>OW203992.1:11787500-16787500 GCA_934047225.1 Ypsolopha sequella
TTTCGTAGCCGCCAAGGACCTTGAGTCGACATGTGTCGGTACAAATATCGACAGAAACTATGTTGAAATAACGTTCATATCAGCGAGCACTGCATTACGTCGCTGGGTGTCCGGATAGCGCAAAATAGGCGCTTAAAAATACTTGAATAATTTATATTAAAAAATTGTATTTAGAATTTATCAAAAATAATCAAAGTAACTCATTTATTGTTTTATTATAGGCAATTTGACAAAGTTGAAATTTGTTTCTTTGCATACTTAATTTATTAAAGCGGACCTTAACATTAAATTGGAGCCTGTTTCAGTATTTATATTGTTAAGTTCAATTCAATTTAATTTAAGAGCTGTGCTCTTGTCGTTGATTGAAGTCTTCTCCGTCCACTTCTGCACTCCGCCTTTTTTTTAACTTCTTGATACAACACGACATTTACTTTCTCTTTCTTTTCGCCTGATCCATGAATGTTCTCCTAGGCCTTCCTCTCTTTATTTTCCCCACCACTTTTCCCTCAATGACGTTTTTGATAAAATTGTCGTGTCGTCGTGTCAACATCTTTCCTCTTCTATGAACATGAGAGAGGTCTTCAGGACCTCTTCATTGCTCTTCTTTTCCATCCTACTTATTCTTTCCATACTACGCCAACACCACATTTTAAATTGATTTTACAAGCGTCCAATCTTTCTCTGTCATATTTTGTCATGGTCCACGTTTCACATACATATAGAGCAATGTTCCAGGCGTACACTTTTATAAGACGTTTCCGAATTTAAAATTTTATTCAAAACACATCATTCCAGATATTCGGTAATATACTATATATTTTCTTAAATTTTTTTACTTAATTAACATTAGTAAAACCCGAACTTAATTGTGGTTTTCTCGGTCACCAGCTGTAAGAACCACCTTAATATAAGACTTGGGTACGGTACAGTATTTATAATCATACCACAATAATTTTTCAGTACCACTCTAAGAAAACGTTGATGGATATAATGGGTACCCATACCCAGTAACAAAGTTTCCTCATAGACAAGTAGATACCTAGCTTAAGGCGATTACCATCGCCAAATTAGCAGCTCGATATTTGTCACTACAAATATCAACGGAAACGACATTGATATAACGTTCATATCAGCGCGCAATGCATAGTGGCTGTTACGACGCTCGCTGCGTCCTTGATAGGGCGAAATAGGAGAAAATTATACTTTTCACTTGGACGTGATTACTCGATTGAATAATCTTATGTTATGTTTATAGCTATAAAGTTTATCTATTTATCAAAGCATAGATGAATTCAATCGGCCAAGCCACTAAGGAGCAGTAGGGAATTTGAGGTCAAAAAACACGATTCAGTAAAAAAAAAATTCATGTAGAAGTTTTGGTGTTATGAAAAAGAAAAATGTTGCATATGTTGTCTAAGAGTTGATTATTCATAATACATTTTTTCATTATTTTTGGTTTGGCCATAAACGAGGAGTAGGCTTCAGAAAGTACCCATTTGGCAATAGTAAGGCCCTTAATATGTACAGCGGGTAAATACGAGATCCCGAACCCACCGACATTGCCCACGTGTCGTCAACCACCACGTGACGGAGGAGGATGCTCATGACAGCCTGACATACTCGAGCTCGACCATGACGTCTTCGAGGGTCCTCAACCACTCCATATAATGAACGTTATCTATAACGTGCCTATAACTGGTGAGCAGATTTATTTCAGCTTACCTTGGAAAAAAATACGACAGACTGACTGATCTATCACCACCCAACCAAACGGCTGAACTTAGAAACATGAAATTTGGTAGGAGGCTCCTTGTATGACGTAGACATCCACTTTTGGAGGGATTTTAGGGAACTCCCCACACGAGGTTATTAAAACATCATATCATCAGAGTTGAAGGAAGCAATCCGGCCATTAGATAAGGCTGGGGAGAGACCTAGGAGAATGACGTGGCAAAGAAGTCTAAATCAACGAGTCAGCTGTGGTACAAGGCTAATTGATGATGTTGATTATTATTAGACATCGGATTATATGCACTTACAAAGTGCCAAAATATGCACTAAAAAAAGCCGAAATATACACTAAAAACTGTTGATGTGCCCAAAATATGCACAATACAAAATCAAAAACCGTTATTATTTTTATACATTTTAATTAAAGACGGTACAAAAACAGCAAAATATGCTTAAAATAATGCATAGGTTATTTAAAATTTTCGAGCGCAGTTTTGTGACGTTTGTCATTCAGTAGCAATTTGTACACCGAAAACGACAACTATATCAACTGACGTCATTGGACAAAACGCACGCCCTGGTCAGTCAGTTTAGTCTCGCGCCCTACACGTCTTCGTCACCTAGGTCCCTATACGACCTCCCGCTATTAAAAGAAATATGCACGATTGGGAAAACAGATTAAAATATGCATTCACGCCGTAATTAGAGAGTTATATGCATTTGCATATTCGCATATGCAAATGCATAAAATCCGATGTCTAATTATTATAAAGGATTAAATGTCACCTGCTTGGCTTTCTAAAATTCACAAAACCAAAACATTTAGGTTATTTAGTTTTATCGATGAGGTATTTTTACCATTAATGTATTTAATGTAAATTTGATTGTCTGGTATTATTGAATTTACACATTCAGATCATCATCTCAGATCCTGAGTAAGAGGTAAAGTAAAGATGGCATTTCTTTGTTTGCGGAACTCGCATCTTGTACGCGGGTCGACAATCTCTAAAAGCCGAACCGGACACCCGATACTAATTCTAACGAACCC
Organism: Ypsolopha sequella; assembly: GCA_934047225.1. Lineage (NCBI taxonomy): Eukaryota > Metazoa > Arthropoda > Insecta > Lepidoptera > Ypsolophidae > Ypsolopha > Ypsolopha sequella. Next base: position 11,790,280 of record OW203992.1, read on the forward strand.
TTCACCGTGTCAGAAAACGTACACTGTCAAAAAATATTGGACACTGTCCAAACGACCACGCCAGACTGATTATTGAACATATTAATAACGGAAGTAATCTCATGTCTCATATTTGTATTTATTTTGTTACAAGTGCCGCAAAAAATATTCAGACATGTATTCACGGGAAAATTGACGCTAAGTAATCGCTTTTCTGTCCCGAGAATAAATAGCCTGTGTTTTTACGCGCTTCGGCGGCAATTTGCTTACACTGAACCAATCGCGTTCTAAAATAGGTTATTATTATTAGACTCCGAAGGCTATATCGGCCACTATTTAGCCACAATCTCCATTCACCAGTAAGTAATCTAATAAGGCTCTAAGTGAACTGCATGGCTGCTGGTCAAGATTTGATAAGAATCATGGTACTGTTAATCATAGATACGAAACTTGGACGAATAAACCAAGGTACGAAACCATATTCGTTTTGTAGACATTTTCTATTTTGTCAAACCAACAATGGTTTGGAGATGTTGTAAGGGTAAACGCGCGCGTGTAAACGTCAAAGATATCATCTTCAAAATACAATTCTAGGTCTTGAATTCGCAGCCTTAAAACAGGCTACCTAATTATGATGAATGGAAGGACAAGAAAGTTAAATAACTATAATAAAAAACTATCTCGAAAAATAAAGGAGTTTCTTGTCTTATTTGCAATGGCAAATAATCAAAACATTAATTTACAATCTTGGATAATAATTTCTTCATTAATGTACGACAAAAGAACTGGGCCAATGAATATTAACCCTTATGTACCGTAAGTAAAACTCTATTCACTATATCAACAGAAGTTTACCTCAGCAGCCTGCAGGCTTGAATTATATTGTAAGCATGAGATCAACTCCGGCGCATGTATCTTTATATTATCGACCACATTCACTGTGATCTGTTCAAGGTTTTGTGATTCGTATATTAAGTTAGCATTTGACTATTTGTACTTTTGGGTATCTTAATTAATTTAAAAAATGAACTAACTATATTCACTGTATAGTGCGATCGTTCTTCTTCTTCTTCTTTGATGGGCTCAATTTCCGCACCTTTGTGCGTGGAAAGTGTGAGGCCGGCTGTTCTAGCCAGCCCAGCTCACGCCAAAATCCCAAGAGACGACCTAGGTCGCCACAGGATTGGCGAAGCGTCCCCGGTTCACCGAGGATCTTATCTAGCCCGTTGTGTATTGACGCCTACGCAGTCTATTGTCACGTGAGTCGGCGTTTCTTCGATCTCCATACAAGCTCTGCACAGAAGGCTGGGGTGAGATCGTTATACCTGCATATGAATTATTTATAAAAACATCTTCGTACCTACATAATTTTGAAGCGGTAGCGTTGCGTAGTTTATTACAAAATAAATAAACACAATATATCAAACAAGTGAAACCCACGTTTTACTGAATATTATTCCGTTGCAACTGCATAATCGTTGTCCTATATATGTCACATAATAAGTCCCGAATTTTAGAGGCTACTAAATAAGGGACTTACGTTCACAGTTCGTATTTAAATCCCTACAGAGTTGTGCCAAAAGTAAGTATTTATTTTGTATGATTTATTATTCTCAATCACATTAAGGCATATCGGCAAAACTTACTTTTTCCAAGATCATTTAGGCGCAGCGATCGATCACAAAAATCCGCGCCTGCTAATAGCCGATGCAGCATAATGCTACGGGGCCGCGCATAAAAATGAGTTGTATTATAAGGCATGCAATATTTTGCTTCAACGTTATAATTTATGCCGAAAAACTCATTAGTAACCGAGGCGACATACAGAAATCGAATACGGACCAGTGTGGAGTCGATACAAGCCCTATTTACCATGAGTTTGATATAAGGTAGTTCTTACAGCTGGTGATAGAGAAAGCCACAATTAAGGTCGGGTTTTACTCAGATGTTAGTGCAAAAAATCTGAAAAAGATATATGATATACTACGGAATATGTGGAATGATGTGCCTTGATAAGTTTTTTTTTTATGTATTATTTACTAAAACAGGGTCCAATGTAATACTAAGGTAATTTAATTAAGTATGAAAAAATACAAATGAAAATTAGTTGAGTCATAAAAAAACGATATGAAAATTAATACTTGTTGGCTACCTCATTAAAACAATGGCATAGAAAATTACTGCAAAGTAACTTTATACATACAGTTAATATTACATTTTGGATAAACTAATCTTATCTCACGATTTGTTCCGTAAAAGTTTATCAATCTACATAAGTTACCCCTCAGTTACCCTGTTTACATGAGTAAATCGGCCTACATTTTATCTTCTTTTACATAAAAATAGAATCTGATTTTGTAAATACCAAAGACAGTATAATATTATATTATGTATTTAAATAAAATGCAAAAAGTATTGATATTATGCTATTTAAACATAAAGATGAAAAACTCACTTTTGAGCTTTCACATTTTTTTGGCTCACGCCAATGTTCAAGTCACTCAAAATTGTCACCGCTTTTCTTTATATTTTCTTTATAAGTCGCGATTTATGTAAATACTAATCATAAAACTGATCATAGCAGAAGGAAATATGTAGTCTCTACCTACCTCTCTGGGCGTGAGTATGTTTGTTTGTATGTATAAGCCAACTCAATGGATGTTTCTAATTCATTGTTTCTGAAAAACACAGTCACCGGATAAAGCAACGTGAAAACATTGTGAAACACGCAAAATTAGGAAATGAATGTTAAGAAAAGACCGTCCTTCTATACAAAGTCTACTTCATACCCAATTAATGTGAAGCTATTTGTATGTTTTTTCACACCTTCATCTTTCGGCCGTCAATAGCGTTCCCTAATTGGAAAACGTTCACTCGAAAGATTTTAATTAATTTTGAAAATAGTCTCTTATTGAGTATTTTTTTTATTACCTTTAAGTCACTTGATCTTTACGTGTCATATCTTGTTTACTATCGCTTCTAAAAAGCGAAAAATACTTCAATCTAATACTGTAATTTTAATAAATTTTAATCTTAAAATTAGATTGAAGGTCTATTGTTATAAATATCTACGTCTTCTCCGCGCAAGGCTGAATCGCAAATAAAACAACATGTATACAATACAATACTGCTGATAACAATTGTGGCATTCAATAACAGGCGATATCAGTGTTAATTACACTCGTTAGTAATATCCACCCACAGAGAGCTTTGCTCATCCAATTTGATCCATCATCAATCGACTTGCGCAAAACAGAAATGCTTTATATCATTATTTGTACACGGAATCCATGGCAAGATCGTTAATATTATCCCTTCGTAAACTTGACCAATATCACAAAAGATTTTGGTGTCGATTTGGCGCAACACAACTTAACTAATTTGACAGGACTAACCTTATTTTGAGCGGTCTGTGTTTGTCTTTTCGATACAGAAAGAAAAAGACAGAACGCTCAAATGATAAGTCGTATTGCGCCGAATAGACACAATTATGAATATTATACACACAAACAGGGTCTCAGTCAATAATTTGTTACAAGAAAATGCTTCGAAACAAAAAGAAAGCTCACGAACCCGCTGGAAAGGTAAAAAACTATGTATAATTTTTTGCGTTAACAATTCTAGTGGGCCCGTCTATTTTACGGAAATGGGCGACTAACGTTCGTGACAAAATAAACTTAAAGCTCTTTAACATAAAATGAAATATAATGTATACCTGTAATGTAGTCAAGTGTCGCGTGTGACACGACATAAAATAAATTGTCGTAAAATACTTTTTAAGTTCATTATCGGAATGTCAACAAGTCAACAAAGTCAATCTGTCCATTATGTCCACATAAATTCTGAAATTTTCAGCTTCATAAATCAAGTTACACCATTATAACGTTTAGATCCGTTTTCCCGCTTGTTTTTACAAAAAGTGACAGAAAGAAGCCATAAAACTATCAACTGTTGACAAGCATGCAGAGTTAATAAAACTGCTGCCAAAAATATTTTTTTCCGATTTAGTACACAAGGTTTAATTTGGTTTACACATAATTAATTTAAATAAATTACTCTCACTTTTTGGTATCATGAAACCTGCGTTTATGTATAAGCACTGATATATCAAAACTCTTGATAGATCGGTGCTTATTTTATTGACAATTCTTCACTACAAAATATTGATAATGCGAAGTTCAGTTCAAGTGACGTTAAAGTTGAAATTTAAGAAAATCGTTAAACAATGGCTGGGAAACTTACGAAAAGAATTCATAAAGAAAATCACAGACAAGTCGCTGTCCCGCATGGGTGGATTGATAGGGGATGAGAAGTAAAAGTCGAAGAAGCTTTGATCATGATCGTGAAGCGTATAATCGGTAAAGGCAGGGCTTTTTAACTTGTCATTCTTAATAATTTATTGGTTGTAGTCTCTGAAATAAATAAAATAAAGGATAAACTGTAATTAGATAAAATACGAGGGTGCGTTTTTATGTTCGCGGAATGGCGGGGTTGGAGAGGGGTGAAGGGTCTCATTAGTACCTCAACTTGTTGAGTGATTCACTATTAGTATAAATGCCGAGTTTTATTACAATCGGCTCATTAGTCTCTGAACTATCATCAACCAAGCAACTTAATCGGGAAGACAGCGTTCACAGTGTAGGAAATCGAGCAACACGCCGTTATAACGCCTGCGTTTTTGGACCTATGTAACGAAGATCAAGGTATCTTGCGTCTATGAACCTGAGTCTAAACATAAAAAAGGCACACCACCGCCTAAGAAGTTCAAGGCGTCGCAGTCAATCAGAAAACTCATAGCGGCTGCTTTTTTGGGATTCTGAAGGAATCCTGCTGATCGATTATAAGTACAATGGCGTTAATATAACCAATACGCGTCCACTCTGGAGATTTTGAAGGAAGCAATCAAAGAGAAAAGACGAGGAAAATTGACGAAAGGCGTCTATGCGCCTGTTCACAAGAGCCGTGTTGCCCTGGCTGCCCTACACAAGTCAGGCTTCGAAATATTTAACCACCGACCATATAGTCCAGACCTGACCTCCTGCGATTATTATCTATTCCCAAACATGAAAAAAGCGCTTCGTTCGTGAACCCTGAAAAATGAACCTTTTTTTTATCGATGGTATGCATAAGCTTATTGAACGATCTGAAAATTTTATTACGCTAGCAGGTGAATATACCTTTATCGAAAAATATTTTTTTATTTTTATTATTTACCTTCATTACCTCCCATTAAGCGAACTTAAAAACGAACTCGTTGTTTTAAATAAATATTTTTATCTATTTAATATACTGATTGTACATAGGTATACATAGATTCGTTAACGAAACAAGAAATTGTGTTCTGTACATTATTTAGCTTTCAGTTCATTTTGTAAGGTTTCTGTGTATAAATCTAGAATTTTGTTGACTATCGACCGTTGTGATTGATATGTGTAAAACAAGATAAGATTTAAAATTTATACGGTCATTATAGGTAAACATTATTAAGAGTATGGGACTCACCATGTTTAGTTTTTATATTTTCTCGAATTTTCATCCCATTTCAACCAGTCGTCCCACGTATAGGCATTACCTATGAAATTGCTGTTTTCTATGGAGAATTTGAAGGAAACGCAATTTTCAGTACTAATATGTTTGCATTTTTTTAGGAATGACAAATCCAAATTTTATAGTTTCTTTTGTGTATAAATGAGGCAACATTAAGCTAACAGTAACATTAATTTAATTTTTGTAAAGTGTGTGCTGTAAAAAGTTATTACGAATCTTATCATGGAAACGGTTGGCAGTTAGTATAACTGTTTTTGAAAATAAAAATTTAGTTATCAAACTGACAATAAAAACAAAATTTAATACGTAGATGTAAACCCTTGAAATCAACTTTCAAACAAAAAACAAACAATGGAAATTATATTGAGTTATAGAAATTATGAACCCAAGAATCTGTAAGAAAATTTCGGCAATTTCATAGGTAATGGATGACCTATTATAAAGACTAAATACAGTGTCCCTTACTCCTAATAATGTTTACGTGTAAAATAATAAAAATTATGGTACTTTTGAATGAACATTTTTATTTACTATCTTCTTCCAATCAATTTAACCATTGACCTACGGGTAGCACGTCAATGAATTTAACCAATAGATCGAAAGTCCATGTGGACGTTGCTCTCTTTGTGTACGTAACTGAGTGTTCTTATATCAAAATGGTCAATTTATTCAACGCATTTGCATACAATAACAGGTCTAGTGTCATTGTACGAATCAAAGTTCGATTAAACACACATTACGCGACCATTATACGACTCTTAAACAACAATAGTCTGATGAACGAGTTTATTTTTTATTGGGGTGTAGTCTCGTATTGATTGATAAATCAGTTAATTTATCCAATTAGTTAACTAACCCAATGTACTGTTAGGTACGACGTTATTGTGTCGAATCTTAGATTCTCTAAGTGTCGAATTCATCCAACACATATTCGGTGGTTTCATGAAAAGTAAACAATAGTAGTTTATGCTCCAAGGGCGAAAAGGAATAAATTACGAGGACGATCGTAGCGAGTGTTTTAAACGTAACCGAGTAATTTATTGATTTTTACGCCCATGTATCATACTACGTTTTTCAATGCATAGTGTGAGGAAATGAAAACAAATATAATCTTGTGACCTTTAAATTATGATTGGCTCAAAAGGACTGTATCCAGAGCCGTTAAACAGTGGAAAAAAAAGTATAACATCTATGGTACATTGGTACACAAGAAAGGCTGCAGGTTAGCCAACCATTGAAAAATAATTAAAAAAAATTATAATAATAAAGCCCTAGGGCAAAATAACCGACTTTCTGTTCGGTTTTGATGCATAAAAGGTGGGGCTTTACGAGCACTTGCATTGAAAACAAATAAACAGTTCGTCATTTTTTTTTGTACACAGAGAGTTAAAAGTGACAGGTGGGTTGCCTAGCAACACATTTTGATGAAATGAGGAACTTTAACACGAATGCAGTCTTTAATTTGCCTTTGAAACCAATGACCCGTTTCCACGTGTAGAGCAACAGCAAACTCTAGAAACAATGTTTAATCCGTCTGTTTCCGTTTCAAACCATTTCAAAATCTTTTAAACTGCAGTCTGAGATCAGTTCGAATTACGTATACAAACGTATTTATTTAGGAATTGTGACGCATATGCCCAACGTAACTCAGTTTCCTTTATATTTTTAGAGGCTCGAAGCGAATCCCGATAAAGCCGGGATCTAATACAATCCTATTTAGAATAAGACAAGATCAAATCCAATAGGATCATAAACTCGTGCTCGATTTTTATACGAACAGAAATACGCTGCCAAAAATAATATAAGACGCGTGCAAAGCTAACACTAATTTACTAACGCCATTCATAATACATATTGAGTAGGCAGAGACTACAGATTTCCATCTGCTGCGATCCTGACACACCTCTTTCGCTTCTTCCACAGCCATGAATCTAGTCAAGCTCTTCTATTCCGGATGCTTTGAATTCGCCCTTCTTCAGTATGTCGCCATGTTTCGTTGCCTTTTTTCTTCTACGGCAGCTCGGTCCAGCTTATTGAATAGCAAAACAGGTGGTTTCACTTATACTAGTCTTGAAGATTAATAGACGTGAAAAGCCTATAAATCATAATTCTAAAAGTAGTAAATATTTATTGCTCATCATTTGTTAAATATTTATCTGGAATCAACGAAACATACTAAGTATGGGTATTATGAAAACATGCAAGTAGGTAATTTATTAAATAAAACACTGATACACACGCGGCAAATATCCAATTAAAGAGAAGTTTAGCATGTACTTATCAAGTTATTTAGAAAAGTGTAGGTATAAAAGAGAAAATTATACAGTAAAAAGTTGAAAATTATGGCCTTCTCACTTCGATGTTGCTTTTATGACACTGATAAATTTTAACTGAGATGCAGCTTTCGCGAAGAACGTAACATAATATCCCGGGAAAAAGTTTATTTATCAGTTAATAAATATACAGGATGCTTGGAAATTCGACCTATTCCTTGAAAGGAGTTATACTAGAGATTATTTCCAACAAATTGAGCTCTATCAACTAGGGGTCGAGAATGTATGGTCTCCGAGTTACGGAGGTTTTTAAGATATTTTTCAAACTTTCAGACTAGTAACCCAAAACAAATAATTTAAAAATAACTACTCCTCTCTGGGCACTTATTTGTTATTTTTCTGATTAATGATAAATGAGTGATTTATAAAAAAAACACATGCCCTGAATTCCAATAATCTCAGAAATAAAAGGTCTTAAGTGGAAAGAAGACCTTGTTTACTGTAATTTTCGCAATATCGACGTGTTTTACTTGAAAAAAAATTATCATTTTCGACCCCTAGTTGATAGGCATTATTTGTTGATCTCTAGTATAACTCCTTTCAAGGAATAGGTCGAATTTCCAAGCAACCTGTATAGCGCAACGGCTCATCCTGGCTCATTCTGGTTAACATGTTAAAAGAAGAAGAGAGTGTAACAAACTACACATAAATCCGATACATAAAACTAACAACAGTCATAAACTAAATAAATGATTGCCAACAATGCCCTGGAAAAGTCTCATATTGTGCGTGAATAAGCATTTATTTTCTGCTGGACAAGTCGACACTTTCATAAATTGCCCAGGTCTTGACGAGCTCTTCCCAGAAGCGTGGGCGGGCAGAGCTGCGTCGTATTGGGGTCGCCCAATTTACAGGAAGACTTGAAAATGGTTTATTTTAGCTATTCATTTTAACTTTCGCAAATAGGATTATTGGGACATGGAAACATGATTCATACATCATCGAGCCACTACATTGGTTTTCTTCTCTCAATGTTTCAACAAAACCTGGTCTTCGCCATAAACAATCATTCACCTCTACATTTCATAGAGCATCTGTTAATTTCAAGATTGGCGGTGTTGTGAAATCAAACGACTATCGCGTTTCCGTCTTTACTCTTTGGCAATATCTCGTCCTCACTGTTGAGTGTTTATTCTTTGCGCTTCACTTTTTCTTGTCTTTCCTAAAACATTTTAGAAGCCATCTCCAATGAGTTAATAACATATTGCATAACCTTCACTTCACATAAATTAGAATATGTCTGGAGAATTTACATATAAATTAAGGATTCGCCTCAACTGGTTACTAAATTAGTCCAAGTAATAATATTAAATGGTGGTCTGGCGATTTAAAACATTGCCAGTGCGCAATGTCATGGCTGCGGTCGGTTTGTGTCGGAGAAAGTCGCACGACATCGGTAATCCGGTGGCAAACATGCGTCGGCGCATCTGCAGCTCCATTGCGTAAGCACAAGAATAATGCCTTCCCAAGGTAGTATCAAGGTACATGTGTTTATGATAAAGAGAGTAATAATTAATACGAACAAATAACCACTAGACTTTTTGTTAACACCGTACACAGACAGTAGGCGTTGCTTCAGCCTGACTTACTAGTAGCTTTTTTCGTAGACGAATTTATTTTTAAAACATGTCTGAATTGATTTGCCCACGGCTCTACAATAACGACACAAGTACATATAAGTATACGACACAAGTGGTATAATTCAACCAATTAATTTAAATAAAATCTTGAAACGTCGAAGAGCCACACGGCAAGGTCTCAAATTGCCCTCAACTGGAAGCCCGCATACGTATCTTCACATATTTTCTTATAATTTTGCATTATTTAGCTGATAAAATGGAAAACGGCCAAGGACATAGCAGTGATCCCTCTCAATGTGTGCAGCTGTTCAGATAGCTTGGCCGATTACATGCGACGGAATGTGAATTTAATGTCGCCTTGTCCTCTAACTAGAACAACAATACAATATCTTTGTAGAAATGTACTCGCTTCACATTTAAATGTTCCACCAGTGTTTACTTACTGCAAATCCAGAGGGTGAGTGTACTCTCTGAGATAGAACCGGGTTCTATTTTTATTGCGCGTTTGTTGCAGAAACAACATTTTGTAACAAGTTGCTGGCTCGTGGCACACAATGGAAGGAAACCGAAACCGGAGACAGTGAACCAAGGTGTTTCTTGCACCTTTTTGCGGTGAGGGCGTTATGTATACCGGCATCACAGTGTAAACACTGTGCCGGCTTTGTAAGAGAAACCTTGACGATGTCATTAGCACAAGAATATAATAAACAAATAGGTAAACTCCTTCTTTTGTTATAAAGACAGACGAATAAATAATGCACCAACAAAATGCGGTAGGCCATGTTGCATTTTATCGCCTGCAATTTCATATTGACCGGTTCAAATGACCTGGTTATTTGGTCACAGCAACTCTTTGGTCACAGCGGCACAGAGTGCACAGCGTACGTCTCTGACCACATTGTTCTAAGTTTCCACTGCGATTTCGCCACTTTCTTCCAATGCTAATTTGACTGCACTAGTCTTATCTGTATGCTACGATCTCCGTGAGAGCGCAATATGGGAAATGGCATTTCTCCAACTTTTAGCGCGGGAAATTTAAAAATTAAGCAGAGGATTAATAACAGAAGTAAACGGTTTTTACCGTATCGGTAATGTAGATAACATTCTTGTGCACTCCTATACTTTCTATGATTTCTTTATCGTGCCGCACGCGTTCGCTCAATACGAATATCGATACCGCTCGCGTGTAACGCGGCATAGTAAGAAATAGAAGCAGTAATAATAATGACACTATATTGTTTACCCACTTTATTACTACGGTTCACGTTGGCCATCACGTAGCACAGTGACCCAGATATCGTTCTAATCGCGCGTGACTATAACACTATCGTTTGCGTGAACAAACAGTTTTTACATACCGGGCATTCCGTAATAATAATAAAGCAATTCTTTGAACGATTCTTCGGATTCTTAACACTTTTTATTAATTGCTGAAATGTGACAATGGAGAGGCTGCATTTTAAGTTTTAATTTTATTGCATTTGGTTTTTCAAGAATTTGCAGATGTTTACTATGTGGTGATTGTTCAACATGGAATATGGAATCCTTATCTTATCTCTGTGTGTAACTAAAAACAAAATTGTCAATGCAACTGATGCCGAGCCCAAGAGGATTCGAAATATATATTGCTTTAATGTACATATGTATGCGTATATTTTAATTAGTAGTGTTATATCTATCAATATTTATAATAACAAAAACATTCGACTGATGACGGCCCCATACCGAGGGCCGAAATATATCGAGCTATAATTTTTTTTATTGTTTTAATAATAGTACTAATCAAAAGCTCGTAAAAGTTAAATATAATATATTTATAAACGTTAAAAACAAAAAGAGAAGATATGATGTTTTCGCGTATAACCTGGTGCAACCGGCCATTTAGCAGACGAAGCTTTGGCCTCCGACTGTTAGAAGTATAACAAAAGTGTTCGGTGCAAAAAAGTGTGCATAGTACTGCAATGTTACTCGTATGATCTACGTATATTTGACTAATCCTCCCAAAATATTGGGACAAGCCAATGACAGCAGACCAGTGGACTGTTCTTGAAGTAACAGAGAAATTGACTCCATCTACCATAAATAGTTACACGTTTTAGTTTGCTAAAGAGATTGTAGAGCAGGTCAAAGTCCTCCTACATTTCTTCTGGGTGATGCTCATTTCAGTTCGCTCGTCGTGATGCAGTCGTTAGTGATGCAACTGGAGCAGAAACTAATAGTGCTCGAAACACAAACACCTCCCGAGTGAGACACGTCTGCGCTCTGTTTCGTCCGGACAATTACTCTACAACTAGAGCTGCTGCAGTTGTTACTTGTTCTTCAGGATTATGTTTCATCTAAAGAGACTCATAATCAGAGCACGACCTAAGTAAGTGTCGTCCCCGCGCATAAATTACCTAAGTACGTATAATTAACAATAATCTAAACCAGCGTTTCTTAACCTGTGGTCCGCTGACCCCTGGTCCCCGAGCATATGTATGGGGGTCCGCAGCCTAATCTATGGACCATTTAACAATCATAAATATGTTATAAACAATCATAATTTAGTTGCAAAAAAGCAGCACCAACCTTCTCATCAACGTATTTTATACGAAAAAGTATATATTTTTTTGTAACTTGCAGAACTAAAATAAATGGTCCGAAATTTATTGCTGCTTTTTTATTAAGGGGGTCCTTAAAATTGTGCTTGATTTCCTAAGGGGTCCGTGGACAAGAAAGGTTGAGAAACGCTGATCTAAACCAGTGAGCAAAAAATAATTAACCTATTCTTTGGTACAAAGGCACAGTACAAAGGCTTATTTTCTGATATGACCGACCCATACAAAGACTATATTATTAATTATTATACATTGAGTCACGGGTTTTTAGTATGATTAAGTTACTATTTCTATTGGTCACCGGAGAACGCCCGCTTTCAATCTTGAAACTCGGGTTCAAGTCCTGCTGGTCGAGCTTGAAACAATAAACTTGAAACAGTGGTACAAGGACTTTATGGCGCGTGGATTGGTTGTGTCCAAAATCGGAACTAACGCCGCTACCATACTCCTTGTTTCACACCTGCACCCCCTGTTACTGTCATCCACTCGCCATTAGATCCTTGTAGCACTGTTGTTTACCAGAATCAAATGGACTTTTTTACGATCTCTTGCCATCAGACAAAATAATGTATTAAAATAAGCCCATTTGTAATTAAAAATTGTTATTCATTGTCTAGACACCCGCGGTTCAAGTCTGATTTAATTTGGGGTCTGATATTAAACCAGAAAGAGTTTCCAACGCTCAATAGTACTTACACTATTCCGTTCGAGCACTGTTCAATTTATTGTACCTTTATATTTTAATAATTTTGTTGTACCCACGTCTCTTGTTGTAATGTGTTTTTTGTGAATATATCTTTTTGTTTGTGTGTACTTTTGAGAAATAAAATATTTTGTATGTGTATTGTATTGTATCTTCAGAGTGATATAACTCCAAGACACTTCCCACATTGCAACGAGTGTGCGACATCTCCTACAAAATGCGAACCTCACCACAGTGGCGTGCACAAAACTTTTTACTGGAAATTGATCAAGAATAACAATAAAAAAATATGAAAAAATTTAAATATCACTTTGAAAAAAAAAGTTTGTATTGGAAATTTTCACTCTAGGGTAGACATTGTCTACCCCGGCGTCATACAATATTTTTTTTTCAAAGTGATATTTAAATTTTTTCATATTTTTTCATTGTTATTCTTGACCAATTGCTTGCTTTTCCAGCAAAACGCCACTGCTCACCATATAGGTCTGAACTCAGAATCAACTCGGTCGCTTTTCCATACCCTGAGACGATGTAAAGGAAAACACTGACAAAACCTGCATGCCCTGAAAACATGTGTACCGGCCTGGAGTACCCAATCACGTTAGGACGTAAAAACGGGTGACAGACGATACATTTATATTTATTTTCAATGCATGTGCTCGTAAAGGCCCACTTTTTATGCATCAAAACCGAACAGAAAGTCGATTATTTTGCCCTAGGGCTTTATTATTATTATTTCTTTTAATTTATTTACAATGGTTGGCTAACCTGCAGCCTTTCCTGTGTACCATAGACGTTATACTTATTTTTCCACCGTTTAACGGCTCTGGATACAGTCCTTTTGAGCCAATTATAATTTAAAGTTCACAAGATTATATTTGTTTTCATTTCCTCACACTATGCATTGAAAATACGCTCGTGTTTTAAATCGTCCTCGTAATTTATTCCTTTGCGCCCTTGTAGCATAAACTACTATTAGAACATATCTAGTATGCCACCGCGAAAAAAAACTTACAACCACTTTCACTGTTTAAATTAGAGCAATCTAAAACAACTGGTGGTCTTTGCTCTGCGTGGGTAGGCTTCAGTAAACAATGGAGTATGAAGAAACCCATCAATTTCCTTTTCTTTTTGGTTTGGATGTTACCGCAGAACTATTATTCAAAATGTGCTTTGTGAGTCGCGAACAATTTAACTTCATTTTCTTTGACTGCCGCGTAGTTGATAGCATCTGACCTCCCCAACCCCATTATTTGAATTTCGTTATTACTGTGTCGGGACTTGTCAGCAAGTTTTTATAAGTTTCGTGCAAAAAGTAATAAACGTTAACTTCCGTAATGGTGCAGTCTATCTAATAATATTTGTATGGAATTGAATTAAATGTACACTAGATGGAAATTAGGAATATATCAGTTAACTAACAGAAATCTCTAAATAATATTTTTTTTTTCAATTATTTTTTTCAGTAATTAGACCATGGCTAAGAACAATATTAGTAAAATCAGGAGTCTAATTAATTTAGTTGAAAAAAATATTCTTCCGGGAGTACTAATAAAAATATATAATATATAATATGAAAATACTATTATTTCGAAGTCAGTTCACTAGTGTATCTTTAATTCGACTTAAAATCTTTCATTTACTATACTATAAACGACAACCACATGATGATAATTCCAGAAATGTTGATTCAGTCATTTAATTTCGCAGAAAGTAGCAAAAGAGAATCAGCTTAATAGCTTATCTATTAAAAAGGGAGATAAAACTAACGGCAATAAAAATATACGATGGCGCCATGGAATCCATTCATCCGTACTAATCCGTAGGTATGAAATCATTTGTCAACAGATACAATACAATTGAAACCTAATTAATCCAACCTAAACAATTCAAAATAAGAAACCCTAACAAAGAAAAAAAAACGACAATTTACATAACAAAATAAGTTCGATAAGGACATCCATACAAATGCAATGCGCAGGCAGGCTTTGAGCCGCGCTAGGCTCGATAGCCTTGTCCCATTTAGAAAATAGGTCAAGAGGTGGTGTACAGTACAGGCAGCGGCTCGCCCTATGCACTGAGCTTGTGACATACTAGATAACATTATATCTATATCAATTAATATTTGACAATGTTACTGTATCTAGCGATCGACCTTGCCCGAATTTTGCGGTTATACCGCGATTTTATGCTCTACATGCACCTCTCTTGACCTAATATTGATGTGTTTATCTATCAAAAGCCTGTAGAGGATTTTCGTAAAAATTTGGAAGCCAAAATATTGATAATTCTTCGGTATCGGACTATAAACAAGTGTAACTGTATTGCATTTAACCAAGCGACGTAACCAAATCCCAAGAAAGTTCAATATCTCGTATATTCGTTGAACAAACAAACAGCAAAGCTGACTCGTTGCCGATCGGCTTATGTTATGAAACAGCAAACAGATTAGATTGATTATACAGGATTAAACGTTTGCATAATTCTCGTGAGATCGATCAACTCCAAAAGGAATTATGCATTAGAATTTATGAAGCTTTCGATCAAAGTCCGAGCTAAAGGTCAGTAAAAAGATCGGACATCTTTGAAGACTTTCTCTAAGCAATAACAAGGCTTTGTGAATTACCGACTCAACTCAAAGTAATTTATCATTTGCTTTGACAACGTAGACAAAAGTTTCTCTTGGTAATTTGAAAAAGTTGCTTTGATAAAGATTAGCGAATACATACAGACGCACGGTAAGTTTTATTTTGTAGCTATTACATCGTCGTAATTTACTTTTTTTCTGCAAGTGTCTTGAGATTTTATCTTTACAGCTAGTGACTCGGAGTCGGCAATTTTGAAACAGGTGGTTCATATGACTGGGGAAATTACGTCATGAAATTAACATATACTATCGAAGAAATTTGTGCAAGTCCACTATTCAAACGTAGTCCTGCAGAACTTTCCCAAATAATACGTGCATAGATCATTTCGGAAATAAAATGAAAAAATAAACACAATTAGAGATTAACGTGCATCAATGCGAGCGTATGCAGATGCAATGTATTCAAAGCAAATAATACAAGTTTCTCATCTACCGGCTTTTGTTTGTACGTAAGTCATCAACTCATCATCACCGTGAACTCGCGCTCACAATTCAAAAATATAACTTTCAAATTAAGATATTATTTACAGGAATATTTATAAATATTTCCAGTTGTTTAAATAATTATTTGAGCAGTTACAACGTTGTGATATGAATAAGATACAAGCGGACAGCTAGCATCACAAATACTTTAGCGCTGGAAACTTTTCAGGGAAACATATTTTAATGGGTTGACAGTTTATACATAAAAATGAAAATAGCATCGGATAAAGTGGGAACAAACTCACCGATGGTTTTCAGGATCTGTAAATCGTCGAGCTCGTACTCTTTCTCTTCTTCGGAGAATTCAGACTCTGTGGTGGTAGACTCCTGCTCTTCAGTGGAAGATGTCATACTGAGAGACCTGATATCTGAACTCAACTCAGAACTACAGTCTCGCACCAATTTCGCACTGGCCATCATCTTGACTGAGTCCACAGAAACTGTTCTTTAAAACAAAATGTCTATGTTTATGCAATGAGCACTACTGTATTTTGAACATCCATAGCCAGAAACGTATGCTTAGTAAATCGCAAAATTCGTTTCGGCTCGGACCGCGAAATTAATTCTCCCGTTTTATTGTAAAACTACAAATTCGTTGATTTAAAAAATACGATGATTTTTTTTTTACTAAATTTTTTGTTCAGTATTGACTGAAAGTTTCAGTTATGATCTTGTAACTTATGTGAGCGTACTTTCGTCACGAGGGATTAGTCGCTAGAGCGAGCGCTCTCTCTCCACCGCGGTTCGAATTGTACTAGTGCATGTCTGCCTGCCTCACTCACTCGCCGCTGCCAAGCATGAACGTGGAAACGTAGGTATAGAATGGCGCGAAACAATTATCGCGCTTATCACTGCAAACTCGAAAACTTCAAGATATTTTTTTCATTTTATCTGAGGTATTTTGAATAAATTCGCTTAGATTAAATTATGTTTAAGGTGTGTTAATTCGAAAACCATTTCGAGATTTAGGTTTAATAAGACGTATTTTTGAACTTGTGATCTTAAAAACCTCAAGATGATGGATATTTTTACGAAAAACCTGCAACTTCCACTTGCCTTCGTGTGTCGTTACTTGAGAAATGGCTGTTTAGAAATGTGTCGTTTGCTATCAAATAAACTTATAATAAATTGCTTCCAACTAATTTGACAGCTGGATCAGAGATGAGTAGACAGACAGACAGACCATTTTTTTTTTATAAGCAATCACACATCACAATCAGTGTAATGTCTAAAATTCTCAAGTGACGTCATATCGGACAATTCTTTAGAAAATCATAAAAAAGTAATGGTTAATTTATATACCAAAATAATAAAAACTATGTCCTAAAATTACGTAAATTGTCTGAAAACATTTTTTTTTTTTTAATTAAGCCGTGGGAGTTGCGGAAAAATGTTAAAACACAAAGTTAAAAAGAAAACAACTTTTATTAACCAACAAGCATAGGGTATTATTATCACAAACAAGATTACAGAAGTAGCCTATAAGTAATACATTTAAATATCACCAATAAATCCGATATATAATTATGGTACACAATTTTACATGTTAGACCGGGAGTCCCTCGGTCCAAAATTTGGAAAAAACTACTCTGAAAATTCACGTCCGGAGAATTCCTTTAATTCTATTTTATATTGTAATCACATTTTAGATTTTTTAGATTTGTAAGTATTTAAGCAAACCGCGTTTCTTTGAACTATATTCACGCCTGTCTCTCGCAGGGGTAGACAGAGACTACAGATTTCCATCTGCTGCTATACTAACACTTCTGTCGCCTCTTCTACGTCCATCTCTTCTATTCTAGCTGCTTTTCACTTGGCCTTATACATTTTTCGCAAAATATGTAAAAGCACCAAACTTTTTTCTACTTTCACTCATAGAAATACACATTTTTTTTATTTTTTGGGATCACCTGCCACTACAGTTCGAACATTTAACAACAAACCAAAATTTTGTACTTAACGTTTATTGAACAGGGCCATTGATTGTTGAATTTTTTTTCCGGCTCTTGTGTACAGGACATCAAGAATTATAATATAAAACAGCATTTAAAAAATCCTCCGGATTTGAACTACTTTTGGATTAAGCAGAAACACTAAAAGAATGCTACAACTTGTCCTGAAAACTAATGTGGCTCATTGAAAACAGACTGGCGTTCATTCGGTAGTTATCATTTGCAAATCATGCCAGCTACTTTGCAGGTGATTTTCACTCTATGATTAGATATTAAAAAATTTGCTCCCGGTCTAAGTTACACCTACCTTAAATCTATACAAAGTTTAACTCCTATGTTTCCATTATTACATATACATAAGTGTACTCTCCTAGTACTAACTTTCTTACATTCTTTGTGACCAAAAAGAACATTTTAATATATTTTTAAAGCCTCATCATTAGCGATGTTAATTTAACATTTTTTTTTTTTACATTAATGGCAAAATGATTACATATTATTATTATCTGAAATATTATTTTATTTGTCATGCTATATTTAACCAACACAGGCCGTAATTAAATAACCAGAAAGATAAATTCTTTCCCAAAAGTTGTAAATCAACTTTCAGTTCTACATGACACAAACATACTCGTTGCAGTTAAAATGTTTTTTTTTATCATTTTTCAATCCGTCTTGGAATAGGCAAAGGACAGTAGCCCGTACAGCCAAGTAATATTTTTTTTTCATTATTAATCATGCAGTTAAAATGAGCCTGTTCAATATTTGTTTCAACCTATTGAAATTTAATTCAAACCTTATTAGTATCTAAACAAAAGAAGGTGTTTTAAATATATTTTAGCGCTTGCAGATAGCGAAACGAATCAATAAATATGCCTAGCACGATCTCAGACTTTTTGTATTCGTAAAGGTCAATTTACCCACTTCCGGTGGTACCAATGTATACGGGGACGTGCTAAGGCCGTCCCTCATCCGTCGCATGCATTCATTTCAACTTGAGACTTTTTTTTGACTTATAGTTATATATGCCTAGCACAAATTGATGAATTTTCTGAGATAAAATAGGAGTTAAAAGCGCATTTCCCACTATCATGAACTCTCAGTTTCCTCCTTCGGGCAAAAATATATACTTTAGTTAACTTTAATATAATATTAAAGCCGATTTTGAAGGCTTTAATTTTAGTTTTAGTGCTGTCAAAACTTAATTTTCTTGATTACAAAATAATCTTTAAATGTTAGAAACAGAAGCTAAATTACTTTGGAAAAATTTAAGTTTTGACAGCACTAAAACTAAAATTAAAGCCTTCAGAATTGGCTACATTATGTACGCTTTACAATAGACTAAAATAAATAACATTAACCACGAATACATAAGATGAAAAAGTACATAGTAGTATTTACATAATCTGAATGTCTCCTATTCCAGAGCACTCAGTTCTAGACCATTTCTAAAGAGTAACTGCAGACAGAAACATAACTTTCAATAATAAAATTAAACTGCACAAGTCGCTGGCCCACGATAGACAAAGTAGACAAATACGGGTTGGAGCCCCGTCTGGGATTTATCTCTATAGAGAATTTGTTTGTAATTGATTTTTCTATCTCTTAATGCACTATAATAATTTAAGTAGTTAGAGTTTCCCAAGCAATGGATATAATGAATTTTTTTTCTATAAGTAAATAAATAATTTACTTATAGAAAAAAAATTCATTATATCCATAAAATATTTTCTATAAATAAAACTCCACGTTTATCTCAAATTATTTAAAATATATGATTATGGTTATAGTATAATTTAACTCCGCCATAGCTTTAACAAATGAAATCTAATAAATTATCCATTGTGCCCTTGCAGGCACATGTATCTTGCATAATTAAAAACGAACAAAATTATTTAATTATGCTCTGAATAAAAAACAGCTATAACTCTTCCAAACTAAATAAATAATCTTAATAATACCACTTATATAAATAACTATTATATTTAACCCGGCTTCATAGTATTACTACCATATAAAAACTAAACGAACGTGTTTACAAATATACAAAAATACGAGAACTTATGCAGTAAATATACAAATGCTATATTATATTATTTGTTTTACATAGAGGCTTTTGTAATAGACATATTATTTTTCATATAGGTAACTTTTGTGAAATTATTTTAAACTAATCTTATATCTTTTGTGTAGCGCATAGTAGGAACCTCTATATAAAATTAATCTCGGGAATAAAATTTTTTTTCACGCGATGGAATGAACAAGGACGCTCTAAAAGACAAACACAACACAAAGTTTACTTTCGCGGATACTGTATAATAAATTCAATTATTAATTTATTTTTACTCCTTAAATTACATAATGGCAGGTTTACATAGAGTAAAGATATGTTTCTACTTACTGGTGATGGAAAGATTACATTTTAAGGTTTTTAAACTAAACAATCAACTCTCGGCAAGCGGTTAGACGTCCGACTTACTTACCTAATACAAACCTGCCATAAGAGTTAAGCCCTATTCAGCAATGGGTTCGTTCCGAACGCACTCCTGTTACTCCGTTTGTTAGCTAGTTGTACTACAATATACAGTGATGGAGAAAGTACACCTCACCATAGCATAAGGAGGTCATACAGAGATGACAAAGACGACCCCGGCGTGTGTGGCGATGGCCGCTCGGTGGTGGAACAGCGGGGTCGGACAGAATGCTACTGTTGTGACGTCAGCGAGCGGGTACCGTTCTGGTCGTGGCTCCATTACAACGGGGGCGACCTGGTCACAAAGATAATAAGCCCATTGACATCGTCTAAAGCTTTCCTATGTCCATATATCTATAATGTTACATCCCTACGAAAAATGCTTGTAACGAAGATTATGTATTGTTAGTTGTAGTATAAATTTGTAAATATTTTTGTTTATCTTAAGGCAATGTATGTGTTCCATTTTTGTCATTTTTCATTTATTTTTTCTACTTTTAGCAACTGTCTATGTGGGTATTTGCACATTAAAATTAAAATTATAATTGTAAATTATATTTTTTTCTTAGAAACAATGAAAGTATGAGTGGATGAATGAATGAAAGTATTACTTACTACTATTTACTATTACTGGAATTTTAAATTTTACTGTAAGCAATGTATAATTTTGTGTATTAATAACAATTATCTGGTACCCCGCATTGCTGGTTTAGCCAAGTTTGGGGACCCCTGGTAACTTAGTTAATTTGTTTCTCAGCATGTACACGTCTCTAGTAATAAGTATAGTTGAATAACAATTTTTGTAAAAACTCATGCAATAAAATCATTTTGTCTTGTCTTGTCTTGAAGAAAGAAATGAATCAGTGAAATAATACAGACAGAGTTACCGTTTTTTTAAGGAATCTTGAGAAATGAGTTAACTCACCGTATCTTTGGGGGTAAGAAATCGGACCTCTATGCCGTACTTCTCTATCGCCTTCTCGTAAGTGAACGGCTCCACTGTCATCTCAAACTTATCGTTGCTCTTCGGCTTACTTCGCTTCGGGACTAGAGGCGCCATGTCCACATAGAGAAGGTTCTGTAAAGACGACGGATTGTTAGCCAAGCGGTGTCTTTTTTGAGATATTTTATAGCTAGCATAGAAACGGAAGAGACATGTATAGAACATCGTATGGTCAGCAAAATCTCAAAGAAAAATACAGTAGATTCTGAAGTCTCACACTTTTGATGTATAATCATGTCCTCCAGTGGCGTGCACAGAACTTTTTGCTGGAAAATCAAGCAATTGGTCAAGAATAACAATAAAAAAAATATGAAATTTTTTTAATATCACTGAAAAAAAATGTTTGTATGTGAAAATTTCCAATACAAACTTTTTTTTTCAAAGTGGTATTTATTCTTTTCTAGCAAAAAGTTCTGTGCACGCCACTGATGTCCTCTGACATGTGAATATATATGTCTCTGGTTTATCATCTTCTAATGTGCGACCAATCGACCATAGATAAGTTTATTATAAAGTAAATCCCAGCATGTAGCCAAAGACAATATGGGTAGTCAATAGTGTAAACAAATATAGTTAAGGCACGAAAACAGTGAGTGCATCTACATCATTAATCTATACAGAATGTCTGAGGATGTTAATTTGGTACGAAACTTCTGTCTCAGATGTGTTAATTAGTAGAACGTACCCGTTTGTAGGCTTCCTTGAATGTCTTGTGTGCGGTGAGAACGACGCGCACAAGCGGCGGGACGCACGTGAGTAGCAGCCCGCAGCGCTCGCACCCCGCGCACGTGCGGATCGTGCCGAGCCGACGCGACGGACCGAGCCAGTCCAGTTCCGTATTAGCTGCAACAAAACAGTTCAAAATTATTTAAAGGTTCAGTCGACAAAGATAAATTCATAATGCACTGCAGATAATAGGTCATAGGCCGAAGTTTTCTTACGAGATTTTAATTTGTGGACTTCCGAGAGAACGTCGCTGCAATGATTAATTTGAATGAGTCTCTCATTTAGGTGGCCTAATCTGCCCGCCTACATACATTTTAGAACTTACTGATAGGATCATCAGCCAGCATGAGCGAGGGCCAGTGGGGTAAAAAGCGGATATCTTTGACCGCGTTGTGTATAGAAACCCTGGCAGCCATCGCGCTCCCTCGAGCCGACAACGTGACTCCGGTTGGACTTGACGTGCCTACCAAACCCGTATCTGCTGTAAGGTCCGTACCCGCGAATAGGGACACACCTGAAAATAAATCTTTTTAGAAACTAAAAACTTTTTGTTCTAAATTGATTTACAGAAACAGTCAGTACAGAAAGCGGGTTCGTACTGCCTCTCTATTCTGTATCTTCGGTTGCCAACTTGACTGGGTTCCTATCATCAAAAACATAGATAAAACCTGAATTTTGAAAATTGCCTTTAGTAGGTATTAACTATTTACGAACTGTGTCGTCACTTCAAGTGCGAACATATCCTTAGGCAACCGGAATTCGATCATATACATGTATACATGTATATATGTTTTTGATGATAGGCACCCAGTCCAGTTGGCAACTAAAGATACATAATAGGCATTCTGGTCCTGAACTTCTTTATAATCTCGAGTCAGTATTGGCTGTCCACTATAACTTAAACTCAGCAGTAACGTAACTAGTGGATTGTTCGGGTCCGAACTTTAACAGTCGCTATACTGAGGTCAGGGGATCTAAAAAGGCCGACTTGGGTGAATCATAAAATGATTTGAAAGTAGGAGCTTTTTCACGCGTGCAAGAGACGGCATTAGTACAGAATCATAGTATGATTCATGCAAAACGGCCTTTTTAGAGGACCAGTTTCTGTCAACCTTCAAAACTATTTGTTTTTTTAACAAATCAAACGTTATTTGTCTAAAATATTTGTTAATCTATGATTAAATTTATTTATGTAGGCAAACGCTCTACATTTTATTCTGTGGCTCTACTGAGACTACAGCGTAAAGGAAGTTAAAATATTCAAAACATACGCATCGGACATACAGAAAAATATAAGCGTTTGCATACGAGAAGTTATTTTATTTTTTTATTATTTATTTATTTACCAAACTTATACTTTCACTACAGGACAGGTCCCAATGCAACAGTACAGTTAATCAAGAATCTTCTATGATAAGAAGTTATCAAATAGGTAAGATAAGTACATGGGGCGAGCTTACTAACCTGTCACAGCTGTAGCATATATCCTTTCGTCATGGTAAGGGTGTATTATCGTGACGCCATTTTCCTCACTTCTAGTTAAAGGTGAATCACAGATCAAATCATACATCGCTGTAATTCCGTTGGAATATCCAACGACCACCATAGCATGACCTTTCTGCTTCGACCAGGCTATGGAAGTAGCCTGACAAGACTTCTGCTCAAAGTTTAATCTCAGTTCCACGACCGGCTTCAGCTTATAAAATAACTTATCTCTGCAATACAAAAGATGCATATTAATATAAATTTAAAGAATTATGCTGAACAAATTGGCGACCTACTCAAGAAGGGCAATGTCAAAAATAACCGGAATAGAAGAGCTTGTATGACTAGATTGATGGATGGAAAAGAGGCGAAAGAGGTGTGTCTGGATCGTAGCAGATGGATATCTGTAGTCTCTGCCTACCCCTCTTGGTGACAGGCGTGAGTATAAATATGTTAAACTTCTCTATAGATATTAAATGAAATACAAAATGTCTTTCTGGACGCTTAGTAACCATTAGACAGGTTTGATCACAAAACAATGAGGGGTTTTCAAAGTCAAATTAAAAAAGAAAAAGTAATACCGAACGACGCAATAGATGGCGCAGCCTGTACTAAAAGTGTCAAAAAATGTCTTCCTGGCAACACTGGATTCTTATGATTTTGACACTTCTTCTTTGCTTCTTTGTTTTTTATGGTCAATCCATGCCTCTGCCTCAAGATTGTTCTTTCCGTAATTATTAGTTAAACTGTGTGTTCCTATATTTTTACAATAAGCTACAACGCATGGGCTGACCATGTTGAAGTTGAAAAGTTGAAACAAGCTATTAACGTAAGTAATACAGATAAAAAACAACACAATATAAACACAACAAAATAGGTATGTCTTTGTGAAGAGTGTTGTTGGATTTAACAATTGAATTGACGATTTTTATCTTGCTGCCCACAGATTAAAAAATAATCTTTGCTTTTTGACATTTGAAAGCAGGGTAACACCATCTGTGTTTACGTCTGAAAGCTTGATCAAGGTCAGTCTGGAAAACCGCTCATTACGAAGAGGAGTTGGTGTATGAATGGAGGCATGTTACGATCGATGGTGGCATAACATCACAAGTCACAAAACCACCGTTTAAGTGAGTCGGTTCTTGCGGTATAGAGCGATGCTGGAGGGGTGACATCGTGTTTCGCCTCTCTCTTTTTCTCGAAATCTCGCGTCAATTCAGTTCACTTCACCACATCACTCCCGCAACGCACAGCTACCTCAGGTAACTCAGTTAAACGATCTGGTCCTCTAAATAGGCCGCTTTGCATGAATCACATAATGATTCTGTTCTAATGCCGTCTCTTTTGTACGCGTGAAAAAACTGACTCCATCCTACTTTCAAATCATTTTATGATTCACCCAAGTCGGCCTTACAATTACACTCATTACAATATCAGATATTCTAACATCTGTTGTTCGTGATATTCCTCTAGACCAGCGATTCTTAACCTCGGGTAGCGAGAAGAATTGGGTTGGGTCGCGGAAAGCCCCCAAACGACTTTAAAGAAGTGATTAAATTTTACGTTATTATTGATAGGTCGATTGATGTCATTACACTAGTATTGTCACATTTATTACTACTCACAGAGCAAAGACTAAATGCTGTGTTACTGCCATCTATTGTCAGTTCACAATCACAATTATTTAATATAAAATTAAACAATATGTCATTTTAGTACCTGTCACTGGAAAATAAAATAAAAGATTAGGATTAGGGTCGCGGACTTCAAATACATTTCTTATTTGGGTCGCTAGCCAAAAAGGTTAAGAACCACTGCTCTAGACCAATATGTCTGTCATTTAGCCATACCAACTTAACGAATTCAAAAAATTATAAAAGTACATTGGCTTACATCACAGGTAACGTCGAAGGGTTTGGCACTGAGAGAACATAGGCAGCTCCGTTAGAACAAGCCACGGCGAGTAAGCCCAGTCTAGCCAGGGTTCCATCATTAGTTTCAGGCAAAGGGTCGCGGGTTCCCGACGGACACCAGTCCATTGACCATATGGCGCCCCAATCGTGGGCGAGACCCAGCACGAGCTTTGGTACCATACTGAAACAGGAAACGTTTTATTAACTGTATTAAGGATGGTCGTCATGACGCGAACAACTCAGTTGTGGACGTGGCCAAATGTCATGCTGTTTCGTTTCGCTATAAGGTGCACGCTCCATGAAACCACATTTTTGGTTATTATTAATCTAGATAACATTTTCGATGTTAGACTCATAATTTTTTGATTTTTTTCTATTACAATAAAAGCACATTCGGCTACACTTTTAGTCAAAAACCGTTAGATTTACGTATTTTACGGGTTTGTTGTTAAGATATTACTCAAATTTTACAGTTTTTAGTTCGACTTAAACATAGATAATGTTAATGGGCTCAGCTTGAAATATTATAATAACATTCCATAGACACCCCACAATGTGTGCGACAGCGTTTGTAGGTACGAGTAGTTAAGGAGTTGAACTACATTATAATTTTTCAGATTTCACACACGTATCACAAGCATCGGGAAAAAAAATCGGAAAGATCACTAAAATCACGAAAAATGTAATTTAGCGTTGCAAACAGAAAAAAAAAATTTTTTTCTTTCCTTTCCTTACCTTATTCATATAAAATATTAATATTTTTTTTCCTTTCGTTATTTAAAAAGAAATACACAAACTTCCAAATTCTTTTTGCGTAATTTTTCTGTACAGGAAAAATGTAGAATGTTTGAGTATTTCTTTTAAAATAACGAAAGGAAATAAAAAATAATAAAAATCTGTAAAGGCTACTTTCATTTCTTTGCTCTATAAAAAAATATTTTAGTTTGTAATTAGATCAGTAGACTGATCATACTAGTTCCAAAGCCAAATTACGTTTTCCGTGATTTTACTGATCTTTCCGATTTTTTTTCTCAATGATTGTGATGCTTGTGTCAAATCTGAAAAATTATAATGTAGTTCAACCCCTTAACTACCTACACAAATTTTATTTGTTAAAAATATTTTGTTTTAATATGCTAAATTGTCCAAACGCGAGAGCATGTTTGGCGAAACGGACCCTTAATGTGTCAGAATATAGAAATTATAATCAGTAATATTTTATTAGAATGACTTATACAGTGAACTCACTCTCCAAACAACTGAAAGTCCCATATTTGCAACATATTGGCGCCCGAGTGAGACTCATCGTAAGCTAGCCGAGGACTATCAGATCCTTTGTGACAGGAGACAGCCAAGTAGTTGTTAACTGTGTTGCAATCGTCGGTTTTGTACCGAGGCGGAGACCAAGCAATGTATTGTGCAGAACCGCCGATGAAGAAGCTATACCCTGAAATATTAAATTATAAAATATTATATCGAATAGCGGCGGTAGATCAGTAGCCTAAGCATGAAAACATCTCCGTATAGTTGCGTTTGAAACTAAACTTAGGTTGTCATACGTAGCTGTTAGTTCCGCTAATGTCCGCTTGGAGCGGTTTTCCAGATTCCATACGATTTTGATGTATTTGATGTATGTGATTTTAGTGAAAGTGACGTAGATACTATAAGTTCCGCGTGTTTATCGTTGTTTGGTGACACTCCGGTAATTAATAACGCAAGCCCGGAAGTAACTAATTGTGCGGACGCCCTAATGGTCCGACCACCAATACCATCTGCATCGATGTCATCCCGAGCCCTGCGAGCCGCAGCCCGCAGTGTGAGGCGTAACGTCGTCACGTAAACGTCTTTACTCGCCCAGATGAAGGCAGTCTAAATCTGCTGAAACTGGTCCGCTTTCCCGATCATAACACGTATTGAGGTGAGCCGTTTTTATATAAATCATGAATTATCCTCAAGTCTCATTTAATTCTATGATTTTGATGTAGATTGCAACGCAACTATACGGAGATGTTTTCATGCTTAGGCTACAGGAGTAGAACGCTGGCCTCTCAATCTTGAGATCCAAGTTCGATCCCCAGTAAGGCATCGAATGACGCATTCAATGAGTTTTCGCAATTTATGTGCCTAGTATTTGTTCTTACTTACCACATCCTGAAGGATGAAGGAACACATCGTGAGAAAACCTGTATACCCTAAAAAGCGTAATTATGCCCGAAGTACGGCGGTAAGGCTCACCACTCATCACGTTGGGACGTAACAAACGTCGGTGAAACGCGGGTGTACCGAGTGCGGGATATGACTTGCATTTCACAGTTCACACCCGGAAACACCTCTGACAAGCCCTCGGGGAATTATGTCGTGACGATAAAATATAAATTTATGATTTTTGAGGAAGTGTAAAAGATTTTTCTGTTAGTAAACATAACCGGTGAACGAGCAAACAGTACTTCAACTCATATTTTACCTTTTAGATCTTTCCTGCCTTCAAATCTCTTGTACGTGCTCCAATCGCCTTCAATCGCAACTTTGCAGGATTCTTCTATTTGAGGAAAATATTGCGGCAAACAATCATCGGCGACTGGTACTAATTCTGTGTTTCTCCAACCGTCGAAAATAGTATCGGCCGTATAATTTGATTCCAGGCTAAAAAATACACACAATTATCTATCAGATTTTTCAAAGTCTTGCAGTGGGTTAAAATTATTATGTTCCGCAGAATTAGCAGATCACCGTTTCTATTAAAATAAGTTTTTGATGAAAATGTTGGGCTTTTAAGAAACTTCAATCAATTAAAATTTGTTATTTGTTCCGTTTATCTGTCTGTAGCATGAGCTAAATTCCAGGAGGGTAAATCTGTATCTGTCAAGCTAGCCTTCTCGACCGTAAAAACCTGTTTGATTGAACTCCATACATTTTTAGCTCGAGTTTTAGAAATCTCGCCTCAACTGTTTCTCCGGAATAGTCCCCATGGACCGATTAAGACGGCATGTCCACATTGCATGTCTACAATTACCCCGTGAAAGGTATTAAATTATGTCTCATTCATTAAGATACAAATTGAAGAGAGATAGATTTTTATAACTTCAAAAAATCGAAGGTTCATAAACGTTTTTCTAGCCAAGCGACTCAAGCTAACGTCTAATAAATATAAACTGTAGTTGCCTAAGTTTACTCACAATTCACTGGCACTGCTTCGAATATACTTTTTGCTATCACGAACTGAATATGGTACTTGTATTTGTGGCCGCACTGAAAATAATCGAATTAACGTAGGTTAAAAATGTAATTATCAGCTAACGGGTTTAGGCACAGAACAATTATTACGAGGGTTTAGCGGATCTAAAAAGGCCGACTTAGGTGAATCATAAAATTATTTAAAAGTAGGATGGAGTCAGAGTTTTTTCACGCGTGCAAAAGAGACGGCATTAGAACAGAATCATAATGTGATTCATAAAAAATGGTCTTTTTAGAGGACTAGGTCTCCGGGAACATTAACACGTTGAAGGACAGAGATTTCCTTCATACAAGTTGTGTTGACACATGGTTGTAGAGAGAAAGGCGGAAGGGGAAACGGACATTTAGGTCCATTGGATTGACAGTAGATCTCATTTGAATGTTCACTTTGTGACACAATAAACAACCGTTGTACTGGTTTATAAAGATGCCCCGCCGCTGCTAGCCGTTCTGGCACAATTCTACAGGGAATCGATGACGCCATACGGCGTCGTGTTCAAATTGGTATATCTTTTTTTTTTTTTTTTATTTGGTTTATTTTTACAATAATACATTTTATAAAATTTTACAAAGATCGCCAAACTGCAATACAGTTTATCTAATAGTACGCTGTAGGACGTTGTCCAGCGTCTCTGTTCTTCAACGTGTTAACGATCTTTGGTGTCAAAATGTATAGAGCTACAAATATGTATTTGAATGGCATTCTTTTTGGGCTTAAGGATTCACTTTTTTAATTCTTTTTTCCCCGATGATATTTACGATTTCGACGACGCGGCGGGTCAGACTTGGTTGTTGTATTCCGTGCACGTATACATTGCTGGAATGTGCGTGGGCGCAAAGGCTACGCGACCTTATTAGTTATTTTATCTACTCCAGATAAGGTAATTACAACATCAAAAGCGGTTTTATAAGTACCTACATTGTTTGACCGATGTTACAATTACATTATAACACCGCAATTCTGCAATGGCCACCGCTAGAGAATCAATCACAAGCAATAAAGGTCTATCTTAATTTCTTCAGCCACGCAAATATACTCTTCTCGCTTCTGATTAGTCTACTAATCCATCAAGACAAGTATCACGACAACATCATGACGAGTGTTCTTCTTCGTGATTTTTTTTTTATGGTCGTAGATAAATCATTGTGTGCAACTGGACATAATTAGGCATTGAGACACTCATGCAAAATTATTAGTTTCGTAAACAAGCACTCGTGTCCTAATGTCTCAAATTATGTTACAGTTGCACAAAATACTATTATTGTATTGGTCCCCGCGTTTTAAGTTCGCTTAGTTTGGGGACCACCGAAAAACGTTTTCTTCTGTAACTTCTTTTAACTTCTGAGATTATGTCATCTTGTGTTTGCTAATAACCTTCATTTTATTTATTTATTTATTACCGCAACCAATTCTAACTCGCCGTCGTGAGAGATAAGTACTGCAATAAAAAAAAACAAGAAACGGACATGCAGCTAACCTGAATAGTATTTTTTATGCCTCCTTCTTTTTACTCTAGCCATTTCCATATCATCCACTTCTACTGAAATATCAGATTCCACTGCAGAACCCTCGGACTCGACTTCTTCGAGCTCAGAAATCTTTTCTACTTCAACATCATTAATTTGAGGATCGTTGCCTTTGCACTTGTGTGATTGCATCTTCTTATCGTCATCAGTACCGTAGTCACAATCCGGGCAGCTGTATTTGCACTGTAATTGAAATATTGTAACATTAGGCCCTATTCAACTCCCTTTCAATAATATAATCAAGTACTTTATAAACTTAAATCTATGTCTGTGGAATAATGAGGGTCATTTGTCCCGTCTGCAGATACGACGTAGGAATTTACTAAAGTATCGGCATCGAGTGATGGCACTTATCGCGTTTAAGGCGCCTCATCCAGCGTCATCCGAAAATTACTCTCACTGATATCGATACTTCTCTTAAGGCGCTTTATGCTGCGAAAGTGCTGCCACTTTAGAAAAAAAAACATGATGTACCTACTAGGATAATTATTGAAAATCTGCTCAAGTAAATACGTAGATATAGTAACGAACTATTTTTAAATAGCACGGTTTTCATAGACAACGTCTTTGATAAATTTTTGAGAAAAACGGCCGCTTTTGGCATAAGTTAAAATTTTAGCTAATTAAAGACGTTATCTATGAAAACTATGCTATTTAAAAATAGTTCATTGCTATATCTACGCAATTACTTGAGCAGATTTTCAATAATTATTGTGGTAAGTAAATAATTATATTTTTACTAAAGTGGCAGCACTTATACAGTATATAGCGCCTTAAGTGAGATGTTTAAAAAATTTAAAATATATATATATAGTGTTAATTAAAGTATAAGGAAAAAAGAACATTTCTAAACATTATTCTTGCGTTAAAAGAACAGTATGAAACTAACTCAAGCTGTTTTTAGACTAAAATTAAGTAAAATTGGTTATTTCTTTGTCGACACAAGTTGACTCAAGGTCGTTGGCTTAAAGGGCTGCACAATGCTAACATTCAGTCTTGCTATAACGGTTATGATTTTAACTGTCTATCCTGCTCTAATCAGATGCCACGCACGCAAAACTTTAGTTATTTTGAAATCGCGGCTACATTAGGACATTAACTACAAAATTCTTTATGTAATAGAGATTTTTTTTCTACTTAGTATCTGTGTAATATATTAAAAGAAGTTTGAAGGTATGTTTATTTATAAAGTGTACTTAATAATTGTCTTCGAGTCAAAAAACACAACATATATTCTTTTTAATTTTTACCATCTAGATTGACGGAACTGAATCCAATGCAAAACTGATGTTTAGCATTGTGGAGCCCCTTAAATGCCTACCAAGTTTCGTAATTAATAATTACTAATTATATATTGTAAGTGTATTTAAGTGTCAATAAAACAATCTAATACTTCATTGTTGATACACAGTGATGTACTACTCATTTCGCTTATTATTTTCCGATTTCCATGTTGCCATTATTTTGTTATAAATTATTTTTATTAATACAAAGACTTTATAGCAAAAGTTTCTACTAATTTTTTTTAAACTTAAGACAATTTAAGGCAATTCAACGGGAAGTGATAGTGGCTGAATCGTAATCAACAAATAAAGGGTTCTACTCTCCTTAATCGTATAGCTTCGTCTTTTTCCAAACTACAATATAATTGTAAACCAGTCACTTTATAGATTTTATTGCCACTTTGTAAGCAGATTTGGCACATTTGCCTTTTGTATTATTATGTCTAATGTTTACTCAACTCACACTTTTAAATTTTTACCCGAAATTATAAATGTTTCCCATCACTAAATTCAGCTGTCATAAGTGCCATCACTCGTTGCCGCTACCGTAGTGGTAGGTTTCGTCCGTGGCTTGTCACCACCTCCATGA
This sequence comes from Ypsolopha sequella, assembly GCA_934047225.1. NCBI lineage: Eukaryota > Metazoa > Arthropoda > Insecta > Lepidoptera > Ypsolophidae > Ypsolopha > Ypsolopha sequella. The sequence goes on from OW203992.1 coordinate 11,822,334, forward strand.
CGAAACCATGCCGCCAAGCGACTCGTCGTGATCCGGCATGACGTCATGAGTAGCCGTATACTGGGGTAATGGTTACAGACAGTTGCATTGTATAAGTCATTCGTCCGTTATCGACTTCCGTATATGTTTGTGGAAGTCCCTAGAACTGATTGACACTTCGCCTGCTTCACTCTCCTGGTTTCTGGGCGAGCGCTCTTCATCCTAAGTTTTACCGACGCTCTCCATCAGGCGCGGTAATGGACAAGAGTAACCACGTTTTATAAAAAATAAAAATGCCACATAGTGACCTTGCATTTTCCTTCAGTCATTCATAGTTTTCAGTTATATAGAAATGTAAATAAATATGATACATTTGTGTCGATTCGGCGCACGCAACACAACTGACAAGACTAACCTTATTTTGAGCCTCCCGTCTTTGTCTTTTCGATACAGAAAGAAAAGCACAGAACACTTAAATTAAGTATAGTCCTGTCAATTAAGTCAAGTTGTGTTGCGCGGAATCGGTGTTATTGACTCTATTGTCTTTTAATATAGTTTTAAATGAATAAAAATAACAAAACACAATAAATAAAATATACGCGAGATATATTTCAGGCGATCCGGGCCCGGCATAAAAAAAAAATTTAGGAACCATTTACATCTAACCTATTTACAAGATATTAAAAAGAGTATATGACTAACGTGGCACTATCCCACCGCATCGATGCAGACCTCCTTCTGTTCTTTAGTTTGTATTGTTAACTTTATTCATTTGAAACAGTTATATACAACCAATACTCGTTTTCACTAACCTTAAGTGACGTTTAAACTGAATGCCTACATATTTAAGAACTGTTTATTTTTATTATCTTCAGAAATATTAAGGAATCTGATTTTGGCGTTACCTAAGGTAAAGTGAAAACGGGCATACGTAATTTAACTTTTTAGGCAATTTGCTTCATACTAATAGCTACTTATGTATAAGGATCAATTAACTTTTTTACCCACACTACTTTTTAAGTTTTTGCCAGTATTCAACCATAAAATTTACAATTTGGCTTTTTTCTTTTCGAAAATGTTTTTTTTCGCTAACTAGATAATATTTATCGTAATATATCAAAATAAAAAAAAATTAAGAATTCTCTGTAATTTTTAACAAATTTATGGTAACTCAGTGGACGAATTTATCCCAGAGTTACAATGGATAAACGGTGTTGTCAACTGTTACCCCCTAGTTTTGCTGGAAATTACAATAACTATGAAATATTATTTGATTCGAAAGATATTCAATGATCTGTTTATATAATATTTTTATATTTAGCAAACAAGGCTTAGTTAGATCTGCTTTTTTAAAAGAATAAGCAGTGTGGGTTAAAAAGTTGATTGACCCATAAAGACTTTAAATTTTTGATTATTTACTTACTTGGAAAGCACTCGAGAAATTTTCCAAAACAGTTCTGGCCCTGAAAATGTTAATTTTTGATTTATTATCTTTATTAACACCTGACAATTACCAAATTGGCATAGATTAAATTATGTTTAGGTGTGTTAATTCGAAAACCATTTCGAGATTTAGGTTTAATAAGCCGTATTTTCGAAGTTTTGGTCAAAAAACCTCATGATGATGAATATTTTTACAAAAAGGCTGCCACTTCCATTTGCCCTCGTCTGGCGTCACTTGAGTAATGGCTGTTTAGAAATGTGTCCTTTGCTATCAAGATAAATTTATAATAATTCGCTTCAGACTAATTTGACAGCTAGATAACAGATGAGTAGACAGACAGAGACAGACCACTTTTTTTTATAAGCAGTCACACATCACAATCAGTATAATGTCTAAAATTCTCAAGTGACAAGATCATTGGACAATTCTTTAAAAAATCGTAAAAAATAATGGTTAATTTATATACCAAAATAATGAAAACTATGTCCTTAAATGACGTTAATTCTCTGAAAACAAATTTTAAAAAAACTTTTAAAAATTAAGCCATGGTAATTCAGACAAAATCTTCTTACTTTTCCGCAGCCTTTCTGGGACCAGAAGTATCCTCCTGAGGATCTCTCTTCATGGCCTCCTCCTCTGCGAGCCTCTTGCGTTCTTTATTTTCCTCTTGTACTTTGTGGGTAGCATAATGCTGCTGCTTGTATATGCACAAGTACTTCTGGTTGCATATTTCACAACGACCTTTGAATTCCTCAAGTTCCTACAAACAAACACCTACATTAGAGATCTTCGTGAATAAACGACCCTGAAGTTGCATTCAGTTACAATAGTAAAGTGTTATCTTCTCCCTCGCCATACATCCTTGCTGGAGTTTTAGTCATAGAAAAGCCAAAAGATAATGCTCGTCTATACGAACAAGTCTTGACTATGGAACCAACCCTGATTTCACTGTTGGCTGTACATAACAAGTTAAGCGGATAAAACAAGCAAGCAGGCGGGGCCCGAGGATCCCTAGTTAATAGACAAACAAAAGTTGACTTTATCTATCAGAAGTTAAGGTCTAGTTTCTTGCACACTTGAACTTGCTTCTCCAAGATTCCCTCCACGCACACACGTCATGGTTAGCAAGCTACTCAATTAGAGATTGCCATCATAGATACTTATCGAGTTATCGATATTTTAAAATCCATTCGGACTTTACGCGTGTAGACTTAGGTTTAAACATAACGCGGCCGGAAGCTAGTGTCACGATAAAACAGCCTATATCAATAGTGGTCGTAGTAATTATTATTTAATAAAGTTCTGTTTACGAAAGAAGTCCTGCGGATTAGAGCATTTTCGTATTTATTCGGCCTCGTTAAGCAAATATCAATCTTGATTTTAAGAAAATTCAGCTTATAATTTGAGTGTATTTATATTCGCGACATCTAGCGACGAGTAGCGGAACTTGTTCATCAAACTGTGTCGTGCAAGCTTTGAAGTGATAAGCCATAGCCTCCTTGAAGGCTGTGGATAAGCACTTGCAAGGAATAGATGATACTCAATCTTCGTGGTATACATGTTCTTTTTTCAAATAAGCGACAGACTTACATATTGGCTATTTTGTCAAAATATTAAACTACAAATCACACAAAGGGCAAGCGTTACAAATGATGATTTTCCTGTAGATATGTTAGTTTGGGTTTCCTCTATGGGATACGCTGATTCCAATACTAATGAAGTGATCCATCCAGTAGACATAGTAAATAAAATGCAACACAGAACGGATTTTAGTGCAGTTTTTACTTTTTTAGTTACACGAGGTTTATGAGAATATATTTCGGGTATTTACGTCATACTAATAAGACATGAAAACATCTCCGTATAGTTGCGTTTGAAACTAATCTCAGTTTGCCACACGTAGCTGTTAGTTCCGCTACTGTCCGCTTGGAGCGGTTTCCCAGATTCCATACGATTTTGATGTAGTTTGAAACGCAACTATACGGAGACATTTTCATGCTTAGGCTACAGGGGCCTTATTGCATATCTTCAACATCCATCGCAATTGGCTAGAAATTACGTGATACATCATTACTAACCAATTTCGCGTACCTTTGAAAGCGATACCGATAGATGTTGAAGTTAGACAATAAGGTCTGAGCAGTGACTTATTTCCTCTGAAGTTGTATTCGCGAGTAGCTTGAGAATCAATTTGATGTATTTATTGCAGTTTCGCTGTTATCTACTTGCAGAGGTATCCTTTAGGAAGGTTTTAGGGCACGTATAGTTACGCTGTTACTTACGGGAGCTAAGCAGTAACCGTTTTACCAAGTCGGAGAAGGGATTCCATCCCGTCTGTTCCAAGAATGCCATTACCTAGCGTCCCCCTTCCGCATACAGAGCGGGCGCAAGCGGGAGAAAAACACGAAATAGTTGTAAGCGGAGCGCGGTTCGCGGTAGTGGGACTCGGGATAACGGCATTCTTAGAACAGACAGGTAGCAATTTTCTAAATTAAAATAGAACGAACCTCGTCAGTTTTACCGCACGTCAACACGTGTGCATAAAAGCCCATATAAGATGCTCTGCTCGCGCCGCATTTATTGCACACCATGGTTTTCATTTTAGACTTGTATATTTTGAGATATCTCTCAACCACGTACGGACCTTTAAGATCCTGAAAAATGCAGAAATACAACAAAGTTATTAGTTGTGATTGTCGGCGCTTGGTGAGACATCAATCACGGCTGATTCACACAATTTTAGACTAGTTTCGCCTTATTCTGCTCATTCATTCTGTGTTTGAAAAATTGAGAAATTTTGTGAAAGAGTACAAATATATTATATATGATATAAAATCAAAAAGCTGGAAAGGGATAAATAAAATTCACGGGAAAGGATGAGATGGCGCTCTACACACATTTGTGTGCGCGTATCACTCACACGAACTCCAAAATCGCGAAAAAAAATTATGCGGTTCGATTCCTTAGATTGTAACAATGATGAACAGCATAAACAATATGGGTTTGGATAAGTGATCGCTTAATAATTAAACATTGAAATTATGAAATCAAAATTTTCCGCGTTTCAGAAACGTCAGATCTGTATGGCGTATGGTATGTCTAAACGGCCGCGGCCGTTCATACTGTTTTGGGTATGTGAAAACGTAACATCATGCAACGCAACTTTAAATGCAAATTAAATATTCATTATATTTTTAAACGCGGGCGGAGCCGCGGGCACGCCTAGTATTCAAATAAAATCGTTAGTAGAGTTAAGGTTTCGTCTGTTCAAGATAAAAAAATATACAAAAGTAAATATTCGACCGTGTTTCGATTAACGTAAAAATTATTGAACGTTAGGTTAGTTTCACAATTAGTTTCGAATTATCACGATGCGACAATAGAGAACCAAAAGTATGGCTTCAACTAGAAAGAACGGGGCATGGCTCAAATTATGTTGGTTTATTTTATCGGTGTTCAGCGTGGACGAAGTCGCTGGTAATTTATATCCACAAAATCGTAAGTAGTGTTTTCTCTATATCTATAGAAAACAAAAAATATAGCCCGTAACAACTATAAAACAATATCGATCATTTTTTTTTAGTCTGTATGCTAAACAGTTTGGATTAAGTATATTGTACGTTTTATAGCAAAATCGTATATCTGAATTGTGTAGAAGATACTCACAATGGGTTTAGCGCCTACTGGCCAAGCTAAGTTATAGTGCATTTTCAACGTATGTTTGTCCCAATCCGCAGAATTTATTTCATTAGAACAAATCGCACAAGTAACTTTAGTTTTTGTAGACAACACCTCAGATGTTTCTGACACCGATTGAATAGTATCGTTCAAAGATACGTTACTAGTGTCTGCGCTCGACGTCTGCGCTTGACAGGTCTCGACGTGGCTCAAGTAAACTTTAGGGTACCTCCGTGTTGAACCACATTTTGCACATGTTAATCCTCTGTACTTCCTTGACAATGTGATGAGATGGTCTTGGACTGATTCTGCGTCTTCTAAATCCTGGAAAAATGAGAAATACTGTGTTTCCGTCAACCGTTTATTTTCATGAAAATATGGAATTATAAATTTTTGACATATACCGAAATAGGCGGGGAACTCGGTTAGTTTTAGGGTTCCGTACCCAAAGGGTTCAAACAGGGGCCCTATTACTAAGACTCCGCTGTCCGTCTGTCTGTTTGTCTATCTGTCTGTCCATCTGTCCGTCTTACTGTCCGTCTGTCTGTCCGTCTGTCCGACTGTCACCAGGCTGTATTTCTGTTGCCGCTATAACATCAATACATCATATAATACCAAAAAATAAAATAAAATAAATGTTTAAGGGGGCTCCCATACAACAGACATGTTTTTTTGCCGTTTTTATAGATAATGGTACGGAACTCTTCATGCGCGAGTCCGACTCGCACTTGGCCGGTTTTTAAAAATCAGTGTGCTATTTTTGTCTGCTTTTTGGAATAAATAGATCAGTTTAGGTACTCGTATAGTGCGCGCCAATCTTTGAGTCGCCTCTAATTGAGTTACGAGTGCAAGCTTGCGCAGGTACAGTCAAGGAAACAATAATACGAGTATCAACGGTTGATTATTAAATGTTTACTATAAGTGGGAAGGTGTACTTGTTGTACCTACCTATTTCATTATTTATTTATTATTTTAGTGCGATCTTAACTATATAAATAAAACGCATTAATATAAACACCATTTTCCTACATTGTCGCCTTAAAACGCTTTAAAGTCCGCGAGGCATAACAACAGCTATAAACTTTAACAAACTAAATCAACAAAACAACAAATAAAGGCAACAAAAACAATAACAAACAGATTCGAATCATGGAATTTTTTCCTCGAATGTACTTTTCATGGAACGCGCGCGTGTGTAGTGTACGGACGTAGCACTAACACTAACGCATAGTGTTGACATGACACCTGCTAAATGGCGAGCGGGGGGTTTGGTGCGGCACGCAGGCGGGTGTGTCTCGCTCCTGTAACGTCCCCCTGACACCGTAAAACGGCTATTGCGTCGCCTCGTGCGGCTATCTTCAGAGGCGACTAAAAGATTGGCGCACACTGTATGTAATTTCAATGATACCTTGATTCGTGCTTTTGAACCTTAGAGCATGTACTTTTGAACCGATTTTAGTGAAGTAGTGATATTAGGCCGAATGGTCCGTTCCTTGTCACACTTTAGGATGCGTTCAAGAAACATTTTTTCTGTATTGAAATGTGTGGTGATGACGTCACTGAAGGTCAAATGAAAGACATCATGTTTGATTTTTAATTCGTAAATTTTGGCGAAAAGAAGTGGGGGCCAATTCGTCTAAAGGAAATTCGTCAGAACGGCGAAATATGTACATTTATTTATTTTTATCGCATCCCACGATGCCAGTAGTAGTTTTACTAATAAGTACACAGGAAATTACTCACATTCTCATGTGAAAAGAAGATTTTGGGATACTCTAGAGTCTGAAAAAGATGGCCTCTACAGTAAGAATGGGTAGAGTTTAACCATGTTATATTTCAAGACTGAATCAAATTGGAATGTAATTAACCTAAATTAATAATTTTCGTTTTGACCACTCTATGTTGTTATATAATAGTGTCGATTCGGCTAAACACAATTTAACTAATTTGACAGGACTAACCTTATTTTAAGCGTTCTGTCTTTGTCTTTTCGATACGGAAAGAACAAGACAGAAGGCTCAAATTAAGTTTAGTTCTATCAAATAAGTTAGCCGAATCGACACAACTATCGGCAACATCATGTAAATTTACATATTCCGATCACTGGTTATAATCCTAGCCAAAATTGAATTTTGCATTCATACTCATTACGGGAACACTTGGTTAACGTGTTTTTAATTAAAATTTAAATAAACGTTTCGTAGGTACTTTTATTAAGAAACTATATCGTACTTAAAATAGTAAACATGAAGTGCAAATATTAAGTTATTATTTAAGTTATTGCAATACTTTACAGTACTACCACTTTTATAAGTTACATCGACAATATTCTATAACGCATCAAGATATATAGCTATTGTTGCTTAACTATTAATTCGACTTCTTTATCGCTTTTCGCTTTTAACCATCTACATAGGTACAGTACTACCACTTTTATAATTTGCATCGATAATATTCTATAATGCATCAAGGTGTCATCTTACAGACTGTCGATGTAACTTATAAAAGTGGCGGTACTGTACTTACCTAGGTTAATCTTGTCTAGCACAAAAAATTAATTAGAAGAACTTGATGTACCAAGATTACGTAAATATTTTTTTATTATATTCCAAACAAAACGATCGGACGGACAGGTACTGCCCGTTTTATCAAGAAACACTAAGTACAGTAAGCACTTACTAGAGGAGTTTCGTTTGATCGCCATGCCAGATATCTGTGCTCGTTCTTTATATGCGACACCCAGTACATTGATTCCACCTGCTTCTTACAAACACCACATTCTACAAGAGACGGGTTCGCAGCTTCAACCTTTGTTTCCTCAGAGTTTTCTTTTTTCTCTGTTTCGATGTTTTTCTGGAAAGTTTCCGGTGTATGTGGTGTAACTTTGATGTCTCTCGATGATTTGTGATCCTGTACATAAATAATTAAATTGCAAATTGTTATCGTCTTGGTATTTTTGGGTTTTATATAAGGTCACTATGGTGGTCAGGATTCGTGGGCTCAATTAAGGGTCGCAAATCGGAAATCGGGTAAAAACAGGGTCCGGCATCATCACTTTAGATGATAGTAAATATTAACATTTCTTAACAAAATAAATACCACTTGCTATTCTATAAAATGAAGAATAAAATCATTAAAAACAATTGCTGTAAATTTTTATAGTACCTTCAAAAAAAAATTTGGAATTTCACGAAAAATTCTCGATAAACATTATTGTATCATCATTATTGTGATGTAATTAGAGACATAACAATGACAAAACATATTTCAGAAAAAAACAGTTTTCAGATATGATTTATAGTTTTTACAGACTATGCAAAAATGTTGCAAAAAATTTTAAAATAACTGAGGTTTTCCATGCGCGGCTGTTGACTAGAGCGAGATAGACAGTTACAAAATAAATGCGTTTGAACAGTAGCCTAAGCATGAAAACATCTCCGTATAGTTGCGTTTCGAACTACATCAAAATCGTATGGAATCTGGGAAACCGCTCCAAGCGGACAGTAGCGGAACTAACAGCTACGTATGGCAACCTAAGTTAAGTTTAAAACGCAACTATACCGAGATGCTTTCATGCTTAGGCTACGGGACTTATTTCCACAGAGCGCCGACCCTTAATGAAACAAGTCTCAGAATAGTACATATGTCTTGTATATTGTCGAGGTTTTAATTTTATTATTGATCTTTTAAAAAAATAAGTTATTTTTTCGCTGTTGCGAATAAAGCTGCTTTATAACTGTATTTTCTACATCCTGTTTATAAATGCAATATTGATGGTTCTGAAGTTCTTAGTCAGCAGAAAATCAGGGCTATTTGATGCCGAAATCTAACAGCTCTATGTGTTTTACCACAAATCAATCCTTAGAAGAGTTGTGTGAAATGGACGCGTTCAATCTTTACGAAAACTGAAAATTTTCTGGTTCACTTACTTCAGACCTGGATTTATTTCCTATTTCTGATCCAGAAATCCTGGAAGCATTATCACCATCAGCATATTGACTGATCTTCGAAGACCTTCCCCGTTTTCGTGGACCCTGCAAATATGAAACAACATATAAAGACATTGTCGTGTTCAACAGCAGCCTATCAGTGGTCAACCACTGGGATGTGCAGCGCTGTAGACAGTGTTGTGGACGCCACTCTTCCAATTCGAACACTACAAGTCGCAAGCTTTGCAAACGTGCTTTCATGTTGTATTTTCATTTAACACATTTTTACGGTACACGGAGAGGTTAGCTGTGCTCATAGACAATACAGCCCAGAAAGACGTCTATTGTTCAACATCTTGCGTACAAATAATTCTGTCAACAATCGAAACGGGATACTGCAATCCTATTGGCTCTTCCAATCTTACGTATAGCGCCACAAACTTATCTTTCCCGAAGACGAAGACTCTAACGTAATGAATATAGAAGCCATTTTGGTTTGGCTACTAAAACATAATTTTGGAGTAGCGAATTGAATCTGCTGGTTCAGTCAGATGTGTTGACAGAAATCAGTCGCCTGTTATGAGGAGTCTGTAGGCTGTATTCGTCTATGGCTGTGCTGCAATACGGCGCCATTCCGTTTCAGCCGAAAAAATTTTGGCAACCCTATCTGTGTTACAATACTGTATCATGGACGAACAATACGAGTTTGTATTTGTTCGTCCATGAATGTATGCAACAGCCTAAAGATATAATTTAGAATCCCTTATATAGTGTGTTAAATTGCTTTAATTAATTATATAACATATCTTAAATCTTAATAACAATAATAATAATAATATTGTAATTAAATAATAATAATAATATTGTAAATTAAATAATAATAATAATTTTAATTGTTACTTTACTTTAGCTGTTCTGTACTAGGAATTTATTAATTGTATAACTGGTGGACAACTATTATTTTCTTTATTCAATGTATTTCTTATTTATTCTTATTATGTAAACTTAATCATAAGCTGTTGTGGTCCCAAAATAAAAATTTGAATTTGAATTTGAAAATGACGTTGCGGATGCCGAAAATTGGCAATAGTACTCGCCCATACAAACAACTTTCCGTGAATATAAATTGAGAAATTTTTAAAAATCTGTTGTTTCATACATTTTGATCGGGTAGCTTTTTAACTTTTCTATAGAACAGCTTGATTTTTTTTGCGTCGAGGATTGACTCCATTGTAAAAGATGTTCGTATGAACAAGTACCAGTTTCCGGCTTCCGCAACTTCATCTTAAGGCGCTACGGAAAAATATCGACACTTTTAGAACTTCTATATCTACTTCGGTAAATAATTTATAATTTTGATAAAATAGTATATTATTTTTGGGATCTTTTTCTAGGGATCTGTTAAAACAGAAACGCGATTGGAGAATTTCGGCTCGATAGAAATATTTATTGAAATGAGGTCTTTATCAACACCAATTCTCCTGGTTTGACAATTTAGAATGACATATGGACTGCAATTATATTTTATTAGATGGGTTTTAACAGTATCTAGGACCTGGTAAAACGAAATTTTGATAGCGTTTTTAGTACATTTTATATTAATAAAAAACCGACTTTTTGCTACTTTTCCACGAATCCGTCCCTCTTGCACTGAGGGTTTTTTCGCATATGGAGTAATAGAGACGCTAAAACTTTTACATATCGCCTTAACACCCAGTATAAAGTTACTCATATCGGATTACCTAGCGATTTTTTGGGTGGTCAACCTTTTACTGAAACCTCAAGTTTCCATTTTTTCTTTAAGTGCTGCCTCTGCCGGAGTTTGGAGAAGTAAAACACGTCTGTTGGGTAACCGACAGAATTTCCCTTTTTACCGATACATTAATTAAGAAAGAAAGCGGAATTTATATTTATTTAAATGACATACCTTATCTTTTAATATTAGTTCAGGATCTGACTCAGTACTCTTTGTATCGCTGGTATCTGCTCTCTGCTTCGGAGGCCTTCCCCGTTTGCGACGACTCTATAAAATCAGTATTTATTTTTAATATCTTTACCATTTGCTGTACAAAAATACTAGCGATTGTCGACACCTTGTGAAACTGGAAACAAATCATGAATTAGAACTAGTCTCAGTGTTTATTTTCACATATTTCTTTCCCGACCGGTTTCGGATATTACAATATTTTCAAGCGATATTAGAAGTTACATAATAAATAAATACATCAAAATTTTAGGAACAGGCCATTAATGATTGTTTACATCCGAAACCGGTTGGGAAAGAAATATGTAAAAATAAAATAAACTAATACAAGTGCATACATTTCAAGATTTACTGTAAAAAATTTGAAATGCCTGATGTGAATTGTGGCAAGTCTATTTTTGTCATTTGGACTAGCAAGTTTCTTTGGGAATTTATTAATGGATCATGTATTATTTATAAATTAAATAAATAAAATATATTTATTTCAAGTAACTGTGACTCGTACTGCAGAAAACATCAGACATAAAAAAAAACATAAAAATATAGATTTAATACAACAATTAATTTTTTATTCAACATCAATTCAATGTTATCAATTCATATATCAATAATAAATAATATTATCAATTCAATAATATTATCATATCATTTAATAATCGGGTTCGAATCCCGGTTCAGAGCTCCTCACATCCAGATTTACTTTTCTTTCTGCGTTTCTATACTACAATGATATAATGTTAATTTAATCAATAATGTTATCAATTCAAAGGTATCAATTAATTGTTACCTGTCTGATAAAACATTGTATACTTTTATTTTGCTTACCCCTTCATTTGCTCCAGTTTTAGGTTGTGATTCAGGCTCTATTTCCATGTTCTTTGGAGATTTTTCTACATTTTGAATCTGCTCCGAAGATACTTTGGATTTTCTAAGTTCCTGTAAAACAATATAGAAATTAATATGGGAATTTATTAATGGATCATGTATTATAAATAACACATATTTATTTCAAGTAACTGTGACTCATACTGTAGAAAACATCAGACAAAAAAAAGACAGATAAAATAAAACATTACACCATAACTATCCACCTCAGCTAACAACATGCCTATCGCAGCAGTGACGGGTATATAGACAGTCGAGCCTGCCCTGTCCGCGATCATTGCCATGTGAGGACAGTGTTGGCGCTGGCCCGCACCCTTTGTTTTTCGTGTCATGCGAATTTCCTCACGCACGCGGGATTGGCCAGCATACATACTCACTATACCGCAAAACATATGAAAAGGTGCATTGCGAGTGTCACGCACGGGGGCTAATCCCGCTTGCGTGAGCATATCCGCATGCTAAAAGGGCCCTTAGACACAAAATAGATACTACCAGAAGGCCGACTCCATAACGGAGCGAAAACAGACGCACACATGCATAAACGCGTACGTATGATGATCTCGGCAGAATTTCGTATTGGCATTCACCCGAATATCTCCGAGATCGTCGTACGTACGCGTCTATGTGTGCGTGCGCCTATTTTCGCTAGTTATGCGGAGTAAACATTCTGTAAGTGGTTATTTTGTGCCTTAGAGACGCGCTGTATTGCGCATGGTATCAATTCTTCGTTGCCTGTTTTTTATTACACTGTATTTTGCTTACCCCTTCATTTACTCCAGTTTTAGATTGTGAATTAGACTCTATTTCCATGTTCTTTGGAGATTCTTCTACATTTTGCATCTGCTCCGAAGATACTTTGAATTTTCGAAGTTCCTGGAAAACAATATAGAAATTAATATTGTTTTTTGCTAAACTGTTACATAAGTCCCCATAGTATTAAATAAATATAGTGATTCCCCGGTGAGTAAATACAGTCATTGCATTGTGTGGGGGTTGTCTTGTGACCCGTGTGTCAATCTATCGGCTAAGCAATCGTACACCCAATTTTTACGTTTCAACATGATAGGGTTAAGCTTATTGCCATGTTTCACACAAATACAACCTTTATAGGAAATGCAGTAGTGATCGTAAGGTTGTTAATTTAAAATGCAAACGTACATAATAGAAAAAACATGAAAAATATTTATTGAGCAAAAATAATATTTCGTTACCTACATGAAGTTTGAGCGACTGGCTCATTTCCCTCGCGTTTTCAGAACGCACGATAAAATAAAAAATACGCTTTCCGCGCGTTATAATATTCTTGTTTCAGCAATTTTTTCTAATAAAGATTTTAATCTTTATCTTGATTTAAAATTATTTTAATTTACCTTGGCCTTGATTCCAGATTCAGATTTCCGTTTAGATTTTGTGTCGTTTTCTTGTGGGGTCACATCCGGCGAAGGATCTCGGGATTCGGTGCTCTGTAATTTAAATTTATATTATGCGGTGTGTTATAGGACTTATTTTTAAATTCACAATGCGCTTGCGCCTGGCACCTGATGACAAGCGTCCATGAGACTAGGATGAAAGCCGTTTCCTTACCCAGAAAGTACTCATTTATACTGCTTTTAAAGGAATCAGGGTTATAATATAAATATAGGGATAAACGGACGCCAGCGGATGAAAGCGGCGGGAGTTCAGGGGTAGAACACTGGTCTCTCAACCTTGAGATCCAGGTTCGACCCCAGATCGGGCATGCACCAATGAGTTTTTCGGAATTTATGTGCATAGTATTTGTTCTTACTTACCACTTGCTGAACGGTGGAGGAAAATATCGTAATGAAACCTACATGCCCTAGAAAGCGTGTACTGATGCCCGAAGTACGGCGATAGGGCTCACCACACATCACGTTGGGACGTAATAATCGTCGGTAAAACGCGGGTGTACCGAGTATGGACTGTGACCTGCATTTCACAGCTCACACTCAAAACACCTCTGACACCCCTTCGGAGATTCATGTCGTGACAATATCCGTATTATAAATGCGAAAGTGTGTTTGTTGGTTTGTCCTTCTTTCACGCTGCAACGGAGCAACGGATCGGCGTTTTTTTTTTTTTTGCTTAGAGACAGTTCATGGGCCGGAGAGTGACATAGGCTACTTTTTATTTCGGGAAAAAGCTAAAGCTAGTATTATTATAACCGGACACCGTCAGGAAGTTTCACATCTTAACAATACGGATGGTAAACGAAGGTTTGAAACGGAATATTCATAACTTAAGGGTGAAACTGCTGCGCGTAGACTATTCCGGTGGTGGTTAGATCGTGTAATTCCATGTGATCTCGTGTAACATTGTGTAATCTCTAAAATATATCCGGTAAAAAAACCGAGAATCAAGCAATTTTTCTACAATGTTCAAGACTTTGATATGCAGCAGTCATTACCGATTCATCGCCAACGAGTCTAACTGCGTGGCGCTTAATCGAATCCAGGGCAGCCAGTGAATAATTGGCAGAGCAGGCCGAAATGGTAATCCTATAACGGGTCAAAATTGTAGTACAGAAAGAAGTCAAGTCCAAAATATTTGACGAGGGTAAATGCGCTGCTATTTTTTTTATGAAGCCACATAGTGACTATACCGAACAAAGAAAATGGTAACAAAATTGGACTTGTCCATACAAAATTTACTTTTTTGGATATTACTTTGGGAAAGCTGTTCAGTAGAGAATGTTGTTTCATTTCAACATACCAGTCCACTTGCAATTTTAAACAAAAATTTTTGGTACGTACACATATCTTAACATGTTTTCTGAAAGCCCTCAATTCCGTCCAGCTGCCCTCACATTTAGGGCAGTTCAGGTATCCATACCGATCCAGTAGACTTCCCAGGTGCCGCCTTACGTCATCCCTTTGGTTAAGGTCCTAAGAAAATATATAATACAGATATAGCAACGCAATATTTTTGGAAATTAAACTTTATATTAAACTAGAATTTTAATCATGCGCAACAAAGGCGCAATTTGCCCTTGAAGTCATTTCTTTAACCCGCCGGTGATTCGGAGGCGACTACGATAAGCACACTCTGTTCGATAGGTGTGGTGTGATCCTCTAATAACACGGAGTCTGAACGAGACAAGATAATACAGTCGACCAGTCATCTCTTTCCGACCACGCAGGAATGACCCCGCTGTGTCACAGCGCTTTCCAAATTACGACATAATCGATTATATCGTGTCTATCGACATTCCGAGTTACTGTGAGCCCGATAACGATAGCCCTGCAATGGTCGCTATGACGTCATAGATGACATCATTAACGACGCCGTGTTATGCTATCAAATCCCATGCTTTAGTTAGAGCGTTTGCACAGTCAGCGATCTATGAAAAGTGACAGCCGGCCGGTGGCAATTTCAAAAATAGGTTATTCGGAGCATAATAGTTTATTACTAAACTACGATTCAAAGATTGTAGTTAGAAGAAATCACTTCTTGGACCTAGTAAAGTATTCACGTAGTACAGTGGAGACCACATCAAGCTATACACTTGCAGTACGATATTAGCCCCTACCGAGAAGAATATAAGATAGGTACAAAGTCCAATGTGTCTTACTTGATGCGGTCTCCACTGTACAAATTCTGTCACTTTCAAGTCTCAAAAGAGTTCCGAATGGATCATAAGTTTAAGCAGTGATGGACGCCATTTTTCATTCGGAACGACTTGATGGGCGTGGGCAGTTTGATGGTAGTTTTAGCACTATTGGCGCCATGCGGGACGCGCCGTAAGTTTCAGCTCCCAAAAGTCATAACAAAACTCAATAATTCGTACACGTTTCTAAATTTGTGATACCTACAACTAGACCGGTTCTGATGCTTTAAAATATACAGTACTCTCAAAGTAATAATGCACATACAAATCTATAACCGAGCGACCGGACCATGTGACACCACGTGACCTAATTGATTGTATAGAAAGTGTGAGAGTACTGTACGTACTCGTTTTCGAACACATCGTTTGATGTGTAATACTCACAACAGGCGTTTCTCCATCTTTCCAAGCTAGATAGTTATGTTTCTCCTCAATATGTTGGAACCATGACGTATCGTCCACAACTTCATGACAGACTGCACACAAGCTAGATATAGCTGGCCTGGAAGGTTGATTAGGAATAGCGACAGCCTCGCCATTTATTTCTATATTTTTATTCAAGGAACTCTGGAAATAAATAAAAGATTATTGAAATAACTGCGTCAGAAAATGGAGCGAATACTCACACAGAAAATATACGTACTTTATATTTCTTCAAACATTTTCGGACATGAGTCAAAAACTTCTTGCTAGTTTTCATGTCTGATTTGCAAAAAGTGCATATTAATTTTTCCCCGCTTTTAACTTTGGCGTTCAAACTGCAAAGCAGTTCTTCATTTTCAAGATCCTGCGAAAGATACGATTAAAATAATAAAATAAATACCGAGTGTATAATCACGAAATGGTTTAATTTTCTGATAAATATATATAGTATGCCATAATTAGCTTTTTATTTATAATTACACAATATAACTTGAAATATATACAATAAATAACAGAAAATTGAAAACTTGAAATATATTTCGGCCCTTAGTGGGCCGTCATCAGTCAAGTATTTTCTGAGCACGACATTAGTCTATTTTTATTATAATATATTAAAAACTTAAATAACAAAAAAGTAACTTAATTAAAGTAACTAAATAATCCTAAAATAAAAGAAAAAGCCCTAAAACCGTATACTAAATAAAAAATATTATCTACACCCCAGCCCTTGGGTCACCAGAGGCGTCAATCAAACGTGTCAAAAGTTCTTTGAAAAGACGACGTGCGCTCAGACCCCACGGCCCTAGGGTTTCAACACCAAACGGCGCAAATATGTAGCCCTCTCCGAGGAAAGCATATTTGCGCCGCTTTATGTTTTCTGCTGACTCCGCAGCCGCACCAGCCCTGGCTGAGGTCGCCTCTAGGTGGGAAGGGGCGAGTGTATCAACACACGTCACGTCCCAAACAAGCGGCCTGCCATTTTTCCAAGCTAACAAAGTCATTCCGTTGGGCCGCCGGAAAATGCCTAGAGGCTCCGAGGAAGCAGGTACATTGGCGCTGGCAAGGGCCCGACGAATGACGCCGTTAAAGATGCCATTCAGAACACGGCTGTAGACTGCAGACCGCAGACTGCAGACTGCAAACTGCGACAGCACACCGCAGGCGACACTACCGGTTTATAGGACTTTAGTAGAAATGAATTCGGAACACGGCGTCACTGTCGCCTGCCGTCGCAGCGTGGCGCGACTGCAGACCGCACTACCGCTCGGAACCAGTTTTGACGCCGGTAGCAGTGCAGCGGCACGTGTTTTTCACCAAAATGAGTTTTTCGGAAGCAGACGAAGATAATTTGATTAACTTAGTAGCTAAATATTCAGTTATTCATAATGGAGAACATTCGGATTATCGCAATAATCTTCTTAAAGATCATCAATAATCTCGTTAAAGTTAATCGCAACAATCTGGTATATAATAACAAAAAGTCATCATTGTCTTCTTCCTCTTCCAAAAGATGACTCAAAATTGTATAAGTAAACACGTCTGACATCTTGTACGCTTACCCGCGACTGCAAGTAAGCTCAACCTGTGTAGTCACACTCGGCATTGATCCGACTGCAGACTACAGCAGCAGTGTCGTCTGCGTTTGAAGTCTGCAGCTGCAGTCGATTACTGCTGCCGTGTTCGGAATGGTACCTTAAGGCTGGCGTGGCGCGATAGTCAAAAGTGTATATCGTGACGACTCGCGACATGTATCCCGGAGGTTTCAGAGATATTCAGTCACAAACTTGTGCGGCCAACATTTGAACAATGGTTATTTCGTACCAACGTGGTAGCGTGCCACAGTGCGTCGCCTACCGCCAGAGGTGCTTCATGCTATTTATTCTATGCAGGTTGACATTTATATTTTCTGTCATAGTCATCGCACAGCAAGTGGAAAGAATTTAACAAAAAAAACCGGCCAAGTGCGAGTCGGACTCGCGCACGAAGGGTTCCGTACCATTATATATAATAATACAGATCGCGCCAAACTTCTAGTACGCTCGGAAGTTGCTCTTCCCAAGAACGGCCCATACATTTTGTTCCTGCTGATGCGAGTCACCCCGTGTTTAGAGGGGACTAAAAGTTTGGCGCGATCTGTACTCGTTAACTTGTAAAGCCTACTTAGCTTTGATAGCTTTCCTTTTAATTTCGTTATGTATAAAATACAACCGTTTCGCTGGCAGGGGGGGACACTTGACTCTAACAAAAATTAACTCTTTTAAGCTTAATATTTCGCAAACGGAACCCTGGATCAAAAAATGGTCTTCTCACACCCCCAATATTTTTAAATTAACTATCCAAGGACACCCCACACTAGGGGATAGACGAGAAAAAAAATCATCCCCACTTTACGTGTAGGAGAGGTACCCTAAAAAAATATTTTTAAAAATTTTACTGTACCGCTTTATCGGCGTGATAAATATGTAAGTCCATGCCAAATTACAGCTTTCTAGTACTAATAGTCTCTAACTAAGCTAAGCCGCGGACAGACAGACAGACGGACATGGCGAAACTATAAGGGTTCCTTGTTGTTGACTACGGAACCCTAACAAAAAAGAATGAACAAAAAATAAATTTGCGGCGACCCGACAAATAACTATTGTAAAACTATAAAAGTACAAAAATGTAAAATTATTAATGTAAATTATTACTTACAATGCTTTCATTATCCTTCCAGGCAATAAAACAATGCTCTTTAGAAATGTGTTTAGCCCATTTCTTGACACCAATCCCTTTCTGGCAAACACCGCATTTTATCTTCTTGGAATCGGTACTGCTCTCGACAACTTGAGATTTCTCTACTACATCTACTGCAGCGACATTATTTTGAGAAGTGTTCGCATCAGACGATCTCCTGCGTTTCTACAAAATAAATTTAAAACTTACAGATCAGACCCAAAGGTAATTTATAATATTAAATAAAATAAAAATTATAATTAAAAAAATTAAAGCTAAAATTTAATTTTATTGTATTATTTGTTATTTTATTTTAATATAAATTTTTATAAAACTCTATAGGGTCGTCTCGTCTTTTAAATAAATTTTAACATTTAAAATACAAATTAACTAATAATTTCCCATCCTAAAAATATTACATAATTATTTATAATAATTAAAAAATAGATTAATGAATGAACGTGAATGTTATTCACAGGCGTAGCTTTATTATAACAAAAATTAAGGAAAGAAAACGATTTATTAATTAGGAACCACTAGACCGCCTCTTTGTACTCGACCGAACCAATCCAGAGGTCGCGGGTTCAAATCCCGTAGGGGCACATTTAAGGAAGGGACCCTTACATATGAAAATGGCGCTTTGTATGGAGAATTTGAAGGAAACTCAATTTTCAGTTCTAATATTTTTGCATTTTTTTAGGAGTGATAAATAATCCAAATTTTATAATTTCTTTTGTGTATGTATAGACAACATTAAGCAGCAAGCAACATTAATTTAATTTTTGAAAAGTGTCTTATTGGCCGGAGACATAGGCTAATTTTATCCCGGCAAAATGCAAACTAAATTAGCGCAGGCGAATCCGCGGGCAAAAGCTATTCTGTTTAAAATATAACATACCATTCCGCGTTTTGACGTATAACATTTGACTTCTGTGTCCGAGTTTTTGCTCATGATGACTTTCGTACTCTCTATCTGCGTAGACTCTTTTTGTGAGCTGTTTGCAACTGAATCCTTTTTGCGCTTCTGCAAAGAAAATTATTTTTAGTACTCTATTTTATAAATCAGCTAAATTCAAGATATTCTCGTCACATGAAAAAGTAATAGTACAAAGCAGGGATCGCAAAATAATCCATATCAAAAAGAATGTTAATAAAAAGGGGCCGATATTGCAGGATGTTTGTCGGCTTCGCTGAAAAATTGGGTGCTGAGTTCAACGAAGGTTCAACCGCAATAATGCACAAGTTTGTTAGCCGAACGAAGCGAGTCGATCCCCCTAGTTTTAACAGAATTCATGATATACGCAAAAATCCTTCTTGTTTTTAATATTTTGCCTGCAAACTCCACTACAGTACTCCCAAAGTAATAATGCGGACCGGACGTACCACGTGACTGTGTTGATTGTATACAAAGTGTAAGGAAATACGAACTTTGCGAACAGTGGCGAAGATTTGAATGCGCATTATCACTTTCGGAGCACTGTACGTGGATATTTCCTCCATCTCAAAAGCTACATTCAAATCTAAAAATTCTCGACAAACATTGTAGATGCTAAAACTAATTAAAAATATATTTGCATTAATATTGTTCTATCTTATATGGTTATTTCTTTTACTACTACACGTTTATACGTTTATATATGTTTATATATAATAAAACTATTAAATATATTATAATTATTAATTTTAATGTATTACATGAATTATCCATACAATAAATTGCACACCTGTTGGATACTTTATGACCCTTACAAAATAATATATTACTTAGACTTTATTTATTTAGACTTAGTATTGAATCTTTAAGTGAAAACCTGTTATTGGCCTTGCTTATGTATCAAACTATTGTGATCTCATTCGTGTAATCGCTGTTGATTTTCCAAATAAACGATAAAATTAAATTTTCAAGCAATAAGTAGCCTAAGCATAAAAACATCTCATTATAGTTGCGTTTGAAACTAAACTTAGGTTGTCATAAGTAACTGTTAGTTCTGCAACTGTCCGCTTAGAGCGGTTTCCCAGATTCCATACGATTTTGATGTAGTTTGAAACGCAACTATACGGAGATGTTTTCATGCTTAGGCTATAGAAACCGCATTCAGAACTCAGTTGGTAGATTTTGCTTAACGTGAAATTTATTCCACCGCCCGAATTTCTTTGGGAGGTTAAGTAGGTGATATACTACACATGTGGAGATTCAGGTGGATCAAATAAGGTAATGGCAGGTCACGTGACATTGAGGAACGTATGTAAAATTTCGATTCAGTTGTGTGGGTGGACACTGTGTGGGTGGGCACCGTGTGTGTATAGCTTTGGATTAATCGTGTAAAGTCCACCCTCACAACAGAATCAAAATTTTACTCGCATATTAAGTGGACACCTGGCGCTAGAACATCAACAACACCAGGTTTTCAAGGGTTCATTGGAAGAAACTAGGTCTCTCCTCATATTGAAGAAAATATATTTGATTTATCGATCTTTTATCTAGGGATTCCACCTATAAACAATGTATTAAGATTTATACTTTTGTCAAAAAAAAAAATGTTTTCCACCCTCTTTTTTTTGGTTTTCAAACGTTCGTTTCAAAAATGCGGTTAAGAGATCAACATGATTTTTTTTTTATAAAATAGGCAATAAAAATATGAAGGGATTTTACCTAAATCCAATATTTTTTTCCCTACAAAATATTTCAGTATTAGCCAAAAACACACCAATTCGTTGTTTCGCTGCGTGTTCACTAGTATTACGCGTCCAAGAAAAAGCGACCAAAGAGCCAACATATAATCGCCTCTATGAAAAGCAAATAAGGTATTTGCCATTAGACTTATTGTGCTAGACGGGTAATGAAAAAAGTTGCTAGGATATGCCATCCTCTTAATACGATTCTCGATGTCACGTCACCTGCCATTACCTTGTCTGATTCACCCGAAACTTCAGATGTGTAGTCTCTATCAACTACTGAACCTCCCATAGAAATTGAATAAATTTCGGCGGTTGAATAAATTTCACCTTATACAGGCTGTTAAGATGAACAACTATAACTATATTCGTTTATACGAACAACTTTTACTTTGGAATCAACCCTCGAATCGCGAAGAAAAAATCAGCTGTTCCATAGAAAAGTTACATAGCTACCAGACCAAAATGTATGAAGCAACAGATCTCTTTTTACCGATTTCTCAATTCATTTTTTACGGAAAGTTGTTCATATGGACTAGTAATATCACCAGTTTTCGGCTTCCGCAACTTCATCTTAACACTCTGTATACGCTTCTTATTTAAGTTTTTTACGCTACTACTTAAGTACGCTATTATTTAAGTTTCTTGTACATAAAATATATAGGTATATTACCTCATTTAAATATAATTTTCTATTATCTTGTATAATACATGACCTGAGTTATGCCGAGTATCAGAGAGATCGCTTCAAGCGATGAGGCCGCCTGTTTGTGCTTACATAATAAATAAATTGGTAAAAGGATGGTGGGCAAAAATGTATCGACGACACACCCACGGCCAACACAGCTTAGACTACTTTTGTTCGGTAGGTATGCCAATGCACATCAAATTCTGTCCCGGGACTCTCTATTTATTTTGAAGTCGAATACTTTACTGGGCAGTAATAAAACAAATCATTGATTGACATTGTTGTTTAGTTGGAAGGAGTGGTATGACGTTAAAATGATGTATGGATGAAATATCGAGCAACTCTTTCGGAAAACATTTGACTTTTTTTTTCCTGAACCCTGTTTTGTATAGGATTGAATTATCAGTAGGTGGCTATCGACATATACAAGGGAGGTTTCAGATGACCTTTTCTTTTGTTTCTTGTTTTCTCTCGAATACGAAGGACTTATGAATTTTTTTTTTTGTTTTATTCGCGTTTTCAGATTATTGCTAATGTACATTTTCTATTGGGAAAAATATTTCACAAAAAACCAATTCACAAAGCAGATACTCGTAATCCAAAGTCCGAAGCGTATAGTCAGTCATTTAAGTATCGTAACAAGAGAACGTACAATCATAACGAAGTAACACGAAAGACTGCATCGATTACGAATAAATAAACTACCTGTACAACGCGCGCGCGGCCCGCCCCGCAAACGGGTTTTTAAGGCGTCAGCGGGGGTAAGTGCAAGTGCAGGGGATTTTATGGCCAGCCAGCCTTTATCGTGTTCGACTGTGGCTCATTGAGTGAAATCATTCGTCAAAATAATAAATGTTTTTATTGTTTTTCTCATGACCTCTGTGATATCCTTTAAAGACGTCATAATGAAAAATGCTCAGTTTTGTTAGGTGTTTAGTCACTTTTATTGTATGGCTGTTGGAGCTGGGTGTATTTTTCCCACCACCCTTTAAGTGTTTATATTTCTGTTTCCTTTTTATGGTGTACAAATAAAGTTGTATTGTTGTTGTTGTTGTTGTTATTGCATAAGAATTCCTGTTTTGACGAAAACCTAAAAATCATACACATACCATTTTGTCTGTAGATGTCACCACCGAATTCAAACATTCAATTTCTTTATTCGGGGCAGTAGAACTTTTTCTGGGTTTACATTGAGCATCATTTCTTCTAGCTTGTTTCTGCTTTGTTGGGGTCAAGGCCTGCAAGGAAGACAGAAAATTCTCTAAAATAACGTCACAGACATCATCACAGAGGTTTCTTACTATGAACAGAGAGCATTCGGATCACACAAAAGGTATCGAGCATTTATTTTGGCTGATAATTATTTTTGGCTAATACCTTTATACTTACACAATCCTCAGTGTACATTTTTTCATTCTGATCTGGTGTGATTGCTATAATGGTTACTACAGAGCCCTCATCATCTATCTGTTCACTGGATTCATTTTCGAGATGACTGACCTTTTGTTCAGCAATGCCTGGCATCTTAGAACCATCAGGGTTTTTATCAATAATATTCCCGTCATCATCTATCTGTTCACTGGATTCATTTTTGAGATGACTGACCTTTTGTTCAGCAATGCCTGGCATCTTAGAACCATCAGGGTTTTTATCAATAATATTCCCGTTACTTTGTTCAATACATTTTTCCGATTTTTTATTTTGGGGTGGTGAACCAATTTTTCCTTTAGATTTTTTTAAATCATTAGCGCTGTCGGAATTATTTTGTATACAACTTTGTCTTCCGCTTCTTCTTGGGGTTTCATTGATTTTTTCAGTAACACTTTTTAACGTCACAAGTTTTGTACTATCTTCAAGCAAATTATCTGTCTGTGGGTGATTTATAGCAAACCTTTTACGTGACTGAAAAAAAAAACAAAGATTTTATTAATTATAAAAACTTTTATTTGTACGTTTTAGTAAACGCATGAAAGTACCTCGCAAACATATTGTTTACTGTTCACATCTAATTCTGCAGTAGATGTCACTGCATGGGGCCTCTCGTCATCTACTTTTGTGTTTTTCTGAAAGATAATAGGTAAAAGATGAAACATATTTATGATGGCACAATTATATAATTGCATTTGCACGTATGAACAGCGAACATACTCACGTTTTCTTTATCAAACTCGTATAATCTTAATTGCAATGTCATATCACCATTTAAGTTAACTTCGTTTGCGTGAATCGCAGTGTTGTTTTGTTTGTTGTGTTTTAAATCACAGTTATCTAGGTTAGTATTAATAGGAATATTTGTTTTCTTATTATTTTCTTCCTCATCTATAAAGGAAGAGGGACAGTGCTTGTTTTTTTTATGGATGAGATTGTATGTAGAAACTGCACCTTTTATGGATTCTTGGTCGAAATTTATTATAGCATCATCTTTTTTAATAACACTGCCAAATTGTTCGCTCTTCTTTAAGGGACATCTGTTTTCAGTTTTTTTTTTATAATCAGCGACAGGATCCAGCATTTTTTTATGAATGTACCGTGTTGATCCAAAATCATTATTTTCCTCTATTAACTGTAACTTTTCTTCATTTGCAAGTAGTTTTGAGTTATTTGTAATATTTTTTTTTTCGACAAATTTCGATACAGCAACATCAATGTTTTTCGGTGTAGTAGCAGATTTTTCACTGTTTTTTACCATTAGTCTACTAGTATCAATACCTCTGTTATGTTCATTATTTAGAAATCCCTTATTTAAAATATCTTTCGTTTGAATATTGAACTTAATTATATGACTGTTACTGGGTGTCTCTTTCACACTATTCCAACAAATGCTTTCAAAATTTTCTTCATTTGGCTCTTCAGTGTTATTAAATTCAGTTCTGTTTATTTGACACTCAATGTATTCTTCGTAGTTCTGTTCATTTAATATATCAACACAGCAATAACCGATCGACTTATTTTCAAAATGGACATGTTGGTATAAGTCTTCACTTGAGCCATACTGAGCAATGCTTCCGAAGTCACCACACAAACAATATTCTTCAGTACCTTTAAGACCTACGGTAATGTTTGGGCTTAAAGTTATACTTTTAACTTCATCGTCAGTAATAGGTTTATCGCAGTGAAGTTTTACAGGCCGAAGAAATTTTGAAGATCTTTTATATGTTTTGACGTTGGGATTTCTAACGTTTCTTACTTTTATGTTACCCTGTTTTGCTGGACCACCTGGTTTCTCAACTCCTTCCGCGTTCAGGCTTGATTTGTAAACGTTTTCACTTACACACTTGGGTGATCTGTTCCCATCAGAATATTTTGGACTCATCATTGATTTTCGTCTTTTCGTAAGTATATGAGCGCATTTTTCTAAATAAGATGCGATTTCTGCTACTTTGTCATTAGCCTTAGACGACTTCTCTTGTTCCTTATTATTTAATTGTTTTTCGCACGGTGCAGGGTTTTGGTCCGAAGAAAATATATTATTACCATCTAAAACGCTTACTCTGTTATTACTATCTATCATCTTATTTTCAATACTATCATTTGTTTTACGATATTTATATCTTTCATCATTTGTCGCTGTTGATGTAGAGTCAATACTTGGCTTGAATGCAATATTATTAAATTTATCATTATTTGTATTTGAGTGTTCAGCTTTTGAAATCGAATGAACTGGGATAACATTCAAAGGTTCCCCATGGGTTTTCTTTGAGTCCTCTTTGAGGTGTTGATTTAAAGATTTACTTTTGGTGTTCTGATTTGGACAAGTAATTTTAGTGGTATCCTTAACACTTTTTTCCTTATTGCCTTCTACTTCACTGTTTACATTGGTAACTATGCTATCATTTCTATCACCAATTGTAGAATATTGTACTTTGTAATGAGGTTCTATTGATTTTACTTTATCATGGGCTTGTAATTCCATCCACTGCATTCCATCACTCGTTTCGGTTAGTTTTTCATCTTCTCGATAATCACTAAATTGTTTATATGTAACATCATTTTTTGTTGGAGTAACTACAATAGTCTCTGGAGATCTTTCTTCATTAAAATCATTAATCTCAAATGCAGAACTTTCATAACGTTTGTAGTCATCTTGATCTGTTTTTATTTCTGATATCGAAGTGGAGTCGACATTTTGATCAGACTGAATACAATATACGTTTTTATTATTTATATCAGAAGTGTCATCAAATATTAAACAATTGGAAATCGTAGAAGGCATTACAACTGACAATTTTTGAGAATTAATTATGAGTTGGTTATTTTCATTCATATTATCGTGGGAAACGACTTCCAAGTTTGTTGGTGATATTGATTTGTTTTTTAAAGCTGCATCATCTCTATCATTAGTCACGAACTTACCAAGATCGTTGAATTTATCTGTTCTAGTAAAGTTAGGCAAAATAAAATTTCGTTGCGACGTGTAGAGGCCAGTGAAATTTATTTCAGATTCATCCAGATACTCAATCAGTATCTCATCATTGTTTATAAATGTGTTCTTAACATTATTAATTGTTTTAAACTGTTCAATTGTAGTCTCTAAATTATTTTCATCATTTTTTATACCACATAATACAATTTCTTCACTATTTTCAGTATTCCACCTTAAGCTGGATTGTTTTTCGACACTATCCTTTTCTGACACTAGGCTGCTATTAAAGTTGTTTCGAGATAGGGGTTGTATTTCTATAACAGGCACGTGGTAAGCGTTTGTCACTACACAAATATTTTGATTTGGATAATTATTCGTGACAACGTTGTTGTTATTGGTAAGATATTCTGAAGACTCATATTTATTTCCCCGAGCTAAGGCAGGTTGGTTAGCTGTTATTTGGTTTTCTAAGCCTTGTTTATGAATGTTTCCATCACAATGCAATGTTATAACAGTGTTTACAGAAACTGGAACCAGATTTTCTCTTTTGGGAGAGAAATTCGCATTTCTTATAATTTCGGTGAATCTTTTTGGCTCAATAATTTCTTCGGACAATATATTTACTTTAGGTTTATTATCTTGTCGAAGCTCCGAGTTACCAGATACTCCTAAATTGTTGGAACTACAGTCCGATAAATAAGCTTCATCGAGATGATCGTCCAACGCTGCATTATCAACGATACATTCGTCTGAGGTATCAATAATATTGTCGTTTTCGGAAGGTTTTACACTTTTTAGTATTTTATCACAATGTAGTTCAAGATTGGCAACAACTGCTTGTTTTTGCTCATAAATAAGGTTTTCCAAGACAATATTTTTTGCTTCAGGTAAACAGCTTTTCTCTATGCTGTTTTTCTTTATGGTGTCAGCTGATGTAATAACAGTTTTATTTTGTTTTTCGTTGATTTTAGTTGTTAAATTCTCATTTTGACTATTTACAGCAAACAAATTATTTTCAGAGCTCATTTTTAGCGCAGTATTTATGTCTTTGATATAACTGTCGGACATATTTTCAACTGGTTTGTCCGTTTTTATTTGAGACTTAGTTGACATATCACTAAAATCGTCTTTTGACATCACAGATTCGGACACTGATCTTTGAATATTTGTTGTTTTTATTGATTCTTGATTTGATTCCATTTCTTGATTTGATGTATCGCATACGGGTAATAATCCAGTAGGATCTTTTGTACATTTAGCAGAGTCAATATTTAAATATTCAGCAGATTTAAAAGCTATCTGCTCGCTGGATGTATTCATTATACCTTTAAGTTCGCGCAAAATATCACTCTCATAATGAGATTCTGATTCTAATAATTCTGAAAATTCAGGTTTTTCTTTATTAGAGTTTATCATATCATTGTGAGCTTCATATATTTTTTCTAATTCTTCAATATTAGAAACTGGATGGTTATCTGTATCCTTTGAGTGCATTTCTTCAGGTAGCTTTTTTTCTGCATTAAAATAATTATTTGCTATAGTTTCTGGAAATCGAGGTAAACAAGAAACCTCAATTTCAGTATCAATCATGTTTGCCGGTGTTATTGGAGGGGTAAATGTTGGGCTCAAGAATACAGATGTTTTCATCAAGTCAGCTGTTTCCAACATAGAGCTCTCAGTACTTGGTGTCACATTTAGTGGTTTTTCAGATGTATTTCTTATTTTTGAACTTATATCCGAAATATTCAAGACATCTGATTTTTTTGATCCTAATCTCTTACCTGAAAATATAAATGTATTAAGTATGTATTGTATAGCCTACGTTCTCAGAATGGCCCGGCAAAAACGAAAATAAAATTATTCAAGTCATCTTTGACACATGTAGAGAAACAAATGAAAAGATAGTAGCCACAGCAAAAAATAACCATTATTAACTAACCAACCATACACCCAATTGTAAATGCCATGCATACTATATACTTTTTTAAGTATTTAAGATATTAATATCCAAAAATGGTGAATTTTAACACTTAACTCATTTACTGGCTCACTGAGAGATCGTCAACACTGTGAGCTCAACGAGGTTTAATATTATAGTGTATGAGATGAGCCACTTCTAACAGCCCTAGCAATAAAAAGAATTAAAAATTTGGCACACGAAGGATTCATTTCTATTACATAAAAAGCTCAAACTCGTAAAATCTGATCTTTATTTTCATGTATTTTACTATCTATCAAGACTAAAAGCGTGGGCGGCCCGCCCTGTTATGGTTTGTATTCCCATACAACTTTCAGAAAAAAATTAGCCTTACGGTCTAACTTCAACTGGGTCTTGTTAGCTATGTATTAACATTAATTCCTTTCAAATGTTATTGTGCCAAAGAAAAGTAGCTGCAGCACTGATACAGTGCGCGCCAATCTTTTAGTCGCCTCTGGAGATAGACGCAAGAAGCGACGCAATAGCCGTTTTACGGTGTCAGGGGGACGCTACAGGAGCGAGGGCGCGGAGCACACCCGCCTGCGTGCCGCACCACAACCCCTGCTCGCCGTTCAGCAGGTGTCAACACTATGCGTTAGTGTTAGTGCTACGTCCGTACACTACACACGCGCGCGTTACATGAAAAGTACGTTCGTGGAAAAAATTCCATGATTCGTTAAGTTAATCGTTGAATCTGTTTGTGTTGCCTTTATTTGTTGTTTTGTTGATTTAGTTTGTTAAAGTTTATTGTTGTTGTTATGCCTCGCGGTCGTTATAGCGTTTTAAGGCGACAATGTAGGAAAATGGTGTTTATATTAATTTGTTTTATTTAAACAGTTAAGATTGCACTAAAATAATAAATATATATCAAAAAGGTAGGTACAACAAGTACACCTTCCCACTTATAGTAAACATTTAATAATCAACCGTTCATATTATTGTTTCCTTGACTGTACCTGCGCAAGCTTGCACTCGTAACTCAGTCAGAGGCGACTAAAAGATTGGCGCGCACTATAGACAGAATCATATCAATGGAGTATCATAAAATCAATTATAATGTAATAGCAGGTAGTTGAAATTTTTCAATGTATGGTTCCTCTAAAAACTGACTGTAAAAGGTGATAGACTATATGAGCCAGGTAGACTAAGATATATTTTTCCCAATGATATAATACAAGTATGATACTAAATTCCTGCTGCCATCTATGTTTTATTTCTTTACATAGCAAAATGTAATCTACGGTTATATTTTGTAGTTAGCTATCATGATTACTGATTACATGCAAAATGTAGTTGCAATCACGATTACATGATTACTTTTGCTACACCACTTTGAGTGGCCTTCTCTCTCTACTTTGTTTGTCTCTCAATATGAAATATGCATTCATAAAGGATTGCATAGTATGCAAACCATACTTTTTTATCTATGACTTATCTGTACTTTGATTTTAGTCTGAACGTATATTGAATTATTCAAGAAGAAATTAATCACCAACTCAATTAGACCCTTTAGATACATAAAGAGTAATAAATCGTAAGTTTAAAGTTAAGTTTGGCATTCCCTAGGAATAAATTTGTGCTTTGAACGTTATACACGGAACCCTCAGATCACAAGTCCTACTCATTTAAACTTGCTTCATTCCATCAAAATCCCTTGGATAAATGAAATATTAGTGCCTCATTTCTATGAATATAAAGTACACAATACAGAACATACAATATAAGAAAAAAAAGTTTTCAAAGAGTTTTGTGGATCACTAAAAACAAAATTCTTCATCTTCATACCCAAAAATAATCAATCTCATCAACATCACTAGGAGTCACTCATACTTGACCGTCATTTTATTTGAAGTAGTTAAGAAAAGACTACAAGATGTAATCAGATTAATGGTTGTTAAATGTAGTTCGGTAACAAGTAGTTGGGTCACATGTAGTTCGATTACATTAATCGCAATCTGTAATCAGATTACAAAAATTAGTTGATTACGCCCAACAGTGGATATCGTAATTGTGTGCACAGTAGATATTTCACTGTCGTGTTACTGTTTACTTGGACACCAAAAAATATGAAAAAAATCATGGTAATATGTATTTACGTAAAGATTACAGGAAAAATAAAGAGGTTGAGAAAATCACGAAAAAAAAATACAAACTTAAATTTATCATCTACCATACGAAACCCTAGGTATACCGTCTTTTTATTTGAAGTAGTAAAGAAAAGACTAAAAGATGTAATCAGATTAATGGTTGTTAAATGTAGTTCGGTAACAAGTAGTTGGGTCACATGTAGTTCGATTACATTAATCGCAATCTGTAATCAGATTACAAAAAGTAGTTGATTACGCCCAACAGTGGATATCGTAATTGTGTGCAAAGTAGATCTTTCACTGTCGTGTTACTGTTTACTTGGACACCAAAAAATATGAAAAAAATCATCGTAATATGTATTTATGTAAAGATTACAGGAAAAATAAAGCGGTTGAGAAATTCACGAAAAAAAATTACAAAATTAAATTTATCATCTACAATATGGAACCCTAGGTATGCGAGTCTGACTCGCACTTGGCCGGTTTTTATTTCACTGTAATTTTGTTTATATTTCCGTGTGTGTATGTACAATGAAGAATAAAGGTGACTTTTGTTTATCTAGCCAAATTCATACCATAGAATTAAATAACATTTAATTTACAAATGAATAACTTTTCCAAATAATGCGTATTCACGGAGAAAAAATATATTAAAAAAAATTTATTTCTAGTTCTAAGGAAGACATAAGGTTCCTGAAAACTCTTAAAATGTGAAGCTTTAAAGATACCTATGTCACCTTTTTATTATTAGTGAAAGTAAAATAGTAAAAGTATATAATATTTTTGCAATCAGCTTTTTAATATCTACAATTTGATATCCATATTGTATTTATAGGACAATACTTTTTATTTTTCTCACCTTTGTTTTAGAAATATTTAGAACAATTTCAAATTTTTCATATTTTTTTTTACACTGTGGTACGTGGGCAAATTAATGCTATTTTTGTGCCAAATTTCATGTCTTTATATTTAACAGTGCTAAAGTTATGAGGCTGTGACATACGGACGGACGGACAACGGAGTCTCACCATAAAAGTTCCTTTTGTACCTTTTAGGTACAGACCCCTAAAAAGATGCATATTACCGAGCTTATATCTAAACAGAGATTTCTGACAGCAAAACCATCACAACAGGAAAAAATAACATAAACGAAGTAATCATACATGTGTACACAGAGAAGAAAAACATACAAATAATCACAAATAATTATAGAAGTATAATTACAAAACAAAAATGTATATCAATAATTACTATAAACACAATCTATAAAATATTATAAATATATATATAGGTAGTAATAAACCACATAAACATAAATATAAATGTATATAATATTTACCTATTCTGATTGTTAGAGGTACCTTACATACAATACAATATAAGAGATATTAACAATAGTAGAGTTCCTAATAATATAGGAAGAGTTTTAAGGTAGTTACAGTTCTCCTCTATTCAAACATAGTACTTATATTAACAGTTTACCTATGTATGTTGAAATAAATTAATTGAATTTTTGAACAAGTATGAAAGTGTGTCAACCCTAACAGAATAATTGATCATAACTTTTACAAGCCACGCAATTTGCATGTGTTTTTTTTATCATAAGTAGACAAATTAAAGATCTCAATTTATATATAAATAACTTTTTCAAATATTGCAGATTAGCAGAGAAAAAAAATAAAAACGATAAATATCAGAATAATTACATTTTATAGTTCTAAGAAAGTCACAAGATTCCTAAAGACTCT
Source organism: Ypsolopha sequella (assembly GCA_934047225.1). Taxonomy (NCBI): domain Eukaryota; kingdom Metazoa; phylum Arthropoda; class Insecta; order Lepidoptera; family Ypsolophidae; genus Ypsolopha; species Ypsolopha sequella. Next base: position 11,854,536 of record OW203992.1, read on the forward strand.
AAAACATGAAGGTGCAAAGATACTTTTGAGCTATGTGTCATTTATTTTTATTATATTATGTACATAGAGGTCATATTATTTGTTAAAATGAAGGATGTTTTTTTAGTAATATCTGGCAAAAATACCAAACAAACTTTTTTTTTTCATTTCTTTGGCATATCTATTCTATTGTTATAAATAATTAAATCTATCGGTTTTTGTAATGAAAAGCCGATATCCGAAAAATGTTCCTCATAATAACAGTCTGGCATAAACTTCTGTGTTTCAGCTACCTGATACTAGATGGCAGCACAAGGAATAATAGCATCAAGCACTTAAGCATAAATAAAATAATTATAAGCTTAGAAACCTTTGTTTTATGTTTATTAATATATTTAAGTTAACCCCTACCCTCATGCAGCAAATCCTGAATTTTCATGCTATCAAAACCTATAATATTACAGGGTACCATCGATTAAGGTACGTATTTTTAACTCTTATCTTCATATTTTATAGATATTTTGTAATTAATTATTTTGAGGTGTACCAGCTCAAAATGTAACATTTACTGCATGAGAAAAAATATCACATTAAAACTTACTTTTTCTTCTGTTGTCGGGTGGTGATGAGGTAGAAGGCCCTGGGTTATGTTGAATGGCACTTAAGTTGATACCCAATTTTTGCAACAGTTGTGGAGGCAAAACAAACACTTCAGATTCTTCACTATTTATAACAGTGGTGCTTTTCTTTGGGCGTCCTCTCTTATTCTTCTTGGGACTCATTGTTATGTATGTAGGTACCTAAATTTAGATGTATTCAAAGCAATATATGTTATATTCTTATTATTTCATTGATTTCTTCAATATTTACATCACAAAAAGTTATTGAAATTTAAAAAGCTTGATAATAAATGAAGAAAATTACAAAACCTAGATTTTATTGGTGTGGGATTCGAACCATGATCACGTCATTTATGGAACGTAAAGTCGCACGTGGTAACAACTGAGCCAAAATTACAATTCGCGAAGTGCCATAATATTCGATACCTTTTGTAAGATCACAATTATCTTGACAAAAAAAATAATTTTAGCACATATTTACACACTTTGAAATAACTGGGTACCTACAAAATAAAATTAATATGAATGGATTAATCAAATACCTTATGAGACGAATTGTTGAAAATCGCCTTACATTTTCACAACACAAGAACAAAATCTAAATGTATATCAGTCTTTAATAGAGATATTTATTTACTGCACTTCTCCGAACCCCGATCAATATTTCGTGATGAGATTTTCAAGAAACTCAGCGTATCGTTCGACGCAAATTTTTAGGTTATGTTATTGTGAGGGTTGCAAGTAATAAGAATACCCCTCTATAATTTGTGAGAATACCTAACTGCAAAAAAAAATGTTGTATATAATGTTTCGATTTCAACGAATGAAGATTGTAGTTAGTCATAATGGTAATAATTAATAATTATAAGTATAATATGTAAGCCCCTTCTGTAGTTTGTTCATCCGTTCAAAAAACTTTATCATAGCGTCGCGTTAATTTAACGTTTCATGTTGTAGTGTTCCTCATGGCCGAATTATACCATGGACAATGGTGCATGGCCGAATAAAACACATGCCATGGTGTTCCTAAACGCCGGGGTAAAGGAAAAAATGTACTGTCACCCATTCCACAACCACCCGAGTGAAAACGAACAGCTGTAACGCGCTAATGAGGGGTTTTCAAAGTCAAATTAAAAAAGAAAAAGTAGTACCGAACGACACAATAGACGGCGCAGCCTGTACTAAAAGTGTCAGAAATGTCTTCCTGGCAACACTGGATTCTTTTGATTTTGACACTTCTTCTTTGCTTTTTTCTTTTTTATGGTCAATCCATGCCTAAAATGTATTATTGCTAAGATCCATTGTTCTTTCCGTAATTAGTTAAACTGTGTGTTCCTATATTTTTACAATTAGCTACAACGCAAGGGCTGACCATGTTGAAAGTTGAATGAAATACCAAGCTATTAACGTAAGTAATATAGATAGAAAACAACATTGTTGGATTTAACAATTGAATTGACAATTTTTAGCTTCCCACAGATTATAAAATAATCTTTGCTTTTTGACACTTGAAAGCAGGGTAACGCCATCTGTGTTTACTTCTGAAAGCTTGATCAAGTTCAGTCTGGAAAACCGCTCATTAAACACGAACTGTACCAGAACACAGCGTTACATTTTTTTCCCGAACCCTACACAGCTCATTTGATTTGAGTGCGGTCATCAGGTTACAATAATCATGGTATAATAAAACATAATATAACATAAAAATCGTGCCATCGTGATCACAGAACACTTTATCGTGATTGTGCAGCTAACTTCAGGCCACTATAAACCACCATGATAATGGTGGTTGGTGGTGGTTTGACACTTCATTAGTCGGTCACGAGATCCGTATGGGTATGGGTTTTTTCTGTTTAATTACATAGCCGACATACCAATGAGCGTGTTTATTCTGTTGAATCTGATGACCACACTCGAAGTCTATCAATAAACCTTGTCAGAAATGTAAACTTCACTTTGACAGTTAAATTTTACATTTACCCGTGCGCTTAGAAACGTAACCTTAGTAAAAATTAATGTTTGATACAAAATGAATTTGATTATTTTTAAGAATTTATTGAAATATGTCTTTGGCAACATTAAAGGAAAATATAAATCTTTATCACCAAAGCTGCGTTCAATTTGATCGCCCACCGACGCCCGCTTGTCACTGACAGTAGGATAGCATATACCTCAGACCATATATTAATAGACAGTACAACGTCCAACTATTTGAGGAAACAGTAGATCACTCTAATATCCATGAGGTAAGGATATATACGGATGGATCCAAAACAAAGGTGGGTACTGGGGCCGGAGCGTACTCAGCTGAACTTAACATTCACAGGTCAACAGCCTTGGGTAAGCACAACACGATTTTCCAAGCGGAATGCGTAGGAATCATCCTGGCCACAAGCGCGGTGCTCAGAAGGGAAGTTAAAGGCCTCAACATTCGTATACTTTCTGACAGCACGGCGGTACTACGAGCCCTAAGCAAGACTATTGTTAACTCTGGGCTAATACTACAGTGTCTAAATCAACTGGAAGAGGTAAGTCGACACAATAAAGTCACCCTCCAGTGGATAAAAGGACACAGCGGATCGCTGGGCAATGACGCGGCAGATGAACTGGCAAAGGAAGGTGCAAAAATGGAACCGGTAGGTGCTGAGCCACTGGTTCCCTTGCCCTTTAACCAGATACGAACCTGGCTGCGTGAGAGAACCAGCTCTCAACATGCTGAGCAATGGGCAAGTATGACAACTTGCAGACAGACGAAAGCGGTTCTACCAACCGTGGACCGTCGCCTGACAAAGAAACTACTTCGTCTCAATAGGCTGAACCTTCGCATGATGGTAGGGCTAATTACGGGACATAGTAACCTCAACAGACATTTCTATAATATAGGTCTGACGGACAGTCCTCTATGCAGAGCTTGTATGGAGACCGAAGAAACGCCGACCCACGTGACGATAGACTGCGTAGGCGTCAGCACACAACGGGCTAAGATCCTCGGTGAACCGGGGACGCTTCGCCAATCCTTTGGCGACCTAGGCGGCCTCTTGGGATTCTGGCGAGAGCTGGGCTGGCTGGAATAGCCAGCTCCACACTTTCCACGCACAAAGGTCCAAGTAAGAGACGAGGTGCGGAAACCGAGCCCACCACCTCAGACCAACATATACAAATTCAACGCGTGCAAAAGGGGTAGCATGATAAGCAGGTGCATAGACATAAGATTCGCTGCGGTTAAAAGACGTCCATAGCGTGTAAAAGAGATGTCCTACCTTTATGAACAAGAGAAAAAGAGATGCACAATAAAGAACAGCTATGTCAATGTTTTTTCGAGTAAGAGGCCATAGCGTCCCGCTTGCTTGGGTATGATTGCGGATTATATAATAAAATTTAAATAATACGTACCTAACTAAATTGATAAATAGTGATTGGTTAAGACATGGTTTCTTGCGCAGTGAGTAATTGTGATGTGACAAGGAGAAATAACCCAAATAATGACACATTTCCCAGGTAAATATGATTTTGTCATTAGAATGTTTTGAGCCACATTTTGCCCAATGTCTCGTTTTAATCAGTCCGATAAAATGTTTTTACAATAACGTATTGATTTTCTTTGTTGTATTTAGTAGTTATATGCGGGGTTGTCCAAAATATTAAGTAAAATAGTAAATGTAATAGTAATGTCATAGTAATGTGCATTTTTTTTTGTGTAATTTTTCTACCACATTGTTTATCTTGTACAATCTAAATCTATGAGCAGCTGTCGTTTGACGATAAAACTGAACGAAGCCCCAGGACTAATGACCAAAATTTCTTTTTACTACAATCTTTGAGTCATGGTTTAATAATAAACTCTTATACTTCGGATAACCTACTTTTGAAATTGCCGCCAGCTGGCTGTCAATTTTGATAGATCGCTCACAGTGCAAACGCTTTGTACTTTTGTTGCTTTTGTAATCTGAAGCATGGGCGATGATAATAGTGAGTTTTTTTTGGACTTGCTTATATAGGACAACATGCGACTTTGTCTAAGAAGACGCCGCGCCGCTTGGCCAAGTTGATCCTTGGGTTGACCATCTCTGAGGTAGGTGTTAGAGAGCGGGGAAAGTGTATCTCCCACGGTGCAGTCTGCGCTCGATTTCTGCCCACATAAGGGACACAGATCACATATTATATAAGGTGACATTTAATTATGCAGCCAAATGCATACTGGAGGTATTATCCTGGTAAGTGATCAGAATTATGGATCGATAACACTTTTTTGATAATTTGGCAAAATAAAATGTTGACCTCCAATAGTAATTGACTCAGGGTTGAGCTTGCGTTTGTAGGGAACACGACACGAAAATATTATTTACGAATTTCACAACAAGGGTCCTCTGAGCACTTATCTAGTCTTCAGTATGAATTTGGACCACAGAGAGGTTCTAAAAGCAGGAAATATAAGATAACTGGCTTTGCTGATTACTTTCAATAATAATTTATGTTTACTTATAAATGAATGGTCCGGTCCGGCTCACCTCAATAAGTATTTTTGATCGGGATAGCCGACCAGTCAATGCGAGACGCAACATCATTGCGGAAGTCTGAATCTGCTGAAACAGGTCGGTTATCCCAGTCAAAAATACTTATTAATGTGAGCCGTTTTGCAATAATCAGATCTAGATACTGTTAATGGACTCAGCATACAATATTATTATAACATTCCATTGACACTCCACAATGTGGTGACAGCGTTTGTATGGAGGTTTGAGTGTGATGACGCCTCATAAGTGGCCCCTTTCCGCTCAGCTACCATATTAATTCTTTAGGTGTTTGTGACGTTCTGATGGCTTTGATCTTAATGAAACTTTGCACACGTCTTAAGATATGTTTCTCTTCCCCCCCACACCGCACTTGAACTCTCGCCAAGAGGTATGAGATGGTGAGATATTCAAAAGGCACCGAATTTGTGAAATGGTTTTAGGTAAAAACTGTTTTCCATGAAACGGTTACTATTTTTTTATAGAAAAGTTTATAAACTTAGTCTTCTTTACATGAACGACGTCAGTATTTCTCTCTTTTTTATTTCCAGTATAGATAAAAATTATACAAATTGCTAAACTTTGCGTAAAAACTAGGCAATATTCATGGCTATAATATGATGGTGTTTCATCAAATTTAGCTTTTTGGACTGTATATATACGTAGTTAGATCAAGTTACATGTCAGTGACATCATGTCACTAGATGATAATTATGAAAAAAAATATGAAGAAAATAAGCTGTTGACTTCACAATCTGTTTTTATCATTTGTATGAATCTCAAGAAAAATCCAGGTGTGAAGGGGCCTCTTAAATGTATTGTCACTTTGACGACGAGTAGGTACATAAGTGTGAAAAAAAACAGAATTTTTCGCCCGCTGATAAATTTATGAAATATGATGACCGCACCCATTGTATGTAAAAATACGTATGTCTCTTTGCGTGGTTGGTGGTGGTGGTGGTTTGACAGTTGACACTTCAATGATTGTGCTCTGTGGATCGGTCAGTTGTGTGCTGTTGTGTGACTTGTCTCATGTCTGTGTGTGCACTTGTTGTGCATGTGCAGTTGATGTGTTCTATGTGCAGTTGCATCGTGTGCGTTAAACATTACAATCAAATTGTATGCGGGTTCTTTTTCTGCAAAAAAAAAACATGATTATGGAAGCCACATCTGCAGCCCTATCCTTTAGCATTCAAGCAGAATGTAACGTTTCAAGAGCACGGGCTGCTACGATGAAGCTGCCTCATTATGAAGTTAAAACGCCGGTGTTCATGCCTGTTGGAACTCAGGTCAGGTTTGGGGTGTAGATAACCTTTTAATAATTACTATAGTTGGTGATTCGGATCTTGAGAACATTCAACACAATTAGTAAAGGAATGTTATACTGTACTGCACAGGTTTATTTACCCTACCCCTCACGACTTATTTGCACCTGGTACTTCCTTGTTTTGAATGGTCCTGAGGATACCCATGAGTATAACTGGTCAGAAAAATCCCGTCACCTCAAAATAATGCGTTTACCCTTAGTCTCACTACTAATTGTGTAAAAAGTCTAGTGGTCGAATGATATCAGATACTTTAAAGTTTAGACCCCATGATTGTTAAAAAGAAAATCTCTAAAATTATCTTTACAGAATTATTCATCGCTACAAATAGATGATACTTAAAATTTATATACCTCTGGAACAGTAAAGTGTTATCCTAAAAAGCTCATTAATGAAAAACAATGATGGAACAATTTTTTTATATTGACGTCTACCTATTTTAGTAGAAAAATATAGAGCTAATTTATACTAGGTACATTTGGTAGGTACAATGTGGTCAACTGCTAGGTAGGTATTGAATACTAATTCCTAATTCCTAAAATGGGGAAATTGTGTTATTCAACAATTAATAAACAAACTGGTGTCCCTTTAATTATTTTTTATAATTACTATGTATGAGTTTTGATTATTTTTTAAGTTATAATGAATGAGGTGGCATGTTGATTAAACACATAAACTTTTACAGGGAACTATGAAAGGATTACTACCAGATCAACTGGAAGATTTGGACTGTGAAATCATTTTGGGTAACACATATCACTTGGGGAACCGCCCTGGTACAGATGTGCTACAAAAAGCTGGGGGGCTTCATAAGTTCATGGGATGGAATCGAGCATTACTCACTGATTCTGGAGGCTTTCAGATGGTATCTCTTTTGAAATTGGCTGAAATCACAGAGGAAGGAGTGAAGTTCAGATCACCTTATGATGATTCAGAAATAATGTTGACTCCAGAGAAATCTATTGAAATTCAGAACTGCATAGGTAACTTAAATAGCTTTATTTATAAGTACATTTTACCTGCTTTTACCAAAATCCTGTGTACCCTATCCAGTGGCGTGCCTAGGGTTTCAGAATAGTGCAAGCTCGACATTACCATTTTATCTTTTCTTCATCAATCAACACTTTGACACACTTTAAATTTTCACAAGGGACAATTGCCACCATCTTTTTCCATCACGAAATTCTTTTCTCACAAAACAAATGTCGACTCGACTCAAGCAAACAAAACAAGCAAATTTTTATTTAGTCGAATTGCTCTTGTTTTGCATTTCGTTCATTCTGTGTGCAACTTCATAGCGGTCCGATCCGAAGCAATGCTTTTCAAAGTTTTATCTGGATTAAGGCATTTTCGTATTTAAGCCTTTACAATAAAAACTACTTTGCAAGGACTTCTTTAGTGAAATACTTAAACCTTTAATGAGAGGGTTTTCATAGGTGGGAAAGAGATATATACAAGCTGAGAGAAGCACGGTTTCAAGCGAACGCGTGCGAGTGAGATGACCAACCATGTCTCAGTCATCGAAACAAAAAGTCTCAGTTTATAATTACAACGCCAACAAACATATCGGTTCCGGTGACGAAGACTGTCACCTAATGAATATAGAAGCCATTTTGGTTTAGCCTACCGAAACGAAAGTTCATGTAAGTTTGTGGCTCTGTACCTACATTGTACGTCAACATAAGTTCATGATTAAGTGGCATAGCGTTGTTTTAGAGAGCGCGAATTTTTGAATAGGTAGTTTAACCGATAAGACTTGCCGTTGATATTCTTGATCACAGATAATATAAATTCTTGATCGACCATTTTAGCAAGGCAAGCCGGGCTTTTGGGCTTGTATGAAGGTACCGCCACTGACCCTATCCTATGGGTCCTGGGTCCCTTTTAAATTGTGATCCAGTATTGATTGATAATAGGTAACTGTCTAACTTTGAGTAATACTCCTTGATCGCAATCTTGTGTGTATTTCTAGGAGCCGACATAATAATGCAGCTAGATGATGTAGTTCAGACAACATACAAAAACTATGATCGCATCCAAGAGGCTACAGAGAGGACCAGCCGTTGGTTAGACAGATGTATAAAAGCACATCAAAGGCCAACAGAGCAAAGCATATTCCCCATTGTACAAGGCTTGCTGGATGCTGAATTAAGAGAAAAGAGTGCAAGAGATCATATGACCAAAGAAGTAAATGGTTTCGCCATTGGAGGACTCAGGTGATTATTTAAAACCCTGAAAATACCTACCCTAATTTCAAAATAGCCATAGGTTGATGTTGTTAAGGCATGAAGTTATTGACGTTTCTTTGTTTTCTGCTTTAGACCATTGAACACAGGACATGGCAAACACGTCTCTTAGCTTAGATTCTGCAAATTTCCGCGAGGGGTAAACACGCACAGCAAACATTACGTACACTCCTACGAAAAATCTAAATCAAAACTTGTTACACAAACACAAAACGAGTACACTAGCAAAGTTACATTTTGTTCATGTATTCGTCATAGGGAAATGTGTTCACCAAGTTCTATGGTCTAAGCTTTTATGTAATGATAACTAAACTTGAACCCTTTCCTAATAAGATATTAATAAAAAACTAAAAATTTACACTATTTTATACCAAGTCCGTCTTTCCTGCCGTGAGCCATTTGGTAAACAATGTTGGTAGGTCCCTATATTAATAGATTTTTAAATGAAAGTTTATAAATTACAATTTAAAAAGATGCACAAAAATTGTTTACCAAATGGGTCAAGTAAGGAAAAACGAAAAATAGACTACATAATGTAATTTGGTGTGCCAGAAAATATTGCACACATTTCTCCTAATTACAGTGGTGGTGAAGCCAAAGATGATTTTTGGCCTATGGTTGCTCTAAGTACTGGCATATTGGACAAGAATAAGCCAAGATACCTCATGGGAGTGGGTTTAGCCATTGACCTTGTTGTCTGTGTGGCTTTAGGTGTTGATATGTTCGATTGTGTATTTCCAACCCGAACTGCAGTAAGTATTTAACAATTAAGTATTTGGTATATTTTTTATTAAATTAATAAAAACAATATCCTCTACATTTATTATCCAAACTGTTTCAGAGATTTGGTTGTGCCATAGTGAACAAAGGCCAGCTAAATTTAAAACAGAAGAAGTATGAGACTGACCTAGACCCCATTGACAAAGACTGCACATGTTCCACATGTAAACACTACACCAGGGCATATCTTCATGGCATTGTTACTGTAGAGACAGTGGCCTGCCATTTGCTGTCTGTTCATAACATTGCTTTCCAGGCATGTATTTTTCATACGAAAAATATTATTCCCTTTGAGAAAATTCATTAGCACAGAAAACATACAGTACATTTTTATGTAATTGCAATATTTTTATTTTACAGATGCGTTTGATGAGAACAATGAGAGAAAATATAATTAATGGAACCTTCCCACAGTTTGTTGCCAAGTTTGTAAATGAAGTATATCCCAGTGGAGTCTTTCCAAAGTGGGTGGTGGATTCCTTGAATTCAGTTGGAATTATATTAGAAAATAATTTGTAGATGGTGCTTTGATTTCTTATTGGGTTCCTTAATTATTCCTCCTTCCTCTTACATAAAGTCATCAGAATCATTCCCATCATAATTAGTTGTCATGTTTTCAGATTTCATTAGAGTTGAGTAGCTTCTGAGTTCTTGTTCTTCTTTCTTCTGTCTCTCTTCCTCTTTCTCTTTTTCTTTCTGTTCTCTCAACACCTTCTTCTTGTCTTCTCTCTCAAGTCTGTCCCTATTTTCTCTTTCAATTCTCAAATCTGGGAATGATTCTTTTTTGGTTTTATTTAGTCTATTTACAATATCATTATTTCTTTTTGCTACCTTTACTTTTCTTACTTCCTTATCTTTGTGAAATGCTACTTGACCAACCTGAAAAATAAGATGGATCAAACATTATTGAGCTAGTAATTTTTACAGGTAGCTGAAGTAGATATTTCTTTTATTTACCTCCATTGAAGCAGTTTTTTTGAGATTTGCCCACATCGTGTAAACAATATCAATATCATTCATCTTGTTACCCATAATGGAATTAGCTTTAACTAGTTGACATGCATCATCCAAAACTGAACTTGGTATGTCATCTATTGTTTGGCCCTGAAAATAAATATTTAAATCAGAAGAAGTAGGAGTAAATACGGAGTAGAAATACTTCGATATAGCCTGGGTTTCCTAAGAGAGTGGTGCAGTAATATAGCAACTGTTATCTATGATCTCCCAATCTTTTGTAATAAGAAAGACCAAGTTGTATAGCGGTGCCACTACATTACAGCACCATTTTCTTAGGACAGAGTAACTTATATGGTTCATACTTACAGGAGCAAGGCGTAAATATACGTGAGCCGAAGATACTTTATCAACATGGAACCAGACATCTTCAGGCCATCCCCACTTTATCAGATCCTCATCTGGAATAAAAAATAATGCAATAGAAGCAAGAGTCCAAAATATGATACCATGTTCTAGGAATGAAAAATCCTTAGGGGTTTTTATATGCCTATAAAATATCAGAATCAGAATCCGAACATTTATTTGTAATTAAACCAGTATGGTACACAAATCAGTAATAGTATAACAATAATCAATGAAGAAGTAACACTATAAAGAATAATAAAATTGACAAAATAAATAAAATAACACAGTAAAACCTTGAAAAGTTAACATGTCACGTAACATTATAAAGAATAATAAAATTGACAAAATAAATAAAATAACACAGTAAAACCTTGAAAAGTTAACATGTCACTAGTATATCATATCAGACATTAAATTAGGAAAATAATTGTACCAAGAAATGAAAACGAGACTAAAATATATATATATTACTATTATTAATTATACAATGATGTCCATGTAAATTAGAATTTTAAATGTCAATAATGTTAAATGAAATGCTTATACAATGATGATGGCTATGCAAATTGAATTAATATTTTAAATGTAAATATGTTGAATAATAATGTAAATTTTTGAAGAGGGGTTATATCGTCAAAATTTACACTTTTTGAAGTGATTTATCTGCTGTTCAAAAGAAGTCCCAAGTTAAATAATTCAGTATAACAATTTTGGGACCTTTTTCTAGATTTTGGGTCATCAGAAACGCGATTGGAGGAATTTCACTCGATAGAAATAATTTTCGAAAGGAGGTCTAAATTTACACTGTTTTATATTCTGACAAATTGGGATAGCATACAGACTTCAAAAATATTTATTTAGATGGGTTTTAACAATACCTGATTACTGGTTATGGAAATTTTCATATATATTTTTATTTATACGAATCAATAATTAAATAATATACTTTATAATTATAAAATTACACAGTTTACGATATATTTCGGGTATATATTTATATTTTTTATATATATGTTTTACTCCACATAAATACAAACAGTTAAATGGTTTTAGTCGCTATATTTCGACCCCTCAGTGGGGCCGTCATCAGGCGAATAGGAAAAAATATTATATGACATATATGTATAGGTATTTGAAGGAAGAAAACCGCTGACATCTATTGATATAAAAAAAAAAAAAAGGCAGTTGAACGGTGTTTTATAAAAATATTATATTTATAGCTATTTTAGTTGATTTTGTATTAATTTAAAATTGACTTTGTAATTTTTCCCCGATTCTGTCCCTCTTGCACTGCAAGTTTTCCACCTGGAGTAATGGGGACATTTGCACAGACGATATATCACCTTAATTTGTAGTTGGTTAATTCGTAATAAGTTGAATATACAAAAAGTTTAGGACGTTTTCGCGTATTTAGTAGTTTAAGACATAGCTATAAAGGTATAGGCAGCCAGTGCAAAAGATTCAAACGGACTAATTGAGGCTCAACCATTTTAAGTCGTAACATTGCTTTTTCAAGGTTAGGTCCATAATTCATTTTCTGGTCAGTGTTGATAAGGGGGAACAACTGAAGGGTTTCTGGGTTGTTACAAAAAATAACCATGAAGTTTATGCTTCTAACTAACCTAACCTACCAGGTCCCTTCTGCACTAATGGATTTCTGGGTTGCGAAAATTTTCCTTCTTTCTTTTTTCCTTTATCTATACTACAACCCAACCCATTTGCGGTTACCAATCAATTCTTGATGTTATATGTAGATTAGTGGTGACCGTCGAATTAAATAAAGATTTCTTGCCTAGACTAGAAATGGGTGGTTATAAAGTTACTTACTTTCATATTTGTCTGCACCCATAAATAATGTTACGGGTGGGGATACGATGTTACTGGTGAAATAGAGCACCATTTTTGTTTGTTTTAGAAGTCATAAATGTTAACAAAATATTTGCAAAAATTTTAAAGATTTATCGTGAGCACTGTATATAATAATGTACTCTGTGGTGAGCACTGACAGAACTTTCAATACTTTCCTCCTCCCATGGTATAATAAAACGAGCCCTGCGTTCCGAAATAGAATTATATCGCTAAAATCGATTACGAAAGTATGAAGTGAATGGCTTATGATCCATTGTAATTCTATTACGGACCGCAGGGAAGGTATGTTCCTTGGTGATGTGTGGAGGTTTTGTGTTCCAAAATAGGGGAACTTGAGTACGTCATCACGCTATCGACGGTTCTCAAACTTTAAAATTCGGGAATCGTGGAAATTTTTATGTCCTTAGAAATAAATTACTAGGAATGCATGTGGATTTTAACTTTTCAGCTGCAGAGGGATGGGTGTGGCGGCTAAAGTGGGAAGTATTCAATAAAATGTCCCTTAATGGCTTTATGTAGTCAGAAGTCGCAAACACACACTCACTGAACACACTCTCGCTGTGAAAGAAAATACTAGTGAAAATTCGCCATTCAAAGTAATAAATAAAGCGTATGGAAAACACCACACTAACTTCTGCACGTAACGAAATTTAACGTGATCTTAGAGCTTCATATAAATATTACATAAAATTTGTCACTATAACTTACTTTTCTTAGATGGCTTAGACTGTTAGCCCCCAAAAAAGGCATCAGTTTAGTTTTCCGGAAGAAAGGATGCCACTTGCCACAATTGTTTATTGGACCAATATCTATCGATAAAGATCGGGAGCCTCTTCAATTTGGGGGGGGAAGGGGGTTTAAAGATGCACTGCACCAAGCGTCATTTAAAAAAATTAAACTGTCTGAGTTTGTCAACTACATCAAGATGGGTGTCTTTTTCAGGTAAATTAAGGACGTAGAATTCATTTCTGGCATAAAAAATTGTGATATTTTAAGTAGTTTCTTGAAATTTTTTACATAGATTAAAATTTTATGAAATACTTTTTACTTTCAGGCGCCACCAAAAAAAAACCTCAGGTTTTTTTAAGTAACAAAAAATACGTTATGAAAGCCTATTTTATGCAGATAAATAAAAATATAAGTTTTATTGGATTTTTAAAGGAAAAAACCATAAAAAAAAAAAAAAACAATGTCGGTGAGCTCTTATTTTACTACTACTTATTAACTAACCTGATAAAAGTATATTTATGTATAGTGTATTTATAAAAGTATATATATGCATAAAAACTATAAACACGTAAAAATGCTTTTCTATGGTTCTAAAAGAGTATTAACTATTTAATTATCATTTTCATTTTTTGCAGCTTCTACCATCTTTAACAAATAGTTCTAGGTGTGAAGTAAGTAAGTACTGCTGTAAGAAGACAATTGTGTTCCTGGTCACGAGTACCAATCTTTAACAAATAGGTTCTGGACTAGTCCTATCTTCTGTAAGAGAAATAAATATCCTGCTTATAGATGTATATACATATGTGTTATGTATGTACAGTCATATGTACTTACAGTACTTAGTATGTATTTATTTAATAATTAAAAGATGACCGCTGGAAGCGGTACTGTAACATATAGCTAGGCAATATGTTAGGTTTAGGTAAGGCTAGGTTTTATAGGTAGGTTAAAGGACTATTTGTTCGTGTTTAGTTGGCAATCGATAACCTTTATGGATCGACATACGTCGCATTGACGGAATTTTTTCGTGTTTTCCAAAAAAATAAATACAGATCGAATATAAAAGATCTTTCAGACGAAACACGAGCAAGATTCCATGAAGATTCCTTAGAGAGTCCCATCGATGTGAAGGTGGCTCTCCATAAAAAAGATTCCTTAGAGTGTCCGATTAGTGCGGACGTGGTTCTCCATCTATAAATATTCCTTCTAGAGTTTTTGAAGAAATACAACAAGCGAGTGCTCTACCAGATTTAGAGCTCCCCTCCTTTAATATATACTTGATAATTAGGGTGCATCAAATGAAAATAAAATATAAAAGAAGATAAACTAAAAATACAAAGTGGTGTAACTAAACAAAATCCCTACGAGATCCCGAGTACACGGTGTGCACATCACAGTACCATCCGTAGAATGAGGTTATAGTAATGCATATATACCTCTCTACGTCTCCTACGTTATTATGACATACTTGAGGAGTACATCGATTTATTAATTACAAATTAAATCATTGGCCGTGATTTATTTGTGTGATTGTCTAGTAGATTAGGACACTACGTTATGTTACAAAACGGCTATGCTCAAAACAATGTATATCATAATTCAACAAAGTAAAATAAAGTATTCAAGAAAAACTAATGTACTAGGTATTTGTTAAATGATACGACTTAGCTGTATTCTGGAACTCAGCTATAGTTCAAGGCTATTATTGCCATTGAAAATCCAAGGGAAAACGAAACACATTAATGACTAAATCACAATGTAAAACCACTTTTGATTCGACATTCCGTAAGACGTTTAACGAATAACACTTTCATAAGTTTCATAGCTTCGTAAGTTGCGCGCGACGTTATATTTTTAATTAGATAAATGATTATGTAATTATTGGATACCATAGTAAAGTGTGTGGGTGTGTGTGTAAAATATAATATTGCAGTTGTTTGGGTTAGAAAAAGGGGTTGATGAAACGTAGATACTCGAAGCACGGTGGCTGCACACTGTACGTTGATTTAGCTAGACTTTTGGTATTTGAGGGGATTCTCGACCCAGATGAGTCCAGAATGAAGTGGGGGTTAAATTTATTTTAGCACAGTTGCATCTTTTTTGCATCCTACTTTGCATTGACACCTTGTTATCTCGAGGCAAATGCTGTCCGCAGCTGGGTTGTCAGACCAGTGGGGTATCTATTGGCTATTTTTCTGCTTCCAGCCCCAATCGGGTGGACTAGGCAGAATTTGTTGCAGCACTAAAGCCTGGCCCCACTCATGAACTCCCTGGCAAACTGCGAGTAATATTTTCTCCAGGATGACACGAATAAAGAAGAGCTGTTTGGACTTCTGTCGTCCAAATATCACCCGATGGACTTGCCCATCAATAAAGAAATTTATGTAGCGAAGGGTAATCTGTTCTTTCCAATGTTGCTCGTGAACTGCCAAAATTGGAGCCATTTAACTTGAAGCCTCTGACACGTGAATGATGGTTCACTTGGCGGATACAGTAGACCAGGGTCATACGAAGTTAATGCACAGCAAACACCGATGTGGTAGTTATCACTCTGGCATGTGTACTGAAATTGCCAAGATTAGAGGTATTATGGGTTCATGTGGTAACGGGGAAAAACCACAATTTCTTGGCATGCCTCTAGATTGAATCAGATCTAGGTATGAGCGTTTCTTTTAATAGTCAAGAAGTTATAATATATAAATAATCAGTTTAATAGCGTGAGTGTGCATAAGACAATTTATTTTGTTTAAAGGTCCTGAAAGAGCGGAGGTCTTGCCTGTGTTCCACAAACTTAGTGGATGCGATACAGTGTCGTCTTTTAACGGCAGGGGAAAGAAAAGTGCTTTTGAAGCATGGAATTTATTCTCTTTTGCCACTAAAGGGTTTAAGGATCTTAAAGATGGCAATATAAATGAGGCAGAGATTGTGCTACATAAGTTTGTCATAGCCATGTATGATAGGTATGCTAGCCAATCACTGAGTACTAACTAAAACATTAATATAAAGTTAAATTCATCGTAGCAAAAAGTCATATTACATGAACTTTTTCAGATCAAGTCCCTGTCCCTGCACGACTATCAATCATTGCCGTAAATATCTTTTTACAAAAACAGATCGGCAAATTGAAAATTTACCACCAACAGAAGCGGCCCTTTGTCAGCATATTTTACGCGCAGCTTGCCAGGGAGTTCATGAGTGGCTTTAGTGCTACAACAAATTCTGCCTAGTCCCCCCGATTGGGGCTGGAAGCAGAAAATTAGCCAATAGATACCCCACTGGTCTGACAACCCAGCTGCGGACAGCATTTGCCTCGAAATAACAAGGTGTCAATGCAAAGTAGGATGCAAAAAAGATGCAACTGTGTTAAAATAAATTTAACATGTACCGAATTGTACCACTGCGGTAGAAGCTACAAAAAATGAAAATGATAATTAAATAGTTAATACTCTTTTAGAACCATAGAAAAGCATTTTTTACGTGTTTATAGTTTTTATGCATATACAGTGGTGGTCACATAATTACAGACACTTAAAGCATATTACAATAACTAAGCTATTCCTCTCTATATTTTTTATCAGACTACCATTGGAACTTGCTACACAATTTAAAAATATATGTGTAGGTATTGTGTAGTGTTAAAACGAAATATTATCAACAAAATTTGTCTGTTCCTAATCTTTTATTCGGTTTATCCTAATTGCAAGCAGTATAAACTTAACAAAGATATGGCCATATAATTAAAGACACTCCATTTGCTTAGAAGAAATAAAAAAAATATTGTTGTTATTGAAATTTATCTTTTATACACAAAATTCCCAACAAATTTATAAAACATTCCGGTACGTATCAATATTTGGTCGCATGTCCTTTGGCAGAAATTACAGCACGACATCTCATAGGCATGGAAGCGATCAATTTTGTACAAGCTCCTACCGGAATTTGCTCCCATGCTTCTGTAAAGGCTGTGAAATTTGATCGACGTTCGATTTCCGCTTTGTCGCCACGGTCTTCTTCACCTGGTACCACAAATTTTCTATGGGATTTAAATCCGGGCTGTACGGGGGCCAATCCAAAACTGTAACGGACTGGTTCCTTAAGAAGTCTTTTACTATTTTTGCAGTGTGTTTCGGATCATTATCCTGTTGGAAAGTCCAAATGACCGGAAAATTTTGCTCGGCGTAGGGCAGCATGGCTTGTTCTAAAATATTCTTGTACTGGAATTTATCCATGTTGCCTTCTACTTTCCTGACAGGTCCTACACCAAGTCCTGAAAAGCAGCCCCACACTTTGATATTTCCGCCCCCATGTTTGACTACTTTCTTGGTATACTTTGAATCCATTTCTTTGTTTGGGGGGCGTCTAACATATTGTTTTCCATCAGAATTAATCATATTAATTTTTGTTTCATCAGAAAACAGCACTTGTTTCCACTCTCGTTCAGTCCAGTGTTGATATTTTTTAGCAAACGCTAATATTGCCTTAACATTTTGCGTTTTCAAAAGTGGCACCTTTCGAGACACTCTTCCGTACAAGTTTGCCTCACATAGTCTCCGTCTAATTGTTCTTGCAGACACATCCTTCGACCCTCCTGCTCCAAACAACTCCGAACGTATCAGTTCTGATCCCTTGAACGGATCTTTTTTTGCCAACAACACCATCTTAGAGTCTTCCCGCACAGTAGTTTTCCTTGGTCTCGGTTTTCTAGGTACGTTTTCGGTCGTGTTAAACTTCTTGTTATGTTTTATAGCATTCATAACCATGTCCTTAGAACACTACAAGTGGTTTCCTATTTTTCTGTGCGACCAGGCTTTAGTACGAAAGTTCAAAATAATCTTCCTAGTGGTCGAATCGCAACTCTTGTTTTTTATCATATTGATTGGTTTAAAACGTATTAATTTGAATGAAAAAAGTTAAGTTTTTTCAGTAATATCGACGTTTCATGAAAATACGCGGCAAAATAAAGAAAAGAGAATTTAGTTATTTTTTTCTTTTCTTAAATTCAGAACACAGCTTTTATTGTCTTTAATTAGCTGGCCAGCTACAAGTAAGTTAAAAAAGTTTGTGTTACTATCCCAGAGTGCGCAGTGGCTAAACTACTAACGAACACATCTATTTTTTTGTCCCACATTTTAAGAACACAATGTCACGTATAGTTTCATACCAATTACTCTAGATTAAACACCTATTTAAGCAAATGGTAGTACCATAACTAAGTTTTTTGTGGTCAATTAGGAGGTGTCTTTAATTATGTGACCACCACTGTATATACTTTTATAAATACACTATACATAAATATACTGTTATCAGGTTATTTAGTAAGTAGTAGTAAAATAAGAGCTCACCGACATTGTTTTATTTTTTTTATGGATTTTTCCTTTAAAAATCCAATAAAACTTATATTTTTATTTATCTGCATAAAATAGGCTTTCGTAGCGTATTTTTTGTTACTTAAAAAAACCTGAGGTTTTTTTTTGGTGGCGCCTGAAAGTAAAAAGTATTTCATAAAATTTTAATCTATGTAAAAATTTTCAAGAAACTACTTAAAATATCACAATTTTTTATGCCAGAAATGAATTCTACGTCCTTAATTTACCTGAAAAAGACACCCATCTTGATGTAGTTGACAAACTCAGACAGTTTAATTTTTTTAAATGACGCTTGGCGCAGTGCATCTTTGAACCCCCTCCCCCCCCCAAATTGAAGAGGCTCCCGAAGGCTACCGATCTTTATCGATAGATATTGGTCCAATAAACAATTGTGGCAAGTGGCATCCTTTCTTCCGGAAAACTAAACTGGATGAGCTAACGGACCCAGCTAAGAATAAAAACCACACATAGACCAAAATAATTACTACGAAAAAAAATGCAGCAAAAAAAATACATGAACGTGAGAGAGCACGGAATTGATAAATTCATGAGGAATTTTTTATTATTATTTTATCTGGTCTTTTGCCTAGAAATCATCCCCAAAAAATTTTAATTATTCATGTAATTTTTTCGAAGGACATCCAGAAAGTGAAGTCGACCAAAAAAAAAAATTTTGCATGTCGAAAAATAATGTTGTTGGTAAAAAAATGTGATACCGTATGCCAATCTTACGTCTCGGTTAAAAAAAATAGTTGCAAATCGAAAGGAGCGATTAAACGCATAATAAACAGAAACGCAGCCATGAAATATCATGAATAAGAAAAAAACACATTATATTTTTTTACCATATCTGTTTTCCCTTCTTAGATTTTTTTGGTGTCGTGCTAAAAGTTGCTACTGCTGATCTATGGATTGGCATAGGTTTCATTCGTGGATAAAAGGTTTTCAAATTTTGGACCAAACGCCAAGGGAAGAGTTGCATCATCTTTTCAAACTTGTACAATTACAGCCAATTTGCTCGTGGAAACTCGCAAAATAGAACATTTTTTCACAAATATGAGATCTAGATACATAGCAGATTGATTTTTCGCGCCCCGAAATACCTTCTATGTACTGTAAATATTGTAAAAATCCATGTAAATAGGAAACGATGTAAGTATATATACAATTATATTGGATAAATGGGGTAAGTAGGACTTACAATTTCTGATGCTGGCTTTTGGACCACAATAGCGAAGCCACTCTTGAGCCATCAATTCATTTTTGGGAAAAGTAAAAAGTCTAATTATTCCGCCTTTTTCAGAGCGATTTTTACAATTACGGATCGCACAACCGCCCATTATTGCTTGATGAGATTATCAATTTATCATTTAATAATCAGCTCATCTGCAACTGGGAAACGCGCTTCAACCTTTGGGAATCTCTGTGTAGAGTGAAAACAAACTATCAAATTCACTCTCGTGCAACAAGGATGACAACAAATGGAAAAAACGCCATTAGATATTGCCAGTATTATACGCTTATTTTTACCCAAACGTTTCACACAACTTCTGCAAATCTGATCATAAAGATAAGCAAAAAATCAAAATTAAATTTGTTTAAGTTTAATTTCAACAACGAAAATACTCATCAATGTTATGAATAGTATAAACGTTTTTGTAAACAAAATAACTTAAAACTATTTTCCTTATCATGAAATAATGACATAAAATGGCAAGCACGTAAGATGACGCACCAAGGGCTGGTGCGTTCCAAATATTTAAAAATATCAGTGTCGCCGTACGAGCTCTCGTGTCATTCATTCGCACTCATACAAAATTTTATATGCTATCCTGTTGTCAGGGTTCAAATTGTAGCAAGCTTATGTTTTGGAATGGAAACCAAAGGAACAGACCATGTTTTATTCGGCCATGCCTCCTCCTTTCTTTTTTTTTTATAATATTTTAACGGCTCTGGATTCTTGTCCTTTTGAGCCCCTTTCCTCCTCCTTTTATTTTATCGAAATCAGTGTTGCCAGACCCGATCCAAACTTTTGCCCACGCAGATTGTAAGAATTGCCCTTTCCGACACAAAATCGCCCATAATCATTAAAACAACGAAGTGTAGAAGAATTTGTATGTATTACATTGACCTTTGAACAAACTCCCGCCCTTAGAAGAAATTTTGTCTATGGCATCAACATACTTTGACAACTCCAACGTGTTACGTGAAGTTAGTGTGAACGGAAACCGCGACGCGAATGGACGGTGTGACGCTAACCGCTGGCACTGTACGAGTACTACGACTGGATTAAAAAAGGTAATTAATAAAGGTTTTCATTTTACTTGATGTCGTTTTAATCACTATATTACATACTTATGCGAAACCTTTAATATGCTATCTGAACTAAGTTAAATTTCTATTCTAGTTCATGTATTAACCTAACGTTAATATTTTTCCAAAATTGCCCATATTTTACCGTATTCAAAACCTTTCCGCCCTTTTTGCCCTTTTCCCAGAAAAATCCTAAAATTGCCCATGGCGTGGGTAATTGCTCACGGTCTGGCAACACTGATCGAAATCGAAATTTTTTTTTTTTTGTTTCATTTTCCCACCAAGTGGAAAGGCAAAGGGATCTTAGCCCATACAGCCATGTCTGACGTTATAGTTATTATCTGTTTATATGCACTATCCTCTTCTGTTGAGGATCATCTGAAAGGTCTGTCCTGTCGTTTCCGCTATAATGATAGCCTTATAACGCAAATACTTAGAAAAAACACACGAAAAGGCACAGCCCGCACTTTTGTTCCATTCACAATATTCTATCACTATTGTCATAGTAAAACCAGAACAGTAGTTTATCTTCAACCAAAGGTACATCGCACGAACTACAGTACGCACACAATAGCAATATCTCGGTATGCAAGGCTGGTGCTAGTCGGGGTCACGCCGCGGTCGCGCTCAGTCAAGTCTTTCGAACAAGCGCGGCACCGATCACTTCAAATATGTCAACAGCACGCTGTCGTACATATTGTTCTGTCTTCGGATGCCTCAATAATAATTCCTCAAATCCAGAATTATCGTTCTTCTCAATACCAACTCAACAAGAAAGGTGAGTACACAATTTATGGTACATATAAATAATAATGAGAGATGTAAACCGTACTTTCTTTGTTCACATTTAACATAGGTACCTATAATCATAACTGTGCTACGATTGTCAGTTAGTCAAAGTGTTTTTAAATGTAGAGCTGATATGGTTGAAATCGCAAAGATTTTTTAATTATAGACTAGGAGCCAATGTTCGATTAGATACTTAAATTTTATTATGTACTTAAATGAATTGAACTGATTAATTTAGTCAACAATCACAAAGATTTTTAAGCAAAAGCGTTGCCAGGGGGGCAAGATGACATGAATTGTAGGTAAAATAAACAAATGTAAAGTTTTTAATTGTTCATTACAAGAAACAAAATAATTGTCTTATAAACATAATGTTCTTGGATTTCTCGCGAATTTTTCGGTTACTTTATTATAAAAATCTCAAAGTTTTTCAAATCTCTAGGGGGGGACAGCTGCCCCCTTCCCCCTTTTGACGATGCCCATGTTTTTAAGGTAAAGTTCAGGAGCTTATCTTTAATTTTATAATTCATTATTTTCAAGTTTTCTTACTTTATTTAATATAAGCAAGTAAGATTTCTTTATGAGTTATAAGGTCTTTACGTTTATTATGTATGATATGGATGTATGTATGTTTGAATGATTCACTACGTCGTCGATTGATAGCTCATTTGTCATAATCGGCTTCAAAATGTCAGTTGATTTGTCATAATTTTTATTTTGTTGTTTTCAGGCGCTTACAATGGCTACAATTAATATCACGTGAGGATTTGACAGATAATGTTTCAAAATATCGTGTATGTGAAGTACATTTCAATGCACAAGACGTCCAAGTGAAAGCAACTCACAAAATATTAAAAAAAAATTCTTTGCAATTTTTGCATTTACGTACCCTAACTAAAGAAGATAAACAGACACAAATTGAAACAATAACTGTTAATATTTCAAGCCAAACAGAGATCAATAATATTTTGGAAAATAGAACTCAAATTGATTTAACGACAGCCAGTTCTTCGAGCCAAACAGACATGAGGAATACATCGGATAACAATACTCAATCTGCCGCTTCGCTTACTGCAAATACTCCACGCAAAAGAAAACTTAAATCTGAATTGTTAGATTGCAAGAAGCGGTTGAGAGTACATGAAACAGAACAGACTGCGGCGAAATCGCAACAAGTAATGTTTTATAAGTTATGTGATCGCTTTTTATCTAAGGACCTAGCGGAACTAGTAAAAGCTCAAACTTATTCTCTGACAAAGTAAGGATCTCCTTAGGAAGTTTATTGTAAAATCTTATACCATGTCCTACGAAAGTGGCACTTAACTTGGCAAGTCTGATTTTTGGAAAAGCCAGTTTATGTTTATTTCTGGTTTCTCTACAGTGTTGATTGCCAATCCTTGGGAAAGACTCAATATTTTTTCTGACATATCTAAGAACTTGGTAAATAAATTCCCAAGGAACAGTTATTATATGAATTTCTTTAAATTTTTCTCTTAACGAATTCCGGTGCTTCATATTATAAATTGTAAGCATTTTAAATTAAAGAAGTCGTATTTAAATAAATGTGCTTTTTATTAATATCTACCTCATATAAGGTTAAAATACGGTACTGAGCTCCTGGTCTACATAAAGGTCAATTCGGGTCTCTACGGCGCGGCGCAGCGGCGCGGCGGCGTCTTTGTAGATCAAACGTGCCACCAAAGGGGGCCGCCCTGAGAACAGTTCAGCACCACAAACTTATCTATTCCGGCGACTCGCGGCAACGAAGACTGTTACTAATGAATATAGAAGTTATTTTAGTTTGGCCTACGGCAACAGATAAGTTGGTAACACGTGCATTTAACGTATTGCTATTCGTACCGGCTGTCGCTGCTGCTGCCATCGAGTTGAAGGCCCAATGTAAATGAATTTAATATTTACAAACATAATACATACCTACGTAGTATATGTATAATATATATATTTAAATATTGATTTGTATTAGCTACGTACGAAAATAAAAGAAGGAACAACCCTGACACAGTAGGTATTGAAGTCTCGTACGGGGCGTGAGTTAATCTACTGTTCTGGTTTTACTATGCTATTGTTGATCAAAACACCCAAAATGCAATATTTTTTCAATAAAACAAAAAAACGACGCCATCACATCTTCGCGCTTTTTTTCCAACCCCGAAATCAGAAAACAATGATTATTTGACATTTTGTTCAAGGTTTGTGCAGCCTGGATGCTAGTCCTTTTAGGCAATTCATATTTAGGTCACGACAAGAATCCCCGAAGGGTTGTTAGAGGTGTTCCAAGTGTGAAATGCAAGTCACTGGTCCATACTCAGTACACCCGCGTTTCACCGACGAATCCCAACGTGTTGGGTGGTGCTGAGCCCTGCCGTCGTACTTCGGTCACAAATACACGCTTTTTAAGGAATTACGATGTTTTCAGAGGATATTAAAAGATAGTGACGATAAAGCCGATTCTAAAGGCTTTAATTTCAGTTTTAGTGCTGTCAAAACTAAATTTCATTCATTGCAAAATAGTCCTTGAGAATTAAGAACAGAATCTAAATTATTTTGGAATAATTTTATGTTTGACAGCACTAAAGCCTTCAGAATGGTAGTTTAGAAAATTTTAAGTTTGGCAGCACTTAAACTAAAATGAAAGCCATCAGAATCTGCCGTAACCAGTATAGTATGTTGTTCAATGGAAAAAAAGTGCAGGCTGTGCCTTTTCGCGGGTTTTTTCTAATCCAACAATGTGTTTGTGTTATGGGTTATACTTTATGGGTTTGTGTTATACTTTAGCACGAATTGACTGGACAGACCCATCAGATGATTCTCAAGAGAGGATATAATATACAGTGACTATCAACAGACAGATGATAAAACCTTAGAAATGGCCTGATGGCCCTTTTATCAAGGCAGTATGGCTTAGTTCCTTAGCCTTTCCCTGACGGGATAACTTAAAAAAAGAAACAGCTGCTGTCTTGTCTGTGTCTGTCACTGTCACTGTGTCAGAAAAGAAAAATTGCGGCTGCTGGTAAAAATAACAAGAATTTTTCATTTGCCTGTTTGTTTGTTTTATTATAAACTTTATAATTTCCACGGAAATGGGAAGTCCAGAACGTGAACTATGTCCACCTCCGAATGAAGAAGATGAATTGACCCTCCCAAGAGCAAGTATCAACAAGATGATCAAGGAATTGGTGCCGTCTGTTCGGGTTGCGTTTGAGTCCAGAGAACTAATATTAAATTGTTGCACAGAATTTATTCATCTTCTTAGTTCAGAAGCTAATGAAGTATGTAACCAAAGCAACAAGAAAACAATTAATGCTGAACATGTCCTTGCTGGTACGTCTGAGCCAAAAATTTCATCCAATTACATCAAGTAAAATACTTGATATATTGTAGTCTTTTATTAAAATGTTTCAGCACTGGATAGGCTCGGCTTTAGTGACTACACAATTGAAGCAGAAGCTGTGCTAAGAGACTGCAAAGCTGTTGCTGCTAAGAGAAGGAGGCAAAGTACCAGGTTGGAAAACTTAGGAATACCTGAAGAGGAGCTCCTGAGGCAACAGCAAGAACTTTTTGCAAAGGTCTGTAAAACAACACTAACACCGCGTTCCGCATGACACTAATAGTGCCAACACTACCATCAAACTTCTCACGCCTATCAAGTCATTCCGAATGGACAATGGCGTCCATCACTGCTTAAACTTATGATCCATTCGGAACGCATTTGAACGCGACATGGACGTTGACACTTGAAAGTGACAGAATTTGTATGAATTTGTTTTACGTTACGTGAATACAAAGGGTATACTACTTTACTAGGTCCAAGAAGGCATTTCCTCTAACTTCAATCTTTGAATCATGGTTTAATAATAAACTCTTATGCTCCGAATAAATTATTTTTAAAATTGCCGCCAGCCGGCTGTCACTTTTCATAGATCGCTCACAGTGCAAACGCTCTAAAGCATGGACGATGATAGCACAA
The DNA here is from genome assembly GCA_934047225.1 of Ypsolopha sequella. Lineage (NCBI taxonomy): Eukaryota > Metazoa > Arthropoda > Insecta > Lepidoptera > Ypsolophidae > Ypsolopha > Ypsolopha sequella. Next base: position 11,880,413 of record OW203992.1, read on the forward strand.
CATGGCGTCGTTCATGATGTCATCTTTGACGTCATAGCGGCCATTGTAGGGCTATCGTTATCGCGCTAACACTGACTCGGAATGGCTGTTGACGCGATAAAATCGATTATGTCGTCATTCGGAACGCGGTGTAAACTTTGAAACTAAAGTTACTCTCGCACAATCTCTACTTTTGCCTATCATCAACTACACTGATGTTTATTTCCTAGATGCCAATCAGGAGCTGCTTGGGAAACTTGAATGTTTACAAAATCTGGGAATCAGGTTATCTATGGACTAAGAAAATATGATCACATATCTCAGTACTGTGAACAGTTAAAATGGCTCCCCATTAAACAGCATCAGTATGTTCAAATACTCTGTTGCCTTTTCAACATTTTAAAGAGTCCCACTTCTCCTCCATACCTCCACAATCATTATGACCATATCTTCCTTGGAGACTAGCAACTCAGGTCTCACAAAGTCTCACTTTTAAAAACACCTCATAATTCAGATTCTTTATTGATAACGATATGTCACCGGATATCCGGTTATTATCCGGTATCCGGCCTATCCGGCCATATTTTCGGTATCCGGCCGGATAGTAGCCAGTATCTGGCCTGATACCGGATACTTAACTTAGCATACAAAAAGTCATTTATATCACAAAATAAATTGATTGCATCAATGATTGAATAATCTAAATTCTAATACATAAAGTGAATAAGAGTTGAGTTATGGTAGATTAAGACAAGCTTTACATCAATTGTTGGAAATAAACGTTTGTGCTTTTCTTTATACATTACACCAGCTTCTTTTGCTCTCACAATATACCGGATGTAACTAAACAGGTATCTTTTAATAAAAACACATGGTCTAAGAATTATACTGAACAACTTTTCCAAAGAAACATACTTGTGGAAATGAAAAAAAAATCAGGTTTCCTTACCCATTTTGAGTTATTCTGAGGGCGGGCAGGTTCATTTTTTTTCAATATGTTACTTTGGTAAATTTGTTCAGTATGAACAGTAGATTACGCGGTTTCATTTAAAGATACCTGTCCATTTATATACAGTATACACCGCTGTAAGGAGACAAAAGATAATACATATTTACGAATTTCGTTAGGATCGGAAATTGTTTCACGTTTGCAGACCAGCATTTGTATGATTGTGATATGATTTAGAAAATGCACAAATAATCTCGCCCAGTTGCACCCGCACGCACCTTGGTGCGTAATGTTTAGACTTGCTCAATTAGTGCGAAACACATATCTTGAGGCCGGATATTCGGCCGCTGGATATCCGGCTATCCGGCCAAGCGCCTGGCCGGATATCCGGTATCCGGCCAAATCACTATCCGTTTCATCTCTAGTTACAGGTCCTTATAATAATACATGTTTTAATAACGTAACTTAATTAAATGACAGATGTACGTAATATTGGTACATAATAATTTATAAGATAAATTTATAAAATAAAATTATTATTATTATTCAGGTACTCGAAAATTTATCGACAGTATAGAACGCCTGCTGAATTGGCCATTTTTGGAGTTTGTTTTTAAATGTTTGTATAGATCCAACTTGCTTGATATCTTGTGGAAGTTTATTGTAAATTTGGGGACCGAACACATAGACTAAACGCTCACTTTTCGACAACTTCCGTAAAACGCTACTAAGTTTGAACTTGTTTCGGGTTTGTTCGCTTCTCGTTTTGAATTTCTGAAGATTTTCACGTACGAATAACGCAACCTGGAGTATGTACAGTGAAAGCAGTGTGAGTATGTAAGTGTGGTTGAGCAGACTCTTCGTACAGCTCTTTTTTGTATGATAAACGGGGCGTATGGAAACTCTTTTGCTGTTAAGTCCATCCAACTGTGGAACTCCCTTCCTCACACTATCGGGGATAGTCACTCCATTGGTGTATACAAAAGGAAAATAAAAGAACACCATCTTCGGCAGGGTTCGAAGTGGTAATTATGATTGATATCAAGATAAATATAGATAAATAATTATCTTTGATAATCCATATTTTAGTCACAAAATTATAAACAAAAAATTAATAAAAGATTACCTTAATTGTAAAATGTGTATAATTCCGTAGTATGACAGCACCCAAAGCTTTCCACCTTTAAATGGGCGACGATCACATATTTGGCATCAGTGATCATCTGAACAGTGATAGTTGCACGCCTTAATTAAGTGCACTTGAAATTTGGAATTTTTAATGTGTGACATTTCATGCGTTAGTATTATGATTTCATTAAATAACTAATTTATTTCCTTTCCTTGTCAAAAATATTCAAGTCAAAATGACAATTGCACGAAAGAGAAAGTAGTGTTTAAGAGAAAAAAGATGACACTATTCTCTCAGTACATGCGCTGTGGCGTTATAGTGGTCATAAACCATCGGGAATAACTTGGTAGCGTCAGCAGATGCAATAGGGCATGTTATCGATATGAATCAAGATATTATTGTGACTATTAAATGTAAATAAAGTTCAAATCTAGCAATTTAATAAATTTTATTGAACTTTTTAGTACCTTATTATTATTTCTTTGGTTCATTTATATTTATATTATTAGTATTGAAACAATTTCGGCCTAAAGTATGGGGCTGTCATCAGTCGAATTTAACAAGATATTGATAAATAAAGTATAGGTATATAAAATAAAAAATGTGACACCTGTGAATAAATTTAAATATTTTATAAAATATATATGTAATCATTCGGCTTTTCTTTATAAATATTTATAGATATAAGAGTATTTATAAAAATATACACATAAACGAATTAAAGCAAACCAAAATAAAACATAAATATTTTTTATTTCGAACATAGAAAAGTTTCCTTTGATATAGCTAGGGGGTTCATTATCAACCTGTATATGGCGAGTCGTGATCGCCACAAATAACCCTTGTGGTTATTGGCCAAACTAGTTAACCCTAAAATCGGGTTTGGCCGGCAATGACATATATAAACTCTAAAAAATCACTGACATGTTGTGGAATCGGACTGACTGCTGTTTTCTCTGTCTGAGTTAGTCGCTTGATGGTCCATCAGAGAGAAGCGTCCAAGTGTATGCGGGCCCGAGATGGGCCAGTAGCCTAAGCATGAAAACATCTCCCTATTGTTGCATTTGAAACTAAACTTAGGTTGTCATACATGTAGCTATTAGTTCCACTACTGTCCGCTTGGAGCGGTTTCCCAGATTCCATACGATTTTGATGTAGTTTGAAACGCAACTATACAGAGATGTTTTCATGCTTAGGCTACAGGACCGAAGACGCGCGGGAACGTTGCTATTACCTGCGCAGTATATCCCGGCGCACCTCCCGAACTGTTATGCAAAGTATTGCAAAGAAAATATGCCAATGCATTCGATATTAGAAGCGGCCCTGTCTGTCCCGCGCTCGCACTACCCCACCCCTATCGACTCTTACAACCGTGCCGCGACGCGATCGTTTATCTAGAATAGCACAATCACAATAGTAATAAAATAGTACAAAATTAACTATGCATTTACAGGCTCGTGAAGAACAAGCTAAACAGGATCAGCAGCAGTGGCTGTTGCTTCAACAACAAGGGCTTGTGGGAGCCGAGGGTGCTCCGCAGCCATACGTACCTCCAATGGTCAAGAGAGAAGCCGATGATGAGGATGATGATTATTCATAAAGGAAGCAACATATATTAATGTTCTCTTTAACGTCTGTTTTCAAACCGCAACATTTTTGTTTAGAAATAAGAAATAAATTCAAATTGCTAACTCACAGTTCTTTGATATTTTTGTGAGTTGTCTGGTCTAAACAGTGAACTTGCAAGTTTGTATACTACTTAGAGCAGTGTTTCTTAACCTGTGGTCCGCGGACCCCTGGGGGTCCGCGAGCATATGTATGGGGGTCCGCAGCCTAATCTAGTAATAGATTAGGTGATACTAGAATATAATCTCAATAGTGATTATAAACCCAAATATTACTAATTTAGTTGCATAAAAGCAGCACCAAACTTCTCATTAACGTATTTTATATGAAAAAGTATATTTTTTTGTAAATTGTGGAACTAAAACAAATGGTCCGAAATTATATGCTGCTTTTTATTAAGGGGTCTGTGGACAAAAAATGTTAAGAAACGCTGACTTAGAGGAAAGTAACCAAATATGGAACACCACTTTGATTTCTTGTTTTAAAAAAAAATACAATATTAAAGACGTTTATTAGTAGTTATAATCAGTCATACATTTTTTTTTTGTTTTTAATACTACTAAATATTTTTTTATTTTTCAAATATCAATTTATCAAAATGAATATTATATTATTAAGAATAGCTACCCAAATATGGAATATTAGAAAAATACACGTAGTTCTTATTTAGAAAAAACAAAAAAGTAAGGAAATTTTGGAAAAAAATAATGAGGAACCTAATCTTACAAAAATCACAAATTCGAGTGTCAAACTCTGGACCAGCACAGACATTATGAACCCAGAAAGAAGACATTAAACTTTTGACCCGTTTTTCCTTGAGTATCTTGAGAAAACAAAAAACGCCTGCCATAGCCACACCGCGCACCTGACTGGTCAGACAAAATAAGTGCGACACTAAAGTGAGTGAATGAGATAAAAAATTACTTTGAATTGCATCTAAAAATAAACAAATAAATAAAATCTTCAAGTGTAAGTTTTAGAGAAATGGTGGTATTCCATATTAGGGATACTATTTCATATTTGGTAACTTTCCTCGTCTATTGGTCTGGTCTGAATCATTTCTGCTTTCAAGAAAAACAATTAAAATTATAAAACATAACATACACACAACATATCGTTACGACATGAATCCCAGAGAGGGTGTCAGAGGTATTCCGAGTGTGAACTGTGAAATGCAAATCCCCACTCGGTATACCCGCGTTATGTCCCAACGTGATGTAGGTGAGCATAAATGCACGCTTTTTAGGGCATGCACGTTTCCTCACGATGTTTTCCTTCACCGTTCTGCAAGTGGTAAGTAGGTAATAAAATATAAATAGGTAACATACCCTAGACATCCATCATGTCTATTCTGATATGTTTCATGGCAACATTTTCTTAACAAACCTACAACGCTAATAACCAATAAAAAATACGTTTATCAAAGTCGTCAAAACACCATCAAATTATCAATCAAAAAATAACATGCAATAATATTTGTATTGTTAGCTCAATATCCAATATGGTTAAACAAAATGAGTGCTAGGCAACTCCCTAAAAAGAAATACAAGAAACCAAAGCAGAACACTCCGTCTACGACAAATCCCCAGTCATCTGTATGTTGTATTGTAGTCTTTCAGTAATAGACTCATTTATTATCTGGGTGCAGAATCTTCAATTTATTACAGAATAATAAAAGTAACAGTGATAGTGACAATGGCGACCAGGCACCAGCACTATCCCCGTGCCCACTTCTGGCTAAAGACTCTGAATGGATAGACATCCTGCAAACACCACAACCTGAAACCTCCAGAGCGTCTGTCCATCAATCCGTCTCTCAAGAGGAGGAACTACTTCAACTCGTAATTATCTTGGAATATTTTATAGAAAGCTATTTAAAAAATTTGGTCATGAGATGTCCTGAGAGCCAACTTTCGTTGTGAATAATGTAACATTCGTCTATCTACCTCCTGTAGTAAAATCATCGCTTTACTATGTCTGATTTATAAACAACTAGCCTTCTGCCCGTTCAACTCTGCTCCGTTTTCGGCTTGGGCTCTATTTTATTAACACCCTTATAGCCTAAATGCTATTGACCAGGGTCACTACGATTATAATAAAGAAAACCGCATCCAAATCGGTTCAGTGGTTTCGGAGATGTGCGCGAACTAACAAACAGACAGAAAATAATTCTAAAAATTGCTGATTTGTGTTCTATAACTCTTCTTAGTTAACCCCTTTTTATTTTCATTACTTTTCTTCAATGTACAGACACACCGGGTTCTACTGTTTTTTTTATATGTATAGAAGATGTCCTGAAAGTCGATTGTCATAAATGGTCTAAACGGCATTCTCCAGGTCTAGACACTGGGCACTTTTAAAAGATTTTTCAATACAAGTGCTCGTAAAGGCCCACTTTTTATGCATCAAAACCGAACAGAAAGTCGATCGATTATTTTGCCCTAGGGCTTTATTATTATTATTTTTTATTTATTTACAATGGTTGGCTAACCTGCAGCCTTTCCTGTGTACCATAAATGTTATACTTTTTTTCCACTGTTAAACGGCTCTGGATACAGTCCTTTTGAGCCAATCATAATTTAAAGTTTTGTTTTATTTCCTCACACTATGCATTGAAAAACGTAGTATGATACACGGGCGTAAGAGCAAAAAATTACTCGGTTACGTTAAAAACACTCGCTACGCTCGTGTTTTAAATCAATGAATCGTGAATAAATGTAATTTATTCCTTTTCGCCCTTGTAGCAAAAACTACTATTTCCAAACAATCCAGTAGGGAACCCAGTTTTTATGTTTTCAGGTAGAATGCGAAGATGATCCTGAAGTAAAACCTTTGGCTATTTTGTTCCCTGGGCTGCTCGACAAAGATCCGAATACACTCAAAGGAATGTTGAATAGGGCCATGTCAACAACAGAAGTTACAAGACATTTAGTTGATCTTGGACAAAAAGCAAACTTCACTTTTATGAAAAAAGCAAATCGTTTGATTCCAAGAGACAAGGTGACTATTCTTAAATTGAGATAAACTTTAGACTTATTTTTAATTTAATCACTTCATTCATGTGCAGGTTTCTTATTACAGAAATGGCTGGAAAGTTTAGCCGAAAATAATTCAAACGGTTCACTAGAATCAGATTTGTACAGAAGCAGTAAGTTACATACTTCTAAATCATTAACGTAGTCAACCACGAACCTACATTGAAGTAAGATCTCAGGTTTCTGAAAAATAAACATTTATAGATATGGATTATGACGCCGACACTGAGGTAACCGATGAAGAAACCACTGAGAAAATTATAAAAAAGAAAAAACTGGTCAAACTAAGACCTGAGCGTTCTATAGACCCAGAAAGTAGCATCTGCACCATAGATACAATTATAAATAGAGACGATTTGAAATCCACACCACAAGCCGTTGTAGCAAAGAAAGCTAATGAAACCCCTACTACTACGTCACAAAGTGTAAGTAGTTTAAGTGTACTTACATAATATAGGTACAGTTTAGGAAATATAATTTGAGCCAATACGAATTAACTTTGGATAACAATTGAACAATAGAGGCACGTACCGGTAAGTCGACGATTTGTGCCTCGGTCGTCCCACAGAGTCTCGTCCCACATAAAAAATTCCCCACTTGTCCCAATTTGTATGCCTCGCTCGTCCCAAAACTTAATTTTCAATATTTTATTCCCCGCTCGTCCCAATTCGTATGCCTGGCTCGTCCCACATTTTTTTCATATGAGTTAAATTTGATTTAATTGTACAGTCAGCCTAAAAACCTGACTGACCAGAAAGATAAATAACCTCATGTTGCGGAAAATTTGATGAACTAATTCAATCCGAGACTCCACTATAATATAAATTATAAAATTACAAGTTACGCCAAGTTTGCCAGGAATGTGGGACGAGTGGTGACTTTAAAACTCAAGTGGGACGAACGAGGAATTCTTTGTAATGTGGGACAAGATAGTGGGACGACAGAGGCACAAAGCAAGTCGACTTACGCTCACGGCTATGTATAAATTGTTACCAAGAAATGTTGAGACTTGGAATTTTTTAGACTAACTAATTAAAAGGCCCTTATTTTTACCCAACATTTTTATTTACATCTACCCACACAGGGTTATGTACGAGATAGTAAAATAATATTAAAATTTGAAAACATTCACTAATGGGTTCAGGAGTGATGAACACCAGTACTTATTAAAATGTATCAAAACGTTTTACTCTATTTACATTTTTTGTGTTAACAGATGTTCTGATTTAATGACCCTATTATAACACAATAGTTAAGGGGCTCCACAATGCTAAACAATCTAAACATCAGTTTTGTATTGGATTCAGTTCCGTCAATGTAGATAACAAAAATTTGAAAAAAAATGTGGCGTGTTTTGTGACTCAAGGCAATTAATAATAAACATATTTCCAATCTTCTATTACTTATATTTATTTAAAAAAAGCATGAATTTCACGAAAAAAGCGATTCAGTTCCGAAACGAAACCAACACAAGCAGATACTAACAAGAAAAAAACATCTTTATTACATAAAGAAATTATGGTTAATGTAATAATGTAGCCACGATTTCAAAATAACTGAAGTTTTGCGGGCGCGGCATCTGATTAGAGCAGGATAGAGTTAAAAAACAAACGCGTTAGAGCAGGACTGAATTTTAGCATAGTGCAGCTCCTTAAGCCGTTCCATTAATCAGCCCAAATTATGTTTCCTGAACTATACATTTCATACAAAAAAATATAATACACAGTTCGAGTCAAGCAAGAAGTCGGGCGCGAAGTTAGCTATCAGGTGCGTCCGTGCGCCCCCTCCCCGCTTTCGACGCTCCGAAAATACGCAACTGCGACGATATGTGTCTTATTGATCGCCTTCTAGATTGGCCCGAACTCTATGTCTATAGTTTACATGGCCAAATGGCTAAATAGCAAGACAAGATTAATTTGATTTAACATTTCAGAAAGAATGTGAAAAACATACTTGTAAAAAGCCAACCAAAAGTAATGACAAAGATAAGTTTCAAGATATCCAAACATCATCACAGTGTGTAAGTAAACATGAAACGTCTGTGTTATTTGAGTAAATGTGCAACTTATTGATGATATTGATGAAACTGATAAAATCTTATATTTTTCAGGACGATCATGAAACTAATTGCGTGAAAAAATTAAAAAGGAAATAATTAGAATCAGATTTTCAAAAGAGGACAGTGCAAAAACAGAATACGTTTCTATAATAATGTAAAATTTATTATTTGATAATATGTACAGTACAGCACTAAAAAGTATAATACATAATATTTATGTACTTTCCGTAATATTTACATTCACAATTATTAATAAAAACATCAAGTTATAAAATATTATTTAATGTTTGATGCAGATATCTCTACTTATTACCTATTACTTGAAGCTTACAGCAAATATTAACATAAAAATTCAAAATGAGCAAACAAAGTAAGTAATTATTAAATTAAAGGTGCAAACCTAGCACACATGGCAAATAGACAGTATTGTGCCAGGAATGAACCAGAGCTGTCACATGGACTAAATAAAAGTCCGAAATAAAACCGAAAATGTATAAAAAGTCCGAAATCATCAAATATGACTTTTTCAACCGTGACGAGTCCGCGGACCGCTCGGACTTTTTCGGATTTCGGGCTTAGTCCGTTGTGGTTAACGAAACGATTATGGATGGTTTTATGCAAGTATAGCATGAAATAATAATGTTTTTTAACTGATTTAATACAGACTATTGAAGGAGTCGAAATATTAAATTGTAACACTGTGTTAATTGCATAACTCTTTTGAAGTCATTAACGGAATTTTTCGGACCGGACAGGCTTTTTACCGAGATCGGGCTAGTCCGTTCGGTCCGCTTGAGTTTAAGATTTACTTTAAAAGTCCATCGGAAGTAATCGGAACGAGTTACGAGTCCTATTTAAACGGACCAACTTCGGCCTTTTTTTAGTCCATGTGACAGCTTTGGAATGAACCCTACATTCTTGTAGATAAAAAATGCAGTGGTACATGAAAGCTGCTCTAAAAATACACTCTTTTAGAAACAGTGGGACTAGACTAGGCACTTACTCCCTATTTTAATATAATCCTTTTATCTCGAATTTTTATTTAGTAAGTTCTATTTGGGGTTAAGGGTTTCTGTACATTACAAAATAATGGAAAACGCTAAATAAGTGACGTAATTGTGTAAATAAACCGGGGCATTAAGATGGTACCAAAGGAAATTTACATCAAACTTGGTATAAACAAACACAGTCGGATGGAACTCAGTATGGAAGCACATTTTTTGCAATAACAAAACTGAACAGCAAGTTTAAATAACAACAAAAAATTTCACAGATGTTTCAATCAAATGAATAATAAATAATATTTAAATCTGTATAAAGGTAGGAAGTGTCGCGACGTCTTGCTAGTCGCGTTCACTACCCTTACCGAACTGAATTAGGGTTGCCAACTCTCGGATGAACCAACCCGGAAGATTTGAACAAATCGGTGGGCAATTGAATGAAAGTCGGTAATATTTGTTATTTCTAATTTGCTTTGTTTTGTAGAAGCATCATTCATATTTGATATGAAAAATCGAAATTTATTTCGTCATTAAATTATTTATTTCACGCGATTTATCTATTTCGTTAGTGACAATTATTTTATTTTAGATTATCCGGAGAATTTATTGCATTCCGGGAGCTCGGGAGGTTGAACAATATTCCCGGAGTCTCCCGGGCATTCCGGGAGGGTTGGGAACCCTAACTGAAGTCGAATGGTTCGCTCGACACGAAGTTACGATAACATATAGGTATAGGAAATAGATTTGTTTGATAAAACTTTTATGCACACAAATGTAATGATTGTATACCTAGTCTCATATGCAAATTGCTATTGTAAAATCTTTACATACATACAATATCAGTTAAAAATTTAAACAGGCAAACGCAAATTCAACAGCTGATAGTTTTCCTCTATATCTAACATTTTACATACAACACAACCAATAAATGTACAATATTTGACACATTTTTAATTACGAGTAAGTATACTATAATATCGACCTAGCTTTATATACTGTAATACTTAAACATACGCACTCTATCAATAAGAGCACAAGTCTAAGGAATGTGGGCATCAACTTTTATAGTTTTAAGCCCAGTCTTTTATATTAGGCTTCCGAGTCACAAAAAGTGAAAGCATACCATGTCTTCATCCCATTTAACCCTTTATAGGGCATAAGAAAATTAGTATGGCGTCTGTAACCACATCACGTGTTTGACCTTAAGGTCGATTTTATTGAAACTGTTGCATATAGGATAGCTCTTATGTGCTTTTATTATAGTCCGTGAACGGGTGTAACGCTCAAACGGAGCCACAAGTCTGAAGTGTGCAAAAGTCATTTGTAGTGGCGCCAAAAAATTGTGGTTACGTTTGTGCCTTTCGTTCATTCAGAACTTCCGACATGCACGGGCACAGTGTTCTCCGGATTTTAAATTAAAAATAAAAGAATTTAGTGACAGAAACGCAATTAAAGGTATGTTTATCATTAATTTATTATTTTTCCAATAAATTGATACAATTTTTACATGTGCTATTGTTCAATTAAACTTTTTATAACGTGTTAAATATGACGAGCACATGTCGGCCACTTTTAGGTTAGTTTTCCGGTCTCTTCTTATTTCAATAATTTTTTTTCTCAATTATGTAATTTTTAACATGTGATTATTAGTTTTGTATAGTATTTTTAATAGTTTTTACGATAATTACTCCACAAAAACTAGGATATTTTAGGTAAAGATGTTATTTTCCCTCAAAGACGATCATTCGTTCAGAGGCAAGTTGGCTATAACAGTCGGGCATTGACTCATAGATAATTTTGGTATTAAAAATTAATATTTACCTAATTTTTGTACCTAAATGATATTTTTTTGGTTGTAGATGTCTCGAAAAAAAATTCTCGACTTGGAGGAGATGGATGCAGAGGAGTTCGAAGCCATGATGATGATTTATAATGATTGTTGATTCTTTATATTACTTTTTTGATTAAAAATTGTTATTGTGACTTACATTATAGGTAAATTAGAGATTTAAGTACGTAAATGTTTGAGAAAATTATACTGATAAACATTTAATTCCACCGGAATGAATAAACCAAGACTGCCTAATGCATAACTGTTTGTGATTTTGCATGTGATACATAGAATAGGTTTTTGTGACTTAGCTGTAGGGAAGTTAGAGATTTAAGCTGCCTAAATGTTTAAGAGAAGTAAGACTGCCAAGTTATCATCACAGAAGTTTATTTCTAGTAGTTGACATTGCCTCTCAGTTCAAGTTGCCTATCTATAATTTATTGTTTCTGTTGATTTTAGATAATGATACTGTAACATTACAGTAAAAAGAATAAACATTAAGTTTTGATTACTAAAACGTGTCTAATTGTTTTGCTAATTTAATTTTTTACTAAGAAAGACCGCAAACACCCATACTTACTTCAAAATATTCAGCTTATTCTTTAAACGGTCATTGTCACATATGTAGCCACTTGTCTTTTCCCCTAACCGGTCATAGTCACATATGTAGCCACTTGTCTTATTCCCTAAACGGTCACGGTTACATATGTAACCACGGCCTACAGGCAAAACCGCAAAACATAAGTAGTCAATTTTACTTGTTTTGAGATACTAATAGACCTTTTAACAATAACCGATGGCAAAAATTTGAATACCTCACAAAAAAAAATCTGCCCGTTAAAGGGTTAAATGAGCAAGCCCGTTCAGCTGCCATAGAAAAGGTGGTCGTGAGTATTGTGAAATTTTGGGGTCCGCCACAATAAAAGGTTGCACAATATGTGGTCAATAGGTTTCTATAAAACTTAATTTTGCAACAATATAAGCCTTCAAAATTGGAGATTTCTGTTTCCAATCAATTGTTTATTTGATTATTTGGTTTGTGTAGTCTTTCAAAAAAGTCAAGTCATATAATGAACATTTACATAGGTACCCAATGATCTAACACATGGAAAAATCTAAAGGTCAGCCTTGACATAACGTCACGAACACCTGAACCTTAAAGTACGCATCGCTGAGTCGCGCGTACAGACCACTCTTAAAGGAGTCAACTCGTCAGTTGGAGGTTGTTGCAATGGTTGAGGTAGAGCACACCGCCGAGCGTGGTGAGCGCCGCGGCGGCTAACAGCCGTCAAGTCTGCATGAACCCGGAACAGGCAGTGACGTAGGCGTACCGTCATTGCACCGGCTTCAGGGCCGCTAGCTTGCGCCCGCGCGCGCGCGCCTCCTGCCGCGACGTGGTATACTCGAACCAAAGCACGTTCGGTATCAATGTCGTGTCCCGAATCATTAGCATTTCGCATATTTTACTGGAAGCATAGAAAATAAATAATATTAGAAGGAGGCTGTGGTGCTCGCGGATCTCCTGGGCTGTGTTCAGTTTGATCGCCCCTCATCACTGACAGCAGGATAGCGTATACAAATTCAACGTGTGCAAAAGAGATGACCGGCGGGTGATCAAACTGAACTCAGCCTTGGTGGGCAAGCGTGAGTAAAATGTACGAGAATGCAGCTGGAGATATAAGTCTGTATTTTCAATTAGATCGCTAAAATAGAAGAGGCTATATCCAAAATTCACTTAGATTAAATTATGTTACGGTGTGTTAATTCGAAAACCATTTCGAGATTTAGGTTTAATAAGCCGGATTTTCTAAATTATTATTATTATATTATTATTCTTATTATTTAAATTTTATATTCGTATTTTCTAACTTGTGGTCTAAAAAAATCTCATGATGATGAATATTTTTACGAAAAAGCTGCAACTTCCATTTGCCTTGATGTCACGTCACTTGAGAAATGGCTGTTTAGAAATGTGTTGTTTGCTATAAAGTTGAATTTATAAAAAATTTGCTGCCGACTGATTTGACAGATGACTAGACAAACAGAGACAGACCACTTTTTTTATAAGCAATCACACCGCATACGTCACTATCAGTATAATGTCTAAAATTCTCAAGTGACGTCATAACCAACAATTCTTTAAAAAGTCATAAAAAATAATGGTTAATTTATTTACCAAAATAATGAAAACTATTTCCTAAAATGGTCGTATTCTCGGAAAAAAAATCTTTTTGAAATTAAGCTATGGGAATTATTGATGATTAAAAATGTAACTGAGAAATGCCTGTAAATAAAATGCATTCTTCATCTGGGTAAATGATGTAGTTTTCAGTAATTTTATATGTGATATGCATGTTTAAAGAGATCAGTCACTATTTTGCAAATAGTGACAAAGCAAATTTGGATGGCTTAAAAAAGCCATTCAAGAACAATTAACAGATGTGTTCCAATCAGGGCAATGTCAAGCCTCCAAATTCTGCTCCAAATATCCAAGAAATAAATAAAGAGATCTGAAAAACACTTACAGTGAGACTAATTGTGGAAACAGTGGTGTGAATATTCTATGAACGATTCCAAACCATACTGTAGCAAACAGGAACCCAACAACACCTCCCACCACTACTTGGGAAGTGGTGTGGTAGTGCAAGTACACTCGGCCTACACAGACCAGCAAGGCTAGAACTGTGCATCCACTCACTATAATCACTCTCCATAATGCTGAGATTATACTGTTGTTGTTTATATGGTGTAATCTGAAATAATATTTGAAACATCTGTCGTGAGATAAAAGTAGTGTGATTTAAAGCATATACTCACAACAAAAGAAAATATAAAACGACTCACCTAATTACAACAAAGTACAAAACGTAAGTGGTAAAAAACCAAATGAACTGTGCATGTGAGGAGGGCATCCCATACTCAGTGTAGAGGTGCCCTCGGGCCAGAGGTCTGGTCTCACATATTGTGTGCTTCAGCACTAAGTTTAGGGCTTCATTGACAAGAGTTCCAGTGAAGAACGAAATCTGAAACATTATTAGGTACAGTTAATAAGATTTTTCCAAAATTTCAGTGCTTGAAAGATAGGGTTGCCAAATATAGATAGGTAAACCTGTTTTTCAGGCTACTAAAATATAGAAAGCTGTAATCGCAAACAATTTATGGAGTAAACAAGTCAGATGTAATTTAACTCTTTGCTCAGAAAACAGTTTTTACGGATCTCAAAATCGGCGCATAATCGCGAATAGTCAAAAACCACTATAGATGTACTAAACATGGCGTATTTATAGCGAGTTGTTGGTAGATGGCAGCAAAAGAAAATCTTCCGCGAGTTCCAAACAAACATATAATATAAAATCTCTGATAATAAAGGGCTTTTGAAAGCAGTTTATTTAAATATAAGGCAATAATTTAATAAAACTAAGGACTAGAACAGACAGCAGAGAGTCTGTGAAATTAGAGGCAACCCCCATAGTTTTAACAGGGTTTTAAGAGAATTCATGACATACACAAAAATCCAGAATTCATGATGTTTCTGGTCCCTTAAGAGCGGTTTTGCAGCGAATCCAGCCACACTTAGCTAAGAGACGATGCCATCTCCTGTTAGTTCTTGGCGGCTACCAAGTTGTTTCGGAAGGTTTGTGGCAATCTTAGCAAGTGTGTGTGTCCTCTTATCAATACTCTGACCCGAAATTTATTTTATATCCAGACTAGGTACTCAAATTAAAATTAAATTAAAGGCTGTAAAAAGATGGTTACTCACTTCCGGCCAGGGGTAGTGCTACCAAAGGGTCCCATTTACCTCCCCCTCCTACTTCCCTAAGTTCGGAAGTCTGGATACTAAATCGCAGTCAAAATTTTATGTAGGTAGCAACCTAACACCTTGGCCTGCCCATTCGGCATTTATTTTCTCTTGATATGATCAGTGTAGCCGCTGGCCACAGGATGCAGGGCGGATGGGATTTGAGGATAATGGGATGAGGTGACACGGGTAAATAAAAGATTGTAGGAAACAATGTGGGTGCGCTGACCTGGTTGAAATGTCTGTGGACGAGCCGATGGTGGATGCGGTGACGTGCTGAGCCTTCTTGTTGGCTAGTTGAGCTGGCGTCTGTGCAGGGATGTATTGAATGTCCTGGTTTGAGTGATGTACACAGCACTTGTAATTACACTACACTTTAGGTACGCGATAATTGTTTGTGCTGACGCGAATGTCTATTGTTTTGAGCTGTCGGCTGCGCGGGCGCGCGCGCGTGCGCCTAGAGAGGCTCGCCGATCCGAACAGAGCGAGACCAGCGTCCGCGCGCGCCTCGACCGGCGCGCGGCGGGGGGGGGGTCATTCCCGCCTGCGGGTGCGAATCATGCGTCACGGTCTAGCGTGAACATCCTGGGGGGGCCGGGGCTGCGGCTCCATGGGCTGTGTCCAGATCCACAACTTGGATCACTCCATCCTTGCCAGGCATTGTGCGGAGAATTCTCCCCAACTTCCATTGGAGCGGAGGCAAGTCATCCTCTTTGATGAGGACCAGTTCACCCACTTGAGGAGGGGAGGAAGGGGAGAGCTGATTGGGGCGGGTTTGCAGGGTATGGAGGTAGGATCTGGACCAGAGAATCCAAAAGCGCTGAGAGAGCGCTTGAATGAGTTGAAACCGTTTAAGAGCAGATATGGGTCTGTCGTCAAAAGACTGCTCAGGTAGAGCGGTGAGCGGACGACCAATAATGAAATGTCCAGCCGTGAGAGGTTCAAAGTCCGTAGGGTCGGATGAAATTGGACAGAGGGGTCTTGAGTTGAGTATTATTTCGTGCAGAGCGCCGAACCAAGTTATGTGCTGATTCGCGAGCTTGTGAGTGATTGCATCATTGTTTGACCCGAGGAAGTTCTGAACTTCAATGAGTTGATCCCTAGCACCTACACAGCTTGTGCCGACTCTGAGCGAATGAGAACTAGAGTACCGCGACGTGAGATAAAACCTAACAGGGCTCGTGCTGAGTGAAATTGAGTGTGATTGAGTGAATGTACGTCTGCTATTTCAAGTGATACGGTTGGCAACAAAATTGGTGTGTTAGTGGCGTTCACTACACGTTGTGCGGGGTTACAAGAATTCTCTGTTGGAGTTGAAGTCATTGAGTGAAAATGAAATGAGTGTGTATGTGATGAGTGTGTGTGTGATAAGTGTGCTGAGTGCGTTGAGTGCTGGTTTCATTGAGTGAAAAATGAGCTGAATGTGTCTATATGTGCTGATTGAATGTGTGAGTGAAAATGAGCTGAGTGTGTATGTGCTGATTGAATGTGTGAGTGAAAATGAGCTGAGTGTGTATGTGCTGATTGAATGTGTGAGTGAAAATGAGCTGAGTGTGTATGTGCTGATTGAATGTGTGAGTGAAAATGAGCTGAGTGTGTATGTGCTGATTGAATGTGTGAGTGAAAATGAGTTGAGTGTGTATGTGCTGATTGAATGTGTGATGAGTGTGACTATATGTGAAAATGAGTTATTAAAAACTTGAGCGCTACCAACTCCAACGTGCGGATAGCTTGTAACTTGCGCGGGCCGAAAAAAAAAAAAACAAAGGCTATGTTCAAACGGAACACGGAAAATAAACACGAAAGAGAGAGAAAAAATATTTTTTTTTAAACAACCTGTATATGAGCTGATAAACCAACGTGGAACACCCTATATGTGTACCATTAACAATAAGATCAGAGATGAGAAGAGAAAAAAAACAAATTGTTTACTATATTTGTGCTATATATATATACCCGGGTAAAAAAAGCAGACAATAACACAAATAAACGGTCCGGCAATATATTACTGCGACGTGAGATTACCGCAACACAAAAATATCGAAAAGGGCTGATGAACCTGTTCACTTTTATGTTATTTGCCTTGAAATCACGCTTTAGTAATATACGTAATACGTATGTATATGCACGAAATAAAGCGAATTTATACTCTCACAAAAAAATATCTCGCAAGATACGAGAACTATCTTTGACAGTGGGTAGATTTGCACCTCTTCGCGCGATAGAAAACAAAGTGAAGTATAGGTACTCAAAACGTTGTAACACGATATGAAACTAAAATGTGAACTATGTATTTACGAGCAAAGTTGAATCACTTCGAGAACATTTGAAAAGATTGGGTCGGGAATTACATGTAAAAAATGTTGAGCAAAATGCTGACTTTGAGTTTAATTAATTTTACGTATGGGGTTTATAAGGGCTGATAATTAATCCCTGGAAGTGACGGGGGGGGTTTAATAAAGAAATATAGTGGACTGTAATAAACAATTGGGCCGAATGGATATAATTATATTATCTGAGCTGAACAATAATTACAACCGTGATGAAAATGAGTTATTCTGTAAAGGGGCGTGGGGGGGTCGGTTCTAACCGATAAATGGAATGTTCCAGGCGGCGGTTCTAATTATCTACCCGCGATAGGTATTCGAAACCACAAAATATTTTTTGCCGGGAAAGGGGGCAAAATATGTAACCCGGTGAAAATGGACTGTAGTAAATCGACGGGGGCTGGTTCAAAACAAAGTTATGGGCCGGCGGGGGATAGTCGGGGGGTGATATAAACCAAAAATTTTCCTGGATTGAAAATGGACTGTAATAAATCGACGGGGGCTGGTTCAGTAGCGGTTTGAAGGGCCAAAATTGTGAAAATGGACTGTAAGGACCAGAATTCGATCCGGCCGAAGGACCAAAAATGTAGCCGCTGGCCACAGGATGCAGGGCGGATGGGATTTGAGGATAATGGGATGAGGTGACACGGGTAAATAAAAGATTGTAGGAAACAATGTGGGTGCGCTGACCTGGTTGAAATGTCTGTGGACGAGCCGATGGTGGATGCGGTGACGTGCTGAGCCTTCTTGTTGGCTAGTTGAGCTGGCGTCTGTGCAGGGATGTATTGAATGTCCTGGTTTGAGTGATGTACACAGCACTTGTAATTACACTACACTTTAGGTACGCGATAATTGTTTGTGCTGACGCGAATGTCTATTGTTTTGAGCTGTCGGCTGCGCGGGCGCGCGCGCGTGCGCCTAGAGAGGCTCGCCGATCCGAACAGAGCGAGACCAGCGTCCGCGCGCGCCTCGACCGGCGCGCGGCGGGGGGGGGGTCATTCCCGCCTGCGGGTGCGAATCATGCGTCACGGTCTAGCGTGAACAATCAGAATGATGTTGCTATAAGCTTAGTTAACATTTTGATGCGAAATTAACTCACCGTATGCAGATCCCTTCTAAATAGAATTAATGCAAGAAATCCTGCGCCGATACCAAAAGGAGACAGGCTTATAAAAGCTAAAAACTTCCCTAGCCAGTCACCTAAAAAAAAAACCAAATGTTCAAAGATATTTTACTGCTTAGTGTCGGTTTAATCCAATATTATGATTAAAGAACTGTTGTCCAATGCAATTAAATACAGTTACTCTTGCATTACCTTTTGGATATTCCACTAAAGTAAGGGAAAGTGGTTGCCACTCAATTTCATCTTTTCCAAGTCCTACATTTTCCTCCATGATAATGGTATTTAATAATTAAACAGTGCTAATTATTAGTATACATATCTGTTTAGAGCCTAATAATTAGCCTAGCAATTATTGCTTCACATAATATAACTAGGATTTTTTTAATTTAGAACCTCGTCTATTTTACACGCAGCACGCGAAACCGAAACAAGAGAGATCACAGATTATAAATTAGTTGACTGACCGTGACAGCCAGCTCATTTATTTTTAGTTTGTTATCTATCTGTGATTGCTTGTTTTCCGTTTTGCGCATTACGTTACACTTCAGCTAGACTATGCCCCTCGTGTTGCTCCTCGCTTTGCCCATCGCGATGCCACAATGTTGCCCTAGCCAGCCACATAATGCCCTACTCGCCTCACTCCTCGCCACAAAACACTCGACGAGGACCGAAGGAAATAGTGAAGAAAGTAGGCAGAGATTTCGTGTGGCTGCATTACTCTTCCTGCCACTCGCGCTGCTCATCGTCATGCCCATCGCTCCCTGTTTTATCGGTTTTTTGTGCACAAGTCAAAGGAGCGGCAATATGAAGACGAGTAGCCAGCCACATACTCGCGCTGTCGTCAGTCCGCATCGAGCGCTCTCAAGGAAAGCACGTGTGGGATTTTGGATATTATCAGTCAGTTTGTCGGGACGTATAGCACGAATAACGTTCTCCACCTGGGTGTGAAGTTACGTGCCGACAAGATAGCAACTACACATAAACATGTCATAGTTTCAATATGTTCTGCTTCGCTGTACCAATCTAGACATTATGCCAACATGTCGGGGGATCCCGAAGGATCCCCCCCAAGGCCTCCCTGCGCCCCACTAGCCTTGGACCATACCACGCCAATAGATACTTGAATACATATAATATATAATTATATGATAAACTATACATTACAGGTTACAGAGGTTGGCATGATATCCAAAGTGAATACAAGAACACATACCTCGAAGGTTATACCACGTTTCCGCAGTCTTGTACCTTCCTTCACTCCCTTGTATCCACCAGGGACGCACGTGGAGACTCGATGCAGGCTCCTTGCTGTCATCCACCCTGCATAGCTAGCATGGCAGAAAAACCAACCTAAGAAAGATCCGTAAAACACGTTATTATTCCTCCCTTTTTTCCAGTCAACCAAGATGGCCGCTTAGTTCTCCCTCTACTCGATTGTCACTCGATTCTCACTTACGCATCATTCCGAGTCGTTTAATCGCGTTCTTCGCGACACTCCCGACGGCGGACTTCAAAGCAAAGCAATTAGATGGTGCGTCCACTCAGCAATCTTCTCTCTTGCTCGAATGGCCGCCTTCCGCCTAGTGCTCACTTCTTCAGCCTCACCTGCCACTTCAACTTGAGGTGTCTCTACTACACTCTCTTGATCTGTGGCCTCTGCGTCTCTAACAGACTGCTGGCAGGTCTGCCTGACTGAGTCATCGACTTCCTCGTCGACAGGACAGTTACTCACCTCATCCATACTCGCTTCTCGCGCCTCTGGAGTCACGCCCGAGATGTGTGTATCCATCAAGTCTCTACTTAGTCTTTTCATGGTAGAATCCATTGATGTTTCTTCTAGACTATTTGATGGTGCATTTTCTCTCGGTTTCTCTAGCTCGTCTGGCTTACTAGTTGTGATGAGGTCCGCTTCTAAAGGATACAAGTGTCCTATAGATCGAATAAACTCGCTGTTCCCAACCTTCACTCTTGCTATCCTACATTCCCCATCTGATCCCTGAATCAGTGCCGTGATTCTTCCTATCCTCCAATTTTCCCGGTTTTTCGATTCACCTTTGATTTGCACCACGTCACCCACCATAGCGGGCTTGTGCGCTAGAATCCTCGACTGTTGATAGGAATTCTTGTATCGTTCCCTCAGGCTTGGTAGGTATTGACCAACAAACATGTCTTTAAATTCTCGAATGATAGTTTGGCCTCTCCTCCATCCTTCAATGAGATTTTGTTTGGTCAGTGTGCCTTCGGGAATATCAGCACTGTCCACTTCTTCAGTAGTGAGACAACATTTACCCAGCGTCAGAAAGTCAGCCGGCTTCAGCACATACTCCATGTCAGCGCCAACACTAGTCAGTGGTCTAGTATTGAGCACCGCTTCCACTTCTTTAATGATGGTGATCATCTGACTCTCTTTCAACAGGTGTTTCTCCAGTGTCCGCTTTAAACAGTGTTTGACCAGTCCGACAAGCCTTTCATAAAATCCTCCATGCCATGGAGCTAGCTGAGGTATGAATTTCCATTTGATGTCGTTCTGGGTACAGTATTTTTGCAATAATACATCTGCTGTCAGTTTGAACTGAAGCGCGTTGTCTGAAGTGATGAGTTTCGGTACAGATCGAGTCGAAATGAATCTCCGCAAGGCTAAAAGACATTCTTCAGCTGTCAAATCTGTCACGACTTCCATGTGAATTGCTCTCACGGCAAGGCACGTGTATAAACAAATCCACCTCTTCTCCTTTCCAGTATTGGAGCGTACAAATACAGGCCCGAAATAATCTACACCTGTATAAGTAAACGGTGCGCTGTAATTGACTCGCTCAGGTGGCAATGCTGGTGTAGGTGGGAGCTTATATGGACCACCTCCATGTTTAACACATTGTAGGCACTTCTTCAAAACCCTTTGAACTTGTGCTCTACCATGAGGAATCCAATAATTTTGTCGAATCAGGCTCAGAGTGTGTGCAACTCCCACATGATAATTCTTTTCATGGATCTCTTTGATGATTCGTTCTGTAAAGTCACTATCCTTTGGGATTATCACAGGATGTTTCATATCGTATGACCAGTTTGTGTTCGTCATACGACCTCGGCATCTCAGAATGCCATCTACGTCTAAAAAAAGTCCTAAGTTCCTTGTTAAGTGGGTTTCTTTCCCTGTGACTTCATCTGGAAAATATTTAGACTGTAGGTGTTTGATCTCTCTATGCCTTGGTAGCTCCATCGTGACATCCTGTATTGGTCCACAAGCAAGGTTGTCTTCAGCCGGTTCTTCTAACGATGTCCTCTCAATTTCTGAAAGATCAGGTTCCATAGTCTCTGTGGTCACACAAAAAACTTCCTGCTGATTCTTCAAGTACATGTTATTTGGCCAGAATTTTTTGCCTCTCAACAAAAATTCCGGACCGTGAAACCAAAGTTCCTGTTTTTGTTGCCAAAGTTCTGGTCTTGTTGCTACATCTGCTGGATTTTGGTCACTACTGATGTAGCACATCTCTAGTTTTCCATTGAGCTTGATCTCGTTGACTCTTCTGGCGACAAATGGTGGCAACAACTTATTTGACTTCATCCAATTCAGGACAATAAGGCTATCGGTCCAAAGGTACTGTTTTAGTACTTTCAATTCCAGAGTTTTCTTTACGTATGTCAACAATCGACTTCCTATCACATACCCAAGCAACTCAAGTCTCGGTATTTTCAGATCATCCTTTTCTTCTAATGGCGTGACACGTGACTTGGATATAATAAATACCGTTTTCACTTGGTGACCGTCATCAACTCTTAGGTAAGTCACTGCAGAGTAGGCGTTTTTGGAAGCATCAGTGAAACAATGCAGTTCAAAGTTCATGTGATTAGATGAACTCATCTCATCGCAAACGTAACGTGGAATCTTGATGTTTTTGGCTGCTCTCAAGTTTTCAGATACAGTTTCCCATGCTTGTATTAAATCGTCAGACAAAGGTGTGTCCCATTTGTACTTTCTGTTCCACAACTCTTGTAGCAGCAACTTTGCAGGCAAGATCAATGGTGACGCAAATCCGCATGGATCATAGAGAGATGCCAAAGTTCTCAAAACCTCTCTCTTATTGTTGACCTTATTCATACTTTCCTCACAGAAGATATCTTCGCTTAGTCTCAACTGCAGAGTATCTTCGTCTAGGTTCCATGCCAGACCAAGAACTTTTACTTCGCCTGTTGGTTTAGCTCTATGTTCTTCAGGAACCATTCTCATGAAGATTTTGTCATTGGAAGTCCATTCCCTTATATTCATTGACAGTTCTTGAAATACTGCTCTAGTTTCTTCATAAAGTCTCTTTGCTTCACTGCACGATCTTGCGCCAGTTACAAGATTATCTACGTAACATTTGTCAGCGATTTCTTTAAGAAGGCGGTCATTTGTTCTCGACAAATGATACCGTATTGTGGCAGTTAATAAGAAGGGGCTCGAAATGATACCAAAGGGAACTCTGCAGAATCTTAAGTGTAAGACGTTCTCTTCAGTGAAGTCTTGAGTAGTATCCTTGACCCACAAGAACCTAGTAACATCTCTATCTTCTTCCTGGAGACCCACTTGTAGGAATGCCTTTTCAACATCAGCTAGGATCCCGACCTTGTTAGTCCGAAATTTTATCAAAAGAGCTGTTAGGTCTTCAAGCATAGATGGGCCTCTATACATGCATCCATTTAAATTCCGCTGATCCTTTATCTTCGCTGAGGCATCGTACACAATTCTGCCTCTCTTTCCTTCCTGTTTGACAATATGATGGGGTAAGTAATGAATTGGAGGAGTCTGTTGGTAGACTTTCTCTGGTTGCGGATCAATAACTTCTATGACACCCGCTTTCAATTGTTCCTTCAGAATATCATCATATTCATTCAACATTGTAAGATCCAGCCGTCGGAAGAGGCTCTTCAATCTCCCATAGGCAAGTCCAAAGTTGGTTGGAATATCAGGTGGGTACTGAGTCCAAGGCCATTTCACCTGATATCTCCCGTCCTGGTACTTCACAGTCTCGTTGAAATGTTTAACTGCTTCCTCTTCACGTATTGACTTTGGAGAATCTGAGATGCCAATGCTCTCCAAAGACCACAGGAACTTGACATCCATTTCCCGCAACGGAAGATCTGGTTCAGTCAGATATGGACATCCAGGATTGCACTGACAGTATGTAATTACACTGAGGATATTGTCTCCGCTGCCTGTACTGAGAATACCGGACAAAATCCA
Source organism: Ypsolopha sequella (assembly GCA_934047225.1). Classification (NCBI taxonomy): domain Eukaryota; kingdom Metazoa; phylum Arthropoda; class Insecta; order Lepidoptera; family Ypsolophidae; genus Ypsolopha; species Ypsolopha sequella. The sequence goes on from OW203992.1 coordinate 11,904,492, forward strand.
ACCAAAATCTGTGTCGATTAGGAATAAGTTGTCACCAATTTTTATTTTTTCTTCTCGGAAAAAAGAAAAATAATAATCATTTCCTATAAGAAGGTCAATTCTTTGACCAGCACTGTTATCATCAGCCATCATGTCAAGTGGAATTTCATGAGTGGCTTTTGTCACTGGAATTCTATCAGTGATATGTGGAACAACATTCACCTGGATTGACCTTCTCACGCCTCTCTTGGTTTCAATCATAATAGTTGTTGATGGACTATATGCTTCCTTAGGTTTGTCTGATCCAAAAGTATAAATTATCAGTAGATCTTCTCGGTCAGCAATCAACTGGAGGTCTTTAGCTAGCCGTGATGTCAAGTAGCTTCTCTGTGCTCCGCTGTCCAGAAGAAGTCTGCAAGTTCTCGCCTTATCTTCGTTGATCGCCTTCACTGTGGCGGTCTGTAAAATAGATCTATTTTGAGTTGTTGTTTTCTTTGTGCAGGTATAAGTATTGACTTCCATAATGAGATCTTCTTTACCAGACGGTTTCTTTAGGCACAGAGCTTTATTATGCCAATAATTGCATGCAGGACATCGCTGTTGTTTAACTCTGCAGTCCTTACTGAAATGACCAGTTTTGAAACATTGGAAGCATCGGCCTTGCTGTTTCAATTTGGCCATTTTCTGCTGCCGGGACTTCACAGTGTTGCAGTCACTGCTATAGTGTTCATCATTGCAGAAAATGCAGGTTATCCTTGACTTCTTTGGTTGAGAAGTAGCAGGGTACTCTAACATCTTCCGCTTAATGTTGGCAGTATGTGGTTTAGGTTGCCTTTCTCTTGGTACAGGTCGCCTCTTCCCATGTGCAGACTGCTGCGCCTTAGATGTCGATGGTCTCTCATCATCTGGAGCGAATCGTCTTGCTTCGGGCACAAACGGCTTCCTGTAGGGTTTCTTCTTTGAAGACAGAACATGTAGAGCTTCAGTCGATGTCCCTGGTTCCAGATTAGTTCCTCCTGTTGTCTTTGCCTTCTCCAGTGCTGTGACAATATTTTGCAAACAGGATCTGATAGTCTTGATGCTATTGTCTTTGTCTTGGGTCGCCCGGTGTAGTTCATAAACTACCTCCTCAGGAAATTTGCTTAGCAGTATTACCCGCAGATGGTTGCTCTCGATGTTTTCGCCGAGCGACTGAAGGATTCGCAAATGGCGCTCCAGGCTATTACACACACGACGGCAATCCTCTGCTGAGTAGTTTGCCTTAGTCAGCTTGTTCAACTCTTCATAATGAGCGTCGATCAGTATATCCTTGTCCCCGAACTGTTTTTTCAGGGTGTCAATAGCAATGGAATAGTTGGTATTGGTTGTTCCGAGTCCTTCCACAGCTTCTAGAGCACGACCTCCCAGGGCTCCAAGCAGGTATGACAACTTGTCAGCATCACTCATTTGAGATCTGTGGATACTAGACTCAAACCGGTCCCAAAAATCATGAAATCTTAAGATATCTCCGTTATACTGAGGAAGGTTTAACTTCGGAAGCTTGGTTGTAGAAGATGGGTGAGATTTTATTAGCTAACCAACTGCAACGGCAAGCAAGCGTTTTCTGAATCTTGAAATACGGTAAGTACTCATAGTCAATTTCCTTCTCATGATTTTCAGAACCACCTTCAAACTTACAAAAGTTTTACAAGTCCAACTGTCCAACCCACAAAGCAATTTAGAGCATACCAAACCAAAGATTGTTTTCACTGTACAAAAATAAATAATTTGACACACACAAGTTTTCTAGCTCTCCGTACACCACAATTTCATTGAATAAAATAAATAGCACATGAAAGATATGCTCTCATTAACACAACACATAAATTATTTCAATTTCCGCACGTATGAACTAAATAAAGAATACGAATCGCAGTTTTATTTTCTTAAAATGAAATAAAATTGCTCATTGAAAACAACTTATGACAAATTTCAATGTTGCCATTAATGAAAAATGCACACACATCTGTCTCAATTGATGAGAAATATGCGTACCTGCAATGAAAAATGCACACGCATCCATGCTTACCTGCATTGAAAAATGCACAAGCATCCATGCTTACCTGCATTGAAAAATGCACAAGCATCTATGTGTACCTGCATTGAAAAATGCACACACATCTGTCTCAATTGATGAGAAATATGCGTACCTGCATTGAAAAATGCACACGCATCCATGCTTACCTGCATTGAAAAATGCACAAGCATCCATGCTTACCTGCATTGAAAAATGCACAAGCATCTATGTGTACCTGCATTGAAAAATGCACAAGCATCTATGCTTACCTGCATTGAAAAATGCACACGCATCCATGCTTACCTGCATTGAAAAATGCACAAGCATCCATGCTTACCTGCATTGAAAAATGCACAAGCATCTATGTGTACCTGCATTGAAAAATGCACACACATCTGTCTCAATTGATGAGAAATATGCGTACCTGCATTGAAAAATGCACACGCATCCATGCTTACCTGCATTGAAAAATGCACAAGCATCTATGTGTACCTGCATTGAAAAATGCACACGCATCTGTCTCAATTGATGAGAAATATGCGTACCTGCATTGAAAAATGCACACGCATCCATGCTTACCTGCATTGAAAAATGCACAAGCATCCATGCTTACCTGCATTGAAAAATGCACAAGCATCTATGTGTACCTGCATTGAAAAATGCACACACATCTGTCTCAATTGATGAGAAATATGCGTACCTGCATTGAAAAATGCACACGCATCCATGCTTACCTGCATTGAAAAATGCACAAGCATCTATGCTTACCTGCATTGAAAAATGCACAAGCATCTATGTGTACCTGCATTGAAAAATGCACACACATCTGTCTCATTTGATGAGAAATGCGTACCTGCATTGAAAAATGCACACGCATCCTTCTTCAGCCTTCATCTCATATCCCAGCTCATTTCCACCATTTTGTCGGGACGTATAGCACGAATAACGTTCTCCACCTGGGTGTGAAGTTACGTGCCGACAAGATAGCAACTACACATAAACATGTCATAGTTTCAATATGTTCTGCTTCGCTGTACCAATCTAGACATTATGCCAACATGTCGGGGGATCCCGAAGGATCCCCCCCAAGGCCTCCCTGCGCCCCACTAGCCTTGGACCATACCACGCCAATAGATACTTGAATACATATAATATATAATTATATGATAAACTATACATTACAGGTTACAGAGGTTGGCATGATATCCAAAGTGAATACAAGAACACATACCTCGAAGGTTATACCACGTTTCCGCAGTCTTGTACCTTCCTTCACTCCCTTGTATCCACCAGGGACGCACGTGGAGACTCGATGCAGGCTCCTTGCTGTCATCCACCCTGCATAGCTAGCATGGCAGAAAAACCAACCTAAGAAAGATCCGTAAAACACGTTATTATTCCTCCCTTTTTTCCAGTCAACCAAGATGGCCGCTTAGTTCTCCCTCTACTCGATTGTCACTCGATTCTCACTTACGCATCATTCCGAGTCGTTTAATCGCGTTCTTCGCGACACAGTTAACATGTAAATAATTTTCTAAACTCAAAAAGTACAGAGCGCACGCAGCCGCAATGTCAGCATCCATTTTGTTGGCGATGTTTTCCGCGTGACAGCGAAAGCCGGAAAGCGGTGCGTGGCGAGGAGGCGAGTAGGGCATGGTGTGGCTGGCTAGGGCAACATCGCGGCAGCGCGCTCGCAATGAGTAAAGCGAGGAGCAACGTGAGAGACATAGTCTAGCTGAGGTGTTTCGCTGAGGCATTAAAGTGGTACACCTTTGTATTCCTTATTCTGAGGCTACACCTCACCATGACAGTGGTACGTTCAGTTTGATTGTCAGACGTCACTTTTGCACGTGTTAATTTTGTACTTAAAATAAGAAAGATTTTGTATAAATATATGCTATCCTGCTGTCAATGTTGAATAGGCGTCGCGTCGTCCAATGATCAAACTGGCAGCCCAGTTTAAACCTCCATGCTCTTAAGATTAACACATTCGGTGTGGTCATCACAGTAAACAAAAGAACATGCTCAGCTATCATGGGCACCTAAGTCGGTTATGTAAATAAGCAGAATAAACCATCCACCACAGTACATACCATGGTGGTTTATAGTGGCCAGAAGTTAGCTGCACAATCACGTTTGATAGTAAATTTTTCCCCACAATTTTTGACGTTTGTTGAGGGTCATGAACGAATCATGGGTGTTTATATTGGTAAATAGTAGTTTATTGTGATCTGATGACCGTACCCATTGTTTATTCTAAGATTAAGTGATTGTTATTAACTGACTATAGTGATTCGGACCGCAACTAGAATCATTCTTCAGTTGGATTTCCGGTTTTGGCGGAAACAGGACCAAATTCTAAATTGTCTATGGCATTTCTCTCTCTATTTTCTCCTTCTTTTGTGATTCCGTCGTCAAAATAGAGACATAAAATTATTAAATAATTTCAAAGCTTGACGATAATAAAATAATACAAAAAATGGCAGAGTCTGATGTGGTGGACATGAATCTATCTATAGACGACTTAGTTCCTAAAAGCCCAGAAAGGTATGTATTGATAGGTACCTATATTTTGATAATTATTTAGTGCATGTTATTTTTCTAACTCTTTACTTTGTTATTGTATTTCAGATGCGTACATTCTAATTCAAAGTTATTCATTAATTTGGTTATCTTGACATTTGACCTACTTCCAGTACAAAAGCCTCTGGCATATGAGGTGTGTGGGTGGTTCATAAATAAACATAACTAGGTAGCTATTAGGGTTACCTATTCATGATTCAAATACATTGAGAAACTACAAATGATTGAACCCATATGATGCAAAGAGCATTCAAACTGGATCTTATATGATTTACCTAATTTTAACAACCTTTACTGTTTACATATAATAATAAATTAAGGCATGGGTATTCGTGTTTTTCCGTATAAACTTCGTATTCTTTTGCTTTATTTGTGAACTAGCCTTTTGCCCGCGGCTCTGCCCGCGTTTATTCAACTCTGCCCCGTTTACGGCTTGGGCATAATTTTATTAACACCCCTTATAGCCTATATGTTAACCAGGTATGCCACGATTAGACTAAAGAAAATTGCATCCAAATCCATTCAGTGGTATCGGAGATGTGCGTGAACAAACAGCCAGAAAAGTATATTAAAAATCGCTGATTTGTGATCTATTACGATTCTTCAATGTACAGACATACCGGGTTCTACTGTTTTATTATATGTATTGATTGATATTGATGATAACAAGGATCTAAATAAATAAAACGATATATATTTCACTTTTTGATCCGGCCGGCTTTGGCTGTTCAATACACAACTACTTGTATATTCCTGTAAACAATAATCGCAAAGATAGGCCTAAACTATGATTTATATATCATTTAATTTGCGTTATATTAGGTTTTGGAACAATAAAACTTATGCCAAAATAAATGTTGCAAAAAATGTGATATACAACTGCATCTCTGATGACTTCACAAATTGATCCCTCTAATTCTAAAAAATAAATAAAAACACCTCAAAATTGCACGTTTTTTGAGCGGCCCGCTTCCACTGAGCGATAGACTAGTGTAAAATGAGGGTGTTGGAGCAGGACTGATTTCTCAGAATACCCTGGCCTTAAGCTCTTATTTATTGCAATAATAAAATCTGGCTGACTTCTTTTAAATATAGGGAGAACTGACAGATAACACTTGGAAAATTTTGATACTTTTATCACCACTTAGCATCTGCCACTTTAGCATTCCACTTTTTTATTGATAGTTTATGAACTTTATAGAAAAATATTACTGTTTCCTATCCATTTCAATCTTTATGTCTCACCAGATTGGCTGATGAAAGAAAAGAAAGCGGCAACCATTTATACAAATTCAAAAATTACAAGGGAGCCCTTGCTATGTATGATGAGGCTATTAAACTATGCCCAGAGAATGCTGCTTACTACGGGAACAGATCTGCTTGTTACATGATGCTGGGCACATATAAGAAGGCTTTAGACGATGCTCAAAAAGCGGTAGCTTTAGACCCAAATTTCACAAAAGGCTACATTCGGATGGCAAAATGCTGTATTGCACTGGGTAAGGCAGTTATTTATACATAAAAATATAATTTAAAGATTCAATTCACTTATCTGATTATGTTATTATCACACAACTTATTTGTGTCGATTGGGCGTAACACGACTTTGACAGGACTAAAATTAATTTGAGAATTCAGTCTCTATCTGTATTGAAAAGACAAAGACAGAACGTTCAAAATAAGGTTAGTCCTGTCAAATTAGTTAAGTTGTGTTGCGCCAAATCGACACCAATATGTGTTTCCTGAAAAATACATGAATAACAAAGTTATGCCATTTGATCATGCACAATAGGTCACACTGAAAGCTGAAAACTGGTCAGCTATCTCTATCATAGTATATATTGAGGTGAGCCATTTTCTATAAATCTCACTAAAAGTAATACCATTTTAATATATAATACTGTTTGATTGTAAACTTTATTGGTATATTGTTATTGGCTATTTTCTCACTACTTCAATTAATAGGTTGGCATAGTCATTAAGATTACAAGTAATTTAAGTATACAAATCAAATCTAAATAGACTGATGCCAGGTATTAAGAGGCCTGTAGAGTAATATTAGTTCATACAAACAAAGTACCAAAAGCATTTGTAAATCATAGGTATTCTTAGGATAGTGTGTGTTTATTCAGATTGCATTACATAATATCTAGGTTCCCAAATATAAATTAAATAAGAACACTGATTTAAACGTGAAATATAAGAAAAATAAGCTTTCTATGGAAATTTTGAAGTCGTAAATATACATTGGAAACCTAGATATTTTGTAATCCAATTGGAATAAACACACACTATCCTAAGAATGTCTATGATTTACAAATGGTTTTGGTATTTCATATGTATGAACTAGATTTGCCCCGCCGGCCTCTTAATGAGAAATATTATTAAGTATTAAATCTGAACTGTTGTGCTGCTACTATTTAAACACACATGAAGACACAACCAAACATAAACAACTATGAAAAAAATGACAGCAGTTGATTACATAGGTGGAAAATTGGAAATGTGAAAGGTATAAACTACTACTACTAATTTGCAATCTTAGGAGCAAAGGGCCGAAGTGAAGTACTGCCATTCTTCACGATCTTGGGCTAGCTCCTAGACCTCCACCCATGTCATTTCTGCCTGGTCGATTTCTCTGTTCGCTGCCAGGTCTCGCGTGGTCTGCCAAGTTTTCGTCTTCCGCCTTCAGGATGCCATGTCAATGTGTATAAACAGATTCAGGATGATAAAAAATCAACCCTTTAAAATGCTGCACTTTTCTACAGGAGACATCTCGGGAGGTGAGCAGGCAGTACGCAAGGCAGCTGAGCTGGGAGGCGCTGATGTGGCAGCCAGCGAACGTCGCGCCCTGGAGTCACTTCGTCGCTTGCTGGAAGATGCTCAGAAGGCGATGGAGGTCAGCGACTGGCGCCGCGCCGTCTTCTGCATGGACCGATGTCTCGACTACAGCCCTGCTAGTTCCAAGTAAAATAGTTATTACTATGTTATATCTTGGTAACACTCGCCTGAACTTGAATCTGACTCTAAGTTAGCTAAAACGAGTAAGGTAGAAAATATTTGATACATGACATGATAAACTAGCTTCTATGCAATGCAGGTGACGTGCAGTGTAGTTATGGTCTAGCAGGTAGCACCAGCCGTTCCGGAGAAATGGCCCTTAAAATTTTGACACGAAAAAAGTACGTTCATCTCTTAGTTAGATCCAAACATGAAAGGTCCATTCCATACCACCAGCCATTCCTGAGATATGGCTTATTTTTTTTATAAACTTGGACTGATTTAGAGCCCCTGGCTCGCAGGCTAAATCCACCCTTGATTTAGGGTGCAATTTATAATTATAAATTACAACTGTTGCATATTTTTATTGGGCGCAAACCTATAAAATTGCCGAAATTTTGTTTCAGAGTCATGAGTTCATAATTTCTGTAATTCAATAGCTATTTCCATTACTTATTTTTTGTTTGAAAGTTGATTTCAAGGTATAACTAGAATTGAATCTTCAAAAACAGCTCATCCTAAATGCCATCCATTTCTATGATAAGATAAGTAATATAGTATTTTACAGCTTTTCAAAAATTTAATTAATGTTGCTGTTTGCTTACTTTTGTCTCATTCATACACAAAATAAATTATAAAAATTGAATTTGTCATTCATATAAAATTGCAAAAATTTTAGTACTGAAAATTGAGTTTTCTTAAATTCTTCATACAAAACGGACATTTCATAGGTTTGTACATATTGTATAAACCATAAGGTAGGTTTATTTATGGCTTGTATTTAATATACCACCAAATTTACCAAAATAGAACTTTATACTTTCATATGTGTTATCGTTTGACACAAATCAAATTACGAGAGCTCAAGTGTTAGGAGTTCAATTTATTATTTCGTAATTGTTTTAAATGTTTTATTTATGTCTTTTATATATGCAAGAAAACTATTTTATTCCGTAATATCATTGTAACAAATTTATTTACATAACGTGACAGATGTCTCATTTGAATTTTGAAAAGAATCGAGCATAGAGATCTATCAGTGCCTCCGCCGTGAATCTTCAACTCATGCGCCGGTGTCCCTCTCCGCCGCTATTTGTGTCGGCAGTAGTTGGTCGATGTGGCGCTTCCAGATAACCCCTGAGTCTGTTCTAATAAGATAATGGAGTTTTCCAAGCCTTTGGGAGACTGTTCCGAATGTCCATCGGCAATGACTCTGATCGTAATTGCGGGCTTGAACTCTCTGTCCTACGTCAAAGAATCTAATTTGACAGAATGAGGTGTTAGAATGTTGTCTCAGATTCGGTGTATTTTTACCAAGCATTTTGTGCAATTTTGTCGTTACTTCCCTACCGAACATCAGTTGATATGGAGTGCTGCAAGTTGTACGATTAGGAGTTCTGCGGAGCAAGGTTTTAATAGATAGTATCTTATCTTGAAGGTTACCGGGTTCGTTTTGCATGCTTTGAAGTGCCTTTTTTACAGTTTGTACGCAACGTTCGGCAAGTCCATTGGTTGATGGGTGGTATGGAGCAGAGGTTCTATGTAATACTCCATATTCTTTTAATGCTGTTTCGAACTCCCTAGAAGTAAACTGTCTTCCGTTGTCAGACACAATAGTGTGTGGAAGTCCAAAAGTTGAGAATAAATCATAAAGTTTGGAGACGCACCATGAACTGTTTTTGTAATTGCATTTGACGTATGCTACTCCGATTGGTTTAATAATTTCGCCAGTGTAGGTTTTCATTCTAATGTCAGTATTGAAAATGTTATTATCAAGGCCCAGCAGTTTGAAGTTTTTTAGTGACATTGAAGATAGGGCCGCACCGGTGTCTAGTTCCATACAAGTCTTTTTGTTCTCGATGTGAAGGGTGATCATGAATTTGTCTGTTTTCTCCGATCTGATCGAATTTATGTTGCAAATTTCATCTTCACTGGAGTCTTCAATATCAGATGTATTTTCAATTTGGTGTACTTGTCTTGCCCGTTGAAGGCAGACTCGTGCGAGATGGCCCTTGCGTTTGCAATGGTTACACATGTCGTTAATGTATTTACATTTATTTGCCTTATGTTCATCATCACCACAACGGAAACATTTTCCTTTCAGGTCTCGAATTGTTGGTTAATGGCGTACAGTTCAAGCCGTCTAATGAAATTTTTAAATGTTTCGTCAGGATGTAGTGGTTGGAACGGAAGCTTAGGTGGGGTCGAATGTGTATTTGTAGAAGGTGTAACCATTGAAGTAGACCCCACGTCGCTAACCCCTTTTATAAAATCTTGTAATTTGACTCTTAGTGTTGTAATGTTTTCTTGTATAGAAAATCTTTCTTCAGTTTCGATTTCCAGGTCAGTGTCGTCGGTGAGTTGCACTATATCATCTTGTGTAGATAAAAGTTTTTCTTCTAATGTAAGGAGCGTTTGTAGTCTTGCCGTAATTAAAGTATTTGAAGGTTCTTGTAACGTACTTACAAGATTCTGTAGACGTGTAAGTTGACCTTTTAGGCAGGTCCGAGCCTTTTTGTATTTGTTAATTTCCATTTTCTCGTCGCCAGTTTTATATATGCAAGAAAACTATTTTATTCCGTAATATCATTGTAACAAATTTATTTACATAACGTGACAGATGTCTCATTTGAATTTTGAAAAGAATCGAGCATAGAGATCTATCAATGTCATTGATACATACATACGTATTCTTACGCCTGTCTCCCAAAGTGGTCGGCAGAGACTACAGATTTCCATCTACTACGACCCTGCCACACCTCTTCCACATCCATCAAACTAGTCAATCAATACAAGCTCTTCTATTCCGGGTACTTTTATGCCATTGATGTATTTATGTATAATAAAAATGTCACACAAGACTAACTAGAAGAGCGGGCGTTCGAGTGTAGCATGCATTTAGAATGGTATGTATCTATAAGAGACTGTCTGCTAAAAAGTGTCATCCAAACTATCAAGGCCTAGGTTGTTTGGATTTTTTTATTGATCTAAAATCCAGCTACTCATAAACATCTCAAAACAATCCCACTGCCATGATACAATATTTATTATTTGATTCATAGAATAGGCACTTCGAAATTTATGACGCGAGACGACAATGACGAGAGTAAATATATTTATAGAGTAGTGAATCTAAATGGTATGATGAGTGTACCCATGCTCTTGTCATTTTCAGAGTGAAGTTGATAAAGGCTGAGTGTCTGGCGATGCTGGGCCGATGTCAGGAAGCTCAAGAGATCGCCAACGACTCCCTGCGGTTCGACAATTTGGATGCTGACGCCATTTACGTTAGAGGACTGTGCCTTTATTTCGAGGTACGTTATCAGTAGTATTGCCATATTTGATACGTAGTTAATTTTCGTAGAATTTGTACTAAAACAGAGGCTAAAGGGGCAGGGGCAAAGCATAAATGCGACTGCAGAATACTGTCGAAAAAAAAAACAAAGAAAGGTTAATATTCTTAACAAACTAGTAACTTATATTGTGTATCAAATTTGTAGTGTAAAACATGTATTATACCACGTTAAGAGCCCCGCTTATGAGAAGAAAAATCATTTGATTGAGTTGTCGTATTAACGATTTTTGATTTGCGCGACTAGCGTGGCAATTAAACCTATGCATCAATCGATGACGACGGAAAAGAACCCGAAAAATATATTTATCTACTCCTATACTGCAATAAGGCAATTGCAACATCAAAAGCAGTTTTATAAGTACATAGATTGTTTATACGATGTAACAATATTACATTATAACACCGAGATTCTGCGCTGCGATCTGCCCAATTTATTATAAAACCGCTAGAGACCCAGAGACAAGAAATACATCCCGACCTTATTTCTTAGGCCACGCGCTTTTATACTGATTGGCCTTCAAGGCAGCATTACCGGGACGACGCACCATTCATGAACGAATGTCTTCTCATTTTTCGTGGAATTGTTAGTTGAAAATGTTATAAACAAACGATATTTTTGATGGTCGTAGATAAAGATTGTGTGCAACTGAACATAATTAGACAATGGGACACTCATACAATATTATTACGAAACTCACTTCGTTCTTTTCGAAGCACTCGTGTCCCAATGTCTCAAATTATGTTACAGTTGCACAAAATACTATTATATTATATTCATACTGTTTGATATTGATATGTTTTTGTACTTTGATATCACATCTATTTTGGCATGTATTTAAATGTACAACATAAAATACAATAAATGCTACTACAGTGTTCTATCAAAAATACTAACTGCACGTCAAAAAGAATACTGACTTGCACACTAAAATACTAACTGTGCTCTTGTAGAATTTCTGGGTTGTCATAAAAAAATAACCAAAAACGTTAGGTATGGCGAGTCGCTTAACGTAGTTCTAAACTAACCTACCGGCTATCTTCTGCGCTGAAGGATTTTTGGTGGCAAATTTAGTGTGCAAAATAGTATTTTTGATATGGAAATAAAAATAACAATTTAATATATCATTTATTTCAAGCAATTACACTCATAGTTTATTATTACAATATTCTTACATCTCATCACATTTTAATTCTATTCTAATTAATCATCTTTTAAAATCAGTCACACAGCAATTTTAAATTATCCCATCTATTTTTGGTGCCGAAATTTAAGTAAAATTATTTATTGATGTTGAGAGCTAGTTGTGCATTTGCTGCTTTTAAGAAATTCAGAAACCTTTTTACTTCAGGACAAAGATGAGCAAGCTTTCAAGCACTTCCAACAAGTACTCCGGCTAGCACCTGACCACAAGAAGTCAATGGAAACATACAAGAGAGCCAAAATGCTCAAACAGAAGAAAGAAGAAGGTAATTATTTATCACATACTTAAAAAGTCCATCAAACTTACACTGTACCATCCAACCGAGACTGCCCAACTATTTTAGAGTTATGTATGTTGTGAACTTGGATGGACAAATATAGGCCGTTTTTTGATAGAACCTTCAACAAAACATACATTACTTTAAATCTAAAATCCTAAATAAACGACAATTCCTAGGAAACGAGGCGTTCAAAATGGGCCGCTGGCAGCAAGCGCTCAAACTCTACAACGAAGCCCTGACCATAGACAAAAATAACAAAGCTGTCAACGCGAAGCTGTTCTTCAACAAAGCCACCGTCTGCTCCAAACTGAACCAGATCAGGGAAGCGGCTCAAGCTTGCACTTCAGCCCTAGAGCTCGACGAAAACTACGTGAAAGCTCTTCTCCGACGGGCCAAATGTTTCACCGACCTCGGTGAACATGAGGAGGCGGTCAAGGACTACGAGAAACTCTACAAGATCGATAAAAGCAAAGAAAACAAACAATTACTCCACGAAGCCAAAATCGCACTCAAGAAATCCAAACGCAAGGACTACTACAAAATCTTGGGCATCGAGAAAAGCGCCTCTGAAGATGACATTAAGAAAGCTTACAGGTAATTTTAGTTTTCAAATTTTTTTATTCTTTTTTATGAAATGAAACCTGTATAGATCGCGCCAAACTCTCCTAGTCAGCTCTGAAAACTGAAAATGCATAAGAAGAGCGGATTAAAAGTTTAGCGCGATCTACATACATACATATGCTCACGCCCAGTGGCGTGCACAGAACTTTTTTCTGGGAAAGCAAACAATTGGTCAAGAACAACAATAAAAAAAATATGAAAAAAATTAAATATTACTTTGAAAAAAAAAAGTTTGTATAGGAAATGTTCACTCTAGGGTAGACATTGTCTACCCTGGCGTCATACAATTTTTTTTTTTTCAAATTGTGATTTAAATTTTTTCATATTTTTTTTGTTGTTCTTGACCAATTGTTTGCTTTTCCAGCAAAAAGTTCTGTGCACGCCACTGCTCACGCCTGTCTCCCAAAGGGGTAGGCAGAGACTACAGATTTCCATCTGCTACGATCCAGACACACCTCTTTCGCCTCTTCCACATCCATCAATCTAGTCATACAAGCTCTTCTATTCCGGGTACTTTTGACATGGCCCTTCGTCAGTATGTCGCCAATTTGGTCAGCATAAGTCCCAGGGCGGCCTGGTCGAGCTGTACCTTCCACTTGCGCACTGTAAATTTCTATTGTCACTCTACTTTCATTAATCCTCTCTACAAGTCCAAACCACCGAAGCATTTCTTTTTAGGGTTCCGTAGTCAACAACAAGGAATCCTTATAGTTTCACCATGTCCGTCTGTCTGTCTGTTCATTTTTGTTAGAGTCAAGTGTCCCCCCCCCTGCCAGATTGTATTTGGAGACGTAAAAAAAAACACGGCAGTAGTAAACATAACGAAATTAAAAGGAAAACTATCACAGCTAAGTAGGCTTTACAAGTTTACGAGTACAGATCGCGCCAAACTTTTAGTCCCCTCTAAAGACGGGGCCGTATGGGCCGTTCTTGGGAAGACCAACTTCCGAGTGTAATAGAAGTTTGACGCGATCTGTATTATTATAGATAATGGTACGGAACCCTTCGTACGCGAGTCCGACTCGCACTTGGCCGGTTTTCTATTCTTGTCTTCTTTCAGGCAGCAACAATCCCGTATTTAATGTTGATATCTTTCATTATGTCATTCAATGTTAAACCGCACATAGGTACTACGTAAGGAACGTATTTCAATTGCATTCACTCTACTTTGATGTATCGCGATCTATACATGTGAGAACAACCTTAATTTAATATCTCTATTAATATAATGTATTTAATTTATACATTTAAGTACGTACACACAGGCACATTGATGCACACAATACATTTCAAAATGAGTGTACATATCAAAAACAAACAACATTAGTATTGGCTCAAAGTCCTTGCAGATAATAACTAAAAACACAAATCTAATGAAAACAGGACGACGCACACTGGTTCCATATCAAGAAATTGTGGACTTAAGTGGGTTAAGTCAAGTTGAAGAAGGTCAAGGTATTGAACTGTTTTCTTCTTGGTAGACTGCTGACGCCTTTACGAACATCTTTTAACTTGTAATTTTTCTGAAATATTACTTTCTGAGAAAAAGAAATATTGATTTATTTTTTGTATGGAGAAAAAATGTTTCTGTCAATTACTTGAAAACTTCATATTTATTTAAATTAAACTTACTGCAGGTGATAGAGGAAGTAACAGCCAACATTCTATTTCCTTACACTTAACTGCGAAAATCTGCGCTTTGGGAACTACAGGCACTTGAAAATGTTTAATTTAAAGGTCAAGGAATCGAAAAATTTTTCTGACGCTGTTATAAACACGCTATAATCTCCATACAAAAAATAATACTTTTTTTTTCTTATATATTAATGTATATTTCAGAAAAATTACAGGGTTAAAAAGTGTTTGTAAAGGCGTCAGCCACAGAACTGCATTGGAGGCGTGAGCAGTCTAAAAAAACAGTTCGATTCCTTGACCTTCAACTTGACTTAACCCTAAGTCCACATTTTCTAGAAATGGATCCAGTGTGCGACGATGCAAACGCGTTCTTATTTTATTATATTAAGAGTTAACATCGTTCAGAGAACATCGTTCGGTCCAGCCAGCGGTATGGATATGACTTTTTACCGGAACTCAATTTCCGAAACTTAATTAATCACATTAATTCTTTAAAACTTGTTTGATGAAGTATTTAAAGACTTGATAATAAATTAAATATCAATTAATTAATTGATACTGATGCCAGCTCCAGATCGGACCCGAAATCTTTCGATTTTTATTTTATTATATACTATTAAAAATTAAGAATAAATTATCTATCTGATGATTGATAAACAAAGAATGACATAAAATACCCTTAGCTACACTCCTTACAATAAGGTGAAATTTAATCAACCGCCCGTATTCATACTGGAGACTCGGTAAGTGATCAGGAACAATGTTTAACATCCGTACGGGTAGAATTCGAAAAAAAACATGTTTTGCTACCGTACTGCCTATACTAGGAATTCCGTAGTTTTTTACGCTTTAATGTGCTATTTTGTCTGCTTTTTTGATTACATAGATCAAATTTTTATTAGGTATGTAATTTCTATAACAAACTTTTTTATGCTTTTGACCGACTTTTTATTTTAGTATTTACAGGAAGTGACGTAATCATATTAGGTTGAATGGTCTGATCCTTGTCAGACTTTAGGATGCGTTCAAGAAATAAAATTTTTCGTATTGAAATGTGTGGTGATGACGTCACTGAAGGTTAAATTAAAGACAGCGCTTTTTTCATTTAATAAAGGATATGCACGCTCATTTTAGAATCTGTGTCATAGAAACAGTTAAGGAAAGCAATTCCTCGAAACGGTTTTCGAATCATAAATATTAGAGAAAAAAAGAAGCCAATTGTATTTGAACTAGTCCAGTTCGTATGGGAACAGCGGGTCTACCGCGTAATTCTCATTTTCATCAACATCAACTTGAGATTGAAATTTAACGTGCGTGTAACGACGCCCGCCTAACATGCCATCTCTTTTGCACGCGTTGAATTTCGCATGCATTTGCTTGAAGTTGATACAAATGAGAATTACGCGGTAGAGCCCCAGAATTGTTATATTTTTTCAGATTTCGAAAAGGCGATCATTGAACTTCGTTCTTGATCACTAACCGAGCCCTTTAGTATGAATTCGGACGGCTGATTAAAGAATGACAGATATCGTCATTTCATCGATTTACACGCACTGGTACATAGAACCAGAACGTTGGATAAAAAAAGGGTAAAAATCTATGGACTGATGAGACCTGTCATTCTAAACAAGTTGTAACACATACACACATACATATGCTCACGCCTGTCGTCCACAGGGGTAGGCACAGACTACAGATTTCCATCTGTTACGGTCCAGACACACCTCTTTTGCCTTCACATTCTTTATTCTTTATTGTACACACATATACAGAAACAGGGATACATATAATATTTACATTTAAACAATATGCACATTGGCATGCTTATCTCTAAGATGAGATTTCTTCCAGCAAAACCAACAGGAAATGAAAAAACAAAAAAAAAAAAAATTTAAACGAGTAATCATACAAGTGCACAAGGAAATTGATGCAAATTAAAAATATAAATATATATAACATAAAAATAGCAATAATATAGTATTCAAATACTTACTATAAATACACACTATAAAATACAAATACAAAAAAAATATATATATATTATTATAGAATACATAAATATTGATATATATAATATTATATTTACCTATTAAGACACTATTAAGACTGTTCTTTCAGCTTTTTCTTAAAGGAAATTATAGTACGTAAGTCTCGAATGCTATGCGGAAGAGCATTCCACAGTCTGATAGATTCAACATTAAAAGAGTTGCCATAAGCACAAGTATTATGTGCAGTGCAGGGGTTTTAAGGAGGGAGGAAGTTCCAGAACGCAAGGGTCTATCTCTAGAGATTAAGAACTCAAAACGTTCGCGAAGATAAGGCGGAGAAAGTGGATTCCTAATGATATTAAATAGAAGGGATAAAATATGCACATTACGGCGGTGACGAATAGGTAACCATTTTAATTCCTTACGAAAGTGAGAAACGCGATCAAATTTGCGAAGACCATAGATGAAGCGGATAGCTAAATTCTGAAGACGTTCAAGTTTATTTAATAACACCTCAGTGGCATCGATGAGACAAACATCATCATAATCAATGATGGGAAGAAGAAGGGTCTGGGCAAGTAAGATTTTTGTTTTAAAGGGCAGAAAATTCTGGAGTTGCTTTAGGGAGTGAAATGCGCCATGTACTCTCCTGCTGGTCTCATTAACATGTGGCACCCAAGCCAAATTACTGTCGAGTATTACCCCTAAGTTTTTAAGCTTTGTCGGAAAAGGCGATTGGTGACCCGTTAAACATTACTGAAGGAACATTGCCGAGAATATTCAGCCAATACTTACTGCCTAACAGCATTGCTTGTGACTTACTGGGATTTACGAGGAGACCATGAGATTTAGCCCAGAGATGTATATTATATAGGTCGTCATTCATTTCCTGAATGGCAGATTCCACATCCTCAACAAGAGAATGGCGATAGAGCTGCACATCTATCAATCTAGTCATACAAGCTCTTCTATTCCGGGTACTTTTGACATTGCCCTTCTTCAGCGTGTCACCAGTTTGGTCAACATACGTCCTTCTAGGGCGGCCTGGTCGAGCTGTACCTTCCACTTGCGCACCATAAATTTCTTTCGTCACTCTACTTTCATTCATCCCCTTTATATGTCTCAAGCTGTAATGTACGGAGTATAACCTCGTAATTTGCAAAATGGATCCTAGCAACTATCTGAACCACTATCAATTGTTTACCGATAATTAAACTAACCTTCTTGAGTTTTATTTATCATAAAAAAACGGGAGCTTTTATTTCAACATTTTTGTGAATGATATTGTTTAGATAACAAATACGGAACGCATCGGGATCTCCCTGCGCCCGCACCCCTGTATCACCACTTAGCCGTGTGACGCATACATGGACAGACGTCGTCGATCATACTTAGTATTTTATATTGAATCCTTATAGATTAAAGTATTTGGGCAAAAACAAAGTATTTTAGATTTGAAAGAAGACCCTAAGCATCAACATATTTGGCGACCGTAACAGAAGAACACGAATTTGCAATCGACACGTCTACGGGTTTATCGTTTGGATAACTTTTCCACGACCTTTGGACCGGCAACGGCGAATATTGGATTTGGGACAAAGGAATTACAGGATTTGCAGTGTGTGATAGTGAAGTTGGCTTCTGAAGTGGAGGTTTGCTCGTTCCTTAGCTGATTCCTATATCCTTTAAACCTATTTAATCGTCTAGCTTGCTTGAGTTCAAAAATAATTCTTGTTTTTTTATCGCAAAGGCATATCCATTCAAACCGCGTTTTGTGCTGAGTTTCTCCGGCTAAGTCAAGCTACAAATATTATTTTTATTACATAAATATTAGCAAAACATAGTTTTCATATTTACTGTGAAATGAACAAAGCGTCATTGAAACTATTTTCCGCATTCCAATGCTAAAATATCTTCTCGTTTCTATATAACCTAACTAGGTACCTACTATTTTTCTATTTTACTGCAAGTAAATAAGTTTGTTTTTTTTTTCAATCGGCTTGCTACCATTTTGCAGCCGTATCGCAGATCCATTTATCCATTTAGTTTAAACATTTCATAGCTATAAATTCATTATTGCAATTGCAGTTTTAAAGACATTTAACTGAAATAAAAATACCTACCTACAACTTTCCCCGAACCTAAACAGTGAAATAGTTTTTTTTTTTTTTTTTTAAAGTGAATTTAATTGCAACTCATCTCAATTCCAGGTTGCTAAGACGAGTGCAAGCGCATTTAGGACCTAAACCTGATAAATTGCACTCTTATCTACGATCGGCCGGTGACCTGTCTATTATTGTTATCGCTCGACGTCACAACTGCTTTGAAAGGTTTGCTTTGAGTAAAGGTATTTATAAACTTGAATTTTTGTCTTCATTGCAATGACTGGCACAGATGAGTCTAGAGAATTAAAGGCTAAAAGGGCTTCTATAAAAGGAAGGTTAACTACGTTTGAGAAATATTTAGAGGAATTAAAGTTATGTACTATTATTACAAAGTTAAAATGTCATGAAACAAAAACACGATTGAAAAAGTTAGAAAAGCTATTCGAGGAGTATGATTTAATCCAAACTAGCATAGAAATTAAGCAGGAAAGTTCCGAAAATCAGGTCGAGAGGGAAGCTAGTGAGAATAGGTTTTATACATGTATTTCTGAGGCTCAAGATATGATAGAAATGTACAATAGTAGGGTTGAGGCGGACGTACAAAGCTCATGTTCGAACACAAATGTACAAAATACTAATATTAAGTTACCCCAAATTAAAATTCCTAATTTTTCGGGTGACGGATCAAATTGGTTGGAATTTCACGATACGTTTTCTTCGTTGATTCACAATAATGAATCAATTGCAAGTATTAATAAGTATCAATATTTGAAAGGTGCAATTACCGGTTCCGCAGCGTCTGTGATCGCAAGTTTAGAAATATCGAGCCGTAACTATGAAGTCGCCTGGAAACTTCTGTGCGATCGTTTTAATGATAAGCGTAAGCTAGTGTTTACTCACCTTAAGGCTTTGCTCGACGCACCGAACACCAGTGGAGATTTTTCTCTGCGCATTTTAGCCGATCATATTGCGAAACATTTAAGAGCCTTAAATACTCTAGGTGAAAAAACTGAGAATTGGGATATTCTGATTATATTATTATTCTCGACCAAGTTGGATAGTGTTACTAGCACAAAATGGGAAGAATATAAAGGGTCTTTATCTGACGTACCTAACTTGGAAAATTTCTATACATTTTTGCGTATGAGAGCGGATGTTCTCGAGGCGACGGCAGCAAGTAGCAGCAAGCCGAGTTTTGAACAGCAGCCATCGCAGCAACAGCCGCAGCTGATGCAATTTAAGCGCATAAATAAACAACAAAGGTCGTTTGTTGCTGCTACTTGTGAGAGTGACAAAAACAACAAGTGTTTTGTGTGTAATGGTGAGCATTTAATTTATTATTGCGAAAAATTTTTGGCGATGTCACCGGCAGACAGATTCAATTTGGTCGTGAAAAATAGGCATTGTATCAACTGTCTCCGTAGCGGACATTTAGCCCCTCAATGTAAGTCTACATCTTGCAAATTATGTAAACACAAACACAATTCGCTTTTACATTTTGAGAAACGGACTGGCGAGAACAAGCAATTGGTTTCTAGTCCGATTTCATTATCAACTTGCATTTCTAATCAAGTTTTATTATCGACAGCTATTGTCAAGGTATCATGTACTAATTCAAATGATTTTGTTGAAGCACGCTGTTTGCTTGATTGCGGGTCACAATCGTCTTTTTGTAGTCAGGATCTAAAAAATAAACTGTGTGTCCAGACTGAAAACGTGAACTCAGTTTGCGTAACAGGAATAAACAGTATATCGTTTGAAGCATTACAGCGCTGTAATATCAAAGTACAGTCGCGCACAAATGCGTTTAGCACGTCAGTCAATGCATTTGTTATCAATGATATAACCAGTTCACTTCCAAGTCATGAAGTGGATGTATCGAAAATCAAGTTGCCAAAAAATTTAACTCTTGCTGATTGTACCTATCACATACCATCGAAAATTGATTTGTTGTTAGGAGCAGATGTTTTTTGGGGAATATTATGTTCTGAACAGATAAAGTTAGGTCGAGACTTACCTATTTTACAAAACTCCATGTTTGGTTGGTTAATATCGGGACCAGTCATGTGTAGCGGTAATGATAATAATCATAAAAAAGTCGTTTGTAATTTCAGTCATGAAATCCAAATACAACTTAAAAAATTTTGGGAACTTGAGGAAGTTCCTCAAAAGCCAGCAATGTCTCAGGAGGAGAAGGAATGCGAGCGGCATTTCGAGCAGCACACTCGGCGGCTTGAGGACGGCCGTTTCTGCGTCACGTTGCCTTTGAAATCGAAGCCAGAAACATTAGGAGATTCGTATTATATGGCACGTAAAAGGTTTGAA
This sequence comes from Ypsolopha sequella, assembly GCA_934047225.1. NCBI lineage: Eukaryota > Metazoa > Arthropoda > Insecta > Lepidoptera > Ypsolophidae > Ypsolopha > Ypsolopha sequella. The sequence goes on from OW203992.1 coordinate 11,925,621, forward strand.
TCATTAGAGCGACGTTTTCGAAAGCAACCTGACGTAAAAACCCAGTATGTAAAGTTTTTAAACGAGTACGAAGTTCTCGGGCATCTGTCAAGGACTGAGAGACCTGAAAACGCTGTATTTTTGCCACATCACCCGGTATTGAAAGAACAAAGTGAAAGCACAAAATGTAGAGTAGTTTTTGACGGTTCGTGCAAAACTACTTCCGGTCTCTCACTTAACGAAATAATGATGGTAGGACCTACTCTTCAAGATGATATTTTCTCTATTTTGATCCGATTGAGACAGCATGCGTTTATTTTTACCGGAGATATAGAGAAATTTTACAGGCAAATATTAATTGAACAAAAACAGAGACATCTTCAAACAATTTTATGGCGAGAAAACGAGTGGGAACCCATTAATTATTTGCAGTTAAATACTGTGACATATGGTACCTCGTCCGCCCCGTATCTAAGTACAAGATGTGTCGTGCAACTAGCGATTGAATGCAAGGATCCGTTGATAAGCGACATAATAAGACATGACTTGTATATTGATGACCTAATAACCGGTCATTCCAATGAAACCGAATTAGGTAATATTTACAAATGTGTAACTGCACAACTTGCATCAGCCGGTTTCAATTTACGTAAAGTAAGAAGTAATTCGGCTTCATTGATGAATTTAATCTCAAATGAATCAAATATTGAAAACACTCAAAATAATTTGAAAATTTCCACTGCAACTAACACATTAGGTATCGAGTGGGATCCTAATTCTGATTCGATCATTATCGCGGTCGAAAAATCATCTAAATTATATGAACAATGTAATGATGTTATTACAAAGCGTATAGTTCTATCAGTGTCATCAACTATATTTGATCCACTAGGGCTATTAAGTGTATGCGTTATTACGTGTAAAATCATTTTGCAGAAGCTGTGGCTTCAACAAATTGGGTGGGATGAACAGATTCCTCAGGATATTGCCGAAATGTGGCTGAAAGTTATTCACAATTTAAAGTATATTGAGCGTCTGTCAATCCCACGCCAGGCTATCTGCACCAATCCTATTAAAATCGAGTTACATACATTTTGCGATGCATCAATGAGTGCATACGCGGCTTGTGTCTATGTACGTTCGATAGATGCATTGGGGCACATAACAGTACGGCTTTTATGTGCAAAATCAAAGGTTTGCCCTCTGAAAACGTCTACTATACCTAGACTTGAGCTGTGTGGAGGAGTCTTAGCCGCTCGCCTATGTAAAAAGGTAACGGAATCACTGCGCTGTCTAGCAGATAAGAAAGTTTTTTGGTGCGACTCGAATGTGGTATTAGGTTGGCTGAATACTCCACCGCACAAGTTAAGTACGTTTGTGTCACATCGCGTAGCTGAGATAAACGAGTTGTGTGCAAGTAACTGCGTGTGGATGTACGTGCCTTCATCGCTGAATCCAGCTGATCTCGCATCACGTGGTGTGTACCCCGAGGAGGTACCGCATCTTTCGTTGTGGTGGGATGGGCCTACATACCTAAAAAGCGCACAAGATCAGTGGCCTGACCAGCAGTGCGTTGTTTCGCAAATCAATTTACCTGAAGTGAGAGTCCACTTTTCAAATATTGATACAAATCCGAAGTCAATTGTAGACTTTGAGCGATATTCGAGTTTCATAAAATTACGTCGTGCTTTTGCGTACGTCTGTCGATTTATTAATAATATATGCAAAAAGAATATAAAAATAACTGGACTTTTGACCGTTGAAGAATTAAAGAATAGCGAGTTGAAGCTAGCTCAGTTTTCACAACTAGAATGTTTTTCCATTTATAAAAATAATTTCAAATCATTACCTGCATTGCATAATTTAACCCCGACAATTGATGAACAGACAGGCTTGATTCGTGTTGGGGGGAGGCTAGAAAACTCCGACTATAGTTTTGACAAACGGCACCCAATCGTGTTAAGTAGTAAACATCGGTATACAGAGTTAGTCATGAAATATTATCACATCAAATTAATGCATGCAGGACCGCAACTGCTTCTTTCAGTTGTAAGAGAACAATACTGGCCCATTGGTGGCCGATGCTTAGCAAGAAGAATATGTAATAATTGTTTGAAATGCAAACGAATGAAAGGAGCAGCTGCAAAACAAATCATGGGTAACTTACCTTCGATTAGATTATCACCTGGATCTCCTTTTGAAATAACAGGAACAGATTACGCAGGTCCTTTTTTAATCCTTAACAGGAAGGGTCGCGGCGCCAGGTTAATTAAATGTTATCTCTGTGTTTTTATTTGTTTCAAGGTTAAAGCTGTCCATTTCGAGTTGGTCAGCGACTTAACTACAGAAGCATTTATACTGGCCTTGCGACGCTTCATGTCTCTTCGAGGAAAGCCTCGCGAGATATTTTGTGACAACGGCACCAATTTTGTCGGTGCAAACCGAGAAATTGCTGCTCTTGTCAAAAATTGTTCCGATTCTGTGTCAGATCTGGCCGGTGAAGGCATAAAGTTTAAGTTTTCGCCAGTAAATGCGCCCAATTTTGGGGGTTTGTACGAAGCAGCTGTGAAGTCCGCAAAATTTCATTTAAAAAGGGTTGTAGGTAGCGCTCATTTTACATTTGAGGAACTCACGACATTGTTTTGCCAAATAGAGGCTATTTTGAACTCGAGGCCTCTAATGCCAATGTCCCCTGATCCAAATGACCTTTGTCCTTTAACTCCCGGGCACTTTCTCGTAGGAAGACCGCTTACGTCACTGCCTGCCCCTGATCTTCAAGATGTAAATCCCAGCCGTCTTCACAGATACGCCCTTATTGAGCAAGCAAGGCAGCATATGTGGAGCAGATGGAGCCGTGAATATATCTGCGAGCTGCAGCAGCGGACTAAATGGCAGAACAGACAACCTGACATCAAACCGAATCAATTGGTTCTTATTAAAGATGAATGTAGCCCGCCTATGAAGTGGCCATTAGGAAGAATTACTAACGTTTACAAGGGATCTGATGGTGCATGTCGTGTAGCAGACATCAAGACAAGCAAAGGAATCATACGGCGAGCAATCAACCGAATTTGCCCGCTAATCGACATTCTCTAAGAAGAACAGAACTTTCATCACTTTCAAGGAGGCGGAGATTGTTTAGATAACAAATACGGAACGCATCGGGATCTCCCTGCGCCCGCACCCCTGTATCACCACTTAGCCGTGTGACGCATACATGGACAGACGTCGTCGATCATACTTAGTATTTTATATTGAATCCTTATAGATTAAAGTATTTGGACAAAAACAAAGTATTTTAGATTTGAAAGAAGACCCTAAGCATCAACAGATATTAATATGACATTGAATGTCGTTACGAGCTAAGCCTCAATAAAAAAATATAAGTGAATGTCGGAAGACGCTGGTATCTATTTTACAGTGCTACACACTAGCATAGTTTCCAACGACTATCCTTATTGGTTAATACTTACCTTTATTTATTTATGTTGTTTTAGTCTATGTAAAGATAATCTGTTATACGATTCATACTCGTATAATAAATTAATTTTTACTTTACTTTAATGTATATAGAAAGCGCGCCCTCGTGCACCACCCGGACCGGCACGCCGGCGCGCCCGACACGGAGCGTCGCGAGCAGGAGCGCAAGTTCAAGGAGGTTGGCGAGGCGTACGGCGTACTCTCCGACCCCAAGAAGCGCGCACGCTACGACCACGGACAGGACCTCGACGATGACGGCTCCGGCATGGCGGGTATGTATACTGTATATAGCTAGTTCAAGGAGGACGGTGAGGCGTACCGCGTACTCTCCGACCCCAAGAAGCGCGCACGCTACGACCACGGACAGGACCTCGACGATGACGGCTCCGGCATGGCGGGTATGTATACTGTATATAGCTAGTTCAAGGAGGACGGTGAGGCGTACGGCGTACTCTCCGACCCCAAAAAGCGCGCACGCTACGACCACGGACAGGACCTCGACGATGACGGCTCCGGCATGGCGGGTATGTATACTGTATATAGCTAGTTCAAGGAGGACGGTGAGGCGTACCGCGTACTCTCCGACCCCAAAAAGCGCGCACGCTACGACCACGGACAGGATCTCGACGATGACGGCTCCGGCATGGCGGGTATGTATACTGTATATAGCTAGTTCAAGGAGGACGGTGAGGCGTACGGCGTACTCTCCGGCCCCAAAAAGCGCGCACGCTACGACCACGGACAGGACCTCGACGATGACGGCTCCGGCATGGCGGGTATGTATACTGTATATAGCTAGTTCGAGGAGGACGGCGAGGCGTACTGTCCGACCCCAAGAAGCGCACACGCTACGACCACGGACAGGACCTCGACGATGACGGCTCCGGCATGGCGGGTATGTATACTGTATATAGCTAGTTCAAGGAGGACGGCGAGGCGTACTGTCCGACCCCAAGAAGCGCACACGCTACGACCACGGACAGGACCTCGACGATGACGGCTCCGGCATGGCGGGTATGTATACTGTATATAGCTAGTTCAAGGAGGACGGCGAGGCGTACCGCGTACTCTCCGACCCCAAGAAGCGCGCATGCTACGACCATGGCCAGAACCTCGACCTACATACAAATAAACACTTTTTTAAATAAAATTCGTGTTAATAATAACATTTGAGTCAGTACTTCAGATTTCTGGAAGAAATCGCTCTAAGCGATTAGACCGCCCATTGTTGCCTATATTTTTGTTTTTTCCAACTTTGTATTGTCCTTTTTGTTGTTTTTCTTTTGGTGCACAATAAAGCATATTTATGTTATAGCTAGCTTCAGAGTTACATCGTCTATCTATAACACTTGCGCTCTCACGCATACTACGTTTGTTAATGTGCAAGAGATTATGTATGATGGAAAGACACGGTATCGATGGCTTGTGCTAGACCTCCAAGAGGACCAACTAGGCATTAAATAAGTCGGTAATAAGCACACTACTCGTGCAATCTCACTCGTGCCATTTACTCTGGTAACCTCCAAAGTTTCTCAATCTTCCAGACATCGACCCCAACGCGGTGTTCCAGTCGTTCTTCAACCGCGGCGGGCAGCACTTTGACTTCCACTCGGGCTCCAGCTTCCCAGCCGGCGCATTCAGCTTCCAGTTCGGATAAACTCTCTCCACTAAACTGTATCATCATTATTTCCTTACAACATGTACTAAGTTAACTTCGATTTAGACAGCCAAACTCATACTGGTGACTCGGTAAGTTATTAGAAACAATATTCAATGGGGAGTCCAAAACCCGCGAACTCACTTGGCCGGCCCGAAGATAGACTCTCCGTTCCTATTGGCGGATACAGGGGGGCATGGCCCCCACAAAACATAAGGGGCGGGTTCTTAAATTAGGGGTCGCGACACGGGTTCTAATGCCATCTCTGTCGCACTTGTTGAAAATTGTATATGCTATCCTGCTGTCAGTGTTGGAACCTGACGAAATTGTTAATTTATGAACGGCTATCTGGTATTTCATACATTTGACTCGACTTGATTCGATTCAGATGCACTTTTACACAGCATAGGTATATAAAGATATAGATAGGTTTGCCAAAAGCGCCCCAAGACTTAGGCACCTAAAACTTTTTTTTTTTGCTTTGTGATAAACCTTATCGGAATGCCCCTCCCCCCCTAAAATCAAATCCTGGATCCGCCCTTGTCGGTTCCCTCTCGAGTGGCTGCGCAGATATAGTTTTTAGGAAGAGAGCGGAGAGCCTAGTTTCGAGCCAGCCATTACTGCGCGATCTGTAATATTGTTTGAAATTGATTTATTGAGATCTGTCAAAATTCGTACATTCGGAGAATTCGACATTGCATTACAGATATACAAAAATATTGAATGTCTGTGCATTGGATACAAGTCCATGCTGCCAGAACTGATACCAAAATTGTTAACAGCGCCATCTAGCGAGCCCATGAGAAACCTTAGATGGTACAAAACTTCCTCATTACCTTCGACGGATTCCCAACAACACTAGCGTCGCAGACGGGAGAAATAACAAACATCGCCCATACAGAGCGACCCGGGAAGGTGTTTGGACATGTATGTGTCGTCGGCACATCGTAGAATTAGGCATATCATGAAAAGTTAGGAGGGTCGCTTCGCTCCGCTCCGCTCGGCACCCTAAATTTATTTACATGTAACACGCTCTTCCTCATTTCGCTCCGCTCGTCGTCGCACCTATTTTTGACATTTGCTGAAAGATATATAAAAATGAATATTTTCTACTGCGTTTCTTATAACTGAGTATCCAGCATGAATTTGGCTGTATAAATCAAAATTACTTTGTATAAATAGTACACAAGAGATCGGTAACATGAAACATTGATTACCCCATTAGAAATTTACGGCTGAGATTTTGAGTTTGAGCTCAGCGGTGCCAAGTGTCATGGTCTTAACGCAGCTAAGTTCGACTCAAGTATAGTACCCGGCAGTATATTATGCACATCGGCTTCGTAGAGCGCCATCTCTGTCAACGGACTGTTAGTGCTTCGTGCGACAGAGATGACGCTACGATACGATGTGAATTATTTACTGCCGGGACCTGTATTAACATTGTGGCTCTGGATCATGGCTGAGTATAGATGGCGTGGTTAGATGGGACGGTGTGAGTAAAATTAAGAGGATAAGAGATTGGCAAAAAAAAACGTCACTTTGAATGTCTACTTCAAAATAGAGCACAGAATAATTGGAGAACAAACTGCTGGAAACTTTTCCGAAAATTAAAAAGCAATTTTATTCAAGCATTAAAGCGATGTATATTGCGTATAGTTCCCGAAATATTATTTACATTGATGAATGGACAGCTTATGTATTGTGTTAAGGTCATAAAAACAGAACTCCTGTTCTTGGTATATAATCATACATTCTAATGAGTGTGCTGGTGTTCATCACAACGCGTGCCCATTTGGAAAAAAATGTTTTACTATTTCGTCATAACCCTGTGTGGGTAGGTTTAAATAAAAATATTGGTATATATCTCTTTCTTACTATTATCTTAGTTGCTTAGTAAGAGAATTGGAAGTATAATATTAACTCTTCACAGTTTATTGAAAGGACGCGTGCCTCTTTTGTTCTATTGTTCTCTGAAGCTAAGTCGAATCGTTGTAGATTATATTTCCTGAATTATAACATTGTATTATCTTAAATCAACTGGTTCTGTTAGTAACAGAACCAGTTGATTAACAGTAACAGACTGTTACATGGTATTTTAGATTGTTCCCACACTGCCCCATCCCAACGCGCTACACTATATTCTTGCCGGGGGAAATTGTAAGTGCGTCTTAATAATCTTTCAGTTTAACCCTCGGAATTCTCATTGGTTTCGATTCGGTGTTACGTATTTAAAACTGATTTGACAGGACTAAATTAATTGTTTTCCTCAACGCCTGGGTAAAGATTGAACACGAACAGCTCGAAGTCGTTTAACGTTGACTTTGTCAGAAATGCTTTGACAGTTAAATTTTACATTTAGCCGGGTGTTTAGGAACGCAACCTATACCCAAAGCCAGAAATCGAGAATATCGTTTGACGTTTACTGTGATACCAGATGACGACGAAAAATAAATAGAGATGTCCTAAAGGTATTAATTAAATTCATTCACTTAGTGAACGAATGAATTATTTTTGTTTCATAAAATAAGTAATTAACTTAGCGAATGAATCGATTGACATATTATTGGTTTTTGTTGTTTTTACATTTAATAACAATATGATAAATAAAAAAATCGAGCTTTTAAGTGTCTAAAAAGTACCAAACACCATAGTCTGACTGAACTCTAGATTGTTTTTATGGTCTCTGCATAAACTTGACACTTCGTTTTCTGAAAACTTCTACTAGCGCTATAGTCAAAGACCTACTGGTTTGAACCTTTAAAAAATTTATTAAGCTATGAGCTTCACCACATTTTTTCCTCAAGTAATTCTAAGCATTTCTAGCCCGGGCCACAAAAAAAAAAAAGCTGCTGGCGGGGGGGAGGGGGGTACAAAGGAGCCGCTCGCCCACCTTTTTTTAAAAAAATCTATACGTTTCCAGTTGGCCACTATGGCAAGTTTGGTATCATTTTTGTATAAACTGAAGGTGTAGAATTCATTTCTGGTATTTACTTTAATCATTTTCATAGCAATTTTTTGAATAAATCATTAAAAAGTGAAAAGTTTCAAATTATTTTTTTGCTTTGAGAGCTAATAACTTTTGAATAAGAGAAAAAAAACGAAAATAAAAAATATTATCGTAAAGCGTATTTTATGCAGATTCTAACAGTATGAATTTCAAGAAATTGGTACTACAAAAAGTGGGTAAAAAAAAAATATTACCTCGCAGTGGTGGCGACTCGCACTAGGAGGCGATTAACTATCTAACAGAATGGTGTGTATTATCAGCGTAAAGAATTATTTTATTATTAATTCCTTTGTAAAAAAAATCATTGGTAAAAATACTTGGCTGTACGCTGAATGGCTGGCTTCCGAGCCACACTTTTGAGATTCTTATTTATAAAGTGCATACTAATTGATAACCGCTCGCCATCAGAGCAGAGCTTCTGAAAGTACGATAATATAACAATAAAATAAAAGCATATAACAATAAAAGTGGACTTAAAACTTTGTCTTACTCAGGAAACTTAAAAAAAATAAGAAACATTATATATATTTATATATAGACTTACGTTTAATTAGTGATTACAGTTTCCGTCACAGATACATACGAGTAATTCTGTGCACCTTAATTTTCTTTTAAAACAGTTGCAACGATTTTTGCATCCTGTCTTGCACCTGCACCGAGTAGGTTCCAAGCACACACTTGCGACATCTAGTAAGTCTGACCAATAAGGGGTCCAAATACCGTCTTCTATACTCCAACCCCAAGAAGAAGGGCTTGGAAGGTTTTGGGTTGGCACTAAGGCCTGGCCCCAAACATGGACCCCTTGGTACATTGCGCAAAGTGTGTGCTGGTGAAGAGCGGCCTTCGTTGGAGGAATGTTCACCAGTTCGTAAATAGATATTTTTTACATTCATTAGCAGCAGTGCAAGGGCTTGAGCTGAAAAGTCAAATATTGGAGTCATTCTCACTACTCCCGCTACATAATAGAAGTAAACAACTTTACCTACATAATCTGAATTTGTATCAAATCAGATTTAACTTACCGGTCGTACATTGTAATAACAAATTTCTGTATAAAACTGTCAGCTTCTGCCAATTTCCCATCCATATATTGCGTCAGGGTAGGCGTTCCAGGCGTCAAAGGCTGTCTTTTTGCCTCATTGAAAGAAGATACTGTGTCGCATCCTGTCAAGGCATGGAAAATTGGCAGTACTTCAGCTCTTTCTAGTCCTGAAATTGTGTAGTTTAGTTAGTATGTATTAATTTTATATCACGTTATTAATAATTAGAGCACGATGAACACATACCGAGTGCATTGGCAATAGTGTGGCATAAAAGATAAGTGTGGTTTTTGCCTGTGCCCATGTGAACCCACAACTCTTTTATTTCTGGCAGTTTTTGAATACATGAAATGGCTACGACCACCACTTCTGTATCTACAGTACGAATCATAATGTTTTTATGTCCTCGATCGACAGCGTCAGCAACGTGAAGAACATTCTAGTATCGGCCTCTTCGTGGTTACTTGGTTCAATCATTTTCCTGTCTCGACTAAGATTACTCAAAACTGCAGTCTTTTCGTTGAACTCCTTGCCTTCAGCCAAATCTATGGAGGCATCGGACAGATATCAGATCAAAAAGCTCCTCTTTATTTAATTCCATCCGAAGGATGTAGGATTATATAGGTAAAGTTGTTTACTTCTATTATGTAGCGGGAGTAGTGAGAATAGTCTTTCAATATTTGACTTTTCAGCTCAAGCCCTTGTACTACTGCTAATGAATGTAGAAAATATCTATTTACGGCGAGGGATAGAGAACTGGAGAACATTCCTCCAACGAAGGCCGCTCTTCACCAGCACACACTTTGCGCAATGTACCAAGGGGTCGATGTTTGGGGCCAGGCCTTAGTGCCAACCCAAAACCTTCCAAGCCCTTCTTCCTAGGGTTGGAATAAAAGAAGGTATTTGGACCCCTTATTGGTCAGACTTACCAGATGTCGCAAGTGTGTGCTTGGAACTTACTCGGTGCAGGTGCAAGACAGGATGCAAAAATCGTGGCAACTGATTTAAAAGAAAATTAAGGTGCACAGAATTATGTATCTGGCCGGAAACTGTAATCATTAATTACACGTAAGTCTATATATAAATATATACAACGTGTAACAGAAAGATGTAACCATATTTGAAGAGCTTATTCAGTCAATGGTATAGAACAACTTTTACTATGGAGCCAACCCAGAAATCTCAAAAAAAAATCTGCCCTTCAATACATTTCGGCCGAGCGGCATTGCATTTTCTTATGAAACAGTAAAATATTTTTTTTCGATATACAGGTTTTGTTCCATAGTAAACGTTGTTCTATACCATTGACTGAATAAGCTCTTCAAATATGGTTACACCTTTCTGTTACACGTTGTATAATATTTCTTATTTTTTTTTAAAGTTTCCTGAGTAAGACAAACTTTTAAGCCCACTTTTATTATTAAATGCTTTTATTTTATTGTTATATTATCGTACTTTCAGAAGCTCTGCTCTGATGGCGAGCGGTTATCAATTAGTATGCATTTTATAAACAAGTGTGGCTCGGAAGCCAGCCATTCAGCTTACAGCCAAGTATTTTTTACCAAAGATACTTTTTTACAAAGGAATTAATAATAAAATAATAGCTTACGCTGATAATACACACCAATTTCTAAGATCGTTAATCGCCTCCTAGTGCGAGTCGCCACCACTGCGAGGAATATTTTTTTTTTTACCCACTTTTTGTAGTACCAGGTTCTTGAAGATCATATTGTTACAATTTGCATAAAATACGCTTTACTACAATATTTTATATTTTCGTTTTTTTTTCTCTTATTCAAAAGTTATTAGCTCGCAAAGCAAAAAAATAATTTCAAACTTTTCACTTTTTAATGATTTATTCAAAAAATTGCTATGAAAATGATTAAAGTAAATACCAGAAATGAATTCTACACCTTCAGTTTACACAAAAATGATACCAAACTTGCCATAGTAGCCAACTGGAAACGTATAGATTTTTTTTAAAAAAGGTGGGCGAGCGGCTCCTTTGTACCCCCCTCCCCCCCGCCAGCAGCTTTTTTTTTTTTGTGGCCCGGGCTAGAAATGCTTAGAATTACTTGAGGAAAAAATGTGGTGAAGCTCATAGCTTAATAAATTTTTTAAAGGTTCTGTATGGGACCGATCCAATAGATCTCTAACTACTAACTAAACTAGCGCCTTCTTGTTCATTTTGATGAAACTCAACTGACAGCTGTCAAGGAAAACGGCTCATTGGAGCTCTCTCAATGTTTGATTTTTTCTAAAAACAAATATCAAACCCTTTCATTTGATATCCATATTGAGGAAGTAGTCAAACAATATTTAATCCGCCATTTTGTAGGGCCGGCATTCTTGGATTTACAATGACAACGTATGTATTAAATTATATTATCATCAGAACTAAAGGTGCGTACCAAATTTCAACAGGAAGGGGTTCAAATTTCAATTACTAGATTTGACCCAAATAAATAGGGCAAGCTAAATAAAATCGTTTAATAAAACCATTACAAGGAGGACGTATGCTAAGAATGTTGATTAATCATAAATATTATATAAGTCAACATATTATATTTCTGGAATCACGTCGTTGTTAGTAAAATTTGTCCCTTGACTTAATTAATTTAGTCATTTTTCTGTACTATTAAACGAATTGAACGAATTAATTTATCGAACCCATCACTTCATGCAAACACTAGTGAAATAAATCTGGCCACATTATTCAGGGAAATGACAGTAGTGTCTGTCAAACGATACTCTCGATTTGTGGCTTGGGGTATATGTAAGTGTTCTATATTTTTTTTTCTGTATCAAAGTGGCGGACACCGCTAAAATCAAATTTAGTCCTGTCAAATATGTAACACGGAATCCACACCATTATCGCTTAAACAATTGATGGCATTCCAGATTGTGGCACGAATCCATCTTGAAAATTAAACGTATAGGAATTCGCGTCAACAAAAGTCTTGTATTATCTGTTTTAAACGTTAATAGGGTAGGGCCTTTTGAATGGAGTGATGCATGCCTATATGCGTTTGCAACGCTTACGGTAGCAGTGGCGGTCAGATGTGGGTCACAGAGGTCATGACCCCCCCCAAAACAATTCACGCTGATGACTTGATAGTTTAGGAACATTTTGAATATATTACTAACTGTGAAGTCTAAGCAATAAAACCAACAAGTAGAAAAAACTTTAAAAATGCGCACTCAAGATGAGCCACCCCAAAAATGGACGGAAGTGTGTACTCAATGCGCTGCGTAACGCAATTACAAAAGATCCATTCCTAATAAAAATTGAAACGGATAATATGTTGACGAGGAAGGGGGGCGGGGATGTGGAGGGACTGTCCTCTTTGTTGACGCGAACTGTAGCAGGCAGTTTTGATTTCTCCTCAACTTGCTGTGGTGACGTCACTTCACATATTCTCCTACCGATGAGTGCACCATCTAAAGCAGTAATATACCGAACTCAGAATCTCAGTTTCAAAGTCGCGGTGGTATATTATCAGACTGTAAGCCACTTAGTAGTTGTTCTATTGTATTAATGTTAACAAAAGTTTCCTTCGTCAATAGAAGTTGTTCGATCGGTCTGTCCGATCGCCATAGTGAAGTATAGAAATGAGATGATATCAGTGTTACAATGTTTAATAGAAACACAAAAAATATAACAGTAACTGTCATAAAATCTTACTCAACTATTTTTATTAGTTAGATATACGTTGACTGATTTGGTTAAGTACCTTTGTAATTTAGTTTTTTTCCCTGTTCTTGTTCGAGGTTGGTTTTTTGTATGTCCTGTGCAAATGACATGTTCCGAGTCGTCCTACTGCCAATAGCAATGAAGCGGTTATTATTATTACCTATTTGATAAATCTATACAACTATTTAGACAAAAATTTGTTCATTCCAGCGCGCGATTGCTGCGGTTCAATTCGTTATGCACATTGCGTTCCGAAACTGTTTATATCGCGCTAAAATTTTGTTCTTTGTTGGCTTTAGTCTGTTAGTATGACGTTATCATTAATTACCCGTCAAAGTACGCTTGTGCACTAACCCGATCCGATATTGATGTCGATTCGGTGTAGCACGATTTAACTTTTTTGACAGGACTAAACTTAATTTAAGCATTCTGTTTTTTTTCTCTGTATATAAAAGACAAGGACAGAACGCTTAAATTAAGTTTAGTCCTGTCAAAAAAGTAAAACCGTGCTACACCGAATCGAAACCATTAGTAAACGCTATCATCCATAAAGAAAGACATTTAATTGAGATTTATAAAATTTAATATAATTCTACATTCAATTAAGGCATCCGTCATCTGATGCCGTATCGAGTCAGTGCACAAGCGTACTAAAGCTTTTGATTATTTCAGAAATTGTTACAAACTTGGTCAGTTAGGCCTACAATTGTATCGATTCGGTGTAACACGTTTTAACTTATCTGACAGGACTAAACTTAATTTGAGTGTTCTGTCTTTTTCTAACTGTATAGAAAAGACAACGACGGGACGCTTAAAATAAGGTTAGTGCTGTCAAATAAGTTGAGTCGACACAAATACCGCGCTGACAAATTAATAATTAAATTTTAATTTTGAATTAATGACACATTGACGCTTCTATTATTTCGGAACGCAAGTATTATGTTCCCATTACAACAATCTCTAATGACGTCATTTGTTTAAACAAGTAAATTTAAATCCATAAATATGATTGTGATGTTTATTATGTCAATACACAGTGATATGTCGAATCCGTGATCATAAAATACTACAAATCTACTTTTCGATCATAAAATAACTGTCATAAAATATATATTATGTTGTAAGTATTTTGGTTTAAATGTTTGCCCTGTCTGTATGTGATTTATGGTAAATATTATGTTACTATAGGTTCAAGATAAAATAAAAAAATGCACTTTCATCGGGGTCCTTGAATCGCAACGGAATCGCGAGTAAATTTATTTTAATTAATAATAGATTTTTTGCTATAAACGTGTAATATTACTATTATGAATAAATCTACCGCAATACCATAAATTGTTTTGCTTTATTCTAAGGTTTATATTTTTACTCTTTCTTGTCTAGTTTCGTTTTTCTCTTTTTGGTGAGCCATGGCTTTGTCATTTGGCAGCCGTTTCGTGGTCACTTTTTTTGATATGTCATTGAATCTGGAAATAAAGTTAAAAAGTATTGATAAATTAATGATGAAATCTTACCATCTTGAGTTAAAAGCACTTGTACAGTAATTTCAATTTATTTATGTTTTCTCCCAACCGGTTTCAGATTTTACACCATTTTCAAGGAAAGATGTTAATTAAAATACATTTCATTGACTCTGGGCAAAGCAACGCAACGTTGCTTCATGAACAACGTACAAGTGACATTGTACAAGTGTTTTTAAGGTGGATGGTCCAAGGTAGTTTTTATAAAAAATTTGTGAGAACCAATAACGACGACAAAAGTAGTACAGTTTCGTTCTGTTACTTTTCTCTACACGTTCAAATAATTTTACACTCGTGAATATTCAGTTTTTCTTAAAAACAAAATGTTTTAACAGTTTAATTTTGCAATTTAATAATTAAATAATATTATGTATGTGTATGGTATATATGCATGTATTGGTATGTATGTTTATATATTAATTTCCTTATTTCCCGACTTATTTATGTATGTAGTATATCATTATTCTTTAACATTGTATGTTTAATTAATTATAATCAAAATTGTACATTTAGTTAAATTAGGTTTAGATTTAGGTCTTTTCTGTAGCGTCACCAAATTTTATATTTTTTTCTTGTTATCTCTCTGAGGAAAATGTTGAAGGGAGTAGATTTATCTATTTGTAAACAAAATTTTTGTTAGTTCCTTTTAGTTATATCTGCAGTTTACTTCTGTTGTTTTTCCCTAAATAAATAAATAAATAAATTTAAAACTTTCATACATTTGATTACAAAAGTTTTAAATAACAAAATTAGATTCTAAAATAGTTTCTTTGTAAAAAAAACTGATTATTCGCGGGTGTAAAGTTGATGGAACGTGTGGAAAAGGGTAACATAATAATAATACTTCTGTCGTCGTTATTGGTTCCCACAAATTTGTATGAAGATTGCCTTGGACCATCCACCTTAACCCAAGATGTGTTTCAAGTTTCACCAAGTGCCGACAATCGCAAGTATAAATTTTGATAAAAATCTTACTGTTATATGCTATTCTGTAGATCCAGCGCGAGCCGTTGTTCGTACAGATGTTCTATATCACGGCTATGGTTTTAGTAGAGCGTGCACGACTGCACGCGCACTTTTTTCTAGTATTCTTAACCTCGAGACTCGGGAGCGCTTCAAAACGCGCAACACACCCAAAACGCGCTAATCTGTACACTTCACAACTACAACCATAGCTGAACGGCCTTCGTGAGTTAGAATATCTGTATTTTATAGGCTTACGCAATGATAATATCATTGGTACAGTTGAATAAAGACAATCGACGTACTTACCCAGGACGGTATAAAACTTTTACATCAGCATGGTCTTTGTGATAAAACAGTGCAATATTCTTGCAAGAATATTACCTGGAATATCATTGGGCTTACGAGTAAAAAACCCGCCTTTTTCTAATTAATCGAATCCATGGACGAAATACTATTATTCGTATTGTTCGTCCATGATCGAAACTGAACACTTATATTCAAAATTCACTTCATAGTTATTCAACAAAACCTTATTATGCTGCCATCGCAAAGTTACCATTGGTTTCTGTAAACTAGAATTTCAAAAATTTTGAATTTCGATAAAGGCGGGTTTTTTACAATCCGGCTACGAAACCGCTCTTAAAGCGAACACTGCCACAGCCACCTAAGTAGGTGGCCGGTGGCTGTGGCGTATTTCCGTTTTATACAAGGCCAGTACGCAAGGGTCTGAAACTAAGCGTGTATGGTTTGGAATACAAACTTAGCGTAGACGTCTTCCAAACCATACATCAGTAGTACGCAATAATCGTGTATATTTCTATAATCTACGTCAATTAGAAGATCTCCCTTTCTATTCTATGTAATTAATGTATATCTATTCTTTTCTAAACATTGCATCATCATTTGGAACGTGCTTGTGTTTGAATCCATAGACTATCTATGTATTAAAGCCGATTCTGAAGGCTTTAATTTTAGTTTTAGTGCTGTCAAAACTAAATTTTGTTCATTGCAAAATAGTCCTTAAAATTATTAAGCAGAGAACTAAATTACTTTGGAAAATTTTAAGTTTTGACAGTACTAAAACTAAAATTAAAGCCTTCAGAATCGGCTTTAGTATCTTTGTAAACCCTTGATCAGGTGTAACTGGCATTGTAGAGTTTGAAATCCTTTTCTCGACTTTGTCTACTCCACACTATACACGACCATTACGCAAAATACGTGTACATTTCGGAATATCAAATGCGAATAACAGCATTTCGAAATATACTCGAGCAGTTAGACCAACTCGATGTTAGACCAATGTTATGTAGCAAATTTCGTGACACGTACTTCTTCAATCTGAACAATTTCTTCTGATCTGGCTTGGGACGTATGGCGTTAGGTTTAAACGTGAGTACGTATCGTTGAACAACATCGGTGTTAATCGCCTCGTTTGCGGGATACATGCGCTCTTTCCAAGCATCTCTCTCGTGTATCCACATCCTTTGATATTCGTAAGATAGCAGTAGGGGCATTTGAGATTCGCCTTCCTGAAATAAAACCGGTCAAGTGCGAGATTTGTCCACACGCAAAGATTTCCTGACCAAAATTATACAGCAAGTGCAAGTGCAGCCCCTTGCACCCCACCCCTGGCGCGGCGCCCATGGGGCAGACTGTATTTTTTTTGTGTATGATTCGAACAATTCGCTTAGATTAAATTACGCCTTACGTGTTCATTCAAAAGCCATTTCGAGATTTTGGTTTTATTAGCCGTATTTTAGAACTTTTGGTCTAACAAACCTCATGATGATGAATATTTTTACGAAAAAGCTGCAACTTCCATTTGCCACTTGCGAAAAGGCTATTTAGAAATGTGTCCTTTGCTATCAAGATAAATTTACCTATATAATAATTTGCTTCCGACTGATTTGACAGATGAGAAGATAGACAGAGACAAACTACTTTTTTATCAGCAATAATCACACATCACAATCAGTATAATGCATCAAGTGACCAATATCTGCCAATTCTTTAAAAAATAATTATCAAATTATATACCATAATAATGGAAAGAACGATCTAAAGTGGCTTATATACAATTAAAAAAATAAATTAAAAAACATGTATATAAAACTTTTAGGAATTAAGCTATGGGAATTAGGTTCCCCCCAGAAATACGGGTGTCATTGATGTAAAAATATATTGTCCAATTTAAGTTATTTGTTTTAGTTTTTATGTGATCTCGTTGTATAGAGGGTTTTCTCTATTTATCTTATACGGTCACATAATCGAGAACAGATACTTTTTGATGGCTTCATGAGTTTGAGTCAGAGCCGGCCCCACCAGCTACATCCTAGTAATCCTAGTTACGCCATAAACCAAAGAATCAGCGTCATTGTCTGGGGGCGAGCATTTTCTACTTTGATTCTGTCTATGAACAACCGAATCGTAATGATTAATATCATAATAATTATTATAGTGCATTACCAGCTAGAAAACAATCAGAAACAAATTTAAAAGCACAAATATTTTTGAAAAAATTCCTCTGGCCAGGATTTGAACCTACGACCTCCTGCTTACATGACAGGTGCGCTACCGAGGTTCGTATCTGGAACGACGAATTTTTCCATCATTATCTGTACACCGAATTTTGTAACTACTTGATATACCAGCTTGTAAGGCACATACTGAACGCTCACGAGGGCGTTTCCTTCCTTCTACTCTCTAAGATCCTTCCTTACCATATATTTCCATGGTTGTGGTACATATTTAGAGAAATCAGAAGCTATTATGTTGTTTAATGGTCTTAGAGGAACAGATTTTTCCCATTTGATCGTAGCTCGACCCATTTTCTGAGTAAATAGTTATAGAAAATACTTATAAAAAATTTGATCCATCAAAATATTCGAAAGTAAAAAGATAGATTTCATAACAAGTTTATTTTTCGAAACGATTTTTACTAAAGTCGTAGCCAAAGAGAATGAATTCAAACAAAAGAAAATATTTATTCTTCGACAAGCCTTTTTTGTCGCACCTTTATAAATTGAATTTCACAGATGCCTGCCTTTGTGGCATTAAGGAACCTATCTACCCAACTTGTAGGATATACGAGGTATATTGGTATCGTAGGTATATTGTGCAAAATGTGGGCAAAAGAAAACCTGAATCCACACGCCTAGAGCCTTGCAGTCTGTCTATATCTGTACAACGGAACGAATTTAGATGCGGTTATTGTTATGAAGGTGATATCATAATTTATGAAGTAATAATAATGCAATTTTTAATTTTTATTATTTGAATTAATTTATTTTTTGATCGTACAGTGTTACTGTATTTTACTATTAATGTTATAATTTACTACTAAGTGAAGAATGTAAAAAAAAATTTGACTTGTAATGCACATTACCAATAAAATTGTTCTATCATTGCTTGCGTAAAGCAAAGCTGAGCGTGCTTTTTTGCATGTATTTGTTACCAGCCAAACCCGATTTTAGGACAAACTAGTTTGGCCTAAAAAAATAACCAAGAAGACTAATTATGGCGGTCGCGCCGCTCTAAGTGAACCTACCGGCTCTTTTCTAACTACGGCCTAGGCCAAACTAGTTTGTCCTAAAATCGGGTTTGGTCGGTTACACATGCATATTTTTGGTAATGACTTGAGAACTTATTCGTCCAAGTTTGAGATGATAAGCAGTGATCTGGACGGATTTGTTTTGTATTTGACTAGATTGTGGTAGACTTCGGCCGTGGCTTGTCACCCCCACCCTCATGACGAAACCATGCCGCCAAGCGACTCTTAAGTGTTCCGGCATGAGAAGCGGTACCGAGAGAGTGGATACCTATGGGTTACTTACAGTAGGTACAGTACTCCCAAGGTAATATTTATTGCGCAAACAAATATTCGCCACTGTTCGGCAAAGTTCGTATTTCCTTACACTTTCTATACAATCAATAAGGTCACGTGGTACGTCCGGTCGGTCGGCTATAGATTTCTATGCGCATTATTACCTTGGGAGTACTTTTGTAGTTCCGTAGATATTATAGTATCAGTCGTTCGACTCTTGCCGTAGATTTTGCAGAAGACCCTGGCCAGAATGATGAACACCTCGTCTGCTTTCACTATCCCACTTTCTGGGCTCAACGCTTTCCATCGGGCAGCGGCCTACCCGTGTTCAGGAGGTAGGACTCGAAACCCGCACGGGCCTATTCCCAGCGTCATCCGAAAATAAATTGATAAAGTAACTTAACGGTATGTTTAAAAATTATAAAAAAATGATATTTATTGTTACTTTGTTGGTAAAACTATAAAGAACCACTTAAATTTGTGAAACCATTCTCGCGTACAAGAAACAGCTTGAAAATATTGGATGGAAAATATATCACCTCACAATTTGGACGATTCTCTCATAGAAACTGTTTTAAGCCGCTTTGCGGAAAACCCAAGATTTATTTTAGAATAATTTTTATTTCCATTGACGTTTATTATTTACCTCAAGGAAATTCCTGCTATGCGAGCACGTACGCGTCGATTAGATAAATTTTACAAATAGAATCGGTAAATTCTAAACGATAACCCTTATTGAAATGAAATGAGAGTTACATTTTTATTTATCGAATCGATACCAAGTTCATGCTAGTACCCCTGATTTGCCTCCCTAGGCCAAAAGTAGTACGCCCACAATGCCTATGAAGTTCGCGCGCTTCGCAGCCGGATTGTGAAAAATCCGCCTTTTTCTAATTAATAAAAACAGAATACCTACTTACTTAAATTCCAAATTCACTCAATAGTTATTCAATAACCGAGTAACCACCCAGAAATCCTTCAGTTAAAATTGAGATTTAGTTTGAGTTTTCTTGGCGCACCAAGTGCTCTAATGAGCACGGTGTTGTAGCGTTCATCTACATATGCCATTTATTTATCTATGTCTATATGCGCATGCTAATCACAAACCCGTGCGCAATAGGACGCGCGTGTCCCGAATTATTGAACACGGAGTTAGCTTAACAAACCCGTGCGGATTTCGAGGCAGTACTGCCTCCTAACCTAATGAACACCATTCCGGACCCGTGGAGTGGAGATTGGCCAAACGTAAAACCCATTTACATTGAAGACCAGCCCCCCTATTGTGTATCTTTAGTTGCCAACTGCACGAGGTGCCTATCATCAAAAACATAGCTAAAAACTGAAATTTCAAAATTGCCTTTAGTGGGTATTGAACTATTAACAATCTGTGTCGTCACTTCAAGTGCGAAAATATCCTTAGGACATCGGAATTCGATAGTTTAACTATGTTTTTGATGATAGACACCCAGTCCAGAAGGCAACTAGAGATACACAATAGGCCCGCAGGAAGTATCTCGACCGAGGTTACAGCAGAGTTCAGGGGGCTAAAAATATATGGAGTTCAACCACGGATTTAGAACAGAGTTCAACAGATAAAACAGGTTTTTACGGTCGAGCAGGCTAATTCGACAGACTGGGAATTGCCCCCCAGGTAAGAACCTGTTTTATCACGAAAGAAAAATATCAGATTTCCTAAATTATAATTCGCGTTGTGGCTTACTGGTACCAATTCGGTGTAGCACGTCTTAACTTATTTGACAGGACTAAACGTAATTTAAGCGTTCTGTCCTTTTTTTTTTTCGATAAAGAAAGAAAAAGACGGACGCTTAAAATAGGGTTAGTCCTATCAAATAAGTTAAGTCGTGTTATGCCGAATCGATACCATTGTCATTGAAGTAACTTTTAAAAGTTTGAAAACTGCAAGCTAATGAATAAGACAAGAAATATTTTTTTTAGCTTTTATTTGATACACAAGTTAAAATCCGAAACATGTTTCTTCTCTTTCACCAATGTACCTGTAAACAAAAAAGATAAATGTTATTTGGTGTAACAACTAATAATATACCATGTCTGTGTTGTATACAGAGTGTTAGAATGAAAGTGCGGAAGCCGGCGAAAGAAATCACCCACATAAAAAAAAACATAAATCGAGAAAAATAAACAATTGTTTCATACATTTTGGTCAGGTATAGAATAGCAGATTTTTATTTTCGCTATTTCAGGGTTGACTCCATAGCAAAAGTTGTTTGTATAGACAAGTACTACCCACCAGTTTCCCGGCTTCCGCAACATCAAATTAACACCTAGTGTTGTAAAGTCTCTATCTATCTCATATGTACCCAATTTAACCAGTACCAGTAAAAAAAAAAATATTGTTTGGATCAGTAATAAGTTCACTGTATTTCTATATTACACAGAATTATAATATGATTTCTGACCAATTGTAACATATGAATAAACAAATACAGGTCTAGCGCTCAACTGAACAGGTTCTTGCAGTAGAGTGGTGCGGGAGAGGTGACATCACGTTTGGCATCTCTCTCTCGTAGTCTTGCATCAATAAACAATAACACCACACCCCTCTACTGCTGCAGGAACCTACTCAGTTAAGCATTAAACCTGTTGCAGCTTATTTATAAGTAAAAATGTTGCATGAAATGTTAGCTCTATATTAGTTCTCAAGTTATTATAGTAATAACTGAGTGTGGAGAAAGCTATTCATATTATCTTCCCTCCATTTCTTTGCGTTATTCTCACAGGAGAAAACGACTGCCTAGGAGGGTTATATTAGACTATAAAGATTGTAAATTATAATGGATTATAACTGGGGTGTAAGAAAGCACATGGTTAGACTACATCTCCTTACAACCAGTAGCAAGTCTCTGAGCTCTTGCACTTGTGCTGGGTTTTAGTTAACAAGCCATTGAAAACTGTAAATGTTTCATGAAGATTCTGTCCAATCAGTAAATTGATTGAGATCAGTTCATAACTTTTACAGTGGCACCTGATTTTAGACAAATGAACACATTTTATCAGTTGCAGTATTAAAGGAACTACCCATAGTTTGAACTTGATCTACATTTGAACTATAACCTAAAAAACGAATCAACATGCTTTGATATTAATCTCCGTTAAGGGAGACATGTGCTTTAGCAAATACAATCTAATGGGTCCCACGAATCGACAGAAGAACACCGCGCTGAAAGAGGTGTGCATTTAGGTCTCTCTCAGAGCAGTTGATTGAGATCAGTTCATAACTTTTACGTTGGCACCTGATTTTAGACGAATGAACACATTTTATCAGTTGCAGTATTAAAGGAAGTATTCCCTGCCATAGTTTGAACTTGATCTACAATTGAACTATAACCTAAAAAACGAATCAACATGCTTTTATGTTAATCTCAGTTAAGAGAGACTTGCTTTAGCAAAGACAAGCTTATGGGTCCCACGAATTGACAAAAAAACACAGCGCTGAAAGAGGTGTGCAATTAGTTCTCTCTCAGAGCAACACCCTGCCTTAGTGCAAGAGAGAAATTCTAGTTTTAGCTGTAAATGCCCATAAGTTAGTACTTCTGTTCATATTCAACGATAATAGTATTGTTTCGGCATAACACGTCTTAACTTATTTGACAGGACTAACCTACTTTAAGCGTCCTGTCTTTTTCTTTCTTTATCGAAAAGACAAGGACAGAATGTGTAAATTAAGTTTAGTCCTGTCAAATAAGATAAGATGTGCTTCACCGAATTGGTACCATTGACATACATATTTGGAAATTTTATGGCTTCAATCATTAACAAGACAATATTAACGAGAGTTGCTTGTTAGATTTGTGACTAGAATAGACTTTATCACTGGAAAGTAACACTCAAAAGTAGCGAGTTTTAGTCACCGTGGAATGAGTTTTCTGATCTTTGTATTTCTTGTTCTACAACATTGTGTTAAAAAGAACAATAGGGAATTCCAGATGTAATGTATCAGATCCTTATCTAGATATCATTAAAAAATAAGACGGTCTGGAAGAATGACAGGAACTAAATTATAACGGTGGAATCTCCTTGAGTACAGCATTTAAGTGAAGGGACAGAAAAATGAGACACGAACACATTGCTGGTAAACATAACCATAAATAAAATATCTATTTAACCCACAAATCAATAATCAACTCTTAATTGGGTCGGAGTGTCGATAAGGGGGCGCATTTAGAGTAGTATAAATAAACAGAATATTAACAGTTTACTTTAGTCCACCCATAAAATCAAAACCCATGCTTATTTGCCTACCGGTTAAAGAATGGAGACATGCGGGTGCTATATAATAACTTACCATTTAGTTTATTTGGACCTCGCACGCATCTTCCTCCTTTTACGCTTTAGCCTACGCATACGCTTCTTGCGCCACTGTAAAACAAAACACAAAGATTACTAAAATGCTTTAACCATACTTTCGTCGAACAAGTTCACAGTAAATCGTAGAAATCACAATTTTGGTTAAAAATAATAAATACCTTAGCGCGCATATTGTTTGAAGGAGAAGGTAAACGTTTAACTATGTATTAAACGTTTCCTTTGCAGGATTACAATTAAAATTGAAGATTCAGAAACACACTACTTCGCACGACATTTTCCAAATGAAAAGGACCGATTTTGGTTGGTTTGGTTGGCGTTTGATGCCGAATCAGGGTTGCCAGTTGCCACATTACATTTATAACAGTTGAATCGATCTCAAATATTAATAATCGATTCAAAATTACGAACAATTTTTCTTTTGGGGATGGGAATTATATTGTCTTTGGGAATGGGGACAAATTTTTACAAATATTTTTTCCATTTTCATCAAAGAATTCGTAACAGATTAAGCATTATTGAATTCTTAGTCAATGAGCGGTTTTCCAGACTGACCTTGATCAAGCTTTCAGAAGTAAACATAGATGGCGTTACCCTGCTTTCAAGTGTCAAAAATCAAAGATTATTTTTTAATCTGTGGACAACAATATTTTGTGGGCTAAAAAATTTCAAGTCAGGTGTCAAATCCAACAACACCCTTCACAAAAATATTCTTATTTTGTTGTGTATATATGGTGTTGTTTTCTACTCGGTGTTTCATTCAACTTTCAACATGGTCAGCCCATGCGTTGTGGCTAATTGTAAAAATATAGGAATACACAGTTTCCCTAAGAATTCACTATGGAAAGAACAATAGATCTTAGCAATAATCTAGTGTTGCCAGAAACACATTTATTGACACTTTTAGTACAAGCTACACCATCTATCGAGTCGTTCGGTACTACTTTTTCTTTTTTAATTTGACTTTGAAAACCCCTTATTGGTCCAATTTAAAAAAATTGTAAAAAAATTGGCCAGTCCTTTTTTTGGCAATATTACGATTCAAGAACCGTATCTAGGTATAACTATTTTTAATTGGTGGATTTAAAAATAAGTGTGCACATCCATTATTAAATAAAAAAAACAATGTCTTTCATTTGACCTTCAGTTTTGGTAGGTCATCTTGACTCAAGTATAATTCTCCGCATTTTATAATTATTTTAATTCAATCTTTTGAGATTTTTCTTCTTTTCGTATACATAATTTTGATTTCATTGCTTAAACTTAAGCAGTTAAGGAATCAGCGTGGCTGATTTTGGGTGGGGTTGTGAGCCCTGTTACGCCCTCTCCCCCCCCCCTCCCCAACCCCTCGGACCGCCACTGATTGTTTTGCGTGCACAATGTGTCATTCTTTGTTTCTTATAGAAACTTGCTGCCACGCACAACAACACGCGTACGTCGTATTCATGACGTCACTTCCTGTAATATGTATAAAATCGGTTTGAAAACACGAAATACTTTCTTCTAAAATGCAGACAAAAATATCACATTGATCGAATTTAAAACAGCATCTGTGTACACGACGAGATACGCTCGCCCCTA
This sequence comes from Ypsolopha sequella, assembly GCA_934047225.1. Classification (NCBI taxonomy): domain Eukaryota; kingdom Metazoa; phylum Arthropoda; class Insecta; order Lepidoptera; family Ypsolophidae; genus Ypsolopha; species Ypsolopha sequella. Next base: position 11,950,712 of record OW203992.1, read on the forward strand.
GCAATGAAAACGGGATTTCAGGATTTTCATGTATTTAAGTATGATTTAGGTTAAGGAAAATAAAGAATATTGTCTTGTGTATTTTATTTACTCAGATAGCGGCAATATAAGTTAGTAACATAAATAAGACGAACAGCTATCTGAATTTAAATAAGTAGAATAACTTTATAAGACTTAGGAAACAATACTCGTCCTGTTATATTATGACATAAGAGCATAAGAACTTGCAAAATAAAGACATTTCCTGTCGTTTCTTTCATTATAAATGCGCCTAGCTAAGTCTTGAACGAATAAACCAGGCCTAGGTATGAGATAGGCACTACTAAGTCAGTCTAGTTACTAAGGTAAGCTATAAACCTAGGAAATACAGAAATAAGCTAGAAAACATGTAAAAAGGCATATTATAGAAACGCTCACATGCAGCGGTGAAAAGCAAACTGACCGTCAGTTTGCCATAGAGGGCGCATATTTATAAACCTGAGGTGGGGGTTGAGGAACTATAAACATACGTTTTTGACCGTCAGTCAGCCCCTAGACGTCGTAGCGTGATAATACTAGTATGTACGTATAGACCTATCGAAAATAAGTTGAATATAAGAATAAATTGTAGATATGAATAAATTGTAAATATAGGTCTTTACATATGAAATTTCCGTTTTCTATAGAGAATTTGAAGGAAACTCAATTTTCGGTACTAACATTTTTGCATTTTTTTTAGGAATGACAATCCAAATTATGTAGTATATTTTGTGAATGAGACAACATTAACATAACAGCAACATTAATTTAATTTTTGAAAAGTGTCAGCTGTAAAAATTTATTACAAATCTTATCATGGAAATAGATGGCATTTACGTCGAACTGTTTTTGAAGTTTTATTTTTTAAAATCAAACTGAAAATAAAAACAAAATTTAATACGTAGATGTAAAACCTTGAAATCAACTTTCAAACGAAAAACAAATGATTGAAATAGCTATTGAATTATAGGAATTATGAATTAATGACTCTGTAAGAAAATTTCGGAAATTTCATATGTAAAGACCTATTATGAAGATTAATGGTAAATAAATAATAAAATAGTACTCCAGGGGGTGAGGTAAAGTGCCAGTGTGTAAGTAAAGAAAAACTGTAATAAAAACGAGTGGAGCACCGTCCACATTCATTAACAATCTGAGCAGTATGCCGAAAAGGAAAAAGTAAAAGCAAGAAGACCTAGCACTCTACCTAGTTCCTGCTGCATTTTTCTTCGAGTTTCCATTACAGCAATCTATAAAATGCAAAATGCATTTTATAGATTGCTGTAATGGCAACATTATTAATTAGTCTGGCCAACATTATAGAGCTGCGTTCAGTTTGATTGCCGTGCTACATTGACAGCAGGATAGCATATACAAATTCAACGCGTGCAAAAGAGTGGTATGTTAGGCAATCGTCCCCCGACGATCAAACTGAACGTGCCCTGTTTTTAGGGTTCCATACCCGTATTGTGCACAGACATTCAATAATATGAATGTTTACGGTATTGTGGCGGTATTGTGTGGTAGTTCAACGACTCACTCAATGAATTTCAAGTTACTACATACCATTATTAAAACTCGCGTGAGCTGACATACTAAATTATTATTACATACGGCTTGAACACTCACGTGTGATTGTTGTTGACTATATGCCAACCGTTTCACCGATACAATTTCGGCATTATCAAGGCGAGTGTCGTTCTTAGGACGACGACGCGGCGTTCACCGTCGTTGTCAAACGGGCACTGGCAGCCGCCGATCGGCGGATTTACTACATACCTTTCGTCAGCACTCAGATCAATATTGGCATAAAACTATTTTCAATTTGTTCTGGTACGGCATTTTTTACATTAAACTTCATGTTTTGGTACACTTTTTTAATTTTTCTGCGATAACCCCCGGTCCTTTTTTAAAGCTTTCCATTGCCGCTCATCCATTTTTTTTGTTTTATTACTCAGGTATGACTTTTTGTCAAAAATTGGCAGACGCGTGCTGTTCATGGTTTTGAGGTAATGAAACCGGGAACTAACACTCCCTATTTCTACTCTTGAAGCTGGTTAAAACGCCATTAGGTAATTGTTATCGTTGATATACGGCGATGTTTCGTATATGAGAGTTATAAATCGCTCTTGTGTCATTAGTAAATAAAAGAGTCCGCCTGAGTACAAGGTAATATAATCAAAGTACCAATGGACAAGTTACTGATATTCTAGAATGAGTAAGAGTTTTAAGAGCAAAGAATAGTAGCTAGTTGGTTGCTTGGTGGTTTGCATAGAGTAAGGGACATAATCATTTAGAAAGCTAGGTGAAGTGCAGCTTAAGTAGCATAAGCAAGAAGGTTTCCGGCCGGAATATGAGAAGCTAAAGAGCATAAAGAGTCATGAGAAGTCCGAAAACTAGTTTGAATCTTAGGGACGATGTTGCAACATTATTAGAAGGGCTGAAGTATTGATGCTCAGATTGTAACAAGACCATTTAGCCAGCCAAGGGGGCGCAAGAAGTATAGTTGGTAGTTAGTTTAGTAGCAGGAGATGACACGTCATAAGAGCAGTCAAAGTGCCAAGTAAGGTCCTAAAGTATAAGCAAATTGTCTCCCAGAAAGTGAAATTCTTTAGTGTATGTATATAATTATGTTCCTAACTTGTCTAAATAGTTTCAGAGCATGACGGTAAGAACACACAGAGGGTGCTGGGACTCACCGAGCATCTGACCTTAGACACAAGGCTTTATTCGTCCAAGATACAAGGTCATGGTGCTAAACAAACCCACAGGAGGCGGATGCAATCACAAGAGGATGTATTTCAGCAGGCGTGAGAGACAGTGAAAGAACGAGAGCTGCACTTTGGCTGCCCCCTATCGAGCTACGAGCCCAAACGCCCATACATAGATAGAAGACTTTCAGGTACGAGTATTCTCTTCTATAATCATGCCGAATCGCAAGGCTGTCATGGCAATCGCGACACTCAATTAAGAAATTATTAACTCTAATAGACTCCATTTAAGCATTCTGTAACCCTAAATGTTTTGAAGAAATTGTAGACTACCATTAATTATGATCCTGACACACCTCTTTCGTATTTTTGTTCCCTTTTAACGATTTATGCACTGAAGTCAACATTGACAAATTGTGGTGAAATGGTTAATTCCCGACACAACAATTCCACTCTTTTTTGACGTCTTTACAGTACTGATAACAAGTACTGATAATGATATGATTTAATAAAATTGCAGAAGAGTTCTTGGAAGCCTTTCCACGATTGTGAGCTACCATCTGCTACGATCCTGACACACCTCTTTCATAATTTTGTTTCCTTGTAACGATTTATTCACTGAAATCAATTTCAACAAATTATATAGAAATAGTTACATGGGCTACTACGATCCTGACACACCTCTCTTACTCTTTTTTTAAGTCATTACGTCTAAGTACTAATAATAATATATGATTTAATAAAATGTCAGAAGAGTTCTAGGTAGCCTTAAAAGGATTGTAAGCTACAATCTACGATCTGAACACACCTCTTTCATTATATTTATGTTGTATTAAAATTTTAATCGGCTCAACTACTGAATAAATATCTGCAAAATTCCTAAAGGTCTTAAAAAAATTGTAGACTTCCATCAATTACGATCCTGACACACCTCTTTTGTATTTTTGTTCCCTTTTAACGATTTATGCACTGAAATCAACCTTGACAAATTGTGGTGAAAAAGAAACACAAAATGTATTTTTATTACACCATTTTTTGTCGTTCCCTCCATACTAACTTACAATCACTTTTAAAACTAGAAATTAAACCCAAGTAGAAATAATCAAAACTTACAAAATTTGCAGTAATTTTTAATCAAAAGATACGTCAATTTAATATAGCATTATCAAATACGTAACGCAACAAACAGTCACTGGCCATGGGGCAGCCCTAGTGCGTGTTTACGTACCTCCTGGTAAAAAGTATTCTGTGTTACGTACCGAGCGGCCGTAGGTATTTATTTCAAGGACACTCCCCAGTCGTAATAATAAAGCCGATTCTGAAGGCTTTAATTTTAGTTTTAGTGCTGTCAAAACTTAAATTTTGCCAAAGTAATTTAGCTTCTGTTCCTAACCTTTAAGAACTATTTAGCAATGAACAAAATTCGTTTTGACAGCACTAATACTAAAATTAAAGCCTTCAAAATCGGCTTTACTGTTTCCTTTCCTTATACCTACTGTGGTACAACTAATAATTCCATGCGCATAAAAGTGAACGCAGCCCTATAATGTTGGCTAGACTGATAATTAATGTTGCCATTTATTTTACTCATCAAATTAATCGGATCGACATTATAAAATTATTATTGCCGTAACGAATGGTCTGAATTTGATAAGTAAAAACCTCAGAATATTATTCTGAGGTAAAAACAGTGGATTGTGTATTGTGTCTGAGATCAAAGAGGAAGGAGTTAATAGCGGCCATAAATATCTTAAGTCGCCTCTTTACTCTTTCAAAGTAATTAGCTATTATAATATTAATTATAATTAAATCTATGTTAAAACTTTTAATAAATTGTCAATGATATTTAAGTAGCTTTACTAGTATTTTTATAGTCGCTAGTTTTCTTGAATATCTTATACATATTCTTTATTCTTTATTGTACACACATGGAATTATACACATAAACAAAATTACAGTAAAAAGATGCACATTGGCGAGCTTATCTCTAAACAGAGATTTCTGACAGCAAAACCATCACAATAGGAAAAAGTAACATTTAAATACATAAATAAAATAAAGAGAAATAGATATCACAATAATCATACTACCCCACCCGGCCAATCGCTCTAGACTCTAATTTTAAAGTTAAGCTTTTTGAAGTGGGAACCATTATTTTTAAAGTTCATTTAGATATATCCCGTAAAATAGTAGGGTGGATGAAAGAGTCATCCTGTAGTGCATTTATTATAGAACCCTATGCTGATTAGGAACACTGGGGTTGTAACACTGAGTTTTTGAACGGGTTTCGTCGTGTAGCGACACTCCAAATGTCAGTTGTCATTTTTGCAATATATTTAGTATAATTAAAACGTTGAGAGGTCTGTATGAAATTTAACGTAAATATGTCAATAGGTGTAACGTCGATAAAACCCCTCCGCCCCCGGTACAAAATTTAACGTAAATATATTAAGTGACGATTGGAGCCTAAGCAAACCTTGCGAACCCTGCTCAGAGTAGTTGTTGAAAATGTCGACACCACTCAAGCGACACTGTCATTTTGGAACGGTCGGTGTAGGGATAAACGATACCATCTAGGTATCGATACTTTTACTCGATACCGTATCGTTCATGAATTATCGATACCTACTCGGTATCGACTGAGAACTATCGATACCTACTTATATCAGACAGTATTTTTGTAGGAAGTATAACAGGTAAATAAGAACAGCAGTAAGTACCTACAATGATTTGATTAGGTACCTATTGCTATTACAAATTCAGTCACAGTTTTAACAAACAACAAACAAACGAACGACGACGCACGCCAAACTGAATAAACTGAGGAATAAACGAATGAATGACGAAAATCAAAAGATGCGTTCGCGAAACAAAAATTTTAACTAGACCCCTTACCATAGAGTAAACAATCTTGTGCACAAGAGTTTTTTTGACACTTCTCAGTGAGTGGCCGATCGAGTGTCGATACAAGTACTTACTTCACTATATTACTTGTTACTCAGTTCTAAAGTATCGATGCCAAAATTACTTGGTATCGAAATAAAATATCGAGTAGTTACTTGTATTTAATCGTATCGTTTCATCCTAAGGTCGGTGTTGAGACTAGGAAACCCAGTTCAACTGGATAGAGTCAAGAGTTTTTTTACGCGTGTGATAGCAATTTGTGCTTATGCCACTGACTACGATAATAATTCATAGCCTTCATTGCCGACTACGACCATGGAAACACATCAATAACTTTGTAACCTATATAACCGGCTCAGGCCTTAGAGCCTATTGCCGGCTCCGGCAGCGGACCTTATTGCCGGCTCCGGCTATGGACCCCATTGCCGGACCCGGCGGTGGACCCCACTACCGGCTCCGGTTGCGAACCCCATTGCCGGCTCCGGCTCAGGATCCCACCACAATACAACATAAGAAAAGTAAGCTTTGAACTGCTTAGATAAGTAAATACCCAATAACTTTTTTGAACTTTAATATGGTTTCCCCAGAATTTGAAAACATATACTTAGTAATACATTCGGGAAAGTATTGCAAGTCTGAAATAACTATTCTGATGGAATGACGAAGGAAATCACAAAATTTACTAACACTCCCTGAGACACTGTTTATTTATGCAAAATAACATTATAAAACTATGGCACTTAACTTAGATGCCTCCCTGCTTCGTCAACGATCACTTTTTTTTATATCAATTTTAAAGGAAATACGAATATTGTCCGTTTTGTCGCGTCTATCACTTTACACCTCAGCTGGCATCTTGCCTACCTTTTTACTCAATCCAACTACTTTTGAATAACAACTAAATAAATACTATATTATTTTTGTATTTATCTCAGGTAGAAATCTTTTAATTAGATAAGTGAAATACGACTTGACAATAAAAAAAAACTTACCTAAAAACTTAAATAACATTAAAAACTTAACTAAAGATGACCTAAAAATAAAAAATCTAACAAAGTAAACCTAAAACAATTACAATAAATAGAAAATGCTGGCCAGATCGTTGCCGTCGTTAGGAAAGGTGCCCAAAAGGCTGGCGGCGTTGCCACGTTGAATGGCCAAACTAATTCTTTGGCCAAAGTAGCTTCCAGCCCTTCGGTCACTTGAAGCGTCGACCAAGCGCGACGAAATTTCTTTATAAAGTCGCCGCGCTTCCGAACCCCACGGCCCAAGAGTTTCTACAGCAAAAGGCACAAATATGAAGCCCTCGCCAAGGGCTCCATATATGCGCCTTTTTAAAACTTCAGCTTTTGCGGCTGCCGCGCCTGCCCTTATTGCGGTCACTTGGACATGGGACTGTGCCAATGTGTCAACGCACGTTGCGTCCCATATCAGTGACCGCCCGTTTTTCCAAGGAATGAGCGTCATTCCGTCGGGCCGTCTGCCGTCATCGCGTGCTATGCCCTTTGGCTCTAATATAGCCGGCACACTGGCACTGGCAAGGGCCCGACGAATGACGTCATTCAAGGTAGCGTGGCGCGACAGACGACCAGCACTATGCTGACAAGATAAGCCGTGGTGGCCCAATTGATCGACACTGTGTCCACAACGGCAGCGATGTGGCTCATTTATTTTGGCATAAGTTAAGAGTTTAATCAACAATTTGATCTAAATACAATGTCCTGTCACGTGCATAAGAGACAGCATTGGAAATTTGGAACAATCATAATTGTGATTGATCCAAATCGGCTTTTTAGAGGACCAGAACGGAATGCAGTCTAATTTGAAAAAACTATAGTCCTAGACTTTGTTTGACTCAAAGTTGGCAATGGCAACACTAAACAGCTGATTAACATCATGACAAATGCCGCAGATTGTCGCGCCAAAAGTATTTTGTGATATTTGCAGTTAGGGTGTGATTAGCTAAGTTTAAAGATTAATCACTACTTTAACTTCATATCAAAGTGAGTATTTCATATTTTGAATATATTAATGCTATTGGTATTTGTTTTATCTTTTCTTAAAACAGCCGCAGACATGATTTTTTTTTGTGTGGTGTCTCTATCAATCAGTGTTACCAACATAACATACATAAATCGTTTTCTGTTTGTTCCTCATCACGAAAAAAAGGCAAAGCCACGCCATTTTCGTATTATTTTATCGATTACTGTTATTTACTTCGTGATTTGGCTACGATAACTGTAGAATTAATCAGTGAACCTATATAGCAACAATAGTATACACGCATCGATGTCGGCTGACTCGATAACTTGACCACAAAGCGTGGTGTTAGACCTTTCAGCTGTCGAAGCAGGACATGCTCTGGTAAAAATGGTTACATCTAATAAATTGCCCGAGAAAAAGGTTGTTAAAATGGCTGAGCAAAACAACACTGTTGTTGTACCTCAAAGAACTTTGTTGGGAGAAGTGAATGAGCATTTGACTTGCCCATTATGTCACGGTTACTACATAGACGCGACTACCATAGTGGAGTGTTTGCATTCTTTCTGTCGGAGCTGCATTATCAAACATCTTCAAGTCAAAAGCTACTGTCCCGAGTGTGAAATGATGATAAACTCTGCTCGACCTAACATAAAACCAGATAAGGCACTTCAAGACATTGTTTACAAACTTGTGCCTGGCCTCTTTCAAAGAGAGATGGAGAGGAGGCAACAGTTCTATGCATCTCGTCCAGGGCCAGCTGCCTCTGCTACACCTGAGCAGAGAGGTGAAGATACAGAAAGAATAATCTTTAGTCCCGAGGATGTGATTTCATTTTCTTTAGAATTTGCTGATGCTACTGACACGGATAGCATATCTAGTAAATCGTCTGACAGTAATGAGCCTCAAACAGCATTAGGCACAACCAGGAGATTTTTACAGTGTCCTGCTGTTGTTAACATCAGCCATCTTAAAAAATTTATTAGTATGAAGTTTGATATAGATAGTACACAGTACTCTATTGACATACTGTACAAAAGAGTACCATTGCCTGATTACTACACTTTAATGGACATTGCTTATATTTACAATTGGAAAAGAAATGAACCTATGCGGTTTTTCTACCAGATAACAGATTATATTGCTATCAGAACAAGATATGGTTTATTTGACATAAACAGAAAGGGTTCAGATTTTCGTGATAGGAAATCAAGTCCAACTCCTACTGAAGAGACTAATGTCAGCAGCCCGGCACCAAATTTAACTGAACAAGGGTCTGAATTATCCTCTGGAACAGATAGCCCCATGCCTGATGATAATGTCAAAAAGGCAACAGATTCAATAAAGAAGCACACAAAGCAAGAGCCTGTAATAAAAGATCCCAGTACACAAGAAGGCACAAGCAGTAAGAATACAAATTCATCTCAATCTAAGAAACCTGATGAAGATGTTGAGAAATCACAGTTTCTCAACTCATTTGAGCTAACAGCAAAAAATGCACTGTTAAAACCACTTACTATAAAATTAAATAAAGACAGTATTAATATAAAACCTGATCAGGATACTAAAGAATCAGCAACTATAGTGAAAGCTCCAGCTAATTTGCCTAAAACAGCTGATGATTCATTGAAAAGAAAACATCAGACACCTACAACATCACCAGAAGTAAAGAAATTTAAAGTAGAACTGGACAAAATAAAACCACCAGCAAATCCATCTAACACTTCGGTTCAAAGCGGACCTTCTTCTATGCATACAGTTGGAAAGAAAATAGAATCTCCTGAAAAGAAAAAGGAAATTCAAATGCCCAAAGCATTCCAACCTATGTCATCTAGTAGTGCACATTCTGTACACAGTGCTTCTACACCATCTTCATTGCCTATTAAAGAAATTAAACCTCCACATACTGTACCAAAACAAGTACCAGATGGTACTCCAATAAAGAGACCAGTTCCAGGTTCTCATGGAATTTTGTCACCAAAACGGAAAACTGTTGATACTGCAAGTTCAGTAATACAATCAAAACCAATCACACCACTTAAGTTACAAGTACCTAAAACTGAATCATCAACTGTCAATACTAAACAAATTGATACACCCAGACATACCATCAAAAAGATGCCTGATTTGAAACCTAGTGTACCACCATCTTTTGTGGCGTCTCAAAATAAAGGACAAACTATCGGCAAAGTAAGAATGGATCTATTAGCTAATAACAGTGATCCAACAATAGATAGAAGCAAAATTTTGTCACAGGTCAAGAATTCCCTGGGAAATCAAAATCCAAGTCAGATGTCTGGAGATCCATTAAAGTCTTTGTTTGACTCCTGTAAAATTAACATTCCTTCATCACTTTCAATAACTTTAACTGATCAAAAAGATCAAAGAAACCAGAATGATCCTTCCCCTGTTGATCCTAAAAAATCCATTATAAATAAAAACTTGACTCTTGCTGGTACTAATAATGCAACAGCACACAAAGTTCCCAGTCCTCCAGTGCACAATTATATAGAAATATTGAAATTACCAGATGCTGACCCCAAAAAGCAAGTGGTTAAACCTGACAATAATGCACAAACAAAACCTGCTCTTCCTACTAATGCTGAAAACCCTGCTTCTCAATCTAAATCTTCAAGTAAGACAGAAACATCAGCAAAAGGTCCAATTCCCAGTTTGAAACCAATAGCAGATACTAAGACAGCCAAGTCAAACAGTGGTCTTTCAGGTCCAATTACATTCCAACAAACATTTGAGCAACAAATTCAATCAATACAACCAACAGACAAACCTAAACTGCCTAAGAATAAAATGCAAATTCCAAAGTTGATGCCAGCTACACCAAAGGCATTAAGCGCAGCTAATAAACTTAATAGTAAGCCCAACACTCCTATAATGCCAGAAAATAAATCAGCCTTAAGAGGTGATAATGCTTTAGATTTATCTACACCACATAATATTCATAGCCTCCAGCAAACGAAAGCTTTAGAGACTATGCAATCTATTGCAAATTTGGCTAAGAAGCAAAATTTTACCACCAAAACTATGCCACAGAACAGTATGTTTTCTGGAATCTCAAACAGACCTGTACCGGCAGCATCCATGCCTTTAAGAATTCCCAGTACAACAAACAGCACTACAGCAAATCAGACAAAAACTGATAGGATAAATAATCCCAGCATTTCTCATATCAATAACACACGGCAAGACATTTCCAACAAATTAAATACATCTAAACAAATAACCAATATGAGTTCTGCACCATCACCGAGCTATCAAATGGGGTCTCATAATTCCCCAGCACAGCCATCGCCCAGACAAACAAGGTCCCCAAGCTCTTCACCAAAATTAATAATTGCAGAAGAAAAACAATCAAGCTCTATGTCTGAACAGAACATAAACCAATCAAATCAAATATCCAGCACACAATTGGGTAGTAATAGTGCATCAAAAGCGGAACCTTCAAAACCCTCACCTGGTCCCTCTAAGCCAATAATGAAGCCTATAAAGACTTTGATACCAAGCAAAATGCCAGCAATAAGGCCACCTATGGGGATGAATATTAATAATCCTACAGATTTTCAACTTATACAACAAACAATGTTAAGACAAACCATGGAAATGCATGCCTGGTTCAAGGCGCAACATCTTAATATGTCAAATCAATCAAGTAATAATAATGATAAGCACTAGGACTTATGTTAGTATTTTAGTAGTAAGGTTTTATCTTCAGACGTTGTGTTATCCTTATTTATTAATATCATTGAAATAGATAATAAAAAATCTCAATGTTTAACTTATGTATTGGTATATGTATAGATCGGAGATATTTGTTGATGACCACATCAAGGAGGAAGACCTCAAGTATCTTGAGTACTCAGATATGCTAAGATTTGCTAAAAGAAGCAGAAGATTTGAGGAGGGAACACCCCTGGGACAATAGAATACCAAAGCTCCAAGCAATGGGAAATGGATGGAATAGCTCCAAATGGAGAGCCGACCATCCGCCTGTGCCCAGCAAGCATCCCATCTCAACATCCTCAAATGTATTGGCACGCTGATGTTTGAAGATACTTGTAGCAAGTCGGTAGAGCAAGTTCAGTGGAAACTCATTGGTTCAATCCTGTTGGTCGAGCATGCACCAATGAGTCTTGAAACTTACGTGCTTTGTATTTGTATACTTACTTTACCCCTTGCCGAACTGTGAAGGAAAACACTATACGGTGAAATCTGTATGCCCTGAGAATCATGTATTTATTTGTGCCTGAAGTATGGTCTAGCTAGGAGGACAGTAATAGGCTCTCTTATCAACGTCAGGTGTACAAAATTTCGGCGAAACAGGTGTACAAGTAATTCAATTTTCTAGTAGGTAACAATCCATACAATCACCTCTGACACACCCTCGGGGAGACATGTGTGGCATGATACTATGTAGCTGTAATAGATAAATAATACTTGTTGCGTGCCAGCCAGTTATTATTTATTATGCAACAGCTACCTGGTAATATTCAATAATCATATTTGCAAAACTGTCTTGAAAGATTATTTTTGAAAGAGGGTTTTTTGTTTTAAAAACATTTTATTTAAACTCCATGTAAAAATTGTATGCCTTGTTTTATATTATGTTATAATATTGATGTATTTATAAGCATTACTTTTGGTGCATTGGAATTGTGTTATTATTATTAGCAATAACTTACTAACTTATTTACAAAATTGACGTTCTTAAATTTTATTTTATTATTATTACAATTTATTTTGTCTATGTGAAAATCATATAAATCTGGGTACAGGATTTTTCAATTATTGCACACTAAAGGCCTCGCCTCACGGAAAGCGCTATGATACCGTAGCGTTAGCGGGCGAATTAATATGCATATAAGTATATGAGAGACGGCACACAGAAAGCGGGGCGGTTGCGAAGCGTCGTCGTCACCATATAGTCCCATATCATTCGCCCGCCATTGGCGGATACGGGGGAGGGGGAGCCTATGCCCCCCTCAAAACACCCAGGTACATTTGACTAGACTTTTCAATTCGATTCAGGTGCACTTTTACATACCATGGGTACCTATATAGGGTATCGATAATAGGTTTGCCAAAAACGCCTTAAAATGTATTTTTTTGCTTTGTGATTAAAATTGTCCGAATGCCTCCCCCCCCAAATCAATTCAAATTTATTTGCACCGTAATGTCAAATCCTGGATCCGCCTTTGTCGCCCGCCAACGTCACGCTATCATCGTGCCCCGCTATCGCCACGCTTTCTGTGTGATGAGGCCTTCAGATTTGTACCTTTCAAAATGTTTGTAACTTTAGTCAATAAGTTTTATTTTGGGTCTACTCTATTGAACTTACCAATGATGTAAAAACTGGATGAGTATAACTATAAGAAATGTAGTTATTATGGTTTGATAATAAATATTATACTTTAAAATTACAGCATTTTAATTAAAAGTATCATAACCAGTTATGCCAGTCAACAAGATAAATATTGGTAGGTAGGCAATTCAAACGTAGGTATTATTTAAATATTTGGACATGAAACATTACCACAGAAAATAGCATACGTTTATAACTTCTCTGTATTGTTTTAGATGGCTGCAGTCCAAGCTAAAATACCATTTCGATCTCGTAAAAAAACCTGCATACTCGGCAAGTCCAAGAAAGGCAAGGCAGATGCCGAAAACTGGGATTACCTCAACATTGGGGAGCACAATAACAAACTGAAACGTCGCATGGACAAAGAAGGTGACTGCAAAGAAGATGACGGTACGTGATTTATCCTAAAGTAGCAGTGCAGCACCAACCCAGTTGGTAGCGATCATTTATATTAGGTCTTTACATATGAAATTACCGTTTTCTATAGAGAATTTGAAAGGACTCAATTTTCAGTACTGACATTTGCATTTTTTTTAGGAATGACAAATCCAAATTATGTAATTCCTTTTGTGTATGAATGAGACAACCTTCAGCTAATAGCAACATTCATTTAATTTTTGAAAAGTGTCAGCTGTAAAAAATTATTACGAATCTTATCATGGAAACGGATGGCATTTAGGACGAACTGGTTTTGAAGATTTATTTTAGGTATCAAACTGACAATAAAATCAAAATTAAATACGTAGATGAAAACCTTGAAAATAATTTTTGAAAAGTCTCAGCTGCAAAAAATTATTACGAATATTACATGGAAACGGATGGCATTTAGGAAGAACTGGTTTTGAAGATTTATTTTAGTTATCAAACTGACAATAAAATCAAAATTAAATACGTAGATGTAAAACCTTGAAATCAATTTTCAAACAAAAAACAAATAATTGAAATAGCTTTTGAATTACAGGAATTATGAACTCATGAATCTGTGAGAAAATTTCGGCAATTTCATGCAAAGCGTGAGGCGCGATTAGCCAGCCAAATATGCGCTTTATTGTCGCGATACGTCTCGCTTCGCATCGGAGTTGGCGTCGTCCTGCACCGGGTTCTTAAGGGGGCCCGTGAGTGAAACATTTCGGTGGTTCCCAATCGCTGCATGATAACTGTGTTTGGTTGTACATATTTGTGTGAGCAGACATTTTCCATTCTGAACTAACGAAAAAGTAAGCATTGTTCTCAGTAAATGGGTGCACCATTTCCACGTCTAAAATGCAAGTAAAATACAGCCGCAAAAATTCTGACAATGTTTATCACAAAATAAAAGAAGAGAAAATTGTAGGCGCCTTAAGCCTTAAGGTGCTTTTGGCAAACCTATATAATGTAACCTATGCTTTTAAACCTATGCTGTGTAAAAGTGCACCCAAATCGAAAAGTCGAGGGAAATAGTCAAATATATGTATTCCTGTACGTTTCGGGGGAGAGGGGCATGACCTCATAGCCGCCCCCCCTCCCCACTGTATCCGCCAATGTAAGCAAATTGTGACTAAAACAGCAACACTATAACAGTCAACTATACTTATGTTTTGTTACAGAAGGGTGTTCACCTACAAAAATATCTAGGATAATTAGGAATAAAACCGCCAAAAGTAGTAAAGATAATGAGACTACAAAGAAAAGGTACCTATGATGCATTTTAAATTTACTATTTAATGTTGGTTTGATTTTGCAACCAACAGCGGAATAAATTGTACCTTTTACATACGCGTATCCATCCAGTAGGCCAGGCCTACCATGAGTTTTGGACCGATATACATTAGCGACTGCGTAAAATATTTTGTATTAGAAATTCTGGTTCCTCTGAAACAGCGTTGTGCAATTTCTCATATAAATATTTTACGCAGTCACTAGAGAGTATCGAGGCCTAATAGAGGAGGTTCTCTTGCCAGCTCTTGTATGGAGACCCTTCAGATTGTGACCAAAGCATGAAACTTGATACAGATGTAGCCTATGTCAAAATGAGCAGAATAAGCCCTGCCCTCAGCAGTTTCACCCGCAGGGGGGGGACATGGATGTCGGAGTATGCTCCTGCCGCTCCGAAAACAAAAAATACCAACGCATCGTGGTTTTACACAAGGGCATATTTGGTATCCTTTAAATTATGGATAAGGAATTCAAGTTTGAGGTTTTCATATATTATCTGTGGTAATATCTTTTGCTATAAAAAACCTTTTTTTGTGAAAGGTAGAAGTACCTACTTATTATTGTTCTATTTAAATAGGTATAACTTTAACATTGGTAAGTTATCAATAAAATAATAAATACTGGTCATTGTATCCTTGGGATACTTAAGAGAATTTCAAGGTAGGTACATCTGCGCATTGTATTAAAAGGAGGTTAGGCAGTGACCGGACTTAAATAAACCAAAGGAAGAGGATGCGATTTCCATTGTTACATATGTAGTTGTTTTCTTCAGGTAAATTATGCATCATGCATAAATCAAATCAATGGGAGCTGCGACAGTTTTATTAAAACGAGGGAAAAAGAGACCGCAGTAAATAATAGGGCTTAAATGTTTTGTTATGTTAATTTCAGCGTTACAACAGTGGAAAGACTAAAACCTCTCGCTAGCAGAGAAACTGAGATAGAATGGCTGGAGAAATTTCTGACTGAACACTTGGATAATGAAGAGTCTGGCTCGCTATACGTGTCGGGACAGCCTGGGACCGGCAAGACGGCCAGCCTCTCCTACATACTGCAACTACCACAGGTAAGCAGATTGAGCTTCGTCCATACTCATCCCTAGTCCGAACTCGCCCCCTTTTTTATATGCCTATCAGTTGCAAGGGTACAGTTTGTCGGAAAAGTGCTACGATGTAGAAAATAAATATTCAACACGTATTAATTTTACGTATTAATTGATCTTTTTCTACATATTTTTTTAACAAAATGAAATGACCTACTTAGATTCCGTGCAAATAAGTAGTTATTATTATTAATATTGCATTCCTATAAATTTCACAATAAGCAAAGCCTGCACGGTCCGAAGTCAAGTACCAGTCAAGTCTCGCAAAAAAAAAAAAAACGCAGAACGGCCGTACCATTTTTCTTGAATATGTATTTTACAATAAATATCTAAATAAAATTAAATATATCGTCACGACATGAATCCACGAGGGGGTGTCAGAGGTGTTCCCGAGTGTGAACTGTGAAATGCAAGTCACAGTCCACACTCGGTACACCCACGGTTCATCGACGATTATTACGTCCGTGTCCCAACGTGATGGGTGGTGAACCCTATCGCCGTTCTTCGGGCACAAATACAGTATTTGCAACTGAATAATTTTCCAACTTTCTCTTTCCAGGTAAAAGAAGATTACACACAAGTGTATGTAAATTGCACTATGATGAAAACCGCAGCAAGTATTTACAATAGAATCTGTAAGGAGCTAAAAATACCAACATCTGGGTCAACTGAGAAGGCTTGCCTAACAGCCATAGAGAAGTACTTGGCAAAGAAACATAAAATGATGTGAGTAGTTACACGTAACAAAGGAAACAATAATAATAATATACAGTCTTAAAAACATGTATACAGTGTAGAAAATGTTAATATGGTGTTAATATGATGTTGCGGAAGCCGGAGACCGGCGATGTTCCATACGAATAACAACTTTTACTATGGAACCAAACCACAAATCGCGAAAAAAAAACTGTTGTTCCATAGAAAAGTCACATAACTACTAGACCAAAATGTATGAAACAACTGATTTTATTTTCATGATTCCTCGATTTTTTTCACAAGTTGTTCGTATTTACTCGTACTATCGCAAGTCTCCGGCTTTTACTACATCATCCTAACACCTACTATTGTCGATAGTAGATTTTATAAAGGAAACATTTCTTTAGTTTTTACAGCATACATATATTTTTTTAAAGTTTCTTGCTTCAGCCGGGAATCAAACCATAAAAAAATATAAAGTAGTTTTATGGTAACAATGGCTATAGGATCGGGTCAGTCAATGATATAACGAATGTCTTTTAAGAAACATTGTGCCTTAAATTAAACATTTCTTTCTCTAGATCTTAAATTATCATTGACGCTATCGTTTGATGCCATAAAACTACACGGTACAGGCGAGGCAAACGACTTTTCAAAAAAAATTCAATGCAGTTTAATACTTATTAAAAAAAATGAAGAAATGTTTCATTTGAGTAAAATCATATACAGGCTGCTTGAAAATTCAACCTATTCCTTGAAAGGAGTTATACTAGAGATCAATTCCAACAAATTGAGCCCTATCAACTAGGGGTCAAAAATGAATGGTCTTCGATTTTAAAATTATTCTTCAAACTTTCAGACTGGTAACCAAAAACAAATAATTTAAAATAACTACTCCTCTCTCGGCACTTATTTGTTATTTTTCTGATTAATGATAAATGAGTGATCATTTATAAAAAAATACATGCCCTGAATTCCCATAATCTCAGAAATAAAAGGCCTTAAGTGGAAAGAAGACCTTGTTTACTTTGTAATTTTCGCAATATCGACGTGTTTAACTTGTTATTTTCGACCCCTAGTTGATAGGCATCATTTGTTGGAAATGATATCTAGTATAACTCCTTTCAAGGAATAGGTCGAATTTCCATGCAACCTGTATATTACCTTTCCTCCACAGACCTTTCTTTTTTTTCCGCCTGTATGTATAATTATTAATTAACATATTTTTATCTAACTACCATGTTCGTTCTTCTGTTTATTTGTTTTATAAATAATTTCCGAACATAAACTCAACTTACACTTAGTAAAAAAGTATACTTTGATAGTAAGCGGTACATACCAAGAAGACCTGGTATTCCTGTAATTGCCAAGTTCGTTAATATCCTAATTTCCTTATTTCCAGTTTACTAGTGCTAGACGAGATCGACCAACTAGACAGCAAGCGGCAATCGGTATTGTACACAATATTCGAGTGGCCAGCCTTACCGAACTCCCGGCTCGTCCTGATCGGTGTTGCCAACGCCCTGGACCTCACTGAGAGGGCTCTACCTCGCCTGCAGGCGCGATGCTCGCTGCGTCCTCGGACTCTGCACTTCGCGCCCTACACGAAGCAACAGATCATCAATATATTTACCACGTTATTGGCTGACGAGGACAAGAGTAGCGTCTTCTCTCCGGTTGCGCTTCAGATGCTCGCAGGTACATTTGTTTCATCGTTTGGAGACGCCCTCGAAGTAATTCGGGGGAGAGTAAAAGGACAGCTCACAGGCAAAAAACCAGGAGGCCCACCATGCCTGCGACCGATGGATGGCGGTATATCCATCCCTAATAGCCGGGCCTTATATGGAACAGACTGGTGACGGGTAGCAGCGTCACTGGTGCGAGGGTTCCGGCACCGAGCTCACCAACCCGCCTGCCCAGCGTGTGTGAGTATGGGCAATTCTTCCAGGATGACCGCCGGGTGTGGCAAAGTCCTGGAAAGGCTTATGTCCAGCAGTGGACGAACTAGGCTGATGGATGGATGGATGGATTGTCGATTGGGTCTGGAAGCTAGATATGCAACAGCCGTACTAACCTCCACAAAAACGGCAGTTTTGATTGACATTCTGCCTAATTAAGTATTTAAATGGGCAATCAATAATTGTTTGATTGTACGTTCTTCTGTAAGATCCGACAGCATAATTTATGGTTACCATAATAACGTACCTTGAATCCAATTAGCCCCGTTCATTCGAATTCGAATCTAACCATAAAGTGCATTATTTTATTATTTCAAAATACTATTTTGTTACATTTATGTCTTTTATATGATAACTATTTATTTACACTCTTTGCCGCCTTTTCTGTATTCCCATCAATTTAATTTTATATATAACTAGCTAACCCGGCGAACTTCGTTCCGCCAAACAGTCTAATAATATCGTGTTAACTTTAGTTAGACTTATTTTAGGATTTCATTAAGGTAATAACATTAATACAACTTTTTTGCAAATACAGAAATGTTTTATTGCTTGCCATTGCGAAAGAAGAATGGCAGAGACCCATGTAGATTCAGTACCGTTGTTAGGCTTAGCGTAGGGTATTGAATATATGCAGAAATAATAGTTCTTGGAATAACTAAGCTATTTTTAAAACTTGGGGTTTAGATGTTATTTAATGATATCAGAACGCTACATAAATAGGTTTCTTTTATATGCGTAGTTTTGTCAACAGATGGCACCACATGCTGTTTGCATTCGTAAAATTAATTAATTTATTTATTGTTATTCGATAACTTATCCGATACTTTATTACTTATCCTGCTATTCGGAGCGGATAAGAATACACCAAAAAAGAGATAACTAACATCGATCCAGCCGATCTTGAGTTATAAGTGGTGTAACTAACACGACTTTGTTTTATATATTTAAGATATAAGGTGACATTATTTATATACCCAAATTCGTACCGAAGTCGTTATCATCATCATCATCATCATCATAATCATAAATTCTTTGTTGCTCAATAAAAGTACAAAATGGCGGACTTAATGCATAAAGTATTTTCTACCTGTCAACCCACAGATGGTTCAAGATATAAACAAGGTTGGCGTGCGGAAAGAAAAACTGAACAATAGCAAATTTATTGAATATCTTACTCTAAATTAAAGATTTAATAAACCTTAAAAAATACCTATAAAATTATATATTTAAGATATAATACATAAATAAAAATTATTGTTAGTAATAGTAAGTGATCGATCACTGATTAAATGATCATCATTATTACAGACCTATAACACTTTGTTATTTTTCAAAATAAAATATTGAACTATAGTAACTGACTCGGGGCTGGGATTGCGTTTGTAGAGAACACGAAAAAAATAATTTTCGTATTTCATAAAAAGGGTAATGGAACCTTGATACCGAGCACTTACAGAATCTTCAGTATGAGTTTGGCTACATAAATAAATGTCAATCTGTATAGTCACGTATGATTTTTAGGGTTTCAGGTACAAAAGGAACATTATGGTGAGACTCCGTTGTCCGATCGTCCGTCCGTCCGTCCATTTCCATTTCCAAAACAAAAGTTAGCAAAGTAAAAAATATTACCCTAAAATTACAATATCGGTATCAAATTATAGATATTAAAAAGTTACTTGTAAAAAAATATACTTTTACTATATTTACTGGCACTGGTTTCGAGAAATCTTTAAAAAACTACGAAAATATGTATGTCCCCCTCCCTTATCTCCGAAACTGGTAGACCGAAAAATATGAAAAAAATGACGATTATAGATCATAATTACAGGAAAACTATAACGGTTAAAAAAAAATTGAGCACAAATGAAAAATATAAAAAAGTTTCATAAATAAAAAAATATTTTATAAAAATACAATATGGGTATCAAATTGTGGATTAAAAAGCTGATTGTAAAAAATATATATTTAATTGCATCTATTTCGAGAAATCCTTGAAAAACCATAAAAAATGGACCCCCTTACCTCCAAAACTGGTGGACCGAAAAATATGAAAAAAATCATGGTAATATGTGTTTACGTAAATATTATAGGAAAAATAAAGCGGTTGAAAAATTCACGAAAAAAAATTACAAAATTAAATTTATCATCCACAATACGGTACTTTAGGTACGCGAGTCTGACTCGCACTTGGCCGGTTTTTTGAAGTGTTATTCCCATGTACCAATATTAGTGCAGATATGTAAATGTAAATATAAATTGTGTCATTCCAGCTAAGATATTAGTGCAGATATGTAAATGTAAATATAAATTGTGTCATTCCAGCTAAGATATTAGTGCAGATATGTAAATGTAAATATAAATTGTGTCATTCCAGCTAAGATATCGGCGATATCGGGCGACATGAGGCGCGCGCTCGACATCGGCCGGCGAGTGATCGAGGTCGCCAGGCGGAACAAGTTCTCCGAGAACAAATCCGTCCATTCTATGATGAAGGATGCCACCGTCACCGTTGAACTGAAGCAGGTTCGATTACCGATTATTGTTTACTGAATCGCTTGATAAAATAATTAGCTTTGCTGTAATTTGACAACGCATGAAACAATGAAGAAGTTTAATGATGGCGATAATACCATATTTAGTTTCATAGATTTAGAATATAGATCAAAACCGATAAACCAGTAAAATGATTGTAGAAATCCGTATCTGAGATATAGATTATTTAAATTTACATATTTTAGGGCTTTGAACAGGCGGGTTATGTGACGTCAGCCCACACCGCGCCGCGCCGTCCGTGCTGATTGTTATTATTTTGCGTTGGCTGTTCAAGAAATGCGATAGGTTACACGTATTTCACGGTAATAGTTTGTTTTTTGGGTTCCATACCCAAATATAATAGCCATACGTCACATATTCTTTTTATAGGTGCCAGAATTATTTTTATAACCAGAACTCCACCGAAAGCAATGATCGGCTTAGCCGACTAGTCGGCCTCGTTTAAACAGACTAGTAGGCCAATCGGCTAGTTGGTCAAAGACATAGTCAGCCCATCTTTAGTTTTGAGCCCTATCACCGTTCTTCGGGCAGAAGTGTCCCAAACTTCAACCTTAGTCAATCGAAGCCCATAATAATAATAATAATATAATGACATGCAGGTGCTAGAAGTCCTCAACGACGTGTACGGCGGTTCCACAAAAATCGAGAGCGACGTCGACGCCGCGTTCCCGTTACAACAGAAACTGATACTGTGCAGTTTGCTGCTGATGCTCACGCGCGGCAAGAATAGGGACGTGCTTGCGGGGAAGCTTCACGATGTTTACAAGAGGTGAGTCGATGTGAGACCTGATACGTTGATTCAAAATACCGATATAAAGGGTTTCGTGAAGCCTTTGTTCTCAACGAGTCACCCCCAAACGAGTCACACTGTTACTCGAGACACTGCGGGGTAAACCTGCGTGCACTATAGGTAAACCACACAACAGTACGAGGGGAGTGTCGGGCGACGCGGAGCGAGAAGCGACCCTGCCCCGCGCTCGCACCTCCCCACCACGCTCGGCTCTTACCTATAGATCAGGGGTCTCCAAACTTTTTAGCCTAAGTGCCACACTGATTCCGCCACTAAGACCCAAGGGCCAAGACGTAGATAATTCCAAAATATTAATATATAATAAATTCGTATTGGTACTAGCCGGTCAGTGAGATATCTTTTGTGCAGGGCACAGGACATTACTCCGCTCCGTTCGCAATTTCGGTTGGTACTTCGGGCAAGTGTCATTAAAAACATTGCGACGGAGTTAGCCGAAGCGTGTTCTGTGCACCTTGAAATAGTTTTGTAAATAACATTCATATAATAACTCTACTTTTAGACAAATACGCATGATAACCTTTCTATTAGTATCGGTTGTGAGTTTTGATATATCATAAATAGTAAATAGCATTACGTTATTATTATAAGTTTGTGAATTTTAAATAAACTATAGCGGGCTAGAAACAGGGCATGTCCGGCCAGCGACCGCGGGCGAGCCGTAGTTTGGAGACCCCTGCTATAGATGAACCACACAACTGAAGGAACGCCCGTGGTATACGAGGAGAGCGTCGGGCGACGCGGAGCTAGAAGCGACCCTGCCCCGCGCTCGCACCTCCCCACCCCGCTCGACTCTTACCTTTAGATGAACCACAAAACTGAAGGAACGCCCGCGGTACGAGGGGAGCGTCGGGCGACGCGGAGCTAGAAGCGACCCTGCCCCGCGCTCGCACCTCCCCACCCCGCTCGACTCTTACCTATAGATGAACCACAAAATTGAAGGAACGCCCGCGGTACGAGGGGAGCGTCGGGCGACGCGGAGCTAGAAGCGACCCTGCCCCGCGCTCGCACCTCCCCACCCCGCTCGACTCTTACCTATAGATGAACCACAAAACTGAAGGAACGCCCGCGGTACGAGGGGAGCGTCGGGCGACGCGGAGCTAGAAGCGACCCTGCCCCGCCCTCGCACCTCCCCACCCCGCTCGACTCTTACCTATAGATGAACCACAAAACTGAAGGAACGCCCGCGGTACGAGGGGAGCGTCGGGCGACGCGGAGCTAGAAGCGACCCTGCCCCGCGCTCGCACCTCCCCACCCCGCGCGACTCTTACCTATAGATGAACCACAAAATTGAAGGAACGCCCGCGGTACGAGGGGAGCGTCGGGTGACGCGGAGCTAGAAGCGACCGTGCCCCGCGCTCGCACCTCTCCACCCCGCTCGACTCTTACCTATAGATGAACCACAAAACTGAAGGAACGCCCGCGGTACGAGGGCAGCGTCGGGCGACGCGGAGCTAGAAGCGACCCTGCCCCGCGACTCTTACCTCCGCGCCGCCCGACGCTCCGCTCCTACCGCGGGCGTTCCTTCAGTTGTGTGGTTCACCTATAATAAGCGTATATGTGTCGGAAGTACAGCGATACGGCTCACCTATATCACGTTTGGACTTTAAAATCGTCAGTGAAAAGAGGGAAATGACAGTTCACACTCTAAAACACCTCTGACACCCGCTCGGGATAAACATTTGTTATGTATAAATAATATAGTTTCCTGTGCTGTTGCCATAAAATAACTTTATGTACGGATATATCAAGGTAAAGAACCTCAGACCTTTCCAGACCTTTTGTAGAGATCTCATCTACACTATCCCTGAACGCGATAGTACTTGCTAAACGGTAAAAAAACACGGTAAAAAACATTTTTAGTGCATACCTGTACGTGTATGCACTAAAAAGCCTTAAGCGCGCTTTGTCTCTGTCTTTTTCTTTACGTGTAAAGAGTAAA
This sequence comes from Ypsolopha sequella, assembly GCA_934047225.1. Taxonomy (NCBI): domain Eukaryota; kingdom Metazoa; phylum Arthropoda; class Insecta; order Lepidoptera; family Ypsolophidae; genus Ypsolopha; species Ypsolopha sequella. The sequence continues at coordinate 11,974,459 of OW203992.1, forward strand.
GAAAATAACCAAACTTTTGCACTTTTTCAATGTTTTTCATTGCTATTTTTGTTCTTAAATTGTTCTTAAATAAAAAACTATAAACGCTCCAGTCGTCTATGAACTTTATTTCAGTAAATGAATCATAATATCAAATTACTTATTTATATCAAAAAGTAGGGAAATAGAGGAAAAAATTACTCGACAAGAGGTAACTTTGCGAATTTATTCTATCGAGCCAACTTTATCAAATCGTATTTCCATCGTGTATACTGTCTAGTATATATCCTCAATAATACCAATAAAACATAATAAAACGGGATTTGAGATCAATCTGACCGACTGAAATGTATTAGAAGACTGATTTAAACGATCCAAACAGAATAGTATGATGGAATGATGTCTTTATACTCGTAGTTAGTTCTCTACTACACAGCCTATATCCTACCATTTTATCACCTTTTAGCTCAGACCTTGTCCAATACTTTTCTTAAAAAGGTTGTTTCCTAAAGAGATAAAGTACGTTAGTGGTTTACGTAACAAATAAAAAAATCCTGTCTAACAAACAATCGTACTTCACAGAGTGGCTCTAGGACGTAACATCGCCCCCCTCGACCTGAGCGAACTTCTCAGCGCGTGCGCACTTCTAGAAGCGCGCGGGGCGCTACGGGTGGCGGGAGGAGGCAGCGGGGGGGCGCGCGCCAAGAGACTGCGCCTACAGTGGGACGAAGCGGAACTGACTGCCGCATTGAGGGACAAACCGCTGATGGCGGCCATTTTGAATGACACGCAGTGCTTGGGACCGTGATTTTATAGGTATTTGTACATAAATGGTACCTTTCAATACCTTAATTCAGTGATTAGTAGTTCCTTTGTTTAATGTTGTTGGAAAAGGAAATGTAAAACTGAATGGACATAGTTGGAAAATTTCGTTTTATTTTCCTTTTTCGGCGTATGTAAATTGTTTTTTTTTAGACATTTGATGTAAGATTTTAATGGATTTGTATTTAACGTTCTAAACATGACAGTATCATTGACGAGTAGATTTACATTCGATTCAGTAAATAACCACAGACTGATGCACTGATATCGTAGAAACTTCCCCATTATTACGGACTTATCGATTATCGTCGTCTGTAACCAAACATACTGTATGTAACTTTGTCAATGTAAATCTCGATTTTTAAATTTAATTTCAAGGAAGACTGACGTCCAATGTAGTAGTTTTAAAATAAGTTTAGTTATTTTAGTAAAAAGACGATGCATCCGTCGTGGATGTTTTAAGTGATCTGATGCATATTTGTATGTCAAAACAATTGCGAATGAGTTGACATTAGTTATGTTTGATTATATTTTGCGTATTATTTATGACATGCCGTATTATTAATCTTATGTATTTAACAAGTGTAAACTGTTTTTAGACTTATTAGTTAGTTATGCATACTTTTATAAGGAGTGTTGATAAAGTACAAGCAATAAACGGAATACTGCCAACATTTACTGAAATTAACCACAAATAAAATATAAGTTCGATTCTTCCAACTGCTGAATAAGGCGCCAAAAAAACATCGGACCAATAAAAAAAGTAAAAATATATATTTTATTTTTAAGATCTAAAAAACAAAATGTGAAATCTGTGTTGAGATTAAAAATTGACTGTCACTCGTTCCACAACTACCCGAGTGAAAACGAGGAGCTCCGAACAGCTCCGAACAATTCTCGAATTGTCAAAAATGTAAAATTCCGTTTTGAGAGTTACATTTTAGACGCCGTAAATTCAGGGGTAAATTTTCACTTTGACGTTGGTCAATAACATTACGCGCCAATTTTTGGTTTCTGGGTTATATAATTTTTCGGAATGGCTTGTAAAGCCATTTTATTTCGGTAATAATAATAAATTGCCTTTACAAAATGGCCGTTCCAAAACGATTAGTGAATAGATTCTGTCTCAGTCTTATCCGGAGTACACTTTTTCAATAATACTTTAAACTTAAAACTTTAAAAAATTTCTGCTGAAATATTGTTGATAAAAAATCATTTGTACTCTCCACATTGGTGTCGATTAGGTGAAGCACATCTTAACTTATTTGACAATACTAAACTTAATTTAGGCGTTCTGTCCTTGACTTTTCGATAAATAAAGAAAACGACAGGACGCTTAAAATAAGGTTAAATAAGTCGTTTTACACCGAATCGACGCCAATATTGATTTCTTTATAACTTAATATTCGTGTAAGTAAATATTTTATTTATTTGGGCTTTTAAGTAAATTAAATAAATATCGTGGATTGTACATGAGAATTGCCATCAATAAGTTTAGTCCATCCACTATATCTTATGTACCATCAAAGTAATTGCCGCAGACCCACTTTTCGCTCTTACACTGCAATACAGGCGAAAAGTGGGTCTGCGGATTTTTCCTCGATGTACGTTTATCAAAAATGCAAATACACGCAAATGGGAATTGCACATTATGCGAATGGTGTTAAAAGTTGAAATAAATGAATTTAATGTTTTTCCTGTAATTTTAAATATTTATATTCGTTATTATTGTATTTCTTAACTTATAATTATTTTTTAATTTCTAACTATTTTTGTAATTTTGATGTTTGACTGTGTTTTTATTTTATTAAAGACTTAAAAATATTTTTGCCTTTAATTTAAACTTACTGCTAATCTAAAATTTGTATTAAAATTAACAAAATAAAACAACAACGTTTTTGTATAATTTATTCTAAAAAATCTAATACTTAAACTCTAATTTGTGCATAAATCGGAAGACTTTTTACAAATTCTTAACTAAGTGATAGATAGGTACAAAAGGGACGAATGACTGACCTTCAAGTTGCGACAGTAAAATAGAATTTTCATACATTTAACATCAATCTTTCGCATTTACTGTCATAAATTAAGACGTGATGTCCTTAGGAATAGAAAGTTATTCACTAATAATACCGAAAACGTGGACGATAATTTGTTAAACAATAAATAACTTAAATAGTTAGTTACCAGGGTTTGTACAAAATCGACCTCTATTCCAAACCAAATGATCCAATCCGGTCATTAAAGCTGTTTATCGGTCATAGACATTTCTAGAGAGGCAACAGTACGGGATCGGTGGAGAGAGACAGAAGTCAGGGGGTCCTATAGACGCAGGCCAGGGTTGCGCGAGCGCACGAAGTTGAGGAGCTCGTCGCTGTCCTCGCAGACGAAGGGCTTCACGTGGTGACACGCCACGTCATGCCACTTGATGCCGTCGTTGTAGAAGTTGTTCAGGATCGACAGGCACGACTCGTCGTTACCCTAAAACAAACATCATCACTATGACGGGTCAACTATTCCAAGAACGCCACAAGGTTAACGAACCTAAAAACCGAAATCGAGGCGAGTGATAAAATTCTGCACGCTATCTCTCGATTAGACGCACTTTCTTTGCCACTTGTTTTGTCATGATAGAACAAAAATCGATTTCCGTAGACGAATAAATTAGTTAATTAAAAGAGAAAAGATGTGTAAGATTAGCATATCCAGTTGATGTTTACCTGAGCCGCCTCGCGGTTGTCGGGTTGCGGCTGTCCGTATCCGCCAGTGTAGGACCAGTCGCCGGTGTTGCGCTGGGTCGTCGGTCCGATCTTTGCGCCGGATCCGGACCAGAACCACCCGTTGACGTTGGGGGGTTGCAGGTCGGCACGGTCGCAACCAGCGAAGTTGCACTTCCTGCCCGACGTCCAGATGTAGCGGACGTTGCCGCGAGCGATCCTCTGCTTTATAAACTCGTTCTCCTGGAAATTTATTACGTGTTAGCACATGAATATTAATGGATGTTTGATGTTATCTCGTTTAACTTAGCAAATTATTTCGAAAAACTGTAAAGCAGATATCTCGCGTGCTCAACAATAAAGTCAGTAATGTGTGTTATCGTAACGGTGATCGCGTTTTCCCGCGATGACCATTTAGATATCCGGCGCGCACGCAGCTCGAGGAACTAATGTCAATGCCGCGGTCGACGACTCGCTCGCCCTCCACGCTGTTTCACAAGATGTTTCGTACAATAATCATCTTAACTGCACAGTAATTGCACAAAAAATCTCAAAATAATTTGAGTTTGCTGCACTGTCAGTCTTTAGTCTTTTTATTGCAATGTCGAGATAATTTAAAGTAATGCCGACCTGTGGGAGCGTTTCAAAACTCCTACATACTTGTATCTATTCTAGAAAAAGCGAAGCGGTCATGTTGGAATGTCACAACAGCTTGCGGTTTATAGGATGTAGACATCCCGTTAGCTCGGTTTACTTGACTAGAGCCTTATAAGTCTGGTGCAGTGTACGAGGCAGGAAGCGTCCCTCGATGCGGCCGCGTGAGAAGAAGTGGGCACCGGGTGACCGGCTCAGGGAATGTGTGTCGTGGCCCACTTTACGCCGAACGCTATGAGTAGATCGCTCCGCTGCAGTCGGCCGTTGCACCCCTTTCACGCAACGACTTCAACGCTCTACAAACTGCATCAATCTTTTCCCAATGAATATTGATGCAGCTGTAATGCACCGTCAGTATTCGGTCGGTGCGATCCTCACGCGATTCCGGGTCGCAGTATTCGAGGAAGGTCTTGTGGTAATAGAGTAAACAAAGAGAGACTAAACGTTCGTTGACATTCCGCAACCGCGGCAGGAAGTGCTCAGTGAAAACTTGTTTGCACTTTTCCTCGTAGATAACCTAACAATATTACAAAGAATTATGAGCCGACCCAGTGAAGGCAAATTCACAAGGAACTTGGCAACAACAAAAACGTTTCGCTTATGCCGGAATCGGGCTGTTGGAATAATTGAATTAAAAAACGTTGCTTGCATTTGCATCAAAGCATAAATGATATATCCAACAACGTTCGTGACTCAACAGCACTTTATTTGGTTCGCGAACATTATAAAAGTATTGAAATTCAAATCCGGTAATTTATCCTCCGATCCTAAAGCTTTTGCAATGTGTTTGTCATTGCGAAACGTTAATTGCGACCTGAATCTCCTTGGCTGAGGTATATGCTATTCGCTCGGTTTGATAATCGAGCAAGTGAGCGCATCACGACTGACCCTGATGCCTGATGCTGTCTGAGGAGATTACCGACACTTCTAGATAATGTATTATCTGAAGTGATCTGACATACATTCTATTGGTATTGAGTCGATTCAAGGCTCTGTGTGAACTATTAACAAGATCTTTAATCACCGTTTATAAACAAAATAGTTACCTCCGAGTCATAAAAGGCCATCGTCTTTACGAGTAAATTAAATTAGATGCGACCTGTGTAGGTACTTGGTGTTACAAAACATGTGGTCATTATTATCATCTCGATAAATGAATGGCTCTTCAATGTTATAGCAGCCTTGTTCGACATTTATGTAAATCAACGTTTCCAGAATGCACGCATGATCACATGACCACAAAACCATGTGACTGATTCAAATTAAAACAACACAAACGACGATTTTGGAAGCATCAGAATGAGAAGAACAAAGAAGGTTCTAGAATAGGAATGCTCACCTGTGGTGTCTCCATAGACACGGCATCCATGCAGTGACGACGGCAGATGTTCCTCGCGTCCAGCCAGTCCACTTCGAGGTTGCGTGTGGGCGCGTGCTCCCAGCTGAAGAAGTAGGAGTGCAGGACTCCTCGAGCGTCCCGGTATGTCGAATGACGAACTCCTGTTGGGCGTACAAGGTGTTCAATGGGTTCGAAAGAAAAGTTGTTTCGGTATACCTACAGGTACATTGAGCATATTTTTATTTATACATCATGAATTTTTTGTGGTTTTGGAAAAGCAAGCATATGATAGGTGCATGAGTATAAAACAACTTTTTCTATGAGGTCAACCCTCAAATCGGAAAAGAACAATTCGCCGAAATTTTGTAATTATCAAAATAGGACCCTGTAATAACTGAAAAATTCAAAAAATATCCCAACGTCGTTTGGTCATTTATCAAATTTCCGGTGTGAATTGGCTGCACGAGAACGATATTCATAGAAGGATAAATAAAAGTCCTTGTCATGGATCAACAGCTGCGTATGGTTTATCTAGGTGTTATTGCGAAAATAATGTTTGGTTGGCAATTTTGTTGAAATTGCTGTGCTTGTGAGGATGTGAGTTGACGTACTACGTTTGTGCAATGAAGGTTCATCGATGCGGTAAGCTTATTTGTAGAATTAGCATTTGTATAAGCAGAACGTCAACTTGCATTATGTTTAAACCCGAAATTGCGACACAGAGGTACTTCTAAGTTACAGACCACTAAATGGTGTGAGTACAAAAGCATATTGTAAAGTCGTCTTGTCAGTGCACTAAAGTATAGTCATACGTTTCGAAATATCGTTTATCTAAACGACTCGTTGTTCACGCTCCGCACAAAGGATTTAGATCTGTACTACTTCTCACGCTTATACCTTAATCTGTTTCAGAGATTTCCAGGAGATAAGATATTCCTATGTTAATTCCATTAAAAATTCAGTTGAATTATAATGCAACCACGCAGATAATTCTACGCCGTTTTAATAGTTGAAGCCCAACGTGGGGCTGCCTAGAATTATTGTGTTAGGCTCGTGAACTGAGAAATAACATGATGCCTTGCTCTGATTTAGTGTCGCTGTTTTTAGGGTTCTGTGGTCAACAAGGAACCCTTATAGTTTCGCCATGTCCGTCTGTCTGTCTGTCCGCGGTTTAGCTCAGAAACTCTTAGTATCAGAAAACTGTAATTTGGCATTTGTATACATATTAATCACGCCGACAAAGTGGTATAACAATGTGTATAACATTTTTTTAATTTGCGGTATTTCCCCTTCTCCGAATTTTTTCCTCGTCTATCCCATGGTGTGGGTTGTCGTTGGATAGGTCGGTCAAAAATATTGCGGGTGTGTGAAAACCATTTTTCGATTCAGGTATTCTTTTGTTTTGTTAGAGTCAGTGATTCCCCCAGCCAGTTAAACGGTTGTTTCGGATATGTGAAAACGTTCACGGCATATGTATGTATAACGAAGTCAAAAGGAAAACTGTCACAGCTAGGTAGGCTTCACAAGTTAACGAGTAACAGTCGACCAAATGTATATCAAATAATATGTTCATATACTAGTATCAAACAAAAAGCCCCATTCTAAGTCCGTATATTGTGACGGGCAACTACGAAACTACAATACGCGTGGCCCGACACGCACTTGGCAGGTTTCTTCGTATTTTCATGGCCTAGCTCCATATCCTTTATACAGGTGTTGCGGAAGTTGGAAAATGGCGATAGTATTTGTCCATACGAACAACATTTCGTGTTAAAAAAATCGAGAAACGAGAAAAAAATACAGTTTTTATACATTTTGGTCCAGTAGTCGAACTTTTTTATGGAACAGCAAATTTTGTTTCTCGGTTTGAGGATTGCATAGTAAATGTTGTTCGTATGGAGAGTACTATAGTTAGATTCTGGCTTCCGCGACAGCTTATCTGTCACCCAGTATACACCCAGGTGACATTAATTTAAGCAGCCAAATTCATACTGGAGGCTTGATAAGTGATCAGTATCACGGATCGATAACAATTCGTTAATTTCGCAAAATAAAATGTTGACTTCCTTGCTTGCGTTTGTAGGGAAAAAATATTTTACGAATTTCACGAAAAGGATCGTCAAATCTTGATACTTAGCACTTACCGAGTCTTCAGTATGAATTTGGATACATAAATGAATGTCACCACGTATATATTTTCAACGAGAATGGGATAGTTAGAATCATAGACAATACAGCCCAGAAAGACGTCTATTGTTCAACATCTTGCGTACAAATAATTCTGTCAACAAACGAAACGGGATACTGCAATCCTATTGGCTCTTCCAATCTTACGTATAGCGCCACAAACTTATCTTTCCCGAAGACGAAGACTCTAATGCAATGAATATAGAAGCCATTTTGGTTTGGCCTACCGAAACATATAATTTTGGAGTGGCGAATTGTATCTGCTGGTTCAGTCAGATGTGTTGACAGAAATCGGTCGCCTGTTATGAGGAGTCTGTAGGCTGTATTCGTCTATGGTTAGAATGGATGTCTGTGTAGCAACCATGAGTTTTGCACTCGATACACGTTAACGTCTGCGCATAATATTTTGTATTGGAAACCCTGACGTAAGGACGTGAGCCGCTAGGGGCGGGCGCTGTGCAATTTCTCTTATAAATATTTTACACAGACGTTAAAGTGTATCGAGTTGTTGTTGTGTGCCGGATCCTTTCGGACTAAATATTAGTTGTATTTATTTAATTTTTAGACGTTAGTATTTTATATGGTATATATTCTTCTGAAAATAAAGTTTATTATTTATATTTAGATTACCTATAATTATGTAGGACGACAGTTTTTTTTACAATACTATCAAAATAAAACATAAATGGAGTTTCCTTGCCTGGTTAGCGACAGTAATAGTAGGATGGTTTATTAAAATGTCTCGATGACTATTATCCTCTTTAGATTCATCACCTGCTTGCTCGAACAATGGCTCTCGATCGCCCCCGGGGCGGGTAATAAAGCTCTCACCGTAATGCGAGTGCGAGCCATTATCGCCCACAAAATGGTATGCAATCAAAACAGACCCATCGTCAGGTGATTCAATGTAGCGTTTCTTTCGTAATTGTAGAAAGTACTGTTCCCCGACTCATCTGCAGTCACACCTTCGAAAAGTGTTTACTTGTAAAATATTAGTGAGTAAATACCGAAGAAGGCGTACCGGTCCATTATGTAACTGTGAATGGAAAGATTGATTGCCTGATATTGGATAATGCTTTTCAAGAGGGACACCGCGGTCTTGAAACTAAGGTGCTTCGACGTACGAAAAAGTAATTTGAATATGTAGATTTGATGCAAGACTAGTCTCTTAGACTTATCTAGTTATAATTACATAATGCGAAGTTGCATTCTCTGCAGAGCGCCGTGAGATTCACCGCGGCGGTGTCGGAGAAAGTAAGCAAATAATATTCTCCCATGAACTCTTGTCGTCGTTTTTGTTTTAAAAGTTTTCATAAGTCTGTGCAAAAAGAACGTTCTATCCTTCTTATCTCGCAAATACACGTCTTGAGCTAATAATTACGTAAAAAAGTATGGTAATAATTAATTAACACTGTTATTGTTAGTATCACACTGCATTAAGTATATGCAAATTAAATTGGTTTTTTCTTTAGGCCATGTTTTGTGAACTTGATCTTTGAATGCCTTATTAAGATTTTAGGGTTCCGTATATTAAGGGTAAAAAGGGAAATATTATGGTGAGATCTTGTCCTGTAGCATAGGTTTAATCGCGCGCGACGCCACTAGTTGAATCACAAGTGCAAGGAGCGTGACGTACCGATTAGTCGCAAAAACATCGTGTCACGCTCCTCGCACTTTTGATTCAACTAAGTTGCATCGCGCGCGATTAAAAACTATGCTACGACTGCTTGGACGAACAAACCAGGGTGAGACTCAATGTCCGTCCGTCCGTCCGTTTGTCACAGCTTCATAACTTTTGTACCGGTAACGATAGACTTTAAATTAAACAAAAAAAAAACAATAATTTTCTAATGTAAAATGGTGTAATAAAAGTTTACTGGTAATTTATAAAATTAATAATAAAATATATTGCCTCAACAAAAGAAAGATATATTTTTTCCCTAATAATACAATATGTGTATCAAATTGTAGGTAAGTACTACAAGTACATTGTAAAAATATATAATTTTGTAGTAATTACTTGTATAGATTTGGAGTAATTTTCGAAGAACCTCGAAAAATTGTATGTAAATAATCCTCACCCAGAGTAAATACTTAATTATCTGATCTACTACGAGATGTTTATTTATTTATGTACTCTTGTTGATATCTAAGTATCCGTGTACATAGCACGTTTACTTTAACTGCAAGCATGAGTACATAAACACAGATAAAATAACCATTCTTGCCCGATGACCGCTACGTTGATGGCTTTTCAAATTACGGATTGTTCGACTAAATATAAAGGAGTCGGATACGTTATTCCTGAATGGTATATGTAAACTGGATCAATGCCTATTGTGATGCAATGTGTGGAGGAGTACCAGAGCGCTCCCACACTCCGGGTATCTATGTACTTTGTGATGTGACACACTCTGCCGCGCCTCCCATACGGGTTTTGCGTTCTACTGCTTGCGAAACTTTATATTGATTTTTAGGTTTCTATGTTTTACAGAAAATATGACGCGGCTGTGAAAATAAGGCTGGCGTTTCACTATCTACTGGTTTCGTTAAGCTATGATTGGATATTTTTCGTATTTTTCTCCGAGACTCGGATTTTCTACAAGTAAAAATTTCAGCTCTGCATTCAGTCCAGCCGTGTTTCGCAGACGGATTGTGAAAAATTTTGAATTTAAAAATAATTGAAATTCTAATTTATAGAAACCAATGGAAACATTGCGATGGCAGCATACACAATATATAGGTAACAAGGTTTTGTTGAATAACTATTGAGTGAATTTTGAATTTAAGTGTTAATTGTGACTAATTAGAAAAAAACGGGTTTTTTACAATTCGGCTACGGAACCGCTCTTGAGCAGTTTGCGCCGAATGGACAGACACGCCCACTGCTCGGAGGCACTTGAAGCAAATATTTAAATTTATAGCCCATAAAATAATTTATTAACCAATGCGCTATGTTCCAAATAAGGTTATTTTTCGTCGGATCCCTTCTACTATATCCATTATTGTTTTTTAAATCTTGTGCCATGCTATTGTTCATCAAAGATGTGAACTTCCATTTAAAACTGCGAGTTTTTATGTTAATCATGGATCTAGTCTGTGATAAAACGCTCTGCTGATTATTCACATCCGTATTTTGCTCTTCCTGGTTTTTCCGAACTATTATTCGTCGTATTTCGACTAATTAAATCTCCGACATACTTTTAAAGAAAAATTAAACAGTTTGCTTAATTAGATCCTTCATTTACTTTTATGGAACAACCGTACGTGGAAAAGCGAACTTATATAAATAATGCAGCTAGACTTTCGATGGCCCATGTCGCACGCACTGCTTGCATGCATGCAAATAGTCTTTGTGCTCGAGGCCTATTAATAGATGCATTAGTGCATCGTAAAATTTAAATGAGTAAGGTTCTATGTACGTACTGTTGGAACAACTTCTAGGGTCAGGGAGAGCGAGTCTTCGTTGCGCGTCGACGACGCAAAGTACGGCGAACAGCGCCAACGCCAGGCAGACGTGCCGGCTCATCTGCACAATAACAACAACCTTATTTATGGTCACCTGTAAACAGTAAACATCTAGCGATCACTGACTGACATTGTTACATCGTACTGATGGAATGTTCTAGCTCGCAAGCAAGGGCTGGAGGTCCGGCACAATATCGACGCCACGCCTCATCACAGTTCGACGAAAGTAGTCACCCGACGAGTCCGTATTACGAGTTTGCTTTCTTTTATTTATGCAGACCGTGACCGCCCGAGGACAATCGATACGTGAGATGAATTTATTTTGTTGTATTTGTGAAAGCCAAACTCGCCTCTCTGACCTCCTTGCTTGCGTGTTAAAATGTTTGCGAGAAAAGGTGCTGCGCGAGAAATCGTCGATTTGGGACGCGTTTTATGGTAGCGGAAAAGCTCTTCTTGATTTGCGATTGTCTCTTGTGCTCGAAAGTTTATTTTGCACAAAATGCCGCTGCCATGTAATGAAATATTTTATATCCATGGCAGGCTGCTTTACAACAAAACCACAAGTTACTTAACTGGAAGAAAAATTACTAGTAACTAGTTATCCTGAAGTTTGAGAGACATCCTTATTAACACAATGTTTAAGTACTCGTATGTCATAAATATTAATTATCAAAGTAACCATTTTTAACTTCATAAAAAATATTATTTAACCTTCTTAATTATCTCTTTTGCTACTATAACAGATCGCGGTCCAGATCGTGGCTCAGATCTGTCTTACAGGAGTGATCCGAAATTATTTGAACAGCCCTGCAAACTAAGGTCTCAAAAATAATCACACACGAATATTTTAAACCAAATAAAAATTCACAGTGACGCTGGTCCGCATCAGCTTAAGGACGTGAGGGCAGGATCCTCGTACCTCGATGCGGTGTGTGTAGTGTTGTGAAGGCTGCGTGCGGCAGCAAGTCGCGGGCGGTATGGAGACGCGAGCGTGGAGCGCGGCGGCTGCGGTGGGACTGGCGCAGGCGCTGCTCTCCTCTCTAATTAAGCCTCCGGCATTCCTTCACTTTCACTTCCAATACGAGAGACGACTCGCCCGCACCGCGCCTCTTCATTACACAGGAGCGCCTCGAGACCTTCTGGAGGTCGAAGCGGATCCTCACGACATGCGCAGTGTCTCTCGAAGTGACGTGATTGTACATAACTCTTGGTTCAGAATATGAGCACAATGTGCCGTAAGAGTTGTGTTCTACTTACCAGCAACGGACAACACCTGCCTCGAAATGTGTGAGGATTTCCAAATACATCCGCCTTTTCGAGTGGCTTTTGCTCGCGACTTGTATTTGTCGCGGCATCTAATTGTACATCCCTGAACTAATTAACACATTGTAAAAGGTATCGTAATTAAGTGAGAAAAGGTTTAACTATACCGATGTGTCATTTTTTCTAGTTTTTTAAAGATGTGTAACTTATGTTACTCCCAGGATATCAAGTGAAAACAGTGTGAAAACTCCATCCAAATCCATTTTGTAGTTTTTACTTGTATCGAGACAGACAGACGGACAAAAATATTTGATTTTTTTTTAATAATAAAAAGCTGCAAGACTTTGGACTTGCTGGTTTATTCGTCCAAGACTTTGGAGCTAGGAAGAAATTATTCTAAGAACCAACCAGTACGATCGACTACTTCATATATACCATGTATATACCTAACCATCGATTTAAAATGCAATCAAAGCATCTGCATTATGTATATTTTTTAATCCGAGTATCAGGAACCCAAGGTTCTAGACCAAGGAATTAATGCAGGGACTCTAATAATATGTGGTAGTGTTAGCTTAGTTGAGTCGAAGACAATCTTAAGACCCGAGTTCAAACAGTGTCGACTGAGAATGCACTAGTTTGCAGTTCATACTCGGACCTCTGAGACTCCTTGGTCAAACATGAGTGTCGCAAGCAAATAGTAAAATTTGGCATTTTAAAAATGGCGTTGCATCGTCGGTTACTAAACGCACGCTGTTTTTCTATTTGACGAATCTTCGTCTTATAGCAGAATTTGGCATTTTACAATTTGCCTCGGAATATAGTAATTCTGTTAAAACTATTGAAGGTCGCCTCGCTCACCTCTGCTTCGCTTCGCTCGGCACCTAATTACTTACACATAAACCTAACAAGCTCCTTATTCTCGCTTCGCTCGTCGTCGCACCTATTTTTGACTTTCGACTTCGTCATTTTAAAAACAGTGGGCATTTTACAATTTGTCTCGGAATATAGTAATTCTGTTAAATTTAATGAAGGTCGCCTCGCTCACCTCCGCTTCGCTTCGCTCGGCACCCAGTTACTTACATGTAAACATAACAAGCTCCTTATTCTCGCCCCGCTCGTCGTCGCACCTATTTTTGACTTTTGACTTCGTAATTTTACAAACAGTGGGCATTTTACAATTTGCCTCGGAATATAGTAATTCTATTAAATTTAATGAAGGTCACCTCGCTCCCCTCCGCTTCGCTTCGCTCGGCACCCAATTACTTACATGTAAACATGGGCGTAGCCAGTCATGGGCTCAGGGTGGGGCACACCTACCTACACCACGAAATCTACCATCCAAAAATGTGTCTCTAACTCCAGCCGTTTGGGCTCTGGGCGAATGCCAATTTGTTAATCAGTCAATTTAGAGGTTTATATCTATCTATAGATAGTACTTTCAGGTACAGTAAGTAAACAATTACACATAGGTATTAAAGGTTGTTAGTACCTAGATAATTTAGCTTTTTAGGTTTGGTTAGGTACCTTACAGGTCAGAGCCAGGGTGGGGCAAGCGCCTCTTCCTGCCCCACCGTGGCTACGCCCATGTGTAAACCTAACAAGGTCCTTATCCTCGCTCCGCTCGTCGTCGCACCAATTTTTTACTTTCAACTTCGTCATTTTACAAACGGCGGGCATTTTACAATTTTCCGAACGTTTTAAGCGTTTAAGTAAGATGTAGCATTAGCCAACAAAATTAAATACTTATATTATTTTTGATGTCGAAAAAGCACCTATGATTTTTTACCCAATTCGTGGGAAACTGAGTACTTACTGTATGTATTCATTATAGCTTTTATATATTTAGCATCCAAACGAAGTTACACTACCTACGACCGAGACATGTAATAGCTAATAGGAATAAAGTAGATACTTTTTTTGCAAATTTCATCATAAATTCATAACCAACTTTCAACTTAAGTAAGTAAATTGTAAATAGCTAATGGGTTATTTTATCATTTTTATCAATTATTTAGCAACGATAGCTATTCAAGCGAGAACCATAGCACTGTTATCAAATATAATATATACAAATCTCAAATAGCAGTATTTATTTCTTAAAAGCACAAAATTTATTTATCTCTACAGAGACGTTTTTCTGAGTGTAACCTGTTCAACGAGGGTCGTGAACTCCTGACTCCTGACTTCTAACTTTACAGAGCAGGAAATCTTGGGTCTAGTAAAGGTTAGGGTAGCTTTAAGAGCGGTTTCGCAGCCGGATTGTGAAATAGCGGCCTTTTTATACTTAATCGAAACAGAAAAAATCACTCTTAGTTATTCAATAAAACCTTATCACTTACATATGTATTGTGTATGCTGCCATCGCAAAGTTTCCATTTCCATTACTTTCTGTAAATTAGTTTTTTTACAAAAATTATCAAATTCTTTTTAAATGAAACACGGCCAAGTGCGTGTCGGGCCACGCGTGGGTCCGTAGTTGCCCGTCACGATATTTTTCATTTATTTGTTTCTATAATAATACATTTATAAAGCTTTACCAAGATCACCAAACTGCAAAACAGTTTGTTGGCGAAGCGCTTATTTAATTCCCGAAATTTTTACTTATTTATATTTACTTATATATTTACTTATGTCTAATTAATGTATCGACTAATACAGCAAAATCGTAATTTAACAATCTACGAGTACATTTATATATCTGTTTATACCTTGTTTATTATTTTAATTTTCGAGTTTTGGTTTTATTGTGCTTATTTTTAGTTTGTTTTTATCCAGCAAGAGAGGGTAGCTGTTACATAACTTCGGAGTCAAGTACTACTGTCTAGCTGTTTCCCCGCAAAGATTTTGAAATCTTTGTTTCACCGTAATAATTTTTTGCTGATGGCTGTGTCAATGTTACCTTTCTTAACAGATCTAGTATAATGGCGGCGTACCTACTACTGGAGTTTTATAATCTTGAGTAAAGCAATTAAGTTTTTTTAAACTTTACATTGAATAGGAAGGATCTTACAAACTGAAAATTACTTATCATAATCGCCTTTACACTTCTCTTTAGTATTTTTATCCACTAAATATTTTAATATTCTTATTTGTAAGTGTTTTATTTTCTTTGGTCTAAATAACTTTTAAAGGTAAGTCCATACGAAATTAAACCGTAACTTAGCAATGAGTCAGCAAGAGGATGGTAAACAATGTACAGAGTGCGTTTATTTAATATCCCATTCAAGTGGTAGAATTTGCCGAGTACTGATCTTAATCTATTGCTTACTTCAATAATATGTAACTTCCAATTAAAATGTTTGTCAACTAATAAACCCAAATATTAAAAATGTTCTACTAGCTGTATACTATTACAAGTAGATGTTTGTTTATTATATTTATTTCCGAAAAGCAATATTTAAAATTATATTTTCAAAGTCCTCCTGTACATTGTACTCCTGACCATGTCTGCCATATCCTTACCGGCGTAAAGCAGGCACATGTCGTCCGTGTACATGTATACCTGACAGTTATGTACCACGTTCGGCACGCTGTTCACATGCATTACGTAGCCGACTGGCCCGTACACAGACCGTCGGTACCCCCAAGTTGATACATGCCTCGGATCCAGCCGTCCCACCAATGGTTGTGCGTAAAGTTCTGTTAGTGAGACAGTTACGGAACCACTGATTAGTGGGCCCGCTTATTTCTATAAACTAATTTAAGAAAATCTAATAAAACCAATTATATTTTTAATAATTATATATTTTTAATAATATGCGGATTTCTTCTCAAAGTTTAGTAAAAAAAAAAACACGAGACGGAGTTGTAAAAACGAAGAATGTCTTATATATAGTAATGACCTGTTATTTCATCTTTTATTCATTATAAATACTAAAGTAAAGTGTGTGGAGTTTGTTATTTGTGTGGAGACGGCATTAACCGTCCTACAACTGGTTTAAGTTTGTCAACTAATACAGATCGCGCCAAACTTTTAGTCCGCTCGGAAGTTGCTCATCCGAAGAACGGCCCATACATTCTGTTCCTGCCAATGCATGCGAATCGCCCCGTGTTTAGAGGGAACTAAAAGTTTGGCGTGATAGGTACTCGATAACTTGTAAAGTCTACTTAGCTGTGATAGTTTTTCTTTTAACTTTGTTATACATAGTACTACTTACCGTGAATTTTTTCACATATCCAAAAACAACCGTTTAGCTGGCAGGGGGGGGCCCACTTGACTATAACAAAAACTTGCCCTTAATATTTCGCAAACGGATCCTTGAATCGAAAAATGGTTTTCACACACCCGCAACGTTTTTGAACGACCTATTCAACGACATACCTCACCATACGAGAGAAAAAAATTCATCCCCACTTGCTGGAAATACCCTAACAATTTCTTTTCAAGGTTTTATTTTACCTCTTTGTCGGCGTGATTAATATGTATGCCCATGCCAATTACAGTTTTCTAGTACTAAGAATCTCTGAGCTATGCCGCGGACAGACAGACGGACATCGCGAAACTATAAAGGTTCCTTGCTGACTACGGAACTCTACAAATGCAACTTTTTTGAGGTTTCTTGTATGGGGAGGGACCCCTTTGGGTTTCAATTTTTTTTCCACCTATTACGGCTGAAGACCCCTGTGACAAACTGACAGCAGAGGCTTAAATTGGTTTGCCACTGGCACCCTTTCGGGTACATTAACCTAAAAAAATTTTATTCATAATTTGATTTGTATAAACAGATCAAAATCGCAAACCTTAATTCAAAAGTTTAAATAAAAAGAAAAGAAAAAACCGTCTATACAAGAAAATCCATAATTAAATAAAAACCACGTAAATAAATTATTTTAATAAATAAGCAACTAAATTCGGTTATATCTTTTTAATTTAAAGGCACGTCTTGCACAGATATGACAAAGACGGAACAAAAAAACAAAAATGGTTAAAGACCCATACCATGAAGCTTCGGTGTCATAGAAATTATTACTATGTATGTATAAGTATACGATACCCATTACGTCAGTGCAGAATTTATTTCAAAATGTTTACTTATCCCATCACACAAGAGGCACAGTCAACGCCTTAACATTAAATTTCTGGAAAAATCTTTTTTAGATAAAAAAACAAGAAATTCTAACCCAAAACGGGTTCTCAAAAAATGCATTAAATTTATTCAACTTTTTTTTTCCAGTCTATTAATAAAAACAGTAATATACGAGTTTCAAATTGGGTCAGATTGCAGTACATGTACTGAATAGATAAACAACAAATAATTAAAATTAGAGTTCCGTAGTCAGAGGGTGCCGAATTGTCAATACTCTAAGTTCTTATTAATTTGGTATGCGTCCGTGCACGTTGCAATCGCGCGAAAATGTTAAAACTCAAGATGCGACAAGAAGAGATCTTCGTCAATGCGAAAATATAAGTGAAAGTCAAGTAACGCAGGTATTCACAGCTGCGTAAAATATTTAATATTTTATTAAAAACCTGTTCACCGCAACGAAGGTTATTTGTTTGTATTATACAAGTCGAATACACGTCCACCAGTTGCGTAGTTGTCGTAACTAGTAATTACAGTACAAATATCAGATTTGTTTTTCCGGAAGTGTGAAGTTGCGAAATTTTTATTTGACATGCATCCATTCATGACTGCTAGGGCTTGGTTGTCAGGTTGTGCCCAATACAGCATTGTGACGTGTGACTGGCATTAACTATTAGAGACACGTATGTGAGTAAGAGATCTCGAAATCTTGAAACCACACCTCAATGCGCTACAAAAATACCAGGTCGAAATAAGATGAAAAAATGATGTATTGAATTTGGATTGTAATATTGTACGAGACACATGACAGACAGGAGATCTGTGATATAAAAGCGTAGTACCAATCATCAAGAAATCTCAGAAACAATTTTTCCAAATTCAAATTACAAAGTTTGATACAGGATGTAAAAAAAGTTTTTACAGTGGGCGAAACGCTAGTACTGAATTAAATTTGTAAAAGTTTACAAAATTTACTCAATTTTTCTTAATTTTTATTTATTTATTTCCTATTCGTACGAAATTGGCACCGAAAATATATGTACATGGATAAATATTTATAAAATCAGGCCGATTCAAACGAACACAGACACAGAGCTAAAAGTATTTGTATTTGTATAACAAGTCATAATAAATTTAAATTGGAATTGAAGCAGTTTTTATTAAAACAGTGTCTTTATTCAATTGATGATTTGTAGGCAGATTTGTATTTTTTTTTAGCCGTGTTTCACTTTATAAATTTTCTGACATATATTTTAAAACTGTATTACGAAATGTTAACTATTAACCTAATGAAAATAATTTATTTGTGTTCTTTTTAATTTTACGATTTAGTTTTAGTATTTTTATTCAAATACAATTTATATTGTTTGTGAATTAATAAATGATGATGATGATGATGAACGTCGACGTGTACTTGTATTTACATTGCCTACATCCTATATAATACCTATAAAACTTACACAACGTTATTACAACGTCTATACACGACATGACAGCCTTATCTAATGGCTTATTTAATATTATACATAAACATTATGTAATATAGGTAAAAGCTATAATCTTACCTAAAATACTCATATTACTACAAAGACTAATTACAAAAAAGCTCAAAATTTTATAATAAATCGTAAAAGAACCTTCGCTACGCGTTGATGTCTTTTGTTCGGGTCATTCTACTTACGGCCGGTGAACAGATGGCGTGGCACATTGGCGGATAGAGGGGAGGGCCATGTAGGGGCCATGCCCTCCCCGCAAAACACCCAGGAATTCCACATTTGACTCGACTTTTCTTTTTGATTCGGGTGCATCTTTACACAGCCTAGGTATATGTAGGTTTGCCATAAGCGTATAACGCGCGTATTAATTTTGAAAGAGATTAAACTCACCAATTTTTTTTAACTTTCTGATATTAGTTTTCAGAACGCGCCCTCCCCCAAAATGAAAGCTGGGAACGGAGATCCCTTATTTTTATTTTCATTAATTATACCCCTGTCTTGACCGATAAATCACTCAAAGCAAACATACAAAACCATTTTAACTTGATAAATCGATAGATAATTAAGCTAAACGTTACGAAAGCTGTTTAAATCGACGTTTATTTTCATGCATTTTTAAGCAAATACAAAAATTGCCAATTCGTGCCACTAAAAGTCATTAACTCATTACTGTTGATCATTGTAATAATAAAAATAAATAGTTTTTAGGGTTCCGTAACAAAGTAAACTCGGTGCCCGTCATCAAACAGTATAATCTGAAAGTAAGGGAAATGTTTGATGAAGTCAAGCAAATTACCCTTACATTGACGGAACCACTACATTGTGTTCAAGAGGGTTGCCACCCCTCTGAGTTTGACGCGGAGGGGTTCATGTCCGGGCTAAGGGTTGACGTCGTATATCTCCGGGTCAAACTCGGATGATCGGTTTTATGATGAAACAAAACCAAATAAATCCCCAACTCGTACAGTGGAGACCACATCAAACTATACATTTGCAGTACGAAATTAGCCCCTACAGAGAAGAATATAAAATAGGTACAAAGTCCAATGTGTCTTACTTGATGCGGTCTCCACTGTACCATCCTGCTTTTAATAATACCTGTTAAAAAAAGGATTGTACGAATTCTACATGAATTCTACGAATACTTATACATGACACGAATATAATATAATAAGTTACTTATAATAAATTAATACTAAAAATCGCAATCAGTAGGCACTTAATAATCCTTTTGAAGAACTCGTTTTTTCCATAACAGGGAATTTATGGACAGACTAGAGAAACTGTTTGTCAGTCTACATGGCGAAGTCGGAGAAGTTAGTTGGAAGAATTAATAGTTCTACGTTTAAACTCTGCTGTTCAAAGAAACTTATATAAAGTGCAATTCAGCTTACACAGCCCTGCGTGGCAACACCCTTCAAGGCGTCTTTCTTTCTATCGCGTAACTCTATCCCTTCTTCACGTTTGCGCCAGGATGGGCCGGGTCAAGAATTTTTAAAATAGAAAAGTTGCTGAAGAAATCAGAAACAAAATAGTATATTTCGTGATGAGTATAAAATGGCGGATTTTCTTACCCGAGGAATGAAGCTAGTTTCGACGTGAGCCGAAGGCGAACGTCGAAAGCTTACATTCCGAGGGTAAGAAAACCCATGTTTTACTCGTTGCGAACGATACTTTTTCTACTACATGATTTATGTATTTAAATATTAAATTTTTCCTTTCAAATTTAATGTATTTTATGACTTTATGACGCATGCATGGCGCGGTTTTCACCTTTTTTTTTTTCAGGCTTCGGCCGGCGACTTTTATTTGTGGCCAGTATCATTTTGCGAAAAAAGAGTGTCAGACGCGATATAATCGATTATGTCGTGAATCGGAACGCAGGGAATTTCGATTCTAAAGACAAACTAAGGACGTCAAAAAGAACCTAATTTAGCATGAAATGAAGACAAACGTCAAAAAGAACCTAATTTTGCAATAAATGAAATTTCAATACGATATTTCAAACTTACCTGATACGTCATTCCGCAACGGGGCTCGGAAAGTTCCATTTTCAAATTTCGAGTATTAAATGGAACTTTTTCATAAAGGTAGTAGAAAAAAGTTATTTTAGATTAACATAAAAAAACGAGTTTTTAGGGTTCCGTACCTAAAAGGTACAAAAGGAACCTTTATGGTGCGACTCCGATGTCCGTCCGTCGGTATGTCACAGCCTCATAACGTTAGCACCGTTAAAGATAAAGACATGAAATTTGGCACAAAAATAGCATTAATTTGCCCACATTGTAAAAAAAAATACGAAAATTTGAAATTGTTCAAAATATTTCCAAAACAAAAGTAAGAAAAATAAAAAATATTATCCTAAAAATACAATATGGGTATCAAATTGTAGATATTAAAAAGTTGATTGTAAAAATATATACGTTTACTTTATTTACTCGCACCATTATCGAGAAATCTTTAGAAAACCATAAAAATATGTATGTCCCCCCCCTTATCTCCGAAACTGGTAGACCGAAAAATATGAAAAAATGTCGATTATATAGATCATAACTGGCCAATTACAGTAAAACTATAGCGATTAAAAAAAATATTGGGCACAAATGAAAAATATAAAAAAGAAGTAAAATAAATTAAAAAAAATATTTTATAAAAATACAGGTATCAAATTATAGGTATTAAAAAGCTGATTGTAAAAATGTATAGTTTGGCTATATTTATGTGCATCTATTTCGAGAAATCCTTGAAAAACCGTAAAAAATTGTATGTCCCGCCCCCTTATCTCCGAAACTGGTAGAGCTAAAAATATGAAAAAAATGACGATTATAGATCATAACTGGCCAATTACAGGGAAACTGTAACGATTTAAAAAAAATGGAGCACAAATGAAAAATATAAAAAAGAATTTACTTATGATATATAAAAATTTTTTTTTATAAAAATACAATTTGGGTATCAAATTATATGTATTAAAAAGTTAATTATATAGTTTGGCTATATTTATGTGCATCTACTTCGAGAAATCCTTGAAAAATCATTAAGATCTGTATTTCCCCCCTTATCTCCAAAACCGGTGGATCAAAAAATATAAAAAAAAACATGGTAATATGTGTTTACGTAAAGATTACAGGAAAAATAAAGCGGTTGAGAATTTCACGAAAAAAAAATCAAAATTAAATTTATCATCCACAATACGGAACCCTAGGTACGCGAGTCTGACTCGCACTTGGCCGGTTATTTTTTAAAATAAAAATAGGAACTTCTCCAAAACAACGGGCCTGCATGCTTGCAACGCACACAAACTTTTATTACCTCCACAGTAATAATTGAATGGTTATTTACTTAACTATTAAATAAATAATAAAATGATAATTAAGTTTCGTTGGTAGAGACACAGCATTTCACAAGAGGGCACGCAGTTTATTATAGACTATTTATTACTCGTTTGTATAAACATTTCAAAATGTAGGTAATTACTCGTAAGTTTTGAGTCTCATTCAGGCGTTAGTCATCCAACATTAATATAGGATATAATCGTTCGATAGATATGTTAAATATATTTCAGGATCATACGTTTTTTCAAACATATCTCGAAACATTTAAATGAAATTACCTTAATCGAAACTTAAAAATTTACTGGGCGTATTTTGGTATTAAATCTACTTTTGAAGCGAATACTTCTTTGTTCGCGCCTCAGATAGTTAGATTCAGTACTTATGTACGTCACTTCTGTGTTCCACTTCAGGAAAGATTGAGCCCGTGTCCTACATTAAGATTTTCATGAAAATCTATTTCGTTTAAAAAGCTAAAAACAGTAGTATCATTATTTTTTCGATATCTCAAAAAATTACAACGTTATTGGCCATCAAAGTGATCGTGACGTCATCTGACACGATTTCCTTAAGTGATAAATATCGCTATCGCTAACTTCGGTAACAATAGGAATTTTTCAAAAATTCAAATAGTTTTGTGCTTTGCTATGACTAAAATTAGTTACTATAAAAAATATACTGATATTTCATTACAGGACACGCGTCCATTCCGCAGATTAAGGAAAATAAGAGAGGACTTTTTCGTGAAAAAAAATTCATGATTTTCTTTGATGAAGAATAAATTAACTTCTTATTACAGGTTATTATGTTTTTTGATAGTTAATTATTTGTTATTAGTTTTAATTCATATTAAATTAATATTTATGTGATCGTTGATCATTTTACAAGGGCATATCAGAGACTAAAGATTAATGCTGTCCCAAAACTGAACATTATGGCAACATACTACATAACCCGCTACTATTTGCAAAAGTTAATGTTTAAAACTGAACATGATGGCAAAAAGTACCACATGGCAAGAAGTATTCACTTATCTCCGACACAACCTGCTGCTTTTTTGTTTGAGTGTTCTTTGGAAAGGAAAGGGGGCTGAGGACAAATTATAAAGTCAGATTGAGCACCTCATTTTGCATCAATCAGAACTGCGGGTCTACCGCGTAATTCTGATTTTCATCAACATCAACTTGAGATTGAAATTTGACGTGCGTGCCAAAGAGATGGCATGTTAGGCGGGCGTCGTCGCACGCACGTCAAATTTCAATCTCAAGTTGATGTTGATGAAAATCAGAATTACGTGGTAGACCCGCTGAACTCTATGACGCCTCCTTTTGGTTTCTGTAAATTAGAATTTCTAAAATTTTAAATATAAAAATTAACTATTTTTCTTTTGCGTTTTTGCTAAGACATGCCAATCAGAAGTATAGTCTACTATCTATATTATTTTTATAAAACCGATTGATTAAGTTTACGCAATGTGAAATGATTATTTGAAGTTATGCATTTGACATTATACGGACCCGTAAGAGCAAACGGAGCCGCGTGCGAAAGCTGTTTACGGCCGGGATGGAATAATATACGTAGTTAGTAATGTACTCGTACAGAATACTTTTTTAAATATGACATGCGCTCACGCTTGGACGCCGCCGCGCCTTTTGGAAAACGTCGATAAGACCTAGGATGAAGGGCTGGTCCAAAAGTCGGGAAACAGTCGGGGCGTTAAGGGGCAGGTAGTCGCCAACGACCTTGAGTCGACCTCTGTCGGTACAAAAACTATATTGAGATGACGTCACACACTACATTACGACGTCGCTGGGTCTCCGGATAGCGCAAAATAGGAGAAAATAATACTTTTCATATGGAAGCGATGAACGGAAAAAAAATTGCATAAATAATTTTTCTAAGCAATCCTTGTATTTTAGTACAAGAACCGTACAAATACCATTATTAGTGGTTTCAAAGAAATAACTAATTTTACTTAATTTTAGTCTAACAACAGCTTGTCTTTGAACAATATTTTGATGCTGTTTCTTATACCCGAGAATAATTTCCTTAAATGAAGTTGTTTATTACTTATAGTTTAACTAACAATTGTGCCGATTCGGCAAAACACAACTTAACTTAAGGTTGGCGCTTATCTTGGCCAGAGAATCAGTCTGGCCATTCAAAGAGGAAACGCTGCCAGCCTTCTAGGTACCCTTCCACATGACGGTGGCGATCTAGATAGGAATTTTTATTTAGTTTAGTTTATTTTTATAAGGTATTGATAGGTTTTATAAGGTTTTATTTAGGTTAGTGTTTTGCTTTAGGTAAGTTTTATTTTTAAGTGTTTGACTGTTATTTAAGTATTATTTTAATTACACTTATTTGACAGGACTAACCTTATTTTCTTTTTCTTTCTTTATCGAAAAGACAAGGACAGAACACTTAAATTAAGTTTAGTCCTGTCAATTAAGTTGTGCTACACCGAATCGACATCATTAGGTATGTATTTTATTTATAAGTTTTAAACATAACGTCTCAGAGAAATACGTTTATCAATAGAGTAATTTTTGGATGACGCTGGGAAGAGACGTCTGATCGACTGATTTTGTAAACTCTATGGGAGTCAGTATCGAACTATTACGAAACTGCCTTGGCCCCTCTCCTGGTAGAGCTTCTAATGACGTCTTCTAATGAGTCCCTTTGACGTCATGGTTTCGTAATGAGGGTGGTGACAAAAGCCACGGTTGAAGACAACTTGAAGTGAAATGATTTGTGAATTAGCGGCCATAATCTTGCTGATCAGGATGCGCCAAGCATATTTGGAGTTATAGTTTCTCAATTTACGCCACTCTAGGGAAAGCTCCTTTCGTACCCCTTAAACATGATGGTTTCTAACGTACGAGCATGAATTCATCTTTCAAAATTATCTAGAAATATAGCAACATTGTACTATGTAAAAATCAATTTATTTTATAAATATTATGATACCTACTTACTCAAAGTTCAAGAAAAATTGAACAAACCAAGTAATATCACCAGACCTCGAGTGTAAGAATGGATACCCGTCCAAGGTATGTGCATTATAGGCACCTAATTCATATTGTACAGTGATAAATACCTATATAATTTTCATGAATTTCAATCTACACTTATCATAATTAGTAAAAAATTCTTGACTTTACATTGAATATTTTTGCGAAATTTTGAATGGATATTAGTACTGAGGCCAAAGGCTGATTTGGATGTAGTTTTCTTTATTATCATCATAGTGACCATGGTCAACATAATAGACTATAAGGCGTGTTGATAAAATAACCTTCAAGCCAAAAGCTGTCGATAGTTGAAAGACACTTCGACGCGAGAGAAGCGCCGAGCAAAAGCTAGCAAAAAATATTTGTTTCAAATGAAGATTTCATATGCAGTAATGTTTCACAACATCCAATTTATTTTAGACGTTTTCCTTCACCGAAGTCCGAGTGAGCGGCGCGGCGGAGAAGTTCGTGCCAGCCAGCCCTGGCAAAGCTCTGGTCTAACCATTTATCT
Source organism: Ypsolopha sequella (assembly GCA_934047225.1). Classification (NCBI taxonomy): domain Eukaryota; kingdom Metazoa; phylum Arthropoda; class Insecta; order Lepidoptera; family Ypsolophidae; genus Ypsolopha; species Ypsolopha sequella. Next base: position 12,000,268 of record OW203992.1, read on the forward strand.
ATGTGTCTAACCAAGGTCTAAAATTTGGAAAATAATTACTTACTTTGACACACTAGTCACTTTACTGCGCCTTCTATCGTTATCGTATCACTCTATTTGTGTTTTCGACAATGATTTAAAGTCTAAACCTTCTCAATCATTATGTTTAACAATGTTCCTCTTAGTACCATCATGATCTAATTAATAGCCGCATCAACCTAGTTGGTAAAATACATTATATGCTATCATGTCGCAAGTACGCATTAGGCAAGTATACATGCAGGCAGCCACTCTATCTCAGGATAATTACGGGAGAGGCCATTATCCACGAATGCTTTGGTAGAACTATATGTATATTAACCACCTATACACACTTGGATCAGTTGTGCAATAGACGAGTCTCGAGGTTACCGACTTCTCTGTACGTACATCACTTGAAGATGTGCAGGTCGCCTCTTACTTTTATACGAGACAGGTTCTACCAATAATAACTAGAAGATTTAATATGGTTCTTTGCTAATTATTATCTTTGTAAAAGTATTACGTAAAGGAAGTTTTTGTGAAACGGTTCTAAAGGTAATTTACAATGACGGAATGGATGACCCACTGTAATAAATCTGATAGAAAAGTGCATCCAATGCACTTGGATTTAAAAGCTTCCACTTTAGTTAGAATAACACTCGAATTTGGATAGGTCATACAAATAGGTCGACCGAACCGACCGACCGATGTCGCGGGTTAAAATAACACCCGTATTTGGAAAGGTCATACAAATAGGTTGACCGAACCGACCGACCGATGTCGCGGGTTCAAATAACACCCGTATTTGGATAGGTCATACAAATAGGTCGACCGAACCGACCGACCGATGTCACGGGTTAAAATAACACCCGTATTTGGATACGTCATACAAATAGGTCAACCGAACCGACCGACCGATGTCGCGGGTTCAAATAACATCCGTATTTGGATAGGTCATACAAATAGGTCAAACGAACCGACCGACCAATGTCGCGGGTTCAAATAACACCCGTATTTGGATAGGTCATACAAATAGGTCGACCGAACCGACCGACCGATGTCGCAGGTTCAAATAACACCCGTATTTGGATAGGTCATACAAATAGGTCGACCGAACCGACCGACCGATGTCGCAGGTTCAAATAACACCCGTATTTGGAAAGGTCATACAAATAGGTTGACCGAACCGACCGACCGATGTCGCGGGTTCAAATAACACCCGTATTTGGATAGGTCATACAAATAGGTCGACCGAACCGACCGACCGATGTCACGGGTTAAAATAACACCCGTATTTGGATACGTCATACAAATAGGTCAACCGAACCGACCGACCGATGTCGCGGGTTCAAATAACATCCGTATTTGGATAGGTCATACAAATAGGTCAAACGAACCGACCGACCAATGTCGCGGGTTCAAATAACACCCGTATTTGGATAGGTCATACAAATAGGTCGACCGAACCGACCGACCGATGTCGCAGGTTCAAATAACACCCGTATTTGGATAGGTCATACAAATAGGTCGACCGAACCGACCGACCAATGTCGCGGGTTCAAATAACACCCGTATTTGGATAGGTCATACAAATAGGTCGACCGAACCGACCGACCGATGTCGCGGGTTCAAATCCCGTAGGTGCACATTTGTATTCCGTCTTCAACATCTTAGACCGTGTTGTTAGTAGACGCCTCTCCAAGTTATTATCTACGCTAGGCTGATTTACTGTACGAGTAAGTAGTTTAAAATTACTGATGTCCTGTGGATTAAGGCAATCTGATGCTTCTACAATATTTAAAATCTTGCTGCTCTTAGTGAATAAATCTATTAAATAAATATAATAATAATAATAATAAACACTTTATTACACACAAAAACACAGATAAATACAGATTAGAATTAAGAGAAATACAGGGCAAAGGCGGACTTATTTCTGAAAGAAATTTCTTCCAGACAACCATAAATGACAGAGATGAAGAAACATTAGTGCATAAAGAGTGATATAAATATGTATGTAACTATAAAAAATATAATAGTCAACATACACTACTAACCTAAAAGTATACCTAACGGTCTAAAAACTAAACAAAGAGTAGGTACTAAAATAATATTTATATATTATATGTATTTAAATATGATACACTACATAAATACGTACGATAGGTACATACATATATACTAGTAGCTAGAGCTGCTGAGAGGACAAAAAGTGCTTCTTCAAGTTGAATTTGAAGGAAGCGATTGAGGGAATTAGAGATTAGGAGCATCTGCTGCTAAGTAGGTTGTAAGCTTGAATTTCAGCATACAGCGCCTCGACCCTCGTATAAATATTTATTAAGAATTTTTGTAAGAATTAATCTACGGGAATTGTTCATTGTTTTTCTAATTTGAATTTAAATCTAATCAGATTTTACAGATTTTGAGTCCGAGTTACATATTTAATTAGTATAGTGTTCAGTGTATATGTACAAGGCGTAGAGCGACGCTCTTCGGTAATAGGGCTCACGGTTCAATCCGATTTCGTATCATGCGTGGAAACGTTCCACGTATATCCCTTTAGATGCACTGTCAGAAAAACGTTACATCCAAATGCGCCTTCGGATGTATAAATTCAAGTTCAAATATATTTAAGTACCTATTTAATGCAATGTTAGAGGCACATCATGCGGGTGACGTGCCTTAAATTTATTCTGTTTTGCGCATTAACTGCGTCAATGTGATTTTTGTTATATCAACATCACAAATGCAAACACCGCTTCAAACTGCACGAATCCCATCTACCCAACTGCCCATGGGCTGATAAGATATCTAATTTGCATCTGGCATTCATGACAAAGTCTGTTTGTATTGTTTGTAAACATTTTTTTAGCAAATTTTACGTTAGGTTAGCTCAAAATATTTGCTTACTTGTGTATCTAATTAATCTTTAGTAATATTTAGGTTCGGTTAGTTAACAATTTTATAAAATAAAGCCCGCTTTACTGGTTAATATTAACACCGATTCGGCGCAACACAACTTGATTTAATTGGCAGGACTTAACTTAATTTAAGTGTTCTGTCCTTTTCTTTCTGTGGAGTTGAAATATGTCATGAACCGGAAGATCAACCAAAACCAAATAATATACTTAAAAAAATGCGCGTTTTGTTGAAGACGAACATAACAATGGCCGTGATCACGACAAATTTGTTTTTATTTGTTTGTAGTTATGCATGAATCGCAATGAAAAAAGATGCAAGAAGTGCAAAAATATGTTATTATAAAAATAAAAATAGAACAAACATACCATTGTCTTTTTTACTTTTTAATAAAACAGCTTTATTGTTTATAGCTTTTTCTGTAAGATAATATATTGGGTATCATTTAAGCCATCGCCAATTTAATAGATTTTGTGTTTTCAAAATAATAGGGTTTATCCGCAAAATAGTAGATCTGTCGCCAAAATGTAGTCATCAAACAATATAAAATCAATTCCACAATAAATTACCTAAAATCATCGAGATATATGATCAAGTGCCAAATAAATGTTTCTGTATTTATTATAATAGGTTTGTTCTGATCACTGTATAGTCAAACTAATTGAAAGATTTCATTAAAAAATGATCATCGTCGCCATCGTTTCAGCCAAAAGACGTCTACTGCTGGACATAGGCCTCCCCCAAGGATCTTAATTTTCACGGGTAGTATAAATTATTATCTAAATATATTTAATTAATAATTTCTAGGAGAATAGTAAATGAAACACATCATTAATTTTTAGCCACAATAATCAATATTTATTGTTATAAATGACATCTTAGAATAAAAATTCTAGTTAAGTGAAAATATGAAATAAAAGAAAAAAATCAAATTATACGCAGGAGAATCATTGCATAACCAGCGCTTGTTTTGATTTGGGAGGGCGCCCCCTTTTCCTTTTTTGGCCGGTCGGCACGTTTTTTGCTTCTGGTGGGGGGATTTTTGTAAAATGCAGGGCAGATTGATCGTTGAGGCCGGATTGGTCAATTTTCATAGCGCGCTAATTTGGCTCCGCCCTTTTGAACATTTTTTCATTAAATTTATAAACTGATCTATTAAATTGGTAACGAATAGTATTATTTTAATAATTCAACGAAATAAATTGTAAGTAACTACTGTACTGCTGACAAAATAACTAATAAAAAGAAGTCGCAATCTGGGACCGATAATTCGATTTATTTGGCGACAGATCTACCATTCTGCGGACGAACCTATTATTTAAGGAATAAAACTAATAATAGTAATAGTTTAGAATAATCTAAGAACTAAGTTCTTATTCATCTGATGAACTACGATTTTATTGGTAATCCATCTCTTATTTTAGATAATACATATTGACATTAATTTGATAATTCATACCTGCGAACACGTTTTATTTATCTGAGAATAAAAATATTTCGTGGTGATAGATCTATTAATAAATTGATACAAGTTGATGTTAAATATGAACTTTGCTGACAAAAAATATTATATTCCCCTAATATATTTAGCCGAAAAAATGTTGGCAACTCCATAGAGTATATTGAATATGGCAATTCTAATCACACCGTAGAGAGAGTAAATATATAGAGTAAGTCACAACGCAAACATACAAAATAAAAATGAAACCAACATATGCAGTGGTCGTGAGAAAGAGTGAGAACTATAATGGAAAAGTCTCAGAATAAGGAATACAAATAGAAGCCTGGCTAAAATAAGAACTGGGCATTAGCCATTGTACTCATCTAACGTAAATTACTCCTGTGTACGAGTGAATGAAACACCGGCCCGCACTTACTTTATATTTTTTCCTGGTGTGTCACTAGCCCTGCGGTCCGTAATAGAATTACAATAGATCATAAGCTATTCACTTCATACTTTCGTAATCGATTTTAGCGAAATAATTCTATTTCGGAACGCAGGGTAGATTGAACCAAGCAAATGTCAGTTGGATGTAATTTGGATGTATTTTAAAAATTATAATACCATCAAATTAAATACGTCTCATCATTGTATCGTTTTGTTGTAATATCGTTCGTTGCGTGCATCACATCTTAATTTGGTGGCATCGAAATGTCTATTGCATTTTACGAAAGTTTACAGCTTCACCGAGAGAAATTAAATATTTTGGTGCTCTTCCTCTCAAAATTCGTGAAAGTGTGATTTATTATTGTTTGTGTTGATTGTTTTTTTAACATTGTAATAAAATGTCTTGTGCGATTGAAGGCTGTAAATCGCATACAGGAAGAAAAGAAAACAACAATGAAGCAATATCATTTCATCGGTGAGTTTTGATAGTTTTTATGTTAATATGTTGCAGGATCATACCTAAAACTCAGTAACAATAATAGTAGTTCTTGTAAATCATACTCGTGTTCAATTCTACACCGATATTTGCCTGTTTTATATAGATTTTCTGCCAACTACGAGAGGTTATGTTTTTTCGTAGTGATGTACTAAAGTCCGTGTGGCCGTGTGGCAAACTATCGAACATTGGTTCCCACGGCAGCCGTGCATAAAGGATAATAGATTAATGAGAGGTTTTCTTTTTGAGTATTAAAAAAAAACATAGTTTCCCAGAACTCTGTAGATGATGGTGAACTGACTACGTTGCTAGGTGCCAAAGCCAAAACGATTGAAAAAAAAACATTGCGTCACGTCACGTCACGTCACATACGCTCGTTGGTTGATGACATGTGTGCTGAGCATATTGTGTGCGAATGCTTTGTTATGGTCCGTCCAGGTTTAAAATGTACCATGGCTTGTACTCATTGCGCTTTACGACTTTCATCTTTAGGAAAAAGATGTATGCCTCCATTTTTATACAAATCCACAAGGCACAGACTTCTCTTCTTTTTCTCTTGGGAGATTTTCTTTCTGGCTTAGAAAACTCATAAAAAGACTGCTAATTATTTTTTTCTTTTTCCTTGTTATTATTATTTATTTATTTTCAAAATGTCATTGTGATGTGATGTGACAATGACATTAATTACTTTTTTATGTACGTTTCGTTTTACGATCTCAAAATTACATCCAAGTGCAATAATCAAAAAATTATGTGACGTTCCGCTCCTTGCAGTAACTTACCAAGTTCAGCGCCATCTATCCAGCAACTAGGGAAGAGTAAAAAAAAAGAAAAGAAAATCCCTCATTGCAGCGCGAGTTAAAAGAAAAATAATGCCGAATAAATATCGCAATATTTTTTTGTGACAGATTTCCAAAAAGGGAAGAATTAAAAAGTGAATGGCTTAGACGAATAATTTGACCAAATTGGGCAATTAAAAAAGCGGTCATATTTATTTGAAACACTTTACGTCGGATTCTTTTAGACCAAACGAAAATTTAAAATGGAGACTTTTAAAAGCAGATGCCTTACCAACGTTATATTTACCAGATACAGACACATTGGTAACCTTTAAATAATTATGTATAATTGCATTATCAATCTTGTTTGTAGGTACGTGCTTGTACTATACTATAGTATTGTGATGGCATGCAAATTCTTTGCACACACACATTCATAAAGCACCACGAAAGCGAAATAAGTATTTTAAATAAAAAATTAAAGGATAAATTTGCTATTCCTAAGAACGAAGTCATAAATTAGTGCCTACACTACGGGTGGGTCGGTTGTCAATAATTATTTTTTGTTCGCATACGCATAGGCAGCGTTTAAATGAGATATGCAACACAGATGTGGATCACGGAAGCAGGCAGGGCAGAGTGTAGTAGACAACGTTCTTTGATTATTGTGTGAATTTGAGCTTTAACAACTCAAATTCTAAGGATAAATTTGTTCAAGGACAAATGATATTGTACTGGGAATTTATCTTCTAATTACAGCCAAAGGAGAGATCGAGGTGGATTATTGCGCAAAGGCAAGGGTTTGGGTTTGAAACCTAGATTTGTGCTGACTACAGTTGGAGAAGGCCTAGCTGTTTGGAGGGAAGTCCTGGATCGGGATTCGGGAGAAAGCGTGCGAAAAATGGTGTCGATTGCGTCATCGTTTGACCAGCCAATCACAAATCAAGAGAACGTGACGTCATAGGCATGGGCGTGCGTCGAAGTCGATATTAGCGGAGCTGTGCTTAAGTGAAATTAGACATTATAAGTGCAGTGATAAGAGTGAAAGTAGATTAATTAGTTGTTAAGATATATTTGGGAAGCTTTGTCGTAAAATGAGAAAAGGAGAGTGAGTTAGTCGAGGTTTTGACACGTAAAGGAGAGGACACTGATTTGTCCAAGAGATAAACAAATATAATTGTTTGTCTAATTTTATTTATTGTGAAATTTTAAATCAAAATTGTTGACAAGCTAAAGCTAAAGCAAGTAAATGTTGTGACGATATCGACGCGGGGATCAAGAAATAAAGCTAAGTACATACATAAAACCTTCGGTTAAAAATCGATATTGTGATTGAATTTTTCTAACTATTAAAATTCAAGTTAAGTGGTAACATAACGTTATCTATGGAATATTGGCTCCATTTTCGAGCAAAGTAGTTAAAAGCGAGGGGTTGAAACTATTTTCCACAATATTGTATATTTACCGATATAATCCTTGTATTTGTTAGAGAACGCAATGTTATTTAACATTTAACGAAATGTACAGAGATTCCGATACATGTCTAATATAATCGGACATTTAAGCAACATAAAAATTGCATGCTCTGACAAATTATTTATGTGTTCTTTATTGCTCTAAAAATTCTTTTGAGACAAAGCTGACAGAGGCGACTCGTTAGTAGATATTTACGTTCATATTGTCTCTGATGATATAAACAAGTGGGGATTGTTTATACATATTTGTTATACAAGGGAGAGAGCTCGGTTTAATAGACCTGTGCCAATCTGTCGTTCGAACCGACGGATTATTTATTTATAAAGAAAGACACAGTGATCATGTCCCAGTTATGCGATATGTTCTATACTGGTGATGTAAACAAGTAATATTGTTATACAAAGAGAGTTCAGTTCGACTCTGAATCTTGAAATCGTTTAAAGAAATAAATGTATTGTTGTGTGTTGGTAGCGTAAATATTGTCTCACTGGTGATGTAAACAAGTAGGCTTGTTTAATACATATATTGTTATACAAAGAATAATTCAGTTCGAATCTGAATCATGAAATCGTTTAAAGAAATAAATGTATAGTTGTCTTAAAAATGTAATTCTTAAGTACTAGATAAACTATAGATAATAAGGCCAAAAGGGTTTTTTGTAGTCGTTGTCTTTCCCCTTTATTAAATTCATTTTGGGCCATTTCGAGATCAACGATAAAAGATTTATTAAATTAGTAGAGTCTTTAAAGCATATGCCTGTGTTTATCTCTTCTTAACCTTTCCTTTTATGGCTTAGATATCTTGAATCAAGTAAATAATAGTATATTAACTTAATGGATTAATATATATCCGATATCAATAACATGGTATCAGTTCAGACACAATGGGAAAAGTAATTCAATAGTCAAGTCCGAGTCTAGACTTTCATGGTTAGAACCTGCACGGATGTGGATGTGTATGTATGTATAGGCGTCAATACATATATATATAGCTATATGCATGTGTGTAGAGGCAGCTGGGGCGGGTGAGGCCCGGCGAGCCATCTCACGTGGTACCGCAGACCAGTATCTTAGAATTTGCGGTCTAGCAAAAGCAGACGCAACTAAGAAAGAACTTGATAATACCTAAATAAAAAAATACACAACGTAGGGGGTCCAGTATTGAATTATATGCACATAATTATATAAAATCACATTGTGTGGAATCATTATTTCATATGGAAATAATTATAATTACCTTATTTACTTAACTGAAAGACAGCCATACCAAATAAATACTAAAACTAAAAGGGAGAGAAGAGAGAAGCACGATTGACGGGTTTTGATCCGGCCATAACTATTTAATTACTTGGCAATCGTTATCTTAGTTGGACGTTTCATTCACATTAAAATTATTAGCTATTTTAATTTTTTTTACAGTGTTATAAAAAGTAAAAAGCTTTCTGGCTATACTAGAAGCCTTGACACTGAAATTGCATTCCTGTTTGGAAAGTACTCATTAAGCTCAAAGCTATATAATATTGTAATAGTAAAATTATAGTGTTATAGTAAATATAAAGAATGGTTTAGTTGACACTGTCACGACCATATCAAAAATACGCCCATTTCAGGCGAAGTTGATTCAATAAATTGAGAAAATAAATATTACCCTGGTTAATGTTTATGCTGCTGAAATCTGTGTTTCTTAAGGCTCATAATAGTACAAGCTGAACTCGAGAGCGGCCGCTCAGTAATAAATTTATCGAATGCATTCAAATCATACTATACAAAGGGGGAAAAACTTGTTTACACAGTGCTAAATTGTGACTAAACAAAAAAATGAGTCAGCTATCGTCTCAGATCTGATCTAGAGTCGATTTTACAAATTATACGTAAAATTACGTAAACTAAAAAAAAAGAGAGACCTAGAAACCAGACATTCAGCAGATTTCCAAGCTCCTTGGTTTTATATGAATCGGGTGAGAATAAACTTGGATCACGTTAAGCTCCTTGGTTCCTATGAATTGGGTGAGATTACTTGGGTGATCTGCAAGCTCCTTGGTTTTTTATTAATTAGGTGAGAATAAACTTGGGTCACGTTAAGCTCCTTGGTTTTTTATTAATCGGGTTGAGAATACTTGAGTGATCTGCAAGCTCCTTGATTTATTGAGATCGGGTAGAGAAAACTTAGAAATATAAGCTCTAGCTATGGGTAACACATAGACTACTATAACACAGAAATTTTGATTGCTCAGAATATCACTGAGAATCTATGAAATAATTACTGAGTTCAGAAAACGATTTACACAAAATATTTATTAACAAACTGTCCAACCGAGATAATAAATTGGAGAGGTGTTCTTAATAACAAAGAAATTAAAATAAAAAAAAGACAAGTATACATTTAAAAGGTTATATCCGCTCGAGCGCTTTGGGTATGACATTCATACCAACAATTTTCGGGGCTTGCGTGCTTTGGGTATGACTTTCATACCCAGTGACCTGCGTCGTAAAAGTTGATTTTATTTAAATGTGTGAATGGTAACACCATTTGTTCGACTTTTAGTCGATGGTTTATATTCTTGGCTATAATATTAACCGGTAATAAGGAACATCTCTATCATTCAGAAGGAAAAAAAAAATAAACGACAAGACGGCTGATTAAGATTTTACGTGTCGCGTCCCCGCTCGGAATTTTCGAAATAACGTGAGTAATATTTGATAAAACTATATATTGTGATACATTAAAATGACCGTAAAGAGACGTGTAACCTTATTGTAGAATAATATTGGTGAAATAACAAAAAAAACCTTCATTGGCATACCAATACCAAATAATATTTTGTTTTGTGATTCGCGTTTGCGATCTTTTTGGTGATATTCCTTTGATATTTCTAATAAAAACTTGTTTCCAAAGACGGAGAATTTAATGCAGATCATTTTGGTGTGTATGATATACTGAAAAAGTGAAATTTCAGCGTAATCAAACCATATTGTTCGTGCGAGAGGAAAAAATATTTTTGTTTGACGTTTCGGCAGCCATTTTATATAGAAAGATTGGCGGACACTGAAGGAAATTTTAGAACAGAATTAATTAATTATATAAAATAATTAATTATATAAAATAATTAATTAATCAAAATTAATAAACCACTTTTAGTCAAAAGTTAAGTTTATAAATTTATCTACATTCAAAAGTTTAAAAATCAAATTTAGGACGTGTATGATTGTTTACCTATCCATATTTGGCAAAAATAAAATTTTATAAATTTTGCTCGAGTCGAAAAATTTTTTGTTTTGGTTTGGTTGTTTTGGTTTTTGGTTAATACCTCGTGAATATAAAGGTGGGGAAGGAGTAAGAGGAAAAAAAAAAATAACCAAGATAATTAGACGCCTTATCTCAAGAATTTTGTTCCTAGCCATGGTCTAACAGACTTGGTCCTTAAAAAAAAAATAGGAATTACGTAGCGATAAAGAAATAATTAATAATCAAGCCGATTTTGGTACCGTCAACAAAAAAAATCTAAATTCGTTGCAAATAAGAAACAATAAAATGTCTAGCCAATTTTGGTACCGTCAACAAAAAATATATATATTATTTTGTTATTGTGGAATAACAGTAGGTACAAGAGTTTGTGTACTATTTAATAACTAAAAAATTTCTTGTAGGCTAAAAATCTGCATCAGGAAGCAGTGCGTAGTCACGGTCGCGGGCGTGCGCGTGGAATACGGCGCACAAACAGGGAACCTGTGCGACGCTCCTCATAGGGCACCCCTGCTTTATTTGCCACCACGTCCGTGGCGTCACCTGCCACGATACTACCGGAAACCTCGCCACCCACCGCCGGTTCTTCGACTGAAGTGAAGCAGTACTGATACCAGTAAAAATATCTATTGTGATTTTCGTGTAATTTGTTTAGACGTATGCAATAAATGCATATAAAATGTTATTGCCAACCGTAAAAAATTCGAGTTTAATTAAAAATGTACTGGTTGTTTTGGTATTATTTGTCGAAATGTATAAATTAATTTTGTCAACCGTACATAATTCGATAAAAGCTTGAAAATCTTACCAACTACTAATACCAGTAATGACTGGGATTTGTATGTCTTTTGTTTACTGTAATTTTTTAAATAAAGTGGTCGTTTTTGTATCATATGTCGAAATGTATTTTTTTTTTCAACTGTACATAATTCGATAAAAAAAATAAAATACTACCAACTACAACAACCAAAAATTTCTAATATCTGCTGGGGTTTTTGTGATATTTGTTTAGATATGTGCAACAAATGGATATAAAATGTTAATGCCAACCGTACCAATATAGATAAAAACTTTTATTTTAGAAAAGCCCACCATGTACTTAGTATTATTACTAGTAATCTAAAAATACACTAGTTTATGACGACATGTTTATTTTATTTATTCAACCTTTTTATGTCAACTGTACCTACAATTTTTTTTTACGTAATATTAAAACATATTTAAAAGCATGTATATATATACCACATGTTTTATTTTCAGTAGCCGTATCACATTAAATAACAAATATTAATCATTTTCTTTCAAGCAAGACTAAACGGAGTGTGCGTTGACCCTAAATGGTCGTCGATGAAACCCGTATTTTCTTGTTGCAGTAAATCTAATGATTTTTGGAACTGATTGAGAAATAATAGTAACGATGCACAGTTTTAGCTTTTGTATTAAATACCCATTGCAATCATATAAATTTAAATAAAAAATTATGTAAACAATTGCTTTAAAATCAAGGTTATAGTTTTAATTCTCCTTTTTCAATAACTAAAACTAATCCTAGAACATCTTATATACAACAGTGCAGTAGCTAATTTCATACTCTGTTTAAATAATAAAACATATTAATAGTCATTCATATAAACTTCTCTTCAAATTGGTTGTTTAGTGAAGCTCGCGACAACTTGCAATTTTGCGAAAATGTCCAAGCACGCGAGGGTCGTCAAGGTCACGCGCCTCAAGCGCTCGAGCGGCTAATGAGACATTTTATGTGTGACTTTACAGGGATGAAATTATTATGAAAATGTTGTCTATTATATGTTGCCTGTTTCCCTGTAATATTTTGCAGAGCGTTGGTTGAAGTGTGGGTATCTAAGTATAAATAATACATGTCAATAATCGGGTGTCCCATGTGCACTAATAATAATAAAGAAAGCTTCGGCGTAAATTTGTACGACAAAAATTCTATTTTAGAAAAGTAAATACAAATTTTTAAAAAATGACAGGACGCATAGTAAAGCGAAACAGTAGATCACGAGCTAGAAAAGCGGTAAAATTAAATCGATATGGGTCAAGAGAACGCGTCCGTAGGAGATCTACGTCTAATGCGGAAAATGCAACCGCGAATGCACAACTGATCACGGATGACGGATATCAATTGTTGGCCGGTAGAATGAAAGATATTTTAAAGAAAATCAAGTCATTTGAGTCACAGATGAACGGTGTAACTATGGATGATTGCGTTGATAGATCGGAGGTTGATGATTTAGCGACAACTTGCCGTTGCGATGGGAATATCAGAATTAGGCAAACGATTATAGAAAAACCGGTTTTTAATGGTAGAGGAAATGTACAACCTATTCGGTTCCTTGAACGATTAAAAAAATATATAAATTCAAATAACTCGCAAGTAAAAGCGCTTGATATCGCCACAGAGTGCGTAATTAGTCCAGCTCGTGAAATCTTGGAAATATATCGTGAAAATTGGTCGACGATAAAGGACTTTGAGGTCGATTTTCGTCGCTTTTATTGGTCAGAAAGACACCTAGAAATAGCCAAAAATAGTTTAATGAGCGGCTCATTTAATTTAGAAGGCTCTCTATCAATGTGTGAATATTTTGCATGTAAAGTAGAGATTATATATTGGTTAACGATTCCGTTTAATGAACGAGCTTTAATTAACTCGATTATGAGGCATTTTGAATCAGACGTGCAAATTTTGTGGTTTACAAGGATCGGAGAAGTTACGGTGATCACAGCGTTTGAATTTATCAGAGATTTGGAACAAAATGTGAAACATAGACCGGAATAGCAAAGTTATCCTAAAAAGCATAAAATAAATAAAGTAGGTATGGTTTACGAGAATCACTATAGGAAACATTCTCTAAACATTATGTGGCACGAAGGCTCTACGTTCTCAAAGTAATCATATCTAGTACAAAAATTAAAAATAGACTCGGATATGAAATAATAGCGAGACTTTTGTCGAGAGGGTATTTTACGCAAGTACCCAGAGATCGAGACAAAATAGTTACAAGATTTTTAATTATCAGGTAGGTACATAAGTATACAAATACATATAAATATTTGAACTAATAATGACGCAATGAATAGTTATAAATGCAAACATATAGAGGTTTGAATTAATTTCGAAGAAAGCAACTATGTCATAAGTATACAAACACAAACAAAATTTTGGTCAACACGGAAGTGATTTCCGGCTGGAAAGACAAAATTTTATGGTCAAAATAGTTTGTCGTATTGGTTAGCACACGAATAAAGTAGCTTGTCTGTATTCTAAACGTGGGAAGTAATTTAAACGAACAAGACCGGCAAGCTTGAGAGAAACAGATCTTTAGAAATGAGCAGCAATTACAAAGGGAGTCATAAAGATTGACTGTAAGACGGAATTATTGTAAAGCATTTTAAAAATTGTAAAGTTAATGGGCCATTTGTTGGGCTTTAGGATTTGTTAACACGTTTCACAAACTTAGAAAAAACTTACCTACGCTCATTGTTTCAGAGTATTTTCGGAAACAATAATAGATTTGTAACAAACAAAAAAATGGTTCTTAGAATTAGAAGTGTAAATGTTAGACAGATAAGCAATTAGGACCCAAACTTTTGAAAAAAGGGGCGTTCGGGCGTCGGAACGGTCACAAAGCCGATACAGTAAAAACTAATAATGGGAGATAGTCGGAATTTTATTCTAAGGGATCAGTAATGAAAGTTAGTTTGGTTAAATTTTGTTTTGAGAAAGATAATGAATGGTTGACTTGCTATCGCAAGCGGAGTGGCTCTGATCGATAGGGTTTATTAAAATTAGAAATACTTTGGAGTTTTCTACTCTCAAACCATCTCTTATTTGGAGGGGGCGTGTAATGGCATGCAAATTCTTTGCACACACACATTCATAAAGCACCACGAAAGCGAAATAAGTATTTTAAATAAAAAATTAAAGGATAAATTTGCTATTCCTAAGAACGAAGTCATAAATTAGTGCCTACACTACGGGTGGGTCGGTTGTCAATAATTATTTTTTGTTCGCATACGCATAGGCAGCGTTTAAATGAGATATGCAACACAGATGTGGATCACGGAAGCAGGCAGGGCAGAGTGTAGTAGACAACGTTCTTTGATTATTGTGTGAATTTGAGCTTTAACAACTCAAATTCTAAGGATAAATTTGTTCAAGGACAAATGATATTGTACTGGGAATTTATCTTCTAATTACAGCCAAAGGAGAGATCGAGGTGGATTATTGCGCAAAGGCAAGGGTTTGGGTTTGAAACCTAGATTTGTGCTGACTACAGTTGGAGAAGGCCTAGCTGTTTGGAGGGAAGTCCTGGATCGGGATTCGGGAGAAAGCGTGCGAAAAATGGTGTCGATTGCGTCATCGTTTGACCAGCCAATCACAAATCAAGAGAACGTGACGTCATAGGCATGGGCGTGCGTCGAAGTCGATATTAGCGGAGCTGTGCTTAAGTGAAATTAGACATTATAAGTGCAGTGATAAGAGTGAAAGTAGATTAATTAGTTGTTAAGATATATTTGGGAAGCTTTGTCGTAAAATGAGAAAAGGAGAGTGAGTTAGTCGAGGTTTTGACACGTAAAGGAGAGGACACTGATTTGTCCAAGAGATAAACAAATATAATTGTTTGTCTAATTTTATTTATTGTGAAATTTTAAATCAAAATTGTTGACAAGCTAAAGCTAAAGCAAGTAAATGTTGTGACGATATCGACGCGGGGATCAAGAAATAAAGCTAAGTACATACATAAAACCTTCGGTTAAAAATCGATATTGTGATTGAATTTTTCTAACTATTAAAATTCAAGTTAAGTGGTAACATAACGTTATCTATGGAATATTGGCTCCATTTTCGAGCAAAGTAGTTAAAAGCGAGGGGTTGAAACTATTTTCCACAATATTGTATGTTTACCGATATAATCCTTGTATTTGTTAGAGAACGCAATGTTATTTAACATTTAACGAAATGTACAGAGATTCCGATACATGTCTAATATAATCGGACATTTAAGCAACATAAAAATTGCATGCTCTGACAAATTATTTATGTGTTCTTTATTGCTCTAAAAATTCTTTTGAGACAAAGCTGACAGAGGCGACTCGTTAGTAGATATTTACGTTCATATTGTCTCTGATGATATAAACAAGTGGGGATTGTTTATACATATTTGTTATACAAGGGAGAGAGCTCGGTTTAATAGACCTGTGCCAATCTGTCGTTCGAACCGACGGATTATTTATTTATAAAGAAAGACACAGTGATCATGTCCCAGTTATGCGATATGTTCTATACTGGTGATGTAAACAAGTAATATTGTTATACAAAGAGAGTTCAGTTCGACTCTGAATCTTGAAATCGTTTAAAGAAATAAATGTATTGTTGTGTGTTGGTAGCGTAAATATTGTCTCACTGGTGATGTAAACAAGTAGGCTTGTTTAATACATATATTGTTATACAAAGAATAATTCAGTTCGAATCTGAATCATGAAATCGTTTAAAGAAATAAATGTATAGTTGTCTTAAAAATGTAATTCTTAAGTACTAGATAAACTATAGATAATAAGGCCAAAGGGGTTTTTTGTAGTCGTTGTCTTTCCCTTTTATTAAATTCATTTTGGGCCATTTCGAGATCAACGATAAAAGATTTATTAAATTAGTAGAGTCTTTAAAGCATATGCCTGTGTTTATCTCTTCTTAACCTTTCCTTTTATGGCTTAGATATCTTGAATCAAGTAAATAATAGTATATTAACTTAATGGATTAATATATATCCGATATCAATAACATGGTATCAGTTCAGACACAATGGGAAAAGTAATTCAATAGTCAAGTCCGAGTCTAGACTTTCATGGTTAGAACCTGCACGGATGTGGATGTGTATGTATGTATAGGCGTCAATACATATATATATAGCTATATGCATGTGTGTAGAGGCAGCTGGGGCGGGTGAGGCCCGGCGAGCCATCTCAGTATATTAACTCGATAATTTTTCAATTTTAGGCAACAGAACCAGTACCTATGGATGTCTGTGGTTTAGAAAAGTGCATACTTCTATGTTCGCAAATCGTTCTGAAAGGCCTATTCGTTCACGTTACTGCCGTGATCGACTTCACGAAGAAATTCCGCAGATCAAGACATTTTCGTACTTAGTGGTTGACAATAAAAGTACTTTGACAGGGTAGTTCTATCGTGAAATGAATTTTGGGAATGCTTATTGACTTGAACTGCGCATAATTTGATTTCTTATTACAGGTTATTAGGTATTTTAATCGTTCATTATTTGTTATTAGTTTTTATTCAAGATAAGTTGATGTTTATTTCATAGAAATAAAAAAAAATGAAATAACCTCTGTAGTAATTGCGCTGTCATCGCTCATCATTGACATAATATTATTATTACGAATCCTATAAGTCTATGATTATTATGATTTCTATTGTTGCGATTAATTCCTTCTTCCTTGATTGAACAAAAACGCGACATCAACAAACATCTATTTGATTGAGTTAAGAGGCGACTTAAAAAGTATCCACTTAAATAGTTTACGGTTGTATCTCTGATACAAGCTACAGCATTTTTTGTACTAGAAACAAGCACAATTTTGGACTTAACTTATGTACCTACCTGCCTACTATATAGTAATTTGTACTTAATAAAAAATATGCTAAACGAAAGATATCCTTTTATTAATTCCTTATTTACACAATATAACATGTGTCCCACTGGGGTAGACAGAGACCGCTTTGCTATTAATTCTCTTGGCCTCCTTCCAAAGCAAGAGGATGTCACCAGAAAGGTCGGTGCCTCCTGCATTCTCTTTTTTTTCACACTTTGATACGATATGATGTGTGGTAAGGAGATTGGTCGCGGTTCATTTCGATTTGGTTTATTTATCGTAGTCAAAAATCGACATTGTTACATCACTAGCAAAGCAACGAACTAGTGACAACCTACCTAATTAAGAAAAAACTAATACATATCCATCTCTCTCTAACGCACTAAAATGTCGTAAGAAAATCAAGGATAGGTGTCTTTCTCCGCGTATTATTTTAGCCAGGTTTCTATTTGTATTCCTTATTCTGAGTGTCATGCGTTCATAGAGTAAGGTAGCGTTCCAATACGCCTGGATAAATGTAAAAGTTAAACTGTCAAACCCTGCGTTCCGAAATAGAATTATATCGCTAAAATCGATTACAAAGGTATGAAGTGAATGGCTTATGATCCATTGTAATTCTATTTCGGACCGCAGGGAAAGTGAATTTTACATTTCTGACAAGGTTTATCAATGAGTAAAGAAACCAAAGGAGTTTTGTATATGCAGAATCCTGTTTGCGGCCGGTCCACCATTGCTATGTAACGCTGTCATGAGTATGTGATCTGTCAAAACAAGCGGTATTTGTTACCATGTATGTAACATACAGTTTAGGTATACACGTCTATTTCGTAGGTATTGCCAGTCCATTGGTTTCCTTAGTCTGAGAGGTTTATGAACTGTTTGTTTTTACTCTGGTGGTTGTGGAACGGGTGACAGTTATTTTTACATTTACCTTGTTGTTTAGGAAGGCTACCTAAGGATGGCGGAAATTATTTATTGGAATGCATTTAAATTTATGTCTGCTGACTAGTCGATCAACAAGTTGATATATGGAGATCATTATCGACTGTCACCTTTGCTCTCTTCCCGCACCTCATGCTTACCCCAGCTCTTGTATTGCCATAGCTCTTCAGTGTTACAAGGATCTTATGGCACGTGGATTGGTTGTGACCAAAATCAGAACTAACGGAGCTACCATGCTCCTTGTTTTACAACTGCACCCCCCTGTCACTGTCATATGTCATCCACGTGCCATCAGATTCTTGTACAACTGTATAGTGCTACAAGGATCTTATGGTGCGTGGATTGTTTATATCCAAAATTGGAACTAACGCCGCTACTATACTCCTTGTTTCACAACTGCGCCTCCCTTTCAGTAACATCCACGCACTTCAGATCCTTGTATAGCACTGTACTTTACGGTGCACTGTCATTGTATTGCGACGTGAGCTGATTTTTGAACGCTTTGAATAGCTGTCAGTTCCAACTAGCAAAATTTGGACCACACCCTTATAACAAGTTTTGCTCGGTCAATTCATCATTCGGTCATTTAATCAATCGAGGAAAAAATGGCTGATAATAAATTGTACGAGATTTTAGGTGTTTCTCGAAATGCGAGCGATTCCGATATAAAGAGGGTAAGTCTCATGTACTTATATATTGTAACATGATTGTTACATTTGCGCTAAGATGAAACACGATTGATGTGTGATGTGATCTTTTGTTCCTACTTCCTTTCATAATGCCCGTCATTCATTTCATTAGGTACAATGTGCTCTATTTTATTTCTAGAGTTACTACAAGTTGGCAAAGGAGTTTCACCCAGACAAGAATCCCGAAGCCGGAGACAGATTTAAAGAAATAAGTTATGCCTATGAAGTATTGTCAGACCCGAAGAAAAGACTCACATACGACAAGTTCGGGTTGAAGGGTTTACAGGAAGGTGGCCAAGGCGGTGGCTTCCCACCGGATGATCTATTCGGTAGCTTTTTCGGTGACATATTCGGCATGGGTGGCGGCGGTGGTGGCAGCAGAGGCCGAGGTCGCGCGCGCGGCGAAGATACCATCCACCCATTGAAAGTGTCCTTGGAGGATATGTATAACGGGAAAACGGCCAAGTTGCAGCTGAGTAAAAATGTGATATGTGGTCCTTGTAAAGGAATAGGTGGTAAGCCAGGGGCTGTAGTATCTTGCAAGGATTGCCATGGCCAGGGCATCAAAGTCTCATATCAGCAGATTGGACCAAATATGACCAGACAATTTCAAACTCGTTGCCCGACATGTCAAGGTCAGGGTGAAACAATTAATGATAAGGACAAGTGTCCTAAGTGTAAAGGAAAGAAAGTCTTAAATGAGACGAAGATCCTGGAAGTCCATGTGGAAAAAGGAATGCGAGAAAATCAGAAAATATCTTTCAGGGGTGAAGGTGACCAACAGCCTGATACTCAACCTGGTGATGTGGTCATTGTGCTGCAGCAAAAGCAGCATGATATCTTCCAACGGACTGGTGATGATCTGGTCATTAAACATGAGATTACTCTCACTGAGGCATTGTGCGGCTTTGAGTTTGTAGTGAAACATCTGGATGGACGTGATCTCCTTGTGAGACATTTAGCAGGTGAAGTGATCAAGCCGGGAGACCTCAAAGGCATCCAAGGAGAAGGCATGCCTCAGTATAAGAACCCATTTGAAAAAGGTAACTTGTACATAAAGTTTGATGTAGTTTTCCCTGAGAACAATTTTGCATCAGAAGAGCAGTTGAAGAAAATAGAAAGCATACTCCCACCACGTCCTGCATTTGTTATGCCAACTGGTGAAGATGTGGAGGAAGTAAATCTAATGGAGTACACAGAGCGAGAGAGAGGGCGTGGACGAGAGGAGGCCTACGCTAGTGATGACGAGGAGCACATGCATGCCGGTCCAGGAGTCCAATGTGCACACCAGTAGCTCAATTATCCAGTAATAGGGATTTTTACTCGGACCTCATTACACATAGTTCAATACATTCACTGTATCACAAATTTAGTTAAACATTGCTAGAATTTTTTAATTATTGCTGTAATAGAACTAAATAATTCTTACTCAACAAGTTCCACTAATAAAATAAACACCAGACACAATGCCTTATTGTATTAAAATCTCCATTAGGTTTTTTACAGAAATGGCACAGTGGTGCAATAGTTTGACATGAGACCCTGTTTTTACCTGTCTATATTTTTATTTTTAGTTTTATTTTAATATACAGGATATTTCGGCATGATATTTTAATGTGATGACTAGTGACTAGTATGTTTTTTCCTTATTATAATTCATTCCAGGGACATTTTTGTATGGATGAGGCAAATAATCATATAAATCACACAAATTTCTTTTAATGCTTATTCCTAATTAACCAACCTTTAATAAAGAAATTCTGTGCTAATTATACAGGCTATGAACTGATTCCAAAGTTCTCTTAAACCAAACAATAATCTTATCATCATGGTGGTATCAAAATACCTTGCCAAATTTGCCGCGATAAACTTAAGAAAAATTCCCTACCACATGAAGAACGAAAAATTCTCCTAGTATAAATTTTGTTTGTGGGTGTGAATAAATTGCGCATTTTATTGGCGTTGACGAGGAAAAGGGGGGGATACTGTCGTAAGGCATCTATGGTCGTAAGCGTAACAACGGGTGGTGGTGCAGGTGCAAGTTGGCCCGTATCACTATACAGTGTGTCCCTTCTAAGAGTGCACATCCGAAAGGGAGTGGAACTAGGCCCTATTTTATCGACAAAAAAATGATTTCTTTTTTGAAAAATCTTTTTTTTTTAATTTACGTTTTTAAATTTTTGTTGCCTACCAAGGACACTATGTATAAATTTGTCATAACTTTTAATCTATCGCGAGTAATGCAATAACATAAAACTGTTATGATCTTTAAGAAAAGACATTCTTTATCAACTACCATTACCATAAAAATAATATCCTAAAAGATGATTTGTTTAATTTTTCCGTCTTTTTTTCAGTAATAATATTTTTTTTCAAAATAATGTCCCCGTTCCACTATGCTTTTATTCCTATTTATCATTCCCTATTCCATTACCCTTCTAAAAAAAAAAAAAAAATCATAAATACAATACTGCAGTCGTGTCCCGGGCGGAGCATTTTTTCAAGATTAAAAAGAAATTCAAAACATTTTTTTCTTTGTTTTTGTCGATATATTTAGATCTACTTTCACCCCCTTTCGGATGTGCACTCTTACGAGGGACACTGTATTAGGCAAAGAATGAGAACATAACTATCAGGTACAAATTGTCGAATCACTTGTTAAAAATAAGGTGCAAATACCTATATTTTTTCTGACACGAATACACTTCGCATTCAATAAATTAATTTTTACTTTGAATGACAACTGTCGCTGGCAAATATAGTAAAATTCCGCCGTTTACAAGCGGCGCGGCGTCGTCAATTTCTAAACACTCGTTGTTGAAAAGTTTTTAGGGTTCCGTACACAAAAGGGAACCATTATTATGGTGAGACTTGGTTGTCTCTTCCGTATATGTCTCACAGACTCACAGCGTGAGAGTGATATGTCAATGTCCAAAAATACAATATACCTACCTACCCACTATGTTCTATGATAGAACAGATCCTCTAAAAAGGCTGCTTGGAAGTATGTCGGTAGTTAGGTACTTATATCAGTTACACACATAATTTTCTATTCTACACTCAATTTACTCTTTTGAGTCATCGGTCTAAAACGTCTTTTTATTTAACGTTACGTTTAGCCGATCGAGAGATGGCTAGGGAATTTCCTTAGATTCCTTTCATTTATTCATATTACGTACGCTGTTTGATTTATTTTAGACATAAGACTAAAAAAAACTTCGTTCTAAAAGAAAAGACGCAGTTATAGAGAAAAGCATTAAGAAAAGCCATAAAGAGGTGCAATGAATGACAATTAAAGAATAAAGTTTTCATTTGAAAAAAAAACTTCTTAAATTAAGTGATAGAGCCGGACACTTAGGCTAATTATGCGATTTTGGCGACTCGTACCAGAAATCATCTATTGCAGACTTCAATAGAGGCGAATAATGGTTGGCTTATTGTCTTACAGTGGAGTTAATCACATCAAGCTATCACTTTCAGTACTACATTAGCCCCTATTACTGAAGGATATAAGATAGGTATAATATAAAGTCCGATGTGTATAGATTGATGTGATCATGAACTACCCGCGCGCAGGTTTGCAGATGACTAGGTACTTACGATACTGATAGTATGGTAGTGTAACATATAGCTAGGCAGTATGTTAGGTTTAGGTAAGGCTAGGTTTTATTTGTTCGTGTTTAGTTGGCAATCCATAACCTTTATGAATCGACATACGTGGCATTGACTGAATTATTTCGTGTTTTCCAAAAATAAATACAGATCCAGTATAAAAGATCTTTCAGAAAAAACACGAGCAAAATTCCTTAGAGTCCCACTTAATCAAAGGAGTCCCATCGGTGTGAAGGTGGCTCTCCATTAATATTCCTTTGAGAGTCCTAGTATAGATGGCTGATAATAAATTGAAGTGAAGTATAGGTGATTTTCTATAAATATTCCTCCTAAGAGTCTTGACGAAGTAAAATACCTCCAGCACGGTAAGCGAGTGCCCTAAGAGGTTCAGAGCTCCCCTCCCTTAATGTATACGTGAAAATTAGGAAAAATATATAAAAAAAATAATTAAAACAAGAAGTCAAAGCGAAACAAAGTCGTATAATTCAAGAAGATCCCCACTAGATCCCGAATAGACAATGTGCATATCACAGTCAGATAATATAAAGTATTACAGTAGTCAGCGGCAAACCTTCTGCGCGCGGATATAAAGTAAATGAAAAAAAAAAAACTGAATTAAATATTTTATTTTAACCTTGTTATTGCTTCAATGGTATCACAAAACTTTTTGAAATCTTTTCGGCTTTTACAAAGTATATTTAAATTTATATAATCAAATCCTAAATCACGTAGTTTATCTAATCTTTGTTGAACTGTTTTTTGGGAGGCGGTCAGCACACGAGGCTTTTCTGCAATCTCTTTTTTATCAATGCCCTCTTTATGAAGAAAGTCCAGGAAACTCTTTAACTGTAATCAGAAACCAATTTGCCATATTAAAAAATAAACAAGCATTTAAACTTATGTAATATTTTAGTATGTAGTCTGCGTACTAAGGTTTGTCATCAACATGCGAAAGTGCTACCACTTGAGAAAAAAAAAACATAATTTTACTTGTTAAAATAATTACTGAAAATCTGCTCAAGTCTAAAAATAGCAATAAACTATTTTTACATAGCAAAGTTTTCATAAACGAAGTCTTTTTATAGCTATAATTTTAACTTATGCCAAAAACGGCCGTTTTTAGCAAAAGTTGACATTTTAGCTCATCGAGGACGTTGTCTATGAAAACTATGCTATGTAAAAATTATTCATAGACATTTACAGTGCTACGAGGATCTGATGGCGCATGGATGACAGTGACAGGGTGTTTAGTTCCGATTTTGGTCCACGCGTCATAAGATTCTTGTAGCACTCTACTTGAGCAGATTTTCAATAACAATTCAAATATTTTTTTCCACAGTGGCAGCACTTTCGCATGTTGTAACACCTTAATATGACAACAAACAAACCTTAGTAACTCTGATTGTCTTTAGGGCTGGTAGTTTGAAACACATATCCTCAACAGCCTCTTGTGTAATGTTTAATCTGTTTGCTAAATATGTTTGTGTTGACATACTGTCCCCAAGGATACTTTTAGCATCTTGTGATATCTGTATAGACCTGTAAAATGGTTTCATAAATTAAAATTAAGGACATCAAGACTGTAGCAGGTGGAGGTCTGCCTACCCATTTAGGACACAGGTGTGGAAATATTAAATGTATTAATCAATTTTAGGATGTTGTATAATACCTATTTAGTATATCTTCAGAACATCGGACCATCCAAGGATACAAGTTTTTAACACCTGTATCTATTACTCTCTGCAATCGTTCCTTAATAGTTTTGTGATGATACTTCAAAACCCACAAATCTCTTGTAATTCTATCTCCAGGGACACCCATTTCTGAAGAAGAGTAATCAATATAAATCATATGATTATAATTAATAATAAGCTGCAAAGTTTACATATAATTAAATTATACCATGAGTTTAAATTACATTAATTATATTTTAACTTATCCTATTAAATCATCCTTACCTATCAAAACATCAAGTGAATTTTTGAGCCAATCAGATGATAAAGTATAAATAAAACTTCTTTTTGCTAATAATGTGCTTAGAGTAGCAGGAGAGCACTGTAAATAAAAACAAATGGAAAATATATCCTAAAGTCCAATTACAGTTATACCCAAAATATATATTCTGCCAATGTTAACTGCGCTGTAGATCAATTTTAAAACTTCAATCTACCAATGGCACAGCAGAGTATATGGCACATACAGATCGTTCACAGTTTTTTTTACTTCTGACACCTGTTCTATGTCCAATACTTGAGAAACATTTTCGATCAGCCTAGAGGTAATTAAACTGTGAATGATCTGTTCATTTCATATACATGTGTATGTGTCAGTGTATGAACCATGTAAGCGAGACAGAGCTATGAATGGCAAGCAATACTCTGCCATTTTACCTTGCAAATAAAGTTCATGATAGATTATTTAGTGTTTACACATTTGGTTCGGCTACTGTCGGAAACTGGTCCTCACTCTACCAATTGGACTTATATTTTGTGTAAAACTGTACCACAACAATAATCTATTATCCTTTTCTTTACCTTTACTCGATCTGCAATATAGTAAAGTCTATTTTCACAAAATCCTGAACTTGTATCTTTTTTGGTACTCCTTAAAATTTTTAGCAACGTAGTAATGGGTAGATCTTGAAAGGGCAATGCATCCTCTGTTGACTTAAAATTCATTTGTACAACCAATTTAGCTTTCGACTGATCAAATCCTGAAAATGATGTGGTATAAAAAGGTTTAATCTTAATAAACCATGCAATAAAGCAGAAATTAGTCCAAGAATGTTGAACTCAAGAGGTTATGCTGGAAGATACATACCTACATCTTCATTCTTTTTTTTTGTTCTGGTTCTGTAGTTTACGCTTATTACGACCTTATTATTACAGACGGATGGGAGGTAATTTTCAATAATACATGATTTGGTAGTATTTGATGAGAATCCTAATTGACGTACGTGTAGAGAAAGGCACGTCTTCACTATTAACCTAAATTTATTCATACTACCGTAGTATTTAAACACAAGAAGATAAAAATACTAAAATAATTCTATTATTTTCCAAAGCAAACATTGAGGAAGAATGGGGGAACTGGGAAGGACAATTTCGTCAGTCAGATTCCAACACCGTGACAGCAGGATAGCGTATACAATTTTCAACACGTGCAACAGAGATAGCATTAGAAGACCCATAGAGGAGATGGTTTTTTTCTCAGAATAAGAATTCCTCTATAAGCTGACATAAACACACCGAGTTGGGATTCCTACTCGGGTCGCAACAATAACCCCTCAGACCAATAATAACCCAATCAAAAATCAACTCGCAGTCTCAACGGCGTTCAAAAATGAGTGTCGATGTCGCTACATTGGTGTCGACTTTTTCCACATCAACATCAAGAGCAAAGTTCGCATAGGCTCCAAACGTCACTTGACATATTTACGTTAAATTTCGTACCAAGGGGGTCCTCTCAACGTTATATTTATACTAAATATAATGCAAAAATGACAACTAACGTTTGGAGTGTCGCTACACGATGAAACCCGTTCAAAAAAACATAGCGTTGCAACCCCAGTGTTCCTACCCAGCCTAGGGTTCTTTAATGAACGCATTTCTGACTGGCTGACATGACACTGACAGCTCAGATGGTTGTTGATAACTCACACCGAGTTGAGTTTCCTATCTGGGTCGCAACACTAACCTGTTCAAAAGTCAACTCACGTCTTGACACCCACCGTAAAAAAATTACAGTGTCGCTACACTTTTGTCGACATTTTCAACATAAACTCTTAGCAGGGTTCGCATAGGCTCCAAACGTCACTTGACATATTTATGTTAAATTTCGTACAGAAGGGGTCCTCTCAACGTTATAGGTATTTATACTAAATATTATGTAGGGAACCTTGCGAACCCTGCTAAGAGTTGATGTTGAAAAATGAATACTAAATATTATGTTGATAGGTCCCCCTCTGTACGAAATTTAGGTAGCGTTCCAAAACGCCAGGGTAAAGGTAAAAATTAACTGTCAACCGTTCCGCAATCACCCGAGTGAAAACTTACAGTACATAAACCTTGTCAGAAATGTAAAATTCACTTTAACGGTTTAAATTTTACATTTACCCAGGCATCTAGAAACGCAACCTTAATGTAAAAAATTCAAGTGACTTGGAGCCTATGCGAACCCTGCTCAGAGTTGATGTTGAAAAAGTTGACGTCAGTGTAGCGTCACTGTCATTTAGTATAAATATAACATTGAGAGGACCCCCTCTATACGAAATTATGTCAAGTGACGTCATTTTTGAACGGTCGGTGTTGAGACGCAAGTTGATTTTTAACGGGTTAGTATTGCGACCCGGGGAAGAAACTCAACTCGGTGTGAGTTTATGAACAACTACCTATGGAGTGAATCTATAGACCTCAGATAAAGTTATCTGAGCTATAGACAGTAAGGTAGGTCGTAGGTCAACATTCTTTTTTTATTAGCTTGTTTTACGGCTTTGGATACTAGTCCATTTAGAATAATAGATGTAGAACATTTTTGAATTTGTTTACGTTCTTGTAGCATTTATTTATCGGTTATTTTAAGGATTTTCTGACTGCTCCTCAGAAAAAGGAATACTATTACTACTACTCTACAGATGGTGTTCTGATTTATGAAAATTTCAAGATAAAAATTAAAATACTCCGAACTGTAGGTATTTCTTTTTTTTAATTAGCTGTCAGAAAACCCCTAATTACCAAAAAGTGTTCTGTGCTCAGGGTTGGATTTCGTAGTATAATTATACTATTTGTACCATATTTTCATGACATGTAGTATCGTAATGGAACTATACTACGTGAAAATACCATAATTTTATCTTCAGGCCGACCGAGTTGTTTTATTGGTTGAGACGTCAATTTAAAACAAAAATCGACGAAAAACGAAACGTAGTATAATTTTAGCCAAGTACTTAGTATATTTTTAATTCCCAAGACAATAATTTTTCGAGGGTCTGAATCCAACCCTGTCTGTGCTCATTAGTCATTACTGAGAGAAATTACCTCAGAATAAGTAGATCGATGAAGAATAAGAATACTTATTCTGAGGAAATAAAAGTAAATGAATAAGTACCATTTATATCCTAAGGATATCCTAAGTCTTTGATTTATATAATTCGCATCTTAGAATAATTACGCCATACTAATCTTATTTTTTAGGGATTGAATTCACTCCGTTGTCCGTCTGTCTGTCAGTTCGTATGTTACGGGTTTCTAGCTCTTAGACGGAATGAGGTAGACTTGAAATTTTGATATGTTGTGTAAAATGTTGACCCAAAACCGAATCCTACATTAAAAATGTAATTAAATTATTTTTCAGGGCGGGCATCATACTTTGACCAAAATTTTATCTTGGTCGAAAGCATCATATGTACATTAAACCAGAGACCAAAAAAAATTTTTTTTACTCTACCTAGTTAGAAATGTATGTAGATTATGTACATACCATAATACTGAAAACGGTGATTTATAATGTAGTTCTAGGGTTACGTCCCGGAATACTCAACCAACTTAATTTTGCAGTTTTGTTTCATACATTTTGCAGGTACTTAATAAATAAATCTTTATTTTAGGCAGGGCCAATAGTATTACGAGTAGTAACAAGGCCTTAAAAACCATGTTAGTATAGTATTACATTTATTATTTTTAAATACACATCTGATTTATTATAATTTAATCTTTCACCACTGCTTGTCGAGGTGGTACCTACCTATGCAACGACACCCAGTGACGTAAGATGGGACAGTCGCTGTCCTCTCGGCAAACGCTTTCAGGAAGCTGCTAGAGCTACCCCTCACCCTGCACAACAGGGTTAATTATCATCAGCCATCTGTGAGTTTCAGTGAACATCCCTGAAGTACTGCAATAATCGATGCAATCACTACAGCATCCTGAATGCTGTAGGGATAAGAATAAGAATAAGAAGGCATTTAAGAAGGGATTGACTCGATTCTTGCAGTACTTGAATGCGTTGTTATATTAGACGCGCGGAGCGTTGTAGGATTTTTGTGTAGTTGGTCCACGGGCTGCACGTAACCCTATTTAACGGGTACGGAACCCTCAGGGCGCGAGTCCTCCTCGCACCTAACCGATTTTTTAGAACTCAGATCAATGTTCCTTTATCTGAGTTTCAGAACATGTGCAAAACATCGGAACCGAAAGCAATTCGGTTGTTTTTTAAACTTAATGTTTTGTCTGCTTTTTGTAATAAATAGATCTATTTAGAAATACAGTTTTTCGTGCTTTTAAACAGATTTTAGTATTTACAGGAAGTGACGTCATCATATAGGTGGTAGAGTTGATGCCGAGCTCAACTGTGGAGGTATCACCATCTTACTCGCAGACCCCCTCCCCCGAAGTTATTCGGGGGAGAGTAAGAGGACAGCTCTCAGGCACAATCAGGTGGCCCACCATGCCTGCGACCGATTAATGGCGGTATATCCATCCCCAATGGGGATCCACAGGCAAAGCTAATTATAGATGGCGCTAGCATAGGTCCGGCCAATACTACGATCCGGCTATGTCAAACTATGTTTTTGTGTGTTCCGGTTCTCCTACTGTTTTTCTCCAATATTTCGCATTTTTTTTACTTCCTTTTATAGTCTGTATTCCAATATGTTATATTTTTGTTATTGTAAAATTCATTAACTGTAATTAAAGCATTTAAATCGCTTAACTTGAAAAAAACCGAGGACTTATGGGGCCTATCTGTGAAAGTTATAAGTTCTGTTATTGATTTAATAGCTCCTTATTTGGCATTAATTTTTAATAAATGTGTAGATGATGGTATCTTTCCTGACTTAATGAAGTTTAGTAAATTGATCCCCCTTTTTAAATCAGGCGACAACGGTGACCCATCAAACTATAGACCTGTGTCAGTTTTACCGGTTTTGAGTAAGGTTTTTGAAAAAATAGTTTTTAATCAATTGTTATTTCATTTTAATTTAAATAAGTTGCTTCACTGTGAACAATACGGATTCACTAGAGGGAGGTCAACCACAGATGCAGGAGTTGCTTTAGTTAAGCACATTTTTGATGCTTGGGAAGAAAAGCAGGATGCATTTGGTGTATTTTGTGACCTCTCGAAAGCCTTCGACTGCGTTAATCATGAAACACTCTTATGTAAATTAGATCACTACGGAGTGAGGGGCAAATCTTTGGCGTTAATGAAGTCGTATCTTAGTGATCGTATTCAAAAGGTAGACATTAATGGGGTAAAATCATGTGGAGCATTAGTTAAAATGGGTGTCCCGCAGGGTTCCATATTGGGGCCCTTGCTGTTTTTAATTTACATAAATGACCTTCCCTATTTAATTAAAGACTTAACTAAGATAGTACTATTCGCAGACGACACGTCACTTATTTTTAAAGTTAATAGACGTAAAGATATCCTTGACGACGCGAATACAACTTTATCGCTGGTGCTTGATTGGTTTACTGTAAATAATTTAGTTTTAAACGCAAAAAAGACGAAATGTATAAAATTCACGTTACCAAATGTTATTCAAGTGGATTGTAATTTGCTTTTGCAGGGGTCCAAGCTGGAGTTAGTTAACGAAACTAAGTTTTTGGGCATTACGGTAGACTCTCGTCTTCAGTGGGGTCCCCACATAGAAAACCTATGTGGTAGACTTAGTTCGGCCGCATACGCTGTTAGACGCATAAGGCAAATTACTGATGTAGATACTGCTAGACTAGTCTATTTTAGTTACTTTCACAGCATTATGTCATACGGCATGCTGTTATGGGGTAGAGCCGCGGATACAGACGCAGTCTTTGTTTTGCAGAAGAGAGCAATTCGGGCTATTTATAATATGAAGCACCGGGATTCATTAAGAGAAAAGTTCAAAGAAATCAATATACTAACTGTTCCTTGTGAATATATTTACCAGGTCCTTAGATATGTTAGAAAAAATGTTGCGTCTCTCCCGAGGCTTGGTGAGCAACATTGTAAGGAAACCAGAAATAAGTATAAACTGGCTTTTCCAAAAATCAGACTCGCCAAAGTGAGTACCTCTTTCGTAGGACATGGTATAAGATTTTACAATAAACTTCCAAAAGAGGTCCTTACTTTGTCAGAGAATAAGTTTAAACAGTATATTAAGCAGGGCCTACTGAAAAAGGCATATTATAAAATAAATGAATATTTGGATGATGGTGAAGCATGGTGTTATAGTGATACTGATTTTGATGATAGTAGGTAATAATTTAATTAATTAATATAATTTCCTAACTTTTGATTCCTCTTAAGAGTTAACATTAATTAATTACAGACTGTAAAAGGAAATAGACTGTATGAGACAGGTAGGCAAAGATATATATGTTTTTCTTTTTTCATTAACCTGAATTCCTGCTGTCTTGTATTTTCTTATCCCTTGGTTAAAGTAGATATAAGTAATTCAATGTATAGTTTAAGTTTATGTTAAAAAAAAGACATGATCTTGCCAAGTTTCTTGCCCGTTCTTCTTAGCAAGACTAATCGAATGGGCGGAGGTAGGCATGTATTTATATACGTAACCTATTACTATGTAGTATATAGGATGGGATTTGGTCGGCCGCCTGGATTCGTGCTGGGGGCTCGGTTGGTGATCATTGAACCTTGTTCCTGGTCCCTGGCCGGGTCTCCGGTATGGGTTCGGGCGGTTGATTGGATTTCACCTTGTATAATAATATTTTACCTATAATTTTAATTGTATATATATTGCTACATAAATTAAATAAACATTTAATCTAAGTAGTTCATGTACATTTATTATTTTATTACATATATTTTTATAAGATTAAAATTTGACTTGTGAAACGTGTATTATATATACCTACTTTGCAAAATAAACTTTTTGAATTTTGAATTTTTGAATTTTGTTATCAATTTTTAAGAGACTTCGTTACGCGCAAAGCTCCCTACAAACGCTGTCAACACATTGGTGGTGTCTATGGAATGTTATTATATTTTAGGCTGAGTCCATTGACATTACATAGAAAGTCGAACTAAAAATCGTGAAATTTGAGTAATATCTTAACAAACCTCTAAAATACGTCAATTTAACGGTTTTTTACTAAAAGTGTGGCCGAATGTGCTCTTATTGTTTTAGATAAAATTAAAAAATGAATACGAGTCCAAACCAAAACTAATGTTTGAAAACGTCCACAGTCTTGCCAAAAGGTGCTTACTCCTGAAACAAGTTATCAATTTTGCGCCCGCGACAATCTGTTCACCCGTTAGTTTGTAGCTGTGCCGACCGGCACAGATAACTCAAGGTCACGGCAAACGTTCAGTATGAGTAGTATTTATATTATACAATATGGGTATCGTTGGAAAGCTAGAAAGACAAACAACAATAAAAAAATACAACAATATTAAAAAAAAAGTTGTGGGTTGTTGTTTTTGGTCAAAATTTTACGCATCCCTTAATTTTTTTTTTAATTTATAGTTATAGTTGTATTAAAAAAATATATATTTATTTTTCTTTATATTTGAATAGACATATATACTATACAGGGTGGAAAAAATTCAAGGTAGTTCTCCTCCAGGGCCCTTAAATTTTTTCCATCCTGTATATTTATATAATATAATGTAGCCGATTCTGAAGGCTTTAATTTTAGTTTTAGTGCTGTCAAAACTAAATTTTCATCGTTGCAAAATAGTTCATAAGTGTGAAGAACAGAAGCTAAATTACTTTGGATAAATTTAAGTCTTGACAGCACTAAAACTAAAGTTAAAGCCTTTAGAATCGGCTTTATTATATAACTAAAAGTTTCTTTCTATATACTTTATATCGTATATATCGTATCTAGTTTTAGAAAAAGAAAACCGCATTAGATTCTGACAACTACTTTAGGAGATAGAGCCAAAAACAAAATTGGCGCGAAAAACTGGCGAAAATAAAAATTCGCCAATAAATCCACAGGTTAATATGGAGTTTTCCGGGAATACATTAACACCATTATTAAGAGTATGACATAGCCAAAACAAAAACCAGTTCCGGGCGTGGCTTATTCTATTTTACGATAGCGCGCGGGGTGAAATTCGTCCCGGTCTCTAAGCTCGCGTCACCATAGCAAAAATACGAATAGAGTGGACGAGGCAGGGTCAAAAGTAATACGTATTTTATTTTATCTAATTTATTAGTGTATTTCGATCATCGTCACACGGCATTGATCCTACTTGCTATCAAGTCGGGACGTAAATTTATTATGGTCGGCTAAAAGTGGTTTTTTGAGTGTTTGATTTATCAGTTGACCCT
Organism: Ypsolopha sequella; assembly: GCA_934047225.1. NCBI lineage: Eukaryota > Metazoa > Arthropoda > Insecta > Lepidoptera > Ypsolophidae > Ypsolopha > Ypsolopha sequella. Next base: position 12,033,221 of record OW203992.1, read on the forward strand.
CGGAACATTTCAGACACTCCTTTAGAGATACATAATAATATTGTGACGGTTAATTGTCACCATTACCCATTCTTTAAATATTTTTCGCCCGTTGAGCTGGTTTTACACTTGCGGGAAAATAAATTGGACCAAAAATTTCTTTACAAAAAATTTTTACTAAAGTTGTTATTACAAAAAGTGGAAACTAACAAATATTCTCAGAAGGAATGCACCACGTCACTATCTATCTCACTGTAGCCTATATCAATTATGCCTCTCTCATTCAACCACGTTTAACTGCGTTACTGTCTCATTCCAACTCATTTTAAATAGCGTCACTATTTATCTCACTCTAACGCGTGTTAAATGGCATTTCTAATGAACGTCAAATATTTTAACTGCCCGCCACTCTTTCATTCTAAATTCTAATTATTTAAAAAAATACGCAGCTCCTTTGGTAGTAAAATAGCAATAACTTTTTTTTCAAAAGTAATACACAGAAATTGCCAGATCATTTGAAAAACAATATTTGATGAGCCGTTATTTAAGACAATTTGCAAAACTAACATAGGACATTTTTTTTCAGGGTGTGGTATCGAACTAACATAATAACAAAAAATTGCTCATAAATTGAGTTTTTATTTTTTCTTCCTGATGTTACAGCATTTCAAGGTTTATTTTTGACTTTATCAATAGCAGGACTATTCAGAATTGCGCAACAAAAATGTTATCCTTAGAATTAAGAACTGGTTAGCTTTGACTCTCAAAAATCTATTCGAATTTATAAAAGTACCATCAACTCGAAGGCTATCTACTTTTTGCTGAGGTCATAATTTGATATTCTGGTCAGGCATGACCTGGCCTACCAGCCTTCCAAGGGAAAGCGTTGACTTTTGGGACACCTGTTTACCCTTGGGATAAATCGCCAAGTGTTTAAAATATATAAATTTATTTGTATCATAGTTTGAAATGTTCAGGTCCCTTTACACAAAATGAAAAAATAAAACTCTTTTAGAATTAATTTGTTGTCCCTATGTTTGTCTGTTTGTCCGTTTGTCTAGGCAATTTTTCTGGGTAAAATCAATAAATGCTAATATTTACAGCCCTGTAAAATATACATATTATAACGTTTTTATGGCCTTTTGTTTAACTTTTTCATACAAATTTTCTTCTTATGAAAATATAGAGATCAACACTTCACATAATATTTTGCATTTGAAAGAAAGCACAGAGAGGAACTGTAGGACAAATAATGTAAAAAATATAAAACCATATCTTTCTATTCTAAAGGGATTAATAATTTACTGTTTGTTCAATGTGGCGATAGTTTTGTTTATTATTTTTTTTTCTTTGTTACAAAGATAACAAATATGTTCATACAAGGGTTTCCTTAAGGGCTATTTCTCCGAATTTGTAACAAAATATTAAGAAATAATTATAACGGTAAAGTACAACTTTTAGCTAAGACAATTTATTGTTAAAAGTTTGCTATATGCATAAACATATTTTAATGATATTATGGTATCTTCAAAATAATTGGGTTTTCCATAAGCGTGATATCAGATTATTTAAGAAATTTACGGCTGGTATCACGACGACGGATAAGCCAATTATTTTATTACTATTGTAATATAATTAAAAATATGTTAACGCATACAGCAGACTTTTAACTATAAGTTTTCTTAACTAAAAGTTGTATTTTTACTTATTGAAATTGTATTTCTCATCAAGAAGTGCAAGATGACAAGATATTCAAAATAAGTTAATTGAATTTGTGAAATGGTTTCAGGTCTCCATGAAACAGTTTTCCATGAAACGGTAATTGTTTATACTTAGCAAAGTGTGTAAACTTAGTCATCTTAACATGAACGACGCCTGTATTTCTCTCTTTTTTATTTCCAGTATAGATAAAAATATACAAACTTGTTAAACTTTGCGTAAAAACGAGGCAATATTGACGATATCCTGACAGCTATTATGATGGTGTTATATCAAATTTTGCTTTTTGGGCTGTATAGAGACGTAGTTAGATGTCACTACAATATACTCATGAAAAAAGATATGAAGAAAATAAGCTGTAGACTGTAGAAGAAAAAAATAAACAAAGCTATCGCCACATTGAACAGTAGATAATTAATCCCTTTAGAATAGAACAACATGGTTTTCATATTTTTTACATTATTTGTTCAACAATTCCTTTCTGTGTTGACTTTTAAATGCAAAATATTATCTCAAGTGTTCATCCCTACATTTTCATAGTGAGAAAATTTGTATGAAAAACGTAAAAAAAAAAACGTAAAAACCTAAAACGTAATATAAATAAAAACGTCAAAAGTATGTTTTTACAGCTCTATAGAGGGCCGTTTATATTGGTATTTATTAATTTTACCAAGAAAAAATTATCTAGACAAACGGACAGACAGACAAACATAGGGATAACAAATTAATCCTAAAAGAGTTTCATTGTTTTCATTTTGCGTAACAGAACCTGAACATGTACCGACAGGATTATCTACGATCTAATAATTTTGCCATGCACTGTAAATATTTCAAAATAAATTTATATATTTTAAATGCTTGGCGATTTATCCCAAGTAAGTGTACTTATATAATTTGCAAAAAACTTCACTTATTGGACCTGAAATGGTGAGCCAATACTAGAGGGTAATTTCACGAAAAGCTCATTGACCTTTGTTACAGATCTCAGTAAGTATAAGTAAATTAATTTGGGTTTCAATAACGATCACAAAATTATTCTTTTAGAGTAACATATATTATTTTCCCGCATAAAAGTATGAATTCATTCCAAATTCATTCAGTTTTGTTGTTATGACTATGGCACGATGTAGCTAAATCACTCATACACATATTTTGTTGAGTTTTTAACGGCAGGAATGTGATGCTCCTCGAAATATTACTTTATAAAATTAATTTCAATGTGTTTTGAAGTAGTTTTGGGAGATATTTATAGCTTGCAAAAAAGGGCACAGGTTCCACGTCTTACGGGCGCCAACGCTAGGCGTAGACTGACAATATCTTGCTGCCGCTGACTGCATCAGTGGATTCACGTATTTTTGGAAAAAGGGGGTGCCTTTTTTGACCCGAATAACGTGGTATTTGGAAAATGAATAGATATCATTCACACTAATTTTATTTAAAAAAAACCAACAAAATCGCGAAAGCGATACCTGAAACAAAATCGATAAGAAGTGTGCAATAGAGGGTTACAAAAAAATTCATTGACAGTACAAATATGAATCGATTAACGTGGTTTGTGGAAAATGAATACCTTGAAGTTCAACCAAAAACATGTATTTTTTTTATGGCTATACGTAACCTAATTATTGCAACAAAATCATCCGAAAGCTGACATTTTATTTCTGTTTGTATTTTCGTTCCCCTTAAAGCAATCTGGTACGGCACACTGGGGCATAATTCCATAAAAATGAATCGAAAATCACAAAAAAAATTACAGATTTTTATGGTCGGATCGACGATGCGCCATTTACAGGGATATTTGGCAGTGTGGATCCCCTTATTATAAAACAGACTGGTGACGGGCAGCGGCCTCGCTAGTGCGAGAGTTTCGGCACCGCACTCCCAACCTGCCTGCCCAGCGGGCATTTCTTCCAGGAGGACCGCCAGCAGTGGCGAAATCTTGGAAAGGCCTTTGTCCAGCAGCGGACGAAGACAGGCTTATGGATGGATGAACGTCATCATATTAGTTTAAATGGTCGGATCTATGTCAAATTTAGGATGCGTTCAAGAAAAATAAATATTTCTATGGAATTGTGCGATCATGATGTCGGTCATTCATTAATGAAGTACCTACGGTCACTTTAAAATCTGTCTTTTTTATGCTATTCCTCGAAACGGTTTTCGAACCGTAATGATTGGTAAAAAATAGAAGAGGCCAATGGGTGTCATTTTGGCTGTCTATAGGCAACCGGAAGTGAACAATCTGTCATCGTTTGTATAGAAAGCGGAAATACGACCTTTGCCGAAAAATGCCGAATTTTCCAACGCGCATTATTTGAATGGTTCTACCGTACTTTATTTTTATTTTTAGTCATTACTTCCGAAGTAATATCATACATTATTATTTTGGTTTGGAATTGGAGGGAGCCACCATAACTACATAAATAGTATAAGTGTTATATTTTTTATTTAATAAATTATAAATGAAACTAAACATTTTATGATTAACTTTACTTATTAACCAACTTAAATTTTGACCTGAGGGTGTTTGAACCTCGTTACCCTTTTATACGCCCACGATGACAAGTACTATTTGAATTAGGTACTGTCTTTTCTAGATCTGTATTGTTTGCTGTGCTTTTGATCGAGAACAGAAGAGTTTCTTCGTGAACGTCGGCGACGACTGCGAGATCTATCTTCTCTACGTTTTTCTTTGTGTTCTTTGCAGTGGTGGATTTACCAGCAGGCTGAGTAGACTTCAGCCTATGGCGGCAGATTTTAGGGGCGGCTGGGGTCCATATCTTTTTTTCTGCCGAAATAAAGGCTGTATCACAAACGTAAATGTCTATAAGTATGAGAAACGAGAAGTTTTAATTCTTGTTTCCCATCAAATTATTTCAATACGAAATCAAAGAGTTGGAACACTTCAAAATAGCTATTTCAGAAGCTATGTAAAAAAAGAGTAGAATGTTTCGTGATGGAAAAAAATCTCCTGGATTAATTACTATTTATTGACTGAACAAACAATACTACTAATTACGTGCAAGAAATAATACTGCCGTGTTCCTCTTCATTTCAATTCTATGTTCTAGAATACGTTCCTTTTCAGCTTTAATTTTTGAAACAATATCAGTGAAAAGTACGAACACGAAAAAATTACTTGGCCTTAATTTTTAGTTTATTTATGTTACAAGGCAATTTTCTAACAAACCGTTTATTGATGATTCTCATTATGAAATTTAAAAAAAAAATGCTCTAAAGGCAGCAAAAATTTGGCTGCCTATGGGCGGAAAATTTGTAAATCCGTCACTGCAACTAACGCGTCCTGCTATTTCTAGAGTCCTTGCTGCTCGAACTTCTACTTGTTAATTCAACTTCTGGTGACTCAGACCATCTCCAAGACCGACGCGGAGTTCTTTTGGGGCTTCTGAAAATAATTACAAAAAGTTATGTAATTAAATGCCAGCTTCCGGTCTGTCGAGTTATAAATGTGTGTCGTAGATGAACGCCTCAAAAGAAGGTAATTCTTGTCGTCGAAGCGTAATGACGAAAGGACTTTCTTCGTACAAATAGCGTAACTTTATGTATAAAAAGTGTCATTCGAACATGCCCGCCTACATGACGATTCCGGATAATTAAAAAAAAAAAGGTACAAATTTCAATTTACATTCTTTATCTCGTCTCGCTGGCCTGACATTCATTGAAGATGCATAAGAAGGTAGGGATTATGTAAAACTTCTAGAATTTTTATATAATGTTTATCTCGATTCTGGAATAGATATTATTTATTTGCTAGTAAGATTTTTGCGTTTATCATGATCATGAATTCTGTTAAAACCAGGGGGGTCGTCTTGCCCCGCTTTACTCGGCTCCCTAAATTTATTTACATATAAACCTAACTTGCTCCTCCTCGTTCCGCTCACGTCGCACCTAATACATATGCATTTTTGTTAAAAGACTTCCGTAATTCTAAATATTATTAGAGTGCATTACAAACTAGAAAAGATCAATCAGAAACAAACCCAAAGACAAGAAATTGAAAAAATTCCCCGGGCCAGGATTCGAACCTGCGACCTCTTGTTATCAAGACATTGCGCCACCGAGGTTCCTACCCAGACCGGTGAATTCTTCCATCATACTTGTCCACTGTTATTTTTTTGCTTCTGCCTGATATACTAGCTTGTAATGCACATATAGAACGCTCACGTGGGCGTTATGTGATTTCACACCTTGTTCTTAAGAAACAGATGGCGCTGTCGTTGCTACAATATTGTTGCTTCAGACAGTTAAGAAATTCACAGTTCTCATTACCTAAGATCATGTTTATTTTTGCGAAATCCATCGCTTAATTACTTCCGTGATTGTTTTAAAATTGTCCATCATATCTCTTACTTGACTAATCTATCCCACTATCGCGAGCTTTAACACATTTCCGTTTGCTATTATGGAAATATATACAATTCATAGGAAATATGTAGCGAGAACTTAATTTTACACATTTCCTAACGATTTTTGGCATTATACAATTCCTAGAAACTATATACCTATATATATAAGTATGTATAATGCCGTATCTTATACATTTCCAATAACATATACAATTTATTATAATTAGCTCTAATGTACATTTACCTTTCTTTATAAAAACAGGAGATCAATACAATAGATAAGCCGTCCTTTCTATTTTACATTTATCGGTGCAAATAACATTTTGCGAACTATACAGAAAAAGATATAAAGTAAAAAAAAAAATGATAATATTGGTGCCATAATTAAAATAAGACTAGTCTATGCTCTAATTCAATAACCCTATTGTTATTTCAGGAAATATAAAGTCTTATTTTAATTATGCCACCAATATTATAATTTTTTTTTTTACTTTATTTATTTTTCTGTATAGTTCACAAAATGATATTTGCACTGATGAATGTAAAATAGAAAGGACGGCTTATCTATTTTATTGAACTCCTGTTTTTACAAAAAATGTAAATGTACATTCTAATGAGTGCATGTTTTCATCACCTAAACTCTTTAGTGAATGTTTTTAAAATTTAATATTGTTTTACTATTTCGTGCATAACACTGATTGTGTAGTATAAGTAACTCTTTTTCTTACAGTTCTCTCGATTGCTTCTGAGAAAATTAGAAATCTCAGTACTACCTCTTCACAGTGGTTCTGACGCATAATGTCCGATTCGGTGGCACGCGCCTCTTTTGTTCTCCAAAGTAAAGCCGAAAAATCGAATCAGTGCAAATAACATTTCTTGAACGAAACCTATACGTAAAATACTTGCAAAATGCTCTTTAATAAAATTGGGATTCAACAAATTTTACATTTAATATTTAATAAATGAATTATCTAGTTTAGACGGTTCAAAAGTTCTGATGAATTCAAACTCTCAAATATCTTACCTGCGACAATGATCGTAGCTGGAATTGTAGGTATTGAATAAATTATCAGGATTTTTAAATACATGCAAAAAATTGCAAGTTCTTCCTTTAGGACATCGTTTACTGGACTGAAGCCCTGAAAAACCAAAACATAACAAATCGTTTTTAATACATTTCGTATAGCCACTACACTAATTTTAGAAGTGGTGTTGAGAGACAGGTCCTATTTTCATGGTCATTGTTAGGTATATGACAGGCAAGGTGCATGAAAGGAGCCGAATGGTGTAATCTGAAATACACGTCGCAGCAGTAAATAATGCACATCATATCGTAGCGTCATCTCTGTCGTACGAAGCACTAACAGTCCGGTGACAGAGACAACGCTCTACGAAGCCGAAGATAGCCGATGTGCATTACTTACTGCCGCGACCTGTACAACCACTAATTACTACAAATTATTCCAAATACGCCCGGTGCATCAGTTAGACCAAGCCAAGACAAACTGACAAATCATTTCACTTCAACTGGTTGTAGGCTTCGTTCGTGGATTGTCACCAACCTCATTACAAAATGAAGGCGCCAAGCGACTAGTTCCGGTATGACATCATGAGAAGCAGTACCGAGAGATTGGATGGAGACAGTTGTGTCTACCACTCACGTAGATTTTTCAGTAATCTCTAGATATACTTATTAACGCCTCGCTTGCTTTCACTCTCCCGCTTTCTATAAGAGCGCTCTTCATCCTAGGTTTTACAAACACTTTCGCGGTAATAGTCACGTCAGCACACATCCCAAAAAATTATTCAAATTGAATGGCGTTTAGCGGGTTGCCATTCTTCAAGAATTTACCTACATCCTATTTTAAAGTTTCCTGAACCTGCAGGTTCCTTGTACAATGTAGACATTTGCTAAGAAGGGATTTTAGGGAATTCCCACGAGATTGGGAGAAACGGGATCCACGCGAGCAACGCGGCCGCGGAGTGTCCGCTATTTGAACGAGCGAGCGAAGTTCTCAGAGTCTACTTGGCGTTTGTATGCATGTATGTATGTATGAAACGATACTCGAGTTATCGTTTGTCCAACGATAACTCGAGTATCGTTGATCAGAACGTCATGAAATTTGGTGGGCGAGTAAATGAGACAAAAAGAATTACGAAGTTCGAACATGAGCCAAATCGGTCAAGAGGTTGCCGAGATACGGGGTTAGGGGTCCGCGAGTTCACAGTTCGGGACGAACCACTAGTACGAGTATATCATAATTTATGAGGGGTTGCTGAGATATGGGGTTGTAAGAAGTACATCGCGAGTTCACAGTTCGGGACGAACTACTAGTACAAGTATATCATAATTTATGAGGGGTTGCTGAGATATGGGGTTGTAAGAGGTACATCGCGAGTTCACAGTTCGGGACGGACTACTAGCACGTGTATATCATAATTTATGAGGGGTTGCTGAGATATGGCATTGTAAGAGGTACATCGTGAGTTCACAGTTCGGGACGAACTACTAGTACGAGTATATCATAATTTATGAGGGGTTGCTGAGATATGGGGTTGTAAGAGGTACATCGCGAGTTCACAGTTCGGGGTTAACTACCTACTAGTCTAAATTCTTAACTATCTACCAAGGACTATAAAATAGTTAGTGTAGATATAGATATACATTTAACCTACCACATATTGCATTTTTCCAAGAGTTGATTTGACAGAACTGCAAGGAAATCTGACGACCACCATACCAGCGACTGTGGAGTGCCCGGTACGCAGCTACAGCAGATCTCAGCTCAGCAAACTCTATGTATGTGTTACCGCGGAGATGCTTCTCGAAATTGTTACATACCTTTAAACATATTTACAAAATTTTAATAGCAAATTACTTATATAAGGTATTTCAATTTAAATAGAAAGTAATTCAGGAGGTGATTCAATATCGTTAATACATCACATTCCACTGCAAAGCACTTTTTTTGCGCGAACTTTTTTTTCGCTTCTTTGTACAAAGTGGTCCGATCAGCTGACTCAGTTTGTATAGACAACTGAAGAAAAAGTTCGCGCAAAAAAAAGTACTTCGCAGTGGAATGTGATGTATTAACGATACTGAATCACCACCTAAATTACTTTCCATTTAAATTGAAAGACCTTATATAATAAATAAACAAGCTTGGTAATTTGCAACAACATGTCAGTCATGTTTGCTTAAATAATAAAACTGGATATGTATTTTACTGCTAGCTAGGGCTTGTATCATTGCCATATTTATAGAGAGCTGAATGGTAGCCAATTTTGCTTGTAACTCGAGAACCACTGAATGGATTTGGATGTAGTTTTTCTGTCTGCAAGAAAGATGAATGAGAAAGTTTCGAGGTATGTACCATTGGGTACTACGCCTGAAGGAAGCCGAACATTGACAATTTTTGGTACATTAAAAAAAAGCGAACAAGGCCAAAGTATATAAATAGTGCAGACAGGACCTGCAGGCATAAGACATATAATATAATAATATACAAACCTTTATTCTTCACACATGCAATGTCCTTCAGGTGTTTAATCTGTATAATATTGCTAAGCCAAATTACTTTGCAAAATTAAAAGATGAGTAGCTACAGATTTTTTCATCAGAATAAATTAGGTACGATTGCTGCCTACATAGATTACTGTTATACCATTGCAGCATATAAACACAAAAAACAGAATTCAAACCTGGGATCTCTTGTTTACTTTTCGACTACCATAAAATAATGTTTTTTCAAAGGATACAAATATTTTCTCTGTTCCATGTAGACCCTTACCTTGAGCTGCAAAACTTTTCCGAATTTCTCAAATTCTGGCAACACATCGTAGAAAAACTCTTTGAAATCTCTATAGGTATCACCTTCCTCATATTCCAACATAACATCAGTATCATATTCACTGGCATGCGAGTTGTCAAGTCCAAAATGAGTGTAGAAGTTTATCGCCAGTAAAGTCTGAATCATAAAAAAGGTAACATTATAATTTCAAAATCAGTAGTGGCTTAGTCGGACATCAGCCAAGCTTGAGGTTCTATTCTAGCCAACAAGGTATGCATCAATGAGTTTTTCAGGACTTAGCTTGCTGAACAGTGAGTTGTGATATAATCCTGATTATTTTGTAAGTTTCAAAGTATTACCATCACAAATTACTATATGTATATAGCAATATTTCGTTTGTATACGAACTTTCAGAAGAAAGTAACAAAAACATTTACCGAAAGGTAGATGACACTAACTTAGGATAGTTAGTCAAGTAGGAACTAAGAACAAAATATACTCGACAATGATGCTAACAGTAACCGAAAATGAGCGAGTGCATTAGGAATTTGTGAGTATAAGCTGTGTTGAATGTTTCTCAAACAAACATATGAGAGGTCAAGTTTGTGGGATCTATCATTTCAGAGACTTCATTGACAGTAAGTTGAGTTGAGCAAGTGCCCATATAAAATTCACACTACATTTTCAAAACTAATAGAGAAAAATGAAAATATTTTTTCTTTTGTATGTATCTTCATGAAAGTTCTTCAGTATGATCAGCATTTATGTAGTTAATCCACACAAGATCTTACCTTACTAATGCCAGGATATTGATGGTTTCTAGAACATTGGTCACCAAAGCGACAGCAAGCAGTCTTACTAAAGAAGGGGCATGTTTCTAAATTGGGTTTAGTTTCTTTGGAAATTAACATTTCCTTTGGCGGTTCAGATGAATCTCCAGACAGAAACTGCTCAAGGCTTTCTATGAATATTTGTTGTTGTCTCTTATTTTCCTCTTCTATTTGTTTTAATCTTTCCTCGGCTTCTTTAATTCTCTTTTGTTCTTCCTCCCATTCCTGTAATATTATAAAATTTTATTAATATAAATTATATAGTCAATAATAACTTCATGTAGATTTAAATATCAGTTCTTTTTATTTACAAGTCTAATCCTGGCTTCTTTCTCAAGTTTTTGTTGATGAGCTCGTTTCAATCTCTCCTGGAGTTTATTCCATCGTTCTTGAGCTTTTACCTCTGCTTTCATCCACTTTTCATTCTCTTCATTGTTTTTCTGTTCTATTTGTTCAATTGCAAATATTTCCAAAGCCTGCTGTTCTTTCAACCATTGGTCATATTCTTTTGATGATGGTATAAGCATTGGATCTAAAAAATCATGTACACTTTATGATATCTATTTTGAAAATAATATAAAATAACAATTAAATTTTATTATCTGAAAATTACCTCTAGCTTTGGCTTGTTGGGTTCTTATCTTGCGTCTTCTTTCGCGTTTAGCGATTTTTCTCCATTCTTTGTGGCTGGTAATAAGAATTACAATCGGACTTAATTAAATTGGACTCAAGAATTAAGAAAAGCTCCACAATAAAGCAGATTCTGAGGGCTTTAATAATTTTAGTTTTAGTGCTGTCAAAACTAAGTTTCTTCATTGGAAAATAATCCTTAAGTGTTAGAATTAGAAGCTAAATTACTTGGAAAATTTTACGCTTTGACAGCACTAAAATTAAAATTATAGCTTTCAGAATCGGCTTTAGTAAAAATCAGCTTTAGTGCTGTCAAAACTAAATTTTGTTTATTGTAAAATAGTTCTTAAATGCTAGGGACAGAAGCTAAATTACTTTGGAATAATTTTAGTTTTGACAGCACTAAAACTAAAATTAAAGCCTTCAGAATCGGCTACAATATTATATTAATTTAAATATACTTAATCTATACTAATAATAAAGTAGTATTGAATTTAATTTATTAGTATTGTACTGAAGCCAAAACTGCTGTTTGTAGTTTTTTGCCTGTACCTGTTTTAACTTGAGAACGAATTTGGATGCAGTTTTCTTTAAAAGCATCGTAGTGACCCTGTTCATTTTATAGGCAATAAGGAGTGTTGATATTTGTGTTGATTTGATGTAACACGACTTAACTTATCTGACAGGACTAAACTTAATTTAATGTTCTGTCTTTTTCTTTCTGTATCAAAATGACAACGACGGGAAATAAGGTTAGTCCTGTCAAATAAGTTAAGTCATGCTACACTGAATCGACACCAACCATTAACTTACTATCTAAGTCAATGAGTGTTGATAAAATATGGCTCAAGCCGAAAACGGGGCAGAGATTGAATTAACCCTTTGACCCTTCCGGCAAAAAGATATGGGATTCCAAATCAACGGACCACATTATAACAAATACCGTTTTATCGACTAAAGCAAAGAAATAACCACAAGCGCAAAAAATGTGAAATAAACTAAGGAAATAAATACCTTCCCATTCAGAGATATGGATGTGTCGTTGTTCCCATTAATATTTAATAACAGCGTCTATATAGGTTAGGATGATGCATTCAAAACTTATCTTATAACTTTAATAACATACGAGCGGTAGCCAAATCCAAATCAAGAATGATTTCACTGAATAAAAAACCCGCTAGGCTGTTACATACATATTTCTTGTTCAAACAATACTTAATTGAATGTTTGTTTATGTTTTTTACACAAATACTAAAATCGCGTAGACAGCGCGCGCACTGAGCCAGTGTTGTCATTTCATTGTAAAATTTCGAGTTGCCGTATCTAAAGTTTCAAATTGCCGTATTTATGGAAAAAATAACACAAAATTGCCGTATATTTATTTAAATACGCCTTCGGCCTCGCCATAGACGAAAACGTGTCTGGTCTTCGGCCTTGTCAAAGACCCTTTACATGCGGATCAAGTTAGAGATTACGAGAACCCAAAACACTCCAAATACTCCAAACCAGGGTCACGTCAACTGCGTACATACCTACTAAAAAGTTAATGGTCTGAAAAATATTTACAGATTCGATACGACTATTCAAAAACTTAATCAATGCGGGCAAAGCCGCGGGCAAAAGCTAGTACTTACATAAAGTAATCTAAGTAGAATATACATAAGTAATGGAAGAGCGGACCCTCTCAATACAGGTAATTTTTTTTACATAAAAGGAGACTTCAACTTTATGATTAAGTTATAGAACATATTTTATTTTGTATTTTTTTATTTGTCCTCTTCATCCTGTCTTAGTCACGCCTGTAACACAAAAAAGGCACAGCCTGCAGTTTGGGTCTTCACAAGTATTGTGTGAAAATTTCAACTGGCTATCTATAACGGCTGAGCTGTAGTAGACCCCAGTGTACAGACGGACAGACCGACAGCGGAGGCTTAGTAATAGGGTCCCGTTTGGCACCCTCCAGGTACGGAACCCTATTAACGAATTCAGAGGATTACGACTAGAGTCTGACAAGCGAGTATTTTTACATTACACGGGTAGGAAAAATTAAAAAAAAAATGATACCTGAGTCAGGTAAAGTTGTGCCACGCCTCATTTGTCAGTCTCTAGTCTAGCTACTTACGAAATCCATAAATCAGTATAAATCTGTTATGTAGGTAGCTACAAGGAAGTTATGAAACAATCTGTGAGAAAATTGAAGGTAGGTAGGTTAATTTTAGAAAAAGGGTAGATCTTGTGTCTGTTTATTTTATCAACGAAATTGTCATGAAGCGAAGCTCAAAATAAAATACAAAGATATTCCTATGTTAATCTAAAAACTTAGTGTTTCTCATAATGGAAAATAAAAGTAGAAAGTTAAGAAACTGTGCAATAACAGACAATGATAGCCAAATATTAGAATTACTGAATAGTGGCCTGGATCCTAACTTCGAAGGTGGTTGGCCAATAAGGCTTGCTGCACGACATGGGTCTTCCTCCGTCGTGCGAAGACTTGTACAGTTTGGAGCAAACCCACATTTATTGGGTTATGCAGGTAAGATAATGTATGATGAAATATTAAGCGTGTAGGTAAATATCCAGTCCAAGATTATGCTGTCTATATATTTTATAATAGTGAATAATGTCGTTGGCATGGGCATGTATCACGATTTACCTTAGGTTGTAAAAATAAAGAGATCGCCTCGCTCCGCTCTGCTACACTCGGCTTCCCAAATTTATTTACATGTAAACCTAACACGCTCTTCGCTCTGCTCGTTGCCGTATTTTTTACTTTTTGGTGAAAGACTTTCGGTTACTTACATACTTTATGATCTGGCTACGCAAATCGTGATATGCCGAATTCTACGATATCCCGACGACATAATTACACTTGTAAACCGACATGAACATATTTTTCAGGAGCATCGACATTGCAGTTAGCTGTATATTCAGACAAGCATTGGGAAACTGATACATGGTCATTTTTGTTCCCTTGTTGCGATTCCTCGCAACTGGCAGATGGCGCTGCTGTAGCAATAGTTTTCAAAAATATTTTAGCATTCCGGAAAATTATGGAAACTGGAAGATGTAACACCCATATACCAACAAGTTTAACAGGCAAGTTTAAAATCAATGCAGTGTTATGCTAGGTTATTTTAAACTTCATACTTACCGCGTTTCATCAAACTTTGTTTTAGGTAAAACAGTAGAACAATTAGCAAAAGGTTACAAGCTTCATCACCTGTTAGATTCTTCCTTAGTAGAATCCGATCCGACAATTGTTATAACACCAACATCTTCACCAAGAATAAGACAAAATATAATGGTAAGTCAAATTCAAATTCAAATAGTTTATTTTGTAAAGTAGGTATACATAATACACTTTTACGAGCCAAATTTAATCTTATAAAAATATATGTAATAAAATAATAAATGTACATGAACTAAATTAAAGGTTTATTTAATTTATGTAGCAATTTATATAAGGCCTTTCAATTTAAATGTAAAGTAATTTAGGAGGTGAATCAGTATCGTTAATACATCACATTCCACTGCAAAGCACTTTTTTTTGCGCGAACTTTTTTTTCACTTCTCAGTACAAGTGGTCCGATCAGCTGACTCAGTTTGTATGGACAAGTGAAGAAAAAGTTCGTGCAAAAAAAAAGTACTTTGCAGTGGAATGTGATGTATTAACGATACTGAATCACCTCCTAAATTACTTTCCATTTAAATTGAAAGACCTTATATATACGATTAAAATGATAGGTAAAATCTATAATTATACAAGGTGAAATCCAATCAACCGCCCGAGCCCATACCAGAGACCCGGCCAGGGACCAGGAACAAGGTTCAATGATCACCAACCGAGCCCCCAGCACGAAGCTATATACTATATACTAATAGGTTACATATATAAATACATGCCTACCTCTGCCCATTCGATAAGTCTTGCTAAAAAGAAGGGCAAGAAACTTAGCAAGATCATGTCTTTTTTCTAGCATATTTTTTTTAACATATCAGTTACATACTAAAACTTGTACTTAATACACAAATTACTTATATCTACTTTAGCTAAGGGGTAAGAAAATACAAGACAAGTAAGCGGCTAAAGAACGTAATTCTCTCTAGTTTAATTGGATTTGTTATTTTATTAGTAAATATATATTTTTTCTAGGAATCAAGAACGGTGCTTACTCCTCAGCCACATTCCCATAGAAACCTGTCGCCATCAGTAGCGAGGTTCTTCCATCAGACATCGAGCCAAACTTCGCTCACTCCAACACGACCTATAGTTGGCAACTCTTCACCGATTAACACTTGGACTTCAAAATAATTGATGACAATATTTTTATTATTGCTTTTGACATTATTAAATTAGATAATCATAAAAATATCTCAATAGCTAGAAAATACGAATCGTTCATATCCAGAACTGATGCGAAGTTTGCGAGATTTCACATCTTATTAACCAAGCAGCAATTGTGGACAAAAATGGATGTGATATTATAATAATTAATGACTTATCAGTGCTATTTATGTATAATTTCATTAATAAGAAGTAAGTAAGTAAGCAAAGCAAAATTTTCGAAATGTTTTGTAATGAAATACTAAGTACAAAATTTAAATTTTCACTTGACAATTAACAATTTAATGAAAAATTATAAAAATCTGTAAGTATATAAATTAGCATGTTTTAATATTTTAAAGGCGCCATCAAATAAAGATCTTCTGTCCCGTTCTCTCCATACCGTGGGAAAAGTACCGGTCAGCAAAACTTCGATGGTACCTTGGTCTTGGAGTACATAGATACAATGTTTACTTTTTAAAATACTGAGTAGGAGTGCACAAACTTATCGCTTGGGTATCGTTGAACCGTTCATGTGCCTGTTGAAGTAAAAATATATTATACAAGGTGAAATTATTTATACAGTCAAATTCATACTGAACACTCGGTAACTGCTCAATATCATTCCCTATACAAACGCAAGTTCAGCCCCGGGTCTATTAGGAAGGCCAACATTTTATTTTGCGAAATTTGCAAAAAGAGTCCGGCAGATATATAGTTCATACAAAACGAAATACTAATGTAAATTATACAAATTGAATATATCAATTTTCTCAAGGTCAATCACGTATTGAGGTGAGCCGTTTATATAAATCATGAATTATCATCAAGTCTCATTTAATTCTTATTTTTACCGATTGGGTTACAGAATATTTAGGTTCCAAAGTGTCTATTTTATATGAACACATTTAAAGACAAAGTATAAAAAAATATTAATTTCGATAGAAAACTTATTTTTCTCATATATCAAGTTTAAATCAGTTTTCTTATAAATAGATATTTGGAAACCTAGATATTCTGTAACCCCATCGAAATAAATACACGGGTATAATGTATAATTTACAAATAATTTTGGGACTCCGTTTGTATGAGCCATACATCCTCTCCCGGACTCTTAACGGTCCGTGATATTGTTCACTTACCATACCAAGCTTTCAGAATGAATTTGACTGTACCTATAAGTAAATGTCATTATAGAAAATACACAAGTTGAGCATCAAAACCGTACCCTTTAAATAAGTAAATAGATCTTAATTATTAAGCACTTGTACTGTTTCAACAACAACAACAACAACAAAGAAGTTTGACCAACGATCGCAATAATAGGTACTCACTTGACTCTCGGCAGCTGGTGTCAGAATATCGTGCACTCTCTGTTGCATTTGAAGTGGCACACCCAGTACATGAGGCGACTTGTTTTTAAAGTAACCAACAAACTTCGATACTATGATTACCTGCAGGATTACCCATGGTTTGATAAGAAGACAAACATTTTAGGTTCATTTATATATATATTTTTGTAATAGTACTTACCCCTTCATGTTTAGGGATCGGGGTAATGATGGGAAAGTCTCTCGCCACGCAGATTGCTGGGTAGGTCAACGGATCGCCGCGCCAGAATTGAACCAAATAATATTGGCCTTCTTCTTCGGGTAAACGATATCCATGCTATAATAATAATAATATAATAAGCAGTTACAAGTCGTGTTAACATTTCAAGAGGACATTTTATACTTACGATGTTCTTCCAGTGTCGACGCAAGTCCTTGTAGCACTTGAAACGAGCTGACTCTGGCATAGTCTGGCAGTATTCTTCAACTATTGCTCTGTTCAAACTGGAAGAATCTTTGATTTGAAAATAAATTCTTATAAACTAATGTGAAAATAAATAAATTAATTAATGTGATACTTTCGAGTTGCTATTACCTTGGTAGGACTCTTATCCATTCACCTGGCAGATATGCTTCTTTAGATCTTATAAAATTAATTTTTACTGCTTTAAGATTCAGCAATGTTTCATTATCTGTAATAAGCATTCTCTAAATATACATCAAATTTTACATTTAACTTAAATGTGTGATCAGATCAAACATCACTTTCGATCAGGTATCACATACCGTTGCTAGCAACTGAGTATTGGACACCATTTTGAGGTCCAATAGCTGTTAGGAAGTCGCGATTGTTGATGAGGTAATTGTCGCCAAGTGTATTCCAGACCGGGGCAATTTTTGCTGTCATTGTGTATTGGACACACATTTGAAATACCTCAGCAGTTGTTGCTCGAATTTCACCTTCCTGCAATATGACAAGGGTTTATTTAGTGCCTCTTCTTCCATAACAAAGAGACTGTTCTAACTCCTCTGCTTCTCAGAGCACACTGTCAATCTAAGGCTCTTATAAAGTCAATAAAACAATGGCCTGACTCTGTTTTTCTACTTTTACGGAGAAAGCAGGCTCGCAGGTGCCTCTTTGCGGGCGGAAGCAAAATCGAGTTTCCGGCAGGATGTTCTAAGGGGCAATATAGAGACTAGAGAGGTGTTATTGAGGCACCTTCTTGTTCATTATAATGGTATCGATGAAGAAGACGATTAAATAGTTCTTGATATTTATATTTTTCAGTCTTACTTTATCTTGGAGCCAACCCTAGACAGAACACCATAAATCGCCACAGGAACCCTTATTAGCGAAGATACATACCACAAAAATTCATTCCCGTAAATAAAAACCGAAATTTTCGAGTTCAAACCAATAATGATAAAATATGGGAAGAATTTTTTTTTACGTTTGGCAACGTTTGTTTACCATACTTACCTGAACTAAAGAGAATTTCAGAAACAACGAATTCAATTTATCAAAGTCATCTCCAACTTTGTTGAAGACAATATGAATTCTTTTTATTTCGTTTTTGTCAGGACTGGCCAGAATAGACGAATTGGAAAATATAATCATCCTGAAACATTAAAAAACAAGTAAGTAAGTACCTACTTAGTTTAAAAAATACATAGTCAAAGCTCAGGTTCAGGCAGATAAAGATGGCCGACGCACACTGGTTCCATATCACGAAATCGTGGACTTAGGGTGAAGTCAATTTGAAGGTCAAGGAATCGAACTGATTTTTTTTTGGTAGACTGCTGAAACTATTACAAACACCTTTTACTGATGTAGTTTTTCTGAAATATGCATTAATTTAAGAGAAAAAAATCATTGAATTATTTTTTGTATGGAGAAAATTATGTTTTTGTCAATTACTTGCGTGCTTCATGTTTATTTAAAATAAAACTTAGTTCAGGTCATTGAGGAAGTCACGGCCAACATTTTATTTTCTTACACTTAACTGGGAAAATCTACGCTTTGGAAGCTATAGGCACTTGAAAATATTTTATGAAAAGGTCAAGGAATTGAACTGATTTTTTATTTTTAGTAGACTGCTGACTCTATTACAAACATCTTTTACTGATGTAATTTTGCAAAAATATGCATCATTTTCAGAGAAAAAAAATATTGAATTATTTTTGTATGAGAAAATCATGTTTTTGTCAATTACTTGCGTGCTTCATGTTTATTTAAAATTAAACTTAGTTCAGGTCATTGAGGAAGTCAAGGCCAACATTTTATTTTCTTACACTTATCTGCGTAAATCTGCGCTTTGAAAGCTACAGGCACTTGAAAATATTTAATGAAAAGGTCAAGGAATTGAACTGATTTTTTATTTTTGGTAGACAGCTTACTCTATTACAAACATCTTTTACTGATGTAGTTTTGCAAAAATATGCATTACTTTCAGAGAAAAAAAAAATATTGAATTATTTTTGTACGGAGAAAATTATGTTTTTGTCAATTACTTGCGTGCTTCATGTTTATTTAAAATTAAACTTAGTTCAGGTCATTGAGGAAGTCAAGGCCAACATTTTATTTCCTTACACTTAACTGCGAAAATCTGCGCTTTGGAAGCTACAGGCACTTGAAAATATTTAATGAAACAAAAACATAATTTTCTCCATACAAAAATAATTCAATATTTCTTTTCTCTGAAAGTGATGCATATTTTTTCAAAACTACATCAGTAAAAGATGTTTGTAATAGAGTAAGCAGTCTACCAAAAATAAAAAATCAGTTCAATTCCTTGACCTTTTCATTAAATATTTTCAAGTGCCTGTAGCTTCCAAAGCGCAGATTTACGCAGATAAGTGTAAGGAAATAA
This sequence comes from Ypsolopha sequella, assembly GCA_934047225.1. NCBI lineage: Eukaryota > Metazoa > Arthropoda > Insecta > Lepidoptera > Ypsolophidae > Ypsolopha > Ypsolopha sequella. Next base: position 12,053,062 of record OW203992.1, read on the forward strand.
AATGTTGGCCGTGACTTCCTCAATGACCTGAACTAAGTTTTATTTAAATAAACATGAAGCACGCAAGTAATTGACAAAAACATTATTTTCTCCATACAAAAATAATTCAATATTTTTTTTTCTCTGAAAGTGATGCATATTTTTGCAAAACTACATCAGTAAAAGATGTTTGTAATAGAGTAAGCTGTCTATCAAAAATAAAAAATCAGTTCAATTCCTTGACCTTTTCATTAAATATTTTCAAGTGCCTGTAGCTTCCAAAGCGCAGATTTACGCAGATAAGTGTAAGGAAATAAAATGTTGGCCGTGACTTCCTCAATGACCTGAACTAAGTTTTATTTAAATAAACATGAAGCACGCAAGTAATTGACAAAAACATTATTTTCTCCATACAAAAATAATTCAATATTTTTTTTTCTCTGAAAGTGATGCATATTTTTGCAAAACTACATCAGTAAAAGATGTTTGTAATAGAGTAAGCTGTCTACCAAAAATAAAAAATCAGTTCAATTCCTTGACCTTTTCATTAAATATTTTCAAGTGCCTGTAGCTTCCAAAGCGCAGATTTACGCAGATAAGTGTAAGGAAAGAAAATGTTAGCCGTGACTTCTTCAATGACCTGTAGTAAGTTTCATTTTAAATAAACATGAAGCTCGCAAGTAATTGACAAAAACATAATTTTCTCCATACAAAAAATAATTCAATGATTTTTTTCTCTTAAATTAATGCATATTTCAGAAAAACTACATCAGTAAAAGGTGTTTGTAATAGTTTTAGCAGTCTACCAAAAAAAATCAGTTTGATTCCTTGACCTTCAAATTGACTTCACCCTAAGTCCACGATTTCGTGATATGGAACCAGTGTGCGACGCCGACGATAGAAAATCCCTTATTGGTAGGGGAATATTATAGGTACCTTTGGTCTAACTTCAACTGACTTCAACAACTAACGTGTTCAAATCGTGTTTAGCTAGAATGACATCACACATAATTTTAAGTCAATCGCGATGCCTTTGAAAGCGATAGCGATAGATATTGAAGTTAGGCAATGTAAGGCCAATTTTCAAAGCCAATTAATGTTACCTGCATTTCAGGATTTTCCAGTGATGATCCGATGGAGCCGATCGATCGTGTTTATCATTGAGATTTGCAACAGCTACGACATATCCTAATGAACCAAAATTAGGATTTTTCATTACAAATTGAGTACTAGTAGACATTACTGTTACACGTAAAAATATGTGGAGTTGTGATTATGTGATGGTGCACGAAATGACGAACAAACAATGCTTTATTTAATGCCTTTTCAATATTCAAGATAAACTTTTTCGCGCGCTTTTGGTTTTTCTCTTCGGTTTGTTCCGAAACTGCCAAATTCCAATTGGAACGCTTACAAAATTCGGACCTTGGCACGCGACGTCTAAAAAAGTAATGTCCGATCTTTTTGGTACATTAAATTTTTATTTAGTATTTATTAATGCATGATGTGTTTTTCATAGACATCTTAATTTGATTGATAGGTACCAAAAAATAAACATTTTTATTCCTATGGCTGACTGACGGCCGGCATACATATCGTCAAACAAGCGTCAAACGGTCCAACATTATACGAGCCGTTTTCCGACTAGCTTTCATAAAAATGACATAGATGACGCTGTCTAAGGACAAAACATAATATTATAATCAAGGACTTGGCTGAATACGCTTTTTCAAAAAATTCAAATAAGTCTTGGGGACGACGTGCTGACTCGCTGGAGTAGCTGGGAACTGTCAATATGCTGAAAACTTTCTCACGTTTTTTTTATTATAAACTGGTTCATTATAAGTCAACAAACTTCAAAGTGCGTCGCCGCCGATAGGTGTTCCATAGGTTTGTGAGTGGGTGCAGACTTATGCAAACCCTTTATACTACAAAATTTTAGATCATAAACCTTTATCACAGTATCATATAGCGATCCAACGTCTTTGATGTCTGCGAAAATTCCAACAGCACAAGCCAACATGCACCCTGAGACTAAATATTTCATACCAAAATCTAGTTGACCCATCACTCCTGCTATGCGGCCGTCATTTTGTGTACCGCTGCTTCACAGACATTTTATTCCACTAATAACTAATAATAAATTAAGTATGAACATTATATTATCTACAATTATTATTTTGTAAATGCTTTACCTGTTTTCGAGTGGAAATTTGTGGAATCTCAACACCTTGTTAATTTTAGGCGACATCTTGCAGTCTTGCACAGCACAAGTCGAATGCACCATTTTGTTAACGTATAAAACATGCGACGGGACAACCCAGCGAGACGGGACCCCGACTACTTGTTCGATATTTGAATACAATCGGGACTCGGGGCCCATACGTCCAGTCTCGCCCCGCAAAATTGCTCTGTCTAGAGGCCTTCGTTGGACAGCTGTATGGATTTTTAAACTGTGTGTAGGGGCTTAACATAAAATGTTTAGTTAGCAATTTGTAAAGCGCTAATGTTGACAGACTGGCACAGCCCCGGCAGTCGCTTCGCTCGCATGGTGAGCAGTTGTTTACGTGTATCGGACAATATACGTGAGAATGTAACTTTACTATTTCATTTATTACCCATTCTCGTCGCCGACATAGTGAAGCTGCGGATGGACACACGCAACAAGTCCTTTTCCCTAAACTGTGCCTTTACTATAAGCTGTTGCAGTTTTTTAACACCAGCTCTCGGGCTATAAAGTTTGGACACTGTTAACGACGACGGTTTTGGATTCCGATACCTTTGGCGCTGCTCAAACTCAAATTATGAGCAAATACTACTGTTCTTGGTTCCTAGCAGCCAATGAGAGAAGCTAAATGATCAGCGAACAGGAAAAAAAGCTGTATTATAATCATTGACGTACTTATATAATGTATTTATTTTAAGTCCTTAGACAGCGCCATCTATAATATTTTTAAGAAAGCTAGCTTGGACTAATCTGCAATCAAAGAGCACATTGCTGCAATCAAGAAAATAAAATTTGACAGCACTTAACCTAAAAGGAATTGGCTTTAATTAATTATGTACTCGTATCTTATTTAATTTCTTAGGGACCATCTAAAACTTCTTGGGAACAAACTTTTTATAAATAACCTCTCATCTGCTCTGGCTATCATAGCCGATGGTCGTTATCTTCTCACGAACCATGAAATTTTTTAACTTCAGTGAGGTTATAATAATTATTAAGGCATAGATAAAGTCACAGCCTACCAATATATTTTTCGGTAGCAAACCTAGCTATTGCTGAACTGTATAATTTTGAGGACTTGCTTGATGCATAGGTAACAAAAAGAATAAAAACAATTTAAAATAGCATTATTTAATTAATATCGAGTAAATTCACAAAGTAACACAATAAACATGTGTCAGTCACTAAAATTAAAGTTATTCACTACGATATTGAACATTTTCTCCTCCATAATTGTATCAATAGAAAAAATCCTACAAATATTAATAGCAAAACACACCATACTTACCGTACAAAAGTACTTATATACAAAAGTTCAAATTATCATTTATAACAAGGTACACACAGCATTCAAAATACCAACTTTCATATCATCAGCACCTGACAATTAAGTTTAGAGGGTTATAAAGTGTTCAATTTAATCCTGATTTTCAAATTGGCCGCGAGCCTTTCGCAGCACGCCCTCTGTTTTGTGAATCTCCCGGCAGATGGCTCGCTGGACACTTCTCTTTTTCAAGTTGGCAGCATTGAGTTGTACTAGCGTGTCCGCGAGGGTAGCTTTGGTCCTTGCCAGCTTCTGCTTCAAGGTGATATTTTCTTCATATAATGATCCTGAAAATAAAAAAAATTTTCAAGAGATCAAGATTCTGATATGTGCGTCAATGAAGGAAACTGTTTGCTATAAAATAAAAAAATAAACTAGATTTTATGAAGGAAACTGTTTTCTATAACATTAAAATTTTAGTTTCTAGAACTTAATTAAAAGGTCAAGTAAGCAAAAAAATTAATGTTTGTCCATTCGATATTTACCTAAGAGAAGCGAAAGGTCTAATATGTCGTTCGGACGTTAAGATTCGTGAGAAATAAACCCATAGGTCATACTCACGTGGTGACAAAGCGACAGCATCATTCTGCTCGAGGCTAGACAATCTATCGCTATCGATGCCTTGATCCGGTGACGTCGGTCGATCCTCCTCGGAGGGCAAGCCTTCGTGAACATCTACAACTTTATTCCTAGCATCAAAAGCCATCCTCTTTGTGGCTTCTAACTGTAGTTGAGCATTAGTCTCGTAAGCTGTGGCTAGTTTGTCTCGTGTTTCTTCGAGTTCGCGTTCTATTTTTAAACGGTCGTGCTGCGAGCGCGCTCGCTCCAGCGCCGCTTGTGACGCTTGCACCGTGGCCTCGTCCGCGGCGCGACGCAACGATTGCTCCGTTTCTGCAAACGTCGTTTCTAATTCATGCTTTTCGGAACGCAGCACTTCCGCATGATGAACTGCATTCTTTAGCTGTTGCTCGATATCTTTGACCTTCGTTTCAGTCACTAGTAACGCTTCCTTCAACGACGTCGACGTTTTGTTAGATTCGATGAGGTTCGCTCGCTCCGCTGCCAACGTTTGGTTCAGATTATTCCTCTCGGTGATAAGCTCATCGATCTGCTCCTTCGCGTAATCTAGTTTACTGTTCAGATCGTTTTTCTCGTACTCCATTTGTTCGATTTGCTTCATGAGCTGAGTGACTTCCTCGTACAAGGCTGCTTCGTTTGACGCTTTGTCGTCGGAGCGGGACCCATAGGAGACCCTTGACCTACGAGACCTGTGCCTGTTGTTATCAGACCCGACCTCGTTTGTTGCTGTCGCTACCTCACAAAGACCGATGCGAGCTAAGGAGACGTTCCTATCAGGTTCGGACCAGCATTCCGATTCTGAAAGCAGATCAGCCCGCGGAAGTTGCCTCGGCCTCCTCATGGAGTATTTCTGATCGTCATTGCAGTGCACGTGGTGTCCAAACATCAAGGTCAGGTCCTCAAGTCTGATTGACTGAGACATTTCCATGTTGCTCTCGTCCATTGTGAAGTCTTCGGGCGCCATCGACTCGTCCAACTTGAGACCGACAGGTAGAGCCAAACTTTGTTCTAAAATGCTTTCTGCCAGTTTTTTCTTGTCTTCTCCCAGCACGCATCTGTAAGAGTTAATTTATTGAGATAACATACAATCCAATCATCGACACGACCTTTTATTTGTATTAAGAAAAATATTTTAAAGTCCATATTTTTGGCGGTATACAAAGAGACAGAAATTTTTGCAACTCTTTTGTAGTTGATCAGGTACGCAACCCTAAAACAAATAGATGCCACAGCAACATCAAGGCGTCAAATACAATACTGACAAACATTTCGGTACCCTCTGATTACGGAACCACAATTTTTATTATTTGTTGTTTTGCTTTAGTATGCACTAAAATCTGACCAAATTTAAAACTTGTTTATATTACCTTTTTTAAGATGGGTATGAAACAAATAACGTTGAAAATATTATTTTTTCGAGGTTTTTTGTAAAGATTTATTGATTTTATCATTATTTGCCGTGATAGAGGCTATATTAACAGTATGCTGTGAAAATGGCAACTGGAAGTAGTAGATTTTCATGCAACTTTATTTCCCGTAGTAAATAAATAGTATTTTGTGCAACTGTAACATAATTAGACATTGGGACACTCCCAATATCTAATTATGTTCAGTTGCACACAATGCTTTATCTACGACCATCAAAAATATCTTCTATAATATTATTTCACAAAAAATGAGAAAACATTCGTTCATAATTCTGGGGTGCGTCGTCCCGGTAAAGCTGCCTTGAAGGCCAATCAGGATTAAGAAATAAGGTCGGAAATTATTTATCGTCTCTTTTGTTGATTGTGTCTTTAGCGGTTTTATAATAAATTGGGTCAATCGCAGCGCTGAATCGCTGTGTTATAATGTAATATAAAAAAAGCCGATTCTGAAGGCTTTAATATTAGTTTTAGTGCTGTCAAAACTAAATTTTCTTCATCGCAAAATAGTCCTTAAGTTCAAAGAACAGAAGTTAAATTACTTTGGAAAATTTTAAGTTTTGACAGCGCTATAACTAAAATTAAAGCCTTCAGAATTGGCTTTATTATAACCATCGGATAAACGATCTAGGTACTAATAAAACTGCTTCTGATGTTGCAATTGCCTTATTATGGCTACCATGGGAGTAGATAAATAACATATTTACACGCTATTTAGTTAATAATGTCGTGATTGAAAGAAAAAATAATTACTCACTTGTGAGAAAGCAATTTATCCAGAAAATACGCCAATCCTTGCAGTCTTCGCGTCAAAAGCTCTTGCAGGTTGCTGAAAAAAAAAATGTCAGCTTTGTTATCATAAGTCATACAATACAATGGTAAACAAGCACAATTTAATTCGGCGATAGTATTATGATATCTATGGTTTGGCGAAGAAGATGGTTATAATATACAATTTTAAGGCCTTGGACATGTTGAAAGACATAAGCGTGGCGATAGACAGGCGCTTAAAATATTGCGATGTAAAATAGTGATTTAGCAAATACTAATGCTAGGTTTACAAGACGCATTCTACATAGCAAATCCGAATTATTCTCGATAAAAAAGAAAGTGTTTTTGCATCATTGGCATTGCATCATTGGCATACTGTTAGTATGTACATTCTGTGTAAAAACTATCGGGAATTGTTCAATAAAACCAAAAAAGTAATTTATTTGCCAAAATTTATTTTGTCGCCTTCGAAATAGGCCCCTTCGCTTGCAATACAGCCACGCCAGCGCTTGACCCATTCCTCCATAAATTTTTTGTAAGCTGATTGGGGGATGGTCTTCAACTCCTTCAGCGAATTTTCTTTTATAGCTTCAATCGACTCGAAACGTCCTCCTCGAAGTGGTAACTTCAGCTTTGGGAACAGGAAAAAGTCAGACGGAGCCATATCAGGTGAGTACGGCACTTGGTCGATGACATTCGTCGAGTTTTTGGCTAAAAACTCTTGCACGATTATGGCTTTTTGCGATGGTGCATTATCATGGTGTAAAATCCACGAATTGTCGTTCCATAAATCTGGCCGTTTTCGGCGGATATTCTCACACAAACGCCTCATGACGCCTAAATAACATTCTTTATTCACCGTTTGTCCCTCTGGAAGAAATTCATAGTGCACTACACCCCGGCAATCGAAGAAAACTATCAGCATAACCTTGATTTTCGAGCAGCTTTGACGCGGTTTTTTGGGTTTCGGTTCATTTTCGAGGCGCCATTCTGAAGACCGTTGTGACTTGTTTGCGTACCGTACTCATAAGCCCATGTCTCGTCGCCAGTTATTATGCGGTTCATGAAGGTGGAGTCCGAAAAAGATCGGGAAATCATGTCTTCAGCAACCTGCTTTCGATGCTCTTTTTGGACAAAATTGAGCTCTTTTGGAACTAATCGTGCGGCGACGCGTTTCATGCCTAAAATGTCCGTCAGAATATTATGAACGGACTTAAAAGATATGTTTACCTCTAGAGCTAACTCTCTAAGACTCATACGACGATTTTCAAGCACCAGACTCTTGATTAGATTGGTGTTTTCATCATTCGCAGCGGTTGGGGGTCGACCAGAACGAGGCAAATCAGTTACCACTTGTCGGCCTTCTTTAAATACTTAATACCATGCATAAACCCGTGTTTTTGAGATATACGAATCACCGTAAGTCTTCTGCAACATTTTTAGTGATTCGGCACAGGAAATCTCGTTTGATACGCAAAATTTAAGGCAAACTCTTTGTTCAACAAATGCCTCCATAGCAAAATCGCAGAACACTTAAAACAACGAGATACAAAAACAGCAGCTGTAATTACACTGAGTGACATAATGCACTCAAAGTTCGCGTGGTAACTCATTACAGTCCTACCAACTTACGAAAAAAAAAGTAGGTCGATATGTTTACCGCGCGTTCTGTAATTTATCAATTCCCGATACTTTTTACACAGAGTAGTATAGTAACATGCCAATGACGCAAAACAATGTTCTGCGTCCCTAAAACAGCGATTTAGGGTCTTTGAGATTTAAGGTTAACCTCTCTTATTCTCATTATCACAGAAACAATAGATCGCAGCCCACGATCGAAAATCACTTCGTACCCAGAATTATCGCCCTGTGCATTGTCAACATTGGTTTGCAGTTCCTTGACCTTATTTTCCAAGTCCTTGATGTGTTGATCCTTGCACTTAACTATTTCTTCGTACTTCTCTAGCTGGGAGTCGCTCACGTGGGCGTAAACCAACTCCTTGTCCTGAAAATATTAACCCGATAACGTCAGCTGAAAATATAATTCAGAGTAGTATCCGGCGGATACCCGATTTCACTGACAAGATGTAAAGCAGGCACGTAGCCAGGGGGGGCTTGAGGAGCTGTAGCCTCCCTCCGAAGATTCAAAATTTTCCGTAAATATAACATTTACAATTTCGCAGAACAGTTTTATTTAACCGAATTCCAGCAACAAGCCCCTTCCGAAGCAGAATTCTGGCTTCACGTCCGATGTAAAGTGTAAATCCTAGTTCAAGAGGGAGGCCTTATTTTGGTGCACAGCGGCTTTGCTGTTATAACCCGGAGACAGACTTAATAAATTCATAATCACGTGCGCTTCAATGCGTGTGAAATGATTCAGAATGAATCTAATTTCAAGATTAAAATTTATTAAAATTACAGGTTTACAATTTTAGGCTTATTTTTTTCCAAGCAGATCTCAATAAACTATGTTTTAGACATAAAACTCAAGCTGTTTAAGAGAAAAAATTAAAAATCATTCCAAAACGCATCATTTACAAAAATTTCATTTTTAGTGAAAATTATTTAATCTGGCTCTGTAACGCAAAGATAAAGGCCTGGGAAAACACATATTTAAGTTTTACATGGATCAGGTAGATGACTAAACATATTTATGCAAAAACTCGAGAACTTTAGGAAGCTTCGTCCCAATTCTAAACCTAAAACAGCTTAATCGGCCAAACAGATGAGACAGACAAATGCTTAATTTTTTACGGAATGTATGAACGGGGCGCTGTCATTGGTTGATCAGTCTATTAAGAGGCGACGTTACGCGCAAACCTCCATACAAATGCTGTCATCACATTGTGGGGTGTCTGTGGAATGTTATTATAATATTTTAAGCTGAGTCCATTAACATTATCTAGATCTATGTTTAAGTCGAACTAAAAACCGTGAAATTTGAGTGTACGGACTTTGTCCACACATTTAGATTATCTATTATTTATTAACATTTCTTAATAATTATTTCCTATTGACATAGTTGACTTAAGTCAAGGTTGCTAACACAGCGCCCGCAAGTATTGAGGACAAGTTAGTGCCTTCCGGATGACGATATGACTGCCAGCGACACATTGTTAAGCCTAAAGAATTGTAGAATCGTCAGATGGCTTCGTGCCTCTCATGAACATTAACATTATTTATAACATAACATTTTATATTCCTTTTTCTCTTGCAATAACAGTGTAACATTTATATTTAATTAATTAAACATTATTAACATAACAATTAACAATTCATTTCCACTATTATCCTGCCAAGGCAAACTGGACTCGTGGCATCGGTCGGTCGTCGCGTTCGGATCACGAGTACCTTCTGTAAGGGAGAGCTAGTCCGATATTAGTCCCTACCCTTACACTTAGCAAACCCCTATACGTAAATGTACTAATATTTATTTACCAATTTCAATTTCTTGATCTCTTTATTTTGTTGTTGTATTTTCTTCATGCATGCTTTAATCATTTGTAGAGCCTTGCGATTTTCTTTACTAAGTTTCGTTAGCTCATCCTGTAAGTAGAATTCAATAATTAGTTTATATTGGATACTATGACAGTGTAAAAAACTGGTTATGTATTGATAACTTACAGTTTCTTGTTTTACTGTTGTTCCTAGACAGTCCCTGTAATGGCAAAATATAACAAATTAATGAGACAAAAAACAAAATTATACATTGAACTAGCTTTTGCCCGCGGCTTCGCTTGCGTGGAAATGTCTTATAGTTATCGTCAGTTTTCGGTTTGCGGTTATTTTATCAACATACTTTAGAGCCTATATGTTGACCAGGGTCACTAGGATGATAATAAAGAAAATATTCAATGTACAGACACGACATTTTTACTTTTTTATTATATATAAGGTCTTTCAATTTAAATGGAAAGTAATTTAGGAGGTGATTCAGTATCGTTAATACATCACATTCCACTGCAAAGTAATTTTTTTGCGTTTTCTTCACTTGTCCATACAAACTGAGTCAGCTGATCGGACCACTTTGTACTGAGAAGTGGAAAAAAAGTTCGCGCAAAAAATAGTGCTTTTCAGTGGAATGTAATGTATTAACGATACTGAATCTCCTCCTGAATTACTTTCCATTTAAATTGAAAGACCTTATATATGTAATATATTCTTGAGATTTATAGATTGAAACTTTAGATTTTTGTAAACATTATTGTAATTATTAAGCCACGCGACCTTGATAATATAGCAGCGTTTTTCTTGAAATTACAGTTTTTTTTCTGAAGTAACTATAACATTTTACTGCAATTTTCTCATCAACCCTTGTACTTCATCTTATCGAGTAGCAAGTGTTATTTATTTTGTTTAGAAATTGTAACATTTACTACCATCAAAAGTGAGAACGCCAAACCCTGTTTTTGCCCGAGCCCGAGCGCCGACCCTTAAAACAAACACAAATAATATTTAAAACTTACACTGCGGACTCTGATTCTACTAAAGTGTCCTCACACATTTCATCGGTCAGTTTGATCTGAAACAAACAACAATAAATATTTTAAATTTCAAATAATTAACTGTCGGCCCCATACTGAAGGTCGAAATATATGTATCTAGTAATAATTGTTTTTATTGTTTTAATACTAATAAATACACATAGGAAATAAATAAAGCTTATAAAAGCAAAATATAAATGCGATTAAACAGTATGTCACGCTCCTCGCACCTGTGATTCAAGTCGCGTCGCGCGTATTAAACACTGTGCTACGGGTGCCAGTTTGAATTACCAAATTAATGCCAATTTTGTCTAAAATAAAAGATAGAATAGATAGGATAAGAATATTATATATATTACAGCTCATTTCTTCAATTAAAACTTTGTCCTCAAAATAATGATTGATCCCGAAATAACAGATTATACTCGTATCTAATACAACAACGTCCTTCAAAAGTAGGTAATATAAAAATTTTGTACTATCCGCGCGCAAAAGGTTTGCCGATGTTTATTACCCCGCCCACACCCACTGACCCTGGTGGGAGGGATACTCATCGGCAAACCTTACGGATAGTACGTACTCGATTTTATGATCCATTATCGATATCGATGATTATCAAAATAGAGTGTCTCCTCACTAAAACACACTGTCAGTTCTTCTAACTTGTCTTTGAATTTTAGTAAAACACCAAGAAGTTTATAAAAGAATCATGCCAAGAAGTTTACAACCTAAGTGGAGTTACATGTATTTAGGTACATGTAAACCTAACACGCTCCTCCTCGTTCCGCTTCGCTCGTCATCGCACATCTTTTTAGGGTTCCGTAGTACCTAAGAGGTACAAAAGGAACCATTATCGTGAGACTTCGTTGTCCGTCCGTATGTCACAGTCTCATAACTTTGGCAACATTAAAGATAAAGACAATGTCAACATTTGGCACAAAAATAGCATTAAATCGCCCACATAACAAGGTGTTAAAATCATAGACGAATTATTCGTCTATGGTTAAAATGTAAAAATGAAAATAATACAACCGTTTTTTTATAAAAACACAATATGGGTTTCAAATTGTAGGTATTAAAGAGCTAATTGTGAAAATATGTAGCTTGGCTATATTTACTTGCATCTATTTCGAGAAATCTTCGAAAAACCACCAAAAATGTATGTCCCCCCCTTATCTCTAAAACTGGTGGACCGAAAATATGAAAAAAATTATGGTAATATGGGTATGGTAATCACGTAAATATTACAAAAAATATATAGGGGTTAAGAAATTCACAAAAAGAAAATGACAAATTTTTCGAAAACTTAATTTGCGATTGTATCTCTGACACAACCCGGTGCTTTTTAACATACAGTAAATTTGTAGATAAAGTTGATAGTTTTAAATTAATTTGATTGTACAGTTATGAGAACAAACCTATCTTAATAAATACCTACCTTTTTATTTGATCCTTGACATTATATCCCGATGATTATACACACATGCATTATTAAAGAATTGTTTTTTTATTGTTTGGTGACTACATTTTGCTGACAGATGTACTTTTTTGGGTACAAACCCTGTTACAAAATTCAAAACGATATATTTTGGCGATAGCATTTAACCACTTTTGAGAATAGCCGTGGAATTATTCACCCATTTTTTTTTATTTGATACGTTTATCACAAATATTCTTGAAAACAAATCTCGTATTTTATTTAATGCATAATTGGCATTTATGGTAATTGATAATCTGCAGACCAATTCGTTAATGTGCACATAAAAAGGCGATACTTAAATTTAAGTTAACACAAAAAAAATGCAAACGTACCTGTTCTATTTTAGGTTTATATTCTTTTTTCGGTGTTACAATACTGTTCTCCATTGATGCTTCTGCACTGTCATTTGATATGGAACCCTGAAAGTAGTTTTCATTTATTATTTCTCATGACAAGAAATTATTTCATACGACTTCACCAATAAACATTAAATTTCCTATGCAATAAGTAAAATAGTAAATTAAGATGCACAATGCATATAAATTTTATCTAACGTACATACATTTTTTTACTGTCCTGGTTGCAACGGTTGTTGGCGCGACAATTACACGTCTTTTTGAGTGCGGTTATCAGATCACAATAAACCAACTACCATTTTCCACCAAAGACACCCACGATTCATTCGAACCTCAACAAACGTCAAAAATCGTTGGGAAAAATTGACTGTCAAACATGATTGTGTATCTAACTTCAGGCCACTACAAACCACCATGGTATGGACTATGATGGTTGGTGGTTTGACACTTCAATGGTCAGTCACGAATTCCGCATGGGTTTCATTCTGTATGTTTACATAACCGACTTACCAACGTTAGCTGAGCGTAATGAAACTGTTTATTTCGATAAGCATTACATAAACAAGTGTTGACATATTGCAGACAAAATTTTAACAAGATAGAGTTGCAACCAAGAAGTGTGATCACCTGTTGTTCCAGAACATCGATGGCCTCAGCGGCGGCGGCGAGAAGCTCCTGTTTGTCAGTGAGCTGACGCCGGAGCTCCTCCACTTCCACCTGCAGCCGCACATTGTGCTCCAGCAGACCCTGCAATTGAAGAGTTTAGACCTTATTACATGGAGCAATAGATTAATTATGGCGTCTCAGGAAACCTAACAAAATGGGCGAGATGCAGGGTAGCCAGGGCTTCAGAGCTAAATTTGCAGCTTACAAATATCGACCGAAACGACACTGAAATAACGTTCATATCAGCATTATCAGCGTGCATTGCGAAGTGGCGGTTACGACTGTTACGCTGTGTTTATTATAAGATAAATGGTATATCAGATACTTATAAGTTTTAAACGTCATTATTGTATTGCTCGTGTGTGTGTGTGTGAGAGGGTGTGTGTATGTGTGTATAAGTTTTATAACCAAGCCTCTTTTCAATTTAAAAAGTTTGCATTTTATTAGTTTGTTCAATAATTCTAAAGCTGTTTATGTTACTTGTTGGTGTCGATTCGGCGCAACACAACTTAACTTGTTTGACAGGACTAACCTTAGTTTGAGCATCCTGTCTTTGTCTTTTCGATACAGAAAGAAAAAGACTGAACGCTTAAATTATGTTTAGTCCTGTCAAATAAGTTAAATCGTGTTACACCGAATCGACAACATTGCAGGTTAAAGCTTTTAAGATTTTGAAACTTCACAATTATGTATAGCCCGGGTGGCGGGTTCAAGCAAAGGTATCTCACAACATACCAGAACCCATTTACTTTGTAAGGAAAGCAAACCTTTAGTTGCTTCAAAACCTCTTGGTCGGCCAGGGCGCAACTTGGCACGTTTTGCGTAATAAGAAAAAAAGTGCATGCTTTTAACCTCCTAAACTATCTCATCGAATAACAGAACAAAACTAGGCTATTGCGCTAGAAACCGTAAAGTATGATACACGTGGGTCAGGGCAATCACTTACTCAAAAAGTTTGAAACCGTAAGTTATTGCCTCCTTACCGCACTTCTAGCATAAACTACTATTTACAGCTGACAATTTTCAAAAATTAAATTACTGTTTCTGTTAGCTTAATGTTGTCTCATTCATACACAAAAAAATATAAAATTTGGATTTATCATTCCCAAAAAAGTTGCAATAATTTTAGTACTGATAATAGAGTTTATAGCACACTGTGCGTAAAATGACCGCTTTACGCACGCTGCGCGTGCGTAAAGTCGGCATTTTACGCACTTGTGCTATAAAAAAATATACGAAACTCGTGCGAGAAACTTTTTCTCGACTCGTGTGATTGCAGCACTTGCCTTCGGCTCGTGCCGCAAACTCACACTCGTCAGAAAACGTTTCATCGCTCTCGTATCGTAATATACTATTTCTTCAAATTCTCCATAGAAAACGGCAATTTCATAGTTAATGATGACCTAACAACAATTGAAAAAAAAAAAGTTCATACTTTTTTATTAATATCTTATTAGCCTCATCTCCAGAACTGGTACACCCAAAATACGAAAAAATGATCGACGGTTTCAAATCCGAATACCAATTATAAGAAAGCGGTTCTATCAACTGAGCGAACGTCGCGTCGAATGGCAGTTTTTTTAAGGGTAGGGACTAATGTCCGACTAATCTCCCTTACAGAAGGTACTCGTGATCCGAACGAGACGACCGACTGATACAACGAGTCCAGGGTGCCTTGGCAGGATAATGGTGGAAATGAATTGTTAATTGTTGTTGTGTTAATAATGTCTAATTAATGAAATAGAAATGTTACACTGTATGTTATTACAAGAGAAAAAGTATTATAAAATGTTATGTTATAAATTGTTGATGTTAATGAGCGGTACGAAACCAACTGACGTTTCTGCAATATTTTTGGCTTAACTATGTGTCGCTGGCAGTATTGATTGTATTTCGTTACCCGGAAAGCACTAGAACTTGTCCTCAATACTTGCGGGCGCTGTGTTCTATGTCAATAGGAAATAATTATTAAGAAACGTTAAGATAACCTAACTGTGTGGCCAAAGTCCGTACATGCTGCCAACGACAAAATAATAAAAAACATCTATAAAATAAATGTGTGGACAAAGTCCGTACAGTTTTCCTTCAAAATCTTACAAGTTCTTAAATCGTTAGTTTGAAATGCATAACACGAACCTGCACAGCAGGAGGCGAGCCGGTCCCCAGCTTTTCCTCAAGGAAGTAGACCCTGAGTTTGAGATTGAAGTTCTCTTTTCGTAGTCCGATTAGTTGCTCCTCATACTGCTTCATGCTGACTCCGCTCGCCGCCGTCACGTCTGTAAAGAACTATGTTTATAAACAACTGGCTTTTTGACATTGCGTTTTTTTTTCACTGTTGACTAATAAAATTCCATCTCAATCGGCCAATATATAACTTTAAACTCTCGCGTTTCGTACACATTATAATATACAAGGTGACTTTTTGATCATCGTCCAAATTCATACTGGTGGCTTGGTGAGTGATCAGTATCATGGATCAATAAAAATTTTGGTGAAATTCGTAAAATGAAATTTCGACTCCCCATAGTGATTCACTCGGGACTGGAACTGAATTTCTATGGGAAGCCGAAATTTCATTTTACGAATTTTACAAAAATTGTTACTGATCCAAGATACTGATCACTTACCAAGCCTCCAGTATGAATTTGGACGATGATCAAAAAGTCACCTCGTATATTGATCGCGGTAGACCCGATAACATATATTATAATATTTATAATCAATCGGCCAAGTTTTTCGCTATACCGCTTAAAAATAAATCGGAAAAGAGATAATTTTTCGACACGCAGTCTAGCTATTTTATTTATGTATTTTTCAAAAATTGGCATTTAGTTATGCAATTCGCAAGCATCAGAACAATATATATAATTATTGAAACCTATACTCATATTGCCTTATGGAAAGGTGAAAAAATATTTTTATAATAAATGAAAATATAAATAATTGCCATATTAGAGAACAGTTTCCTTTTCTCATTTAATCCACGAGTTTTCATTTCGTGTTAGGTAGGATAATAAAAAATCCACTGAGATTTCTTTATATGCTTATTACTAAACACGTTTCATAATAATTTTTTATTCATTAGCTTTAGAGATATTTTGAAAAAAATATTCAAAGTGCAAGGATATGGGCTGAAGAGCTACAATACCTATGCCTAGCAGTAAAAAAAAACTAGCTGTCAATGCCAAGTGTCACTGACATTTGATATATCATGCTCTATAAAATAAATGACTGTTTATTTTCAGATTAAAAATCCATAGGTAGGTTAGTGTTAGGCTTAAAACTAGGTTAGTAAAAGAAGGGAACATGTATAAAATTACTTATTTAAATAACCCAATGGATCTTTTCATCCAGAATTTTTGGATGGGACAATCCATTTGGTCCGCAATCATCTTCAGGATGCCGTCTATGGTCACACCTTTTTTTTCATTACAAACAAAATTTAGCAAGAGGCAGCGCGTAGCGATACATAATTTGCAAAAATCTTTGGGCCGAGACATATTTCGTAGTTCTTCATGTAGGCTGCTCAAATGGATACCCAACTTTACTATTAATTAAAAAATATATACTTGCAAAGATCTTCGCGTCACGAGCCTAGACTTTCACGTGGCACGTCCTTCAGATCAACGTTTAGTTAAATATTAGCTCATTCGTATAGCTCGCGTGGAACGACCCCTCATTTATGTCGGCATATTTTTGATAGATAGATAGATAAATAAGATAGATAGATAAAACATTTGTCCACTATTACAATATGTACACAATTCACATTCAACACAATTAAACATTTACATTTACAATAAAAGACACGGAACAAGTTTTAACAATAATAATAATGAGACAGATACATAACTATGGACATAATAAAGCAGATTCTGTAGGCTTTAATTTTAGTTTTAGTGGTGTCAAAACTTGAAATATTCCAAAGTAATTTAGCTTCTGTTCGTAACACTTAGGGACTATTTTGCAATAAAGAAATTTTAGTTTTGACAGAACTAAAACTAAAATTAAAGCCTTCAGAATCTGCTACATTACAATAGTAAAAGGGCTTTTTGCACATAAACTTCATAGTAAAACTTTATAGTAACTTTATTTACTAGGTAGTGGATCTTCTGTATGTTAGTGCTATTCATTTGTTTTGTGATTATAGTACCTTTAGGTAATAGAGTGAGCGCAGGAGCAAATAATTATAATATTGATTGACCATATGATGCGGTTTTTCACTTCAAGAAATGGTAGAATTTCATGTCATATAACACGGTCTATGGGTCACTTCATGATATTTTGCTACAATCGGAACACAACGAACTAAAATTATTATTATATATTCAATTTTATTTATATTAAAATTAAATATTATATTATAAATTTTCCAAAGTAATTTATCTTCTGTTCCTTAAACCTAAGTACTATTTTGCAATGAAGAATATTTAGTTTTGACACCACTAAAACATCGGCTTGACTATGCGGTCGGTAAACCTAATTTGACTGGAATAATGTTGGCCTTACCGTGGTAACCATCTGCTGGTAGCGTCATTTCTTGCAGCTTACGTGGGCTGGTACTGAAAAAACAAAATGACATACAAATAACATTCACAATTACGAAAAAAATACGATTATTTTAAGAACAGATTAAAAATATAAATGAAAAAGTATTAACTATTATCGATATATATTTCGACCAACTTGTGGTCGTCGGCAGTCGAATTATAAAAAAAATACGAGTAACTTACAATATTTACAACTTGGCTACGGCAATGTTCGGTTACGGGACAAGAGCGACGGACAATTTTTAAGTATTTTGCAAAGTGCTCATTTTGGGAAGTGCGATCCCAAAAATACAATATGCATATCAAATTGTAGCTGCTAAGGAGCTGATTGTAAAAATGTATACCTTAACCATATTTACTAGCACGAATTTCGAGAAATCTTTGAAAAACCGTAAAAAATTTATGTCCCTTATATCCGAAACTGGTGGACCGAAAAATATGAAAAAAAATTTCGATATATATATATATATATATATTTGGCCAATTACAAGAAAACTACAGTAATTTAAAAAAAGTTGAACAAAAATGAAAAACAAAGAAAAAAAAATTTTTTTTAATTGTATACAAATTGTAGGTATTGAAGAGCTAATTGTAAAAATACATTACTCAGCTACATTTACCTGCATCTATTTCGAAAAATCCACGAAAAACCACAAAACATGTATGTCCCTTATCTCCAAAACTGGTGGACCGAAAAATATTTAAAAAAATCATGGTAATATATGATTACGTAGATTACAGGAAAAATATAGCAGTTAAGAAATTGAAAATGACAAAATTCCCAAAACTGTCGAATTACGGAACCCTAGGTACGCGAGTCTGACTCGCACTTGACCGGTTTTTTGTCTTTTCGGGAAGACTTTCTTGCTTTGAAATATTTCATAACATCTCTAAACTAATATCGTTTTTTCGTGAATGTGTCAGATTTTACTGCAATTCGCGAAAAAGCGAAATAATTTCGTATAATGGTATAATGGGTCGGCCTTTAGTTACACCATAATTCAGTTTTTCAAAAAAGCAGTTTACTCCATTATACGGCGACATTACATAACTGGTTATTAGAGATATTACTTTGTTAGAACAATAGAAGAGGGCAATTTCAGTTGAGTCAAAAGTGAAGCATTTATGAGATATTTTCAAAAATACCTAACTTCTCAATAAAAAAATATATAAACAAAAAACTGGCCGGTATTTTAACATGTTTTTAAGAGCGGTTTCGCAGCCGCCTTTTTCTAATTAATCGAAACATAACACTTAAATTTAAATTTCACTCAATAGTTATTCAAAAAAAAAAACTTATTACCTATGTATTGTGTATGTTGCCATCGCAAAGTATCAATTGGTTTCTGTAAATTAGAATTTCAAAAATTGAACGTCACCATAAAACCAAAATCATGCTTGGTTTTTTTTTCTTTTCTTAATATCTCTAACTTTTAGCTTAATTGTACACACTAGTAAATATTTGTAACTTAGCTAGGTTGAGCCTAGCTCTCACATAACAATGCAAATTAGGTTGGGAGCTGGTGCACTATTGTATTAGAACGTTACTTTTGTGAATAAATTTTATTTTATTTTATTTTTAAACGCTTCTTCTTCCCATTATCGACTATAGTGATGTTTGTCTTCTTGATGTCAACAAGGAATTGTTAAATAAACTTGAACATCTTCAAAACTTAGCTATCCGATCTATCTTCGGTCTTCGTAAACTTAATCGCGTCTCTCATTTTCGCAGAGTTAAAATGGTTGCCAATTCGTCTTCGCCGAAATTTTCATATTTTATCCTACCTATTTAACATACTTAAGAATTCACTTTTCCCCGCTTACCTTCGTGAGCGTTTTGAATTTTTAATCAGAGACAGACCCCTACGTTCTGGAACTATGTCACTCCTTGAAACTCCAGTACACAATATTGGTACTTATGATAATTCTTTTAATGTTCAAGTAATCAGACTTTGGAATGCTCTTCCTTATTGTATTCGTACTGACAGTTCATTCAAGAAAAAGCCGAAAGATTCTTTCGCTTTATATTATACTCGTATGTATACTCATGGAATGGATTTTATGTATATAATAATATGAGTAAGTACATTATTATATTATTATTATATATTTAATTTTTATACTTAGGCAAACTTTATTTTTGTGCACGTGTATGATTACTCTCATTTAAATTTTAATTGTTTCTTCAATGGTTTGCTGTACTGTAACTGTTTGTGTTTGTGTATGTGTACAATAAAGAATAAAGTGTTTTAAACAGTGTTTGTAACAAGTATTTAAAACACTGAGAATAAAACATACTTGTTTTATTAAAAAAAAAACGTGTTTAAAACACGCACACATAAAACATTTTATAGCACACTGTGCGTAAAATGACCGCTTTACGCCGTGCGTGCGTAAAGTAAGCATTTTCCGCACTTGTGCTATAAAAATTATACGAAACTCGAGATTTTTTTCTTTTATCGAAAACGTATCGTGTTTACTGAACACATCCTAAATGTAATTAGTAGGTAGATAAGCTAAAATATTTACAATCATACATTCCTAATAATAACTACTATACCAATATGACACCCAAAAACATGTTTAAAACACTACATAAAAAACATCAGTCAATATATGTTTAAAACATGTTCTTTTTCTATTTTTTTGTTTTAATGACGATATTTTCTTTAAAAAAAAAACCAACTAATAGGCCAATTCAATTCAATTTTCAGTACTAACATTTTTGCATTTTTTTTAGGAATGACAAATCCAAATTATGTAATTCCTTTTGTGCATGAATGAGACAACATTAAGCTAACAGCAACATTAACTTAATTTTTGAAAAGTGTCAGCTGTAAAAAATTATTAAGAATCTTATCATGGAAATGGATGACATTTTTAGGACGAACTGTTTTTGAAAATTGAATTTTGGTTATCAAACTGACAATAAAAACAAAATTTAATACGTAGATGTAAAACAATAAATAAAATGAAAAAATAAAATAAGCAATATATTAAGATTTATAATTTCGTCAAAAAAAAAAACTTGAAATCAACTTTCAAACAAAAAACAAATAATGGAAATAGCTATTGAATTGCAGAAATTATGAACTCATGAATCTGTAAGAAAATTTCGGCAATTTTATATGTCAAGACTAGGGAATGCAATTTTGCACCTAAATGTCAATATCGGTATTTGCAAGATTAAAAAAAATCAATCTCGCAAGATGTATTAGCGAGATCTTGCACTTATTAAAATTCTTTCGAAAAAATATTGTTTCTACTACTGGTTAGTAAAAAAATTAAAACAAGATATCAATCCAATTAAAGGGATGTATTTAAACACACTTATAATAGTTAATTATATTATTCTACTGATCATACTCAAAAACTTTCCCAAAGAAACATACCAGCGCAAATGATTTTTTTTCCATAATAACTTTAAAAACCAACTGTAAATGTTGTATGTGTTTGAATGTGTTTTTTTTTTCATTTGCTTTCTTATGTTTTTTGGTAAATTTGTTTAGTGTGAACAGTAGAGTAGAGTATATGATTTTATTTAAAGATAACGTGTGTTTTTACTTTATATAGCCTATAGGCCAGCCCATCCGCGGACAAGGTTCTAATTCCATGTTTGTAGTCATCATTTTCAACAAAATGATGTTGATTTTATGATGCAAAATACAGTTATTGTCTTCTCGACCCAGCAAATCCAAAGCTTTATCTTTTTTTTTAAAGTTATTCAAGTGTCGTCAATGCCCTGCATCTGTAATATGCGCTGCCGCTTGATCTCGCAAATCTTGCGAGATCTCGCACTGATAACGATGCGTGATTGATCTTGCAATATATGTGCGAGATCTCGGTATTTCGAGATCTCGGTATACCGAGATTGCATTCCCTAGTCAAGACCTATTATTATAATATTATTATTCCAGTGGACTTGCGTGACGTGTGAAATGTTTGATAAAACTATTATAAAAGAAATAGAAGTGCTGCAGGGTATATCTGGGAGCCCAAAATAAAAAAAATATATATTTACAAGAAAATAATGCCAAAAATAGTACTATTTTATAAAATTATACGTTTACATTTACATGTAATGTTGTTGATTCAATTAAAAACATTTTTATTTTGTTTATACTTACTTATCCTTCATTCCTGTAAAAATTCCTTGAAAATACCGTAGAAGATACATAAAGCTGTTGGCCCATTTGTACCCGAAGTACGGCGATAGGGCTCACTCAACACCCATTACGTTTGACACGTAAGAATAATCGTCGGTGAAAAGCGGGTGTTCCAAGTGTGCACTGTGACTTGCATTTCGCCTCTGAAACCCCAAGGGATGGCCCAATACCATGGCCAGCGCAGAGCTCTAACTTGACGCCTGTTAATGGACTTATATGTATTGTCCGAGGTCATAAATTATGAAGACGTTGGTCTACCACGATAAATCTCATGTCTCCACCATGGATGAGAAATGCAGTTCAATTATTACGAAATACTTTGATTAAAGTTAGTCAAAAGTAAAATGCGAAAAAGAATGTTTAAGAAAAAAAGTAATCATTTTGAAAATGAAAAAATAAATTGAATCCTTTCCCCACCACGAAAAACAAATTATCAAATGTTGTAATATATCTGTAATCTTTTGATAAAAATACTTCGTTACGTAAAAAAAAATATTCTTAATAAATTAAGGGGTTTTTAAATGTGATTTAAAAATTTTCCAGGTAATGATTTCACCTTAAAAACTTGCGTTTTGTATGTACAAGATTTGTTTCCAATATTTTACCTTACTTGACCTACTGATTTTTTTCTACCTTCAGCTATTAATTTAAGATGGATTTAGAAAAGGATGGTACGGCCGTTCCACTTTTTTTTTTTTTTGCGAGACTTGGCGGTGGCACTGCCGTGCCCCCAGATATAAGGATATATCTCATTCAAAAAAATACAGATTTTTTTAAACTTAATATTACAGAAAATTTGTGTCTTTTTCGTTTTAAACTTGCAATTTTGTGTAATTGTTTTGGAGCACAGTGTCAAAATATTCGTCAATAATGTGCATTTCATGGCTATTATTTATTTTCTGGACGTCACCAAGGCAAAAGTAAAAAAAAAAACATTTACTTAAAAATAACATAAATTGAGATGTCAGGTATTTTTAATTTAAAGTAAGTCTTAATTTAAAATATCTCAGAAATGTGTTCTTTGTGACAAGTATCAAGTGTCATAGGACTAACAAAGTACCTAAATTTTATTAAAGTTACCTACAGAAACTGTACTGTCTCTTGAACCTACACTTCCCTAGCTAGGTTAAAATTGTAATAAATTCAGTGCTCACCTAAACGGGAACGTAACGCTCGCTCCGTGTTTAGTTCGCGGTAACGTAGCCATCGTGAGTCGTGACACCAACAAGACACTGAGCCCATATACACACGCACGTGTTACCTATAAAATCACAACAAAACCTATCACTGCACACAACGAGTCAACTACACTGGCGACCCGCGTCATAAATACAGAAGTTCACCGATAACAACACATTACTTAATGATATCAATGTGTAACCAATATTATTCAGCTAATGTTTACACACAATAGCACGTTTACACTAATTACGCATAAAATACAGGTCAGAATACGCTGGTATACGCTTATTTTTCTGGACGAAACGGAATCACCGTTTACGTCACGTCTTGCGTAAAGCGGACGAATACTAGAGAGAGGGAACTGACTGAGGGAAGAGACTCGGACGGAGGACGAGAGGGCACCCATTCGGGAGAGTTCGGCGGGGCGAGGGGCGGAGGCGGATGCTGTCGACTGCACAAATGTTCGACCAACTTATCAACTCAATGACAACCAAACGAAAATAGACTCTTACTACAAACAAATAAGGAGTAACAGAACCTAGCGCCACAAAAGCATAACCTGGCTGCCTGCACTATACAGAAATAGACCGTAGACATGACGCGGCGCCATTAGGTGTTTTGCTTTGCTCCAAATTTTGGATTTATGTGTTACTTCCTGAAAATGTATCCATTAATACTTGGGACACGGACTCCGATACTTAAAACTGTAACTCATTGAAATAAATTACCTACAATCTTTCCTTTGAAGATTCTTCCCCTAGTCTTTCTACTCCTACCTCCATTTACAACAATAGTCCAGTCGATCTAAGAATGTTTGTATGGAGTACGTACATAGGTTGAATTAAATGTATACTGGGTGAAAATCGGGAATGCTAATATCAGTAAAAATTGAAATTCAAAGGAATGACTAATAAATATTTATTTTAAATTAACCACATTAATTAGACCAAGGCTATGAAAAATATTATTAAGACCAGGAATCTAATTATTTTAGGAAGGGGCCGTCCATATATTACGTCATTTGAAATTAGGGAGAGGGTCTGGTCTGCGGATGACGGTAATATCATAGAAGGCAATAATGGGGGGGTCTTGCCAAAGGAAAAAAACTATTGTTTAAACAACAATAAGTATTTATTTTGTTAAGTATACAAATAACAAAAATTACATCAATTTTGTTAGAGGGTGAGGTCATTGGATAATGACGATAGGATGATTGTAGGGGGGGGTCGAAAATCGGCAAAAATCAATGACGTAATTTATAGACAGCCACTAAACTATAAAAAAAAAACTTCCGGAAGGATGGGAGTGGCAATAATATGAAAATACTATTATTTCGAAGTCATTTTACTAGTGTATCTTTAATTCGACCTCAAATCTTTCATTTGCTGGACTACATTTCATGTTTTTTTTTTTTAATTGCATTATTCTCCTACCTCCATTTACAAAAATTCATACGTTTTTTCGAGTTGAATTATTCTTTTGAGTTCCGTAAACGGAACTTCCGTTTAGGGACATTTCTTTTAATTACATTTTCTACGAATAAGTTTAAGTAGTACTCACTACGATTTATAACTAGGTAGGTAATTAATAGATACACTTATGAGTAAACATTAACAAAGTATTTTTTGTTATTAGTGACCGCCTTTTAGCAGAACTTAAAATAAGAAAAATAGCTTATGTTAAGACACGATCTTTACGAAATCTGATTTAAAACTAACGCAATGACACTACGAGCTCAAGATTTCGTAGACGAGTGTGTTAATCCTAAACATTACATTCAAAGTCTCAGTAAAGTTCCTAAAGATCTTAAAATTTTGTTTATTATTATATCGGAAACAAAAGATACGGGAATTATTTCCCTACACCACAGAAGAAAAAGTACCTAGTACTACACTGACATAACACTGAGATTAGAATCTTCCTGTGCACTGCTGTAACCCCCGGTTTCTGAAAGGCCAATCAATGTTAACAGTAGATTAAAAAATAATTATCTGCGGATTAAGCCAGAAAAAGTGGGAATTTTACATTGAAATCAAAAATTAACTAAGTTAATTATTGATTCATCACTATTCAGACTTCATATATGCTTTATTTTCACCGTTATTTGCGGTTAAAGTTTTTTTAATCTACTGTTAACTTTGATTGGCCTTTCAGAAACCGGGGGTAAGCCACGTTTCGTCACCTGTCACGATATTATAGACAGCCAATGACAGTCCTCCATTAAACTTTTGTATCATTTTACGGCACCACTCAACACGCCATCGTTTCTGTTCTTCCATTAAATCATGCGGTTCCATTTTCGAATTCTGTAAAATTCTTTTTTTTTTTTTTTTGTGAGTGGCCAGTTCCTGAAACTTACAGTATGCCCCAAGTATTACGAACCCTGAGTTCATTGACGATAAAATAAAATTACCTGACCTTTTTGGTCGCCAGTCTCCAGCCCATAAATAAAACCAAAATAACACCCTTAAGAGCTTCCGGTTCCGATTGTTTGCACATGGTCTAAAATAACGGAGTCCTTTTTTCTCAAAAAATGCTAGATTGTCAGTAGAGTTCATTAACCCCCGTCTGTTGTCGAAAACGAAACAACGTACTTAAAAATAATTTGACTAATTGCGAGTCGGACTCGCGCACAAAGGGTTCCGTATCACCATATAATACGGGTTTGGTTCCCTAAAAACATGGTAAATTACAACAATGTAGATGTCATAGCAACATTAAGGCGACACAAACAAACCGCTAAAATGGTAGCGCCTGACAAACATTGCGCGTCTTCTGCTGAGCACGGAACCCTAATATCTGAACTGCTATATTTTTCACGTAATTTGTGTATTACCTAGGTATTATCATGATTTTTTGGTCCTTTTTTCGGAGATAAAGAGGGAATGACATGATATATAAAACATGCTAATTTTTCGAGGCTTTTTGGATGAGGATTTAAACAACTTTTTATTTGCCATGATCGAGGTTATAGTACTCGTACCATGTATTATGTGAAAATTTTAACTGGCAACCTATAACGGCTGAAGCTATAGACCCCTGTGACAGGTAGACGGACAGACAGCAGAGGCTTTGTAATAGGGTCCTGTTTGGCAACCTTTGGGTATGGAACCTCAAAAGTGGATCAACGAGAAATCCTAGGATGATTACAAAAGTCTGGATAGTTGGAAACTAAGAAAGAACTTTGTAACTATCCTAGCATGATTTGGTTGAAATAGGTGCAACAATTTATATGTAAATTAATTTGGAGAGCTGAGCGAAGCCAGGCAACCTTTTTAGTTGTTGCACTTTTCGCAATGATCTGTTTTATCCATTGGTGTGACCTAACTAGGATTTAGGATTTGTAGCTGAGGGGGGGGGGGGTGGCCTCTGGCTCCAACTCGTGAAGCCATCAACAAACAAGTATCTGTTCTTGATTATGTGATCATAATAAAGTAAATAGAGAAGATCCTCCATGCAACAAGATCACATACAAACCAAAAATAAAACAAACAACATCTTAAATTGGACAAAGCATCTTTTTACATTAAATTAATTAATATTTTTGGGGAGGGCTACATGGTTCTCTGTGGAGCCTACCTTTTTCTATGTCCTATAACATATACTATGGTGACATTAATTTATACAGCTACATTCCTACTGGGTACTTGGTGGGTGATCAGTATCAGGTATCAATAACACATATTGCTAACTTCCAAAAATAAAATGTTGACCTCCTCCTCCTCGGGCAGACTAAATACTGGGTGTTAAGATGAAGTTGCAGAAGCCAGAAACTGGCGATGTACTCATCCATATGAACAACTTTTACTATGGAGGCAACCCTCGAATTGTCAAAAAAATCAGCTGTTCCATAGAAAAGTTACATAGCTACCCAACCAAAACATATGAAGAAAGTTTTTTTTTCTATTTCTCAATTTTTTTGTCAAATACAGTTCTTATGTACGAGTACTATCGTACATGTACGAGTACAATCAGCACGGCAGGTGTAGAGCACCTATCTGCGTGTGTGAGTTCGAATCTTAGCATTTGTACTAAGATTCACTACTCTATAAATATGTTTACTCTGACTCGGGGCTGGGCTTTTGTTTATAGGCAATACGAAAATATAATTTAAACATTTCACAAAAAGTACAAGCATTAGAAAATTCAGTCCTGGTGGGCTTCTGATAGAAGCATGGGAGAGGTGTTTATAGCATCATTATAAATTGTAGACTAAGAATATCAATGGTGATATTGCTTAAAAAAATATATACTTATATTATGTTTGGTTTATATGGCGTCATCATTTTTTGTGTGGCTTTTTTTCTGAAACCTGTCTTTTGTGGTATCAAATGAAAGAAAATATCACTCGTTTTCCACAAAACACAAAGTTTGGGTACTGACCCAAGTTTGGGCTCCTCCAGACCATCAGAAAGAAAACCGTTGAAGGAGTTTTTGTGAAACATGTCAACTTATTCGTAACGTCTGACGTTATAAAAGCACAAAAAATAAACATTAATATTTACAAAATTAATTTCATTGCATGGTAAGAACAGAGCCGAACAATGAAAGTAAACCCAATACAACAACAGAACAAATGAAAAAGAAGCAGGTGTTTTCTAAACGAAATTTGATACTTACAGGGGATCTCTACAAAATTCTGCCATTTCGACTGTTTTCATAAAATATAGAACCAAGACCAAAAGTACATACACAAACAATTATTATTTATTACAAATTAAGTCAATTATGTATATTATTCACTTTTCAAATCACAACTGTAATTTTCTGATTGTCCGTTGTCGTGTTCAACGCACATGTTATCACAATGTCAGTCATGTATGGTATGTATGCGTAGTTCAAACTTCAAACGCTTCAGTTTTTGACAGCTCGCTCACGATATCAAATCACAACCGAGCGCTCGGCGTGTGCGGAGTGTGCGTTGAACGCAAACAAGCTTTATGGACCGTGTTCTGGTGTTCCGTTCTGGTTGCAACAAAGCCTCTTGCCTTTGCACAAGCAAAGTGTGTTTCAGAAAATAGTGAATAGTGATGGACGAGCGTCTCCGGACAGGAATATAAAGCTGCCAAAAAGAGATCACACATAGCAATGAGTGAAAGGAAATGACTAGTAGTGGGCGTTGAATCAACAAATAGTTTTTTTAAACTGTTTTTATACTGTTAACGAGTTAACCGTTTTCTTATTTATTTTAAAAGCCATAAATCTTAAGATTAATTCGGCTAAGAGTTAACCGTTTTCTATTTACTGCAAAACTAGTTGAATCCATCAACTTGTTTTTTTTTTTTTCAATGAATTTTATTCGAAATGCAATCCAATGTATCGGTCAGCCGCGCTCGTTTACACAAGTTAGGGTGTGAGACGGTGGCGGGGCGAAGCGCTTGAACAGATTATTAATATAGTGTAATTATTATCAACGAAAACTGATACTGTTATATTGGTCTTAGTTATAATTATTAAATCATTTCCCGATTCTAGCTTAGACTATAATTTTCCTGGGCTTACTCGATCTTTATGGTATCGCCAAACTTGAAGAGAAGAAAACAATATCGTGATGTAGGATACAAGTGCTGCCATCTGTTGTCTGGTCAAATAACACCGTTTTCCAATTTTTGGCCGGTATGAATGAAACTGTCCCCCCTGGTTCTAATCTAACCTAAAAATGAATTAAGCTAATGTTATATTTTGGAAAATAAATTAACCATTATAAATAGATAAAAATGTCTTTCTCACTTAATTTGCGCTCATTAATCAATTACCGAATAGTGCGAGCTGACATAAGGGCTGGAATGCGATGGTTCAGTGATCAAACCCCTGAGGCGGAAGGCAGCGAAGACCAAAAATCTATAGATCCTTCTAAGGATCGAACCAAAGTTGTACCACTAGAAACTAGCATGAAGTACATGAAGAGTAACGCTTATAAACAGACATATGGTGAAAGCCCAATTTGGGTTTTATACCGCCGCAATCACAAAGGTGGATTTGCTCCCAGAAAGACTAGGAAGTCATGCGTTAGGAATGGCTTAATTTCAACAGGAAATCCGTGTCCTATTTGCCGCGACGAATACTTGGTGCTTCATCATCAGAACACGGAACTGTTAGAACAATTTATATCAGAAAATACTGGACAGGTATGTTATTAGGAAATATTAAAATAAATACAGGTATCGATATACCCTCATCTTATCAGTAATAAGACTGAGGGAATTTGGAGGGAATAGGTGTGACGTTGGCAGGCCGAGCTGTTTGTTGGTTGCTGTGGTAATTTATTTTCTGTTCTCTATGTATAATATTTTTGTATTATTGATTGATCAGTCTTGCTTTTTACCTCAATGTCTTTGCTCTTGGCTGCTTAATTTGTTTCAATTAAATGGTTACTAATCAGCCTCTTTTCATTGCTTCACAAAGCAATAATACTTACTCTAAAACATTTTTAGGAAAACTTGCTGAAGGTAAAAGTGCAACAAAATGTTTTCAGTGGTTCCTAAGTCTCATTACAATAAACATACACACTAAAAATGGTTAATGCTTACCTTTAGCTAAAGCTCAATGATACATACATATCGGCTGTCACCTGAACACAGCACAGCATATGTTTTATACAAATTCTTCTACAGTACCAGCAATTGGCCTGTGGAATAGTCTTCCTCTTGATATCCGACAATCTCCCTCTATCTCTACCTTCAAAACTAGATTCTATCAACACTACAGCTACAGAACCAGTCACCAAATTTGTAATTTTCATATGGCCCCCTGCATTGTCCTACTCGTAAACAGCAATATATTGTTTTGTATATATAGTATTGTATTTATGGGTGTATATGTATATAAACCAACTTAATCTTGTATAGGTAGGTATACATGTATATGATATAGTACACAGGGTAGTCCAAAAGGAGATGTCAAAAATTTTTTTTTAGATTCCTCTTGCTTGGGTGTATCCAAAAATACCCCATGTATGTTCCGTGATTTTTAGCAGTTTAGAAGTTATGATTTTTTAAATGTGTATTTGCGAATTTTCTACCAGAGAAACTTAAAAAATCATAACTTGTTTATTAGTAAGATTTTTCATATTTTTTTTTCTCTTACATAGTCGTATTGAGTTATTCTTTGATAAGTAATAATCAACTACAAGACATTTTTCATTACAAGTTACCGAAAAAAGGGTTGAAAGTGAAAGTTTTAGGTTTGAGTTGGACGGAGTTAAGTTTTCAAAATTCTCTTAACAATAAAAAATGGACGTATCATAGGTTCAAACTTAAAAACTTGAACAATTTATTAGCTTGCCAAAAAATTGTTCTTAATTTTCGTCTTAGTTCTTCTTCAGTATTAGTCTCCCGAGCTTAGAATATTTCCTTGATGCCTTGATTTAAATGCCTTACTAATGGTGGCCTTAAAAAAAGCTAAAACAATTTTTCCGGACTCAATTTTTCTTAGGTCATTTTAACCTAAATCAGTTTGGAAGCCGATTTCATCGACAAATTGCCTATTATTAACAACTTTTTTTGTTATTATTTGGTAATTTAATAAATTGTTCAAGTTTTTAAAAGTAGTTTGAACATATGATACATCCATTTTGTATTGTTAAGAGAATTTTGAAAACTTAACTCCAACTCAAACCTAAAACTTTAACTTTCGACCCTTTTTTCGGTAACTTGTAATGAAGAATGTCTTGTAGTTGATTATTACGTATTAAATAATAACTCAATACGACTATGTTAGAGAAAAAAAAAATACAAAAAATCTTACTAATAATCAAGTTATGATTTTTTAAGTATCTCCAGTAGAAAATTCGCAAATACACATTTAAAAATCATAACTTCTAAACTGCCAAAAAATCGCGAAACATACATGGGCTATTTTTGGATACACCCAAGCAAGAGGAATCTAAAAAAAAAATTTTTTCGTCACCTTTTGGACCATTCTGTATATGACAACTTTATGTAACCTTTATTGAACTGATAAAAGTAATTAGATTATTTAACACTAACCTTGAACTCTCCTCACCACTAAAGGCAGAGAATGCTTATTAGCATTAAGTTCATCTTTGTGCAAAGTATTTACTTACATACATACATATCCTACCTAAAACTCTTCTCAAGAAACCTAGCTCACAGTCAAAATATAAAATATAAATACACAAGTACATAATAATAAATTAAGAACAAACCCAAACACAAAATTGTTATTAAAACGATGACCAATTGAATTATTTAAAAATATTGTATGTACAGAATTTATTGAAATTTATTATTTTTATTTTTGAATTTCAGGTATTGGATGCTTTCAAAACTGGGCTTTGTCAAAAGAAACACAAGGAGTTGCTGGTGGCCATTGAGCGGGCTTGGGATCAAGGCTATCTCACATATGATGTACCATTCAGGGAATATGATTACTCTATTTACAAAACTGAAAAACAGCAACTAGACAACAAAATATAATACTTTGAAGTCAAGAAATAAAACGTAGTTATAATGTTAATTTGTTTACTTTAAATAAAAATTTGCATTTCATTTCATAATATGGCACTACTTGTTATAGCACTTTAAAACTTATAATAACATTTAGTATTTGTATAAAGTTTGATAAAGACAAAAATGGCTTTCTTTAAGTCTTAAAGTCAAATAGAAGATAACAATAAAATATTTTTGATTCACATTAATTTTGGTCACTAGATTACATTAAACTCAATAGATAAATAATGTAGGTACAATAAATAGAAGATTTTCGACCTACTTCTATGTAAATAGTTTTGTATGTAAAATCATCAAAAGGTTATACTTATTTATAATCAAATTATAATTAGTAATCGAAGATCCCAGAAGTTACTAGCACCAAAAGTTCAATATTTTAGTCCTCTGATATCGCTAAATCAATTATTTCCAATGTAGATTGCGGTTCAGTTCCATCTTTCAGATTAAGTTTCAGCTTGCGATGTGCTAGTTGAGACTATCCATTATCTTAGATCGGTTCCGTTGTAGCAATAATTCTCTTATTAGAGCAGATTTCTCTCTTTCTAAAACAGATATCTTGTCATTCTTTTTGTTCACCTCCTGCAAAAAATCAAGAATATTTTATAGTAACAAGACATGTTCAGTTGCGTACAGCAGCCTAATTATACTATTCTACAGTGCTATAAGGATCTTTTGGCGCGTGGATGGCGGGGGCGCAGCTGTGAAACAAGGGATAGGTAAGCAGCGTTAGTTCCGATTTTGACCACGACCAATCCATGCGCCAAAAGAGCCTTGGCGCACTGTGTGTATGCAGCGGGCATGCAGTGCTGCTGAACATCAAACATGTTATTTTTCGTACAAAGCCAAAGCCAGAACCGAACAGTCTGTTATTTACGGTGCTAAAGTTATGAGGCTGTGACATACGGACGGACGGACAACGGAGTCTCACCATAAAGGTTCCTTTTGTACCTTTTAGGTACGGAACCCTAAAAAATTGGGTAGGTAATTAAGGTAGATTCTAAGCATCCTTTTACATTATTTCATCGTAGAATGCCTCATCTACATCGATTGCATTATATTACCTACATATATTGTGATTTTATATTATTGCATTATATTACGTTTATTATTCGATTATATATATTTACCTCGACAAGCATCCGGTTTTGTGTCCGTAGCACAGCGGCGTGGCTGGGCTCGGGTTTGGCGGTGCTGGTGATGGGTGGAGCCGGCAGCGCCAGGTTCATGTGCAGTGACAGCGGCCCGTGACGCCAGCCAGCTGCTAGTGCGCCGAGCTGACGGTTCAACTCGACCACACGCGCTCGCAGCAGCTCCAGGCGCTCTTGTTGCGCTTCCGTCCACGGCTCCTGTAGTGATGAGTAGGAAATTTCACATTGATTATTGAGAGAACATCTACTACATACATCATGATAAAAAGAGAACACAAGAAAGAGTAAATAAAAAAGTTCCAGTTGCTACTAGTTTTCAGTACCAAGGGACTTGAATGGTTTTATTACTATTCCCAGTTCAAATTCAAATAGTTTATTTTGCAAAGTACGTATATATAATACACGTTTCTTAAACTTAGCAAGACAATAAAGTAAACTAAACTTTGATCGGCTCAACTGAAGACGTGTCGTAAAAACCTGTTTCATTTTGCGACATGACGTTCCATGAAAAACGGTTGTATCGTACTTGTCAGAAAATCGGTTACAAAAAGTAGCCCGTTGCAAGAACGCCCACCCACTCCTAAAAAACATTTTCTTAATTTATTTTTCAACTTGCAATGCTAGTGCCGCCGGGGCCTGGGGCAAATGCAGGAGCGTAAAGAGGCGGCTTTAAATCGCTATAGTTTTTCTGAAATTGTCTAGTTTTGTTATTTTTAAAATTTTCGCTTTATTAGTTTCGGAGATGAGGGGGTACGTGATACATTTCTTTTGTGGTTTTCCAAAGATTTCTCGAAATCGGTGCAAGTAAATATAGATCAACCATATTACAATTTGATATCCATATAATATTTTCATGAAATACATTATTTATTTATTTTACTTTTTTTTACATTTCTCATTTCTGTTCATCTTATTTTAAATCGCTACGGTTTTCGTGTTTTTTTTTTAATTTAATACTTACCACTTGCTGAACAGTGAAGGAAAACATCGTAAGGAAACCTGCATGCCCTAAAAAGCCCGAAGAACGGCGATAGGGCTTTTCGCATTCTCACGCTGGGACGTAATAATCGTCGGTGAAACGCGGGTGTACCGAGTGTAGACTATGGCTTGCATTTCACGTTTCACCCTTGGAAAACCTCTCTGACATATTTTATTCTCGTCGAGTTATAAACTAGGTATAATCATTTTTTTTTTCACATTTTTCGGTACATCAATTTCGAAGATACAATTTCTTAAAGGTTTTTCAAAGATTGGTCTTAAGAGGCTATGCGAATTTTATTTTTGTCACTGTCACTCCACGCGAAAAATCGCGCAGTGCGAGAGGGGCGGATTCAGGGCAAAAGGGAAAAAAGTTGGTTTCATATTTTTATATAAAAAAAAAACTAAAATAGCTAGCAAAATTTCAAATATCAAATCTCTAGATATTGATGAAACACACCTAATAAAATATGTTTGAGTTCTGTATATGGTTCCTATTCTTCAAACGAGGAGAAAAAGTGTGTTTGAAGACCTCATTTCAACAATTATTTCTATCGAGGAAAATTTATCCAAACATGTTTTCCAATTTCAAAACCCTGGATTATATAGTCAAAATGCATATACCAGAAATGTATTAAAATTTTCCGTGTATTTCATGAAATACACAGAAAAGAAACATCCGTATTTTTTTCGCATATCAGTGATGTACCTTTTGTACATGTGTGAAACCCATATTTTATTTTATGAAGTATTTTTTTCTGAGTAGCATATTTTTAAAAATTATCGATCGTTTTAAAAATTTTTACGTCATCTATGGGCAAATTAATGTTATTTTTGTGCCAAATTTCAAGTGCAAAAGTTATATTGATGAGGCTGTGACATACGGACCGGACGGTCGGACAATGGAGTCTCACCATAATGATTCCTTTTTGTGCCCTCTGGTACTACAGAATCCTAAAATGAGTGAAAGAAGATATTATTTTTTAACTTAGAATAATATAGAATAAATAAATATTATTCTAAGTTTTTTAAAAATTTGACTTTTGTTATTTACAAATATGACACAAAAAATACGACGTTTACCTGGGAAAACACGAATAAAGAAATCTGGCTCCGTAGTATAATGTTTAATCGCGTGCGACGCAACTTAGTTAAATCACGAGTGCGAGGAGCGTGACACGATGTTTGTACCTGTGATTCTACTGAGTCGCAACGCGCGCGATTAAACATTATGCTACGGGGCCTGGTCTGGTACCCCTACTCGCATTATCTGAGTCAGTAAATTTTTCCGCGATGGTACACGGTCAGATGTAAAGAACCTTACCACATACGCCCCCATTCTACCAGCATATCGCATTTTCTCCTGTACTTCGGAGAGCTGCCTCAGATACCACTCTCGTGCTTCTTCCACTGACGCTAAACCTTGCAAGAGAATGTCTTTTTCTTGTTCTATTTGTTTCATCCGCTTCAGGAGATTGTAGTCGACGCCATTGTGTAGGGTGTGTCTCCGAGGCTCCCGACGTCTAGGAAGTCTTCGCACCTGCATTTGTGATGATGATTCTGTGTTGGGCCGTCCGTCGCCGTGACCTCTGCTGTGATTTTCAACAGTTCGTATTATATCCTGTTTTGCATCGTCAATATGCTCAATATCGAAAGTCTCCTCTTCAGATTTACAACTTGATCTTGAAAGTTCTTTTCTTTCCGTAGAATTTTTATCTAGCCTGGGTGGTTTGGGAGGACCAGGTCCATACACGCCGTTCAATGCGTCAGGGTTTTGTGATGGTGGAAGTACCAAGTCATGCTGCATTTCTTGGCCTTGAATATCCTTACGCGCAATCAATAAAGGCATGCTTATTGTTCTATGCTGTGTTATGCTATCCGACATTTTAAGATCATTCCAATTTCTATCTCTGTTATGAGTTTCGTTAATATCTAGGATAGGAGCAGACGGTGGTCGATGAGATTGCGTTAAATTTGAATTCGTAATAGTATTTTCTATATCGTCGGTAAGGGGGTCAACTTTATGAGATGTATGTTCAACTTGGTTTCGCAAAAGACATATTTTGAGACCGGTACAAAAGCGGTCGAACGTTAGCAGACCTTCATGGGATGCCACTTTTTGCAGGCTTTCTAGAACCCCCCGCGGCAACCCTTTGGTGCGGTCGTCTCGCCAACGGTTCTCGATGTCCGTCAGCCTCACATACCCCGTTCGTTTGTCGTCCATTATATCGAATAGTGTCCGCATTGCTGAAACGAATTGTTTCGGCAGAGACTCCATAATGCAGCGCCAGTGTCACTGTTGGTGCATATTAAATTTTAACACCTTATGTTAAACCTTATCGCACACACAGCCCGTTCCAAAAATAGAAAGCGTCCAGCACTCTCAAAATCTAACAGGTCTCAGAAACGGCATTTTATTTTAATTTCACATTTTACGGAACGAATCTAACGCGAAGTTTATCGTATTGAATCACGGTCGAACCATAACAAGAGGACCAGTCTAGCCGTTGTTGGTGCACGCCACTGCACGCGTGTGGTGACTGGCTAAGTGGCGGTTGGTTGGTTGGTGGGCACACAAAACCGGCTTATGGAGGTGAATTTGCAATAGTATTCACCTCGTGAGTGCGAGTGAGAGGAGGAGTTGTCCAACGACATCACCAACGCAACGCCATGAAGGTCGTATATAGATTATAGAACGACGCGCGCCCGCGCAGGTAGCTGGCGTGGGTCAGTGATTCGACTGACTGGACAGCTGGACAGGTATATTACGTATATAGTTAACGTATGCAGGCCATCGACGCATGGTTTATGAAGAATAATTATTTTTTTAAATGACTAGGTATATTATTAATGACCTTTGGCCTTTACAAACAGAGAGTACCCCGCCTCATTTAGTACCTTGCCTCATTTATTACCCTGCTGCCTCATTTTATGAAGCCTACACAGAAACACCCGTGTGTAATAAGTAATCCTTATAAAATATTAATGAAATATCTTTCCGCGGTGTGCGATTTTAAACTTATACGGGTTTCATTTACGTAAGCGTACGAGTATATTATGATGAAGGTGCCTTCATGGATTCACGTTTTCAATAGGTACCTAAGTATGTGAACTATCCAACTCTAACGTAATCGTATTTTTCCCTGGATCCCCGATATTGCATTTGGTATGTAGGCTGTTGTAGTGCAGACTTTTACAACACGAAGCCTTAGGCTAGGGAAGGTTAAAAAAAGAACTATTTTCTCGCGATAGTCATCGCGATAAACATGCTTGAGAAAAAGTTGGGTGTGGGTGGGCGAATTACGTTTTTGTTACTTGGTATAATATATATTGGTATATTGGTATATTTATATTAATAATAAAATAATAACAAAAAACCTTATTAAAAATAAGCTTTTATTTAAGCCATACCGAATAAAATAAGTTTAGATCGCTGAAATTGATTTTATGTTGAATTATAGTTTTCAAAAAACTTGACTTCGACAAGTACAACTTACCAATCAATCAATAAATTTCACGGGACGGTGATTGATTGGTAAGTTGTACTTGTCGAAGTCAAGTTTTTTGAAAACTATAATTAATTCAACATAAAATCAATTGCAGCGATCTAAACTTATTTTATTCGCTATGGCTTAAATAAAAGCTTATTTTTAATAAGGTTTTTTGAAAAATAAAAAAATATTAGGCCAAACATACAATATGGGTATCAAATTGTAGATATTAAAAACCTGATTATAAAAATATATACTTTTACTATATTTACTGGCACTGGTTCCGAAAAATCTTTAAAGTATGTCCCCCCCCCCCCCCCTTATCTCCGAAACTGGTAGACCGAAAAATATGAAAAAAATCATGGTATAATATATTGTGTTTATGTAAAGATTACAGGAAAAATAAAGAGGTTGAGAAATTCACGAAAAAAAAATTACAAAATTAAATTTATCATCTACAATACGGAACCCTAGGTACGCGAGTCTGACTCGCACTTGGCCGCGGTTTTTTAGATGTCAAAGATTTAATTGCCTATATCTACTAAACAGCTGAAGCTAGGCCCCTGTTCATGGTACTCTAAGAAAAGGGCTTGACGAGCTCTACCTAAAAACCGGCCAATTGCAAGTTGGACTCGCGCACGAAGGGTTCCGTACCATTATCAATAAAAACGGCGAAAAAAGCATATCTGTTGTATGGGAGCCCCCTTAAATATTTATTTTATTCTGTTTTATACTATTTTTTGTTGTAGCGGCAACAGAAATACATCATCTGTGAAAATTTCAACTGTCTAACTATCACGGTTCATGAGATACAGCCTGGTGACAGACGGACAGGCAAACAGACAGACGGACAGCGGAGTCTTAGTAATAGGGTCCCGTTGGTTACCCTTTGGGTACGGAACCCTAAAAATGAAAAAAAAAACGAAAAAGAATATCTTTTGGGGAAATTTTGATCGGACATATTTCCGGAACGGCTGATGCTTTAGCCTACGGGCTTAGACTATACTAGCTTCTGCCCGCGGCTTCGCCCGCGTGGCCTACAGGAAACAAATTACTTTTTTTTCAGAAACAAACATAAAAAAACAAACAAACATCCTCACATGTTCGTTTTTCGGCCTCGCCAGAGTGCCAAACACGGTGACTCACCACTCAAAGCTTTTCCGAAAGAGTGTCAAAATCCCTATCAGTTGTCAAAGAATGTCAAATTTGAATACGGCAACGTAATTGGCGACCCCGAATGCCCCTTGATACCGAGTTTCATGCAAATCGGAATACTTTTTTGGACCTGTCAAAAAACTGTCAAAATCTGTCAAATTAAATTTTTTTTTGGTCATGTAGCCCCAGCTTGACCAATCACAATAGTTGAAACCCGAACTCCCTACAATTAGCCGTTCGGGAGATATGGCCGATCAAATGTTTGGCAATTTAATTTTTTTGACTTTTTGTTTACCGTCATCTAGATCTCGCCGAGCCCTTTTCTTAAAGTACCATAAACATGGGTCTAGCATCAGCCGTTTGGGAGATACGGGCCTGTAAAGTTTTGACACTTTTGGCAGGTAGATCTCATCGATACCTTTTCCTAGACACCCATCGACATGGGTCTAATTCCAGCCGTTTGGGAAACAGGCCGTCAAAGTTTGGTCCAACCCCTAGGGATGTACCACCTTCCGTTCCAAAGATAATTTGCTGGGATATTGATAGATAAAGATAGATAGATATATAGATAGATAGATTGGGTATATATAGATAGATAGATACCTCAAAAGGAAAAAATTTAACCCTAATAGGATCACTTGTGTGGCTGTCTGTCTGTCCGTCTGTTACAGCCGATTTGCTCTGGCACACATACTTTCAAGAATTTTCATGTCCACTATCTATATTAAATTTCAAAATCGATGCCATTTTCGTAATTAACGTCATAAAAACGACACCCATATTGATATTTACACATTTCAACATTTTAACCCCATCGCACCCCAACAGGGGATGAGGTATTCCACGTCCACTAGGTTGGATTTAGAAATCGTTGTTGTTTTCGTAATCAGCGACCCAGTAAAACAATACAAACGATACCCATGTTGGTTTTCAGACTTTGTCACCCCATTTCCCCCTTTTAGGGGTTGGATTCTGAAAAAACCTGAAACACATGTTTACTCATTTATGAATATGAATAAATATAACCTTAGCTATATAAGCTTTTTATTTGTAGTTTTAAGCAATTATACTAGTTAAAAAAAGACAAACTTTATATTTTTTCGAAATATTTCGGCCTCATCAGTGAGGTCGTCATCAGTCGAGTTCATTTATGAATAGGAGAACTCCTGTGAAGTCTCGAATAAAATAGTCTAACTAATCTTGTTTCCCCATACAAACTTTGGACCCCCGTTTCACCCCCTTAGGGGGTTAATTTTGAAAAATCCTTTCTTAGTGGATGCCTACACTATATAAGGAGTATAAGGTATCTATCTATATGCAAAATTTCAAGTCTCTAGGACCAGCGGTTTAGGCTGTGCGTTGATATATCAGTCAGTCAGTCAGGACTTTGAATTTTATATATAGATAATGAATGGTTTAACGGGGGCTACATGACGAAAAAATAATGGACATTTCACAGGTTTTGACTGTTTTTTTACAGGTTGCGATGGGTGCAGATAACTTTCAGTTCTTTTAGTAACTATATGTGTATGATTAAGTGTAATTATAAGTTTAAAAAAAAGCTTGACCGAGGCCCAGGGGCGGGTCATGACCCCCCCCCCCCCTCCCCCCAATATAAAGATATTGCATAATTTTACACGATTTTGTGTTTTTTAAAACTATTTACGTTTTTGTTGAACGAATTTCTCCACTTCCATGATAAAGTTTTAAACGTAAATCCCAAAAGTTACGCGAAAGCTATCTCTTGATGATTAAAAGAACTAAACACGGCCTACTGGAAAACTGCTCAATAAATCGTTTGAGTTTTTCTACGTTTCGATCATTTTTAATTACATTGCTTTGTCTTTAGCACTTATAATATATATTCGAAATGTTCCTTTAAGTGGCCCGTTTCCGCTCAGCTGCCATATAAATGCTTTAGATGTTTGTAACGTCCTGGCTTTGATCTCAATTTGTGCATTTTATTTCATACTGTTGATTTATAAACCTAATTTATACTGAACTATTGGCGTGAATTGCTACAGACCAATATCCTTTTCACTTATAACTTCTTAACAAAAAAAACAAAGTTAAGTTATGCACTTTGTACCGAACGACTTATACAAGAAACAGTTAAAACAGGAAAGCTATTCCTCGAAACGGTTTTCGAATCTAGCGGAAAAGACGCCTATAGAGTTGAATAGATCGTAACTGTCAAGTTAAGCTGGTCCATAATAACTGCAAGTGGAATTATTTACCATGTTTTTAGGGTTCCGTATCCATATTGTGTGGTGGCACGGAACGCTTTGTGCGCGAGTCCGACTCGCACTTGGCTGGTTTTTTTAGTTGATACGCACCTAGATAATTGGTTATTGGTTGGAGGACAATAACAATAATAAATGGACAATTAACAACTTAACTTGACACTTACGATCTATTAAACTGAATGTATCTGAAGGTCATTAATAACTTCCTAAATAATTAATTATTTACAATTTTTAGATTTTTTCCTATTTGTTTGCTATAAGACCTACTTTTAAACGAACTTTCAAGTTTCCAGGTCTAAGTAGAAACTTGAAAGCTCATTTACTTCTTATAGCATATTATTATTTCTAAGTGCCCTATAGGTTGGGATCCCTTGAGAATGTCGCAAATTTGTATGAAATAGATTACTTATGTAAAATGTAATAACTTTTTTTCGCGTCGACTTAGACGCCTGATTTTTTAACAGCACAATGGAGCCGTAGTTTTCTGTAGGAGATATCAGTTTAAACTTGATATCTCATACATGGCCCAAGCAAAAAGGTCTTGACAGATAAACAGACAGACCTACAACAAAGCGATCGTTCCTATAAGGGTTCCATTTTTTCATTTAGAGGTAGGTACGGAACCTTAAAAAATATTGAATCTTCCAAAAAAAGGATTTTCTTTATACTGGAGCCTTAAACCCTTAAACCATCAAGTTTTAGGAGATTTAGGAATCAGCGTGGATGACTTTGGGAGGGTCACAGGGGTCATGTGACCCCCTCTCTCGGACCACCACTGCGAGCGAAGCGGAATGGAGCGAGGCGATGCGCAAAAAAATCCTTCTTG
Organism: Ypsolopha sequella; assembly: GCA_934047225.1. Taxonomy (NCBI): domain Eukaryota; kingdom Metazoa; phylum Arthropoda; class Insecta; order Lepidoptera; family Ypsolophidae; genus Ypsolopha; species Ypsolopha sequella. Next base: position 12,094,565 of record OW203992.1, read on the forward strand.
TTTTTATTGACGGTCACCTCCGTGTACTATGATGGTTGATTTATTTGGTTTATTCTGAATAAATTACATATACAGAGTGTGGTTACCAAAATAAACAGATCCACCACGCTCAGCTATTGTTGGTAAGTCAGTTACGTACATAACCATACGGACTTCGTGACCGACCATTGAAGTGTCAATTTGACAAATTTTGTTCTTTTGGTGGAAGACTCGAACAGAACAAGTTTTTCAGAACAGTGGAACATTTTTTAGAACAGCAGAAGGAATTATTATTACCTGTTGTTGCCCTGGTGTCATACTGCTTCGATATTTTCATTTCTTTTCCCTTTTCACGCGCTTTTTGGCAGATGACGAAAAACCACTTCCAACCACCATAGTTTATACCATGGTTGTTTGTAGTGGCCGGAAGTTAGCTGCACTATCACGTTCTGCACACAATTTTTCCTAAAAAAGAACACCCACGAAAAATTGGCCGTCAAACATAGTTGTGCAGCTTACTTCAGGCCACTAGGAACCACTACGGTATGGACTACGGTGGTTGGGTAGTGGTTTTTCGTCATCTGTCCAAAAGCGCGCAAAAAGAGAATAGGAATTAAAATAGGTAGGTACCCAAGAAGTATGGAGCTAGGGCAACGGCAGCTAATAATAATTCCTTCAGCTGAGGTTATTGTAGGTACTTTCCGATTTTCTGAAAAATGTGTTGTTCTGTTCGAGTCTTCTACCAAAAGAAATAAGAAATTGTTAAATGGTCGGTCACGAAGTCCGTATGTGTTTGTATACGCAGCCAACCTACCAACGATAGCTGAGCGTGGTGAATCTGATTGTTTTAATAACCACACCCTTAGTCACTTGACAAATAAACGTCAAAACTATTTTGGGCTGGGAGTGGGAAAAACGAGAAAAGTAAACTTTATTTGCAGTTTAAATATTTATTTTACAAAAAATGAGTGATTTAGAAGCAACTAGGAAAACTGCAGGGACTGAAGAACTAAATAACTCTATTGAATCAGAAAGCACGCGAAAAGGATGGGTAAAATTCGACGAGGAATCAGCCCAAGTAAGAGTGCCTTTGTCGGAAGTTTCGCCATCTCCTGGGACATCAGCGTTATCTACAACAAATTCCACATCTGCATCACAGTCCGTCACACCGGCTGTCCTGAAGACTGAATCAGTTCAAATCAACTTAGATCGAGGAGAAAAGAACATAGAACCTACTGTGCCAAGGTTGACTAAAAATGTTGAATTTGTCAACGTTCGTCAAGGATTTTGTAAGCAAACTACCTTATTTCTAAGCAGTTTTTTAATACTCTGGTGCAGACATTGATGTGAACAATATATTGTTACAGCAAATGGTGATATAATAGTGACTCTATTACCTGTTAACACTAGCTTACCATGGATTACGGCAGCGCAGTTTCGTCCTGAACTGGTACCAGAAGAATTGATGGCTCAAGGATTAACGGTTAGATTACTTTTTGGGAAGTTTAAATTTTTATATTTAGCTAAATTTGAACAATGCATGATAATTTGCATTAATTAATAAGAAAGAAAATTCTCATATTTAACAACCATGCATCGCTGCAGAGATGACTTGTGCAGTAGGTTTCAAAGAGTTTTAAACAACCATTTCCTATAACTCTAACAAGTAACAATGCAAGGATCGACCAGTGCCGATAATTTCTGTTGTTTCATACATTTTGGTTGGGTAGCTATGTAACTTTTCTATAAAACAGCAGATTTCATTTCGCAATTTGAGGGTTGTCTCCATAGTAGAAGTTGTTTGTACTATTGCTAGTTTCCGTTTTCTGCAACTTCATCTTAACACCCAGTATAGTAAGCAAAACATTACAGTACAATTAAGTTGAATTAAAAGTAAGTGAAGACTTTAATAAATAATAATAATAATAAATCGTTTAATTCAGTCAAATATTTAATACTTAAACCAAAAATTTTATAAAAAATAATTGAATTAATAATTATGTTCCAAGAATGTCCTCAAATATATGACATAATGGTTAAATTGTAATGTTGACTGTTGTATGGTCAATTTCTTTTCAAGAAAATTTTTGCTTGTTTCACAATTTTTAGGATTCCTTTTGAAGCAAAACTGTCTAAAGTTAGCTCAAAATCTAAAAAAAGTGCATTGTCGTTTTACTGACTATAATAACTTTCATAAAAATTCTAAACAAAATATGAACTACAATTAGTGTGACTCATATTTTATAAATTTTGCCTGGTAATATTTTTTTTTTAAAATGCTGTGTATTTCCACCATGCATTTTTACTTTGGGCATTGACTTTTAATAAATATGATCATGATACAATAGTTCAGAGTGAGGTGTCAAATCGTTCTATACTCGGCGCAGAACATAACTGTGAATGCATGCATGCTCATATTTCTGTTAATATGCTGCAGACAGGGCCTGATAATATTGGTATTTTCTAATGTTAATATTGCCACTCTCTGCATTAATATTGCTGACGGTTTACTAATAAACACCATACCAATATTACCTATATATTAATATCAAAAATATTAATAAAATATCAATACTGTATTTTATTGATATTTCGCTCATAGTCGAAAATTGGCAATGTCCCGCGTCTCACCGCAGTTTGACAAAATATTAGTATCTTTATTCTAGTAAATGAGGAATAGCGCATATCAAGTCTAGTAATTAATAATAAATTATTGGTATTTTGTTTATTAATACTGAGCCCTGGTTGCAGAGAGTGAATCCACATATTTTACCATAGAGTATTAAACCAATTAAAATATTGATGAGAAGTTTACTTTAATAAGTTCTACTATAAAAACTTAACTTGCATTTTTCTGTTATTTCAGCTCACAGTTGAAGAATATGTGCATGCACTGGAACTTCTAGTGAACGATGCAAGATTCACACTCTACAATATTTGCTACAAGCGCGTACTGGTTTGTTGGATAACACTTGCATTCCTTGTGCTATTAGCACTTCTGTTATCTGGACTGACTGGACTCACCCTCTTTTCTCTTGGAGTGATGTGGCTCATTCTGAATGCTGCTGCAATATTCCTTTGTATGTGGGTGAAGCTACGGCTGTCCAAGGGTCTAGAACAATGCCTGGCGAGCGTCAACAAGCTACTCAACAAGCACAAACTAATTCTCGCTCTGGACGATAGAGGGAGACTCTCCTGTCACAAAGTTAACTTGTGCTTCATATATTTTGACTCTGGACCGTGTATTGCCCACATTCAGGAGTTCATAGAAAGTGAAGAAGGAAAAACAATAATGCAAGGATGGGAACAAAGACTAGATGTCTCTACTAATGACATTGTCATTCAAGGGACTCAGACCACAAGACTATCCAGAAAACAGGTAAAATAAGCTTTAACTAATTTCCAAACAAACAAATAATATTTCTCAACCCAAACAAATAAGAACAAGAAAAAAAAACATGAGATTTGCTGATACAAGATATTGGTGGTACACAAAATGTACATTGTTTTGTTAAATTATTCAGAATGCCATATCCTTAACATTCTCATGCAACGGGGCAGCTAATACTAATATGGAATTTAATTGACTAACCATAGCATGGTGGCAAAATGGATAATAGAAAGATATGTTTGTTTTAACAATTTTTATTAATTCATGCCTAATTAATTATCCCAACTTCAATTACTCCTGTAATTTAGTGTAGTTACAACTTGGGTCTTGACTAACATGTAACATACTCTAACTATAATTTGAGTTTAATATGCCTTTAAATATTCTGTTTGATTTGGTAATTATGCTTTTATCATAGGTACAGGTTAATATTTTTATTTAGTTCAATGATAATTCTTATTAATGAGTAATGTAACCATATCTCTATCTCCTCCATAGTTGAAATTTGGTAAAAATGTAAGACCTAAAATAAAATATGTCAAAGCATGCAACCAATGTATGTAATTAAATTACCCGTATTCTAACATTACTCAATGTGCAATACATATGTTCCTCTATATGTCTGATATAATCTGCCACACAGATGATTTCATCCCTGTTTTCTGTATCTACATAATTTTGCATGTCAATTTGGAAACTTATATTAAGTATCTATAATACCTCACATTGCTTCGCATGATCCTCTGTTATATCAACAACACTGCAATAATTACTCTGAAATAAATATATATATATGGTAAATTTGAGGACTAACTAATGCTACGATCAGAATGTAGCGAAAATGTAATGCTGTTAAATTTTCTTGATAGAAGCAAATTGCAAAGTTACCTGTATAATAATAATAAACCGCTATTGTTCAATGAATACTTTAAATTAGATCTTGAAACTGCTTAATAATTAATAACTGACCTGAATATAAAGCAAGCCCAGAATGTTTTACATTTAATGTCACCATAAAACATTTTTTTTTTGTGAATCACGCGGTTTTTGAGAACGCGTGATGCTTCAGTCGTAACAGCCACGGCTCAGAGCGCGTTATATTAAACAATAATAAAAGGTCATAGAGTTCAGTTCTACTTGATAAAAAATAAAGTGCCGAATATCATGTACTATATACTCTTAAGTATTACCTTTTGAAGTTGTCAAGAAAGAAATTATTTCTTTATCGCACAGCATCCCTTTGCATATAAAACCGTAGTAGATGGAAAGTAGTTGGCTAGCGTTGGTAGTGGCGTACTTGTGGGTAAGCGAGGCATATGAATGTGCAGGGTATGGCAGAGCAAGTGTACCTCCGATACCTGCAGCGATGGGGCAAAGACTTCCTACGTCGCCGGCTCGACTGGACCCTGGAGGAAGATGGCGGCAACCCCGCGGCGCCGCGGCACCTGACTAGCGCTCTCTGCCCTTGTCAGTACATTGAGGAGGTCTTGCGCAACAAAGAGCCCCGGGATACCCGCGCCTGTTGCCCGCCTTGCAACGACTGGCTCAGGCGCCGCGGCATTGACTGACTATACCGCTACGCCACTATTGGCAAGTCATTCACTTTCTTTACTAGACCTGGGTTCAACGGTATATGACCTCATCGGCCATCTGCGTTGAACTGTGGGTCCTGATGTTCACAGATATATGGTTATGAATTAGTTAACACGTGTTTATCTTCTAACAGGAGAGAGGTGCACTTCTGTTCATGAGATATGCAGGTCGCTGGGGCGCGTATGCTGCTAAGAACAGGCTGAATCTCAGCAGCCACGTGCCCGGCCGCCACGGAGAGAAGTTTGTCTGTCCCTGCCAGTTCATAGAAGAGCACCTCAAGACGAAACCTCCAGCAGGTATCGCTAAATTCTTCACTTTACCGAACCAACATCAGAATGTTCAAATATATTGAAGTGATTGTGTATTATTGTGAAACTAATAGTATTCTTAATCCGTCCATCACGTAAAAAGCATATCAATATATTGATGCCTATTTATAAGTATTATTTAAGTTCTTATACATATAAGGGAATGGCCTTTATCTAAATGTGAATTAAAAATTCGCAGAAATTTACATTGAATCTTCTCCGAAGTCTCCAGTATAAATTAGGTTGTATCAATCAAAACCACCTAGAAAATGTGAGATAGGGACTTACACCTATCACCTATTCCTTTCCTTGATGGCCTTTTGAATTGATATATTTAAATTAGATTTCATGGTATGCCTTAAGAAATGATATTTTCAAGGAAGTTTGTTTTTTATCACTGACCCCGTTTATTGACGCCATAAAACGACACGTTGATTTATTTTCGCAAATTTGCTGTTTTAATTCCTGGATGAGGCAAGCGACTTTTTGCTACACCTGCATATTTTCAATTTATACTCGCTCTATGTCTCTGAATGTGTCCATATCTGTATGTATTTTATTTACCTTCCAAATATGCATATTGTATAGGGATATATGTATATAAATGAAGTATAAAACTAATGGTTCCCATTTTAAAAGGCTTCCCTTTAAAATTAATACTTTGTACTATTTCGATGTTTATACTATAATATTAATAATTTCAGTATAAATTAACTTTAAAACTAATGTTTTTCACAAGCTTCTTATAGAAAACTAGCGCAGAAGAGAGCTGGTAGGTTATGTTAGAAGGTTAGGTATGGCGAGTCGCGAAAGGTGGAGCGACCGCCATACATGAACTCAACATTTTAGGAATTCAACTTTGTGAACTAGGAGGATATAATCTTCGTGGTTATTTTTTATGCCAACCCAGAAAACGTTATTGTGCAAAACATTAATTCGATAGTGGAAAGTATTATTTTTGAAGGGTGTAATATATATATTATATTTTTTGTTGTGCTTTACACTTTTTATTTGTTATTTGTATTAATTTAAAAAGTAAGTTTAAATGTGTCCTTTTATATAAAAGGTCATTCCTTTTAAAATAAAACAAGTTTCGAGGTTGGATATATAAAAAAATACCTTTTGATTCAGAAGTAATGAGCCGTTTTCCAGGCTAGCTCCCTTAAAAATGACCTTCTTAGATGGCGCTATCCAAAGACTTGAAAAGTCAACTTTGTAATAAGTGCTGATGGGAACCAAAAATCGTAATCAAACAGTCGCGTAGCAAAGTCATTATATGAATTCATATGGATGGAGTAGAAATCACTGTCTAGATAATCGGTGCAGGTATTTTTGGTACAAAGGGTATATGAAAAAAAAAAAACGAAACAAACACAGCAAAGGCGCAGAATAATCTGACAGCCAGAGGCCACAGATCAACCAAAGATGATGTTTTAAGCTTTGATTTGTTTCAATCTTATGGAAAGGCCAAGATCAATAGCAAAGAGATGAATATTTTCAAGTCCTTAGACAGCGCCATCTAGATTTTTTATGGAAGCTAGCCTAGAAAACGGCTTATTGGAGTTAAGATTTATCAAAGTGGCCATATGTTTACTATTTAGAGTCACTATACAACTTTTATCAGCAATAATAATTATATATTTAAGTTAGATTAGGTACGTATTGCTGAATACGAAATCGTTGCGTGCCCGTAAGTAAGGCCATGCCTTCAGAAGAGTAAATATCGCTAATTCAGCAAGTGTTGTATTTATTAACTTGTATGTAACTTGTGTAACTATTATTGTATATTTTGAAAAAAAATTACATACTCCTGTCCTAATTCCATACTATTCTGTTTTACAACGTTTTATTTATAAATAGTCAAACAATTTGATATAAAAAAAAACAATATTAATTATAGTTGTTTATAAACCAATGTATTTATTACGTTCATTCAATGAGCGGTAAAGTATAATGATGGAGCTCAAATATACGCCATTATATATACACAAGTCCCTCAAGTTTACATTATTTACTAAATGAGTTTATCAGTATCTCATTTACTTACATACGATCCAGGAAAGTCCCGCTGAATAACTTTTAGCTCTTATTGGAGTCCAAGAGCGAAAAGTGGTAGTTGTGTTCTTTAAGGAAATATTGCTTCAACGGAACTTTACACTGAACAACACTCTTTCTTATTAGAAATGCATACGCTACAGTGAAAACCCGTTTTAAGTAGTAAAAACTAGTTCTGACTGACAGCCTTTGTTACAAGTAGTTTTGACTGGTTAAAATGTATATGCTACAGTTAAAACTGGAATTTACTTATAGTGTAATTTTGATTTAAGTTAAAACTAGTTTTAACTTGAAAAACTGGTTCTAACTAGGAAAATCTAGTTAAATAAATTCTAGTTTTAACTAGTCAAAACTAGTTGTAACAAAGGCTTTCAGTTAGAACTAGTTTTTACTAGGTATAACGGGTTTTAACTGAAAACGGGTTTTACCTGTAACATATTAAATCAAACCTCTTCATTTTATAATATAACCATGTAGAAAGTATTATTATTTTTCTAATACTTTATAATTTTATAATAAATTATTATATTACAAAAAAGTAGGAGCTGCTTTAATGTAATTTCCTGTTTTATTTGCACTAACAATGAAATTGTGTTTATAGTGCCATCACAAATAGTAGAGCCCTGGAATTAATAATTTAATATTATTTATAAAAACTTTAAAAGCTCAGTTTATTTAAAATGATGCAATGCAAAGAGCATGTTTGGTTGTCCAATTGTGATAAAATCTCCACATGAAAAAAATATTTTTAAAAATTTAACTTCATTCGAATGTAGGTATACATCAACGTTCCAACTGCAGAATTTTGAGGGATATTTCATGATTTACTATTTATAGGTTAAGCTTAGGTACCTTCTTATATTTTTACTAATTTACTGCATACCAAAGCTCAATTTTTCCGTAAGTGAAGAGATAATTACCGTTAAATAATTCTGACCATTAAGCACTACCCTTTGGTAAGAAGATTATGTTCTATGTACAACTAGCTTTTTTCTCGCGGCTTCGCCCGCTTGGTTTTTGTTTATGTGTATTCCTTAGAGAACAGGCTGATATCTCGGAGTATAAAGTAGCAAACGTTTCATCGCGATCCGTTGATCGGTCGTGAAGTTGTAAGCTAACAAACAAACAAACCAACTTTCAGATTAATAATCTACGAGTAATATAGAGGAAACATTTTTGTTTGATGAAATTTAGCATAGAGCATAAAGGGCGGAGAAGGATAAAGGATACTTTTTATCTCTGAAAAATGCTCCCGAAGCGGATCTGGGAACTTTTGTCATTTGTTAGTTTTGAACTATTTCACTTTTGATAACCACCTGGGCGATGCCGCAGACAAAAGCTAGTATTACATACAATTATTATTTATTACTATAGTAGAGATAAGGATAACAAAATATTTTTATGTATAAAAAGGGAATATCATTGTGCGTATGAACCATAACGGAATGTAAAAAAATACTGATCCATTTTTTAAAGTCAGTGACATATTTTTTTATTATCTAGAGTTTGTGGCATACTATCATGTACTTACTTTAATTTAAGAATGTTATTAGAAGACAATTATAACTGTGTATTTTACTTAGTCAAAAGTTGATTTATCAATATCTTGGTTTAAAACAATTATTATTCTTGTTGTATCTGAGTTTTGTAGTATACAGCTCTATGTACTTCATGTTTACAATTATTAAATTAAGCCAAAATTACATTATACAATTACTTAGAAGCTACAAGAAAATAAAATATCAACTGCTACGCTTCCAAAACAATTAGACAAATGTGCTAACCAATAATTGCCTCTGTCAAAAGGTAATAAAGTCTTCACTATTTGTCTTATTGTCATGGAAACTAGTAAGTCTTTTTACACTTCCTATTTACAATTCAAAACATTCCGTCCCACATTTTATGAAAAGTACTTAAATTATACCTAAATATGATAAGTAAAACATAAATCTCATTATATTATACACTATTATTGTATTGTATATCTTGTTGAAATAAAGTACCTATATTATTATTTTTGAGGTGAACATGTTTTTGTTTTATTGCAAATTGCTCAAATATCACTGTTAAGCCTATTGACCACGAAAGCAAACTGGTATAGGCAGTAGGCACAACAGCGGCGAAATTGCCCCCGCACCCACAGATACCAGGAGATATTGATATGGTAAGAGGAACAAATGAGGCCAAAAATAGGCCTCATGTCAAAGATGTGATGCAAAGATGTCCATGGCTACAGGTTGATGCGCCACCCTCTTTTTGCATGTGTACTATTAGTGTGAAGTATGAATATGTGTGTCGTACTTATAGTTTTATTTGTATTTATATCGGTTAAATAAGTAAGAGAAAACGTGGACATCTTAACAGAAGGCAAATCTCCTGGTATCTGTGCCTGCACCTCTACTAACTGCAAGGAGGTTGGTATACAGACGACCCACATTAAACTCTACTTCTCATCTAAGTAAACTGGACCCGAAAAGTAAGGATATGAGGGATTTGCTTCCTGACAGCTCGTTTAAAAAACAAAGTAGTACGAGTATATACAAAGAAATGATAGATGGCGTTGACAAGTAATGGCTTTCAAGATGTGTATGTAGCCAAGCTTAAAAATAGTTAATACCTGGTAAGTGTATGTCTGCACGGACTAAGCAATAATTTGTATACCTATCTCAATAATTGAATATTAGTTTGGCCAAGTGCGAGCGGGAATCACGCACAAAAGATTCTATACCACCACACAATACGGATACGGAACTTTAAAAGCATGGTAAATTACAACAATAAAGCTTAAGGTGATACAAACAAGCCGCAAAAATGGTAGCACCGGACAAACAATTCGTGGTTCAGCTGAATACGGAACCCTAGTATCTTAACTGCTACTTATATTTTTCCTGTAATAATCATCTATTATCATGATCTTTTCATAATATTTTTCGGTTCACTTGTTTCGGACATAACGGGGGCGGACATGATAACGTTAAAAAATGCTACTATTTCGAGGTTTTTTGTATGGTTGTGTATCAATATTTTTTTTATTTGCCGTAACAGGCCATCGTAACACGTATTGTATGAAAATTTCAACTGGCTACCTACAAGTTGTAGGCTACAACTACGGAAGCTGTAGACGCCTGTGACAGATGGACGGACAGATAGCGAAGGCTTAGTAATTGGGTCCCGTTTGGCATCATACGGTTACGGAACCCTAAATAACGGTCAAGTGCGAGTCAGACTCGCGTACCTAGGGTTCCGTATCGTGAATAAAAATTTAATGTTGTCATTTTGTTTTCATGAATTTCTCAACCGCTATATTTTTCCTGTAATATGTACGCAAGCACATATTACCATGATTTTTTAAATATTTTTCGGTCTACCAGTTTTGGAGATAAAGGATACATATTTTTGTGGTTTTTCGAGCATTCCTCGAAATAGATGCAAGTAAATATAGACTCCGTAAGTGCCCAGTATCAAGGTTCGATTACCTTTTATGTGAAACTCGTAGATAACATGATAAATAAATACACTTGCACTCGTTTCATAGTTTATTAGCTTATTTAACCTGACTGGTTTCGGTTTTACACCATCATCAAGGGTTTAGACCGATTAGATGTTATTCCGTTTAATAATACCAACATCCAATCAGTCTAAACCCTTGATGATGGTGTAAAACCATAGTAAAACCAGAACAGTAGTTTAACTCACGCCCCGTACGAGACTTATATACCTACTGTTGCAGGGTTGTCCCTTCTTTTAGTTTAGTAGCTAATGAAAAATCAATACTTAAAATGTTTTGAAGCCGATTATAACAAATGAGCTATCAATCGACGACGTAGTGCAACATCCAAACATACATACCTACTCCAAACAAACATTCATATCATACATAATAAACATATAGAAACTATAACTCATAAAGAAATCTTACTTGCTTATCCTAATTATTGTAAGAAAAAATATTGGCTCCTGAACTTTACTTTAAAAACATGGGCATCGTCAAAAGGGGGGAAGGGGGTAGCTGTCCCCCCCTAGAGATTCGAAAATCTTTTGGGATTTTAATAATAAAGCAGTCGAAAAATTGGCGAGAAACCCAAAAAGATTATGTTAAAAATTTATATCATCTTGCCCCCCCTGGCGATGCCTTTGCTTAAAAATCTTTGTGATTGTTACCAAAATTAATTAGTTAAATTCATTAAAGTACCTACATAATAAAATTTAAGTATCTAATCAAACATTGGCTCCTAGTCTAAAATTAAAAAATCTTTGCGATTTCAACCATATCAGCTCCACGTTTAAAAACACCTTGAATAATTAACAAACATAGTAGCACAGTTATGATCATAGGTACCTATGTTAAAATGTGAACAAAGAAAATACGGTTTACATTTTACATTATTATTTATTATATACCATCAATTCTTATTCATCTTTCTTGTTGGGTAGGTATTGAGAAAAACGATAATTTTGGATTTGAGGAATTATTGTTGAGGCATCCGAAGACAGTACAATATGTTCGATTGCGTGCTGTTAACGTGTTTGAATAGGTCGGTGCCGCGCGGTGCGCGGCGTGGCGGCTTGTTCGAGAGACTTGACTGAGCGCGATCGCGGCGTGACCCCGACTAGCGCCTTCCTTGTATACTAAGATATTGCTGTTGTGTGCGTACTGTAGTTCGTGCGTACTAGCACGCACACATATTAGCCGCGCGATGTACCTTTGGTTGAAGATAAACTACTGTTCTGGTTTTACTATGGTAAAACCGAAACCGGTCGGGTTAAATAAGCTAGTACAAGTGTTTTTATTCATCTTATTGTAATCCAAGTGCCGACAATCGCAACGTATTATACCATATAAATTCGTAGATAATTTTTTCGTGTTCCCTACAAACGCAAGTTTAGCCCTGAGTCAATGTGTGGTCAATATTGTTATCGATTCGTGATACCGATCTCTTACCAAGCCTCCAGAATTTGGCTGTACATATGTAGAGTCTGTTGACCAAGAGAGGTATCCAGCCTTCGATCTATGTCGTTGATTACTAAATTAAAATCAATATTTTAACATCTTTTATTTTTGAAAAAGACTGGGAACTCAATTTGGAGAAGATGAAAACAACCGTTTTCGTTATATTTTGATTAACGTTTAATTTTCCATTGTTTCTTAAAGTTATTCCTATTCTGTTGCAAAATCTTGAGAATCTCGTCAACACCATTCAATTTTATCAAAATAAATAGGACCAAGCTTAAATTTTTAAAATTAACTGTCAGAAAATCCCTCATTATTTTTGGAGATTTGACCCTCTTAGTAAAAATGTAATCATTAGGTGTAGGTATACTTAACCTTAAAAGGAGAATCAAATCGTAATGTATAAGTATTTTTTCTAACAAAGGACTACCTACTTTTTACATACAAAATATGTAAGTGACTCTTGCCAAGCGGCTTTGCTCCCGTGGAAAGTGCCTTACAAACTAAAATAAATAATATCACGTACATATTTAAAGTGCTGTGAGCAACAACCTTACAAAGTTAAACTTGATTTTTATGAATGAGATTCGGTGGAGAATTTGAAAGAAGTATGAACAATTAACAAATATATTAAATGAGGGTCGAGTAGCCACATGTTATGTCTAATTCACTAGAACCGATCCTCACTAAAAACAAATGATGAGTTCTAGGGTCAAGTACTCCCCTACCCATACCTACCCAAGGCGCGGACTAGCTTTAGCGGTCACACTAAAAACTAATGTAGTTAATGTAGCTTCCGTCGGGCTGGACCGAATTCTGAAATAAAATAGTGTAGTAGTCAGGTTTCATCGTAGTACTTGTTTTATTTAAACCTGTTTTAGACTTGCTATCATTTTGACGTACCTATCAAACGTGAAGGTTTGCTTCAAGATTGCAATGGTGTGTGAGGAAACTTGATGCAAGTTAAAATCAAACTTTATGTTTTCCATGATTCAAACTTCGTTGCTACGTCAAATAATCTGCCATTTTAAATAAAAAAGAGCAAACTATCAAATTGAGAAAAAATATAAGTGTGTTTTTTATATTATCCTTATTTTATGTAATACGGGTATATCCTTATTAGATGGGTATAAGATTTGAACCTCGAACTATATGAACACGACAACAATGTTTCCGGACGCTGTTACCGCTCGGACACAGTACTTGTGATATATTATAACCAGCGAATTGACGATTGTTTTTAACCGTTGTGTGTGACGTACCAATACAAAAGGAAATTAAAACTTGCTACAAAAAAATGGACTCAATAACATGGCGATTTAAAATGAAACTTGCAGCAACCTTACACATACTTGCTTGGTAAATCTAGCCGTAGCAATTTAAAATAAAACTTGCAGCAAACTTACACACACCTGCCTCGACAATTTGGACGTAGCAACTAAATATCAAACTTCATAAGTTCACAGCAAATTTGAAATAAACTTGCCACCACAATTTTGACGTGACAATTTTAATATCAAAATTGGCAGCAACTCTACATGTTATCTAGACGTTGATTTTGAAAATTTTACTTTCCCAAGCTTCGGTCCGTTTTCTTCAACTTATTCCACGTAACGTAACAGTACTATTTTAGAAAACGGCATCGAAATACTATACAATAATCCGTATTTTCCTATCTGTCCTATTATTGAGTACTCAGTTCAAACGGAAAAACTACAAATAATCTACACAATAGGCAGGGAGATACCTTTTAATTGTCACCAGATGTCGCAGCTATTTCCTTTTGGTACAGACATGATATAAACAAAGCAAGTTATTTTAAATCTACAAGCCAACTTATATTACTTAGTATAAAAATTGATACAGATCTAAACGGAACTTGAAATTCAATCTATACAGGCTGTAAATGCAAACCCAAGAATCCCTTTAGGCCTAAGGGTATGAAAGTATGCAAGACACCGATACCAATATGATAAAAAAATATATACCTTGAATTTTTCTGTGCTACTGACGCTGTCAGAGGTCAACGACTAGCGAGAGTGCCCACGAGACTAGTGTATTTCAAGTTTAATAAATTGTCTTATTGTGTGGTAATGGTACCTACATTAATTAATAAAGTAGTTGCCGCTACTTTTTTTAAACACTTTATGAGTCATGCTAACATCTACCCTTAAAGGATTCTTGCCTTTGTTTTTACACTCTGAAAACATATGGCGCCATCTCGAAGCAACTAAAAAAGTCAGTCAAACCACGTCAAACGGTTGCTCTAGCTAGGGGGACAGATGGGAATGATTGTTTGCAACTTATTGATTAAAAGTTTACTTTTATGCTATAGTAAAATGATTCGATTTCTTAAAGAACTATTCCTTTCCACCATGCTTAGAAATACCAAGTCTAATATAAAATGTTTGATAAAAAATTAGTTGTAGGTTTTACCGAAATGTACATACACGAACATTAACCCTTAGTTTCTAAAAGAATAATCTACGTACAGTGCGCATTATTTACGTCCCCGCACTGTAGTCTTGTTATAAATTCCGTCCCACATAAAATACCTACCATTTATTACAAAATAAGCATGTATCAAAAACAAGTAAGTAGTAACAAGCTCATAAGGCACATTAAAATAGTATACTTAATAATAAGATAAAATCTACTCAAATATCCACCGTTTTTACACATTTCTTCAAACGGTTTAACTCGTTTATCGCCGCACGCTGTCTTCATAGGTATTGAGGCCACTGCTTTCACTAATTCAGGCTTCAAACTATAGCCTTTTCTTCTATAAGCGTTCCAAAATAGTCATACCAAAGGATTTAAGCCAGGACTTCCAGAATCGAACGCAGAGAACTCCAGTAAATTCATCTCTAGCCAGCGTTTGTCTCAGCTTTATGTGGTTGTTAAGGCCCGTTAAAATATAAATATCTATATGTTAAAATATATCATTACCCGCAAACATAATATCGGCCTAACAACTTATTCCAAGACATCGCTTTGATAGTTTTTTTATCCCCTGTCCATAAAAATAAAGCTGAGTAACCCATTGTTACGACACTACACACCAAACCATGACTGATGCTGAATTGACCTCTTTCCACCTTCGGAATTTTCTCAGGAGCCTTCCGAGAGCTACACCATCATTTTCTTGGTTAAATTTCTCTTACACTGTGAACATTTTTCGTCAGTAAAGAGAATTTCTCTAGCGGATATCTGGGTCTGTTATCAGCAGAGGTCATTTTTAGGAACCGATAAACGAGTTTGAGCAGTTCTTATTTTTTAAGTTTAAATGAACGACTAGAGCCTTGTAAAATTTCTGGTATTACCGCAAAATCAATGGATTAGCAAAACAAATTGAACATTTGATGACAGCAGGGACCCACCCATCCTATGAAAGTCATGAAAATAACATATGCTCATCAATTTATTTACTCAAAGTTAATTTCACAAAGTAGGCATATAAGATAATATAGGGGAAGACTACGTGAAGTTAATCTATGATTAGTAAACATTTACAGCTGCCATAAATCTTTATACTTTTTGACAGTTATCTTAGATAATGTTATCGACGATTAGAATAGTAATAGAAACTAAGGTAACGTTCCAATACGCATGGGTAAATTCAAAACTATTTAAACGGCTTTACAGAAAACGGGACCTGAAGGACCTGAAAGTACTTGGCAAATTAGAGCTTTCAGGAATAAGTTATAAAATTCGTTTTTCTCTGGATAATTGTATCCCTTCAGTTCCCTTTTCGCGTGACCACTCACAAATGTCAAATTGAACATTTACCCCTGAATTTACGGGTCCTAAAATGTAACTGTCAAAAGTGAATTTTACATTTCTGACAAGGTTTATGATTATGAACGACTTCTAGACTTGTTTGGAGCTGTTAGTTTTCACTCGGTTGGTTGTGGAACGGGTGACAGTTACATTTTAACTTTAACTCGGCATTTAGGAACGCAACCTAAGTATAGCAATTAGACACAAATTTATTTTTCAAAACATTATTTCATTGAAATTTGTTAGAAGTCAGTTATAATATATTTTAAATTATTAAAATGACCATGATACTGATAAAAACGTTAGTAAGAACCATTAACAAAATAAAAATGCTTGAGTATGTAAAAGGGATAATTTATTGAATAGAAGACAAAAATAATCTATTACAGAACTGCATTAAGATGCAAACGTGTTAGTTGGTAAGTAAGTATATATGGGTACTTATATTATTTTTACATTGTTCCGGCATTTTGGATTAACTAAAATATCACAGAATTACCTTGAATAACAATATTGATTAAATTCTATTGTTAAATTAAATAAATTCTAAGAATGGCAAGACGATGAAAGAAGCTGTAATAAATTAATTACTAGCCACTTTAAAGTCACTACCTAATACCTACATTAATTTAAAATGTCCACTGCCCTGACTTTGTTGTTCATCTACCGATAAACCCTCACTTCACATGGTAGTTTATACTTGAAATGGATGATATCTTACATGAACGAAATAAGCAAATCCCTGTAATCTGTAAAGCTGACCACAGGCCACCACCAACTGACAGGCAAGTTGTAAAGTTGGTGTTGGCCGCGATTCGGACCTCCGCTTGAGTGAGGTGTAATTGTAGGTTTAAACAATTCTTATGCTTTTTATTTAGTAATACTTTTATTTTTGTTAGTAATTAATTTAATTTTGCAAATTTTTCCAACATATTTGACAATTAAACAATATTTTTCTATACCTTTAAGTACCGCCGAATGCACACTTTGAACTCAACTTAGTGATGGTAAGAAACAACATCTCAATGAACTTTTTGTAAATTCTAAAATATTTATTTGGTTCTAAGACTAAAACCACTTGACTACTTAAATACGCATACGGGTGTGGCCTCTTCTTTTTTTCGAGAATATTTATGATTTGAAAACCGTTTCGAGGAATAGTTGTCCTTAAACGTTTCTGTATAAAAAAATAGTAGACAGATTTTAAAATAAGCGTGTGTCCTTTAATAAATGAAAAAAAAAGCGATGTCTTTCATTTAACTTTTAGTGACGTCATCACATTCCATATGAAAGAAAAAAAAACTTGAACGCATCCTTAAGTCTGACAAATCAGATGATCTGAACAATCTTTCTCTAAATACTAAAATACTTATAAAATCGGTTTAAAACCACGAAAAACATCGTCATTGAAATCACATAGCTAAATTGACCTATTTATTCCAAAAAGCAAATAAAAATAGCACATTAAAGTTTAAAAATCGACCACGAGAAAAATAATAAAATAGACGAGCAAGCGGACCAACTATCGCGCTGCGGTTTCCCCTAGAGCATTATCTCATTTTAAAGACATGTCTTTTAAGGTGAAAAACTGTGTTAAGCTTATTGCACACTTTTCAGCATGGTAACCGCCGCACGCGCCGTGCACGCCGCATTTGCTAAAATACTTAACGGTAAGTGTGCGACGTTGCATTGGATTTAATAGTAAGAATTCTAAAATGAGGTGCGTACGGCGCGCGATGCGTGCGGCGCATATGATGCTAAATGTGTGCGATCAGCTTTATTTGTCTGCGTTTGTTTATTGCTTTATGGTTTTCTTTTTGTGCAAATCGGTCTGGGTTAGAATAGAAAGTTAAAATTCTCATCTTGCGAATTTTCCAAAAAGAGTCATTGAGTCATGTTCCCGATCTGATCACATTCTGAATCTTCATTCTATATTTTACCGTAGGTACTTAATGGATGCAAATTTATTGCTATATTAACTAAACTAACTAAAGTGTAGAAACATTCCGTTAAAAATATATTTGTATAGTTTAATAAAATAAGTATAATGTAAAGAAATATGTGACAACATGAATATCAAAAATAAATGGTATTTAGAAAGTTGAGCAAATAAACATAAATTTAATGTTAAGAAAAAACAAACAACTATACCACAAAATAGATACTACCAGAAGGCCGACTCAACGACGGAGCGAGAACAGACGCACACATGCATAGACTCGTCGGCATGATGATCTCGGCAGAATTTCGTATTGGCATTCGACCGACTTCATCTGAGATCGTCGTACGTACGCGTCTATGTGTGCGTGCGCCTGTTTTCGCTAGTTATGCGGAGTAAACCTTCTGTAAGTGGTTATTTTGTGACTATACTATTATTGAAGACAATTTTTAATTATCACTATTGCGAGATCTCTTCGGCGAGGCTTTGGAATTGTCACCGGCAGGAAAAAGACCGGTGAAAGTGTTCCTTTGCTCTTTCAGTTGAGACTCCTTGTCTATGGCTTTGATGATGTCTCGGTTACGTTTGAGGTTTTTGTCTGAGGATTCGCCCATGAGGTCAATAGAGGACGCGAGTGATTCGAGCGAGGTGACTGTGGAGTGGTCTTGCAGCTTGGTGCACATTGTGAGGTCGAACATCGGCGGGTTCTTGTCGTTGGTGACGTGCGTGGCAGTCGAGCTGGCTGCGCTGGGCGGCTCGTCGAGCGCCGCTAGACGCATTATTTCGCGCTGGGACTCCCGCGCCTCCACCAAGAATATGCTCTCCTGGTATCACAGTCGCCGGTCAGCAAACAAAGCAGAGCAATAAAAAATGCAAGTAAACGAAACATTAGAATACAAGAAAATTTCTTACCCTGACTTCTTTTGTGGTGTACTGATCGAGTTTGTCGTAAATAACGGCATGGAGACCCATCTCTTTTAGCTTCTTGATGGTGTTTTTGTCGTTGTTGTCGTCGCCCCAACAGAATATGACTAGGCCTGCGTTTGTAGCCAGTTTCACCTGAAAACAGGAAACGAAGTTTTAGTCACGTGACTTTTCTATGCGTAACCGTATAGTTCGCCATGTTCACCAGGAAAATTTAACTTTTTTTTGTGATATATAAACCATTTAGTGATTTTAATTTAAACCAGTTTCAATTTTATGCAGTCAATATTTTTAAACATTTTTTAAAGCTACGAAACAAGTGACGTCACTTGTTTCTTTTAGACATGATATAGATATTGATTTTTATCTTTATGTCAAAGTGTGTAATATATGTGTCAAAGACACGTCAAAGAGAAGGAAGGAAACAATGAAATACGGCAAAAAAATGCATTATCTCGAAACGGTTTATCAATAATTTTTCATAAATAGTTTGGCTAGGTGCGAGTCGGACTCGCCTACAAAGGGAACCCTTTCATCACACAATAAGGGCACGGAACTTTAACGTATGAACAAGATATAAATAAGATTTGTCAGAGAGTAAGTTTAAACAGTATATTAAGCAGGGCCTACTGAAAAAGGCATATTATAAAATAAATGAATATTTGGATGATGGTGAAGCATGGTGTTATAGTGATACTGATTTTGATGATAGTAGATAATAATTTAATTAATTAATATAATTTCCTAAGTTTTGATTCCTCTTAAGAGTTAACATTAATTAATTATAGACTGTAAAAGGAAATAGACTATATGAGACAGGTAGGCAAAGATATATATGTTTTTCTTTTTTCATTAACCTGAATTCCTGCTGTCTTGTATTTTCTTATCCCTTGGTTAAAGTAGATATAAGTAATTTGATGTATAGTATAAGTTTATGTTAAAAAAAAAGACATGATCTTGCCAAGTTTCTTGCCTGTTCTTCTTAGCAAGACTAATCGAATGGGCGGAGGTAGGCATGTATTTATATATGTAACCTATTACTATGTAGTATATAGGATGGGATTTGGTCGGCTGCCTGGATTCGTGCTGGGGGCTCGGTTGGTGATCATTGAACCTGTTCCTGGTCCCTGGCCGGGTCTCCGGTATGGGTTCGGGCGGTTGATTGGATTTCACCTTGTATAATAATATTTTACCTATAATTTTAATCGTATATATATTGCTACATAAATTAAAAAAACATTTAATCTAAGTAGTTCATGTACATTTATTATTTTATTACATATATTTTTATAAGATTAAAATTTGACTTGTGAAACGTGTATTATATATACCTACTTTGCAAAATAAACTTTTTGAATTTTGAATTTTTGAATTTGATATTATAGCAACATTAAGGCGACACAAACAAGCCGCTAAAATGGTAGCGCCTGACAAACAATTCGCGGCTCTCGCTAAGTACGGAACCCTATATTTTCGTAATCAATCACTTTTGATCAATCGATCTTTTTCATATCTTTCGATTCTTTTGTTTTGGGGAAAAGGGAGGAGGGGCAAGATAATGTTGAAAAATTCTACTTTTTCGAGGTTGCGGTTTTTCATTTTTTTTTCTATTTTTAGTTTTTGCCGTGATAGCTGTATGCGGGACGAGTTGACGAACGACCCATATTTAACAATTTTTTTATCACGTTTTAATTTTTTGTTCGAGTCTAGTATGTATTTATTAACATTATATCATTGCAGTATAGAAACGCAGAAAGAAAAGTAAATCTGGATGTGAGGAGCTCTGAACCGAGATTCGAATCCCGGGTTCGAATCTCGGTTCAGAGCTCCTTACATCCAGATTTACTTTTCTTTCTGCGTTTCTATACTGCAATCATATAATGTTAATTTATATCTCCTTGCGATGGATAAATCGCCAAGTGTTCAAACATAGAAATTTATTTGTATTTGCCGAGAGAAAGGAGTTCATGAAACAAAAAAAATCCAATCTTTTCATTTATAAAATTACGAAACATAAACACACAAATCAAAATGATAATTCTAAAAAATGTCCATGGACTTTGTGAATTTTATAAATTCCAGCAATATTTGTGTTTGCGTTGTAAGTTTGCCATGCCAATGTTTCTAATGGATGTCCGGTATTTAATAAAATATTGATCCAGAGACAGTAGAGAAAACATAAACTATGAGTATTGTTGCGCAGTTTGATCGCTGCATGACAACAACTGTTATCTATTTACCAAGGTTCGTCGCTCTGGCTTTGTATGACAATAAAAGGCTTTGTATTGTGTACATATATTATTTAAAAAAGCGGTCACATCTGGTCTGTCTGGCCATTGTACTCGTATGAGTATAATACTAAATACGTACTACTTCATGTCAATGCGCCCTTGTTTGTTTATATAGATGACTAATAAAATAAACACGAAAAAGCAGCACTCGTAGCACAGTGTTTAATCGCGCGCGACGCGACTTAGTTGAATCACAAGTGCGAGGAGCGTGACATACTGTTTAATCGCAAAAACGTCGTGTCACGCTCCTTGCACTTATGATTTAACTTAATTGCACCGCGCACGATTAAACATTGTGTTAAGGATGCAGGTAGTAAGTATTGGAGGCTTTAATTTTGACCCTACCAAAATTAAATTAACCACTTGCGCCAAGCAACATAACCAAAGTTAACTAACTTTTTATGCTATGTCCTTATTTCTATCGCTTGATGTGACAAGGACAAAGCATTAAAAGTTAGTTAACCTGGGTTAAGTAGCTTGGCGCAGGTGGGCCTAAATATCTTCAAAATAAGTAAAGCAAAGTTAAGCAAACTAACAATAAGTAAGTTCAATTTGCATGATGAAGCCAACGAAAAAAGCAATAAATATTGCACACCGATATGTACGGGCGCAAGCATGACAGGTATAGCAGTTCTTATCGCGATTTTATAGCCGTGAAATTCGTTTAAAAATAGGTAACTCTTAAGGCGCTACGGAAAAAAAATCGACTCTTTAAGAACTTGCATATCTACTAAGGTAAATAATATTTTATTTTGATAAAATAGTATACTATTTTTGGAACCTTTTTCTAGGGATCTGTTAAAACAGAAACGCGATTGGAGAAATTCGGCTCGATAGAAATATTTATTGAAATTAGGTCTTTTTCAACACCAATTCTCCTGGTTTGACTATTTAGAATGACATATGGACTGCAATTATATTTTATTAGATGGATATTTAACGGTTTCTAGAACCTGCGGGCCTATTGTGTATCTCTAGTTGCCTTCTGGACTGGGTGTCTATCATCAAAAACATAGATATACTATCGAATTCCGATGTCCTAAGGATATTTTCGCACTTGAAGTGACGACACAGATTGTTAATAGTTCAATACCCACTAAAGGCAATTTTGAAATTTCAGTTTTTAGCTATGTTTTTGATGATAGGCACCTCGTGCAGTTGGCAACTAAAGATACAGAATAGGGGGGCTGGTTAAACAAAATTTTGATAGCAACTTTAGTACATTTTATATTAATAAAAAACCGACTTTTTGCTACTTTTTCACGAATCCGTCCCTCTCGCACTGAGGGTTTTTTCGCATATGGAGTAACGGACGCTAAAACCTTTACATATCGCCTTAACCAGTTAAGTGGCACGATCGCGCCTCCTGCCACTTGACTGGTTAGAACTGTGGACTATACATAAAAATAATAAAAATTTGGTCGCAGATAAGTAAATAATTACAGTCAACATCGTTCAATACCCTTTATTTTTATTTTCTTTTATTGAAGAAACAAATTTGTAAAGCTTTTAAATAAGACACAATCACAATGAAAGGTAATACAAAATCCAATTTAGTTTCTTTAAAAAATAATTTCTAAGAAAAACGTTTAGAAAATGGATTGTAGTTACAGAATAATATCAGCCCATAGTCGATTGTGTAATGTGTGTGACGCCAAACGTTCGCTTCGACATGGTCACGTGAAGTGAAGCAAAGTCATAATCTTTATCGACACGAGTAGATTTATCAACTACGTGAATAGCATAAATCAGTTTGAGGGCCGTACGGACGTCTATATGTATATATAAGGAAAAACTATAAATACATGTTGTGACCGTCAGATGTTCACAGCTTATAAACTATTTATGTTTGTAGGACAAGGGGACCTAAAAAGGCCGACTTGGGTGAATCATGAAATTATTTGAAAGTAGGATAGAGTCAGAGTCTCATGCGTGCAAAAGACACGGCATTACAACAGAATCATAATATGATGCATCCAAAGCGGCCTTTTCAAAGGACCTGGGGATCTAAAAAGGCCGACTTGGGTGAATCATGAAATGATTTGAAAGTAGGATAGAGTCAGAGTTTTTTCACGCGTGCAAAAGCGACGGCATTAGAACTGAATCATAATGTGATTCATGCAAAACGGCCTTTTTAGAGGTCCTGATCTTATTTACCTGTGTAGGGTCACGCAGTAAATCTTCTGTGTGGACGACGATTCCCAAAATGTCTGAACTAATTGCATTCTGCACTGCAGCAGGAATCGAAAGGCACCGTGGGTCACGATAAGGCTGATACTTATTTGTCTTTCCCTGAAAAACTTACAATATAACTAACACGAATATGCTTGTTTTTTTGTTATAATTATAATAAATACAAATTCAAATAGTTTATTTTGTAAAGTAATAACTCTTTTTACACAATACACTTTTTACGAGTCATATTTTTAATCTTATAAAAATATATGTAATAAAATAATAAATGTACAATTGTACATGAACTAAATTAAAGATTTATTTAATTTATGTACGATATATACGATTCAAATGATAGGTAAAATCTACAATTATGCAAGGTGAAATCTAATCAACCGCCTGTACCCTTACCGGAGACCCGGCCAGCGACCAGGAACAAGGTTCAGTGATCAGTGAACACCAACCGAGCCCCCAACACAAATCCAGGCGGATAACCAAAGCCCGCCCTATATACTACATACTAATAGGTTTTATATATAAATACATGCCTACCTCTGCCCATTCGATTAGTCTTGCTAAGAAGAAGGGCAAGAAACTTAGCAAGCCATTTATATTTGTCTTGTAAATAAGACATTTATACTTGTCTATAAAATAATAAAACTTAATCACCTCTAAAAGCACATTCTAGGGCATTTGAGGCTAAATAATAAAATGTAATCACCACGTCTCATATCAATTCCGCGTCTTTGTATTAATAATCAAATATATCTATATCTGTTGTAATACTATTATTTTACCTCAATGGATTATTGTTTTGACTGTCTTTGATATCTTATGAACTGTTATTGACTGTATTCAATGTCTAAATGAAGCAATATTTTCAAACAGATGACTTTTTAACATCAACCTATGTATATTCAAAACAGGTACTTACAACAGTCAGGAACATCACAGGATATTTGTTCTGTTTGTATCGCACCATGGTACAGATGTCGGGGTTGAAACAGGAAAATACTATACGGCGCTCATGGGCATGCTTAAGAACCACTTCCAAAACCTGAAAATGTATTTCTTTTTAATGGAAGTTATAAATCTTGCTCTTTAAAAAAATTCTTAATAAATTTAAACATATGTTACTATTATTATTATACTAATTTATTACTTTACTGGGGCCCGAGCGCAACTCATCTATTAAACATTGATTCTAGACAATAACAAAAAACAAATAAAGAAACACAATATGATAATTTAGTAACAAAATCATGAGTTAAGGCCAGTTAGCCCACATCTCCCCCAAATTATTTTTTAAACAGAATTAAACAGTTTAAAAGAATTGATCACAGGTAGAGCAAAACAAAATAAAATACAATGTTAATAAATTAATTTGAACTTTTATTTACCTTGTCGACGTAAGTGTTCATATCAAATGGATTGTTTAATTCAAAAGTTCCATCACTCAGCTCCATAGTCCATTTCAATTCTACATTGAAACCAACATGTGTATCAATCTCTTTTAAAACATTTTCTAGTGTGGGAAAAGGTTGATGTTCTTCTAAGTCTTCATCATCGAATAGTATTTCATGGCTACGTCCTTCCGCCAAATGGTAGACCTAAAATAAATAAGAAGCTATTTTATAAACACCTTTATTATCTATCTATATCTTAAGAACTACGCTCTTGTCAGTGAAGTAGCTGGGTAGCTCGGGTGAACAAAATGTATGAAACAACTGTTTTTTTTTTATTGGTCCATTTATTTTCACGAAGTGTTGGTTGTATTTATGAGTATGCTAATTTCTGGCTCCCACAACTTCATCATAACACCATGCATAGTGTATAATATAATGCTTCTTATTTGTGTATATTTATAACTATGAAAAATATGAAAAGACAGCTTATAAAGTCAATATAAATTTATTTAGTATAAGTAATGTAATTGTCATTCAATGTCTTAATGTTTGCTTGTTATTTAAGATTGCTTTATTTTATGCTTGTACCCCTTGCTTGTGCATGTTTTATGCAGGAGGGCGGTTGGTGCTTGAGTCTGCATTTTGAATAGCATGGAAAGAGTGTTTAGCAGAAAATTGCAAAAAAAATTCTAAATTCAAAAAGTTTATTTTGCAAAGTAGGTATATATAATACACGTTTCACAAGTCAAATTTTAATATATCCATAAGTTCATGATCAAATTCTACAATGTAACGCCCATTTTAATGTTAATGTTAATACTAACTTACCTTTAATTTCTGAAGATGTTCCAATGTTAAGTCTTTCACAGGGAGCTCCAACATCTCGGTAAAGTCAACTTCTTTCTTTCTTTTCATAGAGATACACACATGGAAGTCATGATAGATGACAGGTATCATATCCTTGCTTAACTGAACATCAAATTCAAGCAAGTCAGCTCCACTTGAAGCTGCCTTTTTGAGAGATGCTATTGTATTTTCTCTGATGGCATTTCCTCTATAAAAAAACCATAATATTATAAATTTCTTCTGTGACATGAAAATATATATATTCACTTTCTTATAATTAACTTATATTTAATTTAAAATACTTACTCTTTAGTTTTGAAACTAGCTCCCAATCCCCTGTGTCCCACTTCCAACCCTGTCCAAGTAGGGTCCCAGTGTTTAGAGTAAGATGTTTCGAAATCACAAAGTTTTTCTGACATAGACCTTATGATCAAATAATTAATGTTGACTGTGCCTAACGGTCTATGTTTAACATTACATGTCACTGGCAACTCCAAATTGCCTTCTGAAGGTTTGAACATATTTGGTAACATGTAAGTGTAGCCTACATGGCATGGTGGATCCTCAACAGAAGCTCGGGTACTGTATGAATAGAAATCAACGAGGTAGGCAAGTCCTGCAGGGTTTGGAGTCATCACATTGATCAGTAGGATGTCATTTGGCTTGTACTCTTGACCAAACTGTCCTTGAGGCTTGAGAGTGCACAATGAAGGATCATTGTCTAGAGTTGACACTTCCACAGCCACTCCATTGGGTATCTCAGTATCCAATGTGTCTGTACTGACAGAGGACTCTTCTAAATGTGGTTCAGTATTGAAGGACAGTTTCACAGGAGTCACTTTTATATTCATAAGTCTATCTGATAAACGAGACTTGAGGTGAAGTGGGTTGTTGACAAACTTGAATTGAATCAATGTCTGTGCTGTCAGCCAGCCCTTGCAGACTCTTTGCTGATTATCATAATTACCAAACAAGTCTGTTGTTGGTTGTATATCGAAATCCTTTATTTTTCTTGAATGCATATTTGTTTCCCAACGTTGCACAGTCACCTCATCATTATTAATAATACAAATGGCGTATCTATAGTTTATTTCCAATGTATTTGGCACTGTTAAAGTTTTAGACCAAATGTCTGTACCTTGTTCATTTTCTAAAGGTAATACCTTTGTATAATCCCACTCGCCAAGTTCGGGAATGTTACCAGTGACGCAGACCTTCTCTCGATAATTTACATCAGGTACAGACACAGAAAACAACCACTGCTTAGTAAGGACTTCATTCCCATCTTTTTGGTCTTTTGAAGACATTTTTTTGCTTTCTCTATAATTTGCAGGTATTTTTTTGCGGTCGTCGAGGAAAAACCAACGTTGCATCCCTGACAATAATAACTTTATGAAAACTTACAGTCACAGTGTGTTTATTTTTCTGAGAATGACTCCTCAGTCTGCCAACTCATTTATTTTTGTCCATTTTTGTATCACAAAGCCACTACATACGCTCTTGAATTAAATAAATTGAATAATTTGTTTGAATGTTGCAAAACTTGTGTTTGACGTTTTGGCTTTTTTTTTCCATCATTTTTGCCTAGGGGGGGGGAGGCAAAAAGAACTTAGCCCATACAGCCTTGTCTGAGGTTTTTAATACCATCCGTGTAAGTCCACGATTTGGGGGGTAAAATAGTTGATCGAATGAACCCAAACGCGTGTGATTTGGATACAAAACTGTCAAAACTTCGAGTTGACAGTTTGGCTTCCAATCACAGCAACAATAGTCATTCGACAAACGATTTCATAAACTTATAAACTAGGGGTCTAGTGCCGTCTCTGTCGCACGCGTTGAAAATTGTATACGCTATCCTGCTGTCAGTGTTGGAGCCTGGCGGAAGTGTTAATTTAAGAACGGCTATCGGGTGTGTAGTCAAAATCAACAAATTCCATTAATTATGGCGCGTATTCAGCCGATTTCGTGAGGCTATAACTTTATTTTTATAAATAAAAAAAAAACATTCTAGTTGTGGATAATTTTCCTTCATTTGGGACTTATAATTTTGTTTTCTCGAGAAAGTAATAGGTACCTTTTAAGTGGCCGCCGCCGCACACTGATTCCATGTCTCGAGTTGATGGTCAAGGAATCGAACAGACTTTTTTGTGGTAAACTGCTGACGCCATTACAATTTTCGGAAATATGCATTTGTTTATAAAAAAAAAAATTGAATTATTTTTTGCAAGGTGAAAATAATGTTTTTGTCAATTACCTACAGGTTGCGGCAGTAAATAATGCACGTCGGCTATCATCGGCTTTGTAGAGCGTCGTCTCTGTCACCGCTTCTGTCAGTGCTTCGTGCGATAGAGATGACGATAAGATGTGCATTATTTACTGCCGTGAACTGTACTTGCGTGATTCATATTTATTTATAAAAAATCAACTTACTACCAAAGATTTCAAAAGTAAAGATAAAGCCCTTACCGTAGTATCACAGCACCAAAATGTTTCCACCTTTAAATGGGTGACGCTCTCACGTTTGGAATCAGTGTACATCTGAACACAATGATAGTTGGACGCCTTAAGTGCACTTAAAGTTTAGAATTTTTACGACTTTAGTAGTCTGATCAGTTTGCTGACCGTAGGTAGACAGATTGCGCACTCATAAGTGTACGCGCGTCGGCATTATGTCAACGCACACATTCAAAAACAATGCAATAGATTTTAGGTGCCAGGGCTCAACTGCAAAAATCTGCGCTTTGGAAACTACAGGCACTTGAAAATATTTAATTAAAAGGTCAAGGAATCGAACAGATTTTTTTATAGTAGACTGCTGGCGCTATTACAAACATAGTTTTTCTGATAGAAGGGACTATGTCTTTCACGTTTAATATTGACCTCAAAGGTAGGCACTGCCATTTTGACAAATTTAATGCAGTAACAAGAGCCAGGGTTTCGTCTTCAGGGATCGATTTGTTATAAATAAAAATCAATCACTTGCACTTTTTTTGGGACTTCTGAAAGATACTCAATGATTTTAGCAAAAACAATGTTTCCAATTTTTTAATTTGGAAATAATTGCATAAAACAATTCTCTCTCGCCATGATCTGTCAGTGATCCCGAACGTCTTTTTTCTATCTATTTGAGCAAAGGTAAGAATGAAAAATATCACTCAAGAGTACCTACTTACATTACAAATTTTTGAAATTGTCGCGTTCTTTTTATGTATGTTGATACTCTAATTGTTATTATTAGAGTACATTACCAGCTAGAAATCAATCAGAAATAAATTTAAAAGCACAAATATATTTGAAAAATTCCTCGGGCCAGGATTTGAACCTGCGACCTCTTGCTTATATGATAGGCGCGCTACCGACTGCGCTACCGAGGTTCGTATCTGGAACGATGAATTTTTCCACCATATCTGTACACCGATTTTTTGTAACTACTTGATTTACCAGCTTGTAATGCTTATACTGAATGCTCACGAGGGCGTTATTTTAAATTTGTTTTTTTAGGATTTGATAAAGGAGAACGCACTTGCTGTTATTGAAAACAGACTAAACTATCTATCTATATTATGAATGCTTACCTCCGTTACCTCTAGTCTGAGGCCGTTACTCTCTGCCTCTTGAAGGAACAAGAAAATGTCTTGATTTGAAATGTGCCGTACGATAAATAAAAGTATTGGGCAAATATCCACTGCAGTATTTAATATTCATCAACCCATCAAGATATAAACATATTAGGTTATGGGCCCAGCACGCTTCCACTTATTGATTTCTAGCTGGTGATGCACTCTAATAACAATTAGAGTATTCAAAGCGATTATTAAATTTTTATCTATTTCATAGTGTATTATTTAATTTCGTAATGGAAAAATAATTTTACCGAAAATGGATGACCAGCTATGAACGGATGCACAGAGTATTGACAGTTAAGTCGTATCTCGAAAAACCCAAGTTATTATATAAGTAAGCCACAGCTCTAACGCTTCGGTAGCGCGTAGGTATTTAACTCGTGAATTCGGCCCAAAATCATTACTGCCTTTGTTTATACTGTGGTACAACTTCACAGACAAACTTTTTGAAATTCAATAATGTTCGCGCTATCATTCTATGATATTAGCGCGAACTAACAGGACAAAAGCTTCAGATGATGCTCAAGGATATATACAGTGAATTTAAAGAAAGATAATATAAAATAAATAAAAAGATATGCATAGGTATCTGAACATAAATTCCTTTGATAATGCCATAAAGGCGAAAAGGGTCAGGAAGTACTAAATAAATTTGTGGGACAGGACAAGTGTTTCTTTGTTCATTATATACATGCACATCTGATTATATATTTAGGTTTAGACGTGACTATATGGGCTAAGCTCCCTTTGCCTTCCCACGTGGCGGAAGAATAAAAAAAACAGTGGCGGGAAAGAAAGAAAACTAAGAAAACAGAGTTGTTTGTTGGTGTTTTTTCTCAATCAGTCAGCAGCAGTACATAGGTACATATTTAGTTGTTTAATTATTTAAATTTGCATCAAGTATTACTAAAAAACGTCACCCAGTGATGATGAAATAATACTGTTTAATTTCCTCACAATCGAAGTGAAAAGTAGAGTGTTGAACACGGCTACAAACGAGCCATATTACCTCGAACTTAGCTGGCTTCGCCAAGGCTCAAGCGCTAAATATCTCTGGTATAATATGGCTCGTTATAAGCATTCGTATAACAAACCGCTATTTTCTACTGTATACCTTTAGTAAAAAGTTCAATTACATAGGTTGGAAAATCGAACTTTCTCGCCCTGGTTGCGAAATGACTCAGGCCGGTACAGTACCTACGAAATATTTTATGAAATTTCATTTCATCTTCGGTTAGGTTCTTTTTGACGTCCGAAGTTTGTCTTGACACTTGAAATTATTTCGCGGCCTTGTCAGAATGATACTGGCCAGTTATTAGCGCCGCCGCGCCGCGCCGTGCCGACCGCAGCCTGATATAAAAAAAAAAGATACCACTGGCGCCGCGGGGCAAGGTAAGACTTGATTTGGGGGAAAATCACCTGAAAGGTTGTAAAAAAAGTATCGCTCCTATCGAGTAAAAAATATCTTTTTCTTACCCTCTGAATGAATGAATGAATGAATACACACTTTATTGTACAAGGTCAAATAAAAAATTGAGTACAGAGTTTTGAACACACAATGTTGTACAAGGGCGGACTTATCACTTAAAGCGATTTCTTCCAGCCAACCTTTGGGTGGTGAAGAAAGTATTATTTTACGTAATGTGGAGGGGGATACCAATTTACAGAATACATAAATAAAAGAAGAATCAAAACCAATAAAGTGGATATACATAATGCCTAATATATAATATACTCCTATCCAACAAAACTTACACAATATATTTTATGTTTGATACATACATATCGTATACATACAAATAAATAATAAAAAAAAAAAATAATAATAATAATAATAACTACTTAATATACTCTTAATATACTATATATAAAAATATCAATAGACTGAGTGATGAAGTGAGACTACCAACCTAAAGAAACTTCATGATGTGATTTTAAATTCTTTTTAAATATCGCCAATGAAGGCGATATACGTATCTTCGTGGGTAAATCATTCCACAGACGAACGGCCTTGACCGAAAAGGACTTCCCATAAGCAGCAGAATTGTGCTTGGGAATAGTAAGAAGGCTATTTTCCTTACAGCGTAAGGAATTTACGAGATTGTATTTAATACGAAGATATTCAGGTGCGGAGGGATCGTTTAAAACGTTGTATAGAAGACTTAAGATATGAGTATTCCTACGAAGGCGAATTTGGAGCCACTTTAGACGAGCACGAAATTCTGAGACGTGATCATACTTCCGCAATCCGAAGATAAAGCGAATGCACAAGTTTTGGAGACGTTCGAGTTTGCTCAGCAGCTCCTCAGTTATGTCTAAATAGCTTACATCCGCGTAATCAAGAATTGGGAGCAGTAGAGACTGTGCCAGCATAATTTTAGTTTGGAATGGAAGAAAGAACTGCAGCCGTTTGAGTGAATGGAAAGCTCCAAACACTTTCTTACTTACTACTGAATGTAAGCTTTCGACGTGAGCTTAGAACAAGGGGAAATGCTGCGCAGGCGACATAGCTAAATAATTCACGTGCGCCTGCCTGTTGGCCCCAGCTGTACTTAACAGGGGCTATGGAAAATTATTTTTCCATCATTGTTAAAAATAACCATCAATCGCACAAATAAAATTGACCAAAATTATCATAAAAATAACAGTTTATTATGCATACCAGATAAACAACTTTCTAACTTTTATTACTGTACTGTACAAATATTTACAATTTTAAAACTATATTTTACATTATATGCAGTCTTTTGTGAGTATCAAACTCATAATATCGCTAAACTATTTTACAATATTACATCAATGGCTATGCTATTTATTGCGAACATTTTTATCAATATTACAGCGTCTAATAAGGACAGTTTACACCAGGATGTAAAAATGTACAGTTGTCACCTTGTCGACAAGAACCCTTCCTTTGGAAGTAAATACAGACGGCCTTCCTTCCCCCTCGCGAGTGTCCACCCCTTCCTCTCGGTGGACCATCCCAACTACCTGAGCCCTTGCCTCGCCAATGTCCATTCGACCCTCGACCTCGCATAGCACCACGGAAACCACCACCCTGGCCTGGGAACCCATCCGGTCCCGGAGGCCCTTGTGCTGCACCCATGTTGAACTCTGGCGGGAACATGTTTGGCGCCATCATATTTTCCATCATGTTAAAGCCTTCTGGTGGCACAGGTCCGAACATCGGGTTCGGTGCACCGAACATTTCAGGGGTCATCATCATAGGACCGTCAGGGGGCACCATCAGGCCTGGAGGTAAGGCACCTGGAGGCATGGGGGCCATAGCAGGCATGCCGTTGGGCATCATAGGCGGAACGCCATTTGTCCATTCAGCTGGTACCATATTGGGCGCTTGGAAGGGGGGAACACCAGGAAATTGCGGATTTGGAAAGCCACTCGGAAACTGCGCCATATTTGGTTGAAACATTGGCGGTATGTTCATATTGGTGCTAGAAGATGGAGGGGCATTGCCCTTGGGTTCAGGCCATGGCATATTTCTGAAGTCGCTTACATTATCCTGATTTCCGGTAATATCATCTAATGGTATGATACCAGGTTCTGCGTACGTGTGGGTTTCAACGTCTGGTTCTAAGGGAGAGTCAGGGATCATCGACTTGTGAAAGTATAGGGGCTGCAAGGTACCTTTTTGGCGTATAGCTTGTATATCCTTCTCTTTGCTGTTCTTACCGTAATCGACGGGGATTTGACCTTCCGCTTCGATAAGTATGAGCGGTTTCCAGTGAGTTTTTTCTTCCATAACATCGTCGACGCTAAGGTTACGTGCTTTCTGAAAAGATTCTCTTTCATGTATTCTTTCTAAGTGCTTCATATCTGTAAACGTTTTAGTGACATTGACTCGTTCCGTTTCGTCAAGTTCAAAGTATTGGATCTCTTCTAGTTCAGGTTCGGGTTTCCATTTGATGCTCTTTTTAGGCCCCCGTTTCTTGTGATAACATAGAACTCCTTTCAGGCCGTTTACTGTTAGGGTATGAGGCTCAGAGGTGTCCATCGGTTCAGTGTTTTCCTTATCTTTATCTGCTTTAGGGGACTTTTTGTGTGATGATTTGGGTGATTCTGTAATTTCATTGTTCTCTGATTCTTTTTCGGAGGTTTTGTCTTTGTCTTCTTCATTATCGAGGGTGTCCTGGTAGAACCTCGGAGGCACAGACTTGCTCTCACTAGTGGGACTGGTGACGGCGGCGGGGGTAGGGGTATGAGGCGGGGATCCTTCAGGTGCGTTGCCATCCTTGGACCCGCTGGTGCGTCGCTTCCTCTTCTTGGGTTCCTTCTTGGTGGTAGCAGAGGCATTTAGAGCGTCCATAAACAGATCGCTTTCCAGTAGCAGAACAGCTGTAATCAAAGAAAGGTCAAGGTTAATAAAGTAAAAATGCTATTTGCATATTTCTTACGCTGCCACTAAAAACAGCTTAAAATTAAATTAGGTAGTCTGAAATGTATATTTAGTGGGTTCATAATGTTTTTTTTATACTAATATTCTTGCCTCATCCTGAAAGTTGCAGAATCATACCGTTTCATGCTATTATAACAAAATATGCCTATTTTGTGTAATAACAATTCATTATCCAGATTAATTGCGGTGCTAAAACGCTGACATACCTACATGTTACACTGGGTGTTAAGATGAAGTTGCGAAAGTCCATATGAACAACTTTTACTATGGAGCCAACCCTCGAATCGACCGTTCCATAGCTACCCGACCAAAATGCATGACACTCGTTTTTTTTCTCACGAAACGTTCGCCAGTTTCCGACTTCAACTTCATCTTAAAACCCTGTATAAAAGAATACCTTGACTGACTGACTGATCTATGAACGCCTAGATCAAACGGTTGGCCCTAGGAACAAGAAA
Source organism: Ypsolopha sequella (assembly GCA_934047225.1). Classification (NCBI taxonomy): domain Eukaryota; kingdom Metazoa; phylum Arthropoda; class Insecta; order Lepidoptera; family Ypsolophidae; genus Ypsolopha; species Ypsolopha sequella. Next base: position 12,128,698 of record OW203992.1, read on the forward strand.
TTTGGACTGTAGGTCCACAGGATCCACGGGAGCAAAGCTGCGAGGCGTCCGTTAGTATTATACCACAAAAGAATAACCTGACTGATTGATCTATCCAGGCCAGGGTAAGTATTCAGAGTGATACTGATAAGTCCTGCTCCAATATTTTCAGTGTACATTATCTCCTGCTCAGTGAAAGTGGGCCGCTCTTTTATTTATTATTTTGGAATAAGAGGAATGGATTTTTAATATGACGGCCGTTTTATGTTATATTTCTTCCGACGTTTATTGTGATATAAGTTTTATTGTCTAAAACCTAATATACTTATTGAAAATGAAATTATATTTCTATCATAGTTTACGCTCATCTTTGCGATTTTATTCGATGCAGTAAAATATGCAGTAAAATGCAAGTATCAAACGGCCGAAATATTAAGATCAAAGAATTGAGCATATTTTTTCAAAATTTAAATTCTTATTTACAATTAAAACACCAAGCAAAACGGTATCCACGCAAGAAACGGTACGGGCATCTTCTAGTTTACTTATTATTTATTTAAAGGAGAATAAGTAGAAAAAACCAATTGTGAGATACCTAATCATTCGGCGCATTGAGCTTGTAGATACCAACGAACCTATCAATCGCACAAACTTTCACTCGATCACGCAATCGCAGCGTCACATCATCAAGTCACCCACTGTTAACAGACAGGTTCAGCGGAGAGAAAGCTGTTCTAAAATACATACATATTTGCTTACTTGTAAAATGGAATTTGTACGGCTAAATAAGGATAACTTTCGTAGCAGAGGCACAAAACTCCCTTGTCTGTCCTTGCTTGGGAATCGAACCCAGAGCGTTTTTAAGATCTGGATAAATAAATACAATAGGATTATTATTATCAGTGGTAGATAGCCAGTGTTCATAATCGAATACCTCGCCAGTTTACTTTTTTCGTCTCGATCAACTCATTGTGCCGAGAGGCTGATCTACGAGACGCGCGGAACAATATTTTTAGGTACTTTTATGCTTCAAAAGTTTTACTTATTGAATTTTCATTCCTATTACCGGGCTGCAAAGAACGTCTTTTTCCGCGATAGTATAACAATTGCGAGTAGGTTACCTACTTAGTAAATTTAAAATTTATTCGAGCAGACACTGTGAAAGATACATATTTACTGATGATTATGATGAAGTTTAGGTTAGGGACGGATCCAGGATTACATTTAGATGGGGGGGGCATTCTGACAAGGTTTATCGCAAAGTAAAAAAACAAGAGAGCACCTCATTTTGAATCAATAAGAATTGAACTGTATTACGTTCCTTTTTTGTTCAAAATAGCGCGCTCTGAACCGTGGCTGTTACAACGCGGATTACTCCCGCGATCACGAAAAACTGAGTTTTTATTTCGAACTCTTAAAATATAGTTTTATAAAGTCGCCACGGTGAGCTATTGTTTATACAACTATAGTAATATTTACCTAATTTTTGGCTTTGTAATCTGCACCATATTTAGTAGACACAAATAGAAATTCAGTGAAAGTTAGAGGTAACTTCGTGATTTTTTTCCATCGAGGCAATTTTATAATTTTACGTTTCTGACCATTTTGGGCTTTTGGAATGTTCTACACACTGATATTTTTTTTATAATTTTGTGAAATTAAAATTTCTAATTGTCATTTTTATTTATGCGCCCTCTTAACTCTGGAGGCGCTTTTGGCAAACCATCTGTAAGATTTTATGTAGGTACACAGAGAAATGAAGCAAAAAGTCAACACCTCCCCATTAATATAAATATTATTTTTTACAGGAAATTGATCTATTTTTGCAAATTTATAACTTGAAATCCGTGTTTTTTTTCGGTAAATTATATTCGGTATGTACAAAGGAGTTTTATTTTTGTAAGCATGAAGCTACTTGCATAATGTAATAATATTGTGTTTAAAGTGTACTGATTGTTGTACTTCTATTTTATGCAAGGTGAATTTGTGACCATTGTCCAAATTCATACTGGAGGCTTGGTAAGTGATCTGTATCATGGATGGATAAATAAACATTTTTGTGAAATGCATTATATGAAATTTCACAAAAATTGTTATTGATCCACGATCACTACCAAGCCTCCAGTCACCTTATTATACCAAAGGTTGTCTGGATGTCTGTCTGTCAAAAGACACCAAAGGTTGTCTGGAAGAAATCGCTATAAGTGATAAGGCCGCCATTTGTTACCTTCTCTCATAAGTTTGTTCTTTTACCTTATTTTATTAACTTTGGTGTACAATAAAGAGTATTTGTCTTGTCTTGTCTTATTTGGACGAAGGTCACAACTTCACCTTGTATAAGGTGACTGCATGATGCCAAATTCATACCGGAGACTCAGTAAGTGTTCAGGACTAAGGTTCAATGACTTTTTCTATAAAACACGCAAAATAAAATTAAGGCTTACTATAGTTATTGACTAGTTGTTCTTAATCAGTATACACGTATTTTTTTTTTTTAGAAAAAAAGGTCCTTAAACCTTGGTCCTTACTACTTACCGAGTTCCACTTTTCCAGTATGAATATAGCTATATCATGCAAAGTCAGGAGGATGAAAGAGGCTTTTACCCAGCAGTGGGCGGAAACGAGTTGTCAATGATGTTAACGAATGCATAGTCATATTATAGTCACCTTATATACAAGTTAAGTACAACATGTTTCATGCGTGAATGCGACTAAAAATGGTTATATTCATAGCTATGAATGAAGCAAAAGCCACCATAATCATAAAAAGTAACTTCACCCAATATGGATATTTAGAATGTTAAAAATCTAATATTTTTAGGGTTCTGTTAAAAGCTACGATGGTTCCGTAAAGAATTAAGGGCTGTGAAAATTACGGGACTTTTTTATTTGAACTCACTGATCTCTAATACTACGATATCTAGATATGCTTGAGCTATAATCTATAAGTACTAATAACAAAGTATTCAAAAGGTTGTGTCTGTACATCGAATATTTTTGCGAACTTTAAATGGAATGGGTTATTTATCATCTGTGATTGTGTATTGTACTGAGGCCAAAACTACTGAGCCGTTTTACTCGAGAACCACTCAACGGATTTGGATGCGTTTTTTTTTTATTATCATCGTAGTGACCTTGGCAACATATAGGCTATACGTGGTGTTGATAAAATAACCGCCAAGCCGAAAACTGTATATGATTTATATTGACCGAAACACACTTCCTCGCGAGCGAAGCCGCCAGCAAAAGTTAGTTAATTATAAACAAGAAATCATTGCACACGATAGCAATAGCCACTACATGGACGTGACGTAGAAAAGTGATTGCGGCAGCGTATCAAAGCGTCGTCGTCGTTATCTGTCTTGTGTTGTGCATAATTTTTGTACTTATTTCAACAAATCTAAGCAAGGCATTTAAGGACGTAATTTTAGAATCATAATCAAAATTAACAAGTATGTGATTCAAAATAACTTTGTGATAACTCCACAAGTTATCCCGAACGCATTTGTTTTTGATTTTTCTGCAACTTACGTACCACGAGAAATATGGTTTTGAATAAAATTACGTCCGCATTTAACCTTTAATTTATGCAATCCTTTCAATAGTAGGATCGGTTGACTGATCAACTTATTTTTAGGTAATATAATAAGTGCTTTTTTATAATTTACATTGCCCATATTAATTTATTATTTTCTGACAAGTATTTCGTGATGATATTCAATTAGTTTCTGCTTCATAATTCATATGGTTCAGTCACAAAACGATAACTCTTCTAGCTGCATTTTGTTGTCCGTTCGTCTGCAGCACGAATGAAACCTAAAAATACTCCGCTTATTGAGCTGGAATTCTGCCTATAGCTGTAGAATTCAATGGGAATGTCGAACAAATAAGAAAAATGTATGGAGACACTTTTTTTAGAGATGCGTGGGTATGGTAGGTACTAAAGGTATCAAATTTAAATATTTCTAATTATATTGAAGAAAACCGTGGTTTACATTTTTATTTCTTTATGGTTGTAGCAAGTTGATTAAAGGACCAATGAGTAAAATTTCCAAAATTCTAAGAGTGCCCCAAAAATCAATTTTTTCAAATTTCATATCATTATAGAGAATAAATATATGAAGTGATTTGTAAAAAGCTCTAATAAAATAAAAAAAATGTGATATGATACAATTTAGAGATATAAAAAATATTTATACAATATACTTTAATGATACACTTATATTACATAATAAGGCATTTCACAAATAAAATTAAAGATGTTTTTTTTTTCTTTCTTACGTTTGTAAGACTTTCAATCAAATTTTCTCTTTTATTTGAGCATTTTACAGATCGCTTCAAAGTTATATCACTATCACAAAATGAAATAAAAAAAAAGTGGAGTTTCGAGATACCCTAACAAACATTATGTAGGTACCTATTCAAATAAGGTATTCTTTTATACATAAACAAAGTAACTTCCTGTATCAGTTCACTGTTTACTATATTATTATTATTTATTGCACGGAATGACATCCAATCAGTCTAACTAAACCCTTGATGATGGTGTAAAACCGAAACCGGTTTGGTTAAATAAGCCAATAAACTGTGAAACGAGTGCAAGTGTATTTATTCATCATGTTCCTGTAATAGTACCTAATTATCTAAGCTAACTTGTTATTCAGAGACTGAGTATAAGACGTCACCCATACATGGCTTACTATCCCATACATAGGTATGTCATGGTTAGTAGAATTTATGCGAGTGTAACGATTCATATTTGCTTGTAGCGCAGGTCGAAGCAATACCTATATCCGTCGATCGATTTTCAACTACACAATGAACAAGCGCCACAATAAATAATCCAATCCGAAAATACTATATGCATATGAAATCATTTGTATTATCGCCTCTCATTTACAACGAACCAACAAAAGCTATAGGTATTCTTGCAATTTCTAGTTTCGCTTCGCTGTTTTATGAGACGCGGTGGCGGACGCAGACTGACGATTTGATGGTCACATGGTCATGGTCAAATTTGCTTCGCTGCCCTGGTTTTAAGTTCATACCGTGATAGTGTAGATCGGGGACAGTTTAGCCTAGCCTAGTCTAGAAGCTACGGTTTATCTCGAACGCTCGTGTGATTCAACTTTCAGGAGAAAGTCTGGAAACGAAGTCTTGAAGTAGAAGGCATTCAGGAGTTGTCACCTTGAATATTCCTAATGTTCCTTTTTCGAGTGCGATACCGGGACCTTAATAGTGCCATTTAAAATCTCTTAAGGTTGCCAACTCTTAAATGACTCTTGCTACAAATGCAAAACTCACGTTTCCTATGACCCACGATGAAATACATTTATTAGGCTAGCCTTCTAGTCCTTTAGAAACAGGAATATAATTTTGTGGAAACTTATTTAAGACCATCAGCTTTTGCAGTAATTTTTATATTCTGTTTACGAAAATGATAAGAGCGCACTCGTCTACCTAATCTTACCTATCTATATAGGTATATTTAGCGTAGCTATGTAGCCCAGAAACTAAATAATTCGTCCAAAACTAAATATTGTTTGCATAGAAGAGTAGAAATAAAGTACAATCGATTGCTAGTATGTTTTTACCGAAAACATTTAGGCATTTGTATTAATTTCAATATAGGTATTTCGTAGACGGGTCTTCATTGGTTAGCAACATTGCTATTGAATAAATTTGAATCGGAAATTATGAAGGAATCGTAAATACGGAAACCTATCCAATTTAAATGCAATTGCAAGTTCATTTCATCAATCACTCATAGCATCGGATATCAGTTTGGTCGGCAACTTTCTATATGACAGGAAGCTAGTGGTTTCAAACGGCAGGTGTGCTTAGTTGGCAAAATAATAATTCCCGCCATAATTTCTCTATAGCCCACTTTTTTCTCAGTCACTAGAGTTCTTCCTAGTCGCCTATGCAGTTAGCAAGAGGGGTGCAGGCCGGTCATTGGGTTGGCTTCCCGGCCGACCCATCCCATGTTGCAAGACACCTGCGAGATGGCACCACACTTGAAACATTGCATAGATTAGGCCTTTTTCTTACAAAAGATCTACTTTTGTTGTCTGTATCTATTAATTACTCGTTTTCGTATACACAATTAGGTCAATAAAAAAATTACAGGTTGAGCGGAAGTGAATGCATCCTCGATAAATTAGAGTTAGTTCTAACTCTATTTCAAGACGCGCCGCTAGGCGCAAAGCTCTGAAACGAACATACTTCCAGTAGGACTTCAGTTTACGTGTTTTTATTTGAAAAAGAGTTAACAATAAACAAAAACAACCAATGTAACAATGAGAAACAAAATTAAGAAGCCCATAAAATCTCAATTAAAAATTCTTTGGTTTACGTGCACTATATTTCAAGATAGGTAGGGAAAGGTTTACGTTTTACCATTTTTCATCCATTTTGACGGTACAAATATTTTTTGTTGGATTTGATTAAACTGATCTGAAACTAAATCTCTGAACTATTCACATCGTCATAGGACATAGGGTCCCGAACTCTTTACCATGCTGTTACTCTTTAAACGATATCGCTAGATTTATTCCCAAAAACTCTACAATGTCCTGTAAGGGCTCAAGTCCGCGAACTACTCTCGACAAACTCTCAAGAGCGGTTTCGCAGCCAGATTGTGAAAAACCCGCCTTTTTTAATTAATCGAAACAGAACACTAAAATTCAAAATTAACTCAATAGTTATTCAACAAAACCTTATTATAACCTATGTATTGTGTATCCTATCATCGCAGTTTCCACTACTTTCTGTAAATTCTAATTCACAGAAACCAATGGAAGTTTTGCGATGGCGACATACACAATACATAGGTAATAAGGTTTTGTTGAATAACTATAGAGTTAATTTTGAATTTAAGTGTTTTGTTTCGATAAATTAAAAAAAAGGCGGGTTTTTCACAATTCGGCTGTGAAACCGCTCTTAAACCCCTTTAAACGTTGCTAACTTAGCAACACTGGATGAGTAAGCAATGCTAAAATCAGTACCGTCTAATGGCTTTCAGACTCGCAATCACCATAGTTAGACAAGCAGAGTAGTTTGATCCAGTGTTGCTAATTTAGCACCGTCTAAACAGGGGAGTTTTCTACTAGTAGAAGTCTCGTCACAGCTCAAAAAATGTGGTTTCAGAGTTTTCGCATTAAATAACTGTTAAAACAAAGGAAACATTTACTAAAAATACTATTTTGCGAAATTCTTGAAATTAATATTCAAGTCTGTTTGGATGTGTTCGCTTGAAACTACTGACCGGATTTTAATGCGGGTTTCCCTATTATCTAAAAGCTTTAACATATAAGGGTATGCATGTATGAACCAGTGTAAAAACCACGAAAGCTCCATTCAGACATGCAAGGAATAGAGACCCGTACAAAGAGCTGACTGCCAACCTTCAATGACGAAGAGGCCCTTTTTTTTAATCAAAAATTACATCATACTGTGATTAACAAGGAGCTTAGTAGTGACAATTCAGGTCTACATGTGGATTATGAGAACTAGTATAGTATACTATCAATCGTGGCTGTGACCATTTAAATAAAATAAGTCATAGAAAAACTTCAAGGTCAGTTTTAACTTATATTAGGTCATCTCTGTAAATGTTTTCTTGTTTTCACAGATATATAATAAGAAAATTGTTTTAACACTTACATCTTGCTGCTAATCAAGTTCTACTGGAAGTTTTCAGTTCGTTTCCCAGAGCATCGCGACTAGCGCCGTCTCTAAAATTAACCAAATCAATTCAATCACATCACAAAACCTAAAGATCCAACGTCCTTCTGTACGTTTACTTAGGAACCAAGGGTCGGATGTATACTACTGTAACTAAGGCTGCGATCTAAATTGCCATTTCATTAATTAAGCTCGTCAGAAGGGACATGACCTACTGCAAGAGTTTTTTTGAGGAAAGTTAATGTGCTTCTGTGATTAGAGAGCAGAGCAGTAACTAATTTAGTGAAAAGACCACCCACGGCGAGAAATTGGGCATTCAGGTTAGTAAGGTAAAAACGCGACCCACTGATAATTATGGGAAGCTTCTTGCAGGAACTAGTACCTACCTAACCAGATGAGTCTACGCGATTTTTCATATCGATCATGATTCAGCACATCGGATTCATAAGGAATGTTGAGATACCATCTATGATGAACGTAATGCATGCCTTTGTTTTGGAGGAACGAATAGTGGAAATAATAAACGCATTGCCTCTTATAGAGCTATTGTGGGCTCCGCGAATCAATATATATGTCGTCACCGGTGACGAAAACGATATAAATACTGGTTGTCCTATGACACACTAATTCTCTTGAGCTCAGAAATACTTGAGGTGCCTATACAATAATTTCCAGACGAATTAAGTACCTACGTCTGCTACATTTTTTCGAGCTCGGTTCCAATTATATACTAGCGTTCCGATTTGAGCTCATGTAAAAAAAAAAAAAATACTTAGCCCCTCAGGCGTCCATAGCTGACTTTGTATCGGCTAGCAACAATAGTCACGGGACGAGTAGGTAATTTCAGAATCACACATCACTGTTACCGAATTTTAGGAAAAAATAAAGATAGCCATAAAATGTATTTTATAATTGGGAATAGTCGACGCGACGACCGTGTAGGTATAAATTTCTTCCATAAGTTTAATATCTGTTTATCTATAAATTTACTACTTAATTAGTTATGAAAGTTTTGCTATTATGTGCCATGTCGTACCGTTTTACTTCAGTAAGTATACTGTCTTTTATAACACAAATGTTATAAAGACAACGTCTCCATTGCACTATAGTAGTAAAACTGTTTCTACAGGCAAATTTCGATTTATCTTGTGATTATCATTGAATAGCAGAGTATCCTTCAACTATGAAGTCGAAAATAAGAATTGTACCTAGCATTAGTGACTTGAATTTTTTTCATTCTCGGTATACTTAGCGCTCGCTTTGCAAAATCGTCCTAAAGAGAAGCAACAGTATCTAAGACACATAATTTATTAAGTCTCTGCCATATTTTACTTCAAGTTTCGTCAGCTTGAAGTGGTCGAGGTGAGGTTGGAGTCCCAGCAGGCGCACCACAGGTCGACAAGGCTCGCAGTGACACTCGCGAGATCCCTCTGCCAGCGACGAGGTCGTTCTTTACTAGGTATGTACGCTTCTAGCTTTAACAAACCCAGGTCAATATTCAACGAAAAAATTTAAATATGGATTCAGGCTTTATTTGTAAAAATATAGTTAACAGAATCACTTTAGGACCCACTAATTTATACATTTCAGACTTACCATAGACGCAAGACAACCTAAGATTACTTCTACACTTAATCGTTTGACCAAGCGCTTTTGAGTAGAAAAGTTGACCTGTAAAAGTAGAAAACATTAGTAAAATATCAAAGAGGTTATTAATAAATTGAAACTTACGCTTCGGTTTAGGGGGAATAATTTTGATTCCACCGGGTTTCTCGATAGGCTCGATAATTTTTGCTTTCTTTTCAGGGGGTGTTTCATTGTGAACTGGAGAAGGTCTCTTCGGTATCGGTACTGTAGGTGGAAGAGCTGGGGGAGCTTTTTTGTTTTGTAACAATACAGCTCGCGATGGCGGTGGTTTAACTTCCTCTGCTAGGCCATGGTTCCTAAATTTAGAATGGAAAGTTTTTACAGTTTTTGGCTTAGGTTCGTCTGGTTTCCGAACTTCGATAGATATCGATGGTTTTTCTTTTTTAACGTCGCTAAGTTTGGGTATTTTGCCCAATTTATGTATAGAAGGCGTCCCGTCAGGTTTCTCAGTCTTGATTTGCGTGCTATCTTTTGCATTTTTGTCATCTTTTTCCTTTTCTTTGTTTTTATCCTTACTAGATTCCGTACTGTGCTTGCTACTTTTCTCATCTTTACTGGATCGACTGCTGCTAGATGAACTTGATTTTCTACTGTCACTGTGTTTACTAGACTTAGAGCTACTGTGAGATGAGCGCCTCTCTTTATCTTTATCCTTCGACTTTTCTTTATCTTTACTGTGTCGCCGACTTGGACTGCTGCTGCTACTACTACTTTTATGGCTACTGCTTTTATTTTTATCACTAGATGAAGAACTCGGTTTACTCGAATGTTTAGAGGAACTAGATTTTGAAGATCTACTGCTTTTTTCAGATGATTTGTCTTGAGTCTTGTGTTTGGATTTCTCTGTTTTTACTGAAGATTTGCTATCGTTTTCGTCTATTTGTGATATTACTTTTTTGCCATCTTTTAGGGATATTTTTAAGACAGGCAAGGTATCTGATTCTTTCTTTATTTCTTCTTTAATTTTTACATCGCTATCGTTGTTTTCAGATTCGTTCACTACAGGTTCAGTAGGTTTTTCAGTATCTACACATTCTGCAGTTGGTTGGTGTAAAGTTGGTTTAACATCAACTTCATTTAATATTTTTTCATCTGGATCAGATCCCTCTTTCTTTATTGAGTTTAAGTCTATGTTGTCTTGAGCGTCGATTATAATTTGAGGGATATCATTAATCGAGACGGGATCTACTGTTTCTCCTTTTACTGCTTTGAGCCACTGTTCTACTAGCTTAGATGCGAAGGCTCTGATAGCTAGAATAAAAAACAAAGATATTAATTAGTTTCAAAAATAAACCCATTAACAAAGAAAATACTTGGTTGTTTTGCCTAAAATTTAGTTAGGGAGATGGATGGATGAATGAAAGCAATTTTTTACTCAACATATGAAACTTACCAAGATGGTTTCCATCCTTGGACAACTCTTTTACAAGTTTCGGACAGTTATTAGTTTTCAGTCTTTCAATGTCAACTGGACATAGCAAAAGCAGCTCTAACAATTCCCGGACAAGCGGCCAATTCTTCGCAACAATGCTTTCTGTCAGCCACATGTGTACTAATCGCCAACCACCTGATCCCATGAAAACTCCAAGTAATTCTGTTTCCGTACATTTTAAAATCTGTATGTAAATACATTTTGATACCAACTTCTTTGAGAACTTGGTCATCAACCTGAAAATAAAATAATATAATTAAATATATTTAAGTATAATGGTAATTTAGATACACTGAATATACTCGTTTGCGATGAAAAGAGATCAAAATACAGGGGCCATATCGAAAGTTCCATTGCTTCTGAAGCAACTATGAACTTGATATTGATACAACATAAATTCGATAATTAATTTCCCTGTTGCAATTGTAATAAAAGTAAAAATGGGTCAGCAGCTCATTTCCTAATGGTTAATAGTTAACCACACGTCAAATAGGTAACAAGATAGATTGCTATAATTAGAAAGGTTGTAGCTATGGGTACCTGAGTGCACCATGGAAAAGTTTGGTGGGCGCTTAATTTCTAGCTCTTAGCTAATCAGCTCACTCACTTACAAGCAGACTTTTATAACGCTTTTAAATTTCCAGTGCTAAATAATAGTTTCAGTAACTCTTTTGGTTAATTATAATTTATAACGTTTTGAAGTATCGAAACGAAACACATTAATCGTATAAAAATGACGTTAAATGACTATAAAAACCTTTTTATTTTATAAGTAATACATATATAATATAATGTTGGAGACGTCATGTTCATTAAAATTTGAAACTTTGTCAAAGTCTGCAAACACGAAATATCAAAAACATAATTGTATAGATGTCAGAGTTCTCCATTTATAAACTATTTTGACGCCAATAGGTAGCCTTTCATGCTGACGGCCGTACATCTAGAAATTTTTAAAATTTGATTAAAGCAATAAAATATAATAATAATTCTACTATGTAAAATTCTGGCAAATGGATGCAATGCTCATCAAACGCCCTTTGTTAAATGTAAAAAATAACAAACAGCCCTAGTTTTCAGTATGTATCATGGCTGTTGACATATATTTCGCTTGATTTCAATGAAAGAACCGTATGCAGTACATTAAAAGTACATACCTAGTTGCTTTTAAAAAAAAATCACCTTTGAAAATCTGCATGTGACTTTTTTACAACAGCTTATAATTTTTACATACCTAAATGTAATTTTGATAACAATTGCTAGCAGGTATTTTTGTTACATTAATATTTTCAATAGGAAGTTATCGAGCTACGAAACCAAATTAATGCAGTTCTCTTCGACACAACATATTCAGAAAGGTATTTTTGTTTTTGTATACGTTAATACAAAAATATACGTGGTCTAGATGGTGCTGGAAAATTACATAGAAAAGATATTGAATTATTAAGGAAATTAAGGGATTAAAATTGAGCAAGCAACGCTGGTGACGCGGCGGCTGTTTATATTGCATCTGCCTAGATCATGTCTTATCTGTGCGGCGAAGTTCGTGCTCGTGTTTGACGGCAAAAATTAAACCTGTATATTCTGTATGATTAATTTTTTATATACTATACATCGGTAATATCAGTTTTAGTCTACCATCAATTTCTGTAATTTATTTTTCATGCATAAAGGTATCAGCCTTCAGAATAACCACTGACTATAATGAAAATCTGTGGAACCTATGAAAATGTTAACTAAAATAGAACTGAAGACGTGTACGCCAGGGAAGAGAATTTGAATTATGTCTATCGTCCAAATGTGTAAATAATATTTTAAATATAATACAAGATGAAATTGTCGTCGGGATAACAACTACTACCATGTTTGTGGTTAAAGAGCACAAATTAGTGCGACATTGCTTTTCTTCTGAAGAGTGCTTTAGATCTCCCCATTGACAATCCGTCGCATACATTATTCCCAGTTACGGGTGTCAATGCCATACATGCATATGATTTTCAAAATAATAATTTACAATAAAATAATCAACTGACACGAAAATCCGGATAACTTAATGTTTAACATGTACACTATTGTATTGTAACGAAGTAATTAATACTTACGTTCAAATAAGAATGCTTGTTATTATATTACCTATATAATAACAAAATCCCAAAAATGTGAACACACAAATGAATAATTTTAAAACAGTAAAATTTAAATAGTTTTGTTGTCGACAAAACTCTGGCACAGACAAAAACAAGAGCTTTTATTTCTTACCTGGCAAGCCTTTGTAATTCGTCCCTACTTTTGATGCCGCCGGTGGGTGAAAGAAGCACGCTGAGGCACTTCAGCAATTGAATAGGGTCTATCCGTGGCTGTAACAAATAAATATCATTAATAAAATATTGATTTTTATTGCTATAATATTTATTGGAGTAAAGATCTATGAGGTAAAAATTGAAAGTTTTAATATGAGTAAGGTTCAGCACCGAAAAGGTCGTACACATTACCATCTTTTCAGAGAGTTCGGTATCGACACAGAACGGAATAGTAATTGTAAGCTTACATTCCTATCATTGCTTAACACTCGTGGCACAGCTCGGAACGGATTTCGAAAAGTTAAGAGCGGGTTTTATATTAAAAAAAGAAACTTATTAATATCAACCTATATTAGTCACAGATGGCTACGCCGCCGCCTATATTTAAAAACAACTTTACAAAAATCAGTGATATCCCAAAAACATGAATGTGAAAAAGGGGCCAAGTTAAGTACAAAGGCAGTGCAGGATTGTCATGTCAGAATTAAGATCAAACTGGGTGTCGAGGTTTATGGAGGCTGCTTCAGTCAAACTTTGCGATGACAGTATACATAGTTATTATGGATTTGTTGAATAATAATAGAGCAATTTTATTACTAAAAGATTCGTGGTTTAGAATTTTAGATTCATAATAACTATAAACACGACTACTCACGATTGGGTTATGGTCGCCAAAAGATAAAGAACCACTAAATACGCCGTGTGTTTACAAGATTCCATGTGACTGTGGAAAGTGCTACATTGGAGAAACTAGACGGAATTTCTCCATACGACTCAACGAACACATACGGGGTATGAAAAAATTAGACAGGAACGGCTCAGCAGTGGCTGAATGAACATGCACTCGACTCGGGACCGTCTCATTACATCCGGTTTGATAAGGCTACGGTGTTTGCCGGGGAAAAGTTTAATGTGCGACGCAAAATTCGGGAGTCGATTGGGTTCCAACCCGAATTTCAACAGATTCTGGGTGGCTTCTGCCCCATACATGGAAGCCCTAACAATTCGACAACGGATAGTGTAAATATTATTGAAAATGATGATATAGTGAGTGCAGTGTGTGAAGTTAGGAGACAAAAAGACATCTGCTCCTGCACTGTCCGCAGACGACCAACAACTGCGCTCGCCGTCCCCACCACCCGGGACACGGCCGCGTAACCCTGTTTGCCTCTGAAGGAACTGTACTATTACAGTGAACCTAGTCAGGCGATATCTGACTAACCCAATCGTGAGTAGCCGTGTGTATGGTTGTTATTATAATAAAGAACATATTGAATTAAATTTAATTCAAAATGTTACGTTCAGTTTTGATTAATAACAAAATGGCGAGTTTTTTACAATCAGCCTACTAGAGAGCTGTATCAAATCTGTATCAAAACCATAAATGTATAAAAGTATGAAGAAACGAGATATTTGCTTTTTTGTAATATTCACTGTACATGAATTTGTAAAAAATACACAGCTTGACTGCGTGAACATTAGCAATATTAGCATAGGTACATATTAAATAAACGTTGTTAATACAAAGTTCAAAGACAATTTGACAGCAAATGGCCAATCACAGCCGTTGAAAATTTTAACATGGTAAGATGGCAGTCATTCGTACGTTCAAAACAGTTTATTGGATTATTTTTTCCAAAAAGCTTTCCCTTTTTCCCCCGGACTTCAAAATATCATGCAATTTGTTACAAGAGGCAACTTTTTGCGCTTTGTAAGAGTATAAATGCGCGTACTTTGATTTCTTGAACATGCCGTTTAAACGAAAAAATTGTGGGCCGCCTTCTGCTATGATTCCTTGCCTTGATATTTAAATAAGACTTTTTCAAAACGTTGAGGTGCATTTTTATTATTTAATTTCATCAGGATAGAGTACTTACAGAGCGTGTTATCTAACGGGGCCACAAACGTAACGGCAAGCTAAACAAGCCTGCATGAACAATCATTTTAGGCAAGGGTGCTTGATCGCCTGTATGTTGGTTTTGTGCAAGCATCCTGCTTGTGTAGGCGGCATGAATTTTCATTATGCGGCTTGATCCAGCCACACTTAGATCCTTTCAAAACGAGTCATGTCTTTGGCGTATTAAATCAAAAGAATATAAAGACGAGAAGACATTTATAGAAAAGTGTGACCTAATCTCGGACTTAAGTAAAGCTATTCCATGACCAAGTAGTCTACTTAAGGTTAAACGTCAGTCGCTTAGCACAAAGTGCATAACTTAACTTTGTATTTCTTATTTAGAAGTTAAACATTGAAAATCATTTTGGTATGTGGCAATTAACACCAATAGTTCAGTACATGTGAGGTTTACAAAGCATGAGTTTGAAATTTAATGCACACTTGTATTAATCATGATCTGGTACAAACAAATTAAAACAGCATTTTAAGTTGGTTTTGAAAAGATCTTGACTGATTGTGTATACAATTTCAAAATCTTGCTTTATAAACCTCACTAATACTGAACTATTGGCGTCAAATGGCACAGATCAAAATGCTTTTCAATTTTTAATTTATAAACAAGAAAAACAAAAATAAGTTATACACTTTGGCCTTTGCGCTAAGCTACTGACATTTAACCTTAAATAAATTTTTTAAAAGCGTTACCTTAATTGCGAGTTAAGGTCACACCTAGGGATAAAAATCCGGATTCTAACGTTACAATCACAAACAAATCCGGATTATCCGGATTTTTTATAGACGGGCAACTGAGTCGCGCGAAAAATGGGCCCGAGTTTAAAATATTGTGCGCACTTGTGCGTCAGACTCGTCAGAGTAATACTATAAGCTACATTCATACAACGTTTAATGAAAAATTGTGGTTAAAATGAACATTTGTTAATTGTTATTGAACTTCGAAAAAACCGGATTTCATTCTCAAAATTCGGATTTTATTAAAGCCCCGAAAATCCGGATATTTCAGTTTTTCTAAGTCAACTGGAACCTACATATAAGTTTTCATGGTGAGCAAAGTTGTATGAAATTGATTATTTAAAGTGCAATAATTTTTTTACAGCACCATGAGGCCGTAGACTTCTGTAGGAGGTATCAGTTCCAACTTGATATCTCACACGGGGCCCGAGCAAAAGGGTCATGATAGACAGACAGACGGACAACAAAGTTATATAAGGGTTCCGTTTTTTCATTTCCAGGCACGAAACCCTAAAAAATTAAAGAAAAGCATAATCGCATATTAATTTATTGAGTTAATTGAAAATATATTCTTTAGATTTAATGCGAAAAGTCTTGGTTCGTTTCACAGAACATATTAAAAGGTTCGTTTTGATAAATTAACCTGCATACACATGTTCAATCATGCAGTGTTTCTTGCCCAAGCGTGGCTTATTCGAGCCGCATAATGGTAATTCTTTCAATCTTCATGCCACTTGCACCAGCAAGATGCTTGCACAAAACAATTTCTTTTCATCATTCTGGATTTCAGTCCAATTCTTTTAGTGTAGTTGTTGTTCGTCTCTAGAAGTAGTTGTTGTAGTTGTTGTTCGTAATTCCTTTAAATATTCTGTGCAGAGATTGCAAAATCCGGATTTTTGGAAATTTATGAATTTTTTTGGAATCTTTTAACATTTTCAAGTAATTTTAAATTATACACGTAGTTTTATGCGAAATTGTGCGGGTGTGGTGGACAGCTAGCTAGCATGGTATAATAACAATTATGCTACGCGGCTAAATTAAAAATGAGTCCGATTTTAAAATATTGTGCAGAATTGTGCATCCGGCTCGTCAGAGTAATACTAACCTACATCATTAATGAAAAATTTTGGTCAAAAATCAACTATAGACAAATGTTATTGAACTTTGAAAAAAACCGGATTTCATTGTCGAAATTCGGATTTATTAAAGACCCGAAAATCCATTTTCGGTTTTTTTCGAATTTCGAACTATCCGGATTGCATTCACTACGACACTACCTATCCAAAAAACAAAAATTATGATCACTTTCTTTAATTTCTGTTGTTTTTCGCAGTCATTATTATAATATTTGTATATATTTTTTAAATTTGCAATTATTTATGCTTAGGTATGTATTTTCTTTTATGTACAGAAATTAATTTTTATTTGTGTACTATATCGTAAATATATGATTTTAAATACAGTTAAGGTACTGTTATTCAGATTATTTTCTTTTTTTCAAGGTATAGGTTACCAAATTATTAATTTAGAGTAAGATATATTCGATCACATAATTTGATATCAATTCTCTGTTCAGTTTTTTTTTCTTTCCGCACGCCAACCTACTATTATATCTTGTACCATCTGTGGGTTGACTGGTGGAAAATGCTCTATGCAATAAATCTGCCATTTGGTACTTTTATTGTGGAATAAAGAATTTATGATGATGATGATAAGTCATCCAAAGCAGCCTTTTTAGAGGACCAGATAGAAACATAATACCTACATACATAACTCACGCCTGTCTCTCAGACGGGTAGGCAGAGACTACAGATTTTCCATCTACTACGATCCGGACACACCTCTTTCGCCTCTTCCACATTCATCAATCTATTCATACAATCTCTTCTATTCCGGGTGCTTTTAACGTAACGCTTCTTCAGTATGTCGCCAATTTGGTCAGCATACATCCCAGGGCGGCCTGGTCGAGCTGTACCTTCCACTTGCGCATCATACATTTCTTTCGTCACTCTACTTTCATTCATCCTCTTTACATGTCCAAACGACGGAAGCATTTCTTTTCCTATTCTAGTCACCACATCTTCTTTCAGGCCAAAATTTACACAACATTCGCTCCACGTGATATATGCGTTTAAAACGAATTCTTTACACAAAAAATATTATTGTTGTAATTTAGCTTCTTTTTAGAATTCCGTACCCGTGTTGTCTGGTGGTACGGAATGTTTGTGCGCGAGTCAGACTCGCACTTGGACGGTATTTTGAGTATTTTAGTAGGTATTTACAGTAGCGATGCAACGATACCGCAGGCTATCGTAATGTTTGACGATAATCGGTATCATAAAAAGTATTACGATTTATAACGATTCTTGGAACTTATTTAAAAGCACCCAACAATGCTGATATGTACAAACTATTTAATTTATTGAAGAAAGAATAATGTATATCCCAAGCTGAAAAAATTGACTTACATGTATTTTTTGTATAAGACAGATAGATAATTTAAAAATGTTATGCTCTCTTAAGAGCCCTGTGGAGCAATCCTGGTTCATACAAACAAAATACGAAAACCATTTGTAAATCATAGATATTGTTAAGGTAGTGTATTTACTTCGATTGCATTACAGAATATCTAGGTTCCCAAATATATATTAAATAAGAACACTGATTTAAACATGAAATATGAGAAAAATAAGCTTTCTATGGAAATTGAGAATTTTGATATTCTGTAATCCAATCGGAATAAACACCTATCCTAGGAATATCTATGATTTACAAATGGTTTTTGTTTTTCGTTTGTATGAACTAAACTCCGATTTTTAATTCCGTAGAATTCTGACATTTCAGGGAAAGGGATGGCGCTATGCTAGTAAAGGAGAAACGATACAGTTCATCTCGCTTACTTGCACAGTTCCATCCCTTTCCTTGAACTTCCATAATTCTACGGAATTAAAAATCAGAGTATAGGATTGCTCCACAGACCTCTTAAAAACTACTTGAACTGAAATTCATATTAAAAATGTGAAAGTGTGTTTGTTGGTTTGTCCTTTCACGCAGCAACGGAGCAACAGATCGACGTGATTTTTTGTATTGAGATCTAGTTAATCATAATGTCTAAAACACAGAGTCATTACAAAACAATGCAAACTATAGATATCCCATTTTATTAAATGTAAATAAATTAATCGTAATGAATTCGTTATCGTAATCGCTATGGTCTTATACGACGCATTCGGCATCCCTACTAACTTACTGGGAGTGAGAGTTGAATGGTCAGGTCCTCTAAAAAGGCCGCTTTGCATGAATCACATTATGATTCCGTTCTAATGCCGTCTCTTTTGCACGCATGAAGGAACTCTGACTCTATCCTACTTTCAAATCATTTCATGATTCACCCAAGTCGGCCCTTTTAGATCCCCAGATCCTTGTCAGACTTTAGGATGTCGTCAACAAAAATATATGCATATGGAAATGTGTGGTGATGACTTCACTGAAGGTCAAACGAAAGAGATCGCTTCTTTTTCCATTTAATAGAGGATATGCACACTTATTTTAAAATCGTCTCCTAAAAACGGTTAAGAAAAGCTATTCATAGAAATATTTGAATAAATATTATTTTAAAGCCTTTTTAGCTGACGACGACATTCGACTGACGACGACCACAAGTGGGTCGAAATATATATCGATTACAAGTAATACTTTTTTATTTATATTCATAATTTATTT
Organism: Ypsolopha sequella; assembly: GCA_934047225.1. Lineage (NCBI taxonomy): Eukaryota > Metazoa > Arthropoda > Insecta > Lepidoptera > Ypsolophidae > Ypsolopha > Ypsolopha sequella. The sequence continues at coordinate 12,148,112 of OW203992.1, forward strand.
TAAAATATTCATAGAAATGGTTTTCGAATCGTAAATATTAGCGAGAAATAGATTATGCTAAGATAACAGGGAAAATAAAGCTGTCGAAACATAAAAATAGAAAGCAATCCTCGTTGGTGAGTCCAACTCGCAATATTCGCAAACGACCAGTTTTTTAAGAATCAGAATGTTTGGTTATACTCGTAGCTATGAAAATACTCGACGTATAACATTAAATGAGACCCCTGCTGGAATTTACTTTTAACCTTTATAAGGTGTTAATAAATTAATTGCAAGCCGAAAAATTGCGAGAATAGTCAAATACTCGAAAATCTTCGGCGACTAGCCTCAGCCGCTACGGCTCGCACGGGTGCGTATGCTTTGTTACGGCAGGCGGGGGCTGCCTTTCCTCCACACCTACGGCTTTTTATATACACTCTAGGGGTAGTACCCACAAGACCGTATAGATTCTGGGTGCTCTGTTGCAACAGATTCAACCTATTTTTTTTTTCTATCAAATCACTAATCAGCACCAATACCACAAAAAGGCAACCTATTATTTTCAGTAAGCTAAATAAAAGACATGCATAAACTTTATAAACTTTGAATGAAATCACAAAGAAAACAAAATGCCTGCATTGGTTTTTTTATATTCGGATACTAGTCCTTTGAGCCAATTTTTAGCGAAATACAACAAAAAAAAACTAAATTACGTCAATTTCAAGGCGTGAATCACAGCAGTTTCGGAATACAACAAAAAAAAAAAATCAAGTCATAAAATCAATTAAAAATGCACCTAAACACAATTTTCGAGGTTATTTTACGAAACTTGAATTTTTTTTTGAGAAAACTATTGATTTCCGGTAACTGAAATTTCGTGAGATTAATAACAATAACAAGAGCTATTCTGGAAAAAAAAATGAAGGTACCTTTATACGTATACTTTTATAAGAGACGAGCCTGTCAAGATTGTGTGAGTAATGTTTCTTGAAATTACAATAAAGTTAAATTAATAGGTACCTAGGTATCATTTTTAGAAATGAAGATTTTCGGTATTAAATAACAAAAATCATTGCAAGTATTTCCAAGTGCCACTAGCGTTCACTAACGCGCGCGGGTGTGGTTATGGTTAGCTTTCAGCTACGCTACTTGCAGGGTTGCCTTTGTTCGAGCGTCGAATTAAGATCATAAATTAGGGCTGAGAAATGCCCGAAAAACAGTAGTGTTGCCACTAAAAGAAAATAATAAACGGCTACGGCTGCGGGGCATTGTGATCTTAACGCGCTATAAGGCATTTTGAAAATGCGAAACTGCCTTGGCATCTGAAAATCAAACCATGCAACTTAACACAAATTTTTGTAACTTTACACAATTTTTCCAGTAAATTTAATGCAATTTTAAGTTTAAATTTATGTATAGGTATTAGGATTAAAACAGTAGGACACAAATTTTCATCTAATTCGAATTTACTACATGCTACCCCTTCAATGTGTTCTCTGTAGCATTAAAGGATTTTTTTTTATTTTGGGCGTGCTCACGCCATTAAAATTTTTAATCCCCATAAAATATCTGCCCTTCACCCGTAGAACTTAAAAATAGCACAGCACGAATAAATACCCCTTTAGCCAAAATTTGAGCTCCCATTCCAAAATAAAATAGGCTGAGGTATACAGAGTTTAAAATACAGTTGTTTTTAATTATCTACATTCTAAATGCGAACTTTATGCATTAATTTTACTTTTAATATCAATAAAAGAAAATAGCTCAATTTATAGCGAATAAAATTCTTAAGGCTGTGTGAGCTACCAATACCATAAAATAGAAAAAAAAAAACAAAAAGTATGTTTACTCGTTTTAAGCTACAGGAAATTGAAGGGGTGGCCCGTGGTAAAATAGAAAAAGAAGAAAATATGGGCCACCCTAAGTAATAAACATGTATTAAGGCAGAAATACTCTTGAAAGTGTGAAAGATTTTGGAACACTACTTATTTAGCATAGCGATGGCAATAAATCAAGTTTTTTTCATAATGAATTACTAACGTCTTAAGTAGCTTTAATTTTTGTATGAATGATTCAGTTGATTGAGCAAATAGCTCCAGTAGTTGGGTGAGTTGAGTGAGTTTTATTTTAGGCTTTTCCGAAATGACTAAAATAAAATAGCTGGTCCATTTAAATAGAACTCCGGACTCGGTATGATGGACTTTTAGGTAAATTCTAAACTCAAGCGGAGAGGACTAGCCTAGTAAAAAGTCGGTCCGGTCAGAGTTGGTGCGAAAAAGTCTGTTAAATCACTTCAAGAGAGTTATGGAATAAATACAGTGTTACAATTTAATATTTGACTCCTTCAATAGAGTCTGTACCATGTCCGTCGAATTATATTATTTTTTCATGCTATACTTGCATAAAATCATCCATAATCATTTCGTTAAACGAGTGACAGCTCTGTTGTAGATTAAGATTTCATGTACAGAAACAATAATTCTCTTTGTTAGTTACGGTTTTAATAATGATGTGGTTGATCAAATAATGAAAATTATTTATGTATAGAGTACAGAGTTTCTGTGCTAGGTAATTTCCTTATTTAATTAATTAGGTAGTACAGTACTCAGCTTTTGATATGGCACAACAGCTATCTTCGGCTTGATAGAGTGTTATTTATGTTACCTACTGTTAGTGCTTCATGTGATGAAGATGATGTTATGAGACGATGTACCATATGAAAAGCCTCTGTACCGTATCTAACCGCTCGACATATATCTCAAATAAACAACAAATCAGCAGCTCGAGTTATGTAAATAATTGAGCAGCTCAAGTAGTTTCTCTTGATTATTGCCATCGCTAATTCAGTATAGTAGTGTCCTTTATAATATTTAAGCAAATTAAGATTTAATTTCACAAGCAATACAGTTCAGTGGCAGAATCCAGAGCATTACTAATTAATCAATCATAAAAGTATCAGGAACAAAGATTTCACAAGTTTAGATGAGCCCTGGCACCTAAAATCTATTGCATTGTTTTTGAATGTGTGCGTTAACATAATGCCGACGCGCGGAATCTGTCTACTTACAGTCAGCAAAGTGATCAGACTGCTAAAGTTGTCAAAAAGATTATCTTTAAGTGCACTTAAGGCATCCAACTATCACTGTGTTCGGATGAGCACTGATTCCAAACGTGTGAGCGTCACCCATTTAAAGGTGGAAACATATTGTTGCTGTCATAGTATGGTAAAGGGCTTATCTTTACTTTTGAAATCTTATCAGGAATAATATAAATTATGTAAATTTTTTTCAATAGATAATTATTGATATAGGTAATTAATAAAGAAAACTGCGATTTCACTTCATAAATTATTTCAAAGGTCAAAGTCCAATGGCCAACCAATCTTAACCTAAATTTTATACTGCGTGCGTCAGATCAGATATAGAAGGCTATGGATATAGCCATCCCACTAATTTTTGCCAGACCATCACGACAACGACCGACAATTCAAGACTTTCGCCATCATTACCGTGCATGACAAAAAGTGAAATTAATTCAACGCATTTAATTTAACATGAAATTACGAAATAACGTGTCACACATAAACACCATCGGGTGCTCAGATAAAAATTATCCGAGGTTTGGTGGGGCTGGCAGGCAGCCATTTTATCTGACAATAGAAATAGAAAATAACGATAATGGCGACTCGACTCGACTGTGGTGGGACCGATGACGTCGTCACGTCAAGGCATCGGAGCGGAGCATAACAAAATGGACGATGGATTCAACATTGTAGACAAAGGCTTTTATACGAATGAATGATTTAACGTTTATTCCGAATACATTTACAATAGGTACCTAGGTGTTTCTTGATCTTAATTGCTTAAGTCAGACGCTGGCGGGGCCAATTTTCATTTTATACCTTCCTCATGTCATGACCAATGCCTAACCTAATTCCAGTTTCTAAGCGATAAGTATAATATATCTTGTATTCCTTAAACTTTGATAGTAATAAATTATGAAACTTACCATGATTCACTAGCTCAATGTGCTACCGCAACTGCGTAATTCGCCTATTGCCACGCCCTAAATGAACTCAACATGGCGCCGTAGTTATATAATATTTTATCTTTTCACAAGTAAAACCACTCTATATACTGAAATTTATTAGTCTTAAAGCTACTATAACAGTCCTTACACTAATATTTCTGAATTTACAGAAAAGTATTTAAAACACAAAGAGATAGATGTCCTTTCATCAATTCTTGAAATTGGTGCTTCTAAAATTTAATAACTGAATATTCTGGTTAACCAATTACTAATCCCTAATTATATTGCATGTATCTAAGTACTGCAATTTTAAATAGAAATGCACGAGATTTTGATGAGCTGGCAGATATATTTCAGGAAATCCTACGATTAGCACGTCCAGGCAAGCGCACGGCTCACGGCTCAATCGGAAAGAGAAATATGAATGAATGAAATGTACGAAGAAAATATACAAACCCTGCGGTCCGAAATAGAATTAAATCGCTAAAATCGATTACGAAAGTATGAAGTGAATGGCTTATGAGCCATTGTAATTCTATTTCGGAACGCAGGGAAAATCAATGCACCACATAGAGGAAACTTAAAGTAGGTACCTAGAGGGACAAACAATTTTCTCAGAAATAACCGGGACTTATCGGTTTTGTAAATAATCCTTTTTTTTGGTTTTCCTCAAACCAGTAGACATCACAAAATTTTATATTTTATAGTAATGTTGCTATACTTTGAAAATGTTTTATGAAGTAAGTATATTTTTAACGTCTAATCATACGGATTTTGTTTTAAAATACAAAATTCAAAATTCAAAAAGTTTATTTTGCAAAGTAGGTATATATAATACACGTTTCACAAGTCAAATTTTAATCTTATAAAAATATATGTAATAAAATAATAAATGTACATGAACTACTTAGATTAAATGTTTTTTTTAATTTATGTAGCAATATATATACGATTAAAATTATAGGTAAAATATTATTATACAAGGTGAAATCCAATCAACCGCCCGAACCCATACCGGAGACCCGGCCAGGGACCAGGAACAGGTTCAATGATCACCAACCGAGCCCCCAGCACGAATCCAGGCAGCCGACCAAATCCCATCCTATATACTACATAGTAATAGGTTACATATATAAATACATGCCTACCTCCGCCCATTCGATTAGTCTTGCTAAGAAGAACGGGCAAGAAACTTGGCAAGATCATGTCTTTTTTTTTTTAACGTAAACTTATACTATACATCAAATTACTTATATCTACTTTAACCGAGGGATAAGAAAATACAAGACAGCAGGAATTCAGGTTAATGAAAAAAGAAAAACATATATATCTTTGCCTACGTGTCTCATATAGTCTATTTCCTTTTACAGTCTGTAATTAATTAATGTTAACTCTTAAGAGGAATCAAAAGTTAGGAAATTATATTAATTAATTAAATTATTATCTACTATCATTATATACATCATCACGACATCAAGCTCTGAGAGGGCGTCGTCAGAGGTGTTTCCGAGTATGGACTGGGAAATGCAAGTCACAGTCCATACTATGACAGAAATAAATTTCTATGTTTGAACACTTGGCGATTTATCCATCGCAAGGAGATATAAATTAACATTATATCATTGCAGTATAGAAACGCAGAAATAAAAGTAAATCTGGATGTGAGGAGGGTTCGATTCCCGGTTCAGAGCTCCTCACATCCAGATTTACTTTTATTTCTGCGTTTCTATACTGCAATGATATAATGTTAATTTACAGTCCATACTCGCACACCAATGTTTCACCGCCAATAGACTTATCCACTCTAACTTATTTATGTTTATGGGTAAGCAGATAGCGTTAGTAGTATTTTTAGATGGATAAAAGTTTCTAAATGATCAAAAAATACTCAGTACTTACAGAGATATTAGCAATGAAAGTTTGAAGTAAAATTAATGTACTGCTAAACACCCGCCGAAATGAGCGCGTTGTACACTTGACCGATTTGACGTCAAACGACTACCGTGTGCGGACGCTCTACAGATTTTACACTTTGTTTCTCGTTTTTAGGAGTTTAAATCAAAGGGTTTACAAAGAGGACTTTTTGAGAAAATAATTTAATAATTTGGCAATAATTACATGCGTAAACATTTAAAAAACCGGCCGAGTGCGATTAAGACGCGCTTACCTAGGGTTCCGTATTGTGTATGATAAAATTAATTATGTAATTTTTTTCGTGAATATCTCAACCGCTTTATTTTTTCTGTAATATTTACGTAAATATACATATAACCATGATTTTCTTCATATTTTTGGTCCACTAGTTTTGGAGATAAGGGTACAATTTTTATAGTTTTTCAAGGATTTCTCGAAATAGATGCAATTAAATATAGCCAAACTGTATACTTTTACAATCAGATTTTTAATACCTACAATATGATTCCTATATTTTCTTTTTATAAAATATTTTTTTTATTTATTTCACTTCTTTTTTTCATTTTTCACTTGTGCTCAGTTTTTTGTTAATCGCTAAAGTTTTCTTGTAATTGGCCACTTATGATCTATAATCGCCATTTTTTTTCATATTTTTCGGTGTACCAGTTTCGGAGATAAGGAGGGGAGGGACATACATATTATTGTGGTTTTTTAAAGATTTCTCGAAACCAGTGCCAATAGATATTGTAGAAGTTTATACTTTTACAATCAGCTTTTTAATATCTACAATTTGATACCCATATTATAGCCGATTCTGAAGGCTTTCATTTTAGTTTTAGTGCTGTCAAAACTAAATTTTCTTCATTGCAAAATAGTCCTTAACTGTTAGGATTAGAAGTTAAATTACTTTGGAAAATTTTAAGTTTTGACAGCACTAAAACTAAAATTAAAGCCTTCAGAATCGGCTTTATTGTATTTTTAGGATAATATTTTTCATTTTTCTCACTTTTGTTTTGGAAATATATTGAAAAATTTTAAATTTTCCATATTTTTTTTACACCTTGATATGTGGGCAAATTAATGCTACTCGTATTTTTTTGCCAAATTTCATGTATTTACCACAGGTTTTTTTTTTTTTTGTTTTATTATTTACCGTTATAGGCCATAGTAACAAGTATTCTGTGAAAATATCAACGGCTGAAGCTGTAGACCCCTGTGAAAGATGGACAGACAAATAATGGGGGCTAAGTAATATGTCCCAGTTTGGCAACATTTGGGTACAGAACTCTTAAAATGAAACGAAACTATTTCTATAACGATTTTAATCCCCTAGTAGTCTTTGGAGAGGCCAAAGGCCGAGCCGTGTTTCTGGAGGAAATCATTTCTCGATTTCTTATTAGATCGTCTTTGGCCAAATTAAATTTTGAAATGTAAATTTTACGGGAATGTTTAAGCATGGATAAAAATGTTGACTTTGTCATATTTATAATTTTTATAACTATATTCATGTTTTTCGGTCTTAGTGCGTACACCTGAACACAAATAATTTTGAAAGATAAGTAAGTAGCGTATTCCGCGTATAAGCACTCACGAAACCACAAGTATGCCACTTAATTACCAACGTGGTACGGCCATGATAAGACCACACTAATTAGAAACTCGATTTTTTTCACAAATATGGTTACAGTTTGCATTCCTTTAGTCACAACGACACAAATTATAGCTTATGTGTGAATCTATGATATACTCCATAAGAAAGTTTAATGTCAATATTTATCAAGTGGTTTTTCAAATCTAAGGTAACATTCAATTTTTTTTTTATTAATAAGGAAGTAGGGATAGGAATAATTATTATATTATTGACGTTTTTGGTTGGGCCAACATGTGCAATGTCTTTCATAAACAATCTAATGTCGCGTAGGGTAAAAATATCCATGGTTTCAATGGCACAGTTTACACTTGGAAACACCACTGAAACCCCCTCGGGGAAATATGCAGTGATTTTTGTCGTGAAGATAATAGTATGTTAAAATTCCAAGTTATGTAAATACCTCAATGGCTTTTTTAAACAATTAAATCTAAGCCATAATTTGTACCCAATTAGGTGTCGCCATCGTATTCAAACTATGTGAGTCTATAATTATAAAAAAATTAGAATGTCCATCCATCGAATGAACGAATTCCTAAAAATGTTGCCACATACAAAATAATCTCTTATCCAATAAAAATAATATACTGATTCCCGATACATGAGGTTTCACCGTTTCATACTATGCAATCGCAAAAAAATTTTCAATGCAGCAAATTAATTAGAATACGTACAGGAAGATTATCTACCAGGTCCAAAGTAAATACTTACTAACACAAAATATAGCGCTGATATCTTTATATAAAGGGTTTGATACAGGTTTATGAAAAAAAAACTTTCAGTTTTTACAAAAGAAGAGTAAAAAAGATAATATTCTTACCTGCAATACAAAGTCCTACCTATTTTGATCTTCACAGATTTTTTATATCTTGTTGTTAACAATTAGTTAAAGGAATGTTCTTTATCATGAATTACTAAAGTACCTTATTAAATGTAAATATTTTATTAATAACTACATACTCGTACATAATAAAATCGGGATTTGTTTTAAAATTAGTTACATTCGAATTATTTTAATAATACGTAAATCAAATTGAAAATCTGTGTCTAGTTTCAATAAATCGATCAAACATAGAGAAAAATAAATGAACAAATAAATACAGCAACGGGTAATAATTCATTTATTTTGACCAATCATTTTGAAAGGAAGGATACGCCCATTTTACATAAATCACTTTATAAAAGCAAAAAACGCACGTCACCGAGGGGTGACGTTCTGGAACCGGTGTAATCGTTGCTTTTGTGTAGCATATAGCAACGCGGTGAGCCATGAGCGGATATATTATGCCTATTAGAGTTTGGCTCGGAGTGGCCTTGAAGTCAAGTCGGGTTGAAAGACCGCACGCGCAGCTTTGGCTCTATTGATGGTATGTTTCCCCATACATAGAACCAAGCGCAGCGAGTGGTTGATGTGGCATCCAAGGTAGCGGACATCAGACTTTCAATAGATGTCTTGTCCTCGCAACTGTAACTGCGGTGGCATGATAAGCTGCCGGCTAGTTAGCAGAGCCGCGGTCTTCCCAACATTCACCGCGGTCCTCCACCTGTCCACGGCAGCAGGTCCAGGAGGCGCTGCATCCATCTGTCCAGCCATCACGGCAGCAGGTCCAGAAGGCGCTGCCTGCAGAGAAAACGTTGAATTACCAGTTACCTTATTTACTAGCAACACCTGACTATTGAACTTCTAAATTAAAACCATAGACAGCAGGACCTACTTTTTTACTTTCAACTTCCTTTTGTCGGTTTGTCGTATAATGTATACATAATGTAATGTGTGCGGGATCCGGTGACTAGATATGAAAATATTTATAGGTGGCGATGAGTATGCTTTCTTAAACGCTGCGCGCCCCAGTAAAGGTAAGATTTACTGTCATCCGTTCTACAACCACCAGAGTGAAAACGAACAGGCTCAAAGTCCATCCATCCAACGATGCATGCCTGAAAGTGTGTAGCAGCGCAACGTTGAAATACTATTAGGTTATCTGTGGGTAATTTTTTTTTTGATAAACTGACAGCTGTTGACAGACTGGATAGGTATTTGGTTTGGTATCGATGAAAGAATTTTTTGGTGTTTCGGTCGATATATTACATACTATTATTTATTTATTCCATCATTAAACATGTGGAGCGATTCACTGCTCATTGTGTTTATTTCTATATGCACTGCTTTTCTAGGCGAAGGTTGGTATTGGTATAACATACAATATACTCTGCTCTGTCAAATAACCTTACTTTTCACACATTGTTGCAAATAAAACCTGTAATTTTACAGGTTTAACATGGATTCTAGTTTATAGGACTGAAAAGTATCAGAAGCTAAAAGTGGAGGTCGAACGGCAAAGTAAAAAACGTAAGTTTTTAAATTACTATCTAATCAATATGCTATTATCCAATGTAGGCCAAAAAAGGCCCTAGTTGGTAATCTAAATATGCCTGCACTAGTGAACGGAAAAAAACATTTTCAGTCTGATTAGAGCTGAAAAATTACCCCATGATAAAGTTTGTTGAACACAATTTTGTATGGCGACGGCTCCAATAGTGTTCATTATGTCTTTAAGTCGGCCAGTCATGGCTGACCTAGTGTCACATGACAACAGCACAATCCAATCATTTCATTTTGTCTTGAAAGCGGTCCATTCACCCCTCAGTATAATGATACTTGAAAATTGAAAAATTCTTCACAATTTCCAAAAAAATAAAAACTTTTATGAATGCATCGCATTGAGTTGCGTTTTGTCGTAATTTTATGTCATGTGACTTTTTTCAGTATGACTACTTTTCACCGAGATATAACAAAATAATATTTTTCAGAGCTTATATCTCAAAAAAATATAATTCGTATGAAGAAAATGCATAAGACATTAATTAATGGCTAGAAAAAACGCTACATGCTAAATGTCTTTTTTCAAGTACCAATTTTTTTGTCTGCCCCATTTTCTACACCCTAAGGGAAACGTAATAATAAAAAAATTCTTTATTGCACTTATAAATATAGTACACAAGGAGAACTTAATGCTAATTAGCATTATCTTCCAGTTTACGTTTGGTGATGTGGATAAATTAGGGTAGTGCCGGAAAAGATGATAAAATGATAATTAAATAGGTACAAGCTTATAAGTAACTAAATATTAAACAGTAAATAGTTTACACAATATTAAAAACTGTTACTTACCAAGCAATATAAATACATATTAATATATTGATACACATTTAAGACAAGACTCTTAAACTCATGCAAAAGAAGAAAGAAAAAACCTGAAACTACTTGATTATTTTGTAAAAACTTTACCTGTCCTTCTCCAGTGGAAACTGGTGGTATCTCAATTCCTTGTTGATTCTGGAGGACGACATGCAGTCTCGCCAGCACAAGTTTATTTTTGCGAGTTGCGACGACGAGATGCGACCCGGCGTTCTTGTTCGAAATTTGTATGAAGTCCGAGTCAATACCTCCCGCGTCTCGCCCCTCATGATTGCCCTGTCTAGGGGCCGTCGTTAGACAACTGCTGTATGGATTTTTAAACTGTGGTAAAACATATCTACACTACACAGTGCTGATTTTCAGCGGATCCTCTATCATCTACAATTAAACATAAAGTTTGATAGGTGATGCACAATATACGAGTAACTACTACATAACAATATTGCTTTTGTTTGACAAAAAGATGTTTTTTTAATTTTGACTTAAACATGTGAACTGTCACAGACTTGCGCAAAGGGGGAGGCAGATTAATCCAGATCTTTGCGGCCGCGTACTTAAAACTTCCCCAGAAGCCAGATCTTACATGTTTCATTACAATCATTAAGTTTAATTGCCTACTGCGAGTTTCACGACTGCACACTTCACGAGCCCAAAATAAACTTTGTGTAAAGATACAACAGTCTTTTGCCTTGTACAACCTTATGAACGAGACTGGCTAGATGTACAGTTCTTCAAGCCTCCATCTTGAGTATTCCTCTCTCGTTCAAGAAGGGTGTAATATAAGCCCGTTTTGGTACCGAGAAGCAAAACCTGGCGCATGCATTCTGAACTTGCTGAACTGCTCGTGAAGTTGTTGCATATAGTTTCTTGTCTGGTGATGGATGACTGATGTGATGACAGAGCTATCATATTCTGATTTGCACGAGAATGATAGCAGTTAGAGAAGTATGTGTACCTCACTACCCTCAATTATTGATTCTCACTACCAATTGATTTACAATAGAGTAAGATTTTCCTGCCACTCAGAAGGTTAAGACTCCAAAGTAATATATCTTCATAAAAATATAATCATAATTATCAAGATATTTTTGGTTAGCCCATAAACATTTAAAGCTTAATTTTTAAATAATTTTATATTCTTGAAAAATTTCAGTGGAAAAACGCAAGGAGGCGCATGGAGATTCGTTAGACAAACAGCATAAAAAGAAAATTGAGCGTGAAGAGGAAAGACTTAAAAATAACAATAGGGACTTGTCTTTGGTGAAAATGAAATCCATGTTTGCGATCGGCTTTGCATTCACAGCTTTACTAAGCATGTTCAACAATATGTAAGTACAACAACTCTGTTGTTACATTAACCCTTTTATCTACTCACATACAGTATTAAGATAATTACAACATCAAAAGCGGTTTTATAAGTATTTACATTGTTTATCCGATGTTATAATATTACGTGATAACGCCGCAAATCATGGCCCAATTTATTATAACATCGCTTAGATGACAATTTAGCGATCAGGACGGGTAGTGTAGGGTCGCCTGCGGCCGCCCGGATGGACGGGAACTACGGGAAATAAGGGTATTGTCAAGCGGCAATACCGAAGAGACGCACCATCGTGTTTTTTGCTCGGTTTACAAGAATTTATTACAAATATAAACTTTGAAATTACAATGTAAATGACATGAAAAACCAATAGAGCGGTATCGCAGCCGGATTGTGAAAAGCTCGCCTTTTTCTAATTAATCCCTATTATACTAAAACCCTATTATACCTATGTATTGTGTATGCCGCCATCGCAGTTTGCATTGTTTTCTGTAAATTAGAATTTCAACATTCAAAATTTTAATGACTAAAAGCTCATTTCTTGTTGTACTTTGTGATACACTATGTCAAATCAAATCCTGGATCCGCCCTTGCAAAAACATTTTATTCATGTCGTCGGCACATCATGATATTTCTGTAAAAACTAGGAAGGTCGCCTTGGTCCACTCGTCGTCGCGCCTATTTTTTGACTTTTTGTGAAAGATTTTCTATTTCATACTTTATATCTGCCCACTACATTCATACCTCGAAACAAGCTTATTCTCTGATTTTTTAGGTTGTTTTGGAATAAGCATTGTGTACTTCAATACCCTATTACGAAAGTTGTGAACCAAATTTTCGTGTGGCGTGTTGTTGGCGACTTTCATACACTTCATAGTAAATTGCCCGCCAGCAACACTATCATCGCGAAAGTTGAACGCCACAGAAAAAGTCTATTGAACCATTTTCCTATTTATGCATTTACAATAAGTACTATGACAGGTGACTTTATCGTAGGTGATTCGAGAAATTTACTGGTGTCATTTTTATTGTTTTTCAGATTTGATGGCAGAGTTGTAGCGAAACTACCATTTTATCCTATCTCTTGGATTCAAGGTCTGAGCCACAGGAATTTACCTGGAGATGATTACACAGACTGCTCTTTTATATTTTTGTACATTTTGTGTACTATGAGCATTAGGTAAGAGTTATCTTTGCATTTTTTTTACTGGGTACTATGATCGTGGGTATTACCAATTGTGTGTATTACCAATTGTGTGTGTGACAATGACATACAATAAATCAGATTATATATATGCGACAAGGATATTTTGGCGTGTGGATTCAAGTTTTTTTTTGCCCACGTTTTGCACAATATATATCCTACAAACTTGTTTGGTGGGTAGACAGGTTCCTTATGCCACAAAAGCATCCGCTAAGAAAGCATTTTGTGAAATTCAAATTATAGAGGTATGTTTGAAATACATACGAGGGTACATATATTTACAATACGTGCGAAATTATTAGATCTTTAGCACAGTTTAAGGAAGTAGACAGTAGTTTAACTGGCCGGTGTCCTTGTAATTAATACCTACGGCCGCTCGGTGCCTAAACATGCGCTAGGGCTGCCAACTGACTGTAACTGCGGTGCGATGCGACCGTGACTGTCGTAAACTGAGTTGAACCGAGTTTTGGGAGGGTTTCGTTTCGGCCCGTTTGTATGAAGATAGAATACTTACTGTCTACTTTCTTAGACTGTGTCTTTAGGTAGTTGGACAGATATTTCTCGCTCACTCACTCGCACGAGTGATCGTGAAATTATTACCTGTTGCGAATGGCGGGCGCGTGATATTTAACCATGAAATTTTGGGCTAGATTTGTGATTATTCTTGCGTATTAATTACTATTATCTTACGAGTATAAGATTCGGGTCTTAAACAGGATTACCACACTGTGACGGAAGTTGCGAATAAATCAACATCCTGTATTTGCTTCATCTTTCTCATGATTTTGCTTTATTTGATACAATATATACATGTTTTGTTACTATATATTATTATGCCCATTTATCGATAAGGAGGAAAAAGGTCACACTGGAGACCGTAGTTTTCAAAAAATATAAAATGCAAACACCTAACCAAGCCTGCTTTTTTCAGCGACCCATCCTATAGACTTTTTCTATTAATTACAGGCAGAATATTCAGAAGCTTTTGGGTTTCGCTCCTTCGCGTGTAGCTTCCAAGCAAGGTGGGGCTCTATTTGGTGCACCAACTCCAGCTCAATTTAAGTAATTAATTTGTATTATTAAAGGTATTTAAGAATATTTATTCATTAACACTGAAGAAGTTCGTAATAAATTATGTTTAGAAATATAAATAACGTATATTTTATTTATTTTAATATGTCCCCCTAATCTTGCATATCATTAGTTAGATACGGAATTAACAGAGCCGAAAACAGTTACAAATGTTTTATTGTAGCATATTAACTTGTTTACATATTTAGTACATATTGGACTCAACCATAGGCTGGTTTGTGAGTAATCTGTCAAAACAAAATCGAGTCATATCTATAGACATGTAACGACCATCGATAATCAGTTCTGCTATTGCTCTTCCAATCCCAGGAGCATGCTGGTATCCTGCAACCGAGATAAAACCCTTGTATCATTAATTAATCAATAATCACCTTTAATTAATTAAACAATAGGATGACGCGTTTACAGAAGTCCAAAATTTTATTTTTGGATAGTTTACGTTGTGTGTGACAAGTCATATAAAAATACTATATTTCAGCAAAAGGAAGTTTTTTTTCAATGCATGTGCTCGTAAAGGCCCACTTTTTATGCATCAAAACCGAACAAAAAGTCGATTATTTTGCCCTAGGGCTTTATTATTATTATTTTTTAATTTATTTATAATGGTTGGCTAACCTGCAGCCTTTCGTGTGTACCATAGATGTTATACTTTTTTTTCCACTGTTTAACGGCTCTGGATACATTCCTTTTGAGCCAATTATAATTTAAAGTTCACAAGATTATATTTATTTTCATTTCCTCACACTATGCATTGAAAAACGTAGTATGATACACGGGCGTAAAAGCAATAAATTACTCGGTTACGTTTAAAACACTCGCTACGCTCGTGTTTTAAATCGTCCTCGTAATTTATTCCTTTTCGCCCTAGTAGCATAAACTACTATTAAAACTTTGTATAATTGAGTAATATAATTACTTCATAAACAGCAAGCTACATTACTAAATAACTTTCGTGTCAAATTTCGTTTCAGTCCATTTCACATTAGAGTGGTTCATTTTCATGTGTAAAAAGAGAACAAAAAAATAATAACTTCCAAACTATATATTTTTCCTGAACTAATGTATTTTTTATATGGCTAGTCATAATATAATCCATCTAAAAAAAAAAATTTGGACGTCAGTAAATGGGCCAACTTGTTAATAAAATGCGAAGTTAAGATAAAAATTAAAGACAGCTGATGTTTTCTGTCAAAAATTTAAAGCTCCTCTGAAGTCTTAAGATAGGTAATACTAGCTTTTGCCTGCGGCTTCACTCGCGTGGGTGTGTCTTTCGATTAGTTTTGGCAGTTATTCTATCAACATCTCAATGAGATGTTCTCATATAGCCTATGTTGACCAGGGTCAGTACGATGATAATAAAGAAAATCGCATAGAAATCTGTTGAATATTTCTCGAGTTATAACGGAACTAATGGACAAAACTACTTTTTTATTAGTAAGATTATTTAGAAAAAATGTTTGTTCTTCAGGGTGTTCATATTTTTATGCTTCAAAGCTATTTAGCCACTCTACTATAATAGTTGTTGATAATTTCTCATATTTTTCTAAGATTCCTTCAAAAGTCATCATTTGTGTCGATTCGGCGCAACACGACTTAACTTATTTGACAGGATTAAACTTAATTTAAGCGTTCTCTCTTTTTCTTTCTCTATCGAAAAGACAAAGACAGAACGCTCAAAATAAGGTTCGTCCTGTCAAATTTTTGTTGCGCCGAATCGGCACCAATATCTAATTTATCTAATTTTTTTCGAGTTATGCTAAATACAAAATGGGATACCAAGGCTACTGCGGTTTTTAGTTTTGCATGAAAACATGAAAAAATTGCGAAGAATCTCACCTAAGCTTCCAAACCCAGCTGCTATATACAAATTGTTGTGATATGGATGAGGCCCTATTATACCAGTGTCATCATAGGTGTTGTAGTCAAAGTATTCCGTATCAACATTTTTCATCTGTAAGAAATATTTCCATGTTACAAAATCAACCATTCAGGGGCTAGGTCATTAGTAGTCATGGACCCTCTTGATCGCCTCAAGGTCTGCGTATTTCTAATTCTAAATTCATAGTGGGGGCGATGATTCCTGCATTGATCATGCGATCGTGAGCATTTGGACTTCCCCCTGGTCAGCTAGACCAGCCAGAACAGCTCCTCGAAACAACCGTACAACCTCAGCATGCTGACATATAAACTGGTCAGGTGAAGGGAAGGATCCGCGTATCTATTTAGATTTCTCCGTCGTTGGATATTGAAAGAAAAAAAATATTTAAGTGAATGGATGGAAAGCAGTTGAAGCGAGAAATCAAACCCTGATGTATCTAGATAATCTAGTACATACTGGTGTATATTTGTTGTTTTCGGTGTATTGGTGCGTACTCTCTCATCATAATTTTCCAGCCTGATGTTATAGTTCAACAAAATAGTAGTATAGCTTTCATAACATTTTTTGTTTTTTGACTAATTACATGATTATTTAGGAGAACATGTTAATTAATTCTTATTATTCATACTACTTACCTCTAAATTAATAGCACTAATTCTATTTTCTAATGGAGGTTTAATTATTCTATCAAAGTATTCCTCTTTTGAATCATTAATTCCCACTGTGGATAGAGGAATGTGGCCACATAGGATTTGATTTTGTAATCCTTTCTTCTTTAACCACATCCCACTTGAATCTTGTAAAAGCGGTGAATTTATAGGAATTTTGGTATCCTTGTCTTCAAGAGTATACACATTGTGTTTTCTGAAAAAAGATTAATAAACAACAAGCACTTACATTAATAAATGCAGATGAAATATGAGAATTTCAAATGTATTCCTCACATAGAAATCTCTAAGTAGCTTTCTGTATGTTTTGATGTAGTTTTTACAAAAAGCCAGAAAGTTTCATAAAAATAAATATTTTCTAGGTGTATCATTGCAGTCAAAGGGTGCTGAACCATGTAATTTTCAAGAAAATCAAGGAAAAGCTGCTACTTTAGTACATGCAAAAGGCAAGTATATAATAAAATGTACTGTAAAGCATATTGTACCTGAGTTCAATAGGCAATGGTATTGAAAGTAGTCCTTTCCCAATACCAATATTAGCAAGCCTGGCTATATCACTTGACTCATGCCCTGCTGCTAGGACGCATCCAGCAAATTTAATTGCATGCTCTTCCCCTTCTGGAGTAGTGTATTTTAGTGTGAAGATCTTTTCAAAGCTGCCAGGGGCTACCCCTTCCATCATTACATCTCGTTGTTTTAGAAGGTTGAATCCTGTTACTTCAGCATTTATGTACATAGTTCCCATTTCTTTTGTCTTCTGTACGAGACTGCTTAAAAATGACCATGAGTTGAATTGTCCCTCTAACTCTGTTCCAATACATCCTGGAAAAAGTTAAACTGTCATGTTACGAGCACTGAACACGCGATATGACGGCAGTGCTTTGTATCACCATAGGTTTTAAAAATAGCGGGAAGTGAAGAGAAATAATTACGAAGATGAAAGATCTGACCTTGGGAAGGAGCTGCATGCACCACAAACCACGCTTCGCCTGAGCCACCAAGTCTCTGGTGTTCTCCAAGATGGTTTTCTTCTTCCTCTTCGTGCCTGGTTGCGCTCTTCTCGGCTAATCTTCTTCGTAATAGTAATAGATGAAAATGAGGCGCACAGCGGGTGCGATCTCAAAATGGCGGGCGGTAGGGTCGAGGTAGGACCTAGTCGAATGACAATCAGCGTAGACCTCCGGCGTGAAAGGCTTCTGATTGACGACTGCTTGATTTGCGTCCAAAACTAAGCGGGTGGAGATGCAGCGAAAATGACAGTTGAAAATATTAATTCACAACTACCCCGCAGTATGAGAGCCACAAGAAGTGGCGCGAACATTTGCCCCCGGCGTTAAAACCATTGGTTTTAAAATAAGAATAGAAAAGTAAAAATAAGACAGAGAATAACGAAATTTTGAAGCGGGGGCAAAGAAAGGAGTTATTGAGATGGGAGAGGGCAAAGACGCACGACAGGTCGTTTGTAAACACCTGTCGTCGTTTTGACAGAAGCTACCCTAATGACATTATCTTTGCCAGGGTATACAGCTACAATAACACCGAGCGGCCATTGAAGCGGTGGAGTGTTATCGGTAACTACAACGACAACAGATCCAATTTTGATTGGGTTGGAAGGTGTATTCCATTTTCCTCTAGACTGGAGAAGATGGAGATAATCATTCTTCCATCGCCTTGCGAACGATTCTACCATTTGATCAAGCAACGCGTAGCGACGTAATAAATTAACTGGCTCATCAGCCACCTTACAAGCGGGTAATTCTTTTAAAGGAGTTGACATCAGAAAATGTGCAGGAGTTAACGCGCTAAGTTCAGATGGATCTTCACTCAGCAGCGTAAGCGGACGAGAATTTATGACACATTCTATTTGCGTAACTACAGTTAATAATTCTTCGTAGGTCAACAGTTGAGTACCTACTACTCTATGCAAATGCGTCTTAAATCCTTTGACATATATCTCATAATGTCCCCCAAAATGTGGGCTACGTGGAATATTAAATTTCCATTGTATTCTATGATCGGCAAGTTCATTCGCGAAAGACGTTTTAAATTCTTCGGAGTTTGTCAAATTGTAAATTTCTGAGAGGGCATTTCTAGCGCCTACAAAGTTCGTAGCATTATCTGAATATACGAAAGACACTGCTCCACGTCTAGATAAAAAACGTTTGAACGCGGAAAGAAAAGTGTTCGTGCTAAGATCAGTTGCCAATTCAACGTGAACTGCACGAGTCACCAGGCATACAAATATGCAGAGGTAACATTTGACGGGACGGACTCCACGTTTTCGATACGGAGTGATACTGATAGGACCACAATAATCCACAGCGCAGTGGACAAAAGCTTTAGCCTCATTAACGCGGCATGATGGTAAATCTGCCATGAAAGGGAAGGTTTGTCTCGGCTTCGCCTTAAAACAATAATTGCAGCTATGTATTACGCGACGAACAATATTTCGACAGGAAAGTATCCAAAATTTTTGGCGGATTATTGACATTAAAGCCACTGGTCCAGTGTGACAATTTTTGCGATGATAATGAATGATAATCAATTCGACAATATGATTTTTACGAGGTAACAACACAGGGTGTTGTTGATCGAACGTCATGTCTGTGTTGCGAAGTCGACCACCAACGCGTAACAATCCATTTTTATCTAAAAATGGCGATAGTCGATTTAAAGCGGGAGAACAAAGTTTATTTGACTTTAATCTTTTTATTTCATCAAGAAAATAAAATGCTTGAAGAGCTTTAATCAATGCAACTTCAGCGAAATCCATATCGGTAGCGGTAAAAATATTAGAGCGCGGTAAAATACGTAAAAATCGGTATATGTAAATGATTGTGTGTAAAAGCACAAGCCATGACGAAATTCTTTCCGAAAGAGAAAGAAGAGGATGCGGTTCTTCATTACTAAAAGCGGGAAGAGAAATTGTTTTTGATTCCGGCAAGTTTTCTTCAATAGAAGCTGATTCTATTGTTTTGATTGGCCACTCTTTAGCGTCCAGATAAAGCCAAGCAGGTCCAGTGAACCAGAGCGGGTGACTCATCAACTGCGTGGGAGTGAGACCACGGGAAAGACAGTCGCTCGGGTTTTGAGAACCAGCTGTATGGTAAAAACATTCAGCGGGAATAGCGGATATTATTAATTGGTCATCATTATGAAGCGGGGATATGTAACCTTTAGTTAGGTATTCATTTATTATATTGTTATACTCGGAACGTAAATCTGCGTTAGAAACAAACCTACGCTCAAGAGACATAAAACACTTTTTTGCGTGATGGTACGAGTTTCCTAGTATGTTAGGATTCCGTGCGAACGGTAAAGAAACCGAATAGCGACCAGCGGGGTCACGTGACACATTGTTAATAAATAATTTTTCACATTCATCATTTGCGGGACTAGAAGCAGGTTCACAATGCACCTCTTCTAATTGCCAAAATTTTTGTAAAATAAAATCTATTGGCGGTTCAATCTCCATATAAGAGCATAACGAAATTGAACATGCGGTATTTTGGTAAACAGGCGTATTACCAATTAGCGTAAAACCGAAGATGGTCTGAAATCCCGTCGGCGTACCCGGGGGACCAGAGACGCGGCCTGATAACAAGATATCCGCGAATAAAGATGCACCGATAAGAATATCAATCTCACCCGGTAAGTAAAATGTTTCATCAGCAAGTGTGATATCTTTTAAATACGAAAGCGTAGACAAATCCACCTGCACCGATGGTAAGTTGTCGGTAATACGGTCGATTACATAAGTGTCAAGCGAAATTGAAACCGAATCATCAAATCGTGAAAACAATTTAAGGTTTGTCGCACCCTTAATTGGGTTTGATGAAGAGCCGATGCCCTTAACAAAAGCGCGGGGAATTTTCTCATATTTTAAGTTAAGCTTCTCACAACAGGAAACCGTCGAAAAACTGGATTGTGACGCAGGGTCGCAGAGCGCACGTAGACGGACAGACATACCGTTAGAATCTTTCACGATCACTTGAATTGTACCTAAAAGGCATGTTTCATTACGCTGCGAGTTAGGCTGTAAGTTACATAAAGAAATATTATTACTCGCAGTTGGTACGGATTGAGAATCATTAGTCATATGTTCTGTGTTAGTCGCCGATACGGCAGGATCCACCAACCTCGAAGATTGCGTATGTGTGCGTGGAGACACGGTAATATTTTGACCAAGCGCGGTGTGAGTATTCATCACATTTTGTTTGCGGCACAACATCGAATGGTGTTTACAATTACAATGGCGGCAATTATAAGACGATTTACAAGCGGAATTGTTATGCGTAATACTTAAACAATTGGTGCAACCGTTATTAGATTTGATGAACTGAAATCTTTTCTCGATATCTAGTTTCACAAATTCGGGACACTTATATAAATTATAGTGTTTTAATTGTTTACATAGCGGACAACAATTATTATTGGTCGAAGCGGAGACAAAAGCATGGGTTGACTTGGTACTGTACCCGGTTTTGTTGTTATTATTATTAACGGAGCGGTTCGGAGCGGGAGCGGTAATTGCGGGTGCAGTGCGGTTCAGTATCTTAGTTTGTTCCCGTAAAAATGATATTAATTCATCATAATGGGGTAAATCGGAACCACGTTTAAACATTTCAAATGAACGAGCGGTTTCAACATCAAGTTTTTTAAGGGCCAAATACATAAGGATAAAATCCGAAAGATCTTTAATATTCAGCGATTTTAAACACGAAACAGCGGAACAGAACTTGTCTAAAAACAAGTCCAAGTTTTTTGAACTAGCGGTAGTTAAAGGGCGAAATTCAAACATTTGATCCAAATAAGTAGTGGCTAAACTACGCGAG
Organism: Ypsolopha sequella; assembly: GCA_934047225.1. Taxonomy (NCBI): domain Eukaryota; kingdom Metazoa; phylum Arthropoda; class Insecta; order Lepidoptera; family Ypsolophidae; genus Ypsolopha; species Ypsolopha sequella. The sequence continues at coordinate 12,169,883 of OW203992.1, forward strand.
TCTTGAAAAGTAGAAACGAGTGTTTTCCAGATTATGTCGTAGTTAGTTGCGTTCGGTGTGATTCCAGAACAAATCGAAAGTGCCCGGCCAGAAAGTTTACCCATCAGGTATTGTACTCGTTCGTTGTCGGTCAAGTCCGGATTATCGTGAATCGTGGTTTTAAATGTTTCATAGAATGTTGGCCACATAGTAGCTTCACCAGAAAAACCAACGAGTTCCAGTTTTGGAAGCTTGATAGTAGGTTTTTTGGGACATTCCATGTCACGTGGAGCTTTAACTTTAGAGTCAGCCGATTTCGAAGAATGTGATAACTTCCGGTTGATGTATTTGCAATGGGAGTAAAGATCCTCAAAAGCTGACCAACTTTGATAATTTGGTTCAAAATTAGGATTTATCAATACCTCTGTGTCATTAATTTCATCTATGATTACATGAATTTCTGAGCGTACAGTATCCAAAGTTTCGACATTGGCCATAAACAATTCTGCCGAAGAAACATCCTCTAAAGCGGTTTTAGAAAAGTCATAAACTCTCTGAAGGCGATTAAACAATTCTTGCCTTTTATTTTTAAGCTTCTTTAAACTATACGACATCTTTAATTTTGTAGCTTCTGCGGAATTTGGCATGTTATATAGTACAAAGTTAGGCAAGTATCGGAACTATCGAAAGTTTTATACTGACTACAACATAGAATAGTGCTAATGAGTTAGAGATAACACGGGCGGCGGACGAACCTGTGTACGAGTACCTCTCGATAATATTAAGAATTAGCAGGTAGGCAGATAATATTTTCTGTGAAATGATCAAATGGTATAATCGCAGCGGATAAATTAACAGAATGGCGTATTTCACTGTAGATAATTTATAATTTCCAGTATATAGGAAATGGAATCACTAATATTTTGACGAATGCGGGGTTTTAATGCATAGATAATGCAAATAAGAGCGGGAATGCGGGGTAATACTGCGGGCAGAGTGAAAATTAGAGCGGAATTCACGTGTTCTTTAGACAAAGAACATGAAGATAGCGGTTGGAAATACCAAAAATGGTTATAGATCGCAGATCAAAGGGCCTAAAATGGATCTAGATCCGGCTCGAATGGCCAAAAAAATGAACACGCGATATGACGGCAGTGCTTTGTATCACCATAGGTTTTAAAAATAGCGGGAAGTGAAGAGAAATAATTACGAAGATGAAAGATCTGACCTTGGGAAGGAGCTGCATGCACCACAAACCACGCTTCGCCTGAGCCACCAAGTCTCTGGTGTTCTCCAAGATGGTTTTCTTCTTCCTCTTCGTGCCTGGTTGCGCTCTTCTCGGCTAATCTTCTTCGTAATAGTAATAGATGAAAATGAGGCGCACAGCGGGTGCGATCTCAAAATGGCGGGCGGTAGGGTCGAGGTAGGACCTAGTCGAATGACAATCAGCGTAGACCTCCGGCGTGAAAGGCTTCTGATTGACGACTGCTTGATTTGCGTCCAAAACTAAGCGGGTGGAGATGCAGCGAAAATGACAGTTGAAAATATTAATTCACAACTACCCCGCAGTATGAGAGCCACAAGAAGTGGCGCGAACAAGCACTTTTAATGGAATAACAGGCTTTAGATAAGTTAGTTACTAACCTAGTTTGACATCATCAGTGTTAATCCATGGATAACGTCTCCTTATAGCCTCTGGTGTCAGTAACTCATTTTTGACACCATACTCTCTTTGCATCACTACATTTTGCTCCAGTCTCTCAGCATAATTTTCACTTGCCAAAACTAAGTAGCCGTTGGGGCAATATTCAATATCCACATTAGCATTTAGATTCTGTTTGATGTTCCTCAAAAATTCTGCACTGTATTGTGATAACAATACATTTTCTGGCAGAGAAAAGTGTTGAGATATTCCTCCGATTGATAAGTTTCTTCTGGCATTTTTGTACTGAAAAAAAAATTATTGCTGGATCATGTATATTAAATAAACATTAAGGGTCAGAGTGTCTATAAGGGGGCACATCTCAAGGATTTCTGGATTTTCATAAAAAATACAACACTTTCTTTTGTACTGTGATGTTTTTTATGAGGTATGTAACATATATTGTCGCTCCCATAACTAACATCCTAACTAAATAAAGTGAATATTTCAGAACACATGTTTGTTTCATTATTGTATAATTTACACTTTAATTTCACATATTGCATTTAGGTAGACAGTTATGTGAGTGACGATATATTGGACTGGTCGACAATGCTGTAGGAAATTTTATCAGCTTTCCAATGGTGGTACACATTTGCATATAAAAATCTTGAAGAAACGTATCGAAACAAAGATTAATCATCATCCATGCTTATGTTTCTGGTTTAGTCACGATTGTGGCAATCCACCACTCTGTGGTACTTTTAGGCATGATTGTAGTATTGAAAAATTATACAGGTTACATGTTTATCACAGTTTTCATTATTTTTTCTGTACTTAGAGGAAGCTGAGCAATAACCATTGGTCAATCAAGTTGGAGGAAAGTGATTGAGGACAGGAATCTTATTCATCACTGGTGGCACGATCAAATAAACATTTCTTACTTTATATTAAGAATTCAATGTTACCGTCTGATCCTTCTCAATAACGGCAACAGTAAGACCGCTTCCTGCCCGCGTCTTCAACCAATAGGCGACTGAGGCTCCTATGATACCTCCTCCGATGATCACAACGTCCGCATGTTCAACAAAAAACTTATCAGTGTTTGAACTAAAAATGTTAGGTAAATCTTGTTTGATAACCTCCAAAGTTTTCTTGAAAGGGTTTTTAAACTGTGCGTATTGACGAACATCGGTAACCGATCTTTTTGAAAGTTGAGCTCTTAAAATAAGAGAATGACTACGGAAAAGAGTCATTTTGAGCAGTGGTAACTATTTTGATAGGTCTCTAATTATTTCATTGAAATTTGAAATGCACCTAAAAAGATTGCTTGTTCAATCTGAGGTTTTAGAATTCACATTTATACATTTTTGTAAGGCTATATTTTTTACCATGTAGATAAATACTGAGATATCGAAGTGAATCATAGAAACCCAACAGACAAAATGAAAATATTATGTATTGGATTTAGAAAACAATTATTTATTTACGAGCCGCTGTACTGTACGATAAAGTACGATTATTTCAGTTTTTTTTCATTTTCCCACTATGTGGGAAGGCAAAGGGAACTTAGCGCATACAGCCATTTCTGAGGTCATAAGACCTGTTTATTTATAGCATAGATATCTTAATAGGTACTATTTTTCCAATACACAAAATAGGCTGTGGGCTTGAAACGCCATCAAAAATTCCGTATACCCGTAAAATTTTACCAAAGACAATATCATAGTACTATGGATACGGTCATCAGGTCATCAGACTACAATAAAATACTATTTTCCACTATAAACACCCACGATTCGTTCATGAAACGCTATAAATCGTGGAAAAAACTTCAGGCCACTATAAACCACCATGACATGTTCTGTGGTGGTTGGTTTATTTGGTTTTTATTAATCTGCTTATTTACACAACTAGGGCTGCCATCATCTAAATTGCCGACAGAGGACAAAAACTTCAAAAACCCCGGACATTTAGGTAAAATTGCGGTTTTTCCCCGGACACGCCTAAAACAAATATTCTTAAAAAAAATGAAGTTTTTATTTAACATTTTATTCATTAAATATTTTTCATTCAACATTAATAATTATTCATTAAACAATAAATATGTTATATTGCCGCGCTGGAGTTGGCTTCGATGCGGTTTACGAACGAATGAATTATTTGCTTAGATTTGTTTTTATTTATTGATTATCCTTCAATTAATTGTGGTTACCCCGGACACATATAGTGTCCGGGTTTTACCCGGATCTTTTTGCAAATCCTCCCCGGACGGCCCCCGGACGCCCTCCAGACTAGGACAAATCCGGGGAAACCCGGATGGATGGCAGCCCTACACAACCGACTTAGCCCACGATAGCTGAGTGTGTTTATTTTGTTTAATCTGATGACAACACCTTATGATTTAGACGCTGAAAAAAAACTTGTTTAAAAAGAAGATTGACAAGATGGTGTTGGTTTGTGACAGTTTGATTGCCACAACATCTTCTAAAAGTTAGGCCGCGTTAGCAAGGTGATACGGGTCATTGACCCGACAGCTACTGTGAACTCTTATTTCTAAACAATACTATCGCTCCCCATACTGACTGGCGACAAACGTCACAATTCTAGCGTATCATAATAGCGGTCGAGTTCGACTTCACGGTCGTTGCAGGTTGCAGGTGTGTCAAATCTAAATACTCTTTGCAATCAACCCTGTAAAATATTAATGTGTATATTATGTATATAATTATATATTATATATATTAATGTGTATATAGTCAAATGCAGCAACATTAGTTACAACAACATAAACTAATAAAATAAGAAAAGAAAAAACAAAACTTAACAAACAATAACAAAAAACTAAACAAAACTAAAAATAACACGAAAACTTCCAAATCTTCCAATAATCGACCGAAAGCAAGCTGTGACTTTGACACAGAATGTGTAAAACGAAATGGCGGGAACTACCCTATATATAATTTACTCTATGGCGTGAACCAAAGATGTTGTGCAGATCTGCAGCGTCGAAAAAGTATAAGTTTAAGTTTTGAATTTTATGAAATTTTCTTTAAATTCATATGTTGTTATATGTACATCTTTACAAACTTATGAAACATTAATAAAACAGTAATAAGAGTGCAGTTTAATCGTTTTTAGGGTTCCGTAGTCAACAAAGAACCCTTAAAGTTTTGCCATGTCGTCCGTCCGTCTGTCTGTCCGCGGCTTAGAAACGGTAAAATAAAACCTTGAAAAAAATCGTTATTACCTCACCTAATCGTAAAGTGGGGGTGAGTTTTTTGTGTGTGAAAAACAGTTTTTCAATTCAGGGATTCGTTCGCGAAATATTAAGGGCTGCTTATCTCGACTGTAAGTTTTCAAATTCATTGTAAGCCATGAAATTGCAATATTTTACGTCTGAAAAAAAAAAAAATGTTTTTGATAATTCAGGGATTCGTTCGCAAAATATTAAGGGCTGGTTATCTCGACTGTAAGTTTTCAAATTCATTTTAAGCCATGAAATTGCAATATTTTACGTCTGAAAAAAAAAATGTTTTTAATAAATCCTTCCCATAGATTCTTTCGCGGTTTTATAAAACTTACATAACCAAATTATATAAAAATTGCAGGATATTAAAGAAACAGTACTTTAATAAGTACTTTCGTTTGTACTTTTTTTTAAATTTCACCGCGAAAACGTTTTTTGATATCTAGTTGAAACTGATACTTCCTACAAAAGTCTACGGTTCCATGGTGCTGTAAAAAAATCAAGCTTCTAACTCGACGCGAAAAAAAGTTATTGCACTTTACATAATCATACATAGTTTTTACCTTTTGTATGAATCTTAAGGAGAATAAAGAGTAACGAACAACTGAACAAACGTGAAGTAACAGGCGAGAAAAAAGAAAGTAACAAGCTGAGTTCGAGTTTCGACACACGGAATGAGTAAAACAAAATGAACGAGGAACCAAAAATGTTTTGTACGCCGTAGCGTCGTACCGCGCAAAACGAAACAGTGTAAGTTCAAGTTTAGAATTTTCACTTTCTGTGATAGGTAATTTCTTGAGGATAAATTTTTCAAGTAATTTTAGTTTGCTGAATGTTAATAATAAAAGGTAAAAATAAAAATTGGTATTACTTTCTAACAAAGGTAAACTTTTTTAAATAACATATAATGAATGAATGAATGAATTTGAATGAAAATTAAATTTAGATAAATTGTAAATAAACCTTCTCTACTTTTTTCTTTTTTGTAAATAACTTATTTGTCAAATTTAATTAACGTCATTGTCAGAATCTCAACTGATGCCGGGCCCAGTGGGGCCCGAAATATATCTTGAGCAAAACATTTTATTTTTGCCTTTTATTATTAACATTCAGTAAACTAAAATTACTTTAAGATAAATTGTTATTCAGCTTCAAAAAACTTATGAAATATGTCTAAAACAGTAACAAGAGTGCAGTTGCAATGTTTTTAGGGTTCCGTAGTACCTAAAAGGTACAAAAGGAACCATTATGGTGAGACTCCGTTGTCCGTCCGTCCGTATATCACAGCCTCATAACTTTAGCACCGTTATTCACGATATCCTGACAGCCAATAATAATATGATGGTGTTTCAACAAATTTTGCTTTTTGGGCTGTATAGAGACATAGTTTGATTTCGCTAGATAACACTTTTGGAAAAAAAAAGAATGAAGAAAATAAGCTGTTGACTTCACAATCAGTTTTTTCCTTTTCTATGAATGTTAAGAAAAATCCATGCGTAAATAGGGCCTCTTAAAGAGCTGATTGTAAAAATGTATACTTTCACTATATTTACTGGCACTGATTTCGCAAAATTTTTGAAAAACCACAAAAAATGTATGGTCCCTCCTTATCTCCAAAACTGGTGGACCGAAAAATATAAAAAAAAAAAAAATAGTAATATGTGTTTAAGTAAAGTTAACAGTAAAAATATAGATTATGTTTATTTTGCGAAATCCATCGCTATGAATACTCTAAATATTATTAGAGTGCAATACAAACTAGAAAATATCAATCAGAAACAAACCCAAAGACAAGAATATGAAAAAATTCCCCGGGCCAGGATTCGAACCTGCGACCTCTTGTTATCAAGACAAGCGCGCTACCAATTGCGCCACCGAGGTTCCTACCCGGACCGGTGAATTCTTCCATCATACTTGTCCACTGTTATTTTTGCTTCTGCTTGATATACTAGCTTGTACAACACATATAGAACGCTCACGAGGGCGTTATGTGATTTCACGCCTTGTTCTTAGAAACAGATGGCGCTGTCGTCGCTACAATATTGTTGCTTCAGACAGTTAAGAAATTCACAGTTCTCATTAACTAAGATTATGTTTATTTTGCGAAATCCATCGCTATGAATACTCTAAATATTATTAGAGTGCAATACAAACTAGAAAATATCAATCAGAAACAAACCCAAAGACAAGAATATGAAAAAATTCCCCGGGCCAGGATTCGAACCTGCGACCTCTTGTTATCAAGACAAGCGCGCTACCAATTGCGCCACCGAGGTTCCTACCCGGACCGGTGAATTCTTCCATCATACTTGTCCACTGTTATTTTTGCTTCTGCTTGATATACTAGCTTGTACAACACATATAGAACGCTCACGAGGGCGTTATGTGATTTCACGCCTTGTTCTTAGAAACAGATGGCGCTGTCGTCGCTACAATATTGTTGCTTCAGACAGTTAAGAAATTCACAGTTCTCATTAACTAAGATTATGTTTATTTTGCGAAATCCATCGCTATGAATACTCTAAATATTATTAGAGTGCAATACAAACTAGAAAATATCAATCAGAAACAAACCCAAAGACAAGAATATGAAAAAATTCCCCGGGCCAGGATTCGAACCTGCGACCTCTTGTTATCAAGACAAGCGCGCTACCAATTGCGCCACCGAGGTTCCTACCCGGACCGGTGAATTCTTCCATCATACTTGTCCACTGTTATTTTTGCTTCTGCTTGATATACTAGCTTGTACAACACATATAGAACGCTCACGAGGGCGTTATGTGATTTCACGCCTTGTTCTTAGAAACAGATGGCGCTGTCGTCGCTACAATATTGTTGCTTCAGACAGTTAAGAAATTCACAGTTCTCATTAACTAAGATTATGTTTATTTTGCGAAATCCATCGCTATGAATACTCTAAATATTATTAGAGTGCAATACAAACTAGAAAATATCAATCAGAAACAAACCCAAAGACAAGAATATGAAAAAATTCCCCGGGCCAGGATTCGAACCTGCGACCTCTTGTTATCAAGACAAGCGCGCTACCAATTGCGCCACCGAGGTTCCTACCCGGACCGGTGAATTCTTCCATCATACTTGTCCACTGTTATTTTTGCTTCTGCTTGATATACTAGCTTGTACAACACATATAGAACGCTCACGAGGGCGTTATGTGATTTCACGCCTTGTTCTTAGAAACAGATGGCGCTGTCGTCGCTACAATATTGTTGCTTCAGACAGTTAAGAAATTCACAGTTCTCATTAACTAAGATTATGTTTATTTTGCGAAATCCATCGCTATGAATACTCTAAATATTATTAGAGTGCAATACAAACTAGAAAATATCAATCAGAAACAAACCCAAAGACAAGAATATGAAAAAATTCCCCGGGCCAGGATTCGAACCTGCGACCTCTTGTTATCAAGACAAGCGCGCTACCAATTGCGCCACCGAGGTTCCTACCCGGACCGGTGAATTCTTCCATCATACTTGTCCACTGTTATTTTTGCTTCTGCTTGATATACTAGCTTGTACAACACATATAGAACGCTCACGAGGGCGTTATGTGATTTCACGCCTTGTTCTTAGAAACAGATGGCGCTGTCGTCGCTACAATATTGTTGCTTCAGACAGTTAAGAAATTCACAGTTCTCATTAACTAAGATTATGTTTATTTTGCGAAATCCATCGCTATGAATACTCTAAATATTATTAGAGTGAAATACAAACTAGAAAATATCAATCAGAAACAAACCCAAAGACAAGAATATGAAAAAATTCCCCGGGCCAGGATTCGAACCTGCGACCTCTTGTTATCAAGACAAGCGCGCTACCAATTGCGCCACCGAGGTTCCTACCCGGACCGGTAAATTCTTCCATCATACTTGTCCACTGTTATTTTTGCTTCTGCTTGATATACTAGCTTGTACAACACATATAGAACGCTCACGAGGGCGTTATGTGATTTCACGCCTTGTTCTTAGAAACAGATGGCGCTGTCGTCGCTACAATATTGTTGCTTCAGACAGTTAAGAAATTCACAGTTCTCATTAACTAAGATTATGTTTATTTTGCGAAATCCATCGCTATGAATACTCTAAATATTATTAGAGTGCAATACAAACTAGAAAATATCAATCAGAAACAAACCCAAAGACAAGAATATGAAAAAATTCCCCGGGCCAGGATTCGAACCTGCGACCTCTTGTTATCAAGACAAGCGCGCTACCAATTGCGCCACCGAGGTTCCTACCCGGACCGGTGAATTCTTCCATCATACTTGTCCACTGTTATTTTTGCTTCTGCTTGATATACTAGCTTGTACAACACATATAGAACGCTCACGAGGGCGTTATGTGATTTCACGCCTTGTTCTTAGAAACAGATGGCGCTGTCGTCGCTACAATATTGTTGCTTCAGACAGTTAAGAAATTCACAGTTCTCATTAACTAAGATTATGTTTATTTTGCGAAATCCATCGCTATGAATACTCTAAATATTATTAGAGTGAAATACAAACTAGAAAATATCAATCAGAAACAAACCCAAAGACAAGAATATGAAAAAATTCCCCGGGCCAGGATTCGAACCTGCGACCTCTTGTTATCAAGACAAGCGCGCTACCAATTGCGCCACCGAGGTTCCTACCCGGACCGGTGAATTCTTCCATCATACTTGTCCACTGTTATTTTTGCTTCTGCTTGATATACTAGCTTGTACAACACATATAGAACGCTCACGAGGGCGTTATGTGATTTCACGCCTTGTTCTTAGAAACAGATGGCGCTGTCGTCGCTACAATATTGTTGCTTCAGACAGTTAAGAAATTCACAGTTCTCATTAACTAAGATTATGTTTATTTTGCGAAATCCATCGCTATGAATACTCTAAATATTATTAGAGTGCAATACAAACTAGAAAATATCAATCAGAAACAAACCCAAAGACAAGAATATGAAAAAATTCGAATCCTGGCCCGGGGAATTTTTTCATATTCTTGTCTTTGGGTTTGTTTCTGATTGATATTTTCTAGTTTGTATTGCACTCTAATAATATTTAGAGTATTCATAGCGATGGATTTCGCAAAATAAACATAATCTTAGTTAATGAGAACTGTGAATTTCTTAACTGTCTGAAGCAACAATATTGTAGCGACGACAGCGCCATCTGTTTCTAAGAACAAGGCGTGAAATCACATAACGCCCTCGTGAGCGTTCTATATGTGTTGTACAAGCTAGTATATCAAGCAGAAGCAAAAATAACAGTGGACAAGTATGATGGAAGAATTCACCGGTCCGGGTAGGAACCTCGGTGGCGCAATTGGTAGCGCGCTTGTCTTGATAACAAGAGGTCGCAGGTTCGAATCCTGGCCCGGGGAATTTTTTCATATTCTTGTCTTTGGGTTTGTTTCTGATTGATATTTTCTAGTTTGTATTGCACTCTAATAATATTTAGAGTATTCATAGCGATGGATTTCGCAAAATAAACATAATCTTAGTTAATGAGAACTGTGAATTTCTTAACTGTCTGAAGCAACAATATTGTAGCGACGACAGCGCCATCTGTTTCTAAGAACAAGGCGTGAAATCACATAACGCCCTCGTGAGCGTTCTATATGTGTTGTACAAGCTAGTATATCAAGCAGAAGCAAAAATAACAGTGGACAAGTATGATGGAAGAATTCACCGGTCCGGGTAGGAACCTCGGTGGCGCAATTGGTAGCGCGCTTGTCTTGATAACAAGAGGTCGCAGGTTCGAATCCTGGCCCGGGGAATTTTTTCATATTCTTGTCTTTGGGTTTGTTTCTGATTGATATTTTCTAGTTTGTATTGCACTCTAATAATATTTAGAGTATTCATAGCGATGGATTTCGCAAAATAAACATAATCTTAGTTAATGAGAACTGTGAATTTCTTAACTGTCTGAAGCAACAATATTGTAGCGACGACAGCGCCATCTGTTTCTAAGAACAAGGCGTGAAATCACATAACGCCCTCGTGAGCGTTCTATATGTGTTGTACAAGCTAGTATATCAAGCAGAAGCAAAAATAACAGTGGACAAGTATGATGGAAGAATTCACCGGTCCGGGTAGGAACCTCGGTGGCGCAATTGGTAGCGCGCTTGTCTTGATAACAAGAGGTCGCAGGTTCGAATCCTGGCCCGGGGAATTTTTTCATATTCTTGTCTTTGGGTTTGTTTCTGATTGATATTTTCTAGTTTGTATTGCACTCTAATAATATTTAGAGTATTCATAGCGATGGATTTCGCAAAATAAACATAATCTTAGTTAATGAGAACTGTGAATTTCTTAACTGTCTGAAGCAACAATATTGTAGCGACGACAGCGCCATCTGTTTCTAAGAACAAGGCGTGAAATCACATAACGCCCTCGTGAGCGTTCTATATGTGTTGTACAAGCTAGTATATCAAGCAGAAGCAAAAATAACAGTGGACAAGTATGATGGAAGAATTCACCGGTCCGGGTAGGAACCTCGGTGGCGCAATTGGTAGCGCGCTTGTCTTGATAACAAGAGGTCGCAGGTTCGAATCCTGGCCCGGGGAATTTTTTCATATTCTTGTCTTTGGGTTTGTTTCTGATTGATATTTTCTAGTTTGTATTGCACTCTAATAATATTTAGAGTATTCATAGCGATGGATTTCGCAAAATAAACATAATCTTAGTTAATGAGAACTGTGAATTTCTTAACTGTCTGAAGCAACAATATTGTAGCGACGACAGCGCCATCTGTTTCTAAGAACAAGGCGTGAAATCACATAACGCCCTCGTGAGCGTTCTATATGTGTTGTACAAGCTAGTATATCAAGCAGAAGCAAAAATAACAGTGGACAAGTATGATGGAAGAATTCACCGGTCCGGGTAGGAACCTCGGTGGCGCAATTGGTAGCGCGCTTGTCTTGATAACAAGAGGTCGCAGGTTCGAATCCTGGCCCGGGGAATTTTTTCATATTCTTGTCTTTGGGTTTGTTTCTGATTGATATTTTCTAGTTTGTATTGCACTCTAATAATATTTAGAGTATTCATAGCGATGGATTTCGCAAAATAAACATAATCTTAGTTAATGAGAACTGTGAATTTCTTAACTGTCTGAAGCAACAATATTGTAGCGACGACAGCGCCATCTGTTTCTAAGAACAAGGCGTGAAATCACATAACGCCCTCGTGAGCGTTCTATATGTGTTGTACAAGCTAGTATATCAAGCAGAAGCAAAAATAACAGTGGACAAGTATGATGGAAGAATTCACCGGTCCGGGTAGGAACCTCGGTGGCGCAATTGGTAGCGCGCTTGTCTTGATAACAAGAGGTCGCAGGTTCGAATCCTGGCCCGGGGAATTTTTTCATATTCTTGTCTTTGGGTTTGTTTCTGATTGATATTTTCTAGTTTGTATTGCACTCTAATAATATTTAGAGTATTCATAGCGATGGCTTTCGCAAAATAAACATAATCTTAGTTAATGAGAACTGTGAATTTCTTAACTGTCTGAAGCAACAATATTGTAGCGACGACAGCGCCATCTGTTTCTAAGAACAAGGCGTGAAATCACATAACGCCCTCGTGAGCGTTCTATATGTGTTGTACAAGCTAGTATATCAAGCAGAAGCAAAAATAACAGTGGACAAGTATGATGGAAGAATTCACCGGTCCGGGTAGGAACCTCGGTGGCGCAATTGGTAGCGCGCTTGTCTTGATAACAAGAGGTCGCAGGTTCGAATCCTGGCCCGGGGAATTTTTTCATATTCTTGTCTTTGGGTTTGTTTCTGATTGATATTTTCTAGTTTGTATTGCACTCTAATAATATTTAGAGTATTCATAGCGATGGATTTCGCAAAATAAACATAATCTTAGTTAATGAGAACTGTGAATTTCTTAACTGTCTGAAGCAACAATATTGTAGCGACGACAGCGCCATCTGTTTCTAAGAACAAGGCGTGAAATCACATAACGCCCTCGTGAGCGTTCTATATGTGTTGTACAAGCTAGTATATCAAGCAGAAGCAAAAATAACAGTGGACAAGTATGATGGAAGAATTCACCGGTCCGGGTAGGAACCTCGGTGGCGCAATTGGTAGCGCGCTTGTCTTGATAACAAGAGGTCGCAGGTTCGAATCCTGGCCCGGGGAATTTTTTCATATTCTTGTCTTTGGGTTTGTTTCTGATTGATATTTTCTAGTTTGTATTGCACTCTAATAATATTTAGAGTATTTATAGCGATGGATTTCGCAAAATAAACATAATCTTAGTTAATGAGAACTGTGAATTTCTTAACTGTCTGAAGCAACAATATTGTAGCGACGACAGCGCCATCTGTTTCTAAGAACAAGGCGTGAAATCACATAACGCCCTCGTGAGCGTTCTATATGTGTTGTACAAGCTAGTATATCAAGCAGAAGCAAAAATAACAGTGGACAAGTATGATGGAAGAATTCACCGGTCCGGGTAGGAACCTCGGTGGCGCAATTGGTAGCGCGCTTGTCTTGATAACAAGAGGTCGCAGGTTCGAATCCTGGCCCGGGGAATTTTTTCATATTCTTGTCTTTGGGTTTGTTTCTGATTGATATTTTCTAGTTTGTATTGCACTCTAATAATATTTAGAGTATTCATAGCGATGGATTTCGCAAAATAAACATAATCTTAGTTAATGAGAACTGTGAATTTCTTAACTGTCTGAAGCAACAATATTGTAGCGACGACAGCGCCATCTGTTTCTAAGAACAAGGCGTGAAATCACATAACGCCCTCGTGAGCGTTCTATATGTGTTGTACAAGCTAGTATATCAAGCAGAAGCAAAAATAACAGTGGACAAGTATGATGGAAGAATTCACCGGTCCGGGTAGGAACCTCGGTGGCGCAATTGGTAGCGCGCTTGTCTTGATAACAAGAGGTCGCAGGTTCGAATCCTGGCCCGGGGAATTTTTTCATATTCTTGTCTTTGGGTTTGTTTCTGATTGATATTTTCTAGTTTGTATTGCACTCTAATAATATTTAGAGTATTCATAGCGATGGATTTCGCAAAATAAACATAATCTTAGTTAATGAGAACTGTGAATTTCTTAACTGTCTGAAGCAACAATATTGTAGCGACGACAGCGCCATCTGTTTCTAAGAACAAGGCGTGAAATCACATAACGCCCTCGTGAGCGTTCTATATGTGTTGTACAAGCTAGTATATCAAGCAGAAGCAAAAATAACAGTGGACAAGTATGATGGAAGAATTCACCGGTCCGGGTAGGAACCTCGGTGGCGCAATTGGTAGCGCGCTTGTCTTGATAACAAGAGGTCGCAGGTTCGAATCCTGGCCCGGGGAATTTTTTCATATTCTTGTCTTTGGGTTTGTTTCTGATTGATATTTTCTAGTTTGTATTGCACTCTAATAATATTTAGAGTATTCATAGCGATGGATTTCGCAAAATAAACATAATCTTAGTTAATGAGAACTGTGAATTTCTTAACTGTCTGAAGCAACAATATTGTAGCGACGACAGCGCCATCTGTTTCTAAGAACAAGGCGTGAAATCACATAACGCCCTCGTGAGCGTTCTATATGTGTTGTACAAGCTAGTATATCAAGCAGAAGCAAAAATAACAGTGGACAAGTATGATGGAAGAATTCACCGGTCCGGGTAGGAACCTCGGTGGCGCAATTGGTAGCGCGCTTGTCTTGATAACAAGAGGTCGCAGGTTCGAATCCTGGCCCGGGGAATTTTTTCATATTCTTGTCTTTGGGTTTGTTTCTGATTGATATTTTCTAGTTTGTATTGCACTCTAATAATATTTAGAGTATTCATAGCGATGGATTTCGCAAAATAAACATAATCTTAGTTAATGAGAACTGTGAATTTCTTAACTGTCTGAAGCAACAATATTGTAGCGACGACAGCGCCATCTGTTTCTAAGAACAAGGCGTGAAATCACATAACGCCCTCGTGAGCGTTCTATATGTGTTGTACAAGCTAGTATATCAAGCAGAAGCAAAAATAACAGTGGACAAGTATGATGGAAGAATTCACCGGTCCGGGTAGGAACCTCGGTGGCGCAATTGGTAGCGCGCTTGTCTTGATAACAAGAGGTCGCAGGTTCGAATCCTGGCCCGGGGAATTTTTTCATATTCTTGTCTTTGGGTTTGTTTCTGATTGATATTTTCTAGTTTGTATTGCACTCTAATAATATTTAGAGTAAAAATATACTTAGCGGTTGAGACATTCGCGAGAACAAAAGGACAAAATATTTTTTTTCATCCACAACATTGTTCCTAAAACTGTCGAATTACGGAACCCTAGGTACAGTTTTTTTAATACAGTGTTTTTAATACAGTTTTTTTAATACAGTTTTATTTAATACATGTCAGTAATTATTATATCACATAAATTTCATTCCGCGATTTTACGAATTCGTAAATTTTGGAGATATGTTTTTTGTACTACAATGAAGTATTATGATACGCTAGAATTGTGACAGTCGGTATGGGGAGCGATATTATCGTTTTGAAATTAGACTTCGCAGTAGCTGTCGGGGTCAATGTACTGTACCGCCTTGCTAATGTGGCCTAACTTTACCAATAAATTATATACATTTTTGAACTTAAGCAAAATTCAACAAACTAAAATCTGATAGTATAAATCAAACATGCGGTTACGGATGCATAATTTATAAGACTGCACCATGGATGTCGTGGTGTGACATACCCTTATGCCCTTGGACGAATGACATACCATTGGTAAGTATAGATTTCCTCATCAATTCTTTAACCAAAGACCAATAAATACTTACCCCGATTTCTTTTAGGAACGGTTCATAATGTGTATTTTAGTTAGTACAGTAGCTACAAATCCAAAAAACTAGTTTCTCACACGTCTTGTTTATTTGTATACTGCTGTCTGTCTTTTTCGATAAAATGACATCGATTTTTATCTTATTTTAAATGTAGTCATACAAATTGTATCTCTTGAGGTTTCAGAGTGACAATACTTTAATGAAGAAGTGGAAAGACAATATAAAAGATGCAAAAATTAGCTATGCGAAAACAAAAAAAAATGGCATCCCCCTTTCTCAAAATATACATTTTAGTGGGAATGGGATGGTGTGGATGTCTGGTTGTCGGTGTGCGTGGGCGTATCTTTTTCGGACTAGTTCTTTTATTTTATTGACGTTAGAAAAATGTTAACGTGGTATTCTTACTTGTAAAAATAAAGTTAATTTTTTAATTGCAGAAAATGCATTATTAAGCTACCTTGTCGTTTTTCTATTCCTCAATTACCCAGACATGATTTTATGGCTTTTGTGAGCAGATTTTGCATATTTGCCTTTGGTAGTATTATTATTTTGAATGTTGTGTCTAATGTTGAGTAAACTCATATTTGAATTATATTTTTAGCCGAAAATTAAAAGTTACCCCATCACTAAACGTAGCTGTCAGTGGCAACTTGGCAAGATTTTTTTCTAACCTCTCCCTTGCTCCTTGCTCATTGATGAAAAAGCTCCATACAAAAGGCACTGTGCTCCAAACAAAAGGGACTGTGCTCCAAATTGCTGGAGAAAGTTACTGCTATAATAATATAAAGTTATTAGATAACATGATTAGGTGATAGATGATTTAAATAGAATTTAACCATGGAGTTCATAAAATTGGCAATGTTTACATATTGTTAGGCCTTAGAAATTAGCTACATTCTATAGCATATGTTTACCAACGGATGTTAAAAACTCGGATTAAAATGCACTGGAACCCAAAGTGATTATTCCTGATAAAAATTTACTAGTGGTATTTTTGCTCAATCACAGATAAAGATCTGTGTTCAATAACCACATTTATGGCTAAGGGTCAACATGGATTCTAAATATGCTTCAATAACTGGGGAAACCGAAAAAAATTCCCAGAACGTTAAAAGAAAAGCCAACTTGGTAAATAAATTAAACATAAAAAGAATTAAAATTAATAATGTCAATCATGTAAACCTGACTGTGGACAGTAAAGAAACAGTGAGCAAATGTAATTCACAAGTTGAAGAAGTGAAAAACCCTGTGGTTGAAGACTTGCAGGAAGCTCGAAAGCGATTGCCTGTGTATGCAGTAAGAGGAAGGTTTGTATGAAACTTTGAATTATATTACAACCAATAAAAGGTGTAGATAGGTTACCTACCCCAAATTTGAATTTCATGAATGGCACATAACAGATTTAACCTTAGTAAATTAAGGTCGCGTTCTTAAACGCCTGATAAATGTATAATTTCTCACCTCTGGTGGTTGTGGAATGGGTGACAGTTAATTTTTACCTTTATCTCGGCGTTTAGGAATGTTACCTTAGTAATACTGCAATATCACATTGACTTGTGGAAGTAGGACAGCATGTTATAATTATCGGGAGAAAAAATGAGAATTTTGAATCCCGCGATCCCGGTACTTCGTTAGGCATTTCCATGTTATGATCTATGTATCTACTTAAAAACTATACCTATTCTGACCCCTGCTATTGACCTATCTATGCCTTTCCCCAAATATCAATGGTGACAACCTAAAAAACTCCATACATCATCTTTACAAATTCCTCTCTTTTTCAGATTGATAGAGGAGATAAAGAAGAACCAAACTATGATTTTAATTGGTGAGACAGGTAGTGGGAAGACCACTCAGATCCCTCAGCTAATCCATGGGGCACGGCTGGAAGGAGCCGGAGCAATCGCCATTACCCAGCCTCGGAGAGTCGCAGCCATAACTATAGCTCTCAGGGTAGCTGCTGAGATGAAGACTGAAGTAGGAGCCATTGTAGGGTGAGCATATTGTTAATTTACCTCCTCAATCAAATGCCAGAATCTGATGACAAAATGTGGAAATTTTAATTTGTTGTAGGAAATACTGGTATAGTAAGTAGGTATCTTTTTCATAAACGTTTAAAAGTTTATGTAGCCTATTGTGAAAAAAATACCTACTATACCAGTATTGTTACAAAAAATTTAAATTTCCATATTTTGCTATCAGATTCTGGTAGACTTATAAATGAAGTTACAATGAAAATTATCAGCATTATTCTCCAGATGAAGATATGAAATAAAAGAATATTTAACTGAATATTGCTCATTTTATGAAGCAACTATTTTAGCTGCAAGTTTGATAAGAGGTTCGTTCAGAAATGCCAAAATCACAGAAAAAATGTTTCCGAATGACAAGGTATAAGTTTAACAACATTCTCATTCATTACCAAAAATTTAAGTTATATTCTTATATATTTATATATTTTTATATTTATTTCAGGTATACTGTGAGGTTTGAAGATG
Organism: Ypsolopha sequella; assembly: GCA_934047225.1. NCBI lineage: Eukaryota > Metazoa > Arthropoda > Insecta > Lepidoptera > Ypsolophidae > Ypsolopha > Ypsolopha sequella. Next base: position 12,188,050 of record OW203992.1, read on the forward strand.
TAACAAGTCCAAGGACCAAGGTGAAATATTTAACAGATGGAATGTTACTAAGAGAGGCCATTATAGACCCATTACTGAAGACATATTCTATAGTGATATTAGATGAAGCTCATGAGCGTACAGTAAGCACTGATGTGCTTTTTGGGATCATCAAGTTGGCACAGAAAGAAAGATTTGAGAAGAAATTAACACCTCTCAAGGTAAATGAATAAAAAATTTAATTTTTTCAAAATGTGATGTGCCTTTATTCCCCCTAAATGCTATCCACTTATTTACTTTATAAAAAGTAAATAAATTCTGGATACTTAGATTTAGTTATAAAAATCTTCAGGTTTTGTGATTGTATACATTTTTATCTTTATCACCTATAATGCAGGAGTTGTATGAATTGCCTAGTTTTATTTTCTTCATTACAGGTTATAATCATGTCAGCTACAATGGATGTGGACACTTTCAGCAAATATTTTAACAATTGCCCTGTCATCTACCTCGAGGGTCGCACATTCCCGGTCACAATATACCATTCTAAGACAACACACGAAGACTACCAATACGCTGCTGTTTGCACCATATTTCAGCTCCATGCTACAGCTCCACCAAAGTAGGTGCAATAACACATAATTAAATATTGTACTTTGTGCTAATATTTGAAATTGTATATATGTATTTGTTAGGGACTGAGACTTACCCATGAGTTTTTTAGACATTTTGTCCATAGTAAAGCTGAATTAGGAACGATTTCTATTAAAAATTTGTAAAAGTTAAGTAATTAAAGCTTAAAATTATGCAACTTTATTTACCTACACTGAAGGACTATTATGTAATGAATCTAATAATTAATATGGTCGATCCAAATTTTGCTAAAAATATCTTTATTTTCGACTTTCTTTTTTTTATTGGGTAGATCTCGTTGGACCCTTTTCTTAGAGTACCATGAATATGGGTGTAGCTTTAGACATTTCCGGCGGGTAGATCTCGGCGAGACGTTTTCTTGGAGTACCATCAACATTCAGCCGTTCCGAAGATATAGCCGAAAGAAAAATTTTCCGAAAATATTTTGAAGGTTTTTTTTTTTGACACTTCCCTAGTGTGTGATGTATCCCTACTGTCATGAACAACCGCAATGACAGACACATCCCTAGTTTCGGTTACATCCCTACTGCCAGGCACATCACTACGAATGGCACATCCCTAATGTCAGGTACATCACTATTATTTATTTATTTATTTATTTATTTATTTATTATTACACAAAATTTGTACAACATAACAGTAGCCCAATGCGCTATACAAATGAATAAGTGCTACAACATTAAATACATATTGTAAATAACAATATAACAATGAGAACAAAATACAAAACAACATAATTAAAAAATAAGACTCATGCAGGCTTCATCTCACAGAACTTCAAACACTCCCGATAAACATCCATCCAACAGTCAGCGAACAGGTCACACTGTGGCTCTGCTGACAGCAGCGAGTTAAGAGCACTGCGAGCTCGCGGGAGCGGAGATTGGCGGCGCGCCTCGGTCGCGACTATGGGCACGTGCAGCAGATGGTGGTGACGCGCGCGCGCATATTTGTCCGGCGCGAATAATGACGCTACAGCGTTCACGAGCTGCGGGCAGTCTGAGCTCCCGCGCAGCATGCGACATACCACAATCAGCAGCTCAACGTTACGCCTAACTTCTAAAGAGTTAAACCCAAGTGAACCTAAAAGAAAAAGGGTAGGGTACATGAAAGGATAATATCCATATTTACGCTTGTACATATACCGAAGAAACGCTTTTTGAACCTTTTCAATCAAGAGAGTATATGTCTGTTCGTGCGGGTTCCAAACGATGGCACTCGCTTCAATTTTACTTCTTACAAGTGTTGTGTAAAGCAATTGTACAATTTTCGTATTCTGCAGATCTTTGCTATTTCTTATCACAAAACCAAGCCTCTTGAAGCAGTTTGTTGCCAGTGCAACAATATGTTCGTGGAAAGTTAATTGAGCATCGAAGACAACGCCAAGGTCCCCCACAGAGAATACACGCGCGATTGTTACGTCTCACATATTGAAATAATGACAAACTCCATCTCTAGTGTCAGGGACATCACTACGAACTCTGAGACATCACTATTTTGAAGTCAAAAAATGTCAAAGCCCATCTCTAGCGTAAAGACATCACTATGAAATAGGTCTTTACATACGAAATTGCCGAAATTTTCTTACAGATTCATGAGTTCATAATATTTAATAGTTATTACTATTATTTGTTTTTTGTTTGAAAGTTGATTTCAGGTTTTTACACCTACATATAAAATTTTGTTTTTATTTTCAGTTTGATAACCAAAATTAAAATTTTAAAAACAGTTCGTCCTAAATGCCATCCATTTCCATGATAAGATTCATAATAATTTTTTACAGCTGACACTTTTCAAAAATTAAATTAATGTTGCTGTTAGCTTAATGTTGTCTCATACATACTCATTCCTAAAAAAATTGCAAAAATGTTAGTACTAAAAATTGAGTTTCCTTCAAATTCTCCTAATACAATACAAATATTGTCGAAGCACACCATCCCCAAAGATAGTTTAAAAAAACAAACACATAACTCTCCAGGATAAAGTACTTACTGGCTTGTCTTTACGGCATGAAATGGTAACATTACAATATATTTTTGAGAAAAATACTATTTCAATACTCAATCATCCTTGGTCTGGTCCAGTAAGTTTCTCCCGGTCACCATTGCTGTGGCTTTTGTCTATTCGCTTCCAATCAGTAACTCTGACCGCTGCGCAGTCCTCTATTGAGTTAGTTATCCTCTCCATACGTCTGTAGGGGCCTGAGAGCTAATAGATGACAATTCTGTCTATCACTTACGAGCAACACTCTTGGTGGTAGAGTAACCAACTTCTTCTCGTTTCTTCTGCTAACTTCACTTTGTCTAGGTACTCCCTCTTCCTCTTTTCCCCTCGACCTTTCCTTATATGATATTTATCAAAAATCAACATGACAGATTATAATTAGGTGTATATTTATTATAAAGGTACTTTATTTTTCTTTGCAGCCATGATTTCCTTGTGTTCCTGACTGGCCAAGAAGAAATTGAGTCAGTTATGTATAACATCAAACAAATAGCTAAGGTAAATTCCTGTACTTTCCTCTTCAAGTTTTAATACAAACGTGATGCATTTATTTTGCCTAATTTACTTGCTTTTTAAACTTGTGATATTAATTTTTTGCTTCTACAAACCAAACAATTGTTTCTTATGTTACTATGTATAAAATCCTGATTATTCTTGCTATTCCAGGAAGCCACAGGGCCGCCAATTCGAGTGTGTCCACTGTACGCCGGTCTACCCGCCGCCAAACAACTGCAGGTGTGGAAGGATGCTCCCCCCGGCACCAGGAAGATAGTCTTGGCCACTAACATCGCTGAAGCGTCCGTCACGATACCTCGGATCAAATATGTCATCGACACCGGAATGGTCAAAGAGAGGTCGGTATTTTCAAATTTACATTTTCGTAACTGCATACATTTTTGCATATTTTGTTCTGAGAGAAAATGTTTAAGGACAGACATCATGAGCGCAGCAACTCAGCTTGTGCGCGTAACTAAATGTATTGATGATTCTCCCTAAAGCACAAACGAAGAAGTTTGCTGCCTTGTAGCTTTTGTCGTCACGTCCTAGCCATTCGCACGATTGTCTCGCTTGGTGACGTCAAAAAGTGCATGGCAGTAACGGAAGAAGTCCTGTATGATACACATATCCGTTGTAGCCCAGCTAAAACGAGTGCGACGCGTGGTTTCGGTGACGTAGGCGTAAACAACGGGCATCGCGATGCCGCGCACCGTTTCACGGCCGAAAGTGAAATAGCGCACGACATCACAGTAAAGTGAAGATACAGTGAAGATAAAAAACCAATTTTACGATGCGCAGTCTTATAGATGAGCGGTCCCCATACCGGTTATTTGTTCTTACATTAATTTTAAAGGTGGAGAATCACTTGGGATCCCAAAATTGCACGCTTTAGAGTTGTATTACCCTAACAATAATGAGTGTGTTCGCAACCTCATATGTATAACTGGCGGGCTCATCTTCCATCTTGCCTTGGATGCAGCGGTTAGAGTTTACCTTCCTGTATTCAAACAGCGTGTGCGCGTGTGTGCGTGTGTCAGGACGTGGTGCACGGGGACTGGCGCCGAGCGACTGCGCGTGTGTGCGTGCGCGCAGGCCGCGGCTTGGCAGCGAGCGGGGCGCGCGGGGCGGGACGCGCCTGGACACGCCTATAGACTGTATACGGCTAAAGACTTCGCAGCGCGACCACCACATAACTCGCCGGAGATCATCAGGTGGGAAATTAATTGTCTTGTCATTGGCTATAACCACAAAGTAAATAAGTATTTTTTGTTAAAAAAACCTCCCAAAGTCCCTATATTCGTAAATCAAGTGCATATAAGACTGAGACTTCAGTACTTATACTATTTATTTGCTTCCCCAGATGTCCGCTGGCGCCGACGATGTTGTCCATGATCGCACTGGGAGTCGAACCAAACACCTTCCCCTTGATAGACGCTCCGCCGCAAGAATCTGTCAACGCTTCTTTGAACCTGCTGCGAGAATTAGGTGAGAATAAAAAAACACAATAATAACACAAAACAAAAATATGAGCCCGCTCAGAGTTTGTTCTGCTAATTTCATTCTGCTAACGTTGCTAAATCCGGTTTAATGACGTGTCATTTTAAAATAATATTTCGATTGTCAATTGAAGCAAATCAGATCGAACTTTATTTACAGAACCCGTGCATTTTGTAAGACACACTCCCGATTACACATTTGACAATTTCAAGTTAACGGATACTTAAGTATGCAATAAGGGGGTCCAAAAAACAAAAACCCTTTTAGCGAGGCTGGGTTTTCTTCAGTGCTTCGGGTTTGTTGGTATAAAAATTCAAATTAAATTTCAAAATGTTTGACGTAGCCTTGTATTGTGTACCACGTTCACCTTGGCGTACCGAGGGGGGGGGGGAGCACAGAGAGGGGCAGCTGCCCTGCTGGAGCTGGATTCACCTCACAATTTTGGCGATTCTTTCATAGAAACGCTTTGTGGAAAATATTATATTTATATTTACCTTGATTTATTTACCTACAGGAATTTCCTGATTTACCCTCCCCCTAGGCCAAAAGCTCGGTACGCCCATGCACGTTCATATTAAAGATATTTTCAAAATGGTACACAAACAGAAACTTACCATTTTTGCTTACATTTTATTATGTCTTGATCAAACACCATGTCCTGTACCTTAGTAATTTCAGATTTCCCTCGAATGTTAATATAACTCATAAATTATCATTATCACTAATTATCGAAAGAGATTTCTATAGAAATCAATTTAAACAACCCTAAACTACACTAACCCAACAATAACTAAATGTATAGTTTAGATTCGATTTCATTTTTGAGTTCGTTTGTACTCATCATGGATTATATATTTAAATATTATTATAATGGTATTTATTATTATAAATCAACATAATTATATAAATACTTAAACAAACTAAACTGCTAAAAATAAATACGTATTACAAACTAAACTAAAAATAAACAGAACCTTAAAATAAACCTACTATAAAAACTAAATTAACTTACAAATAAAACCCTAACTATCAAAAAGACCGCCCCTCATCGTACCCGGCACAAAGGTTCCCATTACGCTGGCTGCGTTCCCGCGTTGGATGGCTAGGGAAATCCTTTGCGCCAAGTACGACATCGAGCGGTGGTCTTGCCATCTGTGTTTATTAATTATTATTTATTAAATTATTTATCCATTTATATTAACGGTAAGACGTTTGATAACCATTTAAATATTATATATATATATATTATATTATTTAAATATTAATGTTTATGTGTTTATATAACAAAACCAAATCTCGTCGTAATGTTTTACGAAATATTTTTCAGGTGCCGTGGACAGCGAGGCGAGCCCCAAGCTGACAGTTCTGGGGAAAAAGATGGCCGCGTTCCCTATCGACCCCAAATATTCCAAAATCTTGCTGAGCGCTACTGAATTTGATTGTTTGGACGAGGTAAATTTTTACCTGAATATAGGTCTTTTTAGCGGTACAAAGTGGTTTTACAGAGAGCGGCTTTATTGTTTAATTAAATGTTTAGCATATAAGTATTCGTATATACTTTAGCTGTACTTCAGCTTTTCAAGAAATTACAGCTTTTTTCTTTTTCATATTTTTTTACAGATTTAAAATAAGTCGTTTGTTTCCAATTTCTCTAAATAAGAAGGCAATAAATTAAAATAAAACAAATTCTTACCAAAAAAGAGAAGCCCTCACAGTGTATCCTTGTACTTATTCCAGGCGTTAAGTTTGGTGGCCATCTTGTCCAGTGAGAACGTGTTCCACAGTCCAATGCACAAGCGAGAGGAGGCGATGAAAGTGAAACAGAAGTTCATATCGCAACTCGGTGACCACATCACTCTGCTCAACGTCTTCAAGGCCTTCTCTAAAGCTCCTCTTAAAAAGGTATCTAAACACTATGGAGTAAAACTTAATATTGCAATTATTTAAATAAATTTTTGCGAAGAATATGTATCATGAAGTGATACTTTTAGCGTGATATTGATAAGAATAACTTAAAGCTCAGTGACAACCCAAGCAAAACACTTTCAGTAGTTTTGTCTCGATACGTTTTGATACATATAGTCAGAAAAAATACAGTTTTTAGCCGATAGCTACGATTTTATCATAGTTTTATATTCTAGAATAGAATATTTTCTTGCAAATCGATTGAACTAAAATTTTGTGAACAATACAAAGGGTTTTTAAAGCGATCCTTTTACATTTTATTATTGCTCAATTACATTGATATGTAATTATAATAGACATTGACCATTATCTTTCAGCAATGGTGCAAAGAGAACTATCTGCATCATAAAAACCTGTCGCACGCGAGCGAAGTGAGACAACAACTGTTGAGGATATGTCAGAGATACAACATGACCGTCACTAGCTGTGGGCAGGCTTATGAACAGGTAACGTCAATCTGTCAATTTTGACATCTGTCAAAAAATCAATGAAACATTTTTCATAAAATTGAAAAATTTCAGGTTACTTAAATCTTTTTATAGATTTTGACAGATGAAATATTTTTCATGTAATTTTAGACAGATGTCAAAATTGACAGGTGATTCGTTTTTAATCTGCCAAAAAAATATATTAATTTTTTTTCTACCAAGAATACGAAAATGTTTTCATTTATCAGTTTTGACATCTATGTCAAAAAAAACTATGTGAAAAAATGAATAACTGTCATCAAAAATACGTGAAAAAAAAAAACCGGCCAAGTGCCAGTCGGACTCACGCACGAAGGGTTCCGTACTATTATCTATAAAAACGGCAAAAAAATCACGTTTGATGGAATGGGAGCCCCCTTAAATATTAATTTTATTCTGTTTTTTAGTATTTGTTGTTATAGCGGTAACAGAATTACATCATCTGTGAAAATTTCCGCTGTCTAACTATCACGGTTAATGAGATACAGCCTGGTGAAAGTCGGACAGACAGACGGACAGCGGAGTCTTAGTAAGTGTCCCGTTGGTTACGGAACCCTAAAAAACGACACCTTTGGCATCTGTCTGAAAACGGTTGGAAATCAATAACATCATGTAATTACTAGTATCTCAACGAAAGAGGTGTGTCAGGATCGTAGCAGATGGATATCTGTAGTCTGCCAGTCTCTGCCTACCCCGTATATGTATGTATGTATGTATGTATGTGTCTCATTAGCTGTTTTCATGTACCTACAGTCGCGAAGTCGGCAAAGCGCGAACTCTAGTATGAAAATTTGGACGGTCCTAATCCTAGATGGATTCATCAAGAGACGGCATTCCGCGAAAGTTGGCTAAGAAATCTAGAATAGAATAGAATATAATAGAATTTAATAGAATTTATTTCGCAAGAAGAGAGAACAGTACAAGTTACAAGAATTTATAAGCTTAAAATCTAAGATACACGTTATTAATAATTTTCGTGCCCAGTTTTGCACCGTTTTACCAGTTTTTAAGGGTTTTTTTGACAAACGTTGAAACGGTCTTTTTCTGTTTGTCTATCAGCAGCACAACACAACTTAAGCTTATAGAGTTGTGGTATCAAGGTGCAGACAAATAAATCGTCCCGTCCCTATTATTGCATATTAACTAGGGGCCTTATTGTCTAACTTCAAAATCTGTCGCTATCGGTTTCAAATGTATAGTGATTGGCTAAAAATTACGTGTGATGCTGATGTTATTTCTATCCAATCACGATACATTTGAAACCGATGAAATATGAAATTAAATATATTTATTTATGTAATGTAGGTATATTAGATACACTTATTACAGGTCGGTAGGGATAGATGTTGAAGTTAGACAATAAGGGGGCGGATCTTGCTCACTGAAGATACTAGGGTCGTATTCCGTTTTGTGTATCTATTGTATCGGTATGCATAGTTTTGTGTATTTACAGCATTAACGCTTTAATCAAAACAAAACGGTCTTGATGTGAACCTGTCGCCATCTTTGTTTCTTATTTCAAAAGATATAGATGCAAAGTTGAGGTTTGATATGTTGTTAAAAATGCGCGCGATGCTTTGATGCGACCAAAACGGAACGCATCCTAATAAAAATAGGTAACGGTGTCAATTCGGTGTTACATATTTGACAGGACTAAACTTTATTTAAGCGTTTTGTCCTTGTAATTTCGATATAGAAATAAAAAGGCAGAACACTTAAATTAAGTTTAGTCCTGTCAAATATGTAACACCGAATCGAGACCATTGTCGTAAACTTTAGAGATAAAATTATGTTCAGGTACTAAAATGCCTCCTGACCGGACTATTCACGAACTGCGCGTGGCTCCGCGAGAACAGCGGCGCGGGCGGCGGGGGCGCGCGCTTCGTGACCGCGAGCGGGGCGGCCGCCGCGTTGCATCCGTCAGGCGTTCTGCACGCTGCGCGCCCGCCGCCGCCCGCCGTCCTCTACAGTGAGCTACTGCACACGAGGCGGACGTACCTCGTCACAGTTTCCGCCGTACAACCGCACTGGCTGCACCAACGGACCTCTGAAAACGGCAGAAGAAAATCTAGGTGACACTACTTTCATATTGTACATTTGAATTCCAGTTGATGCTTTTTCGTCTGCATTTTCCAGTACAGTTGACGTTTTTGTTTTGAATGGATGATAATATTTTGACAATACGGGTGATTCATACTGTTTTAGGAATAATACTCGCGTACCTGCCATTCATTATTTACAGATTTTACAGTTTTGCCATTACAATTTGAATTTTGACAGTTTACGTAAATATTACCATTTTCCATGTAAAATGTACATAAGCGTAAGTGGATAGATGACTTCTAAGCTTTGTTTAGAGTAATTGATAACGTTAAATGATAAATAAATACAGTGTTTGATGTGTTTTTTAATGCTTAGTTATATGAACATGTGTTTTTAAGTATAATGTTTCTTTTTTTCTTCTATTTGTTAGGTATCAAAAAAAACTATTTGATTATAAAGCTCATTTTAATGACTAGAATATATATTATAATACGGTACTCCTAAAGCCTAAAGTAATAATGCGCATACAAATCTTCGCCACTGTTCGGCAAAGTTCGTATTTCCTTACACTTTCTATACAATCAATAATGTCACGTGGTACGTCCGGTCGCTCGGCTATAGATTTGTATGCGCATTATTACTTTGGGAGTACTGTACTTGTAGATCTATGTTTGTTAATGTGTTTACATAACGATAATGTTTTTACAATATTATCTACATACATTTAGGTCTAGCTAGCCCATCGAACAACTTCGTTTCTCTATGGTTCTAGCCTTTGTAAGTTTAAAAATTCTTGTCCAGCACTTGAAATATTGTTTTAGTTTATAATCGGTCTTAATACATAATGAAGTGTGAGTTTGAAATGTAATTATAATTAATTACTTTTACTTTTTGCTACTTGACTTGGTGCTAAATATTGTAAGTAAAAAAGTTATAAGACGAAAAAAAACCTACAATAATTTTATATAAAAATCAAATATATGAGGATTCCTCCCCAATAAACATGCTGTTTTCGACCAACCAACTTGTTTAATTTCAGACTTTCCCATCTTTTTTTTTTTTTGGAAAATATTTATTGACAATCTAAAGAAAGAAATAGGTCGGCAAGTGTATGTTGCACACTATTTACGGGTTACGCTGAATTTATCATTTCGGTTTTTTTTTTCGTATGTTTCGAGACTTATTTTAGATTACTAAACAGCTTATTCGGCGTAGTCGGTTTTGAGTTGTACCACAGGCGCTTAGGCGGATAGGAAGACATCGAAGGGCGTATAAAGAGTTTCGATTTTATCGTAGAACCCTGAAAGAAGCGTACGAGAATATAAAGTTTTGTAACATCGCATTATAAAATTAATCAAACCAGGTGTGTCGAAAACCACAAGTTCTAGGGAATGACTTCCGTTTTATGACCTGAGTAAATAAATAAATACAATAAATAAATGACAGAAAAATGTGCAAAAGTACCTACTGACTTATCCATTATTGAAATTTTTATTATCCTTTTCGTAATTTAAAAAACCATATGACATACATTGATACTGTTTAATGAAAAGATAAACATAAGATAATTAACACGACCCGTTTTAGGCCACATTAAGGATTTTTGCGTTTTTAAAATTCACCGCAAATAGAAAAATAGGTTTATATATGAATATGGATTAATTATTTAGGTGTTACTCTGATGTGCAATTAGAGTAGATTATTTATTATGTTATTGATATTTTTGTAAACAAGGTGCTAAATCGCCAGTTTTGGCCACATTTCCCCTAGTTGTGGCCATGCCTTTGTGCCCTTTCTGACCACTCGGATTGAGACATAAAACAAAAAAATAGTTGTTAGAAACACATATTAATTAATTAATATTATTTCTTCTTAAACCACCCAAGGAAATATAATATAAAATCAGTTAAAAACTTGAGATCAATCACATTTTGGTTTTGTAAACCACACTTCTATTAAGGTAGGAAATAAAAAAACATGAACATTTGCATTATGTTTTTCGGAAACTTATACCTTTATCTTGACATTTTCCTTCAGCTTCTAGTACCTTCGGTACCTTTAATGGTGAGTAAAAAAAATTTTTCTTTTTGCATGGTCTAGCGCTGTTTATTTTATTACTACCTAGGTTCCATATTTTGAATCTGTAAAAGGTACAACACGTTATATGAAAATATACTTATTTATATTATTATTATAAACCATTTAAATATGGTGGCCCAAACTACTGAAATATGTAAGCTATTTGTGGCCACGCGCATGGTCAATGGCTTGAATGGCAATCAAATTGCTGAGTTGTGGCCACCCCAATTCTTTTAATGAAATAATATAACAAGCAATGAAAATGCCTCAATTAAACATTCCCACAGGTTTCATTTAATGTGTCAAATTCGTTCTAATACCAAATAACGAATGACTGAGATAATATATTTAGAGTACTTACTCGTGGCTCCTTATGGTTTTGAATAACAAATCAGCAAATTTTGACTACTACCACTTTGAAGTTCACTCAAAACCGAAAGAAAGGAGAGATGACTGCAAAACTCCCACTGGTTAAGTTAAACCATGTAGCTTTTTTAGCATAGGTAATATTGTAAATATGTTCTCTTTGCGCTATTTAAAGAAGAACGAGTGTCCGAGTGGCAAAAACTGGGACTGGCCAAAACCGGGTCACCTACCCTACTATTCAAACCAATTTAATCAAACAACATTAAAACCCTTACAAATGGGTTAATTATGATCATGTGGTGAAAGTTTTATGGCAAGTCATTAAAATACACCTGGTTCATACCTATATAATCAGATAGCGCCGAAGAGACGAGAGTTTAATTCGTAGGCCGCCAGTGAAAATAAAGTTTTACTACCGGACATAATTTAGCCAAGTTTTCGTGATAACGTAAAACGCAGATAGGTAGGTAGGTAGGTGGTCGCACGGCACGGGGCGTCGGGCTCGATTCCCGAACACAGCTCCGGGAGACGCCACTTTTCGCGCCAAAAGTCGGCTGCGGATAATGGGAGTTTGAAATGGATGGCGTCATCGATAACATTCTCAACGAGTCTGCTTTTTGTGTTCCCGCTGCTAATTGCCCAACTTCCCGCATTTATACATGGCCGGCCTAATGCTTTTGATTCGTAATCAATTATGAGGATGACCATTCTGGATTCTTAAGTGTTTGTTTATTGCGAAACGATGAGTGGAACCTTGTCTAAAATTGAGGTCAAGTGTGCTGGGCTACTTCCTGGTATACTGAAGGAAAAAAGTTTGTTTTGGCCGCTCTAAACAACTTTCTTGTGTTTTTTAAGAAAACATTTACATTTTTAACTTACATAAGCAAAAATAACGTGTTCGAAAAGGCTTTTCTCTGATTTTTTATTTAAATTTTACCCGAGTTTTCTTCATTAGAACTAAAGTCTAATACTAACTTCGAAAAGGTATTCGCTGCGTATATTACTAGGTAGCGCTGCCATGCCTACATCACTATTTACAATTGTATCACATATAATATAATGAGCTATTATGTATATTACCTACCTACTAGTTTTCTAGTAATAAATTTTAGTGAACGGTATTTATTTCTTTATTTGTTAAGGTTAAACATCAGTCACTCGGTACAAAGTGCACAACTTAACTTTGTTTTTCTTGTTAAGAAGTTAAAAGTGAAAAAGATATTGGTCTATGATAATTCACGCCAATAGTTCAGTATAAGTTATGTTTATAAATCAACAGCTTGAAATTTCATTCACAATTGGCCATGATTTTGTCGAAACAAACTTAAAACAGCATTTTAAGCTTGTTTGGAAAAAATCGTGACTAATTGTGCATTTTATTTTAAACTGTTGATTTATAAACCTAACTTATACTGAACTATTGGCGTGAATTATCATAGACCAATATCTTTTTCACTTTTAACTTCCTAACAAGAAAAACAAAGTTAAGTTGTGCACTTTGTACCGAACGACTAATGTTTAACCTTAATCGTTCACTGAACTTTAACACTAGAAAACATAGACCAATATCTTTTTTCAGTATACAGTATACAATACACCGTCTAACTGTTCTGTCGGATACCGCTTTTATCAAAGTGTAAAAGAGCATTTAGAATGTTATGCTTGTATATCCAGAGGTGGTGAAAAAAACACGTATCTTTATTATATAAGGTCTTTCAATTTAAATGGAAAGTAATTTAGGAGGTGATTCAGTATCGTTAATACATCACATTCCATTGCAAAGCACTTTTTTATGCGCGAACTTTTTTTCACTTCTCAGTACAAAATGGTCCGATCAGCTGACTCAGTTTGTATGGACAAGTGAAGAAAAAGTTCGCGCAAAAAAAAGTACTTTGTAGTGGAATGTGATGTATTAACGATACTGAATCACCTCCTAAATTACTTTCCATTTAAATTGAAAGACCTTATATAATGTAGAACAACAAGCGGACGCTCCGCAGCATTGCTCGTGTGTATCGACTTTCTCTTGATTTCGTGGGAATTTCCTAATACCTCTTAGTGGATGATTCCACGTTCCTAGGTTCAGCCATTTGGTTTAGTTAAAAGGAAAAATCGTGATTTGATCGTGAAGTACTTGAAGTTTTTGTGTAAACATAGGTAAAACGGAGATCTATAAGTATACTACCAACTTTGATTTCCAGTACCTATTTGTAGGCACGTTCGTTCGTGTCTCGAGTCCCGAGGGACGAACGACGTCCGACCTTCCTGCCTGGTGCTACTTCCATCTACCGCAAATATATTTAATCGAATCGCGTTTCGTATATAAAACCTAGTTACAGAGGACCATCGTGATAGAAAATGAAAGTCACCATCGATTTAGTATCTAATATTCCTGTTGAAGTAATCGATATTTATTGGGAAAATCAAGTTTCGTATGTGCAACGAATCTATGATTTATTTGTATCGCAGCTAAACAACGCTCATAGAAATTCCACTCAGAGCTTGTGAAGCTAATGAAAATTGTTAAGTAAATATCTTGGGTCTGGTTGCTAGAAGCACATTTAATATAGCTAGAAGGTTTCTTTGTAAGTATTTATTTTAAACAAAAAAGCTTTCATTTTGTTTTTGGATGTTACTACCCCTCATGTACTCACTAATAGACATAATACATTTTGATGTACCTGAGCCTAGAGCATGACCGACTCCAGGCTATCTAGGGTTCGTTTGAAGAAATTCGGACTCTCCTTGTATTGAAAAAAATATATTTGGTTTATTAATCTTTTCTCTAGGGATCTTACGTATAAACAATGTACTAAGATTTATACTTTTGTCAAAAAAAAATGTTTTGCAACCTCTTTTTTTTGGTTTTTAAACGTTCGCTTCAAGAATGCGGTTAAGAGATCAACTTGATTTTTTTGTTTATATAATAGGTAATAGAAATATGAAGGTATATCACTTAAATTCAATATTTTTTTCCCTACAAAATGTTTCAGTATTAGCTAAAAACAAACCAATTTGTTGTTTCGCTGCGTGATCACTAGTATAACGCGTCCAAGAACAAGAGGCCAAAGAGCCAACATATAATCGCCTCTATGAAAAGCAAACAAAGTCTTTGCCAGTAGACTTATTGTGCTGGACGGGTAATAAAAGAAGTTGCTAGGGTATGCCATCCGCTTAATAGAATTTCTGAAAAAATATCTTTTCGGTATCTAAAGTAGAAGCATGTGATAATTTTGTGTTACCGTTACCGTCTGGTGTGTACGAAACGTAAAACCTCATAATTAGTTTCTTAGAATCGTGTTGTCTGTTTTAGTGCAATGGAATTTCAAGAGAAGGGTATATTTTTTCACCTGGTTTTAACGTTAATTTATAACATTGTTTTTGAACATATCAACTCGTGGCACTTATGTAAAAGTTTCATTAAAATTGCCATAACACCGATCTTTGCATAGGATAGGATAGGATAGAGATAGGTTGTTTCTGTACAGATCTGTACTATTAATATTTATTGCAGTAACAATAATACATAAAGTCTAAATACTAAAGACAGTAAAAAAAACTAACTAGGCGCCAGAATGTGCCGGAAGCAGAGTATATAAAGTATTACTACTTACATAAAGAAGCGACACTCACCTCACACACATATAAACTTAACGAGTTAAAAATTACAAATCATTTTACTCACATGTAATATATAGAAATGTTTTCATATTTACACATGTTTCCTCAAATTCAAATTCAAATAGTTAATTTTGCAAAGTAGGTATATATAGGTATAATACACTTCTAACACGTCAAATTTAATCTAATAAAAAAATACATGTAATAAAATAATAAATGTACATGAACTAAATTAAAGGTTTTTTAATTTATGTAACAATATATATATATATATATATATATATATATATACATATACCTACGATTAAAATGACAGGTAAAATATATATTAAACAAGGTGAAATCCAATCAACCGCCCGAACCCATGCCGGAGAACCGGGAACAAGGTTCAATGATCACCAACCGAGACCCCAACACGAATCCAGGCGGCCGACCATATCCTATCCCATATATTTATTTATTTATTTATTTTCTTTATTAGGATTTCTAGTAGTTAGTAAGCCTTAAATACAAACGCAATTCAAACTTAAATAAATGCTTAACTTCTAACTTATTAAAGAAATCACAGCATGCAAATGACTAATTTATCTCGCCTTATAAACTAAATGTTAACAAAATACATATTAATTTACATTAGATTAGAAATAATGATAATTTTACAATTTTGTTTAATTTTAAGTTTATCTAAATTATTTAAATTAGAGAATAAAAAAAATAAAAAAAGTTATTTTAGTTTTATCAAAGCTTCTTTACAAGCAAGTTTAAATCTACTTGAATTCTTTTCACTGATATCGCAGTTGTTGCATATCAAATTAGGTGTTTGTGAGTCTGGAAATCGGAGCGGACTTACCAAGGACGGTTCTAGAAAAGGGTGGGTAAAACAACTTAATAGGAGCACGGGGATATTTGTAAGGAATTCTGAATATAATTTTATATAAAAGATCCGGGCAGTCTATTCTATTATTCAAAATATTATGCAGAAATGATAGGTCAAGTATATTACGGCGGTCACTTAGACTGTCTATGTTAAAATAACTTACGGCCGAATACTGAAACGTCTCTCAAACACACAAATCAATTGAAGGGCTCTTAAATTTAAACATCTCCCAAATTTAAGTGGTATACACAACCACTACTCAATCGATAAGTACGCATGATCAGCTAAACAGCACTCAAATATTTAAGTCGTGGCAAGTCCATGGCAGTATTATCTATGTCTCGATTTACGCAAACTTGCTTCATTAAAGAATATTTACTCTACTACGTAATTCCCCTTAAAATTGCATCGAATAATAAAAGTTTTGATTAATACACTATTCTATTCATATGCAAAATGTTCTGATATTTAAAATAAAACATATCATTTGTAAAAATCATTTGCAACATCAGCAAATTCCTGCGCTATTGGCATATTTATGAACAGCAACTTCATACCAGCTATTTTTGCTGTGACTTTGTGCACAATTCGGTGAACGAAATATATCGCCTATTACTCGTTGGTAAGATCCTGTCGCGTAAAACCGTAGAGCTATGAGTATTTGGTCTACTAGTTGAATGGCTTTATTTCTTCTTGTTCTAACAAGGTTTGATACTATGTATTACCAAATACAGAGTCCAGATACAAAACAATTTCCTTTGATACAAGGAACCGCGCATGAAACTCCACATCATCGTATTTTTCGAAAGCATTTAATTTCACTTCATTTCGGCGACTCACAGTGGGTCTTTCATCATCAAAAAGAGAAGATAAAGACGTTAAAGACATTGTTTTATAGTGTTTAGATTATTTGGGAGGCCTCTTGACTACTCTCAAATGTTGGGGCACTCAAATAAGTTTGAGATTTCATTTGACAACTAAATAAGATTGAGCTGCGTTCCAGTATACGAATTGTGTACTAAGTAGCGTTTGAGCGTTACTTATTCTAAGGTCCTCTTAGATTTAACACATGCTTAGAAAAGACGTTTGAGTATACGAAATTTGGGTTTGAGACCTACTTAAATATTTAAGCAGTCGTTAAATATTTGAGAGACGTTTCAGTATTCGGCCATTAGTCTCTTCTCGTATGAAGAAAGCTTCTTGCCAAGTCCGCAACTCTAGGTTAGATACTACATACTAATAGGTTACATATATAAATACATGCCTACCTCCGCCCATTCGATTAGTCTTGCTAAGAAGAAGGGCAAGAAACTTAGCAAAATCATGACTTTTTTTAAACATAAAACTTATACTATACAAATGACTTATATCTACTTCAACTAAGGGATAAGAAAATAAAAAATGTTCCTTTTGAAAACAACCAAGACAAACAAAACAAAACACAGAAAAAATAACAAAACAAACAAGTTAAGAAAAATTATATCGGCCATGCGTTCGGAAACCTATTTTATATCTGCACATTTAATAAATATTCATTAATCATTAATTATGTCTTTTTAAGAAGAATTATTAAAGAATTATTAATGGAGTAAGTATTATTATTAATAAATTAAGTGTAATTTGGAAAATATTTACAGGTAAAAATATCTAGGAAGTGTATAAAAATTCAATATGTTGGCCCCTGCTAGAGCCAGCCGGAAATATAAATCACGGCTATCGTTGGAAAGAAGGGGTTATGGGCCACGCATAGGTACCTACCCCAACGCCTGGCGCTGAGGGAGCGAGGCGGTTTCGGGAGCGTCTGAAAGCTGCCAAGGCACGCACTGTCATAGAAGTTTCACGTTAAAACTAAAAGGCCGTGTGCCCCGACACAGCCCCACCTTTAAAGCTCTCCTAATTTTTTATTTAAGTATTTGGATGGTTAGGAATTTGGGACCAAAACGAATCTTTTAGTAATTCTAAGTGCAGACCACTAAATTATAAAACTAAAACGCGATGAAAATCCGCAAAATCTCCCGAGATCCTGATCTCCAACTCGGCAGTAAATCAAAAACCTTTATCCGGAACCACTAAAAGGAATGAGATTTAGCTCTCATTCCTTTTCGTGGCAGCCCCGATCCAAAGATTTCCCGTTACGTGGATAAATGTTAAAATTGTTCTAATGTTCATTCCTTTTGTCTCCGCTATGCCGCAGTGTCGCATTATTACTAGTGTAATAAGATTCAAAGTAGCATAAAATTCCCGCGCTGCCGAGCCATTCCCTCATGTCAAGTAAATATATGAACGCGTATTAGGAGCTAGAAACCAGAAACTTGCATATTTCTCAAAGTTTGGTATATTTTGAGCGAGCCAACGCTCGTACTGTGCGTAAATATTAATAATAAAGAGCTCAGTTGAACTTAAACAAACAATGGATTAAAACGCAACTGCAGCGGCGGCGGGCAGTTCCGTTGACAACGGTTTTAATTCGCTTTTAATTAAAATTCAGTGCGCAATAAATCAGGTTCTTCCGGGACGAGCGCCCACCGCAACCGGCGAGTTTGTGGCGACATGTGCACTACAAACTTACACATCTATCCGTGTAAATCAGAACATACACTATTATTACAACCGGCGCGGCCGCGGTAAACTTATTTTCAATGATTTCTGAAGAGGCGTACAGATATTCAATCTCACGGTGACCGTTTGGTTATGGTTGTAGTAGTGTGTGCACACACACTTTTTGTAGTGTGCGTACACCAGACTCAGGAGCGCTATAAAACGTGCCACAGGATATAACGCACGTACATGTTTCTACGACAACTATAGCATAGTAAAATGACTATAGCCAAAGGGCATAGAATATCTGTGGAGATCAAATCAAGCTATACACATTGGACTTTGTATCTACGA
The DNA here is from genome assembly GCA_934047225.1 of Ypsolopha sequella. Classification (NCBI taxonomy): domain Eukaryota; kingdom Metazoa; phylum Arthropoda; class Insecta; order Lepidoptera; family Ypsolophidae; genus Ypsolopha; species Ypsolopha sequella. The sequence goes on from OW203992.1 coordinate 12,206,992, forward strand.
GTATCTTATATCAGGGGCTAATTTAGTACTGTAAGTGTATAGCTTGATGTGATCTCCACTGTACGTCATTGAAAAAGCGCGGGTTCTGTCAATACACATGTAATCTGTTTGAAAATACGCTTCATTTCAACAAATTAATTAACTTACGTAGACGTAGACTCGTTCTGAGGAACGGAACCCTAAAAAATTACTTATAAAATATGTATATCGATATTTATCTAAACAGGCTTAGCTAAAATAGACCCAGTAACACGAAATTGGACAATAAGTTTGTTTGCAACGGTCAGCCATAGCAAATTTTCATTAGAATTATATATTACATATACAGGATGTAATCGTTAAGTGTGACCAGGCGATTATTCCGTAACTATTACAGATATCAAAAAAAATTAAACTGATATCGAAAGTACGTTACCTAATCAGTAAAAATACATCAATAATTTTTTGAAAATCAAACGAGAAGTATCCAAAATTTTGACATTAAACATTCCCATACATTTAGTATGAGATTAGTAGAAAGGTTTTAGTTTGCTTATTTTAAAAGGTTGTTTTAGCTTAGTACTGATATTAAAGGAAACTGTTTATTAACCTAACAAAGTAGTAAAACCATCTTTTAATTGAATAATATTTATTTCTTAGTAAGTACAAAATTTTGTATTCAAAGCAGATGTTCGAAGTGACGTCCTTGTTGTGCGATACAACGTATGGGAATGTTTAATGTCAACATTTTGGATACTTCTCATTTGATTTTCAAAAAGTTATTGATGTCATTTTACTGATTAGGTAACGTAATTTCGATATCAGTTTAAATTTTTTTGATATCTGTAATAGCTACGGAATAATCGCCTGGTCACACTTAACGATTACACCCTGTATATAATTCTAATGAAAATTTGCTGTAGGCTGACCGCGTTGCAAACAAACTTATTGTCCAATTTCATTTCTGGGTCTGTTAGAGCTAAGCCTATTTAGATAGATATCGATATACATATTCTTATAAGTAAGTTTTTAGAGTTCCGTTCCTCATAACGTGTATATATATATCGTCACGATATGAATCCCCGAGGGGGTATCAGAGGTGTTCCATGTTTGAACAAGTCACAGTCCACTCTCAGTACACCCGCGTTTCAACAACGATTATTACGTCCCAACGTAAAGAGTGGTGAACCTTATCGCCGTTCTTCGGGCACAAATATATGTTTTTTTAGGGCATGCAGGTTTCCTTACGATGTTTTCCTTCACCGTTCAGCAAGTGGTAAGTAAGAACAAATACCCAACCGGGGATCGAACCTGGATCTTAAGATTAGATTGAGAGGCCAGCGTTCTACCCATGAGCTACCACAGAATTAGAATAATATTATTATGATATCTTTAAAGTTTCCAAAATCCAACCTCAACTGAGGTGATACATTTCTAAAAAGTTATAACACCTCTCTATTATATTTACGGCACTTATGTGTATGTATAAACATATAAGTTGCATACAACCACAGTCGATATATACGTAGCTAAAGCTACCTACAAACGCACGTCTTTACACCCAAGAACCGTCAAACCCTATGTGAGTTCTCCAAATGAATGAAGTGGGAGGCTTAAAGTGCCACATCTATTTGTAGAAACAAATTAGGGTCGCAGGCCGGAATGATACACTTTTCATTCGCCTTTTCCGCGTGAGATGCGTTCAACTCAGCAAGCGGCCTTATTTACCCCCTACTGTACGTACTCGTATAGAAATTCGTTTACGTGCTAAAAGCTTTCCATTTGCTTTGCAAGGGGTAAAACGAACGGCGATGTACGAGTTAGGTATTCGACGCCTTCTGTACTCTGTACTACGCAATATTCGTTTACAGACTTATTTTAATTCAAAAATTGACCGCAATTTTAACCAATAACACTTTGATCGGGTGTGATGGTTGTATAGAGCTTTCAAGTCAATGGCAACAAAGGGCTTGTATGTGATATCCGATAGATACGTCCACAGCAGTCGAAGCCCTTTGCTTCAATCCCTCAGCTATCGCATTTCACCCATCGTTACCCACGTCATCATGGTATCGGCCTTAGAGTATACATGTAAGATATAGAGCAAGTGTTTCTAAGTATGAACAGTATGCACAGGTAAGAACATCGTATCGTTTCGTCCGCAAGCGATAGTAGTCAAAGGGATGGTTATTAGCTTTAAAATAATAAGTAAAACAAAATGTCTATTTCAGGCAATACAAAATAATCAGAGGTAAATAAACTGTGAAAGATCTGTATATACCATGTACTCTATATACTTTGCTAGTGGTAGATGAAAGTTTCCGCGCTACTAAAATTGGTCTACAGCGCAGTTACAACGGGCGGACCTAAATTTTGAATAAAACTGTTTCCACTGAAGACAATTTTGAAAGTTGTTATCTATGTTTTTGGTGGTTGTTGGCAACCAGTTGGCAACCGATTCAAAGATACATAGGTAGGCCCATAGGTTTTGATATTATTGATTCACTTATTGTAACGGCAGTCGTGTTTTTAAATATTTAATTTTATTTCTTACCTTTTAGTGACAACTACTTTCCGTATTCTTTATTGTATCTGTTTGAGACGTCGATCATCAAAATTCATCAGTTAAGGCGATATGCGGAAAAAATATGGGTGTTTCTTTTCTGTGTATTTCATGAAATGCACGGAAAATTTTACTAAATTTGCAAATTGTGCATTTTGACTATATAATCTAGGGTTTTGAAATTGGAAAACATGTTTGGATAAATTTTCCTCGATAGAAATAATTGTTGAAATGAGGTCTTCAAACACACTTTTTCTCCTCGTTTGACGCATAGGAACCATATACAGAACTCAAACATATTTTATTAGGTGTGTTTTAACAATATCTAGAGATTTGATATTTGAAAATTTGCTAGCTATTTTAGTTTTTTTTAATAAAAATATAAAACCAACTTTTTTCCCTTTTGCCCTGAATCTGCTCCTCTCGCACTGCGCGTTTTTTCGCTTAGAGTGACAGTGACAAAAATAAAATTCGCATAGCCTCTTAACGAGTGAGCCCCGAACGTTGTGCTTCTAGATCTGCAGCTATATTTATGTCCATCTCTATTTGTGACATATCTATCAATGTAACTAGCTATAGGTCACGAGCGGTGCGATATGAGTGCTTTATATCTTACATGTATCCTCTAAGGTATCGGCACTACGTAGCTACATGCGAACCGGCTTTTTATTAATATTTTAAAACAAAACATTTACTTTTATTAAAAAGAATATTTGAATACAGTGAAATTTTACTTCATTTTATTTAACTTTTTTAATTAACTTTATTCACAATGGAATTATGTTATGTATGTATGATGATCATCATATTAGTTCGTTTTTTGATGCTTTCGAATTTATTAAATGTGAATAATGAATTATGAGTTAAATAAATTTAATCTTTAATTTCTTCTAAAAACCGAGTATTTGATCATCAATGACACCAAAATCGAAGGTTTCTTTTTAACCCGTTTCAATTCTTCAAAGAAACACTAAAGTGCGAATTAAAAATATGGATTTTTCTTTTTAAAGTAAGTAGGGCATCATGACGCAACCAAATCAATTGTAGGCGCGGCCAAATGTCATGCTGTTTCATTTCGCTATAATATGCACGCTCCATGAAACTTGCGAAGATTTCGTCGCGCGCGCTATATTGAAAGCTTGTTTCAGAAGAAACATGATTTTGGCAAGATTGTGGATGTTTTTTCAAACATTCGATGTTTGACTTTTATCAACTTTTTGATTTTATCTAAGTCACTAAAAGCACTTCAGCTACACTTTTGGTAAAAAACCCTTAAATTTACGTATTTTAGGGGTCTGTTGTTAAGATATTACTCAAACTTCACGATTTTAAGATCTAGATAATGTCAATGGACTTAGACTAAAATATTATATTATATTATAATATATATAACCGGGTCTACCGCAATCAAATTTTTTACCTTTTTTACGAAAAGGACACCCGACGTTTCGAGATAGTGGCATGTCTCGTGCTCTACGGGAATATAAAATATTATAATAACATTCCGTGAACACCTTACAGGTGGTAGAGATGTTGCCGGGCTCGACTGTGGAGGTTCCACCATCTTACTTGGAGACCCCCTCGAAGTAATTCGAGGGAGAGTAAGAGGACAGCTCACAGGCAAAAAACCAGGAGGCCCACCATGCCTGGGACCGATGGATGGCGGTATATCCATCTGTAATAGCCGGGCCTTATATGAAACATACTTGTGACGGGCAGCGGCATCACTGGTGCGAGGGTTCCGGCACCGCGCTCACCAACCCGCCTGCCCAGCGTGTGTAAGTATGGGCAATTCTTCCAGGATGACCGCCGGGAGTGGCAAAGTCCTGGAAAGGCTTATGTTCAGCAGTGGATGGATGGAAACACCTTACAATTTTGTGATAGCTCACAGAACATTTGTATGGAGGTTTGCACGTAAAGACGACTCTATTGTATTCATTTGCGTGAATGTGTTACTTCTGGAAAGCGGTTCAGTATGATCAGTGACGTATGTGGATTTATTAAAAGACAACATTAAATCTACACCCGGTATGTTATATTTATGGGAAAAAAAGTCTTGGCTAAAGTCACTTTATTTTGACTTGGAATAGAATAGAATAGAATATAATAGAATAGAACAGAACAGAACAGAACAGAACAGGACAATATAATATAAAAGTATAGAATATGCTTAACTCATAATAAAGTTACACGTTAGGACTACCTTGAGGCTAACAAGAGTGTATGTACCGGTGCTATAGGCGTCAAGTTCTTCTCTTACAGTATTTATACATTCCATGAATAAAATAATATGCACATATTACTATTGGACTATCAAGCTATTAACCTCCTAGCGCATGGAATAAAAATAAAACCGGCCAAGTGCGAGTCAGACTTGCGTACCTAAGGTTCCGTATTGTGGATGGTAATTTTCTTTCGTGAATTTCTCAACCGCTTTAATTTTTCTGTAATCTTTAAGTTAACACTTATTCATGTTTTTTTTTCATGTTTTTCGGTCCACCAGTTTTGGAGATGATTAATGCAATTTTCGTGCCAAATTTCATGTCTTTTTCTTTAACGGTACTAAAGTTATGAGGCTGTGACGTACGGACGGATGGACGGACTGGCAACGGAGTCTCACCATAAGCAGAGAATATAAAGTATTACTACGTAAAGAAGCGACACTCACCTCCCCGCGCGAATTTAACGTCCCCCGCGGTCCCCCGCAAGTTAGTGGAAATCTGGAGGCAGGCAGAGCTCGAGTAGCACTTGTTCGCTGCGCGCATATTTTGTTTTGTTTTCTTGATTTTGAACACAAACACTTGTACAATTTGTTTCATAACATTTGTTTTATGTTATGAAACAAATAGTACAAGTGTTTGTGTTCAAAATCGAGATGCTTTTTATGTTTCATCAAGTGCCAACAATCGCAAGTACGAGTATAAATCTTGTTTTGTTTTATTACGATACTGATTTTTAATCAATGTTGTTCGTTGTTGTGGTATATATGAATGCCTAGAAAACGGAGCAACCAATAAAGAACGGAGATTTTTCAAATTTGCTTCCTCCCGATGAACTAAGCCATTTTCTTTTATGTTAATTTATTTTTAAAGTTATGAACAAGCGGCGGTAACTCAGGGGTAGAACGCTGGCCTCTCAATCTAGAGATCCAGGTTCAATCCGCGGTTGGGCATGCACCAATGAGTTTTTCGGAATTTACATGATGCGTTTACATGAATCTTTACATGAACCAGAACTAGGACCTAGGGATTAACCACGCTAAAATTTAGGAAGAGAATCATATAAGTTGCTGACTATAAATGTTGTCCCTCTCGATCGACGACGCTCACACGCTTGCTGCCAGCCCTAGACTAGCTCACGCACACACACAAGCGTGTGCGGACAAGCTAGATGCGCGCGTGAGAGTGTAGGTAAATAACTTGAGCGTGGACTATGAAGTGTCGGGGGTGTGCCATAAGGTTGCTTTTGTACCTTTTAGGTACTACGGAACCCTAAAAATGGGCTTACAACCCAAAGTCCTTTTAAAGACAAATACCTTATTGTAGGATAGTGGGCGTTAGGAGGTTAAAACGAATCTATTTTGGTTGATTTGGAAAATCTAAAAGTTATTGTCTACTATATATAAACATACATTTCTGGGCAAAATCTGTGATTTGAAGAAAACGAATAACAACCAAACATTGCAGGAATAAAAATGCAGGTAGCTTGTTACCTTTCAGAATCATCTCATAAGGCAACCCTTTTCTACCGGGATTGGCAACTTTATTTTTCTTATTCCTCTCCCGTGACTAATATAATCCGCACAATTTGTATACGAAATCTGGCAATGATGCGAGAAATGGGACCCACCTTAGATAAAGACCTTCTGAAATACACATTTGTTTTTTGTATGTACATAAATATATACTTAGAGATTGCCATAAAGGTTTATGTAGGAAATTATTCTAAGCGTTTTACACATACAAGGACATATACAAGATGACTTTTGTTTACATGGCCAAATTCATACTAGAGACTCGGTCAGTGGTCAGGACCATTGGACCAAAAAAATGTTTGTATGGGCAAATTTACGAACAATTCCCGAGTCAATTAGTATAGGAAGCCTAAATTTTATTTTGAGTTTTACAAAATGGGTCATTGAACCTTGGTCCTCTATAATCGTGACCACTTACTATTTTTATTATTATTACCGAGTCTCCAGTATGATTTTCGTTATATAAACAAAAGTCATATTTTTAATATCTACAGTTTAATACCCATATTGTATTTTTAGGATAATATTTTTCATTTTTCTCACTTTTGTTTTGGAAATATTTTGAACAATTTCAAATTTTAATATTTTTTTACATCGTGATATGTGGGCAAATTAATACTATTTTTGGGCCAAATTTCATGTCTTTCTCTTTAACGGTGCTAAAGTTATGAGGCTGAGACATACGGGCGGACGGACGGACGGACGGACAACGAAGTCTCACCATAAAGGTTCCTTTTGCACCTTTTAGGTACTACGGAACCCTAAAAAGTCGTATGAAACGCGTGAGCATTGGTCATTACATTACGCATAAGGCTTGATGTTTCATACGATGTTTTTTAACCAACTTAGCTTGTAATGTATATCTATATACAAGTAGGCTTAGCCTATATATATTAGCCTATATTGCTGATAATAATTTATTTTGCATTTCTGATGTTTTTAAAAGTTTAAGTTCGAGTGCAATTAGATACATTAATAATTAATATAGCTTGTATTGTCTTTGAAAAAAGTAGAGTTTTGACAGCGCTAAAAGTAAAATTTCAAAATCTGCTACGCGTGTCACCAAATAAATACATAATTTATCCTGTATTGATAATACTAACTAGTTATTTCAATTAAAATTAATGTTAACTATTGATATTGTAAATTAAAAATACTGAATGAGTGATGTTTAGACCTCATTAACCTCAAAATACCTCATTGAGTAAAAATGCAAACCTGTATCTAAAAACTGATCACACAAATATGCAAATATTTTAATCTGTGTAAATATGGCGTTGTCGGCTGCGTGCTGCTTTATTTACATAAATTTCTAATTTCTGTAGTTGAAACCAATATTCTAATCTACTTTATAACATTTAAACGATAACTTGTATTTGGCGCGACCAAGTTTCGCGCTGCAAATACCGAATTACGAGGGTAAATTAGTCGTGCTCGCTGAGATATTTATTGCGGATAAGTTTAAAATTGCGAGTCGAACAAGGATCTGTGGGCGAAGTTCGGAGACTATAGCTAACAACTTCGCTAATGTCCCTGTCTAGTACAGTACGATATATATCTCAAACGGTACATAGTGTCAACAGAAGAGAGGTTTGTTTCGCCCACAAGATACAAAATGGACTTATCGCTGTTCTTCGGACACAAATACATAGTAGATTCAAAAGGCATGCTGTTTATCTCACACACAGAGTTTTCAGGTTATAAATACATTTTTTTGAACAATATTTTTGTAGAAGGCGCAAAGAAACAAAGCACTACTACTTAGAGCCTTTAGAACTGAGCACCCGAACCTTTACAATACTCGTATGAAATAAATATATGTTTATTCAATAAAGGAAATTAAATTTTCTCGTAAAAATGGTAAGAAGTATTGGTTATGTTTCACCAGTACCAGCCGTCTACCGATAATCAACTTGTTTTAGGCAAATCTTAAGTGTAGATAAATGTATAATATTAGTAAACATTTATTCTTCAGCACTAGGTGCAATTCTCAGCGCTAAAAGCTCACGAGTCTGCGGCACAAGGCCCCGTTTGGTGGCGGTTTCTGCCGCTGGAAGGCTTTGAGGGCCCCCATGTGTACTCCGAGCACTTGGCTTTGAATCCATCCAATACAATATTTATCAGTTTCCCATTCTACTGGTTTCTTCGATAAACCGCTTACGAATCTATATTGTGCGAACACATTACGGCACATAGCCTTATAAAAGGGGTATACAGCTGAGCAATTTCACATTGAGCAGGATAATGATCACATCAAATCGCGTTGAATGTGAGGGCATATGTGTGAGGCTGCGCGCTACGGCCCGCTACGCGCTACGGGCTACGACGTAGCGGAGACAATCTCTACGATGGCTCATTCCCTGCTGCAGTGAACCGAGCGCAGAATTGAATTGGAAGCAAATGTGCCGTAAGGACACTGCCGCCGAATATAAAACGGTATCGATTCTCAGTAAGCTGTTTTCCCAATCAAATTAGGAAAAAGCTCCTCAGTGTCATCTCTGTATGGCAAATATGATAAGTGTTAAAAATTAAACAAAAAAAATTAGCTACCTATTTATGTGACGTTTAACATAGGTAACCCTAATAATTATTAGGGTTAGTATCTGGGTGATCGAACCTCACTCGAGACAGATGGTAAAACGTCTAGGTAATGTTTAATATCAAATCACGTCAACGTGCATCTAACGCGCAAAACGGAATACGCCCATTCCCGTGGACGTCACGCATTGACACCAAGAAGTTTATTAAAAGTTTATTTTATGCCTCTTGATTGACACAGACATTGTTTGTGGAAAATGATGTGGAATTTTCAATCTTGTACAGTCAAGACCACGTTAAGCTATATATTTGCAGTTATACATTAGCTCCTATAGTAAAGTATATAAGACAGGTACAAAGTCCAATGTGTACAGCTTGTTGTGATCTTGACTGTACGCAGCAATACAAGATGGGTGATTTGCTCGTGAAAACTCGCAGGAATCGACTTTTCCCAGAAATGAAATCTAGCTAGATTGATTTTTTGCCGCCGAAAACCCCTATACTTTAAATTTTATCAAAATCCTTAGCGCCGTTTTCTAGAACCCGATTACAAATATGCAACGTATAACAGAAAGGTGTAACCATATTTGAAGAGCTTATTAGTCAATGGTATAGAACAACTTTTACTATTGAACAAACCCTGCATATCGAAAAAAAAAAACTGTTTCATAGAAAAATGCAACGCTGTTCTATACTATTGAGTAAATAAGCTCTTCAAATATGGTTACACCTTACTGTTACACGTAGTATATATACAAATATTGCTCGTTTAATAGCATTGGATTGGATGGATTGGATGGGTGGATGGAAAAAAGTTCATTTTTCTTCTTAATTATAGTAAACTTTAAAATTTCGCGATTTTCACACATTATGAGTATAAGATTCGGGTCTTAATCGCGTAAACATACAACATACCTTAATGGTTATGTGCTTGACGTTTCGACGCCTCTGCAGGCTTCTTAATTATAGCTATTTGAATTGAATGGAACTTAAATTTATTCGAGTTCGGATTCCAGTTACAGAGGACATCATTTCATAACCTATTTAGGCTTGGTATTGCCGGTTCATTAAGTTACGTAGCTATAGAGTCTGTAAGGATAACCATGAATTGTCATTATGAGTAACATTTTCTAATGAAATAATTTTAATTGTTTTATCATCTAAAATATGTTATAATTGTTGGGGTTACGTTCAAAGCCACTCTGTAGGTTTTCGTATGCTTAGAAATGCAATGATTAAGGAGGGGTGACTTTACTGAGCAAAGGTGCCCCCAAATATTACGGCGCTTATTTTCTTATTATACACATATTTAAGTACGTTCACTTATATTCGTTAAACTTTCACGTTGTTGCAATGTTCTCCCTGTCCTAAACTTCGTTAAATAAATTTCCGCTAAAGTAGACATCATCGTTTGCTACCCTTTCGTTTAATTGAATATGTCTAGGCTTCATATTTTGTAATTTTCTTCATTTACACTTTATCTACCTATAGAGTCGCCTCGCTCCGCTCCACTTTGCTCGGCTCCCCAAATTTATTGAAACCTAACACGCTACTTCTCGCTCCGCTCGTTGTCGCACCAATTTTCGTCTTTTTTTAAATCTTACGTTTTCATACTTCATGATATGCCCAATTCTACGATATGCTCACGACTTAAGCATGGAATTAGTTCTTTTAAGTGTTATAAAATGGTACCCAGATACTTTATTTGTATGAATGTATACTAAAATTATGTAACTGTCACGTTAGAAGAGCCATTAGACAAAATATAAATAATAGACACCATAAGTCACTGATCTATAATGTTAGGTATTATGATATCTATGTGATAATGATAAGTTTTTTTTATACTCGGTACGTGACTTTTTTGTTCGTTGACGTATTGTTGTCGAGGATAAAGTGGATTCGATAACGAACAAGTTAAATAATTGCACTCTTTCACGACACAGCTTTAAATTATACTTGTTACAATACACGGTGTCACAAAAAATAATTACTACAATTTTAAAGCTATGCTTTTGTTTACAGGTAACAAAAAATAAACTGCATCTTTATTAGCCCATCAGACTGAGAGTACCACATTATTATAAAATAGGTTAAATATTATTAAAAGAGACGGCCCAACTAGCAAATTCAGTACTTAAAACGATCTCAAGACTACTTTTATTTTCACTTATAAGAAACTTGTAGCAGGCTACAAAGCTGGATTTGGGCGCAGTTATAGGAGCGTTTATTTCTATAACTATCTTTTAATCAACTAATAAAATGTTACTAAGCTCTATAATATACTTGACGAAGCGCAATAGCTTCTATAATGATATGAGACTACAAAATTACAAGCACAAATGCTCTTGTTAGTATCTGACATAAGTATTTTACCAAGGCAATCTTGTTCATAATGCACTATTAATGTACTTAGCTATTAGTTATAAGTATATTTTATTAGAGGTTATCTTTGTTGTGGCTCCGGTTGGTTTGTCGTAAATTCATAATAAAAAGGTAAGTTTCTGTTACTTTTATTTTGTATTATTGTAGAATATTCCTATTAATATATTGTAGAATATTACTTATAATAATATATATTGTAATTATAGTGTGTGAACTCGTGGGGAAGTCATTTTTACTGTAAATGTGTACGGCAATTTAGTTAGTTTCTCAATGCCCTCCACAAAATAGCACATTAATATATTGTTGTAATAAAATTATTGCATCAATAATTGATAATCAATCATTATTCTTTTGAATAGTCGCCATGTTTTGAAATTGCTCTTAATTAAGTACTTTGTAGAACCATTGTAGGTAAATTAGTACTTGTAGCAGTTTCAGTCCAGATAACAGGCCTCCATTTTAAAATAAATTAGGGTTCCCTTGAAATCTTCTTGCTAATGTTTAAATTTTCTTTTTTAAGGGTTTACAAGATGGTTGTATTTCTTGATGTCGACTGTTTTTTTGACAAAATATTCATTGATTTTACTGACAAATATGAGATTTTCAACTTCTTCACTTTCTGAGTGATAGGCTAAGGGTGAAAAAATATTTTCGGTTGCGGAACCCTCATTTACTTCACGTGCATTTGCACTTGACGCGCTTGATTTACTTCCTGATCCTGTTGATTTTATTCCTGAAGAACCTGCGTTCAATAATTTTTTATACCTATTTGTCACTTTTTTCCTATAACCACCACTCTTTTTCAATCGTTTCCAATCGCTTAAATTCATGTTTATCTTATTTTCTCAAGACAAAAGGAAATAACTGAATTTCAACAAAATGGCTGACGTTTACTAATATAGTAGTTTATAAGCTTTTTTGATATTTTAGCGCACTTATTAAGTACTATTAGACTTAAAAGAGTCTCAAGCAAGCCTATAACGTTGCAAACTTATAGTGATCTCAGCTAAGTATGTTATAATTATCTTGTACTCTCACAAAATGATAATATAGGATCAAAATATTATCCAGGACTATTTAGTCTTACTGCAAACAATTACAGGAGTCTTATTCCTTAAAGTGTCCTAAAAGATAATCTTGTAGCTAACTATAAGACTGAGATACAAAAGCAAATACTCCTGAGGATATCTATGCTTGTGAAATGCTATTACTAGTAAAAATGTCCTATAAATGTTTTATAGGCCAGTCTTGTAGCCAACTATAAGACTGAGTTATAAAAACTAATGCACTTGAGTATGTTAAGGCTTGGCAAATGCTTTTATAAGTTAAAGAGTCTACCGCAATGCCTTTATAAGAACGTTATTAGTACTGATAGACTTATAATCTGTCTTTATAGGATTACTTTGCTTGTTGGGGGGGGCACGTATTCATTCAACAAGTAGTTCAGCCTAAAGAATTTTCGATTGAGTAGCAAGAAGGAAAGGTATGTGAACATTTTATTACAAGCTTTTATTTAAGTTCATCTCTGTGTTAGTAAGTATGTCTGTGTCAATTCTTGCAACTTGAATTTAAAACCAGGGGCATTATTATCTACCATCATCAATTAAGATTTCTTAATTATGTTGAAAATAATAAAATGAAGATGTACACCAATGATATTAGAAGAAAGTGTAGATAGGTTATAGCGATCCGCGAGTGGCACGTTAGAACTTTACTAATTTGCCAACCTGAACTAAGTATCCCGTTGGCGCAGGGTTGCCATCCGTACGAGGTTTCTCGTACAAGTACGAGATTTAGAGGTCTCGGTACGAGGTACGAGCTCACATCCATCTTCGCACGAAATTTTACGAGATTTATGAATACAAATTTTAATTTTATTCGTGGATACAAATTATATTTTGGAACGCACCTTAGTCGGGAACGAGATACACTGCTGCTATCACTGAGAGTGTAAGTTATAAGCAGCATTGTACACCGTTTTCCGGAAATTATTTGATACCGCTAGGGAATTCCCCCGATATTAAACTTCGAAAATTTTTTTTTTTTATGTTGGTAGCAATGGGTATGTTTGCACACTCGCTTGTCTACAAATATAGTTAGCAATCTTTTGAATCTTTGGTACGCACGTAGTTTCACATAGGAAGAAAGGCACACAGGAAGATGAAACAGATAATGATGCTATAGAGGATATTATATTTGATAACTCAGTTCTTCAGCCGTAGTATTTCTGTGCTATCAGTTTTATTATAGTTTAGGTGCATTTATTTTTAATTACCTAAGATACACTAAGTATTAAAATTTCATATTATATTGAACTCAGCGCACGACGAACATCACACGGGACGACGCACAGCAACATATAGGTCTTGTCTCTTTTCCGTTTGCGATAATTATGAGCTCGACGTGTCAATGTGACATTGCAATACTACGTAATTGACTGAAGTCATTTATGTTGTGTGCCGTTTTAGAAGTTCGAATCTTGTGTAGGTAACCTATCTACACTTTCTTCTAATATCATTGGTGTACACTATTAATGATAACTACGACTAGCTATAACTAAATACCACTAGTTCTACATCAATATACAAACCTGATATGCCATCGCACTCTATCGCATTCAGCTTGATCAGGTAATGGTAGATGTAAGTTGGGTAAATCTATCCATCCATCCATCAGCTTGTGTTCGTCTACTGCTGGCCTTTCCAATATTTTGCGACTTTTGGCTATTGTTGGCTTGTCTTTGCTGTACGTGGTCTCCATTCCAACAACTTTCGCAAAATAAATAAATAAAATCTAAATTTAAATTAATATGACATAATTGACATACGAGTACTCAGTATAAAATACCTCCATTTGAAAATCCATTTTAGCCCAAGTGCGCTATCTGATGACAAAATAAAAAGCGTTGGGCTCTAATTTTCGCACACTAACGAAAGATGTCGGTAAAAATAAAGGTTGTGACGTTTCTACAGACTCGACATGATGCGGACGCTGACTCAACGATGCGAGGAGCACTTAAGTGGCCCCTTCCCGCTAAGCTGCGATATAAATGCTTTCGGTGTTTACGACGGCCTGATGGCTTTGATCTCAATGAAACTTTGTACACATCTTAAGATATGTTTCCCTTCCCCCCACACCACACTCCGACCCATCTGTCATCGAGATGTGCGAGGTGGCGAGATATTCAAACGGCGCCAAATTTGTGAAATGGTTTCAGGTAAAAAACTGTTTTCCATGAAACGGTAACTGTTTATCGGTTTGGTAAAAATAATATAGATAGTAGCCAATAAGGCTGATAGGTTCATCTTACAAAAAAAGCAAAAGTTCAAGTTTGCTCGATAGAAAAACTTACGAATTTACCTCTAAATTTCATGTTTTTCGAGTGTTAAGGGGCTTTCCTTCCACCATACAGCCTTGAAATTTGTACTTAAAATAAGTGAACTTATTGTTCCCGTCTATCAATCTCAAAATATTTTAATAATTTCATCTAGAAGCTGAGTTATTAAATAAAACCTCAGGTTTTTGTGGACGCGTGTTTGTTGGTGGTCGTAACAGGCACGGATGAGAGCGGGCTATTTTAAACTAAAAGGAAACGTCGTAGAGTTCAGTTCTGATTGATGCAAAATGAGGTGTTTAATCTGACTTTATATGGGATACAATATTTTCAGTCACCTAAGTTTACATTTGACACTAATTTGCAATACCTTAATTAATTCAAATCTTTCACAGCCCGCGGCGCAGTTACAAATTAAGTATTTTGTCACGGCGCCCTACCCCTAGCTATTTGAAAAAGACACAGTCGAAAGAAATATGTACCTACAATATTAGTAGATAGGTTAGGTAGATAGGAACAAAAATTGAAATATCTACAATATGAAGTTGAGCCTTTTTATTATAAAAGAAATGAAACAGAAAACAACAAGAAAGATAGAGGATCGACTCACGGCGGCGCGGCGCCCCTCTTTACTTTCTATGGCGCACCAGGGTGCCGCGGCGCACACTTTGGGAACCCCTGCCTTAATCAATTCTCAAGAAATATATAAGTCTTCATATAATATAAACGGTCTATATATAAGTGTGAATCATCATATAGCCTGAAAATAAGGTCTGTCCTCAAAAAATTCGTTTAATTCGTTCAATCATCAAAATGGTATATCTGTCATCTAATAAATATATGAGTTCCTTAATTCTATAAAAAAATCGTAAAAAGTTCATAGAATTGGGCAGACCGTAAAGTATGAAGTCGAAAATCTTTCACCAAAAGTCAAAAAATAGGTGCGACGACGAGCGAGCGGTGCGAGGAGGAGCGTGTTAGGTGTACATGTGAATACATTTGGTGAGCTGAGCGAAGCGAGGCTACCCTCCTAATTTTATAAAAATATATGTTATGACAGGCCTGGGCATTCATAAATTTTTAGGTAAACATTTTTACATTGTTTGGTGATTCAATTTTGGTGACATTTCTATTATTTTGAAACCCAATATATTTTGTGATGATTCAAGGGGGCATGGCACGGCATTATTTCAAATAATTCTTAATTAATATTAAGCTAAGCGTTTTGATAATACATTATTTTGTGATTCAATTTAGGTGACAGATCTATTATTTTAGGAACAAATAAAACCTAACAAAGTAAACCTAAAATCGGAAATATTTATAATAAATAGAAAATGCTGGCCAGATCGCTGCCGTCGTTAGGAAGGATGCCCAAAAGACTGGCGGCGTTGCCACGTTGAATGGCGAAATTAATTCTTTGGCCAAAGTAGCTTCCAGCCCTTCGGTCACCTGAAGCCTAGAACAAGCGCGACGAAATTTCTTTTGTAAAGTCACCGCGCTTCTGGACCCCACGGCCCAAGAGTCTCTACAGCAAAAGGCACAAAGGCCCTTGCCAAGAGCTCCATACATGCGCCCTTATTGCGGTCATTTGGACATGAGACTGTGCCAATATATCAACGCACGTTGCGTCCCATATCAGTGACCGCACGTTTTTCCAAGGAATGAGCGTCATTCCGTAGGGCCGCCTGCCATCGTCGCGCGCTGTGCTCTTTGGCTCTAATATAGCCGGCACATTGGCACTGGCAAGGGGCCGACGAATGACATCATTCAAGGTAGCATGGCGCGGCAGACGCCCAGCACTATGCTGACAAGATAGGCCATGGTGGTCCAATTGATCGACACTGTGTCCACAACGGCATCAGCGATGTGGCTCATTTATTTTAGCTCCTACTCTTACCGACAGCCAGGCTGAATGTAGTCCTCCCCAATAGGGTTCCGATATTGGCAGATGGTAATGCATTTAACCAATAACCCGACTCTGGCTTGCTAGTTACTAGAAGACCAGATCGTTCTGCAGGGTTTATTGAAGTTTCCAGTAGGTTTGTTTGAACCTGACTGCAGAGCGGCACGTCCCAAAGCTTTTGCGAAGCCATAACTTTTTCACTTCCCATGTTATACATTGCTCTTATCTAAAAGTTGTATTTTGGTCGTTATATAAATAGTTTAAAAACAAAAAAGGACAAACAAAAGAAGGATTGGTAAAAAATTCAAAAACATTTTTTCGTCTACGTAAGTGAAAAGGCGCTCGACAAAAATAAACTTCGCTTTGTTATATTATAAGTATAAGATAAGAGGAATACATTTTTACCCAACATTCAACCGCCGAAAAGCGGTTATCCCCTTTCTTTTATAAATGTCAAAGGGACAATTTGTACCACTCTGAGAGGTAAGGGTTAAGTGAACTTATGTAGTTTGTTCCTGAAACATACAGGAAGGGAATAAAATAAAATCACCTAGATTTATGATCTGGATTCTGGTCAGGATAACCGGTTATAGCCTTGTTTTGTGTTTAGACTGAGAATTGTTATGGCCCTGGTTGTAGCTTTGAAATAATAGCCCACAACGAGGATTTGTGCTCGATTTATTGTGAAACTACATTGACATTATTCAGGTATGAGGGAGACAATAAAAACTCGTGTTGTAATTGTTAGAGATGCCTGGCAACGTGGAGTCAATGTTATTATTTGAATTCATAATTTTGATTTTTTACAGTAAATTTAACAATAAAAAATTCAGACAAATATAAATCTGTAAAAAGAAATATACATATATGTGTACAGCGACAGGAGAAAGTGCGGGCGATTTTATACTGACATGTATGTATTCGCCCGCGCTCCCGCCATGTCGCATACTTCACATACAAAATTATAATAAAGGAAACGTCAAAAATTATGTTAAAGAATTGCAGGAAACATTCAAAACAATAACAAATAACTATTTTATTTTTATTTAAATATTCAATATCATACTTTTAGTTACCTACCTATAATTTATAATTACAAACTTTTACCTTTTATATTTATATCTATATACACTGGACAGCAAATAAACCGGGCCACCCACCACCTTGGAACTCTAGTTCGATTCTCTCAAAAAGTATAGAACTTACAACTATCAAAGTTATACCCACAGAAAGTGCGTTTCATGATAATTAAAATGAATCGAAACTCATTGGGATTAATCAATTTATTAACTGTTTATTAAGGGTTTTACAAAGAAGAGTCGTTTTCCAGCCGTGTTAATCGTTAGTAATCACAAAATGAAATATTGTTTTTATCCAGAAAAAAAGAAAACATTAAAAAAAAAGTTTTTGGCCAATATTCAGTATTCCCTCCCCTTGCTCGGATAACTGCCAGCATCCTCGTATTCATCGACCTCACGAGCCTCACGATGAAATCTTGTGGAATTGCATTCCACTCCTCTTCAATTGCGATTCGCAGCTCTAGAAGCCTTGTTGGAGCAGGTACCCGGGCTCGAACCTGACGTTTCAGCTCGTCCCATAAGTGTTCTATCGGATTCAAGTCCGGATTTCGAGCTGGCCAGTCCATTGTACGAATGCCGACGTCGCGTAGATACTGAGTCACCACATGAGCAACATGAGGCCGTGCATTATCATGCATCAACAGCATATCCTGCCCGATATATCCTGCGTAAGGTACCACATGGTCTGCGAGGATTTCAGTAATGTAGCGATGAGAAGTCAATCCATGTGTACGACCCGTCGGTTCGATGAAAACTAACGCTGTATGTGCGGTTAACGAGATGCTGCCCCAGACCATTACAGATCCTCCTCCATAAGCAACAGTTTCCTCGATGCAACACTGAGAGTAACGTTCTCCAGGGCGACTATATACTCGCTGACGTCGATCACTTCCATGGAGACTCACCCTGGTCTCATCAGTGAAGAGTACATTACCCCACTGCTCTAACGTCCAATCCCTATGCTCTCGAGCAAATTCAAGTCGTGCTTGATGGCGGGCTACCGTTAATTCTGGGCCTGTTGCAGCTCTCCTTGGAGTCAGGCCTCGTTCAGCAAGTCTCTTTCTGACGGTATCTGAACTTATGTCCACTTGGCGTTCGTCACGCAGATTTTGTTGGACTTGAACTGCGTTGAGGCGGCGATTTCGCCGAACAGTAAGTTGGATATAACGATCATCTGCTGCTGATGTAGCCCTAGGTCTGCCCGTACCTGGACGGCGATCGAATACTCCAGTCTCTAGGTATCGTCTGTAAACTCGTTGCACCGAAGATCTGCTGATTCGAAATCTTCGAGCGACCTTACGTTGCGAAACGCCTAATCAAAGTAGTGCTACAGCTTGAGCTGCTTCCTGAGGTGTCGTATCCATTATTGACCGAAAAAAGTAGCAAAACTACAAGCGTCTGAGCAAACGATGGACAAAAACTAAAGAAATTATAAGAAAATTCCGACTACCCTCATTGTAGAAAAAAAGAACGCTAACCGCAAACTCTAGTGAAAACAGAGCAAGTCGTAAGCATTGTGTTTGTTACTTAATTACAATGTGAGTTGACGGTACTTTAGAATAAATTTATAGTCATTTTAATCAGCATGAAACACACCCTCTGCAAGCACAACCTTGATAGTTGTAAGCCTTATATTTTTTGAGAAAAGTAAATCAGAGCTCCGAGGTATCGGGTGGCCCGGTTTATTTGCTGTCCAGTGTAATTGTAAATACTAAATGTAACTGATGCCGACCACAACTAGTGGTCGAAATATATTTTACAACCTATAATTATATTTTGTGTTTTAGTATATATATAATATATTTATAAAATTTTGGAAGATATATAGATAACATATTAATAACAATTAGTTATTTACCTACAAATTGTTTTCAATAATATTAATGTTTCCTGTGATTCAAATTGTTAGGTTTTTAATATAATATTTGACATTTTCTTTTTTATAATTTTGTATGTAAAGTACGTGACATGGTGGGAGTAGGTAAGTTTTTTTTTCAAATTTGTTTTTGTCTGAATTTTCGAATGTTGTTTTAGATAGATTATAATTTATAAAAAAAAGTATTTATTGGTCTAAAAATATATTTATATTTCGGCCAACTTGTGGCCGTCGTCAGTCGAATATATATTTTTTAATGTTGGTTATACAGGCAAAAATCAAAATTATGAATTCAAATAAGAACATTTTCTCAACATTGCCGTATTCGCTTGAGGCGCTCGGCTTAATAATTAGATATTATTTATTTGAATAATTATCTAAATATAAATAAATAATAAAGTAGTAAAAACGTCGTGTCTGTACACTGAATATTTTTGCGAATTTTAAATGAAACGGTTGTATAGTACTGTAATGATGCCAAAATGAAAATTTATAGAATTTTAGTCTGTCTGACTGTATGTTCCGTTTTAACTCGAGAACCAATCAACGGATTTGAATGCGGTTTTCATCGGTTTTAAACGTTGGTCAACATATATAGATATAGGCTATAGGGATGTTGATAAAATAACCCTAAAGCCGAAAACTGTAGTTTTTTTCTTACGTGCAAATAAAAAGGATATATTGATTGAAAGACACATCCACGCAAGCGAAGCCGCAGGCAAAAGCTAGTAGAAAAATAAAACGACAAGTTTTTAATCTCTTTTTAACTTGTTATAGTGATGAGCAACTGCAGATTTTCTTATTTTATTCGAATAGACTCCTCTTACATTTGCTTTGTTAAAAAATAATCTTGAAACTTAAGGTGACCGAGAAAGCCACAATTAAGGTCGGGTTTTACTCACAGGCAAAAAACCAGGAGGCCCACCATGCCTGAGACCGATGGATGGCGGTATATCTATCCCTAATAGCCGGGCCTTATATGGAACAGACTGGTGACGGGCAGCGGCGTCACTGGTGCGAGGGTTCCGACACCACGCTTATCAACCCGCCTGCCCAGTGGCAAAGTCCTGGAAAGGCTTATGTCCAGCAGTGGATGAACTAGGCTGATGGATTTACTCAGATACTACGTTATTAAAAATATAAATATATATAATGACATACTACAGAGTATGTGGAATGATGTGCATTTTTAAATTTCATCTATAATTTAACAAAATAAATACTAAAACGGGGTCCAATTTAATACTAAGGTCCGATTTAATTAATTAAGTATGCAAAGAAACAAATTGAAACTTAGTCAAATTGACGAAATTATAAGAACAAATGAGTTTCATTGTATTTTTCCATTGTCCGCGGATGTCCCTTCAATACCACATGATGGTAAGTAACGGGTTAAGGCCCCTCAATTATAAAACGAACATTTTGTTTAATTCATACCGTTAGTAATTACGTTATTAAAAATCCAAAAAAAATATATATTATAAACGAGGATATACTTAAGTAACTTGTCGTTCTGAAAACGTAATTTAATTAACTTCGCTCGATAGAAAAAAATCGCAAAGTCGGCTATGCAACATTTCGCACACAAGCGCCTCTAGTGCCGATTTGTGGCACTAAAATTCATTTGCGGGGAAGCGCGGGGGAAATCTCAATTTCTCAGCGGCCTGGGCCAAGCCTTAATAAATGTTCGGATAGACGAGTATTCGTCAAACGACTCTGTGAGAAGTGTGACATGGCGCCCCACCGAACGCGCTTGCTCGTCTTAATAACAAAAGTCATAATTCAAAAGCAGCCATGATATAAATTCAAAATTTCTATTTTTTATAATTCATTTTAGTTTTTTTTTTGGTATTTGGAGGATGTTTTTGGGATTGCGACTTATAAGCTCTCTAAAATGTATGGTAGCATATTATTTGAAATCTTTTATATATATTATTGTAAAAATAATATAAAGGATTTTCTGACCGAGAAAGATAATGGGACTGGAGGACTTAGTCGTGCTAAGTTTTTTGCCCTTCTTTTTTATTTAATTACGAATTACTTTAGTAAGTAGGAATCTAACAATTTAGTTGGCTCATAAAAAAAAAACTTTCACAATTTCAAATTTCGAAAAAACATTGAAACACAAATGTTTGATGATTCTTGTCTATTTTTTCAGAACTATAAAAAACAGAGACTGAATAACCCAAAAAATACGTTAAATTTTTGTTACGGTATGACGTCATACCGTAAAATATGGGTAGCGTAATGTATTGGTACCATTATATATTCTCAGGACTATAAAATCAGCGAGTGAATAGCCCAAAAAGAAAGGTACATTTTTGTTACGGTATGACGTAACATATATGGGTAGCGTAATATATTAGTTATACTAAGCAGCATTTAGTCAAGCATCCCTTGGCTGCATTCAGACCGTGCTAAGTGCCAGCCTCTATTCCGTTTGTTTCCTCAACACATTATTTTGCTACTTTGAAACGCTACATTACCGCAATTAGGTTAGCAAAACACACGGGATAATTTATTATCTTGTAGTCTTTTTATGGGAAGTAAAGCATAATATAGTTGTAGTTATCGATGGTAATATTTGTAGGTATTATCATTATCTGTGGTATTATACAGCTTTTAAATGTTTTTTTTAAATGTCTATGTTTAAAAACCGAAAATTTAAAAAGTTTTGTAATGGTGGCAAAGTGAGTGCATTGTGGCGCATAATTGTTTTATAAATACTTTAAAAAATTTGTTTGAAAAAAGTAGCGTCGGTTGTAGTGTGGAGACAAATAATTTAAAAGAAGTGTCCGATTTGGTCATAGAAAACCAGCTTTTAGCTAAAGCGAAGGAAAGTTATAACCGAGTTTATGTGTTGTTTCTATTAAATTACTGTTCTTTTACAAACGCATTTTTTAATTGCCTCACATTGCTTGAGAAAAGCACTATATTCGGCAAATTCTAAAATGCCGGTTGTTTATAAAATGATTTCGTTATTTTCTAAAAAGCGGATATTGAAAGTCTTTCACCAAAAAACGAAAAATAGGTGCGACGGCGAGCGGAGCGAAGAGGAGCGTGTTAGGTTTACGTGTAATTACACATTGGGAGCCGAGCGAAGCGGAGCGGAACAAGACGACCCTCAATAGTTTTAACAGAACTACTATATGCCGACGCAAATTATAAAATGCAAAATTCTATTACCTATATGACGAAGATTCGTCAAATAGCAAAATAGCGAGCGATTAGAAACTGACAACGCCGTTTGCAAAATGTCAAATTTTACTATTGTCTGCGACATATGTATGTATTACAAACTTTATATTATGTCATATGTAGGTATGTCTTGCGCAGACCGTAAAACTGGGGAGATCGTAAAGTATGAAATCGAAAAAATTTCACCTAAAGTCAAAAATAGCGGAGCGTATTTGGTTTACGGTTGGGGAGCCGAGCGAAGCGGAGCGGAGCAAGGCAACCCTCCAAGTTTTAACAGAAATATGATACTCACAATTCTACAATCTGTCGACGACGTATACACATAACTAAATTAGATACCTGCCGCTATGTCACCTTTGTATTTAACATCTTTGCAATCTCTCTAGGTACGTGGAGATTACATGAAGGTACACACTTGCAGTACTACATTAGCGGTCTCCACTGAACAGATAGTATGTGACTATACATTTATTTTCTTAAAAACAAAATCAAGACAAAGATAGTCCGCTATAGAAATGTTCCGAATGTATAAGCACATTATATACTTTTTTAGAAGACTGCCGGAAAACAGAAAAGGAAAAACCTAACACAATAAGAACAATCCACAAAAGTCAGCGACACGAGTTAGGTTTTAGTTCTGCCGGAAGCGGCGAGGGCGACACATGGCCAGA
The DNA here is from genome assembly GCA_934047225.1 of Ypsolopha sequella. NCBI lineage: Eukaryota > Metazoa > Arthropoda > Insecta > Lepidoptera > Ypsolophidae > Ypsolopha > Ypsolopha sequella. The sequence continues at coordinate 12,230,275 of OW203992.1, forward strand.
GATTACTCTCTGAGACTGTTCTCTGTCTCTACCGCAGCCCCGCCGCATATTTTTACTAGTGTCCGACCGAAGCCTCGGCTTCAGTTCTAACTGTCTTCGGTCAAAAAAAGCTCTTTTGGCCAAATATTCAGAGTAAACTTTTTGCTATATTATCACAACTCTAATCGTGTATTTCCTATCTCTTTACTGGAATAAATGGTAGAGAAAAATGTAATAAAAATAAGAAAAGAGAAAAAACAAAAGAAAAGACGTGTTTGCTAAGTTTTTTGCCCACCTTGCGTTTCTTGGCTATAAGTGTTGTAATTAGGCATGCAATTATTTATGTAACTACAGCCAAATATGTATGTAATATGTCTGTATAGGTAATGTAATGTAACCAGTTTGTGTTAAGTGTATTTATAGATGTCTATGATCTCTACCGTATATACCACCTAAATATATACATATTTCAGTGGTGGATGATAAATTTATATTTAATAATAATAAATAATAATACATTTATTGTATATATGTCTTTGGGACTCGCTCCGCTTGCCGTCGGATCCATTTTTGACTTTTGTCAAACCTATCTTTACGACGTGATATAGAAAATCTGATTCAGATTCGGATTGAGCACAAAATTTTCTATGACAATAAATTATTATTAAGAAAAAAAAAACGTACTTTTATTGACTAGTGTTTTATTTCTTCCTATTAAATGAGTAAAAACCATGTAGCAATCAAAGTCTATTTAGAGTATTTTCTATACTTCTAAGATATTAAAGCATAGACTCATACTTAAGTGCCGGCTACGGCTTCGGACAAACTCATAAAATCGACCTTCGAACGGACATAAGTTTTCAGTTAGTAGCGACCTACACGAAAACATCTTTCTTTACTTGTGTATTGCGGATTTGATACACGTACCAAACAGGAAATAAGATAAAAACCTTGGCACTAATTCTTATTAAGAGACATTACACTCGTTTTCTTTGTCACATAAAGATGACCATAATGTAGGTACCCTGCCTTATATTAATAAAAGTGGTAAACACGACTGAGAAAAACAAATCAAGGCTTGTGGTATCTTTTAATAATATTGAGAAAACACGCGTCTTATTTCATACATACATACAAATGCTTACGCCTGTCTCTCAGAAGGGTAGGCAGACACCACAGATTTCCATCTGCTACGATCCGGACACACCTCTTTCGCATCTTCCACATCCATCAATCTAGTCGTACAAACTTCTATTCCGGGTACTTCTGATGTTGCCCTTCTTCAGTTTTGTATTTCAATCAAAGCATATTGATATTATTTTTTAAAGATTTAAAAAATTTTAGAACATTTCTAAATCTAATCCGTTTGTAGTTTGAACAAACACTTCAAAAAGCTAAACTAGCTCCATAAATTTTGAGATATGCTACGGAGAAGCAGACGGATACTAAGATCTTGCTTTTTTATGGAATCCTATAAAATAATACATATATTTTATGATTTGTGCTTTGGAAAGCGAACAGGAGAAAGCTTTCTGCTCGTACGAATAGCGGATAGCGTACTCTAGCGGCTCAGAAAGTACCGCTTTTATTATGAAATCGGGACAAACAGACAAATAAAAAGGCGGTCAAGCACAACACTTTAAATTATTGAAAAAATTTCGTGTTTCAAACATTTCCACCAACATAAGTGTAGTTCATGGTTTTTAGGGTTCCGTATCCAAAGGGCAAAACGGTGCCCTATTAATATCACTCTGCTGTCTGTCCGTCCGTATGTCACGGGACTCTATCTTGTAGATGGAACGAGTTACAGACCTGAAATTTAGATATTTCGTGGAAAATGTTCAGAGGGTCAGGAAAAAGGAGCAGAAAAAAATCAATTGTTTTCTAAACGTGTTTTCCCATTGTTTGAGTACAAATATATATATTTTTCATTTTTTATTTTTTATTTTTCAAAGGGTTCCAAACGAGACACTGTTCCCAAGTCTCCGCTGCCCGTCCGTCTGTCGCATGGGTCTACAGGTGATCAGTCGAATTTTTCAATGGCCTCTTTATTTTGTTTGTTTGTATAAATTCTTTATAAACATATAATTAACAAGTTCAGCACAAAATATATGGCACAGAATGAATGAATAAATTAATGAATTTTATTTCAGAAAGAAAAGTACATCGAAGTATTTTTACATGATACCTTATCATTATCATATTACTTAGGACTATCTTAACTTATGTGTATACATTGAATTTGCTTAATTACAGGTATAACGATCTATGTAGCATGTATAAATTTGGAATATGACATTAAACATACAACTTAAAATCAAAAGTGTTTAAATATAACCTAAATAATATAATAAAAGAACATTAATGCACATAAATTATCAACGGGTAACAGGGGTCGAAAGCTCCAAACCGTGCTAGTCAAAAACTGTTTGACGGTCGAGTAGTTCGCCGTCACAGTCACACACAGTCAGTTCGAACCACAGAACATTTAAATCAAATAGAAAGGCTAAGTGGGCGTGTCACGCGCGCCACAACTACTGTTGAACATCAATACTTAGACCGAAACACGCGATCGCTGCCCATAGTCGCACGCGAACCGTGACTCTGTGAACAGCTCTGCCTAATCTAAAGAGAAATGCCGTCTTGTGCAATAATTACTTGCAGAATCACGAATAAGAAAGCAAACCGGAAAAATTTAGATATTTCCTTTTACCTGTAATTATAAAAACTTTGTATAATATGAGAATTTTAGATAAATAACTAATTTACTCATGGTGACGACAAAAATATACATTACCGGCAATGTACGCTCACAATTTTGGCTAAGATGTAGTAAAAAAGTAATGTATGCTCTCCCTACTTGTCAAACTTGCTCGCTAGTGTTGTGCCGTATCGTGGTGTCACACAATCGATAGACGTTTTTTATTCCTTGAGCGATATTCTTAAATTAAGATTTAAGATAAAACTTTTATAACAGTCGAGAAACCGTTGTCAGTTACCCCAAAATCGACCGGATAACTGTACAAGCAAGGAGAAAAGTTTTTATATAAAATGTATGAGAAAATATTTAAAAGTGAATAAGTGTGCGTTTATTTCCTCAACGGTGTAATTCTTGGCTATGCATAAATACATATTTTTCAAAATACATGAGATATGTGTACTGTCGAGAACAAAAGTATTCGTGTGAAATGTGTGAAAAAAAATGAGTGTTAAAGCGTGTTTTAATTACTCTACTATGTAATTCTAAGCTACGTATATGTATTTCTGAAAACATTTATCAAAATATATAGGGTAAAATGTACAGTCGAAGTCAAAAGCTTTGGGATAAAATATTTTAAAATGTATGAGTGTATGATTATTTAATCTATAGGGTAATTCTAAGCTTTGCACATGTCCAATTGGTTATTTATCAAGGTATAGGGAATCTGTATAGTCGAGGAAAAAAATTTTTGCTAAAATATTTAAAAGTATATAAATGTGTGTTTAATTATCCAACAGGGTATTTAAAGTATTTAATCATATGCTTAGCTTAGAATTACCATATAGAGTAAATAAACAGACACTTATACACTTTTTAGACATACATATGCATAGCTTAGAATTACGTTGTAGAGTAAATAAAATACACTTTTACACTTTCAAATGTTTTTTCATATATTTCACCCGAAAATTTTTGTTCTCGACTGTACAAATATATCATAGATATTGAAAAATAAGTATTTATACTTATGCATAGCTTAGAATTACACCGTAGAGTAAATACACACACACTTGTATGGTTTTAAATATTTTCTCATACATTTTATATGAAAACTTTTCTCCTTTATTGTACAGTTACCCGATCGATTTTATAGTAACTGTTAACGGTTCTCGAATGTTATTATAACACCTATTTTATGTCACCTAACACAAGTGTATTGGTAGTATGGACCAAAACGCCCATTCTCCTTTGAAATGGGATTTTCCATAAGAGTGTTTATGAAAAATCCAATTATTTTGAAGCTACCATAATATAATTTAAAATACGTTAAATCTTAATATATTCGTCGGTGAAACGCGGGTGTACCGAATGTGGACTGTAACTTGCATTTCACAGTTCACACTCGGAATACCTCTGATACCCCCTCGGGGATTCATGTCGTGACCATATATTATCATTATTACTGATCACTTACAAAGTTTCAAGTATGAATTTGTCTATATCAATAAAATCACCTTATATACACCTCATACACGTTAAGACAATTTTACTATATTATGTAAAACAAGATAATAAAAATAGAAAAAAAAAACAACACATAAATTGTCTCAGAGCAAATTGGTTTCTCGATTGATTATAAAAAAAGTTTATCGAAGTTTTACGTTATGAAAATACATCTGCTCCCATCCCTAGCAATAAATCATCACGTCATATAATCAGACTGTGTTTAATATTAAGTTCGCAATACCACTCCGGTCAAGTTATCAACCACCTAAAGCCGGTAGGTTTATAATGGTCACATGGTATCAAAACTAAAACGTCGTAAATGAAATCGTTTGTTTGAAAAATACACCGTTTTACACAGAGATACGGTAGTTTTTTCATTTGATAAGTTTTCGATATAAGTCATTTGTTGTGCGTAGAAAGAACAACCATTTGGATTAAAGTTTTGATAGTATTTCAATTATGACAAGGTGTGTGCCTGTGGGTGTGAGGCGACGACCAAGGTTCTGGTACGCATACAGCTCCAAGGCCTTTCTAACTATTTAAATGTTCTGAGGTTCGAACACAGAAAAATAAAACTCAAGTTTACCTTTTACTCAAGTTTAGTTGTTAGTTAGTTTAGTTTTTACTCAAGTTTAGCCTTGTAAGGTCTATAAAAACTAATAATACCACAAAAACCCCAAAGGTTTGTTCATGGTGATCTTTATAATATACATATGTACATGTCTTTGGTTATATTTTATAACCTTATATAGATTCTTCTTACTTTACTAACCTATTAATATGTTCTACTAATATTAGATTCATACTAGTAGAACTCACTTTTTAATAGATCTTATCTATAGACAAGATAATTGATGATACTCTATTCAATGAGTTCTATAACACCCAACATGCCACGTTAAGAGCGGTTTACCAGCCGGATTGTGAAAAACCCGCCTTTAATTTATCGAAACAGTACACTTATATTCAAAATTTACTCAATAGTCAATCATATGTGTACGCTGCCATCGCAAAGTTTCCATTGGTTTCTGTAAATTAGAGTTTTAAAATTTGAAACTGAAAAAAAAACTTATTTTTTGTATAGAGAAAAAATACATTTCATGTTTTTCTCAAAATGTTGAAAAGTGTCGCGGGTTTGGCTTCATATTATGAATAATCAAGTGATCCTCTACTCAAAAATATGTTTAAAGTTTGCAGCCACTTGCGGTAGCACGAGAGATTTGCGATCAAAGATCCGGATTAATTTTCGGACGTTTTTGGAACATGACACCATTTTGGTAAAATTTCAATTTATTTTCCGTAAATCAACATTTATTTTAATAGAATTTATGTAAGAAATCCCGAAAAATCGTAGAATACCGAAATATAGTGGTCACAGTTTTACATTTTATTTGTACAAAAAAAGTTTTTTTTTTTATCTCGAAAATTATCACTTATACAGAAATTTACCAATTTACCAATTTACAATCATTACCAATCCAAATATAAATATCTGTGATATAAAAATCATCATGTTGATATTCTGACTTGAGCCCTTATGTCCATTAAATTTCAAATTGGGACTACTGTGCGACGGCTCCCACTCTCAGGCATTAATCGCACGGATGTAAAACACTCGCGCATTGAAGCGACTCCAAAAACTATAAAAAAATATATATATTGGAGCCCAAGTGCGTGTTCACATGCATGAAACTTCGAAAAGTGTTAGCGCCTTGTTTTTGTCGCCTTGATGTTGCTGTGGCATCTATACTGTTGTTATTTACCATAGTGTTTAAGGGTTCCGTACCAATATTTTGTAGTAGGGAATGCTTCGTGCGCGAGCTCGATTCGCACTTGGTCGATTTTTTTTATTACACTTGTGTTTTTAGAGCTCTTGCTATAAAGCTTGGGCTCGAAACTCACTCAATAATCTATTAATATTATTATTTATATTTCCTGAATTTCTTGTTCCTGTATTGGATGTTGACGGATAATAATCTGTTTTACGCAAAAGTAGATCCCACCAAAAACATTCCATGTAAAGGTTGCCAAAACACAAGCTCATAACGCTTTCACTGTTAAAAAGTTATCAGATCTCATATAGAGCCAAGCCCCTAACTCTATAAGGCCTAAATCTACACGCACTAAGTCTACAAACCCTACGTCTTGGTCAAGATGATGACTCCCATTATGTTAAGGAATTAAGTCACTGGTCTTTAATGTTGTCTCATGCAATAGTTCCATGAAACGGCCAAGTCATACTTTTTGAACAAGATGTAGGGTTTGTAGAGTTAGGGCTTGTAGATTTAGGCCTTGTAGAGTTAGGAGCTTGGCTTAAAATCCAAAGTATAAAAGCTAGACAAATGAAACTTAGCATATTTGACAACTCTGCTAACTGCATCTTATCCTGAAAATTAGAGCTCTCTAGTATTTTCCCAGCCGAAGCTATGAGGGTTCGAAAATACGACGAAACGCTTCGAAAGTGTCAGTATTGCCCTGCGTACTTCGGTTCGTCTTGGCGGTGGCACTGCCGTGCCCCAGTAAAGTGGGCCAATAAGAGAGAAACACAATATAAACACTGATGTACAATTGTAGGTAATTTACCCTATGGGTGTAATAAAACTTTATGTATCTCTGAGTCAGGATCGCCTTAGTTCTGTAGGCTGTTAGAGATATTGGAGTATCTTTTGTATTGTTGGTACACACAAGCTTCTATTGGTTAATTTGATTACCTGAAAACGGGGTTGATTTAAGTTGTTTTTAAAAAAATTAATTCAAATTCATTTGCTAGGATGAAGGTCTTCGGAGATATGCAGTAAAATGACAACATACCTCTCGAGATTGAGGTAATCCTTTGCAGGGTATTACTTGAAAATAGCCATTCTACCACCTGACCTTCGATCCTGGCTTCCTCAAAGGATAACAGCACATATTTTCAGATGTTATCATATGTTATCTAGAAGTCGGCGTATTCCCTCCGACTTCTAGAGAACATATTTTTCAGGAAGAAAGAAGTCTGCAAAAGTGTTGTTTCGGTACCATCGATCATTATATAATTATTTTAAACTTTTTAGTAAATGATTGCTGTTAAATTTGAAGTCGGTTACTATGTTTTTGTTAAAAGTTTATTCAATGTTTAATTTCGATAAGAATCATTTTCCTACTCAAACGATAGGAAACGGAAGGAGGTTGTCAAAAATTGGCTTCAAGATATGGACTACGAGCAGGTCGAAAATCTTCTAAAAATACTTTTAGTAGTAGGTACTAAGCTATTTATACAAAAATACACATTGTACACTCCCCCACATACAATACCTCAGACACCCTCACACATTCTGTCTCATACATAAAAGACATCACCACACACACACATCTTTAAACAGAATTATGAATACTATTTTACTACGTATAGTTACGAGTATTAATGCAGGCTTTTTACATTTTAATTTTATTATTAAAAATGTAATCTTAGCTGAATCTATCCCAAATGCCATGTGGATCGCATTTAAGTAACTGTCACCTTGCACGACGGTCTTGCAAAATGTTCTGTGGTCTTGCAGGCGCAGATGATAGTAATCACAATAATTTATTAGTTTTAAAAGGATAGTATGCTCAAGCTCATATAAGTTAGTTATGTTATTTTTATTGATCACTTACTACGATTGTTCGTTTTTTTATTAAGTACCAATGTATTTTTAAACCAAATGTATATTTGTATTTTTATTTGAATTAAATAAACATAAATAAAAAGTTCAATTTAGTTTATTAACTGTCCACTGTAGTATTGATAAGGAACTCTAATTGATCAATGATCTAAATGTCCCGGCCCGACTCGCTCTTAACGGTTCTTTTTACATGAAACTAAAAGTTCAAGACTCTCTATACGTATATATATAGGTACTTTAAAAAAAGATCGTCAATGATTTGCATTGCCCCATGCTACGTCGTAGCCCCCAAGCTCTACAGCGTAGCTTATACGAGGACCTACGAATGCCTAGGTTGACTGTCAAATATACCATATAGATACAAGTAGGTTGTTTTTACAATTGATTGCTCCCTTGACTATCTGCTTCCGGCACGGCTACTCCGCAAACGAGCATTTGAAAAAATATCAAAATTTATTTTTTTACGTTTATTAAATCATCAACGTTTATAATTCTAAAGTCTCTTTGAAGTTTGTTAGGATTTATTAAATTTTACAAGAGCGATATAAAGTTTTGAATAAAAAGAAAGAAAGCGTGCATGTTTACTCGAGTCTTTGAAAAGACTAGAATTAATTAATTAAATAGAGTATTTGTAAGTGTTATCTCGGAACCCAATTTGTTTGAAGAATCCAGTCAAGTAAGAATTAATGAAATGAAATATGAAATATATTTACTTATGTAATGTAGGTATAATATGAGATACACGTATTACAAGTCGGTTTTAATGTAATATAGTTAAATAATATATGTCTTATAGTTTAATGTAATAAATAACAATATGGGAAAATATACAAAAAATAAAAGTAAGTGCTTGAATAAAATAAAAAATATAGGAAAAAGGAATAAATAATATTATAAATATATGCAATACATACAAATATATGCCTGACTCCGCCCATTCGATTAGTCTATATCAGTCTATAACATAGCGCATAAAATATATCAATATCCTAATCAATATCAATAATAATGCACGAAACTTGTAATATGAGTACTCGTGCGGTATCGAAATTTAATTGCGAGTGCTTTAGAGAATATCCATTTGTTACTGGTTTTTTTTTGTTGGTTTTGATTTAATTGGTTTTTATAGTACGTGCTAATAGGAGCATGCAGTAGAATTTTTTGTTAAGGGAAGTTGTGACAATGTAGAATCTCTTTAGTGTAAGCTACATGATGCTGTGGTTCATCTTCAAATTGCGCTGTTTGGTTTTTATGACGTCGTCATTTTTTTTTCTGCCTGTCGTCTGGTATGTCAAATGAAAGGAATTAGTGGGCGGATTGTAAAAATGTACTATATCGGTACATATCAACCAGTCGTAAAAAAAATATATATTTTCAAAACACAGCAAGTTTGGGCTCCTCCAGGTAGAAAAAGGCTGAAGAATTTTTCATCTTACTCGTAATATCCTCAGGTCTAACGTTTGCTTTCAAAAAAGATAAAAAGAATAAAATCCGTTAGTTTATAATTTAAGTAGGTTAGGTAAATTTATAAACAACCGTGTAAAAACCTACGGTGAAAATATAAAAGCGATTTTATCGGATGCAGAAAAATGCAAGCAATCGTGTGTCAAACGGCCAAAATATAACATATATTTTCAAAATTTAAATCCTTTTTATAACTAATAAAACACAAAAGAATACGACGTTTATTCGAGAACACACAAATACCATTATAATGGTAATATTATAGGTTATATAACTATTAGTTATACAAAATAATATTTAATATTTTTGAAAAACAGAAAAGATTTTTGCGTATATCATGAATTCAGTTAACTTCGGGTGTCGCCTCACTCCGCCTCGCTCTGTTCCGCTTCGCTCGGCTCCCTAATTTATTAACGTTTAAACCTAACACGTTCCTCTTCGCTTCGCTCGTCGTTGCATCTATTTTCTAATCTTTGTTGAAGTTTTGTATAAATTTCCTAGCGCTGACAAAAAAAAGAAAAACAAAAGCTTCTGACAGGTTTTCGAACTTTTAGTGCCATTATTACACACTGCATTAATTATTCGATATCTGAAGCGAAAAACTAAGCGAAGGTCTACAAGTTTATCAAGTGACGACAGCGGAGGAACTAAGGTCATAAATATTACGGTGGTTATTATCATTATTTCTATAGTATTCCGCCGAACATGTGCAAAATGGTTGTTTTTGGTATTCCTATTTATAAGAATAAAAATATCCGCCGGCCAGTGGTGGAAGAATAACATCCGCCGGCGAAAATTTAACCACTCTGTTTCATATACAAAAATAAGTGATCTACATCTTTATTAGCACATAAAATACAGATAGCATTAAAAAAACCGGTCAAGTGCGAGTAGAACTCGTGGCTTGAGGGTTCCATGCTTAAATCATTTGAAAAGAAATTACAAACTTATCACTACCCACAAATTGTATGAAAATAAACTGCAAAATTAAGTTGGTTGAGTATTCGAGGACGTAACCCTAAAACTACATTATAAATCGGCGTTTTCAGTATTTGTTGTTCAAATAAAACATATGGTACATAATATACAGAAATTACAAATTCCTAACTACTTTGGTCTTTGACCCCGTGACAAAAATGGTCTAAAAATGAGAAAATTGATAGCCTCTCGTTTCTTTATTTAAAAAAGAAAAAAATATTTTTCTATTCCGGGCCCCGTTGCGTTGCGTTGACTATCAGGTCAGTTTGAAATATCGTATCAAAATTTCATTTATTGCAAAGTTAGGTTCTTTTTGACGTTTGTCTTCATTTCATGCTAAATTTGGTTCTTTTTGATGTCCTTTACGTCCTTTTTGACGTAGTTTGTCTTTACAATCGAAATTCCCTGCGTTCCGATTCACGACGTAATCGATTATATAGCGTCTGATACTCTTTTCGCAAAATTATACTGGCCACAAATAAAAGCCACCGGCCGAAGCCTGAAAAAAAGATAAAAACCGCACCGCGCTTTGCAAAGTCATAAAATACATTAAATTTGAAACGAAAAATTAAATATTTAAATACATAAATCTGGTAGTAGAAAAAGTATCGTTCGCAACGAGTAAAAATGGGTTTTCTTATCATCGGAATGTAAGCTTTCGACCGAAATATACTATTACACTCTACTAGACAATGACACCCGACATTTTGGGGGAAGAAAAAAATTTTTTTTTTCGTTTACATTGTCGTGTATCAGGCCCCAGCTGAAAAGTTATTTTATTTTATTGTAAATTTAATATTCGGTTTAGGGTTAAAATTTTATACAACATATCAAAATTTCAGGTCTCTATCTCATTCCGTCTAAGAGCTAGAGACCCGTGACATACGGACAAACAGATACATAGACATAGTGACATTAATAGGGCTCTATTTTGCCCTTTGGTTACGGAACCCTAAAAACAATAGCAATTAATGTTTTAATCGTCGATCGCTCAAATCCCCACACTGTGACGTTAATATGCCAGGTTTATACAGTACAGCCAAAGCGGGCAGACATTTTGAATTCCAAAGTCTTTTGACTCAGGTTATACTATAAACTTTTACGGCTTGAACGATTAGATTGAGAGAAGCCAAGGATAGTCATGAGCAATTTGACATATGTTTTCCTTCTCCTGCGGGTTTCTTAGTTTTCAGTTTTATGAAGTTTCAGACATGATTTTTTTTTCATTGGCTTCTTTGATCTTCAAAGTTTACTTCGAAAGGTTTCTCAGGCTTTGTTGAAATGTCTGAATTGAGGTGGCTGATTATTACTTTGTCAGTTATCTGATATGTGAATATTATATTTTCTATATAAGGGGTGGAAATGGACAGGTATCTTTAAATAAAACCACATGAACCACTGTACTTAAGTTTATGATAATGACCATTCATAGAAAAAAGTAGAAAAGTCGTAAAAATTGTATATTTCGTACCGAGTACAAAATTACGCGTTTTCTTATCACAGGAAGGAAGTCAGTTTCGACGTAAGCCGAAGACACGATAATTTTTCTACTACTTGAAAGTCAGATATGGTATGAAAAAAACAACATAATAACGATAATTTATTAATTATTCATCATAAGAATTACTTTCAGAAAAATTCGCCGTGTTTTCAATGTTTTTGATCTTGACCCGAACCGTGGCGCGAAGTGATCAGTATCATTCTACCAACTACGAGGACACGGAATAATTTCGAGTGTTTCGTTCGAAAAACTTACGTCAAAAAACCTAACCGAGTACGAAATTAAATTTCAGCCAATATCTCGTACTGACCTGAGAGTCATTACACAACGGGGTTCAGAAAGTTCGAATTTTGAAACTAATTTCGAGCATATAATGGAAGTATTTTTTTAAAAGTAGTGGAAAAAGACTTTCATTGTAAGCTCTCTTATTAAATATCAGAACAATCCCCGCCCTTTTCATATAAAAAATATATTATAATCGTATTTTTAGGAATTCTCCTCCGGAACCTATAAAAGAGAAAAACCATGACCTGTTTTCTGACCCCACTTGAATGAAAACATTTCATTTGAATTTATTAAGGAACAAAGTTTTTCATAGAACAAGATCTAAAATTATTTAACCTCTAGAAGAGCACTTAGGCTAGAAGAAGGCTGCGTCGTAAACAGACTGAGAGGAAATGGCGAGTTGTCCGCAGCACGCGCGGAAATGAGTCGCTCCACAGCTAGTGCTTCCTTGCACGCACACTGTTTACATATTGCTGTAAACTACTCTACGTAAACATTAAATAAAACTAGAATATAAAAATATATGTACAATGGACAGCTGAGTTCTATAATTTTCAAATCATACTAAACAAGATTTAAAAAACATTTCCATAAGTATATACATAAAATATCTCTACTAATTTTATATCTAAAAAAGTTAGAATAGAATAGAATATAGTTTATTTGCGTAATTAGGTACACAATGTTCTTATATCGAGAGGTAAAGTACTTAAATAATATCTTAATATTTATTCTTAAATATGCGGCGACATTTTAAGTGTTTTTAAAATATTGTTTTAAAGAGTAGGTTACATCATACTGGAGGCCTAACAAGCGATGAGAATAACGGATCAACAACACATTTTGCCAATTTCGCAAAATAAAATATAAAATCTGTGTGTATTTGGATGCGGTTTTCTTAATTGTCATCGTAGTGACCCTGGTCCAATAGCATACGGGCCCCAAAGCCGAAAATGGGCCAAATATTGAATAAACGCGGGTGGAGGCGCGGGCGAAAGGCTAGTATCATAATTAATATCGTTTACTGCCACATCTGGAGGCGGTTTCATAATTAGCAAAACATCGGTGGGCGGTTGAGCGTCCGTCGCGCTTACTAGGTACGTTATCAAAGAAAGATTCACAAACAAAACAGGTATTATGTATCTGAAATTATTATTATTATGAAATTATATGATATCTGATATTAGGTATCTGTGCTTACAGTAGTGTAAGTACAGTACAGTAGTTACGTTTCTTTGTGAAAAAATATATCAGTTTGGCCAATATGTGGTTTATGTTCATTTTGTCACTTTATATCTGGGTTACCCAATCAGTTGATTGCGACTGAGTAATCAGCTACCGATTGCAACAGAGTAAAACTATAATTTATAGGAAATATTCGTATTAACTAGTTTCTCTTATACAACGTGTAACAGAAAGGTGTAACCATATTTGAAGAGCTTATTCATTCAATGATATAGAACAACTTTTACTATGGAGCCAAACCTGAAAATCGAAAAAAAAATTAACCTTTTCATAGAAAAATGCAATGCCGCTCGGCTGAAATGTATGGAAGGGCAGATTTTTGTTTTTGAGATTTCAGGGTTGGCTCCATAGTAAAAGTTATTCTATACCATTGACTAAATAAGCTCTTCAAATATGGTTACAACTTTCTGTTACACGTTGTATATAATATTTGCCTGCGACAAAATATATACCTTGCTTTGACTTGTATTTTTTAAATCCTTTCATCTGATAAGTTCTTGCAAAAAAATGCTTTCGTTATCCCAGTATACGTGATAATAGTATTCGGTGTATTTTTTCGCCTACAATTTTTATCCTCCGCCTACGCCAATAAGGAAAGCCACGAACTAAAAGCTCAGTCTATGTCGTAAAACACGCGTCCCATCTCCTCTCCGCGTGAATAGTTCGCTTCTCGCAGATTGAATATTCTGGGTGCCATCTAAAGTATTGAAATTCAAATGAAAGGATGTTATTGAACTGATCGACGAGCATTCGTCGAACTCTCTCAAATAAGTGTGACATTGAGCTCCGAGGATGCCGTCGTCTGTACAACAATCACATACATTTCGTTTTGTTCTTGAACCTAAATTTTCTTTGAGTATGTTTTGGAAACTTGGACAAAAAAATTTAATGATGGATATTGAATGTACAGTGTCAGTGTCAGTACATAATATTAGTTCTTTACATATGAAATTGCCGTTTTCTATAGAGAATTTGAAGGAAACTCAATTTTCAGTGCTAACATTTTTGCATTTTTTTCAAGAGTGACAAATCCAAATGATGTAATTTCTTATGTGTATGAATGAGACATCATTAAGCCAACAGCAACATTAATTTTATTTTTGAAAAGTGTCAGCTGTAAAAATTATTACGAATCTTACCATGGAAATGGATGGCATTTAGGATGAACTGTTTTTGAAAATTTAATTTTTATAATCAAACCGAAAATAAAAAGAAAATTTAATACGTACATGTAAAACCTTAAAATCAACTTTCAAACGAAAAACAAATAATTGAATAAGCTATTGAATTACAGGAATTATGTACTCATGAATCTGTAAGAAAATTTCCAATTTCATATGTAAAGACCTATTATAAGGGTTCTGTCAATGTAGATGAAATCCGTTTGAAAATACGTTTAAAGACATCGCACATTAATTGCAAACATTTTGCAGTATCTCAGATTACTTCTCAACCTTGTACGGACGCCATGACAGGCTGCCTACTGGCAGATCTTATTTCGGCATCATATCCGTTATTATAGTTTATAAATAGGTAGCTGTGACATCCTAAATTTCAGATTTATCTTGAGTTATGCCGTTAAAAGACAGTCAGAAAAAAAAGTTATAGAGGTTTTTGATTTTTGACAGATTTTATTGTGTGACTTGTCACAGTCACATCACAGCCACTTTTCACAAAGAAGGCATTTTGTCCACACCGAGTTTATGTGTTGAAGTTTCATGGATAACGAGATTCACGAGAGAATCGAAATATTAAAAATAAGTGAACAATAACCCCGTATATCGATTTTAGAATATTTTAATAATTTCATCTAGAAGCTGAGTTATTAAATAAAACCTTAGGTTTTTGTGGGCGCGTGTTTCTTGGTGGTCGTAACAGGCACGGCTGAGAGCGGGCTATTTTGAACTTAAAGGAAACGTTGTAGAGTTCTGTTCTGATTGACGAAAAATGAGGTGCTCAATCCGACTATGTATGTAGCCTGAAGAACAAAAAGGTCGCCTCGCTTCGCTCGACTCACGAATTTATGGTCACAAGCAATCCACTTGTAGGTGGGCTACATTTTTTCGCGATTTCAGGTTTGGCTGCATCTTTAAATCTCTAGTTTTCGGCTTTAAGCGACTAAAAACCCAACCAATATATGGGTCGGTGATAGAAAACTACATATTACAATAATCATTCGTCAATAATTTTTTCAAACATAGTTGACTGCAATTTAAATATTGAAATGTATTCCAGGATATTGCGGAAGGTAATTCTAAAACCGAGACTGCGATATTTCCCCGCGGACTAACGACGAGGCCGTTGTCGGTCGAGGGTGACATATCGACGTGTTATCGAAGGGTAAGAGCGCCCGCAATAACCCTGAATTTTGAAATATCACAGGATTGATTGGGTTTGCGGTATATGGTGCACAAGAAATTGAAAATATTTTAATGTTGTTGCTGGGTTACTTATAATAATTTATATCCTGGTTGACTCTTCTGGTGATCGGTGGGCTAGGACTTACCTTGGACAGCGGATTAGCCTCGCAATCCAACGGGGTAACGCCACCAGCCTGCTTGGGACCCTCCCCTGTGGCAGCGATCTAAGTTATATTTTTATTTTTCTTTTAAATAAGTATTCAAGGTTCTTGTAAGTAAGTATTAAAATTATAGCAAATTTACTTTGATTTTATATCAACAGAACTACTTTCAGATCTAAAGTTCGAGTAGGTGGATATTTGCAGTATGAAACATAACCCAAACCACGTGACGTGTACCATTTATATTAAAAAATCTACTCGTACCCTAATTGCTTTAAAATTTGTCTATATAATGTATTTATATAACCGGCTGGACTTAAGAGGTTTTTTTTTACAAAAACGACCTAATTTTTTTTTACAATGTTATTCAGGAGAGGCGTAAATGTTCGTGTGGTGTGTAATAATTAGTTTTTCTTAAACATACGCGGAAATATTATCATTACTTTTGAATAAGGAACACGCGAAGTATCATATTTACGTAGACTGAAAAACCAAAATCACTTCCCGGCGCATTCTTTGAATTTGGAACGAAGAGCGCACCGGCAATGTTGTATGAAACGGTGTGCTGTTTGAATTTAGAACTCTTTCATCTATCGTACACATTGCGTTCTCGTGGCTGTATAGCCACAGATGCTTTTACCTTTTGGCACAAACTGTAAAAAAAAAAAAATTGGCGGTAAAGCGGAGTTCGTTGTTATTTGGTTAATAATAAATTAAAAGCACTTTATTCAAAAGTAATGATAATATTTCCGCGTATGTTTAAGAAAAGCACTATATATGCCTCGGCCGAAATGGCAATTGCCTGTCTCGTATCATTGAAGTCCTCGCCTGCGGCTCGGCCTTCAAACTCATACTCGACCTGCAATTGCCTATTTCGCTGCCTTTGCAATAATGTACTATTATTTTACGATCTTTTATAGTACTTTACAAATTACGCAGATACTTCATTAATGCTTTCCTGTTTTAGTAATTTTAAAATATGTAAATATATGCAGCACACTTACATTGTTTCTGTAGAAATATTGTAGTTGTGTTGCTTTTGTAAAAAAAGTACATTTATCGGGTGAATTAATGAATTGCTCAGATATATTTGTGGTGTTTTAAGTTTCTGAGCAAGTCATTAATACACCCTATGTATAAAATAAAATCACATATTATATGCATTTCTTTTATAATAATTTAGTTTAAATTATATATATCTATAAAAAACACATTATCACAATGATTACTTCCAGATATATTTCGACTTTTGATGTCGGCCTCAGTGGAATTAGTTAAAAAAATTTTTTTTTTAAACTAAAAACACATTATCAAAAAACACATTATCACAATGATTACTTCCAGATATATTTCGACTTTTGATGTCGGCCTCAGTGGAATTAGATAAAAAAAATTTTATAGATATATATAATTTAAACTAAATAAAAAACAAATAAGTTTTCTTTAATATTTTATAATAATGATGATATTCTTCACCACCCAAAGGTTGGCTGGAAGAAATCGCTTTAAGTGATAAGTCCGCCTTTGTACAAAATTATGTTTTCAATACTCTGTTTTCTTTTATATGTCTTTTGTGTACAATAAAGTGTCAATTCATTCATTCATTCATATTTTTTTTACAAAAACAACTAATCTGTTTACAGTTAGATATGTTGTTTTTGCAAAATCGTTCATTCTCACAGGACGTTATTAGCGTTGAATAAGTTGTTTTTGCCAAAATACAATTTCACTGCCCTGTAGCATTTTTTCTAAGGAACTCAGTGGTACCAATGACTAAAAATGACCAAAACTTTGTTTTTGTAAAAAACACTTTTCTGAAAAGCCGAAAACTACTAGATATAGTACTCATATCATATCATAGAGAAACTACAGTGGCTAGTTGTTCGATGACTCATATTAACTATTACCTAATAAATAATTTACAATATTCCGCTAAGCATTCCATTCAAAATGCAAACTCAAGCACCGCCTGGCCTCCCGCATAAAACATGCACAAGCAAGCAGTACGAGCATAAAAAACAGTCTTAAATAACAAGCAAAACAACTTATCCTTCTGGCAGAATATTGCAAATTATTAATTCTTCAAATTATTAGATGGACTTCCGCAAAATAACGCCTATTTCAATCAATTATATAACAATAGAGTCAAACCTGAAATCGCTACATAAAACAGTTGGTTGATTTATATCAAAAAGTATATTTTTTTTGTGAGAGTCAAATTGTAAGGCTAAGATATAGGTACACAGTATTTTTCAAGCCTGCCACAAAACAAACACAAATAGTCGGGCATTGTAGTATGATTTACCATGATCCAGGGAAATATGAAACATGTAGTAGAGACCTGGCAGATTACCAGGTGCTTGCACCGAACCGAAAAAGGTTTCATATCCAAAACCTATATACAGATTGTTGATTTGGTTCATAACATCCATCACAGAGGTATAAATAATATGCAATGATTATTCCAAAAATAGCCTAAAAATTAAATATTGTTGTGGACGATTCACAAACCACTCCCAAAAATCGAGGACACAGGACTTAACATTATTTACGTAGGCAACAACATTGTGCAATGAGCTAGCACCCTTACAATTCAATGTTGTTTTCTACGTACACAATGTTGTGTCCTCATTGTAGACGTAGGAAACAACATTTTATTTTTATTTTTTTATTTTATTTTATTTTTTATTTAATTTTTAATTTTAATTTAACATTGTGTAATGAGCCGGCAACATTACAAATATTAGTAGCCAACAGTAATTAATGAGACCCCCTAAGTGCGTAAGGACAAAAGTCGACCATTCGTACTTAAAGTACTCACTGAGTGATGGCACTTATGTCAGCTGCATTTAGTGATGAGGTACATTTCAAATTTCAGTTAAAAATAAAAATCAAGTGTGAGTTTACTCAACATAAGACACGTCATTCAACATTCAACATAATGATACAAAAGACAAATGTGCCAAAACCAGTGGCGTAGCTATCGGAGGGCTATGCGGTGTAGTGCCCCGGGCCCCCCAAGAGATGTTTAAATATCTAAATCGAAAAAAGTATTTTACTATCATTTATTTTCGTTCAGTTTAAGTTCGTCATTGTTTTGTTTTTAATTAAATATTATTGCGTAACTTGGCGACCTCAAACACGACCTATAAAAATGAGAAATTTAAAAAAAAAATTCTTTGTTTCTATACGAATTCTATTGCACAATAAAGCAACATTCAAATCGAAAAATAATAACCGAAACAAGTAGTACTTACATCACTATCAACAATGAAGTATTACATTTTTATATTCACACTTGCTTATAAATAATTACGATACTTTGTAGGCATTTAAACGTCATAGGCGCCATCACTCAGTGGCTCTACTGTACGTAGCCCGCAACATGACCGATTGTCATGTTGCGGGCTACGTACAGTCGACTCGTAATAGTGGTAGATTTTTATCTTTACGTATGCGCTCATTATACAAATAATGAGATTTTTTCTCAGTATATTATAAGCTGTAGCTAGTTTCTGGTACCACAGCTTAAACAGGATTTTTCCTTTCAAGTTAAAATAACAGGTTGTGACATATGAAAGCAACGAAGCGCAGTAGATTTATCAGGATCTAAAAGCATTTTATATTTTTGCACTAAAACGTAAAGATGTTTATTAGCTGTTCTCGTAAACAAACAACAACTTGCTATCAAAATTTTGGTGTGCGAAATGAGCAAAACCAACACATTATTTCAGAAGATCGAACTAAAATGTGAATAGCTCCTTGCTCAGCCACTTGTAATCTCGACGAAGCCAGTTGGGTCAAGGCCATTCTACTCTGCGGTGATGTCTTCTTTTTTTCAACTCTTTTGTGTATCACTCTTAATGCAGATGTATCATGTTTAAATCAGTGTTCTTATTTAAAATATATTTGGGAATCTAAATATTCTGTAATGCAACCCGAATAAATACAGACTACCTTAAGAATATCTATGATTTAAAAATGGTTTTGGTATTTCGTTTGTATGAACTAGGATTGCTCCACAGGCCTCCCGTAAAACCAGTATCAGGTAATACTGAACGTATTAAATATCCTCAGCTTTTAGTTAACGGCATGAAAATACTAAAAATGCTATTAAGGTGTTCGTTCTATCCAAAATACTAACTGCACATCAAAATATACTGATTTGCACACTAAAATACTAACTGTGCTCATGGGATTTCTGATAAATAACCGAAGTTAGGAATGGCGAGTCGCGGAACGCAGTTTCTAACCTAACCTACTTTTTTCTGCGGTGAAGGATTTCTGATTGGAAATTTAGTGTGCAAAATAGTATTTTTGATGTGCAAATAAAAATATCCCTTAGCGAATTAACATCCGACAGATTTAAATTTTTATCTTACTACCTTGTTTTTTAATCTCGTGTTTCGTGTATTTGCCATTTTTATTACTTTTAGGTGATTTCTGGCCAATATCATAGTATTCAACTAAAACTTTTGACTTATTGTGTACCCAATATGAAATATTTATAATTTACAAAGTCATAATTTAATATTCTGTTAGCGTTAGTTTTAGTTTCACTCTATAAATACTTTTATTTATATATATATATATATATATATATATATGTATATATATATATTTATACATAGTAGCTTTAGATTATTCATCTGCACTGTTCAAAGCATTATCATGTATATTGTAATTGTTTCATTTAACTTTTGATAAAGCTCTCTGTTATTTGTAAAACGTGTGCACCTGTAACGTTACAACACTCGGGTGCTAACCCTACATATTTAATAGTATTATACTTTTTTGTGTATGTAACATTGGTGCTTCTAATAAATAAATTAATAAATAAATATTAAAATTAGATAAAACATATTTAAATAAAATTTTAGTGACATATATTTCGCGCCATTCATTCATACAAAATCTTATCTTCATAGAAATATGTATACAGTAATTTATTTATATAATTTATTATTAGATATTTTAATTTAGATTAGTTTAATTTTGTTTAATTGATATATTTATTTTATTTATAGGATAGTTTTTTATGTTCCATTATTTGAATAAACGTTCAGTACATTTTTTATATAAGTAATATTAAGTAAATAAACTATGTTTATTTTATAATATTCTTAAGTAAAATGTGTAATTAGTTTAATAATAGTATTTTTTAATTATTATGTATAGCTTCTGCTCGCGACTTCGCCCAAACAAATGACATATGTTTTAAACAGAAACAAACATTATAAGCGCTCTCACTCCCTCTCAATTGAATATACAAACTGACAATATCCCAAACAAAGCTAGCGAGGCCGAAAAACGAGCATGCGAGGACGGAGAATGCGCGCGCGAGGCCGAAGGCTAGATACTCCCAGCTTCCGCGACGCTGCGAAGAACTTTTTAAACTAAAGTCGCACAAGTACTCACTGAACGAATAGATTCAGATGTTAGTGTGTAAATTATTATATAGGTATGTGCCTTGGCCGCGTCCCCACCCGCGTTTATTCGACTATGTCCCGGTTTTGGCTTGGGTGTTATTTTATTAACACCCCTTATAGCCTAAAAAAACAGCATTCAGTGGTTTCGGAGATGTGCGTGAACAAACAGACAGACAGATAAAAACAATTCTAAAAATCGCTGGTTTGTGTTGTACTAATCTTTTTTAGTTTCTATTTTTATTAATTTTCTTGAATGTACAGACACATCGGGTTCTACTGTATTATATGTATAGGCATTGATGATGTATGATGATTAACTTAAACAATGAGCCATGTTTTACTGCAATTAACATTAATTTAGTTTTTGTTCTTGTGACATTTATAAGTTCCCTCGAAACGGATAAACTGTTCCACAAAAGACAATTTATTTGGTTTGGAGTTCCATCCATCCATTCATCAGCCTGGTTCCTCCACTGCTGGACGTAGCCTTTCTAAGATTGAGCCACTCTTGGGGTTCAGAAATTAATTCCTTTTTGTAAAACCTTTTTAACATTGAAGAATTTAGTTTTGTTTAGTATTTTTGTATTAACATTTTATACGGGAAGTGAATTTTTTCGCGTTGTTTGAAAAGTTTTATAATATAATACATAAATATTATCCTACAATAAAGTTTTTCGACAAACTACATTATGAACTGAGGAGTAAAGTAAAACATAAGATATTTACCAGATACTAAAACTAGACTGTATCTATCACTCCCGGCCCTAATGTAATTAAAAAGGGGAAATTATTAATCGGGCGAATAAAAATATAGCGACTTCAAGTGTCCGGAATAAATACCAAAGTGTGCGACTAAAAATACTGAGTGCACGAATTTAAAGTATGAAATCGAAAATATTTCACTAAAAGTAAAAAAGTAGGTGCAACGAAGCGTGGAGAAGCGTGTTAAGAAGGTTTACATGTAAGATAAAATAAGGAGCCGAGCGAAGCGGAGCGGAAGGGGGACGTCGTCCCTAATTAAATTGTCACTAAAATAGAAATTTGTTCGCCTGAGAATTATTCAACTCAACTCAAATTTGTATTTTCAAGTCGCCATTTTCAACATTTTTATTCATGTGGGTGTATGTGGAGTCTTTCACCCACTTAGTATTTTAGTACGCTATATTAAATATTTTTGACACCTTAAATTTGAATATATATTCGCTCGTTTAAATACTACCCATTAAAAAACGTAATGCCTAC
The DNA here is from genome assembly GCA_934047225.1 of Ypsolopha sequella. NCBI lineage: Eukaryota > Metazoa > Arthropoda > Insecta > Lepidoptera > Ypsolophidae > Ypsolopha > Ypsolopha sequella. The sequence goes on from OW203992.1 coordinate 12,252,770, forward strand.
AATGTTCTTCACCATCCATAACAAATTTGCGGGTAGTCAATACATTGTACAATCTGAAATTCTATATAGCCGAATAAACAGAATTCTTAAAACTCATACAATGTTATTTAAAGAGTGTAAGAAATCTGTCACTTCTTGGTAGAAACTACTCGATTACGGCAATACTTACATCTATTACTTAAACTTATGACACATAATATAATATAACTAAACTATATAATAAACTAAATTTAACTTAAACTTAACTTAGTGCTAAGTTTATTGTAATTCATACATAATTAAATTCTAATTAAGTATCCCCTGTTATTACTATACAAGTTCTATTGTTAAAACTTTAGGAACAGGTTTATGTAAACCTAACAGGATGAGACCAACATATCTACTACTTAAGACTTGTGTTTCTAAATAAATATTTTCATTTTTATTTTTTATTTTGTCAAAATAAAACGGGACTGTCTTTAAAAAAAATCCCGTCTTGAAACGCTACGAGTAAAAACAAAAGTTGAACTCCTCCGCTGAATAGCAAAACTAAGTACACTGTAAACTGAAAACCAATTCACAACCAGACACATGGAAGGTAGATGAGACAAATAATTAATTTAGATGGAATAAATTCGCGAGTTTCGTCGTTTGACGCATCGCGAGCATTCCGCGCGTTTCGTTCGTTTCGCTCATTTCGCTCGCGTTAATGCGGTGAGGAGGTTTTAATTAAACGAAGACGACAAAGACGACACCGTCTGATTTACTATTGTCGGTCCGTCTGTTAAGTTGTAGCAATGATCGTAAGTAGAAGCATAAACTATGGTAGGGTGATAGTGGAAATAGTATAATTTTGGTACTGATAAATAAGCTTATGGAATTAAGTCAGTGGCAGTCTTACTTTATTTTTAATAGACCTTGTTTGTTTCTTCTATATTTAAGCACATTTTCTAGGCAATGAGGTATGTTTTATGACTTATATACAACTAAACAATATCCTACTACTCAAATAAATTTTTGATTTACGCTCTATAAAAAGCATGTAAAATTTATGAATTAAAACTACGAACAACTGTTTTTTTTCACTTGTATTAATGAATTATACAGACATAAAAACTTATCCAGTATAAGTTCGTATAATATTTTGTGTATATTGAACAATCCAGAGATAATCAAATAATTATCGAAACAATATCTTTTTTAAAGAGTTGTAGGTACATAAATATACATAGAGAAAACTACATTAATAGAAGGTAATTTATCCCATGATTGTTATAAAATTTCGTGTACATCTGGGTCAGGATCGTCTTATTCTCGTATTATTAAACTGGATTAATTTCATTACTCAAATACATGGCATGCTCAAAGTTCCAAGTGCTAATTTAATTCATTGTATAAGCGCCACGTGCTACGGCGTAGCCTCAACCATCTACGGAGCAGCTACAACGAGGGGCTACGAGCGCATCAGTCGACATTCAAGAATATACAAGGAGGTTGTTTGCACAATTTATTGCTCCCTTGACTGTCTGCTTCCAACACGGTTACTCCTCCGACAAGGTGCTCTTAGAAAATGTAAAGATTTAAGCACTTTCTTGTTTGTTCAGAAAATATATTTCTTCAAGTGCTGTTTTTAGAATCGAATAAAATTACAATGGCATAGTTGCTATATATCAAGTAATTTCCTTAATTCCATTTTATTAAAAGTAAACCTGGAACTATAAACAATTGAATTAGAAACAATCAATGTTCTTAGGCGAAACATCAAGGTATAGGTATAATATATATACAGGTATGTATGTAATATATCTATAATATGTACTCAAACTCCTTCAATTAGGCTTCAATTTTTTAATTTTCGCCTATGTAAATAAATATAAAATAACGTATCGACATGAATCCCTGAGGGGGTGTCAAAGGTGTTACCGAGTGTGTACTGCAAAATGCAAGTCACAGTCCACACTCGGTACTCTTGCGTTTCACCGATGCGATGATTATATCGTCCCAAAGTGATGGGTGGTGAGCACTATTGCCATTCTTCAGGCACAAATAGACGCTTTTTAGGGTATGCAGGTTTCCTCTTGATGTTTTCCTTCACAATTCAGCAAGGGTAGGTGGTGCATGCCCGACTGGGGAACGAATCTGGGTCTCAAAATTGCGAGGCTAGCGTTCTACCGCCTGAGTATTATATTTTTGATTACCAGTGCCTTTTTATTTTTAGATAATTGCAATTATAAATAAATATAAAGAAAAATTTACTGTTTTAAACTATATTTCAACCCTACACTAAAATGCCCCATTTTATACGGTATTCTTAAAATTTTCTTAGGCATGTTGATAAGTATCAATACTTGGAAACAAGTTTTACAAATACACAAATGTATTTTATCTGAATAAAAGTCCGTGAGACAAAATGCAATTAATAATAACGCTACGATTTCCTTTTTGTCTTTATTTAAGGAATATGTGGGCGTGTCGAAGGCTGAGTGTCTCCTTTGTTATTCTTTATTTAAAGAATATGTGGGCGTGTCGAATGCTGAGGGTCTCCTTAAGCATTCTTTATTTAGGGAATATGTATTCTTTGGTATTCTTTATTAAGGGAATATGTGGGCGTGTCGAAGGCTGAGGGTCTCTTTCGGTATTCTTTATTTAGGGAATATGTGGGCGTGTCGAAGGCTGAGGGTCTCTTTCGGTATTCTTTATTTAGGGAATATGTGGGCGTGTCGAAGGTTGAGGGTCTCTTTCGGTATTCTTTATTTAGGGAATATGTGGGCGTGTCGGAGGCTGAGGGTCTTCTACGGTATTCTTTTTTTAGGGAATATGTGGGCGTGTCGAAGGCTGAGGGTCTTTTTTAGCGTTTGCTTGATAATGCGGAAATATTTCCTGTCAGATAGTACCAAAGAAATTTTCATCTTTTACTTTTTACCGCCGAGCGAGACTAGGAGAAAAGGAGAAAAAAAACAACACGGAGATTGTGTTAAAAATCCCACTCCACTCCTACCTTAGTCCAAAAGAAAAAAAAGTATAGAATGTGTTCAATACATTGTATTCATGCTATATTATGATTCATCCGCAGCTGTGTAGTCCAAAACATAGCACAAATTATAATTAAATTTTGTATTCAAGAGTTAGTAATTGTTATAAATAACAGGAGTGTCTAGATAAAAAAAACTTTGTTTTAAATCGTTAATGATGTTTACTTATTTTAAGAGCTTGAACTCTTAATTAAAGTAAGATTATTCTGTAACTAGATTGCGTGAATAAATGCTATTAAGTTTACTGGCTTTGCAAAATATCACAATTATTTTTCGAAGAACAAAATTCTAATATCTAACATAAATTTAAATACATTTATATTGCCTTTATCAGCTTTCTTTTATTGTTTTCTAAAACACACAAATGAAACACATATTATAATTTAAATGACAAAAATTCAAGATATATTTTGGACCTCCTTGGGCCCGGCAACAGTTGAAATTATAATAATAATATTTTCAAAATTCCTTTCAAAAGTAATTTTTAAAATATTAAAGTTTATATATTTTTTGAATTGTTTTGATTTTATTACGAGTAAATTGACGCATGTTTCACAACATTTTCTTTGGCAGTTTCTTACCTGGAGGAGCCCAAATTTGGTGTATTTTGAAAATGTTTTTTGTTTTTTAGGAAATGTTTAGCTGAAATGTAATGATGTAGTACATTTTTACAACTAGCTCGTAAATACAATAAAAGCCCTTTCATTTGACAACCCATACGAGAGGTTTCAGAAAAAAAAATAACAATATTTTTATACAAATATACACGGGGCGCCAGCGTTTTTGGCCTGGGCGTTATTTTATTTGTTGAACAGGGTCACTACGATGATAATAAAAAAAAACTGAATCCAAATCCGTTCAGTAGTTTCGGAGCTGTGCGTGAACCAGACAGACAGACATACAACAATTCTAAAAATCGCTGATTTGTGTTCTACGAGTATTACTCGTCTTTAGTCACCCCCTTTCTATTTTTATTACTTTTCTTCAATGTACAGACACACCGGGTTCTTCTCTTTTATTATATGTATACGATATTGATTACGTAAATTTTATAGTGCAGCAAAGCATTATTTTATATTTTGTTTGAAAACCTTTCTTTCGTTATAACCCGTTCTTGGGATAAATTATATCAAATAAATAAATACATTCCAAAGGATTAAATTACCTATAAGGATAATTTTTCTTACTAAATTTCTGTACAACGTTCGTAGGTCTAGCAGACTACATAAAAAACAAAGACGACTGAACTCACCGTTACCGTTATCGTTACCGTTACCGAGCGCCGTTACCATGAATCTTGTATAGGCACATTATCTTCTTTTGCGAAATAAATACTCTTCTCTGGATACGGTCTCGAAAAGAAGTTGGTCAATAATGTGCATTAGGAAATTGTGCTATTTATTATTGCAACATTTTCAGATTTATTATCAGGATTCTACCTTCGGAAAACTATTTCTAGAAAAATGTGGCGATACCGGAAATAATATTCCTAATGGGTTTCTGTTCAATAAAATAAATGTTTTAATTTATTTTCCCAGCGTCTAAAAGATTTTGAGCTTTATAAAATTGATTGGGTTGTGAGCCCAATTATGTAAGCCTTATTGAATCTTTGTATCTTCTAGTACTTTGCGTATTTTCCAAAGAAGACAAAGACTAAAGACTAAATAATTTATTAGAAATAGGTTTTGGGACCCCGATTACAAGACAAATGGAAATATTTCGGTGCCTGGAGGGAAAATTAATTATTAAATATATATTAATTATGTATAATGATAATATTATTATGAGATATTATTACACTTGATACTCTACAACTAATACTCTGACTCAACATAAGGACGAAGCAGACGAGTGAAAGTCAATTAAGGCTGGAACAATCGTCAATACCCTTGAGCATAGTGAAAGTCACCCTTAAGGGTCGGTTGCGACAAACATCCTTTCGCGTTTGGACAATTTAGCATATTGAAACAAAATACTTTTAACAAAATTTGTGTAAGTAGTTAAGAAGTTGAACTACATTATAATTTTTCAGATTTGACACAAGTATCGAGAAAAAAAATCGGACTATATATTTTCTAAATTATGTAGGACGTTGCCGTAATTGAGACTTTTACTTCATAATATGAATCTTCCAAAGTGAACTGCGAACATCACGGAATCCTATGAAACATCAAGTCTGAAACTTCGTAAAACTGTATACTAAGAAACCCGCAGGAGAAGGAAAGTTTACGTAAATTGCTCATAACTGTCGTTGGCTTTGTACAAGTCGTCAAATATTGTGAATGTAAAAGTACCTATGTATATTTTAATTCAAAAGGATTTATAATTAAAAAGCCATCGTTGCCGTTTATGCTATCAATGAAATCTTCTTCAGCTTTTAACATTAAAACTACTTTGTGCCAGCAAAAAGTCCAAAGGACTGTGAAATTGGAAACAGAACCTTTTGTCTCGTACACAAAAACTATAACATTCAAACTTTTCTTAACAACTACACACAAACACGCTGAACACAATTAACTCGTGAAGTTTTATACAATGCAAAAAACTCTATTCTAGAAATTCGCAACTTGAAACTTTAATGTGTTTTGTGCATTACGAAAAGGTAACCTTAAATGTCAAATTTACTTGATTATAATTAATCAAAGCTCAAAGTCACGTCTGCCAAGAAGTTTGTTAGTTTTAACCAGGCCATAAATGATAAATATGATAAACACGATTAAGATCCGAATCTCGTACTCATGATGTGTGAAATTCGCGAAAGTTTAATGTTTACATAAATAATAATTGATAGTACCTAAACTATAAAATCAATGCAAATAGAATTAAAATGTAAGGCTGATTGCACCAACTTTTCAAACTTGACTTTGGGCCTGAAATCTATAACATGTTGAAATAAGAGTCATATAAAGTTGAAAGTTGGTGGTAATACATATATCGCTTCTTTTGTCCAAATCTGTTACTTGTTCAAGGCCTTCCTTCGGCGCACAGCGGCTTTGCTATTATAACCTGGGTACTGAATTTTATGAAGGTGAAAATTGCGAGCACCAAAAAATGATTCAGAATGAGTCTGATTTCAAGATTAAAACTGATTAAAACTACAATAAATTCTTTAGGTAATTTTTTTTCTGTGCAAATTTTCTCAGATCTCTTTATTAATTGAAGATGCTGTCTAAGCATCTTCAATTAAATTACTAGTACTATTACAGATTCACTTTTATGTTTTATCAAAATATCACAAACTCCCAGCTGATTTTAGCTATGTGGATGGTGATTCTTTCAAGTGCGAATACGTTTGCTACGGCAGATTTCGACTGATTTTACAAGGGATTTTCTACGAACATGACAGATTTTTCTGCTTTCGCAATTTTTGCGCACTTGCCAGAATCACCGACCTGACCTATTATATAGTAAAAAGAACCTTGTGGTCCCCGTCCATCCATCTGTGGCATCACATTACTCAAAATGCCTGGGGCGATTAAGCCGTTTGGCATGTTGGCGTAGATTTGGCAACGTCGCATTGTGAAAATTCATGTGGCTTGAGCGTAATGTGGTGTAGAGTATCAATGAAGCGAGTTATCAAATAGATTAACAAAAGCGATATGTACCTCCATTTTAGCGTTCACTTGGCAAACTTATTATTAACTAGCTTTTCGCCTGCGGCTCCGCCCGCGGTTATTCAATCTTTGCCCCATTTTCAGATTGGTGGTTATTTTATTAACAACCTTTATAGCCTATACGTTGACCAGGATCCAAATCCGTTGAGTCGTTCTCAAGTCAAAATGGAACATACATACGTACGACAGATAGACAGACAAACAGACAAAAATAAAAAATAAATTAGTTTTGGCCTCAGTACAATACTAATACCCCATTTCATTTAAAATTTCGAACATGCCGTTTTTACTACCTACTTTATTAGTAATATAGATTTTTATTTCAATTAAATTAAATTATAGAACAAACCAAAAGCAATCAAACTATGTACTTAAGTAAGTACACCCCACGTTCCCTCCCATAAGTTTCAACCCCAAAAGGTGAACACACGTAGCCAGAACCAATAGCCACATATTTGCGCCGTACATATTTGCGCCAGCATGTCCACACTAGTCGCGTCTCTCACTAGCGGTCTACCATGCTTCCACGGGTTTAATGTCATACCATCGGGTCTTTTGCCGTCGTCGAGCCCTACTCCAGACGGTTCAAGAACTGCCGGAGTGCCGCGGAGACAAGAGCCCTTCGGATGACTTCGTTCGTGGATACGGGATCTCTTCAAAGGAAAACAGTAGACCTTTCGAGTTTGAGGTTATTTGATTAGTCTTTATTAGTAATTTGGTAAAGCATGGTGATCAGTGTCTGATGATAGGACTGGAAGGTGGATACAGGATCTCCTCAAAGGACAACAGCAGACCTTTCGAGTTTGGGCTAATTTGATTGATCTTAACATGGTTAATCATGATGAGCAGGATCTGATGATGGGATTGGAAGGTGGATATATCAACTCCTTAATGGATAATCAAAGTTTGGGCTGATCTTACCTTGTTTACCTCATTTCCACGAAAATCTCTTCAACGCAGACGGAGCCGCGGGCATAAGCTGGTTATAAAAAAATACTTTGTCTAGACTTCAGACTATCCAGACTAAAAGCTTTTTTAAATAAGAAAACATCGAAAATATGTTATAATAAATCTCTAGGGAACAAAGATTCATAATGTCATCTATAAGTATGTTTTCTATCATCGTGTTTCATTGTCATCATAAAACTTTATAGATCCTAATCTCAGTTTATGTGGTGTTAAATAAATATAAACGCGTCCAATCCATTATCTGTTCCATTTGCTTAATAATATAAGTCGGCTAATTAGAGTTAGTTGAATAAAAGTTTTAAGGATTCATAAAAAAAGGGATTGCTTGGTGGATTTAAATTTAAGAGTTACAGTTGTCTTTGCGGGTATTTTCGGCCATATCTTAATTAGTCAAGTTCCCATAAAGCTGTGCAAACGAGAGCATTGGAAGAGTGCCACTCTGGTTTATGCGAGGTTATTCAAAGAAATTTGTCCTGCTTCAACGCTTTCATTTTACACTTTTCTATCCTACTCAGAGGAAGCGGGCTGGTAAGAAAACTCCCGAATTCAAGGTGATTTTTTATTATTTTGGAATTAGGGCTATGCATTTTTAATATGAAAGCAGTTTAGTAGAATATTTCTTACGCATATATTTTGGGGTAGGTTTTATTGTCCAAAACGTAATAATGTTAGGATATTGGTTACTACCATCTGCAAATATCGGCACCCAGCTTGACCAGCGCCACGACTAATGAGCCAAATCACTACCAGTGTGGCACCAATGTCAACCGGTTCGGACACCAAGGTCTATCTCGCCAACGAAGTGCTGGCCGCCTATCGCGACACGCCAGCCTAAATGATGTCATTCGGAGGACCTGTTAGAGACGCGCTCATTGTCTTAACATATTGGAAACATGTTCTGTGTTGGAAACCTTTTAAGAGAGTACAATTTTCATCCTCGCCACTCTCGCCAGTCTCTACTGAGCTACAAGCCGCAACGCGCGGTTACGTTGTTATCTTTTGATTTTGTCTGTGACAAATTACTGTGTTCCCGAAATCTAGTCGTTTCCTTGTGCACCACTTCGAACAGTCTACAGGACCTTTTGCGTACAATGCCGTTCGTTTCTAAGATGACCAGAACACTAAGTTCTAGATATATTCAAAACCGAACGGTAATTTGCGGACATAAATTCCAAAAATCTCATTAGTGCATGCCTAACTGGGGTTCGAACCTGGATCTCAAAATTAAGAGGCCAGTGTTCTACCGCCTGATCTGCCGTCACTTCATACACAGTATAAGTAACTCATTTTACAAAAAAGTGGCGCATAATACATGTAACCTTGCCAAAGGCGATCTTTTTCAAAATATAAACGTAATTCACAAATATTAAAAAAAATACGACGTTTATCCGGGAAAACATGAATACCCTTGCTTAAGACGGGTTGTGAGACAGAGTCATCACCTATACAATTTTGTAACATACGGATATATAGATGATGTTCCACCGTCACCGCGCCCGCGTAACCCGCCCAAAAATAACTCCCAATAAAACGTCGTCACTCAAGATAATGAAATATTCCACCCCGAACAACCAGACTCAACGGGAAAAGAAAACTTTATCCTTATCCTGAAGTTACTTCGGTAATTCAAATTTTCAGTTACGCCGCGTGGTTTTTTTAACAAAAGAATTTGTTTTGTCGAGAATATTGAAGAAAACTCAATATAAATTGATCAGAAAACTCCATTAGTGATCTAAAACTTTAACCCAAACGAGCCAATATAAAGAATTTCTTATCTGCTTATTGGGACTACTTCGATGTTTGTCAAGCGGAAGGGAAATATTGGAAGGATATTTCTATTTTTGTTGGATGTAATGTACAAGAGTGTATAGCAACTAAATTGGATTAAAGGACTCTGCCCTCATACAGAAAGGTTCGAAACCCCTTTTGACCTTGAGTAAAGATTACTAAAGCTATCTATGCCTTAATTCCGCGAACTTTATTCACTTTAAGGATTTACGTATGCGGAATAAATCTATGCTCGATGAAATATTATCTTCTCCTTTTTATATAGATTATTTTGTAAGGTTTTTTGCAATAAACATAGTGTTTATTTAACTGTAAACGAAATAAATAATAAAATAAATAAAAGATAAGTCATGTAATTTATACATATATATTATATTTTTATCTCTTGAATTCGCAATATTTCAGGATATTTGAATATTTGGAGAGTCGTAGAGAGTATTTGAATCTTTGTCGTGACAACCCACCCCACCCCGACCCTCGTGTGCTGCAATCTGCTCACACATCACCATCGGTCAATAACTAAGATATTTCTCCGGTGGAATTAGGTTGACACCAATAGAAGCTTTAAAGGGTATTTCGGACAATGTTTTTGGGCTCAAGGTATATAGGTTTCATCGAGCTTTTTCAGGAAATCATAGTAAATACCATTATCCTTTACTATTAAAATATGTACATATATAATAAGCTAGTATGTGTATAGGTGAGTAGATTTAAGACTGGTAGTACAACATAAGTAGGAAATTTCGTAAAAGAAATGTGTAGGTCCTATAACGTATATTTTGAGGAACTACAACCCTCAGCCCCCTCCCCCCTGTGCCTGTGCGACGGCCGCGAAACAGCCAAGCCATAGTTCTTGGCCAATAGGTAGGGTTTGTAGAGTTCGGGCTTGTATTGTTAGGCCTTGTAGAGTTAAGGGCGTGGCTCTACATGAGATCTGATAACTTTTTAACTTTGAAAGCGTTATGAGCTTATGAGTCTTGGCAATCTAGTTTACATGAAATGTTTTTGGTGGGATATAAATTTACACTAATAAACAAGGATGATTATTAGTAAATTCGTAAAATGGTAATTTTAGTACTTTTTACAGTTACCCCTTGGATTTTGCTTGGGAGATCCCTAGTTTAAATTTATTTTCGGTCAACATCCCTATTTTTGAAAAAAGATTATTAAATCCACACAATCCGACCGAATGCTGATGGTTTACGAATGCCAGAATTCGCTTATATTTTATTTTTAAATTTAATGTTTGGGAAATGTTTTTTGCTAAAATATTCACAAATTTAAGAGCCTTGCTCTTACCGGCATAACAGTGCTTGAAAAAAGACATCGTAACAATAGTGATATTCAGTGACGTCATGGTCTGTGAGTTTTGATGAAACTTTTTGGGATATCGATGATATTATTGTTTAACAGCTTTATGATGAGATTGGGAATTATTGTTGCCCTGATGGCGGGAGTTGAACTCAGATCTTGTTAAGCGACCATTGCAAGCTTTACACAGAATATTTTTTTTTCGAGTAAGTCTATCACATTCTAGCTATCTTATAATACGACACGCAGCATCTTTAGTCTCTAGAATGATAATACGTATATTCTATAATTGCAACGTAGGCGAAGCCACGTGGAAAAACTAAACTCTGAATAAAAGTAGGTTACTTAGGACATAAAAATCTAGCGATCGACATCCCTGCGGTGACTCAGTTTTTCCCCCCTCCGTACGGAATTACCCCCTGAATTCCTTATAGTTTCAGAGATAGTCACATAATTTTCAAAGGCATTTAAACATTTTGATAAGCAATGAATTTCCGCATTAGCTACACAGACGCAAGCAGTAATTATAATTACAAGAATTTATGTAGATATAAAAATAGCAAGATTTTGGTCCGTGCTTCGAGTAATCGCCAGGGAAGAAAGTGAGGTGGCTTAGTGACATTATTGTCACCTGGTGAATAAAAGCACCTAATTAAACATAATGAAGAAGAGCAATGTCAAAAGTACCCGGAATAGAAGAGTTTGTAAGATTAAATTGATGGATGTGGAAGAAGCGAAAGATGTGTATAAGGGTCGTATCAAATAGAAATCTGTAGCTCAGCCTACCCCTCTGGGAGACAGGCATGAGTATATGTTTGTATGTATGTTTAGGCAATAGAAAATAAACAAACACCACTCACCTTTTACGGGGAACCGAAATAACATACAGTGTCAGACGTATACCACGACTCGTAATTGGCTACTGTAAAAAATGTTAAATATATTGGATATGTTACGATGTGTCTATCTCTTGCACCATTCCGGGCAACGTGGGATATCTGATAAAATCACATCCCTGCCGCGGGCGCTACTTAGGAAATTATCAACAGCTGCGAGACAAGATTTATTTAGTTATTTAGTGGCGCCCGCGATGCATCCTTGCGATTTTCAATCGTTCGTTCCAATATTTCCTTGTTTACTTTCATATTGCAGAAATTTATAACGTAATTTAAGACAGTGTTTTATAAATTATTTTATAAAGCAGTTTTATAAGTACCTACATTGTTTTGTGATATTACATTATAGCATCGCGATCCTGCACTGTGATTGACCCAATTTATTATAACACCGCTAGAGAGATAATCAACAACAGTGACGAGAAAAAAGTCCCGGTTTTATGTCTTAAATCACGCCCTATTTTCTTCTTGCAGCTTGTGATTGGCCTCAGGCAGCACGACGACGACGCACCTGAAGTTCATGAATGAATTATTCCCATTTTTCGTGAAATTGTTAGTTGAATAATGTCACACGAAAACCATATTTTTGATGGTTGTTGATAAAATACTAAGTCCAACTGAACATAATTAGACATTGGGACACTCGTGCAGTCTATTATGAAACGAATGATGCCCCCGTGTCTCACATCATGTCACAGTTGCACAAAATACTATTGCTCTATCTTCATAGAAAACGCTGTAATCTTAAACAAACACCCACGTTACGGTCTCACATACGATGAGAAATATATTATTATTAAGTATGTAAATGAATAATAAATATACAAATAAATCTTCTATCCTTAAGTCGTAAGAGCAAAAAAATACAGAAATGAATTAATAGCAAATGAATATTCCATCGTGTAAGCGATCACGAGTAGAATAGTAAGTGATATGAAGGAAGTAATGCAGAATTCTTATTAATTTATTCAACAAAGAAAATATATTTCACGGTACACAATGGGTCATTCAGCCTCTTTATCAGTCAGTCGCTAGGAGTCGATACGATATGAAATATATATGTTCATGAATAACGAATGAGACGATGAAAACTGGCGAGAAAGAGGGTATTATAACCGAATGGGAAGAGGAAATAGAATATCATGCAAAAAAGCGTCGTAGCAAACAAAGTCGACAATGTTGCTTGTGACGTCATTTGAAATATTTGGAGTAATATTTTTTTATAAATTACCTTTCTTTTTCTCCTGGTTTAATATTTAAGAATATATTTTAAGGATAACATGTCGAGTGAAACAAGTCGCATTTGACCGTTATTTTTTGCTTTTATGTCGTTAGATTTCAGCATTTACGAGTAATTTGACGTATTTATGTATACAAAATACTTTCAGCCGATTCTAACATGGTGAAGACCAAATTGGTGTTTTTTTAAACGTTTTTTTTTAGAAGACATATGACTGGGATGCAATGATGATGTACTTATATTTTTACAATCAGTTCATGAAGCCCTTTCATTTGACAAGCCACATGAAAATAGCACCATAGAAATCGAACAACGCAATTTGAAGGTAAATATTGCAGCATAAAATAAAGAGATTCCACAACCGCCACAAAAAATTCCACGGAAGTACAGTATGTTCATCGACTAAAAGGACAACAATAGTATTTTGTGCAACTGTAACATAATTTGAGACATTGTGACACGAGTGCTTGCTTAGGAAACGACCAAAGTGAGTTTCGTAATAGTGTTACACGAGTGTCCTAATGTCTAATAATGTTCAGTTGCACACAATACTTTATCTACGACCATCAAAACCATCACATATTTTGAACTAGTATTTTCACGAAAAATGAGAAGAAAAACACTCGTTCATGAACCTCTGCGTCGTCCCAGTAATGCCTTGAAGGCCAATCAGGATAAAGGGGGCATGGCTTAAGAAATAAGGTCGGGAGTTATTTTTCGTCTCTGTTGTTCGCTCTCTAGCAGTGTTATAATAAATTGAGCCAATCGCAGCGCAGAATCGCGGTGTTATAATGTAATATTATAACATCAGATAAACAATGTAGGTACTTAAATAACTGCTTTTAATGTTGCAGCTACCTTATTGCAGTATGGAAGTAGATGAAAATTATTGTACCATAGAATCTATATTGATTAGAACTTGAATGATAACCTTTATTTATTATTGATGTCAAAGTAATTAGTTCGTTATCGCCATAGAGGCTTATGTCACAAATATCAATAATTAGTTATAAATCAAAGGATTAAATTAATTGTTCATAACATTAATAGTAGATTAGTAGGTATACCAGTCAATCCTCACTAATACGATTATTACGATTGATTCTATTGAATTGTAATCCGTTTTAATACGTATGTTCATACGTCATCTATACACTAAGGTACTTGTGCTGCAATTATGTTATTCATTACGCAAACAATCCATATAAATTTCAAACTAATAACCCGCTAATTTTAATAGCTAAAATTAAAGTAGGTAAAAAGCTAAGGGATTATATTTTACCCTTCCCCAAAATTATGATTTTACATACATATATAAATGTTTGAATCTTGAATTTTTAAACAAAAGCCTTGTGGGCATTATGGCTCTCGTGCCTTTGCCAGTAAAGAAAAAACAAAATGGCGTAACCATAGAGAATGATATTTCAAATGTCATTGACACTTGACATTCACCGCTAGTTTTTTAGGGTTCCATACCTCAAAATGAAAAAACGAAACCCTTATAGGACCACTTTGTTGTCTGTCTGTCTGTTTGTCTCTCTGTCACGACTCTTTTGCTCGGGCTCCGTGCATTGAGATATAAGTTGAAGCTGATACCTCCTACAGAAGTCTACGGACCCATGGTGCTGTAAAAAAATTAGAATTCTAACTCGACGTGAAAAAAAGTTCTTGCACTTTTACATAATCAATTTCATATAAATTTTTAACACTCGCAAGGGAATCAACGTGGGGCCCTTAGAAACTTGAAATTTCATTATCAGATAGATCTTAAAGCACACACATAAGGAAACAATCTAAAAATTACAAATATTTAATTATTTAGGACATTATTAAGGCCAACTTAACTAGAGCCGTTATATACATAGAGTTTAATAGACCGTAAGTGTCAAGTAAAGTTGGCAATTTATAACTGCAAGTAGAATTGTTTACCATGTTCACCCGTATTGTCTGGTGATATGGAACCTTTTGTGCGTCCGGTTCGCACTTGGTTTTTTTCAAAATATCTCGAAGCCAATGAATAAATAAAATATATACTATAGGAAACCAGATAAAATGGCATTGGAATAAATTTAAAAAAATATACAGAAACGGGTTTAGTAATAATAATAAGCATAAAATGAAAACTTGTGGATTATCAGAAGCACCAAAACATGTAATAAATATACAAGGCATTTCATTCAAGATACCTTAATCGGTAGGTGACCGTACGTATGTATTATAAACGACTAACGGAATAAACACTACGAATTATAAGAAATAAATACGAATATGGATTTCCTCTTAGCCTCCATATTTCCTCAAAAATAAGTTCGTCACGTCACATAAGTGGTTTTGTAATGCAAGGACAGGGGCACAGAGCGTCTGTGGGCAGGAGAATGACAAATATGTCCACAGCTGTCTGACCTGTGTCACTGCTTTTTCTTCCCCACCCTTTATTCTGAAATTACTTAAAATATACGCGACTCATCGTGAAATATGCAATCAGGAAAGTAAAGCTGATATTCAGAGTCCCAAAGTTCGAACTCGAATCAGACTAAGCAGAGTTATTTCTATACTAGTTGACACTTGGGAGTGCTAAACTCTAGTTCAAAGGGGACTGTGAATACAAGCCTAAGAGGCCTTGTATAGCCGCTGCTCATTATGGCAATTACTACAGGGCGATACGGGAACCGTACAGTATTGAATAGAAATAGGCTATCGTAGGCAATAGCTTTGTTACGAAATCTCGAAATGCCCAAGCAGTGAATTGCTTACTAGGGTTGCGTTCCTAAACGCGCTGGTAAATGTAAAATTAAACTGTCAACCGTTCCACAACCACCCGAGTGAAAACGTACAATACATAAAAATCTTGTCAGAAATGAAGGGGTTCTTGGAAAAACAACCAAGCTCACTTTGTGTAAATTTTACACTAAGTTAATTGATATAGTCTTACACAATTAGTCATATAAAATATTACTTATATAATATATTACTTATTTTCCGGGTTTTTATGGAAAAACAACCAAGGTCACTTTCAGTAATACATTATAACTAAATATTATAATTATGACAATTTTAACTAATAATATGTAAAATTTACTTAAAGTGACATGTAAAAGTGAATGTAAAATTCACTTTGACAGTTTAAATTGTTTAGGAACGCTACCATAATAATGTATCGTTTGTCTTAGCTACGATGTACAAGTCATAACTAATACACATTGGCACTTACAATGTGTATGAGTGAGTGATTTACGTAACTGATTTCCACCATAACTAGCTAACTATATACATATACTATTACTATATACATATATAACTATTAATAGTCGTGTCTGAAGGTGTTTGTACATTTGTAAAAATGTACAATGTACAATGCTACAAAACTAAAATTTTTAGAATTTTTGTCTGTCTTTCTGTTCCACTCAACGGATTTTGATACGTTATTTTAAAAAACAGCAGCAGCGGTAGCTCAGGGGTAGAACGCTGGCCTCTCAATCTTGAGATCCAGGTTCGATCCCCGGTTTGGCATGCACCAATGAGTTTTTCGGAATTTATGTGCATAGTATTTGTTCTTACTTACAACTTGCTGAACGGTGCATAACACCGTGAGAAAATGCCTGAAGAGCGTGGTATTTGTGCCCGAAGTACGCCGATAGGGCTCACCACTTATCACGTTGGGACGTAATAATCGTCGGTGAAACGTGGGTGTACCGAGTGTGGATTGTGATTAGCCATTCGTAACTCATGTCGTGACGATATATAAATTAGATATTACAATTACGACTCACATTGATTTTAAGGCCCCGCCCAACAATTTTAGTTCGTTGGCCCTGCCATTCGCGTTTTGTTCAATTCATATTGTCAGTTCATTGTGACATTTCAAATACAAGTAAAATATATGATTATGTTTATTTTGCGAAATGAATACTAATAATAAATGAATACTGTAAATATTATTAGAGTAAATATTACAAACTAGAAAATATCAATCAGAAAAAATTCTAATTCTTGTCTTTGGATTTGTTTCTGATTGATATTTTAAGTATTATTTATAATTTAGTATTGTTTATGTTATTTAAGTTTCTTACCTAATTATTATACAATTTGATAGTATTATATTTTTTTAAATACATCCAAATTTAGAGTAAAATATATATTAAAATAGAGTATATAATTTAAACACGAGTAGATCTGAAAACGTAATTGAATTAATTTCGCTCGATAGAAAAAAAATGCAAATTATCTCCTTAAATTGCGAATAAATGTGTGTTATTCGAAGTTTCGATCAAACCTTCAGTGCGGGATACTCCATGCGTGCAACATCCATCCTCGCGAGGGTGCAGAGTAAGTCTTAGCTGTAACATATATTTCGTTATGATGAACACTCACCTTAATTTTACTGACATTATTTTAGTTTTTAATTCCAAACCCTCAAATAAGTGCTCCATGCGTGCAACATCCATCCTCGCGAGGGTGCAGAGTCAGTCTTAGCTGTGACTTTTATTTCGTTATGATGAACACTCACCTTAATTTTACTGATATTATTTTAGTTAATTAAACTCATTGGTGCATCACCTGGGTCTCAAGATTGAGAGGCAAGCGTTTTACCCTGAGCTACCGCCGCGGTTAAAATAAAATAAGTTCAAATGTTTACTTCTGTGTAAGTGCAACATTCTCGTAGCTTCAGCTCTTGAATATGAGAGAAGTCTGAACACCTTGCTACAAATAAGTAGAGCTGCCAATTCCTATGGGATCTCGGCAACTCGAATGATCGCAGTATTCCCGGTTATCGGGACTTTAGTGGGAGCTGTTCGCTCCGGTATTTCTCTGTTAACAAATGAATTATTCAAATACTTGCCTTTGCATGTCGAATAATGGTACTGCATTCGATTTTGCGAACTGCGGTGCGAAATTTAGATTGAATAGTTGGTATTGGATAGAAATGATTATTAATTAGTTTCTCATTGCTACAAAAGTACAAAAATTCAAGAAATTCAAAAAATTCAAAATTAATCTTCAAGCAACGTGATCTATTAGCATTTTCCATTTCTACCTTTACCCATACTGAAAGTGTTCAATAAAGAAATTGTTGGCACGGAGTCAGGTACAAGCTCCCTATAAGCCTGCCAACTTATAAAGTGATCACGCGGGCCCCGTACAGAGAGTATCATCGATGCATTCGTTGTTATTAGGGCAATGCATCCGAAATCCGAACCACACCGGAACCGGATTTACTCGCACCAGCGCGGCGCTGCCCTGTCAACAAATGAATTATTCAATAGTTTGACGTGCATTTTGAATAATAGTTTTCATTCCGGGAAATACCTTCACTGAAGCGGGACTGCAGTGTATTTGTGATTTTTTTGCTATTACTGTAATGTAATATGGTACCGCGCAAACTGAATACGGATGGAAAAAATGAATATCTGAAAATACATACTTATACAGATTCGGTACATTTAATATGATGCACATTTTCTGATACGGTTAATGCGTACGTGCTCGTAAAGGACATGGGTGACACAAGATTGAGCACCTCATTTCGCATCAAGTAGAACTGAATTTTATGACGTTTCATTATTGTTTAAAATAGCGCGCTCTGAATCGCTGTTACGACAACCGAAATAAGTATCGAAAACCAGATTAAAGGCTTTTTTTTTAAACATGATTTGTTCAAAATCGCTAGATATTAATTAAATGCATAGTGTGAGGAAATGAAAACAAATATAATCTTGTGAACTTTAAATTATGATTGGCTCAAAAGGACTGTATCCAGAGCCGTTAAGCAGTGGAAAAAAAAGTATAACATCTATGGTACACAGGAAAGGCTGCAGGTTAGTCAACCGTTACAAATAAATAAAAAAAAAATAAATAATAAAGCCCTAGGGCAAAATAATCGGCTTTCTGTTCGGTTTTGATGCATAAAAAGTGGGCCTTTACGAGCACTTGCATTGAAAAGTAAATTATATGAATAAAAAACCACCTAAATCTTTATGTGATCTAGCCAGCATAAAAGCTTTGCATAGATAATGCTGGCTGACATACAAACTTAGGTGATGAAATTAAAAATAAATGTTAATAAAAAAACTTACAAAATTAATAAATTCAAACATCGAATTGTCGGTAGATTAATTATATGAATGAATGGAAAAGGGAAGGTACGCGGGGGATACTTTGCAGGCTTAGAGTTGCAGGTGACAGCTATATTGATGCGCGCGTTCGGTACGCGTCTGAACTGGCTAAATGCTTCATATGATTATTATGATTACTTAATTAAAATTCAAATAATGTTTCTATTTTTTAATGGAACCATGTAACATCCATTTAATCTGAATCTGAGAAACAGAACATATCCACTAACTACCTACGTAACTACTGACTTTAAGTTATAGTGCAACACCAATACGCGGTAAGGTCATAAAGGTAGGTAAATAGAAGGAATCTGAGTAGAGTCTCATCCTGCCCGTGAAGGTAGGTGCGAGAGTCGCCAGCGTTAAAGCCTCGTTACCTCGCAATGGCCGGTTCCGCACGACTTCCGCCGGATACGAACACTCCGTCATATTGCTTAGCAGCCTTCCGACATCGTTGTGATTTCGCTTTCTGGTTTACTCGTAATAAATCTTGTACATATTGTTTGGAAATTATTGTGAGTTACTGGATTCTACATTTTGTAATCAGTTTTATTTAGATCTGTACTTATGACGCAGGATATTCAGAAAAAACGGATCAACGAGAAAATCTTTGGATTTGTGCAAAAATGTCCGGGTAATTGGCAAATTTCTACTAATTAGCTCCGTTTCGCTCCCAAATTTATTTAAATGTGAACCTATCATTCCATTTAAAATTTTTGCGATGATCTACTTTTTTTCGATTATTCTGCGAATGAATGAATGAATGAATGAATGAATGAATGAATGAATGAATGAATGAATAAACACTTTATTGCACAGAAAAATTTAAATAAAACACAGAATACAGAAAA
The DNA here is from genome assembly GCA_934047225.1 of Ypsolopha sequella. Classification (NCBI taxonomy): domain Eukaryota; kingdom Metazoa; phylum Arthropoda; class Insecta; order Lepidoptera; family Ypsolophidae; genus Ypsolopha; species Ypsolopha sequella. Next base: position 12,272,563 of record OW203992.1, read on the forward strand.
ATAAAAGGCAAGGGCGGACTTATTCCTTAAAGAAATTTCTTCCAGTCAACCGATGGTGTGGAGAAAAGAAAAAATAATTTACAAGTATATTTGTGCAAAAAGAAAAATAATCTTCTTCAAGCCTAATATTTTAATATAATACACTACATACTAATACATACACAAATACATAAATACATACATACAAATAAAGTAGCATAGTCAGTCTAGTCAGAGAGATGAAAGGTAATAATTTTTCAGGTTAAATCTAAAAGAGGACACAGAAGGAAGATTTCTGAGGGTTTGCGGAAGTTCATTCCAAAGCCGCACTGCATTGACCGTAAATGATTTAGAAAAACGATCAGTGGTGTGCGCAGGCATCGCCAGATCGATATGATGACAAAACCGAAGCGCTCTGTTGCTGCGATCAGTGCGTAGGAAAAATCTTTTTTTTAAATAATTAGGGTAAACAGGATTATGGAGAACATTATATAACAGGGAAAGAATGTGTACGTTCCTGCGAAGACGAATAGGAAGCCACTTAAGCCTGCATCGAAACTCCGAGACGTGGTCATACTTGCGCAGTCCGAAAACGAATCGAATGCACAAGTTCTGAAGACGTTCCAGCTTATCGAGCAGCTCTTCAGTGGGATCTAGATAAGCGACATCGGCATAATCCAGAAGGGGAAGAAGAAGAGATTGTGCTAAGGTAATTTTCGTTTTCAGTGGCAAGAAATTCTGTAGGCGCTTAAGCGAGTGATATGAGCCGAAAACTTTACGGCTTACTTCATTAACATGTGGAGACCATGAAAGAGTTTGGTCCATCCACAAACCCAAATTCCTAACGGTCGTGCAATAAGGCACTATCACTCCATCAAAAACCACGTCAGCCACGTCAGACATGTCCAAGCGGGAGACGTAGTAATTACTACCGATGATTATAGCTTGCGACTTCTTTGGGTTGACATGCAGACCAAAACGCCTTGTACATTCCCTGATGGCGACAAGATCAGTGTTAACAGTATGTACTGCCCTGTTTATGTCGTCCAGCGGTGCAGCCGTATATAACTGCAAGTCGTCAGCATATAAATGAAAGGAGGAGGATAAGGATGCAGTAATAGAATTGATAAAGATAGAGAAAAGAAGAGGAGAAAGAACACCACCTTGTGGAACGCCGGCAGTCAGATTACACCAATCAGATTTGGAGCTATCGATTTTGACTAGCTGCTGTCTGCCGCGAAGATAGGAATTGAACCATGATACTACCTCCGGAGAAACACTAAGAGACCTCAGCATGCCAACAAGTATGTCAAAGTCGACAGTGTTGAAAGCGTTGCTGAAGTCTAGGAGCGTTAGGACGGTGAGATTCTTCTGCTCAATGTTTAGCCTTATGTCATCTGTCACATTTACAAGAGCTGTTGTAGTGCTGTGACCTGGACGAAACCCAGACTGATAGGGATTAAGGAGATGGTTATAGGATAGGAAATCAGCAAGTTGCTCGTGAACAAAATGCTCAAGGATTTTGGAAAGAATGGGAAGAATAGATATGGGGCGAAAATCTGAGAAAGAAGCAGGATTGGACTTTTTTAGAAGAGGGATAATGTGAGCTTTCTTCCAGGGACTAGGGAAATCTCCTGACAACAGGGAACAGTTAATGATATCTGCTATTATAGGACAAACCGCATCAGAAATTGGGATAAACATATCTTTACTAAGACCATCATCACCTACTGCCTTAGTTGTTATAGAGCGAAGAATCTTCCGAACATCTACAGAGGTAATCTCATGGAACTGGAAAGGTAGGTAATCAGAGGAAGGAATGGTATTGTGTAGAGTATTCAAGGTATCAGATTTTGAAATGCTAGATAAAAAGGAAGATGGACTACTAAAATGGTTATTGATAGCATTTAAGTCAATATTGGAAAGAGGACCGGCTTTAGCTTGCCAACACCAAGAGATTTTAGGAACTTCCAAAGATTGTGCGGTGGACAGTTCTCGATGGACTCAAATATATGCTGACGTCTAGCATGCCTGCAAGCGTTATTGCAGCGGTTACGTAGCAACTTGAACCGTTTGACATTCAGATCCGAAGGATCTTGCCTAAACCGAACTTGAGCCTTATCTCTTTGTGCCATTAGCGCTTTAATCTCCGGTGTAAGCCACGGGGCTGGGAGATGTTTTACTCTGGTTTGCTTTAAAGGGGCATGCTTATCATATATAGTTAAAATGATTTTATTAAAATACTCGACCTTGTCGTTTACTGACGAGTTTTCAGTAACACAAGACCAATCAATCATATTCACATCAACTCGTAGTGCCTCCAGATCCATACCACTGAAATTACGAAGAAGAAGAACTTTTTGCTTGAATTTAGGAGGACGAAGATTATAAGAGAGGAATATCAGATCGTGATGAGAAAAACCAGCAGCATTGATTTGGCCATGGAAAATAACATGAGCCGGAGACGAGGTAATTATTAAGTCAAGGAGTGAGGGGGGAGCACCAGGTTGAAAATGAGTTGGACCAGAAGGTAAAATATTTAAATTTAGGGACTTCATCATTGACTGTAGTACATTTGCCCTATGGTCATTTTTAATGAGGCAGGTATTGAAGTCTCCCATTAGGATGATTTGCTCATACTGAGACCTAAACGATTCCAGGGTTGTTTCGAGTGAACAAAAATAATTGACATGACAAGATGGACTATAAAAAACACATAAGAGAAGCTTTGTATGGCGAAGTGATAATTCTAGAAACAAATGTTCGGTAGGGCTTCCGGGATCAGACTCAGAGACAACCTTGCATTCTAAATCAGCACGTAAATATACTGCGACACCACCACCAGTAGTATGAGTCCTGTCCCGTCTAATAAGTCGGTAGCCAGATATAGGATATAACGTCGAAGGAAGCGTTGGCCGAAGATGGGATTCTGATATACAGATTGCATGGATATGCTTGGTAGTGAAAGATGCCAATAAATCCGGATAATGTGCGTTAACACTTTGTGCGTTTATATGCACTACATTGAAATTTTTTGGGACAGGACAAAAGGTGGCATGAAGCCTGTTACCAAGATCAGGCGACATATAAATATTAAGATAAACAATATTTTTTACATTATCTTCCAGCTACGTTACCCAAATAAATAATAGAGGAGATGACAGGGTAAATAAAATATTATTCTACTCAGTCCGTCATTTAGATTATCAAAAAATATAGGACACGTATTTTCTCTTTTGTCAATCAAACAAAAAATTACAGAGATAAAGCGCGTCAAAGTTTGGGAGTGGGGGCTGGTGACGTCACGCCTAGGTAAAAAGTGTACTTAGGCGTGACGTCACGCGGAACTTTAGCGGGCTATATCTTCATAATTTTTTGTTTAATTGACAAAAGAAAAAATACGTGTCCAATATTTTCTGATAATCTAACTGACGAACTAATTAGAATTTTTTAGTCATCATGCCTATTGTAATTTGTTTGCCTGTACGAACTTAGCCTGTAACCTTATTGCAAAATAAGGGACATTGGAAAAACAATATATTCACGTTTGATTATGGCTTCATCCACCAACAAAAAGTTTGTAAATTTTTTTTGGATTGCTATCTCTTATAATACATTCTCAAGGGTTAAATTTTCGTTGTTGAAAAAATATGAAAAAAATTAAAACTCAATGCTGCTTTTTTGATATGGCTTGAATTATACAACAAACGTGTCTATGAGAAACATATAAGATATAATATAATTTTCATTAGACTTTAGTACCTTTTCCGTGCACAAAGCCAACTGCATCGAACAAACAAACTAAATGAGACCAGAGAGCCCACAAATATTTGATTGAAACCAGGCACTAAGCAAAGAGAAGCGATAACTAAAGTAATAACCGAACTTCGGTCATACTTGGCGGTCGGGTACAGACAGATGCCTTGCTATTCGTCGTGTGGCTTCGTTTGTAGACTTTGCGGTCAAATTCACGATGTCTCATTTATTTAGTACGTGCGACGAATACCTCAGCGGGAGGAAAACTGGTCTCCCATTTATCATTTACTGGTTTCTCTCTATTCTCAACATATTAGCTAAGTTTGTTCGGACATGTCTGTTCAGCCAGATACGTATTATGTTCGAAGAACCTGTAGAGGGAAACGAATATTAGATAATTATCTGAGATATGTTGTTTTTTGTATTTTTTGTTGTAATTGTGTATTTTTGTCATCTGTTTGCTTGCTCGGTCAAGTAAGAAGAGTGTTTTGGAAAAAGAACCAACTTTTCTGGTATTTTACAGGAAGTAAATTACATATGAAATTGCCGAAATTTTCTTGCAGATTCATGAGTTTATAATTCCTGTAATTGAATAGCTATTTCCATTATTTGTTTTTTGTTTGAAAGTTGATGTCAAGGTTTTACATCTGATATAATTTTCAAAAACAGTTCGTCCTAAATTACAATTAAATTAACTTAAATTAAATGTCAATTAAAATTTAATTAATGTTGCTGTTAGCTTAATGTTGTCTCATTCATAAACAAAAGTAATTACATAATTTGGATTTCTCATTCCTAAACAGAATGCAAAAATGTTAGTACTGAAAATTGAGTTTCCTTCCAATTCTCTATAGAAAACAGCAATTTCATATGTAAAGACCTAATATTCAACATAAATCAGCCCACATCATCTACCAATTGTTGGGCATAGGTAAATAAAACCTTAGGAAATCAGTTACATGGAAAAATCCCTATTTATGTTTTTTTTGTAAAACTTGGATATATGAAAATACTTAATTTTGTAATTAAAAAGTTATAAAATATTTGTTAAATTATTGGCTATTTTCATAGAAATTTTACTGATGTTGGTGGTTTTTCCGTAAGCACTCTGTTTTTGAAGATAAATTCTAAAAGGACTTCGCTTGTTTTTGCTGATTCTAATATAACCAGATTATTGTATGCACAATAGAGAATTCATAGAGCGAAAACAAAATTTAATTCTAAAAATGGTTTTCCAAAATGTTTGATTGTTTTGATATTTCAGGTACGTTTTGTGTTTTCTATTACTAGTCTAAGGATACGTGCAACTCAAGGGTAATGTCGCTCGGATATTAAAAAAAAAGCTGTCTTTTTTTAACGACTACTGTAAAGCGTTTAGTTGAGTTTAGTTTGTAGGAATTTATGTGCATAGTATATGTATTTGTATTACCTAATACCAAAGATAATATAATCTAGTACTAGTGCTAAGAGGATGACATACCCTAGCAACTTTTTTATTACCCGTCCAGCACAATACGTCTGTTGGCAAAGACCTTATTAGCTTTTCATAGAGGCGATTATATGTTGGCTCTTTGGCCTCTTGTTCTTGGACGCGTAATACTAGTGATCACGCAGCGAAACAACAAATTGGTGTGTTTTTAGCTAATACTGAAGTATTTTGTAGGGAAAAAAATATTGGATTTAGGTAGCATACCTTCATATTTCTATTAATTATTTTATATAAAAAAAAAAACAAGTTGATCTCTTAACCGCGTCTTTGAAATGAACGTTTGAAAACCAAAAAAAAAGGGTGGAAAAAATTTTTTTTTTTGTCAAAAGTATAAATTTTAAAACATTATTTATAGGTGGAATCCCTAGATAAAAGATCGATAAATCAAATATATTTTTTTCAATTTGAGGAGAGACCTAGTTTCTTCCAATGAACCCTTGAAAACTTGGTGTTGATGTTCTAGCGTCAGGTGTCCCGTTAAACGGTGAAGGAAAACATCGTAAAGAAGCCTGCATGCCCTAAAAAGCATGTATTTGTGCCCGGAAAATGGCGATAGGGCTCACCAACCAACACGTTGAGACGTAATAATCGTCGGTGAGACGCGGGTGTACGGAGTGTGGGCTTTGACATGCAATTCACAGTTCACATTCGGAACACCTCTAACACCCCTTTGGGGATTCATGTCGTGATGATATATACAACGTGTATATATCCGCCATATATAAAAACGCCATACATATAGATATAACGTGTAACACAAACCTGTAACCATATTTGAAGAGCTTATTCTATCAATGGTATAGAACAACGTTTACTATGAAACAAAACCTGTATCTCAAAAAAAATTTCATCTGTTTCATAGAAAAATGTAATGCCACTCGACAGAAATGTATAGAAGGGTAGTTTTTAGTTTTGTGATTTCAGGTTTGGTTCCATAATAAAAATGTTGTTCTATACCATTGACTGAATAAGCTTTTCAATTATGGTAACACCTTTCTGTTACACGTTGTATCTATATGTATGGCGTTTTTGACAAGACATTTCGTATTTCGTTTTTTTAGGATTTTTTTACAAGGTAACCAATTTGTAGGTAGAAAATCGATCAATAGAAGATCCTAAGTAAATAATAGATTTGCTTAATTAAAAACCGGGCAGTAAGCATCGAAGTGATGGCTGTGCCAAATTTCAGCTAATGGATGAATTTTTATTTTTATGTTATTTTTAAAATAGGAAAAACGCTTAATCAAATCTTCACTAATCTAGCTCCATGTGTAGAAAACAAATACCTATACACAGTCCTCCCGATTTAAAAACTACCCAGCACGGTCCTATTTCTCTTAACTTTTTGTGTAAAATTGTTCGTTTCCAGTCCTCTTCTATTATTTTTCATTTTGTTTGTTAAAGCATCGTAAAAGAGAAAAGTCAATTTCGCTGAGTTGATCATGCTATCAACATTTGCGTATCCTACTACTTATGTAAATTATGTGTTGATTGATCGTCGATAACACGTACCTCTGAGACGAAGCCGAACCGCGTCGCGGAGCGACGAGGCATTGACGCGTGACATCGCGATGCATGGAAGGCGAACCAATATCGCATGTGGGTTTACATAATATTTAAATGAAGCCATTTTCTTTTAAGGGGGAAGATGACGCAAATAGAAATAAAATGACAGACTTTGGAGTATTTTGTTGCAATAATCGGGATAGGTACTTATGGTTATCAAAATAAATACCTGTTCTTCTGGCGTTTATGAGATAGTAGAAACAAATAGCGTCAATTGATTAGTTTATTTACCTACTGTAAATAAAATCTATTTATTTTACTCAATTTTACGCTTCTTATTATATCTCAAGTATCGATTTTGGGATTTAGTACGATTTTTCTTTATAAAATTTGTTAGAATGACATAATTATTAAAAAAAAAACGAGTTTTTTTAACTAGAAGCCTAGTAGTAATCGACTTCCTAGATTTGTTTACATACTTAGTTTGTTAGTTACATACAAGCGAAGCTAACAAAAGCGTGCTAAAAATGATGGAATCTTGGCGGGAATATCTACTTGGTGACGAAAGTTCACCCGGGGCTTGCATCAAAATTACTTTCTAAGAACGCACTAAGCATTTCAAAAAAAATAAATCCCTACGCAAAGTTCTCTAAAGAAGGACCTCACATCAGATTCTTTCACAAACCTTTAGATTTAATTCAAAATACAGGGCGTCCCACGGCTATGCCACATGGAGGGAAAGTATCTTAAATACTGTAGATGGAACATTTTACTGAAAGAAGACATTATTTTAATTTAAAAAACAATTTAAACTGCATTCATAGATTTTTTAAATAGTTACATGGTTCTACTGGGAATCGAACCCGTTAAATGAGAAAAATAATTGCCCTGTAGCTTTATCATACCGATCGCAAGGCTTCATCATAAGGATTATTTTTTGCTAAATAATATAGTGTCAGAAATAAAAGGAAGACCATGAATTTAAACATTTTTAATACAAAATTACTCAAATTTTCTCGTGTTGCGGGTTCGATTCCCGGTTCAACCATGTAACTATTTAAAATCTATGAATGCAGTTTAGATTGTTTTTTAAATTAAAATAATGTCTTCTTTCAGTAAAATGTTCCATCTACAATAGGTACTTTCCCTCCATGGGGCATAGCCGTGGGACGCGCTGTTTTTGATTTTTAGAAATATTCCGAGGTATATGTATTGTACGGAGGGACTGTAGTGTTAATAGTGTCGATCAGAGAAGTTGTATGCACAACCGTTTATTAATGAAGGGTTAGTGCGAATTTCGAATCATTCGTGCATTTCGTTCGGGAACCAAGTTTCGTTCGGAAGCCGGGCACGGCACTCGTATAATCGACTCATTCGCTTTGAGCACGGGCTTCACATCATTTGTGGCGTGCTGCCGGCGTCAGTTCATTTGCCGGTAATGACTGCGGATGGAATTCCTCTGCCGATCGCCTCTCGAATATTTTATTAAAATTCCCCCGGAAAAGGTCGGCGGGCTGTCAGTCATTTTTGCTCGCAACCCGAACGCAGCAATTTTGTCGGAACATAAAATTAAAGCGGATTTATTTTATGGGTACAAAAATATAGTCCTTTCACGTTGCTACAATGGTATTTTTCATTATCCTTTTCTGGCTGTTGTTATAGAATCTTTTATATTAATTAGCAAGCTTTGTTTTATTTCTTTATAATACGTATGCAATTTGCAAATAAATAATATAGGTACGTAATATACCATCATATAATGCAGTTTTTTTATTATCTCAGTATGTGGCTTACCTATATGAGTTTATAAATGATATAAAGCTGTTTATTTCAGATGTTAAAGCGATTGATTAGGACGTATATTTCAGGATGTGGCAAAAATTCAACACAATATTGGCTTGCGTTTGGCCTCTTCCAAGTCTGATAAAGTTAATGAAACATGGCGTGAAGAGCGCTCGCTCCATTCAGCAGCTACCTTTGCTTGGCGTAATATAATCTATACTCTTAATATAAATGTTTGATGGTTTGTTGGTTTTTTCTTCTTTCACGTAGCAACGGAGCTACAGATCGACAAGGTATTTTGCATAGAGATAGTTTATGGACCGGAGAGTGAAAATTGCTATTTTTATTCAAGAAAAAATTCACGGTTCCTGGGGCATAAACCTGAAGCGTCATTCTCTAAAATGGCTGAACGTATTTTGATAAAATTTTGTATAGAGATTGCTTAGGTCTTGAAATGACATTTAAAATACTCTTTATCCCAAAAAATTTAATGTTCCTGTGGGATAGTAATAATAACTAACTATGTAAAAAGTACACAGATCTAAATAAAATTTTTGATCTAAATAAAAGAGATCAAAATAGCCCAGCTTCTTATGACGTCATGCTGAAACCCGACGAGTTGCTTAGTCGTATATGACATGGGGTTACAAGCCCCGGCCACTTGTACTGATTGTTGGTTCGTTGGGTCTTAATATAACTTAACTGTACAGGCTCAGACAAAATAAAAATCAAGACAGAGCGCACTCCAACGCGCAATTTTATGTTTGCATGGCCTTAATTTTTCCAGCTTTATTCTGTAATAGAAAATACAAAACTACTTGTGTACGCCATTGCAAGGCAGAACATAGAAGAAACAAAATTTATATTAAGACCATTTGCACCCATGTTCAACAAATAAAGATGATTTGATTTGATTTGATTTGACGTAACGGGGGTGAAGCAGGCCAAAAGTGATACAGTTTCGTGTTCATACATGTCTTGAAACTCACACATGCGCAATCTATCTCAGTTTTTACTACGCGACAACACTCTCTAAGCGCACACATGTTTACAAAACCAGCCTCACTTTAATGTTGACGGCTTTCTTGAATTTTCATTTTGTCTCAGTATACAGGAAGCTATTTTTGGGCAAAACATAAGTTCAGTTTACGCTTTACTTTCACATAAAATTTGTCTGATTTGGCTTAAAATCGGTCTCTAGTTGTTTAAGAGTCACCTAATAAAGGATTTTTCACCAGAATATCAGAAAAAAAGCTATATTAGTTATCTTAAACATGAGCTTACCAGACCAACAGGATTCACGGTCCATTGTACAATGCTATGCTTCAACAGAACAAGGTAAAAAGAAAGAAAAGCTTGCTTTTTATCACGACCTTACAAAGACATTGCAAAACCTACAAAACAAAAACCCTAACTTTACTCACCTGCTGCATCCAGTTCTAACAAAATTATAATATTTTTGAGCCTTCACGCTTTGATCCCCCTTTTATTTGGAATATTTTTATTTGTATATCAGAAATACTGTTTTGCACACTAAATTTGCAACCAGAAATCCTTCAGCGCAGAACAGAGTCGATAGGTTAGGTTAAAAGGTTAGATATAACTAACCTTTGTGGTTATTTTTTTATGACAATCCTGAAATACTAAAAGAGCATAGTTAGTATTTTAGTGTACAAGTCAGTATTTTTTTTACGTACAGTTAGTATTTCAGATATAATACTGTAGTAGCATTTTTAGTATTTTCTGTTGTGCATTTAAATACATGCGCTTTTATTTTGAGACATACTTTGAGACTCTCAGACTAGGTAAGCGTTATGACCATTTAATATTTCATGTTCTTGTTCATATACCTTCTATTTTTCTGTTTTGGCTACTGGCTTATTGAAGTTAGCTCAAAGCTTTATAATTAAATATAATTTAAATCTTCTCAGACCATTTCTTAAGAAGATTCTCTATACGCTTTCAAATTTTATTAAATTCTTGTATTAACCGTTTTACTATCCGTATCGCTAAAACGATCGAAGCTTAGATTCAACTTACAAATTAATTTGTTTAGTGACATTAAGGTACCGAATTAATAATCACGCATGTCTCCTAGAGGGGTAGACAGAGACTACAGATTTCCATCTACCTGACACACCTCTTTTGTTTCTTGTATACATCCATTCATTTAAAGCGGGTGTTTTTGGCTTTAACCTTCTTCAGTATGTCGCCAATTTTGCCAGCATATTAAGGTCGACCTATTGTGTCCTTATACGGCGGCGCGTCTGAGCTTTACTTTCCACTTGCGCAGCATACATTTCTTTTATCACTCTACTTTCTTTCATCTTCTCGATATGCTCAAGCCTCCGAAGTATTTCTTTTTCAATTCTAGTCACTACATTTTTTTTCAGGCATTCGCAACGGTCTATTCAAAGTCAAACCACACAAATTCCGTAAGGAAAGCATTGCCACTGCATTCACTTAACTTTGGTGCTTATATAATATTTTGTATTACTTGTAGGATAAATACGGTATTCTACTAGAATAACAACTACTCTTTCACTTGAGCACACAAATAAGAAACCTTTTATTTGTTCACTTATTTTCATACACACCCCATACACTTTTAGTCACCCTTTCACTCTTCCTTTCACACATCATATAAATATAGGCAACATTTTACTTAATCTTTCTACATCTACTTTTTGTCTTGCTTTTTTCATTTTGCATTTTACTTTTCTTATTATTAAGTTTAAAGTTACATATAATATATCTATCGTTTACCTATGGAAGAGCGGAGCCTTCTATTACAGGTATATCTTACTTAAAAGGAGACTCCAATCACTGTCTACGAAATTGAATGGACAAGTTTTGAAATAAATAATTTTGTATTTTTTTTGTATCTGGCCATAACCAACATTCACTTTACTTTGGTGCTTATCTGGCCATAACAACTTAAATAAATAATAAAATTGAAATGAAAAAATGTATGCGTAACTTTTTAAGGACATGCTTGTCTTACCTGTGCGCTACTTTTACATTTTGTTTAAACTTTTGTCTACAGGGACACAAAAATCCAGTTATAATTAAGCCGTAAAATGTTTCAGACTTCGCTGAAAATTTTATAATAATGATTAACGAGAAGGTTTCTCTAATTACAACATTAATTTAACGGACAGAGACGCCGCAATTAACGGAAATGAAGTTCGACCTCTTGAATGTATTTGCGACGTGGATGTCCTTATGATATGCTGTTTTATTTACGACGATTATTATTTCTAATCGAAATTTGCGAGTTTACTGAGCGGCCCGCTTCCACTGAGTAGGCTAGACAAGTGTAAAATGAAAGCGTTAGTGCAGGACTGGTTGCTCTGAATACCCTCGCCTTAAATAACAGGCAAGAATATTTATCGACACGTGTTTCGCCTCTAAACGATTCATCCTCGGGATGTGTTGCTCGCCCGACCCCTCATCAGCTATCGATCCATCTATCAAGTTGATGATGAACTTCCACGAAGTAACGTTTTATAATTACACAATATAACTTGAAATATATACAATAAAGAAAAGAAAATTGAAAACTTGAAATATATTTCGGCCCTTAGTGATGACTGATGGACTGATGACGGCCCACTAAGGGCCGAAATATATTTCAAGTTTTCAATTTTCTTTTCTTTATTGTATATATTTCAAGTTATATTGTGTAATTATAAATAAAAAGCTAATTAAGGCATACTATATATATTTATTAAATTATTTTTTTACGATTTTGACCCATATACAAGCGCAATAGGTACTGCCATTGGTTAAGTATAAGTAAGACACAACTTAGAAGTAGCATCAGTCAAGTTCGCGAAGCCGAACAGAGTGTAAAATAATTTTAAAACTAATTCAGTTTGTGCAAGATTATTTTCACCTTAAGGCGCTCTTATCCCAGAAAAGTAACTCTCTATCTTTTTCTTTACGTGTAAGGAGTAAAGAAAATAACCACAATTTTGTACTTTTTCATTGTTTTTCATTGTTTCATTGGGGTGAGTGTCCATCACAACGAAATAGGTAATACAGCTTTAGAGATATTTTAATGTCATGTTTAGAAGGTTTCACTGATAGAATAATTACGTCGTATATTGTTATAAGTTCATAATGTGACACTCAACCTAGCGCTACATACCGTGGCGAGGGAACGACTGACTCTGTCCTGTCAATAATGCTGATACAACAATGTGTCCCTACACACCTAAGATTCACTTTACGGAGCCTGATGGAGGTCACTATTAAGGGGCTTGGTGTCGCCAAATGGGTACTTTTTAAAGCCTACTCCTTGTTTATGGCCCAAACAAGAATATTGAAAAAATGTACATGAATATTAACGTATGCAACATTTTTCTTTTTCTTACAAAAAAAACTTCTGTATGAAAATAAATTTCAACCAAATGGTGTTTTTTGGCTTGAATTCCCTACAGCTCCTAAGCGGCTTGGTCGATTTAATTCATCTATGCTTATTCAATCGAGCAATCACGTCCATGTGGAAAGTATTATTTTCTCCTATTTTGCATCCTAGGACGCATCGAGCGACTTAACATCCACTATACATTGCACGCTGATATTAACGTTATTTAAATGTCGTTTCCGTCGATATTCGTACCGTAAAACATCGAGCTGATAATTTGCCGACATTAATCGCCTTCAGTTGATCAAAACGTCGAGTTTTTCTCGCTAACATCAAAGTGTGTCTTAGCTATAATATTTATTTCGTTTTGACTGATGCTATTTCTATGTTTTGTCTTACTTTAAGGGCTTGATTGTGCACTTGTAAAGTCTCCAATACGTTACGGTTTAACATGAATGACAGTTTCTACAACGCGCATAAATATGCTAATCGTACAAAAAGGTACACCATAGCGTGTGGCCGTGTGTACCGACACAGGCACAGCAGATGTCACAACTTGGTTGAACGACATCCCTCTCAGTAAGTACACACTCATGAACATAACCTGTTGCCACTCCCTCGAGCTGTACTTATTGTTTTATTCAATGCACGGGGGCATAATTTAGAGTGCACTGAGTACTGGTACCGTATAGCCATTCCCTCCAGCTACGCCATTAGGTACTTCTTAAATAAACGTTGCTACACGAACAAAGTCATCTGTATTGTTTACCTTATTGAAAACTAACATTTTGCTTTCAGTTGAAACTGTGTGGTTATTTTCTCATCTTGTGAAAAATAAATAGATCCAGTTTGAATCATGGCTGTAATAACATTTTTTAAAATAACTATAAGCCTTCTAAGTAGGCCTTTTAAAAGGTAGACTAAAGTTTTGATCGACTTCTCTTTCTTTTGGAATAATTGAAGCCGGTCAAATATAAAGTTTATATTGTTTTCTTAACACCTCTCTGACGATCGCCTTTGTGGCCGAGCGGTAGAACGCTCGCCTGCTAACCCAGAGATTGTGGGTTCAATCCCCGCGGTGTATACTAATTTGTGCGTACTTCGGAGCTATTGGTCCATTTGTGCCTTTAGCACGGCGATAGTAGGGCACTACGTTTGGGATGTATCGATGAAAAGCTAAAAAAATAATATATTAAACTAGTAACAATTTGTTTATACTGTTGATTGTTGGCACTTGGTGGAACTAGTAATACATTATGAACAGAAAATCACTGGTACTATCCCACAAATTTATTTAGTACTTCCTGACCGGCTACGCGAGCACGTACGCGTCGATTAGATAAATTTGACAGATAGAATCGATACATTCTAAACGATAACCCTTATTGCAATGAAATAAGAATTAAATTTTTATTTATCGAATCGATGTCGAGTCGACACCAAATTCATGCTATTAAAAAAAAGAACCTTTAATGCTTTAGAAGCCTTAGAAATCAATAAACTAGTTCTCCTTAACCAAGACACGATTCTAAACCATCAACTTCACAATAATAGATCCCCTCTTTTACAATATTTTAACTAAAGAGATTAACTTTTATAGACATTGCAGGCACACATTTTTACATAATTTGAAATATAATGACTTTATTATAATTATTCTTTATTATTTTATTACTTGTCTTCATCAATTGTAATTTTATTATCATTACAATAATATTTACATAACATGAGATTACAATTCCCCACTTTTAGGCAAAAAAAAAATTCGGCTGGTATTTACTAGAACGGATAAATAAACGATTACACTCACTACAAAAATGTGTTAGTGTCATTGATCGCACTGGTAAATGTAAACTATTTATTGTGTAATTAAGATCTTATATTAATTCCTTTTATGATGGCATAAAGGCGAAACCAGTCAGGAAATACTAAATAAATTTGTGGGATAGTATAAGTGATTTTATGTTCATAATAATAACAATTTAATTTACGTTTATCTCTACTGTGCTTGTATAACAATTAACAAATAAGGAGACAGTCATTATAAAACTATTAACCTCCCTACTATATATCTGGAGTTTATGAAATTCTTGTTTTCTTTTTCAATAAAATACGGCACAGAACAATGATTATTGTGCGAGCCCACGACAATTTATTTTTTCAGCCTTTTTTGTAATAATCAAGTTTCCGTTCGCCCTTTTGTCGCAAGCCTAAAACGAAGAATCGGAGAGATAACTTGGTATTCCAGTCCATTTAACTTCATCAAATCTTTTAAGGGTAATCGCCAAATCGTTCAAAAACAGTAAAGTGAGCTGATGATATCTTAATTGCTCATCAAATTGTAAGGCGAAAGGTGACTTAACGTAGAAAAGGTGGTCATAAAACTGCCGCCTCGACGTTAAAATTTATCTAATTTACTCTCTCCCCATGTTAATTTGAATATTTTACACCGCGCCCCGTTTGTAGTGATAATTTCTTCATAAAATTATGAAATGAAGATATCTATATGTATGGCCTGTTGACCAAGAGAGGTATCCACCCTTCGATCTATATCGTTGATTATTAAAATAATAACAATGATTATATACTTTTTGTTCAGCTAGGATTATGTAGCTGACTCAGGTACACATACCTAAATAAGTAATATAATAATATTTAATGTTTATGATTAATTAGATAAAGACATACTAGAATGCGATGGATACCTTACAAAAAATTCGACCGTACCTATATAAAAGAATACGCCGACTGACTGACTGGATGACTGATCTATCAACGCCCAGACCAAACGGCTGGACCTAGGAACATGAAATTTCGACTGTAGGTTCCTTGTACATCCACTAAGAAGGGGTTTCAGGAAATAACCACGAGATCTAGAAAAACTGAATCTATGCGAGCAGCGCTACGGGACGTCCACTAGTACTCTATAAAAGTGTGAAAGGGTAAGAATATTATTAACTTATGGATATTATAACATTAATTATTTGTAATATTCCGCTAAACACTCTTACCATGCTATTCAAAATGCAGACTCAAGCACCGCCCGCCCTCCCACATAAAACATGCAAAATGCAAGCAGTATGAGCATAACTATAAAGCAATCTTTATAATAAGCAAGAAAACTTATCGTGTTTCGCCTCAAAACGAGGTATGCTCGGGATGTGCTGCTCGCTCAACCGCACCACAGCAACTCTGAATTCAAAAACACAGCAAGAATATTATTGTAACGCATTCGTTAAAACATTTACCGCTTCACAAAATAATTATTAATAGTTATTAACGACATAATGTTATTGTCGCACTATTCTTCTTTGCTTGGTTTATTGCTATACTAGTTAATGAATGAGTTTAAGATTGTATGTTTTTATAGCGAAATGCATCACTTTGGATACTCTACTTTATAAAGTTTATAAAGTCGAAAATATGAATAAATCATCCCTTTGGGTTCCCTTTTTAAACCACAACCAGCATCACTTTAATTATTCATTGCAAATAAGATGTTTGATATTGCAACACTAGAACAAATGTATGATGACTCGTCATTGACGAGTTAGAACTGAACTAAAATTACCAGAAAACGCCATTTATAACTTCACTTTACCAAATTGTTGTTTAGATAAACAACGTGTTTAGTAAAAGCATGATAATTAAAATTGTAACTGTAAATAAACGGGGGTGCTAAGGCGACCTCAGATCAAAGGAATTATGAGGAGCAGTGACGCGCTGGCGATGTCTAATCGAAAGAGACTTTTCACTTGCGCCCTTTGATCTTCGCTGCTTTCAGCCGCCCTTAGTGATGCTCCCTGGTGAATTGTCTGGCTGAAATAGTCGGTGGCAAAGGAAATATCGTACAAAAGAAAACTGGCTAACATCTGATTTGGTGAGAGTTTCATTAGTTCCTGTACCTAATTACCTGTTTTATTCAATAAAACCAACATCTTTTGGACTTTGATAGTGTCTTCAATCTTTGCACCAGCTTATTTGGGGAATATGCTCATGTCATAACGACTTCCGGTTATAACCAAAATCTATTAGTGAAATTATCTATTTACTAGCGGACGCCCGGCAGCATTGCTCGTATCAACGTCATAGAAGGAACTTACAGTCCAATTATCATGTTCTTAGGTCTAGCCGTTTGACCTAGGCGTTGATAGATCCGTCAGTCACACAGAACATAAATGTTCTGAGGTCAGTCAGGGTATTATCTTGTATATAGGGTGTTTCGGACATCGATGTAAATATTTTGAGGGATGATAAAGGAAGTGATTTTGAATATTTCTGACTGAATTTACTATTATGCAAAGTTTTGTAGTTTTCGAGATACAGAAAATTTTCAGTTTTGTCTTCTTAAAATTAGGTAACTGCATTTAAAAAGAACAAAACACTATTTATGGCTAAAATATTAATTTAAGCTTTTACTAAAATTTACAAAAAAAAATCTGTTTCTACGTGAAGTTTTTAGCTTTATGTTTATATTCACTTCTTTTTGAAAACATTTATATTGTTTTTTTGTTTAATTGAAGTGCGTTAAGAAATAATTTAAAATAAAATCCAATTTTATTCCATAAACAGCGTTTTATTCAAATTTTAAGTAGATAAAACTGAAAAATTACTAGAATTCGAAAACGACTAAACTTTGCACTGTAGTACATTCAGTCAGAAATGTTCAAAATTACTTTCTTTATCATCCTTGAAAATATTCACATCGATGTCCCAAACAATCTGTATATTTAATGAATGTGAAAATTTGTGGAGGTTTCGTTGACGGCGTGCGCAAGCGGGTCCTCTTCGGATGAAAATATTATATTCAGACCGGAATCTTGTCAGTCTTGTCATCTAGAGTTCAAATTTCATGTTTCTAGGTCCAGCATGGTCTAGGCGTTTATAGGTCAGATAGGTTTGTCAGATTCATTAATATTTTTTCAATGTAAGTGCTCGTAAAGGCCCACTTTTTATGCATCAAAACCGAACAGAAAGTCGATTATTTTGCCCTAGGGCTTTATTATTACTATTTTTTTTTAATTTGTTTACAATGGTTTGCTAACCTGCAGCCTTTCCTGTATACCATAAATGTTATCCTTTTTTTCCACTGTTTAACGGCTCTAGATACAGTCCTTTTGAGCCAATCATAATTTAAAGTTCACAAGATTATATTTGTTTTATTTCCTCACACTATGCATTGAAAAACGTAGTATGATACACGGGCGTAGAAGCAATCAATTAGTCGGTTACGTTTAAAACTCGAGATTTATTCCTTTTCACCCTTGTAGCATAAACTACTATTATCATTCTCTCTGATGGAACGTCATGTATAATTAAAATTCAACAACTCTATTATACGAATCAATGAAAAGTATTAACAGGTTTATTAAACAGTAAAATCAACATTGTGGATAAAATAAAATATGATGAATTAACAGGAACATCCTCTCTGGGCATCCAAATTAAGTGACGGTTGTGGCGAGGAGCGTCAGATTTCGGCAATAAATAAATCAGTTGCAGTAATAAATATAGTTTTATCTGAATCGTGCCTTTGGGAGTGTAGATTTATGAGGTTTTGTAGAGCTCAACGCTTTGGGGCTTCACACGGGGAGCGCGTACGGTATTCTTAACCGACTTCAATAAAGAACGTTATCAATTTGTCACGAGGCAGTGATATGCGAGTTTCCAAACAAATACTAAATTATCGTGAGTATACTCGTATGTATGTGTTATATATGTTTGTTTAAGTAATACCACCGGATTGGACAGATTTTGGTAAAACTTTTTTCTTCTTTTCGGTATTCATTCACCGAAATGACTCTAAAAACTTGTAATGTGTAAAACAGGCATAAAAAGAAAAAGAAAGTAGCAAAGTAATACTGTTATTATTACGACTATCGTAAGGGTTAAAATCATATAAATATAAAGAACCTAAAGCCTAGGTGACCGACCATGTTATTAAGCAAAAGCGGGAAGAAAGCAAAAATAATTTGGCTAAGAGATAATTTCTTTTCTAACAAGTCTTAATTAAAGTCGGTGTAGTATTTCTTGATACTTTTTGGCTGTACTTTTACTGACATCGCCTTTCATTCAGTATCAATGGATGTGAATGCTGTGACCGAGAATACTATACAAATGATCAGGCTGAGTCAAATAACCTTTTGAACACGAAATTCGTCGGCAAAGAATATCCTATTTATGTTCCATATATACCTCTAAATAGGCCTTACAACATTTTTTCACCGTTCATCGTTTTTTGAATGTTTTTATTGGCCTGTACACCTATCAGTGCACAGAGCATTGTGGATTTAGTTTTAAGTTTGAATTATGTGAGAATTGAGAGGCCCTTAATTTAAATTTATTTTTGATTCAGATTCTAGCACTTTTGAATCACAAGTAATATGGCTGGCGTCAGCTAATTTCAAAGTAAGCACAAACTTGGTGTCTGAATCTTAGTTTTTATTTCCCCTTGGATTGGGATGGAATATTATTATCATCACCTCATTAATCCAACTACATCATTAAGGCTCCGTAACAGGGTAAATGCACATTTTATTTATACCTATACAACGTGTAACAGAAAGGTGTAACCATATTTGAAGAGCTTATTCAGTCAATGGTATAGAACAACTTTTACTATGGAACAAACCCTGTACCTCGAAAAAAAAAACTTACTGTTTCTTAGAAAAATACAATGCCGCTCGGCCGAAATGTATGGAAGTGCAGATATTTTTTTTTGAGATTTCAGGGTTGGTTCCATAGTAAAAGTTGTTCTATACCATTGACTGAATACGCTCTTCAAATATGGTTACACCTTTCTGTTACACGTTGTATACTATTGGCAGTTTAATATCATATTTAAAATACGAAAAGTATATATGTTATAAAAGAGGACATATTTAGTACATTTTTAGATCTGAAAACGTGATTTAATTAACTTCGTTCTATATAAAAAAAAAGCGCAAAGTCAGCTCTAAAATAATCTTAAAATGTTGTTAATGACAAGTCATGTATTTTTAAAGCTATAAATCTCAAAATTAAAAATAATTATGTACATAGGTACATTACTTAAGACATTAGCTAGAATGATTTTTAATTACAATCTTAATGTAGCCGCAAAATCAAAATAACTGAAGTTTTGCGTGCGCGCGCGGCAGTTGATTAGAGCAGGATAGACTATTCAAAAACAAAAGTGTTGGTGCAAGACTAAAGTTTAGCTCGATACTGAGCCTTAAAGGGTGAAGTAATGAGGTCCTCTAACAACAATGATGATAACAGCCACATGATGTTATTGTTTATGTATCAGCCATATAAACTGCAGGCTGCAAGTGCCCTCGAGACGTGGTTAGCAACAATGTCAGAGTTCCTTGGTGTACGCATCTGTGTGGAAACATTGCGACGATTTATTGGGTCGCGCTAAGATAATAAAACTAGCTTTATTACTCCATCAAATGTGGCGTCTGCACGGACTTGTCTATCAAGTTAGTTTGTCGGGTAGAACACATATTTATTTGAGCACAATTCGTCTACGTTTAGTTTCGTTTTTGTAATGTAATAATTAGACATCGGCTTATATGCACTAACAAAGTGCCAAAATATGCATGGAAATATGCACTAAAAAAGGCAGAAATATGCACTAAAAACAGTTGATATGCCCAAAATATGCACAATGCAAAATCAAAAAACCGTTATTATATTTATACATTTTAATTAAAGACGGTTCAAAAACAGCGAAATATGCTTAAAATTATGCATAGTTTTTGTGACAATGTACAATTAAGTATTTTTCCAAATTTTCGAGTGCAATTGTGTGATGTTTGTCACGCAGTAGCAATTTGTACGCCGAAAACGACGTCTCTATATCAAATGACGTCATTGGACAAAACGCACGCACTGGTCAGTCAGTTTGCGCTCGCGCCCTACACGTCTTCGTCACCTAGGTCCCTATACGTACCTCCCGCTACTAAACGAAATATGCACGATTGGGAAAAAAGGCTAAAATATGCATTAACGCCGTAATTAGAGAGTTATATGCATTTGCATATGCAAATATGCAAATCCATAAAATCCGATGTCTAGTAATAATAGATTAATTAAAAAAACATATAAGTAATTACTACAAAAGAAAACGTTTAATTCAGAAAAAAAATTTGCTCTCCATTCAAAATCTCAGAACAGTTTATATTGCAATTTTTTTATGAAATCGACATCGCAGTCAATTTTGTCGTCTGGTTTTACATAATATGTGTACGCAGTAAATTAACCAATTACTTAGCAGCAATGTTAAGGCAAGTATGGCTGACATAAACATAAATATTGATTTTGGAAAAAGATAACAGGTATTGCTCCGTATTGGGTGCGCGTGGGGTCTACAATCTCGTAGCACTTTCGTAGCGTACAGTTTCATGCAGATATCCGTATACCTTCTACAAGCCCGTAAACCTTTATCACGCTACCACATCAGATAAATAAATATTTTATATATTATAAAATTTTATTTATGGCTAACAAAATGTTTTCCAATAATTGACGACATTTTTTTGTCGAGTTATTTTCATTAGAATTCTACTACGGACGCCAGAATGACAAATCCCGTTTGGCACCCTTCGGTTACGGAACCCTAAAAAGACGTCATTCATTGCGTGGCGCCATCCTATTTTATCGTTGCATAACTACACAAGTACAAACTAAATAAAACAAAGGTCTGCATCGATGCGTTCGGATGGCGCCACGTGTCGCAAATACATAATTATAGATACTTTTTTAATATCTTGTAAATAGGTTACATATAAATCTTTTTCATATTTTTTACTGTCTACTAAATTTTTTATTTTTCTGCTTAATTGTGACTGATTTCGGGCCCGAATAGCCCGAAATATATATGACAAATATTTTTTTAAATGTGTTTTTCTCAAGTATATTTGGAAAAAAAATATAATTAAAAGATGATATATATCATATTTACAACAAATAAGAACACAATTACTAATGTATAAAAATGCCGAAATCAAACTGTTGTTTTTCTTTTTTCTCCTAGCTACGGTGGCGCGGCGTTGCAAGCGCTACGAATCACTACGTCTTTGTAGACCCGCTACGCCGTAGTAGCTTCTGGCTAAGTTGTCTTTGGTTTATATAATTCTATTTCTGTACCAAATTTAAGCTTCCTATCCTGGATTTAATAGTTTAGAAGCTTGTAACAGATGGACGAATAAACAACATTCATGTTGGTTTCATATGAGTTTATCTTTGGTTTCTCGAAGAGTCAAAGAGTAAAAAATGATTTATTGGTTCCGTTAATTCAGTAAATATCTAATCAAACTTTATCGCACTGCTCAATAGTTTGCTCGATGATATCCAAAATGAGTCAAATAAACTTAAGTTTAAAGATCTCTTAAGAAGTAAATATCTCTTACAGACAATCGATAATTAATTCACACACATCTCACATACACACATCCCACATACACACACATACCCTCTCACACTTAAAAATTCAGCCTAAGTAAGTATATACTAAACTTTTCTTTTCTTTTTTATATTTATAATAATTTGTTAGTCACCTCTGTAAATAATAGTTTTTTTTTTATCACTTAATTTTGTATTTTAGTTATAGGAGAGCGGGGACTCCTGTTACAGGTATTTTCATACCCAATAGGAGAACTCAAACTCAGTTTATTTAATGAAGTAAGCTTAAGAAATAAATAATTTTTCATTTTTTTCATTTTCATTTTCAATGTTTTTTTTTTGTTGTTATTTATGTAGAGACTAATTCCTACAGCCAAACTGTTAATACAGTTTTGTAGGGCATTGTTTTAAGGTTTAAAATTAGATTATTTCCTGTTTAATAATATATATAATTTTATTTAAGGAATTTTATCAATAATAAATACCCACTCTTTTGTGTAATTTACTATGTAAACCAACATATTATTCAATTATTTTACAAATATGGTAATTATTCATCTGCAAATTATTTTGCTTACATTCTGTATTTATTCATTATTATCTAAACATATAGAATGTATGGCACCAAATTTCAATCATATTAAGCACTGGTTTTAATGAATTTAACAAGGAATTCTACTATTAAAGTAGATTGGTTGCCCAAAGTGACAGAAAACGGATGCAGGTTACCGTAGATTGAGTCTTTCGATAGCAGATGTGAGCTCTCAGTACAGTGCACGCCAACTAATCACGGCGAGTGTTAATAAAGTTTCAGATGGCGTCGATGTTGCACTCGCTAGGAACGTCGCCTCGTTGAGGTAAGTAGAGATGCGCGGAAGGAGATTGCGTAGGTAATAGCAAATTTTGGGCCCGGTGACGTTCACTGTATTGACGTCTAAAGTTTCAAATGGTCCTTTTACAAGAAAGATGCGAAAACGCTAAAAGCGTAAAGAAAAAAATTCAGTTCTAACAAACGCAAGAACCTTATTAGATGAAGTTAATTATTGCTTCACGGTAGAAGCATACACGCATCCTACGATTGAAGACAATTATAAACGTTTCATGCTCTTGGTGTGCGAATACTGTACCATCTTATGTAGTTTTCTACTTATTGTTTAATGAATATGTTTTACAAAATATTGGACTGCCAGCCCAATTTGGAAATTAGATCAATTAGACGAGTTGATAATTCTTGCCATATATGTCATATGGATGAATTAGGGGCAATAGATGCACACTAAACGTTTGGTCATTTTTAGGGTTCCGTAGTCAACAAGGAACAATTATACTTTCGCCATGTCCATCTGTAAATCTGTCTGTTTGTCTGTCTACGGCTTAGCTTAGAGACTCTTAATACCAGAAAGCTACCATTTGGCATATTTATGAAATCACACCGACAAAGTGGTAAAATAAAAACTTTAAAACAATTTTTTTTAAGGGTACGTAAAGTGGAGATGATTTTTTTTTCGTGTGTCCCATGTTTCCTACGCCCCTGCCAGTGAAACGGTTATTTTTGAATAAGTAAAAAAATTCAAGTCAGTGGTATAAGTATAAGTTAAACGGAAAACTCTCACAGCGAAGTAGGCTTTACAAGTTAACAAGAAAAGTCGAACAACTTCATCACATTGAAAATTACTTAGTTGAAGTTATTAGCTGAGTAAAACAGGTAGTAAATATATGTATATATTTACTATATAGTAAATATATAGTAAATATATATGAACCTTCTTGGTCACATACTGTGACTTGCAAATACGGAACCCTAGACTGCGCGTGGCACGACAAGCACTTGGCCAGTTTTTTAATATCAGCTGCAGAACTCCAAAACAAATTAGTAATCATCATAAGCAGGCGTTGCATATATAAATAAAGAAAATTAAAAAAGGTCTCAGAAACAAAAACCTCTAGCAAAATACATTTAAACATTGAGGTACCCGTGCGTAAAAGACGTACTTTTGACAGACTTTTAATCTCTACGATTAATATGCAACAAGACCATGAACGGAAGACGAGCGCGAATCTACTCCATTAATATTCATGCTTGAATTATTCCTTTCACTGTCATTTCAAAACGTATTGAGAACCGAAAATAAACGTGGCGTGGCTTTAGTTAAATACTGGTAATTGCGTAACTTGCCGTATTCGGCCACCACTGAATAACTCTAAAGTCAAAGAGATTTCCTATTTCAGTTTTGTCAAGTTCGAAAAGTTTTCCCGACTTGTTTCATTGCTACAACAAATCTTATAATGATTCTCGTTGGAAATCTAAACACGGACGTTTCATTCGACTCGCGCGTTATGTAATTTTTCATGTGGGCAACGAATATTTTCGTCGTTTCAAAGGTAAAACTACAAAATGGCAAGTCAGTGGGTCGGCCAATATTGAATGACATTCAACGATTTTTAGGGTACGTGTGTACACTGACAGTAGGTTTTGTTACGGGCTGTGATTTCAATTGGGGGTTAGAGTTTAAACGAACACTTCAGTTCATAATAGTTGTTTATCCATATGTCTGTCGTCGGCACATCGTAGATGGGCATATCATATTTCTGTTAAAAGTCTATTACACATTTATCTATTCACATGTTTACATGTAAACCTTGTCACTCTTATCCTCACTTCGGATTAGTATATCATTATCTAATTTTTAATTATTATTTGCAATAAATTAACGAAGACTGGAGTGAAAATTTCTGAGAAAAAAGAAATGAAAAGAAAGAAGAATAAACTTATAATTTTTTTTTCAGTGCATTGGCGCCAAAGCTTAAATGGTCAGTAACTTTTTCATAAATTATACGTTCGAACTGTTTGGTTAAATGACGCTAATCTATCAGAAGCACGAATGCGGACCAATCAGAAGAGAGAAAGCGCAAACTCCCATGGGAATAAAATTGGCTTTGGCTCCCGCTATCCTCTAAAGCCAATTGTCGTATTTTCAAAAAAAGTGTGATGAAAAGTAAATGTCGTGTCGTATCAAGAAGTTAAAGAAAAGGCGGAGTGCAGAAGTCAATGGAGAGGACGCCACCGAGAGCACAGCTCTTAAGTTAAATTGAAATTGAATTGAATTTGACCTAATGTGGGGAATAAAGTAATAGTATGGAGCCTATATGTACTCCTTGGAATGAATTAACAAAATAACAGCACTAAGTTGAGCCCGTGTTCCAGTTTGATGATCACGTGACTCTTAAGGGTTTATATGAATTTACTTCCCACATTCACTCTTTTTTTAATTTTACCGTCTCACTTTTTATCGTGCCTAAATAGACAACCCAGATAGACAATCTCGTTAATCTACTCTACTTCCTTAACCAATCCCAATCTTAACCTTGCATTCAGTCACCGCTTATTCCTCTCTATCAATTCATTATTTTCAAAGGCATCATACATTATTGTTACCATCTCTTGCAGCTCATCCGCCAATGAAGCAATCAGAACTTGTAATCGACATATCCAGAAAAAAGCTGAGGAAAAAAATAACCTAATTGTAGATTTAGGAAGTCTCTATAAAAAACTGAAAGTTTGATGGCGATTTGTCAAGTTGTTTTCGATTTCTTAGGTAACAAATCAACCAATCAATAAACCAATATACTTTTATATATTAGCAGGGCAGTTAAGGGATAGGAATACATAAAAGTACTCAAACTGAACATCTTTTCGTCAATTCCATGATACGAGTAGATTTACAGCCATTTTAGTACAAATAGCACTTGAAGTATTTTTCATATTTCGTATCATATTGCAATTTAATTTCATCCTGAAAGCGTAATATAATAAAAATAAAACTAATAATAATTGCCTGTTGGACGAACGCAGCTGGACCCAGGCAAGTTTGCCAGTCAGGCTAGGTGGCCTAGGTATTAGAAAAATTTCGAGTGTGGCACTTCCAGCGTTCCTGTCCTCAGCCCACGGCACACGAGAACTCTTCGATATCACTTGGGCGGCCGCACACGTCCGGTTTCCTGATCAGAAATTCAGATATCAGAGCCTAGCGCAGCGGTCCGTTTTTTTTTTCATTTGGAATTTAAACTGCCAGTACGTACAGCGACAGCGTCGTGAACACTGCTTGGCAAGATGGATAACGAAGAATTGCATTTTTGGTTTCATTAGAGGAGAAGAAGAAGAGGAAACGTCTTTTAAGGAAAGTCCTATAAAACTCTGTTGTGATCATACTTGTCATCCCACAAGCATGGGTATTTTTCTACGCCAACTATAAAATTTTCTGACTCACATATTTTAATTCTCAATAGACGTCCGGTAGTCTTGGCGATCACAGCGGTGGTTCTGAACGGAAATTTATGTCCATTTGCACCAGCACATTCAAAATAAATGGGAGCGTTGCGTTCAAAATGACGATATTCGGTTTTTTTCCGGACCGGCATGCCGAACGCGCCGGCCGCTTTCCGAAACGGCTATCAGGAATTGTTCCGGACGGAAAAAACCGGACGTTTGTGGCAGTAAATACATTTTTGTATAGAAGATATGCATTCGGGTGCCCGAATCTGAATTCCTGATCAGGAAACTCGGTCTGGAAACCGGACGTGTGCGGCCGCCCTAACCCGTCACTCGGTGACGTTGAGGGCTCGGGCTTGGCTGAGACGAGGAGCGCTTCGATGCGAGCCTGTCTAGCATTGCGGTATAGAAACGCAGAACACAAGTTGAATGTGAGGAGCTCTGAACAGGATTAGAACCCAGGACCTTTCGCTATGATATTATTTTCGCTATTATTTACATATATATGCATATTAAAAATAATTTGTTTTTATTGACAAACAGGTAGCGACGTAATGTGTGGGCAATCAGTTCTAATTTAACGTACAATGCACGAGAAGAAAAGGCCATTGTTTCAAAAGACGCAATGTATTGTTTCCAAATACATATTGTATTCATATAAAGTTGTCTCGTTGGGATCAAGCGCGGTGACGACGATAGCGACGGCGGCGAGCGAAGCTTGGCACGCGGCGTGTACTCGCTCGGGAGGCCACGTATCCGCGGGACATTCCTCGCGCGCCGAGCGTCCGCCTAGTTTGCATTTTTCCACATATTGCTTACAAACAAACATTACCGGAACGTAAATATCTTTTCAACGTCAACATGTTCATTGTTTTGAACACGTAATCGTGCAGAAATGTTGCAGAAATGGCTACATCGTGTAAAGACGTAATTGGTAGGTCGGAATTAATGTACACGAACTTTAATGTTACCAGGATTGTCTACCTGATAATATGATGTATATTATAAATAATATATTATAATATATAATATATTATAAATAATAATTACATATAATATATACATAGTTAGCAGTCTCAATGGCTTTGATGTATGTATGTATTTAGGAATCTTTGTAATATGTGTTACAATACCAATAAGTTTTGAATCACAGCCTATATTTAGGTATAATTTAATAAATTTATATTAACTTTTATAGCGTTTTTATATTTTGTTTATTATAAATATACACAAATGAGACACAACATTACAAATACACATTGGAAAATCAAGATATATTTCGGGCACCATTTGGCCCCGCATCAGTGGAAATAATAATGACAGTATGCCAACAGTATAACGACAGGTAATAATGACCTATATATATATATATATATATATATAGGTCATTATTACCTGTCGTATATATATATACAAGCCATACTTTTTGTACAAGATTTGTAGAGCTAGGCCTTGTAGAGTTAGAGGCTTGGCTGTACATGAGATCTCATAACAATTTCACGGTGAAAGCTTTACGAGTCTTGCTAACCTACTTAACATGAAATGTTTTTGGTGGGATTTTAAGTTTTTTAAACCAGCTCAAAAGTTATGAGGTTCTGGGATATACGGACGGACGGAAGAGCAACGGCGTCTTACCATTATGGTTCCTTTTTCCCCTTTAAATTTAGCACTAGCAGTGAAAACAATGAACACCGCACCTCTGATCAATAAAGTTGCTATAGTTAAATACAAAATTAAATATTATAAATGCGAAGGTGTGTTTGTTTGTCCTTCTTTTACGTCACAACGAAGCCACAGATTGACGTGAGTTTATGCACGAAAATAGTTAAAAGACTGGGAAGTGACTTAAGCTACTTTTTATAACGGCAAAAAGGTCCTTACTTTGTTTTTTATCGGTAACTGAGCTATTACCTCGCTAGCGAAGCCACGGGTAAAAGCTACTTACCTATAAAGTCACAATTAACTAGGAAGTTCGGTTAGAAGTTCCTCAAGACTCATCAGGAGCTTTACGAGGCGATGATAAAAGCAATGTCTAAGGTATGTTATATAATTTTAACAAGATTAATACTTTAGTAAGTCAAGTCTTGCTTAGTGTGGAGACTACAATTTTCGTAATATTCGTCAATTTTGTTTAATAATTATTTAATAGTTTCATGTGCATAGTATTTATTCTTACTTACCAGTTGCTGAGCGGTGAAGGAACACATCGTAAGGAAACCTGCATGGCGTCATTCCGTCAAAAAAACAAAACCCTCATCTTTAATGAAGTTTTTAACTAGCTCAGCTTTACTGTAAAAACAATGTTGAACAAAATACCGTGTTATTTAATACTATGAGAATATCCTAAAGGTTTGTTTTGTTTTTAAAGAAAAACAAACAACGAATGATCGAAACAAATCATTGAAATTTTCCTACGAAACGACTAGTCAATTTTGTACGAGGTTCAGCTAGAATCGATTCTATTCTCAATAAAAAGCTTTATTTAACCCGTTGTAGTGCTATTTGTCTTATACCTGTGTGCTACGTCTGGGTTTATTTTTAGAGCGTAATATGCAATCTCGTGGTTTGCTGTCGTCGTGTTGCTTGTACTGGGGAACTACTACGAATTCAGATGATATTAAAAATGTGGAAATAAAACAAAATACCAAGAAAAATTTTGTCAAGCAGTTTTGAGAAAACAATTGTCCTTCTTCTCCTAAATATATGATTATTTATCTTATACAAGGCGACTTTTTGATCATCGTCCAAATTCATACTGGTGGCTTGGTAAGTGATTAGTATCATGGATCTATAACAATTTTGGTGAAATTCGTAAAATGAAATTTCGACTCCCCATAGTGATTCACTCGGGACTGGAACTGAATTTCTATGGGAAGCCGAAATTTCATTAGACGAATTTCACAAAAATTGTTACTGATCCAAGATACTGATCACTTATCAAGCCTCCAGTATGAATTTGGACGATGATCAAAAAGTCACCTTGTATATTTGTTTGTAACTATTTTATTATATGTTATATTTAAAGCATGCTGTTTCCTTAACACGTTGAAGGACAGAGATTGCCTTCATACAAGTTGTGGTGTGACACATGGTAGTAGAGAGGAAGGCGAAAGGGGAAACGGACATTTAGGCCCATTGGATCGACAGTAGACCTCGTTTGAATATTTACTTTGTGACACAATAAACAACACTTGTACTTGTTTGTGGAGAAATCTCAACGCTGCTAGCCATTCTGGCATAATTCTACATGGAATCGATGACGCTATACAGCGTCGTTTTCAAATTGGTATATCTAATAGTGCGTCTCTGTCCTTCAACGTGTTAATTGGGCAACATTGCTTCAAATATTTATGGTGTTAATGAAGTTTAATCCACTATTCAAATTATAAGAGCACAGGTCGCGGCAGTAAATAATGCACATCGGCTTTGTAGAGCGTCGTCTCTCTCACCGGACTGTTAGTGCTTCGTGCGACAGAGATGACGCTACGATATGATGTGCATTAGTTACTGCCGTGACTTGTATCTGTACTTTTTATTTTTTACTTTTATGTTCTTCGTAAAATAAGTACGTACAAGTATTGTTAGTAATTTCCTCTGTTATCTTATTATGTAGTACCTAATAAATAACATAAAAATACATTAAATAAAAAGTACAAAAATATCATCACTCTCCTAAGTTAAATCAGTATATTACGAATTCCTCGGCTTTGTTGAATAGTTTCAGAAAATCTTCTCCAATATCAGACTCACATACGCTCACGCGAGAAAACTTAGAGTAAGATTCAAATGAAAAGGTTCGCAGTAAATCCGCAAGGTGTAGCGCCGAGTGTTTGACTCACAAACAGCTCGCAGTCGAGGAGGCGGCAAATATCTCTTGAGCGGCTCTCACACGATGCCAGCGGAGCCCCTGGCACTGCACCCCCGGCTCTCGGACCCGACCCTCGCTGTGAACACGGCTACGCAAATATTTTCGTCATTATACTTCTGGGACCGTTTTCAAATAGGTTTGTGGCTTATGAAAGCTATCAAGCCCGGGCGAGATATGAAAGAGTTTTGTGTTGTAAAATGCAAGGGATTTTTATTGAATGCAGGTCTTGAGCAACCCTGTCTGGTGCTTACATATGTTTTATTTTACCTTATAAATATTATTGAAAGCTTATGACTAGTTGTGTATGTCTGTCAGCCTTTCAAAGCTGAAACTAAAAGTTTTACATACACGTGTCAAACAAAAGGTTTTTGGTAAAAGCAGGCAAACCAAAACTGACCCGGAAATTCCTTCCGGTTTCAGAACCCGGAACGAAAATTGTGAATTCAATGTTTAATATCAACAAACTAAACAATAGATGCCATAGATCCAAGGCAAACCAAAATTAATAAAGTTAGAAAATGGATAATAGTTAGAAATTTTCATCCGCTTTTAGCTAGAAATCCGTGAATAATAAACCAGATGGGATTTTTTTCCTGAATACCTGTAGAGCTCTTGGGTTTGAACTCAATGAAATCACAACATGATCTAGTCATTTCGGTATTTTTAGTGAACACAAATAAAAAACCGGCTAAGTGCGTGTCGGGCCACGCGTATTTAGGGTTCCGTAACTAAAAACTTCATCTAAGTAATTTTCAATGGAATTTGTATGAAATTTTCCTTTTTACTTCTCCAAGTACATTTAATATTTTTGGTCGACTATTACTCGTTACTTTGTAAAGCTTACGTTAGCTGTGATAGTTTTCTTTTTAACTTCGGTTTATAAGGTGATATTTATTTATACAGCAAAATTCACACCGGAGGCTTGGTAAGTGATCAGAGATCACGGAGAGATAACACTTTTTGCTAATTTTGCTAAATAAAATTTTGACCTCCCATAGTAATTTACTCGGGGCTAGGCTAGAATTTCACAAAAAGGGTCATCGAACCTTGATACTGAGCACTTACCAAGCCTTCAGTATGAATTTGGTTACATAAATAAATGTCACCTTATATATACTACTGCCCTCAATTTTTTCACATATCCAGAAACAACCGTTTAAGATACCTCACACTATGGGATAGACGAGAAAAAAGATCATCCCGACTTTAGATGAGGTACCCTAAAAAAGTTCTTTTTAAAATTTTCATTTTACCACTTTGACGGCGTGATTGATAGTATATTTACCCATGCCAAATAACAGATTTATGGTACTAAGAGTCTTAGTACCATAATACGGAAATGGCGAAACTATAAGGGTTCTAACTGACTACAGAACCCTAAAAAAGAGAGTTTATATAGCACAAGCTGTTTTGGGAAGATCATCCACCTCGAGCCCGCTTATTTTTGACGATTTCGAAATGTTTCGAAGCAATTAATAAATATTTATACATATTTATTTAAAATGAATTAATTATTTTTCATATAATAATGAGTGAATCCACTTTGTAAAATATTGTAACTATTGTGCATTGAGTGGATATCGAGTGTATTTGTAAAACTTTTTATTGAAATAAAATAGTACTTAAATAACATTTTAAACCTACCTACCTATTAAATTAAACTTACCTAAAACAAAACACTGACCTAAAACCGTTATAAACCTTTAACCTTTTAAACCTTTAAACCGTAAAACCTTTAACCTAGTAAAAATAAAAATAAAACTAACCAAACTAAATAAAAATTAGTGTATTTGTAAAAAGATTGTACTCAAAACCCAATGTACTTATTTAGCCAACGTACACCACACGCACACAATGAAATACTGATGGAATATGAGGAAAATGAAATTTGATCCAGCCCATCATTTGTAAACGAGAAATCAACAAAAAGCCCAAACATTTTGTCTGCACATAGCTTTGCCACGCCACGTTTTCCGAACATACATTCTAAAAAATGAATTGTGCAACTATGAAATAAAACCAGTGATGCGCGCTTTAGTCCCGCGGCGGTGGCAGCAGCCGAGCCTCGCACTTCGATGTGTTGCTGCTTCACATATTATACAGGTTGGAAAAAATTCAAGGGCCCTGGATTTAGCTCATTGTACTGAAAGGAAACATTCCTTTATTTTTTAAAAGAAACAAAACTGCATTCAAAGATGTTTTAAAATTTGCTTGTCTCACCCGGGAATCGAACCAATTTAAAATTAAAAAAATACACCCTCGCTATTTTATAATACGAATCGGTAGGATTATTGTTCGGAATAAAATTTGTCCAATAAAAATTTGGTCTTTGAAATAAAAAACAGTGAAAACTAATATTAATTTTATTTTATCATCAATACGAAGAACACATGAACATAAAACATTTTTTTAACGAACATGGATATTAAGAAGAGAAAAGAATCCTAATAAGTTAAGGAAGCTCCCCTCCAGAGCTCTTAATTTTTTCCCTCCCTGTATATGCAAGGTGAAATTTAATCAACCGCCTGAATTCATACTGGAGTCTCGGCTAGTGATCAGGAACGAGGTTCAATTACCACTTTTTTGAAAATCGTAAATAAAAATATTTTGCTCCCTTTCACACTGGACTAGTTCAATTACAAAACCTAGTATAGGCAGTATAGGAGCAAACAATTTTTTTTTCGAATTTCACCTTCTTGTATTTAAACATTGTTCGTGATCACTAACCGAGTCTCCAGTATGAATTCAGGCGGTTGATTAAATTTCACTTATATGTACATAAGTTTGAAGACCTTAAATGCCCTTTTGTAACCAATTAGCAGCTTAGTCTGGGGGTAATCCTGAACTTCGTATTATCGCTTTGAACCTATATATACTGTTACAGCTATTAAGTAAATTATATTTCAGTTCAGTAGATGAAAGTTTGTCGCTGGAGTGTATAAATAGATAATCTATGAAACAAAATGATCAACACGTAACTTTACACTTTGTACTTCTGAATTGGGTACTTCTTTGTTCTCATCTCTTTTATATAGCATGAGATTGTCAAATTTTATTCCATGGTCAAAATCTACGTTTTTGTAGGACAAAAATGGCCTTATAAACGTTAGGTACCCAGATCCAATGATCTTTTCGGACTTGAGGTGAGATTTATTGTCCGGAAAGGTTCGGGAAAATACCGCTACAAAA
This sequence comes from Ypsolopha sequella, assembly GCA_934047225.1. Classification (NCBI taxonomy): domain Eukaryota; kingdom Metazoa; phylum Arthropoda; class Insecta; order Lepidoptera; family Ypsolophidae; genus Ypsolopha; species Ypsolopha sequella. The sequence goes on from OW203992.1 coordinate 12,306,161, forward strand.
CCAAAATAGGCGAATAATGGTGATAAGCTCAGCCCCAAGAGGGAGGCGAGGAGAAAGAAGCTTTTACTAAATAAACAGAACGTTGAATAAATGGATACGCTTCAAAGAATACATTATTTGCATATAGGCATAAAATAAAGTCAATAAAATTTTGTGAAATCGTATTCTAATTATTAATTATTATTAACGCGACGGACAGTACCACCCACAGGCGTCACGGCGAATTCCGGAATACAACAGTACCCCTGTCGGCAATCGATTTTTCGTTCGCATAAATACTATATGTCTCACGGCCATCGTTTTTCCTTACTGATAAAAGGGACAGCATACGTAAGTAAGTACTGTCTCCGCAGAAGTGATTTGAATGGAACTACTGTCATAACAAAAGTTCTTATAGAACAAGTTTATAGTCTGTCATACATTTTACTGTCATATAACATTACGCTTATAGGCAATGTATGAAAATGAATACGTATAGTGTCACAGCAGGGTAAACCGATGGGTTAATACCTTAGAGTATAATTATATAAGTAAACTATAGAGCGCGCGTAAGCAAATAATAGCGTAAGCACGGCTATGAACACTGTTCATACCAAATTATTATTACATATGGCTTGAACACTCACGTGTGATTGTTGTTGACTATATGCCAACCGTTTCACCGATACAATTTAGGTATTATCAAGGCGAGTGTCGTTCTTAGGATGGACAAACGGACCCTGGCAGCCGCCGATCGGCGAGCAATCACACGTGAGTGTTCAAGCCGTATGTAATAATAATTTAGTATTTCAGCTCACGCGAGTTTTAATAATATTACTGTTCATACCATTTTTGTAAAAGTAATTACTGAAAAAGTTCACTACCGTTTCGTTTAAACGATTTCCGGAACAAAAACCAAAAGTAATATTGTTTATTTTCATCGCTAACATTGATATAACAAAATTAATCAGTGATATAAACAAAATTAATCAGCAGTTTGTACTATGAAAACTGCTTACGGTCTGCACAAGGCGCTACTAGCGATGCGCGTGCTCTACAGTTTACTTATATATACTCTAAGGTTAATACTGTCCTTCAACGTGTTAGCAATAATTATTAATTAATTATTACTATTTAATAATTGTAATGATCAAAAATTATTATATTCTAATATTTTTTGTATAAAAATTTATACTAGTTGGTTAATAGGTATATTACAAGGCACAAATATTAAAAATACATATATCGTCACGACATAAATATACGAGAGGTGTCAGAGGTAAAATGCAAGTCACAGTCCACACTCGGTACACCTGCCTTTTACCGACAGTCCTAACGTGATGGTGGTGAGCCCTATCGTCGTACTTCGGGCACAAATACACGCTTTTTACGGCATGCAGGTTTTACCCCTCGGCCATAGCTTCAGGCTTCGAGAGGCGCGCCAAGCGGTTCTTCTTGTGACGGCGCCGGCGGCAGAGAGAACAAATGTATGAAGTCGTATAGGGCCGGCCATGGGTCGCATCTCACGCGTCTTGTCCGGCTTCGAGTGACTTGCGCTCTCTCGACGGCGGTGTGCGGGGAGGCGGGGAGCCGCGCCAGTGATCGAGCGCACAGCACGAACCTAGTGTCGAGCGCTTTGAGCGAGCGAGCGCGCTATACATCTGATGCGGTGGAAGGCACCGACGCGACGGGTGTCGTGGCAGGGCAAAGCCCGTCGCAAAAACCGCCTGGAAGCGCAGCAAGAAGCGCCGCCAGAAGCCTGAAGCTATGGCCGACCGGTTAGTGCTCTACCGCCTGAGCTACGGCCCGCTTCTTCTACGTAATCCATGTCTCAATTATTGGATCACAGACGTCCTCAAAATAACTTGGATAATACCTAAGTTCTAATCGAGCTTTTATGATCCACTAAACCGTAAAGCTGCCTTCTTTGTCAAAGATCTTTGTTCCAAGTTTTAATTTAACCACTTTCAAACATTTTGCTTTGGCTAAAGAAAATATTTGTAAAGAAAATTGATTTTGTGGAACGCAAATTCATCCTTGAAAATAGTTTACAAAGTCTAGACATTTTCTTCTTTTTTGTTGAACATTTTATAATAATTTAGGGTCGAGCTTTAAACAAAGCAGGTTTTGAATAGTCAACGAATACGTAATGTGTTTTTTCTTAAACATACGCGGAAATATTATCATTACTTTTGAATAAAGAACACGCGAAGTATCATATTTACGTAGACTGAAAACCCAAAATCACTTCCCGGCGCATTCTTTGAATTTGGAACGAAGAGCGCACCGGCAATGTTGTATGAAACGGTGTGCTGTTTGAATTTAGAACTCTTTCATCTATCGTACACATTGCGTTCTCGTGGCTGTATAGCCACAGATGCGTTTACCTTTCGGCACAAATTGTAAAAAAAAAAAATTGGCGGTAAAGCGGAGTTCATTGTTATTTGGTTAATAAACTTATGATGTAAAAGGCCCTTTTTTATTTCCTTGCATTTTTTTAAGAAAAGCACTATATATGCCTCGGCCGAAATGGCAATTGCCTGTCTCGTATCATTGAAGTCCTCGCCTGCGGCTCGGCATTCAAACTCATACTCGACCTGCAATTGCCTATTTCGCTGCCTTTGCAATAATGTACTATTGTTTTGTTGCATAAATAAAATCGTTTTTATCTACTCCCACGCTGCAATAAGGTAATTTCCAAATCAAAAGCGGTTTTATAAGTACCTACAATGTTTGACCAATATTATAATATTATAACAACGTAATTCTGGGCTGTGATTGGCCAAATATATTATAATACCGCTAGAGAAACAATCACAACCCATAACTGTCTGTCTTAATTTCTTATGCCGCGCCCGCTTTACTCTCTCGCTTCTGATTGGTCTAAGGCATCTAAACACATCATATGGGCTCAGGATATCATGATATGGGCTCCTTCGCTGACCCACAACTAATTACTGGGTGAATGCTGGTTCAGGGATTGAAGAGAAAGACAGGTTTCCTTAGAAAGCCAGTTGAGGTCTGTCAGTATTGCTGATATTGCTCGTTAGAAGATCAGAACGGGAATGAGTTCCACTCGGAACAGAGCAGATGCAGAGCTCACCTGAGCTAGTATTTATTATCAAAATATATTTTATTTACAATGACTGAGAATAACTAATTATCTATTAAACCTATACCTATATAAAGCTATATATTTGGGTTCAACAAAATTCTCTGAAGCGAAAACTTGAATCAAATAACATATGTACATGATTTATATAAAAACGGCTCACCTCAATACGTGTTATGATCGGGAAAGCTATTATTTAATTCTATAAATAACATACAGCTCGTGAAATAAGAAAACTATTTACAAAATAACTGTCATATTACTAAAAATAGACGTTTATCCTAGTATATACACGAATAAGTATAGCTATAATAATGACGAGTATCAATTCAAAAACATGACAAATGTTCTTTTTCTCATTTATCGTGAAATTGTTTTTGATGGTCGTAGATGAAGTATTGTTTGTAACTAGGTATAATTAGACATTGGGATGCTCGCGCAAGTGTCCCAATGTCTCACATTAAGTCACAATATATTGCACACAATAACTGGACATAACTAGACAGATAAGATTTAATTTTAACAATTTCTTCTGTAATTGTGCGAATGATTTCGTACTATGAAATGAAGTGATGGTGTGTACGTACGATAATATATACAGATAAATGTAAATAATAAATATACGTATGTTTGTGATGTCTTGCGATGCGTATATTGGCACGCTTCCAATAAATTTTGCAGACCGCGTGTAGTACTAAGTCACAGCGCGCGTTTGGTTTAGTATTGTAGGATATGTATGAGAAGCTGCACGGTTGCATAGGCATCGTAGCATGCTACGGTTTGCGACGCCTACAAATTGCGATCCCTTGAGACGCATAGTTTGGTAACGCCTCCAAGACATAGCGTCATATTACTTGCGATTTACATATTTTACATCGTATATAGATACAAGGGAACAAAATTAGACTTTTGGTTTTAGAAGATATAAAATATAGGAAAATCTTATAAAAGAAATTTTATTTATAAGAATTGGGTGTTTTTTTGTATGTTAAAATGTTTTTTCTTGACAATCACGTTTTCATTATACCTCAAAAACTAAAGCTAATACAATAAATATGACTTCACATCTAAAATTAGCACTCCAAAATTGTATAATATTAGTCATTATATTTCATGCAACAAAAATGCTGTTCCCTTGAATCGCAAAGGTGTTGATCAAGAACCAACATAAATGTACATACCACGCGAGTAACAAACTGCAGTAAGAATTTATACACTCAGCTGTTGCTTACATAGGTTCGGTGTCTTGGCAATGATTATCTTTTGTGTAAAAGGACAGGATGATTAAAATTTCTTGTAGAATTGCACCCACGCCAGTATAATTGATTCTTAACTTTATTTTAAATGTCTACTGTTTGTTTTGTATTAAATTATGTTTTCATTACTGCAGGTATTTTTCTCAAGAAAAGTTGTTCAGTATTTTTTATAAGAGCACAAAGTTTATATTAATGGAAAAACCGTTTGCAGTTATAAAATGGTAGCCACCGTGACCTGTTGGTATTTCTAGATAATATCTCAATATTTAATTTACAAACACTGAATTCAATAGGTATTTTCTCTTACTATACAGTGTGTCCCTTGTACAAGTTCACATCCAAAAAGGGGTGAAACTAAAGCTTATTTTATCGACCAAAAATGATTTTTTTTTTAGAAAATCTTTGTTTTGTAAATTTACGTTTTAAATTTTTTTTGCCTACCATGGAGACTATGTATAAAATATGTCATAACTTTTGATCTATCGCGAGTAATGCAATGAAATAAAACTGTTATAATCCTTAAGAATAGACGTTGCATACCAAATCAAAAACAAAACATAATCAACTACCATTACCATAAAAATAATATCCTAAAAGATTATTTCTTTAATTTTTCCGTCTTTTTTTTCAGTAATAGTAATTTTTTTCAAAATAATGTCCCCGTTTTACTATACTTTTATTCCTAATTATCATTGCTTATTCAATTACATTTCTAACAAAAAAAAAAAATACAACGTTCTATCATAAATACAATATTTTCTACGAGCGGTTAACCAAAGGCACTACGCTCGCATCCCATACAAAGATACCCAGGCGGAGTACTTTTTCAAGAATAAAAAAAAAAAAAAAAAAAATGTTTTTGTCGATATATTTAGATCTAGTTTCACCCACTTTCGGATGTGCACTTTTACGAGGGACACACTATATATATATGTATATATATAAATGTGTGTAAATAAATTCACGTTGAACAAGTGCTTGATTTTATCAGGTTCAGATGACAGACAAATATCTGTTTTTCAGATACCGGCTATAGACGGTGTTTTTTGCCGTAGTAAAGCTAAAGGAGAAAGAGCGAGCCATGCGTGTGTTTTCTCTAAAACTTGAGTGCATGTCACCAGCACCACATTGTTACAGCTGCAGAGAGCGGGCGGGCGTTATTTCCCATTAAAGTTGGTTCTCTGTTTTCTCTGTTCTTGTTCCTAGGTGACATCGTAGCGTGTACGTGTTGAATAAGCATTCTTTAACTCAAGCAGTTTTTGTCATCTTTAATATAATTAGCCTTAATGGTGTCTAAAATGATTACAAAAATCCTTTTTTGTTTGAAAGGGCCTTTTTTATTTTTTACATATATATGTTATATTCCACATAAATACAAACACTTAAATGGTTTTAGTTGCTATATTTTGACCCCTCAGTAGGGTCGTCATCAGGCGAATTGCAAAAAAAAATATTATATGACATATATGTATAGGCATTTGAAGTAAGAAAACCGCTGACATCTATTGATGTAAAAATATAAAAAAGTATATTTTAAATCATTAACCAGATTTTTAAGGGAGAATTTAGTCAGCCGGCGCTAGGTGGCGTTATCATACAGAGTGCTCCGATTCTGAATATTTTGTTATATTAAACTGTAAATTTGGATTTGATTATAAATTTTTGTTTGAAAAGAATCCAAAGCTCGACCTGCGGGCCTATTAATGTATTTTTGAATTGGTAGCCAACCACCAAAAACGTACATAAAAACTGAACTTTTAGAGTTTCCTTCAGTGGGTATTGAACTACATTTACGAACTGTGACTTCAAGTGCGAACGTGTTCTTAGAGAATCGGGATTTGATGGTACATCTATGTTTTTGATGGTTGGCAACCAGTTGGCAACAGAGTTATATATGTATAATTTAAGTCCCAGACTGCGATCTATTTATTTTACCACTGTAAAATGACAATGAAAATTTATTTATAACAAAAACTTGTTACAAACAAAAAACAGTAGTTCCCACATTAAGTTGCCTTGTCAAGTGGAAACTAGGCTCTACCTAAAAATTTTTTTATTGTCAAATCTTTAGGGTCAAATCAGCTTCGTATCAATTAAAAGAAGACGAGATTATTAATGTCACTCAAAAATTTACGGATTTTCAAAGGATTTCGGTGTCGTTTCGTTTAATGTACTTGTACATGTATTTGTACATATTTTGTTTATCTTAATGCAATGTATGTGTTCCATTTTTGTCATTTTTCATTTATTTTTTCTATTTTTAGCAACTGTCTATGTGGGTATTTGCACATTAAAATTATAATTATAAATTATCATTTTTTTCTTAGAAAGAATGAAAGTATGAGTGGATGATTGAATGAATGAATGAATGTATTACTTGCATGCATGTACTTGAATTTTAAATTTGACTGTAAGCAATGTATAATTTTGTGTATTAATAACAATTATCTGGTACCCCGCATTGCTGGCTTAACCGAGTTTGGGGACCCCTGGTAACTTAGTTAATTTGTTTCTCAGCATGTACACGTCTCTAGTAATACGTATAGTTGAATAACAATTTTTGTAAAAACTCATGGAATAAAAAAAAAATGTAAACTTAATTCAACTTCAAATTAATAAAGTTCATCAATCAAGTATCTGTAACACGACAACATTGGAAAAATAACTAAATATACAAGAATGCTCTTAAAAAGTAACTATTTGAAGTTTCTCATCGAATTCGTATTGAATAAATAAAGTACAGAATAATTTTAAGGGTCGTGAAAGAACAAAATAAGAAAGCAGTAAAAGGAAAACCAATAAAAGTTGTTTTATTGCCCGCCGGGCGTAACACCTGCCACATAATGAGTTCCTACTTATTTGTGGGCCTTGTTGAAATAAACTCTAATAAAATTCTTTGGTAAAATTTTATCGATTTCGAATAGCCCTACGTTTATTTCACCTGAAGTATTTTTACGAAGGTTCGACTAAATTACCTTAAAGAACGTTGCATAGGTCTAATAATAATTTCCGGACTCACCCACAAAGGGTTGCGGTGTTAACAAAATGGGTATAGAACCCTAAAACATTAATAACAACAAAATAAATGCCATAGCAACATCAAGACGACCAAAAAAAGCCGCTAATTCAGAACCATCTGAATACGGAACCCGCACTTTTGTTATTTGATATTTTATCTGACCAAATTGGCGAGATATTGAAGAAGGGCAATGTCAAAAGTACCCGGAATAGCAGAGTTTATATGACTAGATTGATGGATGTGGAAGAGGCGAAAGAGGTGTGTTAGAATCGTAGCATATGAAAATCTGTAGTCTGCGCCAACCCTTTGGGAGACAGGCATCAGTATCATGTATCTATGTAGTTTAGAGTATGAATTAAATGTGACCAAATTTGAAAATTGTATTTAAAACCGTCTTAAGGATAGAGCTGACACATCCATACATCCATCAGCCCGTATTCGTCCACTGCTGGAAAAAGGCCTCCCCCATACTACGCCACTCTTGGCAGTCCTCAGTCATCCTCATCCAGCCGCCATCCGCAACGTCCTTCAGATCGTCAGTCCAGCGGGCACGAGGGCGGCCTACGCTGCGCTTTGCTGTACGTGGTCTACATTCCAATGCCTTACGGCCCCAACGGTTATCACGTCGGCGACAGATACAGACAGAGCCAGAGCTGACACAAATAACGTTAAAAATGCTGCTTTTCAAGGTTTCTTGTATGCGGAACCCTTGAGTAACTTTTTAATTTTTTTCTCATTTGCCGCTTAATATGTATGAATATGCATTACTATGTATGGCCACATGTTCATATTCTGGTTGAATTATTACGACTAAAGCTGTAGACCGCTGTGACAGACGGACACAGACAGACAGATAACGGAGGCTTAGTAATAGGGTCCTGTTTAGCACCCTTCGGGTATGGAGCCCTAAAAAAAGATATAATAAATACTACGTACCAAGTTCGTACCTGCACATTGAATATTTCAGCAAAATTTTAAATAAAACGGGTTATTAGTACTGTACGTACTGAAGCAAAAACTAAAATTTTTAGAATCTTTGTCAATCTGTCTGTTCTGTTTTAACTCAAGAACCACTTGGATGCGGCATTCTTTATTATCATCGTAGTGACCATGGTCAATATATAGTTATAGGCTATAAGGGGTGTTGATGAAATAACCGCCAAGCCGAAAACTGTCGATACTACTTAAAGATTAAAAGACACTTCCACGCGAGCGAAGTCGCGGGCAAAGGCTAGTATGATAATATATATGTTACTGTAAAAGCCCGAATATGTAGTCCATATTTATTTCAACGACTTTTCAAGAAAGATTTTTACGTCTCAAACGTGAAAGGCGGTTAAAAGTACCGTAAAAACATTTTTTTTTCTTACTCTTTCATGTAGGTTGTTTACATAGGTTGAACTCACTGAGTAGGGTCACAGACGATACAGCCGTATTGTCTATGTGATATATTATTATGTTATATGTTATTTACCATAATGTTTTAAGTGTTTCGTACCCGTAGTTTGTGGTGGTACGGAACCTTTTGTGCGCTAGTCCGGCTTGCACTTGGCCAATTTTTTAAATAACAGAACTTCAATGCAAAAAATGTTCTAAGAAAAGGACAATTTTACCTTTAGCCATTTTTTCCCTCAATAAATCCGATGAAGTCTTCCAGTTCGGGCTCTAACATCTCGTCATTCTTTGTCTGCCAATCTTTGCGCTCCGATGAACAAATGGTAACCCTTAAATTCAAGCAAAACTCCGGTTTTCGTGTGAGCTCAAAGCGACACAATGGATGAGTCCCAACAATCAACATATAAATATAATATGCATAAAAATACCAAAAACTGATATGTTAAAAAAAAGGAAATATGCAAAAAAAAGACATGATCTTGCTAAGTTTCTTGCCCTTCTTCTTGGCAAGAGTAATCGAATGGGCGGAGGTAGGCATGTATTTATATATGTAACCTTTTAGTATGTGGTATTTAGGATGGGATTTGGTCGGCCGCCTGAATTCGTGCTGGGGGCTCGGTTGATGATCATTGAACCTTGTTCCTGGTCGCCGGTCGGGTCTCCACTATTGATTAGATTTCACCTTGTGTAATTATATATTTTACCTATCATTTTAATCTTATATAAAGTTTATAAAGTTCTTCGCAGCGTCGCGGAAGCCGGGAGTATCTGGTGAGGGGGCGCGTTCTCGTCCTCGCATGCTCGTTTTTCGGCCTCGCTAGCTTTGTTTGGAATATTGACAGTTTGTATATTCAATTGAGAGGGAGTGAGAGTGCTTATATTGTTTGTTTCTGAAAAAAAAAATGTAGCGGGTGAAGCCTACAAAATATTTTACGCGGTGAGAACGGGTATCGCGACCAAAACTCGTGGTAGGTGTACTGTGGTCTAGTAACTCAAACGTCTCGACGACTAGACATCCGGAGATCACAGGTTCAAATTCCATAGGGCAAATTTTGTTTTTTCTTCGTGCTTTGGGAGGCATGTTTTGTGGGTTACCTGAAGTACAGCCACAGAACTCACCAACCATCACGTTGGGACGAAACGATGGTCGGTGAAACGTCGGTTTTGACTTTCAGTTTATATTGCAAAACACATCTGACAGCACACTCTCGGGAGTTTATGACATAAAAATGTTTCAAAAAACAAATACTATTTTTGTTAACTTAGTTTATTTTATAGCCTATAATAACTTTGAGCTATAAAGCCTTTTTTGAGTTCCTTATTACTAAGCCTCCGCTGTCTGTCTGACTGTCCGTCTGTCAAAAGGGGGTCTTCAGCCGTTTTAGATAGGCAGTTGAAATTTGAAAGCTAAAAGTTGAAAAAGCAAATAAAAAAAATTAAAAAATATATACTTAAGGATGGTCTCCATTTAAGAAACATCTAAACAGTAGCATTTTTATAAGTTATCATGTTCCTCCCTTTATCTCTGAAACAAGTGGACTGAAAGATATAAAAAAAATATTGGTAATAGGTGATTACGTAAAGATTATAGGAATAAAATAGTTATTAAGATAGGGTTAGATTGAATTTCGTACTCCCGCCGCGAATTGTTTACCAGGCACTTATATTTTAGCGGCTTTATATTTTAGTCGCTTTAATGTTGCTATTTTATTTTGTTTGGAAATCTTTCATTACATCTGTTGTAATTTACCATGTTTTTAGGGTTAGGCAACCGTATTGTGTGGGGGTACGCAATTCCGACTCGCACTTAGCCAAATTACTTATTTCGTATTGCGAGCATCTATAGTAGGTGGCTCTTTGTTATGATTTGGGTTATTTAAAAACTTTCTTTAAACACAGTAAAAAATAATGGGTCTATTTATTTATGTAATCTTTTGTTCTCTTTTGTCTTCCGTACCGCCCTTTCGAATTCTTGGAAGGGAAAAACAAATTGAGAATTCCTAAATATCTTCAGCTATTTAATCAGAATGCGTTGAAAAGAGAGGTGACGAAGTCTTTTCTTTGCTCACAAAGTCTATAAAACAAGTGTTTATATAAAACCTTAAATGGGTGTTTATAGAACCTTAAAAGCATTTCTTACTCTGATTCATACCAAATGTATTAAAGACTTGCTCAGAAAATTAAACCAGATCTTCCAGGAAAACCTTTGAAATAACGCAAAAAAAAAACACTTTTTAGGTGTTGAAAATTTATATGGGAAACTGATTTTTTTCGCGTTGTTTCTAAAGTTTTTCTATGAAGTGCTTCCATATAATGCATTTGACTTCATTTTCCGAGCACGTGATACACCTTGTATACTGTAGTAAAAATTGTGGTACTTTTACACCCACGAAATTTTTACTGAGGTGATCCAAAAATGTAAAATATTTTATCTTGACCTCACTATTCACCATCCAGCTGAAGGGCTGACCTCCTTGATTATAGGTGTTGTGTTGTATCGTCAGCGGATGAAGTAAATTGTTATCGGATCTGTGATTGAGCACGCAATAAATTACCGTGACCTTTTACCGCCAACATGAGAGAACGATAGGACTTGGAAGAATTAGCGCGCCAACTCGTCAGCTAAACGATAATCTTGCTTACTACAGCCAATGTTTGTTGCCCTATATCGACGAGACCCGTTACGCTTTGGAAAACAATGTAGATTCATAAGTTTGCTGAGCCACCACAACTTCTCAAACTTCTTAGAATAACAATAAGTAAAAGAAAACCGCTTTTGTCATTTTCTGGCGTAACATTCTTTTTGAAGTAACCTTTCGGGACCGAAAAAGAATGGGAAACTTCCACAGATTTTATCATTAAGTGAACTTTTGCGAGGTGGCTGTGTACACTTTGTCAAACTTTGGCGTTGCGTTCTGTAAAAAGGCAAGGTTGAGGGGGGGTATTAAAAAAAAATAAAGGCACTCGAGAATAGTCCGCGTGTGTTGAGAAGTGTCGTTCGGCGGTGTGCGGCGCGGCGTCATCGTCGGCGAGCGTGGGTGGGTGTGGAGGCAGGCGGCGCCGGGCATGGGCGGGGTGTATCGATCTCAGGGTGCCGCGGGGCGCGTGCGCTGCGAGCTGCTGGTCTGAGCCGGAGCGCACAGCCTCTCTCGGCGCGCAGTCCGCAGCCGGCTATCGGCGAGCACCCGCGCGTCAGCCCGCACTATCTTCGCTCACGCACGCGGCCGAGCGCTGACACTCGCACACCCAGCGTGATAACAACCTCAAACCACCTCCCCGAAGGAATTGTTCTAGTGATATCTCTGTGAAACTGTTGCAAAGTTTACACATATGAACTGTTATTTTTTACTCTTGACCTTGAGTGATAATAATGTAAACGAACGTTAAGAAGAACGAAAAATTAAGAAAAGTTACGCTTGAGAAACGGTAAAAAAACCAAGTAAAAGTTGTGAAGTGCAGATTTATTAACACACAAATAAAAAGTGTATTTTGATAAAAAGTGAACGTGTCAGTAAGTAACTGAAAAAAAAAAATACGCAGCGTGTCTCACAAGTTCACGGGTCGTTAATTTGGCGAAGGAGGAGGGAGGCCGGAAAAAGAGAGATCTTCGCTTGCGTCCGCTCATCGGAGTGATAAAATTTATGACAAACGGTAAGGAGGCGCAGTGATAAGGGTCGGAGCGCGTTATCGGAGGCGGGCGGTGCGGAGCGGGGCGGTTGTCACGCTGTCGGACGCACTGTCTCGACTTGTACCAGCGACCGTACGTCACTTAATTACAGCTTAATGGAATAAGCCTGTTTCAGAGGCAATAAGGCTTCTAAAATTCTTCATCGGACTGGACAGGGGACGCTTGTACATTTATCTGATAACGCACCTCTGTCACTGTCAGTTCGTCTTTGATGTTGTATTTAGTTGTAATTTGGCTTACAGTAAAACTATGAGACCAACGTAGGTACCTACTTGGGTCACAAGTTTTACTCTAAGCCAAATGAAAAGAAAGTTTTAACTTTCTATAGTAACGTCATTATAAGTAGATAACTTGATTATCTTTTAATGGTTCTATCACTAAGATCTAAAATAGTGTTAAGAGAGCGAAATTTTCTTCAAACATGTTTAACATATATGGATTACACTTTTTGTATGTATGTCCGAAATTAATGATTTATTATTATTATTAAGGGATTTGCAACATATATTTTGGTGATTATTGTGTGAATATTAGTCCGCTGCTGGAAACAGGCCTCATCAAGCTTCTCTCCTCTCTGCAACTTCCATATTTATAATATCCAAACTCGTCATAATACAACTAAATACGTCAGCTTGTTACAGAATTATTTATAAAAGTTTGGCAAATATACTGCACCAAATTATGACAATATTAGTGCCCATAATTAATTGCTTAATTTCATCAATTAATATTGTTAGGGGCCGTTCAAGTATTACGTAAGCACCAAGGGGGGGTGGGGGGGTCTCTGTTTTGCTTATTTTGGATGACATGGGGGGTGGGGGGGTCTAGATGATGATTACGTCATCGTTAGTTATTTAAGTTTTTTCGGGGATTCCCGCAAATAATACATATGCGTAGGCACTCGCTTTGAGAACTGATTAGGGGAATTACCGCGCATTAGGGAAATTACCGTGCGCTATTCACTTGTCTAATAATTCACTCTCGTGCCGGCCGGCTGCAAGTGCGCATCTATCAGTATTGTTTTGTTTGGATTCTAAACATATTGTAAGCATTGAAAGTTATCATTTGTGTTTATGTTGATGCAATTAGCCAAAGTTTAACGTTTTAATTATTTAAATTTAAATATCTTATTAGAATGTCATATCATATAGACAAATCCAAGTTATACCAAAAACTGTTCGAAAGTTTTAAAAAATCTCATACTGGGACGAAAGTGCAAAATGTACAAAAGTTATTTAACGAAGTTTGGCGAAATTATAAATTACAAGCAAAGTCAGATAAGGAACTAGATATTATTGTATCTAAGAGAATTGAAGAAGAATTGCAAGCGGCGACTAAAAATAAATCCAATCTGCTTCATTTTTTTTCCAAGGTGAGTAAATATAAGTACAAAGTTTCTCTTTACGTTCTGTAACAATTAAAACGATTTATGAGTAAAAAATATGATGGCCTATCTCAAAGTAAAAAGGTAAATGATTGATATTTTATTTCTTAAGATCGACTCCGGCAATTGGTCACAAAATACACGGTGTTTTCAATATCTGTATGTGAAGGGTTTCTGTGGGGAAAAGCTTTCAATAATATTTAAACGCTGGTTTTATTAAATACGGTGAATTTATGTAGCTTCATAAGAGAATATCCAGCAGAACTCTTAGAAATTTTTCATTTTTAGGCAACGTCTTCTACCAGTAAACCTGCAGAAAAAACACAAATTATACAGCCATTTTCTAACATTGAAAAACAGAAAGAAGATAAAATTAAAACCGGCAATGAATCACAAGAGCAATGCGAAAATAATAATAATGCAGATAAACAAAGAGCAAAACCTTCTCAAGAAGCTTTGAAAAATAAGATTACTCAACTCGAAAAAAATCTGAACGCTTTGTATTCTGCCAGAGATACTATGCCAAATTGCGCTGAAGTTGATAAACAGATCATTAAGTTGCGCGAGGAACTAAAAACAGCAAAAAATACTTTAAACAGGAAGATTCAAAACGCAGTTGCCCAGAAGAAACACAGGGATGGTATGAAAAGAAAGTTAGAAGATATTTGTCAGGAAAATCCTGAAATAAAAAGAAGACTATCTCTGAGGGATTCAGTAGGACATCCTAAACTTGAAAGCGATCAACCATTACTATTGAAAACAATTGCGGATATAGCTTTATTTGGGAGTGCATGTGATGACAGGAGACGAACGGAATCTATTCGCAGCGTAAAAACTCTTGACGAACTCACACAAGAACTGCGTAAACTAGGATTTGACATTAGTCGCAGTGCGACATATCTTCGTTTGATTCCCAGAAAATCGAATTCTACAGAGGGACGAAGACATGTATCGACAGTCCCTGTTAGGCTCATTCGTGCTCAAACTGATCACCAGAAGAGCCACTTAGATAGCAAGTTCGCTGAAACATCAATCCATTATTTAGAGAACATAGCATCCATACTTGGACCAGATCAAGTATTTTTCTTATCTCAAGATGACAAAGCTCGAGTCCCTATTGGCGTCACTGCGGCAAATAAGCAAGCACCTCTTTTAATGCATATGGAATATAGAATCAAATTACCTGACCACGATTGGGTAATCGCTGAGCGTCATAAATTAATACCATCTGTTTATGCTGGTATCAAAGTTACTTCCAATATGCTAGGACAACCGCAAGCCGTCGGATATTCTGGGCCAACATTCATCGCTATTCGAAGTGGAAAGCATAGTTCATCTACTGCTAATACTCATGCTCAGGATTTCGAGACGCTTCTCGAACTTGAAGAGTTTCGACCATTAGCAAAAACTGACCATGGACTAGTAAAACCAGTAGTAATTATGACGGTTGATGGAGGGCCAGATGAAAATCCGCGTTATCAAAAAGTCATAGGGTTTGCTATACAACATTTTAAACGACATGATCTCGATGCATTGTTTATAGCTACCAATGCTCCTGGAAGGAGTGCGTATAACAGAGTAGAGCGAAGAATGGCTCCTCTGAGTCGGGAACTGGCTGGTTTAATACTGCCTCATGACCATTTTGGGTCTCATTTGGATGAACGTGGCATTACAATTGATGAACAATTAGAAAGATATAATTTCGAATTTGCAGGAAATGTATTAGCTGAAGTATGGAGTTCAATGGAAATTGATGGCTATAATGTTACTGCAAAATATGTTGAGGCTGATGAACAAGATGTTCCTGAATTTCCAGACATTAAATGGTACTCAGAACATGTGCGTGAAAGCCAATACTTGCTTCAAATTTTAAAATGTAAAAATACAGAATGCTGTCGTCCAAGAAGTGGCCTATTCAAATTACTAGACAACAGGTTTCTTCCACCACCTGCAAAAGTAAAACAAACAGTTGATGACTTGGTTTTGGATGAAGGAGGACAATTTCTTGATCTTCCAGTCAATTTAGCTCTACGCTTGAGTACTACCCTCAAAGATTTTTTGCAAATGCCCTACGATTATTTTTGTCCGACGGTAAAATTGAGGCTCTCAAGCCGAACATGCAAAACGTGTGGTCTTTATCATGCTTCCGTCAAATCATTAAATCGTCACATCGAGAAGATCCATAAAAAAGTAAACACGCCCACAGAGGGAAAAGTTAGACCTGTAAGAGTCGCTGCTCGTCGTGCTAATGAACTGATGTGCATTATTCAAAATTTAGAGCACCAAGATGTTGAATGGCTCGATGAGAGTGACGTAGACATTCCAAAATCGGATGAAAGTGAGCAGACTCACAACACTGAGCAGCAATCCAATGTCATCGATAACTTAGAATCATGGATTCAGGTTTCATGGACTGAAGACTGTTAATGTGTTCCGAAAATATTCTTTATGTTAGTTATGTTCTTTATTTCTGATTATATTTTTTTGTCATTTACTCTATGTGTATCAGTTAAACCTAATATTTTCATGAATTTTCCTATTTTAAAAATAACAATATAAAAAAACATTTATTACTAAAAATGTTTACGTAAGCATAGGGGGAGGGGGTAAGTGCTTTGCTTACTTTTGATGACAAGGGGGGCGGGGGGGTAAAAAATGGTAAGAAATCTGCTCACGTAATACTTGAACGGCCCCTTAACAGAAAAAGAATCTCCGTTATTAGAGAACGGAGATCTTTTTTGTGATTAAATCCAACATGTTTAAAAGATTAAAATTAAAAATACTTAAATATATTTCAAACATTAGTAAACCTTTCAAAGAAAAATCCATGTAGTTTTGAATCTTTTAAGCTATAAAGCGTTTGCTGAAATACTGAAATATTTTGTAAGGAAAAATATATTGTATTTAAGTAGAATCCCTTCATATTTCTATTACCTATTTTATATTAAAAAAAACAAGTTGATCTCTTAACCAAGTTCTTGAAACGTACGTTTGAAAACCAAAAAAAAAAGGTGGAAACCATTTTTTTTTTACAAAAGTATATATCTTAATACATTGTTTATAAATAGAATTCCTAGATAAAAAAAATCAATAAATCAAACATATTTTTTACAAGGAGCATCCGAATTTTTTCAAACGACTCCTAGAAAGTCTGGCGTTGTTCATGCTTTAGGTTCATGTACAGTCTTAAGGGGGAACGATTCGTATCCTCTACGAAACGAAAGATTGTTCTTCTTATTTTTGAATTAAATATATTAAATAAATGTGATTTGTGGCATTTTGCGAACATAAGTTAATGTCAGCTGGGCATTTCCGGCAAAAATTTATTATTTTATGCTTAACGTTGTAAATGTATGGGAACACAAACTTAAAAGCGTGTTGAAAATAACATTTTGCCGGAAAAGCCCAACTTTCATTTCATTTCCTTTATTGGGAAACAAACAGTTATAATTTTTACATACTTACTAATAATATAATAGCTAATACTTAAACCAAAAACAGTTTCCACTTAACAGTATCAAAACAAATAAATTAATGCACGACAAAGAAAAATACAACATGCAAAACTTAAAAAACACAACAACTCTGATATCTAACATTAACAATACTAAAAGATAACAAGAATAAATTTAAAATTTATATATATTACAAGCAACGAAAAATCAAAATTTTTAGTACATACCTACTTAAAAGTTTTTAACAAAAGTTTTATTTATATAACTCGCTCTTTAATTGACCCAACGAAAGATGCGACACGTCTAAATCACTAAAGTCCTTATTATAAGTATGACAAGTTCTGATTAAAAATCTGTTTTTGGCATAATTTGTTCTGGCAAAAGGAATGTTGAACAATTTTTTTCTACGAGAACTGTGAGTTTGACATTTAAAACCTATTTTGCTTAACAGATATGGAGAGTCCAAATGGTTATTTATAATTTTGAAAAGAAAAGTTAGATCACAACAGGTTCGCCTGTCTTCAAGTGAGCAGATTGACTGAAGATGAAAATTGAAGCTTGAGTCACCTTTCTGTCTGAAATTTAAATACTTAATAAATTTCTTATGAATTTTTTCGATTAAGTCAATGTGTATGTTGTAAATGGGGTTCCATATAACTGATGCGTACTCCAGGCAAGATCTTACATAAGCATTATACAAAATTTTTAGGGTGCTTGAGTTTTTAAACTCCCTGCCTTGCCTAAGTACAAATCCAAGCATCCGATAAGCCTTAGCAGTGACTTTTCTTGACAGTGACATTTCTAAAAGAAAGTTCCTTGTCTAGAAGCACTGTTGATAATACTCCTTGTTTATGATTACATATTCAAATCTTTCTGACTTATGTCTTCTATAAGGATCTATAAGTTGGACAGTTGTGAGCCAATATTAGATGGGGCCGCTTTGGCTACAGTAAAAGGACAAGGAGATTTGGAATTATGGCATCGTCGGTTGGGACACGTGAATGTCCAGGACTTGCGGCGGGTGCGTGGTTTAAGATGGAGCCATGTGTTGGCTGTTTAGAAGGATACTGTGATAACTCTAAAGATTATCGTTTTTCGGATCCGAACAATCCAAAACATGTTTTTACGGCTCGTGATGTGGTTTGTCTTGAAGAGCAAGAAGTTAAAAAACGTAAATCTAAAGAAATCACAGAGAGTAATGAAGACATTATAGCACCGATACTTCAAGTACGTCGACTGCAGACTGTGAAAGTTCGGATGTACAAACAAGTGATGTGGACAATCAAGATACAGTATTATCCTTGGATGTGGGATCTAGAGAACAAGATCTTGACTTTGTTTATCTTGGAATCGTTGATTCAAATGATCTTGAACCTGTTCAAGAAGTATTGAATAGACCTGATGAAGATGCAGATGGGCACATCAAAGGATTTACACAAACCCATGGTGTGGATTATTTTGAAACCTTCCCCCTGTAGTGAGACCTTCATCAATAAGACTCTTGATATCATTAGCTGCACAAATGGATTTGAGTGTTGAGCATTTTGATGTAAAAACCGCTTTTCTAAACGGAGATCTACCAGACTGCTGCTGATGAAGACAAAGACATCTAAGGACTCAGATTTGAGGGGACCATGTTGATAATACTCCTTGTTTATGATTACATATTCAAATCTTTCTGACTTATGTCTTCTGTCTGTTTATTGAATATAGAAACTCACAACCGTAAACTGCGTTTTCTCTTTTAGATTTATTATATTTATTCTATAAATCCTAATAAGCACACCAAGATCTTTCACCTCAGTCACTCTTTTGAGTGGTGTATTTAACAGAGAGTAATTGTAATTGAGCTCAGAACCCTTTCTAGAAAAACTTATGACGCAAAATTTATCTATATTTAAGTAAAGTTTATTCATTTCACAATACCTACCCAAACTGTTTAAATCCTTTTGCAATAATAAGCAATCTTTATTGATAATCCTTTGATAACGGAATAAATCTTTTTGTCCTTTGCGTACAACAAAACATTAATTATAATAGATTGAATAACATCGTTAATAAATATGTTGAACAAGAGTGGACCGAGATGTGAACCCTGGGGTACACCAGAGGTAATGGGGACAAACGATGATACGTATCCCTTTACAGTCACTGCCTGGGTTCTTTGACGCAAATAAGACTCTAGGCATCTTAGAAGATTTCAATAAACTATGTTCGCGAAATGCCATAAATCACATTAATTAAATATGTTTAATTTAAAAATAAGAAGAACCATCTTAATTTATGCGTTTTGTAGCGGATTAGAATCGTTCCTCCTTAAAATTAACACTTATATTATAAGAGGTGTCTTTGGTTACATGTTACTATCTATTCCTTGTTACCTCTTATAATCTGTAACAGCCGTTGTTTCCCAAACAATAGTCACCTTAATTGCTTCAAACTATAAAAAGATATTCATTTTAGAGCAGAAAATAACAAGTATTCGGTCTTTCTGAAAGCTAAATATAAAATAGTTACAAGTAACTATACCACCAAAGAAAAATAAATCTTCTCTCTGAACATTTCTCTTAATACTGCGAAAATCTTACAAAAGCTCTTCTCATTCTCACGTAAGTAATTTATTTGTTAGTGATTAAAGCGTAAAGATTAAGGAAAGCGTGTCGTCGTGGAGTCCTTGTACGTCTTTCTTTACTTCCTGTCGCATTTCGGGGATACTACATTCAACTTCCTGAGAATTCTTGAGGGGTGAAATTAAATTAAGGTGAAATGAAACTCCTTTTATTCTATAGAGTGTCTAATTCTTATAGTGTAAGATTTCAAGCAATATTTTGAAAATAAGTTATGGAGCTTCAGTTCTGAGGCATTTTTAAACTATAAAAAGTCCATGCGTAAGAGGTGTGTCAGGATCGTAGCAGATGGAAATTTGTAGTCTCTGCGTACCCCTCTGGGAGATAGACGTAAGTATATATATATTTGTGTAAAAAGTCCGTGGCATTTTGAATTAAGCAAGTATATGATTGGTGGCGATGGATAGGTAATGAGCTATTAAATCGTGTATTACCAGGTTTTTCGTCTCAAAATGTGACGGAGCCGATGTTTGACGTCATAATTGTATTGTATGGATTCTTTTTTTCTGAAACCTATCGCGGGGGGTATCAAAAGAAAGGGCTTTATGAACTGATTAGCCGTTTCTGGAGGAGCCCAAAATTGGTATGTTCAAAATTTCTTTTTTTTTTTTTTTGATAACGACTGTAAATTACTGTTGAGACCAGAGAGCATATTATTTATCTTTAGATGCCAACTGGACTGGTTGCCTATCAAACAAAACATATATATACTATCGAATTTCGATCGCACTTGAAGTGACGTCACAGTTTGTAATTTTCCATCCTGGAAGAATTGCCCATACTCACACACGGTGGGCAGGCAGGTTGGTGAGCGCGGTGCCGGAACCTTCACAACAGTGACGCCGCTGATCGTCACCAGTCTGTTCCATATAAGGCTCGGCTATTAGGGATGGATATATCCCCATCCATCAGTCCCAGGCATGGTGGGCCTCCAGGTTTTCTGCCTGTGAGCTGTCCGCTTACTCTCCCCCGAATTACGTCGAAGGGGTGTCCAAGTAAGATGGTGGTACCTCCACAGTCGAGCCCGGCATCAGCTCTACCACCTCTAAACCTTAAAACCTTATGATTGCCAAACTCCTTAGTCTCTTAAAATCATAATGAGGAATAGTTTAAAAAAATAAACATATATTATGGTATGTAATGAATTTTCATACGAATTTACTGGACGCTTATTGAGATTTACTCGAGACTTGAAATAGCACTCCAAGATGAAGTACTTCCTGGGGATCTAAAAAGGCCGATTTGGGTGAATTATAAAATGATTTGAAAGTAGGATAGACTCAGAATTTTTTCACGCGTGCAAAAGAGACGGCCTTAGAATATAATCATAATTTGATTCATGCAAAATGGCCTTTTTAGAGGACCTGGCTTGTCTTTGCGGTCTGAAATGATTTATTGTTATATCTATGAAATAAGGTTTATTAATAAATAATACAAAAAAACTGGAAAGAATGTATTGTTTGATAAGCGCTGCATTTTTCTGATATTACTGGTATGTTTAATTAATTAATCAGTAACAACAGATACAATTAACAAAACAAACTTGAATCACCTAGTTGTTGCCCTCTTTCTAACAGAAGAGAGAAAAGTGAAAGTATCCGAGTTTGAAACAACGGCACAAACAGACAACTTGTAGACAGGTCCCTTGACTACTTACTTACCTGCCAACTACTAAAGAATACCAAACAGACAATGTTAACAATGCTATTTACAAACACAAACATACCAAAAATGGAATACAGGGGCATCGATTCATTTTTAGTTTGTATAATCTTTGTAATTTTTCACGGAATATTTGATGACTGAGTATGCAGATTATGCCAAACAAGCAGTTCTATTTTTAAACAATAATTTCAACAGGGTATAGGTACTTATTCTACAAAACAGAGCAGACTCCTTTATCAATACATGTAATAAAACAGTAGAACCCGGTGTGTCTGTAAATTGAAGAAAAGTAATAAAAATAGAAAGAGAGAGTCTAAAGAAGAGTAATAGAACACAAATTAGCGATTTTTGGAATTGTTTTCTGCCTGTCTGTTTGTTTATGTCGCGCACATCTCCGGAACCACTTAACGGATTTGGATACGGTTTTATTTGGCGGCGTTGACCTTGGCCAACATATGGGGTGTTAATAAAATAACGCCCAAGCCGAAAACGAGGCAGAGTTAAATAAACGCGGGCGGAGCCGCGGGCAAAAGGCTAGTGTTTGGAATAAGAGGTCCGTAAAAAATCCCCTTTGAGGTGCAGGAAAGGAGCTTCCCCGAATGACGTAAACTGAGATACAAACATTGATTACATTTGATTTAAACATTGATTAGTCAATATCACCATGGACAGTTAGAGAAAGACCTAACTAATTGAAAAATCTGTCAAGTGAAAGAACTTCAGCTGATAGTAGGCTTCCGGCGTGGCTTGTCACCACTAGGGCTGCCACCTTTCAAAAAGTGTAGGCCCACAGATTTTGGAAAAGCCACTATTTTATTAAATAAAATATATGTTTTTTAATTAAATCTAATTATTTACAAAACAATACAAATAAAAAAGGCGTTGCTCGGACCTGCTTGATTTTTGAATAAAATTTTTCTTAGTTAGTGATTTTTTAAGCAATTTCCGAACTTTTCTTGCTCTGGTTATTAAAAAAAATCTTGAAAGTTACAGTAACGTGACGGGCTGTTAGTATGTGCCGGCTCTCACTCTCATCGCCCGGTTCAACCCGTAGCTGGGACAAGCACCAATCAAACCCGTAGACACCGGGTCAAACCCGGAGGGTTGGCAGCCCTAGTCACCGCCCTCATGATGAAACCGAGTCGTCAAGTGACTTTTCGTGCTCCAGTATGACGTCATATGAAGCAGTAACGGAAAAGTGGTTTCATGCAGATGCGCAATATCAGTAATTCATCCGTTACCGACTTCCGTAGATTTTGTGAAAGCCCCTGGACAGATTGATTAACTTCTTACCTGCTTTCACTTTCTTACTTTCCAGGTGAGCGCTTTTGTTGACGTGAAAACGTCTATTCGCTCATTAAGTATAGTGATAGCTGGTTGAACTTTCTGGTGTTGCAAAATACCGTCAGAAATCGCTAATAATGACTACGAGACTAAAAATGAGTTATTTGTTTTGCCTGTGACGTCATCAAAATGTAAATGCTTGTAAATGTTTCAAATGAGCATTGTGTAAAGTTATAATAGTAGTTTATGCTACAAGGGCGAAAAGGAATAAATTACGACGACGATTTAAAACACGAGCGTAGCATAAAAAGTGGAACTTTACGAGAACTTGCATTGAAAAATTAATTATTGCAATTATTGCATTTTTTCAAATACAAGCCTATATCTCTAGAAGAAATCGTCCAAGAACAAAAACGAGGGTACTGTTGGACTCAGCAGACACAGAACAACCTTTTTGGATCACACCTTTTATTCTACCCTCACCCGTGGACTCTGGATTTTTTCTACACTCTCCTGCACGACCTTCCGGAGAGCACGATTTCTTAAATGTTACCTTAGATATGCACTTAAAATCATGCCAAGTCTCATCCCAGCAGGTTAAAGTGCAAGGTTGGGACCCTTAAATAACCTCCGTACCATTTAGCAAAAACGTTAATTCAATAGTCATTGTAAGTGAAAGTGAAAGTGAAGTGAAAGTGAAAAAGTATTTATTTGCCACAAAAAAGAAACACACGCACAGAAAAAAAAAACAATAAAGTGGCAAAAAGGGCCAAACTCAGCAAATGCTGCTAGTTGCAAGCAACTGACAGCGCTGGTTTTCAGTTTGTCCCATTTTTTACAAATAACACAAACATTACATATTCCTTCCTTGCAGGTAGGTTTTAATTTGTAAAGAGCTCGTGATGCACTACTAGGATTCAAAGTGAGATAATAAAAATATTCGTCAGAATATAAGAAGACATAGACAGTAAATTGAAAATGCGAAAAATAAAAGATGTCGTCTCAAATGAGTTGTAAATATTATGAGCATAAGATTCGGGTCTTAAGAGCGGACCGAGCTTTTTACACAGTCAAACACATTATTATAGCCCTTGTTTGAAGTAAACAATTAAATTAAAATCTAGGAATATATATTGGTGCTATTGGGTATATATACTAGACTGTATACAAGATGGAAACACAATTTGACAAAGTTGGCTCGATAGAATAAATTCGCAAAGTTACCTCTTTTCGAGTATTTTTTTTTCTGTTTCCCTACTTTTTATTATAAATAAGTAATTTAATATTATGTTTCATTTACTAAAATAAAGTTCATAGATGACTGTAGCGTTTATACACGATAGTTTTTTATTTAAAAACAATATAATGAAAACAACAATGAAAAACATTGAAAAAGTGCAAAAGTTTGGTTATTATCTTTACTCTTTACACGTAAAGAAAAAGACAGAGACAAAGGCAAACGCTCGGTGCGCTCTTAACCGCGTAAACATACAACATACCCTAACGGTTATGTGCTTGACGTTTCGACGCCTCTGTAGGCTGTCTTGGTCACAAGCGAACCGCTTTAGAGTTGTAAATATGCTTGGAATTATATAAAGACAAATCAAGAGAAAGTTCGCGTCAAAAGGAACTAAAAAGCAAAGATTTCAAAAGTTTAGATAAGCCCTACCACCTAAAATCTATTGCATTGTTTTTGAATGTGTGCGTTAACATTATGTCGACGCGCGCACACTTCTGAGTGCGCAATCTGTTTACCTACGGTCAGCAAACTGATCAGACTACTAAAGTTGTTAAAATTCAAAACTTTAAGTTCACTTAAGGCGTCCAACTATCACTGTGTTCAGATGAGCACTGATTACAAACGTGTAAGCGTCACCCATTTAAAGGTGGACACATTTTTGTGCTGTCATAGTACGGTAAGAGCTTATCTTTACTTTTGAAATCTTTGCTAAAAAGTCGAGGTCCGAAAAAATGCGATAGCTACGACAGTGTCGAAAATACGTCTACAGTGCGGGCCCAAACTACGCCTTTCTGTGTTTTTCCTTGGTCTCATCGGCGCTTTCCTGCAGACAGGATAGGGGCCGAATGTAGGCCCATTGTGTACAATAGGGTTGCCAACCCGAAAATGTCCCAATGAAAAAAAACAAACATTTATTAGCGTTTAATCTTCATTGCCTTTTATTACAGTTATTATTCATCCAACAAATCCAAACGAAATCCAATATCATCATCTAAACGAAATTTTATTGCAAATGTCTTGTATTTATAGGGACGTTCTGTTTTCTTTTTTATTGTTTTTGCTAATTATTTATTTTTTTGTTCGTAGCGAATAAATGGTATCCATTATGTAATATAACCTGTTATTACATAACGGTTTGTGTACCAGGATATTTGGTAGGTCAACCGGGACGACCGGGACCGGACCTCGAAACCGATGACAAGTCTCGGGGTACCGGAACGAATGTCAACCCTTGATATTACTTCAGTAATAATTAATAACACAGTTATATAATAAAATAACAAGGGATATACAAGGTGACTTTTTCATCATCGTCCAAATTCATAATGGAGGCTTGGTAAGTGATCAGTATCATGAATCGATAACAATTTTCGTGAAATTTGTATAATGAAATTTCGACTTCCCATAGTAATTTACTCCCAGTCCTAAGTGAATCACTATGGGAAGTCGAAATTTAATTTTATAAATTTTACAAAATCGTTATTGGTTCATGATGCTGATCACTTACCAAAGCTCAGGTATGAATTTGGACAATGTTCACAAATTCACCTTGTATATATATAAATCTACTTTAATAATAATGATTACCACTTTAAAAAGCTTAGCTTTAAAATTAATACTTTGCACAATAATAATTTAAAACTTGTCTCCTTTAAAAATAATTGTTTGCACTATAATTTTAATACTATTTGTCTTCTTTCAAAATAGTTTTGTACAATAATCAAGTATTAGTATTGAAGTGCATTATTTAACTCTAAGCTGATAGTTGCTTATACCAATATTATTTTTAAATAGGTAGGTACGCTTTTATTTATCGGCATGAGAAAATTTACGAAAATCTTTCAAAAAAGTCAAAAATAGGTGCGACAACGAGCGAAGCGAAGAAGAGCGTGTTAGGTTTACATGTAAGATAAATTAAGGAGCCGAGCGAAGCGGAGTGGAGCGAGGCGACGTCCCTATTTTTAACAGAATTCATGATATACGCAAAAAAACCATTATCATCATCTAATCATCAGAAAAAAAAAACGTATATCATTTCCTCTCACTCATTTCCGTGTGCGGTTTCTTTCTGTCAGCTTTCTGCTGTTTTATATTCCTATATAGAGACCCTCGTCAGAGATATCGATTTTGCGGAATGGACTAGTAGTATCCAAAAGCGGTAAAGCAGTAAAACCAGTAAAATTAAAAAACAAAAAGGTATTGTTTTTGTTGGTTTGATAGTTTATAGACCGGAAAGTGACATCGGCTACTTTTTATTCCGGGAAAATGCAAACGAAATGAGCGCGGGTGAAGCCGTGGCAAAAGCTAATATTATAATAAAAGACAAGACGTCGATTGTAATTGTATGTGATATAAAAAAGCTAATTTGTGTAAAATTATTTTGTAACATTCCTTTAAGAAAATCTTAGGTAAATATAAGTCGATATCGGATCTATTTTGAAAAATATTTTCCATCCAGTGCGAGTGGATTTAAAACCTTATTTAATGTTTTTCTCCGGGCTCCAGGGGGACTAGGGTTGAATTGAATGGGCATATGTCTCGTATATCTCTCGTAGAGGTAATCCAAAAGCGTTCCTTGTGCAGACCTCCCCACATGGAGGCGACACTCTTCTCTATATTTTACAAAGACTTACAGGGCCAGTATTGCTGTGATAGGGTTTTTAAAATAGAATAAGCAGTTCGGAATTTTCAATTTACAATGAAAATTAGACGTAAAAGTGTTGAAGATAAGTAATAAATAATTTATATGGAACTTCATTCTAACACTAATCAAAGTCTTCTTGTAAGAGTTCCACTTTTTTATTTCCTTAATTATTGCGATTAGTTTCGTCTATTTGACATCGTCGGGCTGATTGGAATAGGTTAACAGTAAAAGTATAGCTAAGTATTAGGGTAGATAAATGTCAAAATAAAATTAAAAGTAAATGAAGGTACATGGATATTTGCGTTTTGATACAAATATTCATAAGTAAAAATAAACGCGAAATGTCCAAATTAAAATTAAAGATTAAATTCAATTAAATTCGAAAGTCATAAATATTATAAAAAATTAAATACTAAATGTCAACTTAGAAATTGAATAATGAAATACCGTGGTGTAATAACAAAACTTGGCTATGTTTCAAAGTTAACAAGTCACCATCCTAAAATCGAAATAAAACTAGAATCATCTATTGTGGAGTAAGGTAACATTAAACACGGTCAGAAATAATTTAATAATGGGGAAGTGGACAAGCAAGTTTGGTCCACGCATCAGCCGAGTATTATATTACACGAACCATTTAGATCTACTTCTGAGCCCCCATAACATGTTAAGAGGGCGCCGAGCGAAATAATCTAAAACGACAGTCACTGTTAAATTGATTTATTGAATAATATTTCAATGATAAATAAATAAAATATATATTTATTATCACAGAGAATGTATCTACATTTCCGCCGCAGCGAATATTAAAAATAACTTATGATGTAAGAAACAAATATATCTAAAGTAGGCCCAAAATCTAAAAAAGGTATTGGGGTTTTAGTCATTTCAATAACTTAACTGTCGAATTTTGTCTCAACCACAATTCAAGACAATCATAAACGTTATAAAATACAATTGGGCCGTTTCACATTTTTAAAATTTTGTCTGGTAAATTAAATATGATTTTTTCTGTTAAATTCAATAAATACGACCATGATAAAAAATGACCACGAGAGTACAAGCGAGGTGTCTAATCGTCGTACACTCGGCTCGGCGTCCTCGCATGTAAAAATTAAATCCCAAATTTCATAAATAAAACTTTAACAGTGCTCGAGTTATTCACTTCCAAATATCACCATTTTTAATCACTGATATAAAATTGAAACCATTTCCAGGTGATTTAGAAACCTTAAATTTGGCATAATGGTCCATCATTGAGCAAATATAAAGGGAAATTTCAGAAAATAACTGACATTAAATTATTCTAGAAGTTTTTTGCCAACTTAATTAGACCATTAGATACATAGAGTTTAACAGATCGTAAGTGTCATGTTAAATTGGGTGTTTATAACTGCACGTGTAATATAATAACGGGACTCTCAGAGGCCCTACCATGAGATTTGCGCTCGATACACGTTAAAGTATGCATAAAATATTTGTATGAGCGATTGCGCCCTAGCGGTTTACGTGAAGAACCACAATTTCTCATACAAAACATTTTACGCATACGTTAAAGTCGAGAGCAAAACTCATGGTATTCCCACAGGGTACGAGTCTTACTCGCATTTGATCGGTTGTGCAATGCACTTTAATCGACACTATATGACAATAGGTCCTATGAAATTTCTGAAATTCATAATTCATGAGTTCATAATTCCTGTAATTCAATAGCTATTTCAATGATTTGTTTCAAACTTGATTTCAAGGTTTTATATCTCTGTACAAAATTTTGTTTTTATTTTTAGTTTGATTTTAGATAGAACTGACACTTATCAAAAAATAAATTATTGTTGCTGTTAGCTTAATGTTGTCTCATTCATACAAAAAATAAATTACATACATTGTTTGGATTTGTCATTCCCAAAAGAAATTCAAAAATGTTAGTACTGAAAATTGAGTTTCCTTCAAATTCTCTATAGAAAACGACAATTTCATATGTAAAGACCTAATATTATAAAGTGGTAAATTTTGTTTGTATGTATGGGGTAATCTCTGGAACTATTATACTGATTTAAAAAATATTTCACCGTTAGACTCATCACTTTTGTTTATTTTCTGCCTAATTTAGTTTTACCTACTAATAAATCCTTTGTGAAAAACTTTTCAAAAACCAGATAACTAAGTCATATTCTGACGAATGCGCAGAAGCGTTGGTAGAAGTTTTCTTTGTTTAAATATGAATTATCCCAAAAGTTTAAATCATAAGGCGCGTTTCCCACAGAATGCTGTGCGAAGCCGTTTCTTGCTTTCTTTTAAATAGTTAGGGGATAGAAATAAAAATAAAAATATATATATATCTAATATCTCGCCGCGAAGTTTCACAAAACAAATATTTTTTACTTTAAGATATCTGCTTTTAAAAGAATGACTGACCGAAGTTAGAAATAAGTACGAGTTCAAGCATTCAACCTTCAATCGATGTTATTGATTTTCGAGTAATACAATTATGGTTAGATTATTTAATTAATTAAATATTACACAAGTCTATATGAAAAGTATTATTTTCTACTATTTTATGCTATCCGGGGACGCAGCGGTCGTCATAACATCCACTTTGGATTGCGCACTTATTTGAACGTTATTTTAATGGCGTGTTCGTTGATATTTGTACCGACCCACATCGAGCTGCAAAGGCAATATGTAAAAGTTTTAGCGTCCCTGTTACTCTATATGCGAAAAAACCCTCAGTGCGAGAGGGACGGATTCGTGGAAAAAGAGGAAAAAGTCGGTTTTTTATTAATATAAACTGTACTAAAGTTGTTATCAAAATTTCGTTTAACCAGGTCCTAGATACCGTCAAAACCCATCTAATAAAATATAATTGCAGTCCATATGTCATTCTTAATTGTCAAACCAGGAGAATTGGTGTCGAGAAAGACCTAATTTCAACAACTATTTCTATCGAGCCGAATTTCTCCAATCGCGTTTCTGTTTCAACAGATTCTTAGAAAACGATTCCAAAAATAATGTACTATTTTATCAAAATAATGATATTATTTACCGACGTAGATATGCAAGTTCTTAAAGTGTCGATTTTTTTTCCGTAGCGCCTTAATTTAGGTCAGAAAACCGCCTTAATATATTTCTTCTTTTATAAATCTCAAAGTTGGTTTATTTGTAAAAAACACAAAGATTTCATTGTTTTATTTGTTTGTAAAACATTTTGTGGCTAATAGATACAGGCTTTTTATTTTCTGGAAAATCATCAAGTTCTTCACAAGAAGACGACTTTAACACCAGTCCACGTGGGTGAATCCGCGGGCAAAACAATAGTGTCATGCGTTCTTTATTTAACTAAAGTATAGGCTTACTTTGTAAATTTGTACAAAATTGTTTGTTACAAAAGTTATGAAAAAAAAGACATGATTTTGCTTAGTTTCTTGCCCTTCTTCTTAGCAAGACTAATCGAATGGGTGGAGTTAGGGATATATTTATTCTATGTATTGTTTTATATTTATTTATATTAATAATATAGTTTATTCATATATTTTTAATTTGTTTTAAGTGTATCATTTAATTAAAAAGTAAACCTTACGTTTATTATTTTTTGTGTAATTCCCCATATTATTATTTTATTATATAAAACTATAGACTATTACCTATTTATTAAATACGTATAACTATGAGATACAGATTATTAAGTTATATAATTTTTATTGTACACTATAGCTATTTATAACCGACCTATAATAAGTGTATCTGATATACCTTACATTACATAAATAAATATATTTCATTTCATTGGATCTTATTTAATGTTAATTTTTTGTGCTATATTGTAGAAAAAAAAATAGTCATACTGCAGGTGACATTTGTCCTTTTATTTATCCTCAAGTATTTTTTTTCGCCTGTTTCAACCTGCGACGGTTTTGGACTGACCCTTGTGAATATTTTACCCGTAACCTGTATATTATTATCATGGGCCGGTTCAGAACCAATAGGGATAAAGAATTGTAATTCGTGTTTCTGTATGCTGATGTAGCAGTGTAAGTTTAGCTACCGATCTCTAAAAAGGTCTTCCTACATATCCTTAACTTGAAATGAAAAAAGGTATGTCTAATATATTTTCCCCTAACCCAACATGAATAGTATGTCAAGCATCTACCTACTAAAGGGCCGAACGTGGTCTGAACCAATGAAATTCATAGCATTATTAAAGAAATTGAGACTACCTACGCACTGCCAAAAATCCAAAGCATGTCCACGAAATAAATCGACCCGGGACAAGAGATGTTCAATTTCGCGTAAAAATTACGAGCATGTTTCTTTTACCTCCAGAAACGTTAGATCGCGATGACGACGCCTATTGCCAGGCCGGTCACGTAGAGTTGGCCACAGGGCAATTTAAAATTTCGTTTCCCAACCTTCGTTGACCATCTCCCAATGTGAGCGCAAAACCTGATTATTTTTCACACTAAAGGCATGCGTGGGTGAAAGTGATAATCTGCCACACGTTTTCCAGTTATTGCCCGGATAATTATATTAGTTATCAGAACCGAATATCTGGGAAAGTTTGCCGTTCCACGTGTAGGTGACACACAAACATTTTATGATGATAATAAAAACTTGTCGGCAAAGTGCCACGTCAAAGGGCTTAAATGTTGAGTACTTTTTTGTGTCTCACGGTTCACTTTTATGTCAGCGAAAAGCTTTTGTATTCCGATTACTTTAACCTGCAAATTGATTTTTTTACGTAATATGCATTCAAAGAACGGAAACTTAAAGTAGATATTTTGTACATAAACTATTATTGCGGGCCTAGTGACTCTTGTGTTAAGAATAAATTTGATTTAGAATAGCAAAAATATATATTTTCGTTTTGCTCTTACAAAATATTTACATGACACAAAATGAAACGGTAGAAACAAAATTAACCTGACGAGTAACCCGTAGCAGTTTCGTATTCTCGTTTTTCAATACTGAGATTTTTTTTAAATATAATATGATAAGAACTGTTTATTTCAAGAACGTTATTACGAATATGTTTACAAAAATCTAAAGTTTCAATCTATAAATCTTAAGATTATATAACTTTAGATCGTTACCTTATCTCTTATAAATATCTTACACTGATCTTACTAATATTTTATATATTTTATTTTGTAGTTTGGGTGCACATCCTCTCCATTTAAATATGTATTTGTAATGAATATAATACCTTTTTAATATATTCAAAGCCTGGTAATTGGTTTAATATAAAGGGTAGATTGTGATTCCAAACTCTTTTGCCATATTCATTATTAAGGTTAGGTATTCGAAAAATACATGTTTGAACAATATAAAATAGTGAAGCTGAGCCAGCTGACATTAAATCTTCTCTCATGAGGTTACCCTTCGTTATTTTATTCAGGCGGTGAAGCGAGTCGTAAGAAGGTGTTAAAGAGTGAAGTGGCAAAAGGAACTGGATGAATGGAATATGCGAGCAGTCTCGCTCCCCAGTCGCCGACCGATAGGTATTTTGGCTTGAATATTGAATAGGTCAGAAGCCGGTTTGCCACAACACTCACCGCTTACTTAGCCCAACTTGGAAAACCGTCATTGGTAAACTTAAGGATTGACACGAACGAGTCTAACTTGGATGTTTAGGTGTTGTTAACTTGTTTGTAACTTTGTGGTGAACGTTGGCACTCCAGGGAACTTGTGCACCCCATCTCACGGATTTCAAAATAAATGTTGCTACACGTTAGTTTTACGTTAGTTTTGTTTGTTTTGTTTATAATTTTTGTTTGTTTCATCCTGCAAACATGTTTATTTCAATTTAAAAGATTCTACCGATTTCTACCGTGAACTTGTGCACCCCATGGCACCGATTGACCTGAAATCAGTGCCAATCGTTAGTTCTTCGTTAGTTTCGTTTGTTTTGATTATTTTTTTTTTCTTTTTTTGCCTACAAACATTTTTTTTTTAATTTATAATTTTGTATGGAATTTCAAAAATGCTCAAAAATGCTCGGATCGACCTGAAACAGGTGCCAATCGTTAGTTTTACGTTAGTTTCGTACGTTTTAAAAAAAAAATGTGTTTTTTTCCGCTCGCAAACACTTTTTTTTTCAATTTCAAATTTTGTATGGAATTTCAAAAATGCTCTGATTGAGCTGGAACAAGTGCCAATCGTTAGTTTTACGTTAGTTTCGTTTGTTTTGAAAAAAAAAATTGTCTTTTTCTGCCTGCAAACATGTTTTTTTTCAATTTCAAAATTTGTATGGGATTTCAAAAATGCTCAAAAATGCTCTGATCGACGTGAAACAAGTTCCTTTCGTTAGTTTTACGTTAGTTTCGTACGTTTTCAAAAAAATATATTTACATTTCGGCCTGCAAACATTTAATTTTTCAATTTCAAAAATTCTACCAATTTTCTACCGTGAACTTGTGCACCCCATAGCACCGATTGGCCTGAAACAAGTGCCAATCGTTAGCTATACGTTAGTATCGTTTGTTTTGAGAAAAAAATTCGTTTGTTTCGCCCGGAAAATATTTTTTTTTTAATTTCAAAATTTATGACAAATTTAAAAAATGCTCTGATTGACCTGGAACAAGTGCCAATCGTTAGTTTTACGTTAGTTTCGTACGTTTTCAAAAAAAAAATTGTCTTTTTCCGCCTGCAAACATGTTTTTTTACAATTTCAAAATTTGTATGGGTTTTCAAAAATGCTCAAAAATGCTCTGATCGACCTGAAACAAGTTTCTTTCGTTAGTTTTACGTTAGTTTCGTACGTTTTCAAAAAAAAATATTTACATTTCGGCCTGTAAACATTTAATTTTTCAATTTCAAAAATTCTACCAATTTTCTACCGTGAAGTTGTGCACCCCATAGCACCGATTGGCCTGAAACAAGTGCCAATCGTTAGCTATACGTTAGTATCGTTTGTTTTGAGAAAAAATTTCGTTTGTTTCGCCCGGAAAATATTTTTTTTTTAATTTCAAAATTTATGTGAAATTTAAAAAATGCTCTGATTGACCTGGAACAAGTGCCAATCGTTAGTTTTACGTTAGTTTCGTACGTTTTCAAAAAAAAAATTGTCTTTTTCCGCCTGCAAACATGTTTTTTTACAATTTCAAAATTTGTATGGGATTTCAAAAATGCTCAAAAATGCTCTGATCGACCTGAAACAAGTTTCTTTCGTTAGTTTTACGTTAGTTTCGTACGTTTTCAAAAAAATATATTTACATTTCGGCCTGCAAACATTTAATTTTTCAATTTCAAAAATTCTACCAATTTTCTACCGTGAACTTGTGCACCCCATAGCACCGATTGGCCTGAAACAAGTGCCAATCGTTAGCTATACGTTAGTATCGTTTGTTTTGAGAAAAAAATTCGTTTGTTTCGCCCGGAAAATATTTTTTTTTTAATTTCAAAATTTATGACAAATTTAAAAAATGCTCTGATTGACCTGGAACAAGTGCCAATCGTTAGTTTTACGTTAGTTTCGTACGTTTCCAAAAAAAAAATTGTCTTTTTCCGCCTTCAAACATGTTTTTTTACAAATTCAAAATTTGTATGGGATTTCAAAAATGCTCAAAAATGCTCTGATCGACCTGAAACAAGTTTCTTTCGTTAGTTTTACGTTAGTTTCGTACGTTTTCAAAAAAATATATTTACATTTCGGCCTGCAAACATTTAATTTTTCAATTTCAAAAATTCTACCAATTTTCTACCGTGAACTTGTGCACCCCATAGCACCGATTGGCCTGAAACAAGTGCCAATCGTTAGCTATACGTTAGTATCGTTTGTTTTGAGAAAAAAATTCGTTTGTTTCGCCCGGAAAATATTTTTTTTTTAATTTCAAAATTTATGACAAATTTAAAAAATGCTCTGATTGACCTGGAACAAGTGCCAATCGTTAGTTTTACGTTAGTTTCGTACGTTTTCAAAAAAAAAATTGTCTTTTTCCACCTGCAAACATGTTTTTTTACAATTTCAAAATTTGTATGGGATTTCAAAAATGCTCAAAAATGCTCTGATCGACCTGAAACAAGTTTCTTTCGTTAGTTTTACGTTAGTTTCGTACGTTTTCAAAAAAAAATATTTACATTTCGGCCTGCAAACATTTAATTTTCCAATTTCAAAAATTCTACCAATTTTCTACCGTGAAGTTGTGCACCCCATAGCACCGATTTTCCTGAAACAAGTGCCAATCGTTAGCTATACGTTAGTATCGTTTGTTTTGAGAAAAAAATTCGTTTGTTTCGCCCGGAAAATATTTTTTTTTTAATTTCAAAATTTATGACAAATTTAAAAAATGCTCTGATTGACCTGGAACAAGTGCCACTCGTTAGTTTTACGTTAGTTTCGTACGTTTTCAAAAAAAAAATTGTCTTTTTCCGCCTGCAAACATGTTTTTTTTCAATTTCAAAATTTGTATGGGATTTCAAAAATGCTCAAAAATGCTCTGATCGACCTGAAACAAGTTCCTTTCGTTAGTTTTACGTTAGTTTCGTACGTTTTAAAAAAAAAATTCTACATTTCGCCCTGCAAACATTTAATTTTTCAATTTCAAAAATTCTACTATTTTCTACCGTAAACTTGGACACAATATCGCACCGATTTTGATCAAAATGGTACCAATTGATAGCTTTTCATTTGTTTTGATTGTTTCACGAATAAAATTTGTTTGTTCTGGTCTGCAAACATTTTTATTTTCAAATTCAAAACCTTAAAATGTTTATAGGTACACTACTACAAAGCTACTCGCCCATAGGTGGCGCTACATTACATTACAAACTGGCGACGCATTTTAGTTCCCCAACTCCCTAAGGGATGGCGTGAAAGTCGGTTTTTGTGCGAAAACGCACGTTTTTGAATAATAACTACACAACTAGTGGTCGAAATATATTTTACTGACGTACATATCATTATATTTTGTGTTAATTAATCAAGTAAAAGACAGGAAGTCAATTTTCATTTTATGTTGATTTAGTTCGCTAAATTCAGTATAGATTTCACTGTACCAGGGAAACGAGTAGCAACTCTATTCCCGGTTATATAATGTACTATTCCCCCATAGATAGCGGTAGGGGTATTTGAAGTCTAACATTTTAAAATGTACAGTGGAGACCGCATCAAGTAAGGTTAGCTGGAAGAAAATGCTAATTAGCATTAAGCTCGCCTATGTACATGTTCTTATTTGTGCAATAAAGAATTTTTAATAATAATAATAATATGACACATTGGACTTTGTACCTATCGTATATTCTTCTCTGTAGGGGCTAATTTTGTACTGCAAGTGTATAGCTTAATATGGTCTCCACTGTACAGGTGCCCCCATTAATATTAAATTAATATTATTAATCTCAGGTAGGTACTCTTTTAACCGATTAATGCCAATATTACAATTATCATTTTTGAACGAGCAAGCAAAGTTCCCCGAGTCTACTTGAACAGTCCGGTTTATATGTATGTACGTATGCATGAATGTTTGTCCGATGATAACTCGAGTATCGTTGATCAGAACGTCTTGAAATTTGGTGGGCGAGTAAATGAGACAAAAAGAATTTTGAGTACCTGATTTCAATCGGCATTTTGCCCGATCTGCTCTCAGCAGTGTTGCCACCTTAGCCCTTTTCGGGCTAGATCTAGCCCTTTTCGTTGTGTATATTTATAGTTCTGTGAACCTAATTAAAACTAAAACCAGAAACAAAATGGGGCTAAAAACAATGATATCCATACTACGTATACGATGGGGTTTACAACGACTGAGAGAGTCTTGCTGTTCACACAAGGTGTCAACTGAAATAATAAAAAACTGTAGGATTCATTTTAAATTTTCGTTCAAATCCGCAAAAAACGCAGATGTTAATCAGCCATCAACTTTTTCTGCTTCAGCAGGTACGATTTTTAACAATTCAATAACTTAGTTTTAATTACTCTGTTGCATTTTTTACTAAATTTGAAATGTCAAATAAACAATTTTTAGCACTTTTGATGGCAAAATTTGCTAAATCTAGCCCTTTCTAGCTTGTCCAACTGCTCTTTTTCAAAAACCAAGGTGGCAACACTGGCCCTCAGGCCAGTCTGACCCTGGAAGACTACACTATAGATGGAGTCGTAGAGTTGTTGGCATTTTTTTCAGAGATGGCGCTCGATGGATGGTTTAGAATATATTGATAGAATATCATTCATATCTACAATAGTAAATCTTTTGCGATATCAAACGAATAAAGATGGCAGCACTCATTTTCCAAAATTTACTCATTGATTGCGAATATTGCGATAGACACTAGACAGACATTCATTTCATTATCAATAAGTAGGTACAGCAGATATTTTAGAAATTGTTGGATAGGTATTTGCTGGTACAATTGTATGTTTAAATGGCATTGTACTATAGGCATGGCCAACACAAGTAATTCACACACATGTTGCGGACCCTTTCTCTATATTTTTGAACATCAAAATTGTCCCACTGGTTTGAAAATCATGGAAGTGCCTCGTTCACTACATTGCGTTAAATTTTCAGCTTTCACCAGACTACTAGGTAGGCGATATATATATGAATATTTATGTTGTAAACAACAGCTTTTTTCATGGAAAACTTGCACTGCGCAGTACCTATAATAGATGTTACTACATTTGTTCCCAATATATTGTATGTTATTTATATTTTAATTCATTATTCTAATATTGAGGGGACTTAGTAAATAAATTTTACATGAGCACATTAATTTTATTATTTCTTACCACCATTCACAATATTATATAACAGGGCTATGGAGTGAGATAACGGACATCTGCCTCCAAAATCTCTCACAAATTTAAGTATGGCAGATGGTGACTTGCTGCTTGATAACTATCCAACAGGATAGCCGTTGTGGGCCCACCATGGGGCGGCCAGGGGGCCACACTATATAAGCAGCTAAGGTTGTCGAGAGGTGAGTCTGCGGGGCGCAAGATCCTTATACAGTCAAGTGCCCCCGGCGTTATGACATTTTACACTTCCAACCTAGAGCATAGGTTCCGCTCTTGCATCTCCACTCTGGCCGGCTGGTTAAAGCAAGCGCAGAGGCAGGGGGTGGGTTGCTGTGTGTATGCGTGTGTGTAAGCGCATGTGTGTGTCCCCTGGAGGAAGGGTCCGTGGCATCGCCACTCACCATCCGCTTGCCACAAGCCACCCTGCGGTGACTGATTGCACTGGAGGTACCAGAGGGCGATGGGGTCGTCACATCCCTACGCCTTTATTATTATTATTATTATTATTACAGCTTTATTTTCCACTTAACAGTTCTTAAAATATATACATCAAATTATAATTATTTCTATTAATTTCTTTGCTATGTGGCCCCCCTATGGGTAAAAGCCTCCTCCATTCTTTTCCACCTTTCCCTGTCGTTGGCTTTATGCACCCAACTTTTTCCTGCTATGTTTATTATGTCGTCGGCCCATCTCTTCTTCTGTCTTCCCACATTTCTTTTGCCATTTGGGCCCTGCCATTTAGTTGTTTGGTAAGTCCATCTCTTATCTTTGTACCTTGACAAGTGCCCTGCCCAGTTCCACTTCTGTTTCAAACTAAAATGTAGAGCATCTGTTAATTTAGTTTTCATGCGGATGTCTGCATTTCTCGTTTTTTGTATTTTTCTAAATTTCAGTATACTTCATTCCATTGCATGCTGACAAGATGAAATTTTGTTTTTTACTTTTTCAGTGAAGACCCATGTCTGGCTAGCGTAACTTAAGCTTGGGAGAATGCAAAGAAAAATTTTTATATTAAGGCTATACTTCCCTTTTAGAATTTCTTTTTGGGCCCAGTACTTCTTCCAAGTTGTACTTTTTTTTTAAATACATAGCGTCTTTATAGTGCAATGAAACGGGCTGGTTCTTCAATCTTGGTTTGGCTGTAAATTACAAAAGAAATACTTGAATAAGTGTGGTTATAAAATAACTAATCACTTATTGTTATTGTAGATTAATAAAAATAGGCAGGTTATTCACTTACGTTTCCAGAGTCCAGTGGCTGTCTGAGGCTCTGATTGTACAAAGTTTTGGTTGTAAATACAAATTGTTGACTCTTTTATTGGCTATATGATCCTTCTTTTTCTTAATGTTCATTGCTTGGAAACCTGTGTGCTGACTTTCTTGTGTAGTACAAGGGCAACAACGCATGCATTTTATTTGACAAATTCATTTTGTTTTGAAAACAAAAATTTCAAGTCGGAAATTATTTCAAAGGCAGATGCAGTGTTGCCAACTAAAAAAGTTCAAATTATCGGGTTTCCACGTCGAAATTATCGTTTTGACGGCAAAATTATCGTACATTCAAGGGCTGCGTTTGATCTTCAGGCAACTCCCGCCTAAATGTCATTTCTTTTGCACGCGTTGAATTTGTATGTAATGCTATCCTGCTGTCAGTTTTAGGCGTACGTCACCTGATGATCAAACTGATCGCAGCCAAGGAGGCATACGAATTTGGGAAGATGTGCCAAAAAACAGCTACTATTTTGGCCAGTTATGAAACTGCTGAATTTTCGCGGGATATGGACTAGTAATAAAATTTGTCCTTATCTTACGTACACAGTCAAGGAGAATTATGCTTAATCTGATTGTTTCCTCTTATTTACAAACACAAACGCATAGTACCTACGAGTGAGGGAGAAAGAAAGTTGTCTGCGTGTTTTATAGCATTTAATTCAACACACAATCTTAATACAAATGCGTTTCGTTTACGTACGTTTAGCACATTTATGCTTTTTTATTCATTGCTCAAAATTATCGTACGTTTAACGTAATTTAGATAGTTGTTATCGTACATCGTACCACTGGCTGAATTATCGTACGCCCCCATAATTATCGTACGGGTTGGCAACACTGGGCAGATGAGAATGCGATGGTGACAGGCAGCAGTACAGACAAAATTAAATTTATGACAATCACAAATTATAGAGGGATAAGATATAACTTGTGTAGTTATTATTCAAAAACGTGCGTTTTCGCACAAAAACCGACTTTCACGCCATCCCTTAGGGAGTTGGGGAACTAAAATGCGTCGCCAGTTTGTAATGTATATTACCTATGGGCGAGTAGCTTTGTAGTAGTGTACCTATAAACATTTTAAGGTTTTGAATTTGAAAATAAAAATGTTTGCAGACCAGAACAAACAAATTTTATTCGTGAAACAATCAAAACAAATGAAAAGCTATCAATTGGTACCATTTTGATCAAAATCGGTGCGATATTGTGTCCAAGTTTACGGTAGAAAATAGTAGAATTTTTGAAATTGAAAAATTAAATGTTTGCAGGGCGAAATGTAGAATTTTTTTTTTAAAACGTACGAAACTAACGTAAAACTAACGAAAGGAACTTGTTTCAGGTCGATCAGAGCATTTTTGAGCATTTTTGAAATCCCATACAAATTTTGAAATTGAAAAAAAACATGTTTGCAGGCGGAAAAAGACAATTTTTTTTTTGAAAACGTACGAAACTAACGTAAAACTAACGAGTGGCACTTGTTCCAGGTCAATCAGAGCATTTTTTAAATTTGTCATAAATTTTGAAATAAAAAAAAAAATATTTTCCGGGCGAAACAAACGAATTTTTTTCTCAAAACAAACGATACTAACGTATAGCTAACGATTGGCACTTGTTTCAGGAAAATCGGTGCTATGGGGTGCACAACTTCACGGTAGAAAATTGGTAGAATTTTTGAAATTGAAAAATTAAATGTTTGCAGGCCGAAATGTAAATATTTTTTTTTGAAAACGTACGAAACTAACGTAAAACTAACGAAAGAAACTTGTTTCAGGTCGATCAGAGCATTTTTGAGCATTTTTGAAATCCCATACAAATTTTGAAATTGTAAAAAAACATGTTTGCAGGTGGAAAAAGACAATTTTTTTTTTGAAAACGTACGAAACTAACGTAAAACTAACGATTGGCACTTGTTCCAGGTCAATCAGAGCATTTTTTAAATTTGTCATAAATTTTGAAATTAAAAAAAAAATATTTTCCGGGCGAAACAAACGAATTTTTTTCTCAAAACAAACGATACTAACGTATAGCTAACGATTGGCACTTGTTTCAGGCCAATCGGTGCTATGGGGTGCACAAGTTCACGGTAGAAAATTGGTAGAATTTTTGAAATTGAAAAATTAAATGTTTGCAGGCCGAAATGTAAATATATTTTTTTGAAAACGTACGAAACTAACGTAAAACTAACGAAAGAAACTTGTTTCAGGTCGATCAGAGCATTTTTGAGCATTTTTGAAATCCCATACAAATTTTGAAATTGAAAAAAAACATGTTTGCAGGCAGAAAAAGACAATTTTTTTTTTCAAAACAAACGAAACTAACGTAAAACTAACGATTGGCACTTGTTCCAGCTCAATCAGAGCATTTTTGAAATTCCATACAAAATTTGAAATTGAAAAAAAAAGTGTTTGCGAGCCGAAAAAAACACATTTTTTTTTTAAAACGTACGAAACTAACGTAAAACTAACGAAAGGAACTTGTTTCAGGTCGATCAGAGCATTTTTGAGCATTTTTGAAATCCCATACAAATTTTGAAATTGTAAAAAAACATGTTTGCAGGCGGAAAAAGACAATTTTTTTTTTGAAAACGTACGAAACTAACGTAAAACTAACGATTGGCACTTGTTCCAGGTCAATCAGAGCATTTTTTAAATTTGTCATAAATTTTGAAATAAAAAAAAAAATATTTTCCGGGCGAAACAAACGAATTTTTTTCTCAAAACAAACGATACTAACGTATAGCTAACGATTGGCACTTGTTTCAGGCCAATCGGTGCTATGGGGTGCACAAGTTCACGGTAGAAAATTGGTAGAATTTTTGAAATTGAAAAATTAAATGTTTGCAGGCCGAAATGTAAATATATTTTTTTGAAAACGTACGAAACTAACGTAAAACTAACGAAAGAAACTTGTTTCAGGTCGATCAGAGCATTTTTGAGCATTTTTGAAATCCCATACAAATTTTGAATTTGTAAAAAAACATGTTTGCAGGCGGAAAAAGACAATTTTTTTTTTGAAAACGTACGAAACTAACGTAAAACTAACGATTGGCACTTGTTCCAGGTCAATCAGAGCATTTTTTAAATTTCACATAAATTTTGAAATTAAAAAAAAAATATTTTCCGGGCGAAACAAACGAAATTTTTTCTCAAAACAAACGATACTAACGTATAGCTAACGATTGGCACTTGTTTCAGGCCAATCGGTGCTATGGGGTGCACAACTTCACGGTAGAAAATTGGTAGAATTTTTGAAATTGAAAAATTAAATGTTTGCGGGCCGAAATGTAAATATTTTTTTTTGAAAACGTACGAAACTAACGTAAAACTAACGAAAGGAACTTGTTTCAGGTCGATCAGAGCATTTTTGAGCATTTTTGAAATCCCATACAAATTTTGAAATTGAAAAAAAACATGTTTGCAGGCAGAAAAAGACAATTTTTTTTTTCAAAACAAACGAAACTAACGTAAAACTAACGATTGGCACTTGTTCCAGCTCAATCAGAGCATTTTTGAAATTCCATACAAAATTTGAAATTGAAAAAAAAAGTGTTTGCGAGCGGAAAAAAACACATTTTTATTTTAAAAACGTACGAAACTAACGTAAAACTAACGATTGGCACCTGTTTCAGGTCGATCCGAGCATTTTTGAGCATTTTTGAAATTCCATACAAAATTATAAATTTAAAAAAAAATGTTTGTAGGCAAAAAAAGAAAAAAAAAATAATCAAAACAAACGAAACTAACGAAGAACTAATGATTGGCACTGATTTCAGGTCAATCGGTGCCATGGGGTGCACAAGTTCACGGTAGAAATCGGTAGAATCTTTTAAATTGAAATAAACATGTTTGCAGGATGAAACAAACAAAAATTATAAACAAAACAAACAAAACTAACGTAAAACTAACGTGTAGCAACATTTATTTTGAAATCCGTGAGATGGGGTGCACAAGTTCCCTGGAGTAACGTTGGCGTATTGAGAATTTGAGAATCGTCCTTAATATATAGATATACATATATAATTGTAACGTACGTATTTAATTGAAATTGTTATAGAGATAAATTGCTACAAACTTCGGTGTAAGTTGAATGCTTAGTAGCAAAGTACTTACAATACCAGTATTCGTTAGTTGTGGATTACGGCAAGATCTACCGGACGTAGGTTCGACAGGATCAAGTGACAGTTGGTGTGCGGGTGGCGGTAACAAATTGTTGGCGGCGCGGCGACGGCGGTGGCGGTGGCGGCCGGCAGGTGTTTGCCAACGACCTATGTCACTCATCCTGAGATATACACCCTTCACATACATCGTACAGTCATGATAAATAATTACTATCTCGTTTGAGACAGCTACAGCCTCAGAATCATGAGTTATATTTCGCAAAATAAATTACACGATTGTTTTTGTCGCTCATATACGCTCGGTCTTTCTTGACGTTGTAAGTGTGTTTCCAGAGCAATAATTCCTAAACTTAATCCCATTCCCTTGTTCATAAACAATACGCTTTTCACATGTTATTTAGCGTAGGCTTCCATTTGTATTGAATAAAATATTTTCTTAAGCTTACCAAAGTTTCGTTATGCTCGAACTCGTCTGTGGATATTATGTAGCGATTCATTCTAGTCACGCGTGCCGTCGCTGTTTGTTCACATTCCCTTTGGCGTACGCAAATAATGGGTTAGCTTCCGGAGTACAGCCCCGCGCAAGGTTGTGTGCCAGTGGCCTAGACCTGCTACTATTGTATTAGGGGCGGAATCTGAGTGCGTTTATGAGTGCGTTTGCAAACAAGGTGATACCGCGAATTACGGGGTTTGCAAACAAGTTGAATAATAAAATGTTTTCATGTAGCTAACCGACATTACCCGCACGTATAACGGTGTCAGAGGAAACTTCCTCGGGCCGGAATACCTTAGAATTGAGTCCATAAAGATAAGAGTTTAGCGACTTCGTTTCACCAGACTTGGGTTCCGTAAAAATTTATGATCTCGTTTCTGAACAAAAAAAAAGTTTTTGCCGGAAAATAAACTCAGCATTCACAAAGTATTTTCTAAAATTTAAGTCCAAGTTACTGAGGAAATCAAGCCTAATAAACTTACCTTAACTTAAGAGAAGCCGTTAATACTGCTTCCCAAACAATTTACGATAAAATAAAATTTATCACGATGTAGATGAATGTCGTAAATACCTGGCTTTGCCGTAAATAGTAGCAGTAATAGTATAGTAATAGTAGCAGGCATCACACGTAACAACTAAATAAATGATGCGCTAATTTTGTATTTTAAGAACCCGCTCCGAATCGTACTTCATACATATTTAAAAACCATAATAAATCGCGAAAGTGGAACAATTCAGTAAAATAAATTTTAGGCTTTCACCTAGACGCTCAATATGAAGTGGTGTATGTCCCTGATTTTTTCACAAACATCGCGTTAAAGACTAGAAAATTATTTAAAATAATGGGTTTTCGCCCTAAATTGGAGTACTTTTACAAGACTTTGTTAAATGACTTATGAACATTTAACAAACAAAGTAAGCACATATACCACTTGGAAGTATCATCAATATTCTAATTAATTAAAACAGAATAAAAAATAACAAGTAATCGAGGCACAATTAAGGTATTCGGAAATAATTATTATTTCCAACGTAAAAGGCGAGACTCGCTCAGCGCAGCGCAGTTCGAACGGCGTGGGGCAAAGCGTGAGGCACTTGTTTAGATTAGCC
This sequence comes from Ypsolopha sequella, assembly GCA_934047225.1. Lineage (NCBI taxonomy): Eukaryota > Metazoa > Arthropoda > Insecta > Lepidoptera > Ypsolophidae > Ypsolopha > Ypsolopha sequella. The sequence continues at coordinate 12,350,633 of OW203992.1, forward strand.
AGGCAAATATGCGCTTTATTGTCGCGAAACGTCTCGCTTCGCATCTGAGTTGGCGTCGTCTTGCACCGGGTTCTTAAGGGGCTGCACAATACTAAAACTCAGTCCTGCTCTAAAGCTTTTGTTTTTTAAATTAAATTTTGATAGAAACCTTAGTAAATTTTATATTATTAAAAAACCGACTTTTTGTTACTTTTCTACGAATCCGTCCCTCTCGCACTAAGGGTTTTTTCGCATATGGGGTGACAGGGACGCTAGAACTTTTGCATATTGCCTTAACTTTCAAGTCAAGGCATAATACCTGTCACTGCAATCTAAATGACCACCTACTTTGGACGTTAACAGCCATGTATGCAGGGTCACTTTAACGGAGACAAGACAATGGAACACATGCTACACGATGGAATCCTCTCGGCGTGTTACTTCAATGTACTGCCATCGACTACAAAAGACGTGAGGCAGGAATCTCCAAAAGCTGCTTTCAGCAGACCTCATTTTATCAGCCACATGCTCTATTTTAATTGAAATTGAAATTATTTATTTGTCTTCCATACATAATTATTATAACACAGAAATTTGTTTTAAAAATAATGCGACAAAAAGGAATAAGCTCAGCTATATGCTGTGATAGAAAAATAAAATGGTCTTCTCAGCGCTGTTTTCAGCTTGTCCCCGTTCTCGCAGAATGTGCACATATGCGGGTAGAAAATTGGGAAAAAAAGATTAAACATTATGATATAAATATAGGATGCCTTACATTTAAAAATAGAAATAATAAAAGAACATGAACACAGTAATGTACAAAAAAAGAAAAAAAACTTTATTTTATATTCTTAACATCATAGTTAATAAAAAGTAATAACAAATTTTGAATATTTAAAAATATATTAATAGAATGTTGCATAGCGAACTATAGGCAAATATGATTTAATGAGCTCATTGTCAGTATGACATATTATTGCAGCTTTATCAATATTATTGAGATTACTCGCGATCACCTAGACCGCAAATAATTTAAATTTTTAATTTACATCTACCCCTTTGGCCAACAGTACTTTGAGACAATCAACAACTGGACTTTCGTTTACTTTCGTACTACTAAAAAGGGTTCCGCACTAATTGCTTTGAATAATTTATATGCCCGGTTTATACACTCATATGAAACTAATTTAGAACTGGGTCGTACCGGCCGCGGTCATCCTGCTGTGATTAAAATTTCTACGTGAAATGTGAGCAGCCTGAAAGTGTATCTCTATAAATACTAATATAAAATTTTCATACTAATTATATTTATATTTTCATGTCTAGTGTAAATTTGATAATTTAATCTGGTGACTCGAAAATCTTCATAATCATTAAAAATTAACACAAAAATCAGCCTGTGTCAAAGGCTGGTAAAGGTATATTTAGTATACGCAACATTTACTGATTGTAGTATAAGTAACACCGTTATACTTGACAGTAGTTGTTAGTATTAAATAGGCCTTTTATTTTTAGGGTTCCGTACCATAAGGGTAACCAACGGGACCCTATTACTAAGACTCCGCTGTCCGTCTGTTACCAGGCTGTATCTCATGATCCGTGATAATTAGACAGTTGAAATTAGACAGGTGATGGTCACCTGGCTGGTGTTCTGCCAACAGGTTGATGATCCTCTATAAGCCGCTCTTCCGTAATTGGCTTGGTCCATCTTTCGTTGGCTTTTGCCAAGTGTACCGCCTATTTGCAACGCAGAGCCATAATGCTTTGAAAACCAAAAGACTATCTAGTCACAACCAATCCAATTGAAATGAATAACGTGCTTATCAACCACTAGTGGACGCCTGAAGGCGTTGCTCGCGTGAATCTCGTTTCTCCCGATCCTGTGGAATTTCGAAAAATCTGGCCTTATTTCCTCGTCTGCATTATAAAAGAAACCTTTGTGCTAAATTTCAGCTTCCTAAGTTTGGGCTGGGCGTTTATGAGTCAGTCAGTGAGTTAGTGAGTGATTCAGGACGATATAATCAAATGTATATTATATATACATTATCCTTTTTTTTGTTCTGTTGGAAAACCTTGATAAGACCTCTTTCCCAAAAAGAAGAAGAGTGTAAGCTGTCGAGGTTGTAATCAGCTTGCCCATGGATTTTTTTCGGCTGGGCGTTTATGAGTCAGTCAGTGAGTTAGTGAGTGATTCAGGACGATATAATCAAATGTATATTATATATACATTATCCTTTTTTTGTTCTGTTGGAAAACCTTGATAAGACCTCTTTCCCAAAAAGAGGAAGAGAGTAAGCTGTCGAGGTTGTAATCAGCTTGCCCATGGATTTTTTTCGGCTGGGCGTTTATGAGTCAGTCAGTGAGTTAGTGAGTGATTCAGGACGATATAATCAAATGTATATTATATATACATTATCCTTTTTTTTGTTCTGTTGGAAAACCTTGATAAGACCTCTTTCCCAAAAAGAGGAAGAGTGTAAGCTGTCGAGGTTGTAATCAGCTTGCCCATGGATTTTTTTCGGCTCCGTTTTTATTTGAATGAGCGAAAATTAATTTAATTACAATTTAAATTCAACACCCGGTTTTGGGGTCCACATTTTACACAACATATAAAAATTTCAGGTATCTATCTCATTCCATCTAAGACCCGTGAGATACGGACAGACAGACAGACGGACAGCGGAGTGACTGTAATAGATTTGCCCTTTCGGTACCGAACCCTAAAAAGGCCAATTAAAAGTTTCCACTATTAGTTACAGTGACAGGTTATGTAAACATAAGTTAAAAGTTAACAAAAGATAGATAACTAGTCATAACCTATAACTTAGAAATATGTTATATCAGATATCACACACCAATGATATATTTAATATTACTAAAAAAACATTGAGCTAAAAATCGTTCTCCGTTTTTCCATGGCTATGGACAGATATTTAATATATATCAACACCTTCAATAAAATACTCGCCACAGATAGCTTTGTATCCCAAGAAGTTTTATTATAGAAGACTTTTTTAAGAAAGCAAGACAAGAAACGTGATTTAATCATCCCAAAAATAGCCAAACATTTTGGTAAAAAATCATACGCATATAAAAATATTACTGCAAAACAAAGGCAAAGAGGACTGTAAAGAGAACCTTGAAGACATATTGAAAATGAGCAGGAAAACTTATTTAATACAAGAGACATGACGATTTAGTAAAAAAACATCAAAGGCGGGATAGAAAGACGGTAAGATAGGATCGACAAGACCAAAGAAGCTATTAGGGATCAGGTAAGGTAGAAGACAAGTGTCCAGTCCTATAAAGACGTAAAAGAAATGGCTATTAAGGGCTCGACCCGAGGATTTTACATTGATTTATTGTGATAGGTACAACTACATTGTCTTTTTTCAGGTGCCGGAGAAATACGTGTTGTGAGAGACGCCCCCTCAAAAAAGGGGGCTTTAATGTTTCATTTTGATGTTCTTATTATTTCTTAAATAAACGGAATCGAAAAATGTAGTCGTCAAATTGTTATGAATAATAAATCTTTTAAGGATGAATTTTCTGATGTAATTTTTTGTATATTTACTAAAGTTGCTGAGAGCAAGGAAAGCAAAAAACCAAATTACGATTCAACAAGCGGGTGGCCCGCGGCGTTGCTCTCGATCCTGTTGTTTCCTAAAATACCTTCTTAGCGAATATTTATGTCATACAAGGAACATACAGACCAAATATTAATGTTCCTATAGAAATAAAACATGTACGTACAATTTTTATGTAATAATAATATTTATAATTAATAAATAAATAAAAAAAAAAACAAAAAGGGTAAATTCAAATATACATATTTAATATTCGTACGTATTATTTGCAATATAGTTCAGAGATCATACACGATTTTCAATACCTTTAATCCAGTTTTTTTAAATGCAAGCTTTTAGATTTTAGATTTTAATGAATATACAGGTAAGCTGCCAGTTATGTAGGTATGTTGGTACACTTTTCGTTGCGTCGTCGGCCGGCCGGATATCCACATCGGGTGGTGCACTTTGCCTGCTCCCCGACCGCTGATGTTCTAGTGCTTTTTGCTTTTCATTCCGTCTTTCATTAAGAACGAGAAAATTGCGAAGGAATCCGTGAAACAGCTTAAACGCAACCGGAATGGTCCGTTTTTATTTTGGACCCATATACTTACGATGTTAACATGGAAATGAAATGAAATAATGAAATATATTTATTTATGTAATGTAGGTATAACAGATACACTTATTACAAGTCAGTTTTTATTTTATAAAGTAATTAAATAATCTATGTGTATAGGTAATAGTTTAAAGTCATAAATAATAATATAGGGAAATATGCAGGGGAATACTAAAGGTTGGGTTTACTTAAATTTAATAAAAAAAATACACTTGAATAAAATAAAATATAGGAATAAGGAATAAATAATATTATTAATATATGCAATACATTTGATAAATATATGCCTAACTCCGCCCATTTGATTAGTCTTGCTAAGAAGGGCAAGAAACTTAGCAAGATCATATTAGATCATACAAGATCATATTATTATTTTCATAATATTAGTTACATCAACTAAATGTAAAATGTTAGCCTATACTTTAATTGAATAAAGAGATAAAAAATACAAGACAGGAGAAAATTATGTCATGAAGGAAAAAAAAATATAGTACTTTCGTCTACCTGTCCCATATAGTCCATCTGCTTTTACAGTCATTTCATCTATTAACTAATTAACGTTAATTCAAGAAGAATCATAACATAAGATAGGAAATTATACTAACTATTATTATGACAAAGATCACTATCATAACCCTATGCATGCATGGTCTCTCTAAACGCGTGGGCACGTATTTAAACAGATTTATGGTTAGAGCAATCAGATGACAGGATAACATATTTAGATAGCTGTTGTTGTGAACTATCTAATTATACCCTAGACAGCAGCTAGTGACTCGTGACTGCGGCATGAATTATGAGGAGCACAGGACCACAGCGGGCCAGCCACGGTCCCGCTGGTTAATTGATACTTGATCCCGCCCCAACACACGAGTCAGCCACTCTCTCTGTAGATACTTTATAAATGAATCATTGATAACCTGAAAAACAAAAGCTCCTGTTGTTTTTGTATGAGCTGAGAAGATTTATTGTAGCTACGAGTACGTCCTGCGCTGCAGGCAACGCTTGAGCAGGATAAAATATCGAGTAATGCAGTTTTTATTTACTTCGAGTTCGTGTTGAGATTAATTTTGTAGAATTTAGTGAAGTCCGCGTGTTCGCAATTTCATTTTGACGTATGAATAAAGCATGAGGTTTCTCTGTAAATCGGTGCGAGTATCCTTCTATAGCGGTTAAATTTATTCGGGACAAGTAGAGGTAAATGGAATAATATCGGGACAGTGTACGGGACAGTGGCGGTGGGCGGTCGGCATAATACATGTTATGAGATGAAGCGACAGTGGCGCAAGCACTCACCCAGTACTCAGCTCGCGAGCAACCATTTGAATATTATCTTCTAGAAGTAGCACTTAAACGATAAGACGGAATCTAATCAACGCAAATGGGATTTGTGTAGTGTTATTGTGTCACCACCCTTAATGTAATTGAACAGAAGTTGCTTGTTGAAAAGCCCCACGGATATGTCGACGTAAATATCAGTTAACTGCAATTTAATTAGACATTTTCATCGGTCGCAGAGCGGTACTTAGCAAATTTGCTTGAAACTCTCGTTAAGTAACGCGTCTAATGCTCAATTCTGATTTGTTATTGGAGTCATTTGAGGCAAATTCTCGACTGAATATTTCTGAAAGTTGCTTTCCTAGTCCGGAGGGGGTATTCCCTTTTGTTCAGCGTTAATTACTTTGACAAAGGTTTAATAAGTAATAACTCGTACTGGAAATAATATCTTTCTTTGTTTTCTCTTTTATAAACGGGTTTTTAAATTTGCGAAAATAATGAAAAAGGACAATTGAAAATACTGACAACGAAAATGTGAACGCATTTAACTCGAGGAAAAAATACTTTTTATGTGTTAATTAAGGCTGTCATTATAACATTTTTCTATAAAATGGAGCAAAACCGTTAATATTTTTGTTTAAAATCAGGAAAGTTAAGGCCCTGCCCATCCGACACAACAATCTTATTAATCAGTGAATTTGTGAGGTATTTCTGAAATTTATGAATAAATATTGAAAAATTACAAAAAATAGATCTACAAATATCTTAGTTTATATGTAAAAAAATCCAGGAGAAGTTTTAATTCTTTCGGTTGCTATCAACACATTTATTTGTAATTTGATTACAAATTACTTTGTGATTTTTTCTATCGACCGAATTTAACTCAATTACGTTTTCAGATCTTTAGATCTTTCAGATCTGTGTTTAGAAGATATTTTCTATTATATAACATATTTTACTCGTATTTAAAATGAGATATTGAACTCACAATATGAATTTAAACAAAACGCTCATTTTGGAATGGCAGGGCCTCAAATCTCAAATCTCAAATCTTTATTGCTCATGTTGTTGTATGGAGATAGATGTTGTATTAATCACAGAGTTTAAAACATGGCCCAGTTAGGGCATTGCAAATTTTAGTTTAACCATAGACTAATAGTCTATGGTTTAACTAAGTTAAATATAATTTAACATAATATTAATCATGTTAATATTTATCTAAAATTAAATTAGATTAAATTAAATTAAAATTTTCCTTATGAACTTATTATTTATCATATAACGTCTAAAAACTCATCCTGTAAAAACTCATCCTGTAAAAACTCTTGCAGAGAATAATAGCATTTCTTAATTAAGATGCTTTTTAATATATTTTTAAATTTCTGTTGGTTATCAATACATTTTATTCTATCTGGGATTTTATTATATATTTTTACAGACATCGCGAATGGACCTGAATGTATCATCTGTAATTTAGAGAAGGGTCTGTCTAGTCTGTTTTTTGGTCTTAAGTTTTTAGGCCGGGTGTACTGGGGGAATAAGTGAAGGTTATTTTTTACAAAAATACATACTTCCAATATATACATACTAGTAAGTGTCAAGACTTTTAAGTCTTTAAAATAATGTTTACAGCTTTGTGTTGTTTTTAAATTTAAAATAATTCTAATACATCTCTTTTGTAGCCGAAATAAAATAATTATATCTGTACAGTTTCCCCATAATACTATACCATATTGTAACCAGCTGTGCGCGTAGGCATAGTATGCATTTAATGCTGTCTTTACGTCTGTAGTTTTTTTAAGTTCGTGAAGTGCATATGTGAACCTAGACAATTTGGAGGCAGTTTTTTGAATTTGGCTTTTCCAATTTATACATGAGTCTATATTCAATCCTAATAATGAATAACTGGTAACATTTTCAATTTGTTTATCTTTAAATGTATAATTGATTTCTAGTGGGCGTTTTTGGAAAGGTCTAAATTGAATTAATTTTGTTTTTTCAAAGTTGATTTGGAGGTTGTTATCTGTTAGCCATTTTACTATTTTTGTTAAGATGTCATTTATTACGTTATTTACATTTTGATCCTTTTTACATGGTAAGACTATAGAAATATCATCTGCGAATAAAGTGCACATACAGGAGTTTTCTATTACTTTAGGTAAATTATTTATAAAAATTAGAAACAAAATACATCCCAGGACACTGCCTTGTGGAATAGAGTTAGTTGTATTTATTTTTTGGGATCTAAAATTTGTTATGTTTCCTGTCATATGATTAAAGTTTTCAATTTCTACGTATTGGGATCGGTTTTCCAGATATGATACAAACCATTTATGTGCCGGACCCCTTACTCCTATATTATATAGCCGTTGTAATAATAATTTATATGGTACCCTCTCATATGCTTTACTCATGTCTAGTAAGATGCCTATAGCGTTGTGTTTTTCATTTATTATATTTAATACTTCGTTCATGTACTTAAAGATAGCTAAGGTAGTTGTATGTTTTTTCCGGAATCCATGTTGTTGATGGCTAAAGATATTATATTTTTCACAGAATGAATGTAACCGTTTTGACATTGTACTTTCGAAGATTTTTGAAAATGTTGGTAAGTGTGATATAGGTCTATAATTATCGCAATCTGTATGTTCTCCCTTTTTGTAAATAGGTTTTATTATTGAAAGTTTAAGGGAAGTTGGGATAATACCCTCCTGAAAGGATTGATTTATTAAAAGTGTTAAAACAGGCGCTAGTTCTTCAGCACATTTTTTAACTAAAATTGGTGGTATTTCGTCGTGACCATAACTTCGTTTATTTTTTAAATTTCTTATTATATTTAGGATCTCGCTTTCATTTACAGGTCGTAAATACATTGTATTAATTATACTTTGAGGGCCAGCTGGAGGTGAGGATGAAGTTGGTTTGGAGTGAAACGTTTTATTTTTGATTGGTGTTGAGCCTATGGATGTAAAGTGGTTATTAAATTTATTTGTTATCTTTTCTGGGTCTTGTGTAATAAGGTTATTTATTTTTAGGCTGATATTTTGTCTCTCTTTTTTTCGAAGTTTATTTGTTTTTTCTCTGACTATTTGCCACATTGTTTTCATTTTATTTGTAGAGTTTTTCATGCGTGTAACATTTTGTAATCTTTTTGAAACCCGTACTGTTCTTTTTAATAATTTCTCATATTTTTTATAATGATCTCTCAGTCTGCTGTCATTCGTTTGAGATATAAATATCTTTAATAGGCGCTTATGTTTACATGATTGTTTTATTCCATTTGTTAACCAAACCTTTTTTTGTATATTTTTTATTTTTACTTTGGTTATAGGCAAGTTATTATCCAGTATTTTTTTTACAACATTGCTAAATAATACATAATTTTGTTCTATATTATTATTTTTATTTACTATTGTATTCCAATCAATTAAAGATATCTCTGTTTTAAAATGTTGCATATTATTGTCTGTATATTTTCTTTTATGAGTATACCAAATTTTTCTTGTATCTAAGCTTTTTGACGGTATTTTTATTAATATCCCCCTATGGTCTGATAAACCAAACTCTTTTACCGCTATATTGATTTTTTTGTTTTGAAAGTTGGTAAATATAAGATCCAAACAAGTTTTACTTGTGGCTGTTATTCTTGTAGGTTCATTTACATTTTGTTTAAAATTGAAGCTTCTTAATAACTCTAATATAGTTCGGGACTCTGATGTATTTACTAGCATATCTACATTGAGGTCTCCTCCTATAATTATATCTTTTTTATTATATTTCTTTTGTATCAGCTGCAAGAGTTTTAACAAAGTATTATGGAACACATCCGGCATTCTCTTGCTGTCTGGCCAATACAAACATATTAAAAGTAAATTTATGTTTGGTATTTCTATCGCGCTTATTTCTATGATAAATTCAACTGATAACTCTACTAATTCTCTTCTTTCTATATAATTTATTTCTTCTTTCAATAGTATGGATGAGCCTCCACCTTTACGGGTGGGGCGACAATATGATGATGCTATTTTAAAGCCATCTATCTGCATTAAGTCTAATGTGGTCTCATTTATGTATGTTTCCGTTATACAGAAAGCGTAGATGTCTCTGTCTTCATCCGCTATCGCTTCTAGTAGATGTCGTTTATTCCTAATGCTTTGTATGTTCTGAAATAGGATATGGCATTTATTTCCGAAAAAACTTATTCTCCGTGGTATGCATCCTTCTGTTTAATAGGGGCTCTGTATTTTTTCTCCCTGACAAATTATCCAACAATGGTGATGATGGTGGTACTTGTTCTATTATCTTGGTAGTATTCTGTGTAAGTTGTTTTTCCTGTATAGGCGTAGGTTTGTATTCTCTTCCATTTACTATCAATTTATTATTTATTATTTTAGCGTGATGTCCTTGCTTACGTGATTCAATAAGTATTTCTATCATCTTTTTTCGTTCTTGTAAGTCTTTTTCTTCTAGGAACCGAGAAACCATTATACCAGTGTTTCTAAAGTGGTGAATATGTTGGAGTATATATTTTGTTATGTTTTTGCTTAGTAATTCGATGATAATTGGTTTACGGTATTTATTTTTTCCAATTCTTTTTACTTCTTCTATGTAGTTTGTTATATTCATGTTTAGTATATCTTGAAAGATATATATCACTCTTTCGTATAAATTTTGTTCAGTTTCCCACTTATTTTCCTCCACCCCATATAAAACAATAGTTTTTCCATTCTTTTCTGTTACATTTGTAATCTTTGATGAGTTTGACGTAAGATTCTGTATTTTGTTTATTTCTGTTTGTAATTTTGAGTTTTCAGCTTCTAGGTTAGCTATTTTTGTTTTCATTTCAGATATTTCATTTTTCATGTTTGATTGGTCCATATACAGAGTTTTAGTATTTTGTAAGATTTCTGTTTTGAGTTTGCTAATTTCGTTTGTTGTAATTGACACTATTATTGATTTTATCTCATCTATGAGGTTTTTTTTCATTGTTTCTAGTTTTCTATCTAGCAGCGATTCCAACTGGGCCAAATTTATATTTACGGCTGGTGTTATCTGTTGATAAACTGAAGTATTTTCAGGAGAATTTTTTTCTGCGTTTATTGTATTATCTAAGATTCTAAGACTTTCTTCATCTAAACTTAAGCTGGTATTATTTGATGGATTTTTTATTATTTGACTAATTTGGGGGCTTGCTGGTGTTGCGTCGTAGTTTCTGTTTCGTCTCGTAATTCTGGTGCAGTCTGGACATACCCACTTACGCTGTAAGTCTTGCTTGTGTGAGATGAAGTCTGCTTTTTGTATGTTCACGCATGAAAAGTGGAATGTTCCCTTGCATTTTGTACAGTCTAGTAGTTCGGATATTATAATGTGTGTTTCGCATGCCGCACAATTTCTCATCTTTACTAGCTTTGCTACTCTAGTAATATCGCGTCCCCCAGTATGCGGTAGCGATGTTAATTATTTATTCAGATTAAGTCGATGCTTAATTTGGTTAAGCGTCCTCTTGCGGGAAGTGGCTGTACTACATGGAGGGTTGCCTTTTCTATTAGAGTTTTCGGTGAGGTTTCTACTTTTGCTCGCCAGGTGTCATTATTTTGTTTACTTAACCAAATGGGATGAATATTATTTATTTGGTTCTTTTAAGTAGATAAATAATAACACGACACTCTCATACCTGGTAAATTAATTTTCATGGTTTTATCTAGTGTTCTCACTTCTTAATTTTTGACTATCGCCCTATTCTAGGCTTTGTAATTTCACGTTCTAACAGCCATTTAGGCTGATATGAATTCTTAGTTTAACACTATTATTAACGAATTTTGTGGCTTGATAACACTTCTTCACATTAATCAAATACTAATACTTAGTTTTTTCTTACTGTAGAAACGATTTTTGTTCTTTTAGCAATATTTAGGATTTATTTTCACTGGAGCAAACAATCTTCGAACCGCGTTCATGACGTCTTCCTTAAAGCTCCTTGTGATGTATGGTGTGATTTAAGCACGATAAATAATTTGCGAATGATATTTAAGGGCGAACGGGGGCCGCGTACCTATTACGTGACGGCTATGAAACAATTCTCTGGTCGTGCTGTTATTAGCCGACAATTTTATTATTCACGCGCGGTGTGTACGTGGCACGTCGCACCGACAATGCCTGTTTATGACGTCATAAAGTAAACTACATTGCTGTGGGCTCGCACGTCTTCGATACTTTATTTATAGAGGAATAGGTAGACAAAAACCGTTTTTCTGTACTAAACCTCTAAGCTTTACTATTGGTAGGAACACAATCTCTTTGATAGATGGTACGTTATTATCCAAGATAAAAAGAGCGTAAATCATCGTTAATCGATTCGTGTCCTGACTTCGATAGTCTTTTTTTGTGTGCGATCTAAAGCGTCGAGGTTAAGCTAGACAATCGTTCTATCAGGTTTTTCTCAACTATCTTTAAGTTAAAAGAAAATTGATTTTAAAAGCGTATATACCTTGCATTCAAAATATAAAAAAAATTAAGAGCGATATATTACATTGTTTTACAGAGTTCTATAATTTTTAGATGCATCTATCTTTACATGTTAAAATTTAAAAACGAGTACAAAGCATAATGGCTTAATACTCGTTTACACTGAAGTAACAAAAACTTTACTGTTTTCGGGAAAGATTTATTATTGTTTGTAACGTCTACGAGTTGTAGCATCGTAGTGTTCGTAGCACTTATGGCGTAGCTCGTAGCAATACCAAATCTTGAAAATTCAAGATTCATCAATTTCATCCATTCATCAGTAATTAAATGCAAATAATAGAATACAAATACAAAATTGAAATTTTTACTTAACTAAATTCATTTGTAATATGGATCTGACCTACAAATGGCTTCGATGAAAATTAAGTGGGTTAACTTAGAAATATATAATCTTGAACACGGTTTGTTAAAAAATATAGACAATCAACTACTTGTTGACCTTTTTGTTGAAATAAAAATATATATCTAAATGATTTAATGGTTAAAAATCTAACTTTCAATATAAAACATGTAAATCAGTATTAATAACGATAAGGCAAGAACTTAAAATGTTCTAAGATAAAGTCTCTGCGTACCCAACAGTGCAGTTTTAAACTGAAAAATAATTACGATTTCTGTCTCTGTACAGAAATAAGAATGTATTAAAATGACGTTTCAAGCTTGCAAAATTTAACTATTCCTTTAACTTAAATAGTAAATGTAATTTTATAATATGATATATTCAAAACTGGACCTCTGCGTACACTGCACTGTATTGAAGCGATGTATGTGCCAATCACAGTGGTACATTTTATATTAAAGCAGCCCTTGACATTAAAATCCCAAACGTGAAAAGCGGAAAAATTTCTATAAAAATGTAAAATAAATGTATTTTTACTTGTATGTGTTGTAATGACGCGAGAAGCAAAGGTACTGCGGAAACGGAATGCGAACAACACTATTGTGGTTGCATACTACTCGCCGTCCGGTTGATGTCAGGAACCATTTCGAACAAGAATTATTCTATGCCTGCAGCAGGCTTTTGTTCAAAATTTTGATTTATTTGGTCTTTGTGTAGACGGTGGGCCTTCATAGTGGGCTTTTGGTGAGGCTTGAATATAAATCTTAAGGTAGTAAAAGAGGAAACCAATTTGAAATTGTTAAACTAGGTGGCGCTAGTGAAGTAAAATGTACGTATTATACATAAATGTAAATAACTCATCCTTTACCAAAATTTGAATGAATTCGCTCCACTTGTCGAGACTTGTATTAAAACAGAACATGTAAAGATATATTAAAGTTCTATTGTCCGTTTCAAAACAACGTAGATTACGAAAATGGGAAAATGCTTCAGTGTGCAATACTTCATTGTAAATGTTTGCGTATCCGTCAACACGTCACGTCACGTGTATTTTTATTTTCACGAAAGAAGTCCCCTGTCAATGAACCTATTTGCAATAAATAAAAATTAAAAATATATTTTAATTTTAATTTTAATTAAAATTCAATTAATGAAAAAATCGCGTAATGCATTTTAAGTATGGTGCAATTTTGGCTATTCTTTTCCTATAAAAGTCATAGTTACCATAATCATTTACTTAGTTTTTAATTTAATCACGTAGTCGCTTAACCAACTATACAAATAAAAAAAAGCTGGCCAAGTGCGAGTTGGACTCGCGCACGAAGGATTTCGTACCATTATCTATAAAAACGGCAAAAAAATCACGTTTGTTGTATGGGAGCCCCCATAAATATTTATTTTATTCTGTTTTTTAGTATTTTTTGTTATAGCGGCAATAGAGATACATAATCTGTGAAACTGTCTAGCTATCACGGTTCATGAGATACAGCCTGGTGACAGACAGACAGATGGACAGATAGACAAATAGACAGATGGACAGCGGAGTCTTAGTAATAGGGTCCCGTTGTTTACCCTTTGGGTACGGAACCCTAAAAATTGCGTATATATAAAATAAAAGACGTAATATAAAAACAAACTGATTGATTTTTAAAAAAATTGCATAAAATAACTGCAATAAGTAATAAACCAATACCATTATGGTTATATAACACATCATCCGATGTCGGAAGTAATTCCATCGAAGCCTTATCTCCATGCCTTACCATGAATTTATTGCTGTGGTTAGACAAAACCCATAACCTATGAAACGGGCCGATTGCATCAGTTAGATGAATTATAGGCCCGGAAACGTGTTCAAATTCTCCAGTTTGTACAATCGCTTGCAGTTAAAGCTCCCTATTTGTAAGCGATTTGTTTACCTACGATGCTGCAATAATAAATGTCAATAGGTAGCCTGTTTTGATGGCTTCCGTACATATACATAAAGTTAACTTATGATTCAAAGCCATGCTGACATTTTTGACCTAAGCCTATGCAAAACGGTTTTATTCAGTTGTTAACTCAAAAATATTCCACGCTGCAAATCAATCGTTTCTGCATACTATGGCACAGGGATTGTAGATTTCATCTGACTACATAAAAGGTAAATGGAAAACCGAATACTAGCAAATAAAGTTGCGTCAAAATATTTAGTTTTTCCTTTTATGTGACCTCGCACAGCCTCGGGTATAGCAACCTTCATTCGGCGAGCCATCGGATTATTCAAATTGGTGTAGAGTTAACTTTTCCTCGTAGAAAATAGTCAAAACCTTACCCGCCCTGCGGTGCCTGATTTTTCAGCACCATGATTGACAGGTTTGGCTTCAAAATAATGTTTTATGACTTCGTTATAACTTTCAACCTAATAAGCTTAAACTTTGTTATACTGCATTCAATTAAGAAGTTAATTGTTTGTCAGATTAAATTATTTAAGTAATGGAAAGGGGACATTTGCATAAATCTTGGTTGATTTAATTAATTATAATCAGAATTGGAAAATGTCAAACAGCGGCTACTAAAATTACTTTTGCAAGGTTTAGTGTAAAAACAGAAACCCTTAGAGTGAATCTTCGGACGTACAATTTGTCTGTTTTTCTGTCTATCTTAAATTAATAACAATAACAAACCTAGTAACAAACCTAAAGTAAAGTAACAAATTTGACTTTTTGGTAGATCCTTTATTTAAATATACAGATTTGTAAAATTGATATAATTGAGACTGACAGTCGGCACTGGATCATAAATAATGGCAGCTCTGGCATCACGTCTACATAAATCGGCTACGAGAATGCCTACGCCAGCGCTACGTCGTAGCTTGTAGACAGTGATGCCTTCAGCTACAATATATCTATGTATTGTATACGTACATAATAATGTAGTACTTCTTTACATGCGTACGCAGAAACTAACGGATAAATATTTATAATAAATAAAAAAAAGCTTTACATTTATTGTACATTATAATTTCTATACTTTACATCACAATATTACATATTTTGCATTATTTGGCAGTTCTTATTGCGGAGTTTGAACTGCGGGTGATTATACATAATTAATTATATTAAACATTACTATAATATATATTATTGGGACTACCGCGATAAATTTTTACCTTTTTTAAACGAAAAGGGGACACCCGACGTTTCGAGACAGTTTCGAGAGAGAGTCTCGTGGTCTACGGGGAACTGGCAAGTATGGCGAGGCGCAGTGCAGGTGACGACCGAAGTATTTTCATAAAAGGTAAATGGAAAACCGAATACTAGCAAATAAAGTTGCGTCAAAATATTTAGTTTTTCCTTTTATGTGACCTGGCACAGCCACGAGACATGCAACTGTCTCGAAACGTCAGGTGTCCCCTTTTCGTAAAAAAAGGTAAAAATTGATCGCGGTAGACCCGATACTATAAATTATAATGTGTATGAAACGCGAGAGTTTAAAGTTATATATTATTTAGAAAGTTTTTTTTTGCCTTATCACAGTCAAGTAATTTGTGACTTAAGTTGGTAAGGAATATATAGATAAATAGACAAAAAAACAACGAGATATAAATAAATAAATAATCCATCTTCCTTTCCTTTACAAAAATGTACAGACTCGCTCTACTTAGTACAGAGCAATAAAATTTTAAATTCATCATTATCATTTTTAATGTTTGTGCCAAGTTCTTGCGCAATTATTTACCTCATGCGATGGACTAAAAGGTAACGGAAACATAAAAAAAAAAAAAAAACGTGCAATGATCAAAGACTGAGTCCTCGGGCTCATCGCTCTGGTTTCCTAATTGACCTGTGGAGTGGGGGTCGATCGCTCAAACCTCGTTACTGTAACTAACTTTACTACGTCTGCCGGTGGCTACAGAGGCGCCCTCGGAATGCGACCTTATTTCCTGCCAGCTTGTAAAGCTTTACGATGTATGTTGGTTTAATGATTAAAGATGACACAAGTGACCAAACGAAGCTGATTATATTGTGATAAACTTTTGGTTGCGAAAGGACTCTATCAAATAGGTTGTATAAAAAAGAACTCCATGCAGTCCTTTGCTTTGGGTATTTTTTTATAATAATCTCAAATTTGGGGTCCCTGCAGTTAAACTCGAGAAAATGAAAACCTTTTTGTGGTATGTACACTATTCCACTTTTACTCGTATATTAAAATCATTATCTTCACGCCTGACACTGTCACAAGAACGAAACCTGTGATAAAAATAAATGTGTTTATTTTCCGAGTGTTTAATTTTACAAATGTGTATAATTTTAAGAAACGACAAGAGACATACGTGTTGATTCGGTGTAATATGACTAACCTTACCTTATTTTAAGCGTCCTGTCTTTGTTTTTTCGATACAGAAAGAAAAAGATAGAACGCTTAAATTAAGTGAAGTCCCTGTAACTGTCAAATAAGTTAAATCGTGTTACACCGAATTGACCTTAGTAAACATTTTTAAATCTAAAGATAGACTTTGGATGCAACGCGGCTTGCAGCTGCGGCTGTGGCTGCGGTTTGTGACTTGCGGCTTGCCATTACGAGTATTTGATACTACGGACTCACTAGCAGAGCTGTCACATGGACTAAATAAAAGTCCGAAATAAACCCGAAAATGTATAAAAAGTTCTAAATCATCAAATAGGACTTTTTCAACCGTGAGCCAATCCGCGGACCGCGGACCGCTCGGACTTTTTTGGATTTCGGGCTTAGTTTGTTCAGTCCGTTAGCCGTTGTGTTTAACGAAACGATTATGGATGGTTTTATGCAAGTATATCATGAAAAAATAATGTTATTCGACGGATGTCATACCGACTCTATTGAAGGAGTCCAAATATTTTCACTGTTGTAGTTCTCTTGAAGTAATTTAACGGACTTTTTCGGACCAACTCGGACTGGACCGGCTTTTTACCGAAATAGGGCTGGACTAGCTCAGTCCACTTTAGTTTAGGATTTACCTTAAAAGTCCGTCGGACCAACTTCGGCCTTTTTTTTTAGTCCATGTGACAGTTCTGCTCAATAGGCTATGTTCAAGAAAAAAAGGTCTGCCCGAACTAACCATATTTCCACTTTATTTCATCATTTAAGAAAATTACAAAA
Organism: Ypsolopha sequella; assembly: GCA_934047225.1. Taxonomy (NCBI): domain Eukaryota; kingdom Metazoa; phylum Arthropoda; class Insecta; order Lepidoptera; family Ypsolophidae; genus Ypsolopha; species Ypsolopha sequella. Next base: position 12,368,061 of record OW203992.1, read on the forward strand.
GTAAATATAAAATTGTCATGAATAAAATAAAAACACCTAGAACGGCCAAAAAATTACAGCAAAAGTTTAATTCAGGTACGGAAAACCTTTTGAAAGTTGCAGGCCAAACTTAAGGATGTTAACGAAATCGCGGGCCGTAGATAATAGGTAGTCGTGAAAAAAAAAACGGTTTATTTTATACATTTATCAAGCTAATGCGATTAAATTGTGGCAATCGACATTATTTATTCAATTAGTTATTCATGTTTGTACACACCGCAATCTAATATGTAAGAAGTGTGCAAAAAAAGCAGTGGACATAATTTATGATGAAAGTACAAGTTTTGTCGCTTTATTATGCTCAGCTCTCTTCTAGCGTGTACCAAAAATATTACGATTTTTGGCGCGCAATTTTAAGTTGTTCCGCGGGCCGGTTCATGAGCCAGGGCGGGCCGCATCCGGCCCCCGGGCCGGGCGTTGCCCATACATGGTTTAATTGCTTTGACTGTCATAGCAAACCTGTGCCCATTAAACAGAAAATTTGTTATTATTTTCACTAATGTAGCAATAGTAAGCTTTATGTTTTTTTAGTTTTGGGTTGGAATTTGCAATGACAAAGCTCTGATTTGGTAAGGTCGTGTCAAGAAGGAGCAATATATTTCAATATAGTTTCTGTCGATATTTGTACCGACACAGGTCGACACAAGGTTGTTGGCGGCTACAACAGCCTTAAGTCTCTCCTTACCTTCTGAACGAAATGTAAAAGATGGCTTCTCTCAAAGCAATTCTTGGCTCTTGTGACCCCTTCCTAATTATGTATTTTTTGTTTTCTGTTATCTTATTGTGACATAATTAAATTAATATTATTTTGAAGCCTTCTTTAGCTTTTTAATATTTTAAATAGTTTATAATATATATAAATAATAAAGTATTAATCGTATTTTATACGTTTTTGTGATTAAATTAAATTTTTTAAATGTGTTCTAATTTACTTTATACAATGTTGGCTCAGATTCAAAATCAGCTGCTATTAATCTGCACGCAAATCTATGATCATTTTGTATTCGCCTAAATAGTTTAAAATTTAACAGATTTATTTTATTTTATTTTATTTTAAATAGTATGTATTATGTTGGAAACGAACAAACTCCTATTCTATTCTATAACAGTTTGTCTTATACGATTATATTTCCTTTTGTTATTTCATTTTGTTAATTTAAGGTTTTGTTTATTATTTGTAATTCTTTCTTTAATTTTTTAAATTATTTTATTAACAGTTTAAATTAATACCAAGTCCTTTTCCTTCAAAGAACTTGATTACAATTACAAAGATCAAAGTGGTAGAAGGCCTTTAATTGTAACGCAAGTGGGTACCAAAATAATCTGCGGTATAATTACCGCTGGGTGCAGGTCGATCAAATCTCGTTACTGCCATCGATGCGGTTAACCACCATTCAAATGACACACTGGAAACAATTACTGCACATCAGGCTTTGGATTGTACAGTTTGAGACCATTCAGGAACATGAGCTGTTTATACCTACATCGTCCAGCATGACGTCATGTGAAGCCGTGGCTGGAGAGTGGCACCTACTATATAATCTGTGGTGGCACAAGCAATTTCATTGTTTATTAATCGTGTAGTTTTCGTTACTATCATCATTGTAGATACCTTTCGCTGGTCAAAATAAATGAATAATTATTTTGGGAATTTTTGATCTCGTCTCTCTCTCCAAAATAATTTAAAGAGGGAGAGACGGTACACGCCCGGCAGAAGCACGGTCGATCTGGGTTCAAAGCCCAAGGGAAAGAAACCGGCGAACGATGCGAGCAGTATCGAGCAGAACCGCCTTCTGCATCCGCGCTGGAAGCGAACTGCCATGGAATTATTATTACTATTTATATTATATTTGTCATATCTCGGGACTACTCGTATGTAGTCCCAAACCTTTGGGAGGCGTGCGTAGAGGCCCTTTAAACAATTTAGTCGAAATGTGATGTGACACCAACCGACAATTATCCCTATACGCACTGTAGGAGTACACTCAAAGGAGTACAAACAAAAGAAACCAGACTATTGGGTTGAAGTGCAAACGGACTAGGTAACTGGGACTATGGAAGGAACTATGGCGCCTGCCCGACCTATGTTAATAACACGGAAAAATGGGCAGGCAGAAACTCGCAAACTCAATTAAAATGGGCCCCCAACGGTTGCTCGCACGGAGAGATGAGGAGGCAACATTTTCTGAAAGGTTAAAGCGAGGAGAGGTGTCACTGGACTTTACAGGACGATCACTTGCTCCCTGAGGGTCCAGCATCACGTGCCCATTTGCCACTTACGTTTCACATCAACATTTCGAGCATATAGTTCTTGCTTCTCCACTCTGACTGGCCTCCCACGGCAAGCCAGAAGTGTCCCTCGTTCACTCCAGCCAACCAACAAAGGCAAGCCGAAGATGAGGAACAGGGCCTTCCTCCGGGAAAACGTTCGGGTGCATGAGGTTTCTACTGCCCAACTCGCCTCAAGCTGCCCTGTTATACCATGCCCTGTTAGCTGTGTAAGCTTTGTACACGTTGTACGCCTCTCCCGTGTCCTGATGTTCGCCTCGGACGTAGGGTTGGATTTTGAATTGAATATAATGCATTTATCATTAACCTATTAGATATATGTATCAATATACTGATAATACGAATATAAATACAATAAAGTGGTCTCAAGATATATTTCGGGTCCGATCTGAACCCAGCATCAGTTGAGTATCTTAAATAAAATGTAAAATATATAGACATTGACACACATTTTGTACCTATTTAATTAAATATTTGACATGTAATTAAATTGAAAATTTAATTTGACATGCCAATACAACAATGTTATAATAATATATATATATATATATATATATATTGCAGTTATAATTGACTTTTTGTATATTTTCTCAAATGAAATCATTTCAATTTACAAGACATGACAATTTGTACGCCTAACGACAGAGCATACGGCACACATACACTTAAGGCGATATGTAAAAGTTTTAGCGTCCCTTTTACTCCATATGCGAAAAAACCCACAGTGCGAGAGGGACGGATTCATGGAAAAGTAGCAAAAGGTCGGTTTTTTATTAATATAAAATGTACTAAAAATTCTATCAAAATTTCGTTTAACCAGGTCCTAAATACTGTTAAAAACCATCTAATAAAATATAATTGCAGTCCATATGTCATTCTAAATTGTCAAACTAGGAGAATTGGTGTCGATAAAGACCTCATTTCAATAAATATTTCTATCGAGCCGAAATTCTCCAATCGCGTTTCTGTTTTAACAGATCCTTAGAGAAAGATTCCAAAAATAATATACTATTTTATCAAAATTAAACATTGTTTACCGAAGTAGATATAGAAGTTCTAAAAGTGCGATTTTTTTTCCGTAGCGCCTTAAGATCTACTTACATATGACTCAACAATAAATTATATTCTGATCTATTCTATTCTATCTTATGAAAAGTTGTTCCTTCACTGAGCATCTGATTTTATTTAACCTTACCGTCTATTTACACCTTGTGTATGAAACCTTCTTAGAATTCATTATGTTACATCAGATCCGTATCAAATCCCCTTGTTCTCACGGAATCCCTCAAACAGAGCACATCTCATCTGTAGCTTGTTAATTAAATCTTATCCCATACATACCGTTGTTCATTATATGAAGTAACAATAACGTCAGTGATTCAGAGTAAGTGTTCTCTTGTTGGCATACTCGTTCATAAAGAAAAAGGCGAAAGGGAATATTGTGATTCATTTTCACCGTCCTTGCAAGGGTATCAGGACATCAGTTTGCTATTTATGAAATCTTTACGTTCCTCCCTGTCATGTGAAATTTTTCACATTTAAAATCAGTACAATGATTATATTTACAGTGGCTATGTTGGGCCGTTATATATTTTGACTGGTTTACTTTTCTGTAAAATGGCTATTTGATGAATTCTAGGCTTTTAAGGTAATTTAATTCATATCTCCTTGCGATGGATAAATTGCCAAGTGTTCAAACATAGAAATTTATTGCTATCATAGTAATTTAAGGTAATATTTGGCCAAATGAGCTATTTTCACTAATTTGGACCTGTTGAACACGAATTTGGATGTTGACAGGACCAAATCTAGTCCGCAAGTTTAGAATTCAAGATGGCAGACGTTTCCTAAATATTAAGATATGATCTCTCCCGATTTTTTTTTAATCAAAGACGACCTTATAAGGTTTATGTTGTTGTAAAACGCAATAGTAATCGTGTTAAACTGTCTAAAGTCTAAACGGTAATGAAGCCGTTTTTAGTGCGTAAAATACTCGATAAACGGCGAATTTGGCAAAAAAAAAATCGTTTGGCCATGTCAATTAATTATAAGAATGACATAATTTTTTTTCAAATTAAGAGCGGTTTCGCAGCCACATTGTGAAAAACTGGCCTTTTTCCAATTAGTCGAAACAGAACACTTAAATACAAAATAACCTAATAGTTATTAAACAAAACCTTATAACCGATGTGTATGTTGCCATTTCAAAATTTATAATTTCAAACATTTTGAAATTCTTATTTACAGAAACCAATGGCATGGCAACATACACAATACATTGGCAATAAGATTTTGTTGAATAACTATTTAATTAATTTTGTATTTAAGTCTTTTGTTTCGAATAATTAGAAAAAGGGCGGGTTTTTCACAATCCGGCTGCGAGGTTTCGCAGCGGTTGCTCTTAATGAAATGGAGGAAAGTTTCCATAATACTGAAAACTCAATTGCTACAAATTGCTCGAATAAAGGTAATGTTATTTGAAATCAGAACGCATTCAACGCTTTGTTTTCGATATTCAGGTATGCAAAATAATAAGTAGACTTTATATAAAATTAAGTAATAATTTAAACTCAATAACAATGAACTGAGGGCCTTTGGGCGTTTCATTTGGTACTGATTTCCTTTTACATAAATCTTTGTATATATATCACGGCTCATCTTTCAAACTTATCTAAACGTGTCGTAGTTCGCGCGTATCCGCTGGAAGGAGGATTCCGTGGCCTAGCGGATACTAGGGCTGGAATGGCGGTCACGATAAAAAATAATGGACGTTTCATTGGAAAAAGCTTAATGGTAATGCATCTATAAAAAATGGCACCGCAAAGCCTATCAATGACAAGTATAAAATTACTGTATTATTTTAAGCGCATTCAATCGATTAATGATGTGTGTTTAATATTATTTTAACAAGTAGTGAGAACTGATTCTTTATTCAAAATGATAATTAACTAGATGTGCCCCTGGCTCTGTCTGCGTTGAAAATATAACAATAATAATTAAAAAAAAACCTTAAAACACTTGAATCATAGAGAGGAGATGTTTGTAATTGACGTTGGGTGTAGGAGATAATCTCTGGAACTAATACATTTGATGTTCAATTTGCCTAAAGTTTCGTTGCATGATGTTACGTTTTTGCAAACCCAAAACAGTATGAACGCCCGTTTAGACATGCCATACAGATCTGACGTTTCTAAAACGCGGAACATTTCGACTTCATTCTTTAATTATTAAGCGATCACGTATCCAAACCCATATTGTTTATACCGTTTATCTTATCACAATCCAAGGAATCGATTTGCATCATTTTTTTCGCGATTTTGGCATTCGTGTGATTGATGTGTAGATGTGTAGAGCACCATCTCACGCTTTCCCGTGAATTTTGTCCCTTTCTAGTTTTGTCGATTTTATATAATAGATTATTTGAGAGTCATATAATATTACTTTATCTATTTCCATACTGCAATAATTGCAACACTAAAAGCAGTTTTATAAGTACATTGATTGTTTATCCGATGTTATAATATTACATTATAACACCGCAATTCTGCGCTATTATTGGTTCAATTTATTATAAAACAATCAATAACAGAGACGAAATAGTAGATTATGCACTAAGGGAATAAAGCAGTGTCTTACGTCACGGGCGGCATATTGAACCCTGAGCGTAACGAGGGACTCTAGAGTTAACTCCTAAGCGTAGCGAGGGAGTTATATAGAGTCCTGAGTAAAGCGAGGGGTTCAAGCTGCCCAAGACAAAGACAGGCTTTATTCCAGAGGAGCATACTCTACTTTTCACACCTTCTGCGAGACAATAAAAAGCCAGAGCCCCAGAAATTAAGTATTTATTTTGTAATTAATAAAAATCAAAAGTGAATATTGATGTTAGACACATTAGTAGAAGATTATTAATAATCTCTAAAGCGTCTGTTTTGATATACTCTGGAGTAGAATCATTATCACTATCACTCGACATTTTTTATCAACATTAATAATTCAATAAAATTCACTGACAATCACAGCACCAAACACCGTCTTTTGTTTCACATTCTTTGTAAACACTTTTTTTCATTTTGTTGAATTCTGCTTGTGGTGGCCAGTTCGATTTTCGAACAAACCTCTTTGCAATCCCATATGGGTATTTGTTTTCCACGAGTTTCCACACGAATTTGACGTTCCAAATTTAAATCACTTTAATCCCTAGGGATTTTCATATAACTTTGTATCCCTTAATGCGTTACTTTACGTTGAGGTTGCATGATATGTAATTGGACATTGTCGAGCAGGTGGTGTGAAAAATAAGTTTCGACATTATTTCTTAGGCCTTTTGACCTGATTGGCCTTCAAGCCGCATTACCGAGACGACACACCCGAGGTTCATGAGCGAATGTTGTTCTTCTTATTTTTCTTGACATTTTCTTGAATATTATAAATAAAGACGATATTTTTGATGGTCGTAGATAAGTTATTGTGTGCAACTGAACATAATTTGACATTGGAACACTCGTGCAAAATTATTACGAAGCTCACTTCGTTTGTTTCGTATGCAAGCACTCGAGTCTCAATGTTTGAAATTATATTATTATGTTATAGTTGCACAAAATACTATTTATTTTTTTAGATTTTGGATCCGATGATTGTAGAATTATTAACTTGTAAGTAGTTGACATAATAAAAGATTTTCTGCAACATTTTTTTCATTTTCCCAAGGACCTGTGATTGACGGATGAACAACGTAGCGCTTAGAAAGGATAATATTGTTTTTCTTAACTGCGAGAAATTCGCAATTTACGTCTGTCACCGACCGCGCGCCACCCGCCCGCCCGCCGCTCCCCCGCCGCGCTGTACGCCCGCCCTTGCGCGTTTTCGAGGCAGGGTGCTGCTTCCCACTCTGATTTATTTATTGTTGTACAGTCTTAATTAAAAGTCAGTTTAAATTAGAGTAAAACTAGTGAAAGGAATATTAGTACAAAGAAATGTGTTTACATACACATTTGGTCTCATATAGACAGATGGCAGTCTGGCCATTCAAAGATTTGTTAGTTTGAAATTGAAAGTTATTTGTTTAATTAAAGACAAGTAAACATAAGGTATTTTGCAGAATTCTTCAAAGAAAAACCAAGCTCTACATTTATTGGACTTTATTTTAAATTTTATTTTACTTTATGACAATTATATAATTGAAATTGGGGTAAGTTGGGATCTGAGAGTTGAATGTCCATTTACAAGATTATAAAATGAGTACATATAAATATGTATTTATGTATACATATGTACGCACAATGTTATAGTCAGATTTAAATTTTACTTGTTTAATTTTATTTAGATTATTTAGATCATTTACACATTCAACTTAAAAAAGAATTCTAATTATTAATTTTAGGATTATATCAACGAGAAACAATATAATACGTTATTTTAATATTAATATAGAAAACCACACAAATAGCATTTACATAAAAGCAGTAAACAGATAAGTTAAGCTCTGTACTGTACCCCATTTGCATATTAGAGGCAGATTCATACGGCACGCCTGTGTCTAAGTTTTCTCGCTTTCTCTATTCATTCTACACACGGATCTTAAATTCACCCTGACTCGAAATATTTTCTCCTTTCTTTTCACGGCAGACGTTGTCACGTTACTAACAGGTAAAGCACTAAATATAAACAGACTTCTAAAATTAGCAGCAATTTGAGATAATCCTACATTCAACTACGGGGTAAGTTACTATAATTATTTCTTGCTTTTGGTTTAAGTATTGTTATGTCATTTAAGATTTTTATTTGTTGTAAGTGGCTGTTTGTTTACAACGCTGCCACCATTCCATCGCTGGCTGCCAGGCAGAGTTATGAGTACTAGCTATTTGGCTTTGCACAGTAAGAAATGTTCCTAAAATCTGACTGAACTTTTTTATAGGTACTTCAGATTTTTTGTTTTAAGGCTGTTGTTGTACCTTCGGTCGACCTGTGTCGGTACAAATATCGACAGAAACAATATTGAAATAACGTTCATATCAGCGCGTTTTGGATTACGTCGCTAGGTCTCCGGATCAAAATAGGCGCTTAAAATATTTAAAAATGTATAAATAAAATTCTTCAAAAATAATCAAAGAAACTCATTTGTTATGATAATATCGTCAATTTGACTACGTTTCAATTTGTTTCTTTCCATACATAATTAATTAAATCGGACCTTATTGTTAAATAAGACCCAATTTTGGTATTTATTTTGTTAAGTTATAGATAAAAAAATTAAAATTATAAAATTTTGAAGCTCAACATTCCACATATTATGTATTATAACATATATCAATTAACATCTGAATAAAACCCGACCTTAATTTTGGCTTTTTCGGGTCACCAGCTGTAAGAAACACCATAACACTATCAAATTAAAATTTTCATTGCAGTAAAGTATTCATGCACGTTTTGCATAGCAAAATGTAGCCTGATAGCATAAAATACTGTGGCATATTTAAATCAACAGTAGGAAATATGCAAAGTGTGTACATATAACTAAATGTAACTACCAACGTAGACCTATTAGTTACCTATTAAGGCTACATGTAAAGTCAGATTCAGCACCTCATTTTGCATCAATCAGAACTGAACTTTACGACGTTTAATTTCGGTTTAAAATAGCGCGCTCTCAGCCGTAGCTGCTTACGACCATCAAGAAACACGCGCTTACGAAAACCTGCGTTTTTATTTAATAACTCGGCTTCTAGATGAAATTATTAAAATATTATTAAAGGTGTAGGTGGGGTTATTAGTCACTCATATTTATAAAAATTTCAAGGCTCTATAATTTAAGGAAGGTTCTTTAACAATAGAAAAACATGAAATTTAGAGGTAACTTCTTAGTTTATTTTTCTAGAATGATTAAACCAGCCTTATAGATAGTCTACTACCTATATTATTTTTATTGAATTGATTGACCAAGTTACACAATGTGAAATGGTCATTTGAAGTTGTGCATATGACCTTATACAGACCCTTAAAGTCTGTATGTTCTTAACACTAGAGTAATTAGAATAAGCATTTGTTGGTGAACTACAATTCAGTGTTATCGACACAGTCCACGAAGTCATAGAAGCACCTTTTATTTGCTAGAAGAAAAGTATATATTTTGCTAAAAATATGCCAAAGATCGGACATTTGTTGCACCAAAAAACGTAAAATAATAAGTTTTCAATGCATGTGCTCGTAAAGGCCCACTTTTTATGCATCAAAACCGAACAGAAAGTCGATTATTTTGCCCTAGGGCTTTATTATTATTATTATTTTTTATTTGTTTGCAATGGTTGGCTAACCTGTAGCCTTTCCTGTGTACCATAGATGTGATACTTTTTTTCCCACTGTTTAACGGCTCTGGATACAATCCTTTTGAGCCAATCATAATTTAAAGTTCACAAGATTATATTTGTTTTCATTTCCTCACACTATGCATTGAAAAACGTAGTATGATACACGGGCGTAAAAGCAATAAATTACTCGGTTACGTTTAAAACACTCGCTACGCTCGTGTTTTAAATCGTCCTCGTAATTTATTCCTTTGCGCCCTTGTAGCATAAACTACTATTTCTAAACTTTTTACCGTCTGCAAACAATACATGCGGTGTCACACCATTTTGGGAGCTTCTAACGATACTCACTCGGTTGTTTGTTAGAAACCGCAAATAAGTTGCAGATTCCATTGTTTTTCTTTGAATCTTTTCTATAGATTAATATCTGAATTAAAATGTATTATTCCATTGAAAGTGTTAATATTCTCGAAGTATTTGTGGTACGGGGTCCAGTACAAAATCGCAAAGGTCATTGACCGATTTTCTTGCTGCTCTAGAAATAGAATTTAGCTCTTTGAAGGACACAAGACGGCTATAGCAGTCAAAATAATAAATCGTTTTATTTATGTTAATTTTGTTAAAGAACGAACCTGATTCAAGGAAGTTCGTGTTCGTTTGAGGTATGTCGTAACAGTAGTTTATGAAACTGGCACATAAATAGGTTATTAAAACACGAGTTTTCTAATAGAATACACGAATGTTTTATTACCAAGTCATGTGTAGTTTCATACACTACTTATTTACACTCATGCAATAGATTACCTAACTATTTTCCAATTAAGCTTTTCTTGATTTTGCTGGTTCCTTTTGATTGTTAGTCGGTTTTGTTGCTCAGTATATGCTGTCAAACATTTTTGCCCAGAATAAAACTTTAAACAAACAGAAAAGCAGCAAAAATTAAATAAATAAATAACGCACAAAATCCATCCAGCAGCTAACCGCGCATGTGAAATAAAGGTCCGGTCACAAGTTCTACCATCATTAAAATCAATCGCAGTTCACCGCTTATGGGTTTGGTCACAAGTATGACCATCATTCAAATCATTTCCTAATAAAACCTGACACATGGCTGTATGGGCTAAGTTCCCCTTGTCTTCCTACTTCGTGTAATTGTGCTTTTATAACAAAAAAAGTTATTTAAAAGCATTATTTTGTTAAGAAAACAGTACTTTTATTTATTTGTTTTCTGTATTAGAGACGTTCGTAAAAAAAAATGTCATGCACTATTTTTGAGTTCATAATCATTACCTCAAAATTTCCAACTCCACCTAACCCACAAAACTAGACATACAAAGCCATACCTTTTGTACATTTGTCATAGTGATTAAACGATGACGTCAGTAACAATACACTGGGACTGTATCGTTTTATTCAGGAAACTAGAATCATTAGTGACACATGTCGTTCGGTTTGAGTGAGCCAGCAGTCATCTATTCACAGAATTCTATTAGAGCTCTAATGAGCGTTAAACATGCAAAATTAACTGGCTACCGGTTCGAATGAAACACTGCATACTGAATAATTGCAGAGCCAGCCTCCGTAAACATCCCATGAAAAAGGCTGTTTTACATCTAGATAAGGCTAGCTAGTATTTAACAACTGTCAAGATTGACTTTATTTTTTGTCGCGCTTAATGCCTCGTTTTAAAAATTGCTCTCGTATGTTTAATAGAAAGAGCAAACACAGACGTACCACCTATGTTAAATGCTCAAACATATCTATTATTTGCAACAGCAGGAATAGAGAGAAACTCCATGAAATCATAATGTCAATAGAACGTAACGGAACGGTTTTCAAATGTGTTCGGATAATACTCGGACAATAGTGGCAGAGAACTCCTCTATTATTCACACTAGAGTCAATATCTCGAACGAATACGGTGTTATTCTGTGAAGCGCTCCTTTCTTTAGCATCCCACTCCAAATCCAATACGTCAAACAGTTACATACATGTAACATATTCTATCTTTATATTATAGGTATGTAAGTGTGTACTAACATATATTTAGATTATTTAACACGTAACAGTAAGTAACGTGTAACAGTATAAATTCAAATAGTTTATTTTGTAAAGTAGGTATACATAATACACTTTTTACGAGTCAAATTGAATCTTATAAATATATAAGTAATAATAGTAGTTTATGCTACAAGGGCGCAAAAGAATAAATTACGAGGACGATTTAAAACACGAGCGTAGCGAGTGTTTGAAACGTAACCGAGTAATTTATTGCTTTTACGCCCGTGTATCATACTACATTTTTCAATTCATAGTGTGAGGAAATGAAAACAAATATAATCTTGTGAACTTTAAATTATAATTGGCTCAAAAGGACTGTATCCAGAGCCGTTAAACAGTGGAAGAAAAAGTATAACGTCTATGGTACACAGGAAAGGCTGCAGGTTAGCCAACCATTGTAAAAAAAAAAAAAAAAAAACATAATAATAATAAAGCCCTACGGCAAAATAATCGACTTTCTGTTCGGTTTTGATGCATAAAAAGTGGGCCTTTACGAGCACATGCATTGAAAAGTAATAAATGTTCATGAACTAAATTAAATGTTTATTTAATTTATGGTGTAATATATATACGATTAAAATTTACAATTATACAAGGTGAAATCTAATAAACCACCCGAACCCATACCGGAGACCCGGCCAGCGACCAGCAACAAGGTTCAATGATCACCAACCGAGCCCCCAGCACAAATCCAGGCAGCCGACCAAATCCAATATACTACGAGTACATACTAATAGGTTACATAAATTAATATATGCCTACCTTCACCCATTCGATTATGTAAGTACTACATCTTTTCTCAAGAAGAAAATGTATTGGAACGAAATTCTTTATCGCACACTACACTCCAGACACTTGGCGAATGAGAGCTAGCCCGAAAAAAGTATAAGACTTCGACCGTCAAGACTTACAGCCATGCATGTAGTGTTAACTTATTTAATTATGCCTGTTATATAGCGAAGGGAATTTTGTTCCAACCGGGTGTCACACGATTCCTCTCGTTTTTTTTAGTTATTTTTAATTTTATATATGAGATATGAAGAGATATATAGGTATTTGCTCGGGATCAAAACTTATTTAAAATGTTGATTTAGTATGAAAGAACATTGCTAATTGAATAATTTTAATATGATTCGTTTTTGAAATTTGATCCTTTATGAATTTGGCAGAACTTTTCTTCTTTGAAGCCTTTCGTAATTAATTCTGATAGAATTGCTGAAAGTTTTGTCTTTCAAATACATATTAAAAGTTGGTTGAAGGCAAGGAAGTCTTTTGTATGCCTAATTAATGTCTGATTGGCACATACAAAAGAGCACGAAGGGACAAGGTAGATAAGTAATAATTAAAACTGGAATATAAATCTATTTACTACCAATTCTTAAAGGAAAATAACTTTTTAATTTGTGTATAATATTAATTACAGCTCTTTTCTATTAGGAAAATACGTAAATTGTAAAGATATCGTGAAAAGTTGCGCTGGTACACTTAGTTAAAAACGAGAAGTTGATCAGCGATAGTACTTAGCGCCCTCATTGGTATTTTTTAACTATTAAATTTATTGTAAGTATGTGTGAATGTTGTTGTAAATTATATATTTTGCTTGTAGAAAACATAAAAATAAATATTATTTCTGGTAGCAAACAATACGGAGTGACGACTTGGTCCACAACTTGCGTCAAATGAATACTTGTATACATAATAGCAAAAAAAAAAAAAAAAACATTTGAAGAAGGCGATATGCCCTCTTTTGTATTTACTAAAATTAGAAATAAATGTACTTAAATTTGTAATATAGGTAGTAATTTTTGAACACGTCGACCACCACGCGAAAAGCCACCGCGCGCGACGACGACAACGATGAATTGAAATTAAAATCAACGAATTAAAATTTTAGTTCGTTGATTAAAAATGTAAAAAAAAAGATTTTATTATCTTTTTCGTCAAAAGTATTGTGAATATACAAGTAACCTACCCTGTGACGGAAGTTGTTGACCAAATCAACACTTTATACTCAATAAAATGAATATTGAACCATCAGTCGAACCCAACTTGTCAGCAAATTTAACTTCAATTAAGTGCGCCTACAATATTCAGAGATCTTAAAATTACCTAACTGAATTTTGGTAAGAAAAGTTTTGTTAAATTTGCTCAGAGTTAAACCAGTATTAAATTCAATATTGAACAGTTTGACTTTATAGACTTTAGAAAAGCCAATGAATGATTTTCGGTGATCTAGAAATTGGAATTAGTTGAACCGTAACAAAGTTATAACATTGAGCATAAAAATACACTCCGTGGCACATTAAACTACCTAACCTTGTTCCATCTCTATCTCTACAAATTATTTCAACAACATCCTTTGTAAGTAGGGCGTTCAATAAAAAGTGAGAATGAGTATGTTGCCAGTAAATTTTATTGAATGTTATTTTATTTTTCGATATAGTCGCCTTTTAGCATAATACACTTGGAATATCTTTTTTCTAAGCCTAAAATTCCTTTCTTAAAAATACTCTTCCTCCTAAACATCTAAAAATTCCTGTAATACAGCGACCACTGCTTCATCATTTTCGAATCTCTGTCCTCCCAGATACTCTTCAACTTTGGAGTAAGATAAAAATCACTAGGAGCAAAGTCGGGTGAATATGGAGGATGCTCAATTATTTCGAATCCAGCATCTCGAAATGCAGTCATTGCAACGGCGGACCTGTGAGCCGGAGCATTATCTTGATGTAACAAAACCATTTTTGCTGGTTTGCTTTGCCGTTTCTCGCAAATTACGTTACGCATTTTTTTCATTTGTTCTGTATACAAAGAGCTCGTAACAGTAGCTCCATGGTCGAGATATTTTATCATGACCACCCCTTCACTATCCCAGAAAAGAGAGCCGTTCATCTTTCTGGCGGAAATATTCGCCTTAAATTTCTTAGGGCTTGGAGATGACGGTCTTTTCTAAGTCATGGACTGTAATTTTGTTTCTGAATCGTAATGGTGAAGCGATGTTTTATAAATTTTTGTAAATCGAGCCATAAAAACGATCAAGAGCTTTTTGTAACAGTTCCAAAGAAGCTCGAGAAATGTGGTTTGTTTTTGTGCATCGGTAAACATTCTGGGGACGAAGCGTGCGGATAAATTTATCATCTCCAAGCATTCATGTAAAATGGTATGAACACTACTAGTTGAAATTTTTGTTTCTTCGGCTATAAAACGTACCATAACACGGCGATCTGCAAAAACAATTTTTTTGACTTTTTGAAACATTTCTTCGGTCACTACCGTTGTTGGGCGACCCGAGCGAGGGCCATCTTTGGTGGATGTTCGTCCACGTTTAAATTTGGCACACCAACGTGCAACTGCAGAATACAGTGGAGCATTTGCTCCTAAATTATCCTGTAAGTCACGATTAACTCGTTCCGTAGTAAATTGTTCAGTCACAGATACTTCATAACCACGCGCAATATTTTTTTTTCCGTTTTCGACAACTCGCTACGACAGACTGCAGACTGCAGACTTCCAATTTAGAAAAAAAAAAGATAATCAAGTTGTTTCCTTTTTTTTAATCTAATCAATATTCCAGCTTTGCCAGCCAGTATGTACTTTTTTTGGTTCCAAAGAGTTTGTACCTCATTATCACTTTATAATGAACACCCCTCGTATTTTACCCAAAAAATTACTTTCTTGATTGGATGAATGGTCTTTTACAGTTTGCAAGAGGCAACACTCAGTACATTTTTGGTTTGGTGGTTATATTTTCAATACCTTGTATAGCCTATACAGTAACCAGGGACACTATGATAATAAAGAGAGCCGCATCCAAATCTGTTTAGTGGTTTTTAAGTTAAAACGGACGAAAATTGTAAAAATTCAGGACAATACTAATAACCCATTTCATTTAAAATTTCGCAAAAATATTCAATGTTCAGACACGTCTTTTTGCTACTTTATTATTAGTGTAGATATAGATATTGAAGATATCTGCAGTATTATAAATATATCGCCACGACACAAATCCCCGAGGGGCTATCAGAGGTGTTCCGAGTTTGAACTGTGAAACGCTCGTCAACCGCGTCGCACCGACGATTACTACGTCCCAACGTGATGAATGGTGAACCCTGTCGCCGTTATTTGGGCATACATACACGCTTTTTAGGGCATGCGATTTGCATTAACCATGAGTTAACCGTATCCCCGTCACGGGGACAACGATACGTAGTTTATTTCCTTCCCGTTGTCCCCTTTACCCGTATTCCCGTCACGGGGACAACGAGACGTAATTTATTTCTTTCCCGTTGTCTCCGTTAAGAAGATGCAGCCACCGGGAATTTCTTCTCCTGTGGTGAAGCCGAATAGGAGGAATATATTTCATACATTTGGCTTAGTTTTTAGCGCGGCAGGAAAAATACCACGTTCAGATCACAACTAAGTAATACCAGTGACTACTTTTATTTGTCAAAACTGGAGAGAGGGATTTAGAATAAGCGAATGAGAGCTTCGCAAAAAACAATGTTATCTGCGCTTTTGTTTCGCAGCTGAATCGTCACACAGCCGAACGTAGATCCTTTTTGGCAATCTATGCGTGTACATTTTTTTTACCCTCTAATTTTGTAAGAAAAGAGTTTTAAAGCATTAGAGCACGATATTACAAAGATACCTATTCAATATATTGATTTTCACTTTATAAATGAATTTGTAAAATATAATGTGGGAAAATTCCACCTTTTGAGCGATTGAGATATAAATTAACTTAAGACACTGAATTGATTAATGAAACAATTATTAATGAAATAGTTAAGAAAATGGTATAAAGAAACGCATAAGAAAAGTATATCTGGATGTGAGGAGCTCTGAACCAGGATTCTAACCGAGGATCTCTCGCTAACCTGGTGCCTGCTCTGAATCGCTGAGCCGGTAACTGAGCTATCCAGTTCTCAACACAACCTGCGAATTTACCCATATTATGTTTCCCTATACCGCAATGATGTGTCTAGGTACTCACTTTTTTAGTGAGCCATTTGGCGTCTAGAGGATGCTAGTGTATTCAAGGCCAGTCAAAGACTATTTATTTATGCTATATTTATAAATAAATTATTAAAAAAATTAAACAATATACACGAAAACTGTTTATACTAAACACAAGTACATGTAAAAAAACAAGAATAAAAAATACAAGTTATTGCTTAAATATCTTCTGGTGAATTCCAAGCACCACATATAAAAAGACATGTTTCTGCAAACGGGGACAATGGGAATAATTCATTATTAATTTATTTTACTACATCAACGGGGACAGAATACGGAGACAACAGGAACTATTTTTAGTAATTTTGTTAAATTTCCGCTGTCCCTGTTAACAGGGACACGACCACTGGGGACAGCGGGAATACACGCAAGTTTCCTCACGACGTTTTTCTTCACCGTTCAGCAAGTGGAAAGTAAGACAAATACTATACACATAAATTCCGAAAAACTTATTAATTTATGCCCGACCGGAGATCGAACCTAGATCTCAAGTTTGAGAGGCCAGCGTTCTACCCCTGAGCTACCGCTTCTTTCAGCGGTATTAAATAAGAGTAATTATGTTTCTATTTTCAAATCTGGTAATAAAAGGAAACAATAGTTACATTGCGACAGAAAAAAGCAACGAACGAAATAACAAAATTTCAAACTAGACGCCAAGCCTTCAACATCGTCTATTTGTTTTTCTCTTGGCCTCGTTTTGATATGTTTTGCTTGGAGTACTCGTATGTACCTATACATTCGCATGTTTATATAGCTATATGCGGTTTCAAACGTTTTTAAAACGATTTCTTTTTTGGAGTACCCTAGATTTGTATTTCAATTACTTTGCGCCTGTTTCGTTACAAACAAAAATACATGCACGGGACGCAAATAGACGCCCCTGATTAAACTGTGGTAACTTGCTTAACATTTTTATATCATCTGACCATCTAACTACCTCTGAGTTCGTCCACTGGCCTTTCCAATATTTCGTTATTCTTGGCGGTCCTCTTCACCCAGCCGCCACCTTGTCGTCTATCCAGCGTGCATAAGATCGGCCTACGGTACGATTTGCTCTACGTGGTCTCCATTCTAACCTATTCCGGCCTCAATGACCATTATGTCGGCTATAATGTCGATATTACCTGATATTAGTTTTCCCCTTTTTAACCGATGTCCCTACTGACAGGTCTTTCTTAAAAAAATAGTGTTTAGATAGCTACTTGAGCCAATTAATAAGGCAATTGAAAACTGTAGTTTATATTGTTTATAAGTCGAAGTGAATCGGTATACGAAGTCTGTAAACTCTCCAGGTAGCTATTAAGTTGCCTTTATTACATTTTTACACAGTAACTTGCCAATATTGGCGTTCAAGAGCGATGGTGAAGATAATTCTTTTTAAAATGTTGACTCCAACCCTTTTTAGCTAAGTAATATTCTTAATAAAAGATAGGAAATCTTTTTGAAGATTAAAACAAATATCTTAAATGAAATTAGAAGATTTAAATTAATTAAAACATTATAAAATTCAACATACCCAGTGAATTTGTATATTATCTCATAACCTTAAGAGCCCGGTCCGCGACGACGACAACTTTGATGTAAAGCATTTTTTAATTTTTCTGGCCTTTATCGCGATGTTTTTGGAAAAACCAAGGACATACACCACTTCATATTGGCCTTCTAAATGAATGCCTAAAATTATTTGATTGAATTGTTTCTCTTTTGCAAATTATTTTGGTACTTACGAGCCCGTTCCGAATAGTTCTTCATAATGTCTAAGTACCAAAATAATTCGCAAAGGAGAAACAATTCAATCAAATAAATTTTAGGACTTCATTTGGACGGCTAATATGAATTGGTGTATGTCCCTGGTTTTTACAAAAACATCGCGTTAAAGATGAAAAAAATATTTAAAAAATACTTCGCATCAAACGGATGAAAAATACGGAGCGGGTTCTTAAGTAATTTTAGTAGCAATACTTTTAAGAGCGGACATGCTTGACCATTTGACCATTTTTGTATGCACAATTATCTGAACGGATTTAGGTTGCAGATGAGTTTATGGGAAAAACTATTGCTTAAAAAGTTGCAAATTCTCATTAAATCCCTATAGTCTTTAGCATTCCACTTTGAGCATTCCTGGTCCCATCATGCAGATTAAATAAACCCTAAATTATGCACTTTATTACCCGTTTCCTATTGAAAAGAAGAAAAAAGTACCCAGAATTCCTGAAAATCGAGAAATAATTCGTAAAAGGCATATAAACGAGAACATACCATCCATTTTAACGTGTTTGAGATAAGCAAATGATGAATATGTGACTTTCATCTAAATTCGTAACATTTACATTGGAAGCTTCGATGCTGTTCTCTTTTGAAAATGAATTAAGATTGCCACGAAATACATTCGTGAATTCTGTACCTTGTTGCATAACACGTCTATAGCTGTGACAAAAATATGTTACAATCAGAAGTTTGACTTTTAAACATACCCTCATATTTATTTAAAAGTCAAACTTCTGATAATAATCTGGATAATATAGGATTGTAGTTATTTATAAGTTCTGCAATTCTTTTATACATAAATTTATTGTTTTTGGGTTCTGTTAGAATGCCAAAGAGGACACTATTACTAAGCTTCAGCTGTCTATCCGTCTGTCACAGGGTACTATAGCTTCGGCCGTAATGCGTAACTAGTTGAAATTTTCACATAAACGTGTATCTATGGCTTCTGTCGGGGCAAATAATAAAAAAAAATAGAAATTGTAACCAAATCAGGGTTCTTTATTCACAGGATTTCAAACTGTTTGTCAGGCGCTACCACTTTGCACTTTGTTTTTTGCCGCCTTGATAATGTCGTTGATAATTACGTCGATAATGGTGTAGCAAGTTTACGTATATAAAATACTTAATCAATCATAACTTAACCCTCGACCGGGAAGGGTTTCTATGTAATTCTACTTCAACTCATAACTTATTCTCTGGATAATATCGTGGTAATTTAAATGTACTTTTAACAATTTTTTTCGGCGTCAAAACCCTGTTAACGATTTTATTTTAAATATTGATACAAACACGCTTCTGTCTCCCGACATATCTAGACTACATCGTAGATCAGCTATTAAGCAGGAAACTGTGGCTGTAGCAAAGTACAAACTATGACGTAGACAAGTCTTAATCGTAGAAAAACTATAAAGACGTAGCACTAGGTGCACTGTAAAGCAAATGAGCATATATTTATCTGTTCACACTATTACGTAGCAAGTCCAAAACGTGGAAATACAAGCAACACTGAAGAAAATGCGCATATCATTTTTCCACGTTTATCCGTTCGGTCTAAAATAAGGAAAAACTATGAAAAAATAGCGCTATCCGTTCAGACTACGATGTAGCAAGTCTAAAACGTGGAAAAAGTATAAAAGACGTCGCGCTAGTTGCACTGTAATGCAAATGGGCATATCTGTATCCGTTCAGACTAAAACGTAGCAAGTCTTAAACGTGAAAAAACTATAAAGACGTAGCGCTAGCTGCAATGTAATGCAAATGCACATATATTTATATGTTCAGACTATGACGTAGCAAGTTCAAAACGTACGTAAACGTAGAAATACTATAAAGAAGTAGCAATAGCTGTACTGTAATGCAAATGCGAATATATTTATCTGTTCAGACTATAAAGTATCAAATCCAAAACGTGGAAATACAAGCAACACTGAAGTAAATGCGTATATCCTTTTTCCACGTTTATCCGTTCGGTCTAAAATAAGGAAAAACTATGAAAACATAGCGCTTGGGACACTGTAGCAAATGCGCATATATTTAATTGTTCAGACTACGATGTGGCAAGTCTAAAACGTGAAAAAACTATAGAGACGTAGCGCTAGCTGCAATGTAATGCAAATGCACATATATTTATATGTTCAGACTATGACGTAGCAAGTTCAAAACGTACGTAAACATAGAAATACTATAAAGACGTAGCAATAGCTGTACTGTAATGTAAATGCGAATATAATTATCTGTTCAGACTATGAAGTATCAAATCCAAAACGTGGAAATACAAGCAACACTGAAGTAAATGCGCTTATAATTTTTCCACGTTTATCCGTTCAGACTACGACGTAATAAGTCTAAAACAAGGAAAAACTATAAAGACTTAGCGCTTTTGACACTGTAGCAAATGCGCATATATTTATCCGTTCAGACTACGATGTAGCAAGTTTATAACGTGAACAAACTATGTAGACATAGCGCTAGCAACACTGTAGCAAATGCGCATATATTTATCCGTTCAGACTACGACGTAACCAAACTATGAAGACGTAGCGCTAGCAACACTGTAGCAAATGTAGATATATGCGCATATATCTATCCGTTCAGACAACGTTTTAGAAAGTCTAAAACGTGGAAAAACTATGAGGGTGTAGCGCCAGCTATACTATAGCAAATTTGCTCAGAATACGGCGGCGTAGCAAGTCTTATGTGGGAAATCTTATGGGATTGTAGCACTTGTTATTCCAAATTCGTAACAAAAAGCGGACGTCATCTTGTGAATTTTACTACATAGCTTCTGTACAATGTTATCCCAAAATAACTACTTACTCATTTCAACAAAAATTACTTCTTAATGTTCAAGAATTTAAAATTTATTTAAATTTAAAAACGTTTGTAAACATATGGGTTCCGTCAATGTGGATATCAATTTGCTTCATACTTTTTTTAACATTTCTCACGAATAAATCGACGATTCTTTTTATTTTTTTTTGTCGTCTCAGAGTAATTCTCTACATGCCAAATATCAGCTGAATCAGCCTAGTTTTCCTTGATTTAAAAATTCTAATATACAGAAACCACATAAAATTTTCCAATGAAAGTATACACAATATAGTCATCAAGGTTTTGTAGAATAACTTTTGAGCAAATTTTGAATTTAAGTGTTCAGTTTTAATTAATTACAAAAAGGCGAATTTTTTACAATCCGCCTGTTAAACGTAGTCGCAGAATTTATTATTTAATTTATATATTTTACGAGAAGAATACCGTTACCATGGTGAAATATTGCAAAAAAATAGGAAGATCGACTCCACTAATGTAACTCGAAATTCAAAATGTCGATGAACGTTAGTTCAAAGTACGGAAGTTCGATGTACGCGTTAATTCGAAACTGGGTTATCAAGTGGTATGCTCTGCATTTACAACAAACAATATTTTTTTATTATAATCACCCGCAAAAACTAATAACCGTAAGAAGCTGGTAAAAACCTCGTCCCGTTGTTGGATATAAAATAAAAGATACCATGAAAAAGGCTCCTTCATTACCAAGACAAATGGTAGAAAGTTATTTAGCAAACTCCCTTTCCTCTGAAGAAATTTTCATTTTCTGTTTCATTAGTAAAATTTAATCCTATTACGAGAGAGGAAAGAGATGCTATATCTTGAAGGAATCTTGTAACGACTAAAAAGAAATATGTTTCTTTTGAACGCGATAAATTTCCAGAGGAAATTGATGGTGGTTTTGGGGCATCCCTAATTGCCTTTATAGATTCAAAATAGCCGTATAAAAGAGATTTCTTCTGCTTTGGCATCAATTGCAATTACCAGTGAACTAACGACTAATGAGGTTTATTTGGTATATACATATACAGTGTGTCCCTCGTACAAGTGCACATCCGAAAAGAGGTGAAACTAGACCTTATTTTATCGACAAAAAATGTTTTTTTTTTTGAAAATCTTTGTTTTATAAATTTATGTTTTAAATTTTTTTTTGCCTACCATGGAGACTATGTATAAAATATGTCAAAACTTTTATCTATCGCGAGTAATGCAATGAAATAAAACTGTTATAATTCTTAAGAATATACGTTGCATACCAAATCAAAAACAAAACATAAAAAATAATATCCTAAAAGATTATTTCTTTAATTTTGCCGTCTTTTTTTTCAGTAATAGTAAATTTTTTCAAAATAATGTCCCCGTTTTACTATACTTTTATTCCTATTTATCATTGCCTATTCCATTATCTTTCTAACAAAAAAAAAAATACAACGTTCTATCATAGAATACAATATTTTCTACGAGCGGTTAACCAAAGGCACTGCGCTCTCGTCCCATACAAAGATACCCAGGTGGAGTATTTTTCAAGATTAAAAAAATTTTTTTAAAAATAATTTTTCTTTGTTTTTGTCGATATATTTAGATCTAGTTTCACCCACTTTCGGATGTGCACTTCGGCTGTGCCATTTCAAAACCTAGCAAGGGCCTCTGGACAAATTTTACAGGAGAGCTAAAAAACGGTTTGGTCACTTTCATTTAATGCCCTACTAAAACTATGAGACACAGCTGAACGAGAGTAAGCTCAAAAGAAGCGGCAGATTCTTGGCGTGCCATAGAATACATTTTATCTATCTACGACCGATATCTTAGATGTAATGCACATATGAATGCACGTACTTGGTAACAAATGGTTGTCTGATACTTAAACGGCCGTCAATGACCATTTGATAACCTAGTAAGTGCTCTTACTAGGTTATAATTTAGTTTTGTTAGACCGCTAACCTTTGCAATTACATTTTCATAAACCTAGCAACTACAACCTGATTAGGTTAACCTAATATATAGGATGATTTATTTGCACAATTATTTAAATGTTCAGTTTATCTACCTAAATTAACAAGGCTATACAAGGTGACTTTTTGATCATCGTCCAAATTCATACTGGAGGCTTTGTAAGTGATCAGCATCATGAATCGATAACAATTTTTGTGAAATTCATGTAATGAAATTTTGACTTCCCATAGTAATTCACTGCCAGTCCTGAGTGAATCACTATGGAGAGTCGAAATTTCATTTTATGAATTTAACAAAAATCGTTATTGGTTAATGATGCTGATCACTTACCAAGGCTCAAGTATGAATTTGGACGATGTTCACAAATTCACCTTGTATATACAGATGACATTTAATTAGCTGAGGATATTTTGGGGAATGATAGTGCCTACTGAAATATGAACAACTTTCCTAAAAAATATGGTCGGAAATGAACATTTTTTATTTCTCAGTACATTGATCCGATCTGATTCTAAGTTACTATGGAAGACCCAAAAAAAATTTCGTTTGCGAACATACTTTTCTTGTGGAAAGTTGTTTCTAATGATGGCTTCTATCATTCTCCGAAATATCGTCAGTTTATTAAATGACCGTGTATTATTAATAAAATGAAACCAGTTAAATATTAAAAATTACGTTTTATTAATAAAAGAGAAACAAAATAGTAATCAGTCACAAAGAATTTTTGTTCTCCTGTTACCAAATCTTCAGAATGATTAGAAACAGGTAAATCAATCCAAAATGCTCTCCTGTTCATTGGCATCAAAGGAACTAATTTTGTTGTAATCCCTTATTTTTTGGTGCATAGTCCATTTTATCATTGAAGTACCGTGTCGAGTTGGCTAAGTGCTATTAGGAGTTTATTCTGTAGATCATCGGCTATCGCAGGAAGGCCTCCCTGTGCAGCACAGCACTGCCAGGCTGTGTTCACTGAAAACAACGGTCTGGTAAAATATTATTAATCTTACGCCGACAATTTTAAGATTATGGGGTATTAAATTCTTAAAAATCGTTATTTGTTGCGGTACTTACTGATAATCCGCAGTCTGCATCACTCCTTTTCACTGCATTAATCATCTTCGATGATCTATAAAACTGTTTAGGCATGATGGAATTAAATTTATTAAAGGAAACACGAGAAACGATGCGCACGCGGTGGCCATTAGCGTCATACTAAAGATTGCGCGCGGAAAAACATGCCGTAAAACCATTTGTAAACCTAGCATGTCGCATCGACCATTTCAAAACCTAGTAAGGCAATGTCCCTTGCTGGGTTTTAAAGTGGTTGATGCGTCTTACTAGGTTTAAAAATGGTTTCTGCGGCAAGTTTTTTTCGTCATGGTGTACTTACTAGGTTTTATTGAACTTTATTTTGGCTTCCAAGCGGGTTTTTGCGATTTTGACAATGCAGTTTCGTGGGCAATCACCTAATTAGATGTATGAATCAAAAACCCGTTTTTTTCTACATGTGTCCCTTGCTAGGTTTTAAAATGGCACAGCCGACTTGTACGAGGGACACACTGTATAAACAAAGTAGTATAACAGTGCTTTGTATAAGATCGATACCCGTAATTTTTTTGTTTTTTTTTAATAATAATCGTTGGTAAAAAACCAAGTGTTGACTATGACTTGCATTTTACAGTTCACACTTGGGAACATCTCTGACACCCCCTGCATAGGGATTCATGTCATGACGGTATGTTTTGTTTTCTTTAAAATATATTTAGTTTTTCCTCGTTTACACGTCGCTACGCTTTTTTACTTAGAACAGTCTATTATTTTTTAGCTTGAATAAAATTCTATCCAGCTTGAAAAGTTTTGTCGCATACTGACCTATTTTCTTAAAGAAACTTACAGGTTTTTTTACACTTTAGCTTGCACTTGTTTAAAATCCGTCCTCCGTCCGTCCGTACTATTATAAATGCGAAAGTGTTTTTGTTCGTTTATCCTTCTTTCACGCAGCAAAGAAACAACAGATCGAGATGATTTTTTGCATAGAGATAGTTTATGGGCCATAAAGAGTGACATAGGCTTTTTTATCCCGAAAAAAAATACAAACTAAATTTGCGAGATCACTCTTCACAGCCACGGGCAAAAACTAGTAGGCTATATTTAATTTTGTCTGCTTTAGTTAATCCTGCACCTGTAAACCAAATATTTATCATATTTAACTATGTTTATCAGTCCTTCCTAAAATCGGCGCTTGGCAACAGTAAAACTGCCACTCCATCAGAATGGTTTAGAATCTAAACTTTAGATAGAACCTTTCTAGGGTTAATTTAAAGATACAATCTATCTATTATCACCAATACACACGAAAACAAAATCATGAATAACAAAATAAATTGTACCATTTTCCAATAAAAAATGTATGGAGTCTTTGGTGAGGGCTTCATATAGTGTCACCGTAATATTTTTAAATCCAATAGTTTATAATTCCACTTCTGAGGCTATAATTTAACGCTAGTTTTTTTATAAAGGAGGTCCCTAGTGAAATTATAAACTATCGGACTTTATACAATGTAGCCGATTCTAAAGGCTTTAATTTTAGATTTAATGCTCTCAAAACTAAAATTATTCCAAAGTAATTTAGCTTCTATTTGTCAAACTTAAAGGGCTATTTTGCATTGACAAAAATTTCATTTTGACAGCACTAAAATTAAAGCCTTCAGAATCGGCTTTAATCTCTGGCTTAAATTATTATGTTTGCAGGTATGTCATATTTTAGTTGGTTAGAAATATTAGCCTGTGGACATGATATGTCTAAGAGAAATGGATAAATATTTTGTTCTATGTGTCCAATAAAGAATATAATGGATGAAAATATATGAAATATATTCAAATCCAGGTAGACAAGGATATGTTGCAGTACTTGTATCCACGAGAGGCCTCGTTATAACGGATTCACATTATTAATAGTCGTTTTGTGTAGCAAATTTATAGCCACTGTAAGAAATAGTAGTTTATGCTACAAGGGCGCAAAGGAATAAATTACGAGGACGATTTAAAACACGAGCGTAGCGAGTGTTTTAAACGTAACCGAGTAATTTATTGCTTTTACGCCCGTGTATCATACTACATTTTTCAATGCATAGTGTGAGGAAATGAAAACAAATATAATCTTGTGAACTTTAAATTATAATTGGCTCAAAAGGACTGTATCCGTAGCCGTTAAACGGTGTAAAAAAAGTATAACATCTATGGTACACAGGAAAGGCTGCAGGTTAGCCGTATAAATAAAAAATAAAAAATAAAAAAAATTATAATAAAGCCCTAGGGCAAAATAATCGACTTTCTGTTCGATTTTGATGCATAAAAAGTGGGCCTTTACGAGCACATGCATTGAAAAAAATATTTTGGTACTAAAACCTCGAGTGGAGGGTGCAAAAACCCCATGTACAGTATTTATAATAAACAAGTAGTAAAAAATTCGTGTCTGTACAATGAATATTGTATCTAAATTTTAAATGAAATACGTATGCAGGTAATAAACAGATCTACATGTCATGTAAACCTGACAACAGTTAATCAATTCAACGACAGTTTGGATAGTATAAGTAAATGGTTGTTTGATAATGGTCTTATCTTGAAACCAGATATAGATATTTGTGCCACAAGAGAGCAAAGTTTTTTTTGTTGCGAGTGCCGAGGTTGAATCCCGAGCAAGCAAAGGATTCTATAATTGAATCACGAGCGTAAGTGATTCTACGTTAGAATCCTGAGCGTGGTGAGGGATTCAAAGGCACAAAAAACAGAATAAATTTGCTCTTGTGTTACACATACAACTTTTCACCTCACTAGCGAGAAAACACCATCTTTTCGAACGAACTTATAAGAATTCAATGGTCTTTTTCTTTAAACAATACACCATATTACACATAAAATAAAATGTAAGGAGTGTTAATTGAATCCCAAAAGCCGCAAAAATAGGAAACTCTTTGATAAATCGATCGAAAACGCAAAACAACCATCACGCAGGCGTTTTACTCTATCTATCCGTTTCCGGTAGAAGTTCATTTGTTTATACCACTGATGAAGTACCTTGTCTATGGTATCCGGCAAGCTGTGGGGCTGTGTATAGCCTCCCAAAGTGTATAAAGAGATAGCCGCGATGCTGATGTTTGCTGTCTCTCTTTCTCTTGGGGTATTTTATATTTATAATTTTGAACAATTCCCAGGGTTCTTAATTTAAAACACTTTTCTTCACTGTTTAAAAACCAGTGAGCAAACGTCGATTTTGCTCACTATTTTTAAGCAACAAAGGCGTGATTTTCGAGCTAGGAGGTGTTAAATCTATTTTTATGATAGTTGGTAGTAAACGACAGGTGGAGAAGGTAAAACCAATTGTTTTAACAACTAACCCAGTTGTTGGATGGAAAAAAGATACAGTATGCTAATGAAACGAAAAATTTAGGAGGCATCTTATCATTGAAACGCACATTAAAAAAAGGATTGAGGCAGCATTTATTCGTTCAAAAACGTTGCATAAACTACGTGATTATCTCACGACAGAAGTCAAGCAGAGAGTATCTGATGCTTTAATACTGTTTTAAATTAATTAATGTTGAAATTTTTCGTGCTTTCTGTCTGTTTGTATGTTTGCATGTCCGGATTTGGATGCAGTTTTCTAGATTATCATTGTAGTGACCCTGGTCAATATGTAGATTGGGTGTTGATAAAATAACGCCCAAGCCAAAAACGGCACAGAGATTGAATAAACGCGGGCAGAGCCGCGGGTGAAAGGCTAGTATATAATATAAGCCAAGTACTTATCTACGTTAATTTTGGCGTGAATTTTCTTAATATTAATTGACATCTCCTCAAGTCCTAAACATCAAACCCGATCTTAATCTTTAAGGGCCCCGTGCTCGCCAGAACTCCCAATAAGCGCTGTTTGCTGATAATGTTCTTATTTATTAATATTCATCAACATTTTGAATTTGTGTAATTTATCCCGTACCTTAATCCATGACTCGGACCTAAAACATTTACCAACACCAAAAAAAACACAAAAAAGTTACAAGCGTTAAAATGTCCTGGAGCGTAAATTCCATTATTTATTGTATGTGATTTTGGTAAATGTTCTAGGTTCAAATCGTGGATATGTTGTAAAACTTCAAAATTTAGGCAGATATTAATAAATATAATATAATTAATAAATTATCAGCGAACAGCGCAAATTGGATTTTCGGGCGAGCACAGTGCTCTTAACTAAACGTAAATTTGTTTGTATTTTTTTAAATGCTTATGTATTTTAACTTTGACTTGTAAACCCTTTTTGGTGTATAGTTACTATTTCAAATACTAATTGTTGGTATTTGTTTACAGGTAAGCAATGAATAAAATTACATTGGACGTGACAAAGGTTATGGGTAAGTTCAAATAAGAACATAACACACTTATAGGTAATGTTTCACTGTTATAAACGTTTATTAACTCCAACCGGTTTCACCTTACGGCATTATCAAATAAATATGATAATTTCCATTGCAGACTCAGCTACACTATTTAAGTTGGTCAGTAAATTGGCACGATTGCGAGCATTTGCGAGGTCACCCCTATATGTTTAATCATAGCTAATCATACAGACTATTAGAATCCTTAACCCATATGTTGAGACTTTTTGAGACTTGAATAAATTGACCAAATGTATTTTTCTCCATACAAAAAAATAAACAAAGGCGTTTATTGGCTAAAGTATACGTATTAGGAAGAAAAATCTTTAGAAATAAATCATCGTCGTAATTAGTAGAATACGCTGGTATCAACAAAAAATCTGAAAAGTAAAGTTGGTTTTCATTCATCACTAATTCCACGAAAATCCGATTTCAGCTCACTGTGCGCCGCGAGCAATCCGAACGAGTTAGTACAAGTTCATTCTCCGCAACTGATCGCTACCGTGCCCGCGATCGCTGGACGCGCCGCTCCGTTTTGCCTTTCTAGTCTGTTGAATACCTAAAACATGAACATCAAAATCACATTGACTGTTCGATTATGAATTGTTATCCGTTTAAGTGTAGCCAATCTTTCCGTTTGAGAACTTTTCACTTATCTTTAACCTTCCACCTTTGACCCGGTTGGCTGTTCAAAGGTCCAGGCTTTGCTGTTCAGCGGCTTTGAAGCAAATTACGTTGAGGTCGGCCGTCTGTTACAAAATTGATTTACAAATAACTCACTTTTGTAACTTTTCGGAGGTAAACTAGAGTTTGCTACTTTTGCTAGTCGATTTATTTGCGTTGCTGTTTAGTTAAACTGGACAAGGCCTTTTACAAATGCAGCAAAATAAACTAGACAGCGGTTTTTCTTATAGTAATAATATCGTCACAACATAAATCCGGCAGGGGGTGTCAGAGGGGTTCCGGGTGTGAACATATTGGTACACTTGCGTTTCACCGACGATTATTACGTCCCACCCCCAACGTGATGAGTGGTGAGCTCTATCGCCGTACTTCGGGCACAAATACACGCTTTTTAGGGCATGCAGGTTTCCTTACGATGTTTTCCTTCACCGCTCAGCAATCGGTTAGTGAAAACATACTATGCACATAAATACTGAAAAAACTCATTGGTGCATGCCCGACCTGGTTTCAAACCTGGGTCTCAAGATTGAGAGGCCAGCGTTCTACAGCCTGAGCTGCCGTCAGTTGTTGTACAAGTACTAGTAATTTTGAATTATTGAAATCTGTTAAATAACTGGCCTCTAAAATCACATTTCATATACCGCTTAGAAAAATTACAACCAAAGCAATTCAGAGAAAATTGGGTATAAACGTGCATGTCTGAAATAAAAATCTCAATCGCTATAAAGTATAGTCAACTTGAAAATCGTTAAAAATGGCTGTGCCCACGTAATTGCGGCATTTTTTTCTTTGTATAATAATTTTCAAGCCGGACGGTATGCAAAGTGCTCGATAATAGCTCAGTCTATTCGTTCTCTACTTTATCCAATCGGGTAGCTGGACCGATATTTACTGGAAAATAGCGAAATATTGGTATTTTCAATAAAACGATTCTGAAGTTCATTTGTGGAAATTGTCGGCTCTCTTTAGTGTTTTATTTGAATGTTGTAGTGAATTCAGTAAAACTCAAGTTAGGAAATGATTTATTCGTATTATAAAATTCTCATTTGACAATCATCATTATTACAGCGTGCTTTGACTGGACGAAAACAACAAAGGTGTTTTGTTTTTTGCAAACAACATGTCAAATAGCTTGCCTGCCGCAAAGTTTTATCATAATCTATGTGCATATACATTACGCGTGTTCATAAGACTGTAACTATTATTCTAATTATTATTAGAGTAAATTACAAACTAGAAATCAATCAGAAATAAATTTAAAACCTCAAATATTTTTGAAAAAAATCCTTGGACCAGTATTTGAACCTGCGACCGCCTGCTTACATGACAGGCGCGCTACCGACTTTGCTACCGATGTTCGTATCTGGACCGACGAATTTTTCGACCATATCTGTACACCGATTTTTTTACTTGATATACCAGCTTGTAATGCACATACTGAACGTTATACCATTATTGATGCGGGCGTTATAATATTATTGTTTATGATAATAATATACAATAAGGTTGTTACAGTATTACATTATCCTTAACATGAACACATTGTTCTAGTCTGGAAACTATATTCGTACGTAAGCTTTGGTTTGTGCCTGCCATAATTGGATTTATTCCAAGTACATAATATATTCGATTTGCTATCTTCTCTGAAATAACTTGTCTTTATCTCAAAGCTGGTCCTTTTAAGGTCTTACCTTTAGGGGTGCTCTTACAGTTGTCAAAACAATAAAAAATTCAATGTGTTAGTTTAGCACTTAATTTGTAATATCTGGAAAGTAATATACATAGTTTTGTTGTTTGACATTCTGGGAAACAAATGTTGTGAGAAAACATGTTTTTTTTTGCCCAGAGAGCCATAATCGTTGTTTTGGATTTGTTTTTGTGTCCGTTTTTTTGTTTCTAACTAACATAAATTTTTCCATGCCTCCAGTTTTAGGATAAAGAAGATGATATGGTCAAAACAGCTAAGAGATATTCTGATTGGATCACTATCACCATATCCAGAGTAAATAGCCCATACATTTTATTATCGAGTTTATCTCAGGAGGATAATCAGATAGTGTCCAGCTAAAGCCTTCAGTGGTCGGTCACAGAGTGTCTCGAATCGATTAGGGTAACACGCAATTTTCCCCGGTTAGATAATTTTGTCTCGGGATCTCGAGAGGCGCCTTAAGGAATCGCTGGTCGGGTATAAAGCGTAATGATACCTAATCGAAATAAGCTCGATGGAGCAGGATCGCTTTAGCTTAAGTACCCAATCACCATATAAAGTGGCTGCCCGAATCAACGGAGCTTGAACCCGATTCAGCAGATTAATGAGCATCATTGATTAGACACTAAAATAAAAGCTTTCCGTCCTATATTATATTTTTTAAAGATTGTAGCAAAATATCAAGAAATAATTATAATGGCCAAAATAAAACTTTTAGCTAAGACAAATTATTGTTAGAAGTTTGCTATATGCCAACGGCGTATAAAAAATTTAAATAACACTTTGAAAAAAGAAAGTTTGTATGACGCCAGGGTAGGCACTGCCTACCCTAGAGTGAACATTTTCATACCAACTTTCTTTTTTCAAACTGTTATTTACATTTTTTCATAATTTTTTTATTGACAAACTTGGTCATTGCTTCTCTCATTGCTTTTCCGGAAAAAAGTTCCATGCACGCCACTGCTATATGCATATAAACTGACATTCAATCAATTCTTCAAGGCCGTTTTCGGTCACAGCGACTGTCACTGCTGAGAGCGGCGCTGGTGAGCCCTCACGTGGCTGGCGTAGCCGATTTTTGCAGTGAACGTGCGACCACATTCACTGCACGTCAGCACCCCTCCAACTATATTATAATTGATGGCCACTGGTGGTCGGGCTTTAAGCTGATCTCGTTTTGTGTCGAGCTCAGCGCATATAATCGACTCGAAAGCATACACCTTAGTGTTCACAGCCTGCCTCCAATGCGGTCTGTCTGCTACCAGTGTTTCCCATTGTGCTGGGTCTATTGCACATTTCTTCATGTGGCGGTTAAGCACATCTTTATACCGCAGAAATTGGCCGCCTGTTTCCGTTTCCCTTCCTGCAGTTCGGAGTAGAAGAGAGAAGGAGATTCCTCCTGAGAGGGATGACATTATGGTAACTTCAAAATAATTAGGTTTTCCATGAGCGTGATATTAGATTATTTTAGGAATTTACGTCTGGTATTACGACTATGTTTTAAAGTAAATTGTTTTAAAGCTATTGTTAAAAGTTTTATTCTGACCGTTACAAATATTTCTTAATATTTCGTTACAAATCCAGAGAAACGACCCGTTGTTCTTTGCATCTTTTTGATAAAGTTTTTTGAGTTTCTTTAATGTACCGTTTGGGCCGACCGTTTATAACGAGGTCGTGATGAATACAAGTTTTCACGTATGAACTAGAAACAATAGGTGCTGTAACAAAAAGGTCAAACACTTATACGGGTATCCGAATAAATCTGCAATATTTTTGAAATACCTTCAGATAACTCCAACAATAAAAAACGCGAATGTGAAAAGTTCACAGAGTTGAAATGTTACACATACCTACATAAATCTGTAGGGGCTGTTGATGTAGCGCGCCTGCGTGAACCATGAACAAATTGGAGAACGGTTGTTCAGAACAATGCTGCAAATTATTTTGTAATATGAAGCGGCGCGGTGTTTTTATTTCTTGGGAATACCACACCTATAAGAAAGCTAAGCAAGTTATCTCTCTCTCCGCCATCGAATCCAGATACCGCGTTCTGCAGTAATTACTCGCCCGGATTTTATATTCCCCGCAACGATATAATCGACACTGTACAAGCTATAAAAACGAAAAATAACTCCGCATTCATTTTGACAAAATGATTGTTTTCTTTTCCTTCTTTCCATTATTTCTAACGATGCCGATTACTATTAAAATTTAATCAAATTAAGCGAAAATTGTGTGAAAGAATGTAATTAAAAGCTAGTTTGTTTCCCGATTTGCATACTAGTTGGCGTAATTACAGCAAATGCTATTCGTGGTTTGAATGTAGAGAGAAGTTGTACGCTCGCCAAACAGTTGGGCCCATCGCTGACGCTGCTTACCTGAATATAT
The DNA here is from genome assembly GCA_934047225.1 of Ypsolopha sequella. Classification (NCBI taxonomy): domain Eukaryota; kingdom Metazoa; phylum Arthropoda; class Insecta; order Lepidoptera; family Ypsolophidae; genus Ypsolopha; species Ypsolopha sequella. The sequence goes on from OW203992.1 coordinate 12,401,531, forward strand.
TACAAAAACTTTATGCCTTGCTCTCAAGTTCCAGTAATAGTTTAATTTTAAATTAAAACAGCATCTTTGTAAAGTAACAATGGGTCAAAGCACCAGAGTCACGGTATTGAGGCGTCTTTTTCTATACTTCTAACAGTAGTTTTCAATTCACGACCCAACGACTTTGTTTTCTTGTTGAGTTACAGGAAAAACGTAAAAAACTTCAAAGAAAACTTTGTCCAGGGACCTACAGTACTTTTAAAACTTAGTCTTTAATGAGGATTCATTCCTGGGAGTTCTTTTCTGTTTTCTCAGATCAAGATTGATAAAAATAGTGGATTCGACCGGCATTGTTGCTCGGAAAGGACATGATTTGCCTACGTTATTTAAAAGATAATGCAATCCTACTTTTGTTGTAAATAAAACAGAAAAAAATAGGAGAATGGACAAAAACGAGAGTCAACGGTTTTGGGCACTGTGCTCGGTGACAGGACCTTTTTTCTTCTTTGTATTTGTAATTCGCTGCGGGCGGCTATAGCTCCAGAGGTTGCGCATTCACTGCGGGTTTACAGATACGAGAAAATATTGTTGATTAATATCTAACATTGTGTTGAAAGATGTCGGGTTTGCAGCGTAAACGATTTATCAACTTTTTAAATCGATAATAAAGCCGGTTCTGAAGGCTCTAATTTTAGTTTTAGTGCTGTCAAAACTAAATTTTGTTTATTGTAAAATAGTCCTTAAGGCGCTTAATACCGCCAAATGGGTACTTTCTAAAGCCTACTCCTCTTTTATGGCCAAACCAAAAATATTGAAAAAATGTATTATGGATTATCAACTCTAGGACATCATATGCAACATTTTTCTTTTTCGTACCACCAAAACTTCTATATGAAAAACTGTTTTAACTAAATGGTGTTTTTTGGCTTGAATTCCCTACTGCTCCTAAGCGGCTTGGTTGATTTAATTAATTTATGCTTTGATAAATAGATTAACTAGATAGCTATAAACACAACAAAGGATTATTCAATCGAACAATCACGTCCAAATGAAAAGTATTATTTTCTCCTATTTCGCCCTATCAAGGACGCAGCGAGCGTCATAACAGCCACAACGCATTGCGCGCTGATTTGAACGTTATTTCAATGTAGTTTCCGTCGATATTCGCACAGAAAAGCTTCGAGCTGCTAATTTGGCGATGGTAATCGCCTTAAATGCTAGGAACAGAAGCTAAATTACTTTGGAATAATTCTAGTTTTGACAGCACTAAAACTAAAATTAAAGCCTTCAGAATCGGCTACAATATTACTTGTAATACCAATATTTTATAATACGTATAAAACGAACTGACTTCATTACTTCAAATTCTAGTGGTACATGTACACGTAGCTTAAAAAAGAGAAGAGGCGTCTAATAGTAGTTAATGCTACAAGGGCGAAAAAGAATAAATTACGAGGACGATTTAACCGAGTAATTTATTGCTTTTACGCCCGTGTATCATACTACGTTTTTCAATGCATAGTGTAAGGAAATAAAACAAATATAATCTTGTGAACTTTAAATTATGATTGGATCCAAAGGACTGTATCCAGAGCCGTTAAACAGTGGAAAAAAAAGTATAACATTTATGGTACAAAGGAAAAGCTGCAGGTTAGCCAACCATTGTAAATAAATTAAAAAAAATATATATAATAAAGCCCTAGGGCAAAATAATCAACTTTCTGTTCGGTTTTGATGCATAAAAAGTGGGCCTTTATGAGCACTTGCATTGAAAAATATTAAAATGGCTCAGTACTTAGCTCACATGATTATAACTATTATTTTTTAAAAATTTGTTATTATTTACCATAAATTAATATTCTTTGTTTAGGCTGCAATTGTTGCGGTTTGCTAATGCAACCATAAACTATCGGTGCTGTTACAAGTTATTGCCAGTGAACTCGTAATTTGATCTTTTGTTCACCGTTTTGAATTTGGTCCACAAAATGCATATTTATTGATCCATAAAATAACTAAAACAACAAAATATTTGTATTTCAATATTTGTATTTCAATATTTGTATTTCAATATTTGGAATATCTATACAGAGCACCCTGCAAGCATTGATTTTTTAAGAGTAAAATATCAAGGTGACAAGGGTGGTTCTGAATGTAGACTGTTTAATGAAAATCTACATTTGTATACCCACGTTTCACCAACGATTCTTACATCCCACCGTGATGGTTGGTGAACCCTATCGCCGTACTTTGGGCACAAATATGGACCCACTCTTAACGTGCCTTCCAGAACACGCAGATCGAACGAAAATGTGCGTCCATACGGGATTTGAAGTCGTGGCCTCCGGATTAGTGGTCGTAACGTTTGTACCATACGACCACAAAGTCGGTCAAAGTGTACTATTTATGCTTATTTATACAACTATTTATGTACGCTAACAACTTAAGAGGATGGCATACCCTAGCAACTTTTTTTATTACCCGTCCAGCACAATAAGTCTAATGGCAAAAAACCTTATCTGCTTTTCATAGAGGCGATTACATGTTGGCTCTTTGGCCTCTTTTTCTTTGACGCGTAATACTAGTGATCACGCAGCGAAACAACAAATTGGTGTGTTTTTAGCTAATACTGAAATATTGTGTAGGGAAAAAAAATTGGATTTAGGTAACATCCCTTCATATTTCTATTGCCTATTCTAAAAAAAAAAAAAAAACAAGTTGATCTCTTACCGCGTTTTTGAAACGAACGTTTGAAAACCAAAAAAAAGAGGGCGAAAAGCTTTTCTTTTTGACACATGTATAAATCTTAATACATTGTTTATAGGTGGAATCTCTAGATAAAAGATCGATAAATCAAATATATTTTCTTCAATATGAGGAGAGACCTAGTTTTTTCCAATGAACCCTTGAAATACTGGTGTTTTTGATGTTCTAGCGTCAGGTGTCTCGTTAAAGGGAACTGACAACTTATAAGTTCTTAGGATCTAGCGGACGCCCCGTAGCGTACCGTTTCTGCCGATCCCATGGGAATATCCTGAAATCCTTACTTAACGGATGTCTACGTCATACAAGGAAGCTACGGTCCAAATTTCATGTTCCTAGGTCTAGCCGTTTGGTCTGGGTGATGATAGATCAGTCAGTCAGAGTATTCGTATATTTCTTGAATTAAGAGCACTTGTACAGTAGTTTCACAATTTATTTATGTTTTCTCCCAACCGGTTTCGGGTTTTACACCATGTTCAAGGGAAGATGTTAATTTAAATACATTTCATAGATTCCAGGCACAGGCTTTGAGCGGCGTAAACGATGGTAATGTTGACAGAAAATAGCTTTGGCAGCTATTTTCTGTCAACATTTTCGTAGCTTTGTCACTCAAAGCATGTGCCTGGAATCTATGAAATGTATTTAAATTAACATCTTCCCTTGAAAATGGTGTAATTTCCGAAACCAGTTGGGGAAAAACATAAATAAATGGTGAAACTACCGTACAAGTGCTTTTAACTCAGGATGTGTTTCAAGTTTCACCAAGTGCCGACAGTCGCAAGTATAAATTTTGTCCATCCATCCATCCATCAGCCTAGTTCGTCCACTGCTGGACATAAGCCTTTCCAGGACTTTGCCACTCCCAGCGGTCATCCTGGAAGAATTGCCCATACTCACACACGCTGGGCATGCGGGTTGGTGAGCGCGGTGCTGGAACCCTCGCACCAGTGAGGCTGCTGCCCGTCATCAGTCTGTTTCATATAAGGCCCGGCTTATAGGGATGGATATACTGCCATCCATTGGTCCCAGGCATGGTGAGCCTCCTGGTTTTTGCCTGTGAGCTGTCTTCTTACTGTCCCTCGAAATACTTCGAGGAGGTCTACAAGTAAGATGGTGGTACCTCCACAGTCAAGCCCGGCATCAGCTCTACCACCTTGTATTAAATTTTGTATTCGTTTATTTATATAAAAAGTCTGACCACATATCTGGTGTAGCAAAAACACATTTTTATATTTAAAATATATACTTAAAATTTCGTAGACTTTTCTCTATTTATTTTTGCAACTACGATTTATCGCTTGCTACCCCAGTAGCCACCCCGAAATTGTTTAATTCAGAGGTTCCAGTCAATTAACCCTTGCTGGTTTTCCTGTAGGATTCTCTGTTCGTAGATATTTGACTAGTACAAACAACGAAGAGACCACGTACTACGTCTGTGAGGCTATTAAATATTTGTACGAGAATAGGGGAGGCAGTAAGGCGCCTTGAGGTAGTTCTTTTCTTTTAACTTCACCTACATTTTAATCGTTAATAGCTATTAGACATAAAATAGTCTCAACAATAATAAAAATATATATATATATCGTCACGACATCAATTCCTGAGGAGGTATTGGGAAATAAAGTCTTTAACGTAGGCGAAACGCATATTTAATATTAATATCGTACGTTAAATGATTTTTACTTATCAAAAAAAAAATCTAGTGGATATTTTTTTTGTCCTTATTGGTTGGTTAATTTAGAGTGAAAATAATGCCTTCTCGTAAGTTTTATTGGTATTGTCTACTATGGTTGTCAAATTTCGTTTGAACCTAGACATTTGTTTTGAATTTATCAGGCGACTAGGTTTTTCATATTAATAAGTGAAAACGTGTCAGAAGAATTCCATCAAAAACATTTCATGTAAACTATCGCCAAGACGCAATCTCAAAACGCTTTTACTGTTAAAAAGTTATCAGATCTCATAAAGAGCCAAGCCCTTAACTCTACAAGGCCTAACTCTACAAGCCCTAACTCTACAAACCCTACATCTTGATCATAAAGTATGGCTTGGCCGTTTCATGGCACTATTGCATGACATAAATGGGAGTGTCTGTTTGACGGCCGCGAAACGACTAAGCCATACTTTTTGATCAAGATGTAGGATCATAAGCACAAACTGAACTAGGAAGGTCTCAATGAATAACTAGGAAGGTTTAGTTAAAAGCTAGTATAGTCACCGTGCACGTAGCTTACCCCTCCGACGCATGGCCAACGTAGCGTAGAGAGTAGGGCGGGCGGGCGGGCGGGGCGACACGGGTGCGCCACTTGTACTCCACTATTTATTGCTGAAACTCGACCACTCCATACCGAAGTCAGCATAATCTACGAGCTTAACGTGTGCACAATATATATGACTTAATTATCGCAACCGTCCACTGTCAGATTATCGCAGGCGTTCCCACTAAAATTGTACAGAATATTGTGCTGGTGACCTAAAATAACAGGTTGTAATCAAAATTTGTCGACAAAATATTTGCTTTATGGATGATTCTATTACAGTCAGTAATTACGTCCTCTAATGTCGGCAAATCTCTAAAACATGTTTATGTAATTATTATGTTATAATAACTTTAGCTGATTTTAAAGGCTTTACTTTTCAATTTCACATTTAAAATAGTTTTTTAAGGTTTGTTAATTTCACTAAAGGACTATTTTAATTTTGACAGCACCAAGACAAAAATTAAACCTTCAGAATTTGCTGTTTACATTATTTCAGATATTTTAACAGAGAGAATTTGTACCGAAAGGTATTATGTTTGATTTTAAAGTTATGCTAAGAATGTGCAACCAATGAATAGATAACGATTTAATAACTTAATACAGAAAAATCTTAAAATTCCATGTCAATTCCTATAACCACAAAGCATCTTGTTCTTGTTTTAAAATCAAATAGTATATAAGTTATATATAAGTTCGGTGACTCACATTAAATTTGATATTTTTCATCCCAGACTGAATCTAGTAAAATTAATTAATTAATGGAATTTGTTGGATAGGTAATTACTATAAAAATATTGTAGCTGCTTAAAGCAAATTAACATTTTAACAAAACTATCCTTGAAGCAGTCCGAAGCCGATATCCTAAAATACGCGACATAATTTGGAATTTTGGCCTAATATCTTTTTTGATCCTAACTTTTACAATTTGAATTTATGTTGTGGTTTAAAGCTGACTTTATTGTCTCTTAGATAAACGATATTTGGAGACAAAAACATGGCCTTGAAAATTTTTGGGAGACACGTTTACAGCACCATCAATATGAACAAATCACGCCCAATGGATGTTTTAGAAGTATTTTTTATTTTCTATCGAGTTTTCAAGATGTATTGCTTAATAAACAACATTTTCCATCTAATCACAAGCATCAAGATCAAACTTTTATCACATTTTCATCCATGTCTGTGGAATATCATAAAACCCAAAATACATTCCAAATCTGCAACTTTGAGACTCGCGCTCAAAAGTTGATTTTTTATGATATAAAATAACAATCAATTGTTTATTGTAGTTTGAAACCTACTCTATCCTATGGATATACATTGATGTTCTAGAGTTTCCTTGGAACCTTACATTTTCTTTTTAATGCAGTAACATAACTTATGGCAGGACTAGGTATATACGTACAGTACAAGTTACCAGTTATATCTATTGTTCACAGACATGTCGAATAGTTGAATCCTATTAGATTATGTACCCACCTTCATGCCTATGTAAATTTCTAGGAGACCTTAGGTGAAGACACGCTGATGCAATGGTTCCCCAGGCACGCGTCACCTAAATTTAGATATACATTACCTCAGTTGCGCTTGTTTGTTTACTACTATTACTACGTATAATTAAAGCTTACCTAGCCTATTGAACAAATATTAAACCAAGATAGAACAGAGTTGCATTATGTCTATTTCGTTAATATCTTTGGAAATATTTATTTTATTGATTACACGGAACTTGCAAAAAGACATGATTGCAAACATGTAAAGAAAAAATGCTTGATAAATGAACGTGATTCAAGATTAATGATTCCAGAAACTTTATTGGTTGAACCGTGGCTATTGAAGGTATAGATAACTGTATTATTAAGATAATATCATTATTAAGTTATGGTCAAAACCAAAATAATTGTGTATACATATTACTAAAGTTTGCCCATTGGTCGTGTTAAATTAATCTACATTTCTACAAAAGAAGTTTATGAAACTGGCACATAAAGAAGTTATTAAAACACCAGCGTGAGTTTAAGAAATAAGCTGTGGGCGAGTTTTTAAAAAGTGTACACGAGTGTTTTAATACCTAGTTATGTACAGTTTCATACACAATAGACAGAGATGTACAAGATACCTTATACATACGAGTAGTATCTGCAATACAAAATGCAAGATACTTAAAAAAAAAATCCAGATGCCGGATTCAAAATACTTTCTGGAATTGTATCTAAAATAAATCCGAATCTTTTAAATACTTTTTAAAGATAAAATACTTTTGTAAGAAAACAACATTTTATTGAGTTTAACTTTATTTTATTACATGAATTTATTTATGAATAGATCGCGTTGATCGCGCAAATGGGCAAAAAATAAATATAAAATTAATTAAAAAAAAGTATTTGAGATACAAGATGAAAATACGTATTTTGTATCTTGTTTCTGTATTTCAGATACTTGTATCTTAAACTAGCGACCCACCCTGGCTTTGAACGGGTATGCATTATACATATAAACCTTCCTCTTGAATCACTCTTCTTTTTAAAAAAAACCGCATCAAAATCCGTTGCGTAGTTTTAAAGATCTAAGCATACATAGAGACAGACAGCAGGAAGCGACTTTGTTTTATACTATGTAGCGATGATAAGTCACATCTCTGACAATAGGTAGATATTATTAAAAGATTTGATGATGTTTCTTGGTGGAACTCCAAATCAACATTTAGTTCCACAGTAATTATTTGTTCCTCTTAGCGACTAGTTCCGTTTAACACATTTTCAGGCACTAGGTCGTAACGTAAGGATAAGGAGTAATTTCTATATTTTTCAAGGATTTGGTTTGTTTTGCAATAAAATGTCCATCCATCGCGCATGCGCGCCGCAGACGACTTGGCTGCGTTAAGTTTGATCGCCGAACGAAGGCCAACGGTATGCATCGTAGAACAAGCCAGCTAGACAAAAGTAAAAAGTTCAAAAGTCAAACGAACATACTTGCACTTTTTAAACATTATTTTTATTCAACTTTTAAACGCACAGTAACCAGAAGAAAACGGGTCTCGCTCGGCAAGCTTCATATTTAGAAAAAGATGTTTTAGTTTTGTTTAAGCAGTGATATTGTCAGTTATGTACTCACTACTAGTGAGTCACTAGTTTAAAATAAACTATGTGGTTGTTACTATGGATTTCCAGATACCTAGTTTGTATTAACTTTTTATGTTTCTTAAGATTATGTTACATAAAAATTAAGTGTATCATTCAAAATAAAAAATTTCTTTTTTAAGTATTGGTCAAAATACACTGTACTTGGACACCCCTGTTAAGTTCGCAGAACCTACATTTATTAGGGGTGGCCGCTTTTTCCTGTACATCGTTACGAAAAATAGTTAAACTAATGATTTTTCTATAAAAAGCCTAAACATTTTATTTTCTAGTAAACTGTGTAACTTTACGATAGTTAGTAAAAACAAAATACAAACCCGCAAGAGTTAACTTGAGACTCAAGTGGAATGCGGGCTCCTCTCCTGAACCCCGCGCTTCTTACTGCTCTCGCCTTCGACGCGTCACTCCGCGTCAGTACCGTTAGCAATCTCAAAATCGACTTACGTGCATTTGGTTTCGTTGGGTTTTTTCACCTGATTGCATCAGTTTGGTGGTTTTTGTTAGTGTATAACTATGGTCTATGGTTACTTCCGTTCTCTCTGCTCTATGTTGCCATGTTGTCACGATATGTGAAAAGGATAAATAAATTAATATTCAAGTGAATACAGCCAGAAGTGTTCAGACAATGACAGTGACATCGACTGCGAATTATCTGGAATACAACCTATAGAATTAAATAGTTTATGTGTGTAAAACAAAAGTAAATAAATTTCTTTTTTGAATGTAAAAAAATCTTTTGAAATTTCTGCTTTTCAATGTATCATTTAAAATATTATTAGAGATTTTTATTTTATTTAACACCTCCAATCCAATCAACCATTTAAAATATTTTCGACAAATGATACTTTTTTGCAGTTAGTACCGCGCACTTACGTCATCCGAGCGAAGTGTCAAGTTAACTCTTGCGGGTTGTACAAAGAACACACTATTCTTTAGTAGCTACTAGTCACTTTTTATTAGCATGCGACAACATGTTTTATGTCCTATACAGTGCAGGCTAGTTTCGCGTCGCACATCTTTTCTACAACGCCCCAGATTAACTGGAAGAAAAGGCTTTATAGCGTTAGGTTCGCCTTTGTACATACATATTGTTATTATGCAATAAATAATTTTTATTATTATTATTTTTGTTATCGACCGGACGATGCAAACACATTAACTAAAGACTTAATTAAGTAACACTTCGTTTTGTAGTAGTTTATAAAATTTCTTACACTTTTTTATACCATAGAGAATATAGGAGAAAGAGACATACACAAATGCTGGTGTCATATTGAATTTATCTTTAAATTGTAACTTTACGTGAATACAATTAATAAATTTATATGTTGAAGTTAGGTTATACATTGTCGAGGTTCCGAAATATTATAGTAATGAAAATGTGGTGCTCCTCTTGTATGATGTATAATTTGTTAACTTATTGGATATAATTATTCGGTACAATAGACTAGGTGAATATGGTAAACAGTGTCGTGTCTTCATCGTTCTAGCTAGTTCTCTCGATGCTCGCTCGGGCGTCTTGTCCCTGCCCCCGCACCGAGGGGGTGAACAAACCAGCGGGTCTATCACGTAATTCTGATTTTCATCAACATCAACTTGAGATTGAAATTAGACGTGCGTGCGACGACGCCCGCCTAACATACCATCTCTTTTGCACGCACGTCAAATTTCAATCTCAAGTTGATGTTGATGAAAATCAGAATTACGTGGTAGACCCGCAGTTCTGTTATCTGTTGGGCCGCAACATACATACTATTTTTGTTCATTTTGTTTATTATTAAAAGCGGTTTTATGTGTATGTATATTATAAATTTATATACATGTATAATAGTTTATATATATATATATATATATATATATATATATATATATATATATATATTCTTTTTTATATGTATGTTTATTATAAATATGTATAAGTTTCATATGACTAGGCAGATCATGATATGGCCAATTTTTTGATGTGCTGACGAAATATATATCGCCGGCACATCTCACACGAAATCGGTATATGGGCAAGACCGAATTTTTTATATGTTTATTTCATTGGAATAGTTATTCAGTGATTCGAGTTTCAATTTGCTGTAAAAAGTATACATGGAACATTCAGTGAGCAAGCACCAATCAATTTACCAAATTTTCTTGAAATACATCAGACATTATGATGTATAATACCATTTATAGCACACCGTGCGTAAAATAACCACTTTACGCACGCTGCGCGTGTTCCACGCTGCGCGTGCGTAAAGTCGGCATTTTCCGCACTTGTGCTATAAAAAATTATACGAAACTCGTGCGAGAAACTTTTTCTCGACTCGTGTGATTGCAGCACTCGCCTTCGGCTCGTGCCGCAAACTCACACTCGTCAGAAAACGTTTCATCGCTCTCGTATCGTAATGTACTATTTGATATCAAAAAGTTAACTGTTTTTAATACAAGGAGATTGAAGAAGAAGAAGAAAATAAATTTTATTTTGTGTATTTTGCACAGGAAAACAGCGCTTAAAATCTATCAAACAATAAGTAGATTAATTGAGTACAATATTGATTAAAGCACTGTCTACTTAATTGGATTAAACCAAGCCTCGAAGATGTTGTTCTCTGAGCGTAAAATCAATTGTCTTACTTCACTGAATGGCTGTAATTGGAGATTGAAAACTAACTATTACAGGGAAGTTTCTTTGAAATTTATTAAAGTATATGTGTGTTTATTATCTCAGAGTGTAATTTCTTAATAAATTTAATAATAATAAAATTAAAACTAGAAAAGATAAAGAAAGATTAAGATTAAGAAAGATAAAGATTAAGAAACAAATTTCAAGTGAAATATAAAAAAAATCCTTATCTATATTTTGATGTGGCTTTTTGACGAGTATAGACCGACATTGCCGACAACCTTTCGATTTAGCTCAGGTGTCAAAAAATTTGATTTATATTTGTATAGCTCATACTTTTAGTTTATCTAAGTGACTAAGTATTTGTCTAACTACCTACTATGATGAAATTTTAAATTCTAAACTTATTTTTAGTAACCATTTCGTCAAGAAAGTTATTATTTATTTAGTTATAAATAAACTACGTCGCAGTCTACACTTAACGTAACTTAACGTAACTTAACGTAATAATTTTATGATTCTTTAGCTATCGATTAGTGTAATTGTAGCAGCAACATGAAACTCTATCCCCTGATTCAATAATCAGTTTTCTGATTTGCCTCCCACTATGGAAGCAAATTTAAAAACGTATTCAATGAGGGGTTTTCAAAGACAAATTAAAAAAAAAAGTAGTGCCAAACGATTCGATAGATGGTGCAGCTTGTACTAAAAGTGTCAATAAATGTGTTTCTCGCAACACTAGATTCATGTATTATTGCTAAGATCTATTGTTCTTTCCATAGTGAATTCTTAGGGAAACTGTGCATTCCTATATTTTTACAATTAGCCACAACGCATGGGCTGACCATGTTGAAAGTTGAATGAAACACCAAGTAGAAAACAACACCATATACAGGGTGTCCCATAATAAGCGAATCAAATTGTTATGGGAGGTAGCTTAGTCCAATTCCTATCAAATAAAATAAACATAGGTGAAACAAAAGTTCGATGGTTTTTGAGTTAATTAACTTTTTGAAAAAAATTTGAAAACATCTTCCCGTCCCTGTTTTTTTTGCTGTCATTACTTTATTTTTCAGTGAAGAATTTTTTTATTTTCAGAATATTATTTAAAAATAACTATTTCATGAATTGGCTACCAAACATTTTAGAAAAGTTACACCAAATTTAAATGGCAAGACTTTGTTTTCACTTCTTGTGTAAATTCGAAAAAAATCTTTAAACTTTGGATCTCTGTGATGAAAAAAAAAGTATGGAGTGGGAATGATGAACTATTTTGAAAACTTGCTCATTTAATGTTATTTCCAAAAATGTATAACATTTGACCACTTTCATAAGGGCGAGACTAGTTATTGGCCTTGACCACCGGCTGGAATGGATTTTAAAAAATATTTACTTTCCATAATTTGAACTAAAATGCTATAAAAGTAAAAATTGTTGAGTTTTAATTAAAACAATGTGAAGAAGTGATTATTTTTTTTATTATAAAAAAGTGTATACCGACAAGAAAAAGTGATACAATTTTTTTTAAGAATATCTCCTTATAACAAATGTTCGAACTGACGCCCGCCTGTGCGAATGCATAAACGACACCTTTTCAAAAAATTTCGTTTTAGTCGGCGCAGGCTGAGTGCCGATATGCTTCTGGCGGCCCCATTCTGTGGCCACCAAGGTCGCCAGACCTTAATCCACTCGACTTCTTCTACTGGGGCTGTTTAAAGGATCGAGTGTACGCAAAGCCCATTCACAATGAGGGAGAACTACGCGAACGAGTGACACAAGCCGCCAGAAGCATATCGGCACTCAGCCTGCGCCGACTAAAACGAAATTTTTTGAAAAGGTGTCGTTTATGCATTCGCACAGGCGGGCGTCAGTTCGAACATTTGTTATAAGGAGATATTCTTAAAAAGAATTGTATCACTTTTTCTTGTTGGTATACACTTTTTTATAATTAAAAAAATAATCACTTCTTCACATTGTTTTAATTAAAACTCAACAATTTTTACTTTTATAGCATTTTAGTACAAATTATGGAAAGTAAATATTTTTAAAAATCCATTCCAGCCGGTGGTCAAGGCCAATAACTAGTCTCGCCCTTATGAAAGTGGTCAAATGTTATACATTTTTGGAAATAACATTAAATGAGCAAGTTTTCAAAATAGTTTATCATTCCCACTCCATACTTTTTTTTTCATCACAGAGATCCAAAGTTTAAAGATTTTTTTCGAATTTACACAAGAAGTGGAAACAAAGTCTTGCCATTTAAATTTGGTGTAACTTTTCTAAAATGTTTGGTAGCCAATTCATGAAATAGTTATTTTTAAATAATATTTTGAAAATAAAAAAATTCTTAACTGAAAAATAAAGTAATGACAGCAAAAAAAACAGGGACGGGAAGATGTTTTCAAATTTTTTTCAGAAAGTTAATTAACTCAAAAACCATCGAACTTTTGTTTCACCTATGTTTATTTTATTTGATAGGAATTGGACTAAGCTACCTCCCATAACAATTTGATTCGCTTATTATGGGACACCCTGTATACACAACAAAATAAGAATATTTTTGTGAAGGGTGTTGTTGGATTTGACACTTGACTTGAAATTTTTTAGCCCACAAAATATTGCTGCCCACAGTTTAAAAAATAATCTTTGATTTTTGACACTTGAAAGCAGGGTAACGCCATCTATGTTTACCTCTGAAAGCTTAATCAAGGTCAGTCTGGAAAACCGCTCATTCACGGCAAAAAAATTGGTCACGAGACAGAACGCATCCGGGCCTACGCGTGTGCTACTTTTTAAGCCAAGCAACACAAAACCAAAATTCACGCTGGAAAAAAATTTGTTCATCGTAGTTTTATTCGTATATACGAGTAATAAGTAATAGTAATTTTGCTTTAGAATTTATGAGTTTCGTAACCTTTGATGACAAGAGGAATTGTGAGAGCTAATGAAAACATTTTCTTGTTCCGTAAAACTTTATACTGAAACAGTTTGTTTTTCAGGCCCATTGAGATTGAGTTCGTAGCTTCCAACAGTTTGGTTCGACTGCACGATGCTAAATTCGTTTTTGTAGCAGCCGTCAGCTGAAACTAGGTCGTCTAACGAAAAAGATGAAGCTCTTATTCCAGATACTCGTAGCTGAAACAACGTTTTCTATTTAAGCATTTGTTTTTGTGATTTTATTTGGCGTCTTACTTAAACTGAAACTAAAAAAATTGTACCTAACAACACATAAGACCATGTTATATCTAACAAACCATCATTTTCAAAACAAAATTAAAATCATGGCTAGTTGAGAAGTCGTTTTATTGTTATAATAATGAATTCTTTAAATAATTATTATTCCGGTCATTATAAACATTATTAGGAGTACGGGACTTTCCCGAATTTTTGGCAGAGTTTCATCAGCCATGGTCGCGGGATGACTGGTCGGTGCAGCGATGACGACAGGCTAGGAAGCGTAGCGATCTACCTTCCGTCTTTGTCGTTTATTATTACTTGTGATGACGACTGGATTTTCATCTACCGGCCTACACACTACACTGATGGTGTCCGTTCGGAAATCACACGATGTTTTACGAGACTTGCTCTTGCACAACCCAATCACTGGATTCCAAGTACCGAAATAAGCGAGCGAGCTATCTATACATTGAAGAAAAGTAATATATATATATATATATATATGATTTATACTTGCGATTGTCGGCACTAAATTATGCACACAGCATTGGAAGCACTGGAGATAAACAAACAAACTTCGAAAGACCAACATAAAATACTCAATCAACAATTAGATCTCAATAACTCACCATTACTTTTATACTTTAATTAAGTTTAATATGACATTTAAAATCAGCTTTTGACAATTATTTCGTGATAAGTCTTTGAATTGTAATTTATTTAACAATCATCACCATTTTCTTTTTAAAAATCTGACATTACAATTTTTTATTTTTATTTTTATTTTATTATTTTTTGATTATTTGACATGACTTCCATTTTACATATTTCACTAAAAAATACCTAACCTTTAGGAAATTTTTTTTTCGAATGGCATCTCTAACAATCTGTTATTCTACCCACTTTTGTATATGTTTTTCCTCACAATCATTGTTGACATACGTTTGTCGTTTTATGGCTCGTATATTAAAATAATAAATATTCTGTATCCCCTGAAGATGGATTAATTTCCGAAACCGGTTGGGAAGTGTGCAACGGGAAGTGTGCAACAAATATAATTGTGTTATGAAACAACTTGTACAAGTGTTTATATTCAAAATCAAGATATATATATATATACTTGAGATAAATATATATATATATATATTGCTACATAGAGCATTTATTTAATTTTTATTTTTTGTTTAATTAAAACATTGTATAAAACTTATTTTCGAAATATATTTCGGCCCACTTTGGGGCCGGCATCAGTCGAATTAAAAACAATAAATGACATAAAATATATACAACCTTATGACTAATGAGTTTAATCGAATGACATTTGAGTATGAATAAAAAATAATATTTTATATTTCAAAAATATATACATATAATATATACCTATACATATAATAAAACAGTAGAACCGGTGTGTCTGTACATTGAAGAAGATTAATAAAAATACAAAGGGGTTGACTAAAGAAGAGTAATAATAGAACACAAATCAGCGATATATTTTTTTAACCGTCTATATGCTGAATAAATCTGAATCTGAGTATAAATAGAAAGTTAACTCTATAAATTTATTGTATTTTACTGTTCAGTTCTATCACGCACCGGTACCTTAATTAAATCTGAAGTTATTTACCCTTTCAATTCCAACAAATGAAATCAGTCAATTCGATATCCTTACCCAGAATAAATACGGATTGCCCATCTGAATCCGACAAGCTATTGAGGTCACAGAACTAATATAACCAGTTTAAGATAGTTTCAAGGACTCGTAAATTTAGTACTCAGTAATAAGTCTTGTGACCTTCGCCCGGTGCTGTATCTAAGCCGATAAAATGTTGCTGGATCCCCACATTCACACTGCCACAGTTAATGACTCAAATAAGACATTCATTGCAGCGAATTAGCTAATAAAATTATATATCTATACTTACTCCCGTACCCTCTTCCGCATTTACACACACAACACATACACTCACACACTCAACTCATATACACTCTCTCTCAAACACAAATTGTTAAATTTAGGACATGTCTGTCCTTAACTTTATTAGTTTATAGTTTTAAAAGTTTATTCTAACTGATAAGTTAACGAATTGTTTGCTATAAAGAGCGAGACCACCTGGTACAGGTATTCTTATACTTAATAGGTGGTCTCAACCTTGTTCTATATTAGTTTAAGAAGTTATGAAATAAACATTATTATTATTATATTATTATTATTATTATTCATTTGGAATTATTTAAAGTACAGGTCCTCTAAAAAGGCCGCTTTGGATGAATCATGTTATGATTCTGTTCTAATGCCGTCTCTTTTGCACGCGTGAAAAAACTCTGACTCTATCCTACTTTCAAATCATTTTATAATTCACCCAAGTCGGCCTTTTTAGATCCCCTGAACATCAATAAATTTACTTAAAACTTTTGAATTAACAGTCAGAAAAGTTAAGTTAATCAAAAAATTAATACGGTTCAAACAAACATCGATAATGTTATCTAGATTAATAATAACCAAAAATAATGTTTGAAAACGTCCACAGTCTTGCCAAAAGTGGTTTCTCCTGAAACAAGTTTTCAATTTTGCGCCGACAATGAAATGGGCACGATTGTGTTGTCCTCGCAAGTTTCATAGTGATATGATATGATATGAAATGATATGATATGATATGATAGTGATATGAAACAGCTTGACATTTGGCCACGCCAACAACTGAGTTGGTCGTTCGTCGGTCTTCTCACATCTCCCTTTCTGGGGTGTGGGGACTAAGTTTCGGGGCGGGTGCCCCCTTACTGAGGCATCATATTTGCCCATAAGTATGGGCAGGTCATCAGTGGTGTGCGCCGGGGCGCACTATGGTCTTGTCCGTGGTTTGCTGCGGCTTGACTCCCGAGGAGAAGAGCTCGACTCAGGGAGGAGCCGTAGGTGGCGGACACACAAAACGCGGGTGCGAGGGGTGCGGTGTTGCACGGCGCGGGTGGCACAGTCACGCGCGACGCGGGCGCAGGTGATGTGCGCGGCGTGGGTGTTCGAAGCGCGGTGGCGGGCGGCACCGGGGCAGGCGGCGTAGCGGCGGGCGGAGCAGGTGCACGCGGCGCGGGTACACGCTGTGCACGGGTACATGGCGCAGGCGCCAAGGTGTGCGGCACGGCGGTGGCTGGCGCAGCACCGGGCAGCGCGGGTGCATGCGGTGAGTGGGTGCGCTGCGCGGGCGCTCGCGGTGGCGGGTGGCACTGGGGCAGGCGGTGCGGCAGCGGGGGACTGAGTTGGTTGCGTCATGCCAACCATCCTTAAGGCGATTACCGTCGCCAAATTAGCAGCTCGATATTTGTCGGTACGAATATCAACGGAAACTACATTGAAATAACGTTCATATCAGCGCGCAATGCATAGTGGCTGTTACGACGCTCGCTGCGTCCTTGATAGGGCGAAATAGGATAAAATTATACTTTTCACTAGGACGTGATTGTTCGATTGAATAATTTTATGTTATGTTTATAGATATCAAGTTTATCTATTTATAAAAGCATAAATGAATTAAATCGGCCAAGCCACTTAGGAGCAGTAGGAAATTCAAGCCAAAAAACACCATTCAGTTAAAAAAATATTTCATGTAGAAGTTTTGGTGGCATGAAAAAGAAAAATGTTGTATATGTTGTCTAAGAGTTGATAATTCATAATACAGTTTTTCATTATTTTTGGTTTCGCCATAAACGAGGAGTAGGCTTTAGACAGTACCCATTTGGCGATAGTAAGGCCCTTAACATACTGTTTTCGGAAACACCTCTTATACTCCATTGGATTTACGTCGTGACGATGTATTTATTAGATAAGATTTTGAATTTACACGGTCACTATAAACATTATTTGGAGTACGGGACTCACCGTGTTTAGTTTTTATATTTTCTTATATATATATTCATATATACAGGTTAGGAAGCGTACCCCATTATGACGTATTTATTATAATAATTTTTACATACATTATAGAATGAGAGCGGAGATGCGAGGAGAAATATTCAAACTCGCCATTATTCATTATAAATGGACGTAAACGAGTGGTAAAAACAGCACTTAAAGGAGGCTGTGATTATTTATTTTTGTCGCTGTCACTCCAAGCGAAAAAACACGCAGTGCGAGAGGGGCGGATTCGGGTTGAGAGAGTAATAAGTACCTTTGTTTTATCTTATCGTATCCGTAGTGTATAACGGACACTGTTATATGGAGAATAAATGATTGTATTGTATTGTATTGTATCAATTTTGTTTGTCATGTATTGCACTTAATACATATAACATGATAAAACTATACTTGTTTGAAATTATATTTAGAAGCCCTAGAAAGTGCTAAACAGTGAAAATGGTTAAGCATAATAAAGTATTTACTAAGTGCATAAGTACAATTGTTTAATTAAACATAATGTCACATAATCCATAATAATCCAACATAATCCACCAAGTATTAATAATAACAAGCATATAAAAATTAGTTTCTTAAAAAAAAAACAATTTATTCTAAGCTATAACAACAAAATGGCACAATAAAAAAATAATTGCAAACAACATTTTTAAATATATCTTGGTATCTATAGTACAGTGTTAAGTTAACACTAGCATAGGTATCATCGGACTATCCTGATAAGTTAAAATAATTCTAACGAAATATTTCTGTATTGTCTAGATACTTATTTAAGGATAAGATTTGTAATAATATAAGGAACAATAAATAAATAAAATAAAATAAAATATCGTTATTTTAAAAACCCATCCAAGAAAACATGTTTGATTTCTGTAAATTATTCTAATTTGACAAACTAGTATTTAATTAAATACACAGAAAAACAGCACTCCCGGTAGACAATAAATACATTAAATAAATAAAATTAAATAATTAAAAAATAAATTATAAAGTAGAATAGAAAAATGTAGCTTATCAATAAGGTTTATGATCTAATATGTTAACATTGACAGTACCCTGAGAATTAGAATAGTCTAGTCCAGGGTACATTTGTAATTCAATAACATGTAACTGTTTTTTCAATGCAAGTGCTCGTAAAAGCCCACTTTTTATGCATCAAAACCGAACAGAAAGTCGATTATTTTGCCCTAGGGCTTTATTATTATATATATTTTTAATTTATTTACAATGGTTGGCTAACCTGCAGCCTTTCCTGTGTACCATACATGTAATACATTTTTTCCACTGTTACTGGATACAGTCCTTTTGAGCCAATCATAGTTTAAAGTTCACAAGATTATATTTGTTTTATTTCCTTACACTAAGCATTGAAAAACGTAGTTTGATACACGGGCGTAAGAGCAATAAATTACTCGGTTACGTTTTAATTTCGATGCGTTTAAAACACTCGCTACGCTCGTGTTTTAAATCGTCCTCGTAATTTATTCTTTTTTACCCTTGTAGCATAAACTACTATAATTTCATTCAATAAACGTATTTGTATTTGTATTAACAAAGCCAGCCTCTCAAGTAAAACACATAAAATTACGCCTACAAATGAGAAGGAAAATATCAATATCACTCTTGATCAAGATTAAAGGAAGGGCTTCCGATATAGTGATAAAATTAGCTATAGGTCATGGGCTCAAGTGGCGCCTATTTACGAACAAATGGAATGACATAAGTCAACACGTAGTATATTTACTATAGATGGGGACATTTTTATTACTTAGCTTTATTACGTTTGCAATACAGGTACTTGTTTACATTTTGCAATAAATGTTTGTTCTTTTTCAATGCATGTGCTCGTAAAGGCAGACTTTTTATACATCAAAACCGAACAGAAAGTCGATTATTTTGCCCTAGGGCTTTATTATTATTATTTTTTTTTATTTATTTGCAATGGTTGGCTAACCTGCAGCCTTTCCTGTGTACCATAGATGTTATACTTTTTTCCACTGTTTAACGGCTCTGGATACAGTCCTTTTGAGCCAATTATAATTTAAAGTTCACAAGATTATATTGGTTTTCATTTCCTCACACTATGCATTGAAAAATGTAGTATGATACACGGGCGTAAAAGCAATAAATTACTCGGTTACGTTTAAAACACTCGCTACGCTCGTGTTTTAAATCGTCCTCGTAATTTATTCCTTTGCGCCCTTGTAGCATAAACTACTATTATATGGTCCTGTAGGTTTGTTTGCATTTATATTAGTGTACATTATCCGGGTTGAAACAGTTTGTTAAATCTTAATAAATAAATAAAGTACAGATAAATATCCTCTATATGTATTAAATACGAGTACTGACTCGTATATAAGGTTAAATAATACTAGTTGGCGAAACTCAAAACATAGGTAGTACTAGTCTATATGAACAACTATTTGTATGGGAGCTAAGCGAAATTCGCAACTTTTTTTCTCTTCCTCCCATACAAATTGCCCCGATCGGCTGACCGGTGCAGTATGGAAAGGCGAAAACAAATTTAAAGAATTTTGCTTAGCTCCCATACAAACAGTTGTTCATATAGACTAGTACTACCTATGTTTTGAGTTTCGCCAATTAATATTATTTAACCTTATAGATATTATGCTATATAAAAAATAATAATATTTTACCTTTACAATAATATTTTATTAATTTCAATGTATAATTTGTGTAAAAATTATGTACACTTTTTATAACTGTTTCCTACTACCAAACGCATGGCTACCATGCTACGGCGCAGCAGGTCTATGAAGAGACACTTGCTAGGACTGCGCGGCGTTGTCATTATAGCATTGGCAGCAAGGTTTCTTTATTTATCTATCTCTTCTTAGAAAATAAGGGCGTGGTTTATTAAAAAATTGTGACCGTTCAAATTTTCAACTCTAAGGCTGAACAGTGCGCTGACAATTAGGGCGCTTGTACAACGTTCACTATTTCGGAACGGAAAGTTGAGGGACTGTAAAGAAAAAACAAACACGGGAAAACAATTGATTGCGCATTGTCCTTTCATAAATCGAATAAGTTCATCATGTGATGAAGGAAAAGTCCGAGTTTCGTTAAATGTAATGATAAGCAGTGTGCTTAACACGGCAGAAAATATGGTTTCATGGACGAACTATAGGCAGGGACCCTTTTCAGTTCGTGTGCTTAAGCAAGGGTAATTTTTTATTAACTATCTACCGTAATTACGTATTACGTTATAAAAAAATAACTCATCGAAGAAAGCTATGACAAAATCTTTAAAAGTAACAATCATAATCAAATATATTTGCTATCGGTCGCTGATCGGGATGGCGTCAATTTGCAGTACAAATGGATCGACATGAGGGTCTATCCTAAAAAATCGATTAACGTTAAACACAACGGAATAGCGGTTCTTGCAAGAGGTTTATAACGTACGTAACGTAGAAAACGTTTCAGGGAACACATATACCAGAATTGGGATGGCATGAGAAGAGTTGATGGTGGTGATTGTTGTCACTTGAAGGGTGCTTGTACTTGTATATTTTATTATTTGATATCAAAATTTGTGGACGAATACAATTAGGTTAGGTTAATTAAGAAAAATATTGTCTTTTTTATTTTTTAATTTTAATTTTTTTATTAATATGGTATATTTGTCATTTTTAATACTTGACTGATGATGGCATAGTAAGGGCCGAAATATATTTCAAGTTCAAAATTTTCTTTTATTTATTATATATATTTAAGGTTATATATGTGTAATTGCAAATAAAAAGCTAAAAGTAACGTAGAAAAGATATTAATGCATTGGAAATCAGTTCAATGCAAAAATGATCAAAACAGTATCACATTTATGAGAAAAATGGTAGTGGATAAATGTATTTTTTGAAACCTTGAAATTCACAAGACAAAGCGTGAATTTATTATTCATCTGCACGAATACACATATTCGTTCGTTTCTGCACGAATCATTTTTGTTCATACCTTTTATCGAGCAAATGTTTTGTCATAACTCAAGTACCGTGTTGTGTGGGACCCGGGAACCTTCTAAAACTTGCGGCGCGGCGATATGGCCTCTAATAATTTATGGATGGAGCACTTTTACGCATTTTTTTATAAGTTGTTGTCCATTAAAGCACATTAAATTTCAGAACTTGACCAAAAATCCTCATTTATTTTTAGGGAAGCCCAATGAGGTTCCGGTATAAAAGCTTGTCATATAATTATGCAAATATGACAACACCTTTAAAGAGGGTCACCAAAATTGCAAAGGTTCGCAGAGCTGACAGACCCAGGCTTGGAACAGATTTACGAGTACAAGTAGGTACGTGCGTACGCCTCCACCCTCTGTGCCCTTTATGCAAGGCCCAGTCCTGAGCCCTTAAGGAATGATAAACAACAATATAGCCACCGCGATGACCACGAACACAATTTAAATTAATGATGCTGCCCCTAATCCAATTTTTCAAGGATTTTGTCATTTCAATAAGCTTTAATCCAGTCAGTCAACAAAAATAAGTAAACCGACGATTAATTATGTATCTTGGAAATTAAAATGCGCGACGGAATTTTCTTCGCGTAAAATAACAAGAGCTCTTGTTTCGCTGCAAAAACTGAACTTGCGGTAAGAACTTGTTATCTGCGACATTCCAGCCACGCTTACTTGGTGACCTCCGGATGTAATTGCTTCTGTTTTTTACGAATAAACTTAATAGGTACCTGTTCTGTTACATTTCAGAGAGAGATCCTTTGTATTTTAAATAGAACATTCAGCCAGCACCGACTTTAGGTTATTAACAAAAATTAGAGTCTGCAATAAGATCTTTTGACGCAACGCTTTTACAATATTTTAACTTCATAGTTGCAGACGGTTTTTGTTTCTCTGTTTTCACTTAATTTGCTAATGGTCCTGCGAGAACATTGCAAAAATTTATTGTTTGCTTATTTTAGTATTTACTACTAGCACAACTTGCAAGTTACGTGAAGAACTGTTACCGGATCTATAATGTGAATTAATTCTTGGTAAAATTGTTTTCCAAATAACTCTGTTACAATCTTTATGAACTTGGAATGGCAATCTACAGAGAAGATTAACCATTTACTTTGTATTTTACGATTGTAACGAATTCTATTTTTGGACTTGTAAATTAGAGAGATTGTTGACTCAATTTCGACTTACGTATTTAATTTGCAAATCGACAAACTTTCTCACAGTTATTTTATTATGTAGTCAGATAAAGCGTTATGGAAACAAAATAAATTAATGATTTTCGGACGACGACGTTTGAAACAAATTCTATAGAGAAACTTTGTGAGGTCTATTCAAATGTTTATCGATAGTCGATAAAAGTGTCAACAAAACAAAAGACAAAGTTAAAGTTTACGGAGCGGTCACCTGACAGTCCCGCTTGTCTTTTACTTTTAAAAAGTAGTGTTGGCGCGTTTGTACATAAGCCAGGAAGGGTCAACTCGGCTCAAAGTGGCTTTGCTAAATTGATTTTATGTGTATTGCGGACTTAGCTGCCGCCGCTATTGTTGCTATCTGCCTCAGGGAATATACTACTTTAGCTTAGTGAGAGATTTCCTTTGTTTTCCGGTTATTTCGTTCAGCTTCTTGTAGTGTGTTAGTCTTTGAATATTTCATCGAGATCTTACCGTCCTTCTGTAAGATATAATAGCTTTATACCGATCGATGTAGTGAGGGATATGAAGAAGGAAAATTAAAGACAATATTAGAGAATGTTGCAGTGGAGTATGCCGGGTTAATCTAGTTTGTTCGGTGGCGAGGGTGAGCGGGTACTCTCCGGAGAGCCCTTGAGGCCGAGAGACTCCCGCCGCAAATAGCCTCACATTTCTTTCTACAAGCCACTCTAGACCGACAGCCGATATCGTCCGATGCTCTCCACCTTTATGAGGTCTCACAAGCACCAAGGAGACGTGTACCCGAGTGGAGACTGTAATTTAGCGATTCATCATACTCGGATAACTTTTATGATGATGCTTCAACTTAGAAAAGCCTACTGCAGACGATGGTTTTTCCTTTTTTCAAATTTAAATTAAATTCGTATAATGTACTTAGTTATTAATTTTCTAAATTATTAAAAAAATCGAAATAAAATACTTAATCCATATCTTCCCACATTTTTGGAGTTATTCTTTATTTTTTAAATATATTTTATGGAAATATAAAAAAACATATTTCTATTAATGATAATCGCCTTCGCGTTTTTCCCGTGCAACGATTCCACCCAAAGGTTGTTTGGAAGAAATCACTTTAAGCGGTAAGCCCGCCAGTTGTTATCTTCTTCATCACTTGCAAAGTTTTTCATGTATTTTTAATAAGGTGCACAATAAAGAGTATTTGTTTGTTTGTAACAGCGTGTAAAAAATTGGGTAAGAAATATTCTATAATATTATTTAATTTAGTTCATTCTATAATATATTCTATATTCTATAATATTATTATATTATATTCTATATTACTATAATTATAGAATATGTTATAGAATAAACTAAATTATTACTTATTACATACGGCTTGAACACTAACGTTCGATTGTTGTTGACATATAGTAAACAGTTTCACCGATACAATTTTGGCATTATCAAGGCGAGTGTCGTTCTTAGGACGACGACACGACGTTCACCGTCGTTGTCAAACGGCCACTGGCAACCGCCGATCGGCGAGCTGCACGCGTGTCTCTGTTGACATATAGTCAACAACAATAACAAGTGAGTGTTCAAGCCGCATGTAATAATATAACTGTCAATAAAAGTGAAATGTAACTTTAGGGCGAAAGCACAGCAATCGATTAATTTAAGTTTTATAATTGTTTGAATTGAACTAAAGTAACTAAACAATTTACTGGTGAATAATTGGCCTTTTCTTATTTTCGTCAAAATTTACGACTCGAAAACCGTTTCGAGGAATAGCTTTTCTTTGCTATACAGATACAGACGTCATCATCATTCATTTCAATACGAAAAAATATATTTCTTGAACGCATCTTTAAGTCTGACAAGAATTCAACCATTAAACCTTGTATGATTACGTCACTTCCTGTACATACTAAAATACTTATAATATGTATTATTGAAATTACATACTTAATTGATCTATTTATTCAAAAAAGCAGACAAAATTGCACATTGCAGTTAAAAAACGACCGTATTGAAGCAATCAAGAAAGGGGAATATTTAAACGACTTTTTCATAAATTTATCTAGGTAATGCCAGACACTCTAATTCCATTTTCACGGCCCACAGAGAGCGACGAAGGCTTATTTTGGTGTGAATAAATAATAAAAAGTTGGCTTATGAAAGGTGGAATGATTTATGGTCTGCTGTTGACAGATCGTCAATTACTTTTTACGCTTTGGGAAAAATCGTACAAACTTGCCTGTTTGTTTTTAATTTTGTTTTTATTCAATGTGATATCCATGCTCATTCTTGTTTCATAAGTATGATTTGGAACGATTTTTGATACCTTAATCACTGACGGCTCTGTTTAAGTAAGAGTCGCATTGTACCAACATTTCTGAATATTAATTATTATTTAATATAAGATAATTAAACACATTTAATGTAAAATTTTTAGGAGTTGAATTTGTTTAAGGTATATATTTTATAGGATTATTTAGTTTTAAATTTAATTTACTTTTTTGTTATTTATATTTTCATAAATAAATAAATATAACTAAAAAAATAGAATTATCTTATTTAAATGATACATTTCCAGTTTACAAAGTATCGATTTTGAATTTTTACAATATAAATAACATTATGAAATATTTACGTGGATAGATATAAAACGATGATTATCGATAGTTTCTGATTATAATCGATTATTAACAGGGGGATGGCGTGATACATATTTTATACGAGAACCTCTGTCGCCACTTTTTGGAATAACGTAGTATTACCTAGTTAGTAAACATACGCAGCGCACACATAGATTCACCCGTCTTCATACAGCCAAAATAACACCGTATTTCTATGAAGCTAAGATGTAAAATACCAAACACGTCATGGCACTGTGTCAATGTGTGTAAAGAGCCCGAACTATGACACAATTAGGTCCGTGTTGAAAATGTAATGTTTGAAAAAATATACATTGCGGCGTTAATATTCTAACTCAATGTGTGACACTCTTTATAACCTGCAATGGACAAAATATTGTCTAATTTCAACGCTACTCGCTACAACAATAAATATTTCATGGTAAGGTTGAAATTTTATTTACCGCGAGGATTATTCTGTAAATATCACAGTAAATACATGTTTAAATTACTTACGAGTGAAATGAAATTCCTTTGGAAGTTTTATTTGCGTTATTTGAAGAGTTAGATTAATTTGCCATGCTGCAATACACCATTTTTACAATATGTTTGTTCTAACGCGTTCGGTTGAGAAATGAGAGGCCCGCGGGTTATGTCTTGACGTATTGATCAAATCGGTGCGTCGCAGTCACTCCTTTCATGGCATATCTATTCCTATTAATAGTTCTGTGATTATTTACAATAGACAGCAGAAACTTGGACTCTATAAAAGTTTTTTTTAATTCAACACAGCTTGTACCATTTAGGTACGGTAGTAATTATTGTAAATGGAAATGTTATGTAAAGTTGCCATTTTATGTAAATATTACGCAGCCATCAGAGCGGTAAAACCATAAACCGCTACGATTTAACGGGATGTTGCCCATAAACACTGTAGTGAAGACGTTAACCGATAACTAAAACAATTTTATAACCTATAACTACATAATGGCACTCAGTACAGTTAGATCCTTATACAACAGATGCCTAGTTCATACAAACGAAATACCAAAACCATTTGTAAATCATAGGTATTCTTAGGATAGTATGTGTTTATTCCGATTAGGTTACAGAATATCTAGGTTCCCAAATATATATTTTGAAATGACACTGGTTTAAAGACGACATATAAGCAATTTAAAATTTCCATAAAAAGCTTATTTTTCGCATATTTTATGTTTCATAAATCAGTGTTTTTATTTACTATATATTTGGGAACCTTAGTATTCATAATGCAATTAGAAAAAATACAGACTACCTTAAGAATATCAATGATTTATAAATGGTTTTGGTATTTCGTTTGCATAATCAAGGATTGATCGGCCGGCCTCTAAGGTATTAGAATCAAAGCTGTGTACAAAGATCAATAATACCTAAAGAAACTGTAACCAATATATTGTTAGGGTGGTTTTTAGTAAAGGAAATAAATTTTTCTATTTGTAAAAGTATCAATAATTAAATAGCAGCATCTCCTATATTTTCCATCAATCATAATAATGGCTGATAGATCGAGCCATCATTCAAAGCAAAATGAAGCATTTTTTCGTAGCAAAAATATGTCCAAAAGCTCGAGAGATTTATTCAGCCAAATATTAAATTGTTATGTCAAGAACTTATTCTAAGGTTTCAAACCTTCTTAATGTTTCTGCGGAGAGCTATGAGAAATCCGTTACTTTGTTGCCTTGAAAATACGTCTAATGGCACGAAAGCCGACAGCAACTATCTTCAATTCAGAAGTTTACTGTCTTACATTAGTCAGTCTGGTGTTGGAGTTCAGACTGGGTTGGTGGGGCTGAGTTATTTACTTTCTTCTGGTTTTCAAATTAGTTTTATCCATAAAACCATCTCACGTTGGTACACTGAATGAGGCTTTTTCAAAATTGACACCTTATATTCCCAGAATTAAATTATTAGCAGGTTCATGACATGCACGTGAAAGAGTTGCAACTTGTTTTATTATTAAGTTGTTTTATTGTCTATCAGAGAAATTGTTTTCGAGATGATTTCGTCTTGGAATGCATTAAAAAAAATTTTGTTTTTACAAAATACAATTTAAGGGCTTGTTTATTTTTTGTGTGCTGCACTTTACATAAATATAAATACTTGATTAAACCGTTTAAGGCGCTATATTTTGACCCCTCAGTGGGGTCGTCATCAGGCGAATAGAAACATATTTACTCAGCTCGTTTAAAATATATTTTCTACTCGTCTGATGACGACCCCACTGAGGGGTCAAAATATAGCGCCTAAAACTGTTTAATTAAGTATTTATATTTATGTAAAGTGCAGCATACAAAAAATATTAAAAAATAAAAGACCATTAAAACTGTATGAAATGTTTTGCCCTCCGGATAACGAAGCTATTAAAGTCCTAACTTAATAAATTAAAAATTATGATAGCGTAGATTGTTCATCGTTATATGACAACATTCCAAGCAACAAAATATTTAGCTATTTTTAATCTCTACTCAATACAAGGTGGTAATTCAATTTAATTTGTACGTACGTAGGGCGGCTGACATGTAATCTCCTTGGTCAGAAATATATACAAAAATAATGCTGGCTGGTATGGATTTATATTCGTTTGTTATTCTATTTTCAAAATGTATTACATTCATTTGTTTATTGCATCACGTTTATTTGTCTCCAACAATTGTTTCGAACATGTCGGTAGAAAAAGTGAAAATGGATAAAATCGAGCAGCGTGCGGTGATTAGTTTTTGACTAAAGAACGGAATACGCCTTCGGAGATCAGACAGCGTATGTTACGTGTGTTTGGCAGTTCGTGTTCTTCCGAATTTGTTATAAAGTTTTGGTCAAGGCAGTTTAAATTAGGTCGTGAGAGAATCGAAGATGATCCTCGTAGAGGAAGACCAGTTTCGGCCGTCACCGATGAAAATGTAGCCAGGGTGAAAAAATTTATATTAGAGGACCGACGAGTGAAGCAGTGAGAGATAGCTAGAGATGTGGGCGTCAGTAAAGACCGAGTCAATGAAATAGTTCATGAGCATTTGAACATGTCCAAGGTTAGTGCACGTTGGGTCCCTAGAATGTTGACTGCATTTGACATGGAGAGGCGTGTCAAATGTTGCGAAGAGTTTTTGGACATGAGTCGAGGGAAAGAGGAAGAAATAATTTCTAGAATTGTAACATGTGATGAGACTTGGATTCGACAATGGGACCCGGAAAGTAAGCAAGAGTCGTTACAGTGGAAATTTAAGGATGAGAAGCCGCCTCGGAAATTCAAGGTCTGTCCATCGGCCGGTAAACTTATGGCTACAATCTTTTGGGACACAGAAGGGATTTTGCTCATAGATTATTTACCGAAGAAAACTACAATGAATGCTGATTATTACTCAAACTTATTATATCAACTAAGAGAGACAATAAAAGAAAAACGGCGAGGTAAACTAAGCAAAGGAATTCTGATTTTGCACGATAACGCACCAGTGCATACCGCACGCACAACAAAGCTAGCAATTAAAGACAATGGCTTCGAAACCATTGACCACCCCCCTTATAGTCCAGATCTAGCCCCCTGTGACTATTTTCTGTTTAGACTTCTCAAGAAAGACCTCAGGGGACGAAGGTTTATGACCGATGACGAAATGAAGACAGCGGTTTCTGACTATTTTGACGACAAACCGTTTTTTTTTTTTTAATGGCTTAAATTCAATATTTGAAAAATGTAATAAGTGCATTTTATTAGCAGGGGACTATATAGAAAAATAAAAATAAACTATCCAGTTACGCCTTTTCTTTCATAGTTAGGTAGATTACTTTTCAGCCTCCCTCGTAAGACTACTGAAAATAAGCTTGTCTTATTGTATTACACATAACTAGTTATTAATTCAGACAGTCCTATAAGGTCAGTCTATCTTAGTGCTCCCATTTATAATTTAAATAAAAGCGTCATTTAAACTAACAACCCAACCATTAAGTATCACTGCATCTCACAGGGTATAAATAGCTTCACAATTTCATCGCATGCGCTTAAGGAGAGTCTTGAGGTAATTCCTCTCTTCGTAGCTGTTATTACAACAACTAAAAAATAAATCTTTCATATTAATGTTCGATAGACGTTCGACAGAGGAATAAAGTTTGTATCAAGGAGGACAATCTTTAGCTTATTTAAATTCAAAACTCAGTGATGATTCTAATGAATTACCTATTTAATTTTGTTTAGCTGTTAATAATACCTTTTATGACAATGAGAGACCTGGTTGTCAAGTTATAACAAGTGACATTAATTTATATAGCCAATTTTATACAAAATACTCGGTAAGTGTTCAGTATCAAGGTTCGATGACCCTTTTTGCGAAATTCATAATTGTTTTAATGTTCCTATTAAACCCAAGCCCAGCCCCGATTCAATTTATATGGGAGGTCAACATTTTATTTTGCGAACCGTTAATATCACCTTACATACATTTTTAAGCATAAAACGGCAGGTTGATTTATTTCCTTAAAAGATATGGCAAGGTTGCCTTTCGTTTAAACCTACGGGAAGGGCAACCTTAAGCGTCTTAAGAATTAAGAGCCCTGTGATTGCCTGAACTTCCAATCTGCGCTGTGAAATTTTTACTTCAGTAGGCTTACCATGAGTTTTGCACTCGATACATGTTAGCGACTGCGTAAAATTTTCACCTATATCAGAAATTGCTTAGCGCCCCTGCCTGTTTACGGGAGGAACAACAAATATCGTACAAAATATTTTATGCAGTCGCAAACGTGTATCAAGTGCAAAACTCATGGTAGGCCTACTGGAGTGTAAATTCCTTTACAATACAACTTTATTTGTACACCATAAAAAAAAGAAACAGAAATATAAAAGATAGATACATACTAAAAAAAATATAATATGTATTTGTAATATAATATATATTGTAAACTGGAAAAAATAATAACAATGATAATGAATATTTCGGTAATCAGAGTGAAAGATTATTTTACTTTTAAATGCCTGTAACTTTTGTGTGTTGGTAAATATTTTAGGTTCAAGTCATCGATTGTACAGGATAAGCAACAAAATTCAAAATTTAGACAAATATTAATAAATAAGGGTATTATCAGCGAACAGCGTAAATTGGGAGTTTTAACGGCCTTTCGCATCGAGATCGGTAAAACTTTAGCGAGCTAATACGTAAAAGCTTATCTGGTTAGTTTGGGCACGTTTGGCATGCAGTGGTGTGCAGCCATTTACTTACGCTGTGGTGAAGTCTGTCGTGATTGATGATGCCAATCTGCCACTTGTCTAGCTTCGAGCTGGGAGGGGAAACCACGACGGACTGGCAGCACGAATCGGACCAGTTTTACGGTGACAGGATGAAATAACGTTGCGGCAATGCCGTTAAGTCTTTTTAAAAGACAGGAAGGAAAGTTAATACTATCTCATGTATTAAAACTTCTTGGAATTGAATTTAAGACACACTTTGTGAATTATCTCTTAATTTTTATGCTTCGTTTTTTTTTTCGTTTGCTTACAATATAATAAAAGAAAATTATAGGTACTTATTTTTATAAATAAAGCAACCAGTAACTGAAAAACCTTTACAAAGGGTTTGATATTGTTAAATATTGCACAAAATATTCCTTTGTTTTATTTTACATTAACTAATTAAGCAGCACCTGCGCTTCAGGACACGAGAATTATTTCACGATGTAATTTCAGAGAGACATGAAAATTTCAAGCAAATAATGAAGACTCATACATTGAGAGCGTAATAAAGTTAAAAGCAAATGGCTACTGACAACGTCTGTTCTATTTACCATTGCTAAAATATATGTGTATGTGATGATTTTTTTGCCCAAGTACAAAATAGACATCGTAATTACAAACCTTGCAGGTTCTACGTAAATTATGCAGAGTGCAAGTTATGTTCACGGTTTATTAAATGAGTATTATACTTACAAGTTTTCAATATATTTACATTTTCAAAAAGTCATTATTTTTCAAGAATTTATAAAATTTATGGTGCGCATGTGGAAGGTAAAGCTCGACCAGGCCTCTCTAGGAGGACGTTAACCAATTGGGAACATACTGAAGAAGGGCAAAGTCAAATGTACCCGGAATAGAACAGCTTGTATGACTAGATTGATTGATGAGGATTATGAGGAAGAAGCAAAAGAGGTGCATCAGGATCGTAGCAGAAAGAAATCTATAGCCTCCATCTACCCCTCTGGGAGACAGGCGTGAGTATTTGAATATATGTATGTATGTAAAATAGCACACACGTCACACGGCACGGTCAAGTAGGTACAAGTTTTCAAAAATGAATGGCCGATGAAAGTGGTGTCAAAATATATCTTTTTTTTATGTACATAATAGAGTAGCATTTTTTTGCAAATAACAAATAATAATAATATATGTTATATTATAAAAATTTAAATATAAACGTTTTATATATATATATATATAATCACACGTAAAATTCAAAGTCGATGTATAAAATTTGCAACAAAACAAATAAAAGTTTCCAGTTTATCATTTAGCATTTATTTCGAAACTTTTCAGCAGTCATCTTTTTTAGAAGTTACCTGTTTAACTAAATCAAGAAGTGAAAAAGATATTCATATCGTTTAAGTAAAGGTGGCTGGTGATCGATTATATCGACCGTTCGCCGTTCAGCAGGCTATAAACTTAACCGCCATAATATCTTAAGTGGGTGTAAGCGAAACTCGATCACGTTAAAAAGGTTAAGATTGGATGTTAAGATTGAACTCCATGCTGCAGAATGTATCGATACAGGCTCTTTATTAAGCAATACATTTCAAAAATTTATTGAGTATTATTATTACCTACCTTTACGAACCTATATGCAAAAATAAAAGTAGTGTAACCCACATTCAAATTTTTAAGGTTTTTTAATGATAAATTGATGTATAGATCCACAGAAAGGTAAATTTGGGTTACATACTATTGCGCTCAATGCCCTGAGGTTCTTAGTGCTAAAGTAATGTAAGTCACTTTTATCTTTTTGAGATACTTTTATAAAAATTTATATCAAGAATCTCAAAAGGATAAATGTGGGTTACACATCTATTGCACTCAGCGCCTATGTAAATATTTGTTCTTGCTATATAAGTTAATATATACATACATATACTCACGCCTGTCTCCCAAAGGGATAAGCATAGAATGCGGATTTACATCAGTTACGATCCTGACCTCGTTCACCTATTCCACATCCATCAATCTAGTTATACAAACTCTTCTATTTCGGGTACTTTTGACATTGCACTTCTTCAGTATGTTGGTAATTTTCTAGGGCGGCCTCATACGTAAATAAGGTATAATTTAGTATATAGTCGTATATTTTTTTTGAAAAGAAATCATTAATATAATCAAAGCGTTTAGGTACACATATAACAAAAATATAAAACGCTCAATTCACCGGTGTGAATGAAACCTTCAATTTAAATTATAAAAGCTCGCCCATGTCCCAGTCCCTTTCATTTCGTCGTCGTCTACAATTCCTGACCATTGCTGTGACTAACGACTCTAATTAAAAAGGTTCGCACTGAGATATTTTCTCTAATTACAGCAACTTAGCTTTATTAATTTGCAAACGTTATGAAAGAGCTTCCGCTATCATTACGCAGGGTCACCATGACGCAACAAATACTATGTAAAGTATAAAGCTGAAGCTTTTTTCCGCAAAAATATAGGCGTGCATGTACAGTAAATCATTTTTTCTACAGAGTGAGGCTATTGACGAACGGGTCCTTAGATATTTGTGGCTGCGTGGCGTGCAGCAAAATAGGAGGAGATCACAAAGCTTTTGCGTGTCACCGTCGTGATTGATGACACAGCGTGGCGCGGCGCGAGCTTTCCCTTCGGCGCGCTTTGTCAAACGCTTGCGCAACACTATCCCCCGGAAAATCAGCTGCTCTAACGGACATGTGCCACATGAACATAATTTTCATGACATCTACAAAATATGTGTGCGCTTTTGCATCAAGGATAGTGAAATCCGTAACGCTTTATGACAAAAGCGTCACGTTTACTTTACCGCGATTTGCACTTTTTGTGCAAAGTCAGACCTGTAAAAAGATAAAGTTCGTGAATACGAGTTCAGCATAAAGCTGAGTTGAAAATTCGACTCAAACAGACGTTCTCTGCTTTGTTAAAGCTTGGTTGCCTAACTGAAGAACACGACTTTCACTTAGAACTGCGACTTTGTTGTCATGTCTGTATTCAATTAAATTAAACGAAGCAACAGGGGGTCTATTTAGGTAAACATTTTGGGTACATTTTCCGCTATTTTATCCTGGTGGAGTAAATGTTTAATGTTAATGGAAATTTTATTCTACTTTTGACCTAAATATAAACTTTCCGTTTTGCAGGTGAAACCAATGATTGAGTGGTTGGTTCACGTCTTGTCAACGATAGAATCATGAATCGGGTGAGTTATTAGATGTAAAATTATTTAGCATATTAGAGTAATACTTGTGTATTTTTGATTCTTAAATATTCATCCTTTATTTTGTGAGTTTATGTGTAAAATTAAAACAGTGGCCCCGAGCACGTGAAAAAGGCGTGTCGAGATGAGCTGGCGGCGCGAGGGGCTTGTGTCGGCGTACGCGGTGGCGGCTCGGCGCGCGTGATGCGCCCGCGCGCGCGCGTAGCCGGCGGCGCGACGCCCGCGCCCGCGCCTGCGCGCTGCGCGTGATGCGCGCGGACCACGCCGCGCTGCTCGCGTGGCTCGCCTGCTGCGCGGCCGCGCTCTCCGCACACAAGTACAGCACTCGCGTCGTGCGCACCAAGTACGGCCCTCTCCGCGGAATCGTCGTGCACTCGCACCCTCAGGTCGAGGCCTACCTTGGGGTCCCCTATGCTACGCCACCGATGGGTAGCCTCAGGTACGTTTTATCACATAAAAATCTATTATTTGTATCACCTCATAGAAAATGTTAAATTGTTACGTGGTAAGATATAGCGTCTCGCCTGACACCGATCATTTGAACAATAACAAATACTCCCCGTACGTGTTTTGCTTCAGCTAGCAATTTATAAAACAACAAAGGTCTGATCATTAAAAATAGTTATTCCTTTCGGAATGTAGTTTATTTTCCACAAAGCATTGCTAAACATTGTAAGGATTCTTTTATAATATATTTTCCTTTGAGTAAAAATCGTGATAACAAAAACACAGTTTAATGAACCTTGAATGTCTGTACGTCAGATACATGCCGCCGGTGACCCCGTCCCAGTGGCGGGCGACGCGGCTAGCGGACGCGGCGGGGCCAGCATGCCCGCAGGCGCCACCCAGCCCCGCGCCCCACGACGACGCGCTGCTACTTCACCCCCGCGCACGCCTGCGGCAGCTGGAACGACTGCTGCCGTTGCTCGTCAACCAGAGCGAGGACTGCCTCTATGTTAACCTCTATGTGCCTGTCAGTGGTACGTTGCTACATCTGGAATGTCTTTTTTCAACATACATCCTGAGGTTAGGCAAACAACTCATGCCACTTTTTTTTAATCACTTCTGTGCATGATATGAAAGTTATCATAATAACAATTTAAGGCAGGTTATAAATATAATACAGGTATACAGTTTTTCGGCTCTAACCCGATATTATCCATGTTTGGCTTAACTCGAAAGCCTTGTATCCGTTAGTGGCCATTATACTAAGAAAACTCATTTGGCTTTATATACCAACTTTTAGAAATGTTCAAAGTACTTAGGTCCCAAAAGCTGAAATCAAATAGCGGCTGAAGCCAAAAATAATATTCTTATAAGAACTTAGCAAAAAGTTAAACCGTTTCAGCACAGAATGTGAATAGAGTGTAATATGAAAAGGGTGATGACTATAAAAAACTCAGTAAAATCCCGTCTCGCGCCCGCCGGTGTCCCGGCGACTGTATGTGCTTTCAAGTAAAAAAAAAGTCTTTCTAACCATCGTTCATTTTGGAATTAAGACCAAAATAAAGTAAAATAGTTAATTTTCGCACAGTCTTTACGTTTTGCAAGTTATTATATCAAGTATTGCTACGCGCAATTTTTTTTAAGTGTTTTCTTTATGTTCAAAAATCTTAACCTAGTTACAAAAATGCACAATCAACAAAAACCCACAGGGCTTATCAGTGATTGCGGATTAAGATACGCTTTCGACTATTGTACTGTAAAGCGCTACGAAGCTACACCGTAGCATAATTTTATTTTTGTAAGATGTAAGTAAAAATAACTGAAACTTCAGGTTGCTTAAATTTGTTATATACATGATTAAGGAGTTGCGTCTGTTTTCGTTCCAAACGCACAACTCATTATTGTTTTCATTATTTTTTAACAAAAAGTATTAAATAAATGTGATATAGAGCTCTACGCCACAATAGTTTACTGTCAGTTATGCTTTCCTAGCAAAGTTGTTTTATTTTATGCATTACTAATCCCGTTCAACAAAGCGTGTTTTATAGTTCTTGTGCAGGATTATTTGAAACGTAAAGCATAAAATAAAACAACTTTCCTAGGAAAGCATAACTGAAATTAAACTATTGTCGAGTAGAGCCATAAATGACATCAATTTAATAATTTTATAAATAAATAAGTAAAACAATCACAGGTTTTGCGTTTGGGGACGCGTTTCGTCACATCAACCTTAAGACATGTTTGCTCATATTTCGCTCATATAAACCCTCACACACAAGAAACAATGTTGTCTTGCGACTTCCACGTCATCGTTGCGTCATGCACAAATACAACGAACACTCTTAGGATAGACTTTAGACTTTTGGCACGTTCCAAAGAACAAGACAAGGCGAGCTTTACTCTTAAGTTAATTAACTTACATACATACTACCTAACTAAACAAAGCAAATTTAATTTGATGAGCATCTAAATAATATTATGTGATGAATTTTTGCACAGCTTTGTTAAGCTACAATTTCGTGAACCGTAATGGCCGTTTGCCGGTCTCGTCAAGTGATATTACCTCAGTGTAGGCTTCTCGTTAATCCTGGCTGTCGGCTTATTCATACTTTATTCACGTCATTTCGCTGCTAATTCAGTAGTCGTCGAATAAAGATGTTTCGTTTATGCCTGAAAAGCTCGAGAACCGACGGGATATAAATTCAATCTCAAAAAGGCATATTACGTACATTTTGTGAATTTGTGAATAATGTTAGTAAAAGCTTTTTTTACTGTTTTATTATATAACAATAAAAATAAATTTTAATTTTATTGTTAACTCTATTTTATCTATTTATTCCATATTCGACTGACGACGGCCCCAAGTGGGTCGAAATATATATCGAAAGTTTTATTTTTTATTTAATTTCAACTATAACATTCATAAAAATCTGTATATATATATATATAATAAAACAGTAAAGGTAGGTACATGAATACATAAACTATCTTCTACCTAGAGGCTTAGATATAGACTACAAGTTTCAGCTACGAACTACGATCCCGACACAAATTTTTCTTCTTCTATAATTAGTTACTTTTAAAAAACTTAATTATATTAAAATTTCGGTAACAATCTATTTATATTGACAGTAGGAATTACTTTGACTTTTTTTGCCTGTTCATTTTATATTTTGGAGCTGTTAAGTTTTTCAATATAAAGTATTTAAAAAATAGGTATTTACGATTAGTAAATAAGAAAGAAAAACAACTGGTCAAGTGCGAGTCAGACTCGCATACTTAGGGTTCCGTAATTCGACAGTTTTGGGAACAGAAAATTTAATTTTGTCATTTTGTATTCATAAAGTTTTCAACCGCTTTATTTTTCGTGCAATATTTACGTAAGCACATATTACCATGATTTTTTTCATACTTTCGGTCCTCCAGTTTTGGAGATAAGGGAGGGACATACATTTTTTGTGGTTTTTCGAGGATTTCTCGAAATATTTTTTTTTCTTTTTTGTTTTGAAAATATTTTGAATAATTTCAAATATCTCAAGTAAATTTTTTTACAAAGTGTGATGTGGGACAATTAATATTTATGTGCTAAATTTCAAATCTGTATCTCTAATGGTGCTAAAGTTATGAGGCTGTGACTTACGGACGGACGAACAACGGAGTCTCACCATAAAAGTTCCTTTTGTACCTTTTAAGTACTACGGAACCTTAAAAATCAATAACAAACAAATTTTCTAACAATTCATCTATCTCTGAATTTCGTACTCCCATACTTTCGAACTAACGTAAATTGACATTTCGAACTTCAAACTTTTGCTTTATAAACCTCACTAATACTGAACTATTGGCGTCAAATGCCACATACCAAAATGCTTTTCAATTTTAAATTTCTAAACATGAAAAACAAAGTTAAGCTATGCTCTTTGTGCTAAGCTACTGACGTTTAACCTTAAGTGCGGCAATTTTCCGTCATCCAACGTCTCTGCACATAAAAATTTTACCCTACTTTTACTTTTTAAATTGTCTATTTACTTTGTTTTTGGTGTGCAATAAAGAATATTGTATTGTATTGTATAATAGTAGTTTATGCTACAAGGGCGAAAAGGAATAAATTACGTGTTTTAAACGTAACCGAATAATTTATTGCTTTTACGCCCGTGTATCATACTACGTTTTTCAATGCATAGTGTGAGGAAATAAAACAAATATAATCTTGTGAACTTTAAATTATGATTGGCTCAAAAGGACTGTATCCAGAGCCGTTAAACAGTGGAAAAAAAAGTATAAAATTTATGGTACACAGGAAAGGCTGCAGGTTAGCCAACCATTGTAAATAAATTAAAAATAATAATAATAATAATAATAAAGCCCTAGGGCAAAATAATCGACTTTCTGTTCGATTTTGATGCATAAAAAGTGGGCCTTTACGAGCACTTGCATTGAAAAAATATTTTTTGTTGTTAGAAAATGTAGTATCAACGACGCCAAGTAGTTTGTCTAGTTTGTCGACAGCAATATGAAAACAACATTTTAGAGCCCGTCTACTCGGAAAGTTCGTCATTCAAAAACTCGATCCAGGAAATTTTCAAGTTGCCAGAAGCGAAACACTGAAGTTTTGTTCGTAAACTATCATGCTCATACATTTTTATAACTATTAGTTTGTACTAAGCAAAAATACCAACAATGAATCTAAAAATACTGTGACTAAGTACATTATATGATATTTTGTTTATTTTTGGGTACACTTGTATTGCACGGAGTGAGTTATTTAGTTATTTAATTTGTTGTGGAAAACAGTGCTCGTAAGTAGTGAAAAATAAGATATTGTAACAGTATCATTCCTAGACTAAATTATAAAAAACATGATAGAAAAAAGCACGATGCATCGAAAAATTCTAAGTAGTCTGTTTTTTGTTTTGTTTTCCTTTTTTGTGTGTAAAAAACTTTACGACTACTTATTGTTTATATTCACATTGATGGTGATGAATTCTGTAATCTCACTGAATATTATTCATGTAAAAGTTCTTGTATAATTTATTAATTTATTTAATAGGGTACATCAGTAGCAGACATATTAAATATGCACAATTATTATCTATTCAAACATATTTGATGCAATTCCCACGACAGAGGAGTCATATTACATCAAGGTACAGCAAAAGAAGCAAAGGGGTGTCAAGGCCTCAATTCCGTAGTGCATTGCAGTGCGTGACGCTACCTGCAAGCAGTGCGGAAGTGAGGCTGAGGCATTCCGTGTCGACACGCTGCATCCTTCAGTGACTCTAGCATTCCGTGACGACATGCCGCATCCTTCAGCGATTCCGGCAAATAATGAAGAATTTCCACGCCTTCGATATTAAGAGAATAATTCTAAAACGTCGCTCGAGAAAAGGTGGAAGGTCAACCGTTGCTAAGGAACTTGAGAACTCTGTGTTTTCCATCTTGTACAATAATAAATATCATTGTGAAAAGTTGAAATGAAGTCAGATATTTTTTTTGTAAGCATATTGCACAAGTGCGAAATTATAAAGAATTAGAGGTAGTGCATATTTTAGGGTCAGCTTAACTTACAACAAAGCTGATATTAGGTAAAAACATTATTATCCATGTTTTGCAATTACTTATTTATTAAAATATGTGACGGATTAACTTACATAAAATGTAACACTAGATGTTTCGATTTCTTTCCGAAATAGTTTTCAAGCGAGTATCTGTCGGCAGTGGACGCAGAATGTGTCGCGTATCGCGGGATTTTTATTAAGTTAATTTAGCGATACATGTTATATACGACGTCGTGTAGTTAATCCGTTATATCTTTCAACTACGAATTTAACTTACAGTAGTTACAAATTGAAAATAACCTGCTCCTGTTTGTTTGTATTTTGATGTAACAATGTATTTAATATTTTATATCACAAGAAATTTTAGAAGTTAGCTTTATATTTTCCTGGAAAGCAGTAATACTTAGCCTTCCTTGGTGGTAATACCTGATACCTGGCGGTTGTAATACCTGTCGATAATAAAGTTCACAGACCAGCAATAACGTGCCTTATGGTTCATACTGGTATTACTTGAATTGAAACTATTATTT
The DNA here is from genome assembly GCA_934047225.1 of Ypsolopha sequella. NCBI lineage: Eukaryota > Metazoa > Arthropoda > Insecta > Lepidoptera > Ypsolophidae > Ypsolopha > Ypsolopha sequella. Next base: position 12,441,637 of record OW203992.1, read on the forward strand.
GCTGGGCTTTAAATCTTTTATTTTATTGCTATGTACGTGTGACTTAAACGCGTTGTGTATATTTCAGTTACATTTGTTAATGGGTACAAAATGCATTGACATTATAGAATTAAGAGTAGTTTTAACCATTAAGTGCTTAATGTTTAAGTCCATCTATACAAAGATTAAAATCTTCTCGTCCTCTTCTCACTGCTATATCTTTGTGATAAATTGATAGTTTGTGTCCGACCATATGTATAGCCTTTAATATTTTTTGGGTCTTCATCATCTTTTTTTTTTTCTCTAATCCTTATCAAAACTGTACAATATTAAAATGTATTGTGGAATTTATTCAACCGACGGAATTGAAACATGAGATAGAATCTACCTGTTTATACGAGTACATATTATCTAGTCTGAAGAATGGACCACCTCTGATATAAATAGGATAATATATAAAGTTTAAATTTCAGGCTTGGACAACACGATTGTGCCCTTGACAGTCGCTTCAGTTTTGTCCTTAACTAGTACACTATTTTGCGAATTTCACTACAACTATTTTTTATTTATTTTTCCAACTGGCTTTATACGGTAATGCATCTGTTTATGAGTTCTCTATTGTGGCCATAATGGGATATACATAACGTGACAGTCCCGATTTTAGGCTGTCTGTCCCGCTGTTCCCAGCGAGTGCAAAAATGTCCCGCTTTCGCAAACAGACCAAATGATTATAAATATACCTTTATTTTTTGGCCTTAGAGTTCTATTCCTGCTTGAAAAGTAAACCCGATATTTTTAAACTGATTTGCTACGCCGACAAGTATAAAAAAACTGCCTAGGTTTAAGATTCCATTAAGTACTCAGCTTAAATGTATGTGAACCTTTAAGTGGACATTTTCTTTATATTGGAATAATGCCTAGTAAAATAACTTTTTTTTTTCTTAATTATTCCGCAGGCATCCCGATTTGACGGAAAAAATAAATGATCACGTTAGGTATACATAACGTGACCACGTCCCGCTTAGGACAAGACGGATGTCTGTCCCACTGTCCTAAGCGAGAGTAAAAATTTCCCGCTTTCGCAAATAGACCAAATTGTTAATTATTTGAAGGAAGTATTATCTTATAATGATTTGAATAAAAAAAGTTTTGCATTTTGTGGAGACAATAGGAACTGCAATTTTAGAGGAAAGAATAGAAAAGGGAGTTGCGATCAAAATAGTCACAGATTGTTTCCCAGTAGACTTGAATGCATCAATGTGAAAATTTATTCATTTTTCTACTACTCACCTATAAAGCGTTCAAATAGAAGCATTGGAATAATTCTGTGATTTATCTGACACAGAGTATCAGAAACTGCTGGTCTACGGCAGTACTTTGCAGAGGTTCCATTCACGAGACCCATGGAACTACCGAGAGCAAAACTTCGCACCTGTTCCATCATGGAACTAACCCATGGAACTAGTGGGAACATTTGAAACTAAGGTGGCTTGCGCTTGAGAGATTGTTGAAAATGTACCAGCAATTGAAAAAAAAATTCTGAGCGTTGATAAAAATATCAATTATCAGTTTTTATTTATACAAAATTCCACAGGCATCTCGCACTAACGGAAAAAAAAATGGTCACGTTATGTATACTTATACATCATACATACATACATACATACAGACATACATACATACATACATACATACATACATACATACATACATACATACATACATGCTATATAAATAACTAGCTTTTGCCCGCGGCTTCGCCCGCGTCGATTTAGTTTTTTGTAGTTTAAAATTATTTCTTGATCTCTTGTTTGATTCTCAGGCTTTGACGAGGCCGAAGGCCGAGCTACCTTTCCTCACGAAATAATTTCTCGATCACTTATTTGATTCCCAGGTAAAATTTGTAAATTCATAATTGAAAATTTAGGTAAATTCCGAACGAAATTATAATTTTTTTCTCTGAATTAAACTTCGGTTAGTGTGTTAACACTTTGAAACACAATATTTTTTTCTTAAATATATTAAATCCTTAAACCCAACCCTAGTAACAGAAGCAAAATTTCAGCTCTATAACTTCAAAGCAACTGTATTTCGAAAAATATTCTTGTCCTTATGGAATGATTTTCCGAATACCCTGAAAAATGTCATCATAATTTGTAAAGTATCTTTGGTGGTCTTTGGCGAGGCCGAAGTCCGAGCCGCTTTTAAAAACGAAACTATTTTTTTGTTCCTTGAAATGTCCTTTGCTAAAGTGGTTTTGTTCAGGCCGTAGGCCGAGCCGCGTTTCCGAACGAAATTATTTTTTACTTTTATTTGATTCGATTTTATTCATTAGAGATATCTCACGCAAAGCTCGCTCCATAGCTCCTTAAGCGACCTTAAGTCGGTGGATCAAGCCCTTGGTAAGAGATAACTTATCGGTTAAATACTTTTGCCTTTAAGCACTGCGGAAAGTCATCGACATAATCTGCCGAATCAGTAAGTTGAAGTGGCAGTGGGTAGGCCCATATTTGTTGCCGACGTGATTGCCGTTGGAGCCAAAAGGCCTAGAATGGACACCACGTGCAGCAAAGCGTAGCCTAGACCGACCTCGTGCCTGCTGGCCCGGCGGACTTCGCGGGTAGCGGCTGGATGAGCATGACGGAGGAGCGCCAAGAGTGGCAAAATTTTAGAAAGGCCTATTTCCAGCAGTAAACGAACACAGGCTGATGGATGGCTAGATATTTTATCCCCAGATAAAGTGTCTTTGGCGAGGTCGAAGGCGTATCAGCGTTTCTGAACGGAAAAAGCACGATTGCTTATAAAATTTGTTGTCGCACGTTTACTAATTCAAAAATGATTTTCAATAAGTTCCGCATTGAGTCCGCGTAGTAGATTGTAGCCGTAAGTACGCTAATTATTCCTGTTATATTTGACGAAAAACCGGTCAAGTGCGAATCAGACTCGCGTACCTAGGTTTCGTAATTCGACAGTTTTGGGAACAGAAAATTTTATTTGGTCTTTTTTTTCGTGAATTTCTCAATTTTTTTTTCTGTAATCTTTACGTAAGCACTTATTGCCGTGGTTTTTTTTTTTACATTTTTCGGTTCACCAGTTTTGGAGATAAGGGAAGGGACATACATTTTTTGTGGTTTTCTGAGGATTTATCGAAATAGATGCAAGATAATACCTATATTGTATTAAAAAAATATGTATAAATTTATTTAACTTTATTTTTATTTTTCATTTGTATAAAAAAAAAACGCTATAATTATCCTGTAATTGGCCAGTTATGACCTATAATCGGGGTGGGTACATACATTTTTTTTGTGGTATTTCGACGATTTCTTGAAAAAGGTGCAAGTTAATATAGCCAAATTATATAATTTTATAATCAGCTCCTTAATACTTATAATTTGATACCCATATTGTGGTTTTAGGAATATTTTTTTTTTCCTCTTTTGTGCAAAATTCTAAGTCTTTGTCTTTAACAGTGCTAAAGTTATGAGGCTGTGACATACGGATGGATGGACAACGGAATCTCACTGTCAAAATTAAATTTTCTATTCGCAAAACTGTCGAATTACGGACGACTTGCGAGTCTGACTCGCACTTGACCGTTTTTCTTTTTATTTGGTACAATTTTTTTGTACTTTGCGCTTGTGCAAATTTAAAGGAGCTTGTGCTTGAGCTTGTGTAAAACACTTCACTTTTCTAAAGAAATTTGTCACCCCGTTGCCATCCCATGGGAACTGATATATGGGATAAAAAGTAGCCTATGTCCTATTTCAGGTCTAGAACTACATTTGTGCCAAGTTTCAGCCCAATCGGTAGGTACGGGGCGTGAAGGAGCAAAACATCACTTTTCTAAAGAAATTTGACAACCCATTGCCATCCCATGGGAACTGATTTATGGGATAAAAAGTAGCCTATGTGCTATTCCAGGTCCAGAACTACATTTGTGCAAATTTTCAGACCAATCGGTTCAGTAGTTACGGCGTGAAGGAGTAACAAACATCCATCCAAACTTTCGCATTTATAATATTAGTGGGAAGAATTATTAAAGTTTTCGATATATATTTCAACCCATTTGTGGTCTTCATCGTCGAATGAAGAATACATTCTTAAACGAACATTCCTTAAAATTTAAACTTTCGTTTTTTTTCGTTATTCGTAAACTCACAACCCGAACAAAACTGATCCATTTCTTCACCTCAAAACATTATTTTGTGTTCAGTCATAGTTAGTTTCATCTCTAAAACCATTACTTTCGTTTTACCCACATTAAATTTCATTCCTTTCCATTCGAAAGTGTCATAAATTTCAGGTGTCAGCGAAAATTAATTTAGGGTTCAATTCTCAAATGGTTTCTGTCTACCAGGTGGCGAGGGTGAGGTGGATGGCTCTGGGCTGCCGTGTCTGGTCTTCGTGCATGGAGAGTCGTATGAGTGGAGTTCCGGTAACGCATACGATGGCACCGCTCTCGCCGCTCACGGCAACATAATCGTAGTCACTATCAACTTTAGATTAGGTGTTTTAGGTGAGTATGAGCATTTGGGATGGTTTTGGTGTTAAGACAACCTTGGTCTACATTTCAATATAATCTCTATCATGATAAATATCTAGAACAAAAAAGTTAATTTTATAGACATTATATATAATATTGATATTTTTTGTATATTTGTGTAAAAATGCTTGAAGATTTTTAGAATCAGTGTACTATTTAGTTTTAAACTGCAATTATTATATGTGTATATAAGTGTATTGATGACCTTGCTCAGAAAATGAAATCACTTCTTGTAGGAAATACGTCTTGAAAGCCATTAAAAAACCATTTCAAGAAAATACTTCTGTTTACAGTGTTTACCCGAACAAAATATATCGTGTTTCAAGTGTGCACCTGCATCAATAAGAAGCGGCAACGTCGCATCTACTCGTATCTAAAACCCGTAAATAAAAAAAAGCTTCCTAAGTTCTCCGATTCTACTTGAACAAAATGCTGTTTTAATTTTGATTCGACAAAATCATGGCTAATTGTGCATTAAATTTCAAGATGTTGATTTATAAACCTAACTTATATTGAAATTTTAGCGTGAATTGCCATATACCAATATCTTTTTAACTTTTAATTTCCTAACAAGAAAAACAAAGTTAAGTTGTGCACTTTGTACCGAGTGACTGACGTTTAACCGACCAACGCATTTGTGGGCGTGGCCAAATGTCACGCTGTTTCATTTCGCTATAAGGTGCATGCTCCATGAAACTCTCGAGGACAATACAGTCGTGCCGATTTCGTCGCGGGCGCATAATTGAAAACTTGTTTCAGGAGAAACCAGATTTTAGGAAGAATGTGGACGTTTTCAAACATTATTTTTGGTTATTACTTATAAATCTAGATAACAGTTTCGATGTTCGACTTGTATTCGTTTTTTGAGTTTATGTAAAACAATAAAAGCACATTCGGCTACATTTTCGGTAAAACACCGTTAAAGTTACGTATTTTAGGGGTTTGTTGTTAAGATATTACTAAATTTTACGATTTTCAGTTCGACATAAACATAGATCTAGGTAATAATGGACTCAGCCTAAAATATTATTATAATAACATTCCATAGACACCCCACAACGTGGTGACAGCGTTTGTATGGAGGATTGGGTGTGACGACTATAAAATAAAGTCCATCGCATCGGCTTGAATAAAGCCTTACCAATTTTGAGGCGGTCGATAAACCCACTTGATAGGATAAAATGCCGCATTGTGTGCCGTATCGCTACAATAAAAAGGACGGACGTATCGAGAGAAAGCTCGCGAGTTTCGAAATCGGATTTCAAAGTAAGCCGATGTCGAGGATTCCTTTACTTTTTTGGTAACGATTCCAAACGTCAAAGGTGCGTTTGTAATTTTGAGTAGGTTGTATTCCCGGGCAACCTTTGTGTCTTATTTTACCGTTTGTTTTTGTAATGCGACGCCTGTATAAAAGTACTATCTATAGCTAGAGGTAAATATACATATAATATATACAGTGTGTCCCTCGTACAAGTGCACATCCGAAAAGGGGTGAAACTAGATCTAAATATATCAAAATATCAAATTTATTTAACTATTTAAAAATATATTATTATTATAACTATTTAAAAATTTTATATTTTGCAGCAGAAGTATTTAATATTACTTGGCTCTATTTGATTTATTTTACGTCCAGTTGGTGCTGTACATATTACAAAAACTGGTCAAGTGCGGGAAGGACTCGCGCCCTGAGGGTTCTGTAACATTAAAATACAAATAATTTAAACAGAAATACAATCTTATCATTACTAAAAATTGTATGAAATAAAACTACAACATTAATTTGGTTGAGTATTCAGGGAGGTAGCCCTAAAACTGCATCAAAAATTGGCGTTTTCAGTATTTGTTGCTTAAATACAACATATGTACATAATATACAGAAATGATGATGATAGCCTCTTCTTCGTGTCCGACGACAGCGACCGTTACAGGTTCCTGGCATGCGCTCTGAGGTGGTTGGTCAAACTTGGTCTTGAACATCCGGTCAAACTCGTCGCAATAGAGTTGTCCTTCTTCATTATATGTGCAGGCGTAAGAAGGCTTTGGTCTAGTTTTTATAATATGACGTTTAGCCTTTAGATCTTGAAGGTAAGCCATTCTGGCTGCGCTGTTGCAAGTTCTTCTTAGCTATCAAGTGATATGTTACAGAATTAGGTTTCGTTTAAGAAAGTCTTTGTAACGCAAATACTGTTCGCCGAGATTCTGTTTCCCCTGTTTAAGTTCCAAATAGAACACGGCTTTCGGCAGTCTGCAGTCATTCATCCGCTTCACATGTCCACACCATCTTAGTAGGATTTTTGCTAGCATGGCCTTAATGTCCGTCATGTTGGAACAGCGGAGTATTTCTATGTTGGTAACACGGTCCTGCCATCTGATGCGCAATTTTGAACGCGTAGACATGTGGAAAGTGTCCATTTTTCTGATGTCCGGCTGGTAAGGAGACCAGGTTTCTGCGGCGTGAAAGAGACCGGCGTGCCCCCAGATATATAAATATACTAGCTGACCCGGCGAACTTTGTTCCGCCTAACAGTCTAATAATATCGTTTTAACTTTAGTTAAACTTAATTTAGGATTTCATTAAGGTAATAACATTAATACAACTTTTTTGCAAATACAGAAATGTTTTATTGCTTGTCATTGCGAAAGAAGAATGGCAGGGACCCATGTAGTAGTTTCAGTACCGTTGTTAGGCTTAGCGTAGGGTATTGAATATATGCAGAAATAATAGTTCTTGGAATAACTAAGCGATTTTTAAAACTTGGGGTTTAGATGTTATTTTATGATATCAGAACGCTAGATAAATAGGTTTCTTTTATATGCGTAGTTTTGTCAGCAGATGGCACCACATGCTGTTTGCATTCGTAAAATTAATAAATTAATTTATTGTTATTCGATAACTTATCCGATACTTTATTACTTATTCTGCTATTCGGAGCGGATAAGAATACACCAAAAAAGAGATAACTAACATCGATCCAGCCGATCTTGAGTTATAAGTGGTGTAACTAACACGACTTTGTTTTATATATTTAGATTTATATTTTACTCAATAGACTGTAGAAAATGACATCTATTATTGTAATATTGAAAATAAAAAATAATTATCGTCTTCGTTTTCATGTATGAGGCCCCCCTGAAAAATAATTAAATTACATTTTTAATTCAGTATTCGGTTTTGGGTCAATATTTTACACAACTTTCTTTCTTTTGACATGTGTAAAATAATCATCTATTGTAAATAATATTCATAACGTTTCATAAATGTCTATTTTTTGTTTAATGAACATGTTTAAAGTTGCATGTGTTTAATATTTGTATGCTATACTTTAAGGCAGAACATAGCGGTCAAACACGAAACAACCACCATCCTGTAAAAAATATATGATACACCTATGTTTCACATATAAACGATTGATTCTGATTCTGAATCTGATTCACGTAAAAAAATTCAGGTCTCTATCTCATTCATGGACAGACAGACAGACAGACGGACAGCGGAGTGACGGAACCCTAAAAATCTGGTAAATCTGATGTAGATATTGTTTTGCTATTAAAACACGTGTAGACGTGATATTTCTTTTAAAGGCAGTTTTGAGGCCTGTTTCCGAAATGTCTAAATAAGTAAATACGAAAAATTTTGAACTTAGACCACCAAAGAAGTCCCACGGGGAAATATTTATTTGGTTGAAGTATGAAGCAAATGTGGAATCAGAATATTCAAATTCTGAAGTTTTTTTACACATACAATCATTGCATGGAAACTTTCAATGTGATCTTCGATATTTCATTAAAATAAATGATAACAAAACCAATAAATGAAATGTTTACACTGAAAAGGAAACTAAAATAGAAATCTACAGCTAACAAAACACGAAAAAAATAATAGGTACCTATATAAGTACTTATAACCATTTATATTTTGCAAGATAATAGAAAGACGTAACTTGGCTAAAATTTACACCGTGCATTACTCAATAATCATAATCTAATCATAAATATCTAAGTATCACAAATTTAGCTTTAGAAACCTAAGAGATCAGGGGAAGCATGGTTTTTGCAAGCAAGTTTTTAGGAACAAAAGACTAAATAAAAATATATCTTAAGTTAAAAGCGGTTGTATAGTAGTTTCACTTTATTTATGTTTTCTCCCAACTGGTTTCGGATTTTACACCATTTTCAAGAGAAGATGTTAATTCAAATACATTTCATTGACTCCAGGCACTAGTTCTGAGCAACGTAAACCTAAATAAAGTGAAACAACTGTACAAGTGCTTTTAACTCAAGATGTGTTTCGACTTTCACCAAGTGAATTGCAAGTATAAATAAAAAAATAATATACAAGGTGTAACAGAAAGGTGTAAACATATTTGAAGAGCTTATTCAGTCAATGGTGTAGAACAACTTTTACTATGGAGCCAAACCTGAAATCTTAAAAACAAAAATCTGCCCTTCCATACATTTCAGCCGAGCGGCATTGCATTTTTCCATGAAACAGTTATTTTTTTTTCGAGATACAGGGTTTGTTCCATAGTAAAATTTGTTCTATACCATTGACTGAATAAGGTCTTCAAATATGGTTACACCTTTCTGTTACACGTTGTATAGATACTTTTAGTATTCTGCACGGTAAATTAAATTAAACTGTTTTTTTCTTTGGACTGAACTATTTTATTCTGTTTTATTTTTGTTATTGAACTAGCTTTTGGCTGCGGCTTCACCCGCGTCGCTTTTGTTTTTGGATAGTCCTATCAAATCTTTTAATATTATTTGAACCAATAATTTTATATTATGTCTGACCCTATGCCTTTGTTCTTAGGGAACTGCCCGTCCACAGGGAACAAACTCAAGCCTATATCCGAGTGAAGAGTCTAGCCATTAATAAAAGTAGTTCTAGAGGTTACCAACGGAATTTAATTAATAACCATGTCCTAGGGAAATGCCTGTTCCCAGGTATAAAAACAATAGCCTATGTCCAAGTAAAGGGTCTAAACATTACAACAGTGAAAGAATTTTTAAAATCGGTTTAGTAGTACCATAGATGACTCGGGTGAATGTAATTAATGGTTATGACCCTACAGAACTGCCCGTCCCCAAGGAACAAACATAGCACTCAGGGATAATGTAGCTTCCTATTAGTGAAAGAATTTTCAAAATTAGATCAGTAGTTCTAGAGATTACACCGTACATCGAGGTAATGAAGATTTAATGAAGTAAGCTTAAGAAATAAATAATTTTTCAATCTCCAGAACTACTGATCTAATTCTGAAATATTTTTTCACTAATAGGAAGTTGGTAGAAATTTTCTACTAATTAGTATTAAGCTTGCCTTTGTACGATAATTTTATTCTGTGCAATAAGAATTTTATTAATATTATTATTACATCCAAACCCACAAAAACTTCCTCTTCACATATAATTGGTATTAGATTTATTTATTTATTTACACAATAACCTTATACCTACTTACAGTTTTATACCAACTCGCAGGTTAAGACAATACTACATAATATAATTTAATGAAATTACATATATTTCTAGTTATATAATTATCCATACATAATTAACTAATTTAAAAAGTTACGCACACTTGCAGCAAATTTTGCGAGTGTGGTGTAAAAAATGTCTACTTCTTGACACTGAGCGATCAGTGGGTCTACCGCGTAATTCTCATTTTCATCAACATCAACTTGAGATTGAAACTTGACGTGCGTGCGACGACGCCCGCCTAACATGCCATCTCTTTTGTACGCGTTGAATTTCGCATGCATTTGCTTGAAGTTGATACAAATGAGAATTACGCGGTAGACCCACAGTTCATTCAAAAGTGGAAACATGGAAAGTGGGAGCGTAATGAGATAGATAGATATAATATATAAATAGATAAAACATAGTTGTGATAGAAGGACACAAAAGTGATCTTATAATGGTTCCTCTTTTAGTTTTATAGTACGGAACCCTAAAAAGGCCAAGTTACCGGATTTTTACTACGTTACATGTTTCGTTATGATTCCGTGACATTACTTAAATAATGAGCATAAAATATACTCGCCTATTTCCTCTTATAAAGGTGATATTTCTTTATACCGATTTATTTCCTTTTCTTTATTCATGGAGAAACGAAAGGCAATATCGAAAATTACTAGTGCATGTAACGTACATGTACAATAATTGGTTGTTAACAATAACTTTGAACCTTTTACAATCGACCTTGTCTGGGGACCTTCTCGTTTGAAGGTCTCTGTTTAAGTAACAGTTTGTTTTACTTGAGCGCTTTATTTTTCAAATATTTAACAATTTGCTTGTGTTGGGCATTAAAATCTCTTAAGGGGGAACGTTAATCTAGCCATATCAACACCTTGGTGACAAAAACAAGGCGCTAAAATGGTAATGGTAATGGCGCTGACAAACAATTCGGCACCAGAGTATGGAACAAATTAAAGGGGAAACGAATCGTATCCTCTACGAAACGCACAACTTAAGATGATGTGAAATAAACGTGATTTATGGCATTTCGCGAACATAGTTTAGTGTCAGTTGGGCTTTTCCGGCAAATTTTTGTTATTTTATACATTACGTTGTAAAAGTTCCTGTATCCTCTACGAAACGCACAACATAAGATGGTTCATCTTATTTTTGAATTACAGATGTTAAAGAAATGTGATTTATGGCATTTCGCGAACATTATTTAATGTCAGTTAAGCTTTTCCAGCAAAATTTTGTTATTTTATGCATTAAGTTGTAAATCTATGGACAGAAATACTTAAAAGCGTAATGAACAGAAAATCACTTGTCCTATCCCACAAATTTATTTAATACTACCTGACCGGTTTCGCCTTTATGGCATTATTAAAGGAATTAATATAAGATCTTAATTACACAATCAATAGTTTAAATCAGCCAGTGAGATCAATGACACTCATGTGTCTTAAGACAAGAGTCGTAAGATCTTATATTAATTCCTTTCATAATGCCATAAAGGTGAAACCAGTCAGGAAGTATTAAATAAATTTGTGGGACAGTACAAGTGATTTTCTGTTCATTATGTATTGCAAGTTCCACCAAGTGCCAACAATCAAAAGTGTAAACATACTTAAAAGCGTGTTTTAAATTTGTTTGTCCATACATTTACAACGTAATGCATAAAATAACAAAATTTTGCCGGAAAAGCTAAACTGACATTAAACTATGTTCGCGAAATGCCATAAATCACATTTCTTTAACATCTGTACTTCAAAAATAAGATGAACCATCTTATATTGTGCGTTTCGTAGAGGATACGAATCGTTTCCCCTTTAATTTGTTCCATACTCTGGTGCCGAATTGTTTGTCAGGCACTACCATTTTAGCGTCTTGTTTTTGTCACCAAGGTGTTGATATGGCTAGACTGTTGTTATTTACTATAATATCTTTAGGGTTCCGTACCCATATTGTGTGGTGGTATGTAACCTCTTGTGCGCAAGTCTGACTCGTACTTGGCCGATTTTTTTTCTACTCGTAACTCGCGTTGATTCATTGTCGCACAAGCATATTTTTCTTCGGAAGTAAATTCTAATAACTGAACTAATAAAATTGTTTTGAGAATCCATTTCTGACTTTTTTATAATTTCTTCAAAATAGCTACGGAATAGTTACTCTACGTAGCAGGTAAAACTTTGGAATCGTAGCGCTTGCTACGCCGGCAGTGAATGAATTTTATCAAGTTCGTCTTGTAAAATTCATTAAAATTTTCTTCAATCCAAATTGCTCCAATTATATCAGAACTGAAAAAAAGAGTAAAACATCATTATGTTACTTTTTACGTACTTTATTTTCACAAGAACTGGTCATATTTTTTATCTCGTTTAAATTGCAAGCAACATAACATCAAAGGTACAAAGTCATATAAAGAAAGATAAAGTCAGAGTAGTGTTACCTGCAATCCAAGCCTTCAAGGCGTGAGGATAACAGTAGAAAACATTTTATTAAGAACGGAACACCCGGTGGGCGTCGCACTAGACTACTTCATAAGTTCTTGTGACAGGCAGGAAAGTGCAATACGCCAATATTGTACCAGCTTCTTTGTACGTACATCCATAAGTAAAACAGTGCAGTACCTGATGTTTGCACAGTTTATTATCCCAGATCAAACACAATTATTTTCAAGCAGGTGCATATTATATTCACGTATTAATAGTAGTTTATGCTACAAGGGCGCAAAGGAATAAATTACGAGGACGATTTAAAACACGAGCGTAGCGAGTGTTTTAAACGTAACCGAGTAATTTATTGCTCTTACGCCCGTGTATCATACTAAATTTTTCAATGCATAGTGTGAGGAAATGAAAACAAATATAATCTTGTGAACTTTAAATTATAATTGGCTCAAAAGGACTGTATCCAGAGCCGTTAAACAGTGGAAAAAAAAGTATAACGTCTATATTAGCCAACCATTGTAAATAAATTGAAAAAAATAATAATAATAAAGCCCTAGGGCAAAATAATCGACTTTCTGTTCGGTTTTGATGCATAAAAAGCGGGCCTTTACGAGCACATGCATTGAAAAGTGATTATCAATCCTGCCCGGAGATGCTAGTGCTGTGCGAGATGATGCCGTTGAGATATATAAACACATTTGTTGAAAATCTTATGCGATATGTCTATCTGTTCTATTTTATGATATTCATTTCATTTCATTTCATATCATCTGAAATATTTTTTTTTATTGCATAGCGTCTCCACAGAATCTGACATTTTGAAAAAAGAAATAAATAAAAATATGTTTATTTGCAACCAAAAAGAAATACAAAAATATTTTATGTACTATTACAATTTTTAATTTGTATACAATTACAATTTACATTCTGGTGAGTGACGATTACAAATTTATAAAAGATTGAAAAGTAACATAAGAGAAAAAATAAAACGAGCTGAGTAATGTATGACGTGTGGGTGATAATTGTATATGGAATGTTACTAGAGTGTGTGTTTTGGTATTCTGTGTGTGTGAAAGAGTGAGCGAGGTGGGTGTGTTTTATGAAGGTGTATGCCTGAGTTTTGAAATACTTGATACTCACAGACCGGTACATGTAGGTTAGGATTTATGTATCAATTTTAAGGATATCCTCGGTGTGTTTGCAATCTAAGGGGGAGAACCAATCGTGTAATTTTTTTTTGCATGGGTAACGTGTTAGATGGAGAATGGGTAGAGTATTATTTGCACTTGACTATGAGAAGGGACCTAAGAATGGGAAAAAATTTTGAGCAAAGCTTGTACTTCTTGTTGCCACACTTTAACCTTTTCCTTAAAACTTAATAAAAGTTCCCCTTATCTTAATGCTACTGTTTGTTTGGACTGTTCATCAAACGAGTTTTTATGAAAAATATCTGATAGTTTGATTTTTTCTCCTGGCACTTTTGTAGTCAGGACATCAATTTTAATAATATAAAATGGAATTTAATAAATATCCCCCGGATGTAAACTCTTGGAAAATATTCTATCGTAATGTATATCGTTAAAGTTAACGTCATCGGTTTGTGACACATACTTGTAAATGTGTGACCAACAACAACAACACGACTGAACGATAAACAATAATCTATATATTTATAAATAATAACAATATATATATAACATATAATAATATATAATAGTAATAAATAATATTAATTGTGTCAATCAATATACAAACATGCCAAAAACAGTGGATAAACAGTAGGTATAATTATTATTCATTAATCATCATAAATTTATATATTCATCATTTTAACAGTTAGTTAAAACTTTATATAACAGTTAGATATAATAGTAAGTACAGATATAATTTTAGAGAATAAAAGAATACTCTAACTCACTGTCTGACTGATCTACGAGTATCAACGCCTGGATCAAACGGCTAGACCTAGGAACATAAAATTTGGATTGTACATTTCTTGTATAACGTAGTCATCCGCTAATATGTGGGGTTTGAGAGAAGTCCCACGGGATCGAGAGAAACAGGATCAACGCGAGCAATGCCGCTGGCGTATTCTAGTGAGATATACGTATGTACGGCGACGTAAATAATGTCTAATATTGAGTTCTTATTATCGCTAAAATAATGATTAAACAATAGATAGCAGACAAGGCCGTGGTCCGATTCTATTTTACGTGTTTCATAAAATATCCAAAATAATTTGTGTAAAGTGTAAAGTTATTGTGAGACTCAAAAAATAATAAAATGATATGAGACGATGAAAAACTTTTGGTATTTTTATCGCAGAATATTTAGTTATAGCAGTATATGAAAGTAGAATCCGAAGAAAAAAGCCATTTATAATTTTTCAATGCATGTGCTCGTAAAGGCCCACTTTTTATGCATCAAAACCGAACAAAAAGTCGATTATTTTGCCCTAGGGCTTTATTATTATTATTATTTTTAATTTATTTACAATGGTTGGCTAACCTGCAGCCTGCCTGCCTGTGTACCATATATGTTATACTTTTTTTTCCACTGTTTAACGGCTCTGGATACAGTCCTTTTGAGCCAATTATAATTTAAAGTTCACAAGATTATATTTGTTTTCATTTCCTCACACTATGCATTGAAAAACGTAGTATGATACACGGGCGTAAAAGCAATAAATTACTCGGTTACGTTTAAAACACTCGCTACGCTCGTGTTTTAAATCGTCCTCGTAATTTATTCCTTTTCGCCCTAATAGCATAAACTACTATTAAGATAGTAAAACCTTGATCTTTTTTATGGCAAATTACCATTTTTACTAGTTTAATAATATTTTATAACCGTGTAGATTTTTCTTTTGTGCATTCATTCGTGACTTACTTTATGGTATGAAATATTGCAACTTATTGAGGCAAACAAAATGCTCGATATAGCGGGGAAATTGTCTATGAACGGACTAAGCTAGAGGTTGAATTTCACTTTGTTCGTTTGAAAACTTACCCATATTTGTACTTATATATTTTTTTCGTGTAATAATAAATTAGATATGTTTATACATTATAAACATAAAATAGTATAACGTAAAAAAGAATCGGACAACGGATTTGTCTGCTATGTATTGTTTAATTATTATTTTAGCGATAATAAGAACTCAACAGATTAACAATATCTAGAGAAAAGGTGTGGTAAGGTATTATGTGCTTTTTTGTACTTAAATGAGTCTAATACAGCCGTCAGCACGGGTGAACCCAATGTACCTGTGGAATATTATTTTGGTATGAGGCTTTACATACATACATACATACATACACATACAGCAAGAATGCTTGCTGAAGTAAATATTTTGCTACAGTAATACAAACAACGTAATATTTGATAATACTGTAATTCCGGTCACCGACACAATTAAGAATTTGGGTGTCATATTCGATAAAATAGTGCGTTGTGCACACGTCATCCCTCATAACAAATTCAAATTTTCAAATTCAAATATTTATTGCATTCATGTTGTACAATATAGGATGTTACAATATACATAAGTGGTATCAAACATAACCCTGTAAGGGCATAGCAAATTTAAGCAAATTAATTCTTAAATAATATCACATCATAATATTATCTTATCGCATAACTAATTTATGTTAGATTAACTGACAATTATTATTTTAATATTATATATTAAGTATAATTAAGTTTATAATGAAAATTAAACAATTTCACTAGATTTTCTAATTCTTAATTCTAAAAACTCTTATCTTTATCTTATCTTTAACTTTGTCGTTAGCCTTTTCAAAATCCACAAACGAACAAAACACCTTCTGTTGTTTTCTCAGACGTTTTCTATTTTTCAGATTTATTTTTATTATTATTAGTTGAATTATTTTAAAAATAATAACAAGATGAATAGAGCCGCTTCTCTACTAATTTGTTTGTATCAACGCCAACGTAGAAAATAAAGCTAATACCCCATATTCTCGCATCGTAACAAATGCATCGTATTTAAACTAGGATTAACAGGCCAATACGCTTCATCCATTTTAAATTGTCGGGCTTAACCGTGGTGTCCACACAAATTATTTTAATTTTCCTGTACAAAAATGTGGGTAATTCTTTTCTTCATTGTTCCAATCCCATTTTTAGGATTCCGTAATCAAAGGGTAAATCAGAGCCCTATTAATGTCACTCCACTGTCCGTCTGTCTGTCAGTATGTCACGCGTCTCTAGCTCTTAGTCGGAATTAGATAGAAACCTAAAATTTTTATTAGTTATGTAAAATGTTGACTCAAAACCGAATTTTGAATTTAAAATATAATTAAATTATTTTACAGGCCTCATACATGAAAATGATCTTGTCCTAATATGTGGGATGATGTTGTCTAGAATTCACTGAGTAGAGTATAAATATGTTTATATTTTTTTATCTTAACAATTAAAGAATTAAAGCCCCGGTCTCTCAAATTGGCCATTTTTAGACCATTTTTGTTACGGGGTCTATCTTTAAGGCCAAAGCAGTTAGGAATTAGAAATTTTTGTATATTATGTACCATGTGCTGTATTTAAACAACAAATAATAAAAATGCCGATTAATAATATAGTTTTAGGGTTACGTCCCCAAGTACTCAACCAACTAAATTTTGTAGTTTTGTTTCATGAATTTTGTAGGTTATATCTTACCTATTTAAATGGCACGGAACCCTCAGAGCGCGATTCTTACTCGCACTTGACCGGTTTTTAATCTTGCAACAAATAAGTACTTGGCAAATAATGTCATAATATCAACGCACGAATATCCACCCTACTAAGAAATTACTTAGTAAACACGAATGTTTTAGTAATAAAAATAATGAACAAAAGGTTTTTCATGTTTTATTCAAATAATTCTTAGTTAATATGAAGTAACTTTCATTCCATTCACGCGTTGTTCTCAAATAATGTATTAGGGACGACTTGATTTTTAAATAACCCTCCATCGAAGAACGCTAGTATGAAAGAACGACTGTGCAATGTACGCTTCTGCAAAAAAAATAATGATCGGAATAGGCTTGTCAAAATGGACGTTCATTTCATTTAAGTTTATTGCAATCACAGGAAAATATGGTCTTAAATAACATGGTAATCAACATTTATATCATTGCATTAGAAACGCAGACGAAAAGTAAATCTGGATGTAAGAAGCTCTAGGCATGGTAATATGTTAAATGCCGATGTTATTTTACGAACAGGTTTACTAAAAATATTATTTGTTTTAAAAAAAAATTATAGTATTGTCACGTCAGTTAGTATTTACAACAATGTATACAGCACAAACTTTCGACGAAATAGTACATTACGATACGAGAGCGATGAAACGTTTTCTGACGAGTGTGAGTTTGCGGCACGAGCCCAAGGTGCAGCGTGCGTAAAGTCTGCATTTTCCGCACTTGTACTATAAAAAATTATACGAAATTCGTGCGAGAAACTTTTTCTCGACTCGTGTGATTGCAGCACAACACTCACACTCGTCAGAAAACGTTTCATCGCTCTCGTATCGTAATGTACTATTTTTCGCGCAAGCTTTCCTTGATGGAATGTTTTTGAACATTAGTCGTGCACTCTCTTGCAGGTTTTTTAAAAACTGGTGCTAAGGGTTCGGCGCAGGGTAACTTCGGGTTGATGGACCTGGTGGCGGGTCTACATTGGCTGCGAGAGAATCTGCCGGCCTTCGGAGGTGACCCTCAGCGAGTGACGCTGATGGGGCATGGAACTGGGGCTGCTCTCGCAAATTTTCTTTCTGTGTCACCTGTTGCAAAAGGTAAAACATTTTTTTTTATTTTGCAGATAAACACACTTGTATCTCTTTGAACAGTCACTCGTATATTAAATAATAATTATAACATAAACACAACTAACATTACACAATATTTAACTTTTTGACTGGTGCGAATCATAATTTCCAACAAGCATGATTTGATTTTTTATTTGACCTTAGGCATTTAAAGCACTTTCAACCTTTCTACACTCCTTTAAGAAAAAGAAAGCAAATGATAAAAAGGTAAGATTTGCGAACTTGGTACTTAAAAACTTGCCAAAAAGATGTAAAGCAAGTGGAAAATTTCCATTCTCCTTATGTGGATATTCGTAAGCCCGAATTTTTGGAGTGATTCAACCACACACCACTTAGGTATTATAAATTTTTTCCCAATTTTTTCCACCACTGCCGGGGTATAAGCAAGAAAATAGAGATGGGATAGTATGGAATGACATTCATTTGTATAGCAGTGAAATTGCACTGATGTGCTGGCGAAAAAGGTTTGCTCTCCTTACGACGTCTAATGACTTAGTGATCTGTGGTTTCAACGCTCAGGCAGATGGGTAGTCAGCAACCAATTTAATTAGTATTTACAGACCTTTGAAGTGTAATTGTTAATTAAAAACTTGGGCAGATTTTTTAAACATTGACCTTCGGGGGAGACAACCCGATTGGGCACGAGGACCAAGCTTTATTCGATAACGTTTTTTCTGTTTCACCTGTTGCGAAAGGCAAAAATGGTTCGTGAAAAATAAAAATGTTCTGTTTCATTTCGGAATGGGTGTTTTTTGTTGATGATTTGCACAGTTATAAACTTGTTACACAACAACAAGATGTAGTAATTTACCGAGTCATTCGAACACCTAACTGCGGTGTTAAAGGAGTACTTACCTGCGTAGAAAATTTACGTACTTGTTAGTAATGTTTGTAGAGAATTTCTAAATTGTATTATTTACAATATTATTTCCGCCATTTTTGTGAGCTCAAGGTTCAGAACAAATTACGTGAAAATAAAAGTACATAAAAACTGAAGAACTTATTATGAGGCAGCTCAACCAAAATAAATTCATAAACGAGAAATATTTGTAAATTCACTCCTGCTTCACTCTAGACCACTTTTGCTAAGTGATGTCCTAAGAGCACTTGTCCAAATCTGAGTTTGACGGAGAAAGGGGCTGAGTTCAAATTTTTTTATATTTCATAAACATTACAGTTTAGTCATTTCATTTAACTACCAAGTTTTGTTTTAAACCAGATTGAGCACCTTATTTTGTGTCAATCGAACCAAGAAATTTATACTTGATTAGAACTAAACTCTAGGCTACTAGCATGAACTTGGTATCGATTTGACATCGATTCGATAAATGAAAATGTTACCATTTTTTTTAAATTAGGGTAATCGTTTAGAATTAAACGATTCTATCAGTCAAATTTATCTAATCGACGCGTACGTGCTCACATAGCTTTTTTGTTTAAACTAGTTCTGAGCCGCCTGTTACGACAACCGAGAAACCCGCGCTCAATTAAAACCGAGTTTTTATTAAATAACTCCTGAAATATAGTTTGTATGCTTACAAAGTCACTTCTTGGAGATCTTGTTTAAGGGCCTTACTATTGCCAAATGGGTACTTTCTAAAGCCTACTCCTCGTTTATGGCCAAACCAAAAATAATGAAAAAATGTATTATGAATAATCAACTCTTAGACAACATATGCAACATTTTTCTTTTTCATACCACCAAAACCTCTACATGAATTTTTTTTTTACTGAATGGTGTTTTTTGACCTTAAAATTCCCTACTGCTCCTGAGTGGCTTGGCCGATTGAATTCATTTATGCCTTGATAAATAGATAAACTTTATAGCTATAAACATAACATAAGATTATTCAATCGAGTAATCACGTCCAAGTGAAAAGTATAATTTTCTCCTATTTCGCCCTATCAAGGACGCAGCGAGCGTCGTAACAGCCACTATGCATTGCGCGCTGATATGAACGTTATTTCAATATCGTTTCCGTTGATATTTGCACTACAGTGACAAATATCGAGCTGCTAATTTGGCGATGGTAATCGCCTTAAATGAATGTGATATATATTATAGTAGAAATACTAGCAGAAATACTAGTAGAAATACTCGTAGAAACTTTACTCGTTTGTAACTTCTTGTTTTTTTTTTTCTTTTGAGTTAATTTTATACTTTTAGTTAAATAAGTTTGCTGTATGAACTGAATTGAATCTTCGCAATGTATGAATCCTATCCATACACTTTTTTTTACAATTTTGAACTTAATTTAATACTCCGAAATTAAATTTAGAATTGTATTTTTTCTTTATACGCTCTTTTATTGTTTTAAAATGAGTGTCGGTGTGCAGCAAGCAAAGAGAGCTCGTAGAGCGCTTGTATTTTAACAATGTTTACTTATTTACTAAGTTGGAACTTTTGAGACTCGACGCTTAACTTAACAACCTGAGTCCTTCTAGTTATGTGCCTTGTGTAAATCTCATGCATAATGTTTCAGTTAATTAAATATATGATCCAAATTACACTATGGTACACCACTATGAATAAAGCGTTTGTAATTAAGGAACCTAAGCAACGCAATGGTTGACCTAAGCGTTGCAATGCCTTTGAAATGAAGTGTTAAGAGGCCGGCGGAGCAATCATAGTTCATACAAACGAAATGCCAAAACCATTTGTAAATCATAGATATTATTAAGGTACCTTAATTTTGAACAAAAACACTTGTACTAGTTGTTTCATAACATAATTATATTTGTTGCACACTTCCCAACCGGTTTCGGAATTCAATCCATCTTCCGGGGATACAGAATAGTTATTATTTTAATATACGAGCCATAAAACGATATTAAAATAATAACTATTCTACCATATATTAAAATAATAACTATTCTGTATCCCCTGAAGATGGATTGATTTCCGAAACCGGTTGGGTAGTGTGCAACAAATATAATTATGTTATGAAACAACTAGTACAAGTGTTTGTGTTCAAAACAGAATATATATTTTATAATAATAATAATAAAATTGTTTTATTCAGTCACTATCATTATTTAGTAAAACTAAACCTTATGCTAAGAACTTGATATAAAAATAAAATAAAACCGGCCAAGTGCGAGTCGAACTCGCGCACGAAGGATTATCTATAAAAACGGCAAAAAAACATGTCTGTTGTATGGGAGCCCCCTTAAATATTTATTTTATTCTGTTTTTGTTGTTATAGCGGCAACAGAAATACATCATCTGTAAAAATTTCAAATTTCTAACTATCACGGTTCATGAGATACACCCTGGTGACAGACGAACAGACAGACGGACAGACAGACGGACAGACAGACGGACAGACAGACGAACAGACAGACGGACAAACAGACGGACAGACAGACGGACACACAGACGGACATAAAGACGGACAGCGGAGTCTTAGTAATAGGGTCCCGTTGGTTACCCTTTGGGTACGGAACGCTAAAAACATTACGGTAACTGAAAGGGACCAAACTCTACTACGAGTTGCGGTTAGACAACTGCAGCTGATTTTCAGTTTGGGCCTTTTTTTACAAAGTGTTATTATTATGAAAAGTGCGCCGAACTACATTTCGTCATGTTACAAATAAATATAAAGATCTTAGTTTGACATATAAAAAACAAATTCGAGTTCCCACAGTAACAGTATAATATTATAGAAAATGAAATGAAATGAAATATGAAATCTAAAAAATCTTTGGAATGTAGGTATATCAGATACACTTATCGGTTTTAATGTAATATAATTAAATAATCTATGTCTGTAGGTAACAGTTTTCTGTAATAAAATAATGATATGGGGAAATACACAGGGAAATAATAAAGGTTAGGTTTACTAAAATTTTACAAAAAAAATATCAATACATAGGTACAGTATATAAATATATATACTTACAATAATACAAATATATAAACAGTAGCAGTAAGATAACTAATACTTTAATTTATATTTATATATTAACAAAAATAATATTAATAAGACAATAAGACAAGATCAGTACTAAAATTTAGTTCTGTTCTTTTAAGTTCATAAGTTTAAGTTCATAAGTCTATTAAACTAATAAGTCTGTTAATCTTTAACTGTGAACGTTTCGGTATTTTTATAAAGATATACTGTGTGATAATTTTGGAAAAACTATCTGTCTATAATAAGTCTACTTATCATTTCACTGTTTGTATTTTCTTGTAAGACTGTTTGTTTTTCAAAATAAAATAAAATAAAATAAAATAAATAAAATAAAATATGATATGATTAACTTACGGATAGTCATAGCAGCAGTAATTTTTGTGATCCCAGTTAAAAGCTACGCGGTCCAACTTTAAACTTGGGAACTTAGATATCCTGTAATGCAATCGAAATAAATACACACTACCTTAAGAATATCTATGATTTACACATGGTTTTGGTGTTTCGTATATATGACTAGGAT
The DNA here is from genome assembly GCA_934047225.1 of Ypsolopha sequella. Lineage (NCBI taxonomy): Eukaryota > Metazoa > Arthropoda > Insecta > Lepidoptera > Ypsolophidae > Ypsolopha > Ypsolopha sequella. The sequence goes on from OW203992.1 coordinate 12,464,345, forward strand.
TACAACATGATGAATAAACACACTTGCACTCGTTTCACAGTTTATAAGCTTATTTAACCAGACCGGTTTCGGTTTTACACCATCATCAAGGGTTTAGTTAGACTGCTTAGATGTTATTCTCTGCAATAAAATTTTTAAAATAATTAAATATATGGCACAAAATTTAATAAAATTATTATTCAATAAAATTTATTAATTAAACTGTGAAATGAGTGCAAGTGTATTAATTCATCATGTTGTTATCCAAGTTTCACAAAGTACCGACAATCGCAAGTCTTGTATTAATCATCCAGTTTACATTACATATATATTTTTTGTTATCTCCATCTCCATGGTTAAAAAGAGCAACAATGGACGTTTGCTCATATTGTCATAAGTAAGTAAGTATCTATAAAGATACCTACCTAGTTACGTTTGTGTGTATTCCATTATTTTACGAATTTGTCGCAAAGCATTTCGATATCATAAGGCATTATCAATATTTATTTAGACTACCTGTACATCTAATTTTCTATATGCTTGCATAAGACGGGAATGACGGTGTACGTAAAAACCCTTACAGGTTTCTGATACACCTTATTATTGTAAAATATGTATTTCTTTTTGGTTATTAAATAAATAAAATAAATAAATAAAAATTTATCTAAAAACACTTATTAAAATAATTATTTCCAGATATAGGTATTTCGACATTTATAGTCGGCGTCAGTGGAATTAGATACAATTCTTTGTATTTAATTATACAAAATTGTATTTAATTGTAATAAACAAATAAGTTATCTTTATTAAGTATTAATCATATGAACTAGGATTGCTCCGAAGGCCTCTTAACACAAAAAAATATTTTTATTCAGGGTGCGTGGATGATTAAAGATAAAGTGTGCTCTAAATGCAAATATAAACCGACGCACTCATTACAGCAAACGTAATTACAGAGAACAGGCAGATTTGTTATTATTTCACGTTTTTAATTTCACAAACGAAATGTTCTCACTTTTCTTCTGCCATCAGCGTAATTAGTCTCGTCCTCGACAGTTTCATTATTTCAGTACACCCGCTCTGGCTGGCCTTCGTCACTTTATACGATTAAAAAGGTTGAAGCACACGGGAGCTTTCTATTGTACTTTATATAAATATATCTTGAGATTTCCTTATATTTGTATATCCTATTTATCAGTATATTTATATTTTTTTAAAAACTTATACAGGCTGTAACAGAAAGGTGTAACCATATTTGAAGAGCTTATTCAGTCAATGGTATAGAACAACTTTTACTATGGAACAAACCCTGCATATCGAAAAAAAATATTTAACTGTTTCATAGAAAAATGCAATGCCGCTCGGCTAAAATATATGGAAGAGCAGACTTTTTTTTTGTGATTTCAGTGTCTAATAAGCTCTTCAAATATGGTTACACCTTTCTGTTACACATTTTATAATGTAGGATACTTTTATGATTACTTAGAATTTTAATATGCCGATAACTTTCTGAAAAAAATTATGGACATGAAAGTGCGTGAAAATTTAATTTCTTTTAGGTTCCTTTTTTTAAGCGATCTTTTTTGGGCTAACCATTTAACATACATACCGATTATGATAAATATACGTATTTATTTTAAATCCAATTTGTTTCAAATGAAACTCTTCGACTTGATAATGAAAATTTAGCTATATCAAAGTTTTTCTTTTACGAATTATTAATGTGCCCCATTGAAGGAAAACATAATCTTTAGTACGAGTAAGTCGGGACCAAATCTGGAAATTGCTTTTTAATATGCTTATCGTAGAGAAAGCTGATGGTGAAGATCCAATATTAAATATTGAGACTAAGCCAGGGAAAATCGAAGCAAGAATATCTTTTTCCGATTTGAGAGCTAAGTCGAATCATCCTGGTGTAATTAACCTGTTGGCTCGCACTGCGAGTAACAATGTTAACCCTTAACTACCTACCCCCCGTTTTTGTCACATAACCACCTACCCGCGGTCGTAGAGACCGCTTATCAAGTCTCAAAAAACTTAGTAACTCTGTACTTGAAACAAATATTATTTTTATACATGTACGGTACGTATTTCAAGATCCATATCGTTTAATTAAAAACAATTAAATACATTGTTAGTTCAATAATTGAGTAACAATAAACACAAAACCCATGAGATTTACGTAGAGAAAATGCCAACTTGCAACGTTTTTTTAATCACCTACAGCGGAGTCGCGCAAGTATACACCTGAAAAGTACTTGTAAATTATTGCAAGGCATCGACGAAAAGGCACATAGACGCAAAGATTCCTATGGCTTACGTTTGCCGAAGAAATTGGAAAACAAGAGAGTCTGTGAGACCGACGTCAGGTAGTTGAGGGTTAAGATGCTATGTAAATTTTATTTTTGTCACTGTCACTCTAAGCAAAAACCTTAAGCTTTTTTTTAATTTTTATAAACAAATCTAAAATAACTGCCATAATTTCACAAGTCAAAAATTTAGATATTGTGAGAATTCATCCATCGAAATTTCATCTAATAAAATATTTTTGAGTTCTGTGCATGAATCCTATTTGTAAAACGAGGAGATAAAGAGTGTTTGAAGACCTTATTTCAATAATTATTTCTGTCGAGGAAAATTAATTCAAACATGTTTTCCAAAATCAAAACCCTAGATTATGAATTCAAAATTCATACACCAGAAATTATTATAATTTTTTGTGTAATTTACGAAATACACAAAAAAGGCATGCGTATTTTATTTACATAGTGCCTTAAATAAGGTTATTTATTTCAGAGCTGTTGAAGCGAGTGATTTTGTTGAGCGGGTCCGGTTTGAGCTCATGGGCGCTGCAGAGAGAGCCACTCACCATAAAAAGAAAGGTATTTTTGGAAGAAATTTCAGCAAAAGTTTTTATATTACTTTAACCTATACTTACGGTTTTTAAGGTTATATTTCTGTAATACGAATTTATAGGTTGGCCGCTACTTTCAAAGTTGCATAACAGAGGTATACATTGCAGTACTACCAAAGTAATAATGCGCATACAAATCTATAGCCGAGCGACCGGACGTACCACGTCACCCTATTGCTTGTATAGAAAGTGTAACGAAATACGAACTTTGACGAACAGTGGCGAAGATTTGTATGCGCATTATCACTTTGGGAGCACTGTACATTGAGATAAATATTACAATAAATCATTTATTGATCCAAAAATCTGTATTTAACAAGGCATAGGTATAAAAGTAGGTAACAAGTTACATGATGCATAAAGATTGATTTACATGGTACCTACCATTTTCTAAACTCGGTTGACATGATTTAATTTTATATTTGTAAAAATTAGAAAAACATTATAATATACATACACATACCTTATTATCATTTATAAATGATGATTCATATAGGGCTTAAATACAAATACATTAAATAATGAACTATCAGTAAATCAATACATACAAAACAATTGAACTTGTTGTTTGTAATTACATGCTATTTAAGATTTTGCTAATCCTAATCATTCTAAATTAAGTTTTCACTAATACACAGGTAGTCTACATAAAGACAATAAAAAGATAGATCACAAACGGGTTTCATTATTCCATGATTTTTAGGTACAAAATTTATGTAAAATGTTGTATAATAGATATGATATGGAAAATTAACTTCTTTTTCTTGTCTTGTAATGAAACTTCGTACTATTTTTCTAACTGTTTATGTACTAAGAAAGTAAGTAAGTTTTTAGACACGGCGGTATTGGTTTTGCAATTTGGATATTTGTGTACATATTATAATTTTAAATATTATGTATCGATTATATCTGATTGATATATTTTAACAAATAACTTCTTAAAATCAAACTAATGACTAATGTTCTTTTCTTAATCGTGAAGTAACTTTAATTTTGGAAACAAAAATCAAAACATTGAACATATAAAAAAATCGTAAATAAAATACATTTTGTTATTTCCTTTGATTAACTTAAATGACGAAAAAAAATATGAATAAGACGAAAGAAAAACCTATTAAAAACAAATAAAAGAACGTGGCAAGGCCTCCGGTCTCGCACTTAACCACATTTGATTAGTTTTGTAAGACTTTTTTAGAGTTTAATTGTTTCTTTTCTTCTGGTTTTCCAAATCATCGAACTTAAGCAGCACAAAGAAAACTTTTGATCCACTTTTCTATGATCAAACAAAGCTCATGTGGGGTCGGTCCAACCTCAATTATGTCTTGTTTATATTAAACAAGGCTTTGGTCGTTTTGCTCCAATTCCGATGCTACCCATTTTTGCACCAACCGGTGTAAATCCATTAATACGGCAAGGCCACATTTCGTTCAATTTGATTGAGATGAATCTTATTTCTTATAATCTCCTCGGCCATTCCTCAGTGTTTAAAGACAAAAGTCTTCAACCAGTGCGTTCTGCCGGTCATGAATTACGATGCCAAAACGTGGACACTGACGGTTGGACTAGTTCACAGGTTCAAAGTCACTCAGCGAGCTATGGTGCGGGCTATGCTCGGAGTTTCTTTGATGGATCATATCAGAAATGAGGTGATTCGTCAAAGAAACAAAGTCATCGACATAGCCTATAAGATAAGCAAGCTGAAGTGGCAGTGGGCTGGCCACATCTGCCGAAGAACCGACAACCGATATGGGGGAGAAAGGTTCTCGAGTGGAGACCACAAACCGGCAGACGCAGTGTAGGACGCCCGCCAGCTCGTTGGACTGACGATCTAAAAAAGATTGCCGGTAGTGGCTGAATGAGGATGGAATAGAAAAATGTGGTGTGCCCTTGGAGTGGCCTATGTCCAGCAGTGGACCGATATTGGCTGATGAATTGGAAAGAAAGAAAGAAAGAAAAATTTATTTGCATAAATTGTGGTATACATAAAGATGGTGAGGTACACAAAGTTTGTTCAGCACAGTTTACCTTATTCAGGCATGCAAATTTTAGATTAGGTATACATTTTATAATATCTATTCATAAAGTTTCTATAATAACATCACTAATTTCTAAGTAACTATAAATTTGCTATATTACAACAGTACTTAAATTCAAAAAATCTTTAATGTCATAGAAACATTGCTGTGTTAAATAATTAAATAACAGTTTCTTAAATAAATTGTAGGGCTTTTCTTTGAGACTGTCTGGTAACTTATTAAAAATCTTTATTTGCATAAAATATGTGGTTCTTTGGCAAAATTCCGTTCTGTATTTTGGAGTTATTAGTTTGTTTGGGTATCTAGTGTTAAAATTGTATCTATCACTATACTTTAGGAATAAATTTGTATGTGATTTCGTGAAACATGCCATTTCATAAATATATAGACTTGGCAGGGACAGCAGTTTGTTTCTTATAAAATATGGTTTACATGACACAGTGGGTTCCAAATTGAAAATTGGATTGGATTGGAATCTTATTTCAGTTTAATACTGTATCCTCTATTTGGGCAACTGACGTCAATTTGTTCCAATATCATTTGATATTGGTATTAAGATTGGTCAGCGATTCGTAGTTTTTTTACTTTTCTGAGATATTCACTTCCACTGCCCTAACTACCAAACTCATCTCAAAGTACCACCCCAATAGGGTTTATCGTGTAACTTTATTATACATCATCCACATGAGCCGCAGTCGGTGGACAAAAGTTGCAAACAAAAGAAATTTGGGGGCTGAAATCGCCGGATGGTTATAAAACTTTTGCTCTTCTAGTTTGTAACTCGACTTTATGAAATTTCCAAAGCAGATTAAGAAACCATCAGCCTCAAGCCATGCCTAAACGTTTTTGAATTTCAATATTAGCTTTTATGCTTTGGCTTATGGAACCAAAAGTTTTAAACAAAACAATAATTAAATATTGTAATTTAAAAACAACAAAAAGCTACCGTCTTTTTTCGTTAAGTAACTCTGTGCACATAAATGCCATATATGTATTTTTGTATCAATGACGTTTGTATCGATACAAATCTAGAAAATACGAGTATTTAATAAATTTGGATTTTATGTAAATGTTGCAGGATAATCAGAAAAAACTGATTAACGCGGAAATCCTAGAATAGGCAAGAATTTTGTAACCATCCTAGCACGATTTGGTGGCTTTGCAACAAAAATCGAAGCATGTTACTTAGAACAGGGAGCGTGTTAGGTTTACGTATAAATAAATTTGGAAAGCCGAGCGAAACGAGGCGGAGTGGAGTGAGGCAACCCCTTTAGTTCTTGACAGCAGTGGCGTGCCTAAAACTTTTTACTGAAAAAGCAAAGACAATGTCAAGCATGACTAATAACAAAATATAAAAATAATAGAAAACGACTTTGAAAAAGAAATATTTTGTCTGCTTTAGAAATAAAATGTCTGCTTTAGGGTATGCTAGCATGCTTTGGGGCCACACATTTTTTTCCAAGTGTTTTTATTATTTATACGTCATCATTATGTTGAAGTCTGCGCATTCCGATTGTGTCACTCTAAACTGAAATAAATCTTTTACTCGTGTTATACAATAATATTTATTCCCCAGGTAGCAGAACAAACGGGTTGCCATGGCGATTTGCTCGAAGATGACCTTGCGCCGTGCTTACGAAACAAGCCCTTGGCAGAACTTTTAGCTGTAAGACTTGACCCACCTCGGTTTTTGCCTGGATTTGCACCCTTTGTGGATGGCACTGTCATTGTCAACCCTTCTTCGGTAAGCCCAATTCTTTCTTATTTTATTACTTTTCGGTAACTGATATAATATGATATCTATGTTTGCGGTGTTTGCACACATTTTAGAAATTTACTTTTAATTTTCAGTATATTATAATTTATAATATTTTTAAAACTCACGTGAGCTGACATACAAAATTATTAAATCATGCGTGCAGAAAGACACTTGCCTTGATAATGCCGAAATTGTATCGGTGAAACGGTTGGAATATAGTCAACAACAATCATACGTGAGTGTTCAAGCCGCATGTAATAATAATTTATTATAATTTATAGTACCCTGATACACTATACTCGTAGTTGATAAACATGCATAAAAGTACAACATGAAACCTGATTCATTAAATCTGATCACTATTTTTTAAAAACGTGATTATGAAAGAAACCTCAAAATCAGATTTTGTCTCCGGTCATCGAAATGTTATGTCTCCGGCCATCGAAATTTTACAGAAAGGATATAAATTCTGACATATTAAAACAAACTTAGGTATAAATATTTAATAACTGAAAGTGGTAAGTAAAATATTGAAAATGAACATGAGAATATTTTTAAAAGTGGGGTGGTAGTCAAATTTTTAAATTAGAAGAGGACACGGCTGTATACATTTTTGCAATTACAATTCAACAAGATTGCCAGCAGCTTCGTTCAATTTGCAAATTGCATTTTCTGGAATTTTCGCATAATTTTCAGCACACTTTTTGAATAAAGAATACAAAAAATTGTGTACAGCCATCTTTTTTTTTTCAAATTCTAAAAATCAACGCGGCCAGTTCCATTTTAAAAAGCAGTCATCATGTTTTATGAAAATCTGACTTTTGTTTGCTTTACTCGTATTTGAGTGGAAAAGCAAACGCTTAACTATATAGGTGCAATTATAGCTCGTATACCGAAAATTTCGTGTGAAATTTGTAATTTTTACCCATATATACGTATTAATCTAACATTATTGACCAAAGTATGATATTTCTTCAAATTATATACGTGTTTCCGACAGCACCATGAATTTCAACCCTGTTGTTCGTTCTCACGCTCCGCAAAGCAAAATATTAATCTTAAACATAATGAAATGAAACCTTTTGGTGTACGAAATGTAATATAATGAAGATAAAACCCAATCAAGTATTACTATGTAGCCGCGTAGCCCCGCTACGCCGTAGCTCGTAGACTGAGCTAGGACGCTACGACACATAATTAACGCAACTTAGACAATAATAATTACGTTCAAGTTAAATTAGAAAACTTTCACAGTATCAAGTTTGTTAGTCAAGAAATGTACGGTTCCAACAAAAACGTCTGCTGACCCCTTTTATAGAGGCTCTCGATCACAAAAGCAGCTGAAAAAGTTCCATCTCGAAAGGAGGGTCATTCTATATTTATTGGGGTGATAAATCTCTGTTCTATTACAAGTTATTCGTATTCTGATCAGTTGCGATTGATTTGATTGATATAAATGCTCAGTGTTCCTCAAAGAGTGGAATACATTCTGAGTTAAGTAGCTGTACTAAGCCGTATTTATAGGTAATAAGAACTTGGTTGAGTGGCGGTCGCTCATTTGGCAGGACGCTGGTTTAATAACCTTTAAGTACTGACTTGGTTGTCTCACAGACACCGCGTTATAGTTTTTGTTTCTCCCGTCTTTTTTGTTGATGTTCCCCCCAAGGCCCAGTGCCTTTCGCATTTGCCTAGAGACCTCTCGCTCAGTGATCGGTGCGCCCACGCTACGACAGCTGTGTAGAGCTCTCAGGTCTCACATACTTTAGGTCAGCGCTAATGTTTTATTTTATTACCGTCTCCATACAAGCAACATGGTTGTTGCAACGCCATTACTTGGACACGGGAGGGACCAACAAAAAATACGCGAGAAAGAGCATAAAAACATGACGCGATGTCTCTGAGATGTCAAGTCAACGTTTAAGGTTTATTTTTTTTAAGTGCCAGAAAATTAAAGGCCGATTTATTGAAACACTGTTATTCATTTTTAGTATATTTAATTTACGTTACATAAAGAGATATATTTTTTCGAATGATAAAGCTAAGAATTTTGTTTGGGCTTACTTAAAGGTTAAGAAATCTGGGTTTGAATTCTACCGATCAAGCATGCACTAATGAGTAATTTGGAATTAATGTGTAAGTATGGTGTTTGTAAACATGCAGTGAAGAAAAACTTATAAAATGTGCCTTGCATGCCCTAGAAAATATGACTGTGTCCGGAAAACGGCCTTATGCCCATCTCGTTGAACCAAAGTACGAGTGTTGAATGTTTGAATCACAGCCACCGTTCAGTAGAGGACACCCTCTTGGGGATATAATTGTTGTGACGGTATACAGACTGTTGAGATGAAGTTGCGGAAGCAAAAAACTGGTAGTACTCGTCCATACAAATAACTTTCAGTGAAAAAAATTGAAAAATCGAGAATAAAATGTCTTGTTTCATACATTTAGGTAGGGTAGCTATGTATCTTTTGGAACAACAAAATTTTTTTTCGCGATTCGAAGTTTGTTCTATAGTAAAAAAGTGTTAATATTTCTCATAATATGACACGTACACCGTAAGCGTCTTTTTGTAAATAACGTTAAATAAATGTGTTATTATTAGACCTTAGCTAATAACACACTAGTTATGCCGCCCCGCGACCGAGGTCAACTTCCAAATTGGGGTTTCAAATTCATCCCAAGCTCTACTTAAGTGTAGTATTTCTTACTATTTTTGACCTCTTTAGTACGCAGTATATTCAAAACGTGCCTGTAGTAGTTGTGTTTTGTGTAGGAAATAATATCTTTTATCTCGAAAACAGGACCCGAAAAAAATTTGAATTGAGTAAGCTGCGATTAGCTTGGTCCCGTATTTTTTTTACCACAGATAATATCCATATAATTCTTTACCAATCTGGCGTTTGTCTAAGATTTTGGAATCAAATGTAAGTCTAAGATGAAACTTGAGGTCTGTATACACTGATGAACTTTTTGTTGGTTTTATTGGAAATAAATAATGTTCAGTAGCGAGTAAAATTAAGGAAAAATCTGACTAAAGTACTTTTAACCGTATTTCGCTTTTTGGAACAGATTAATTAAAAATGTTATTAGTTATTATCAAATAAATCTGTTATTTTGTGCCAGATCACCCGTTCAATTTGTTGTCTTATCTATAATAATGGCACTCATACTAGTCATATTTACTAACATATAAATAAGCACCATTTTCAATTTAAATTTTACCCTCAGAGTGTAGTTAATCTATGTAACCTTTGCCAAAATCTGTATAGTACACATAAGGGTTAGTTTGAATGAACGGGTAGAGAATGCGCTGCTCGAGTGCGGAGGGGGTGGGGCTGGTATGTGCAGAATTAACTAACACAACCACATTACTGCGATTAGGGTGCATACCTTTAACATATTCTGACAAAATTAACTGGTTTTTGTCAAATTGTATCTTTTGGTTGTTTTTAGAAAAAATTTGAGAATTTTTTTGAACTATCCATACTTAAAAAGTTACTTTGTTTGATAACTTAGTAATTTTTGTCTGCCTCACCACAGGAGGTCAAAAACAAGTTATTGAGAAGCAAAAACATTGCCCTCAAAAGGAAATTACTCTAATGAATTTTGATTTTTTTTTTATACTAGAAAAAAACTTTATAATTTTAGTAGTATGTAATAGAAGCCAGAAGTAATGAAAAAGTTATGAGTTGTTCATGGAAAAAGTGGCGATTATAGACTCGTCACTCAGAAGTACAATCTTTTTGCTTCCTTTTCAACTCCATGGATATAGTTGTCATTTGCTGTCAGGATTTACATAATTTAACATTAACAATACTTTCAATAAATAATGATTCTTATGCACTTGTCATTATATTTCGCATCCAAATAACACAAACGACTTTTAAAAGGCTGAATGGTAAAATACCTATTAAATTGTCTGGAATAAAATCGAATGCCTCTGTTTCTCTCTTTAGTGTCATTACCCTACAGGGACCAGAATAAAGAGGCGACATAATCAAATTTCGATTTCAACGAACTCTTTTTCGATATTTATGGAAGTGATTACGATTCAATGGCTTTCACAACCAGCTATCCGAACCAATTAGGTTTATTTACAGTTTTTTGTTTATTATGAAAAGGTTAAACATGAACTGAGACTCTAATTGCCATCTTGTTCCGTGAATATGAATAGTCTACGAGCTAGACCATGTATTTAACCAAGGCGCTTTCTGTAAATTCAGCATATTTATAAATCGTCACGACATTAATCCCCGAGGGGGTGTCAGAGGTGTTCCGAGTATGAACTGTTAAATGTACGTCACAGTCCACACTCATGAATAAATATATTTTTTCAAGCATCATATTTATAACTAAAGTCTCTGGTAAAAAGTCAAATTTATCAAAACTCATAATGATATTTTTTTTCTGTATAATAAAAACAAGACTATTTAATGTTAGTATGTTTATGATTTTACGAAATTTCTTTCTGTACCATTAAAATACGACGTTATTTAAATGGGTGCCCCAATTCTTAAAATCACTTTGTCCATTTTTGTGCTTTTGAGTTGACGTATTAATAAATAGGTACTGGTTTAAAAAAATCCTTACATAGTTTTGAGGATTTTATGAATTGGGGCGATCACATATAAATATTTCTAGAAAAATAAAGGAATTTCCAGTTTAGTGTAAACATTTTATCATCCCCCAGGCACCCCCACCAACAGACAGCTCGCGTCTCGGAGCGGGGGCGGCGGCGGTGGCGGCAGCGGCGGGCCACGAACTGGCTGACTTTCCTCACAGAGAGTTGCTGTTTGGGCTCACCACTACAGGTATATCTCATCGTTGAACATACAGTATGCAAGATATTTGACCGAACGTGAGAATTTAATGTCTCATACTTGATTTATAAACCAAGGGTCGGAATAGGTAGCGTTTTAAAATAGATACGTACGTAGATATAGACATGGATATGCCTACCGCAAATGCTGGGATCGCGGGATTTCAAATTTAAAGTATAAAATATTAATTTCAGATATGAAAAACATTAAGAAATCATAAATTTAAACTAAAATATAAAACTTGCATTTGAAAATATTGTGAACGTATTTGGAAGTCAATACTTATTCATGATAAGGGCCAGAAAGTGGGTGTTTTAAGCTACTTAGTTTGTTTTTCAACAAAAAGTTCTGGAATTCCCAGGAATAAAAAGCATAGCCATATTTAGCGTTCTTAGTTAATTTTACATCATTTGGCAATTGAAAACTTTTCTGTTCCGTCCTCTGTATATTACCACCGATTTAAAGTTATACATATAAGATAGCTGACAAAACCGAGCTAAATCTAATTCTAAATCTGAATTAGTACTTACAATGTCATATCCTATATTTCTATTGAAACATCAATTATAATAATTTTCAATTAATAGTGGGGGGGATATATTTTATTAACAGAAACATAAAAACTTAAATAACATGAAATAAAACTAAAATTAAACCTTACAAATTTACCTATAAAACTAAAATGTCTCCTAAAGTAAAATTAAACTAAGTAGAAAATGTTGGCCAGATCGCCGCCGTCTTGTAATTTTCAATTACAATATAAATATACATATACAATTATGTGTCTCCAGTTACTTGTTTTCAAATACACGGCAAAGTTATTTTACTTTGTTCTAAACAAGTAAACATGTATTAAACTTGTTTGTTACGTTGCTTTCGAAGTTTAATACCTACCTACTGCCTAAACTTCGAAGTTCGCTTGTGATACTAAGATTCTGTAGTTTACAAACAGATTTTCAAAGAGTTCAAATATGTGACAATGAAGTTATTACTTACATGTACATATATTGTAATGCATTTTATGAATAACTTATTTGATGTTTTAATAAAAATTCAAAACCAAAATAGGAGAATATTTAAATCCAAAATTATCTTCATTACCCGTTGTTTCAGTCTTAGTAGAAGGAGGCATCTGAGCAATCCATTTTGTCGCTGACAAATTCATGGCCGAACCACTTCGTCCCTAACCCTTTGTATCCCGATTCACGACCACATTATTCGATAACTCCCATTCATTAAGCGTTATCGTACGGATACCCACTCGAAACGCATGCTTTGTTCCGGGGGATTATTCAATTTTGTGGTGAATTAGGGAACTGCCACCATTTATTTTGGGATTTTCTTAGAGTTAGATTTAAATTATAAATTTTGACATGTATGTTACATGAATTGTTTGAATAAAATTTGAAATTCTTGCCCGTATTTAAGGTTATTGCGTCGGGGCTGGTTCCCAAACGCATAGTTTGTTATTGTTTCCCTTATTTTTGAACAAAAGGCATTAAGTAAATGTGGTTTATGACACTACGCGACAATAGTTTAATATCAATTAGGTTTTTTTTAGCAATGTTTAGCAAATCACATTTATTTCATACTTTTATTTCAAAAATGATGACAACAAGTTGTGCGTTCGAGAACGAAAACTGACGCAACCACCTTAAGAACCTTAAAAACTGGGACGGATCTTTCTTTCACCTCTGTTGCGGCAATAATTTGAAAAAAAAAACCTCTAACTGTCTACTTCACCAATTTGTAGATATATAAATGATTTGCAATATTCCGCTAAACTCTCTTACCATGCTATTCAAAATGCAGACTCAAGCACCGCCCGCCCTCCCGCATATAACATGCACAAGCAAAGCAAGCAGTACGAGCACAAAATAAAGCAATCTTAAATAACAAGCAAGAAAACTTATCGACACGTGTTTCGCCTCTAAACGAGGCAACCTCGGGATGTGTAGTCCGCCCGACCGCTCGACAGCAAATGACGAGCTGCCGCCCGGAGCTCACCTTTTATACACCGGCCTGGCTAGTTGTTTGGTTGGAATAAATGGATGACGAAAACATACGTAAAAGGGGGGTACTTATAAAATTTACTTCACCGTTTTATGGAGGCAGTTATTTCTATTTTCGTTCTAAACTTCAAGTCTTTGACTTTACCGTTCAAAAGTTATGCAGCTGTGAGATAATACGGACGGGGACGGACAGACGGACGGACAACGGAGTCTCACCATAATCGTTCCTTAAAGTATGGAACCTTAAAAACAAAGGAAGTTCTTGTCGTCGCGTTTCATCTTAATTTTGGGGCAGCAAGTTTATATTTGTTTCTAGTACCTACCTATATATACCTATATAATATAGTGAGGTTTGCACCAACTATTGGAGATACATACATCGGAAATGCATAGCCAGTATTTTAATAATACATTTTTGAACATTTGATAACGAGTACGAAAAGTTTAAAAATAAACAAAATAAACGTTATTAATTGACTAATTTGTCTTTAAATGTAGTTTTTAGGGTTCCATAACCAACGGGACCCTATTACTAAGACTCCGCTGTCCGTCTGTCACCATAGGCTGTATCTCATGAACCGTGGTAGTTAGACAGTTGAAATTTTCAAAGATGATGTATTTCTATTGCCTTTATAACAAACAGAATAAAATAAATATTTAAGGGGCTCCAATACAACAGACATGTTTTTTTGCCATTTTTATAGATAATGGTACGGAACCCTTCGTGCGCGAGTCCGACTCGCACTTGGCTGGTTTTTGTATAATACAAATACAAATACAAAGTCTTTATTGTACAAAAAAGAGTTTACAAAATAATAAGGTTGACTCTGAACCCCAAACTAATATAATTGTCTTTTGGGGAACAGTATTTCCATTTCGAGGGAACTAAACAATTTTACATGAGCAGGTAAACAAACTAAATTAATTTAATTACAAACAAACATGGCTCAATATTTAAACATATAGATATTAAATAAAATAAAATAAATAATATAGTTAAACTACTAATAAATATTATAATATAATTATGTCATACATGAGATAAATATGATTACTTTGGATAAATACGATAATACACAAATAATTCTATGAAGATATACAGGCTGAATTTTTGAGACGGGACAGTAAGGGCAGGTATCTTAACCGTTATAGTTACAGGAAAAGGCTTTTAGGAGACTATCCATGAATTTTCAAGATATTCTGAACTGCATTTACAGATTTTGGAAAAAATGTACAGTCAGCAAGAAAATGGTCATTTTAAACAAAAACTTTTTTTGATGCCAAACGATCCTGTTTCTTATAAGGATCAAAAGTCTCTACTGGACCGACTGAGGTTTGAGTACTAGAAATCTCAGAAATCGCGAAAAACTTTTCTCATACATTACAAGATCTAACGCCTCTCGATTTTTTCTGTGGGGCTACCTAAAGGATTTTAAATGATATCCATCCAAGAAAATTATCGGCTGCTACTAGCTCAGTACAAAAACGAGTGAACTTATGTATTCGTGGAAACGGCGGTCATTTTGAGCAATTTATTTCGTAGATCATCTAAATGTAATTTATGTTTGTCTGTGTCTAAAATACATATTAAAATGATTTATTTTATTCTTATTTGTTTTAGTTCTAATGTTGTAGAAGATTATCGATGCAACTATGATGATTGTCTACTTAGGTAGGCGCTTTTGCTTCTAGGTACAGTAAGCCACGCTTAAGTCAGGCCAGCTTGACAAAAACTGTAATTATCTTATGCCCCTGTATTTCCGTACAAATGTATGGAAAAAGTTTTTTGCGATTTCTGACATTTATAGTACTCAAACCTCAGTCGGTCCAGTAGAGACTTTTGATCCTAATAAGAAACAGGATCGATTGGCATAAAAAAAGTTTTTCTTTAAAATGACAATTTTCTTGCTGACTGTACATTTTTTCCAAAATCTGTAAATGCAGTTCAGAATATCTTAAAAATGTATGGATAGTCTCCTAAAAGTGTTTTCCTGTAACTATAACGGTTAAGGTACCTGCCCTTACTGTCCCGTCTCAAAAATTTACCCTGTATAATATAAAGGGTATATAAAAAAAAATAAAGGATTTACTGAAATGTTTTTTGTTTTTCGGTATACACCTATTCATATGAATATACTTGATAAAATAACATGAAAGTTAATGTGAGATATATTTCGGGCCCTATTCTGGGTCCGGCATTAGATTGTGACTGATGCCAGATGCCAGGATAGGTCCCAAAATATATCTCATATTAACTTTCATGTTATTTTATTAAATATATATATATATATATATATATATATATATATATATATATATATATATATATAAACTACAAAATAAACAAAAGTTATTTTAAAACATTTACACAGAACCGTCTTTAAATTACTCCCATCAAAGCTGTTTTACTAGGTTATCTTTTCCCCTTATTATTTTGCGGTAGAGTATTACCTGTAGGGCTCAATAGATTAACTTCAGTTCCTAGAGGATTGTATTAGACATTCATTTTCTCGTCTTTGTGAGCAGCAATGTCCTGAAATATTCTCTCCCAAAAATACATTTTTCCCTTCATCTCTTTATTAACGACCGCCAGGGAAATTCACAGATGAAGCCTCTAATATTCAAATTAATGATAAATTCCTTTTGCAGAATCTTACCTGGAATTCAACGCTCAAGATATGGAATTCGGTTTCAACGAGAGCCGCAGGGACCGAATTCTGAGGACTTTTGTCCGTAATGCGTACTATTACCACCTGAACGAGATCTACTCTACTTTGAAGAACGAGTACACGGATTGGGACAAACCTGTACAGAATCCGCTTAGTGTGCGTGACGCTACACTCGAAGTAAGTGTCTTAGAATTGTCTTTGTTACCCTATAAGATAAGTTTATAAAGGAATTTTATTGCAGCCTACAACTTGTTACAATGGATTATAATAATGTAAGTAACGTAAATTATATCAGCTACGCAGTGAAATTTATTTATTTTGAAAGTAGAGGGTACAACAAAAGTGATAAAAATAATAAACTTCAAATCTAATAAACACTTAAAGTACTAAGTAACAGATGTATGCTGTTATCCTAAATAAGGTTTTACGCCTGTAGTAAGGAATAACAGCCCCGTTTCCTTGGAGGACAGAATAGGGTAAAAAATATAATAGTACTTTAGAGACAGGTAATCGGCCTAGCAACTTAAAGTAATTTTAGGTAGAAGAAAAAAAAAAATGATGAGTATGAAATATACAGGATGTAATCGTTAAGTGTGACCAGGCGATTATTCCGTAACTATTACAGATATCAAAAAAAATTAAACTGATATCAAAAGTACGTTACCTAATCAGTAAAAATGACATCAATACATTTTTGAAAATCCAACGAGAAGTATCCAAAATTTTGACATTAAACATTGTTGGGCTATTTTCTGAAGGTCTGTCCAGGATGACGACGAAAAAGTAATTGCAGTGTCATCAGCAAATTTTTATTGTTATTTCCATTAATTTTAATGTAAGTTTAAATGTGTCTCAAAGATTTTTCTCAAAGTTTCACATACATTTTATGTACCCTCAAACTCGACTCGTGACCCCATAGTATCTGCATTAAAATATTTAGTTTTACTGTTGACTTGTGCTCTTGATTGGGTTTTAAAAAAAGTTTTTAAATTTGAGTGAGGAATACTGCCTATGCGTTTGTTATTTTAGGTTGTGTTCACACTGTGTAAAAATCTATCCAACAAAACTGATAGAAGTTGTCGGTTTAATCTGAACCCGATTGAATGGTGTGTGCATTGTAGAAAAGCCCTGCGACACTCGATCTATTGTTGAAACACAAACCAATCTGGACGGGATTTTGTTTAGGTTTCGTTTGCACTCACAGCAACCACACCGCCACAGTAAACTTCAATGTTACACCGAGGTCTAGCACGCGGTATACCTATAGATACAGTGCGTCTTTCCGTTAGGTATAGAGGCTTGCTCTCTAGCACATTGCCAAACGAGGTACGTAACAGCACAAATAAGACAAAAGCCGTATCTAGGTGCGTGTTAGACATTAGACACGCTCAGTGGCGTGCACAGAACTTTTTGCTGGAAAAGCAAGCAATTGGTCAAGAATAACAATAAAAATATATGAAAAATTTAAATATCACTTTAAAAAAAAAGTTTGTATTGGAAATTTTCACTCTAGGGTAGACATTGGTATCGATTCGGCATAACACGTCTTAACTTATTTTGACAGGACAGACTACATACTAATAGGTTACATATATAAATAAATACATACCTACCTCCGCCCATTCGATTAGTCTTGCTAAGAAGAAGGGCAAGAAACTTAGCAAGATCATGTCTTTTTTTTAACATAAAACTTATACTGACTTATATCTACTTTAACTAAGGGATAAGAAAATACAAGACAGCAGGAATTCAGGTTAATGAAAGAAAAAATCTTTCTCTGCCTGTCTCGTATAGTCTATTTCTTTCTTATATATGTATTTTATTCAGAAACTAGCTTGAAAATTTAAACAAATTATTTATTTATTGTATGGTTATATTTATTGTTAACTATGTGAACAAGTAAAGCAACACAGATTCTGTGCTTTTGACTCTGCTAAAAAAGTGCATGGACTCAAGAGTAACTTCTTGAAAAAGCCGTTTCCTTCTTTGTTGATAAATACTGTCTTATATGTATTTGTTAATCCAATTCAGATTATTAAGCCATAATTTGTATATTAGACAACAGTTACTCTTTTCCCTCATGGCCGTAATATTAATCAAAAATATTAAACCATTTGTATTTGTATATAAGGTGACATTTAATCAACCGCCGGAATTCATACTGGAGACTCGGTTAGTGATCAGGAACAATGTTTAACGACCAGTAAGGCGAAATTCGAAAAAAAAAATTTGCTCCTGTACTGCCTCTACTAGGATTTGTAATTGAACTAGTCCAGTGTGAAAGGGAGCAAAATTTTTTTTTTTACGATTTCCAAAAAGGTGATAATTGAACTTCGTTCCTGATCACTAGCCGAGTCTCCAGTATGAATTCAGGCGGTTGATTAAATTTCACTTGTATAATTTGATTTTAATACAATACAAGAAATGGTTATAATTTTTCATGTACAATTAACTTAACGCTTAGCTATTACCACACCTGATGGAAAGCGTCGATAAGACATAGGATAAGAGCACCCGCCCAGAAACTGGGAGAGTAACATCGTTAACCAGTCTTTCCAAGGACTTCCCCGGTACGGATTAAATAGAAAAACATAAATTACGAATATATGTATAAAACTTTGAAATCTAAAGCAAACAAAAGCTCTAGTCATCCATTTTAGGTTAGAAAGTATTGTTTTTGACACTGGTCTAGATTTAACTAAACCTGAAGACATAGGTATAAATACATTTTTATTCCAGCGAAATACAAAATAAAAAATACACAGGCCATATCACAGGTAGCATACAAGTAAATGTTATTCAAAACCGTTTCTTAAAGAATAAACCAAAACAATACCTGTGAGGAATATTATTTTGACACTAATCAAAGTCTTCTTGTACGAGTTCCACTATTTTATTTCTTTAATTATTGCGACTAAAGAAATAAAATAGTGGAACTCGTACAAGAAGACTTTGATTAGTGTTAGAATGAAGTTCCATCAAGGAGTCACACCTTACAGTATAAATTATTAATATTATTTTGCGTGAATTTGTCCAAAATTTATAACTGTCAATCGAGTAAGCGATTATGAGTGTCGCCACTGAACCGTCTTGACATCGCTATATCAGGCAGACGATCTCAATTACAAACCTGCAACTCGACTCCTGATATG
This sequence comes from Ypsolopha sequella, assembly GCA_934047225.1. Lineage (NCBI taxonomy): Eukaryota > Metazoa > Arthropoda > Insecta > Lepidoptera > Ypsolophidae > Ypsolopha > Ypsolopha sequella. The sequence goes on from OW203992.1 coordinate 12,483,686, forward strand.
AAAACAATGAAAAATGGCCTTTATGACTAATGAAATAAAAGTTTTATTGTAACTAAGGTATTCGGGTTAGATGGCAATGGCAAGTCTAAAGTGCTTTTCACAAGGCATCGATCGTTCTTGTACCGCTCAAAGGAATATAATGACGCCGGTGTAACTAGAATACAAGATGGGCATATTGCAGGATCTTTGTTAAGAACGGTGCACCACTTAAGGCGATTACCATCGCCAAATTAGCAGGTCGATATTTGTCAGAACGAATATCAACGGAAGCGACATTGAAATAACGTTAATAACAGCGTGCAATGCATAGTGGCTGTTACGACGCTCGCTGCGTCCTTGATAGGGAGAAATAGGAGAAAATTATACTTTTCACGTGGACGTGATTGTTCGATAGAATAATCCTATGTTATGTTTATAGCTATTAAATTTATCTATTTATCAAAGCATAAATGAATTCAATCGGCCAAGCCACTTAGGAGCAGTAGAAAATTCAAGCCAAAAAACACCATTTAGTTAATAAATTTTTTCATGTAGAGGTTTTGGTGGTATGAAAAAGAAAAATGTTGCATATGTTGTCTAAGAGCTGATTATTACATTTTTTCATTATTTTTGGTTTGGTCTTAAACGAGGGGTAGGCTTTAGAAAGTACCCATTTGGCAATAGTAAGACCCTTAAGTAGAAATTAGAGTGTCATCTCTTCAATGAGTTATCGCTTTATGAGATATGAAGCGCGGTGCTCTGTGAACCTCGGCTACCGATAGTGGTACGTGATATCGGAGAGAAATGATCTACTGGAAGTCTATTGGAAGCGTACGTGGAGAAGATTATTTTCTATCTCTAGTTTTGCTCTGAAGTAAATTGACGTTTTAGCTTTCGATTTTCTTATTGAATGGTATTTATTTCCTATCGCAAAATTGTCTTAAGTTATTACTTATAGAATTGTATCTATTATATTATAGGTCTCACAATAATTATACTTACCCGTTAAGGTTACGGTCTTAAGAAAATCGATTTTTAGTAAGGCCCAATATTTTTAAAGTTTATATAAAGCCTAGAAAATTAATGGAAAGGTATCAAAAGAAAGGATTGCTTATGAAAGACGGTTGTTAATATTTTCATGACTTATTCAGTAATTTATTTAACTTATTCAGATTATTACAGTGACGGTTTTGTATGAACATTCAGATCACGAAAAAAAATTTTTTTTTCTTCCCGGTCATATTTGTCTACATACTTTAAATTCAAGGATGTCCGTACTATTTCTTTTCATAATGGTTTTCTTTCCTCAATTAAGATGTCAAAATTTCTGCAAATTTCTTATAATTTGACCACTAACAAATGTATAGTGTTAAGACCAAAAATGGATCAAGATAAATAATACGTATACGACATAAAGAAAAAGTGTTTTGTAATAATACATAGACTAAAGAAGGCTTTATTTGATCTTAATTTTAAACAATAATGAATAGCCACAATAAATGACGAATTATTATGTTTATAATAGAAAACACATCGCCATTTCCTCAGCACCTATCAAGCGAGCGAAGTAATTGGACGTGAGGATGTATTTAATTTTTATTTTTAATTTTGTAAAATCATTACTCTCTTAATTACTTTGCTACAGTCGGCTAAAAATAAAAATAAAACATAAAATCAATGTCAAAGCAAATTGGTCCTATAAAAAAACATCCTTTAAGATATGAACTCCCTCAAAATGCAGCTCTAAAACCATTCCGTTCCTAGAACACGTACGCAGATTTCTTTCGCTCGTAGGTGATGCTACTTGCACTACCTGCTATGTCGTAGCACCTGGTGTAAGAATAAAACGTCGCTAGAATTGCCACTTTCCTTTATGCAGAGTCGATTTTTAAAAGTTTTATTTGTCTTCAGATATGTTATTGCGATAGTTATTATTATTGGGTTGATTTATGTATAATATTGAAGGTTAGAATAGTTGTCACATAGTTTTATTTACGTCTTAATGACTTTATCGATATGACGCTTAAAAATACCTTAAATAACCTTGAATTTTTAAGGTTAAATTTGTAGAAAATTAACAATACCGAGCTTTCATTATCTGACAACAAACATATATTATTGTATTTATATTTCTAACGAGCGTTACAACCAGTTATAACTATAAAATAGTTATTCCGCTACCCATTTGCCCGCGATTCCACTCGCGCTGGATAACCCGCCTGCCCAGCGTGTGTGAGTATGGGCATTTCTTCCAAGAAGACCGCCAAGAATGGCGAAATCTTGGAAAAGCTTATGTCGACCAGTGGATGAACCAGGCTGATGAATGGATGGAGAATTTTTGCTCTGTGCCACTGTTTTTTTTATTGGTAGCACCCAGTAATCACAGTGTAAAAATATACCTATACAAATTAATGTATGTACTATAAAACCTTTTTTCATCAAGCTTCCTAGACAGTATTCATTTACTGTATTCATATACAGTATTCATGACAGTTCATTTATTGATTCTCTTCGTAAAGATAAGTAACATGTTGCATTTGAAATGTAAAAAGAAAACAATAATGGCAACCAAAACGTCTATTTATAATCGTCTATGTATTTGTAAAGTAATAATTAGATAATATGAAGTAATCAACACCATCTGTAGAGAAACCTATTCATTTAGAAAAAAGTTACTTAAACTTAATATTATTAGAGTGCAATACAAACTAGAAAATATCAATCAGAAACAAACCCAAAGACAAGAATATGAAAAAATTCCCCGGGCCAGGATTCGAACCTGCGACCTCTTGTTATCAAGACAAGCGCGCTACCAATTGCGCCACCGAGGTTCCTACCCGGACCGGTGAATTCTTCCATCATACTTGTCCACTGTTATTTTTGCTTCTGCTTGATATACTAGCTTGTACAACACATATAGAACGCTCACGAGGGCGTTATGTGATTTCACGCCTTGTTCTTAGAAACAGATGGCGCTGTCGTCGCTACAATATTGTTGCTTCAGACAGTTAAGAAATTCACAGTTCTCATTAACTAAGATTATGTTTATTTTGCGAAATCCATCGCTATGAATACTCTAAATATTATTAGAGTGCAATACAAACTAGAAAATATCAATCAGAAACAAACCCAAAGACAAGAATATGAAAAAATTCCCCGGGCCAGGATTCGAACCTGCGACCTCTTGTTATCAAGACAAGCGCGCTACCAATTGCGCCACCGAGGTTCCTACCCGGACCGGTGAATTCTTCCATCATACTTGTCCACTGTTATTTTTGCTTCTGCTTGATATACTAGCTTGTACAACACATATAGAACGCTCACGAGGGCGTTATGTGATTTCACGCCTTGTTCTTAGAAACAGATGGCGCTGTCGTCGCTACAATATTGTTGCTTCAGACAGTTAAGAAATTCACAGTTCTCATTAACTAAGATTATGTTTATTTTGCGAAATCCATCGCTATGAATACTCTAAATATTATTAGAGTGCAATACAAACTAGAAAATATCAATCAGAAACAAACCCAAAGACAAGAATATGAAAAAATTCCCCGGGCCAGGATTCGAACCTGCGACCTCTTGTTATCAAGACAAGCGCGCTACCAATTGCGCCACCGAGGTTCCTACCCGGACCGGTGAATTCTTCCATCATACTTGTCCACTGTTATTTTTGCTTCTGCTTGAACAGTGGACAAGTATGATGGAAGAATTCACCGGTCCGGGTAGGAACCTCGGTGGCGCAATTGGTAGCGCGCTTGTCTTGATAACAAGAGGTCGCAGGTTCGAATCCTGGCCCGGGGAATTTTTTCATATTCTTGTCTTTGGGTTTGTTTCTGATTGATATTTTCTAGTTTGTATTGCACTCTAATAATATTTAGAGTATTCATAGCGATGGATTTCGCAAAATAAACATAATCTTAGTTAATGAGAACTGTGAATTTCTTAACTGTCTGAAGCAACAATATTGTAGCGACGACAGCGCCATCTGTTTCTAAGAACAAGGCGTGAAATCACATAACGCCCTCGTGAGCGTTCTATATGTGTTGTACAAGCTAGTATATCAAGCAGAAGCAAAAATAACAGTGGACAAGTATGATGGAAGAATTCACCGGTCCGGGTAGGAACCTCGGTGGCGCAATTGGTAGCGCGCTTGTCTTGATAACAAGAGGTCGCAGGTTCGAATCCTGGCCCGGGGAATTTTTTCATATTCTTGTCTTTGGGTTTGTTTCTGATTGATATTTTCTAGTTTGTATTGCACTCTAATAATATTTAGAGTATTCATAGCGATGGATTTCGCAAAATAAACATAATCTTACTTAAACTTATTTCTCAATATTTTGTTGCATTCGACTGGTGACGGCCAATACCGTGGGCTGAAATATTGTTCGCGCCACTTCTTGTGGCTCTCATACTGCGGGGTAGTTGTGAATTAATATTTTCAACTGTCATTTTCGCTGCATCTCCACCCGCTTAGTTTTGGACGCAAATCAATCAGTCGTCAATCAGAAGCCTTTCACGCCGGAGGTATACGCTGATTGTCATTCGACTAGGTCCTACCTCGACCCTACCGCCCGCCATTTTGAGATCGCACCCGCTGTGCGCCTCATTTTCATCTATTACTATTACGAAGAAGATTAGCCGAGAAGAGCGCAACCAGGCACGAAGAGGAAGAAGAAAACCATCTTGGAGAACACCAGAGACTTGGTGGCTCAGGCGAAGCGTGGTTTGTGGTGCATGCAGCTCCTTCCCAAGGTCAGATCTTTCATCTTCGTAATTATTTCTCTTCACTTCCCGCTATTTTTAAAACCTATGGTGATACAAAGCACTGCCGTCATATCGCGTGCTCATTTTTTGGCCATTCGAGCCGGATCTAGATCCATTTTAGGCCCTTTGATCTGCGATCTATAACCATTTTTTGGTATTTCCAACCGCTATCTTCATGTTCTTTGTCTAAAGAACACGTGAATTCCGCTCTAATTTTCACTCTGCCCGCAGTATTACCCCGCATTCCCGCTCTTATTTGCATTATCTATGCATTAAAACCCCGCATTCGTCAAAATATTAGTGATTCCATTTCCTATATACTGGAAATTATAAATTATCTACAGTGAAATACGCCATTCTGTTAATTTATCCGCTGCGATTATACCATTTGATCATTTCACAGAAAATATTATCTGCCTACCTGCTAATTCTTAATATTATCGAGAGGTACTCGTACACAGGTTCGTCCGCCGCCCGTGTTATCTCTAACTCATTAGCATTATTCTATGTTGTAGTCAGTATAAAACTTTCAATAGTTCTGGTACTTGCCTAACTTTGTACTATATAACATGCCAAATTCCGCAGAAGCTGCAAAATTAAAGATGTCGTATAGTTTAAAGAAGCTTAAAAATAAAAGGCAAGAATTGTTTAATCGCCTTCAGAGAGTTTATGACTTTTCTAAAACCGCTTTAGAGGATGTTTCTTCGGCAGAATTGTTTATGGCCAATGTCGAAACTTTGGATACTGTACGCTCAGAAATTCATGTAATCATAGATGAAATTAATGACACAGAGGTATTGATAAATCCTAATTTTGAACCAAATTATCAAAGTTGGTCAGCTTTTGAGGATCTTTACTCCCATTGCAAATACATCAACCGGAAGTTATCACATTCTTCGAAATCGGCTGACTCTAAAGTTAAAGCTCCACTTGACATGGAATGTCCCAAAAAACCTACTATCAAGCTTCCAAAACTGGAACTCGTTGGTTTTTCTGGTGAAGCTACTATGTGGCCAACATTCTATGAAACATTTAAAACCACGATTCACGATAATCCGGACTTGACCGACAACGAACGAGTACAATACCTGATGGGTAAACTTTCTGGCCGGGCACTTTCGATTTGTTCTGGAATCACACCGAACGCAACTAACTACGACATAATCTGGAAAACACTCGTTTCTACTTTTCAAGACTCGCGTAGTTTAGCCACTACTTATTTGGATCAAATGTTTGAATTTCGCCCTTTAACTACCGCTAGTTCAAAAAACTTGGACTTGTTTTTAGACAAGTTCTGTTCCGCTGTTTCGTGTTTAAAATCGCTGAATATTAAAGATCTTTCGGATTTTATCCTTATGTATTTGGCCCTTAAAAAACTTGATGTTGAAACCGCTCGTTCATTTGAAATGTTTAAACGTGGTTCCGATTTACCCCATTATGATGAATTAATATCATTTTTACGGGAACAAACTAAGATACTGAACCGCACTGCACCCGCAATTACCGCTCCCGCTCCGAACCGCTCCGTTAATAATAATAACAACAAAACCGGGTACAGTACCAAGTCAACCCATGCTTTTGTCTCCGCTTCGACCAATAATAATTGTTGTCCGCTATGTAAACAATTAAAACACTATAATTTATATAAGTGTCCCGAATTTGTGAAACTAGATATCGAGAAAAGATTTCAGTTCATCAAATCTAATAACGGTTGCACCAATTGTTTAAGTATTACGCATAACAATTCCGCTTGTAAATCGTCTTATAATTGCCGCCATTGTAATTGTAAACACCATTCGATGTTGTGCCGCAAACAAAATGTGATGAATACTCACACCGCGCTTGGTCAAAATATTACCGTGTCTCCACGCACACATACGCAATCTTCGAGGTTGGTGGATCCTGCCGTATCGGCGACTAACACAGAACATATGACTAATGATTCTCAATCCGTACCAACTGCGAGTAATAATATTTCTTTATGTAACTTACAGCCTAACTCGCAGCGTAATGAAACATGCCTTTTAGGTACAATTCAAGTGATCGTGAAAGATTCTAACGGTATGTCTGTCCGTCTACGTGCGCTCTGCGACCCTGCGTCACAATCCAGTTTTTCGACGGTTTCCTGTTGTGAGAAGCTTAACTTAAAATATGAGAAAATTCCCCGCGCTTTTGTTAAGGGCATCGGCTCTTCATCAAACCCAATTAAGGGTGCGACAAACCTTAAATTGTTTTCACGATTTGATGATTCGGTTTCAATTTCGCTTGACACTTATGTAATCGACCGTATTACCGACAACTTACCATCGGTGCAGGTGGATTTGTCTACGCTTTCGTATTTAAAATATATCACACTTGCTGATGAAACATTTTACTTACCGGGCGAGATTGATATTCTTATCGGTGCATCTTTATTCGCGGATATCTTGTTATCAGGCCGCGTCTCTGGTCCCCCGGGTACGCCGACGGGATTTCAGACCATCTTCGGTTTTACGCTAATTGGTAATACGCCTGTTTACCAAAATACCGCATGTTCAATTTCGTTATGCTCTTATATGGAGATTGAACCGCCAATAGATTTTATTTTACAAAAATTTTGGCAATTAGAAGAGGTGCATTGTGAACCTGCTTCTAGTCCCGCAAATGATGAATGTGAAAAATTATTTATTAACAATGTGTCACGTGACCCCGCTGGTCGCTATTCGGTTTCTTTACCGTTCGCACGGAATCCTAACATACTAGGAAACTCGTACCATCACGCAAAAAAGTGTTTTATGTCTCTTGAGCGTAGGTTTGTTTCTAACGCAGATTTACGTTCCGAGTATAACAATATAATAAATGAATACCTAACTAAAGGTTACATATCCCCGCTTCATAATGATGACCAATTATCTCTTGGTTATTATATTCCGCATCATCCCGTAGTGCGTGTTGATAAATCAACGACAAAGGTGCGTATTTGTATGAATGCCAGTACTAAGACTGACTCCGCTGATGGTACTCGTGTCTCATTAAATGACACGCTGCACACAGGTGCTAATTTGCAAAACGATTTGTTTTTAATTTTACTTGACTTCCGCTTGTATGAAATCGCTTTTACCTCGGATATCAAACAAATGTTCTTACAAGTTTTGGTTAACGCCGATGATCGCAAATTTCAAAAGTTTTTATACCGCTTTGACACGTGTTCACCGCTTATCGCTTATCAGTTCAATCGCGTCTGCTTTGGACTACGTAGTAGCCCTTTCCTTGCGATGAGAGTAGTCAGGAAACTCTGTGAGGATGGGAGTTCAGCGTACCCGCTCGCCGCTACTGTAGCCGCACGAAACTGTTACATGGACGACATCTGCTATAGCACGCCCACCGTGCAGGGCTCCTTACAGCTCAGAGATGAGCTGGTAGGATTGCTTAAGGCCGGTGGCTTTGAGCTCGTCAAGTGGTCTAGTAACTGTCAACAGTTACTTGATACACTGCCTGATACTCACCGCTTAAATTCTAGTAAGAATTTTGAAGAACAAACTCAAACTCTTAAAGTTCTTGGCTTACAGTGGTCGCCTGATTCTGACGAGTTCTCTTTTACTGTATCGCTAGATAGTCGCCCATGTACTAAACGCAATGTTTTGTCCGTGATAGCACGTCAGTACGACGTCCTCGGCTTTACCGCTCCTGTGATCTTGTACGCAAAATTACTCTTGCAGAAAATCTGTATTTTAAAATTAGACTGGGATGAAACACTACCCTCTGATATTGCGCAGATTTGGCAAAACTATTTGAAGGAGCTACCTGTTTTGCGGGATTTACGTATTAAACGCCACTTAGACGTGTTCCAAAATTCGAAAATTTCGATAATATCATTTGCAGACGCAAGTGAACGTGGATACGGATGTGTCGTATATATTAGAGTACAAGATGACTCAGACACTTGCACTAGCATTCGGCTGGTATGCGCAAAGTCAAAAGTCTGTCCGCTCAAGACCGTCAGTGTCGCCCGCCTTGAGCTTTGTGCCTCGTTACTCATGTCGAAATTAACTCGTCGTGTAGTTGACGCTTATAAAATACGTCACAATATTGAACGTATTTACTGTTTTACCGATTCTATGGTAACTTTACACTGGATACATTCCTCACCGCACAGGTTTAAAACCTTTGTCGCGACGCGTATAACAAAAATAATATCCGCTATTCCCGCTGAATGTTTTTACCATACAGCTGGTTCTCAAAACCCGAGCGACTGTCTTTCCCGTGGTCTCACTCCCACGCAGTTGATGAGTCACCCGCTCTGGTTCACTGGACCTGCTTGGCTTTATCTGGACGCTAAAGAGTGGCCAATCAAAACAATAGAATCAGCTTCTATTGAAGAAAACTTGCCGGAATCAAAAACAATTTCTCTTCCCGCTTTTAGTAATGAAGAACCGCATCCACTTCTTTCTCTTTCGGAAAGAATTTCGTCATGGCTTGTGCTTTTACACACAATCATTTACATCTACCGATTTTTACGTATTTTACCGCGCTCTAATATTTTTACCGCTACCGATATGGATTTCGCTGAAGTTGCATTGATTAAAGCTCTTCAAGCATTTTATTTTCTTGATGAAATAAAAAGATTAAAGTCAAATAAACTTTGTTCTCCCGCTTTAAATCGACTATCGCCATTTTAGATAAAAATGGATTGTTACGCGTTGGTGGTCGACTTCGCAACACAGACATGACGTTCGATCAACAACACCCTGTGTTGTTACCTCGTAAAAATCATATTGTCGAATTGATTATCATTCATTATCATCGCAAAAATTGTCACACTGGACCAGTGGCTTTAATGTCAATAATCCGCCAAAAATTTTGGATACTTTCCTGTCGAAATATTGTTCGTCGCGTAATACATAGCTGCAATTATTGTTTTAAGGCGAAGCCGAGACAAACCTTCCCTTTCATGGCAGATTTACCATCATGCCGCGTTAATGAGGCTAAAGCTTTTGTCCACTGCGCTGTGGATTATTGTGGTCCTATCAGTATCACTCCGTATCGAAAACGTGGAGTCCGTCCCGTCAAATGTTACCTCTGCATATTTGTATGCCTGGTGACTCGTGCAGTTCACGTTGAATTGGCAACTGATCTTAGCACGAACACTTTTCTTTCCGCGTTCAAACGTTTTTTATCTAGACGTGGAGCAGTGTCTTTCGTATATTCAGATAATGCTACGAACTTTGTAGGCGCTAGAAATGCCCTCTCAGAAATTTACAATTTGACAAACTCCGAAGAATTTAAAACGTCTTTCGCGAATGAACTTGCCGATCATAGAATACAATGGAAATTTAATATTCCACGTAGCCCACATTTTGGGGGACATTATGAGATATATGTCAAAGGATTTAAGACGCATTTGCATAGAGTAGTAGGTACTCAACTGTTGACCTACGAAGAATTATTAACTGTAGTTACGCAAATAGAATGTGTCATAAATTCTCGTCCGCTTACGCTGCTGAGTGAAGATCCATCTGAACTTAGCGCGTTAACTCCTGCACATTTTCTGATGTCAACTCCTTTAAAAGAATTACCCGCTTGTAAGGTGGCTGATGAGCCAGTTAATTTATTACGTCGCTACGCGTTGCTTGATCAAATGGTAGAATCGTTCGCAAGGCGATGGAAGAATGATTATCTCCATCTTCTCCAGTCTAGAGGAAAATGGAATACACCTTCCAACCCAATCAAAATTGGATCTGTTGTCGTTGTAGTTACCGATAACACTCCACCGCTTCAATGGCCGCTCGGTGTTATTGTAGCTGTATACCCTGGCAAAGATAATGTCATTAGGGTAGCTTCTGTCAAAACGACGACAGGTGTTTACAAACGACCTGTCGTGCGTCTTTGCCCTCTCCCATCTCAATAACTCCTTTCTTTGCCCCCGCTTCAAAATTTCGTTATTCTCTGTCTTATTTTTACTTTTCTATTCTTATTTTAAAACCAATGGTTTTAACGCCGGGGGCAAATGTTCGCGCCACTTCTTGTGGCTCTCATACTGCGGGGTAGTTGTGAATTAATATTTTCAACTGTCATTTTCGCTGCATCTCCACCCGCTTAGTTTTGGACGCAAATCAATCAGTCGTCAATCAGAAGCCTTTCACGCCGGAGGTATACGCTGATTGTCATTCGACTAGGTCCTACCTCGACCCTACCGCCCGCCATTTTGAGATCGCACCCGCTGTGCGCCTCATTTTCATCTATTACTATTACGAAGAAGATTAGCCGAGAAGAGCGCAACCAGGCACGAAGAGGAAGAAGAAAACCATCTTGGAGAACACCAGAGACTTGGTGGCTCAGGCGAAGCGTGGTTTGTGGTGCATGCAGCTCCTTCCCAAGGTCAGATCTTTCATCTTCGTAATTATTTCTCTTCACTTCCCGCTATTTTTAAAACCTATGGTGATACAAAGCACTGCCGTCATATCGCGTGCTCAAATATATTGAGTGAAAACGTATTTTTATTGTTTTACTATTAATAAGTAAACCAAAAAAATAAATAAAGCTATGTTTTTGTAAATACGTATATTTATGCATAATTATATCCTTTATGTAGGTACATTTTTTCTGCAAATGACCCATGTAACTAAAAGAAGCCCGCAACTATCTTGGATTTGGGATATAAAGCGTTGGGAACGCATTTTAGACAAACAGAAATTTACACCTCGTCTATCCCCCTGTCGGGGTACATTTCTAAAAATACTTTCTTATCTTCAGCTGCTTAGGCTGTTCGTTGTCTTCAGTTACAAAACTGTTTAATACATACATATATACAAGGTTAAATTATTCAATTATCAGTGAGCGAAACTCAAAACATATGTTATACTCGTTCATATTAACAATTTTTTCTATAAGCGCTATGCAGAACTCCAAACGTTTTTTCGCCTTCTCGTAGTGGATATCCAGATGATGGGGGTAAATTTAAGTTAAAAATAGTGCCCCATAGTAAATGTTGTTCATATAGACGAGTAGAGATCAGCCTCAGATATAATGCGCATAGAAATCTATAGACGACCGATCGGACGTGCACTATCTGTCATTGATGGTACAGAAAGCTCGAGGAAATACGATCTTTGCCAAAAAGTGGCGAAGATTATATAAATGGTTCTACAATACTACCTATTTTTTTTATTAACCGACTTCAAAAAGGAGGCGGTTCTCAATTCGACTGTATGTTTTTTTTTTTTTTTAACCTATGTTTTGGGTTAAGTTTACTAATGTTCTTTAATGTTTTATAGATATATGATTTTATTTGTTTTGTGGATCTATTTGGTCTTCAGTTTTGAACCAAATGGCGATAAAGCCCAAAACATAACTTTCAGCTTGTTATAAAAGGTACACAAATAATGTACTACATGCAACAACAGATAGATGCCTTAATGGGATATATATATATATATATATATATATATAAATGAACTATAAAAATAATGTTGAAATTAATACTTCACTATAATATTAATATTTCAAAATTACTTTAAAAATAATGGTTTCCACTATAAGCTTTTCATAGAAAACCAGAGCCGGTTAGGAGATTAGATATGGCAAGGCGCGGAATGTAGTGCAGCGACCGCCATACATAACCTTCTTGGTTAATGGTCATTTTTATATGACAACCCAGAAAACTATCTAACTTTGTAGTGGAAAGTATTATTTTTGACGGGCGTAATATTAATCTATAGTTATATAATTTTTTGTAGTGCTTTACACTTTTTATTGTAATTTCCATTAATTTTAAAGAAAGTTTAAATGTGTCTCTTTCTTAATTAGGTATATTATAATAAATTCAAAATTATTTGAGTTTCCAGTCGTAGGTAAGTAGAAAATTCCCCAAAAAAAAAAGTTGCTTCACGGCTATGTTATGTAAACCTAATTATACCACAGTTACTACAATATCATGAAAAAAAAATTGGTTTTGCATAATACATTATTTGTGTACATGAGATGAGAGTTATTTTTTAAGCATTAAAATCATTTCTTACGGTTTTCTTCATATCTCAATAATATATAATATTTAAGAGCAATAGATAAGTATGGAGTTCGATCGCGCCTTGGGTAATTAAACTGACATCTTCATAACTCAATGATATACATTTTACTAAAGATCGCACTATAATGCACACAGCTCGCCAATAAAGTGAGGGCTACATAGAATTGCATTGGAACATCGCCAATGTGGTTGCTTCGGCGTCAACTATTTTGACACAATCACCTAAAGTTGCATCGTAAGCGAATGAAAATGGTGACCCATTATTGTGGAATACTGGACACTGACTTTTTATTCAATTACATAAAGTGTATGTTTACCAGTATATTGTCTGTATATTAAGGTTAAATGTTAGTCACTTGGGCAAAGTGCATAGCTTAACTTTGTTTTTCTTGTTTAGAAGTTAAAAAATAAAAAACATTTTGGTCTGTTGCAATTAACGCCAATAATTCGGTATTAGTGAAGTTTATAAAGCATGAATTTGAAATTTAATGCACAAAGTCATGATCTGGTCCAAAGAAAGTTAAAACAGCATTTTAATGTGGTTTTGAGAAGATCATGACTAATTGTGTACAAAATAGCTGTACTATGTAAATAAATAAATAAATAACATTTCAAACTCTTGCTTTCAAAACCTCACTAATACTGAACTATTGGCTTCAATTGCCATAGACCAAAATGTTTTTCAATTTTTAACTTCTAAACAAGAAAAACAAAGTTAAGTTATGCACTTTGCGCTAAGCGACTGACGTTTAACCTTAAGAATAATAATTTTTCAAAGAAATATGTTTTTTCTGTTTAGGTTCTAAGTGATGGCCGAACAGCAGCGCCACTTATCAGACTGGGATACTTACATGCATTAAGAGGAGGCACTACTTACTTCACACACTTCCATCATTTGTCAGCTGATAAAGATTACCCTCAGGTATATCAAACTCTTGGAAATAAGCCTGGCCCGCATCTTAAAATTATAATAGCCTTTATTTTCTGAGCATGATCATTTTATTTTAAATAAATTAAGTTATATATAATAAAATAACATTTAATAAATATGTATTATAAGAATTTAGTTTTACATGCTATGCACTGATTTTAAAATAACACAATTAGAAAAAAAAAGAAGTCAGTGTGTGTGGACATTTTACATATTTATTATGCACCCAGCAATTTCCATTAAGTTACATATTTTTGGTTGTTTCTGATTACAAAGTCTTCTGTAACAGCAATTTTCTTTACGCGTCTCATTCCTGATTAAATTCACTACGATTATTATCATTTCAGCAACGTAGCAAATGTACAGTAGTTAGCCAAATGTGTAGTTATCAACCTTTTAGCGGATGCCCCGCAGCGTTGCTTGCGTAGGTCCCGTTTCTACCGATCCCCTGCAATTCCTCCTTAAGAGACCCCTTCACGCCTGGGTTTTTCTAAAGGTTAAACCTCAGAAGCTTAGAGCAAAGTATATAACTTAACTTTGTTTTTCTTGTTTATAAATTTAAAATCTAAAAGCATTTTGGAATGTGGCATTTCACCCCAATAGTTCCGTATTAGTGAGGTTTATAAAGTAAGAGTTTGAAATTGTGTACACAATTAGTCATAATCTTCTCAAAACCAACTTAAAATGCTGTTTTAACTTTGTTTGGACCAGATCATGACTACTTGTACATTCAATTTCAAACTCATGCTTTATAAACCTCACTAATACTGAACTATTGGCGTCAATTGCCAGAAACCAAAACGTTTTTTTAATTTTTAACTTCTAAACAAGAAATACAAAACTAAGTTATGCACTTTATGCTAAGTGACTGACGTTTAACCTTAAGATTCATACAAAAGGTGAGAACTCATGGTGAAGTTAACAGCTTATATTTTCTTCATATATTTTTTCATAAGTATCATATAGCAACATCTTATAAGCAACATTTGATGAAACACCATCTAAATATCTATCAGAATATTGTGAATGTTGCCTGAATGAAGTTTAGCATTTGTATATTTTTTATCTATACCTGAAATAAAAAAGAGAGAAATACAGACTTCGTTCATGTAAAGATGACTAAGTGTATGTACTTTTTTATAAAATAAACAGTAAACGTTTCATGGAAAACAGTTTTTACCTGAAACAATTTCACAAATTTGGCGTCGTTTGAATATCTCGCCATCTCGCACCTCTTGATCTCTCATCATGGGTCGGAGTGCGGTTTGGGGAAGATGAGACTCGAAATTATGGAGATAATATTATTATTACGCCATTATTTTTAAACGTACTGTCAAAGGCAGATGATTTATTTCCATCGAAGATATGAATTATATAATTTGGACGCCAAATTTTTTGAAATCTATGGGCTAGATATCCGTTTATCAGAATAATGTGTTTATTTGGAACAACTATGTATAAAACCTGATGTACGATGTATTATTTTAGAATTAAAAGCAGCCTTTACGATTTTGTATAAAAATTGTTTATTTGTGACATTTTTGTATTTTCTTATTTTATTTATCTTTTTCTCCGTGTAATTCTGATTTTATTTTATTTTATTTTCCTGTGTAATATGATGTTGTGTTTTTATGGGACCCAGTTCTGAAATAACGCGTGATGTATTATTTGTTTAGGTGTTCTCTTATATGCGGTCGAGTTAAACGACGCATTTCAAATAAATACTGGGCCATTTTTGGAAACCGATAAAATCCCTAGATTTATTTAGAATCTTGTTTGTTTTTACTACCCTACTTTAGTTTTCGACCTCACGTTTGTTTTCTACTGTTGTCGTTATTGATATAAGTATTATGTATACGAATACTATTCCTATGTCCTTGGGTTTTGTTAACTTGTTTATTTTAGCTACACATTGCAGCTAAAACTAACAAACATTATGGTTTAAACTGTGCAAATATTACTGAAATTAATTCCAATATTATGTTTTTCCTAATCGATCACTACTAATTTAATGTATCCATTTGCGTTTACTAGGTTAGTTTACAATCACTTTCATAACACCGTTAATATAGGCTCGTCATAAAACCACTAAAAACTAAATAAAAAAATGAGGAAAAAATAAAAAAACTGGTAAATTTATGAATATTACTGCTTTAAATACCAATCTACCGATAACTTCTGTGCTAATAATAATACGAAAACTACTGAAAACTACCAAATGAAATACTGAAAATTCCGACAACTACTGTCAGCTATTTTTATCGTAGATCTCCGAACAAACATTTACTTATGTATGTTATGAATTCTGTTAAAACTAGAGACCTCGCCTTGCTCCGCTCCGCTTCGCTTGGCTCCTTATTTTATCTTACATGTAAACCTAACACGCTCTTCCTAGCTTTGCTCGTCGTCGCACTTATTTTTGACTTTTGTTTCATAAGTTCTTTCGGAAGTTCAGTAATTTATTAGGAGGTTCATTATTTAAACCAGGTGGTCGGGAGAAATTTTAGTTTGCTATGTTTAATTTGTTTTGTTTGTAGATGTTACACAGTTAAATTAGTATATTTTTCGATAGCTAATTTTGTCGCTGCTCAGATAGTATAACAGTGTGCAGCAGTTCGCGGGATTTTATTTGTTTTTCGGAGGCTTTATTATTATCCGTTAATAAATAGGCTTTCTATCTACTTTGGGCGTGTAGACTTCCCTTGTATTTTTTATGTAGAGTTGTTCCTAATATATACCAGCGGGGAAAATTACACGACCTACTTTTGACAAAAGCTTCCGCAGCTCTTTCCCCGATGGTATACGCTGACATTAGTTTATCGTTTGAATCCAGAGACCAGGCTCAGTCCACGGGGAGGAGCTGCCGTACTACTTGGGCGCTCCTTTGACGCCACAGCCTCATTATCAGCACAACTTCACACAACAAGACCTGCGCGTTGCGAGACTCTGTGTGATTTTTCTCGCTAACTTCGTAAGATATGGGTAAGATAGTGTTTAATTTGTTAAAATACTGGTATTTCGTACTGTTATTAATGCGAAGGTGTGTTTGTTGGTGTGTTGATTTGTCCTTCTTTCACGCAGCAACGGAGCAACGGATCGACGTGATTTTTTGCATAGAGATAATGTATGCGCCGGAGAGTGCTGACATAGACTACTTTTTATCCCGGAAGAATGCAATCTTAAATAAGCGCGGGCGAAGCAGCGGGCAAAAGCTAGTATTGTTTAAATATTTATTATATAGGTAATATGGACTACATATTTTGTGTAACATGTTTTGGGCCAACCTTATGGGTTCTGCCATTTAGCACAAATTCGCATTCATCCATCCATCCAGCAGCCTAGTTCGTCCATTGCTGAACATAAGCCTTTCCAAGACTTTGCCACTCTCGGCGGTCATCCTGTAAGAATTGCCCATACTCACACACGCTGGGCAGGCGGGTTGGTGAGCGCGGTGCCGGAACTCTCGCACCAGTGACGCCGCTGCCCGTCACCAGCCTGTTCCATATAAGGCCCGGCTATTAGGGATGGATATATCGCCATCCATCGGTCCCAGGTAGGCCTTCTGGTTTTTTGCCTGTGACCTGTCCTCTTATTCTCCCCCAAATTACTTCGAGGGTGTCTCCAAGTAAGATAGTGGTACCTCCACAGTCGAGCCCGGCATCAGCTCTACCACCTGTAAACAATTCGCATTGTAAGTATTTAATCCACTACGCTTAAATACTTGAAGCTGAGATCATTGTCATTGTCTTTCATTTATATTGTAATCTGCTTACCGGCACCCAAGGTACAGACTCTCCATGGTCTAGTCTGGGAGCTACTGGGTACTGTTTTAAATGTAAACTGTTTATGTGAAATAAAAATATTTTTAATTTTTCATTGTAAAGCTTTTAAAGTGTTTTGATCGAATGTAGTTTAAAAAGAAGATTGTTTAAAAAGAGTAGAAAATTTGAACTTAATTATGGTTATATACAGGTGAATGTTTTACTGAAATTCCACTGAGGAAAGTTTGAAAAATGTACAAGTCTGCAAGAACAGAAAATTCACCATTACATTACAATGTACTTAAAAATATACTATACCGTCTGAATTAGTATCAAGTATTAAGTTTATGCAAAGGGATATAATAATAAAGCTTACTATACCTTTAGTGTTAAAAAGGGTGTATTTTGCTAGACAAGTTACAAGGGATTATGATAATAAACCCTTCTATATCACCTACCCAAGACGTGGCTACTGGCGAGACAAAGCTTAGCTAGTTTTATTTATAACGTCCACGAGAATAAACATAAGAAATTTACGAACAATATCTTACTTACACCGATTACCAATGTATCTCTTTGAAATTTCAAGTAAGATGACATACTCCAATATTAGGTTGCGTTCTGAAACGCCTTATGTTATATAAACGCCTTATAACGCCAGTCCATCGAAATTATTTCGATGTATCCTGATGTATCAGTCAGATAAAACTTTTTCTACTGACACAACCAACATTTTGCAAAGCACGCAAAATTCACTCTTGGCCCACTGTATTACGTATCAAATTGAAACAAATTATGTTTTTGACACCAAAAATTGCAAAAGAGGTGTTTTAAGAAGCATTAAACCACTAAAATCATTACATATTTCATACCTTTATCGTATATGTTTGTGTTTGTTTGTTTCTCTGCATAACATTAAATCCATTTATAATTAAAAGCCAAAATATATATTAATAATATATAAGTTATATATATATAAGTTATATAATAATATATAAGTTATATATATATAAATATAAGTTATATATATATATATATATATATATATATATATATATATATATAACTTATATTATGTATATAACTTTAAACTGTCACGTTTCGTACACATTATAATATATATAAACGGGTCTACCGCCATACATTTTTTTACAATTTTTTTACGAAAAGGACGCCCGACTTTTCGACGCAGTTGCATGTCTCGTGTTCTACGGAAAACTTGCACCTCGCCATACTTGCCAGTTTCCCGTAGACCACGAGACATGCAACTGCCTAGAAACGTCGGGTGTCCTTTTTGTAAAAAAGGTAAAAAATTTGATCGCGGCAGACCCGTTTATATATGTTATAAAAATGTATATTATTTTATCGTCTATGATTTACGTAAATTTCAATCGAAATACTCATTAAATTGAAGGTACGTGAAAATTTTGAAAGAAAACATATATTTATTCTTGTTGCACACAGAAAACTTAATTCTAAATTATATAATAAAAGTTATGTACAATGGCATGCTTATCTCAATAATGAGATTTCTTCCAGCAAACCAAGGGTGATAAGGATATTTGAAATAAATAAGATATTCATATTGTGCACGATAATATTTATACAGAAACAAGATTAAATTAATAGTAGATACCTAATTAGTTAAAAATAATAACAAACTACATAAAATTTACATTTGTAGTTTTGTCAGTAAAATTATCTTCCCACATATTTGTCTACGCACTTACATGTGAAACTGGAAGGAAAAGTTACTCACCTTAGAATTATTTATTTTTCAAAATCGTTTCATAATACCATAAAAACAACTGTCGATGCAATAGAAAGAAAATACTAATAAAGTATCCAATGCCTCAAATTAGCACCGCATAAGACCCAAATGAATGAATTAAACGATAATTTCGTTTACTAAATCTTTCACTAGTCAAGGTGCCAAATACAGGCTGCAAGAGCTGCTATTTGCACCTTCAGGCACAATCGGATACCCTCCAGATCTATTATGCGATGTGCCCTTTTAGCGCCAGAGCTGTTGCTTAAGGGTTCTAAAGCAGAATTTAGACCTTTCCTTTAACAACCACAGCCAACAATTAGATACGCTTCAAAGCTTTTAGGTAACTAGTTGGTGTTAGATAAGCCTCTTAAAGTGGGAACTATTATTTATATAATTCATTTATATGTATTCTTTCAGAAATATGATCAAAAGAAGACGTTACTATGACTTTGTTGTAATAGTAAACTCTTTTCGTTTAAGCTAAGTTATATGGTTCAAATTGCACCGCGTTGGTTAAGAAAAGTTTTGTCTTTCTATAGCAACCCGAACGAGCCCTCAGCGACGCCTCCTCCAAGCCCACTGCTAGGGGAAGCCCCGCGCCTCGGCCCCGACCAGCTGCCTTACTGGGACACCTACGACACCATCAACCAACTCTACATGGAAATCAGTGCGTAACTATCTTAACTATCTACTACAGAAATATCTGGTTTCGTTCTTGGACAAAAGCAATCCGAACGAAATTTGAAATGAAATAAAGAATTTTTTTTTGGAAGTAAGAATACCACGTTAATATTTTTTTACATCAATAAATTAAACAACTATTTTAGTCCGAAAAGGATCCGCCGCGCACACCGACAACCAGACATCCAAACCGTCCCACTCCCACTAAAAATGCTACTAGAGTCTGATCAGGCTCTAATGTGACACTTACGAGACCAATAACCAACTCTACGTGAAAAAATATCAGTGCATACATATTTATTATCTACACAAAAGCCCGCCCGCCTGGATAGTCTCTGACATTTCGGACGTCTTCGGCCATGAAAAAATAATGAGTAATCAAGTGTAAATTATTACCTTGAAGTACCCCCTCATGTGATGCTGAAGCAATGTGTTTGTTGAGCTGTAATGTTGCTGAGCTGAGCATGATGTAATCTATCCATGATAGTTACAAAAGTGAAATAAGTTTTACGCTCGACAAATGCAGAAGTAGTTTCTAACTTAGATTAAGGTATTCAAGCGAAATAGGTTTCTCCAGGATTACTTCATAGAGTCGTAAACTAAACTATAAAGTCACAGATTTCATTTTATTCATTGCATCTGAACATAATTGAAATATATGTAAAAGTTTAATCTAACTTTTATTATCGTTGAAAGGAGTCTGCTATATTAGCTTAAGGGACTTCAGAGACTAAACTGGTTCAAATACTCGTACGTTTTTGAATCGCTTTAAACTTTCCAGGTATATAAATATTTCAAAATTTTGAGATAAATATATGACGCAATTGACGTAAGTCCTGTTCTTGGGAAAATACAAAAACTTTTATCTTCATACATGTATTTTATTTTTATTTATTTACTAATAGGAATATTACCAAACAAGTATGTACAGTAAAAATAAAGAATAAACAGCTAAATGCCGTTAAAACCTAAGATTGTGGGTTAAAGCCTTAATTATTTTTATTTGAAATTGCTTAATTTTTGAAGGGAGTAAGTTAAAAATTTACACATATATGAGCAATAAAAAAAATCAAACATAATTGAAAACTTAGAAGTACCAGTTATTTTCTATATTTTGCGCGAGACTTGGAAGCAGCGATCGCCGTAACAGCCACTACACATTGCGCGCTGATATGAACCTTATTTCAAAGTAGTTACCGTCGATTTTTGTACCGTCTCACATGGAACTGCTAATTTAGCTTACTGAAGCCCCTTAAGTCTTAAGATTGGATCATAAATGCGTAGACTTATGGCGTCTTAATCTTCATGATTTATGCAGATGCGATGCTTATGCTTTAAATGAGAAGCGGTTTATTTGATCCTTTTGAAAATATACGCGAGTAGCTTGGATTTATGACATGGTATAAAAATAATAGGTCTTTCCCTATTAAATTGCCGAAATTTTCTTACAGATTCATCAGTTCATAGTTTCTATAATTCAATAGCTATTTCCTTTATTTGTTTGAAAGTTGATTTGAAGGTTTTAAATTTTTTATTGTCAGTTTAATAACCAAAATTAAAATTTCAAAAACAGTTCGTCCTAAATGCCATATTTCCATGATAAGATTCGTAATTTACAGCTGACACTCTTTAAAAATTAAAGTGTTGTTGCTATTAGCTTAATGTTGTCTCATTCATACACAAAAGAAACTAATTAATTTGCATTTGTCATTCCTAAAAAAATGCAAAAATGTTAATACTGAAAATTAAGTTTTCTTAAAATTATCTATGGAAAACGGCAATTTCATATGTTAAGACCTAATATATTACTCTTTTAGAGCTTCTTTGTTTTATTTCTAAGAATACAGATATCTTTATAACTTTGAGTATATGTAAATAATTAAATAAAAGTTAGCTAACTAACTCAACTTTATTATTTATAATTCAATTTTTTAAGTCAATAGGTGCCAGTGTTTTTCTAACTTTAAATATATGTCATATATTTTTTTCTATTTGTCTGATGCTGATTTTGACGACGGCTGATGACGACCCCACTGAGTTGTCAAAATACAGCATTTAAAACTGTTCGTTCAATTGTTTATGTTTATATAAGGGCTTTCTGTTTAAATGGAAAGTAATTTAGGAGGTGATTTAGTATCGTTAATACATCACATTTCACTGCAAAACGCTTTTTTTTTGCGCGAACTTTTTTTTCACTTCTCAGTACAAAGTGGTCCGATCAGCTGACTCAGTTTGTATGGACAAGTGTAGAAAAAATTCGCACAAAAAAAAAAACTTTACAGTGGAATGTGATGTATTAACGATACTGAATCACCTCCTAAATTACTTTCCATTTAAATTGAAAGACCTCATATAAAGTGCAATAACTTTTAATTAAATAAATCATATTAATCATGACATATAATTTATACTGTTAGGTGCACAGTACGCGGCAGTAAATAATACACATCGTGTCGAAGTGTCATCTCTGTCGCACGAAGCACTAAACAGTCCGGTGATAGAAATGACGATAGCCGAAGTGCATTATTTTCTGCCGGGTACTGTAATAGTCAATGATAAGGTGTAACTCCTTGATGGAACTTCATTCTAATTTTAATTACAGTCTTGTTACATTTTATTGTATTTATTTATCTACCTAAGACTTAGTAAGCTACCCTTTTTGACTGTTTGTTCACCTCTTCCAATTAGCCTAACGATGTCAAATAGACGAAACTAGTCGCAATAATAAAATAAATAAAACAGTGGAACTTGTGCAAGAAGACTTTTAATAATATTAATCATGATATATTTCGGGTCCGAACTGATTCTGGATCCAGTTAAGATCCGAAATATATTGAGTTTTTCATGATGATTTATGTTATTATTTGATTTATAAAATATCATAAGTATTGTGCATAAAACTACAATAATTTTCAGAAACAAAAAGCTATGTTTGGGAAATAAACCACAACTAGATATAATGAAATCATTTCTTGTCATCATTGTTATGTGAATCAAAAATCCATCAGCCAATCCTCGTATTATTATTATGTAGAACTACTTATAAACATTGGTCCTTGATGATTATTGAAATACCTTTATGCCTTTAGGTTAGTTTATTTCTTTTAAGACTTTTTCAATTCATTTATTTTTTTTAGCACAGCAAGTCATATTAACCCGTGTGGAGTAACAGACCCAAAGATCTAAGTTTAGAACCATTAGAGATTAAAGTTTGTTGGCTGCATAGTGTCGACACTCTACAAGACAGAGCGAGTTATTAGTGGGGTCTCGTAGGGATCAGGGGGCAAAGGGGTTGGGCAACTAGTTGACTTGTCCTCTGTGTTGCTGCAACCAAGTGTCAGACGATCAAACTTCACTTTCACCATGGCGCTGGCAATGTTAAATTTAGGTTGGACCTTCTCATGAGTTATGAATAAGTGTTCTTGAATGTTTGCGAGTGCATAAAAATTACGTTCTATCGCAATTTTGCAGTCATCTTGTAACGTTTTGTATAAAATATCTAGAACATTTTTCATATTTGTTGAAGAAAGAGATATTGCCTTGACTCATAACCTCAAAAGGCCAATATCCTCTGCGATATTTGTGAAATTGCGCAACTTTTTATATTACACACAGCAAGTGTACAAACATAAAAACTAATGAATGTTTTTGTTTTTAAAACCAAGTTGTTGAGGATAGCATTATTAAAAAATTGTTGTTGCAAAATTTCTAATTAAAATGTATGACTCATCTGTGGCTACATAATAAATTACCATCCGTGACAAGAACTTTTTAGGTGTCCATTAAAGTTTAGGGTCGCAGAAGTTTTAGGGCTCGTTTCATTTATTTCAATTTGTCTGCGGGTTACAGGTAACAAGCCAGAAATGCGGAGTCACTACAGAGGCCATAAGATGTCGTTGTGGCTGTCACTGATACCGCAGCTTCACAGGCCAGGGCCGGACTTGCCGGACGCTGCGATGAGGCATCATCACTTTCAGGACGATAATCCTACTCATTACGAAGGTAAATAATAAAGTACTTGCAACGCAGAATAGAAATGCTATTATTTTTACTCACGTGGCATAATTAAACAACACTTACGATGAATCTTTGTAACTGGTACATTGTTTTATAGGCGCTGTGCGGCCACAATCAATGTCTCGAGCGCACGTGCCCCATGTGGTCAACGTAGACGGTGGTGGGCGGGGAGGGGAGGGCGGTAGGAGCACGTCCCCCCCGCGAACCGCAGCACCCCGCCCGCTGCCCGCACCGTCCACACCCCCCTCTACCGAGTGCCCCCCTAATGCGACTGCCACTCCTACGCATCCTGATGATGCACTACTCCGTCGGCTCGCTTCCTCGCATTACCAATCGTACACTGCCGCGTTAACAGTTACTATAGCAGTCGGTTGCTTCTTACTACTACTCAATGTACTAATATTTGCGGGGATCTACCACCAGCGTGGCTCCCGGCCTAGGCGCTCAAAGGACGATCTCGCCGAGGCCGGGAGCTCCTCTTCTTCAGATAACTACGATGTAAAGTTAGACTACGAAGTGCGCACGTTCAATGGCAAAGGTTTTGGGTTTGAGTGCAAATCGGCACATGTGCCGCGCGGACCAGGGTCCAAGTTTGACTTGAGGACGTTTTCCGATTGTGGCGAACCGACATTTGGGGAGTACAGCTGCTACGATGAGAAGCACAGAGCAGCGCGGCGCTCGCTGCCTGATGTGAGCGTGGGGAGCGCGATCGAAGCTGGTAGCGTCGTCTGCATTGACACTCAAAAACCTGATATCCAAAAAGTTGATGGAAGGGTTGCAGACCCCGTAGGGCGAACTAGTACTTTTGAGCCGCGTTTGAGTACAGTGGACAGTTCGACGCAAGTGAAGTTCGGTCCGGGCCAAGACGCGACTGAGGTAGACGGTGAGGTGACGGAGGACGATGGTGCAGGAGGGTCTGGCATCCTCCGCGCTCCTCCCGCACCCACCTCGCAGGTCCCTCCTGGAATCATGAAGAAAAGAGTCCAAATCCAAGAGATATCCGTATGAGGGTTGATAGACACTGCCGAGGTGGTTGTCAACAAACGGACTAAATTGTGATTTAAATTACGTGTAAATATAGTTATCTGTCATTCAACCTTCCATATTTTGTATAGTACAGCGGAAAACTCTATGGTGTGTATATACCACAATTTTTTAATGTAAATAACATTTTATTAATTATGCCTCTACAATTAAAATATTTTGTTGACGAAACAAAGCTCGAGAAGTGTTGAAAAGGTTTATCTTTCAAAAAGCATTCGATTGTTTAAAAGTGTGAAATTAAAAGTATAGTAAAATGATTTAAACGAGCAGCTCTCATTGCCATTTTAAAATATTTTCTAGTAGGTACTTAAAATTATAAAAAAATGTCAAAGATTCATGTGAGTGTACTCTACCATGGACTAAGTACGTGTAATATTTAGTCTATGACTCTACTCATTATTGTGAATAATAAGAACTTAGATGAACATATATATATAATAGTTAAGAATGTATAATTTTAGCAAAAAAAGACTTGAAAAATAAACCCGCTATAGATGTACTGTAAATAAAACTAAAATAATATCAGTGAATATGTTTCCGTAGTGCATAGTGTAGTAAATAAATTCACATGTGTATGTTGTTGTAAAGTTATTTTAAGTGAGTTATATTAACTTTGAGTAGGTTTTGATAAGTAAATTACTGAAAAATAATTTACCAAGGATGTAGAAATATGGACGCGTACTTGAGAACTTCACCTAATATATTTTATGTTACTTTCTTAGATAGTTATATCTATAAAATCACACAAGCTATGAGGATTTGAAACACCAATACTAATAATAAATTAATTGAAGGTAATCAGGGTAATGACTTCAGTTGCTTACCTGTAACTAGCTTCAAATAACAGTCTATTTCAAAATAGTAAAATCTATTTCTTACTTCTCATACCAGTGCAAGTAAGAGCACGTTGACAGTTCTAAGGATGTAACTCAAGAGCCATAATAAGCCAGAACCAAAAGTCTGTCTGTCTGTATGATTTGAGAACCACAAGTGGGGGCTTCTCAAAAAATTTTCATGGTTATACATATAAGGTAACATTTAATCAACCACCTGAATTCATACTGGAGACTCGGTTAGTGATCAGCCTATACTAGGATTTGAATTTGAACTGGTCCAGCTCGAAAAGGATTTTTTTTTTTATGATTTCCAAAAGAAGGTTCATTGAACCTTCTTCCTGATCACTAACCGAGTCTCCGGTATGAATTCAGGTGGTTGATTAAATTTCACCTTATATATCATTAAACATTGGATAAAGGGAGCTAGTAAACATTTTGTTATTAATATACTATTTAAGTTATTTTTTTCGTATTAAAGTTTTTGTTTTTAATGATATAATTTTTTTATATCATATATTGTCAGAAAAAAATCTTTTTATTTTTGTGATAATTCAGACCACCAACCATTGTAACCAATGTATCATATCTGTTTTGATATTGTTACTTTATTTTTGTTTGTTTGGTGTGCAATTAAGAATATTGTATTGTATTTGGGGAAACAAGTAAAAGAAATAGTGGCCGAGGGTGAAAACAACATATGTCGCGAAAAAATTTGTATTAGAACTAAAATAAAATGACAAAATCTAGAGTGCTCAAGTACTCGTCTCTTATTATATCTTTCTGGGGAATTGACGATGTAATACATTATTCTGTGAGTGAAATAATATTAGTTACGTCATTTTGAGCCATGTTGTGACAAAATGTGAATATAAACCAGTATTATTAGAAATGTACAGTTATTATCTACAAATATTAGGTACATTTTATTCCTACTGCCTAGTTAAAAGTAAGCCACATATAATGTGTACTCTAGATAGGTAACATTTTATTAACATTGATGGAAATGAGGCCCAAAGTCATACACATAAAGCTCACGTGTTTCATAATACATCAACTATTTAATTTTTGTTAAAGAACTGTCGATACAACACATTTTAGGAATTGGTTTTGGGTACTGCCCCTTTTGATACTCATTGTCACTGTTAATAGTCTATATTCCATCCACGATGTCTGCAAGAAGTACTTGATTTGTGTGATATGTACTTCATACATTGGCTCAGGTTGAGTTTACATTAGAATATTTTTTTTGGGAATTGTTAGATCGATTGTTGGTAGTTTTTTTATTATACAGGGTGTATGTTACGAATTTTGTGTTTAAATAAAGTCTTGTAAAAGTAAACACAATCGCAACAATAGAACATATATTTACATTATGTAATTTGCACCCTGATTGTTTGTTTCTAGAAGGGAATTGAATAATTTTATCTTTATATCTAGAGTTTTATTTAGTCTTGAAATTGTTAGCCTAAATAAACATATTTTATTGATTTTGTTAGTAAAAATTTTAAGTAAAACAAGAAGTTGATAAACACAATTGAATTATTTGTACTCTAATTATATGTCAGCATTTTGTTACAATTTGGTGTGTAAATGGAGTGCATAAAATATGGTGTCGAATTATTAAAATAATCGAAACTATACAGTTATTTCAATGGTTATTCCTTCGTTAGATCTACCTTCACCATCTTAATTCCCATTATCCCTGAAACAAAAGATTGCATCCCAGATCGTAGTTCACCCAAGCAGCACATTAGTGGAAATTATGGCCATAAACAAGCTATTATTACCTAGTTAGATACTATAAGTTCTTTATCTATGTAAAACACTAATAATACTAAATATGCAAGTAATACTACGTATACAATGAGTTATGTACCAAATGAAAGCACAAATGTTCAAGATTCTTTTGTATTAAAATTATTCGAAATGACTTTGGATGGATGGATGGGTTGACTTTGACGTATGTCAAGTGAAGTCCATCCCATCCATCAGCCCGTATTCGTCCACTGCTGGACATAGCCCCCCCCCCCCCCCCAATATTACGCCACTCTTGGCGGTCCTCAGTCATCCTCATCCAGCCGCCACCCGCAACGTCCTTCAGATCGTCAGTCCAGCAGGCACGAGGGCGGCCTACGCTGCGCTTTGCTGTACGTGGTCTCCATTTCAATGCCTTACGGCCCCAACGGTTATCACGTCGGCGACAGATATGGCCAGTCCACTGCCACTTCAACTTACTGATTCGGCAGGCAATGTCGGTCACATTCGATCTCTGACGGATATCTTTGTTTCGGATTTTATCCATCAGAGATATCCCTAGCATAGCCCGCTCCATAGCTCGATGAGCGATTTTAAATCGGCGGATCAAGCCTTTGGTAAGAGACCACGTCTCAGCGCCATACGTCATCACTGGAAGGACGCACTGGTTGTAGACTTTAGCCTTTAAGCACTGCGGTATTGAAGTATTTCAAGTGAAGTATTCCTCCAATAATAAGCACGTCCTAACAATTGCAACTTGTTTTTATTTTAAAGGCGCTCTTATCCCAAAATCAGTAATTTCAAAGTCAAATAGAACTTTCAAATATCGTCTAAAACTTCCAAAAAAAAATACGCAATATACTTAGTTCAAACCTTTATCTAGGTCTTCCACGCATGTGTTACACGATCAGATAAACTTTGCTCGATAGAAATAATTCACGAACATAGCATGTAATGAGACCTTTCAAATCATGCCATTTCCATAATTCCACTCTTTTATTAACAAAACATATCTGGTAATATTGCTCTTTAAATTTTCTAGGTCGACCACGTAAGTGGGTTTTAATAAACATACCCCTTATTTTTAAACAATTTAAAAACCGATAAAAACAACGAAAAAGTACAAAAGTGTGGTCATTTTCTTTACTCCTTACACATAAAGAAAAAGACAGAGAGTCTCTCTTCTGGGATAAGAGCGCCTTAAAAAAGCGTCATCACACCCAAACCTCCATACCAACGCTGTCACCACAATATGGACTGTCTATGGAATGTTATTATAATATTTTAGGCTAAGTCTTTAAACATTATCTACATCTATATATAAGTCGAATTAAAAATCGTGAAATTTGAGTAGAAATTTTGACAACTAATTCCTAAAATACGTAAATTTAACGGTTTTTTACTAAAAGTGTAGCCGAATGTGCTTTTATTGTATTAGATAAAATCAAACAACTAATACAAGTCACACATCTAAAATGTTATCTAGATTAATAATGCTCAAAAATAATGTTTAAAAACGTCCAAAGTCTTGCCAAAATCTGGTTTCTCGTGAAACAAGTTTTCAATTTTGCGCCGGCGACATAATCGGCAAGATTTATTTATTTATTTCCATAGAATTTGTATAACATTACAAATATCCATTGCGTTATACAAATGAAAACAGACACAGAATCACAAAACATATTATCATTAAATCAACAAAAAATCGTACATTTTCAGGGATTTACTGATTTCGGTCGCGGCTCCCGACCGATACAGATTGTATTGTCCTCGCAAGTTTCATGGAGCGTGCACCTTAAAGCGAAATGAAACAGCATGACATTTGGCCATTCCCACAACTGAGTTGGTCGCGTTATGATGTCTGTTCTTAAGTTCACTTTTTGCAACGGCAGTCGTGTTTTTAATTTCTTAAATATTAGTTTACTTAATAATTGCATTTATATTCAATTGATATTTTTAACATAATTTTATTTTATAGTAGCCTTCTAATTTTTTGACAATATGTTTGCAAAGACGAAACGTAACACAAACAAAATAGACTATGGGCGTACAGTCGGTAACCCTATGTATCAAGTAACAAGATTGTTATGTGTAGAAAAACAATTCGTTGTTGTGTAGAAAAAAAAACTACATCAAAATAAACGCGGTTGGCAGTGCGCAACCTGGAGCATTTTGTACAGTCAGCAAAAACATCACAATTTTTCTGATAAAAAAAATCA
The DNA here is from genome assembly GCA_934047225.1 of Ypsolopha sequella. Classification (NCBI taxonomy): domain Eukaryota; kingdom Metazoa; phylum Arthropoda; class Insecta; order Lepidoptera; family Ypsolophidae; genus Ypsolopha; species Ypsolopha sequella. Next base: position 12,513,449 of record OW203992.1, read on the forward strand.
CGTCAATAAACAAGTCAATAAGTAACAAGTAGGGCCCTACTATGTTCGATAGAGCGAATCAAAAGGTGCTTGAAAAAATAAGGTTTGCACGTCCTATGTTGATACTTACATGAGTCAGCCTGATTTCACCCACTCTACCCTCGACATACCCTCTTTCGTAATTTTTTCTGTTTATAGTCATCCAAAATATAAACATCATTTATAATTGTCGTATAAAATTAATTTATTGTTTCCAATTGTTTTTGCCTGAGGATGTCGATTAAGGTGGATGGTCCAAGGCAATTTTCATACAAACTTGTGGGAACCAATAACGACGGCAGGCATATTATTATTTCATTTTGTTACTTTTTCCTATACGTTCCATTAATTTGACACCCGCGAATAATCAGTTTTTTTTACAAACGAACTGTTTTACAATCAAATTTTGCTATTTAGAACTTTTGTAATGTGTGGAAGTTTTAAACAGCAAAATTAAATTGTAAAAGCATTTTGTTTGTAAAAAAACTGATTATTCGCGAGTACAACATTTTTGAACGTGTAGAAAAAAGTAACAGAACGAAACTATACTGGTTTTGTCGTCATTTTTCGTTCCCACAAGTTCATATAAAAATTGCCTTGGACCATCCATCTTAAATCTATGAAACCGGAGAAGACTTTTCTAAAAAATGTATAAGTGGAGCAAAGTACAAACATTTTCAATATAAATATTATTAGAGTGCAATACAAACTAGAAAAGATCAATCAGAAACAAACCCAAAGACAAGAATATGAAAAAATTTCCCGGGCCAGGATTCAAACCTGCGACCTCTAAAAATAACAGTGGACAAGTATGATGGAAGAATTCACCAGTCTGGGTGGCGCAATTGGTAGCGCGCTTGTCTTCAAGAGGTCGCAGGTTCGAATCCTGGCCCGGGGAATTTTTTCATATTCTTGCCTTTGGGTTTGTTTCTGATTGATCTTTTCTAGTTTGTATTGCACTCTAATGATATTTAGAGTATTCATAGCGATGGATTTCGCAAAAATAAACATAATCATTTTCAATATCTTTCTATTATTATTAAATTGTGCCATCAAGAAGTGACAACATACCTACATCATCAATCACTTATAAAATAAAGAAAATATACGATGCAGACGATAAACATGTATTAATATATTTAATACAAATTCGTCATCTAAGAATACACGCCTAATTCCCAAAGGAAGGGCAAGATTCCATCATATTGGAACACATTTGAATGTTCGTTTATCTGATTGATAAATCCCCTTAGAATCTTTTTAAAATTTATGATACAATGGAAGATAATAAAGTACCATATTACTATAACGATAAATACGAATGTTTTTTGTGGTCTGTTTTTTTTTTTTTTAGTTTATTTTTTCATAGATAAATTTACTTACATTTTGAAGAATTTAAAGCCATCCGACTAAAACCACATGGTTTATGCGCGGTATGGCGATATACTAGTCTATATTGAATTATTAATCAATGATATTCAAAGCCCCACTTACGAGTAAGTAACTGAGTACGAAAATAAAAATAAAGTTAGGTACTTAAATATTAATATCATTTTATGAAAGCACACACAATCTCGATATTAAACACACTTTTTATACGAAACTCTCTCGACCTTTAGCTATGAAAATTATCAAAGAAAAGAAGAACACAGAGTGATTTGTAATTTCAATTGAATCTTTTATGTAAATAAAAAGAAAAGTGTTTTTGTGGAAGATTATGTTTGGTTTACGTCTTCATCGCAAGCATAAGCAAAAAAAACAAAGAGCGAGATCCTTTGTCAAATAATTTTATAATAAATCCAATGTCAAGACAAAATGCCATCACATGCCTCAAAAAATTTATTTTGAAGTGAAAGTATTTCGTTAGAAAAAACATATTGCTGTATCTCAGTGAATGAAAAGTACCATTACCTAAACTAAACGGTAAAGGAACTTGGCCAACACGACGTGCCTGTAGCCAAAGTGTTTCGAAGGAACTTGGCTAACACGAATGTAGCCAACGTGGTTCCAAGGTGCGAGAAGGTTTAAGCAAATTCGGTGAGGCTCGGTGGGAGGCGACGCGACGTTCTGATCGTAAATTTACATGGATAAACATTAATTAAATTAAGACAGCAATAAATGATTAATTACAGCTTAAATTCTAATATAAATAAACCGCTCCCGAGAAATAAGTTAAAGTGCTGATTTGTAGCAGATGCCTCGGCGTCATATTTTTATTTTTTGATATCTGTATATGAGTGTAACATCTGTCTGTTTGTATGTTCTCTTTAACAATGATTAATATTAGTTTTAGGCGTGGTTTTGGTAAGGTTTTTTTATTATATTACGCTGTGATTATTATAGGAGCTCGGCTAAGCAGTCACTTTTTAAGTGTATTTACTTTACGCAAATCACATGACGGATTTCAACGCATTTAGGATGGGTTCACAGCTCTGCGCGTATGGTCCGCATGGATTTTCCGCATACGGGCCGCCGCGTCGCATAGAGTTCGCAGTGTGCTGCAATGAATGTTCAGTTTGTGATGGTTATGATGCCGTAATACGAACTGCCAATAAATTGGAAAAAGTATACCGAAGTGAGAAATAATAGATTTTCATACAACTTCGTTTCCGGTTTGTCCGGGCTTCACGCGGAGCTACCCGCGAATATACATTCGACTAGAGGCAGAAATTCAAATCAGCATTTACAGATCCACAAGTAAAAGACGTGTTATTTAAAAACGAAATTCATTGATTGAATTACGTTAATGAATTACGTTAATAACGGAGCTCTAATGAAGAATAAAGCTAGAAAACTGAAACTATTTTAACAGACAACCTTACACAGACGACAGTAAATTATGAGTTTAAACAATATTTATTCATATATGACGAATATGACTCAACTGATAGCTGGATAATGTAAAATAATACATTAAATACTTGCTCAGTACTTTGAATATTATAAGAGTGCATTACATTACTCGAAAATCCACATTTTTTAAATTTCGTATTGCATGGGTGGAATTACTTTGAAGCGATATATTTTCTCAGTCGATTTTGAAGTCCGTAATTTGAAGTATTAATGTTAATAATTATTAATGATTATTATTCTTGTTAAATTTTATTTTGTAATCATTTAATACTATCTTATATCGAATTGTACAACGAATAAGTTTTAACTGTAATGTTGTACATTTTAAATAAATAAATATTATGATTAACTTTTTGCTTTTTATGGTTCCGCACTAAAACCGTTATATCAGTTATATGACTCGTTTGTCTCTAATACATGATATGAATAATATCCTTGTGCATAAATAGTTATTATTACTTCTCCAGACCTAGTCAAGGGGTTTTTGTCTCGAAAACTACATTGGTGTTTCTTATATTTATTAAATATATTTATCGATGTGCGATATATTTTTATTCAACATACGCCCTTCTCCGTTGTTTATTAACAAAGGCGCAAGTGAAATTAGATTTTGTTAAGGTGTAATTAATTTGGTTCCATGTCGAAGGCTTCAACAATTGAAACTGCAACAAGCGATTCCGCCCCGGTCGGTGTCCGTACACAGCCCACTGATTGAATCTGCTCAGACCAGACCGAAGCTATGACCGAAGTCTGCTTTTAATTGGAGCAGTGGAATTTTGAACTTTAATGCGATGAATGGGCATTGGCTACACATTTGGTTTAAGAGATAAGCTTCGATTGATAGCTGTGACTACGTTTGTGGTGCTTTAAGACTGCTGTTGTCATACAAAACGTGTAAAATTCTAATAAATTCCAACCTTAAAAATCAAATGGAATTTCGCAGTCTTTTAATTCTTTTTCAATGCAAGTGCTCGTAAAGGCCCACTGTTTATGCATCAAAACCGAACAGAAAGTCGATTATTTTGCCCTAGGGCTTTATTATTATTATTTTTTTATTCATTTACAATGGTTGGCTAACCTGCAGCCTTTCCTGTGTACCATAAACGTTATACTTTTTTTTCACTGTTTAACGGCTCTGGATACAGTCCTTTTGAGCTAATTATAATTTAAAGTTCACAAGATTATATTTGTTTTATTTTCTCACACTATGCATTAAAAACGTAGTATGATACACGGGCGTAAGAGCAATAAACTACTCGGTTACGTTTAAAACACTCGCTACGCTCGTGTTTTAAATCGTCCTCGTAATTTATTCCTATGCGCCCTTGTAGCATAAACTACTATTATTTTTCTCGTTACTTCTACTTTATGATTAAAATTCATTTGTACTTGTTTCAGGTTTATTTAAAATTTTGCTCTCGACCAGTTTCGGTAATTTGTCCATTTTCAAGGGATACTGAACTAAGTATATGGTTCCATCCTTCAGCTTCAAAAAGGTCTTTCCAAGATTAAGTCACTCTTGGCGATCCTCTTGGAAGAAATTCACACATGCTGGGCAGGCGGGTTGGGAGCGCGGTGACGCTGCTGCCCGCCACAAGTCTGTCTTATATAAGAGCAGCAGGTAATTGGGGATGGGCTCGTAGGTAGCCCACCGGCATAGGACCGATTGATACCGTATCAATCGAGTAGATATGCCTGTTTGAGAGCTGTCCTCTAACTAATTATTCGGGGGGGTTTGCGAGTAAGATGTACGTACCTCCACAGTTGAGCCCAGCATCAGCTCTGCCACATAGTTTATGGCTCGTCGTATCAATATTCTAGCATTCCTAAATCCCTTATAAATTGTGTAATAACCGAAACGGGTCCGACGTTAGGTGTGTAAGTTTCTTGCCCGTTCTTCTTAGCAAGACTAATCGAATGGGCGGAGGTAGGCATGTATTTATATATGTAACCTTATTGGTATGTAGTATATATTTGGTCGGCCGCCTGGATTCGTGCTGGGGGCTTGGTTGGTGATCATTGAACCTTGTTCCTGGTCCCTGGCCGGGTCTCCGATGTGGGTTCGGGCGGTTGATTGGATTTCACCTTGTATAATATAAATTTTACCTATAATTTTAATCGTATATATATTGCTACATAAATTAAATAAACCTTTAATCGAGTTTATGTACATTAATTATTTTATTACATATATTTTTTTTATAAGATTAAATTTTGACTTGTGAAACGTGTATATTATATACCTTCTTTGCAAAATAAACTATTTGAATTTTGAATTTTGAATTTGAAATAAACCTGTGAAAAAAATGCAAGCAATTTCAAGTGTTAGTTATTTAAATTATGATTATATCTAGTAGCAAAATATATCAGCTTGCCGTTAAACTATGTAATAACAACACGTGACAATAATTTATTTCATCAATTGGAACTCGAAAATTTGGTCACCTTAATAAAGGTTTGAAAATATTATAGAAGTACATAAAAAAAAAAGTTTTCTTGAACCTTCTGGTTTTCTTTGAAGAGACCATACAAGTAATACTTGACCAGCAAAACATAACTTTAAATTGGTTGAGAGAACCTCTTCTTATCTCATATTGGTGTTCTTGATTAGTCGTACAGTAGTGTTAGAAACGTTCATACTCGAACAAAGCCAAAAGGGTCCTACTTTTATTGCTATTTATCAATACAAAGGTCCTGCGACTATACCTAATTAATTACTTATCATTGGTATATAATTATGTATGTTGTGTGATTTTAGTAGGATTTATTCGCTACGTCTACGCTACGTCTTCCTAGCCGTCTAGCAGTCGTAGCAAACGACTGCGAAATCAAACCTCATTTTTTTTTATTTGTGCATGATACAAGTATCATTGAACAATTTATCCCTTCATTATAAGGTTATATTTCAATTCATATTTCAGGTTTTTAAATTTTTCTTCTTTTTGTCTCTTAATCTGTTTGTGTAATATAATAACTTGAATTTTTTGTTTATTCTAATTACATAATATTCTAATTATAATAAATATGTAAATGTGTTAAAAGGTATAATAATCTGCCCCTCTATTTTGTATCTTTAGTTGCCAACTGGACTAGGTGCCTATCATCAAAAACATAGCTAAAACGGAACTTTCAAAATTGTCTTTAGTGGGTATTGAACTATTTATGAACTGTGTCGTCACTTCAAGTGAGAACATATCCTTAGAGAATCGGAATTCGATAGTATATCTATGTCTTTGATGATAGGCACCCAGTCCAGATGGCAACTAAAGATACATAATAGGCCCTCTGGACTTGTAATGAATATTACTAATAAAAATATGTCTATATCTATGTCTATATTTTTGCTGTTATGTTTACTGCAATAAGAGGGACAATTGAAAATTGGGTAGGTTTCCATCCATTTAAAACTTTTTAATTGGCAATTCCTTAATAATATATTCTGTGATTGGCAAGATAACGGGTAAGAATTTTTTTTGAGGAAATTGTCAAGAGGTCTTGTAATTGGAGGAACTAGTGAAAAAGAATCTACTCGTTATGAACAGAAAATCACTTGTACTATCCTAAGAATTTATTTAGAAGTTCCTGACCGGTTTCGTCTTTATGGCATTATAAAGGAATTATGAAAAGATTTTAATTTACAAAATTTTTAATTTTAGGAACTCTAGGTTTTCAGTTTAATTTGTCATTTTAGTTCATATTAATTTTATATAAATTCATCAGTCAGTGCGATCAATGACACTCCTGATCATTGATTTTCTGATTTTCTATTCATAATGTATTCCAAGTTCCACCAAGTGCCAAGTAAGTAAGTAAGTAAGTAAGTAAATCGTTTATTTGTGAGAAATGGGTTTAAAATTATAATGGATGTTACATATAATTACAGTCCCAACAAATTCAACCATGCCATGGCGTACAAATATTTGGTTGTATATTTAAATCATGCACTAAAAAAAAACAAATTGAGAATAATTATAATTATGAAATACATAAAAACAACATAAAGTACAAGAAATACATAAAGTACAACAAGAAATACATAAAGTCAACTACATAAAAACAACAATCAACAGCATAACCATTCATATCTCTCGTGTTGCGAAATGAAAAAATACACGAAAGTTACAAAATTGCTATTGAAACTCGTTTAATTACTTGAACGAGTACATAATACCAGAGATAATCTCCGCTAAACATCCTTATTGATGCTTTACCTCTTATGTAAACAAATATACTAGTGCCTAAAAGTACTCTTTCGTATACTCGTTTGTAGATTTTGAATTTATAGGTTTTTAAACCACTCACAAAGTAACATTTTTTTAAAAAACAACAGTATGGAATTTGTGTTAAAAAACGAGTAGTATGGATTGATGATCAAAATAGTTTTCAGCGGCGGACCATGACATTTATCGTGTCGAGTTTATCGTATCAACCGAGCGTGAACAGGGGCCTACCAGATATTCTGTACAGTATAAATCAAGCCTCAAAATGCCTTTCGGCTACTTGGAATAGAATTTATTATAGCTTGGTTTAATAGTCTAAATATTTTGGACCACGTGTAGTATGTTATCGGATTAGCCATGCAAGTAAGCCTGTTATGTAAGCGATATTGGAAAAGTTAGTAAAGAGCTGAGGATTAGGCAACTTACAGACGACAAGGATAAGACGAGACGGTACGTTTACTTGTGTCTTAATAAAAGGCTTTATTGTACACTAGTGGACGCCCCGCGGCGTTGCTCGTGTAGATCCCGTTTCTTCAGATCCTGTGGAAATTTCGAAAAATCCGGCCTTAATCCTTGTCTGTATTATAAAAGAAACTACTTTCTAAGAAGTACTTTCTGTAAAATAAAATTGAGAAACCGAAAAAAAAAAGCTCTTGTTTCATACATTTTGGTCGGGTAGCTATGTAACTTTTGTATGGAACAGCTGATTTTTTCTTTGCAATTCGAGCGTATAAGTTGCTCGTCTAGACGAGTACTATCGCCAGTTTCCGGCTTCCGCAACTTCATCTTAACACCCAGTATATATGACAAAACAGTGGTAGCTCAGCTGGTAGGATGCCGGACTTTTTATAGCGTACACTTATTTCACGTGTAGTTATGTCCAACTATCTTAAGTTAACACTTACAATCCATTAAACTCTATATATCCAAAGGGTCTAATAAAATTGGTAGCACAACTTTTTGAATAATTTAGTATTGGTAATTTTTTTTGTTTTTATTCCTACACATGTGCTGTAAGACCTACTTGTGAAAGGAATTTCAACTTCCTAAATCAACTGGATATAAGTTTTGATGGTGAGCCAATTTGTATGAAATTGATTACGTAAAGGGCAATAACTTTTTTTCGCGTTGAGTTAAAAGCGTGATTTGGGGTCGTATACTTCTGTAGGAGTTATTAGTTTTAAATTTATATCTCCCACGGAGCCTGAGAAAAAAGATCAGACAAAGGGACAGACGGACAACAAATTGATACTATAAGGGTTCCGTTTATTCAATTCGCTTCGATTAAATTATGTTAAGGTGTGTTAATTCCAAAACCATTTCGAGATTTAGGTGTAATAAGCCGTATTTTAGAACTTGTGGTCTAAAAAACCTTATGATGATGAATATTTTTACGAAAAAGCTGCAACTTCCATTTGCCTTCCTGTGACGTCACTTGAGAAATGGCTGTTTAGAAATGTATAATTTTGCTATCAAGATAAATTTTTAATAATTTGCTTCCAACTGATTTGACAGATGAATGACAGATGAGTAGACAGACAGAGACAGACCACTTTTTTATAAGCAATCACACATCACAATCAGTATAATGTCTAAATTTCTCAAATGACATCATATCGGACAATTGTTTAAAAATCATAAAAAATTAATGGTTATATAGTTAATATACCAAAATAATGAAAACTATGTCCTAAAATGGCGTATACGCTACGAAAAAAAAAACTGGAACCCTAAAAACCCTATAAATGTTAAATAGATGCCTCTACGGCCAACTGGTTGAGCTTTCGCCTGCTAATCTGGAGGTAGTGGTTCAATTCCCGTGGTGCACATATTTTGTGCTCGGTTAAGGCGGGGTTGTCCCAACTTTGTCTCCTTTCAAACTCATTATAACGATGGGACTACATAACAGAATTTCGTATAAGGTTATATTTTGAAACTAATGCCGCGTCTTCACGCCAATATCCAGGAAAACTATGATGTAATTGATGTATCTGGCCTTTTATATTATGTACCTTGTCAGGTATTGTTTAACTATACACAAATAGTATATCCGATTCTGAAGGCTTTAATTTTAGTTTTAGTGCTGTCAAAACTTAATTTTCTTTATCGCAAAAAATCCTTAAGATGGCTCCGTCGGAATAATTAGCAACTAGATTCGTGGTGGATGAAATTTCAAACAAAACCATATTAAAATAAAGTCCTTATCAGCTCGCACTGCAACATGGCTGCTACGTCAGTCGCTACGGCTGACAAGTGTGAAAATAGTGTGTTTTTAATTTATTTTATCTAAAATAAAACTAATTTCCAAGAACTGAGAAAACCAAGTCATTTTATATTATTTTGTCTAGAAGTTTATAAATTTTCATACCGTTTCGATAAAAACTGCAGCAGTTATGTTGTTACAAGTGAACAAGAAATCGAGAAATAAGGGTAAACTTGGAATTTTATTGCTTCACTTCTGTATATTATAATGAAATTCAGGAAAAACCACATCACTGTTTGTATCATGCAGATTACTATGTATTTTTCGTCTTTTGAAAAATGCTATAGTTACCATATAAAATGGTTACAAATTTACTTAGTTCAAGGTCGTTGGCGTTGGTAGAAGCCTTAAGTGTAAGACTTGGAAGCTAAATTACTTTGGAAAAAAATAATTTTTGACAACACTAAAACTCAAATTAAAGCCTTTAGAATCGGCTTTACTGTTTTTGTAGGCCACGCGAAGACGATACTTTTGATGGTCGTAGAAATAGGACATAATTAGACATATATGGACACAGGACACTCCTGCAATCTATTACGAAACAAACAAACTCGTGTCCCAATGTCCCACATTATGTGACAGTTGCACAAAATTCAATTATGTTACCTTAATACTCGTCATCATCTTATTTTCATTGTAATAAGTTAATAACTTTAAAAATATAGGTACATGAAAAGCTAATTAAATTTTATTAGAAATACTATTAGGTACGCTTCCACTTAAATATTATAGTAAAACTTCAGACCTAATAAAAATTAGGTCTGGGAATAAGACATAGAAAATACTTCAAACCAAAAATTGTTGTAGAATATATAAAATATACAAAAATAATATACATAAAAATCTATATATCGTCACGATATGAATCTCCGAGGGGGTGTCAGAGGTGTTCCGACTGTGAACTATGAAATGCAAGTCACAGTCCACACTCGGTACACCCGCGTTTCACCGACGATTATTACGTCCCAACGTGATGAGTGGTGAGCTTCATCGCCGTACTTCGGGCGCAAATATACGCTTTTTTTTAGGGCATGCAGGTTTTCTTACGATGTTTTCTTTCACCGTTCGGCAAGTGGTAGGTAAAAATAAAAACTATGCACCTAAATTCCGAAAAACTCATTGGTGCATGCCTGACCGAAGATCGAACCTGGATCTCAAGATTGAGAGGCCAGCGTTCTACGCCATAGCTACCGCCGCTTCAGTTCTTCTTACAGAAACCATTTAAAATTAAAAGGACGGAGCTTTTTGCTTTTTTAAAACATCTACGTTATGCTTATTGAAAGAGGTTCTGTAAACAAGATTTCAAAGTAGATAACCGGGTTCTATTTAAGGCTTCGTCTTGTTTTCCGGTTGGGTGTTCAAGCCCCGGGCAAAGGATAGAATCAAGTTAACAGAAATTCGATACCTAAACAAAAAGGATTACTTACATTTTAGAATTACGTGACCGTGAGTATCGAAATTATTTTCCGCTATAAAACGCTTTTGTACAGAAGAAAATGTTTTGTAAATGAGCGATAAAATTAAGCTTCTATTATGGTAATGAGTAAAGCAACGATCACCACTGAAATGTTTTCATAGCGCGGAAAGATGAACTTTATTCGTGGAAGTAGGTACTTTGGTTGAAAACTTTCGTCACTAGTTTCTTTAACTTAAAATTCTTGATGGAACTGCATCACAATTTTCGCTTTGTTTTCAAACTTTCTTCCCAAGTACTTTGAGACAATTTCCATTATTTTTTTGTCATAATAAAACTGGGGCTCTACCGCGTAATTCTCATTTGTATCAACTTCAAGCAAATGCATGCGAAATTCAACGCGTGCAAAAGAGATGGCATGTTAGGCGGGCGTCGTCACACGCACGACAAATTTCAATCTCAAGTTGATGTTGATGAAAATGAGAATTACGCGGTAGACCCACTGCTTACTTACCAAGTATAATGTCTAAAGCCTTGATTAAAATTTGAAATTCATGAAGCATATCGTTTTGCTTCTGCGCTCACAGAGCAAGGGTTTCATGCAATAAACTAGCAAAACATAAAACCGAAAGTTACGACAAAATAATTGTGTTTCCATTTGAACGTGTGAGTGGGTCCAGTAACGAACGAGGCGGGCGATTGAAGCGGACCGCGAAACCTTTAAATTGAATTTTAAGCGTCCAATTTGTTTGCGCGGTGGCACCGCTCGCAGCAGCGGCTTATATCAACGAGTCGCGTTCGTAACAGCCGCGGCCCACCCGCCTCCTCTAGTCGCGTCGCATCGCTTCCTCGCGCGGCGCGTCCCTCGATGCAAGTTGCCAACACGTAAACTGATATTTGCCTGCCACCACTTGAGTTCCGATCGGATTTATGATGAATTTATTTATCTGCATATGCAGTTTACATAACCATCATTTTGATAGCATCATATTTTTTACGCTATTATTGCTTCAGTTTGTTAGCAACTTAGCACATTTTGATTACGACTGTGAAGTGAGGAACCGCCTCTGTGGCCGAGTGGTGGAGTACTAGCTTGCTAACGCACAGGTCATGGGTACATCCCCCGTGAAGCACATTAATTTAGGTTTGGTATGTGTGCTTTCGAAGGCACTAATCCATTTGTGCCCGAAGTACGGCGATAGGTCTCAGCACCCATAACGTTTGCGATGTATAATCGTCGGTGAAAAGGAGGTGTTCCAAGTGTGGACTGAGACTTCACACAGTTCACTTGGGACACCCTCCAGGATTTCATGTCGTGACGATATGTGAATTAAAGTTTTTGGTCATCGTTCGTTCCTATAGTTATATACATAATAAATTCTGATTGAAAAGCTTTGAAACTGTGAATCGCCAACCTTGCTTTTTCTCAAAGGAGGTGACAAAAAATCTGGTAGCGATATCGTTATCCTAAATGCTCTGATAATTAGAAGGAGTTGGTCGACAGATCAATTGGTTATGTTCTTGTAAAATTTCCAAACTATTCAAAAGCTCACACTGTATAAATTCAGACATAATTTGAAAACATCCTTTGTTAGCGGCACTATTTGGGAGTGTTGATGATGTAGATATGTAGATTGAATTCCTTGAATAGGATCAGGCTGAATTTTGATCGAAGCATCCTCATTATCATTATCAGATTCAGACCTTGCATCTGTAGGTTGTGGTTTTTTGATATTGAAACTTGGATTGACATTATATCATTGCAGTATAGAAACGCAGAAAGAAAAGTAAATCTGGATGTGAGGAGCTTTGAACCGGGATTCGATCCTGGGACCTCTCGCTTACCGGGCGATTGCTCTACCAACTGAGCTATCCAGGTCTCAACACAACTCGTGAATTTACCGATTTGATTTCCCATACTGCAATTATATTTATAGATACCCGATATATATCATATATTAATTATTATTGACATTTACATCATGACATTTGACATTTGACAAGAAAACACAAAAAAATTTACAAAAGTAGAGTACCTACCTATTATTTTAAAACGCCTGATAATACATTATTATATTGTCTTTGGGTAGTAAAACGTTTACTTGACAGTTAGTTTGTAAATGCCTACGTTAGTTCCTACTCTGAGCTTTGAGTTATATTATCTAGGACTCAATGATATTATATGTACTTATATAGGTAATTGTGAAACATCATTTGTTGTACTCTGCTAAGAAGAAGTCATAGATATTTTATTTATTTATGTAGCAATGAAATATTGACCTGTCAAATTGAAATAAATATACACTTTCGTAATTCTGTGTTATATTGTAGAATTTCAACTTCATTGAAATTATAGAAAACGTCACTTCATAAAAGCCGCGATAGTCTAGACCCCCGCTAATCCAAAGTGGAACTACCGTTTTTCAGCAACTTGCAGTGCCATGTTCGGCTTGCTATACTGTATTATATATTTAGGTCCTACATGTAATAATTCGTCCACTATGTATTAATTGTCCACGTGACTTTCCGCCATTTTGTTCTATCTATCGTGTTTCATGATGTCTTTTGGCCCATTGATAATGCCTTGCAGAATATCAACATGCTATAATACAAAAGCTTTGTACATCCGAATTTTGGGTGTTTGGATTATCGAGGTCCTACTGTATTTCAAAATGCGTTTCTATATTTATTAGAATTTGTTTTTCTTTCGTATTTTATATTTTATTAATCATTGTATGTTTCGTACATTTTTTTTATGGCGAATACGGACTCGTTTTTTAAAGGTCAGGTTATTGATTCTACCATATTGTCGTTGGGTTTGTATCCTTCAAGATAAGTGTCAAACAAAACGGAACGGACTCATTCCTCTCTACGCCATGCACTGACATTGATAAAATGATTTGTGGAAATGATTCGAAATTTTCAATCTTGTACTGTCAAGACCACGTCAATAAACTTGCACTACTACATTAGTCCCTAAAGTGAAGGATATAAGATACATGTACAAAACTTGATTTGATCTTCACTGTACGAAGCACGCCAAGATGAGCGATTTGCTCATGAAAACTCCCAGAAATCGACTTTTCCCAGAGATGAGACTTAGCTAGATAAATTTTTCGCCCTATTACTTTTATAATTGAAGAGTAGTTTAAAAATAAATCCCCACAAAATACATATACAAGGTGTAACCATATTTGAAGAGCTTATTCAGTCAATGGTATAGAACAACTTTTACCATGGAGCGAACCCTGAAATCTCAAAAAAAAATCTGCCCTTCCATACATTTTGGCCGAGTTGCATTGCATTTTTCTATGAAACAGCAAATTTTTTTTTTTGAGATACAGGGTTTTTTCCATCGTAAAAGTTGTTCTATACCATTGTCTGAATAAGCTCTTCAAATATGGTTACACCTTTCTGTTACACGTTGTATATTATACATACATTCACCTCTCTGATGCTAAATATGTCAGAATGACAGCGCTAAGTGGTTGCATCTACACTTGAAAAATTTGCTAAGGAGACAAAATAATGTAAATGGCTGATGGTATACAAAGTAATGTACTTAAGTGCTAGTTGTACTCATGTTAATTATGTAAAAACTGACCAAATATTCGTTTGAGGTAAGGCGCAAAGACCGTTCGTGTTAAATCGTGACAATATGGTCAACAATAGGTACATAGCTGACTATTAAACATGGTCTAATGTACATAGTGATTAGTGTCGTTGAACAGTAATCATACCGAAATCACAGCATTTATGATCAGTTACGGTCAAATACATCATTGCGGCACCCTTTTCAAAATGCTTGATCGAGACAAAAACATATTTTATTTTTTATGATCAATTTAAGGCCCAGAATTATACATTTTTGTTTTTTCTTCGTTCCGATTATCTTTATAGTTAAAAATGTCTGTAAATAAAAAATATAATATGAAAACAGAAGTGAAACAAGAATGTATAAATAATGTACATTGTATGAACCAACTCATTTGAGAAACGATGTAAGTGTTCTTCCGCGTTTATGCACCGAACTTGTTTATTATCTTCAAAATGTAGATTCACATATTGCTTTTATATTTCCCGCTCGCCTATGGTAAAAATAAGTCTGATTGAAATTGTAATATCGCTTTGTACCTGCTGTTGGGTATTTTATATTCCAGTCGGGATTGGCACGTTTACGCCAGGCTTCTGAGCCCGACATTATTTGCCTCCTTTCAGGTGGACGAAATCGGTATACGATATTGATTGTGACCTCAAGGTCTGATGGCTACGAATACCTGGAACTATTGAGACTCCCAATCAACGTGACATCGATATGAAAAATATTAAAAAGCCGGTCTGATTGTGTATCAGGCGGGACGCATATATGAGTGATTGATGTGAAAAATTTCCATTTTTTCATTTTCCAAATCGTCAATTTTGATATACATACATATGTTTGATTTAACCACGTGCTATTGCTTTTGCATTTGGGAATTTTCAGCTTAAACCACTGTTGTTTGGTCGAAGGCTGTCGGAAGCTACTCATCAGATTCATAGCCTTCTTTAATCGCAAAAAAATATATTCCTTACTTACATAATGATTAAGTAGATCTGAAGTGTAACCTAGTAACAGAGTAAACTTTGATCTTTGTTGTAGCCCCGAAAAACCGTGAAAATAAACAAGACTATTTTGTCTGTTTGTCATTATATACTGGCGGTTTATGGATGGTCGTCATGACGCGACCAACTCAGTTGTGGGCGTGGCTAAATGTCATGCCGTTTCATTTCGCTATAATTTGCACGCTCCATGAAACTTGCGAGGGCAATACAATCGTGCTGATTTCGCCGCCAGCGCAAAACTGAAGCTTGTTTCAGAAGAAACAACATTTTGGCAAGACTGTGGAAGTTTTCAAACATTATTTTTGGGTATTATTAATCTATACAACATTTTTGATGTTAGACACGTATTCATTTTTTGATTTTATTCAAATTTCACGGTTTAGTTCGACTTAAACGTGGTAATGTTAATGGACTGAGCTTAATATATTATAATAATATTCTATAGACACCCCACAATGTGTTGACAGCGTATGTATGGAGGTTTGCGCGTAACGACGCCTCTTAATGTAAACTACGTATGAGATGGAAATTTTGGCTTGGTACCATCCTACCCGGTGGGTCATCCCCGGTACCGGGGACGATGGGAAAAAAAGCGTGGGGATGACTAACCAGGGAGGATGGTACCAAGCCTGTTTGTAGTGATATCGTCCTACTTCAAATAAACATATCAGTATACTGGGTATAAATCTTTAAAACGAACCACATAACTCACTGAAAGACCTTTTTTTAAATAAATCTCCTGAATAAAAATAAATGTTCTCATATTTCTTTTCTCAGACAACCTACTACGAATTTTGTTATTTTGTGGTATTTAAAATTTGCAGTTCAATATGATTGGTAGATTATGTAGTTCCATTTAAAGATATGTCTATTTACACCGGGTATTGTTCTTTCATTGTTCTACATACATTTAGTGGACTACGTTAATAATTTGTTAAACTAAATGGCGCTGTACGTTGAGTACCAGGTGGTCCGCGTAGACGAAGTCACGGGTAAAGCTAGCACAAAAATAAGTTTCTTTTCCGGGTTCTAATATCAAGAGCAGTCAAAAAGTTTTAAGAGAAAAGTTCATGATAAAATTAATAAAGCAAGTTTATTATTGAAAAGATTTCATCAAAATTTCCAAGTTTTGGGTAATGTTTGTCTTTAGAACAACAAAACGTGTTGACGAAATAGAGTTTGTGCCACAAGTAATTTCTTGTTTTACTTTTTTAAATTATAAATACCAGCTAATTGCGAATAAGATTAGTGTCCTAAAAGTTATAAAAACACAAAATGGAATGAATTTCAAGCCAGGGATGCCGCTTTAAAAAAAAGGATCGGTTTTGAGATCGATTTCGAATAGTGGTGAAACAATCGATACACAAAAAATCGGTACTAAATCGATTCAAAGTCGGAACAAAAGTTGCATACAATGTTAATTATTTTTTATTTATGTTGTTAATGTAGGTAAAAATACATAAGTGTTAATTTTTCCTGAGTTTATTGTGGGTAAAGTTGGTTGTTTTCTAATGAATAAACCATAAAATTAATTTTTATGTGTATTAAATTAATTTTGATCAGTACTAAACCTGCAAGTTTACAACAGAAACATATCGTAATTGTTACCGCTTAATCCTTTATAATCGTTTTAGGCCATAATCCTATTAACTACAAGATGATATTTGTATCGTCAGATATGTTCCAATAATATCTACCTATTGGCACTTGTTAATGTTAGAATTTAAATAGATTGCTGAGTTTAAGTAGATTGTTTGATACACATAATATCTATTTATCCATCTAAAACTGCAAAAAATTGCATAAATAGAGTATTTAGTTGAAAATTATGATTTCATAATTATGATTATTTCTCTTAGTGAAGTGCAACTTTTTTCAAAAACATTGCTTTTTAAATATTTTATTACGTTCGAAAAGATTTGTTGGGTTTACACTAGGGGCGCGGGCGTACCCTTACTTCATAATTCTATCGACAACGACAACCTATCGAAATATAAGGGGTATAGGCGCGATGCAGCGGTTTGGTCGAAGTATAATGATAATAATTCCTTCAGCTGAGGTCATTATACTTTACGATGTTCTACAAAACGTGTTCTGTTCGAGGCTTCCATCAAAAGAACGAAATTTGCAATTTGACACATCAGTGGTCGGTCACGATGTCAAGTCCGCTATTCGAGCACGTACGCGTCGATTAGATAAATTTGACAGATAAAATTGATAAATTCTAGTCGATAACCCTTATTGCAATGAAATAAGAGTTACATTTTAATTTATCGAATCGATGTCGAGTCAACAAGGATCAATGACACTCTCTACGAAAAATGCAACATAAATTTTAGGCTTGCTATACTAACATTATTCAAATTCAAATAGTTTGTTTTGCAAAGTAGGTGTATACAAAGATTTCAAAAGTAAAGACAAGCCCTTACCGTACTATGACAGCAACAAAATGTTTCCACCTTTAAATAGGTGACGCTCACACATTTGGAATCAGTGCTCATCTGAACACAGTGATAGTTGGACGCCTTAAAGTGCACTTAAAGTTAATCATTTTAACAGCTTTAGTAGTCTAATCAGTTTGCTGACCGTAGGTAGACAGATTGCGCACTCATAAGTGTGCGCGCGTCGGCATTATGTTAACGCACGCATTCAAAAACAATGCAATAGATTTTAGATGCCAGGGCTCATTTAAACTTTTGAAATCTTTGGGTATATATAATATGATAGACTTTTTACACGTCAAATTTTATCTAGTAAAAAAATATATGTAATAAAATAATAAATGTACATGAACTAAATTAAAAGTTTATTTAATTTATGTAGCAATATATATATATAAGGCCTTTAATTTAAATGGAAAGTAATTTATGAGGTAATTCAGTATCGTTAATACATCACATTCCACTGCAAAGTACTTTTTTTTGCGCGAACTTTTTCTGAACTTGTCCATACAAACTGAGTCAGCTGATCGGACCACTTTGTACTGAGAAGTGAAAAAAAAGTTCGCGCAAAAAAAAGTGCTTTGCAGTGGAATGTAATGTATTAACGATACTGAATCACCTCCTAAATTACTTTCCATTTAAATTGAAAGACCTTATATACCTATATATATATATACTATTAAAATGATAGGTAAAATATATATATAATACAAAGTGAAATCCAATAAAATAGAATATAAAATAGAAATATAAAATAGAAAAACTTATCGTGAAACATGCATTCTTTGTGTAAAGGGCACGATTTATTTTTTCAAAACCCATTTAAATTTACAGTTTTTGAAAATGTTTAAACAGTATATTATAATTGTATTTACAATAAATTAAATTAAAAACTAAACTTAATCTAAATTAAAATTATTAACAAATATAATGCCTATATTAAATAAAAAATGTTTTTTAAATCGTCGCCGTTGGGGAGGGTACCCAAGACGCTGGCAGCGTTACCTCGTTGGATCGCTAAGCTGATCCTCTGACCGAGGTAAGCTCCGGCCCTTGGGTCACCAGAGGCGTCGACCAGGCGTGCCGACAATTCTTTAAAAAGTTGCCGTGCGGCCGGGCCCCATGGTCCAAGGGTTTCAACACCGAACGGCGCAAACATGTAGCCCTCTCCGAGGGCCACATATCTGCGCCGCTTCAGGTTTTCAGCTGACTCCGCAGCTGTGCCAGCCTTGGCTGAGGTCGCTCGTAGGTGGGACGGGGCGAGAGTGTCCACGCACGTCGCATCCCATACAAGCGACCTACCATTTTTCCATGCTAGGAGCGTCATTCCATCGGGCCGCTTGCCATCGGTGCGAATTATGCCCTTTGGTTCTAATGTGGCTGGTACGTAAGCGCTGGCAAGGGCCCGGCGGATGACGTCATTGATGCTAGCGTGGCGTGAGAGTCGTCCAGCGCTGAATTTACAAGACAGACCATGGTGCCCGTGTTGGCCGACGCCTTCTACACAACGGCAACGGTGGGGCTCGTTAAGTTTTGAGCCAAGCCGCAGGCCGCAGGCAAGGCTCAGGGTGTGTCTATCCAAAAGGGTACCGATGTTGCTGGATGGGATCGCCATCAGCCAGTATCCCGACTCACGCTCTCTGGAGGCCAGGAGACGAGCCCTGTCTGCTGGGGTAGATGATGTTTCCAAGAGGTTTTCCTGTACCTGTTTACAGAGGGGCTCGTCCCATAGCCTCTGTGAGGATGGGGTAATGGGGTAATTTTCATTAGGGCACGCTGATTTCCAGGCGTTTCTGGCCTCATCCAAGCCCGAGACCTCAACGTCACCAAGTGACGGGTTTATTATACTACCGAAGAGGTCTCGTGTGCTGTGGATTGAAGACAGAAACGCGGGAAGGGCCACACTTGAAATTTTTCTAATTCCCAAACCACCCAACCGTACTGGTAAGGTGGCTTGGTTCCAACTCCGTTCATCGAGAGGACAATTTAGAATTTGGATCATTGTTTTTTCAATTATCTTGTCAAGAGTATCTAAAAAGTTTTTATGGTTCCAAAGAGGCGTACAACGTAAAACGTACGTAAATTTCGGTACAAACAGACAAAACCGAATGATGAAAAGGGCCATATGGGGGTTTATTTCAGCAAGGCAACTGGACGACTCTTCAAATTTAGCTATTTGTTCCGAGATGTATTGTGAAATGCCATGGTCCAATAAAGGAGCGCCAAGGAGGCGAAGTGTCTCGTTAGTCAGTATTTTTATATTCGGAGCAAAATTTTTATAATTTTGTATGATTTTGTCTTTATTGTAGGTTTTGTCTGGGATAAATAGTTCACATTTACTATAATTTAGTTCCAGTCCAATGTCTTTGAATTTGTTGCAGAGAGTTTCCAGGTCCTTTAAGACGGTGTTAGCTTCCCCTCCTATGGTGCCGTCGTCCAGATACCACACATTGAATTTTGAATTTAAAGTTGTTATTATTGGGTGAATGGCTAAGCCAAAAATAGCGGGGCCTAAGGGGTCGCCTTGTTGACAGCCTACTTCTGAGTTTAATAAGTGGCTTTTGTATATGAGCTTCGTAGGTGAACTGTAGCATTGCCACATGTATTTATAAATTTGGGGTATATTTTCTTTGACCTCTGTCAACAAGGCGCCCCTGTCAACGGAGTTGAAGGCGTTTTTAACGTCCACCTTCAACATCACCTCGCATCCACCGCTTTCAAGGAAGGTGCGGGCTGCATGAACGCCAGCCTCGCATCCTCCCCGGCTTCCAAAGCCCAGCTGTAGAGGTTGAAATTTTTCTGTAAGTGTCGGTAGCAGATGCTTGCAGCAGACTTTGGAAGCGATACGGCGGATGGTGTTCCCGACCGCAATTGGTCTAATACCTCCATCCCTCTTTTTTAATGCGCACAGGCTTGCTCCGTAGAGTGTATCAATTATAGATTCACAAACCTCTCCAGACAGCATCAAGTTCACAAGCTGCGTCATGTCCACAAGAAGGGCCCGGCCGGTTTCGCCAGTAGCTCCGCAGATAAGGTCTTTCAGGTGTTGAGCTGAAAGTCCGTCTAATCCGCCGGCAGAGCCGTTTCTGAAGGACATGATCGCAGCCTCGACGTCCTGTGTCGTTGCTGTTGGAGACGGGTCTGAGGGATGAGGTGGGTCGGGAAGCTGTAGGGTTGGTGCTGCTGGTGGATGTTTAGACGCCAGGGCCAAAAGGGTTTCAGGAGAGTCGGGAGCAATCGTGTCGGAGGAAAAGAGGAGTTGAGCGGCTCCCTTTATATCACCATCATTGAATCTGGTTTCTATTTTTTTAACAATATTATAATTGTGGTTTTTTCTTTTATCGCTAGTGTTTTTCACATGTATAACTGAAGTGTTTTTATTTAAGCAGTTATTTTTTATTTTTTGTGTAAGAGAGCCGCCCTGCTCCTCCTTCGATACGTGCAGTGTCCGGTATGCAAATGTAAGTAATTGTTCCCAGCTATCTTGCTCATTTTTATTAATGACATTTTTTATGCAGGAGGACAGAGATGTGCCGACGGAATGTCGAGCTCCGCGAGGGATGCGTTTAACAAGGGGAAGATTAGATTTGTACTCACTTAGTTCTTGCCAGAAGTTGGATTGATTGGGTGTTAATGGTGGGGCGTTAGAACTAAGGTTAAGAGTAGATGTTGAACCTTTGTGCATTTTACCCATATGGATTTTAAGGCCTCGCTGTCCTCTCAAAAATTTTGTGTGGGGGCATTCGGGACACTGCACTAGATCATCCGACGCGACAGCGCCAGGTGGACCATCGGCACTGAATGAAGGGCCTGCGATCTGCGACATAGCTTTCCACCTGTCAGCCACGAAAAGTAAATAACGGTACCTATAAAAATATATTATATATACTAAAACTAATATAAAAATAACACAAGCACTAAGAAAGTTCACATGTTGGCCACCATCGAGACACGGTTATAAAAAGGGAAAACTGCTATCTTCTGTATTTCACTGTACGACACTTGTTCATCATAATGTTGTTTTTATTTTGGTTGGTGAGTGCTCCGAATCAAGGATTTCTTGTTGTTATGCCTCTATGATACCTTCTCGGACGGTAGGAGATGGTCGCCTCAAGCGACTAAATATTAAAGGTGTAAACAGGGTGCAAAAGGTTGTAGATAAAATAGATGAATTATCAACGATATTATTCATATAAAATCTTTATCAAATGGCTTAATATTTATGTAAAATAGTGATATTTTAATATTTTGTAAAAAAATTCACGACTTGTTATTGTCACTGTCAATGTTTTAGTTTTTTTTTTTTTTTTTTTTTAGTTTAAAAAATGTTTTAGTTTTTAAAATACCTAGGCTGTAAATTTACATAAGCTATTATGTTTTTTTATCATTATTAGGGCGAGACCATAGCAAGTTATTCAGTTTTCTTTCTCTCCTGAAAAATTAAAAAAAGCAGCTGATAAAAGCATTGAGAGAGCAGAGCAACATTATTTAAAAATTACCGGTGTTACTACAAAACGGTGCTTAACTTTAGACAGTGTTTAAATGTGTTGTTGTCGCCTTTTCTTTCATATTGTAAAAGAGTGACAACAACAGATTTAAACACTGTCTAAAGTTAAACACGGTTTTGTAGTAACACCGTCTATGTCTAAAACGGCAACAAATTTTATGCTTTACTTTATTATTGTATTGCAATGACGATGCTATATATATTTTTTGTGTCCAGCCGATTCATGTTTTATGCATAAGCTTTTCTAGACCGACGGCGTTGTAGAGAAAATTTGATGGTCACAGAACTTTTAAGAGCATTTTCAAAGTGTGTTCTATCTACTTTTCAGATTATCTAGAGCTTGGTGAAGTAAAGTTGCGCAAAATAAATTAGTAGAGAAATCACCAAGCAGTAGCATTGTGCTGTAGTTAGCCGTTTTATCTCATCCTATACAACATCTACAGCGGTTTTATAAGAACCTACATTGGCTGACTAATCTTTTACATTATAACACCGAAATTCTGCTCTGTGATTGGCCAAATTTATAAAAACACCGCTACAGAACAAGGCTTAAAAAATTTGCCACGCCCTCTTTTCTCGTTCTCGATTCAACTAGCGACAGTAGCGTCAGATGCACTTGGACTTTATGGACGAGTGTTCATCTCTCATTTTTCGTGAAATTATATTGTCAGTTGAAAATATTATAAACTAGCTTTTACCTGCGGCTTCGCCCGCGTTGGTTTGTTTTTTGGGTGGTCCTATCGGATCTTTTAATAACATTATGAATAAACACGCTTGCACTCGTTTCACAGTTAATTAGCTTATTTAACCCGACCGGTTTCGGTTTTATCATCATCAAGGGTTTAAAGACGGATATAACATCGTATATAATGATATAGTAAACAGTGAAATTTGATCTAAATTAACATTTATGATCTTTTAAGATCTTTTAATAATGATGAAATTTTTTATATTTTCGAATCAATAATTTCATAGTACGTGACTTTGACTTTTGGTTTTCATGAAAATTATTTTATATGTCAGTCTATGTTCCTAGGGAACTGCCCTTCCACAGGGAACAAACTATAGCGGAAGAATAACCATTAAAAAGTGAAAAAATTTTCATAATAGTTTCAGTAGTTAGTAGTGACAAGGTCCCTAGGGAAATACTCATACTCTGGCAAAAAACTATAGCCTATATCCAATTGAAGAGTCTAACCATTACAACAGCGAAATAATTTTCAAAATCGATTAAGTATAGTTTTAGAGATTACCCACGCGAATTGAATTAATGGCCATGTCCCTAGGGATCTGCCCGGCATAAGCGAACAAAGTTTAACGTTATACCATTACAACAGTGAAACAATTTTAAAAATCGGTTACGTAGTTATAAAGTGGTTATAAATGACTATGTCGAGGAAAAAAACCATTGCCTACGTCTAAGTAAAGAGTCTTCCCTTAAAACAATGAAATATTTTTTTTAAATCGGTTCGGTAGTTTAATTAATTTAGTGAATTTATTTAATGGCTATGTCCCTTATGTAACTGCCCGTCCCCAGGGACCAAACTGTAGCCTTGAGCACTAAGGGATAATGTAGCTGCTTAGGATCTTCCTTAAATCGGATCAGTAGTTCTACTACAGAAAAATTAGATAAAATTTTGAACAAACTTGTACATTTAAAATTACTAAGCGGGACCTTTTGGAATATATTTGGACACCTTCCAGGATGACGCTCCTGAAAGTCCCAGGCTTTCCCTAATGGGATAGCCGGGATATCCTGGAAATACTGGAATTTCAAGAAAGTTTCCGGAGTGGGCTTAAAATTGTTCCCCCTAGAACAGGTTCTCGCCTTGTCGTGGCGGGGGGGCCGTAGAGTAGCCGTAGATTGGTGACTCACATTGAAACCAAGAGGAACCTACTAAGGGGTCGCGGAGGAAGAGGCGTGTGGGTATGTCGTGGCCGCTGGCCTTGTCCTCCACGATCCTGCGGGGCCGTACCGGCGGTACGGCATCTAAATGCTGATGCTGATTTTAATATGTTAACTTTAAATATTTTTTGTTCCAGTAATCCAGGGTTGACAAGTTGTGACAAGTAGTGCCTTTTTACCGAGAATTTTCTTTTCATTGTGCTTATCGTTTCATCATGGAAAAGTGTCTTTTGTGTGATTATGTGAAGTGCGTTGGTAGAAAGACGTTTCAGTGTGGACCAAGGGGCATTGAAACAATAATAAAATATAGTGACATTCGTAAATATGGAGCCGGTGAACTATTTAAAGTAAAAACTTCGGTGGAGCTACATTATCAGTGCCGCAAAGTTTATACCAGGCGCCCAAATACCCCTACTGCACCTGAACAAGTGAAACGGCCACGGACTTCGATTTCAAGCTCCATAGCTTGTTCTGCAATCGATTGGCGGATGTTCAACACCCAGACCGTATGCCTTTCTGTCAGCTGGAGACTTTAAAAATAATACGGAGCATTTGTGAGTATGCTGTGAAAAGAAATGACCAGTGGGGTGAGCAGGTAACCACAAAGTTAAGCACGGTTTCAGACTTAGTGGTAGCTGCGGGTAGATACCATAGGGAATGCTACAATTATTTCAAGCGTGTTGGATCTTCCCTCCCAAGCTCATCTAGTGTAAAGGGAAAAAAAAACGATGCAGTGAAAACTTCAGCTTTTGATAAATTATGCCAAGACCTTGAAGAGGATTGTAATGACACCCAGTATACTCTTGCAGAGCTAACATTGAAAATGAAGGAATATGATCAAACCCACTACTGATACTTACAGTAAAAATCATCTTAGGAGAAAACTAAAAGAGAAGTTTGGGGAGGGAGTTGAGTTCACTGAAGGACAGGGCCATCTGTTTCAGACATGTCAGGAGGGGGACAGGACTTAATACCCGACTCTCTTCAATTATTTCTAGAGGAACTCTTGCAAACTAAAAGCAACAAAGTGCATGCAGGTAAACAGAGAAAGGCAGTAGTCATTGGCCAAGTGATAGTTTCTGCTCTTCGGCCGTGCTCTTTTCTTTCTCCGCTCTTATATGGAGTTGGCGTAACTTTGCACAGACTATTTGGTTCAAAACTATTCATTGACATGCTTCATCATTTTGGTTTTTGTTCTTCGTACAATGAAGCAGGGAAGTTTGAGGATTTAGTGGCTAAAAGCGCTCCCGCAACTATCGACCAAAGTGCATATGTCCAAGCTGTCTTTGATAATGCAGACCACAATGTAAGAACCCTTGATGGTCATGGCAAATGGCATACCATGGGTGGTATCTTGTGCGCAACGCCGAAGTCTGTTATACATAGAGACAAACCTGTAACGTTACCGTCTTCTGGCAGCCGAGTTACTTCTGCAGAAAATGAACCAAACGGCTATCTTCCTATACAACATTATATCACCCCAGATCACGACGGATATTCCAAGCTACTTGCTGTGGAATGTAGATATAGACTGCAACACGCAACAGTTGGTACGTTTTCTTGACTTCCTGTGGGCCTCTGAACTGTGCAGTGGAGCTTCGCCTCATCCAGGTTGGAGTGGATACATGGTGATCGCTCACCAATCTCAGCCCTATCAAGTGTCAGCTAATAATAGTATATCCTGTAATATAAAAATTTAATGAACATGACAAACAAGCATTTCCAGAAATCCTATACTGCAATAAGAATGGGCCTGAATCTGAGTAGTATAGAAGCAATGGTTGCGTAGAGCGCAAAAAATTCATAAGAAATTATCAAAGTAGCTTATATTTTAACTATTTTACGCTCGCTCCAAGGTGAATTCCCTGGAATCCTGGAACTGAAAATATTTAACGTCAACATCATTAAGAAAAATAGAAAGTCGTTTAGTATTACAAAAAAACGACGTTCTGCCATTGCTCTAAACCAATCCTAGCTTTTTTCTCCCAGTTCCAGGAAAATTCCAGTTTTTCCAGGTTTTTTGACACTGTAATGTACTGGATAATCAATTTAAAATTTCAGATGTCTTGTACATGTAAAAAAATGTGACCAAATGAAAAAATAAAATGCGTTATTTATAATTAATTTAGGCACGCTCCAAGAATTTCCTTCAAATTTTAGTTTTTCCAGGATTTCCCGGCTATCCCAATAAGGAGGGCCTGGGACTTTTTGAGCGTTATCCCAGAAGGTGTCCAAACATATTCCAAAAGGTCCCGTTTAGTAATTTTAAATGTACAAGTGAAAACCTATGTTGACTGTACTATTCAACTGAACATAATTAGAAATTTAGACACTCGTTCAATATGTGTCCCACTTGCACTTGTGTCCCCCTATCTCACATTATGTTACAGTTGCACAAAAGTTTGCACTTTATAATAGCTATAGTTTTATAGCTAGACATTTAGACAGCTTAAGTGAAAGAGTACTGAGGACAGGTGTATTTTATTTGGTCAAAGTTATCAATAAAATTGATGAAGATTAAATGGGTAAACCTACTTTTACCCAGCTCAACTTTGGGTAAAGTCTGAGAATTTGGAGTTTACCCGTATAAACCTAGGTTTACCCAACGCTTGTTGGATAATGTTAGATTAATGTCGTTATTAATAATGTTAGTTTGGTATGGAACTGTGATTATTAGTAACAAAAAAAAAACTTTAGTAACACTATCAATCTTAACTAAACTAATCGACTAGGCAACAGCCTAATATGACTGCAAATGACTGCAAAATAGTAGTTTATGCTACTAGGGCAAAACTCGCTACGCTCGTGTTTTAAATCGTCCTCGTAATTTATTGCTTTTACGCCCGTGTATCATACTACGTTTTTCAATGCATAGTGTGAGGAAATGAAAACAAATATAATCTTGTGAACTTTCAATTATGATTGGCTCAAAAGGATTGTATCCAGAGCAGTTAAACAGTGGAAAAAAAAGTATAACATCTATGGTACACAGGAAAGGCTGCAGTTAGCCAACCATTGCAAACAAATTAAAAAAATAATAATAATAAAGCCCTAGGGCAAAATAATCAACTTTCTGTTCGGTTTTGATGCATAAAAAGTGGGCCTTTACGAGCACATGCATTGAAAAGTATTTTATACACTTTTAATTACCTGACAGTTTGCTTTGTTATATTAAAAGAAAATCCTTTGCAATGACTTCTAAAAGGCAGCATAGAATTAGAGAAGTAAGAAATAGAGAACGTTGTTTGCATTGTGAAAACAGCAGGAAACTAAATGGATGCGAAGGAGTGCAAAAAGGTAAGATGAAAACAAAGTAATTTTCTTAAGTTAAATGTCTATTTGTAGTGTAAAAGCTGTCTGGAGGTCGGCACGTAATGAATATACTGGTTGTTATGCAGGCGGGGGATACTATGTCCGCCGCGCGGTGCCACCACGTCGTCGAAGGAACGCATCGGCGCCACCAATATGGCTTGTGACACTCTTGAGTCGTGTTAAGAGGATGGCATACCCTAACAACTTTTTTTATTACCCGTCCAGCACAATAAGTCTTATGGTAAAGACCTTATTGGCTTTTCGTAGAGGCGATTATATGTTGGCTCTTTTGCCTCTTGTTCTTGGACGCGTAATACTACGTGATCACGCAGGGATACAACAAATTGGTGTGTTTTTAGCTAATACTGAAATATTTTGTACGGAAAACAATATTGGATTTAGGTAACATCCCTTCATATTTCTATTGCCTATTTTATTAAAAAAAAATCAAGTTGATCTCTTAACCGCGTCTTTGAAACGAATGTTTGAAAACAAAAAAAAGAGGGTGGAAAACATTTTTTTTTGACAAAGGTATAAATCTTAAAACATTTTTTATAGGTGGAATCCATAGATAAAAGATCGATAAATCAAATATATTTTCTTCAATATGAGGAGAGACCTAGTTTCTTCCAGTGAACACTTGAAAACCTGGTGTTATTGATGTTCTAGCGTCAGGTGTCCCGTTAACGCTCTGTGAGAATAAGACACGTGCCCTGAGAGTCCCCTATCTATCGTCGCGTCGCTTGGTACAAAGTGCTCAACTTCACTTTGTTTTTCTTGGTAAGAAGGTAAAAGTGAAAAAGATATTGGTCTGTTGCAATTCACGCCCATAGTTCACTATAATAGTAATAGTAGTAATACATTGTTATGCTATGTTATGCTGTGTTATCTTAAATCCGTAATTGGCAGTATCTGCAAACAATATTTTTAAGGGCCGATTTTTCAATTGCCAGATAAAATTTATTCCTAGGAATAAACTACTCGTATATCGATTTCATAAAACAAAACGTTTATAAATATATTATATCTAACTTTTATGAGCTTTTGATTAGTATACTGTTATTAAAACAATTTAAAAAATTATTACTCGATATATTTAGGCCCTCGGTATGGGGCCGTCATCAGTCGAATATATCGAGTAATAATTTTTTTCATTGTTTTAATAACACTATACTAATCATAAAACAAAAGGTGTTAGAGTGAAACCGAAGTAGTTTATTCATGGGAATAAATTTTATCTGTCAATTGAAAAATCGGCCCTAAGTCAAACTTTTTTGTAATGCTGTGGATTTTTGTTTATAAATAAATTAAATTAAAAAAGCTTACAAATCTTGAATATTGTGAATTAAAATCGCCGTAACCTGTGTAGTGTGTTGTTCAATGGAACAAAAGTGCGGGCTATGCCTTTTCGTGTGTTTTTTCTAACCCTGTTGTATTTGCGTTATAAGGCTATCATTATAGCGGAAACGACAGGACAGTGACTTAGACAGGACAGACTTTTCAGATGATCCTCAACAGAAGAGGATAGTGCATATAAACAGATAATAACTATAACGTCAGACGTGGCTGTATGGGCTAAGATCCCTTTGCCTTTCCACTTAGTGGGAAAATGAAAAAAAAATATATATTTATACCCTCAGAATAAGGAATACAAATAGAAGCCTGGCTAAAATAATACGCGGAGAAAGACACCTATCCTTGATTTTCTTACGACATTCTAGTGCGTTAGAGAGAGATGGATATGTATTAGTTTTTTATTAATTAGGTAGGTTGTCACTAGTTCGTTGCTTTGCTAGTGATGTAACAATGTCGATTTTTGACTACGATAAATAAACCAAATCGAAATGAACCACGACCAATCTGCTTACCACACATTATATTGTATCAAAGTGTGAAAAAAAAGAGAATGCAGGAGGCACCGACCTTTCTGGTGACATCCTCTTGCTTTAGAAGGAGGCCAAGGGAATTAATAGCAAAGTGGTCTCTGTCTACCCCAGTGGGACACATGTTATATTGTGTAAATAAGGAATTAATAAAAGGATATCTTTCGTTTAGCATAATATTTTTTATTAAGTACAAATTACTATATCGTAGGCAGGTAGGTACATAAGTTAAGTCCAAAATTGTGCTTGTTTCTAGTACAAAAAATGCTGTAGCTTGTATCAGAGATACAACCGTAAACTATTTAAGTGGATACTTTTTAAGTCGCCTCTTAACTCAATCAAATAGATGTTCGTTGATGTCGCGTCTTTGTTCAATCAAGGAGGAAGGAATTAATCGCACGCAACAATAGAAATCATAATAATCATAGACTTATAGGATTCGTAATAATAATATTATGTCAATAATGTGCGATGACAGCGCAATTACTACAGAGGTAATTTCATTTTTTTTATTATTTCCATCAAATAAAATCTTGAATAATAACTAACAAATAATGAATGGATTAAAATACCTAATAACCTGTAATAAGAAATCAAATTATGCGCAGTTCAAGTCAATAAGCATTCCCAAAATTCATTTCACGATAGAACTACCCTGTCAAAGTACTTTTATTGGCAACCACTAAGTACGAAAATGTCTTGATCTGCGGAATTTCTTCGTCAAGTCCATCACGGAAGTAACGTACAAGTTCTGAACAGGCCTTTCAGAACGATTTGCGAACATAGAAGTATGCACTTTTCTACACCACAGACATCCATAGGTACTGGTTCTGTTGCCTAAAATTGAAAAATTATTGAGTTAATATACTATAGTATAGTAAAAGCACGTACCTACTAACAATATTGATAATGCAATTATACTTACATAATTATTTAAAGGTTACCAATGTGTCTGTATCTGGTAAATATAACGTCGGTAAAGCATCTGCTTTTAACCGTCTCCATTTTAAATTTTCGTTTGGTCCAAAAGAATCCGGCATGAACAAATATGACTGCTTTTTTAAATTGCCCAATTTGTTCTAATTATTCGTCTAAGCCATTCACTTTTTGATTCTTCCCTTTTTGGAAATCTGTAACAAAAAAATATAGCGATATTTATTCGGCATTATTTTTCTTTTAACGCGCGCTACAATTAATCTGCGGTAAGTATTATCCTATATGCACGGCTGCCGCGGGAACCAATATTCGATAGTTTGCCACACGGACTTTAGTACATCACTATGCGAAAAAAAATAACCTCTAATAGTCGGCAGAAAATCTATATAAAACAGGGAAATATCGGTGTAGAATTGAACACGAGTATGATTTACAAGAACTACTATTATTGTTACTGAGTTTTAGGTATGATCCTGCAACTTATTAACATAAAAACTATCAGAACTCACCGATGAAATGATATTGCTTCATTGTTGTTTTCTTTTTTTCCTGTATGCGATTTACAGCCTTCAATCGAACAAGACATTTTATTACAATGTTAAAAAACAATCAACACAAACAATAATAAATCACACGTTCACGAATTTTGAGAGGAAGAGCACCAAAATATTTAATTTCTCTCGGTGAAGCTGTAAACTTTTGCAAAATGCATTAGACATTTCGATGCCACCAAATTAAGATGTGATGCACGCAACGAACGATATTACAACAAAACGATACAATGATGAGACATATTTAATTTGATGGTATTATAATTTTTAAAATACATCCAAATTACATCCATCTGACATTTGTTTGGTTCAATCTAGTGACACACCAGGAAAAAATATAAAGTAAGTGCGGTCCGGTGTTTCATTCACTCGTACACAGAAGTAATTTACGTTAGATGAGTACAATGGCTAATGCCCAGTTCTTATTTTAGCCAGGCTTCTATTTGTATTCCTTATTCTTTGTATATACCGAACGACTGACGTTTAACCTTAAAACACAAATTTTATTTCAAAATTATAAAAACCAGCTTGAATTGACACTTACGATCCATTAAACTTCATGTATCCAGGGGGTTTAATTAAGTTGGACCTTATAACTTCTGGATTAATTAATTAATTTTCCTTTGTATACGCGCTCAATGTTTATGCCATACCTTTATGCCAAATTTCAAGTTTCTAAGTCACTTATAATTTGAGTCAGTCAGTGATTCTTGGACGTGAGTATCTCAAGCACAATTTCACTTGTGAAATTTAGGATTTTAGGTACTTGTGGGGATCGCAGAATTGCAACATCTTACGTCCAGTAAGAAATGAGTTATGGACGGGGTCGAAAGTAGCTCAAAATTGTCTGTACAATATAAAACACGGCCGGTGCCCGGGCGTTTTCATTTTCGAACTCGGCCCTGGACACGCTGCACAACCGCGTGTCTAGATATATGTGTGGAGTTGTTAATGTCAACCAAATACAATTCCAAAACGAATAGAATTAACCAAATACGATTTTATGTATCATCAAAATTAAAACGTCACTACTCTGCAATTAATCAACGCACTTAATTCAATTTCGAATTATTTTGCCACAAGCAAGCACTTTATTAATAAAGCTTAATTTTACACGGCTTTAGACAGAAACATGAATTTTAAAACGATATATTATTTAAATTATTCTTTGCAACTGTGACATAATGTGAAACATTGGGACACGGGTGCTAGTTTATGAAATGAATGAAGTATGTTTCGTAATAGACTTGCACTAGTGTCCCAATGTCTAATTAAGTCCAGTTACAGACAAAACTGTATCTACGACCATCAAAAATAATTTCACGAAAATGGAGAAAAAGGAGCATCGCAGTCATCTGCGATGTAACAGCGATCATCGCCATCTAGTGCGCATTTCAAGAGTTAATAACTTATGATATGCGAAATTAACAACAGTCGTTCGTTTGCTACTAAAACCAGATGGCGCTACTTGTATATTACATCGCGCTATCGTTTGATCTTTCTCAAAATACATAACTCATCATGCAGGTACTACTGCATTCCCCTAATTGTATTATGATTTATATAGCCCTATTTTTGAGTGGATTTCTCGATTAGAGGAATCTGCTGCCAGATTTAGAGTCAGGCTTCTGTAGTACCTTAAACCTGTTTTGTACCTAATGGTGAATGGTGAGACTCCGTTGTCACTGTAAGTATGTCGTCCGTATATGTGTCCGTATGTCACTGAGAAATATAAAAAAAGAAGTAAAAAATAGTATATAAAAATACAATATGGGTATCAAATTGTATAAATATATAATTTAGCGATACATTTAGTTGCATCTATTTCGAGAAATCCTCGAAAAACCACAAAAAATATTGTATTATAAAAAATATTGTATTGTATTATGACATAAGAGGAAACCAATCTGAAATTATTGAACTTGATATTGAACTAGAACACTCTCTTCTCGCATCACTTCAGTTTTTTCTGATTCTCATAAGACTTTTAATGTAGTACACATAAATGCCCAGAGTATTCCTCACCATCACTCTGATATGCTTACATCCTTTGACAACAATAATATTCATGCAATTTTGGTTTCTGAATCTTTTCTAAAGCCATCTCTCAATTCCACTATGTACCCTTTACCCGGTTTTCAACTAATACGTAATGACCGCCTGGTCGTTGGTAGCGGTGGAGTGGCTATATACCTAAGGAGTCATATACCTTTCACCGTTATAAGTAAATCTCCTGGAGAATATGATGGGATGGCTGAACACTTATTTCTTGAGGTCACATTAAATTTTAGTCGTATTTTGCTTGGCGTCTATTACAGTCCTGACTGTCACGTTCACTACTTCAATTCTTTCGAAAATCTCCTTGAAGAGCTCACCCCACTCTTTGACAATACAATTATCATGGGAGATTTCAATACTTGCCTTCTTAAAAACGACCATCGTTCTAAACGTCTACATTCAATTATTTCTGGTATAAATCTCTCCATCCTCCCACTACAAGCTACCCATCACCCACCTAATTCTGCTCCAACTCTCTTAGACCTCGTGATTGTCTCCTCTCCTGACCTTGTAAGTAACCACGGTCAACTCAGTGCCGACTGCTTCTCATATCATGATCTCATATTCCTCTCTTACAAGGTGCGTATCCCTAAACCCAAAAAGCGTACTATTCTCCAGCGTAATTTTAAAAGAATGAATTTGCAGAAACTTTGCGAGGATGCTCTTCAAATTGACTGGAAAGAGCTTGGTTTGATTCAGGATGTTAATATGAAAGTGGAGCGGTTTAATAACTTGCTCACTCAACTATTTGATAAACACGCTCCATATCATCCTGTGAGAGTGAAGCAACTTCCAGCTCCATGGCTTACCGACGAAATTAAGAATCTCATGGCAAAGAGGGATCATGCGAAATATCGCTACAAAAAAGACTCGACTGAACACAATCGTGACATGTATAAAGAACTGCGAAATCGCTGTAATAGAGTGTGTAGAGATGTTAAACGCCGACACATTCACAATAGTATTGAAAATTCTAGTGACAGTTCACATCTGTGGCATTTTCTTAAATCATTGGGCATTGGTAAATCACAGAATATTACTTCTACGGACATCGATCTAACTACTCTAAATAACCATTTCGCATCTCCACCTTTCGTGCTAGATGCAACAATTAAAAATAACACGTTATCATATCTTTCAAACAAGCCTGTCCCAGATTTCTCCTCTTTTGATTTTAAGCATGTCAATGGCCGTGACGTTAAGCGATGCATACTATACATCACCAGTAAAGCAGTAGGATCTGATGATATTAGTATAAAAATGTTAAGTCCTATTCTTGATATTATCCTCCCTCACATCACCAATATTCTCAACTCCTCACTCACATCCAGCACTTTCCCCAGTTCTTGGAAAAGAGCTTTTGTCATTCCTCTCCCTAAGGTTAATAACCCCACCACTTTATCCCAGTACCGTCCTATATCCATCCTACCCCTACTTTCAAAAGTTCTTGAACGACTAGTTCATGAACAACTTTGTAGTTTCCTTTCCTGTAATAATCTCCTTAATCCCCTCCAATCCGGTTTTCGCAAAGGTCACAGTACGTTAGTGCCCTTACTAAGATCACAGATGATATTAGAGAGAATATGGATAATCACAAGGTTACTGTTGTAACGTTGCTAGATTTCAGCAACGCTTTTAACACCGTTGACTTTGACATCTTGTTGGGTATCCTACGCTCGCTTAACGTATCTCCGGCAGCAACAGCTTGGTTTGAGTCATACCTTAAAGGTCGTCAGCAATGTGTTCGCACTGACACTGGTTGTTCTGATTGGTGTCCAGTCCTTGCTGGCGTCCCACAAGGCGGCGTTCTATCTCCTTTACTTTTCTCCCTTTTTATAAATATCCTGGCAAGTCATCTTTCTTCTCTCTATCACGTCTATGCAGATGATCTACAGCTTTATACTGGAACTAAACCCGATGAAATTATCGATGCCATCAATTTAATTAATTGCAACCTAAACATCATATCTGAATGGACTAAATGCTTTGGCTTGGTGCTTAATCCAAACAAATCTCAGGCTATTATCTTCGGTACATCTAGAATGTTGGCAAAATTGAATCTGAGTGTTGCTCCAAATATCGAGTATGACAATAATGTTATCCCATTTGTTAACAGAGTAAAAAATTTAGGCATCATCATGGATAACACATTGTCATGGATTCCTCAAATCGGAGCCATTAGTAAAAAAATGTTTGGGGCTTACCACTCGCTCAAACGACTGCAGTTCTTTCTTCCATTACAAACTAAAATTATGCTGGCACAGTCTCTTCTGCTCCCAATTCTTGATTACGCTGATGTAAGCTATCTTGACCTAACACAGGAGCTACTGAGCAAACTCGAGCGTCTCCAAAATTTGTGCATTCGCTTTATCTACGGATTGCGGAAGTATGATCATGTCTCAGAATTTCGTGCTCGTTTAAGGTGGCTCCCAATTCACCTTCGGAGGAATACTCACATATTAAGTCTCCTATATAACGTTTTAAATTATTCCTCTGCTCCTGAATATCTTCGCGACAAATTCAATTATGTCAATTCCTTACGCTGCAGGGAAAGTCACCTGCTTAGTATCCCTAAGCACACTTCTACTGCATATAGGAATTCTTTTGCGGTCAAGGCTGTGTGTCTTTGGAACGAGTTACCTACTGAGATTCGTATGTCGTCTTCTTTGGCGATATTTAAGAGGAAAGTCAGATCTCACTATGAAGTTTCATTAGGTTGGTAGTCTCATCACTTATTTACCCTTATTATATTGATATACATACATATATTATATATTATAGATGTATTTATTAATATATTCTTGTGTATTTGTTTATGTAAGTCTATGATATCTATTAAAATTAAGTTTAATTTGTTAGGTTATTTGTATTAACACTTTATTGATTTTCATTTAATTTACTCTATCTATTACGTCTATCCCCCTATTTTTACTTTTCTAGTGACTATTTCTTCACCACCCAAAGGTTGGCTGGAAGAAATCTCTTTAAGTGATAAGTCCGCCTTTGTACAAAATTATGTTTTCAATACTCTGTTTTCTTTTATATGTCTTTTGTGTACAATAAAGTGTCAATTCATTCATTCATTCATTCAACTAGATGGCGCTACTGAAGCAAAATGTACATAAATGTAAATAACTCATCCTATACCAAAATTTTAATGGATTCGCTCCATTTGCCGAGACTTATATTAAAACAGAACATTAAAGATATGTAAAAGTTCTATTGCCCCTTTGAAAACGACAACATACATTACGAAAACTCGGAAAATGCTTGAGTGTGCAATACTTCATTGTAACTGTGTGCGTATCTGTCAACACGTCACGTCTCGTGTATTATTATTTTCACGAAAGAAGTTTCCTGTTTAAGACCGCATTTGCAATGAATAAATACGAAAATGCCTTAATCCGCAGAACTTCTTTCGTGAACAAAAGTTTAGATCAGCTGCGCTGCGCCGCGCGCTTTTTTTTACAATTACTACGCGTCCAAGGACAAAAGAGCCAACTAATAATCGCCTCTGTTATAAGGTACTAAAGTCTTCGTCATTTGTCTTGGACATGTACTTACCTAGTATGCAGGTTTCATTTCATTCATCCATGATTATGGTAGATTGAGTCTCAAGTCGATCGTAAAAATATCTTTTTATAAAATACTGATTTGAAAGTTGAACATAATACTGACAGAGGGAAAAGATAATATGCTTTCTTTATGCGATGGGTTAGCTAACATAACAACCTTTTTCTATCCTTTTTCTATATAGTTAACCATATCAATAAAATAAATGAAATTGTCAATTTTGTCTCATCTGTATAGGTATATATAAAATTCAAAGTCCTGACTGACTGATATATGAACGCACAGCAAAACCGCTGGTCCTAGAGACTTGAACTTTTGCATATTGATACCTTATATAGTGTAGGCATCCACTAAGAAAGAATTTTTCAAAGTTCACCCCCTAAGGGGGTGAAACAGGGGCCCAAAGTTTGTATGGGGAAACAAGACTATTTTATTCGAGACTTCACAGGAGTACTCTTATCTATGAATGTGTAAACATGTGTTTCAGGTTTTTTCAGAATTCAACCCCTAAAAGGGGGAAATGGGGTGACAATGTCTGAAAATCAACATGGGTATCGTTTGTATGGTTTATCGGGTCGCTGATTACGAAAACAACAACGATTTCTAAATCCAACGTGGTGGATGTGAAATACCATCATTCCCTGTTGGGGTGCGATGGGGTTGAAATGTGTGAATATTAATATGGGTGTCGTTTTTAAGATTTTTTGGGACGTTAATTATGAAAATGGCATCTATTTTGAAATTTAATATAGTGGACATGAAAATTCTTGAAAGTATGTGTGCCAGAGCAAATCGGCTGTAACAGACGGACAGACAGACAGTCACACAAGTGATCCTATTAGTTTCCATTTTTTCCTTTTGAGGTCTATCTATATATCCACAATCTATCTATCTATCTATCTGTATATCTATCCATCTATCTATCTATCTATATCTATATCCCAGCAAAATATCTTTGGAACGGAAGGTGGTACATCCCTAGGGGTTGGACCACGGGGTGCCAAAGAAAGTTTTTTTTTTAATGTTAAAACTGGTGGAATCTCAATTCCTTGTTAATTCTGCATCATTTTTTTTTACTTATTTTATTCTTGCGAGTTGCGACACGTCACGCGTCAACCCGGAGAGACAGGACCCGGTGGTCTTGTTCGAAATTTGTATAAAGTCCGGGTCCATACCTCCCGCGTCTCGCCGCGCAATCCCCGCACGATTGCCCTGTCTAGGGGCCGTCGTTGGACAACTGAATGGATTTTTAAACTGTGATAATAGGGTCCCATTGGTTACCCTTTGGGTACGGAACCCTAAAAACTAGCGCAGTCAACCAACCAATCCTCCAGTCACAGATCTAACATTTATTTGTCATTGAAATACGAATTCCAATGAAGAAATGAAAAAGTAGGTATACCGAAGAAACTTCACGAGAGATCCACGAGCAAGTCTGAACCCCCATGATTAATGGCTGACACGACACCGTTCAATTTAATTCTGGAAATTCTTATCGAATGAGATAAAAGAAAAGTTGTGTTTTGTTTTCAATAAAATGTTTTATAGCAATTGGCTATAATTTATGTTAAGTCATCGATGGTCCATTGTTAATGAGAATGAAATGAAAAACAGAACAAGAATGACTCAGGTTTATACATTGAGTGTATTTTATTTATTAAAAGAAAACTGATACAAGTGAATCTATTTAATTTGTGTTATATTTCACATTTGTGTAAAATACCTCAACATATTTCTAGAATACATATTGTCACCATCGCTTTAAAGCCGTGTCAGTTCTTGACTATTTCCGTCTCGCTCCAAAAAATTCAATTTTTCGTATCTAGTTTGACATGTCAGAATAAAATCCTGATCCTTAAAAAATACAGTAATTATAGTCAACAAAACTAAAATTAACCGGGTTAGAATTTAAAAAAGTATTTAAGTGTACAATAAAATTGCAAATTATACTCCAAAGATTTTTTTTCGTACTCTACCTTTATAACTCGATATCGACAACTTAGATTTGGATGGGTCAAACTGTCACTTTTTTTATTAAATGCAGTCTCAACGGATTACTTTTCTAATTGAAGAGTAGTTTAAAAATAAAACCCCACATAATACATTATACAAGGTGTAACAGAAAGGTGTAACCATATTTGAAGAGCTTATTCAGTCAATGGTATAGAACAACTTTTACTATGGAGCCAACCCTGAAATCTCAAAAAAAAATCTGCCCTTCCATAAATTTCAGCCGAGCGGCATTGCAATTTTCTATGAGACAGTTACTTTTTTTTTTTCGAGATACAGGGTTTGCTCCATAGCAAAAGTTGTTTTATACCATTGGCTGAATAAGCTCTTGAAATATGGTTACACCTTTCCGTTACACGTTGTATACTCGAATTTTCTCGTGTTGCCCTGCGACATCATAAATTGTGCTATACGATGTTCAACCTAGTTAGAGCGAGAGCGAGAATCAGGGGTTGACACCACTTTAAAAAATACAAAAACAGAAATATAATATAGTTTAAGGCTTCTCCAAATGCCAACGACCTTGCTTGAACTGAGTAACTTTAAAACCATTTTATACGGTACTTATAGCATTTTTAATGGAAGAAAAATTCATAATTATCTACATGATAGAAATAGTGATGTGGTTTTTCCTGAATTTTATTTCAATATACAGAAGTGAAGTAAGAAAATTCTGAGTTCACCCTTATTTCTCGATTTTTTGTCTACTTGTAACAATATAATTGCTACAGTTTTTATCAAAACAGTATATAAATTTATAAACTTCTAGACAAAATAATATAAAGTGATATGGTTTTCTCAGTTCTTGGAAATTCATTCAATTTTAGATAAAATAAATTAAAAACACAATATTTTCGCACTTGTCAGCCACAGCGACTGACGTAACAGCCATTTTGCAGAGCGAGGTGATAAGAACTTTATTTTAATATGGTTTTGTTCGAAATTTCAACCACCACGAATCGAGTTGCAAATTTTTCCGACGGAGCCACCTAAACATGGACATTAAATATATCTAAATAGTCGTAACGACCTCAAAACAAACTAATTTGATTTCATAATATATCAAATAAAAATACCACTGTCAACTAATATAGTAATATAACTTGCACTCTTTGGACTTGGCAATCACAAAACATGCCCAAGTAGCACCTAAGCGGTATAATGAGCGTTACAAATGCCGCTTAAGAGAGATTTATAACGGCTTAACCATCATAAGCAAGCGCTACAGTAGCGATAGAGAACTTCTCAATCACTTCTATAACACCGAAAAGGGCCCACTTTATACGGGCCTTAACGACACAAAGGCGCGTGAAAAGTGATTGTAGGACCTAAAAGATATATAATAAGGTCTTCTACCACCTTTATAGAATTTGCACACATACAAAGGCGCGTGAAAAGTGATTGTAGGAGGTAAAACATATATAATAAGTTCTTGTAGCACCTTAATAGAATATGTACATATACAAAGGTGCGTGAAAAGCGATTGTAGGAGGTAAAAGAAATACAATAAGTTCTTGTACCACCTTAATAGAATATGCACATATACAAAGGTGCGTGAAAAGCGATTGTAGGAGGTAAAAGAAATACAATAAGTTCTTGTACCACCTTAACAGAATTTAAACATGATTGTGACGTGACTGTTACACTGAAATAAATCTCAGGTGTTTTTTTATTACATTTTCAATAGCATGAGTGAAAGGAATATATGTTCTTAGATGATTAAAAAGTGATCGGATAAATGTCAATAATGGACGAATAGATATAGGTAAATAATTGGAATGAATTTTCACTCATATACGTAAAAAACTAGTGCGAGCATCAGGTTACTGACAAAATATGCATTCATTTAGCTAAATATTTCATGCACTTGCGAAACTCGTGGAATTTTTAGTCATTTATATTATTCAAGTGCAATAATTTTTTTAGGTTAACTTGTAATTTCTTCTCGAATGAGGCATTAGGACTTTTTGTGATTTTATTACAGCATAACATGTAAAATGGGTATGTTTATTTTTTAAATTATGGCCTGAGGTAAGAAAAGTGATCGATTTTTCGACATGATTAATCTCTTTATCAAAAACTGTAATGGCGGCTTGCTACAACTGGCTTAGACGTTTACTATATCCATTTAAACGGTTTAAGAAGTAGAAAGGCGCTAGTGACCACTATTACAACGCTTTGGGATCAACAATCATCGTACTATGGAGTATTTTTACTCTTTTTGGGGTACAGAAGCGCTTGAATTCTTCTTTTTAGCCCTTAAACAGTTACTATGGAGTTCAAGATATAACGTTGTACAACGTTGATGATGATGATGATGATGATGATGACGACGATGACCATGATGATGACGCTGACGATGACGTTGACAATGACGTTGACGATGACGTTGACGATGACGTTGACAATGACGTTGATAACTGCTTGAGTGTTATATGTGATATTTGTAACTCTTTTGAAGCGCTTTTACCTTACTAATTGCTATTTTAGATCTCATAGTGCTATTTAGTATATATATAACTCTGCATTGTATCTAAAGCCTGTACAAGAACTTAATAACACACCTCTGTTTCTACAAAGCCGTAATCGTCGCTACTCTACTTCTTCAATACCACCCTTCTCTTAAAGAGATATTACAATCTCTTATATATAGTCTAAGGAATATACAAACTCTCTTCAACCGCTGTTATACAACAAAGAAGCGGTACAGTGCCTTCTTATACTGCTTGTGTGCTACTTGGGTGGAGATATACCATGCTGTGAAATTACTTGTTAGCCGTGGAGCAGATAAAATAAATTACTCATAAAAAAATTCATGAAATTGTGATGGCCCAGGCCTAGATCAAACGAAGCTAGTTTTAGATCAAATCAAATTGGGTAATTTATCACAAATAATCATAAATTTATATATTATTCTATATTCTACCTGTGTGGTTTTAATACAACTATCGAGTAATTTGCTAACTTCATAGTCAAAGGTAATAAAATTGCTGACTTGGCACTTCTCGGGATCTCAAAACTTTTTTACGGCGAAAGTGTTAAAAGACTGCATCATTTTTACAGGAATGTTTTTGATGGGGTTTAGTTTATTACAGTGCTCCCAAAGTAATAATGCGCATACAAATCTATAGCCGAGTGACCGGACGTACCACGTGACCTTATTGCTTGTATAGAAAGTGTAAGGAAACTCGAACTTTGCCGAACAGTGGCGAAGATTTTGTATGCGCAAATGTACTTTGGGAGTACTGTACAAGCATTTCCAAAAAATGTTTTAAAATTAAATTGTTCCTTATTTTACCTATTACAAACTTTTGCCCGCGGCTTCTCCAGCGTTGATGTCGTTTTTAGATTTTTTCAGTAATTGGTACTTGCAAAATTTATTACAGAACACGGTTATACGTACTTAAAAATACTTTTGATTTATCTTTTCAAAGATCAATAAATTACATCAAAAAAGAAAAATCATGTAGCTCTAAAAATAAACTAGGTGTAAATGAGCAAGTTTATGAACACATATATTATACTGATCATACTACGTAGCTTTCCTAAACTAACGTACACGAAATAATAAAAAAAAACGAAAATAGAGTAATTTTTACTTCTTTTGCGCATTCCTTTCTTTGGGAAATTTGTTAATTTGCCAGTAGAAAATATGTTTTCTTATAGGCAGTGTATACAGTGCCGCTAGTGGCATTTTATTACAATGGGTTAAAGGCTTGTGGCATTTTAACCCATCGTAATAAAATACCACTAGCGGCACGGTGCATCCTTTTAGACTGCCGCTAAGTGTATACAAATATGTTTGCGGCAAAATAGTGCCGCAGATTTTTTCGTGTATATCATAAATTCTGCTAACACTACGGGGGTCGCCTCACTCCGCTCCAGTCCCCAAATATATTTATACCAGGTGACTTTTTGATGATCGTCTAAATTCATACTGGAGACTTGATAAGTGATCAGTATCTTGGATCAGTAAAATTTTTTGTGAAATTCGTAAAATGAAATTTCGGCTTCCCATAGAAATTCAGTTCCAGTCCCGAGTGAATCACTATGGGGAGTCGACATTTTACGAATTTCACCAAAATTATTATTGATCCATGATACTGATCACTTACCAAACCACCAGTATGAATTTGGACGATGATCAAAAAGTCACCTTGTGTATAAACCTAAGACGCTCCTCCTTGCTCCGATTCGCTTCGCTCGTCGGTCGCACCTATTTTTGACTTTTTATTAAAAGACTTTCGTACATTTCTTAATGCTGGTGAATTAATAAACAAAAAATTAAAAAGTTCCGACAAGCATTCGAACCCTAAAACCTGGTTTCTTAAATGTCAAAAATGCAACAAGCCTGGTGGCATTTTACTCCTTTGTAATAAAATCCCGCTAGCATTACTGTATACTGCTTTTCTTATGAAACTGCTTATCTTTTCTACAATTTGTATATCCCAGGGTATCCGTATTTTTCAACAATAGCTGCTATCTGCTTCATTGAACGTGCAATAATACAAATTGAAACCCTTAAATGGATTGCGTTTAAATGTACGTCCTCCAATATCGCCATTTGCAATGCATTTATCTGGAAACGTACGTGCTTTACGTACATGAAATAAAAAAAAAAAACAGATAAAACTGCAAAAACTATTGTATACTTATGTAAGCAACTGCAGTATATCCATGAGTATCTGGAATTTGAGCGGTTTGGTTAAAAACTGTGCACCGCTGTAACATTTTACGGATGTCAATTTCAGCGGCGGATGGCGCGGCGCGTGTAATAAACGGCTGCCTGCTGCGTATAGTATTTGATTTAAGCTGTGCAAGTACGCGGCTAAATTGTCTCGTCTTATTTTATTGCATGTTTATATAGCGTTACGCTGGGAATAGCGCCATTTCTGAGGGACTTGTTTTTGTCAAAATCCTTAATAAAATAAGTCAGAAGGGTCTAGTCAAGTTTTAGTACACCCTCGCTCCAAAATATCATATAATGTAGGTAGTGTTATGTGTAGTTCGTTGAAAAGGTCGGCCCCCGCTGAAAGTGGTTGTAGCTTTAATATAATCACGGAAAATTGCTTCAAGTTATAAGGATCTAATCTAAACAAATAGAAGCAGGCGGTTCTCCGTTTGGAATCTATTAAACGTCGAAGTTGTAATATTGGATCCCCAGCCGGCGCCGTCGTCGTCTTTACTATCACTTTACTCATTTTTATACTCGCCATTTTGGCTTACTCGGTGTCCCAGATTCACTATGAATACAGAGTAGACTCCTGTAACGCGATACACGCCCTACTTCGGGAGTTTTCAAGTTTATTAGTTGTTTGCTTCTTACTTACTAGGCTTACTTGTAAGCTATCGATGTTCTTCTTTTCTTAAGGCGATATGCGAAAAAAATATGGGTGTTTCTATTCTGTGTATTTCATGAAATACACGGAAAATTATAATTAGTTTCTGGTATATGCATCTTGACTATATAATCTAGGGATTTCAAATTGAAAAACATGTTTGGATAAATTTTCTTCGATAGAAATAATTGTTGAAATGAGGTCTTCAAACACACTTTTTCTCCTCGTTTGACGAATAGGAACCATATACAGAACTCAAACATATGTTATTAGGTGTGTTTCAACAATATGTAGAGATTTAATATTTGAAATTTTGCTAGCTATTTTAGTTTTTTTATAAAAATTTTAAAACTAACATTTTTCGCTTTCGCTCTGAATCCGCCCCTCTCGCACTGCGCGATTTTTCGCTTGGAGTGACAGTGACAAAAATAAAATTAGCCTCTTAAGGGAGTTGTTCACAAACGCACATGTAATTATTGCAGTGGCGTACACAGAACTTTTTCCGGAAAAGCAATCAGAAGGTCAAGTACGACAAAAAAAAAGTTTTTTTTTAATAACACTTTGAAAAAGAAATCATGTTTACTCTAGGGTAGGCAGTGCCTACCCTGGCGTCAT
This sequence comes from Ypsolopha sequella, assembly GCA_934047225.1. Classification (NCBI taxonomy): domain Eukaryota; kingdom Metazoa; phylum Arthropoda; class Insecta; order Lepidoptera; family Ypsolophidae; genus Ypsolopha; species Ypsolopha sequella. The sequence goes on from OW203992.1 coordinate 12,557,950, forward strand.
ACAAACTTTTTTTTTCGAAGTGTTATTGACCTTTTGATTGCTTTCCTGGAAAAAAGTTCTGTTCACGCCATGTATTTATTGTTATTATTATTTTTAAATAAAAATCAATAATATACGTGACAATAGTTTAATATCGATTAAGTTTTTTTAGCAACGTGGTGTTCTTTTGTGCATTAATTTGTAAATGATCCTGCACAATTATAAACACCCTTTTCCTGCCTGCAACCTTTCCTATGTACTATTAATGTTTTACATTTTTTCCCACTGTTTAACGACTATGGATACAGTCCTATTGCGCCAATCATTAACTTGCAAAATTGTAACAATGTGCCTTTCAACTTTAATAATTAAATTGTTTTCTTTGAATATATTGGTTTTATTTCCTCACACTATGCATTTAAAAACGTAGTATGATACACGGGCGTAAGAGCAATAAATTACTCGGTTACGTTTAAAACACTCGCTACGCTCGTGTTTTAAATCGTCCTCGTCATTTATTCCTTTTCGCCCTTGTAGCTCAAACTACTATTAAAGTTGTTGTGCAGGATCATTACCTAAGTAATATTTAAAATAACACAAATTTTCTAGAAAAGCAAAAATCAACATTCAATGGTCGCATAATAGAGGAATTTCTTAGCTAACGTGTATTGTTTATTCCGTTCAGCGTAATCTAATAAGCTTTATCTTTTTTGTATAAAAAGTAGGAACCAGTGATTGTCAGAGATTGGCAAATCAATACAGTTTAGGCAAAATAGCTATCAGGATTTCAGTTTAAGGCGGGGCGGGCGGCGGGAGCCCACAACGAGCAATAAGGCGCACCGAGCCACGGGGCCTTGTCTTAATTGTCAATAAAAGTGAGTCCCGGCGCGCCTCCGCTTGGCCTCCTCGAATATAATTAACGAACTTCCGCGATTTTCGACTTTGTAAATTGCCTCATGGTTTCGTCGATCCGCGTCCTGGTTTGCTGATATAAATTATGTACCTAGAAAATTCATCTTACATTTGAGAATAGCCCTTTACAGTTGCATTCATTTTTATTGAGGTCTTTTTGTGTTTTCACGGCAGAAAGTTTTCTTAACTCTTTTAGAACACAATTGGAAATGGGCATAGCCAGGGGGAGGTTTTGGGGGTTCAAACCCCCTCCCCCCGAAAAGTTTAAAATATTATAGCACTACCCCTGCTTTGATGTTTTCCGAGTCAAGTGCCACTTCTGCTAGCAGCTGCTAGAAACGTTTTGTGTTTCCAAACAATTTTTCACGAACATATTGAATATCAATTTTATTTCATGTAATTTTTTGTCGTTTTATTTCCTTGAACCCCTCTCGAAACTAAAACCTGGCTACGCCTTGAATCGGATTGAATTAGAAATGTTCAGAATTTATTACAGTCACGATTTCTTAATTTTCTTTTGTCTGTTCAAACCAACATAAAATACATTAACATTTTTATTGAAACCGAAATTGTGTACAAAGAAGATCTCAACTTCAATCTTTTGATATAAATATAGGCACCAAAAGATTGTCAGCTGATACGAAATGGACTGAGGGTTTTACGTATTGAAAAAGGCGGCGGAACGATACTTATCAATAATGTCACCAACCCTCGGGGGATTCTCGAGGCTCAAAAATAAAAGCCCGATGAAAGACAGTGGGACTCGCGTTCTTTGACGTTTCATATATTGTACGAGTCTGCGATGACACTAAAATAAGTCACTGTTCCCCAACCGTCAACTTCGCGTCGCCCGACAATTTGTTTGAATATACTCATGGTGTGGCTTTGAATTTGCTTCGGCAAAGATTCAGTCTGTCAGGACACCTGTTAAGAGGGTTAATATGTTTTATTTATTCAGTTTAATTTGTCACGATACATTTTTGTTAATTTTATATGAAATAGATAACACAGCTAAGACTCACTATTATTTATGCGAGAAAAACTCAAGGTCACTCTTAAGTTGACCGAAACGTCGATCATCTATTTCGTTATGTATGATGGGCACTCACCCTAACTTTAGTGATATAATTTTATATGAATTTAAAAATTGTAACGACCCTATGTACCGAATATCGATCACCACAATGCACCTTAAGGAATAAAGGTAGACTCGAACAGAAATATGATCTCTTGAATGGACACTTAATTGTTTTGAAAAATGAAAAAACAGAGTTCAAAGTTACTAACATACAATATTGTACAAACACGGGTATCACTGAAAGCAATTTATTTCGTCTACTTTTGGGACAAAATAAAGAAATAATAAATATTTAGATTTATATGATTGTAAGCGTAATCCATCGCTTTGGAAATTTCTCTGAGACTTTTTTTAATATCTCCCATACTGTAATTATAAATACCTAGATTGTTTATCCCATGTTATAATATTACATTATTACACCGCCATTCTTCGCTGCGATTGGCCCAATTTATTATAAAACCGCTGGAGAGCCAATTAACAACAGAGACGAGAAATAAGTACCGACCTTATTTCTTAACCCACGCCCCCTTTATCCTGATTGGTCTTCAAGGCAGCTTACCGAACGACGAACCCGAGGTTCATGAAAGAGTGTTCTCCTTCTCATTTTTCGTGAAATTGTTAGTTGAAAGCATTATAAATAACGACGATAATTTTGATGGTCGTAGATAAATTATTGTATGCAACTGAATATAATTAGACATTGGGAAACTCGTGCAATACTATTACGAAACTCACAATGTCCCAAATTATGTTACAGTTGCATAAAATATTAAACTAAATTTAAATTTTAAAAAACTTTCTCACTTGTCGGAAAAATGTATATTACGACATCCCTGATTTAAGAAATCGACTCGCCTACCTATTATAATCATGTTTATAACAAATTGTTATACGTCGTTCATAGCTGGTGTCTAAAATATAAAAGTATACCTACATCTCATACTCTTGCAAATGGTGTGATATGTATGAGAAACCGTTTGAGAAAAAAATCGTAAAAATAAAAAATGAAGCTAGTACAAGTGCATTTAATTTATGATGGCATTTGAGTTTCACAATCGCAAGTTTTTTCGGTTGTTGTGTAGATAAGGGGCACTATGGGAAAAAAGAATCGGAAAAATTTCAGAAAAGCGTATAATTTTCAAGTCCCGCATCGTGCCCCCTTATAATTTTTTCAAATACGATACGTGTTAAAAAAATACACAACCACATTTATGCGGATGACCTGGCAGTCAAAAGACTGATCGTTAAATTATAAATTACCTACACATCAAAAGCATTTAAAATAAATATTCGTTGATTGACCAAAAGTCCTAAAAGTTCTAATTTATGACATTAAAAACGCGAAGTAAAAGAGTTCAGCTAATTATTATGACCTTAATACTCTAATTTAGAGACCCACGTTTTATGCTTTTAATGGTCGCAGTTAAAACTCTACCTTTTTAGAGGAATTAATAAAAATCGGTCAAGTGCGAGCAGATCTCGCACCCCGACGCTTCTACGGAACCCAATGCTACGGCATTTAAACAAGTAGACTTGAAGAAAATACTTACTCATGTAAATATTGACTTACAAAATGTATGAAACAAAACTGCATTAATAATTTGAATTTGAATTTATGTTTCCCTTCCCCCCACCCCACACCGCAAGATGACGAGATATTAAAAAAAAAACGAATTTGTGAAATTTTTTACAGTTTTTTCCATGAAATGGTAACTGTTTATTTAAAGAAAAGTGTATAAACTTAGTTTTCTTTACATGAACGAAGTCTGTATTTCTCTCTTATTTTATTTTCAGTGGATATAAAAATATACAACTTGCTAAACTTTGCGTAAGAACAGCTATTATGATGGTGTTTCATCAAATTTTGCTATTTGGGCTGTACATAGACGTAAATAGCTGTTGCTACAATACTTATGAAAAAAATATGAAGAAAAAAAGCTGTTGACTTCACAATCAGTTTTTAACTTTTGTGTCCAGGCGTTAAGGGGCCTTTTAAATAAAGTATATGGTACAAAACATACAGAAATTTTACATTCCTTACCTAATTTAGTTTTCGAGATTGACTGAAATGGTCTGAAACTAACAACTTTCACGGCCTGATACTACTTTATTATCGAAGAAAACAATTATTTATTTTTACTCTATAAGTAAACAACGACACACCCAACATGCCAGAGTAAGAAAAATACGACACTGAAAAATAATTTTATTGAATTTTTAATTAAATATTTAGTTTTGGGTCAACATTCCACACAAAATATCCGAATAACAGGTCCGTAACCCATTCTGTCTACTGGATAAAACCCGTGACATACGGACGTAAAGACAGCAGATTAACATTATAGGGCTCCGTTTTGTACTTTGTGTACGGTACCCCAAAAAGGGATAGAAACATTTTTCGTTACTTAATTTAATTTATGTTAATGTAAATAACATCTCGTTTTCATAATTACAATTTTTGTTCTTAAAAAGCAGCGCTAGCTCAGTAGATAGGACTCTAAACGTTGAGATCCGGGGCGCCCAGAGGGCCTATTATGTATCTTTAGTTGCCATCTGGACTGGGTGTCTATCATTAAAACATAGATATACTATCGAATTCCTATTGTCTAAGGATATGTTCGCACTTGAAGTGACGACACAGTTCATAAATAGTTCAATACCCACTAAAGGCAATTTTGAAAGTTCCGTTTTTAGCTATGTTTTTGATGATAGGCACCTGCAACTAAAGATACAGAATAGAGGGGCAGGTCCTAACCATGCCGGTCAAGCATGCACCAAGGAATTTTTGGGAATTTATGTGCATAGTAATGAGCTCGTCTCCTACATGAAGATTTTTATATCTTTTGAGATAATTTTCTCCCCTTTTGTATTTTTTATCTCTTTATTCAATTAATGTATAGACTTACTTTTTACATTTATTTGTTTGTAACTAATATTATAAAATAGGCATGATCTTGCTAAGTTTCTTGCCCTTCTTCTTAGCAAGACTAATCAAATGGGCCAAACAAGTTTATCCTAAAATCGAGTTTGGCCGGTAACATTTATAAAAAGAGAAGTCCTGGCTCATCAACGCCCAGCCCAAACTCTTGGCCTACAAAGCTGAAATTTTGCGCAGAAGGAACAAGGCTGGTTTTTTTGAAATTCCCACGGGTCGGGAGAAACGAGATCAACGCGAGCAACGCCGCGGGGCATTCGCTAGTATCATAGTATATAGAGATTAGTGGTAGGAAAGTTAGACTGGCAAGGATAGATAGAAGGACAGTTATCATATAGAGAGGTTGAGAAATATATGGTCCAAAGAGTCCACCGTTTGAGACCACCAGTCCCAGAGAGGTCTCTTAGTTTGGATATAACATGCGAATTGCTTGAAACGTTCTATTTTTTTTTATAGAGGTCACTCTGTATTTACTTCAAAATATGGCCATGCTCCCTGGTCGGTCAATCTGTATATATAAAATTCAAAGTCCTGACTGACTGACTGACTGACTGACTTATATATCAACGCACAGCCTAAACCACTGGTCCTAGAGACTTGAAATTTTGCATATAGATACCTTATATAGTGTAGGCATCCACTAAGAAAGGATTTTTCAAAAATCACCCTCTAAGGGGGTGAAACGGGGGTCCAAAGTTTATATGGGGAAACAAGATTAGTTAGACTATTTTATTCGAGACTTCACAAGAGTACTCCTATCTATAAATGAGTAAACATGTATTTCAGGTTTTTTCAGAATTCCACCCCTAAAAGGGGGAAATGGGGTGACAAATTCTGAAAATCAACATGGGTATCGTTTGTATGGTTTATCGGGTCGCTGATTACGAAAACAACAACTATTTCTAAATCCAACGAAGTGGACGTGAAATACCATCATCCCCTGTTGGGGTGCGATGGGGTTGATATGTTGAAATGTGTAAATATCAATACATTAGGGTTCCATTTTTTCCTTTTGAGGTATCTATCTATCTATATATCCACAATCTATCTATATCTTTCAATATCCCAGCAAAATATTTTTGGAATGGAAGGTTGAAGGGGTTGGACCACGGGGTACCAAAAAAAGTTCTTTTTTATGTGAATACTTTGACGGCCTGTTTCTCCCAAACGGCTAGACTTAGACCCATGTTGATGGGTGTCTAGGAAAAGGTTTCGACGAGATCTACCCGCCGAAAGTGTCAAAACTTTACAGGCCCGTATCTCCCAAACAGCTAATGCTATAGACCCATGTTCATGGTACTCTAAGAAAAGGGCTCGGCAAGATCTAAAGTCGAAAAAAAAAAAATTGACAAACATTTGATCGGCCATATCTCCCGAAAGGCTAATTGTAGGGAGTTCGGGTTTCAACTATTGTGATCGGTCAAGCAGGGGCTATATGACCAAAAAAAAAATTAAACAGTTTTGACAGTTTTTTGACAGGTCCAAAAAAAGTATCCCGATTTGCATAAAACTCAAGGGGCATTCGGGGTCGCCAATTACGCTGCTGTATTCAAATTTGAAATTTTTTGACAACTGATAGGGATTTTGACACTCTTTCGGAAAAACTTTGATCGGTGAGTCCGTTTGGCATTCTGGTGAGGCCGAAAAACGAGCATGTGAGGACGGAGAACGCGCCCGCGAGGCCGAAGGCCGAGCAGGGCGCGTTCGTAGTCTGAGCATGCAAGTTTTTCGGCCGAGCACTACACCTTGACTCCCAGAGGGAGTGAGAGCACTTATAATGTTTGTTTCTGAAAAAAATGTAATTTGTTTCCTGTAGGCCACGCGGGCGAAGCCGCGGGCAGAAGCTAGTTATAAAATGAAAGTGTTCCCTCATACCAAAGTTCGGAATTAGGTATAGTATAGGAGTACATGCTACCAAAGATATTAAACGAACTACCAAGTGAAATTGAATCGTAATCCTCACAAAATAAATACTATTTCAAAGTGTCACTATCTCGATAAGAAAATTGATAAAATTAAATAAGTAAAATTTTAGTTGACACATAAACCTCTTTATAGTTTCCCTAGCTGTGTAAGTTACTGTACTTGTGCTGTATTGATGGTAATATGGAAATTCCCGGGATTTGGCTCACTCTCGTATTGTCCGTGCTTGCATCTTTGACTGCAACAGACACGTATGCTCAAAAAAATTTGCCCGTTTTTGTTAGGTATATTGTGTATTGAAACTGCTTAAACTGATTGATCCTGGCCATAAAGACGCGTTCCTGTCAAATTAAAAAATCAAAAATTGTCATTCAATTACGGTCATTCAATTCAAGTCGGTCTGCCTGTAAAGTTTCGTGAAACACGTTTTTCTTTTTCTCCGCGGAATATTTCTGTTTTATTTGTTAATTAAGGATGTGGCACAGGCCCATATTTGTTTCTATAATATTGTTACCAAGCTACATAGGCGTTGTTGTTTGTGAAGCGTGTTTTAGTTACTCGAACGCTTATGTCAATTGATGACGTAGTCTTGTGCTGCCGGGGTTTACCTATATTAACATCTTGTTCCAAATTCTAAAATCACACTACCTAATTCCAAACTCTGCTTATGACACTTACAAGACAATATGATTAACAATTGCGATTTTCTGTCACCCTATGTTCAAGTCATGAAAGAAAATAATATATGGCGATTTATCTTTAATAATTAAAATGAATAATTAAAATATTAAATATCCACTCTTTAGGACAAAAAAATTGCGTAGCAACGGAACCCAATGTCGTTTTTAACAAGTATATGAAACGAATAAAAACTTATGATAGAATATGTTTATTGAATAGAATAGAATATGATAGAATAGAATATGACTTTATTTATCTAAAAATTGCACAATAAAAGAATAGGATTACCTTGGGGCCTACAAGAGCGTATGTGCCGGTGCTATAGGTGCCAAGCTCTTCCCTTACAGAGTTTTACATTAAAAATGAAAAATAAGAGAATACAAAAAATAAAAAAAGAGCATGCAGCTTAACTTATAATAAATATGTAAATCAAGGGCATGTAAGAAGGTGGGTCTGTGTGAAGATAGACTATGTTATGCCGTGTCGTTGGCCATTATTCACATGCTGATGATCGAGAACTAACAGTAGAAACTGAAGAGGTTTCGTTATCTAAGCACGGTTAATTTAAAACACCTTCAGCAAAATATTATAAATTGGTTCAGTAGAATAAAAATAAATAATGTTAAACGACATACAAAATGAAATTTAACCTTTTTCCTTAATTCCCCAATTGTTGTCTGATTCTGTTCGTACACAAGATAAAACAAATATAATTTTCATTCTTATAAAGTGATTTTGATTGAATTATTCAAATTCATATACAACATTATTTTGCTTCTTATTTCTCGCGTCTAAAAAATGCAAATAATGTAAAAATAAATTATCACAGTGATTAAAATATTATACGTAAATTAATGATATATTAGTAAATAAATAATTCGTAAATGGTATACGAATCACTTTAATATCTAAATTTATAGCTCAATCGATAAAACTAAAAGTTTTATTATTTGAACGAGTCAAATAATAAAACTATGTTTTATCCATCCAACTAATGTTTTAGATATTTAAGAGATTCATACTGATATAATTAATAACATTTCAAGTTTTTTAAGTGAAAACTTCTTAAGGCACGTTAAGCAATTATTGGTAGGGAAAAATCTTATGCGTTCGCATCACCGACACCCGTCACCGACATGCAGTGACGTTGACGGTAAAATTTTCACTTCTGTCGGCAGTCCCCATGACTGACTATGCTTTTTTTGTTTTTTATTAGCTATCAGAAGTTTTATGACCCTTTGTCTTTCTGATTGAGAGTACTTTCAATTATTGGTTCCATGCAACCAAAGTAAGTAACCGGAGGAATTACTCAACCAATAATTTATTTACCAGCGCAAAAAGACCTTATAAAATCTTTTCACCGGGAATCACTATAAATTGAATTTTTTAATAGTATATATCTGATTATTGTTAAACGGCTCACCTCAATAACTCTTTTTGATCGGGATAGCCGACCAGTTTCAGCAGATTCAGATTGCCTTCTTCTGGGCGAGTGAAGACGCTTCTGCGACGACGTTGCGCTATGCAAAAAGAATTATTGAGGTAAGCCGTTTTGTAATAATCACGTTTTAATAAGTTTAATTCAATTCTATAATAGTATATATCTATCTAGAACAGGAAAAACTCGAGTTTGAAACATTGTATATACGCATCTTTGTACAAAAAGGTCTCAGGATCCTGAAATCAGTGCTAAAGCCAAGGGTGAGTTATTGTGAACTCCAGCATAAACTGCCTCTAAGGTAGGCATCCCGCCCACTCGCCTCATCAAAATGTAAACAAGCTGGTATATAATTTAGACCGAGTAAAATATGTGAGAATTACTCAGCTTGGTATTTACTAGGAAACTTAAATCTAACCTTTCGGAATGTTTGTGCAATCTTTTCTCGTTTTAATCATGGAAGTACTCGTAGCTTACATCTTTAAAGAAAGTATGGTATTTGTGAATCACAGTTAATAACTTTCATTCATTCATTAAAATTTTCAAGTTAATACAACTTTTACTAAGATGTCGAGTGCGAGTAGGACTCGCGCCCTGAGAGTTCCGCACCGTTTAATTAAGTTAATATACTTAAATAATTTAAACGGAAATTACCAACTTATCATTACATACAAAATGTATGAAACAAATCTGCAAAATTAAGTTTGTTGAGTATTCGGGAACGTAACATATACATACAGCATATGGTACTTTGGTGTTTGAGATAGACCCCGTAACAAAAGCGGTCGAAAAATTACAACTTTGATAGATAAATATTTATAGGTACTCCACTCAACGAGTTCTAGACAATGACAACCTACATACTAGAGTAAGAAAAAACATTTTTTGGGCTCTATTTTCGTTTATGAGGAGGCCCCCCCTGAAAAACAATTTAATTACACCTTTAATTCAATGTTCGGTTTTGGTTCAATATTTTACACAAAATATCAAAATTTCTGGTCTCTATTTCATTCCGTCTAAGAGCTAGATACCTGTGACATACGGACGGGCAGACTAACGGACAGCGGAGTGAGATTAAATAGGGTTCCGATTTTTCCTTTGTGTACGAAATCCTAAAAACGAAATTAAAATTACTAATTACCCGTTTTAAAGTAATTACCTATAATTTCATGAAGGATATGATCGCAGCGTCCATATCTTCAACTGTCGCTTGCGTTATCCGATCAGATGCTGGTGGATGCTTTGAAGCCAGGGCCGAAAGGGTTTCCAGATTGTCGCGAACTACCACGTTTGTCTTGGTAGGTTTCAATTTGAGTTTTTTTTTGTTTTTGGCAGTTTGTTTTAATTTTTTGTGTAAAAGAGCCGCTCTGTTTTGATTTGGGCACGTGCAGTGTCCGGAATGAGTTGCAAAAGAGGTTTTCCCAACAAGCTTTGCGACTTTTATTGGTGAAATTTCCTAGTATGGATGACAAGGAGTTTGTCATGTTTCTAGCGCCACGGGGGATAATACACTTAACAATTGGTATAAGTTTGTTTAAAGTTGCTAATGCGTTCTCAAAGTTATGATAATGATAGTAAGTTATAATTTAATTAAATAGTATAATTTCTTAACTTATGATTCCTCTAAGGTGTAAACATTAATTGATTACAGACTGTAAAAGGAAAAGGACTATATGAGACAGGTAGACAAAGATATAGGTATATGTTTTTCTTTTTTTCATTAACCTGAATTCCTGCTGTCTTGTATTTTCTTATCCCTTGGTTAAAGTAGATATAAGTCATATATTGTATAGTATAAGTTTTATGTTGAAAAAAAAAAAATACATGATCTTGCTAAGTTTCTTGCCCTTCTTCTTAGCAAGACTAATCGAATGGGCGGAGGTAGGCATGTATTTATATATGTAACCTATTAGTATGTAGTATATAGGATGGGATTTGGTCGGCTGCCTGGATTCGTGCTGGGGGCTCGGTTGGTGATCATTGAACCTTGTTCCTGGTCCCTGGCCGGGTCTCCGGTGTGGGTTCGGGCGGCTGATTGGATTTTACCTTGTATAATATATATTTTACCTATCATTATAATCGTAAATATATTGCTACATAAATTAAATAAACCTTTAATTTAGTTCATGTACATTTATTATTTTATTACATATATTTTCTTTATTAGATTAAATTTGACGTGTAAAAAGTGTATATACGAGTATCTATACCTGCTTTGCAAAATAAACTATTTGAATTTGAAGTAGAGGTGCATTCGAAGAGATTGTAAATAAAGTACTCAGTTGTTTATGTTTTCTTCCCATGTGTACCTTTAGTTAGACCACTCTGTCTGTTCTCTTAAATATTTGGGACGTGGACACTTGGGGCACAGAACTAGTCCAGATATTAACGACGACGCTACAGGATTGGACTCGCCATCTAAATCCACCGCCTGGCATGCAATCTGTAGCATACTCACATACGCTGGCCACGTAAGAACGGTGCCAAAACCGTCGCACCAGTGACGCCGCTACCCATCACAAGTCTGTTTTTATATCATCTCTGTTGTATTCGTTGCCTCACATTTGTAATTTATTCTTTTATTAATATTATTGTAAGTATAAAATTTAATTAAATCTAAGTAAACCATTTTTAAATAGATGTACATTAAGTATATTTAGTTAAAAGTTAATTATTTTACATTGAACCTGACCTGCAATACGTGTATACAATGTACTTATATTACGAGTACATAAATAAATTTATTTGATTTCATTTCAATAAGTGTCTTTAACCACTTGTTTACATACGAGCTTTAATTAAACATATTTTATTTTAATCTGTATTCTAAAGAAATTTTCCGCTTCCCTGATCTTAAAACACAAAGGTCTAAAAATAAGCCAGTACCCTGCAGCGAACCTATTTTACAATTTAATCAAGTTTCTAATAAGAAGCCGTGTAATAATTCTTGAGCGGGAATATATCGTGGAGGGTACAAATTGTGGGCTTGTGGCCTCCGACGGCTGTTTGTGGGTAAGAATGATCCTTAAAATATGCGGTATGCGTGCTCCGTAGCCCAGCCAGGCCTGAATCTACTCACTTATTTATTTTATCACGATTCAAAAACGGGTCGACGCAACTACTCGTATATGCAAAGTTTGTGGTTTCTGTGCGATACACAATATTATATGATATTCCATCCACTGTATTATGTTTTCAGCAGAGAGTACATTTTTTTTTATTTTCAATTTTATCTGCCCTTAGTCGCCGCACTATAATCAGATATGTTGAAAGATCTGACCTATGTCAGAATACTCCCTAGAGTCGAACACATTTTGCTTGCTTCAGTCGCTATAAAAATTGGACACATTGAGTAGTTTTGACGCTAGAACCTTTTTGGAGGTGTAGTCAGTCAATAGAGCTTTTTATGTCTTTGTATGTTGATGTTTCTTTTTGAATGGTTGTTAATCCCAAGTATTTATGAGCTTCAGTTGTTTTGATAAATCTTGGGATACTGAAGAACATTACGTATTGAGAACATTATGTTGGAGGACACACTGGTTCTGCTGTCTTCTGTTGTAATTAGGAAGTTTGTTGTCTACTTCAAAGCGGATTGACTGCCTATGAGCCACTAACAGCCTGTTGCAGAAAGGGTTTTTAAGTTTAATGAACCTTTAAAGTTGATGCCATCCCTTACATTGTTCTTGACAAAGAAAGTGACAACATTCATGAAAGTCTCATTTAACTTAAAAACCCTTTCTGCAATTGGCCGTAAATATTATAATTTTTGACTTGTAAACACGGGCTTTAATACGTCATTTGTTAAGGCGATATACGAAAAAAATACGGGTGTTTCTTTTCTGTGTATTTCATGAAATACACGGAAAATTTTAATAAATTACTGGTATATGCATTTTGACTATATAATCTAGGGTTTTGAAATTGGAAAACATGTTTGGATAAATTTTCCTCGATAGAAATAATTGTTGAAATGAGGTCTTCAAACACACCTTTCCTCCTCGTTTGACGGATAGAAACCATATACAGAACTCAAAAATATTTTATTAGGTGCGTTTCAACAATGTCTAGCGATTTGATATTTGAAATTTTGCTAGCTATTTTAGTTTTTTTAATAAAAATATAAAACCAACTTTTTTCCCTTTCGCCCTGAATCCGCCCCTCTCGCACTGCGTGATTTTTCGCTTGGAGTAACAGTGACAAAAATAAAATTCGCATAGCCTCTTAAGTCATGATTGTGTTTGAATTAGTTGAGTTTATTGATTTTATATAATACTAAAGTTGAAGCTTCGTTAACAAATTGAAGAAAAGGGATATAATATTTGATAAGATTAATAAAAATAGCTAAGTGCTCAAATAAAACTTGCAAAAATGCTAATTTGTTATATTAGATCCAATTCTTTGAAAAAATATATTTTCGACGTCATATTTTATAGGAATTATTTAATTGCAATTTGATTTAAGATTATTGGTGCCGAATTTCATTCGAATTTATTATTTTCTTTGAACTTATCTGGAAATTACGAGCTTAAGATTAAAGGTCAGTCGATTAGCAAAAACTGCATAACTTAACTATGTATTTCTTGTTTAGAAGTTAACAATTGAAAATATTTTGGTTTGTGGCAGTTAACACCAATAGTTCAGTATTAGTAAGGTTTATAAAACAGGAGTTTGAAATTTAATGCACAATTAGTCATGATCTTTAAACTCTCGCGTTTTGTACACATTATAATATATATAATCGGGTCTACCGCGATCAATTTTTACCTTTTTTACGAAACGTCGGGCGTCCCCTTTTCGTAAAAAAGGTAAAAATTGATCGCGGTAGACCCGATTATATATATTATAATGTAGTCATGATCTGTTTGAAACAAAGTTAAAACAACATTTTAAGTTTGTTTGGACCAGATCATGACTAACTGTGCATTAAATTTCAAACTCATGCTTTATAAACCTCACTAATACGGAATTATTGCTGTTTATTGGCACATACTAAAATGTTTTTCAAATTTAACTTCTAAACAAGAAATACAACGTTAAGAGGATGGCATACCCTAGCAACTTTTTTTATTACCCGTCCAGCACAATAAGTCCAATGGCAAAGACCTTATTTGTTTTTGATAGAGGCGATTATATGTTGGCGCATGGGCCTCTTCTTCCTGGACGCGTAATACTAGTGATCACGCAGCAACAAATTGGTGTGTTTTTAGCTAATACAGAAATATTTTGTATGGAAAGAAATATTGGGTTTAGATAAAATCCCTTCATATTTCTATTACCTATTATACAAAAAAAAATCAAGTTGATCTCTTAACCGCGTTCTTGAAACGAATGTTTGAAAACCAAAAAAAAAGAGGGTGGAAACATTTTATTTTCTGACAAAACTATAAATCTTATTACATTATTTATAAATAAAATCTCTAGATAAAAGATCAATAAATTAAATTCATTTTCTTCTATATGAGGAGAGACCTAGTTTCTTCCAATGAACCCTTGAAAACCTAGCGTTGTTGATGTTCTAGCGTCAGGTGTCCCGTTAAGTTATGCACTTTTTGCTAAGAGACTGACGTTTAACCTATAGGATAACTATAATCTGAGGCAAAACTATTTTAACGAAACGTGACATCCTTACATTGTAATAAGCACATCATCATCATTTATTAAAATTACATTTACTATGTACATAAAAATGAGAATACTTACTCATTATCTCTACCACTTCTGATGAAAGAATCTCTCGGGTATGAAACGAGCGGTAATTAAAAATTAAAACCTAACAAGTGCGTTCGAGATACTAACTGTGTGCAAAAATAACACATTCTCTGTAAGAACCGTATAAATTCTGTTTACTTTGTAGGTATATTTCCATGAAGTAATTCGCTTAAATTAAACTATGTTAAGGTGTTTTAATTCGAAAACCATTTAGAGATTTAGGTTTGATAAGCCGTATTTTCGAATTTTTGGTCCAAAAAACTTCATGGTGATGAATATTTTTACGAAAAAGCTGCAACTTTCATTTGCTTTCGTGTGACGTCACTTGAGAAATGGCTGTTTAGAAATGTGTCTTTTGCTATCAAGCCAAAATAAAAATTTGCTGCCGAGTGATTTGACAGATGTATGACAAATGAGTAGACAGACAAGAGACAGACCACTTTTTTTATAAGCAATCACACATCACTGTCAGTATGTCTTAAATTCTCAAGTGACGTCATAACCGACAATTCTTTAAAAAAATCATAAAAATATAATGGTTAGTTTATATACCAAAATAATGAAAACAATGTCCTAAAATGGCGTATATTCACTAACAAAAATTTAATAAAAAATCTTTTTGAAATTAAACTATGGGAATTAATGTTTTATTTACACATTTTAAATGTAGCGGTTTTTGATTAATATTCCTCTATTTTTGTTGTTGGGCGATATGAATAAAAATGCTTAAGGGGCTCCACAATGCTAAACATCAGTTTTGTAATACGAGTAGATTCAGTTCCGTCAATGTAGATCGTAAAAATTTGAAAAAAATATGGCTTGTTTTTTTACTCAAGAAAATTATTAATTACACTTTATAAATAAACATACTTTCAATCCTCTATTAATTACATTAGTTTTAAAAAAGCATTAATTTTACGAAAAAAGCGAATCAGTTTCCATTTTTCAAAACCGATTGAAACGAAACCAACATACGCAGATACTAATTAGAAAAAAATATCTTTATTACATAAAGAAATTATGGTTAAAGTCCCAATGGAGCCGCGATTTCAAAATAACTGAAGTTATGCGTGCGCGGCATCTGATTAGAGCTAGTTAGAGCAGGACTGAATTTTAGCATTGTGCAGCCCCTTAAATAGTTTTAATAAATGTATTGTTAAAACCGGATTAAATAAAATTAACTGCACAAAAATAAATTACCAGAAATAAATAAATACCATTTGGTCCCGCCAAGCGTTCCCAAGAAGCTGCGTGTCTACTGCGTAATTCTGATTTGTATCAACTTCAAGCAAATGCATGCGAAATTCAACGCGTGCAAAAGAGATGGCACGTTAGGCGGGCGTCGTCGCACGCACGGCAAATTTCAATCTCAAGTTGATGTTGATGAAAATCAGAATTACGCGGTAGACCCGCTGGTGACATATCTTGTTGTTTTACTAAACTTAAGACTGTACCTGAGCCTAGAGCATGACCAACTCCAGGCTATCTAGGATTCGTTTGAAGAAATTCGGACTCTCCTTGTATTGAAAAAAATATATTTAGTTTATTAATCTTTTCTCTAGGAATTTTACGTATAAACAATGTACTAAGATTTATACTTTTGTCAAAAAAATATGTTATGCACCCTCTTTTTTTTTTTGTTTTCAAACGTTTGCTTCAAGAACGCGGTTAAGAGATCACCTTGTTTTTTTTCTTCATAAAATAGGTAAGTAATAGAAATATGAAGGTATATCACCTAAATTCAATATTTTGTATTTCCCTACAAAATATTTCAGTATTAGCTAAAAACACACCAATTGGTTGTTTCGCTGCGTGATCACTAGTATTACGCGTCCAAGAAAAAGAGGCCAAAGAGCCAACATATAATCGCCTCTATGAAAAGCAAATAAAGTCTTTGTCATTACCATTTTCCATTTTCCTACATTGTCGCCTTAAAACGCTACAACGACCGCGAGGCATAACAACAACAATAAACTTTAACAAACTAAATCAACAAATAACAAATAAAGGCAACACAAACAGATTCAACGATTAACTTAACGAATCATGGAATTTTTTCCACGAACGTACTTTTTATGCAACGCGCGCATATGTAGTGTACGGATGTAGCACTAACACTAACGCATAGTGTTGAAATGGCGAGCGGGGGGTCTGGTGCGGCACGCAGGCGGGTGTGCTCCGCGCCCTCGCTCCTGTAATGTCCTCCTGACACCGTAAAACGGCTATTGCATCGCCTCTTGCGTCTATCTTCAGAGGCGACTAAAAGATTGGCGCGCACTGTATGTTGTTCGAAAAAAGCAATGATCTACACACCGCACCAAACCGTCGAATACGTCACATTGCAAAAATGTTGATAACTACTTTGCAGAGTTGATTATTTTAGATATAACATAAGTTTCTTTGTTCTACAAAATGCTCGTTGAGTCGCACACAAGTTCACACAACACAGATGAGTCACTCAATTTAAAGATTTATAACGTAAATTTTATAACTATTTGTTAGAGTTACGCGAAAACTATTGCCTATTTTCACTGTACAGATACACTGTTAGACGGCTCTGGTTATTAGCTTTACGAGGGTGTATGTAGACTCAAATTTAAAATAATACGTAGGAGGACGTAAACATCGACCTTCCCATTCAAACTCGGACTCTCTTTAGACAGAGACAGATAACTTTCTTTATAAGCAATCACACATCACAATCAGTATAATGTCTAAAATTCTCAAGTGACGTTATTCAGGACAATTCATTAAAAAATAATGGTTAGTTTATATATTAAAATAATAAAAATTATGTCAAATGGCGCATATTCTCTAAATAAATATAAATGAGAAAAATCTTCTAGAAATCAAGCTATGGGAATTCATTCAAGAGGGTCTTACAATTATCGATCGTTAGATTTAGAAGCTCCTTGCTACAAGCTCCATGAACTCCAAAAATCAAAATCATGCAAAGGCACTCTTCTTTCCCCCCCAAACACCTATCTCAAAGGGGGTCACCTCAGGCTCATGTCAATTGGGCTAGATCAGCTCAGAACAACCCAATGACCAACTGTGCCAAGCGACGTCTTCCTACACAAAGTCGCAAGGGCACAGAACACTTACTCTCGCAAGGGGTCCTATATAAGCAAGCAGTAGGCTAAGTACTAGAGTTCCGTTTGTCATCCTTCGGGTACGGAACCATAAAATACTTTTGACTATGTACTTGTTTACTAGACCGCGTCGTTCGTTTGCTACTAAAAACCAGATGGCGCTACTTGTATATTACATCGCGATATCGTTTGATCTTCTTCAAAATACATATAATTACATATATGTACTGTCACACAGAGTGTCTGAAAAATTTTCCATATTTTTGGAGGGATTTCTCCATTAAGAGGATCCTGAGGATTCAGAAACACGGTAATCAACCTATGAGGTACAAAGGGACCTTTAGGTTATGGTGAGACTCCGTTGTCCGTGCGTCCATCATAAACTCATAAATGTACCACCGTTCATTTAAAATTGTTCAAAATACCTACTTCCAAAACAAAAGTGAGAAAAATAAAAACTGTTATCCTAAAAATACAATATGGGTATAAAATTCTAGATACTAAAAAGTCGATTTTAGATACTGGCATTGGCTTTTTTATCTTTAAAAAAACTACAAAAATATGTATGTCCCCTTATATCCGAAATTGGTCGACCGAAAAATATATAAATTTAAATTTAAAAAAATGGGCACAAATGAGAAATATTAAAACCGGCCAAGTGCGAGTCGGACTCGCGCACGAAGGGTTCCGTACCATTATCTATAAAAATCACGTTTGTTGTAAGGGAGCCCCCTTTAATATTTATTTTCCTGTTTTTTAGTGTTTGTTGTTATAGCGGCAACAAAAATACATCATCTGTGAAAATTTCAACTGTCTAACTATCACGGTTCATGAGATACAGCCTGTTGACAGACGGACAGACAGACGGACAGCGGAGTCTTAGTAATAGGGTCCTGTTGGTTACCCTTTGGGTACGGAACCCTAAAAAAAGAAGTAAAATAAATTGAAAACATATTATATAAAAATACAATATGGGTATCAAATTGTAGGTATTAAAGAGCTAATTGTATAAATATATAGTTTAGCTATACACTTATTAGTTGCATCTATTTCGAGAGATCTTTGAAAACCACAAAAAATGTATGTGCCCTCTCCCTTATCTCCAAAACTGGTGGACCGAAAAATGTAAAAAAAAATATGGTAATAAGTGTTTACATAAAGATTACAGGAAAAAAATAGCGGTTGAGAAATTCACAAAAAAATATATCAAAATTTAATTTATCATTCACGATATGGAACCCTAGGTACGCGAGTCTGACTCTCACTTGGCCGGTTTTTTGAGCGTGCAACTATGACGCCTGCCTTATTTTATAATTTTTAATTAATTTTGATTTGAAAGATCCTACGTGGATATTTTTATACTAAAGTAATCTAAAAAGTGTTGTGTGTGAATATTACCCCGATATTGGGGTTCTTTCCACCTACAAGAAGACTTAGCGCTACCGACTCAACGACTCTGGAGAGCTGCCTCCAGATTTCGCACTGCCCTTATTCTGCAGAATCCAGACTTTTCCTGCCATTTCATCAGAAGAACAACAAGGACAGTGGTAAGTTATTGAAACAGCATAATACCACCGCATAATAGATAGCCCCGCTTATGTAGTGCATCAGGGATGTTTGCGGCGTATCAAACTGATGGCTTTGCGACCATAATTCGCAAAAAGATCGCATCCCTGATTCGCAGGACGCGGGACAGTCCCAACACCATCCTGGAGACTGTAGCCGACAGATTTACGTCGCCACTATGGAGGTGCTCTGTACGGAGAGTGATCATGGAGACCTTCGGGTCTACCGCGTAATTCTCATTTTCATCAACATCAACTTGAGATTGAAATTTGACGTGCGTGCGACGACGCCCGCCTAACATGCCATCTCTTTTGCACGCGTTGAATTTCGCATGCATTTGCTTGAAGTCGATACAAATGAGAATTACGCGGTAGAGCCCCTGCTCATCTCCTTGATCGCTCATAGTGTTTTTGTTTTTGTATAGTTATTAAGTATTGTTAGGGTTTTGTGTTTATATGTTTTTTTTTCCTTTTAAGTAACCTGCTATTAAGTCTACTAACATTCTATGGATTCCAATCAAGTACCGCTACCGTTTGTGCACGATGGCAAGAGTCCTTCCATTGAGCTGTAACTCCCAAAGTAATAATGCACATACAAATCTTCGCCACTGTTCGGCAAAGTTCGTATTTCCTTACACTTTCTATACAAGCAACAAGGTCACGTGGTACGCGCGGTCGCGCGGCTGTAGATTTGCATGCGCATTATTACTTTGGGAGTACTGTATGTTGCAGTGAAAAACGGCCAGCGCGCTACGTTGACATGAGGTTCCATGGTACCAATAGCCTGATAGCTGGTGTCAAAATACCTGGATACTGGAGTTTAGTAATGGCTCATGTTTCAATATGATTGATACAGGGTGTTAAAATGAAGTTGCGGAAGCTGGAAACTGGCGATAGAATTCGTCCATACAAACAACTTTTCGTGAAAAAAAAATCGAGAAATCGAAAAAAACTAACTTTTCGCGATGCGATGGTTGGCTTGATAGTAAAAGTTGTTCGTATGGATGAGTACTATCACCCAGTTTCCAGCTTCCGCAAGTTCATCTTAACACCCAGTACATGAGTAAGCACCCACTCACAAGGTCAGGTAGTAGAACACCTGGCGGTGTCACGTGTGTAGGTGATAAAGTATTAATACACACGCAAACAATTAAATATTAATTTATTAAAAAAAAGAGAATATGTAAATTAGGTTAAGTTACTTAATATGTAATTTTTTTAAAAACAAGATGTGAGACGGTAAAAAAAATAGTTTCTCAGGGTGAGGGTGGTTTCAGTCTTAAGTCTTTCTGGTTTTACCCGCACTGGCACTATACCGCACTTCCCTCGTAGATGTAGTTGACAAAGTCGTGCAGTAGGGTTGGCACGACTGTTCCGGTTCGTGAAATCAAGTTTCTCAGTAGGTCTCCAGGCAGGCACTAGTTGCAGTAGTCACTGGATGAACTCAGCCGTAGAATTTGTAGATTCCGGTCAGTAGATATTTTGTTCCGGTTCGTGAAACCTGGAATCCGGTTGAAGATTGGACCGTTACTAAAGTATCCAGTTGTTTCCCTTGACTGCAACATCTTTTGCTAGCAAGAATAGCAATTCGTAGAGGTAATGCGGCAAGGTGCTAATTACAATAAAATGCATCAATGATGTGGCAGTCAAGGTTTGAGCAGAAGGACATTGCTAGTGATAAAAAAATGAGACAGTGAATTAATGCTGTATAGATGCATATGAAATATTATAATGAAATGAAATTCTACTCGACTAATGAAATAATAATGTGTAAGCTAGCCCATAGATTTATTTAATGATTTACATGAATGTTATTATGATCATAGATTAAGAAAACAATAGTACTAATGGACGAGCTAGATAATAGATTTAAATTTAGGCACAGACTATGAACATGATATGAACTAATAACGATAACGTCACCATTTCTACATGAAATTTAGCTACAATGACAGTAAACAATTGTGAGCAATGAAATAAAATTCAATATGTAATACATACCAACGATAAAACACTTTTAGGCAAAAACATAGTTGGATGACATGACAAGGTCATGGCAGTAATTACGACGAGAAATTTGTACTTAGCAATTAAAGCAATAAACACACAACTTACCCAAAGTTGGGATAAGACACTATAACAGTATTCACAAATATACGTAGCAAAAGACAAATAAAAAAGAATTTGATAAATCAGCCACAAAGTATTCGACCGTTCCGTAAAGGTCAATGGACGAATGCGTTCTCCTCTCGCGGCTCCGAAACGTTCTCGAGATTTGAATTTGAAATACGAGTTTGCACGAGTTTGTCCGATCATTTACGAAGCAGCGTTTAGTATTTGCTTTAGTTAATTTTGGTTTTATTTTAAGGTATATTTTTTATCAATAATGTTTATGATGTAGACAACGTCACAGTACCCCCTCTCATAGGTTAGGATTTTACCTACGTAAAATACGTCTGACTTAATAACCTGCTTGAGTAACAGCACACATTCCTTCTTCCTCAACATACTTCCTCACTTAAAAACCTTTCATACGTCATAATCATTGCAAGCAAACATAAATATAAAGTTAACATTAAGTTTGCATCTTTTATTATTGAGTTATCGAAATAAGTTATCCTTCGATCACTCGCTGTAACTCAAACAAAGATGAAAATTGATTAATGTCTATCGACCTTTAAACAGGTACGGCCTCGAGACAAAAATAGTTTCAGTCAGTGATAAAGGGTAAAAGTACGCTATTCTTTATAATTTTGAAATTTTATGTCTTTGATATGCCAGGCTCCTAAATCACGGCCAGTCATGGTCTCTAAAACATAGACTAACGGAGACAATTTGCGTTTCACGCGGCACTTTTCAAACTTAGGTGCGAGCTTTTTAGTAAGGAAGGCTTCTTTATCACTTTGAAAGAAACACCTTTTCCAAACAATATCACCGACCTGAAATTCAACATGCTTTCGTCTTAGGTTGTAACGTTGAGCTGTTTTCTGATGACTGTCCCAGAGGGTAGTTTGGACTTTGTTAAAAACGTTGGCTAGGTGCCCTAAGTTTTCCGCATAAGCATCACGTGGTAGAAATGTGAGCTCATTCGGAACATCATTTTCTAGGTAATGTGATCCACACGTCACCAATTCACGTCCATGAACTAGAAAGGACGGAGTATAGCCTGTGACTTCATTTACAGAGTTATTCATTGCAAATTGAATTTTAGGTAAGTTTATATCCCAGGATCTGTGGTCATCCTGCACAAAAGTAGCGATAGCAGTGATCACAGTTTTATTGTATCTTTCTACTGTGTTAACTTGGGGAGTATATTTGGGAGTCAGATGAACATTTGGTATTTTATACTTAGAAAGAACATTATTCAGTTCTCGACTAACAAATTGACATCCATTGTCCATTATAACAGTCTGGGGAATGCCATGAACCATAAAAACATTGTCTTCTAGTATCTTAGACACAGTTTCAGCTGTTGCTCGACGCAAGGGAAACAATAGACAGTATTTAGAAAAACAACACACTACTACTAGAATATAGCAATGCTGTTTTCTGCTGTTGGGCAATGGGCCAACTAGATCAACTGATATGGTCTGAAAGGGACGAGAACAATCCTTAGGTCTACCCATCTTACCCAGCGTACCGTGTGTGGCATGTTTGTAGGCTAGACATGTCTCACAGCTGGTTACATACTTTACTACGTCAGCATACATTCCGGGCCAGAAGAATTTAAGTGCTAAGCGTTTGTGTGTTTTAAAAACACCGAAATGTGCTGAAATGATTTCAGAGTGATTTTTAGATATTATGTTATGACGTGATTCTTTAGGAATCACCTCCTTCCAGTTGAACTCTGTGGTTAGAGCGTTCTTGTTTTTAACGTATTTATAGAGAACGTTACCCTCAACCCGGTAATCAGGAAAGCTAGCTGGCGAGTTTACACAGCCGTTGTAGATGTTGAGGTACCAAGTATCAGAAGTCTTGGGTGCTGAAGCGGGAGAAGATGTTGTAGCATGAGAAGATACAGAAGTTGGGGAAGAGGAAGAAACCACAGCAACTGGGACAGCTCTTGATAGGGCATCAGGTACGATATTGTCTTTTCCACGGCGGTGCATTATATTGAAATTGAACGAAGATAAGCGAACACCCCACCTAGCAAGGCGACCTGTTGGGTTTGTCAGTGAAAGAAACCACTTTAGAGCCGAGTGATCGGTGTAGACGGAGAACGTTTTACCGTTATCTAGATAACATCTCCAGTGCTCTAATGCAGTAAGCACAGCTAATGCTTCCCGCTCCGTCACGCTGTAGTTTCTTTCAGCTCCAGTCAAGGATTTGCTCATAAAAGCAACGGGGTGTTCGACTCCGTCAATCGTTTGGGAAAGTAAGGCACCGACGCCGTAATTACTCGCGTCAGTGTGTACCTCAAATGGATGGTCATAGTTTGGACAAGCTAATACAGGGGATTGGACTAGAAGTGACTTTAATTCGAGAAAAGCTTTATCAGCCTCAACAGTCCAGGCAAATGGAGGGGCATTCTTTTTAGTAGAAGTGAGAATGTTTAGTGGACCTGCCAAAGTACTGAAATTAGGAATAAAGCGTCTGTACCACGATGCCGTGCCTAAAAAACGTTTCAGCTCCTTCTTGGAAGTGGGTGTAGGGTAGTTTAAAATGGCTTCAACCTTTTTAGGGTCGGTGCGAAGACCTCTGCCATCAACGACATAACCAAGATAGTGAAGTTCACTCCTGAAAAACTGACATTTGTCAAGACCTATAGTCAAATTGGCTTGACGTAACTTGTCCAGGACACGCAGAAGTAAAGAAACGTGTTCTTCAAAGGAACTACTAATCATAACGATGTCATCAAGGTACGCGAATGCCTTTAGGTCGAAATTACCAAACAGTTGGTCAACAAGACGTTGTTGAGTTGCAGGTGCATTTGTCAATCCGAACGGGGTAGTTTTGAAACGGAGTGAACCACGACCTGGAATGTAAAATGCGGTCTTATCTCGATCCTCCTCAGCAATAGGAATTTGCCAGAATGCTTTAGAGAGGTCTACACTTGATAGATATTTAGCATCCCTAAGGTTATCTAGGATCTCTGACATATAGGGTAAGTTGTAAGCATCCTTTTTCGTCACAGAGTTGAGTTTTCTGCTATCAAGACAGAATCTGGGTTGACCGTTGCTCTTGTATACAATAAGAACTGGTGACGACCAAGCACTTTCACATGGCTCAATAACATCAAGACCCAGCATTTCGTCAACTTGTTCAGTTAAAATCCGCTGTTTTTCCGGAGACATGCGGTAATAACGCTGTCGAATCGGATGAGCGTCACCGGTATCGATACGATGTGTAATCAAGTCAGTTCTGCCTAGACCTTTTTGATCAAAAGAGATTTCTTCGAACTGGCTTATTACGCTGTCAGCGATAAGTTTTTGAGATTCTTCTAAATTATCATAGTTTTGAATAAATTTAGAAGATTTGTCAGCAATTTCGGATAATTTAGAGTCCCAAGAAGACAAATAACTTACACAATTCAAATATTTCGGACAAATATTGAATTCATTCCAGAAGTCAACACCCAGAATAAGAGATGTGTTAATCTCTGGAATCACATGAGCTTTAATTACTCTAAGGTTACATTCAAACAGAACGGGTAGAAGAATATATCCGATTGAAGAAATCCTTTGTCCACCGGCAGCAGTAACAAAGATAGTCTGATCAGTGCAAAGAGTAAGTCCGTAATTAACTAGTTCTTTATGCGAGTTATTTCCTAATATTGAAACAACAGCACCAGAATCTAATAATCCATACATGTTTAATGACTCGCAGTTATTAATATTTACTTTCACAAAGGGACGCGGATCATCAATAGGCTTAGAGTGTAAGATTGTAGCAACAGAGTAGGTTTTAAAAAAATTGGTTATAAAATTAAGCCATTGTTGCCATTCCGATTGGTCAAAATGTTTGCTACAATCACCTACTAGTTTTTTGAGTCCCTATGATTTGGGTAATTAGGAGGTTTCTGACAATCAGGACAATCTGGGTAAGTGACGTCCTTTTTACCACACTTGAAGCAGAGAGGAAAACGTGGCTCTTTGCACTCTTTCAGTTTGTGTCCATCGGAACGACACCTGGGACAATATTTCGGTCTGATCGGTATTGAGTTGTAATCATTCTCAATAGCGTTTACTGCAGGTATGGGTTTTTTAAAGGCATAGCTCTCACTATTTTTATTAGGATAGTTGTATTTATAGCCGAAGTTTTGTTTACTATTTTGACTGTTCTGTGGTGTGTAATTATTATATTTATTAGAATAGTTACTCGTGGAAGGCCTGTTGTACGCGAACTCAGGAGCAAGGGTGTCCGAATGAACTTTGGGAGGTTCTCGAAATTGAGAAAATCGGGATTGGTAGTTTTCGTAATTCCGGCACAGGGAACGTAGTCCATCAATGGATTTAATCTCACCACAGCAAGCTAATGTATTAGCGTAACACGGTCTTATATTGTGTAGCAATATTTCTAATTTATCCTGCTCTGAAATAGGTTTCGAAAGGCGGGAGAACATACCATGCATTATTGAAAGGTAGATATTAATGTTTTCAGATTCACCCTGAGTACGATTGCGTATTTCAAGGGACATACGGTAATCATAATCGACCACGTCGAAATCTTGTTCAAGACGAATTAGCAAATCATCCCAATTGTCGACTTCGTCCTTAATACCTCTGAACCAATGGAGTGCGTCTTCAGTAAAAATGTCATAGGCCGTAGAAAACATTTTAGCTTCAGACACATTTTTAGCCTCCTGAAACTCCTTGATGCGTTGTATGAACGAGCGAACGCAAGTTTTACCATCATATTTTAGTTTTTGGATGTCAGAGTTAATGCTCCTGTCACAATTGACTGAAATTGTAATATTATCGGGGGTGAAGCCAGGTTTGACGCTAGTATGCGAAGAGGACTCGCTTGTCTCCTGAGATTGAGAAGAAGTTAATTCCAAGAAAACGCTATAGGAATCGTTAAATGACTTTGTTGCTTTTTCTAGTGATGAACTATGTTCAGTAGTTAATGGCTTAACCACTCTAGGTATCCGATGATAAAGGTGATTCAAAATTGCCCGAGTTCTGTTGATAAGACTATCAGATAAACCTGATTTTAACAATTCTAAATTCAACGCAACTTTTGTAAGACATTCCTTTATTCCTGCCAGATCTTCCGTAAACTCGTAACATGAGTCAAGAATTTCCTCTGCAGGAAATTTTTGAGTCGTTTTATTAACCTGACGTCGCAACTCCATGACTGTCTCAGATGGAACCTCTCCTCTTATAGCCACTTCATACAAAAGCTCAGATTTTTGTAGGAGAAAATATTTAATAGGGTACGCCATATTGAAAAATTAAGGTTATTTTATTTCCAATTATAAAATCGTCACCAAATTTAGGTAAGTTGTGTAGATATTAGAATACAATAAATAATTGTTTTTGATATTAATAAAATTTTGGTATAAACCTAGTAGCAAGCGGTCCAGTTCTGTTACAAATATCAGATTTAACAGAACGAAAGTGTTTTTCTTTTCATGAAAGTTGATGAAAACCAAATAAAAATATGAAAATGAATCAGCTTTCAACTGATGCGTAGTATACAGAAAAATTTGTATAATGTAGGTAGGTACACAATATAAAATTAAATACAGTAGGTAGGTAGGTACACAATATAAAATTAGAGAAGTTAGAACAAAATTACTACGCTTCAGTTGAGGAAAACACGTGATCGTTTACAAAAATAAACCATGCAGACCATCACCAAAGAAAACAAATCAAAAAAAAGTTAAGCTAAAACCAGAAAGACCAAGAACCATCTAAGTTTGGGCGCCATTTGTCACGTGTGTAGGTGATAAAGTATTAATACACACGCAAACAATTAAATATTAATTTATTAAAAAAAAGAGAATATGTAAATTAGGTTAAGTTACTTAATATGTAATTTTTTTAAAAACAAGATGTGAGACGGTAAAAAAAATAGTTTCTCAGGGTGAGGGTGGTTTCAGTCTTAAGTCTTTCTGGTTTTACCCGCACTGGCACTATACCGCACTTCCCTCGTAGATGTAGTTGACAAAGTCGTGCAGTAGGGTTGGCACGACTGTTCCGGTTCGTGAAATCAAGTTTCTCAGTAGGTCTCCAGGCAGGCACTAGTTGCAGTAGTCACTGGATGAACTCAGCCGTAGAATTTGTAGATTCCGGTCAGTAGATATTTTGTTCCGGTTCGTGAAACCTGGAATCCGGTTGAAGATTGGACCGTTACTAAAGTATCCAGTTGTTTCCCTTGACTGCAACATCTTTTGCTAGCAAGAATAGCAATTCGTAGAGGTAATGCGGCAAGGTGCTAATTACAATAAAATGCATCAATGATGTGGCAGTCAAGGTTTGAGCAGAAGGACATTGCTAGTGATAAAAAAATGAGACAGTGAATTAATGCTGTATAGATGCATATGAAATATTATAATGAAATGAAATTCTACTCGACTAATGAAATAATAATGTGTAAGCTAGCCCATAGATTTATTTAATGATTTACATGAATGTTATTATGATCATAGATTAAGAAAACAATAGTACTAATGGACGAGCTAGATAATAGATTTAAATTTAGGCACAGACTATGAACATGATATGAACTAATAACGATAACGTCACCATTTCTACATGAAATTTAGCTACAATGACAGTAAACAATTGTGAGCAATGAAATAAAATTCAATATGTAATACATACCAACGATAAAACACTTTTAGGCAAAAACATAGTTGGATGACATGACAAGGTCATGGCAGTAATTACGACGAGAAATTTGTACTTAGCAATTAAAGCAATAAACACACAACTTACCCAAAGTTGGGATAAGACACTATAACAGTATTCACAAATATACGTAGCAAAAGACAAATAAAAAAGAATTTGATAAATCAGCCACAAAGTATTCGACCGTTCCGTAAAGGTCAATGGACGAATGCGTTCTCCTCTCGCGGCTCCGAAACGTTCTCGAGATTTGAATTTGAAATACGAGTTTGCACGAGTTTGTCCGATCATTTACGAAGCAGCGTTTAGTATTTGCTTTAGTTAATTTTGGTTTTATTTTAAGGTATATTTTTTATCAATAATGTTTATGATGTAGACAACGTCACAGCGGTGACGCGCTTTGAATTATATACATTTTCCAGATGCACTAAAAGTGTTAAATAATAATTATTAGAGTGCATTACCAACTAGGAATCAATCAGAAACAAATTTAAAAGCATAAATATTTTTGAAAAAATTCCTCGGGCCAGGATTTGAACCTGCGACCTCCTGCTTAGATGACAGGCGCGCTACCGACTGCGCTACCGAGGTTCGTATCTGGAACGATTTTTCAAAAATATTTGTGCTTTTAAATTTGTTTGTGATTGACTCCTAGTGGTAATGCACTCTAGTAATAATAAGAGTATTCCAAGCGATGGATTTCGCAATAAAAACATATAATCTTAGTTGTTGAGTAATAGTTGGAAATTGGTTCTGAACAAGTACAAAAAGACGTGAGAAAGTGGTCAGACCGCATATTGTTGTGGAGCGCAGCCATGCAGCACGTCGCGTAGAAGAGTTTAGTAAACGCTGAAAATACGTTCTTATACAGTGTGTCCCTCGTAAGAGTGCACATCCGAAAGGGGGTGAAACTAGATCTGAAAATATCGACAAAAACAAAGTTTTTTTTTTTTTTTTTAGTCTTGAAAAGATGCTCCGCCTGGGTATCTTTGTATGAGACGCGAGCGCAGTGCCTTTTGTTAAACGCTCGTAGAAAAAATTGTATTTATGATAGAAAGTTGCATTTTTTTTTAGTAAGGTAATAGAATAGGCAATGATAAATAAGAATAAAAGTAGAGCAAAACGGGGACATTATTTTGAAAAAATTTACTATTACTGAAAAAAAAGATGGAAAAGTTAAAGAAACAATCTTTTAAGATATTATTTTTATGGTAATGGTACTTAGTTGATTATGTTTTGTTTTTGATTTGGTAATGCAACGTCTATTCTTAAGGATCATAACAGTTTTATTTCATTGTATTACTCGTGGTAGATCAAAAGTTATGACATATTTTATACATAGTGTCCTTGGTAGGCAACAAAAATTTTAAAACGTAAATATATAAAACCATGGACGAACATGATAAAACTAAGATTTTTTCTAAAAACGAAAAAAACATTTTTTTTTTCGATAAAATAGAGTCTAGTTTCACCCTCTTTCGGATGTGCACTCTTACGAGGTACACGCTGTATATAATTAACAGTCAGACCTCTGTTCAATAAAACAGATGCATTCAGCAATCGCTCAAAGTGCGGATATTGCGTAGGGATTTACGTAAAATTAATAAGAAATTAAATAAATTTATGCAAAATAATTTATACTGTAAGGTGAGACTCCTTGATAGAACTTCATTCCAACACTAATCAAAGTCTTCTTGTACGAGTTCCACTATTTTATTATTCCACTATTTTATTTTATTATATAAAATAGTGGAACTCGTACAAGAAGACTTTGATAGCGATATTTATTATTTATTACTTTTTGTATGAAATTGTGTCAGATGACGTCACGATAGATACCGTTGAGCTCGTGTTGATTGTCAATAACTTCATAATTTTTTGACATATCGACAAAATAATTTTGCTACTGTTTTAAGGTTTTAAAACGCAATTGATTTTCACAGAAATCTTCATGTCGGAGACGGGCTCGTAAGGTAGTGGAAATTTGTTTCATCAATATTCTAATCGGAGTTTCATCAAAATCTTAAATTATAAAATCAAAAGCCAAAAAACAATTAGCGGTAAAATCTAGCCTAACCGCGGCTGCCACCAGCGGGGATTAACTCATCTGGCAAATTGTTTTACACACTTGTCGACCTTCGTCTGGTTGCGGAAATCAATTGCTTTTGATATTTCAAACATTATTCTCTTCGGCCGACATACTGTCCGGAAATGTGGTTTATAATGGCATCTTAGCTAAAAATATAGGTTGTTCAAGTTGGAATAGAGGAACTGAAAATGTTTGCTCTAGAGAAATGAAACTTGAACAACTTTCCACTCTTTTGAAATAAATATATCATAGTTGTTTCGTAATTATTCAAGTAAGAGGATATTTGGTTGATCACCATAATTTAAAGTGAATCTGAGGATTGAAACTTTCATAAATATATTTATAAATGCATATTTGTTTGAAATTAAACAAAAACTGCCTACGTTTTTTATGGATTCAAAATGTCTGTCAACAAAAAGACACCGTTAATATAAATCTGTAGCAGCTACAAAAATGACTTTTTATCCATCGTTTGAGAAGTTCGGATACTTTGTATTATTCTGAGAAAACAGGTAAACATTTTCGGGCAACAAATATTAACTTGACCAACACACACTTCGAAAAATAAATACACGTTTCGTTTTAGTTTATAAACTCACACGTCAAGTAAGGTAATGAAAAATCAAAATGATGGATAACAGAATAAAAAAATCAAAGCCGGGCAATTTTTTCTGGCAATGGAATGCTATTTTGGATTTAATTCTGAAAACGCTCAAACTTGTAGCTAGCACTCGTGTTTTAAGCATATAATTTTGTTTGTTATTGAAAAACAGTGAACCTTGAGAGATTCTGCTTGTGATGTGATTACCGTCAGACATTGATTTTCTGCCTGTACGAGTAGATACCTATTGGGCCCGGGCATTAGGAATAGAGTTATGTAATTTCTTAATATAATAAAATATAATGTTACCATTCAGCTTTTCTTTATAAATATTGATATATATAGTGTTTTTTTTTTTTTCTGTAAATTATACACATTAATTAATATGGGCAAGATATATTTCGAGTCCTTTTGGACTCAGCATCAGTTGCATTGACAATACATATGACATTATAAATATAAAAGACAATTTTTTTTTATTTTTTTTTATTGTTGTTTGTTAAGGCCTGGTCCAAAGTGGGCACCAAGCGACCAGATGAATGAGGATTCCCACGTGCGAAGCTGAATATCTGTGAGTGCCGGGTGAAATGACTTAATGATGCGAACTGTGAAACAATGGTTGAAAGGCGAATTGTGAGTGCGTGTGTGGGTTGGTATTGGTATATATATATACACACACACGCACTCACAATTCGCCTTTCAACCATTGTTTCACAGTTCGCATCATTAAGTAATTTCTTAATGTTGTACATAGATTTCTATAAAAGGCAGTGTATTGTACACTAGGGGCGTACCCTTACTTCATTCATTACATACACACAAGCATGTGTCACGCACATTGACACTCGATTTTGGTAACATCGTGTTTCCTTGGCTATATAAATCTATGAGTTACTATATTTATGTTCATAATAGTATATTTTATGTGGCAACTAATTTAGAATTGTTTGCACACAAATTACAAACACGTAGGTAATAGTTTACGGGAGCACGAGAAAGTTTTTAGTGTACATTAATTAATCACGTAAAACGTTGGTTTAGTTCAGCCGCTTCTTGAGTTCTCTGGGGTGGCTGGGCTGCGGGGTGACTCGACGGAATAAATGCTATATATAATTTATAATTTTGTTTTAATATACTCTCAAAACACATAAAATTAAATACTGGAAGATAGTTTTTGTTTAATATTAATAAAAAGTATATTCAGCATTTTTCATATTTTGGCCTCTTCAGTGACACCGTCATCAAATTAATTAATCAAATTAATCAAAAATTTGTGTTTTTTTTTCCGTAAATAATTAGAGGTAAAATGTGATAGACTGCTTACTTTCCGCATATTGATCACATTGACCAAGTACTGAGTTAAGATCTTGTCAGGCCCTGACTCTCTGCATCTCGCTTTAAAAAATCTAATTTTTGGGCATATTGTTTGATATGCCAGAGTAAAATCCTGATATTTTAAAAAATACAGTGATTGTTAAGAATACTAACTTTAGTCTTACCGGAGTAGAATTTTAAAAAGGAATTTGGTATATGCGGAAAAAAATTGCAAGTTAAATCTTCTAATTATTTTTTTCGTACGCGAGAACTCAAAACTTAGATCGAGAACTACTTACTGTGTTTTATTTCCAGATTAAATATCTATAATATGCCAATAAAGTCTTACCGGATTACTTTTTTTATTTGAGGTTTAGTTTTAAAATAATAAAAAGAAAACATAACAACTAAATACATTCCCACGCGAGGACCCGCGACCTCAGTAATTGCCATACGATTCAACCAAGTTAGAGCGAGATCGAGAAACAGGGGGTGACAAGGCCCTATTTAAATCTACGAGAATAATTATCGTTGGAAGTTTCAGAAAGAGTTAAGGTTTGTCGTATTTTGAGACAAAGAAAACAACAAAAAGTATTTTTCAATGCAAGTGCTCGTAAAAGCCCACTTTTTATGCATCAAAACCGAACAGAAAGTCGATTATTTTGCCCTAGGGCTTTATTTTTTTTTTTTATTTATTTACAATGGTTGGCAAACCTGCAGCCTTTCCTGTGTACCATAAATGTTATATTTTTTTCCACTGTTTAACGGCTCTGGATACAGTCCTTTTGAGCCAATCATAATTTAAAGTTCACAAGATTATATTTGTTTTATTTCCTCACACTATGCATTGAAAAACGTAGTATGAAACACGGGCGTAAGTGCAATAAATTACTCGGTTACGTTTAAAACACTTGCTACGCTCGTGTTTTAAATCGTCCTCGTAATTTATTCCTTTTCGCCCTTGTAGCATAAACTACTATTTATATCGAATATTCCGTGTCTATTTGTCCGTCGTCCACCCGTACGTATGTGGCATACTCATTAGCGGATATATCAACTGAGCTGCAGGTATATAAGTATTAACGTATAAGTAGTTGCGGATTTTATCTTGGATTCTAAAAAAAACGACAACATCGTTGGCGTTATATTTTAAAAGCGGAAGAAATTTCATAATTTTGTGGAAGATTCCTAATAAAAACTATTTATTTACAAACCTATGACATTAATTAGAGTATGGAATATTCCATTATCCATACTCGAAAAAACTGTGTTTTTTTTTTATTTGTCCATTTCTTTTCACGAAAAATTTTTCGTGTGCACCGGTACTAAAGCCAGGTTCTGGCTAAGGGATCGACTTGATTTTTTTTTTCATAAAATGGGTAACAGAAATACATAGTCAATCTATAGGTACTTAAATTTAATATTTTTTGCCTAGTTAAAATTTCAGTATTAGCTAAAAACATTCCAATTTGGTGTTTCGCTGCGTGATTATTAGTACCTATCACACGTCCAAAAAAAAAGAGGCAAATGAGCCAACATATAATCACCTCTATCAATAGCAAATAAAGTCTTTGCCGTTGGAATTATTGTGCCAGACTGGACGTAACTATTATTCTACATTATGTGCAAAATGAATATTAGATTTTCATTTGATAAGATGACAGAGATTATTTTCGAGATAGTTATATTTGGGCCCGCAATCAGTCGAATGAATGAGAAGTTATTTCAATTTCTTGACATAACTGACATATTATAAGTTATATACTAACTACATTACGTGTGAAAATCGCGGAAGTTTACTATTGTAAGTTTATATGTATTACAAATGGAACAAAAAGGTGGCTTTATGTTCAAATTCACATGTGGTTCTATACGAAGCCATGTAATCAGGCCAAAGCTTAGCGGCGGCGCCTAGCGACAACTTTAATTTATTGTCTTACAAGCTTTGCTCGAGTAAGCGAAAGCTAAACTTGGAAAAGCTTTTGTCTCTGAAAGCTCTATGGGTCCAGATTATATTATACATTATAAGGACTTCCTTATTACGGCCGAGATGTAACCTGTTAATTTTATTAGATTCGTGTAATCTGTCGTGCGTTCTGACTAAAGGTTCTCTTTGTAAAAAGGAATTTTTAAATTTATGTCCACAAGGAGACATTTTAGTTTTATAGGTAAATTTGTAAGGTTTAATTTTAGTTTTATTTCATGTTATTTAAGTTTTTATGTTTCTGTTAATAAAGAAAAATGTCCACAAGATATTTATTTATACGGCAAGACCAAGTTTTGAGACTCAAATAAATATTTTTATTCATAGAATCAGTACTGCGATATTGAGGAAAAAAATGCATGTATTTTATAAGATATCTGTAAAATAAAAAAGTAGGGTGAGCATTCTCTGACCTTCACCGAAGTCCTGATGGGAAGTGCCTGAAGATATTTTTTTTTTATATAGACTGTACCACACCGTTATCTTTTTTTGATTCGGATATTTTCTTTTAATACGTGTTTGCAATTTTTCATTTCATAAAGCACTCAAATAATTAACGGAATCGTGTGAAACAATAGCAGTTACTGAATAATGCAAGTGATAGCTTTTGTTAATATACATCTAAACTATATCAGTTCCAGTAATTGACCTGGCAATTAAGTGAACGGCATGACAGAGCGGAGGATGATTATGCAAACCGTAGTTCATTTGTTGTGTAGAAAGATCATTATTTAGGTCCCCGTACTGGGGACGTTACAGAAGGTTGTAGCTGAAGTATTATATTTTCTGAACCATTATGACAGCAAAATACGAACTACCATTCGATTCGACTTGCAAAGTTAACGAAATGTAAACAGATCTTATGCCGTTATTATATTTTGCGGTGAAATTATACTTGACAACCCTACAACCTTTCAATAAAAGAAGAGATGAAAAATGTTTAACACTAATTCTCTCTATGTTTATCTTGCCTCAGATGATGCGATTATAAAAACTTTACAGACAGGGTGTTAAAACGAAGTTGCGAAAGCCAGAAACTGGTGATAGCACTCGTCCATACGAACAACTTTTTCTATGGAGCCAACCCTCGAATCGCGAAAAAAATATCAGCTGTTCCATAGAAAAGGTAACAACAACAAAACAACAAAAGGAAACAACAGATCTTTTTTTCACGAAACGAGTTTTGGGCTTCCGCGACTTCATCTAAACGTTCTGTATATTATATATTAAATTAGATATTATATATATATATATATGTGTACCTACATTATATGAGATATTATTAATTTATTATTCATCGGACATAAAATTTTATACAAACAAAGTAATGCACTGGAACTAAAAAACTTTACATTCGTATGTAAAGGGATATGGACAAACTAGGATGGGTAGACAGCTGAATGTGAGCGGTAGTACATATTACGTCCGGACCCTTTTAGGTTCTGGACCCTAAAAAGATGATGTAGACAAGTTCGTCAAATTCGTCAGGATCAAAGCGCGGGACACTTAGGAAATACGAGAAGGCCATAACTCCCGTAAATGAAGGAGGGACGGATCATAACGATCGTCCGCGCCGAGGGACGAAATGGAAGTGACAAGGGTTCCTAGAAATGATGGAAGGAATTCCGCGGCTCAAGATACAGAGCCGCGTTTTACGACTCCGCTGCGAACACATCTTATCCCAGAATGACATCCGCTTCGCACAACCTATTTTTAAAACTATGCTGGCAATGTTGATTAACTGAACAACCCTAATGATAAACTCGCGAGCGAGGGTATAAAGAAACTACTGCTTACTTAGCAAAATAAAATAAACGAATCCCGTTGCACACAATCAAGTTGAACAGGGAAAGTCACCAATTTTCTGTTTGTTTTTGTCATTTAATTCTTATTGCGGGGCGGCAAGTAATTGTTTCATCGTGTTCACCCGTTAATCCAACGGCCGTAGTTTGCGTCTACGCCTAAGGGAAGGAATAAATGAGCCCATTGTCCCGAGCTCGAACCCAACCTATTTAAAGAGAGACAATACCCATTGTCGTGCAGTCAAATAATCCTAAATTTGTTGGGATGTCTTTCTCTTTTGCTTCAAAGTTTAGGAACTAAGTGCGCAATGAGCGATCTTATTTCTCTAATTTTGAGGTGTGTTTTTTGTGTAGAAAGCTAAACTTTTGTGGTTTATTTTATACTAGCGTATTTATAACTTTTGCAAAAAGAAAAGAAAGATGATATACGAACTGTAAATTGCCAGAGATTGCAGTAACTGTATGAACTGGCTCGTAAAGGAGATTTTATTACGTCTCTAAAACTACGCCTCGTAAAGTTGAAAAGATGCGCAAAGAAAACTATTGTAAACGAATGCGTGGAGCCTTTCTTCTACATATAAACGGGGAGTAGCAACCGAGAAATCAAACTCCAAAGAGAAAACTTGCTGTGTTTTGAATAATATTTGACATTAGTTTCGAGCTGAGAGAAAAGATGCATTGGGTATCCAGCAGCTAGAAAGTTTCACGTACATCTTTAGGCCGAATACGTTCTCATTTGTAAGAGTAGGCAACAGATTGGACGTCAACTTTTCCTCTTTTTCCTTTCGTGACACAAAGCACTCACATCTCTCGATGCCAAAAACTTTTTTCATCTACCTACCTGTGGATTTCAGTATGTTGCATCATAAAAAGCGAAACTCTAATACTGCTACACCAGGGTGGCTATTCTCGCAACAATTTGCACACGCTTTATTCTGCATACGACTTTATTTTAAAAGCTTGATACCATAGATATCTGAACCGAGAAGATATGGTATGGGGGCGTAGTGCTTGCGAACGCGTGAGGCCAAAAATGGCCCTAAACGTCAATGTCAAAAAGATGCGATGTGTTATGTTATCCGTAGCTACAGGATGACGCACACTTGTGCCGTACTTATGATTTTTGTGTTTACGTCGGTGAATGAAGTGGGCGAAAACGTGGAAACATCTGAGAAAGAACAATTATAATAATAAGGCAAATTTCGTCTGATCTGAGCTTGATACGTTTCTGTATAAAGAGCTTCTAAGAATCACCCGCCTTCCACCTACGCAAACTTTCGCATGTGTCAGAATTGCCGTCCAGATTCTACAGAATCTCTGCCGCTATATTTGTAACAAAACGTTGTAAAAAAACGGTGAGGAAATGCAAATTATCATTAGATAAGTAGGTAGGTGATTTCATTTAATTTAATGGCTAAAATCGTTCGGAAGTGGAGGCTGCGCTAAGCTCTGTGCCCTGGAAGTTAATTATTCTATTTAAGTGGCAGAGATCGTGCGAGTAAATGAATTAACCACAGTTTAAATATTTGAATGGTGGCGAAGCGGCTCGCTTCTGAGCAGTAAAAGATAATAAGATATTAAAACAGGAAATGCAGAGCTTTCTAAATGCTCATTTTAGAACGTTGAATCTTTTAACATGTAAAGATTTTTAACCTCCGAAGCAAACAGAGCGGTGCTATAAGTTTGACGTGTGTCTGTCTGTGGCATCGTAACTCCCGAACGGATGCATCGATGTTAATTTAATTTTTTGTTTGAAAGGTGACTTAATCGAGAATACTCTTAGATACTAGCTTTTGCGTGCTTTGCCCGTGTTTGTAAAGTTTTTGAGTAGTGCTATCGAAACCATTACAACAGTGAAAGAATTTTCGAAATCGGTTCAGTAGTTATTAATGACTATTTCCTTAGGGAACTGCACATCCCTTTTGTCTCTAGGAAATTGCCCGTTCCCAGGGAATAAACCGTGGCTTGATTCGAGTGTGTCGGGGTTTTTTTATTTTTAGTTTTTACTTGTTAGAACACAGTGTTTGGAAAGTTAGTACTTGATCATAAGAAGGTTGTTTCGTCCTAGACAAGTTCGATCGAAATCCATATTTCAGACGTCTTGAGGTGTTTCTCAAAAAGAATCTCTCCACTGATAAGACGTTTTGACAATGCATAATGTGGGTGTCGATGCACAGTGAAGGGAAGATAATTCAGTGCGCTCATCCTGTGTGACAAGCGTGTAAGGTCGTAGCGGGCAGGACTGGCTGCGGCGCGGCGGGTGGGCGCGGCCATAGATAAATAAAGGAAGGATAGATTGCTCACTCCATACATTAGAACAAAGCCCGCGTAAAACTTATTATTTTCGCCGGTACCTAGTAGTTCGACTTATTATTTGATGTCGCTACTATACTAGATAAATTGTGACATACCTAGTGCCATCTACCGAACAGTTGAAACGAAATTCGATGTGTGTGTGTGTGTGTGTGTGTGTGTGTGTAGCAACTATACTGCGCCCACAAAAACAAAAATTTGCTAGAATACGACAATACGCGAAACATGGCATACGATAAATCTGAGGATAAATCGCTCAACCGTGCATGACAGTAGAGTCAAAGAGTAAAGTTATATACCGGTATGTATGAGTAGTGTGTGTTAAGGTAAATAAAGCGTATTTTAATGCACATATCGCACCCTCAGATCCATTTTGACACAACTCGAAAAAAAAACGATTTTGAATTAAATTTTAATTAAATTAAATTATAATTTTGATTCAAAGACAAAACTGTCGCGATTCAACTAGTTTTTCGCGTTTTCCCGCATGTCGCGTTTTAGATTTGTGTCAAAATGAATCTGAGGGTGCGATATTTTGTTTAATTGATCGTTGTGCGCCATCTACCGGAATCCAGAATAACCATCTGCACGCTTAGTTAGATTGCCAGCTTACCACCGAAAGTTTAATGAAAAAAATGTTAAAACCACCTGAATAAGAATTCACTATTTTCTGATGTGATGTTATGAAAATTTTGTGTTTTTATTCATAAAATAAATAAATATGATGAACCAGAACAGTAAAATGCTATATTTCGTCGATTTCAGACATATTTTATTTCCAGCGAGACAAGTAACGCCATCTAGCAACGTTATCTTTAGTATTGCGAACAGTACAAGGAGTTAGCAATCTATCCTTCCTTATTTATCTATGGCGCGGCTGAATGCGACGTGGCGGGGTGGGATGGCGCGTGCTACGGCATAAGCCGACGACGACGGCTGAGTCGCAGCGTCTTATTCCTCATACACTCGCCGCCACTCGAGTCGACATCGTCTACGTGACCATGCAGACGGCTCCACTAATCTCATTCCTGAGACAGCATCCAGCACGCGTCGCACTGATATGTCAATGAGAAGGCTCGGTGTTATAATCCACACAAACTACTCGCTGTCCCAGTTTTTGTGGACATTTAAAATGAGGTCATCGCAAAATTCCCATAGCTTAATTTTTAAAAGATTTTATTTTTAATTTTTTTCGGAGAATTTACGTCATTTTAGGACATGGTTTTCATTATTTTGCTATATATATTGACCATTATTTTCTTATGATTTTTTAAAGAATTGTCCGATGACCTTGTCACTTGAGAATTTTAGACATTATACTGATTGTGATGTGTGATTGCTTATAAAAAAAGTGGTCTGTCTCTGTCTGTCTACTCATCTGTTATCTAGCTGTCAAATTAGTCTGAAGCAAATTATTATAAATTTATCTTGATAGCAAAGGACACATTTCTAAACAACCATTAATCAAGTGACGTCACACAAGGGCAAATGGAAGTTGCAGCTTTTTCGTAAAAATATTCATCATCATGAGGTTTTTTAGACTAAAACTTCGAAAATACGGCTTTTTAAGCCTAAATCTCGAAATTGTTTGAAATAATTTAATCTATGCCAATTGTTTTGCGATAAACAAGTCACGTGCCTCGACATACTAGTTTGGAGTTAAAACTTTTTTCGCACACACTACGAAACGAACAACCCTTCTATCGATCTTGGCAAAACACTGGCGCAAAACGAATAATAAATGGTGGCGAAATATCGAAGCGAACTGTTTTCTATTCAAACTTTTGTGCTAAATCAAAACTACTGAGCTTGTGTATTAGTGTATTCAAGATTATGTTGTCGCATATACATGAACATGTCCTCGTAGTATTGTGAAATCTGATCCCGGAATGTAATAAAAAATGATTTATTTTCCGTATAATATAAAGGTTTTATGGTATCGTTGTGTGTGGCTTCAGCGTAATGTTAGAGTCAGAGGTCGGTCGTTGTGAGGCCAGATTTAACGTCGTTATTATATTTGTTTGCAATCAGAGAAGTTCCCGGAACATCAGTCAGTCGTGCGATATCGTAACAGCGAGCGTAACGACTGAGACCCTTCGAGCCTAACGACGTTTGCCTTGTTAACTAAGTTTCAACCACGTTCCCACTATTAGTGAAAGTAAGCGACGGCTTACAAAGTTTATGTGCAAACTTATTCAAATTAGCTATTAACTTACCTGATACAGAATGACCTCAAGTCAATATTAGGTCGCAGGAATATTATCGAAAGTAGGTACCGAGGTATTCATCCGTTGCCTAATAATGAGAGAACTTGAAAGTAAAATGGAGAGGAGTTTGAATCAGAAGTTCTACTTTGTGATGCAAAATTCTTTGAGCAATCATCTCAAAGGCCCTACTTATGTACTTGTCGTTGAGTTAAAGCTTGCAGGAAAAAAATAAGTATGTCGTCCAGATTTGATATTTCAGAAAGGGAGTACCACACCTGTGTGTAGTTGTACGCTTGTATGAATGAAAGAGGATTGTACGGGATTCATCTGTGTGCGACATGTCGGGATTCATCTGTGTGCGGCATGTAGGGATAAGCAGCACTTGAGTGGTTTATGAGTTTTCTGAGGGATTGGAAAGCAAATTGCCGAGGCATATTTACTTTGACCGGAAAATAAGGTCATAAATAAACAAACTAGAAGCCCGAGATAAGATTAAAATCAACAGATTATGCGATATAAACTTATTTAAAAAGCG
This sequence comes from Ypsolopha sequella, assembly GCA_934047225.1. NCBI lineage: Eukaryota > Metazoa > Arthropoda > Insecta > Lepidoptera > Ypsolophidae > Ypsolopha > Ypsolopha sequella. The sequence continues at coordinate 12,598,902 of OW203992.1, forward strand.
CTCTCTATACCTACAGTGTGTGTGTTGATTAAGGAAAAGTCTTATCTAAACATTGTTTATGTTGTCTTAATTAAAAAAAAAAAACTCAAAGAACTAAATTGGAATATTTAATATCTTAATTGGTTTAGTTTAGCAAACAACCAAATAATTACACTGAGATAGTTTCTGAAGGCTATAAACTCGATTGAAAACATCAATTGCTCATTACCAGCTCACTCAGCGTCGCAGAACATATCTATAAAGCTGATAATTCCAAACAAGCATTAGCGTATCTCATCGCAGCGAGGACATTAAGCCAAGTGTTAATGTTGTCGGCATGTCTTGCCACGAGTGTTGCCGTATCGAGCACGGAATTTAGCAAATTATGTAAATCTGATCTGAGAGCTGCCTTTTCCATTAAAGTGGTGTGTAGGATGAGCACAGCAAAACATGTCAGTATACCTTGCGGATCCGTCTAATGCATGAACATATGGATGTTGCTACAATTTAGTAGATACAAATTTGGTGTGTACTAAATTGTACTATTGTATTGGTGTGTACTATCTCCATAAAAAATATTACAAATCAAAAAAAAAAAAGTATAACATTTTGTTACAGTTAATTAGGCGTCGAATCCTTCTTTTAAGTTAATTAACCTGTAATAGGAGGGATTCGCTCTTTCATTATTACATTTGGTAATAATGACGCAGAGATGACTAAATAATCGAACATTTAATTAAATATTTGGCTAGCGGGATACTATTTTACTAGGGCTTATTAATTGATTTCTTATAGTCATGCATTTAACAAATCTCTAAACAAGAATTAGTCTGTGTAAAAAAAAATATCCTATATCATTTTCGTTTCTAAATATTAAATACAAATTATTTGCCAGAATTTATGAGATTTATCGCCACCAAATACCCTGTGTTTGTATGTTCTTGTTATTCTATTTACTTAATATACGTTTGGAGCTATATATTTTTGTTGAAATATATAATACTTAATGTTAAAAACTGGGACAGGGCAAGGTCGATTAAAAGTCCAAGAGTTCCATACAAAACCCGTAGAAATGTTATAAGTAGGCAGCAGATCGGACATACACTCCAAATTTGGTGTCGTGGACCTAATTTGGGGTGTATTGTGTCAAACATACAAAGAGTTAAAAAAATTAGGAATTGTTCCCTGAATTAGAATTGAACTGACCCATAGACAAATAGCTCCTTAGTGGCGAAACCCTTACAGTTAGAGAACCTAACGGCCGGCCTCACAAATCTTAGTAAATACATTCTGGGTATGGTATTCTAATAATACAAAAGCTTCTCCAAAAGGGATTTCACATTGTGATTGAAACCAAGGAGTGGGATGTTGGGATAATTCTTACTAGCTGCTTACATTATATTTTAAGCAAAACCTTTCGTTACTTTATATATTAGCCGTCTCCGTGGCCAAGTGGTAGAGCGCTAGCCTGCTAACCCAGTGGTCCCGGGTTCAATCTCCACGGTGTACATTAATTTGTGTTTGGTCTGCATCCTTCAAAAGGCACGTAAAGCTGTTGGTTCATTTGAACCCGAAGCGATAGGGTAATCTTCGTTGAAAAGCGGGTGTTACCAGTGTGGACTGTGACTTCCGTTTCATAGTTCACACTTGGAAACAGCTCTGACACCCCGTCAGGGATTCATGTCGTAACGATATGTGTTTTTTTTTATTTTTGTTTGCTTTATATTTTTATCGTTATTTTTTCAATGGATTTAATTCCTGAATAGAAGGTTTGAGATTATGATTGAATTTAGTTCAAATCTGTGATTACTTTCAAATTTATCAGAGAACATTTTAGGCCAACGTTTGGTGTCATAGTATGTTTTGTGTCGAGTAAAAAAATATGCCTTTCCTTACCCGAGGAATTAAGCTAGTTTCGATGTGAACCATGAGCTCGGGTTAAAAAAAGAGTTTTTTTTATCCACGAATAAGGAAAAAATCTTCTAAGACGGCAACACAATCCCACCAAATTGCGTACCTTCACCTTAATTTACGTCTTAACTTTGGTAACACGTGTGCTATATTGGTTTAGCATTATCATGGCACCCGTCGAAAACTTTTCAATTTACAAGTTCCTTACAAGCAATTGGTTTTGTTACATCAAATTAGGAAGGAGCTCTTTTGTGTTAAATTAAATAATTTATCCAGTTTATCTTTTATTAATTAAAGAAATAGACGCTGGAAATAAAAATTAAGAGTATACTGGTATTATAGCCGATTCTAAAGGATTTAATTTTAGTTTTAGTCCTGTCAAAACTAAATTTCATTCATTACAAAATAGTCCTTAAAGGTAAGGAACAGAATCTTAATTACTTTGGAATAATTTTAATTAATTAATTTTAATTAATTTTTGATAAAACTAAAATTAAAGCCTTCAGAATCGGCTACAGTAAGTATGTAACTATAAGCTCACGTTGTCAAATCACCTTGAACGCGGATCGTTTCAAATTTCAGACATATTGAACAAATATCATGGTAATGCATTGACGTATGTATACAAGTCGCGTCCTGTTAAAAGAGCGCTGGCGGCGATTGTATGAGTTTATCGGTTTTAATTCTATTTAGTGATATTCTATCTAATATATTTTTCAATGTACCTACCAATAACTAATATACGAAGCCGCGAGCGAAAGGGTAGTTCAAAAATAAAACAACAGGCCTAGTACTTTCGTGCGCGAGTGTACCCATGCGCAAACCTATCGCCTCCAGCGCTCTTTTAACAGGACGCGGCCGTAATAAAAGTGAAATAGCCACAGATATAGATCTAAATAGATGACGCGAGTGTAGGTCATATATCGGTTGCTGGAGCCCAAGGAGCTCTTTGTTATGAAGTCATGAAATCTTGGGTTTTTTTTTAATCCATACGATGCTTCCTTTAATTTCAAAACATTTCCTTCCTTCACTTCTAGTCCTATTGGACAGTTTATTCGAGTTCTTCGAGTTCTCCATTTAAAAATGCTGTTGGTATGTCAAGTTGTTTTATCATCAGGTTCTCTTGTTTTGCATAGCAAAGCTCTTCCTTCACAGATATTGACTCCTACAACTTTGACTCTTATGTCTGACAGTTCCTTCTAAAATTCAAACCGCTTCAACGGTTTTCATTGTAAAATGTGACAGGCTTGGTTTTCATTTGCACTTGCGTCATCTATTCAGATCAATGTCTGTGGAAATACCACTCACTTACTGACTCATTATGATATCTCCGGGACCTACAAGCATAAATCTGGTTTATTTATTTGTTTAATCGTATGGCTCATAAAGGTAAAAAACCTGGTTCCTATTATACGACGGAAAAAAGGCTAGTACAATCCATCAAAAATCTATGCATTTAGAAGGTTTTTATAATTGTGATTTTAAAAACCTTCTGAATTTTGCATAGCAGTTGCAAATTATAATAACGAGCTTCGTTTTATTCACATGGTGCGGGTAATGGGCTTTGGTTAAACATTAAATTATTCTTATGCGGAAGCGGATACACAGTGCCGCACTGTGTTACACTGAAACTGAAAAAACTAATAATTTTACTAAAAAACTGCTCATGAGCAAGTCGGGCTCGCATAATTAGGGTTCCGTACCAAATGAGCAGTCTCGGTAATTTCTAGCAAATTTTGAGCTATGTCATTGAGACCTCTAGAACAAAAAATATGTATACTACGAGTAGTACTTAGCGAAGCTCTTGCTAATAATACCTTATTATAGTTAATTAAACAATGGTCTTCTTAAGACATTTTTTTAAAAACCTTTGGCTGATGAAGTTGCTTTGTGCACGTCATTAAGACATACGTTATCACAAAATTTCAAATTCCCACGTTACAAGATTTCGAGAAAAACCTCTTATGACGATGGGACAGATGGACATGATCTTGTGAGGGTCCCTTTTTTCCTTTAATGAAAAACGTACTCGATTATGTACATTAATATACACCGTGTATTATATGACGTGCTCAGAAACGCGCTCACACGCTCTACTGATTATACTGAACCACTCCCACAGAAAAAAAATTTGAAACAAAAAATCACTTCCCCATAGAAAATGACGAATAGGTATTAAGAGTATAGTTTCCGCAAAACCATAATTTATTCTTCCTGGATTGAAGAATCTAGCAATACTACACATAAAAGAAAAATAAATGTATTTCTTCCGGGAATATAATACACACTCATATCGAAACAGAATCCTCAGAAGTCATTCCAATATTCAGAAATAAAAAACCAAAGTTACAAAAGTTTTCATGGCGAGTTTTAAGTTTATTAGAGCAAAATCCCGTTCATATTATTTATGGATTAAATTCTGTATCAACTTTTTAAACTTTTAACACGACAGATTTTCTTAGATACTCGTAATAAAATTAGTGAAAAAGGTTGTCATTTTGACTTTTTCCAGAATCCATCCCTCTCGCACTGCGTGTCTTTCCGCATGGAGTAACAGGGTAGAATGCAAGCAGAACCTCTTATCCTCTTAAATTTTTCTATGGGGAAGTAATTTTTTTTTTGCACTTTTTCGAATATTTTACTTTAGAAGTGGTTAAGTTTAATCAGTAGATCACGTGGTTTAATTTTCTGAGCACATCATAATTACACTGTGTATACGCATATAAGTTTTGTCTTTTCTCATTAAAATCATATTTTAATTATTACAAATACCGGTAGGATGAATAAGAGTCAAACAGACAATTTTATTATAGCTTTGATGATTTGAGAATCACAAGTGAATTTTTTGAGAAAATAAAACACAGGAACACTGTCAAAAAAAAGTTTTAACAATGGAAAAACGTGAAGTATACGGAAAAACAATTGACACTTTTAGAGCTTACATACCCACTTCAGTAAAGAAGCTATTATTTTGATAAAATAGTATGTTATTTGCGGAATATTTTTTTAAGGGATATTGGAGAAGTTTGGCTTCATAAAAATATGTACCTATTGAAATGAGGCCTTTTCGACACCTCTTCTCCAAGTTTCACAATTTGGAATTATATATTTTATTTCATGGGTTTTAACAGTATCTAGGACCTGGTTTAACTAAATTTTGATAGCAGCTTGAATACATTTTATATTAATAAAAAACCCACTTTTAGCTACTTCTCTCCGAATCCGTCCCTCTTGCACTAAGGGTTTTTTCGCATATGGAGTAACAACGACGCTCAAAATTTTACATATTTTCTTAAGCCACGCTCTTTTTACATATCTCGCTTCTGATTGGTCTCAGGCATCCACATACGCTCAGGTATAATAACGAGTATCACTACAATAATTCTTTTTCTCGTTTTTCGTGTTTTGAAATTGTTTTTGATAGTCTTAGATTAAGTGTTGTGTGTAACTGGACATAATTAGACATTATGTTACAGTTGCATAAAATACTTTTGTGCACATTTGACATAATTTGTGATATTTACACATTAAATGTCTTAAAATAAAAATGTATTAATAATGAAATTATTAATAATAAATTGTCTCGTTTTCTTTTTGAGAAAAGAACTATAGATGCTTCGACCGTAATTAGCCCTCCAATACTCGTATATAAAAGTGATACAGTGTTTTGATAGACATGTTGTATGGAGCGGTTAAAGCTCGATATCGTCTGCTATGCTAGACCTCCTGGAGCAGGAGTGGGTAGTTGTTGGTTTTTTTCCGTAACGAGACAAGACTATTTTTCCAGCGATATAGAATAGTCTCAAAACTAGTTGCAGTTGCAACTAGTTTTCAGAACTACAATCATCGGGACCTGAATGGTTTTATTTCTATTCTTAGTTAATAATTAAGTAAACTAAACTTTGATTGGCTCAACTGAAGACCAGTCGTCAAAAAAGTAGTTTAATTTTGCAACTACGAGTACTTTATCGGACTATGAAAAACGGTTGCTTCGTGGCCGTCAGAAAACAGGTTGCAAGAATAAGTCCGTTGCAAGAACGTCCACTTCTATCCAGCTAGTCTAACATAGCAAACCATATCGAGCTCGATAGCGCGTGATACCTTGCTCTCTCTCACTCTGTTGATCTATCTTGAGAGGGATAGACATGTTGTATCGAGCGGTTAAAGCTCGATAAGGTATGCTATGCTAGACCCCCAGTAGAGCTCATTACTCAGTATGTAGCAGTAATGTACTATTGCGATAATTCCGAGCATACACACAAGCAAGGCATCATTTTTTTTTGTACGGACAATACCCTACTTACAATTTTATTATAAAATTATAGATATTCTTTGTTTCAATTTAAGCGATTGAATAAAATATTGTTCATTACAATAAAGAATTCAATACATCAAAGTTAACGTATTTTGTTTCAGTAAATTAATGCAGTGAGTTTTTTCCCAGCCTTCCTGAGCAGTGTGCGGCGCTACTCGGTTATTTGTATTTATTTGTACAAAATTAAGATTCGCGGTGTAGCCGCCCGCGCCCGCCTCTCCGCCAGCCACCCGCGCTACCGGCACCACCAACGTCACGCAATTTCCATTCGCTGCAGATAAGCAACGCAATATTTTATATTATACACGACGCGACACCCATGCATCGTTGCAACTAGCTATACTTTGTAACTGTAGCTATGCACCGTTGCATATTTAGTCAACTTCAATGAAATGCAGAAAATGCGCATTCTTTGTCTTTTCTATCGTGACAGCAAAGCTGGGCGACATACGAGTAGACTGTTGACAATTTAACCAGTCTTTTAGTAAAATGTATTGTGTGAGCTTCTAAGTGTTGCTTTGCTTGCATTTATTTCGTTTTGTGTAGTCTCTAAAAATCTTACTATATTTCTGGGCTAAATAATAGCGTTTTTGAACGACAATATTTTCGGTCCTTGATTTAATCCCCTGTTCTAGAGTTTTTTGGCGATATTGAGTAGCGTTTCTGGTCATATTTTTTAATATTAGGACTTAGATCTAATCTTCTTGTTAAGACTGTGCATGAGCATTAACCACGCCAGACTTTCGAGGATTCGTTTGAAGAAATTCTGACCCTCCTTGTATTGAAAAAAATACATTTGATTTATTGATCTTTTTCTAGGGATTCTATTTATAAACAATGTATTTAGATTTATACCTTCGTCAAAAAAAAAAAATTTCCCCTTTTTTTTTGGTTTGCAAACGTTCGTTTCAAGAGATCAACTTGATTTTTTTTTTACAAAATAAGTAATAGAAATATGAAGGGATTCTACTTAAATCCAATTTTTTTTTTAAAAACATATTTGGCTAAAACACACCAATTTGTTGTTTCGCTCCGTAATATTGCGCGTCCAAGAAAAAGAGGCCAATGAGCCAACATACAATAGCCTCTATCAAAAGCTAATAAGGTCTTTTCCATTGGACTTATTGTGCTGGAAGGGTAGTAATAAAAAAAGTTGCTAGGGTAGGCCATCCTCTTAACAGTGTTTACGACCCGCAGCGGCGTTCTTTAATGACCTTTTTCTTACTTTTCTTTCTGAAAACAGCTGCATCAACAGAAATATTTTAGCCTATAATAATTTGCCTTTTCGGAACCTACTCTTTTAAGTTTTTAAAGTTTTATGTAAATCTCAGCATGGTTGAGTAACAAACATCTTAATATGAAAATATCCAAACTTCCGCGTTTATAATAATACTAGGTCTTTACCTATGAAATTACCGTTTTCTGTAGAGAATTTGAAAGAAACTGAATTTTCAGTAGTAACACTTTTGCATTTCTTTTAGGAATGACATATCGAAACTTTGTAATTTTTTTGTGTATGAATGAGACCACATTAAGCTAACAGCAACATTAATTTAATTTTTGAAAAAGTGTCAGCTAAAAAAAATTAATACGAATCTTATCATAGAAATGGATGGCATTTAGGATGAACTGTTTTTGAAGATTCAATTTTTATAATCAAACTGAAAATAAAAACAAAATTTAATACGTAGATGGAAAACCTTGAAATCAACTTTCAAACAAAAAAAAAATTGAATTAGCTATTGAATTGCAGGAGTTATGAACCCATGAATCTTATGAAAATTTCGGCAATTTCATATGTAAAGACCCATAAGTGGGATACTGGTATTTACGAGTTGTGTTTCCTAGTTTTTTTCTTTTTGTTTTTATCAAATAGCTGCAATGCTGGCATACAAGTCTTAGAACTTTTTTTTACCTTTAGTCAAGTAGTTTGATGTATAGTATTTTTCTAATAGTTATATCAAGCTATAATTTGCCACAGCCAAACTACAGTCTCTATCGCTTTCGTTCATCACTGTCTTGCATAAGCTAAGCTTGGAAGCGGAAATGGAGTGACAAGTGATTTACCAAGTAATCAGCAATTCATCACTAGATTTACCGACGTCTTGTGATCTACAATCTATCTCTGGCAGTGACGACAGCAGTTGTATGCTCGTAGTTAGATATCAGTGGCAGTAAGTTTCTCATGAATATTGAGGGGAGCCTTGGGGTTAATTTAGTCTTCGCATTTCCTCTCTTATTGCGCATGTTTTCATAGATTTACAAATTATTTTTTTAATTAGAATAGCTTGCATAATAAATGCTGGATGTAGGAATTAAGATCTGATTAAAAAAACATTTTCTAGATGGTTAAGAAAACCTTCTGAATATGGATAATTGTACCTTTTACCGTTCTGTAAGTAGTAAAATTAGTCGGGCGAAATATGACTGACTTGCTGACAAACTATTCCTGGTCCTGGCAATAAATAATGCACATTGTATCGTAGTGTCATCTCTGTCGCACGATGACAGAAAAAACGCTCTATGAAGCCGAAGATAGCCGATGTGCAATATTTGCTGCCGGGTACTGTATATTTTATAAGCCGTGTATAATTAATATTATATATAGAGATCAGTGGTCCCTGCCTACTGCTCTGAGAGACAAGCGTGAGTATATAAGGAGGCTTTTGTTTACGTAGTCAAATTCATACTGGAGACTCGGCAAGTGATGAGGACCAAGGTTTAATGAACTTTTTTGTGAACATTAGTCATAGCCCCCCCTAAACGCCCAGAAATTCCATATATTTGACTATTCGACTCGACTTTTGCACAAGGACTCCCATGTTCTCAGTTCTATGTCAATTAGTGGGGGATGAAATGATTTGATGACACGAACAGTGAAGGAGTTGTTGAATGTTTGGTTATGGGATCTGGAGTGTGGAGACGGGTAACGAGTTACGTGCTTAAAAAAGGCTTAAAAATATTATTTATACGATAACAAGTTATACAAGATATTATTCGGTAAGTTGAAATACACAAAACAATACAATGTAATGAATTTTTTCGATATTATATAACTGAGTGGGTTAATACAAAATTCAAATTCAAATAGTTTATTTTGCAAAGCAGGTACATATATTACACTTTTTACACGTCAAATTTAATCTAATAAAACAAAATGTAATAAAATAATAAATGTACATGAATTAAATTAAAGGTTTATTTAATTTATGTAGCAATATATATACGATTAAAATGATAGGTAAAATGTATATTAAACAAGGTAAAATCCAATCAACCGCCCGAACCCATACCGGAGACCCGGCCAGGGACCAGGAACAAGGTACAATGATCACCAACCGAGCCCCCAGCACGAATCCAGGCGGCCGACCAAATCCTATCCTATATACTACATACTAATAGGTTACATGTGTAAATACATGCCTACCTCCGCCCATTCGATTAGTTTTGCTAGTCCAACGAAACCTAAATAATTTTTACAAGTCAATATGAATGTAATGAATATTTCTACACAATAAATCCGTGTAAAGAATCCGGCTCGGGGTAAACTAAGCATGCCCAACATAGATTAATGCCGTGTCAATTACAGCGCCCCGACACGAGTGTGGGAAAAATCGGGTAATGGCCCGAAACAATAAAACATTTTACTGATTTACATAAAACATGAAACAAGCCCTTCCTTTGTAGAGTCCTACGTCAAAAATTAAAAATAAGTACCTACTTTATTTGTAAGGGTTGTATCCTGCATGTTTTTTAGGGTTCCGTGCCCAAACGCAAAACGGAGTCCTATTAAGGTAAAACGTCAGTCGTTTAGGGCAAAGTGCATAACTTAACTTTGTTTTTCTTGTTAATAAATAAAAAAATTAAAAGCATTTTGGTCTGTGGCAATTGACACCAATAGTTCAGTATTTGTGAGGTTTATAAAGCATGAGTTTGAAATTTAATAGCAATTTAAGTAGGTTTCAAAAAGAGCATGACCAATTTTATTGTGTATACAATTTCAATATCTGTCTTTATAAAACTCACTAAAACTGAGCTATTGACGTCAATCGCTACAGACTAAAATGCTTTTAAATTTTTTATTTCTTAACAAGAAAAACAAAGCTAAGTTATACACTTTGAGCTAAGCGACTGACGTTTAATCTTAATGTCACTTTGCTGTCTGTCTGCCAATCTGTCTGTCTGTTTGTCTGTCTGTCAGTCTGTCTGTTTGACTGTCTATCCGTTTTTCCGTATGACACGGCTTTCTACTTCGAGACGGAATGAGCTTAAATTTTTGATATTTTGTGTAGAATGTTGACCCAAAATAGAATTTTGAATTCGAAATTCGATTAAACCGACCGTATTATATGTCTAAACGGATGTAGTGGGTCGTATCTAAACTTATTGCATGCTCTGTTACTGCTGTCAGTTGGCATAAGTCAACAATAATCCTAAGTTAGTGTTTAAGCTGTTATTAATAATAATTTAGACTTAGTTCAGCTGCATTTACTGTGAGAAGAATTAGACGATTAATTGATGTATCCATAGCATCACTTGTGTATTTAGTTACTTTCATGAAAGTGCTGAAATAGAAGCTGTTGAATAAAATTATTCAGAAAAGAGCTATTAAGGCTATAACTTAAAATGTGTCGTGAGTTACTCAGAGAAAAATTCAAAGAAATAGGAATCCTAACTGTAACTCTTCGACCAAAATAAAATAAATGGACGGGCCATAGCGTACAGATTTTTGAAGACTGTAAAGTGAGCGCCGGCTGTCACTTCATCTCTTTCTCTGTCTGTTAGAAGAGTGACGCGTACGCTTATTATTACATGCCATCCAAATAACTGACGAAAAAATACCTTCTTGTGCATTTACAAAGTGCAAAAAGCAAAATAAACATAAAAATAAAAATTAGGTATTGAAGTATATATCCAATTGCTTAGACTCGTTATGAGTGAGCAAATTGTAAAGACAAGGCCCGTCCATTCATTTGTTTTGGTCGAAGCTGTAACTAGAAAATTTATATATAAAACCATTCTTTATGCCGGAAAAAACACCACTGTACTTCCACGGCAAGTCTCTTTATTATAGATACTAGAAATAAACATAAACTTGCTGCTCTAGAATTGAGACTCTACAAGAAAAGCTCTTTCTTTGTTGGTCTCATTATATTTATAATAAAATACCAAAGGAAATACTGGGTTTATCAGACAACAAATTATAAAAGCATGTTTAGAAAAGTCTTTACAAGAAAGCTTACAATATTAGCGAATATTTAGAAGCAAAAAATGTTGTTAATTTATGAAAACTAAACTATTGTGTATCCTTACTTATTGTAAAAAGATTACAACCAAACTATTTGGCCCGATTACAAACCAAAAAGGGACACAATATTCTGATAAGTTAATTAGCATAATTTATTATTCATTACATATTTAAAAAGTAATAGAAAATACAAATAACATATACAAATACATATTTGGTGTTTTATAATTTAATTTGTCACACTTGAATCACTTGATAATGACGCTGGATCTCTAGTGCCGTCATTGTCACTGGCGTGAAAATAAATAGTATCGAAAAACTATAAATTTACCAATTCGAAACTATGTATAACAAATATATGAATTTTTGAATTAATATCTAGAAAAAAAGTTCATATATTGTGATATTTGATCGACACGTACATTCAATTATAAGGCGAATATTTAAAAACGAATGCCCATGCCTTCGTCAGCGTGGATTTCGGATATAAACTAGAATCAGGTTGTAACCGCGAGGTTACAGGAATGCAGAGCTGATGGGATTTGAGGGTTGACACTGGAGAATTGTGGGTAAACTGACTGACCTTTGATGGATGGATGGGCCGACGTATGCGCCGCGTGACGTCCCTCCTTGTTGGGCTGATGGAGCTGGCGCCTTGGGCAGGAATGTGCAGGATTGTCTTGGAGTAATGTGAACACAACACTGGTATATAACGTGAACACAACACTGGTAGGTATGCGATAGTGTTTGTGTTGGCGGCGCGAGTGCGGTACACGTGTGGTTCGGACGATGTCCCGCGCGGAAGAGAGTGAACGAGCGGCGCCCAGCGCGCGAGTCGATTGTGTCGCGAGGTGGCGCCAGCGCTGCGCCGCGAAATTAGTCATGCACATGCGCGAACGTCACGCTGGTGGCGTGAACATCCTGGGGGGGCCGGGGCTGCGACTCCTCTTGAGCTGAATCCAACGGCAGCCTGGCTATCTTGAACACAGGTCGTCGCAGATTTCCATGGGCTGTGTCCAGATCCACAACTCGGATCACTCCATCCTTGCCAGGTATCGTGCGGAGAATTCTCCCCAACTTCCATTGGAGCGGAGGCAGGTCATCCTCTTTGATGAGGACCAGTTCACCCACTTGAGGAGGGGAAGAAGGGGAGAGCCATTTGGAGCGGGTTTGCAGGGTATGGAGGTAGGATCTGGACCAGAGAGTCCAAAAGCGCTGAGAGAGCGCTTGAATGAGTTGAAAGCGTTTAAGAGCAGATATGGGTCTGTCGTCAAAAGACTGCTCAGGTAGAGCGGTGAGCGGACGACCAATAATGAAATGTCCGGCCGTGAGAGGTTCAAAGTCCGTAGGGTCGGATGAAATTGGGCAGAGGGGTCTTGAGTTGAGTACAGCCTCAATTCGAGCCAAAAGGGTAGAGAATTCCTCAAAAGTGAGGTGCTGTTCACCTATCACGCGATAAAGTAGTTGCTTGGTGGATTTTACGTTTATTTCGTGCAGAGCGCCGAACCAACCGCACATTGATAGCATTTCAAAAAAGTCTGCAAAGATGTTAGGGTTTGTTAAACGCAACAGCAGAGGGTTTCGTTCTTCTTGGACGAAAATACTCTTGTACAACGCACTAGTACGAAGTCATCTTGAATACGCAAGTTCAGTTTGGAGTCCATTTTATGCTGTTGACTCACAACGTCTAGAAAGCATTCAGCGCTCGTTCACGAGGTACCTTGCTTTTGTATCTCCTGGTATGTCTCACAGACGTCCGTATGATGAACGGTTGAAACAATTTAAAATGTTATCACTTCGTGACCGCAGAATTCTGCGTGATATGTCTTTTCTGCATAAAATTGCCAATGGAGTAGCTGAGTGCCCTTGTCTGTTGAATAGGTTGTCTGTGTCGATCCCCTACAATATGCCAAGAAAAGCCATTTCAAAGTTGTTTTCCTATCCAGCTTGTAAATCAAACCTTGGTCTTAACTCGCCTATGACAAGAATTATGAGAGAATACAATAGTTTGAACGAAACCATAACAGATCTAGATGTATTCCATCAATCTTTCTTTGTGTTTAAGTCTCATATAATAATGTATTTTTGTATTCAGTAGGTAGTAGCTTTCAATTTGTTAATATTTAATTAGCTTCCTTAGGTTAAGGTTTAATTTAGTATATTTAGTTTTTAGTTAGGTAATTTTAGTTTGTAGTTTTTTTTTTATTTGTTTGTAAACTATGTATTTTTCCTTTTTGTAGTGTGATGATATACCCCTTTTTGTTTATAATTACTTGGCAAATGTTGTGTTTACCTATAAGTGGCGCATGTATCAGAATATTTACAAAAATGTAAGCTCTTTTAAGTGTAACAATAATTGTGCTGTTGGTGTACCTTTTTTAAATAAATAAATAAATAAAACCAAGGCCCTTTAGGCGGGTTCAGTAACCAAGTTATGTGCTGATTCGCGAGCTTGTGAGTGATTGCATCATTGTTTGACCTGAGGAAGTTCTGAACTTCAATGAGCTGATTTCTAGCACCTACATAGTTTGTGCCGCAGTCTGAGCGAATGAGAACTGGAGTACCGCGACGTGAGATAAAACGTTGCAATGCCGCAAAGAACGCTTCCGTTGTGAGTGCAGAGACTGGTTCCAAATGAACCGCCTTTGTTGCGAGGCAAACGAAAATACAAAAATACGCCTTTATGAGTTTCGCGTTCCGCAACGTGCTGGATTTAACGAAGAAGTGGCCAGCAAAGTCCGTCGTGACGTGACTAAAAACTGGCTGAGGAGTAACTCTGTCTACTGGAAGATCAGCCATGAGCGGAGCCTTAGGCTGAGCGCGGCACCGGAAACATCTAATACATTTAAACACGCGGTGTCTAATAATACGACGAGCGGACAGAATCCAGTACTGCTGGCGTAATATGGCGTGTAATGTGTCAGCTCCAGGGTGGCAGTGTATTTTGTGATAATGGTCTATGATGAGATCTACGAGCGGACTTGAGCTGGGTAGAATGAGTGGGTGTTGAGCGTCATACCTAATTGACGCGTGAGAGAGACGACCACCGACTCTCAAGAGGCCGTCCTTTATGAAGGGCGAGAGACGCTGGAGCCGAACGGGACAAACCTTATCAGTCTGGATACGATTAATGTCTTCAGCAAACTCATTGTGCTGAACAGAGCGGACCCAGTGCAACAGAGCGTCCCTGCGTTCATTAGCTGTCAACGGACCAGAGCGCCGTGCATCTGGGCTGTGCCGACAATTGAATATGAACCTTTGAATACAAGCCGTCACTCCGACGAGCTTGTCAAGTGAGCTGTAGCGAGTGAGCAAGTCCAGATCGATATCTGGGACTGCTATGTGTGCTGGTACCTTTTTGGGCTTAAGGCCTGGGAGAGCATGATGGCCTAGAGCGGGTGGCATCTTGGGCCAAGTGCAGGTAGGTTCTTTGAGCCAACTGGGTGACCACCAAAGGTCATGAAGTGACAGAGACTGGGCAGACATGCCTCTGCTTGCACAGTCAGCAGGGTTGAGGTTCGTGGGCACATGCCTCCACGTATTGCTAGTTGAAGTAGCTGTGATCTTAGCCACTCGATTGGCCTCGAAAGTCTGTAATCGGTGAGGTGGGGTATTGAGCCATGCCAACACTATTGTGCTATCTGACCAGCATGTGTGTGTTTGAATGGGTATATGAGCTGACAGTTGGGCTGACACTCGAGTCATGAGCTGAGATAAAAGAGTCGCGGCTGACAACTCCAATTTCGGGATTGAGAGGCGAGTCTTAATGGGTGCGACCTTGGACTTGCCAATGATTAGGTGTACATTGACATGTCCAGTGGTATTGCGCTCATGAAGGTAGATAACGGCACCAAAGCCAGCCTCTGATGCGTCCGCGAACCTGTGAAGTGAGTAAGTAGACGTGGGCTTATACTTACAAATGTGTCGAGGTAAACGGAGGTTTGAGAGCTGAGGAAGATCCTCTGAGATGTGTTGCCACTCTGTGTGGACTTCTTCAGGGATAGGCTCATCCCATCCTATTTTCAGAAGCCAAAGCTTCTGCAGAAGAATCTTTGCGCGGAAGATGACTGGAGTAACCCAGCCATTGGGGTCATAGAGAGTTGCTACTGTACTGAGAATGGAGCGCTTTGTGACTTGAGCATGAGTGGGCAGAGAAATGCGATAAGTGAACTCATCAGTTTGAGGAATCCACTGTATTCCCAGAACCTTAATGGAATTAGAGTCGGGACTGAAGTCAAAGTCCTTGGGCATGTCGCACTGGTCATCTGGGAACCGTTTAAGGAGCTGAGGCGAGTTGGAGGTCCATTTACTGAGCTGGAAGCCACCTAGGGCGAGTAACTCGATCAGATCGTTTTGGAGCGACTGAGCAGATTTCACAGAATCTGCACCTGAGAGAATGTCGTCCACAAATATTGATTTGCGGAGGATCTGAGCAGCGTGGGGGTAGCGATGACCTTCGTCATCAGCCAATTGGAGTAAAGTGCGGATGGCATGGTATGGGCTGGACCTTAATCCATATGTGACGGTATTAAGGGCATACGTGAGCAGGGGCTGGTCGGGTGAAGACCGCCAGAGAATGAGTTGAAAAGGTCTTTGCTCTGGGTGAATGAGGATATTTCTGAACATCATTCGGATGTCAGTGCTGAAAACTTGTGAGTGGATCCTGAAGGACATGATAATGTCAACAATATCTTGTTGAAGAGCTGGACCTGTATGAAGACAATCATTTAAATTGACGCCATTTGAGCTTTTACAACTTCCGTCAAAGACGCAGCGTAACTTTTCTGATCCTGGCTTAAATATCCCATGATGTGGGATATAGAAATGGGATTTATGAGCAAAGGTATTGGGGTGACACGGCGACATATGTCCCAATTTTATGTAATCTGACATGAACTCTACGTATTTCGAGCGGAAGGGCGGGTTCGCTAGCAGCTTCTTCTCTAAATTGAGAAACCTGCGTAGCGCAATAGCATGAGTGGAACCTAATGTCGGCGCGTTGTGCAGAAAGGGCAGTGTAACCATATATTGACCTGATGGTTCACGAGTAGTTGTAGTGCGGAAAATGTCCTCACACTGATACTCTAATGGGCTGGTATGCTTGTAGGTTTGGGGTTCCTCGGATTCCCAAAACCTCTCAAGACTTTTGTGAATGTCATGAGTGGAATGCTCTGAGTCCGTGTGAGAGCCGACAATGTGAACTGAATTGACCTGATTCGTGGGTGAGGTGTGTAAACTTTCGAAAGGTCCTATCAATGTAAAATCGAATATCGTGCCGAAGGCTATGGGCTTGCCAGGGCCGAGCGAAACCTTGGTTCCGTCTAACACTTGACCAAGAACGTCAGATCCTAGTATTAGATCAACCGGAGCTGGTGTGTGATATTCTCGATCAGCAAGAGGAATCGGTGGGTGACCTGTTAACTGAGCGAGATCTGGAACCTTTTCTAACGGTAGGTACCCAGTTACGTTCTTCAATATATGAGCTGTGGCCGTGATCGTAGGTGTGTCACGGTGTGTAGGTCGGCATACAATTGTGATTGATGCCTTTGAGTTTTGTGTGTGCTGATTTCCAACTCCTGCGATTTTTAGAGATGTATGTTTTAATGGTAAATTTAAAATTCTGGCCATGCGCTGAGAACAAAGAGTCAGCATACTTCCACAGTCTAACAGGGCTCGTGCTGAGTGAAATTGACCATGTACGTCTGCTATTTTAAGTGAGACGGTTGGCAACAAAATTGGTGTGTTAGTGACGTTCACTACACGTTGTGCGGAGTTACAGGAATTCTCTGTTGGAGTTGAAGTCATTGAGTGAAAATGAGCTGAGTGTGTATGTGATGAGTGTGCTGAGTGCTGGTCGTCCTCGCCTTCATAGTGCTCTGTTATTGTAGGTAGTCATTGTTGCCTACCTACCCGAGACCTACTTGGCGATCGCGATTGAGTGGGCGGGTTGGGACGGGACGTGTATGCCTGTGTTGCATGTGCCGAATGGTATTGAGGCTCATGCGCTGAGCGCTGTCTGGGCTGCTCACGTAGAGACGGAGGCAGCAAATGAGCAGATGAGCGTGTCGGAGACATGGCCCCATGGCGATGCAATGAAGTGTGGTGGTCAGTCCGCCCACACTCCTTGCATGCCCGTGTAGACCTGCACTCGTTCTCATAATGAGGACCCAAACAGCGTCGGCACCGGTTGCGTGAGTTCACAAAATCCCACCGACCTTGAACCGGTTGGTTATTAAATTCTGGGCAGGCGATGAGTTTGTGTCCCCTATTCCTGCAGTATGGGCATGGCATACCACCAGTAGGGGAAGAAGGTTGAGCCGAATAATTCTGTTGGCGAGTGGGTGATGGGGATGATTGGGCCGAGTAAACTAGCTGACGAGCGGATGATGAGGACGGTTGGGCCGAGTAGGTTAGGGCGTCACCGAATGCCAAGAACGGCCTATGGGGAGCAGGTTGAGGACAGCGATATTCTTGCCGGCTCCTAAGCGGAGCTATGGGGCGGAATTCTCGAGTAGCCGTATAAGGCTGACGGGAACCTCGAGTGGGCTGAACCAGCTGATTGAGCTGAGCGAGCCTTCCTGAAGGGCCGAGCCGTGCTGATGAATGAGCATCCTGTGACGCAAGGGACGAAGACTCATTCTCTTTGCAGCGCGCGTGCTCTTCCAAGAACTCAATGAGGTTCTTGAGCGTGGGCAGAGTTGCGCGAGATCCGTACTTCCGCTCGAAAAGAGTGCGGAGCTCGCCTTGTAGTTTTCGCACCACCATGGACACGAAAACATAGTCAGAATCTTTCATGGGCAGATCGAGGTTGCGGAGAGCGCTTTGCGCTGAGATAAGCGGAATTAAGAACGATGTGCGGATATCCGAACGCATGTGGATGTGCGGAAGGTTCATGATAATGTCCACAAATCGGTCAATGAGTACGCGACGATTGTCGTAACGCTTGGTAAGAATTTCCATGGCTATGGGATAATTCTCGTTGGTAGGGTAGAGGTGTTTCACCATTTCATGTGCCTCACCCTTTAGGGCACCTAACAAATAATGCAGCTTGACAGCATCCGAGACTGTGGCCATCTCACTGATGAGGCTCCTAAAAACGGCAATAAATGAGGGCCATTCTTCAACGTTCGAATGAAACTCCGGTATGGGTATTTTTGGTAGAACACCAACGGGTGTACCTGAGCTGAGGGGTTGCGTCTTGTCCGGAAGAGCTGATTTTTCTTTCAGTTTTTCGAATGCCACTAGGATAGCATCATAGTTGCTAAGTGCCGACTGAAAATTTTTTGTGTAGGTTGCCTCAGTTTCGTCGGACAAATCCTCATCGTCAAGGATCTCATAATATACGTCCTCTAACTTAGTTTTAACGCTTTGTATGTTTGCGTAACGAGCGGTGAAGTCCGCCACAGAATATGTTTTTCTGTCGCCTGCCTCGACCGCCGCACCAATCTCCTTGAACAAAACTATCGCCTTTACGGCCTCACGAAACATCGCGGCTTGTGATTTCGAAGGCATCTTAATCTTGTTAAAGTAGGTGGTTGATTACTAAGATAAAATACACAACGAGTTTGAGCTGAACTATAAGAGCGGACGTACAACTAAAATAATTGATGAGATAGATGAATAGAGCTGAGATACTTGCGCGGATGAAGTAACAATGACTATGTTCAAACGGAACACGGAACACTTAAATAAACACGACAGAGAAAAAAAAAAAAAATTTTTTTTTTTAAACAACCTGTATATGAGCTGATAAACCAACGTGGAACACCCTATATGTGTACCATAAACAATAAGAGCAGCGACGAGAAGAAAAAAAAAAAATTTTTTTACTATATTTCTGCTATATGCACCCGGTCAAAAAGCAGGCAATAACACGATAAAACCGTCCGGCAAACTATTATTGTGACACGAGATTACCGCAACACAAAATATCGAAAAGGGCTGATGAACTTGTTTACTTTTATGTTATTTGCCCTGAAATCATGTGCCGACAATACGCGTTAGTTCTTCCTTACACGATGGTACATTTACAACAAAAACAAATTCTATTTATAGAACCAGATACCTACCTACTTCTTTGAGTGCGTAAACAAACAAAGAATGTATTTACCTGGCCGAAATCGGTTCTAAATGAGTGGACAATCCAATGATGCAAATCAAGCTTTGGTAATACGTAACGTAATAACGTTATATTATAATGTATACGTATGTACTCAACATACGTAACTTATGTATATATGTAACGTATGTAAGTGCACGAAATAAAGCGAATTTATACTCGCACCAAAAAAATATCTCGCAAGATACGAAAACTATCTTTGACAATGGGCAGATTTACACCTCTCCGCGGGCAAAAATTGGGTAAAAATAGGTAAATTGGGTCGGGTCGGGTCGAGGGGTTTAATAAAGAAATATAGTGGACTGTAATAAACAATTGGGCTGAATGGATATAATTATATTATCTGAGCTGAATAATAATAATAAACGGGATGAAAGTGGGTTTATTGTGTGGCGGGGGCGGGGGGGGCCGGTTCTATACAGATAAATGGAATGTTCTAGGCGGCGCGAACGCAGTAATCACCTACCCGAAACAGGTATTCTCAAGATCACAAAATGTTTTTTGCCGGAAAGAGGGCCGGGAAGGGGCCAAAATATGTAACCGGGTGAAAATGGACTGTAGTAAATCGACGGGGGCTGGTTCAAACAAAGTTACGGGCCGGCGGGGGGGAGGCGGGGGGTGATATAAACCAAAAATTTTCCGCTCGACGGACCAAAATTTTTCGTAAACGGTCTCGAAGGATCAAAAATGTAACCGCGAGGTTACAGGAATGCAGAGCTGATGGGATTTGAGGGTTGACACTGGAGAATTGTGGGTAAACTGACTGACCTTTGATGGATGGATGGGCCGACGTATGCGCCGCGTGACGTCCCTCCTTGTTGGGCTGATGGAGCTGGCGCCTTGGGCAGGAATGTGCAGGATTGTCTTGGAGTAATGTGAACACAACACTGGTATATAACGTGAACACAACACTGGTAGGTATGCGATATTGTTTGTGTTGGCGGCGCGAGTGCGGTACACGTGTGGTTCGGACGATGTCCCGCGCGGAAGAGAGTGAACGAGCGGCGCCCAGCGCGCGAGTCGATTGTGTCACGAGGTGGCGCCAGCGCTGCGCCGCGAAATTAGTCATGCACATGCGCGAACGTCACGCTGGTGGCGTGAACACAGGTTTTCCCATACAAACTAATATAAAAATACCATACAATCATTATTTCGGTACCGAAATATTACTTAGTGTCCAAGTGAAGATTCTAATATTCATATTCATATTCTTTATTGTACAAAAAAAAACATAATATTCACACTGTACTTAAAGATATCGATCATACATAGGCAAGCTTATCTATAAAAAGAGATTTCTTCCAGCAAACCCGAATTGTTGAATAGAAATCATAATTAAAAAGTATTAATACAAATGTACACTAAAATATGTTAATATATTTACACCCTATGATTATAAATAACTACAACATACCTACATAAATAATAATTAAGTAACTGCTTCAACAATAAACATATTTACTTATATACATAATCTAACTATAACAACAGTCTAACAATTTTCAAAATCAGTTTAGTAGTTATTAATGATAAGTACGTATATACTATATTAAAATTATTATTTGGTACTTTTTATAAATGATTTTTTTGAGTTCAGAATACATATTTATTACTACCTGCTTATTTTATTTTCACAAATTGAAAACAAATTATTGTAATGCCGGATAACTTTATTATTTTGGTTACAGAAGAAATAAAATTTAAAATTATGTAAGTTCCTAAAATTTAAAATCACAAGTAATAAAAATGTTTCCTACGATATCAGTATTGGTAACAACAATTCTCACGTGAACTATATCTACCTTATAGTAAGAATTACCAAAGTAAATAACGAAAACTAACCAATACTCCTTTAGATGTCCCCATAAAAACATCAACGCAAAGTAATATTTCTGGTGGGCATAACTCTTTCTTGTCTCATCAGGATGTTATTTACGCGGTGATTGATAGAGATGAATACCCTAACTGGCGCTCGGGCGGCCGTCGACAATCCCGCAATGTTTCCCTCCCCCACCGCTACCGTACAACACTCAAATGACATATATCAAAAAGACTCGTTTTTAAAAATGGCATCATGATCCTCCTCGCCATTTCCTATTTAGGGTCGGCTCTATGTCATGTCCCGCTATTTATCTCTGTCCGTGCCGTGCCGTAGCGTTGTCGATACCGCTGTAAGAAAATGCCAATACTGTTTAAAAAATCGCCAACTATAAAGATGTAGAAAATTATTTAAGTCATACTTTTGTAAATTTCATTATCTTCGTCTTAAAGTTACAATAAATATACATTTACTTAGTTCAGCTGTTATTAATTTAATTATTAATTTATAAACTTTGTATTTTTAGGGTTCCGTACCTAACGTGTAAAAAGGAACGATTATGGTTTTTATACTGTGATTATGGTGAGACTCCTTTGTCCGTCCGTTTGTCAAAGCGTCATAACTTTTGTTAAAAATAAAGACTTGAAATTTGACACAAAATTGCATTAATTTGCCCACAAAATAGGTTTGTAAACAAAATCGATATAACTTAAAATATTATCACTATGAAAGAGACCAAAATATATTTTTTCTCCTGTGTCTCCAATTTGAGTATTAAAGATTGTAAAAATATGTAATGACTACTTGTACAGATAATTGAAAAACCACAATAAAAGGTATATCTCTCCCCCCCTATCTCTGGAACTAGAGGACCAAAAATATGAAAAAAAAAGTCACGGTAATAGATTATACAGTTAAAATAAAGCAGTTCAGAACGTTACAGAAAAAATTAAATTTGAAAAACAATGAATTTTTCTTACAATATGTAATACCACCTTTTGTAATTATTTGGTACAATCAATGCTTTTTTTAGTTATTAAAACTTGGTGAGTCACATTTTCGTAAACAAGCACTCGTGTCCCAATGTCTCACATTATGTCACAGTTTTACAAAATACTATTATATAGCGTTAATAAGAGTATAATAAGCTCGAATTTTTTTAGTAATAAAGATATAGGTACTGTTAAAATTAGATATTAATACCAATCTAAACCGCTAGTAGCTTATTGCTCAAAACAATTTGAGTGTTTTTGAAGGCATTAGAGAATATTGCAAGGTACTCAGATCAAAGAGGAAGAGGAAGACTGAGAATCAGCAGGCATCGTACGTTACTAAGAACTAAAAGTTTAGTTCTGGACAGAGAATAATGAAAGATGCTACACCGACAAGAGCTAGGCTCTTTAATAATTGATTTTTAATGTTTATTAAACTTACTTTTATATTTACGTGTGTAATTAAATATTTTGTGTACAATAAAGAATAACGTATGTTTGTCACTATTTAACGTTTGTATAATAAGTCTAAAACTTTCGAACTTTCTTAATATTTTATTATTCCTTTTTTGTAAAAGAGGCAAGATAATCCAAATCCATAAAAAAGAACCTCATTAAATAAGAATTCATAACATAACGTGCAATGGAAATAATAAAACGTATTTTAAAATAGTCCTAAAAAGCTGAAATTAAATAAAATACGATACCTACATGACTCGCAATTATTTTGCTCTGGCCACGGCTCTCTAAAAATTAAATGTATTTTATTAGATACAGATTTTTGTTTTGGTACGGCAACTCAGTAATGGCTTGTTTCTCTCACCTTCTGGAATTGCACGATAAATCTCTGTCGAAAATGGATACTTTGCTCCACATCATTGCTTTCTGGCTTTAACAAGTGGTACTCATTAAAGGTTTTCAATGATAATTTAATTGTTATTTCGATTCAAAAGTGATCCAATGTCTTTGGGTTAATGCACTGATCTGATCCAAGTTCAAAACTTGAATGTGTTCATCAAAATTTTACTGCTAATAGCAATATCTACCAGCTAATTTATATTGTTACAGAATTATTACCGTCTTTGAACGTAGAAACCTTTGCAAAAGTGTTTTTTTTTTTTTCGTTTAAGTTATCCAGAGAAAATTTTACACCAAGTTAATACCCATTCAATAGAATCCATAAAAAAAACTCGGAAATGAAATATTTTTTATTGATTTTATTAGTATTTCTATCGGACTATAGGTATACTATCACAACTTGTCTCAAGTAAACCAGCAAAACCCGAAAATCAGAAAAACAGACAAACAGTTATTCCACAGAAAATCAGTTCCACTTGTAAAGTGGGTTCATGAAACCTGAATCTAAAAGTAATACACCAGTTTAAACTCACGTTCTTGTGCAGTAATTTTGGCAGTTTGAGTAGAGTTACCCTAGCTGTTCAGTAAGCAAACTATCGACAAAATTTGGTAACCATCCACCTCTATCAACTTCACCGTCCCGGCACCATGTACGTAATGGACCGAGTTTACATGGTTATGCAATACCCCTGTAATTAGTTAAAATCAACGTAGCAGTTCGCTGAGTGCTTTAGTTTGGTCATTCGGCACAGTGGCACCTACGTACATATTCGCCATTTCCTGGGACCGAACTGACTGTTCGTGGACTCAGGTCGTAAATTCAGTGGACGGAGACAGTGTTGGCAACTGCCCGGCTTGGAATCCTACCAAAACGTCCTCTTTTCAAAATCATAAAGATCAAATTAGGAATGATGAAGCGCACTGCAGGACTTGCTTAGGTGTCTCTTCAAGCTTTGTGGAACTATCGCGATATGCTTGGACTTAGTCTTATAATGTTTCCCAAATATATGTTCTTATAAAAATATAAATATTTAGTACGTACTCGTAGATATACAGAAACTAACAACGAAATCGTATTGTGTACGATTGGTCACTATACAGAAAGCTTTTTCTCTTTTATGGAAGCATTAAATGAATATTAGTCTAAATAAGGTATTCTTATTATTTATTGTACACGAAAAACCTATTTTTAAATAAAACTATGTATAATGCAAACCTATCTCCAAGAACAGATTTCTTCCAGTTTACCTCTGGGGATAATGGTTAATGAAAAGTTACTACTTTAAAGTTACAAAGTATAGGTACATTTATTTAAATACCCACTCTATAATAGTAATTTGTGCTACTAGGGCGAAAAGGAATAAATTACGAGGACAATTTAAAACACGAGCGTAGCGAGTGTTTTAAACGTAACCGAGTAATTTATTGCTCTTACGCCCGTGTATCATACTACGTTTTTCAATGCATAGTGTGAGGAAATAAAACAAATATAATCTTGTGAACTTTATATTATGATTGGCTCAAAAGGACTGTATCCAGAGCCGTTAATCGGTGGAATAAAAAGTATAACGTTTATGGTACACAGGAAAGGCTGCAGGTTAGCCAACCATTGAAAATAAATTAAAAAAAAATAATAATAAAGCCCTAGGGCAAAATAATCGACTTTCTGTTCGGTTTTGATGCATAAAAAGTGGACATTTACGAGCACTTGCATTGAAAAATAATGTATATAAATACTTATAATATGCATTATAATCTTAATATACCTACACAAAATAAATTATAAAATATGTAATATTATCGAGATAAATAAGGCTTAAAATAATAAAATTAAACCGGCCAAGTGCGACTCGGGCCTCGCTCTTTTAGGTTTCCGTACATATATGACCAATTATTTCAAACTAGATATTTATTTAATTTTAGGTAATTCTGTCAGACATAGAAACTGCAAAATTAAGTTGGTTGAGTATTCGGGGACGGGACCCAAAACATATAAATCAGCGTTTTCAATATTTGTTGGTTAAGCATGTTACAGCATGTGGTACATAATATACATAACTTTCAAATTCCTGACTGCTTTGGCCTTTGAGATAGACCCCTTAACAAAAATGGTCTAAAAATGGCAATTTTGATAGCCCCCCATTCCTTAAATTTTAAGATTTAAAATAATATTAAAAGCTTATTTATCCTCTACTTAATGACCTCTAGACAATGACATGACAACCCACATGCTAGAGTAAGAAAAAAAAAAAAAAACTGCTCCATTTTCATGTATGATACTCCCCCTGAAAAATAATGTAATCACAATTAAAATTCATAATTCGGTTTTGTGTCAATATTTTAGACAACATATAAATTTTAGGTTTTTATCTCATTCCATCTAAGAGCTAGAGACCCATGACACACAGACAGACAGACAAAGGCTTCGATTTGCCCTTTAGGTACGGAACCCAAAAATTTCGGAAGGTAAACAGCTAAAAACATAACGAATATAAATATATTATAGTATTAATAACAATACCGATTTGTTTTGGTGTTAAATTGCTGACTAAATAATTTAATTTTCTCTAATTCTACACAAAAAGTGTAGGGAGTTCGCTGACTGAAACACAGCAATAAAAGGAAAAGGAGAAGTTTACTAAATCACTACTCGAGTAAATGCTCTGGTTTCCAGTTACAGCTAGATGCGATGCAAGTGGAACGGAACATCGTGAGGGATAAGGCAAACCTCTCATAACGGTTTATGTCGACAATTTACTGAGGTTTAGCTGGAACGGGCCGCGCTCGTGTAGCAGTTTGTTTGAAGTTCAACATCAGCTACTACGTAGATGCAGCTTGTCTAGAGCACAATATAGCTCTTCACTGATAGGTTATTTAAATTGGATGATATTTAAATTGGGGCGTGGATCAAAATTACTGGATATTCCAAGAGTTTGCGAGTTTAAGACGACAGACAACTACAACGCAGCGGATCGTCGTCGAACAAAAAAACACTACAATAGAATGGGTATACGAATTGTAAGGTAAACGTCAACTCGTCATCCATCCATTCATCCATCCATCAGCCTAGTTCGTCCACTGCTGGACATAAGCCTTTCCAGAACTTGGCCACTCCCGGCGGTCATCCTGAAAGAATTGCCCATACTCACACACGCTGGGCAGGCGGGTTTGTGAGCGCGGTGCCGGAACCCTCGCCCCAGTGACGCTACTGCCCGTCACCAGTCTGTTCCAAAATTTAATGTTTCACATCGTTATTATAGTATAATGCTTACTATTATAGTATTTTATGTACTCATGTTAACTGTGAAAAAGTTCCAAGTGAGTCTCGTTGTTTTCACCACCGTGCACCGCTCCGTACTCTGCAGCTACATCTTTGGAAAATGTTAAATCTGATTTATATATTAAAAAAAAAAACAGATTTGTTAAGTCGGTGAACAAATTTCAACATAAAGCAAGTTTAATATACGGGCATTAAATAAAAATAAAATTTGTCCTGAAATTAAAATGCTCAGAAGCTTAGCCGTAAAAAAAATGTTTTCTTTCATTTTATAACCCAATATTTTCTTATTAATGCCAATGGAGACGCCATGAGTCGCCGACGAAGGCAGGAAAAGAAAAAAACTTTTTTATTTTATGTCGTCGTAAAAGTGACCATTTTTCTGAGATAACAACGCCGCAGGCTGGCGTAAAGACATGTCATTATCACTCGCTGTCCAGAATACATCTTATGCCTAGAATGACACACTTATAATAACTCATATACGGTAACTTTCATTTTTGTGGCCAATTTGTTATTGAAGGGCCGTTAATAAACTATAAAACAGGATAAGTATACATATTTTTTTTGTTTTAACAAAACCATTTAAAGAAACTTTAAATCTCTTTTTGATATTAAAATAAACGGAGCAATATAAACTCATGTATTGATAACGCAAGAGGAGAAAGTTGCCATAACTACAAAAATATTCCAACAATAGACTTTTATCTTGTTGGCTTTTGTGGTATTTATATACCATCGCGAGGTTAAACCTGCAACCGTAGCACAGTCTTATCGCGTGCGACGCTACTTAGTTGAATCACAAGTGCGAGGAGCGTGACATAAATTTAATCGCAAAATCAAACGTGACACGCTCCTTGCACTTGTGATTCAAGTAAGTCGCGTCACGCGCGATTAAACACTGTGCTACGGGTATTGCATGTCCTAAAAAGCTTACATTTACGCCCGAAGTACGATGATAAGGCTCACCCCCAAGTTGGGAAGTGTGACAGATCGGACCTCATCTGTTCACGTCTCAATTCACAAATAAATGTTCTTATAATGGACAGGAAGATTTTTGTATGTAATCAATTAAATTACGTTTAAATAAATAAAGCAAAGTGAAATCGATCGCGTCAAATTACTGATTTAAATAATAAATACAGTAAACTAAAACTCCGGCCAAGCAATCGGACCAATATTAAATAGATTAAAAACAAACTTTCAATTTCAAACATGATGGTTTCCATTCATGCGTGAACCCTAGCAAGCTGTAAGTTATTACAATGTAGACGAGACGGCGGCACTGGCAGTTGCTGTATACACATCTCACTCGCTCTTATATCTGTAATAATTTTGTCTCTTTTGGTCGATTTCTTATTGGCGTCAAAAGGACGGCGAGGATTTCATAGGAAAATGGATCTTGTAACAATATGCATTAGGTTGACTCCAATAAGGTGAGAACGGAGAGAACGGTGAGAACGGAGAGAACGGAGAGAACGGAGAGAACGTAGAGAACGGAGAGAACGGTGAGAACGGTGAGAACGGTGAGAACGGTGAGAACGGAGAGAACGGAACCGAGTATATAAGGTCATGGAAAAGCGGTTTGGGGATCAGATATTTTTATACCATCGTCGAAGTGCTGTCAAGAAGTCTCAAGGTGAAGTCCCAAGTTCAGAGTATTGTTACGGGGTGGGTTTTCTTTGCTTCAATAGTAATTTTGTTTTCGGAACTTGCGATTAAAATACGGAATGTGTCAATCTATCTGTTCGTTTGATCACGGGGTCATTTCGCGTTCGCGTTAGCTTTTAGGTGGCTGTATGCCCTTTTATCGTAAATAGATTCGGTTATGGTCAATAGTTTTTGACTTTTCCGACTCGGAGATTGACACAGACGCGTTTGAATTCGTATAGGGTGAACGAGGAACGAGCTAGATTCCGCGATGTGTAAAGGGTTCGATAATCGTCTTTTCAAGTTCCGAAATTAAAGTATGTACTTAAATAATGTAGTAGTTCATAGGTCGATTCAAGGGTTGATGGGGAGGGCAGGGAGTATGGTCTCTTCTTAGTATTGCCGGACGTGGAAACGGGAAGATGTACCAGGGTGACAATGTGGCATAGGGCTAGTCGCGGGGAAATCTTGAAGAGTCAGGCAGGGAGCTTACAGAGCGGAAGTCGCACTGGGCTAAGATTCAGGTCACCTACTGGTGTGAACGACAGAATCTAGTTTTAACCTCCTCTGGAGGGAAGCAAGCGTCTGGGATGGCCTTGCTCCAGTTTTACATACTGGAAACACATCCCCCATGAAAGGCGATGTTTATGGCAAAGCGTCCGTGCCGTGAAGAGGTTGCGAATTGTTCTAACCTTTGTCATCTGACTGAGCTGGTCATGGTCTCATATCTATATATTTATATATACACATGACCATATAGGCTATCCCAGATAGCGGGGTGAAGTCCTTTTTACTGTATCACCTCCTGTCTGAGTAGGGCAAAGTTTTAGGGTGTTAGGCACACACAGGGGTTCCAACTTGCCCCGCGTCTTTCTGTCGATTAGTTGAGGGGTTGTATGGTGTTTGCTAGCACAATATACAACCACACACACGTTTAATTGTAAATGTGAGGTGACGGACCTCTAGCCTTGAAATCCACACATTTGAAAGCCTAGGAATACTTGATTTTAGGGCCAAATGTTAGGCAGGTAAATTCTAAAATAAAGTCTACTGTTAGGGTATTAATAATTTATTTTTGAGAAATTATACTTAGTGGGAGGTATCAGGTAACCTTCATCATTGTTTAGGAAAAATAGGTCAGTAAATTTAGGTTCGTTTAGGTTATAAGGTTCCAAGTACATAGGGATCTCTGAAAATTATATTTTAGTGGTTCAGGAATGAGTGTTGTTTGTTGACTAGGTTCATTATTTATTATAGAAGGTTTTATAAACCCACAGAACCCTAATTTTTAATACTAAAGCATAAGGCTTTGATATTGGCAATAAATATGAAATGATATCAGTATAGAAAACATTTGAGTTTCACCACTTGAGGATCTCTAAATATGAGGTACTTACTTAGGTATTTCTTTTAAGAAATAACGAGGCTTGAGTTTGGCACAAGAATATGCCTAAATAATAGAGAAAGCATACATAAGTCTTGATTTTGAATTCATGTTGATGAAATGTATTATGGACTACAAAAGGTCATAACTGTGGTACCTACCAAACCCTTCTTAAGGTCAGTTCTTAGTGAAAACTAAATTGAAATGATTTGAATCTATATTTATCAATAAATAAGAACCTTTTACATATCAAATCAAATAATCTGATTGCAGGAGTCCAAAAATAGAGTGCAATGACTTGATGGCATTGTTTGGTTAGTACTTACTATCCAGAAGAAAGTTCTTAGGTGAAATAAGAAATGGCTTTGATTTTAATACCCATTTGACTGTTAAATTATTTACTTACTGTGGAAATAGCTCTGGGGAATTTTATTCAAGAAATAAGAATAATTTCAATCTTTATCAATATTCGATAAACTTAAAAATACAAATGATGTATTTGTTTGCATAAAAGTTTTCCATTGTCTGGCAAACAAGGCCTTAACTATTACTATACACCAAATATGGGGTAGTAAAAGTTGTATCTTCGTCATTGGAAATAAATAAATACATCTATGGAACAAAAACTAAGTTCTATTAGTATTATTATTACTATTTTACCTAGAGCAGGTTTCTCAATCAAAAGTACTTACTTATATTGAAATTATTCTATTCAGTAGTTATAAAATTGACTACATAAATGGCTGTGATTTGTGAAGGATTGAAAGGAATTCTTACCCATCATTTACAATTATATAAAGATAAAACTACTAGTATAAAGTAGCTAGTTGCCTATTAAATTCATTTATATAAGGTAATTTATATTGGCTAATTTTCATGTAAGGGGTTCATTAAATGAAACCTATGTACAAATGAATGAAGGTACGGTAATTAGGTAACTGGTATTGAGTATGGTAATGGTATAAAAAGATGTCCATATGATGAATTGTGTCTTTGGTATGATTAAGACACGTGCTGATGGATTCAACATCTTTTCTAATTTATTTTTAGCAAATTATGTTTATAATATTTTATAAAACATGTACCTTAATTCAAAGAACTAAGTTTCATTTAAAACAAACAACCGTCTAACTTTGATACTATGGTTTTGTTCGTACTATATTATGAACTTTACATCTCTAGTTTGGAAAGCCAATATTAATTACTGTACATTATATTTGCTGAGAAATGCCTAAATGAGATTAAATAAAACACCAGTTATTCTAAAATATATTCAACCAAATATTTTTCATAAATTACAGCTGTTATGTCAACTCAAAGTTCTTTTAACTTTAATTCCTCAGCTAGAGATCACTCTTTAGCTATCTAACTTTCTCAAGACACTAAAAGTTAATAGTGCTAGGGACTAAAATTGTTTCTGAGAGCAATCATATATTGTACTTAAAAGACAGACAGATAAACACTCTTTATTTGGATTCATGCTCGGAAGTCTTGAAGTTTGAACTCTTAAATTTGTCTTTTAGTATAATGTGGACTACTGATGAGAGCACAGCTCTTAAATATTATTTCAAGTTAATGTTTATTCATTCAATAAAGTGAAGTCTCCAGGCTAGAGCACAGCTCTTAAATTGCTTCGAGTTAACGGTTGTTTATGACTGATAATAGGTAGTTATTATTATAACGGAATACAACTTTTAATAAGGGTTTGTCTAGCTAACTTTATCTCTGAATCACTTTTAAAAAACTTGGGTTCTACTTAAGGCGCGACGTAAGGTTCTAATCTGACGATCACACTTTGGCCATATATCTGTTAAAATCATTTCTATTAAGCACCAAGCGTTAAGCTATGTAGGTTGTAAGTGGTTTGTTATTGGGAGGATTCGACGGAGTTCAGTATGAGCAGTAATGGTTTTACAAGAGGTATTAGTACAGAAGTTAAGGGGGAACGATTCGTATCCTCTACGAAAAGCAAAACTTAAGATAGTTCTTCTTATTTTTGAATTACAGATATTCAATAACCGTGATTTATGGCATTTCGCGAACATAGTTTAGTGTCAGTTGGGCTTTTCCGGCAAAATTTTGTTATTTTATACATTACTTTGTAAATGTACGGGCACACAAATGTTTTAAGTTTGTGTGCCCATACAATTACAACGTAACACATTTCTTTAATATCTGTATTTCAAAAGAATAAGAAGAACCATCTCAAGTTGCGCGTTTTGTAGAGGATACGACCTCGTTTCCCGTTAAAGTCGTCGGTGATGTAAAAACTAGTACGAATTGAAAGTAAATGCCAAAAATATGTCATTTCCCAAATGAAATCATAATTTGATACATAATGTTTTTTGCAAGACTTGGTCCTTACTAGCAACACTGTCGAATGATGCCATAATACAGGATGTGCCAAGGCATGCTAATGAGCATAGGAAACACATTTTAAAATACACCTAATATTGCTTGCTGCAATCAAAGATTTCAAAAGTAAAAATAAGCTCTTACCGTATTATGACAGCACCAAAATGTTTCCACCTTTAAATGGGTGACGCTCACACGTTTGGAGTCAGTGCTCATCTGAACACAGTGATAGTTGGACGCCTTAGGTGCACTTAAAGTTTTGAATTTTTACGACTTTAGTAGTCTGATCAGTTTGCTGACCGTAGTTGGACAGATTGCGCACCCATATTGTGCGCGCGTCGGCATTATGTTAACGTACACATTCAAAAACAATGCAATAGATTTTAGGTGCCAAGGCTCATCTAAACTTTTGAAAGCTTTGGCTGCAATATTCATTTTTCTCTTACAAAGAAACCATGCTGCCTGAAGAAATAATTAAGCATGGAACAAGATGAGAAGCAACTATATGAATTGTAACTTCATTGATTGGTACAAATTCTTTTCAAACAGCATTTGTAATAGTGATAGTCATTTAGTTAGAATTAAATAAATTAGAAGTAAGCCCTTGTTTGTTTTGCAGTTTTATTCCTACCCTTATAGAAAGTTTTAATAAGACGGCCACGCCTGAGTTGACACTTAACTGCCCTCCAAGTTTTTAATTTTCAGAACCAACTAACTGCTCGTACAACCTGTTCAGTTTTAACTTCGTATAACAAGACTTTTCAAAGAAACTTATGGTTCAACTTGGTTCAATATCAAGTTTTAAAGAAGAAAGAAAGTTACGCAATTATCAATATCAATATACATATATAAAACAGTAGAACTCGGTATGTCTGTACATTAAAGAAAAGTAATAAAAATAGAAAGGTGGTGACTAAAGAAGAATAATAGAACACAAATCAACGATTTTAAAATACTTTTCTCTCTGTCTATTTATTCTGGCACACCTCCGAAACCACTGGACAGATTGGGAGGTGTTTTCTTTATTATCATCGTAGTGGCCAACATAGGCTATAATATGTTAATATTTTATTAAAATAAAGCCCAAGCCGAAAACAGGGAAGAGCTGAACAAACGCGGGGCCGAGCCGTAGGCAAAAGGCTAGTTATTTAATAAAAGTATTATTTATAAACATCACACTATCGCACATACATATTATGATACAGTTATACTCGTCTATAATAATTACATTATGCACATAAATTTCGATAAACTCATTGGCGCATGCTTGACGGCAGGATTCGAACTCGGGTCGCTAGATATACTTTTCGCATTTAGTTCTAAGAACTTTCAAATTGAACGAATGAGATTCGAAGAATTTTACTGCAAAAAACTGGACAAAAAACAAATTTAGGGAGTCTTTTTATTTGTAGGTAGTATTTCTTTCGAAACGGTTTTTGTAGTATATTTTGTTATAAACCCCAACCTCCACTCAGTAACTTGAATTGCAGACCGCGAGGCTATTTGTAGATCTACCCGGATGGGTAGGCAAAACTCGCTACTTTCAGCCAACCAGAGCAGTACCGTAGTTTGTAAATTAATTGATAGAATACATGCAACTTGGGGCACATTTGCTTCCTTTAATATGTTTAGTTTTCGTTATATGGCCATCACAAAATATTCTTATTACAGCAAAGGTGAAATTTAAAATGGCAGCCTTGGAAGTTCACAGTTTTTGTATTAATTTTTAAGGCGCTCTTATCCCAAAATCAGTAATTTCAAAGTCAAATAGAACTTTCAAATATCGTCTAAAACTTCCAAAAAAATACGCAATATAGTTCGAACCTTTTCTTCCAGGTCTTCCACGCATGTGTTACGCGATCAGATAAACTTTGCTCGATAGAAATAATTCACGAACACAGCATGTAATAAGACCTTTCAAATCATGCCATTTCCATAATTCCACTCTTTTACTAACGAAACGTATCTGGTAATATTGCTCTTTAAAATTTCTAGGTCGACCACGTTAGTGGGTTTTAATAAACATATCCCTTATTTTTAAACAATTTAAAAACCGATAAAAACAACGAAAAATTACAAAAGTGTGGTTATTTTCTTTACTCCTTACACGTAAAGAAAAAGACAGAGAGTCACTCTTCTGGGATAAGAGCGCCTTAAGGCCTAACTATCAAAATATTTTAAATGAACCTATTTTAGACGTCTGCAACGCAGAAAAACTAGAGAGTCGTAGTACCTGCTACGCCGTAGCAGAAATTCATACTAAGATCCTAGTACACAATTTAAACATAATAAAAGTCAAAGCATATACCGAGAAAATATAAAAGAATGATCTTTTCTTCACCAGATACGGCTGCTAAGAATAAAATTTTTTCTTCAGATTCACTTAACTTGTATCCAAATATAATTAATTACTCCGAAGCGTAGCATTAAAAAGATGGCATACCCTAGCAACTTTTTTTATTACCCGTCCAGCACAATAAGTCCTACGGCAAAGACTTTATTTTCTTTTCATAGAGGCGATTATATGTTGGCTCTTTGGCCTCTTTTTCTTGAACGCGTAATACTAGTGATGATCACGCAGCGAAACAACAAATTGGTGTGTTTTTAGCTAATACTGAAATATTTTGTAGGGAAAAAAATATTGAATTTAGGTGATATATCTTCATATTTCTATTACCTATTTTACAAAAAAAATCAAGTTGATCTCTTAACCGTGTTCTTGAAGCGAACGTTTGAAAACCAAAAAAAGAAGAGGGTGCAAAACATTTTTTTTTCACAAAAGTATAAATCTTAGTACATTGTTTATACGTAAGATCCCTAGAGAAAAAATTAATAAACCAAATGTATTTTTTTCAATACAAGGAGAGTCCGAATTTCTTCAAACGAATCCTAGTTAGACTGGAGTTGGTCATGCTCTAGGCTCAGGTACAGGCTTAACAGCACACGTCTGAGAACAAGCAAAGCGCGGTCACTAGTTAAATATGCTTCGGTATAAATGGCTTTAGCACGCAGACTAGAAGCTAGTCTGCACGCCGTCGTGCACGTGGTGATCAGTTACGTACGACAATGTCTTTGTGGAGACTCGTTCCAACCGCTGCCGTACGTCCCATGCACAGAACAGTGGTCCCATGGACTCCCATAAATGATCGCGGCGTCCGTCGCAGCGTCTGCACGCGCTTTCGTTCGCGTCTGTGATTAGTTGATGCATGCACTATCTGCACGCAGCACGCAACGTTTATTGATGATTTTTTAAGATGTATGCAACCGGCACCGAAAATATTTAACATTAATACTTGTAATAATTACAAAATATTTTAAAAGAGCATATTTTAGATTTAGTATGGGGTCTGCAAAGTGCACTTGCTACGCCGTTGCAGAAATTATATAAAAAAGTGCTCGTATACAATTAAGACATCAAATCAAATCATGTACCGAGAAAATATAAAAAAACCACAGCTACACACGCACGATTGTATTAGAAATTTCTGTTAGGGTTATATAACCCTTTCAGACTTGAGTCACTCTCCTCGTACAGAATCTGCACTCGGTGCCGCTGCTGTACAAGGACAGCTACACACGCACGATTGTATTACACGGATCTGTTAGGGTTATATAACCCTTTCAGACTTGAGTCACTCTCCTCGTACAGAATCTGCACGCGGTGCCGCTGCTGTACAAGGACAGCTACACACGCACGATTGTATTACACGGATCTGTTAGGGTTATATAACCCTTTCAGACTTGAGTCACTCTCCTTGTACAGAATCTGCACGCGGTGCAGCTGCTGTACAAGGACACACGCACGAGTGTATGAGACGGATCTGTTAGGGTTATATAACCCTTTCAGGCTTGAGTCACTCTCCTCGTACAGAATCTGCACGCGGTGCAGCTGCTGTACAAGGACAGTTACACACGCACGATTGTATTAGACGGATCTGTTAGGGTTATATAACCCTTTCAGACTTGAGTCACTCTCCTTGTACAGAATCTGCACGCGGTGCAGCTGCTGTACAAGGACACACGCACGAGTGTATGAGACGGATCTGTTAGGGTTATATAACCCTTTCAGACTTGAGTCACTCTCCTTGTACAGAATCTGCACGCGGTGCAGCTGCTGTACAAGGACACACGCACGAGTGTATGAGACGGATCTGTTAGGGTTATATAACCCTTTCAGACTTGAGTCACTCTCCTTGTACAGAATCTGCACGCGGTGCAGCTGCTGTACAAGGACACACGCACAAGTGTATGAGACGGATCTGTTAGGGTTATATAACCCTTTCAGGCTTGAGTCACTCTCCTCGTACAGAATCTGCACGCGGTGCAGCTGCTGTACAAGGACAGTTACACACGCACGATTGTATTAGACGGATCTGTTAGGGTTATATAACCCTTTCAGACTTGAATCACTCTCCTCGTACAGGAGCTGCATCACGTGCACGCGAAGACAGCTACACACGCACGATTGTATTTAGACGGGTCTGTAAGTGTTATACAATAATGGCGGATTCTCAATGTGGCAGGCTCAGAAAATCATCACTTTTAGTTGATGACTGTTGAAAATTCGTGTGATACATTTAAAATTTTGAATAAACAACTATTGAAAAATACTCTTCTAACTTAAATATATGACGTGTTTTTAAAATTGTTTGTATTGTATTTTAAAATAAATGAGATTTACTTCTTTTCATATAATAACGGATTGAATTTTAAATAATATCTTCTAAAGGCTGGATCAAACAGGAGCGTTCAGCAGGCGTGCACGATGGCACCTGTGACGGATGTGGTGATTGTTCTCTCAGATGTGCCCTGTTATTGCTACGCTTCGGGGTAATTAATGATATTTGGAGATGAGTTAAGTGAATTTAAGAAAGAAATTTTATTCTTACCAGCTGTAACAGCTGAAAAAAATATCATTATTAGAGTTCCGTACCCAATGGGTAACCAACGGGACTTTATTACTAAGACTCCGCAGTCCGTCTGTATGTCCGTCTGTCAGCAGGCTGTATCTCATGAGCCGTGATAGTTAGACAGTTGAAATTTTCACTGATGATGTATTTTTGTTGCCGCTATAACAAAAACAGAATAAAATAAATATTTAAGGGGGCTCCCATACAACATACATGTTTTTTTTGCCGTTTTTATAGATAATGGTACGGAACACTTCGTGCGCGAGTCCGACTCGCACTTGGCCGGTTTTGTGCGCAAAAGAACACATGCGCTAGTCCCCCACCACTTTAGCCGAGCAGACAAAAATCGTGCCGCAACCTTGTACACTGAGAGTTCTGTACCGTCCTATCATATGAAATAAATAGTGTAGGTAGACAAGAAATAATAATAATAATTAAACATGTCATCAATCAATCAATCAATATCATCAATATACATATAATAAAATAGTAGAACCCGGTGTGTCTGATTATTGAAGAAAAGTAATAAAAATAGAAAGTGGGTGACTAAAGAAGAGTAATAGAACATAAATCAGCGATTTTTGGAATTCTTTTCTGTCTATTTGTTCGCACACATATCCAAAACCACTGAACGGATTTGGATACGGTTTTCTTTATTATAATTGTAGTGACCTTAGTCAACATAAAGGCTATACGGGATGTTAAGAAAAAAAAACGCTCGAGCCGAAAACGGGACATGGTTAAATAAACGCGGGTGGAGCCGCGAGCAAAAAGTCATTAATAAAAAGCGTAGATATGAAATAAATAGCAAAATTAAGTTGGCCCAGTATAATTTCAAAATAAATTTTTAATAAAAGATTATCAGAACTACAGTTCTTAATTCCCCTTTTATCCCTAAAACGACATCTTGATAGACCACATAACTATTAGATATACAGACAGACAGATATGCTACAAAGTAATCATATAAATTTTATCACTAAAATTAGGGTGAGTGTACATCATAACGAAGTTGACCGAAACGTCGAGTTTTTTTCGCACAAATAATAGTGAGTCTTAGCTGTTGTTATCTATTTCGTTATAATCATATAAATGTTCAGTTTTTTTTTTTCATGAGGACACTACAATGCTATAGGGGTAGAATTCCTCTTTAAATCACTGACGTAATTAGGATTCCTGCCCCCCTATTCTGTATCTTTAGTTGCCAACTGTACTAGGTGCCTATCATCAAAAACATAGATAAAAACTGAAATTTCAAAATTGCCTTTAGTGGGTATTGAACTATTAACAATCTGTGTCGTCACTTGAAGTGCGAACATAGCCTTAGGAAATCGGAATTCGATGGTATATCTACGTTCTTGATGATAGGCACCCAGTACAGAAGGCAACTAGAGATACATAATAGGCCCGCTGTCTATGAGTAGTTTAATCAAAGATTTAAATCCAGACGAAGTAGCTAATAGAATAACGGATTTAAAAATCGAACCACAATGGTCGCTGGAAGCTGAACGAACACGTTGATTTTATTGTAAACTGGGTTCTGGGGATGCGCGGCATGTTGAACAAATACGAACCTGCTTGCTGGACCGGCCACTGGCCTGTCACCGCAAATTGAATTGACTTCGCTAGATAGAAATATATGTCCTCTCCTCTTTGCCGTTACATTTTTGACCGAAGAGATGAAATTTCTTTTCGGCAGCATCAGAATTAAGCTTTTGAGTAAAAGCTAGCTTTTTATCAAAAAGTTTACGGAAATGCTCGGGTTTGCCAATTGAAACGCAAACTGGAGTTAGAAGCAATATTTACAGAAGTTTCTTTTTTAATCTTATCTATCTGATTCTATTAATTCAGTCATTATATGTATAGGTATAACCTTTTAGAATTGATGTATTTATATTTTGGACGAAATGGATCTAAAAATTTGGCCACGTTCGCCTTTACCCCTCTTGCCACGAACACTGAATTAAAAGATATGGTGTTGTCAGTGTGATGCGAGTGCTCGAAGGGAAATGTTTGAAAGAGTGTGTTTCAAGCTAGGTTCCGTTTTCAGATTGGCCATGATTTGATGAAGATCTTCAAAGATAGGCGATATGAGACAGGTAGACAAAGATAGGTATATATGTTTTTCTTTTTTTCATACCTGAATTCCTGTTGTCTTGTATTTTCTTATCCCTTAGTTAAAGTAGACATAAGTCATTTGTATAGTATAAGTTTTATGTTAAAAAAAGACATGATCTTGCTACGTTTCTTGCCCTTCTTCTTAGCAAGACTAACCGAATGGCCGGAGGACGGATATCTTCGTTTCGGATTTTATCCATCAGAGATATTTCAAGCATAGCCCGCTCCATAGCTCGTTGGATATCCGCCGATATTTGATTTATCGATCTTTTGTCTAGGGATTCCACCTACAAACAATGTTTTAAGATTTATACTTTTGAATTTGAATTTGAATAGCTTCATTCGCAAATATAGGACGAAATCAAAAAAAGCGTTTTCCTTACCTACACAACAGGCTCCTTGCTCTATTGTTTATTTTTATCATTCATTCAGCTAAAAGTTGTCTAAAAGAATGTAACATTAATTAAAAGGGAAGGATCTCGAGTTAATCCACAACTGACCACGGTCCAATAAACTGCGGTCCTTTTCTGAAATATTTATTTACTTCGTCATTATTTTATTCACTCACAAAAATAGGACCCAACCTTTGGGCCGAGTATAATAGGTTTTCGGATAACGTTTTGATAATTGAGTATCTATTCAAAAGATGGGATGGTCGGTTATCACCTGGGTGAATGAACATTGTATGAGGCACGGAGCGATGAGCAACGCTGTTGTTACTTTCCGGTTTACTAAAAATTGTGTCAGGTTTTATGTAATTTTACACAAGATTTGTTATAGTAAAAGCTAAAGAGCAAAGAACGGCTATATGTATAGTCTAGGAGCGTACAGTTGGTAACGTAGGATGGGATCAAAGTTTAGAAAAAAAAGCTGCATCAAAGTAAAAAGGGTTGGCTGCGCACAACCTGGGGCATTTTGTTTTTGCTGACTGTACAAAATGCTTCAAGTTGCGCACAGCCAATCCTGTTTATTTTTATTTATATTTCCGTGTGTGTACAATAAAGAATAAGAATAAGAATTTATTTTGATATAGTTTTTGTTTATACATAATTCCGAGTTAGTCTTGCAGAAAATGATGCTGAATCGATTTTTCCAAATAAATCGATCTTTGATAAAATTGGGCTGACTCACGTTAGTCCCAACATAGGACACGCAAACCTTATTTTTTTAAGCACCTTTTGTTACGCTCTATCAAACGTAGTACGTTGATACTTGTTACAAATAGACGTGATTTTTTTACAGTTTTTTTTGTTCACTGTACAAAATGCTCCAGATTTATCCTAGCCAATGCTGTTTATTTAATGTATTTTATTTTTTCACACATCTCCGAATTAGCCACATCTTGTAACTCGATACATAAGGTTACATAAAGCTCACCGCCATACATTGGGAGAAGTAATAATCATCGGTGAAACGCTAGTGTACCGAGTATGGACTGTGACTTGCATTTCACAGTTCACACACGGAAACACCTCTGGCACCCCCTCGTGGATTCATGTCGTGACGGTATAATTGTATTTATAAATTGAAAGAAACATAAATAATAAATTCGTTGAGTTGGAGTGGAGGTTGTTAAAATGACAATATTATTTCTGTATAGCTAGCATTGTAGTTAATATGAGCTCGATAGAGTGTGTATCTCTCCGTTAATTCAAAATGGCAGCCAATCTCATCGTTTTTTCTACTGTTTAGCTAATACTTTACCATGAAATTTTGACAGATCAAAAGAATTTTTATTTTTTCTATCTTCATAAGTTACGGCTAGTTCCGCTCTTTTTTCTACTTTTTGACGATAAAACCCGATTAAGTTCTTGAAGTTTTAGTAATTCAATTCAATTGTGTATTAATTCAATAATGATGCTGCCACACGCTTGTCCCTATAACTACATTTTTGTACTTATTTGTTAGATAGTTCCGCGAAAAAAGGTACAAGTAACCAATGTTACACCAACGTAATAATTATAATATATATAATCGGGTCTACCGCGATCAATTTTTTACCTTTTTTACGAAAAGGGGACGCCCGACGTTTCGAGACAGTTGCATGTCTCGTGGTCTACGGGAAACTGGCAAGTATGGCGAGGCGCAGTGATGAGATGCAGGTGACGACCGAAGTATTTTCCTTGTACCCGCAAAAACACTTTAGTCTTTAAAATTAATTGTTATCTTATTCACGCACGGCACACAACACTCACAGTATCCGGAGATGCACTAAGAGAAGAAACCCGCGATTTAAATTTCCCGATGACTGGACTCCATGTGGGAGACAATTTGAAACCATCTTCCCTATTGAAATTATTTGGATGTTTCTTGATTTCAATCGCTTCACGCACAATTCTAGGGTAGTAATGGCGATCGGTGGAGAGAATTTTCGGGTTATGCAGTTCTATCCAGTGGTTGGTCCCGGATTCTAAAAGATGTTCTGCTATCGCTGATTTGTACATCTGCCGGTTTTTCACAGCTGCTATGTGTTCCTTGACCCTTTCCTGTACGCTACGTTTTGTTTGGCCAATGTAGGAACTTCCGCAGCTGCATTTTATCTTATAGACACCTGGATTTTGAAAAGGAATCACATCCTTTGGTGTGCGTAAATGGCTTGCCACTTTGGATAACGGAGTATATACAGTCTTAATGGAGTATTTATTTAATGCTGTTCCAATCTTATCCGTAATACCTTTGATATAGGGCATAAACGCTGGTTTTCTGTTAACCTCAGGGCACTTTTCCTTTTTTGGTCTTGGATGTCGCCTCTTCATCTGATATCCGTTTTGTCTGAGTACCTCCTGAACATGTGACAGCTCATCCTTAAGATGGTCAGGGTCACAGAGATCATGTGCTCTGTTTGTTAGTGATGTCATGACGGATTGGATGTGACGAGGATGGTGGTGTGAAGAGGCGTGCAGGTATCTATCTGTGTGTGTTGGTTTTCGATATACAGTGTGGGCCAGAGAACCATCAGATCTCACCATTAATTTGACATCAAGAAATGCCAAAGTTCTGTCACATTCCATCTCATACGTAAAGTTTATTTTTGGATGGATGGAGTTAAGATGATCTGCATACTGTTTTGCTTCTGGATGGAATATTTTGAGGAGGAGGCTTTACGTACCGGTCCCTCAACAATCAGACTCTGGAAGAGATATGTTGATGACGTATTTAGCATTCTCAAGGGGGGTAACGAGGAAGCAAAACAGTATGCAGATCATCTTAACTCCATCCATCCAAAAATAAACTTTACGTATGAGATGGAATGTGACAGAACTTTGGCATTTCTTGATGTCAAATTAATGGTGAGATCTGATGGTTCTCTGGCCCACACTGTATATCGAAAACCAACACACACAGATAGATACCTGCACGCCTCTTCACACCACCATCCTCGTCACATCCAATCCGTCATGACATCACTAACAAACAGAGCACATGATCTCTGTGACCCTGACCATCTTAAGGATGAGCTGTCACATGTTCAGGAGGTACTCAGACAAAACGGATATCAGATGAAGAGGCGACATCCAAGACCAAAAAAGGAAAAGTGCCCTGAGGTTAACAGAAAACCAGCGTTTATGCCCTATATCAAAGGTATTACGGATAAGATTGGAACAGCATTAAATAAATACTCCATTAAGACTGTATATACTCCGTTATCCAAAGTGGCAAGCCATTGAGACGGCGCGTTTCGCGAGTGACGCACCGATCGTCGTGGCGCTGCGTGATGGCTGCCGTGACTCCTGGCTGCGAGCCTCGAAAGGCGCCGACATTTGTGCTAAGGACCTAGGTGTTGAGGGTGACTCTAAAGTCTACGTGCGGGCCTCGCTAACCCCTACCACGGCTTACCTATTATGGAAAACCAAAATAGATTTGAAAGAGAAATCCCTATGCAAGTTCGTATGGTGCAAGAATGGCATGGTTATGGTTCGTAAAACTGAAGGTGACAAAAATATATACTATGTACGGTCAGCCGGAGATATCGAAACGATTAAGAAGGAACTATCCAAATGAGGTACGCAGTTTTTCTTTTTCTTCTTCCACCCACAACTTAAGACAAGATAGCAACTTGTCAAATTACTCAATATTAGTTTATGAATTACATAGACCCATGCACCATCGAAACAAGTCATAATACATGGAAGGAATACACCTGTGATTTAATACCTCAACAAAATAAATTATTAATGCTTCATGTCAATCTAAGATCATTAATAAAAAACCATGCCCAACTAGAATATATTATAGCAACGAGCCCAGCAATAATTCATTTGATAATCGTCACGGAGGCTAACGTCACTGACATGACTAAAAATTTATTTGGATTTGATAACTACACAATGAACACAGAGCTACGAACAAAACAAAAAGGAGGAGGCGTGATATTGTATACCCACAAAAGTGTAACTTTCTTACGAGACACCGTGAATACACAAAGTTTTGAGTGCCTATTTGGTGAAGTAATATTAGACAATAACTTTAAAACATACCTGTGTGCTATATATCGACCCCCTAAATTAAATCTGTACAATTTTATTCGTGAGTTATCAGGACTCTTGAGTAATTACCCTAAAAATACTAACTGCTTAATTGTTGGTGACATGAATTTGGATATTAAGGACTCAAATACTTTAGCAAGCTCCTATCTAAACACCCTGTCTGAGTTAGGTTTCCATTGCTGCATAACACAATACACTAGAATCGAGACCACAGTAAAAGGCACATCCAAAACCTGCATTGACCACATCTTCGTACGCGACATTCCCGAGAGAAGCGGCCGCGGTCACGTGATTCACTCAGCTGTTGTGCGTAGTGCACTAGCTGATCACTTTATAACCGGTCTGTCGCTTATCAGCTCGCAATCAAGTAAACAGAATATAACCATTAATAAGTTAGATGATAGCATGGTCAGACAGGAGCTTGATAAGGTTGATTGGAGCCCAATTTATAATAAATGTGAACCAAATGACATTCTTGAGTTTATAGTACAAAAATTTGATAATATATATACAAAGTCTATACATAGTAAACCAGTAAATAAGAAAAATAAATACAAATGTAACTGGATATCAGACAAGCTGATACAAATGTCAAATAAAAAGAATAAACTACTCCAGATACACTTAAGCGATGTAACAAATAAAAAAAATGAGTTAATTTATAAACAATATAGAAATAGAACAAATAGGTATATGAATAAGGCTAGAAATAACTCAACTAAAAAAGAAATTTGTGATAACTTTAAAAACCCAAAGAAAATGTGGGAAATACTTAACAGATTATCAGGAAGAATAATAAAAGCCATTGATGATATACTTCTTAACTCCTTTAGAATGAAAGCAAAAAATGTGTCAGATAAATTTGCTCAAGATTTTGTAGATAACGTAAAAAATGTACTAAACACATGTGACATACCATTGCTTGACGAGAATACATATATAAACACCCCAACTATATCCCTAAAAATTAATAAAATAAATGAAAACATAATAGGAAAAATAATTAACAAAATGAATGAGAAAAAAAGTCCAGGTTATGATAAAATAAGAGCAAAAGACATAAAATTCATTTCAGCTAAAATTGCACCTGTTCTAAGGCATTTAATAAATCAATGCATTTCTTGTTCTACTTATCCAGATAAATTAAAAATTGGTCTGGTCAGACCAATACATAAGAAAGGCAGTTATAAAGACACAAATAACTATAGAGCTATAACAATTTTATCCTGTGTAGACAAAATAATTGAAAAGTATTTCGGTCAACAGATCAATGAATTCTTGTCAA
Organism: Ypsolopha sequella; assembly: GCA_934047225.1. Classification (NCBI taxonomy): domain Eukaryota; kingdom Metazoa; phylum Arthropoda; class Insecta; order Lepidoptera; family Ypsolophidae; genus Ypsolopha; species Ypsolopha sequella. The sequence continues at coordinate 12,643,609 of OW203992.1, forward strand.
GTAATGACGTCATTCATGAGAAACAATTTGGTTTTCAAAAGAAAAAAAGTACAACTCAATTATTGTCTTTATTTACGGACGAGGTAAACCATCACTTGAATGATAGAAAACATGTTCTAGCAGTTATGATTGACTTCAGCAAAGCATTTGACACGCTTAATTACCAAACACTGTACAAAAAATTGCAACAAAATGGTATACAGGGCCCACTGTTGGAATGGTTCAAAAATTACCATACAAACAGATACAATGCGGTCAGTATAGCCGGAGAGCGAAGTGATCTAATGCCCACCCTGCATGGCACGGCCCAAGGTTCAATTTTAGGGCCTACCGAATATCTAATATACGTTAATGATATGTGTAAAATATTCCAGCACGGCTCTGTGTACCAATTTGCTGACGACACCTGTCTGATAACAGCGCACCAAGAAATAGATTTAGCGCAGCGAACGATGCAAAATGAATTTGATCTGCTATGTAAATGGGCGCATGATGTTGGTCTATCCATAAATTATCAAAAAACCAAACTAATACACATTCATTCACCATACCTTAAAACTAGCTGTATTCCACGAATCATAGCCCATGAGCATGATTGTATGCACTCACAGCAAACATCCTGCGACTGTAAACCTCTAGAGATTGTAAAACAGCATACATACCTTGGCCTAAATATTGACAATAAATTTAACTGGGGTCCACATATAGAACGTATATGCAATAAATTAAGAAGTTTACTATCCAAATTTAATGTTCTGAAATATAAATTGCCATACAACACACTAAGATTGTTGTATATGTCAATGGCAGACTCAGTAATAAGCTATGGTATTTCTAGTTACGGGAGTACCTACAGGACCTATTTACAAAATATTTATAATATTCAAATAAGATTATTAAAAACTATAGTGCCCCTAAAAGTAAAATATAAATATAAAGATAACTATGATGGACTGTTCCAATATTGCAAAGTGCTTAATATCTATGACAAGGCCAAGTTAGCAGTTATATCAGAAAATCAACAAAAAATTACATGGCTAGAGAAACATGTAAGACCTAGTAACTTAAGAACTTTATGTAACAGCACAAATTTTCGAACACCTAACTTTAATAATGAATATGGCAAAAGAGTTTGGAAGCACAATCTACCCTTTATACTAAACCAATTACCAAAATCCTTAGTTGACAAAATTGAAGTTACACACTATAAGCAGGCTTTGAATATATTAAAAAGGTATTATATTCACGACAAATACATAAATGGAGAGGATGTGCACCCAAATTACAAAATAAATTGTATAAAATATTAATAAGATCAGCTTAAGATATTTATAAGAGATGAGGTAACCATCTAAAGTAATATAATCTTAAGATTTGAAGATTGAAACTTTAGATTTAAGTAAACATATTGTTATTTTTTTTCCTGAAATAAACAGTTCTATTATTATTATTATTATATTATTATATTTACGCACACCAAAGGATGTGATTCCTTTTCAAAATCCAGGTGTCTATAAGATAAAATGCAGCTGCGGAAGTTCCTACATTGGCCAAACAAAACGTAGCGTACAGGAAAGGGTCAAGGAACACATAGCAGCTGTGAAAAACCGGCAGATGTACAAATCAGCGATAGCAGAACATCTTTTAGAATCCGGGACCAACCACTGGATAGAACTGCATAACCCGAAAATTCTCTCCACCGATCGCCATTACTACCCTAGAATTGTGCGTGAAGCGATTGAAATCAAGAAACATCCAAATAATTTCAATAGGGAAGATGGTTTCAAATTGTCTCCCACATGGAGTCCAGTCATCGGGAAATTTAAATCGCGGGTTTCTTCTCTTAGTGCATCTCCGGATACTGTGAGTGTTGTGTGCCGTGCGTGAATAAGATAACAATTAATTTTAAAGACTAAAGTGTTTTTGCGGGTACAAGGAAAATACTTCGGTCGTCACCTGCATCTCATCACTGCGCCTCGCCATACTTGCCAGTTTCCCGTAGACCACGAGACATGCAACTGTCTCGAAACGTCGGGCGTCCCCTTTTCGTAAAAAAGGTAAAAATTGATCGCGGTAGACCCGATTATATATATTATAATGTGTACAAAACGCGAGAGTTTAAAACGTAATAATTATTTATTAATTAAGAAATAATAAATTACTTAAGGCCCCAGACTCTCTTTGCAACATTTCGCTTTCATCTTACCTGAGGCTTTAGAAGTGGCGCTCCCCCCGCTGCATTAAGATGTTAGAGACCGCACCTGAATGTTGCTCTACTTCGTTAAATGAGTGTACGATTACTTAAAATTTGACATGTGTAGATTTTTAATTATTCAAGTAACGGTAATTTACAAAGTTTGGTTTGTTTATCGGAACAAACAAAATGAATTTGCAAAAGCAAAATAAACAAAAGTAAATCTACCTGGAATAGATGGCTTATTGGTAGCAGTAAGAGTGATTAGTATTTAGACACAATACATTTTATAGGTCATGCAATTATTTGCAGATTTTTACCGAAGGGGTCAAGAGGTGTTCCGAGTGTGAACTGTGAGATGCAAGTCATAAGTCCACCCATACGTGAACCTATAAGTACACCCGCGTTTCTCTGACGATTATTACGTCTCAACGTGATGAGCCCTATCGCTCTAAGGAAACCTGCATGCCCTTAAAAGCGTGTAGTTGTGCCCGAAAATTTCTTTATTCATCAAGATTTTCATTTAACCCTGACATAAAAAATACCTTTATAAAATTTGGAAATGTAGAAAATTAATTATCAAATCGTAACAATGAAATCATTTAAAATTGTGTATTCCTAATACTCACACACATATTCAATCAGTTTTTTAAGTAATATAATATGAAAAATAGAAACTCTTACGGTAATTAAGTGTCTGTCAGTTTGTGTGTCCATGATTACGACTAAGGTGCAATAAAAAAGGTAAAAAATTTAGTTTTAGAAATGTGATGTTTTAATGATAAGAACCGCAGCTGCGTACGTTCTTTTGTTTTGATGCATTATTGTCTAGCACGTTGTTATCTCGACTGTCGGTTTTAGTGACTTCGATAGCTTTTTAAGATATTTTAAATAAAAGTAAGTAAAGTAATAAAAAGGACGTAGCTTCGGCTTTAGTTATTCCAAAAAGTGGTGACAGCGGTGCTGGTATAAAATTTGTGTCACGCCATCCCCGTGGGTTTTTTAGACCACAACTTCTAAAATACGGCTTTACGGGTTTTCGAATTAACACATATTAACATAACTTAATCTAAGCGAATTAGGGCATGCAATTATTCGCAGATTTTTACTATCCGGATAACGGATAATGTATTATCCGGATAACCGGATACTTATGGTAAAAATTAAGGGTAGTAATAAAAACTCCGAAAACTAAATTAAAACCGCCCAAAAAAACGGCCTACCGCAAACATCTTGAAAAAAAACTGGCCAATTGCGAGTCAGACTCTAGTCAGAACCTAGGGTTCCGTATTGTGGATGGTAAATTTAGTTTTATCATTTTTTTTGGTGAATTTCTCAACCGCTTTATTTTTTATGTAATTCTTACGTAAACGCATATTACCATGATTTTTTTCATATTTTTCGGTCCACCAGTTTTGGAGATAAGAGGGGGGACATACATTTTTTTATAGATTTTCAAGGATTTCTCGAAATAGATGCAATTAAATATAGCCAAACTATATATTATTACAATAAGTTTTTAATACCTACAATGTGATACCCATATTGTATTTTATAAATATTTTTTTTTATTTATTTTACTTTTTTTTATATTTTTAAATCACTATAGTTTTCCCGGTTATTGGTCAGTTATGATCTATAATGGACATTTTTTTCGGTCTACCAGTTTCGGACATACACATTATTGTAGTTTTTTTAAAGATTTCACAAAACCAGTGCCAGTAAATATAGTAAAAGTATATATTTTTACAATCAGCTTCATAGTGTCTACAGTTTGATACCCATATTGTATTTTTAGGATATTTTTTATTTTTGTCACTTTTGTTTTGAAAATATTTTAAACAATTTCAAATTTTTCATATTTTTTTTACAATGTAATATGTAGGCAAATTAATGCTATTTTTGTGCCAAATTTCATGTCTTTATCTTTACGGTGCTAAAGTTATGATGCTGTGAAATACGGACGGACGTAGATTAGACTTTATTTTATCGAAACAGGGATTTCTTAAAATATTCAAAAAATATTTTATCCATAGTTGTTTACTTATTAAATGATAAGTGCAATATTCAAGTAGAGCAACTTTCATGATACAGTTCGCCTGACCATAAGAATCTGCGCGAGGGAAAGGGAGCAACCGTGCGAGCGGGAGGTAAAATGACGTCGAGCTACACAACACACGTGTGAACGCTGCGATGTCCCAGCGAAACTGAGGGAAATATCGACGCGTTTTGTGTTTTAAACTCTCGATAAGTTTCGATTTGATAAATGTTCTTAAAATATTTTTTTAAATACCGTTTTTTGTTATTTCACTTATTAATAGTTCTATTCTAAGTGTTTTAAATTTGACTACGCTAAACGATAGTTTTCTCGTAGAAAAAAAATATTTTATCAGTGGTTGAATTCATAAAATCACAACTACTTAAAGCACTCGAAATAAGAAAACTAAAGTATTATCCAAAAAAGTAACCAGGTAAGATTATTGTTGAAGATATGGGAATAAATGTTATCTGAATAAATTTCTTGTTTTTGTCATAATTTTTACGTGACGTGTGCATGAATGAGACTCTCAACGCGTAGAACATAAATAAAGGTATGTTTAAAGCCTAAAAAACCTATTAAAAGTAGCATTAAAGTAAATGAAAAAATAAGTTTTGAAATCTTCAAATTCCACACTATAAATTAACGTAAAATGTATTTTATTTATTGCTTTCTTACTAACTAAAATAAAATCTTTCTTTTCTGATAATTCTGCAAGAATACTGATTTTTAGGGGACTGGAGCCTTAACCTAAAGGTAAAAACTAAACCATTGAAAAATGTTATAATACCCATAAAAAATGTAAACCCTGTCAAGGTTGTCTCACTGCTACATGGCAAGCTAGAAAGCTACTCTAAGGGACCCTAGACACTCGCCGCATGATTGCCTTGCTACGACCAAGCTATATGGAGTCTGCGTTGGCTAAAAAATCTCCACCTATTAGGTCACTCCCATATCAATTAAAATTACAATTTCCTGACCTGCTGTCATGTTTACAACGAAGTTTATAGAACATTCCATCTAAGAACAAGATCGATTTTCCACAAATCAGTAAGCAAAAAGAAAACTTAACTGTTACAGAGCGAGGTCAATAGAAGGGGTCAGATTTACATGCTGATGTCCCCTTAACCATTAACGGGCTGTGGCAGGAGATATCGCCTGAATGAGGTTACCAGGTGGCGCGGTATAACTCGATCTCCCGCCATTTACTCCGAGGTATCGGGATGAGTTTGCTCTTATATGGTCCAACCTGAAAAGAGGCATGTAGGGTGTGTCTATAACTATGACTTTATACACGGCCGTGGGTTTTAAACACTATCTGTGTGGTTCTAAAATCATGTATATTTTTATGAGCTCACACGTCCGTGTATGAGTAACTTTTGTTTCCAAAAAAATATAATCATGCTCATTATCTCATCAACAAACCTCTCTCTGCAACTGACGTGCCCTAATTTTCACTGACGTTGTAGTCCACCGGACACCACTTTGACAACTTATTATTTATTAATTAAATTTTGAATAACTACTGTTATATATGATTATTTTTGAATTTTTGGGCTGTTTAATAAAATTTAGAATCAGTAATTACATTGAAATAAAAACCATTGTTAAGTTTAGTGATATATAAAAATCATCAGTCCTCAAAAACTCGAGTTTATACAAAAGGTAAAAATATAAAAACATTAACATTTTTAAGGAAAATTATCAAAGCTAACACTTTTACTAATCAGATTAAAAATAAATTGCAAAAAATCATTCGTTCAATCAAAAGTTTCAAGCCCTCAAAATCAAAACGTTTTTTGACCACCTTCACAAAGTGACTCGTAGAACGACGTAGAACCACGGCTGCCAGGTCCAATTGAGTGTTGCGCGCTAAACTGCTGCCGTTAATTCGAGAGAATGATGACAGATGGAGTGTGGCGATATCTCGAAAAAATACTACAAGTCAACAAGAGCTTCTTCACGACAAAAATAAATAAAGGCACCTTAAAAAAATATCAACGGTACAACAAATGGGACGAAATAAATACAAATCATGATTATTTAAACTTTTTTTATAAATAAAAACCCTGGAATAGAATATATATACGATCTTATTATTTGGTAAGGTATATCAGTTTTATAATACGACAACACTGCCTTACACCGCAGATATTACAAACCTTTTTCTGAAATGACGATTCAAAAAGTCGAGGATTCATACTGCAGGCATTATGAATGCTGATTTGACTGAAATAATGAGCAGAAAGAAATTTTAGTTATAGCACGAGCTCTTTGAAAGGTGACATTTATTTATACAGCCAAACTACCATATTGGCAAGTTATAATAATAAATCAGCAACACGGATCGTAATACTTTTTGCTAATTTTGCCAAATAAAATGTTGACTTCCTATAGTAACTGACTCGGAGCTGGACTCGGGAAAACGATAAAAACAAATTAACGAGTTTCACAAAAAGGGTAATAGAACATTGATCACTTAGATACAGAGTCTTAATTCAATATGATTTCCGCTACATAAATAAAATGACAACCTCTATATAAGGTTCTTAAATTCAAGTGAACACAGTATCGCTAATAGACAACTTTTCGCCAAAGATAATATTTTTTGCTATTTTTTTAAACTTTTTCGTAGAAATTGGGTCAGCTGATTCATTAAGTTTTGTACTAGGAAGTGGAAAATATATACGACAAAAATACTTTTTATTAACAAATGGGACCTTTTAACGATATAAAATCTACCCTAAAATCATCATGATAAATATAAAATATTGAAATGCAAAACAGTAAAAAAAAGGTTTTATCCCCTGACATTTGCAAACGTCACCATTCTCTCGAATGAACGGCCGGAGTTTAACTCCGATGTAAAAAAACGCTAGATTCCGCTAAACATAAATTTTTACAAAAAGCACTAGATTTATATGTTGTATATTAGTGGCCTTATTGATTAGCTGATTGCAATTGATTGGCTTTTTAAGAAAAATACGTCATTTATGAAGCCGTAAAGAATTTTTAAAAGAAGATAATAACATTGTATACCAAATTAAATCGATGCAAGTAGAATTATCATTCATTCATCACTGAAACGAAACTTATTCCAAAGTAGCGCCAGATTTCCTAAAATTATTCCGAATAACCGCTAAAAATAATTAAACAAAACTAATTCCGAAATAGCACTAGGTTTTTTCGCTAGGCACCAACAACGAAAGGTCAAAAAAAGCGCTAGATCTGGCGCAAAATGCGCTGATCTGTCAGCACTGCGTAGAACGAAGATCACCGCGACCACTAAGGGTCACTAACAAACGCTTGAGCATGCGGTAGAAAGATACAAAGAACGCGGGAGTCATGATTATAAAATAAGGGCGCATGACAAGTTTTTCGATTTTGCGGTGTCTATCAGACTGGTGTTCGATTTATTAGCTTATTTACGACATTAGTTGTACTCTCTTCGACATTACTTTCAGCCAATATGGGGATCAGAATTCTCCCAGCAAGAATCGTGAGCATCAGTTTTTTTTTCAAAGGTTTCTCGTCGATCCTTTCCATCTTCTTCGTTTCAGGGTATGAAAAGTCTATATTTCTAAGCACATTTGCCAAATTTTCTTCACTTTCCTTATTGTCGGTTAGTTCACTTGGTTCTGGAGGGACCGTCACAGGTCAAATTGCGCGTCTTGAGTCATCTTCAACCAGTATAGCCTCCGTGCATCATCATTCATCATGTCCGTGGTATTCTTTGTGCGTTCAGAAAACGTTCACTTTGCTATTTACTTAATGAATTTCTGTCAAAAATAAAGAAAAATGTACACCTTCTATGCCTTTTTCCGAATCAAAATCATTGATATAAATGAATCCATTACTATCGATTATTTTAGCGACACTATGATTAATAATTAATCAATACGTATACGTATAATAAAAGAGTAAAACGCGATGTTTTGTACATTTAAGAAAAGTAATAAAATTAAAAAGGGGGGTGACTAAAGAAGAGTAATAGAACACAAGTCAGTGAATTTTAGAATTGTTTTCTGCCTATCAGTTTGTTCACGCAAATCTCCGACGTGGATTTGGATGCGTTTTTTTTCATTATCATCGTAGCGACCCTGGTCAACATATAGGCTATAATATAAAATAACGCCCAAGCCGAAAACGGGGCAGAGTTGAATAAACGCGGGTGGGGTCGCAGGCAAGGAACATACCTACTATAATACTTTACACACTAACATCTGAATCTATTCGTTCAGTGAGTACTTGTGCGACTTTAGTTTAAAAAGTTCTTCTCAGCGTATCGGAAGCCGGGAGCGTTCGTAGTCCGAACATGCGAGTTTTTCGGCCTCGCTAGTTTTGTTTGGGATTTCGTCAGTTTGTATATTCAATAAAGAGGGAGTGAGAGCGCTTATAATGTTTGTTTCTGAAAAAAATATGTCATTTGTTTCCTGTAGGCCACGCGGTTGAAAACGCGGGCAGAAGCTAGTCAATAATAATAAAATATAATTATTGTATTTTTTTTAATTATGTTATAAAATAAGGTTTAGATACAACATACACACATATGTTGTATGTATACACACATATGTATAACAACATAGGTATATTTTTTTATAACTGTGGGTATCCTGATTATTGCAACAAAATCATCCAAAGTCTGTCATTTTATTTTTACTTGTGTCATATTCCCCCTTAACTAGGTACCAATATGGTACCAATACAACTAGAGAAACTTGGAAATACCCACAAGTTGCCGTAGCCTCGATGACTCACCGATGCTAGCTACGCAGATTACTGAATTTACGACGGTCGATTTGACTCCGCAAGCCATCGCCGCACCAGCCTTACTGTGGTTATTGCTTACTGGGTCATACCAAATATTTTCTACTGTTACTCCTATTGCATAAACCTGTCAAAGCCAAAACATCAGTCGCTCGGCACAAAGTGCACAACCTAACTTTGTTTTTCTTGTTAAGAAGTTATTGTGAAAAAGATATTTGTCTATGGCAATTCACGCCAATAGTTCAGTATAAGTTAGGTTTATAAATCAACAGCTTGATATTTAATGTACCTATATGTACAATTAGCCATTATTTGGTCGAAACAGCATTTTAAGCTTGTTTCGACAAAATCGTGACAAATAGTGCATTTCATTTCAAACTAATGTTCCATAAATCTAAGTTACACTGAACTATTGGCGTGAATTGCCATAGACAAATATCTTTTTCACATTAAACTTCTTAACAAGAACAACAAATTTAAGTTGTGCTCTTTGTACCGAACGACTGACGTTTAACCTTAAGCACAAAACAGACAAAACTAAATGTATTTTACAAAACGTGGGTTGTATTTTACATGCAGCGTGGCAACGAACCACAATATTTGAAAGCTTTTGCTTCCCAAAATACCCTCAAGAGGCTTTTGTTTAAAATCCGTCTTGCTTTCGTTAGACATAGCTCCGGAATACCTTAACAGGATTCAGTGCGCGACATTTTTTGTGAGATTAAATTTTAATATTTGATGAACTCGGTAAAATATTACGCAAGCTCTTCTTCGTATTTTTAAATTAGTCTTTTAAAACAAATTTAATCTGCAAAACGTGCTAGCCAATCTCTCTTCAACTAATATAAAAGTGTAATTTCAAATAAAGGAGATCAAAGCACAGGCAATCATTTCAATATTAAATTAATTTTGTGTATATCATTATTTTTGAAAGTGTACTGAACAAAAACTCGACTATTTTTTATTTATTTTTAGTTTATAATATAATAATAGACTACATATTATAATTACTGGATTTCTGACCGTCCGTTTTGTCACGCTGGGTCTGAGAAAACCATTGCAATTCTTATTACCGCTACATAAAGTATATAATCAAACGTACTCTTGAACGAGTCCTAAGCTGAGGTACTGCTTTACCGTGGAATACACCGTGGCGCCCAACGCAAACGCAACATCGCTCACTAAGACCACAGATTTGCAATCCGAGTCGCATCTAGCATTACTCGTAACTCGGAGCTCTCTGAGGATTTGCTGGCAGATACACCGTTTCATTTACCGTAAGTGCTATTAAAGGGAACATTCATTTAGGAATGAAGGTAGTCTTCAATAACGAAAACTGGTGATAATTCTATCCCGTGAGAAAAAGTTTTTTTAACTATGAAGAGCACACAGAAATCATGAAAAGATAACATTTTTTATTTCGATAAATATTAGTTGAGTAAGTTCTGTGGGTCCGGTGAATTTTTTTTACTTTTCATCTTTTCTTTCTCTGTCTAGGAACTGGAATTTTGAAATCTTAAATAACACCAGCACCTGTAGTATAAGGTTTAAGTGCAAGGAGCGTGGTACAGTTTAATCGCAAAAACATCGTGTTACGCTCCTCGCACTTGTGATTCAACTAATACTTTAATAACTAATAATATTTTTACGAAAAAGCTGCAACTGCCTTTGTGTGACGACACTTGAGAAATGGCTGTTCAGAAATGTGTCTTTTGCTATCAAGATAAATTTATAATAGTTTGCTTCCAACTGATTTGACAGATGGATGACAAATGAGTAGACTGACAGAGACAGACCACTTTCATTTATAAGCAATCACACATCACAATCAGATTATGTCTTAAATTCTCAAGTGACGTTATATCCGACAATTCTTTAAAAATCATAAAAAAATACGGAACCCAATAATGGTTAATTTATATGCCAAAATAATGAAAACTATGTCCTAAAATGGCGTATATTCCTGAAAAAAATAAAAAAATAAACCTTTTAAAAATTAAGCTATGGTAGTTACAATTCATTATATGTCTCATTATATGTGAGAATATATAAGTGTTGAAGTATCACTCTTCGATAAAACATTGATAATACTAATTAGCCCACGTGGTGGCCATCCCTAACTCATGTCATGACGCTGACCAGCGGCCGTACTATTACACAACGAGGTCCGGGTTGATAATGTTTAAAAAAATTACATTGCGGTTGAATGTTTAAAAAAATAAAATCGCATAACAGTCGGTCTTGTAAAAAAACCTTTGAAATTTCTTTTCTGGGTGCTTCTCTGGTTGTTTGTTTATCGCAAGATTTAAAAATTTATACAAAAAGAAACAATTTAGTTACGGCTGCATTGCAAAAGGTAAAGATTACCTATAGGTACAAGAGTGACGTTACATTAGCAAAACCTCTACCAAAATTATTTACAGCCTTCTTACAAAAAATTTCATGAGGTCTAAAAACTTTATATTAAAAGCTTCCCTCTCTAATCTATTCAGAGAAAATTTAGAGAGCAGTTAGTGTCAAAGCCGTGCCTTCACTCTTTTCTTGTGACTTGAGATGCAAAGAATGTTTTTCAGGAATTATGAAAATTGCCATATTTCAGGCGAAGGAATTTTATGGAGGGATATTTCTTATCGTTTGATATGTTTTAGATAGCTTTTTATTACCAGCAATGTTGGTTTATGTCATATTGATGATAATAAGTGGGTATAATAAAGTATTTTATTACAAGTAAGTAGAGAAACCTATTCTTGCATTATAAATCTTAGCAAGAACGGTCAAAGCTTAAAATACTTAATGGTATTTTTACAGCTATTCATCAGTAAGTTTAAAAGTTATTACTTTACCAAAAAAACTTTTCGTATAATCAATTTTACCGCAATCTTTTTTTTTAGTTTATTTACAGGAAGTTGGCTACCCTAGAAACTTTCCTCCTTGTGTACCACAGATATAATTAATTATTTTTCACTGTTGAGCAGCTCTGCATAGTCAGTCCTTTTGAGCCAGTCATAATTTTAAGTTCATAACTCTTTCAATTCACATTGAATTTTAAAGGGAAGATATTGTAATTTTGATGTATTTACAAATTGGAAAATGATATTTCAGGTCACATAAAAGTTCGTATAAGCGGCAGAAGTCATTATTATGATCACATTCATTGCTCAGAGATTACAATATAGTTCTTGGTTTCGCACACAAACAAATTTTGAAACGCATCCGCACGTATGTAGTGCGAATCACAGTTCAATGACATGTTTTGGAACGTACCGTTTTTTCCATCAAGCTGGCAACACAGACTTTCAATTATTGAATGTCTGTGGCTGGCAATTTGCGTGCACAGAAAGAAAAGGATAGAAAAGTAGCCCGCCTTATGTTTATATCTGAGATTAAGAGTATTTTTTGTTTGCTTGTTTCCTTAGAAAATTCGGATTTAACTCATAAATCAACTCAATCGACTTAACCCTGCCAGAAATACTTGCAGAAGCTATAATCGCAGATGATATGTACTTGCGAACAAAATCAAGAGATAATATACCTACGAAAATCCTACGAAAATTTTCTTCAGTAGAAAATAAATAGTAAAATTGCCGCTTCATTTTTGGAAAACTTTCTCTTTGCATACATCAGTGAACTGGCAAAGAAATATTATCTTCATTGTCGCCTATAGTTACATGTAATATTGAAGTGTACCATCAAGTATAAAATGATATTAATTTAGACATTTCAACTTTAATAATACCTTTTTCTTTAATTATGTATATTTTATTTACTCACACTATGCACTGAAAAACGTACTCGCTACGCTCGTGTTTCAAATCGTCTTGAAATTATTATTTTTTGTACCTAATCGTCAATCATGATAACTTAAATTTAGATTTGCTACTAAAGTCCATGTTTTAATTCAGTGGAATTATGACAGTTTAAGGAAAGGGATGGCGCTGTGCTAGTAAAGGAGAAACCATATAGTTCATCTGTCTTACTTGCACAATTCCATCCCTTTCCTTGAACTGTTATAATTCCATTGAATTAAAACTAAGACTTTAGTAAGACTAACTAAAAAATACAAGACAGGAAAAAACCATGTCATGAAGGCAAAAAAAATACATAAAATACCTACGTCCACCTGTCCCATATAGTCCATCTGCTTTTACAGTCATTTTATCTATTAACTAATTATCGTTAATTCTAGAGGAATCATAACATATGTTGGGAAATTACACTAACTACTATTATAACAAAGATTACTATCATAACCCCATGCTTTATTATCGTCTAAGCAATAATTTATTTTATAATATGTCTTCTTCAATGGGCCCTACTTAATAAATAGTTTAAACTTATCCTCTGACAAAGTAAGGACCTCCTTTAGAAGTTTGTTGACGTCTGATTTTTGGAAAAGCCAGTTTATGTTTATTTCTGGTTTCTTTACAGTGTTGCTCACTAAGCTTCGGGAAAGACTCGACATTTTATCTGACACATCTAAAACTTTCTTGAATCCCGGTGCTTCATATTCAAAATAGCCCGAATTGCTCTCTTCTGCAAAACAAAGACTGCGTCTGTATCTGTGGCCCTACCCCATAACAGCATGCCGTATGACATAATGCTGTGAAAGTAATTAAAATAGACTAATCTAGCATCAGTAATTTGCCTTATGCGTCTAACAGCGTATGCGGCCAAACTAAGTCTACCACATAGGAATTCTATGTAGGGACCCCACTAATAAAGACGAGAGTCTATCGTAATGCCGAAATCTAAGAAAAACGTTTTGTTTCCGCTTAAGACCTTTTATTTTTGAGATTATGGGAATTCAGGGCATTTATTTTTGTATAAATGATCACTCATTTATCATTACTCATAATCTCAATATTTTTAATTTAATTTTCCTTGTTGTTTACTACGGAACCCTAAAAATGAAAAATAAGTGCCAAGAGAGGAATAGTTATTTTTAAATCATTTGTTTTTGGTTCCCAGTCTGAAAGTTTGAAAAATCTCCGTAACTCGGAGACCATTAATTTTCGACCCCTAGTTGACTGGGCTCAATTTGTAGGAAATAATCTCTAGTAAAACTCCTTTCAAGGAATACGTTAAATTTCTGAGCACTCTGTATTATACGATATAAAATATACCTATAATTCAAGTTTTTGTACATATTTTGAAGTTAAGTTAAATATATCGTCACGACATGAATCCCCGTGGAGGTGTCAAAGATGTCTCCGAGTGTGGACTGTGACTGGCATTTTACTGTCCACAATTGTGCACCCATGTTTCACCAACGGCCTATCGCTGTACTTCGGGCACAAATAGTAAAAAACCAGAAAAGTGCGAGTCAAGTCTCGCTCTTTTAGGGTTCTGTGCATATGACAGGAATTATCATTAAATACAAAATTCATTAAACAAAACTGCAAAATTAAGTTGGTTGAGTATTCGGGGATGTTACTCTAAAACTACATTATAAATCGGCGTTTTTAGTATGTTACATGGGTAATATACAAAAATTTCAAATTTCCAACTGGTTTGGTCTTTGAGATAGACCCCGTAACAAAAATGGTCTAAAAGTGGCAACTTTGATAGCCCCCATTTCTTTATTTTTCAAGAAAAAATAAAAATATATATATCTATACTCTACTTAATGAGTTCAAGACAATGACACCCTACATGCTAGGGTAAGAAAAAAAAATGTTTTATCTCCAATATTATGTATGAGGCCCCCCTTTACATTTTAAATTAAAAACTCGGTTTCGGGTTCATATTTTACACAACATATCAAAATTTCAGGTTTCTATCTCATTCCGTCTATAAGCTGGAGACTCCGATTTGCCCTTTGGGTACGGAACCCTAAAATAGGTATAGTAAAAAAGTCGCGTCTGTGAATATTTATGCGAAATTTAAATGAATGGGTTATTAGTAGGTATTGTATAATACTGAAGCCAAAACTACAATTTTTTGAATTTTTGTCTCTCTGTCTGTCTATATTTTACGTTCCGTTTTAACTCGAGAACCGTGTAACGAATTTAGATGCGGTTTTCTTTATTATCATTGTCATGATACTGGTCAACATATGCCAAGCTGAAACTGTTGATACTACTCTTAGACTGAGAGACAATTCCACGCGAGCGAAGACGCGGGCAAAAGCTAGTTGTAGTATATAAATTTACTTTGTGCTCGCTAAATGATCACAAGAGTTCTTTGATAAAATATTTATTTAAACTGCAATTTTGCACGTAAATTTTACCTATAGCTAAGTGAAAATTATGCAGTCTAATATTTGTGATTCGGACAAACTTATCGGCTGCTCTTTAAAGATGAAAAAAAATTCATACTAAGTACGTAGGAAAAGTCGCACGAGAAAACTAGTAAATTGTTAGTGCCACTGTCTTCAGCCATTTTACTTAAAATAAGAAGCTTATTTTTACAAAAAGTATCCAATCGAATTGTCGCTGCCTCGTTATTTTACTGAATATTTCTTCGTCCTTTTCCAATCCTTTATCGACTGCGAGCACTCTTAGAGAGACCTTTTAGCTTGGAACTGTAAAAGCTTTTCTTTTAAACATGTGAGTGTTAACATTAAGGAAGTGGCGAGAGGGGGCTGAGCAGATTTAATTAAACTAATAAATGACCGCAAGCTGCGGGTAGGAAGCACTTATCTGTTCACCGCGCACTGCTGGAGTGAATCTTCTTAATTGCACAGGGGAGTAATTGGAAAAAACGGTCAAGCGCAGATCTTTACGCAGAGAAAGGTTCTGTTAATGAATTTGAAAGTACTATACAATATGGGAGATGACAGGGTAAATAAAGCGCGTCAAAGTTTGGGAGTGGGGGCTGGTGACGTCACGCCTAGGTAAAAATTGTACTTAGGCGTGACGTCACGCGGAGATTTAGCGGGCTGTATCTTCATAATTTTTTGTTTAATTGACAAAAGAAAAAATACGTGTCCAATATTTTCTAATAATCTAACTGACGGACTATATAGAATTTTTTAGTTATCATGCCTATTAAGGCATATATATATATATGTGCAAGTACATAGGTAGATATGTCAATTGTACCAAAAAGCCCCAAAAGTTTGTAGGTAGATATTTCGTAGCAATCTTGACAATCACTTTTCAAACTCGATTGTACGGACGGCAGCATGATAGTTACTTATTTGCTGTTTTTATGTTAAAATCGTTCATAGATAGGAAACTTGAACTGTAGGCTTACTTAGATTGTAACACTAAATAGATACATAAAAAGTTGTTGCAAAGTGTTTTACAACAAAAGTGATGGGGTAAGTTACATAATTAAAACAGACAAAAGTTCCCTTTTATTATCCCCCAGGGACAAATATCATATTAAAAATTTGAGATTAATGAATTTTGAGAATACCTATACTATTATTTTCCAAATATTCAAGAAAAAGCTGCAAAATTACCTTTCGCTTTCTGAATAAGAAAATATTATATATATATTTCTTTATTTGATTATATTATATTTATACATGTCATATGTATATGCATATAACAATAGAAATAAGTTCATTTTTATTATATTATATTATTTTTATATTTAGGCAAACTTTATTTTTATGCACGTGTATGATTCGTTTGTTTCCTCAATGGTTTGCTGTGAAAAATCTCTTATTAGAGATAAGCTAACCCATATGTACATACCTTTTACTGTAGCTATTTGTGTTCGTGTTTCTATGTACAATAATAAACAAAGTTTACACTCGTAATTAAAAATATATAACGTTCATAACAATAGGTATACTTACATATGGGTATTCTGCAAAAAAAAAGGATTGCCCAAAACTAAAATCCTTACAAGTTATAAAAAAAAAACACTGAGCTATTTATCCACCACGGAACCCTAAATGGACCACGTTTCATTGTGTGCTGAGTTGAACAAACTACGATATCTCGTTAATTAAGATTTGAACTTTCGATAACTCAGAGCGCAATAAAAAGTAGTACTGTCGTCGCCTTGTGAAACATTATCGTTTACAAATATAATAAATAAATTTTATAGTGCCGGGAACAAAGTTACAAAGTACTATGAAATATTTGCACCATGGAAATAATATAAGTAATAATCGAACCAAGAAGGGAATAACATAGCACCAAGTAAAATAACACCAAGAAGTTACTATTACAGTACAAAGTAATTAGCATAGCCGAAAAGTGCCTAAAAGTAAGTAGCATAGCACATAAAGTAAGTTTAATAGTATCTAAAACTTATTGACAATATCGCCAAGAAGTACACCGGCGAGATGTCTGTGTGTTAAAAGTGGTTTCGGAGCCGTATTATGAAAAAGCCGCCTTTTTCTAAATAATCGAAACAGAACACTTAAATTCAAAAGAAACTTTACGATGGCAGCATACACAATGCAAAGTAATAAGGTTTTGTTGTTTTCAATTCAAAATCAACAAATTATTTCAAAGGCTATTTAGTGAGATGATGCAAAACGGTCCATTCACTCCTCAGTATGATACCTCGTTTTAAAAAACGATACTTCCGATGAACGACGAAACGACCCGCTTTGCATCGTTGCATGTGCCGCTTATTATTCCTCAATTGTCCAGGATTTGGAGCCTCTGAATTCTCTTCCAACTTAAAGTGGAGAGCTCGAGCTACTCTGAGACTATCACCACTGCAGCTGCTGTGTCTTCACCCTTGGCTTAATCAACACCATGGACGAAAGGAATCTTGCGTTGACCTCGAATCTGGAGACCCTGAGCAAACACGTTCAATTCCCTCTAGAGATTTTTGATAGCTACTGTGATGAAATTCCGGAATGCAGAAAAGTCCGCAGCGAGTTCAGAGAATTGAGAAGATGCCGAGAGACTTTCTGGTTCTTCTTCTCGAAGAGCCATTCTCTTCCTTATTAAAAGGTATTATGTAAAAATTACGGTTATTATGTAAAAGGTACAAAAGGAACCTTTATGGTGAGACTCCGTTGTTCGTCCGTCCGTCTGTATGTCACAACCTCGAGCCTCTTAACTTTAGCAACGTTAAAGATAAAGACTTCAAATTTGGCAAAATATAGCATTATCTTACCCACATAACATAACACACGTAAAAAAAATATGTTTTAATTGTTCTAAATATTTCCAAAACAAAAGAGAAAAAAATAAAATACTTTTTCCTAAATATTTAAATATTTTTAAATATTTACAAAATGGGTATCAAATTGTAGATTTTAAAAAGGTGGTTGTAAAAATATATACTTTTACTTCCTATATTTACTGGCACTCATTTCATGAAATCTTTGAAAAACCACAAAAATGTTATGATACGTATATACGGACCCATACGGAGGGTCGAAATATATCAAGTAGCATTTTTTTATTGTTTTAATACTAATAAATAAACAAAAAAGTTATGTCCTTCCTCCTTAACTCCGAAACTGGTGGACTGAAAAAAAAAAGAAAAAAATTCAATTATAGATCATAACAGGCCAATTACAGGAATAATAGAACAATTTTTTAAAGTTGAATACAAATGAGAAATATAGAAAGTTAACTAAATAAAATAATATTTTATAAAAAGTATGTGTTTATCAAATTATAGATATTAAAGAGCTGATTGTAACTTGGCTTGGCTATACTTAATTGCATCTAGTTCGAGAATTCTTCGAAAATCCACAAAAATAACCGCCCCCCTTATCTCCAATCTGGTGGACCGAAAAGTATGAAAAAAATCATGGTAATATGTGTTAAGGGGAACGAAAATACAAACAGAAATAAAATGTCAGCTTTCGGATGATTTTGTTGCAATAATTAGGTTACGTATAGCCATAAAAAAATACATGTTTTTGGTTGAACTTTAAGGTATTTATTTTCCACAAACCACGTTAATCGATTCATATTTGTACTGTCAATGAATTTTTTTGTAACCCTCTATTGCACACTTCTTATCGATTTTGTTTCAGGTATCGCTTTCGCGATTTTGTTGGTTTTTTTTTAATAAAATTAGTGTGAATGATATCTATTCATTTTCCAAATACCACGTTATTCGGGTCAAAAAAAGCACCCCCTTTTTCCAAAAATACGTAAATCCACTGATGCAGTCAGCGGCAGCAAGATATTGTCAGTCTACGCCTAGCATACACCCAGAATAGATGCGCCACTCTCACTTCCATTGTGTATTGTTGTATAACCCTAAGTAATAGATGGCGTTATTTTAGTTCTTGAAAATGTCGCTAGATGTCACTTTTTATTAGTATAATTTTTCCAATCCATCTAAGTTTAAAAATAAATCATTTTATCCTTACATGAAAAATCTCACCGTATCGTAACATGACGAACTGAGAATTTCAATTAAGGATAAAAATGATTTATCTTTAAATGGATCCCCCACTTACATATTTTATATATTTGCAGTTCAAGGAAATTAAACAAGGAATTAACTATGAAAACTTTTATTAATGCACGAATCTACTAATCTACGAATCTATCAAATCTACTAATTTTACCAAATAATATTTTATTCACCCCTTTTACCCAGCTGTGAGTAATGATATCTATTCCGAGACTCACAATGAATATCTATAGATCAGTTTTATGAATTGGCCATTCAAAATTAAAATGACAAAATATTTTTATGAAATTTTTCATATTAATTGTCAAATCATTTTTGTTGGGGAATTCTTTGAGGCACGTCTGAACAACCTTGAACAATTCATTAAGGCAGTCAGTAATATGCTCCGAAGGATGAGTAAGTGACCTTTTCCTAGAGTTAAGATTAAATCCTTTTCTTGAGGAGGTATTGTGCTCTTGCATGTCATATTGCATATCTGACAGTTTTAAAAACTTTTGTTCTCATTTTTCTGGCTTGTTACTGAGGCCCGAGGAAGACGCTGAAAATATAATATTAAATACAGAAATAGTAATAATAATAATGAATATACAGGCCCGGTGGATGCGCTGAAAAAGTAAAACTGCATTCAAAGAATCTTGTTCTTTTTTTTAAATATTAAGCCTATTTTTTTTTTCAATTGATCAAACAAGCATATAATTTGTACTTTGGATGTTAACTAGAAGAAAACTGTTACTTTTTTAAATGTTTTTTTATTCGTATTATTATTTTCTTGTAACAAAGATATTTTTTGTTCTTTTTTTATTATTTTTTTTTTTGTTCCCCTCATTGTAGGAAGTACATAATTAAGTTTACAAGTTTACATCTTGTACAAGCTATCTAAATATATATATTCTGACACATACTGTTTTTTTCCTTCCATATTTTTGTATCAAACATCAATGAGAAATAATTGTCAAACTCAAGAAGCTTTATTTACACATGTGTCAAAAATGAACTAGTCCCCAGAAAGATTAAAATGTTATTTAGCTGTATGAACTGCATTCTTATAAACATTATTTTATCTCGTAGCATATTCAGATGAACTCACACTATGAAGTTAATAACAAGAAAGTCATGTCGAGCCGCAAGAACGAGTCACATGGTTGACCCATAATAGCATTTTAGACAATTAGCAAGAAATTTTACACTTATCACGTCTTGTCAAAAACGTCTTTGGAACACCCGTGCTCGCCCCGCAGAAGGTGAGGAAATAATAGCATGTAGGTATTTACCTGTAGAAACTTGGCTATGTAATTCTTGTGAAGACAATGCATTTTCAATAAAAGGCTGTTTTGAATGAGACGACTGGTTACTGAGGCCCGAGGAAGACGCTGAAAATATAATAATAAAAGTTAATATACAGAAAATTAGTCATTGGATAAACAGAAAATGATCATAATTTAGTTAAAACATTTGATCTGAATTATTTAATTGATGGATATACAAATCAAGTCACAATAAAATACACTGCAACCATATCAAGTTACTTACGGAGATTTAAAGTTGTAATACTATTCGCCGTCAGCCGTTTACTTGGTAGACAATACATTTTATCAAAATGCCTGTGACACAATCTGATACTGTTGTATATGTATGCATTGCCCCTATTTTGTGTAGCTAAATCTAGCACTGATTTCCACAACTGAAATCTTTCTTCATGTGGATATTCATATGACGGAAAGTGATGAGTAGGAACTGAAACAAACCAAATAATGCAAGATTAGTTTAGTAGTGTACCTATAACCAATGGTTTTTTATTAAAATCTGTGATTTTATACATACCATCAGATTCACATCCGAAATAACATTTTGTAAACGATCTTCTAGGCATTTTCGTAGGCAATTCGGTGTCCGGAGTCAGCAAGCACTATGTGACAGGTAAGCACTATATCACAAAAACCAAAAACTGCTAAAGTCGTCAAATTATTAGAGATATTGAGCAATTTACGAAATAAGATACCATTCAAACTGAAAATTTCGTTTCAAGTTCAAGAAAAATTGTCAACATCGGGGTTGCCAACGCTAATTTATCAAATTCCCGGTCAGAGCAGTGTTGCCAGTGGCAGACAGTCAAGAACAAGAAGTAGGTAACATTTTCACGACAAAATTAACATTTCCTTTAAAAATTAACATGTTTTTAGTAGAAAATAGTGGTTTATGGTGGTTACATGACCGCTCTCTGTGCCACGCAGGTCACAAAATCAAGTGCGCAATTTCACAATATTTGTTTTTGTTTTATAGGAAACATAAAAACATTTGGTCGTAAAAGTAACATTTTTAATTGCATAAAGTATAAAGGTAACATGAGAGGGTCAAAAGCATAGACGTAGAATACTTTTTTTAACTCAAAAATGTGAAAATAAGTAACTTTGGAATATAATTTGTGGTTATCCTAGTCATTCCCACACGGAACAAGTTCAAAATAATCCTGGTTCAGAATCTCCTCACATCCAGATTTACTTTTATTTCTGCGTTTTTATACTACAATGATATATAATGTTAATTTAAGTTTAAAATAGTCCAAAATATTGAGATCTACAATTAAAATAATTTCGCGCGATCAATTTGTTATTTCTCTTCAGGCGACCATCAATTCTTTGGATTGAACATAAATATTTAAGTGGCTCTAACTTTTTTTTAATAATGTTTTTATTATGAAACAAGTTTTTATTCTTCTTCAATCTATCAAATTATCGGGGTTACATTAAAAGTCACCTGTAATTTAGTACTGTATACCGAGATATAATAAAAAGAACATCTGTGTGACTTATATCTCGGGAAAGGTAAGAGGTACGGTAAAATCTTATACGAGTATGACTTAAAATAATGGCAAGGAGAATACTTAGATGATGCTAAAATAAAAATAAGTAAATTTAAAATTTATAAATTTTATCGTAAAAATATTCAAGTCTCAGTTTACGGTGTCAACGGCGGAATTTTACTATTTGTCTACGACATATACTCGGCTCCCAATATGTACTGACATTTTAACCTAACAGGCTCCTTCTCGCTCCGGTCGTCGTCGCACCTGTTTTTCACTTTTTGTTGAAAGACTTTCGAGTTCGGCTTTATAGAAAATAAATTTTTCAATTAGCGGAACGGCAAATTGATAACTATTTACCTGCCACATATCAATCCCCAATCAACTTGAGATTCCCCGCAATTTGGGGAATTCCTCAAAAATTGGCAACGCTGGTCATAATCATAATGCTGCCTCATAAAAATAAAAACAACAAAACTAACACAACGACATCTAGGTAGCTAAAAGTGTAACTAGCGTCCAAGTTTATGTTCCCTGTGTCTTAGATGGCAGAAGTTGTCGTACATTTTTTATTTTCTAATGCTAACAGGTAACATTCACCCCCCTGCATACACGTTATTAAATATTAATGGGAACAACGACACATCCATATCTCTGTATTATCTATGCGCCTAGCGTTGGCGCCCGTAAGACGTGGAACCTGTGCCCTTTTTTACAAGCTATAAATATCTCCCAAAACTACTTCAAAACACATTGAAATTAATTTTATAAAGTAATATTTCGAGGAGCATCATATTCCTGCCGTTAAAAACTCAACAAAATATGCGTATGAGTGATTTAGCTACATCGTGCCATAGTCATAACAACAAAACCGAATGAATTTGGAATGAATTCATACTTTTATGCGGGAAAATAATATATGTTACTCTAAAAGAATAATTTTTTGATCGTTATTGAAACCCAAATTAATTTACTTATACTTACTGAGATCTGTAACAAAGGTCAATGACCTTTTCGTGAAATTACCCTCTAGTATTGGCTCACCATTTCAGGTCCAATAAGTGAAGTTATTTGCAAATTATATAGGTACACTTACTTGGGATAAATCGCCAAGCATTTAAAATATAGAAATTTATTTTGAAATATTTACAGTGCATGGCAAAATAATTAGATCGTAGATAATCCTGTCGGTACATGTTCAGGTTCTGTTACGCAAAATGAAAAAAAATGAAACTCTTTTAGGATTCATTTGTTATCCCTATGTTTGTCTAGACAATTTTTTCTGGGTAAAATTAATAAATACCAATATAAACGGCCCTCTATAGAGCTGTAAAAACATACTTTTGACGTTTTTATTTATATTACGTTTTAGGTTTTTACGTTTTTTTTTTACGTTTTTCATACAAATTTTCTCACTATGAAAATGTAGGGATGAACACTTGAGATAATATTTTGCATTTAAAAGTCAACACAGAAAGGAATTGTTGAACAAATAATGTAAAAAATATGAAAACCATGTTGTTCTATTCTAAAGGGATTAATTATCTACTGTTCAATGTGGCGATAGCTTTATTTATTTTTTTCCTTGAATTATTTTTTACTAAGATAACAAATAGTTTAATACAAGGTTTCACTTAAGAGGTCCCTTTACCTCTGTATTTTTCTTAAAATTCATACAATAGGTATAAACCGAATGTGAAGTCTACAGCTTATTTTCTTCATATCTTTTTTCATGAGTATATTCTAGTGACATCTAACTACGTCTCTATACAGCCCAAAAAGCAAAATTTGATAAAACACCATCATAATAGCTGTCAGGATATCGTCAATATTGCCTCGTTTTTACGCAAAGTTTAACAAGTTTGTATATTTTTATCTATACTGGAAATAAAAAAGAGAGAAATACAGGCGTCGTTCATGTTAAGATGACTAAGTTTACACACTTTGCTAAGTATAAACAATTACCGTTTCATGGAAAACTGTTTTGACCTGAAACCATTTCACAAATTCAATTAACTTATTTTGAATATCTTGTCATCTTGCACTTATTGATGAGAAATACAATTTCAATAAGTAAAAATACAACTTTTAGTTAAGAAAACTTATAGTTAAAAGTCTGCTGTATGCATTAACATATTTTTAATTATATTACAATAGTAATAAAATAATTGGCTTATCCGTCGTCGTGATACCAGCCGTAAATTTCTTAAATAATCTGATATCACGCTTATGGAAAACCCAATTATTTTGAAGATACCATAATATCATTAAAATATGTTTGTGCATATAGCAAACTTTTAACAATAAATTGTCTTAGTTAAAAGTTGTACTTTACCGTTATAATTATTTCTTAATATTTTGTTACAAATTCGGAGAAATAGCCCTTAAGGAAAACCTTGTATGAAAATATTTGTTATCTTTGTAACAAAGAAAAAAAAAAAAATAAACAAAGCTATCGCCACATTGAACAAACAGTAAATTATTAATCCCTTTCGAATAGAAAGATATGGTTTTATATTTTTTACATAATTTGTTCTACAGTTCCTTTCTGTGCTTTCTTTCAAATGCAAAATATTATGTGAAGTGTTGATCTCTATATTTTCATAAGGAGAAAATTTGTATGAAAAAGTTAAACAAAAGGCCATAAAAACGTTATAATATGTATATTTTACAGGGCTGTAAATATAAGCATTTATTGATTTTACCCAGAAAAATTGCCTAGACAAACGGACAAACAGACAAACATAGGGACAACAAATTAAACCTAAAAGAGTTTTGTTTTTTCATTTTGCGTAAAGGGACCTGAACATTTCAAACTATGATACAAATAAATTTCTATATTTTAAACACTTGGCGATTTATCCCAAGGGTAAACAGGTGTCCCAAAAGTCAACGCTTTCCCTTGGAAGGCTGGTAGGCCAGCTCATGACTGACCAGAATATCAAATTATGACCTCAGCAAAAAGTAGATAGTCTTCGAGTTGATGGTACTTTTATAAATTCGAATAGATTTTTGAGAGTCAAAGCTAACCAGTTCTAAATTCTAAGAATAAAATTTTTGTTGCGCAACTCTGAATAGTCATGCTATTGATAAAGTCAAAAATAAACCTTGAAATGCTGTTACATCAGGAAGAAAAATAAAAACACAATTTAAGAGCAATTTTTTGTAATTAGGTTAGTTCGATACCACACCCTGAAAAAAAATGTCCTTTGTTAGTTTTGCAAATTGTCTTAAATAACGGCTCATCGTATATTGTTTTTCAAATGATCTGGCAATTTCTGTGTATTACTTTTGAAAAAAAAGTTTTTGCTATTTTACTACCAAAGGAGCTGCGTATTTTTTAAAATAATTAGAATTTAGAATGAAAGAGTGGCGGGCAGTAAAAATATTTGACGTTCATTAGAAATACCATTTAACACGCGTTAGAGTGAGATAAATAGTGACGCTATTTAAAATGAGTTGGAATGAGATAGTAACGCAGTTAAACGTGGTTGAATGAGAGAGGCATAATTGATATAGGCTACAGTGAGATAGATAGTGACGTGGTGCATTCCTTCTGAGAATATTTGTTAGTTTCCACTTTTTGTAATAACAACTTCAGTAAAAATTTTTTGTAAAGAAATTTTTGGTCCAATTTATTTTCCCGCAAGTGTAAAACCAGCTCAACGGGCGAAAAATATTTAAAGAATGGGTAATGGTGACAATTAACCGTCACAATATTATTATGTATCTCTAAATGAGTGTCTGAAATGTTCCGAGGGTCAACTGATAAATCAAACACTCAAAAAACCACTTTTAGCCGACCATAATAAATTTACGTCCCGACGTGATAGCAAGTAGCATCAATGCCGTGTGACGATGATCGAAATACACTAATAAATTAGATAAAATAAAATACGTATTACTTTTGACCCTGCCTCGTCCACTCTATTCGTATTTTTGCTATGGTGACGCGAGCTTAGAGACCGAGACGAATTTCCCCCCGCGCGCTATCGTAAAATAGAATAAGCCACGCCCGGAACTGGTTTTTGTTTTGGCTATGTCATACTCTTAACGTAAAGATTACAGGAAAAATGCGGTTGAGAAATTCACGAAAAATAAACTACAAATTAAATTTTTCATCCACGATACGGAACCTTAGGTAAGCAAGTCTGACTCGCATTTGACCAGTTTTTTTTTAAATGCTCAATTCCATTCCTCCGACACTATTCATTTATCTGTCGAAGAGAAAATTGAGCGAACTTCTAAACAAACTAATTTCAAGTTTTCAATCTCTTGAAACTTATCGCTAATGTCAGACAATAAAGTTTTGTTACTTGTACTTCTTTTAAACTTGAATTTATCAAACAGTTTCTTTTCCAACCGAATCTTATAAGATAGTTTAGTTGTACACTCGTACTTCAGCTACATGCACATAACATTTTTAATATATTGTTGTATTTACAGTGACTACTACGAGTGCAGCGCTAATGGCTAGAAAATATGACGCTCACATTAGCTGCCCTGTAACTTTGCTGTACAAAGTGGTCCAACACCGAGCTGCTATATTTCAGCGGAGCGACGAGCGCTGCGAGCGCTGTGGGCGCCACGCCAGGGACGTGCCCAAGCTTTTCTACCTGAAGTTACTACACCATTGTCTAAATGAACTATATCCCCAGACAAACGAACCATTGTAAAAGGAGTGAAATTGGCTAGATTTAGACGGATCGATGAAGCTCAGAAGCTTCATTTCGGTGAAGAAAATTGGCTTTCTGCCTGTGGATTTGGATTCAGAATTTCAACAGGCATCTGCTAAAAGTTCATTGACTTTCATTAAATTACTTCAAAGTCTGGAATTTACTTAACTCTTATTACGATAAAATCTTCCAAAGGCGAGCCAAAACGCTTGTTTATCTTAGCATAATAAAAGCATTTCTCATACAATCTACCAAAACTTTCGCATTAAACACAACTTTAGCTACGAATAAATAAACAATAATTATACGTAGAACAAGCCATAAATGTTGAATAAAACAGTAAAGAACGAGATGTACTATAAAATATGCAGACGTGCGCAATACAAATTCAGCTAACTTGAAAACTAATGCAAAACTTGAGCGTTTCCGATGCCGGGGGCCGCGCGACTAAGTGCGAGGCCAGAGCCATAGTATAGATAAGTAACAGTATTACATCTGGGGCATTGTCCTTGAAACAACGCTCGGTAGACGCACGCATTAGGGCTGCCCACATAAATGCGCGGGGATTGGGTGGCGCCTTACACACTCCGCGTCCGTACTTAGCTGCGGCGAACCCCTACTATGAGATGTGTACCGAGATTCGGAAGCGCGCGTTTCGGCCGTTTTATATGAAGACATAATACTGTTTTACTTACCACTGTGCCAGAGCGCCCGCAGCCACGGCCACCCCTGCTCTTGCTAATAAGGACGGACTTATAGGACTTATACATGCAAACAACATTTACTTTATAACAATATTGTTTTGTGTAGTTAGAGTCTAATTCTGTATGTGATTCCTGCACAAATCTCACCGCGTGTTGATAGTTCGTGAACTTAGCCGGATAAGCTTTATTCCCGCATAACTATGGTAATAGAGAGCCGCTCAGATTTTCGTTAGCATAAAACTAATGAGCGAAGCTTTCCTTCCCATTTAAGTTCTTAACGGCAGAATAATACCTTAAACGTCTTGAATAATGTTGTCGACTTCACAAACTTTTATTGAAGTCCGCCAGTCAGGCAAAATCTGACTAATAATAGGTCTTCACATATGAAATTACCGCTTACAGATTCATGAGTTCATGAGTTTTGATGGTCAGTTAATTACAATCCAAAAAAAAACAATAATGTTAGTACTGAAAATAGACTTTCCTTCAAATTCTCTATAGAAAACGGCAATTTCATATGTAAAGACCCCGAGTCATACAATTAATATTTGTAAGGACAAAATTTTATTTTTCAAATTTCGCAAAAAATGTTATTGATCCGTGATATATCACTTACCAAGCCTTCAGTATGAATTTGGTTACATAAATAAATGTCACTTTGTAGGTATATCATGTCATGAGTAGCCGTTTATAAGTAATTATTTATTTATTTCATATAAAACTGTACAGCATAACAGAGTAATAGTAACTGAACTGAAAAATTCACAGATATTAGGCTTACATGTCTTACATGTACAGGAATCATTAGGAAAAAACAAAAAGCAATGATAATTATAGTATCAACCGGCTGAATTCATGCTGGAGACTCGGTTAGTGATCAGGAACAAGGTTCAATTATCCCTTTTGTAGAAATCATAAAAAAAAATATGTTCTCATATGAACTGGACTAGTCCAAATACAATTCCTAGTATAGGATGTACGGTAGCAAAAAAAAAAAACTTTCGAATTTCACCATAATGTATATAATATAATATGATTACTACTCATACTTTGCATTTGCCACGATCTTGTCTTAGGAGGTCCGAATTTATAATTCTACAGGTTAAAACGTCATTAAACATTTTTCCTGATCACTAACCGAGTCTCCAGTATGAATTCGGGGGGTTGATTAAATTTCACTTTATATATTTATATATATTTACATATATTTATTTATTTATTTATTTATTTTATTCATAAACAAAAATCCACAGCAAGTACATTCAGATTATATCATCTTATTGTGCCAATAACGGATTTCGTTATGCTATAATTATTTACACGTAATGTTGATCTAATGTTGGTCTTTGATACTTCACTCTCACAATACATCCATCGGTCCATCAGCAATTATGAAGTCCATTCAGAACAACGGAACCATTTGCATTGCCGACGTCGAATGTTTTCAAATATTGTTAAAATTACCACATTTCACACGTTATGAGCCTTTTGTAGCACAGTTATTGAAGGAAATTGCAAAGAAGCCATTCTCCGCTCGCATTTCTTTATACTTATATAAGTTATAACGGTAATAAAAAGATTGTTCCTATTTATTTCGTATAAAAGGGTTAAATTATGAGCAATATCCTAAAACAGTTCTTTTAGGTTTCATTCTATACTCATAAATAATGTGGAGTTACTCGTTTGTATGCATAAGAAAGGTAATCGAAGTAAATAGTTTCTCATAGTGCCATATTTTTTCTTCCTTGCTCGTCTTGAAGAGACTTTATCCGGGCATCATCTGATGACGTCACCATGCACCCTCTCAGTCCCCCTCCCCCCAGTTACCGCGCTGCGCTTCGTTCCTCATTGTACCAGTCCCACTTTTTAATCTGGAGACTTTGAATACCGGCACAATGCCCGTCAGATATGTCTCGTTGCTGCTGTTTGTTTGGCTTTTAATCAAGGAATAGAAAACCGGTAAATTCTGCCAACTAGCGCAATCGTAGCAAACGAACTGATTTTATTCTACCGCAAAGCATAGTTAATTGGTTACGAAGAAAAACGACATCGCGTGTCTCATTTTTGCCTTATTTATATTAAGGCGATTACCATCGCCAAATTACCAGCTCGATATTTGTCACTACAAATATCAACGGAAACGACATTGAAATAACGTTCATATCAGCGCGCAATGCATAGTGGCTGTTACGACGCTCGCTGCGTCCTTGATAGAGCGAAATAGGGGAAAATTATACTTTTCACTTGGACGTGATTACTCGATTGAATAATCTTATGTTATGTTTATAGCTATAAAGTTTATCAATTTATCAAAGCATAGATGAATTCAATCGGCCAAGCCACTCAGGAGCAGTAGGGAATTTGAGGTCAAAAAACACCATTCAGTAAAAAAAAAATCGTGTAGAAGTTTTAGTGGTATGAAAAAGAAAACTGTTGCATATGTTGTCTAAGAGTTGATTATTCATAATACATTTTTTCATTATTTTTGGTTTGGCCATAAACGAGGAGTAGGCTTTAGAAAGTACCCATTTGGCAATAGTAAGGGCCTTACTGCGAGTGAGACACATTCTCCATGCTAGGATTGTCCTGCGACGTGCTGATAAATCATAGTGATATTACCAAGTCGTTGTGTGGCGGCGTGTAATATATCAGAGGCATAAAGGAGGGCTCGCGACCGTCAGTCGTCGTCGCTACTTCAGCCTTTCGCTGAAGAAATCCCTCCCGTCTCGTGTGGAATAGAGACAAATGTTGCCATACTACCGTCACTGCACCAACCATCTGTCAGCAAAATAAAGAACACTTCTCATCCGTTTATAAACTCAAAGTGAAATATGTAAATGAAAAAAAAAACACAGACGACTTTATAATTTTTATCAAGCTCTCTGGATGTGAGCGAACGCTTAGTAAGGCAACAAAGGCTCCAAGGGACTCGCATAACCAAAGCTTTTAGGCGGGCAGTTATCGTGCCAACCACAAATGCGAATTTACGCTTTGCATTTTGCAAAATTAAAAGCGACATTTTCAATGCAATTGCGAGCGTTCTTTCCACAGTCGGCGCGGGTAATGGCCACTCCAATCCAAAATAGCGCGCTCTTTTTTTTGCAGACGCTTTCGTAAACACTCATTTTAAACTGTTTGCAGTGCACTTCAGTTTTTATTAAATAACTATGGGTATGTTTAAAAATGAACTTTTTTTTCCTTTCTAAATATGTTTTGTAATAGTGTACTGAAGCGGTTAAATCGTTTGATGCAAAATGAGTCTTATTAGTAGGTCCAAATACGCAATTAGAATAACTAGATGGGTTAAGTCGGATCCTAAGCACTGTTTATATTTACATGATAATAGTAACGTTCATTAGTGTGAAAATCACAAAACAAATGAAATATATTTATTTATGTAATATGGGTACATTATGTACACTTCTTACAGGTCAGGTTTAAAGTTAAAAGTTAATTAAAATAATATTTTTCGTTTTGTGATACTTAAGGCTGCGTATAAACCTGGACAAATTAGTGATTTTGCCCCCGCATCCCCGCGCCTCAACTGTTTACGCGACCGGCCGTCACCGGCCGCGAGCGCTATTTCTTAGCTCCAGCGAGCGGTGTGGAGCCGCGGTCATTAACCCGTGCGTGCTAGTTTTCAATGATAAGTAATGCATCTACAATGTACAAAATTCAACGCAGTAAGACAAAACGGTTTGTTCGCAATGTTATTTTTTTGCGTAATTGTGTTTGCATCTAATTTTTATATTTCGAAATTTTATTTTTCAAAGATCATACTTGCAAAAAAATATAGAAACCCTTCAGATAGTGACCGAAGCTTGATACTTGGTAGTCTTGATGCGGGTGAAGTCTAGATTAAAATAAGCCGAGTAGGCCCTGCCCCGAGCAGTACCGCCCGCAAGATGGGGGGGGGGGGGCAGGTGTGTCGGAACAAAAAAATCTAACGCGTCATGATTTCACACAAGGAAGTATTTGGTATCATTTTCGTATAAATTAAGAATGAGGAATTCGAATTTGAGGTTTTCGTAATAATACCTTTTTGTACAAAAGCGTTTTTTTTAAGTTAGGAGTATTATTTTACTGAATGAATAAGTATAAATTTTGCATTGGTAAGTTATAATAAAAATAATAAATACTGAGTTATAATCTAACTATTTTGGTTAATAACAACATATAATTTATATGTACTTATTACATATGTATAGACAAGGTTCACTAAAAGGTGAGAAACCCTGGTGAAAATTTCACAAATTCCTACTTTGGTGTATTTTACATTAGAGTTTCACATTATTTTTATTTTACACTATAATAAATACTAGCATAAACTGTTCTGGCTTTTAGGAGGTTCTGTCAGTTTTTATATCATGATCAAACGTTTCATGGTCTTGCAAATCTACTGATGGGATTAGTGAGTTTTTTCTGATGCGTGCAGCTATTATTGATAATATTTTGGTAAATTTGGTAAATATTTTTATGCCATCCTTATAATATCAAATTGCAAATATTTTGTCACAATTACCTTTATGCTTGAACTAGAGTTTTGTTATTCTTACACGGCGCAGAAAATATTTTTTGCCCTTGTGGTATACTTAGCTCATTCACTTTTAAAAATTTCAATTGCGCCATTATTGCACCGGTTGTGCGGTATCATCATACTCTACGAAATTTGTTTCTAATTGATCTTTTCTAGGTTGTAATGCACTCTAAACAATGTTTAGAGAAGAGTATCCAAAGCCATTGATTTCGCTATAAATCAAATAATCTTAGTTTCTATTTATTTAAATTTCTCCGCTTAGGATTTGTATCATTTAAGCCTTGTCCTTTTCTTTTAACAGCAACACCTTTTGTTGGCCCACGCAATGGCATATTTCTACTTCGCCGAGGATCGACCAATTCTGGTAACAAATGCTCCATATAAAATGATTTTAACTTTGGAAACATTTGTTTTGTCCAAAATTGGTCGTCTTTTTCTATTGTTTCAATTTTTAATTTATTTGCTCCATACCACACGCAAAATAAGCAAAATTGCCGTTTTGTTATATGGAGTTGCCCCTGCGCCTGGTAATACCATGCATGCTTCTTATTTACCAGCAATTTTCCATCAGTTAGCTTATAAAAAGGCAGTTTCTTGTTCCTGACTGCCTCTTCTAACGATGGAAAGTTATTTATTGACAGGGGACATTTTATTTCCACAATTTTGTCATTTTCGACAAGTCCATCGGGCGTCGCACCCAAATAAGGTATTTCCTCGTCAATAAATAATCCGCACGATTTGATTTCTATATTTAATTCTCTAGACATCTGATCGAGAGCGGTTTTCTCATTTTCAACTCCATGCCTTATGGCCGCGATGTGAGACAAATCTGTTTTATATAGCAGACTCTTGACTATAGTAGGCCCAGTACTATCTTTTTTATTTATTATTTTTCCAAAATTGGAAGCCGTTATCATGTTTCTGCGTAACTCAAGCCATTCACTTGAGTCTCGCTGTAATACTGTTGCCCTTTCTATCGCGTACCTTTGTTCTTTTGTCCTGACGAGATTGTTCAAAAACGTCAAGTCAGGTTTTTCACATCTTTCTCCATAATTTTCATCTTTGCCTTGGCTTCCTACTATACTTCTTGCTTTTGAAGCGTACTTCAGTTTTTTGCGAACGCATTTTCGGGCGGCTTTTTTAATCCTTTGTTCTTCGAAACGTTTGCGCACGGTTACTCTCGGACTATGTCCTAAAATATTTTTCCCTAGGTTGTGCAAGGGTCTCTTTGTGTTAAAGGAAACGACAGCTGCGAGACATCGAGTTTTATATCCTTGCCTTAAGCTAAAGTTAACCCGTTTCCCTCCAACGAATTTGGCTACAACGCTATTATAGCTCTCAACGCAATTGCTATCAACGTCATTAATAAGGCTCCTTGCATTTGACGCCACTATCCCTACAATGAACTGAATTTTAAGCCAGATTGCTGATGTCTTAAGGATGTTTACAAGATTTTCGCTTTTCTTCTCACTTTGGCAATAGTAACTTTTGCACTGTTCATGCTCACCGAAAGCGTGATTGTAGCTGTTGGAAATGTCACCATACAATTTATTTATTCTTATCGAAATATGTTCATTCCCATTTTTGTGTTCTTTTATTGATGAACAAATTGCTTTACGAACCGCCAAAATTCGTTGTGTGGTAATTTTATCGCGAGTACTTTTTGCGTATTTTGTGTCACTTGTCAGGGCCGATAATTTTGTACACATATTCCGCAGTAAGTGGTTGCGGCACTCAATTTTTTCGACTGTATGTCCAGAATATGGTCGCGCCTCTAAAATTTTTTTTTAGGTATTGCAATCGCCGTCGGCAATCATCCGTCCATAAATTAAATCGTACATTTCAATTGAATTCTGAAATCCTTCTAATATTATTTCCGATTCCATGCCAGTAGAAGGCCCTGTATAATTTTTAAAACAATTATGTTGTTTTGCTTCTACATTTTTGTTAGCAGCCCGTGCACAAATGCAACAATATTTGTTTTTTATGCCGAGGTATAAAACTTCTTTAAATTTACGCCCAATGATCGCTGCACCTCCTGAAAGTGCAGAATAATTTCCACTACTTCTGTAGGACCTTTTACACCAAAACCCATCCACAATAACATCAATCACTGCTTTGCCATTTTTCACTCGACCTTCCTCGATTGCAGCTTCGTTTTCACGGTTAGCTGCTTTTTCCATCACTAGTGTCGCAGTTTTTTCCCATTCCGTAGACATTGTTTCATTTGTTGAATCAAAAACTGGTTGTGACATTGATGGAATGTTCATCGCCGTAAGCAAATCAGAAAATTGTGTGAGACCAATACCAGACGTGACCATTCCAGAAACTGCAGCCCTGTTAAGATCTAAAGTGCTTTCAGGCTTTGGATTACAGGTATTTATAGTTAATTCAACATTACACATATTACATTTGAATGTTAATTTAGACATTAGACCTATCTTTTTTTCACCCTGAAGATCCAAATTATTTAATCCACAGCCGAATTTTGAATGACTAGCAATTTTTTTTAAATTATGTAAAAAATAATTTATATCTATTATTCTTCTCTCTTCGTTGCAATCTGTATAAGCTTCTTCAGTACTCGGACAACGAACTTTCCTTCTTCTCCGTTTTATTTTCTTTTGTTTCTTAGTATTTACGTAAGTGCGACATGGCCTGCAATAAAAACAGGCTCGTATTTAACCCATGAATTTTTAGCTGTTAGGTTTGGGGTCAAAAATTAATTTTGGTAATCATTAAAATTGTAGCGAAAAAAAATTATGAAATAAACTTGCTAAAGTACCATCCAGCGAAATATTATAAAATTATAACAGAAGAACAAAACAGTTTGCTAAAAATAAAGTGGTACGTACCGCCTAGGTGTAAGACATTCATCATCAATGTCTTTCTCCTTTACATTATTATCTGATACGGTAGTACCAAAGTTAGCAGGGATGGCGCTCATATTCTTTGGTGTATGACGGCCACTATCGATGTCTTTGAGCTGTTCATAATGATCTGACTTGATATTGGCATCAGCAGGAATAACGTTAGTTATCGACTTAGAACTAAAAAACAAAACAAATACAAGCTATACAAAAGCTACCCTTATGGGAGACAGGCTTGAGTTTATGTATGTATGTGTGTATAAAGTGGCACGTACCCCCTAGGTGTAAGACACTCATCATCACCATCTTTCTCCTTTTCATCGTAATCTGATCTGGTAGTACCAACGTGAGCAGTAATGACGTTTATATTATTCGGCGTAAGACATTCACCATCGATGTCTTTCTGCTGTTCATCATGACCTGACTTGATATTAGCATCAGCAGGAATAATGTTAGTTATCGACTTGGAACTAAAAAACAAAACATATACAAGTTTAACAAATGCAACCCCTGTGGGAGACAGGCGTAGTGCCTGTTTTATAGTTGTGCAATATATGTAGATTTAAATAAATAAATAATTTATTTACCTTTCATCTATAGGTGCGTCTTCTTCCGGTACTTCATATAATACAATATCATGACGTTGGAGATCCATTAAATCGATTCTAAAATAGAAATAATTATGTTTTACGTTAATGGCTACTTTTAAATTGTATAAAATAAATTTAATGTTTAAAATGACAAGTATTTAGACTTGAATACCTTTTGGGTTCAAAATATTCACCGTCGGTATTTTTTTGGGTTATCATTGAATCTGGGCTAAAACAAACAATGTTCTTTTATTAATATGGTTGCAAAGATTGAATATATTTTAATATATTTAAACTAATATGCGTGAGGAGTTTAAATGAAATATACTTGAAAGCGTTTCTTAAAACATAAAAAAGTAAACCACTTTTTTTTCACACTTTTATGAAAATAAAATATTATACAATGTACAGTCATAACATAATGTTGTATACAATTAATTTTATTAGATTGCATTACAAACTAGAAAAGATCAATGAGAAACAAATTAGAAGTAAACAAATATTTTGAAAAAAGGCCTTGTGTCGTAATATTCACAGAACGCCCACGTGAGCGTCCAATATGTGCATTATTAAGTATTAACAAAAATTCGGTGAACAAGTATGGTAGAGAAATTCGACGGTCCAGTATGAGTACCTCGGTGGAGTAATCGGGAGCGCAATTGTCATGTAAGCAAGAGGTCGCAGGTTTGAATCCTTCCACGAGATTTCTTTTTTAAATAATTGTTTTCTTGAAATTTGTTTCTGATTTATCTTTTCTATATGATATAATACATGAATAATAAACGATAAAATGAAAATTAGCTAAATCACTGCGCAATTCTAATCTCGGGAAGTTTTTTTAAAGCTATCTCACATATTATTTTATAAATATAATAATATTACCGTTTAGGTGCACTGTGCTCGTTACCATCTTGCTCATGCACATTATAAACGGAGGTAGACGCAACGACAGGAATAAAGTTTGCAGGCTGGATATTTGTCAACAGTGGTCTACAATACAAAACAAAAATAAACTCTTAACAAAAAATATTAACTGATTTCAAATGTAACAGCACCCATTCACTCAAAAGTTTACAAAAAATTTAAATTTGAATTCCTCAACTTTAATTTATACAAACATGATAGCAAATATGCCCTTGGATGAAATCACGACGCGTTGGTAATTTTTGTATTCGGAGTGGCAGGAGCGTCCTCCGACACCCCTGGCCCGCCCACTCGAATGATGGAACTGCTGGGAGCAGGCTATAATCTGCTTATTTTGACCTAGGCTACACCTGTACCAAGTTTTATGCTTCGGTCACTATCTGAAGGGTCCATGTCAATAGAACATGCAACATTTTTACCAAGAAAAGTAATGATTAGTTAGAAGTTAAATTTATTTCAGTAAGTCTGGCTTTTTCCTCCGTGTGGTATAGCAAAATCGCTATGTTTGATTAAAAGTTGGTAAGTAAGCAGTACTTACCTAGGTTGTATACTTTTTATTTCTATTTCTGCGTCGTCAAATTTAGGCATACATCTTTTCCTGAAATAAAGGCAAGATGTCAGTCATCATACCAACCTCGAACAAGTCTTTTGTAGAAATCTAAATAAATAAGTGGGCCGCCGTGCTGCCGCCGCTCCGTGTATACGAGGGTGAATCCAAAAGTTCTAAGCCCGACCTACAAAGAGGTATCAAATCTTTGTAAATCTACCGTCATTTGTTAGAATGTTTTTTCGTGATTGATTGCGTGAAGTTGAAGTTCGATACTGCAAGCTATTATTTTTTTGTGATATTTTGTTTAACGCAGTCTGACGGGATTTTACACAATGGAGAAAATTGAACACCGTGCTGTGATTAAGTACCTCAATAAAAAAGGTCTTTCACCTAAAGAGATTCATGAAAATATGGAAACAACATTAGGGGAATCTGCTCCATCGTATTCCACTGTCAAAAAGTGGGTATCTGAATTTAAACGCGGTCGGGAGACCATTGAAGATGACCCAAGGAGAGGAAGGCCTTCAACGTCTACCACTAAAGAAAACACTGACAAAATTTGTGATCTCATCCTAGGAGACCGACGATTGACCATTAGTAGGATAGCTGAGATCACAGGCATCAGTTATGGCCGAGTGCAAAACATTATAATTGTAGAATTGGGGTTCCGTAAGGTTTCTGCTCGCTGGGTCCCAAGATTGCTTTCAGCTGACCAAAAACGAGTTCGATTCACAATTTCGCGTGACTGTTTGGAACTTTTTGAGGCAGATGCCGAGGATTTTATGTCTCGTTTTGTTACCATAGATAAAAGCTGGGTTCATCACCATACTCCTGAAACAAAACAGCAATCCAAACAGTGGAAAAGATCTGGCTCACCCACGCTGAAGAAGGCCAAGTGCGTTTTGTCAGCCAACAAAGTCATGGCATCTGTTTTTTGGGATTCGAAGGGAGTTATTTTATTGGATTATTTACCTAAAGGTAAAACTATAAATTCACGCTATTATTGTAACCTATTACGAAAACTTCGCGAAGAAATAAAAGAAAAACGGCCGGGGATGTTGCGTAAGAGAGTTTTGTTTCATCAAGACAATGCACGAGTTCACACTTCGGTTGAAACGATGGCTGTTGTCGCGGATTACCGCGAGCTCGGCCCTATGAAAACGTTTGGTGGTAAAATACAACTTGAACGCATCTTTATTTTGTGCTAGCAACACTTTTTCTTTTCTTTGGCTTACCCGTCTTTTTTACCCGCCTGAATGTGAGTTGGACCACATTTTGCTTGCGCCCGTGAAGAGAGGACAGTCTCTGCATCTGCCTCGTGCGCACGAGCCAGGTTTCCTACGTGGCTGCGTGCGAATACTTTAATCAACAGTCACCCTGGTGAGTAATAGCACCTAATCATGTTGCTCATAACATTAGAAAGTGGTGGTGACTGGGAGGCGAGATGAATTGGTTATGTGCTGGTATCAGTGCGTCTTGGAGGCCACGATTCCGTCGTGGCTCTCTAGATGGGTAGTTGATACCAGCTGGTGGCATGGGTTGGACTGTAGGGGAGGTAGGAGGTCCATCCTCGGAACATAAAGGTTCCGCGTGCTCAGTGTTCACTAGGAGGTAAACTTGTCCCTCGGAACATGGGAGCTCCGAGAGAGTTGGTACAGCTTGCTGTACGTCGACCATTGTCAACATCAGGCGAAGGCCTGATGCAATGGTGGCTCTCTCTCTTGTATTATAAATTGTAACAAAGATGAAAATGAGTGTTTCGCCTCCTAGTCGCTATAGCTTCTAGTAGACCTACTGTTTATAATATTATGTTGCGTGTAATATTTTTCTACCATTCCTAAAGGCCGCAACATAAAATGGTGGAGATGCTGGGATCACTGTCGTATGTCGGGTCCTGCCGGATTATTGAGAGCAGGACTGTTTTATCTTCCAATGATTAATAGTAAATTTAGATGGGGTAGTTTAATATCAAATTAATATAAAGTTTTTTTGATAATTCGCTGAGACCAGTGGGGATCTCAGGAATTTAGGCCGGAAGGGTGCAGACAAGCACCTAGGCATTAGTTTTGATAATTCGCTGAGACCAGTGGGGATCTCAGGAATTTAGGCCGGAAGGGTGCAGACAAGCACCTAGGCATTAGTTTTGATAATTCGCTGAGACCAGTGGGGATCTCAGGAATTTAGGCCGGAAGGGTGCAGACAAGCACCTAGGCATTAGTTTTGATAATTCGCTGAGACCAGTGGGGATCTCAGGAATTTAGGCCGGAAGGGTGCAGACAAGCACCTAGGCATTAGTTTTGATAATTCGCTGAGACCAGTGGGGATCTCAGGAATTTAGGCCGGAAGGGTGCAGACAAGCACCTAGGCATTAGTTTTGATAATTCGCTGAGACCAGTGTGGATCGCAGGAATTTTGGCCGGAAGGGCGCAGACAAATGCCTAGGCATGAGTTTTGTTAATTTGCTGAGGCCAGTGGGGACCTCAGAAATTATATTTGAACCGGAAATGTCCACCTAGGCATATGATACCTAGGCATAATGGATTTTGATAGTTTATTGGGGCCAGTGGGGACCTCATAAAATATGTTTGTTAACTAAAGTCGTACATTTGCTGAAACCAGTGGAGAATTCAGAAATTACGAGATTAGGGCCCGAATGGCTTTGAACATGTATGTGACTCATGACGAGAGTTGTTAATTTGTTCCGCACTTAAGTTGAAACCCCAAAACGAGACGAGAGTTGTTTTTTTTTTCTTTTTCTTTTTTCTTTTACCCAAGAACACTACGTTTGAAAATTTTTCGGTTCCGATGGGTTTTTTTGACTGCGGCAGTGATCAATTTATTCTATCAATTTATTCTATCAATCTATAATATCAACCTATAACAACGAATATCACTAAAATAAATCTGCTGTCATATTATTAAACGACAACAATAAGCTAGTAAATAAATGTTTTTTTTTTTTCCTTGTTATTAATGTTAGTGTCTCCTTTTTAAGACTTTATGTTAAAAATATTTAAAAATTCAATAAATCGATGCCGTATCGCAACTCGCAAGTTTATGTAAGAAATGGTAAGCGAATATCATATTTACGATAATTATTACCTATAGATTATATAGGTTTCTATTTGTGTCATGTAAAATTATGGTTGAAGATTTTGTTACATTTTCGTATTTATATTGATTTAGGTATTGTATTTTTACATTTTTAAACTTAACAATAATTATCGTACAACGTAAATGTTTTATGATCGTTATCATTTTTCGTAAAGAAGTCCCACGCCACGATCAACAACCGATGACGGTGGCGTAGTTGAATTCGTCGCCCGACTCGATGAGAGTTTAATTCGATTAAAATAACTCGACTGGGCATCACTACGAAAATATTTTCTTTCACTGAAATTGTACTGTTGTGAACTTGTAAAAGCAGAAATTCTCCTAAAAACTTGAATTACTACTTTTCCCGTGGTATTTTCATACTGTGTGGTTTAGCCATCGCTGTGTGTGTATTGTGTTATTCGATCCTTGTATGGTGCATTCATTGTTAAAACTTTTTGACCTGGAGTTCCTTAAAATTAAAGTTGGTATAAATTTAATTAACAAAAACGAAACGGTACGGTACGGGTTTTTGTTTAACAACAAAGAAGATAGGTAATATACGATTGTCTTCTTTGATAGTGCTGCCAGTGGCAGTAGTCAAGTGTACATGAGACAGCTCGAAAAACATATTCACGAGAAAATTAACATGTTGATCCAAAGATGTTATAAACATTTTGTTGATCGAATAATTTATCGGTGATCCTGAAAAAGAAAAACATGCAATTAATAATTTGTAAGTAATATAACAACCAATTTAGAAATGTCTTTCAATAGCTACAACTTACGTTGTTAATTAATCAATCTATAAAAAGAACGTTATCATAACCTATTATTGAGATAAGCAGGATAGCGATTACAGTTTTCGGCAGGTGCGATAGAGATGGTATTGGGACCGGTGTCGCGACCCCTAGTTTATGAATCCGCACCCTGGAGGTCGCGTCAGTTTGAGAGGCTACAAATAGTACTCTGTGGAGGCTATGTGGGTGATAGTAATACCACGTGGAAATTTGTTTGTATAGTTTAGATCGCGAAATAACTATGTAGATAGGTACCTGCTTATAAAAAAAATCAAATTCTAGGCTACACCGCCCGGTATTCAGCCCACTCTAGTTCCTGTAAACAAAACCAAAGTTACTTAACAATAAAGTAGTAAATAGCTACATGAACTTCTTTAAGCTAATGTGCAGTGCACGGCACACATAATTATGTTTTACTTGTTGACTTGATACTTAGATGACAAATAATATAAAATTTAACTTGTTTCAGTTGCAAACACGACTTTGTTGTTGAATTACTGATTCCATAAATACTTATGGAATTAAAGCTACAATAAATACAATTTAACTTACCAAGTATTGTTAGCCCGCACAAGTCGATAACGGACAAACCAATCACTTTGATGAAACAAATAAAACTCCATCCAAGATCCAACCAAAGTTGAATCACAGAGAATAAGTAAATATAGCTTTATACAAACAAAACACAAAACTATATTATACAAAACACAGACAAACTGAACTGAACTGACACGGACGCCACTACACTAGGCGCTTGCTCGCTCGCCTGAGTAAGCGAGATGGAAGCTTAGAGAATTAATGAATATACGATACAATAAAGTGACAGATTTTCGCGCGGTCGTCGCGTCTGTCAATTTGTGTCAGGTCACAAAATCAAGTGCGCCAACACCTGAAGTGCGTTCATTAAATAATCCTGGGCTGGGTAGGAGCACTGGGGTTGTAGCGCTGAGTTTTTGAACGGGTTTTGTCGTGTAGTGACGCTCCAAACGTCAGTTGTCATGTTTGCATTATGTTTAGTATAATAACGTTGGGAGGGCCCCCTCTGTACGAAATTTAACGTAAATATATCAACTGTAACGTTGAGAGGGCCCCCTCGGTGCGAAAATTAGCGTCATGTCATTTAAGAAAATTGACGTGAATGTCGGGTGACGTTTGGAGCCTGTACGAACCTTGCGAGCCCTGCTCGGAGTTGATGTTGAGGAGTTCGACACCAGTGTAGCGACGCTGTCATTTTTGGACGGTCGGTGTTGAGACGCGAGTTCATTTTTGAACGGGTTAGTGTTGCGACCCGGGTGGGAGGCTCAACTCAGTGTGAGTTCTTGAACGACTATCTGAGGCGAGGCCAACACGACCAACGAAAACATTCTTGGATGCGTTCTGTTTCACGATTATTTTTTTTGTTTGCTGGATAATATTTAAATATTTTTTATTAAAAGTAACGTAAAGGTTCGGAATTGTTCCGAATCACGATATAATCGATTATATCGCGTCATTCCGAGCCACTGTGAGCCCAATAACGATTGATGGCCCTACTATGGTCGCTAAGACGTCATTAACGACGCCATGCTGTGCTATCATCGCCCATGCTTCACAACACTGTGAGCGATCTATTAAGGGTACGTTTCGTAACGTGTGATTATCACTCGGAGCGATGCGAATTTTACCCTGCATCGTACAAAAATCGACCCGAGTGAAACCGAGGGTAAACGAACTGTTACCTGACAGTTGCGCTAAGTGTTTAGAAACGCTTTCGGGAAATGTGAATATCGCACTGACAAGTGCGATTTCTAACTCTGTTTGGGTACCGTTAAAATTCGCCTGACAGTTGTCATTTCGGAGTTTTCTCGGGATTCGGACAATTTTTGAAAATAGAATTCAACATTTCCGTACGAATTCGGGAAAATGTTTCGAAACTGCTTCGACAGGATTATGGCTTGCAAATGCAAAGGTTGCAATGCCATCCATATTAAAAGCAATAGGTATTTAGGTACTTTACTTAATTTATTTATTTTGATTTGAGGTTATGTATTTACTTGACGTGTGTCACTCCAGACCGTTTCAAAACGCTTTTCTCACGGGAATCACTCGCAAGCGTTTC
Organism: Ypsolopha sequella; assembly: GCA_934047225.1. Taxonomy (NCBI): domain Eukaryota; kingdom Metazoa; phylum Arthropoda; class Insecta; order Lepidoptera; family Ypsolophidae; genus Ypsolopha; species Ypsolopha sequella. Next base: position 12,686,546 of record OW203992.1, read on the forward strand.
AAAACCAGATCTTTCTTTCTCTTTCTAGTATATAGCTCTGTCTCTTTCTTAAAAACGAGTGAAATTTCGCACGAAGATCACACGTTCTGAAACGTAGCCTAAAAGTGACTGCCAGCCGGAGGCAATTTTAAAATAGTTTATTCGGAGCATAAGATTTTGTTATTAAGCCATGATTCAATGATTATAATTGGAAGAAATTACTTCTTGGACCTAGTAAAGTGGTTTTCCTTTGTATTCAAGTATCATAAATAAATTTCTACAAATTCCGTAATTTTCAAGTGTCACAGTCCATGTCGCGTTCAAAAGAGTTCCGAATGGACCATAAGTTTAAGGCGATATGTGGAAGTTTTGGCATCCTTGTTACTCCATATGCGAGGGAACCCTCAGTGTGAGAGGGGCGGATTCGTGGAGGAGTGGCAGGAAGTCGTTTTTTTTAATTTTATTTCATTAATATAGAATGTACTAAGGTAGCTGTCAGAATTTCGCTTAACCAAGTCTTAGATACCGTTAAGACCCATCTAATAAAATGTTATTGCGGTCCATTATGTCATTCTAAATTGTCAAACCGGGAGGATAGGTATCGATAGGGAGCTCATTTCAATAAATGTTTCTATCGAGCTGAATTTCTCCAGTCGTCCCTAGAAAGGGATTCCAAAAATGATACACTATTTTATCAAAGTGATACATTATTTACTGAAGTAGATACGCAGGTGATGGACACCATTTTTTTTTGTTCTTTCGGAATGACACGTGATGGGCGTGAGGAGTTTGATGGTAGTGTTGGCACTATTAGTATTAGCGCCATGCGGAACGCACTGTGTGAAAGATAGTTCTCAACAAAACATTTCTCCAGAATTAGACCCATGGTACTCAAACAAAATTAAAAAATTGTTTTTTTTTCTTATATGTCGAAAGAGAAAGTGCAAAAATATCAACATAAATTAGGTACCTAATAATTGTTTATTATAATAGTTTGAAGAACGCCTAAAGAAAGTATTCTTGGCATAATTAGTTCTGCTCAGGCTTACAGAAAATGTCTTTCGTGGTCTCATAGATATCATAATACTATATTGTGTAATCCGCGAGACACGAAACCTTACTTTTTTTAAACAATATGGTCGAGTCTATGTGATTGTTTACAATGTTGTAGAGAAATGAGGCATCTTATTTCAAGAAAAGCAATGTTATGGCATTTGGCCGGGCTAACGTAACCGGTGAAATGTTGTCCAGTACGGAGATTGAGTGACTTCAAAATCCCAATTTGAATTTTTTCAATGGGTGATATGAGCAGAATATTGAGGGCTCCACAATACACTACCAAATTCTAAGATGCTACCTACGCAAATATGCATAGAATAAAGTTTTTGAGGGTACTTGCGCGGTTAAATGGTTTAAATAGACGGAGAAGTAAACCTAGTTGCTTGTATGCCTTTTTAGTAATTTTGTCTAAATGAGTTTTAAAATTTAACCGTTTCATGATTGTACCATTGAAGTTGTAGCTCTAAATAAACGTGTTGTGTCTACGCGAGAAGGTGATTGTGTAATATTTATCTGAGTTAGGCAAAAGTTGATTGTGAGCACAGAAATCTGAAAAACTATCTAAATAATTTTGAAGCCGAGAACAATCATCTTGGCATGAGATAAGCTTAAAAATCTTTTGTATCATCAGCATACAGTTAGTGACATGAAAAAGAGATCACTTACACTGTAGCAACATTATTAATGTAAAGGGTAAAAAATTAAAGGGTCTAAATGCGAACTCCGATACTTGATCGGAAGTAAGTATTTTAAAGGCATTTTAGATCTTGAAATTTCACGCCAAGTTCTATGTCTGACTAGTAATAAACTCTTACCTCCATTCGTTCAACGATGAGTGAACGAAATCAAGCTAAACAAAGAGTTAGAACTAAGCCATGTAAATATTAAAGCAAACACGGCCGGTGTTGCTACGAGGCCAGAAATTTGAACATATAAACAAGACATGTGGTTTTATGGCCCAGAGTTCCTGGACAGATAAAAATTGGCCAACAAGTTACTAAAGAGAGCATTTTTTTTTGGTTGGGGAAGTCCTGGACGTTGGTGACGGTCCAGGTGTGCCTATGAATGAGAGCGAAGCCTATGGAGAGGAAAGTAGTGACGGTCCAGATGTGCCTATGAAAGAAAGTGAAGCCTATGGAGAGGAAAGTATGGATGAAGATAGTCCAGTCCTCGGGTTTTCAATGCCAGTATCTCAGGTAGACTCTGTAAATGAAAATGTAAATAGTATAAAAAAAAAATACAGTCTGAATTCTTTCCAGAAGAACACCTGTCAAGAAACCTCTGCCTATTTACAGACATAGATAGTATCCTCAGATGTGAAGGTCGTTTGGACAAATACGATGATAAAAATAATCAAATTCTGTTGCCGAAAGACCACACACTTACTTACTATACTTTTACATATCTAGGGAAATATATACATACATACACATATCTGTATGTCGACAGAAGGCGTGACAAGGAAAAGCGATGGATTTGCCTTTTTATTTGTCTGTTTACCTCGAGGTGGTGAATGACCTGACAGCAGAGGAAACTGGAAGGTTGGGAAAATAGGTATCTTCCCTTATCACAAGTTCAGATGGTCATTGGAGATCAGCAAGAGTAAAATTTGTAAATACTGAACTTATCTGTTTCCATTCGTCACATGTGTACATTAGAAGTAGATCTCTCTAATATTAATAAAGATTTTGTTATGGAAGATGAGGAACCTGAGCAAGCCTCTCTTGGTGACTCACAGGCACCAGTTACGAGTGGTTATATAGAGGAATCACGAGAGATGGTGACTGAAGTCGAAGACTATATAGCAGCTATTCGGACAAGAGACAAAATTACCGTTTGAACGAGCCAGCTTGTTGCCTTATTATAACTTGTTTTCGCCTTGGGGAGTGTCGCGGATTACCGCGAGCTCGGCCCTATGAAAACGTTTGGTGGTAAAATACAACTTGAACGCATCTTTATTTTGTGCTAGCAACACTTTTTCTTTTCTTTGGCTTACCCGTCTTTTTTACCCGCCTGAATGTGAGTTGGACCACATTTTGCTTGCGCCCGTGAAGAGAGGACAGTCTCTGCATCTGCCTCGTGCGCACGAGCCAGGTTTCCTACGTGGCTGCGTGCGAATACTTTAATCAACAGTCACCCTGGTGAGTAATAGCACCTAATCATGTTGCTCATAACATTAGAAAGTGGTGGTGACTGGGAGGCGAGATGAATTGGTTATGTGCTGGTATCAGTGCGTCTTGGAGGCCACGATTCCGTCGTGGCTCTCTAGATGGGTAGTTGATACCAGCTGGTGGCATGGGTTGGACTGTAGGGGAGGTAGGAGGTCCATCCTCGGAACATAAAGGTTCCGCGTGCTCAGTGTTCACTAGGAGGTAAACTTGTCCCTCGGAACATGGGAGCTCCGAGAGAGTTGGTACAGCTTGCTGTACGTCGACCATTGTCAACATCAGGCGAAGGCCTGATGCAATGGTGGCTCTCTCTCTTGTATTATAAATTGTAACAAAGATGAAAATGAGTGTTTCGCCTCCTAGTCGCTATAGCTTCTAGTAGACCTACTGTTTATAATATTATGTTGCGTGTAATATTTTTCTACCATTCCTAAAGGCCGCAACAGCTGTTATCCATGAATGTGGTTACGAGTTGCTGCACCACCCACCTTATTCGCCAGATTTAGCCCCCTCTGACTATCATCTCTTTCCAAATTTAAAAAACACTTGGGGGGATCTAAATATTCGACTAGAGAAGAAGTGATAGTCGCATTTAATGACTATTTTGACGACCTTCCGGAATCATTTTTTTTCGAGGGTATAAATAAGTTGCAGGTCAGGTGGAAGAAGTGTGTTGATCTAGATGGAGACTATGTCGAAAAATAAAAATAATTTTGAACCCACTTTTCTTTCATTTTCACGGTCGGGCTTAGAACTTTTGGATTCACCCTCGTAGCTCGAACCGTTTATTATCAAAAACATTTGTTTTTCAGTGTAAACTGTAAATGAGGCAACTATTCCAAAACTTGTAATTTTACTAAATACGGGGTTACATTTTATCGCAAAAATATCGTTTTTATTAAATTAGACCGATATAAATTATTCTTACAACATTGCAGTTAACAAACATCACACATAAGTTGATTTCTATCAGTACAGCATCTATTGCTGCTTATGTTCTCAAACATTCGGAGTCTAATAAACTACACGCCGTAATGTAACGCAAACTAACTATTTTATCCAACATGCAGTGATGAGACGAGATGAGTGCGTACAGAGACGTGGGGCGAGCCAATGCAAGCGGCCAATGCAAAAGAGTTATCATGATTAGTAATAATCATTGATTACACAATTATCATGATAATTATCCGACAATTATCAAACATATATATGCCTAGCAATCCTGTTTTATTATGTACTTACGGAACTTGTAACGGAAGGAATTGGTTTTATGCATGGATGGATACTATATTTACATCCATACATACATATACTCACGCCTGTCTCCCAGAGGGGTAGGCAGAGACTACATATTTCCATCTGTTACGATCCAGAAACAACTCTTTCGCCTATTCCACATCCATCAACCATATTTATTGTGATATTATATAGGTAAGCAAAAAAAATACCTCAGACGAAAAACATAGCGATATTCATTAGTCCATCGAGACAACTTTAGTTCAACATCTTTCATAAAACATATGACCATACCTATCTACTTATTTTGTTAAATAAGGGCGTACCTTTGCATTACTTTCATCCACTGCTTTCTTTTGACTCGTAAAACATTTTTGTTCAATTTTTTACGTTGGTTGCTTTTATTTCCCATGTTTCAAATCACAAGATTTATTTAAATTACGAAACCGGGACGTCGAGAGCGCAAAACCGTAGTCCTCCCGTCTCAACGGAGCGATCACAACTGACTGACGGGTGAGTGACGAAACAAAGCATGGAACAAAAAGCGCGTGCGACCGAGATATCTTGTCGCCGCCTTGTCTCAGAATAAATCGACGTAAGCGCCAATTCTTAGATGTTTAATTAAATGAAAACGAAAGAGAATTATTTAAAATCCCCGCGCAATTATACGGGGTCATTTGTTTTCTTATTTATAATACAAATTTCAAGGAAAACTGTTTTAAGAAAGGTCCTTTAACACTCGAAAAACATGAAATATAGAGGTAACTTCGTAATTTTTTTCTATCGAGCGAACTTAAAGCTTTTGCGTTTTTGCTTCTGCACGAATATCAGCCCTATAGTCTATTATCTATATTATTTTTATTAAACCGATTGACCAAGTTACAGAATGTTTTATGCTCATTTGAAATTGTGCATCTGACATTATACCGACCTTATTATGTTGCGGTTTTCTGCAACCATTCATTTATTAATTTCAGACTATAGATATCTAAAAAGAAACTTTATATAAAAGGTGAATTTGTTAACATCGTCCAAATTCATACTTGAGCCTTGGTAAGTGATCAGCATCATGAACCAATAACGATTTTTGTAAAATTCATAAAATGAAATTTCGACTCCCCATAGTGATTCACTCAGAACTGGGAGTGAATTACTATGGGAAGTCGAAATTTCATTATACGAATTTCACAAAAATTGTTACCAATCCCTGATGCTGATCACTTACCAAGCCTCCAGTATGAATTTGGACGATGATCAAAAATTCACCTTGTATTGACGAAAATACAAATATTAGGTAAACATTAAACTCATTTTAAAATTAAAATATACCTAATTATGAATTTTTATAAATAAAACTAAAATATTTTTTTAAACCTTCGATAGAAGGAAACTTTATAAATGCTAATAATGCATCTTTGTTGTTATAAAACACTTGTTACTGGTCCACAAAACGGTTTTGTGGACCAGTAACAAGTGTTTTATTCCTTTTTTTTTTATTTATATTTATTACAACAAAGATGTATAACAAGTTCCACCAAATGCCGAAAATCACAACCATCAACATGCTAATAATGCACACTCAGCTGGATAAGCGACCAAAAGTGGGTCTGGGCCTACGCGACAAGAAGTCGCCACTGCTCCCAGTGTTGAAGACTAAAGTCCTGTACGACCCTTTGTCAGTTGTCCGGATCGAGCTCGCACAGATCTGCAGCTACTTGATAGGCCCGGTTATCGGCCTTCAGTCGCTTCTCGTAGGCTTTTTGACACAACTGCCCCCCAAAAAAAAGAGTGTTTTGTTTTCAGGATTCATGTATTTTTCTTTATTACATCATATCTTTTGAACGCTTTAACTAATTTGGATGAATGATTCTTTATACCATCCGGATTGGCATTGGGAATAAAAGTATTAAATAAAAATAAATAATAAAAATTATTAGAAAACACGCCATCATTTCAAAATGTACTTAGTAACGACACCCTGTGCAGTCAGGGGACATACAAAACAACACGTATCTAATGTAGAGCTCTCCCCTGACTACACTGGGTGGCGTTACTAAGTTTATTTTGAAATTATGCCAGCATGATTAAGCCAGCGAAGTTTTGCAAATTTATTTTCGGTTATACTTATAATTATAAAGATAGGCTACCACACAAACTCTTAAGGTTTCAGCATGCTTCAGTATCTTCCTGATCCTGCCGTCCATGTAGGGTAATTTTTTGCAAATATTTTATTTATATTTCCGATATGGCGAAACAAAACAGGAAAAGTATTTTTGTAGATAAACTTAATAAGATTTACAGTCCTGTAACTGAGTGGTTGAAATGCGTTAGTAATCGAGAAGACTCACGTGAAGCTTCCAGAGGAATGGCGCTCGTAATGGCCACTAATAATAAAAGTAAATGAGCGAACGACTTGTAACAAATTGCATTATCTGCCGGAATGGCTCTTAAAAAGCGCTTCGTGTCGCCGCTCCACAACGTTAACTCTTTCCCGCTCTGATCTTCTATAAATTAAGTTTGTGAATTGGTCTCCGGACGAATTCTGAGAGAAGACGTAATTTCCGCCAAACAAAGAGAATGTAATTTTGGCGTAATCAAAATTAGCGAATCGTGTCTTGGAAAGATTTTTAATCGTTATATTTAAATAATATCGCCGAAGATCAAAGGCGAAAGATATCTTTAGTAATTTTGAACCTACCAAGAAAAGAATTGTTTCTTTAAATTTTCTTGTAGGTTACAATTACTACATCTACCATTAACAAAATTTTTGCTTCTGGGGATTTAGCACGCGCCGTCAATACAGTGTATATTTCCATCATACCTGGGGATCTAAAAATGCCGACTTGGGTGAATCATACGAGTAAGATGATTTGAAAGTAGGATAGAGTCAGGGCTTTTTCACACGTGCAAAAAAGACGGCAATAGAACAGAATTATAATGTGATTCATGCGCAATGAGTTTATCAGCGTTTACATTTTGGCTATTTAGAACTAGAGTAATTAGCTATTTATTCCCACAAATTTACACGTGCGTTATCCACTTTATTTTTCCGTAGCTACTGACCCCTATTCTGAAGCAAGTGCCCTAATCTGACGTTTATAAAAAGTGCTCTAAAATTAAGTTTCCATGACTTAAAATTTTTTGGTATTCTGAAGCTGGCATTTAGAAACGTCAAATTGAAATTGTAACTAAATTTACGATGACAGCTCTAAAACAATTCAACTTAAGGGTTTTTAGCGTTTTTGGTATTCTGAAGCAACAAATTAGAGCGTTAAATTGGGTTGACAGCTCTAATATTAGAAAAATTTAGGTTGCACCTTTTTAGGTGCGCCCTAAAAATTTACTAAGCTTTATGCAGGTTTTTTCAGCATTTTCACCAGTATTGGTAACTTTTATTTGGTTTCTAGGTCGATAAGAACAATCAAAGGTGTGTGCAAGCACTTTATCTAATTATATAATCCAGCAGTTTAGCTAAAATTTGTGTGAAAAAACGACTATGATTTCATGTGAATTTTGTTTGTACCAGGGCAATTCATCAAATAAATTTGATGATTTTGTCATATTCCATGTGTTAATCAATCAGCAGAAGTCAATCTATGCATCAGTCTGTCTTCGTACATTGCTGGACATAGGTCTTTCCAAGATTTCGCCTCTCTTGGTGGTCCAAGAGGAAGTGATGCCCATCATACTCACACGCTGGGCAGGCGGGTTGGTGAGCACGGTGCCAAAACTCTCGCATTAGTGACACCACTGCCCGTCACCAGTTTGTTTTGTTTAACGCCCAGCTATAACGGTCTTAAACATTGTGGGCTACCTGGTTGTGCGTGTTTGAGAGCTGTCCTCTTATTCTCCCCGAATAACTTAACTCGGGTGGGTTTGCCAATAAGGTAGTGGTATAATCGAGCCGCAGCAGTAAATAATATAAAAGGGAAAGTTTTTATATTTATTATTAAAATTTCATGTTAAAAAATAATACATTTTATTTCATATTCTTGTTCTTTATTGTACATACACAGAAAAAGGTAAAAAAACAAGCAAGCATTGCAATTTAAAGGTGCATACAGCGGCGAGCTTATCTCTCTAAGATTGTTTAGAATGAATAAGTAATCTTAATTAAAATTACTAAAAATCAAAAATTCCCAAACGAGTATACGTAAATATAGCACTAAAATACTTATAACAATAAAATTCTACATATATAGAAATTATTTATTCTTACAAAAATTATATATTAAACTGTAGCCTTCCGCCCGTTGACTTGGTTTATGTCCCTTATGCAAGCGCAGGCGGGGACGGGGCAATTTCCACGGGCTCTGTGAAGGGTGCTTGGTCTAGATCTGGGTTAGGAATAGGCGTCCATGGGTCCTCAGGTAGAGTAGGTAGAATAAGAGTGGGCTGGTCAGGCATAAAGACTCCACCACCCTTTGGCATCCCTGAAAAAAATAAAAAATCATTTAACGCATGTATTACAAAAAGGAAAACGAATAATTTCACTACAATATGAACAAATGGGATTTTTGAAGGACTGGAATTCAAAGTGTCATCATGTTTTTGTTCCGTCTAGTCACATGATCACATCAGTAGTTTTCTTTGGTTCAGAGCTCATATTGTAGATGAGACAACTGAACCATACTTCATTCAGACAATAACGTTGAAAGATAATCGATAGCCACTGCAATATATTGTAACTCGTAACTTTGCCAGTGAAGTCTCAGACTACAGAACCTGTCGATTACTGCCCGACCAGTCATTTCCATTACATATGACCCTTGGCTCCCAATTTGAATGATTAGTAAGTTATTGGTATTTGTTGTAGACCTATTATGAATTTATGTAATAGAAAAAGTATTTTCGATCCCATCTCATAAGTAATACCTAATAAATTATAGATTGTTAGTAAAAATCAAACACATTCAATGTTAAAACAACTTCATTTCACTGTAACTGTGAACTGTGTAGACTTCACTGTAAGTTCTTATTACTGTTTAGATGTGTAAAGTATATAATTCATACCTTCTGCTGTGTCTTCCAGTTCTTGCACATCCAAGGACGTTGGGGTCCCGAGCAAGCTCCTCTCACATATTTACTGTCGTTGTAGTTTTACGTATCGCTTGCCAACAGCATAGGTTGTAACTGAAGCCGCTCCCACTTCTTGTTCTTTTTTATTTCATCATCAGTGTTTTCCATGGTAAAATTGGTGAGGAAGAATCAATCAAAGCCGATTTATCTGGCTTTCTAATGTGTCTCCGTGTAAAAAGACTTCACTGGAGGATTTCCAGTTGAAATTTACACAAACTCTCACATTAATAACAAACAAAGTTCGAAATAGTTCTAATGTAGAAAAATTCAGAGTTTTTTTTTTTTTTTTGGTTCCTATCTGTCGCTTTTTATGAAAACTGTAAAAGAAAGCTCCAAAATATCATTTTATTGATAATTAGTGACAAAAAATCATAAACTGTTGTTGTTTTCCTAGTAAAAATCATTAAAACTTAATATTAGAACTTTTATTCATGAATCGGTAATAATCGATAATAGTTCCACTCTAGCTGATCACAGATACAAATCATAGATTTACATCAATTATCTGATCTGTGAATTCAACTTAGAGCAGCTTAGAGCGCCCTAAAAAGCGACTTAAATTTAAGTTTGGTGCTTCTCAGAATAGCAAAATATATTGCGATTCCCTAAAATTGTGATTTTTTAGGACGCTCTAAATTTAAGTGTGTGCTTCCCAGAATAGGTGTCACTATCTTTAGTACTACTTATTTTCTGTGCTCGCCCGGACTCCCAATTTGCGCTGTTTGCTGATAATATCCATATTTATCAATATTTTCCTAAATTTCGAATAGTGTATCTTATCTTGTACATTAATCCGTGACTTGAACCTAAACATTCACCAAAATTTACAAGCGTTTAAAAGTAAATAGTGGAATTTACACTCCAGGACTACGAGATAAGTTATGAAATTAAGAATTTGGAAAATATAAGATAATAAATAAGTATATTACGCAGCCAAGAGCGCTTATTAGGAGTTCTACGAACACGGTGCCCTGTTTTTACCAGTTACTCTACCCGTGTAAACTAGGCTTTATGTATGAGAGAGCAAGTAGGATAGAGACGCTGTATCTCTGACGCGTGCTAGCTGCAGTAGAGTTGTTTTACATTAAAATTTCTGATGGAATTATGTACAGCTTTTGTCAGAGCTCAAGTTTACTAAGTGCATAGTAAAAATGACACGGAGCCAAGAATTCATTATTCATTCTAAACCACACTACTCAGTCTATATTATACACATCTTTGTATTCTTAAATAACCTCACTTTGTCTAGATTGCAGCTGAAAGTTACGGTTAAACTAAACATTTAAGTACTGTAAATTACAGTTAAATAGAGCGATTATAGTTCATAAAAGGCTTTTAAAAAGCCGTGGCATCAACCTTACAAAGCATTAGACTTAAAACCCTATCATCAAAACAGGCTAAAATGAATCAACTGATTCGAAAATACTGTTGACTATTAGATCTTGGGGATTCCAATACAACAAATCAAATCAAAAATTCGTAAATCTTTACTATAACTAGGCCAATTTCAGGATTGTTAATGCCATTATGTTCTATGACTTTTGTTGGAATTAGTTCAATGACAAAAAAATCCCATGAAAAATATGACATGACGACCACTTTTCCATCATTTTGAAATATCTATTTTTATTTACGGTTTTATAAACTCTGCAATGTAAGAACGTTTATGTTTTAGTCATGTCTGTATATAAATATCAGATTTAATAAACATACATAGCTGAAATTTAGCTCAGACTAAGACTCGTAACTCGTAACAATTAACAATTTTTTTACTTTGCTTCTGAACTTGTTTTTTGGCTCAATCGGGAACTCTTTCAAAATGAATTTAAAATAAATAATTATTTTTGCAATTTTACACATTCAAGTTCATCAGAACATTTTTCAATTTTAAGGGCTTAAAAAATAAAGGCTAAAATTTAGATAAATATAAAAAACGAGAAAAAAATTTAAAATTTAATAAAATCTAAACAGTAATAAATTATTGAACATTTACGCTCATATAGTACGTATGAAATTGCTGTTTTCTATAGAGAATTTGAAGGAAATTCAATTTTCAGTACTAACGTTTTTGCATTTTATTTAGGAATGACAAATCCAAATTATGTTATTTCTTATGTGTAGGTATAAATGAGACGATATTAAGCTAACAGCAACATTAATTTAATTTTTAAAAAGTGTCAGCTAAAAAAAAATATTACGAATCTTATCATGGAAATGTATGGCATTTAGGACGAACTGTTTTTGAAGATTTAATTGTTATTATCAAACTGAAAATATAAACAAAATTTAATACGTAGATGTAAAACCTTGAAATCAACTTTCAAACAAAAAACAAATAATTGAAATAACTATTGAATTACAGGAATTATGAACTCCGGCAAAGTATAATACAAGTATGTACTGTATGTATGTATAATCGTGTATGTACATATATAGGTATCTGTTTTGTATGTATGTATATAAATTCTTTATTGCACAAAATAAGTTAACAATGCACAAAGGCGAACTTAATGCTAATTAGCTTTCTCTACCAGTTAACGTTTGGTGATGTGCACGCACAAGGGTAGTGCCAAATAAGTAATTAATTTGATTAATTTATAAATATTATCTTTTAATAAAATCTGCATAATAATATAACATATAATATCTACAAAAACATATATAAATACAAAAATAAACATACATATAATATACATATTATGTTTTATGCAGGAGGACATGTAAGATATTTTTTCTCAAGGGCAATTTGGCCTTTTCTTCTTTTCACCAATATTTATGATTCGAAAACCGTTTCGAGAAATATTTCTAGTAGACAGATTTTAAAATAAGAGTACATATCTGACTAAACTCTTTGTTCATTTGATCTTAGTGACGTCATCACCACACATTCCCATGAATGCATCCTAAAGTTTGACAAGGATCGGGCCATTTAACCTTATATGATGATGACGTCACTTTAATCTGTCTTGGACAAATAAATACGAGCTGATACAAAAAAATCAGGAAAAAAAACATGTTGGCTAGAATTAATATGTAAGATATTCTTGCATAAGTAGACAATGTTTTCTGAGATGACAAGCTAATTCTAGCCTAGCACCTGTATGATTTTCATATTTGCCCAGTAGAAACGAAAGTAATATAACAAAACAAGTATATAATGTAAGCCATACGACTAAAATTTTATTCCAGATGCAGCGAGATAGAACTTTCTAGAGGACGATTGCAGCGGTGCACAATTTTGTAAAGCGACACAAGTGCGGCCAAATGGGCTGGCCGCTGCGTCGGAGTTTGTACGAGGGGGGCGTGTCTACAATGGATATTTTACCGTACATTCTTCTACCCGGAAGCCGTTCCACTATCTGTCTAATGACTATTGCAATAGCTCCGGCTATACTCTCCATACATCTCACCTGACAAGTATAAATGCACCCATTTTATTATTCCGCAACTTTTCCACTGTGCACATGAGTGTAAGTACTCGTATACTTGATATGTTTACAGTTTTATGTATATACTTTCACACATTGTTACTGACCCTGAAAAACCATTTTTGATGCGTATATAAAAAGCTACTTGATCAAAAAGATAATGTTTTTATGAATCATCTATAAGTAATAGTTAAGTTTATTTTATCGGTCTTTACTACAATTTTCCGTTCGTTACAAATTGGATCTATTAGTTTTTACACATTTATGTGTTAAGTATATGTATATTTGTGTTCTCTCATTATAAATCAATTTTTTGTATTCTCTACATCTTTATATCTTCTCTTCCTTATCTCTACATAGTATAGAACAAAGTTGCAATCGGCGATGTACTCGTATATTCGCTTATAACTTCTAAACTTTTAAGTTTTAAGTATTATCTTCACTATTCATTATCACTACATAGTATAAAACAAAGTCGCTTCCCGCTGTCTGTCTGTCCCTATGTATGCTTTGATGTTTAAAACTACGCAACGGATTTTAATGCGGTTTTTTAAATAGATAGAGTGATTCAAGAGGAAGGTTTATGTATATGTATAATACATGGTAGAGAAACACTGATAATTTTAGAGGTTAAAGACATTCTGTAGTATATTTAGTATCAGCATTGCATCCGTGCGAAGCCGAGGCGGGTCACTGGTTTAAAAAAAAAACTTTCTCTCGAAATTTTCCAAATTCACTGTCATACATACATATACTCAGACTCACGCCTGTCTTCTAAAGGAGAGACTACAGATTACCATCTGCTACTCCAGACTACCAATCAAAAAGTAGATGTACCAGAGTTTGGTTGCTAGTCGACTGACACTTTACGACGACAATTTACAAAATTTCGCAAAGAAAGGTATAAAAATATAGCGAATTCAACCTACGGCTCAGGCCCCAGCAACTTTGAAACGAATCCCAGTGAAATAAGGCTGCTGCTCCGCGGACTTCTCGTCGAAATTAAATTCCAAACTTGTCGCCCTCCGGTGCACCTCTCGACTTACGTCTCGCCTCCGACAATGCATACCTACTCGTAAATCTTTCTCGATAACGTATGGCATTTTCATAAGTAACGTATTGCGTACTTTTTTTTAGAAATAAATCTTACCCATTGATTCTTACGCTTTTTACGCTTTTGTCTTATATAGAAAATGATTGTAGTGAAGCCGTGGTTCCTGTTTGCTCATGCATCCATCTGTCTGTTTTCCCGCGCGATAACTTGAAAAAGCTTTATGCTTCCAAGTGAAGGCTGGAGACACCAAAGGCGTAAAAACTCCACGAAGTCTACTTTCTGTTTTAGCGAAATTTTAGGCTTTTTTGTTACTAAAAGATTCTTTGTTTAGATTCATAATTAATTATATTCATAATTATTATAAATAATATAAACGATTACCCACGAAATATTACTCAGATTTCGCCTGACTATAGTTTCACTGTAATCGTGTATTGCAAACAGGATTACATGACGACAACGCGAGTAGTAATCGTGAGTAGCCGTTTATATTAAGGGGCAGGTAGCAGCCAACGACCTTGAGTCGACCTGTGTCGGTACAAATATCCACAGAAATTGTATTAAATAACGTTCATCGCTCGTTCTCCGATAGCGCAAAATATGAGAAAATAATACTTTTTACATGGACGCGATGGACAAAAAAAACATGAATTGTTTTTCTAAGCAATATTTTCCTTCTATTTTAGTGCAAGAACCATACAAATGCCATCAGTGGTTTCAAAGAAATAACCAATTTTACTCAGTTTTAGTCTAAAAACAGGTTGACTTTGAAAAATATTTTGTACTGTTTCTTAAACGCGAGAATAATTTCCTAATACTAAGTTATTCTTTCTAACATATTTTTTTCATATAATTTTTAAACATACCGTTTTAACTTTATCAATAGAATGATTTTCGGATGACGTCAGATTTCACCTTACTAGTTTCACTGTAATGGTATAGTTCCTTATTAAGCAAAGAGGATTACGTGACGACGAAGAACGATGCGGAGAATGCGCGATTACGCGACGACCAGTACAAAACGGTGAACCGTCGCGTAATCCTGTTTACCTCCGGAGAAACTGTGTGATTACAATGAAACTAGTCAGGTGAAATCTGACCAATATTCCGTGCGTAGCCGTTTATACACTTCATTCATTAATATCGCATGTTTTTAATTCTTGACAATGGTATCGATTCGGCGCAACACAACTGACAAGACTAACCTTATTTTGAGCGTCCCGTCTTTTTCTTTTCAATACAGAAAGAAAAGGACAGAACACTTAAATTTAGTTTAGTCCTGTCAATTAAGTCAAGTTGTGTTGCGCCGAATCGGTGTTAATGTGACACTTTTATCATATCTTTTTGTCTATCGCCTGTCGATATGTACGAGTATAGGGTCTTTAGGGAAGGATACTGCAATGTGTCCATTTATCTCATACCCACTATCGGCGATGAGAGTGGGTATAAAATCAAAGATGAAGAAATATGTTCGTACGTATATTGTCCGATATGGTAGTGGTACACCTAAACAACTGCTCACGATGGGACCGGGGAAGCGACCACGGTGTTTTCACTGCCTTACAGTGCTTATGGATAGGGACTCATCGTTATTTTACCAATTGGCACTAGATGGCGTTTATTGTTTTTTTTTTCATCTGGTCACCCTGAAATATGTTATCGAATAACGTTCGGGCTTGCGCAGCTCAAATTCTTAAAATTTTGTATTCCTAAACAAATGCTTTTGCAGTTGGGTATTCCTAATTAATATTTATATTTTTTTTATTTATTTAAATCCAGCCCGGCCAACTGCATCTTTTGTTAAAATCACATTTCAATGTTAGGTATGTATGTTCAATGTTAGGTTTGTTTAATGGTCAGTGTTGGCAGGATGAATGAAAGGGAACGTATTTTTACGGTCAGCCATTTCTCTTTGATTCATTCATCATTGAAGTTGAAAATTTTTGTGGTAATTTTGTTGTTTCGTGTGTTTCAAAGTGCAAAATAACTACAACTAGGCTACTCCGGACTCTGATCAATCTGCTTATCTTGTTTGACCCCCGCTATACTCATTGGACTTTGATCTGCTTTTGTGACTCTCGGTATACTTTCTGGACTCCGTGTTTGTCCCCTGTTTATGGCGATAAAATGTTTGTGTCTGCTCATAAAAAGTGTTGTCTACCGAACTGTGGTATTTGGTGCGAAGATATCAATAAGTTGTTGAATGGTAGAAGAACGGACTATGACCCCGAAGGTGAGATGCAGAAAATTGTTTCATATATAATCAGAAAAGAAGGAAATAAAAATATAATACCATTATAATAATGTGTTTTATTTTGTAGCGTTTTAATTATATGTAATTTTCATTGAACTACGAGTTGTAAGAAACCACGATCAGTTTAAAGTTCACTTTAAGTTACTCCAACTACTTTCCTTTCTATAGTGAACTTTACACTACTTGTGGTTTCTTGCAACTCGTAGTGAAAGAAAGCCCTTTTGAACTGTATCTATAGAGCAGCAAAGTACCTATATGTGTATATATATATATATATATATATATATATATATATGTGCTATAGTGAGTCCGCCAATTCCCGCTCGGGGCGCTGTAATCGCTGATCTTTGAGTGACAACTCTATTTCCGGTCTAATTATATACTCTATGAAAGCGACTGTCGGGGCTGTGCCAGTCTGCTGAATAACATGTGCGTTTTTACAAATTGCTAACTAAACATTTATGATAAGCCCTACATTAAGTGGCAACAATAACAAAGAGAATCTATGCGTAAATTTTAAATTTATCAGGGGGCTTTAAATTTTAGGGTTCCATTACCAAAGGGTGCCAAAGGAACCCAATTACAGTTTTACTCAAAATATAAGTCCGCCCGATTTAACATCAGGGAAAAATATACCTACTGGCCCACTTTTAGGTCGTATTGTAGGTGATAAGAGCAAAGAATGTGTGGATATGCAGCCATTTCCTCGATGGTACCTTAGCTGCGCTGTAGAACAATTTTAGTAACGCGGGTAACTTTATTCTAGCAATGACAAAATAGAGTATATAGCACACACAGTCATACAGATCTTTCACAGTTAATTTACCTCTGAGGGCTGTTCTAAGTCGAATATATAAGAAACATTTTCGATCAGCTTAGATAAATTTTGAACGATCTGTACATATCATGTACATATGTTTCAAAGTATACGAACCTGTAAGCGAGACAGAGCTATGAATGCCAAGCTTATCTTGCAAATAAAGTTCGTTATAGATTTTTTTTGTGTTTACACGTTCGGTTACTCTCGAAAACTGCGAGCGCACTTTAGTGTGCAACCGAAAAGTGCCGATCTAAACCCATGGGGTGAAACTATACAAAAATCCTCGAAAAAGTATAATTTTTTAATTTTTTTTTTCAACTCTATCTTGATTATATTAAAAAATAATAGTTTTAAATTTGGTCAGATTTTTGTACATACTCAAAATAATGAAAAATTGCGTTCCGTACTCAGAAGGTGCCAAATTGTTGCCAGGCGCTACATAATAGCGCCTTGTTTTTTGTCGCTTTGATGTTGCTATGGTACCTTTATTTTTGTTATTTTTCATTATATTTTAGGGTTCCGTACCCCTATTGTGTGGTGGTACGGAAATCTTTGAGTCCGACTCGCACTTAGCTATTTTATACCACACGCTTTAGATTCTCGCTAAATATTTCAAAATGAAGGGGTTAATAATCATAGGTAAATTCATAAAAGGCTACAGTTTGTTGCCCCTCGTCAGTAGTAAATTACGTAAATTTGTATAATTCTCCCTCCGGAGAGTCATAATGTTTACCAACTCCGATTCAACAATATTCGGCTTCAATCGGTGAGGTGCGGAACCCTTTTGTTGCCGTGCGATTAAAACTGGAGTCCCATTGAAGCTTATTATAATGGTTGCTTTTGAATGAAACAATTAAAAGGTACAGATCTCTTAATAAACAAATCTCTTTATGATCTAATAATATTAGGTTTAGTTCTTAGGTTAACTTTCAAAAAAATGGGGCTACACCTGGGTCATACTGCGCTAAAATGCGTCTGAATAAAGAATATGATCGCACCCCCAAAGAACTTCACGTAGATTTTAGTGCGATAAGACGAAGGTGTAGCCCTAGCGCACAAAATAGATACTAACAGAAGGCCGACTCGACGACGGACCGAAAACAGACGCACACGTGCATATGATGATCTCGGGAAAATTTCGTATTGGCATTCAACCGACGTCATCCGAGATCTGCTGTTTTTCCATTTAACGGGACACCTGACGCTAGAACATCAACAACACCAGGTTTTCAAGGGTTCATTTGAAAAATTGAAATTACAATTGAAAAAAAACAAATACAACCATTGTTACCGGTGGAAAAAAGAGTACAGCACAGCGTGTGAATTCGAGAAGTCACAGAATTCAAACAAAATATTTGCAAAAAAAACGGATTTTAGTGATTTTGCGCATTTTACGATTTTAACGCCAATTTCACAGTGAGGGCCGCCTTAATGAAAATAAAATTTTAATTTAAGGCGACTATCCTTGTGAAAATTATATCTCTGATATAAGGCATAACGGTCTTTGACTAGCTTTGAATACACTAGCGTCCTCTATGCGCCAAGTGGCTCACTGTAAGTTGGGTATGTATAAATATAATTTCAGTATGGGAAAGCACATCGGTAAATTCACGAGTTGTGTTGAGACCTGGATAGCTCAGTGGTTAGAGCAATCGCCTGGTAAGCGAGAGGTCCCGGGTTTGAATCCCGGTTCAGAGCTCCTCACATCCAGATTTACTTTTCTTTCTGCGTTTCTATACTGCAATGATAAAACGTTAATTTTTTATTTATTTTAATAGAATTTAATTGGCATGTTGGAATAATTCAAAATTACAATTAAAATTCCAATATTTTGAAGGAGCTTTGAGTGTAACGAATCACGGTCACAGAAAGTAGTAGAAACAAAATATTTGCAACAAAACACGGACTTTAGTTATTTTGCGCATTTTACAATTTTCCCGCCAAATTCACAGTACTAGTCGCCTTAAACAGTTAGAACTTTTCAAGCAGTAGAATTCAGAGCAGTACTAAGAGTAAAATATAAATCCCTCGAGACGTGAAACGTGTTTAAATCTACTTTACAGTCGCTAGTTTGACAACACTAAGCGTGTTGAAAACTTAAAATCGAAGCACTTGAAGTTTCTTTCCAAGGAAAAGATTTTAAATTCTGTTAAGAGTTTTATGTACCTATGATTTAGGCAACATTTTAAGTGAGATATCGACAAAACTTCGTGTTGGTTTAGTGCGCTGCGACCGTTCTCAACATCTATACAAAAATTTTATCTACAAAAATTGCACTACAAATTCAGTGAAGTGACTTAAGAGACACCCTTTTGTAGTTGCGAGTAAGCCGGTCTTTACAAATTCTCGAGCGAGTCGTCCGGGGACAGAATGGTTTGTCTACATAACACATCGCTTGCCTCCTCGACTGCAATCCGGTGCTGAATAGAGTATCCCGGCTGAATGTCTACCTTTACCCTGCGCTCCGATTGGGCGGACGAGGACCCGATGAATAGAATGATTTTACATAAACAGACGATGGTTACCTGAAAGCTCTGTTATTCAAAAACCGTTAGCGTCTTTTGCTGAAAAATCCATTCTAGCTGAATGCAAATGACTAAAGGCACAGAATTTCTAAGTGTACCTTCGTCTCTTTTTAGCCAACTTCGAAAATGGAACGCAAAATTATTCCTCATATGGATAACTTTCCTTAAAATTATGTTGTCGGATGGTATAGAAGGCGAAACGTAAATAGATATGTATGGACACAAGTATTGCATGAGTATTTTTCTAAGCAAATTCGTGCAAGTATTGAAATAATTTTGATAAAAAGTTGATAAAAAAATATTTTAAATCAGTACATTCAAATTTAAGTAAGTAAATTATATTTTGTAGGAATAAAAGTCCTCTACTACGACATTAATTACATAACTACTAACTTACTGTAACAAAGATATATATAAAGTTACAAAGAATACTAAATAATTTCAAACCCTCATACTAGTTAATATGGCCGAATTCTTTCTTTTGTACAATATGTGTTTTCTAAAAGTCGGACCATTACGAATATACAAGTATGGAAACTTTATTATAAATTTTTTTCTAGTTTTTAAGTTGCTATAATTTGTTTTAAAACCGTTTGTTTTCCTAAGAATAAATAAATAAAGTAATTGATGAAAAAGTCGTTTATTATTAAGCCTTGAAGTGAGTGTAGTTTTTCTTACAACTATTTTTTAACCCTTTCAAGAGATTTTCGTCAATTGATACTACATCAATCGTACATATAGAATTCGTCCTCAACAGAGTAAAGGTTCATTAAAATTCATCTCAGTGGGCCTATATTCATCTTTTCGACATTGATTTATGGGCATTGAATCCATACGTGACTGTACGTGAAAGACTGATGCGATATTTAAAATATATTATGAATAATTTCATTTTATCGTGACAACCATGCGCGTCAAGGTTGTCATTTTAACAGTGTTAAATAACATGAATATATCTAATTATTGTCGAAGCACATCGAGTTACGTGAGTGAAAACTTAGTCAGGTTGTGTAGTCAAAGTTAAGATTGTCGCCTTAGCGAAGCTAAACTGAGTAAATGACAGAGCGAAGCGGAGACGCATGGAGCAGCAAATTGTTCGTCTTGTGCTCCGCATTTTCTCTCAATGATGAAGGAACTTGCTCCCGTGCTGGATTCATGAGCACCTAGTGACTTTGATTAATACGTTGAATCCCGTCATTATGAAACTTGTTGCAGCAGTAGTCTTGGAGACTTTCAAATGAATAATTGTTGCAAGTTCAAATGCGGTTTATTTAAACTGTACCAGTTGCCTTTTTCTTACTTTGCTTACGGCGTAGACTGTCTAGTGCTTAAAAACTTCTTAAGATTATTCGAGGATACTCGAGCTCAAAAAGAGATCGTTTGGCACTTTTTACTACGTTTTATCCATGCGGAAATTGGTTTTTGCTTCATTCTAATGCTATTGGGCGCTTGCAGGTTTTCTGGAATTAAATTCAACTATGTTCAAACGTCGATTACGACAACAACAAAATGAAAAAAATATAAAAAACGGTTCTATAGTTCTAAATGCTATCCCAAGCATACTTATCAAAACAACATTTTACTTCTTTATCATATAAATTCATTATGATGTAAGAAAATCAAACAATCACCTTTTATATTACTTTTGAAACCGCTCTTATATACCTATATCATATAAGTTTTTATTATGATGGGTTTGTTTATTTTAGTTCACCGAACATCTCAATAAAATTAATGAAGGAAGAAATTAAACTTTATTACTCGGCTGAATAGACGCCTCTCATTGTCGTTGTTCCAGCAATAAAGTTCATTTTAATAGTTATTTTTCTTTTTAGTAGAAGCTTTCCCAAAGGAAAAGCTGAAAATGTTGGTTGCAAAACAACTATAAAAAGTATGGCTCGTTTTAGGTTCCAGTTGATTGCTGTGTAGAACATTTAGATAGCTTTGGTAAAAAACGTCGTTATTTTACACTGTATCTTAACAAAATTAATCTTTAAATAAGAGGGGCTGGTATATATGAAATAGTATTTTCCCTCACTAACTCGAGAAATGCGCCTTTGTTGCTTAATTACATATACTTAGACGTAAGTGTTTAGTTAAGATCAGCTGTAAGTCTCCTTAATAAATAAAACTAAAACTAAAATCAGTGAGCAAAAGTCAATTTTGCTCACTGAATGAAGATAAATGTTTGGAATGAAGAACGTGTGAATTGATATTTCGTATGTATTTCATTGGCTCAAGAAACGAGGGAAAAATGGATAGCAAACTAAGGGCTATTTCTTTCACTCTATAAGGATGGTATACACATTGAGAGGCTATACAGGCCCTGCAGCTTGTCGGATACCATAGACAAGGTAAACTTATCGTAATTCTTGTATGGAATCTGTACCATATACTATTGACTCCGTAGAAACAAATGAACTTCTACCGGAAATGGATAGAGTAAAACGCTCGCGTGATGATTGTTGATTGATTTGCGTTTTCGATCGGTTTATCAGAGATTTTCCGATTTTTGACGGCTTTTGGGATTCAATTAACAATCCTTACATTTTATTCATGTGCAATATTTTTTTATTTTGTATTTTTACAGAAACAAACCATTGAATTCTTATAAGTTCCTTTGAAAACATGGTGTCTTTCTTTACATCTTGTGTTTTCTCGCTAGTGAGGTGACAAGTTGTTTGTGTCCCACGAGAGCAAATTTATTTTGTTTCTTGTGCCTTTGAATCCTTCACCACGCTCAGGATTCTAACACTAGTCCAAATCCAAGTGCGTCTGCCGGTATTGCCGCTAGGGAATCAATCGGAAGCGGGAACACAAAAAGAGAGCGTGGCCATAGCCGTCATGGAGACGGCTATGGCGTGGCTTAATTTTTTAAACTACTCCCTCTTTACTCGTCGGCCCTTGTGATTGGTTCTCCAACGGTTTTATAATAAATTTAGTCAAATATAGTGCAGAATTGCGGTGTTATAATGTTATATCATAAACATTAGTCCAACAATGTAATTAAGTACTTATAAAACCGCTATAGAAGTTGTAATTACCGTATTGTAGTATGTAAGTATGGTATAGTAAACACTTATTCTAATGACTACATCTGGCGTATCAAGTCCACGTTAGTGAAGACTAATTAATAACTAGCAACGTGAAGCAAAATATGTAATGCCAATGACTACAAAATATAGTGTAGCATGTAGTGACTTCGACGTGCATGGTCAATATTTTGGTCTAATAAACGTGACGTAGCAACTTACTATAGTATATAGGTATGTATAGCGATGCTGAGGCTGAATGGTGCATATGTCACAGGTAAATTGTAATTATAATTTCACTAGGTTAGGTTAGACTGTAAAAAACCTAATAATTTCATTACCTAGCGAAATTATAATTTCACGGTTCTCATAATTTACCTGCGACGCCTATGTGTCGCAGGTAAATTATGATTGTGTTGATTGATCACGAAGTTTTTACTTGTAAAACTTGTAAAAACTTCGACAGCTACAGCGTTATTACGACAAAAATATTTATAACCATTTTCTTATAAGCGAAACTATGATAGAAATAAATTTCTATGTTTGAATACATGGTGATTTATACTAAATTACATTATCATTGCTGTATAGAAACGCAGAAAGAAAAGTAAATCTCGATATGAGGAGCTCTGCGTTTCTACACTGATATTGTTAATCTTATAAGCGAATTCGGAAAGCGCACAATGCAGGACTAAGCCGGCAGAAACATTGCCGGCCACTAAATTTCCTTTTTATTTTATTTAACTTGCGTTTAAAACATACTGACTAACCGAAAAGGTTTTTTACTATGTTAACATGGAATTACTTTCGGTCTACGATTTTAAGGCCGGGTACAGAAAGTTTGAGAACAATTTTTATTTATGAGCAGTAAACACAAGCCTAAAGCAAACTGAGCGTAACATTGTGAAGTTCTAGAGGAGACTCGAAGAGACAAAGCACTTGCTATGAAGTTAGAAACTAGTCTTGAACAACTGTTCTCTAAACGCTACAATTTCACTCGCTGAAAATATACCTATACATTTTATAATATATATAATCGGGTCTACCGCGATCAATTTTTACCTTTTTACGAATTATATATATTATAATGTGTACAAAACGCGAGAGTTTAAAGTTATATACCTATACATTATACATCCGTTGTAGATTTAAGTTTCCTGTCAAGCAACTATTTTCTACTAAATCTAGTTAGTTAAAAAAATACCAAATAATATTGACTTTTTTGTCTTTATGAATGAAAAAAATTACATAAAACAAGGTAAAATCAAATTTTTGTGAGATATATTTAGATTATATTTTTGTGACTGATGCCGGGCCCGAATGGCCCAAAATATATCTCACTAAAATTTTATTTTACTTTGTTTTATCTAATTCTATTCATTTATAAAGACGAATAATAATCAAGGAATACGACAACATATATATGAGTAAAAACAGGTTTCTAGCTTAACACAAAAATAGAAACCTTTTTCAATTACACATTTTATACAAAAAAGCTCACTCTACTCGCTACGCTCGTGTTTTAAATCGTCCTCGTAATTTATTCCTTTACGCCCTTGTAGCATAAACTACTATTTATAGTGCATTACAAAATAGAAAAGATTCAATTATAAGACACTGGTGTTGATTCGGTGTAATATTTTAATAAAGACAGAACGCTTAAGATAAATTTAGTCCTGTCGAAAAAGTTAAAGCGTGTTACACCGAATTGACATAATTTTCTACAAAATTAATCTATGACGCTGCACAAATCCGTATCTCAGCCTATCGAGGGCCAGCAACTTATCCAGTTTGTTCCCCGAGATCTACAAGACTCTTCCGAATTAGAAGAACTGAAATATGTTTAGTGCAGGGGTTCTTGAACGTTTGGTAGTCACGGGCCCTTGCTAAAATTCAAAAACTGATGGACCCCCGCCAAACCTAATTACAGGGGAAGTAATAACTACTTTTTAGTAAATACAAAAATTAATTAAGTATTAATGCACGGCCACGAACATTCGCAAAAAGCAATATTCACCACTTGCGCGGTAAAGACACAATAGCATTGTGCGGTGCGCAGCGTTCGCTATCAGACATCATGCTACAGACCCCCAAGTTAATACATATTAATACATAAGACATAAGATATAAGACATAAGACATTTTTATTCATAATTAAGATTACACGTCAAGAAATTGTAAAATTATTTAGCATTCATTGCATACAGCTACAGAAGTAGTCTTGAAAAAAATAACACAATACCAATTATAAATTAATTCTTCAAAATTAACTATATTAGTAATAAAAAATATAAAAATGTAAAAATTTAAAAAAAGAAACCCTAGCTTAGTGGAACTAAATGAAATGTATCTAAATAGGTGTCTGTAAATGGTTTAATTCTATGTCTTTACTTCATCCATCTTTTCATTGCTAATATCGCGAGTATGTTTGCTTAAAAAAGTCATTGAAAGGAAAGGTCATTAAGCTATGTGGTTTTAGTAAATGTTAGTTATACATACCCATAGATTTCATGGCAGAGGAGAGAATAAATACTAAATCTTTTCTGCCTACCGACAAAACGGGCGATGTCATCTAAATAGAGTTATCAAATTAAAACTTAGATAAATAATAGTCAACGATTTAGTACCTAACCACAAGCTAAGCATTGTACTCGAGTGTGAACATTTCCGCAACTCGAGTGTCCTTCTCATAGAGATACCAGTTTTAGAGCTACAAAACCACACAAATACGGTGATTCCAAAGTTTGATACAACCCAGGTTCAGGTTCTTGTTGTAAATAGCGTGAACCTTCGTCTATCTGACTAATTTAGATAGATAGATAGCTAAAAACATTCATTAATTTATAGTTTATTCGGTACAAAACACACAAATTAAAAGATTATATGAAAAAACAGTACACAAATCAAAAATAAAAACTAATCAAACATAAAATACAAAGATAAAAGACACACATTATTTCGTTTGTCGCATGCACTGTACAAACTACATTGGCCCTGACTCAGCAAAATGTTGCAGATGAACCTGTATTCTGCTAACACCGATATCACACCGATATAATATGTGGGAAAATTAATGCTGTTTTTGTGCCAAATTTCATGTCTTTATCTTTAACGGTACTAAAGTTATGAGGCTGTGACATACAGACGGTTGGACAACGGAGTCTCACCATAAAGGTTCCTTTTGTACCTTTTAGGTACGGAACCCTAATAATAAGATTTGGTCTGATCCTCTCCCCCCCCCCTCTAAATGATCAGCCCCCTACCATTTACCAAAATACCAAGATTTTGTGGGTTTGAAATGAAATTCTGGATCACCTTGAAATGGTGAAATTTTGTTAGTTCGAAACCCACAAAAATGGTGGCCTATTATATATCTTTAAATAATGTGATACCTCTATGGTTCCTTTGCACGACCGCTCTGTTTGTGTGCCGATGCCGCCACAATGCAACTTGTGTGTTTGCCGGCTGCACGCTTACCCTCCACTCCTAATTGGCCAAAGTTCTAACGTTTTCGGACAATATGTGGAAGTTGAGTTTAGATCTACTTGTAGTTTGGAATACATGACGCAAGATGCTGTTATTTGAACAATACTCGAAATTATTAACGGGACACCTAACGCTAGGACATCACTAACGCTAGGTTTTCAAGGGTTTATTGGAAGAAACTAGGTCTCTCCTCATATTGAAGAAAATATATTTGATTTATTGATCTTTTATCTAGGGATTATAGTTATAAACAATTTTTTAAGGTTTATACTTTTGTCAAAAAAAAAATATTTCCACCCTCTTTTTTTTAGTTTTCAAACGTTCGTTTCAAGAACGCGGTTTAGAGATCAACTTTTTTTAACCGACTTCAAAAAGGAGGCGGTTCTCAATTCGACTGTATGTTTTTTTTTTTTTTTTTTTGTCGTTGTTGCTGCATAACTCCGTCATTTCTGAACCGATTTGAACAATTATTTTTTTGTTTGAAAGAGTGTACTTTCAGGTAGGTCCCATTTTGGGTTTGGTCATGATCTGATGAAGGTCTTCAGAGATAGGCAGTGGAACTCCTCAGAAAATGACAGCATACCTCTCGAAATTGAGGTAATCGCTTTGTACCTGAGTGCTGATTACAAGGTATTACTTGAAAATTGACATTCTTCCACCTGACCTTCGATCCTGGCTTCATCACCATTTTCACCATACAACTCCTCAACGGATCAGAGCACATAACTCGAGATTGCGGCAATCACTGCGTTAGGGTGCTAACTCAAGGGTATAACTTGGAGATTATCAGAATACACTCCTGACCTTCGATCCTGGCTTCATCACCATAGAACTCCTCAACGGATGACAGCACATAACTTTGGATTGCGGTAATCAATTTGTGTTAGGGTGCTCATTGCAGGGCATTGCTTGAAAATTGCCAGTATACCCACCTGACCTTCGATCTTGGCTTCATCACCGTAGAACTCTTCAACGAATGACAGCACATAACTCGAGATTGCGGTAATCATGTTGTGTTAGGGTGCTGATAGCAGGAAGCTACTCAAACATAGCTACTTATACTGACTTGAACTTCGTTTCATAGTAACACCACGTTTGCAAGAACTGCCCATACTTCACAATTTAACCCAGCAACACTAAAAAATGTGAAATAAAATAAACTTTTAACAAAAAAATAGCAACCGACTTCAATAGTAACAGCAGTCATTCACTAAAAAGTTAATAATAATTCTATAAAGACCGATGGTACCGAAGCAACACTTTTGCTGACTTCTTTCTTCCTGAAACAATATGTTATCTAGAAGTCGGCGTATTTCCTACGATACAGCAACATAAATACCAATATAAGACGCCGACTTCTAGATATAATTTATATCTCCTTGCGATGGATAAATCGCCAAGTGTTGAAAAATAGCAATTTATGTCTGTCATAGAAATTGTAAATAGTTTTAGAAAATTCAAAGAATTTATTTTCAGGCAAGAGGTTGCAGGTTCAAATGCTAGCCCGAGGAATTTTTTCACAAAATATTGTTCTGCCTTAAGGTTAATAACGAAAAGAAATTCTTGGAATCATGTAGTTCGAAGATATTAAATTGATAAATATTTCGCTAGGAAGCCGCTGTAAGAATTTATGGAAATATTATAAAAGTTTCATAATAAGCCTGTATTGTAAGCTTTTTTTTTTGCCAGGTGTACTTTTCGTAAAAGTAGAAAACCTTCGACTTGTTATTTTTCTTATTATTTCTTCCTTTCTTCTCAACGGTATTACAGACCTAATGAATCCAAACTTTCTTTTTTTTTAAGCTTCTATATTTGTAACGTAAAAATACAAAGAAAAATGTAAGTGAAGTGTACGTCAAGCCAAATGTAGGGGTTCGGGTAACGTGTATGTTTTATTAGGATATAGAGATAGTATATGTATTTGATTATAAGTTACCTATTGATGTATTTTATAATATTATAATATAATATTTTACAATCAATTTTATTTTAATATATTCATAAAAGCACTACCCTTGACAAGTTCAACATCGCCAAAGGTTAGCTGGAAGAAAATTTTAACAAGCATTAAGCTCGCCTTTGTGCAATAAAGAATTTTTAATAATAACAATAATAAAATAACAAATTTGTTAGGTTACTCATGCGAATATCATAAAATGGCGTCCCACGCACTCACCTTCAATAAATTATAATATACAATAAATTATATTGGAATATACAAATGCTACCGCAATAACATAAACCCAGATGGGACTTATCTTTGTGAGATATTCAAATTCAATCCTCAAATTGACTTGATACAAAAGGCAATTAATGCGGGGTTGGCAGAAATTTCATTTTGCTCGATAGACACTTCTAAGGTATTGTGGCTTAGTGAATATTATAATGTTGTATTTTAATGAGCCTCTCGAATAACTCCACTTAAGTTCAAATGATAATTATACTATTAATTTTGCTTATTGGTTTTTGATTTATGGTTGAGGAAAGTGGCCCACTTTGCGCTCGTATGACTATTATAAAAGAGTCAATGGTATCGATTCGGCATAACACGTCTTAACTTATTTGACAGGACTAACCTTATTTTAAGCGTCCTGTCTTTTTCTTTCTTTATCGAAAAGACAAGGACAGAACGCTTAAATTAAGTTTAGTCCTGTCAAATAAGTTAAGATGTGCTTCACCAAATCGGTACCATTGTTGTACAGTGAATTAATTTATTTCTCAAAAAGGTCCTGCAATAAAAACATGCGTTTGCTACAAGAGTCATTCTGGATCTTCGCCCAAATAAGAAGTACCTTGAATCACAAAACATTTGAGCATCAAAAAGGCAGGCCATAAGTTTAAATAGACTGAATTTTCACACATCTCCTTTAGTGCAGCGACTTCTCTGGCCCGCATCAGAAGAACTTGTAAAAGTGCAACGACTTTTCCGAAGCAGTTCGAAAGTGCTACCGCGAGTTTTCCCGTAACTACTTTTACATGAGGTACATATTCGTGGGTAGGTACCATATAAGTAGTAATTGAGATCTGATAAAAATCTTTAAATACATGTGCTACTGATCATAATGAATATTTTATTTAGTACTATAATTGTGTATGTTTATTTATTATATGTAGGTATAAAAGTTTTTGTAAGTATTAATTTAATGTAAGTATGCTATAATGAATTTTATATGTAAGTTTACGTCTTAGATAAGTATATTTAGGTTTATATTTATCTCGATCTCCTTTCTTTCTGATTAGCATTTACGCCTTCCTTTTGTTATTTCTTAAACTATCTGTTTGCTTTCAAAAGTTGCCTGGAAGATATTGCTATTAGAAGTAAGTGCAGCCTTTGTACACCATGTTTGATCATTTGATGTTTTTCTGTATTAATTTGTGTATATGTGCAAAAAGTGTTGTAAATAAACAATTTTTCTGTTATGATGACTTTATTTCCTCGGAAAATAATTGCAATTTCCCAAGAAAATTAGGTAAAAGTTTTATTAGTTTGTTATTAAGGGAGTAAAAGTAAAGTTTTCTTTAGAAAGTTGATAGTAGAGCGCACCGTTTAAGAGGCTATGCAAATTTTATTTTTGTCACTGTCATTCCAAGCGAAAAATCGCGCTGTGCGAGAGGAGCGGATTCAGGACGAAAGCGAAAAATGTTAGTTTTATAATTTTTATAAAAAAACTAAAAAAGCTAGCAAAATTTCAAACATTAAATCTCTAGATATTGTTAAAACACACCTATTTAATAAAATATGTTTCAGTTCTGTATATGGTTCCTATTCGTGAAACGAGGAGAAAAAGTGTGTTTGAAGACCTCATTTCTACAATTATTTCTTTCGAGGAAAATTTATCCAAACATGTTTTCCAATTTTAAATCCTTAGATAATATAGTCAAGATGCATATACCAGAAATTGATTATAATTTTCCGTGTATTTCATGAAATACAAAGAAAAGAAACACCCGTATTTTTTTCGCATATCGCCTTAACTTGTATAGCATAGCACGTCACCTTTACACAATATTACAAAATTGTAACAGAAGTATGTCTGTACCAGCGAAGATATTTGCAAAAAAAGCTCCTAGATTTTTCCAGCTTATCGAGTCACCCCATCAAAGTACTCGTAGTTTGAAATAAAATCAGGTTTCTGTTAAATTATATGAAATCCAAAAAAAAGTTCAGTTCAATGTTCATGCAGCAACAACTAGAAAATTTGTGGATATGAACTTACTGAAGACAAAGGTAAAGACAAGTTAATTCCAACAAATCATAGTTCATCAGTTTATATGCTTGAAACATAGACAATACAGCCTACAGACTCCTCATAACAGGCGACCGATTTCTGTCAACACATCTGACTGAACCAGCAGATACAAGTAATTTTTTTTTCTCTCTTTTTATAAATTTGTGACCTGTAATTGTATATATATATACATATATACAACGTGTAACAGAAAGGTGACAAAAAGCATATTTGAAGAGCTTATTCAGTCAATGGTATAAAACAACTTTTACTATGGAACAAAACCGGTATCTCGAAAAAAAATATTTACTGTTTCATAAAAAATGCAATGCCGCTCGGCCGAAATGTATGGAAGGGCAAATTTTTTTTTTTGAGATTTCTGGTTTGGCTCCATGGTGAAATTTGTTCTATAGCATTGACTGAATAAGCTCTTCAAATATGGTTACACCTTTCTGTTACACGTTGTATACCAGGTGATTTTTTCTCCATCGTCCAAATTTATACTGAAGGCTTGGTAAGTGATCAGTATCATTGATCAATAACAAATTTTGCGAAATTCAATAAATTAAATTTTGACTTCTCATAGTAATTCACTCATGACTGGGAGTGCATTACTATGGAAAGTCGAAATTTCAAATTATGAATTTCACAAAAAATGTTATCGATCCATGATACTGATCACTTACCAAGCCTTCAGTATTAATTTGGACGATGTTGAAAAAATCACCTGGTATATAGATATATAATAATTTTTTTCTCAATTCTAATAATGCTGTTTAGTAAACAGTGTGAAATTGAAATGATATATTTTTTAATTTTATTATATTTTTAAGAAATTTGTGTTAACTGTCAGTCTAGATTTTAAGCTTAGATTTAAGTTAGTTTATGTGTATGTTTAAATTGTTAAATTTGACTAGTTCTTTGTAATTTCTCTTGATGCTAATGTTTTCTGATAATGCTGTGTTCACCTGTCGTTGATGGCAATACCAGAACAAGGCCCAATGTATATCTACGAGTATATGTAGTTTGTGTTGACATTGTTGGTGTACCTTTTTGATAAATAAATACAACTCGCCACTCCAAAATTATATGTTTCGGTTGGCCAAACCAAAATGGCTTCTATATTCATTACGTTAGAGTCTTCGTCTTCGGAAAAGATAAGTTTGTGGCGCCATACATAAGATTGGAAGAGCCAATAGGATTGCAGTATCCCGTTTCGATTGTTGACAAAATTATTTGTACGCAAGATGTTGAACAATAGACGTCTTTCTGGACTGTATTGTCTATGGTTTGAAACTAGGTTGGTTTGATGCGGGAATACTAAGAGAAAGTACCATTTCGTGTTTCGAAGCTTTGAATAATCTACTATAGGTAGAGAGAACCACATGTGAACGCGCAAAGTAGGGTTCCAAAAGGCACGTGTCGCATTTCGGAGTAAGATATACGGTTTACTTGATTTGTTCAGTTGCGTATCGTAAACGTGCCGTAGCGTAGGTTCTACCTAACAAATATTTAGGGAGCGACGTGACTTTGTGTTTGACGGCGCTTTCAAAATTATGGCCACTGCGGAGATGTTGAATTTTCCACAATGTCAGTGTGCAAGTAGCTAGCTTTGTATCTAGGCTCGTTTTTTTTTTTATATTAGGTATGTAGGTATATCAGATACACTTATTACAGGTCGGTTTTAATAGAATAAATAATCTATGTCTTTAGGTAATCATTTTATATGATAAATAATAATATGGGGAAATATGCAAGGCAATAATAAAGGTTAGGTTTACTTTATATTAATAAAAAATACACTTGAATAAAATAAAAAATATAGGAATAAGGAATAAATAATATTATAAATATTATGTCTCCGCCTTTTCGATTAGTCTTGCTAAGAAGAAGGGCAAAAACTTAGCAAGATCACATCTTTTTTTCATAATATTAGTTACAAGCAACTAAATGTAAAAAGTAAGCCTATACTTTAATTAAATAAAAAGAGATCAAAAATACAAGAAAGGAGAACTTTATGTCATGAAGGAATAACAATATAATACCTTTGTCGTCCTGTCCCATATAGTCCTTCTGCTTTTACAGTCAATTTCATCTTTTAACAAATTAACGCTAATTCCTAACAAAAGTTAGGAAATTTTATTAACTACTTGTATGACAAAGATCACTATCATAATCCCATGCTGTATTATCGTCTAAGTAATCATTTATTTTATAATATGCCTTCTTGAATAGGCCCTGCTTAATAAACAGTTCAAACAGTTCAAAATTATTCTCTGACAAGTCTGTAAGGACCTTTGGAAGTTTGTTATAAAATCTTATACCATGCCTTGGCGAGTCTGATTTTTGGAAAAGCCAATTTATGCTTATTTCTGGTTTCTTTACAGTGTTACTCACCAAGTCTTGCCAAAACTCAACAACTTTTAACTTTTGCAAATATAATTTAATCCCCCAATAATTAAAAACGGAAGAATAAAGTTCCATTTAAAATGAAATAAATAAAATCATGATTAAAATACCATTTATGCAAAGCAAACCTCTAATGGAAAACTAAAATACTAATCAAGTCAAACGTTATTTTATACAGTTTGACGCGAAGATATTTTTGGTGCATTGCCATGCCACTACTGCGTTATATTTAGCAAATATAATTTGAGCCAATTTGGATTAAGAGGATGGTCTACTCTAGCAACTTTTTTTATTACCCGTTCAGCACAATAAGTCCAATGGCAAAGACCTTATTTGCTTTTGATAGACGCGATTATATGTTTGCTCATTGGCCTTGTTTTTCTTGAAAGAACAAATTGGTGTGTTTTTAGCTAATACTGAAATATTTTGTAGGGAAAAAATGTTGGATTTAAGTAGATTCCCTTCATATTTCTATTTCCTATTTTTTTTTTGACAAACTTATATAAGGTCTTTCAATTTAAATTGAAAGTAATTAAGGAGGTGATTCAGTATCGTTAATACATCACATTCTACTGCAAAATACTTTTTTTTGCGCGAACTTTTTCTTTACTTATCCATACAAACTGAGTCAGCTGATCGGACCACTTTGTACTGAGAAGTGAAAAAAAAGTTCGCGCAAAAAAAAGTGCTTTGCAGTGGAATGTGATGTATTAACGATACTGAATCACCTCATAAATTACTTTCAATTTAAATTACAAGACCTTATATACAGAATATATTATATTAGTACATTGTTTATAAGTAGAATCCCTAGATAAAAGATCAATAAATCAAACATATTTTCTTGGGAGAGACCTAGTTTCTTCCAATGAACCCTTGATAACCTGGCGTTGTTGATGTGCTAGCGTCAGGTGTCCCGTTAACTTTGGATAACAAATGAACAATAGACGCACGTCCTTTGAACAATAGAGGCACGTACCGATAAGTCACGACTCACTTTCACGGCTTTCTATAAACTGTGAACAACAAATGTTGAGACTTCTAATTCTTTAGAAGTAACTAAGAGTAATTTTTATTTACAACTAACCACACAGGATGCGAGATAGTAAAAGAGTATTAAATTTTAAAAACATTCACTAATGGGTTCAAGTGTGATGAACACCAGTACTCATTAAAGTGTACCAAGACCATATATATTTATTGCGAAATCCATCGCTTGGAATACTCTAATTATTATTAGAGTGCATAACCATCTAGGAATCATCAGAAACAAATTTAAACAAATCCTGGCCCGAGAAATTAAAAAAAAAAAAATATTTATGCTTTTAAATTTGTTTCTGATTGATTGCTAGTTGGTAATTCACTCTAATAATAATTAGTGTATCTAGACTTTTTACCCCATTTACATTTTTTGTGTAAACAGGTGTTCTGATTTAATGACTCTATTATATTTATAACACAATAGTAAAGCCACAAAATAGATACAACCAGAAGGCCGACTCGACGACGGAGCGAAAACAGACCCACACATGCATAGACGCGTACGTATGATGATCTCGGCAGAATTTCGTATTGGCATTCACCCGAGTATCTTCGA
Organism: Ypsolopha sequella; assembly: GCA_934047225.1. NCBI lineage: Eukaryota > Metazoa > Arthropoda > Insecta > Lepidoptera > Ypsolophidae > Ypsolopha > Ypsolopha sequella. The sequence continues at coordinate 12,720,901 of OW203992.1, forward strand.
GATCGTCGTACGTACGCATCTATGTGTGCGTGCGACTTTTTCGCTAGTTATTCGGAGTAAACATTCTGTATGTGGTTATTTTGTAGTAAAGCCGTCCCATTCATCAGCCCAAATTATATTTCCTGAACAAAACTTGTTTTCATTCCAGAGCAGCCGAATGATGTACACTATAAACACAAAATACACTAAAATATGTCAGCTTGCACTGGACCCACTGGTCGTGTAACATTAACTTTAGTTTAACTTTAAATTTAACTTTAGTTAGATATTAAAGCCGATTCTGAAGGCTTTAATTTTAGTTTTAGTGCTGTCCAAACTAAATTTTCTTCATTGCGAAATAGTTCTTAAAATTAAGGAACAGAAGCTAAATTACTTTGGCAAAATTTAAGTTTTGACAGCACTAAAACTAACATTAAAGCCTTCAGAATCGGCTTTATTATTAAGTTCTCATTTTAAGTGAATATGTAAATGTACTTATGAGAAATAAAGAATCTTAAACCTAAACCTAAATAACCACTTACAGAATGTTTACTCCGAATAACTAGCGAAAACCAGCGCACGCACACATAGACGCGTACGTACGACGATCTCGAAGATACTCGGGCAGAGAATATAAAGTATTACTAATTTGGGTGAATGCCAATATGAAATTCTGCCGAGATCATCATACGTACGCGTCTATGCATGTGTGCGTCTGTTTTCGCTCCGTCGTCGAGTCGGCCTTCTGGTTGTATCTATTTTGTGCTATAAACCAAAGCTTCTGTTGCCCGTTAAGTTGAATTACTTACATAATTACAAATACCTTATTATATATTTAATACATAATTAAATATATTTTTGATTTTATTAGTTCTTTGTTATTATTTTAAGTGAGGGTGAATTAAGTTAACAGGGTCGAGTGGTTTGCACGCCGCAGCCGCCGCAACAAAGGTTCCTCTAACACGTTAATGTTTCAATCGATCCTTGTCCCAAAAACTTTTGTCCCTATTCTGTGATTTATCTTGAGGAAACTCAAGGATTGGTTTATTTTGTTTATTCCGTGTCCATTTTTGGTGATACAAAAAGACAACGTAAGTAGCTTTTTTCCGCTTGAATCTGTTGTTTTTTTTTCTAAGGAACGGCCTTGTTTTCCAGAATAACAAAGCCTATATTGGGTGTTAAGGCGATATGTAAAAGTTTTAGCGTCCCTGTTACTCCATATGCGAAAAAACCCTCAGTGCGAGAGGGACGGATTCGTGGAAAAGTAGCAAAAAGTCAGTTTTTTATTGATATAAAATGTACGAAAGTTGCTATCAAAATTTCGTTTAACCAGGTCTTAGATATTGTTAAAACCCATCTAATAAAATATAATTACAGTCCATATGTCATTCTAAATTGTCAAACCAAAAGAATTAGTGCCGAAAAAGACCTCACTTGAATAAATATTTCTATCGAACCGAATTTCTCCAATCGCGTTTCTGTTTTAACAGATCCCTAGAAAAAGAATTCAAAAATAATATAATTTTTTTTCAAAATAATACATTATTTACTGAAATTTTGTTTTGTTGCGGAAGCCGGGAACTAGCGATAGTACTAGTCCATACGAAAAACTTTTACTATGAACTAACCCTCAAATCGCGAAATAAAAATCACCTACTTCATACCTACTCGACCAAAAAAGTTACATACCAAAATGTGGTATGAAACAAATGTTCTTTTTTCACAATTTCTCGATTTTTTTTTCTATCGCTATCTATATTTTATTCTATCTTTGATTTATACAAAAGGTGAAAACTGATTGTGGAGTTAACAGCTCATTTTTTTTTTCATAGGTATTATCTAGTGACAACTAACTACGTCTCTTTACAGCCCAAAAAGCAAAATTTGATTAAACACTATCATAACACTTGTCAGGATATCGTGACTTTTGCCTCGTTTTTACGCAAAGTTTAGCAAGTTGTATAATTTTATCTGTACTGGAAATATAAAAGAGAGAAATACCGACGTAGTTTATGTAAAGATGGATGCAAAGTGGATACAATTTTCTATAAATAAACAGTTACCGTTTTATGGAAAACAGTTTTTACCTGAAACCATTTCACAGATTCGGCGTCGTTTGAATATCTCGCCATTTCGCATCTCTTGATGAGAGATGGGTTGGAGTACGGTGTGTAGGGGGAAGGGAAACATATCTTAAGATCAAAGCCATCAGGACGTCACAAACACCTAAAGCATTTATACGGCAGCTGAGCGGGCAAGGGCCAGAATGGCTCATGTCATTTACTTCCCAATCAAAAGTTGTATACAGTTGTATACTTTGATTGATTGGCTAAAAAAGTTGGTTAACAAGCAAACAAACCAACTTTCAGATTTGTAACAGTAAGCTGGGAGTGATAAGGATAAAAAAGAAAATGGAATATGGATTAATCCACGTCGTTACTCGTATCTTCTCAAAGTTGAACTCTAAACTTTATTTTGATCTATTCAAAGCTGTATTTGACTTGAAATGCGTCCAATTATAGGACCAAAAAGTATCCTCAGGGATTTTTCTACAGACTGTATCACGTTCATTCAACTATACGTACCACGTACATCGTGGATACTTAAGGCCGGCCGAGCACGGAGTAAGGACTTCGAGAAAGCCATTAATTTTGTTCAGCGCCTTGCAACTGGGCGCTAAGCTGCAGTCGCTTTAGCTCCTCTGCAATGTAAAAAGAATATTAAGGAGTGTCTGCAGCTTGCCAGATTACACTGACTAGACTTGGGCAACAGCTCACGTCGTTGACAAAAGATTTGCCTTTATTAACCTCTGTTAATCCATTTTCTTAAAATAGATAAGACAAAAACCATTTCTGACTTTTTACTTCGCTATAAATAAACACGCACGTTTTTTAAGAAGCAGGTTATCTTTTGTGTACCTTGTAATGTACATACGTAGGTATTTTTTTAGAATCAACATCTTAATTTTATATATGAGTAGCTTTCTTGGAAATAAAGTAACCAGAAATTTTCTTTCTCGGAAATAAAGTTTCAGCATACCAATATCAGTATATGAGTTTAGCGCATCCTTGTACATAAAATGGTTTGTTGTACCGTAGTACCGCAGGGTCCATGGGCGTAGCCACGGTGGAGCAGGGTGAGGCGCTTGCCCCACCCTGGCTCTGACCTGTAAGGTACCTAACCAAACCTAAAAAACTAAATTATCTAGGTACTAAGAAAGTTCACACTCGACAGTCGTGAGTCGACACAAAAAAAATGCGATCAAAACAAAATACCGCACGCGCGCAGCGGTCGGTCATGCGTACACAAACGCAATCCTAAAGTTAGAGACACATTTTTTGGATGGTAGATTTCGTGGTGTAGGTAGGTGTGCCCCACCCTGAGCCCATGGCTGGCTACGCCCATGGCAGGGTCTGATGATGGGACTGTTGTTCCAGTCCCATAATCAGACCCTGCGGTCACCATGTTTCACCAAAATTACTAATCAAGACCAATCACGAAGGGTCTGCTGTTGTGCAATAAGGAGATCACCTATCCACCTTCCCGACCCAGCATCAGACCCTGGTTAGCATGTTTTACCAAAGTACAAGTCAATACCAATGAAAAGCCAGAACTCTAAAGCTCTACTGTTGTTCGTTGAGAAGATCCCGTATCCACCTTCCAGTCCCATCAACAGACCCTGGTCACAATGTTTTACCAAAGTACTAATCAAAACTATTCAAATAAGTCCAAACTCGAAAGGTCTGCTTTTGTACGTTGAGGAGTTCCCGTGTCCACTTTTCTGTCCCATCATCAGACTCTGGCATAGTAAAACCAGAACAGTAGTTTAACTCACGCCCCGTACGAGACTTAAATACCTACTTTTGCAGGGTTGTCCCTTCTTTTAGTTTCGTATCATTGTTCGTAGCTAATAAAAAATCAATACTTAAAATGTTTTGAAGCCGATTATGACAAATGAGCTATCAATCGACGATGTAGTGAAACATCCAAACATACATACCTACTACAAACAAACATACATTCATATCATACATAATAAACATATAGACACTATAACTCATAAAGAAATCTTACTTGCTTAACTTAATTATTGTAAGAAAAAATATTGGCTCCTGAACTTTACTTTAAAAACATGGGCATCGTCAAAGGGGGGAAGGGGGTAGCTGTCCCCCCCTAGAGATTCGAAAAACTTTCGAGATTTTAATAACGAAGTAGTCGAAAAATTCGCGAGGAACACAAGAAGATTATCTTAAAAACTTAAAATTAGTTTATTTTACCTACAATTTATGTCATCTTGCCCCCCCTGGCGATGCCTTTGCTTAAAAATCTTTGTGATTGTCACCTAAATTAATCAGTTAAATTCATTAGAGTACATAATAAAATTTAAGTATCTAATCAAACATTGGCTCCTAGTCTAAAATTAAAAAATCTTTGCGATTTCAACCATATCAGCTCCACGTTTAAAAACACCTTGAATAATTAACAAACATAGCACATTTATGATCATAGGACCTATGTTAAATGTGAACAAAGAAAATACGGTTTACATTTCACATTATTATTTATATATACCATCAATTCTTATTCACCTTTCTTGTTGAGTAGGTATTGAGAAGAACGATAATTCTGGATTTGAGGAATTATTATTGAGGCATCCGAAGACAGTACAATATGTTCGATTGCGTACTGTCGACATACTTGAATTGGTCGGTGACGCGCGGCGCGCGGCGTGGCGGCTTGTTTGAGAGACTTGACTGAGCGCGACCGCGGCGTGACCCCGACTAGCACCGGCCTTGCATACCGAGATATTGCTGTTGTGTGCGTACTGTAGTTCGTACGTATTAGCACGCACACATATTAGCCGCGCGATGTACCTTTGGTTGAAGATAAACTACTGTTCTGGTTTTACTATGACTCTGGTCACCACGTTCTACAAAAATAATTATATCAAGACCGATCAAATAAGCCCAAAATCTCGAGTTTGCTAGAAAAATATTTACCAGCGAATTGAACCCACGACTAACTAAAATTAAAAAAATCATGCAAAACACATATATAAACACATATACATTACACACATATAAAGCAAAATATGACGTCATACTCATAATTTTTATTAGCTTCCACCTTGAGATTGCCATCATAGTTTTTAACATCCTTACTAAAATAACCTATCTAACTGCAGTGAAAAGGAAATGTGAACCACAAATTATACCAATTCCTCAAATTTGGAAACCCTTTTGGTTTATTTCTGTAGGCGTAAATGTATAAGAAAGACTTTTAAAGTCCATACACGTAATCATCCTGCATGCTAAATGTCGCGGCATTGAAACGTGACGAGACATGTCGAATATCTCAGGCGACCCTCACGCATGCCAGCCCAGTGTCTCGAAAGAATTTAATTTTTCCCTCGAGATTCCTTACAAGCCTGTACCTCGCAGCACTCAATTTACTGCCAGTTCAAGCTGAATATAGATTTGTTGGCACACTATAACGGAAATACGGACGATATCTGACTTCTCAGCACGTACTTTGTCACGGGTTGTCTTGTTTGTTTTTTGGTGATGCATCGTGGACGTCCACGTGGAAGTAATTTTACCTTACGGATAATATGCACATATTAATGCAGTCATCGAGCTTTCCAGTCTCAAGTTAATAACCTTCAAATCACGCATTTTACGTAACTTTACGCTAAACTGAAAGTTCAACGTCTATGCGCTCAATGTCCGCCCAAATGCGTCTCTACCATTTCGTTATTGATTAACATGTAAAACACAACCCAGTTTTGAAGAGAGTCAGTTTTACAATACATATACTATCACTCATCACGAAATCTCCGAAACTATAGACAAGGCCGGCCAAACCCAGGCACGCGGGCCACGCGTGGCCCACCAAGGCATTTGAATTTGCCCGCCAGCACTTCGGTCGGCCGGCTAGCTGACAAATTACTATCAGGAAAACCACTTCAGAGCTCACATTAAATAAAAACGAATATGTTATTTCATTTAATTTACAAATAAAGTAAATTAAAGCATATTTTGTCTTTATTGTGCATAAATTACCTTATGAATATGGTAGAAGTGGTGGCCCGGCGCTGCCACAGGCTAAGAAATTTTGCTCACCTGGAAAATCTATTGTATAGCCTTGCTATAGAGCCCTTACGACCTTAAAATTTGGCAGGTTGGTTCCCTATGCCAAGAGATACACACAATAAGACAGGATTTTGTGATACAGGTTGCATAAGTTTGTTACTTCTCTTCTTCAGCGCAGGTAGATGCTGTCGTTTTTGTGGAAAGAGCTGCAAGTGAGTGACATATTTTTAAAAGGACGTGCGCTATTTATGTTTCAATCAAACTTACTTGTATAAAATAAAATGTTGTTATTGTCATTTGGCGCTTATAAAGGTTCCATACAAATTTGGCCATGTACATTATCTTTTCTCTGCTTCCAACATTATTATGAAAGAACATTACCGTACTAATTACTTTTATTTAAGTGGGTACTAATGTAATTAAAATTTGTATCAGAGACTCACGGATCCTACAGTCAAACTATACATGCAGTTTTGTGGGTCATGTTTAGTAAGTACTAAGAAAATCTACGTTTTTTTTTGATAAATAAAAGTATTCATTCATTCAAGACGATGAGATGATTACCAATACTTTCTGGGTTTCCTGTATCAGTAAGTAAGCAACTAATACATTTATTCGAAGCCACCACACTTATTATAATACACGAATCTTAACTAAAACAATGACAGGTACATAAAAATAAATAGCTTACAACTATCAATACTAACAACAAAAGAAATACAAAAAAAAAAAAAATTAAAACTATTTAGTGCCAAGAAAAGGGTGTCGATTCGATTTAGCATATCTTAACTTATTTGACAGAACTAAACTTAATTTAAGCATTCTGTCCTTGTCTATTTGACAAAGAAAGAAAATGACAGGACGCTTAAAATAAGGTTAGTCCTGTCAAATAAGTCGAGTTGTGTTACGCCGAATCGACACAATTGTCAGCATATAGCTGCAAAAAATTTAGATTCGCCGCAATGGTTTTCAAATAATTCCTGGATCGGAGTGACTCACGGGAGCCATTGTGCGTTAGCTTCATTCAGACCTAATATATAAGGTCCTACATTAATAAGTGAAAATAATTGTAGGGTAGAAAAAAAAATTGTTTCAATTTATTTTTCAGTTTCCGGTACAAAGTGGTACAAAGTTGACTCGACTACTATAGAAAAGTGAAAAAAAAAAGTCCGTGAAAGTAAAATAATTTTCTTTGGTATGTAATCCATAATGAATACTGAATCACCCCCTGATTTCTTTTCACTTTGATTTATAGGACCTTATAGCATACAGAGCAAGACAAATTCAATAAGAAATAAAAACATTAACAAAGGCAAAATAAAACAACTAAAATACTAACTGATCGTTAGACTGTGTGTTATCACACAAATTTATAATTATCTAAGACAAAATGAACATTATTTGACATGGTCCTAATATTCATAAATAAAAGACATACTGAAAATACATCAATAATAGACGTACATAAAATATATAAAGGAATCTCGTATCAATATCCGGTGTATTGTTTATCGTACAGCCCGGTAAAAAACCAACAAAAATGAGGCAGTCTATTTCGATCAGCTTTTGACGGCTGTATCCTAAAACTACGAACAATTAAAAATCAGTGTTGCGTAGTGCGGGAAACAATGTCGGCCAAAGATTTCAAAAGTAAAGATAATACTATGACAGCACCAAAATGTTTCCACCTTTAAATGGGTGACGCTCACACGTTTGGAATCAGTGCTTATATGAACACAGTGATAGTTGGACGCCATAAGTGCACTTAAAGTTAATCATTTTAACAACTTTAGTAGTCATCAGTTTGCTGACCGTAGGTAGACAGATTGCGCACTCATAAGTGTGCGCGCGTGAAAATTATGTTAACGCACGCATTCAAAAACAATGCAATAGATTTTATGTGCCAGGGCTCATCAAAACTTTTGAAATCTTTGATGTCAGCCCGAATAGTTGTTTTGCTTTACACGACTTTAACAGCACCACATGAACGATATAGATCCTAAACATTTGAATAAGACATTACTACATTGGGCTAGTTACTTATTTTCTACATAGAAATTACTTTTAAGTAAATAAATAAATATAATATCTAAGAATTAGGTTTCTTTTGCATACCTACTTAAAGTTAAAGAAAACTGCACTAGGTTCTTCGACAAAGACGATTATAGACGAATAGACAATTTAATAAATTATATCAAAACTATTTAATTGTACTTTTAGTCCAAAAAAATATTATCTATCTATCTATATAAATAAAAATGAATTGCTGTTCGTTAGTCTCGCTAAAACTCGAGAACGGCTGAACCGATTTGGCTAAGTTTAGTCTTGAAATATTCGTGAAAGTCCAGGGAAGGTTTCAGCGATGAGAAAATGTGGAAAAATTGCGAGAAAAATACTAAAAACGACAATTTTATTTTCCCATACAAACTGTTCTTACCTGTCAAACATTTGATGTTCGCCCCGTCGCGTCGGTTCGGTATTTAAGGAATAAAAACATGTAGATCTAGATTAAATAAGGGTTTGGAATCGACAACATATATCCATAATAGTCTGATTATCGCGTATTTAGATTTAAAACATGTAAAATACTGACATTATAATGACACTTGATTGTTGTGTTGGGTGCGTTCAGAAATATACTTTGAAACAGTAAAGTTCGCTATACGATCTAAAATTGGGTACTTCCCTGAAAATCAATTCAGCGACTCTTTATAAAATATCAAAACGCCCCGATACTATGAAATTTGTATGAGGTTTTACCGGTTTAACATTATGACTACAGTTTTCTGTGATCAAACTGCTTTCTTTTTTCTTAGTTTTTAGCAATTATAAAAATTGTCAAACCCTCGAAAAAATCCGTAAAAATATTTTAACGATTATTTTAGAAGATCACATTGGATTGTGTCAATTATTTTACTTTAACAGCAGTCAAGTATCAAAATGCACGGAATTGCATTCAATTTATCTATTACCCGCACACATTATGTTTTTAACACCTGAAAAAAGATTTAAAACTTGATTTATCATTCTGATACTGCTTACAATGCCGAGGAGAAAACGACCTAACATAGGTCGTCGAAGTCGATTGAATGTGCGCGAGCTACCTCACGCGCTGGTCGCAGTGATGACCAGCAAGAGACTGATAATGATAACAGTCGTATTGGTATGGCAGATTTGCGTTCTAGAGTGAATTACAATGAAGTGGATGATAGGCATAGAATGGAACGGGTTCGGGCACATCGATCATAACAGCAGCGAGCACGGGAAAATGAAATTGATCGATTCCGCAGACGCAATGTTCCTGTGAACCTGGCACGAGGAGCAATCTCCTACGATCCGGAAATAGATTATAGTGCCGACAAATCTGTAAGAATTGGGGAAATGTCAATCAATTGTCAACATCGTAAAGCTTTAAAATACAGCGGTGAATCTGCAGGATTATGTTGTGCTGGTGGTAAAGTAAAATTGCCACAATTAGTACCACCACCTGATCCATTAGAATTATTAGTTTTTGGGATGGTTGATTAATTGTTTATAGGTGCTGAAACCAACAACAAAGTCAGTACTTTGAATTTTTATTCATACAGACTCATGATCCGTGAAGGTGAAGTAAATCACATTTTGATGTTTCAACGGCTTTTTCATCAGTTTGCAGTTGACATGCATGTCAAAATTGAGACTGAACGATTGACGTACATCCGTTTAAACCAACAGCAGCTTCGATCTGAAGAGTACATTCATCTTCGCGATGCTATTAATGGCGATGGCAATGCAAACAATGTGGGAAAAATTACAATTTTGCCGGCCACTTACATTGGAAGCCCGCGCCACATGCACGAGTACGCGGTGTCATGCATTTGGATATATATGTTGTTACTAATACATATATGTCTGAAATAATATTAAATTTGAAACAATTCAAATATTTTTTTAATAAAGATTATATTAATCAATCTTTACGGTAGGAACCATATTTTCTAAAATTTCCGCGATTGACACCTGAATCGGCAACATATCAATTAATCTAACAGCAAAGGCGAACCAGGCTTGCTAAAGATGTCTTGACTTGGCTCGCCAGGACTTGACGGCGCGGCGGAAGGCCTCGGTGACTCGGACAAGTCTGGTAGAACCAGAATATTGCCGATGTTGTGCTCATGACTTTCTTAAATCTCATCCAAATCCTTTAGTTCTTCGGCAGTTAAATTAAGTTCTGAAAATGTTATTCCTTTAGATGATAGACACAGATGATGATGATGATGATGATGATGATGATGATGATGATGATGATGATGATGATGATGATGATGATGATGATGATGATGACATTGTTGAGACGAACTTCGGTTTTAATAACAGTTGTTGTTTCACTCGATTTTTTTGTTCGTTAGCCCTATTAATTCGTATTATTCGGCTCAAACTGTGACCGCACTTTATACAAAACTTGAAGGTATCAGCGGTTATTGTGAAACATTCGTCGCATCTTAACAATTTTTTTGTGCGACTAGGACAGGTACTTCTGTTGTTCTGCCGTTCTATCCACTTTTTACAAAAGGGACAATGCATTGTTAAAAGTTAACTATAACTTCTGAAAAATAGTTTTGAAATATCAATTATATATTTTTTTTTTTTCTGAAATGGCTACGATCACTTTTCAGAGCGCCATTTTGCCACAGATCAATTTAAGATTCTGTCAGACGAAGTAAAGCCATCACGGTATGTATTATATAATGTATCATTAAAAATAAGCAAATGCTAAAAATGTTACTTTTAAAGTACCTGAAACAGGACAAACAAATACTTATATAATATCAATTATATTTTCTTGGAAAGTTCGGTGACAATGACACTGACAGTCAGTGTTGCCAGGTTACTATTCTACTATTACGTTTAGTAATGTGCCGTAATCGATACAGACAAAAAAAATAGGCTGGTAATATGTCTCATGCAAAATAATTATGAACATTAAGCTGGACATGTGTGCGTGATTTGCCCACTCTTTCCGCCCACTATGGAGCCGATACTTAGACTATCTGATGATGCCTTTATAAAGCTACCGGCTCTGAAATGCATATGGTTTATATTGAGAGGTAAGTGATACGAAGTTCACCGGGTCAGCTAGTTTTATATATTTTTGAAATAAAAGTATACGAATTTGTCTATAATTTGTTGAAAATTATATTACACCAAGAAGAATTAATTGAATCCATCGAATATTAAACGAGTCAATCATTTCCAAAAATAGGCATGTTTGTAATGTTCAGCCCCGGATCTAGATATTTTAACAGGTTGTGCAAAATGCCAATTTGGCGCCCTTGTCAAAAAAAACGAAACATATTTTACACGTTTACTTTAATAAAAAAAACATAAGTGTGAGCATTCTGCAACAAATAGTCCAGTTGAAAATTTTATATTTAGAATATTATTTTTATAATTATTATTTTCCTACACTTTTTTCCGTAAAATCATCTATTATATCGTCATATGATACAAATTATTATTAAAAAAATTAACACGTAGGATCTGAATATTTCTACCGCCACTAGAATATGCAACTGTTTTATAAATAAATATTAAATATTGACTTTTTTGTCTTTTTAAATTAGATAAAATACAGTTAAATAAAATTATAGTGTATGACAACTGTTTTATAATGAGAACTCGATACCACAGTACTGATCGACGTACGCGACTCAGTTCTATTGCAGGCATATTGACGACAAAACTTATGGGGGCGTAGAGGGCCCCTAGGCACCTGTGAGGTCATGGTTTTTGCCGCTCCCTGGCCTTGCCGCCCGGAGCAAGTGCACCCTCCCACCCCTCCCTAGATCCGGGCCTGGTAATGTTAAAAGAAAAGTTTCTGTGACTAAATTTTATATGCTCAAAGTACATATGTTATTTTTATTTTTAAGTTCACTTTTAAAAGTTTTAGTTTCGTTTACTTGTCATTCATTAAGGATTTTAGCAATAAATTATTATTTATTTTAATTAACCTTTCATACATAGGTCGCTGACGTTAGCAAAACGAACATTGTTGATCCAAAGTATTTTGGGTCAGCATACCTTATTACGCTTACAAATAGATAGTAGACAGAACTAACGGTAAAATAAAAACTGAAAAACTTTACTGTGTCATAAAGGAAAATTAGGGGTCCGTATGGACCGAGAATAGTAAAAGTGTGTGTAGTAAGAAAAGAGGTATAGTACTTAAGATACTTAAGGGCTAAAAATGCAAGATTTTTGTTAAGTTAAAAAACTAATCTCACCTAATTCGCCAGGAAACAAAAACCATCTGCTGCAGTTTGAAACCATTTCCATTGTATTCCGAATCATTTTACTTTTTTAGCACAACTGCCGAGCGTCAGTTTCTCTTTGAAGCTCTCTTTACATAGGAATCTATGTACAGGTGCATTGTATTTTGTAGCTATTCATGGTTTTGTCCACAGACATTATATCTGTGGTTTCGTCTCTGTGTAAGTTTTATCTTTTTGCTATTTGGTTGGGATATTTGGCACGATTGGCACGACACTACACACACAAATGAAAACAACCGCACTGTCATACCCTATGCAACTGAGTCGAAGACTTCAGTTATTTACATAAATGTGGTCAACACGAAGAAATCTTGATATCGCGATGTACAATCCAAATTGCTGCCATCTATTGGTAGAAAAACGAAACAAAGCTTATACATTGTACAATATGTAAGTACTCGTTTTGGGGTGTGACTGTAGAAGGGCCCAAAATAGGGTTCGAAACATATTAAAAGCTTTTTTCAAAGGCTTCACCAGCACTCTATAGAATCACTGCCTTTCTACACTCTTCTCAGACTTGTTCCACCTAAATGTACCACCTTCCTGTATAGCGTAATTCAGCGCTACGATGCATACTTTAAAATCTTTCATATCAAAAACTATCAGTAAATGCTTTTAATTCCATTTAGTGGTTCTCAAGTTATAAACGATCATACACAAACGTTGCATTTTATATGTATATAAATTATAGAGAAGAGAAAAGAGATTCATAGAAGTAGAAAAGATATGGAAGAAGATAAGTTAAATAATGTGCAACATAATGGCAACAGGTGGTAGAGCTGATGCCGGGCTCGACTGTGGAGGTACCACCATCTTACTTAGAGACCCCCTCGAAGTAATTCGGGGGAGAGTAAGAGGACAGCTCACAGGCAAAAAACAAGGGGGCCCACCATGCCTGGGACCGATGGATGGCGGTATATCCATCCCCAATAGCCGGGCCTTACATGGAACAGACTGGTGACGGGCAGCGGCGTCACTGACCCGCCTGCCCAGCGTGTGTGAGTATGGGCAATTCTTCTAGGATGACCGCCGGGAGTGGCAAAGTCCTGGAAAGGCTTATGTCCAGCAGTGGACGAACTAGGCTGATGGATGATAATGGCAACTATATGAAGACGGTAAAAAGGAACACAATTTCAATTAAGTTTTGGTAAAGGATACATCTAATGTTTGATAAACCCACAAGTCTTTCAGAAATCAATTTGGTATAATAGTGCGATTCTTACTTGTCCGTTTACCGTCATTTCTACACCGACGTGCCATTCATTACGATGGTGGAGCATGGCCGCAAGATCTGTCAGCAATGTGACGCAGCCACACAGAAATTAGGTTATGCTGATAGGGTAGTGCTTGAGCGGATGCTGCCTTTATAAAAAAAAACAAAAATATAGTCATATATAAAATAAAATGCATAATACTCATATAGTTTTAAAACATCTTAATAAATTTTAAATAGGTAAATTTATAAGGTAAAATTTAGTAAGGGGCCATACTTTTTCAAAACGTTTATTGTTGTGGTAAATGTCATAGGCCAATAAAAAATATGACAATGTGATTTTTCAAGTAGAAATTGACCCGCTCAGTGCACTATTTTGCAGATATAACGGAAATTGCGTGCGTATCCCCTAGTGGGGACTCCCCACAGAGAATGTTTGATTTATACAGGATGTTAATGGACATGTATCTTTTAATGAACTGACGTAGTCTACTGATCATACTGAATTACTTTCCCAAAGAAACATAACCATGTAAATGAAGAAAAAAGGTCGAGTAGATATACTGCAATGACGTTTACATTGCGAAGAAAAGTATTGTTTTTAACATACTGAAGAAATGTATTGACAATATATGTATATAAAACCAGTACAATTTATAATTTTTTTGAAAATCGAGGAAGTCATTGACTGACGTTAGTGTAAAAATCCATTCGCCTTGAATGTATCAATTCCACACCAAGAATTCTCCCTATCCTTTGAAGTGTAGCGCTCCTTGCTTTCCTTCTTCTTTCTATGGTAAAGTTCAGGAAATATAATTTCCATCAATTCGGATTATCGGATTAACTTGAACTAGCAATTGAAAAATATGAATTTGAATAAACTATTTGAATTTGAAGTTGACAACAGAGGCAGGTGCCGGTAAATCACGACTCATGGTCACGACTATCCATAAATTGTGAACAGCTAATGTCGATAATTGTAAGAAAACGAGTTACTTATATATACACAACATTTTTGTCTACAACTACAAACACAAAGTTATGTACGAAATAGTAAAAGAATTAAAAAAAATTAAATGTTCACCAGGCCGCGGCCGTGGCGTGCGTCCGGCGCGGCGTGGCGCGGGTGCCCGCTCGCGCGGCTGCGTGCTTTTTCGGCCTGTATCATAGAGCAGCGCTGCGTGAGCAGGGCCCGTGGCGCGCCGTTCTCTATGAAAACAGGTATCGAGACCTTTTACTCCATTTACATTTTTTGTAAAAACAGATGTTCTGATTTAATGAATCTATTATTAGATTCATCAGTGCAAATTATACTTCTTGAACTGTACCAATGATCTCTTCGGTAATTAGTAACTCACTCGGTTACGCTAGAACCAGAAATGCATGGACGGACACTGGCTTGTCCAGACGAACCCTTGCCCATTGTTCTAACTCTAAAAAAACTATGGGACAAGCTGCTCTGCGGAAAAACCCAACAAGTCCTTTTAGAAACGGCCCTAAGCTCTACAAACCGAGCCCGTCTCCTTGCTGTCGCGACACGAGGCTGGATATACTGGCTACAACCAATGCCATTAGTCACAATCAGTACACTTTTAGACAGAACCGCTTATGCTATGGCAGTCTGTTTGCTACTCGGCATTCAAATAAACGAACCACATCGCTGCTAATGTGGCACAAGAATCAGCTATCTAAGTCACCATCTCGGCATAATCATGACGTCAAAACGCCGGCCGCCTTGCCCACCTGAGAGCGGGCTAAATTTTTGCGCAGTTTGGGCACGAAATCGTGGCCGTGGGCGAGTCATCTTATGACTACTGGACTTACCTAGGAATCCAATGAGGTAACGCTGCAACCTAGCCTTCCCATATAGCAGCGATTTGTTTTCACTTAAGTATTTATTCAAATTTAAAACCACTGCGTTATAAAAAAAGATCTTGATTAAACATCGTAATTTTGCTGCATAAAAATTTCAACTGAAAGGGCAATTTCCAACACAATACCCGCCAATAGGTTTATTTGTAAACTTTCATTTTGTTGGATTTTCACTTTTGATATAAATAAATTGTTATTTCAGTTCTTTTTTTGTTTTTAATAGGTATCCCTACTTTTAAAACAAAACGGAAAATCATTTTACAAAGAGACTTTTAAAGAAGATGTATTATGGCTTTCATCGCATTCTGACCTGATCAATTGATCATTTAAAAATAATACTTACATATAAATATGTTTGCATTTTTGCGATTATCTGATTACTAGAACACGTTTACAATAAATATCAGGAGTATATACATAAGTAAGAACGTACAAACGATGCCAAAAAGTCAAGAATTATTGTTGCGGAAAAACAGTTGCCCGAATATTTAAGTTATCCTTTACCAAATAGTTGGCACAAAGAAAGATACCTACCACTTATATTACAAGGAGGGTAAGCATTTATCATCACCTCTTGTTGCAGGAATACATTTACAAATAGAATAAACAGGATAGCGCTAGATAAGAAACGAGAATTGCAATTTCCGTCGAAGAACTTCCCAACATCAAGTAAGAATAAACGTTACAGGTTCCCCTTTTCGAAGGCGATATCTATTTCTAAGTAAATAAGCTATCTATTTGTAAGATAACAAAGCGTGGAAATGCTGGGAACCGATACTACAACTATTTGTGCCTATCTTACGCCTTCTATTCTTATGTATTAATTTTAGTCAGTTTCAAATAACATATGAAAGCAAGAATCTACTCTGCTTGGAAATTTAGACTAAACAGGTTGAAAAAAAAATATGGAATGGTAATATTTACTAAATGTTATCTGAAACTAACTGTTAGTTGCTTATACAGACACAAATACTATATAATAGGTATATTATACCTGTATCTATGTTAATTTTTAAATGACCTTTCTTTCTTTCACTATATACAGGCCGTAAAAAGACTGCGACCTTTAAATTAAACCATATAATCTAATGAACATACTGAACAAATCTGAAGTAAAACACACGCGCAAAACATCAGAGAACTGCAAAACACTAACCATTGCATTCAACAGTAACCTAAAGACTTTAACTCGCAGGAGGAAGGTCTATTTTAGATCGCTGTGCGTGAGCAGTTGTTTCATGGACAACGCTTCCTCGAAAATCGCCCGTATATCGTTGCTTTAGGGTTCATGCATTTTTGTTTGAAACTCAAATATTTCTTAAACTAATGGTTGTCGCGGGTATGTTTCCTGGGAAAAGTGGTTCAGTATAATCGGTAGAATATGTAGTTTGATTTAAAGGTAGCAAGACTGTTTACACCCGGTATAGTACATAAAATTTATTTCAGAATACCATAAACTTATCCCCGTGCTCCTATCAAATTAATTGTTTTACCCACCCATTTCCAGAACAGTATTTGTAATAAGCCTGCTCCGATTTCCAAACTCACCAACAGTCCAATAAAAACACCTACAATATGCTATTTCTGACTGCGATATCAATGTCAAAATTTAGGAAGATTTAAACTAAATCTAAAAAAGCTTTAGCCAAAATTAAATAATTTTCTTTTATATGTAACGAAATTAAGATTATTTTTTTGGGTATTATTTTACTTGAAATGAATTTCATTTAGTAGGGCGAGATAAATTTGCATTGATTTCTTTAATACGTTAGAAGTTAAGTCCCTGTGACGGACGGACAGATAGGCGGACAAGATGGATAGAGAGCAGAGCTTTAGCAATTGGGTCTCGTTTGGCACCCTTCAGGTACGGAACCCTAAAAATGAAATGTATAATCACCTCTTTTACTCTGCCATAAATTCATGTCATTACACTCACGCAGCAAGAAATAGTCTCGTGTTCACGTACCGACGGTAAATCTTTTCGCGACAATATCAACTGGTACTATACAGAGTGTTAAGATGGTAAACTTTTTCTTGAAAACGGGATATTCTAACCATTAATATGAACAACTTTGAAAAACCCGCCTTTTTCTAGTTAATAGAAACAGAAGACTTAAATTCAAAATTCACTGAATAGTTATTCAACAAAACCTTATTATGTATGTATTGCATCGCAAAGTTTCCATTGGTTTCTGTAAATTAGAATTTAAAATTTATTTTCACCCAAAATTTCTTAAATTTTTTTTTTTTATTCTAATGTACAGAAACCAATGGAAACTTTGCGTTTAAGGTTTCGTTGAATAATTTTGAGTGAATTTTGAAATGAAGTGTTCTGATTCGATTAATTAGAAAAAGGCTGGTATTTCGCAATCCGGTTGCGAAAACCGCTCTTAAAACAAAATCAGCTGTTTCATACATTTGGATCGAGTTTGGAACAGTTGATTATTTTTTCGTGATTTCAAGGTTAGCCCCATAGTAAAAGTTGTTCATATTAATGGGTTGAACACCCTGTTTGAAGGAAACAGGTTATCAAATTTAGTATCTATAGGTATATCATTAAAGTTCTTGAAAAAGGCGCACATCTAACATGGTAAAAATGCTGTACTAGAAGTACAGTACTCCCAAAGAAATCTATAGCCGAGCGATCGGACGAGTACCACGTGACCTTATTGATTAAATATAAAGTGTAAGGAAGTACCAACTTTGCCGAATAGTGGCAAAGATTTGTATGCGCATTATTACCTTGGGAGTACTTACAATAAAGAATAATGAAAATCTAAAACAAATGAATGAGCAATGAGGTTTACTCATAGACATAGGATTCGCGCGCTTAATACATTCTAAATTTATGGGTTTACTCCACCCTCTATCCACGTGTTTTATTTTATTATTCATCTTGAAGTTTTTGCAAGTATATTTACGTATTTTATTTTCTCACACAAACGCTACCGGTTTATTGGTAAAAAAAATTCGTAGAAATAAGCTCGCCTTTGTGCATTTATATAGGAACGTTATTTTAGCAAAATAGAGATTTTCTTGTGTAAAATAATAATTTAAGGTAGTATTATATAAGATTTATATTATCGGCTGTAACCGTTTTCGGTCATGGCGGGTGGCGACCGCTTCAACTCCCACTCGGTACGGCGCGGCGCTCTGTGCTCCTGAATATGTCTTCCGTAAATCCCCGTGCGTACTGATCGGAATCATTGTAAAATGGACGTGAAATTAATCCATTATTATAATGTCAACATATATTTTATTATATATATTTCTTACCATTCAACTAATGCCGACGACAAAAAATAGTCGAAATACATGTGGAAATTTATTTTAATAAATTGTTTTTTTGTGAAACTATTCATTTATTGGATGTAATACTTATCATAATTATGTATATAATAATGTAACTTCTTCCCCTTTCCTGAATCGTACACTTAGATACAATGTACAAAATAAAATAACTGTTTATATTACTTATAGCACGGGGCGCCCTTTGGCGAAAATAACTTCATAGTGCTTCCGTGTTACGGAGAATCCTAGTATCGGAGCACACATATTCGAATTTATTATTATGTGCTAAGTTGTTAGTTTTACAGTCTAAGAAAGAATCTGTTAATGTGTCGGAAGCCTGCTTTGGGTATTACGAGTATTAGTCACAATTTTTTTTTCTCTATTTTTGTATTTTACCAACCTTAGGATAGGCCTAATTAAGTTTTTTCTGTAATACTAACCATTTAAGTAAATAAATAAATAACTTTTTTCTATCATCTTCAATTCTAACATTTATGATTTCAATTAGATGTTACTAAATCGTTTTAAGCTTTAAGAGTAAGTTTCCAGTTGGTATAAAATTGTGGCTGACGACATTGTCGCAATTTCAGACGGCATTAAGCACTCAGTGACAAGTGGTCGTGAACATCGACAAATACTGCTCTTTGTAGATTGTAGAGGTACATGTCAACAGCGCCGCCGGGCTACTCCAAACTAGGCCTTTCCTCACCAATCCTGGTTTGTTTAGTTTTACCATAATGAAAAACTTGTTTAACACTCTTAACGCCAGTGTATCATATATGATACACCTAGGGGTGTACCGTTCCTACTTCATGGACCAGTGTATTACTCAGTATACACCATTTTATACATTTTCTTTTAGCGTCTAAAAGTGCTGGCCCTTGAGAATACGTCAGTAGTCTTTTGATTGTGAATCGGTTTGAAAAATGTCAAAGTTATTGGAAAAAAAAGGTGTGTTTTTTGAGAAAATATCCTTGGCGCTGAGTGTGTTAAGGGCCCCTTATCTCTGGCATTGAGCATCTCATTTTTCGTCAAGTAGAACTGAACTCTATGACGTTTCATTATCGTTTAAAATAGCGCGCTCTGAGCCGTGGCTGTTACGATAAACGAAACATCGGGCGCTCTCAGAAATCAAGTTTTTCACTCAAAAAACGGTGAAAACGGTGTTTGCGGTGAAATTTTCAAAAACGTATCCGCAAAATTATTTTCTATATTACCTTTTCTTTAATGTCCTGTAATGTAAATTGTATAAAACAAAAAAAAAAACTGAAAAATCAACCAGATTTCAGATGTTTTTTGATCAAACGATCAAAAATTATACTTATGTGCCGCGTTTTGAACCGCAAAAAAATCTGCAGAAAGAATGTATCTAAAATATATATTTTTTCAGAGTTAAAAAATTACAATTTCATTGCTTAAAATTAATTTGAAAAGACACTAAATTGGGATAAGCCCACTTAATTCCTCCACAATTTTCAAATAACAGCAATATATGTATCTAAATAATATAAAACTGATGAAACTTAAAATTTCGCTTAAGTACTAGTGTAAAATAACCTACTTATGAAATAAGTAAGCTAAATGTAGTATTACATTTTTTAGTATACATTTTTATTTTATTAAACTTGACAAGGCTTTAACAAGCAATTTTTTCATTCAAAATAGTACTCCATCTAAATATCCCGACTGTATGTATGAGGTACTCGTATTATTAATTATAAATTTGAAAAAAGGATGTATCTAAAATTTTTTTTTCAGACATACAAAATTACAATTTCATTGCTTAAAATTAATTTGAAAAGACATTCAAAATAGTACTTCATCTAAATATCCTGACTGTATGTATATGTACTCGTATTTATACTGGATGTTAAGATAAAGGTGCGGAAGTCGGAAACTGGCAATAATACTCGTACATACGAACAACTTTTACTATGAAGCCAAACACCGAATCGCGAAAAAAAATCTGGTGTTCCATAGAAAAGTTACATAGCTACCCGACCAAAATGCAAGAAACAATAGACTTTTTTCTCGATTTCTGATTTTTTTTCACGGAAATTTTTGTTCGTGTGGTCGAACACTATCGCCAGTTTTTGGCTTCCACAACTTCATCTTAATAATCTGTATAATATATATATATGTATATTAATATGTGTGTATATGTTCATTCTTTTTTTTTACGTTTATATATATATATTTTTAAAGTATATCTGTGTTCAACAATATACAATATGTATTATTCTGTAATATTACGTTTTGTTAAAAATAGGACTTTGATTTTTTTTTGTTAGCATTTACACAACCCCCTTTTTCTCTCCACCCAAAGGTTGCCTGAGAGATATTGCTATAATTGCTATACAATGTCTGGTCTGTATGTTAGAATGTGTTGTTGAATATTTTTGTGAATATACAAAAAGTGTAGTAAATAAAAATACTAGGAAAGAGGAAAAGGGTCGAATTTCAAAGTTTATAATAGGGAAACATGCTTATTTCATTTCGATTTTTTAACTGTTATCTTTGTATGTAAGTGTAAGTTTTACCAAGATTGCTCAAAATACGATAAGATTGGATAGCACTGCCTCATCTAGTATCGCTTTACACAATGGTTTGTCTTTCTTTTGTTTTTATCTAAAGGTCCATCTTTCTCTTTGCTAGTTGATCGGATTAATTTTTTTCACAATTTATGACGAAAGCGCAATTACTCTTGCGGTTTGACTTAAAAAGCTTTTAATTGTCATTTTTTTTATTCTTAAAAAGAAAAAGTTTTGTAAATTATGTATTATTGACACGAATTGAAGATATTTATACAACACAAAATACGTAAACTCTTGACACAGACGGCTCAGACATACATTTGTACCTCTATCTTCGTCAGGTGTGTGTAAAAGTGACATTATTTTCCTACTTTCGAATGAAACTGTAAACGAGCAGAACAAAAAGGCAGAGCCTGCGATCTTGTCTAGTACCGCAACCTAGCCCACATCACTCTCGGTAATTTATCACATCATTACTCATAAGCAGGCGGGCTCTTCAGCTACTCCTATTATATCTACATAGGAGGAACATGAGGACCTATAGACAAGTTAAGTGTTAGTCATCTGTGAAAACTAAAACATCGAGACATATATCATAAGCTGTAGAGAGTCAGTCAGTTATATAAATGGTGATTTTGGTCATCAATATCTCAAGCACTGGAAGTTTCATAGGTTTTTTTTTTACAAAATAGCAACTTTGTAGTTTTAATAGATTTTGAGTTATGGTGGTGTCGAAAGTATCTTGAAAACCATTTCGCACAAACCATCGTTCAACAAACCATACAGGAGTGGTGAAATGATCTCCATGGTGCAAGGCGGGAAATTGTTTATCTTCGTGAAACCGAAAAAAAATGCTATACAACGATCTCCATTCATAAATTTTTGATCGCAAATCAGCGAGATATTTCGACTGGTCATTAGGTATGGAGATAAAATCCATATAGAGATTTATCTATGATATTTAGCTCAAGCCCCGAATTGAGTTCCTGAACACATTCCCTGTTATTCTTTTGAAAATGATTTTATATGTTACTAATGAAAATATACTCGTACCTGAAGATAGGAGCTCTTATTTATTTTTATTGATATATTCCTGCGGAATATTTCGAACGAACGTACCCACTTTCAATATTACAAAAAATATAAGTAAAAAAGCTCGTAAGAATGCTTCGTTTTATTGCAGGAATAGATAACATATGGGTGAGATATTTCTGTAAAAACTACCACCACGTTCTAATAAACACTTAGTAACATTGCAACTTTGTGTTAGTGAGAAAACCTGCGATGCTATTGTGTATCTTTCAATCGGTGTCCAATTACCTAAAATGTACAATTGTAATTGTCAAACGATCGAATGCCAATTGTCAAGGATAAGTTCGCATCTGAAGTGACGTCACAGTGCAAAGCAGTATCAATATCCACTGTAGGCAATTTTGACAGCTCAGATTTTATTGACCTCAGAATGTTTTCGTTAGCGTGCGTTCGGGTATGCATAGTTGCTTTTTTATTATTATTTATTATTTATTTATTTATTTATTTAATATAAAATTGTTCAGCATTACAGTATTAACCAAGTAACTGACCAATTCAAAGATATATACAAAGTAAAATGATTAAAAACATATTTAAAAACAAAGAAAGATAATATTATTAAAGAAATAAATATTTCTATATATAATGTTGATCTAGGGACATCGTCTTTGATTCTTCACTCTCACAGTACTTCAGACATTCCCTTAACACATCCATCGGTCTATCAGCAAAAAGGTCACACTGTGGTGTTGAGACCAAGAGTGCGCTGAGCTTGTCGAGCGCCCGTATAAGCGGAGATTCGCGGCGCGCCACCGTGCCTGCGGACGGCACCGACAATAAGCGGTGGGAACGGCCCCTTAAGTACTTATCGGGCACGAACAATCGGCAGACCTTTTCAACTAAATTGGGACAGTCGGTGTCTCCACGTAAAATTCGGCAAGCCGTTACCATTAGATCACAGGTTCGCCTGACTTCTAACGAGTTGTAACCTAACGTTCCCAGTAAATATTTGGTCGGGTACATAAATGGGTAATAGCCATATTTCTCTTTAAAAAGAAACCGTAAGAGGGCTTTCTGTAACTTTTCCAACATCAGAGCATAGGCATTTTCATGGGGACTCCATGTAATAGCACTTACTTCTATTTTGCTTCTTACCAGGGCTGTAAAGAGTAAGGATATCACTTTACAGTCGTGGAAGTCCTTGGCATTGCGAATGACAAAACCTAGTCTGCGGTAGCAATCTACAGCTAGTTTTCGTATGTGTTCGTGGAACGTGAGTTTTGTGTCAAAAATGACACGAAGATCACGAATAGAGTCGACACGAACAATCACATCAGAACCAAGCGTGTAGACAGCGTGTAAAGGTTGATGACCTCTAGTGAACGTCAAGACGCTGCACTTGGCCACATTGAAGTGAAGCTTGTTCTTGGTGCTCCACTCAAATACAGCATCTAGATCCCTTTGGAGCAAATGACAATCAAGGATGCTGTTAATAGAATTGATAAGCTTAAGGTCATCAGCGTAGAGCAAACATTTCGCATTTTTTATCACGAGCTCCAAGTCATCTATCATCATGATAAATAACAAAGGTCCCAGGATGGAACCTTGACTCACACCTGAGCAAGTATGGTAGGGCTTTGATGTATAACAGCCATGTCTAACATACTGCTGCCGATCCCGTAAGTAGTCCGCTATAAGCTTTAACAGCCCAGGAGCAAAACCAAGCGAGCATAACTTATTCAAGAGAACATCGTTATCCACGCGATCAAATGCTTTCCTGAAGTCAAGATAAGCTACGTCCACCTGGCCGCCCTTATCCATATGACCAGAAACGCTGTCTACTAGTGTCAGCAAGTTGGTATTGACTGAGCGACGACTTCGAAATCCGTGCTGTGAATCTCCCAAGAAAGGTTGAACCTGTTTTGATATTTTCTTGTGCAAGATCGACTCATAAACCTTAGCGGGTGAGCACAAGATCGCAACTGGTCTATAGTAATCGACTCTTGACGTATCACTCGTTTTTGGTATCGGACTGACTTTTGACAGCTTCCACCGCGAAGGATAAGTATTTGTTCTCACGGAAAGGTTTAATATATAGCACAGTGGAGGGATCAATGCATCACTGCATGCCTTCAAAATATAAGAGGGTACATTATCTGGTCCTACTGCGCTTCGAGGTCTAAGACGTCTTATAGCTAAAGCCACGTCATGTTGTGTTACCTCGTTGACGTTTACATAGTTCGCCGAATTGTTTGAGTTTAAACGGCTTGCCTCGTCGCCGTCCAAAACAGGTACAACTGGGAGAAACACACTTGCGAAGAACTCTGCGAAAGCTTCAGCCGCAGCCTCACCGACACATTCCTTACCTTCATGTATAACGCGGGGTTCAAAGCCTCCTTTAGACTTCAAACTCGCTACATGTTGCCAGAAAGAACGCGGATTATATTTAATACTGCTCTCAATATCCCGAATATGGTTATCATACTGCGATGTTATCCTAGTTTTGATGTCAGCTCTCAATCTACTAAAGGTTTGGTAGACGAGATGGTCTTTCGTAGCTTTCCATCTGCGGTGCAATGAAGCTTTACGATTTATATCCTTTATTAGATCTGAAGTGAACCAGACTGGATACCGCCTCTGTCGAGACTTGGGTCTAACTTTTTTTGGTACACTCAGATCAAAAATATTATAAAGAATATTATAGAAGGCCTCCAAAGCAATATTAACATTTTTCGCTTCTGTAACCGTTTCCCAACAAGCTTCGCTAATAAGTTGATGTAAAAGAATGAAATTAGCCTTTGAAAAATTCCAGTCTTGCTTAGGTGTGATGTTACTGGGATCGAGTGTTTGAGCGCAACGTGAACGAATTATTTCTTCCAGAGGGAAAACAATCTCAAGAGGTGGATGGTAAGCATCAGCACGAGGAACGAGGCCGCCGCCACTTACAGAACATACATCGACACTACCCAGATCCTCCGGGACCAACACCACATCCAGCTTACTTCCAAACGAATTAATTTCCTCGTTCATATCTTTCATTCCACAAACACTTAAAAAATAGCAGTAATAATTACAAACATTAACAGACGCACTATTCAGATTTAAATCGCCAAAAATAAGTACAACAGCAGTAAGTTCACTAATAATACTTTCAATTTTAGTAAAAAATTACATGTAGACGTCATCCTTTGATTTAGGCGGTATGTACACAACACAAACATTAAACTCCACTTTATGAAAAGTAAAAGAAGCCCACAAATCCTCTCCTATGTCGGTCTCCAGGTCAATGCGGCGTCGGAGTGCTATGCCATGTCTTGCAGCCAGCAAGACTCCGCCACACCTGGTAGGTCGATCTCTGCGCAGTATACTCCAGTCACCAATGATGACCTCTGCATCCTCCACGGTAGAATCATCCAATTTAAATCGATCCAAACCGCATTGTGGAATAAAGCACTGCGTCGAAGCAGTTTTTATTGAAAGCCACTTACAAATATTCAACATATTCGCATAGAGTAAGTTAAGTTCATAGTAGGTAGAACATTTATCATCTTTAAATTCATGTTTTTTTTTTTAACTTTGAGTTTTTTTTACCTATTTGATAAGAAAAACAATGTGATTATAACCTTGAATCTCAACACAACAAACACTACGAAACGAAAGACGCCATTGTAAATTTGTGAGTTTGACACTTCAAGTTATCAAATATTATTCGGTATATTTAAGGATATCAAACGGTTACACAGAAACGCATCGGTTGTTAAGGTAATTTAATTTAGTAGGGTAGCACTGTCGGAATGTATCGATAAAGTCGATAGACACCACTTGTAAGTACATTGGTGGGTTTCATGATATAAAATCGCAATTCTACTTCGGATATCCACCAAAGTAAGTTAGACATTAACATTTTAGACAATAACCCTGCAATTGGACTATTTTTGAGGGAAGTGTACAACGCACAGATAGCTCGGATGTTGAATCTTTAGTTTGTAAACTGTTAATCTCTTCTAATTGGTTTAAGTTCTGAACTGTTATGGCAGACGATAAATGTTTGGAGAAGGTCTCGGATAGCGACTATAAACCTTCATGTCAGCATGTATTACACTCGGTTGGTAAGGTTGTTTAATCTGATAATTATTGCAAATTCAGAGCGCCCTTAAGCCCAACTTATGAGTTTGTCTAGTCGCTTCAACTGTAGAGATAGCGTGTTTTAGTACTTTGAGATAAAATTTCACACGCTTCTGTAAGTATTACATCAACTCTATTATTAATTTTGAATTTGTATATTTTATGATACTGATTAGGAACTTAACTATAACGGATTTTCTTTGTAAATTTATGTATCAAACATTCAATAGTATTTTGTGCAACTGTAACATAATTTGAGACCTTGGGACACGAGTGCTTGATTGTTTACGTAACGAATGAAGTGAGTTTCGTAATAGTTTTGCACGAGTGGCCCAATGTCTAATTATGTTCAGTTGCAAGCTATATTTTATCTACGACCATCAAAAATATCGCGTTTATGTATAATATTTTCAACTAACAATTTCACGGAAAATGAGAAGAAGAACACTCGTTCATGAACCTTGAGTGCGTCGTCTGGTAATGCTGCCTTGAAGTCCAATCAGAATACAGGGGGTGTGGCTTGAGAAATGAGGTTGGGACTTATTTATCGTCTCTGTTGTTGATTGGCTCTCTAGCGGTTTTACTGGGCCAATCGCAGCGCAGAATCGCGGTGTTATTATGTAATAATAGGTCTTTGCATATGAAATTGCCGAAATTTTCTTACAGATTTATGAGTTCATAATTCCTGTAAGTCAATAGCTTTTTCAATTATTTATTTTTGTTTGAAAGTTGATTTCAAGGTTTTACATCTACGTATTAAATTTTGTTTTTATTTTCAGTTCCATTATAAAAATTAAATCTTCAAAAACAGTTCGTCCTAAATGCCATCCATTTCCACGATAAGATTCGTAATAAATTTTTACAGCTGTCACTTTTTAAAAATTAAATTCATGTTGCTGTTAGCTTAATGTTGTCTCATTCATACACAAAGAAATTACATAATTTGGATTTTTCATTCCTGAAAAAAATGCAAAAATGTTAGTACCGAAAATTGAGTTTCTTTCAAATTCTCTATAGAAAACGGCAATTTCATGTGTAAAGACCTAATAATAAACATCGGATACACAATCTAGGTACTTATAAATTATTTCGCGTTACTCAAAACTGAACTCTGTGACGTTTATTTTTTGTTAAAATAACGCGCTCTGAGTCGTGGCTGTTACGACATCCGAGAATGCCGAGTAAACAGAATTTTTATTGAATAACTCTCGAAATATAAAAAGTTTAGGGCTTTTGTTTATCATACATATCAATGTGATAATGGTATCGATTCGGCGCAACACAACTTATTTGACAGGACTAACCTTATTTTGAGCGTTCTGTATTTGTCTTTTAGATACAGGAAGAAAAAGGCAGAACGCTCAAATTAAGCTTAGTCCTGTCAAATAAGTTAAGGCTCCAGTCCCCTAAAAATCAGTATTCTTGCAGAATTATCAGAAAAGAAAGATTTTATTTTAGTTAGTAAGAAAGCAATAAATAAAATACATTTTACGTTAATTTATAGTGTGGAATTTGAAGATTTCAAAACACATTTTTTCATTTACTTTAATGCTACTTTTAATAGGTTTTTTAGGCTTCAAACATACCTTTATTTATGTTCTACGCGTTGAGAGTCTCATTCATGCACACGTCACGTAAAAATTATGACAAAAACAAGAAATTTATTCAGGTAACATTTATTCCCATATCTTCAACAATAATCTTACCTGGTTAATTTTTTGGATAATACTTTAGTTTTCTTATTTCGAGTGCTTTAAGTAGTTGTAATTTTATGAATTCAACCACTGATAAAAAAAAATTTTTCTACTAGAAAACTATCGTTTAGCGTAGTCAAATTTAAAACACGTAAAATAGAACTATTAATAAGTGAAATAACAAAAAACTGTATTTAAAAAATTATTTTAAGAACATTTATCAAATCGAAACTTATCGAGAGTTTAAAACACAAAACGCGTCGATATTTCCCTCAGTTTCGCTGGGACATCGCAGCGTTCAGACGTGTGTTGTGTAGCTCGACGTCATTTTACCTCCCCCTCGCACGGTTGCTCCCTTTCCCTCGCGTAGATTCTTATGGAGAGGCGAACTGTATCATTAAAGTTGCTCTACTTGAATATTGCACTTATCGTTTAATAAGTAAACTATGGATAAAATATTTTTTGAATATTTTAAGAAATCCCTGTTTCGATAAAATAAAGTTTAATCTACGTCCGTCCGTATTTCACAGCATCATAACTTTAGCACCGTAAAGATAAAGACATGAAATTTGGCACAAAAATAGCATTAATTTGCCTACATATTACATTGTAAAAAAAAATATGAAAAATTTGAAATTGTTTAAAATATTTTCAAAACAAAAGTGAGAAAAATAAAAAATATCCTAAAAATACAATATGGGTATCAAACTGTAGACACTAAAAAGGTGATTGTAAAAATATATACTTTTACTATATTTACTGGCACTGGTTTTGTGAAATCTTAAAAAAAACCACAATAATGTGTATGTCCGAAACTGGTAGACCGAAAAATATGAAAAAAAATCCATTTTAGATCATAACTGACCAATAACCGGGAAAACTATAGTGATTTAAAAACAACAAAAAAAAAAGGAAAATAAATGAAAAAAAAATTAAAAAAAAGCAATATGGGTATCACATTGTAGGTATTAAAAAGCTTATTGTAATAATATATAGTTTGGCTATATTTAATTGCATCTATTTCGATAAATCCTTGAAAATCTATAAAAAAATATTCATTTGTCCCCCCTCTTATCTCCAAAACTGGTGGACCGAAAAATATGAAAAAAATCTTGGTAATACGCGTTTACGCAAGAATTACAGAAAAAAAATGATAAAACTAAATTTATCATCCACAATACGGAACCCTAGGTTCTGACTGGAGTCTGACTCGCACTTGGCCGGTTTTTTTTCAAGATGTTTGCGGTAGGCCGTTTTTTTGGGTGGTTTTAATTTAGTTTTCGGAGCTTTTATTGCTACCCTTAATTTTTACCATAAGTATCCGGTTATCCGGATAATACATTATCCATTATCCGGATAGTAAAAATCTGCGAATAATTGCATGCCCTAATTCGCTTAGATTAAGTTATGTTAATGTGTGTTAATTCGAAAACCCGTAAAGCCGTATTTTAGAAGGTCTAAAAAACCCACGGGGATGGCGTGACACAAATTTTATACCAGCACCGCTGTTGCCACTTTTTGGAATAACTAAAGCCGAAGCTACATCCTTTTTATTACTTTACTTACTTTTATTTAAAATATCTTAAAAAGCTATCGAAGTCACTAAAACCGACAGTCGAGATAACAACGTGCTAGTCAATAATGCATCAAAACAAAAGAACGTACGCAGCTGCGGTTCTTATCATTAAAACATCACATTTCTAAAACTAAATTTTTTACCTTTTTTATTGCACCTTAGTCATAATCATGGACACACAAACCGACAGACACTTAATTACCGTAAGAGTTTCTATTTTTGCTATTATATTACTTTAAGAACTGATTGTAATATGTGTGTGAGTATTAGGAATACATAATTTTAAATGTTTTCATTGTTACGATTTGATTATTAATTTTCTACATTTCCAAATTTTATAAAGGTATTTTTTATGTACGGCATTAGTTAAATGAAAATCTTGATGAATAAAGAAATTTTCGGGCACAACTACACGCTTTTTAGGGCATGCAGGTTTCCTTAGAGCGATAGGGCTGATCACGTTGAGACGTAATAATCGTCAGAGAAACGCGGGTGTACTTATAGGTACACGTATGGGTGGACTTATGACTTGCATCTCACAGTTCACACTCGGAACACCTCGTGACACCCCTTCGGTAAAAATTTGCAAATAATTGCATGACCTAAATGTATTGTGTCTAAATACTAATCACTCTTACTGCTACCAATAAGCCATCTATTCCAGGTAGATTTACTTTTGTTTATTTTGCTTTTGCAAATTCATTTTGTTTGTTCCGATAAACAAACCAAACTTTGTAAATTACCGTTACTTGAACAATTAAAAATCTTCACATGTCAAATTTTAAGTAATCGTACACTCATTTAACGAAGTAGAGCAACATTCAGGTGCGGTCTCTAACATCTTAATGCAGCGGGGGGAGCGCCACTTCTAAAGACTCAGGCAAGATGAAAGCGAAATGTTGCAAAGAGAGTCTGGGGCCTTAAGTCGTGTTGCACCGAATCGACACAATTATTTACCTAATCTTCGGCTTAGTAGTTTGCACCATACTCGTACATGGTCAAACAGAAACTTGGTCAAAGCTTGAGGTAACTTCTTGATTTTATTCCATCGAGAATTAAATTTACATTTAGCAATTTTGTTTTGGGCCATTTTTGGGCTCTTGGAGTTGTAACGTCCTGGGGATCTAAAAAGGCCGACTTGGATGAATAAGGTTCAAAAGGTTATTTGTTTTGTATTGTTATAAAATCGGACTAATCTGAACTTAAATAATGGCATTTAAAATATTTCCCTAGCATTTAAAATGAATTTACAATGAATTTCTAAAGTTCTAGCTATAGGCCACACCCCCTTCTGGTCTCGCCCGGTCGCAGTTTTACGCGTGCTACGTCATTTTTGCCCTGCCGCTCATTCATTCGTTTTCGTTCTCTCGTCTTCTATGTAAAAGTATCTTGCGCGCTCTAAATTTTTAAGCTTTGACGAAATGTCTTCACAAAAAAATAGATACAAATACTGTACAGTGCCTCAATGTACAAACACGACTATCACTACACCTAATAAAGTGTTTGTTACCATGCCGCAAGGAGAAAAAATACGTAAATTGTGGTGTAATGCAATGAAACGTGACCCGAAGAAGAATGTAAGATTTTCCAACACTAGCGATCGTCATTGCTGTGAAGATCATTTCGACGTAAGTTTTCAAGTAAACTATTCAACAAATGTATTAACACTTCTTCAAGCTAAAGTTATTGTTTGTTTGCCCTTTGCCGCCATGCTGCGCCGCCGCCACGCCGCCGCGCCGTTTTAATAAACCTAATGTGAAGAAGTGCATGGACTTTTTGATGTTCAATCCACTGTTGGACATCCTTTTTTTCAGTACATTTGTGACGAAATTTTACGAATCCACATCTTATTGTACTTACCTACGTAGATACCTACATCTTACTGATAATAATCGCAATTCAAATGTTTTGTTTCTCAGGGTTTATAGTAATTTTAACTTATTTTACACTGTTTTTGTAAAAACCTAGTACAATTTTTGGGTAATTACCCGGATAAATAGCCAGTCTGCTACATTCGTCACCCAACTCTAGAGACAAGTATATTTTTTGGGTAAAGTTGTTGAAACCAACCTTTTTACATAAGTCTAGACGTTACCGGTTTAGTTATTTTTTTTTACCTCCTACCATATTAGGAGGTACGAGCCTTTTGCCCGCGGCTACACCTACGTTTATTCAATATTTGCCCAGTCATAACTAATAACCCACGTCATTTTAAATTTCGTTAAAATATTCAATGTACTTACACACATGACTTTTTTACCAGTTTATTATTATTATAAAATATAAACAATAAAAACAAAGATATTGCTTACGACGAACAGCCAACCGACTGTCGCGACTTTCCAAAACAAAGGGTCACACATTGGTAAAAAAGTACAAAGACATTTGTGACAGTTAAACTAGATACCTAACTATAAGTATCAAACAAGAAAATAAAGTTTATTAAACATTTTGTACCGTATTTGTAATAACTTTTCTTTAATGGAGTAGGTACCTAGACAAACGGACAGATATATATGTTAAGCTTAGGACTTAACAAATCTTAAAATGCTTCTTTTACAAGGAGTGCGTAGGTACATTATGTAAATAACATAAACTAATGTAAACATAAATTACTTCTTTCCACACAGTATATTTATATATATTATACATATATATTTAAAAGTAAGTACTTAGGTAAAAAATCTGGTCTTACCTTGCCGCTTTTGTACCGCGAATTTCAGCACTGATGTAGCTACTGTTTGATGCAAAATAACCTGCCATCATTATAGAATCTATCCCAGGCAAGTTATCAGATTGACCACGGTCAAAAACCTGCTCCATTATTGTTATACCACTCGAAAACGCTTCAAATGACCGATTCTCTACGTACAACAGACCACACTAAGGCGAAAATGACGTCACGAATTCACTGACTTGTCGGAACCGAGGTTTGAAGTTTAGAGTGCGGCGCGATGTTTTCATTCGTTTTCATATTGTAATAACTCCGGATATACTTGTCGTATTGACTTGAATTAAAAACTGTTGTTTAAGTAGAAGTTCACTCAGTGATAGTGTAATACCGAAATTGTGATTAATTTGTTGTTTTCTACGCTTATTATAAAATTGAAAGTATAATAGAGTCAGCGTTTTTTCACGTGTGCAAAAGAGATGGCATTAGAACCAGTACTGTGGAGCAGAATGATGTTGTGATTTATTTAAAACCGCCTTTTTAGAGGGGATGTCCTACTTAAATTTAGCAGGCTGAAATTCAGAATGTAAATTTTTTCATAATGCATATCGTAAGGACGTGAAACCCGAGGGGGTGTCAATGATGTTCCAAATTGGCATGTCGTAACGACGTGAAACCCGAGGGTTTGTCAAATGTGTTCCTAAATGTGAACTGTGAAATACAAGTCACATGGGTTGTGAGCCCTAATGCTGTACTTTGGGAACAAATAGGCCAACAGCCTGACCTGCCTTACGAAGCACGTAGACCGGACACAATAGACTGATCCACAACCAATTTTTTTTTTATCTTGAATGTATTTTCATAACTTGAACTTTGGCACTAGTTTCATTGTTATAGGATAATAATTGACGAAGTAAGAGAAGTTTAAATTTCATATCTTTAATGCGCGAGAATAAACGATAGCTCCCAGGAGCCGCCCTGAGAGTGACGTCACACGACTTGTCCCAAGCTTGTGCCTGCGTTTGTACACAGGGAAACTACTACAGCACCCGGAATGGGCAGTCCGTAAAAATGTTTCTTCCTATAAATATTGTGTTGTTCCAAAATGTCAATCAACAACGATATTTACACCTAAAAAAATATTTAAAATGGTCGTCGTCCGGTGATAATTTTGTCAATCACTTTTTTAATGTCTTTTCTTGACATTAAAGGTTGGGTTATGAAGAGTCGGGTCAAAAAGCCCAACAGTCTCAAAGAAGTCAGATATTTGAGTATCTCAACAGTAAATCTAAAATATTGTTTTAGGTACAAAAAGAACTTTACGGTGAGACTCCGTTGTCCATCTTTCCGTATGTCACTGCCTCATAACTTTAGCACCGTTAAAGATAAATACATGAAATTTGGCAAAAAAAATGCATTAATTTGCCCACATATCACGGTGTAAAAAAATATGAAAAATTTGAAATTGTTCAAAATATTTCCAAAACAAAAGTGAGAAAAATAAAAATATTATCCTAAAAATACAATATGGATATCAAATTGTAGATATTAAAAATCTGATTTTGAGAAATCTTTCAAAAACTACAAAAATATGTATCTTCCCCCCCCCCTTATCTCTGAAACTGGTATACAGAAAATATGAAAAAAATGACAATTACAGGAAAACAAAAATTGAGCCCAAATGAAAAATATGAAAAGAGAAGTAAAATTTAAAAAATATATATATATAAATAAAATATGGGTATCATATTGTAGGTATTAAAAAGCTGATTATCAAATTATATAGTTTGGCTATATTTAATTGCATCTATTTAGAGAAATTCTTGAAGACCCATAAAAAATTGTATTTCCCCCCCCCCTCCCTTATCTCCAAAACTAGTAGACAAAAAAATCATGGTAATATTACGTAAATATTACAGAAAAAATAAAGCGGTTGAGAAATTCACGAAAAACATGACAAAAATTATTTTATCATCCACAATACGGAACCCCAGGTACGCGAGTCTGAATCGCACTTAGCTGGTTTTTCAAATGTTTAAATGACAAAATTATTAAATGACTTTCTCAAAAAGTCCTCTTTGTAACCCTTTGATTTAAACTCCTAAAAACGAGAAACAAAGTGTAAAATCTGTAGAGCGTCCACACACGGTAGCGTCGTGTGACGTCAAATTGGTCAAGTGGGCAACGCGTTCATTTCAGCGGGCGTTTAGTACCAGTACATTAATTTTATTTGAAACTTTGATTGTTAATATCTTTGTAAGTACTTGGTATTTTCCGATGATTTAAAAACTTTTATCCATGTAAAAATACTACAAACGCTATCTGCTTACCCGTAAACATAAATAAGTTAGAGTTTTATCCATGTAAAAATACTACAAACGCTATCTGCTTACCCGTAAACATAAATAAGTTAGAGTGGGTAGTCTCACGGGGATTGAACCCACGACCTCTTGGATAGCAGGCGAGCACTCTACCACTCGGCCACATAGCGGTCTCTAGGCTAGTGCTAAACAACGCTAGTATTTAAAAGGCAACATATCCTACTTTTAATATACCGTAACTGAAATATGAAATGAAGAAAATAACGGCGTCACGCGTCGCTTTCTTTTCATGCACTCCACGCATCCGCCACTGGGCAACTTGCCCACTTGGCTGAGCAATGACACTACAAACTTATCTAGAGACGTGCCAACCAAAACTAGACCTTTTAATCAAGACTTTAAAATCTAAATAAATGGTTTCAAAAGTTGCTGCCTCGAGATTTATTAGTCCCGTTATGTTTATACTGTTCACTTCTTTATGAAACAAGCGCACTGCCCGACTCGGACGGGAAAAATAATGCACTTAAGGGTCTGGCTTAGATTAGGATGCATAGTTCATACAAACAGAATACCAGGATTTGAAATTATCAAGATAAGACATAAGACTCGATAACATTAACGTTAGATGCAAGTAGTCTCAATGAATTATAGACATTTTGCAATCAAGGTATTGATTTTTTGTTCATAATTTCGCGACTAAAATTTCGATTATATTTATCAAAGATAATTATCAACCTATATATATCTTGATGATTTTCTTGATTATTATAAAAGATAAGTATCAATGATAATTATCACTTGGAACCCTGCGGAATATCAAATTCATTTGTAAATTACTATGTGTACATATTTTAAAGGTAATGCGTATTTTTTCCGAATGGATTACATAATATTTAGGTTCCCAAATGTATATTTTATATGAACACTGATTTAAAAATGAAAGATTAAAAAAAATAAAAAATCCATAGAAAACTTAATTTTTCTCATAAGAGTCGAGAGAATCCGGAGAATTGCCTTGCCGCTTTTGCAATTTTGAATAATTTAAGATTTATATGCTTTTATTGCGAAATATCGTTTTGAATACTAATCTAATTATTACTAGAGTGCATTACAAACTAGAATGCAGTATGTGCATTACAAGCTGGTATATCAAGTAGTTACAAAAAATCGGTGTACAGATATGATGGAAAAATTCGTCGGTAGCGCGGTCGGTAGCGCGCCTGTCATGTAAGCAGAAGATCGCAGGTTCAAATCCTGGCCCGAGGAATTTTTTCAAAAATATTTGTTTTTAAATTTGTTTCTGATTGATTTGTAATGCACTCTAGTAATAATTTAAGATTTATACATAATTGTTTTTTTTTGTCAGATCAATCTACTTTCAGTTTAAACTTAAAAATATTATATCATAAAACCTATAAATATAAATACAGTAAATTTAATCTTAAAATTATTAAAATAAATAAAAAATGCTGGCCAGTTTAAACTAGATTATAGGTACTCTTATTGGAGGAATGCTTCGGTGGTTTAGACATGTATTTAGAGAGGACGAATGAAAGTAGAATTGCGAAAGAAATTTATGGTGCGCAAGTAAATTGTCTAACTTCAATAAATGCATCCTGTTATAGAATTAAATGTGGTTGAAAGAGCTCCGGTGTATCTTCCATTTGTGAAGGGTGTGACGGATAAAATAGGACATCTGCTTCGCCGGAAATACAGCATTAAAACATTTTTCCGTCCACCCAGTAGATTAAGGCAGTTACTGCGTTCGCCGAAGGACAAAGAGCCACTAAATACCCCCGGTGTTTATTCCATCCCATGTGACTGTGGCAAGAGTTACATCGGTGAGACGAGACGGAACGTGTCAACCAGACTGACGGAACACATTAGATGCATGAGAAAACTCGATTGCAACGGATCCGCCGTTGCAGACCATGTCGTAAATTCGGATACTACACATTTTATGAGATTCGATAAAGCGAAAGTGTTAGTTCGTGAAAAGTTATTCGTGCCACGTAAAATTCGCGAATCCATAGAAATAAGCCGACGTCCGAATTTCAATAGAGACAGTGGTTGGGCTTTGCCCGCGGTGTGGAAACCTGTGCTAAAAACAGTTACCGGATCACTCACAGACTTTACTGAAAGTGACGTAGATACTATAAGTTCCGCGTGTTTATCGTTGTTTGGTGTCACTCCGGTAATTAATAACGCAAGCCCGGAAGTAACTAATTGTGCGGACGCCCTACCGGTCCGACCACCAATACCATCTGCATCGATGTCATCCCGAGCCCTGCGAGCCGCAGCCCGCAGTGTGAGGCGTAACGTCGTCGCGTAAACGTCTTTACTCGCCCAGATGAAGGCAGTCTAAATCTGCTGAAACTGGTCGGCTTTCCCGATCATAACACGTATTGAGGTGAGCCGTTTTTATATAAATCAAATGCATCCTGATTGGCTAAAAATTATGTGTGATGTCATTTCTAGCAAATCACTATCCATTTGAAAGCGATAGACATTTAAGTTAGACAATAAGGCCTCAGGCCGCCCTAGAAGGACGTATATGCTGACTATTGCTGACCAAATAGCCGGCATACCGAAGAAGAGCACTGTCAAAAGTACCCGGAATAGAAGAATTTGTATTACTACATTGATGGATATGGAAGAGGTTGAAGAGGTGTGTCAAGATCGTAGCAGATGGAAATCTCTAGTCTCTACCTACCCCTCTGGGAGACAGGTGTAAGTGTGTATGTATGCAGTATTGTAATTAATACATAAAACACATTCAAATAATCCTCTAGGAGTGCTACTGAATTCGCAAGGACCTTAAAGTATTAATACCAGATTGCTTCGAAATTTATTCATAAAATATTCAATAAGCTTGTACCATATTTTCTCTATGAGCATCTGAACGGCTATGTTAAACGGGGAACATTAAAAATACATTAAGTATATGTAGCCGAAATATTCTTCTCCCCCTCCTCCTTACCCCCCTCAACGTACTCGAATATCCGTCGTACACGTTGTTCCCAGACACATTAAAACGTCAGCATTTTAATGTGGCCTTAAGGGGAGTCTCAGGACAATTATTTTCATCGTAATCCTATTTTAATTGAATCCTGTTAAAACTTTCAAGGAACCTACATTTTAAATATTTAAAAAAACGGATTTAACTCGCTTTATAGGGTTCCGTAGAGCCTAAAAGGTACAAAAGGAATCTTTATGGTGAGACTCCGTTGTCCATCCGTCCATCCGTCCGTCCGTATGTCACAGCCTTATAACTTTAGCACCGCTAAAGTAAAAGACATGAAATTTGGCACAAAAATATCATTAATTTGCCCACATATCACGGTGAAAAAAATATATGAAAAATTTTAAATTGTTCAAAATATTTCCAAAACATATTATCCTAAAAATACAAAACGGGTATCAAACTGTAGATATTAAAAATCTCATTGTAAAAGTACATACTTTTACTATATTTACTGGCACTGGTTTCGAGAAATCTTTAAAAAACCACAAAAATATGTATGTCTCCCTCGTTATCTCCTCGTTAACTACTCAACCGAAAAATATAAAAATAATGTCAAAATAAAAATAATATAAAAATAATAAAGAAAATATATGTAATAAAATAATAAATGTACATGAACTAAATTAAAGGTTTATTTAATTTATGTAGCAATATATTTACGATTTAAATGATAGGTAAAATATATGATAAACCCATTTTATTCTTTTGTGAATTTTTTAGATGCTAAAGATAATTTTTGTTTTAGGTGTCAAGATAATGATTAGTTAAACATAATGAACAGATAATCACTTGTACTATCTCACAAATTTACTTAGTACTTCCTGACCGGTTTCGCTTTTATGGCATTATGGTTAGTTAAACGTTCGAATGTATGCTTTTAAGTTTTTGACTATGACTTTTGCATTTTTAAGCTAAAAATTTGACTTTGTCAAGAAATACTTTTTATAAGATAAATCATCTTAAGGGTGGTGTTTCTAGATTTATGTCTCGCACGACTTATTATTCATGTGACAGAACATTGTCGCGTAATAAGATAAGTGGCATGTGATGTAGAGCCGAGCTACTATTATCCATCAAATAAAAAGTTTTTCTTATAATGGAGTTTTATTCGTTAGAACTTATTATTGCAATAAATAAATCCTTAGAAAAATTACTTAACTCGTACACAATACTGTTCGTGACATTGTGTGACATTGATGCTCAGACAGAACGTTTGAGCGCTCTAACAAAAGCCCACGAAATCATTGTTATTAACCGAGTCAATAAACGTTGCGAATAGAAAATGACAGACAGCTTTTTTTTTGTCTGGGCGACGACGGCTCTGTATAAAATACTACGTACGACGTTTTTGCCAGTGTCAAGTTAGATTCTGACATGGTTAGTTATTACAATTGAAAAAAAAGTTAATAAAAAAATATATTGTTAATTTTAATGTTATTTGATAGGATAAATTTTTCTAGGATACGTATTTTCAACATAGACCAAACACACAAACACCTGACATATTTATGTACACAGTATGGGATTTTAGCGATCGACAATATACACTATGACCGCTTTGCTTTTAATTCTATCTCTATTTGCATATGTCTAAGTGAGAGGTGAGAGGTGGATAGAACGGTCGCTATTTCTATTGCCAAGGTCTATTGGCTTTATTTATTTATTTAAAAAAGGTACACCAACAGCACAAGACTATTGTTACACTTAAAAAGAGCTTACATTTT
Organism: Ypsolopha sequella; assembly: GCA_934047225.1. NCBI lineage: Eukaryota > Metazoa > Arthropoda > Insecta > Lepidoptera > Ypsolophidae > Ypsolopha > Ypsolopha sequella. The sequence continues at coordinate 12,760,361 of OW203992.1, forward strand.
TATAAATATTCTGATACTTGCGCCACTTATAGGTATACACAACATTTGCCTAGTAGTTATAAACAAAAAGGAGTAAATCATCACACTACAAGAAGGAAAAATACACAAACAATATACCTAGTTTACAAACAAATTTAAAAAACTACAAACTAAAATTACCTAACTAAACACTAAATATACTAAATTAAACCTTAACCTAAGGAAGCTAATTAAATATTAACAAATTGAAATGAAAGCTACTACCTACTGATTACAAAATATGACTAAATCATTGTTTTCTTGTCATGAAAAGTTATTGTTCCTTAAGGCGCTATGGAAAAAAAATCGACACTTTTAGAGTATGCATATCTACTTCGGTTAAGAAGATATTAGTTTGAGAAAATAGTATTATTTTTGTTTTTTTTTTTTTCTAGGAATCTATTAAACAGAAATGCGAGTGCTGAAATTTGGCTTGGTAAAAATATTTATTGGGATGACCTTTTTGGCACCATTTCTCCGCGTTTGACAATTTGGAATGACGTACATATCGAATGCAATTATATTTTATTAGATGAGTTTTAACAGTATCAAGGACTAGCTCCTCTATTCTGTATCTTTAGTTGCCCACTAGACAGGGTGCCTATCATCAAAAACATAGATAAAAACTGAACTTTCAAAATAAGGCAACTTTGTGAGTATTGAACTATTTACGATCTGTGTCGTCACTTTAAGGACGAACATATTCGATAGTAAGTATATCTTTGTTTTTGATGATAGGCACATAGTCCAGTTGGCAACTAAATATACATAATAGGCCCTCTGGTTAAACGAAATTTTGATAGCAACTTGAGTACATTTTATGTCAATAAAACACCGTCATTTTGCTACTTTTCTTCGAATCCGCCGCTCTCGCACTAAGCATTTTTTCGCATATGGAGTAACAGAGACGCTGAAACATTAACATAAATATCTTCCAAATCAAAGTGTTTTTTTAGTGTTAAAAAGTTATATATTATTATCGGAGTACTTTTCTGGATCGGTTTAGGTAAGCCTTCTCGAAATTGGGATTAAATTCTGAGCTTTCTTTTAACTGCGATCTACTCGTTGTTGCAATAGAAATTTACATAAATATGTATTAATTTACATAAATATGTATTAATTAACATACATTTGTACTAAGATAAAGAGCGTACAAAGTATTGTATGCAAAAACTTAAGCAAATACAAAATAAATAATGGACATTAGAAATTGTTAAAAAAAAGTAGTAAAGAGAACGTCGTATACATTGAAGATACGGTTTCTGTCTAAACTAAGATATACTCGTTACCTGTTTGAAAATGTGCCTAATACGAATTTCCAAAATATTTTGAAACTCTCACGTTTTTAAGAAATTTTCGTTCTATCCCAGATAGCTAGCTACACCACCTCAGTTAAACTATCCATTCCATCCATGAGATACAAAAAAAAGTTGCTAGAATGATCTTATGACGCGTGGCTTGGTTGTGTCCAAAATCGGATCAAATACCGCTAGAATACTCCTTGTTTAACCCCCCCCCCCTGCCACTGTCATCCAAGCGCCATTAGATCCTTTTTTTTTGTCTTGGCAACGGCTGCTAGATTCTGACATTGTTAGTTATTCAAACTTTCAGACGCCGTTTGTTAAGGCCCTTACTATTGCCAAATGGGTACTTTCTAAAGCCTACTCCTCGTTTACGGCCAAAACAAAAATAATGAAAAAATGTATTATGAATAATCAGCTCTTAGACAAAATATGCAACATTTTTCTATTTCATACCACCAAAACTTCTACATGAAAAAATGTATTAACTAAATGGTGTTTTTTGGCTTGAATTTCTTACTGCTCCTAAGTGGCTTGGCCGATTGAATTCATTTATGCTTTGATAAATAGATAAACTTGATAGCTATAAACATAACATAGGATTATTCAATCGAACAATCACGTCCATGTGTAAAGTATAATTTTCTCCTATTTCGCTCTTTCAAGGACGCAGCGAGCGTCGTAACAGCCACTATGCATTGCGCGCTGATATGAACGTTATTTCAATGTCGTTTCCGTTGATATTCGTACTGACAAATATCGAGCTGCTAATTTGGCGATGGTAATCGCCTTAATCACGCCCGGCACAATAAAAAAAATGTAAAAAAAAACAGTTATATGTACTTTAATGTTATTTGATAGAATGAATTTTGCTAGGATTTTTTGTAGGTTTAGATAATAAATACTAGAATAAAGGCATTAGATTCATCAGATCCTTGTAGCAATGTACTTATAACGCGAACAGAAGACAGACGGAAAGTCTGACTCTGCAGCTTCGCCATTACGGTTTCTAGAAAACGTATTCAACAAAAAGGAATGTTTTGTGAAATGATGATATGTAAATAATCTGCGGCGGCGGTCGTCGCCAGAGAGCAGCGTCAGGTGGACCTAAGCAAAATGTAAATATCCCTGATTATTCCCCCAACGCGTACCTGTTAAAGTCAGCGAATAGTAAACCGGGACCTTGTTTTCTGTTTAATTTCCCTTCCCGATAATATTACACAGATTGTTCTTAATTACTGCTCGTAAATATTATCAACGAAATGAAACAATGAGCTTTATTTTCAGAAGTAAGAACACACCGTAAACATTTTTTTGACGCAATAAATTAAACAATCATTTATAGTTCAAAAAGGATTCGTTATAGTATTTGTGGGGAATCATCCAAAATTAATTAAAATACGGGTTTACTGATAATAATAGTTGTAATCTGCCGACCATAATTTATCACCGTCTTAAAGAAGAAAAAACATTAAAATTAAAATAACTAAAAAAAAACTGTAATTTTCTTGTGGTTTTGTGGAAAGAGACAAAATTTGTCATTACCAAGATACAGAAAACTGGAGCTAGTTCACGAAAAAGGTACTCCTTTGTTGAATCCGCAACAGTATTTAAACGAAGTATTCTTTGACCACATGTTCTGTGAACGAGTCTTAGAGCGCTCGCCTACTCACGTAGAGGTCGTGGGGTCAATCTACGACCTCTACGTGAGCAGGTTAGGTGGTTAGAATAGGTTAAAACTTATACTAATTGTATAGTATAAGTTCTATGTTAAAAAAATAATCTTGCTATTTATATAATATTAATATTAATAATATTGCATTTAGCAAGATCTTGCTAAGTTTCTTGCCCCTTTTCTTAGCAAGACTAATCGAATGGCAGTTCGCGAGCGTGCGCAGTACCTAGGGTTATCCTCGGTCACTAGGGATGGGAAAAGTCGACATTCTAGCGAGTCAATTTTTGTTTCGGCCATGTCTTCGGAACGGAAGGTAATACATCCCTAAGGGTCGAACCATAAGGTGCCAGAAAATATATATTTTTTTTTCAAATGTCAAAACTTTAACGGCCCGTATCTCCCAAACGGCTGAAGCTAGACCCATGTTCATGGTACTCTAAGAAAAGGGCTCGACGAGATCTATCTGAAAATAAAATTGAAAAAATAAAGTCGAAGAAAAAAAAATGCGAAAACTTTGATCGGCCATATCTCCCGAACCGCAGGTCCTAGCGAGTTGCGGTTTTAACTACAGTGATCGGTTCACCAGGAGCTACCCGACCGCAAAAAAGAATTTGACTTGCTTTAAACTCGGTATCAAGGGGCAGTTGGGGACGCTAATTACGAACCCGTATTCAAATTTAACGTAATTTGACAATTTTGACAGTTTTTTAACATCTCTCGCACTGCAGGTCCTATAGCGAGTTGCGGTTTGGACGACAGTGAAAGGTTCGCCAGCGACTACCCTATCGCAATTTTTTTTTTTTTGACATTTGACATGTTTTGACAGTTTTTTATTATCTCCCGAACCGCAGTTCGTAGCGAGTTGCGGTTTAGACGACAATGAAAGGTTCGCCAGGAATTACCCGAACGCAATTTTTTTTTTTGACATTTGACAGGTTTTGACAGTTTTTTATTATCTCCCGAACCGCAGATCGTAGCGAGTTGCGGTTTGGACTACAGTGATAGGTTGGCCAGGGATTACCCGACAGCAAATTATTTTTTGACATTTGACAGGTTTTTACAGTTTTTTATTATCTCCCGAACCGCAGGTCGTAGTGAGTTGCGGTTTGGACTACAATGATCGGTTCGCAAGGGACTACCCGACCGCAAAATTTTTTAAACTTTTTTTTTAATAATAAAACATTATTTTATTACAACAAGGCATAAACAATACACGCGGGCTGCTGGCAGCCCGCGCACCACGCAAAACACTAGTCGTATATATATTGCTACATAAAATAAATAAACCTTTAATCTAGTTCAAGTACATTTACTATTTTATTACATATATTTTTATAAGATTAAATTTTTGACTTGCGAAACGTGTATTACCTACTTTGCAAAATAAACTATTTGAATTTGAATTTGAATCCCCACCGTGCATATTCATTTGAGTTCAGTCTGCGTGCTTTGTCCGTTTGTACCCGAAATACGGCAATAATAATCGTCGGTGAAAACCGAGTGTACAGTGTGTACTGTTACTTGCATTTCACAGTTCACACTTGGGACCCCTTCAATGTCGTGTGTGTATGTTTTTCTTTATATTTTTATTCAATTCAGGTCAGGTCAGGTCATAATATCTATGTTATCGTTTTTCAAGGGAGCAAGGTATGTAAAGGAGTATTTCACTGCTTTTTATTACCTAAAATTATTTTTAATTTCCATTATAATATCGAAGTTTTATATTATCTAGAAGGCCTTTTTTTTTTAATTTGGTAAATTAGTTAATTTATTATTCGATTAAACCTGAAAAACGAAAAATTTTCTTTAATTTAACACTAAATAAATTATTTGACTGACCTAAGAACCTGGGAGACGTCATATGGTCACTTGGTGCTCATTATGGTCCTGAACTCGACAGACAGCACTGACAGACATGACCCGACTGAGCGACAAACTAGACCGCTCAAAATTTCAAGTAATAGCAACAAAAACATCGCACAACTACATAACCACCATCATCCATTACGAACATTTTTTACATAAGAAGAGCAGTAATTAGATAATATATCAGAAGTAATCAGCACCATCTATCTATAGATAAACCTACTTATTTAGAAAAAAGTTACTAAAATTGTTAACAAGTGTCACTTTTCCTTTTTATTTCATATAACTTTTTTGTCAATATTTTATTGCATTCTACTGATGATGACGGAGAAAAAAGGTATTTCTATTGTTTTACTATTAATAAATAAACGAAATAAATAAATAAAGCTCAAAAAAGCACAATATAATATATCAAATTAAATAACCATCACTTTTACAAAAGTAGTATTATAACATTATTTTTATTATCTACCTATATGAATATATTCATCTAAAAATATCAGATTTTTTTATTTTACATAGATACTGCATAAAAGTTTATGCAGTCCCTTATAATTTGTTTTCAATCTTTTTGTTGTTTTGTGTAGACTAAAAAAAGAGTAGGTTGTATTTGTTTGTATGAAACGATTAATATAAATGCCAAAATTTTAAATAGCATTTAAATTTAATTATGCTGAACCGGCGAATAAAAAAAACATTTTTTTCGTTCACTGTGCTGAACACATTTAATTTGACAGTATTGTATTGACATTTTGTTTAATACATAGATATAGACAGACAGATAGATAGATAGATATAACATTTATTTCTCAAAAACACGACACATACATACAAAAAGCAAATTAGAACTTAAATAAAAGAAAAAAAAGAAATAAAGTTAAAACACAAAGAAAGTTAAAGGAGAATGCTCACGAAGTATGAAGAAAAAACCCAGGCCCGGCGCAAACGAAATGTATCTAATGGGTGATAAAATAATGTATAGGGAGCATCATCAAAATCGATGGCTAAATGTAAGAAATTGCTATTTGTTTATTGTTTATATCCGTTTCTAAATACAAATATATAGGACAGTGCCAATAAAGAAGAGTTTTATAAATGGCGGCCGAAGTATTATATGCATATTTGTCAGATTGTGTTCAAATATTCTTGTGACGATGGTGATGATAATAATTATCTTTCATCATTTACAAATTTTAATACTTTTTCGTAATGTTTTTATTATGCCAATCACAAAAATTAATTAAAATGTTCTTAAAATACTCATAAAACAATAAAAAAATCAACAAACGTTTTAACATCAATATGGCATACCATTATTTCTTATCAAACTGTACAATATACCAAGATTTTCTGATTGGTTAGACCGCGTTAAGAGAATGGTACCTACAACCTATTGTCTTACGTCACTTGTTACTTAGTTGCGGTTGTCTGAAGTGACATAAACGCACGAACAATAAGTAAACGGATATAATAAGGTGGGATCGCTACGGCCGTAGCGTAGTCATTGCTTGTAACTGGAAAGCTAACTCGTAGAAGTTGCGGTTGTCTGGAGTGATAAAAACTTACGAACAATAACTACGCGGATATAATAAGGTGGGATCGCTACAGCCGTAGCGTAGTGCTTGCTTGTAATTGGAAAGCTAACTCGTAGATCTTGCGGTTGTCTGGAGTGATAAAAACTTACGAACAATAACTACGCGGATATAATAAGGTGGCATCGCTACAGCCGTAGCGTAGTGCTTGCTTGTAATTGGAAAGCTAACTCGTAGATCTTGCGGTTGTCTGGAGTGATAAAAACTTGCGAACAATAACTACGCGGATATAATAAGGTGGGATCGCTACAGCCGTAGCGTAGTGCTTGCTTGTAATTGGAAAGCTAACTCGTAGATCTTGCGGTTGTCTGGAGTGATAAAAACTTACGAACAATAACTACGCGGATATAATAAGGTGGGATCGCTACAGCCGTAGCGTAGTGCTTGCTTGTAAGTCGAAAGCTAACTCGTAGATCTTGCGGTTGTCTGGAGTGATAAAAACTTACGAACAATAACTACGCGGATATAATAAGGTGGGATCGCTACAGCCGTAGCGTAGTGCTTGCTTGTAAGTCGAAAGCTAACTCGTTTAACTTGTTATCTCTACGTTCAATTTAAATTCAATATACTAGGTATGTAAAGGTATATTCGAACAGCCAGCAATGAGAAGAGCCCAGAGTCACTACTATGGAAAGTTGAAATTTTGTTCTTCAAATTTTACATAAAATATTATTGATCCGTAATACCGCGATCACTTCTACAATATTTATGTCGTCAATACCGCAGTGCTGAAAGGCTAAGATGGCTAACCAGTGCGTTGTTCCTGTGATGACGTACGGTGCTGAAACGTGATGAAACAAAACAAAGGGCTTGATCCACCGATAAAAGGTAGCTCAACGAGGTATGGAGCGAGCTATGCTCGGGATATCTCTGATGGATAAAATCCAAAACGAGGAGATCCGTCGGAGATCAAAAGTGACCGACACAGCCTGCCGAATCAGTAATTTGAAGTGGCAGTGGGTTGTCGCTGACATAATGGCCGTTGGGGCAGAAAGGCGTTAGAACGTATCGCGGAGCATAGCGTAGGCCAACTTCGTGCCCGCTAGACAGACGACCTGAAGGTGGTAGTCCATGTCCAGACTGTTGAATGGATGGTACTTACCAAGCCTACTGCATGAATTTGGCTACATAAATTAATGTCACCTTGCTTTTTCTTTTCTCAAATAACGTAAGTAAAATCAAGTAATTTTAATGGAAATAACACATAAATTCGAAGTCGTTACAAGCGGAAACAGTACGCCAGCGCCCCGTCGCCTCCGGTGACGTCGGAAGCACCAATAATTGGCGGCTTCCACGTCCGGACCTGTCCACTTCCCACACACGCTCTCACAACTCTCGACTAGTCGACCACATCCTTGCTCTTCCAACAAAACTTAGGTTTGCCTCAAGAAGACACAACAAAAGGAAACATCTAGCCCAGGCCCGTCCAACCCGCGTCCGGCCCGCGAACGTAGTTGTTTTCATACACTATGAGTCTATACAACGTGAAATTTAAGTAATTTTGTTAACGAAAACTGGTGATAGTATACTTGTCCATATAAACAATTTTTACTATGGAGCCAACCCTGAAATCGTAAAAAAAATATCAGCTGTTCCATAAAAAAATTAAATACCTATTCGACCCAAATGTATGAAACAGCAGATTTTTTTTTTCACGATTTCAGGGTTGGCTTCATAGTAATAGTTGTTCATATGGACGAGTACTATCACCAGTTTTCGTTAACAAAATGACTTAAATTTCACGTTGTATACAATTTTACTCTATCATTCTCTTTTTGGAAGCACATACTTGCGAGCAGTCCTTTTCTCACATGAAACATGTAAAGTCAAAAACAAGATCGTCATTGACGGACGACCACCTAAACGGCCTTTTCGGCATTGTGACCGACCTGATATAGACACACTCTGCAAACAAAAAAATGTCAACTATCCCATTAATATTTATTTGCTTATTTGTATACAAAAGCAACCTATGATTTCAATATATTTCATGGTACCGCCTACCTGAATTTGTGTTTTATTTACATCTGCTCTCCTGCATTCCTAAAAGACAAAATACATATTTTGGCCCGCCACAATGTTAAACCACCATAGAATTATGTTGGACACCCCTGATCTAGTCAATGTTTGTAAAGATCTCCAAACCACAATAAAAATAAATAAGGTATTTATTTTTCTCACTCCAGCAATAAAAACCTTATTCTCAATAACACTTGACTTAATTTCACGACTCTTGTCACGGTGTCACATGTAGGTAGTACAAATATATATAATCCGTATAAATATATATTAGATCTTTGGGTGTTATTACAACATCTTGAAAAAATATTTGCTTAACCCTCTCTCGATTCCACACGATTTTTCTTTAGGTGAACAGAATAACCAACAGAAATGACAGATTTTCGAAATCAATAACATTTCATATACTTCACTAGGACGCCTGTACAAATATTATTGGAAAATATTCTGAGAGAGCCGTTGATAAATCTGAATATTTTTCAGAGAGACACATTGCGTCGTCCTTACACTGTGAGGAAATCCTCTGGAACAAATCGATAACCCAGTGTTGAATGAATCTGTATGTAGTCTTCAACCACCTTTATAAAATAAATAGCCACATCTCAATAAATCGCATTCTGTACTTTATTATATGAAATTAAATTATATATTTATCTGTTAAAAAAATTTTTCTTTTCACCTTGAGTGAAAAATCAATGTGGTTATAAATATCTATATTTACCCGCAACAGGTATATAAGTTAATTTTCTAGGCGAGCTATTGCATAATTTTCTAGCAGAAAACTTAAACGTTGACTGGAGCTTTTATACAAAATATTTACTCTGGTCGTGGGCTCAATGAATACACGACTAACCCGAGTTGCCCCCACCCTTTTATTCCCTTTCAGAGTACCTGTGGCTTTTAAAGTGGGTTGCCCGCAGCTTGTCTTTCAGGGAGTGGGCTCCCGCGTTCTTTTCATATCTGCGCTTCAATTTCCCGGTGCAATTTATATGCACTTTGTAGCAGCCCTGCTCAAAAGCATCTCTGCTGAGCGTTTATTTGCGAGGAGTGCTACTGTTAAATGCCATTTTTTCTACTGAAGAAGCGTCTTGATGACGGCGTTCATAGTTAATGAGCAGCCAGTATCCGGCGGGTGTAACGTCGCAAATTGCCCTCTCTTCAGAGCCCGTCGTTTGCCAACTCAAGTGGAGTTGGTCTAGCGTGAAAGAAGCTTCCGACCGTGCGTTATTGTTTACCACTGAAATGGCTTCCTTTCACTGGAAACTCGCGAATACCAAAGTTTACACAGGCCGGAAAACTATCTCCTCTTGCAATGCGAGCACATGTGAAGAAAAATTACATGCACTATAGAGAGTAGCTCTCAGTCTTGTTACTGTGCTTGTTACTGACTCAAAAGAACTAGTTGCTGGAGTGATGCAGACAGCTTTGAATGGCTTCGGCTTTCAAAGTGGTCCAATCTGTTATTATAAAAACGGAATGAGAGCTCAAATCATATTAAAACGGTATTTACTCTTGTCTTCTTGGTTTCGTATTGTTACCTTGGTACCTTACAAATGTTAACACAACGCTTTCTTTCAATATTTCCATAACAATTTTTTGCTTTTCTGATGGAACGTGAAAGACTAATAATAAAAATGCCGTTGAATCGATGCCAAGTGGGTTAGAAAAGTCTGTCCCATGTTTATGACTTTTATGATAATAATAAATTGTGATTAATTTTCAGCTGTCTTTTACTATAAAATTGTCCATTCCTTAAATTGTAATGGGATTAAATATTCTAGAACAAGCTGAAATTTATTTTAAATAGGAACAAGATTTTTCAAAATACACATTTAAAATTAATAGTATTCGTAAAACAAGATGAATCATTGAGTAATTATTTCCCGTTGTATGTCCGGTATGTTTGTAGTTCCGATGCAGGCCATGTTTCATAAACTAAGTGGTATTATCAAACCGCGCCGATTGTTACGTCGGTCGGACTTTGACAAGTGTTCGACGCCCAGTGATTAATGCGTTTTCAATTATGGCTACTGAACGGAGTGCGCATGCGATGCGATCGGTTTTTATTTATTATTAGAAGACCACTAGAGTCCCACACAACGTTACGTGACTATGACACTGTTTCACTCAGTGCCACTTGTGTTTACGATTACGAGTGTTTAACATTCTATCACAGTGTGTGTATGTCAGTGTATTAGATTGTTTGATTGACCAGTGTTTTCTTTCTCATTTTTTTTTCAATTCTAAGGAAGGTTATGTCGTCTGATACAGGTAACTACAATTCACCACCCATATTCGATTTGTACTATAAGTTGTTCAGTTTAAATTTTGATTAAAATGCTTGTGACGCATACGTAAAAATCTCTAATTAATGTGCATATTCAGTATGTATAAATAATTCAGCAGTTTAACGGTTTACAAACAATTTCAAACAGATTTTGAATCCTATTTTAGTTAAAACCTGTAACAGCGATACAAAGCTTTGTGGTTCAAAGCTAAATTAGTTTTTTCTAGATTTACAGTTATTCACAGTTTTTATCACTTCTTTAAAAGTCCATTAACACTTTTTAATACAAGTTTATTTGTGAAAGCATGTACGATTGAATAGTATTTTTTCAGAAGCTGCGTTTGAAGTTCGAAGGAAAAGCGATAGTTTTGTCGCAAGCTTAGAATTATATCCCACGAAAACGTGAGTAAAGTAAGTAATGCTTTTGAACTTTGAATATTGTTTATTTGTGTACAGTATTTACAAACGAACCCCATTTTTATACTTTTACTGGAATACCCATTGCTTATTAATTTTTACACTTCATATGTTAGTGGAAATAACATTTATACATTTATTTTTCAGAAATTGTATAGATGGCAAGGAGAAAAGGCGGAAGTTTATACATATATGCACATGCTTGCCCACTTTGCAAGAAATAAAACAATATATCGGTGTTTTGCTGTGTGGTAAAGTATACATTGTTTTTTTTAAAGGTCTCATACTCTTGTAGAGCGTAGAATAAAAATATAAACGATATTTCGCTTTTATTGAACGAGCACGCGAAGCGAGCGAAATTCTCCGAGTCTTGAACTTGAACAGTCCGATGTGTGTATGTATGTATTAATGTATGTATGTATGTACGATTGTTTGTCCGATGATATATCAAGTATCGTTGATTGGAACGTCATGAAATTTGATAAGCGAGTAAATGAGACAAAAATGCTTTTTAAGTTCAAACATGAGCCAAATCAGTCAAGGGGTTGCCGAGACATCGGGTTGGGGTCCGTGAGTTTACAGTTCGGGGCGAACTACTAGTATTTTTGAATGATCGAGCAAAGCGAGCGAAGTTCTCCGAGTATACTAGAACAACCCGATGTTTGTATGTATGTATTAATGTATGTATACAGGATGTAATCGTTAAGTGTCACCAGACGATTATTCCGTAAATATTACAGATATCAAAAAATTTTAAACTGATATCGAAAGTACGTTACCTAATCAGTAAAATGGCATCAATAACTTTTTGAAAATCAAACGAGAAGTATCCAAAATTTTGATATTAAACATTCCCATACGTTTAGTATGAGATTAGTGGAAAGGTTTTAGTTTCCTTATTTTAAGTGGTCTAGTATTCTATGATTACGTATGATATGATAATAATGATTTTCAAGTAGATACACGTGTAGATTAATTACGTTACCACTTCAAATTAGTAATAAATCTTGTTTCAATATCGCTAAATGTATGGGAATGTTTAATGTCAAAATTTTGGATACTTCTCGTTTGATTTTCAAAAAGTTATTGATAAAATTACGTCAATAACTTTTTACTGATTAGGTAACGTACTTTCGATATCAGTTTCAAATTTTTTGATATATGTAATAGTTACCGAATAATCGCCTGGTCACACTTAACGATTACATCCTGTATATGTATAAATGTTTATCCGACGATAACTCGAGTTTCGTTGATTGGAACGTCACAAAATTTGGTAAGTGAGTAGAGAAAATAAAAATATGTTTTAAGTTTAAACATGAGCCAAATAGCTCAAGGGATTGCCGACATATGGGATTGGGGGTCCGCGAGTTCAAAGTTCAGGGTTCACTACTAGTATACTCATATTTGAAATATACCCGTTAATTAACAGAGCGCGATTACTTGATGACGAAGCAAAGTTACTTGGTGTCAAAAAAAATATGTAAATTGTGATGTAGGTTGCGAGTATTGCAGACGGCTTCCTCTAAAGAGTCTGCTTCAAGATCTAAAAGCGAATAGAGATTATTTAACTGATATTTTAGCGGTATATTGTGGTCACAGACATATTAGCAAGGTTCATGGGCGTCATGGCCCATTTAATTATGTTTATTGTGACCTAGAACGAGGCGGTTATTACCATAACACATTCTGGAGTAATAGACTAGCTGAAATGTATGCAAATTATTGTTATTAGGGGTGTAAACTTTTATGTGATGCATTTCAACTTCATACATTATGTTTATTAACGAAACTAGCCTTTCACCCGCGGCTTCGCTTGCGTTTAAGATTATTCAATCTTTACCCCGTTTTCGTTTTGGCGATTATTTTCACTACGATGATAATACAGAAAACCGTATCCAAATCCGTTCAATCAGACACACATACAGACAGACAAAAATTATAAAAACCGGCCAAGTGCGAGTCGGCCCTCGCTCTTTTAGGGTTCCGTACATATGACCAATTATTTCAAACTAGTTATTTATTTAATTTTAGGTAATGCTCTAATTCTGTCAGACATAAAACTGCAAAATTAAGTTGGTTGAGTATTTGGGGACTAAAACTACATTATAAATCGGCGTATTTAGTATTTTTTGTTTAAATATAGCATATGGTACATAATATACACATAGTTCAAATTCTTAACTGCTTTGGCCTTTGAGATAGATCCCGTAACAAAAATGGTCTAAACATGGCAACATCAAAAGAATAACTATCGAGTGAATTTTGAATTTTAGTGTTCTGTTTCAATTTATTATAAAAAGGTGGGTTTTCTTGTATATGTAAGTTACCTTATATAAGTAGGAGTATATAAAAATTTGCTCGAACATCTTGTCAATTATAAATTCTTTTTATTAAATTCATAACTTTCCTCAACAGGCTTGTCACTTTGGGGAACATCATGGTTCCTCCTCGACTCGCTGGTGCTGCCTGGAGGCTACATCTTCAACATGGCAGCCGTCGTCATTCTAGGATACATATCCGGGCATACCCTAGAACGCTATACAACTATCCATCCTGTAGTCGGAATGACACTTATAGGAGCACTATTCAGATATTTCAGCAACGATAATTTCTTGGAACAGCCTGTAGCTAACGTAATCGATTATCATTTAAGGTAAGTGTCGAACGGCGAGGACGATAAATATTGCATAATCTTAATAGCTTTCGGCTTTTTTAAGATGGAAAATTTGAATATTTCCTTCATTTATTATAGTCAAGTACAAGTAACTGATATCACCGATAGTTCTGTGGGTAGAACATAATTATATCTTTATCGAAATGATGAAAGTAAATCAATTGTGTTCGGTTGAGTGCTTTAGTAGGTACGTTAAAGTGAAGTAGAGATTGGGAAAATGTATCTACTGTGAGAATGCAGGATTAACTTATCTAGAGACAAGCGAGTGAGCAAGCAACCTTATCAAATTCAACGTAAGCGAAATCGAATGAAACTTTTTTTTATTGTTACCCAATATTGAAAAATATCTTTTTGTCATAAGCTGGACAATTATCCAAAAATATTCGTATCAGGTTCTATAATGTGACGATCCAGCACATTACAGATATAAAATTTCAGATGTCTACTTAGTATTTTTTTTTTCAATATGTGAAAGTTTTAAATTATGTATTTTAGATAATCAAAAAATTCCTATATCTTCTAAAAAATATATTTATTTAATTTTTATATTTTATTCAATTTACGATTATTAAAATAATAATACTTTTCATGTTGCACGCCTCTGGAACCGTTTACCGCTTTCTTTACAAAAGTTGAGAATTTGTGATCAAAGTGAAGCAATTTTTTCATTTCGAATACCCGTCAAAACAAAACTTCATCTAAATATCCCGCCCTTATTTAAGAATATATATATTTATGTTTATTTCATATATACGTTTATGTATTTCTTGTTAAGTATGTACATATACAACGTGTAACAGAAAGATGTAACCATATTTGAAGAGCTTATTCAGTCAATGGTATAGAACAACTTTTACTATGGCACAAACCATGTACATCGAAAAAAAAAGTTTACTGTTTCATAGAAAAATGCAATGTTAGTCGGCAAAATGTATGGAAGAGCAAATTTTTTTGAGGTTTCATGGTTTATTCCATAGTAAACTGAATAACCTCTTCAAATATGGTTACACCTTTCTGTTACACATTGTATCTTAAGCAATAAAAAATATATTCTATTATTATGTTAAAATTATGTAAGTTTATTTTAAGCAGCCCTCAGATAATTTGTTATCTTTTTATGTTAGTTTTTTATTATAGTTTCTTTCTACCCAAAGGTTGCCTAGGCGATATTGCTATAAGCAATAAGTGCCACCTTTGTACATAATGCCTGCTCTCTTTGTAAAAATGTGTTTTAAAATCTATGTAAATGTACAAAAGTGTAATAATACAAACAAAAATAAAAAAAAATAATTATATAAATTATAATTATCTATTTCCATCTGGTTTTCTTAAAAACTTGTATGAAGTTGGATTTCCCAATGCCCACTCTGGCTTAAGGTGTAAATTGTGTACTGTATTTGTGTCCAAAGTACGAAAATGGGGCTCACTATAACATGGGTGTTTAGTAAACACTGTTTACCTATCATGGGTAAAATGTGGGTTTACGAGTGTGAACTGTGACATGTACTTTAAAAGAGTCTATACTTAGAAAAACCTCTGACGTCCCTTGGGGATTTATGTATTTTAAAAGAAAATTATAACACTTATCCGTAAATGTAATAAATAAAATATGTAGAGTACTTGGTTAAATATTATACACATGTCATTCATATTTTATGTAACTTATGAATCTTATGATACACTGAAATTTTATAGTTTGTATTTTAGTAAGTATATACATACTGATATTTATATTTTATAATTAGGCTTATACTTGTATACTCGTAAGTATATTTTTCTTCTCTGTGTTACACGTGCATGATTACTTTTCTTATAAACATAGTTTTGATGCAAATTTTTTTTTTTAGTCTGCACGCCCATGGTGTCGATTCGGTGCAACACAACTTAACTTGTTTGGCAGGGCTAACCTTATTTTGAGCTTCCTGTCTTTGTCTTTTCGATACAGAATGAAAAAGACGGTACGCTTATATTAAGGCGATATGTAAAAGTTTTAGCGTCCCTGTTACTCCATATGCGAAAAAATCCTCAGTGCGAGAGGGACGGATTCGTGGAAAAGTAGCAAAAAGTCGGTTTTTTATTAATATAAAATGTACTAAAGTTGCTATCAAAATTTCGTTTAACCAGGTCCTAGAGACCGTTAAAACCCATCTAATAAAATATAGCTGCAGTCTATATGTCATTCTAAATTGTCAAACCAGGAGAATTGGTGTCAAAAAGGATTCATTTCATCAATTTCAATAAATATTTCTATCGAGCCGAATTTCTCCAATCGCGTTTCTGTTTTAACAGATCCCTAGAAAAAGAATCCAAAAATAATATACTATTTTATCAAAATAATACATTATTTACTAAAGTAGATATACAAGTCCTTAAAGTGTCGTTTTTTTTCCGTAGCACCTTAAGTTTAGTCTTGTCAAATAAGTTAAGTTGTGTCGCGCCGAATCGACACAAATGTGGTGCTATTTTTACTGTTATTTCGTTTGTGTTTATATGTTTCCGTGTAATAATAAAGAATTTATCAGATAAAACCGAAACTAAAAATGCTTGGTCAATTTTCTTATGAAAGAAAGAAAGAAAGAAATATATTTATTTGCCACAAAATCAAAACATAAAAATAAATTTTAATTAAAAATTTTTACATATTTTGTTAACAAAATGGATCAATCTCAGCATTTGCTATAAGTTAAAAACATTACAGCGCTGATTTTCAGATTGACCCATTACAACTAGAATAACATTCTCATTCTCGTTGCAGGTAGGAATACTCTTACACATAAGAAAAAACCAATTAGAATAATACAATTATGAATTTAGAATGAGTGTCTATCTACACCAAATGAGGTTTTCCACGTTGTCATGACGACACTGTGCGTAATCATTATTGATATAAATAAAAATCACTAATATTTTACAGTAATTTTTTTTTATACTAGACGTTTAGTAAATTGAAATTGAAAAGAACTATTTTATGAGTGCAACTTAGGACTAAAACGATTTGTAAAAAAAAAAAGTTTTTTTTTATGTCAATTGGTTCAAAGTTCAACCAAGTTCGGTTGCTTTCGGAACGAATCCTTATTGTATGTTCGCGGAATTGTTTGTTCAATTGATCTCAATTATAAGTTGAGTCTGTGTTTTCATTCCGTTCCAAATTTGTTTTCTAGACATTTATTTAAGAACATACGAGTAGCAGACACTTTGTTAAACTTTAATCATGTAGGAATTAACAGTTCACATTTTAAAGTAAGAAAGCATTTATTAAATTAAAGAAAGGTATGTATTTATGTTAACAAGATATATAAATTATATCGTATTAATCTATAGGTATAATATAGGTTAAAAAAGTAATAATATATTATTCCTAAGAGCATAAACTCAAGCATTTCGTGGACAAGTATAAGTCGGAAGCTCCTGAGTCGGAAGCGAAGATTCCTATGATGTGAGTCCAGCAATTTACGTTTCTGTCATTGAAAATATATATATATTTTTAATTAATATGAGATATGAGAATGAGAAATTTAAGAAAAAATTACAAATTAAACGGGATGCTTGGCCAAATTCTAGTTTATGCTTAGATTGTTCCTTGATATACGACAGTAGGAAGACACTTTCAAAGGCAATGATATTAGACCTACAAAATTCGAACTTCTAAAATAGCACACAACATAAATGACTTGTAGGTAGATCTAAATTGTAGTTTTTGTTAGTTAAGATTTTAATTCTAATAAAAATGTAACATAAATGACTTCAGTCAATTACGTAGTATTGCAATGTCACATTGTCACGTGGAAGTCATAATTATCGCGAGCGAAAAAGAGACTAGACCTATATGTTGCTGTGCATCGTCCCGTGCGACGCGACGTTCATCGTGCGCTAACGCCGACGCAATCTAAGTTCAGGTTGGCAAATTCGCCAAGTTTTAACCTCGCAAAGCATCTATGACCTATCTACACTTTTTTCTAATATAATTGTTCAAAGGATACCATTTTCGTCAGACTTTTAGCCATTTTCTATAGAAACAGGACAAAAACAATCCCTGTGTACACATATTTCTAAACAGTTTAGTACAGTGTGATTGTGATGTGAGATGTGATGTATAAGTGGGATGCGATTAAATTCAAATTGGTAAAATCACCACACTATGTACAACAATTACTTCAACAAACATTAATGAGAGAGTTTTTTCCAAACAGACGAATCTACCCAGTAATAATCCTGACCCGAGGTCCCTTGGGCTGGAACTGGGAGTACATAAGGAAGAACCCACTGAGGGTGTTTTCTCTTGCCACTCTACCTTGGATCGTGGAATGGCTGTCGTCGGCCATACTCAGTCATGTGCTCCTGGGGTTCTCGTGGTACTGGGGTACGTATTGCATGAATGGATTACTCTCCGCCTGGATTCGTGGTGGGGGCTCGGTTAGTTATCATGAACCATGTTCCTGGTCGCCGGCCGGGTCTCCGGTATGGGCTAGGGCGATTGATTAGATTTCACCTTGTATAATTATATATTTTACCTATCATTTTAATTGTATATATATTGCTACATAAATTAAATAAACTATTAAATTTGACTCGTAAAAAGTGCATTATGTGTACCTACATTACAAAATAAACAATTTAAATATAAATAAATATGATAAATAAATTGACTTTCCCCCCTTATTTATGTATATAATATGTAAATTCTTTATTGCACAAAAATTAGCATTCTCTACCGTATCCACACTCTGACCAAAAAAACACATAAATAATATTGTGAGAATTAAATATTATTGTGAGAATTTATTTCATTTGTGACAGTGTATGTTAAGGCATTAGTACGTTACCTAGAATTTATAAAAGCTTCCCAACAGACTTCTGTGTTAATAATGTTAAGCAATATATTTTTAAGAGCAAACTCAAGCGCCTACTTCCATCTAAGCATTAACAAAAAAAACTGTTTTATTTGTTTCCTACAAATAAAGAGCTTGCCGATTAACAGCGACAGTGGTTTGGCAAAATTGTAATAGTTACCATATAAGTAATGTTTTTAGAACAATAAACAATTCATTCATTCATTCATACTAATGCCGGGCCTGAACGGCCCGAAATATATCTCACAAAAAAAATTAATTTTATGCGTTTTTTTTATATATTTGTACAAAATTTCAATTACATATAGGTATATAAAGAAAATGTCTGGTACTCAAATCATCTGATATATTGTGCCGGGTTTCGCATGCAGATAAAACTTGTTAATGTGAATTAAATAAATGTATATTAACTTTTATAGTCTTGTTTTGATAATATTATTATTATTATTATTATATATATTAAATTATGAATTTACACAAACAACACTTACATATAAACAAACTTAGTAATAAATCAAGATATATTTCGGGCCCCACTGGCCGCACATTATAATTGCAACTGATGCCGGGCCCAGTTTTTTTTAAATATTTTTGTGTATATTTATAATTTAATATATACAATAATAATGTTTATATGAATTACAAATTTTGTCTAAGGTAATATGGGAGTAGATATTTTATACTGGTTATTCATAAACTGAATTGACAAAATGCATACGTACATTTGAACACATTGGCTGCCAATGAGCATCACCGGTGGGATCAGCTATCATTCCTGGGGCCATGAGCCTCACCCTGGTACCACCTGGTCCAATTTTTGTGGCAGCCAAAGTGTTAAACACTAAGGAGATAGTTTTAGCATAAAAATTTGAAATACTCCTTGTCTTATTTATCATTAATATACACCGCTCATCACTTTCGAATCTTGCAATAACTTAACTAAAAATAATTTTTACAAATATTATAGAGCACGCGTCTGCGTGTGTGAGTTCGAATCAGAGCATTTGTACCAAGATTCTCTACTGTATAAATATTTTTACTCTGACGTAGGTCTCCACCTAGGAGCCATCTTAGCATCCGTATCCCCAGCGGTAGTGGCCCCGACAGCTTTATCCTTCAGCGCTCGGGGACTTGGTGTTAAGAACCAAATAGCCTTGCTGGTGGCCAACGCTGGAGGCCTGGACACCGCCTTTACTGAGGGCATGTTTGGAGTCATCAATAGTGCTATTTTCTATCCTGCTCCGCTTTACTATAAGATAACTAAGGTAATCTTTTTTTATATAGAATTGAAGACAATATAATGTATCTATAAGCCGCATAAGAGACGTATACTAGAGCGGGCCCGCTGTTTTATTCTGATTTTCGTTCTAGTTGATATGTCGCAAGCAAATAGTAAAATTCGGCATTTTACAAAGGGCTTTGTTAGTTTCTAAACGCTCACTCTTTTGTCTCAACACTCACACTCACGTCAATTGACGAATTTTCGTTATATAGTAGAATTCGGCATTTTATAATTTGCCTCGGCATATAGTTAGATTTCTTTTTTCTGTTATATATATTGAGGGTCGCCTCGCTCCGCTCTGCTTCGTTCGGATCCCAGTATGTATTTACGTGTAATCCTAACACGCTCCTCCTCGCTCCGCTCGTCGTCGCACCTATTTTTCACTTTTTGCTAAAACACTTTGGATTTCGGCTTTTTAGAAAATTACGAAGTTATTTTACAATTTGCCTTCGGCAAATCACAAAACAGCGGGCATTTTACAATTTGACGAAAGGCAGATTGCAAATCAGCGAGCGTTTAGAAACCGAAGCCGTTTGTCAAATGCCCAATTTTACCATTTGCCTGCCACAGATATAAGTATGTGATTTGTGTTTAAACGACATATCTTTAGGCATCGTGCGTGTAGGTACTGAAACCGTTGTGTGTTAGACCTTAGAGCTACGACATACATATAGTGAAAAATAGGGATGGGATTCAAAAACACGTAGAAATCCATAGCATCGGTGTCGGTGCTAAGCAAAAGATTTATTTTTTATCGTGAGCGTTCGTTGGGTGCATTTCTGGCCGTAGTTACAAAAATATGGTGTGCGGGTGGTGGAAAAAAAATTGACGGTCTAGGATGAGTACCTCAGTAGCTCAGTCGGTAGCGCAAGTGCCGTGCGTGATACAAAAGGACGCGGATTCTAATCCCGGACCGAGGATTTTTTTCTAAATGTTTCTCTGATTATAAATTTGTTTCTAACTGAGATCAGTTAAGATTATATAGAAAAGATTTTCTAGTTAGTAACGCATATAACAATATTTGAGGTATCAATCCAAATATATTAGTTGTAAAATATGAAATTTTAGTATCTTTTTATAATTAAAAATTATAATCACGAAAGGTTCTATTTCGTAATGCAAAGTTGTTGCACAGTATAAAATAACAAAAGTTTTTTTTTTTCGTCTCCGACCTTTTTAGGCCGTCCTAGCTATCTTCGTAGGAATTGGCCTCGGTGTGGCTTGGGGAGTCTTGGTCGACCTCGTGCCAGACCACTGTGACCCTTACGCCCCGACAATAAGAAGCCTTCTCATCTTCGCAGGTGGTTTACTGTTATCATATACCGGAGGTATTTTAGGATGGGGTGGCACTTGTAAGTATTTTTTAATTTTATATGTAGCTGTTCAATATTACTTAAATATATTAAATATTAATTAAAAACAAAATCTTTGACAAAATAAATTTCATCGCCTGAGAGAAAATTTAGATTTTTGTACTGAAGAAGGGCAATGTTAAAAATATCCGGAATATAAAAGTTTGTATGACTAGATTGATGAATGCGGAACAGGCGAAAGAAGTGTGTCAGGATCGTAGCAAAAGGAAATATTTAGTCTTTACCCACTTCTCTGGCAGACAAGCATAGGTTTTTCTAAGCGATAGATTTAATTATAAAAATAATATGTTGCTTAAAATTTAAGAATAACTTTTTTTTTCTATCCTCTTTATTGTAGGGTTTGGTCACATGATCATGTCACCCTAATTGTACAAACATAAATACAGTAATTTCTTATTTTGATAAAAAATCTTTGCTAATTTCAGCAATATCTTAGCTTCCTCTGAATTTGGAGCAGCTGTTACAGTCGCCTAATTCAAAAATAGAATTACAAAATATTTGTCTTCTTTGGACCTCATTTCGTACACATTCCATTAAAATATGATATAGACGTCTTCGATTACCCCGCACTCACTGCAGTTTGGTGTGCCTGATTTACGCTTTAAGTAAGAAAACTTATTTAGTGGGATGTATCCAGAACGTAGCCTAAAAGTAAGGACTAAATAATTTCTGTTCCTTTTGTTATTATCAAACCAGGGGAAGCGAAGTGGGTTGTATTGGATTGTCTTAACAATAATATAATTTACACTTACACCTGAAATAAGTGTAGTAACTAACTTCTTGGTAAATTTCATTCTCAATAGGAGGGTATTTTCTAATAATAAAATGAATATAAGAAAAAAAAAAGTCTCATCTACAATAATAATAATTTTCATCATTTCGACATATTCTGCTTCCTGCTCACTAAAGCACCAGTGTCTGATATTTTTGTGGATCGTATTAGTAATCTGATAGATTTTTGTAAGGGAATGTTAGAGAGAAGTATGAAAGTAAGTGCTTTAGTTTAAGAACTATATTATTGTAATGATTTAGATGTATCTGTTATGTTACAATAATTTTGAATAAACAAATTTGAAATTTGTTGATTCTAAAATCTGGATATTTTAACCTTGTTGAACGACACTTTATTTACTTTATAAAGCAAAAGGTACGTATCCAGGGATCAAGATTTGTTCATCCAAGTAAAATTTACTATAAAAGTAAAGCACCCGTACCTATTCAATTATAATAATATTTGAGCATAAACAAATTAACGTCTAGAGTCTTCTAGACTGTAAATAATTTCGTTAAAGTTCACGTATTAAAAACAAACAGAGTAAATTAGGCTTTTTAATGCAATTAATTCAAGACTTAATCATTTATAATAATATATTAAGAGCGGTTTCGCAGCCGGATTGTGAAATACCCGCCTTTCTCTAATTAATCGAAACAGAACACTTAAATTCAAAATCTACTAATAGTTATTCAACAAAAACCTATTACCTGTGTATTGTGCATACTGCATTCGCAAAGTTTTCATTGGTTTCTGTAAATTAGAATTTCAAAAAATTCAAATTGAAATAATTTTGGAAACCAATTTGCGGAAACCAATGGAAACTTTGCGATAGCATACACAATATATATGTAATAAGGTTTTGTTAAATAACTATTGAGTGAATTTTGAATTTTAGTGTTCTGTTTCGATTAATTAGAAAAAGGCGGGTATTTCACAATCCGGCTGCGATACCGCTCTTAATAATATCAACTGAAAGCATTATTGGCCAATCCTGAAACGTTATATGTATTAAGCGTCTCAACGAACAACAAATTGCACTTGATATGAAATTGCGATCTGTCGAGTAGCCTTCTTTACAATTATGACCAATGTTATATTAATATTAATTCATTACGACACACATTCTCGAGAATCGAGATAAGGTATCATTACCTACTGCCATTTAGCTCGTTAGTTTCCTATGGCACACATTTGTACAGTGAACAATGAGACTGATTAAAAAACGCCATCGCACCCAATAGTAATAATGTAAGAGTGTTTATAGTCTAAGATTAGATGATTAATTGATTGTAGTTTATAGTCTAAATGCTCACAATGGACCAGGACTTAAAGACAATCCTGACAAACTGACATGACATGACTCACCTGACCATAGCTAAACCTGACTATCTGATCGTAATATCATCATCGTCATCATCATCATCATCATCATCATCATCATCATCATCATCATCATCATCATCATCATCATCATCGACATCGACTATCGCCACACTTCGCGCACAAATACACGCTCTTTAGGGCATGCAGGTACCTTACGATGTTTTCTTCACCGTTCAGCAAGTGGCAAGTAAGAACAAATACTATGCACATAAATTCCGAAAAACTCAACTGTACCGGCGCAACGTTCTTCTATCCACTTTACTACCCCACCCTCTTCGGTTATGTTCATGTTTCTTGACATCGTCTTTGTATTTTTGTAATCAGTAGGTAGTAGTTTTCAATTTGTTAATATTTAATTAGCTTCCTTAGGTTTAGGTTTAATTTAGTATATTTAGTGTTTAGTTAGGTAATTTTAGTTTGTAGTTTTTTTTTTTATTGTTTGTAACTATGTAATTTTCCTATTTGTAGTGTGATGATTTACCCCTTTTTGTTTATGATTACTTGGCAAATGTTGTGTATACCTATAAGTGGCGCAAGTATCAGAATATTTATAAAAATGTAAGCTCTTTTAAGTGTTACAATACTTGTGCTGTTGGTGTACCTTTTTTAAATAAATAAACAAAAAGTGAATAATTTATCTATACAGGGTGTTAAGATGAAGTTACGGAAGCCGAAAACTGGCGATAGTACTCGTCCTTACAAACAAAAAACTTAGGAACCGAGAAAAAATAATTGTTGTTTCATACATTTTGGACGGGTAGCTATGTAACTTTTCTATGGAACAGCGGTTTTTTTTCGCGATTCGAGGGTTGGCTCCATAGAAAAAGTTGTTCGTCTGGACGAGTACTACTTCCGCAAGTTCATCGTAACACCCAGCATATCTCAGAAAGAGAGACGCCGTTGCATTTGATATATCGAGAAAACGAAGAATTAAGAAAGTGAACGGAAGAGTTGAGAAAGAACAGAAGAGTTTATACTCACAATTATTAACCATCCATACTGTTCACGCAGCTGGAGTAGCGATAATGGTCTGCGCAGGCGCTGCAGCCACGCGCTGGTCGCGTCGTGGCTGGGCTATCAACGACAACCCGGTATCCGAGGTCTACAAGCTACTCTGGAGGATCTTTGAGCCTATGCTCTTCACGCTCAGTGGATACTACCTTGAGGTAAACAAGTTGCTCCCTGAAATGTAAAACCTGGATTTGTATAATAAGTTATTATACTAATCCAGGTTTATGTGAATAATATGTTATTTATTATTAATAACATTTCGTTAAGATTTCGATTCCTATAATGTGTTATATCCCTTGTACCTTTTTACCTTGTACCTTGTACCTTTTCAAAATAAAATAAAATAAAATAAAAATAAATAAAGTACCTACTACAAGATTATAGTTTTTGTAGTGTAATAGGCATAGATTTAATTATGTTAAGGTGTGTTAATTCGAAAACCATTTAGAGATTTAGGTATAATAAGCCGTATTTTGGAAATTTTGGTCTAAAAAACCTCATGATGATGAATATTTTTACGAAAAAGCTGCAACTTTATTTGCCTACGTGTGACGTCACTTGAGAAATGTCTGTTTAGAAATGTGTCCTTTGCTATCAACATAAATTTATAATAATTTTCTTCTGACTAATTTGACAGCTGGATGAGAGATGAGTAGACAGACAAAGACAGACCACTTCTTTTTATAAACAATTACACATCACATTCAGTGTAATGTCTAAAATTCTTAAGTGACGTCATATCGGACAATTGTTTAAAAAATCATAAAAAAAATTATGGTTAATTTATATACCAAAATAATGAAAACCATATCCTAAAATGACCTAAATTCTCAAAAAAAAAAATAATCCATGGGAATTGCTAGAGAAGCTAAGATATTCCAATTCTGTAGTCTTTCTGTTCCTATTTTTAATTTCTATTGGTCACCTACCATTTTGACACGACTCTGCTATCTGTCTGTCCTATATATTCAACCATTTTGATATGACCCTGCTGTCTGTCTGTCCTTAAAAACCACTGATTTTGGACTCCAAGTTTATAGAGTCAAAACCGTTGCAACTTAACTCTAGTATATCCCCTTTCAAGGAACTGGTCGAATTACCATCATCAATCATCACCAATCAATTTCAAGATTTTGTCTTGTATTTCCTCTGTCCCCGTAGGCTATATGTCCCCGTTTAACGGGGACAGCTGTAATTTAATAAAATTACTAAAAATATTTTACTTCCCGTACTTCCCGTTGTTTTCGTGTTTTGTCCGCGTTGATGTAGTAGAATAATATAATAATAAATTATGCCCGTTTGCAGAATCTGGTGTTATTTTTATTTTTATGTGATTGGAATAATGTGAAATATCATATTATATCATATCATATTATTTATGGTTTTATGACGTTAGATATAAGGATATTACGAGTCATTTGACGTTCGTTTCACAAAAATTTCTTCAGCTGTTTCTTATCAAAAATATCAAAAAACAGGTGGCTTAAATGTAATAGTGTAGTACATTTTTACAATCAGCTCATTAATGCTTTTCATTTGATAAAAATGATCCAGAAAAAATGATGACGTCATAGCTGAAAATGCTCAAGTTTTACAGAGTGGCATCAATCAGATCTGAAATCTACATGACATAATCTGTCAAAAACATTGAAAACATTTTATTCATACCTCGAAACAAGCTTACTAGGCTGGCACCTAAAATAATTTTGTGTCATTTTATTTTTATTGCTGCGCTAAAAACTAAGCCAAATGTCTAAAATATATTCCTATTATTGGGCTTCACCACAGGTTGGTTAAAAGAAATGCGAATTTAAAAGGGACAACGACACGTAAATTGAGAAAGCCTGCTGTCCCCGTTGACCATATCTCCGTTAAAGGGACAATGGTAAGGAAATAAAATTACGTGTCATGGTCCCCGTGACGGGTACATCGTTAATGGGGACACGGTTTACGGAGACAACGGGAATATAGGGATTTTATTTTGTGAAACCGATAATGTTGTAGATATTTTTCAACTCTTAGTGATTTCTGTTAATATTTCTCATTGTTTTCACAATTATTTAATACGTAAATCATAAAACGAGTATGTACACTGTACATGGCTTATTCAATATGAACATATAAAGTTCTACTGGAAGTAGTTTGTTCCAGAGCATTGCGACTAGCGCCGTCCTAATATTATTTCTTGGTCAGGTGTCATCAATAACATTGGAAGAGTTTTTGAGCATGCTGGGTGTGGTGATTGTGGCACTGCTGCTGCGTCTGATCACAGCGTTCCTCGTGGCACTGGTCAACGACCTGACCGTCAAGGAGAGCCTGTTCATTGCCATCACTTGGATCCCGAAGGCTATCGTGGAGGTGAGCTAAGCTTCACTAAGTACACATCGAAACAACTATGCGAGCACGTACGCGTCGATTAGATAAATTTGAGAGATAGAATCGATAAATTCTAAACGATAACCCTTATTGCAATGAAATAAGAGTAACATTTTTATTTATCGAATCGATGTCGAGGTGATACCAAGTTCATGCTAGTACCCCAGACTCGTTACGGTAGTCCGAGTGCCCACAAAAAAGTTTTCAAAATTTCGACTCAATTGCTATATCATTATCTTTGTAATTTGGAGCAAGGTCAGAGTCATTGTCTTCATCAGAGTCACCTACTTCTATGTCAGAGTCATAAACCGTTTGTTATAAAATTACATTGCTTCTCCAGCAAAAAGTTCCAGGCACGCCACTGACAGCTTTACTTCATAAAATCCATTTTAAAACAACTAAGTTGCCACGACATTGCTTGTTGGTATGGACTGCGATATTAGCAGTTCCTTTGGTTGAAACTATAATACATAATGTATTTTATCTTATAACCACTGGTCTTGTTCGCCCTTGAAGTCAAGAAACTCTATATATGTGAATAATGGCCACCACACGGAAGAATCCTGTGTGTAGCTCGAAAAATCGGGAATTATAGACAATATTGTGCCTGTTGCATGAGTTACATACAAGACAATTTGACAAATAAGACAATATAATACAAATACAAGACAAATAAGATTTAGATTTAGAGATTTAATAGTTGTGTCACCAAAATAATAATATAGAGAAACGCTCGTGCGTTAATTTAAAATAAGAAAAGTAGTGCAGTAATTTCACTCAGAATGTGTACACATTTAAAAGTCTTAAACAAACAAAGTGCTAAAGAACATTATGTACAAAGGGCAATGAGGAAAAATATATGTAAAATTAAAAGTCCAAAAAGTGATTTTAAAAGTTGTGTTTTTTTCCTACTAAAGAACAATGAAGTCACAACTTTTTTATTGCTCATTTTATTTGAGAGGCCAGTTTTTATACAATTAGTATAGAAACCCTAATGTACGTAGACGGCATAATTTTATATAATTATTTAATTTATAATTTTAACAAAACGGCTCACTTCAATGTACTAAAATTGGGATAGCCGATCATTTTCAACAGATTCAGCCTACCTTCATCTGGTATTATTTGAGGTGAGCCGTTTTGTTTAAATCGTGAATTATTAATCGTGAAATCCTTAACGTTTCTTCAATTCTGTAAATTGTAATTTATGATTAACATAGGTAGGTATCTAGGTACACTGCATATACGTGATAAATTACAACTTTATTTTTAAATCGGTAAGAAATCAATCAATATAAATAAAAGGCTTTGTCCTGACGTAGAGAGTTGATATTCGGAGGATGTATTTAAAGAGGGTTGAAAACGCACACGGAGAAAAGATTTTGGAAAATTCACACCTAAAGGGTTCAAAAGTGGGGTCAAAGTTCTAACAAAAACCTCCTTCTTGCCGGCACCGTTCACGCTAGACAGTCAAACTTTTGAATTTGAAAACTGAAACGTCAGGGTCTGTTTTTCATCAAAGGTAGGAAAAATTGTAATATTTCTCAGATAAAAGCTACAAAAAGGTGGTGTTTGGTTTTTTTTTTAAGTCATATGCAAAGCGATTGAGAATACTCTACTGATCCAGGTCTGATGATGAAGTGGAAACAGAACATTTAATCGATAATAGAAGGAATATCATGTTTGGACCCTTAGATTTGTCTTTTTGAAAGCATTTACAATCCATGGCAACTAGGGTCTGATGATGCGGTCCTGAGAGGTTCAATGGAACTCCTCAACGGGCATTGATAAGATGATCTTATATTGGCGTTTTGCGATACGCCGGCTCTTTTAAGCCGTCTTTGGGAAGTGGTTGACAGAACATGCTGACCAGCATCTGATGATGGAGTAAAAAGTAAACTATTTGATGGATATCAGTCATAGATATTATAAAAATATTATTTTGTTCAGAATTATTTTTGGAATTATTTTTGAATACTTTTTCATCCATGACTACCAGAGTCTAATGACAGGTGCCAATCATGAAACTCTTCAGCGAGCTGCGGTAACGAAAAATTAGGCAGGTATTATAAAGAACAGTTCCGTGAATGATTGACGAACAACGGACCGCCTAAACCGCTAAAACGGGATGCAAATGAAACATACTTTCTCAGAGAATGCAAAAGAGTAAGAAATAATTTTTCGAAAATTTACCCCTAAGGTAGTGACATGGGGTGAAAACGTTTGTATCGGAAATCATATTCCCTGCGAGTGTCAAATGCTGTTGGTAAAAAACCGCTTATGACAAATAATAAAACACGTAGAAGAGCATTTTTTTTTTAATCATCTCCTACTATACTGAAACGGGGTTCAAAATTTTGTAAGGTAAATCATATTCCCTGTGTGTATCAACTTTAAACTTGGCGTAAAACTCTTGACAAGAAATAGGTAATAAAACATGTATTTTAGGATCAAGGGTGCCCCAAGAAAGAATTTTCACAAATCAACCCTTAAGACGCTTTATGCTGCGAAATTGCAGTCACTTTAGAAAAAAATTCATCACTTAATATTTATTGAAAGTCTACTTAAATGTCTAGAAATAGCACTGAATTGTTTTTAAATAGTAGAGTTTTTATAGAGAACGTCTTCGATGAGCTAAACTTTTTACTGTTGCTAAAAAAGGCCACTTTTAGCATTGAGATAAAATTCTAAAAACACGTTGTTTCTGAATACTTTGCGATGTAAAAATAGTTCATTGCTATTTTTACGCATTATATTGAGTAGATTTTGAATAATTATTCTAGTAAGTAAGAAATTATTTATTTTCTAAAGTGGCAGCACTTTTGCAGCATATAATGCCTTAAAAGGGTGTAAATGTACTTTTGGGAAAATCTGATTCTAATTTATATCTGAAACCCACGTGGACAAAATCGCGGGCAAAAGCTATTAAGAAATAAAAAATAAGTATTTTATTGTTAAATCTCGCGTGAGCTGACATACTAAATTATTGTTACATACGGCTTAAACACTCACGTGTGATATAGTCAACAACAATCACTCGTGAGTGTTCAAGCCGTATGTAATAATAATTTAAGAAGTATTTTGTTGACTGTTATTATATTTTCGCGTTTCACTATTCCTAAAAGACTGCTTTTAATATTACGGTTTATGATATTTTTAAAGTGTAAATGTTAAAAAAGAAGCAAAATACAGGAAGCCTAGAGCATAACGCGCTATGCATAATTTAACATACTAAGCTGTGGCTGGCTGTCGCAGCGTAAATTTTGAAGAAAATTGATAGACTAATATTTGCATGGTGAATAGCGTTCGTTCCTCGGGTGATTAATCATCATCGAGTGAGTAGGCAGCATGACAGAGAGCCTGCTGCTGACCCAGCCTTGAACTTATGACGTCACAGATCAGGGCCGGCTTTTTGCAAGACAAGTGCACGATATTGTTTTAGAGCAAAAAGTATTTATGCTGTTTAATTTTGTGGCATAAATACATAGGTTTATTGGTGTGATTATTGTTCTCTTTTCTGAATGGGCCAACTTCCATTATTGTTTTATAATATTTAGTGGTTATTTCCATTTCGTTTATTTATTTTGTATACATCGCTGCAGCTGAATATTTTATTATTTATTAATTGTCCAGGATAGGGCCTGAGATATGTCTCAGTATATTTATATTAAATAAATATTTAAAAAACACTCGTATTTATAAAAATAAATACAAAGACGAATATATTTAATTAGTCATATTTCTTTACATTTCATTATCTCACAACATAGTATTATGTAGAATAAATTCATAACATAGAATACTAACAATCTTACAAAAACAAAATAAAGGATACAAAAACTTTATTGTTTTTTCAAGTATCCCTTGACTTGTCATTCTCAAAGTGAGATTGGGGGATAGTCTTATTATTAGTCTGTTGTCACATGTTGAACAAAACTACTGATTGACATCGTGTACAGTACCCGGCAGAAAATAATGCACTTCGGCTTCGGCACTATCTTCGGCTTCGTAGAGCGTCGTCTCTATCACCGGACGATTAGTGCTTCGTGCGAGAGAGATGACACTACGACACGATGTACATTATGTACTGCCGCGCTCTGTACAGTGCTTAGCAATTTCTAGATTAGGAAAAAGTCAATAGACTAATCCAGGGGTCGGCAACCTTATGCTATAGCCGGGCCACATATGTTGCCAGAGTATCAGTGCGGGCCGCACTTATATTTATATGTTCGGGCATGTATTTTTAATATTTGAAATAAAACGCATATATATTCATACAATTATGTCTTTTTTAATTGAACTACTATACTAACATAAAAGTAAGAACTAGTGAGATTTTTGAGGCTGCATTTGACTTGCAAGTTTTTTAACGTCTGCTTTCATTTTAGTAGTAGACACGCGCAGTATCGCGTCTAAATGTTCATCCGTTAACCGCGAACAATTCTTATTTTTGCGGTAGTTGAGAATTGAAAAAGTCTGCTCACACAAATATGTACTACCAAACATAGTTATTATCTGCTGAGCAAACTTTTTCAATTCTTTGAAGTTTTCAGAACTCAAACCTCCGTAGAACTGTATCAAGTCAGTGCTTTCCTTAAATGCCGTTTTAAGTGTGCTATTACTTTGCAAATCTACTATGTTCATTTGCAAATTGCTTGGTACCTCACTAATATCAATTGCAAAAGGGTTTTGGAATATTTCCATGTTAAGGGAGCTCTTTTTAAAGTCGGTGAATCGATTTACAAACTCAGTTTGTAGTTGTGTTAACACGTTTCTCATTGTAATATTTTGCCACACAAAATTATCTCCAGCTTCTTCCACGGCTTTCTTGCAATTAGGAAAATGGTCAAGCTTTTTTTCATCAATATGCTTGATAAACAGTTTCAGTTTCATTTCAAATGACTTTACATCTGTATACATATCGCAAATCAATTTATTTTTTCCCTGCAAGCGTTTGTTGAGCTGATTCAGTTCCTTAGTCAAATCAGTCAAAAAACCAAGATCGATAATCCACTGTTTGTTAGTAAGCTCTTCTACTGGCTTTCCTTTCATCTCGATGAAGTTGCCAATTTCTTTCCTCAAATCAAAAAACCGTTCCAAAACGGCACCTCGACTGAGCCACCTCATTTCACAGTAGTAAACCACGTCACCATGTTCAGCTTCCAGATCTTCCAAAAACTTTTGGAACTGACAGTGTGTGAGCCCATTTCTTCTTATAAAATTAACAGTGGATGTTACAGTATCCATTATTTCTTTCCAGGATATAACTTTGGAGCACAATGACTCTTGATGGACAATACAGTGAAAAATCAATGGCACAGTAGATCCAGAATCTTTCACTTTGCTGATGATTCTCCCAACAACACCTTTGTTTTGACCGCTCATGTTCTTGCCTCCATCGGTAGTGACACTTGTTAACTTTTCCCAGCTTAATTGCAATGAATCCAGAGCTTGTTCCACATGGTGAAATAAATCTTCTCCCGTAGTTGTACCTTTCAAACTGCAAATTTTCACAAGCTCTTCGTAAACAGTAAAGTTTTCGTCAATGCCGCGTACAAATATGAGTAGCTGTGCTGTATCCGACACGTCCGTACTTTCATCCATCGCTAAAGAGAAGCAGTCGAAAGACTGCGCCTTATCCCTGAGTTGTTCACACAAATTAGCACCCAAGTCTTCAGTACGTCGGGTGCAAGTTCTTGCAGAGAGACTAAGACTTTCAAACATTTTTTTCTGCTCTGGGCATATTTCTTCTGCGATAGCTAAGACACACTCTTTTACTAATTCACTATCGGGAAACGGACGTCCACTTTTTGCAAGAATCTCTGCTACCCTGTAACTGGCCCGAACATTCGATTCGCTGTTGTCTGCCACAACCTTAAATATGTTTTGTTGATTTTGTAATGACGATTTCAAAGTGGAAATTTTCCTTTTCCGTATTTCTCCTTCAAGACAGTCAAATTTAGCTTTGTGCTCAGTGTCGTAATGTCGCTTCAGGTTATATTCCTTTACTACAGAAATACTCTTTTGACAAATCAAGCATAACGGTTTTCCTTTAAACTCGATAAAAAAGTATAATTCTGTCCATAATTCGTTAAAAACTCTTTTTTCTTCTTCTATCTTCCTTTTTCTTGAAGCCATGTTTATATAATTATCCTGTAACAATAATGAAAAAAATTAAATTCGTTGTAAAATTATATGTTCCAGTTAGCACCTACAAATTCAACTCCACATTCAAATAATAATTAAAACATGACACACTCGTAACTAACTTCATGTCATGTAACTACTATCCCCGTCCTTATAACATTTACCCATCAATCTGAACGTTCACATTAACAAGCAGTAAATAAAATAAAACAAAATGCTCGCGAGTGCATACAACTTACCTCATACGTCGTGCGTGAGAAGCTATCAGCGAAGGGAAGAAAGGTGAAACGAAACGCGTAGCTAGCAACCAGATGAGACGTGAGTTTCCGGCGAATTTCCACAACCGAATGTGGCGAGAGCCTCGCGCGGCTGTGATTTTAACTAAAACCGGTCGCTTTGAATTTTTTCGCCGCCGCACACCTGCGTCTAATCAAAGACTGCCGCCCCGCCTATTGTCTCAAAGGAGCCGCCCGCCGCAGCACGTGCGGCGGATAAACGCAAAAGAAATTGCCAAGAATTGAATAAGTACAGCAAATATTTATTTTCGGTAGAAACAATACATAACATCACAGTCTTGATAAACAGTTCTTAAGAAATGAAATAGAGGTACATTTTTATCACCCCGCGTGGGAGCGAGCTTTCAAGAATACTCTCATGGCCCAGCAGCATGGCCGTATAAATTCTAGTGAATTTATATGGCCTTTTGCTTCGGTATTTTTTTCTTACGGACCTCAGGCTTGCGGGCCGCACCGAGATAGTCTACGGGCCGCATGCGGCCCGCGGGCCGCCGGTTGCCGACCCCTGGACTAATCTGTACGTTGAGAGCTGAGCCATATTTCCTGCGAATCCTTCGTTTCAAACCGGTGCAAATTCTTTGGAAAATCCAAATTCAAATATGTATAAACTATTTGGGAGCATTTAGTAAACCTAATTATGAGAAATATTTATTTTGAAAATACGCATTCTTCAAAATTCGCTTCTTTTTGGAGGCTCAAATACGTACAGGATACAGACAGAGGCAGGATAACTCAAAACATTTCAATTATTTATCAGTTAAAATTAAAATTAATTCGAGTCATTTAATGAATCTTCTATTTGACAAACATTTACGAATTAAACGGAAATATAGCTTTGTTTCGCAATCAAAAAATGAAAAAGTGAAGTTTTTATAGAAACGTGCTGAAACCTCACATTATGGTGCAGAAATTTCAAGCACTGTCGTTCGTAAAATTGCGAGTACTAAACTTTTCAGATTTTATAAGTTGAACCAATAGCTTGGTACCATTTAAATTGCTTATAAATAATTCAAATACAAAAGCTACTAAATCCAAAAACAACCTTTTTTGAACGTAGTATACCACGTGATTACTTTCGCGACGCATAGTAACAATTTTTAAAAGCAGCTAAATCCAACTCAAAATCATGTTAAAATTAGTTTAATATTTTTTTTTATATCGTGCCAAATCCAGTCATTCAACCATGTTGAACGTGTCAAAAACTGACAAACACCAAATCCTCCTTTTTTGTATGGAATCATCAAAAGCTATTTTCATCTTTGAAATCGATTTTGCTCATATATATCATGTATTTCTCAGTTAATAATCGAAAACAACAATAAATAGCAAATTTAATTTCGTAATGTAATAAAATATTATAGAAAAAACGAGGGTATATAAATAACTAAAAACAGCTCATATCTCAAAAACATCAAAAGTGGAGATAGCAGCTTTTGATATTATAGAACACTTAATTGACAAATAACACGGTACCTATTTGATTAAAGCTAAGGTATCTGATTTAGTCAAATGAAATTAATTAGCACAGAAACATCAAAGGTACTTTGCTGCAATATCAATATTATTAACGGTCTCAATAGTGATCTCAAAATTCGAATGGCTAAAGTAAGAGGCCAGAGTCAAAGTGAACGGAGCGGGGTTGTTAGCAGACCTAGCGGAGGCTAGCCCGACTTGGTAATTAAGGCTGTTGTAGCTGTCAACGACCTTGAGTTGTCCTGTGTCTGTACAAATATCAACAGAAATTAATAATTAAAATATCAACTTTCATATCAGCGGGCACTGCATTACGTCACTGGATCCGGAGAGCGCAAAATAGGCGCTTAAAAATACTTGGAAAAATTGTAGCTAAAATTCTTCAAAAATAATCAAAGGAACTCATTTATTGTTATAATATCGTCAATTTGATTAAGTTACGATTTGTTTCATTGCATACTTAATTAATTAAATTTGACCTTAGTATTAAATTGGACCCTGTTTTTGTATTTAATTTGTAAAATTATAGTTGAAAATTTAGGATTCTAATCAATGCACATCATTTTATATATTCTGTAGTTTATCATATATATTTTTATTTTTCTTAACTAAATTAACATCTGAGTGAAATCCGACCTTAATTGTGGCTTTCTCGGTCATCAGCTGTAAGAACCACCTTAAAACATCACTTTAAAGTTATATTGCTAGAGGCATTGGTTTGTATTTCAGATCGCCCTGACAGAAATTTACTTCCGACAAGACAGACCCGAAGTTTAGCATTACTGAGACTCGATCTTATTGTCCGTTTGTCCGTACGTATGTAAGTCACTACGTCGCGTCGTAACATTTAACCCGTATAAGGTAGACGCTTCATTTTTGTACAAAAATAGCATTAAATATGCCCACAGAATGAAGAAAAAATTTCAAGAACCTTTTTGTATGTCCATGTAAATAAAAAAAAAAACTGTTTTTCCTGTTAAAATCCTGATTATTTCCTGATAATATCGGTATACAATTGAAGTTATTCAAAAACTGATTACAAATACCTATATGATGCAAGTGACGCTGATGCTAAAAATATATAGATATTTAGTTGCAGCAGTAGCTCAGTTGTAGTCGGTAGAAAGCCAGCCTCTCAATCCTGTGACCCAGGGTCAAACCCTGTTGGACAAGCATGCACCAGTGAAGTTTTCGTATTTATGTGCATAGTATTTGTACCAGGCCATGCAATGTGTTTTGCGGATAAAAGTTTTTATGTATGAGACACTTTCCAACGTTTCTACTGTTTTTTACGAGCTAAATTGAACTATCGTGTCTCATTAAAAAATGGTTCTGCGTCGGGAACTTTTTTCGGCGATGATTTTATACGATTTCAAATGTCGTCTAAAGCCGGACGATTCGTATAATAGACTTTGTTTGATAAAAGACGCTCGTTGCTACCACAAATTGTAGCTTAGAAAGTGATGTTTCTAACTAGTGACGGGCATCGGCGTCACTGGTGCGAGGGTTCCATAACCACGCTCAGACACCACTAATTGTAAGTTAAAGGGCGATATTAGCAGCTGGAACAGGGGCCCATAAGCTGTCCCAGATCTATAGTCTACAAATATCTTATATTCTACAAAATATAGTACAAAATGTCCTACCAGACAATTGTATGATGACCTCATCAGCTAGTCCTCGCACGAAATCCTTCCGCACGTGGACTCCAAGGCGTTCCAGTGTTGTGACACGTTGCTCACCTCCACGGAGAACCTAAACACAACCCACCTACACCTGGATGCATCCAAACCCAGAAGAAATGGTAATTGACAAGTCCACTTGTTGCACACCGCGTGTATATAGGTTATGTCACACACACAGGAAATACACTGAAAGAGGCCTTCACGCCAAAATATTGTCAGACCCTGACCCAATAATGTTTTTTACGATGTCCACATCGATTTCCCTTGTATTAAATTGTTAATATCCCAAATAATGTGGTCGACCGCGACCTTTTCCAAAATTACGTCCTATCCGAGGTATTTGACAGCTCCAAGTGGGAGAAGTGTTACCACACACAAAAAACAGAATCGTCCACCGAACACTCGACAGATGCGTTCTAAAAATATACATTTTATTCATAACAGACTTCATATGGCATTTATGGATAAAAGCCCTTCTAAGGCAACCGTGTACCGCTGGTATAACGAGTTTAAGCGTTGAGCGCGGTCGACTAACTTTGAGGGATGAAGAAAGAAGTGGTCGCCCTTTGACGGCTGTTACAGAAATGAACATGCTAGGACTGAAAAATTTAATTCAAGAGAATATTCGAATTACGTGTGAAGAGATTCAGTACATATTACAGATTTGATCGGGAAGCATTCACGAGATTCTACACGAGCACCTTCGCGTGAGGAAGATAGTTTCGCGCTGGGTGCTGCACAACCTCACCGCTGCTCAACAGAATGCCCAATGTAAAAAAATAATGTACCGCGGGGATATAATGAACCCGTGATTTTTAAGATTCTTATGAAAATCAATTGCGTTTAAAAAGCTAAAAATAGTAGTAAATTTATTTTTTCGATATCTCAAAAAATTACGAAGATAATAAAAAACTAAATTTTCTTTATTGCATAATAGTTAATAGTTGTTAGGAATAGAAGCTAAATTACTTTGGAAAAAATTTAGCTTTGAAAGCACTAAAACTAAAAATAAAGCCTTCAGAATCGACTTTATTAGCAATCAAAATGAGCTTAACGGCATCTCACGTGACGTCATCTGACACGATTTCATACGAAAAGTGATAAATATCGCTATTGCTGCGGAAAAAGTGTAGATACGTTATCTGTGATACGAAACATATTTTTTATATTTATAATTGAAATATTGTTTTATAAATCAACTTAACAGTGACTGGCGTTTTAGCTTATTTTGGTCGGCGTCCTCTTAAGCAGAAGTTTGGATTTTATTTAATAGGGTTTGTAGATATTGAGTCTTAGCATAGATTACCAGAAATAACGACAGACGGACGGACGAAATTTGTTACGGAATTCTAAAAATGGGAAGTTTTACATCTTAAATAGTGTCGATTCGGTGTAACACGTTTTAATTTAACTTATTTCACTAGACTAAACATAATTTAAGTTTTCTGTATTTTTCTTTCTGTATTGAAACGACAAGGACACGACGCTTTAAGTAAGGTTAGCCCTGTCAAATAAGTTAATTCGTGCACCGAAACGATACATTACCAACATACGAACCAACCAACGTTCAACGTTCACCAAGTGCCGACAATCACAAGTGAACAAGTTTTACGAACAAAATATGTAAATTTCTTAAAAATATCATAGAAGGAAAGGTCGAGAAGAAAAGAAGAAGAGGAAGACTCACTCTAGTGAAAAGAAAGTTAATGCTATGTTATATCAAGGGGTCACAACATTAGCAGAAGATAGAGGCAGGAGTAAGTAGCGGTTACTCCAACGAAAAGACCGTAGCTCTTAAGCAGTGGCGTGCACAGAACTTTTTGCTGGAAAAGCAAGCAATTGGTCAAGAATAACAATAAAAAAAATATGAAAAAATTTAAATATCACTTGAAAAAAACGTTTGTATTGGAAATTTTCACTCTAGGGTAGACATTGTCTACCCTGGCGTCATACAATTTTTTTTTTCAAAGTGATATTTAAGTTTTTTCATTTTTTTTTTATTGTTGTTCTTGACCAATTGCTTGCTTTTCCAGCAAAAAGTTATGTGCACCCCACTGCTCTTAAGTTATAGGTAGACAGAATGAAAATTCAAGTTGCACACTTATCTCAATTAACACTAAAATTATAACGATGGGTAGGAAAAGAATTTTTAACACACATTATAACTTATTTATAAAAAAATTATAATGGTAATAAAAACCGAAACCACTTTTACTATTTTTGCTTATTTTGAGTTTTTCTGGTATTTTAAAATTAAGAATTAATTAATAGTAATTAAGTTTATCTAAGTGGATAATTCATTTCAAGAGGCCTAACATGGTCGCCCTATAACACCTTTTGACACAACAACACACCAAATTCTATGTGTTAAATGTCAAATTGGGCTGTCAAAAGGTGTTTAATGGGTGTTAAAAGCTGACCATGTCGAACAAACTTAATTGGACCTTTTACCAAAATAATTGAAGCTTAAACCCCGGAAATTTGAATGAGCCTGCTCTCAAATATATGGCGATGTTTATTAATATCATTAAGTTAGGAGGTAAAAGATCAATCGATCGAAGATACATCGTCGTGACGTCAATCCCCGAGTGGATGTCAGTGATGTCACTGGCTATCATGCGGATAAGGCAACTTAGTTTGGCAGACAGGGTACCCAACTAACACACAAGCTGCTTTATTCGCTTCTGTAAATCCTCTTGGACGCAAAAGAGGGTTATAAAAGCGGTGAAATTTACTTGTAGACATAGAAAAACGTTAGCTAATGCTCTCAGCAATTGTTGAAGCTTTGAGGTGCAGAAAAGAGTTAGTAAATGCTATTTTAGCGATTTACAACTCCAATAGGCAGTAATAGTATGCTTAGGAAATATAAAAGTGTAATCATAACGCCAATGTATGGCAGCCGTATATCCGATATTACTAACTCCGATACAAGAATTAAGCACGTACAGTTGAGTTTAAATACTCTCGTAGAGTTACATAATGCTTAAATGGAGTCTATTAGAGTTTATGTTCTCCTAATTCAGTTAGAATTTGCCATTTTAGACCAGTGACACAAGAGCGATTTATATTTCTATTATACGTGACATCGGCGTATAGGTGCGAGTAGGACTCGTGCCTTGAGTGTTCCGTACAAACTTTATCAATGAAATTCATGTTTTTTGTTAAATTAGCTTTTCAAATAATTTAAAATAATAATAATATGATGATGATGATGATGATGATGATGATGATGATGAAGATGATGATGATGATGAGGAATGATGATGATGATGATGATGATGATGATGATGACGATACGATACGATACGATACGATACGATACGATTCGATACGATACGGTACGATACGGTACGATTCGATACGATACGATACGGTACGATACGATACGATACGATACGATACGATACAGTACGATACGATACGATACAGTACGGTACGGTACGGTTCGGTACGGTACGGTTTGGTACGGTACGATACGATACGATACGATACGGTACGGTTCGGTATGGTATGGTATGGTACGGTACGGTACGGTACGGTACGATAAGATACGGTACGGTACGGTACGGTTCGTTATGGTACGGTACGGCACGGTACGATATGATACGATACGATACGACATGGTACGGTACGGATACGGTATGGTACGGTACGGTTCGGTACGACATGGTACGGTACGGTACAGTACGGTACGATACGGTACGATATGATACGATACGATACGGTACGGTACAAATAAGTACGGTACGGTACGGATACGGTACGGTACGGTACGGTACGATACGGTACGATATGATACGATACGATATGACATGGTACGGTACGAAGAAGTACGGTACGGTACGGATACGGTACGGTACGGTTCGGTACGATACGATACGATATGATACGATACTATACGACATGGTACGGTACGAAGAAGTACGGTATGGTACGATACGGTACGGTACGATACGGTACGGTACGGTAGTACGGTACGATACGATACGTAATATAACCGACACCGACCCGAAATATATAGATGAGATAACAGTATTTATATTTAAATAATCATGTCTATCAGTACCTATTATTTATATTTATAAAACAAAAAACATTAAAAGCTTTTACAGTGTATTTCATTTTAAACCATTATATATTTGCTACCGTACCCTAAAATTTTATGATCGATTGCTATCAAGGCCATGATTTGGCTTTATACACCGCTATCATATCGCTCTAAAACTTAGTCACCTACTTTCTACGTCCTAACGACGTACGAAATGCTCAAAGAAGTTACATACTCCTAAGAAATATTCCGCCATTGTTATTTTTATTTTGTTGAATTGGTTCATCGAAATTATCGTTTCGTTACAGATATTGACGACAAAGAATGAAAGAATTTTTAAAAAGAATGAAGGAGTACTACATTGCTGCAGTTGCAGCCGATAATTTAGAAAATAAACGAAATATCTAACCTAACCTCTTTGCACATTTCTCTAATTTCCAATCTTATTTCACATTATTAGGAAGGCGTATTAAAAACGAAGTGGAAAACTATATATAGAATACCAGTAAAATTATCTTCGTAAGGAAATTTCACTCACAACACACATAATACTATACCATGGAAAAAATAACATCCAATTTATTTGCGTCGCATATCGTTCACTTTATTTGTATCTTACACCATTTTAGGTTAAGTTTTAAAATGAAAGAGTTCGCAAATTAAACATTTCAAGGAAAAAAAGAGATGGAACATGACTCAAATCGCAAATAGAAATTCAAGGAAGACGTATAATTCGCTCTTGTATCGTTTTTTAGACTCCTCAGTGGGTATAAATCGCTATTGTAACCCTCTTGTATGGACGAAATAGCAAATAGAAATACAAAGTAGTTAGTGGACTCCCAATGACGTATAAATCGCTCTTGTATTGCATTTTGGACTCCTCAGTGGGTATAAATCGCTATTGTTACCCTCTTATATTGACGAAATCGCAAATAGAAATTAAAGGTAGTTAGTGGACCCCGAATGACGTATGAATCGCTCTTGTATCGCTTTTTAAGCCCCTCGGTGTGTATGAATCGCTATTGTAACCCTCTTGTATTGACGAATGCCGCTTAATTTGTGCCCAAATGGACATATAGCGAAGGTATAGCGGGAATATATCCGGATATAAAGCCAGTTCG
Organism: Ypsolopha sequella; assembly: GCA_934047225.1. Taxonomy (NCBI): domain Eukaryota; kingdom Metazoa; phylum Arthropoda; class Insecta; order Lepidoptera; family Ypsolophidae; genus Ypsolopha; species Ypsolopha sequella. The sequence continues at coordinate 12,802,033 of OW203992.1, forward strand.
TATTTCATCAATACTTAACGGCTTACGCTCTATCGCTCATGTATTTCTCAGTTTTGTTAGTTGGGGTAACATCGATATGGGTACCTATTTACACTTGGCAGATGAATGCTCGTTCCCTTTCTCTGGATACAAACCTATAATAATACCTAGGTAGTTGTTTTTTGGGCTCCGTAGTACCTAAAAGGTACAGAAGGAACCTTTATGATGAAACTCCGTTGTCCGTCCGTCCGTCCGTATGTCACAGCCTCATAACTTTAGCACTGTAAAGGCATGAATTTTGGCACGAAAATAGCATTAATTTGCCCACATATCAAGGTGTAAGAAAATATGAAAAATTTAAAATTGTTCAAAATATTTTCAAAACAAAAGTGAGAAAAATAAAAAATGTTATCCTAAAAGTACAATATGGATATCAAATGGTAGGTATTAAAAAGTAAATTGTAAAAATATACACTTTTACTATATTTACTGGCACTGGTTTCGAGAAATATTTTAAAAAACGCAAAAATATGTATGTCTCCCCCATTTAACTCCGAAACTGGTAGACCGATCATAACTGGCCAATTACAGGAAAACTATAGCGATTTAAAAAAAATTAAGGACAAATGAGAAATATAAAAAAGAAGTAAAATAAATAAAAACATATTTTAAAAAAATACAATATGTGTATTAAAAATAGGTATTAAAAAGCTGATTGTAAAAATATTTAGTTTGGCTATATTTAATTGCATCTACTTCGAGAAATCCTTTAAAACCCTTAAAAAAATGTATTTTCCTCCAAAACTGGTGACCCAAAAAATATGAAAAAAATCATGGAAATATGTGTATACGTAAAGATTACAGGAAAAATAAAGCGGTTAAGAAATTCACGAAAAGATATCACAAAATTAAATTTATCATACACAATACCAATCATGCAAAAATTAGGGTACCGTTACATTAGGGTGCGGATGCAGGAAAATCTTTTTTAAACCAAATTTTTTCTCTACCCCCTCCCCTAATCTCTGCTTTTTTATCCCCTCTTAAATGTTGCCTATTGGTAAGTTAATGGGTAAATCATTGCCAATGCCAACACATAACTGTAATTTTTGACTTAATAAATAATTTTTTCTTTGCTTTACTTTTATCATTTTATACAAGACCAAAATTATCAGAAAATGAAAACTCTTGGCTGCTACAAACTAATACAAACTAATTTTAATTTAAAATTCGTGTCATTCTTAAATTAAAACACCATCAGCTTCTGCGGCGCCAATATTAATTTCAGCCTTTCAGCGTTTGCCATAAAGCTTATTGAACGAAACTCGACCATCCATTTTGATCTAACAAACTAATGGATATTTATTGCTCTACAATCACGGCAGTTATTTTTACTTCGCCTTTGTTGCACTTTTGTCTATTATTAGAATAAAGCCACAGACATTAACAGCATTTGCTAAAAAAAAAAAAAAAAAGTTTCTTCACCGCCTCTGTTCTCTAGTGGTTCGAGTGTTCAATTACTAATCCGGTGATCCAAAGTATGGTGATCATTCACGCTCGCTTTGACATAAGAAATAATCGTCGGTGTGTGTACGGGTGACTTGCATTTTACAGTCCACACTCGGAAACACAAGACATGAGACCATAATTTATTTCATACCAAAAAAATAAGGGGGGGGGGGGGGGCATACATATTTTTATGGTTTTTTAAAGATTTCTCGAAACCAGTGCCAGTAAATACAGTAAAAGTATATATTTTTACAATCAACTTTTTAATATCTATAATTCGATACCTATATTGTATTTTAAGGATGATATTTTTTTATTTTTCTCACTTTTGTTTTGGAAATATTTTGAACAATTTCAAATTTTTCAATTTTTTCTCATGTTCTAAACCATTGACTGAATAAGCTCTTCAAATATGGTGACACCTTTTTGTTACATCTTGTATATATATATATATATATATATATACTAGCTTCTGCCCGCGGCTTCGCCCGCGTGGCCTGTAGGAAACAAATTACATTTTTTTCAGAAACAAACATTATAAGTGCTCTCACTTCCTCTGGGAGTCAAGGTGTAGTGCTCGGCCGAAAAACGAGCATGCGAGGACGGAGAACGCGCCCGGCTCGGCCTTCGGCCTCGCGGGCGCGTTCTCCGTCCTCGCATGCTCGTTTTTCGGCCTCACCAGAATGCCAAACACGGGGACTCACCGATCAAAGTTTTTCCAAAAGAGTGTCTAAATCCCTATAAGTTGTCAAAAATTTTCAAATTTGAAAACAGCAGCGTAATTGGCGACCCCGAATGCCCCTTGAGTTTTATGCGAATCGGGATACTTTTTTTGGACCTGTCAAAAAACTGCCAAAACTGTTTAATTTTTTTTTGGTCATGTAGCCCCAGCTTGACCGATCACAAAAGTTGAAACCCGAACTCCCTACGATTCGCCGTTCGGGAGATATGGCCGATCAAATGTTTGGCAATTTTTTTTTTTCGACTTTTTTTTTTAAGGTCATCTAGATCTTGCCGAGCCCTTTTCTTAGAGTACCATGAACATGGGTCTATAGCATTAGCTGTTTGGGAGATACGGGCCTGTAAAGTTTTGACACTTTCGGCGGGTAGATCTCGTCGAAACCTTTTCCTAGACACCCATCAACATGGGTCTAAGTCTAGCCGTTTGGGAGAAACAGGCCGTCAAAGTTTTCACATAAAAAAGAACTTTTTTTGGTACCCCGTGGTCCAACCCCTTCAACCTTCCATTCCAAAAATATTTTGCTGGGATATTGAAAGCTATAGATAGATAGATAGATAGATAGATAGATAGATAGATAGATAGATGGACAGATAGATAGATAGATAGATTGTGGATATATAGATAGATAGATACCTCAAAAGGAAAAAATGTAACCCTAATAGGATCACTTGTGTGGCTGTCTGTCTGTTCGTCTGTTACAGCCGATTTGCTCTGGCACACATACTTTCAAGAATTTTCATGTCCACCATATTAAATTTCAAAATCGATGCCATTTTCATAATTAACGTCCCAAAAAACCATAAAAACGACACTCATATTGATATTTACACATTTTAACATATCAACCCCATCGCACCCCAACAGGGGATGATGGTATTTCACGTCCACTACGTTGGATTTAGAAATCGTTGTTGTTTTCGTAATCAGCGACCCGATAAACCATACAAACGATACCCATGTTGGTTTTCAGACTTTGTCACCCCATTTCCCCTTTTTAGGGGTTGAATTCAGGAAATGCCTTTTTTACGTCCACTACGTTGGATTTTAAAATTGTTGTTGTTTTCGTAATCAGCGACCCGATAAACCATACAAACGAAACCCATGTTGATTTTCAGAATTTGTCACCCCATTTCCCCCTTTTAGGGGTGGAAATCTGAAAAAACCTGAAACACATGTTTACTCATTTATAGATAGGAGTACTCTTGTGAAGTCTCGAATAAAATAGTTTAACTAATCTTGTTTCCCCATATGAACTTTGGACCCCCGTTTCACCCCCTTAGAGGGTGAATTTTGAAAAATCCTTTCTTAGTGGATGCCTACACTATATAAGGTATCTATATGCAAAATTTCAAGTCTCTAGGACCAGCGGTTTAGGCTGTGCGTTGATATATCAGTCAGTCAGTCAGTCAGTCAGTCAGTCAGTCAGTCAGTCAGGACTTTGAATTTTATATATACAGATAGATATATATATAAACATATTATTTAGCATATATCTTTTGTAGTACACGTATGTATGATTACTTATTTTAATAAAATTTTCCTTTCCCGCTTGGTATGCTGAAAGAAATCTCTTTTTAGAGATAAGATCGCCTGTGTACATATCTTTTAATGTATTTTATGTCGTAACTGATGTACACTAAACTTCTGTCTACACTTCTGTGTACACTAAAGAATAAAGAATTTTTATATCAAAGTTGTAAGAGTAATAAAACTCAATTTTAAAATCTTTACAGCTTATTCAAATGTTATAGTTGATAATTGAGTTTTGTAACGTTATTTACCAAAATATTATAATAATGTTTAAATACAGGTTGAAATAGTTTTTATAAATTTGAAATAATTTGTTATAAAACGACTTATTTTAGAAAAGGTTGATAACAAATTATTTCAAACTTTTGCAGAAGGTGATATTTTTTTATTAAAATTCTGCTTAAATATGTTAACGCGTATAGGTCAAATTACTAGCAACCCTGTACAAGACAAGACATGCCAATCAGCACTCCTAACACGCGCCATATATCTTCTTTCTATAGACCATGTATTCAAAAACGCTGTTTCTACGGCGTGTGCTAGGTGTACAGAAGGCTCATTAAATACAAACACAAATCATTCCATTATAAACTAACAATACAGTGTTAAACTTATGCATAATTATTTTATTGTTAACACCTTGATTAAAAGCCTTTCTTTTGCACAATAAGGAGAAACATTGTGTTAAAAGTCTGCTAACACTTCGTCGTCGTCGTAAACAATGTTTAACCCGTCAAAGCAATTGTTATCTGTAAACAAACATGTTTCACTTATAACCACACACTCAAAGATTTCAAAAGTTTAGATGAGCCCTGGCACCTAAAATCTATTGCATTGTTTTTGAATGTGAAATGTCACAATTTTCGCTTTATTGGTATTTCTTGAAATGTTAGTGCACTTTAAAAATACACTATCACTGTGTTCAGATGAGCACTGATTCCAAACGTGTGAGGGTCACCCATTTAAAAGTGAAAACATTTTGGTGCTGTCATAGTACGGCAAAGGCCTATCTTTACTTTTGAAATCTTTGCACGCACTTACCTATTTCATAAATATGACAAATTTTCATATTCCCCCCAGTCTAATTTCTGTAACATTTTTTAGTTATTTGATTGACAAAATCCTAAAACGTCTAATGGGAAGCAAACGGGTGCAGAATAGTGTAGTTTATTATCTAACTAAAAGTATTTTCACAGGCGGTGTTAGTGCGCGTAGCATCAGACTCTCTTTGGAGCTATGGAGCATCGAGCCAGGACAAACGAGCAGCAAAGATGCACTCAAATATCATCGTTATTGCTATTCTTATAACGTCCACATTGGGTTCCGCCCTCACCACGGCGTTCGGCCCGTTTCTACTAGCACAGGACTCGCGAGTTGCTCCCGCAGGTACCTTCAATTTCGATTACAACTCGAATGATACGTGCTTACATTTCTAAATTGAACAATCTTTTGTTTCAGACCTGTACAATCCCCCAACGACTCTCTCCACACCTCGCTCCGAGGATCTCATTCGGCGAAACAGCACACAGCACTCATATTTTTAATATATGTTATAAAAGTACATGTACCTCAAACGATCAAGATGTACAAAAAACAAATAAATGAGAAATACTTTTTTTTAAAAGAACTGTTGCCTGATTCCCATCTTTATCCTAGCTCCAATCAATGTTAGTAGCAGTGCTGAATGCGAATCCTCAAAGGCACCTGGCCGATAATTTCGAGATTTTTATCCGTCAAAGACTCATTTACTTTTGAAGCTATGTACATAAAGTAGAGATACATTTTGTCTGTGTATTTAATGAAATTCACAGAATTTTTTTATTAATTTTTGGTGTAGTTATGCATTTTGATATATATCTAGGGTTCCGTTTATGGAAGACATGTACCTACTTATAGATAAATTTATAATCAATGAAATGAGGTCTTTGAACACACTTTTTCTCCTCGTTTGACGATTAGAAATTATGAATAGAACTCAAAAATATTTTATTAGATGGGTTTTAACAATATCTAGATTTCATATTGTTGGAATATAAACAACGAAACGCATTTTACGCAGCTATGCGCTTTATTGTCAGCGATATCGAAACGCATTAGACAGCTGTCATCATGCTATTCTATTGCGTTCTCTTTTGTACTTGTGTAGCTGTGTTGTCGGTCTCTCTCGCACCTTTTTTTTCTTCTTCTTAGACCGCCATTGCCCTGTTGAAGCTGTGTACTTTGTTCTCTTAATTAATATTCGTTTTTGTCTAAACAATCTGTGTTTATTTTTACCAAAAAACCCTTCACATATTTTGGAAATTGTGTTAGTTATTTTAGTTTTTTTTTTTATATTAAGTAAAAAAACATTTTTTTCTATTCCGCCCTTAATCCGCCCCTCTCGGACTGCGCGTTTTTTCTCTTGGTACTTCAAATGCCAAAAGTAAAATTCACATAGTCTCTTAACTTATAAAACTTTATGTCTGAAGAACCATAAACTTGACGGTCTTTCGTCTAGCTGACTCTTCACAACGCAAGACTTCTTTATTAATTCGCGGGTAATGATGCCTTGGTTTATTTTATTTTCCTAGTAAATTAAAAACAAAACCTAAATTTCCAATAAATTTCCAATGATTGCGTACTTTAGACCCTAATAATATTGGTATGATAGCAATGAAAACAGTATAAGTAGTGGTCGGGCTACGATAAAAAAACCGCAAATCGATGTACAGGATAGCCATTTGATACACCGGTATTTTAGGTTAAAACAATAATTTTCAGCGGTAGTTCTTGAAAATATTCCCATGGCGGGGCAGTAATGACGTCATCCATTTTTTATTTGTGAATTGCTTTTTTTTTGTGTTTGTTTTACCGCTCATAATGATTGTTGTAAGCTAAAGTACCCGTGTACCAAACGGCTATCCTCTACATCGATTTGCGGTTTTCTATCAATATTTGCTTTGTACACAGTCCACTAAAGATATTATTTTATAGGATGCTGTCATCTTGCTGGATGAAAGGGATCTTTGTCAAATATTTAAAATACTTACCCAAAGAAAACATCACAAAGTATAATATTCTCCAAAAATGTATAATTTTATACACGAAAAACCAATTGTGATCTAATTTATTTACCACTTTGTATACGAGTTTTGCGTTTTCAGACAAAGCAATTAACATAATTATGTATGAGTAATTTGACAATTTCACAACAATTAGTCGCCATAAACGTGACGTTTTTAACATTTAACCAAACCTTTGATTTCGGACTATAATATATCATTTCAATCTATTCCTCATTTTTAAACCACGTTATGTACATTTTTACTGATAATAATATAAAAGAAATAATCAGTCCGTTTTTTAAAAGTATGTATTATTTAACTTGCTCCTTGTAACAGTTTCTTGAAAAGACATGAAACTGGCAGATCTTCATTAGAGTGTCGAAGACTGGCGTTGTCAGGAATATACCACCTTCATACCGACGTCATCTGGATGTACAATACTCTGCGTATTTATAGCCAGTTGGTTCTCATTTCACTTGTGGAGATCAAAATGCGCATACGTTATCATTTCATTAATTGATACAAATGAAACATGTCAACTTTTATTCACTGCAACAATTTGTCTTTTGTCCGTCATACTTACGAGTTTTGTCAATGGAATTTTATCTTTTGTTAAAAATTACATGTTTTTCTCACCGTTTTTACTAATACGAGTATAAGTTCGACCACATAGATAGGCCCTCCATCGACTAGGAGGAGTTTGCTTGTCCACACAAATAAGAGACAAATACGTTTTTAATTTTTTAAGCAATTATAAGTACTTTCAAAACTTTAACTGATGGCGTAAACATAATTTTTAGTGAAGTAATTTGAAAAAGTAGCGTTGTTGATGTTGGAGCTCAGACTAAGGAAACCAATGGACTGGCTCTATCTACGAAATAAATGTGCATACCTAAACATTATGTTAAATACATGGTTACATAATAATGGCGGATTGAACCTTCACAAACACCGCTTATTTTAACAGATCACATACTCATGACAGCGTTACATAGCAATGACGGATCGGCCGCAAACAGGGTTCTGCATAAACATATCTACCAAAGACAATCATAAACAACGATTACCACTCCTTTGGTTTCTTTACTTATTGGGTTGGAGACCTGTCAAATGTGTAGGCAATTTTTACATATTCAAGATTTACGACCTGTTTGGTATTATTACTGTGGCAATAACCTTAGAGCATGTAACGGTATCCACGGAGTTATCTGCTCCAACCCCACTAGCGCCGCAGACGGCATGAATGGCAAACATCTCCTTATTGTAACTTGTCTACAACATCTACATTGGCGAAGGGGCTTCTCCTCCGCCCTAGAGTTACCTCTGTTCTTCAATGGACAAGCTCTCGTTTCATATTCCTCGTCATGATATGCCACCGTGTACGCATACCTTGCGGTAGGCACTAGATGCTGCAGGATAAACTAATTTAATGCTAAATAATTTCACGAAGATAATGTTGTATTTTATTTTCATCTAGAAAAGAAAGAATCTTGTGTAAAGAGCTGTCCATCTTATAGTTACTGGTTAATAATTCACTTTTAGAGGACTTTTGGAGGTTTTGAAAGATTTTAACCTTAATTTAAACTATGTTCTTACTGTTAGTTTTTTTAGCCATAAAACTCAAGCCGCATTAATAAAAAATTTAAACATCATTCCAAAATCTTTCCAAAAAGCATAATTTTTTTAATTGTAAGTTTTAAATAATATATATTTATATTTTACATCGATCAAGTACCTGTGTAGTTGACTCAGCACATTTATGCAAAAACTCTACAATTTAGAGTGCCTTACCATATGCAACGAATCGAGAATTTATTTCTGGAAGTTGGTCAAAATACTAAAAATGCACATTTGTCTTTTTTTATAACTCCGATATATAAATAGAAACACTATGTTTATATTTAGCCTCTCTAGCCATGTTTGCGTGGTAAACTCTTGAACCTTGACAGACTCAGCAGAGCCAAAAGGGCAATCAATCAACGTGAACCGTATAGTCGCACTTGTCTCGAGGAATCAGTAGTTATTAATGAGATCCATGACGTAGCGCTCGGCAGCACGCGAGCGGCACAGCCTGGCCGGCTTGTTCATTCAGACGAGGGTAGCCTTCGAGGCTGACTACCAGTGCCAGATTGTCAAGAAGCCTGTAGCCAAGCTTTTTAAATAAACATTTTGAATTTGGAACATCAACCCATTTATTTATGGCCAGTACGTGAACGTTTCCACTTCATTGTTTTCATCAAGACACTTGTTCGTTGTTTAAAATTTTGGTGTAGCTGAGGACGCAGTGTAGACAGGATTTCGTGTACTTAAATACCCAAAGAAGATGTTCGATAGTAAGTACCTACACTACATTTACTAACAATAAGCTCCCTTGAATTAATTTTACGCACGACCTATGGAGGAACAAGATATCAAGAATACGTAATGTTCAGGCCAAAGTACCACAAGAAACTACCAGGGAGATTTGAAAAAACAAGATTATACGTGTCAAAAAACGGTTAACAATGGAAATAATTAAATGAATTAATAATAATAAATATGAATTATAATCATATATTTATGATTATTATTATTTTATGTATTTATACACTTTACTATGTTCTTAACAAAACATAAAATATACATATTTATTAAAAGGGTTTTGTATCAATAGAGTACAGTCTTTTAACGTTTTTACTATAAGAATGTTAAGAGGAGGCCTTCCTCGGCGCACAGCGGCTTTGCTATTATAACCCAGCAGACTGACTTTAATAAAGTTAAAAACGCGTGCGCCGAATAGCACGCGAAATTATTCAGAATGAGTCTAAATCGTTTTTAATTTTTTAGAAGCGATAATATTTAAGATTTTCGTATTGATCGTAAACCATGAGACATAAAGATCAAGGGAATTAAAAGCAAATTCAAAATAACACTTAAAAAGAGGATATTTTTAAAATAAATAGGTAACTAATTAGCGAAATTTTTCCAATTAGGTAACACAATTAGCAGCCGAAAGATAAAGGTGTGAAGAAACATACATGAGTTTACATAATACATAAGTTTACATAAGTTTTACATTGATCAGGTATATGGTAGACTCAGTATTAAAAACTGTTGAAAAAGGAAGGCCTCTTGAATGCTTAATTACACGTTATACAATATGTTATGAAACTTGTTTCTAAAAGGTAACTTGTGTGACATACTTTCCTAAACAGCACAATCCTAAACAAATGGCAAGCGGTTTCAAAAAAAGGCTAATCAAAAAAGGGTTAATATTTTTAGCATATTTGTGTGTAGAGACAGATCCTTTGACTGTGCCTAATTTTATTTTTGTGCAATGTGTTCACCTACTTCAACTGACTAAAAATAAATATAATCACATTCTTAACTTATTTTGTATCAGCGGCATTGCCAGTACACGGGGACTATATTTTTTGACATCCCTTTTTTTAACGCACCATCCATCGTAGGGGTTATGGAATTAAAAACGTAACGAGACGAAACCGAATTTATATATAAAGTCTCTAACAAGTTTATAAATATATGATTAATACTTGCGATTGTCGGCACTTGGTGAAACTTGGATAACAACATGATGTATAGATGCCATTGCACTCGTTTCACAGTTTAAAAAACTAAGTTAAAAAACGCAACCGTTCGGGTTAAATTAATTTTTTAAACTGTGAAACGAGTGCAGTGCATCTATACATCAAGTTTATAAATACAAAATTATAATAGAGACAACTTCAATGTATTCGTAGTGTAATTTACGGTGTAGTGCGATTTTACTTATTTGACAGGACTAAACTTAATTTAAGCGTTTTGTCTTTTTCTTTCTGTATCAAAAAGACATTAAAAAGAATAAATTGTGCTATACCGAATCGACGCTAATCTCATGTCCTAAGTGACACTGTCATTCAAAAAAGCGAAGTTATAAATCATTGAATAAAAAATCTAATCGCCACTGCTATGTTAATAACACGGAAAAATGAGCAGGCGCAGACTGCCGCAGACTTACCAAGTCAATTACTTAAATGGGCACCCCAAATGGTCGATCGCACGGAGAGACAAAGGGGCAACATTTGCTGAGCGGCTAAAGGGTGGAGATGTGTCACTGGACTTTAAACGACGATCACTTGCTCCCTGAGGGTCCAGCATCACGTGGTCCAGCCACTTACGTTTCACATCCATCCTTCGAGCATATAGCTCTTGCTACTCCACTCTGACCGGCCTCCCACGGCAAGCCAGATCTATCCCTCTATCTAGTGGGGGATATATCCCTCGTCATTGTTTACTCCAGCCGGCCAACAAAGGCAAGCCGCAAATGAGGAACAGGAACCTCCTCCGGGAGCACGTTCGGGTCCGTGGAGTGGCTACTGCCCAAAAACTCGTCTCAAGCTGCCCTGCGTAATGCCATTGCCCTGTTAGCCGTGAAAGTTTTGTAAATGTTTCCCGCCTCTCACGTGGCCTGATGTTCGTCTCGGAGGTAGGGTTGGATTTTGAGAGTTGTATTATTATTATTATCATGATTTTTGCAAAAAATTAATTAAGAAGCCTGATAATGTTGATTATATTAAATTAATTAAATTATATTATTTTAAAAACTGAATAGTAGGCTATCTTCAAAGAAATGTACGGAGCGCAGCTAATATGTGTGCGTGCCTGGTACGTGCCAGTACGTACTCGTACGCACGAACCACAGCACGCACACGACAACACTTAGTAAGTCGGGAAGATCGGGACGAGTCGCCGGGTCCGCAGTCGCGCTTGTTTAAGCGAAAATACATTTAAAACACTAAATCTGAGCTAACGCCATATGCTTAGTGTTTATTTACTCGTATTTTAATTGTTTGGAATTTATTGTAATTAGAAATGGGCAGTGAACATTGATTCTTTGAGAGGAAACTCAAGAAATGATTAACAAATTCGATGCATGGGTACGTATCCGTATGTTTTAATTTTGTAAATATTATATTTTGTAAAACCAAAAGACAGTGACATCTCTACAACAGTAGGCATTTAAGCCTCGCGCGGCGCGGGAGTTATTCTACTATTCTGTTTTTACTACTATATCCAGGCGACCTCAGCCAAGGGTGCTACGGCTGCGGAGTAGGCGATGCAAATATGCAGCTCTCGGGAAGGGCTACAATTTGTGCCCTTCGGTGTTGAAATTCTTGGAACATGGGCATTTAAAAAAAATATTGTCACTGCGCCTGTACCACGCGACCGACGCCTCTGGTAATCCAAGGGCTGGAGTTTACCTCGGTCAGAAAATCAGTTTAAGAGGGTGGCATACCCTAGTAACCTTTTTTTATTACCCGTCCAGCACAATAAGTCTAATGGCAAAGACCTTATTTGCTTTTTATAGAGGCGATTATATGTTGACTCTTTGGCCTCTTGTTCTTGGACGCGTAACACTAGTGATCACGCAGGGAAACAACAAATTGGTGTGTTTTTAGCTAATACTAAAATATTTTGTAGGGAAAAAAATATTGGATTTAGGTAACACCCATTCATATTTCTATTGCCTATTTTATAAAAAAAATCATGTTAGTCTCTTAACCGCGTTTTTGAAACGAACGTTTGAAAATCAAAAAAAAGAGGGTGGAAACTTCTTTTTTTTTTTTGACAAAAGTATGAATCTTAAAACATTGTTTATAGGTGGAATGCCTAGATAAAAGATCGATAAATCAAATATATTTTCTTCAATATGAGGAGAGACTTGGTTTCTTTATCTAAAATGAACCCTTGAAAACCTGGTGTTGTTGATGTTGTAGCGTCAGGTGTCCCGTTAACGAACAACGGTGACGAGTTATTAGACATTTTTACTAACGAAAAAAGTATATAACAATAGAAATCTTGTAACGTTGGACGAATTCATACGTTTCAATTTCTAAGGTTTATATATAAGTAAACAGGTTAATACAGATAAGAATTTATTCTAATCTATAGAAGTTCTAGTTGGACAAGAAAACGTCCCTTAACTTGTTGTGTTTCGGTGATTCCCTTTTGTCTGTACAATAAAGAACCAGGTGATCAAGACGCGTTTCCACCAGAAATACATTTATAGATTTTTATTTATTATTTATTTTTACCTACAATGGGCTTACACTTGGCCATTACCGCGCCTGATAAAAAGCGTTGATAATAGGATTAAGAGCGCTCGCCCAGAAACTAGGAGAGTGACAGTAGGCGAGACGTTATTCAGTCTTTCCAGGGACTTTCGCAAAATCTACGGAATTCGGTAACGGACAATGACTGATACTACGCAACTGCCTGTATCCACTTCCCCATTATACGGCTACTCATGACGTAATTCTGGAACACGATGAGTTGCTTGGCGGCATAGTTTCGTCATGAAAGTGGTGACAAGCCATGACCGAAAGCTACCACTAGTAAATAAGTGTAGTCATCTCTGCGGACGGGGCCAAGATCCGATGACCTTATGGGTCCATACTACAGAGACATAAATTGTTGACATACCTTTTTATGTAACGACATCCAAGAGACGTTATGGAGTGACAATATTAATTTTAGTATTTTTAGATGACGTCGCCACACGCCACGAAATCTATTGCATGCAAAATATACTTATTTAATTATTTTAAATCTACATTGCTTAAATTGTAGTCAATCTTTTCGTCTCTTTTTGATACATAAATATTATTTATACTCAAATAAAGGCGACATCCGCCTATCTATCTTTTTATTGTAGGTATTACATATGTACGTAGATATCGTGTTTATATGCGTCAGTCAAAAATATACCATTGATGATAAACAAATATTTCCGGTCATGAAAAAGCGGTTTTATAATTACCTACGTTATAATATTACATTATAACACCGCAATTCTTCGCCGTGATTGGCCAAATTTATTACAACACCCCTAGAAAACCAATCACAAGCCGTAACGGTTTGTCTTAATTTCTTAAGCTACACCCTCTACTCGTTCTCGCTTCTGATTGGTCTCAGGCATCTACATACTAACTCCAATGGGATTAGGTATCATATCATGACATATCATGACGAGTGTTCTTTTTAAAAAATTTCGTGAAATTGTTTTTGATGGTCGTAGATAAAGTATTGTGTGTAAAGTAAAGTAAAGTTTTTAGTGTAACATAATTAGACACTGGGACACTCGTGCAAAAACAACCACTCGTGTCCAATGTCTCAAATTATGTTACAGTTGCACAAAATACTATTACAACACTAAATAAAGATTTAATTAAAGAAAAACTTGTAAATATATTATGTTGTATTAACTACCAGCTACAAACTATTGTATTTAATCTCTAACTAAGCCGCGAACAATTATTTATACAGCATTGCAGAGTTATAAAATCTACCTCACTGCAACCAATTTACACGACCGTCCTATAAATTAAGAGGGATAATAATGCCGGTAAATCTAGATTACCCACTTTATAGCATTAAAGGTTAATGGATTAATTAAATCAATAAAACAGGCTTTATTAACATAGCAAAGTTTGGAGTTTCTAGAATCGTTCGTTTGTTAAAATAATCATAGTGTACCTTTACAATTGTGTCGATTCGGCGTAACACGACTTAACTTATTTGGCAGCACTATCCTTATTTTAAGCATCCTATCTTTTTCTTTCTTTATCGGAAAGATAAGGACAGAACGTTAAAATTAAGTTCAGTCCTGTCAGATAAGTTAAGATGTGCTACACCGAATCGACGCCATTATTAAACAATAGAACGATTGAAAAGAATCCATAAACTTTAGTCTAATTGCAAATAAAAAACTGGAAGAACCGTTTTACATTTATCCCACTCAGGAGATTGTCGAGCCAACAGATATGCCTCTAATTCATATATAACTTCACTACTGGATCACTAAATTTCTAAATAAACACCATTGATCTCTTCTTTTCTTAGTTAATATTTACGATTCGAAAACCGTTTCGAGGAATAGCTTTTCTTAACCGTTTCTGATTTACAGATATTAAAATATCAGCATGCTTATCGACCTTTAGTGACGTCATCATCAGATATTTTAATACGAACAAGTATATTTCTTCAACGCATCCTTAAGGATTCAACCATTGAACTTGATATGATTACGTCACTTCCTGTAAATACTAAAATACTTAGGAAATCGGTATAAAAGGACGAAAAAAAGGTATTATTGGAATTTCATACCTAAATCGATCTATTTATTCCAAAAAGCAGACAAAATAGGAAATTGAATTTTAAAAAACAACCGAATTGCAAATAAAAACCTGGAATAACCGTATTAGGTGCATCCTAATCAGGAGTTTATCGAGAAAACAGATATTCATCTAATGCCTATGGAACTTCACTACTGGATCACTAAATTTCTAAATAAACACAATTCTCTTAAACCAGTGTGGGCTTGAGAACGACACAAGTACCCTGATTACAAGCATGCATCGTTAAATTCTGGTATGACATGAATAAACTTCAGTGTGGTGGTTGTTTATTATGCGACCCGCGTCGCAATGTGTGTGTGTCTCTATTTTACGTATATCTAAGACAAGGAAGGCACAGATTTAATAATAAAGCCTCATTTACTTCAGATAAGGCGAGTGACGTCGCCTGTGCCATCGATAATGCTGTATACTCGATAACAGGAGAGAGGGAAGTGAAAACGTGAGTAAGTACTTTTATTCATTTGCTTAGCGAATTGAGAATATGTTGCAACGTCAATTTGGTAGTTGTTCATTCTACGATCAACAATATTGTTGATCAAACTGTTCATTAGTTGATTTTGTTCGGATAAATGAGTGAACACGATAGTTTCATAATGACGGTTGTTGAAGATGACACTAAGAACAATTCACAGAGTTTCTTGTAAAAATTGTTCTTAAATACTGTAATGAAACCTATTTTGTAATGGCATAATAGATCTTCTTGCTGCTGGCCTGGGAAATATCAACACAGGCTTTGATCTCCATTGGAGGCGATATGCACCAAATAAGGCAAGAAAATATGAGGTCGGTGCTTCCAATTTCCGACATGTTGAGGGAGCCGGTAACACGGATTGTTATGTCAATTTCTTCTCTCCATTTCTCTTGCTAACCTCTCTCCCAAAATCTATCTGACATTGTCCACTCTGTCAATTCAGCCTATGTCGATATTTCCCAGGCCAGCAGCAAGAAGGTCTATTACGCCATTACAAAATAGATTTCATTACAGTACTTTGGAGAAAGTTTGTTATAATAAGAATTTAGATTTATAGGTAGAAAAGTGATAAACATGCCAAATTTGTTGTGGTTTCGGAAACTAACTTAAACTGGTATTTACGTGTAACGTAGCCAACGAGCCAACGTGAAATAGGGAAAAAAATAAGCGGTGCATTTTGGCCAATACGACCTTTTTTATGGAATAGGAAATTAAGTAACGCAGTGTCGCCAGTATTAGTTTCCAAAACCATGAAAATTAACAGTCCTATTAAACTATCTACATTATTAATATTAAGTTTTTGGCTTTCTACGAAATTTAATTTGTGTAACCTTAAGAAATTCAATTTAACAAACAGCCCAAAATGTGTTTAATTTGTGCATAAAATGCAATAAAAGTTTATTGTGTTTTACAGGACAATCGATCTCTCAAAATATTTCAGGGACAAGAATTGCACCGAAAATAATGAAACCACAAAAAAGAAAAACAGCTACGTGGAAGCCTCCGATGTGACGCATTATCTTACTTTGGGTATTTTGGGTATGTATTAAATATTTGACTGCTTATGATTTCTAAAAGTGTTTTTGTCTGTAAGCATTGTAAAATATTTAATTCAGTTTACAGCTGGCAATACATTATGTATAAATCTTTAATTGCCCACGTTTATTTATTTCTTAAAATAAGGAAAACATTGACGTAAAAGGTCAATGAAGAAAAAGATATTTGTACATGACACTGCATATGGGACCCCGCTGAAAAGTAATTGAATTGAATTTTTATTCAATATTCACTTTTGGGTCGACATTGTAACCACAGATTGTAACAAAATTTCTAAATTTCAGATCTGTTATTCATTTCGTCTACGAGCTAGAGACCCATGACATACGGACAGACAGCAAAGTGACATTAATAGGGCTGTGTTTTGCCCTTTGGGTACGGAACCCTTAAAAGTGTAGACTGTATGAAAATAAATTACTCGTTTGTGCATAAATAATATTCTACAACCATTCGTTCTGATTTGACACTGTTACTATACTCGTAGGTCAATAACCTAACAGTGACTATCTTTCCTAATAAGGCTGCGTTCCTAAACGCTGGGGTAAATGTAAAAATTACTTCGTAAAAGTGAAAGAAGTGAAACGGAATCTATTTACTAATCGTTTAGAAACAGCCACTTTGTAGAGACAGTTTATTTACGTGGCAAAGGATATTTTTTTGTATATGTATCATTATTACCCAATTAAAATGACTTTAGAAGTCATTCCGAAGAATTCTTTAACCTAGAAACCAAAAATTGGCGTGTAATATTATGACAAATGTCAAACTGAAAATTTACCCCTGAATGTAAAATGGCGTGCAAAATTTTACTGTCAAAGGTGAATTTTACATTTCTGACAAGGTTTAGGAACGACTTTGAGATTGTTCGGAGCTGTTCGGAACTCTTCGTTTTCACCCGTGTCGTAAAAACTTTTACCTTTACCCCGGCGGCGTTTAGGAACGCTACCTAAATGTAAAACCGGTTTCATTTGCATTTTATTTGTTGTAATCTATTTTTAAATGCCGTCGCTGCAAATCTATTTGAACTAGATATCTCTTTAGCAAGTAAGTATATTTATTAGAAACAACATGCTTTCTTTTTTTGTTTGTTTATAAAATGAACCTATATTTTATATGTTCTGCAACAAAAACATGAAAAAATTATGATGCTAATCCAGTGACGGTATAGCTCAGTCGGTAAGTAGCCGGACTCTCAACTCTGAGTTCCGAGTTCGAACCGATAAGTTTTTGAAATATATGTCTATTGAATATTTGAAATATTTGATTAGGTTTTTCATGTAATATTTTATTCTAAGAGGTATTATTGTATAATACTAGCTTTTGCCTGCGGCTTCACTTGCTGACAAACTACATAAAAAAATCGTCACATATTAAATTGGACCTGTAAGAGTAGTGTGACCAGCTTTTGGCTTGGAGGTAAGACTGTTTATGTTGAAAGTGCGTATTTCAAAAAGATCCCATATAGAGAAAATTATTACAAAATTTTTAATATTGCTGGTTTATAATAATTAATGTATATATATACACCGCATTTGTCCGGGACCCGTCGAGTGGTTTAAAAGTTATTAGGGAACATACATAAACACACATTCAGACAGACAGACACATAAATATTCTAAAATATTAGCTGTTTAAAATACTAATAACCAGTTTATCGAAACATCGAAACTTAATTTTCGTCATTGTAAAACAGTTCTTAAGCAGAGACAATAAAAGTGAAATTACGTTGCACAAATTTTATATAATCTAATATGTACGTAACTATATATTATAATATATTATCGTTTGGTACCAGGAATCCTGGTGCGACTGATAGTCCTCGGTCAGGCTAATGTATAGTTAGGGAAACTGAAATTTGACCTAACAGGAAACTTTGTGACAGTAAAGATAACCATCTGGCAATTTCGGTATTGTTTGTAGATCATCGGACGACCCCTAGTGGATCGATATATCTATAACTTTATTTTATTAAGGGCCTGTTTCACCACTTCCAGATAAGTGGTATCCAGAAGATAAGTTTAAAAATGGAACACATTTTGTATGCGTTATATGTCACATATAACTATCAGGCACTTATCTGGAAGTGGTGAAACAGGCCCTAAATAAATAAATAAACTTTATTTTTTATTTTTTATTTCTTTTATTACATATTATTAAATACTTAT
This sequence comes from Ypsolopha sequella, assembly GCA_934047225.1. Taxonomy (NCBI): domain Eukaryota; kingdom Metazoa; phylum Arthropoda; class Insecta; order Lepidoptera; family Ypsolophidae; genus Ypsolopha; species Ypsolopha sequella. The sequence continues at coordinate 12,820,707 of OW203992.1, forward strand.
GATAATAATCAAGATGATAATAATCAAACTTTAATAATAATAATTTTATGTTACCGTAAATACCCGAAATTAGTAATAACCTGTTTTAACAAGTAAATACGCAAAATATCTAAGAGCATCAGAAACAACACGTGTTCACTAGTTAGATTCAGTTTATACTAAGGCAGTTAGGTAAATGCCGAATAAAATTATTGTATCGGCTTTTTACTGCACTTCTCAGTTAACCCTTTCTAAGGCAAAGGGAATATTTTTCCCACCAATTTTTTTCTACCTTGACTGGTAATATATTTATTATGTTTTTCTACTTATTTTTTACATACTCACACTAATTATTATTGACATGGTACCAAAATATATTGCAATTTTTTTTTTCTGATATTTATTTATTGCTATAAATATATAATTAAATCATTTAAGACTTCATTATTTCATGCGAAAACCTTATGCCCGTTAAAGGGTGAAAAGCCGATTTTACTAAACGGATATCAGTAAATATTCGAATTTGAAAGAAAAGTGACAAAAATATCAAATCAATATTTAATTATTGATATATTACGCATATGTTGAGGCCGTTTCTTCATTTGCATATAAAAACGTAACTAAATTTATAGTTACAGCTAGTTACTAAGTCATTAAATAAATTACTATTGAGACAGCTGCCGCTATAAAAATTTTAAAAAGTGGAGACTTAGCGTTGCGGAAGCTGGAAACTGGCGATAGTACTCGTACATACGAACAACTTTTACTGCGGAGCCAACCCTCTAATCGCGAGAAAAAAGTGTTGTTTCATAGAAAAGATACATAGCTACCCGAGCAAAATGTATGAAACCAATGATTTTTTTTTCACGATTTCTCAATTATTTTTCACGAAAAGTTGTTCTTATGCGCTATTTCCGGCTTCCACAACTTCATTTACCAGTTATATAACTTTGTACATCATATCCGTAGTTACACTTACTTATTATTGACATGGTCCATTATTGTGACATTTTTAGTTGCACAGAATGCTCTTTTTGTATTTGCACGAATTTTTCATGCAATTTGAGAAAAAGCGTCACAGGGTCAGTGACCCATCAACTCGCGACAGCCGCATTTAATGTTTCTATACATTTAGTAAGAACGGATTTTGACTGAAAAGTGCAGTAAAAAGCCGATGTTATAATTTTATTTACCTAACTGCCTTAGTAAGAACGGGTTCTTACTAGTATACATGCGTTGTTTCTGATGCTCTTGATACTTCGCGTATTTACTAGTAAAAACGGGCTCTTACTGATTTCTGGTATTTACGGTAACATTTATGCAAAGTTTTAGTTGTGGCATAGTCCTACAGGTTTCTATCAAACCGTACAAGTATGTTTGATAAACCTCAGGTTTGCTGACATGGGGTCTGCTCTGGTCGACGTGGGGCGACGGCTGGAGATGGGATGGACCTTGGTTCCGGATAACAGCGGTAGCGATCATCGCCTGGGGCAGTGGTCAAGCGCTACAAGCGCTTACTACGCTACCAGCGTTGCTGGCTGCCTTGCTCGTTGGCATTCTCGCACGAAACCTACACTTCCTGGATATGAGCGATTATTCAGAAATCGATTCTTTGTTAAGGTAAGCACGTACGTAGATCTATTTGGTTTTTTCAGCGATATGAATACTGGACTAACTCGCCCGGCGTCAATGGTTCCGGGTAAGGCCAAAGAGTTTTTATTTTAAAAATATTTTTACACTTTTTATGTAGGAAATAAGAAAAGTTTAATATTTGAAGATTTTTCAATGTAAAAGTGAAAAATATTAAAACATAGCCTGCCTACTCCAAGTAGGTGCCAGCCAAGGCGTAAAGTGGTCAATTTAAAAGAGTCATGTTATTTGGAATTTTAAATATATTCAATAGTAGTAATAATTTTTAATAATTTTAAATAAATTCAATTCAATAAAAATATATTATATTTATTATATTTTTTATAGGTAAGTTTTTCTTAATTTATTTTTTAGTTAGGTATAATTTTATCTTTTATATTTCTATTAATTTATAGGTAGTCTTAATGTTATTTAAGTTTTATATTGTAAAGACTAATAATATCTTTTCATAATTTTCAATAGTAGCATTTTAGCAACCTTTATGTTTTCATTTTACTTAGATATATATATATATATATATATATATATATATATATATATATATTATATATACAACGTGTAACAGAAAGGTGTAACCATATTTGAAGAGCTTGTTCAGTCAATGATATAGAACAACTTTTACTATGGAACAAACCCTGTATCTGTATCAAACGACTGAAAACCGACGTTGTGGTCTTATACGGCCATAACATAAATGTCGAGTCGTAGCCCTTTTTGCTACCGTGGCGCATAGGTACACATCAACACATTGGTAAGAAACGAATGTCTTTGTTACGAGTATGTTATTAAAAGACAGGTTTATGTTTATGTAAAATGCATTTTTGTTTTTTCTATTCTTTTTCTTTTATTTTCCGTATGTGTCAATTATTAAGTATTTTAAAGATATGCTGAATTTTGTATTCCTCATTTTTGTGTATGTACGTATGTGTTATGGTGCTTAATAAATGTTCTATCTATCTCGAAAAAAAATTATTGTTTTATAGAAAATTGCAATGCCACTCGGCCGAAATGTATGGAAGGGTAGATATTTTTTTGAGATTTCAGAGTTGGCTCCATAGAAAAAGTTGTTCTATACCATTATGTTACCATTACGTTACAAAATTAAACAGGGGAAAAAAAAGTATAACATTTATGGTTCACAGGAAAGGTTGCAGGTTAGCCAACTTCTCGTAAATAAAAAAAAATAAATAATAATAAAGCCCTAGGGCAAAACAATCGACTTTCTGTTCGGTTTTGATGCATAAAAAGTGGGCCTTTACGAGCACTTGCATTGAAAAAAAATAACCGTAAGTGGAATTATTTACCATAATGTTTTAAAGGTCGTGTGATGGTATTGTGTGGTGGTGGTACGGAACTCTAGTGCGCGAATCTGACTCGCACTTGGGCGGTTTTTTTTTACTTGCATCCCTGACACAAATGCCTGACCCCTGCGCAAATGAAATATTAATCGAAGTTCTGTATTCCCGTTTGTGTACCTATGTTACAATACTAATCACGAAAAAATTACCTTTGTTTTGTCTAAAATTTTGTTTTATGGAGGTAACGAGCATTCTGATTTGCTTTTAATGTCTACATTTACATTATTTTTACGTTATTGTTTGTTATTTTATTATTAATAGTTTTTATTTATGAAACTGTCAAATTAGAAATGCAAACATGGGAGATATGTCAAACATCTTTCCAGTCTATCTGTGATGTGAAATAAATGTTTTTCTGTATTAAATAATATGCAATAATGAATCTAAAGCGCAATTTGATCTTATTTATTTAAAATTAATAAAAATCCCATCAGCTTTATGGCTCAAAGTTGGTGTAGTTTTGAAGTGGATACTTCGAATCTCGTTTAAGGTGCCTCTTTCCAGCGTCATCCGAAAATTAATATGTTGATTAAGTTATTTCTCTTAAACGGTATGTTTGAACATTATGAAAAATATATATATTGTTAGTTAAAAGAAGAACAACTTAATTTTAGGAAATTATTCTAGCGTATAAGCAAAATGAAGCTGTTGTTAGACTAAAATTCAGTAAAATTGGTTATTTATCTGAAACCACTAATGGTATTTGTATGGTTCTTGCATTAAAATTCAAAAAATATATTGTTTTGTATCATTTATAGATCTTTTCCGTCCAACGCGTCCATGTGAAAAGTGTTATTTTCTCCTATTTTGCGCTATCGGGAGAGACAGCAACGTCGTAATGCATTGCGCGCTGATATGAACGTTATTTCGATATAATATCTGTCGATATTTGTATCGATATGTCCACTCAAGGTTATTGGCGACTACCTGCCCCTTAACGGAACTTGTACATCACATCTGGGAAGAACTTCTATAACGAAAGAATAAGAATAAGAATTTCTAAGCTATTACATTTTCATTATTGGTTATTAGTCATGAATTCGGAACAAAAAATATTTTGAAATTACTAAGTACCTTGCCCTTCTTCTTAGCAAGACTAATCTAATGGGCGGAGTTAATTATGTATTTATAAATGTAAACTCATTAGTATGTAATAGATTTTACCTATCATTTGAATCGTATTTACATTGCTGCATAAACTAAATATACATTTAATTTAGTTTAGGTACGTTTATTGATAAATAAAATAAATTTCTAAAATATTATTAAAAAGTGTATTATGTGCACCTACTTTACAAAATAAACAATTTTAATTTAACCTCGTAGTCGAAGTGTTCCGTCCTCTGTGATTGATATCACACTAGGGCAGATCTAAACTATATAATACCAATATTTGTATCAGTGTCAATATTAGTCCATTAGGCCTAGTAAAAAAGGAAAATCTAAATTCTTAAAGATATTTTTTTTAAAACGCGCAGGCAATGATTCAGAATTAGGCTAATGTCAGTACAACATTGATGAAAATTATTACAATTAAAATTACTTTGAATTATTTTATTCATGCAGACGATGATGATGATGATGATGATGATGATGACAACGATGATGATGATGATGATGATGATGATGATGATGACGATGACGATGATGATGATGATGATCATGATTATGATGATGATGATGATGGTGATAATGGTTATCTAGATAATTATATTATTTTTCTAGGAAAGTGTATCCCGTGATTATTTTGGGTAAAGCATCATTGGGTTGGAATGTGGGCTACATGAAGAAGGAGTGGAGGACTGTGGCGACACTGGGCGTGGTGCCGTGGACCGCCGAGGTGGCTGCCGTGGCCTGTTGCACGCATCTACTGCTTGGGTTCCCTTGGCTGTGGGGTCAGTTTGTACTATTTTCTTTCCCTTGACAATGAAACAACAAATAGAACTTCCATTATTATTTATTAACAATTTTAGATGACAATGAGCTCGTCTCCTGTTTTGAAATATCAGATATTTTATGGTAACTGATTAATTAGTTATTGCAAAACACAAAAATTTCTGATTTTTTTAAAAATTCCTATATTTACCGAAGTTAGCGATAGGGATATTTATCACTTTTAGTATGAAATCGTGTCAGGTGACGTCACGATACATATCGTTAAGCACACTTTGATTGCCAATAACTTCGTAACTTTTTGAGACATCGAAAAAATAATTCTACTACTGTTTTTAGGTAATTGAATTTTATAAGTCATCATGACGAGCTTATTGGCAAATGCGTTATCTAATCTAAAGTGTATTTTTTTGCACGAAGGTCGAAACTGACAGTTCATATAGTGGAAATTGCAACATTCAAAAGTTTGCTATAATGTGAATTAACATTATATCATTGCAGTATAGAAACGCAGAAAGAAAAGTAAATCTGGATGTGAGGAGCTCTGAACCGGGATTCGAGCCCGGGACTTCTCGCTTATCGCCCGGTAAGCGAGAGGTCCCGGGTTCGAATCCCGGTTCAGAGCTCCTCGCATCCTGATTTACTTTTCTGTCTGCGTTTCTATACTGTAATGATATAATGTTAATTTATATCTCCTTGCGATGGATAAGTCGCCAAGTGTTCAAACATAGAAATTAATTTCTGTCATAGTTTCGATAATGTGAATGAGCGGTTTTCCAGACTAACCTTGATCAAGTTTTCAGAGGTAAACATAGATGGCGTTACCCTACTTTCAAGTGTCAAAAATCAAAGATTATTTTTTAATCTGTGGGGAGCAATATTTTGTGGGCTAAAAAAATTCAAGTCAAGTGTCAAATCCTACAACAACCTTTACAAAAATATCCTTATTTTGTTGTGTATATATGGTGTTGTTTTCTACTTGATGTTTCATTCAACTTTCAACATGGTCAGCCCATGCGTTGTGGCTAATTGTAAAAATATAGGAATACACAGTTTCCCTAAGAATTCACTATGGAAAGAACAATAGATCTTAGCAATAATACATGAATCTATTGTTGCCAGAAACACATTTATTGACACTTTTAGTACAAGCTGCACGATAGATATCGAGTCGTTCGGTACTACTTTTCTTTTTTAATTTGACTTTGAAAACCCCTCATTGGCTTATTCCCACTATCTCGAACGGTCGGTTGCCTCTTTTGTGCAAAAATATACTTAAGATGAGCCGTTTTATTTGCAGATGTATGTCACTCGAAGAATAATAGTGAACTAATAAATAAATGGCAATCTAATATTGTAATATTGTGCTTGAGAAGACATCATGATTGATTAAAGTAGGAAGGTAGGTACATTGTACTCGTATAAAAAAGTTCATCAATTAGCTCTTAAAAGAGTATGTACACACATATACCTATATAAGCAAAACAATTGTCTGCAATAGCGAACAAATTAACCGCATAAAAGATGCCGCACAATAATCGTTGTATAGTTTACACGTTTATTGTACGTAGGCAATAAATAGAATTTGTCACGAGCACCGAGCACAATGGGGTGCGCGTGATGTGTGTGCGGTACAAAGGAAATTCAATAAAATCTGTTGTGGGGCTCGTATCGCTAGGGATTTGAATGCATTTTCGTCGCTCCAAGTAGTCTATTGAAGGCGTTGGGCGCTCCGAGCTCGGCAAGCATTCAGCCGAGGCGGCAGTGGAGTCGGCATCCGAACCAAGCCTCTCGCTACCTGTAATTACACGGACCAATTTAGAGAGACGAGCGCCAAACTGGAAAGTCTGAAAACGCTCGAATCACCACTTTTATCACATCATATTCAGCTAACGCCGTCGACGCTCAACTCAAAGGAAAAGAGCAAGGAAAAAACAGTTTTCACCCAAGAGTGAAAGTGTGGAAACTTTTTGAAGTAAAAAAGCCGTCCCTAAAAAATTCTTTATCGTTCTTCCGAGTGCATTTCAGGCTGAGACTAGATACGTTACGACTTGTGCTCGCTTAAAACTACGTATAAAACTTGGGCTGAAATGAAAATCTCTTTATTTTGTTCACTAGAAAATGACGCCATGTTTTATTAAGTTTCGTCTAGCAGTGATTTTCTTTTAACTGTCGAATGTCCGCACATAAAATCAACGTGCGAGTAAGTCTTGATTATTTTAAACGCCACCTTTTCATCATTGCGAGTATCGGCTTCATAGATTGTCGGATGTGTTATTGAAGTGAGGAGCGTAATTCTGAAAACATGACGACATATTTATTTATTATATTCACCTGCGCGCTCTTACATGTAACATAATAGGTCTTTACATATGAAATTGCCGAAATTTTCTTACAGATTCACGAGTTCGTATTTCCACTATTGGTTTTTTTGTTTGAAAGTTGATTTCAATGTTTATTTCTAAGTATTAAATTTTGTTTTTTTTTTTTGTCAGTTTGATAACCAAAATTGAAATTTCAAAAACAGTTTGTCCTAAATGCCATCCATTTACATGATAAGATTCGTAATAATTTTTTACAGCCGACACTTTTGAAAAATTAAATTTATGTTGCTGTTAGCTTAATTTTGTGTCATTCATACACAAAAGAAATTAAATCATTTGGATTTGTCATTCGTAAAAAAATGCAAAAATGTTAGTACTGAAAATTGAGTTTCTTTCAAATTCTCTATAGAAAACTGCAATTTCATATGTAAATTAAATGACTAATGTTTATGGACATAACATAGTGTAATATATTCTGTTTTTAAATACCGTTTTTAAGAAGCCTACATATTTAGAGTACAATATAAATAATACGGAAAATCATTGACATTTTTAAGAAAAGAATTATAGGCCTATGCTATCGTTGTACCACACGATAAGCAGAACTGCGGTTCAAGTCCCGCCTGGCTGGCAATCTAAAGCCTCGTTTACACTTCAGTGATTACGGTAGACCCCAAAACACCATTCACCTTGGTAATTGTAAATATAGCATGCTTTATTGCACAGCTGAAATGGTAAATAAAGTAGCGATTAAGCCTTAGTTTACATTTGAACAAATTTAGTAGCGAGTTAACTGGCGTGTTAAAATAAAAAATATAAACATCTCGTTGTTATGATAAAGATAAAGACAAATATTAATTTGCTTAAATTGTGGTACATAAGTTGTTATATAAAGGTTATAGTTCAACACAATTTGCCCAAATAGGCATGCAAATTTTAAAAATTAACTTTTAAATTAAGTCTATATAATATTAGAGCAGGTAACGTTCAGCATAGGTATTCTTAATATTATTACTTATTGAACTCATGTTTATATTATTTTTACATAACAATCTCGTTGGGTCCAAGATCTTTAAACTCTTTATTAGAATAAAAACATTTTGCAGTTCTATGTTGTTTCCCATATACGAGTATGATGTATGGATGACGCACAGGAGAAAAATTTAAGGCAAATCCAAATCTTTTCTCACAATCGTTTGTTCACAATTATTTTCATTTTGGATCTCTTCTACTGGAACGGCTAATAATTCCCTAATATTTTTACAAACTTGATGACAAATTTCTTCTTCCATATTTCATAGTGACAATCACCAACAAGCGTCCTTTGCATAAAATGCAACTTATTCTAAATCCATCCAAAAATCGTTACTTTTATATACTTGACCAATTATGACGATTTGACCTGGCAACTATCTACTAAGATAAGCGAAATTCATCGCTTTGTATACTCTAATTATTATTAGAGTGCATTACAAACTAAAAATTAATCAGAAACAAATTTAAAAACACAAAAATTCAAAAGTAACTATTTACTGTCTCTAAACTCATTCAAATAATTATGTAAACAAGCCTTTAAAGACAGGTTCCGCCAAACATGCTTTCGCTTTAGGATAATTTAGCATATTAAATCAAAATATTTTAAACAAATAAAATTTGTGTTGATTAGTTGAAACGTTAAACTACATTATGTATTTTTCAGATTTGAAAAAAGTATCATAATCATCAAGAAAAATAATCAAAAAGATCACTTAAATCACGGAAAACGTCATTTGGCGTTGGAACTAGTATGATTTTTATTACTTTTTATTTCCTTTCGTTATTTTAAAAGAAATACTTAAACAATCAACATTTTTACTGTACAGAAAAATAACGCAAAAAAATGTTTATGTCTGCGCATTTCTTTTAAAATAACATCCATCAGCCTAGTTCATCCATTGCTGGACATAAGCCTTTCCAGGACTTTGCCACTCCCGGCGGTCATCCTGGAAGAATTGCCCATACTCACACACGCTGGGCAGGCGGGTTGGTGAGCGCGGTGCCGGAACCCTCGCACCAGTGACGCCGCTGCCCGTCACCAGTCTGTTCCATATAAGGCCCGGCTATTAGGGATGGATATACCGCCATCCATCGGTCCCAGGCACGGTGGGCCTCCTGGATTTTGGCCTGTGAGCTGTCCTCTTACTCTCCCTCGAATTACTTCGAGGGGGTCTCCAAGTAAGACGGTGGTTCCTTCACAGTCGAGCCCGGCATCAGCTCTACCACCTATAGTTTAAAATAACGAAAGGAATGAAATATGAAAATATTATTTAAAGAAGGTATTTTGATCTCTTTACGTTAAACAAAAAACCGGCCAAGTGCGAGTTGGACTCGCGCACGAAGGGTTCTGTACCATTATCTATAAAAGCAGCAAAAAAAACATGTCTGTTGTATTTTTTGTTCTGTTTTTTAGTTTTTGTTGTTATAGCGGCAACAGAAATACATCTTCTGTGAAAATTTCAACTGTCTAACTATCACGGTTAATGAGATACAGCCTGGTGACAGACAGACAGACAGACAGACGGACAGACAGACGAACAGACAGATGGACAGCGGAGTCTTAGTAATAGGGTCCCGTTGGTTACCCTTTGGGTACGGAACCCTAAAAAATGTAATTAGGGGAAAAAAAATATTGTTGCCCCGCTAGATTACGTTGTATTTTTTTTCTTGATAATTGTGATACTTGTGTCAAATCTGAAAAATACATAATATAATTTAACTTCTTATCTAATTATTCAATATTTATAAATTTTATTTTTAAAAATATTTTCGTCTAAAATTGTCCAAACGCGAGGGCATGTTTGGTGGAACCGACCCTTAATACTCTGTGATAACTAAACTCACTATACTTACCGAAGTGTACATGAGACTCATTATAACTCTGTTAGATCTGCAGTCTGTTTTCAGCTTAACTCTAAAACTACTTGGTTTATTATAGCTAATATACTTGAAGCTGCGTAATTAAACGAAATACCTATACTCCATTCCAAGAGTCGAAGTATAAGAAAACAAAATACTCGCAGCGGCTAGAGATTAGCGCCACAATAAGCGAAGACAACCACTTTACATGAAAGATTTACATGCCGGCGGCGGCGGCGCGGCGATCAACTGCTATGCATTATAATTTTTTAAATAAAAAAAAAAATCATTTTCGTAGAATATCAGTTTTAATGATTTTGTGATATATATACAAAGAGAATAGAATAAAATTATACATTTATAAAGTTATAAACTTCCAAGTGAACCGACATTAATTATGAAAGGTTCTCTCATATTACGATCAGAACGATCAAATCACTAACACACACGTCCGAACACTGTAAGAGCTAAAAAACGTAGTGAAAAAATCCGACATGTTAGCCAACCTTAAGAAACACGTTGGCTAATGAAGGTCACGTGCATTAACCAATGAGCTACGAGTATTTTGTTTCCTTATACTTCGACTCTTGGAATGGCGTATAGAAAACACAAAAAAGAGTTGACTTGAAATTTTCAAAACATCTAATACATGTGCAGGAACAACGTACATGAAACAGTCGTTTTTTTTTGACAGGGATCCTCTTGGGCTCAATCTACGCGTCAGTATCCTGCGCAGTCGTGATGCCGTCGGTGACGAAACAGCAGCAAGCCGGCATGCGCACACGCAACTGGCCGCAGCTCGTCTGTACTGCGGGGGGAATTGATACCGCCCTCAGTGTGGGGGTCTACGGTCTCGTTTACAGCTACATGTTCAGCAATGTAAATGAAACTTATAAGATTGTCAAAGTGAGTTTAAAATATTATGGACTTTGTTATGTACATCATCGGTCTAACTAAAGCATATCCTGAAAACTACCTATTGCAATCGCAGATACAAAAGGGGGGGGGGGGCAATGGTTGCAAATGCCTCTCCTGAGCCACGAACAAAGTACCATCGGTACCCCTAGATAACGTGTACAGAGGTTGAAACACTACCAACAGATTGTGTTACCTTATCTTCTTTAATGTAAGTTTGGCTTTTCTGGAAAATTTGTGTTATTTTAAACAATCCCGCATTTTAGATTTACATAAAATAACACAACTTTGCTAGAAAAGCTTAACTGACATCGAACTATTGTATGTATATTACATTTGATATCTGTACTTCGCAGATAAATCCTGTGATGGCTTCACTAGTCCAGTAGATACATAAAAACATAGAAGAATTTACATAACATCCAAAAAGATTCAATTGCACCCATTAAATCAAAATAAACATACATATTTTTAGATTTTAATGTACTAGAAACAAAGCGCCTTTTGTAAAGAACTTAATGCCGCAAAGATTACAAAAGGCTTTGCGATACTGCACTATGATAAGGTTACGTTTACCTAGTAATGTTTGCTAACATAAGTCACGAACAATTGCCGGGCACAGCTACTGTATTTGCCCATTTTATCTGTATAGCTTAAATTTATTACAGGAAAATAAAGATATCCTACACGTATTGTAGCGATAAATGTGATAATACAGAGCTGATATAAATTCACCCAACTATTACATACGCATACTCGCTGCTATCTCCCAGAGATGATGATGATGATGATGTTGAGGTGAGACGCCTGCTGGGCACAGGCAGATGGTTGGCTCTCCATTTGGAGCTATTCCGTCCAATTCCCATTGCTGGGAGCTTTGGTATCCTATTGTCCCAGGGGCGTTCCCTCCTCAAATCTTCCGCTACTTATAAATAAATCTTAGTATATCTGAGTACTCAAGATACTTGAGATCTTCCTCCTTGATGTGGTCATCACCAAGTATCTTCCATAGGCTAGAATATATAAAGCATTCACCTAAGTAGTACTTACTCGTTTCCTCCTCGCCGCAGTGCGGGCTCGACGGATCCTCCTGTACCTTCATTATTGACAGATGTATATTCAGCCTATAGTGGCCAGTTAGAATACCTAACAAAATTCCTAGGTTGTCTCTGTCTACCCCTCTGACAGACACAACAGACTTCCATCTGCTGCGATCCTGACACACCTCTTTTGCCTCTTCCACACCCATCAGTCTAGTCATCCAAGCTCTTCTATTCCGGCTACTTCTGACATTGTCCTTCTTCAATATGTCGCCAATTCCTACATATCTTCTCTACATGTCCAAACCACCTTAGCATTCCTTTTTCTATTCTAGTCACAACATCTTCTTTCAGGCCGCAACGACCTTGTATGTCGATATTTATCACTCTATCATTAAATGTTAAACAAATGCAGTGCTCTCAATTAATTATTAATTAATTATTATCATTATTATTATTAATTCTTATTAATTGTTTAGTCTTAATTATTTAATGTTAATTCCTTTAATTACTATGTTCCAGGCGGCACTAACGCTTTTCGCCGGTGTTGGTCTCGGGGTCACGTGGGGCAGTCTCGCCAAGTTCGTTCCACATCGTGACGACGCCTACGTCACGGAGCTGCGGGTGCTGTTCGTGCTGGTCGGCGGACTGTTCGGAAACTTCCTTACCTCACTCATAGGATGGGGAGGCACGGGTGAGTTCCTCGGAAACAAGATTGTTAATTGTTTGCTTGCAATTGCTACACCTTGGATACGAAAAACCACGTTCCGCAATTATCTCTTGAACAGCATAATCCTTAAAATATAAAAAAATATATTTATTTAAACACCAAACCATCCTAAAAATATATAATAAATTAAAAATTTTACTAATTAAAAACTTCATCTACATATGTATATCGCTGCTACGCTGCAAGGTGCCTAGTACAAAATATAAAATAAATATACCTTCAAGTTATATATCCAAGACGGGGGTGTAGGTAGGTATCAGAGCACGCTTTTAAATATTTAAACATAAAATGTTTTATCAGGTTTAGCGATCTATAAACTTTTTTTATTCGTTTTAGTCCATAAAAGCTTATTTCTAAAGGGATTTTTATTTATTATTTTATTTTGTGCTTTTTTGTGAATATAAGGTTATTTTGCTCGTCAAAACCTTTCATTTGATAACCATGTTAAGGGGTATCATGAAGGTGGTAGAAGAAATTTAGTCCGCTATCTTAGGGCGTCCGCCATATTTAATTAAGATTGACGTCACGTATTCTCACAGACCCTTAGCCATTAAACATCGTACAAGTGAGAATTTTTCCCGCCACTGCCGGTGTGTTGCGGGGTAATGCGGAGAGGGTACTAAGCAAGGAAATAGATATGGGATTAGTATGGAATGACATTTCTGTAGTAGTGTAATTTCACTGATGTTTTAGCGAAAAAGGTTTGCCCTCCTTACGACGCCTAATGGCTCAGTGGTATGTGCGTATTCTGCTAGGCAAACCCTTTCATTTGATAGCCATGTCATGGAAGTGGGGTGGTTTATCTTATCATGCATTGTCACCAAAACCAAGCGTGTGTGCAAACTCTCATACCCTGACTGACTAGCTGAACCTTAAAACAAAAGGCTGAACCTGGGAACGTGAAATTCAGACTGTAGGTTCCTTGTCTGATGTAGACATCCTCTAAGAAGGGATTTCAGGAAATTCCCAAGAAATGGTGGCTTTTAGGATAGAGCATGTGGGCTGGGAGAAGATCGCCACCGTGGACAGGGACGCCTGGAGAGACCTATGTCAAGAGAGAACGCACGTTGTACGACCAATCATGGTTCAGCCTGTTGCAAAAGGAGGCATCGTCTCGACCTTGCACTCCGAAGGCGCATTTAAATGCAACTCGGCCCCACCGATAAGTGTCAAAAAATGGGCATTGCATAGAATGGTCCAACACACAGGGAAAGGAATCAATTGATTGACTCCCTTGATTAAATCTGTCATTCAAAAAGAAAAAATAAAACAAAAATACCTACTAAAAATTAAATGTAACCGACTCATTTGGTTAACGGATGTACCAGATCTTCATGGAACAAGTTTATGGGAATGCTCTTGAACAGCTCCATCAACCAGCACATGTCTCGTGCTGGAAATCAATTATATGAGGGCCTCAGGTACAACGGGTTTTTTGCTACTTACTTATTGATACAGATTCCAAAATAATGCGTTAGTGCATAGAATGGCGGCAGGCATCAAACCTTATAATGTCCTAATTTAAAATCTAGTACGCTAGTGACTCAGCTACTGTGTCAACATTAGGGGCAATCATAAAATATTGGTAACACGGTCTCGCCGTTTCGGAAGAAAATCCTGAATACCTAGCGCTACCGTCGCGTCGTTGACTGAATCATAAGTTCCTATCCATCATAGTTTCAGGAAATTAGAATCATTGCTCAAACGTCGCGATGCACCGACAGCTCGAAGTTGAACTAGGATATTGTTCTCCTTCCTTTTAGTTCGGAAGTGGAAATAGTTGTCTGAAGTTGTACAAACAATATGAACTATTTGCTACGACTCTATTAATTATAATGTTGATGTTGTTGCAAGAATTATATTTTTAGACGAACAGGTGTAGAAGCTGTAAAACAAATAATGTTGCTAAGTTGAAAATTCGGTCGCTGACTTAGTAAATCAGAAGCTAAAATATTTATCAAGTGGCCGAGTTATAATAATTGTTGTTCTTTTGTTGACGCTTTCTTTATAATATTCCGTAGGTGTTCTAAAGAAGACGAATTAGTTTATTAAGACGTTAGGTTCAGTCTGCAAATTAAATTTTGGTCGCAAGGCTTATAATTCCCCTTGTACAATTATTCGAAACCTCAGACGTGAGGCCAGTTTTGTAAACATGTGTGCGTTTAGTGAGTGTTGCCGCATAGTAAAAACTGAGACAGATTGCGCATGAGTTTCAAGACGCGTACGAACACGAAACTGTCTCATTTTTGGCCGGCTTCCCCCGTTACAAGGAGTGCGCTCTTTGAGTTCAAAATGTGCAAAATGACAGTTTTTTAAGTCCAAGGCTGGGCGTTGATTAGTCAGTTATTGAGCTTGTAGGACTTCTCTTTACATATTATATGCTGATATATCTGAACAGGTGGAGTAGCAGTATTGGCGTGCAATGCGACAGCTGCCATGCACTGGTCCCGCGAGGGCTGGCCGCTGAACAAGAATCCTGCAGCCACCGCTTACCGCGTTATCTGGTCTGCCCTCGAGCCGATGGTCTTCGCCTATACTGGCACGTATTTTGAGGTGACAATCAAAATTTTCTAATATTTTTTTTATATAAATTATTGAAAATAAAGCACCAGTGTGTGCATGCGCAATAGTCTCGTCATCGTAATTGGAAACAGACCGAACTAGTTTCTATTACTTTATTCTGATTGAAAATCTGCTGCGTTAATAAACACTGTGTAATTTGAGTAGATTATTTTGCAAGCGTAAGCTGCTAAAAGCACTTGTTCATTCGAATAATTTCATATTTCATATTTATTTATTTGCACAATAAGTAAATTACACAGATGTAGAACAATGGTTTATACATTTTGATCATGTTACCCTGTCAGGGTGCAGCAATTACATTTGTATTTCATATTATAATTGTACATAATATTTATATTTTAAGTATTTATATTTAATTTTTTAATTTATATTATTTATATATTACAATTACAATTATAATTATAACAACTTAGACTATGACGAAAAAATATACAGCTCATACATTTAATACACATTGCAATACCTATCTCGACCATAATGAGAACGCCATATATTGTTTTGGGTATTTCCGGAATGGTTCCGTAGGTATAGTATGTACGAGTACAACCACCAGTAGCCTAAGCATAAAATCATTACCGTTTTATTACGGATGCGTTCACGTAAAATTTCGTATGGAATCTGTTAGTTCCGCTACTGCCCGCTTGGGTTGGTTTTCAGATTCCATACGAAATTTTACGTGAACGCAACCGTAATAAAACGGTAATGATTCCATGCTTAGGCTACAGGTTTATTTTATAAAATCATAATAGTATATAAACGCAACTTCAGTACAGCTATAGCGTTTTGTTTTGTCAAGTGAAATTGATTTTTTTCATATTTTTCGGTCCACCGGTTTTGGAGATAAGGAGGGGGGACATAAATTTTTTATGGTTTTTCAAGGATTTCTCGAAATAGGTATAACTAAATATAGCCAAACTATATATATTTACAATCAGCCTTTTAATACCTATAATTTGATACCTCTATTGTATTTTTTATAAAACATTTTTTTATAATTATATTACTTTTTTTTATTTTTCTCATTTGTGCTCAACTTTTTTAAATCGCTATAGTTTTCCTGTAATTGGCCAGTTATGAGGCTGTGACATACAGACGGACGGACGGACAACGGAGTGTCGCCATAAAGTTCCTTTTGTACCTTTTAGTTTAGGTACTACGGAACCCTAAAAAGTGTCAGAAGTATGTTATACGTATGACGTATCCCGTCTATTGTTTCTAGTTGTCAAAAGTTAATGAATAAAGAGTTATGAAAATCGGAAGGGTTAATTGACTAGAACCTCTAAACTAAATAATTAAAAGGTCGGTGCTACTGTGGCACTATCATGAAATAACTGGTAGTCGTTGTTGAGAAATATATATATCGTTGTCGAGAACATTTATGTTGACCAGTTTTCAATTATCTCGTCAATAATTTTAAAAATCTCTCTGATTTCTACTTTCTGCCAGCTATTCATACATAAAATACGAAAATTAATCTCTTGTATTTCATGTTTCCAAACTTTATCTTCGAGTCTCGAATTCGCCTTCAAGCACTTGCGAAACTACTTTGTCGAAACTAAATCTAGGTGCAAACTTTTATGTCTAAAAGATAGGATACGTATATAGCACAGCTAGGATGGCGGGCTAAGTATTTAATCTCTTAATCTGAAATATAAATCAATAAGCTGGTGATCCAGGCTAGCCAAGCGTTTACATAATGAGAGACATTGGGACACGAGTGCTTGTTTACGAAACGAACGAAGTGAGTTTCGTAATAGACCTGCACGAGTGTCCCAATGTCTCTTGAAACGAACATTTAAAAACCAAAAAAAAAGAGGGTGGAAAACTTTTTTTTTTACAAAAGTATCAAGTAGTAAATCTTAGTCAATTGCATATAAGTAGAATCCCTCGATAAAAGATCAATTAATCATTTTTTTTTATCAATAGAAGGAGAGTCTGAATTTCTTCAAATAAATCCTCGAAAGTCTGCTGTTGTTCATGCTCTAGGCTCAGGTACAGTCTTTACAACTAGTTTTAACTGGTTTTAACCAACTAGACGTAGCACCGCCTTAGCTTAGAGCCTTAGCAGATACGTACGTACTGAAGTTTTACATCTGCACTAAAATATTTCATTGAAGTATCTGAACAAGATTGATGTACCTAAGTATATTATGCACACAATCCTTTCAAATTGCAGATCGACAAGTCAACAGGGGACACCATGCTGCTAGGTCTAGGAATTCTAGTTGTATGCTTGTGTGTACGGCTTGTGGCAACCTGGCTGGTGTGCTGGGACTTCACGCACAGGGAGAAACTGTACATGTGCTGCACCTGGGTGCCGAAGTCTATTGTAGAGGTGAGCTTTAAGGCGATATGCGAAAAAAAATACGGGTGTTTCTTTTCTGTGTATTTCATGAAATACACGGAAAATTATAATCAGTTTCTGGTATTTGCATTTTGACTATATAATCTAGGGTTTTGAAATTGGAAAACATGTTTGGATAAATTTTCCTTGATAGAAATAATTGTTGAAATGAGGTCTTCAAACACACTTTTTCTCCTCATTTGACGAATAGGAACCATATACAGAACTCAAACATATTTTATTAGGTGTGTGTTAACAGTATCTAGAGATTTTATATTTGAAATTTTGTTAGCTATTTTAGTTTTTTTAATAAAAATATAAAACCAAGTTTTTTTCCTTTTGCCCTGAATCCGCCCCTCTCGCACTGCGCGATTTTTCGCTTTGAGTGACAGTGACAAAAATAAAATTCGCATAGCCTCTTAATATGTTTCGTATAATATGACGGTGTAGTATGTAACAAAACCATCCATGTTTGCAAGTCTAGGAGGGAACACCACTCTGTTAGGTCTACCTCTAGGAATCCGATTTCCAGCATGTGTATCTACGTGTCAATGTCAAATGGTCTAGTTTCATGGAGCATATAATTGTAGCCTAAGCGGCCGCTACAAACAAACCCATCTCACAATAAAACAGGACCAATCCGTTTTGTAGGGATGGCCGACTTTTAGTAGCTTAAAAATCATCGTAGCTGGCAGAATGATACTGGCCAGTTATTAGCATTCGCCGGCCAGCAGACCGCGGACCAAAAAAAAAAGATACTGGCCACTTTACGCCGCAGAGCAAGGTCATAAAAGACTTACAACTTGGGGGGAAACCTTCGACCAAAATAAAATAAATGGACGGACCTTGTTTTTACAGTTTCCTCACTCATAACGAGTCTAAGCAATTGGATATATACTTCAATACCTAATTTTTATTTTTGTTTATTTTGCTTTTTGCACTTTGTAAATGCACAAGAAGGTATTTTTTCGTCAGTTATTTGGATGGCATGTAATAATAAGCGTACGTGTCACTCTTCTAACAGACAGAGACAGATATGAAGTGACAGCCGGCGCTCACTTTACAGACTTCAAAATCTGTACGCTATGGCCCGTCCATTTATTTTATTTTGGTCGAAGGGGGAAACATGGCGAATTTTTCAGCAAGTGATCAGATTAATTCCTCTAAGACCCCACTTGAAAGGTAGTAGATATTGCATCGTTCGTATTGAGTAAAAAATCGGCTTTTCTTATCCTCGGAATATACCCTTGCCCTTACCCTTTGGCTTAGGTCGAAACTAGCTTTATTCCTCGGGTAAGAAAAAGCGTTTTCCTTTACTCGGCACGAAATATATTATTTTGGTGCAACACCCCAATAATACGTAGTTTAAAGTACGAGTAAGTCGTCTGTATGTAACTTGACGAAGAAGTATGAACTTCGCGTCCGCTGCATTCGCCCAACTTGGAGAGGTTTACCGTTGAGGTGAGCTAGATGAATCATCTGCCCACTTAGGAAGATTGATGGGGCTAGCATTTGTGAAAGATAAAAAGTTTTTGCCAATTTACAAACTTCAGGCAACACGCTAATTTTTATTTTCTGTTCCGAGCGGTTTAGCAGATTGTGAAAAACCCGCCTTTTACTAATTAATCCAAACAGAACAATTAAATTCAAAATTTACTCAATAGTTCCTCAACAAAACCTTATTACCTGATTATATTATATTGTTTATGCTGCCATAGCAAAGTTTCCAAAAGTACCGGTTTAAATTTAATCATGTTATTAGACTTCTGTGTAATCAAATGGTTCCATTTTCAGTCCACAAAAATTCGCTTTTTTTTTTCTTTGGAGGCGGTCAAGTCGCCTTGTATTTATGGTGACTTTGCATGACATAGCCAAATTCTTACTGGTGACTAATTAAGGGAGAACGATGCGTATGTCCGCTACGAGACGAGGCACACAAATTAGGATGGTTCTTATCTTTGAATTAAAGATATTAAATAAATGTGATTTATGGCATTTCGCAAACATATTTTAAGAGGCGTCATCGCAGGCAAACCTCCATACAAACGCTGCCGCTGTCAACACATTGTAAGGTGTCATGGAATGTTATTATTTATAATATTTTTCAATGCATAAAGGCCCACTTTTTATGCGTCAAAACCGAACAGAAAGTCGATTATTTTGCCCTAGGGCTTTATTATTTTTTTTTTTTTTATTTATTTACAATGGTTGGCTAACTTGCAGCCTTTCCTGTGTACCATAAATGTCATACTTTTTTTCCACTGTTTAACGGCTCTGGATTAGAGATGAAACGGATATCCGGTTACTATCCGGTATCCGGCCTATCCGGCCATATTTTTGGTATCCGGTATCCGGCCGGATAGTAGATAGTATCCGGCCGGATACCGGATACTTAACTTAGCGTACAAAAAGTCGTTTAAATCACAAAATAAATTTATTGTATTAATAATTGAATAATCTAAATTCTAATACGTAAAGTGAATAAGAGTTGAGCTATGGTAGATAAAGACAAGCTTTACAGCAATTGTTGGAAATAAACGTTTGTGCTTTTCTTCGTACATTACACCAGGTTCTATTGCTCTCACAATATACCAGATGTAACTCAACAGGTATCTTTTAATAAAAACACACGGTCTAAGAATCATACTGAACAACTTTTCCAAAGAATCATACTTGTGGAAATGAAAAAAAAAATTAGGTTTCCTTACTCATTTTGCGTTATTCTGAGGGCGGGCAGGTTAATTTTTTTTCAATATGTTACTTTGGGAAATTTGTTCAGTATGAACAGTAGATTACGCGGTTTCATTTAAAGATACCTGTCCATTTATATACAGTATACACCGCTGCAAGGAGACAAAAGATACATATTTACGAATTTCGTTATGATCGGAAATTGTTTCGCGTTTGCAGACCAGCATTTGTATGATTGTGATATGATTTAGAAAATGCACAAATAATCTCGTTCAGTTGCACCCGCACGCACCTTGGTGCGTAATGTTAATGACTTGCTCAATTAGTGCGAACTGCATATCTTGAGGCCGGATATTCGGCCGCCGGATATCCGGCTATCCGGCCAAGTGCCTGGCCGGATATCCGGTATCCGGTATCCGGCCAAATCACTATCCGTTTCATCTCTACTCTGGATACAGTCTTTTTGAGCCAATTACAATTTAAAGTTCACAAAATTATATTTGTTTTATTTCCTCACACTATGCATTGAAAAACGTAGTATGATACACGGGCGTAAGAGCAATAAATTACTCGGTTACGTTTACGTTTACGTTTAAAAATCGTCCTCGTAATTTATTTCTTTGCGCCCTTGTAGCATAAACTACTATTAGGTTTTGTAAAAATATCGTGAAATTTTAATAATATCTTAACAAAAAACCCCTAAAATATATAAATTTAATGGATTTTCACCAAGAGTGTAGCTGAATTTGCTTTTATTGTTTTGGATAATATAAAAAAAATTATATGAGACAAACATCGAAAATGTGATCTAGCTTAATAATTACTAAAAATAAGGTTTGAAAACGTCCACAGTCTTGCCAAAATGTGGTTTCTCCTAAAGCAAGTTTTCAATTTTGTACTCGCGATGAAATCTACACGATTGTATTGTCCTCGCAAGTTTCATGGAGCATACATCTTATAGCGAAATGAAACAGTATGACATTTATGAGAGTTGGTCGCGTCATGATGTCTTAAAACACGCTTTTAAGTTTGTGTGCTCATTCATTTACAACAAAATAACAAAATTTTGCCGGAAAAGGCTAACTGACGTAAGCCATGTTCGCAAAATGCCATACATCAAAAATAAGAAGAACCATCTTAAGTTGTGCGTTTCGTAGTGGACACGAATCGGGAACGATTATCTTAAGGGGCTGCACTATGCTAAAATTCAGTCCTGCTCTAACGCGTTTATCTTTTAAATCTCTATCCTGCTCTAATCAGATGCCGCGCACGCAAAACTTCAGTTATTTTGAAATCGTGGCTACATTATGACATTAACCATAATTTATTTATGTAATAAAGGTGGTTTTTTTCTCGTTTGTATCTGCGTGGGTTGGTTTCGTTTCAATCGGTTTTGCTTTTTTCGTGAAATTCATGCTTTTTTAAAAGTAATATAATTAATAGAAGATTGAAAGTATGTTTATTTATAGAGTGTAATTAATGATTGCCTTGAGTCACAAAACACGCCATATTTTTTTCAAATTTTTACCATCTACATTGACGGAACTGAATCCAATACAAAACTGATGTTTAGCATTGTGGAGCCCCTTAAGTGGTCAAGAGTCAGGACGGCGGACTCTGAATTGACTCGAAGTTGTCCTTAATCTAGTATAGAAGCACAAATAAAAAAACATATTTTGTAGTAAGTGTCATTGAACCTTGGTCCTGAGTCCTCACCATTTACCGAGTCTTCAGTAGGAATTTGGCTATATCTTGCAAAGTCACCTTAAATGTTTCTTTCGACGGCATGCGGTATTTTGGATTATGCCTAGTATATGATTATGCCTTTACAAGTATGAACGTGATGAGTAGAACTATGCTATAGTAACTTTACTGACAAAATAATATTCCCCGTTCACTGACTGCAATACCAAAACGATGGCAAAGCTGGAAAGTTATGCAAAAAGGGGATAACTTTGCTTAAGACTCCGTACCAAGCTAAATGCATATTTTATTTATATACTATTGGGAATTTATTATCATATTTAAAATACCAAAAACGTATAAGTTATAAAAGAGCCTTAAAACTGCAGGCACGAGGTTACACCTCCAAATGTGTGCATAAGAAGTTGGTTAAAGCAAACCAGTTTGCTGTACCGATATTTTAAAGCTATACTCATAATATTTATAACACAACTGAAATCCTTTTCATACCTATTAGAACCAAAACAATAATTTATTTAAAAAAAATTATATCATTACAGATGTGCTTTTGCGCTATACAGATTACAAAACAAAACAAAAATAAAAACCAATAGAACATAACAGTTAATAAACTAAAGCAATCATAATTTATCTCCCAGGCGGTACTGGGTCCACTGGCAATCAACACGCTGCTACAAACCGGCGATGATGAGCAGATGCAGTACGCGAAGAATCTGCTCAAACTAATCGTGCAACTCATCATCATCACCACACTGGCTGGCTACCTGCTCACCGAGAAGCTGGGGCCGTGGCTGCTGACACAGAAAGAGAAGACAGACAGTGAAAATGGTGAGAGTTCATTTAAAAGTTGGAATCTGCTTTAACAACCCACATTTTTCTAAGAATTTCCTTATTCTTTGCGGGGTCCTATCATTTTCCCAGTGTCATACGAAAATGAATCTATTGATAAAGTGATTTCTTTTAAACGGTATGTTGAAAAATTACGATTATAACATATATTGTTTGTAAAACTACAAAGAACAACTTTATCTAAGGAAGTTATTTTCGCTTATTAGAAACTGCATTAAAATATTGTTCAAATTCAGGCTGTTTTTAGACAAAATTTATGTAAAATTGGTTATTTCTTTGAAACCTCTCATGTTATGTATATGGTTGTAATAGTTAAAATGCAAGGAAAATATTGCTTGGAAAAATCATTTATGGAATTGTTTTTTCCATCCATCCATGTGAAAAGTATTATTTTCTCATATTTTGCACTATCCGGAGACACAGCGACTTCGTAAAGCAGTGCGCGCTGATATGAACATTATTTTAATATAGTTTTCGATATTTATACCGACACAGGTCGACTCAAGATCGTTGGCGGCTACCTTAAGGCCCTTAATACCGCCAAATGGGTACTTTCTAAAGCCTACTCCTCTTTTATGGCCAGACCAAAAATATTGAAAAAATGTATTATGGATTATCAACTCTAGGACAACATATGCAACATTTTTCTTTTTCGTACCACCAAAATTTCGATATGAAAAATTGTTTCAACTGAATGGTGTTTTTTCGCTTGAATTTCTTACTGCTCCTGAGAGGTTTAGGTGATTTAATTCATTTATGCTTTGATAAATAGATAAACTTGATAGCTATAAATATAACATAGAATTATTCAATCAAACAATGACGCCCATGTGAAAAGTATTATTTTCTCCTATTTTGCCCTTTCAAGGACGCAGCGAGCGTCGTAACAGCCACCACGCAATGTACACTGATTTAAACGTTATTTCAATGTCGTTTCCGTCGATATTCATACAGACAAACCTCGAGCTGCTAATTTGGCGACGGTAATCGCCTTAAGGACGGACGGACGTTATGAGTGCAGCAACTCACTTGTGGGCGTGATCAAATGTATTTTCATTTCATTGCGTGTCACGTGTCAATAAGTTTTCTCTTTCTTTGTTTTTATATTTGTAGAGTGTTTAGCGGAATATTGCAACTTATTATACACCTGGTGTAAATAGACTCCTATCTTTAAATGAAACCACAAATTTTACTGATTACATTTAACAACTTTGCCATAGAAACATAGCTGTGAACAAAATTTGGACCTGCCCATACACAGAGCTTTTTTTTTCCCGGATTTTAATTCTTCATACATACAGTAAGGTTTCTAAAGTTAGAATGGAGAAAAGAACAATTTTGTTACAGTGCGCGGGTATATGTTTGTATCAAAGATTTCAAAAGTTAAGATGAGCCCTGGCACCTAAAATATATTGCATTGTTTTTAAATCCGTGCGTTAACATAATGCCGACGCGCGCACACTTATGAGAGCGCAATCTGTTTACCTACGGTCAGCAAACTGATCAGACTACTAAAGTTGTTAACATGATTAACTTTAAGTGCACTTAAGGCTTCCGACTATCGCTGTGTTCAGATGGACACTGATTCCAAACGTGTGAGCGTCACCCATTTAAAGGTGGAAATATTTTGGTGCTGTCATAGTACGGTAAGGGCTTATCTTTACTTTTGAAATCTTTGGTTTGTATGGGATAGTTAAAATATGATCAGCAGAGCATTTTGTTTAATTTATAGATAGCAGTCAATTTACACCCGGTATACTGATAATTATAAACTCGTTTTATAATGCTGTTAATAAAGGATAGCGCGTTGCGTTGCGCAGGTCAGTATGAGGAAAATCTAAACTACGAGTATAGGGATAGAGAAATGACAGTGGGCATATTCGATCCAAAAAAGATATCATATTTATATTTAATTTGCAAAAAAAAAGATATCATATGTACATACGAATATGTATACTAAGTAAAATACTAATAATATTATATATATATGTTTATATTATGATATATGATTATAATACTCATTTATTAATTACACTCAAGACAGTTGATGGTGAATTTTGTTACTTCTTGATGAAACGCAAATCATGACTGTAATTAGATGTCTGATGATGCCTGAAGATGTCGTTTAAACGTTGAAACAGGTAGCAAACTTTTAATGGATAATATGAATTATGAATTATTATAATTTGTAGAACTGAGTAGCAAGGATTTTTATTTACGGTCATAATAGAGGTCTTAAGAGCCGTTTAGCAGCTGGATTGTGGAAAACCACCTTTTTTCTAATTTATCGAAATAGAACACTTAAATTCAAAATTTGCTCATTAGCTACTCAACACAACCTATGTATTGTGTAAACTGCCATCGCAAAATTTCCATTGGTTTCTGTAAATTTTAAAGTTTAAATTTTTGCACAATCCGCCTGCTAAACGTCTCTAAAGGTAAATCTATTGTGTTCTCACTATAGCTAAAACATCCACAAGTTGATGATGGACTTCTGCAAAGTAATGCTTATTTAATTAAAATAAGTTAAAGAAAGGGTAAACATAAAATCTTGAACGAAAAGCTCAGAATTAATGACTGTGAAGGAAGCAAGCGTCCGGTCGAAGCCCTAAAAGTTTACCTGGGCAAATACGTTGGTTATTTCTTTCGTATCATAGTGATTAATTATATCTTATCGTAACGATTCATCATTTTCAGATCCACCAGTGCAGAGAAGGAAATCTATCAATAACGGAGTACAACATGAAAACACTTGCAAGACATAGTGTTACTAGTTAATAGTTACTTTAGGTATTAACGTATATTTTTACCTATAGAGCTCAATATTTTATATCTTAATATATTATTGAGGATTAAACATGTTTATTGCAAAACGGCACACCTAAATAATAATAATTTTTGATCGTCGGTCTGGTCGGCTATCCCGATCAAAAATAGTTATTGAGGTGAGCCATTTTGTAATTATCATTTGATATCTTATAGTCAATGGTAGCATTAAATCTCTAATAGAATCCTTTAAGTAAATTCGCATAGACAATAGTAAGAAGCCCACTTCTTAAATATTTTCCTAGATATACAATTAGTTATCAACACAGGTATTAAATTTATTCTTTATTAAATACTACCTTCTACCCACGACTATATATGCGTGGACCTCCTTATGCGTAAAACAGTGAATATAGTGCCATCTAGTTGTTCATCATCACCATCATCATCATCATCGTTATCATAATAAATAAATTTTGCCTTGTATGTAATATTTTGTGATATATTCAAGTATTTTCTGTCTCTATTTATAGTGCACCGTTACTTTATTTTCTTATAGTTTCTTCTCTTCCACTAAATTTTACTGGAAGCTCGCATCTGTACATTCTTTTTATTGTAAATAATGTTTGAAATGCCATATTTCTCGTACAAATTTTACACAACTGTTTGAAAGCGTATTTTTTTTTAATTTTCATTACATTAATTACGGAGAAAAGGGGGAAATGCGGTTTTTGCATTTTTTCAAAGATTTCGTTTCGTTTCGTTTTTTTTCAAAGAAAACTAAATAATTTGGGCAAGTGCGACCCCTGTGACAGACGGACGGGCGGACAGAAAGACAGACAGACAGTTGAGGCTTAGTAATAGGGTCCCTTTTGGCACCCTTCGGGTGTACGGAACCTTACCAATACGTCAAGAAAATTACTTTAGGCAAGTACCACTAGTGAACTTGAGTCATTTATGGATAACTAAAGTAATCAGTTTTTTGGCGAATATATGTACGTAAGAAACTACTAAACATTTTAGAATAAATCACCGAAGTACAAAACAACATGTCTAAAAAAAATTTTCATTTTTTAAAGTGCTACTTATTTTACTAACAATAGACTATTTAATAAAAATTATTAATGTTGAAATGGTATTATTTTGGTAGTAATATCGAATTTTATGTTTATTTGTCCTATTATACTAACTATATAATGTTGATACAAAA
This sequence comes from Ypsolopha sequella, assembly GCA_934047225.1. Lineage (NCBI taxonomy): Eukaryota > Metazoa > Arthropoda > Insecta > Lepidoptera > Ypsolophidae > Ypsolopha > Ypsolopha sequella. The sequence goes on from OW203992.1 coordinate 12,847,638, forward strand.
ATCTAGTACAGATGTTATATCCTACGAAGTCTACATGGCTATGGTTGTAGTAGGGACGTGTAAAGATGCGCGTGTTTTGTGTGCGTTTCGCGTTTTGTAAGCGCTCCTGAGGTTACGCACACCAGAAAAAGTGCGTGTGCATGCACTACTACAACTATAGGTAAATAGACTTCGTAGAATAAAAAATCTGTACTAGTTGTTTGCTTTTTAAAGTTAAATTCTCTAGAACCTACTCGTAGTCATTGATTTTTCTTGAGATTAAATATCAGATGTCTAAATGGATGGAAAATTGAAACACATTTTCGTTTCTGTTCAATTTAATTTACCCAGAAGCACTGCGATAGAATGATGCATTCACTGCGAGAAAATGGAAAAATTATTTAAATGCTGGCAGCAAGAAAATGAACTGTGACGGTTGGTTTGTAGGGTTCCGTATGCGAAGGGGAACAGGGGCCACATTAACTGTCTTTGTGACTCTGCTGTCCGTCTGTCCGTCCGTACGTATGTCACGTGTCTCTAGCTTGTAGAAGGAAAGAGTAACAGACCTAAAGATAGTTTGTGAACAATGTTGACGCAAAACCCAATAATGAATTAGAAGTAAAGAATTTTAGGTAGTGTCCCATATATGAAAAAGGAGCCTAAAATATATTTTTTTTCTTCACTTTGGCAAGTGGGGTGTTATTGTCTAAAGTCTATTGAGTAAAGTAAAAATATTTTTTTGTTCAAATGTATCTGTTTTAGGGCATTTTTGTTACGGAGTCTATCTCAAAAACAAAACTAGTTAAAATTTGGAATTTCTGTATACATATTATAAACCATATACTGTATTTATATAAACTGTGTGCTGTATTTAAACAACAAATACTGATATTTAATCAAAAATAATTATGGAACGAGTAATTAGTGACCAACTTAATTTTGCAACTTCGTTTTGTTTTATAGGTAAATTTAAGAAACGAAACTACATTATTACTTTGTTAAAATTTTATTTATGTCTACTAACTTATTAAAATGCTACGGAACTCTCAGATCGCGAGAACTACTCACATTTGATCAAGTTTTTCTACGAGCAATATTGTAAATAAATTGTGTTTTTAATAAATGTGCTTTGAAATAAATCGTTTTTATTTATTTCAGTATTTCCAATACGTCAATCCTTTTCTTTTTTTTTTTGATATTCTCATTATAATTATGTTATAGCTACGAAGAAAATAATAGTTTTAATTTTCGATACATACCCGACTAAGAAATAAAAGTATCATAAAAAACAACCTGTATAGATAACTAAAAAGATTTATTTATTTATTTAGGAACACCAACAAGAAATACAATAAACTGAAATGGAATAATCTTAAAAGTTAAATAGCTATTTGTTTTCTTAATTAAAGGCATCCAGTTAAGACAATCATGGAAAATTCTTATACTAATAGGAGCATTTACTAGTCGTATATTCTATAAAATGTGAAATTAAAACTAGGTTAACAATTCTGTTAAACAATTTTATACTTCGTGTTTATTTGTGCGTGTAGTTTCTTTAGCTAAGTATTTAGTGACAGAGGACTTGAAGGTGTACAGCTAAGGCACACCTTGATTTTAACGAGAAAAACTAAACGTTTTAATCACTTTTTTTTTTAATAAAAATAGTTATATTTTCATAAATTCTTGTTATTATTTAATCTACGTTGAAACAGTCGTTAGGTTAATTAATAAATTACCTGCAGTATTTAAAAATATTGGACTGGTTATCGAATAAAAATAATATTTTATTTGAGAAAACAAACCCGGGTGTCAAATTACACTCCCTTCTACAAAACTACTTTTACATAAAATATAATAAAATAATGATGTTGATTTCGTTTTTGTGTAGGCATTTATCGACCCTTCCAATTTTTTTTAAACCATTCATTTTATAGTACGCATTTGACCTGAGTCTGGTTTGGAGTTTATTTGTTGACTTCTTGTTTTTGATCTCAAAGTAAAATGTATGATAATTTTTTATAACTGATTCGATCACGTAGTAAAGAGTCTATGTTTACAAACGAAACTCTCTTTTGTTCTCTGATTTGATCCTGTGCCAAAGTGTCTTTGGCGAGGCCGAAGGCTTAACCACGTTTCTAGCTGAGATAATTTTTTGGTAACTGATTCGACTCCGACTAAAGAATCTACGGCGAGGCCGAAGGCCAAGCTAGGTTCCCGAACGAAACTTTTTCTTGTTCTCTGAGTTGATCCTCTTCTAAGGTATCTTGGAATTATTTCTTGACCTCTTGTTTGACCCCAGGTGAAGTGTCTTTGGCGAGGGCGAAGGTCGTGCCGCATTTCCAACCGGAATTATTTGTATAACTGATTCGATCAAGTAGTAAATAATCTACATTTACGAACGAAACTCTCTTGATTTAATTCTGTACTAAAGTGTACTTGGCGTGGCCGAAGGCCGAGCCGCGTTTCTGAACAAAATTATTCCTAATTCCAATACAAAGTTTCATCTCTTTTTTTACGACCCAGGGGATGATTTTCCAATAACGCTGTAAAACATCTTTCTTAATTTTTTGTCAAAATCCTAAATAATTATTTTCATCGTTTTTACAACAAAACCACTTAAGAGATGATTTTAGAAAAACGCTGAACCCCTTCATTTTTAATTTCTTACCAAAAAAACTTGGTACCAATTTTCATGGTTTTCATGGTAACAAATTTTCACCCCTTTTTTTTTCTTTATAGGGGGGATGATTTTTCAAAAACTCTGAATCACGTCATTCTTTATTTTCAATCAAAAGGCTTTATACCAATTTTCTTGCTTTTAACTACAAAACTAACAAAATTCCCATACAAACTTTCATCCACTGTTTTGCTCCTTTTGGGGATGAATTTCGTAAAATCCTTTCTTAATGTGCGTCCGCATTTTAAATGTAACCTACTGTTAAAATTTCATGTTCCTAAGTCTAGTTGTTAGGGCTGTGATGCTTGATGTTGAGTCAGTCAGGGCTTGTAATTTCATATATTAGATTTTTAAAAAGACTGATACACATAATTTTTAATTTTAAACCAAAACACCACTTTTCACTTAGGATATGATTTTCTAAAAATTCCAAGACATCAATCCAAGTTTTCAACCAGAAGGCTAAATCTACCAAAATAACAGAGTCCGATACAAATTTTCATTCCCTGTTTTACTGGGTTGGTTAAAGGGTTGATTTTCGAAAAATCCTTTCTTAGCGGATACCCACGTCCCTAAAGGCATTACTTTTTTTTTCTGCGCTATTAATCAGGGACAAAAGCATACGCCACCGCTCAGGATGACTCTTATTCGTTCTATAAAAGTTGGCATAAGTCAACAATAAAAAAAACACGCGTACGTGAGTAATTATTATGAAAATAGTCTTCTTTCTAAAAATTTTCATTCCATAGAATTTTTAAATAATTATTTCAATAACTATACTCAAAATGTTCTACGCCGCGCCGTTTCTGTCCATTTCGAGCACTACCATAAAATAAGAATATTAATTGCTCTAGACTAAGATCACTACTCAAAACCGTTAAAACTGATGAAGAAAATGAGTCTGTTGCCATTTTTATTATTTTTATAAATTTTAAGACTTAAACGCCCTCTGTTTATCACTGTATGAATCAGCGGTAATAGGTACCAGCGTACCACGGACGCTCAAGCTCATCTTGAAGGTAGAATGGTGTACGACTACTTTTAGAAATAGTTTTCCACAACTCTCAACAGATGGCAGCAATTTAGTAGCTTTTTCTGTGTATTTTTATTAATTAATAATAATAAAGAGGCAATATAGCCAGTCCTACACGAATAGGTCCGGCTTCCGCAGTTGTTCACACGAACAACTTTTTACTATGGAACCAAATCCTAAATCGCAAAAAAAATCGACCGCTCCATAGAAAAGTTTCGTAACTACTAGACCAAAATGTATGAAGCAACTGATTCTTTTTCACGATTTTTCGATATTTATTCTCGAAACGTTGTTAGTTGGACGAGTACTATCGCTAGTTTTCGGCTTCCGTATATATTTATTGACACCAAGGCGAGCCAATCTCTAAAAAGAGATTTCTTCCAGCAAAAGTTAACGGGAAAGAAAATTTTTAATAAAATAAATAATCAAACTACATTGAACTACAAAAGATGTAACAAACATAATACATATTACACAAAACAACTAATAAATTCATAAAATTAAAATAATTTTTTAATATGCAAAATATAGATAAATGTATACCGTATATAAAATAAAAACAAAAGATATAACTTGAATAACTATTAAATAATTTTATAATAATATATGTATATGAATAGTTAGCTTACCTACTTTAAGAAAGCGAGAGATAGTGCCCTTTTAGATTTTTCTTAAAAAGGCTGATAGTAGCACAGTCGCAAATACTGTGTGGTAACGAGTTCCACAGTAATACAATTTTAGCAAAAAAATAATAACCGACTTCAATAGTAACAGCAGTCATTCACTAAAAAGTTAATAATAATTCTATAAAGACCGATGGTACCGAAGCAACACTTTTGCCGACTTCTTTCTTCCTGAAACGTTATGTTATCTAGAAGTCGGCGTTCTTATATTGGTTTTTATGTTGCTATATCATAGGAAATACGCCGACTTCTAGATAACATAATGTTTCAGGAAGAAAGTAGTCGGCAAAAGTGTTGCTTCGGTACAATCGGTCTTTATAGAATTATTATGAACTTTTTAGTGAATGACTGCATTTAAGTCGGTTATTATTTTTTTGTTAAAAGTTTATTTTATTTCACATTTTTTAGTGTTGCTGGGTTAAATTGTGAGGTATATATGGGTAATTCTTGCAAACGTGGTGTTAATATGCAACTAAGTGCAAGTGAGTATAAGTAGCTATGTTTGAGTAGCTTCCTGCTATCAGCACCCTAACACAACATGATTACTGCAATCTCGAGTTATGTGCTGTCATCCATTGAAGAGTTCTACGGTGATGAAGCCAAGATCGAAGGTCGAGTTATGTGCTCTGATCCGTTGACATAGATAAATAAAATTATTTATCTATGCCGTTGAGGAGTTCTATGGTGAATATGGTGATGAAGCCAGGATCGAAGGTCAGGTGGAAGAATGTCGATTTTGAAGCAATACTTTGTAATCAGCACCCAGGTACAAAGCGATTACCTCAATTTCGAGAGGTATGCTGTCATTTTCTAAGGAGTTCCACTGCCTATCTCTGAATACCTTCATCAGATCATGACCAAACCCAAAATGGGACCTACCTGGAAGTACATTCTTCCAAACAAAAAAGGAATTATTCAAATCGGTTCAGAAATGACGGAATCATGGAGTAACAACGCCAAAAAAAAAAAAAGCACAGTCGTATTGAGAACCGCCTCCTTTTTTGAAGTCGGTTAAAAATAGCTGTAAGCCCCAGTGTTGTGCATTATGTTATTAGAACATAAGGGCTTATATCGAGCATACAACAATTGGAAACGATCACGTAAATAAAGAGAAAGTGAGTAAAGGCCCACTTTTTATGCATCAAAACCGAACAAAAAGTCGATTATTTTGCCCTAGGGCTTTATTATTATTATTTTTTTTTATTTATTTACAATGGTTGGCTAACCTGCAGACTTTCCTGTGTACCATAGATGTTATACTTTTTTTTTACACTGTTTAACGGCTCTGGATACAGTCCTTTTGAGCCAATTATAATTTAAAGTTCACAAGATTATATTTGTTTTCATTTCCTCACACTATGCATTGAAAAACGTAGTATGATACACGGGCGTAAAAGCAATAAATTACTCGGTTACGTTTAAAACACTCGCTATGCTCGTGTTTTAAATCGTCCTCGTAATTTATTCCTTTGCGCCCTTGTAGCATAAACTACTATTATATATAGGTAGATAAGAAAGTATAAGATAATTCCGGCGAAGAAGAATAGGGACCCATTTTAACTCTGAGCGAAAGTGGGACACCTGATCAAATTTGTCCACATCATACATAAATTGGATAACTAAGTCCTGCGAAGCCGTTCAAGTTTATTAAACAATTCTTCGGTGATATCGACGAAACAAACATCAACGAAGTCAGTCAGAGAAAGAAGAGATTGAACGAGAGTGATTTCAGTTTTAAATGTAGAAAATTCTGGAGTTGCTTTAGAGAATGCACCGTGTACTTGCGTTATTCAGATTTCAATGGGCTGATCTCTTTGACATGAGCACAGCCCAGGAGAAGTGGTTCTCAAATTTCTCTAGATTTTTTGCCTTCTCAGTAAAAACTAAAGAAGGTATCCCATTTTAACAGATAGGAGGTACTGACATATCATTTAATAGACCCAGCATACATATATGTACTGCCAATAAGCACCACTTGTAACTATTTTGGGTTCAAAAGGAGACCAAATGATTCTGCCCCGTTGAATATGTTCATGTCTTGTATAGCTGTCTCTACCTGATTAATTGAAAAATTACGACACATGTGTAAGGTTAAATAATATTAGTTGGCGAAACTCAAAACATAGGTAGTACTAGTCTATATGAACAATTGTTTGTATGGGAGCTAAGCGAAATTCTTATAATTTGTTTTCACCTTTCCATACTGGACCAGTCAGCTGATCAGGGCAATTTGTATGGGAGGAAGAGAAAAAAAGTTGCGAATCTCGCTTAGCTCCCATACAAATATTTGTTCAATATATACCTATATTTTGAGTTTCGCCAACTAATATTATTTAACCTTATACACAGTTGCAAGTCGTCTGCATAGAGATGGTAGGAAGAAGATAACGTTAATGTTCAACAGTTATGAAACCCTGTCTGTCATATGAAAGCTTTTCGTATGTACTTTATTTCATACTATCGCAGCTATATCCAAATCATGTCCAAAAATGGTGTTATACAAAGCTACGTGGGGTTATTTTGATTAATATTATATTGTTGTAAATACTAAAATACTTTAAAACTAAAATGAACTCGGTTTGTTTACATTATCATAGGTCCCTAGGTGTTAAAATACTAGGTCACTTGTATTAATTCAATAATTAGTTTTTAGCTAATCTTAGTAATTAGTTTTTAGTTAATCTTAGTTATGTATGTCATGTTTCTGTAATTTAATCTTCTGTATTTGTAAATAATTTAACATTGTTCACTATATCCTTTTTTGCATGTGGTGCTCACCTGTAATTATCTGGGCATATAGCTTAAAACCTTATGTTATGTTATTTAAATGTATTTATGTACCTGATGTTGGTGATCCAAATAAATAAAATAAAATAAAATCACATATTTTATATGATATGTCATAAATTATTATACCCTGTTAAATAGACAATAATATATTCGTACGTATCCACGGTGTACTTAATAATACAGCTATGAAATTAATAACACATATCATAATAATACAGCTTAGAAGTAAACATTACAGCATTTTTATTTCGATTCGCCATTGCATTTCTTGCACATTTGTAAATAATATGCCATTCGAAAACGAAAATAAAACTAAATTAATATTGCAATCTAAGGAGATTTGTTCTAATGAAATACATATAAGTTGTTTCCTTAAGAGCCAAAAACAGGAAATTTAGCGCGTATCTCCTGAAGCAGATATTATCGCTCTTGTAGACAAATACTTCAGTTTAAGGCGCTACGGAAAAAAATCAACACTTTAAGAACTTGCATATCTACTTCAGTAAATAATGTATTATTTTAATTAAATAGTACATTATTTTTGGATTCTTTTTCTGGGGATCTGTTAAACAGAAACGCGATTGGAGAAATTCGGCTCGATACAAATATTTATGGAAATGAGGTCTTTTTCGACACCAATTCTCCTGGTTTGACAATTTAGAATAACATATGGACTGCAATTATATTTTATTAGATGGGTTTTAACATTATCTAGGACCTGGTTAAACGAAATTTTGATAGCAACTTTAGTACATTTTATATTAATAAAAAAACGACTTTTTGCTACTTTTCCACGAATCCGTCCCTCTCGCACTGAGGGTTTTTTCGCATATGGAGTAACAGGGACGCTAAAACTTTTACATATCGCCTTAAGGTGTTAATATTCGCATATTTTTCACCGTCTCAGCGCTCGAAGAGTTGATTAGCGCTATTGTATATACTTTTATCTTTCTTACTATTTTATAGTCGCGATATAGCACGTTCTAACTCTTAGACTTAGCGCTTGTTTATAACTTTAAGACGTAGTCAGCCCTTAATGCATCTTTCATTGTGATCTTAGTCAACAACCAATTTATGATAGACTTCGATTGGCATTTAATGATGAAGTGCCCGTGCCACTGTTTACAACTGGTTTAATGGGCATAGCAATCTCACTGATGATCTGCGTGGGAAGGGTTGCCATCCGTCAAGATATATTGGGACTGTCACAGCTATTGAGTCCTCTGTCCCGACAACGCACAGTGGCATGTAAATTACGTTTCATATACATGGAAATCAAAGAACGGTTTTTAAACAAAAAAACTTGTTGTGCAAATACATGATTCGAAATGAAAAATAAAATGTTTTTTTTTTTGTATGGCATTCCAGTTAAATATTGCAGTGCAAATTTCGAAAGTTTAAAGATGTGTAGCGGCCGAACTGGCAAGTCGATGCGCGCGTGCTGTAATTCATGTGACTCACCTTGGATCCCGCTATGCATAAAAAAATGGCAGATTAACAGTTTAAAGAAGTTGTGAACAAAAAATACACAACGGGATTAAAATTGTTCTTTAAAAACAAAAACTTTTTTTTCGCAAATTCTAATCTTAGGAAGGACGGTTTCATCGTAAAGTTAAGTGTTGTATTTTCGAACCACTGTGCGTGAAGAGAAAAATTTCATTATGTATTTGAACAACAAGTCGGTTATTACAATTTTTCTTTAAAAACCGTACTTTTTTTATGTATATGAAACGTAATTTACCTGCCACTGTGCGACGCAACGTCCCGACAAACACAAAAATGGCCCCATATCAGCGTAAAACGCACAATTATTTATTGATTTAATTGGCAAACTGATGAAACAAATCCTCTGCTGCCAAAAACTGTGGTGTCGATACTACAGCGTCAGATTTTCGTCAGATGACTTGCAGAGTCTTATAATTGAATATGTTAAAAGGAATATCTGAATAAAATTGCGGAAAAGGTAAATAAAAAAAAGTAGTTTTTAGAGTTCCGTACCCGAAGGGTGCCAAACGGAACCCTATTACTAAGCCTCCGCTGTCTGTCTGTCTGTCAGTCTGTCTGTCTGTCAGTCTGTCTGTTTGTCTGTCTGTCTGTCTGTCGGTCTGTCTTTCTGTCTGTTTGTCTGTCAGTCTGTCTGTCTGTCTGTTTATCTGTCCGTCTATCCGTCTGTCCGTCTGTCATAAGGGCCTACAACTTCAGCCGTTATAGGTAGTCAGTTGAAATTGTCATAGAAAACGTTTTACTGTGGCCTTCACCACGGCAAATAAAAAATATAAAACGGTCAATCCAAGGGGAACCCACACAATAAAAAACCGCATACAAAAAAAGAAAAAGTAGCATTTTTTACGTTGTCATGTCCCACCCCCCTATCTCCGAAATAAGAGAACCGAAAATATGAAAAAAATTATAGTAATAGGTCTTTACGTAAAGATTACAGGAAACATATAGCGGTTAAGGTATTAGGGCTCCGTCCTCAGCGGGAACCGTGAATTGTTTGCCAAGCGCTACTAATTTAACGGTATGTTTTTGTCGCATTAATGTTCCTATGGCATCTTTATTATTGTGTTATTTACCATAATATTTTAGGGTTCCGTACCGTTTTGTGCGGTGGTAAGGAACCCTTTGATTCTTTTACTTGAATATGCCCAAAGTTTTTTCTTTACTTTTTTCACAGTGAGCCTACTGCTTCCGCTAGAACTACGTTAATGTTGTATCTAAATAAATTTATTAAAATTGCGTATTTTTTGACTCCTCATTTCGGACCGTCCCGATGAGACCTTAGCAGAATATGGCAGCCCTATGCGTGAGGGATGTCCTTCAACAGCAACAACTGAAGATGACGTCAATGCTGTACGACAAGTTTGTAGCCAAAAAAGCAGAGCTGCAATAAAAAATTGTAAGGGTCAAACTGAAATAAATATTAATTAACATTATATTACATTATCATTAATAACATTATCTCCTTGCGATGGATAAATCGCCAAGTGTTCAAAAATAGAAATTTATTTCTGTCATATTTTTGAAATAAAGATCTTGGAACAAGCGTTAAATTATGCGAGTTATTATGACAATCAGCTAAGAGTGGGAATTATGTACTAGGTTTGATTAAAAAGAACATAGTCAAGTTCTGAGTAAAAGTACATACATATATGGAAGAGATGAGATTTTCTGTGACGTGTATGATATCCTGGAGTCAAGAATGCTAGATTACTACATTATGCAAAAAAATATTTTTAGCACGTACAAATAGCACTACTGGAATATTGCTGCTTTTGACAAGGAGAAACAGTCTAGTATAGATAATATTCTTACCTATTTATTTACATCAAGTACTTATCTATATTTTGAGAATCTGCTGTCGTTTCATCTCTACATTCAAGTCGTTGGATTACTCTGATTACAATATGCAGCCTATGCTGCCAAAATATCTATATCCATACCTAACAAGCCAATGGACTTGACTTAGTTGCCACATGGCTTTGTTGTTAGTTGCATGACTTTTTGTTCTAGTCCAGCGTTTCTTAACCTGTGGTCCGCAGACCCCTGGGGGTCCCCGAGCATATGTATGGGGGTCATCTATGGTCCATTTAACAATCATAAATAAATGCCACCAAAAGTTTTTTGCCACCAAAAAACCTTCACATTAACGTATATTATATGAAAAAGTATATTTTTTTTGTAATTTGTAAAACTAAAATAAATGGTCCGAAATTTATTGCTGCTTTTTTATTAAGGGGGTCCTTAAAATCGTGCTTGATTTGGGGTCCGTGGACAAAAAAGGTTAAGAAACGCTGTTCTAGTCAAAACAAACTATAACTTTAACTAATTGAGTTACTCGCCTTGAGGTCCAAAAACTACGTGCCAATGAAAACAGCACAGGAAAATTTAACACCACAAGAAGAACAACGGAAGTTATTTTCATTTTAAATGTGCGCAAAGATGTCTAAACAAGGCCATTTATAATAGTAGTTTATGCTACAAGGGCGCAAAGGAATAAATTACGAGGACGATTTAAAACACGAGCGTGGCGAGTGTTTTAAACGTAACCAAGTAATTTATTGCTCTTACGCCCGTGTATAATACTACATTTTTCAATGCATAGTGTGAGGAAATAAAACAAACATAATCTTGTGAACTTTAAATAATTATTAGCTCAAAAGGACTGTATCCAGAGCCGTTAAACAGTGGAAAAAAAGTATAACATTGATGGAAAGGCTGCAAGTTAGCAAACCATTGTAAAAAATAAAAAATAATAATAATAATAAAGCCCTAGGGCAAAATAATCGAATTTGATGCATAAAAAAGGGGCCATTACGAGCACTTGCATTGAAAAATACTTTAAAGCAAACAACTTGAACAATAAACAGACGCTGTAATGGAAGAAAGTTTACGCACGAATTTTGCCCTTTGGACCGCCAAATAGAAAGTATGCGCTTCCCCCACATTGCGTCTTTTTTCAAAAAAAGGAGGTTATCAATTCGACACGTACCAGTATGTATGTTATATTATTGGAACTGCAATATATTCACATATGATAATCTATTAGGGCTTCCAAACAAATATACAAAATTAAATTATGTATGTATTTTTGTATGTCTTTTCACGCATTTCTTCGAAATTATTAATGGGTTGTGACATTTTTTTTATTGGCCTACATTCACTTCAACTAAGGGAACAATGCAAGTTTCATCACAATCGGTTCAGTAGTTTTTAAGGTGTGGATTAATACGTGTAAGTGTGACAGCCTGGCTTATTGATACGAGCTACGGGTGTGGTGTCAAAGGAAAAACAAGTGTTTTTGAGGAAAAACATCTCAAAACTTTGATCAAATTTTACAGCATGTAAGAAAAAATCAAAATGGCCGAACCTGGTAGGTTTTGTGTTTTGAGCCGTGCCAATTCCCATTGACAGATCGACGCCACACTGGGCGTACAATTTACCCCGGAAAATTATACAATTATTCATGCGGTGACACGCCCGTTGTACATAGTACATGAATCATCGTAAAATCATCCTAGTTTTTTCAATTTAAAGTGCCCAAATATTACCAAAATGTTAAGGATCCCTTAGGTTGGGGCGTCCTTACACCAGGAAAAATACTTTTAAAAATATCAGACATGTCAAAAAAAACTAAATTTTCCAAATCTAAAATCTATCTATATATCTAAAAAATACACGCTAACGCTAAGTGTATGTACATCACAATATTCACAATATCTTTTATAAAGTGTTAATTTGTTCATGAGGTGAACAACTTTATGGCGCTGTACACTATAAACTAGTTGAGCACAAAAAAAGTCGCGTGTTAACCTGTTTTACTTACTTTATCATAACAAACAAGGAGGGGAATGTCCCCACCCCCTAAACACCTAGGAACTCTATACATTTGCTAGACTTTTCGATTCGATTCGGGTGCACTTCACACAGCATAGGTGTAAGGTATAGATAGGGATATCAAAGGTTTGCCAAAAGTACCTCAAAGCATAAGGCACCTAAAAAACTTGCTTTTTTACCTTGTAATAAACCAGCCTTGCCTCATCCTCATATCGTGCTAAATTGTATCAAAATCAGCCCATTCATCCCAGAATTGTGCTGCGGACTACCAGACCGACACCGAATCTTCACTGCCTAGTCCGCATTTGACATAATCCTAAAATCTGGTAACAAAAAAAACCCTTTCAGCAACCTCACCGCCTCTCCATGGGCAGTCCGTGAAGGAACTGTACTGTAAAGATTGTCTAGAATGGAGCTAATAGGTATATCAATAGCTAATCAAATATGTCACAAATACAAATATGTACGTATTAACACGTACATAATCAATCATACATATACGTTGCCACTGATGCGTATTTGCGTTGAGACTACGACGTAGCGGCTCTACAAAGCGGGAAAAGTATGGGAACGTAGTAATTGCTACGCCGTAGCAAAAAGAGGACGGGAGTGTGTCTGTTAGATGGATCCGGACCGTGATCTGGGGATCTAAAAAGGTGAATCATAAAATAATTTGAAAGTAAGATAGAGTCAGAGTTTTTTCACGCATGCAAAAGAGACGGCATTAGAACGGAATATGATTCATCCAAAACGGCCTTTTTAGAGGACCAGAACTGTGATGGACTTACATTAATGCTACAACAATAGCAAAATAATAAATCGCAGTCCAGATCGCATTTCGGATCGATCTTACAGTTTAAATGAAACCACATTATCTTCTAGGCATACTGAATAGCTTTCCTAAATAATCATATAATGCAGAAAAAAAAACACGTTTCCAATTCGTAACCAATTTCTAAAACCAGTTAAGTTGAGGTCCAATTCTTTTTCTTTTTTGCCGTTTTGTCTCTTTGTGACAGTTGTTCAGTATGATCAGTTGTTTATGAAGTTTACCGGTTTATTTACACCCGCTATACCGAAGGAGTTCATTGCGTAAATGTTACTCTTGGCAATTCCACTGTAAATCTAAAAATAGGTCTCAAAAGACAATATTTCTTCTTAAACATCCTCGGTAATGAACGCTTTCCTTTTGAAAAATAAAAACGGGATAAACCTATGTTAGAGAAAAATAATAGTAGTTTATGCTACTAGGGCGCAAAGGAATAAATTTTTAAACGTAACCGAGTAATTTATTGCTCTTACGCTCGTGTATCATACTACGTTTTTCAATGCATAGTGTGAGGAAATAAAACAAATATAATTTTGTGAACTTTAAATTGCAATTGACTCAAAAGGACTGTATCCAGAGCCGTTACACAGTGGAAAAAAAGTATGACATTTATGGTACACAGGAAAGGCTACAGGTTAGAGGTTAGCCAACCATTGTAAACAAATAAAAAAAATAAAGCCCTAGGGCAAAATAATCGACTTTCTGTTCGGTTTTGATGCATAATAAGTGGGCCTTTACGAGCACATGCATTGAAAATATACATATATGAATATACATTTTTGCCCTAAGGAAAAAACATGAAAATCCATTTCACGATTAACAATCTACGACAAACTTTCAAAAATCTAATAAAATCAAAGGGACTAAGGAGGAAAATGCCAAACAGCCAAGCCGACCGCTCGTTATAAAGTTTTGAAATGCTAGCAGAGTGAATTCATAGAAAAAATTGTTTGAATGAAGAAACTAGCGTCTGCATCTGTGGTAGCCTGAAGATAGATGATTTGCAAGAAGAAAAAATTTGCTTCCTGCTAAATCAAAGGAAAAGTATAACCTAGTTATTTCCATTCAATTACTTGATCTTTTGCATATTTTTAATTGCGTCATATTGTTTGAGAAAAACCAAAGCAATTATACATCAATTTATGCAGCCAATTTCATACTGGAAGCTTGGTAAGTGATCAGTATTACGGACCAATAACATTTTTAGCTTTCCATATATAGGTAGTGTTAACTCGGGGCTGGGCTTGCGTTTGTAGACAACAAAAAAAATATATTTTCGAATTTACCAAAAAGGGTCATCGAACCTTGATACTGACTACTTACCGAGTCTTCAGTATCAAGTTACTAATGTCACAGATACAGTCAATATAATATATACAGGATGAATCAAACGAATGCCCCCTGGAGGGAAAGTACCACAAATATTGAAGATAGCAAATTTTATTTATGTTGTTTATGCTACAAGGGCGAAAAGGAATAAATTACGAGGACGATTTAAAACACGAGCGTAGCGAGTGTTTTAAACGTTACCGAGTAATTTATTGCTCTTACGCCCGTGTATCATACTATGTTTTTCAATGCATAGTGTGAGGAAATAAAACAAATATAATCAAAGAAAACAATTTAATTATTAAAGTTGAAAGTTACATTATGTGAACTTTAAACTATGATTGGCTCAAAAGGACTGTATCCAGAGCCGTTAAGCAGTGGAAAAAAAGTACAACATTTATGGTACACAGGAAAAGTTGCAGGTTAGCCAACTTCTCGTAAATAAATCAAATATAATAATAATAAAGCTCTAGGGCAAAATAATCTACTTTCTGTTCGGTTTAGATGCATAAGAAGTGGGCCTTTACGAGCACTTGCATTGAAAAGATTTTTTTTTAATCACCTGTCTGAACGTAAAAAGAGTAAAAATATAAGAATTGAACCTGGACGTTAGAGATAAATATACTCTCGCCTATTTTTAATACTCGATTTCGAAAATGGCTTCTTAAGTTACTCATCATTATAGTTCAAATTAGAATTGGTACCTTGGTTCTTACTACTAATAAAATGAACCAAATTTTATATAATTGAGTATAGTTCGTTATTTTAATAGTATATGTGTTGTGTCCAATAGTCGTATAGTCATCTGGCAGGAGGCTAGGAGAAAATTTTAACCCAATTTTCATGTTACTGACACATTTTATCATATGATTTGGGTTTATTTTTTTATGATTTCACATTATAATATTTATTTTTAGGTAATTTTAACTTAGAATCTGTTTACCTTGTTATTGTAAATTAACTCTTATCTGTAAGTTGTAATAAATTAATAAAAATATTGAATATTTCCTTTAAATTCTAAATAACCTGATGCTTTATAAACCTCACTAATATTGAACTATTGGCGCCGATTGCCACATACCAAAAGTTTTTCAATTTTTAACTTCTAAACAAGAAAAACAAAGTTAAGTTATGCATTTTGCGCTAAACGACTGACGTTTAACCTTAAGGACAGCTTCCGTAAAATTAACAATAAAGGTTTTCAGACTAGTTCGGGACAGAAGCTACATGTTAATTGTCGGCTCGTATGCCTACTACGGTTTATTCTAAAGTAACTTATATCTTGCACAGCATCAAAACCTTTAGAGCTGCATGGGATCCGATGTGGTTTATTCGTCCAAAGATTCGATCTTGCACGAATTCGATCAACCTTGCCCCAGCGCTTCTCAAAAACTACTATCACGAAACGTGACTCACTGTGTTGATATTATATGAACTAAATGGTTGTTCGCATTAGTGTTAATGATCTCGAAGCAACAGAGTGGTCATGTGTCG
This sequence comes from Ypsolopha sequella, assembly GCA_934047225.1. NCBI lineage: Eukaryota > Metazoa > Arthropoda > Insecta > Lepidoptera > Ypsolophidae > Ypsolopha > Ypsolopha sequella. The sequence continues at coordinate 12,863,789 of OW203992.1, forward strand.
TGTGTCACAAGATTCCTTAATTAATAGTGGACGACATCGGGCGAGTGCCCGGACGGGTACGCGCGGCGGCGGCAACCGCGGCGCGGCTGTTCGCACACGCATGGCTCGAGTCTCCGCGCTGACCGCTCTGCCGACGGTCCCTGACCGCGACACGCCACGCGATAAAATTATTGCACACAAGATCATCTCCCCGCGTGCAAAGTGCTTCTGTACACCCAAAAAACAAACGGACATATACGCCGTGCTCTAACGCAGACTCGCCTCCGGTTCAAGGCTCTGCGTGATCAACTGATCACATAAAGGCGCTAACACAAAGGGCCTCCAGCGTCACGTAATAACGTAATACAGCCAAACATTTCAATTGAAATATTTTTTATCGCTGCTCTTTCACCTTCGGATCAAATATCTTATCTGGATTCTGAATCGGAGACTTCCGATAGAGCCCGAGAGAATATTACTGACTGAAGTACGACGAGTGAAATATATAGGTACATCTAAATTGATAATGAGAAGTTGAAAATGAAAACCCGGGATCGCAAGGCAAAGACTGGTAAAGAAAATCAAGGGTTCCAGGGTGAAGTTCGAGGAATAAAGGGGGAGGTTCAAGTGTCGAAGAGTGAGGGTCGGGAAGGGAAGCGAGGAGGATCCGGGTCGGCGGAAGCTCGCGAGCGAGCGAAGCGTTCTGGCGTAGACGCTGTCAAGCTGCACCTGCAGGTCACCGGGGGCACCGGTCGTACCTCGCGGTCTGCTACTGCCGTAAGTTCTTCTCATTTGCTTTCCTTAATTATGTTCTTTATTACAATTTAGTTTCCATACGAAGAAGAAGACTTCATGATGCGAACAATGACTTTATTCAAATAAGCATAATATGGAAAAGAGGGGGACGGAAAGATTAAGAAAAAGCTATGTGATATATACTTATCAAAAGAGAAAGCACATTTGACGACAGTGGAGCCAAACTGGGCTAAATGAAATATTTTGCCAAATCCAGCTATTTGCATGGCCTTAAATGTTAAACTTTCATGTTAAACCGGTTTATGTGCCAATGTGCTCAAACAAAAGTTTAAATTCCATCCTTTGTTGCGATTGCACTAATGTACATTTGAACATCCTTAAATGTCAAGCTGAAAATTGATAATAAATTTATAGACCAATTTAGTTCCATTATCGTCATTTTAGGTAGGTACCTTTTAAGATATGAAAGAGATGGCTATTAAAAAACATCACCGTCAAAAAAGTCACACTCAACTTTTAATTCAAGCAATGAGGTTTATTTGTAATTTAATACTGGCTGATTTGTCATAACATCCATGATATACCACTTGTATAGGCAGTTGATTGGTAACAGGGTGTGCAACGTTTTAATAAAAAATAAGATGCTATCAACAATGAATGATGAAAATCATAATCGACAATGACGTCAATTAAAACTCAGCAAGGAGATTGGTTGCACAATGAAATGAACAGATTTTTCTATAGACGTTTAACGAGTAGTTTTGTTTACAAACATTTAAGACAATTGAGCTAATTGCAATTTCCGACTCGTGGGGGGGAAATATTTAAAACTATTTCGCTTTACTACCTAAATGTGGTACAGTTTGAGATGACTATATAGCCACTTCAATTTCCAATAAGAGTATCTTTGTATTGTAACTGATGTACCTATGTTACTATGTTGTAGACAGAGACATGTGACTTGTTTATCACACTTATGATAATCGTGACAAAACAATTTTGCTGAGATTATCGGATTACAGTAACCTTGGTATAGATGCTTCTGTTAATACAAGACTGAGTGTGTCAATCTATAAACTACCTGCTTGCAAGAGTACCTAAAACAATAAACCAAAAAAACGGAATTAAAATTTTTTGTAATCATATAATGCGTTTTATTAACATAATACTCGTATTTGATAATGTTTATGGCTTCAATCAATTTAATCGCTGTTATAAGGTATCCAATATATGGTACTAAACTTACTCGACCAGCTACAACTATTGATATGATAACATCAGATTACTTATCGCTTTCTTCGATAGACATACTCGTCATAATATTTTCACTTCCAGTCACCATAGTGATATTTTAAATCTTATTTCTAAGTAATAAAGTTAAAAATTAACATTTCTATTGGCTATACGTAAGTAAGAACCTTGTAGTATAGAAAATCTTGGAAATGGCCGGAGCAAGAAGCGATAACGTACATTTTCTAAAGTAACGTTCACATTGTGGATGCATCATTACATTTTTTCTTAGCAGTTGCAATAGTATTTTGTGCAACTGTGACATAATGTGAGACATTGGGACACGAGTACTTGTGTACAAAACGAATGAAGTGAGTGAGAATAAGCACACTCGTCATGATACTGTCGTGATTCTGGTCATGATGGAATAGTATGTAGATGCCTGAGACCAATCGGAAGCGAGAAGAGTAAAACTGGCTTGTAATTGGTTCTCTAGCGGTGTTGGCCAATAACAGCGCAGAATTGCGGTGTTATAATGTGATATTATAACATCGGTCAAACAATGGAGGTACTTATAAAACCGCTTTTAATGTTGTAATTACTTTATTGCAGTATGGAAGTAGATGAAATGTCTTAAACGTTCTGAGTTCAAATAAATACATTAATTTACAAATCATTCATCAACAATGCCCTAAAATCGTCCAAAATTTAAATAGTTTAGTTCTTCAATAGTCAATATAGGCATGATATACCGAAAAACAAAAGGGTATTTGTATGCAGATATTTAATTACTCGTATAATACACATATGTAATAATTATTATTTTTAATTTTGAAATAAAATAATACTTAAATAACATTATAAATCTACCAACAAAATAAAACATATCTAAAACAAAACACTAACCTAACACCTTTATAAATCCTATACCTAATAAAAATTAACTAAAATAAATAATAATAGATATTAAATAAAATAGATAGTAAACAAGTACTTATTCTAAACTTGGAATGTTGTGTACCTCGTCCTTTACCTTTTTATGAATATCTAAAGCCGTAATAAACTTCAAAAAATCATTTTTACACTACTTAAGGTGGTTGGTACGTTCCCAAACGCACAACTTATGTACGTTAAAAGTATAAAATAAATGTAATTTATGGCATTACGCGACAATAGTTTAATTTCAGTTAAGCTTTTCTAGCTAATTTGTATTATTTTGTCCATTACTTTGTAAACAATCCTGCACAACATATTGTAACAATCGTTGTGCAGGATTATTTACAACGTAATGCATAAAGGAACACAACTTTGCTAGAAAAACCCAATTGACATTAAACTTTTACCGCGTAATGTCATTAATCACATTTATTCTAATATTTTTACGTACATAAGTTGTGCGTTTGGGAATTATACCCGTCGCAAACACCATAATGGCGACCAAACTGGTTTGCATTCATAACTATTTTCCTTTATTGCTGTCTTTTTCTCGTAAAAACGAACTTTATTGTTTGACCTCGTGAAAACCATTACTCGTAGTTGTACAATAATGTAACTTCACGCAAATTACAATTTTAATCGGTTGATCTTTTCACCAAAAAGACCTTCCGATCTTTATCAATAAGTATTTAAAATAATAATTAGTACTAATAAGCTCAGTGGGCATTTATTTAAAACAGAGTAATCGAGATGGCTCTCTTGTATTTTTTTATTGGCCTTGCTTTCAATTTCATTTGCGTGGACTTATGCGTTCTAATTGTTGAAATCAGCAAACAAGAATAAAGCATTTTATTACAAGAGATAAGCGCACTTTTGGTAGCCATCGCCTGCAAGGCTGATTCAGTATTCATAGCGTGTAGATCATTTCTGTGATGGCGATAGAGATGTTCTGCTCGCATGGTGTTGATGCGTTCAGTAGATACAGCCATTCAAAGGTCCGTTATAGTTGCAAAAAATGAACAATCACCTGCAAGCCTGAAAATATAATACCATTATAATATGCACACTGCACAGTACCTACGCGAACTGTAAAAAAAATTGAACGGTGTAGGTACTGAACGCACCAATGAATCTTGTCAGTGTTTTTTCTGTTCATATAGGTACTGTATGTGCAATTATAATATTATCTTATCTTCAGCCTTGCAGGAGTTACAGGTGATCATTAATTTATTGCAACCATAACGGGCCTTTGAACGACTGTATCTACTGAAAGAACCAACTTCATGCGAGCAGAACGCTTCCATCCCCATCACAGAAATGATCTACACGCCATGAATACTAAGTCAGCCTTGCAGGCGATGGTTACCAAAAGTGCGCTTATCTCTTATACTATTTGCTGGTTGAAATGAATCAGCTACGGATATGGTATGTAACGTACCTGCCAGCCTATCTGACTACTCCCCTTTCTTTCCATCTTTTGTCTTGACACGTCTTTAAAATCACACCGAAACATACAGGTACCAGGATAGGGATTAGGACCGTAACGAAACAAACAATTCTATATCGTCTTTCCTTAATAACTACGTAACAAATTGGTCTCAGATGTAGGTCAAATATGGTCAGTGATTGCTGCAGGACGAGGAAAGTGACTTGTATAATTAATTATTTTTTTATTAATTATCCTGACTTGCTCGAAAAACTTAAATTTCGAGCACCAGATAAGCTGTTCCGTAAGAATACCGTGTTCTCCTTACCCGTAGTATCAACTAATTATAGGCAAAATGCATACTTGTGACGAGTTTGCGATAAGTTTAACAAGTTGGCACGCGATATGGATATTTATTTGTTTACTTTGTCAATAACAGGGGCGAAAAGACTTCTTAGTTCGAGATTTCTTAATCAACATTTTTAATGTGTCAAGTAATTTGATAAGTAATTTCAAGTATAATTTCAATAATTTCATGTGACAAGTAATTTCAGTTTTTGTATTTAAAGTTTTAATGTAATATTTAGTAAGTATTCTTATTTCTAATGTAAGTAAATCCAATTAAACAAGTTGTTACTACTTTGTGGAGACTTTTAAATTACTTTTTGTTATCTATCACAAATTTAATTGGTTAAGTTTTTTATAAAGTTGATAGTCTTCCTAATAATGTAAAATAAAATAAAAACCTAATATTGCAAAATTAAAGACTGGTTTATCTGTATCCGTATGTTAATGAAAAGCACAAGGGCCGATGGATCGGTGTACGTATTTTAACAGCCTAAAGTTTCATATCAAATCGCTACGATTTAATACCAGGTGTTATATTGCTAAATTATTATTTTTATTTATAAGTAGGGCCCAGAAGCAGAACCTGTTTGAGGCTCGTTTGAAATAACAAAAGGGACAAACATATGCAAGTGAGCAGAATAACTGTTTTATATCTCACATAATCGTATAGAATTGTCCTTCCACATTCTTTCTTAAAGCCGTTGCAGTAACAATGTTTCTTCAAAGAACCATGACTGGACTATCCAATGTGAACCAGCCATTAGCAGGAACGCAGTTAAACCTGCTTAGCCAGATCGTCTAAAATATACCTCTAGGACATTCCATCTGTGTATGATTTTATAATACTCAGGTTAAATGTATTTTATTCAACCGGTTGTATAATTTAGGTCGTTGTATAATTAGCGTCGTCGAGGCGATGAACAAGCAAAAGGGATGTCACATAGATGTTATTTAGGTTAAAATTATTTATTCAAACAATAAAACTAACTTAAATGACATTAAAATAATAAAAAGGGACTAAAATAAATAAATCTAAACTAAAATTAAAATATTTGCATAAGGTAGAAAATGCTGGCCAAATCGTCGCCGTCGCCGGAAAGGGTGCCCAAAAGGCTGGTGGCGTTGCCACGCTGGGTGTCCAAACTTCCATATTCCATCCATATTTGCCGTTAAATACTGCCTTGTTATGGGCAGTCATCTGAAAGGTACTGAAACTTATTCTTTGGCCAAAATAGGCCCCAACCCTTCGGTTACCCGAAACGTCGACCAGGTGCGACGAAATTTCTTTATAAAGTCGCCAAATTTAGGTCGCATATGTGATAAGTTGTGTAATAAGATACTTTATATACTGTCGGGGCGAGATTATAGTTGTAGTGTGAATTACTATTGTGTATGCTGATAGACACCACACAGAAACGCCTCGCTAAGCAAAGCATCGTTGGGTGCAAGCAGCAGGTTGGCAGTTCATAGTGGGATGGGATCTTATCGCGCGGTTTTGTGTTAGAAACTGTGCGTGTTGTACATCTATTTCAGCCGTCAGTGTCACACAGGAAGTGTGGTGTGATCACGGGGTGGGACACGACGCGATTGTTGTATATTTTTACAGATTTTTGTGTTTGAAAAATGGATATCGAGAACATCAAGATGCTGAACGATTCTGCATGGCATAACGGGCATGTGTTTAAAAAAAAGCAGTAATTCTTCCACGTCTCTATTGCTTCAAAATGATTAACGCGGGCGTCCTTCACGACAACCAACGTACGATATCAGTCACCCAGCCCCGCTTTTCTTGCCATGACCAGTGTGTGAACGTCACGCACGTTTACACTACCAATACACTACCGCCCCACGCAACAAACGCCCCGCTTTCTGTCTGGCGAGGCCTTGACGCCAAAAGATACTACTTTATATGTTAAAAAGGCCAACTTTTTAGTCTAAAAAAAGATTCGAAACCAAATGTCAGGATTAAATTTCAGTTAAAGTTGATATCCAGTATAAATTGCGTCATTCATTACGATATTACTGTCCTGTCCACTCTATAGATATTTAAAAATCACTTCCGCCTATAAACTAAATCATAGTGAAGTTGGTTCATAGTTGCGGACGTACGAACACCGTTAATGGGATTGACAGTTCTTATTGTGGTGTCATTATACCCATTGAAATTGTCTACAATTAGGGAACTTGAACTGCATTCGACTGTACATTATAGACATAAATCCGTCACTTTTTAATTTTTTTAGGTAATATTTAATCAAAATCTCGATTTCGTATTTTTTTTTGATATTGCATACAATACGTTTATATACTTCCTGTAACCCTGTCGTCACTTCATTTCGGACCAGGCTAAGTTAGTATACTCGTATAATTGATGAGTGTTATTTAGTGACAGAGTTTGTCTAACTGACATGGGTATGCAAAAATTGTTTTTCTTTTCATACCTGTGTCAGATAAAGTTACTGTCAAGATTAGCTAGACAAACTCTAGTATATCACTCATTGTTATCATTTCATCCAACAGCCTGGTTCGTCCACCTTGAAAAGAGCCCTTTCCGAAATTTCGCTACTCTAAGCGATCCTCTTGGAAGAAATGTCCATACTAGAACACGCTGGGCAGGCGAGTTGATGAGCGCGGAGCCAAAACCTTCGCACCAGAGTGACGCCGCTATATACCCGTCACCAGTTTAATGGATATGCCACCATCAATCGGTCCCAGGCATGGTGGGCCACCTGGTTGTGCCTGTTTGAGAGCTGACCTCTTACTCTCCCCCGAATAACATCGGGAGGGTATGCGAGTGAGATGGTGGTACCTCCACATTCGAGCCCGGCATCAGCTCTAACACCTTGTCATTCAATCAAAATAAACAAATAACCTAAGATAGTATAAACCACCAAGGATTTTGCCAATGACATGGCCACAAGATAAAGATTAAAATGACAAGAGCGGCGACCCACTTCAACCTGTCGATCTAACTCGTTTCATGACGTCTATTTATTTGTTTATCATAATATCCTTATAGACAAGATATGGAGAAGTACCCTTAAATCAATAAAAATACCCAAAACCTGCGCGTTAACTTATATTAATTTATAAAACAGAAGGGTGCCTGGAGCCGCACGTGATACTTCCCTCGTTGAAGATAGGAGATCTGCAACTACGGCCGATACACGTGTGCCTGTGACGAGTATGACATTATCTTAATAAAAACAAAATTAAAACATTTACATATCGCCTTAAATGGACACCTTGGGACATTCGATAAGGCAGAAAGACAGATAGGGGACTGGAGCAGTAACACAATGGTGGCCAACAAGAAGTTTAAAAACATACTGGAGCGTTTATATAACGCGACAGGCGAAGTGCAGGCGATTTCATTTTCATTAACAAGGCCACGCCAAAAACTTTGACCTTGAAATGATTTACCTTTCAAGAGAAATAGACTTAAAATATCATATATTTTATATCAATATCAATATTACTCAGGTCGGCTGCGCTGTAGAACTCGAAAAATAAGAAAGCCACAACAGACATCCCCTGCATGAACAAAAAATGCCTGCAGCTCGTCTTAAGGGGAACGAAAATACAAACAGAAATAAAATGTCAGCTTTCGGATGATTTTGTTGCAATAATTAGGTTATGTATAGCCATAAAAAAAATACATGTTTTTGGTTGAACTTTAAGGTATTCATTTTCCACAAACCACGTTAATCGATTCATATTTGTACTGTCAATGAATTTTTTTGTAACCCTCTATTGCACACTTCTTATCGATTTTGTTTCAGGTATCGCTTTCGCGATTTTGCTGGTTTTTTTTAATAAAATTAGTGTGAATGATATCTATTCATTTTCCAAATACCACGTTATTCGGGTTAAAAAAAGCACCCCCTTTTTCCAAAAATACGTAAATCCACTGATGCAGTCAGCAGCAGCAAGATATTGTCAGTCTACGCCTAGCGTTGGCGCCCGTAAGACGTGGAACCTGTGCCCTTTGTTGCAAGCTATAAATATCTCCCAAAACTACTTCAAAACACATTGAAATTAATTTTATAAAGTAATATTTCGAGGAGCATCATATTTCTGCCGTTAAAAACTCAACAAAATATGCGTATGAGTGATTTAGCTACATCGTGCCATAGTCATAACAACAAAGCGAATGAATTCATACTTTTATGCGGGAAAATAATATATGTTACTCTAAAAGAATAATTTTGTGATCGTTATTGAAACCCAAATTAATTTACTTATACTTACTGAGATCTTTCACAACGGTCAATGACCTTTTCGTGAAATTACCCTCTAGTATTGGCTCACCATTTTAGGTCCAATAAGTGAAGTTTTTTGCGAATTATATAGGTACACTTACTTGGGATAAATCGCCAAGTATTTAAAATATAGAAATTTATCTTGAAATATTTACATTGCATGGCAAAATTATTAGATCGTAGATAATCCTGTCGGTACATATTCAGGTCCTGTTACGCAAAATGAAAAAAATGAAACTCTTTTAGGATTAATTTGTTATCTCTATGTTTGTCTGTCTGTCCGTTTGTCTAGACAATTTTTTCTGGGTAAAATTAATAAATACCAATATTAACGGCCCTCTATAGAGCTGTACTTTTGACGTTTTTATGGCCTTTTATTTTACGTTTTTCATACAAATTTTCTCACTATGAAAATAGAGGGATGAACACTTGAGATAATATTTTGCATTTAAAAGTCAACACAGAAAGGAATTGTTGAACAAATAATGTAAAAAATATGAAAACCATGTTGTTCTATTCTAAAGGGATTAATTATCTACTGTTCAATGTGGCGATAGCTTTGTTTATTTTTTTCCTTTAATTATTTTTTACTTAGATAACAAATAGTTTAATATAAGGTTTTCCTTAAGAGGTCCCTTTACCCCTGTATTTTTCTTAAAATTCATAGAATAGGTGTAAACCGAATGTGAAGTCTACAGCTTATTTTCCTTATATCTTTTTTGATGAGTATATTCTAGTGACATCTAACTACGTCTCTATACAGCCCAAAAAGCAAAATTTGATAAAACACCATCATAATAGCTGTCAGGATATCGTCAATATTGCCTCGTTTTTACGCAAAGTTTAACAAGTTTGTATATTTTTATCTATACTGGAAATAAAAAAGAGAGAAATACAGGCGTCTTTCATGTTAAGATGACTAAGTTTACACACTTTGCTAAGTATAAACAGTTACCGTTTCATGGAAAACTGTTTTTACCTGAAACCATTTCACAAATTCAATTAACTTATTTTGAATATCTTGTCATCTTGCACTTCTTGATGAGAAATACAATTTCAATAAGTAAAAATACAACTTTTTGTTAAGAAAACTTATAGTTAAAAGTCTGCTGTATGCATAAACATATTTTTAATTAAATAACAATAGTAATAAAATAATTGGCTTATCCGTCGTCGTGATACCAGCCGTAAATTCCTTAAATAATCTGATATCACGCTTATGGAAAACCCAATTATTTTGAAGATACCATAATATCATTAAAATATGTTTATGCATATTGCAAACTTTTAACAATAAATTGTCTTAGCTAAAAGTTGTACTTTACCGTTATAATTATTTCTTAATATTTTGTTACAAATTCAGAGAAATAGCCCTTAAGGAAAACCTTGTATGAAAATATTTGTTATCTTTGTAACAAAGAAAAAAGTTATAATAAACAAAGCTATCGCCACATTGAACAAACAGTAAATTATTAATCCCTTTAGAATAGAACGATATGGTTTTTATATTTTTTACATTATATGTTCTACAGTTCCTTTCTGTGCTTTCTTTCAAATGCAAAATATTATGTCAAGTGTTGATCTCTATATTTTCATAAGGAGAAAATTTGTATGAAAAAGTTAAATAAAAGGCCATAAAAACGTTATAATATGTATGTTTTACAGGGCTGTAAATATTAGCATTTATTGATTTTACCCAGAAAAATTGCCTAGACAAACGGACAAACAGACAAACATAGGGACAACAAATTAATCCTAAAAGAGTTTTGTTTTTTCATTTTGCGTAAAGGGACCTGAACATTTCAAACTATGATACAAATAAATTTCTATATTTTAAACACTTGGCGATTTCTCCCAAGGGTAAACAGGTGTCCCAAAAGTCAACGCTTTCCCTTGGAAGGCTGGCAGGCCAGCTCATGACTGACCAGAATATCAAATTATGACCTCAGCAAAAAGTAGATAGTCTTCGAGTTGATGGTACTTTTATAAATTCGAATAGATTTTTGAGAGTCAAAGCTTACCAGTTCTAAATTCTAAGAATAAAACTTTTGTTGCGCAACTCTGAATAGTCCCGCTATTGATAAAGTCAAAAATAAACCTTGAAATGCTGTAACATCAGAAAGAAAAAATAAAAACCCAATTTATGAGCAATTTTTTGTAATTAGGTTAGTTCGACACCACACCCTGAAAAAAAATGTTCTATGTTAGTTTTGCAAATTGTCTTAAATAACGGCAGTTAAACGTAGTTGAATGAGAGAGGCATAATTGATATAGGCTACAGTGAGATAGATAGTGACGTGGTGCATTCCTTCTGAGAATATTTGTTAGTTTCCACTTTTTGTAATAACAACTTTAGTAAAAATTTTTTGTAAAGAAATTTTTGGTCCAATTTATTTTCCCGCAAGTGTAAAACCAGTTCAACGGGCGAAAAATATTTAAAGAATGGGTAATGGTGACAATTAACCGTCACGATATTATTATGTATCTCTAAAGGAGTGTCTGAAATGTTCCGAGGGTCAACTGATAAATCAAACACTCAAAAAACCACTTTTAGCCGACCATAATAAATTTACGTCCCGACGTGATAGCAAGTAGGATCAATGACGATGATCGAAATACACTAATAAATTAGATAAAATAAAATACGTATTACTTTTTACCCTGCCTCGTCCACTCTATTCGTATTTTTGCTATGGTGACGCGAGCTTAGAGACCGGGACGAATTTCCCCCCGCGCGCAAACGTAACAAGAATAAGCCACGCCCGGAACTGGTTTTTGTTTTGGCTATGTCATACTCTTTTTGCGCTGCACAATACCCCTGTCATCCACCTCTTCGGAATTAAGGCTGACAAAACACGCACCTCCGGACAACTTTATCATCCCGAAAGAATCTCTCCCTGCAGGAAATAAGCTGCCGTGGCCAACCTGGAAGTCTCTCAACCGACTTCAAGCGCAGGTTGGGCGCTGTAAAGAGACCCTCAGCAGATGGGGCATGATAAGCGAATCCCACACCCAGTGCGAGTGCGGTGCTCCTTCGGAGAACATGCCTCATTTACTCTCGTGCCCAGCGTGCCCAAACGCCTGTACGTGGGATGACCTATGGAAGGCCTTGGCAAATGTTGTGAATGTGGCTGCGTACTGGTCCAGGATTTTGTAAAGGAACCATTGACACGAAAGGAAGAAGAGCAATTCTCTTGAATAAAAAAAAGTTTCATGAGTAATAGAGATAGAGACACATAAAGGTAATTTACTTAAGCGTGGGCTTTCCATAGATCTTAGCACTCAAATCTGGTTATAAATTTCATGGAGGCCAAGAACTAGACGATGACTGACAGCTTGATGAATCGACGATATTGTAAAAGCAGTTGGAAAGCAGCAGGCACGACTAAAGAAGAGGACTTTTGAAATTTTCACTATTATCAAATATGATTTTTAAAACCGGCCAAGTGCGAGTTGGAGTCGTGCATGAAGGGTTCCGTACTACTACAAAATATGAGTACAGAACACTAAAAATATTTTGGTAAATAACAACAATATAAATGCCATATCAAGTCAAGGCGACAAAAAAAGGCGCTAAAACGGTATCGTCTGGTAAACAATTCAGAATCAGAACCCTCTGAGTAAGGAACCCTAATTTTTTTTTTGTTTGACAAAATGTCCAACAATCTGAACAAATTTAAAACTCGTTTTATTACCGTCTTTAAAATAGAGCTAAACAAATAACGTTATAAAAATGCTAGTTTTTCGAGGATTCTTGTATTCTTGTTCCTTCGAGTATTTATTTTTTTTTTTTCATTGTGGAGGCCATAGTAAAACGAATTCTGTGAAAATTTCAACTTGCTACCTATTACGGTTAATTATCAACACTTTAAAACTTTTGTAATTACTAAAAGTTTATTCAAGGATTATTTTATTACTTACCGCTCGGATACATGTATTACTGTGAATTTATATATTTATTACATAGATATTTTTAATATTCATATATGAAATAATTAATTGTAGGTATATGTATACATATTACTATCTATTATTATTTACATAACTTTATTATTATCTTGTATACCTATATTTTATGTGTACACCGCCTCTTCTGAAAACCTTTCGTACAATTTCTTCCACCTTGAGGTTGTCTGGAAGAGATCGCTTTAGGCGATATGGCCGCCTGTTTTACTTAACCTCATTGTATTTTAATGTTTAATTTTATTCTTTTCTTTGGTGTGACAATAAAGCTATATACGTATTTTATTGTACGAGTATAGTATATATAGTACATACTTTTTTGCTTTTTCAATAAATGTTTCTTTATCCAAGATTATGTATTTACATTTATATTTATATTTATATTTACATTATTATCGCTTAGGATACTCTAAATGTTATAGGTTCGAATCCTGGCCCGAGGAATTTATTTCAAATATTTGTTTACTTGAAATTTGTTTCTAGTTGATCTTATCTAAAACTTTAATATCACCCCACTCCCCCCAAAAAAAAATGCCCCTCGCCCCCCGCTTCACGAACTCCAAGAACTCCCAAGGCTTGGTGAGCAACACTGTAAAGAAACCAGAAATAAACTTAAACTGGCTTTTCCAAAAATCAGACTTGCCAAGGTAGCTCTTTCGTAGGAAAGATATAAGATTTCTTTATTCTTTATTGTACACACACGGAAATATAAACATAAATCAAATTAAAGTAAAAAGATGCACATTGGCGAGCTTATCTCTAAACAGAGATTTCTGACAGCAAAACCATCACAATAGGAAAAAGTAACATTAACATAAACGGAGTAATCATACACAATCATACACGATAATCATATAAGATTTTACAATAAGGTTGCGTTAAATGTAAAATTTAACTGTCAAAGTGAAATTTACATTTCTGACAAGGTTTATTGAAATACTTCGAGCTGTTCGTTTTTACTCGGGTGGTTGTAGAACGGGTGACAGTCAAGTTTTATCTTGACCATGGCGTTAGGAACGCTACCTAAACTTGCAAAAGAGGTCCTTTGTCAGAGAATAAGTTTAAACTGTTTGGCTCTATTGAAGAAGGCGTATTATAAAATAAATGAATATTTAGACGATAATGAAGCATGGGGTTATGATAGTGATCTTTTCCATAATACTAGTTAGTATCTCATGCCTTGTATTCTTTATTCAATTAAAGTGTAGGCTTACTTTTATCTTTGTACTGTACACAATTAATTGTAACAAAAATTATGAAAAAAATACATGATCTTGCTAAGTTTCTTGCCCTTCCTCTTAGCAAGACTAATCGAATGGGCGGAGTTAGGCATATATTTATTATATGTATTGTATATATTTTAAGTATTATTTATTCCTTATACCTATATATTTTTTTTTTATTCAATTGTATTATTTTATTAAATTGAAGTAAACCTAACCTTTATTATATGTGTGTGTATTTTCCCTTATTATTAATTATTATATACAAATATTAGACATAGATTATTTAGTTATAGGTATATTACATTAAAACCGACCTTTAATAAGTGTATCTGATATACCTACATTACATAAATAAATATATTTTATTTTATACCAAAGTCACCTTTGGTATAAAATAAATGTGTTATGTATAGTGACTTATGTTATGTATAGTGACACAATGCAGGAATTTATTTTATCCCACTTTTCCTCTACTACTCGTATAACTGTTTCTGCATTTAATTCATTATTTGTAAGACGACAAAGAGACGGTCTATTCTATTTGTGCCGTACGGCGATAAAATAAAATTTAACCCTTCTCAAGTTGGGACGTAAAAATCGTCGGTGAAAGGAGGGTCTACGAGTCTACACCTGCGACACCCCTTCGGGGATATAATAGTATCTATGTCAAAACGATATGTTCATTTTGTTATGTATTTGTATGTATGTGTGTTATACGCCGAATTTTTATACGGTTTTTCGCAGGTGGGGCCGGATTTTAAGCGCTCGAATGAATTTCCATAGAAACAGCGCCCAAGGTCCGTACCGGGACCTCTAGCTATGGAATATTTTTATAAAGTTACAAAGGTGTGTATTATGCACTGTGCAAGAGAAGTACTCATAAGCAGTGACAAAGGGGCCGAGGCCATATTGTTTCTCCTTCAACTAGGGCAGTAATGAAATTAAATGTTTATTTGCCTATTCATGTGTATCTGTGTCTGCACTCAAATTAAATATGAAATATTTATGATATTTAGGTATTGATATATTTATAGGTACATACATATACTCACGTCTGTCCTGCAGAGGGGTAGGCAGAGACTACAGATTGTACAGAACACCTCGTTCACATCTATGAAATATATTTATGATATAATGATTTAATTTATTTATGTCCTTAATATAATTAATTGTGACATTAATATTTATAATGGTATATCTATCTGAGTACTAGTATCCTTAGTACTATTTTGTAACTGCTTACATTATGGGCTGCACAATCCTAAAACTTTGTCCTGCTCTAACGCTTTTGTTTTTCAACTGTCTATCCTGCTCTAATCAGATGCCGTGCATACAAAACTTCAGTTATTTTGAAATCGTGGCTACATTAGGTCATTAACTATAATTTATTTGTGTAATAAAGACGTTTTTAGGGTTCCGTAGTACCTAAAAGGTACAAAAGGAACCTTTATGGTGAGGCTCCGTTACCGTCCGTGCATCCGTCCGTCCGTCCGTATGTCACAGCCTCATAACTTTGGCACCGTTAAAGATAAAGGGATAAAACTTGTAAAAAAAATTGAAATTGTTCAAGATATTTCCAAAACAAATGTCACAGCCTCATAACTTTAGCACCGTTAAAGATTGAAAATGACATGAAATTTGGCACGAAAATAGCACTAATTTGACCACATATCAAAATGTAAAAAAAATATGAAAAATTTAAAATTGTTCAAAATATTTCCAAAACAAAAGTGAGAAAAATAAAAAATATTATCCTAAGAATACAAAATGTATATAAAATTTTAGATATAAAAAATTTGATTGTAAAAATATACACTTTTACTATATTTACTGGTTTCGAGAAATCTTTAAAAAACTACAGAAATATGTATGTCTAATGTGCCCCCCTTATCTCCGAAACTGGTAGACCGAAAAATATAAAAAAATGTTGATTATAGATCATAAATGGCAAATTACAGAAAAAACCAAAACGATTTTACAAAAGTTGAGCACAAGTGAGAAACATAAAAAAAGAAGTAAAATAAATGAAAAATATATTTTATAAAAATACAATATGTGTATCAAATTGTAGGTATTATATAGCTAATTGTGAAAATATATAGTTTGGCTATATTTAATTGCATCTATTTTGAAAAATCCTTGAAAAACCATAAAAAATTGTATGTCCCCCCCTTATCTCCAAAACTGGTGAACTGAAAAATATGCAAAAAATCATGGTAATATATGTTTACGTAAAGATTACAGAAAAAATAAAGCGGTTGAGAAATTCACAAAAAAAATTACAAAATTTAATTTATCATCCACAATACGGAACCCAAGGTACGCGAGTCTGACTCGCACTTGGCCGGTTTTATTTAGTAAGTATATTTATGTGTTAGTTTCGTTTCAAGTTTCAAGTAGTGTAATTAATAATTGTCTTGAGTCAAAATATACGCTATATTTTTTTCAAATATTTACCATCTTCCTATACATTGACTGAACTGAATCCAATGCAAAACTGATGTTTAGCATTGTTGTTTGTACCCGTTCGTGGGGGATTCAAAAGCTGAACTGCGTTTTGAGAAGTTTTTGAAACCCTTTAAACTTTCTATATGAATGTTACCAAATTTCTAAATAAATATATGACATTTACTGACTTTTCTCCGGTAATTGTGAACTTTTAAAACCTTAATAGCTGTAACTCACAATAAATAAATGAATATCTTTCAAATGTTTCAAAAAACTAATAAAATGCTTGAAATTTTTCAACTCAAAAGAAACTTGGTAAAAAATGTATACACACACACACACACACACACACACACACACACCCTCTCTCCCTCTCACACACACACCCTCTCAAAAACACACCCTCTCACACACACACATGCGAGCAATACAAAAATCGAACACAATGATGTTTAAAACTTATAAACAGGGACTAGTTATAAATATCTAATTTATCATTTATGAAATAGTAGATTGTTATACAAGGGAGGTAATTGATCACTTACACCCGAGTGCAATACTCTAGTTTTCACAACAAATGCGAGGAAATAAAAAACAACTTACAAAAAGAACACTTTCCAACAAAGATTTTACTTTCTTTTCAATCGCCATACGTTCTCAAATAACTCTCTTTTAAATCGAAGGTAACAGGTTTTCTACGACTAACTTTGCCTGTAGTTTTATCGGTTCAGGCGTCAAAACCAATTTATTGTGTCAATTTTAAGCGTCTTGCTTCAAATATGAGGATATTAAATTAATTACTAGGATATAAAGTTAATAACTAGTTTCTTTTGAATTGAAATATTATTCACTTTTTATTTTTGTCCCAAAAAACATAGAAAGGAGCTTTGTTCGATTCAAATTTACTTACCTCCTTAGGGTGGTAAATCGCATTTACCTCCCGCAATACAACTTGTTTTCAGAGCATTAGTGATGAAAAGTATATTATATTGACTCAACGTTGCGCTATCCGGCGACGACGCCGCGCCGACGCGACGCAGCGATCGTCGTAACAGCCAATGCTCGCTGATTTAAACGTTATTTCAATGTCGTTTCTGTCGATAATTTTACCGACACACATCCCGCTGCTAATTTAACTTACTGAAGCCCTTTTTGTGCTAAGAGTAGCTTATTTTCAGCACCCTGTATTATAATATTATGTGTAATGACTCTTAACAAAATTGATTGATAATAACTGAGATATCAGAGGATAAATTATTGAAGCAAATAATAATGTCAATTGCTTTTAAATTGCGGCAATAATCACCAGTTATCTATATAGGTATACTGTAAATATCATACTGTAAATAAAGTAGTAAAAAAGGCGTGTCTGCACATTGAATATTTTGGCGAAATTTTAAATGAAATGGGTTTGTACTGGGGCCAAAACTATATTTTTTTTAATTTTCGTCTGTCTGTCTATACAATGTTCTGTTGTCTGTACTCAAGAACAACTCAACGGATCTTCGCGGTTTTCTTTATTACCATTGTAGTCAACATACATAGGCTATAAATAAGGGATGTTGATAAAATAACCGCCAAGCTGAAAACTGTCGATAATCACTTACACGCAGGCGAAGCTATATATATAAAGACAAAAAAATACACATGGATCACATAAAGATTTTATAGATAATTTATTTTATTAAGGGGAACGAAGACGCAAACAGAAATAAAATGTCAGATTTCGGATGATTTTGTTGCAATAATCAGGATACTTATAGCCTTAAAAACAACTTATGTTCTTTGTTGTACTATAAGGAAATGAATTTTTACAAACCACGTTAATCTATTCATATTTGTACTGTCAAATTGTTATTTTTTTATAACCCTCTATTTTACACTTCTTATCGATTTTGTCTCGGGTATCGCTTTTGCGATTTTGTTGGTTTTTTTTAAGTAAAATTTGTGTGAATTATATCTAGTGATATTTTGAATACCGCGTTGTTATTTCACGATAAGCACCCCCTATTTCCAAAAAAATGTAAGTTTGTGTAAGACGTAACGTAAGACGTGCAAAACTGCTCCCAAAGACATTGAATTTTTTTTTTTTTATTAATATTTCGAAGAGCATCATATTCCTGCCGTTAAAAACTCAACAAAATGTGAGTATGAGTGATTTAACTACATCGTGCCACAGCTATAACAACAAAAATGAATGAATTTGGAATTAATTCATGGGTACTTTGATTCGGGAAAATACGTTACTATAAAATCATTTTTGATCGTTACCCCCCCAACCCCAAATCAATTTATACTTACTGAAATCTGTATCAAAGGTCAATGACCTTTTCGTGAAATTGCCCTCCAGTATAGGCTCATCATTTCAGCTCCAATAAGTGAAGTTTTTGCAAATGATAAATAACCAAGTGTTTAAAATATAGAAATTTATTTCTATCATACATAGTTTCAAATTTTTACAATGCATGGCAAAATTATTAGATCGTAATCCTGTCGGTACATGTTCAGGTCCCGTTACGCAAAACGAAAAAAAAAAACTTTTTTAAGATTAATTGGTTGTCTGTCTGTCCATTGTCATGTCTGTCATGTCCAAAATTAATTAATGCCAATATTTACGGCTCTGTATAGTGCTGTAAAAAACATACTTCTAAGGTTTTTATGGCCTCTAATTTAACGTTCTTCATACAAATTTTCTCACAATGAACATTTAGGGATAAACACTTAACATAATATTTTGCATTTACAAGTCAGCACAGAAAGGAACTGTATGTAACAAATAATGTAAAACATATGAAAACCATATGGTCATTATTTGGACTACCTTCTTAAAGCAAAGCGACCTTTATTTGAATAGACGCCCTATGGAATTTCATTGCTGGTGAGTTTTAGAAATTTTTCCTTTAAAAATCCATTATTGTAGAGTTTTGTTTCAAAAATACTCAGGTGCATATAACCATATTACAAGCATTTTAGACTTGAATAGGCGCCAGCAAAGTTGTATGGAATTTCATCGCTGGTCAGTTCTAGCCACCAGCAATTTCCTTTAAATCCATTATCCTATCTGTGTACAGCGCCATCTAGTAGTTACACACTACGTAACCCAGTAAGTGTAGGAGGAACTTGGTACATGCTCTAAGGGAGGAACTAATATGTTTTTTTATCTTGAGAAAGCCGCTTGATAAAGCCCCACCATGATACGTTCAATTGATTTTAAATGAATCGCGGCCCACAAACAGACCAAAATGTCTGACAATTTATATCATTTTCCAGGTCTAACGGACTACAGCTTTTGCTTTTTTTAGAATCTACCTATATTTCTGTAGTTCTCTTCTCTTGCGTGGATAAAACTTTTTTACAATTTTAATCTATGTAAAGGTAGTATGTGTGACAGGCAAATTGTAAAATTTGTTAGTTTACAAACCGCGTCGTCAGTTTTTAAACGCTTGCTGTTTTGTGATTTGCCGATTTTTCTAAAAAGCCGAAATCAAAAGTCTTTTACCAAAATGTCAAAAATAGGTTCGATGACGAGCGGAGCGAAGCGGAGCAAGGAGGAGCGTGTTAGTTTTACATGTAAATACTCATTGGGAGCCGAGCGAAGCGGAGTGGAGCGAGGCGACCCTCAGTAGTTCTAATAGAATTACGATAAGCCTTAGGTAATGGCAAATTTTGAAATGCTGAATTCTACGTAATGATGACGACGATGCAAATAGCAAAACAGCGAGCGTTTAGAAACTGACGATGCCCTTTGTGCACTGAAGCATTTTACTATTTCCCTGCGACACATAGACGTAGGTATGTTGAGATATTCGAAAAAACCACGTATGGCTCCTTCACAATCGGCCATCACGGACGACCACAAAATGGGCCATTTCGCGCAGTTATTTACACAATTGTGCATAGTTAATTTCAATTTGTTCTTTTGTTACAGATGGCCACTGTTACCGCTATTTTTTATGGTAATAGTAAATAATAGTAATAATAATAATACACCGCAGGGTGGCTTGTGGCGAGCCGATGGTGAGTGGCGACACCATTGACTACCTAGGGGACACTATCGCACATGCGCTTATACACAGCTTTAACCAGCCGGCCAGAGTGGAGATGCAAGAGCGGAACATATGCTCCAGGTTGGAAGTGTAAAATGTAATTACGCCAGGGGCACTTGACTGTATAAGGATCTTACGCCCCGCAGACTCACCTCTCGACAACCTTAGCTGCTTACATAGTGTTGCCCCCTGGCCGTCCATGGTAGCTAGATAGGAGGCCCAAACGGCTATCCTGCTGGATAGTTATCAAGCAGCAAGTCACCATCTGCCATACTCAAATTTGTGAAAGATTTCGAGGCAGATGTCCGTTATATCACTCCATAGCCTGTTATCCGGCCCATTTATATGTATCCGACTCCAAGTCGCTTCCTCCCCGGCAATAGTTTAGGAGACTGTCCGTTCCATCCATCCATCCATCAGCCCGTATTCGTCCACTGCTGGACATAGGCCTCCCCAATACTACGCCACTCTTGGCGGTCCCCAGTCATCCTCATCCAGCCGCCACCCGCCACGTCCTTCAGGTCGTCAGTCCAGCGGGCACTGTCCGGTAGTGTACCTCAATGATACTAAAGTTCCTGTGAATTTTGGCTAACTATAATACCTATTATACTGGGATACAGGGTGTAAATAGACTGCTAACTTTAAATGAAACCACATATTCTACTAGTCATACTGAACCACTTTTCTCAAGAAACATACCTGCGCAAACCATTAGTTTGGGAAATATTTGAGTTTCAAACAAAAATGCGTGAACCCTAACGCACCGAGATACAGGCGTTTTTCAAGGCAGCGTCTTCCGTGAAACAGCTGTTCAAACGCATCGTTGTAAAATAAACCTGCCTCCTGCGAGATAAAGTCTTTAAGTAAGGTACAGTTGAATATCTTTTTCTATGAAGGTTTGCGTGAATATATTTCTTCAGGGAGTTGTTCAGTATGAGGAGTAGAGTATGTGGTTTTATTTAAAGGTTGCAGTCTATTTACAGCCTGTATATAACTATAATATATAGCAGCGGTAGCTCAATGTTGAGATCCAGGTTCGATCCCCGGTCGGGCATGCACCAATGAGTTTTTCGACATTTATGTGAATAGTATTTGTCTTACTTACCACTTGCTGAACGGGGAAGGTAAACATCGTAAAGAAACCTGCATACCCTTAAAAACGTGTATTTGTGCCCGAAGAACGGCGATAGGGTTCAACACTCATCACGTTGGGACGTAATAATCGTCGGTGAACCCCGGGTGTAACGAGTGTGGACTGTGACTTGCATTTCACAGTTTACGCTTGTAACACCTATGACACCCCTTCGGGGATTCATGTCGTGACGATATATATAACACTAAACAACCTGCGTTAAAATAAGTTACCGAAAATAAATACAAAATATCCGGAAAGAAATAGTCATATTTAACTATCAAACAAGAACTTATTCAAATTATAAACTTGCAAAACATAAACTGAACTTTCGCATGATATACTAAACTTGGAGCAGAAAAACTGACTTTACGACTTAACATGTCCTGATGAAATATAATTTTGAACGCTATTCGACTAAGCAAATTAGCCGATTTGACAAATAAAACGTTTAAAGCTGTCAAAAAGAATACTATTTTCTTACACAATTCCACAACAGCTTTATTACCATTATTGGTTAATGAATTACCTATAACTCGCAGTTTTAATGAAAACTACTATACCGCTGGGCTCGGCCCAGACAAAACTAGTTTTTCAGAAACCCTTCAGCGCAGAAGAAAGTCGGTAAGTTAGGTTAGAAGGTTAGGTACGGCGGGTCGCGGAACGTAGTGGAGCCTGACCTTACCTATATTTTGTATGACAACCCAGAAACCCTCCAGCGGAGCAGTTGAGCACTTTCACTTTCACCACTTTTAGTTTCACCTTTACTTTCACCACTTTCACAACATTCAATGTATTTATTTAAATCTTTTTTATTTTTATTTTAATGTTTTATAAGTTAATTTGTTGTTTGAATAAAAATTACAGTCTATAAAAATAAATAAGTATTACGTCAGCTTTCGATGTATTAAGTTTTCGCTATTTTCTTTATTTCATTCGCTAGTTTTCGAATGTTTATTATGACAAAAGTCCTCGCAAACTTAGTATTTATAGCAGTAATTTTCATTATTTGAACAACCTCATTTTAATTTGTTTATTATTAAATAAAATATTAAAAATTATTATTTATTAATTATTAAATAAATTAAATATCAATATGAACTGAACCACGAAAGTGTGAACACGCGCGCAATTATGGCCCAACATCCTTTGATGTTTGATCGAAAACCGACACAATGGGTATTACGGTCGTTGAGCCCGTCTCCTACATAAAGATTTTTATAAAAATTAATTGCCTTTAAAAAGCTAAAAATAGTAGTAAAATTATTTTTTCGATATCTCAAAATATGACGAAGTTATTGGCAATCAAAGTGAGCTTAAGCATGTCTCGTGACGTCATCTGACACGATTTCATCCTAGAAGTGAATCTAATCGCTAATAGGAATTTTATAAAGAATTCAAAAAGTTTTGTGCTTTGCTATTACTCATTAATTAGTTACTATAAAAAATATACTGATATTTCACTACAGGAGACACATCTGCCCTTCACACATTCGTGATCGCCTTAAATTTGCAGCTAGGAACCATCAAGACTGCCACTAAAAATAACAATTTCGGATAATGAGGTAAGAAATTATCCTAAATAGGATTACTATAGTGCAGGTGTATACATGATGAACGCATTTAACATAACCTGTTGAAAAACATTAGGTATTTCACACAGTAGTTTGACATTGTTAGCATGTGACTCGGTAAAATAAATGGCAATGATAACCATGCAATGATGCAGTATCGTAAAAACTTCTTAGAATCTCTCACGCGGTTTCGAAGACAAATGAAATGAAATTATTAAATAATTAACAAATTATTGTGTAACGCTAACGACTGCTTTACCACTGAGGCACCAAAATGGCATGGCTTCGTGCAAAATGAAGTCACGAAAAGGTATTTATGTCAAGTGTAATGTACGAGTAATACGTTAAAATGGAGTCAGAGGACCACGTTTACAGAAAAAACAGCAAGGTCGTCTAATAAAACGTGGAGTATTGTGTTGTGCCCTTAGCGGGGTCGGACACGTCCGCGCCGCCGCCACCGCGCCGCCCCCGCCGCCATTACCGCCGCAGAGCGTCCCCGACTCACAGCTCCACGACTCTGCATCTCGCCCTTATCCTTTATCTTATCTCGTGAGGTGTCTGTCCACTTGAGTCTCGTGACTGTGACGTGACATCCGGCGCCGCGGCGCTCGCGCTCTCCCCTACTATACCTTCGCGACTTTCCACTACGACACGCGCGCAACTAAATTTAATCATAATCGAACAATAAAATACGAAATACACTGTTTGTTCCTATCTGTGATGTAATAAATTTACGACAACCAAGTTTATATAGGCGGCTAACCGCCAACGTTGAAGCAGTGTTGTTTTTTTCCGCCCCACAGTGAAATTCGGCCTCTTTCTTGCACCTTTCATAAAGGTAAGAATTTTGTGATAACATTAAGGCGACACAGTTTAAAAAATCTTAACATTACCTACCAAGGGTGTGTGTGTATATGTGTGTGAGAAGAGATTTGCAACTGAACACTTTTGTGTTTTGACGGTTAGTACTTCCACCTGCAAGTACAATATCTACAGAACATAAAACATTTTATTTCTGCATTTCTGAGGTAATAGTATTTTATGTAACATATGTTGTATTTATTATTATCTATTGTTTTATATGAAAAGTTGCACACAATCACTTCATTACATTGACAAGTGTTACTTAGACTGTTTGTTTATCTTTAGGTGTAAATCTCTACGGTAGTCTTTGTTAGTAACTATAGACTATAAATCCTGCTAGTATTTCTTAAATTTCAAATTAAGGTGGATGCGATGGATTGTGTTCCCAAACGCAAAACTTATGATTGTCTTTCTTGTATTAAAATATAAAAAAACAGTAATATTAAAAAAACACTCGCGTGCCTTGGATTTCGTTTTTTGTAAGTAAGGCAGCAAAATATGGTATTTAAAATCTTGCCTATGTTAATCAGAAAAAACAAAAAAAAATTTGTTCGTTTTCGTAAATTTCTACAATCTTTGCGTATTATTCACCTATTACCATGATTTTTTCATATTTTTCGGTTTTCTAGTTTCGGAAATAAGGGGGAACATACATTTTTGTATGTTCATGCAAGCGACGTCAAGCATTTGAAATATGGGCTCTGCTCAAAATATCATGAACTAGCTTAACTTCTAATGTCAAGTCCATAAAATGGTAAATCGCAAACGGGAGCTGATGTCAATTATCATGAAAACGAAGACCGCCTTTTTCGGGCATTTGCAAAGAGGTTACCTCTACCAATTTTCAAGGTTGATCCTCTAGGGCAAGATTCCCGGAAAAAGACCTGGTGCTCGTCAGCGTCACAAATGGATAGATGACATCAAAGAGTGGACTAGACTAAAAAGCTTCAGAGACTTGAAGGATAAAGCAATGGAACGCAAGCAATTTAACCTACTGACCTCCAAATTTCATTTCATAACAAATTTCATTTCAAATTTCATGATCTCCAAAACTCAATGATGATGATGATGATACATTTTTGTAGTTTTTCAAAGATTTCTCGAAATCTGTGCGAGTAAATATATTTTAACTATATATTTTTACAATCAGCTCTTTAATACCTACAATTTTATATCCATAATCTATTAAAACATACTTTTTTTATTTTTACCTTTTATATACATTATTTGCGTTTTTTTTCATACGTTTCGGTCCACAGATTTCAGAGATAAGGATATACAATATTTTTGGATGTTTTTCAAAGATTACTTTAAATCTGTATAAGTAATACACATTTAGGCATTTATTTTTACAATCTCCTACGGTTTGATATCCATATTGAATTTTTAGGAGAACATCTGTTTCTCTCTTTTTTCTAATAATAATTTTTTGAAGAATTTGAAAAAAAAATTACACCATATTATTTAGGCAAATGAATGATATTTTTGTGCTTATTTTATGTTTATCTTTTCCGGTGCAAAAGTTATGAGGCTGTGACATAAAGAAGGACGGATAGATGGACGGACAACGGAGTCTTACCACAATTGTTCCTTTTGTACGCTCTAGGTACTACGTAACCCTAAAAGTAGTAAATAAATGTGATTTGTGGCATTAGGTGACCATAGTTTAATGCCATATTAGGCTTTTCTAGCAACGTCGTGTTATTTAATGCATTACTTTGTAAATGATCCCACACAACAACTTTAAAGCGTATGTATAGTTGTTGTGCAAGATCATTTAAAACGTGAAGCATAAAATAACGTATAATTGCAAGAAAAGCCTAAACTGCTGCCGTTAATTCGAGAGAATGATGACAGATGGAGTGTGGCGATATCTCGAAAAAATACTACAAGTCAACAAGAGCTTCTTCACGACAAAAATAAATAAAGGCACGTTAAAAAAATATCAACGGTATAACAAAGGGGACGAAATAAATCCAAATCATGATTATTTAAACTTTTTTTATAAATAAAAACCCTGGAATAGAATATATATACGATATTATTTGGTAAGGTATATCAGTTTTATAATACGACAACACTGCCTTATACCGCAGATATTATAAACCTTTTTCTGAAATGTCGATTCAAAAAGTCGAGGATTCATACTGCAGGCATTATGATTGCTGATTTGACAGAAATAACTTGACAGTATCGCTAATAGACAACTTTTCGCCAAAAATAATATTTTTTGCGCATTTTTTTAACTTTTACGTAGAAATTGAGTCAGCTGATTCATTAAGTTTTGTACTAGGAAGTGGAAAATATATACGACAAAAATACTTTTTATTAACAAATGGGACCTTTTAGTGATATACAATCTACCCTAAAATGATAAATTTTAAAATGATAAATAATCATGATAAATATAAAATATTGGAATGCAAAACAGTAAAAAAAAGGTTTTATCCCCTGACATTTGCAAACGTCACCATTCTCTCGAATGAACGGCCGGAGTTTAATTGACGTGAAACTATGGTCACCTGGTGCCTTAAGCTACATTTATTTACTAAGATTTATTAAAAAATGAGAAAAACAATCATAAGTTTTGCGTTTGGGAAAGTGATCCTTCGCATCCACCTTGAGAATTAGTACGATTGTAACAGATATGAACTTTGCATCAGTAGAACTATCTGAGATGATATCATTGAAAAATTACCAATGACCATCTTTTCGCTTCTATTAGCAAAAAATGTAGGCAAAATAAGCCTGCATTTTTTTTTCGAGTGACACTTGAATGGCTACAAGAATACGGTCAGTATGTCACCCGCCTAATTCGCATGGTGGCAGCCAAGAGTTTATTGCTAACAACCAGAGCAATTTTGACAATTTCAAATAGCATAGAAGAAAAATATACAAATATTCTGCCCCTTGGAAATTATGTAGCCTTGACTATACCTCGACTATTCTGATTTTTAGGGTATAGTCCATGTTATACACAATTACCGTTTATTACATTATTAAGCAAAATTTACTATGTAACAAAGAAAAATAAATTCAAATAATTCTAAAACCAAACATTTGCTACTTAATTTAAAATTATTAATTAAAAAAATATCTAATAATTCATTTTCTATAAATATATATAGGTAAAGCAATCCTAAATAACACGCAATAAAATAATTCTTATTCGCAAGTCGATAATTTTATCACAGTTTCAATCGTTTTTTAAGGTTCCGTAGTCAACAACAAGGAACCCTTGTAGTTTCGCCATGTCCGTCTGTCTGTCTGTCTGTCTATCTGTCTGTCCGCGGCTTAGCTTAGATACTATTATTACTAGAAAGCTGTTATTTGGCATGGGTACACATATTTATCACGCCGATAAAGTGGTACGATAAAATGATGAAAAAGATTTTTTTTAGGGTACCTCCCCAACGCGTAAAGTGGGGATGATTTTTTTTCTCGTCTATCCTCTAGTGTGTGGCGTCGTTGGATAGGTAATTTAAAAATATTGGGAGTAAGAGAAGACCATTATTCGATTCAGGGTTCAATTTGCGAAATATTAAGCTTTAAAGTGTTAATTTTTGTTAGAGTCAAGTGTCCCCCCCCCCCCCCGTCCCTGCAGGCGAAACGGTTGTATTTGGAGACGTGAAAAAAATCACGGCAGTAGTATACATAACGAAATTAAAAGAAAAACTATCACAACTAAGTAGGCTTTACAAGTTAACGAGTACAGATCGCGCTAAACTTTTAGTCCCCTCTAAACACGGGGTGATTCGCCTCAATACGAAAAAAATGCATGGGCCGTTCTTGGGAAGAGCAACTTCCGAGCGTACTAGAAGTTTGGCGCGATCTGTATAAGTCGAAAAACTTATAAAATGTACTTGGAGAAGAAGACCGCATATTGTGCGGGGCAACTACGGAACCCTACACTGGCCCGACACGCACTAGGCCGGTTTTATATAAAAATTGAAGGCGCGACCATAGTGACATGTCAATGAAACTTTTCATACAAAAATTTCTGATAAAAAGAAATCACGTCTATAAGTAACAAGTAGGGCTCCCCTATTAATAGGTCTTTACATATGAAATTACCGAAGTTTTCTTACAGATTTATGAGTTCCTGTAATTCAATAGCTATTTCAATTATTTGTTTTTTGTTCGAAAGTTAATTTCAACGTTATACATCTACCTATGTATTAAATTTTGATTTTATTTTCAGTTTGATAAATAAAATTCGAAAACAGTTTGTCCAAAATCGTTCATCCATTTCCATGATAAGATTCGTAATATTTTTTTTCAGCTAACACTTTTCAAAAATTAAATATTATTATAATATTGTCTCATTCGTACATTCAATGTATATTCTGGCAAATAAATATACAAATTACATAATTTGGATTTGTCATTCCTAAAAAAAATGCAAAAATCCTTTTCTTTTGCAAATTTCCTTCAAATTCTTTATAAGAAACGGCAATTTCATATGTAAAGACCTTATATCTGTTCGATAGAGCGTATCAAAAGGTTCTTAAAAAAATAAGGTATGTGCGTCCTATGTTGGTACTAACGTGAGTAAGCCTAATTTTATCGTTTTTTTTTTTTTTTTTGATAGATTCGGCATCGATTTTACGGGACGTGATTAATCAGTAAACTATTTAAAGTTTACATCCCTAAAGCACGCGAGCACTAAGCCCGGCTAACTATGAACATTTTTAGGATCCTGTGCTCGGATTCATAGAAGAAATATCAATTTAATCGAAGATTGATAAATCGCTTCCAAAAAAAATTATGCTGAATCGTTTTTTTTTTTTTATGTAAAAAAATATATCTTCGATAATTTCAGGCTGACTGACGTTAGTACCAACATAGGATATTTTTTAAACGCTCTATCAACGCTGTTACTTATTGACATTTTTTTTTTTTATTTTTGCTGACTGTACAAAGCGCTCTAGGTTGCGCCTAGCCAACTTTATGTAGTTTTTTTCTACTCAACTACGAATTGGTCAGATCTTGTTACTCGCCACATAGGGTTACCGACTGTACTCCTACGGTCTAAAAATAAAATTGTCTAAAACTTACAACTTTGACGACCTCTCATTTATTTATTTTTGAAGATAAAAAATAATTTAAAATATGTTTGTACTTGATCCAATAAGTTCTAGATAATGATGCCCATAGAGGAAAAAAATTCCTCTGTGATGACGCTCCAAATGCAGGCAGGGTAAGAAACATATTTTCGGCTCCTTTTTCTTGTACGGGAAAATAATTTAATGATTAATAATTTATTTCAATCTTTAATTCAATATTCGGTTTTATCTGGTTTATTCGTCCAAGGGTTTTATGCAACATTCTACGCAAATGTAACAGATTCCGTCTACAAAGTAGAGACCCGTGACATACGGGAGGACAGACAGACGCAAGCAGCAGAGTACAAATGTTTTATTCTACGAAGTCTACTTACCTATGGTTGTAGTAGTGCATGCACACGCACTTTATTTAGTGTGCGTAACCTCGGGAGCGCTTACAAAACGCGCACACACACACAACACGTACATCTGTACACATCACTACTACAACCATAGCCAAGTAGACTTCGTAGGATATAACATCTGAAACATTAACTACCTATAGTACTCGTAGTTCACCCCGAACTGTGAGCTCACGGACCCCCAACCATATCTCGGCAACCCCTTGACCGAGTTGTCTTATGTTAGAACTTAAAAAATATTTTTGTCTTATTTACTCGCCTACCGAATTTCATGACGTTCCGATCAACGATACAAGAATTATCGTCGTACAAAAATTCATACATACATACATACTTACAAACGCCGGGTTGTTCAAGTAGACTCGGAGAACTTTTTTTGTGGTTTTTAGAGAATTTCTTGAAATAGACGCAAATAGAAGTAAATATAGCCAAACTATATATTTTTACACTCACCTTTTTAATACCTACAATTTGATACTCTTGTTGCGTTTCTATAAATAAAATATTTTTTTATATTTCTCTATTGTGTTCAATTTTTTTGAACTCGCTATAGTTTTCCTGTAATTGGCCAGTTATGACCTATAGTTGTCATTTTTTCATATTTTTTGGTCCACCAGTTTCGGAAATAAGGACATACATTTTTTATGGTTTTTCAAATATTTCTCGAAATTAGTGCCAGTAGATATAGTTAAGGTGTATGTATTTTACAATCAGCTCTTAAACATCTAAAATTTGATATCCATGTTGTATTTTTAGGATAATGTAAGTGACTATTTTGAGGCCCTTGAAGAAAGTCATTTTCATGAAGGGATAATGAAGTTTGAAAAAAGCTGGACTAAGTGTGTTGAACTCCTATAGGACTATGCATAACATGAATTTAAAAAAATTACTTGTTTTATTACTTTCATTACTAAACCAAGATATGTCGTCTTATTTTATGATGACGAAAACTGCTTTTTCGGGAAAAAAGAAAGAAAAAACTAAATTATAGCGTAATACAGACCCGTTACGCGATCAAACAAAATTATTTTCTGTTAAAACTACTCAAAATTTACATGTCTCGTCGTCGCACATATTTTTTACTTTTTGTTATAAGACTTTCGTGATTGTTTTAATCTCGCTTTTTCAAGAAATATCTGCTTTTTCGCGGATCGCGCCTGTCCGCCGTTATTCGCAAAAAGCGGCTTTTTCGCAAACAAGTTCTAATTTATTTCCGACTAGCGGACACGCCCCGCACCGTTTCTCTCGCTCCCATGGGAATTTCATTAAATCCCTTCTTGTCTACGTCATACAGGCCGAATTTCATTTTCCTGCATCCAGGTCTAGGCGTCGATATATTAGTCAGTCAACGTATTATTTTATAATATAGACTATCGGACGCCCGCAGCATTGTTCGCGTGGATCTCGTTTCTCTTGATCCCGTGGAAATTCCCTAAAATCCTATCTTAGCGGATTTCTTCGTCATACAAAGAACCTATCAACTTACAGTCCAAATTTTATGTTCTAGGTCCAGCCATTTGATCTGGGCGTTGATAGATCAGTCAGTCAGTGAGTCAGGGTATTTTCTAATATATTAGATTATTAGATTTACTGCCAGTTTAAATTAAAACACGGGCAATTTTGTAAATAGCGTCAGTATAAGTAAAGATTAACAAAATAGCATAGAAACTTTTTGCTACAGATATGTATGGATGGTATGGACGGTAAATAATGCACCTTTCGGAAGTATTATACAGCATGTTGATTTGGTTGATGCTTATTCCGAAAAACAGAACAAAATATAAAATATCAATTAAATGGTTACAGCGACGCGAAGCGCTGGTACCTAAACACTGTGTTCTGTGGGTACCCCACCCCACCCCGCTCCGCCAGTGCTGAGTCAATTTCATTACGTCTGTCGTACACTGGCGTTTTATGTCGCCATCATAATATCGTAAACAAAATTAAGAAAAAAAAAAAATTCTCTTAATTTTATTCTTAGACCATTTTTGGTATAATACCCAAAGTTGTTATCGTAATTACAACCTACCCTGTGACGGAAATTGCTGACCAATTCAACACCCTGTACATGCCAATTGTATTTCATAACACGGTCACCTTGAGCTCGATAAAGTACTAACCAATCAGATGGGACATCGCTGCAACGAGAAATGAATATTAATCATTTATTGCCAGGAAAGACGCACCGCTATGTCCCAGAATAGATGTTCTATTATGATGATACAATTTTATATTTTTAAGATACTAATAACTTTCAAAGCATGTTTATAAAAGTTCGTAGCCTTATTCAGAGCACATTTAATGGTGGTTGCTGTTTCGCAACTGAAATGTTGTATTTTTGGTTCGGATGATATTGTTACTAAATTTATAGTTTTGATTTTAAACCATGACAAAGCCATACCGTCGAGTGGTTCGTCGTGTTCCGGAATGGCTTCATGAAAAGCCGCACCGGGTGTGGTTTAGGCAGTTAGTATCACTCATTTGTCCGTTACCGACTTCCGTAGATTTTGCGGAAGTCCCTGGATTAAATTTATTTTAATCTTCTTTCAACCTTTAAATCACTCATGTATACTATTACAAATTCGCCAACGGCTTGTTTTTTAAAATAACACTCGTGTTTTTATAACCTCTTTAAGTGCCATTTTCAGATACTACTATTTATTGTTTTTTTTTTACCGCTAAATAATTTAATAGTGTAGTGTTACAATACAAATATTTGACACCATAAACTGTATCTAATACAGATAATATCTAATACAGTTACATCTGTAAACTGCTTATATCCCGGAAAATCGGGCACTTTCATACAATGACCAAAAAAAAATTATGACTTGAACGGATCCCCAGGCGAAAGCTAGTAACAAAGCTAGTAGTAGTTCGTGTGGCTACTAACCAAATATTGTAAGTAACAATGAATATTACTAGAATGATATCTATGGTAACAATACCTAGATCAGGTGATAATCTGTGATAACGACTCATGTAAGCTGATTGATGTATACTTGTATTTACAAGTGATATAGCAAATACAATAACCTTTAGGATTTGTGGGCAAGTTACTGCTGAAAAATATTATTCTATTCGTAATTTACAATTCAGTTGTATTCTAATTAACACTGTGGAGACCAATAGTTGTGTGTCGAGCCTGGGGCATCACAAGACGGGAAAACGTCGTGAGAGACGCCCCACACTCGGTAGACAAAAAAATATTGTTATTTGTGACTCGGAGTGCTACATGCGACACTTTTCTACATTAGTGACGGTCGAGGACAAGTTTACATCACATAATGGTCAGTTTATATTTTTTTGTTTTACCATCTATTCTTCATGTTGTTTTAAGAATAATAAAATAGATAGTTCATGCTGCTTCAGCTCTGTTGTGTACCAGACCATACAGTAGGCATGTTTATTTATTTATTTATATATTTAACAAAGCTTACAACTATAATACACCAACCATGGAGTAAATAACTTAAATATATAGTACAAAGTATACAAATTTAAGAGCCAATTAAACGTTTTCTTCGTGGTGTTTCAATAATAGCCCAGATAGACGGTGTAGTCTGTGCTAGGACTATTATGTTATGGTATATTTTAGTTGTAAGGACGGTCCTGACTCAAAAATATATAAATACTTAATACATTTTTATCTAAATCAACAAAAGTTTATGTTACATACTTATACCATGCAAATAGTATAAACTTACATATTATTATAATATATATATACATTTATATAATAATACAATCTAATAAATGGCAGCAAACTAAACATTTGAAACCACTAAGTTCCTCCATATTTCCTTAAAATCTGGCAGTGGTTTATGTAGAGTACGAGTATATGGAACATTGACTTAAATCATTTTGTTTTGTGCGTTTGTTTGTACTCATTGTACAATGTAGAGTGCGTCCGACAATGGTGATAATCGTATGGATCATGATGTGATTATAGTGCTTCACGTGATAAATTACATCAAGACAGTCGTGACCACGAGGTTAGGAAAAGTCTGGCGCTCTAATACGTACTGCAAACATCTGCAATGACTTGAACCGTCACTTTGTTATTGTTATTGCACCTGAAGCGGATCAACGTTTCTCGTGTTGTTACAGTATTTATCAGCTTTTTTAAATCTCTGCATTAAGGCCCAGTATCAAGCTAAACTTCCATCCTGCACTAACGCTTTTGTTTTTTAATTGTTTATCCTGCTCTAACTGCCGCGTACGCAAAACATTTGTTATTTTAAATTTGCAGCTACACTAGGACATCTAATTAAAAATTCTTCTACAAATGTCTTAAGTGATATTTGTAGAAATTTTTCGTCAATTTTGATACTTATTATATCTATAAAAGATTAAACGTCAGTCGCTTAGCAAAAAGTGCATAACTTAACTTTGTATTTCTTGTTTAGAAGTTGAAAATTTAAAAACATTTTGGTATGTGGCAGTTAACACCAATAGTTTAGTATGAGTGATGTTTATAAAGCATGAGTTTGTAATTTAGTGCATAATTAGTCATGATCTGCCCCCCTATTCTGTATCTTTGGTTGCCAACTGAACTGGGTGCCTATCATCAAAAACATAGATAAAAACTGAAATTTCAAAATTGCCTTTAGTTGGTATTGAACCATTTACGAACTGTGTCGTCACTTCAAGTGCGAACATATCCTTAGACAATCGGAATTCGATAGTATATCTATGTTTTTGATGATAGGCACCCAGTCCAGTCGGCAACTAAAGATACATAATAGGACCGCTGGTCCAAACCATCTTAAAATGCTGTTTATACTTTGTTTGGACCAGATCATGACTAATTATGCACTAAATTACAAACTCATGCTTTATAAACCTCATTAATACAGAACTATTGCTGTTAACTGCCACATACCAACATGTTTTTCAATTATTTACTTCTAAACAAGAAATACAAAGTTAAGTTATGCATTTTGTGCTAAACGACTGATGTTTAACCTTAACTCCATTATAAAATATTTTTTGAGCTGACTTTGCGATTTTATTATGAAATCACGTTTTCACGAATTCATATTTACATATCTTAATTATGTCCTCTTTTATAACATATTTATTTTTTCTATTCTAAAGATGATTACAAAATGCCAATAGTATATAAATAAAATGAGCATTTAGCTTGGTACGGAGCCTTAAGGCGTCTACTAACGCCAAATTGAGCCCTTTATTGCGCGTCAAGCAAATTAGAACTTCAGTTTGTTGCGGTTTATTTGGGAAACCTGAAAATAGAAGCCTTTAAAAAAAAGGATTTTAACTATAAATAATAGCAAGATCAGTGTTTTTTAAGTAATTTGATACTTGCTTTGATTTGCACTTTGTTTTGGGATAAGTTACTTTATGATAGGTTGCCAAACATTGTCTCAGCTAATCTCCCAATATGTAATAGGTAATTGGGACAAAATAAATTCAAATGATAAAAAAATCATAACTTTTTGAACATGGCTTTACAGAAGCATGTTCAAGATTTCATACAATAATAAATTAAGAAGTTCTAAACGGAATGAATAAATTAAAAACAATTAACTAAGAAACGAAGAAGAATATTTTGGTCACGTCCACTGACACAGAAGTGTAACAAAATGTATACTTGCGACTGGCGGCACTTGGTGAAACTGGAAACACATCTCGAATTAAATGCATTGTAGTAGTCTTATTTACAACTAGCGGACGTTTCTTTCGATATCCTACGATTTTTCTGAAATCCCTTCTTAGTGGATGTCTACGTCATACAAGGAAGCTTCAGTCCAAATTTTATGATCCTAGGTCGAGCCGTTTGGTCTGGGTGTTGTTTTTTTTTTTAGTTAATTTTTCCATAGTTACAAATTAAATACATTTTTTAAGAATCATCCGACTAAAACCACGTGGTTTATGCGCGGTATGGCGAGATCGCAAACTTTATGCTAAACTAACTAAACTATTCTAACTTTATATTACATAAATATCACGCAGCCACAGGATACATCAGTCAGTCAGGGTGTTTGTTTATTTAGATAGATTTCTTTACCAAGTTTGGGATATTACACAATTTTTAAGGTATTAAAAAGGAATAAATACAGAGTTTTAGGTAATGGCCATTAACGACGTAAATAATGATCCTTCCAGATTCAATGTAATTACAGTATATGTACTGTCTTTTTGGCTTATCCAGTGTTTACTGTAATTATAAATTATAAAATTACAGTACATAGAGTCATAGGGATGCGCTTCCAGACTTTTTGTTTCAATTCGATTATCCAGATTTTATTTGATCGTCGTCAGAGTTCCATCCGAATTCCGATCTATAAATATCGGTAATCACATTTTTTCTTGGAACTTAGATTTGTTTATGTCAACTAAGTAAGTATACATGTTATTATTTTTTCTTTTATTTTTTTTAAACTTTGTCTATGTTCTTTGTCTCCTTTTTTAAAAACATTAATATAATGTAGTGTTATACTTTTTAGTAGGTAAGATTATGGAATTTGGATTTAGGTATTGTTTAATATATTCACAGAAATCAGATTCTAAGAATACAAAACATTTTGTAAATTTCACAATGTTAAATTGTTAACGAGCAAAATTTATGACAAAAACGAAGAAATGAGTTAGTAAAAAATCAGAATAAAATGCTTTATTTTTTCTTTACATCATAGGATAATACAAATAAATTTATATTTTAATAATTAATATTAATTAGTATTTATTAAATATTAAATATCTTTATTAAAATAAATAGACATTGACATATATATAAAGCACATGACATGACAGGTCATTACAGAATAACATATAAAACTAAACTATTTTCAATATAATATCTTATTGTAATTATCATCAATAATCGGATTGTATGGGATTAATGATGATGATGATGATAATGATGATGAAGA
Organism: Ypsolopha sequella; assembly: GCA_934047225.1. NCBI lineage: Eukaryota > Metazoa > Arthropoda > Insecta > Lepidoptera > Ypsolophidae > Ypsolopha > Ypsolopha sequella. The sequence goes on from OW203992.1 coordinate 12,900,342, forward strand.
TGATGATTGTGATGGTTATGATAATGATGAGGATGATGATTCTTAAATGATCCTTAAATTATACTGTTTTTATTTTATTACGAACAAGTTGACGCGTAGGTTTCACAAAAATTCCTTCAGCCATTTCCTACCTGGAAGTGGCCAAAATAAAAAGGTGTGCTATGTTTTTTTTTATGTAGATTTTTATAATCAGCCCATGAAGCTTTCACCTGATACACCACATAATAGGTTTCAGAATAAATATGGAAATTTCTGACAAAAAAATAATGGCGTCATAAAAACCAAACAGCGTTATTTGAAGTTAAGCACCCGATACTATGTATTGCATTATGTAGCTTACACTAAAAAGATTCCACATAATTGTAACTTCCCTTCACAAAAAAATCCATAGTATGCTCTTCAACTATAATGTTGACACAAGAATAAAATTGGGTAGGTAAGTCGAAAAATGTATCATGAATATTCATGAATGACAACCTTATGACAACGCTAAACTTCAAAACTCTGCGGTTTGCAAAAAGGGTTAAAAATTACCGCGTTAAGAAGCGCTAGATTAATAAAATTACACATCAAACCCATGGCATTACTAATAAGTTAATCGCCGCTGTACTTTATTATTACAATTAATTCCCCTTGTCAATTGAAATAATTATCTATTCTAATTAATTTAAAATTTACGCTAATTACGCTGATCAATAAAAAAATTATAAAAAAACAATTGCTTTACATTAGTTCGATGCCATATGATAATAACAAACGACACTTTACAGGTTTATGTATTTTAGGGCTTAAATTTTGATACATAACTATAAGTTCTCCCAATTTTCGGAAAATATAACAGTATTATTTTAAATGTTTTGGCCTTTACCTTTTACCAATACTTTTTTACCATTACCTTTTTACTAGTCTCAATTTTTATTTTACCATTTCTTGCCAGCCAGTTTTAGATATTACACCATTTTCAAGATAGGACTGGAAAAATCCAGTATCTAGAAAATGGTGTAATATCTAAAACTGGCTGGGAAGAAATGGTAAAATAAAAATTGAGACTAGTACACAAAGATTTCAAAAATCTTTGCTAGTCAAGTACATTTAAATCAAGACGTGAAGTATAGTTGAAAACATCATCAAATGTAAAACAATGGATAATCTGAATAGTTGGACCGATCGACATCACTCGTGTCTCGTGTCTATAGAGACTGGTACAGAACATAAAGGAGTTCCCTGTTGTGGTCGTCGACATCCGCTTGGATATGACCAGGTTTAGTTTTACATTCTTAAGAAATAGAATTATGCAGATCCCATATTTTTTTTGACAAACAGACTTATCTATTATCTACCCGCATTGTACATGTACAAATAACTATCGTGAGGTGACCGTGCCTTAAGCTTCTGGTACCTCTCTGGGGACCGAGGAAACCATCTATTCTGGCAAGTCTATCAAAACATAATTGTGTCAGTCATTCATGAATTTGTTTTTCCGGCGAAGGAGATGCTCTTTGTACTGCTCTGAGCTTACTGTTTTCACCATTAATTAAGGCTTCATTGCTGCTCACATACGAAATGCTGGGCCACTTGTGCTTTTTGATAGTTGATTATTAACACGATTTCAGCAATGCAATACGCTGGCCTTAAGGGCCCGTTATCCCTGATATTAAGCACCTCATTTTGCATGAAGTAGAACTGAACTCTGACCTGACCTGACCTGAACATGTCCTTTTATTATAGTTTGAAATAGCGCGGTCTGAGATGTGGCTATTACGACAACCAAAACATCGCGCTTTTAAAAACACGTTTTTCGCTCAAATAACGTTTTTACGGTGAAATTTTCAGAGATGTCTTCGCAAATCATGTAATTTTCTTATGATTTGGTAATCTAAATTGTATATAAAACGAAAAAACATGAAAAATCGACGAAGTTCGGATTTTTTCCGATCAAGCAAAGTATAACGGTATCGCGTTTTGAACCATCAAAAAATCTGCAGAAACAATGTATCTAAGATATATATATTTTCAGACATAAAATATCACAATTTCATCGTTTAAAATAATTTAGAAAGGAGACAAAATTGAGATAAGCCCCCCTTAAGTGGGAATGTTAATACTCGAATTTGAGTAAATTACAAAAACTTTACTGGTACATGATGTAGTACTTGTTTACATACTGGTAGGTGCAACAAATTGGGAAAACTGCAGTATAATATGCTCATAATATGTATAATAAAGAAAATAAGTACAGTTCATATCCATTACACAGGATAATGTAGATAAAGATGACACTTAGTCTGACTTATACAAATGGCTAATGGTGCTTATTTGCCCATTACTCAGTAATTAGTACCTAGTGTTTGCCTGCAGTCTGCTCCAACGATGCACTTGTGCATATAATACACAAAATACAATATGCCGTTCTTACAAATAATGGGTGCTGGTAGTATCTATTTATGATAAATACGAGTATCCGAATCTCCATGTGAATGCATTGTCCCATATTTTTGCTGTAAATTCAAATGTCCCGGCGGGACAAGCCTCGTCCCCTATTTTGCCTTGCCTTATACACGTATATATGATTACTTATTTTTATTATTATAGTGTCCTCTCCCACTAAGGTTTGCTGGAAGAAATCTCTTTTCAGAGATAAGCTCGCCTCTGTACATGTATTTTATCGTAAATAATTCTATGTAATGTATCTGTGTACAATAAAGAATAAGAATAACAACACAACAGATATATGAGATATATGACATAAATCTTCGTTCACTAAATAAGTTGACGAAAACGATAAGGTAATTTTCCAATAAATAGTTCGAATATTTTCAATATCATCTCTTTCATCTTTAATTTCCCAAGCTGAAATAGTATATTTCGTGACGAGTATAAAATGGCGGATTTTCTTACCGGAGGAATGAAGCTAGTTTCGAATGTCGAAAGCTTACATTCCGACGGTAAGAAAACTCATTTTTACTCGTTGCGAACGATACTTTTTCTACTAACTGATTTATGTATTTAATATTTAATTATTTCTTTCAAATCTAATGTATTTTATGACTTTGCAAAGCGCGGCGTGGTTTAACTTTTTTTTCAGGCTTCAGCCGGCCGGCCGCTTTTATTTTTGGCCAGTATCATTTTGCGAAAAAAGAGTGTCAGACGCGATATAATCGATTATGTCGTGAATTGGAACGCAAGGAATTTCGATTGTAAAGACAAACTAAGGACGTCAAAAAGAACCTCATTTAGCATGAAATGAAGACAAACGTCAAAAATAACCTAATTTTGCAATAAATGAAATTTCAATACGATATTTCCATGTTTCAAACTGACCTGATTCATTCCGCAACAGGGCCCGGAAAGTTCGGTTTTCAAAACTTCATAAAGGTAGTAGAAAAAGAGTATTTTCATAAATCACACTTAAATGGACAGATGTTCAGTAAGTCTTCTGAAAATGTTTAATCAAGATTTTGATTGTGTTCGTTTTTGCAAAAACTCGTACAGACACAACGACAATATCGCTAAACAGACATAAAAACTGATATGCTTGGTTGCAAGATTCGTTGCTTAATATATTTTTAAGAAATAGACAAAAATAAAAAAATATTTCAATATATTTGTCCCGAGCAATAATGGATTATCCCATTTTTAGGGTTCCGCAGTACTTAAGAGGTACAAAAGGAACCTTTATAGTGAGACTCCGGTGTCCGTCCGTCCGTATGTCACATCAGCCTCATAACTTTAGCACTGTTAAAGATAAAGACTTGAAATAAGATACAAAAAATTGCATTAATTGCATTAGCCCACATAAAACAAAGTTAAAAAAAAAAAAAAATGTTCAAAATATTTCCAATACAAAAGAGAGAGAAAAAAAAATATCCTAAAAATACAATATGTGTATTAAATTGTATATAGATATTAAAGAGTTGAGTGTAATATATACCTTAATTTAATGGCCCTGATTTCGAGAAATCTTTGAAAAAACACAAAAATATTTATTTATCTCCGAAATTGGTGGACTGAAAAATATGAAAAAATGAACGTAATATGTGCTTACGTAAATATTACAGGGAAATATAGCGGTTGAGAAATTCACGTAAACAAAATCACATAATTCCCAAAATTGTCAAATTACGAACCCTAGGTACGCGAGTCTGACTCGCACTTGACCCGTTTTTTCTACTATATTGGATAATTCTTACAATCCAGAAAAAATTAGGCAACCCTAAACACAAGTGAACTTAAATATAATAAATAAAAGCCTGCAACAATCAGTCAATCACTTGATCAGTACAAATCGCACATGTACGCGTATTTATGAACTACAGACTTTTGAACTTTAACTCGAAATGATGATGTTGTCTCACACTCGTGATTCGTAGTCATGTGATAGTGATGAGTCCACTTAAGCTGATCGTTATATGTACAACAGACAACAACAAGCGACAGCATTTCGGTATATTGAACACGTCTTAAAGTTTATTGTTTACTACGGGGCTTAACGAGTTTTTTTTTTATATATACGAGTATATGAGAAAGATTAGAGTCTTCTGCAGTGGAGTTCCAATCAACTTATTCACATTGGACTTTGTACCTATCTTATATCCTTCACTCTTAGAATAATTACGCCTTCACTATAGGGGCTAATGTAGTACTGAAAGTATATAGTGTATATCGACGATGAAGTGACAAGAACTCCTAACTTACATTTTGGCCAAATTGAGTTTCTTACCTAGATGAACTGAAAATGCAATTTTACATGCACTAGCAATCACAGCTAAGTTGATTCCCTACATTCATGTTGTAATCAATATAAATCCACGTAAGATTATTTTTTTCATAAGTAATTATTACATAAACGAATGAAAGGTTTCTTTCGTTTCCTGTAAAATCATGTTTTTGGAGATAGGAGTTCTTGTCACTTCATCGTCGATATGTGATCTCCACTGTACAAACTTTTGTGCACAAAGAAATTAAAAAAGAATTGGCAATCCACGAGTATTAATGAATAGCTAACACGGACTTTGAGTTAAACAAAATATTATATAAAGTGATGCACGCATCCATCCATCCATCCATCAGCCTGTGTTCGTAAACTGCTGGACACAGGCCTTTCCAATATTTTGCCACTCTGCCACTTTGCCACTTTGCCGTCGTCCTGAATTGCTTTTTTCGTGAAATTCATGCTTTTTTGAAAATATTATAATCAAAACAAGATTGAAAGTTTGTTTATTTATAAAGTGTAATTAATATTTGTCTTGAGTCAAAAACAAGCCAAATTTTTTTTTATTTTTACCAGCTACATTGACGAAACTGAATCCAATGCAAAACTGATTATTAACTCGGTGTATTGGCTACGAAAATATCAATTTCCCGAAAGCTGCCCACCCCAAGTATAATTCTTCTGTAAACCTCGGCGTCAAAGTTGTTTTTACCCAGCTGGATGACTTGACCCAGCTAAATATATTTTAGAACAACTTCGATGCTGACATTGTCGACGGTTACTGGCCTTTGGATGACATGACAGTAGAACCAAATTCATCCGCAGGCACACTCGTCTTATTGTGTTAAATGCTATTAAATAATACTAGAAACGTACAAATGGTCGGCGAAAAGAGGGTGTTCACTGTTCTACTGACCTTCAATTGTACACTCGGAAATACTTCTGACACCCCCATTTTTTGTGTTACGAATTGTGAGTATTCCGTGAAAATATTTTTATCCCAAAAGATATACATTTTCTTATGTAAGAAACATGTTTTATTAGGTCTATAATAAAACGTGAATATGTTATGTACAATTGTACAATTGTACAATACAATTGTAGTATATATGCTATATACAGCGAAGCCTAAAACAACTGAATGGCACTTGTACGTTTAAGTCTCTATTTAAATTGGGTATAGGAAGTTTATGCTAATTGAAAAGCCGTTTCGAGACACTTTCTGGCCATATTTCACAGTAAACGAACTTGGGATTATAGATATTTTAAAAATGTAACTTATGACCTTCATTTGACCTTATTTTATTGAACAGAGAAATATGGTACGTTTGTCATGTAACTGTATCTTTCTTCTTTTTGACATATAGATCACACTCATACATAATGAATGAATGAATGAATAAACACTTTATTGCACAATTTGCAATTAAAAAAATTAAATAAAACCCAGAATACAGAATAAAACCGATGGTGAGGAGAAAGAAAAAAATTTACAAGTGAAGTAAAGATTTGTGCAAAAAGAAAAATAATCTTCTTCAAGCCTAATATTTTAAAATAATATACTACATTAAAATTAAAACATACATAAATACATACATACAAATAAAGTAGCATAGTCAGTCTAGTCAGAGAGATGAAAGGTAATAATTTTTCAGGTTAAATCTAAAAGAGGACACAGAAGAAAGATTTCTGAGGGTTTGCGTTTGTTTGAGGGTTTACATAAATGTTTTATCTAGGATAATTATTAAAGATAATTATCTAAGATTATAATTACTTCTATGCGTTGACATTAACATAAACATCAATGTTAATTTATTTGTTTTCGTGTATTTTGGTTATTTTTATGCATAAGGGAAACAAATGACGACAAATGACAAATGAAATTGAGTATGAGTTTTAATAAATAAAGTAAAGGCCTATGATTTAATTATATTAGGTCTTTACTTATGAAACTTCCGTTTGCTATAGAGAATTTGAAGGAAACTCAATTTTCAGTACTAACATTTTTGCATTTTTTTACGAATGACAAATCCAAATTATATAATTTATTATGTGTATGAATAAGACAATATTAAGCTAACAGCAACATTAATTTAATTTTTTGAAAAGTGTCAGCTGTATAAAACTATTACAAATCTGATCATGGAATTGGATGGCATTTAGGACGAACTATTTTTGAAGATTTAATTTTGACAATCAAATTGAAAAAAAAAAATTTATACGTAGAAGTAAAACCTTGAAATCAACTTTCAAACAAGAAACAAATAAATAAAATAGCTATTGAATTACAGGAATTATGAACTCATGAATCTGTAAAAAAATTGGCAATTTCATAAATAAAGACCTATTATTTATTCTACGTACAATGAGAAATAAAGCCTAAAATACAAAGTGTATTTTAATTACAGCAGTGTGCATGAGAACATCACCACCATCCTGAATTATTGAATTATTCTAATAATTTATTGTTAACTCGTGAATACAACATCATGAGAAATTTACGTGAAACCAAATGACATAAGTACTCAATACATTACCGGAAAATCCGAATAAGGCGTCTTTATATTAGTATTGTTGTGTATCTCCACGTACGTAACTTATAAAAGCATCGCAATATTTTCATGTAGGTTAGAACATAAACGTGAAACTGATTTCCGAAGGTTTCTTTGACTGAGAGCGGAAGTTGTAACGTTCAGTCATTCAGTAGATGGTTAAGGAGACGGTTGGCGACGGTCGGTCTTTCCTTTCACTATTTTATTTTATTTTGTTCATTACATTAGAGATGAGTTAAGAGAAACAGTGTGGTTTTACAACAGGTACTTAAGTGTTGTTTAATTTTAATATGTTATCATTGGCATCTATGTTTATGAACTGTGTATATACCAATATAGGTATTTGTGCTCAAATATACTTTTAACTTGATCAACAAACAAAAGTCTACAGTATAGGTATAATCGAATTGTAATGGTACTGCTTGAACGTACATCGGACTAATAGTACCGAACAAATCCCTTACAAAGGATTTATATAAAGTTAGATTCGAACTTTTAAACGTTAAATTAATCGTATCTGGTCCCAGGTACGCAAAACGAGCGTCCGGATGACATCGATAAAGGAGTACCCGTTCGACCTGAGTGATCTGGCGAATAAAGGTGCGAGGGGTGACAGTGATCCCCCTCCACATCAGCCCGCCGCAGCGCCTGCGCCTACGCCGCCCGCACCCGCCGCCGCAGCGCCCAAACCGCCCACACCTGAAGTAACCAAAAGAAAAGTGTCCATCATGGCCGCCGCCGACAGCAAGGACAGAGAGGATCTGCCTTCCGACAGGTTTGTTTTTTTTTTTTATAAACTATGGTGTTAAACGTTTTCTACGTGTCCACCTAAAGCTAATTTGATTGTTTTCCTAAATCTATTTTTATTTTCATATTATACGCTTTTCTTTTAATATGACTATACAATTTATAACAATGTACTCGTTATTGAACATAAAACAATACCTTAGTATGTAAGCATATTAACAATCTCCTACCCGCATAATAGTAGATTATTAACCAAGGGCTGTATGACATCAATTGCATACGAGGTTTTTGGCGCCTGAGCGAAGCGAAGGCGCTAATTAACCCGAGTATGCAATTGATGCTTACGCCCGAGATAAATACTCTGCTTTACATATCGATTGTGAGGTAAGTAAACAACAAGACAGCAGGTTTCAATGAACATTTATTAAGAAGAAAAAAATGTGTATTTAATTAAAATTAACGGCGGTAATGTATTTTCGACAACTGTTTTTGCCCTTTCTTTAATAAAATCGGGCGTTAGATCTATGTCTTCGTCACTAGACATGTTTAAAACTTTTGTAAAAGAACTCAAACAAGAAAATTAATTACTTTCGCGATGCTTTCGCGCCTACTAGTAGACTGCCTTTTTTTTTCACGCACGCAAGCGCGTTAAATCTTGCTGGCCAGTTTGATTTTTAAATCGATTCCATCTAACATACGATGTGGAAACAAATAGTTCTATATTTAAAATAAAATCTTTATAAAATAAATTGTCTAGATTCCGATTCGAGTAATTAACCGATACCGAGAAAAAAAATATTAACTTTTTAAAAATATTCTTCGTGCAGTATGAGTATGACAGTTCTTTTTTCAAATTCCAAAACCTATGCTGTAATGATAGTCATACACCCCGGCATTCAGGGGTGTAAGGGTGTACTTACAGAGCAAGAGATATGTAAAAATTGTTACCTTGATCTAGGCATACATTTGTCTGATACTTGCGTCATGGCACTCTTCTCGGAAACCAATTAATTATCAGGTTGAAATATAAAACAGGCCACAAAATAATGTCTACCCAAACTTATATTAGCTAATTAGTACAATAGGAGTACTGCAACGTTATTCTGAGAATTATTTTTTAATTGTTTTCACCATATACAAGAAATCTAAAAATACTATTACGGGTGGTTTCTCTGGATTTGTAGCAAAATATTAAGAAATGATTATAACGGCTAAAATACAAAGAAAAAAAAACTTTTAATAATAGTTTGCTGTATATAAACATATTTTTGATTATATTACAATAGCTATAAAACAATTGGCTTTTCCATAGTCGTGATACCAGCCGTAAATTCCTAAAATATTACGCTACGCTTATGGAAAATCCAATCATTTTGAAGCAATCATAATATCATTAAAAATAGGTTTATGCATATACCAAACTATTTTTGTCTTAGTTAAAGGTTGTATTTTGGCCGTTATAATTATTTCTTAATATTGTTTTACAAATTCGGAGAAACGACCCTTTTACTATACGTAAGGCATTAAAAACGTAACATATACGGTATCTTTTGCAGCGGTCTTAAAATCAACTCAATTTAAAGTCATAGGGGTGCATTTAAACACAGGAAGCAAACATAGATTTAATGATTTTTATGCAGAAGCTCAATATTTTAAGGCTTCTAACTGGACTTAGTAGACGTGTTTTATAGCTTATTTTCTGTAATTAATGCCATAAAAAAACACGAACAGATGGAGGCCTCACTTCAAATTATCCCGTTTTTTAACGGAAAACTGTTAATGAACATTTTAAGAAAACATTAAACAAGAACGTTTACAACACACAAAATATGTTTGTCTATTGAGCATACATTCAGCGTCCAATTTGTATGGTCTGCTGAAAGAATGCTACCATGATAATTGTGACAAATACTTCCAAAAACATTGTGTTTCCTACGTCAAAAATACATTGAGCAAAAAAAACAAAGAAATATGGTATGCAAGAAACTAAATAACTACTATTTCTCAAAAACCATAACTTTCCTGTATTTCATTATTTTAAGAATAACTTAAGCGACTAGATGGAAGAGCTAATGGCGGGCTCGACTGTGTAGGCACCACCATCTTATTCGCAAACCCCTGCGGTGTTATTCGGGGGAGACAGTTCCCAAACTGGCACAACCAGGTGGCCCACCATGCCTGGGAACGATTGATAGCGGTACATTCATCATCCATTCCAATTGCCGGACCTTATATAAAACAGACTAGTCACGGGCATTGGCGTCCCTGGTGCGAGGGTTTTGGCACAGCGCTCACCAACCCGCCGACTCAGCGTTTGCGAGTATGGTCATTTCTTCCAGGAGAAGAATGGCGAAATCTTGGAAAGTCCTATATCCAGCAGTAGACGAAGACAGGCTGATGGATGCTAAGACGGATGGAGTACTACAATACAAATAAATATAGTTAGAAAAGTAGACTGAAATAATAATGCTCTTTTTTTTAACAAAACGTTTTGCAAGTAAGCGCCCCCGTTGATGTCTTTTACTGGTACATTCTCGTACATGAAATAATAAAAAAATTACATTTATTTTTTGGATTAAGGATACCACGTAGTTTGACCAGCACGCGTTGTACAGTGTTTAATACGCGCGACGCGACTTAGTTAAATCACATGTCCGAGGAGCGTGACATACTGTTTAATCGCAAAAATATCGTGTCACGCTTGTGATTCGACTAAGGTCCCTCCTTACTTCCCTACTTCCCTCTACTACTTCCCTCTTTTCAGCCATCAATTTGGTCATGTCTCTTAATTCGGGGAAACCAATACGGCACAGTCTATATAGTAATTGTTTATACTGTTGATTGTTGGCACTTGGCCGTAATTACCGTAATAACACCGTATTAAGAGTTAAAAATCATTACCAACACCAAAGAAAAAGTTAAAGAAAACAACTTGATTATAACTAAAGCTGACAAAGGCAATACCGTAATTATCACAACAAAAGATAAATATGATGTAAAATTGGTGATTATCTTTCGGACACTACATTTGAAGAGCCTAAGAAAGACCCTACTAAATAATACTCTGATGCTGTTTAATTAAAGAGACGATTAAAACTGCAAATTGTGTTTTTACTATGACAGATATAAACTCAAGGTGATGAACCCACTAGTTCCGAAACTCCATGGTTATTATAAATTGCACAAGACTGGAATTCCAATTCATCCGGTGGTGGTGGCTTACGCGGTAGCACCTGCATACCACTTAGCCGCAACAATCAACACAATTTTTAAAGACCATACTCACTTTGTGCCTTTATATAAGGTAGAAAATAGTATTGATTACGGGAACAAAATTGTGCAATTCAATTTTTGTATCTTTTGACGTCAAATTTTATTTTCGTGCATTTCACTTGATAAAGTGCAATCGATGAAATGCTTGTAGAAACCGTTGTAGAACCACGAAAAATTATAGACATAGAACACACTATTTCTGTATGCTTTGATCAGAATTACTTTGTCTTTTCTGATAAAATCAATAAACAAACAAAAGGCCTTGCAATGGGTATATAGTCCATTATTCTTATTATGCGCAGACATATGTTTATATAAATAACATTGAAAATCGTATACACAATATTAGAAAATTTCAAGCACACAGGTTACTGGTATTGATATGTTGACGACATTATTTGCCTCTGGACCAGTACAACTGACGAATTAAATAAGTTTTTAACATTTATTTATTTTATTGGCAAAAATATTGAATTCACTGCTGAAATTATACATGATTTACTGAATTTTTTAGATTTGACAGTTGAAATAATAGACCCATAACACTTTTTTTTTATTTATAGAAAACCAACTTTTAGTGACAACATAATTCACTGTGAATCTTAACACCCCGTAGCCCACAAACATGCTGCTTTATATTCAATGGTATATAGACTACTTTCAAACCCATTAAACTAATTTAATTACAGCAGTGAATTAAATACCATTCAAACTTTAGCGTTTTATAATGGTTACTCCCCCACATTGGTTGACATGATAAATCCACAAAAAACAAACAAAATTAGCATTACAATTATCGTATCAAGGAGATATTTTTAACAAAACCACACAAAAAGAGCCAAATCAATGGTCTAGTAGGATACCATTTTTGGAGGAACATTCATATAAAACTAGGATTTTTCGCATCTCCAAACCAGCATTTTACACTATGCATTCCTTAAAAAATTCACTCTGCCATAATAAAGATAAAAACTTCAAATTTTAGACATAATAAAACGGATTCGAACTTTGCAGAACATCTGATTTCCGATGACACCTTTGACGCTAAGAAAGATTTCAAAGCCGTTCACATTTGTAATAAATACAAAAAACTTAATGCTTTAGAAGCCCTACAAATCAATAAACTAGTACTCCTTAACCAATACACGATTCTAAACCATCAACTTGACAATAATAGATCCCCCCATTACAATATCTTATAAATTGACATTGCTTGCACACATTTTTACATAATTTAAAATTTAGTGACTTTAGAGCTTGTACACGGGGAATCTGTGGGACAAGTATACCTAGAGATCTCTGAACCATAATTTGCAAAAAAGACCACATCCCTAATCGCGGCGCAGTCCCAATACCATCCTGGAGACTGTAGCCGACAGATTTACGTCGCCACTATGGAGATGCTTTGTGCGGAGAGTGATCATGGAGACCTGCTCATCTCCTTGATCGCTCTTGGTACATGTTTCATAGTGTTTTTGTATAGTTACTAAGTATTGTTAGGTTTTTGTGTATTGTATTTTATTTTTATTTTTTTACTTGTTAATAACCTACTATTATGTCTACTAATATTCTACGGATCCAAAGTTGTCCGAAATAAAAGGATTTTATTTTTTTGTCATTATTATTTATTAGAATTATTCTTTATTTTGTCTTAATCAATTCTAATTTATGTATAATTACAATTTTATTTTATATTTAAATAACACGAGATTAAAATTCCCCACTTTTTAGGCAAAAATTTTGGGCTGGTATTTACAAGAACAGATAAATAAACGATTAGCCTCACTCCAAAAATATATTAGTGTCATTGATCGCACTGATTGATAGAAACTATTTATTGTGTAATTAAGATCTTGTAATAATTCTGTTGATAATGCCATAAAGGCGAAACCGGTCAGGAAGTCCTCAATAAATTTGTGGGTTTTTTGTGATTTTCTGTTCATAATATATAGTAACTATCCCGTTGTTTTATTTTTCACATTTTAGTACAAAAATTATAGTTGTGTGTGTCAGCTAAGGTAAATAATGACCGTGTCTCCAAGGTTATTTTTAGTAACAATGTCATACCATAAAACATTATCATGGGCTCCTTGTGTGGAATCTCTCAGCAAAAATATGTATGGTACTGAAGCGTCTGCAAAACTTTCTGCCAATCAAAACCAAAATTATGCTAGCGCAATCTTTTCTTCTTTCTATTTTGGATTATGCGGACACTTTTCATTTGGACCTCACTGAAGAGCTTCTCAATAAACTTGAACGTCTCCAAAATCTCTGTATTCGTAAAAAGTCTGCAAAAAGGATGTATCTAAATTTTTTTTTCAGACATAGAATATCACAAGTTCATGGTTTAAAAGGAATTAGAAAAAAAAAACAAAATCAGAATAAGCCCGCTTTAAAGTTGCCTGTCCATTTACACCCAGTATTTATGTTAATTTGGAATGCATTAACTAAAAATAATAGGTCTTTGCCTATGAAATTGCCGAAATTTTCTTACAGATTCATGAGTTCACAATTCCTGTAATTCAATAGCTATTTATTATTTGTTTTTTGTTTGAAAGGTGATATTAAGGTTTTACATCTACGTACTACATTTTGTTTTTATTGTCAGTTTGATAACCAAAATTAAAATTTCAAACAAACAGTCCGTCCTAAATGCCATCCATTTCCATGAAAAGATTCATAATCATTTTTAAAGCTGACATTTTTTAAACTAAATTAATGGTGCTGTTAGCTTAATGTTGTCTCATTCATACACAAAAGAAATAACATAACTTGGATTTTTCATTCCTAAAAAAATGCAAAAATGTTAGTACTGAAAATTGAGTTTCCTTCAAATTCTCTATAGAAAACGGCAATTTCATATGTAAATACCTGCTATCAACGGTCGATAAATAAATTTAAATTGATAAAAAACAATAACAGAAATAACGAATTATATAGGTATATCTTTGGAAAGTCCAAAAAAATTGGACTTAGCTTCAATTGGTTATTTTCATCATCTGATGCGTTTTTGAAAAAAACCCGTAAATTATGCAAATGTAGTACGCACTCGTAGTTTCATGGGAAAAATAGAATCATGATATTTTTTATGATCTCTACGAATATAAAGGCACGACAATTGAAACTTAGTTAATCATTCTAGGATCTTATCACGCGACCTTTATCGTTACAATTCTTTTCTAGGAAACAATAGTCATAACGATTATTTCTTCACGAATGATTTTGTCCGAGTAATTGTATAAAACATTATTGATGACAAATTATAGGGTTCCATCAAAACCCTTGTATTTAATATGTACACCGTCAAATGGGGTGACTTTCAAATTACGGGGCGATTCCGATGAAAATCGACTTTTCACAGAGATGAGACCTAGCTAGATCGATTTTACTGCCTCGAAAACCTCTGTACTATGAATTTTATCGAAATCCTTAGAGCCGTTTTTTATAGCCCGATTATATACCTATATATATATATATATATATACAAGGTGACTTTTTGACCATCGTCCAAATTCATACTGGTGGCTTGGTAAATGATGAGTATCATGGATCAATAACAATTTTTGTGAAATTCGTAAAATTAAATTTCGACTCCCCATAGTGATTCACTCGGGACTGGAAGTGAATTTCTATGGGAAGACGAAATTTCATTTTACGAATTTCACAAAAATTGTTTTGATCCAAGATACTGACCACTTATCAAGCCTCCAGTATGAATTTGGACGATGATCAAAAAGTCACCTTGTATATATATAATATGGAGGGGACGAATAAAGATGATATTTTTGATGGTCGTAGATAAAGTATTGTGTGCAACTGAACATAATTAGACAAAAGCAGAGTGAGGATGGGTGCAAATAATAACGGGAAGACTTTGATACAATATACTTGATATAAAATAATTATATATATTATTGAATAAATGTAAATATAAATAATTGATATAAAATACACTATATCAGAAAAAATACAAAATTTCATGTGTAGCGTGAAAGATAAATTGTTTAAAAAAAAACTTCAGTAAATTTGCTGTAACACGCACGAAAATTTTACATAAAAGGGCATAAAGTTTAGTTTACTTAGTAATTTTCTCAAATTAGTTGTCAGCTTACGATATTCGACCACTTATCGCGGTCAATTCGTCACTCTGTAACAGCGTCCTTAATAAGCTCAAATTAGGCCCCCCTTTTCAACGTCAAAACTTAATTTTAGCAATCCATTTGCAGTACAAGTACATTCCAATTGCAATCGGCCCTACTGTAGATCGATATAGGTAGAGTGGTTTCCGAAAAAATAAGGTATTTGCTCATACCACTTTTGCCATTTCCACGAGCATCTATCGAATCGAATCATCATCCTTAAAGTATGGATCATGATCATGATCTGAAATCAACATAATAATAGTTACACTTATTTGGGAACAATCTTGGAAATTTTTAAATTTTTGCTTCCCAGATAATTTTCCGTTTACGGGTGACAGACTTAGACCCGAGTTCGCCAACTACAACATAATCATTGATTACGTAACCACTCTGTTAGCATTTAACAATTAACATTATATCATTGCAGTATAGAAACGCAGAAATAAAAGTAAATCTGGATGTGAGGAGCTCTGAACCGGGAATCGAACCCGGGACCTCTCGCTTGCCGGGCGATTGCAAGCGAGAGGTCCCGGGTTCGATTCCCGGTTCAGAGCTCCTCACATCCAGATTTACTTTTATTTCTGCGTTTCTATACTGCAATGATATAATGTTAATTTATATCTCCTTGCGATGGATAAATCGCCAAGTGTTCAAACATAGAAATTTATTTCTGACATAGTTACATTTAACAATTGTTTAAACTAACCGCGTTTATTTTGAGTTCATCATTGATTTTTAACCAACGGTTAAATAACCAAACGTTTTTGAATGAATGTGACGTATATTGAGCGAATGGTAAAACATTACTATGTCAAGATGGCAATGTCTCCGCTTATCTTTGCTTCTACCCGAACGACATCCTAAAATGATTGTATAATATTATAATACCACAAAATATAATATCTGTATTGTCAATGCCATATCCGTAACGTGAACGTCTTTGTTATTTAGCATCCTTTGTACTGTCAAGTCAGTCGATTTGTCTTGTCAAACGAAAATTTTTTCGTCGTGCGTGAATGTGATTGTGAAGTTTTAATTTCTTTTCTTTTATTTGATTTATATCAGTGAATATGGAAGAACTAAATCCAGTAATTCCAAGGCACTATGTTTGTATAAACGAAATCTTGTACCAAATGCTTTCTTGTCATATTCCTCGAAATAATTGCGCCGTGTTTGGAACATACGGGGAGCGCGCAAAATTCTTTCGATCTCTTCAAAGTCATCTAGCACATTATCCTCTTCAAATATATAATTTAAAGCGTCTTGCATTTTTATGTTAACGAAGTGATGGATCCAGCACAATTCACACGGAGCCCTCCTAACCAATGATTAAACCAAGTTGGCTAGTTGGTTTAAGCTAATCAGTTGATTACAGTACTTAACCAATGGTTAATGCCTGATGAACAGTAAAATATTGTTAATCAGCCGTTTATGGTTTAAACAGCTGTTTAAACTTTAAACATCTGTTGATGAACTCGGGTCTTAAAGACTTAACTTATCGTTAGGCAACTTGTTGCATTAATTGATTTTTTAAAAATATTTAGAAACAATATTATAAGCTTTAGTCTAAGCGCCTAGTCGTAAACTAACTGCAATTTATATTACTCGAAGCGTTTGGTTTTGTCACTCACTGATTGTCTTCAAAGTTGTTGCTTTCTGATATTACTCATAAAAACCTGTAAAATCGTTATATGCTGAATTATACGATATTCCAACGACATATACGAGGTATAGGCATACTCTTCGTTATTATAGTGCGTTCAAGTTTATCTAGAACTAATTATGAGTGATTGATTAAGCGGATTTCAACTAAATAAATATGAAGCGGTTGTTTTTCTTTGAATTTCTAATAATTCTATCTACAAAAGGAGGGGATGGACGAGCTTTTCAAAACTTTAAAATTTCATTTCTTTCAATAGAGTGTTCAAACGACGAGACGCAAAATAACTTTGCTTGCCGAGCAAAACACACAATTTTCACCTCACTACAGCGAGGAAAATACTAGGTGCAAGATACATGTAGTAATACAAGTACGCTGGACATGGTGTGCCGTACAAAATGAAAGTTCTTAACAATTAAAGTTTATAACACTAGCTACAAAAATAACGTCAATAAAGCCGATTCTGAAGGCTTTCATTTTAGTTTAAGTGCTGTCAAAACTAAATTTTCTTCATTGCAAAACAGTCATTAAGTTTTTGGAACAGAAGCTAAATTACTTTGGAAATATTCAAGTCTAACACTAAAATTAAAGACTTCAGAATCGGCTTTACTTTCTCATCTTTATCATTAGTTCCTAGTACGCTCACGTCACTTACTGCAGCGATCAACGCCAAAATGGCGATAATCAAATTGCTTCACTATCAGGTCGTCAATAGCCAGTCCAGATAAGAGTCAGTGGTGCAAGTAATAACGTCACAGCAATAACAAAAAAATACAACCTTTTTTAGGGTTCCGTACCTAAAAGGTACAAAAGGAACCTTTATGGTGAGACTCCGTTGTCCGTCCGTCCGTATGTCAGAGCCTCATAAATTTAGCACCGTTAAAGATAAAGACATGAAATTTAGCAGGAAAATAGCATTTGCTCACATATAAAAAAAATATGAAAAATCATAATATTTCCAAAACAAAAGTGCAAAAAATAAAAAATATTATTGACAATGACAAAATTAAACTTAACATTCCGTATTGTACCCTAAGTACGCGAGTCTGACTTGCGCTTGGCCTGTTTTTATTTTTCATGCAATCATCGTGCTGGCCAGTGCGATTGTTCTTAAAATGAGGCTGACGCACTGACATGATAGAAACCTTTTTTGAAACCTTTTCCACGCTAGCGGATAATAGTACATTGTTCACCGAGGGAAGAAAGGGGAAGATTACCAACGAGGGTGTAGTTTGAGGCCCGAGGCGAAGCCAAGGGCCTCAATACACACGAGTTGGGAATCGCACTTTCTCCCGAGTGATACATAGTACTTTATACTACACCTGCGAGGAAATAGTATCATTTTACTTTTAATCAAGATACAATAAAAGAAACCGACTGACTCGCGTGCGATTGTCACTTTTTATTTCCTTTTTTTTTTTTTTCATTTTCCCACTAAGTGGAAAGGCAAAGGGATCTTAGCCCATACAGCCATGTTTGACGTTATAGTTTTTTATGTTTATATGCACTATCCTCTTCTGTTGAGGATCATCTGAAAGGTCTGTCCTGTCTAAGTCACTGTCCTGTCGTTTCCGCTATAATGATAGCCTTATAACGCAAATACAACAGGGTTAGAAAAAACACACGAAAAGGCACAGCCCGCACTTTTATTTTTTATTATGTGCAGGAAAAGCAAGTGGCCAGTATCATTTTTCGAGTTTTATGTACGAGTTCGCAAAATAATACTGGCCACTTGGCCACTTGCTCATTCTTTATGTTATTTAAAAAAAAACAGCACGTTAACAATGGATTTGCATATACTTTTTCTGCCCGCTCCAGCACGTTAACAATGAATTTTCATACACTTTTGCCGCCCGCATATTTGTATGACAGTAATGACGTATTTTCTGCATCGTTTTCAACAAAGAAAGAAGGTACTTTCCGAGCAGGTGTAGTATAAAAGCTCTTTCGCACGCCAATTTCCGTAGAGGGAGTAAAATTTTCTACTCTCTCTACGGAAATTTTGAATGGCAAAACTTTCCGAGCTTGTGAGGTGAAAAAAAACTTGTTGTGCGTGGGTTGAGCGAAAATAATTTGTCTATTTTTGCATACTATTATTAAGATTTTTATTTATCTGTGTATGTCTGAGCCAAGTTTCAGCTCTGTAAATCTAAGTAGACTTTGAGATTTAAATGTGTGATATACTGTATGTCACATACAGACACGAAGTTAGGAGGTTAGTTTAAGTTTCTTAAATTGGCTACGAAACTCTAATAATTAGAAAAATCACATCATACTAATAATTGAATTTTTGCCCTTTAAATTTTTTACATTTTTATTTTTGTCTATTACGTACAATAGTCTTGCCATTTGATACAGTCCAATAATTTCTGAGATCTAAAAGTTTGATAGACAGACATGACAAAATTATAGGCTGATTACCCTTCAAATGAGGATGTTGTAATAGTTTAATACGTTAGATACAAGAAGAGATGGTTAAGCGCCTGACCGTAAAGTAACGGCAAGTTACAATACTGAAAAATATTTACTCACATAGTATTACTTGCAGTAAGGAAGGGTACAAACAAAAAAAAATATTTTCGCTTGAGGTTTCTATTATGATTAATTAAATAATAAACGCTAAAATTGCAACGAAAAGACGTAACCGACCGAATCCAAGTAATGAATTCAATCGTTTATGATTCTGTGTGGCCTTTGTAGTAGCACAGCACTTAATTACTTAGCAAAAAAAATTAGCAAAAAAAGCACAAAAATTACTTAGCAAAAAAAAAATTAAGATGCTAAGATTGATAAAACAGATTAGGACAGAAGGCGCGTGTAAAGTGACGTCACCTGCGCGAGCGTAGTCCGCACAAGAAGCTTCTCGAGTAAGTATCATCCCCGCGAAGTGTTGCCAGCACGTTCTAAATGGAACGAAATGCGTTATTTTTCAAGCACTTGCGTTCTTTCCATTGTTTTTCAGTTTACATACGCGACATAAAATAAATCCTCACTCGTACCCTGGATATAATCATGTTTTTCTGTAAGGATGTTCACAGTGACTTGTTTTGACATATTTTGTTTTTGTAAACGTTAAGTGTGTGTCTGTTGAAAAACCTAAATAAGTAAATATATATTCTCAAGACTTACAGTACTTCCAAAGTAATAATGCGCATACAAATCAATAGCCGAGCGACCGGACGTACCACGTGACGTTATTGATTGTATAGAAAGTACGAAAGTATAAAGAAATACGAACTTTGCCGAACAGTGGCGAAGATTTGTATGCGCATTATTACTTTGGGAGTACTGTACTTGAGTGAGAAAAAAAGAAATTATTCTTTCAGCACCATATAAAGCTGAATGGGCTCCGATACTTTTGCCTTTTTGCAGCTCAAGGGACGCCAGCATGACAGGCTACCTACTGGCAGTTCTTATTCTGGCGTCATATCCGTTTAATCGTTTACAAATAAATAGGGGGCTTGAACCGCAGGTGTCTGTACATTACGTAGTAATAAAAACCTTGAAATAAAATAAAAATACGTTTATTCATTACAAAATTTTTAACATTAAGAGTATTAACGTCAGGGCCCCGTGGTAGTTACAGGAACTGAAGTACAGGAAGCTTGAAATCTTTATGCTTTGTATTAATTATGATTTTTCAGTTGCGTTCCTTCATCTAAAATTTCGTTCCTTTTCCGTTCCAAATCTCTTTTCAGTATTAGCATTTGGCAACACTCATCCATTTACTTCACGCCCACCTTTTGTATTGGCCCGAAATGTATGTATCAGTATCTTATCATAACATTTACAATGAAGAACTCAACGTTGATGCATAGCAACTGTATTTCCTCTGATTCTATAGCCAGCTACCGGCTTCACCACACTAACCCGTTCGGACAAAGTCCTTGGCTGTTTTTAACCCTTAACTGGTGTCGCTGAAATAGGTAACATAGTTGGTATCGGGGGTTAAAAGTGACACCGATGTAGGAAAATTAAAAAAGCGGCATATTTTCAAATTTAAATTTTCCGTTTTTAATTTGATTAAAACAAGTTTGGGAATTACAAATCACACTTATTTTTTAATTAGCTGGACTCTTGTTTTTAGGGTTCCGTACCCGAAGAATACCTAATGGGGTCCTAGGTATTACTAAGCCTCCGTTGTCTGTCTGTACGTCTGTTACAGAGGTCTACAGCTTTGGCCGGTAGCCAGTTGAAATTTTCACAAAATACGTGTTGATTAACCCATGGTGTCTCCATACGAAAAACCTCTAAAATGTTGGATGACGAAAGTGACGTTATTTGTTTCTGCTCTATCTTAAAGATACAATACATACAAGTTTGAAATTTGCTCGGATTGTTGTACATGTTTCAAAATAAAACGACAAATAACAAAAAATAGGGTTCCGTACTCAAAGGGTGCCAAATTATTTGTCTGGCGCTACCATTTTAGCGGCTTATTTTTTTGTTTCCTTGATGTTGTTATGGCATCTATATAGTATTATTTTCTTACTATAATGTTTTTAGGGCTCCGTTCCCGTTTGTGTGTTGATACGGAACCCTTTGTGTGCGAATCCAACACGCACTTGACCAACTTATTTAAATCAATTTTACAAGATTCGATCTTTGATGGCCTACAACTATAAAAAATAACTCGAAAACTATCGACTTTTTACCGAGGTCATATTTTGATTTTCTGGTCACTCATGAGCTGGCTTATCAGCCCTCCAAGGAATGACGTTGTCTTTTGACATATCCTGTACAGTATAAATAAAAAAAAAACTTCTTTTTGAAATAAATAAGAAATATTACTCTTTCTTAATGTGATTTTAAACCAAGGCAGTATACGTACCTTCCGCTCCTGACAATGTTAGACCGACGAAGCGCGTGCGTCTCCCGTCGCACGTCGCGTCGCGACAATGAGATTACATAGATTAGAGCGCAAGAGTTTAAATAATTAGACTACAAAGTTATGATGCGAAATAAATAGCACTGGGGTTATTTTTGACCCCCAATACCAGTTAAGGGTTAGTCGTCATGTCACAATATTCATCGCTGTGAGGGTGCATGCAGCGCGGACGCTGTTATACGAGCCATGTTTGTACCAAATCGTATAAACAAGCCTGCTAGTTCCCGTCAGCGTCACCGCGTTAACGCAGAGCAGCGCCGGCGCAGACAGTCACTCGCGAGCCAGCAGCGACGCAATCGGCCGCCTCAGGCAATGAGTTAACACGCATTTCTATGGCAGAAAACTTACTGTTGCTCTCGTGCGATTTTTTCGAACGTCGGCCAATGACCGCCCCGTCGCCGACCGGCGAATCTGAGCGAGAGGAGCTAGTCACGTGCCCGGGGTGAGGAGCGGCGGGCGCCTCGCTCACCGTACCACCTCTCAGCGTATAAGATGCACTCTCGGTACGGCATATGTGTGGAGCGTGCTGAGCTGAACGGCATGCCCACGCGCACTCACACCGCTCGCTAATCCTAGTTCTAGTGAATAAGACTACTCACTGAGTGCCATGTAGGATGTCTCACAGCAGCCTTAGTTGTCACTACGACAGCTACCTCCCCTCCGATTCTTCACTGGAGACAGATGCGCTGAACCGGCATTGTTGGTGAGTCCTTTTCAACGATTATTGTATATATATTCCCGGTCTTATAATTCTTATTTTCATTTAAAATGAGACCTAAATTTTTCCGAAGGATGCCAACTGAAATAGAAAATTTAAATACCCCACTCGTATAAAATACCGCAAACCGCAAACGCTCTTCAAAGCAGCAAATTTCGCGCGTTCAAAATAGTTAAATTTTACCCAATTTGTAATGTAAGTACCGTTCCAAAAAACTATCAATGTGTCCAAACAAACGATGCATTGTAAACAGTAGTCGCTTCAGTTATACGTAGTCATAACAGTTGACTGAAAATACATTACAGGTACGGAGTAGGTAGCGTTGATCCATTGTTAAGCCGGTCGCTGTTTTGTGTACTCTATGTAAACAGAAAAACGTGAACCTTTTTCAGATCAACTTTCTCATTGAATACTAGGCCAAATTAACAAAAAATATTTTGTCCGCCCGCTTCGAAGAATTTTTTTTTTATTTATCATTTTGAAGCGTGTACCTACATCAAATTAATAAGTAAGGTACACGCATCTTTCCTTTCATAATACGCAATAATGCAATTTGCGATTAATGTTAACCTTATCGCTTGTCGTGAAAATATATTTTTCCGATCGATTCCACGTGAGTTAAATTCATTGAATAATGGATACCTCGTAAAAATCCATTGGTCGGGTTTCTTTGCAGAATTGATCTCTTTATAATAATAATAAAATAATATATAATACTGCCTTTGTCGCATAAATGGTTAATAAAGGACGTTAGCGCTTAAATAACCTTTAAGGTCCGATGTCAAGTCGAGTTCTATAGGTACTATGGTTTGTTGGTATTTGTGTTACGTGTACATATCCAATGTGACCCACATCGAATCAGCTATCCATCGCGAATGTGAGCCTCGCATGATACATGGTCGATATCAACATATCACAAGCCGAGCCACACCGTCTGCGAATGCTGATGATTTCTTGCGTATTGAATTTTGTGAATAGTTCTTTGGCAGATAAGTTGCGATACATAAAGAAATATATTTTTACAAAATTGTTTCGTTCCGGAGCATTTTCGTTAGCCACTTAAGTATTGAAGCGAGGTTTTACTAACGAAAAATGACGGATAGTGCCTCAACTCTGAGATGAATACAATGAATTGACAATTCGATGAATGTTTTTCAATGTCATCATCCTTTTCGCTGAAATGTATGACTTACTTCTGTAAGTAAGTTTATAAACAAGATACCTAGTTCTGAGAAATAGTTGACAGTTTGGAACATGCACTGTAAGCTAGTTTGAGAGTATCTCGGAGGCCGCATGAGGCATTACTCACCCACTGCCTCCACCCATTATGCCTTTCAACATTGACATGGATCAAATGCTTTATTTACACCGATAATGTAACTTTGTTTCATGCCTTTTGTGATTATTTGACTACGACAGAAACATAAAACATGATAAGCAATTGAAACTTTCTTTGCGTTTATGAAATGGATTTAAATATGTAAATATATAAACAAACATGGGCGAAGCTAGGGCAGGGGTTTTGGGGGTTCAAAACCCCCCCGAAAATATTAAAATATTACAAGCCTACTCCTGCTTTGACGTTTTCCGAGTCAAGTGCCACTACTGCTAGCAGCTGCTAGAAGCGTTTTGCGTTTGCAAACAATTTTTCACAAACATAATGAATATTAACTTTATTTCGTGCACTTTTTGTCGTTTTATTTTCTTGAGCCCCCCCCCCCCCCCCCCCCCTCGAAACTAAAACCTGGCTACGCCCATGAAACAATATCAACCCTTACAACGTGTCAGCTAATATTTTGCACCACCCCGTCAAACTTTCGGGATGGTTTAGTTTAAATCTTTACACCTATCAACAAGTTACTGACACAAAAAAAATGCGGTGGGTTAAATGGTGGTGGTATAATCATATATAAATATTATATTATATAGAATAAAACCAGCCAAGTGCGTGTTGGGATAAGCGCAGTGTAGGGTTCCGTGGTTGCCCATCACAATATGCAGACTTAGAAGGGCGCATTTTGGTTGATACTATGAAGAAATTAATAGCTCATAACGTCTAAAAACGTGCCCACATAGGACGATAGCAACTGAAGAAGGAGTTAACTTATAACTATTACTATTACTATTACTTGTAAAGCCTACTTAAAGTAGTCACAATGTAATAGGTCCGTTTTGACATATGTCATCGCAACGTATCTATGGATGTGAACCATGCAAATCGGTAACTATGTCAACCGATTCTCACGAGAAATCGATTCAAAATATTATGAGTTTGTTATCGTTTGAAATATTTTCAAGTTTATTGGTTATAATTTCCAGAATAAACATAATTGCCAAAGTCAACGTAAAAGAAAATATAAACAGTTCAAAAGTAAAGCCTAAAGTCACAAGAAAAAAACACTAAAAACAAACGGGAGCACAACGACTTCCAATATGGTGATAGAAAGATATTTTGGGTGCTAAAACTAGCTTTTAATTTTTATTCTCTACGATAAGAATCTGAAATGGAAATTCTTACGTGCCAGTAATATTTTGTAATGTTGTACTTCACTGACCTCAAATTAGATAGAGGTCTGAGCTTTGATAGATACCTATAAAATACTGGCCAGTAAGAAAAATATGTAGGCTTCAAGATGAACAAATTGCTCCATGCCTTATAAAAAAAAATACTGCCATATTTCTTACCAGCCAATCTGTCTATTGATAGGATGATTTATGGAAAACTGCCTGTAAACCAATTCATTAATAAAAAAATGGGACTTTAAGCAATAAATGCATGTTTTTTATATATATATTTTTTGTTTTTGAAAACTATAAGTTTGAAAGCTAAGTGGTATGTAACATTATTTAGCACAATTATTATATTATATTTTTCGGTATACGCGACACCGTTACAAATATATGCAAATGTTCAAATCTAAAAAGTTTATATTTGCAAAAAAAAAGGAAATTTAAACTTGGCTTTTTGCGTACTGGTCTCACAAAAGCTAATTACAGATCATTACAATTATTTTATTAATATTAAAACAAGTTAATTATTTTCACGTGGAATCGAATTGAGTCCGTGAAATTAGGCGATTATCTGGTCACAACACTGTTATTAAGAAAAAATTGACTGAGAATGTAACTGTTTTTGAGACATTGTGTAGTAATTCAAAATTGCATTTTATTTTGGGATATGCGTGAAAATAGTACTTGAAATATGTTCCGCGATAATTAAAAAACGTTTATTTATTTTCTTTAAACCCAATAAGTTAATAATTATTTGTTAACCGTTTCATTTATTACATGTAAAGTTATATTCTATGGTCGTTCTTATCTGTCAAAACGGGCCTCTTATTTTGTGGCAACTGTAGCTGCGATAGTTTTCCTTTTAACTTCGTTATACACTACTGCCGTGAATTTTTTCACATACTCAAAAACAACCGTTTAGCTTGAGGAGGTAACACTTGACTTTGACAAAAGTCGAAAAATGGTTTTCACACACCTACAATATTTTGAACGACCAACAACAACCCACACCATAAGATAGACGATTAAAAAACATCCTCACTTAGGTATAATGAAAAAAAATTGTCGGCCTTGTTTAATATGTATACTATTGCCAAATTACAGCTTTCTAGTACTAATAAAATAAGTACCATTTACATCACTAGCCAAATGTTAACGATTGCAAGATTGTATAAAAATTGTAGCTGGGTTGGTAGATGGTTCAAGTCAAAAGCGATGAAAAAAGAATAGTTGAATAAATAGTTACGCTTGTTACTCTACTACTAAGTAAGGATTCTCTGAGCTAAGCCCCGGACAGATAGACGAGCAGACATAGCGAAACTATAAAGGGTTCCTTGTTGACCACGGAACCCTAAATAAGCTGTGTTGAATTTAAAGTAATCTAATTTTCCGATCTGTACCCAAACGTAAAAAAGGAACCATTTTCCGTTCGTCCGTACGTCCGTCCGTCTACTGCATGTCACAGCGTCATAACTATTTAACCGTTGAAGCTAAAAAAATTTAAAGAATAATGCAGGGCAATTTTGCCTGTTTGGAGACAAGTATATCCAATACAGACTGCATGCATACCAAATGAAAGCTTTAAATGTAGGTTTATTGTTGTTATGGCAACAAGGCTCTAAAACAACGGGTAGTAAACCGATATTTTTAATCTTTTTTTTAATTCTTGAAGGAATATTCTTACACATAACCCATAAATATTTCTAAAATATTTGTTTTAGGTAGCTTTAACCTAAAACCTAATCAATTGGTCATGCCAGGTTCCATACAAAAGTTCTATCATTATTTGGTAAAAAACAGATCTTAGCTGCCCACATAATTTGGTAAAATTTAAGAATAAATCAAATAGCTTGAAATTTTGCTGTAATAACTGCAATAGAGAAAAATGACTTTTTTTTACACATACCTGTACCAGGTGTTAAGATGATGTTGCGAAAGCCAGAAACGGTGATATTACTTACCATAGTACATATTAAAAAGTTTTTTTTTATATATATAATAATGGTAGCGAATAATTGAAAAGAAGATGCCCCTTTTATCACAAAAACTAAAAAATGAAAATGAAATTTATTGTGTTAAAACATAGTTTTGGGCACAATTAGCGGTTGTTGTTGCTTAAATCTAGATCTCCATGTTTTACCTTTTCAGGTGTGTACACATATTTTTAGGCATAAAAAACTAACATGCACTATTAAGACTAGGCCTATAACTATTCTCAAGTTTTTTGTGCCTTAAAGTCTAAATATTCTTTAATGGAATAGAAACAGTTGTCTCGAAGATATTTACATGTATATATAATAAAAATAATTATGAAAAAAAAAGTTCTAAAGACAGTTATTCTAAATTACATCAGATGTGCTTTCTACACTCTAATGAAACTGGCGCTAGCTGTAAAATACATCGATTTATAAACGAGTATTTAATATAAATGTCGTCGGCACATCGTAGAATTGGCCACATAATAATAAAATGATTTGGTGCACAAAATACAGTTATCGTACAGAGGATAGCTTAATACTAATTTGTATTATCTACCTGCTAACCTTTGGCAATGGGGATATTGTTGAGGATAGTGCCATAAAGAGATAAAAAGTACTTAAATAACCAGACTACTCCTACTCGTAATAAACATTTAAAAAAAATCTATAATATTCAGAGGAGAAAAAAAAATTACAGTTATACATGCGAAATACATAAGCCGTAAGATTCGATTACCGTTTAACTGTGCCGAAATTAATAAGGAACAAATTGAAATGCAAAAATTAAAATATTTTAAGACTTGATGCTAGGATCCAGATTTAGATTTACGGTCACTATGTTAAATATTAGAATTCGGTTCAGCTACCATACTGAAAAGAACGGCAAGAAACTTAGTGGGGATATTATATTATTTTACATTGTTACTTTCATAAGAGATACAATGTTTACTTATCATCCAAGTAATCATTACAATGTTAATCATTACCAACTTAGATGATATGGCCTTCAAGTAGAAAAATCTTCTTTACGTAAACCTTAAATTTACAAAGGGAAAGTCCTAAAATTTGGTTTGCATTTCCTTTGAAAGGTTTATTAACTTTTTCTAGCTTAAACACGTCACCAGTTACCTTGTGTCTATTTCTAGTATTATCATTATGACAGTCACAGCGCTTTTTAAAACAATCTTTTTTTTTAACATACACAATAACCTCATAAATGTACTGGGAAATAACAGTAAGAATATCAATTTCCTTGAAAAATTATTTTAATGAATCGCGTCGTTTTAGACCATAGATACAGCAGATGGCTTTCTTTTATAATACAAATACAGTCTCGATGTCCGCTGCACGACCCCACAGCAAAATACCATATGACATTATGCTATGGAATTAGCTGAAATAAACTATTTTATAGCAGTTGATACATCTGTTACATCTCTAATTTTTTGACTGCATAAGCCACCGAGATTGGTTTACTAGCTAACTGAGTTATATAAGAGCCCCATTGTAATCGATAATAAATCAATAGTTATCCCAAGAAACGGTTTCTTTTACAAGATCTAACCTAGCGTCATCTAATATTAAATTTGTATAGACCTGTTTTACGTTTCGTAGGGTGAATTTTATGCATTTGTTTTTTTTTGGAGAGAAAGAGCTCTGTTTGCTTCATCTAAATTTATTTGTTGCCTGGCAACTTTAAAAATAAGAGAAGTGCCATCAGCAAACAAAACAATTGCAGTTATTTTTTCTACAGGGTATGACAGGTCATTTGTGTACACGATAAATAAAAACGGCCCCAAATTGAACCCTGAGGTACTCCTCTTTTAATAAAAGACCCAGAGGATTTGAAACTGTTTATTTCCATTGCTTGAGACATGTTGTTTAAATAAGACCACAATAAATCTAACGCTTTATTCTTTACTCTAAATGCTATAGTTTACGTAACAGAGTCTAATGATCAACGCAATCAAATGTCATTTAAAGTTCGCAAAAGCATCCTGCAACCCCTTTCACGTGTTGCAGATATGTTTAATAAGTAAAATTCCAGCATCCGTAGTAGACCTAAGTACCTTTAATAAAGCCGTTTTTTTATTATTTACTAATTTGTAAAAATTAAAATGTGACAGCATTTGATTGAGTATGATTTTTTCAAAAATTTTACTAAGAACCGGTATAACTGATAATGGTCTAAAATTAGAGGAGTCTTTTTTGTAATGCTCAAAAGTATGGAGAAGCCAGGCTTTGCTGGAAAGTTAAAGATAATCGAGGGACGAGAGGGGCACAAAACGTTCTTTGAGATATTGTAGTTGTGGGGAATTAGGATTATGGAGAATACCATAAAGATAAATTAAGTAAGAACGTGGGAATGTCTCCAGAACCTGATGTTAAGCCATTTGAGTTTGGATGTGATCATACTTATGTAGCTCGAATATGTAGCGGATGCATAAGTTGAGAAGACGGTCAAGCTTGTTCAGAAGTTCCTCAGTGAGGTCAGAATTGACAAGAGTTGAATGAAATGAAGAAAATGTTGATTCAAAAATATATATTGGTATAATAATAGAAGACATTGAAAAAAAATTGTCTCCAAAACTAATAAAAAGAATTATGAAAAAAAATGTTCTATAATAGACAATTATTCTAAATTACATCAAATGTATCTATGCTTTGTAAACTCCATGGTATAATAAGTAAACTCTAATGAATCTGTAAAATAGATCGATTTATATACGAGTAATGTAAATGTCGTCGGCACTTATAGCACAGAATCGGTGTACGATTTTCACTTGTACTTGACCGGTTTTTTCTTATACAAAATCCTTGAAGTTTTTCTTATGTCTGTCCATGTTTCTGTCACAGCCTCAGCACGTACACAAACCCGTAGTTCAGGAGTCTTTGTCGAGTATCTTAAATACGTTTCGACCTCGGCCTCGAAATTCATTTGAAAAGAGCATTACTTGAGATACTATTATTACTATTTACTATTATTACTATTTACTATCATTACTATTTACTATCATTAATAAGAAGCAATTTTCCAGCCTCATGGATATCTGAAAGTCAGCGACTGAAGTTACAGAAGAATATTATTAAATTTAACGAGGAAAATAAAACAAGTTAAATAATAGCTATGGCCAAATATTAATAGAATTCGAATAGTTGTTTTTTTTTTACTTATTTTTTTTATGTTGCACGTGTTCTAATTTCAAAGTTATATATCTAGGTTTTATTGCACCATCATTGATCCATACATTTACCTACTATGTCGTTGAGCATCATGTAGGAGAATGTACGTACACACAGACATCTTCTATTTTTTGTGTTCTTTCACAAAATATGCTGCAAAAATACATAGGGCCAATAAAGGACATTATTTTACTAACAAAAGAATGCAACAGATTTTATTTAATGCTATTTCCATTTTTCATTTATTTATTCTACAAAAATTATAAAATCTTAGACACTGCTGTTCGAGCAGAATACTGGCTGGATACAGGAGTGTGACTTATTTTGCTATGGTAGACGCGAGCGTCGAGAGTGGGGCGAATTTCCCCCCGCGCGCTATTGCAAAATGAGTTAGCCACGCCCGGAACTGTTTTTTTTTTCTTGGATATGTCAT
The DNA here is from genome assembly GCA_934047225.1 of Ypsolopha sequella. Classification (NCBI taxonomy): domain Eukaryota; kingdom Metazoa; phylum Arthropoda; class Insecta; order Lepidoptera; family Ypsolophidae; genus Ypsolopha; species Ypsolopha sequella. The sequence goes on from OW203992.1 coordinate 12,931,139, forward strand.
ACTCTTAACACCCTTCTGGAGAGCAGACAGCACAGCTGGTGCACCTTGGTTCAGGGCTTCGACATGAAACATAATAGCAAGAAAATCAATATCAAAATCATTTTTTCATATACCAGAAATAGCTCAACCTAAAAATGTATAGTTAATAGAACATAATAAATAATTATAACTTTCCTCACAATATAAGGCTAAGGTAATTATTATTATTAATAATAATAGCAAGCAAGCAAGAGGTAGACCCTCGGCACCCACTCTTCTCCAACATGCTCTATTTCAACCTCGTCTTAAATCCAGACAAAGTTTCTTGGTTAAGACCGCAGTGCTCTATTTTCGACACCTACTAATACCAAGCTGTATCTTTGGGAACAAGCCCCTGAGCCAATATCTGAGCGTAGCCCTACTGGGGAAAACCAGAAGAACCACCGGATCACGAACAAGACTGGCCACTGTGGAAGTCCTTGAATCGGCTTAGATCTCGTGTTGGCCGGTCCAAGGATAACCTTAAACGCGGGGAAATCTGCACTGAAAATGCTAGTATGAACTGTCTATTTGGTGTTCTACAAACAACAGACCATCTTATTACGTCGTGCTCGCTGTACTCGGCTTCCTGCACTCACAGCTTTAGTAGTGACAAAGCCATTGATGTGGCTACTTGCTCAAAGACTTGCAGTGTTTGCGTCCACTCAATGTCGACAGACACTCGCTCACTTAAAACTATTATTTTAGAAAGAAATTGAAACATATCGCATAACGCAGTTAAAGCACTTATCGCAAGTAAATTGTAACAACATTTTGAATTTAGAACAATTCGCAGTCATCACGAAACGTTCAGAAACTAACTGTATATACTCTAACATTTTATATTTTCTCGCTATAGCGAGGTAAAAAGTTGTATATGTCACACGGGCTTCCATGGTGCAGCGGCTAAATTTTAACGATGTCCCTTTCGTCACGTCAACGTTACAACGTTTCAATCCATTATCTTTCCAACAAGTCTTATTGTCACAAAGAGTGAGTGCTCATCATGTTCCACTTTGACAAACCCTAACGAATTCTCTGATTGTCAATATGCAAATCGTTCAAGCAAACAATCATTCGTATGCAAATGAAAAACAATAAATAAGCGTTGTAAGTAATTGTACTGCTAGGAGGACGTCTAAATAAAATACTTGCTTTTGTCTACGACATCATTCATGTTGATTATTCATTGGTCTGTCAAAAAAACAATATAGGCATCACGATTCTTATATTATAAGCCTACAGGTAACTGTTTCTTCTATTTCAATACTTCTTAACTGTAATATATTCTACTCTATTTTGTCACGCAGCAAAGTATCACGCTCTAAAGTTTTTTAATGTAATTCAGTCAACATGTAATGAATAACATAACACAATTTTCTTGTGAAAACCATTAATACTAGCAATGAGCGTTTTTCCTTATGTCAAATTTAGTGTCCAATAAGATTCCTAGATGGCACTGTCGTATACTTTAGCAACATAATCAAAGACAAAATTTGCACAGATTCTAAAAAAACTAAAAACCACTTTGAAATTGATTGCTACGAAACATATTTTATCTATGGTGACATGGACAGCGACATCTAGAGGAAAGCTAAGAACTAAGAAAAAAAAACAACGAGAAAAACGCTCATTTACGCGCGAATTACCATAAAACGTATTCATTGCATTCTTTTCATAAAATAGTGAAAACTACAAAATCCATTTAGTAGTTTTGACGTGATGCATGAATGCAAATATTCCGAGTTTCAATCGTAAATAACACAGTTGCATTTCAGGTATAAACACAAACAAGTAGGTATAGTTTATATTCTTTGCTATGGCACTCGGTGACATAGACGTCATGTTTCATCGACTTATGAAGGTGACCGTGTTTTTAATTTTTTATCTGTTGCATCTCAAGATCAGTAAATTATTATTTTGTGCAACTGCGTGACATAACGTGGGACAATTGGACACGAGTGCTTGTTTACGAAATGAACGAAGTAAGTCTGCACGACTGTCACAGTGTCTAACTATGTCACAGTTGCACCAAATACTAATTTATCAGTCGTATAATACTGTATCTACCTACCACCAAAAATATCACCTTCACGTGACATTGTTTATAAAATTTTAACCAACAATTTCAAGAAAATTGTGAAAATGAACACTCGTCATGGTATTGTCGTGATACTCGTCATGATACCTGAAACCAATCAGAAGCTGTAATGAGTAGAGGGCGTGGCTTAAGAAATTTAGACAGACCGTTATCGCTTGTGATTAGTTCTCTAGCGGTGTTATAATAAATTTGACCAATCACAGCGCAGGAATGCGGTGCTATAATGTAATGTTATAACATCGGTCAAACAATGTAGGTACTTATAAAACCGCGTTTGATGTTGTAATAACCTTATTGCAGTATCGGAGTAGATAATGATAATTTATTTATCAAGTTCCAGTTTTAGCCGTTCTAAATTATTTCATTTCAAGTTGATACCTTACGTTCATAAATGCAAGTAACATTTTCCATTGCTATTTATAACTACCTTCCAATTTCAATTTTTTTCTCATCTAAAATGTGTTTTATTAGATATACTCGTATAACCCTTAATTTATAAGGGTGACCTAGACAACCTGTACAAGTAAGTAATGAATCAATCAATCACATGATCATATCCATAATTAAAATATTGCCAGCCTTTTTCCGGCAGTATCACCCTGAAATATATTAATACTATACAAATAGCTGGGTCCGTTAGCTCATCCAGTTTAGTTTTTCGGAAGAAAGGATGCCACTTGCCACAATTGTTTATTGGACCAATATCTACCGATAAAGATCGGTAGCCTTCGGGAGCCTCTTCAATTTGGGGGGGGAGGGGGGTTCAAAGATGCACTGCGCCAAGCGTAATTTAAAAAAATTAAACTGTCTGAGTTTGTCAACTACATCAAGATGGGTGTCTTTTTCAGGTAAATTAAGGACGTAGAATTCATTTCTGGCATAAAAAATTGTGATATTTTAAGTAGTTTCTTGAAAATTTTTACATACATTAAAATTTTATGAAATACTTTTTACTTTCAGGCGCCACCAAAAAAAAACCTCAGGTTTTTCTAAGTAACAAAAAATACGTTAAGAAAGCCTATTTTATGCAGATAAATAAAAATATAAGTTTTATTGGATTTTTAAAGGAAAAAACCATGAAAAAAAATAAAACAATGTCGGTGAGCTCTTATTTTACTACTACTTATTAACTAACCTGATAAAAGTATATTTATGTATCGTGTATTTATATAAGTATATATATGCATAAAAACTATAAACACGTAAAAATGCTTTTCTGTGGTTCTAAAAGAGTAGGTATTAACTATTTAATTATCATTTTCATTTTTTGTAGCTTCTACCGCAGTGGTACAATTCGGTACATATTAAATTTATTTTAACACAGTTGCATCTTTTTTGCATCATACTTTGCATTGACACCTTGTTATTTCGAGGCAAATGCTGTCCGCAGCTGGGTTGTCAGACCAGTGGGGTATCTATTGGCTAATTTTCTGCTTCCAGCCCCAATCGGGGGGACTAGGCAGAATTTGTTGTAGCACTAAAGCCTGGCCCCACTTATGAACTCCCTGGCAAGCTGCGCGTAAAATATGCTGACAAAGGGCCGCTTCTGTTGGTGGTAAATTTTCAATTTGCCGATCTGTTTTTGTAAAAAGATATTTACGGCAATGATTGATAGTCGTGCAGGGACAGGGACTTTATCTGAAAAAGTTCATGTAATATAACTTTTCGCCACGATGAATTTAACTTTATATTAATGTTTTAGTTAGTACTCAGTGATTGGCTAGCATACCTATCATACATGGCTATGACAAACTTATGTAGCACAATCTCTGCCTCATTTATATTGCTATCTTTAAGATCCTTAAACCCTTTAGTGGCAAAAGAGAATGAATTACATGCTTCAAAAGCACTTTTCTTTCCCCTGCCGTTAAAAAACGATACTGTATCGCATCCACTAAGTTCGTGGAACACAGGCAAGACCTCCGCTCTTTCAGGACCTTTAAACAAAATAAATTGTCTTATGCACACTCACTCACGCTATTAAACTGATTATTTATATATTATACATTCTTGACTATTAAAAGAAACGCTCATACCTAGAGCTGATTCAATCTAGAGGCATGCCAAGAAATTGTGGTTTTTCCCCGTTACCACATGAACCCATAATACCTCTAATCTTGGCAATTTCAGTACACATGCCAGAGCGATAACTACCACATCGGTGTTTGCTGTGCATTAACTTCGTATGACCCTGGTCTACTGTATCCGCCAACTGAACCATCATTCGCGTGTCAGACGCTTCAAGTTAAATGGCTCCAATTTTGGCAGTTCACGAGCAACATTGGAAAGAACAGATTACCCTTCGCTACATAAATTTCTTTATTGATGGGCAAGTCCATCGGGTGATATTTGGACGACAGGAAGCCAAACAGCTCTTCTTTATTCGTGTCATCCTGGAGAAAATATTACGCGCAGTTTGCCAGGGAGTTCATGAGTGGGGCCAGGCTTTAGTGCTGCAACAAATTCTGCCTAGTCCCCCCGATTGGGGCTGGAAGCAGAAAAATAGCCAATAGATACCCCACTGGTCTGACAACCTAGCTGCGGACAGCATTTGCCTCGAGATAACAAGGTGTCAATGCAAAGTAGGATGCAAAAAAGATGCAACTGTGCTAAAATAAATTTAACCCCCACTTCATTCTGGACTCATCTGGGTCTAGAATCCCCTCAAATACCAAAAGTCTAGCTAAATCAACGTACAGCGTGCAGCCACCGTGCCTCGAGTATCTACGCTTCATCAACCCCTTTTTCTAACCCAAACAACTGCAATATTATATTTTACACACACACCCATACACTTTACTATGGTATCCGATAATTACATAATCATTTATCGAATTAAAAATATAACGTCGCGCGCAACTTACGAAGCTATGAAAGTGTTATTCGTTAAACGTCTTACGGAATGTCGAATCAAAGGTGGTTTTACATAGTGATTTAGTCATTAATGTGTTTCGTTTTCCCTTGGATTTTCAATGGCAATAATAGCCTTGAACTATAGCTGAGTTCCAGAATACAGCTAAGTCGTATCATTTAACAAATACCTAGTACATTAGTTTTTCTTGAATACCTTATTTTCCTTTGTTGAATTATGATATATATTGTTTTGAGCATAACCGTTTTGTAACATAACGTAGTGTCCTAATCTACTAGACGATCACACAAATAAATCACGGCCAATGATTTAATTTGTAATTAATAAATAGATGTACTCCTCAAGTATGTCATAATAACGTAGGAGACGTAGAGAGGTATATATGTATTACTACGAGTATTACCTCATTCTACGGGTGGTACCGCTTCCAGCGGTCATCTTTTAATTATTAAATAAATACATACTAAGTACTGTAAGTACATATGACTGTACATAACACATATGAATATACATCTATAAGCAGGATATTTATTTCTCTTACAGAAGATAGGACTAGTCCAGAACCTATTTGTTAAAGATTGGTACTCGTGACCAGGAACACAATTGTCTTCTTACAGCAGTACTTACTTACTTCACACCTAGAACTATTTGTTATAGATGGTAGAAGCTGCAAAAAATTAAAATGATAATTAAATAGTTAATACTCTTTTAGAACCATAGAAAAGCATTTTTACGTGTTTATAGTTTTTATGCATATATATACTTTTATAAATACACTATACATAAATATACTTTTATCAGGTTAGTTAATAAGTAGTAGTAAAATAAGAGCTCACCGACATTGTTTTATTCTTTTTTATGGTTTTTTCCTTTAAAAATCCAATAAAACTTATATTTTTATTTATCTGCATAAAATAGGCTTTCTTAACGTATCTTTTGTTACTTAGAAAAACCTGAGGTTTTTTTTTGGTGGCGCCTGAAAGTAAAAAGTATTTCATAAAATTTTAATCTATGTAAAAATTTTCAAGAAACTACTTAAAATATCACATTTTTTTATGCCAGAAATGAATTCTACGTCTTTAATTTACCTGAAAAAGACACCCATCTTGATGTAGTTGACAAACTCAGACAGTTTAATTTTTTTAAATGACGCTTGGCGCAGTGCATCTTTGAAACCCCTTCCCCCCCCCAAATTAAAGAGGCTCCCGAAGGCTACCGATCTTTATCGGTAGATATTGGTCCAATAAACAATTGTGGCAAGTGGCATCCTTTCTTCCGGAAAACTAAACTGATGCCTTTTTTGGGGTCTAACAGTCTAAGCTACAAAGTCCCTACAGAATTACTCAACCCTATAGAGGCCTGCTCGTCCATTAACAATGTGTATCATATTATCATGGACGAGTAAATATTATTAACAATTTATAAAAATAGCAACCACTTTAGTTTTTTCTTAGCATTCACACTGTATCGGTAGTAATACTTTATATTCTCTGGTATCGGTATACCTTTTTAATCGACTTCAAAAAAGGAGGAGGTTCTCAATTCCACGGTATGTTTTTTTTTTTCGTCGTTGTTATTCCATAACTCCGTCATTTCTGAACCGATTTGGATCATTCTTTTGGTCATGATCTGATGAAGGTCTTCAGAGATAGGCAGTAGAACTTCTCAGAAAATGACAGCATACGTCTCGAAATTGAGGTAATCGCTTTGTACTTGGGTGCTGATTACAAGGTATTACTTGAAAATCGACATTCTTCCATCTGACCTTCGATCCTGGCTTCATCACCATATTCACCATAAAACTGTTCAACGGATCAGAGTCGGCGTATTTCCTACATAACATAACGTTTCAGGAAGAAAGAAGTCGGCAAAAGTGTTGCTTCGGTACCATCGGTCTTTATAGAATTATTATTAACTTTTTAGTGAATGACTGCTATTGAAGTCGGTTACTTTTTTTTTGTTAAAAGTTTATTTTATTAATTACAAGTTCTTTCCATTTTCCATCCGACGACGACGCAACGCGACGGTTCCCTGGAAGGTATTACTTACTATGCGTAATGACTGCCGCTTTTTAGGGTTCCGTAGTACCTAAAAGGTACAAAAGGAACCTTTATGGCGAGACTCCGTTGTCCATTCGTATTATGTCGCAGCCTCATAACTTTAGAACCGTTAAAGATAAAGACATTAATTTTGGTACAAAAATAGCATTAGTTTGCCCACATAATGTGTATATGTGTAAAAACTATTTGAATTTGAATTTGAAAAAAATATATGAAAAATTTGAAATTGTTCAAAATATTTCCAAATCAAAAGTGAGAAAAATAAAAAATATTATCCTTAAAATACAACACAGCTGTCAAATTGTAGATATTACAAAGTTGATTGTAAAAATATATACTGTTACTATATTTACTGGCACTGGTTTCGAGAAGTCTTTAAAAAACCACAAAAATATGTATGTCCCCCCTCTTATCTCCGAAGCTGGTAGACCGAAAAATAAGAAACAAATGTGGATTATAGAAAAATGCTCTGAACACTACATGCAAACCAAATGAAGGTTATGAACGGCGAACTACATGACCGTCAAACAGATTTTTACTAGCACGGTGTGTAGTTTTCGACCCTTGCTTGCTACCCGTTAATAATGCACTTAAGTATATTATCTAGGTTAACAAATTAAATGTATACACATAAGTTAAGATAGCCCTAAGTAATATAATAATGTAACGTGCAAAAATACTCCATTATGTACTTATCCGAAATAAATTCATTCATTCATTTATTCATTCATTCATTCATTCATTATAGATCATAACTGGCCAATTACAGGAAAACTATAGCAATTTAAAAAAAGTTGAGCACAAATGAGAAATATGAAAAAAGGAAGTAAAATTAATAAAAAAAAAATTTATAAAAATTCAATATGGGTATCAAATTGTAGGTATTAAAAAGTTTATATTAAAAATATATATGTTGGCTATATTTAATTGCATCTACTTCGAGAAATCCTTGAAAACCATAAAAAAATGTATGTCCCCCCTTATCTCCAAAACTGGTGGGCCGAAAGATGTGAAAAAATTATGGTAATACGTGTTTTGGTTTTGGGTCAATATTTTACACAACATATAAAAATTTCAGGTTTCTGTCTCATTCCGTCTAAGAGCTACAGACTCGTGACATACGGACAGACAGATGGACAGCGAATTGACCTTAATAGGGATCCAATTTGCCCTTTGGGTACGGAACCCTAAAAAGAAAAACATAGTAACCAGGCCCAGCGGAAACACTTTGAATACTGCAACGATGACGAATGTTAGATGAGATGACAAATAAAATTGATCAATAATGCGTTTATCTACTTATTATGTATTAAAACTGATAGTTACTTCACAAGCTGAAATGATTTACGTATAAAAATTAAATAAGCTGAATACTGAATATCGTACATGTATGTACGATTTGCGATTCGATCACACTGATATTTTTGTTATCCGAGTCTGAATGCAGGTTTGATGATTTGGGGTTTCCTCCCAGTGGCCTTTTTTCCACAATAAAATGTAGCCTATTTGCTGAACAAGTCCACAAATTATCCCTGCAATTAGACGGATTGCAATTCGTTGATACTTGGGCTGCAGAGCAGTGGCGTGCATTGAACTTTTTTCCGGAAAAGCAATCAGAAGGTCAAGTTTGACAATAAAAAAAATATGAAAAAAATTTAATAACACTTAGAAAAAAATATTTTTGTATGACGCCAGGGTAGGCACTGCCTACCCTAGAGTGAATATTTTCATAGAAACTTTTTTTTCAATAATTATTTAAATTTTTTCATATTATTTTTATTGTCAAACTTGACCTTCTGATTGCTTTTCCGGAAAAAAGTCAATGCACGCCACTGCTGCAGAGTTAAAACCTAACAAGCAACGAAACCTACTTTCAGATTAACAATATTAAAAGGAATTATTATATTGCCTCTAGTAGGGACAGATATAAAGTACACCGACAACCGAACAAAAAAAACTTGTGTTTTACATGTCACAGGTATGAAAAATAGACAGAAAGCCCACTGAGACAATAATTGAATTAGGTATCAACTTTTGTACTTAGTAAATCTAAGTACCATACAATTTTTGATTCTGCAAAATGGAAAATTGGTGTACCAGCTTGGTATTTTACATTTTTTTTTCTCCACAAAATGCATAAGATGACTGATACACTTTTGGCACAGTTAAAATCAGCATTAATTTTTTTCTAAAAATTCCCAAATTGCTTGGTATTTCGGAAGTGTAGGTTAGATACTTGAGATTGAGAGTAGGCAATAAAAAAATAACATCAAAAGATGTAATTTGAAGAAAAAGTGTCATAAAAACTAACATAAGGTGGAGATTTTACAGAATGTCCATATATAAAGTCCAAAAATCGCATAACCGGTGATATCTTCATAAGAGAAATTATTAATCGGGCGAATAAAAATATAATTAGCGCCTTCAAGTGTCCGGAATAAATAGCAAAGCGTGCGACTAAAAATACTGAGTGGGCGAATTTAAAATATGAAATATTGAAAATATTTCACCAAAAGTCAAAAAATAGGTGCTACGACGAGTGAAGCTAAGGAGCGTGTTAGGTTTACATGTAAGATAAAATAAGGAGCCGAGCGTAGCGAAGCAAAGCGAGGCGACGACGTCCCTAGTTTTATTACATAAAATTAAATTGTCACTGAAATTAAAAAAAACTCCTTTCCACATTTTTATTCGCCCACAGTCTTTCGCCCACTTAGTATTTTAGTACGCTATATTCAGTATTTTTGACACCTTAAATTTGAATTTATATTCGTTCGTTTAAATACTACCCTTTTCATAAAAATCAAATTGTGTTAGTTGGGTAGAAAACGAGCCCAGCTAACAGCGTAAGGATATGATTTACTCGATTATTACTCTCTGTATAAACTGAAATCGTTTTGCCCATTTGCCCCATCACTAGCGCAAGTAACGTTGCATACCCAGCAATAATTTACTAATGTAAATTAAAAAATTCTGAGTACAGTTTTGAACATTAGATATTTATTTCATGTCCTTAGTGAAATTAGTAAGGTGTTAGTTTTAATAAATATTTATATTTGACAAAAATAGTTTAGAAAAGTTACCTAAACAGTTTTAACAACGCTACTAGAGATCAAGTAATCAACATTCACATGAGATTAGGTGGGTTGGTTTACATTACACCAAGGTAATTTACAATTCGGCTAATTATTTTGGCAGAGGGGTGACATAGATTTGGAGGGAGCTAGCACAACGGCTTCAAATTTCGAAGTTTTCTAACGAAAACTCTTTCACGACTGCTTTATGGAGAACAACCATGTCAATATATGACCGCAGCTTCATATAATATACTCGTAGCTTTTATTTTATGTAGCAAAACACAATTTTTGCCCTTGATTTGAACAAAGCTGCTATACGAAATACGAAATAAGTTATACACCAAGAGCTTCAATATGACATGTGTTTCAACACTATTGAAGGATTTTCAAATTTGGTGCAGATTGCATACAAAAGCTACCATGATCCTTTCCTTTTGAAACCCAGAACTAGGGAAGATTGATCCCCGTAAAACACCTGCGTAGGTGTGGTGGCCCCTTCTATATGCCCATGAATTGTGTACTTATGTTTTACGTATCTTCAGGAATGGACGAGTGTCAGCGTCAGCGGAGGGTCCGTCCCGACGCAAGAGCAACCTTCACAATGCCATGGCTAATGAAATGGACACATCGTGGGGTGAGCATACCAAGACAATCCATATATTGGGTGTTATGATGAAGTTGCGGAAGCCGGAAACTAGTGATAGTACTCGTTCATACCATAGTATACTGTGCCCATACGAACAACTTTTACTACGGAACCAACCATCGAATCGCGAAAAAAAAATCAGCTGTTCCATAGAACAGTTACATAGCTACCCGACCAAAATGTACGAGGCAACAGTATTTTTTTCTCGATTTCTCAATTTTTTTCACGAAAAGTAGTTCCTATGAGTACGAGTACTATCGCCAGTTTCCAGCTTCCGCAACTTCATAATCTTAAGGCCCTTAATATCGCCAAATGGGTACTTTCTAAAGCCTACTCCTCGTTTATGGCCAAACCAAAAATAATGAAAAAATGTATTATGAATAATCAACTCTTAGACAACATATGCAACAGTTTTCTTTTTCATACCACCAAAACTTCTACATGATTTTTTTTTTTTACTGAATGGTGTTTTTTGACCTCAAATTCCCTACTGCTCCTGAGTGGCTTGGCCGATTGAATTCATCTATGCTTTGATAAATAGATAAACTTTATAGCTATAAATATAACATAAGATTATTCAATCGAGTAATCACGTCCAAGTGAAAAGTATAATTTTCTCCTATTTCGCCCTCTCAAGGACGCAGCGAGTGTCGTAACAGCCACTATGCATTGCGCGCTGATATGAACGTTATTTCAATGTCGTTTCCGTTGATATTTGTAGTGACAAATATCGAGCTGCTAATTTGGCGATGGTAAACGCCTTAAGGGAATCATTGAGTTATAGCCCGCGGCCGCGATAAACCGTGATCGATTGATAAATGGAGATCGGAGAATCAACCGCCACTTGAGCAGATAAAGAACAATCTGAGACAACCAACCAATGACCAATTTGTGAAATTTAATTTTTAAATCTTTGTTTTTGGGCACCTCGATGCAGGCCATCCTTTAATGTCATTCAAAACGGTTTATGAATTATTAGACTTTAACATCAAAGAAAATCACCCACCGTCCTTTTTTTTACAAATGGAGCCCTTTGAAAATCAAAAAATCTTTTAAAGATAAGGGTTGCAAAAAAACACGATTTAAGGTTAAACCTCAATCGCTTAGCGCAAAGTGCATAAGTTAACTTTGTTTTTCTTGTTTAGAAGTTAATTAATTGAAAAACCTTTTGGTATGTGGCAATTGGTGCCAATAGTTCAGTATTAGTGAGGTTTATAAATCATGTGTTTGGAATTGTATGCACAATTAGTCATGATCTTGTCCAAACAAAGTAAAAACAGCATTTTAAGGTGATTTTGAGAAGATAATAACTAATTGTGTACACAATTTCAAACTCTTGCTTTATAAACCTCACTAATGCTGAACTATTGGGGTGCTTTTAATTTTTTTATTTCTCAACAAGAAAAACAAAGTTAATGTATGCACTTTGCGCTAAGCGACTGATGTTTAAACTTTATGATATTTTCTCTATTACTGTTATTAAATTTCTCTTTCATGGAATATTCTCTGCTTTTTTCCATTTTCTTTATTTTTTACCACATCAGCAGTGGAATGTATACCTATAGGTAAGCTTAAAATAATTCTAAGTAGGTAGGTATATCGTTAAGAGGCTATACGAATTTTAGTTTTGTCACTGTCACTCCAAGCGAAAACACGCTCTGTGCGAGAGGGGCGGATTCAGGGCGAAAGCAAAAAATGTTAGTTTTATAATTTTTATAAAAAAACTAAAATAGCTAGCAAAATTTCAAATATCAAATATCTAGATATTGTTAAAACACACCTAATAAAATATGTTTGAGTTCTGTATGTGGTTCCTATTCGGCAAACGCGGAGAAAAAGTGTGTTTTAAGACCTCATTTCAACAATTATTTCTATCGAGGAAAATGTATTCAAACATGTGTTCCAATTTCAAAACCCCAGATTATATAGTCAAAATGCATATACCAGAAATTTATTAAAATTTTCCGTGTATTTCATGAAATACACAAAAAAGAAGCACCTCTTTTTTTTTACATAACGTCTTAAAAGGTCCTTTGAAATGAAATGAGGTACCTATCATGCGTTTTTCAATTTAGGGGATCATGACAAATTAAAGGTTTTAAAAAAAAACAAAGCAAGTCAAAGGTTTAAAAAAAGACTAAGTATGCCGAAATTTTTTAAGTATTTTAAGCATTTTACGAAATTAGGTATATTTTATTACCAAAAGATTCATAGTTTTAGATTCATAATTGATTATAAACGACTAACCGCGTATTTCGGTTGAATAGGTTCACTGTAATAAAATTCGTGCAGCTTCCTTGGAGGCAAACGAGGCTACGCGACGGTTCCCTTTTTGGCACTTTTCGAGTAGTCAGGCGAAATTTGACTATACAGAGTGTTAAGATGAAGTTGCGGAAGCCGAAAACTGGCAATAATACGTATCCACACGAACAACTTCTCGTGAAAAAAAAATCGAGAAATAAAAATCAGTTGTTTCATACATTTTGTTTGGGGTAGCTATGTAATTTTGCTATGCAACAGCTGATTTTTTTTCGCGATTCGAGGATTTGTTCCACAGTAAAAGTTGTTCGTATGGACGAGTACTATTGCCAGTTTCCGGATTCCGCAATTAACACCCAGTATATCGTGAGTAGCCGATATACTGGGTGTTAAGATGAAGTTGCGGAATATTTTATAATCAATTCGCTTTGCTGTGTTAATTCGAAAACAATTTCGAGATTTAGGTTTAATAAGCCGTATTTTAGAACTTGTGGTCTATAAAACCCCATGATGATGGATATTTTTACGAAAAAGCTGCAACTTCCATTTGCCTTCGTGTGACGTCACGTGAGAAATGGCTGTTTAGAAATTTGTCTTTTGCTATGAAGATAAATTTACAATAATTTGCTTCCAACTAATTTGAAAGCTGTATGACAGATGAGTAAACAGAGACAGACCACTTTTTTTTATAAGCAATCACACATCACAATCAGTGTAATGTCTAAAATTCTCAAGTGACGTCATATCGGACATGTCTTTAAAAAAATCTTTAAAAAATAATTGTTAATTTTTATACCAAAATAATGAAAACTAAAATGACTTAAATTCTCTGAAAAAAAATGTAAAAAATATCTTTTAAAAATTCGGCCATGGGAATTACGTGGTATCGTTTCATGATGGTAGTATCTACCTGTAAGACTTGAAAGGATCGGATTCTAACAAAGACACAGAGGTATAATGGTTACAAAAGCTCACCTTGAAGTTTCGCGTCTATATGAGTCACGCCTTTGGGCCTCAGAACTTTTAACCTAAAAAAATATCGCCAATCTCTAGGTAAGTTTTTATGACTTAAGACCAGTCGAGGATGGCAATTCTGACACAAGCAGCAAAATTGCGACGGCAGATATCGAGTGATTTTTAGGCGGATTTTCTACGAATATGTACTGATTTTCTCGACAAAAAATCCAGAAAGTTGTATTCCTAACATTTTGTTGTCTTCATTTGAAGAGATTTAGTCACTTGACTTTGAATCACATGGTATCTATCACGCAATAAACAAAAATCGAATGAAAGATATTACGAGTGAAATATATTGCGAGAATAGCCGCCCTGTTCTAATTGATATGGATCACCCGTTATATTATGTTAATAAAATACAACAGTTATAACAAAAAGTGTTCGCCTGGCAACAGTTGTCGGATTACCAACAAGTACGTTAACGTTTGAAGTTATTTATGAAAAACTCCGCGACATCGCCTCTGCACCTTTATGTGACTTGAAGGCTGCAGAGCCCATACCACAGAGATCCACCTCTCCAGAGTCCACAAAAGTGTGACGTCAGAAGATCTGATGCGTCACATGTGCACAGGTCACGTTGGAGAGAATTAGAGCGTGAATAGTGCTACACGGATCTGAAAGACAAAAAGATTTTTTTTTCTACTATCTTTATGAAAAATTTCCATTTAATACTCGAAATTAGTTATGAAAATCGAACTTTCCGGGCCCCGTTGCGGAATGACTATCAGGTCAGTTTGAAATATCGTATTGAAATTTCATTTATTGCAAAATTAGGTTCTGTTTGACGTTTATCTTCATTTCATGCTGAATTAGTTAGGTTCTTTTTGACGTCCTTAGTTTGTCTTTAGTATCGAAATTCCCTGCGTTCCGATTCACGACATAATCGATTATATCGCGTCTGACACTCTTTTTTCGCAAAATGATACTGGCCACAAATAAAAGTCGCCGGGCGAAGCCTGAAAAAAAAAGGTGAAAACCGCGCCGTGCTTTGCTAAGTCATAAAATACATTAAATTTGAAAGGAACAATTAAATATTTAAATACATAAATCAGGTAGTAGAAAAAGTATCGTTCGCAACGAGTAAAAAATGGGTTTTCTTACCCTCAGAATGTAAGCTTTCTTAAACTAGCTTCATTCCTCTGGTAAGAAAATCCGCCATTTTATACTCGTCACGAAATATACTATTTAAGGGGCTCCACAATGCTAAACATCAGTTCCGACAATGAAGAGGGTAAAAATAAAAAATAAATGGCGTGTTTTTTGACTCAAGACAATCATTAATTACACTTTATAAATAAACATTTTATTTTATAAATTTTAATCTTCTTTAATTGTAATACTTTTAAAAACGGATAAATTTCACGAAAAAAACGATTCCGTTTCCAAATTTCAAAACCGATTGAAACGAAACCAACACACAGACACTTACTACAAAAAACATCTTTATTACATGAAGAAATTATAATGTCGCCGCGATTTCAGTGCGGCATCTGATTAGAGCAGGATAGGTAGGACTCACTGTTAGCATTAAGCAGCCCCTTAATAAGCTAGGACCGTGACAGCGTTAGTTTTTTTTTGTATGTTTTCTTAGGGTCTGTAGTTAAATCTGTAGCTAAATATTTTGGTGACTATACTCATATATTCGCGTTATAGGTTCTTTATAGCAAATAGCTTTTGCCCGCGGCTTCGCCCGCGCTGATTTCGTTTGCATTTTCCCGAGATAAAAAGTGACTATCCGGCCCATAAACCATCTCTATGTAAAAATTAAGTCGATCCGTTGCTCCGTTGCTGTGTGAAAGAAGGATAAAGCAACAAATTGCCCATCTTTCTGAAACTTGACATACTTCATACAGTATCACTTAACAATAATATTTGGCCTTGTCCGTGTAGATCACGCAATAATTTAGGATGACGATGGACTAAATAAATGACCGATGACTGATGACTGATGCATAAAATTTTATTTGTGCCCCTAGCGTTGCCATCCGTCCGGATAAAGCCGGACAGTTTTAGGCTTTCTGACCTCTTGTCCGGCCAAGTTTGACTGCGTCCGGCCCGTCCGGCTCTTGTTAGGCTTTAATGTCTATCGTTCCGTCACTTCAGTCGGAAACGAGCGAGCGAGACGAGGCTCGCTGACTCGCCAAGGCACGCTGGTTCACATACTACCTAAATATTTTATATTACTACCCGCGGCTGCGTCACCCCCGCACCGCACACACCTTTGAATTTTTTGTCAAAAATCCCTTTTTTAGCCTTGGAACTTTCCCCAGTCAAATTATTATAGGAAGCCTAAATTTAATTACGCGTTTTTCATGGAAAGGGTAATTGAACTTTGTTACTGATCACTTACAAAGTCTCCAGTATGAATTTGGCTATACTAACCAAAAGTCGCCTTATATTTATGTCGGAGATAAATTTTTAAAACCATGAAATTATCATTTCACTAGTTTAGGTTAGGTTATTTTATAAAAAAACCTAACAAATCATACAATGAAATTATAATTTCACGGCTCTTACAATTAACCTGCGACATATACAACAGATATAACGGTTTTTGTAAACTATTGCCCCTTTTTTGTACAAACTTGTGTACAAAATAAATTAATTAATAATTATATGTAGAGAAAACTTGCTAGGAGTTTTCCATGAATTAATTTATAAGCTAAAGGCACATTCATCTACGTGTACGAAAAGAACAGCTGCGTCGAAGGTTAGTAAAGACAGCTGTGTGTTCACACTAGTTTTCCAATCAATCGATAGTCTTAAAGGATAAAAACACTTCGTTTCTCATATTCTCCAGATCGGCCGTCTCACATCGAAGGAAGGTACAAGAAATACTCCACGACATCCTCAATATATTCCAAGAAAGCTTTGTCCCAACAGAGCGAACACGTTGAAAGGTGAGTCATTCACGACAATAATATTTCAGCTGATATAAAGACATTGGAATCACTTATAAAAATGGTTTAAACATTTTTATAATTGGCAACGACAGACGTTTATAAGAATTGGGAAGTAGAAGACGAATGAAAATTTTATTAAATGTTTGTACGAGTATACTAAAAGATAATTTCAATACAAATAAAAGTGTCTATTACGTAATATTATTTATTATTAGCTACATGTGTTATGTATGTGTGACATGCAGGTCTTGGTGGTACGCGTGTTGCACAAAGTGTCATCAAGACGACGGCGGGATTCCATCCTGGGAACCACCGAACTGGCAGAAAGTATGCCCGTACCCACTCTGCCCTTCATACAGACAATTTGCTCAGACTCTATCAGTATTCATTATTGGTAAGTAACTTCCTTGGTTTTATTGGCTTCGGCTTAGATGGTTGAAATCGTTATACGAGTTCATTCGGTATTTGTGCATTCTTAACTTGCTATTGTTCTGCTTATGGTCATAACGTCATAACTTAAGCGGTGTCACCTGGAATGAGTTCGGTTGAGAAATTTCTGTCTGCCATTTTATGTAGAAAGACAAATATTCTGTGAAAAGGTTCCTCAGCTCTGTCTGCAGACTGCAGTAGGTATGAAAACTATCGGGCTGAAAGTTGGCTTGCAGGTTTGCAGGTTGCATTTTACATGATGTCTCATTATTTAAATAGGTACATATAGTATATATGATTTAACTTGACTTTTTTGTACAGACACTTTGTATTTGTTTAATTTTTCTACTTATCCGTTCGTGATAAAGTCAAAAATAGCTGGGCTGGTTGATCTATGGCTTCTACGAATAAGTGCACAGATATATTTGGAACCCGGAAAAGGCACGGAACATTTTCGATGACTTCACATTATAAAAATTCATATCAAGTGCTAGATGACGCGTCTTTAGAAGCAGATCATAATCTGCATTGATGGAACCCATATTGTGTTTGTGTACGACAATACTTACCAGACTCCTTGTTTGCACTGTCAGTCAATTTCTTTAAATAAACAATAGATAATGGTATGATCTACCAGGAATACTGGTCTGGGTGACGATATGGGTGATGCTGGGCAGCACGGCGGCGCCCGGCGGCCAGCTGTTTATGCTAGCTGTACTCACGATCGCAGCCCACTTCGGCGGCTGGCTCATGGTCAAGATTACCACGCTACCCGCGCTGATAGGCATGCTCATAGTCGGCATAGTCATGAAGAATGTTGGCTTCGTCGACTTTGACGAGTCCTACCAGCATGTCGCTTCTGTTATCAGGTAAGAGTATGTCTGAATTATGCACGCAGAGTACGGACGACTTAAGAGTCGATTCTTCGAATTTGTAACAAAATAAATATAAATAATTATAACGCCCAAAATACAACCTTTAGCTGAGAACAATGTATACAAGTAGTTCACTTTATTCATAAACACATTTTTTATTATATTATGGTAGCTTCAAAATAATCGGTGTGTCCATAAGAGTGAAGTTGGAAATTTTCTAATTTAATTTTCCTTACTTCATTAACTTTCATTTATTTTGGGCGTTATAATTATTTCTTTAAATTTTGCTACTAATCTGAAGAATCGACTCATAAGCTCGAATTGAGCTCGGTTAAAAAAGTTGTTATTAAACACAAACATAAACAAGATTTCAAATTCTCATTTTATCATAACTGTTAAAAAGACTTATCTAAATGCCTATAAATATCACACTTACTACTTATAACTTAACTAAATTATTACCAGTTGATGATGGCTATGTGTTGTCAATTGTTTTAACAAAGATAGTAACTTTGTTTTAGCAACTACTACTGCAGGCTGAACCATAGAAGTGTTTATTGTTTATATTTAGCACAAGAGTAATGATTTTTTTTACCAGCACTGACATTTTCTGAGCGTGAAATTAAACTGGATCCTCGACTCTGATTTAGGTTTTATAACAACTGAAGCAAGTAATATCCTTTTAAATTTCATTACTTTCTAGTCACGTATTCATTCTTATCATTACTGACAATTTTCAGAAAAATCGCTCTTACCATAATCCTGACTCGAGCTGGTCTGGACTTGGATCCAGTCGCAATAAAGAAGTTCTTCTTCACCGTCATCAAGTTGAGTTTAATTCCCTGGACGTTCGAGTGCGTACTCTGCGCAGTCATGGCTCACTTTCTGCTCGACCTGCCTTGGGATTGGGGTAAGTTCGTGTCTTTATTATACCTTTTTCCCTAACGTGTGATTTAACGCCAAGGAGTTTAAATGACTGTAATTTTGAAAAACGTTTATTTGCGGGTTAGCCACCCACAAAATGTACGTTTCTCGGAAGGGTATGAGATAAAGCTTCTGCTATTATTTATCGTCTCCCGTGTTCTTGGTCCAGTTACACAAACAGCACTTACTATTTATTCCGTCAATTCTAGCACTTTTTTGTCGTACGAAGCATCAAGCACTGGTTTGTCCACGTTGACGCTAGTTGCCAACCTTGGTCTCCACTGAACTTTTGGATGCCTTCTGATTTCGGTTGCCTCGATTATTTTGCAAGGAACAAAGAATCCCTTCATGATAATGACGAGTCATAATCTCGTACGCCTGTGTTTAAATACATTTTAAAGCGAGTTTATTGCTTAGAAGTTGTTTGCTACATGCAGTTGTTTGGTTGTTTGGTTGCACTGCTTCCAATTGTACCCATTGTAGCACTTGAGAAAGTACGTTGCGGACATGACTGAGTTCAGCGTCCAGATATTGTGGATTGCACAGACTCAGCTCAGTGCTCTGTTGATTAGCGTTGATGAGCAATTTTATTTAAATCTCTTGTTATTATTATAGACATTCAGATACCTATCAAATGTACGTACAGTCCATCCGAAGACGTAAAATTGACACTTGTGTCAACATTAAGTTAAAATGGCTTCCGTCAGTCTTCATCAAAAACACAAGGTCATGGCATATGTCTGATTGGTTCCAGCATTCCTGCTGGGGTCGATTATCGCAGCCGTGTCGCCAGCCGTGATCGTGCCTTGTCTATTCCGGCTGCGGGGGAAGGGCTACGGCGTCTCCAAGGGCATCCCGACCCTGGTGCTCGCGGTCTCGGGCGTGGATGACGCCGCCAGTGTCGCGATCTTTGGAATCGTCTCATCGATCATGTTCTCCTCCTCTTCGCTTACCATGAACATTATTCAAGTAAGTATTTTATTGACTTGAAAATTAAGATCAATGAGATTTAATAAACTGTGTTCCCTGAAATTTACAAATTCTGAAAGGTCGTTATTCTTAGAATCGCAAAATTTATTTAAGGCCCACTTGCACCAAACAACTTAACCCCAGCAAATAACTTTTATTCTATATTCTTGTCAGATCAACACATAGAGATTAGGACACAGCGTAAAAAGATAGTTAACCTAAGTTAAGTGTCTCGGTGAAAGTAGGCCTTGTGTTGTTCATCCATGTTTAAAGGAAATCCGAGCTGGAAAGACGCCTATGACAACTGTAGCTAAGTTCACGGAAAACCAGATAATATGTAGTCTGTGATTGTGTATGAGTCATGACTACTTATTATCAAAATAGTGGAATAGTTAAATAAATAACTCATCTTGAATTAAAAACACTTGTACTTATAGTTTCACTTTATTTATGTTAACTCCCAACCGGTTTCGGATTTTACTCCATTTTCAAGGGAAGATGTTAATTAAAATATTTCACTGACTCCAGACATGAACATTATCATTGTTTACGTTGCTCAGAGCTAGAGCCTGGAGTCAGTGAAATATTTTAATTAACATCTTCCCTTGAAAATGGAGTAAAATCCGAAACCGGTTGGGATTTAACATAAATAAAGTGAAACTATAAGTACAAGTGTTTTTAATTCAAGATGTGTTTCAAGTTTCACCAAGTGCCAACAATCGCAAGTATAAATAAATAACTCTATGTACGAATTTTTCATGAGTATATTGCTAAGCCAAGCTTAATAAATACATGACTGGGACACGCTTAAAAAAAATAAACGGTTTTTTATTCATTCGCCTACCAACGCAACTTTCCATGACTTTTACAGATTTTTCATTAATTTATAGCAAAAATTATAAGCACGAAAACATGAACTATATATATTCACAAAGTATAGCGCCAAGCAAGAGAAAAAGACCTCACGGTCTGGTTATTTTTTTTAATAAATACATAAATTTATGTAAGTATATTTATTTACAAATATGGCTTGTTTATTAGTATTAGAATAATTTACTGTCTCTGTTCTTTTTGCATCCCCAATACCCAGGCACGAGTCTTTTTCCTTGATAACTAATTACAACACTCTTGAAAACAAAAAGAAATAACTACTGAACAACTGTTCTTTAACCCAGGGTCCAATCAGCGTAATCGGCGGTATCGCATTCGGCGTTCTGTGTGGATACCTGGTGAAATACATCCCGGAGAGGAATGACGCATTCCTGGTGCCATTGAGGGTGCTGCTGCTGCTCACTGGAGGACTACTATCTGTGCTTGGCTCTGAGGAGGTTGGCTGGGGAGGGGCAGGTCAGTCACTTTACTGTTCTCATGTGTCTCTCCTCTGTTATACTGGAGAGGAATGACGCATTCCTGGTGCCATTTGAGGGTGCTGCTGCTTACTTGAGGACTACTGAGGAGGCTCTGAGAAGGCCGGCGGGGGATGGGCAGGTGTGTTACTTTACTGTTCTCATGTGGAGACGAATGACGCATTCATGGTGCCACTGAGATTGCTGCTGGTGCTCACTGCTTTCCGTGTTCGGCTCTGAGGATCTTGACTGGGGAGGAGTAGGTGGGTCAATTTACTCTTCTGTTATCTTGTAAAATAGTGATGCATTACAAGTACCTCTGACAGTAAGCAGATATAAATATGACCATTCCTCTAAAGTTTTGACAGTTTAACAAAACTAAATATTTCCAAAAAGGTTTTGGAATCCTAGCTATAGTTGGCTTTTTAAAAACTCTATTAAACTCTAAAACTCTATACAAGTATTCAGTGTAAATCGACCAAAAAACACATTCTACTTGTAATACTGAACTCGAAGAATTATTGCAGCACTCAGAACATACATCAGTGTTGCAGAATAAGGGAAAATTTCTAAGTTAAATGCTAATAAACAACATCAGTATATACAAGTTTGTTATTTCAAGGTTGTCTTATCCTACTCAGGTCCTCTGGCGGTGATAGCATTCGCGTTCATCGCATGCAAGAACTGGACGGAGCAGGGCTGGGAGCTGGACGACAACCCCGTCGCCACCGCCTTCGAGATCTTCTGGATGTTCTTCGAGCCCATGCTGTTCGCCATCACTGGAGCACAAGTTGTTGTGAGTACACACTCACATGAGTGCATGAGTACATTAAACACGTATCATTAAACACGATAGAACCTTTTGGAATTGGTTACACGGCGCATTGAAAACACGCACACGCATGCACTTTCGACGAAGTTGTTAAGGGTCCGTATAATGTCACATTGTAGAAATTGTTCAATCGGTTTAATAAAAATAACGTAACTATACTTCTGAACGGCACGTCTTAGCGAAAACGCAAAAGCTTTAAGTTCGCTTGATAGAAACAAATTACGAAGTTACCTCTAAAATGTATGTTTTTAGAATGTTAAAGGGCCTTCCTTAAAATAAGAAACAAAGTTTGTTGTTAGATTTAAAGTCGGTTTATTAATGTTTTTAGTTGCGTACCACCACACAACACGGGTACGCAAACAGTATACATGCAATAGCAACATCAAGGCGACTAATAATTCGGTACCCTCTGAATACAGAACCCTGCAATTGTAACTTTTTCTTGTTTTACTTTAGAGTACTTTAATTTGACCAAATATGGAACTTATATTGTTAATACCGGTCGATTCTCCGGATTTGTAACAAAATATTAAGAAATAATTATAATAGTAAAAATTTTAACATTGGCCGATATATTATTATTTTAGCAGCCGGGTTGTGCTAAACCCAGCTTTTTCTTATTAATCAAAACAGAACAGTTAAATTAAAAATCTGCTCAATAGTTATTCAACAAAACCTATGTGTTACGTATGCTGCCATTGCAAAGTTTCCATTGGTCTCTGTAAATTTGAATGTCAAGTTTTAATTTTTTTAAATTAAATATGTAGGTAGGTTTTGTTGAATAACTATTGAGTGAATTTTGAATTAAAGTATTCTGTTTCAATTAATTAGAAAAAGGCGGGTTTTTCACAACCCGGCTGCTGAACGTCTCTTAAGAAAATGCAAATTTTTCAAGGCTTTTTGTATTTGTTTTTTTGTCCTTGGGTTTCAATGTATTTTTATTACTTTCCAAGAAATTTCTGTGAAAATTACAACTGGCTACCTATTACAGCTGAAGCTGTAGACCCTTGTGACAGACAGACACACAGACAGACAGCGGAGGCTTGGTAATAGGGTCCCGTATGGCACAAAATTGCTTAGTACTCGTACATTTTATATTAATAAAAAACCGACTTTTTGCTACTTTTCCACGAATCCGTCCCACTCGCACTGAGGGTTTTTTCGCATATGGAGTAACAGGGACGCTAAAACTTTTACGTAGCGCCTTAAGCAAATACTTCTTGCTATTTGGTAGCGTTTGCCATAATGTTCAGCTTTGAGACAGCATTTATTTTTGGTCTCGGTATGCCCTTACATGATCTCTGATCTTTGTTAGCAGGCATCTTTGGGTGTACTGATTGATAATTGGGGTCCATTGCTGAAAACTGAAATAGACTAGGATTACATCTAAGTTTTCTTGAAGTTTTTAGCTATAGGTTTAAATACGCAAACACAACTTATAACGATCTAATAATTATTTTAGGTTAGTCTGTCCGAGTTGACTGCCTCTGTGGCCGTGTAGTTCACCTATGCTAACTCACAGGTTCAAATCACAGGTACTTCGGAAGGCATACGTCAAGCTGTTGGTCGAAGTACGGCAATAGGGCTCAACACCTATCACGTTGGGCATTTTGTTCTGAGCTTTTTGGGACGTAATCGTTGTCAGTGAAAAGCGGGTGTGGGGATTTACTTAGAATCCAGCCGCAAGCTTTAAGGGGTGGGGTAGAGGGATATAACCGTTTTGGACCAGTAACTTTTGCAAAAAAACTTGTTCACCTGCACTCCTTTTCGAGTTTGCTTTTGCGGCGGCACCGACTATTTTTCGTAGCAGAACTGTTTTTTGTTTGCTACGAGTCGCCGCGACAACAGCAGCAGCGTAGAAATCGTAGCATTTTGTAATTGCTTGCAATACTAATAATTACTATACTATAAATTAATGATATACTATGAATAATTATTTACTTATAATTAACATGATGTTATTTTTTTTTTGACAACATTTGTCAACAATTTAGTCTAAACTAATCTGGCTTATAAGTAGTACCATAGCAGGAAATTTTTCGTAGCAGAACTATATTGCTAGCTACGAGTCGCCGCGACGACAAACGCGTAGCGATCGTAGCATATTGTGATTGCTTGATTATCTGTTCTTCGGTGACATAAGGCGGCTGTTCCCAAAATGACTCCTATTGATAATGTTATTTCTCTATGTTTCCCTTAACGGGACACCTGACGCTAGAACATCAACAACACCATGTTTTCAAGGGTTCATTTTAAGAAACCAGGTCTCTCTTCATAAACAAGAAAATATGTTTATTTTATCGATCTTTTATCTAGGGATTCCACCTATAAACAATGTTTTAAGATTTATACTTTTGTAAAAAAAAAATGTTTTCCACTCTCTTTTTTTGGTTTTCAAACGTTCGTTTCAAAGACGCGGTTAAGAGATCAACTTGATATTTTTTTATAAAATATGCAATAGAAATATGAAGGGATGTTACCTAAATCCAATATTTTTTTCCCTACAAAATATTTCAGTATTAGCTAAAAACACACCCATTTGTTGTTTCGCTGCGTGATCACTAGTATTACGCGTCCAAGAACCAGAGTCCAAAGAGCCAACATATAATCGCCTCTAGACTTATTGTGCTGGACGGGTAATAAAAAAAGTTGCTAGAGTATGCCATCCTCTTACACGATATGTTTAAATTTATTTTAAAAATACATAGTAGTATTTAAAAAGCTGTTTCTAGACTTTTAGACTAATATGCATTCAAGTATCCAAATCAATCTCAATTATCATCAAACCAACAATCGAAAATTCTCAAAACCACTCATGAATTTTTTAACGTCTGCTTCATTTTAACCAATAATTCAAAAGACCTGCACTGTTTTTTATCTCGAATGAGGCTTATGGCAGAATAACAACGCTGCGGGTTAAACCGTGGCATTATGGTAAGCCAGTGTCTTTTTGTTGCCACGACACATGACGTGATCCATTTACTTTTATACACCTGTATTTTTTCGTTATAGGATAGAGGCAAAATTGTATTGTTAAAATGTTATTTTTCATGTGTTGTGGCGATAAAAAGTTTTTATCTATCTGTCTAAAATTGGTTATTTCTTTAAAACCGCAAATGGCATTTGTATGGTTAAAATTTATGAAAAAATATATAGTGTTATTTAAATAGCTGTTTTTAGACTAAAATTGGTTATTTCTTTGAAACCACTAATGGTATTTGTATGGTTCTTGTACTCAAATACAAGGAAAGTATTGCTTATTAAAATTATTGTTGGAATTTTTTTCCCGCCATCGCGTCCACGTGAAAAGTATTATTACGACCTAACTCGTAATGCAGTTTCTATCGATATTTGTACCGACACTAGTCGACTCAAGGTCGTTGGCGGCTACCTGCCTCTTTAGGGCCGTTGAAACTAATATTTAATTCATGTTGATTGTAAAATGAAGCATCGGAGGCTTTAAAACTTAATAGTATTATTAATTGTCCAGCTGCCCTTTCATCTACATCTATCGCTCTTTGTGCATAAAATCATCATCTCATCTAATGAATCTTTCAGATAGAAGACCTGGAGCCCCACCTTGTGCTGGTGGGCAGTGGGATCCTTTGCGCGTGCGTCGTACTCAGAGTACTGCTGACAGCTGGCTGTGCTGTCAGGAGCAATTTGAACACCAAGGAGAAATTCTTCGTTGGCCTGGCTTGGATGGCCAAAGCTACCGTGCAGGTAAAAACCGGCTCTATACTGCAAAATCCGCCATGTGATCTTAAATTTTATGCGATTTTAATTAAATTTAATTCAAAAGTCAAAATGCAAAAAAAAACAATAACTCATTTTGCAGGCGCAGCGACACTATGTATAGATTAGAAGGTCATGACAAATCTGGTAACAATAATAAAAAAGGCTAAATCTGGGTTCATAGGATAAAAGCCACCTCTCTGATGTCAAATATGTCGGTCTGGCTACGCGAAGTGGTCGCGTAATCTATTTATGAGGCCTGAAAAACTAGTTGTGGTGACCAAAGTAAAACGGTAACGGCTGAATATGATATTGCAAAAGAAATAATAATATTATTATATTATTATTATTTCTTTCTTAAATTTAAAATATTAATGCTAGTTAAATTGTACTAATGTCAATTATGTCAACACTGACTAAATAAATATTCGGTTACGTTATGGAGCAGCGCCCGTTCAAAGATTTTTAAAGGTTGTTGCTTTTACTATTTTTATTTTGAATTTGCTTATGTCCTAATTAACCTAAAAATTATGTATTTGACCCTTATCTAGTCATAAATGCTGTCATTTATGATTCGACACTCTAATCACCATGTATATGTTGATGATATTGTCTATATTTGACATACATTTTGCATCTTTAAACGGGCGTTGCTCCATAAGGCAACCGAATATTTGGTCAGTTTTTGTATTATTGACATGAGTGTAACTAACACTTATTTCCGTTACTATATTCAATTTTTCGTATCGTTTCGTTTTGTCTCTATTACTAGTTTTTCAGGCGCCATAAATAGATTAAGCAAACCACTTCGCACAGCCAGACGACATATTTGGCTTCAGAGCCTGCTATTCTACGAATCCAATTCAGCCATTATCTGAATCTGGTAACTTATCGTTACCAGATTTGCCGTGACCTCCTAGAAAACAGGTCAAATTCTGTCGAATGTCAATTTTACTTTGAAAAAAAGCAACGTAATCTAATCTCAGAAAATCTAATCATAACCACAGTAACAAATTGTTAAAGATTGCGCGGTCTGACTTGGCGGGGCCGAAGTTGGGTTCTCTGTTCTCTTTAGGGGCTGTTCATTTGTACTTATTTGACATGTATTTAATTGAATTTGACATGCGGTTAAGAGTGGATTCTCCGGACTTGTAATTAAATATAAGGAAATAAGGGCCAAAATACAACCTTTAGCTAAGACAACTTTTAACAATAGTTTGATATATGCATTAACATATTTTTCATGATATTACAATAGCTATAAAACAATTGGCTTTGCTCTAGTCGTGATAACAGCCGTAAATTTCTAAAATAATCTAATATCACGCTTATGGAAAATCCAATGGTTTTGAAGCTACCATAATATCATTAAAAATGTGTATGCATACAGCAAACTATTGTGCAACGTTTTCTTAGCTAATAGTTTTATTTTGGCCGTTATAATTATTTCTTAATATTTTGTTAGAAATCCCGAGAGACGAAACTTAACAATGTAAAACTATTAATATATTTAATATTTTATAGCTTATCGATTACTTTGTATATTTTGCAAGTAGAATAATTTTAAGACAAGAAAATTTGTACGCCTAACGGCAGAGCATACGGCACGCGCATCATACGATTAAAATCTACCTACCTGTGACTCTGCAATAATATTCTATTCAATTCTACTTGCTCCTCTTTCGAAATACATTTTACTTAGTAACTGTGTGAAAATTATACTATGGATTTACGTCTGTAACATTATTTCAGGCTGCTCTTGGCCCGGTGGCGTTGGATGAGGTCAGAAAGATGGCCGGTGTGGAGGGTCCTTCTGCAGAACTGCTTCGATACGCTGAGATTGTCCTCACCGTCTGCATTTTGTCTATTGTCGTCACCGCACCTCTTGGAGCAATCGTCATCACCATTGCTGGACCGAGACTTCTAACGAAAACTACTAAGCCGCCTGTCTTGGAAGGTAAGTCTATATTTACAATTTTACTAGTATATGATAGGCCCATACAGTTCAAATTTTAATCGTGACATCATGTTTCTCAAATTAAAAACATTTACAAACCAAAAATTTTGATATAAGTCTGAAAAAGAGAAAAAAAACAAGGCTTTTAATCAAAATGTTGTCTCTTTTTTAAACGGATTTTGTTGTTAGACTCAGAAGATAAAATCCTGGCTAAATTTATACAAACGATTCGTTAATTGTTTTAAGGATATAGAAAAATTACACTAATCACATACATAAATATTTTTACTATGTTATATAACTTAGTTCACATCTATTACAATTCACTAAGCACTAAAATATTAATATCCACCCTCGTACGAAAAATGATGTGAAGGTACTTTCCTGGGATCATAGCTGGCAGTTTGATTTGATTTAGAAGGATAATAGAACCCGTTTTCTCCAGGAGTTAGATTGTATAAAGGTGGCTGTTGGGAAGGAACTTGAGGGTTTACGTTCGGACTGTAAGGGCTGCCGTTGATATTTGGATAAATGCTGTTATTTGGGGTAACTAACGGATTTGGATTTGGAGGGCCTGAAGGAGGATAAAAATTGTTATTGGATGGGTACTGGGGATTATTGTTATTGCTTGGATACTGTGGATTATTGGTATTGATTGGATACTGTGGATTTCTCGTATTATAATTGATTGGGTACTGGGGATTGTTATTATTAGTTGGATACTGGGTATTATTGTTATTAGTTGGATATTGGGGATTATTGTTATTGTTTGGATACTGGGTATTAATATTATTTGGATATTGAGATCCTGGTAAAGAAAAGTTGTTTCTTAATTGATTTTCAGGCCTAAATGTCGAGTTGTTGGTTTGATATTGGGGACTTGAAGGAGAATAAAAACTGTTATTGCCATAATGGGGATACGAGGACGGATTTCTCGGGGAAATTTGAGGGGGGCGTTGGCTAGGATTGTAATTATAAGTGGATGGTATTTTGTTCCCGGGATATGGGGGATTTGGGTTGTAAGTTGAATTTGTATTCGTGGTAGGTTGATTAGGCTGAGGATATCCCTGGCCGAGGTTGTACAGGTTAGAATTATTAGAAGCATGTGAATATCCCGGATATGTTGGATGACCTTTCACGCCGCTAGGAAGATTCAAAGGCACAGGCGGACGTTGACTTGGATTGTACGGAGATGAAGGATAACGTGAATTATCAGTATGGTAAGGTGGCCTCGCAGAAGGGTTGTGGTACTGCGGACCTCCAGATGAATTATTTTTTTGATATGGATTGACATATACGTTACTGTGCGCTGGTCCCACTCCCGGATACTGAGATGGATTATATGGTGAAGGATTATTATAATTTGGATATGACGACGGTGTTGGATTAAAAGCTGGATATTGAGCACCTTGTGCAAAATTTGGTTGAAACTGTGGTTGACTACCATACGGAGATGGATAACCTTGGTTATGATGTAAACCTCCTTTACTTGGATATGCCGACGGTCTATACGTAGACGCTGGGGTATAAAAAGGAGCTTGTCGACTCACTCGTCCACGTTTTAATTCATCAGGAAAATCAATCTTGTTTTTTTCTTTTTGTGGCGCTTTAGGTTCTACGAATTGCACAGGTGGAGATTCCTGAAGAATCTCATGAAATATTCTTTTGAGATCCTGATCGTAATCCTTGTTTATATCTTGGTAGTCTTGCTGGAGTTTAGAATTGGAATCTTCATATGATGATAACTCTCCATTCGAATTATAATCAAAATACAATGATCCTGATAACACTGCACCATATTCTTGGTTTTCGCCCACACATTTTTTACTCAAACAGAAAATAAAATATAATTTACACACAATGCGAATGATTCCTTGTTTTTCGTATGAATACATGTTGAACACTAACCAGTAGAGCACATCGATTAGCACAATTTGTTGTTGTAACTGATGCGTCACCTTCACGATAAACTTTAACCTGTATGATCTCAGTTTTAAATCTATATCAAGAACACGAGTAGGCGTCTGTTCCTGTAATAATAAGTAAACAGTTTTAATGACAGGAAAATTCAGACAATGTTACTCTTAGAGCATATTTGTCACAATAACAGAGGTCAAGTTAATGATTGTGTGTAGTAATAACAAATAATATGATTTAGACATAGAAATAGATTTATTAATACGATATAGGTACATTATTTATACAATATATACGTTAGTTTTTATGTAAAAAAAAAACGATTGATTTTAATATAGTACCGGAAATATAATAAAATTAAATGAAAATTGGGCTTACTTTTTGATAAAATAACTTCTTACAAAAATAACAAATATAGGAATAAGCTAAATTAGTTTTAAATCTTTATTTAAGGATTTGGTCACATCTAAATAAATAGTATTTAAAATTTAATCAGAAATTCTACAGCTCAGAAGAGAGTCGGTAGGTTACATTTACATGCGCCTAGCGGTGGCGCGACCACCATAATAACCTTCGTCGTTATTTTTTATGACAACCCAAAACTGGTTCGGTCTAGGCCAAACTAGTTTATCCTTAAATCGGGTTTGGCTGGTAACATAATATACAAATACAATAAAAATAATTATAAATACTGTCTTTTACAGTAATGGGTGATGGTAACGATATAAATCGGGTTTTTATCATGCAGAAGTGTTGCAGAGCTTTTTCGCAATGAAGCGCCAACAGATTCAACTAAAGCTATACATTTATGAAAGGTCATGTTTCGCCAAAAATCATCTGAAACAGTTTTTCAAACTCGAGTATGTCAGCTCATTGAATACTAGATATCCGAACTTTAGTAACACCTTCGGAACTGCGTAGGGTCAAACAAAAAGCTTTTCGAAGCAAATACAAATATTTGATAAATTTACTAGACAAATTAAAACCGCACACATTATTTTAAAAGTATTTATTTAATTGGTTAGTAGCTACGTTCTTTGACACAGTAAAATAATTTATGCAATTAAAATTTACTGACATGGTATTTATGTAGATTGAAAATATGATTGGTTTTGTTATTAATAAAATGTATAATTGTATTGACAAAGATTATGTTAACCATGAAATGTTATTGCAAAAGTTTTGCATGCCTTAATTGGTTAAATGTGCTGTATACTTACTTGCCTAGTTTTAAGTAACATTATAATAGTACATTGTTCACCGAGGGAAGAAAGGGGAAGATTACCAACGAGGGTGTAGTTTGAGGCCCGAGGCGAAGCCAAGGGCCTCAATACACACGGGTTGGGAATCGCACTTTCTCCCGAGTGATACATAGTGCTTTATACTACACCTGCGAGGAAATAGTATAATTTTACTTTTAATCAAGATACAATAAAAGAAACCGACTGACTCGCGTGCGATTGTCACATTTTATTTCCTTCTTATTTTTTATTATGTACAGGAAAAGCAAGTGGCCAGTATCATTTTTCGAGTTTTAAGTACGAGTTCGCAAAATAATACTGGCCACTTGGCCACTTGCTCATTCTTTATGTGATTAAAAAAAAAACAGCACGTTAACAATCGATTTGCATATACTTTTTCTGCCCGCTCAAGCACGTTAACAATGAATTTTCATACACTTTTTCCGCCCGCATTTTTGTATGACAGTAATGACGTATTTTCTGCATCGTTTTCAAAAAAGTAAGAAGGTACTTTCCGAGCAGGTGTAGTACTAATAGTACATTGTTCACCGAGGGAAGAAAGGGGAAGATTACCAACGAGGGTGTAGTTTGAGGCCCGAGGCGAAGCCAAGGGCCTCAATACACACGAGTTGGGAATCGCACTTTCTCCCGAGTGATACATAGTGCTTTATACTACACCTTCGAGGAAATAGTATAATTTTACTTTTAATCAAGATACAATAAAAGAAACCGACTGACTCGCGTGCGATTGTCACTTTTTATTTCCTTCTTATTTTTTATTATATACAGGAAAAGCAAGTGGCCAGTATCATTTTTCGAGTTTTATGTACGAGTTCGCAAAATAATACTGGCCACTTGGCCACTTGCTCATTCTTTATGATATTAAAAAAAAAACAGCACGTTAACAATGGATTTGCATATACTTTTTCTGCCCGCTCAAGCACGTTAACAATGAATTTTCATACACTTTTGCCGCCCGCATATTTGTATGACAGTAATGACGTATTTTCTGCATCGTTTTCAACAAAGAAAGAAGGTACTTTCCGAGGAGGTGTGGTATAAAATATATTTCACCTCACAAGCCCGGAAAGGCTCTGTTTATCATTAGAAATCTGGGTGGAAAAGCGCACTTTACTTTATCCGCTAGCGTGGAAAGTGTTTTTAAAATTCGAATACTTTTATTCAATAGAACCTCATTGGTTTCGTAATAGTTTATATTCTCAGCAGCCAGTCCACTGAAATTCAAATACTTATTTCATGTCATGCGCCAGCCTATTTAAAAAATAATCGCACTGGCCAGCAAGAAAATTTGAATAAACACAAAATCTTTAAAATTTCCTTCTATTTATCCAATTCACTTTCCTTCCATTATTTTGGTTTGTTTTTTGATAAAACCGAAAAAAAACAAAAAATATGAGCGAGGCTAGCAGCGACGAAATTTAACACCTGCGGAATTAGTGCAAGCGATACATAATGCCGAGTTGAGTTTTCTTCCGGAAAAATTGTGCGAAAAATACATAAAAAGCGTACGATATATATTTTCTTGCACCTAACATTTTCCTCGCTTTAGTGAGGTGAAAAGTTGTGTGTTTCGCTCGGCAGCAAAGTTATTTAGCGTCTCGTACCTTTGAAACACTCGCTACGCTTAGGATTCTATATTAGAACCACTCGCTTCGCTCGTGGTTCAATCCTAGAATCCTTCGCTTGCTCAGGTTTCAATACAAGGTACTCGCGCCAAAAATTTACTTTCCAGCCTTGTATAACAAATAACTATTATACGCATTTATACGTTTGCAAATCAACTATTATTATAGTTATTCTATCCTATACAAAATACATTTTAAAAATAAATAGTTTAAATCTGCCGTTTTGATTAGTCTTGCTGAAAAGAAGGGCAAGAAACTTAGCAAGACATTTTTGGATCGTAATGAAAACTAGACTGTCAGAAAAGTAAACATGTGATACCTTTTTTTACAGGCTGGAGACGTTCTCACCGTCCATCGATCCGTGACATATCTATTATCGACGAAGAAGAGCTTGCGGAACGCGACGCCGAGGCGCAGGAGCCACCGTCACCCCCCGAGACCCCCGCCCCTGTAGCCTACAGCAGCCCTAACGCTGTCACCCCCGCGCAAGCAATCACCGTACAACCGAACCACCGGTCTTGACTGCCACTGCCACAGCCTCTGAGAAGCATGCCATTCGTGCCTATGGCGACGTTACACGTCCTAGCGTTACCGTCGATAACGCTTTTCCGTATGTGACAATTCGTTAACGGCAGGCGCGGCGTCACAAAGACAATAGAGGCAATTCATGTATGGGTGTAAATATAGGTAGATTCAAGTTGTTGAACCAGTTGAAATGATACAATACCGGTATTGTGTGCTACGTACCGCTACGCTGCTGCAGGCTACGCTTCGTAGCTCCCGCTACGACTCTCTTTTGCCTATTTTGACCCGTGATTTCGATTCTTTGAATACACATCTAACTAAGTATGTCATCAATCATAATAAAGGTGCTAAGATAAAAGATTCTAAAGGCTTGTTAGTTTTAGCGCTGTCAAAACTTTAATTTCTTCATTGCGAAATTGTACGTAAGTGGAGGTAATAAAGGCTTAATTACCGAGCAAAAGTATTATGCTTTAACAGCACTAATCAACTACGGTGTCAAACTAAATTTGAAGTTTCATGTTAACGTAACCAACCAAGATATTTATATGTTTAAGGCAAAATATGTGACATTCCAATTCTATTCAAGACATATTTATTTACGTAAAGCGAAGCTTATTAAGTAAGGATGTAGGTAAATATACGTAAAAGTACCTACCTACGTATAGGAATGCGTATGATTTCGATTTAAGGTATGATTAAATGCGATGTGTATTTGTTACGGATCAGTAAACGAAAAAAACATAGAAGTCTGATTAGAGCTGAAAAGTTACCCCACAATAAAGTGTGGCGACGCGACGGCTCCAATAGCATTTACAGTGTCTTCGAGTCGGTTAATTACAACTGGCCTAGTGTCGCTTGACAACAGTACGAACCAATCATGAGCCTTTTGCCTTTTCAGTCTCTGGTGCCATTTTGTTAAGAATGCGTCTTCAATGTTTTTTTTATTCGCCGTTATGGATCACATTTTGGCAACATCATCGTCGGTGATCGAATAAAAGGTTGTTATTCTCATTCGGCCCCCAGCCCATGAGATTCAAATTATACCGAAACTTATTCTAGTACATGGAGGTCAACAAAATTAGTAGGTGTAAGAGATTATACTTAATTATTACTTTTAAACACATTATGTGATATCGAGTATTTGTGTAAAAGAAACCTCGCTTTTATTATTTTACTTGTTATTCATTTATACATATGATTAGGTTACCATTGTTTAGTAAGTAAAATGTAAAGGTAATTATTTATTACGGACTTTTTGTAGAAGTTGTTGTTTAAGATTTAAGAGCAGTATTTTTCGATATACATATATGTAAAAAGATTGTTATAGGCGTTTTTGAAATATTAATGGTATAGGTACTTAGCACGTCCATTGTTCTTTGCATTGTACAAAGTTGCGTATCATATGTTTAAAAAAAAAGTGTACCTTTTAATATCGTTTAGTACTTAATAATAATGAAATATTAATTGGTACGGTCGCCTGCTCGTCATCATACTCATTTACATTTCTTATTACTCTGTCATGTAGGTTAAAATCGCACGAAAATAGCTTGTACTGCAGGCGGCTGTACTTATCTGTATGCAATTTATTTTCATTTATTTATTAGATAACATGAATTTTGTAAATAATAATAGGTATTTAATAAAATTTAAATTAACTACAAATATGAAAATACTAGCTTTTACACAATTTCATTTAGATGAGAATTTTCCCGGGAGAATGAAATATTTTTCAGAGATGAAATACGTTTTATCTTGGGAAAATATCTCATTCAATGGCCGTGTCCATGGAGTAGATTTTTCCTCTATGCCTGTGTCATTTTCCGATTCTCCAACTATTTCTGTTCAAAAATCACGTTATCAGTTGTGATGTAGAAGAAGGACAAACAAACAAACACACGGCCGTATCTACATTTATTAAAATTCTTGAAAAATGCACCCCTTTTATTTTCTTCATTGATTTTCCATCATTTCTAATATCTATAAAGACCTGTTTGCTTGTACCAACTTCATTTATTTCAACATTCTATATCTTTTAGTGATAATTTTATTTATTCCTTGTCACATTGTTTCCAACTTATTGTTAGTAAGATAATTAAATATTAAACCAAATTATCGGTACCAATATACCATAACCGTTATAAAATCGTGAAAGAAAAAACAAATAGGTATTTTATAAAGACAATGTAAATACAAAAAATGTTATTAAACATCAGAACAATAAAATAAATGTTATTACCGTTACGTTAATTGTCGTTTATTTTTGACCTCCTCATTACACCGTCGAATGGGTTATTCCACTTAACTCCAAAAATCCTTCCACTTTAACTCCAAAACATATTTTAGTGAGTTTTTATTTATATTTAAATCATTCCTCATTAACTCCAAGAAGAGTCCACAAGTGAAAAGAGATACCGAGCGCGAGGCGAGAACACGTGTCTCGCCATCGTCGTGCTCTCACCGTCGTCGTAAATTCGATTATTCAGTGAACCAACCAAACAATTAATATTATTTTGTAACATTATGTCAAACCTAAAAAAGTAAGAAAAATCATGAAGAGACATCTATTGTCTTGAACTAATTAATTATGTCAGTTAAATGTTTTTATTATTTACTTGTATTTTTTGTTGTGTACTGTACCACTAAGAAGTGGCTCAAAAATCACATTTAAACCCACTAAGGGTTTACGTGATTTTCTTTTTTATAAGACAAAAATATGTACAAAACATGATAATTAGATAAATAAATAAAAAAATTAAAAAAAAAATCGCACGAAGAAATTTTAAATGGATTTGATGACCACCGTGGCTCCACCAGCACGGCACGAAAGATGCAAAATGTGTACTTAAAACATTTTTTTTTTTTTTAATGGATTTGATGACCACCGTGGCTCCACCAGCACGGCACGAAATATGCAAAATGTGTAAAACTTTTTTTTTTTGTACAAACGTAACGCTGGTCAATCAGAAAAGGGTTGTGCTTTGCGTGATATAAGACCCTCATACATATGAATAAATTTATTAGGTAGCTATATATGAGGCTGTATGGAGTGTATCTTTTATTGTACCCAACTATATTTATTCTTGGTATGGTTGGGTTGGGTACAACGAACTGAGAGTGAGGAGACATCTTGCACTAATCTCATATACAGGGTTATTGGTAAGTAGACCCGATTTTTTCAGGAGGTTAAAGTAGGAGTCATTACAAACTAATTTGACTACGAGATAACCTGGGTTAAAGTAAACCCTTTTCGAGATATTAGACATTTAAAGTTTTTTTTTAACGTCACCTTTAAATCGAATTATTCAAATTTTTGTTTATTTTTATATAAATATATATATAAATAAACATAAATTTAAAAAAATTATAAGAGATTTTATATATAAAATCCTAATAAGCAAGATCCAAAATAGTGATATACTAGCCCAAAAAGGGCTGTGTGTTCCCGATGAGTCCATGCAACGACGGCGATGATAACGGCTACTAGCGCGGGCGGCGCCGCGTGGCAGGATCATCCTTCTGGCCGCAGCAACGCTCACGCGAGCACTTTAACCCCATAGCGGGACACCTTACCTCTTTGTCTGTGCTCTGACTGAATTCACCAGGATAGCTTTGTATCATATATTTTACAATTAGTTTATACACCTTTATTTTATTATTTAGTTGTAATAATTTATTAAAATTTATTAATGTTTTAACTGAACTATCGTACTAGGTTCTGACCTGTGAAGATAGTTGTATGTTTTAGTTTAAATGAATAAATAAATAAATATTTTATTTAAAAACCCCATTATAAGATACATTATGCTATTTTACTGTTGATTCTACCAAAACTGTTCTTGAGTCGAGTGGAATTGAAGTACGTAAATATTTATAAATTAAATGCCTAAAATCATGTTGGAGTCAAAGTGAAAACAGGTAACGGTATAGTTTTGAGAATAATATGTCTTTTGAGTTAAGTGGAATAAAATTCTGATACCAGTTTTTATAGTGTTGTGATTTTATAATGAATAATATTATACAATACTTGAGAGTTATATAAATGCATTATATTTAATTAAAGCAGAAGATAATACCTATAAAATAATTATATTTCTGATGAAGAGTTTAAGATATAATTTTGTTCGGAAACGCGGCTCGGCCTTTCGCCTATAGACAGAGGATCTCAGAATAAGAAAGCAGAGGATCAATTCAGAAAACAAGAAATAGTTTCATTCGGAAACGAAATACTTTTACTTATCAAATCAGTTATAAAATAACTTGGCTCGGAAACACGGCACGACCTGAAGGCCTCGCCAATAACACTTTACCTGGGGATTAAATAAAAGATCATGAGAACCAAAACCGCTATAAATCAGAATCAGGTAATTATGTATTTATGTAAGTAGTAAACTTTCGCGATTTTCACACATCATGAAAGAGGCCCAAATATACTCGTAATTATATAACTGAATAAATAAAATGTTGATGGTTGTGATTGTCGACACTTGATGGAACTTATTATACACCTTTGTTGTAATAAAATAACAGTTGGTCGTAATTATGTAAGTATCTACTATAAAATATTGACAGAATCGATAGGACTACACAAAAACTAAATCAACGCGGGCAAAGCCGTGGGCAAAAGCTAGTATCTATATAATTATCTACATACAGTCTAACGTTAAGGAAATTAAGAAGTAATTAAACTATTTTTAAGTTGGAATGAAATATTTATTTATTTATTGTCTACACAAGGACATTAGGTACAAAGATTTATTTAATTTTAGATTTTTTTGGCCTTGACCGATGTAAAAAGCAATCGCTGTAAACACACTTGACTTAAAAATAACTTAAACAAAACTATCATAAAGTTGCCACTTCAATAGATTTCCAATATAGTTAAATACAATAAAATTAAATTGGTAAGTGTCGAGCAAAATGGGGTTATTGTTAAGTTTCCGTCAAAACATTGGGTCGTTCGTCAACTCGTCCCACGGCCATCTTGTCGCAATGGGATGAGTTGACAAATGTCAAAATAAATCTATGTTCGTTCGTAACTCGTCCCACTACATTTTTAAACAATACACCTATAATAAGCGTGAAGTATTGTCAGGGAGGAAAATGTTTATTTTTTATAGTAATCAGATACAGGTTGTTTCTATTTTAATGCTAGTTTGTATTATTAGCAATTCAAAAGCAACAATATTTTGATGTTAAAACAGAGTGGGATGGCACCATTTTCTTTGTCTTTAATTTATTTTACCTACAAAAGTTTTGTTTGCGACTGTACTTACTAACATGGTATTTAAATAAGAATCATAGTGGGATGAGTTGGGAACGAAAAATATATATATTTTGAAATTCGTCAACTTGTCCCACTGAGACGAGCTGGCAGTGGGACGAGTTGAAGAACGACCCAAAACATGGGGAAAGCAGTACTCGTTTCTACAGACAAGCGTACTTTTATATAAATTTCTCATTCGAACTTTTCCACATACTTACAGCTTACTCTATGACTAGATTAACATTTTTATGCATATTAAAAACGGGCTTATTTATATATAACTTATTGTAAATATTGACGAATCTCGTAAGTATTAAAATTAAATTAAGTACTATGTAGTTGGTTAATGCCATATCCTTACAACACCAACATAATATAAGGTAACATTTAATCAACCGCCCAAATTTATACCGGAGACTTAGTTAGTACCTTGCCTGATCCGCCCAAACATAATTGGCAGTTTAAATGTTTTTCACAAATATTTAACAAAATTTTCAATGCAAGTGCTCGTAAAGGCCCACTTTTTATGCATCTAGGGCTATATTATTATTATTTTTTTAATTAATTTACAATGGTTGGCTAACATGCAGCCTTTTTTGTGTACCATAAATGTAATTTTTTTTTCCACTGTTTAACGGCTTTGGATACAGTCCTTTTGAGCCAATTACAATTTTCAAGTTCACCAGATTATATTTGTTTTATTTCCTCACACTATGCATTGAAAAACGTAGTATGATACACGGGCGTAAGAGCAATAAATTACTCGGTTACGTTTAAAACACTCGCTACGCTCGTGTTTTAAATCGTCCTCGTAATATATTCCTTTTCGCCCTTGTCGCATAAACTACTATTATGTAATTAACGTTTTATTAATGTAAATTAATTAACAATCTAGCTAGTCTAAATAGTGGCTTCTTATTGAAATTATTAAAACGACTCCAAAATGTGCTAATTCTTCGCGGCGTGTTTCGACTATGTTTGTGCTAAGCAATGATTAATTATTACAGTCATTAGTAAGTGATCAGTTGGTAATGCTTACAAAAATCAAGCCAATATGAATCTTTTTTATTTTTTAAGACAAATTATTCAGAAAATCTATTTTTTCCTATGTATTCGTACTTACAAAAATAAAATGATTTGCCTTAATAAAATACTAACTTTGTGGTCCTACAAAAGATTAAGGTAACAAGCACCAAAAACGTTAAATTTTCAATCTTTAGTTTTATTGTTATTTGGTAAAGAAATCCGTTGCTGTGCATGCTCCTCGGTGCTGATATTCCTCGACAGGAAGGTGGAAGACGTACGGGCAGTCGAAGAAGTACCGTTCTTCCGAGCTTCAGGCTTCTCCATTCCTGTCATACATTAGCCGAGTATTAGTAACACGATATCTATTCATGTCACCATGAAACTTTTTTGAAGCAGTGTTAGAGGTGTAAGTTGCTACCAGTACCGAGAGAAAAGGGTGCGTTTAAAAGATGCACTGTAATGCAGCATTTCAAGTTGTCAAACGTGACTTAAATATCGTTAATAAATATATATAGGTACCAATTCGGCGCAACACAACTGATAAGACTAACCTTATTTTAAGCGTCCCGTCTTTGTCTTTTCGATACAGAAAGAAAAGGACAGAACACTTAAATTAAGTTTAGTCCTGTCAATTAAGTCAAGTTGTGTTGCGCCGAATCGGTGTTATAGTATGCCTTAATTAGCTTTTTATTCACAATTACACAATATAACTTGAAATATATACAATAAATAAAAGAAAATTGAAAACTTGAAATATATTTCGGCCCTTAGTGGGCCGTCAGTGAATACTTGACTGATGACGGCCCACTAAGGGCCGAAATATATTTCAAGTTTTCAATTTTCTTTTATTTATTGTATATATTTCAAGTTATATTAAATATCGTTAGCTATTATTAAATTAAACCACATCAAGCAATCTAAAATATGAAGGGAAGGCTACTTTAGGGTAGCTTTGCATGAAAGTAGTAGATACCAACGATCATTATACTACAAAACAGGCAATAACGTAATGATTTTATTATACTTGTATCAACTTGTCTCCTTGAGCAACCTGAAAAAACACACCACCATTGTAAGAATCTTTATCACAACAACTATTTTCAATGAGGTGGAGCTTACTCTGTTTTTCTGGTTTATTTGGGGTTCGAGATTCATGCTCTAGCTAGTTAGTTAGTTTTACTTAGTCCCAGATATTTTTTTAACCACTGCCTTTTTGCGCCAGATATTTATTGGAAATGCTTAATTTACTGTTGATCTTATTTCAAGAGACCATAAATTTCCAATCTACCAAATTAATATTCCAGAAAAATCCTCAAAATACCCTAATTTTCATGTAGAAGAATCATCGAAGTCATCGAAGAAATTAGCGCTGACTCACTTTTCGTTTTACCCGTATTACCAATTTTTAATTGTAAATCGAAATAATACAATGACAAACGGACAGACGGACAGAAGTAGCGGAGGCTTAGTATAGGGTCCTGGTCGGGTACGAAACCCTAAAAAGCATATGGTTTTCTCACCCAGTCTCTTCCTGATGAGATAGTACAGCTTGGGCTTCATGACAAGGATGACAAAGATGGACACTCCTTGGAGTTCGTTGATAAGGTCGAAGATAGACCAGAGCCAGACAGGCTCCGTCACAAGGGTTGAGAGCACCTCCCAGAACCAAC
This sequence comes from Ypsolopha sequella, assembly GCA_934047225.1. Taxonomy (NCBI): domain Eukaryota; kingdom Metazoa; phylum Arthropoda; class Insecta; order Lepidoptera; family Ypsolophidae; genus Ypsolopha; species Ypsolopha sequella. The sequence continues at coordinate 12,972,444 of OW203992.1, forward strand.
TAGCACCCATCACCACCCATAGCTTCCCTGTTAGGACGTATCTGGGGACAACAAGAATCAAACAATGAATAGTTAGAATTGATTGACTTTTTGACAACGTAGATAATTTCGGATGAACCTCACAGACCTAAAGATTTATATGCTGTCTTAAGACGTAAGAGGAAGTTCCTTCTTCTTATTTTTTAATACAGACCCTTAATTGTAGTTTATGCCACAAGGGCGCAAAGGAATAAATTACGAGGACGATTTAAAACACGAGCGTAGCGAGTGTTTTAAACGTAACCGAGGAATTTATTGCTTTTACGCCCGTGTATCATACTACGTTTTTCAATGCATAGTGTGAGGAAATGAAAACAAATATAATCTTGTGAACTTTGGCTCAAAAGGACTGTATCCAGAGGCGTTAAACAGTGGGAAAAAAAAGTATAACATCTATGGTACACAGGAAAGTCTTCAGGTTAGCCAACCATTGTAAATAAATTAAAAAAATAATAATAATAAAGCCCTAGGGCAAAATAATCGACTTTTTGTTCGGTTTTGATGCATAAAAAGTAGGCCTTTACGAGCACATGCATTGAAAAAATATTTACTGTTATATAGTATATCTTAATAGATTTTATTAGTAATTCATAATTATTATTAAAGTGCATTACAAACCGAAAATCAAACAGAAACAAATTTGAAATAAACAAATATTTAGAAAAAATTCCTTGATTCAGAATTCGAACCTGCGACCTCCTACTTACATGACTGCGCCACCGAGGTTCTCGTCTGGACCGACGAATTTTCCTACCATACCTGTACACCAAATTTTTGTAACTACTTGATATACCAGCCAGTAATGCACATACTGAACACTCACGAGGGCGTTATGTGATTTATAATACGGACCTTGCCTGATCCGCCCGGAACCTCATCTTAGCCCGGTCGCCAGCCGAGCCCGCCTGCAGCCGATGTACCTCGGACTTCACTCGGTGACAGTGCCGCGCCGTCAGCGCCCACAGCACGAAGTTCATACACACCGCTATGCCCACGGGGATCACGAAGTAGATGTAATGCGGCCAGTCAGTGTCTGAGTTTTGGACTGTTGAAAAAATCGGTCAAATCTGGGTCATGTACACAACAGATATGAACTCCTGCAACTCATTATGACGGGCACACGGGCTAGCAAAAGAAGTGGTCGAATATCGGGTATCGCGAGTGCAGCAGAACCTTTTCGCCTCGTGAAAGATAAAAAAAATATGCAAAACTGACACTAGGTATCAGTAGGTCACTTGATCTTCGCCTTTATTTTTTAATTTTCTACATTTCGTACCATCCTCTGCTGTAGTTTGATCGACAGCTCTTCATAATGCTTATTCATATTTGTTTATTCGCATAAATCATGAAAAATACTTGTTATGAAGACGGCTTGACTTCAACTAATGTACTTATGCCTAATCTAAAGTGTCAACCTCATGTAGCAGCCAGGAACTAGGAGGCACCGAAATAAATACACAGTATACTTAAACAAACGCCAACAACCTTCATCTCTAGTAAAATTTTAAGAGGGGAGATATCCCCTAACGACCTTGACTCGACCTGTACGGTATAAATATCGACAGAAACTATTAGGGATCTAATATATTGAAAGAACGCGCATATTGCAAAGTGGCTGTTACGACGTCGCTGCGTTTCTGTATAGCGCAAAATAGGAGAAAATAATATGTTCACGTAAACGCGATAGACTTACCATTATCTATAAAAACAGCAAAAAAAAACCGGCCAAGTGCGAGTCAGACTCACGTACCTAGGGTTCCGTATTGTGGATGATAAATTTAATTTGGTCATTTTTTTTTCGTGATTTTCTCAACCGCTTTATTTTTCCTGTAATATTTACGTAAACACATATTACCATGATTTTTCCCATATTTTTTGGTCCACCAGTTTTGGAGATAAGGGGGGGCATACATATTTTTGGGGTTTTTTAAAGATTTCTCGAAACCAGTGCCAATAAGTATAGTAAAAGCATATATTTTTAAAATCAGCTTTTTAAGAGTATGACATAGCCAAAACAAAAACCAGTTCCGGGCGTGTCTTATTCTTGTAACGTTTGCGCGCGGGGGGAAATTCGTCCCGGTCTCTAAGCTCGCGTCACCATAGCAAAAATACGAATAGAGTGGACGAGGCAAGGTTAAAAGTAATACGTATTTTATTTTATCTAATTTATTAGTGTATTTCGATCATCGTCATTGATCCTACTTGCTATCACGTCGGGACGTAAATTTATTATGGTCGGCTAAAAGTGGTTTTTTGAGTGTTTGATTTATCAGTTGACCCTCGGAACATTTCAGTAACTCCTTTAGAGATACATAATAATATCGTGACGGTTAATTGTCACCATTACCCATTCTTTAAATATTTTTCGATCGTTGAGCTGGTTTTACACTTGCGGGAAAATAAATTGGACCAAAAATTTCTTTACAAAAAATTTTTACTAAAGTTGTTATTACAAAAAGTGGAAACTAACAAATATTCTCAGAAGGAATGCACCACGTCACTATCTATCTCACTGTAGCCTATATCAATTATGCCTCTCTCATTCAACTACGTTTAACTGCCGTTATTTAAGACAATTTGCAAAACTAACATAGAACATTTTTTTTTCAGGGTGTGGATTCGAACTAACCTAATTACAAAAAATTGCTCATAAATTGGGTTTTTATTTTTTCTTCCTGATGTTACAGCATTTCAAGGTTTATTTTTGACTTTATCAATAGCGGGACTATTCAGAGTTGCGCAACAAAAGTTTTATTCTTAGAATTTAGAACTGGTAAGCTTTGACTCTCAAAAATCTATTCGAATTTATAAAAGTACCATCAACTCGAAGACTATCTGCTTTTTGCTGAGGTCATAATTTGATATTCTGGTCAGTCATGAGCTGGCCTACCAGCCTTCCAAGGGAAAGCGTTGACTTTTGGGACACCTGTTTACCCTTGGGAGAAATCGCTAAGTGTTTAAAATATAGAAATTTATTTGTATCATAGTTTGAAATGTTCAGGTCCCTTTACGCAAAATGAAAAAACAAAACTCTTTTAGGATTAATTTCTTGTCCCTATGTTTGTCTGTTTGTCCGTTTGTCTAGGCAATTTTTCTGGGTAAAATCAATAAATGCTAATATTTACAGCCCTGTAAAATATACATATTATAACGTTTTCATGGCCTTTTATTTAACTTTTTCATACAAATTTTCTCCTTATGAAAATATAGAGATCAACACTTGACATAATATTTTGCATTTGAAAGAAAGCACAGAAAGGAACCGTAGAACAAATAATGTAAAAAATATAAAAACCATATCGTTCTATTCTAAAGGGATTAATAATTTACTGTTTGTTCAATGTGGCGAGAGCTCTGTTTATTATTACTTTTTTCTTTGTTACAAAGATAACAAATATTTTCATACAAGGTTTTCCTTAAGGGCTATTTCTCCGAATTTGTAACAAAATATTAAGAAATAATTATAACGGTAAAGTACAACTTTAAGCTAAGACAATTTATTGTTAAAAGTTTGCTATATGCATAAACATATTTTAATGATATTATGGTATCTTCAAAATAATTGGGTTTTCCATAAGCGTGATATCAGATTATTTAAGGAATTTACGGCTGGTATCACGACGACGGATAAGCCAATTATTTTATTACTATTGTTATATAATTAAAAATATGTTTATGCATACAGCAGACTTTTAACTATAAGTTTTCTTAACAAAAAGTTGTATTTTTACTTATTGAAATTGTATTTCTCATCAAGAAGTGCAAGATGACAAGATATTCAAAATAAGTTAATTGAATTTGTGAAATGGTTTCAGGTAAAAACAGTTTTCCATGAAACGGTAACTGTTTATACTTAGCGAAGTGTGTAAACTTAGTCATCTTAACATGAACGACGCCTGTATTTCTCTCTTTTTTATTTCCAGTATAGATAAAAATATACTAACTTGTTAAACTTTGCGTAAAAACGAGGCAATATTGACGATATCCTGACAGCTATTATGATGGTGTTTTATCAAATTTTGCTTTTTGGGCTGTATAGAGACGTAGTTAGATGTCACTAGAATATACTCATCAAAAAAGATATGAAGAAAATAAGCTGTAGACTTCACATTCGGTTTACACCTATTGTATGAATTTTAAGAAAAATACAGGGGTAAAGGGACCTCTTAAGGAAAACCTTATATTAAACTATTTGTTATCTTAGTAAAAAATAATTAAAGGAAAAAAATAAACAAAGCTATCGCCACATTGAACAGTAGATAATTAATCCCTTTAGAATAGAACAACTTGGTTTTCATATTTTTTACATTATTTGTTCAACAATTCCTTTCTGTGTTGACTTGTAAATGCAAAATATTATCTCAAGTGTTCATCCCTACATTTTCATAGTGAGAAAATTTGTATGAAAAACGTAAAATAAAAGGCCATTAAAACGTCAAAAGTATGTTTTTACAGCTCTATAGAGGGCCGTTAATATTGGTATTTATTAATTTTACCCAGAAAAAATTGTCTAGACAAACGGACAGACAGACAAACATAGGGATAACAAATTAATCCTAAAAGAGTTTCATTTTGCGTAACAGGACCTGAATATGTACCGACAGGATTATCTACGATCTAATAATTTTGCCATGCACTGTAAATATTTCAAAATAAATTTCTATATTTTAAATGCTTGGTGATTTATCCCAAGTAAGTGTACTTATATAATTTGCAAAAAACTTCACTTATTGGACCTGAAATGGTGAGCCAATACTAGAGGGTAATTTCACGAAAAGGTCATTGACCGTTGTTAAAGATCTCAGTAAGTATAAGTAAATTAATTTGGGTTTCAATAACGATCACAAAATTATTCTTTTAGAGTAACATATATTATTTTCCCGCATAAAAGTATGAATTCATTCGTTTTGTTGTTATGACTATGGCACGATGTAGCTAAATCACTCATACGCATATTTTGTTGAGTTTTTAACGGCAGAAATATGATGCTCCTCGAAATATTACTTTATAAAATTAATTTCAATGTTTTTCGAAGTAGTTTTGGGAGATATTTATAGCTTGCAAAAAAGGGCACAGGTTCCACGTCTTACGGGCGCCAACGCTAGGCGTAGACTGACAATATCTTGCTGCCGCTGACTGCATCAGTGAATTTACGTATTTTTGGAAAAAGGGGGTGCTTTTTTTGACCCGAATAACGTGGTATTTGGAAAATGAATAGATATCATTCACACTAATTTTATTAAAAAAAAACCTACAAAATCGCGAAAGCGATACCTGAAACAAAATCGATAAGAAGTGTGCAATAGAGGGTTACAAAAAAATTCATTGACAGTACAAATATGAATCGATTAACGTGGTTTGTGGAAAATGAATACCTTAAAGTTCAACCAAAAACATGTATTTTTTTTATGGCTATACGTAACCTAATTATTGCAACAAAATCATCCGAAAGCTGACATTTTATTTCTGTTTGTATTTTCGTTCCCCTTAACACCTACAATTAAATATCCATATTGTATTTTTATTTATTTTATTTCTTTTTTTATATTTCTCATTTTATGGTGCTGTTTTTTTTTTAATCGCTAAATTTAAATATTGTATTTTTAGGCAAATATTTTTTTATTTTTCTCACTTTTGTTTTGGAAATATTTTGAACAATTTCAAATTTCATATATTTTTTTAAACCCTAATATGTGGACAAATTAATGCTATTTTTGTGCTAAATTTTATGTATTTATCTTTAACGGTGCTAAAGTTATGAGGCTGTGACATACGGACGGACGGACGGACAACGGAGTCTCACCATAAGGTTCCTTTGCACCTTTTAGATACTACGGAACCTTAAAACATGTCTGTTGTATTGGAGCCACCTTAAATAGTTATTTTATTCTGTTTTTTAGTATTTGTTGTTATAGCGGCAACAGAAATACATCATCTGTGAAAATTTCAACTGTCTCACTATCACGGTTCTTGAGATACAGCCTGGTGACAAACGGACAGACGGACAGCGGAGTCTTAGTAATAGGGTCCTGTTGGTTACCCTTTGGGTACGGAACCCTAAAAAAACAACATCTATTTTTCTAAGCTATATTTTACTAAAATTTTAAAACATCAGCCGCGTAGTTTTATAGGTAATCCAATTTTTTTATCCGAAATACGTATTTTTATCAGAATTTTCGCTAAGAGTTAACCTATTTTCAGTGGAGGCTATTTCAATAAATGCTGGGAGAACCACTTTAAGGGGCAGGTAGCCGTTAACGACCTTGAGTCGACTCTGCTATGCGAGCACGTACGCATCGATGAGATAAATTTGACAGATAGAATCGATAAATTCTAAACGATAACCCTTATTGCAATGATATAAGAGTTACATTTTTATTTATCTAATCGATGTCGAGTCGATACCAAGTTCATGCTAGTACCCCTATGTCGGTACAAATATCTACAGAAACTATATTGAAATAACGTTCATATCAGCGCGCACTGCATAACGATGTCGCTGGGTCTCTGGATAGCGCAAATAGGCTATATTGACTTGCATCTATATCGAGAAATCCTCGAAAAACCACAAAAAATGTGATTTAACCACCAAAAAAATTCTTCAAAACTGGTGGACCGAAAAATATGAAAAAAATCATGGTAACATGTGTTTACGTAAAGATTACAGGAAAAATATAGCGGTTGAGAAATTCACGAAACAAAAATCACAAAATTGAATTTTTCATCCACGGTACGGAACCCTAGGTACGGGAGTCTGACTCACACTTGACCGGTTTTTTTTCCTTGTCTTTTTAGTGCAAGAACTATACAAATACCATTAGTGGCTTCAAAGAAGTAACCAATTTTATAAAATTTTAATCTTAAAACAGCTTGACTTTGAGTAATATTTTCATGCTGTTTCTTATGTGCTAGAATAATTTCCTTAAATGAAGTTGTTCTTTATAGTTTGACTAGTAAACTTTTTTTTTTCATTTATTTTAAACATACCGGTTAAGAGAAATAACTTCATCAATAGAGTAATTTTCGGATGATGCTGGGAAGAGGCCTGAGGGCCTCCAACAAAACTGGGTTCCTTCTGTTTAAAAAGTTGGTATTAGGTATTGTAGACACTAACGGGATCCAAACCAGCAGATGTCACGGCCGATGTGCGCGTTGAGCACGTTGAGGACCGGATACAGGTCTAGCAGCAGCATCGTCAGTGTCAGCAGGATGGATAAGCTCCACGCGTACAGGGAGTACCAGGCGAACCGGCGCCGTTCCGCACCGGCCTTGCGCAGCGGCTGGATCGTGCGCACGCTCCTGGAATACATCAATTTCACTTCTCGTTATTTTCTCCATTCAAGCTACTGCTTGAGCTCAATGCTGGACAATCTGTCTGGACAGTGTGTGTTTTGTGTGTGGACCGACCGCGATCACCACCCAGCTATAGTTATATTATGCTATGGTTGTGAGATGCTTACCTATCGCTACTATAATTTAATATAAGTACCGAACTCCGCAATCACTGATAAACCCTATGGGTTTTTGTTGATTGTGCATTAATGTAACTAGGTTAGGTATTGAAAATAAAAATACTATAAAAAAAAAAGTCCACAGTCGGTACACCCGCGTTTTAATTATTACGTCTCAACGTGATGGGTGGTGAGCCGTATCGCCATTCTTGCAGCGATGTTTTCCTTCACCGTTCATCAAGTGGTAAGTATTAGGTAATACAAATACACATATGCACATATATGCATAATATATGCACATAAATTCCAAAAAACTCATATTCGCAGGCCTGCCTCCCAGAGGGGTAGGCAGAGACTACAGATTTCCATCTGCTACGATCCTGACACCGCTTTTGCCTCTTCCACATTCTGGGTACTTTTGAACATTGCCCTTCTTCAATATCTTGCCAATTTGGTCAGCATACGTCCTTCTAGGGTGGCGTGGTCGAGCTCTACCTTCGACTTACACGCCATTAATTTCTTTCGTCACTCTACTTTAATTAATCCTCGCTACATGTCCAAACCACCGAAGCATTCCTTTTTCTATTAGTCACTATATTTTCGTTAATTCCGCAACGATATTTTATCATTCAACGTTAAACCACACATACTCCGTAAGGAACGCATTTGCACTGCATTCACTCTACTTTGATCTTTATCTTGCCATAACTAACATTGACTACCATCCATAAGTGTAGGAGCCAACACTCTATAATGAACCTCCAATCGTGCCTTTGCAGTCATATTTTGGCTACACACAGTTGCTACACATTTTGGCTACACACATTTTATTTCCCGCATTCACTTTTCTTTCAAGTTCAACGTCACACTTTGCATCGCGCATAAATAGACAACCCAAATCTTCCTTGTCTACAATCTTAACCTTGCATTCAGTAACCGCTTCATCCCTCTCTATCACCATAACCTTCGTTTTTCCTACATTTATTTTCATTTCTTTCTTTTCATACGCATCATCCATAATTGTTACCATCTCTTGCAGCTCATCCATCGATGAAGCAAGGAGAACTTGTTCATCGGCGTATTAGAGGCATTCAGTCCACATTCAAGCTCTTTTAATTTAAACAACTGTCCATAAATAGATTGAATATCCACTATTACGCTGCACATCCTTGTCTAATTCCTCTAGCGATGTTAGACCAATCAGTGTATGCCCCGTTAATCCTAATGCTGCTCGAATTCTGATAGAGAGATTTCAGAGCCCGCACCATGTGGCTACTCAATTTATACACAGGCAGTGTTGTCCACAAGTCATCCCTTACCACTCTATCGTAAGTTTGTTCTAAATCCACAAACGCACAAAACACCTTTTGGTGTTTTCCCAGACATTTTTCAGATCTGCTTCGTAAATAAAATATCTGATCCACGCAACCCATACCTCTTCGAAATCCCGCTTGTATACCCCAAATTTTTTCTTCGGTTTCATCCATCACCCTCGTTATAAAAACCTTTGCATACAACTTGCCAACAATACCTATACTAAGAAGACTTACACCACGGTAGCTTTTGCAGTCCTGCTGCACACCTTTTCCTTTATACAGCGGGACGATGACAGGCTTGCACCAGTCAACTGGAACACAACCGTTCGTCCAGCACATATTAAAGAGCACAGCAGGCTAGCCACCACACCATCTCCTCCTGTTAGCATCTTCATTGACACTCTATCATACCCAGCCGCAGCTTACATACCTTTCATTGTCTGTACAATTTTTTTCATACTTATCACGGTTTTTTCATCGTTGTCTATTTCGTGACTATCTTGAGGAATCATCTCTGATTCCTCGCTTTCAAACACACTTCCAAAATAGTTCTTGATTATATTAATAATTTAATCAATTAAAGTATGAAATTACCCATATATTTATAACAGATACAAAACCCTTTTTAAAAATCTTCACAGCGTTATCGTATTTACCTTTTTGGAAGTTTAAAATTAAACATGTTTTCTTTCAGAATCCTGGACAGTTTTTTTTATCATCTTAATTAGGCTGACAAAATCTGTTAACATCACTAGGTTACGGACATTCCCCATCTCATTCAACAAGAAATACTTGAATTCGATGATTCTCAGCAAACAATTAATTTTCAACTTCCATTGACCATTTCATGTATAGGTATGTATAGCAAAATATATTTATTTGCTTCACCATTAGTATTAGTAATGTCTTAGTTTTATTGCAATGGATATTCGGAGACGTGTAATGGCGACCGTCCGGACGGCTATGACGCTATAAAGCGACAACATAATGGAGTCATAACACCATTAATTGACTTTAACTGCTTCATCAATATTCACCGTATTATATATACATATATATATAGCTTTGTCTAATTATAACAACTCAGCGTTGTTATCGAAAATAACAGATATATTACGTTATCATAATCACATAGTAATACCTTGAAAGCCTTTTAAAGCTCATGTAAGCCCCTATCAAAAGTATGCAGATTACAACTAGTAATCGAAAAACCATGTAAGCATCCCACTTGTTTGTAAACGAATCAAGATCTCGTTAGGGATTGTTAATGCGGTAATCTTTTTTAGGGTTCCATCAGGATACGGGAACCACTATCCATCCGTCATGAATGATAGATATATGAATTTTTTCATTTTACCTTGAATTTTCTTTGATGTATAAACACAGTGGCGCGAAACACTACTTAGTAAGTGACATGCGAATCGACCTTTCACCTGCACCACTTTATAAAATTTTTATTTTAACTTTATTTTTCTGTTTTTTTTTTTGCATTCGTATTCTGTACGTTTCCAAACACCCCTGTAGCGGAAGTTGCGAATCAAAAAAACAACATATATATTGAAAATGTTGAATATTTAACGTGCATTTGTAGATTTAGGTATCAAATAATGCGTATTTTCTACTACTTCGCGCTTGTCAAATTAGTACATTGTACCCTCAAACTGAAGACATCAATTTTTCTCATGTTTTTGATTAGCTTTTCTTTGTACTAATTTGACAAGCTCGCCAAATAATGAGTAATATAATTGTGTACTTATTGTACTCGTAACATGAGTGAAAATAAGGTCAGCCGCGGAAAATTGTCCTCAACACACCGCAAAATTACGAAAATTATAAAAGTAAAGGTACCTTGCACCCCTAAATTGCAGAATTTTTGCATAAAAATGCCAAGTCTACTACATATTTGATAAAATTTCAATACATATTTTTTCAGACCTTTATCTTGATAATGCAAAGCCAGTTTACCTAATTGGATAATTTTAACTCGACAGATAAAATTTTCGATAATGATGCTTATTGTAAAAAATTTTTATTTTTCTCTATTACGGCTTGAGTTTAACAACAAGAAAACATAGTTTACTAATATCTGCATACAAAAAAATGTAGTGACCTGAAGTTAGCTGCACAACCACGTTTGGTAGACAATTTTTCCCAACAGTTTTTGACGTTTGTTGGTGTTCGTGATCGAATCGTGGGTGTTTTGGTGGAAAATAGAGGTTTGTAGTGACATCATGACTATTTATGTAAAAAAAAATCTGTCACTTTGAAATTTGTCAAAAGTATCTGTATAAAAATTATTCATCTGTCAAAAAAAAAAATCATCTGTCAAAAAAATCTGTATAAAAAGTAAATCATCTGTCAATCAATCATCACTATGACATTTGTGAAAAATAATTACAAGAAATCAGTTGGACCACGGGTCTAGTTATGGGGTCGTTGTCCAACTAAAAATTATGATTGGACAACCGCCCCTACCGAAGGCCCGTGGTCCAACTGGTCGAACAGAATATTTGATGGAACCACGATCCCGGGATGTTTAAGTCGCTAAAAAATAATTATTTTTTTTTATAATTTTTGTAATGTTAATTCTTACTACTTTTTTTCTAGTTCAATTTAAGCTTGGTTTGTCGTTCATTTTCTGAGAGCTCTAAATTGGCCTTAATTTATTAGAAATAAAATTATACTTGTGAATTTACTGATTTGAGGAAGGTTTATCGACTCCATATTCAAGAAGATTTAATAAAATCAAAAAAAAATTAAAATTATAATAGATATAATATACCTATGAAATTGCCGAAATTTTCTTACAGATTCATGAGCTCATAATAATTCAATAGCTATTTCAATTATTTAAGATTTCAAGGTTTTACAGCTACGTATAAAATTTTGTTTTTATTTTCAGTTTGATTATAAAAAAATAATCTTCAATAACAGTTCGTCATAAATGCCATCCATTTCCATGATAAGATTCGTAATAAGTTTTTACAGCTGACACTTTTCAAAAATTAAATTAATGTTGCTGTTAACTTAATAGTGTCTCATTCATACACATAAGAAATTACATAATTTGGAATTGTCATTCCCAAAAAAATTGCAAAAATGTTAGTACTGAAAATTGAGTTTCCTGCAAATTCTCTACTTATAGGAAACAGCAGTTTCATACCTAATATTAAACATGACCACTTTCTTATGCCAAATTCATATGTACATAGCATACGTAATATGTTGAACGTACATTGAATGGGTTGCCAACTGGGTGCCTATCAACAAAAACATAGATATACTATCGAATTCCAATTGTCTAAGGATATAATTCGCACTTGAAGTGACGTCACAGTTCGCAACTGGTTTAATACCCATCGAAGGCAATTTTGAAAGTTCACATTTTATTTATGTTTTTGACACTTGATGATGGGCACCCAATTGGTAACCAACTTAGAATAATACTAAGGTAACCGATTGAAAATACAAAACTATTTATTTACCGCTGGTCAGTAAATCCGCCTTTGATCTCCCATTATAATAAATACAAATAAGCAGGAATAATGATATGAGGAAAATGTATACCTGCGTGTCAACGGAAATCATGCCCTCCCTAGTGGCAGATCTAACTATATGGTATTTGTGACATGGCCCATAATTAGGGCCCCACCTAGATTAAAGCTAATTGGAAAAGTAACATGTCCATTTATACGTCACTCTTCTTGCCTTCAACTAAATCACACGTCAAGTGAGAAAATGTGTTAATAAGCTATTACGTAGGTGCTAATTGTAACTAAAACGTTAATTTTATTCGTTACTTTGACTAATAGTTATATTTAGAATAATAATGAAGGCAATCTATTATACAAAATCAAAAGGCTAGAAAGGGACAAAATTCACGGGAAATGGTGAGATGGCGCTCTACACACCTTTGTGTATGCGTATCACTCACACGAACTCCAAAGTCGCGAAATAAATGATGCAATTCGATTCCTTGGATTGTGACAATGATGAACGGCGTAAACAATATAGGATTGGATAAGTGATCGCTTAATAACTAAAGAATAAATTTATGAAATCAAAATGCTCCGCGTTTCAGAAACGTCAGATCTGAATGCAGTGCCGGATTAGCCTACAAGCAAATTAAGCAACTGCTTAGGGCATCATGCATCGCACTATGAACAGCAACAAAAATATATTTCCTAGCACATGAAAGGCAACGCTTATTAAATATCCGCGCGCGTAATTAAATTGACTAGAGTAATGAGTTGTGATATTATTTAAGAATTAATTTCATTTCATTTGCTATGCCCTTACAGGTTCATGTTTTATCCCACTTATGTATTTGTAACACCCTATATGGTACAACTTGAATGCAATAAATATTTGAATTTGAATTTGAGGTGTCGTTGCGTTGACGCATGATTTGCAAATCTTCCTAATAGTCAAGGTATTAAAAATGGACGACAATGCTACAAGAGAGGTTCAACACGTTATCAATATTCTCTACAGAGGCACATATGTTAAGGCGTATTATAAATAATGTTCATTTCAGCGTGCCTTGAAAAGTGGCTGTTACGACCACCACTGCGTCTCCGGCTAGCGCAAAATAGGAGAAAATAATAATTTTCACATGGACGCCATGAACGAAAAAAAAATTTTTAACTTGAATTTTTTTGATCTAAAAATTTCCTATAATTTGGTGAAATAATAATTAAAATCGCTTTAGGCGTTTGGAAGGAGTAAGAGAATTCTTGTGTTAATCATGTGAAACTTTCGATGACTTTCGATTTTTTTTGTCAAAACTTACAATAGAAAAACAGTTTATGAAACTTAAAATTGATTTTTGACTCTATAACGCCTATCATATATTTTTAAGAAAATTTTTGGACCACCCGTGTGGGAGGAGTAGGCCTTCAAAGACAGGTCCAAATTGCAGTTGGCGTATCCATTTGATCTTTGACATATTATTCGCGAATTGCTGTCCGTAAAAGTCGCAAGTCGCATTTCAATAAATAAAAAAAAAATTAGTTTGCCTTGATTTTTATTACCATAGCTAAATAAATCTCTTTCGTACATAATCTGAGCAAAGTACGTAAAGATCGACCTCTTTGTAATAAACACATTGATTTTTTTAAAGACCTAATACTGATTTCCTAATACGGATTGCTTAGGGCATCAAGTAGCCTTAATCCGGCACTGTCTGAATGGCATGTCTGTCTAAACGGCCGTTCATACAGTTTTGGGTTTGCAATAACGTAACGGCATGCAACTCAAATTGAATATTTATTATATTTTCAACGCGAGCGGAGCGGCGGGCACATCTAGTTTATGTTAAAATTAATTTTACCCTCGAGAAATACGAGCGGGTATTTATGGGAGTAATGGGTTGTTAAAAGTTTAAAAGTTAAAAGTTGTTCAAAGGTCACTCGAAATACCATCACATCACTATCTAACAATATTTATGAGAAGTGATCAGAAATAAAATGAACTATGAAAAATCTACCAGTAAAATACATTACTGCTACATTAGTACATTACTGCTGAGACCAAGTAAGTGAGCTCTACCTGGACGAGTAAGTTAAAGGGCTAGGCCTTTTATATACGAGTCCAGGAGGTATATTTCTCAAAAATAAAACGAGACAATTTATAGTAGATAGGTACATGGGATAAAAGGAATTAAATAAAATTAACTTTTTTCATAACTTTTTTCCTTTTAGTGTAATGCTTTTTACATTCTGAGTAAAATTCACAGCATCAACTATAGAGTTTAACACTTTTTTTAGTATTAATATCGATCAACAAATAATAATAATAAAACCATAGATAAACACCACTGCCGCTATTTTCTAAATGGCTTCAAATAAAATAACAATCGCCCCTAGATAGAACTCTAATATTGTAGCACAAAATTTTCAGTCATCGTCGTGCATTACCATAGCTATAAGGCAAGGCTGGCCAATAGATTTTCTAGGTAAGCAAAATTTCTTAGACTGTGGCGGCGACGGGCCACCACTACTACCATATACATAAGGTAATTTATACACAAAAAAGACATAATATGCTTTAATTTACTCTATTTGTAAATAAAATATATTTTCTTTTTATTTAATGTGAGCTGTGAAGTAGTTTTCCTGTAGTAATTTGTCTAGAAGTGCTGGCGGGCAAATTCAAATACCTTGGCGGGCCACGAACGTGTCCCGCGTGCCTAGGTTTGGCCGGCCTTGCTATAAGGTATATATTAGAAAGAGTTCTTTAGGGTTTCGTACCCTATTACTAAACCTCCGATCTCTATCTGTCTGTCCGACCGTCAGAGGTGGCCAGTTGAAATTTTCACAAAATACGTCTTACAATGGCTTCTATCCCGGCAAATATTATAAATTCAAAAAAATTTAAACCCAAGGGACTAAGAACCGAACCCCATACAAAAAACCTCTAAAAAGTAGCATTTTTAAACGTGCCCCCTATGTCCGAAACAAGACGACCGTAAAATATGAAAAAAAAACCGGTCAAGTGCGATTCAGACTCGCGTACCTAGGGTTCCGTATTGTGGATGATAAATTTAATTTTATCATATTTTTTTTGTGAATTTTTCAACCGCTTTATTTTTCCTGTAATCTTTACGTAAACACATATTACCATGATTTCTTTCATACTGTTTGTTCCACCAGTTTTGGAGATAAGGGGGGACATTACATTTTTTCATGGTTTTTCAAGGATTTTTTGGCCATAAATTGGCCAGTTATGATCTATAATTGACATTTTTTTCATATTTTTTCGGTCTACCAGTTTCGGAGATAAGGGCGGGGGACATACATATTTTTGGGGTTTTTTAAAGATTTCTCGAAACCAGTCCCAGTAAGTATAGCAAAAGTATATATATTTTTACAATCAACTTTTTATTATCTACAATTTGAAACCCATATTGTATTTTTAGCGTAATATTTTTTATTTTTCTCATCTTTCTTTGTTTTGGAAATATTTTGAACAATTAAAAATGTTTCATATTTTTTTACACTGTGATATGTAGGCAAATTAATGCCTTTTTTGTGCCAAATTTCATGTATTTATCTTTAACGGTGCTAAAGTTATGAGGCTGTGACATACGGACGGACGGACGGACAACGGAGTCTCACCATAAAGGTTCCTTTTGTACCATTTAGATACAGAACCCTAAAAAACATGGTAAGAGGTGATTATGTAATGATCACAGGAAAATATAGCGGTTGAGATATTATTAAGGTTCCGCACTCAGAGGGTGTCGAATTTTTTGCCAGGCGTTACCATTTTGGCGGCTTATTTTGCCGCCTTAAAATTGCTATGGCATCTATATTGTTGTTATTTACCATAATATTTTTAGGGTTCCGTACCCGTATTGTGTGGTGGAAGGGAATCCTTTGTGCGCGAGTCCGACTCGCACTTGCCCAAATTATTTTTTACTGTTATTTGTAGTCTGGAACCGATGTTTTTGAAACCTTTGTGGTCGTCTTTTGTTTATGGTTGTATTTGCTTATTTTTGTTAAGAGGCCCCGTTATGCCTGGTAAAGGTAAAATCTGAGTGTGAAGTCTTCATTTTTTTTTTTCATAAGTATTATCTAGCGGCATCTATCTACGTCTCTATATAGCCAAAAAGCAAAATTCCAAGAACCACCATCATAATAGCTGTCAGGATATCGTGAGTGAATATTGCCTCGTTTTTACACAAAGCTTAGCAAGTGGTATAATTTTTATCTATACTGGAAATAAAATACAGAAACACAGAAAAAAGAGAAATACAGACGTCGTTCATTAAGGTTAAACGATAGTGCCAATTTCCATACAATATTAATTAACCAAGATCAGCTGAAGTACAAATTTTAGCTTGTATTTATCACTGTATTTTATTACATTTTAATACAAGAATGTCGCGAATTTAAATAAAAGTTATATTTTACAACAATAATTGGGTTATTTTAGCTTTTAAAGTTCAGTTAAATGTCCATCATTTTACGTGTGTAGTTGTGGATGTCATACTATAAAACTGTTAGATGTGTGTGAATATGCTTTACGTGTGTGCGGTTTAACTACATGACGGTTTCGCATGATTAGATTGCGTACTAAATTGTACTTCAATTTCAAGCCAATAAAAAATACTTCAATAGCATAAGTGATATACTGTCTGACTACAAATCATAAGGTTCAGAGTTCGAATCCTGTCACATGAATTTATTTTGTTTTTGTTTTGTCTATTATTATTGATTCCAGAATTGTAAATAAAAATTAAAATTATTTATAGGATTTATTCCTTCACTTGTGCCAAAATAAATTCCTTCGTGCCCAGCCGCTGTTCGTGCCTAATTAAAAACCGACAGATGAACAACAAAGTGATTTTACATATAAGGGTTCAGTTTTTCGCGATGAAATAATGAACCTTAAAAAAAGCGGTCATGTGCAAGTCAGAGTCGTGTACCTAGGGTTCCGTATTGAAAATAGTAGGAGTTTTGCCAGTAACTGATTATGAAGACAAAAAAAAGAATTGATTGCAAGTACATACCCACCAATATATTTACAAAAGAAAAAAAACCGCGGCTAAGTTTTTAATTAATAAAAAAATATATATTAAAAGAAAAATGTTTTTTGTGAATTTCTTTACCGCTACATTTTTCCTGCAATCTTTGCAAAATAGTCTATTATTGTGATTTATATTTTATTTTTTCACTAGGCTTTTGCCCGTAGCTCCGCCCACGTTTATTCAACTCTTCCCCGTTTTCGGCTTTGGCGTTATTTTATGAATAAATAAAATAAAATAAAATAAAAAAAACAAAAAGTGACGTTGTCCTCGGAGATTAGAATTTCCGGCTTCTTGCGTTCTAAACGAACGCTTTTCGTTCTGAGCTGTAAATAACGTTCACTAGGTAAGTACCTATTCTCTCGTCAGGATAAATACTTACTTATCACGCTTTATTTCGCTTTATATCCTATATCGTAACAGGGAGAAGGGTATTCGCAGATAAACAGGGCGGCAAATCGGTATCCACACGGGTGTTCAAATAGGTAGCGGCGAGCCTGGTTACCTGCAGCAGGGACAATCGTCTTTCATTCAAGCCGCCATTATCGAGCAATGTCGGCAAATATCAAAGGGACGGCACGCGCGGCCGGTGACGACTCTGTGTTGCCATAAACATAGATTTATCTGTACTCTTAGGGATTTAGGAACATTTACAGAAAACAGATTGGACCAGTTATGTACGGAGAAACGAGTTTGTACGGAGGTTTTTTTATTTAGCGCTAAAAGTTTTGGAAGAGATTCGGAAGCTTCATAGAGGTAGGGACTTTAATTATCCTTTTTGTACCTAAATGTTGAATTTTCAACATTATTTTCAGTTTGTTTGTTAAAAATAATCGCTAATCTTGATAGATTTCATAGTTATTTACTCGTATAAATATTGTTTCTATGGTACAGAATTTTTAGGTCAGTCAGATTAATAAGTTTTTCGATTAATAAGTTTGTTTTTTACCAATAAATGAGTATGAGTATGGCAACACTAACTTCGTACGCTTTCGCTACGTTTGTTCGTTTTTGTTTCCGATTGCAAAGGTTTTAGGTACCACATTTTGGCTAGTATGTAAGTAGGTAAATAGTTACTATCTTTCAGCACGGACCCTACACAGACCTAATCCCTACAAACATTTTATTTTTCGGAATTCGTCATACTGATTACTTACTTACCAAGCCTCGAGTATTAATTTATATATTATTTTATATTATAAGTAAATATACTTATATAAAGTAACTATGATTTATATGACCAAATTCATATTGGAGACCAGTGATGTAAAGTATCATAAATATTTTTTTTATCATATCAATGTTGGAGACACGATAAGTCGTCAAGATCAAGGTTCAATGACCCGTTTTACGAAATACGAAAAATATTTTTTATACTACAGCTGCTCGGAAAGTACCTTCTTTCTTTGTTGAAAACGATGCAGAAAGTACGTCATTACTGTCATACAAATATGCGGGCGGCAAAAGTGTATGAAAATTCATTGTTAACGTGCTTGAGCGGGCAGAAAAAGTATATGCAAATCCATTGTTAACGTGCTTTTTTTTTTTTTTAAATAACATAAAGAATGAGCAAGTGGCCAAGTGGCCAGTATTATTTTGCGAACTCGTACATAAAACTCGAAAAATGATACTGGCCACTTGCTTTTCCTGCACATAATAAAAAATAAGAAGGAAATAAAAGGTTGGAAAAAAGGCGCGAAGACGTGATGGCGTCGTTTTTTTGTTTTATTGAAAAAATATTGCATTTTGGGTGTTTTGATCAACAATAGTGATAGGATATTGTGAATTAAAATCGCCGTAACCTGTGTAGTGTGTTGTTCAATGGAACAAAAGTGCGGGCTGTGCCTTTTCGTGTGTTTTTTCTAACCCTGTTGTATTTGCGTTACAAGGCTATCATTATAGCGGAAACGACAGGACAGTGACTTAGACAGGACAGACCTTTCAGATGATCCTCAACAGAAGAGGATAGTGCATATAAACATAAAAAACTATAACGTCAAACATGGCTGTATGGGCTAAGATCCCTTTGCCTTTCCACTTAGTGGGAAAATGAAAAAAAAAAAAAAAAAAAAAGTGACAATCGCACGCGAGTCAGTCGGTTTCTTTTATTGTATCTTGATTAAAAGTAAAATGATACTATTTCCTCGCAGGTGTAGTATAAAGCACTATGTATCACTCGGGAGAAAGTGCGATTCCCCTTTCTTCCCTCGGTGAACAATGTACTATTGTTTTCCTATACAAACTCATGGCCTACCCCGCCCGACTCAGTATAGAAAGCCTAAATTGTATTTTCTGTATTTCACAGAAAGTCGGGTAATCGAACCTTGTTACTGATCTGATCACTTATAAAGTCTCCAGTATGCATTTGGTCATATAAAACAAAGTCACCTTAGTTATTATACAGGCAAATTCATAATGAAGACCCGGTAAGTAAGTTCAGCAATTTATACAACAACAAAATATCGTCACGACATGAATCCCCGAGGGGGTGTCAGAGGTGTTCCCGAGTGTGAACTATGAATTGCAAATCACAGAACACACTCGGTATACCCGAATTTCACCGAACATTATTTTATATTTTTAAGTATATATTAGATTCCAAAACAATTAGATGAACGGGCCAACCAATAATCACCTCTGTAACAAGGCAATAAAGACTATTCGTCTCATTGGCTTGGGCAGTTTAAAGATATTGGCGTACTTCGGGGACAAAAATACATGTTTTAGGGCATGCCGGTTTACCTCACAGTGTTTTCCTTCACCGTTCAGCAAGTGATAAGTAAGAACAAAAACTATGCACATAATATGTCGCCCGACCGGGGATTGAATCTACTAAAACGTCTAAACTAATAAGACGAATGGCGAAGACTTTATTGCCTTTTGACAGAGGCGATTATTAGTTGGCCCATTTGTCTAATTGTCTTGGAGGTTTGATTGATCTCAAGCAAGACTGAGAGGACAGCGTTCTTTCTGCCCCTAGATACCGCCACGAATTTTTTTTTTTAATTTCGCATATGTTATTGATCCGTAATACTGATTACTTACAAGCCGGTCTATGTACTTTTACGCATTGTATTATGAAAATTAGAGTGCATTATGTTATGTTTATGTTGTTCAAGAACAACCCCGAGGAGAGTCTCCAGTATGAATTTGGCTACTCAAATATCAATCAGTCACCTTATTTAGCGAGATGGAGTCGTCCCAGTTACGACGAAGTTATGATAGGTTCTAACAGATGGCGCTAGTTTATTTAGTATTTTTTAAAAAATTGCAGCATTCGTTCGTAAAATTTATTAGAGCTTCATTAGAGCTTTTTTATTTCTGTATGATTTTATAATGGATAAAAATGTGATTATACTCTTATTATGCTTATATCATTGCATATATCAACAGCATTATTTATGTAAAATAATTTGTTTATTACCTGTAAATATTATGAATTTAGAAAAAAAAAGTTTGGTACATCATCTCTCTCAATTCGCGGGTTTCTCCCATAATTCAATGTTATTTCCAATTTAAAAGTAGTTTGCTTGAAAGGATGTAATTGTAAGTACACCTTACATGATTCTTCAGAAAGTCACATCATCGAATAATTTTCTTGAATTTGATGGAAAATAATCATTTTGATGGATCAAATGAAAAAACAAGTAGGTAATTTTGAAATATTTCACAAAAATAGAAAAAGAAAACATTTGCAGTGACGTGGGATCGATCCTTACTCGAGCAGATCGAAATTCCACAGGTCTAACCATTAGACCAATCTCTACAGCGCGCCTTGAAATTAACAATTATGTTATATATAAATTCATTGTGTATGTGTGCGTGCATAGCTACGACAAAACAGCAAATTTTAAGATTGTTTGGGCCCGATGTAGAAACATACAACAGACAATGACACAATTCTGCCTTTATAAAATAATTAACACATTAAAACTGTCGCATCATACAACGGAGCGAAATATTTTGTTTATTTACTATTTTTAAATACAAAAACCAAATTATAGTACCGCAGCGCCATCTATTGACAGGAAACTTAGAATCAGGCACTAGTGTTTAACCTTAAAGAAGACATTAAGTTTATACACTTTTCTATAAATAATCATTTACCGTTTCATGGAAAACAGTTTTTACCTGAAACCATTTCACAAATTCGACGCTTTTTGAATATCTCGCCATCTTGCACTTTTTGATGAGAGATAGGTTGGAGTGCGGTGTGGGGGTGAGGGAAACATTATATAAAGATGTGAAGGGGAACGAAAATACAAACAGAAATAAAATGTCAGCTTTCGGATGATTTTGTTGCAATAATTAGGTTACGTATAAAAAAAATACATGTTTTTGGTTGAACTTTAAGGTATTCATTTTCCACAAACCACGTTAATCGATTCATATTTGTACTGTCAATGAATTTTTTTGTAACCCTCTATTGCACACTTCTTATCGATTTTGTTTCAGGTATCGCTTTCGCGATTTTGTTGGTTTTTTTTAAATAAAATTAGTGTGAATGATATCTATTCATTTTCCAAATACCACGTTATTCGGGTTAAAAAAAGCACCCCCTTTTTCCAAAAATACGTAAATCCACTGATGCAGTCAGCAGCAGCAAGATATTGTCAGTCTACGCCTAGCGTTGGCGCCCGTAAGACGTAGAACCTGTGCCCTTTTTTGCAAGCTATAAATATCTCCCAAAACTACTTCAAAACACATTGAAATTAATTTTATAAAGTAATATTTCGAGGAGCATCATATTCCTGCCGTTAAAAACTCAACAAAATATGCGTATGAGTGATTTAGCTACATCGTGCCATAGTCATAACAACAAAACTGAATGAATTTGGAATGAATTCATACTTTTATGCAGGAAAATAATATATGTTACTCTAAAAGAATAATTTTGTGATCGTTATTGAAACCCAAATTAATTTACTTATACTTACTGAGATCTGTAACAAAAGTCAATGACCTTTTCGTGAAATTACCCTCTAGTATTGGCTCACCATTTCAGGTCCAATAAGTGAAGTTTCTTGCAAATTATAAAGGTACACTTACTTGGGATAAATCGCCAAGCATTTAAAATATAGAAATTTATTTTGAAATATTTACAGTGCATGGCAAAATTATTAGATCGTAGATAATCCTGTCGGTACATGTTCAGGTTCTGTTACGCAAAATGAAAACAATGAAACTCTTTTAGGATTAATTTGTTATCCCTATGTTTGTCTGTCTGTCCGTTTGTCTAGACAATTTTTTCTGGGTAAAATTAATAAATACCAATATAAACGGCCCTCTATAGAGCTGTAAAAACATACTTTTGACGTTTTTATTTATATTACGTTTTAGGTTTTTACGTTTTTTTTTTACGTTTTTCATACAAATTTTCTCACTATGAAAATGTAGGGATGAACACTTGAGATAATATTTTGCATTTAAAAGTCAACACAGAAAGGAATTGTTGAACAAATAATGTAAAAAATATGAAAACCATGTTGTTCTATTCTAAAGGGATTAATTATCTACTGTTCAATGTGGCGATAGCTTTGTTTATTTTTTTCCTTGAATTATTTTTTACTAAGGTAACAAATAGTTTAATACAAGGTTTTCCTTAAGAGGTCCCTTTACCCCTGTATTTTTCTTAAAATTCATACAATAGGTATAAACCGAATGTGAAGTCTAAAGCTTATTTTCTTCATATCTTTTTTACAAATACAAATACAAATTTCTTTATTTATCCACAAGTAGTTAATAATTAACAGTTAATGCTTAATATTATTTTATCCTAAAGTAATTAATAGCATGCACACAGAAAATTTAATAATACAAATAAGAATTACATAGACAATAATAATAATGGAGATGTTGATTGTACAGGAATATTTAAACTGTTTTTATAGACCCTCTCACCTGCACTGGCCTGAAGAAAGACCGTCCCGCAGAGTGAAAGTTTAACAATTTGGACACACAAATTGGAATAGGTGTTACACCTTATTTAATAGGATACATTATTATAATAATTATTAGACAAAAGTAACGTTAAAACATCGTTACAACAATATTAACATACTTATTATAAATATAGTTAAATGAATGAGTGCTTCATAAAGAAAGAGGGTGAGGGTGAGTGCATGAGTGAAGATGTGTGTGATTGTGTGTGTGGAGGGTGTGTCATGTTTGTGAGTTTATTTGAATATCACGCATCCTTATGCTATAGTATCTGTGAGTTAAATAAACTGACTAACTGGCTATGAATCAACTTTCAAATAACCTTCAATCTGATCATAATCTTTGCCTTCCAACCAGCTTCTAATTTTTTCCTTTTGCTGCTTTATTTTCAAACAGCTTTTTTCCATTATAAACTTTTTCATTAAAAATGGTGCTAAGAAGGGACGAAATCTGTGCGCAAAGGTAGTTTTACAAACAGGTGTTTTATGTAGGTTTCCAAACCGAGTTCTACAAGAATCATTGGTTCTGTTTGAGGTGTTCATGTTGCTTAAAATATTCGTAATGAATAGTTTTCGCACACTAAGCACCTTTATATCTTTGTACAACTCTGTGGTTGGATACCGATAATCCTTCCTAAATAGCACTTTTAATACCGCCCGTTGTGCTCGCTCGATCTCGAGTAGGTGTGTTTTAGCAGCTCCACCCCAAGTGCCTATACAGTATCCCCATAACCTTCGCGGATTTCGGCGATTTTCGGAAAGTTCAGCATTCACAAAAATGTTTCTGGCTGTACGAGTGGCACGAGTGCAAATATTTCTGTAACGTTTATATTGTTCTTGCAATATAACATTAAGTGGGTTTTTGCGAGCTTTCTTATGTAAAAGGTCTCGAACTTTATAACATTTTATTAATCCGGGAGTGATCCAATTTCTTTTCTTTGGACGAAATTTATTTCTTGTTTGAACTTTAGTAATATGTCTATTTAAACAATCTGTTACAGTATTAATGAAGATATTTGTAGCACTATTAACGTCTAGTCCAGAGAAAAGAGCATCCCAATTTAATTTCTCTAGCTCTTCTATAACTGCCTTGTAATTTATAGATGAAGTTTCTAACACTTTCGGTTTTTCTTTAGGTTTATCATGCTCTAAAGATATCAAAATAGGGGAATGGTCCGTTATTTTTGTATGGCATACAATTGAAACAACTTTTTTTTCAGATTTTACCATGCCGTGGTCCAATAAAGAATTCTCTCTTGTAAGTTCACTGATAACAGATTGTAAGTTATGGGAAGCTAGGCAACACAAGTAATCTGTTTGTCTGGGATCAACGGATGTAATGTAGGTATCTATATTGATATCACCGCAAAGTATAATGTTTTTTCGCTCTTTTATAGAATGTAAACAACTATCAAGGGACTTTACAAATTCTGTTGTATCCTTAATGGACGGAGTGCGATAAATGGCTAGTATAGTTAGATCTGAGCCCAACTGTAGTTCGATTCCGTTTGCATTTGTAAGTTGCATATCCTTGGTAATAACTTTATATCTGGATAAAATCGAGACATGAGTGAAAACTATAACACCTGACGCTTTGTTTATTTGATTATTTGAGCGACATAAAGTATAGCCGGGTATACTAGGTATAAATTCCCTAAGCCAGCACTCTGTCAAAACAATAAAATCGAAATCTGTGTTGAACCTTTTTAATAAAACCATAAGCTGATCGAAATTCATGTAAATACTTCTAATATTAACGCAAAAAATAGTGAAACTACTATTTTTATTTAAAGGTTTTATGCACATCTCGGGTTCCGTAAATACATACTGTTGTGCCATAGAAAGGCCAGCGCCATCCCTATCAACTTCATTAATATCTAACCGGACCATATAATAAAATAAACAAAAAATATTTTACCCGGGCGTAAAAACGCAGCCGGGTATGTAATATAAATATCTGTAAAATAAAAAAGGGACAGCGCAGGCCTTCGTCTCTAAAGGTCTGTAAAAAGACGATGAACATATTATTTTGTATATAATGGCTATACACTTGTAGTAGCTTGTAAATATAAGATAATAAGCAGCTGCACGTTTTCTCGACAAATAATAATAGTCGTTTATGTGAGGAGCAAATCGGATCTTTCAAGGTTAGTCTTAGTCGGCCGGTAACAGAGAAAGAGATTAGTTGTAAGTTATTGATCATGATCAAATTGTTTGATTCTATTGAATAACAATAATTATGATAAGTTAATTTGATTCTAGGTCTCGTCAATCTGCTACAATTGATACGTGATATAAAGATAGTGTTTAAAATGTGTAGTGTAAGTGTAATCCGTAGGGATAAGTGTTGAAAAAGGTGTGTTTTACATATTGTGTATTCATCAAACAGAAACAAGATTTCACGTAAGTAGTCTGATAATAACTCTAAAGCTATATGTACAAAAACAACGATCAAAAGTAAATAAAAATAAAAATGTTCAGAGAAAAAACGTATGCATATCCAGTTCATTCTTAATAACAAAATATTTACAGTTCGGCTCCTTTCGCATTAAAATTTGACCATTCTTAGTCCAAACAAAGCCTACTTCGTTTTCTTTTGCGAAAGTTTTTGCCAGGAATAATAATTTCTTACGCTGACCAGTTAGCAGTTCATTTATATAAATTCTCGGGCCATGTTCTTTCATATCAGGATATAAATCTTTCATACAAAGATTTTTCTTCACCTTAAGTTGGTTCAGGATATTAATTTTTGTGTTTTTGGAGTCGAATTTGACATGTACGTTGCCTTTGTGTTTACCTTTTTGTACTTGGATGACTTGAATTATCTTTTGTTGATCTAGATGGAAGTCAACTGATTCAGCTAGCTTTACACAAAAATCTCTCAAGTCTTCCTGCTTCGTCAAAGGCAATCCCTTTATTTCAATCATATTCTCCAATTTGTCTTGATTATAATCATCATGCAGAGATTGTAGTTTTTGTAACTCACTTTTTAGTTGGTTAATTTCTACTTGTTGTGTGTCAATCGCTAGAAGTTTTGTTTCGCACACACTTATTCTTTCTTGGTTGGACTTCAGCTGTGATTGAATGTCTCTTTGACTTTCAATAATTTCTTTTTGCTGCACCTGAACAGCCGTAAGCGCTGTCAGGATGCTGGCGACGTCCCGCTGGAGCTTCGTGAGGCTGTTTGAGACATCCACAGGTATACTGAACGGGCTCGGTGACGTAGGAGCACTATTGGAGGCCGGTGGATCCGACGCCGCCGCCGTCAGCTGCAATGCTCTCGGCGGAGCAGGTTGCACTGTGCACTTGTTGCAACGCCAGAACGCACTCTTTGTTTTTGTCACTGAAACGTCTTGTTCCGTGGTTTTGGCACAAACATAATGCAACCAACGACTACACTTTCCGTTACATTGAATGCCACTTTTTCTTGTCACTGTTTCCGAGCATATACCACAGATAGTCATTTTTATTTTAGTGATTATTATATATTATGACTTATAGAACACTTTTCACTAAATTTTATTAAGTATAAACATAAATTTACTTGTAATTTGATTTTATTTCGAAGACACAAACAAAGACGTGTTAACCTATTCCAAGTGCGGGTAGAATGTGACTGTGAGTATATTCTAGTGACATCTAACTACGTCTCTATGCAGCCCAAAAAGCAAAATTTGATAAAACACCATCATAATAGCTGTCAGGATATCGTCAATACTGCCTCATTTTGACACGAAGTTTAACAAGTTTGTATATTTTTATCTATACTGGAAATAAAAAAGAGAGAAATACAGGCGTCGTTCATGTTAAGATGACTAAGTTTACACACTTTGCTAAGTATAAACAATTACCGTTTCATGGAAAACTGTTTTGACTTGAAACCATTTCACAAATTCAATTAACTTATTTTGAATATCTTGCCATCTTGCACTTCTTGATGAGAAATACAATTTCAATAAGTAAAAATACAACTTTTAGTTAAGAAAACTTATAGTTAAAAGTCTGCTGTATGCATTAACATATTTTTAATTATATTACAATAGTAATAAAATAATTGGCTTATCCGTCGTCGTGATACCAGCCGTAAATTTCT
Organism: Ypsolopha sequella; assembly: GCA_934047225.1. Taxonomy (NCBI): domain Eukaryota; kingdom Metazoa; phylum Arthropoda; class Insecta; order Lepidoptera; family Ypsolophidae; genus Ypsolopha; species Ypsolopha sequella. The sequence continues at coordinate 12,999,812 of OW203992.1, forward strand.
TAAATAATCTGATATCACGCTTATGGAAAACCCAATTATTTTGAAGATACCATAATATCATTAAAATATGTTTATGCATTTAGCAAACTTTTAACAATAAATTGTCTTAGCTAAAAGTTGTACTTTACCGTTATAATTATTTCTTAATATTTTGTTACAAATTCGGAGAAATAGCCCTTAAGGAAATCCTTGTATGAAAATATTTGTTATCTTTGTAACAACAAAAAAAAAAACAAAGCTATCGCCACATTGAACAAACAGTAAATTATTAATCCCTTTAGAATAGAAAGATATGGTTTTATATTTTTTACATTATTTGTTCTACAGTTCCTTTCTGTGCTTTCTTTCAAATGCAAAATATTATGTGAAGTGTTGATCTCTATATTTTCATAAGGAGAAAATTTGTATGAAAAAGTTAAACAAAAGGCCATAAAAACGTTATAATATGTATATTTTACAGGGCTGTAAATATTAGCATTTATTGATTTTACCCAGAAAAATTGCCTAGACAAACGGACAAACAGACAAACATAGGGACAACAAATTAATCCTAAAAGAGTTTTGTTTTTTCATTTTGCGTAAAGGGACCTGAACATTTCAAACTATGATACAAATAATTTTCTATATTTTAAACACTTGGCGATTTATCCCAATGGTAAACAGGTATCTCAAAAGTCAACGCTTTCCTTTGGAAGGCTGGTAGGCCAGCTCATGACTGACCGGAATATCAAATTATGACCTCAGCAAAAAGTAGATAGTCTTCGAGTTGATGGTACTTTTATAAATTCGAATAGATTTTTGAGAGTCAAAGCCAACCAGTTCTAAATTCTAAGAATAAAATTTTTGTTGCGCAACTCTGAATAGACATGCTATTGATAAAGTCAAAAATAAACATTGAAATGCTGTTACATCAGGAAGAAAAATATAAACCCAATTTATGAGCAATTTTTTGTAATTAGGTTAGTTCGATACCACACCCTGAAAAAAAATGTCCTATGTTAGTTTTGCAAATGGTCTTAAGTAACGGCTCATCAAATATTGTTTTTCAAATGATCTGGCAATTTCTGTGTATTACTTTTGAAAAAAAAAGTTATTGCTATTTTACTACCAAAGGAGCTGCGTATTTTTTTAAATAATTAGAATTTAGAATGAAAGAGTGGCGGGCAGTAAAAATATTTGACGTTCATTAGAAATGCCATTTAACACGCGTTAGAGTGAGATAAATAGTGACGCTATTTAAAATGAGTTGGAATGAGATAGTAACGCAGTTAAACGTGGTTGAATGAGAGAGGCATAATTGATATAGGCTACAGTGAGATAGATAGTGACGTGGTGCATTCCTTTTGAGAATAGTTGTTAGTTTCCACTTTTTGTAATAACAACTTTAGTAAAAAAAAATTGTAAAGAAATTTTTGGTCCAATTTATTTTCCCGCAAGTGTAAAACCAGCTCAACGGGCGAAAAATATTTAAAGAATGGGTAATGGTAACAATTAACCGTCACAATATTATTATGTATCTCTAAAGGAGTGTCTGAAATGTTCCGAGGGTCAACTGATAAATCAAACACTCAAAAAACCACTTTTAGCCGACCATAATAAATTTACGTCCCGACGTGATAGCAAGTAGGATCAATGCCGTGTGACGATGATCGAAATACACTAATAAATTAGATAAAATAAAATACGTATTACTTTTGACCCTGCCTCGTCCACTCTATTCGTATTTTTGCTATGGTGACGCGAGCTTAGAGACCGGGACGAATTTCCCCCCGCGCGCTATCGTAAAATAGAATAAGCCACGCCCGGAACTGGTTTTTGTTTTGGCTATGTCATACTCTTACTCATCAGGATGTCACAAACATTTATATGGCAGCTGAGCGGGATGGCCCTCCTTAAGTCTCCAAAAGAGCTTTGTTCTGCGTTGCATGCATTAATCCGGGGCTCTACCGCGTAATTCTCATTTGTATCAACTTCAAGCAAATGCATGCGAAATTCAATGCGTGCAAAAGAGATGGCATGTTAGGCGGGCGTCGTCGCACGCACGTCAAATTTCAATCTCAAGTTGATGTTGATGAAAATGAGAATTACGCGGTAGACCCACTGTTCTGTAGTTGCCCTAGAAAAAAATCTGAACCTGATTCGACGAGATCATCTGGATTGCACTGGATGAGTAAGATCAGCTTTAGACTTTACCTAATTTTGTTCGGCATCAATTTGTAGAAGATGGGAACAACCCATGATGGGTTGTGTGTGTGTCATCATGGCAACCTCGCTCCGAGACTGGAATTAGTTTGTTTACGTCTGATTGGGTCACTCCGTATATTGTTGCCCTGAAGGAAATGAGGGGGCGGACGTAGAACAACAAATGTAGGTTGTTACATGACGCACCGCACCTCGCCACTTTCCTGACATTAATCTTTATTATGTCAGCAAGTTACTAGAAATTATGCACTCTCTATGTGTATTAGACAGGTCGCATTAAATTAACCTACATACTCGAGAAGCATGTACTGACTAACCGCATTAAAACCAAAACTTTGGAACTTTGGCTGTCACATCTTTTAATGTATTTGGGTTGGTGGTTACGCATTTACAAGCACGTATCCACAGGGGAGGCAGTTGGGATGAATCCCCCGGAAATCTAGGGTAAACATATAGGGACAAAAACATTGGCGAAACATTAATAAAGGTGGAGTAGTCTGTGGAGAGTGGAAGAATATAGAAAAGAAACCAGTATGCAGCATTGACACCAGATCCTGATACTATACTTGATGCAATGGCTGCCAGTCGGTGAACAGAAAAACTTATAAAAGTATAGAACCCAAGTATATACACCAAATAATATGGTACAGTATGTACAGATATTTCTTTCACATTGTTTTTTAATTAGCTACAAATTAATTACTCATAAATTAGTAATAAACATTAGAATTAATCATTTTGATATAGAAACTTAGCAGAAAGTGAAACCTAAAAAGACGATCTCTGAACTGTGACTCGAATCCGGAACATCTTGCTTCCTAGGAGATTACTCTAGCCCTAGACCACCAGCTCTCAAATTGAGGCCTTTTTCTAATTAGTTTTTTTAATTTAATGTACGTAGATATTCTATTTAGCTACATTGTAACCTTACATATGAAATTGGCGAAATTTTCTTACAGATTCATGAGTTCATAATTCCTACAACTCAATAGCTAATTCCATTATTTGTTTATTGTTTGAAAGTTGATTTTAAGGATTTCATCTACGTGTAAAATTTTGTTTTTATTTTTAATTTGATAACTAAAATTAAATCTTCAAAAACAGTTCGTCCTAAATGCCATTCATTTCCATTATAAGATTCGTAATAACTTTTTACAGCTGTCATGTTTCAAAAATTAAATTAATGTTTTTCTTAGCTTAATGTTGTCTCATTCATAGACAAAAGAATTTATAAAATTCGGATTTGTTATTCCTAAAAAAAATACAAAAATGTTGGTACTGAAAATTGAGTTTCCTTTAAATTCTCCATACAAAACGCCAATTTCTTATGTAAGGACCTAATATTATCACAATAACTGAGTATTTCCTCAAATCAAACATTTTACGTTATTTCCAAATTTGTTAATCAAACAATTATGTATTCTAACAATTATGAAACTCAGTTATGCTCAACTCGACATAAAATCTATTTATATTAAAGTAAATACTCGCACAGACTAGGACAAGTTTGTTCAAGATAAAATGTGAGCATGTGAAGTTTAAACAATACTTCGATGATACATCAGTTGCGACTTTGCGAGAGCATGGAAAACAAACAGGCAACCACGCCCGCGACCCCGCACCGCCCGCACTGCGCCGCCGCCGCCCGCCCATGCGCCGACATCTCTCCGCTGAGTGTCAGTTTACTCATCTTCTTTCTCCGTATGCTCAACATCATGTAATGCTTTAAACTACAAAGTCATATACAAACATATACAAATATCTTCCGGCTTCCTTTGTATCGCATTTTTCCAGAATCTTTCCAGATTTAAATGGAAACGAGAGCAATGGTAAACAAAACAAAAAACGCGAGTCTGCGAACTTATAAGTGAGGGATTAATTATAAACATTACAGGAATTATTATTTCCGTTCATGAAGAGTTGCATCGCGTAGGTAAGTCGGTGACGTGGTTTATAAGAAGTGGTAGCTTAATTGGTAAGATGCCAGATTCTCGATCACACCTTCCGGGTTGCCTACTGCGCTTAGGCATGCACCAATGAGATTTTAGAAATTATCTGTTGTGTCAACGAAATAAATAAGTAACCAGGCTCACGCAAATAATTGATCCTAAGACCCACTGATGTGTGATTGATGAGATGAAGAACACTATATCACCAGTACATGTGTATATGTATTGACCATTCCTCATCTTCATCATCTGCAGGAAATAAGCTGCCGTGGTCAACCTGAAAGTCTCTCAACCGACTTCGAGCACAGGTCGGGCGCTGTAAAGAGACCCTCAGCAGATGGGGCATGATAAGCGCATCCCACACCCAGTGCGAGTGCGGTGCTCCTTTGCAGCACATGCCTCATTTGCTCTCGTGCCCAGCGTGCCCAAGCACCTGGGATGACCTATGGGCCTGCCTAATGGGCCTCGGCAAATGCTGTAGATGTGGCTGCGTACTAGTACAGGATTTTGTAAAGGAACCATTGACACGAAAAGAAGATTCCTCATCTCATTTATCACTCACCTGTGAGTGTAGGATCAAAGTGTTTCCGCTGGACCTGGTCACCTATCTCTTTTATTGGCTGAACTTATCTCCTACCACGTTAGGCCGTTCTATTGTTCAGTTGATACTCGAAACACTTCAGACACCCCCTTATATAAGGGACGAAATATAGTATTTATTGGTATAGGAACAGTAACAAAAGATCATACCCAAATGTCCACCAGATGTCGAGGCACATGACGTTCAGCCACGAGAATGCGGCCACGAAGCCGAAGTAGATTCCATATCCTGCACACACACACAAACATTACTTACACACATTTGCACACCCTTACAAATGTCTATATTTCAACAACCTCCTGTGCAAACAATCAGTGGTAATTGACGGCCGCCACCTTGTCCGACGGCCCCCTTAAAGAGCCTTTGTTACCAAATTAACAAGATTGAATTGATTGTTTGGTTGTGTCTAAAAATTTTCGATGTAAACCTAAATTAAATAACGAAAACAATGTCGTTACAACTCTTTTTTAATTGAGTTATACTCAATACTCAACATATTTATTGCAAGCATATGTATATTATTAATATTACTCTTAGCTATTAAAAATGAGTCAAAGTAGCTACAACGAAATTTTAGGTGAATTGCTTCAAAATACTGAACACAAATTTGATTTAAAACAAAATTTGTAAAAAATTTGATGGGTAAATTTTAGCATGACCTGTGATGACGTCATTATGTTATTTCAACCTACTCCATTTTTTTTTACTACTGACGAGGGCTGTCATAATGTCATGGTCATAACCCCCTCCGAGGCCAATAAAAACTCCACAAAACAATCCCAGTAAACCGGTCAAGACAGAGTTATTCTCATGTGCCAAGGGTTTTCTATATACAATTTTCTTTTTCTTTTTTTCTCTTTAGTCTATTAAAACCATAGACTAATAAATACAATTGTATTTCTTAGTCTATGATTAAAACGCAGCGTTCAGAAATTATGGAAATTCAAAATCGCTTTAAAAAGAAACTGGTAAAGTGCGAGTCAGAATAGGCGCACCTAGGGTTCCGTATAGTGTCAGTTTTGGAGAAAGTCAGAAAAATGGTGTTTAAAATTTTGCCCATAAACGTATCAAAGTTATAGTTACAAAATATATATATATATATATATATATATGGGTGTATATATCATGGTTAAATTGTGTAGGGAAAATTTAAATTTTTTTACAAAAACTGTTATTTGTTTTCGTATAGCCGCTATATTTTTCCCGTTATCTCTACGTATAATATGTTACCGTATTTTTAAACGTATTTTTCAGTCCACTAGTTTCGAAAATAAACGTACAATTTTTATCAGTTTCTCAAGGATTTTCCAAATTTCCAATCCAGTCCATCAGCCAATATCGGTCCACTGCTGGACATAGGTCTCTCCAAGGGCACGCCACATTTTTCTATCCTCGGCCGTCCTCATCCAGCCACTAACGGCAATCTTTTTTAGATCGTCAGTCCAGCGAGCTGGCGGGCGTCCTACACTGCGTCTGCCGGTTAGTGGTCTCCACTCGAGAACCTTTCTCCCCCATCGGTTGTGGGTTCTTCGGCTGATGTGGCCAGCCCACTGCCACGTCAGCTTGCTTATCTTAGAGGCTATGTCGATGACTTTGGTTCTTTGACGAATCACCTCATTTCTGATATGATCCATCAAAGAAACTCCGAGCATAGCCCGCTCCATAGCTCGCTGAGCGACTTTGAATCGGTGAACTAGTCCAACCGTCAGTGTCCACGTTTCGGCACCGTAAGTCATGACCGGCAGAACGCACTGGTTGACGACTTTTGTCTTTAAACACTGAGGAATGGCCGAGGAGAATACCTGACGTAATTTCCCAAACGCAGCCCATCCCAGCCGGATCCTCCTTGCGGCCTCTTTTTCGAAGTTGCCCATTCCTAATTGAGAAGTCTGCCCTAAGTAGACATATTCCTGGACAACTTCGAGGGTCGCCTCACCGACAGTAACAGTTTCATGGTCCAACAGCTTTATAAGACGACAGTCTGGTATAGTCAAAAATCTGTGCCTACCGGTACCTATTTCAAAGCAACATTCCTGCCTGTAAACAAAATATTTTTTCGGAAATTACGTCATATTGTTATAGAAAATATCACCTCTTGAATTAGGTCATCAATTTTGAACACAGAACATATTTCACATATTTGAACGTCAACACTGCCGGGGATTTGGGCGTTTAGCGGTAATTGTATATTTGATGAGTAAACATGTCGTATGCTAAATCCATGCTGAGCGAACGTGAAGCTTCGATGAATAGGGATTTGTTGGAATTCGCTAATATCACGCGAAATTCTTGCAATGGGCTCGTCTCCTGTAGTGAAATATCAGTATATTTTTATAGTAACTGATTAATTAGTTATTGCAAAGCACAAAACATTTAGAATTTTTGAAAAATTCCTATTATTACTTCGTCCAAGTATTATTACCGAAGTTAGCGACAGCAATATTTCTTACTTTTAGTATGAAATCGTGTCCAATGACGTCACGATACCGTTAAGCTCACTTTGATTGCCATTAACTTCGTAATTTTTTGAGATAACGAAAAAATAATTTTACCATTGTTTTTAGCTTTTTAAAAGCAATTGATTTTCATAAAAATCCTCTTGACGAGCTCATTCTCACATGCACCTTCTTACAATGCGCGGGTTTGTTTCTTTGGGAAAGTTGTTCAGTATGATCAGTTGAGTTTGTGGTTTTATTCAAAGATAGCAGTCTATTTACACTGCTATATCTATTATAGATATAAATAAAACGGTTGATGCGACGGAGCGCGTGCCCAAACGCAAAACTTATGATTGATTTCGTTATTTTTGTATAAAAATATTAGATATATAAATGTGATTTATGCCATTACGCGACCATAGTTTAATTTAAATTAGTCTGTTCTAGCAAAGTTGTGTCATCATTTACAAAGTAATGCATAAATTATCTCAATTATACTATAAAAGCCTAACTGACATTAAACTATGGTCGCTTATTGCCATATATTATATTTATTTAATACTTTTTATTCAAAAATCCATCGATCTTTTTATTGTTTTGGAGATTATGAGAATTATGAGGGTAAAGGTTAAACGTCAGTCGTTTAGCGCAAAGTGCATAACTTAATTTTGTTTTTCTTGTTGAGAAGTTAGAAATTAAAAAACCTTTTGGTATATGGCAATTGACGCCTATAGTTCAGTATTAGTGAGGTTTATAAAGCATAAGTTTGAAATTGGTCATGATCTTGTCCAAACAAAGTTAAAACGGCATTTTAAGTTGGTTTTAAAAAGATCATGACTAATCGTGTATACAATTTCAAACTCTAGTTTTATTAACCTCACTAATACCGAACTATTGGCATCAATTGCCACAGACCAAAATGCTTTTCAATTTTTATTTCTTAACAAGAAACACAAAGTTAAGTTATGCACTTCACGCTAAGCAACTGACGTTTAACCTTAATCCGAGTTCTTATACAAACAAAAACAATTTATTTTGTATTCATTCATGAAAATTAGAATCCTATACTGAACATCTATAACATGACTTTTAATAAATCACCATTCGCCTGCCCTATCATCCTAAATTGGGATAAAAAGTTAGCCTAGGTCGTACAGTGGAGACCACATCAAGCTATACACTTGCAGTACGAAATTAGCCCCTACAAAGAAGAATATAAGATATGTAGAAAGTCCAATGTGTCTTACTTGATGCGGCCTCCACTGTACATTGGAAGGTCGTACATATTATAACACTGCAAAATCGGGTTCCATTATTTGGTTACAAAACAAAAAGTTTGTATTCATATTTACCAAGCGTTTTGCAGACGGTTTTATCTTCGACGTTTCCATACTGAACCCTGGCGAGGCAGCCGAACGCCAGCAGCATGGTGGCCACGTGACAGATGAGGGTCTTCCCGTGAAGGTTGCGGAGCTCCGGCAGCGCGCAGTACACCAACAACGTGAGGAACAGAAACACGCACGAGATGGTCAATGTCTGTAACAAATACCCCATTATCTCAAACGGTCCAGCACTCAGATTGACGCTTAAATATTCAGCATTTTTGCAAATTGAATGGAGACGGTATTATGTAAATACCCCTTTATAAACAGCCCTTATTTTATGAGGCATACCGTACTTCGTATAAACAAACCTTTTGTATTTTACGAGTATAGCACCTTTATGACCGAATTATATTTTCGCAAGTTCGAGCAAGGATCTGAACGATAGGCGACTGGTTAATAATACGTAATGTATTGAGTGTTTACGGAATAAATTGGTTCATGCATAATGAATAATGATTGTGAAAACTAACTAGCATAATACATCCACTGAATAAATTAGGTTCTGTTTATTTTGCGAAATCCATCGCTATGAATATTCTAAATATTATTAGAGTGCATTACAAACTAGAAAATATCAATCAGAAACAATAGAAAAAATAATCACATAACGCCCTCGTGAGCGTTCTGTATGTGCAGTACAAGCTAGTATATCAAGCAGATGCAAATAAAAAAAAATTAAAAAAAACAGTGGACATGTATGATGGAAGAATTCGCCAGTCTAGATAGGAACTTTGGTGGCGCAATTGGTAGCGCGCTTGTCTTTATAACAAGAGGTCACAGGTTCGAATCCTGGCCCGGGGAATTTTTTCAAAATTCTTGTCTTTGGATTTGTTTCTGATTGATATTTTCTAGTTTGTAATGCACTCTAATAATATTTAAATTAGGTTCTTACCACAAAAGACAAGGAAAAGTTTTTATTTTGGGGCCTTAAATCTACAAAGCACACGAGCACTTCAACGTTGGGATCTCGTCCGCAGTCACGTCGGTCGAAGGTCTCGAAGCAGTAGTCGTCAGTGATTCCTCCGAGAGACTCGGGCCGCACCATAAGCCCTGAGGCAGTCAGATGGTGCGCGTCCTCGGGAGTGTCTTGTCTGAGGCCCACCTTGCCTCTGTCGCAGCGCAGTCCATTACGCAGCCCGATCACATCTAAACAAAGACAAGACAAAAATTATATATTTCTCATAGCACTTAAGAGGCTATCCGAATTTTATTTTTGTCACTGTCACTCCAAACGAAAAATGGCGCAGTGCGAGAGGGGCCGATTCAGAGAAAAAAGTTGGTTTTATATTTTTATTAACAGCTAGCAAAATTTCAAATATCAAATCTCTAGATATTGTTAAAACACACCTAATAAAATATGTTTGAGTTCTGTATATGGATCCTATTCGTCAAACGAGGAGAAAAAGTGTGTTACAAGACCTCATTTCCACAATTATTTCTATCGAGGAAAATTTACCCAAACATGTTTTCCAATTTCAAAATCATAGATTATATAGTCAAAATGCATATACCAGAAATTTATTAAAATTTTCCGGGTATTTCATGAAATACACAGAAAAGAAACACCCGTATTTTTTTCGCATATCACCTTAATTGTATCAATTACAGTGTGGGTAAACCAATAAACAGTAACAAATAGCAGTACAGTATTAAAGTACACTAGTTGTTCAGTTGAGTTTAATAATATGCACATACGATAGAAATGTACTTGAGCATATAACTGTAAATGGTTAGTAGTAGACCCCACACTAAGCCGGACTTGTCTTGGGGGTCTAGCTAGCCAGGGATGGGCAAACTTTTTCCTACGCGGGCCAATATTTATAAAACGTATCAATGAGGGGCCTGGTTTTTGAAGTTTTAGCTGTAATATTAAAATGAAAATATTTGTATTTTCCGAAATAAAGTTATTTATTGACTCGTATATGTTTCAACAACATTAAACGATCTCTTATTTATGCAAAATTTAATGATATGAACACTATGAAATAGGGAAATTGCAGGTTATCTATAAAATATAAACAAAGATATATTCATGTAAGCAAAGATTTATTCATGCACTATTTAAATGGCCAATTATCGCGGGTTGGATTGCGACCGTTCCCAGTGGCGCGAGTGTATGGAGAGGTTTGGACTTAGGGATTGAAAAAAGTAAACAATTGAATTAAATAATTTTGATAATGCCATCTAGTGCAACTAATAGCTGGCTCTCAAAGTTGTTGATTGACATTTTTTTATAACGTTGATATCTGTAAAGATATTTAATAAAAACCATTTATTTCGTATGGGGACAAGCACATCATGAAACATATCTTCTGATTCTGGCCTTGTTTCAATAACTATGTTCAAACCTCTTCATACAATCGCAGCACAGCGCCGCAATGACTTATAGACACCATATTCAAAAATATTTTTATTGAACTGGTCAAGTAAAGTCACCCGTATTGAGTAGCTTAGAGAAGTAATGCGACACCATACTAAAATACGTTTTTTTTTTACCGGTCAAATAACATCACTCGTGTTAAGTACTGCTTAGAAGCTAAGCAACTAAATCGCTTACTTACAAAGCCTAAGACTGATAGAAAGAAAAATAAATTACTATTTTTTTGTCTAGTTTTTCTTAAAAAGTGCACCTTTGGTGCACCAAATATGTTTGGGGCATTTCTGGAAATTTATAATATGGTTTCAATAAAAAATACTACATCTTGAAACGAGGCCGGAATCAGAAGATATGTACCATGATGTGCTTGTCCCCATACGAAATAAATGGTTTTTATTCAATATCTTCACAGATATCAACGTTGTTCAGAATAAAATGTATATTTCGGAACGCATCCATCAATGGTCTATATATTTTGTCTATGGACTTGGAGCTGTCAAAAATACGAGGGACGTGTAAATTGGTACAGATCGCGGACGATTTATAAAATGTGAGATTAACAATTTAACCCAAGGGAAATCGGTGCGGACATCGTAAGAAACAGTATTCAGTCAATGGCTGACGTTATTTTGGCGTGAAGGCCACCTTTTGGTGAATTTCCTGTGTGTGTGTGACATAACCTGTGTCCACGCGGCTTCCGACAAGTGGACTTGTTAATTACTATTTCTGGGTTGGATGCATCCCGGGTTAGGAGGGTTGTGTTTAGATTCATCGTGGAAGGTGATCTACGTGTCACATCACCGGAATGTCTTGGAGTCCACGTGCAGCGAAAGGACTTCATGCGAGGATCAGTGGATGACGTCATCATACAACTGTCTGGTAGGACGTTTTATATTAAATATTGTATATTATAAGATACTTGTATACTATAAATCTGGGACAGCTTATGGGCCCCTGTTCCAGCTGCAAGTATCACCCTTTAGCATACAATTAGTGGTGTCTGAGCGTGGTTATGGAATCCTCACATCAGTGACGTCGATGCCCGTCACTAGTCAGTATTACTACTTTTTATATGCTACAATTTCTGGTAGCAACGAGCGTTTTTATCAAACAAACGTTATAAAAAAAGAACAATCAACAACTTTGAGAGCCAGTCATTAACTGCACTAGATGGCATTATCAAAATTATTTAATTCAATTGTTTACTTTTTTCAATCCCTAAGTCCAAACCTCTCCATACACTCGCGCCACTGCGTTCGTGGGCGGGAGATGGCCCACGGGCCGTTGTTTGCCCATCTCTTAGCTAGACCAAGCTTTTGTACAAACCTAGCTTTATAAATGGGAATAAATAGTTTGCTATGCTTCTGCTCATTATTTAAGTATAATTAGTGGAAATAAACAAAATTAAATAATTACTTTTTTTAAATAAGAAGGATTACAATTTGTGATTACTTGTACTTTTTCATTAGCTTAATGACAACCTGATTATGACTGTTACATTTTTTGTGGCCTCAAGAAACTGTTTGGTATGAGCAGCAAAAAATACACGGATCACCTATAACAATGTTGATGAAATCAGCGTGGCATTGCTGGTCAAACCTCAGTTATTTATTTGCTAACACACATATAAATACTCGAAAATTTAAGAAGTTTTTGTTAGAGGCAGAGAATTTGGATACTGCTAATCCATAAATAAAATACGTCAAGACACATAATATCTAAAAAACCGGCCAAGTGCGAGTCGGGCCTCGCTCTTTTAGAGTTCCGTACTTATGATCAATTATTTCAAACTAGATATTTATTTAATTTGAGGTTATGCTCTAATTCTCTCAGACATAAAAACTGCAAAATTAAGTTGGTTGAGTATTCGGGGACGTAACCCTAAAACTACATTATAAATCGGCGTTTTTAGTATTTGTTGTATAAATACAGCATATGGCACATGATATACAGAAATTTCAAATTCTCAACTGCTTTGGCCTTTAAGATAGACCCCGTTACAAAAATGGTCTAAAAATTAAATTAAAATCTTACTTTGATAGGCCCGGGTGTGGCCCGGCCCCACTTCTTTATTTTGTAAGATAAATTTTTTTTAAATATATTTATACTCTACTTAATCACGTCTACGTTCTAGACAATGACACCCCACATGCTGGGGTAAGAAAAAAAAATTTGTTTCGTCTCCGTTTTTATGTATGAGGCCCCCTCTGAGAAATAAATAAATTACATTTTAAATTCAAAATTCGGTTTTGGGTCAACATTTTACACAACATAAAAAAACAGGTTTCTATCTCATTCCGTCTAAGAGCTAGAGACTCGTGACATACGGACAGACATACAGACGGACAGCGGAGTGACATTAATAGGGCTCCGATTTGCCCTTTGGAACCCTAAAAAAGCAGCAGGTTGTGTCGTCGATACAACCGTATATTATTTAAGCGAATACTTCTTGCCGTTTGCCATCATGTTCAGCTTTGGGCAAGCATTGTTGTTTTCTTGATATTTAACGTTTTGGAGCAGTAACTTTTGCATAAAACTTATTTCCATCTACGTCCGTTTCACCACATACGATGATACAGCACACTTTCTCATGTTGCAACTATAGAGATCTTGCTTGATTGAAACAATATTAAATGTACTATTTTTAGTAATTCGACACTGCATTATAATAACACATATTAGATGTCAATCACATAGAAAATCATAAAGATGTAGATTACCTGATGGAAGCGCGCGCATTAAGGGCCTTACTATTGCCAAATGGGTACTTTCTAAAGCCTACTCCTCGTTTATGGCCAAACCAAAAATAATGAAAAAATGTATTATGAATAATCAACTCTTAGACAACATATGCAACAGTTTTCTTTTTCATACCACCAAAACTTCTACATGATTTTTTTTTTTACGCAATGGTGTTTTTTGACCTCAAATTCCCTACTGCTCCTGAGTGGCTTGGCCGATTGAATTCATCTATGTTTTGATAAATAGATAAACTTTATAGCTATAAACATAACATAAGATTATTCAATCGAGCAATCACGTCCAAGTGAAAAGTATTATTTTCAACGATTTCGCCCTCTCAAGGACGCAGCGAGCGTCGTAATAGCCACTATGCATTGCGCGCTGATATGAACGTTATTTCAATGTCGTTTCCGTTGATATTTGTAGTGACAAATATCGAGCTGCTAATTTGGCGAGGGTAATCGCCTTAAGCATACGGAGTAGTTTAATTTTTTTATTATTGCGAACAAATGAAAATTAACTTATCATGAATGCAGATTTTTATGAATATTTAGGTAGATTTTTTTTTAATTTAATTTCTACCTAAATATTCATAAAAATCTGCATATATGTATAATAAATTAGTGAAAAAAGCTTTTATTAAGTAAAAATATTTATTATCATTTTTCATGAATTATGTCATAATAATAATGATAACTAATAACAAAAAATCGGCCAAGCGCGAGTCAGACTCGCGTACCTAGGGTTCCGTATTGTGGTATTGTGGATGATAAATTTATTTTGTCTTTTTTTTTTCGTGAATTTCTCAACCGCTTTAATTTTCCTATAATCTTTACGTAAGACATACAGTTTTTTTATGGTTTTTCAAGGATTTCTCGAAATACATGCAATTAAATATAGCTAAACTAAGTATTTTTACAATCAGCTTTTTAATACCTACAATTTGGTACCCATATTGTATTTTTATACAATATTTTTTTTATTTATTTTACTTCTTAATTATTTTTTTTCATTTGTGCTAAATTTTTTTTTAATCGCTATACTATTCCTGTAATTGGCCAGTTACGATCCATAATCGACATTTTATTCATATTTTTAGGTTTACCACTTTCGGAGATAAGGGGGCCCCTACATACATATTTTTGTGTTTTTTTTAAAGATTTCTCGAAACCATCAGTAAATATAAATCAGTGCCAGTAAATATAGTAAAAGTATATATTTTTTACCATCAACTCTTTAATATCTACAATATTGTATATTTAAGATAATATTTTTTATTTTTCGCACTTTTGTTTTGGAAATATTTTGAACAATTTAAAATTTTTCATATTTTTTTACACCGTGATATGTGGGCAAATTAATGCTATTTTTGTGCTAAAGTCATGTCTTTATCTTTAACGGTGCTAAAGTTATGAGGCTGTGACATACGGACGGGTGGACGGACGGACAACGGAGTCTCACCATAAAGGTTCCTTTTTGACCTCTTAGGTACGGAACTCTAAAAATAAACGAATAAAAACGTACTAATCTGTAATAAGAAATTAATTAATCCTTCGTCAAAAATATAACTTTTTTCACGAAAGAAGTCCCCTGTCTAAATACTCTTATTGACAAGCATTAAATACGAAAATGCCTTGATCTGCGAATCAATCCAAGTTCTGAATTGGACCCCCTATTTATCTGAGGCGCGAACGAAGAAGCATTCGCTTCAAAAACTGTTAGAGGCACTTACGTAATGAAATATTTGCTGAAATATCATGCATGAGTTTATCCACTTAGCGTGTCATGTTTGGAAACCCTGGAATTGATCTCCCATTAATCTGCAAAACGCCGACACATACAAATTACAGCGTAAACAAACAAGTATATGTAGGTTGAAATAATATATTGAATATAAATTGAAATAAAATTAACTTTTTAACAAATAACCGACTTCCAATATATACATACTCGTATATCTGCAGTCATTCACTAAAAATAATAAAATAGTTATATACTGACGATGGTACCGAAATAACACTTTTGTCAACTTCTTTCTTCCTGAAACATAATTGTTCTCTAGAAGTCGGTGCATATCATATTCGTTTTTAGGGTTCCGTACCCAAAGGGTAACCAACGGGACCCTATTACTAAGACTCCGCTGTCCGTCTGTCTGTACGTCTATCTGTCCGTCTGTCACCAGGCTGTATCTTATGAACCGTGATAGTTAGACAGATTAAATTTTCACAGATGATGTATTTCTGTTGCCGCTATAACAAAAAATACTAAAAAAACAGAATAAAATAAATATTTAACGGGGCTCCCATACAACAGACATGTTTTCTTTGCCATTTTTATAGATAATATAGATCAATTTTTATAGATCCGAACAGATAAATTTTTATAGATCCGACTTGCACTTGGCCGGTTTTAATATCGTAGGAAATACGCCAACTTCTAGAGGTAGATAACATCATATAACTAATGTTTCAGGAAGAAAAAAGTCGACAAAAGTACCATCGGTCGGTATAAAATTATTTTAAACTTTTTAGTGAATGACTGCAGTTACATTTGAAGATTACTATTTTTTAATAAGGTTTATTTTATTTCACATCTTTGGTGTTGGGTTAAATTGTGAAATATGGGTATTTCTTGTAAACGCTCTGTCGATATAAAACGAATATATTGTCAAGTATGCCCTGCAATAAGCACCTTAACACAGTGATTGCTGCAATCTCGTATTAATGTGCTTTCATCCGTTGAGGAGTTCTATGGCGATGAAACCAGGATCGAAGGTCATTTGGGTATTTTGATAATTTTCAAGTAATATCCTGCAATCAGCACCCTCACAGTGATTGCCGCAATCTCGAGTTATGTGCTCTCATCCGTTGAGGAGTTCTATGGTAATGAGGCCAGGATCGAAGGTAGCGGAATGACAATTTCCAAGTAATACCCTGCAATCAACATCCTAGTACAAAGTGATTGCTTCAATTTTGTGCAACATGCTCTCATTTTTTAAGGAGTTCCACTGCCTTCCTCTGAAAACTGGCTAATCTCAAAATTTGACCTCTCTGGAAGCACACTCTTACAAACAATTAAAGAGTCATCCAAATCGGTTCAGAAATTACGGAGTTATGAAGTACACAAAAAGAAATTAAATAAAACCGGCCAAGTGCGAGTCGGACTCGCGCACGAAGGGTGCCGTACCATTATCTATAAAAACGGCAAAAATACATGTCTGTTGTATGGGAGCCCCCTTAAATATTTATTTCATTCTGTTTTTTTGTATTTATTGTTATAGCGGCAACAGAAATACATCATCTGTGAAAATTTCAACTGTCTAACCGGTTCATGAGATAAATCCTGGTGACAGACGGACAGACAGACAGACGGACAGCGGAGTCTTAGTAATAGGGTCCCGTCGGTTACCCTTTGGGTACGGAACCCTAAAATGTACAAACGAATTGAAAACTTACTACTTTTTTGAAGTCGGTTAAAAAAGGCGATCATTCTAAAGTATATTTCAAGGGCAGCTGAAAAATCGGTCAATGACCTTAGCGCATTTTGTAAAAAATAAATATTGTATGGCGAGATTGACGTATCGTTTTCTTTTGACGCGTACAGTTTTTCCAGCTGCCCTAGAAACAGAGTTTACATGAAATTTCGATTTTAAGCTCAGTATTTTCTTAACTGTAATTGTACCGTCGCACTGTGGGAATTCCGCGGAAATAGATAATTTTTGTGTTGTATCTTTTACAACGAAAATTTTATTTTTTGTGAATAACCAATTAAACGCTGCTTCCAAATTTACCAAAAAAAATTTTTTGGTCCTGGTAATTTTTTTTCTACTGATTTTTAAAATTAATAAATTTTCGATTGTTTCAGTTTATTGCATTCAGAACCATTTCTAGAAAGAATTTATTCAAATGTTTCGATCAATAGTTTCCAATTATATATATATTTTTTTTACTGTCTATTTTCTTGTGTACATTATACCGTACTCAAAATAAAAAAAAATAAAAATCCTCAGGGTTACGGTTTTGTTTAAATATAATTTCAGAATAACTACGGTTTTTGTTCAAACTCTTGGTCGTACACTTTTAGCTACATTTGCCTACATATACTTATGTATGTCAGTGAATAGCTGGATATCTATACTATTAGTTGACAATAAATTCAGCTGCCCATACGTGCCCTCCCTTAAGAAATTTAAATTTTAAAACTTAAAAGAACAAAACTCAGTTACCTAGTACATCTTTTTGGTCAAGTTGGCGCCACGCGTAGTTAATTTTTGCAATTTATGCTTGCGTTAAGGCTGTATAGGCAATAAGTCTTTTGCCTAAAGGATTATAAAAAAAAAAGAAGTTTGTTTTAATTAGAAATTGAATTCGCGGGACTCGGGGGTTTTTTAAATTTATAAAATATTGTCGCCAAAATCTTTTATGGAGATATTCTTTTATATATTATTATCAAAGGATATTTTAATTTTTTTTTTTTTGTTGGAGTGGACAACACCAATATGTGGCTTTGTAACCTACCTAGCACCTATACGCATAAGTGAGTTGCCTGAAATCACTTTTGAAATATTTTTAGTCATTTAACAGTAGTAATTTCCGTGATTCCATACAAATGTTCCCACAGTGCGTCGTTTTACACAATAAATTCTATTATAAATGGAAATTAGTGGTCCTCGGATTTTGATCATTGATATATATATAAATGAACTTATTGGTGCCAAATTTCAAGATTCAAGTTCCTTGAAAATTTGGCACTATTAAAAACTAAATTAAATTATTTTTCAATGCATGTGCTCGTAAAGGCCCACTTTTATGCATCAAAACCGAACAGAAAGTCGATTATTTTGCCCTAGGGCTTTATTATTATTATTTTTTTTTATTTATTTCCAATGGTTGGCTAACCTGCAGCCTTTCTTGTGTACCATAAATGTCATACTTTTTTTCCACTGTTTAACGGCTCTGGATACCTAGTCCTTTTGAGCCAATTACAATTTAAAGTTCACAAAATTATATTTGTTTTATTTCCTCACACTATGCATTGAAAAACGTAGTATGATACACGGGCGTAAGAGCAATAAATTACTCGGTTACGTTTAAAACCGTGATTTATTCCTTTGCGCCCTTGTAGCATAAACTACTATTTCAGGGGAGTCCCATAACTACAAGACAAAGTCGAAAATTTTTTTTTTTTCTTAACTTGGCATGTAGGATGTCATTGACTAGAGCTCAATCAGTAGTGTCCAAATATAGGTTTATTAATATTTCTTATTTTAAAAATAAAGAAATGGGGAGCCGTCAATCTTGTGAGTTTAAGAAAATTTTTCTTTTCGGTGTCTATTTCAAACAAAAACTAGACTAGTTAGGAATTTGAAATGTCTAAATGTACCTACTCTACTCGTTCTGTATTTAAACAACAAATACAAAAAAAATATTATGGAAGGAATACCTAATTAGTGACATTTTGACAAAATTGCAAATTTAAGTTTGTAATGTTAAAATTTTATTTAGTTCTACTGAGTTATAAGAATGGTACGGAACCCTCGGGACTCGCCGCGAGCCCCACTCGCACTTGACCGGTTTTTTATTTAAAACTGTCTTAATTTAAATGTTTTTTGTAACTGCAGAAATACTTAAGGAGAGAAGCCAAAATGTAATCTTGTTAATGTGAAAATGATGGGGTAAAAGGATTAATTGATTTTACAACTAACGATTCAGTCAAAATTAGAGCTAATCCTGTTAGATTTATTCCCATAACGGACTAAAAATAAAAGTACCTACTTATATGTTTCATTTCTCTTCCCGTGAAAAAATTACACACATAGCTAAAAACACGCAATAAAAAATGTTACGTGAAAAAAAACAATCAATTTTTTGCAGCACTGCGTTCATTCGCGCGTACAGCTTAAGGCGATTAGTGTCGCCAAATTAGCACCTCGATGTTTGTCGTTACGAATATCTACGGAAACGACATTGAAATAACGTTCATATCAGCGTGCAATGCACAGTGGCTGTTACGACGCTCGCTGCGTCCTTGATAGGGCGAAATAGAAGAAAATAATACTCTTCACATGGACACGATTGTTCGATTGAATAATACTATGTTATGTTTATAGCTATCAAACTTACTATTACATACATTAATTTTATTAACCAAGCCAATTAGGAGCAGTAAGGAATTCAAGCCAAAATCACCATTCGGTTGAAATTTTTTTTTATATAGAAGTTTTGGTGGTATGAAAAAGAAAAATGTTGCATAATTATGTTGTCTGAGTTGATAATTTTGGTTTGGCCATAAACGAGGAGTAGGCTTTAGAAAGTACCATCCGGCTATTTGGCGATACTAAGGCCCTTAAGGGGGTTGTATTGTATCCCCTAACGACCTTGACTCGACCTGTATTGGTACAAATATCAACAGGAACTATATTGAAATAACGTTCAAATCAGCGTGCATTATAAAGTGGCTGTAACGACGGGGCGGCGCGGCGCTGCGTCTTCGGATAGTGCGATATAGGAAAAAATAATACTTTTCGCATGGACGCGATGGACCGAAAAGAAATTCCATCGATAAGTTTTCTAAACAATATTTTCCTTGTATTTTAGTGCAAGAACCAAACAAATAAATTAGTGGTTACAAAGAAATAACTAATTTTATTTTCATGCTGTTTCTTAAACGCGAGAATAATTTCTTACAGTAAAGTGGTGTTTTATAGTTTAATTATCATTATATGTTTTTTTCATAGTTTTTAAACATACCGTTTTTGAGAAATATTAAAGCCGATTCTGAAGGCTTTAATTTTAGTTTTAGTGCTGTCAAAACTTGAAATTTTCCAAAGTAATTTAGCTTCTGTTCCTGACACATATGAACTATTTTGCAATTATGAAAATTTAGTTTTGACAGCACTAAAACTAAAATTAAAGCCTTCAGAATCGGGTACAATATTATCAATAGCAGTCATTTTCGGCTGACTCTGGAAAGAGGAACCCATACATTAAGGAACCCATACAATTGATTCGAGCAACAACTGCTGTCTATTGTTCAAGTATTTTTTTAGCTATAATAAGAACTCGAAAAAAACTAATGTAATGCTAGTTCTTAGATAATTAACTTACCATCATTATAATCTGGAAGACTTCTTAAGGGGTCCAAATAATGCGATAAATTCCACTTAATGTCACGGTCAGTATTGGGCACACATACGCTCCTAGTACCTTCGCACCTTAGAGGCTTGTAATGGTATCCGATTTCACAGCACTTCCTCAGGCAGAAAGCGTCGAAGCTTGAGCAATCCTTGGTGCAGCCGCGAACTATCAGCCCTTTGGTTCCATGCTGTTGGTCCACGCACCACTCGCCTCGCAGTAGCGTGACTGCCTCGCTTTCCCCGATCCGAGAAGATTTCAGAGTACTACCTTCCACTACCAAGGAGAACCTATCTTCTGTTAACTCCACCGCATACTCGTCGTGTTTGCATTGCAAATTGTAATCCACTTCATATATAGAACCACCACTAGGATCAATAAACCGTTTAACTAACCACTCTTCACTGTTCTCCTCATCAGCGTCCAGACAATCATGGTACTGAGTATCGTAACTCAGGCCCCGGGGACAGCATTTTCGCAAGTAGTTTAATTTTATGACAGGTCGAGTTTTCTTCAGATGAGCTGCACACGTCAATGATACCAAACGTGGTATGTTATGTCTCAAACTTCCATTGACAACATCTAAAACGAGTCTGTCATAGCAGTGATTTTCGGCAATGAAAAGCTCGTCTTCAATTTCAGCCATCACCAGATCACTACAGTTTTCAGGAGGACCATAACGAACTTCCACATTCTCACCTAACACTAAAGGAGGCACAACAACACTGAAGTTTCTTTCAGTAAATTCACGACTTATACACTTGTACTGGTCATCAGAAAACCCATCGATCAGTCTCATGAGGCTTTGACCGTTCGCACAACACTTGGGAAAAGTCACAGTCACGTCACCAGCAGCGGTGAATCCGGCAAAAGCGACATCGAGGAATGTATAGGCCAACAATGGGAGCCACATGGTGGCACGGCTGAGGAAGACGCCGCGGCTTAAGAAACTAGGCGTGTTTAGAACAGGTGGTCGATGTACGTCGAGGGCATTGTTTATAGTGTCGGCTAGGCTGGTTTGTGCCGGCGTGCGATGCGGCGCTGCGGCGTTGGCGGAATGTTGGCTGTCCGCGGAGGCTGCTCCGCCCTTGAAGCCGTCACCGCCACCGCCGCCGCCGTCAGCCCGCCTCGGCCCCCCGCGCCGCGGCCGTCCCATACTACTTCCCACAAGCTTTTATTATTACACTAAAGCTTTAATTCACAAGGTATTCCCAATTCTCGCTTTGTTCACTGTAAAACTTTTTTGCGTTAGACAGAAATAGGTACCAATCGTAGCTATCTATCTATACCTACATACACGTATAGGTCGTACAATGTTGGTGTTAACGTTAAACACGTTATTGTTGCAAAAATAAACTTGTGTATTACTTTGATCATTCACTGATCAGATAAGTATTCCAGATATGTATATATCAAGAAAGACGTCGATTCACCAGTTATCAGATAAGAAGGGTTCCGCCAAATAAGTACCTAGCGCTCGTCTGATAACTTACTTAGAATCGACGCAATCATGTTTTGCTTTTTTATCGTATGTTTATTGTTGACATGACATGGATTCATGGTTTGCTTGGTAATAAGAGCCCTTCACCCCACCACATACTTACCCTCCAAATTGTGTAAAATAAAATATAGGGTTCCCGAGGAAAATTGATCACCCGTATATAAGATGTATACAGCTAAATCCATACGAGGCACAGTTATAGCTAGAGACTTGGTAAATGATCAGTATCACGGATCGATAACACTTTTTGCTAATTTCGCGAAATAAAATGTTGACCTCCAATGGTAATTGACTCGAGGCCAGGGGCTTGCATTTGTGGGTAATTTCACAAAAAGGGTCATCGATCCTTGATTCTTCAGTATGAATTTAGCTTAAGTTGACCTTTAAATGCATAGCGTATCAAAATTGATACAAGAGTTTGTATTTATTATAATTATATTTTTTGTGAAAAATTATAATTATTTGTTTATATGAGCTAAAAATATGTTTGCCGACAGTTTTTTTTTTTTTTAATTAGAATTGATTATTTTTTTTTCTCTTTGTTTTTTATTGTATTTTCTGGCATTTTGGCGGGAAAAAAGCTTTTGAAAAAACATCTAATAAATATTCTGCTTGCATATATTTTTATAGTTTTTTGATATTAATGTCAAAAAGAGTTCAGCTTTACAAGTACTTAGAAAAAACTAGCAAAAATATTGTTTTCATTATTTTTTTGGTATTTTTCTTTCACTATTTTCAATTTCATACAAAAATAAAATCTCATGCGTGTAAGGGTTAATATTTTTGTTATATAATATCAAACGGCGGCTTCGTCAGTTTCTAAACGCTCGCTGTTTTGTAGTTTGCCGTTCGGCAAATTGAAAAATGCCCGCCGTTAGTAAAATGACTTCGTCATTTTCTAAAAAGCCGAAATCGAACGTCTCTCACCAAATAGTGAAAAATAGATGCGACGACGAGCGGAGCGAGGAGCGTGTTTGGTTTACATGTAAGTACATATTGGGAGCCGAGCAAAGCGGAGTGAGGCGACCCACAATACTTCTAACAGAATAATTAATAATTACTATATGTCGAGGCAAATTAGAAATTGTCGTATTCTACTATTTGACGAAGATTCGTCACGAAGATTCGTCAAATAGCAAAATAGCGAACGTTTAGATACTGACGACGCCGTTTGTAAAAGGTGGAATTTTACTATTAGCCTGTGACATAATATTGGTACAACCCAATCACCAAAATCATTTAACATTCAATAATATTTTTGCTGATGTTTGTATAGGTATTTATTCTTATTTGCATAAAGTCCTTCTCGTCCCTGGATATATTTTTCACCAAAAAAAGCCCTTCAAAATAAAATTATTGACAGATACGAGTATATCTAATTAGCTTAGCTTATCTTTCGCATTAGGTTATACCTGTAAAGATAGATGAGTTGCTTCGAGAAAAGGATGGTACGGCCGTTCCGCGAGACTCGGCGGGGGCACTGCCGTGCCCCCAGATTTAAGTTTTGTTTTTTATAAATAAATAAAAATATATAAAAAATAAATCTTTGCGGATATGTTTTCTACCAATCGATTTCACTTTACAAACATTGCTATTATAGCTGTTTTAGCCATAAATATTAACGTTGTAAGTCTCAAATTCTTGTTACTAAAATAATAAATATAAAACCTTTTTAAAAACGAGCTTTTACGTAACTACATGGGCTGACCCCTTGAACGAATAAACCAGGCAAATAAGTTTAGATCGCTGAAACTGATTTAATATTTTATGTTGAATTTTATTTATTTTCAAAAATTTTACACGTTGATACTAAAAAAAATAAACACTTCGGCCTTACTTACTTACCAATCAATCACCGTCCAATGAAATTAATTGAACAACATGATTGAACTTTTATGAACATTAAACGTAACAAGCTTTTTGAAAGCAAACAATTTAATACAAATAATTAAATCAGTTCCAGCAACATCTAAACTTATTGTACTCGTTCACAGACTGTGGCTCGTTCTAATCCATCACTTACATATAAAAGCTTGTTTTTAAAAAGGCTTTTTTTATTAATTTGCTTATGCTTTTTAATGAATTTAATATTTTGTATAGTAGTATGCACGTCAATGGTATCGATTCGGCGCAACACAACTTAACTAATTTGACAGCACTAACCTTATTTTGAGCGTCCTGTCTTTGTCTTTTCGATACAGAAAGAAAAAGACAGAACGGTTAAATTAAGTTTAGTCCTCTCAAATAAGTTAAAACGTGGTTACCCGAATCGGTGTTAATACCTTTCATTTGTTAACCATATCAAGAAAGTGGTAAAAGAATTATTGTTTGCCATCTTAGGCCGTGCGTCATATTGTATTTAGAGTGACGTCATTTAGCGTATCGTTTTCTATTTGTCTAATCCTATATTTTTTGTCACCCATGTTAAGCGGTTTGGTATGGAAATAATAAAACGCCATCTTGGGACTACGTTACTTAGCTTATCGTATTCTCCTTGTCAAATTCAATTTCTTTTTTATACCTGTATCAAAGGGATCGTTATCTTGCCGCGTTCGCCATATTGGATTTAGAATGACGTCACTTTAGCTTTCTCGTCGTCAAATCTCACACATGTCAAGGGGATTAGTATAGAAATAATAAATCGATTTAGAAAGACGCGGTTAGTGCAAAATTTCAGGTGAATCGATTGGGGGGAACTGGCTTAAAATTTCAATAATTTTAGTGCAAAAGTTGTGCGCCGATCTACGCTAATCTATGACAGAAACCGGAAAATCACGTAGTTATAGAAATACAACTACGTGATTTTCAGGTTTCTGTCATAGATTAGCGTTTCTGAGAAAGCCTCGAGTGTCTGGAAGTTATTAATTCAAGGTCACTGATATTGACAGTCACTATCAGTCATCAATCGGTCAAGCGTACAGCGAAAAGTAAAAATTAAAATATTTTGATTGTTTGTGTATGCACAATATTGTTTTAAGAGGCAAAGAGTGATATTTATGTAAGTGAATAACTAAGCTTCAATTAACGGTAGGTAGGTAGGAGACCGAGTACCTACCTTATTTTGAACATTGGTTAAATTTGGTTAAATTGGTAAAAGCTCATGTAAAGGAGATTTCAAGACAGACTATAAACCGCTTTCAACAAATTGGCTTGAGCAGCGAAAATGCTGCCACTTTAGAAAAAAAAATAGTTCTTGCTTACCAGAATAATTGTCGAATGTCTGCTCCATTAAATGCCTAGAAAAAATAACAATGACCTATTTTCAAATAGCAAAGTTTTCAGAAGCAACTAAAATTTAAAATTTAATTAATAACAAAGCTAAATTTAAACTTATGCCCACAGCGGCCTTTTTACCAACCGTAAAAAATTTGCTCGTCGAAGACGTTGTCTAAGAAAACTGTGCTGAATCTTATGTACAAATAAAATAATGGTATCTAATTAACTTAAGAGGATGGCCTACCCTAACAACTTTTTTTATTACCCGTCCAGCACAATAGGTATGTCTTTTGATAGAGGCGATTATATGTTGGCTCATTGGCCTCTTTTTATTGAACGCGTAATACTAATGATCATGTAGCGAAACCACAAATTAATCTGTTTGTAGCTAATACTGAAATACTTTGTAGGAAAAAAAATATTCCATTTAAGTAGAATCTCTTCTAACTATTTTACCTATTTTACAAAAAAAAATCAAGTTGATTTCTTAACCGCGTTTTTGAAACGAACGCTTGAAAACCAAAAAAGAGGGTGGAAAGGTTTTTTTTTTAGAATATAATTTCGACGGTCACAATTTGGCCGAAATATATTTCGAAACCAATTAATACTCGTTCATTTATATATTATAATCTATTTAAAACAATAAAAGGCCAAAGAAAAGGCTTAAAAATATTATTTATTCAATTAGATAAAAGATCAATAATTCAAATATATTTTTTTCAATACAAGGAGAGTCCGAATTTCTTCAAACGAATCCTTGAAAGTCTGGCGTTTTTCGTGCTCTAGGCTCATGTAGTCTTAATACGTTTAAGGACAGAGATTGCCTTCATGCAAGTTGTGTTGTGACACATGGTAGTAGAGAGGAAGTCGAAAGGGGAAACGGACATTTAGGCCCATTGGATTGACAGTAGATCTCGTTTGAATGTTCACTTTGTGACACAATAAAAAACACTGGTTTGTAGTGAAATCTCGACGCTGCTAGCCGTTCTGGCACAATTCTACAGGAAATCGATGACGCCATACGGCGTCGTGTTCAAATTGTTATATCTAAAAATACGTTGTAGGACGCCGTCCACCGTCTCAATCCTTTAACGTGTTAATAATTGAAGACTTCGGTAGGCTTCGGCTGTGGCTTGTCAACACCCTCATGACGAAAGCATGCCGCCTAGCGACTCGTCGTGTTCCTATTGTATTCCAAATGTACAATAAAATAAAATAAATATAGGTAAGTAATTTTAATTTTTTTATTTAAATTTCTTTGTACAAAAATTCGACACATCTTATAAACTAACTATAAAATAAATGACTTCAATTCAATGTTGGCACATTACTTAATAGCTAAAACTTGTATATAATAATAAAAAGTAACGTTACAAATAAATTAGACGCTATGACGTGATATGAGAACATGTAATTTGTGTTGTTGTCGTGACATATCAATTTGTATTATTGTCGCGTGTCTAATTCTTAAGGGCGCACCGAGCGTTTGCCTTTGTCTCTGTCTTTTTCTTTACGTGTAAAGAGTAAAGATAATAACCAAGCTTTTGCACATTTCAATGTTTTTCGTTGTTATTTTCATTATATTGTTCTTAAATAAAAAACTATCGTGTATAAACGCTCCAGTCATCTATGAACTTTATTTTAGTAAATGAATCATAATATCAAATTACTTATTTATGTATAAAAGTAGGGAAATAGACAAAAAAATTACTTGAAAAGAGGTTACTTTGCGAATTTATTCTATCGAGCCAACTTTATCAAATCGTGTTTTCATCGTGTATACTGTCTAGTATATATCCCCAATATTACCAATATATTTCCCTTGATTTAAATTTAATTGTTTACTACTTCAAACAAGGGTTACAAAAATGTGTTTGACTTTGTAAAAAGCTCGGTGCGCTCTTAAGGACACGTCAATTTTAATCTCAAATTATACTGTAAGTATATAACTATTTCATGGAACAGATATACAAGAAGCTCAGGTGACAAGATCACTGAATAGGCGACTTTATAACGTTGTGGAAAGGTCGTGAATCTAATGGCAGCCGCAACTCTTGACAACCATGTTCTTGTACTTGCGCAGGATCACATTGCTATCGTCCGTGTAGTAGAGCACTGATATCGGGGACAGTTTGATCGGCGCACACGACGGTTTCGGCACCTGCATATAAAATAGCCATTTACATAAGATTCATATACTTGTAAAGTCGTAACTAACAGCATCACATCATACAGGCAGGATCAAAAAATCTGAACAAATTGCATGTTTTTATATTCAACTGGGTTTAAGAGTTAGTCGATTTATATTAAAGTTTTAACTGACAGTGCCCTGTAGGTTTTCTTGGTGGGCAAATTTGTATGAAATTGATTATGTAAATGGCAATAGCTTTTTCTGGATTGAGTTAGAAGTCCGTTTTTTTTTTTACCGCAACAAGGCGCTGTAGACTTTTGTAGGAGGTAGCAGTTTCAACTTGATATCTCACATGTGGCCCGAGCAAAAGGACGAACAGACGAGTCAAAGTGAACCCTAAGGGTTTTTTTTAATGTTGAGGTACGGAAACCTAAAAATGAAACACATAATTATAAGATTTGGTAGGCGTAGCGTATCCATGTATGCTATGACTTGGAGGATCGTATAAAAAAAAATACTAGCCGTTCCAAAAATATGGTGATGCATCTATCTACATTTCCAAGTAAATGAGAGTTTGTAACAGACAGACAGGTAATAGCAATCATCTTCTTACTACACCTGTTGCAGTTGATAATAGAGAACATTGTAATGAAATGAAGACCCGTACTTATGTATAGTTCAGAATGCTGGACTACAAAGAAAACCCACGAACAACAACTGCAAGTAGCTGAAATGAAAATTCTGCGCTGGGCTAGATAAAGTGCGAAACGAATATGTGAGAGGCTCTTTTAAGGTTGCACCTATTACTGAGAAGTTAACGGAAAGCAGATTGAGATGGTATGGACATGTGATGAGGCGAGAGGAAAACTACGTCGTAAAGAAAGCTATTAACATTCCAAATAAACCAAGAGGGAGAGGACGACCACCATCAACCTGGTGGTCCATTATCGAGAGGGAAATTAAAGATCAGAACCTGCCCACAATAATAATTAGAAGCCAGGATAGAATATCCTGGCGCCAGCTGAACTGGGAAGAGGGCTAGAGAAAGAAGAAGTAATGAAATGAAGACAAGTTAAAATGGACATACCATGTAGCAGACATAACTCAAATATTTTTTTACTCTTTCAGTGCAATCACAAATATCAGGAGATAATTTGGTAAGGGAGCTTATCGCTTACGAACACATTAGGCCAAAAATAGACCTCATGCAAGAACCTATGTCAATCAATGTCAGTAGAGATGTGATGTTTTGTTGATCGTGGTTAAAGATTGATGGGCCGCCCTCCTTTTGCACGTGTACGTGTATTTACGTGTGTAGGCATGATTGACAACTACTTTTCAAAACAGATGATTGTTTCATTCACACACAACCGATAATGGTGTCAATTCGGCGCAACACAACTTAACTTATTTGACAGGACTAACCTTATTTTGAGTATTTTGTCTTTATCTTTTCGATACAGTAAGAAAAAGATAAAACGCTCAAATTAAGTTTAGTCCTGTTAAATATTTAAGTCTTCTTGCGCCGAATCGACACAATTGTCATCATCCCAATAAAATTGGTTACTTGGAGAACCCCTCGAAGTAATTCAGGGGAGAGTAAGAGGACAGCTCACAGGCAAAAAACCAGGAGGCCCACCATGCCTGGGACCGATGGATGGTGGTATATCCATCCCTAATAGCTGGGCCTTATATGGAACAGACTGGTTACGGGCAGCGGCGTCACTGATGCGAGGGTTCCGGCACCGCGCTCACCAACCCGCCTGCCCAGCGTGTGTGAGTATGGGCACTTCTTCCAGGATGACCGCCGGGAGTGTCAAAGTCCTGGAAAGGCTTATGTCCAGCAGTCGACGAACTAGGCTGATGGATGAAGTAATTGTAAACGCTTCTTGTTTTTTTTCTATTCGCCTACTTTTATTTGTGTGTTTTAAAATTTAACAGTGTCTGAAGTGAAGCTATGAAGGAGCGGGGTCACCTGGCACAGGCAATATTTTTCTTTAAAGGTGACTCCAAGCACTAGTTTTAAGTTTAAAACTACTGTTAAAATGACCAAATGCCTACCAAATCTTATAATTATGTGTTTCATTTTTAGGTTTCCGTACCTCAACATTAAAAAAAACCCTTAGGGTTCACTTTGACTCGTCTGTTCGTCCTTTAAAACTTTTCTTGTTTTTTTTTTTTTTTACTTATAGTTTTTGTATTTATGTCTGTGAAATAAGTTGAAGAAAACGATCAGACATCTGAATACGAACAATTAGAGTAATAAAGCAGATCTCCTGGTATCTGTGAGTGCAATCAGCGTCACTAAGTGCTTTCAGGTCTGAAGAAATATATTCAGCTTTATTTCCAATTTTGTCTACCTGAACAGAGTGTCAAAGATGTGACATTTTTAACACCATAACCGCAAAAAAAATGTCGTGCTACTTAATACCTGTGAGGTGTTCAGTAGATGCACCAGGGACTGCACTGCACGATAGCTTGGTGGGTCACGCGCATTGAGCTTTGATTAATTTAATCAAAGGCATTGAGTGAGAGGAAAGATGCACTCGCCACTGTAGTAGAACGCGCTATAGTCATCTGGCGGTATTCTTCGAGGTAACAAATCAACAATGATACATGTGAGGGGTTTAGTAGATGTACGCAGGCGGGATGATAATTGGTAAGCCTTCCCTATTTATTGTTCTGTGGCTATATAAAAACCTTTTTCTTATCAACTCATTGATTTACTGGCAGCCAGTGATAAATTTTTCCCGCCCATTTTGCTGTCACTTTTTAGGCGATAGTCATTTTAAAAAATGTAGTTGTGGATTTTTTACAACATGGATAAAATAGAGTTAAGAGCCGTCATTAAGTATTTGGATATGAAAGGATTGAAGGGAGGAGAGATTTTTGATGAAATGAAAGCTGTTTTAGGTGTGAATGCTCCATCGTATGCAACCGTAAAAAATTGGGTAGCTGAATGTAAACGGGGTCGGACCTGCATCCAAGACGAACATCGATCAGGTCGGCCAAAAAGTGTCACAACTCCAGAAGTGTCAGGTAAAATTCACGAAATCGTTCTAGCCGACCGAAGACTGAAACTGTCCGAGATAGCCGACACTGTGGGCATCTCTAAGGAACGGGTACATCAAATTTTCTCTGAAGAATTGCACACGAAAAAATTATCGGCAAGGTACCCACCTTGCGATTGCTCACAATAGATCAAAAACGCGTTCGCATGCAAATTTCTCAAGAATGTTTGAACCGGTTTAAAAGCAATGCTGCTGATCTTCTGCGGCGGTTTGTGACCACAGATGAAACATGGGTCCACCACTACATACCGGAATCAAAAATTCAGTCGAAACAGTGGACTGAGGCAGGATGTCCGGCTCCAAAGAAAGCAAAAGCCGTAAAATCTGCTGGAAAAGTCATGGCATCCGTTTTTTGGGATGCGAAGGGTATATTGATGATTGACTACCTCCCAACGATAGCATGGTTGGTCACGCGCATTGAGTGAGAGGAAAAATGCACTCGCCACTTTAGTAGAACGCGCTATAGTCATCTGGCAGTATTATCCAGTTCGAGGTAACAAATCAACAAAATTACCTGTTAGGGATTCAGTAGATGCACCAGTGTCAGCACGATGGCTTGCTTTGACACGTTCTAGAGAGAAGTCCCACTCGCCATTGCAGTAGAACGCACCATAGTCAACTTGCGCTGATATTTAGTTCCAGGTAACAAATCAACAACAGTACCTGTGAGGGGTTCAGTAGATGCACCAGGGTCTGCACGATAGCGTGGTTGGTTGCGTTCTTGTGCGCGTTGAGTGGAAAGTTGCACTCGCCACTGCAGTAGAACGCGCCGTAGCCGTCCGGCGCTATTATCCAGTCCTAGAAGACAAATCAGGTTTACAATATTTTTATCACGATATCGCCCATTTATTGATGAAATCTAATTTGTATTATTTTTGTATGGGTTTCTATCTGGTGTTTGTAGATTAGTCTAAATTAAATGAGACCTATAATACCTAAATAGACCCCGTACAGTTCGAGACAACCAAAAAAGTCGCGTCAAGTAAGCTCTCTCCTGCGCAATATCCACGCGCACCTACCACTGCGACGCCATCTATGACTAACTTTACGCGATCGATACAACATTATCCCTCTAGAGGTAGATTAACAGAGGGAGAGAGAGTAGTGTATCACGCGCTATCGAGCTCGTTATGGTTTACTATGCTAGACTAGCCAGTAAAGCTGCTGCTGGTAACGCTTTTTTAATAATACTTACTTACTCAGTTTTATAAAAACAATATTGTGATTTAACTACGTCACAAATTATGTAGTCTCCAAAATAACACACCTGCCATTCCAGATCCTTAAAACTGACGTATAATGTTTGAATCTCACAGCTTCTCGTAGTCCAATGAGATGTATCTGTAAGAAAAAAGTATTTATCTACTACCATACTCCCAATGCAATGAGGTATAATTGCAACATCACAAGCAGTTTTATGAGTACCTACATAGATTGTTTATCCGATGTTATAATATTACATTATAACACTGCGATTCTGCGCTGCGATTAGCCCAATTTATTATAAAACCGCTAGAAACCCAATCAACAACAGAGACGAGAAATAAGACCCGACCTTATTTTTTAAGCCACGCTCCCTTAATCCTGATTGATCTTTAAGGCAGCATTACGGGACGACGCACCTGAGGTTCATGAACGAATGTCTTCTTCCCATTGTTCGTGAAATTTTTAGTTGAAAATATTATAAATACCGGGCTCGTGCTCAAAAAGTTCCGTTATTTAAAGTATAGATAGGTTTGCCAAAAGCGGCACCATAAACTTATTTTTTACTTTGCGATAAAACCTGTCAGAAGCCTCCCCCCTCCCTAAAATCAGATCCTGTTCCGCCCTTGTTACGTCACTGGGAAGTACCCAATACGTATTGATGATCAGTCAGCGAGTGGGTTTTTTTTTTAAAAGACACTTATTATTAAATTTTAACTAGAAACCTTTTGTCAGGCAATATAAGGCTGTCCATTTTATCTTAGACATGTTTTATTATAGTCTATTGTTGTGTTCTCCATTCATAAAAAATGTCTAATCCCTCTTAACAAAAGATGAGTCAAAAATTTTCAAGTGGAATCCGTTAAATTTTTCGTAGACAAACTTTACAATCTTCTCAGAGCTCTGACTCCGCCAGTGCCTACTGTCTATGCCAAGCTAAAACGAGTTTTTAAAGAATACCACTAGTAACGGCCAGTGGCGTATTTACCCTAGGGCCAAAAGGGCCATGGCCCGGGGCGGTAGGCTGCCAAGGGCGGCGCAAGCTGCACCACGCGCTCAGCTTCGGGCGCCTTTCATATTCAATCTTTAACTATCTTTTAATTTATATTGCTTTTTGACTTAATACTTTTATTTTAATAAAATTGTCCATCGAAAAAAATAATAATAATTGCGTTTATATCTTTGTATGCCTTTTGAGTTTTTCATTATCATAATTCGCAGCCCAAAACAACGCACTGCTGGGTATAATTTAGTTTAATTATTGAAATGTTTTTGCTTTTTTCTCGTTCATTTATTGGGCAGCAAACCTTATAGACCCAGGGCGCCAAATCTTAAAATACGCCACTGGTAACGGCCCAACTCACCTGTCAATGGGTTGTGTACAATCTTCTCGGAGAAGCCCTGACTTCGCCACCGCCTCGCCTCGCGCTTCCGCCTCGCCCCTGCGTCCGCATTACCAAGTTTAGGAGGGTTCTTGAAGAACGCCACTAGGAATGGCTGCTTGCCTTCCACGATCACTCCTCGAGGTTCTTCAAGACCGACTTCTTCCGGCTTTACATTCCGTTCTGAAATTATTCATAATCGTATATTTGTTTGTGGTCTACACTTTTGACTGTGTATTTGTCTCTTTCTCAAGTTGTCCAAAGCGGTTATAAATATGAAATTCCCATATTTGTTGGACTTATTATTACAAAGTCTAAGGTAGAAGTTTAAGGCGCTATGGAAAAAAATCGACACTTTTGGAGCTTGCATATCTACTTCAGTAAATAATGTATTATTTTGATAAAATAGTACATTATTTTTGGATTTTTTTTCTAGGGATCTGTTAAACAGAAACGCGATTGAAGCAATTCGGCTCGATACAAATATTAATTAAAATGAGGTCTTTTTCGACACCAATCCTCCTGGTTTGACAATTTGGAATGACATATGGACTGCAATTATATTTTATTAGATGGGTTTTAACAGTATCTAGGACTTGGTTAAACGAAATTTTGATTGCAACTTTAATATATTTTATATTAAAAAAAAAACCGACCCTTTACTACATTTCCTCGAATCCGTCCCTCTCGCACTGAGAGTTTTTTCGCATATGGAGTGACACGGACGCTAAAACTTTAACATATCGCCTTAACCAGTGTTGACCGCCTCTGTGGCTGAGTGGTAGACCGGTCGCCTGCTAATCCAGAGGTCGTGGGTTCAATCCTCGCGCTGCACATTAATTTGTGTTGGGTCTGCGTGCTTCAAAAGGCATGTTAAACTGTTGGTCTATTTGTGCCTAAAGTACCACCCATTACGTTTGGGACGTAATAATCGTCGGTAAAAAGCGACTTGCACCTCAGACACGCCCATTGTGACGGTATGTTTATGTTCAAAAGAAGTGAAAGTTATCAGTCTCACCAGGCTGTGAATGTGGATGGACAGTTATGAAGAAGCCGCGATTGTCAGCTGGCGCCGTCAGCCAGACCGCTAGCGCGCTGGTCACGTTCAGCTCGAGCCAGCCTTCGGATCCCGCGGTCGTGTTCACTGCTACCACACGATCTAACTCCAAACCACTGCAATTACAAATAGAAGATTCAATGAGACTGGCTCGACTGAAAAAACCTGCCAAGTTCGAGTCGGCCTCGCGCACAAAGACTGTTCCGTACTGTGTAGTGGTATATGGGTACGTCACCCTAAAAACATTGTGGTAAATAACAACAATATAGATGCCATAACGATATCAAATCGACAAAAAGCAAGGCGTTAAAACGGTAACGCCTGACAAACAATTCGGCACCCTCTGGGTTGGGTACATAACCCTAATTTATTTTGTTGTTTTACTTTAGAGCATGTTCTACAATCTGATCAAGTTTTAAACTTATACATGTATATTACCGTTTGTTCAAATTCAAAAATTCCAAATTCAAATTCAAAATTATATATTTTCCAAAAACTATACAATCACAACACAATTAAATTTACAGGAATTGCCAAAAGAAAGACAAAAAAGATATAGTTTTTATTACATTTTACGAAAAGGTTGTTATTCTTGTGGCCCCAGACTAAGCGAGCTTGACTCGTGAGTACCAACAAAGATAAGAGAGAACTGAAACAAATAACGATGAAAAAAAAAATTTTTTTTATTTAATTTAATTTTTTCAAACCTTTTTTTTTTGACGGGTAAGGAATTTCAATTTCTTGAATTTTAATTTATTTGTCGTAATAGAGGTCATAGTAACACGTAGTCGGTGAAATTTTAAGGCTACCTACTACGGCTGAAGCTGTAGGTATAGACCACAGAAGAATTACTAAGGACGTGTATAGAGCCACAAACTTATCTTGTCCAGTGGGCCAAACTAAAATGGCTTCTATATTCACTTTGTGACAGTCTTCGCCACCGGACAAGATAAGTTTGTGGCTCTATAGAGTTGTAGACCCCCGTGGCAGACGAACGGACGGACATACACACAGCGGAGGTTTAGTACTAAGGTCCCGTTTGGCAGCCTGTGGGTACGGAATCCTAAAAACCATATGGCATAAACACGTGTTATTTATTTCACCATAATTAGCGTCAACAACAAATTGTGATTTCAATACACTTTGTCCACTATATTTATTATTTATGTTTACCTAACCGGTTTCGCTATATTAGCATTTTCAAAGGCTTTTTCAACATAATATATAATATATAAAAAATATATAATTATATTTTATAGACCGACAAAAATGGCGTGCAGAAGAAGAGGCCTATGCCCAACAGTGGGTGGATGTGGACTGAATGATATTATTAAACTATATAATTTTAAAAAATATATAAAAAAAACCTTTTGAAAATACTAATATAGCATGTATGCCTTCCTTAATGTATTTAAATCACAATGTTTCGCAAGCTCCTCCAAGTCGTGCCAACAATCATCACCATCAACATCGTCAACAACTAAGCTGTCAGTTATGCAGTAGGTATGCCATTGAAGGTTCTAGACGTTTTGGGATATCCATAATATCCAACTGCAACGACATCGATAATATCTACAGCAGCTCGTCCCGGGGCGCCCGCCACTTCAAACGTGAGGTAATAACTCACCCCTTAGCGTCGACGCTGATAACTCGATGCACTATCACAGTATACAGCTGTGTTGGAGTGTCGGTCTGTGTGGGAGCCTGGTGCAGGCGTAGCTCTGCAGTGAGCAGCGCTGACGCATCCCCCGGGGCGCCCGCCACTTCGAACCAGACGTGGCGCCCGTGCCCGTGACGAAGAGCGCCCAAATGGTGCTCTGGAAACAATACATTGACAACGAAATGTTATTATAGTTAAGAAAACGATGCATGCTTACGCTATATAAAATAGTATTATAAAATACAAAAACAGAAACAAGAAATACAAAACAATTAAACACATATCGTATCGTCACGATATACAAGGTGACATTTAATTATGCAGCCAAATTCAGACTGAAGGCTTGGTAGGTGATCAGTAACACGGATCAATAACATTTTTTTGTGAAATTAGAGAAAGAAGATTTTGTCTTTACTTTTTATTGACTCGGGGCTAGGCTTGCGTTTGTAGTGCAAAGGAAAAAAAAACGAATTTCACAAAAAGGGTGATCGAACCTTGATACCGCCTACTTACCTAGTAGTCAGCATGAGTTCGGCTGTATAAATAAATGTCGCCTTATACTGGGTGTTAAGATGAAATTACAGAAGCCGGAAACTGGCGATAGTACTCGTACATACAAACAACTTTTACTATGGAGCCAATACTCGAACCACGAGAAAAAAATCAGCTGTTCCATAGAAAAGTTACATAGCTACCCAACCAAAATGTATAAAACAACAGATTCTTTTTTTTTTCGATTTCTCAATATACAGAATGCTCTGAAATTCGACCTATTCCTTGAAAGGAGTTATACTAGAGATCATTTCCAACAAATTAAGCCCTATCAACTAGGGGTCGAAAATAAATGGTAGTCATAAAGTCACGAAATTTTTTAAAATATTTTTTAAACTTTTAGACTGGTAACGAAAAAGAAATTATTCAAAAACAATGATTCCTCTCTCGGCACTTATTTGTTATTTTTCTGATTAATGATAAGTGAGCGATCATTTATAAAAAATACACATGCCCAGAATTCCCATAATCTCAGAAGTAAAAGGTCTTAAGTGGAAAGAAAACCATTTTTACTTTGTAATTTTTTAAATATCGATGAGTTTTACTTGAAAAAAGAAATATTATTTTCGACCCCTAGTTGATAGGCATTATTTGTTGGAAATGATCAATTGTCGAATTTCAGAGCACCTGTATGTATACGAGTAGGTACTATCGCCAGTTTTCGGCTTCCGCAACTTCATCTTAATACCCGTATATGTTAAATTATTATCTGTAAATACCCCGAGGGTATTTCCAAGCGTGGACTGTCATTGGAACAATCAACACTCGTACACTCTCTTTTCACCGATGATTTTTACGTTTCAGCGTAATAGGGGGTAAGCCTTATCCAGACTACTATGTATTTTCTTCTATAAAAAAATGCTAAGTATAGGTAAATAGTCACCGTATAAAATGGTTACAAAATTACTCAGTTCAAGGTCGTTGCCGTAGTTTTACTAATTTCCGAACTTTCTACTTGTTCACCGATCCGAACCTAATTCTGATAAATAAAACGATTTAATAATAAATTTCTAACGAAAACATAATTGCGTGTAATCGTCAATGTGTGAAATAATTGTGTGTAATCGTCAATGTGTGAAATAATTATGTGTAATCGTCAATGTGTGAAATCCGTAAATTATTCTTTCGTGTACAAACGCGCAAGCCCAGTCCCGAGTCAATTACTAGTGGACGTCAACATTTTATTTCGGTGTTATCAATCCGTAACACTGATAACTTACCATTTCTCCAGTATGAATTTGGGTGCATAAATTAATGTCATATAAACATTTTCGTGGGGCTCGTGAGATAAACGTATCATTAATTACTTCACAGAATAAACAAAAATAAGTACCTAACAATTAGTCTGCATAGGTAAGGGTAAGGGCACAAATATACGCTTTTTAGGGCATGCAGGTTTCCTCACGATGTTTTCTTTCACCGTTCAGCAAGTGATAGTTAGGTAATACAAATACTATGCACATAAGTTCCGAAAAACTCATAGATGCATGCCGACCGGGGTACGAAAATGGGTATCTAGATTGAGACGTCAGCGTTCTACCCAGAGAACATTTCTACCGCATGAGCTATCGTCGCGCCGCGCCGCTTTGAGCTAAAAAGCTTGTTTTTGTGTCCGAAGAACGGCGATAGAG
The DNA here is from genome assembly GCA_934047225.1 of Ypsolopha sequella. NCBI lineage: Eukaryota > Metazoa > Arthropoda > Insecta > Lepidoptera > Ypsolophidae > Ypsolopha > Ypsolopha sequella. The sequence continues at coordinate 13,038,043 of OW203992.1, forward strand.
CTCACCGCCCATCACGTTGGGACGTAATAATCGTCGATAAAACGCAGGTGTACCGAGTGTGGACCTGCATTTCAAAGTTCCCACTCGGAACACCTCTGAGTCCTCTCAGATACGTAAACGTACGATACATTGTATAATATATTATATTGTATATTAATAATATATTATATATATTATATATTAATAATATATTAATATATTATATATAACGGCGACGCTGGGCTTCCTTTTCCCTAAGGGTCTTGGGGCGGGAAGTTCGCAAAGAAAAAACCGATTACTAAATCGAGTAAAAGCTGCACAAATCCACAATATATTGTATAATAGTAGTAACTAAGTGTACCAAATATTAAAAGGACAAAGTTCATCAAAACAACATGGAATAAACATTAATTAACAATTCGCATGCAAACAAGTGTCCGAGACCTGATGGCGACTTGCTACTAATCCGATCGCCCGACAGGTGTGCCTCGCTCCATCTACGCTGAGGGTAACTTGACACCACATAGCTGCCTACCAAGACCAAGCTTCCTATAATTGATGAATTTTATACGGCTGCCTGTCGGCATGCCGTGAACATGCGAAAAATAAGGCTTTTTTAAATAGTTACGTAACAATCATCGGTGAAAAGCGGATGTAGCAAGATGTGGACTGTGACTTGCATTTCACCTCAGACACGCCGTCGGGGATTTTATGTTTTTTATTTAAGTATATCTTGATAAAGGAAAATGTTTAAAAATATCTACAGAAGTAAACGCAGTAAGAATTTAAATTACTATTCATTCGCGATGTTGTTAAATAAACAATTTGTAGTTTCTGTGGCCTCGGATTCCCTGCAGGAGTAAAGATTGTAATACAAAACAGATGTAAGTTTGCATAGTCCGTTCGTCATACAACATGAGATGGGCTTCTAAAAGAGGCCACCACACAAAGCGCGTTCTACGTTCTGCGTTCCAAACAATCAGAACGCGCGTTCTTCTTGACCACCGCGATCTATATTTGTAAAGAAAGCTGTCGCATAATAGTCCTTGAAGGAAACTCAATTTTCAGTAAGTTAGTGAAAGTGAAAGTGAAAAAGTATTTATTTGCCACAAAAAAGAAACACACGCACAGAAAAAAAAAAACAATAAAGTGGCAAAAAGGGCCAAACTCAGCAACAAGTACTAACATTGTTGCATTTTTTTTAGAAATGACAAGTCTAAATTTTGTAATTTCTTTTGTGTATAAATGAGACAACATTAAGCTAACAGCAACATTAATTTAATTTTAGAAAAGTGTCAGCTGTAAAAAATTATTACGAATTTTATCACGGAAATGGATGGCATTGAGGACGAACTGTTTTTGAAAATTATTAATACTTTCCTAAAAATGACAGACTTTTTCCCGTATCGCCTTAAATTCCTCGAAGTTTTAGATTTATGTTTATTGCATTTTTATATATAATTTGTTACATTTGAGTAAAGCGGCGACGGACAGCATACCATTAGTTTCCACGAATTGATTACGTTGTGGGACCGACTGACATTCCAGTGATAAATATAATAACGAAACCTACGCTTTTGTTATAAAATACAATCCTTGACTAAAGCAGGCAAGGAAATATTATTGTTTTGTCTTATGTTAGCCGGTCGCAGATTGCCCCTCGGCGGCGCGGCGCCAAGGAACAGCGCAGCGTGCGTGTGGTATGCGACCATTAAATTTTCTACTGACTCATCGTTAACCGGACTACCTGTAGACCTCCAGGGGGGTTATTCCACTTATCTCCGAAAATTCTTCCACTTTAACTCCATAACACTTTTTAGAGAATATTTAATTTAAATTTAAATCATTCAACTTTAAGTTCAAGAAATTTTAAGAAGTAGAGTCAGCAAGTGAAATATTTAGCGAGAATAAGACGTCTCGCCGTGTCGTCGTGTTCTCTTCTCGCCGTCGTCGTCGTCGGCGGCATTGTCGTGCGTCGGTCCAAGTATTCAGTGAACCAAACCAAATCATATAACCGTCGTCGTCACATCGTAGAATTAGACATATCATAATCTGCCTAGGCATATCATATTTCTGTAATAATTAAAAGGGTTGCCTCATTCCACTCCGTTTCGCTTGGCTTCCCAAATGTATTTACATGTATACATAACATGCTCCTCTTCGCTCCGCTCGTCGTCGCACCTATTTTTATATTTTTTGTGAAAGATTTTCGATATCATACTTTACGATCTGGACATTCTACGATTTGCTAACTTCTAGGATCTGCCCACGACATAACAATAAGTATTATTTTGTATCGCACTAATCACCGGTAGCTTTCTTTTAAAAAAAGTTTTTAAGAAAGTGGATTTTCATTTGCACTGCACTTACTAACACAACGCCAGCCAACACGATATCGATAAATTTGCAATTTTGCTGTTGACTCTACCAAACTGTTTTGGAGTCGAGTGGAATTGAAGTACGTAAATATTTCTACAGGTAAATTAAATTACAAAAATTAATTTGGAGTCGCAGTGGAAATAAAGTATGGAAGGTAAAGTTTTGAGAACAATGGCTTTGGAGTTAAGTGGAATAACCCATCCAGGGGCTACCTTGGAATTGAGTCGTCTTCTTTTAGGCCAGCTAACGTAAAACAAATAAATGAACGTATCCGTATGATAAATGTATGCATGTGAAATCGAAGTAGGTACCTACCACAATAAAATAGTAATAGTAATAGTAATAGAAAATAAATCCGTGATTGGCCTTTTTTTTATTATACCTAGTTAGAATTTCATATTTGTTTTCTAAATCGCTGTGAATTTTAGTTTCATAAATAAATAAAAAATTAATCCAAAATCCACTTTGTATGACATTAGTCATATTTAGTTAATAAGTATATATTGTGCTTATTTAAGCTTACTTTATGTCTTTAATTTACTTATTAATAAGTATTTAAACAATAAAATACATTTTACCGTACCGTGGGCCGAAACATATCGAGTAAAAACGTATTTTTATTGTTTTAATATTAATATCGAGGGCATCAACCTGAAAAGGCGTATCTACAGATTTTTCTGAAATCCAAAATTTCCGACTTTTTTGGGCGAATCTCCATATTTATTAGCTCTATGATGTACTGAAAAAGTAAAGGTTGCTCCACTGGTTATAGGTACTTACTATTATGCCTAAGTCTACGACGTGAAAAGGCTTTTTTAATATTAAAGAAAAATATTTATAAATAACTAGACGATGCTTTTATATTTTTGTAGATACGCCCTTTCTGCTTGATGACCTCGATATGTTAGCTATATTTAGTCATATTTAGCTAATATACAATGAGCAATTTTTCCCAAAGATTTAAAACTGCCGATTTTGGATGAGAAATGGACATTTTCAAACATTTCAATTATTTTGTGACATGCAGCCAAATTCATACCGGGGGCTTGATAAGTGATCAGTGTCACGGATCAAAAACACTTTTTGCTAATTTCGCAAGATGACCTGCCATGGTAATTGACTCGGAGCTAGTCTGGCGTTTGTATGGAATGAGAAAAATGTAATTTGTGTCATCGAACTTTAATACTGAGCACTTCCCGAGTCTTCAATATGAATTTGGCTACATAAATAAATGTCACCTTGTAAAACAACTTTTTTTTCTTGAATTTGAAAACAAAATTAATAAGTAAATGAAAAATTCCCGTTGGCAAAGGCTTTATTTGCTTTTCATAGAGGCGATTATATGTTGGCTCTTTGGCCTCTTTTTCTTAGACGCGTAATACTAGTGATCACGCAGCGAAACAACAAATTGGTGTGTTTTTAGCTAATACTGAAATATTTTGTAGGGAAAAAAATATTGAATTTAGGTGATATACCTTCATATTTCTATTATCTATTTTATGAAAAAAAAAATTAAGTTGATCACTTATCCGCGTTCTTCAAGCGAACGTTTGAAAACCAAAAAAAGAGAGGGTGCAAAACATTTTTTTTTTGACAAAAGTATAAATCTTAGTACATTGTTTATACGTAAGATCCCTAGAGAAAAGATTAATAAACGAAATATATTTTTTTCAATACATGGAGAGTCCGAATTTCTTCAAACGAATCCTAGATAGACTGGAGTTGGTCATGCTCTAGGCTCAGGTACAGTCTTAATTTGGACACCCGCGGTAGGTACGCAAGTATTTTGCAACATGTCCTCAAGATCGATCGATCGATCGATCTTTTAAATTCGCAAATAATTTTAGTTTTTATGTTAACGACAACTAGGAATCCAAATGGGTCATTGACACCGAAAAACCTAGGGTTGCCAGATGCTTCGTATTTTAAGGGATACTCTGTGTTTTCAGGGTATGATTATATAGAAACGAAAATAAAATTAGTACAGGAGTTTTATACATTTGCCCTCAGAAAGAAGAACCTTTGAAAGCTGTTTCTGCAAACACGCAATTTCTTTAAAATTAAAGTTACATTAAAACTATAAAAATGCTGTTTTAATAATCTCCCCTAAAATATCCATAGTTAAGCCCGTATTTTTCTCCGATAACCTTTAAATCAAGAAATGGAAGGTGGCAACCCTAGAAAAACCAGTTAATTTCATTACGACGAAGGTCAGAACCGGTCACAAAAGTGTTTAGTGGTTAGATAAACGCAGACCCCGAGCCAGCCGGCCGGCACTGCATTGTTCATTATATCCATTGCCGGCTTCAATTTAGACTCTCCCTTGCATTGGCGGATACAGAAATTCCAGATATTTGACAAATTTCACTGGACTTTTCGATTCGATTTGGGTGCACTTTTACCCAGCATCCGTTCGCGAAAAGGACCTTGAAGTTTTCAGGCGCCTTAAGTACAACGGCAACGGCGGATCCGGGGGGGGAGAGTTCAGATGAAGTACAGGTCCATTAAAAAAAATCTTGGCACTAATGTATAGTAACTTCAGAAAAAAAAACTGGATGTCAAGTTCAGGTTACACCCGTAGCGCTGCAATGCTATTCAAGAGATTTTCTTGAAATTCCTATTTTTTTTCTGAAGTTACTATACATTATTGCCGTGATTTTTTTTAATGAACCTGCACCTTATCTTGTAAGATAACAAAAGGTATTTATTTTGTTCAGAAATTTGAATTTTTACCGTCTTAAAAAGCCATAACCCCGAACCCCGACCCTTTTTTTTTTTAACTTTGTGATAAACCTTGTCAGAATGCCTCCCCCCCCCAAAAATCCTCAGTCCTGTATCCGCCCTTGTTCCCTTGATTAGGAAAAACTTGTACTAGTGCAACTGGGACTGTTCTGTTCAAATAAACGCTTCGATATAGTGGGGTAAGTATAATGTTTATCAACAATGAACTAGTGCATCCTTTTCATAAACTAATACATGAGCGTGTCGATAAACAACTTTATTATAGAGTACCTGCCTACAGAACAGACAGAATAAAGATACATTTACCTAAAATACCCACGTAGTACATACGACGAGTTTAGAAGGGCGGAAACAGAGTAGTAATCAATTTTAACATAGTTAGAGAAGTATGCACTCACTTTTACTTTGAAAAGTCATAATAAGGTCGCTCTCGTCGATGGCCTGCTGCTCGTCCCCGCTGAGTGCGAGCTCGGAGCTCCTGGTGGGGCGGGCCTGCTCGTGCTCCTCGGCCAGTTGCTTGTACACATCGAGCAGGAAGCTCGGCGCCGAGTGGTCGAGCTGGTCCCGCGCGCGCCGTGGCCGCGACCCCAGCCCTAGCAGCTCCAGGATCTCGTGCTCGACCACCAGCCGCTCGTGACGCGTCATCGAGTGGTGGATCACCGTCTGGTCCACTCCATTGTCGATGTACAGCCCCGAAAGTGCCGCGTCCGCCGCCGCGGCCAAAACAATGACGCACGCGCACCGCCACAACCGGCAGCCGGCCATGTTGACTGTCATCTCGGCGAGCACTGGCTGGCGGCGCGCGCAGCACCGGTGAACCTGCCCACTCAAGGTGGGCCGGAGCCCCGCCGGCCCCGCCGACCCTGCCTCACCGCCCTCATCTTAACACATCGCAGACTCACTAGCTGCAGCTTTCGATAACATAAACATTTTGCGTCTCAAACAAACGTACGTACGGTTTGGTCTCAAAGTAACAATGGCTACAAATCACGTATCACAAAGTTATGAGATATTTCTGATGATTTACGTTTTATTTTTTTTGCATCGTTATCATTAAAGTTTCCATATCGATAATCAATACCAATGTTCTTATTCAAAGCAAAAAACAAACACCAATCAACTTACATAATGGTGTCGATTCGGTGCACCACGACTTATTTGACAGGACTAACCGTATTTTAAGCATCCTGTCTTTGTCTTTTCGATATAAAAAGAAAAAGACAGGCTTAAATTAAGTTTAGTCTAGTCAAATAAGTCAAAACGTGTTACACCGAATCGACACTATTATCTATACGTACATAATTCCCCTGATTACGACCTCTTAGAGCATTTAAGTTGTTTTAATATTCAAAGGACAACCCCATCAGGGGTCCAAATTAGGGATTATGATTTCTCGAGGTTTTTTATTTCTCGGGTCTCGAGAATTCTCGACCTCGATTTCTCGGGTCGTCCCGGGAAATCGAGAAATTTGTATTTACTACTTTACTTTAGTTTAATAAATAAAAATGCCGGTAATGTACATTTTTTTTTACTAAAAGGAACAAAAACCAACCAAGTCTCTTAAATTACTTCGATAAAAACAGATATTTTTTAATGTTAAAAAACTTTACTTACATTATTAAAAACAGTTATTTTTAACCAATTAAATATTATAAGAAATAAAATAATAATGAAACCTTCTGTCTCAAACAAACAATTAAAAATCTCTAAAAACAATTCACATAACTTCTTTATGAACTAAAATAAATAGTTAGATAAGTGGGAACTTATCTCTCTCCAACAACAAAAACAAAAATAATCAAATATATTTTTGAACAAAATACAACAAATTTAATACAAATCTGATCAATATTTTTTTTATGATCTATTTAGGTTTTAAAGTGATTAATTACAAAACCTTTTTTTTTTATTTTCAGCAACTACTTACTTCTAATAAAATATGCCTTTAGAAAAACTAAAGCATTAATGGTCTTATCTGATAGCCGGCTCCGTATTTTAGTGACCACATTTCCACCCATTGAAAAGACTCGTTCATTTTCAGTTGAAGTTGGCTTGACTGAAAGTAATGCTTTGTATAAGGTTTCCAAATTTGGGGACCTTTTGCCAGATTTTTCAAATAGTAAAAACTCTTTTTTTACGATTGATTTTGAGAGCGCTACGGTGGCTGACTCTTCATTGCTCAAAATACCTTTGATAGCATTCTCTAACTGAGTTTCAAAGTTGTCGGGTTCTGACTGGCTTACGCTAACTTGGACGACTTCTGGATCATCAAATTGCCGATATCTAGGTATTTTTTATAGCTTCATTGTAAAATCATAATGTCTCGCTGTCTCGACTTTTCTCGAGCTGAATTTCTCGAGATCGAGAAAAGTCAAATTCCCGGGAAATCCCGGGACGAGAATTCCCGGGTCAAAACTCTAGTCCAAATATAACTTATAATTGTGTATTTTTTATTTATATTCAATTACTCATCTTAAAATATCATTTAATTAAGATTCAAGTTAATTTTCATTAGAGATTCCCCAATTCCAAAATCATACAAATTTAAACTAAAAACACATTCAAAGAGAAAAAACAAACATTACACTCATTAGAGTCATTAGTACCCTAACAATTAAGACTTGTTAAATTGTTATAAATTAAGTCAAGACATGGTGGCGGCTGTCAGGCCGGATGATAGTCAGTTATTAACTAATGTAATGATGCAAGTGCAGTATCTGTGACTGATCACACTACTGCCATTGTACTGAACATATATAAACATATAGATACAATACATATACATAGAGGAAGTATGATTTATTGTTTGTACTACACCGACGATAATCACCAGTCTTTTTTCACGATACTGACGAAGTGTTCAATCAGATGTAATTGATCCAACAAGAATACTTGAGAATAGCAATTAAAAAAAACTCTATGATATCCATTATTACGGCTCTTTATTGTGACAAAATTTAATAGAAATGAAATTATTTAATATACTTTTCCATGAACTTCTTGTGAAACTCAGATCTGAGTGAATCGTTGATGAAGTTGTTTCCTTTCTTCTGGGGCTCGGATCGCGCGCAGTTTTTAAACACGACGTCGTCATCCCAGCGTCTCTTTACCTGCGCAAAAATGGACACCATCATTGGACACCATAAAACTATATAGAGAGTACGTCCAGGCGCGGATCCAGAATTTCGCTCAGGGGGGGGCACTTTCTCTAACTTTCTGTTCATGACACTTGGAATTTTTATATTATGTACATTCTTCATGGCGCAGGAGGAGGGAAATCGTCCCCATGGCCCCTCCTTGTATACCGCAATGCAGGAGTGATCAAGGGTGCAATTGTGTAAGAAAATCGTATTCATATGACAGCTTAAAACTAGTTAAAACGTACGGTTCCAATTGTCAAACTGCTATTCGCCTAAGCAAATTACCAAGTTTGACAAATTGAAATTGTACGTTTTACGTCGTACGTTTCTTACACAATTCCAGGGCAGCTTGAAAATACCAATCATTTACCACATACTTACATTTCAAATTATTTTTCTTTTTAAAACGTTCTTCTAAGATTTCCCGATTTTTCCCGAGGTCCTGTTAATTCTACATCAACATTTCATCTTGTCCTGTACTTTCTTTCAAAACTTTTTTCTCATTTCTCGGTCTACTTGTTTTGGAGATAAGAAATGCTACTCTTTCGAAGTACCTCAAAATTAAAAAACGGAACCCTTATAGGTTAAATTTGTTGTCCGTCTGTCAAGACCCTTTTGCTCGGGCCCCGTGTAAGATATCAAGTTGAAACTGATAGGTACCTCCTAACTCCTACAGAAGTCTAATGGCCCCATGGTGCTGTAAAAACATCAGGCTTCTAACTAAATGCGAAAAAGTTATTGCCCTTTACATAATCAATTTCATACAAATTTGTTCACCATGGAATCCTATAGAGCCCTTCCAGTCGACTCTAGAAAACTTGAAATTTCGTTCACAGGTAGATCTTATAGCAAGCACATGTTTAGGAAAAAATATGAAAATAACCAATATTTAATTATTTTGGAAGTTATTAATTTCCAACATAATGAGACCCTCTAGATATAGGCTCGGTTGGCGATCATTGAACCTTGTTCCTGGTCCCTGGCCGGGTCTTCGGTATGGGTTCGGGCGGTTGATTGGATTTCACCTTGTACAATATATATTTTACCTATAACTTTAATCGTATATATATTGCTACATAAATTAAATACACCTTTAATCTAGTCCATGTACATTTATTATTTTATTACATATATTTTTATTAGATTAAATTTGACGTGTAAAAAGCGTATTATATATATACCTACTTTGCAAAACAAACTATTTGAATTTGAATTTGAATACATAGAGTTGAATAGGTCGTAAATGTCAAGTATTCGTTCATACCGTTTTGTTACTAAAATAAAAAGAAAAAAATAATGAAAAAATTACTTCAAGGTTCCGTAACCGTATTCTGTGGTGGCGTGGAACCCTTTGTGCGCAAGCCCGACTTGCAATTAGCCATTTTTTTTTCTGATTTGACATTATAGAAGCCGTAGTACCTAAAACGTATTCAGTGAAAATTTCAAGTGACTACCTATTACTGCTGAAGCTGTAGAGTGTATAAAATAATAGTAGTTTATGCTACAAGGGCGAAAAGGAATAAATCACGAGGACGATTTAAAACACGAGCGTAGCGAGTGTTTTAAACGTAACCGAGTGATTTATTGCTCTTACGCCCGTGTATCATCTACGTTTTTCAATGCATAGTGTGAGGAAATAAAACAAATATAATCTTGTGAACTTTAAATTATGATTGGCTCAAAAGGACTGAATCCAGAGCCGTTAAACAGTGGAAAAAAAAAATGTATAACATTTATGGTACACAGGAAAGGCTGCAGGTTAGCCAACCATTGTAAATTAAAAAAAAATAATAATAATAAAGCCCTCGGGGCAAAATAATCGACTTTCTGTTCGGTTCTGATGCATAAAAAGTGGGCCTTTACGAGCACTTGCATTGAAAATATATTTATTATTATAATTAATATTGATTTAGACTGACAGACTTTAAAAGAAATATGTAACTGAACTGTTTTGTTACAATTAAAATCAATATTAATTGCAATAATAAATAGATTTGCAATTTCAGTGTACGCAACTGTACCAACAAAACATACGTAGTACATACATACATATACTCACGCCTGACTCCCAGAGGGGTAGGCAGACACTACAGGTTTCCATCTGCTACGATCCTGACACACGTCTTTCACCTTTCTTTTTCTCACCAGACAACACATATGTGTACATGTTGTTTTAACATACTTCTACATGTCATAGTAAAACAGCTCCTCTATTTTGTATCTTTGGTTGCCAACTGGACTGGGTGCCTATCATTAAAAATATAGATAAAAACGGAACTTTCAAAATTGCCTTTAGTGGTATTGAACTATTTACGAACCGTATAGTCACTTCAAGTGCGAACATATCCTTAGACAACCGGAATTCGATAGTATATCTATGTTTTTGATGATCCAGTCCAGTTGGCAACTAACGATACATAATAGGTTCTCAGCTTACAATTGGCATAGATTAAATTATTTTAAGGTGTGTTAATTCGAAAACCATTTCGAGATTTAGGTTTAAAAAGCCATATTTTCGAAGTTTTGGACTAAAAAACCTCATGATGCTGAATATTTTTACGAAAAAGCTGCAACTTCCATTTGCCCTTGTGTGAAGTCACTTGATTGATGGCTGTTTAGAAATGTGTCCTTTGCTATCAAGATAAATTTATAATAATTTGCTTCAGACTAATTTGACAGCTAGATGACAGATGAGTAGACAGACAGAGACAGACCACTTTTTTATAAGCAATCACACATCACAATCAGGTCAATCAGTATAATGTCTAAAATTCTCAAGTGACAAGGTCATCGGACAATTCTTTAAAAAATCATGAAAAAATAATGGTCAATATATATAGCAAAATAATGAAAACCATGTCCTAAAATGACGTAAATTCTCCGAAAAAAATTAAAAATAAAATCTTTTAAAAATTAAGCTATGGGAATTGGTACCATTTGGGTGGACTACTTCGGGACTATTTTTTGACACCAAGTTCAAACTGAAAAACGTAAGCGTTCTGCGAAAATCAGAAAATGTGAAACTTCACATATTTACTCTGGTATAATCCTCACCAAGGTTGAGGCTGAGGTCCTCCTTGAAGGACTATTTTTGAGATTCTGCATGGCGTCATGACTATGTATGGATTATTTTTTGGAATTAAAACCTAGTTGGTACTACGCGCCGTTTGCTCGCATGAGTGGCGCGGATTATACTGTGACCTTCACACATTCTTCTTTTTTTCGTCAATATTTACGATTCGAAAACCGTTTTGAGGAATAGCTTTCCTTAACCGTTTCTGGTACACAGAGTGGTCCAAAAGGAGACGACAAAAATTTTTTTTTAGATTCCTCATGCCTGGGTGTATCCGAATATAACCCAAGTATGTTCCGCGATTTTTAGCAGTTAAGAAGTTATGATTTTTTAAATGTGTATTTGCGAATTTTCTACCGGAGCAACTTGAAAAAATCATAACTTGTTTATTAGTAAGACTTTTTGGATTTTTTTTTTTCTCAAACATGATTGTCTTGATTTACTCTTTGACACGTTATAATCAACTACACAACATTCTTCATTACAAGTTACCGATAAAAGGGTAGAAAGTGAAAATTTTAGGTTTTAGTTGGACGGAGTTAAGTTTTCAAAATTCTATTAAAAATACAAAATGGATGTATCATAGGTTTAAACTACTTTTAAAAACTTAAACAATTTATTAGCTTACCAAATAATAAAAAGAAAATTGTTCGTAATAGGCAATTTTTCGATGAAATCGGCTTCCAAACTTATTTAGGTCAAAATGAGCTAAGAAAAAATTGTGTCCGGTAACATTGTTTTAGCTTTTTTTATGGCCACCATTAGTAAGGCATCATCAAAAGCATTGAAATAATCTTAAATTGAACGATCAGTAACACATAAAAACCATTTTACAAAAAAAAACTGGTATTTGTATCAATTCGATGTAACACAACTTAACTTATTTGACAAGACTAACCTTATTTTAAGCATCCTGTCTTTTTCTTTTTTTATCGAAAAGACAAGGGCAGAACACATAAATTAAGTTTAGTCCTGTCAAATAAGTTAAGATGTGCTTCACCGAATCGGTACCATTGTGTGTTATGATGACCTAAAACTAATTAATTGGCTGTAAACTGAAAATGTTCAAATTAAATACACAATCGGCAACGTCTTAAAAAAATATTTTTTAATCTACGGAAAGCGTTTGAATTTTCTGTGACTTTTGTTGCAGCTTCTCTTAATTTTCGTCTCAGTTCTTCTTCGGAGTTAGTCTCCCGAGCTTAGACTATTTCCTTGGTGCCTTAGATGCCTTAAAAAAAGTGGCCATAAAAAAAGCTAAAACAATTTATTCGGACACAATTTTTTTCTTAGCTCGTTTTCACCTAAATAAGTTTTGAAGCCGATTTCATCGAAAAATTGCCCATTACGAACAATTTTTTTTTTTATTGTTTGGTAAGCTAATAAATTGCTCAAGTTTTTAAAAATAGTTTGAACCTATAATACATCCATTTTTTATTGTTAAGAGAATTTTGAAAACTTAACTCCGTCCAACTCAAACCTAAAACTTTCACTTTCGACCCTTTTTTCGGTAACTTGTAAAGGGGTAAAATAGGGGATGAAAGTTTGTATGAAAGTCCGTCAGTTTTGAAGTTAGGATCATCAAACTTTGTGTTTTGGCTGATAATTGAAAATTAATTTACAATTTATTTTTTTATTATTTACCATTTACACAAAAGTATAACAGAAAATAATAATAGCAGCTAAAAACCACAAAGGTTTAAACTTGTACTATCGTGAGTCACTTAGCTACGAGAGCAAAATAATAATTTGGCACTTTGCTTACAATAAACAGCTAATATTATGAATGTATACATAGTAATTTGTTATCTTTTAATGGAGCTAGGTAAGCGAAAAAATTTAAAAAAACGTAGAATAGATAGTTATGATGAATTATTTGAATCAAGAAAATGTTTTTTTAATTTAGACTTAATATTAATAGGAGTTAAACTATTGCAAAGATCGGTAGGTAAGCTATTGATAAGCCGAGGCACCATAAAACCGGTTGTTCGCTCGCCATACGCATTGTTAGCGCGCTGTGTGAGAAGCCGTTTTTAACAACAGCCCAAGTGTTTTCAGCGTTTCAGCGTTTTTGATAATTCCACCCCTGAAGGGGTAAAAAGGGGAATAAAATTGTGTATGGAAAGTCTTTAATTTTCAATGAAAAAATCAGTAAATTAATTATTTATTTATTATTATGGTTGGAAACTAACGCAACATTATATCGGTGTTGTTGGTATTTCAACCCTTAAGGGGCTGAAAAGGGGGATGACATTTTGTGTTCAAGTTGTACATAGTAAAAATAATGTACACGTGTATCGTGTTATCACTAAGCCTCTACTGCCGTCCGTTTATCCGTCTGTATGTCTGTCTAGTTGTCTACCACGAGCAAATCTCAACTATCTGGAAATGGTTGAGAAACTTGTGGATAGGTCTCATGGCGTAATTTAAGACAAATGACTGAGGTCCGATGATGAGGTCCTGACAGGTTCAATGAAACTCCTCAACAGGCGTCGATAAGATGATCGTATTTGGGTTCTTTCCAAAAATGGGGAGTTGATTGACTCGAAAATTGGGACACATACTCTTCAAATAAAATTAATAAGGCTTCGAAAATCCTACACGGCATGATAGACGGGCGCACGGCGTGCAGCAGGGTGGTTCTGTTTTAAAACCATACTACTCACATCCCGGAGATTAGTTAAGTTTTATGGAGAATTTCGTCCTTATTGCTTTTTTTGGGATATTGTCAGTTGTATATTCAACTGAACGGGAGTGAGAGCACTTATAATGTTTGTTTCTGAAAAAAAAAAAATTGTTTCCTGTAGGCCACGCGGGCGAAGCCGCGGGCAGAAGCTAGTTTGACATAAATTGCACATTGAAGTAAAAAAAAACCGACAATATTTTTTACCGTGTGGACTATTCTTAACCATTTCATATTTTTTGGTATAATTAATTAAAATTGATTTTCATGAAGTTTTCAAAAATGAGGATTACACCGTGAAGGACGCCGTACTTTGGGCACAAATACACGCTATCTATATATATATATATATATATATATATATATAGGGATAGAAAGGAAGTACAGGCCAACATGGTTATAGCTGATTAGGTAAAGATTACAGGAACAAAAGTTAAGATATTATGGGTTCAATACTCAGTGGGAGCCGTGAATTGTTTGCCAAGCGCTACCATTTTAGCTACTTGTTTTTGTCACACTAATGTTTGTTATTTACCATTTTTAAGGGTTCATACCACCCGTATTGTGTTGGTACGAAACGCTTTGTGCGCGAGTCCGACTCACACTTGCCCAAATTATAAAATGTCTCAATGTTTGTGTGCAAATCTCCTTATGAGGGGTTGAAGGGTGAAAGATAGTTTTTTTTTTTTTGTTATTTGTGTGCTAAACCTAGCCTGCATACCAAATTTCAGCTTTCTAGAACTTCAGTAAGTACCCTTGAGGATTTGATGATCATGAATGAGTGAGTCAGTGACTGACGAAATCAACATATTTTAGGTATTAATAAAATCACCACAATAAAGAATGTTGTCCAAAGGGAATACACAGAATGGATGCATTATAAAAACAATCCTGACCAACCTTTAAGTCATTTCTTTGTCCTGCTGCTGAAAAGTTTAGTAGCGGGTTTCCTGAGAGTATATTTTCCATACGGATCCTTTCTTCTTCTTGTTTCTTTTCAGCTTCCTAAAAATTAAATATAATAGTAATATTAACCCGTTGACTGCTGAAGTTGTTTTCAAAGTCAAAGTACACTTGCGAGCTTTAAACTGGAATCACCTAAACGGGGGTTGTTCAAAACAATTTTAACAATTTTCATGCAATAAAATTATTGAATGTGGTATGTCATTTGAAAGGTAATTTTATTGGCTTTCAACCTCTTTCGATATCATAACCAAAACTTATTCAGCTTATGTCATGGAACGTAAAATGAAAAGTCATTAGTTTTTAAAATAAAACAAAATATGGTTTGGAAGTTCAGAAACCTTACAAATCAATCAAAAATCTTTAAAAACGTAGAAAATGTTTTAAGCGTTTTATACAGCTTTTCATGAAAGCCAAAGTCCAGCAAGTGGACATCTGTACTTTTGTTATTCTTATGATTGTAAGCCCTTGCTGGAATTTACTAAACATGTTGATGGATTACAACATGTCGCCAAAGTCTAGAGTGATGTGATTGAATGAAAGTAAATTAACAATGTGCAGATGATATTTCTGTCGACCATCATGTAGGCACTGCATAATTTCAGACCTGTACATAGAGTCTGTTTATTTTAATGAATGTGTATTGGGATTTTGCCTTGTAATGCTATTGATCCGCACAATCATGCCAAACCCGTTTTCATAGTGGAGCAAATGATTACAAATGCTCAGTTGAGTCATCGACAACATCTGAAGCTCATGCATTTGAATAGTTATAGGAGTGAAAACCACACACCAGTAAAACCTGTCAACAACACTATCTGGTGCATCTGTAATATAAACTAACCTTTTTGGCTTGTTCAATGGCTCGTTCTTTTTTAATCTTATTCAATTCTGCTAACAATGCTGCAGTATCATCATCAGAGTCATCAGAATCTGAAGAATCACCTTCCAGTGGATCATCAGCATCTAAACTAGCTGCAGGTACTTGGTCAATTTTAGGTCTTTTGCCAAGAGGTTCTGGTTGCCGTCTAGCCCCAGGTACCTTGATTTCCTTCTCTCGCTCATCAAGTTCCTTACGGAAGTCTCGTGAACGCAGCTCATCTGTTGTTCCCTGACCTTGCTCTCTGTAAAAAAAAATGTTAGTCTTCTGCAAAAACAAACAACATAGTAGCTGAGAACCATAGTCTTACCTATATTTTAGCTTGGTGTGTCCTGGCAAGTCTCTGCTTGAGTACTGGCGAGATATAGCACTCAAATCCTTCTCTCCACGTCCTTGTCCTCCTCTGGCAGGATCGAAGGTTGGCCTGGCTGCTGTTGTCATTTTGACTTCTCTGTTTTAACTTTAACCTTTCAGTTGACTATGGTAATCGTGGAGTTTTACACAGTATTCATTTATCGACTTTTAAATTATTTTAACGAATTTCGGGAATGTAGGTTTAGATAAAATGCGGAAATGTGAGAAGGAAAAGAGAAATATCATATCACCATCACATCTAAACAAAACAAGTTGCAAACGCAAAAAATGCAAATTATTTTAATCGTAATCGGGTCCCTGTTTTGCACGGCAGATTATGCACGACCCGTTTTGTCTGGCCCATTTTTCATGCCATGTACATAAATATCAGGGTCGTACAAAACTATGCATGCGCTAATTTGTACAGTGGAGACCACATCAAGCTATACACTTGCAGTACGACATTAGCCCCTACAGAGAAGAATATAAGATAGGTACAAAGTCCAATGTGTCTTACTTGATGCGGTCTCCACTGTACAGCCTGTTTTGTACAGCCCCGTTTTTGGAATCCAATAGATGGATTCCAAAAACGGGCCATTCAAAAAGGTTCGTACATAACCATAGACAGTATACTTTTTTTTTTCCCCTAAGTGGAAAGACGAAGGGATCTTAGCCCATACAGCCATGTCTGACGTTATAGTTATTATCTGTTTATATGCACTATCCTCTTCTGTTGAGGATCATCTGAAAGGTCTGTCCTGTCTTAGTCACTGACCTGTCGTTTCCGCTATAATGATAGCCTTATAACGCAAATACAACAGGGTTAGAAAAAACACACGAAAAGGCACAGCCCGCACTTTTGTTCCATTGAACAATACACTACACAGGTTACGGCGATTTTAATTCACAATATTCTATCACTATTGTTGATTAAAACACCCGAAATGCAATATTTTTTCAATAAAACAAAAAAACGACGCCACCACATCTTCGCGCCTTTTTTCCAACCCCCTTTTTTTTCTTTAACTAGACTGATAAAGGGCTCTTTGGCCGTATGGAATTCTAAACGTCAAATATTCCCGCCCTGGCTCAGAGCTGGCAATATCAAAATTTAACAAAATATTGAAATGAAGATTATATGTTTTATTGCGAAATCCATCGCTTTCAATACTCTGATTATTATTAGAATGCATTACATACTAGAAATCAATCAGAAACAAATTTAAAAGCACAAATATTTTTGAAAAAATTCCTCGGGCCAGGATTTGAACCCGCGACCTCCTGCTTACATGACAAAAAAAATATATATATTTATTTGAATCATGCAGAAGCCGAACTAAACTTAAACTAAGAAACATAATAAATCTAAGAAACATAATATATATATATTTTTTTACGTTTTTCAAATTAAAGTAAGAGGGAATGGCTATTATATTGATAATGCCCTGGTTTTCTCAATAGTGTGAAACTGTACAGAGACAACCAGTCTCTTCGTCGTTTCAGGTAGATGAAGCCCTTAAGGCGATATGCGAAAGAAATACGGGTGTTTCTTTTCTGTGTATTTCATGAAATACACGGGAAATTATAATTAGTTTCTAGTATATGCATTTTGACTACATATATAATCTAGGGTTTTGAAATTGGATAACATGTATGGATAAATTTTCCTCGACAGAAATAATTGTTGAAATGAGGTCTTCAAACACACTTTTTTTCCTTCTACAGAACCATCTACAGAACTCCAACATATTTTATTAGGTGTGTTTTAACAATATCTAGAGATTTGATATTTTGCTAGCTATTTTAGTTTTTTTAATAAAAATATAAAACCAACTTTTTTCCCTTTTGCCCTGAATCCGCCCCTCTCGCACTCTCTCGCAATAAATAACCGGTTTCGCCTTTATGGCGAATATATCAAATGAATTATTACAAGATCTTAATTACACAATAAATTGTTTCCATCAGTCAAACTTATAAACTTCTGAAAACTTATAATTCTAGGCATGTTTAGGTAATAACTTTATTCTAAGGGTAATAATTTAACTGTGTAATTTGTGACAGGTTGTGACGTATAATTTTGACATGCCAAGAAGAATTTATATGTATATATATTTTTTCGTCGCTATCTGAGTCTACGTTAAAGAACAGTGCTACAAACTCTTCTTGTTCCATCACGAATCACGGCACTTTGACGAAATAAAATCAAATAATCGTATTGTATTCTGTGATAAGAGGTTATGGTTAAGATGTATCTTTTTTAATGCGGTCCGAATCATAAGCTATCTTTCACATCGTTTGCTAGCTCACAAATTACGGACCAGTCATCGCTCACACCACAAATTATAGAGGGACGGCTCACACTTTAATTCATTCATAGCTTTTATCTATGTAATTCTATTACGGACCGCAGGGCCTAATAGACTCTCTAATAAAGTATAATAAACCTCCTTGGAAATCGTCGAATACACGAAAAAAAAAAATAGCGGTAATAGTAGTAGCCGTAGCCTGATTTCTATCAACCTCTTCTTTTCTTTATCGAAATTAGGTTAAAAAAAACGAAATGTTTTAGGTTTTATATATATATTTACTTCATGTCATTCACTATTCAAATTTTTCTCCCATTCGACTGATGGCGAAAGTGGGCCGAAATATAAAATACCTAAATTGTAATTTTTCTTGTGTTTACCATGGTATAATTCGGCCATTGTGTTTACAAGTATCAAATTATTAATAATGGCAAAGACGTTCGTGATTGCTTGCAACACCGAAAAAAAAAAAGGGCAAGCGTGCGTGCGTGCGTAGAAGATTTGTTCGTTGAATTTCTATAAATCAATATCTACCGTTTATTCTCTAATTTTGTTTCTAGATTAATTATACAACATCAATAGAAATTTAAACCAAGATTGAGCCGCTTTTTAATAAGTTTCAAACAGTTCTGATTCTCGAACTATCGAAGGTATGAATGAACGAACGCCATTTTGTTTTGTGATTTGTCATTTTCATTGAAAACCTGAAAACCTATTCGTAGAAAATTTTAATACCTAAAAATACATAATTTTTCTAATAATGAAATCATATGAGGAATTTGTAATTATTCTAAGATAATTTTTTTCTGAACCTGTTTCTCAGCACTAAGCATTTAACTTTGCTCTTTACAGGATGGCTGAAGATTTTGATGTGGAAGCTATGCTCGAAGCACCCTATAATAAGTCTGTAAGTATCTTATACATACCAATACATACTTGCATTTTATTTACTATTTAGCGAATAATATCTAAAGTACATTCTATAATTTGAAATGAAAAGATTGAGGCATTAGCTGTAGATGGGTGAAGTCTACTTGTTCCTTAAATTGTGTAATTAAATTAATTTGCTGAACTGAGAAAATATTGCCTTTTTAGGTTGCATTCCTAAATGCCCGGGTAAATGTAAAATTTAACCGTCAACCGTTGCTCAACCACACAAGTGAAAACATACAGTACCAGCGCGTTCTGCATGACGCTAATAGTGCCAACACTACCAACAAACTTCTCACGCCCATCAAGTCGTTCCGAAAGGACAATTGCGTCCATCACAGCTTATATGTATAATCCATTCGGAACACTTTTGAACACGTCATACGTTGACACTTGAAAGGACAGCATTTGTAGAAATTGTATTAATTATGTTACGTGAATTCAAAGGATATACTACTTTACTCTATACAAGAAGTGATTTCAATCTTTTGGATCATGGTTTAAGAATAAACTCAGATGCTCTGAATAACCTATTTCTAAAATTGCTGTCTCTTTTCATAGATCACTCAGAGTGCAAATGCTCTGAAGCATGGGTGATGATAGTACAACATGGCAACGTTAATGATGACGTCATAGTGACCATTGTAGGGCTATCATTATCGCGTTGATACTGACTCGGAATGACCGTTGACGCGATAAAATCAATTATGTCATTATTCGGAATGCCCTGTACATAAACCTTGTCAGAAATGTAAAATTCACTTTGATAGTTAAAATTTTACATTTACCCTGGTGTTTAGGAACGCTATCATACTGGTTGGGTCAGAGTGTTGACAAGGGGGCACGACCCAGGGCTGCGTTTATGATAAGGCTCTGAAGGATTTCTGAGGTCTTAATAAATAACAATGAAGGTTATGTATGGCACTTGCAGAACTGTGTTCTGCGACTAGCTATACCTAATATACCGGCTCTCTTCCGCACTAACAAGTCCTTTTTCCCATGGTGCCCTCTTGTCTACACACCAATCGTCTTTTTAGTGCCCCTTTATCTACACTTCAAGGAATGGGGTCCCTAAAATTAGAATGGTTGCATGAACTCAGGCTTAAATCTCCCTGTTAGTTTTGCCACAATTTGTGGAGGCCCTCAGCATTGACTTATTTACTCAGATGTTATCTGTAGGCAGATCATAATTTTCCCATTGTAAAGAATTTTAACACTGGTGTCGATTCTGTGTAACATGATTTAATTTATTTGACAGAACTAGACTTAGTTAGCGTTACAATATGCCTGGGTAAATTTAAAGTTCACTTCTTAAAAGTGAAAGAGATAAGACTGAGACGGAATCTATTTACTAATAGTTTTGAATGGCTTTACAAGTCATTCTGAAGAATTCTATAACCCAGAAAACAAAAATAATGTGATGACAAAATATGTCAAAGTGAAAGTTAACCCCTGAATTTATGGGTCCTAAATTTGAACTGTCAAAAGTGAATTTTCCGTTTCTGATATAGTTTTATGAATGACTTCGAGAATTGTTTGGAACTGTTTGTTTTCACTCCGGTGGTTGTGGAAGGGGTAACAGTTAAATTTTATTTTACCCCAGCTGCGTTTAGAAATGCAACCTTAATTTAAACATTCTGTCACTTATTTGACTGAACTAAACCTAATGTAAGTGTTCTGTCCTTGTTTTTTAATTAAGTATAGTCCTGTTAAATAAGGCTACACTGAATCAACATCAATAGCTGTTGTTAAGTCAATAGTCTGGCACCTACATTTTGATTTATTACAAATGAAAAATAACATGCTCATTTGATTCTTCAACAGATAGGATTTTTTCACCATAATTTGTAAAGATTAACATGTAATATTTTGCAATGCCTTACTCTATTGATCAAATAGTTACAGATCTGATAAATTTATAATGCGCATACAAATCTTCACCACTGTTCGTGTTCACGAAAACAAGCTGAATCATAAATTGTTAGTGTAAGCACCTAGTACATATTTGGAAACTTAAAGTAATTCTAGAACATGTGCAAAAAATCTGAACCGTTAGTAATTAATTATGGCTATCTAGGTGACCGGAAGTAAATAATCTATCATGGATTGTATAGAAAGCGGAAATACGAATAATGAAGATTCCTACGCGCATTATTGAAATGGTACTACTGTACGGTTACACTTTTCTACTTGACAATTTAAGAATTAGGTATTTTTTTACTTTATAACATAAAAATCTTGTGTCTTTATTTGAAAATACATCCAATGACTGCATATTTGTGGCTAACACACTGTTCAAATATGTAATTTTACTTATATCCCTCTTTACTACCAGTAAGAGATCGCCACTTGTGGAATCACTTTAGTGTCTGTCCATCCATTTGTACATATTTCAAAAGCTTCTAATTTCTGCATCAACGGTTTTTAAGTATCTATTGATAGCTGAATTGTTTACAATAAAAGAAGAACAATTTAAAAAAAGCTAAAGTTTTAATCCCTAAATGCACCTGATGATTAGAAAATTTTAATATTATTGAGTTCTTAACCTGTTCAGTATTGATTTTTTAAAACTTCTAAACAGTAGATATGGAGCTCCCGCTCCCTAGCACCTTGTAAAATTAGATGGGTTAACCTAAAGTTACAAGGGAAATTGTAATTATTGTAAAAGATTTAGAACCATATTACTGTCATGTAAAAAGTACAAGTTGTTGCCCATACCTTTTGTATATATGAATATCTTTAAAGAAATAGGTTATGGAACACTCATTGCTGGTTTTTGTAAGAAAATTCCTATTCTGCTATTTTCTAACATTACCTATTATATTACATCTTTGAACAGTAGTGTGTAGAAAAGAATGTGAGCAAAATTACATTTGGGAATCATTTCTTGTATTTATAGAACTTTGTGGTAATAGTCCAGCATACTTCACCGACCTGAACAATGAGAGGTATCTGATACTTAACTAATATTTTTTTATTATTGCTATAAATATCCCATGATATATTAAAATAAATGAAAAAGAATAACTGACTTATTGAAAACCAACAATGAAATACAATAAAAGATATGATAAAAAGAGCATACCGCTGATGGGCCATACATCTTTTGCAGAAGTATCCGTGTGTGATGTTAGCGCTGTGTACATCCTTAGTCAGTGGTTCTGTCAACGGTAAGTCTAGACCAGGACAGCTGCGGAGGACCACCGCCAACACGCCTGACTTAATAGCCTCAACCTAAGACTGCCATTTCAGTGATTTAGGCAAAGTAACACCCTAAACATTTGTACTATTTCATCAGTTAAATTATGTTCCAAAATGTTTTTTTTGTAAATTAACCTGATGAAATGCTGCAAATGTACCTCAAACAATTTTTATAAGTTAACTAATACAGTTTTATTTATTCACTCGGCGTGTGTTGCTGTGGCGCTGCTTCTACCTTGTGCTTTGTGTGACAGGATAACAATTCCTCATCCAAGCATCGCTCCGACAAGTACTCAGATAAGCACAGAGACAGGGATAGAGAATCCAGTCGAAGGTAATTCTTTCAATTCATTCAAGTCAAAAAATATTTTAATGGTCATGTTTAACTATTTTATATAGTATATTATTATGCTTATCATTAATTTGTCAATATATATATTTTTGTCAATATTTAATTTGTTAACTCAAAAAATTACATATTGACAAAAAATAAAAATATTCTTAAATATCTTGAAAATATTACAGACGAAGCCGATCCAGAGAAAAAAGAAGATCAAGGGACCGTGGAGAACCACGTCCGTCAAGAGATCGAGATGAAAAGAAAGATCGTGACAGGGATAGGGACCGCGATCGTGAGCGCCGAGACAAGGAACGCTACAAAGAGAAAGAGCGAGACCGCGGCGGGCGTGACAAGGAACGCGAACCAGAGCGAGATCGCGATCGCGAGAAGAGACGCAGCCGCGACCGCGAACGTAGCAAGGAAAAGGAACGCACTGAGAAACCTCCAAGAAAAGAAAAAAGCAAAGAAAGAGAAGAACGAGGGAAAGAGTACCGCTCCAAATCTAGAGGTGTCGAGCCTAAACTTGAAGAATTACCTCCAGAAGAAAGAGATCTGCGCACAGTGTTCTGCATGCAACTCTCTCAACGAATTAGGGCTAAAGATCTAGAAGAATTTTTCTCATCTGTGGGCAAAGTGAGAGATGTAAGACTAATCACATGCAATAAAACTAGAAGATTCAAAGGAATAGCGTATATAGAATTTAGAGATGCAGAGTCTGTACCACTGGTAAGATTTTACAACATTTGCACATATTTTATAACAATCACTCCCTTTATTAACTAATTAAAATAATGTTTTGCAGGCATTAGGCTTGACGGGTCAGAAGTTGCTAGGTATTCCTATCATAGTACAACACACCCAGGCAGAGAAGAACCGAGTGGGCAACACTTTGCCCAACTTGGCGCCGAAGACAAACAATGGACCTACGCGGCTTTACGTTGGATCACTTCACTTCAACATCACAGAAGACATGCTTCGTGGAATCTTTGAGCCATTCGGGAAAATTGACCACATTCAGCTTATGACAGATACTGAAACTGGGAAGAGTAAAGGATACGGCTTTTTGACTGTAAGTTACTATCATTTCTTTCAAACCTTCAATGACTCTATAAAAGTATTAAAACCTGGAATCCCTCTTAATTGTGTTCCTTATGTTGTCACTGCTCGACTTTCTATTGGTTCATAGTTTATGTAGAAACCTACAAGGTACAGCGGGTCTACCGCGTAATTCTGATTTTCATCAACGTCAACTTGAGATTGAAATTTGCCGTGCGTGCGACGACGCCCGCCTAACATGCCATCTCTTTTGCACGCGTTGAATTTCGCATGCATTTGCTTGAAGTTGATACAAATCAGAATTACGCGGTAGACCCGCAGGTCTATCGTTCAACTCGGTCCCTAGGTACTCTAAACAGCACGGTGCGTGAGGAGTTACCGCGCAGTCTATCGTCTATTCTAGTGAGTCAAAAAATGTACACGCTACAATCGTGTGTTTCAACTCGCCCAACAGTTCCACCACGCAGCGGACGCAAAGAAAGCAATGGAACAACTGAACGGGTTCGAGCTAGCGGGTCGACCCATGAAGGTCGGCAATGTGACGGAGCGGACAGACGGTGGGTCGAACACCAGGTTCGACGCGGACGAGCTAGACCGCGCCGGTGTCGACCTCGGCGCTACGGGACGGTTGCAGCTTATGTTCAAGCTGGCTGAGGGGACCGGTCTACAGGTAACTCTTTTTTTTTTAGGAAATATACACGCGATTTCCCATTTTACAATTTCAAATGAAGCAGTGCTTAACTATAAAATGCAGTGCTGTGATTGGCTTATTTGTGGCTTAAGTAATGCTTACCGAAACTGGGGGAGAGTAATCAATCACGCTCCGAGCTTATTAAATTGATTAACTGCATAAATAGAACTGTATTGCATTGTTCAATGAAAATAGCGTAAATACAGAGTTTAAGTAGTACATACTTTGCAACAAAATAACTGCTCAGTCCCCACTTGACTGATTGTGGTGAAAAATTGTTGTACTCTTCTGAGACAAGACAAAGACAAGTACTCTTTATCATACACCAAAATAAATAAAACAGGTAAAAGAACAAACTTATACAAGAAGGTAACAATTGGCGGCCTTATTATTTATAACTATTTCTTCCAGACAATCTTTTGGTGGTAATGAATTATTGAAAACAATAGTGTGATGGTGGTGCACAAAATAAAGAATTATTGTTAAATGGATAGCAAAAATAAATACATAAGTATAATATTGTACATACAGATACTTAGGATATAATAAATATGTACACTAATATATAACAAAAATAATGATATGTAAACCAAAAGTAAATAAATATTAGTAGAAGAAGTAGATGGATTTAACAAATATGTACGAAGAAAAAAAAGATCCTTAAGTAATATTTTGAAGACAGGCAGCGAGGGAGCACGCTTAATAGCGATAGGCAAGTTATTCTACAATCAAAATGACAGATATCTATATTTCAAGTGACAAATACTAATTGGTAAATTTCTGCAAAAGTGATAGTTTTCGAGATTAAAAAAAATTGTATGGAGACATACACACTTAATTATTTTTTTTAATGTTGCTAAGTGTCGCGGGTTTGGCTTCCATATAATGAATAATCAAGTGATCCTCTAGCCAAAAAAAATATATAACATTTGTGGCCGCTCGAGAAATTTGCGGTTAAAAATCCTGATTTACTTTCAGTCTGTTTTGGAATATGACACCATTTTGGTAAAATTTTAATTTATTTTCCGTAAGTCAACATTTTATTGTAATAGAATTTTATTTCTAAAAAATGTTTATCTCGATAACTATCATTTTTACAGAAATTTACTAATCACTATTTATCACTTGAAATATAAATATCCATCATATAACAAATCATCAGATCGATATTCTGTCTTGAGGCCCTATGTCCATAAAATTTCAAATTAGGATCACTGTGCGCCGAAGGCTAATTGGGAGCCACTGAAGCTGTGACCGAAAATCAGAAACTTGGTCAAACTTATGGAGACCGAAAATGACAATGAGCTTCCGACTTAAAATGATTTTATATTTTTAGTTCAAAATGTTCACAGGCCGAAAGTACTATACTTACTAGATTCCAGAGAAGCTTAGAAAGAAAATTGTAGATTTGATGAAATTGAGCATAATGAAATTAATGAGTAGCTTCCATTATACAAGGTGACTTTTTGATCATCGTCCAAATTCATACTGCAGGCTTGATAAGTGATCAGTATCTTGGATCAGTAACAATTTTTGTGAAATTCGTAAAATGAAATTTCGGCTTCCCATAGAAATTCAGTTCCAGTCCCGAGTGAATCACTATGGGGAGTCGAAATTTAATTTTACGAATTTCACCAAAATTGTTATTGATGCATGATACTGATCACTTACCAAGCCACCAGTATGAATTTGGACGATGATCAAAAAGTCACCTTGTATATCTTAATTTTGTTGAATGTTATTTGGAATGGAGTACTATTAATACAACATTACCTTTTACCATAACTGACCTCTGCTTTCCTACCACCATAGATCCCTCCTGCTGCAGCATCGGTGCTAATGGGCTCGGGATCAACGATGGCGACACCGACGCCCCAAGTGGCGCCCCCTATTGCCACACAGTGCTTCATGCTGAATAACATGTTCGACCCTGGCTCGTAAGTTTTTTAAATATATGTTAAATCTCCAGTAGCAACCGTCTTTCGTGATGGATACGGGCTCAGCAATAGCGACACCGACGCGACGCTGCATGTAGCGCTTCTACAATAATTGTTTTGAACGTAATCGTTTGTGCGGATTATCGTCTGTAAAAATCAAATTTAGGAAAGATTTTTTGACTTTGGACTCGAAATTTCTTGTTGACATGATGATATACAGGTGTTAAGATAAAGTTGCGGAAGCCGAAAACTGGCGATGGTACTAGTCCATACGAACAACTTTCCGTGAAAAAAAAAATGAGAAACTGAGAAAAATTGTTTTATACATTTTGGTCGAGTAGCTATGTAACTTTTCTGTAGAACAGCCGCCATCGCCAGTTTCTGGCTTCCGCAACATCATCTTAACACCCAGTATAAGGTGACTTTTATAAATTTATGCAGCCAAATTCATTCTGTAGGCTTGGTAAGTGATTAGTATCACGAATCGATTACACTTTTTGCTAATGTCAAAACATATAGCTAAAATATATTTTAAGAATTTCACAAAAAAGGGTAATTGAACCTTGATAGTGAGCACTTACAGTCTTTAGTATGAATTTGGCTGTATAAATAAATGTCACTTTGTATAAGGTGTCATTAATTAATGCAGCCAAATCCATACTGGAGGCTTAATAAGTGATCAGTATCACGTATCGATCACACTTTTTGCTAATATCGCAAAATGAAGTGTTGAACACCCGTAGGGAAAACGGTAAAAAATGATTTACGAATTTCACAAAAAGGGTTATCGAACCACATACTGAGCACTTACCGAGTCTTTAGTCTGTATAGGTATTTAGTTTTGTAAATTAATGTCACCTTGAATTTATATTTTTTAATTCCCACACATTATCACACATTGGTTATCTCTATACTTATGTAAGAGTCTTATGACCTTGAACTCATCACATTAAATATTAATTTATTTAGAGCATTACTATCTCAATATTGAGGTTATACCGTTCTAATGTTATTATATTGACTACTAAATTACATACATAGAGTAATGATTTTGAATTATAATGAATTACCTATTCCATTTTTGTTGCAGAGAGACAAACCCGAGTTGGGATATAGAAATCAGAGACGATGTGATCAGCGAATGCAACAAACACGGCGGCGTATTGCACGTGTTCGTCGACAAAGCATCCCCGCAAGGCAACGTGTACTGCAAATGTCCCACAATAGCCACGGCCGTAGCCTCAGTCAACTCTCTACACGGCCGATGGTTCGCCGGCCGCGTCATCACGGCGGCCTACGTCCCTCTCGTCAACTACCACTCACTTTTCCCCGACGCTATGACTGCCCTAACCCTTCTCCTACCCACAAAAGCTCGATGAACACAAGTTGCCCGTGTGAAAATGAAATGTTTGTATGCAACGCATTTAGTTTTATATTTTATCTGACACTGAACTGTAAAATACTTAGTGTATTTCTAGATATTAAACGGTTAACTATACTATTATATTAATATTTTTCTATTTTACCAAACATTAACATTGCGGATTGATAGTTCGATTGAAACTGTTTCTTTGTGATAACGTTTTAATGTCTAACTTCCAGTAACACCTAAACTGCTCTTATCCAGTCGATTTCCAAAGTAGCAGGTCCTCTTTGTTTGATGGGTTGATAGACTCCTCCATACATTTGAATACCGATACTGCTGACGTGAGCTAGATCGAGCGTTTCGTTGTTGTTCACACGTTTTCCTCTGTAATACGCTTTGAATTCAGAAAACGCCAAGTTCGTCACTGCAAATTCTTCTTTGGGGGCCTGGAAACAAAAATGTTTTCTCATTAGCTTTGCCAGATTTCCAATAACATGGAAATCTAAACGAATCTCCAACTGCAGTAATACACAATACGGGTATATTTCAGGAAATATTTGCTTCAATTCGGAAGAGACCTAATTCTCTTCTACTTCTAATTTTCTTAGAATCAACTAGGACTATTATAATATGAAAATTTTAATTAAAACTAATAAATTTCTATTTTATTTATTTATAACACTTGCACATTTACAGAAACAGTATTAAACTAAGAAAAAATAAATAAACTACTTAATCATAATAAAAAACATAGTTTGCAAGGCGCCACTTATTGCTAATAGCAATATCTTCCAGGCAACCTTAGGGTGAAAGAAAGATATATTTATGATTTTATTCCAAATCAATCGAAAGTACTTTAATCTAGACGATTGTCATAGGCCGCGTGTCGCGTCAAAAGCTTAGACATTACGAATTAACTGTCAAATACTATCAAATCAAAAATAACGATCCAAATCGTAAAGCATCTATGAACCCCTTACACAATTGGAATGAGCCGTTTGACAAGTAAAATGATACGTTTTAAGCTGTTAAATGAATACGATTTCCTTGCACAATTGCACCAAAGGTTCGATCCCCGGTTGGGCATGCACGAATAATTTATATGCATAGTATTTGTATAATGCATAATACTTACCACTTGCTGAACGGTGAAGGAAAACATCATGAGGAAACCTGCATGCCCTAGAAACGTGTATTTGTGCTCGAAGAACGGTGGTAGGGCTTATCATCCATCACGTTGGGAATAATCGTCGGTAAAACGCGGGTGTACCGAGTGTGGACTGTAACTTGCATTTCACAGTCCACACTCGGGAACACCTACACCCCCTCGGGGATTCATGTCGTGACGATATATTTATTAATATTAAGTTTTAAAAACATTCACTAACTAAAGTGTTCACCTCTGTGTGAACACTTTTACACCCGTAGTACAGTGTTTGATCGCGCGCGACGCGACTTAGTTGAATCACAAGTGCGAGAAGCGTTACACGATGCATTTGCGATTTTAACAGTTTGTCTTGGTCCGCGCACCTGATTCAACTAAGTCGCAATTGTGCTACGGGCGCTGAACTCATTAGAATGTATCGAGACCGTTTACCTCATTTACATAAATTTTGTAAAAGGTCTGTTTTATTATCTTAATAGGTCGATGCCTTATTGTAACACAATTGAAAAGTTTGTATTTTTCATTCATAGCAGCAAATAATATTTTGCGAACTAGGTATACCTAGAATCCGCGCCACCACCACTGAAGTCCTGCGACGAATAATGTGTTCATACTAAATTTATTCGCGGTAAAAGTGTTAACAGCTTTGACATAAGATACCTTGCTTGACACGGTGATATTCAGATGCGAGCATGACCGTCAGTCCCCCCATGTGGTGAATCACCCCTCCCCCCCTATAATGTGTGCATGTGGTTTTGTAGTATTATATTATATTTGTGTCGATTCGGTGTTACACGACTTAACTTATTTGACAGTACTAAACTTAATTTAAGCGTACTGTCTTCTTTCTGTATCGAAACAGGAGGCTTAAAATAAGGTTAGTCCTGTTAAGTTAAGTTGTGTTACACCGAATCGACACAATTATCTGTGGTTTTATGCAATTTTTTAGGAAAACGAAATAAGATACGAGAAAATAGTTAAGGCCCTGCCATTCCAAAATGAGCATTTTGATTAATTAATATTGTCAGTTCAATATCTCATTCAAATACAAGTTAAATATATGTAACAAAAGAGGATATACTCTAAACACAAGTTGATCTAAAAACGTAATTGAGTAAACTTCACTCGATAGAAAAAAATCACAAAGTAAGCTTGTCAAATTGCGGATAAATGTGTTTATATCAAAGGTGTTCAACGGAGAGAATTAAAACTTTTCCTGAATTTTCTTTACAGATAACTAAAGACACTTATCGACCCATTTTTATTTATTTCTCAATACTCTTTCAGAAATTCCAGAAAAACCTCGCAAATTCACCGATTATGCGTGCTCGCAGCGCACGAAGCGAGCGTTCTAATGTAGACTTTATGACAATATCATCGAGTTCTAAATTACTTAATACGATTATTGTGTTGGATGCGTAGGGCCTTAAGGGCCCGCTATCCCTGACATTGAGCACCTCATTTTGCATCAAGTAGAACTGAACTCTTAAAATTTTATAGTTTAAAATAGCGCGCTCTGAGTTGTAACCGAAATATCGCGCGCTCTTAAAAAATACGTTTTTCGCTATTCGCAAAAGTTCTTACTAAATTACATTTTCTTTAATTTCCTGTAATTTTCCTACGATTTGGTAATGTAAATTTTATATAAAACGAAAAAAACGTGAATAATCGACCAAGATTTGGATTTTTTTTCGATCGAGCAAAGTGTCACGTATCGCGTTTTGAACCGCAAAATAATCTGCAAAAAGAATTGTATCTAACATATTTTTCCAGATTTAAAATAGCACAATTTCGTGGTTTAAAATGAATGTTATGATTTCTTATCGCAGATTTGTTGCATTTTATTTGTTTTAAATTATTATTCATTAAGAAATTTGAAATTACCTTTTGAGCAATTGCGCTGCCATTACCGACACATTATTATAATATCTATGGCCACAATTAATTTCTCCCTCTTTTCTTGAATAAAGAGGTGACTTAAGAAGTATCCGCTTAAATAATTTACGGTTTTATCTCTTGACAACCCGCTGCTTTTTTTATTAGGCTGAGAAATGAGTGCTCTCTAAGGGTATGTGGATGGAAAAGTCGAAAGCAGGGTCTTTGACTTAAGAACTTTGTTTAGACTAGTTAGGAAATAAACATACTAAAAGTCCTTATCCCTCCGAGTCGAGCCCGAGGGGGGGGGGGGGCACAAAGAAGATCCCGTTTTTTGGTTTTTTGCTTACATCTCAACAACAGCTGGTTCTATAGACTTGAAATTTTGCATATAGATACCTTATATAGTGAAGGCGTCCATTAAGAAAGGATTTTTCAAAACACACCCCCTAAGGGGGTGAAACGGGTGTCCAAAGTTTGTATGGGGAAACAAGATTAGTTAGACTATTTTATTCGAGACTTCACAGGAGTACTCTTATCTATAAATGTGTTTCAAGTTTTTTCAGAATTCAACCCCTAAAAGGGGGAAATGGGGTAAAAAATTTGAAAATCAACATGGGTATCGTTTGAATGGTTTATCGGGTCGCTGATTACGAAAACAACAACGATTTTAAAATCCAACGTGGTTGACGTGAAAAAGGCTTTGAAATTCGACCATTTTTTGAAGCTCATAGCTAGGCAAAGATTGGAGATAGATAAAAAGTGTGAAAGCTAAAGTTGTAGAAAATTTTATCAGCTTCATTATGTAGTAAAACAAAATTTCGTACAATGCACGGTTTTCGAGATGTAAGCAAAAAACCAAAAAACGGGATCTTTGTGCCCCCCCACCTCGGGCTCGACTCGGAGGGGCAAGGACTTTTAGCATGTTTATCTCCTAACTAGTCCAAACAAAGTTCCTAAGTTAAAGATCCTGCTTTCGACTTTTCCATCCACAAATTATTCGTTGCTTAAGCTATATGCATAAGACTAACTTCTTCTAGCACTTTTTGCCACTGATCTGGGGAAAAATAAACGCAACGCAATGGCAACACTGCTTGTGCATACTATACATAAATAATAGAAAAACTTTAGTTACCTGGAAGTATTGTTCAAAGGAATAATTCGGTTCGTCATTAAGATCTTTATGCCTCAAAACAATTTTGAATCCATTATATTGGCCTTGTCCGCGACATCTCATCTGTAGTGCAGAGTGACCTGAAAGGTCATATTTGCCCAAGGCTCTGATGCCAGCAAACCCAGCGCCGTTGACTTGAGGGTTCAGCAATGCAAAGAAAATGGCTCTTCTGTATGCAAGGTTCTGATGGATGACGAATACAGCTTTGGACATGCCCACGTCTCGCACTGTATCTGACTGTTCGGTCCACGCTGCTGTATCGTCATTCTTGGTGAAGTCATACAAATACTTTTCTTCAGGCGCGGTGTCACTGGTAAATTAAAAGATATGTGTAAGTAAGTACAGTACTGCAGAGACCAGTAAGTGAGCTTTTCGGGCGAGGACTTTTCTACTAAATGAGTCCAGGTGGAGGGCTAATTATGGTCGGAGCAGTATAGTGCTTTTCTCAAAAATAAAACCAGACATTTTATAGTAGGTAGGTATACAGGATACGAAGATATATAAAAGTATGTAATATTGAAAGTTACGTTCCTCATATTGGGACGAAATTTCGTTAGACAGCTGTCAAATTTCAAACACTTATTAGTCAGAATGTACTTGTAATACCGTTCATTAGAGTCCAAAAAGGGTTATAATCTAATACCATCCGTTCCGGAGATATGGCCAATCAAAGTTTTGCTAAAAAAATGTCAGTTGTCAAATTCGAGCATGGGACCGTAATCAGCGACCCCAAATGCCCATTGATACTAATTCTAATGCGAATCTGACCACGTACCTGGGCAGAAACGCCAAAACTTGCACCTTTTCAATAAAATGATGCTTAAATATTTTTATGCTCAAATCTTATTGAATTTAATTTTATTGTAATCTTATTATTCTTTAAAAAAAAAAAAACTAGAGTTCAATTATATGGGCTATTTAAAAGGAAATTAATAAAAACTGTGTTGATGGAAGCGCTTTGTGTCATGTCCGTGACCAAAAGTGATCAGCGATTATTAGCCTAAATACTCGTAATTAACCTGTTAGTGTGAATTATTGTATATACTTAATTAAATATTTACTCAAAATAACAATGTCAAAACCAACGCTTTAGCTATAATAACAGCTTTTTCGACATTTCTGTCCATTCCGTTACTTTCTACAAAAACACCATACTTAACTTTTCATTTAAACTTTGGATTTTCAGAAGGATACAGTAAGATTTTGTGTGCATACTGCTTAAAAACTTGATTCCCTATATATTCATTTCTAATAAATTCGTATGTTTTCTCAAAACAAAATAGTGAAAAACAAAAAAAAATTGGGGTACATTCTGGATATGACTCTATAAAGTTGAGGTAACACTAAGTTAAATGAGATCTGAAAACTCACAGTTTTTCCACATCTAATTTAATTACTTATTTAATCAATCAACTTAACCCGTTAGCTCAGCCAGTGTGCAATCGCAATATTATCTTATATTATTTTGTTTCAATCACTTATTTAATTAGTCAGTTATAAATTTTAAGAGATTTCAAAACTGACAAATATTTAAAAAAAAGTTCAACACCGCAATAATTTTTAACACTTTTACCTTATGTATCTAATATTATTTTGTTTCAGTTACTTATTTAATCAGCCGACTGAATCAGTCTTTTAATAATTTTAAGAGATCCCAAAATTTACAAATATTCAACCTTTAAACTCGTATGTACTACTTCAAAATATACTCGTGCGCTCGCTGTACCAATGGCTTTAAGGTTCCTGTCCGTTACTTTTTTTAGTCTGGACAATACGTTACCATAGACATGAGGTAACAGAATTAGTAGCACGTTAATAAAAACTATCATAAAACAATGAAATAACGTCCTTAATCTAAATATTTCTCAGTCAAGCCTTCGTGAATAAAATCTCTTAACACTAACATGAATCAGAACTGAGTATTTACTTGTGAAATCACGAGAAATGTTCAAAAACTTACCGGACAATGCACTAAAAAAAAACGGTACACCAACTGATCGATCTGCTTTCTGTCGTCGATGACAAATTACTGACATTTACCACAGACAACCATTAGTTTTTTTTAAGCTTCACTTTATGTGTTACATACATATAAGTACCATCGCACATTGTCACAGCTTTCCTTTCATTGATTGGACTGTCTAGGTTGCCGAAAAGTATTTCCGGGACTATCAAGTTTCGTTGTACCACTTCCTCACGGGTCATGTGGTCGAAAACAACTCGTGACGGCACATAGTCCGCCATCAATGCTTCACGACCTTTCTTCAACATTCTTTGAAAAGTTGATTTAGACATTTTGAATATTGAGGCTAATCTTACATTGGAATCTCCGGTCCGCATTTTTGCTAATACCGCTGCTCACAGAATAAAGCAAAGAATGACCCTACAGATTTTGTCTCATAGTATCAAATAAATACAATTACATATTCTAACGAAACATAGCATTATTTTTGTTTGACCGGCACTTTCATATTTAGCAAAAAAAAATAGATTTTTTCGAAATCACTTAGTAAAGCAGAGAATGGCCCTATAGATTTGGTCTGGCATTAACAAATAAATCTTATTACATATTCTAATGAAACATCACATTATTTTTGTTTGGTCGGCCTTTCATATTTAGCCCAGAAAAAAAATATCGATTTTTCAAACTCATATAATAAAGCAGAGAATGACCCTACCGCTTTGGTCTCATAGTAACAAATAAATATAATTACATATTCTAACGAAATATAACATAAATTTTAATTGGCCGGCACTTTCAGATTTAGCCCAAAATGAATGATGTCCTTTCATGTCTTTATCTTTAATGGTGGTGAAGTTATGGGGCTGTGACATACGGACGCACGAACGGACAACGTAGTCTGCCATAAAGTTTCCTTTTGTACCTTTTAGGAGCTTTAGGTACAACAGAACCCTAAAAAATAAACATATGGTACCAACATAGAGGAAAAATGGCTATTTTCTCTATGGGTACCAATGACATTGTCATTGTATGGTACCTATTTAATGGACACTAATTGAGTAAATCTACTCTATCTACAATAATAATATTATAAACAGGAAAGATTTGTATTTTTGTAATGAATAAACTCAAAAACTAGTGGACCGATTTCAAAAATTCTTTCACTATTAGAATACTACATTGACCCTCAGACTATATTTATTTAGGGATTCCTATTAAAACTTCAATAATGTAACCCAAGGTATAAAAAAAATTGCCATATTATGTCTATAATCGCATGCGCTGCGGAAACTATTGATGATAGAACAAGAAAATTTTCAACAATATTAAAGAACATATCACGCGATACCATATGTCCACTATTGTAGTTATGTCAACTACTTATGTTTTACTCCACGTTCATCCCAAAATGTTTAAAAAAATAAATGTCCACCCGTGCGAAGCCAGGACGGGGCCTCTAGTCTCAAATATAAACACTTGAAATAGCTCTCCAGGATGAAGTACTTTCTGGCTTGTCTTTGCGGTACGGACTGATAAAATTACAATGTAGTTTTGAGAAAATAGTATTATTAAAAGTATACATGTAGAACTGGTAAAGTGAACTGTCATCTTTGTGGTTCAATTATGTTAGTAAGCCTGTATGAAATTAGACTTAAAACTTATTAAAATTCTGTTGAAATTTGGACGCGATTATTATAGATAAAAAGTAGGTCGTTAATGTCATTGGTCGTTAATGATAAAACCACATCTTGTTTATGCACTTTCTTACACATAAATGTGTATTGAAAAGTTAAAAACTTGTTTGTTTTAATTTGGTACATATCTAATTGCTACACTATTATAAAACAATAAATACCTTTTCACACATAATTCGCCGTTAAAATTATTTATTACTAAAACTATTACGGGAAGAAGTACTATAAAACACATTTTTGGGCAGCTGAATTGAAAAATGTCAACCGCGTGACTCGAGACGAGATAAACTAAATCGTCCGTTTACAGACCTCTCGTCATCTGACCGTGTTGTTGTAGTAGCCTACTACTATTAGGTAGGTACTTGCCAATATACCTACTTATTTTTATTTTGGCATAATGTCTAGCTTGCGTACTCGTACTGAACTAATAAATAAGTCACGGATAACTGGATATGTTGTACCTATGTAAAGAAGTATGTAGGTACTTATTATATTAAAATTTATAACAAGCACTTTCGGTTTTTTTTTTATTACGCACGCGCTACCTAGGTACCGATTAATATAAATTAATCGTAGGGCGAGTAGGTATAAGTTACGTTTTAATTAATAAATCAAAAATAATTGTTGCGTTTAAAACTCACGCAACGCTGCAGCGATGAACTATGCAACGGGTTGCAGAGTTATATATGACTATTTCGCATGACTGACAAGCATAGAGCATCGCACTCTGTGGTATTAAGATGGTGTTGCGGAAGCCGGAAACTGGCGATAGTATAGTGCACAAGAACAACTTTTCGTGGAAAAAATAGAGAAGCCGTGTAAAAAAAATAGGTTGTTTCATACATTTTGGTCGAGTAGGTATGTAACTTTTCCATGGTACAGCTGATTTTTTTTCGCGATTTGAGGGTTGGTTCCATGGTAAAAGATGTTCATGTGGACGAGTATTACCATATCACCAGTTTCCGGGTTCCGCAACATTATATGAACTCCCAATATAATGTTGTACAGAGCCACAAACTTATGTGCTCCGGAGGCGAAAACTGTCAGGCAGTGAATATAAAAGCCATTTTAGTTTGGCCCACTGGAACTGATAAGTTTGATTGTGATTCTGTATGTAATTTTGGGTAGCGTTCCTAAACGCCGGGGTAAATGTAAAAATTAACTGTCACCCGTTCCACAACTACCCGAGTGAAAACGAACAGCTCAAATACGGTCAATAAACCTTGTCGTCAGAAATGTAAAATTCACTTTGACAGTTACATTTTACATTTACCCGGGCGTTTAGGAACGCAACTTTTACAGGTAAAAAAATGGTCGTTTAACACACGTCCATCGCCGCAACCCGTTGCACAGTTCATCGCTGCGGCGATGCGTGCCTGTTAAACGCGCCAATTGTCTTCAAGCAGCATTTTCCACTAAAGAGCCATGTTGGTTTATATTCCATCACAGATAAAAGCTTTTTTTGGCGGCGCAAGCTCCAGTTATTTAATAACAAGGCTACTTACATAGTTAATTTAGTCATAATCGTCTCACAATTCATTGGTTCAACTGAAACACAGAGTTTACAAATGTGCTGATATGATACTGTATACGCAGCAGCAGACTACAAATTTTACAAGAGTAAACGTAAATAAAAAGTGCCTAAACCTTTATTTTTCTTAAAATATGAACCAAAATACCTTAATCAGTGGGACTTCTACCGTGGCGCACACTATGAAAGACGCGTTCATCATGTTTCACGGTGATGGCGCCCTCTATTAAAAGATAAGTGAACAACAACGGACCGGTATGAATATCAGGCGCGTGTAGTTTATGGTTTTATAGTACATTACTGCCGCGGTCTGTAATGCTTCTATATGGTCATTATTTTGACAACCTTCATGTGACGTCACTTGAGAAATGGCTGTTTAGAAATGTGTCCTTTGCTATCAAGATAAATTTATAGTAATTTGCTTCAGACTGATTTCACAGATGGATGACAGATGAGTAGGTACAATTTTTTTGCAAACATAATTAATGAATATTAATTTTATTTCGATAATGGTTCATTTATATACAAAAATAATGAAAACGTTGTCCAAAAATAAAGCCGATTCTATAGGCTTTAATTTTAGTGCTGTCAAAACTAAATTTCATTCATTGCAAAATAGTCCTTGAAAGTTAGAAACAGAATCTAAATTACTTTGGAATAATTTTATGTTTGACAGCACTAAAACTAAAATTAAAGCCTTCAAAATCGGCTAGGTACAATAGCGCTTATTCTTTGAAAAGAAAATTAAGCTATGGGAGTTTGTTTATTCGGAGTTCTTCGTTTTCACTCGGGTGACAGTTCATTTTTACCCATAAATATAGTAACTCATAGATTTATAAAGCCAAGGAAACACGTTATCAAAATCGAGTGTCAATGTGTGTGACACATGCTTATGTTTGTGTAATGAAGTAAGGGTACGCCCCTAGTGTTAAGTGTAAACCAACAAATATTTTCGTACGTAATAAAATATTTAAAATGCAATGTTTTGAAAAAAATTGCTCTTTACTGACAGAAACAATCATAACTTTCAACTTAATATTCTATTTATGCCATTTTTTACAGTTCCAGATGGATAAATATGTACCTACATCAAACTCTGTTTAGCATATCCGTATTTACCTGTGAAATGCACGTTTCCGATCATTTTTAGGTGATTGTTCGGACATTTCGGTACAGAACAAGATACCATTTCGATGGAATGCTAGAATGTGCCGTTTTTAACTATTTAATTTCAATAGGTATGTACCTATTTTATAAAATTTTGATATTGCCGCTTTTTGCTCTGAGACAGGGCGGAAAACTTTACAACATTTGACGTTTAGAATTCCATAAGCCAAAGAGCCCTTTATCAGTCCTTTTAAGGAAAAAAAGAGAATTATATGTTTATGTTTTTACCCTTACCCCGGCGTTTAGGAACGCAACCTACATTTGTAGCGTTTTACACATACGCGTCGCCGCAGCGATGAACTGTGCAACGGGTTGCAGTTTTATAAACGACCATTTACATACAAACACACGACTTTGACAAGCATCGAGCATCACAAATAATTTTCGATGCCAAACAGCCTAACTTATCCTGTTTCGGTGGGCCAAACTAAAATGGCTTCTATATTCACTGCGTGACAGTCTAATATAAAGAGAATTACCAGAGAATATTAAGTATTATGCTAATACGTTGACCGTAGCCATTTCAAAAAAAAAAAATATATATATATATATTATATTTATGGTGTTTAACTATTCTAATACAGAATACGCAGGAATGGGTCACAGTAAATAACTGTGGGCAAACATTTACGTAAACAATCATTTATCTATCTTTGCTTAATAAAGTAGAAAAAAAGTCTTGTCTGTCTATCTATACATTGAATATTTTGCAAACTTTTAAATTAAATGGGTTATTAGTAATACCTAGTATTGCACTGGGCCCAAAACTAATTTTTTTGTCTCTGTCCATCTTACTGTCTGTCTGTTCCGTTTTGAATTGAGAACCACTTTAACGGATTTGGATGCGGTTTTCTTTATTATCATCGTAATGACTCTATTATAGTATAATTTAGGCTATGAGGGTGTTGATAAAACAATCGCCAAGCCAAGAACGGGGCAAATATTGAATAATCGCGGGAGAAAGGCTAGTCTATCTATACTAATAAGAGCGACAGCCCTAACGCTTCGATGGCGCGTAGATATTTTAACTCAGGAATTCGACCCACAGTCCCTACTGCTTCTGCGGTGTTAAACACACACACACACACACACACCCACCCTCTCTCGTGATGATGTATGAAAGTCAAACACTAAAACTTTGAAAATATTTTTTATTGAATGTATTACTTCCCACCACCACTACTGACATTATGCTTCAGGAATCCTATATTTCTTAGATATCGCACAATAAAAGGGGTCGCCGTTAACGTTATAGCTACTCGAAATGGTGCAAAGAACTTGTGTACAGCGTAGGCTAGAACAAGTGTGCCAGCATTGGAGGCAGCTATTTTTGAAAAGGTGCTTTCTCCAACATTGAAGTATTTGAATACTGCAACTACATCAACACCGCTGAAAGAAACAAAAAAATAAGTGCACATAGTCTCCTAAAGATAAATTATTATATTTAAACTCCATGCATTTGAAAGTTTATGCAAAAACCCTAACCATAGGATCATCAAAAACATTCTGTATTCCCTCTTCCTTAAGTTCTGGTTTCCAAAAGAGTGGTACCTTTATTCAGCAGCTGTAATTATGATACTGCTCTCTTACAAAAGCTTTAGAGTTCAATATTACGTGACAAATGTCAAGTAGAACCAGTTGTTTTGCATATTAATTTATCATACATACACCATTTAAAAATATCTCTCGTCCACTAGCATGCAATAAATATACAGACTGGTGATTCATAATTAATCCTATTATTGAACAGTTTATGCTTATTCTAGTTAGTAAACAAGTTAGTGAATGATCACTATGCACAATATTGTTAAGTTAGACATACCTAGAGACCAGAAGATAACATGTCCCCAGAGACATTAATGATATAGAGACATGAAACACTATCACTGTTGAGCCATATTCTTTTATTGCCTTTTTTAATTTGTCTTTAGTGCTCAGAGCAGCTTCGTTTGTCTCTGTACTTGTACTCATGTTTCTTATTCCACTGCTGACGGCTATGCTTTGGAAAAGTGAAGGAATGGCATTAGTATAATTAGGTTTTACTTTTGTATACAAAACAGTAGAAGTGCAAAAGGTAAGAGAATACAAACATGCAGAGACAGATGATACCAACACCAAGATACCTTATTCCAGGTTTAAATAGAAGCTCATAGCTAGGCAAAGATTGGAGATAGATAAAAAGTGTGAAAGCTAAAGTTGTAGAAAATTTTATCAGCTTTCATTATGTAGTAAAACAAAATTTCGTACAATGCACGGTTTTCGAGATGTAAGCAAAAAACCAAAAAACGGTATCTTCTTTGTGCCCCCCCCCCCCCCCCCCCATCGGGCTCGACTCGGAGGGATAAGGACTTTTAGTATGTTTATTTCCTAACTAGTCTGAACAAAGTTCTTAAGTCAAAGACCCTGCTTTCGACTTTTCCATCCACATACCCTTAGAGAGCACTCATTTCTCAGCCTATTAAGGTAAACAAATTTAAATTTTTCTGAACAAATATACTATTTAGAGATTTTAACAGGAATAGTTTTTAACTTTAGGCATGGAATATATATTTTTTTTTAATTTATAATGTTATTGACTCTTATCAAAAAGATAGAAAGTCCCTGAAAAACAGAAAAAAAGCTATTGTAGTAAAGTCTGTGCTCTAACAGTAAGATGGAGAAGCCGGTCTTAAGGAAGTATGGTGCAGAAGAAACCATGGCTGCCAGAAAAAAATATTAACAGTTAAGTAATTTTGCAATTACCACACACACTCTACAGATGTTCCCTATGTGTAAATTGAGTTTAATTTTGTATATAATTGACCTGTATTTGTTTAGTGCACTGGCTTGTTATTGTTTTAGCCATAATAAAAACTAATGGATGAAGTCAAAGG
Organism: Ypsolopha sequella; assembly: GCA_934047225.1. Classification (NCBI taxonomy): domain Eukaryota; kingdom Metazoa; phylum Arthropoda; class Insecta; order Lepidoptera; family Ypsolophidae; genus Ypsolopha; species Ypsolopha sequella. The sequence goes on from OW203992.1 coordinate 13,079,505, forward strand.
AAATTTTTAACGAAAAGGCCTGCGGAGCAATCTTAGTTCATAGAAACAAAATACCAAACCATTTGTAAATCATAGATATTCTTAAGGTACTGTGTATTTATTCAGATTGTATTACAAAATATCTAGGTTCCCAAATACATTTATATTGAATAAGATCACTGATTTAAACATGAAATATGATCAAAATAAGCTTTCTATGGAATCGGAATAAGCAGACTATATCCTAAGCATATGTATGATTTACAAATCAGTGGCGTGCACAGAACTTTTTTCTGGAAAAGCAATCAGAAGGTCAAGTACGACAATAAAAAAATATGAAAAAATTTAAATAACACTTTGAAAAAAAAAAGTTGGTATGACGCCAGGGTAGGCACTGCCTACCCTAAAGTGAACATTTTCATACGAACTTTTTTTTTTCAGTGTTATTTAAATTTTTTCATATTTTTTTTATTGTCATACATGACCTTCTGATTGCTTTTCCGGAAAAAAGTTCTGTGCACTCCACTGTTACAAATGGTTTTGGAATTTCGTTTGTATGAACTAGGCATGCTTCACCGGCCTCTTAAACCAATATCACAGATACAAAGCCAAAGTCAAAAAATAAAGCTACACATTGGGGTATGCCACACTGAACTCTCAAATACCTTTAGTTTTCCAGCGATATTCATTCTTCAAGGTCAAAAAATGGGCACCATGCAGGTGATCTGATAAATATTTATATCCCTGTCCCCACTGTGATCCTGGCATACCGAGGTGAGTATGGTTGCCACTGAATGGACTTGGAACATTGCTTTGCATGCTTGATGACAGATTGACTGCACCACGACAATCATACTTGTTTACATGAGGGTCTGCTTGAATAGTAAAATCAAATTTAGAGAAATCTTTGCTCTGTTTTGAGTAGTATGAATTGATAACTGGACCAGAGAGATCTCTTTCTCGCATAGGAGAGAATCGACCCACTTCTGCAGCGTTAATATCCACGACGTTCGTAGGGAGCTTGAGTGCCGCCACTTGGGGAAACTTCAAGTGCGAAGATACATGCAGCGTGTTTACGACATAGTTGGTACCACCTAAACCAAATTGGAAAATTAATTAACCTTTCTAACGGTTAACAACAACGGTGTAAACAGGTTTGTCTATAATTTATTTTCTTTTGTTACAGTCACAAAGAGAACCTTACCGAAAAATGTACTTTTAGTAAAACTCCTGCCGAATACACAGCTGTTAATATATAAAGACATCCTTGAAACAGTAACACTTAAAAATATTATGGTTTTACATTTATGCAGTTAATATTTTGGTTGTACCGTTCTAGAACTTTGGAATGGAAAGTGGAAACTTGTTGTTGACGCGGACGCTGACGGAACACTTGTCACTAAAACGCGTTCGGAGTTCGGATGGCGCTACCACTGAATCTGATGCCCAAAGAGTACATTTGCTGATGCCCATTAAGTTGTTCCGAATTCAAATGTGTTAAGTCTATGATTGTTGTCTTTAGACTGCCTGTCAAGTGACACAGCAAGTGTGACACAAGACGAGAAAATGGATTGTCATTAGAATAATATAAAAATATATACGATTAGACGATTCAGAGGTTGAGTCTGCTCACTCTGAGGAGGAAAAGGACGAGCGAATCGAAGAGTATGGAGAACCTGCTGAAGGTATTGATTTGTCTGAAAATGATGTTGAAAGAGAAGGCCAAATGACTCTGCGAAATAGAGCTACTCTATTACCTCCAAGTCGGTTCAACGACTACATTATGGCGGCAGAAGTGAAAATTATGACTGAGCCGAAAACCTTCAAAGAAGCTATGTCTTGTAAAAATAGTGAGAAATGGCAAGAAGCCATTAACAGTGAGATTTGTTCACTGAGAGATAATAAAACGTGGGAGTTAGTGGAACTACCGAAAGGTCGAAAAGCCATACCTTGCAAGTGGATATTCAAACTAAAGACAAACCCTGATGGTACAATTGAGAAGTACAAGGCACGGCTAGTCATAAAAGGGTATTCACGAAAGAAGGACATCGACTTTCATGACACCTTCAGTCCTGTGGCTAGGAGCAGCACTATTAGAGCAGTTGTGAGCGCTGCTGCTAAAGAGAAGCTCAAGCTAGCCCAATTCGACGTCTCCACAGCCTTTTTGTATGGCACGTTGGATGAAGAAATCTACATGAGGCCACCGGAAGGCTACACCACTGATCAAAAGCTTGTTTTCAAGTTAAAGAAAAGCCTATACGGGCTGAAGCAAGCACCCCTCTGTTGGAACAGATGCATAACTGACTACATTGTAAAGATCGGTTTTATGCAGAGTCAGTCAGATCCTTGTCTCTTTATAAGAAAGCGAGGAAATGACAAGACAATACTTGCATTATACGTCGACGATGGACTGATAGCATCTACGAGCGAAAGAGAGGGAAAGCGTTTCCTAAAGGAGATGAGAGCGCGCTTCAAGATAACTGAAAAACCTGCAAGCTATTTTCTTGGGATGGAGATTAAAAGATACTCCGATGGTTCCATTCTGCTTCATCAAAAGGCGTACACAGCTCGCGTCTTAGAGAGGTTTGGCATGGATAAATGCAAACCCGTAGCGACACCAATTCTGAAAGCAGTTGATGTGAAAGAAGATGGAGATACTACGTCATCCTTCCCATATCGCCAAGCGGTTGGTGCTTTCGCATATCTGATGACAGGCACAAGGCCAGACATAGCCTTTGCAGTCAGTGTTGCATCCCGTAACCTAGATAACCCTCCTAAAGAAGACGTCTTAACCGTCAAGAGGATTATGCGTTACCTTAAAAGGACGATAGATAACGGCATCGTCTACAAACCAGATAAGGATCTCAAACTAGAATGCTGCAGTGATGCGGATCATGGTGGTGATTTGAACACTGGAAGGTCGACCACAGGCATTTTATGCATGTACGCTGGTGGTGCAATAGCTTGGAATAGCAAAAGACAAAATGTTGTCGCTATATCCTCTACAGAAGCTGAAATAATTGCTGCAAGTGAGACTGCACGGGAGATCATTTGTTCGAGAAGAATAATGAAAGACATTACAGGTGAAGAATGATAACGAATCTGCTATCAAGTTGGCGAAGAATCCATCAGAGTTCCACCAAAGAACTAAACACATAAAACTTCGTTCTTTCTTCATAAGAGAATGCATTCAGGATGGAAGCATATCCATTTGCCATGTGCCAGGAGCCAGGCAGATTGCTGACATGCTTACAAAACCAATGGGCCCAGGGTTGAAATGCTGAAGAAAATGGCAGGCATCACAAAGAGAGGTGGATGTTAAGTCTATGATTGTTGTCTTTAGACTGCCTGTCAAGTGACACAGCAAGTGTGACACAAGACGAGAAAATGGATTGTCATTAGAATAATATAAAAATATATACGATTCCTAGCCGTTGATTATGTTAATAATATACATCCTATTTCTAACTTTAACAAAATGGCGGTGTCCATCACTGCCTCAGAATAAGGAATACAAATAGAAGCCGGACTAAAATAAGAACTGGGCATTAGCCATTGTACTCATCTAACGTAAATTACTCCTGTGTACGAGTGAATGAAACAGCGGACCGCACTTACTTTATATTTTTTCCTGGTGTGTCACTAGATTGAACCAAGCAAATGTCAGTTGGATGTAATTTGGATGTATTTTAAAAATTATAATACCATCAAATTAAATACGTCTCATCATTGTATCGTTTTGTTGTAATATCGTTCGTTGCGTGCACGGTGCATCATATCTTAATTTGGTGGCATCGAAATGTCTAATGCATTTTGCAAAAGTTTTTTGCAAGCTTCACCGAGAGAAATTATATATTTTGGTGCTCTTCCTCTCAAAATTCGTGAAAGTGTGATTTATTATTGTTTGTGTTGATTGTTTTTTTAACATTGTAATAAAATGTCTTGTGCGATTGAAGGCTGTAAATCGCATACAGGAAGAAAAGAAAACAGCAATGAAGCAATATCATTTCATCGGTGAGTTCTGATAGTTTTTATGTTAATAAGTTGCAGGATCATACCTAAAACTCAGTAACAATAATAGTAGTTCTTGAAAATCATACTCGTGTTCAATTCTACACCCATATTTGCCTGTTTTATATAGATTTTCTGCCGACTATGAGAGGTTATGTTTTTTCGTATAGTGATGTACTAAAGTCCGTGTGGCAAACTATCGAACATTGGTTCCCGCGGCAGCCGTGCATAAAGGATAATAGATTAATGAGAGGTTTTCTTTTTGAGTTTTAAAAAAAAACATAGTTTCCAAGAACTCTGTAGATGGTGTTGAACTGACTACGTTGCTAGGTGCCAAAGCCAAAACGATTGAAAAAAAAAACATTGCGTCACGTCACATACGCTCGTTGGTTGATGACATGTGTGCTGAGCATATTATGTGCGAACGCTTTGTTATGGTCCGTCCAGGTTTAAAATGTACCATGGCTTGTACTCATTGCGCTTTACGACTTTCATCTTTAGGAAAAAGATGTATGCCTCCATTTTAATACAAATCCACAAGGCACAGACTCTCTTCTTTTTCTCTTGGGACATTTTTTTTCTGGCTTAGAAAACTCATAAAAAGACTGCTAATTATTTTTTTCTTTTTCCTTGTTGTTATTATTTATTTATTTTCAAAATGTCATTGTGATGTGATGTGACAATGACATTAATTACTTTTTAATGTACGTTTCGTTTTACGATCTCAAAATTACATCCAAGTGCAATAATCAAAAAATTATGTGACGTTCCGTTCCTTGCAGTAACTTACCAAGTTCAGCGCCATCTATCCAGCGACTAGGGAAGAGTAAAAAAAAAAAAGAAAAGAAAATCCCTCATTGCAGCGCGAGTTAAAAGAAAAATAATGCCAAATAAATATCGCTATATTTTTTTGTTACAGATATAAAGGGAAGAATTAAAAAGTGAATGGCTTAGACGAATAATTTGACCAAATTGGGCAATTAAAAAAAGCAGTCATATTTGTTCGAAACACTTTACGTCGGATTCTTTTGGACCAAACGAAAATTTAAAATGGAGACTTTTAAAAGCAGATGCCTTACCAACGTTATATTTACCAGATACAGACACATTGGTAACCTTTAAATAAGTATGTATAATTGCATTATCAATCTTGTTTGTAGGTACGTGCTTGTACTATACTATAGTATATTAACTCGATAATTTTTCAATTTTAGGCAACAGAACCAGTACCTATGGATGTCTGTGGTTTAGAAAAGTGCATACTTCTATGTTCGCAAATCGTTCTGAAAGGCCTGTTCGTTCACGTTACTGCCGTGATCGACTTCACGAAGAAATTCCGCAGATCAAGACATTTTCGTACTTAGTGGTTGACAATAAAAGTACTTTGACAGGGTAGTTCGATCGTGAAATGAATTTTGGGAATGCTTATTGACTTGAACTGCGCATAATTTGATTTCTTATTACAGGTTATTAGGTATTTTAATCGTTCATTATTTGTTATTAGTTATTATTCAAGATAAGTTGATGTTTATTCGATAGAAATAAAAAAAAAAAAAAATTACCTCTGTAGTAATTTCGCTGTCATCGCTCATCATTGACATAATATTATTATTACGAATCCTATAAGTCTATGATTATTATGATTTCTATTGTTGCGATTAATTCCTTCCTCCTTGATTGAACAAAGACGCGACATCAACGAACATCTATTTGATTGAGTTAAGAGGCGACTTAAAAAGTATCCACTTAAATAGTTTACGGTTGTATCTCTGATACAAGCTACAGCATTTTTTGTACTAGAAACAAGCACAATTTTGGACTTATTAAACTTATGTACCTACCTGCCTACGACATAGTAATTTGTACTTAATAAAAAATATTATGCTAAACGAAAGATATCCTTTTATTAATTCCTTATTTACACAATATACCTAACATGTGTTCCACTGGGGTCGACAGAGACCACTTTGCTATTAATTTTCTTGGCCTCCTTCCAAAGCAAGAGGATGTCACCAGAAAGGTCGGTGCCTCCTGCATTCTCTTTTTTTTCACACTTTGATACGAGTACGATATGATGTGTTGTAAGGAGATTGGTCGCGGTTCATTTCGATTTGGTTTATTTATCGAAGTCAAAAATCGACATTGTTACATCACTAGCAAAGCAACGAACTAGTGACAACCTACCTAATTAAGAAAAAACTAATACATATCCATCTCTCTCTAACGCACTAAAATGTCGTAAGAAAATCAAGGATAGGTGTCTTTCTCCGCGTATTATTTTAGCCAGGTTTCTATTTGTATTCCTTATTCTGAGATCACTGCCTCAGACCAATAAACCAATAGACAAAATCTAATTAAGCAGAAACCTAGGATGGTAAAGCTATGCTACTTTCACATATACAACTCTCCATAAGAAAAAACAACATGGCAGTATTTTTATCAGTACGTCGATTTCAAGCCGGCTACAGCCCTATCTTTCAAACGCTTGCAACTAGGCATGTACCGGACTACCGGTTTACAGACTTTAAAGCCGATTCTAAAGGCTTTAATTTTAGTTTTATAGCTGTCAAAACTAAATTTCATTCATTGCAAAATAGTCCTTAAGAGTTAAGAACATAATCTAAATTACTTACTTTGGAATAATTTTATGTTTGACAGCACTAAAACTAAAATTAAAGCCTTCAGAATCGGCTACTTTGTCGATATCGATTTGGATAAAAAAAAGCCTTAATAATACTTGTTGTACAGTTAGAGAACTAGATTATCATAGTATTTTGTGCAACTGTAACATAATTTTAGTCATTGGGACACGAGTGCTTGTTAACGAAACGTACTAAGTGAGTTTTTGTAATAGTTTTGCACGGGTGTCGAAATGTCTATTTATGTTCAGTTGGACACAATACTTAATCTACGAGCATCAAAAATGTCGTATTTAAATCATATTTTCAACTAACAATTTCACGAAAAATGAGAAGAACACTCGTTCATGAACCCCGAGTTCATCGACCGGTAATGCTGCCTTGAGTACCAATTAGAAGCAACTAGGATAAAGTGGGCGTGGCTTGAGAAATAAGGTCGGGACTTATTTCTCGTCGCTGTTGTTGATTGGCTCTCTAGAGGTGTTATAGTAAATTGGGCCAATAGCAGCGCGGAATCACGGTGTTATAATGTAATATCAGATAAACAGTATAGGTACTTATAAAACTGATTCTGTTGATGCAATTACCTTATTGTAATATGGGAGTAGATAAAATAATATATGAAATTGAGAAACCTGCCAAATATTTATGGAATGAAATAATCAACTTTATTTTCAAAACAAAGAATACCACGTTTACATACATACATCCACACACAAGGTCCACTCCCACTAAAAATACATATTTTGAGAGGAAGGCGCCGCCATGAAAACTAGCCTCTTTAACACTCAAAAGGATCCCTCTCAAACAATTGTGAAATAATGATAAAAATAATAAAACTCAGAAAATTTGTTGCAAACTCCAGAATTACTATTTTACATATTATTATATAAAAGCATCAAAAATAAAAATAACATATTGACCTTCGCATACAAAATGCATAATTGAATCGTTTTAATGAGAACCTTAATTTTTTTCAAACTTAATGGTTGTTCAATTTCTCAATTTTCTCTAGTGAGTACGTTTGATTTTTGCATGTCATTAAGATTTACAAAGCAGCCAAAAATAAACGTATTTATTGACCTTTGAAAATTATTGTTTTCGTCAGAAATGGGCGTATATTTTCGATGGGTGCAGTAATTTCCTTCGTCATGTGATGTATTCTAAGTTTCAAATACGTGTCGAACACGGAGTTATCCAACGAATGGTCATGTAGGTCGTCAAGTACGTCTGTCTCTACCAATAATCTTTATGAAATTTGGTTTATCATAGATGTGAAGTGCTGTGGTTTTCCTACACTTTTTTTTGTAACTACAGCCTCAAACTCTCAGGATTTTCTCTGTGGTTTGGCAGAAATTTTGAATGCTTTTTGATGGCTTAGTCAGCCCTCCTCTGTCTTTTACACTCATTAGAAGCATGCTGTTAGCAGGTCCTTCTAGGGCTTGGAGAAATTTTTTTCAATGCAAGAATTTTTTCAATTTACGTACTACAAAGCCAGCTTTTGATGGTTCCATTGCAGTCCTCAAATCCTAGAATTAAACACAACACTTATTGGTCATTTTTAAACAGATAGTAGTAAAATAGGCATTGAAATTTGTGCAACAAGAGAGCAAAGTTTATTTTTGTTGCGAGTGCCGAGTTTGAATCTCGAGCAAGACTCGTGATTCTATTTTAGAATTTTGAGCGTAGTGAAGGATTCAACCAAAACAACTTCTATTTTACTAGGTAAATTCAAGGTGGGCACTGCATCGTCTTTTAAGCGTGGTCGCAATGGTTCTTTTCAGAAAGCACTCTGGATTGAAGTGCCTTGAGCACACTTTCCAATTAGTTTTGTGCTGTTTCCAACTTCGGCTAATACTCGTAGCAACAAACCATCGTTTACGAATGCCTTCATTTTTGGAGAACCTTAAGTAAAATAAGCTAAATCAATACTCCATATTAGCACAAAATCAGTAAAATTACCGACAACCATTTTGACTTCATTAATAACCTCTAAACGGATTTAATTATTTTAATGATTTTAGGATTTACTTTTATTCTAAAAGCTATATTTACGTTACTATATGAAAACGACACGTCCTAAAATGCTGTCTTTCTTGATGGAATTCCATTTTATGGTTCATTTACTAGGAAAACATCACTTTTTACTCACTTGTGAAAACTGATATTTCTGTTCGAGTTTTCTTTATTCATCAGTTTCATCGATATGCAGAAACCATCGGAAATTATATGCGATGTTCGGTTCTTGCATCGATGCTCGTCAAAGTCATGCGAAATTGTCGTTTATAACTCTGTGCAAACCTCAGAATAAGGAATACAAATAGAAACCTGACTAAAATAATACGCGGAGAAAGACACCTATCCTTGATTTTCTTACGACATTCTAGTGCGTTAGAGAGAGATGGATATGTATTAGTTTTTTCTTAATTAGGTAGGTTGTCACTAGTTCGATTTTGATGTCGAACAATGTCGATTTTTGACTACGAGAAATAAACCAAATCGAAATGAACCGCGACCAATCTCCTTACCACACATTATATCGTATCAAAGTGTGAAAAAAAAGAGAATGCAGGAGGCACTGACCTTTCTGGTGACATCCTCTTGCTTTGGAAGGAGGCCAAGAGAATTAATAGCAAAGTGGTCTCTGTCTACCCCAGTGGGACACATGTTATATTGTGTAAATAAGGAATTAATAAAAGGATATCTTTCGTTTAGCATAATATTTTTTATTAAGTACAAATTACTATATCGTAGGCAGGTAGGTACATAAGTTAAGTCCAAAATTGTGCTTGTTTCTAGTACAAAAAATGCTGTAGCTTGTATCAGAGATACAACCGTAAACCATTTAAGTGGATACTTTTTAAGTCGCCTCTTAATCAAATAGATGTTCGTTGATGTCGCGTCTTTGTTCAATCAAGGAGGAAGGAATTAATCGCAACAATAGAAATCATAATAATCATAGACTTATAGGATTCGTAATAATAATATTATGTCAATGATGAGCGATGACAGCGCAATTACTACAGAGGTAATTTCAATTTTTTTTTATTTATATCAAATAAACAACAACTTATCTTGAATAAAAACTAATGACAAATAATGAACGATTAAAATACCTAATAACCTGTAATAAGAAATCAAATTATGCGCAGTTCAAGTCAATAAGCATTCCCAAAATTCATTTCACGATAGAACTACCCTGTCAAAGTACGATACTTTTTTTGTCAACCACTAAGTACGAAAATGTCTTGATCTGCGGAATTTCTTCGTGAAGTCGATCACGGCAGTAACGTGAACGAACAGGCCTTTCAGAACGATTTGCGAACATAGAAATATGCACTTTTCTAAACCACAGACATCCATAGGTACTGGTTCTGTTGCCTAAAATTGAAAAATTATCGAGTTAATATACTATAGTATAGTACAAGCACGTACCTACAAACAAGATTGATAATGCAATTATACATAATTATTTAAAGGTTACCAATGTGTCTGTATCTGGTAAATATAACGTTGGTAAGGCATCTGCTTTTAAAAGTCTCCATTTTAAATTTTCGTTTGGTCCAAAAGAATCCGACGTAAAGTGTTTTGAACAAATATGACTGCTTTTTTTAATTGCCCAATTTGGTCAAATTATTCGTCTAAGCCATTCACTTTTTAATTCTTCCCTTTTTGGAAATCTGTAACAAAAAAATATAGCGATATTTATTCGGCATTATTTTTCTTTTAACTCGCGCTGCAATGAGGGATTTTCTTTTCTTTTTTTTTTTACTCTTCCCTAGTCGCTGGATAGATGGCGCTGAACTTGGTAAGTTACTGCAAGGAACGGAACGTCACATAATTTTTTGATTATTGCACTTGAATGTAATTATACTTCGACGTTGGATCCTCAAGATTTATTCACCAGGTAGTACACTCTTTAATGTACTAGGCATTGCACACATTTTAGAGTAATTAGAACAATAAAATTAAAAATCGATTCGGTACACGATATACTACTTCCCATCCCTATAGCGCCCACGCATACCCGTGCTCGTCGTTCAAACGTCAATTCACTTTTTGTGTGCAGGCATTGTCACATCACATCGACTCTGTATTAAATTTAAAGTGTTTTAAAAGTGTGTTAGGCACCATGGGCAAAAGAAAACGTAAAGAAAGGGAAATAAAAAGAAAGATTAGACGTTTGCAGGAACGCCTTGATGAATCTTCAAGTACAAGTAGCGAAGAAGGTTAGTCTTTAATATATTTTTCTACCCACTTTTGTTATTGCATATGTTTTTTTCAGGAAAACTGTACCTAGTGCCCTATTGTTATTCCCCGTGACGCGCTCACGTTGGTTGATAACAAATCAGTCCCGCCGTATAACGCGATTATACGCAGTGACGTTAAAATCTAAAAATATCTCATTTCATGAGGATTTTATGACATGTTTGGGCAATACTCTTTTCAGAGTACCGCCGTCGCTATTATGAAGACACCAGGGCTTTGTCATCTACATCAGATGAACCAGCGGTTAATTTATCAGACACAGACTCGACGGGAAATACTCAAAATGTCCGACCTGCCGTCCAAAAGGTACCAGCGCTATCTAGACCAAGTACAAATGATCCGCTGCCGGGTTCTAGTAACGATAGAACAGTAGCGGCCCCAAGTACTAGCGCGATGTCGGCGATTCCGTGTGGTGCAGAGGCGCCTTCGCTGTCTGACATAGCAGTGACTCCGGATGTAACTGTAGCTTCATTACCTGCTGACATTTTGGAGGCCCTAGGGGATCCAAAAGGAAAGGATGAAGTTTTTGGATCAAATATTCCAGAAGAGATCTCTCAACGTTGGGGTCGTATTCTGGTGGATGGCTTAACTAAGGAGCAGAGATTAGAAATTAGAGAGAAAACCCTTGTCCCTAACAATTTCCGTTTGGTTAAAGCGCCAATTCTCAACCCGGAAATCTCGGCTATTTTAAGTGATTCTGTTAGAAGTCGAGACAAGGTACTTGAAAAGGACCAAAATACTCTTGGTTTGGGAATTGCAGGTCTTACCCACCTTACTGCATCATTGATAGAAGGTGACTTTAACAAAATTGATGTTATTAAGAAAGTTTCCGAAATAAGTCAGATTTTCTTAGACTTGCATTTCGAAAACACAAAAACAAGGAGAAAATTGTTGATGGCTAGTCTGGACAAAAAATTTACCACTGTTGTTGTGGGTGTTAAAAGAGATTCTATGCTGTTTGGTGAGAATTTAGGCGAAAAGATAAAAGCAATAAAAACAGCAGAGAAGTCCGGAATGCAAGTGAAGAAGAGTGATTTCAAGAAGTATACTATAGACCAGGGAAACTGGAAGGGCCCACCCAAACAGCACGGCCAGAGGGGTCTCAGACAGGGTGGGCACAAACGATCTCAGTCGTTCAGGAGACCAGCCGCGACAACGGATCGTTTTCAACAATCATCGTCGAAAGCGAGGCCAGGGTCTCAGAAACAGTAGAGGTGAGTTCCCCAGCTGGTAGACTTCGCCATTTCTTATCTTCTTGGAGAGAAATCACGAATGACCCTATGGTGTTGGGCTATGTTACAGGACTAAAGATTCCGTTTAATTCCCCGGTTGTTCAATATAAAGAACCTATTCAAAGAAGGCTTAATACGGCCAATCTCGAATGTTTATCTTCAGCCATTTCAAATTTATGTAAATTAGGAGCAGTGCGAGAATGTACTGATACTCCAAATCAGTTCTTATCGAGTTATTTCCTAACCCCTAAAAGTGACGGTACATTTAGATTTATCTTGAATTTGAAACAACTGAATAATTTCATTGATCCTCAACATTTTAAAATGGAGGATTATCGTACCGCAACAAAATTAATTTTGAAAGATAGTTACATGGCTTCTATTGATATCAAAGACGCATATTCGACGATGCCAGTAAAAAATATTTGAGGTTTAAATTTCAAGGACATGAACAAAGGGCTAAGACATATGAATTTCAATGTCTTCCATTCGGTTTATCTTTAGCGCCGTTTGTATTTACGAAATTGCTTAAACCAGTTGTGACGCTATTAAGGAATAAGGGTCTATTATTAGTATCTTACTTAGATGATATTTTATGTATAGGCCATTCATCAAATGAGTGTGCAAAGTGTGTTTCAGAAACTGTGGAATTATTACACAGGTTAGGCTTTATTATTAATTACTCAAAGAGTAATCTAGTCCCAGATCGGATACGAACCTTTCTAGGTTTTGAATTTAACTCTCATGAAATGCGTTTAAAATTGCCGCTCAAAAAACGTAGAAGAATTTTAGATTTAGTTGAAAAGATTTCCAGGAAGAATATATTGTCTATTCGCGAGTTTGCACAGTTCTTAGGATTACTTACCTCCGCATGTCCAGCCATCTGTTATGGTTGGGTTTACACTAAGAGATTTGAAAGAGAGAAGTTTCTGGCGTTGAAAAATGCAAATGATGATTATGATACAATGATGTTAATAGATAGCCACTATTTAGAACCGGATTTTACTTGGTGGAAAAATAATATCATGACTTGTACTAACTCGATTTGTAACAGGCAATATGTTTTAGAAATATTTTCGGATGCTTCATTGTCAGGCTGGGGCATCTCATGTAACGGTGAGCGTTCAAACGGTTTTTGGAACGCAGAAGAGCAAAATAGCCACATTAACTTCTTGGAATTAAAAGCAGCCTTTATAGGGTTAAAGTGTTTTTCTCGCGACCTTACTAATGTAGATATTTTATTGCGAATCGACAACACGACTGCAATATCATATATCAACAGGATGGGTGGAGTGCAACATAAGCATCTCAATGATATCTCTAGAGAAATTTGGCAATGGTGTGAAGAGCGGCGGCTATATGTGTTTGCATCATATATAAAGTCAAAGGATAATGTTGAAGCTGACGAGGAATCGAGACGCTCCAATATTGATACTGAGTGGAGCCTGTCTTTTGCTGCTTTCAGAAAGATTACCGACTCTCTCGGTCAACCCAACATTGACCTATTTGCTTCTAGGATAAACGCTAAATGTCATAAGTATATTTCATGGAAACGAGACCCCCAAGCTTTTAATATAGATGCATTCACTATAGATTGGGGAACAGATTTCTTTTACGCGTTTCCTCCCTTCTCATTAATTTTAAAAAGTATTCGAAAGATAATTGAAGACAAAGCAGATGGTATCATGGTGGTTCCTCATTGGCCTAGTCAGCCATGGTTTCCTCTCTTCGTATCATTGTCTCGTTCAAACATTATTTATTTGACACCTGAGCGTGACCTTCTACTATCCCCTTTCAGAACGGAACACCCACTTTGGAGGCAGCTTACCCTGGTGGTAGCTCATTTGTCAGGCAAGCGTTTACGCGACAGTCATTCACTCCAGAAACGGTTGACATCATGATTTCATCCCTGGCTGATTCTTCAATGAAACAGTATGATTGTGTATATAAAAAATGGTGGCAATTCTGTACTGAAAATAATATCGACTGTTATGATGTTGATATACCTCACATACTTAGATTTTTAACTATACAGTACGGATCAGGGGCTAGTTATTCTACTTTGAATACTTACCGTTCAGCATTGGCCTTAGTTATGGGTAAAAGGTTTAGTGACGATGATCGTGTATTACGGTTTTTAAAAGGTGTTTATAAAAGTAAACCTTGTTTTCCTAGATATCAGGCTACATGGAATCCCGATTTAGTCTTAAATTATCTTTCGACATTATATCCGAATGAGAGCTTGTCATTGGACTCTCTTACAAAGAAGTTGGTAGCTCTTGTAGCGTTATCGAGTGCACAACGCGTACAGACGCTATCATTAATTCGGTTGTCGAATGTTAAAGTTAACGCCTCACATATAGAAATTACTATAAATGATTTAATTAAAACTTCAGCACCAGGACGACCCATGCCGCGATTAATAATACCTTTTTTTCCGGATAAAGAACAAATTTGTCCCGCTAGGACATTAATATGTTACATGGAGGTCACAGAATGTTTTAGAACTCACCCTCAGACTGATAGGCTGCTACTTACTATTAAAAAGCCTATACATAATGCCAGCGCTTCGACGATCAGTCGTTGGATCAAGCGCGTGATGTCCGATAGCGGAGTAGACACGTCTATATTCTCGGCGCACAGCACCCGACACGCCGCGACATCGGCGGCTGATCGTCGGGGTTTGTCGATTGATGTCATTAGAAAAGCTGCTGGCTGGACTAGTGATTCCAATGTTTTTGGTCGTTTTTATAATAGGCCTGTTATAGTTAATAATGAATGTGCTTTCGCTGAAGCAATATTTGATTCTGAGAATAATCATAATTGTAATGAAGACTTATAAGTTATATAATTACTTAGTTGTTTATTGTTTTGTAATGTAGAAAAGTAAACATTTTATGTTTGTTTGTTGATTAAATGAATACATAAAACTTTATTTAAAATAGGAAAAATTTGTGTTTTTTCCATTCTTGGTCTATTTCGCAATAACTCTAAACATCTACCTGGTGAATAAATCTTGAGGATCCAACGTCGAAGTATAATTAAAGGTTAAACAAACTTACCTGTAAGTGAAGTTTGACCATAATTATACGAGACGTTGGATCCAAAGAGATTTATTACCCGCCCTCCCCTCTATGATAGTTCATGTGTCCCAAAGTAAGGCGAAATAGAAGCTCTGAAAAGAATGACGTTTGAACGACGAGCACGGGTATGCGTGGGCGCTATAGGGATGGGAAGTAGTATATCGTGTACCGAATCGATTTTTAATTTTATTGTTCTAATTACTCTAAAATGTGTGCAATGCCTAGTACATTAAAGAGTGTACTACCTGGTGAATAAATCTCTTCGGATCCAACGTCTCGTATAATTATGGTCAAACTTCACTTACAGGTAAGTTTGTTTAACCTTTAATTTTGAGATCGTTAAACGAAACGTACATAAAAAAGTAATTAATGTCATTTTCACATCACATCACAATGACATTTTGAAAATAAATAAATGATAACAATAAGGAAAAAGAAAAAAATAATTAGCAGTCTTTTCATGAGTTTTCTACGCCAGAAAGAAAATGTCCCAAGAGAAAAAGAAGAGAAGTCTGTGCCTTGTGGATTTGTATAAAAATGGAGGCATACATCTTTTTCCTAAAGATGAAAGTCGTAAAGCGCAATGAGTACAAGCCATGGTACATTTTAAACCTGGACGGACCATAACAAAGCATTCGCACATAATATGCTCAGCACACATGTCATCAACCAACGAGCGTATGTGACGTGACGCAATGTTTTTTTTTTTCAATCGTTTTGGCTTTGGCACCTAGCAACGTAGTCAGTTCAACACCATCTACAGAGTTCTTGGAAACTATGTTTATTTGATAGATGGATTATCCTTTATGCACGGCTGCCGCGGGAACCAATGTTCGATAGTTTGCCACACGGACTTTAGTACATCACTATACGAAAAAACATAACCTCTCATAGTCGGCAGAAAATCTATATAAAACAGGTAAATATCGGTGTAGAATTGAACACGAGTATGATTTACAAGAACTACTATTATTGTTACTGAGTTTTAGGTATGATCCTGCAACTTATTAACATAAAAACTATCAGAACTCACCGATGAAATGATATTGCTTCATTGTTGTTTTGTTTTCTCCCTGTATGCGATTTACAGCCTTCAATCGCACAAGACATTTTATTACAATGTTAAAAAAACAATCAACACAAACAATAATAAATCACACTTTTACGAATTTTCAGAGGAAGAGCACAAAAATATTTAATTTCTCTCGGTGAAGCTGTAAACTTTCGCAAAATGCATTAGACATTTCGATGCCACCAAATTAAGATGTGATGCACGCTACGAACGATATTACAACACAACGATACAATGATGAGACATATTTAATTTGATGGTATTATAATTTTTAAAATACATCCAAATTACATCCATCTGACATTTGTTTGGTTCAATCTAGTGACACACCAGGAAAAAATAATAATAATAATAATATTGTTTATTGACTCATAACTTAGCCTAGTTACATAGTTATACTTTGTAGACAGGTGGTGAAACATAGAAAACAAGTTCTTAGGCTATAAAGAGTCCAGGATAGTGATCTCTGCTCTCCGTGGTAGTTGAAACTGTTCTACGGCAGAGCAGCGCCCATTACCCTCCACTGTTCATAAATTACCAATTATAAACTACGTTTTCAATTCTAAGGTAAGATGTACAAATATTGAATCATATAAACTTATATCTAATTAATATAAGTATTTTAATAATTTATGGTAATATTTTGTAGCATGCAACATTCATATATTTTATTCTTAAATTTAAATTTAAAAGAGCTTTCAGTTAAGGTAGCTAGCTTTATTTAATTACATTATATATCATAACATTATCCACTCATATAATCCAGTTAGAAACATGAAAATAAATAAAAAATACGTAAGAATTATATATAATTTATCCAATTATATATATATATATATATATATATTGATTTTCTTTATTATTTAATTGTATAAATTAATACATTATTCAATTTAATTTTTAAGAAACAATTTTGATTAGGTCCTCTGTATTTTTATAGTCTAACTCACTAAGATAATCAACAATTAATTTCTTACATTTAAAAATTGTCTTATCATTTAACTTAATTTCTTTACTTATTTTATTGTACAAATAAGGTCCGCGGAAATGTAAAAAACTCTGTGAAAATGTGGTTCTGCATAATGGCACCCCGTAAGTGATGTCTTTTCTTCTTCTTGTAACATTACACCGACCTAAGATTTTATGCTGACTTAAGATTATATTTTTGATATAAAGTTGTCGAATAGTGAGTACTGAGAATTCTTTATATAAAGCTGTTGTTGAATGTCGGAATTTCTTAAATAAGGTTACTTTTATAATTGCTCTTTGTGATCTCTCCAGGTTTATAAGTTTAGTCTTATCTGCCCCGCCCCATGCTGTAATAGCATATGTTGATATTGACTGGCAAAGAGAGAAGTAAATTGTTTTTATTAGGGCAGAGTCACCTAAGTGCCTAAGTTTTTTAAAAATACAAATTAATTTTCTAATTTTAGATGTCAAAGACCGTATGTGTTCATTCCAATTTAAATGTTTATCTATTAGTACACCAAGATATTTTACCTTTGTAGCAGCTGTCAAAGTAGGACAGTTACAGTCTAATAAATCAGTGCAAGAATGTGCTCTAATGTTGAAGTCCGAACTAGGTTGACCGTTACTTCTCATACTAAAGGTGATATAATTCGTTTTTGTTATATTAAGGGTAAGGATATTATTGTTTAACCATTTTGTCACCTCAGCAAAACCTCTCTCAGCTGTTTGTCTAACCTTATGCCAAGAATTATCACTAAAAAGTAAAACAGTGTCATCTGCGAACGTGACTATTTTACCGTTTGCAATTTTCTTTAAATTAAATAATATATAAAGTAAGTGCGGTCCGTCGTTTCATTCACTCGTACACAGGAGTAATTTACGTTAGATGAGTACAATGGCTAATGCCCAGTTCTTATTTTAGCCAGGCTTCTATTTGTATTCCTTATTCTGAGGTGCAAACCGTTTTATACTTCATCGATACGGTGATGCCTGCGTGATAAACGCTACAAATGATGTCGTAACATCCATTTTAGGGCTGTCGTTGTCGCGCTAATAATGGATCGGACTGACTACAGATGCGCCATAATCGATTATGTTGTGACTCGGAATTTTAATTGTTAATTTTTAATGTTAATTGGTCAGAGTAGGCATCCCTTTACGTGCTAGTAGACGGGTCCCGTCTCTGACTAATAGCGAGTGGACGGGTCCCGTCGATTACGAGTTGAGAAAATTGCATTCAAAGTTTATGGTCGTGAAAAATATACTCCTACTGCGAAGTTACGGAGTGATTGATACCAAGCTAATCTGCAAACATCCAAGATTAATAATAAATGTCATATGTCTCTGCATCATTGATGGTTTAAAAGATTTTGAGGGAATAACACGCAAAAGAGAAAAAAAAGTAGGTATCAAATTTATTGATAAATTATAAGAAAATACGATGTGAACAACTTATTAATCATCATGAATATGTGTGTTTAGGCAAGGTACTTTGGTTTAGGTGTTTGAAGAGAAATAAAATAAAATAAAACTTCGCATTTTTAATATTTTAAATTTTTATTTGAAAATAATCAATTAAGTGCTATTAATCCAATAAAGCAACTTTCATCCGATTTTTTAAGTAATATCGCACAATCAGTCTTTATGGAACCTTTTTAGATAGGAATCCTCACAATAGAACCATCATAAGGTCTATTTTTCATTAAAAAAGTTTAGTGCTTTTGTGAATGTTTTTTCTATGGGCAAAAAAATAGGGTACAACTTTATGGGTTTACTAAAGTTTAGTGTCTCAAGTAATAAATTTGGTATTTAAAATGGGTTTTATACACAAAATTGTAGTTTTTCCACACTGAATCTTACTTTTATTATAAAATGACATGTAACATATGTAGGTACATATTGTTTGTTCTATTTTACTACGACTACACTTGTACATTCTAAGGTAGGTACAACTTTGGTACTAAACTTTCAGATTAAGATAAATGCGACAAAAATTATGAAAATTAAAGCCAATGAAGTAATACATTTAACAGAATAATATTGGATTCGAAGTCTATAATCACTTATAGTGTTTTCAACGAGATCTTTCGATGTTTATCGATAAAACTAAAAATCAACCATAAAATCAGTAACTGACAATGAATGTCTTTCATCCATCCGCAGAGGTGGCGCCGCCAGCAAAAAAAAATATAGACATACAAATTCTATGATTCTAAAAAAATTCTGTACGGAACTAGATTTAGGTATATATTCATTTAGATTTTCACTGTTTTTATTGAATTTTCAATGGTGGCGCCACTTCTGTAGTTAACAACTCTTAATAATACCACCAACATTTAGCAAATACTTTGAATTTTACCGCCTCTAAAGTAGCGCCCTAAAGTTGTACCCTAAGTACTAAACTTTACGAGCTACTAAAGATACTAAATAAACGTTTTTGACGGATAATTACTTTACATACATGTTTTCTAGGGTGTTAATAATTGATTTGTTAAAAAAAAAGTAAAATCGGTATATTTCGACCACTTCACAAAATTGCGAATATCTCGGAAACCAGAACCCCGAAAGTTGTACTTTTTCGGTTTCACAGTCACAAATAATTTTTCGAGCCACTGAGTTGACATAGTCCATTTTTGTTTTCGCCGCGGTGAAGTGTTTGAAAGTCATAAATATTCTATACCTCACAGTCAAGCCCGGCATCAGCTCTATTCTGTTGTTACCGAGTCGTAGCAAGCAACACATCTTCATCACATCTTTTTCACAAAAAAACATCTCAGTGGGGCCCAAATACGACACTCCAAGCCAAACCATATACTCGTATCACTCGGATGAGGGATGATGAGATGACCACGTTGAACGCGCGGGACACTCTTCATCATTGTTGTGAGAAAAAAAAATAATGACATTTTGCTTATTGAAGCTCTCTTCGACTGTAACCATTTTTTCATCTGAAAATAAGATTTCTCTGTATTTTTTCCCGCGTACCGTCTCAACAAAACGCGTGATCGATGAAGCCCAATTTTTTCAAACGAGCATTCAGGAAGTGTGCTGTTCTTTTATGGTAAGCCCGTAGCCCGTGGCTTTCATTAAATACCCTTTTCCGTGGTTCTGTTTAAACCCATCTAAACAGCCAACAGTTTTTGGTTTCGCACGGGATTTCTTTGAATTCGCGCCTTGATCACCTGTGGATTGCGAACCGTACGAGGTCGATCACTCCTCTCTCTGTCTTTTAATCTTGAATCTTCCTCGTATCGTTTAATAGTCAAAGACTATCTTTGTTAATAGTGCGATAAACGAACCTTCGTATTATTTTCAAGTTTTTCAGAAGTTTGGAAATTTCACTTGCAGCCATCGAATTATTTCGTTGCTTGCAACGTATCCACAACGATGCAACGCAATTACAGCGCGGCAGCGACTATTGCATCGATTCGGTGCAGCACATCTTAACTTATTTGACAGGACTAAACTTAATATAAGCGTTCTGTTCTAGTCTTTTCCATAAAGAAAGAAAAAGACAGGAAGCTTAAAATAAGGTTAGTCCTGTCAAACGTGTTACGCTGAATCGACACCATTGTCTTCTTTTTGTGCCCATTAAATGTTGAAAACTAAAGAAAAGTCTATAAAACCTATGCTATTACAAAACCTTAGAATTATTCAACCTGTTTTTAAAATCGTGAAACATTCAAAATTCGAACGTATTTTATTGTTTTTGTCTGCATTCCAAATTCCAAATTCGGAACCTATGACAGTATTTATGACGTATTTTAGGTAGCGTTACAAAACTAAACCCCTATCAGCGAGCAGTTCTAGTCGGATGAGCATTACGTTTTGGAACCGGTCTTAATGGAACAGTCTTCGGACTGACTTTGGTGAGATTGGGAACGGACATAGAGTATTAAAAGAAAAGTTTGGCGGGAAGACGAAAATGTTTAAATAATGGATGAGATTTTATCTACAAGTTTCATAATTATAGAGAAAGCTTGCTGATAATCAAGTTTCAGACTTGTACGAAATAACAAAAAACAAATTAAAAAAAAACGTCGTTCTAGGCGAGAAAATAGGAATTAGTTCTCATATGTGTTCAAACGTTTAACACTATTCAGTTTATGTTTTGTTATTTTTGATATCCATGTAAACGTATAAAAATCATACGTCAAGAATCATGCTTTTGACAGGAGTAATATATTCCCGGCGATTTTCGCAGAGCAAAATATTGGTCGTGTCAGCAGAAAAAGTTGCTCGGGTTTGATTGTTCCAAAACGATCTCATTTGTGGTTTTGGAATCTGGGGCTCTACCGCGTAATTCTCATTTGTATCAACTTCAAGCAAATGCATGCAAAATTCAACGCGTGCAAAAGAAATGGCATGTTAGGCGGGCGTCGTCGCACGCACGTCAAATTTCAATCTCAAGTTGATGTTGATGAAAATGAGAATTACGCGGTAGACCCGCAGCATTGAGCTACTTTTATCTGACAGATAGTAATATCTTCTACTTCATCGGACAACCTAAGGTGTTTCGGAACGCTACCTTAGTGGACAATGTTTAAAGCCAAAGTTAATAAATATGTAGCGATTATACAACATAATGGCTTGATATTATACAGGCTGTTTGGGGCATCGATCTAAATATTTTCAGGGATTGTAAAGGAAGTGATATTTTTTTTTTTTACTGAATTTACTTTAGTGAAAAACTGTGAAGATAATGTAATAAACTAATTAATTTATCCAGAGATTATTCATAATACCTAGTTGGAATTCGCTTAAGTAATAAATGCGATCCTATTTGCTTTTTTTTACTTATATTTTAGTGACAATTTAATTTTAAGTTACAAAACTTGGGACGTCGTCGCCTCGCTCCGCTTCTTATTTTATATTACATGTAAACCTAACACGCTCCTCCTCGCTTCGCTCGTCGTCGCACCTATTTTTTGACTTCTGGTGAAATATTTTTGATTTAATACTTTAAATTCGCCCACTCAGTATTTTTAGTCGCACGCTTTGGTATTTATTCCGGACAATTGAAGTCACTATATTACTTTATCCACGTCTTACTAGATATTATGTATAATAGCTAGATTATTTGATTAATTGTGCTCCAATAATCACTTTGCCTAAATTAGGTAGACATTATATATAATGGCTGGAGAGTATAAATAATATTAATTATTTTGGCTGTAACATATAGGTAAGTACCTACATATCGAATAAAGAATCACCTAAACAGGGGTTGTTCAAAATAACTTTAACAATTTTCATGCAATAAAATTATAGAACGTGGTATGTCATTTGAAAGGTAATTTTATTGGCTTTCAACCTCTTTTGATATCATAACCAAAACTTATTCAGCTTATGTCATGGAACGTAAAAACATTTTTAAAATAAAACAAAATATGGTTTGAAAGTCCAGAAACCCTCTAAAACAGGGCCGTGTGTGAAAAAAAATTCATTAGTCCAATAAAACTTATCTGATCCGGTGGGCCAAACTAAAATGGCTTTTATCACTGTGTCTTCACCAACGGAACAGATAAGTTTGTGGCACTGTAATAGTGTAATACTCGTAGTAAGTACTTTATTTTATTATGCACGTCTTGACCAAAGTTGGTTAAGTCCGTTAGCCTTTTTTTTATTTTACGTCAATGGTTGGCTATTAACAATTTAATTAAGTAATAAACTTTAGGTCAGCTATTAAAGCAATGTGATCCGAAGGAAAAACTATACTAGGTAATGCTGTGTGCGCTTGTAGTTCTTCGGTGGTCGGCAATGGAATAACCTGTAAAGTATTATGGTTTTGGTTAGATACAAAGACTAGAAAATATACCTACTTGGTTTATGTGATCAATCATCTTTTTGCGACTTTTGAAAGTATATTACAATAATAATATTGCATTTTGTAATATTTTTAATACAATAGGTCCCATTTTGGGTTTGGTCATGATCTGATGAAGGTCTAATGAGATAGACAGCGGAACTCATCAGAAAATGACAGTATGTAATTCTGTTGGTGGAACTATTAAGGCTACGTTTCAAAACGTGTGATCTTCGTGCGAAATTTCACTCGTTTTTAAGAAAGAGACAAAGCTATATACTAGAAAGAGAAAGAAAGATCTGGTTTTGAAACGCTTGCGAGTGATTCCCGTGAGAAAAGCGTTTTGAAACGGTCTGGAGTGACACACGTCAAGTAAATACATAACCTCAAATCAAAATAAATAAATTAAGTAAAGTACCTAATAAAGAAGGAATTGAACCGATACATATTGCTTTTAATATGGATGGCATTGCAACCTTTGCATTTGCAAGCCATAATCCTGTCGAAGCAGTTTCGAAACATTTTTCCGTATTCGTAAGGAAATGTTGAATTCTATTTTCAAAAATTGTCCGAATCCCGAGAAAACTCCGAAATGACAACTGTCAGGCGAATTTTAACGGTACCCAAACAGAGTAACCCCCGGTTTCTGAAAGGCCAATCAAAGTTAACAGTAGATTAAAAAAACTTTAACCGCAAATAACGGTGAAAATAAAGCATATATGAAGTTTGAATAGTGATGAATCAATAATTAACTTAGTTAATTTTTGATTTCAATGTAAAATTCCCACTTTTTCTGGCTTAATCCGCAGATAATTATTTTTTAATCTACTGTTAACATTGATTGGCCTTTCAGAAACCGGGGGTTAGAAATCGCACTTGTCAGTGCGATATTCACATTTCACGAAAGCGTTTCTAAACACTTAGCGCAACTGTCAGGTAACAGTTCGTTTACCCTCGGTTTCACTCGGGTCGATTTTTGAACGATGCAGGGTAAAATTCGCATCGCTCCGAGTGATAATCACACGTTACGAAACGTACCCTAAATAAATAAAATAAACGAGTGGGCTGAAGTTAGCTCCGGCTAGACGGATAGATGAAAGAGAGAGAGAGATAGACAGAGACACAGACCACATAAAAGACATAGACGAACTTCTGAGTTTGAATATCATTGTCCTTACTTCTTGAAGAAGCTTTACCCACGGCTTCTTTTCCCCTTACCTTCTACCTATAAACGAGTGGGGTCTCATAGTATCGGCAAAGTTTCCACAACTGCGTTGTTTTCGTCGTGGACTGAATGATATTCGAAAACTTATAAAATATTAACCTGTTCAACTGCGAGGTTTTTTTCGTCGTAAAAAATGTAGTCCAAACAGTCTGCAAATCCAGCAGTGAAATTTGTATATTCAGGGGTCCCACATGCACTATTCAATGTTATATTTTGTTGTAGACTCAAATTCTTAACTGCTTCATTTTCATCTGCAATATAAAAAAATCATTTAGGAAAAATATAGATCTCATAATTTTAACATGTACCTAGTACTAGAGATTTCTCAAACAACGGCAAGTTTTATTTCAAATTTTACCACCTGAATAGACAAGGTGGAACAGGCACATGATGATGTGCTAACAGTTCCCACAGGCAGGATAAGATGTTATTAGGTTCGATAAGTAACTTCGATTGCATGATGTATGGTCCAGGTGGCGACTGCAAGCAACCCTACCTCACAATATAATATTGAACCAATCCACTTTGTAGCAAGGAACGGCCGACCTTTAGTAGCTTCAAACACACCTGGCCGGCCAGGGCGCCTTGGCATGTTTTGACTTCCCTACTTTCAGCTTAAAGGCGAGGAATCCGACATTCGAAAAATGTCAAAAGTGACAGAAAATTTTGGCCTTTTGGGGTCGTCAGTAGATATTTCAAGCAGTATTGAAGAAAATAATTTCTCAAGAGATAAATTACTAATTTCAGGTTAAGTCCGGGGTAAATGGCTAGTAAATAATAAATCCAAAAAGTAACAAAATAATCATTCAGTTTAGTTTTCACTTACTTGAATTCCAATCCGGTAAACTGCTCGGGGCTACTCCTGTAGTATATAATTGATATATACCACAAGAAGGTACACTGTTGAAATCTCCACAAATTATTAATGATACAGACTTTCCAGGAAACTGTAGAAAAATCACAAAACTGAATTAGCTATATTGTTATTAATTTGTTCAATGAATACTTAAAAAAAAAATATATAGTATATATACATTTACATATCGTCACGACATGAATCCCCGAGGTGTGAGAGGTATTCCAAGTGTGAACTGTGAAATAAAAGTCACAGTCCATACTCGGTACACCCGCGTTTCAGCGACGATTATTACGTCCCAACGTGATGAGTGGTGATCTCTATCGCCGTACTTCGTGTACAAATACACGCTTTTTTACGGCATGCAGGTTTCCTTACGATGTTTTCCTTTACCGTTAAGCAAGTGGTAAGTAAGAACAGATACTTAATATAAATTACTACAAATACTATAAATAATATAATTTACTTAATACTATACTTAATTCAAACAAACCATTTACCTGTTTTTTAGTCTCACAAACAATATCCTGTAACCAATAAATAAACATGCCTCCTTGGATGAGTCTTATGTGATCTGCGTCAGGGTGAAAATACAGATGCGAATTGCCAACAACAACCACTTGATCGGGGGCATCAAGTGACTGTAATATTGTCGCACTTGAAACAGTTGATCTATTAAGAAGCCTTTCCAATAATGGAGTATTGTCCTTTACAGATTCCCATATGGTCGCAAAGCATGGATTTATTTTCAGTTGTTCTGATAACACAATGCTATTCTGGGACAAGACTCTAAAAAGAAAAAAAACGAATTTAATATATTTAATATAGTTTTTGGGCTATGAAGAGAAGAGAATATCCAAAGATCAGCTCTCTTCTTAAACTCAATAATAAATAGATGAGGATAATAACTAAATACTGTTGAATTGATTTCGTTTTTTTTTAGACAATTGATGTAGAAATTTTAAATAAATAATAAAAGAAATGTTTCATACATTATGCTTGTTTCAATTATGCTCAGAAAGATATACATATTCGACTTGAAAATAAATATGGACCACCAGTACAGATTTTGTTGCACAATTGCAATGAAGTCTAATATAGTAGCGGATGTGGATTTGCTGTCCATACATTTTTGCCCACCATCCCCTAACTACTATACCTACATACTTACTAACCATACTTTAGTTACATTCTTACCTGAATCTATCTCTTCTATAAAAACATGCAAGACCTTCAGCAACATCTTTGCCTTTCTTAAAGAACAACCCGTTCAAGCCTTCAGCTCCCAAAAGCGGTTGTAAACAGCGATTGAAGATTTTAACATCTACTTCTTGAAGACAAATTAAATCAGCATTATATCCTGAAATATGTGTTAGTTATTTTATTGAGTTAAATAAAAAAAAAAAAGGCTCGTCTCAATGTGATTTTCTTACCTAGTAATTCTTTTAAGATGAGTTGCTTTCTGTAATCAATGTGAAGAGCATATGGTGGACAGTATGGATGGAGGGCTGTCCTTGTAAAATCAGAATCACAGTATAGATCGGCCAATATATTATAGGTAATACAGCGAAAACTGGAAAAAAGCAGTTTTTTTTACATACATTTACATAAGTTCACATAACAATGATGTACCATTGTGCATAGTAAACATATCAAAATTATTTACTATCCATTCAAGATGCTATGAGAAGAAACTCTTTTGGAATGGTATGGTTCATGATGGCTGTGTGCATTAACAAAGCCAACAGAAGTGCATGATTGACAGCATTGCTAACGCACACATTGTATTAGCATCTTGAGCAAATAATAGTTTATTATATTATGTGAATATCTGGATACCTTTTCGATTTCAATTTGTTTTTTGTAAACATATGTCTCGTTTCAAATGGGCATTTTCCAGGACCAGCTTCAATTAAACCAGTAGACAAGACTTCAACAGAAGGCCCCGACATTAAATGGTTGCCTGAAAAAGAAAAGGTTTATTCAACTGTTCTATAAACTTAATACTAAATGAGAATATTAGATAATGTTTACACCAACATTATTTTTTTTGTTTCATCAAACAAAATGTGTACAATTGCCAGCTGTTTCAGCTTCCTATTTGTAGCTATTTCAACAGCTATATATAAGTAGCCTGTCATGCTGGCATCTGTACATCAAATAAGTGACTAAAATATTTAGGAAGTAAGTCTATGCTCACCTGGAACGCATTCTAATTTTAATTTCATTCCTATATCAGATGTGGATGGGGTGTATATAAAACCATCTGCAAGCAGTTCCCATTTTATATGAGCCTCAATTATGTTATTGCCCTTTTCATTAACAGCTATTCCCTTGTACCACTTAAACATATTATGGTTGTTCTCTGTATTCTGTGTTTCAAAGTGTTCAGGATAAACAGGGAACCCAGCCAATATACTCTTTGGTAAAGCCAAACTTACGACCCATGGCGGATTAAATACAGCTTCATAAACATGATCAAAAATATTTAGCTTAATAGGGCCTTGTAATGAAAATAAATCAAGACAAGTCTGCTTTGTGGCCTCTATGACATTGTTCTTGTTATCAAAGAAGTTTGCTTCAACCACTTCAGCATTTTCCACTGGACCTTTTTTTTTATTCGACTTATTTACAATCTTCTGAATATTAGTACCTATTCGACCAAGTAAACTCGCTAATGTTTCAGAGGGTTTTCGAGTTAGGTTGAACTGTCGTATAGTGTCTTCTTTAACTTTAAATAAAAAGGCGATGTCCACTTTGTCTTCACTGATAATATATCTCAAATAAATTCTTTTTTGATCCATTACATTGGCTTTTGAAATGCTCAGGACCGAATTAAATCTGAAACTCCACTTTTGAAGATGTAGACGTGTTACCATACTAAACTGCAACATGTAAAGTTTGCCTGCGGTTACTAGACCTTATTGTATCACTTTATTAATTAATTATTCTCACTTTTCAAAAGTATCTAGAAAAATAGGTACCATACATAACCTCACCAAAAAATATGACCACAAATTATAGAGGGATACAACATGACGTTTATAAACCACAGTGGACGACTTGAAATGGGTGCGTTCCGTTTTGGTTTAGCAGCCAGATTGTAAAATCCTTAGACCATAATTATAAGACAAGGCCATTTGGTAATGCTCTAAGGTAAAAACCCGCCATTTTCTAATTAATCGAAACAGAATACTTATATTCAAAATTTACCTAATAGTTCCTCAACAAAGCCTTATTAAACATAGGTAATAAGCTAACAAGTTATTATCTATGTTTCGTGTGAACTGTCATCGCGAAGTTTCCATCGGTTTCTAATTTACAGAAAGCAATGGAAACTTTGCTATGGCAGCATACACAAAACATAGGTAATAAGGTGTTGTTGAGAGGAACTATTGAGTATATAAGTGTTCTGTTTCGATTAATTAAAATTCATTACTGCTTGGCTGGCATGCATACCCTATGGAGAGCGGTTTTCCAGACTGACCTTGATCAAGCTTTCAGAGGCAAACATAGATGGCGTTACCTTACTTTCAAGTGTCAAAAAGCCCAAGATGAAGTATGCCTGTAGATGGTCTGTCTGTCCGTCTGTCACCAGGCTGTAGCTCATGAACCGTGATAGTTAGACAGTTGAAATTTTCACAGATTATGTATTTCTGTTGCCGCTATAAAAACCAGAATAAAATAAATATTTAAGGGGCTTCCATACAATAAACGTGATTTTTTTGCCGCTTTTATAAATAATGGTATGGAACCCTTCGTGCGCGAGTACGACTCGCACTTGGCCGGTGTTTTTTGTCTTTGAAACCCCTCAATAAGAGCTATTTTCTTCCTGGTGAAATTCATAGAATTAAATGACATTAGATTTTAAGAGTTATTGTTTATAAAATAAATAAATATAATTATATCGTCACGACATGAACCCCCGGGGAGGTTTCAGAGGTGTTTCAAGTGTGAACTGTGAAATACAAGTCACATTCTACACTCGGTATAGCCGCGTTTCACCGACGATTATTAAGTCCCAACTTGATGGGTGAGTCCTATCGCCGTACTTCGAGCACAAATACAAGCTTTTTAGGGCATCCTGGTTTCTTTACGATGTTTTCCTTCACCGTTCAGCTAGTGCTAAGTAAGAACAAATACTATGCACATAAATTTCGAAAAACTCATTGGTATATGCCCGACCGAGAATAGAACTTGGATCTCAAGATTGAGAGGCAGCGTTCTACCCCCGAGCTACCGCCGCGCCACTTGTTTATGTGTTGTCTTTATTCAAACACGTATCTAAGGGGTGGGATATTTGGGATTTATCCCCCCTGAAATCTAGCGTAACATACACGGGATGGGACAAATTCTAATTTGGCGGCATTATTGCGACAGAAATATCGGCGAAACATTTATTTTCAGTGCGGTGGGCCATCCATCCATCAGTCTAGTTCGTCCACTGCTGGAGATAAGCCTTCCCAGGACTTTGCCACTCCCGGCGGTCATTCTGGAAGAATTGCCCATACTCACACACGCTGGGCAGGCGGGTTGGTGATCGCGGTGCCGGAACTCTCACACCAGGGCCGCGTTCATAAATTAGGGGTCGCTTCACGGGTTCTAATGCCATCTCTGTCGCACGCGTTGGAAATTGTGTACGCTATCCTGCTGTCAGTGTTGGAACCTGACGAAAGTGTTAATTTATGAACGTCTATCAGAGACGCTCCACGTCGTGCGGTGTGCCAAGTGGAAGAATATATAAAAGAAACCATCCGAAATAATGAAAGATCTGGATGCGTCCTGACCCCATGTCCCCCCCTCCCGAACTAAAAGTCTGGATACGTGCTTGGTCTTATCTGCGTTGTGTTTGTCGTTTTACGTATTCGTTCTCTTCTCTTTAAAGAATAAAATGTGATTTGCTGACTATCTGATGTGCTCTGTGTACCTGATCTTATTGGCAGAAAATGTTGGCAAGAAGAAAGCCAATGGCCAAATAGAAAAAAAAAGCAATAATGACCAATGTTTGAAATATTTTCTCATGGCAACTTTGATGACAACGTGTCAATTTTATTGTACGCGTTGCAAAAGCCAACCGCGAGAAGTGAACGTGAAGTTCCAAATTTGACTCCATTCTCTAAGGTTCTTCAGATTATACACGTATTCACTGTATTTATCACTTAGTTTGTTATCTTCTGACTGAATATCAAAATGGTAAGAGCAATGCAAGGGAATAACTAGAGGCTTTTACACGAGAGCTGTTTGACTGAGCTGAGATTATCACGATTTCAGCCGCCAGCACCCAGTTCAACGTCTGTGGGGTCTGGCTCGCGCTCTCCGAGCAAAGCTACAGCTGCCCCGCGATCCTCAAGCAGCGGCACGGTGAGACAACGCAAGACAACCACCACTACAGCGGCCAGGACTCGCACCACCGGCGCTGGCTCTGGTGGTATGTGGCGATTCTACACCGATGATTCTCCCGGCATCAAAGTGTAAGTTTATGTATTTATAAAAATGAAAAAATTAGGGTTATTTATTTTAGCTATCAATTAATGTTCATTTAACTACTGTAGATTTCATGTTTACCAATTTAAACATGTCATTACTTAAATCCCTGAGGAGTTAAGTATCAGAGGTGTTTAGAAATGTGAACTGTGAAATCAAGTCACAGTTCAAACTTGGTACACCAGCTTTTCACTGATGATTACCAAATATGAATTCTAGGTACATGATGTATTTTGGTTTAATTTTGGAACCAGACCAAATTTGATTATTTTGTTACAGTGGTCCAGTCCCAGTATTGGTGATGTCTCTACTCTTCATTGCATCAGTGTTCATGCTTCACATCTGGGGAAAATATACTAGGGCGTAATAAGTAAATTTAAAATTAGTTTTATTCGTACATTGTGGAAGAGAGATTGAGAGCATGTTTATATTAAGAGAACTGTTTATAGTTTTCACAGATTGAGGTGAATGTAATTTAATATATTTCATGGTACATATGTGAAAGAATTAATATTATTAAAATAAACATTTTTAAAAGTATCTGTGAGTACTGATTATTAACACCTAATGCTGGTTCCAGCCTAGGCTAGATCTAGATTTTATGAAATGACTCTTAAGTAATTCTTAATATTTTTAAATAAAAAAATAATAACTATTAAAATAAAGCTGATTTTGAAGGTTTTAGTTTTAGTTTGACGTATCTAAATTTACACTAAGTTGTGATTAAAACGAAGAGCCATTTTCAAGTCACGAATTTATAAACGTCAAACCTAAAATCTACTAAATTTATGTTTGACAGCACTAATTTACTCAACTTATGTGTTTTGGTATTTTCACGGCACAGTTTAGAGCTGTCACTTGAGTAAATTTAGTATTTTTAGTAAGATTTTAATCAGCTGCTCATAAGGTCCCTCATAAAAACTGACTAAATTTTCCGAGGACTTTTCCTGTAGTATTTTACAGTTTTGTGATAGAAATAGATGTGTACCGTATTAAAAACATTCTTCGACACGTACACACTTCAATCAAATACATTTTTGAATTGCAGTTTTGCCAAAATTTGTGTTATAACCTGATGACACATCTACGTTTTATTTCTATTGAAAAGAGTAGATTTATCCACTTACATACAGTTTGCGACCCTTGTATGATGGTAAGGTATGATGAGGGAGAACATCGTAGTTGCTCTCGTCACATACACACTTCAATCAAACACATTTTTAAATTGCAGTTTTTCCAAAATTTGTCCATTTACATACAACTTGCAAGCCTTGTATGATGGTAAGGTATGATGAGGGATAACATCGTAGTTGCTCTCGTATACAAAAACTATAAGAAACACATAGTAAGGTTTATGGGAGCACTAGCGTCTGTGGTGTCGTTCAACCCTTCCGAGCTATGAGTTGCTACCCGAATAATAGATTTCATTACTTGTTAAAGCAACAAACTCTCGTGAGACAGCAGCAACAATTTTTTTGGCCTACTGTGCCTGCACAACATGTTCATTGATCACTAGGCAGATGAATTAGGTTTAACGAGAAACAACCATCAAGCCGAGGTAGAACAGCTTAATGTCGAACAGATCAGGTATGGGTTCGGGCGGTTGATTGAATTTCACCTTGTATAATATATATTTTACCTATAATTTTAATCGTATATATATTGCTACATAAATTAAATAAACCTTTAATCCATGTACATTTATTATTTTATTACATATCTTTTTATTAGATTAAATTTAACATGTAAAAAGTGTATTATATATACCTACTTTGCAAAATAAACTATTTGAATTTGAATTCGAATCTGAAGGGCAAGCAACATGTTGCCGAGTCATGGAAACTCTTTTATTTTACTAATAGGATTTGATAAATTAAAAATTAAACATTTTATAAATTAGATTTAATTCATAGCACTAAAACACCAAATGTTAAAATAGTACATCGCAGTCCAGATCGGGGCTCAGATTTATGTTACTCATGGTTTCTATAGGGTCCTGCCATCTTCGGGCGCACCAGCCCCATACCGACTAGGAGTAAATTTGGTCATCACTCATGATCTCTACTCATAGATAACATCAGTATCCAGGAAATGTTTTCGGCCATGCTCAGAACTGCATCTGCCATGCCATTTAGGATCAAGTGGTCATTCATTCATTTAGACCATCTTCACTGGACCTTGCATTTTCATGTATCACTTGCATCAATGGCCTCGGAACCATGCGCTGGACTGAAAATAAATATATCATGTTTAATTATCTAAGAGATTTTAAAAGAAATTATTTGGGGCCAAAGCACATTCTGCATACTGAATAATTAGAATGCACCTTTTTGACCGCCATAGTTTTGTAGATGTACAGATCCAAGCCGTCACAAAGAATACAGTAACAGAAAGCCGCTCTATGTGGGCGGTCCCTTACAAACTAAATGTGATTTTAAATTAGTCAGGGATGTAAGCAAATACAGGCTAAGACGGTTATTGCTCAGCTCACAGCCTTGAGCTTACTTTTGCAAGGAATACCCTAAGTAAGCTGAAGTGGAAATTGCACCAAAAGCATTTGTTGCTTAGTAACCATATATATTAAGTTATAGGAGATAAATCTTGACACGGCTTAGGCATGCTGGGCGTATCTAAAATGTTAAGTGATGTCAGTTGATTTCTGGCTTCAAAGTATCTCTGTTTTAGGCTTTGAAAGGAAAAAAACAAAGATACATACTTGCTTGCTCCGTCATATCCAAAGAGTACATTATATGTTATATCTCTGGCACGTCCCAACGTATTTTGAAGGGCGAGGTCTCTCCATATCTGCACCACTTGAGGATGAACCCCGTTTCCTAGAAAAGCAGATAAACGTTAGCACCCAGTCTATTGAAGTTTTTAAAAAAGGTATCTTTGATTTTATCTAGATCAAAACTTACCACGCACTAAATTCATGAGCATGTACCTATGTAGTCTCCAACATGAGGCTTCGTCTGTCTTTCTCTTGTTCGAGCTTTTACTGCTGTTCCTGTTACTCATATCGAAAATTTCAAAGAAAAGAAAATAATTTATCATCTCGCCTCGTCTGTCAAAGTTGTTAAGTTTTGCCAGGACAATAATCTTAAAAATAACCTACATAACTAAAATAACTATGAACGTGACAGATAAAATTATTTAATTTTGATAATGATCAGTTCTGGTACTCTTTCTTGAAGAATTTTATCAGTAGGTTGTCCAAAAACAATGTTCCAGTTAGTAAAACCCCGGGGAAAATACTAAAATATTAAAATAAAATAATTAACAACATGGTCGTAATTCTACCAAGAAGTAGAAATACTGATTGCTTGCCATACTGACCGAATGGAATCACCCGAAATGTTGATTATTGTCAATATTATTGTTGATTAATCCCTCGTACTCGCAAACAAACAATCATTAAAAAAATTAGAAGTTATCCAGGCCAAATGCTTACGACTAGTCATTGGGGCCATGAAAAGTTCCCCAATAAACGCTCTGCAAGTCGAATCAGCTGATCCTCCATTAAACATCAGAAGACAATTCTTGTCGGACCGTTTCCTTTTTAAAATTTGTCAATTTTCTAACCACCCCCTTATCCCAAAACTTCGTCTTCTGGATAATTACGTACATACAAACCCCTTCTGGTCAAACAAAACCATTCCCTGTTTAATCAAAAGTTTTAGGAAACTTGGTGCCATTAAATTTGACATCCACAAATTTTCTCATCATCCAAATTTTCGCTTTGATTTCGAATCATTAATTTTCCAACCAAACATCCACATAACTTTAGATATAAATAAAGACTCCCCTAATACAGAAACTAAACTCCGGAACATTATACATCAAAGGTGGTCCGATTATGATATATTTTTCACAGACTCGTCAAAATTAAATCCGGAGGGTTCAGTTGGCTCCGCTTTTTATCACGAATCAGGCAATGTTTCGAAATTATTCAAATACCCATTCATTAGTACAGTCTTCACAGGAGAGTGCATGGCCATTCTAGAATCAATCAAATATATATTAGAACACAACTTAGATAAATCTTTAATACTTTCCGACTGTCACTCTGCACTCCAGTCTATCATATCCAACCCCTTCGATAAAAATTCAATATGTCCTATCGCCCTCGAAATAAAACATTTACTTAAATTAGCATCACTTTCTAGTCTTGACATAATTCTTGCCTGGATTCCTGGCCATTCTGGGATTAAGGGTAATGAAATAGCTGATTCCTTAGCCAAAACAGCCACCACTCACGGGGAAAAAAATAATTTCAAAATATACTCCCATGACTTAATTCTCCTTCCAGTTCAATACATTTCTAAATCATGGAACAATTCTTGGAAATCCAGCAGCTCCATTAAAGGAAAACACCTATTCAACATCCAACCTTCAATAAAATTAAAACCATGGTTCTCTAAAATTAAGTTCAGTAAAAAAATCACCTCTATAATATCAAGGTTACGTTTAGGTCATTGTTGCTCTCCGGCCCACCTTGCAAGAATAAGGATTCGGGACCACTCCCTTTGTGAATGTGGAATTGAAGATGGTACAATTGAACATATTTTATTTAACTGTCCCATAAATAACTCTCCTTCTTTATTAGACCTTTTAATTAGTAACAAAGTAAATCTCCCAACTAGTCCTTCATATATCCTTTCCTTTTCTGATAAAGACGCCACTAGAGCATTAGCCTCATTCTTAGTCCTCAACAAAATCATACTGTAGCTAAGTAGACCACTATAATCCATTACAGATGTCATCCAACCCTTCTTATTTATCTAACTGTATAATTAAAACAGGTATACCTTACTATATACTAGTAATATCCATAAGTTTAATCTTTCACTATGTATCTAACTTCACCATACGAAACCAACTTTTATTTTACTCATCTTCATACGTATATTACATTTCCATCGATCGATATTTATATTTATTATAATTTTATTTCTCTCAAGAGGTAATAACTCGTCCCTTCCTTCTTCTTATTATATTTTCTTTTAATATCACTTGACGCTGGCAAAACTGACCTTTAAAAAAGGAGTCCGTACTTGCCATAAAAAAAAAAAAAAAAAAAAAAAAAAAAAAAAAAAAAAAAAAAATTGTTGATTAATGGTCCATTCCTATCTGTGGTCCGTTATCTGTGAATTAAACTTAAGAGCGACCTAAAAGCTTGTAAATTTTAGTTAGTGTGCCCTTCAAAATAGCAAAAAATGGTGCTGTCATTTAAAATTAAGTTTTTTAGTAGGTTTCTTATCTTAAAACTAAAACCTTCAAAATCGGCTTTAATAACTACATAAGATTTCTATAATTTAAAAGCAACTTTTTTTTTTGTTGGTTTGAATGAAATATTGAAATTGCTGTTGAGTTGAGCAGTTAATCAGTACCTATAGTTTTTATTTGCCCAAGCAAGTAAAGAAAAAAATATCCAAAAGATTAAGGACTAACATTTATGTATATCCTCATGGATTCGAGAATGTTCATGCACTATCGAACTATTATGATATCAAGCATTGGGAATATTATATATAATGAGATATCATGATCTCACTGTGCTGACACAACACAATCTTCAATCATCAATCTTGAAAGGGAGCTTGTTCAGTAACATGCAAAATAATTATTTGCAAATTTTGGCTGTTTTTCTATGATGTGTGTAGTATGTAGCCCAGTAATGGGTTAATATGTTCTATAGTTCAGTTAAGATTGAAACAAATGGAGCTTCATGAAAATACAACTTTATCAAATGTCATACTTAAAAATAAAGTACAAAACAATTGTACAAATTACATGATTTAAATTGATCTTACACAAAACAATACTCTAAAATAATGGCTAAAACAGTATAAAAACTAAACCTAAAAAGATTCAGAGAGAAACTAATAAGTACGCTATCAGCCTTATCAAAATTTCAGCAGTAATTTACAAATAAAATGCAATGACACATTTTTCATTTAAACATAAGCTTCAGTCCTTCTGCCTTTAATTCTATCAAAAAATTGCCGCCATGAAACTAAAGTTTTGCCTGACCAGATCCAAAAACTAGAAGTAATACCAACAATCATTGTCATGAGATATTTAATCATAAAGACTTCAAACTTGGGTCTTTCAAATTCTCTGTGTGTAAAGGGACAGGGAATAGAATAAAGAGGAGTATTACACATATCACGGTGCCAGGTTATCATCCAACTGTCAAAATGAGCTTGCTCATAGAATAAGCAAGCTATTACAATGAGAGCAGGCACTGTGTACAGCACACCAAATACTCCAATGCGGATCATGAGTTTCTCAAGCTTGTCAGTCTTGGTGCCATCATGTTTCATTACAGTGCGAATGCGAAATAAAGATACAAAGCCAGCAAATAAGAAGACAGTTCCCAGGACTAGATATACACAGAGTGGGGAGAGGACAAACCCACGGAGAGCTTCTGCATCCCATAATCCAACGTAGCACACTCCAGATAAGACATCACCTGGAACAAATTATGTTGATTGACTTTCATTTTAATGGTACACAAACCAAGCATTAAGACCTTGCAATAAAGTTTTTGACAGATGCCATCCTGAAATAAGCAACATACACAGCTTGGCAAAAAAAATAAAAAAGACCGAGGCGGTACCAGGTGGAAATCATTATTTTGGTCTTGGTTAGTGTTATAGTGTGATCACACTTATGTTATGATATAGCTCGTTTTTGCCAAGGTGCACATGAGATTAATGTTTTGATTTTCTATTATGAATGTAAATTACATGTTTTTAATAGCAGATGAAATCATTTGTTTTGAACTTACTTATATTATATACATAGTTAAGATTCTGTTCAACATTTATTTGATAAATAGGTTCAAAAATTATGTCCTGCTGCCAAAAAGTGAATAATTTTCAAGTCCTGGATTGTGCCCCCTCGTCAACATTCTAACCAATCATTTATTTAAAATTATAATGGACTTTATAATCTATACAAAAAACAAAGTATTAAAAGTTGTGTCTGTATAAAAAACATGTTTTCAAAATTTTAAATGAAATGGGTTATTTGTATTGTCTAAAACAACCATTTTTAGAATTTTTGTATGGCTGTATGTATGTTCTGTTTTAACTGGAGAACTAGTCAATGGATTTTCATTATAGTAACCCTGGCCCTGTAGTATACATGTTTAATCGCGCGCAACGCAACAAATGCGAGGAGCATGACATGATGTTTTTGCGATTAAACAGTATGCCATGCTCCTTGCACCTGCGTAGCAACTAAGGCACATCACGCACAATTAAAAATGATGCTATGGGGCCTGGTCCTGTAGCATAGTGTTTAATCGCGCGCGACGTCACTAGTTGAATCACAAGTGCAAGGAGCGTGACATGCCGTTTAATCACAAAAATATTGCGGCACACTCCTCGCACTTGTGATTCAACCAAGTCACGCGCGATTAAAGACTATAGGTCAACATATAGGTCTTGATAAAATAGCACCCAAGGTTGTATTTATTTATATATATTTATACATATATGTATAAGAACTCACCATCAACTTTTCCCATAGCTAGTATTGATATAGTTTTCACAGCAGGTACAGCCCAAGCAGCCAAATGGAAGTACTGGGAATTGGCTTCAATAGCTTCATGTCCCCATTTCAGTCCAGCTGCTAAAAACCATGTCAGGGTCAAAATCACCCACCAAATACTTGATGCCATACTGAAGAAATAGACTACCATAAATAAAATGGTACATGGTTCATGTTTGGTTCCTTGTGTGATCACTGATATGTTCGGTAATCTCGTGCCACTAACTGTTGAGGGGAATGGACCCTGGCAGCTTACACTGTCCCCAGCACTCCAGCCCATCACATATGCAGCTGCTACCATCAAGTAACATACTGAAAGAAATATTATGGGCCTCTCGGGATATCTGAAACGATCTGTGTCAATAAGGAAAGTCAGTACAGTAAATAAACAACTTATGGTGCACAATGTAGCCCAAATTCCAATCCATAATCTTGCAAAGTTTTTCTCATCTTGACTAAAAAACATGCCATTACATGGTGCCCCACAATCTCGCTCCACCTTATCTCCCACCTTCAGGGCATACTCCAAATCTAGCCCTTTAGGCACTTTGAATTGTATAGGACAAACAAACCCAATGTCTTTAGCACCATGTAACTTTGCAGGGTCCCTTTGTATATTATTTTTATAGTCCACTTTTGGTAATTTACTTTCAGGTCTTTGATGAGAGTCATGTGTTGCATTATTGTCTCCAAAACATAATTCACCTTCTCCATACACTGGAAACCTTGAACATTCCAAGTTCTCAGGCCAGGAGAATCCAAAGTGATTCATTATCTCATCACAGTTGTGTCTTGCAGACTCACACAGATGCCTGCAGGGGGGCAGAGGTTTCTCTAAAATAGTACACACTGGTGCATAAACTGAACACAAAAAGAATTTCAAATCAGGAGAACAGTTGACCTTGATCAGAGGAGTAAACTGGTGAACTTCTGGACCAGCATCTTCTTGCTTAGCATGCTTGAGTATATTAGGAAATATAGTTTGATTGTATTTAATTTGTTGGCAAAACTGAATGGTGATAGGTTCACAACGACCATGATGAGGTAGTGTATCTCCATGTAACACAGTAACACGTGATGTTTCAGTTATTACTAACGAATACAATAAATGAAAGAACGTGAACCACACTTTTTCCATCATATCAACACAAAATGGTTGATGTTATTATTGAGAAATTTTACACATTTATCACTTGATTGATAGCATTTCTTTATGTGAGATCATTGTATAGTCACATTAAAATATTATTTCATATTTTGTTTGGAGAAATAATTCATTTTATTGTTTTAATGTAAAAAATAAATTAAAGTAAAAATAAACTCGACCATCAACAACGGATTGGCATTGCTATCGCCGCCGCCATTATTATCGTCGGCACCACAGAGCATGGGGGCAGTCGCCATATCAATTTTTTTTGATATACACAGAATAGATTTTATGTGCCATGCGTGTATGACGAGCCCTGCGGTCCGAAATAGAATTACAATGGATCATAAGCCATTCACTCTCAGAATAAGGAATACTAATAGAAACCTGGCTAAAATAATACGCGGAGAAAGACAACTATCCTTGATTTTCTTACGACATTCTAGTGCGTTAGAGAGAGATGGATATGTATTAGTTTTTTCTTAATTAGGTAGGTTGTCACTAGTTCGTTGCTTTGCTAGTGATGTAACAATGTCGATCAAAAGACTTGGTTTATTTATCGTAGTCAAAAGACTACGATAAATAAACCAAATCGAAATTAACCACGAC
The DNA here is from genome assembly GCA_934047225.1 of Ypsolopha sequella. Classification (NCBI taxonomy): domain Eukaryota; kingdom Metazoa; phylum Arthropoda; class Insecta; order Lepidoptera; family Ypsolophidae; genus Ypsolopha; species Ypsolopha sequella. The sequence goes on from OW203992.1 coordinate 13,119,446, forward strand.
CAATCTGCTTACCACACATTATATCGTATTAAAGTGTGAAAAAAAAAAAGAGAATGCAGGAGGCACCGACCTTTCTGGTGACATCCTCTTGCTTTGGAAGGAGGCCAAGAGAATTAATAGCAAAGTGGTCTCTGTCTACCCCAGTGGGACACATGTTATATGTAAATAAGGAATTAATAAAAGGATATATTTCGTTTAGCATAATATTTTTTATTAAGTACAAATTACTATATCGTAGGCAGGTAGGTACATAAGTTAAGTCCAAAATTGTGCTTGTTTCTAGTACAAAAAATGCTGTAACTTGTATCAGGGATACAACCGTAAACTATTTAAGTGGATACTTTTTAAGTTGATGTCGCGTCTTTGTTCAATCAAGGAGGAAGGAATTAATCGCAACAATAGAAATCATAATAATCATAGACTTATAGGATTCGTAATAATGATGAGCGATGACAGCGCAATCACTACAGAGGTAATTTAATTTTTTTTCATTATTTCTATCAAATAAACATCAACTTATCTTGAATAATAACAAACAATGAACGATTAAAATACCTAATAACCTGTAATAAGAAATCAAATTATGCGCAGTTCAAGTCAATAAGCATTCCCAAAATTCATTTCACGATAGAACTACCCTGTCAAAGTACTTTTATTGTCAACCACTAAGTACGAAAATGCCTTAATCTGCGGAATTTCTTCGTGAAGTCGATCACGGAAGTAACGTACAAGTTCTGAACAGGCCTTTCAGAACGATTTGCGAACATAGAAGTATGCACTTCAAAATTGTAATAGATACTAACATTCATGACATTTTTCTCAGTATAACTATTGTCATATGTGTACTTTGTACGTATTTATTGTCCTTTAAATAAAATAGTTTTCGTTAGATGGCTTCTTATTTTATCATGAGACACACACGTCTGTTTTGTAATGTGATGGATCCGTGCTGTTAGATATAACTGGCATATCGCTTTAATCAATAAGATTCTGTGATTATCGTCAAAATTTTGTTCAAGCGAGTGAATAATAAGACTTTCAAAAACACTTGTTTGTATGAATGTACCGCAAACCTTATTTATGATAAACATAATATTTTTCCGTCGCCCTAAACGTTCCCCGGTAGCTGTACTTTTTTGTTCTCTAACAATTTTCTCCGTGACTTCACATATTTTAAAAACATCTTTTGATGGCATTATAAGACCGCCCCTGTCTTTAATAGATATTAATGTCACTCTCACTAAATTGTTCGCACTTCAATGCAAGTTTCACACTTCAAAGATTTCTTCAGTTTTCTGACAATAAAGCCGGCCATGTAATGAACAACATCTGATGTATATTCGCTAAGTGAAGTCGAAGATGGAACGTAATCGTGATCCAAATCAACATGAGACAACGATACTGTTGCAGATTCCGAGGTTTCAGTATCACGTACAAGGCATACATTTCCACTACTCTGGTTAATAGCATCAACTGGATTTTTAGGGTTGTAATTCAGGATACTGATCTTTTCAAGCGGAATGCAATTGCCACTAGATCCGTCTTTAAATTGAGCGTGGACTAATAGCCTCTTGTAGGCAGCTTGAAAAGTCTTAGCAGAGGGATTATTATTAAATCCACACTTTGCTCTTATCGCTCCAAAAAATAGTTCTATATGATCTTGCGACATTTTGTATGAGCAGAGGTACTGTAGATTTTTCTTGTCTACAGTATTGTGGTAAATTTTTAATAATGATTTCATGCACACCAAGAAACCGTTCAAACCTGTTTTCCGATTTGAATCTATTAAGTATGTGCCGTCTACCATTTTTAAATTCCTGATATAGCTTTCTGCAGCTTCAAAGAATACCTTTGTTTCCTCGATGTTAGATGATGCTAGTGCCCTTTTCCATCCTTTAGCTAGCATATTTCGGCTATTTAAGATGTCAAAAAGATTGTTGAAGATTCTTATAAACGTTATTGTGCCTTCGCAGTTTTCAAACCCGGGAATGTCTTTTTTTTACAATAGCGCAATGCATCAGCGACTGAGAAGCTAAAAAGTTGTGTCGCAAGGCGGACCTTCATTTTTTGTTGCACGAAGTTGACGTGTTCTCTTTTCAGTTTGTTACCAAGATGAAGACCCTCAGTTTCTTGTAACTTAAGAAGCTTTTCTATTAATGTCCACGATATGATGTTGTTATCAGAATCTACCAAAGTTTTTTTATCTGCGAATGCATTACGGACCAACTTTATATTATGGCAAGGATCTGGCCATAAACATATCTCTGACTCAGACTCAGCACAGTGGAACGATACTGATCCTGCAGACACGTCACAGCCCAAATTACTGCACATTGCAATATTTGATGCTGCCCCGTCGAATGTCAATGACATCACAGAAATACCAGATTCCTGAAGTAATTGTATACACTGATGTACCAGTGCTGCTTTCTGCTCAGATGTGATGGATTTTATTAAAAAATAACCAACTGGAATTTTCCAAGTGTCATTTAAACACGTGACCATGAAAGTGAAAGCTTGTGTAGCTACGGGTAAGGAATCTGAATCTAATTCGCAACCAACATTTACGAAACCATAATAATGTTGGTTATGGCTGTCCCATTCGATTAATTTTCTAATAGCCATTTCGTCAATAGCTAACGCACAATAAAGGGTGTGTTCGGGGTTTTGCTGTACTCGTATTTTAATGGCTTCAAAAGCTTCTGATGTAAATCCGGGATTGCAACCAACTCCCTTATACCAAGCACAAATAGTTTTTGGATGTGGCAGAACATCTTGAAGTTCCTCTCGTATAAATGTGTATGATTTTGGCGACAAGAAATGCAGTGTTACAGCGAACTTTTTTATTTCCTGGCTGTACTCCCTGGTTAACGTTTCACCTAATTGTTTTTGTAAGAATCTCTTAATTATGTCATTTTTGTTTATACTTTCCAACATTGTTAAATATTCAGCCTCAATATTTTCTTGTTTCAGCCTATCTATTAATAGAGTGTACAAATCCGCATTTTTTTTCTTTAGACGTGAAAGCCGCTTTGTTAGAGTATTTATTTTGCGAAGGCGTCGCTGGGAAACGTTTCTGACTCTTTCTAGTTCTTTCTGTAATCTTGATATTTTTTTTTCATGTTGATTGCTGGCAGGCCCTGCAGCTGTGTTACATCCTTGTGTTATACTGGATATTGGCTCCTGATGCTCCAAAGACTGAGCTGATGATTCTATATCACATACATCCATCATAGCTACTGGTACCATTACCTGAAAATAAAAAATATATACAGGCCATCCCATCTTAATGTGCCTTGGAGTGAAAGTACTTTAAATATTGGAGACAGACAATTTTCTTTCACAGAAATTATTTAAATTTTTTAAATAACTATAAATTCGGGCGGTTGATTAAATTTCACCTTATAGATTGTATATATATCGTCACGACATGAACCCCTGAGGGGGTGTTGGAGGTGTTCCCGGATGTGAACTGCGAAATTGAAATTGAAATGTTTTTTTTTTACGGTCACAGATACAGATTTCCTTACAATGTTTTCCTTCATCGTTCAGCGAGTAGTAAATATTAGGTAGTACAAAATATTATGTACTATGCACATAAAATCCAATAACTCAGTGGTGCCTGCCTGATCGGGGATCGAACCCGGATGTCAAGATTGAGTGGCCAGCTTTCTACCCCTGAGTTATCGTTGCTGCCTATATTTAAAAACAACTTTAAAAAATCAATGATATCTCACCAAAAACATAAATTGTAAGAAAGGGGCCGAGTTAAGAACAAAGGCAGTGCAGAATTTTCAGCTGCGCTGAAAAAATAATCGAGGACAAATTGGGTGCCGATGTTTATGGAGATAAGCTTCAGTCATAACTCAGAATGTGATAATGTACAACGTTCTTTAATTGTTTTAAAAGAAAGTTTGTTATAGTCCTTGCTACTGAATATATAGAAATTGGCAAGTTTTTAAAGTCATATATTTGCATGTATGATGTAAATGTTTAAACATAAGCTGTGGAAACTTACTTGCCAAGTTCTACATATACAGTAATAAGGACCCTAATAACCTTTATTTTAGGACAATTGAAGAATGTTGTAAACCTCGGCACAACATTTTATCGCAATTATTTTTTCGGCGAAGCCTTTGTAATTAACTCAGCCCCTTTTTCACATTTAGTATGTTTTTGGTGGGATATACACTTACCAAGTTTCTTTGAACATCAATGTTTGTACGTGACTCCGTTAATATGCCATTGGACAATGTGTTGGTGGAATTATTTTCTACACCACAGACATCCATAAGTACTGGTACTCTTGCCTAAAATTGAAAAATTATCGAGTTAATATACTATAGTATAGTACAAGCACGTACTTACAAACAAGATTGATAATGCAATTAATTTATACATAATTATTTAAAGGTTACAGCCTTTGTACTCAACTCAGCCCCTTTTTCACGTTTAGTATGTTTTTGGTGGGATGTACACTTACCAAGTTTCTTTGAACATCAATGTTTGTATGTGACTCCGTTAATATGCCATTGGACACTTTGTTGGTGGAATTATTTTCTACACCACAGACATCCATAGGTACTGGTTCTTGTGACTAAAATTGAAAAATTATCGAGTTAATATACTACAGTAAAGTACAAGCACGTACTTACAAACAAGATTGATAATGCAATTAATTTATACATAATTATTTAAAGGTTACAGCCTTTGTACTCAACTCAGCCCCTTTTTCACGTTTAGTATGTTTTTGGTGGGATGTACACTTACCAAGTTTCTTTGAACATCAATGTTTGTATGTGACTCCGTTAATATGCCATTGGACACTTTGTTGGTGGAATTATTTTCTACACCACAGACATCCATAGGTACTGGTTCTTGTGACTAAAATTGAAAAATTATCGAGTTAATATACTACAGTAAAGTACAAGCACGTACCTACAAACAAGATTGATAATGCAATTATACATAATTATTTAAAGGTTACCAATGTGTCTGTATCTGGTAAATGTTGTTGAATATAGCAACATTCATATTTTCTAATTAAAACTATTAAGATGTCTTGTCTATAATTTGTGACTGCTGCCTTGCATGCCATAAAAGATGGCGTTGTTATATTTTTGTAAGAAAAAATAAAGTTATGTTTTTAAGTTAATAAATAAAGATTTAGTTCAGAAGAAACTAATATTTTTAACTCTAGAACTGCCCTGGCCCTCAGCAAATATTCAATAGGGTTATGGGCCCAGGATTTGCGTGAAAACGAAAAGTGGAAAAGACGCCGTGCAGCCATTGTTGTGTTGGATGGAAAAGAAATTGAAAACGGAAAATAAAAGTTTGATCGGAAATACGGATTGAAAAGAAGAAGAGAAGAAAATAGTAACATGGAGACGAAAGATAAGTTTTATTTGAGCAGATTTGCGGGAGAAAACTTCGGGGCGTGGATGTTTCGATTGATGTCAATTTTGAGAGAAGCCGGTGTGCAGAAAGCGGTTCAAGAAGAAAATTTTGCTGCGACTAAAGAAAATGAGAAAGCGGAATCTAAAGCTCAGGCTATAATAATAAGTGGCGTTGCGGACAGCCATTTGGAATACTTGAAAAACAAGACAACTGCGTATTCTATGATCAAAAACCTGGAAGAAAGTTTCAAAGAAAAAAGTGTAAGAAGCCGTTTATTTTTACGCAGAAAGCTATCAGATATGAAGTACACGGAGTCTCAGCCCCTCTTACAACATTTTATAAGTATGGAAGAAATATTTTCTCAACTGGTAGACGCTGGGAACGAGTTGACAGAAGAAGAAAAAGTTAACTACATACTTCTGTCCATGCCGAAATCATATGAGGCGATAATAACGGCGCTGGAAACAGTAGATAACCTCAAACTAGATTTTTTGAAAAATAGATTATTGGGTGAAGAAGAAAAAAGGAAGAAGCTATCAAACTGTCCCAGTTATGCGGAGAATGTTGCAACAAGTTTCACTTGTTATTCATGTGGACAGAAAGGACATAAACAGTATCAGTGTAATAATTTCAACAACAGAGGTCAAGTGAGAGATCAGAATCGTGGAAGAGGTTATTTTCAAGGACGTGGATTTCAAGGACGAGGAGGCAATTTTCATGGAAACGGTTTTAATCCAAGAAGAGGACGAGGTCAAGGCGGTTCTAGAGGAGAACATTCACGAGCATTCATGGCGGAAAGAGAAGAGGACGGTCAGGCGTTTGTGTGTGGAAATAGGATGAACAAAAATTATCGAAGTAAAAGTGAAAATGTAGAATGGTGTTTGGACTCGGGTTGTTCTGATCACCTTATCAATAGTAAAGAACTATTTTATGAATATATAGACTTGAAGGTGCCGAAGAAAATATGTGCAGCAAAGAACGAGGTGACACTTGAGGCCCAAGGAGTCGGAAATATCAAGGTAAAATGTATGGTAAACAATGAGCCTAGTTACTGTACTATAAATAACGTATACTATGTGCCAGATTTAAGAAAGAATTTGTTGTCAGTGTCAAAAATGGGATCGTTTGGGATGAAAGTAATTTTCAATGAACGGAACGTAAAAGTTTTTAACCAATATGGGGAATTAATCATGATGGGTTACTGTAATGGATCATTGTACACGGTAAACACAATGATAAATGTAACTGAATGTAATATTGTGCAAAATACTGATTTGGATTTGTGGCATCGCCGTTTTGGTCATTTGGGAGTTAAAAATATTAAGTTATTGAGTCAAAAGAATTTAGTTCACGGAATTTCAAATGTAAACAATGGTAATGAACAGTTTTTGTGTGAACCATGCTTGCTAGGTAAAATGTCAAAGCAGCCTTTTAATAAGCCAGGATATAGAGCGAGTAGGCCACTAGAACTTGTACACAGTGACGTTTGTGGACCAATAAATCCCACTACATGGGACGGTAATAATTATTTTGTAACATTTATCGATGATTATACTCACTTTGTGATGGTTTACTTGATCAGACAGAAGTCAGAGGTATTTGATAAGTTTAGACAGTACTACAATTATGCTACTCGACATTTTAATACAAATTTACTGTAACTCTAGAACTGCCCTGGCCCTCAGCAAATATTCAATAGGGTTATGGGTGTTGAATATAGCAACATTCATATTTTCTAATTAAAACTATTAAGATGTCTTGTCTATAATTTGTGACTGCTGCCTTGCATGCCATAAAAGATGGCGTTGTTATATTTTTGTAAGAAAAAATAAAGTTATGTTTTTAAGTTAATAAATAAAGATTTAGTTCAGAAGAAACTAATATTTTTAACTCTAGAACTGCCCTGGCCCTCAGCAAATATTCAATAAATGTAACGTCGGTAAAGCATCTGCTTTTAACCGTCTCCATTTCGAATTTTCCTTTGGTCCAAAAGAATCCAGCGTAAAATGTTTCGAACAAATATGACTGGTTTTTTTGATTGCCCAATTTGGTCTACTTATTCGTGTAAGCCATTCATTTTTTAGTTCTTCCCTTTTTGGAAATCTGTAACAAAAAAATATTGCGATATTTATTCGGCATTATTTTTCTTTTAACTCGCGCTGCAAATAATCTGCGGTATTATCCTTTATGCACGGCTGCCGCGGGAACCAATGTTCGATAGTTTGCCACACGGACTTTAGTACATCACTATGCGAAAAAAATAACCTCTAATAGTCGGCAGAAAATCTAAATAAAACAGGCAAATATCGGTGTGGAATTAAACACGAGTATGATTTACAAGAACTACTATTATTGTGACTGAGTTTTAGGTATGATCCTGTAACTTATTAACATAGAAACTATCAGAACTCACCGATGAAATGATATTGCTTCGTGGCTATTTTCTTTTCTTCCTGTATGCGATTTGCAGCCTTCAATCGCACAAGACATTTTATTACAATGTTAACAAACAATCAACAAAAACAATTATAAATCACATTTACATGAATTTTGAGAGGAATAGCACCAAAATATTTAATTTCTCTCGGTGAAGCTATAAACTTGCGCAAAATGCATTAGACATTTCGATGCCACCAAATCAAGATGTGATGCACGCAACGAACGATATTACAACACAACGATACAATGATGAGACATATTTAATTTTATGGTATTATAATTTTTAAAATACATCCAAATTACATCCATCTGACATTTGTTTGGTCCAATCTAGTGACACACCAGGAAAAAATATAAAGTAAGTGCGGTCCGCTGTTTCATTCACTCTCGTACACAGGAGTAATTTACGTTAGATGAGTACAATGGCTAATGCCCAGTTCTTATTTTAGTCAGGCTTCTATTAGTATTCCTTATTCTGAGCATTCACTTCATACTTTCGTAATCGATTTTAGCGATATAATTCTATTTCGGAACGCAGGGGAGGAGGATTGACTCAGATAAAAAAAACAAACGGACTCATTCCGACTCAGACCAAGACTCAAGTATCTTGGTCCGAGCATTCCGAGTTCCGACAGAAACAATGTACATTAAAACTTTTATTACAACTTTTGGAAATAAGGCGCGAAGATGTGATGGCGTCGTTTTTTTGTTTTTTTGAAAAATATTGCATATGTTTGTTTTGATCAACAATAGTGATAGAATATTGTGAATTAAATTTGCCGTAACCAGTGTAGTGTGTTGTTCAATGAAACAAAAGTGCGGGCTGTGCCTTTTCGTGTGTTTTTTCTAACCCAGTTGTATTTGCGTTATAAGGCTATCATTATAGCGAAACCGACAGGACAGTGACTAAAACAGGACAGACCTTTCAGTTGATCTGTTCAACAGAAGAGGATCGTGGCTATAAACAGATAATAAATATTACCTCAGACATGGCTGTATGGGCTAAGGTCCCTTTGCCTTTCCACTTAGTGGGAAAATAAACCTAAAAAAAATTTTTTTTTTGACAACAAAACAAAAATAAATAACCTACCGAACCGGTGCCCTGAAAATAGAATAATTAGTAATTACGCTGCTTGCGAAATAGTTTAACTGTAGAAAAATAAAATTCAATTAATAGGAATATTTAAGCATTCATTTCAGTTACAATGGATGTCGGGAATGATAATGTGGATTTTGGAAAATTAACCAATATGAAAACCAATATAGAGAATGTTACACCTCACAAAATAGCTGTAATAGCTTTTATCCGGGAATTCGGCTTGTTAAAAATAGAAGGTAAATATATCGGTCAGGGTCATATAAGTGATATTCTATCACTAATAATATGAAGCACCTCAATCCAGAATTTCTGGAACAGCTCAACCAAATAGTCTAGTTTCCTTTCTTTTCAGTCCTGACCAAGGTTGTCCTTGATGTCCAGATGAAATGGAAATGCAATATATGGCTTTTGGTTAATACCGAATTGCCTATGACAGGGGTAGATTACCACATCCATTTAAGATACTCTACCAAACATCGCTCATAAAAACATCGGTCATAAAAACATCGATGTATCAATAGTTTTGTTTTGTTTATTAATAAACGCCATTATAACACCATTCTTAAAATTTTATACATTTATTGTGTTTTTAAAACATTACAGAGGTATTTGCTTTTTATTTAATGTCACAGAATTTAAAAACAGTAATTTCGAGAGATGTTCTCACTTTTTAATTCACTCACTATAGTCAGATCATGCAACTTTAGACACATTTCTTCTCAACTTTTTTTTACTGTTTTGCACACGATTATTTCACATGAATGAAATGACTTTTACTGACCTATACTCGTCATAAAAACATCGGTCTAAGCATTGTTCATGGATAATTTAGATATAGATCAATGTTAAACATCGATGTTTTATGAACGATACATCAATGTTTCAAAACATTGAGGTATTGTTTGCATCCCTAAACACTGATGATGGACACACCTCACAAACTAATGTGCGGTGACATGCTTAAGGAAGCCAGATAAAACGGCTTTGAATTTGAACATAATATGACTTAGCAAACAACACATGTAATTATTTTTACAGGAGTGACAAAAAACCATATTGATGTCATGAATTTTAAATCTCTCCTGTAGAGTAGGAAGAAATGACTTGCGCAGTTTTGTTTGCTAAGCGACGAGTAGTTTGATCTAAAAAGTATACATCTTCCTGAAGTAATTATGTGAAGAAATGGGTATGATGAGTTTTCTTTTTTTGTTTCAGCGAAATCTTTTGGAGAGTGTATAATGACCCCAAAATATAGAAAAGATTTTTGTATATTAGCACTGAAATTAATCCAGGTAAGATAATGTTGATCATCAAGCATAATTTCATAGGTTACTAGCCTTTCGCCTGCGGCTCTGCCCGCATTTATTCAATTCAATCTCTGCCCCGTTTTCACCTTGAGAGTTGTTTTATCAACATCATTTATAGGCTATACTATACCTTATACTCCTTATAGCCTATATGTTGACCAGGGTCACTAATTACTATGATAATCAGGGATCGGATTTTCCTGCTGCTAATTGATACATTATATAGTATGGATAAGACTTTTTTAACGGAAACGGAAATTTGGTAATAAAAAATTAAAAAATCATGCAAAACATCCCAATGCAGTTTCGGTGTTGCCAGCAAAAAAAAAATACATGAGAATATGCATTTTAAAATGAGATTTCGAAAAAATACATAATAAATAATTTAGGGTCATACTAATATGCAACTTTTTGGAAAATCTACGGCAACACCACAAGGCGAAATCCCCTGAACTTGAAGTCAAGTTCTCGAACTTCCATCAGTGCTGCCATTTTACCGCTTCCGGTAATATACCTGCTAAGCGCGTGAAGGTTAGCATAAAATGGAGTTAACTGAATGCGAGGGATGATTCGAACTATTTTGGACTTAACTTAGTTGGGCAGTTAATTTTGTCTGAAACGAGATTGAGTCGCATTTGTACGCAAATAATTTTTTACAACCAAACCAAGTAGGTAGATAGCTTTTACATTTTGTGATTAACCCTATAGGGAATCATGCCCCCCAAATATGCACAGAATTATCGTGATTACAACATTGTTGTCATTCCTATAATATCTCTCAAAACGTTCTGAGAATGATTGGTGTGGGTAAAAATATAAGTGGCGCGTCAACTGCACAAAACCACTATACGATGGTAGAGTCTACTATGGTCCTTGCCAACCTTGATCTACAGATTATTTGGAAAAAAAATTGGTTTAGTTAGATACTTATTTTATGAATTTTGAAAAAAAATAAGAAAGCAATTAAATTGGCATTTTATTTAGTACATTAACGATTTTATTGGCATTTTTTTAGCATATTTTCTGCAAAAATTGAGCATTTTTCTCAATTATAAAACGGCAACACTGACTTAGTTTACTAGGCACGCTCACTCGTTTACTTCGGTTCTCAGAGTGCGCATCTCTGTTGTTTTCTTGTGTGGTTCGCAGTTTTTACTATATCGAGTTTTATTGATGACTTTGCTTTGAAAAACTGACACTGATTTTGCTTTGTGATTTGGAGCTGATTCCACTTATTTCGTTTTTGGTAAGTAAATTGATTGATTTCTCTTTTCTGATTTTCTGTACTTTGCTTTAGAATTCATAAAAAAACATATTTTGAAATAGTTTATTCCCTTTTCAAGAAAAGCCAAAGTTCGTAAAATACATATGTTAAGTAAACTGGCATTATATTAAAAACGCCATTTTGAAACATTTTCCATGCGCAGCCGCCATTTTGTTTTGTATAAGTAGAATGTTTTGTAAATTACGTTTCTCATTTTAAAATCATTGATGCAAATAATAACTACAAATTTGATATTAATTTAAATGTTTCTGTGTGTAGGTATCACTCGACATCTTTGACTTCGGCTTGAAACAACGGACACTGATTTTGCTTTGTGATTTGGAGCTGATTGCACTTATTTCGTCGTTGGTAAGTAAATTAAAATTATTTTTATTACTTTTCTTCACATCGTTCCGATTTACTGTAATTTGCTTTAGAATTCATAAAATAAATAGTTTGAAATAGTTTATTCTCTTTTCAAGCAATGATAGAGTTGGTAAATACATATGTTAAGTAAACTGTCATTGTGTTAAAACCACAAATTTCAAACCTTTTCCATGTGCAGCCGCCATTTTGTTTTGTAAGAGTAGCATGTTTTGTGAATTACGTTTTCATTTTGAAATTCTATAAGTGCTCTTGTTATTTAAGATAGGATATATTTACAAAGAATCAAACTGCAGAATAATTTTATAGCTATAGTTGTTATTTCAGATTGGTTAACATGCCGAAACCTGAAACTATTTTGAAGTGGATTGCCGAGGATCCAGATATCGTTTGGAACTCATCGACTGGTTCTTTATTTTGTAATAAATGTACTGTTCGTTTTCAAGCGAAGAAAGATATTTTGGACGGACATAAGCGGACTAAAAACCACACTGGTGCGGGACGGACAAACATTAAAGAAAATGAGGAATTTTTCCACGATCTCATACAATTTCTTATAATGTGCAATATACCCTGGTATCAAATAAATAATCCAGCGTTCAAGTATAAAATATTGTTGCCACGTAGTGCCAGATGAATCTACATTAAGAAAGAACTATTTAGATGGGTTTTTTAAATCAAAAATCGAAGAGGCTTACAATGAAATTAAAGATGAAAAGCTCTGGTTTTCATTAGACGAAATAACTGATTTTTTAGGAAGAAATATCATGCACTTGATCGTAAGACCTTTAAACGACCATAACAACAGCAAACCGTACTTGATTGCTTGCAAGGCACTGGACGCGGTCAACGGGCACACAGTATCCCAATTCGTAATAGACTGTATGGAGAAGTTATGGAATAATTCTTTTGAATTTAATGTAAAATTAAATAATGTTTTAATGTTGTGTACTGACGGAGCTTCTTATATGATCTCGGTAGGTAGGTTGTTTAAACAAATTTTTCCATCTATGAAACATGTAACATGTTTAGCACATGCTATAAACCGTATATCTGAAGAAATTAGGTCGGAATATCAAAATGTTGACATTTTAATATCAAACGTAAAAATTTTTTTTTTTAAAGCACCACATAGGGTCCGCCTTTTTAAAGAAAAATGTCCAAACGTTCCGTTGCCTCCACAGCCAGTTATTACAAGATGGGGCACTTGGCTGGAGGCAGCGTCGTATTACGCCAAATATTTTAGGGAAATTAAGGACGTACTTTCTTGCTTACAAAACTCAGATGCGGTCGCAATCAGAAATGCTAAAAATATTATAAATAGTGAAAATTTACACAGCGAATTGCAATACATAGATGAAAATTTTAGTATAATACAAGTTGTTTTAAAAGAACTACAAAAAAGTATTATAAGTTTAAGTGATTCTCTATTAGCATTTGACCAAGTCAGATTTTGTTTAGAAAGTGCGTCCAATAAAATTAAGCATAAATTGGAATAAGTTTTGGATCGAAATCCAGATTTGGACTCAATACGAGAAATTAGTGAAAAACTAGACAGAGGTATTGAAGTAAATGATCCTAACTTACTTAAATTTACGTACGCTTTAATTACCTCAACGAATGTAGAGCGCTCATTTTCGAGTTATAAATGGATCTTGGATGAGAAACGAAATAGACTCAAGGAAGAAAATATTGAAAAAATCATGATCATTTATTTCAATACCTCCAAAGATGATTTACAGATATAATGTTTAAGCCTGTATATGTATAATTATTTAAGTGTTTTAATATATTTTATCTTTTGTTTAATAAAACAAGTTATTTGTTCTTAAAACTGCGTTTTCTTTTTTACAAACTCAGTTACGATCATACTATGTAATACAGTCAATAAATATTTGTTCAGTTGGTAATATGATTTTTTTTTCTGGCAACACATATTAATACATATAACATATTAATGTATCAATTAGCAGCAGGAAAATCCGATCCCTGGTTGATAATAAAGAAAACCGCATCTAAATCTGTTGACTCTTTCGCTTGCGGCTCTGCCTGCATTTATTCAATTCAATCTCTGCCCAATTTCAGCTTGGGAGTTATTTTATCAACATCCTTTACAGCCTATACTATATCTTATACTCTTCATAGCCTATATGTTGACCAGCGGGTCTACCGCGTAATTCTCATTTTCATCAACATCAACTTGAGATTGAAATTTGACGTGCGTGCGACGACGCCCGCCTAACATGCCATCTCTTTTGCACGCGTTGAATTTCGCATGCATTTGCTTGAAGTTGATACAAATGAGAATTACGCGGTAGAGCCCCAGGGTTACTACTAACTACTAAGATAATAAAGAAAACCGCATCATAACCCATTGAGTGGTTCTCAAGTTAAAGCAAAACATACAAACAGAAAGACAAAAATTCTAAAAATGGAAGTTTGGGTTTCAGTAAAAATACTTTGAAAATGTTGATAAAATTCCATAGACCAGAAGGGTGCCAAAATGGACCGTATTACTAAGCCTTCTCTGTCTGTCTGTCCATCTGCCTATGCGGCCCTAACAGCGGTCTATAGCTTCAAACTTTATAGATAGCCAGAGCTAGTTGACTTTTTCACATAATACGTGTTACTATGACCTCCACAAAGAAAAAAAAAAGAAAAAAATTTACAACAAAGCGGAGGTCCCCATACAAAAAAACTCTAAAAAAGTAGCATTTTTAACTTTATCATGTCCCCCTTTTATCTCTGAATCAAGGACCTAAATATATAGGTGTATAAAAACATGGTAGTAGGTGGTTACGTAACGATTACAGAAAAATGCGCAAATTATTTTTCTGCTACCATTTTAGCCTTAATGTTGCTCTGACATTAATATTCTAATGACATCTATATTGTTGTAATTTGCCAGGTTTTTTTTAGAGTTCCATAGCCGTATTGTGTGATGGTACGGAACCCTTTGTTTGTCTGACTCGCACTTGCCCAAATTATTTACTACTTTATTAGTATAGATGGCATGACTATTTATGTTTTTCTAATATTCCTGTTTACAGTGCCCAGACATGGAGTTCAAAGAGTTGGAAGGTCTCCTCACTAATGGGAAGTACAATCTTCTGAGTGTTCATCTTCAGAACTTTTGCACTTGTCTCCAGAACATTTACATGAATGAAGTGAGTGCACTGATGGACTGCGTTACTTCCACTATTGACAAGTTAATGATTGAGCCCAGTGAGACAAGTGCATGCATGATCACAAGAAGCAGTGTCCTGGGTAAACAACAAACTAGTTTTGTTTATTCCTAACATCTCTGTATATTTAATGATTAATGATCTTATATTTCTATAGAAAATTTAGATAATAAACAACTCGATAAATTTAATTAAGGATTTATTTAAGGATATATAACTGAACTATAAAAATAATGGTTCCCACTTTATGAGGCTTAGCTTTAAAATTAATACTTTGCACTATAATATTAATACTTTCAGTACCTACAAATGAACTTTCAAATAATGATTTCCACTTTTTATAGAAGACCAGCGCAGAAGAGAGCCGGTAGGTTAGATATGGTGGCGATTCGGGGAACGTAGTGGAGCGACCGCCACTCTCAACCTTCCTTTTTTTTTTTTGACTACCTAGAAAGCGTTGTGGTGTGAAACATTAATTTTGTTGTAAAAAGTATTATTTTTGACGGGCGTAATGTTAATAGTTGTAATATTTATTTATAGTTGTATTATTTTTTTTATAGTGCTTTACACATTTTTTATTGTTATTTTTTGAAATAAGTTTAAATGTGTCCCATTTATTTACTTACTTTTGTTTCAGGTTTTTATCTCAGAAGAATAATGTTACAGTTGGATAAACTCACTTTTGTACAACTAGTGTCACTGTACAAGTCTTTCTGTGTGTATTATCAGAAGGGAAGACCTGGAGTTATGACAAGATCTCTTAGTAAAGAGGTAAGATCCTCTAAAAAGGCCGCTTTAGCTGAATCATATTATGATTCCGATCTAATGCCGTCTCTTTTGCACGCATGAAAAATCTCTGACTCCATCCTACTTTCAAATCATTTTATGATTCACCCAAAGTCGGCCTTTTTAGATCCCCAGAAGGTATATTTTTTTCATATTTCTGCTTTTTGCAAGAATTTTAAAACGTACAAAAAGCAAAAAAATGTCGTCACGATATGAGTTCCCGACGGGGTGTCAGAGGTGTTCCCAAGTGTGAACTGTGAAATGCAAGTCACAGTCCACACTTAGTCCACCCGCTTTTCACCGACAAATATTTCGATTTTATTATGACGATTTTAAACTTGATTTTCTCTTTTAGAGACTAAACAATGTGGAGCCTAAAGCTCTTTTCACATCACCCTCTCCAACAATGGCTGAGGAATCGAAACAGCATGACCTCTCAGTGAAGATGGCAATGTTTGATAGAGATCAGTAAGTTAAATAATATGTTAATGTAGGCGATTCTGAAGGCTTTAATTATAGTTTTAGTGCTGTCAAAACTAGAATTATTTCAAAGTAATTTAGCTTCTGTTCCTAGCGTTTAAGGACTATTTTACAATAAACAAAATTTAGTTTTGACAGCACTAAAACTAAATTTAAAGCCTTCAGAATCGGCTTTTATCCATCATCCATCAGCCTAGTTCGTCCACTGCTGGACAAGCCTTTCCAGGACTTTGCCACTCCCGGCGGATATATACTTATAAAAATCTAAACCAAAAACTAGTAAAAAAGGTCGTGTAATATCTGTACATTGAATATTTTGGCGAAAGTTCAAGTGAAATAGCTTATTATTATTGTACTGAGGCCAAAACTACAATTTTCCGAATTTTTGTCTATCTGTTTTATGTTCCGTTTAACTCGAGAAGCACTCAACAGATTTGGGTGCGTTTTTCTTTATTATCAACGTAGTGACCCTGGTCAACATAGAGGTTATAAGAAATGTTGATAAAATAACCGCCAAGCCGAAAACTGTCGATAATAATTTTATCTTAGGCGCAAATAGAATATAAATTCATTGAAAGACACTGGGAAAAAGCCAGTAAAATCTAAAATTAGTAAATAAGTAGGTGCCTAGTGCGGCCAAAAGTTCTGTTACATAGAAAAACACTAATAACTTTTAAACACAACCTTAAACGTAAACGTAAACGGTAATAAATTGTACTTTTATTCAAAATGTCTGACCTTAACTTTAATGCAGGCCTTTGGCGTCTATGGATTTACGTACTCCATAATAACTGCTTCTCGTAAACATTTTTTGACGACTCCGATCCGTCCAACTGAAACAACCTTAAATCCCTCGGAACAAGCTTCTGAAGCGTTTTGTAATCGTACTAGGTTTTATGTGGAGTAATGTAGAGCAATCACAGTAATTCGGTTTTCTTCCACAGTATCACGAAGTAGACAGTAGTTTAACTGGGCGGTGTCCTTGAAATCAATACCTAAGGCCGCTCGCTAGGACTGCCAACTGACTGTTTACGTATTTGAAAATGTCAGTTCTGGGTCCGAGAGTTGTATTTAAACAGCCATACAGTGCACAACATATTCTATAATTACGTGCCATAATTTACGAAAATGCGCGGGAGCTGCTTCCAGTGTCAACGCGGCAACGTGCGTACGTAAACTGAGTTGAACCGAGTTTTAGGAGGGGTTCGTTTCGGCCCGTTTGTATGAAGATAGAATACTGTCTACTTTCTTGTACTGTGACTATACCCACTCTATTTTACCTTACTAAAATAGCAGTTTTTTTTTTACAGATAAATGAGACACGTACACGCCGGTCCAAACACCTAGGTAGGCCTGAAGTTGCCGCGCAATAACAATGCCCTACCGTACATCAGCGCCACGCGCAGCGCGCCAACTTCAGGCCTATCTAGTTGGTTGATCGAAGTATAACATAATATCTTAGAACTTTATAAGTTGTAACATTATTTATGGCCAGACTATATAACCATATGGAGCGCTAACTTACTATTATAAGCTATAATTCATGTCTGGTAAATAAAAAAAATATTTAATTTAATTTATTTAGAACATGGCCATGCTTAAAAAATACCTTCAAATTCTTTACCATTCAAGAGTAATAGAGACGGCAATATCTACCCGGAGAAAAACACTTCATTTGTAATAGAGATACATAAAAGTAATTTATAAAGGTAATTTATTTCAGCGTGCGGCTTTCAATGGATGTTAGCGAGTACTTGCCAACCAACAGTCACCAATGCGTATGTGTAACATAATATAATAATACATATACATTATGTTTTCAGTACCTTTGAAGAAGGGCAATGGTCACGAAAACAAGCAGAACTGTTCACAGCACAGCAGGCCAACTTGCTTCAGATAAATGAGAAGAAAGCCTTGCCTGCTAAAGAACTGCAGAAAACCATCATACAAATCATCAATGACATTCCTGAATATTCAGATATCGTAAGTTTTTGTATGAAACACATAAGATTTCACTGAAATTGTCAGTGCTCAGCTCTTTTCAGAAGAAAATTCCCTCTAGGGATCCTTACATATATGACATACTATATATGTTACCGATTTTAGGACAAACTAGTTTGGCCTAGGCCAAAGTTGTTTTGGGTTGTCATAAACAAATCACGAAATATAATAACCTTCTGACCTAACCTACTGGCTCTCTTCTGCGCTGCAGGACTTCCGAAAAACTAGTTTGGCCTAGGCCGGTATCTAAAATCGGGTTTAGTCGGTAAAATTCAGATTAAAAAAAAACACAGTCTTCCCTTCAGTCTCAGATTTTATAAAATATTGTTAAAGCGATACTTGCGCCACAGATAGGTAATCCAACCACAGCCGCATCAGTTAATACTAAAATGAAATATATCATTCATTACTTTATACTACACCTGCTCGGAAAGTACCTTCTTACTTTTTTGAAAACGATGCAGAAAATACATCATTACTGTCATATAAATATGCGGGCGGAAAAAGTGTATGAAAATCCATTGTTAACGTGCTTGAGCGGGCAGAAAAAGTATATGCAAATCTATTGTTGACGTGCTGTTCTTTTTTTAATATAGCATGAGCAAGTGGCCAGTATCATTTTGCGAACTCTGACACAAAAACTTTTTTCTTTTGGCATAATATGATTAAATTAGGTTACCTACCAAGAAGTTTATAACCAAGCTCTAGTATGTCAATTGTTACCTACTGATGTTATCAAAAGAAATCAAAACGTTAAAATCACGCGCAAATTGCCTTTTTTGTTTTATCTGAATTTTAAATTTGTAAAATTACTAGCTAGCTTCTGTCTAATGAAAGCTGAGACTAACTTTACCTGACACGGGTATGAAAAGTAGGTACCTATATTACATGTGGATAGGTACAAGTGTTTTTAAACATAATTTGTCTTTTATTTTCCTCGTAGGTGTAGTATAAAGCACTATGTATCACTCGGGAGAAAGTGCGATTCCCAACTCGTGTGTATTGAGGCCTTTGGCTTCGCTTCTGGGCTCAAACTACACCCTCGTTGGTAATCGTCCCCTTTCTTCCCTCGGTGAACAATGTACTATTCTTAAGCTGAGTTTGAGTAGTATCATACTGTACATACGTGATTCCAGCCAGATAGCTAATAACTAAATTTGTTTATTCTGTGGCCACTAATCTACTTGAAAAACTTGAGACTTCACTCCGTGGATATTTTTTCTGCCAGCGCCCTTATGCAAATAGAGTGATAACATTTACTGAAACTACATACTCTTTCGACCATAAACTATGTACAGGTCTCGGCAGTAAATAATGCACATCGTATCGTAGCGTCATCTCTGTCGCACGAAGCACTAACAGTCCGGTGACAGACGGGGCTCTACGAAGCCGAAGATAGCCGATCTGCATCATTAAGGCGCTTGATCCTTGAAATACAGCCAGATGGGTACTTTCTAAAGCCTACTCCTCGTTTACGGCTGGACCAAATAGCTTGAAAAAAATATATATGAATCAATAACTCTTTAAAAATATTTGCAACAAATTTTGGTTTCGTACGATCAAAACTTCTATATTAAAAAAAATAACAACTGTATGATGTTTTTTGGCTTAAATTCCCTACTCCTCCTAATCTGCTATGACGTTTGGAAATATTTACACGCCAAAAAATTAAGAATCTGTTGAACTTTAAATGCAACATATTTCAAGTATATCCAGTAACTTTTCCTATTAAAAATATCGAAATATGTAAGATTTCAAGGTCAAAGGCTAAGAGGTGCTCTGCGCGGGCGCAGGCATCAGTCATGCAGTGGCGTTCAGACGGGGAGGCTGTGTCACTCGTTGCCACGTACCGCACCCTGGCCTCTGATGACATGTTTGCGAAAATATTTATAAGAATTTTTATTTGTGTGCGTTCAGATAGTACTTTCGGCAATGGACTTAGTTATTTAGAGGATAAATTGTGCTGTGAAGTTCGCGCGTGGACGCTATAATAAACTAGAAGTTTGACGAGTTAACAAGGAACTAATACTTACTACTTGCTGAATGTTTTGTGCCCGAAGTCACCACCAACCACGTTGGGACATACTTATCGTCGGTGAAACGCGGGTGTACCGAATGCGGAGACACTCGAAACACCTCCAAAACCCCCTTTGATTCCTATCGTGACAATATATAGGTATAATTATTATTATAAACAGCTAAAGCAACAATTCACGCAAAAAAAGTTGCTCAAAATTTTGTTTTTACTTCTATCCAGCTAAATAAACTACCCAAGTATCAAGGCTCGGACTATGTATATGGTTTAGCTCCGCTTCCGACCTGTTTTTTTGGACCGGAGCACAATTTGAAATACTTGTTTTAGTTCATTTCAGAAAAATATGTCCCAGGCAGGCATATCAAAGCCGTGGTATTTATACCTGTAATATTATGTAGAGATAGTTGAATAACTAGAATTGTAGGTATAATACATATAGTTGATATATTATTTCAGGGGCATCTAAAAAGAGACCACCAGAAACAGAAGGCAAAGAAAATAATCCGACAAAATCTGCAAAAAAAACCAAGACCTGACAATATATTAATTCAAAATAATCTGTGCATGTAACCTGTAATGTCATTCCATCCATCCATCAGCCTCGTTCGTCCACTGCTGGACATAAGCCGTTTCAGGACTTTGTCATTCCCGGTGGTCATCCTGAAAGAATTGTCCATACTCACACACGCTGGGCAGGCGGGTTGATGAGCGCGGTGCCGGAACCCTCGCACCAGTGACGCCGCTGCCCGTTACCAGTCTGTTCCATATAAGGCCCGGCTATAAGGGATGGATATACCGCCATCCATCGGTCCTAGGCATGGTGGGTCTCCTGGTTTTTTGCCTGTGAGCTGTCCTCTTACTCTCCTCAGAATTACTTCGAGGGGGTCTCCAAATAAGATGGTGGTACCTCCACAGTCGAGCCCGGTATCAGCTCTACCACCTATCAAATATCATTGTCATTGAAATTATGTAATGTCATTGAAATTTTGTAAATATTTAGGGTCCCAACAAACGAACATCACTTTCAAAACGGTAGCCGTAGACAACGGTAGGTAACTGCACATGTCGAACCATGTTGGCGATAGCCATCGACTACCATCGAACAATGGAAGTGAGCGTCAGCTATTGGTTGCATTCGACGCGCTGACGCTGCCAAACAGCGCCGACTGTACTCGATTGATGGTATTGTCAGCGTTGTATGGTCGACTGCAACCGACGGCTGACGCTAACGTCATTCGGTGGCAATTTATGGTAAAGAATAGTAGACTGTCAGAATACAGTCGGGAACACTATCTCAACGAGTAACAAGATGTGACCAACTCGTAGTGATGTAGAAAAAAAACTACATCAAAATAAACCGGGTTGGCTAGGCGCAACCTAGAGCGTTTTATACAGTCAGCAAAAACAACGCAAATTTTCTGAAAAAAAATTACGTCAATAAGTAGCAAGTACTATGTTCGGTATAGCGTATCACAAGGTGCTTAAAAATAAGGTTTGCATGTCCTATGTTGGTACTAATATCAGCCTGATTTTATCGAATATCTTTTTATATGAAAAAAGCTTTCTTTAGCACCTTTTATACGCTCTGTCGATGATATATACTTGATGATGTGATTTTTTTCAATCAATAAAATTGTGCTGCTTTTGCTGACTTTACAAAATTTTTCAGGTTGCGTCGAGCCAACCCTGTTTATTTTGATGTAGTTTTTTTTCTACACCACGACGAATTGGTCACATCTTGTTATTTAATGACATAGGGTTACCAACTGTCACCCGACAGCCTAGTACGTTAAAAATTATATTCCGTATTAAAACATATTCAGCGTTATTTGTTATGTTTCTTAGAGAAAAGCATCGTCTGGATCACCACAATCTCTAAGCTCATTTATTGCTTCAGAAATGGAAGGCAAATGGAAGGTAACATAATTAAAATTTACAGATTAAAAAAATATATGTTTTGTTTATTTTACGTGCGAATACAATCTTCATAAAAATAAAATCTAAAAGTTGCATCAACATCATTGAAACCGTTTTTGAGTACCCAAATATATTACATACTATCGGTTTTATTATGAGACCCGCAAATAACCGATACATACCACTCAAGTCTCTAAAAGCACCGAAATTAACAAAAATTGTAACAAAATTATATTTTATCGATATATATATTTTTTTCGTCATTATCGTTCAAAAATCATTCAAATATAAAAACAGAAACTTTTTATGAAAAATTGTTTGACTGCAACCGACGACGGCTGACGCTACCATCATTAGACGGTTACCTCCGACAAGGTTCGACGTCTAAAGTTACCTCAATCCTCTGGCACAGTATAATACTGTGCCTCTGGCCTACCATGAGTCTGGCACTCGATACACGTTAGCGACAGCGTAAAACATTTGTATGAGTTTAGCGGTTCTAGCGGTATACGAGAGGAACCAGAATTTCCAATACATTATATTTTACGCAGTCGCTAACGTATATCGAGTGCCAAACTCATGGTGGGCCTACTGTTGACGGTTACCAACTGCAAAGTGACGCTCGTCCGTTACCGCTCAAGCCCAAGATTTATAAAGGTCTGACCCCAATATCAACTTGGTCACTTTCGGGTATCCTCACATAACCGATGTTGTTGTATATGTTTTATATATTTTCGCGATTTCAGTACTATCACCACTAGTTCGCGATTACTATAATCACTAGTTTGTTTTCAAAACTACCAAAATATCACCGTGTAGTAGTAGGTACAGAATGGTCACATCTCTCTGTTACAGCACCACAGCCTATTGAGCTTCAAAAGTTATAGTTTTATAGGTTTACGCATAAAACAATGCTACATAAATTTATTTCTACCTCGCTACGAGGTGTGAATCATTTTGACGCTAGCGATCTTTGTAGAGGGGCGCGGGGCGTCTGCGCAGAGGCATGCGGGGAGCAGCGCCTGTAACTCCCCGGAGGTGAGGCCGATTGCTCAAGGCCGTTGGCGTGGGTAATCACCTTAACCGCCGGGTACTGTATTTGGTAAAGACAAGTACATTTCGATTCCCGATTATGTATCTTCGGGGAAGTTGTATAGTATAATCAGGAAAGGTGTGGTTTAATTTACATGTCTAATTAACACCTACTAAACAACTACCTAACACCTAGCAAATATAACCCATATCCGTATCCCTACTATAAATGCAAAAATGTGTTTGTTGGTTTATTCTTCTTTCACGTAGCAACGGAGCAACGGATCAACGTGATTTTTTTTTATGACGTGATAGTTTATGGGTCGGAGAGTGACATAGGCTACTTTTTATCCCGGAAGAATGCAAACTAAACCAGCGCGGGCGAAGTCGCGGGCAAAAGCTAGTAAACATAATACATTTTCAGCACTTCCTGAGTTTCCTAAACTGCATAAGGATGAGGGAGTTCAGCGGCGCGCAGGACTCGCTGTACAACTGCTTCGACAGGACAATGTTCCACATGACGCTCGGCGGCGGCGTCGCCGGCGATAGAAACAAACACTTCCGATACGCCGCCCTCAACAGAGCCGCCATGCACACGCACTTCGGACACAAGTAACTTTGCATATTTTTCTTCTTTCTTATTCGCATCACAGATTCACAGCCCTGTTCAGTAAAGAAATATAAAAATTACAATCTACAATGACAATTCAAGAATTCAACTAAAATAAAAAGACGGTGTGGAAAATCTACAAAGTTATCGAATTCGTGTATCTACGCCACGATACCTTTACCATCTGATAATTGATTAATGGGCTGTACAACTAGTTCGCCCTAACTGAATTACTTATTAGGTCAGCGCCAACGAGTCGCGGGCAATAGCTAGTAATTGATTAGAAATATACTCGAAATTTCCACCTCTTGTATCGTATTCTACATTTTTTTTTAAATCAGGCCAGTCTTTTACGTGGCACGCATTGCTTGGACAGCAGCCCAAAGGGCATAAATTATAACTAGGTACTTTAATAAGCACAAGCTGCGTGCCAAATTATCAAAAAATACTTATTCTAGCACTTTATATAATAATAATAAAAAAACCTGGGCGGCGACTGTCACTTTAACGCACTTCAGGCTAGCGTTCGCATGCTGAGTCCTATTGAAATATACATACAATAGTTACTCACAGATTATCACTTAGAGGCTTGATGCGATATGTAAAAGTTTTAGCGTCCCTGTTACTCCATATGCGAAAAAACCCTCAGTGCGAAAGGGGTGGAAAAGTAGCAAAAAGTCGGTTTTTTATTAATATAAAATGTACTAAAGTTGCTATCAAAATTTCGTTTAAACAGGTCCTAGATACCATTAAAACCCATCTAATAAAATATAATTGCAGTCCATATGTCATTCTAAATTGTCAAACCAGAAGAATTGGTGTCGAAAAAGACCTCATTTCAATAAATATTTCTATCGAGCCGAATTTCTCCAATCGCGTTTCTGTTTTAACAGATCCCTAGAAAAGGAATTCAAAAATATTATTCTATTTTATCAAAATGATATATTATTTACTGAAGTAGATATGCAAGTTCTTAAAGTGTCGATTTTTTTCCGTAGCGCCTTAAGGCCAGGATATTCAGAGAAATCAAAATTTACATTATAACTATTGTCTATGACTACCTTCGATAAAATATATCACCAAAAGTAATATCATTAAAAAAGAATTTATTGAATATTTATCCCAAAATAGTTGTTAGATTAGATTTATTTATTAATAACAAATATCAAAAACATGTCAAAAGTTTATTACAGTACCAAAAGTAATATCATTAAAAAAGAATTTATTGAATATTTATCCCAAAATAGTTGTTAGATTAGATTTATTTATTAATAACAAATATCAAAAACATGTCAAAAATTTATTACAGTTTAGACTCTGCAAGTTTTTTTTTCTGTACAATTATGTTGATAGACATTTTTAATATTAAATATTTAGTAAATAAGTATTTTAAATTATAATTGCCGTACCCTTATGTTATTACAGGGTTCATGTTTTGCACTACACTTTATTTACCCACAACTTGAATGCAATGCTGTAACGTATGTATTCAGTTTACACTAGTCTATTCTGCTCAGTGGAAGCTGGCCGCTCAAAAAACTCGCAATTTTGAGGCGTTTTATTTATTATTTTGAAATAAGAAATGGGTTTTTAATATGACGGCCGTTTTAAATCATATTTCTTACGTTTATATAAGTTTTACTCTCCAAAACCTATTAAGGACCTGGTCTGTCCTATTAAGGACCGCTAGTAGTAGGCCACGCCCCCTGAAAGGGGGAGAGGTGGCTGGGACTTGGGCCACAAAAGAGTATCCGGTGTAGGGGGACTCAAGAAGTGCCGGAGGGCAAAAGAAGAAATAAGGCCCGCCCTCTGCGCATGTTCCCCCGGCTTCCCCCTTTATACCAAAGATTGGTGGAAACGGGGATGGGATGGTGGTTGTTCCTGGAAACAGGAACATTGGGTTATGTCCAAAACCTAATATAAAGCTAACGCAATTGAAATTATATTTATATGGGTTGTTTAAATGAACTATAAAAATAACGGTTCCCACTTTAAGGCGCTATATGCTGCAGAAGTGCTGCCACTTTAGGAAAAAAAAACATTATTTCCTTACTAGAATAATTATTGTTTTATTTTTAAATTTACAAACAAAATAAGAAGAGAATCTGACGTTTATCCGAGAAAACACGAATGCTCTCGCCTTAACTTTTTCTAAGACATCACTCTGACAGCTCGGGTTTAAAGTTATTTAATTTTGTGAATATAAACTACATTTTGTTCCAAATACCTAGATTGTATAATATTTCAGTGAAGTAGCAATGGAAGGCGTGCGCGAGGCGCTAGGGATGGCGCAAGAGGCTGGTGACCCCGCGTGTTTGTCGCACGTAGCAGCGTGGGCGGCGCGCGCTGGTGGCGCGGCAGGTAGGGCGCTGCTACCCCGCACGCCGCGCGCGCCCCGCGCCGCCGCCGCCGCCGCCGTCGCCGCGCACATACTCTCGCAGCATAGAGCCGTCAATGGTGTCAAGCCCGCTGAGGTTTTCAGTGTAAGTAGACACTTGTTCTAATTATTATTCAAAGTCATTGCAATTTCCAACTTTGCAAAAACGCCAAAAAGAAAGTTTTTTGAAAAACTAACATTTCATATAGGGGCCCTGTTCAAAACTTGTACGTCACATCCGTGATCGACTTCACAAGTGAATTCCACAGATAAAAAGCATTTTCCGTATTTAGTACTTGCCAATAAATGTACATTGACAGGCAAATTCTTTCGTGAAAAGAACTTTAGGGTAAGCATTTTTCTTTGACGAAGGATTATTTGATTTCTTGTAACAAATTATTACGTTTTTAATCGTTCTTTATTTGTTATTATATTCATAATAAATTAATGCTTATTTGATGAGAAAATTAAACGAACTAGTATTCTAATGCGCGCGCCGCCACACCATGAAGTTCTGTGATTCAGACCATCAACCTAGTGTGACCTAATTATCGATATTTGTATCGATGTTGATATTTGTCCATGATGCCAATGCATAATGAAAAAGGAGAATCGAAATTCTTAAAGAAAGAAAGTGTTTAATATCGATACCATTAATGGTATTACCAGTTTTATTGTTATTGTGATTGTTAAATAGGTCTCTAAAATATTATCAACCGTGTACTTATATTATTTAAAAATTCACTAATTAATTTGTTTGTTGCATTACATTTTATATTTCATTTCGTATTATTAACTATGCCGAAAAAAGCAGGGTTTCTAAATGTTTAATGTTAAAGAAACTTTACATATTGCGAATGAAATTAAAAAATGTACTGTCTGTCAATAAAAGCAACATTGCTTGAGACTAAGAACTAAGTTTTTGAATACCACATAGAGGATAGAGAAATATAAAATCATAATACCGTATTCTGTAATCCACTAGATCGTAACAAAGGGCGACTCGATTAACTACCTTCACTCTATGACGGACCTCACTCTGGCCAGTCTGTCGAATACGGCGGCGCTCTGGTCGCTCTACGGGAAGACGGAGATGACGTCCGTCTACTGCCAACTGCTGCTCAACTTGAACACTAGTATGTAGACTCATTTACCTTCACTCTATGACGGACCTCACTTCGGCCAGTCTGTCGAACAGCCCTGTGGTGCCATTGCTGCCACAAAATTAATTTTATCCCGGTTCAGCGCCTGTAGCACGATGTTTAATACGCGCGACGCCACTTAGTTGAATCACAAGTGCGAGGAGCGTGACATACTGTTAAATCGCATACACATCGTGTACAAGTCGCGGCATGATTTTTGACTGCTCGGCGAAAGTGGTGGGGGACTAGCCCATGTGTTCATTCGCGCACAAAATTACTAAGTGCGATAGAGAAAAAATGACTAGCGCAGTCAAGATCAGACGTCAAAAACGGAGCCGCTACTTGTACCGCTCCTCGCACTTGTGATTCAACCAAGTTGCGTCGCGCGTATAATTAAACATTATACTACGGGTGCTGAACTCCTCACATCCAGATTTACTTTTCTTTCTGCGTTTCTATACCGCAATGATATAATGTACCTCCTTGCGATGGATAAATCGCCAAGTATAAAAATATATAAATTTATTTCTATCATATAAAAGTTGTACTCTTTAGTAACAACTTTTTGTTTTAGAAAAATTGCATAACAAATGCTAGCCACTGCTGCAGTCCATTTCTTTTAACCCGTTCAGTTATTGATTTGCGATAATAATAAAATTTAAGAACGATAGTTAAATTGGATAGGTTTAATATATTATACAACAACTACCGTACGGCCAGACCTGATAACTCTGACCATACACACGAAATGTACGTATCGCAGAGAGCAGCGTGGGTGGCGGCGGCGGCGGCGCGTTCCACTGGACGGAGGCGTGCGCGGCGGCGGCGGCTGGTCTGGCGGCTGTGGCGGCGTGGCGCGGGGACGGACCGCTCGCTGCTGCGCTCTCCGCGCATCATCGCTCGCCGCTACTCGATGCTGTCGCGCACAGGGCGAGTGCTACTGCCGCCTTGTACGCTGGTGAGATTTTTCTACAAGTTCTACTTTGATTCTTCAACAAGCTTGTCAACCGGTTTCAGGGTTGGATTTTATTTAGCGATACTATAGGTTATCAACTTCGTGCCTACCGCGCCCACGGGGTACAGGGGTTGGCGGGTACGAGGTAGCACGCGACTTAGTGTGCAGGAGTCGTGCGCAAGGCTTTCAAAGTACACAGGTATGACATTGACAACTTTAAAATATCATAGAGTCTACAAAAGAGATCCATTATACATCGGTTTATACTACCCTAATTATAATGTAAATGTATATTAATTATAAGTTTGCTCTTGTTTATTAAACACATATATATATATTATTTCATTATATAAAATTTACATATGTACATATTAAAATTGGTTACATATATATATATATATATAAATAATTAATGTTTAAACGAGCAGCACTGGTTGGCGGAGGACGAGACGTCTCCAGAGCCGAGACGGGTGCGTCTCTGCTTCCGCCAACCTGCGTCACACGTCACTCCTCTCATTTTTATTGCATGCAGTGTTTACCTATAATTGGAGTTACACTCTATTCCTACTGTACCCTAGATTATATGTATGTTGTTAAGTGTATCATCTGTTGGTAGACCAAATAAATAAATAAATAAATAAATAAAATACCCTTATCTATGGAGCGACCTCCCCGGTGACTGGCCATTCGCCTTGGTCCGCGCCACGCGTCATGATCGCTCACCCTCCCGCCACACCGTCCGCATCCCCTCCGAGACCCCGTCCGCCAACCCCTATACCCCGTGGGCGCGGTAGGCCCGAAGTTGACAAGGTATAGTTGGATTCAGTTTGTACTTCCTATATCCTTAAGGGAAATATCCCCTTTGTACGATGCACGCAGGATGCCAACATGTATGACCTACATTATCAAAATTGCATTATAATAACTCGATTTAGTTATACCTTATTTTTAGGGATCATTAAACCACCGCCGCAAACTCTTGTCTTGCCTCTCCGAAAGAGTGCATTGGTTTCTGTTAAATATTTAAAGGACCTACTTAGCTACCTTTGGCTTATTAGTGAAAGCATGTATTTATTAATATATATATTTTTCATTAAATCAGTTTGCATGTTTACTTTTTGCACCAGCCAACCCCGTAATCTAAAGATTTGAGGACAATTTCAGGTAAATGGGAGGAAGCGGACCAAAGCATTCGACAACTAGCCTCATACGACAGGTGGGAGAGCCAGCTCCTGAAAGCCGAAATGTATTTCCTGAAGGGAAACCCCACCGAGGCGCTCGAGACTCTACACGACGTCCTCGACTATTGCAGGACTGAAGATGACAGTCTCCATTACGTATCATTGAGATTGAGAGCTATGATTTTAAAGTCTCAAGTCCAGCAGTCTTTCGGTGGAGTTCATTCGATGAACAACTCTAATATAATCCTGCTAAATGAAGCGTTGTCTATAGCTAAACAGTATCACTTGCACTACTTGGCCGCGACGGCAGAGATGCATATAGTGAATGTTCAGCTGCACTTGGGCTGTGTCAATAATGCGCTCAATCTCGTGAGGAAAGTGTTGCCGATTATAATGGCTCATGGAGGCGCTTACGACATAGCTAGAGGTAAAGGTTTTACTGTAGTTAGAGACTATTTTAAAAATATGAAATTTCAAAAAAGGCAAATTCAGAATTGGCTGTCAGGGGACTCCTTCCGCTACAGCCTAAATTCGGTGGTTACCTACGCCTACGTATAGTTAATGCATGTTAACCGTAGTTAGTGCATTGAAAGTTGTACATAAATTATGCAATTTATATCCTAAAACTCCCTCTGTATAATGTGTTTATCTAACCCTGTAAATTTTAAGTGTTAAATATTCACAAGTTGTGTTATCTCCGTAGGCCTGTTATTGTACACGAAGTGCCGCGTGGCGACAGCGCCGGCGTCGGGCGATGCGCGCGCGCATGTGTTGCACTCGTGCTGCACGATACTCGATTCTGTCAGGAACAACTTTCTCAAGATCGGAGCGCAAAGTCGTTTGTTAGAAACTTGGTATTTCCAGGTAAATTTTATTGTTTTTTTTGACTGACTTGTTTATTACTAATAATATAGATCACAGATATGTTTCTGTGGTATAAAGTATGCGCCATGTGGAGTACCGCGGATTATGACTATTGGCGGCGGAAGGGAGGGGGCTTTGGTACTGAAGCCCCCTACTAGCTTAGCTTGAAGCCCCCCAAAAATAGAAAAGGGCTAAAAAAATCCCCCCCTTGTACATACTCGCTCCGCCGCTAATGATTATGGCATTTTTGCATTTATTGCGAAAATTTCGCAAGTACTTTGACAGGGATCTGCTTTCGTGGCATTTAGTCTAGGTGTATCGAATTTCGTCGTGTACCCACTCTTCATTGCAAAATAGGCAAAAGATGGGCCTGCGTTTTCATGCAATGTAGTCTTAACAATCACTAGCAACAAATTATTCGATTTATTCCAATTCTTCACCAACTTTTCTGTGAACGCGATATAGTGAGAAAATATTTTTCGACACAATCTTTTCTTATTTTCTTGGCTGCTTTGTTAGCAAAAATAGATAAATCGGGATTTTAGAAATAATCTTGTAAGGTAAAAAAACTTACAGATCGGGTCCGTTAATAATGCACATCGAGCTAAAGAGGGATCTTCATCGGTATCTACATCGGCTGTAATCGTTTCGGCTTCGTAGAGTCGTCTCTGCCGCACGGATCACTAACATCCCGGTATCTACTAGAGCTGTTAACATATTTGAATAAAATACACCAAAATATTTTTTTTAGAATCGCGATTGAAAAATCAAACAAGAATGAACAATTATTACGAATCTTTATTTATATATTGTTGAAAGTAAATTATTCTTTCTTATCAAATGACACATTCCAATAAAGAATTTGAATCATCAACATTCTCGTTCATTTAATTTCGCGTTACAGTGTGTATAGGTTTCATGAGCGTAGCCAGGTTTTAGGGCTGTAACTTTTCGGGTGGGGGGGGGGGGGTTAAATAATTTTATTTCCTCGCTATATTTTTACTATTTTATGCATAAGTCACGAAAATAATACTTTGTATGAACAAGTAATTCAAAACAACAGGTTCTGCCTCCAATGTAGTGTGCAAATATAGTCGAGGACACAGAACCGCTTAATGCTTTATGTGTGTTCACCGTACAGAACGCTTCCGACATTGATTTTTATTCTGATATAGAACCTCCTCTACACTATGATGTTTTCCTAATTCGAATTATACAATTGAATACTAACTTGGCAATGTGATAGAAGCCTGTGAAAGAAATATTCTTTGATCATGTCTGTCATCCGAGTTGGTTCAATAATCCGAAATATTAAATATTTCGGATTAATATCATTTAAGGCGGTATGTAGAAAAAAATACGGGTACTTCTTTTCTGTGTATTTCATGGAATACACTGAAAATTGTAATAAACATTTTTGATAAATTATCCTCGATAGAAATAATTGTTGAAATGAGGTCCACAAACACACTTATTCTCCTCGTTTGACGAATACAAACATATTTCTGTGGGTCCGGTGAATAACGATTTATGTGTAAAATACTGATTTTACAGGAGAGCATAAATAAAAAAGTTTTGGCGGTAAAAAAATCATTCAAAAGAATTTGTTTAGTTTATAACACCAAAGTTACTGCAGCAGAAAACTTTGCATATTAAACTATTTTATTTTGTTTATCTTACTGTTTTAGCTTTATTAATTTCAATAATATCTGCGTTTGAATTTGAATTAAGCCCTTACTCACAAAACAAATTTTATGTGATTATTGTGAATATCGCATTAAATTAGATAAATCATTTTACACTACATAAAAATGCGAATTTTTTTTATGCAAAATGTCTTTGTTAACTATTTGAAATCATTATTACAAGTCTGATAAATTAAAACATGAACTTTTGACAAGACGTGTATTATATTGTGTCATCAGGTTATTAAATAAGTGTGTCATTTGTGAAATAAAAACAAATATTGGTAAATTAACAAGTATTTATTAAATTAAATCACTTAACACATAATTCTTGCGAAAAATTGTTACGTGTTATCAGTCTTAAATACCATTCGCCTTCAAAAAATAAAAAAAAACCTAATTTAACATGCTTAAACACCCTGTTAAAAACAAAATTTTTAATGCGAGATACGTAAAAAAACAATTCGAACCTAAAATACTAAACTTATCAAATTCAAATACGACAATACGCAATTAATTGCCCCGTTAAAGTAGAATGAAATAACGAGATATAAACAATTCGAATCTGAAATAATAAACTTATCTAAGTACGACAATATGCAATCAACATAGGATTATCATCAGTTTTAAGTAAGTTTGCCCCGTTAAATTATAATTATGAAATAACAAGGTACATAACATAAACAATAAATTCTAATGTGAAATAATAAAGACCCCTGAATAAAGACATACTACAGTCTACTCATCACATTTCGGACTCATCGTTAAATAATTGCTCCTCCAAATCTGGATCTACGTTTGCGACATCAGCACACGATTTCAAATTCAGGTAGAAGTCTCTTACACTTTCATCTATAAGGTCTAAAAGAGACATGAGGTCCTTCTTTTTTTCATTGGAAATAGGTAAGAAATCATTATATGACATTTCCTTGTGGATTGGCTCATCATATTTATGTCTATGTTTTTTGCAATCAAGTGTCTTGTAAGAATTTTCACCTAATTCCTGTTTATATTCCACGCGTGGATATGACCTTTTGGTATATCTCATCCACTTAACATCTTTGAAATAAAATCTTTCTTTGTTTTCATTATATTTTCTTATGTTGTAACAAGATATCAGTAATGCTGAGAACTCATAAAACATATTTCGGTTCATCTCAATCACCTCATATTTTTTCGAGGTTGTTCTCACAAGTTGGTACCAATCTCTTGGATGATGAATACGTAATGTCGTATGCTTTTTCGCTTTTTCGATGGCAGCATGAACATTATCGCATTCCATGCGCGTATGGCCAGGGATCAAACATTTATGATCAATGGTAATTTCTGGAAACTCGTGTATTGCTAACAGGAACATTGCCATTACATGGGAATTTTTATTCTGCCCAGGACAACAATCCGAGTAAAAAATCAGATGTTTAATAGATGCTGGCACGAGATTATGTATGAAATTGTAGATACACGACGCTATTTGGTTGGCTCCACGAGCAGCTATCGCTTCATGCCACATGTAGCAAAAAGATTTTGTGTTTGTTAGGTTGTTTATTGTAAGGTTGTATGTGTACAACTGTCTCTTATAAAATGTTGGGCCAGCTGTTAAGTTTGGTGTAGGAAGGCATTGCTGTAGATCAAAAGTCAGTACCATATTGTCATTCGCTGTACAAGAAACATATTTGTCAAGTGTTTTCATGTCATATGCAATTTCTGCTTGTTCGTGGTGGTCTCTTAGCAATAGAGAGAACGCCAATTTGTCTTCTTCAGATTTAGCTATGTCTATTTTCATTTTCAAGGTATCACATTTTACACAAGTGTCTAGTTTCGGACTCTTAAATGATAAGTTTTGCGCTTCAAAAACCTGTGTTTTATTAATTTTTTGTAGACCGTCGATTTACTCAAAAACTCTTTATACATTTTATCAATATTCAAACCGTTGGCCAAAAATTTCTTGGTAGTTTTACTTCTACCGTAATGACTTTCGTATGATGGAAAAGACAATATGTGTTGTTTAGCTTCTTCAAGTTGTTGTTCAGACACGGTGTACATCCTCTGACTGAATTCTGGATAACACCATCTGTCTCTTGCATCTTTTTGCACAGTATTTGCAAAAATTTGTCAGTTTCATCAAGAGTTTTCAATAAACATCCCTTGCAAATAGGATGATGTTCATTCGCGAAGGAAAGTTCGTATTTATTTGCAAACTCTCTTTGTCTCTTTCCTGTGGTATAAAGCCTAGTAGATTTTTTTTCTGTACTATAACAAATTTAGACGCATAATTTACTCTTTCGTTGTAACTTCCTAATGTCCAGTAGTAATTAAATACGTTTTTACGGAAGCTTTCCGATATTCTCTCACCACACTTCCTTTTACACGTTTCCAATGGCTTCATCGTTCTTTTTTTTACATATTTGCCAGTGAAAGTTGTGTACGCCATTCCCGTGTTCCTCAAATTGCTTCTCTTTTTCCTATCTGCTCTAGTTTCTTTTAACACTTGTCTAGGTTTCCTTTTCTTCCCTAAAGACATTCCTTCTTTTTCCCAGAACTGCTCTGCAGTAATACCCAATTCAACTTCTGCCATATCCTGATTGTGTAAGTTTTCCTGTCTGTCTTGAAATCTCGAGTCTGTCGATAGCACCACTAGGAATGACATCTAAGATGGATTGTGAATTGTGACAGTTTCCGGTTGTATTATTAGCGTCTTTGGTTGTATCCAAGAGCATATTTTCAACTACTATCATATCTTCATTTTCTAAATTTTCCTGCCTGTTTTTAAAATTATGTAAATCTTTTTCTACTAAAAAAGGTGCTGAGGAGATGGTGAGAATATATTACTGATGCTGCTGTCTGGGGAAGCACATATGCGTCTACTTTTGAAGTGCTTTCTATTGGCATCATTATCAGATGAAGAAGTTTCTTCATAGCTATTGGGAATATAGTCGTCTGAACTTGGCAATGAGTAGTCAGAATCACCTTGTTCAGATAATATTTGGTCGGTAACAATGTTAATATTTGATATTATTTCTATTAACAAATCTCTACATATTATTGTGATATCAGGATCTTTTAAATTTATTTCAGCGTTATACAATATTATCGGATTATTTTTAACATCCTCCGTGTTTTTATTTAGCATCTGAATAATTTTTGAGCTTCTTGTTGGTTTCATTCTGTCAAAAAATAAATAATATATATAAAATATATTCCATACGAGTACAAAGGTACCTTTTAATACTCATGCTAGGTTTTAGTAGCAGAGTTATGTAGATAGTTTCAACTAGATTTTATTTATTAATAATACTAAATGCTTGAAAACTATAGGCAAAGCGCGCGCAAACTTTTATAGAATACGGTAAGGTTTTACAGTATGCATCAGTTTATTCTATGTGAAAAGTGATATAATTTCAATGTTATGAGAAAAACGATCTAATTATATTTAATAGCTACATTATGGTACGGCAAAAAATATTTGTGATTAATGGTATAACTCACTTGAGAAGAGAGCATAAATACGAATTTATGCAGAGCTGTGACACGTCTTCCTCTCCTAAAGTAACCATTGGCACTGGAGCGCGTACGCACAAAAACACCCGCCCTTGGCCCTCAAACACCCGCTCGCCTGTCGAACTTATATCTGCTTTTACAAATGTGACTTATTTTATTTGGTAAATAGGGATACAAATCAAATTAAACCTCTTTTCACCGAAAAAAAATACTCATTCAATTTCGTGATAATAGGTATAATTTCAAATATATCCTTCTTCACCCGCTCGCCTGTCGGACTTATGTCTATT
The DNA here is from genome assembly GCA_934047225.1 of Ypsolopha sequella. Lineage (NCBI taxonomy): Eukaryota > Metazoa > Arthropoda > Insecta > Lepidoptera > Ypsolophidae > Ypsolopha > Ypsolopha sequella. Next base: position 13,155,374 of record OW203992.1, read on the forward strand.
GTCACGATTGCAACTAATTTTTTGTAGTAAATAAGGATACAATTAAAATTAATCCTCTTTTCACCGAAAAAAAAAAACGCATCTAATTTCGGGATAAAAGTTGTATTTCCAATTAAATCGTCTTTCACCAAGATTACAAAATTGAATACTGATTTAAGTATATTATACCCTTATAAACGAAACATGTAGTTGATAATTAATTTAATATGGGACTTAACTGAAGTTATATCATGCTGCACGTATTATTTTAGCACATAAACCATTATTACAAAGCCCTATCTCAGTTGTTTATTGAGATATCTTAGATCCTGATATGTTAAGATATTAATCGACATACTTAGATTTAGTCGATAGACTTTAATGTAAGATGGCAACTCTACGAGGGGAGGCTGAAAAGTAATCTACCTAACTATGAAAGAAAAGACGTAACTGGATAGTTTATTTTTATTTTTCTATATAGTCCCCTGCTAATAAAATGCACTTATTACATTTTTCAAATATTGAATTTAAGCCATTAAAAAAATATATTTTCGGTTTGTCGTCAAAATAGTCAGAAACCGCTGCCTTCATTTCGTCATCGGTCATAAACCTTCGTCCCCTGAGGTCTTTCTTGAGAAGTCTAAACAGAAAATAGTCACAGGGGGCTAGATCTGGACTATAAGGGGGGTGGTCAATGGTTTCGAAGCCATTGTCTTTAATTGCTAGCTTTGTTGTGCGTGCGGTATGCACTGGTGCGTTATCGTGCTGCAAAATCAGAATTCCTTTGCTTAGTTTACCTCGCCGTTTTTCTTTTATTATCTCTCTTAGTTGATATAATAAGTTTGAGTAATAATCAGCATTCATTGTAGTTTTCTTCGGGAAATAATCTATGAGCAAAATCCCTTCTGTGTCCCAAAAGATTGTAGCCATAAGTTTACCGGCCGATGGGCAGACCTTGAATTTCCGAGGCGGCTTCTCATCCTTAAATTTCCACTGTAACGACTCTTGCTTACTTTCCGGGTCCCATTGTCGAATCCAAGTCTCATCACATGTTACAATTCTAGAAATTATTTCTTCCTCTTTCCCTCGACTCATGTCCAAAAACTCTTCGCAACATTTGACACGCCTCTCCATGTCAAATGCAGTCAACATTCTAGGGACCCAACGTGCACTAACCTTGGACATGTTCAAATGCTCATGAATTATTTCATTGACTCGCTCTTTACTGACGCCCACATCTCTAGCTATCTCCCACTGCTTCACTCGTCGGTCCTCTAAAATAATTTTTTTCACCCTGGCTACATTTTCATCGGTGACGGCCGAAACTGGTCTTCCGCTACGAGGATCATCTTCGAGGCTCTCACGACCTAATTTAAACTGCCTTGACCAAAACTTTATAACAAATTCGGAAGAACACGAACTGCCAAACACACGTAACATACGCTGTCTGATCTCCGAAGGCGTATTCCCTTCTTTAGTCAAAAACTTAATCACCGCACGCTGCTCGATTTTATCCATTTTCACTTTCTCTACCGACATGTTCGAAACAATTGTAGGAGACAAATAAACGTGATGCAATAAACAAATGAATGTAATACATTTTGAAAATAGAATAACAAACGAATATAAATCCATATCAGCCAGCATTATTTTTGTATATATTTCTGACCAAGGAGATTACATGTCAGCCGCCCTACGTATGTAGATTGTCTATGCACTCCTACTCTACTTTGTTTGTTGATCTCTCGTGATGAAAAATGTCGGCGTTTATAATTACAATAAAATAAGAAGTTTATATGAAGAAAGTGCTTTTATTCCACTGAAGATAACTGCCTACATAGACCGCGTCCCAAGATATACATAAAAGGTTATGGGCCTAGCAAAATCAAGCTGGAAAAAGGTGAAGAATTGAGAAAATTTTTGCAATCACAATGGCGTCACTACAAGTCCAATTTCCGCAATTAAAAACTCCGGGCGAATTTAACAACTGGAAATTCCGAGTTAAAACATTACTGGAAAGGAATGGTGTCCTAGAGGCAGTCGAGCAGCAAGGAGACGTGAAAAAGGAGAGTAATATAGAATGGAAAAAGAATGACGCCACAGCGAGAAATATCATTGTGCAATGTCTGCCAGACAGATACTTGGAGATCATAAAAGGCGGCAAAACGGCTGCAGGTATGTTCAAGTTACTTGAAGAACATTTCGAGAGAAAAAGCGTGTTAAACAAACTACATTTACGTAGAAAATTGATAAACTTGAAATGCACAACGAGTTTGGAAGACCATTTTTTAATTTTTGAAAAGCTAGTGACGGAACTGGAAGCGTCAGGTTCAAAAATAGAGAGCCTTGATAAAATATGTTATTTGCTTTCATCGTTGCCTGAGGAGTATGAACAAGTCATAACATCTATAGAAACCATGAGCACAGAAAAAGAAATTTCTGTCGACTTTGTGAAGGTGCGACTGCTTGACGCTGAGATAAAGCTGAATGAAAAACAAGGACGGAATGAATATGCAGATAACGAAGCGTTCAGTGCTAATACTATCAAATGTTATCGCTGCGGGAAACCTGGTCACAAATCATTTGAGTGCAGAGCTGGACGAGGACATGGAAGAATAAGAAGAGGATTCAGAGGTCGTGGACGTGGTCGTATTTCAGAGAACAGTGCTGCGGCAAGAGTGAGTGATGAAAATAGTGATGAACTGGCATTCATAAGTTGCGTTGAGGCGCATGCATCAGTAAATAGTGAAATGCAATTGGTGGTAGATTCAGCATGTACCGAACATTTAGTGAAAGAAGAATTTGAAGGTTTTATGACAGATATCACGATCATGGACACTCCCACTAGGATTTATGTCGCAAATGGACAATGTATTTATACAAGTAAGAAGGGTAAGATAAGACTTAATATTAATGGTACAGATATAAGATTTGAAGCGTTAATTGTGAAAAATTTGACATACAATTTACTTTCAGTAAAGAAAATAGTAGAGACGGGACATAAAGTAAACTTTGACAATTCTATAGTCAAAATATTTAACAAAAAAGCTCAGGTGGTAGGAAAATTAAATGATAAACTATACTGTATTAGGGGTAAAGTATGTAATGACTCTGCTGATGATGAGCAATGCAATATTGTTAGTGAAGATTTATGGCATAGAAGGTTAGGGCATCTCCATCGCAAGGGTTTACAGATCATGAAGTTACCAGTGGGCAGAAAAGTTTGTCCAGAGTGCATGGAAGCAAAGTCAACAAGACTACCGTTCAAGTCAGTTGAAGGTCCAAGGTCAAGAGACGTAGCAGAACTTTTACATAGTGACATAGCAGGTCCAGTAAGACCAGCTACTAATGAAGGTGAGATATATTACCAAACAGTGATAGACGACTACTCTCATTTCTGTGAAGTTTACCTGTTGAAGAATAAAAGTGAAGCGACTGAAAATTTACTCTCTTACATAAAAAAGATAGAGACAGAAACCGGGAAGAAAGTAAAAAGGATAAGATCGGACAATGGTGGAGAATATACATGTAAGAAGATGAAAGATTTTTGTAAAAACAAAGGAATACAGTTAGAGACAACAATACCGCACACCCCACAACAGAATGGAGTAAGTGAGAGGATGAATCGGACTTTATACAACAAAGCAAGAACTATCTTAAATGAAAGTAATTTACCAAAGCAACTTTGGGGAGAGGCAATTAAGTGTGCTGTATATCAATTAAACAGATGTCCCTCAGCAGCTATACATAACAAGATACCTACAGACATAAGACTTGGGAAGACTGACCTTACAAAATTGAAAATATTTGGAGCAAGAGGATGGATGGTAAACGTACCAAAACAAGACAAGCTAAGCAACAGAGCAAAAGAAGTTAGAATGGTTGGTTATGCCAAGAATGGATACAGGCTTTGGGATCCAGTCAATAATAAAATATTGATATCAAGAGATGTTAGATTTGATGAAAACAATATCCGCTATAAAATCAAAGAAGAAAAAGTTGAGAGAAAATATTATGAAGAAAAATTTGATGAAGAAATGCAAGAAAGTATCAAAGAATCAAAGGAAATAATGACAGAAGAACAAAGACAAGAACAAGATACAGAAGAGATATCAGATAAAGAACAAGAAATATCAGATAAAGAACAAAAGACAACAAAATCAGGAAGGATAGTGAAGACACCGAATCATCTGCAAGACTATGAAACCGAATTCGAAACTAACATTGTATACTGTTTATGTATGGGTGACCCACAGAATTATGATGAGGCTATAAAGAGTGAAGAAGACTGGAGGGTAGCAATAGGAAAAGAATTAGATGCACATGAAAAACAAGGTACATGGAAAGTCACAGACCTACCTAAAGGTAAAAAGGCGATTGACACTAAATGGGTATTTAGAACTAAAAGTGATGGATCAAAGAAGGCGAGGTTAGTGGCAAAAGGATATCAGGAAGAGACATACACAAATGTATATTCACCTGTAGCAAGAATGCCTACCATTCGAATGTTGCTAAGCCATAGTTTACAAGAAAACCTGACAGTGAGACAGCTGGATGTGCCTACGGCATTTTTAAATGGTAAATTGAACATGGATGTGTACATCAAACCACCACAAGGTGTAAGCATAAAAGAAGGAAAAGTTTTGAAACTAGAAAGAGCATTGTATGGTCTCAAGGAAGCACCGAGGTGCTGGAATGAAAGATTCCATAAATATATTGTGAGCATGGGATTTGTACAATCACAATATGATTTCTGCTTATACAAGAAAGATAATGTATGGTTATTGATCTTTGTTGATGACATATTGGTATCAGGAAATTCTTCAGACATCATACAAAAACTAAAAACAGAATTTCAAGTTAAAGACATGGGCGAAATTAAGGAATACCTTGGTATAGAAATAGAAAGAAAAGAGAACAGACTGGAAATCCATCAAGGAAAAATCATAAAGAAGGTGTTACAAAGATTCAATATGGAAAATTGCAAAGGTTCAAAGACACCGATGGAAGTGAACTTTACAGTGAATGAGAATGAAGAAGTCATTCAAGTGCCTTACAGGGAACTTGTAGGCTGTCTTCTCTATATTTCTACAACCAGTCGACCAGACATTACTTTTGCTACTGTATTTCTCAGTAGATACTTGGACAAGCCAACACAGCAGTTGTGGACAGCAGCTAAACGAATATTGAGATACCTAAGAGAAACTATTAAGAAAACTTTGATCTACACCAAAGTAGACGGGGAAAAGGACATACATGCATACAGTGATGCTGATTGGGCAAGCGACAAACATGACAGGAAAAGTGTCAGCGGTAGTGCCATATTCTATTGCCAAAATTTAATTTCATGGACTTCTAAGAAGCAAAATATGGTTGCTTTATCAACAGCAGAATCAGAGTATGTAGCATCAGCTGTAACTGTATCTGAATTACTTTATTTGAAAGGACTATTGTATGACTTTGGTTGTGTGAACTCTAAAATCTACCTGTTCTTAGATAATCAAAGTGCTATTTGTATGATTGAGTCGTATGAGAACAGCAAGAGATCAAAGCACATAGACATCAAGGCACATTTTGTAAAAGATGTTGTGAATAAGAAATTAATAACTTTGAGTTATGTGCCCACTCATGAAAACATTGCTGATATCATGACGAAATCTTTAGTGCCATTAAAGCACAACTACTTTGTTGATAAACTAGGAATAAAAATTAACTAGGAACTCAGTTTATTATCTGACTAAGATTAAAGTTTGTAAGGCAATTTAAATAATTTGATTGTTATATAATATTTCCTAAAGTTTAAAAAGTTTTGTACTTAGTTCAAATTATAAAAATTGAGACGGGGTGTTAAGATATTAATCGACATACTTAGATTTAGTCGATAGACTTTAATGTAAGATGGCAACTCTATGTAGATTGTCTATGCACTCCTACTCTACTTTGTTTGTTGATCTCTCGTGATGAAAAATGTCGGCGTTTATAATTACAATAAAATAAGAAGTTTATATGAAGAAAGTGCTTTTATTCCACTGAAGATAACTGCCTACATAGACCGCGTCCCAAGATATACATAAAATGATACACCATTCGATAGAGAAAAAAAAATACTTTATCTTAAGCTAAGAAAATTGTTTTGGATATAACTTTAATTATATCGTTATTCACCGGACCCACAGATTTAATTAGATAGGTTTCAACAATATCTAGATTTTTGATTTTAGAAATTTTCTGGCTATGTTAAATTTTTTTATCATAAAAATAATAAAACTAAATTTATTTTGCTCTGAATCTGCCCCTCTCACACTGCGCGTTTTTTCGCTTGGAGTGACAGTGACAAAAAAAAATTCGCATAGCCTCTTGCAAAATACAGAAAAAAGAGTTACGGAATTTCTGGATTTCGTAACGCCATGTTATGATGTAACTATGAAAATATGCCCCGAGATTCCGATCATTGCTCATAAGTAGAGATGCAAAGTATAAAGAAACATATTCGATTGATGATCTTGGTGGAATGAAATTTCTATAACTGTGTAAAACTTTTATTCTTCAATATCTATTTTCGCGAATTGGTAATGGCAATAGGTACTTTTTTTAAAATAAAACAATGTTATTTCCAGGCGCAACTCTACAATGAAATAGGTAATATTGGAGCGAGGAATCAATGCGCTTGGATGTACAGGCAACTAGAAACACAGAACCCAGTAGAACAATCAAATGCTATGCTAATGTTGTATTGAAAATATGGAATTGAAATAAAAATACACGGCGGTTACGTTTTCATATTTATTACGATCTCATCTTGCTTACGATTATAAAGCCATTATGGTAAAAATACTGGCTATTAGTATATAAATAATTCAATAAATTTTATCATTAAGAAGTGCTTTTTGTACAATCTCCGACATAGTTTCCTTGATATCTCTGCAGAGAACCTCTGCGACGAGCACTTTAGTTTTGGGCTGAACTTCGGAAGCTACGTAAGCGCCTTCCCCAGAGATACTGGAGTCGTTCCAATAATGTCCGAGAGCAGCTTGCGATTCACATATCTTACCGAGTTGTAGTAACAGAGACGTGACATCTTCCAGGAGAGACGGGAATGCCGTACATATCCTCACAAGGGACTTCAGAACCGGTTGGAACAGCTCTAGTCGCAAATCACTTGGCAAAACAGAGAGAAGAGTCGATAACGTGTTCACGCAAAGTCTCGCTATCGACATAGCCTTCGGTAAAGCGTACTGAATCGACAAATGAGAAACCAAATCGACAGCGAATATTTGCTTTTCAAGAGAAGCTTGACTCAGAAGCTCCGGGATGAAATCTAAACAGATGTGCATTGAAGGTATTCCTTGTACTGTGACAGGTAATAATTCCATGGGATACCCTTGAAAGTGTACGAGCTTAGCCAGGGACGGCTCCGATATAAAGATTTGATGAAGGAACGAGCAGATGATGCTTCTCACTTCGCGTAAAGACCACATCAGTTCAGGCTTCGATTGGTCCTCTGAAGTTTCAAGACACGCTTCCAGCAGAATCTGTAGAGCAGCACTCTCTTGCGCTGCAACTAAAGCGTTTTTCAATTCTTCCCTTTCCGCGTCAGATGTTAATTGACCACTTTTCTCAAGTAATGGTTTGTCTTGTAAATGTCTGCTTAGCTGGCTCCTTGAGGCGGCTAAGCTCGCTTCCAAAATCCTCAATATAATTTTTAAAATCGGTCCACATCTGAACACCCTGAGGTCACATCGCAACACTTGGAGAGGATCCACGAGGACGTTCTCTTGTGTTACTGTAACGTTTTTAGTGATTCCGTCGTTGATGTCGAGCAGACCGTTGATCGTCATTATCCAGAGGCACCGCGGCAGCACAGTGTTCAGTCTCAGCCACACTTCTCGGTACAACTCCTGTATGTGCCTCGGCACTTGGTCTCCCAACACATTCTTGATGTACCTTACAAATGTTTCGGCAAACGGCCAGATATCAATAGGGTTCTTATTGAGCATCGCTTTTAGGACTTTGCCAGTTTTGTATGCATTTGTTTCTATGTTTTGGAACGCATCATTTATGATAGATTCTGTAAGTAGGATATCCACGAGATGTCGGCTCGTGTCTCCAAAGACTTGATCGTCCATCCAGTCGTCTACCAAGGACAGTTGAGGGAAATGTGTCGCCAGCAGTCTTAGAAGAGGACTGAACAGACCTCCATAACTCATCTGGTCCTTTTGCGCTTGATGCAGCAAATATTTTATAGGCAATTCTGATAGAAATGCTGCAGAATAACTTTTGACTTTTCTCCCGTGGGCCAAAAGTGTTGCTGCATTGGAAAGTCTGACATCCTCATAAAATAAAAGGTAATAAAGCAGAAGTAGCTGCGATGCTAGCGTGGGCTTCTCAATATTGACGTCCAGAGTACTCTCATCACTCTCCACTTCCATCGCAATGAAGGGTTTCCTTTGCGAGTCAAAATTGGCCCCGAATATGGAGTTGCTGAAAACTCTCCTGATCTCTTTTTCCGTTATCGGTTTGTTCATGTACTCGCTAGCTCCCTTGTTGTTGATGACAAGTATAGAGTTGACGTAGACTTCGACGAGGGCCGGCATGACCGCGTGCAGCGGCGAGGTGCAGTTGCAGATCTGTCGGTAGATCCAGTTCTTGATGGGCACCTTATGTTTGGAGAAGGCTCGTGATTTGAGAAGCTGGTGGATGCAGTGGACTGGCAAGTAGCCGGGCACGTTGCTGTTAAGGTTCACTGTCACCGGTACCTTCACTGCATGAGCTGTTACCACCTGTTATTAGAAATAGAGGATTATCTAGGATTATTTGTTATCATCTTTTTATGATTGGCAGTTCGTGGTTTAATCTTTTACCAGCTAGACATGTTATACTAGGGCTAGGATAGAAAACACGTGTACACCTTGTTTTCACCGATGATTTTACGTCCCAACGTAATAGGGGGTGAGCTTTAAATAGTACTTCAGACGCAAATTACGCGTTTCATGCACGTTTACCGTAGCACAGTGTTATTTTACTGATTCACTGATCAGCAAGTGGTAAGTATACAAGTGCTATTCACATGAATTCCGAGAAACTCATCGGTACATGCTCGACAGGATTCGAACCCTTGTCTCGAGATTGGGAGTCCTATCGACTGAGCCATTGCTGCTTGTGAATTCATCTAAAAAGAAGTAGCACTTCAGGACTTGGGTAATGGCAGACCTGCTCGGTAAATATCTCAGTGGTGAAGGCCTGCTTGATGCGCGCGAGTCCGTTAGGTCTGACAGGCACGCGCATGCCGAGCGTAGCGCACACGAGCTCGCCAACCGCCGCCAGCTGCCCCGAGTGGAAGTGGATCGCGATCAGCAGGAGCATCTCGCCGAACGACGCGCCCACCCCGGAGTTACTGGAACGAGCACTCTGCACTGTATTGTTGAGGGTCATAGAGAAACTGCAATGATACTTGGTTTGTTCGAAATAAATTCCGACAACTTTCAATGCGCTTTCGCACGCTGTGATTGGCAAAGCCAACACCACGCAGTGATAGAAATAAAGAAGCCCCGGTGAGAGTGCATAATTATAGTCAAGTCTAAGCAAAAACACTGATTAGTAACTGGCGATAGTAGTCGTCCCACAGATCACTTAGCCATATGGTTTGTGACTCTTCCAATACGAACAACTTTTTGTGAAAACAAAACGACAAATTGTGAAAAATAAAACAGTTGTTTTAATTTACATTTTCATCGAGTAGGTATGTAACTGTATTTTTTTCGCGATTTGAGTATTCGTTCCATAGTTGTACGTTTGGACGAGTACTATCTATCGCCAGTTTTCAGCTTCCGCAACATCATTTTAACACCCAGTATACAATAATACCCTGACTGACTGATCTATCAACGCCTAGACCAAATGGCTGAATCTAGGAACATGAAATTTGGACTGTAGGTTCATTGAACTATATGTACCTATTCTACTAGAAATGGTGTTCCGAATTTTGCGCTTTAAGTTACGGTTAGATGACTACGACTAATCTAGTCCCTTGCAAGCGAGCGAGTGAAGTGGGAAACAGCCAACGCTGCAGTCGAGAAAATGCGACCTCCTTTGTTCTCATTCAAATGAAATAACGGTGCAAATATAAAAAGTGGACTATAATAGTTATTTTATATTTATTTTGATAAGTTACTAATATGTTTTGTATTTATTTTCCAATAAAACGGTATTTTATTTGTCCGTATGGTCCCTGGACTACCTACGTTTAATAGTTTGATCGTCAGAAGACGCCCGCCATACACTGATAGCAGGATAGCAGATACAAATTCTACGCGTGTAAGAGAGATGGCATTGCGCCATCCGACGATCAAACGGAATGAAGCCCTGACTGTGGCATGAATTTAACAGGGAACTGGAGTCTAGTAGTATATGTCTCTGTGTAGGTTCCATAAATAATGTAGACATCGCCTAAAAAGGGATTTTAGGAAATTCCCACGGGATCGTGAGAAACGGTATCCACGCGAGCAAAGCCGCGAGGCGTCCGCTAGTTGTTACAAATTTCAATATTGATATCTTTATTGTAAAATAACATTTGACTCGGTGAACAGCGCCAACTATACTAATCGTCGCACATCTGTATTCATCCATGACATAGGTAAACGTAGCGGCATCTATTGGTATAATAAGGGAACTATATACAGGGTGGAAAAAATTTAAGGGCCCTGGAGGGGAGCTACCTTAAATCGTTTAGTTAGCTCATTTTACTGAAAGGAAACATTCCTTTATTTTTTAAAAGAAACAAAACTGCATTCAAAGATATTCTGAAATTCGCTTGTCTCACCCGGGAATCGAACCAACTAAAAATTAAAAAAATAAACCCTGGCTATTTTATCATACGAATCGGTAGGATTATTGTTCAGAATAAAATTTGTCTAATAAACATTTGGTCTTACAGTCATCTGTTGTACGAGATACTCATGAAATTAAATATTTATTACAAGTTCTTTGTTAACAATACCTAGTACTGTTCACTTGTAACAAGTAAATGAAACGTTCTAATTTTCTTATCTCTCTTACATCCAAAGACATCGTATGAAGTACAAGCTTGCTAATGTTATTTATCTTAAGAACCTTGTTGAAGACTTCAATAAGAAAATCGTTAAATGGTAATAATAAATGTATGCAGAGCACAATTACTTCTTGCACTAGGCGTACTGACGAAAAGTTCAAAAAAGGAACGTATTTTTTTTGCAACGCGGAGCAACAAATTTGAAGTTCGAACCATAAATTTCGTTCGAAATTAAAATTTTGTTATGTTTTGCTTTCATTCCGTGCTGTCATTGTGTAATAATGGTGTATAATTATTACTTTATAAGTAAACAGTACTAGGTATTGTTAATAAAGAACTTGTAATAAATATTAAATTTCATGGGTATCTCGTACAACAGATGAGTGTAAGACTTTAGTTTAGTAGACAAATTTTATCCTGAACAATAATCCTATCGATTCGTATAATAAAATAGCGAGGGTTTATTTTTTAAAATTTTAGTTGGTTCAGTTCCCGGGTGAGACAAGCAAATTTTAGAAGATCTTTGAATGCAGTTTTGTTTCTTTTAAAAAATAAAGGAATGTTTTCTTTCAGTAAAATGAGCTAACTAAAGGATTTAAGGTAGTTCCCCTCCAGGGCCCTTTCATTTTTTCCACCCTGTATATACTTACTTTCATATACCGTTTTTTGATATGAAGTTCCTTATTATTGCACGTTACACTCCAGATATTTCTTAGCGAATGATAGCTAGGCCGAAAAATGTGTAGGTGGGACTTCGAACGTCACGAGTTCATGACACTTGCTACAGTACGTTAGAACTTCGTTCTAACTGGGTGTCCCACGACACCGCTCGTTTTTTTTATTTGGATTACCTACAAGCTTTTGTTAAACTTCATCTGTATGTATAACGTATGTATGGCAGTCTACTTCATGTACAGGAGTTCGACTTTAAGTTCTTACATCCCCGGAGAAGCAGGTTGTATGAGAGTTGGATTGTCTGATAAGTTACTCTGAAGAGGCCTTAATGTACATTAATATATCTATAGCTATTACTCAGCAAGGAAACCATAGCACACTATTATATTAGTTAAAAAATGTAGAGATGTTTAAAAGTACCTTTCAAAGTAAGCTTCTTCTTTGACTAGCCATTGTACCCACTCTATTGCTTTCTTTTCATGGTCTGTGGCAGCTGAAACAGTAAAATATATTTTATTGAAAAATCACTGATAAATAAGTATACTTTGTTATATGAGTACATAGTGGGTGCAAATTGACAGGTATTAAAATATTGGGCCTGCCCATACAAAACTCACAGGTTTTCAAAATTAGAAAGATTTTTTTTTGTTGTTTTCTCATGTATGTTTCTTTGAGAATCTGTTCAGTAGATCTGTAAAAGTAAAGTTAAAATAAACATACCCATTAGAGAAGGACAAGCAAGTATCATGCATAGACTCAGTGAGACAAATCTGACGCCAGCAGGGGTAGGTGGAGGCTTCTGAGTCACTAATCTCAGAAGGCAAGCCACTTCATCATCTTGAAATTTGATTCCTGCTATTCCTCTCAAAGCACAATATAATCTCAACAAGGCAGAGGCTTCCACTCCAGCAGTGGCATCCTTCAATCTGTTCAGCAGTTCCTGTCTCAGCTTAGAGAGTGCAGAATGGCCATCACCTTTAGCCCTTTTATGTGAATTTCTCAGAAATGTAGCAAACCATGCTCTAGTTGTCTGATCAGAGCCTAACAGTAAGCCAGACATGTACGAGACCTGTAAACAAGTGTAAATTTGTTTATACAATTGGTTATAATATTTTTAAAGAGCAAATCCTAACAACCATTTAGGTAGGGGTTTAGATAAGGGGACACTATGCAAATACTTTCAAAAATCCTTCAGCGCTGAAGAGAGCCTGTAGGTTAGGTTAGAAGTTCGGGTATGGCTAGTCACTGAATGTAGTTCCGCAGCCGCCATACATAACCTTTGTAGCTATTTCTTTATGACAACCCAGAAATCCTTCAGTGCAGAAGATTGTGCCTCCTTAGGTCACTAGACTCTCTGACCAGTATTTACTTACCAAATCATCAATATGATGTGTGAGGGTAAGTTTTATTATAAGAGCTGGTAGTCTTGAAGCTGAGGCTGCTTTAGCTCTAACTGAGGCTGCAATATGTGGGCATGCAGCACAGAGAGTGGTCAGTGCCCGGCCTCGCAGCCCACACTCTTCTCCTCTCTCTGCATTCATCACTAGGGATTCCGCAACTTTAAATTAAAAAAAGATATAGAGATTATTATTTTGTACAGTCATCAGTAGAATATCAATAACGAAAAGTCCCAAGTGGCCAAAAAACACATCAGAAATATTATTTATCCTTTTGTTTTTAAAACCTTAAAGAAAAAATATTTATCATATTATCAAGATAATCAGTATTTATTTATTATTTAATGTACTTAATTATTTCATCATACCTTCTTGCAAAGTATCAGGCATGTTAGCAACAACCCAGGAAATTATAGTAGGGCCTCTGTTGACATGCAGTAGGACTTCAACAACATCACAAATATTTAGTTGGTTTGGCAGCTCTGCAAGACTTATGCAGATAACATCAGTGATTTCCTCCAAGTAGACTTCATTATCAAACAGTTCAGAAGGCTTGATTGCACAATCAGAGTTTGAGTTTTTGTTTTGATTATACTCTGTCAGTTGAGCCTGCATTTGCAATATCTCAGAGAGCACAAGCCTTACACGGCGAGCTGAATCTGACTGTTCAAAGTCATTTGCTATGCCATTAACAATGTTCTGAATAAGAAAAGATTCCGTACATTGGGAGCCATTTTTTTGCCTGAAAGAGTATGATTTAGGTTGTTGAATCTATTAGTAATTCAAATAGCTTAAATAAGAATGCTTTGGTTGTCAAGATGTTAGATTACTTACCTCATCTGTTGTTCCTTCTTAAGGTCTACTTCTAATGTGTGAAACTCTATTGATAACAAAGAAACAATAAAGTTCACCAGGTCTATGCCAGAGATCAAGGTCAGAATATCTTTTTTTGCTTCAGCACAATACTGCGTGATGTCCAGAGGAGTTATCAACGCCATACGTACCAAACATGGTATTATCGGTCTAATTTCGTCAGGAGAACATTTCATCAACATGGGAATGTCTACATCTTTTAAAGCTTTAAAAATATGAGGCTGTACCGGCTTCATAAATACAGCATCCATTTTGGAGGTTATTAAACAGTGTTCTCGAAATGTTTTGACAGTTTGACAAACATATTAGGCTACGTTTCAGAACGTGTGATCTTCGTGCGAAATTTCACTCGTTTTTAAGAAAGAGACAAAGCTATATACTAGAAAGAGAAAGAAAGATCTGGTTTTGAAACGCTTGCGAGTGATTCCCGTGAGAAAAGCGTTTTGAAACGGTCTGGAGTGACATACGTCAAGTAAATATATAACCTCAAATCAAAATAAATAAATTAAGTAAAGTACCTAAATACCTATTACTTTTAATATGGATTGCATTGCAACCTTTGCATTTGCAAGCCATAATCCTGTAGAAGCAGTTTCGAAACATTTTCCCGTATTCGTACGGAAATGTTGAATTCTATTTTCAAAAATTGTCCGAATCCCGCGAAAACTCCGAAATGACAACTGTCAGGCGAATTTTAACGGTACCCAAACAGAGTTAGAAATCGCACTTGTCAGTGCGATATTCACATTCCCCGAAAGCGTTTCTAAACACTTAGCGCAACTGTCAGGTAACAGTTCGTTTACCCTCGGTTTCACTCGGGTCGATTTTTGAACGATGCAGGGTAAAATTCGCATCGCTCCGAGTGATAATCACACGTTACGAAACGTACCCTTAAAGTTAAGTCAATCAGTAAATTTCAAGAATTGAATTTCCATTTTAGTACAAATAATTGGTTTTATTTGTGACCAATTTACTAACATCCAATTTTATTATCAACAATATGAAAAAAATAATCTGTCATTCAAAAGTGTCAAAAAATATTTTTTTTTGTTTTTTTTTTTTTTTTTGTCATTTTTTTTCCTTTATGGAAAAGGCTAAGAGCTTAAGCCCATACTGCCTAGTCTTGTTTTGGTTTTTTTTCCTTGCTTGTAATTACAATCGAGGCTAAAAAGCCTTGTCTTTCGTAGCTATTTTCTTCAATTTTGTATTGTATAATCTTCAGTATTTTATAATCGAGGCAAACTGCCTTGTCTAACGTATTTATAAGATTCATTCATTTTATAATCCAGTATTTTTAGGTCATATCCGTATTGTCAAATCAGTTATGTAGGGGTCAATTCCGGTATTGTTATTTTTCAAATAACTTCGATGGTATTCTTGATAAAATTATAAATGGGGTAAAAAGTTTCTGTATTCTTGAGAAGTTCCTGAATAGAGCGCGGGACATCCAGGGCTTCTTTATAAATATTCAATAAATTATCAATTAATACTAGTCTTTGTATATTAAATTGAGGGCAATCAAAAAATATGTGGTTCAAAGTTTGAATTTCAAAATTACAATATGTACAATTTGGGAAAGGTATCATTTTCAATCTGTGTAAATGTTCATTAAATCTGCCATGTCCAATTCTTAGACGACATATTGTTGTATAAAAGTTTCTATGTATATATTTTCCGGTGATGAACCATGGTTTCTTGATATCCGAGTTAATGTTACTATACCATTTTCCTTTTATTCGTGTTGTTTCTTCCCAATGGAGCATCCATTGAAGTTTAATATTCATCTTAATGTCAGTTTTGCAATCTGAAGCTGGCAACTTAATATTTTTGATAGATATTTGATGAATATTAGGATTTTTAGCTATAGAGCTGGCAAGTTTATCAGCAAGTTCGTTACCAGGAACGTCAATATGAGATGGAGCATAGCCGTCTCCATTTACAAGCCATGAACGGAGAAGTATGGCAACATAGTATCTGGTCCGGCCGGCACTAACATAACATAACATTCTCCGCTCTTCGCTCCCACTAAAACGTCAATTTATGTCTTCACTCGTTCTGTAAGTTTTGTTTAGTGAAATTCTCGAAGTTTAAACAGTATTGCGATTGCCATATCTACAAATACACGTAAAAGTAAGTGGAAATATAGTTAACGTTTGTTTATTTGTGTAATTTACAGTATTATTTCCTTGGGTACTAATTTGAGGTTATATTTCAGATGCCGCGGCGTTGTTGCGTTCCAGGGTGCGCAAGTAACTACGACAGTCAGAAAAAAGAAGGACTGGTATCCACCTTTTCGTTTCCAAATGATGAAAGTATTCGTCAGTCTTGGTTAAGAGCTATTCCACGAAAGGATTGGACGCCTAGTTCCAGTGCCGTAGTTTGTGCAAAACATTTTGTGCCCACCGACATTATTAGGACCGAGCGAGTGGTTGATAAAGATGGAAATGTCTTACAGCAGATGTTGAAGAGGCCTAAGTTAATGGAGGGTGCAACACCATGCGTATTTCCAAACTTACCGAGTTATCTTTCCATATCTGCACCAAAATCAAGAACCAACCCTGAAGACCGGCACCGTAAGGAACAACAAAGGCAAGAGGATGCTACCAACGCTTTTCTGAACAGTGATATGATCAAAAACTATAACGATCTTGTACTGAAAATTAATTCCGTTATGTCACAAAAGTGGAAGTTTGACCGATCATCAGATCACATGCGTTTATATGTGTTAGATTGTGCAAATAGTGAGGATGACAGGCTGTGTGTAATGTGTAGTGTTCTTGTGGATGATACTTTAAAAATTAAGGTATTTGTGGGTGAAAATGAACTCTCTCCGAATGACCTAAGTTGGGTCCTACCCCAAGATCAGAAACTGACACGATGGTCTCAGCTGGAAAATATTCTTGCGAGATATCAGACGAGTATGGCTAGCAATGGTGTGTTGCCGACAAAAGAATTTTATTTGAAAAAAGCAATACATTACATTGATAAAACCATTTCAATGAACGTCGATAGCGTTGAAGACATTACTTGTGAGTCTAAACTGATTATCATAAAAGATCAGCTTTCCAATATGGTTAACAAAAAGCGTCAATACAGCATGATTACCATCTTATTTGCTTTTGTTATGTATTGCCAGTCTAGTTCATCATATAATTTACTTCAAAATTATTTATGTTTGCCAACAAAGCGATATTTACAACGTATCTCTTCCTCGCTGACCATTTCACCTGGATCTTGTAATCCGACTGAACATTATTTGACCCATATGGTAAAGACATTGACTGATAGAGAAAAATACGTAAATTTACTTATAGATGAAATATATATTAAAAGCGGGCTCAACTTCAAATCATCTAACATATCTGGATATGCTCATAATAATGCAAACTGCATGGCCACAACGGTACAAACATTCATGATCTCTTCAGCTTTCGGTCATTTCTCGGAAATAGTGAAACTATTGCCAGTAAAGGCATTAACTGGTAAAGATTTGAAAGAAGTTGTGTTAGAAGTAATAACATTTGTTCAGGGGCTAGGATTCCAAATATTATGTGTTATTACTGACAACAACCGCGTGAACCAAAACCTCTTCAGTTTGCTTTCCGATGAATTCAGTATGCCAAACCCACAATATGAAGATCATAAAATTTATCTGCTATTTGATTTTGTTCATATATTTAAAAACATTAGAAATAACTGGCTGAATTTAAAAGATGAAATGAAAACTTTTATTTACCCCGATTTTCGCTCAAATGAAATAAAAACTGCTTGTTTTCAACATTTAAGGGAACTGTATGAACAAGAAAAACTTAACATTGTCAAAAAGGCTTATAAATTAAATAACAAAACTATGTATCCAAATTCGTTGGAAAGACAAAATGTTTTATGTGTAGATAATACTTTCCACCATTCTACAATAGCAGCGCTAAAGTTTTCAGAAAAATATAGTAGTACTGCAGATTTTCTGGAAATAATTAGGCAATGGTGGGATATAGTGAATTGCAAAAATCCATTGAAAGGTAAAATTAAACGGAATATCTGGAGTTGTCCAATTGAGAACATAAGTGATTTCAAAGTTAAATTTTTGGAAGAGTTCGTAAATTGGCTTCAGAAATGGGAAGAAATGAATGAAAGGGTTGGTTTTACTAGGGACACATTTTCTGCAATCAAAAGGAGTACGAAAGTTATTTGCCTTATTATACATGATTCATTAAAAAAACTTAATATGAAATACATATTAATAGGCAAGTTTCAAACAGATTGCTTAGAACAACGATTTGGTCGTTATAGGTCTCTGTCTGGGTGCAATTATAATATATCATATAATCAGATAATTGAGTCTGAAAAAAAGATTCGCATCCAGCATATCCTGAAATCAAAGGAATGCAAAAGTATGTTGAAAGAACTATCAGCTAGTTCTTGCGAAGTGGCTAATGCTGATAATGTTGATATCACAGGGTTCATGTTTATAATAACGGAGAGTAACTACCTTGAAATTATGGAAATTGATGAAGACGCAAAGCTGTATGTGTGTGGCTATGTAGCTCACAGTGTAAAAAATAAATTATGCTGTCGCTTATGTGAAAAATATGTTGTTGAATCAAAAGGTACTGAAACAGATTCACAATATTTCAATTACTTGCAGAGGGGTGGTTTGATTGTACCTACTGCTTCTGTATGTATTATGTTCTACCACATGTGTAGTATTTTTGAGTATATAATAAATAACAAAATTCTAGAAAGCAAATTTCTAAAAAAAGGCGACCACAAGGCTGTTTTGTATAAATTAACAAAAGCAAGCCTAGAGTCAGACTTTATCACCATCTATTTGGTAGAGAAATGTGAATGTGGTAACACATTTGACAGATTGTTTCAGTCCATTCTGAAAATAATGTGCAATATTGTTTTAAACAATTACCAGAAATTGATGAACAATAACAATGAATGTAACAAAGGAAAAAAGAGGAAACTTATGACATTAAACAACTAAAATTGCTAATTTGTAATTTAAATGTAATATTTATTGTAATGTTATATTGTAAATGTGTTAAAAAAGGCATATTATAAAATAAATGAATATTTGGATGATGGTGAAGCATGGTGTTATAGTGATACTGATTTTAATGATAGTAGATAATAATTTAATTAATTAATATAATTTCCTAACTATTGATTCCTCTTAAGAGTTAACATTACTTAATTACAGACTGTAAAAGGAAATAGACTATATGAGACAGGTAGGCAAAGATATACAAGGTGACTTTATGATCATCGTCCAAATTCATACTGGAGGCTTGATAAGTGATCAGTATCTTGGATCAGTAACAATTTTTGTGAAATTCGTAAAATGAAATTTCGGCTTCCCATAGAAATTCAGTTCCAGTCCCGAGTGAATTACTATGGGGAGTCGAAATTTCATTTTACGAATTTCACCAAAATTGTTATTGATCCATGATACTGATCACTTACCAAGCCACCAGTATGAATTTGGACGATGATCAAAAAGTCACCTTGTATATGTTTTTCTTTTTTCATTAACCTGAATTCCTGCTGTCTTGTATTTTCTTATCCCTTGGTTAAAGTAGATATAAGTAATTTGATGTATAGTATAAGTTTATGTTAAAAAAAAAAGACATGATCTTGCCAAGTTTCTTGCCCGTTCTTCTTAGCAAGACTAATCGAATGGGCGGAGGTAGGCATGTATTTATATATGTAACCTATTACTATGTAGTATATAGGATGGGATTTGGTCGGCTGCCTGGATTCGTGCTGGGGGCTCGGTTGGTGATCATTGAACCTGTTCCTGGTCCCTGGCCGGGTCTCCGGTATGGGTTCGGGCGGTTGATTGGATTTCACCTTGTATAATAATATTTTACCTATAATTTTAATCGTATATATATTGCTACATAAATGAAAAAAACATTTAATCTAAGTAGTTCATGTACATTTATTATTTTATTACATATATTTTTATAAGATTAAAATTTGACTTGTGAAACGTGTATTATATATACCTACTTTGCAAAATAAACTTTTTGTTTTTTTTTTTTTTTTTTTAAATAAAGGATTGCATTAAAAATATATATTTTTTATTTATTTCCTATTAATTTCACCTCTAAATGGGACTTGTTTTATATTCAAGCATGATGTGATGAATTAATTAATTGATGATCATAGATGAGAAAGGACCATAGGACCACTAACTGACAGCTAGGCGACGTTGCCAAACTTATGTTCATGGCTTGTAAATGGAGACGGCTATGGATGGAGTCCAAATGAAACGTATTTCTCTGTCTTGATTGAGCCAAAGCCTGCTACATTTTTGCCTTATGTTGTAAATAATATAGTTTGTGCTACCACTGTATGCAGGATTTGATAGCGCCATTAAAACGCTCATGCTGTCCGAAATTATCAACCATTTCTTGAAACTGAGGTTAGTTAATTCTATATATTCTAAAGCTGCATAAATGGCCTGGGCTTCTGCTGTATATATACTTGCATTTGATGGTAATCTGAAGCCATGTCCCAATTTAGTGACAGGATCATAGTAAGCCATGGAGACATTTTCGTTACATACTGAGCCATCTGTATAAATTTGTCTAAAGTTTCTGTATTCATCCAGTTTATTAAAAACTGCATATTTATCAGTCAGTGTCCTATCTATATCAATCATCAAGCCATAGAATTTGCTCTCGTACGATCCTTCATAACAGGGCAAAGTGCTACTGTTGTAAATATTATATTTACTCTTATAAGTCAAAATTTCTTGAATGTTCTGAGTTAAAAAGTTATTAGAGTTGAGTCTTAACAGCTTGGAAAGAAGGAGATTGCCATCTTCAGATAACAACTTAATAATGAAATTAAACTTTAAATTAGTGAATCTGATCATTAATGGACACAAGTTACACTCAATTTGCATTGAATTAATGGGAGATGATTTAAAGGCTCCCAATATTAATCTTAAATTAAAATTTTGGATCTTTTCAAGCTTATCTACTAATTTTAGATCTATACAGTAACAGAAAAAACCATATTCGAAGTGACTTCTTACAAGGGATTTGTATAAAGTTAAAAGAATCTTTGGATCGGCACCCCACTGGCTACCAACCAAAGATCTTAAAATGTTGGTAGCTTTTAAAGCTCGTTCTGTTATGCACTCAACATATTTACACCATGAGAGATTATGGGTAAAAATTACACCCAAAAATTTTGCTTGTGGCTGAATTGGTAGTAAGTTATTGTCATATTGTAGCTCAACTGCTGATACTTTTTTCTTTGAGAATATGACTACTTTACTTTTAGCTGGACTAATTTCTAGATTTAAATATTGAAAATAACTATGTAATTTTTTCAGTGCTAAATTTAATTTTTGGGTTGTTTGTGTTATGTTATTACTACTGCAATAAATAGCCAAATCGTCAGCAAACTGTAAATTGCTGACTTCTGTTCCTAACATTTCATTGAGCCTGTGGATGTAGAGAATATACAGTAAAGGGCTCAAAATTCCTCCTTGACAGACACCTTTTGTTGACAATCTGGGTCCAAAAATGTTATTGGAATTCATTTTTACATAAACTTCTCTTTCACTGATAAACTCATAAATCCACCTTACACATTTTTCAGGTATTCCCAAAGAAGAAAGAGTTGTACATAAAATGGAATGATTAATGTTATTGAATGCACCTACAATATCAAAAAAGATACATACAAGATGTTCATTACTGTTAACCGCAGTGTCAATATCGTGGAGGAGATGTCCTATGCTTTCTCTTGCTGATCGACCACGACGAAACCCAAACTGATTTCTTGGAAGAATATGATTAGATTCGATATAAAACTCAAGACGTTGTTTTATAAGTTGCTCAAAAAGTTTACCTGCACAGGATGTTAAAGCAATTGGACGGTAAGAGTCTGCATCATTTGGATCTTTTTCTGCTTTTAGAATGGGAACCAAGCAGTCTTGCTTCCATTCTTTTGGTATTATTAATTGTTCCCAAAGTAGATTTAAAATTTTTAAAAATTTTACTAGGCAATCTGTATTCAGTTTTTGAAACATTTTATAAGAAATACAATCTAGACCAAAGGTTGTGTCTTTACGTGACTTGATAGCTGCTTTTAACTCATCTATGGTGAATGAATTGATAATGTAACTATTGGTGGGGTTTACAGAAGAATTAGTATTTAATTCTAATGGTTGTGAAACAAAGTCAGGTGTATATTTCCTTAAGAAGTTATTTATCCAAAATATTTCATTATTATTATTTAGTTTAGTACTTTTACTGTAGGATTTATTAAATTTACGCATAGTTTGCCAGATTTTAGAAATAGGAGTGGATCTATTTATTTCTGTACAATATTTCTTCCAACTATTTATTCTTTCTAATTTAATAATCATCTTTTTCTCAGCCTGCATTTTTTTAAAATTAATATAGTTTAATTCACAAGGATCATGTTTAAATGTTATAAAAGCTTCTTTACTTTTTTGGACTGCATTGGCACACTTTTCATTCCACCATGGAAGAGGAGAATATCGGTATTTGGAATTGCTTCCTGCTTGTTTCGAACTATTATTGTTAATATTTAGATTTTGGGCCTGTTTTCTAAATGTTGATTGTTCAATAGCTTTATGAATGATATTACAATAGTCATAATAAGACTGTAGAGGATCATTATAGTTAATAACAAATTCTTTGAGCATAGTGTTAGCAAGCTTTGAAAAATTATCCCAATTCACTAGCCGTAGGTTAGGTCTTTTGAGTTCAGTTGTGTTATTTTGAGAAATAAAGCTGTTTATAGGAGAATCAGTGATAGTATTGAATAATATCTCAGTTATTGTGGGTAAATGATAACTTCCCAGGGGGTCATCATGGACTATCCAATTGCAATTAAGGGCTATAGAGGGACTGACTATTGTTAAATCTAAACCATTTGGTCTCCAGTTATTTGTACCTACAGTTGTTGATTGTGTGTCATTTAATAACACTAAATTGCATTCATTTACAGCGTCAAGGACATCTCTTCCACGAGGACTTACAGATTGACAACCCCACATGGTGTGATGTGCATTTAGATCACCTGCTACTAAACATGGTTTTGGTAAGGTATTAATAAAATTAACAAATTTAGTTTTTCTAAAGTTAGGGCTACATTTTGTTGGAATATAAAGGCTGGCCATTGATAGTGTACTGTTATTATATATTATTTTGATAGCAATATTCTGAAGTGAGTCATCAAAAAATGTTTTTAATCTACTATACTGTATGTTGTTACGAATGACTATGGCAACACCATTATGTTTATTGCCACAATCATTGCGTTCTATAGAGTATCCTTTAATATTTAATCGTTGTGTAGGCTTGAGCCATGTTTCGCAAACTAAAGCAATGTCAATATTATTTTCATACAAAAATTGAGTAAAAATATGTCGACTACATAACAAACTTTGAGCATTCCACTGTATTATCTTTATTTTGTTAGTGAACGTGGAGTAAGGTTTTTGGTAACACTGGGGTTAAAAGATTCATTTAAGACATCCAACACATTTTTAGATGATATTGGAGTATCTTGTGTCTTATTTAATGTTATAATTTTGATAATGCTTTGCACTAGGAGATTTAGTGCTTTGTCATTCGATTTTAATAGAGTTAAGAGATCAAGAGGCTTCTTAGGGCCAAGAGGTGGGAAATTTCCATGATTGAATATGTCAGCGAATGATGGTGTCTTAACTTTTTGTCTGTTTTCTTGTATTTTCTTTTGCTTAATTGGACACTGAGCTGAAATGCTAACATGATTGCCATCACAATGGAAGCATTTGGCCTGTTCAATTGGAGTTTTACAAATTTTATATGAATGATCCTCTTTACAGATGGAGCAGCGCTCGGAGTTCTTGCAGAACTTTGCTAAATGGCCGTACCTTAGGCACCGGAAACATTGTTTGACTGGTGGAATATACGTTGAGATGTCATGCCGCCAACCATCCAAATCCACGTAGTCTGGAAGAACCGACGTCGCGAAAGTGATGGCTACTGTTTGCAGTGGCTGTTGGATGAAATTATTGTCAATTTTGGTCCTTTTTGTGAATCTCCGAACAGATATTATTTTCTTGTAACTTGATAACATTGTGTAGATCTTTTTGTTTGTCAAATTGGTGGGCACATTTTTAATTATACCAGTAATTTCAGTGTTTGATGCAGGTATATTGGCTTTAAATTGGTAGTCTTTTAAAAATGTAGCATTGTTCAAAAAGGCATTAGCAAGGCTGGCTTTTTCAAAATATATGGCAATTTTGAACTTGTTCATTGATCTAAGGTATTTGACTCCTTTATTCAATCTTTTAATACAGCTAGATATGGACATCAGGTCTCGTGTTCCTATAGGTATATCCGCATTGGAAGACTCTACGAATACTACAAATTCTGCTGCACCGGAATCCTCAGGGTATTGTCTCTTATAGTCAGTAACTAGATAAGGTTTATACGTATCTGCGACTTCAACCTCCGAGTCAGATGACGACGTCGAATCTGCTTCACATTTTTCGCCCTCTTCATCCTTTTTCCGCTTTTTCCTAGTACGCACCTTCCCCATGACTTTTTCTGCTTAATAAAGACTCTAATAAAGTTATTATTTGTTTTTACTTCCAAAACCCTGAATAATACAGGAGTAATTGATAAAATAAATAAGTTTTTCGAAATTCCCGCCTGGTTACATCGATGGTTTCCCGCGCTTTTTTTTCATTTTTTTTTTTTTTTTTTGTCTCACTAAATAGAAGGCAAAGGGATCTTAGCCCATACAGCCACGTCTGAGGTAATAGTTATTATCTGCTTATAGCCACTATCCTCTTCTGTTGAAGACCATCTGAAAGGTCTGTCCTGTCTTAAGTCACTGTCCTGTTGTTTCCACTATAATGATAGCCTTATAACGTAAATACAACTGGGTTAGAAAAAACACACGAAATGGCACAGCCCGCACTTTTGTTTCATTGCACAACGCGCCGCACTGGTTACGGCGATTTTAATACACAACATTCTATATTTTTTCAATAAAACAAAAAAATGACGCCATCACATCTTCGCGCCATTTTTTCTCTCACTAAAGTAGGAAGGCAAATGAAATTTAGCCCATACAGCCATGTCTTATGTGCTTCAGCTGCCGGAGCTGGCAATCACTGAATTCGGTTAATATTAGGGGATCACCTCGCCCCGCTCCACTTCATTCAGCTCCCTTAATTTGTTTACATATAAACCTAACACACCCCTTGCATGACATCTAATTTTGATTTTTGTTTAAATTTCGTTTAACTGCGATTATAAAACGAAAACTCTCGATGCAGATTTGAATCTAAACACTGTGTTACCACAAAACGGTGTTTAACTTAAGACAGTGTTTAAATCTGTTGTTGTCGCCTTTTCTTTCATATCGTAAAAAAGTGACAGCAACAGATTTAAACACTGTCTAAAGTTAAACACCGTTTTGTAGTAACACCGTTTGTTATCAAAACCTAGTACTCTACCACTACACCAACGATTCGATATCTGTGTAGTAAAGTGACGAATCAAACGAACATAAACAACTTATCACGTGACGTCCGGCAGCTACGAATTAATCCCGGCTCTAGTACCGACCCCAAGTACCGGATCCGGCAGCTGATGAACTTCCATCTTATGGAGTATCCTCTACTTTTGAAGATCATCTACTAAACGGTCTCCACTGCTAATTTGGTGCTTATTAAGCTTAAGTTTACGTCATAGATACCTATCATTTTCGAAACGGCTACAGTGCTACAAGGATCTATGGTGCCTGGATCTCAGTGACAGAGGGACGCAGCTGTGAAACAAGGAGTATGGTAACATGGTAACGGCGTTAGTTCCAATTTTGGACACAACCAATTCACGTGCCATAAGATCCTTGTAGCACTGTATCAGAACAATAATACTTATAACCTGAGTCAAAAGACCTTGGGATTCAAAACTTCTGCTCGCTTTAGTTGTAGATATCTACTGTCAGCGTAAACACAGCCACCTAAATACTTACAGACTAAACCCCAGAATAAACACACGTGACGTCATATTTACGCCATAGTATGGGATTTGAGAGATCTACAATATACACATTGACTCTTACCTATTGTTCTACCTATTGTACAAATCACATTGAGCAGCCAATTTTTTTTCAGTAGAGTTCAAAATAAGGCAGTTTTTAAAAGTTCATTCCATGCAAACTATTAATAAAACAAATTTTTGAACGCAGATGTATGAATTATCTACAGTTTGATACCCATATTGTATTTTTAGGATATTTTTTATTTTTCTCACTTTTTTTCTCACAAAAAATTTCAAATTTTTCATATTTTTTTTACAATGTAATATGTAGGCAAATCAATGCTATTTTTGTGCCAAATTTCATGTCTTTATCTTTATGGTGCTAAAGTTATGATGCTGTGAAATACGGACGGACGTAGATTAGACTTTATTTTATCGAAACAGGGATTTCTTAAAATATTTTATCCATAACTATGTTATATAAACAACTGTTTACTTATTAAATGATAAGTGCAATATTCAAGCAGAGCAACTTTCATGATACAGTTCGCCTCTCCATAAGAATCTACGC
Organism: Ypsolopha sequella; assembly: GCA_934047225.1. Classification (NCBI taxonomy): domain Eukaryota; kingdom Metazoa; phylum Arthropoda; class Insecta; order Lepidoptera; family Ypsolophidae; genus Ypsolopha; species Ypsolopha sequella. Next base: position 13,181,954 of record OW203992.1, read on the forward strand.
GAGGGAAAGGGAGCAACCGTGCGAGCGGGAGGTAAAATGACGTCGAGCTACACAACACACGTCTGAACGCTGCGATGTCCCAGCGAAACTGAGGGAAATATCGACGCGTTTTGTGTTTTAAACTCTCGATAAGTTTCGATTTGATAAATGTTCTTATAATAATTTTTTAAATACCGTTTTTTGTTATTTCACTTATTAATAGTTCTATTCTACGTGTTTTAAATTTGACTACGCTAAACAATAGTTTTCTAGTAGAAAAAAATATTTTATCAGTGGTTGAATTCATAAAATCATAAGGTGATTGTAAAAATATATACTTTTACTATATTTACTGGCACTGGTTTTGTGAAATCTTTGAAAAAACCACAATAATGTGTATGTCCGAAACTGGTAGATCAAAAAATATGAAAAAAATGCCCATTATAGATCATAACTGACCAATAACCGGGAAAACTAAAGTGATTTAAAAATATAAAAAAAGTAACATTAATAAAAAAAAAATTATAAAAATACAATATGGGTATCACATTGTATTTATTAAAAAGCTTATTGTAATAATATATAGTTTGGCTATATTTAATTGCATCTATTTCGAGAAATCCTTGAAAATCTATAAAAAAATGTATGTCCCCCCTCTTATCTCCAAAACTGGTGGAACGAAAAATATGAAAAAAATCATGGTAATATGCGTTTACGTAAGAATTACAGAAAAAATAAAGCGTTTGAGAAATTCACGAAAAAAAATGATAAAACTAAATTTATCATTCACAATACGGAACCCTAGGTTCTGACTAGAGTCTGACTCGCTTTTGGCCGATTTTTTTTTCAAGATGTTTGCGGTAGGCCGTTTTTTTGGGCGGTTTTAATTTAGTTTTTGGAGCTTTTATTACTACCCTTAATTTTTACCATAAGTATCCGGTTATCCGGATAATACATTATCCGTTATCCGGATAGTAAAAATCTGCGAATAATTGCATGCCCTAATTCGCTTAGATTAAGTTATGTTAATTTGTGTTAATTCTAAAACCCGTAAAGCCGTATTTTAGAAGTTGTGGTCTAAAAAACCCAAGGGGATGGCGTGACTCAAATTTTATACCAGCACCGCTGTCGCCACTTTTTGGAATAACTAAAGCCGAAGCTACATCCTTTTTATTACTTTACTTACTTTTATTAAAAATATCTTAAAAAGCTATCGAAGTCACCATAACCGACAGTCGAGATAACAACGTGCTAGACAATAATGCATCAAAACAAAAGAACGTACGCAGCTGCGGTTCTTATCATTAAAACATCACATTTCTAAAACTAATTTTTTTACCTTTTTTATTGCAGCTTAGTCATAATCATGGACACACAAACTGACAGACACTTAATTACCGTAAGAGTTTCTATTTTTGATATTATATTACTTAAAGAACTGATTGTAATATGTGTGTGAGTATTAGGAATACATAATTTTAAATTTTTTCATTGTAACGATTTGATTATTAATTTTCTACATTTCCAAATTTTATAAAGGTATTTTTTATGTCGGGCATTAGTTAAATGAAAATCTTGATGAATAAAGAAATTTTCGGGCACAACTACACGCTTTTTAGGGCATGCAGGTTTCCTTAGAGCGATAGGGCTCATCATCGTCATAATCGTCAGAGAAACGCGGGTGTACTTATAGGTACACGTATGGGTGGATTTATGACTTGCATCTCACAGTTCACACTCGGAACACCTCTTGACACCCCTTCGGTAAAAATCTGCAAATAATTGCATGACCTATAAAATGTATTGTGTCTAAATACTAATCACTCTTACTGCTACCAATAAGCCATCTATTTCAGGTAGATTTACTTTTGTTTATTTTACTTTTGCAAATTCATTTTGTTTGTTCCGATAAACAAACCAAACTTTGTAAATTACCGTTACTTGAATAATAAAAAATCTTCACATGTCAAATTTTAAGTAATCGCACACTCATTTAACGAAGTAGAGCAACATTCAGGTGCGGTCTCTAACATCTTAATGCAGTGGGGGGAGCGCCACTTCTAAAGCCTCAGGTAAGATGAAAGCGAAATGTTGCAAAGAGAGTCTGGGGCCTTAAGTATTTCAAATTTTTTGATTTTTTTCCCATGTATTTGCTATAAACCTACCTATAAACGTTTCAAGTTTCTAAGTCAACTAGAAGTGCCCTATAGGTTTTAATTCCCTTGCAAGTGTCAAAAACTTTTACGAAATTGATTATGTATAGTGCAATGACTTTTTTTGCGTCGAGTTAGAAGCTTGATTTTTTTACAACACCATGGGGGGCCGTAGACTTCTGTAAGAAGCATCAGTTTCTACTTAATATTTCATACGGGGCCCGAGCAAAAGGGTGGTTACAGACAGACAGGCGGACAACAAAGTTCCTAAAAGGGTTCGGTACGGAACCCTACAAATGCATTTTTCATTCCTGGGTGCATGTTTTGGGGGGGGGGGGGGTTATGCCCATGGATAGCGTTGTTAATTCTAATTTTGGCTACGACCAATCCACGCGCCAAAAGAACCTTTTAGTCCGTAGGTCAGCCAAAATGTCGGTATAATTTGGGGCTACTCATTTTCCTTTTTATCGCAGTTGGGGAGGTTAGTGAGGATGTCAAAGACTGTTTTCGACAATGATGTACTAGGGTTTGGAAAAAAATAGGACAATAAAATATTTTATTTATTTAATTCAAATTAGACACACATAGTGTTCTAAAAGCAAGAAATTTTATACAAGATAACATTGCTGATAACTTTGACTTTGCTGATTACTTTCAAATATAAGTAAAATAATATATAGTTTAACTATAGGTATATAATTACATCTATATTTCGAGAAATCCTTGAAAAACCACAAAAAATGTATATCCCACCCATATCTCCAAAACTGGTGGACCAAAAAATATGGAAAAAATCATAGTAATATGTTTACGTAAAGATTACAGGAAAAATAAAGCGGTTGAGAAATGTATTAAAAAAAATCACAAAATTAAATTTATCATCCACAATACGGAATCCTGTCTGACTCGCACTTGGCCGGTTTTTTTAGAAAACGAGTGGGTGGGATGTAATAATGTAAGTAGTACATTTTTACAATCAGTGCACAAAGCCCTATTTGATACCCTACACGTCGGGTTCCAGATTTTCTTTTATAAGTAGTAGATATTATCTATGCTGTACGTACTGACAGTTTAAATTCCGAATGAAATAAAACGGACATCTGCGCTAGGGTCACGGAATCTCGAATCTAAAAATAAACGTGCCAGCTACCCTCGAACCTCCAGGTCTGGTGTGCGACGACGGCAAGAGACCTGACGGCATGACTCTTTTAGCTTGGAAGAACGGGCGGCCATTGGTGTGGGACGCGACCTGTGTGAATACACTGGCCCCGTCCCGCGTCAATGCGACCGCCACTAGGGCTGGCGCGGCAGCAGCTGCAGCTTAGGCCTCCAAGAGGCGCACATATGCAGCCTTAGGAGATGGCTATATATTTCTGCCTTTTGGGGTAGAAGCCATGGGGACCAGAAGCGCGACGTCTTTTCCAAGAAATATCACGCTTGATCGACGCTTCTGGTGATCGGCGGGCTGGGGCCTACCTCGGACAGCAGATTAGCCTCGCAATCCAACGGGGTAACGCCACCAGCCAGCTGGGGACCCTCCCCTGCGGCAGCGATTCAAATAATATTTTTTATTTAATTTAGTCTATTTTAAATTTTATTTTCTTTGTATTTAGTGTTTATTTGAAGTATTATTTATAATTTAGTTTTATTCATATAAGTGCCTTATTTATATTATTTAAGTTTCCTGTTAATGAAAATTTTAGTCATCAAATTGTTTGTTTATTGTAGTTTGAAAGCTACTCTATCCTATGGATATAAATCGATGTTCTAGCTAAAAAGCGTGTATTTGTGCCCGAAGAACGGCGACATGGCTCACCATTCACCACCCATCACGTTGGGACGTAACTACGGTGAAACGCGGTTGTACCGAGTGTGGACTGTGACTTGCATTTCACAGTTCACAGTCAGGAACACCTCTGACATCTCTTCGGGAATTCAATGTGTCCGGATTTTACGCTCGAAATCCGGGGTTTTTGAGCTCCTTGTCCTGGTTTAAGATGGTAACCCTAGATCTAAGCGTATTCAACTCCTGAAGCCTCTGTATTCTCCTTTAATACAACTGGCCATTTAATCTCAGTTTCTACTCTAACAAAGCGCTTTTGGAAAAAAAAAATCACTGCTTGCTGATTGTATCCACTTGGCATAAATGCTATTTGGCCTCTTCTTTTTTTCGCAAATTCCTTAATTGTTTTCAGCAGACAAATTTCAAAATAAGCGTACATATCCTTTGTAATATACTATATACTTTTAGCAAGGCATTTGAAACTTTAAAATATGATACATTGTATAACCAACTAGAACAAAACGGTATACGAGGTCCGCTTCTTAACTGGATAAAAAATTACCATAATAAAAGGTTGTTAAAATAGCGGATTCAATTAGCGATTTCATTCCCACAGAAGAAGGCACCGCACAGGGATCAATTTTGGCACCTCTAGAATACCTATTTTATGTCAATGGTATGTGTAATGTCATAAAAAAAGGGTCCGTGTATCAATTTGCTGATGACACCTGCTTGATAGTGGCTAACAAAAACATTAAAGTTGCCGAAGAAACAATGCAAGAAAACTACGACCTTCTATGCAAATGGGCACATGACGCGGGGCTAGTAATTAATTGTTTAAAAACTAAGCTTGTCCACATCAGATCTTCTCACAATAATGTAGAAAATACGCCAAGAATACTGAGTCACGAACATCAATGCTTTCACAAAAACGACAACTTTAATTGCGAATGTAGTGCGCTTGAAGTAGTTAAACAACATAAATACTTAGGTTTAATAATTGATGAACGGTTTAATTGGAGACCACATATCCAACATGTATGCCATAAATTAAGGGCCATTCAAAGTAAGCTCGCCATCTTGAAATTTAAAGTCCCCTATCAAATATTGCAACTAATTTACTTGGCTATGGCCGATTCAGTTATAGGATATGGAATTTCTAGTTACGGTAAAACATATAAAACATATGTAGAAGATATCTATAAAATACAAATTAGTATACTAAAAACAATTACACCAAAAAAAGTCAAAAACGAATGCAAAATCAATATAAAGGGTTTATTTTATTACAACAAAATTTTAAATGTTTTCGAGAAAACCAAACTACATACACTGATTGATGAGAATCATAATAAGTACCAGATGATAAAAAAGAACCGGTCGGATGGATTGCGCAACCTGGATTACTTACCTTCTTTCTCGTTACCAAGATATAAAAATGTTTATGGAACAAGGACTTGGATGTACTGTTTGCCTAAAACTGTAAATGAGCTTCCCAAGGATATGCAAAACGTATACATAAACAGTAATAATTTTAGAAATAAGATAAAAAAATACTTTATGGAAAATTTATATAACTATGTACTCTGTTTAAGATGTAAAATTAACATTTATAAGAACTTCCGCTGCTATCAGATAAACCAATAGGTTTCCGATGGTAGCTATATAACACAACTGTTTTAAATGTAAAAATTATATGAAATAAAAAAAAATTCAAAAATGCATCTCTGTTAAATATAACGTTGCTGATGACGGCTTAACGCAATTAAAAAGTGATTTTATCGATCGATCGATACCTAGCTATTGTAATATTGTGTATGGTTTATTCCAAAAAACAGCTAAAACTGTGCAGCGAGTCCAGAATGCTTGTATGCGATTTTGCAATAATATTCCTATTAGGGACCACATTTCACCCCATCTAGAGGCTAAAGGTATCTTGAATATGGCTAATAAAAGAGCATTAAAACTAACATGTTTTTTGTTTAACCTTTAAAAAACTAAAACTCTTTCATTTTTATATAATAAATTATTTACATCTCGTAGAAACATACTCGAGACTCCTAAATACTCTTGTCAATACCAGGGGAGGGGGGCTGCTTCAAGAGAGTTGCATCTTAATGCTAGAATGTGCTACCATCACCAGAATCAATCGTCAAGACAATGAAAACCCATCAAAAACATAAAATGTACAAAAATGGCAAGTCTCGCAACGCAATCCTTCCACCGTAAAAAGTTGTGAGATCTTATGTAAAGCCAAGTCTGCTATTTTAGTTTTTATGGAAGCACCTTTTCATTTAAGTTAGTATGGGAGCACCTATTTAACAAATTTATCATTAATTGTTTCCTATTTAGTTACCTACCAACATTCAGTGACTGTATTAATAGTAGTCATCTTTATTTCCTAATAAAATGTAGTGACTTCGCAATCGCACAGCAACATATACAACATATCAGCTACCTAATACCAATTTAGTAGCGATTTGAGAAGATATTTCTACGCATCAGTGCTTTATTTGTGCTCTGCGATTGCAAAGTCACCATATTTTATTAGGAAATAAAGATGACTAATATTAATACAGTCACTTAATGTTGGTAGGTAAATAAATAGGAAACAATTAATGATAAATTTGTTAAATAGGTGCTCCCATACTAACTTAAATGAAAAGGTGCTTCCATAAAAACTAAAATAGCAGACTTGGCTTTACATAAGATCTCACAACTTTTTACGGTGGAAGGATTGCGTTGCGAGACTTGCCATTTTTGTACATTTTATGTTTTTGATGGGATCTCATTTCTTTTTTTAGGTAGTCCTCCTTTTTTTTCTTCTCGGGTAATATTTCTTGCACGTCAGTGCGGATTTTCTTAAAACCCACTCCCTTTAACTGATCATTAGGACATACTCCTGAGAAACTAGTATCGGGAAGGAGCATTTCATAATGACCACCTAAGAAAATACCAGAGAATCGTAAACGTTTCACTGGCATCCCAGGATCGCCACCGAATGATCCTCTCAAACGGCCATTTTCGTAAACCTCGAACGTAAATGGATACAAAGCGGTGGCTGCCATAAGTTCGGATACGGAACCGTAGGTGGTAGTTTTCATCATTGCTGTCGAGTACATGTGTCTCCACGCTCGTCACACGTATAAAGTTGCATTTCATCCCAATGCGCTACCACATACTCGACTATCGCACACCTAATGTCATATGATGACTCAATGCTCCCATACATAGAGAATGACAAAGAATGGAACAAACATGAACCATCTCCAGGTGTAGGGACAACTAGGTGTGGACAAGGATTTTCATTTATGTACAATATTTCAGGTTCCATTGCAATATAAATTTTTACTGTAAGTTATTATTACTATTATCCACAAATAGATGCAACAGGCAGGTTAAAATTTCTTTTGACCATGAAGTGAAAGGCAGGCTTGTCAGTCTAAACCACAGAGTACATTATTATGTCTAAACCTCTCAGAATAATGAGCTAAACCTGGTCTTTTTTGAATGACACACGAGTACATAGACATTTCAATATACCTACATCATAGAGGATGCATATACAAATAAAACAACATTAGCCGCTTTATTTTTCCTTTAATATATTTAAAGCTTTACTTGATAAATAACCTTTTACCTTGATTTTTAGGGTTCCGTGACCCTATTACTAATCCTCCGCTGTCTATCCATCTATCACATGGGTCTACAGCTTCAGCCGTTATAGGTAGCGCGTAAATATTTTCACATAATAATGTTACATTGTCCTCTATCACGGCAAATAATAATATGGCCCCTATCACAGCATAAAAAGTTCAATAAATGGAAATCCAAGGGGGGTCCAATTATTCGATGTTATTTGTTTCAGCTCTATCTTTATAAAACAACAATTTTGGGCATATAAATATTAGAGTTCCGTATTCAAAAGGTGCTGATTTGTTTGTCAGGCGCTACCATTTTAGCGCCTTGTTTTTTGTCGCCTTGATGTTGCTATGTCATCTTTATTGTTGGTATTTACCATAATGATTTGGGGTTTCGTACCCATATTGTGTGATGGTAGTACGGAATCCTTCGTGAGCGAGTCTGAATTGCACTTAGCCGGTTTAATAGCGACTTAATGACAAAATGTTGATATTTATCTTCTTAAATAGACTAAATGTGTTTTAGGGTTCCTTACCCAAAGCACAAATTATTATAACAAAGGCTCTATCGTTAGAACGGTTATACATACAAGTTGAAAATTTAGGCAGACTACTTTAAAGTAAAATAAGAAATAATAAAAATTAGGGTTCCTTCCTAAAAAGATACCGAATTGTTTGTCAGGCGCTACCGTTTTATCTCTTTGTTTTTTGTCGCCTTGATGGTGCTATGGCATCTATGTTGTTGCAATTTACTTTTAGGGTTCCATACCCGTATTGTGTAGGGGTACGGAACCCTTTATGCGCGAGTCGGATTCGCAAACTACCGTTTTTTTAGTGACTTAAATACGAAATGTTGATATTTTCTTCTTAAATAGACTAATATTGTGAATGTGTGGAACATTATAGACCACCCTTTTTAGGGTGCCTTACCCAAGGAACAGATTATTATAACAAAGGCTCTATCTTTAGAACGGTAATACAACATATAAGTAAAAGTTTAAACTTTGGGCAGTCTGTAGTAAATACTTTAAAGTAAAATACCTAATGAAAATTTGGGTTCCGTACTAAAAAGGTACCGAATTGTTTGTCAGGCGCTACCGTTTTATCGCTTTGTTTTTTGCCGCCTTAATGTTGCTATGGCATCTTTATTGTTGTTATTTACTTTTAGGGTTCCGTACCCGTATTGTGTAGGGGTACGGAACTCTTTATGCACGAGTCAGATTCGCACTTTACCGGTTTTATTTTTTAGTTTTCGCACTTTAACTTTAACGTAGAATTTTTCGTTTTAGGCGTCTTTAATGCAAAGCAGCATACCACCAACGTCATCTAGTTTCATACAAATTTATAGATGCAGCTGGAAACATACATTTTGTATAGACTTTGTATGGAAATATTAAATTACCAACCGCAAAAAACATTTTTATATTTTTTTGTTGCAATGTACACTTAACACTAACCGCATGCAAAATTTCAAGTTTGTAGGCCTGCTAGAACACCTTTAGACTTTTGATGATGTGTCAGTCAGTCAGTGACAAAATAAGGGAACTTTGACTTGAGATATTTCGTAATCGAATATAGGTACAAAGTTGTAATTTGGGGTCAGATATAGAATCAGTAAGTGCTCTTGGTTCGTGAAATTTCAGACTTCTAGCTTCACCCACAACGAAGATACAGGGGGGTTGAAAGTGCCGTGAGTTGCTTCGAGAAAAGGATGGTACGGCCGTTCCGCGTTTTTTCTGCGAGACTTTGCGGGGGCACTGCCGTGCCCCCAGATGAAAAAGAAAATTTCTTTATTTAAATTTTTTTTACATAAATTATAAAAACACTAGTTCCCGCAGAGAGTTTCTTTATGTAGTGGAAACTAGGCTCCTCCCAAAATATATTTAAACATAAAGGAATTTAAAGGAGCTCTTGAAGCAGTCATACTAGGTGTTCCCTCTAAAAAAACCAAATTATTATTAGTATTTTCTAGATACTTTTTTTTGTTTTTTTATAAATTTTTTGTAGGTTTTTACTTTCGTCTGTTTTTCAATTTATTTTGTAGTTTATATTTATTGTAGTTACTTTAATATAATATGTGTATCATCATAGTATTACAAGCAGGGCCGGATTTAGGGGAGGGCAACCGGGGCTACAGCCTCGGGGCCTCCACAAGAGAGGGGCCCCCACAATAGTGGCTCCACCAATAAATTAAAAATATTGATTTTAGTGGACTGTATGCGAAGCGTCAAAATGGCGAACTATACTGGCGTGACAATGACAAGTATAAACATTTGGAAAGCTTGTTATTCAACAAGTTTTATCACACAATTGCCAAAAAACTCGAATTATAAAAATAAGATAATGTTATTGTGGGTATTATTAGTTTTGTTTTTTGTTATAGTAATACATATGAGCACTTATGGAAACAGCGGATATATGATCGATCTTGAATCAAAAAAAGTGCCTCTACTTCGTTGTTGCCCATGGGTCTCCACATCCTATATATGCGGCTCTGATTACAAGGCTGAGCTGAAAATCAGCGGCTGTCTGCATGTGTGTCAACTAGCTGTATGCCGAGCTTAGATCTTTTTGTCTTTTTACTTACGTATCATTTGTATTTTGTATGTAGCACATTGTATTTTGTATCTTTTATTTTTTTTTCATTTATTTATGCATTTATTTTTGAATTGTAATTCAAGCATATTTTGTAGAACAAAATTTTAAATTAAATGATAAATTTCACTACAGGTGGCACCGATAGCCCTATATGCAGAAGGTGATGCTTTGGAGGACGAGACAGTGGAGCACGTACAAGACAAAAGACAGGGACAGCGACGAGCTCCACCTTCCCTTCACTGGACCAGTTCTTATGTCTGCATGCTGAAGCTCTACTTCAAGGAGCTTTCCTGACTGGGCTGACTGACCAGGGGGAATAGATTTGAACCGTTCGTCGTGCACACATAACATATTAATAAGTCGTGCGCTAGCAGCTATTTATATAAGAAATGTGTTTCAAGATCCCCTACAAAGTCTGACAAAGATTTAAGTGTACGTAAAGATAAAATAATTAAATTTATTTATACCTACTTATAGATCCCGAGATATAAAAGGTCATCTGGTAGAGTTTGTAAATGTTGTGCAACAAAGAATATACACATGCACGTTAAAAAAAATTAAGATATGGTCGTCGGTCACTTTGTCATTGGTTATGTAAAGCACCAAGCTGAATTAATTAACAAATAGTTATAGGTCGACTCGAAAAAGCAAAAACTAGATTTATATTTATGTCAAGACTACAATTTTATCACTCTTATATAATTTTTAAAGCCTGGAAAAGGGTCCACTTTGTATGTTTAATTATATATAGTTACTATTCGTAAGTATTTACAGTAATCTTTCAAAAACTCAAAGAAAGCGTATATGTAATATTGGTTATACGTAAGTAAGATGTAAGCCTTAATAACGTGCTTATAACGCGACTCTTAATGCTGTTGTAAGTCTAAACGAAAAGAGTGTAGCAAATTAACTTATCACGTGTGTTATGCTTCAATATTAAGAAAAAATAATTTGATTCTAAGCGAATTGTTGTTTAGTAAATAACGTGCCGTTATCATCAAGTTCGTGTATTTATGTTTTACGGTATATATATTGGAATATATTATTTACTGTTTACTTTACAGTAAATAATATATTCTTGTTTTACCCTGTTTTCACACAGCCACACCACAGCTACACCCACACCCACAGCTCCGTAAACTAGTACCATTGACGCAGCCACTGCTGAATATCTGCCAGTTGGCGCATCACAATGAATTGTATGGAGGACCCTGACCAGACTAATGCCCGTTTTCACTAACCTTAGGTGACGCCTAAATTGGATGCCTATACCTATATATATTAGTTATGGGTGTTAAGATGAAGTTTCGGAAGCCAAAAACTGGCGATAGTACTCGTCTATACGAATTTTACTATGAAACCAACCCTAGAAAAATAAAAAAAAACGGTCAAGTGCGAGTCAGACTCGCGTACCTAGGGTTCCGTACCGTGGATGAAAACTAAATTTAATTTTGTAATTCTTTTTTGTGTATTCAACCACTATATTTTTTTTGTAATCTTTACGAAAATATACATATTACCATGATTTATTTCATATTTTTCGTTCCACAGTATGGAGGTAAGGGGGACATACATGCAATAGATGCAAGTAAATATAGCCAAGCTACATATTTTTACAATAAAATTTTTAATACCTACAAATAAATACCCATATTGTATATTAAAAAAATATTTTTTCATTTTTTTTGCTTTTTTATATTTCTCATTTATATTCAATTTTAATTGGCCAGTCATGATCTATAATCGAATTTTTTTGAATATTTTTCGGTCCACCAGTTTCCGAGTATCAACACATAAATTTTTTGTGGTTTTTTAAAGATTTCTTGAAACCAATGCTAGTAAATATGGTACATATTTTTACAATTGACTTTTACGTATCTAAAATTTGTCACCCATATTGTATTTTTGAAATAATATTTTTAATTTTTCTCTCTTTTGTTTTGGAAATATTTTGGACAATTTATAATTTTTCAAATTTTTTTTGCACCCTGTCATGTGGGCCAATTATTGCTATTTTTGTGCCAAATTTCAAGTATTTATCTTTAACGGTACTAAATATATAAGTTAGCCCCTAATATCTCGTTACACCTGCCCAAGTGACCTTAATAGGGTTAATCCTCGCGCGGTAGATGTGGTAAAATATTGCAATTTGTAATATACATATATTATATGTTGTAGTATGTATCACAAATAAACACAACATTTATTTATTTATGTATCAACTTTGTTGTATTTATTATTTATTCCTGTATTTTAATTTTTGCAAGTATATTATTTTATTAAATTAAAATAAGTAAGCAAAATCCTTAATTTTTATTTTTTAATTGCTTTTCCCCGTATTATATTTAGGTAAATTGTTTTATTTCTATTTTAATTAGAGACGACTTGTAATTGTGTATGTAATGTACGTATATTACATAAATAAATATTTTACTTTTTAAAACCAATGAGGCTACCCGAATAAGAAGTTATGGGTATCAACACATTTTACTTAATCGACTTTCGTATTTTATCAGGGAACAAAGAATTTGTTTTCGTTTGTAATCTAGAATATCCTCGAGATCCTTGAAAATGGGTTATATATTACGATGATACAAATAAATAAGTTCTTCAGATCTCATTTCATTTAAATGAGATCCCATTGTCAGTAGAGACCATTACATAATGCCTCTACGATGCAGCCTATTTAAATATTCAATTTCACTTCACACTAGAGCGTCAGTCATTTCGACGTGTATTTACTTACAACATTGACGCATATTTCTCATCTCGATTGGTTAGGCGTTAGTATGTACGCTGACACGTAGGGTACGCTGCAGACTGACAGCAACAGCGCAGGCTTTGATATAATGTGACTACATCCGTTTAGCCGGCAAATAAAAACATGTCTACACGGAAACTTTAACTCTAGTTTTGTCTTCGAAAAGAAAGGGTGAGAAGATGAGCTGCGGCGGAATCGAAAACGAATGTGAGCGAATCAGTAGGGCGGCGTCGGTGGCGGCGGGCAGCAGCACCCGGCGGATTGCTCGATGGCGGCGGGCGCCGGGGCGGGCGGGACGTGGGCGCCGCGGCGGCAGTTGGGCACGTGCGCGCAACGTCGACGCGCCGCCGGCTTTATCCGCGCGCCTACAACCTCCACCCGCTCAATATCTCATATTCTCTAGTCATCTGTCACTAGGAGGAATCTCTGCTTATCCTTTAAAAAACCGAATATAAACCTGTGAGTTATTAGGTGTGCTTCGATAAATAACGTGGTGTTTGCACAGAGTTGTGGATCAATCGTTAAATATTCTGTGATGGCTTACATCATTGAATTGGGACCATTTTCGGCGGGAAATATTATGGCATTAAACTGACACTCCTACACTATTACACAACAGTTCCTATATTTTTTTTGTAATACATTTTTACGGCCTTAGGAAAGGGGCGTTTTTTTTTTAGTTATTGAATATTAAAAGTATTTAGTAAATTCGACAAAATCACAACAAATAATTATATACGTGTACTGTACGTAGGCTAACCACTTGGTTGAGTTAAGACTATATTTCATAGTACTTCCAGAACTATTGATAAAAACACAAAAACAGATTTAATAAACTTTGACATAGGAATCGGTAAGCAATTTTTGTAAAAAAATGACAAGTTCCTGTTTTTCGAAATTACAATTTCCTACTATGTTTGACACGATTTTATTGTAAACTGTAAAGAAATAGGTATGTTGTAGTAAACTCGACCATACATTTCATAAATGTAAGTCTCACAAAGTTTGCTGATAATTTACAATACATACGATTCTACGTAGCAGTTGCCCGGTTCACCTAACTTCGCTTAGTGATTTTGGACTAAATTAGACCTGTTACATCGAAAACTTTTTAATTAAAGCAGGAAATATATAAACCTACCACAGGGGTTCGGTAGGTTGTCTATGGGTTCGAGCTACGATCATCGTAACTGCTGTCTATTGTTTACCTATATTGTATTAGCCATATAACTCATTAGTACGGAATTTACCGTGTTTAGTTTTTGTATTTTCCCGAATTTTCGGAATAAGCCACGGTCGCGGGATGACTGAAATAAAAAGCCCGCCAAGTGCGAAATGGACTCGCGCACAAAGGGTTCCGTCCCACCACACAATACGGGTACGAAACCCTAAAAACATTGTGGTAAATAATTCCACTTGCTTCTTTTAAAAATTCTTTTAAAAAGATTATAATACATATATATAAAAAAAGGATTCGAAATATATTTCGACCAACTTGTGGCCGTCGTCAGTCGAAATATATTTCGAATCTGATTAATCCTATTTTATTTATATACAAGGTGAATTTTTGATCATCGTCCAAATTCATACTGGTGGCTTGGTAAGTGATCAGTATCATGGATCAATAACAAATTTTGTGAAATTCGTAAAATGAAATTTAGGCTTCCCATAGAAATTCAGTTCCAGTCCCGAGTGAATCACTATGGGGAGTCGAAATTTCATTTTACGAATTTCACCAAAATTGTTATTGATCCACGATACTGATCACTTACCAAGCCACCAGTATGAATTTGGACGATGATCAAGAAGTCACCCTGTATATTATAAATATATATTATATATATAAAAGAATAAGAAGCTTTAGAAGGCTTTAATATAATATTTTTTTAATTACCACTTGCAGTTATAAATGACCTACTTAACTTGACTCTATGTATCTAAAGGGTCTAATTATGTTGGTATTGAATAACTTCCTAAATATTTGTAATTTTCAGTTTTTGTTCCTATGTCGTGCTATAAAACATACCTGTAACGGAATTTCAAGTTTCAAGTCAAGTTTTCATGATGTGCAAATTTGTATGAAATTGATTATGTAAAATGCAATAACTTTATTCGCGTAAAGTTAGAAGTCTGATTTTTTTACAGCACTGTGGAGCTATAAACTTCTGTAGGAGGTATTAGTTTCAACTTGATATCTCATACGGAGCCAAAGCAAAAGGGTCTTGATAGACATACAGACAGACGGACAACAAAATGATCCTATAAGGATTCTGTTTTTTAATTTTGAGGTACGGAACCCTAAAATTCAGAGCTCAATTATTAGTATTTTAGTCAGAAAAGGGTCGGCCCGCGCGGTTTGACGATCAGTTATCGATACTGTACCACGATCATTATAACAACATTTTGAATATGTCTGAAGTTTTTAATTTCATTTAATTTGCGTTTGCAAACTTCTGTCTGTCTGTGCGTTACTTTAAAACTTGAGAGTGACTGAATACATTTTTATGCGGTTTTCACTGGTACTAAGGGGATTATTGGAGAAGCTTTAACCCTTAAGGGTCCGTACAAGGTCAGATGCACGACTTCAAATGACCATTTCACATTGTGTAACTTGGTCAATCGGTTTATTAAAAATAATATAGATAGTAGACTAATAGGGCTGAAATATTCATCTTAGAAAAAATGCAGAAGCTTCAAATTCGCTCGATAGAAAAAAATTACGGAATTACCCAAAAAATACTTCTAAACTTCATGTTTTTCGAGTGTTAAAAGGCCTTCCTTAAATCATACAGCCTTTAAATTTGTATTAAAAATAAGTGAACCGTCTTAGAATATTTTGATAATTTCATCTAGAACCCGAGTTATTAAATAAAAACCTCATTTTTCGTGAGCGCGTGTTTCTTGAAACTAAAAGGAAACATCATAGAGTCTCAGAGAATTAGTCCTGATATGGCCCTGATTGATACAAAATGAGGTGCTCAGTCTGACTTTTACCTTAAAAAGCTTATCCGCTAAGAAGAGATTTTAGGAAATTCCTACGGAATCGGGAAAAACGGGATACATTTCGTAAATTATGATATCTTCACCTCCCAACGGTTGGCTGGAAGAAATTGCTGTTAGTAATAAGCCCGCCTTTGTACAATATTGTGTGTTCGTTACTTTGTAGTTTGTTTTATTTCGAGTTTGTACACTAAGTGTTTTATTGTCTAAATAATGTCTAATAAAGGGTTAGATAGATTTTTTAGCAAAATCTAATTACAAAATAATATTACTCTTATAATGTAATTTAATAAGGTGCTGGCCATGCATTTTGTTGCTCATGAAATATGAAATATGAGAAATATAAGCTTTCTATGGAAATTTAAAATAGCTTTTTATGTCGTATTTAAATCAGTTTCCTTTCAAAATATATATTTGGGAACCTAGATATTCTGTAATGCAATCGTAATAAATACACACTACTTACGATTTACATTAGTTTAGGTATTTCGTTTGTATGAACTAGGATTGCTTCGCCGGCCTTTTTTATCAATACTTATTAAGGTGAAAATAACAGAATTCGTAATTGAACCTTGTTTTTCTAAATAAATAATATTTAGTAAGAGCTTGACTTGTGAATGATGTGATGAAAGTGATGAAAACTTCAGAAGTATTAAAAGAACGTAAAATTGATAGTTGATTTCACAAAAATTGAGAGCGGACAGAAAAATCAGAGCTCATATTTGGATTTAGCACACACTTTTTGCAAGAATTTCAAAATTCGTTTCTAAATCTTGAAATCTTGTTGTCAGCGAGTGACTGAAATTTCATAAGCTATCAATCGGTCGGGGAAAAAGTCTTTTCGTATTTTGTATGTATAAACTTGCAACAAAATATCTTTGGTTGTACTATTTGTACCTGGGGTTGGTTTTGATGACATTAAAAAAAAAACATTTCAAAAAAAGAAACAAATTAGAAAATGTGGGTTCCAACCTCATAATAATCCTTATTCTAAGGTTCCAGCTATTTTTCATTTGTTTTTCTTTCTGTCAAAATGAGTGAATCTAATTAAAAAATTCGATACATTTTAAAATTTTATCACAACAAAAAAGTAAAAAATCCAACGCGAGCCGCGAAAAAAGTTCGTGAGATTTATGGACCTAATGCAGTGTCAGTAAGAGTAGCACAAATTTGGTTTAAGCGTTTTCAATCCGGGAATTTTTATGTCAAAGATGTACCTCGCTCTGGTCGAACTGTTACGGATAAAATGGACGCCATTTTTGAAAAAGTGGAGCAAGATCGGTATGTCAGTAGTTACGACATAGCTGAAGAACTGGAAATTGA
Organism: Ypsolopha sequella; assembly: GCA_934047225.1. Classification (NCBI taxonomy): domain Eukaryota; kingdom Metazoa; phylum Arthropoda; class Insecta; order Lepidoptera; family Ypsolophidae; genus Ypsolopha; species Ypsolopha sequella. The sequence continues at coordinate 13,199,192 of OW203992.1, forward strand.
TGGAATTGGCCACAAAACAGTTTTGACCCATTTGAAAAAAGCTGGGGACACAAAAAAGTTCGATATTTGGGTGCCACAAGAGCCCACTGAAAGAAACCTAATAAACCGTGTACTCATTTGCGATTCTTTATTGAGACCAAAGACAATATAACCACTTATTGAGACGTAAAGAAACCGAACCGTTTTTGAAAAGATTGATGAAAAGTGGATTACGTACGACAAGAACGTGCGAAAAAGGTTGTGGTCAAAGGTCGGTCAGACTTCACAGACTGTGGCAAACCCGGGTTAACTCGCAATAAGGTGATGCTGTATGCATAGTGGGATTGGCATTCATTATGAATTTTTACCGCGGGGCAGAACCATTGATTCGGATCTCTACTGCCAACAACTGATGAGATTAGAGCAAGAAGTTGAGAGAAAGCGGCCGGAATTGATCAATAGAAAGGGTGTGGTATTTCATCACGATAACGCTAGACCACACACAGCTTTAGCTACTCAGCAAAAATTAAGAGAGTTTGGCTTGCATCCGCCATATAGTCCTGACCTTGCACCTTCAGATTTTCACCTGTTTCGGTCTCTTCAGAATTCTTTAGGCAGTGTCAGGTTAACAACAAGCGAGGACTGCCAAAACTACTTGTCGCGTTTTTTTGATCAGAAGTCCCAAAATTTTTACAGCAACGGGATCATTTCAATACCTACAAGATCTCAGAAAGTCATCGAACAGAATGGCACATATTATATACTATAATTAAATGTAAATAAACTTTGAACAAAAAATTCTTTAGTTTTCATATAAAATGCGAAGAAACTTTTTCCGTAACCTAATATACTATAACTGTTAGTTATGTACTACATATAACTACAGTAAAATGTCGACAGTCAGTAAAAATAAATATAAAGCACAATAGCTTCTCGCCTATTTGAAGTCAGTTTCATGGTCACGCTAGTTGCGAGCATCCTAACAATCGCTTTCCTATTGTTAGTATTGAAATTAGTGTCTTCGAAATGAACTGGACTAGTCCGTCGTGTGTAGTGTACGGGCCAGTTAATGAATGCGTATGGGAACAATGTTTCAGCGTGTAATTTATTCATTAGTCAGACGTCCTCGATCAGTGGTCGTCAGTAACGGAAAGTCTCCGGCTGATGATGCTACTGACGCGTTGCATCTGTCCGTCCACTGTCCGTCCGTGTCACTGGCGCATCACAGCACGTTCCCCAGTGCTTTACTATTGAGTCTAAGGTTAACACATGTCATTATGTCTCGACGCGACGTCTAACTTTGTAACCACTTACATTCTATGTCCATTTATCATATCCATTTAAATCATGGTATTGATTTTAAACAACATACTAGTAACGTCCTTTAATATTTAATGTATTGATCTCATTTGTCAATAACACTCCACATAATTATGGTAACAGTATCTGTGGGCTTAATCTAAAACTGCTTGTAGATTAGTCTGCATATACAAAGTATATTTTGTAATTTACGTATGTATCATGAACCCTCATTACTCACAGGAAAGTTAACCACCATGCAAAGTTGCCGAGATGAAACGACCTAGTTTATGCGTGTGAATAGTGAATAACGGACCGATGGCGTTATCAGGAAGTTGAAAGTGATGGAGAAGTCAAAACAGTTACGAACGTTAGACAAGTGCTCACGTCTGGTGGTACCGCCATGGGGATTCTCAGACGTGGACGACGAGCGGCTGTACTCTGCATACACGCAGCGGCAGCGGCAGCGTGCCGTGCCGCGGCTGCTGGCGGCCGGCGTGATGCTGCAGGTGTTCGCGGCGCTCGTGCCGGGCGAGCGGGACCTGCAGCTCGCCTACACGCTTACAGCCGCCGCCTTGCTCGTCAACCTGCTGCTCCTGGTCGTCTACTGCTGCGTGAGACGCTCCAGACCGGTCATATCGCACGTCACGTGGGCTGCTTTGTGGATCCAACTCTTAGTCAGCGCGTCACGGAGAGCCGGAGACTCGTACAATGAGCTGCTTGGCTGGGCCGTGCTGCTCCAATACCTCACCCTGGCCGCGATGCCGTTCCACTACCTGCTGCTGCTACTCTACAGCACCATCTCCCTTGTCGCGTTTCTTGTTGTGCAATATTTGAACGCGTGCACGATGGAAAACCGATTACCAAATGATTTGAGTGAACAGGTGCGTGTTTTTTTAGAGATATTATACAGATACTTTTAGAAACGTGTAAAATGGTAACATCATGTGCCATGGTTTTAGGAGGCGGCAAATTTAACGCTTCTCTTCGGTGCGTCTTTATTGGGAGGTACAGCTTACGCCGTTGCCGAGCGACAGCAACGCTGCTCCTTTCAGGAGACCAAGAGAAGTCTAGGAGATAAGCTTACTATTGAGCAACAAAGTCAAGAGCAGGTAAGTTAATGAACGCGACAATACTTATTTTCGATAATGAAGGGTTGGTCGTGAAGTGTTTTGTATTTGTAGGAGCGGCTGCTACATTCCGTGCTTCCAGAACACGTGGCTGTACAGATGAGAAAGGATTTAGGCCTTATAGATACACAGTTCAAGAAAATTTACATGTCTAGACACGAGAACGTCAGGTGAGTCTTAAAATACCTGTACCTATGTATGTTTTAATAGGAATAGGTAGGTAGTCAATCTTGAATTTATTTTTAAAACAATCAATACAATCTATGATAGACCGAGGAGTAAGTTAGCACTTCCTCGTAGTTATAAAATTTTGTTTATTTTAGTCCGTGGAGAAGTTTTGTTGCAGGAAAGTTTCATACAAAATGGAAATTCAAATCTTCGGTGTCTGATGTTTATCTGTCCATCTGTACGTCCTCGCCATTATTATAGCGGCTGGGTTGCATTAAATACAGAATAACGCTAGGAGCTCGGGAAAAATACAAAAAATCTTCTATGATGTAATAAATTTACTAAAACTCATTGTTTAGAAACTTTGCTTAAACAAATCGGCTACTTTCAATTAGAAGTTTCAACTTCGTTTCTACAATCTATAATAAATTACCAAACGATTTTAAAATGTTGCCATATCCCTTGTTCCATAGAAAGCTTAAAGATTTTTTACTAGAAAAATGTTTTTACACGGTCAAGGAATACCTAGGATACGAATAAATATAAATATTATTTGATTATGACATTTATAATATAAAGAACACTACAGACATTTTTTCATTGTAACTAGTTTTATATTCCTACGATTGTTTTGTTCCAACTTCAAGCTTTTTTTTTTTTACATATTATATATTGACATTTGTTCTTATTTAATTGACATACATATTTTATAATTATAATTATTCTCAATTTGTTTTTTGTTAGTGCATGATTTAAATATACAACCAAATATTTGTACGCCATGACATGGTTGAATTTGTTGGGACTGTAATTATTTGTAACATCCATTGTAAACCCGAATTCTCACAAATAAACGATTTACTTACTTACTTCGTTTCTGGACTAAAGATTAAGTACTTAGATTAAAGATCTGTCGGTTGTGCACGATAGTGTACGTTACAGCTGTTTTATATTTTCCAAGTCCTTCCCTTTTTTTTAAACATTAATACTCGTACAATGAGTATAAGATTCTAATCTTTACGTCTCGACGCCTCGAAACTAGGCTTTTGTGGTCACAAGCTAACTGAACTAAGCTCATAATGTGTCAAAATCGCCACGATTATACATTATGTAGGTACTGACATGTGTAAATTTAAATTGCAAGTATTCTCCTAGAGTGTACGTTGTGTATGTACGGTAGGTATATGTGGTGGAAGGTGTCCGATAGGGGTAGGCTGTAAATTAACAAAATTTTTGTAAGAAAATATACCTCTACATAAACAGACGTAAACAGGAATAAGATTTATGCAACCAAATTCAATCACGGTAAGTAAGGAGACAAGATTTAATTACACTTTTTGTTAAATGTTGTGCCTATCTCCACAAATGGACTTGAATAATTTAGCCTAGAACAAGTATTGAGGGCACAAAATTATGTTTTAAATTTCCAAAAATCTTATACGAACAATTTGCTTCTTGCCCATTGACGTCAACGTTCTTGCCACTAACCAATATTTTGTCTGCAATAAGTCAAAGTCACTTTGTGTCGTACCAATATATCGCGCGTAGTTATTAAATATTTATCATCTCGATTTGCCTCTACTCTTTCTCTATGATGTTCACGTCTCAACAATAACAAAGTTTGACTGGGTTGTTGGACCTTTCTCGGCCACAACTTATTAAGGCTCATTGCTCACAGTTTTGTTACTTGCGAGTTTCTTTAATAGAAACCAAACTTTTGTTCAATTTAACTTCAATATATTATTTTAATTGAATTTTATAATTTTAATTAATATTCGGTTAATTAACTTCAATTTCTTCTTTTAAACTACAAATTTTAATTACTTTTTCGTCTAAAACGTGTTCTACAAATGATTTTGAATAAACTATAAAATTGGGATTACAGGTTAAAAGTCCTAAAAATGAAGTGGAATTTTAAAAGAGGAGATAGATTTGTCGTTAATAGACCCACGCCAGCCGTTTTACTACGCAATTTTTTCAGGCACGTTCTTTTTTTTCTTCTCGTAAAAGTTGAGTCAGCTGATTAATCCACTTTATTTTATTATTTTTAATTGTCGTTATCGTTACTTGATTTTTTTTTTCATAAAATAGATAACAGAAATATGAAATTAATCTACTCAAATTAAATTTTTTAGTCTACAAAATATTTCAGTATTAGCTAAAAACCCTCCAATTTGTTGTTCAGTTGCGTGGTTATTGGTATTACCCGTCCAAGAAAAAGAGGCCAATGAGCCAATAAATAATCGCCTCTTGGACGAATCAGAATTGCCTCTATCAAAAGCTAATAAAGTCTTTGCCGTTGGACTTATTGTGCTGGACGAGTAATAAAAAAAGTTGCTAGAGTATGCCACACTCTTACCGACGACAGAGAATATAAAGTGACGACGTCCTGCTGACTTTTGCCAGTCAACCAATCAGCAGCAAGTGCAGCGTCGGACTGAGCGTAGGGGGCTCGGATATCACTTTGACTTTTTTCAAAATTCCTAAATTTCTATTTTTTTTATGCGCTACATGACGAGCTTAGATGATAATATGCAATTTTTTATTACCCGCAATTAATATTTATAACAAAAAATTTTGTTTTTTACTCTAATAAATTATCTCGAAAAACGCGCTTAGTTTATACATACATATACTCACGCCTGTCTCCCAGAGGGATAGGGAGAGACTACAGATTTCCATCTGCTACGATTACATTATGAGACAAATTATGAAATAGGTAGTTTTGTAGAATCGTTAGACGAAGATAATGAACTTCGAAAATTTTTCTCCATGTTTGAACAATTTTGCATGTAGGTACAGCAAGGCTGGGGGGGCTCGCGCAGGCTAGGGCCAGGGTGACAATCGCCATCCTGCCTCTATGGCCAGTCCGACACTGATTAGTGTAAATTCAAATCTTACAAAAATATATGTTAGAAAACAATAAATGTATATGAAATAAATTAAAGGTTTATTTAATTTATGTAGCAATATATATACGATTAAAATGATAGGTAAAATATATATTATACAAGGTGAAATCCAATCAACCGGCCGAACCCGTACCGGAGACCCGGCCAGGGACAAGGAACAAGGTTCAATGATCACATTGATCACCAACCGAGCCCCCAGCACGAATCCAGGCGGCCAACCAAATCCCACCCTATATATACCACATAATAATAGGTTACATTATACATATATAAATACATGCCTACCTCCGCACATTCGATTAGTCTTGCTAAGAAGAAGGCAAAATCATATCTTTTTTTAACATAAAACTTATACTATACAAATGACTTATATCTACTTTTAACTAAGGGATAAGAAAATATAAGACAGCAGGAATTCAGGTTAATGAAAAAAAGAAAAACATATATATCTTTGTCTACCTGTCTCATGTAGTCTATTTCCTTTTACAGTCTGTAATTCATTTATGTTCACTTCTTAGAGGAATCATAAGTTAGGAAATTATACTATTTCATTAAATGAAAAACTACTATCATTGTCATTGTAACACCATGCTTCACCATCATTCAAATATTTATTTATTTTATAATATGCCTTTTTCAGTAGACCCTGCTTAACATACAGTTAAACTTATTCTCTGACAAAGTAAGGACCTCCTTTAGAAGTTTATTGTAAAATCTTATACCATGTCCTACGAAAGAGGTACTCACCTTGGCAAGTCTGATTTTTGGAAAAGCCAGTTTATGTTTATTTCTGGTTTCTTTACAGTGTTGCTCGCCAATCCTCGGGAAAGACTCAATACTTTTTCCGACATATCTAAGAACTTGGTAAATACATTCACAAGGAACAGTTAATATATGAATTTCTATGAATTTTTCTCTTAACGAAAAAAGGTACTTTCTGAGCGAACGCGGTTCATCCTAAATCCCATCGACGCTTAACATCAGACACGGTGGTGGCAAGCATAAGCCTATGGTGAATAAAATAAATAAATAAAAATAATTGGGCATTTTGCACCTGGATCCTGCACTACCTTTGTATTGAACTCCGACTTTTGGTGAGATATCATTGATTTTTGTAAAGTTGTACATATTTTATAGCCTTTTGCCTACGTTTCAGCCGCGTGGAAGTAATTAACGTCTATGTCTCGTCCTCAAAGAACAAACTATATATAGCCTTTGTTCATGTGAAAGGTATATACGAGTATAAATTTACTTCCGGAAAGTTTCAATTGGTTTCTGCAAATTAGAATTTAAAAATGAATTAAATTCAACATTTTTGAAATTCTAATGGAAACTTTGCGATAGCAACATACACAATACATAGGTTTTGTTGAATAACTATTGAGTGAATTTGGAATTTAAGTGTTTTGTTTCGACTAATTAAAAAAATATAATAAGCGTTACCGCTCTTAACGAGTTTAGATAATAAATAATAGACAATAAATACGCACGATTGAAAATGTGACGATGATATTGAAAGAACAGTGAGTGCGGGAAATAAAGTTAATGGAGCCGAAGAGTATAATATATTTTATGGGCAGCCAAAATGTGACTGCAAAGGCACGATTGGTAGTTCATAATGGAGTGTTGGCTCCTACACTTATGTATGGTAGTGAATTTTGGATATGGCGAGATAAATATCTAAGTAGACTGAATGCAGTGGAAATGCGTTCCTTACGTAGTATGTTTGGTTTAGCATTGAATGGGAGAGTGAAGAATATCGACATACGGGATCAATGCGGCCTGAAAGAAGATGTGACTAACATAGAAAAAGGAATGCTTCGGTGGTTTGAACATGTAGAGAGAATGAAAGGAGAGGGACGAAATAAATTTATGGTGCGCAAGTGGCAGGTACAGCTCGACGAGGCTGTTCTAGAAGGGCGTATGCTGACCAAATTGGTGACATACTGAAGAAGGGCCATATCAAAAGTAACCGGAATAGAAGAGCTTGTATGACTTATCTAGATGGATGTGGAAGAGGCGGAAAGAGGTATGTCTGGATCGTAGCCGATGGAAATCTCTAGTGTTTGCCTACCGCTCTGGAAGACAGGCGTGAGTATATGTAAGTATGTATGTGGTTGACAAATATAAATAACCTAATTAAATGAAACGTTTATTTATCATATTTAATTACACAGTTTATTTATTCACAGGCATAAAAACTGTTCGTAAAATCAATTTTACCGCACTCACGTTTTATTTAGTTTATTTTTAATTTATTCACTAGAAGTTGGCTAACCTGCAACCTTTCCTTGAGTGTGGTTATCAAAATAAACAGATTCACTATGCTCAGCTATCGTTGGTAAGTCGCTTACGTAAACAAACCGAATAAACCCATACAGACTTCGTGACCGACCATTGAAGTGTCAAACCACTACCAACCACTATAGCCCATAACATTGTGGTTCATAGTGGCCTGAAGTTAGCTACACAATCTCGTTTGACAGCCAATTTTTCCCAACGATTTTTTAACGTTTGTTGAGGGTTGTGGCCGAATCGTGAGTGTTTTTGGTGGAAAATAGTGGTTTAATGTGATTTCATAATAACCAATCTTCCTGTGTACCCTAAGTTATATATAAGTACAATCAATTTTTTTCACTGTTGAACGGCTCTAGATAGTCTGTCATTTGAGTCAGTCATACCTAATTGTAGTTTTAATGTATTTACAAATTGGAAAATCATATTTCGGGTTACTTAAGCGCCGAAAATCATTATTATTATCACAATAATTGCTCAGAGGTTATAATAACGTTCTTTGTTTCGCACAAAAACAAATTTCGGAACGCATCCGCACGTATGTAGCGTGAAATTGAATCACAGTTTTATAACATGTTTTAGAATGTACCTTTTTTCCGTCAAGTTGGTAATTTGCTTGCACAGAGCACAAAAAAAGGCCACCTAAAGGTTATATCTGAGATTTGGACAATTTTTTTTTCATTTTTTTTCTTAGAAAATAATAATACATTGGACTTAACATCAGACACATGCAGAATTTTAATTGCAAATGTTAAGCTCTTGCCGCCAATATCAAGAGGTAAATACCTGAACACTCTCTTCAGTGGAAAAAAATATATTAAAAGTGCCACATCATTTCGGAAAACTTTTCTTGGCATAATTCTGTGAACTGGCAAAGAAATATAAACCATCTTCAAGTTTATTGTGGTCTATACGTACATTCAATGTTGAAGAGCACCATCAAGTATAAAAATGATAATATAAACATTTTGACTTTAAATCTAAAACTTTTTCTTTAATTTAATTACCAACTGTTATGAATAAAATGTATATTTTTAGAACGCATCAGTCGAGTGTTCGGTCGACGATTTTGTTTTTTGTGTGTGGTAACACTTCTCGCACTTGGAGCTGTCAAAAGACGAGGGAAGTCGACATTTGGAATAGATCGCGGTCGATTTTATAATATGTGATATATTAATGGATTAATACGAGGGAAATCGATGTGGACATCGTAAAAAAACATTATTGAGTCAGGGTCTGACAATATTTTGGCGTGAAGGCCACTTTAGTGTATTTCCTGTGTGTGTGTGACATAACCTGAACACGCGGTTTCCGACAAGTGGACTTGTCAATTACCATTTCTTCTGGGTTTGGATGCATCCAGGGGTAGGTGGGTCGTGTTTAGATTCTTCGTGGAAGGTGAACCACGTGCCACAACACCGGAACGCCTTGGAGTCCACGTGCGAAAGGAATTCGTGCGAGGACTAGCTGATGAGGTCATCATACAATTGTCTGGTAGGACATTTTGTACTATATTTTGTAGAATATAAGATATTTGTAGAATATAAATCTGGGACAGCTTATGGGCCCCTGTTCCAGCTGCTAATATCACTCGTTGCTACCACAAATTGTAGATTAGAAAGTGATAATGTTTCTGACTGGTGACGGGCATCGGCGTCACTGGTGCGAGGGTTCCATAACCACGCTCAGACACCACAAATGGTGTTGTGGCACGTGGTTCACCTTCCACGAAGAATCTAAACACGACCCACCTACCCCTGGATGCATTCAAACCCAGAAGAAATGGTAATTGACAAGTCCACTTGTCGGAAACCGCGTGTTCAGGTTATGTCACACACACACAGGAAATACACTAAAGTGGCCTTCACGCCAAAATATTGTCAGACCCTGACTCAATAATGTTTTTTTACGATGTCCACATCGATTTCCCTCGTATTAATCCATTAATATATCACATATTATAAAATCGACCGCGATCTATTCCAAATGTCGACTTCCCTCGTCTTTTGACAGCTCCAAGTGCGAGAAGTGTTACCACACACAAAAAACAAAATCGTCGACCGAACACTCGACTGATGCGTTCTAAAAATATACATTTTATTCATAACAGTCCCCCGCTCTGGGCTGAGTAACAGACCACTAGCTCATACAACCGGGAGACGGGAGAGAGTTGTCATGGCTCGTCACAAAATCGAACCTTCGACCAACACCTCTGCGACGCGTGGAGTTCCGTCTCCGCCAAAAAACAACTTTAATATACGGCCCCGGCGCCAAAACAAGGATAGCAAGTTCACATCCTTCAAAAGAATTAAATTTCCTTCCCTAGGATGCTCAGTCCTGTCTGACCACAGAGAGGACGAGAGTTGAGGACCGCTTCCACTTTACAATAAACAGTGGCAAGCTCCTCAAAAGTTAGGACAGTTTCCCCAATAACGCAGCGGAGGTGGGTCTTCGCCGACTTGACGGCAGCTTCAAAAAATTCCCCCCCCCCAGTGAGGGCAATTTGGGGGACTGTACCGCCAAGTTACCCCTTTCCGGGCGAAGATTTAACTTAAACTAGCATAGTTATTTACAAAACAAAAAATAACAACATCATTAGCAGTACCTCTGTAGATTGTGCCATTGTCGGAACGAATAAGTGAAGGTAAACCCCTACGCGACACGAAACGATCCAACGCGGCGACGAAGGCCTCCGTAGTCAAATCTGATACCACTGTCAAGTGAACGGCCTTGGTGGCCAAGCACACAAATACACAAGGTATGCTTTCACAACCCGAGCGTTGCGATTGCTGAAAACCCCCGTGCGCATTACGTATGTGTCAATCAGACACCAACAGATTTACCAAAGGTCCGTCTTGGGTAGAAGCAAAGGATGAAGACTTCCGTATGGCAGGTCAGCTCTCCAAAATCAGCCTCCAAAACGCAGAAGTCCTTCATAATCCGTGAAAGGATTCAAACGAGCAACCGCTCACTTCAGCCTGGCGTGATCCTCGCGCAGAACTCGAAGTCTAAACTTGATGAGGTCCGCCTGAAGTACACGAACCCAGTGTACCAATGCGCTCCAACGCTCCTCTGCACTCACGGCTGGGGACAAAATATATGAATATCATTGGCTGGTTGGTATTTCAACATAATACCACCATCATATTGGGATCCTCCAAATCTGCAAACAGTATATGTTCATTTGAAAGCCATTTCCTAAGTTCGAACATAATAATCCAAGTATCGAATCAAATATCGAATATCCAAAATTGTGGATACCTCCACCAATGAAGAAGAACCCAGAGTCTTTTAAAAACCAAATAGGATCCATCCTAACAAATCCGCGCCCAGGAAAACATCGACTGGGGCCGGATGACAAAACGTGGGTCTGCCAGATGCGGACCTGACGTGCATGAGATTATGGACGGAGGAAGGTCCAAAGAAGGCTGCCAGCCGACAATATTGTCTATAACCATGGCTGCAGCCGCTGATTCAACTCCAGTCCACCAATACCTAGGAGCGGCACCGACGAAACCTCCAGGTTCAAAACCAATCGGTGCGCCACTTGACTTTCCGAGTCGAGGAGGGCCCTTACCCTAACTCAATCCCCCCTGGGGCCCTAGACGCGAGCCATCGCGGTAGGCAACAGAACCGTCCGCGATTCCGTACTCATAGCTTGAACAAGCTAGTTACAGGCTACCCCACCTGAGGAGCGCAGGACCAGTCCACTGGCAATAATACGGCTGGTGCGTGCACATCCCTACTCTGGGGGGAGCGTAGCCTCCAACTCTCCCTGAGTACGGCGGGTGGTACTCTAACCGCGGGTACTCGCGGTACGGCGGTGAGTAACCCCGTGACTCCGTATTAACACGGTGCTCCATGCCAGCTGGCACCGAAACCGGCGCGGGGAGGGGGGGCCTAGCCCTTGCCAACTCCAATTGGCCCCCGCCCGTAGGGGCCCAATTCACTACATGGCCATATGTGTGATAGCCCGTAGGCAAGGGGCTCCCTACGGGTCCACGCGCAAATACATGACTCACCTCCCGGTGAGGGGGCGCGCCTCGCGCCGCAGTCCTCCGTTCCGACGGAGGGGAGCTTTTCCCGACAGCATGCCTTCCCTGGACCGAGGGGGGGGGAAGTTCTCCCTGACGCACCCCCGTTGTCCAAGGGGGGGGAAGTTCTCCCTGAAGCACCCCCGCCCGTAGGGCTCCGTCGCTGCGGGACCGGTGAAGCCGCTTCAGATCTGTTGGCACATAACAATAAATGGTGAGGCCCCTCACACACACTGCAACGTCGTGGCTCGGGACAATCACGTTCGAAGTGATTGCCTAAGCAACCGAAACACAGGCTCTTACGTTTCACCATGCGTCGCCGCTCGGTGACGTGCAGGTTTCGCCACTGCTGACATCTCAGCAGGTCATGCCCCGTATGGCCACACTGTAAACAGGTCGATGACCTCTCGACCACGGCTACCGCCGCCAAACGCGCCATATCGCGTCCCCGCGACTGCTGCGGTTGTCTGGGCTCCCCACATTCCGATGAGCCAGCAGACGAAAATGATTGCGCCCCAGATGGCGCCAAGTCCGGCTGTGATGTTTCTGCTACCCTAGCTTCATATTCAAGAAACTTCATTAAGTCCGTAAATTTAGGCACAGTGCTGCCATCTTTTTCTGCGGACACCCGCTCAAAACGTGACCTCACATCATTAGGCAACCTATCTAAAATAATGTGAACGAGTAAAAACGACCACTCGTCCACCGGTAAACCTAATGTTCTAAGGGCATTACACGCCACAGTGACCGGAGTCAGCAACTGCAACCTTAGTTGGGCTCGGTCAGTTACCCTAGGTAACGTCAACAATTGAGACGCATGCCGCCAGTAAGCGCATGTTCTGATACCTATCATTTAATAGGCCCCACGCTATATCATAATGATCATCCTCTACCCTGAGGTGCTGGATGAGCGACCTGGCCTCGCCCTCCAATGTTGACATCAAATATGCCATCTTTTGCCCCTTTGATAAATCTATCCTAGACTCTATTAATGAAGTAAACATATTCCTATATGAGACCCATTCTTGAATTTTCCCATTAAATTTATTCAGTTCTAAACTAGCCAAACTACCAGACACGCCATCTACCGGTTGAGGCGTGACAACTACAGGACCTCCTGAATTTTGCCTCTTTAGCTCAGCAATATTATTCGACTTTATAACCAGCGCCATACCAGTGGCGCCATCTGTTGGTCTAGGTGTGCTAACAACCGGGCTGCTCGATTGTCGCTTTTTGATCATGGAGGCCGCCTCTGTTATATCATCATAAATCCCTTTTATCTGAGCCAAATCCGTAACATACCTCTTCATAGGCTCGTCACTTTCCTGCAGTGCTGCCACAGCCGCCTCTGCGTCAGCCAGCCGCTGATGCATCCGCTCGGCTCTCTCCAGGATTGCATTGTCGCGATCCGAACGAGAAAGCAATCCCTGGATGGTCGTAAACCAGCGGAGCTCCTTCGCAAACGCAGCCTTGTGAGACTTGGACATCTCGCCGCAATGAACCGGGAAATTTATAAATAAAACTATTTAGCAAACACCCTGACAAGGCACAAATACAGAAGCACTGCTCAATAGATACCCTACCTATAAATAGAATTTAATTAGCAAATTTAATTCCCAATCACAAATGTATGTACTGTCCCGGTAATACAAAACAAACAAATAGGTTCCTACCTAATTCTAGAATTTAATTATCAAACGTAATTCCCAATTACAATATATATTGTACCAATAATACAAAACAAACAAATAGGTTCGTACCTATTACAACATTACCAAATTTAAATTATATTTGGTGTATACAATACACACAAACCCGAATGCACATTCCACTATGCACTTGTATACATCCTTGTAAGTACATACATTCAAGCCAAGATAACAGTATATTAGCTAACAAGTTGATTTCCAAATCTATAATATAAACCGTTATATGATTATGTTATTGTAGTACAAGAACACCTTATATGTACCAAATTATCAAATTATATTGATATTACCGACCCACATCAATGTGGTACCCTCCGGTAATCAATTATCTACTCAAAGCACTAAACATATCCAATGTAATTGCTACACCAATAACATGTAAATTACAACCATGTAAATAGCCTAGCTATGTTAACAGTTCAATGACACTGGGGCCGCCCAGTTCCGCTGTTTAAATGTATATAATCCAAAAGTGGGATTAACCACGGTCATGCTACCAGAGATTGTTTGATAAACCACACTCGTTGCTACCACAAATTGTAGATTAGAAAGTGATAATGTTTCTGACTGGTGACGGGCATCGGCGTCACTGGTGCGAGGGTTCCATAACCACGCTCAGACACCACAAATTGTGTGGTAAAGGGTGATATTAGCAGCTGGAACAGGGGCCCATAAGCTGTCCCAGATTTATATTCTACAAATATCTTATATTCTACAAAATATAGTACAAAATGTCCTACCAGACAATTGTATGATGACCTCATCAGCTAGTCCTCGCACGAATTCCTTTCGCACGTGGACTCCAAGGCGTTCCGGTGTTGTGGCACGTGGTTCACCTTCCACGAAGAATCTAAACACGACCCACCTACCCCTGGATGCATCCAAACCCAGAAGAAATGGTAATTGACAAGTCCACTTGTCGGAAACCGCGTGTTCAGGTTATGTCACACACACACAGGAAATACACTAAAGTGGCCTTCACGCCAAAATATTGTCAGACCCTGACTCAATAATGTTTTTTTACGATGTCCACATCGATTTCCCTCGTATTAATCCATTAATATATCACATATTATAAAATCGACCGCGATCTATTCCAAATGTCGACTTCCCTCGTCTTTTGACAGCTCCAAGTGCGAGAAGTGTTACCACACACAAAAAACAAAATCGTCGACCGAACACTCGACTGATGCGTTCTAAAAATATACATTTTATTCATAACAATGTATCTTTTATTTATTCACACCATGCATTGAAAAATGTAGTAAGATACATGTGGGTAAGGGCAATAACTTACTCGAAACGTTTTTCAAATCGTCCTCATAGGTTATTGCCTCCTACCGCACTAGTAAAATAAAGTACTATTTCTAAATCTTATACAAAACGTTGCTACTGATTTTGCATTGCCACATTCACATTCTTTCTTTTTTTCTTGAGAAGGCATAATTTCCAAAATCTCTCTATCTTCTATCTATATTTTACAAATACTCGTAATAAAGTAGTGAGAAAGTCGTGTCTTCACATGAACCTTTTTGCAAAATTCAAATGAAATCATTATTAGTTTTGTAGTAAGGCCAGTGGGTCTACCGCGTAATTCTCATTTTCATCAACATCAACTTGAGATTGAAATTTGACGTGCGTGCGACGACGCCCGCCTAACATGCCATCTCTTTTGCACGCGTTGAATTTCGCATGCATTTGCTTGAAGTTGATACAAATGAGAATTACACGGTAGAGCCCCAGAACTACAATTCTTACAATTTTGTCTGTCTGTATGTTCCGTTAAACTCGAGAACAAGTCAACGGATATGGATGTGGTTTTCTTTATTTTCTTCGTTATGACCCTGTGTATAGGCTATAAAAGGTGATGATAAAATAACTGCGAAGCTGAAAACTGTTGATATAATATAAAGATACTTCCTCACGAGCGAAGGCGTGGGCCAATAGTAAATAAACCAGCAAAATAAGGAAAATCTTCAATGACTTTATGTTTTGGAAATTTAAACGTAAACCTCGCGCTACCCGAGGAAGTCTTGCGGCGATGTGTTATGAAAAGGCAACTTTTTGTACCTTACTCTAAGGTATTAATGTTTTCCTAGGGATACGGAATTCCCGAAAGGGAGGACGTAGCAAAACCCTTTTGCATGCGGTTTATAATACGAGGAAGATACCTACTTTTTGTTTGAAAATAAACTTCCGTTTACCTCGAGATGTTTTCTAAAAACGTAGAATACAGTACAGGGCAGAAAATAATGCATATCGTGTTGTAGTATTATCCCTGTCGCACGAAGCACTAAATAGTCTGGTGATAAAGACGATGCTCTACGAAGCCGAAGATAGCCGAAGTGCATTATTTTCTGCCCAGTACTGTAAAAACTTATTTTCGAGCTGTTAAACGGCGCGGTGGGGCGTGGCGGCGTAGATATGACTATAACATAACTGATTTATTCCAAAGGCTTTAGTTTTAAATTTCTGCTTCAGAATCAGCTATATTATCACAGATTGTTCTGTAATCTGCCCAACATTTGTCCCCAGCATATTGTACGCTGACATCGTTGGCTTCACCGCCATCTCTTCCACGTACTCCGCCCAGGACCTGGTGGCCATTCTCAACGAACTCTTTGCCAGATTCGACAGACTCGCTGAGGTAACATTGCTACAAGAATGGAATTATAATAAACAATAATCTGGCTTTCATTACATCGCAATAAGGGTTATAATCATACATATTGAATTTTAGATATTTTGTAAGCAATGTGAATAAATCAAAGGAAAAATAAAACGAATCACTTTTGCAAACGTCTGTTTGTTCAAAGATGGTACAAAAGTACACTTTATTATTTTTCAATGCAAGTGCTCGTAAAGGCCCACTTTTTATGCATCAAAACCGAACAGAAAGTCGATTATTTTGCCTTAGGGCTTTATTATTATTATTTTTTTATTTATATATAATGGTTGGCTAACCTGCAGCCTTTCCTGTGTACCATAAATGTTATACTTTTTTTTCCACTGTTTAACGGCTCTGGATACAGTCCTTTTGAGCCAATCATAATTTAAAGTTCACAAGATTATATTTGTTTTATTTCCTCACACTATGCATTGGAAAACGTAGTATGATACACGGGCGCAAGACCAATAAATTACTCGGTTACGTTTAAAACACTCGCTACGCTCGTGTTTTAAATCGTCCTCGTAATTTATTCCTTTTCGCCCTTGTAGAATAAACTACTATTATAACCATTCAAACAATTAAATAAGTACATTTAAAATACGAAGGTTCTATTTTTATTTTTGCAAAAAACAACATTTACTTTGTTGAAATTGTTATAAAATCATGTGGCTTTTTACAGTCTTTGAACATATAACGCTTGCACAAGTGATTCGTTTTATTTTTAAGTTATTAACTTCAGTTATAAATACTTAGTCCTTGATCAGTTAGAAAAGTGTACACTAACCCTGCGTTCCGAAATAGAATTATATCGCTAAAATCGATTACGAAAGTATGAAGTGAATGGCTTATGATCCATTGTAATTCTATTACGGACCGCAGGGTAAGTAAGTAAATATACATACAATATTATCTATTAAAAATACTTGACTCAGAAGTCAATTATTTTTTAATTGATTTTATAAGTATTTCCGCCGTATATGCATTCAGTTTACAACCACACCGTATAAACATTATACTGTGCTACTACGTGGCGGGAAATCTATGGACTGTTTTGTCGTAGCAACCGCATCCTCTATTTGCTACGGTACGTAGTACCTAAAAGCTATAAAAGGAACCTTCATGGTGAGACTCCGTTGTCCGTCCGTCCATCCGTCCGCTTCATAACTTTACCGTTAAAGATAAAGACATGAAATTTGGTACAAAAATAGTATTATTTTACCCACATGTAAAATTTACACAGTGTAAAGAAAAGGAAAATTTGAAATTGTTCAAAATATTTCCATAACAAAAGTGAGAAAAATAAAAAATATTATCCTAAATATACAATATGGGCATCAAATTGAAGTTAATTGTAAAAATATATACTTTTACTTTATTTACTAGCACTGGTTTCGAGAAATAATAAAAAAAAAACACAAAGATATGTATGTCCCCCTCCCTTATCTCCGAAACTGGTAGACCGAAAAATAGGAAAAAAATTACGATTATAGAGCATAACTGGCCAATTACAGGAAAACACAGCGATTAAAAAAAAATTGAGCACAAATGAGAAATATAAAAAAGTAGTACAAAAAATAAAAAAAAGATTTATAAAATACAATATGGGCATTAAATTGTATTAAAAAGCTGATTATAAAAATATATCGTTTGGCTATATTTAATTCCATCTATTTCGAGAAATCCTTGAAAAACCATTAAAAAATGTATGTCCTCCCCCCTTATCTCCAAAACTGGTGGACCGAAAAATATAAAAAAAATCAGGGTAATATGTGTTTACGTAAAGATTACAGGAAAAATAAGGCAGTTGTGAAATTACAAAATTAAATTTATCATCCACAATACGGAACCCTCGGTACGCGAGTCTGACTCGCACTTGGCCGGTCTTTTTATTTTATTTTGTCTTCAAAATAAAGAAATAGAGTGCTATCTTATTAGGTAGCGGTGGGTCGACTAAACATTTTACGAGATGCGAGAATGTAACTTCTGAAAATCCTGAATATACTCGTACATATTTTATCGGAAAAGTTACAACTTCCAGCGATACTTAAAGTTTCCTACGTAAAAGTTTCCATTGTGTTATCGCATAGTTTAATTTAATTTTCCTATCCCTAGAAATATCACCAACTGCGGATAAAGATTCTTGGAGATTGTTACTACTGCATTAGTGGAGCTCCTGTGGAACGGTCCGACCACGCCGTGCTTTGTGTACATATGGGCTTGTCCATGGTCAAGGCAATCAAGTACGTTTCACTTTACATGTTTTCTTTTCCTATCTTGATGTAGAGATAGATATATAACAAACAGTGGAAAGTGACGACTTCATGCTTGTTGTTTAGATACGTGCAACAAACAACGAATTCGCCAGTGGACATGCGCGTGGGCATCCACACAGGGGCGGTATTGGCCGGTGTTCTCGGTCAAAGGCAATGGCAGTTTGACGTGTACTCGAGAGATGTCGAGCTCGCCAATAAAATGGAAAGCAGCGGAAAAGCTGGGTTTGTTCAATTCCTTTCCATTTCTCGAATTAACTTGAGCTGTATTTATTTAAAGTTAGTTGTAATTCCGCACAGCAGGATGGCAAGTTACAATTTGTTTTACGTCTTATAAATGTGTCTGTATAAACGTTGTATTATTTATGAATGTTATGCACAAAAATTACTGAAGATACTTAAATCCTCCTAGTTCTGTGGTATTTTCACATAATCTTGAAAAGCCATCTAACAATCAGGTATTTACGGTTTTAGGCCACAATCGGCTACACTTTTTACGTTTTTCTAGGGTATGTTGTTAAGATATGTTTCAAATTTCATGATTAATAGTCCTAAACTTCTTATTTGCCAAAGATCTGGGTAATGACAATGGACCCAGCCTAAGATATGATAAAAACATTCAATAGACCTCTCTGCCATAGTAAAATCTTTTTTTTTTGTCTCCGTTTGTTTAGAGACTTGAGCTTGATGACTATCCTTAACGTCTTTATCTGTCCTTTTTAACCAACTTCTAAAAAGGGGAACGTTCTCAATTAATTTTTTTTTATTTTCCTTCTATTAGCACTGTGGTGCACTGACCAAGGAAGTATCAATTTAATGATTTTTCCGGACGTACTTGTCTATGGCGGTAGTTCACTGCTCTCTGGCGGAGCGCCCTGGCTCTAAAATAACACTTCTTGCTTGGTTCAAACGATAGTCGAACTCGTTCCGTGCGAGCCCTTTGTCTCGTGGTCTCACATGCGCGGTGGACTGAATTATCTTTTATCATTTTATATTATATATATTACCTATATTATTATATCCAAATAATTTCAATGAATAAAAAGCTCAAAGCATAATTATATTTATCTACTCCCATACCGCAATTAGGAAGTTTAATTTAATTTCTTAAGCCACGCCCCTTTACCCTTCTCGCTTCTGATTGGTCTCAGCCATCTACATACTATTCCATCATGACGAGTATCACGACAGTAGTATCATGATAAGTGTTATTTTTCAAATTTTTTGTGAAATTGTTTTTGATGGCTGTAGATAAAATATTTTGTGCAACTGAACATAATTAGACACTGGGACACTGGGACTGGGACAATCTATTAAAATACTCACTTCGTTCGTTTCGTAAACAAGCACTCGGTTCAAATGTCTCACATTATGTCTCAGTTGCACAAAATACTTACTAATATTTCAAAATGAAGTCTTAATCATATGGGAATAAAAACCGAATGGTAGTTGCAGTCCTGATCAGAGCATAATGTTCGTAGGCGCGTGCACATATCGGAAGCGACCCTGAGCTACCTAAACGACGAGTTCGAAGTGGAACCGGCGCACGGCGAGCGCCGCGAGGAGATGCTGCGACAGGCCGGCATCAAGACCTTCTTCATCGTCAAAGTGCTCAAACCCGTGAGTCTCTTTTATAGAACGTGTTTATAAAAGCTTTATGCAGAGGCGGTGTGAATACGTTTCGCTATTTTTATTTTTACTTTCAGTTCCAGGGTGCAGAGGAAAAGTGTGCTATAGAGGGCGAGGGGACGGAGGTGGGAGCGGGTGGTGGTGCGGAGGGGGGCTCCCCCGACACCCTCTCCGACCTCAGAGACGACGATGAGGACTCGGTGAGTGCTCTACTCGCAACCCTCCCGTGCTTCACGACATCCGCTTCAAATAAATAGGACACTAGACTAAAGCATACTGCCCTACATCGTTTTAGTTTTGTTTGACACGAACCGTGCTATTGCTTTACCGAACCTCATCATACTAAAACTTTACCCATTTTATAACAGTCTAGAGTCATTTTAAATTAACCCATTCTATCGCTAGTTTAATCACACATAGCTTGGTATTTACACTATCCCTAGGTACTATCGCCACAAGAGGAGAGCAGGGGCAGTAATGAAGATATGAAAATTCTGAATATGTTGGAGGAAGAGTTAGTCAACAGGGACGACGACAAGTGAGTCGGTTTGCTTTTCGTTTATACTCGACATTCATTCTAGACGCGTGTCCGGAATGCAATATTGAATGGAATTGTGTTGGTTGAACTGACCGGTGTCTATAGCCGCGTGGTGTATGCAGGGAGCTGGCGGACGCAACGACGCTGTGCCTCACGTTCAAGACGGCCGGCGTAGAGGCGGCGTGGGTACGCCGGCGCGACGCGTGCCCGCAGGCCGGCGTGGCGCCGCCGCTGCTGCTGCTGCCGCCGGTGGTGGTGCTGGCCTCGTTCGCCGTACCGCCGACCGCCGCGCTGCACGCTGTCTACCTCGCGCTCGTGCTCGAGACCGGCCTACTCAACGTCATCTACTACGTCTGCTATAGATATGCCGCATATAAGGTACTGATCCCCCAAATTAAACTATTATTCGCGTTTGTGCTGATGTTAATAGTGTGACTTTTATTTGCAGAAAAAAAACATAAGCCCGTATTGGAAACTGACTTGCGGTATATTCAACATAGCTATGTTTGTGGCGGCCAACATTGCCCCTTTGGTAAGTAGCACTATACTACGTTTAGCCAGACGATGTAAAGCGGGTCATTCTCCGACTGACACCTGCCACCGCGTCAAAGGAAATGCCGCCGTCTCGACTCCTCCCACAAAAGGAGACGCCGGTCTCTGATTGACCATGATAATCATGTCAGAGAATATAAAGTATTACTACGTAAAGAAGCGACACACACCTCCCCGCGCGAGTTTATCGTCCCCCGCGGTCCCCCGCAAGTTAGTGGCAAATCTGGTGGCACGTAGAGCTCGAGTACCACTCGTTCACTGCGCGCGTATTTTGTTTTTTGTTTTATTACGATACTGATTTTTAATGAATATGGTTCGTTTCTGTGGTGTTTACGGATGCATTGAAAACGGAGCAAAAAATAAAGAACGCAGATTTCTTTTATTTCCTGCCGATGAACTAAAGCAAGGCATTTTCTTTTACGTATTGGTTTAGGACGTTAACTGCAACTCTCAAACAGTTGGTAAGAATTTCAACATTGGGTTGAAATTTTAAAAATCAAATGTTTTTGTGTGACCGTTCGAGCTGAGCAAATTTCAACATGTCCTAAAAATTGTGTATTTGTGCCCGAAGTATGGCGATAGGGCTCACCACCCATCACGTTGGGACGTAATATTTGTAGGTGAAACGCGGGTGTACCGAGTGCGGACTGTGACTTGCATTTCAAAGTTCACACTCGGAACACCTCTAACAGCCCCTCGAGCATTTGATTCAAGTCGTGACGATTTATATATTTTTAATACAAAAATAATCCATGGGGAACCAAATTAGGACCTAGGGATTAACCACGCTAAAATTTAGGAAGAGAATCATATAAGTTGCTGAATTATAATGTTGTCCCTCTCGATCGACGACGCTCACACGCTTGCTGCCAGCCCTAGACTAGCTCACGCACACACACAAGCGTGTGCGGACAAGCCAGATGCGCGCGTGAGAGTGTAGGTAAATAACTTGAGCACGAGGTATGAAGTGTCGGGGGTGTGATCATGTGTAGGTTATATATTTCAGAACTAACTATCGTTTTATAAAGTTAAGTATCATCATACTGAGGGGTGAATGGACCGATTTGCATCGTCTTGCTAAATATAGTATAGTAATCAATTTGAATATTGGGATCTTAAGAACTAGACATACATACAATATATACCTCCCTATATAGGTTATCCACTAAAAGCCACGTTTTCGTAGATAATCTGCGGGCACTACGAGTCGGTGCTGGTCGACGGGCTCCGCGAGGATGCTATCAGCCACGGTGGGGCGCGACGATGCGCGCATCCCTCCTATTACTACCACGTGAGTAGTTGACACCTCTGTTGTATACGACTGTATACGAAGCTCTTTCTTTACATTTTTACTTGCAAACACTCACTAATTTCTAAATTCTAAATTAGTAGCGGGGGCGATGAATCCTGTACTGATTCTCTGCAATCGTGAATATTGTGCACTTCCCCCCGGTCAGTCAGCCCAGCCAGGACAGCTCCGTAAAACTCTCACTATAATGTCTCAACAATAATGACAATAATACCTCGATTTAGAGAATGGGTCATTTCAGGAGAATTAACAGCTGCTTGTGCAACTAGTAACTATAAGCTCGCATGTTTTTTTATTGTCCACTATTTTTGCGGTCGCAAAATATTTAAAGGATGATGAAAAAAACATGGCCAGCCATGGGGACTGCCAACAGAAATGAGAACTTTTCGCTGCTGGCTATATAAGCGCAACCCGAACCCATAAGATTTTCCCCTACCAAAATCGCTTAACGCGCCTAAAAAAGCTTTCACTTTAAAAATAAACATGGTCGTATCTGCAAAAATAATGAATACTATCCCTATAATTTATCTGTTTTTAAAACTGCAAAATAACGAGCCAGCTTTAAAGGGCGTAGGGCGGTAAAGTTGTTATCGGGCGGGCGGGCGGTGCTCGGGAAGCAGCGCTCGCTGGAGCAACGCGCGGAAACTGTTCAGGAAATAACCACTGGATGGGTTTACTATTTTAAACTACGAGTGGATTTCTATTCAGTTTTCACACCAGCATTTTGCAGAATTTGTATTCAACACGTGCAGTAAGAATGGCTATATTCTATGAAACATAGGTAGGTAAATACATATACGTATATTATTTAAATTATAAAAATTTTAACAAAAAAATTAAAACGACTTGAAACTAATACCTACAACTACATAATCGTCTAAATATACAATTAAATGTATATATATATTCCTATTCTACTATAGAATCCTTCGCATCGCTCTGAATTCAAAATAACGCCCTCGGCGTACAAAATATTACTTGGGCCCCTTGATTTTCGCAAAGTAAGCATTTTTAACGGCCTAATTCTCAAAATCGGTAAAAGTTTCGTATGAAATTCTTTGAACCACCATATGTTACATTATTTTTATTATGCTACTATTACTTACAATTTTGATTTAACTTAAGAGAAATTACAGAAATATATGGGTTATGAATACAGTTTTCTTCAATTTTCGCTCTGACGCATAATTTTGAGGCTCTGTTTTCGGTAATGTGTCTACTATTATATGCATTAAAAAATTATTACCGTTTGCAAAACTATTGACTATTTTTTGTATTAAGAATGAAACAATACATTAAAAAAAATATGAAATTAATGCGATCATCGCTAAACACTGCCCAAGAATACCCCATTTAGTCGTAATAATAAGCAAAATAAATTTCGTCTCTTGATTTATTTTACATATCGTGGAAAAATCGTTAAAAAAATCTAAAACTTCACTAGAAAACTGATATTTATTGCAGCGGACTACATACATAGTTGAGACTTTTAAACAGTAAGTGTGTATTTTTATGTTTTTTTTTTATCTATACACCTGAAATAAACGGCTTTTTTAAAACTCAATTCCAACTTATAATTTTAGCTAGGTGACGAGTAAAGATATTATCCTTGTGTCGAGAGACACATGTATGAGAAATTCGTCCAAGATGAGAAAAGCAAGAATATAAATATTTTTAGTATACCTGGTGTGTGGTGACGTGCTCAGAAAATTAAACCACATGATCGGCTGATCATACTGACCAACTTCTACAGAAACACTTAGTAACATAAAATAATTTCAATTTTACATGAAAAACTACAAGTAGGTTTAAGTGTGAACTGTGGCTGTAAGTTCACACTCGGTATAGTACGTTTCAAATACCAAGGCCCCATTGCACTTTAGACGGTCATTAGGCGTTAACAATAGGATTAGTGATAACAAACGATAAAGTACGTTTCAAATACCAAGGACCTATTGCACTAGAAACTTAACAATGGGGCTCATAATGTTTGCCTTTTGTTATCTAATTTGGAGCACGGTATCTTTTGTTATCACTAATCCTATTGTTAACGCCTAATGACCGTCTAAAGTGCAATGGTGCCTTGGTATTTGAAACGTACTATACACCCGCGTTTCACAAAGGATTATTACATCCTAATGATATTACTATTATCCTTTATTAAATCAATGATTATTTGGACGATAAAGAAGCTTGGAGTAATAATAATTCAGTGTAATAGTGATTAGTATATTTTCCTGATTTATGATTCCTTTAACCTTGGCTTTACGCTAATTAATAGATCAACCGATGAGATAACTGTAAAAGATGATGGACTATATGAGCCAGGTAGAAAAATATATAGACGTATATGTTCTCCATGACATGAATTTCTCCTGTCTTGTATTTTTCATCATATATCTTTGTAAATAAGTATAAAATATATACATTGAGAAGTTCCAATTAATTATTTGAATGATGCCTGTTAATAATGCTTTTATTTAGTTAATAAATATAATAATATTAAGAAACTTAACTAAAAACTTAAATAACATTTAAAAGACTTCACTAAAGATGACCTAAAATAAAAACCTAACAAAGTAAACCTGAAATCTGAAATATTTATAATAAATAGAAAATGCTAGCCAGATCACCGCCATCGTTAGGAAGAGTGTCCTTAAATATTATTTAATGTAAGAAAAATTAAAAACAATTATTCGTTTAATTTTAAGATTTATAATGTATACTGTACAAAGCACATCGAATGGCCTACAAACCTCACCTACTAACATAACAATCTTAGTTCCGAATGACGCACGTACAAACTGCACATCTAGCTTTTCCCTATACTTTTGTAAAATTATTAGAATTAATAATAATAATAATAAAATTCTTTATTGCACAAGATAAAAATTTCGTACATAGGCGAGCTTAATACTATTTAGTATTCTCTACCAGCTAACCTTCGGTAATTGGGAAGTTGTTGCGGGTAGTGCCATGATGTCAAAATATTATAGGGTACCGATTTAAATATATATATTACTCAAACACTTAGTAAATTATATTATACTACATGCTAATAAACATATACAGTAATTAATAGGAGATAACAACATTAAATGATAAACTACATATACCACTACATAAATAAATAAGTATAATGGATATATACTGAAGAGAATTTGTCTAAAAACTTAAAACAGATAAAATATTGAATTATTGTGGATCATTGTGTAAATCAAGAAAGTGTTGTTTTATCTTATTCTTGAAGACTGATACAGACGGAGCCTCACGAATGTGTAGCGGCAAACTGTTCCACAAGCGTATTGCACTCACAGTAAAAGAATTTGTATACATGCATGAACTATGCTCAGGTGTACGAAGAAATCAAGTTTTGCTGGGTCGTTCAATGCGATCGAGGGACGAAAGAGGCACAAAACGTTCCTTAAGATATGACGGGGAACTTGGGTTTTGGAGAATACCATAAAGAAAGTCAAAATATGGGAATCTCTGCGGAACCTGATATTAAGCCAATTAAGTTCAGTGCGGAATTTAGAAATGTGATCATACTTACGCAATCCGAATATATAACGGATGCATAAGTTGAGAAGTCGGTCAAGCTTATTAAGAAGTTCCTCAGTGAGGTCGGGATAGCATACATCCGCGTAATCTAAGATGGGGAGCAATAACGAATTAACAAGAGTAACTTTGGCAGAGTATGGTTGCCAATTAGCAATTAGTATTAGTTGCCAATAAACAACATCTTCACCGTTTACATATATTTTAAATTCCATACTCTTCCCCATTGCCCCGCACAATACGTCCAACGGCAGAGAGAGACTTAGTAATTCAATAATTCTTCCGTAAAATCTAGATAACTATGTCTAAAACTAATAAATGGACAATTCAATTTGGCTTAATTTCAACAAAAATGCATAATAAGTACTACCAAGTGCCGACAATCACAACCGTCAACATTTTACAATAATATTATGAGGTGTAAATTATAGTTTTGTGCGCAGGTGGGCGCAGGCGTCGCGTGCGGTGCGCTGTGGGTATCCCCGCTGGGCGGGTGCGCCCGCGCCGTGCTGCTGCTGGCCCTTGCCGCGGCGCATGCGGTACCGGCCGCCCTGCATCCCGCACTCCTCACGCCGCGCCTGCACTACGACCACGACCCTTACCAGGGGTTCAACTACACATACTATGACTACAGTGAACACCTCATACAGTTCATGTCAGTGTACGGCGTATTAATATGCACTCTAATAAAATCAGGCTTACCTAAATAATAACGTAAATTTATTGTTTTCAGAGCCCCCATTCATCACGCTCGGCACATTGTGATGCTATTTCTGATAGTGATAGCCCTCCTCATATTCGACAGATATGTAAGTAGCACAATGATTCATATCAGATGCGTGTGCTTGAGGAAACACAGCAGTTCATTTTAAGATAATATTTATGATACTTTAGTAAATCTGCCCGTGACGGTGGGAATGCGATAACCGCCGTACATTTGTTTTTATTAAATATCTAGCGGGTACTGGCGTGCCGGCTTGTGTACTATTTATAGTGCGAGTTTGTTTACGTTGTGTGTGTGTGTGTACAGAGCTCTGCGCTGGAGCGCGCGCGGCACTCGCGCGGGGAGCGGATGCACGCGCAGGCCGAGCAGGCGGCGGACCTGCGACGCCGCAACCAGGCGCTCATACACAACGTGCTGCCGCCGCACGTCGCCAGCCACTTCATGGGCGCTCGACACCACCACCGAGACCTTTACAGTCAGAGCTACGCTGAAGTCGGGGTCCTCTTTGCCTCTATGCCTAACTTTTCAGGTAGAAGCAGCGTTCAACGTGTTTTTCATTTCAAACGTTTCAAATTTTATAGTTTATCGGCTTTACTGAACGATTTTGACCAGAGTAGTTACTGGTCTTGTAGTTCGACTGTGTTGACCAATAATCTTGTAGTTCGACTGTGTTGACCAATAATCTTGTAGTTCGACTGTGTTGACCAATAATCTTGTAGTTCGACTGTGTCGACCAATAATTTTGTAGTTCGACTGTGTTGACCAATAATCTTTTAGTTCGACTGTGTTGACCAATAATCTTGTAGTTCGACTGTGTTGACCAATAATCTTGTAGTTCGACTGTGTTGACCAATAATCTTGTAGTTCGACTGTATCGACCAATAATCTTGTAGTTCGACTGTATCGACCAATAATCTTGTAGTTCGACTGTATCGACCAATAATCAGAAGGTCGTGGGTGTAAATCCCGTAGAGGCATATTTGTGTTCGGTTCGTGTGCTTCGGAAGGCACGTTAAGCTGTAGGTCCATATTTGTGCCCGAAGTACGGCGGCGATAGGGCTTACTACCCATCACACTGGGACGCAACAATCGTCGGTGAGACGTGGGTGTACGAGTGTGGACTGTGACTTGCACTTCACAGTGCATACTCACAGAAACACCTGAGACCTTAGGGATTCAATTCGTGACGATGTTTTAAATGTTCTAAAGAATGTAGGTCAAGTATTTACGACGAGGCACGGCAGGGGGCGGACACTACGGGTTTGTGTCATTGTAATAAAGTTCAGTTAGTAGCTATATCTTCTACAGTAGATCAGCTAAAGGTTGATTTATTTATTGCTCAGTTTTCGCCTTATTTATGGTTATAATGAAATTTTGATACTTTTACAGAATTTTATTCTGAGGAAACTGTTAACAATCAAGGGCTTGAGTGTCTGCGGTTCCTCAACGAAGTCATATCAGATTTTGATCTGGTAAGTTCTAAATATGTACATATTTGCGCTTCTACTGCAACATCTTTTCCATGGCTATAAGACTACGACGTGTTGTTAAAAACTCGTTAAAATATTTCAGCTGCTGGAGGAAGCAAAATTTTGTAAAGACATTATCAAAATTAAGACAATCAGCTCCACCTACATGGCAGCATCAGGCCTAAATCCAACTCGACAGATGCAGGTAATATTTTTGTTTTCTTCCAACTTCCACCTTATTAAGGGAAGACGGTTGGATAATGATGCCACAAAATGATTTATTGCAGTTTAATTTGTACGTTAATGCATAAAATTTAATAAAAATTAAAATAACTTTATCTATCGCCCACTTTATACCTCTTACCCGTCTTGAAATTTCAGGTTATCAACACGTATAAGAAATAAATTTAAGTAGTAAGGTACTAAGAAATCTTGTATCTTAAGATCCAAAACCTCCCATTTCCACATAGATTTTTCTTAAATAACAACGACATTTTGTTGAATCTGAAAACATTAAGGTTAAATGTCAGTCGCTCGGTACAAAGTGCGCAACTTAACTTTGTTTTTCTTGTTAAGAAGTTAAAATTGAAAAACATATTGGTTTTCACGCCAGTAGTTCAGTATAAGTTAGGTTTATGAATCAACAGCTCCAAATTTAATGCACAATTAGCCATGATTTTGTCGAAACAAACGACACTCGTGACTAATTGTACATTTCATTTCAAATTGTGGATTTATAAACCCAACTATTGTCGTGAATTGCAACAGACCAATATCTTTTTCACTTTTAAATTCCTAACAAGAAAAACAAAGTTAAGTTGTGCACTTTGTACCGAACGACTGACCGTTGTAGTTCATAAATACATATTTGAAAAATGCCGTAGTTTGGTATGAATTGGGATTCAAAATCGCGGTAAAAAGGTACTATTACTATTTTGGGATGATAAATTATTACTTACCAGCTTCTGCCCGCGGCTTCGCCCGCGTGGCCTACAGGAAACAAATGACATATTTTTTTCGGAAATAAACATAAGTGCTCTCACTCCATCTCAATTAAATATACAAACTGACAATATTCCAAACAAAGTTCGGCCTCGCGGACGCGTTCTCCGTCCTTGCATGGACGTTTTTCGGTCTCGCTAGGTACTCCCGGCTTCCGCGACGCTGCGAGGAACTTTACAAATACTAAGGTTGCACAATTAGTCACTGAACGAACAGATTCAGATGTTAGTGTGTAATATATTACAGTAGGTATGTGCCCAATTAGTTATTACTTTTAAAGTTCAATCGATAATAAAGAATAGTTAGTGTAAGTATTTAATGTGACAGGATCACGTATCTAACTTCCAGTCCCATCATCAGACCCTGGTCCCCATGTTTTACCTAATCAAGACCAATCAAATAAGCCCAAACTCCAAGGGTCTGCTGTTGTCCGTTGAGGACATCCCGTATCCACCTTCCAGTCCATCATCAGATCCTGGTCACCATATTTTACAAACACACTCATCAAGACCGACCAAATAAGCCCAAACTTGAGAGGTCTGCGGTTCCGATCCCATCATCAGACTCTGGTCACTATGTTTTAGCAAAGTAAGCCCAAACCCGAAGGGTCTGCTGTTGTCCGTTGTGGAGACCCCTAATTCACCTTCCAGCCCCATCATGAGTCCCATCATCAGTCCCATCATCATGTTTTACAATAAGCCTTAGAACCCACGGACGGAAAGAACAGATAAATGTTATATGTATTATAGAGCCTTTTGCCCGCGGCTCTAACCCGATTATTCATCTCTGCCCCGTTTTCGGTTTGGGATTTAATGTATTAACACCCCTTATAGCCTATATGTTGAACAGGATCACTACGATGATGATAATAAAAACCGCATCCAAATCCGTTCAGTGGTTTCGGAGATGTGCGTGAACAAACAGACAGACAGACATACAGACGAACAGAAAATAATTCTAAAAATCGCTGATTTGTGTTCTATTACTTTTCTTTAGTCACCCCCTTTCTATTTTTATTACTTTCCTTCAATGTACAGACACACCGGGTCTACTCATTTATTACCTGTATTATGTATTGATTGGTAATTGGTAATATTCTTATCCTAAATAGCTCCGTCTCGCTGGCGCACGGGCTCCAAACCAACGTACAGGAAAATGAGAAATCCCTTTTTATTCGATACACTATTTTATTTTATATTAATGGTCATCAATTCACGGTAGCTTTATGCATACCCATTTCAACTCAATACTGTTTAATTAAATGGTGTCAAACCACACTTTGCGGTTTAAATGTTAACTACGTAATTATAGCAGCAATTAACGCCACGTTATTCGAATATAAATTTATGTAGCATTACGTATATTGGAACCCACGAAGCAACGGGAATATTTGATAGTTAGAAAAGAAGAATCTCTTATCTTCTCTCTACCTAGTATAAAACAAAGTCGGAATCCGTGTTTGTCTGTGTATCTACAGTAATAGAGGAGGTATTTGTAAGTTTGTGAGTTTGAATGTAGGAGGTAATTTCTGGAACTATGCTTCCCATTCTGAAAACTCTTTCACTAATAGAAAGCTACATTATACCTGAGTGCTATAGGCTATATTTTGTTCCCTGGGGACGGGCAGTTCCCTAGAGACATAGCCATTAATTAAATTCAACCGATTTTGAATATTCTGTCACTGTTGTAGCCTAGGGACGGGCAGACATATTCATAATAACTACAAAACCGATTTTTAAAATTCTTCAATTGTTGAAATTGAGTAATATTTTCGTACCGAAATGTTATCGTATAGTACCTTTATATATGTTTGTATGGGAAAACCGTTCGAGTTTATATTCGAAACCCACGCAGACCAACACGCGGGCATTCGCTATATAAAATAAATTTCATGAAAACCACAAATTGTCCAAACCAGTCAGGTCAAATAAAATGCGTTTTATATAGGTAGTTATTGGTCCGAAAAATATTGACAAATCCGATAGGACTACACAAAAACTAAACAAACTCTGCGAAGCCGCAGGCAAAAGCTAGTTTGCTTATAATTTCAAAACTTCCAAGTGGATTTCAATGCGGTTTTACCATTTGGAACATTTTACGAGTAAGTTTTATATGTTAACGCACTAGCTTTTGCCTGCGGCTTCACCCGCGTGGATGTCGTTTTTATGACTGATTTTCTATTTCAACAAAAGTGACAGATATCAAAAGTCACAAATGTCGAAAGTGACAGATGTTAGTGAGATATTTCAAAGGTGACAAACGTCATAAGTTTTCATATCTATCGGAAAGTATGCAATTTTCCGGTATAAAATGTATCCTATGTTGTTTTCCGTCCCATTTCCGAATGACCATGCTCCGTCTTGAAGGAGTAAACTCTATGCTTAAGTGGACACCTGACGCTAGAACATCAACAACACCAGGTTTTCAAGGGTTCATTGGAAGAAACTAGGTCTTTCCTAATATTGAAGAAAACATATTTGATTTATCGATATTTTATCTAGGAATTCCACCTATAAACAATGTATTAAGATTTATACTTTTGTCGAAAAAAAGCTTTCCACCCTCTTTTCTTTCGTTTTCAAACGTTCGTTTCAAAAACGTGGTTAAGAGATCAACTTGTTTTTTTTTATAAAATATGCAATAGAAACATGAAGGAACTTTACCTAAATCCAATATTTTTTTCCCTACAAAATATTTCAGTATTAGCTAAAAACACACCAATTTGTTGTTTCGCTGGGTGATCACTAGTATTACGCGTCCAAGAAAAAGAGACCAAAGAGCCAACATATAATCGCCTCTATGATAAGCAAATAAGGTCTTTGCCATTAGACTGATTGTGCTAAACAGGTAATAAAAAAAACTGCTAGCGTATGCTATCCTCTTAACTTAAGCAAAATCGCTTCAAAAGTTTCTGCGTGAAAGAGTCATAAAAAGATAGACAGACAGCAACAGACAGACTGACAGACCAGGTATTAGTCAGACTGACAGATCACAGCAGCAGAGAATATAAAGTATTACTGCGGGGTAAACTCAAGACACACTTTTGGATTTATAATAGGAGGGATTCACATATCAGGTTATAGAAGTAGAGAAGTATCATACATCAATTTTAGGGCGCGTATCGTACATGGCTAACGTATTAGTTGCGAAACTGTTTTTTAGCGCGAAAATTTCATCATCGACCCCGTCCGAAGCCAGGGCGGGTCGCTATCGCTAGTCGGTTAGAATAGCTACGATACCTACAACACACAAAACAAAACTTAAAAACGTTTGCAGCTTTTATATTTGTAGTAAAAATGTGTATCATTATGAGAAACAAGACGATAATTTCAGTAGTCTTTGATGTTTTTGGAACATCTGTGACGTAATGTAATGCAAAATCGTAATGTAACGTTTGTGTGTATGTATTTAAGCCTTCAGATAGCGTGGTCGTCCGGTGGGCGCACTTGGCTTGCTTGGTGGAATTCGCTCTCGAGCTCCAACGAGTACTGGCAGCAATCAACGAGCAGTCGTTCAACCACTTCGTACTCCGAATGGGCGTCAACCATGGACCCATCACAGCTGGAGTCATCGGTGCTAGAAAACCGCATTACGATATTTGGGGGAACACTGTTAACGTTGCCTCGCGCATGGAGAGCACCGGCAAGGCTGGTTGTATACAGGTCAGTTGGCCTTTTTTAAAAGTGGGGCAACCCGCTCTGCTGCCATATAAATGCTTTAGGTGTTTATAACGTCCTGATGGCACAATGAATTTGCACACATCTTTATATATGTTTCCCTTCCCCCCCATACCGCACTCCGACCCATCTCTCTTCAAGAGGTGCAAGATGGTGAGATATTCAAAAAGCTCCGAATTTGTGAAACGGTTTCAGGTAAAAACTGTTTTCTATAAAACAGTAAATGTTTATTTATAGAAAAGTGTATAAACTTAGTCTTCTTTACATGAATGACGTCTATATTTCTCTCTTTTTCATTTCCAGTTTACATGAAAATCAGATTTTAGATTTCAGAGATAAGGGGGGGGGGTATACATAGATATTTTTGAGGTTTTTTAAAGATTTCTCGAAACCAGTGCTAGTAAATATAGTAAAAGTATATATTTTTACAATTAGCTTTTTAATATCTACAATTTGAGATTATACAAATACAAAAGAGAGAAAAATAAATACAATTATCCTAAAAATACAACATGGGTATCAAATTGTAGATATATAAGAGTCGATTTCGAAACGCATCGATTTCGAGAAATTCTTGAAAAACCACAAAAATGTATGTCCCCCTTATTTCCAAAACTAAGAAAAATGTTCTGGTAATATGTGCTTACGTAAAGATTACAGTAAAGATATAGCGGTTGAGAAATTCACGAAAAGAGAATGACAAAATGAAATTTTTCATTAACGATACGCAACGCTAGGTACGCGAGTCTGACTCGCACTTGACTGTTTTTTTTAAATTAAATGCTTGTATTTATGTAAAGTAAAACATATATATAAAAAATAAGAAAAGGCCGTTGAACGGTGTTTTATAAAAATATTTTAAATTAAAGATACTAGTAGCTCACCCCGAACTGTGAACTCGCGATTTGGAAGTGACCGATTTGGCTAATGTTCGACTTAAGAGGATAGGTTCCGCTTGCATACTACCCTGTTACTCCATGCGGAAAGACCCGCAGTGCGAGAGGGACGTATCCTGAAAAAAAGTCAAAATGACAACTTTTTGCACTAATTTTATTATTAAAAAAAAATCAATGGTGCTATGAAATATCTGCCCTGTTAAAAGTTTAATAAAGTTTGTACAGAATTTAATCCATAAATAATATAAACGGGTTTTTGCTCTAATAATCTTAAGCCTCGACATGAAAACTTTTTTTAGACCCATCTTTGGTATTTTATTTATCAATATTGGAATGGCTTCTGAGGACTCTGTTTCAATATAAGTGTGTATTATATTCCCGGAAGAAATACTTTTTTCTTTTTTACGTAGTATTGCTAGATTCTTCAAACCAGGAAGAATAACTTATGGTTTTGCGGAAACTATCCTCTTAAAAATTATTTTTGTCTCATTTACTCGCCTACCATATTTCATGATGTTCCGGTCAACGATACTCGAGTTATCGTCAGACAAACATTTATATATAGGTACATACAAACGCCGAATTGTTCAAGAAGACTCGGAGAACTTCGTTCGGTTCAATCGCTCGTTCTCAATTAAATACATGTGATTTATGGCATTTTGCGAACATAGTTTAATGTCAATTAGGCTTTCCCGCCAAAGTTTTGTTATTTTATGCTTTACGTTGTAATGAATAGGTACAGAACAAAGAAAGAAGAAGTAGAAGAAAGAACAAAAAACCCTAGCACATTTTTTGTTTGGTTTTTTAACGCTTATCCCGCATCTAGAGAGTTACCCCACGATAATATCGATAGGAATCAACTTGAGGGTAAAAAGCTTTTCGCGTAACTTTCCCGCGATATATCAGAATACTGCTACGACACACTATACCTATACCTGCACATGTTTAAAGCCAACAAAGAGATATTATTGGTCACCTTAAAACCAACATGACTCATAATATTCCGAATTTCACCAAGTTCTGACAATCACAAGTATAAATTGTACGATTCATACTGTTTACAAAGTCCAGCTCATGAAATGAAATTGAAAATGTATTTTTAATACAGTTGCTCAAAAAGTGGCGTATTGCAGGGACGTATAGCGTTCGGGATGTAGGCTATTACATACTCGAGCTTTTTCTTTACCTTTTCCGAACTCGTGCGTTCTCTTTCCCAACTGTCAAAATAATGTCTATTAAAAAGAAAAAACCAACCACGAAGTTTTTACAAAAAAAAAAATCATAGAAGTTTTTATGATTCATGCAAAAATTTCGAAAAAGAAGGTACTAATTTGTTTCAATATCAGATTTAATGAGTTAGGTTAGGTTTCATTTCATTTCATCTCATTAAATTTCATTTTCATTTCATATCAATAAAAAAATTCTACTGAAGGCTTGGCTGTATGGGCAAAGTTCCCTTTGCCTACCCGGAATGGGTGAAGAAAACAAAAAAAAATCTCTGCTTATATTCTTTTACGGTTGGCGCCATTTTCCAAAAATTTTCTTTGCGGGTTTAGTTGTTTGTTGCACAAAATGAGAAATTTCGACGATATTTTATTTGAATTAACACCACCGGAACTCAGTATAATTGCACAAAATGCTTCGGAGAACATTTTACCGGAAAAGTCAAAAAGTCGCTACATATCTACATACGAAGAATTTATTGCGTGGAGTATTAGTTAGTTGAGTTTATTGTGTTTTTATTATTTTATTAAATTGCTTAATTTTTTCGCAACTGTATTAAAAATAGTTGTTCAGTACACGTGCGGAACCGTAATTGCAACTTGTTCCGACTGTCAACCCTCACCTTCGGCTGCGCCTCGGCTCGGGTAGACATTTGTCGGAACTCTTTGCAATGACAGGCTTTCCGCACTCGTAATGAAAAATACTATTTATTTCAGACTATACAATTACAAAGTATAATCCATAGGTACAAGTTACAACACAAATAGAAACACATACAATTAAACAAAATTAAAATCAAATAATACGTACTCTTATTATTTATTTGTTTATTACGCTTAATGCACATTTACACAAAAACATGAAAAAAAAACATTAAAATATTTTACAGTGTACAATGGCGGCACTTATTGCTAATAGCAATATCTTCCAGGCAACCATTGGGTGAAAAAGAAAATGTAGAAAAAATTAAGAAGAGCGTGTGAATGTCACGAAATCAAACATAAGAGTAAACTACATAGACTTATTAATGGGGGATCCCTTACGCTATAATAAACTAGTATATAAACATACACAAAAATATAATATAAATAATATAATAAATATACTT
Source organism: Ypsolopha sequella (assembly GCA_934047225.1). NCBI lineage: Eukaryota > Metazoa > Arthropoda > Insecta > Lepidoptera > Ypsolophidae > Ypsolopha > Ypsolopha sequella. The sequence continues at coordinate 13,235,345 of OW203992.1, forward strand.
TTATAAATACACAAATTTACACATATAAAATAATAAAAAAAATTGTGGATGAAATGTTAATCAAATGAATAAATTATAGGTGAGTTAGGGGTGTAGTTCACTAAAGTAGTGAGCTTTTAGTTTAGTTTTAAAGGTATTCAGAGTACGACAGTTTTGATTATATCTAGGTTTGAAATTCGGGTAATCACAAAAGAAATAGGTCTTAAGTAATACATATTTATATGACCAAACATATGTATTATATACTAAATAGGTGACAGAAGAAACGTGCGAAATCCTTCAGAGCTTCGGCTATTGGTTCGAGCAGCGCGGTCTGGTCGCCGTGAAGGGCAAGGGTCAGCTGATGACGTACTACCTGCAGGGCAAGCGGGATGCTCCCGTCGTGCGAACCACTCCCGTCGACGCGGACAAACCTGGACCACTTGGCGTAAGTGTCATTCGTAATTAGTTACCTACAAGTAATTAGTTGTTATAATGGCCACAGTTATTTTGGCACAATTTCAATATGCCACAATCCTGTTTGGCCACAGTTTTAAAATGACACGTTACAGTCAGGACATCAAATATTTTTATTAGATGCTCGAAACTTAAGAGGGGTCATGACACATAAACCTCCATCAAACGCTGTCACCACATTATAGGGTGTCTATGGAATGTTATTATAATATTTTAGGTTGAGTCCATTAACATTATCAAGATCTATGTTTAAGACGGACTAAAAATCGTGAAATTTGAGTAATATATTAACAACAATCCCCTTAAATTCTAAATTTAACGATTTTTTTACCAGAAGTGTAGCCGAATGTGCTTTTATTGTTTTAGATAAAATCAAAAAAATAATACGAGTCAAACATCGAAAGTGTTATCTAGATTCATAAAAACCAAAAGTGATGTTTGAAAACGTCCACAGTCTTGCCAAAAGGTGGTTTCTCCTGAAACGTTTTTCAGTTGCTTACAAAGAGTACATTATATGTTGCTTGTGAACTACGCTGAGCCTCGCACGTGTTCTTTTGTTCTACCATGCCGCCAGTTCTATCGAAAAAAGCAAAAGTCACTCTCATTGGTGGAGTAACAATTCTCAGTGAGAAAAAAAACAAGAAGAGTATTTGTACAAAAGAGTGGCTAAAAAAAATATCTAAATACACTCATATAGGTACATTTGCTCCAGTGTATACAGTCATAGTCATAGTTTAGGTGGCAGAGCTGATGCCGGCCTGGGACCGATGGATGGCGGTATATCCATCCCTAATAGCCGGGCCTTATATGGAACAGACTGGTGAGGGGCAGCGGCGTCACTGGTGCGAGGGTTCCGGCACCGCGCTCACCAACCCGCCTGCCCAGCGTGTGTGAGTATGGGCAATTCTTCCAGGATGACCGCCGGAAATGGCTAAGTCCTGGAAAGGCTCATGTCCAGCAGTGAACGAACTAGGCTGATGGATGGATACAGTCATACGAGTCACCAGATTTCATTAATTATACCAGGATGAACTTTGCCATATTTGAACAATTACTAATGTTGGTAACACCATACATTGAAAGAAAAAACACTTTGATGAGAGATGCGGTTACAGCAGAAGAGCGTTTAATAGCAACGACGACGGGTCGCGCGACCAATCTCGACGTACACACACAAACAAAGATTAGCTTAGTTCGGCTCGTTGTCGGTCGGGTCGGGGGCTCGCTCCCGGAGACAGCGAGTCCGCATACCCGAGCGTCAACCCATGCCCAACTCGCTTGTCACTTCCATACACGTAAGGATTGGTCGCGTGAGGGTTGGGCCCCGACTAATCCGGCTGATTGGTTTCTACGTGAAGGTCGCAGGGTCAAATCCCAGGTAATTTCTTCAAAATGTTTCTTATTTAGGTAATATTTGTTTCTAATTGATATTTGTAGTTTGTAATGCACTCTAAATTATGTAAAGGTAGTTCTTGTCCATATCAACAAATTTTTCTCGAGAAGTACGACAAATTACCAACTTCTTTTCGCCTTCTTAGAGTGGACTTGTCGGTTGATCGGGGTAATTTGATAAAAGTTGTGAATTTCATCAATTGCAAAAGTTGTTAATAATAGACGAGTACCTACTACCTATGTTTTGAGTTTCACTTACAACATATAGAGGACATGCGACTCCATCGAAGCTGCAAGCCGCGTCGAATCCAGCCAGCTCCTTGCACATTTTCCAATTTTGCTTCGCGAGGTTGTTCTGCAGCAACAATTATAACAGATTTGATTTATATTTCAGGATGAAGACTGCAACGAAGGAGCAAGTGAGGCCTTATTGGCGAACGGAGAGGCGTCAAGACCCGCGACGGTAGCGATGGGGCGGGACACGGGGGGTAATGCGTTGGCGCAGGGTAGCGACGCTGATCGGCTGCTGTCCTCCTCCGCTTAAACTGCACATCCTTTTATTAATAAAAGTCTGGGAATGAGCTCGCAAAGAATTGCTTGGTTTTCCAACGACAAAATTCAACTAGTAAGCAAGCCTAGTTAGCTGGAAATATAGAGTCAATGATACATTAAATACTTCAATGATACATTACCTTTATTTCACACAAAAAGACGAGACGCTTCGTTCCGTGCCTTTATCATCTAAGAAAATTAAAATAAATCCATCAATTTAAGATTGCATGCGTGTACCAAACACACGCGGGCGATGTGAAAAGTTTTATTCAACCAGGAAGAGAATTTGTTTTCGTAACATGTGACGAAAACTATTCCATGTGTCTCACTAAATATTTTAACTTAATCCAGACCACAGATAATAATACCGATTCGGCGCAACACAACTTGACTTATTTGGCAGGACTAAACTTAATTTAAGTGTTCTGTCCTTTTCTTTCTGTATCGAAAAGACAAAGACGGGACGCTCAAAATCTGATTAGTCTTGTCAGTTGTGTTGCTCCGAATCGACACCAATATAATTCCAAACTATAAAAAGACAACTTTGTTAAAAGATTACGAGAATGTACTCACTTACAAAACGTCCAAATGTCAATTTCTTTTCCTGGGAAAATCGGTTTTTGTTGAGAGTTGAATTGATATGTACTGACAGGTATCTTGTAATTAGGCCATATGCATGCATGTTGCATAGACATTGTGCATGCTTGCGGTGCTGGTAATAATGATGGATGAATGGAGGGGTTTAGGCAAGTCACACATGTATACATAAAATAACTGCTCATGTAATACGTTTTAAATGTTATTTGAGACAAAAAACTTAACGCAACGAACATCCAAAAAGCTTACTACATTTGGAACGTATGTAAATTATATATCATTTCGATAAAACTTATTCTTCTGTAACCAATTCTCAAGCATGCTAAAATATTTAATGTGAATAATCAATGATCTTTCAACAACTCACACAATGTCCTTTGTTTACAAAACGTGAGGACTATTGACGTATAGATAGAGGTATACTTAATTCATGTGCATCCCTAACAATACATAAGACCGTAGGGAAATATGTTAGTTTTATCCGTAACATAAACGTACATACTACGTATGTATTTACTAGGTACCTTCCGGTGTATGTCTATGTATGTAAATGTCAAACTCTATGCTTCACTACGAGTACTTCGACAGTAACAGTAATAATAGGAAGTTTCTTTTCATAAACGATCTAACATCAAATAAATATCACGAAGGTGATAACACCATCATGCATGTATCTAGTTCTTATATAAGTAAAATTTGCAAAGTAGGTCTGCGATAGATAGTGAATGTTGCCTCATGTTCGTTTACGTTTTAGTATTTATTGTGATATTTATTAGGTATTCTTAGGTACAGTAGAAAGGGTGTCGATTTAGTCAAGCAATATCGTTGGTTTATCTGATGTTGCTTAATTAAATGTGTTTTATAGCCGATTCTGAAGGCTTTAATTTTAGTTTTAGTGCTGTCAAAACTAAATTTTCTTCATTGCAAAATAGTCCTTTAGTGTTAGGAATAGAAGCTAAATTGCTTTAGATTTTTTTTTGTTCTGACAGCACTAAAACTAAAATTAAAGCCTTCAGAATCGGCTTTATTGTATAGGTATCAGTAGTCTGTATATACGTACTATTATGTAAAACCGTCTAATTATGAGTTTCTATAAGTTTATCACAGATGATTCTTCATATCTATCGATTAGGTGACTAGAATACTAATAATCGTAACAATAATCGCTTTCGTGATAATTTGCCTAGAATTTTAGCCTTTTAATCGATAGGGTAGATAAGTTCAGCTTTTCAGTGTAAGTTGGTAAAAACTAAAAACCTTGTTTAACAAAACATTCTTAAACAAGATTGGGTATCACGACTACTTGAATTTTAATTGTTCACTTTGAGCGACTAAGTGCGGCAGGAAATTATCAACATCTGCTACAGCTAAATGTTAAGAGCGGTTTCGCAGCCGAAATGTAAAAAACCCGCCTTTTTCTGATTAATCGAAACGCAACACTTAATTTCAAAATTCACTATAGTTATTCAACAAAACCTTACTACCAATGTATTGTGTATGCTGCCATCGCAAAGTTTCCATTGGTTTCTGTAAATTAGAATTTCAAAATTCTTTAAATGCAAAATTTTTGAAATTCTTCAATGCATTTTAAATTTAAGTGTTCTGTTTCGATTAATTAGAAAAAGGCGGATTTTCCACAATCCGGCTGCGAAATCGCTCTTAAAAGAACAAGCTATTAGGACTTTTAGTCGTCACCCATTGCAAGCTCGGTAAGCGTATATAAGCGTATAGGTATAGGCTGACTATCTGTAAATATCAATACCAAACGTACCATTCTTTTCATAATTGTGACTCTTTATTTATACAAAACTTAGCTACAAGAACGGTTGTTTTTCTAACACATTTACTTATCTGCCTACACGTAAATAATAGCGAAAAATCTTAGGCAAGATAAAAAATTAAAGGCGTTTAAGAGTTATATCTAGTGATTGTTAAAAACAGGCAATTTGAATCTACCAATACATATAACCTCAGTCCCTATTTCTTATGTGTGTGAATAAATAGTAAAATGTTGCCACTATACTTGTCAATTCGCCAACTCCGTGTGTGTGTGTTTGATGAAAGCAATGTACAAGTACGATGGATGATAGTGTAAGTAGAGAGAAAGAGGACAAATTGAGCCCTAATTGTGTAAATGTACCTGAATACTCTAAAGAGGTTCAAGGCTTTGGGCTTGGTATTATCTACACAGATCTCTTAAAAGTGTCGTAGCTTTGCGCATAAAATGCATAATGTACCTAAGAATAATTCCCACTATCTTCATATTACGAGACAGCTTCAGAAACAAAAATGTGTTATATATAACATATAATAACGTGTATTTATGTACCGATGAGAAGTCAATATGTAATTGACAAGATTCCATTGAAATTAGTAATGATTGTAGTACAGTATAGTGGGGATCACATCAAGCTATACACATTGGACTTTGTACCTATCTTATATCCTTCACTACAATGCATTACTAATGCATTACTGCAAGTGTATAAGTTAATGTGATCTCCACTACATATTTTGTTGTAGCTAAATCGCTATTATTCTACAATGTTCGATTCATAAAGGCAACTGTGTCAGTAGCATGCTGATAGATGGTAGATAGATATTTAACAACTCAGTTATTTATTTTTTATCTTTTAGCCCTAGATTTAGCTGACAAGAAGAGTAATTGTAGGATTTCAGCGGTGATATTATATTTTATATAATTTTATATTGTACTATGAATGTAGGAAGAAGTTTATTTTTCTCTCTCTAGGTAGTGATATCTTCATGTGATTAGTGACTATTAATAATTTTATACGTGTCCTATAGCTCAATCAACTGAAGGTGAATCTCTTGTGGCTATAATTTTATTAATAAAGCAATATCTGTTATTAATACAAGTATATTTTATTGTGTGACTTCGTTGAAACTATCCCGTCGTAATACATTTATTTTGGGGACAGCGCTGAAGGCGACAGCGGCGCAAGTATGTTTTCCTCGGAAACAGTTACATATTTACGCCGTTTGGGGTCAAGACTTTAGGTCCATTGAGCCCGGAGGTGCATCAAAATTTCAAAGAAATCTCTTTGCGCCTCATCGACACGTCAAGAGACCCAAGGACTGGCGCGTACCTCAGCTAAATAATGGCAATACAACGAAGTAATATCGCCAGTATCTTGGTAAACTTTCCGCAGGGCAGTGATTTGGACCAAATTTTCAGACTTTAAATTTAATATTAGGTAAGTGGAAATTTTTTCTCATTGGTAAATTTTTTGCGTTTTATATTTTTAATGTTATTTAAGTTTTATGTTTATAGGTAGATCTAATTTTGTAAAAGCTTCTACAAATAAACATGTTATTAATTCTTATAGTTAACTAAGTAGTAGAATTACTTATTGTACCTTGTTTAAAAAAAATTACTAAATCTATAGGTAGTGCTTGATGTTCTCCCAATCCAAGTTCGAAACCAGGCTTAGCTGTTATTCTGTTTTTAGAGAGTTAGTTTTCTAATTGCTTTTTCTATGTTATAAATAATATAACTCCAAAATATTGAAAAAAAAAGCTAGTTAATCTTCTTCAATCATTAAGTAATTACTTTTTTCAATATATTATGAAATATACCTTGTGGTTGTGGCATATAATGACTCCACCAAGATATTTTTTACGAACTAATTAGGCAGAGCTCATAAAGTAATGTGTAGTGAGTATAGTTATTGTTGTAAAGATCATTATGAGCTTTTTTGAGCTTTTATGAGGCAGCATAGGAAGTATCCACTTAAATAACTTACGCTTATATCTCTGACACAACCCGCTGCTTCTTACGCTTGGCCAATTACTGCGCCTGATGAAATAAGCATCGATAAGATCATTATAAACAATGATCTTTTAATATACTTACTAAAGTATATATAACCTCACTAATAAGACCTAAAATGGGGTAAGCTCGCCTAGAACGCAGGAGAACAAGTGAGGCGATGATGATCAGTATGTCCAGATACTTCCGCAAAATCTACGGTAGTCGATAACGGACGGTTGACTGATACTATGCAACATTTCATATTTTACGGTCCACCAGTTTTGGAGATAAGGGGACATAAATTTTTTGTGATATTTTAAGGATTTCTCGAAATAGATGCAAGTAAATATAGCCAAGGCCTATATTTTTACAATCAGCTCTTTATTACCTACAATTTGATATCCATATTTATTTTAATATTTTTTTTATTTACTTTACTTTTTTATATTTCTTGTTTTTTTATTTGCTATAGTTTTCCTGTAATTGGCCACAGTTATGACTTATGACAATCGATATTTTATTTATATTTTTCGGTCTACCTGTTTCGGAGAAAAGGGGGGGGGACATACATTTTTGTGGTTTCTCAAAGATTTCTCGATAACATGCAGTGCCAGTAAATATACTTAAGGTATGTTTTTTACAATGAGCTTTTTAATGTTTACAATTTGATATAGCGAATATAAGCCTCGCAATACAGCGAGGCCACGCCGCCAGCCTATTGGGTACTCTCCCCGAAGATGGCGGTGATCTGGCTCACATATTTTATCTGATCTAGAGACCGCTATGAGACAGACAGGTTGGTATTTGTTTTTGTTTTTATATTTTATTTCATTTTAAGTTAGTTTTATAAAAAATTGTATTATTATTTGTATGTTATTTAAGTTTCTTACTTGTTACTTGAGATAAAATTTGATATCCATATTCCATCTTTAGTTTTTTTTTTCTCTCTCTTGTATTGGAAATATTTTGAACAAATTCAAGTTTTAAAATTTTTTACACCCTGTAATGTGGGCAAATAATGCAATTTTTTTGCCAAATTTAAAATCACATTTATTTAATATTTTTGAACAAGTGAGCGAAGCGAAGCGAAGTTCTACTTGAACAATCTGGTATTTGTATGTATGAATGTTTGTCCGACGATAACTCGAGTATCGTTGATCGGAGCGTCATGAAATTTGGTAGGCGAGTAAATGAGACAAAAATATTTTTTAAGATCGAACATGAGCCAAATCGGTCAAGATCGAAGCGCGAGTTCACAGTTCGAGGCGAACTACTAGTTCATGAGAAAAACAATCGATCGCGATCCGTCGCATCAACCATAAGACCTGAGAGACATCTTACATCTGGTCACTTGAAAATTATGGACCTGGACTAAAAGACAACACTATTGGGTAATATTGGTCTCAAATTGTAATTCGATCATGTATACCGTGGACGGAGAGCTATCAGTCCAGTAGTCAGATTATGTTTGTTATCGTAACGTAAGCGGCTAGCGGCTGGAGGGCAGTTGACTCACTTTGACAATATTACAAGCAAAGCTCTTTAACTAATTTAGTGACCTCTAAAGTTATTTTGAGTAGGCATATAATTGCAATGTAAACTACCCATAGAAAAGCTTCAGTATGCTCACCTACCTAGTTACTATATGATTAGTTACATAAAGTTAATTGCAAATATATACCTATTACCTATACTAATAATAAGGTACATGTACAATTGTAAACTGAATATTTTTGCAAAATTTTAAATGAATTGGGTTATTCCATTGTACTGGACTACTGAGGTACAAACTACAATTTAACATTTTTTGTCTGTCTTTTCCGTTTTAACACGGGAGTCGGGAACCACGCAACGGATTTGGATGCGCTGTTTTTCATTATTATTGTAGAGACCCTATTCAACATTTACGCTATAAGAGAAGTTGATAAAAAAACAGCCAAGTCGAAAACTTAGTTAAAAGCTTGGATTTAATGTTTTTTTTTTTCCTTAAAGCGTTGCGCATGCCCTTCGGTATACCAGTGATGCTATTATTTGTATCGTGATGACGTTGCTTAAAACTCATTATTTCTTGTTTTTGGCTTCTGATAATGTGTGTGACTAACACATTAAATTCCGCCAATGTCACGTCATAAACCAAAGCACTGTATTAATGAAAAATAATTTCGTGGAATTTGGTGTCTTGTAAATCCTTGTGGTGATTGCTTTGATCTTAACAAGGCTAGGATTTTTTTTCTAGCCGTCAACACAATAATTAAAATACTAAAATAATACATATAATATAATACATAATATACATATAATACATATAATACAAACTAAATACTTAATTAGCTTTTGATAGAGGAGATTATTGGCTCATTGGCCTATTTGTCTTGGACGGATAAAACTAATAATCTTGCAGCGAAACAGATTGGAGGGCGTTTAGCTAATACTGAATTATTTTATATTGAGAAATATGTAGGATTAGAGTAGATTTACTTCATGTTTGTATTAGTTAATTTATTTAAAAAATTAAGTAAATCCCGTAGTAGTGTAACAGTAAGGAACATTTTAAAACCAAAAAAATTGGGTTGTAATATAGAATTTTTTAGATAATACATGGGGATGAATTTCTTACGAAACTCTGGCGTTGTTAGCCTCAGTTCCAGCCTTAAACATTAATTGTAACAAATATTTGTTTATTTATCGTATATTATTATTATAGTATTATCATAATATACTGCACTGACCCCGTGCCCTAAAGTAGACAAGTTTCATTTAATTGGAAAGCTCTCGAGAGTGTGTTTTTGATGGTCAACAGGTTTTTCCGATACGAAGTTATTAATGACTTTCTGTTAGAATTTGCTTTTGACGTAAGATGGGAAAACAAACACATTAAATTAACGTTCAAATGCTTAAATTTCTAACAAGATTCTCGGATATATAACTATAAAAAGTAACCTGTAACTGGTTATCTCTTTATTCTATCTGGAATTGTTTTGTCATCATAATTTTGTACAAAGACCTTTTAAAAATATCAAATATTACTAAATTAACTCGAAGTCCTTTTGAAAATCAATTTAAAAAAGTAGAAGAAATAGTTATTTGTTATGCAAGGCTGAAAAGTTAATTTTTGGCGCGAGTACCTTGTATTGAAACCTAAGCAAGCGAAGGATTCTGGGATTGAACCACGAGCGAAGCGAGAATCCCAGAATCCTTCGCTTGCTTAGGTTTCAATACAACGTAAAGTCAAATATAGAATCCTGAGCGAAGCGAGGGTTTCAAAGGTACGAGACGCTAAATAACTTTGCTGCCGAGCGAAACACACAACTTTTCACCTCACTAAAGGGAGGAAAATGTTAGGCGCAAGAAAATATATATCGTACACTTTTATGTATTTTTCGCGCGATTTTTCCGGAAGAAAACTCAACTCGGCATTATGTACCGCTTGCACTAATTCTGCAGGTGTTAAGTTTATATCTTCGTCGCTGCTAGCCTCGCTCATATTTTATGATTTCTTTCGATTTTATCAAAAAACAAACAAAAATAATGGAAGGAAATTTTCAAGTTTTTGTTTTTAATCAAATTTTCTTGCTGGCCAGTCCGATTTTTCTTTAAATGAGGCTGGCGCATGACATGAAATAAGTATTTGGATTTCAGTGGACTGGCTGCAGAGAATAATAACTATTACGAAACCAATGAGGTTCTATATATATGTAATACGAAACCTTTATTGAATAAAAATATTCGAATTTTAAAAACACTTTCCACGCTAGCGGAATAAAGTGCGCTTTCCCACCCAGATTTCTAATGATAAACAGAGCCTTTCCAAACTTGTGAGGTGAAAAAGATATTAAGTATTAATTTAATTTGTTATTTTGTAACAACGATTTCTTAAAGGCCTTATAAAAATAAAGAGGGTGATTTAAAAATATATATTTCAGATTACGTAACATTCAGAAATATTTTCTTAGCTATTGACAAACAAATAATGCCAAAAAATATGTAATTGACTACTTTATACGTGTGGGTTTTTCAATAGTCAGATAAACTGATAGGTTGATGTCTATTATTTAAATACTTTGTATTTCATTCAACATTACGTACCATTTTTTTTATTATTTTACCTACATTTAGTTATTCTAAAATATCTTATTTAAAACAACATCCATATTTGCCTGCGTTAATTAAATTCATACGAGTAATAAAATAATGTACAGTGCTCCCAAAGTAATAATGCGCATACAAATCTTTGCTACTGTTCGGCAAAGTTCGTATTTCCTTACACTTCTATACAATCAATAAGGTCACGTGGTACGTCCGGTCACTCGGCTATAGATTTGTATGCGCATTATTACTTTGGGAGTACTGTAATACTGTCCGATTGTCATATTATTATACCTATAGGTACGTAATTTGGTCTACAGTCTACAGAGACAAAATAAGAGTCCAAGTCATTTTAGAACATGTGCAAAAAATTGCAACAGGAAATAATTATGTGTGTCATTTTGGCCGTGTATATGTATAGGTGACCGGAAGTAAACAATCTTCCAATAAATATTTATTAGTAATAAAAAAACAATATTTCGTGAATTGTTAGAAAGCGGAAATATGAATACGGAAATAACAACATTACCGAAGAGTGCTGAAAAGTGCCGAAAATTCCTACGCGCATTATTTAGATGTATTTATTGTATTTAATAGAAATATTTACATAAGTTAAATTTAAAGAACATTAAAAGTTAACATCTAAACTAAGTAATCTACAAAATAAAAAATTCTACCAGCTAAACCTAACTAAAACAGAAATTAAGTAAATGGGATTAAGCAAATGGGAGGGCGCCCAGACACTGGCTGCGTTACCTCGTTGAATCGCTAGGCTTGTACGTTGTCTGGGTATGCGCCAGCCCTTGGGTCGCGACAATATTTCGTGAAAAAGGCGACGCGCTTCTGGCCCCCACAGCCCTAGGGTTTCGACCCTAAACGGCGCAAATATATAGCTAGGTCCCAGGGCCATATATATTTGCACCGCTTAGCTGATTCGGCCGTTTCTACCTTTGTTGTAGTCGCTGGGAGGTGGGACGGTGCGAGCGTATCTACGCATGTAGCGTTCCACACCAGCGACCGCCCGTTTTTCCATGCCACGAGTGTCATTCCGTCAGCCCTCTTGCCGTCGTCACGAGCCTTTGGGCTCTGACATTGCTGGCACGTTGACGGTGGCAAGGGCCCTTCGGATGACATCGTTTCGATGACTTGATAGGCTGTCGTGGCCTAGATGGTTGGCTCTGGAATGTCGCGACTATGGCAGATGAAACTCTGCCGAAAATTCTGGAAAGTATAAAAACTAAACTACGTACTCCTAATAATTTTAATGTAAGTAGATACTTGAAATTAACAGGAACTAATAACTCGTATAGAAAACTTTTTTTTACCTATATTTTACAATATGGTGATTTACTGAAAGAGATATTAATGCTGATTCCGAAGGCTTTAATTACCCGACTACGGCGAAGCAAAAAGGAGGGTTATGATTTTGACCTTTATGTATGTATGTATGAATGTTCATCTGTTCCCTCATAACTTCTAAACTACGTATCATAATTTGACAAATGAGGTATCGTTGGACGCGTCTTGATTGTTCACTGGTTATAGGATACGTGACGTTATATTAAATTGAATATAGCGCCCTATAGAGGGCATAAAGTTATGAACTAAAAAAAAAGTCTTAATTATGCCGTATTGGGTATCAAATGAAAGGGCTTAATTCGCACATTTCAAATATATACATAAATTGTTAACTGTTGCTTGCGGCTTTGCTTGCCTGCACCCGATAATTGGGAATAATTTCTATAAAATCAAGCTTTGCTCCCATCCTTCCCAAAATATATATATAATAAATACGTATGTAAGTATATGTAAAGTGGCTCGGCATATACTTTATCACGAAATTATATCCCCAAAATAATTTAAATAAAAAATGAGTTCAAAAACTAAAACCCGACGACTGTAATATAACGCTCTAAAAAGTATTAAACAAGAAAATATTCTCATCTGAAATTGTTATGTACAAACGAATCAATATTTATGGTCTATTAAATAAACAACTTAACTTACACGTAATACATTTCAATGTATTTAATAAATATTCATAGTGGTCTTATGCCACCTACCGTAAAAAACTTACTTATTACTTATTTAAAAAGCCCCGACTGCTAATAAGACTGTAAAATTAAACCAAAACCCGAAATACAGATTGAAAAACATTATAACTAGCTACATAATACACAGCAGCTTTCTGATAGAAAACGACTACAACCACATAAAATAAGTGGTTCTTGGGTTATATTATTTACAATTGCCTTCGAGTATTTATTTATTGTAATGTAAGGTACAAAATTGTATTTGAATGGGTCTTAGCAGGCCCGTCGTCAGGATTTGTATTGGGGGGGGGGGAGAGAATCTTGGTCTTGACCACTTACCGAGTCTCCAGTGTGAATTTGGCTATATAAACAAAAGTGGCCTTATATGTATAACTGTTGCGGAAGCTGGAAACTGGCGATAGTACTCGTCCAAACCAACAACTTCTGCTATAACTCCAACACTAAACAATTAGTACTATCGCCAGTATCCGGCTTCCGCAAGATAATCTTAACAGCCTGTTTATTTGATTATCTTGTCGAATATGCGATTGCGCTGCGCATTACAGATTGTATCGATATGTGGCAGACAAATAGTAAAATTCGGCATTATGATCGCTGTTTGTAAAATGACTTCGTCAGTCTCTAAAAAGCCGAAATCGAAAATCTTTCACAAAAAAGTGAAAAATACAAATAAATAATAAATAAATTTCCCAAGAAAAATATCCGCGCAAACCTAATGGTTCAGGTAATATTCGAGATATTAACAAAAATGCATGAACCTTAACGCAACGAGATACGGGCGTTTTTCGAGGCAGTGTCGTCCATGAAACAGCTGTTTACACGCACCGTTTTAAAATGGACCTTCCTCCTACGAGATAAAGTATTTTAGTTATAGTTGAATATTTTCTTCTCTGAAGATTTGCGCGGGTATTTTTCTCCAGAGAGTTGTTCACTATGATCAGTAGACTGTTTGGTCTTATTTAAAGGTCGCAGACTATTTACACCCTATATGTAGTTAGTAGTAAAAGGTTTTCCGATATAATGTAATGGTATAGTAGCCAATGTTGCTTTGGTATAATTTGTCAGTTCGATAGTGAGCTGCGTGGCAGTATAGAGATCGCCGCATTTATTGATAGCCGGGAATCGAATCCGCTTGTCCTGCGATCTTAGACCACAAGGACTCGGCAAGCGCACGCATTCCCCTCCGCCGAAGTATTAGGTCCTTACATAATGAATTATATTGGCGTTTTGTAAGGAGAATTTGAAGGAAACTTAATTTTCAGTACTAACATTTTTGCATTTTTTTTTTTTGGAAATGACAAGTCCAAATTTTATAATTTCTTTAAATGAGACAACATTAAGCTAACAAGAACATTAATTTAATTTTAAAATTATTACGAATCTTATCATGGAAATGGATGATATTTAGGACGAACTGTTTTTAAAGATTTAGTTATCAAACTGAAAATAAAAACAAAATTTAATACGTTAACCTTGAAATCAACATTCAAACAAAAGCAAATAATGGAAATAGCTATTGAATTACAATTTGTTCGTGTAAGTTTGCTTGTGTACGCGTTTTGTGTTTGTGTTATGGCTTGCGATTATTGTAACATATTAATTTTTCGCAAGTGAGTAAATGAATTCAGTACTAAAAGACGCGCTTTGTCACGTCCCATGGTCTAAATATGCTATCAAAATGTCGTCCTAACGTTTACAAATCAAAGAAAATGCATCGATTCCTAATGTAATTGATACAAAAAACACTAATGACTTTTGAATAAAATAATTAAAACGTCATTACATTAGCTAAAGCGACAATTTTTCACAGAATACGATAAATTTACATTATAATTAAAATATTGAGTCATGTGAAAAGCACGAGAAATTTCGAACGTGAACGGCTTTTTATCACTTTCCGAGTTTTCAGTATGAATTTGGGACTGTTTTATAAAACTAAAAAAACCGGCCAAGTGCGAGTCAGACCGCGTACGGTTCCGTATTGTAGATATTAAATTAAATTTTGACTTTTTTTTTAAATTTCTCATTTGCTTTATTTTTCCTGCAATCTTTACGTAAGCACATATTACCATGACATTTTTCTTAGTTTTGGAAATAAGGGGGGACATATATTTTTGTGGTTTTTCAAGGATTTCTCGAAATCGATGCATCTCGAAATCAGCTCTTTAATATCTACAATTTGATACCCACCATGTTGTGTTTTTAGGGTATTTTTCTCTCTTTTGTATTGGAAATATTTTTGATATTTCTGATTGATGCAAAATTAGGTGCTTATTACCGTGATTTTTTTCATATTTTTCGGTCCACCAGATTTGGACATAAGGGAGGGAAATACATTTTTTGTGGTTTTTCGAGGATTTCACGAAATAGATGCAACTAAATATGGCCAAACTATATATATATTTTTACAAAAAATTTTTTAATACCTACCATTTGATACACATAATATTTTTATAACATATTCTTTGAATTTTTTTTACTTCTTTTTTTATACTTCTCATTTGTGCTGAACTTTTTTTAAATCGCTGTAGTTTTCCTGAAATCTATCTATAATCGATATTTTTTTTCATATTTTTCGGTCCACCTGTTTCGGCTACATACATATCGTTTTTTATAGATTTCTCAAAATCAGCCCTAGTAAAAGTATATATTTTTACAATTAACTTTTTAATATCTACAATTAGATCTACATATTGTATTTTTAGGATAATATTTCTTTTATTTTTGTTTTTGTTTTAGAAAATTTTTAAATTATTCATACATTTTTTTACACCGGGGGCAAATAAATGCGATTTTTATGCCAAATTTAAAATATTTATCTTTTACGGTGATGAAGTTTTGAGG
Organism: Ypsolopha sequella; assembly: GCA_934047225.1. Classification (NCBI taxonomy): domain Eukaryota; kingdom Metazoa; phylum Arthropoda; class Insecta; order Lepidoptera; family Ypsolophidae; genus Ypsolopha; species Ypsolopha sequella. The sequence continues at coordinate 13,251,101 of OW203992.1, forward strand.
CGGTCGGACGGACGATAGAAGAGCAATACCCCTATATGCGCCGCAATCCGATAGGTCGCCCTTACCTTTGTACAGTTTCGATATAGCTGCATCTTTCTAATGTCTGGTATGGAGTGCCTTCTCATGAAAGGCCAATTACGATGGTGTGGACACCTCGTTCGTATGGATGACTCTCGACTCCCAAAGGCAGTTTTCTACTCCGAGATCTCCACTGGAAAACGCAAGCCTGGAGGTCAATAGTTACGGTACAAGGATGTCCTGAAACGTCAGTTGGCTGCGAAGGAAGAGCTTGCACACATGAGATCTGAATGGCGAAAATCTGTGAATGATGGAACCGAGAACTTTGAAACAGTTCAACTGGAAGTCCTCGACGCTAAATACTTACACCACAAGACTCGCCCCAAGCCCACGTATGGAACTATACGTACAATTCGTATGGACAACTGCACTGTATTTCGTGAAACAGGATATTTCTGACGAAACTCGGATTTTTCAGCCACATCTGAGCTCATGCCAGGAAGCAATAAGGGTCGCCGTCGACAGATACGTCGAGGAGGACATCATCAACGAGCTTTTGCCTGTGACTGCAGATTTCTATGTTACTTGGGGCCAAGCATTAACTTGGGTCTTTAATATCTAATGTAAAATAAAGAATATAGGTATAACAGAATGATTATTAAAATTCTTATGTTGTATATTAACAACGTTACATGATATCAAATTATATTAGTTCCTTGAAATCTAAATTTGGCTAAGGATGATTTATCAATCATCACACAAACCGAGGTAGAACCTATTGTGTATTCTTTAAAAACTTTTAAATTTAAATACCTGTATATCGCAAAATTATAAATCCACCCTAATTATAATTTTTGGCTCTACGTCCCTGGATTATAAAATTGGTATATATTTTGCCATCCTCTACATCCATCCATAATTTGAAACCATTTGCAATAAGTAATAGTTGAGAATTTATCTGAAGGTAGAGGTCTTGGCGCAGGAGTCCAGGATGCAGGTGATGCACAGGTGATGAGCGCTAGGGCTGCGAGGGCCGGCAGCGCAGGCGCCAGCGGCGGCGCGGGTGGCGGCGGGCGGCGGAGCAGTGGGCGCAGCGGGGAGAGCGGGGCGCATATTGAGGCCACTATTTAACGGCGTTGCGGTCGCGCACCGACCTGTTGTGATCCCATCATGGCGCGATACGCCCGTGTCGCCACGCTGGCCGCGTGTCTTTTATACGCCTGCGGTGAGTCTCAACCTTTATCTTTGGCCTCGAAGACGCCGTCCATCTCGCGACGTCACAGGATGTGCTCCAGGACACGTCTCCGGGTGATCAGTGACCGCGTCCCGAGCTCCGAGTGTCGCAGTGTACAGTGCTGGTGCCCGCAGCGGCTGCGATCGCAGGTCGCGAGGTGGACAGTGTCGCGAGGTGTCTCTCATACAGCAGGCGCAGCGTGAGACTCCATGTAGTTACATGCGCATTCCGTCTGACGAGACGCTTGGCAAGTATCGAGCCTGATTACAAGTACTTAGTACAGTAGTGCATAAATAAACAACAGTATGCCTACAATCAAATCTAAGTGTTTCGGTCTTAAAAAAACCTAGGTTGCGAAATTATTACAATTAAATTCGTTACTATATCATTAAAACAGGCACGATACTCACCAAGTTTCTAATTAGGATGTTAAACTAATTAGGTTTTTAATGAACGGTTATTTTATACTACAGTCCCAAATGTATTTTTTGGATATGAAACAATTTACCAGTACAAGGAGATGGCTGATTCAATCTGAATTATTTGTACAGGGTTACCTTGCAAGGTAGTTTTCACTAATAAAACAGTTTAGCACGTAGTTGCTGTGGCACAGAGTGCGGAATACTTTCACATCGGCCGTTGTATTGCGCTTGCGCCGACCGACGATGTCGGCGGCTGCGATGACGTCATCTGCGGTACACTTTACTATTCCTAGATTGATCTAGCAAGCAATATGTCTCAACCCCACCTCATCTCTTTCAGCGTCCATATGATTTCATCCTTTAAACTTTTATACTTTATTATCAAATAGTTCCTTTCTATGAATGTATGTATCAAGCCTAATGAGATATTTATTACACAATTCATTTACATATTTATAATAAACAACTCGTACTTACCTAATTATATCTTACTCGAGGTAGATGCTTTGCTCTATAGATAATTTTTTATAATTATATGGTTATACATTTTATATAAGTAAAATCGGGTAAATTTCTGCAGGCCGACTTTTCGCTATTATTACTACTGTGGTAACGGTAAATAGTGGATCTGCGCTATTTTCCTCGATAGTACAAAGGTAGCTTAAGCCAAGGGAAAAAGAGAGACATTTAGTACATATTTGCTCTATCGAAAATAGCAGGGGTAACTTTATCATAAGAGGGATAGAGAAGAGGGTTTAGCTTTTGTATACGTACTTACATTATGTTCCATCAAATGCTCAAACGGCTGAAATTTTCGGTTTATATTTTATATTCTTTCTCTTCATTCTACTGTGTACTTGAAGGTTTTGTTTTTGTTATTTATAAAAGACACAGAACTCTTAGAACTAAACCAGGGGGACCCTATTGTTAAACATCAAAATCTATCGCTATCGCTTTCAAAGATATCATGATTTGACGTGATGTCATCATGACATCATGTCTAGCCAATCACGCATACCTTTGAAAGCGATAGCAATAGATGTTGTATAGAAGTTAGACAAGAAGTCCCTACGAACATATTCATAAACAGACAAGACCTATCCTGACCCTGTATATATACTTGTTATGTGGATGTTAACAAAAGTTCCAATGCGACATTCCAAGGTAGATTATATTGAACTCGTAAAAGGGTTTCGAAATTTTAAAACGTCACGTCGTATCGGTGATAACTGTATTCACATTCGTAACGTGGTAGTACATCACAAATAAAATCATCACAAATACGGAGGGACGTTGCATTTTGTAGATTTCAAAATAGAGAAGACATACGAGTACATATAGGTATATATTCATAAAAATTAAATTTGGCTGATTGATCTATCATCGTCTAGACCAAATATACATGATATTTTAAATGTAGATTTCTTGTATGAAGTAGAGATCCACTAAGAATGGATTTTCAAAAATGGGGCGTTTAACTCAAATTATAGTTTTTAGGGTTATTTTGATGTTGTTTCATACATTTTGGTCGAGTAGGTATGTAACTTTTCTATGAAACAGCTGATTTTTTTTTTTCGTGATTTCGGTGTTGGTTACGTAATGCGTATAGACGAATGCTATCGCCAGTTTCCGGCTTCCGCAACATTGCCTTAACATCCTGTTATCAGTTAGCCCGGTATAACCGTAACTACGTTTTTTAACACAATTTTTTTTAAATAGTTTTATTGATTGTCGGCACTTGGTGAACCATCATCATCATGCTTATTTATTCTACTGTTTCACTAATAAAACTTCATATTATTTTAGCCTAACATCTCTCTGTGAACTATGGTCCCTTTCAGAGCTATGATTAATCTGACGGCGTTCACTAGAACTTGCCCATAAAACATTTTCTGGCCATTTTCAAGGAGTGCTCTTGGGATTTATTTATGATCATACAAAGTTACATTTCAGCGCTTCTCGTATTTTATCCCCGATTTTAATTTGAGATTCATACCATTCAGACTAATAACCACCCGGCGATTATTTTCCAAAAGCACTGAAAACAAATCATTCTTAATTTTTAACTAAAAGTTTTAATTTTCATGATTTTGACTACAAATATAATGAATTTCCATTAAACCTGGCATCGCCGCTTTAGGGGAGAATTTTCCGAAAACGCTGTAACACGTCATTCTTAATGTTCCAATTAAATACCAATTTTCATGGTATAAATTTCAAATTTCCCATACAAACTTTTATCCCCTTAAGGGTTGAATCTCCTAAATTCCCCTCGCAATTGAATATAAAAACTGACAATATCCCAAACAAAGTTCTCCGTCCTTGCATGCTCGTTTTTCAGCCTCCCTAGACACCGGCTTTACTAACTAAACTTTATAAACTAAAGTAAAAAAGAACAATTACTCACTGAACGAATAGATTCAGATGTTAGTGTGTAAAGTATTATAGTAGGTATGTGCTTGCCTGCGACACCCGCTAAACTCTGCCCCGTTTTCGGCTTGGGCGTTATTTTATTGAACTCCTTATAGCCTATATGTGAAACAGGGTCACTACAATGATGATAATAAAAACCACATCAAAATCCGTTCAGTGGCTTTGGAGAGGTGCGTGAACAAACAGACAGACAGACAGACAGACGGCAAAGAATTCTAAAAATCGCTGATTTGTGTTATATTACTCTTCTTTAGTCACCCCTTTTCTATCTTTGTTACTTTTCTTCAATGTACAAACACACCAGGTTCTACTCTTTTATTATATGTATTGATTTAGTACAAAACCACACTGACTTGATCAGGTTTTTACATTCACCGCTTTGAAACGTGGTTGGTACGAATATTAATGTAAACCGATATCAACATTAGATATTCAAATAACAAGGTACCTTATTATAATTAATAGGTCATTATGAATCCTCAATAATACTATTAGCTTTTTTTACAAGTATCCAGTTTTATTTAAGTTCAAGGCTTTTTAAAAGTGAATGTCCAATGAAATTGAAATCAATAACTGGCACGATGTTTTGTTACAAATCGATAATGGAAATTCCCTCTCAGTTATAAATTATAATATAACCAGTGTATAAAGTCTAATATAAAGGGTTAAGTTTGTTGCTAAAGTCAAGTCCAATGTACTCCAATGAATAAAAATAATAACAAGTAATTAAAGATAAAATTAATGATAACAAATTGTATAAACATAAAATCCCCGAGGGGGTGTCAGAGGTGTTCTTAAATATGAACTGCGAAATGTAAGTCCACAGTTTATACACCGCTTTTCACCAACGATTATTACGTTCCAAACGTGATGGGTGGTGAGCCCTATCGCCGTACTTCAGACACAAATGGACCGACAGCCCCTCTTCCCAGCGACATCCGAAAATGATTCTATTGATGAAGTTATTTTTCTTAAACGATTAGGGTTAAAAATTTATGAAAAAATATATATATTGTTATTTAAACTATAAAGAGCAACTTTATTTAAGGATATTATTTAAGGAACAGCTTGAAAATATTGTTCAAAGGCAAGCTGTTTTTAGAATAAAATTAAGTAAAATTGGTTATTTATTTGCAAATACTAATGGTATTTGTATGGTTAATTTCGATAGATGTGGATAGTGTGAGTTGTGCACATGGATAGAGCTAGATCGAGTCAAGTTATTTGCACCCGTACAGACTTTAGTTAAATTAAGACAGATAGTGCAATCAGCTTTATACCTATAAATATTCAATGACTATGGTCCAAGAATTTATTTGACATCTATATTTAAAATTGAGTTATTTATTAAACTTGACATAAACCCTATTTGCGAGAATGTGATCTATCAAATGAAATTGACAATTAAACGAACTTACCTGCTTGTAAGTGAAGTTTGACCAAAATTATACTCGGCATATATGGAACAGATCAGTATCTGCAAATAAATTGATTAAATTCACAATGCTCCTCGTCACTTGGCACTATATTTTGTAGTTAAAACATTGTAGAAAACTATTTTTTTTCGAATGAAACCTTTGTATTAAAACATTATAGAAAATTAGACTTTTTCGTATAAAATCTAAGTATTAGCTAAAAAAAGACACTATTTATTAAACCATAAATCGTTACAAAGGTTACAGTGAGACCCTGTTATAAGTTAAGTATAACTTGAGGTTCAGGGATCTCGCGTTTCCTCTTGGAAGTTACGAAGTTATTTACACGTTTAATTAAATAGTTAAACAAATAAAACTATAGATCCAATAGAGTGGCTATCGGACATCAGTACAAAGCAAAAACAGCAAATATATAAAAATAAAAATAAAGAAATTATAAGTAATGTTTCTGTGATATGTATATTTGTAGTTCTATTGTGCATTGACGTGACGCCCACATACAATGTTTTTTTCTGTCAAGAACAAAGTTATTAAAATATATTCGGTACGTACATATACTGAAATATCTGATATATCTAGATAGACCGAGCTGGGCGCGTTCGTAGTCCGAAAATGCGAGTTTTTCGGCCTCGCTAGTCTCGTATATAATTAAGCATTTACAAAATTGTTGTAATCATGGCGCAAAGATACCAATCTCCATCTGCTATTGAAAGTCCTCTTTCACTTGTTCTTTTCATTAAAATTATTACTTTACAAATTTTCCCAAAATCAAAGACCGAAAAATTTCAACAAAAGATTTCCAAAACGCAGCATATTTTTCCAAAATTATCCAAGTATTTGAGAATTTTATTTCCTTAACTTGATTTTGTAAATTTTTGCTTACTCCTTTTAGAACTGGTTTAGCAAGCCTCGATTAAGTGCAATGGAGGCACTTAATTTGAAAAAGGAACACACCCAAACAGTGTATCCAATTATGATTATTTTTTAACATATTTTACTTACAAGGAAAAAAGATGCTGTTTGTTACCACGCGCCTCACCCTAAACTTTACTATATAGGGTGTTAAAATTAAGTTGCGGAAACCGGAAACTGGCGATAAACTAGCCCATACGACCTACTTTTTGCGAAAAAAAAAACGAGAAATCGAGAAAAAAAAGCAGTTGTCTCATACATTTTGGTCGGGTAGCTATGAAACTTTTCTTTGGAATAGCTGTTTTTTTTTTCGTGATTCGAGGGTTAGCTCCATAGTAAAAGTTGTTCGTATGGACGAGTACTATCAGCAGTTTCTGGCTTCCCCAACTTCATCTTAACACCCAGTATAACAGAACACAATTATCCCGTTAACAAAAATTGTCGCATAGCAAAAGGAAAGACAGTCATAGAAGGAAAGTGCAGACATTGGGGGAATATTGATAAGCCCGAGTGAGGGCGGGCGCGAGCGCGAGGCGTACGGAGGCGCGACAGGAATGCGCCTCACGCGCGCGGTCGACGCCCGCGCAGCCCGCCGCCGACCCGAGCCCTGCGCGTGCGATGTTGAAACTTCACTAACACTGTAATATGTCAGGCGATAAAATCTATATCTTTCGTTTTTTTATATCATCCGATAAATAATTTATTTTTTAACTTATGCATATGTTAAGTGCATATTATACTTAATATAAGTTTTAAAGTAAGATGCGTCACTTCATACCTATACGTATAGCTATGAGGAGTAGGACGGAATACGAAAAACTTGCAACACGAACAGAAATCCTTGAAAATTACAACTGAACCATGTATTTAACATACTGGGTGTTAAGATGAAGTTGCGGAAGCCTGAAACTGGCGATAGTACTCGTCCATACGAACAAATTTTACTATTGAGACAACACTCGAACCGCGAAAAAAAAACCTGCTGTTCCGTAGAAATTGACATAGCTACCCGACCGAAATGTATGCAATAACAGTTTTTTTTCTCGATTTCTCAATTATTTTTCACGGAAAGTTGTTCATATGGACGAGTAGTATCACCAGTTTTCGGCTTCCGCAACTTCATCTCAATACCATGTATTTTAACCATAGACTTCCGGCACGATCATGCCTCCTGCAAAGACATTGTTTGGCCTCCTCCTCCTGCCACTCAGAAGGTTAAAACAGGTTCTTGCCACTTTTTTTTTTTTTTTGTTTCCATGGATGTTTTGTTACGTCCACGATTGTACCAAGTATTATAATGCTTCCTTGATTGAAACCGCAGTGTTTTTTATTTATGAGTTTTCATTTAAGCTCAACTTGCTGAATCAAAGCGCGTTTTGAGGACAAAAGGTCAGCCTGTTGCAAAACGTAATGCCAATAAACTCAGTTCACAGCTTTAGTATTCGAGGCGTGATGACTCTACTCATGCTTTGACGCTTGCCTTTAATCAGACATTATTGCTGCGGCACATTAGTTTTTGAAATTTCAAGAAATCGAGATTTTTGTATCTGAGATTGACCTTTGACATCGTATTATATAATATCTTGTTATTAATACCTACAGTATTTGAGGTGACCGCAACTGGTACAACTACTAATAGATAAGACACTGTCAGTGTTGAAAGAATTATTTTAAAAAAGGTCAAGGTATAGAGTATGTCAAAGTAGTATTAAGTTCATCAAAAGGTTAATGGTGCTCCTTTAATATATCAATATATATTCATGTCAATGCATCAACAACTCACCTACGAGGCTTTTTGTTATGAATAAAGTTATTATTTATTATCACACAAGATATAGACATATAACTCACTAACTGTTTAATACAATCAATAACTCTAATATTTTACACGCGTCAACCAGTGGGTTGTTCAGCATTCACAATTATACCTGTCTACACAATGCGAGTACATACTAGACGTTCTATTGATAGCTGAATTCACTCACGTCCTTTTTGTTTATTTGTATTCTTATGTTGTATTACCCACAAGACGTATGTATTGTTATATTTTATTCTCGTTATTGGGAAATAAAAATAACTGAAATAATGTACTACATATGTATGTACCTATCCTACATATAGTCCAGGCAATCTAATAATATTTGTATGGAGAAGGTTGAATTAAATGTACACTGGGTGAAAATTGGGAATATATCAATAAACTAACTGAAAAATTCAAATTCAAAAGAATCCCTGATAAATATTTTTTTACATGTACCACGATTCAGGACTCTTATTATTTTGGTAACATATATAAAGAAATATATTCATATTATTGTCAATAATATGAAAATACTATTATTTTGAAGTGATTTTACTAGATTCGACCTCAAATCTTTCATTTAGAGCATTAAAATATATAAAACTATAGAATACCAAAATGAAAACATCCAATTATACATTTTAAGTACCTTTATTGACAAACAAATGCAGTACATTGCAAATTATTAAATAAATATCTGAGCGCTGTAAAAATAAACTCAACACTTTGCATTTGTTTCATGTGTACCTACAACTTAACATTAACTTACTGCAAAAAACATATTCCTTTAATTTAAACGATAAAATTTGGGTTAAATACAATTAACCTAGTCAATGGTTAAATACATATCTTTTTAAATACTTGTACATTGCAAGTAGTTTAGGTTCGTAGCACCGTAGCCGTAGCGACTCGTAGCGCATCTACGAGGAGCAAAAGACATCAACGCGTTTCCGCCATGTGTGCGTGGCGCCTCAATGTCATTATTAATTTTATCAAATCGATGGAGTTGAAAACTAATAACTAATAAGTTCACATGTGGCTCTCAAAATTTAAGGGTTACATTAATAGTAGTATTATGAAATCAATAATTTATCAAAGTCACACGGTAGATCCGGGTCAAAGAGAACAACTTTTAATTATGATTCTGGTGACACATTGCAAACAAATTTTGTGATGAAACGAACATTACTAATAGTTTTTTTTTGACTAATAAGTTAATTGCCTTAATATCATTAGTCATAATATCATTAATTATATGACTAATTATATTTATATTTATGAGCCTTTTAGGTACCTAATTAAATTGACATTCCTCGGAATTTTTTCAAGTAATCCAAAATATAGGTTATTTCACACTGCAATCTTTCGCAACAAATTAACTTACGCAAGAAAGATTTACTAATTTTGGTCACCTGTGTAACCAATCGTTTTATACTTACTGAAGTTCTATTTATAGTAGTTATTTAGACTAGATATAATGCCCATTACCCTCTAAGGATCTAGTAAGCCTGGCTTCGAGTTGTGTGTATTGATGACCGTGGGAGAGAGGGTGTGTATGTGTGTGTGTGTGTATGCAGGAGTTCACAGTGCACGTACAAGTGCGGCGTCTCGTCTAGCCAGTTAGGTAACATACATATACTATATAGCAACAGCTCTTGTTTCCTCGTGTTACGTGTCAACTCGTTCACACGCCACCGGCTGCATCTACCTATATTTCTTATTAGTTATCAAATATTGCTTAAGAACACAAATACACAATGATTAGCAAAAACAAACCTATCCTGTAACGTTATTCGAACAAACTTATGTAGGTACATATACCTAAATGTAGGCAAGTGCTGTGAGAATATTTTTTTAAACTGTTGTGCAGCTCTGTAACCAAGGAGCTCACGTGTCGCTATTGTATAATAACTACATACATATGATATACTCAGTGTTGGCTAGAGACTGCTGCTGCAATAACCGCAGACAGGCTGCAACTTTTAATGATGCATTTTTTCTATCAAAAAAGCTTTCTAACGTCTAATTAAAGTGTCTTAATCAAAGCTTGCCTTATAGCTTGTTTGCGGTTAGTAATTTTACAATTTTGTCGGAACACAAAATCAGGAAATTAGCTATTCAGTAACCTTTACATAGTTTCATCAGTCTCTGACACACAAAGACTAAATGGCAGGCATAATATGAAACTGAAGTCACAGACGTAGAATAGAAGAAAGAGCGAGTGAGAAAGAGTCGTCCTTGTCGCTTGTCGTTTGCTCAAGCACTGGCATTTCGACGCGCGCTTGTCAAAGGTCACGTGCGCTCACTCCACCTTTGACATTTCCATTTCAAATGACATTTCCATCCTAACACATGATTAAAAATCAGTAGGTAAGTAAAATGCCAAGACAGGAAACGTAGATGATCTTATTATACGAAGCCAATTAATGTAGGTACAATATACAATAGTATCACTACCCGTATTTGTGGCGTAAACTTGAAAATAGATTGTAAGCAGGAAATGATATTTACATTCATGACCTTCTCGCGACCTGATCGATGATGACGATATATTATTTCACTTTTGCTCTCTATTTAAGTTGATGCAATCATCTTTTCAATTTATTTAGGTTGAAATTTATTAGGATTAGCGGATTAGCCTCGCGAAGCCTCTTGGGTACTTTTCCCAATGACGGCAGCGATTTGGCCAGCTAACTTGAAATTTTAATAGTTGCAGAAAATTTTCTTTTTCATTTTATTTGTCAATAGTATTTTTATTTTAGTTATACATACTTATGTATACTTAGTTAATTTTAATTTTGAATTATTAAGTTTAGTTCACATTGTTATTTAAGTTTTAATTGTTAAGTAATAAACGTTGAAATTCCACATTTTCAAATAGTTAATAATATATAATTTTTGTTCAAAACAGTGCTAACGGAGGGACACCGATGGCGCAGACAGGCAGATGAGTCAAAGAAAGAGGAAAGCCTGGAGCAAGAGCTATGCAAGGACAAGGACGCGGGAGAGTGGTTCCGGCTGGTCGCTGGCGACGGCGACAACTGCCGTGACGTCATCCAGTGTACTGCCTCCGTGAGTACCCCACTACCTCCCGCACCACCCTCTCTGTATATATTATCTATCGGCAGGACGAATATTATGTTACTCTAACCAATATTAATATTTTAAAGACGTACCATAAATACTCAACGTGACTGTATCTACCTAGAGGTTAGTAACTCCCCTAGAATCACAAGCAAAGGTTTACCTCAAACCACAGTCAATTCTATTCGTGAGATATAGTAGGTATCTATAACTACGCGTACGAATTTCATTTTTAAATCAGCATGCGGAACGAATGATTGAATAATTGAAAAGTGCATGATAGCAGTCATTGAGCAGTATCTGCGTCTGTTGGTTGTGTAATACTACTTATAATTGCCGGAGTTCTTATCACGTTCCACATTAAGAACTTCGTGAATCATAACAATAGTCTTTACATAATGTGAGTCTGATCAAATCTATGTGGCACATCAAATTACTCGGTTTACACAGATTGGATCGTCGCGTTGTGTGAAAAGATTAAGAGTTACAAACCATTAAAACAGTTTATTTATATAAATATTTGAATCGCTGCAGTTAACGGGACAACTTTGCCGTTTGAGAAGAATGTTTGACACCTCAAGGTGATCAGTGGAACGCACTCTAACGCAACACTTACACTAACGCACACACACACACACACACACCCTCACACTACTGCTACTTCTATAGATGATTTGGTATTCTAATTAATACTAGAAATACTACTATCCTAGAGATGTAGTGCCTGTTACAGATACCTACTGACATTTAAAATGAGATATTAATGCCAAAGCTCACGCATTAGAAAAATTATATAAAAACCAGTATAATATGACATAAGCGGAAGATTAGGCACTCATTGATTAGATTTAGATATATGACAATAATTTTACAAAGCTTCCCTTTCTTTGCCTCTTTTTTGGTATGAATTACAAGTATGTAATATGTAAGTGTAAGTAGACCAGTTTTATAAATGCAGAACAGGAAACAGTTGACGCTGTTTACAAGAATGCAATGATTGGTCAGAGTAACGTCAGTTGTCCTTGCTGTGACTGTCCATTCACATCTGGTTATTTATTTTAAATGATTTCTACCTGGTACTAGTCAAGTTATATTATTTAACCTAACCCAAACATTAGCCGCGGTCCATTCCCAGCCCCGTCTGCTTCTCACCCCAAATATTTCTCTGTTCTTCCACATTATCAGCTGCGCCTCTTTACATAACATAGCACTCGTGTCTTATGTGGCAGTAATTGTAAAATACAATTGCATACAAAACTTATCGATTGTATGAATTTTACTGTTCCGCGGTAGTGGTCATAGGTTCATAGTTATTGCATGATGCTACGGGTAAATCTTTATAAACGCATTATTTCTTAATAGATAATTTCTTATTAGTAACTTTTTCTTAGTTGGACAAACATTAGGAGTTCGAGTTTAATGAAATAAAAATACCACACTTTCGCAATTATACGCTTTCGTGCAGTAACAATGTGTCATTGTTCGGTGCAGGGTATTCAAGCCATCCGTTGTCCGGCCGGTCTGTTCTTCGACATCGAGAAGCAAACATGCGACTGGAAGGACGCAGTGAAGAACTGCAAGCTGAAGAACAAGGAGCGGAAGGTGAAGCCTCTGCTGTACACGGACGAGCCTCTGTGCCAGGACGGGTTCCTCGCCTGCGGAGACAGCAGCTGCATCGAGCGAGGACTCTTCTGTAACGGCGAGAAGGACTGCGCCGACGGCTCCGACGAGAACTCATGCGGTGAGTCTTACTGAACTACAACCACTCTACACACTCTAGTTTCAGCTACTCGTAGTCATACGTAAGTGAACTTGAACGGGTAAGTTTACAATAAAGAACTGGCTCACGAACCGTGTCAAACTGGCAGCCCGAAATGCCAATCACATGACCTAAAAAAACATCTCAATAGTATGCTGCAATACATCTTGGTAGGCAAATGGGGTGTCTTATTTGCAATTCATTGAATATGTTAATAGGCATTTGTACCTGAGTTACGTTATATATAATAAATATAAATAATAAGTAGTGCATCTTGAAAATGCTAATACTGGCCACTTTGGCAATGATTTAATTATGAAATATCTTGAGAAACAAAATTGTATTACATCGGCCTAGATTTTTCTAATATTTATCCACCTAGACAAGCAGATAGTTCTCATTATTGTAATATAATCAGCTTAATTTTGATCACGGTTATTTGAAGATCCTTAGAAATCAATAAGTAATTAATATATATATAATAATAATAACTTCGTGAACGGAACTCTTCAAAAACAACGCAGTGAAAAAGCACACAGCGCGGAGCGGCGAGGTGAGGTGAGGTGACAACAAGACCGTGGCGCGGCGCCTGTCGCCGACACCACCGACACCCGACGACCGTGAACTGGACGCACCAGACCACAAAATATACTCGTAAAGCTTATTGGCATGTACGACATGCTCCAAAAATTAAGTGACTCGCCCAAGCAAAGCAGTTTACAAAGACGATTATTTCAAACAGTAATTATGTGAAACTAAAGGCAGATACCTACCCAAATACTTTCTTGTTGCAAAATAAATAATGTGCCGGCGTATCGTTACATTAGATTTCAAATTGGAAAGGTCCTGAGCTCGTAATTTGGTCCGCTCTGTAAGCAACATACTCGTAGATTATATTATGATAAAGCATTTAATCGTATGAACATGTGCACGAAATCGAAAAGTGAAACCCGGACGAATGTCAGCTGTGCCAACGGATTTGTGTAAGCGAAAGTACCCATACTGGTTCCGTATGACGCTGCGAGCCTCGCTCGATACGCGTTAGAGCCGCCTCGCCTGCCGTCTCTGAACCACGCCTCGATAAAACACCCGAATGATAAATTATCAGGTACCTACTGTCTATGACGAAGTAGCTACACATATGTATGCATACATCAACGCCGAAATCAACTTGAAATAGGAAAACATTTATTGCATAAATTATAAAACTACCTCGATATCTCCAACTCTTATAAAGACAGTTAAGTGGTTCTGTCAGTACTTTCACTTAACTTAAAAGCTTGTTAATTAACATTAGGTGCGTATCTAATACGTAAGTGTGACGTACGTAACTAAAGAAAAAATATTTTTACAGATATCGACAACGACCCCAACAGAGCGCCGCCTTGTGACACCTCGCAGTGTGTTCTGCCCGACTGTTTCTGTTCTGAAGACGGCACTGTCGTCCCCGGAGACCTGCCTGCCAAGGACGTACCCCAGATGATCACGATCACCTTCGATGATGCTATTAATAACAACAACATCGAGCTGTACAAGGAAATCTTCAATGGAAAGCGTAAAAACCCGAATGGTTGCGACATCAAGGCCACATACTTCGTCTCGCACAAGTACACCAACTACTCCGGTGTGCAGGAGACCCATCGCAAGGGACACGAGATCGCTGTTCACTCTATCACGTACGTTGCTTTATGTACTTATTATTAAGCTACTGAACTTTATAAAGTAGACAAAAACCGGCCTTTTTCTTTGTGAATAGACTCGTATCTAATCAGTGTATTTTTACAGGCACAACGACGACGAACGTTTCTGGAGCAATGCCACCGTCGACGACTGGGGTAAGGAAATGGCTGGCATGAGGGTCATTATCGAGAAGTTCTCGAACATCACAGATAATAGCGTCGTCGGCGTGCGTGCTCCGTACCTGCGTGTCGGTGGCAACAATCAGTTCACCATGATGGAGGAACAGGCCTTCTTGTATGACAGCACTATCACCGCGCCCCTCTCTAACCCGCCGCTATGGCCTTACACCATGTACTTCCGCATGCCGCATCGCTGCCATGGCAACCTGCAGAGCTGCCCTACCAGAAGCCACGCCGTCTGGGAGATGGTCATGAACGAGCTCGATCGTAGGGAGGACCCCAGCAACGACGAGGACATCCCTGGTTGCGCCATGGTAGACTCCTGCTCCAATATTCTTACCGGAGACCAGTTTTACAATTTCTTGAACCACAATTTTGACCGTCACTACGACCAAAACCGTGCTCCATTAGGTCTTTACTTCCACGCCGCATGGCTCAAGAACAATCCTGAGTTTTTGGACGCCTTCTTGTACTGGATCGATGAAGTTCTAGCTAACCACAATGATGTATACTTCGTCACGATGACTCAAGTGATTCAGTGGATCCAGAACCCACGCACCATCAGTGAAGCTAAGAACTTCGAGCCATGGAGGGAGAAGTGTTCCGTGGAAGGGACCCAGGCTTGCTGGGTGCCGCACTCGTGCAAGCTGACCTCCAAGGAGGTTCCCGGAGAGACCATCAACCTACAGACGTGCGTGAGGTGCCCCGCCAACTACCCTTGGCTAAACGATCCCACGGGCGATGGCCACTACTAGAAGCCTCGATCTCGAGCCTCACGCGCTCTTATTAGCTTTTTATTTTAAAGGAACTTAAGAATAACATATCCGAAGTAAAAGAAAACTTTACGTTTTGGCAAAGATTAGGTACAAAATACGCTTCCTATGTTATTCCTGAAATCCTAAATGTACCGGGTCATAATCCCGCTAGTAGTTTAAGTACCTACCTACCTATATGTAATATAGACTCACATAAATATTTAATAGACCTGTTTTATCCTTTATGTGATTTTGTAATGTATTAAGTCTGTTGGATAAATTAAAAAATACGATACAAATAAAGATATATTATTATTTTCCTAACCTCGACTCCTCAATATTCAACACTCTTTTTTTCGTAAAAGCTGCCTAAAGTTAAATCAGATATTAGAAGTTGATTAGAACCAGAATACAGTATTCTTGCGCCAAACAAATTCTCGAAACGAATATCGATAAACTAGGGAAGATTTTGCACAATAGTCATAACATGAGTAAGAAGATGTTACGTTAGTTCACACAAAAGACTAAAGCTAACTGGTTTTCCCTCCTAGCTAGGTCACACGTAGACTTTCAGAAAACCTCGCTGTGTATGCGCAACCTGCAAGCTTGGCATTTACAGACAAAGAGTTAAATACTAATGACTCATCGTTACAAGCTTGAATTCAGGCAAACGCTTGAAGGACAAATGGTGTATGATCAACAGATCTGTGACCACAGTTTTAATGTCGTGTTTACTGACGACTGAATAAATAAATAAATATATTTAATAAGTTATAATTATATAGTTATAAATATATTTAATAAGAGTATAAGTTAAGACATTTATCGATTTTCTTACTACTTCTTATTATGATAATTGCAAAGATTTCGCTCTAAGACATTACTAATACGTAAGTATCGTCAAATAAAAGTAAGCTTTTTCAGAGTTTCGATTAATTAAAACTCAATAAAATATATATTTTTGGTTTATTTATTAGTATTAAAACAATAAAAAAATTATTACTCCATATATTTTGTAAGAAAAATATCAACAAATAAACATCCGGAAAAAGCCAATATATACATATACTTTTTTGCATTCGACTGATGACGGCCCCATACCGAGGGTCGAAATACTAATACTAATATACTATAATATATGTAATATAATATAATATAATAAACTAAGACTAATATATTAATATTACATGGGGTTGTTTTTATTTTTTTATTAATAACCCTAAAAAATACACAACAAAAATACAAATATACGAGTACATACAACATTTTACTACTCCTCAAGAAGTCTCATTTACTTTTTCGGAGATAGTTACATATATTTTATTTTCTAAGTATTTCGACCCTCGGTATTAGCTAATAACTCAGCTTCGTGTTTTTATTTCCATGGCCCATATTATTACCGAAACTGAATAAGTTATCATAAAACAATAGTTGTAGAGTATGGTCAGAAGATCGAAGGGTTGCAGTAACAGCTCACATACCGTGAATCCATTCTGCATGGGGAGGTGATGGTATCTCATCATTTCTCAGCATCGAGGGCTGTCATAAAGGTGATGAATTCCCATATGTAGCTTAATTATTAAAAGTTTTTTTTTTTTCTTGGAATATTCGCCATTTTAGTACATAGTTTTCAATATTTTGGTATATGAATTAACCATTATTTTTTATGATGTTTTAAAGAATTGTCTGTCACTTGAGAATTTTGGACATTATACTGATTGTGATGTGTGATTGCTCATAAAGAAAAGTGGTCTGTCTCTGTCTGTCTACTCATCTGTCATCTAGCTGTCAAATCAGTCTCGAGCAAATTATTATAAATTTATCTTGATAGCAAAGGACACATTTCTAAACAGCCATTACTCACGTGACGTCACACGAGGGCAAATGGAAGTTGCAGCCTTTTCGTAAAAATATTCATGAGGTTTTTTTAGACCAAAACTTCGAAAATATGGCTTATTAAACCTAAATCTCGAAATGGTTTTCGAATTAACACACCTTAACATAATTTAATATATGCCAATTGTATCAATATTGACGAAAATGTAAAATTGCCATCAAGGACTGGACCTTAATTTTAACATACTCGTATATAGAGACCGTAGATTTCTCTATTTTTAGATTTTTCTAGTCTTCCAAATAAAATAAAAATATGGTGAGGTTTTATTATTAAATAAACTTACTGGAGAGAAAATAGGAGTCAGTCATCAGTTAAAAACATGTGCATAAATCGGAAACGGAAACAATGGGGATACACACTGCCAAATTATCCCTGTAGATGACGCATCGTCGATCCGGCCATTAAAATCTGCCATTTCAGTAAATTGTTATGGCTTTTGCGTAGTTATTTGTGATTTTCGATTATTTTATTGGAATTATGCCTTTGTGTGCCGTACCAGGTTACTTTAATAATGGTGTTAATTTATTGCCGAAAAACATCGTAGGTATTAAAAATTAATAACATAATAACAATAACAACAACAAATATATAAAATATTAAAATACTGGTGATAAGAGGAAGTAAAATTAGCGAGATATTGAAAAAAAAAAGTAGTAAAACCGATCAAGCTCGATACGATTTTGATATGCAAGACTAGGAAGAAGGGTATTTTCCAAAAATCTTTGAATGCGTAAAAATAAAAATTAATTCTAGTTTAAAAAATAAAATGATGTCTCCATGAAACGAAATTGTCTGTCTCCAATATTTAAAGTACTTTCCCTCCAAGGTCCATGGACTCCCTGTGCAGAATCTGCTGCTATTGAAGAATTAAATGATTTACTCTTAGTTTGAAAAATATTGTTATATTGGTGCTATTATCACAATCGTAGTCAATATATTGTTTTAATTTTCTTCTTGATGATCACTCCTAACTAAGACTTAAGGCATTAAGGTATTCAGAGAAATGGGTCCGGATAGGTTTTTTAATTGGACGGTCGTTTTATATCACATTTTGTAGGTCGTTTAGTTTGGTATAAGTTTTATTCACCAATACAATTTGCAATTTTAATGGATGCAGGAAATTTCAAGTAATCGTTTATAGAACGGCCGAAATACTTGGAAGGAGGGGTGGAAACGTCACATATTTTTTCAAATTTTAAATCCTTTTTATTTACAAATAAAACACAAAAGCATACGACGTTTATCCGGGAAAACACAAGCACCTACGCGTTATGAAAACATCTTTTTCAGTCATTATTTTTGGAAATGAAACGGAAGTTCAAATTTGTTGAAAATTAATCCAAACGATACAATGAAGAATGAAATTCAAGTTACGGTTAATTGTTGGCAGCAAAAATTATAAGTAAAAAAATAATATATTTTTATAATTCATAATGAAATTTTTACGAAGTCTTTTTTAACTACAGAATAATAATACATGATGATTAATAATTAATTTCATTGATTTTTACATTTACTTGTGGTTTTTAAATGGCAGTGCATTGGGAAGAATCTGAGGCATAAATTATACATACAAGTAAGCATCCATATAAAACAAAGTTCATACAAGCAGCTTGACTCTTCCAATTGGTGTCATTAGCCTTTTGGGAACCTTCTTCCATGTGCAAATAAATACATGATTTATGCATGAAAAAAAACAAAGTAAACATATTTTCGGTCGGATATTGACCACTAACTTTGTACATTGGATGACGTCAACGGACTCGTTAGGAAAGGATCTGGCTGGAAAGTTCTTGTGATATTTTTCTCAAAATTGACGCTTCTGTATTACATATACAAGAAGAAACCTAAATATATAACATAAATAAATAATTGTTCTTTTCTATAAATATAATATACCTACGCACTATTCACATATCTTTTGTGATCCTTTGAATAGATACTCGTAGGAAGTAAGTACGTAACGCATTTTCTCATTTCTATGTTGAGGCACCACTTCCCAAAGCGTTACCCGAAAATGACTCTATTGATAAAGTTATTTATCATAAACGGTATGATAAGAATTATGAAAAAAATGTATATTGTAAGTTAAACTATAACGAACAACTTTATTTAAGGAAATTATTCTGGCGTATATTTCTTATAAGACACAGCATAAAAATACTGTTCAAATTCAAGCTGTTTTTAGACCAAAATTAAGTAAAATTGGTTATTTCATTAAAACCACTAATAGTATATGTATAGTTCTTGCAGTAAAATACAAGGAAAATATTGCTTAGAAAAATCCTTTTTTTTCCGTCTATCGCGTCCATGTGAAAAGTATTCTTCCGGAGACTCAGCGACGTCGTTATGAACGTTATTTCAATATATGTAGTTTCTGTCGATTTTTGTACCAACACAGATCGACACAAGGTAGTTAGTGGCTACCTGCCCATTAAAGGTAAGCATCAAGCACACAGCACGAATTAATTCGCGAATGGTTTAACGTAATGTAGATAATAAAATTACGCAAGTAGTTTTTGTAAGCAACAATGATATGACGAAGCACGTAAACAATAGATGAAGCCGTCGTCGGGCGCCCCCGACCGACCCCGTCCCGCCCTGGCATGGGCGTGCCGTGGGCGGATTGTTGCACACCAGCACTCGGCACATTCAATGAAACTGTGTGGATATAATATCAGCACATATTGCCAAACTTTCTTTTTAGTTTTGCAACATGTCCGTGCGAATAAAGCTTTCTTCATTATTACCACTCTGTCTAGATAAATAGAGAGCGGGAATTGCCGAGAATCGCGAGGTGCATCGCTGTCTAAAATGAAGTAACTCGTAGATATGCGAATGCAATGGCGAACTGCGCACTCGCAGTGTCTGCTACGAGAGTGAAAGCAGTGAAAGTACAATTTGACATTAAACCATAAATACGGCTGTTTTTGTGATCTCTTAGATTGAAGATGTCATCAAACTGCGTGTTTTGTGGATTTCTTTTGTGGATTCCAAATTCAAGTTTAAATTCTTTCTTTTACGTTGAGGGTACAAACAAACCTAGAGCAGAGGTCACAGTACCCAAAACTAACTGTGCTACGAATACGTCGCCTCATATATTTTACAGAGAATTAATATTTATTACTCAGCTGTCAGTTTATTTAGTTTCATATATTTTGTTATACAATATTATATATATATATATATGTGTGTGTGTGTGTGTATATATATATTATATATACATATATATTATAGTCTTTATTCACTTGGGGACAGCGACGAGTATAGGGAAATTAAAATAAATCTGTACCTCATATATAAAATTCAAAGTCCTGACTGACTAACTGACTGGCTGATATATCAATGCACAGCCTAAACCGCGGGTCCTAGAGACTTGAAACTTTGCATATACCTTATATAGTGTAAGCATCCACTAAGAATGGATTTTTCAAAATTCACCCTCTAAGGGGGTGAAACGGGTGTCCAAAATAACAAGATAAGTTAGACTATTTTTTTCGAGACTTCACAGGAGAACTCCTATCTATTAATTAAAAAACACTTGTTTCAGGTTTTTTCAGAATTCAACCCCTAAAAGGGGGAAATGGGGTGACAAAGTAACGATTTTAAAATCCAACGTGGTGGACGTAAAAAAGGCTTTTCCAGAATTCAACTCGTAAAAGGGGGAAATGGGGTGACAAAGTCTGAAAACCAACATGGGTATCGTTTGTATGGTTTATCGGGTCGCTGATTATGAAAATAACAACGATTTTTAAATACAATGTAGTGGACGGGAAATACAATCATCCCCTGTTGGGGTGCGATGGGGTTGAAATGTGTAAATATCAATATGGGTGTCGTTTTTATGTTTTTTTGGGACGTTAATTACAAAAATGGCATCGTTTTTGAAATTTAATATAGCGGACAGGTCGTGAAAAAGGCTTTTCCAGAATTTAACCCCTAAAAGGGGGAAATGGGGTGACAAAGTCTGAAAACCAACATGGGTATCGTTTGTATGGTTTATCGGGTCGCTGATTACGAAAACAACAACGATTTCTAAATCCAATGGATGGGAAATACCATCATCCCCTGTTAGGGTGCGATGGGGTTGAAATGTGTAAATGTCAATATGCGTGTCGTTTTTATGGTTTTTTGGGACGTTAATTACGAAAATGGCATCGAATTTGAAATTTAATATATTGGACATGAAAATTCTTGAAAGTATGTGTGCCAGAGCAAATCGGCTGTAACAGACGGAAAGACAGACAACCACACAAGTGACCCTTTTAGGGTTAAATTTTTTCCTTTTGAGGTATCTATCTATCTTTATATCCACAATCTATCTATCTGTCTATCTATCTATCTATATATGTATATATATATCTTTCTTTATCCCAGCAAAATATCTTTGGAACGGAAGGTGGTATATCCCTAGTTATCCCTAGGGGTTGGACGATAGGGTGCCATAAAAAGATATTTTCTTTAAAATGTCAAAAGTGTCAAAACTTTACAGGCCCGTATCTCCTAAACGGCTGATGCTAGACCCATGTTCATGGTACTCTAAGAAAAGGGCTCGGCGAGATCTAGATGACGGTAAAAAAGTAGAAAAAATTAATTGCCAAAATTTTGATCGGCCATTTCTCCCGAACGGCTAATTTTAAGGAGTTCGGGCTTCAACTATAGTGATCGATCAAGCTGGGGCTTCACGACCGACAAAAAAAAATTGAATTTGACAGGTTTTGACAGTTTTTGACAGGTCCAAAAAAGTATTACGATTTGCATGAAACTCGGTATCAAAGGGGCATTTGGGGTCGCCGATTACGCTGCTGTATTCAAATTTGACATTTTTTGACAACTGATAGGGATTTTGACACATTTTTAGAAAAACTTTGAGTGGTGAGGCCCCGTATTTGGCACTCTGGCGAGGCCAAAGGCCGAGCCAAGTTCCACGAGGCCGAAAAACGAGCATGTGAGGACAGAGAACGTGCCCGCGAGGCCAAAGGCCGAGCAGGGTGCGTTCGTAGTACGAGCATGCGAGTTTTTTGGCCGAGCAATACACCTTGACTCCCCTTAGACCATTGGTATATGCTCTAAGTGGCTCCCAGAGGGAGTGACAGCAATTATAATGTTTGTTTCTTAAAAAATAGAATTTGTTTCCTGTAGGCCACGCGGGCGAAGCCGCGGGCAGAAGCTAGTTATTATAATTAAGTGTTTTTATAGAAATATATAGTATATATTTCTATAAAAACACTTCATTAATTATAGAAATATATAGCCAAAAAACTACACCTTGACTCCCAGAGGGAGTGAGAGCACTTATAATGTTTGTTTCTGAAAAAAATGTAGTTTGTTTCTTGTAGGCCACGCGGGCAGAAGTTAGTAGAGAATATTGTTTAAGCCCTCAGGTAGTAAGTACACAGCCTACATCAACAACGCAATAGAAAAAAATAAACAGTTACCGTTTCATGGAAAACAGTTTTTACCAGAAACCACTTCACAAATTTGGCGCTTTTTGAATATCTCGCCATTTTGCAACTCTTGGTGAGAGATGGATCGGCGTGCGGTGTGGGAGGAAGGGAAATATATTATAAAGATGTGTGCAAAGTTTCATTGAGATCAAAGCCCACAGGACGTCACAAACACGTATAGCATTTATATGGCAGCTGAGCGACATGGCCTACCTTAAGGGACTCTCTTTTATCTGTTTTGAAGAAAACAAAAACTGGGTTTTTATGTAATTTTTATTGCAGAACCAATAAAATCACTAAAATTCGCCATTATAAAAGTAGGTTAGTCTCTGAAAACTTTCCAGGGCTTGAAACAACATTTGGTACCCTTGCGGATATTTAATCGTCTTCTTGGGCAGTTAAATGGTTGATCCGAATCTGCATGTTTTTTTTATTGTGACCTGCGTCCTAGAAACCGATTGTGGCCAAATTAAAGTAATTTTCCATTTCAACCGCTAATCTGAAAATTATAAAATCTTACAACTGGAAAGCACATCGGTAAATTCACGAGTTGTATTGAGACCTGGATAGCTCAGAGGTTAGAGCAATCGCCCGGCAAGCGAGAGGTCCCGGGTTCGATTCCCGGTTCAGAGCTCCTCACATCCAGATCTACTTTTCTTTCTGCGTTTCTACACTGCAATGAGATAATGTTAATCTTACAACTGTTCTTCCTGATTTCCTGGACTGTTGTCGAAAATTTCAGGAAGACCTTTTTTTTGCATTTTTTATACGCTTGTCTAACAAATCTGAAAATCGCTTGAATTTCCGACACGCAGCATTATATACGTAATTACGAGTATCATTAAATTAAAATAGCCCTGCAGCTTTTGAGTGGACAGAGAGAAAAATATACAAAATACAAAAATTCAATTTTGCCTTTGATTTGGCACATAATAATTTGCAAGACATTCGACTGCACGTTTTTTTTTTAGAAAATCGGTTTTCCATTGACGAAAGTTTTAGAACTAATTCCTCAGTCTTGAAATTCAGATTTTCCCCATCGTTTTGTAATTAACAAAACATTGCTTACACAAATAAATAATACTTCATCAATCTGTTTTACCTATTTTGTGTCTTTTTTTGTATGGGGCCAAATTTATGTTATTTAGAAATAATTGATAACTGTAGTAGGTACGATTAGAAACAATTTGTGTTAGTAGGTTATTTTTTTTGTTTACTTAGTAATATATTTGTAAGTTTGAACACTATGTATCATAAATTCATAACTTTTTTCTTTCGCTGATATATTTCGTATAATATTTATAGTTAGCTTTACCCGTTCTTCTTTTTTTTATATATATTAACACGTTTTCAAAAACAAATGCTGTTTGTACTTTCTGACCGAAATTCCTACAGCAATAATAAAATATCTAAGAAAAATATGCATATTAATTATATACACATTATTGTATTCACCAGGATATAAAATAAATATGTAGCTGTAGGAATATGTATGTTTGTGGTATACGCATAGGTGTAGTTAGACAAGTAGGTATGCATTTGTCGTAAGTGAAAGGTAATATAATTTGTTGAAGAATCCTTGACTCGTACGCGCCTACTCACGGTGCCAATGTGCTTCTCTCGTGTGCATCAGCAAAAACTTTATGCTTGACTGATTCTTAGGCAATATCATTAATTATTTTTAAAAGTTTTATTGAAAACCACAAAGGAATTTACTTTGCAACAGACCTTCAAGTCCTGTAACCTTCAAGTACTGTAAATATTTATATCTTATCTACTCACATACTGAAACAAGGTAATTACAATATCAACAGCGGTTTTATAAGTACCTACATTGTTTAACCAATGTTATAAAATTACATTATAACACCGCAATTCTGCGCTGTAATTGGTCAAATTTATTATAACACGGCTAGAGAACCAATCACCGCAATTCTGCGCTGTGATTGGCCAAATTTATTATAACATCGCTAGAGAGCCAATCACAACCGTAATTTCTTAAGCCACGCCCTCCTTACTCGTTCTCGCTTCTGATTAGTCACAGGCATGTACATACTAATTCCGTGGTCTCAAGTATCATAATGGAGTATCGCGACAATATCACGAGTGTTCTTATTCTCATTTTTCGTGAAATTGTTTTGATGGTCGTAAATAATGTCTCAGTTACACATAATACTATCGTGAATCCCTAACTACCGCGGATCTCTAAATAATAAGGATGCAACTTTTGAAGGCAGCAAATTCTAACATTAGAAAACCATTTTAAATGTCAAACATTTAATAAAACTTGCTTAATTTAAAAGTTGTGTCCAGAGACGACTGCTTATTAGTCTTCGTCAAAGATTTCCCCTTTTTTGCACATGACAAATTGTTTTAGAATATCAAATAATGTGTGATCGAGGTCGGCGCCACAGCCGCCCGCCCCATGCCCGCTGCGGCGGCGCGGCGTCGACAGGGTCTGCGCGGGGGGGTCTCCTCCGCGCCGGCTCGCGGGTCACGCGGGTCGGTCCACCGACTCGTTGCCCGACTTCATTACATAACCAGATGGGGCACCCGGATGTCGCACAAGGCCAACCATCTCCTCCCAATCACACAATTATTATTTCTGATGAACCATTTAATGATAATCTCTTATCTAACGATTTGCTACAGTGGAAGGATAAAATCGAAACGAGTACCTACTCCGCTTAAACCAGTGCATGTATGTACTCGTAAAAAAACCGGCCATGTGCGAGTCTGACTCACGTACCTAGGGTTCTTATTGTGGATGATAAATTTAATTTTGTCATTTTTGTCATGAATTTCTCAACCGCTTTATTTTTCCTGTAATCTTTTCGTAAACACGTATTACCATGATTTTTTTCATATTTTTCGGTCAACCAGTTTTGGAGATAAGGGAGTGGATATCAATTTTTTTTAGGGTTTTTCAAAGATTTCTCGAAATAGATGCAATTAAATAATAATATAGCCATATATTTTTACAATCAGCTTTTTAATACCTACAATTTAATACCCATATTTTATTTTTTTTTATTTTTATTTTTTTTATTTATTTTACTTTTTTATATTTCTCATTTGTGCTCAACTTTTTTTAAATTGCTATAGTTTTCCAATTACGAACTATAATCTAAATTTTTTTTCATATTTTTCGGTGTACCAGTTTCTGAGATAAGGCGGGGGACATACATATTTTGTGGTTTTTTAAAGATTTCTCGAAACCAGTGCCAGTAAGTAAGCTTCTTAATATCTAAAATTTGAAAACCCATAGTGTATTTTTAGGATAATATTTTTTACTTTTCTCGCTTTTGTTTTGGAAAAAGTTCAAATTTTTAATTTTTTTTTCACCGTGATATATGTGGGCAAATTAATGCCATTTTTGTGCTAAATTTGATGTCTTTATCATTAACGGTGCTAAAGTTATGAGGCTCTGACATACGGACGGACGGACGGATGGACAACGGAGTATCATCATAAAGGTTCCTTTTGTACCTTTTAGGTACTACGGAACCCTAAAAAGCACCGTATACGGGTGTTCGCAATAACGACAGAACTACTAACTTGGTATTTATGAGGTTTTCGCTGTACCGGGTAGGTTTCCAAACGAAGGTTTTAGGAGAGGTGTCATTTTGCTGTGAGGAGCTGAGCTGTGTCAATTTGTATATTTGTATATTTGCTCATAACTTGGTACTACCTGACGGATTTTGATACGGTTTTCATTTTAGCCAGGAAATATCTTCAAGGCTTATAGTATTTCAGCACGCTGTGACATAAGAGAGCTGAGCAGTATTTATTTGAGTCGTGTAAAAAATGCAAAAAATTGCTACAGCGCGGCAAGGTGCAGCTGGGGCCAAACCCTTAAATTCTTTGAGTTTTCTTGTCTTTTTATATATCTATGTGATTGTAATGACGGATGATCCAAAATTCAAGTCTGTAAAGATATGGTAACTTGCAGGCGATTACGTATGGATCTTGTCTTTATTGAATCACTCATGAACACGACCTATCGAGAGAAAATATGCTTGTACTTATGTAACAGAAAGGTATTCATGCCTGCAAAATAATCAGAGATGCTACTGCGTGTAAATTTCATAACCAAATTTCCGTGAACTGCTGACAGTTAACTATCATATTTAAAATGCAAAAAACGTTTCTACAGAGCTGTGCGGTATTCGCTACTTATTTAATTGAGAACAAGAGATTTGTTTTTAACAAATAATGTATTTTTTTAAACTTATAATGCAATTTTTTTTCTGTTTACCAACTTATCTAAAAAAAATATATATAGCTTATTTTATACACTTTTTTGGTAGTATTTGAATTTAGATCGTAGAAACGGTTAAAAATAAATATATTTTCACGTAATTTCACGAATGAGTTTGGTTTAATCTTTGACTAAATAAGGGAAGACCGGCTACCGTCACACAAATCTTTACTCAAAACGGCGCGAATACCTGCGATGAGCTTGGTTAGTGTCGGCCAATCTACGTATCGCGTAGAGCGCTACCCCACACCCCTGAATAATTCGGGCCATTCAACTGGTTGTGTTTTGAAATGGCCGCTCTCGGGTCGATCTCCGTAAAATATTCGGCTTTTAAACAAAAATAATTAAAATCGATGACTTTTTGACATACTTACGCATGATATGTGACTCAATCGTGTTTATTACATTTCATGTAGTAAGTTTTGCACTTATCAAAAGCGCATAAAGCATTTTCAGCGTAAAACAACAATAATCACTCGGGTAGAAAGCACAGCTAACCTCCAAGACGTTTCGCGAGTGACTAGAGCGTACTGAGTAAATTTGTGTTAGTTTTGCTCTACCACTTATCGAGGCCCGGTACCGTGTCTTCCCTTATGCTTTAGTTAAAGGGTTTAATTATTTCATCAATTCGGTCATAAGTGTTACATTGCCTTTTCTTCAAATACTTAAATCTGTGCTAGCGATTTTGTCTCTTTTCGAATTCGAAAATTAAATTTTTAAAAATATATAAGCATGTCACATTTCACTTTTTGATCTTAATATTTCGTTCGATATGCGATTACTTGCATTTTCCTACATCCAATAAAATCTCAAAGATAGGTCTAAACTATGATCTAAAATATGAAATTGACTCCCCTTAGACCATTGGTATATGCTTTAAGTGACTTCCAGAGGGAGTGACAGCACTTATAATGTTTGTTTCCTGTAGGCCACGCGGGCGAAGCCGCGGGCAGAAGCTAGTTATTATAATTAAGTGTTTTTATAGAAATATATAGTATAAACTGAATTATATAATAATAATGATATACACTTTGTCTATTATAAATTGATCAGGCTCTTTCGTTAAATTGATAATAGACGTGAAATATGTAAATCAGAATTACATATGTATTTGTGATCTTCTTTCCACCTTCATTCGACATTGACATAAAATGAAACTGGTTTGCCATGAAGACACCGAAAGTGAATCTTAACAAAAAATAATTTAAGCATTCAATTTTGCATATTTTACATTGTAACTGTTACCTAATAATCCTGTTGTATGATCCGTTCGAAACGACGACAGCGGATAGAAATAACCTAATTCTAAAAATCGACTCTCTCATCATGTAAGGTTCCGTTGATTTTGGAACCCGAAAAGGTATGATAATTTCAGGTCAATGTCGTCGATGTCCGAGAGAGACCGACAACCAGATATTGCAACTTTATATTTTCGGTGAATATCTCCAACAATAAGGAAAATGTACCCTAAACTCTTACTGGTTTATCATCTCACATGTTTGTATGTTGTACGTGTTTTGTTATACAGGACGTCCCATCCCAATGGGCCTTGGAGGGAGAGTACTATACTGAGTGTTATTTTGAAGTGGATCCTTATTTGTTTGCATCTCGTATTGGGGGGCATGTTCAGAACTTGTACGTCACTTCCGGTACAACTATTTTTAACGAAGCATAATTACTGTTTTTAATCGTTTATTATTTGTTATTACTTATTATACATGATAAGTTACCGTGTTACTACAAAACGGTGTTTAAATTTAGACAGTGTTTAAATCTGTTGTTGTCACCTTTTCTTTCATATTGCAAAAGAGTGACAGCAACAGATTTAAACACTGTCTAAAGTTAAACACCGTTTTGTAGTTACACTGTTTATTTAATCGAAATCGTAAACATTTTGAAATGACTTCGCAATTCGTTGCTGCCATCACAGGGATTTTAGTATGATATCTATTGCCGCCATTGATTTTTACCATTGTGATTAAGTAAAGAGGCAATCTAATAAGTATCCACTTAAATAATTTACGGTGTTATCTCTGACACAACTGTCGTGTATTAGAACTGCACGCAAAGTGATCTGTGACCACAGATGTATATTGAAGGTATGTGTCTGTGACACTTAAACATACGCTTATGTCAGTAATACATTATACGGCGTGGGGGAATCGTTGGCAGGATAACCGCTGCTTTTTCCTTCAAAAAGGTATTCTACCCATGAATATGAATTTCGCGATTTCAGAGTTAGCACCATATTAAAAGTTGTTCCTTTTAATGGGTAACACTCCTTTGTACCGAAAAAGGGATTTAAAATACGTAACATCCTGTATAGACAATTTTGCTTAAGGCGCTACGTAAAAGTTTTAGCGTCTCTGTTACTCCATATGCGAAAAAATCCTCAGTGCTAGTGGGACGGATTCGTGGAAAAGTAGCAAAAAGTCGGTTGTTTATGAATATAAAATGTACTAAGCAATTTTGTCAAAAAGATTTTCAAGGAGACTTTACAAATACATAATACGAGTATCAACATTTTTAATGCAATTTCACAATGTTAGTTAGGATTTCAGAATTACAGGAAAAAATAAAACAATTTAGAAGTCTTTTCGGAATTAAATTCTATCGAGAAAATTTCATCCAATCTTAATCAAATACTCAATAAACCCAAAAAATTAAATACGTAGATGACGTTATAGTGGAGTAAATTGATTCGAAAAAACACTATTTTTTTTTTGGTATCGCCTTAATAATTCGCATCATTATTTTATAAATAAGTTGTTTCGAATTCAAAGATTGGCACCATCTTGAAGCAGGAATCGAAAAAGTATTTTTTTTTAATAAACCTGTTTTTTTATATTAAGTTGCGGTAAAAAGTAAAATATTCTTTGTTTATTTGACGGCTAAAGATTTCCAAAAAAAAAAACGATATTTCAATTTAGATCTACTTGAAAAAAAAGCTTTGTTATAGTCTTTTTACTTCAGTAAATTAATTAATGTTAAATGAAACCGAGAATTCCATAATTTGTAATTTTGTGATACTATTGGAGAATGCAAAATTCCTCAAATGTTTCCACGTATGCGCGAAAGGAAGTTAAGTCCTCGAACTTATTTTACAAGTGTTTTAGGTTCATAGAGGAAAAAATGCCATGTTTAGGTACTATTGAATAAAATGAGAAGGTATGAGTTTAAAAACTAAATACTCCGGAAAATATAGGACACCCTAACAAAAAGCTGAGACTATTATGTACTCGTGTAATAGAACATATTGAAAAGAAGAAAGGAAGAAATCATTATATTATCAAGATAAAAAATGTACATATAAAGGAACATATGGTTTAAATAATCTTTTTATTTTTTTTTTTATAATATAAAATTAATTAATTTAATTTGATAAATGGACGTAACTATACGGCATCAAAAAAAAAGTTTTTGATAGCGCTGTTTTCAGCATTTTGCCACTTTGAAGTGTAAAGCATATTTTTATTTGGGTCCGCCTCTCTTATGGTATGACCGCCTCTGTAGTCCAATCTAAAGCTCGCGGGTTCAAACCCCGTAGGGGCACATTTGCTACACTCTGCGTACTTCGGAAGCCTCGTTAAACTGTGGGTCCACCATTTGTACCCGAGATATGTAATAATCATCGGTTAAATGTGGGTGTACGTTACGAGTATGGACTGTTACTTGCGTTTTTCAGTCCACACTCGAAAACACCACTGACACCCCTTTGGGGATTCATGTGATAAAGATTTATGTATTTCTTGGGGTCTCGAAATAATTACGCAAAACGCCAAAAAACATGTAATTCTTCATTTTAGAAATACCAAACTTATTTTATAATTGGTAACATTAAACGTTCCTAAACCCCTGGGTAAATATAAAATTTAAACTGTCAAAGTGAATTTTACATTTCTGCCAAGGTTTGTGAACTGTTCGTTTTCACTCGGATGGTTGTGGAACGGGTGACAGTTAACTTTTAGGAACGCTACCTTAATGGGTGTCATTTGGACGTGTAATTAATTAAGGAGGTTGCTCCATGGAATCGTCAATTGGGAAATAATTTTAATAAAGCCTTTTGTTCTAGTGAACATGATCGTTAGTCGCGGTAATGTCACCTACGCCCTACGTAGTAATTAAAAGCTTTGAATTGTAAAGTTGTAGTTTAAAGCGATCGGAGGCTTAGCGCGGACCACGCGTACCTATAGACTCCGCAGTGTTCGCCGTCGATCGGAGAGCCAGTCTCAAAGGTTATATAAATGGGTGAAGAGGGGCGAGACGGTGAGCTGTTGCACTTTCTTGGTAGAGACCACCGCACCCACCGCCAGTCCCTGCCGAGCGTCATGGCTCGCCACGCGTGCTTGTGTTTAGGAGTGCTGCTACTAGCATGCCTAGGTGAGTCTTACTACTATCTACTATTACTAAACAGTATCTAGATATTACATTACACCTCTTACAGTTGAGATTGTTATCGTTTTATTTAGCAATTGATTTGCATGTCAAATCATACTTAAGAGCAGTTTCGCAGCCGGATTGTGAAAAACCCGCCTTTTTCCAATTAATCGAAACAGAACACTTAAATTCAAAATTTACTCAATAGTTATTCTATGTATTGTGTATGCTGCCATCGCAAAGTTTTCATTGGTTTCTGTAAATTTGAATTTAATATTTTTTTTAGTCAAATTTTTTATACCCAAAAATTTTTGAAATTCTAATTTACAGAAAGGCGGGTTTTTCGCAACCCGGCTGCAAAACCGCTCTTAACAAAATTCGATTTAGTACACTTCCTGACGGTTTATTAATTTGATGATCGTTTTTATTGCATAAGTAATAAATAATATAACTTGCGCAATTTAAAAATTGAATGGATACTTTATTCATTATTTAGTGAATGGAAATGTGAAAAGTGTTTATGCAGCTTTCTAAAAGTTGCACTGCAACTTGAATGTTACTTCGAAATACAACCAACACATAAGCTTGAAAAAAATTTGCTTAAAAGTTATTAAATTTTGCATAATTATTTATTTTTTTGTAATATTTTACTTTATAATTTTCCAATATAACTTTGTGCATATTTACATAGCCTAGGTATATGCCTAGGTAACGCAGCCAGTGCATACAAATAATTTTACAGGCAATAAATCGTTGTACGAAAAGACAAAGTGCGTAAAGTGAGGCTCGCTGGCTGGCTACGTGGCTGGCTTGTGCTGACCTCGATTTCTTTTATTAAAGTTTCGCCTTTCAATGCCGACATCAAGCTATTTTCTACTAAACTGACTAAAGATACATACAATACAAAGAATACACGCATTAACTTGAATACCACAAAGTTTTTATTATTAACACGTAAAACTTAAACCTCAACATGGTTCTAGAACTTGTTTCGATGTTCGTGTCGCAATTTATGAGTTTATATCTAATCCAAGGTATTGCTCAAATAAAATTAAATGGTAGATCAAAATTCCAAAATGTAGATGCATGTTAGTCGCGGGGCCAGCAGTGAAACGGTACTGCATTCCTACAACCGTAATGTTGTAATCGCTGCTTACGCGAAGCTGCGTTACCTAATGAACGTGTTAGGGCCACAATACTTGTTAATATAATTGAGGCCGTTTGCTAATAGCCTGTCATTTCGTTATTGTGCTATTTGCCTCTGTGTCTCGATCGTAAAAAAATGATTTTATGGGTTAAATAAGGTGTGCAGGCATTATTGGGTAGCTAGGAGGTGACTGAGTGGATGTGTTTTGTTGCAGTGAACGGTGAAGCGAGAGTGAAGCGCCAGGACGAGGATCAGCCCAGCGACGATGTGAACGCGGAACAGCTCTGTGAGGGACGACCGGCGGACGAGTACTTCCGACTCACCACAGAGGGAGACTGCCGTGACGTCGTCAGGTCAGTCAGCCCCACATCTTACTACCTACACCAACTAAACCCATTGATTTCCGGCCCAAATCTTACTCTACCTACGTGGGACGAACGACTTCAAACGAGCTTCACACCTTCATAAACCTATTTATTTTAAACAGACCCAACAGAGAAAACAAGTTGATTCAAACAAGTTTCCATTAGCTTAATTTATGGCAGTGAAAACATGGAAAAAGTCGTTGAGATAACTAGTTGTGACGTCTTATTAAATAAAGGGATAAATCTTTAGTAAACATGTTATTTTCAGAAGCAGTATACTTAACACGTATTGGCAAATAATACTAGAAAGTAGGTACCCAACCAATTTGTTTAAGTTTTACATACTGTCTTGTTATGATTTTCAAAATGTAATTGTGAACTGTACAGTTAACCGGTTAAAGGTAGGTATAATAAAATTCAAAGCTACACCTTTGGTATGCAAGACCTTGATATACAGTATGTAAGAGAGCGGAGGCACCACACCGTACCGGCACCGGTCGTGCCATGAATAACTATTAGTCATGGAGTAGAACTGCTTTAAAAAAATATCCATTTGGTGAGCAATAACACTAACAATTCACAACAGGGAAAGTTCAACAATTCAACCATCGATGGTATGATCGATGGTTCTCTAATCACACATATTGCAGACATGACTCTGCATTGTATCAATAACTGTGTATTTTTGTGGTTTGTTATCAGCTGGTAGTAATGTATCAGCTGGTGGAACTGTAGTCGTAGCACAAGCTGTCTGCGTATCAGAACGGGGATAGAGGATGCCTTCAAGCTCGAGGAGCGAGCTGGTAGTGTAAAGCTTGGCTGTGTGCAGGTGTGACAAGGGCGGTGAGAACGGCGTTACGCGGCTCGCCTCGGTGCGCTGCCCCGGCGGTCTTGGCTTCGATATCGACAGACAAACCTGTGACTGGAAAACACATGTTAAGAATTGCGATAAACTAGAAAGTAAGTTTTGCCACAAAAGGGAGTGGTCGTGCGGAGGGCTAAACTTCCGGCCTCCCAGGTTCCAGGAAGAGATATTACAATAAATATCCAGTTAGCCTTCCGAGCCTCCACTTCCTACTCGTATATTTTTAATTTTAATGTATCGTTTCTTGTCAACGCAGGTGCACTAGGTCAGGTCTTAAACAGATCACTTGCCCATCTGGACTGGCTTTCGATCTCGATAAACAAACCTGCGACTGGAAGGGTAAAGTGACCACCTGTGACAAGCTCGAGAGTAAGTGCCGAAGTTATTCGCGCGTAGAGAGCAATCGGGCTTGGGTGAGAGGGGCGTGTCGCGCTCGCGCGTGCGCACGTGTGTAGTCGGTGTCCAGGCGAAGTAGTGCATGGGGCCCCGACCAGGCAGGGCCAAGTTCTGCCTCCAGCTACGCATCAGCAACCTTCCTGCCTGTCACTTTTTTGTCTACCCTAAAATGAGATTTTAATAGTCCCCTTTATAACGTAAAAAAACGACATGGTGTGATGGAAGCGATGTTGATGCAATAGCTAATACCCTTATGCAATACTGCAATGAAACTAGCGAAGTGGGACAAAATATTCACCCATTTCTGAACACTTTGCCAGTTCGATTGAGGCAGAAAATACTAGCACGTTGCACGCTGAGAGGCGTTGTATATAACCACAAAGCAATCAACACGACACAGCACAAACCACGGTCAACTTCTTACACAACACTAACTTTGCTAAGCTTCATTTTACTTATACCACGAAAATATCTTTTCAAATTTAAAACGCTACTTTCACTAACTCTTTCCTACACTGGTTACGGCAATAGTCGCCTTGCACTATAACAATGGCTTGGTCTATTTTAGAATTATTCTGTCTGTACCATAATACGTCAATCTCTACCATGTTTTTTTTTTTTTTACAAATAAATGTAAATATTTTTTTTGTAAATATAAATTGTACTTTAGTAGTTTTATGACATTTTATAAAGAAAATTGGTTGTGATTTATATTCAAATACTTTAATGGGTATATTATATTATGTAAGTATAGTTGAGTTTAAGTCATTTTTACATTTATTCGTAAAAGACACAAATCTAAATTATCCTCATTGATAAAAACCATCTGAAGACTTCCAATAGCTGCCCCAAAAGATCGAGGTATTTCTGTAATTTTTATGCATTTATATTTATTTTTCTTTGCTACATTTAAACGTATTTCTTCTACTAAATATATGCATTTCGTGAAGGATTCTATTCATTTCACAACATTCCATTGTGTCATGTACCTAATAATGACTATTATTGTTGTGTCATCCTCTTCGCTTCGCTGCTGATTTTCGATCTTCCACAGCCCCTTCTCCTGACTCCTGACACATCAACAGAAGCACAATGCAAGATTATATACAAACTCCTCTCAAATGTAGCACGCAGGGACTCCAACACATCGAAAGATGTAAACTCTCACTCAATTTGAGTATTCTAATGAGTTCAATATTTTTTCAGAGCCACGCAAAATCTTACCCCTTCTGAAAACTGATGAACCCATCTGCCCAGACGGAAAACTTGCCTGTGGAAACGGAGATTGTATTGAAAAAGAATTATTCTGTAACGGAAAACCTGACTGCAAAGACGAATCTGACGAGAATGCATGCAGTAAGTATAATTTCTTGTAGGTACTATCGAGGAAAAAATCGCAAACCCACTTTTGCCCGTAATGCAATGGTGATACGATAAAAGTGGGTCTGAGGCTATTTCGTCGATCGCACATGTACTCGTAATTATAAAGTTCACCTCTGAATACCTATCAAAATACTAGTGTGAAGCTACAAAAATATGTCATTTTCAGCTGTTGACGTCGACCCTAACAGAGCACCCGACTGTGACCCCAACCAGTGCACCCTGCCCGACTGCTTCTGTTCCGCTGACGGTACCCGTATCCCCGGCGGCATAGAGCCCAACCAAGTACCTCAGATGATCACAATCACCTTCAATGGTGCTGTCAACGTTGACAACATTGACTTGTATGAACAAATATTCAACGGTAACCGCCACAACCCCAATGGTTGCCAGGTCCGTGGTACCTTCTTCGTATCTCATAAATACACCAACTACGCAGCTGTTCAAGAACTGCACCGTAAGGGACATGAAATTTCAGTATTCTCACTAACCCACAAAGATGATCCGAATTACTGGACGAGTGGAAGCTACGATGACTGGCTCGCTGAAATGGCTGGGGGACGTCTTATCATTGAACGTTTCGCCAACATCACTGACGCCTCCATCATCGGTGTCCGCGCGCCTTACTTGCGTGTTGGCGGAAACAAGCAATTTGAAATGATGGCTGACCAATACTTCGTTTATGATGCATCCATCACTGCTCCCCTCAGCCGAGTGCCAATCTGGCCTTACACGCTTTACTTCCGTATGCCCCACAAGTGCAACGGCAACGCGCACAACTGCCCATCCAGAAGCCACCCAGTCTGGGAAATGGTGATGAACGAGCTGGACAGAAGAGATGACCCTACATTCGATGAATCGCTGCCTGGTTGTCATGTTGTAGACTCCTGTTCCAACATCCAGACCGGTGAACAGTTTGGCCGTCTTCTACGTCACAACTTCAACCGCCACTACAGTACCAACCGTGCCCCTCTCGGTCTTCACTTCCACGCCTCATGGCTCAAGTCCAAGAAAGAGTTCAGAGATGAACTGATTAAATTCATGGAAGAGATGTTGGAGCGCAATGATGTATACTTTACCTCCCAGATTCAGGTAATCCAATGGATGCAAAATCCTACAGAACTAACCTCTCTCCGAGATTTCCAAGAATGGAAACAGGAGAAATGTGATGTAAAGGGCCAGCCCTTCTGCTCACTGCCCAACGCCTGCCCGCTAACCACGCGCGAGCTGCCTGGAGAGACACTACGACTATTCACATGTATGGAGTGCCCCAACAACTACCCATGGATCCTGGATCCCACAGGAGAGGGCTTCAATGTCAAAAAGTGATCTCGTTAAGTTAATCAAAAAGACTGTATAAAATATGTAAATAATACTCAGTAATGATAATAATAAATACATCTAAATGGAGGCAGGGTAAATAATCGAGATCCTATTACGTGACCATACAGACGTTGAAGAGGTTGCTCTATGTCGTATACTGATACTGTTAAAATATAAAATAGTTTGATTTTGGCACTATAGAAACTCTACGATTGTGACGATATCTGCCCAAGTATGACATTATTTTTTGAACTGTCTTGTTTTTTACCACTTGAATAGGTAAATAAAATACATAATATTTTTAAATACCTATCCTAAAGAATAGGATAGGTATTTAAAAAATCTACCTATTTTAGATATTGGACAATAAAACTAAGTTATACAAAGAGGTAACCTTTGATTTTTATTTCATCTTATTTTTATGCAATTAAACGAAACTTAAAGATAATTCATGCATGATGTAAACAAAACGGCACACCGCAATATATTGGGCAGATCGTAGAATTGGGCAGATCGTTAAGTATGAAATCGAAAATCTTTTACCAAAAGTCAAAGGTGCGACGACGAGCGTAGCGAGGAGCAGCATGTTAAGTTTACATGTAAATAAATTTGGGGATCCGAGCGAAGCGGAGCGGTGCGAGGCGACCCTTCTTGTTTTAACAAAAATATGATCTGCCATTCTACGATGTGCCGACGACATGTATATTAACTACGATCAGGATAACCGATCAGTTTCAGCAGATACAGACTGCCTTCATCTGGGTGAGCAAAGACGCTTACGCGACGACGTTGTGTGAGGCGCAATATTTGATTTTATTTCAGATATTTGCTAGTAAAATAATTATTAAAATAATATGTCTATAAAATATATTATATAATATATACTTATATTATTATATGCTAAATAACCTAAATATGTAATATACGCTTCTAAATATATACATATACATATAAATATAAAATTTTATTTAAGTCTAATAACTTATTAGAATGCATAATAATAAGTTATTAGACTTGAATAAAATTTTAACAAAAGTTACAAACTTCATTTTGCAATTTTGTTTCATACATTTACCGTCAAAACATATGAATTAAAACTGCAAAATAACGTAAAAAACTAATTAATTCTTCAATAATTAAATTTTAAATTTGTGGATATATTGCAAATTATTATTAATATATCCACAAATTCATGATGGACTTCCGCAAATTAACGCCTTTTCAATAAATTTTAATTAATATTTAGTTATTGTTGTTTAAATAGAAAACAAAGCCGATTCTGAAGGCTTTCATTTTAGTTTTTGTTTTTTAAATAAAGAAAAAGCCGATTAAATTTTAGTTTTAGTGCTGTTAAAACGTGAATTTTTCACGCACTATTTTGCAATGAAGAAAATTTAATTTTGACAGCACTAAAACTAAAATTTGAATCGGCTTTATTACAAACATAATATAAGGTGACATTAATTTATGCAGCCAAATTCATACTGGAGGCTTGGTAAGCGAATGATCACGGTTGCAATTCAACAGGAAAATTAAAATCACTAAAAATCAATAAGTATCACAACCATCGAGAAAAAAATATAAAATATCACTAAAATCACGAAAAACGCAATTTGGCGTCGCAACAAGAAAAAAAAATTGTGTTTTGATGCAAACACCTTACAACAAAACACCTTATTCATATAACATTTTAATCAACACATTTTTTTCTCGATGATTGTGATATCCGCGTCAAATCTGAAAAATAAATAACTTAGATTATGTTTATTTTGCGAAATCCATCGCTATGAATACTCTAAATATTATTAGAGTGCAATACAAACTAGAAAATATCAATCAGAAACAAACCCAAAGACAAGAATATGAAAAAAGAATATGAAAAAATTCCCCGGAAAAAAAATTTTTTTTTTTTTTTTTTCATATTCTTGTCTTTGGGTTTGTTTCTGATTGATATTTTCTAGTTTGTATTGCACTCTAATAATATTTAGAATAAATAACTTCTTAACTAAATACAGAAATTTTATTTGTTAGAAATATTTTGATTTAAATAGCTAAATTGTCCAAACGTGAAAGCATGTTTGACGGAGCCAGTCGTCTCCGATTTGCTCTTTGGGGACGAAACCCTAAAAAGATGTTTCTGAAATTTACATAAAACTAGATTTTACCCGCGGCTTCGTCCGCATTGAATTAGTTTTTGTGTCCTATCAAATTTATCGAGAAAAAGATGGTACAGCCGTTCCGCGTTTTGCGTTTTTGCTCGACTTGGCGGCGTGCCCCCAGATCAACACTTTAGCGAGCAATAGATTGATAGTATAAAGTTGACCTAATCCTCTGGTTTGGGGTGTTCTTCCTTGGCTAGAAAGATTTAAGTTCACTTGTAGCTACTATCGAACCTTTGCGCGACGATTAGCTGTTTTCGTAATTGATGGTTGGCTATCGCGCTGCAGAGGAAACATGTGGTTCAAATAGTGAAAAAGTTGTATCACTAATCACGGGTCTATCGAATTAAGAGAATCAGAGATTCCTGTAACAATTGAGCGGTCTTAGGGATTTTCTAAATGAGGTTTTATTTACTTGTGTGGGCAGTTAATATGGTAGAGCCCGAAATAGAAGGTGGTTTTTAGTGATTTCCTCATTATTTATTTCAATACTTAAACGCGCTTTCTATCAGCAACGCGCAAAAACGGTTTGTACAAACGCGCCAAGTCAGGTGTAAATTTTCATTAATAAGAGACGAGAAAATCTAAAAATCGCTCTATTTCAGTGGATGTCTTATACAATGGGCACTTTGCAATGACCAAATTTATCAGGTTATTCCCATCGGCTCATTGGTCCGATGCAACTGCTGAGCCGATGGTGTTCATTGATCGGATGCAACTACAAAATGTATGTATTTTTATTTCCAACGGCTCACCCTAAAAAAAAGGGAGCTTAAAATTATGAAATATATCCTCTGATAATTAGATAATTATGTTTCGACTCTTTTAGCAGTGTGCTATGAGGGTGAGTTTTTATTTTTTTTTAGCTAGTTTGAAAATTCAACAATTTTTTTTTTTTCGTTTTGACGCCCTTCAAATCATTTTTAGAGTTCCGCTCCCAAATAGCAAATCGGAGCCCTATGTCACTCCGCTGTCCGTCTGTCTGTCTGTCCGTATGTCATGGGTATTTAGCTCTTAGACGGAATGAGATAGAAACCTGAATTTTTTATATGTTGTGTAAAATGTTGACCTAAAACTGAATTATGAATTTAAAATGTAATTCAATTATTTTTCGGTGGCGGCCTCATACATGAAAATGGAGCCGAAAAAAATTTTTTTGGCCTAGCATTGTCTAGAGCTCATTAAGTAGAGTATAAATATATATATATATATATATATATTTATCTTAAAATTAAAGAAATGGGGGGCTATCAACGATGCCATTTTTAGACCATTTTTGTTACAGAGTCTAAGCCAAAACAGTTAGGAATTTGAAGTTTCTGTATATTATGTAAGCACCATGCTGTATTTAAACAACAGATACCTACTAAAAACGCTGATTTATAATGTAGTTTTATGGTTACGTTACATCCCCAAATACTCAACCAACTTTATTTTGCAGTTTTTATGTCTGACAGAATAAGAATATTACCTAAAATTTTATAAATATCTAGTTTGAAATAATTGGTCATATGTACGGAACCCTAAAAGGGCGAGGCCCGACTCGCACTTGGCCGGTTTTCTTTTGTCTATCCCGCTCTGTGGAAGCGGCCCATTCAGAAAACTCGCGATTTCGAGGTGTTTTTATTTATTATTTAGGAATTACAGGTCTTTAATATGATGGCCGTTTTATATGGTTTACGTTTAACTTGTATTGTCAAAAAGTTAATATAGATCAAATTAAATAATAATTTAGATCTTAGTTTACCTACTTTACAGTGCTACAAGGATCTGTGGGCGCGTGAATGACAGTGACAGGGGGGCGCAGCTGTGAAACAAGGAGTATCGTAGCGGTGTTAGTTGCGATTTGGACACAACCAATCCATCCACGCACCATAAGATCCTTGTAACAATGTAGCCTATCTTTGCGATTCGTTTACAACTCTTTGCAACCCGATGCACACATCATCACTGCGGGCGATGCGTGGTGTTAAACGCGAAAAATGATACACAAAAAAATATCTTTTGCCAACTCACAACACATCAATGTTTGCCAAGTAACTGCTTTTACAAAGTAGCCGTTTCAAAACGATTAGTGAATAAATTCCGTCTCAGCCTTATCTCTTTCACTTTTACCCAGGCGCATTCGAACGCTACTTTAATGTATATTTTATGCTTCTTGCGCAAAACGGAACACGACTCGTCCGTCCAGGGTTGCCAACCGTACGAGGTTCCTCGTACAAATACGAGATTTGTGGTCAAGTTCGAGGTACGAGGAGAATAAAGCCGATTCTTAAGGCTTTAATTTTAGTTTTAGTGCTGTCAAAACTAAATTTCATTCATTGCAAAATAGTCCTTAAAGGTTAGGAACAGAATCTAAATTCCTTTGGAATAATTTTATGTTTGACAGCACTAAAACTAAAATTAAAGCCTTCAGAAACGGCTACATTATCAGCCTCATACAATTATGTACGAGATTTTGATATACAGAAATTTATAACGTGGTTTTTCAATACAGACATCATTTTGTAGCATAAGGGAGTGGTTATGAAATCCCTACAAACCACTATTTTCCAATGATATTATATTTGCATCCCCTCACATTATTTGTTTAGTCTTTTATTTACATTTATGATTTCTTTTTTCATAGTTTCTTCCAATCTTTGATTTTAACTTTAGCTTTACTTTTAATTTTAGTCTTATTATTAGGTTTTAATTTGTTAACTTTTCAAATGATCTCTAATTTTAATTATATCTTTGTGTCACTTTGTTAGCCACCTATACGAACAATGGTACCAATTCGGTGAAGCACATCTTAACTTATTTGTAAGGACTAAACTTAATCTATGCGTTCTGTCCTTGTCTTTTCGATAAACAAAGAAAAAGACAGGACGCTTAAAATAAGGTTAGTCCTGTCAAATAAGTTAAGACGTGTTATGCCGAATCGGTACCACTGTCTATCATTTATATTGTAATCTGTTTACTGGCACCCATGGTACAGACTCTCCATGATCTAGTCTGGGAGCCACTGAATACTGTTTTGAATGTAAACTGTTTATAGGTATGCGTATGTGAAATACTTTTTTTTTATTATTAGCAAACTTGCAAAAGTAAATTTCGGTATGTAAAACGTCCTAAATTCAATAGTTTAATATGCCTTATTTTTGGTTTTATCACATTTTAGATTCATCGTGAATGTACGAGGTTTGAAAGCCAAAATACGAGATTTTTAGATGCTCATGTACGCATAGATTTAGAATGTACAAGATAAACAATGTATGTA
This sequence comes from Ypsolopha sequella, assembly GCA_934047225.1. Classification (NCBI taxonomy): domain Eukaryota; kingdom Metazoa; phylum Arthropoda; class Insecta; order Lepidoptera; family Ypsolophidae; genus Ypsolopha; species Ypsolopha sequella. Next base: position 13,293,693 of record OW203992.1, read on the forward strand.
GTAGAGAAAATAATACCAAAAAATTACTTTAACATTTACTATTTTACTCAATATTTTGGACAATCCTGCATATACCTACTAAATACAACAAATAAAATCAATACTTTACTGCAAAAACTTTTTTTTGGGCCGATTAATAAGAGAAATTGGGCAAAATGTGGTTCAAAACAATCTAATGACAAAATCATATACACCTGTGAAATGTGTAATTATTTGGGTTATTTCTCCTTGTCACATCACAATTACTCACTGCACAAGATAAATCAATCACTATTTATCAATTTAGTTACGTATTATTTAAATATGATTATAAAATCCGCAATCTCACCCAAGCAAGCGGGAAGCTATGGCCTCTTACTCGAAAAAACATTGACATAGCGGTTCTTTGTTGGGCATCTCTTTCTCTCTTGCAAGGTGTTCATAAAGGTAGGACATCTCTTTTACACGCTATGGACGTCTTTTAAGAAGCTGCACAATGCTAAAATTCAGTCCTGCTCTAACACTTTTGATTTTTAACTGTCTATCCTGCTCTAATCAGATGCCGCGCCCGCAAAACTTTAAATATTTTGAAATCACAGCTATATTAGGACATTAACTATAATTTCTTTATGTAATAAAGATGTATTTTTCTAGTAAGTATCTGCGTGTGTTGGTTTCGTTTCAATCGGTTTTGAAATAAGGAAACTGAATCGCTTTCTTCGTGAAATTCATGCTTTTTTAAAAGTATTATAATTAAAATTAGATTGAAAAGATTTTATAAAGTGTAATTAATGATTGTATTGAGTCAAAAAACAAGTCGTATTTATTTTTTATTTTTACCACCTACATTGATGGAACTGAATCAAATGCAAAACTGATGTTTAGCATTGTGGAGCCCCTTAAGCGCAGCGAATCCTATGTCTATGCATGTACGAGAAAAAATATTCTGCGGTTGGCAACCCTGCGTCCGTCTGTCACTGTCAGTCAAGGTCTTGCTTTGCTTGTTCGTCTTGTAAAACACCGGGACTCGATAAAGGATTAAAAGTAAAAACCTAAGAGACCACATTCATTTAAGTGTTTTTAACTAGGTATTTAAAATAAAGTTTCCAACTAAAAAAATATGTCACCAAAACTCATAGATAAATTCAAACAATTTGATGCTTATGCCAAAACTTTAGAGGATTTTAGAGTGAAAACTGCCACCGGAGCAACTAGTAAGTTATTGTTAAATAGGAAACCTCCTTCATGTGAATATTTTTGTAAATAATTCTGATGAATGTCTTCTTTTCAGTCACTGTCCTTGGCGCGCTCATAATGACGTGGCTTTTTCTATCAGAACTACACACATACATGTCTCCAAATATATCTGAAGAACTGTTCGTAGATACATCCAGAGGACACAAGTTACGCATAAACGTAGACATTATTGTTCCAACTATATCTTGTAACTGTAAGTATAATGTACAAACTATATCTTGTAACTGTAAGTAGGTAGGTATAACAAAATTTATACTTGAGATTCTTGGCACTCAGTGAAACATATCTTGAGTTAAAAGCACTTGTACAGTAGTTTCACTAGTAATAAGAACATTATCATTGTTTACGTTGCTCAGAGCTAGTGCCTGGAGTTAATGAAATGTATTTTAATTAACATCTTCCCTTAAAAATTGTGTAAAATCCGAAACTGGTTGGGAAAAACATAAATAAAGTGAAATTACTTTAAAAGTGCTTTTACCTCAAAATGTGTAAGTATAATGTCAAAACTATATCTTGTAACTCTGAAAGTATAAAAACCAGGAGCCTGCAAAAAGTTGTCTCTTCCCACTAATAATACCCATAATTTTCCAGATCTAGTTTTAGATGCCATGGACACATCTGGAGAACAACATCTTCAAATGGAACACAACATTCATAAAAGAAGACTAGATTTAGATGGAGTCCCTATTGATGTACCTCAAAAAGAAGAATTTATTACGACAACAGTGAGTTATACCAAGGAGTTATAAGAAACTTGATATATTGTATAGAATACCTGACTCTTGTATTACCTGTTAATGAATTTTATCAGTAATTTCTATGAAAATTATTAAGTGTTTTATGTTTTAGCCAAAACAAAATATAACAGAGGTAGCAACAATTACTTGTGGGAGCTGTTATGGTGCTTCATTAAATGAATCACAGTAAGTTATTATACTTCTTTCATTTTGTGCATGGCACTCCAGCAGATACAGACACTGGCAGGAATTTGGGCAATGGTGACATTGTTTTATGTTACTAATATGGATTGCTCATCTTCAGAATGGTGCACCACATGCTAGTGAGCAACTGGTGTTCTGAGGCATGTTACAACATGCAATACATTTTATGTTACTAATATGGATTGCTCATCTTCAGAATGGTGCACCACATGCTAGTGAGCAACTGGTGTTCTGAGGCATGTTACAACATGCAATACATTTTATGTTACTAATATGGATTGCTCATCTTCAGAATGGTGCACCACATGCTAGTGAGCAACTGGTGTTCTGAGGCATGTTACAACATGCAATACATTTTCCTACAAACCACCAGCACCCGTTTGTCACCTCATCCCCACCAATGTCTAGCTTTGAAAGCATGCCCTGCATAAAATCTGAGACATAAGCATAGGAGTCCTGAGTTATCTAGATCAATACCTCCTTTATTAAACTGATTGAGTGCCACATGCAGTATTTTACAGATAATTACATGATTAGCTAGTTTTTTACTACTTTACTCCATGTTTTACGCTCAGTGCTAAAGCCATTTTTGAAAACTTTGTTGACAGGCCACAATTTAAAAGTTTATTTTGTTATAAAATTCAACTTTTCATAAGATAACCATACAAAACACACCAAAAAAATTGTTTGGATCACAGCTTTTGTCTCACATACAGAATTTATAGAATTTAGATTACCAAACAGAAAAAAAAATCTAGTGTTTCCATTTGGATACACAAGGATACTCTCTTTTAAGCATCTTAGTCATGGCGCTGAGGGTGTTAAACTTACTTTCTAGTTATTGAGGGTGTGAAACTTGCATGTAGTCAGCTTGATACAAAATTAACATGCATTTATGCATGCATGCATTCATGTCATTTGCCAAACAAAGCATCTTTATCCTAAGTGCCACCGGGGAAATATTGATTACTGATTAAACCATTTTTAAAGGCAGTAACACCATACCTAAAAGCTATTTAAGTTCTAATTTATTCACATTAGATGTTGCAACACTTGTGATGAAGTTAAAGAAGCATATCGGACAAGAAGATGGGCTCTGCCAGATTTATCTACTATTGCGCAATGTAAAAATGATGGTTCAGTGGATCAAGTAGACAGAGCTATGAAAGAGGGATGTCAAATTTATGGATTCATGGAAGTAAATAGGGTAAGAATTTAAGTTTTATGCTACACTAGCTTTTGCATGTGACTTAGCTTAGCTCATGTGGAATTTATCCCCAGGATCAGATTTTGATGTGGTTTTTGCGTAAGCCTAAGAGCCCCGATTTCTAAATAGGCTATAAAGGATGAAATTATATAATATCCAAGCCTAAAACTGGTGAAACTTCTCAAAAATGTACTTTTACTATGTGACTACATCCAAATTGTGATAAGTTGTAAAAACATTTATACTTAAATTTTCAGGTTGGAGGAAGTTTTCACATAGCTCCAGGTAAAAGCTTCACCATCAATCATGTTCATGTGCACGATGTGCAGCCCTACTCCTCCAGTGCCTTCAACACCACACATATAATCAAACACCTTTCTTTTGGCTCTGACATCAAGAATTCCAACACTGCACCTTTAGACGGAGTTATTGGTTTAGATAAAGAAGGTTAGTATAATAATATGATTATTTTTATCACTAAGACTTGTTATGGAATGTAAAGCTTCCAGTTTTATTGCTCAAAGGTCAGGGAAACATGAACTTTTCTTCATTTAGATATTTATCAGAGACAGATAGGTGTAGGAATTTAAAAAAAATTTATGTATATATATGACATATTTTATAATTACCAACTATATTATGAACTAAATTAAGGATATTTACAAACAAAATTATCAAATGCAGAGTTTAGCATCTTATTCCTGTACCAATAGCCATGAAAGTTCCGAAAGTACCTCCACCTTGAATCATCACTTTGCCAACAGAATGGACCAATTCCCGTCCTCTTGCTCCATATCTGCAAACAAGATATTATGTATTGATTTATTTCAAAATTTATAAAAATGTGGAATGATGAATATTAATTGCTTACAAAAATTATGCAATTAATTATGTATATCCATCCATCCATCAGCCTGGTTCATCCACTGCTGGAACTAGGCTTTTCCAAGATTTCGCCACTTTTGGTGGTCCTCCTGGCAGAAATGCCCATACTCACACACGCTGGTCAGGCAGGTTGGTGAGTGCGGTGCCGAAACCCTCACACCAGTGATGAGACATATTATAAAACTTAGATTTAACTAGCATATATATTGTGTATAACAATCTTTGGTACTAATATCTTACATAGATGCTATTTTCTTTTATTTTATTATGCCTGGTTCTGCCCAGTTTGAGAACTATCCTCTTACTCTCCCTCAAATAACTTCAGTGGGTTTGCGAGTAAGATGGTGATACCTCCACAGTAGAGACCGGCTTCAACTCAACCAATTACTACCATACGTTTTGTATATACTGCATGATTATTAGTTAAGCGATGAATCCTGGGTCAGTACTAACCTCAAAGCAGTGAATCCACCGAATAGGCCTCCACTAGCCATCCCCACGCAAAATCCGATCATGAACCCCATCTTCATTTTGTCGAAACAGGAGGGTCCTTGATTTTGATACATGCCACCAGGAACCGGCATTATGGATATTTTAAGTTCCTATTTAAGATTTTAAAAAACCTAGAAACTGCAATTTTTCGGATATCTTTCGTTTTCGTTTCCAACAGCGACAGGGTCGTCAGATGTGATTTCTCAAATTTCCCCAGATTCCTTATTTTTTTTTTAATAATTTTTCCCCAAAATCATACGTTTTCCAGAAAAAAAAAACAATTTTGATTTGGCGGAATTAACAAAAAAAATCTTACTTTAACTTAAGAGTGATTTAGCAAGTAGATTGTGAAAAACCCGCCTTTTTCTAATTCATCGAAACAGAACACTTAAATTCAAAATTCACTCAATATTCCACAAAACCTTAGTACCTACGCATGATGTATGCTGCCATCGCAAAGTTTCCATTGGTTTCTGTAAATTAGAATTTAAACATTTTTCAAAACTTTAATTTTTTAATTAAAATTTTCTAAAATTCTAATTTACGGAAACCAATGGAAACTTTGCGATGGCGGTATATACAATACATCAGAGGCGTGCAGTCCATAAAGGCATAAAGGCACTGCCTACCTTGCAATAAGTTCAGCGCTTTACAGTTTAACACAGTGTCTTGACCAATAACAACGCGCGGTTACGCGCGGTAGAGCGCGGAAATTCAAACTTCCATTAAGAACACGCGTACTTTATTTTATGACCGAAGAAGCTACTAAAGGCAGACTAATCACGCACACTTTGAAATTCTCGTTCACGCAAGTACAGCACGCACACATCCATGGCTCGCTTTGATCTCGATTACAAAACCACAATAAATTATTCATCTTTATTTTGCTATTAACACCCTTATCTTCGCGCCTTAAAAGTCAATTCTGCAAATAAAAGCTGTGCCTCGTTAGTGCGCTACGATTACATTACGTAGTATGCAGTCGCCAAAGGTGTAAAAGGAATGTCTCACCTTTTTAATTTATCCGTGTTGCATCAGTTGTCTCATTGCGAAGAAAGCATTTGTTTGTTTTTATTAGTTTTCTTTCTGGTGTTTTCGCGCGTGGAATGTTTGTTTATTTACGTTATTCAGAGCAGAGTTCGGTTTCTTAGTGCATATATAAATAGGTAGTATTGGTTCGGTGATTTTGATGGTTGGTTTGTTGTGTTGAAATGGAAAAATTTACTTGTGTGTTTGACAAAATTTAAAAATCAGGCGTTCGGAAAATTATCTTTTGAGGAGAAACGAAAGGTCATAATTCAAGGAAAGTGTATACCAGAACTACACAGTTGTGTCAAAAGAAAGGAACGGTAACTCGCCAATTAAATAAAAACTACGAGTATTACGAGTCATATAAATGGTTGCCGGGTTGTGTACACACCAATGCCTTTATATTCTCTGCCAATGCCCTGTATTGTTTTCCGTATATTTTAGATAGTTAGATAGTCCGTGTAAGTTACAAACCTACTTGAGGTGGTCAGAACTTTACTTCTTTTGCTGTCATCATATGAACAAGCTTACTCAAATATTTGATAAGTTATTTTTATTTTCATTTGTCAAAATAATTCTGCCTACCTAGGTTAAATATGCTGTGCACGCGCCTGCAATACATAGGTAACAAGGTTTTGTTAAATAACTATTGTGTGAATTTTGAATTTAAGTGTTCTGTTTCGATTAATTAGAAAAATGCGGGTTTTTCACAATCTGGCTGCTAAAACGCTCTTAAAATTAAATTCTTAATTTTATTTAGATGGAAAGAACAATGTTGTGTTCTTTGAGTAATTGTATTTCCCGCTTGAAACAATAAGGAAAAGAAATTCAACATGTTTCAGATCTAAAATAAAGGGTATCTTATCCCTCGTCCTAAATCCTGGTAATAAAACTGCTTTATGAAGAGAATGCTGTATGACTAAGTTAAAATCTCACCAGAAAGCTTAGACCTACTAGCCATTTATTTAATTATATTTTAGATTTTACTAAAAACTGCTCACGACGACTACTTGACCAACTGACCGACCGACTGATCTTTTTTTTGTTCATGTGTTTTATGCCACTGGAATAAAGTCTTTTAGAATGCCTCTTGAATTTTTTTATGCATTTCATAGCTTCAGGCATTCGAATATTTAAAGTTATTGCCTTGAAATATAATAGATATTTAATTCTTAATTAACCCCCAAATTTCCCCAAAATCGCGAAAAAAAAACCAATCTGGCAACACTGAACAGCGACTACCGGTGACAGCTGAGCTGACTGACAGCTATGATGACGTAACAAACAATACACAGATTAATGAACTACCTATTCACGGTCCGACCTTGTCCGTTTGTTTTTGGTACATGCAATTCTGTGTATTGATCTAAAGTATTCATAAAAATATTAAAATACAGTCAAACGGTCCAACTTTATAAAACACCATTTTCAAGCACCACAGAGTACATTATTATATGTCAAGCACTTAACCAGACTTGGTTCGGGGCGGACGTTCATTTATAAAAAAAACTAGCTTTTGCCGCCGATTTCGTTTGCATTTTCCCGGGATATACAGGATTGGCCAAAAGGTGACGTCAAATTTTTTTTTTTTTAGATTCCTCTTGCTTGGGTGTATCCGAAAATACCCTATGTATGTTCCGCGATTTTTAGCAGCTTAGAAGTTATGATTTTTTAAATGTGTATTTGCGAATTTTCTACCGGAGAAACTTGAAAAATCATAACTTGTTTATTAGTAAGATTTTTTGTATTTTTTTTTTTCTCTAACATAGTCGTATTGAGTTATTCTTTGATACGTAATAATCAACTACAAGACATTCTTCATAACAAGTTACCGAAAAAACTTAAAAAAAAAAAATAGCAACCGACTTCAACTTCGTTTCATATTAACACCACGTTTGCAAGAACTACCCATACTTCACAATTTAACCCAGCAACACAAAAAAATGTGAAATAAAATTAACTTTTAACAATAAAATAGCAACCGACTTCAATAGTAACAGCAGTCTTTCACTAAAAAGTTAATAATAATTCTATAAAGACCGATGGTACCGAAGCAACACTTTTGCCGACTTCTTCCTGAAACATTATGTTATGTAGAAGTCGGCGCTCTTATATTGGTTTTAATGTTGCCATATCGTAGGAAATACGCCGACTTCTAGATAACATATTGTTTCAGGAAGAAAGAAGTCAGCAAAAGTGTTGCTTCGGTACCATCGGTCTTTATAGAATTATTATTAACTTTTTAGTGAATGACTGCTGTTACTATTGAAGTCGGTTGCTATTTTATTGTTAAAAGTTTATTTTATTTCACATTTTTTTGTGTTGCTGGGTTAAATTGTGAAGTATGGGTAGTTCTTGCAAACGTGGTGTTAATATGAAACGAAGTTCAAGTGAGTATCAGTAGCTATGTTTGAGTAGCTTCCTGCAATCAGCACCCTAACACAACATGATAACCGCAATCTCGAGTTATGTGCTGTCATTCGTTGAAGAGTTCTACGGTGATGAAGCCAAGATCGAAGGTCAGGTGGGTACACTGGCAATTTTCAAGCAATGCCCTGCAATGAGCACCCTAACACAAACTGATTGCCGCAATCCAAAGGTATGTGCTGTCACCCGTTGAGGAGTTCTATGGTGATGAAGCCAGGATCGAAGGTCAGGTGGGTATTCTGATAATCTCCAAGTAATACCCTTGAATTAGCACCCTAACGCAGTGATTGCCGCTATCTCGAGTTATGTGCTCTGATCCGTTGAGGAGTTCTATGGTGAATATGGTGATGAAGCCAGGATCGAAGGTCAGGTGGAAGAATGTCGATTTTCAAGTAATACCTTGTAATCAGCACCCGGTTACAAAGCGATTACCTCAATTTCGAGAGGTATGCTGTAATTTTCTGAGGAGTTCCACTGCCTATCTCTGAAGACCTTCATCAGATCATGACCAAACCCAAAATGGGACCTACCTGAAAGTACACTCTTTCAAACAAAAAAAGAATTGTTCAAATGGGTTCAGAAATGACGAAGTTATGGAGTAACAACGCCAAAAAAAAAAAAACATACAGTCGAATTGAGAACCGCCTCCTTTTTGAAGTCGGTTAAAAAGGGTCGAAAGTGAAAGTTTTAGGTTTGAGTTGGACGGAGTTAAGTTTTCAAAATTCTCTTAACAATAAAAAATGGATGTTAGAAAAAAGCTAAAACAATTTTTCCGGACACAATTTTTTCTTAGCTCATATCGACCTAAATAAGTTTGGAAGCCGATTTCATCGAAAAATTGCCTATTAAGAACATTTTTTTGTCATTATTTGGTAAGCTAATAAATTGTTCAAGTTTTTAAAAGTAGTTTGAACCTATGATACATCCATTTTGAAAACTTAACTTCGTCCAACACAAACCTAAAATTTTCACTTTCGACCCCATTTTCGGTAACTAGTAATGAAAAATGTTGTGTAGTTGATTATATCATATCAAAGAGTAAGTCAAGACAATAATGTTTGAGAAAAAAAATGCAAAAAATCTAACTAATAAACAAGTTATGATTTTTTTAAGTTGTTCCGGTAGAAAATTCGCAAATACACATTTAAAAAATCATAACTTCTAAACTGCTAAAAATCGCGGAACATACATGGGGTATATTCGGATACACCCAGGCATTAGGGATCAAAAAAAATTTTTTTGACGTCACCTTTTGGACCACCCTGTATACATAGTATCCTATGTCACTCTCCGACCCATAAACTGTCTCTATGCAAAAAATCACGTCTATCCGTTGCTGCGTGAAAGAAGGACAAACTAACAACCCAACAGCCAACATCCACACTTTCGCTTTTATAATAGGGGAACGGATTGTCGCGTTTAGCGCACACACATCGCCGCAGCGATGAACTGTGCAAAGATCTGATGACGCGTGGATGACAGTGACAGGGGGGGCGCAGTTGTGAAACAAGGAGTATGGTAGCGGCATTAGTTCCAATTTTGAGCACAACCAAACCAAGCGCCAAGAGATCCTTGTAGCCAGTGGCGTATTTACCCTAGGGCCAAAAGGGCCATGGCCCGGGGCGGCACAAGCAGTTAAAGAAGCTGACTTGAAAAAATCCGTTAGTTATGACAGTGTCATTGAAGAATTTTGTAACTAATTTGGCATCAGAAAAAATGTAAATATTGAATAAATAGTGTTTGCATGGCCTTTTTAGTTTTTTCATTCATTATCACCATTCTTAGCCCACATCAACACACTGTTGGATTTTATTATATCTTATAACTGAAATATTTTTGCTTTTTTTTTCGTTATATTTTATGGGGCGGCAAACCTTACAGGCCCAGGGCGCTAAATCTTAAAATACGCCACTGCTTGTAGCACTGTAGACAAGTTATTTTTAGTGATTAGCTCTATCTATCACTACAAATAAAGTACGGTTCTGGCAGCCAACACCTAATGTATTTACTTAAATGGTGTATTTACATACACAAAGTATAGGAGTAAAATGGAGGGTTTGTAGAGTAAGGGGCTTGGCTCTACTTACATGAGATATGATAACTTTTTAACAGTGAAAGCGTTATGAGTATGTGAGTCTTGGCAACTTACTTTACATGAATTTTTTTTGGTGAGATTTAATTTACCATTATCATTTGTAGGTATTTTAATTTCATTATTACATGCTTAATTTTATACCTAAATTTAGTTTAAAAATGTGTCTCTCGTAAGACACAAATATAAGCCATAAGGCAACATTTTATTTGTGTATGTTGACAAATAAATTATTTGATTTATATTCTAGACCTAATTCTAATTTATTTTTCAGGTGCTGTCATGTTTCAATACTACATTAAGATTGTTCCTACAATGTATATAAAACTAGATAAAACAGTTTTAAATACTAACCAGTTCTCAGTAACAAGACACCAGAGACCAGTGTCTCATGTGAATTCCGAATCTGGAATGCCTGGTGCATTTTTTAGCTATGAACTTTCTCCACTTATGGTGAAATATACTGAAAAAGAAAGGTAAACAAAATAATTTACTTATTTACCTTTATTTAAATTAAAAGTGGCGGTAGCTCAAGCAGTAGAACGCTGGCCTCACAAACTTCAGACCTAAATTCGATCCCCAGTCGGGCATGCACCAATGAATTTTCGGAATTTATGTTGTAGTATTTGTATGACCTAATACTTACCACTTGCTGAATGGTGAAGTAATCATCGTGAGGAAACCTGCATGCCCTAAAAAGCTAGTATTTGTGCCTGAGGAACGGCGACAGGGCTCGCCACTCATCACGTTTGGACGTAATAGTCGTCGGTGAAACGCGGGTGTACAGGGTGTGGACTGTGACTTAGATAAAGGTAACACCTCTGAAACCCCCTGAGGGGTTCATGTCGTGAAGATATAAACAATAGGATGAAGTTAAATTATATGATTAAATATTCTGTAAATAGAAACTCACCTTTTAGAAATACATGTATATGGAGCAAGCACTACTCGTATAAATATGTTTTAGGGCATGATGATATTTGCTTCAAACAGAAACACTTGTTTTTCAGGTCTATTGGACATTTAATAACAAACATCTGCGCAATAGTAGGGGGTGTTTTTACGGTTGCTGGAATTCTCGACGCATTTTTATATCACTCACTAAACGCCTACCACAACAAAATGGTTTTAGGGAAGACAGGCTGAGTAATCCTATAAGGTTTTTAGAAACATGTTGAAGTCAATAATATTACAATTAGCATATTTTGTACAGAATTCTACATCACTCCCCTCAGCAAGCGCCATTATTGGGACATAGTTTTCCTTCTTTGGATTATATTGAGCTCTACCAAGTTTTTCTAAGAATGTATGGCGCTGTTTTAATTTAAAATTACGACATTCCAATATTTGTGGATAATTCAATATTGTTGTATGTGGAATTTTCATGACATTGTGAATATAATTGAATCTCTCCAAAAGAGATCTCTGATCTGAAATCAAATAAATAATTATTAAATATGAAGCATTATTATGTATTACCCTTAAGTTCATAAGCACTTACTCATCAGCCAGAGCTTAGGTTTTTTCAAAACCAATTGCTTAACTTCACTGCTATCAAATCCCATTTCTTCTTGAATTACAAAAGAGTTAGTTTTAATATGATGTAGATTATAAGTGATGAGTTTTGGTTGAGACACTGTGAGGGACCTCACTTCCGAACCTTTCAGACTAAAGTGTTCTTGTATAAAGCCAAGTCTCTTATCAATCCTAAAAGTACTGAAAAATAAATAAACAAGTTTTTTAAATAAGTATTAATATAAAATGTAATTTCTTGTCTACTTGTATCACTATATATACATATGTTTGGTTATAACTTGACAGCCACCGAATGAATTTTTATGTAGTATACCATTATCATAAATAAAGGCAGCTGAGCAGAGATCATTTTAGTATGATAATATTTTAGTATAATATGTGGTATTTCTTTAGTTTATCCATTTTTCTTTATTACTTGAGAATCACAACAGGTTCGTAAGCTTTATACATGATTCTTTAGAAAGATTTGGAGATGCATATCATTATGCTAGAACTAAAGAGGGCTGAGTAATAACCAAAGAGGTGAAACAAGTTGGAGAAAAGCTGTGAATTCAGGGAAGGCAAAGCTATGGAAAAAAGCTAGTGACACTAACAAGTATATAGAATAGTACAAAATAAATAAAAGTATAAAGTTACCTAAACATCAGCCAGTATGGGTTCTTTGTAATTATTCGATCTATCTGTTTCTTTGTAAATTGTTTGGATAGCAAATAATTGATCCTCACTTGTAGATCTTCTAATGATTCATTAAAAATCATTGGATTTTTTGTTATAAATGTACCTATTTGAGCAGCATCAACGTAATCCTTCATAAAAAACAAATGGTATTTTATGTCTTTTTCGAAATCTAATTTTAATATTTTCTCTGCAACAAATGGTTTCTTCTCTATTTTACTGAGATCCACGTTCAGGTCCATCAATTTCTGCAATGTTTCTGACCTGTTCACGTATGCTGCTATGTTGAATGCTTTGGGAAACTGAGGTGTGACAAAAGATAAGTCACGCTCTTCTTTCACTAATGGATTTACATCTGCTTTAAACTCATTTTGCAAAGCAGTCACTTTACACATTTTTCGTGTGAATTTACAAATGTTATCATTGACCAACGTAGTTCGCCATAAATATAATTTCCCCAAGTTCGATGTCATTTTCGTATTTAAAATTTGGCCACAACACAAATTATACATTCACAAAATCAAATAATTTATGGTATGCAGGCAGGTACGTACATATACTTTATTTCCAACGCGGAAACTTTAAAATTAATGTTATTTTATTTAAAGTATTGTCAAAAATAAACAAACCATGTGTTTTTGACTTTTTTTTTTTCTTATTCCCACCATGATTCCCACTAAGTGGAAAGGCAAAGGGATCTTAGCCCTTACAGCCATGTCTGACGTTATAGTTATTATCTGTTTTTATGCACTATCCTCTTCTGTTGAGGCTCATCTGAAAGGTCTGTCCTGTCGTTTCCGCTATAATGATAGCCTTATAACGCAAATACAACAGGGTTAGAAAAAACACACAAAAAGGCACAGCCCGCACTTTTGTTCCATTGAACAACACACTACACATACACAGGTTACGGCGATTTTAATTCACAATATCACTTTTGTTGATCAAAACACCCAAAATTAGACATGTGTGACTCAGGAGTGACTCATAAAAAAGATGTAAATCCTTCCAAAAGAATCATTCCATCAGTAAATCATACGTTTTCCAAATACATCTTTAAATCATTATCGCTACGGTTCATTTAAGATTGATGGAAGCATGGAAAGACGTATGTTGAGAAGACTGTTGCGGAATGAAATGAATCAAAAAGAGACAAGCGATGATTTGGATAGTTTGCGGCTTTACGCATGCGTACGGCAAACTGGTTGAATTTACGGCAGAGCCCGCATAGGGAACAATTTTTTCTGTCATTGTAACAAAGTGCAAAATCAATTGTACATTTTTAACCATTTCTGAAATCCGTTGGTTTGTTTACGTATTTTTTTAATTCATCTTGCATGTGTGCGGGACGCATTGTATTACTATTATATTGCATTGTATTACTATATTACTAATGCATTGTATTATTATTGAAGTATCTTACTATCTTACTTAGTCTAGCTAGGTAAGCTGCAGAAACTAAAAATTTACCAATTAAATTTAATCTTGCACTAATTAAATTCACATTTAGTCAGAAAATAATTATTGACTAGTGTATTCATGCTCTTTTGTTTTTCAAATACCATCTGTAGGTGTTTTAATTACCGATGATTTGGGTCCACTGCAAAAAAGAGTGAAGCGAAATAATGTTTTGTTTAGTAAGTATGTAGGACAAATCAGCAAACCCGGCCAGACAGTAGAACGTGACGTATTGATATAGTGATTCCTTATTTATTTTCGATCAGTGAATTTTTTGGGATACAAAGATTTATAAGAGTGATTTAAATCTTCTGAACAAAAAGATGTATAAATCTCTGTTCCTTGAAAAGATTTAAATTGCGCATGTCTACCCAAAATGCATCTTCGCGCCTTTTTTCCAACCTTTTTTTTTTTGTTTCATTTTCCCACTAAGTGGAAAGGCAAAAGGATCTTAGCCCATACAGCCATGTCTGACGTTATAGTTATTATCTGTTTAAATGCACTATCCTCTTCTGTTGAGGATCATCTGAAAGGTCTAGTATCCCTCTATAATTTGTGGTATGTCCTGTCTAAGTCACTGTCCTGTCGTTTCCGCTATAATGATAGCCTTATAACGCAAATACAACAGGGTTAGAAAAAACACACGAAAAGGCACAGCCCGCACTTTTGTTCCATTGAACAACACACTATACAAGTTACGGCAATTTTAATTCACAATATTCTATCACTATTGTTGATCAAAACACCTAAAATGAAATATTTTTTCAATAAAACAAAAAAACGACGCCATCACATCTTCCCGCCTTTTTTCCTACCAAAACCAACCTTTTTTTTTTATTTTGTCACTAGCTGACCCGGTGAACTTCGTATCACTTACCTCTTAATATGAACCATATTAATTTAAACCATATGTATATATTTCAGAGCCGGCAGCTTTATAAAGGCATCATCAGATAGTCTAAGTATCGGCTCCATAGTGGGCGGAAAGAGTGGGCAAATCACGCACACATGTCCAGCTTAATGTTCATAATTATTTTGCATGAGACATTATATTAGATTAGATTATATAGACACTTATATTAACAAATAAGGTAAGTACCAGCCTATTTTTTTTGTCTGTGTCGACTACGCCACATTACTAAACGTAATAGTAACCTGCCAACACTGACTGTCAGTGTCACTGTCAACGAAGTTTCCAAGAAAATATAATTGATATTTCAAAACTATTTTTGCGGAGTCCATATTATCGGAAGCCAGATAAAATGGCATTGAATTGAATTGAAAACTATTTTTCAGAAGTTATAGTTAACTCTTAACAATGCATTGTCCCTTTTGTAAAAAGTGGATAGAACGGCAGAACAACAGAAGTACCTGTCCTAGTTGCACAAAAAAATTGTAAAGATGCGACGAATGTTTCACAATAACCGTTGATACCTTCAAGTTTTGTATCATTTGCGGTCACAATTTGAGCCGAATAATACGAATTAATAGGGCTAAGAAACAAAAAAATCGAGTGAAACAACAACTGTTATTAAAACCAAAGTTCGTCTCAACAATGCCATCATCATCATCTGTGTCATCATCTGAAGGAATAACATTTTCAGAACTTAATTTAACTTCCGATAAACTAAAGGATTTGGATGAGATTTAAGAAAGTCATTAGCACAACATCGGCAATATTCTGGTTCTATCAAAATTTTCCGAGTTACCGAGGCCTTCCGCCACGCCGTCAAGTCCTGGCGAGGCAAGTCAAGACATCTGTAGCAAGCCTGGTTCGCATTTGCTGTTAGATTAATTGATATGTTGCCGATTCAGGTGTCAATCGCGGAAATTTTAGAAAATATGATTCCTACCGTAAAGGTTGATTTATATAGTCTTTAATAAAAAATATTTGAATTATATCAAATTGAATATTATTTCAGACATATATGTATTAGTAACAACAAATATACCCAAATGCACGACACCGTGGTGGCGCGGCCTTCCAATGTAAGTGGCCGGCAAAATTGACATTTTCCCACATTGTTTGCATTGCCATCGGCATTAATAGCATCGCGAAGATGAATGTACTCTTCAGATCGAAGCTGCTGTTGGCAAAGACAATATAACCACTTCGGCTGTTGGTTTAGACGGATGTACGTCAATCGTTCAGTCTCAATTTTGACATATTGTCAACTGCAAACTGATGAAAAAGCCGTTGGCACATCAAAATGTGATTTACTTCACCTTCACGGATTCTGTTTGAATAAAAATTCATAGCACTGACTTTTTTGTTGGTTTCAGCACCTGTAATCAATTAATCAACCATCCCAAAAACTAATGAGTCTAATGGATCAGGTGGTGGGACTAACTGTGGCAATTTTACTTTACCACCAGCACAACATAATCCTGCAAATTCACCGCTGTATTTTAAAGCTTTACAATGTTGACAAATGATTGACATTTCCCCAATTGTTACAGATTTGTCGGCACTATAATCTATCTCTTGATCGTAGGAGAATGCTCCTCGTGCCAGGTTCACAGGAACATTGCGTCTGCGGAATCGATCAATTTCATTTTCCCGTGCTCGCTCTGTTGTGATCGATGTGCCCGAACTCGTTCCATTCTATGCCTATTATCCACTTCATTGTAATTCACTCTAGAATGCAAATCTGCCATACCAATACGACTGTTATCATTATCAGTCTCTCGCTGGTCATCAGTGCGATTAGCGCGTGAGGTAGCTCGTCGCACATTCGATCGACTTCGACGACCTATGTTAGGTCGTTTTCTCCCCGGCATTGTAAGCAGTATCAGAATGACAAATCAAGTTTTGAATCTTTTTTCAGGTGTTAAAAACATAATGTGTGCGGGTAATAGATAACTTGAATGCAATTCCGTGCATTCTGAAACTTGACTGCTGTTAAAGTAAAATAACTGACACAATCCAATGTGATCTTCTAAAATAATCGTTAAAACATTTTGACGGATGTTTTTGAGGGTTTGACAATTTTATAATTGCTAAAAACTAAGAAAAAAGGAAGCAGTTTGATCACAGAAAACTGTGACGTCATAATGTAAAACCTCATACAAATTTCATAGTATCGGGGCGTTTTGACATTTGATAAAGAGTCGCTGATTTGATTTTTAGGGAAGTACCCAATTTCAGATCGTATAGCGAACTTTACTGTTTCAAAGTATATTTCTGAACGCACCCAACACAACAACCGAGTGTCATTATAATGTCATTATTTTACATGTTTTAAATCTAAATACGCGATAATCAGACTATTATGGATATATGTTGTCGATTCCAAACCCTTATTTAATCTAGATCTACATGTTTTTATTCCTAAAATACCGAACCGACGCGACGGGGCGAACATCAAATGTTTGACAGGTAAGAACAGTTTGTATGGGAAAATAAAATTGTCGTTTTTAGTATTTTCCACGCGATTTTTCCACATTTTCTCATCGCTTAAACCTTCCCTGAACTTCCACGAATATTTCAAGACTAAAATTAGCCAAATCGGTTCAGCCGTTCTCGAGTTTTAGCGAGACTAACGAACAGCAATTCATTTTTATTTATATAGATTTTCTTTCCTTCATGGAAAAGGCTTAAGCCCATACTGCCTGGTCTTATTTTAGTTTCTTTCTTCTCTGTATTTGTATACCCTCTCTTGAGGATCATCTGAAGGAACTGTCCTGTCCTGTCAGTTCGTGCTAAAGTGACAGACCCATAACGCGAACAAAATGAACACATGAAAAGGCACGGCCTGCACTGTTGTTTCATTGAACAACACACTACACTGGTTACAGCGATTTTAATACACAATATTCTATCACTATTGTTGATCAAAACACCCAAAATGCAATATTGTTTCAATAAAACAAAAAAACGACGCCATCACCAACTCGCGCCCTTTTTCTAACTTTTTTTTTGTAATTTTCTTCCTTTATGGAAAAGGCTTAAGCCCATACTGCCTGGTCTTATTTTAGTTTCTTTTCTTCACTGTGTTTGTATATCCTCTCTTGAGGATCGTCTGAAGGGTCTGTCCTGTCATTCAGTTCGTGCTAAAGTGATATAGATCCATGACACGAAAAAAATGTTGGATTAGGAAAAACACGAAAAGGCACTTTTGTTCAATTGAACAACACACTACACTAACTTTTAATTCACAATATTATACCACTATTGTTGATCAAAATACCCAAAATGCAATATTTTTTCAATAAAACAAAAAACGACACCATTACCTTTCCGCGCCTTGCTTCCAATCTGTGTTTTTGATATTAATGAATGACAGCCACCAAAGAAAAAGGGTAGTCCTTATTCTATGACAGCCACCCACCAAATTTTTTTAGGAAGGAAGTGTCACTGCCCCCGACGAATAGTACCCCAGTCTATGTGGTGGTGCGCACCGTTCAATAGTGCTCCGTATATGAACTGGCCTTAGTATTAGTATGACAACTATGACAAGGCAGTATGGCAAGTTACCTATAGCTAGTTACATTGATAGATATGTGACAAAAAGAGATGGGCAATTGTTCGCCGCGGGCGCAATTATCGATAAATATAGCTGCAGATCTAGATGCACAAACGCTCGGGGCTCACTCGTCGACTGATGGATTTTGATGATCGAGGTCTCAAACAGATCACAAAAACGAAGAATACGGAAAGGATATTTATTTTATAGTAGTAAACTATAAAAGGTAAGAATTAAAATAAAATAATTAAAAACACTACTGCCGTTACAAAAAGTGAATCAATAATATCAAAATAGTCGGGGCCTATATGTATCTTTGAATCGGTAAGTATGCCCTAGTCCCTGTTGCCAACCACCAAAAACATTGATAACAACTGTACTTAAAATTAAATAAATATATATGTATTAAAAGCGTCTTCCTACAAATTCATAAATTTTACTTCCCTTTTAAACCATGACGGTAAAAAATATCGTGCCGTGCCGTAATCGTGCAAAATTATAAAAGCACCCATTATGTAATACAAGTACATTTTTTGTTTACGGAAATTACGCCATAAAAATGTTTGTCCTTGTGAAGGTACTGCTTTAAAAAACTTCCTCTCACACTAAGTTAATCGATTTAACATGTTTTTAGGGTTCCGTAGTCAACAAGGAAACCTTGTAGTTTCGCCACGTCCATTTGCCGTCTGTCCGCGGCTTAGCTTAGAGACTTTTAGTACTAGAAAGCTGTAATTTGGCTCGGGTATACATATCAATCACGCCGACAAATCGGTAACATAAAATGATCAATTAAAAGCTCAATTTAATTTAATTTAATTTTACAAATAGGTTTTTTTACACTTAGAATACAAAAAAAAAACTTTAAATCAAGCAAGCGCAGAATAACTATTGCTTCCAGTACCAATATTTAAATATTAAAGTATATCGACACCGGTGCCAAACATGACACATCACATCACTATCCGAGACGGCAATCGCAGCGGGGATGCGGGGCCATGTGGGCGGTACATTTATATGTGTGATATGATAAACGATCATTTTTACCTGTCAAAATGCCAAACTAAAATGGCTTCTATATTGAATTTGTGACAGTCTTCGCCACTGGAACAGATAAGTTTGTGGCTTGTATACGAATACGATGCAGAGAACATGCGAAATGGTCATTTATAACTCTTTACCACCCGTTGCAGAGTTTATCACTGCAGTTGTATCGTGTTTGTTAAACGCTACAATTATATTCGACCATTTTGCAAGATCATAAACTCACACCGTGTCGATGTCGGGTTTCCTATCTGGATTACAACACTAAACTGTTCAAAACTCAACGGTCTCAACACCGATCGTTCAAAAATGACAGTCATTATTTTTGCGTTAAATTTCGTACAGAGGGGTTCCTCTCAACGTTATTTTTGTACAGAGGGGGTCCTCTTGACGTTATATTTGTACTAAATATATTGCACAAATTATAACCGACGTTTGGACTTTTGGAGTGCCTCTACACGACAAAACCCGTTCTAAAACTCAGCGTTACAGCTCCAGTGTTCCTGCTCAGCCAAGGGGTCTTTAATGAGCGTACCTCAGAGGGAGTAAAAATAGTTCTACTTTCTTTACGATCGCCGCAACCCGTGTTCACAGAGCGCATATAATACATGTGTTGCACAGTTCATCGCTGCGACGATGCATGGTTGCTAAACGCGACAAATGTCGGTCGTCGTCACCACTACTGAACACTGAACTTGTGCAAATATAAATAAAAAGGTCGTCACTATTTTATTGTGCTCTGTGGTCGTCACTACGTAGTACGTCACTCGTCGTCGTCGTGTGTGCTGATCAGCCGACGTCATAATTTGACTACAGAATTCGGTAAGAATACATAAAATTACAGCTATTTCATGTTAAAAAGATATACTAACAATTTCGAGAAGGTCTGCTTTACCGCAAGCTTTAAAACAAACGAGAGAAAAGTGTTTTTCTGGACGGTAAAAATTGCACCATATGTTACCATTTTGTACATTGTAGTATGTATATCCTGACCCCAGATTGGAAATTCTAAAAGCGATAAGGTACCATGGGCGCCGGCAGGATTATTATCAGGGGATTGGTTGAGTCTTGCACTGATTCTCCGCTGAATATTGTGCATTTCCACCGGTCAGTCAGCCCAGCTGTTAAACTAGAGCCGAACAGCTTCAGCATTCTGACACATAAACTGGTCCAGTGATGGGTAGTTGGAGCACGTCGCGATCCCTACTTTGTGTCGGTATTATTCAATTAATACTTTAAATTGGATCATACAACCAATAACAAATATTTATGTGTTTTCTGGGGGGGGGGCTTGCCTACCCCTACCCCTACCCCTACCTAGCTACACCAAGGGGAATATAATGGAATTTAATCTCAAGTGTCAAGTTAAGTTAGTCATTATTACTGCAAGTGGAATAAGTTCTGAATTCTCTGGGCCCGAGGCCTACTCGCACTTTTTTTGTGGCAAATGTGCTCAAGAAAATTGAATGTCTTGCGACATGGTTAGTTAACATAAAATGCACCACCAAGTCATCAAAAAAATATAGGTGTAACTGTCCTAAAAACAAGCCAAATTAGAAAACTTAAAACCTGTGTAATTAAGTTACCTACATACTTGAAAAACATTCAAGTTTATAAAATTATAAATATCTTAATTCTTAAAACCAATTAAATAAATAATTTTAAAATTTATCAAGTTTAACACTTGCTTGACCAATGTTTTTTTTTTTCAAGTTCAAGTAAAGATTTTTTGGCACTACATTTTGTTAAGTGGAATCAAGCTTAACAAAATGCAAAATTAACAATTGAATCTGGCAGCACTGCCTTGAGTACCCACTCCACATGCAGGATGGGCATTGAACATAAAATAAGTTCCTTTACTTTTTCTATGAACTGTTAATAAATGTGGTATATTTGTTCAATTTTAGGTGGAGCTCCAAGTAACCATGGATACTTCCCTGACTGGCAGCCAAATCCGGAAAGCTTTCATTGACTTCTTCATTGACAAGAAGGGGCATAAATATGTCCACTCATCATCTACAATACCATCGGATGACCCAACTTTACTTTTTGCAAATGCAGGAATGAATCAATTTAAGCCAATTTTCTTAGGATCTGTAGACCCAAATTCTGATATGGCTACCTGGGTTAGAGCTGTTAACACCCAGAAATGTATAAGAGCTGGTGGAAAGCACAATGACCTGGATGATGTTGGAAAGGATGTGTACCATCATACATTCTTTGAAATGATGGGTAACTGGTCTTTTGGAGATTACTTCAAGAAGGAAATCTGTAGTTGGGCATGGGAACTTTTAACTGATGTCTTCAAACTACCTGCTGATAGACTCTATGTTACATACTTTGGTGGTGATGCTGCTTCTGGTCTAGAAGCTGATTTGGAATGCAAGAACATTTGGTTAGGTTTGGGATTGCAAGAAACTCATATAATACCAGGAAGTATGAAAGATAACTTTTGGGAAATGGGAGAAACTGGACCTTGTGGGCCATGTTCAGAACTGCATTTTGATAGAATCGGGGGTAGGGAAGCAGCCCATCTCGTCAATATGGATGATCCTGATGTATTGGAAATATGGAATTTGGTTTTTATTCAGTTTAATAGAGAGTCAGATGGATCACTTAAACCTTTGCCTAAAAAACACATTGACTGTGGGCTTGGTCTTGAAAGATTGGTTTCGGTTATTCAAAATAAAAGAGCAAATTATGACACAGATTTATTCATGCCAATTTTTAAAGCAATCGAAATAGGAACTGGGGTTAGACCATATTCTGGAAAAGTTGGTTCTGAAGATGTGGATGGAATTGATATGGCTTACCGAGTTTTAGCTGACCATGCTAGAACTTTAACTATTGCTTTGTCTGATGGTGGATGCCCTGACAATACAGGCAGAGGATATGTATTGCGCAGAATTTTAAGAAGGGGTGTGCGGTATGCCTCTGAAAAACTAAATGCTAAACCAGGATTTTTCGGGTCTCTAGTTCATACTGTTGTGGAAATATTAGGGGATGTCTTTCCTGAAATTAGAAAAGATCCAGAAAGTATAATTCAAACTATAAACGAGGAAGAAATTCAATTCTTGAAAACCCTTTCTCGTGGAAGAAACCTACTCAACAGAACTATTGAAAAAGTTGACGATTCAAAAATCGTGCCAGGTGACGTTGCCTGGCGACTATATGATACTTATGGATTTCCAATTGATTTGACACAGTTAATGTGCGAAGAAAATGGACTTACTATTGATATGGAAGCTTATGAAAAGGCAAAAAAGGAATCTCTATTGGCCTCTCAAGGCAAAACTGCAGGGCATGAAGATCTACTGGCATTAGATATTCACGCTATAAGTCACTTGCAAGAGAAAGCTGTACCGGTGACTGATGACTCACCTAAGTATGGCTACAAATCAGCCGTAACTAAAAATGCTAAGTACGAGTTTACTCCATGCACCGGGATTGTTTTAGCTCTGCGAGCAAACAAACAGTTTGTGGATGAAGTGTCATCTGGCCAAGAATGTGGTGTTATCTTGGATCGCACTAGTTTCTACGCTGAACAAGGAGGACAGATATTTGACGAAGGTTATATGGTTAAAGTTGATGATGATAGTGTGGAATTTACAGTCAAAAATGTTCAAGTCAAAGGTGGTTATATCCTTCACACTGGCAAAGTAGAAGGTACTTTGAAAGTTGGCAATACCGTATCATTACATATTGACACCGAGAGACGAAGGCTTATTATGAACAACCACACTGGTACTCATATACTAAACAACGTATTAAGAAAAGTTCTTGGAAATGATTCTGATCAACGCGGCTCTTTGGTAGTGCCCGATCGTCTAAGATTTGACTTTACGAATAAAGGTCCCATGACAAGTAAACAAATCAAAGACGCTGAAGATGGAATAAGAAAAATAATTGAAGATAATAAAACTGTTTATGCTAAACACACGAGCTTGGCTCTTGCTAAGAAAATTAACGGTCTGAGAGCAATGTTTGATGAACATTATCCCGACCCAGTGCGGGTTGTATCAGTGGGCGTGCCTGTTGAAGAATTAGAACAGAACCCTGATAAACCTACAGGCTTCGACACATCCGTTGAGTTTTGTGGCGGATCCCACCTTCATCAGACTGGTCATATTGGCGACTACGTTATCGTTAGTGAAGAAGGAATTGCGAAAGGTATTCGACGAATTGTAGCCTTAACAGGTCCTGAGGCGTCCAAAGCTTTGAACCGCCTTAGTGTATTAGAAAATGAGGTTAACAATGTTGCTAACCTAATAAAAGAAAAAGGAGACAGCAATAACAAGGAAATCGTAAAAGCGATAGTAGATCTCACAAATGAAATATCTCATGCGCAAATATCCTACTGGAAAAAAGATGAACTACGAACAATGCTCAAAAATTTGAAAAAGCAGCTGGATGACAAGGAAAGGGCTGCAAAAGCTGCCGTTGTTAACGAAATAACAGAGAAAGCCAAGCAGATGTGCCTTGAACAAAAGGATTCTGAAGTGATTGTTTCAGAGCTCAAAGCCTATGGTAATACCAAAGCTTTAGATGGTGCTTTGAAACAAGTGAAACAGCTGTGTCCAAAAACTGCGGCCATGTTCTTTACAGTTGATGATGAATCAAACAAGATTTATTGTTTGGCTGCGGTCCCCAAAAATTCGATAGAGAAAGGTTTACTGGCATCTGAATGGGTGCAATCTGTGAACCAGATCATGGGCGGTAAAGGTGGTGGCAAGGCCGAATCGGCACAGGCTTCTGGAAATAACCCTAACGGTCTAGAAGATGCTATCGCAACAGCAAAAAAATTTGCGGCCTCCAAGTTGTCTTGAGTACCTGTATTATAATTTGTTGGAAATTTTTCACTTTTGCTACTATCTTAAATTTCTACTAAGCTTGCATTTTAATTTTAAATTCATGCTCTACAATCTTTATCTATGACTATTTATGTATATTTAATAAACATATAAGTTATATTCGTGTTATTATTTACCAATGAAATAATATGTTTTCCTAATCAATTAAATTAATTAATTAATTAATCTATTGACACATTAAAACCCTATATTACAAAACAATTTCGTTGTAGTACCTGTGCCAAGTATAAAATAATAACCTTTTCTATATCGGAAACACATAATTAGGTAATAATTTTATCTTACAATTTTACGTACTTAATATTGGAAAACAATCTCTAGACTTGTCCTTAGAATAATTTAAGTTCGAAGAAACAATAATAAAATGAAATTTAATTAAAATACATAGGTATGTAGTTTTTAATGCAATTTATTGAACATTAAAGACCTTAGTTAAAAATACAGTTCAAATAAAATATATCTTATACAACTGACATAGTTCACTAGTGATATCTACATAATTATTTATATCATAAAACAAAATATTCATACAATTATTTGGTTGGTCTTTTATAACATGCATAAGCACCAATTCCATTGGTGCAATAACCCCGCATTTCATAGTGCAATTATTACGTATTATAATTTACATTATCAATTATATTTTAGTTTTCTCACTTTACTCTTGTCCGAAACCCTCCGTCTCCTCGATCGCATAGTTGAGTTTCTCACAGAGCTGCTCGTAGCTCTTATAAGGCGGCAGGTCGAGTCGATTGAAGCACGTGTGCGATCGAGGCAGCCACGTGTCTTTGCCGACCTAGCAAATATAAATCGTTATCAAAAGATGACTCATCGTAGTTGCACTTTCCAAGACTACAGATGATCTCTTCTAGAGGTCAGTGGTCATAACATAACACAACAATCCCGTTAAGGTGGATGGTCCAAAGGAAACTTCATACAGACATGTGGGAACCAATAACGGTTCCATCAACTTTACACCCGCGAATAATCAGTTTTTTTACAATGTAATTTTGAAATTTTAAACTTTCGTAATCCAATGTATGGAAGTTTTAAATTGCAAAATCAGACTGTTAAAACGTTTTATTAAAAAAAAAAACACTCATTATTTGCGAGCGTAAAATTATTTGAACGTGTCGAAAAAAGTAACAGAACGAAACTATACTACTTTTGTCGCCGTTTGGTTCCCGCAAGTTTTTTTTTTATGAAAAACTGCCTTGGACCCACCGTAATGTAGCTGTAATCAGCTTGAATGGCACCCTAATCGGACCAGTCGTCGTTGAGTGATACCGCGGACGGACAGACATTGAAGCTTCACTATGGAATTTAAAACTTTTGGACCGATTAAGGCTAAATTTACGTATAATTATTTATTTCAGTAACAATTTTAGTTTACACAGCAATTAAAAGGATTGACTCTTACGATTATATTTTGAAAAACATGTTATAAACGATGTGTCATTCCATATATGTTGTTAACTACCCTCCATTTTATCTTCGTTCAGCACGAACCAATATTGGTAAATACTCCATTATAAATAGAATGTGCAGACAGCACAACGATCTTTTTGTAAAAGATTCTCAAGCCTTTGATTTGTTTTCCGGTTCATTTAGAAAATACAAATTCAAATTAATAAGTTTAAGTTTAGTGTCATAGTTATGGTTTATAAATTATCTTCTACTTCTTTTATTTTCTTTGTAATTTATGTTACTTATTTTAAGTTCTGCCAGCTCGTAGTGCGTAAGTCTTACTTGTTACGTGTTGTGAATGTTGTGTTTTTCTGTAATTGGATACTCACTGTGGCTTGCTTTGTTATATCTTGTAATTGTAAACGTTAAGTGTGTGTCTGTTGAAAAACCTAAATAAATAAATATAGATGACTAGCCTTTTGTCCGCGATTTCACCCGCACGCATGTAATTAATTGATATGTCCCTAGAGAACTGCCCGTTCCTCAAGGAACAAACTATAACCTATCGTACAATCGTCTGTCAAAGTGAAGAAACTAACCATTACCACAGTGAAAGTATTTTCAAAATCGGTTCAGTAGTTTCAGACCTACATATAAAAAAAATGTATTCTACCTCTTTATAATATTAATGTAGATAACTACATTGATGAAATTAGTCTCTCTAATACCACTGATGCGACGTCATAGATGCAAAATAAACCTCCATCGAAATTTCACTTTTTAAATAAAATGAAACGTATCCGACAAACCAATTAGACATAAGGCCTCCAGCCTCGAAGCTAAGGGCTATAGATGATCAAGAAATCATATAATGCGACAAGGCTCTTTTGGCGCGTGGATTGGTCGTGGCCAAAATCGGAACTAACGCCGCTATCTTATTAAAACGTAACCCGTGTTTCGCAGTTGCACCCCCTGTCAATGTCATCCACGCGTCAAAAGAGCCTTGTCGGACTGTACCCTGCTGGAGTATTTACACACACTGACTTATGCGTGACATCATATTGAAATGCCGTCATTTTGGTAGTATCGTGAGGGCCGATATTCCTATCTAGACGCTTGTCACTATACCTACACGCCCTGTGTAAAACCGCATACTCCACAAAGTAAAGCCGCATACCTTTTCTATACAAAACCGTTGTGGTCCATTAGATCCCATCAGCTCAGCGAAACCGCCGACGGGGACCCGACACGTGCCAGTCACAAACTGCAGCAGCCGCGCTCGCTTCTCGTTGTCCATTTGTCGAACAAACTGGAACACAAATAACCTAGTCACGAGAGGATGGCAGGGAGCTGCACACTAGCGACCAAATTCATTCTTATTTTAAGAGTATATCGTTTTTATAGCAGTCACTCGTGCGAGTGTTTTGGCACCAAGCCGCCTGTTTGATGTTCAATATTGGACGAACCAGACTTTACCAGACTGATTTATAGATCCTTTTTTATCTCGAACATCGAAATTAAAATAGCAAAAACGATTCGATGTTAAATTCTATATACAGTGGTGGTCACATAATTACAGACACTTAAAGCATATTACAATAACTAAGCTATTCCTCTCTATATTTTTTATCAGACTACCATTGGAACTTGCTACACAATTTAAAAATATATGTGTAGGTATTGTGTAGTGTTAAAACGAAATATTATCAACAAAATTTGTCTGTTCCTAATCTTTTATTCGGTTTATCCTAATTGCAAGCAGTATAAACTTAACAAAGATATGGCCATATAATTAAAGACACTCCATTTGCTTAGAAGAAATAAAAAAAATATTGTTGTTATTGAAATTTATCTTTTATACACAAAATTCCCAACAAATTTATAAAACATTCCGGTACATATCAATATTTGGTCGCATGTCCTTTGGCAGAAATTACAGCACGACATCTCATAGGCATGGAAGCGATCAATTTTGTACAAGCTCCTACCGGAATTTGCTCCCATGCTTCTGTAAAGGCTGTGAAAGTTGATCGACGTTCGATTTCCGCTTTGTCGCCACTGTCTTCTTCACCTGGTACCACAAATTTTCTATGGGATTTAAATCCGGGCTGTACGGGGGCCAATCCAAAACTGTAACGGACTGGTTCCTTAAGAAGTCTTTTACTATTTTTGCAGTGTGTTTCGGATCATTATCCTGTTGGAAAGTCCAAATGACCGGAAAATTTTGCTCGGCGTAGGGCAGCATGGCTTGTTCTAAAATATTCTTGTACTGGAATTTATCCATGTTGCCTTCTACTTTCCTGACAGGTCCTACACCAGGTCCTGAAAAGCAGCCCCACACTTTGATATTTCCGCCCCCATGTTTGACTACTTTCTTGGTATACTTTGGATCCATTTCTTTGTTTGGGGGGCGTCTAACAAATTGTTTTCCATCAGAATTAATCATATTAATTTTTGTTTCATCAGAAAAGAGCACTTGTTTCCACTCTCGTTCAGTCCAGTGTTGATATTTTTTAGCAAACGCTAATATTGCCTTAACATTTTGCGTTTTCAAAAGTGGCACCTTTCGAGACACTCTTCCGTACAAGTTTGCCTCACATAGTCTCCGTCTAATTGTTCTTGCAGACACATCCTTCGACCCTCCTGCTCCAAACAACTCCGAACGTATCAGTTCTGATCCCTTGAACGGATATTTTTTTGCCAACAACACCATCTTAGAGTCTTCCCGCACAGTAGTTTTCCTTGGTCTCGGTTTTCTAGGTACGTTTTCGGTCGTGTTAAACTTCTTGTTATGTTTTATAGCATTCATAACCATGTCCTTAGAACACTACAAGTGGTTTCCTATTTTTCTGGGCGACCAGGCTTTAGTACGAAAGTTCAAAATAATCTTCCTAGTGGTCGAATCGCAACTCTTGTTTTTTATCATATTGATTGGTTTAAAACGTATTAATTTGAATGAAAAAAGTTAAGATTTTTCAGTAATATCGACGTTTCATGAAAATACGCGGCAAAATAAAGAAAAGAGAATTTAGTTATTTTTTTCTTTTCTTAAATTCAGAACACAGCTTTTATTGTCTTTAATTAGCTGGCCAGCTACAAGTAAGTTAAAAAAGTTTGTGTTACTTTCCCAGAGAGCGCAGTGGCTAAACTACTAACGAACACATCTATTTTTTTGTCCCACATTTTAAGAACACAATGTCACGTATGGTTTAATACCAATTACTCTAGATTAAATACCTATTTAAGCAAATGGTAGTACCATAACTAAGTTTTTTGTGGTCAATTAGGAGGTGTCTTTAATTATGTGACCACCACTGTATAGGTAGATAAATAAATTTATTTCTTATATTTTCGGCTGATATACGATAGGCCTGATCACGATTGACTGGTAACGCAAGACTGGCTAGGAGCAGTACCGTTCTTCCATAATGAAATTATTAGTCTTCGGTGCAGGGCAGGCCGTGCTAGTGTCCACTCACCTGCCAGAACCAGACGACCTGCTTGCTAGTGCGTGTGTAATGTCTGTAGATGGTGTTCCGCTGCCAGTCGTCCACGTCGACCTCCTGCATGCCACACAGCATCAGCTCCAGCTCGCGCTCATCGAAGTACTTCAGCCATTCGAGGGGCACCACCTGGGTATACCAAATGTATTGTTCACTTTCGTTTAAAGTGCAAATTGCGTCGTTCACTCACTATGTACAGGTTCCGTCATTTAGAAATTATTGGCAATCGAATTGATTTCCAATAAAAATTTATTATTATTTTTTCTATTTTTATTATTATGTAGGTACACTTTTCAGTCACTGGTCCATAAGGACCCGGTTATTTAAAAGGCAATCATGGGGATATTATTGAGATACACTGACGGACAGTCCCCCATAGTTGTCAAACTATTGCCAGAAGGAAGTAACTTAGAGTGGGCTATGAGGAGGGTAGACAGTGACTTGTTGCTTGATAACTACCCAGTCTTATTATAATTTTCGTGATTTCCAATTTTCCATTCCAACCTTCATCCCCTATTTTACCCATTAAGGGATGACTTTTCAAAAACGTTGAAACAGTTTACTTTTAATTTTCAATTAAAAAGCTAAATACCAATTTTCGTGGCGTAAACTACAAAAAACAACGAACTTCCCTACAAACATACATTCCCCATTTTACCTGTTAGGGGTTGATTGTCGAAAAATCCTTTCTAAGCGGATGTCTACGTAATACAAGGAACATACAGTCCAAATTTCATGTTCCTAGGTTCAGCCGGTTTTTGAAGATGTTTAATTTGTATTCCAACCGAAAATGGTTAGAGGTGGACATTGTAGCCGGCAAGCCAACAAATTTCAATATTGAAACATTATAAATATGGCGTGACTCATTGAAAGAAATCAATGTTTTACGGTTTTTTATTTAATTCATTAATATATACGCTAACATACGCAATTATTTATGCGACTAACCTCATTGAATCCGTCGAGAAAAGCCGTAGTTTGTTCTTCTATGCCACGAGTCATTCGCCATTGCGTGACCAGTTGTAAATATTGTTCTTTATTAGCCTGAAACATACAACCACGTTAAATAATATACAAAAACAAGTTAAAGTAATACATCTGTCCTCGAATTTAAATTCGAGATATGACCAAAACGTTACGATCTGTCGTCGAATTTAAATTCTGGGACAGAAAGGAATTTTTATTCCTGTAAATCGTTTCCATTAAACCCAGGTGTAAAGTGATACTGACCTCAGTAACTCTCTCCTTGTCGCCGGCCGGTTTCAGCTCGTGGTGTATCACCTGCCCGAGCACCTCGAAGTCCACGCTGTACCACATCTCGAGCCCGCACTCGTCTATGTTATTGTCTCTGATCCAGACCAGCGAGTTGTAGAACTCCGGGTCTATCGACTCTATATCCTTCATCGCAAGCTTCTTGTTCAACATTCTCTTGTAGAACGGCATCGTGAATCCTGAATAAATAAACCTTCCATGGTACAATGCCATCGCGATGAAACGCCCGATGAATTTAAAGTATAACAGGTGATCGGGGTTGACGTAACTGGCCGGGTTGATCTGTAGACTGTAGTTGTTTTTGTTGGCGTACTCGAAGAGGCAGTACATTGGATTTAGCACCTCGTGTGAAAGCAAAAAGAACCATTCTCGACTGACGCCGCCATAATCGAGCCCTTCTTCTCCGCGGAATATTATATACAGTCGTCTGCGCAGCTCGTATGCGGGCAGCCTCATTATCTGGAAATAAAACAATATTTTTACTCCGACAGATGGCAATTTGGTGTGGATAAATCTATCGCTGCTAAGTTTCCTTACAGACCTAATTGACCTCTATGAACCAGACCTAAAAAACACGCCCTTTTGCGCCTTTATTTGATTTTTTTCTAAATTATGTCCTCTGTCTGGGGTATGCTGAAAATCAGCGCTGCTCGATCTCTATGAGATCAGCAGCTTTGCTGAGCATGCTACCATTTGCCAGAAATGTTTAGAACTTTTTTTTTCTTCTATTTTAACCTGTGTATAATTTTAATGTTTTAAGTATTTTTTTGGCAATAAAACTTTTTTACTTTACTTTACTTTACTTTAATTTCAGTTTTTAGATAAACATAAACAGTAAAAACGTATTCTACTAATTGTTTGAATATCCACGCATTGTTTGAGAAAAGTACTATACAAGCCTTGGCGGCAATAAGCACATCACCTACATGAAGATTTTTATGAAAATCAATTGCGTTTAAAAAGCTTAAAACAGTAGTTTTAAGCATTTTAATCTCAATTGATTATCAAAAAATGACGAACTTATTAGCAATCAAAGTGAGCTTAACGGCATGTATCGTGACGTTATCTGACACGATTTCATACTAAAAGTGATAAATATCCTTATCGTTTACTTCGGTAGGTAATAATAGGAGAAAGTTTTGTGCTCTATAGTAAATAACAAATTAATCAGTTACTATAAAAAATATACTGATATTTCACTACAGGAGACGTGTCCATTTGGCGTTGATGGCTACGCCTCTGCCCACATTATCACATCAACGCTTAACTTGCCGGCCGCGGCAGTAATCTACTATTATTCAGCATTGATGTGTATTTATGTACTTAGCACTTGCTCATAGGTGAAGGAGAATACTGAGGTAAACTGCATGCCCTAAAAATCGTTTGGACGTAAAAATCATAGGTGAAACGAGTGTAAACAGTTCCTGTAACAGTTTACACTCGGAGACATCTTTGACACCTCCTCGGGGTAGATGTCGTGAAGATTTGAGGTGCAACATTTTAATCAAATAAAGGGATATCACATTTTCTGACCCTGTAAATATCGAGCTAAGGCAAAAAGCGCTGGCAATGACAATCGGAACCTTACCTGGTGATATGAATCTTCAAACAGCGTCTGTCTCGATAACGTGATTTTAATGTGACTCGGCAGGGCGTTGCTCTGGCAGAGGTATCTAAATTGACTAAGTTTCCATCGGAATGAGCGCTCGTAGGCGCGGGGCACCCCGTAAGCGCCCTGGGGTCCCTTGGGGGCCCCGGGGCGGGGGTCCTGGAATGTGGTAGTGCGGGTGTTGTGGTCCACGAAGTAGCGCGTGCCCTCCTCTGTGAAGCGGACCTCCCAGCCCGGGGGGAGGGCCTCCTCCATCGCACTCACTTCTTGACCCTGGAACATAAATCGGTTTTATTCGATTAATCAGTATCCATTCATCGATGACGAATTCTTCAAGATGTTATGAAAATTTATAACATGGTTATGAGTTTCGTATAACAGCAACATTTTTTTTTGTGATTAACTTACTACGCTGTTGTCCGTCTGGCCTTTACAACTTTAGCCGGACAAAAGGAGTGAACGGAACGCCGAGAACGTTCAACTCCTGTGGAATTTTAATCAAAAATCGCTGAGGGCCCCCAGGCGGGGGACCTCGGCTCAGGACGTTGATAGTGTGAAAAGACAGGTTCCACTAGCTCTCGGCTATACAATATAATATCCCGCCGCGGGCCCACCTTTCCTCTCTCAGAATGGGAACTGCGAAGATTTATGTGAATTTATTCACACCAGCCTTTCAAATAATTCAAAACGATTTAAATTGATTAAGAAGTACTTCTGCTTTTCTTACCTACAGTAGGTACTAAAATTTGCTTTTTTAATAAAATTTAGATTATATCAAAGCTATAAGCAAGTTTTGAGTAAATCTCTGGTTTCCTAAGAGAAAAACGATGCGATTGAAAGTGACGAAAAGTTGTGTAAAGTCACAAAACAAATTATAGTACTAAAGCCCCTTGCACCAAGCAGCTTAACCCAGGTTTTTTTATTCTATGTCCTTGTCACGTCAAACCCAAAATAAGGACATATTATAATAAAGCTGTAGACCCCTGTGACAGCCGGACGGACAGACAGACAACGGAGGCTTAGTAATAGAATCCCGTTTGGAACTCTTCGGGCACGGAACCCTAAAAAGTTAGCTAACCTTGTTGTGCAAGTGGGCCTAAGTGTCTTATGATTGCGTGTTAGGCCCCATTCACATTAAAAGCGCGGGGGCGGGAAGCGGCGCGAATACAAATTCACACGCCGCGCCCGCTTCTTCACTGTGAATGTGTTCGCACTATTTCATACTAACTGGAAGAGTTAGATTTTGCCGCTTTCACTGTGGGGGAACGGTTAGAGTGAGTAGGTACCTGCGTGCGTGGGTCCTCCCACTGCGTGGTCCGGTTCTTGTGGTTGACGTAGTAGACTCGTCCGTCGGGCTGCACGCGCCGCTCCCAACCCGCCGGCAGCGCGCCGAGCCCGTCGTCGGCCGCCGTTGCGCCACTCGTCGCGCTCGGCGCCGGCGTAGTCGGCACTGGCGCCGACACCGTCGCCACTGCGCCGCTCGAGGCGCTGCCGCCTGCTGTGGACGGGTTTCGTTTACTTTCTATATTCTATCCAACCATTTTTATATGAGGTTTTGGTAACAAGAAAGTTTGAAGCATAAAATGCTCTATACACTCTTTTACTGATTAC
The DNA here is from genome assembly GCA_934047225.1 of Ypsolopha sequella. Lineage (NCBI taxonomy): Eukaryota > Metazoa > Arthropoda > Insecta > Lepidoptera > Ypsolophidae > Ypsolopha > Ypsolopha sequella. The sequence continues at coordinate 13,327,451 of OW203992.1, forward strand.
GTGAGGAACCTAATACAAGCTACCGTAGCAACTCTAGGTTTTTAGCGCTTTCAAAGCAAAATAGGGTTTAGTCAAGTCATTCAATTGCCTTAACATGTATGGAATAAAAGCAGTAAGGCTTGCGATTTGTTAACGAGAAGACTTTTTTATTAAGCTGCAAATCGTCTGCATACAAATGACAGCGAGAACATAATTGCAATATTGGGGAAAAAGGACGCTGCCCGCTGTGAGCTGACAGCACCCAGATAGCCATTCAGAAACTCGAACTGGGTAGCGTTTCCTACCCGGGTTATTTATAACACCAACTGGTCCTCTAAAAAGGCCACTTTAGATGAATCATATTATGATTTTGTTCTAATGCCGTCTCTTTTGCACGCGTGAAAAAACTCTGACTCTATCCTACTTTCAAATCATTTTATGATTTACCCAAGTCGGCCTTTTTAGATCCCCTGTTCAAAAATCAACTTCAGTCGCAACATCGACCGTTCACAAAGAGTTATTTTCTTTAATGAACGCACTTCTTAAGTAACAACACCAGAGCGTATGCACAGCCGACGCGACGACCACAATGAAAGGTATCGGACTATTAGAGGAAATTGAACAAACGCGAGTGGAGCCGCGGGCAAAGGCTAGTTCTGAAATAATATCAAATGATAATGATCAAATGATATTATTACACGAATCATATTTCAGTGCATTTCAGAAACAGCATTATGTTACGAAGACATCTAACATATTTCCTGGAGTTGTAATCAGATTCTACGCCCACGTTTTAACTCTTTCAACACAATTGGTCCAGTGCTACACGACCGAGTCAATCAGACGTAGAACTAACCAAAACTCGCCCTTAACAAAAGGTAATAAAGTATTCACCAATCGTCTAATTGGCTTGGTCAATGTAGTAACAAAGTTCATACTGTTGATGGAACTTGTCACTGATCTAAATGTTTCAAAGAAGCATTTGTTTATTCCAGCTACTCTTTGCCTAGAAATCGATTCAGGCAATTGAAAAATAAATATTTTGGCATATTCAAGTCTCGATGATCATTATTAAGATTGCGACATCACAATCTAAATTGGTATAACTTTGAATTCCTTATCGTATTGATAACTACGTGACGACATTTCTATGTGATAAGAATATTAAACACGTGCGCTACATAATTATGTTATTGTGCATGTTCTCTTGATTTCTTCATTAATTATATTATATTTATAAGCCATATAAAATAATTTTTAATAGGATTCGTGTAAAATTTTCTTATAGTGTAAAATAGACATGTACATTTAAAGTAAACCAAATAATATAATAATTACTGAACTACTTTCTCCTTTGAGAAACATACCTTTGAAATGAAATACTAATTTGATCTACTGCCATATTACAATAAGATAAAATTACAACATCAAAAGCGGTTTTATAAGTACGTACATTGTTTATCCGATGTTATAATATTACATTATAACACCGGAAATTGGGCCAATCACACCGCGGTGCCTGCCCATAGTAAGTTTTCAATAGTATTTCGTGCAAATAATGTGAGTTTAGCACACGAGTTTTGTAATAGACTGCTCGAGTGTCCCAATGTCTAATTATATCCAATACACAATACTTTTCTACGACCATCAAAAATATCGTCTTCGCATGATATTATTTATAATATTTTTACCCACTATTTCACAAAAAAAATATTGAAAAAGAACACTCGTCATTATACGGTGTTGCTACCTGAGACCATAGAATTAGTATGTTTATGCCTGGGACCAGTCAGAAGCAAGGCCGAGGAATAAGAGCGGGGCTTGAGAAACAAGGGCGGTGTATACCTATATAATATGCGCAGGCATTTTTTTTTCTTTTACGCTTGCTTTATAGGGAGTTGTTCAGTATGAGCAGTAAAGCATTGTGTTTTCGTTTAAAGATACCAGTCTATTTACACCCGGTAATTCCAAATTCTGCACTAACTCTCCACGATCTTGGGTATTGTGCTCTTCCCGTCAGCCAGCTAGCCCAGCCAGGACAGCTTCAACTTGCTGGCACAAAATGTGGTCCAGTGAAGGGAAGGTGGAGCTCGTTATTAGATATCCGCTCTCGTTGTAATTGGCATCTTTGCCAGTGCTCGAAGCTACATGCAGATAGTACCTGGCGATGGCGCATCTTCAGCATCAGTCTCGTTGTGGCTGGCGCTGGGCGGGTGCGGGTACAGGAAGCGCTGGTTGCCCTGGGCGACCACGTGCCTGCGCTCGCCGCGCCATTGCTGGAAGCTACATGCAGATAGTACCTGGCGGTGGCGTGGCTTCAGCATCAGTCTCGTTGTGGCTGGCGCTGGGCGGGTGCGGATACAGGAAACGCTGGTTGCCCTGCGCGACCACGTGTCTGCGCTCGCCGCGCCAGTGCTGGAATCGCGCGAGGCGCTCCGTGTCCGGTCGCTGCCACGTCGTAGTCCGAGTGTTGTGGTCCACGTAGTACACGCGCCCTCGCGTGTCGCGTCGCACCTATACAACATTAAGATTAAGTCTCAGCCACGGGATAGCGTCGCTTTGGGCTCTGACTTGCAACCAAGTAAACTGTAACGAAAGTTTCGAGTATGAACTTGACTGTTTTCTACCCTTTTTGCCTTGGAGGTCTTTCGTACACAGGGCTGTAGTACATCATGTACTACAGCCCCAGAACTTTTTGCTGGAAAAGCAAACAATTGGTCAAGAACAACAATAAAAAAAATATGAAAAAATGTTAATATCATTTTGAAAAAAAAAAAATTGTATGACGCCAGGGTAGACAATGTCTACCCTAGAGTGAAAATTTCCTATACAAATTTTTTTTTTTCAAAGTGATATTTAATTTTTTTTATATTTTTTTTATTGTTGTTCTTGACCAATTGTTTGCTTTTCCAGCAAAAAGTTCTGTGCACGCCACTGAGTACATGGTATATATCGCTGGCTGTTATCAATTCAACAAAGAATAAGTGTTATACCTCCCAACCCGGCGGCAGCGGCTGCGGGCGCTCCCACGACGTGGAGCGTGTGTTGTGATCCACGTAGTACCTGCAATAGTTACAGACATTAAGGGCGATCGAGTCGAGACCGGTGCAAAATGTTCAACTTAAGATTGTTCTTCATTATTTTTAAATTAAATTAAAGATATTCAATAAATGTGATTTATGGAATTTCGTGAACATAGTTCACCGCCAATTAAGCTTTTCCGGCAAAATTTTGTTATTTTATGCATTACGTTGTAATTGAATAGGGACACCCACCTAAAACACGCTTTTTAAGTTGGTGTGCCTATTCATTTACAACATAATGCATAAAATAACCGAATTTAACCAGAAAAACCTAATTGACATAACTATGTTCGCGAAATTGAAACATTCATTGAATATCTTGAATTCAAAAATAAGAAGAACAATTTTAAGTTGTGCATTTTACACCGAACTCGGCTCGATCCCCCTTAAACGTGCCAAGTAAGTCAATGCAATTCTGTCAGCTGATGCCTAAAAAGTTATAAAGTCAAAATACCTTCATCCACGAACAAGGTAGTATGCTTACCGTCGACCATAGACATCGTATCTCATCTCCCAGCCCGGCGGCAGCGGCTCCTCGGGGGCGGCAGCGGCGTTACCAGCGGTGACCGGCGTGGGAGCGGCGTGCTCGGCCGGCGTCGGACCGGCGTGGTCTTGGTGCGAGGGACCGGCGCTCTCGTTGCCCGGCGGGGCGACACCGTTGCTGAGCGGCGGCGGGCCTGGCGGAGGCTGCACAAAACATTGGAGTGAATAAAACGCATATGCTTCTTTGTGTATAGCTTGTATAAAGCGACATTTTATATACAGCCAAATTTATATTAGAGGCTTGGTAAAATATAATCAGTAACTCGAAAAAATAAATTTTTTTGCAAAATTTGAGAAAGAAAGCTTTTTCTGTCCATAACGCGGGGCTGCGAGCTTGCGTTTGTAGGCAACCGGAAAAAAATAATTTTCGGATTTCCCAAAAAGGGTCATCAAACCTTAATACCGACTACTAACCGAGTCTTCAATAAGAATTTTGCTGTAAAATAAATATCACCTTGTATTGCACAGTTGAGTCTGTAGTCCATCAAGCTCGTGCTTAACGCGCCCACGGGGTACAGGGGATTGGAGGTAGGATGCGGGCGGTGTACTCGCTCGAATATAGATGGCTAGATAGTAGATAGCGACTTACTCTCAATATGGATCGTAGCGGTCTCGTGGGCTCCGGGTTACGGAGGCGGATGCGGGCTCGAACTCCATCGTTCAGAGCACTGCGGGAAGTCGGCGCTTCGTTATTGAGAGCCTCGCGCGCCTGACTGAGCGTCGCGGGGTCGATCCGTAGCCCGTCCAATAGAACCACCAGCTCCGCTGCTCTTAGGTCTGGGTTCGATGAAGCGTTTTCTGAAGAAGCTGTTCTCAATATATCTGAAAATAGAGTTTGTCATTAGCTTTTACTACCTAAAAGTCATATAGGACTTTTAAAGAAAGACAACATACCTATAGTTAATTCTACATTCTCACACTTCCCGTTGAAATGTAGAAGAACTTTTAGGAAATTAATCCTTTTTTCACCGATAAGATTGTCTTTCCTAAAGCTATGGTGGTCTGCGAGTCGAAATAGCAGTTGTGACTGTGGCGTTACCAGTACTGTAAAGTCTTCCTTCCATTTGGGATGTAAAGTATTTTTTATTACTTCGGTTTTCCTTGAAATTTTATCATCTATTATCACTTGCAAATATGGATTTGGTTTAAAAAGCCCCGAGTTCCTTATGCTCGCCGATTCAACTGAAATTGAGAAAAAAGAAATACTTATCATTATTTATAAGGATGGCACCATTTTAAAACATCTTAGCTTAGTATATCAGTCAAACAGCGGTCCATTTGAGAAATTCTACAGAATCAGTCAAATTGAAAATGACCTAAATCATAGTATATTCATTTTCAAGTTAGTAAGACTCTAGTTGACGCCACACTTCCAATCAAAGGGACCACTTGCTGTTGTTGAGCAGTGACAAAGTACACTATACTGGCCCACCTCCTAATGCATTGTTACATAATACTTTGTTATCAGTGAAAAGTGGATGTACAAGTGTTCATCTGTGCAGTGGCACCTCATATCATAACACCTCTAATGGCCCTTCGGGAATATATGTAAATTTATTTTATGTATTCATTGCTGTTGAAGTAAAATTAAATCCTAACAGAACCTTGTCCAAATAATAGCACAAACATGAAACTTAATTTTATCTTTGTAAAATCCCAAGTTTAGATAAGACACCTGTTAGACTTAGTTGATGATATGCTGCCAAAGGAATGGGAGTTGTAAGGTTCTGTATGCTGTCAGTCATAGTGGAGGAGTATATCAGTTCATATTAGATCGGCTGCCACCACCCCTAATCCATGAAGACCTGAAACAAGCAACATTTCTAAATTAAATGTTTGATTTATAAAACCTTGTCCAATAAGCTAAAATATAAAAACCGTCTCCAATATATAAGATTGATCATTCCCTATCTTCTGTTCCATGATTTAAAGTAATTTTAAGAATAGAATAATTTATTTTTTATTTTATATGATTATTGTTTGGTTCAAATATTTTATTTAGTATGAAGGGTTTTACTGTAAATAATTACAATTTATTGTTAGGCAGGTATGTTTGTTTCGAAACAATTTATTGATTTATTGCAAAAAAAAAGCAACAAAAAGTATTAAGTAAAAACCGGGAAAGTGTAAGTCGGACCCGCGGACAAAGGGTTCCGTATCGCCACACAATACGGGTACGATATGGGTACGAAACCCTAAAAACATTATGGTAAATAACAGAATCAGAAACAGAATATATTTATTTGTTTAGAAGTAGGTATAAATAGATGTGAATAAATTACCAAATGTCAAAATGTAAAAATATAAACTTAAAATTAACAAAATTTGTACAAAATAATTTCAATTGCAAATAACCAATTATGAGGCTTTTACGCAAAATTACACAGTATTCAAATAAATTCATGTCAAGGTACATACATAAATACATACATTTTTCATAAGTAATCAATCATATAATTTTTTTCATTTTTCTTTATTCAGGAAACAAAACAGTCATTATAAAAAAGAAAATAACATAAAATAAATAAAAATCATTTTCATAAAAGTTGTTAACAAACATCAGTCAAATACTCCTCTATCGTGTAATAAGTTTTGCCTGCTAGAAAATCCTTTAATTTATATTTGAACAGTCTAACTAATGTTTGAATTTCTCTTAGAGAGTTGGGAAGTTTATTATATACTCGTAATATATGCTAGATGCCATTCTGAAAATACTTTTTTTAAATGTGTTGTGTAACGTGGTAAAGTTTTTATTTTGCTATGTAACAGTAACAGTAAGTATTTAACAACAATGTAGATGTTTTAGCAACATCAAGGCAACAAAAAAAAGGCTAGCGCCTAACAAACAATTTGGCACCCACTAAGTGTGAAACCCTAATTTTTATAATTTGTAGTTTTACTTTAGATTAGAGTATGTACTACAATCTTACCAAATTTGAAACTTGTACGTATTACCTACCGTCTTTAAGAAAGAGCTGAAACAATTAACGTTAAAAAAATGCTAGTCTTTCAAGGTTTTTTGTTTATTATTTACAACCCGGTCACATTATCTCGAGACCTGGCGTCGATGACGTCACGTCGCGTTGGCGCTCAGATATGGTGCGCAAAACAAGCATCCGTGGCGAGCGCGGGGAGGTGAAAGCAGAACGGGGCGGGTGGTTCGCATTCCAGCGAGGTCTCGAGATAATGTGACCGGGTTGTACATAGAGGCTATAGCAACATGACGTATTTTTTGAAAATGTCAACTGGCTACCTATTACGGCTGAAGCTGTAGACCTCTGTGACAGACGGACAGATAGACGGCGGAAAAGATAAAGCCTTAGAAATTTGCACAAAATTAACATTTATTTTCAGACAAAATGTTATAATGAAATATTTAGGATTCGACCATTCACCTGATATGATTACGTCACTTCCTGTAAATACTAAAATACTCATAAAATCGGTTTTTAAACACGAAAAATTTATTATTAAAATTACATACCTAAATCAATCTATTTATTCTAAAAAGCAGACAAAAATATCTCCTAAATCTAAAATAACCGGTCAAGTCTTATTCGCATAAGACTCGCGCCCTGAGGTATCCGTGCCATAATAATTAATAATAAATAGGTTAATATACTTAATAATTTAAACAGCAATTACAAAACTTATCATTACCTACAAAATTCATCTAACAAAACTGCAAAATTAAGTTGGTTGAGTATTTGGGGATGTAACCCTAAAACTACACTATAAATCGTCGTTTTTAGTATTTGAAATTTCAAATTCCTAACTGCTTTGGCCTTTGAGACAGACCCTGTAACAAAAATGGTCTAAAAATGGCAACTTTGATAGCCCTTTCACATTTTAAGATAAAAAAGAAAAAAAATATGTTTATAATCTACTCAGTAAGCTCTAAACAATGACACCCTACATGCTAGGGTAAGAAAAATATTTTTTTTCGGCTCCATTTTATGTATGAGGCCCTAAAAATAATTTTATTAAATTTTAAATTCAAAATTCGGTTTCGGGTCAATATTTTACACAACATATACAAAACTGCAGGTTTCCATCTCATTCTGTCTAAGAGCTAAAGACCCTACATACGGACAGACAGCGGAGTGACATTAATAGGGCTCCGATTTGCTCTTTGGGTTCGGAACTCTAAAAACAACCAATATGCTACAATGGCACTGCTATGGCAAAAAGGCATACTTCTTGTTCTGAAAACATTTTTTATACCCTTTATCACATAAGGCTGACATATATATCTATAGAAAAAAGGATGTATGTTTGTTCACTGTAAAATAGCAACATGATAGAACTATGGATTTTCAGACCCAAATAATACTTTAAAAATCTTAATCTAACACAAACCATAATAATACAATTATAATAGTGATATAAAAACCATACTAATATAATACAATACTTGCTTAGGTTTTTCAAGAAATTATCAATGTAAAAGATTATTTTAACATAAGTGCACCATTATGCACCAAGCCCATTTTTACCCACCGACACTGCTGCTATTTTGTTTTAAAATAATATTTGAATACTGCTTGGCCACATCTCATAGTCATCATATTTTTGATCTTCATCTCTAATAGAAATCAATGTCCAATATGGTTAGATTCAATTCTAATCTGCCAGTAATAGTAATTAAGAATCAATAGAGTATAATCTTGATTCTCGATTCTAGTACTCAGTTCTGACAAGTGTCAGCCGACTTCTTATGTGAAAAATGGTATAGTCTGCCTTGGTACTAGCAATTTTAAGTAGTGGGGTGCATAGAAGTTTTTGCCAATATTGACAATAAAAAAAATATCAAAATTTTTAATATCACTCAAACAAATTATTTGTATGACACCAGGGTAGACACTGTTTACTCCATTGACTTATATACTGGCGTACATTTTAAGTATATGGTCTAGAGTGATAAATTTTCAAACAAACTTTTATTTCAAAGTGGAGTTCTTTATTTTTTCATATTGACCTTCTCATTGCTTTTCCTGTAACTGATTTTAAGGCATGTTGTGGAATTGTGCAAGAAACGTATGACGATTTTAATCGTCAAACAAGCTAATTTGCTTATTTGACAGCAGTTTGAAAATTGAAACCATACATTTTAAACTGTCAAATGAATATGATTTTCTTACACAATTGCACCCATGGTAATTTCCTTCTATGATAAATTTTTTGGTTCCATACCCAAAGGGCAAAACAGAGCCCTATTAATGTCACTACTCAGTCTGTCTGTCCATATGTCAGAGGTCTCTAGCTCTTAGACGGAATGAGACCAGCAATTTTGATAAGTTACATAAAATTTTGCCCCCAAACTGAATATTGAATTAAAAATGTAATATTGTTACTGGGTCTATCTCAAAAACCAAAGTAGTTTTTATAGTGTAGTTTTAGGGTTACATCCCCGAATACTCAACCAACTTGATTTTGCGGTTTTGTTTCATAAATTTTGTAGAAAGAAAGAAAACCTTTATTTGTTGATACAAAGAGAAAAAAAAAAAATAATTATTGTATTATGTTAACTTATTGTTTATTTTTTAATTAAAGAGTGTGATGTTGCTCAAAAATACTTAATTTTTACTTATACTTAAATTGTCTGTCCTTCTGTCTGTATGTATGTTCACTTATTAATCTTATTATAGAAAAACCAATGAATAATGCTGTGATTAACTAAAACTAAACCAGAAACTGTTTTAGTCTAGATTCTCTTTTTACAATTTTTTGGCACCATAAAGAAAACCCTTAACGAGGTGCAATTCCGTCTTCTTTCAATGCATTTTCACACACTCTGATTGGCTAAGCCAACACCATGCAGTGATACAAATGCAGTGAGAATCCCTGGTCAGTAGGAGTGAGATGCATATAGTCAACTCTATGCAAGAACACTGATTATCTAGTTGGCGAAATTGGACAGTATGGCATTCTTCTGGGTTATTCCCATTGGCTCACTGGTTGGTTGCGAGTTGCATGGTTGGATGCAACTACAAATTTAATGTATTTTTTTCCCCACCGACCAGTGAGCCCTTGCTATTTTTATTACTTTACTCAATGGAAAATTTTCACAATGGACCAGGGTCAAATGTGAGCATAGGTATTATTGAGTTAGGAAAATAAACCATGTAAATTAATTGGAAAAATATGTCTTTTATTCTTGATTTAAGTTAACAATCAATTCAAAAACATTAAAAAAATACAGTTGCCAAAAATAATTATAAAAAGTAGCTTTCTTGAACCAGTATGTTTTTATTTATAAACAACAAATTCAACGACACTTGTGTCGATTCGTTGCAACACCATTTAACTTATTTGACAGGACTTAACTTAATTTAAGCATCCTGTCTTTTTCTTTCTGTATCGAAAAGACAAAGACAAGACGCTTAAATTAAGGTTAGTCCTAAGAAATATGTTAAGTCGTATTACACCGAATTAACACCATTATAAAAATAAATAATTTAAATTAAAATTACCTACCAATAAATATGCAACGGTTCACTGGTCGGTTGTAAAAAAAACATATTAGTTTTGTAGTTGCATCCGACCACTGAGCCAATGGGAACATTTAGACCTGGTCCGATGCAACTCGCAACCGACAAGTAAGCCGATGGGAATAACGCATTCTTCTCCGGGCTAGTGGTTTGATGTTTGACACTAACAATTTTAACTATTTCCAGATATTCTCTCTTGAAAAAGTAATGTAATAGGAGGACAAATACAGAGCACTTTTGTTTTTGTACATTTTCATGGAATTGGCAGATTTGTTATGTAGATGTAAAAAGAAAACTGATTACAGGGGTAAGTAGACAATACACTTCAAAGAACCAGTAAAAACAAAACATCAATTAAAATTCAAAATCAATTTTAATTTAGAAAATCATCTTTTACCTATTTTGAACACATTAATTTCATACAAACTAAGGTAACAGTCGCAACTATGTTGTATGTATAATGTCATAGGGAAAATAGTCTACTTAATAATAATAACAACTAATGACCAAAGTCTACAAAACAAGGCTAATGATCCATTTACATAGCGTAAAACAATTGGCTGAAGATACAGATCAATTTTGAAGTAAATCCCTCAGAAGTATTTAGAAGTGATTTTATATAATTTTATAATCAAGTGCAAAATAAACTGGTAGAAGGTCAAATAAAGTTACCTAAAAGTGAAGGTCTCTCCTGATAGGTCTGTTGATTAACTCTTTAAGACTTGAAAAAACACTAGTTAAAAAACATGTAATGGTAAGTTTAATCCCATAAACATGAAAATACTGTAATCAATGGATTTCAGTACATACAAACTGCATGAGCATTTTTTCCAGATAAATGTTCAGTCAGGTAGGACAAGGACATTGATTAGTATTTATGTAGCAAAGTATAATTTATTGATACAACAAGGCTAAAGGATCCTTGTGATTAAATACTTATCATTTCTGTTGCTTATCTCATTGCAACGAATGTACCCAAGAAATAGGCAATAACACTGATTCATCATCGCTATGCTATCAAACAATCAATCTAAAGAATAAGAAGAAGTTATATTTACCAAATCACTTGTCCATGCAACCACTGGGATATCGTAAATATACACACACACCATTAGACTAAATATGGCTACTCGATTTAAGAAAAAACAAGATTATTTATATACAAAAATCATACAACTCAATTTTGTTGGGCCATCCATCAATCAACTACTGACTGAGCATCGACAATTTGGTTGTTTTTTAATTTATTTGTGTACAGGTTAATATAACACATTTTTTTCTATTCATGTTCCGACATAAATAATCTTGTTGGTTCAACCATAGACATTCAATACTATGAACACCAAGAAGTTTCCATACTTCTTGATGAACACTATCATCATCGATTATATAAGAGCGTAGCTCTTGTCAGTGTAGCACGTATAGTGCGCGCCAATCTTTTAGTCACCTCTGAAACTAGCCCCAAGAATCGACGCAATAGCCGTTTTACGGTGTCAAGGGGACGTTACAGGAGCGAGGGCGCGGAGCACACCCGCCTGCGTGCCGCACCTTACCCCCCACTCGCCAGTCAGCAGGTGTCAACACTATGCGTTAGTGTTAGTGCTACGTCCGTACACTACACACGCGCGCGTTGCATGAAAAGTACCTACGAGGAAAATATTCTATGATTCGTTAAGTTAATCGTTGAATCTGTTTGTTATAGTTTATTGTTTCTGTTGCCTTTATTTGTTGTTTTGTTGATTTATTGTTGTTAAAGTTTTGTTGATTTAGTTTGTAAAAGTTTGTTGTTGTTGTTATTAAAATAATGGTGTATTAAAATATTTATTGAAGTCAGTGACAATGACAATGGACCCGACGACGACACTGAGGAGGACCAAAATTCTACAGACGATAGTGATTCGGACGAAAATCTTCCTTCTTCAAGTAGGGAACCAGTTTTTATAGATGGTGTCTCACCTCTCTAAATAAAGTAACATCGTATTTGCCTATATTTGTACATTATAAATTTACTTATTTTCAATATTAATGCGTTTTATTTATATACTTAAGATTGCACTAAAATAATAAATAAATAGCTACGTACAACAAGTACACCTTCCCACTTATAGTAAACATTTAATAATCAACCGTTGATATTATTGTTTCCTTGACTGTACCTGCGCAAGCTTGCACTCGTAACTCACTCAGAGGCGACTAAAAGATTGGCGCGCACTATAGCTCGCTCTACGATGTAGCATCTTCCATCGTTCTCTGTCCAGAGCCACAAAAAAAAGTTTCCATAGAAAGCCGCACGTTAAAATAAATGATCTTTTTAGTAGTTAGGTAGGTTATCTAAGGCACTTGTAGAGCGAGTATATTTAGTACGAAGGCACTAAATATATACCTAGTGCTCTAGTTTAGGTAGCTTCTTGAACACAGACATAGTAAGTGTATATTTATTAGTGCCCCCTACGAATAGCATCCCGGACTATATGGCGGTGCGCACTGTACAATAGCACTCCATCCATGGACTGGGTATCCGTGACTTCTTTGTACCTTCGCTTGATTCATCACTTTAGATATTAAATTGTTGATGCAGTGAGTAAGAGCACTACAATAAAGAAACCAGCGGGCGTAGCATAGGGTTTAATCGTGCGCGACGCCACTGGTTGAATCAGTGCGCGGAGCGTGACGTACTGTTTAATCGCAAAAACATCGTGTCGCGCTCCTCGCACCTGTGATTCAACTAAGTGGCATCGCGCGCGATTTAAGACTGTGCTACTAAGCCTGGTGTTAGGGTTCGAATCCCCGTCGGAAGTTTTCTTTTTTTGATTTGTTTATCAGAGTCAGGAAATTTAAGAAAGTCTCAGGACGAGCATTGGTGACGAAAAAATCTGAAAGGTGACTTGTCGTCTATTAGGCCATTTTTGCAAATACTTATTATAAAATTTTATAATTATCTATAATAAAATTTATTTCCAATATTCTGTTGGAACACTCTGCAAAAACAAAAGTTACAACCTAATAAATAAATCCAACCTAATATGATGACGTCACCTCCTGTAAATACTAAAATACTAGTAAAATCTGTTTAAAAGCACGAAAAACTGTGTTATTGAAATTACATACCTACCTAAATTGATCTATTTATTTCAAAAAGCAGGCAAAACTTGCACATTGAAGTTTAAAAACGACCAAATTATCTGGTTATCATTGATTCGATGTTTTATAAGAATACATGTATCCATCCATCCATCAGCCTAGCGAGTTCGTCCACTGCTGGACATAAGCCTTTCCAGGACTTTGCCACTCCCAGCGGTCATCCTGAAAGAATTGCCTATACTTACACACGCTGGGCAGGCGGGTTGGTGAGGGGTGAACCCTCGCACCAGTAACGCTGCTGCCCGTCACCAGTCTGTTCCATATAAGGCCCGGCTATATCCAGCGGTCCCAGGCATGGTGGACCTTTTGGTTTTGCCTGTGAGCTGTCCTCTTACTCTCCCCCGAATTACTTCGAGGAGGTTTCCAAGTAAGATGGTGGTACCTCCACAGTCGAGCCCGGCATCAGCTCTACCACCTGGTATGCATCGGATGGTATGTATGGATGCATAGAGTAATTAAATAGATTTTCAAAACATGGCCATCGGATTGATTCTATGTATCGAATTGTAAACATCGAGTGATTTCGATGCATCGATGTATATCGAAGTTCATAAACCTTGTCAGAAATGTAAAATTCACTTTGACAGTTTAAAGGAGATGGTCAGAATATGCCTTAACCGCGTACATGAAATAAATTTATGCTTTAATTTCTGTTAGAATTATTCGTAGCTAGTTTCACTTTCATAATAACACGGACACACATATTAAAATAATATAAGTACTTAATGTCGCAGCCAGTCATGAGAGCGAACGAAACGAAAGGGCGCCATCTACCAAATAGTCCACAAACTACGCTTCCAGCGTGCTTTGATAGAGTCATGCATGACGCAATCGGCAGTCACAGCTTTTTATTTCACGATTCATGCTTTTCTTCTGGATTCTGATAGAGATTACATTACGACTAACATTTGAGCATGACCCTTTTAAATATATCAGAATCATCGTGAAACATTGTTACAACTATGAACGTTTCAAACGCGCTTAAGTTTATTTTCGCAATGCCATATGAAAGTAACCTCAAAATAAAAACGATTTATCATAAAAAGTTATTATAAAATGGTGTCCGTTTTAAATGGATAGTCAAACCGTGTTATTTTGAATTTGTTCTTTATCATTGACCACAATATATTTGTGTACACTCTTAAGGCATTTTGCTTATGGGGAACTGACCATCTCCTTTGCAGGCGTTTAGGAGCGCTAGGAGTTTGTATTCCTTATTCTGAGGCTAGGAGCTAGCATGGACTTAAAAACCTTAGAGCATTAAAAATTGACTCTTGATTGCTTGCTATTCACACGCGGATTCGTCGTAAGTCGGAGTACGCCTGAGAACGGGGGCTGGCATGATAACAGATTCAATATACTCTATGACTCTGACTGACATTTTTTTTTTATTTACTAGAAGCTAGAAAATGACAAAAAAAAACGTAAAGAACGAATCACGTAAAAATCAATAAACAGTCGAATTAAAAAAGAGATACATAGGTACAAACAAATCGTTTTGTGTTGGTGTTGGTTGATCAAGTTTTATAAACTATTATTTAAATAATTAAACTTTAGTACTACAAAAGCTACAGGTTCTAAAATATGTGTACAGAATTCTAAAATATCCAAGTACAGAAATATTTGAACTTGGTGGTGGTATGTTGAATGTTCCTTATTTTCTATCAACCTTTAATGATATTTTTTTACATTTAATGCCAGCAATAGATTAACCGTCCAAAAATTAATATTGGTCAATCTTTTTATATTGTTTAGATTTTAGCTTCATATCTTGGACGAATAAGCTTCATACCTTACCATTAAACAAAATAATAAGACCTTGAATGAAACAACCTGTTCTACTTTCATTCGTAGTTTAACCCACGTAAATTATACTTTTTATTTTTTGCAGGTGATACACAAATAAAGTATTATTGTGATGAGTCCTGTGGAGAGTATTCCGATGGCTGTTTTAAACCATGTTGATGAATATGTTGAGCTGCTTTATGATGATATTCCAGAAAAAATAAAAGGCTCAGCATTGATCCTACAACTTGCAAGAAATCCTGATAATTTAATTGAGCTATCAAGAAATGGTAAGAAAATACAAGAGTTTAATTAGTAAAATTGTACATTAGGGACCATCACTTTTGGGGGAGGAGATGGTGTGGGGTGAGGGGTAAAGGGAGAGTTGGGCATACCCCCTGGTACTGTCATGATTGTAAGGAAAATAGGACTTAAGTTTCTTGCTCTTCTTTTTAGCAAGACTAATCAAATCGGCTGAGCTAGGCATATATTTATTTAAAGATTATTTACTTATCGACATTGTTGTATTTATTACATTTATGTACATATACGAGTAATATTATTTATTCCTATGTTGTTTACTTATACAAGTGTATTATTTTATTGAGTATTTTTTTGTTTTTCTTTGTATTAGATTTATTTTTTATCATGTTTTGTTTTTTAAAGATTAAATATAAATATGACTTGTAAATTTTTCTTTTTTAATTAATTTTTTCATCATAAACAAAAAGCTTTGATCCTGTCAGGTTGGGACATTAGTTCGAGAATATTATGCATCCTGTCTTGAATTTGGGCTTCGCTGTAAAATTGTTAATTAAAATGGTGACGTCATGAAAAAAACAATTTTTTGGTATAATTTCTTGCCCACTCTTTGCTTCAACGTACTTGAATACCTATTATACTATAGTCTTCATGGATCTAATTTGATTCTTGCATTACATAACAAATAAAATGTTCTGTTACAGAGGCCTTACTGAGTGCACTTTCGAGAGTTTTAAGAGAAGAATGGAAACGGAGTATTGAACTTAGTACTAACATTGTTTATACATTCTTTTGCTTCTCTACCTATAATGAATTTCATCCCGTAATAATACAGTACAAGATTGGGTCTCTCTGTATGGATGTCATTGATTATGAACTGAAAAGGTATGATCAGTGGAAAGAAAAAGTTGAGGGGAAAAAGCAGCTTCTTACACCAGACAAGGTAGGTATTATATTAATATTTGCAATTACTATTAATTAATTAATATTTGGATTATACCACTAATACCAAGTTTTTAGGAGAAGTTAGGTATGATTAATATTTTTTGGGTTTTGGGTACTCCTGTCAAATAACTTAACTTATTTGACAGGACGAACCTTATTTTAAGCATCCTGTCTTTTTCTTTTTTTATCGAAAAGATTGGGACTGATTTAAGTCTAGTCCTGTCAAATGAGTTAAGTTGTGCTACACCAAATCAACACTATTACTAACACTAAATAAAGTGTGAAACAAAATTAGTTAGTATTCAATCTTAACACATTGTGATAAAGTTGAAATTTGATACAAAAAAATAATTACCAGACTATACAAGATGACATTAACTTATGCAGCCAAATTCATACTGAAGACGCGGTAAGTGCTCAGTAACAAGGGTCGATGACCCTTTTTATGAAATACGTAAACTATCTTTTTCGTGTTCCCTAGAAACCCAAATCCAGCCAAGAGCTGTTATGAATCCATGATACCAATCTCTTATCAAGCCTCCAGTGTGAATTTGGCTGCATAAATTAATGTCATCTTATTCACATTTTACATACATTTTATGTAAATTATTCATTAATTAAATTGTATACTTTTTTCAGAGTGAAGTTTCCAAAAGTAGAATTCCTGAACCTAAACGTAGACCTAAATCTGGGACCTGGGCAGTTGCTGATGTAAATATGCAGAAATCCCGTGCCCTAGTCTCTAGTTACCATGAAGATTTATGCAACGCATCAGATGATGGCTTCTCCAAAAATGATGAAGAGCAGATGAGAAGAAAACTAAAAACTTTGTCAAAGAGACAAGAACAGTTGTTGAGAGTAGCTTTCTACATGCTACTGAATATTGCTGACAATGTAAAGGTTGAAGAAAAAATGTATAAAAAAGATGTTGTTGGCTTGCTCATGGGTGCTATGGAAAGGCACTCCAACATTGATTTGCTTATCCTGATTGTATCATTCCTTCAAAAGCTATCTATATTCGCTGAAAATAAAAATAGCATGGCTATTAGAGGAATTGTTGAAAGATTAGGAGTGTTACTGGATTCTCCTAATGCAGATTTGGTCAATGTCACATTAAAGTTATTGTTTAATTTGACATTTGATACAAAACTCCGAAACAAAATGATCAAAATTGGATTATTGCCGAAAATCATTCAATTTACCAGTAAGTTCTGCAGTACAATGAACATTCAATGCATACACAATGCTTAAAATATCGCTCTAATTTATATGAAACTTTACTTTCAGGTGATGATAAGCACATAAACTTAGCTATGAAAATTTTGTACCATCTGAGTATGGACGATCGAGTCAAAATGATGTTTACGCAATCAGATGTTAAACTGGTGAGAAAATATTGTACTCTGGTATTGTTAGATTAAAGTTGTGTCTCTTTCTATATGGGCTCTATTCTGCCGTCAAATCATTAGTGCAGTAAGTCTAAAATTTTATGTCGAGAAAAAAGTTGTTTCTAGAACTTTTACATAGATTTTCTTGAAACAAAATGTTCGTCTTTATGCACTAATGTTTTTGCCGGCAGAATTTCTGTATCATATTGTACTAACATGTAAATAGCCTTTTGTAACTAGTCCGCCACTCTGCCTGCGCCAAATAGAGTTTCTTCCCGCAGCCGCCTTTATTTGACTGCTATAAATCTATCCGAAATTTAAGAGCTACGCTCTTGTAGATGGAGTAAGGTTATATCCTCTCCCTGTCCTCCATCGATTTATCCTTTCGGTACGACACGACATTAACTTTTTTTCGCATTTAGTTAAAGTAATTTCGTCCATAACTTGCTCTTTCTTTTTTGCTTTTTTTCTTTCCTTGTGTGATGTTTTTCATAAGACTGTCATGTTGTTTCAAATACCTTAACATTCCCCTTTTACAAAAAGCTCCCTTTGCCTCACAGTGCAATTATCCATAATCCTTAAACCTTCAACAAGAAGTCCCTAAGATCATAGTGAAAAGAGCAACAAAATCCATTCAGAAGTTTTTAGTTATAGCGAATACACCTTCAGTCAGACATATATGTGAAGAAGATACAGGATCTTATCATCTATTTTCTCGATAGTTGTTGGTGGATGAACTGTAAATTCGAGACTTACTAAAAGCAAGCCTGTGTGATTAAAACTTGGAGATTGACATTATGAATTATGAATATGGAGATTGACATTCGTAGTCGTTTCACAATACTAAAGGGTATTTTTATAATTCCAGTTGACGGACATGCTTCTCCTGAACGTGAACAGCGAGAGTGTGGGCGGTACTGACGTGCTGCTCGCGCTGTGTGTGAACCTGGCGTGGTGCGAGCGCGCCGCGACGCAGATGGCGGCCGAGGGCCGGGTGCGAGAGCTGCTCGAGCGCGCCTTCCGACACGGGAACACCACGCTCATGAAGCTCGTGAGGAACCTCTCGTACCATGAGCAGAACAAGCCGCTCCTTGTGGTCAGTCGCTTGAAATTGCTCGTCTTATCCTGAATCTTAACTTTCATCATCCTAATGTGGTTTTAATTGAAGATTTATCTATTTTTGTTATATCTTTTTGTTATGGGGTTTAGGTAGCGTAAACAGTAGCTTTATTTTTCGGTAGCGAAAGATTTGGGTGTCGTAATATTAAGATAACGCGTTAAAAAGGTACGTATAAAGTCATACCATTTACCTTTATAATCCATATTTTTTCGGTTAAATTATCAGGAATACGTGGGTGACATCGCGGGCGCTGTGACCAGCGGCACCGCGGGTGAAGAGTTCGTGGTGGAGTGCATCGGCACGCTCAGTAACATACTGAACCCGAGCAACATAGACATCCACGCTGTCGTCGAGCGGTACCAGCTCATACCCTGCATCATGAAGATACTGAACCCGGGTGAGTACCCCACTGTTTATATACAAAATTCGTGGTGGAGTGAATCGGCACGCTCAGTAACATACTGAACCCGAGCAACATAGACATCCACGCTGTCGTGGGGCGGTACCAGCTCATACCCTGCATCATGAAGATACTGGACCAGGGTGAGGATCTACCGTTTGAATACAAAGAAAGAAAGAAATTGTTGCTTTCACTTCTTCCACATTTACGGTACATATCCTTCTAAAGCGGTTCGCTGGTTTAATAGCTGGTATAACCCCAAACAACATTCTTACTATACCTGCTTGTGGTCGAACTATCCAATTATCCATAGATAAGAGTACCATCTACCTTTTACTTGAGCTATACATCGCCACGACATGAATCCCGGAGAAGATGTCAAAGGTGTTTTCCGAGTATGGAAGGTGAAATGCATGACAGTCCACACTTGTACACCCACGTTTCACCGATATAATACGATGTATAAACCCAGCGTGATGGATGGTAAATCCTATCGCCGTACTTCAAGCAAAAATTTTAACGTGACCTCCAAAGTACGCTGACATAACACAAATGTGATCATCTCTCTGACTAGACTGACTATGCTACTTTATTTGTATGTATGTATTTATGTATTTGTGTATGTATTAGTATATAGTGTATTATATTAAAATATTAGGCTTGAAGAAGATTATTTTTCTTTTTGCACAAATATGATACTTGTAAATTTTTTTTCTTTCTCCACACCATCGGTTGACTGGAAGAAATTTCTTTAAGGAATAAGTCCGCCCTTGCCTTTAATTATTCTGTATTCTGTTTTATTTTAATTTTTCTGTGCAATCAAGTGTTTATTCATTCATTCATTCATTCATTCAAATGTGCCGCGACCACTAGACCACAGACCCTGCGGTCCGTAATAGAATTACATCGATAAAAGCTATGAATGAATTAAAGTGTGAGCGATGACTGGTCCGTAATTTGTGAGCTAGCAAACGATGTGAAAGATAGCTTATGATTCGGACCGCATTAAAAAAGATACATCTTAACCATAACCTCTTATCACAGAATACAATACGATTATTTGATTTTGTTTCGTCAAAGTGCCGTGATTCGTGATGGAACAAGAAGAGTTTGTAGCACTGTTCTTTAACGTAGACTCAGATAGCGACGAAAAAATATATATACATATAAATTCTTCCTTTTCGACGAAAAGTTCCACACGACTTTTTATTTGTTTCTCTCATGGCCGAATAAAACATATACTATGGTTTGTAACTTGTGTGAGTATAACAGTGTGACTAATATGCGAGACGGTGTGCTAGACGTGGTGCTCACGAGCCCGGAGCGGAGTAGCACGGTGAGCGTACGGCGAGTGGGCGCCGGGGAGGAGCTCACCAAGGTAGACGAGTACCACCCGCCCCTGCTTGTGCATGTCGGGTACACACTCTTCAAACAGGTAACATTCTCAGATCCGTCGAATATAGACCGCTCGAAAGATTGGAATTTTGCCAGGGCTGATTTTCTTGAGCTTTATAAATTAATTAATAATATTGATTGGACAGATTTATACAAAATTACAGATGTGAACACGGCATTACAATACTTTAACAATAATATTTATGAAATATTTGATCACTGTATTCCCAAAAAAATACGGAAGCCTTCGTGTAGACGTACTTATCCTGTCTTCTATACGAAAGCAATAATCCGTGACATAGAATCAAAAGCAAAATATCATCGCATTTGGAAAAAGACAGGATGTACAATAGCACACTCAGAATTTAAACGCTTGCGTACTTTAGTAAAATGTAACATAGAAACAGCCCATAGAATGTATTGCAAAAGTATTTCGGAAAATTTGAGCAACGGACCATCTCAGTTCTGGAAATATGTAAATTCCCTACGTAATCGTGGTGGTATAGAAACAAAGGTCACTCTTGGGGAAGTTGAGTACAGCGGTCCTGGAGCCGCGTCCGCGTTTGCCGAGCATTTTCAGTCGGTGTTCCTGGGCGAGTCGCCCGCGCTTGACCCGCGCGCCGCTAGTGTCGGCACAGCGCCGGACTCGCGACTCGTGGACGTGCCGAGCGTCACCCTCGGTGACGTTCGGTGCGCTGTGCGGAAACTTAAAGGTCAAACGTCACCCGGCCCGGACGCGATTCCAGCATACGTAATAAAAGGTTGTATCGATAGTTTAGCTGAGACGATAACATTTATATTTAATTTAATTATCGCTACCGGCAATTATCCAAAAACGTGGAAAGAATCGAGAGTATCTCCCATACCCAAAAAAGGGTCCAAAATTATGGTTGAGAACTACCGACCCGTGGCTATGCTGTGTGCAATGGCGAAGGTGTTCGAGATGGTTCTCTACGACCGTCTTCTGCCTCAGTGTCTACCTCACATCACCAGCGCTCAACATGCGTTCTTGCCACGACGGTCAGTGGCCACAAATTTGGTTACGATGGTCGACTATCTATCAAAGGAGATCGACGCCAAACCAGGTAACCAGGTAGACGTTATTTACCTGGATTTCCATAAGGCGTTTGACAGAGTGGACAATGACATACTCTTACTAAAACTTGGACAGATGGGTTTTGTGCCCAGACTATTGAAACTTTTTTCTAATTTCCTTCGCGACAGAGTACAATTTGTAAAATACGGCCCATACATTTCAGATACATATCAAACGCGTTCTGGAATCATTCAGGGGTCGAACCTGGGACCTTTTTTGTTTCTGCTTTTAATTAACGATCTTCCTAGTGTCGTCAATAACTCGAGAGTGCTGTTGTTCGCTGATGATGTGAAACTGATTAAGGTAATTGAATCCTTGGACGACAGCCTAAAATTACAGCAAGATATCGACGCTGTACTTCGGTGGAGTGTTGATAACAAGCTGTACTTCAACTTCAGTAAGTGCGAAATGATGAGTTTCTCTCGTTCACCTGCGCCATTGCAACACCAATACATAGTAGGGGCCGACCCCATCGCACGAGTCACGCAGGTGCGCGATCTCGGTGTAGTCTTTGACCAACAACTGACCTTCCGTCAGCACGTAGAGAAGGTGACGAAAGCTGCCTTCCAGCGATTAGGATTTGTGCTACGTAATTCTGCACCCCTCACCGCTGTGGCCACCCGGGTGCTGTATGCAGCTCTAGTTCGTAGTATTGTAGAAACGAATGCAGTGGTCTGGTGTCCACATGAAGATAAATATATCCTCATGTTGGAACAAGTCCAAAAACGCTTTTTAAGATATGTGTATAAGAAGAATCATAAATACTATCCTTTTATGTACCCAACTCGATTTCTTGAAGGTCATTTGGGCTATGAGTCAATTGAGCTCAGAAGAAACTTAGCTTTGGCAAAGTTTATACTTGGCGTTATTCGAAATAAGATCGACTGTGTGGATCTTGTTGAGAAAATTCTAAAACTGTTTGTGCCCGATAGGTACCTCAGGGCGCGGAGTCATACGTTGTTCGCGACGCCATTTTCGCGCACTAACCTTTATCGGTACTCGCCCGTCGCGCGAGCACTCGACATATTCTGCTCCCTGCTCGCTGAAGCACCAGAGTGTGATATTTTTGTGGATCGTATTAGTTATCTGATAGATGTTTGTAAGAGAATGTTAGAGAGAAGTATGAAAGTAAGTGCTTTAGTTTAAGAACTATATTATTGTAATGATTTAGATTTATCTGTTATGTTACAATAATTTTGAATAAATTTGAAATTTGAAATTTGTCTGATCTGAACTGCTGAAATAATGGAGTGAAAACAATTTTTGACATTCCATTCCGTTCAACGCTCACATCGCCTCACCTCCGTCGCATGAGCCATGAAAGTCATACGAATGAATGAACGCATTTGCTTCACTCATGGATTATTAGCCATTCACCTCATTCATTCGTAATCGATTTTAGCGAAATAATTCTATTTCGGAACGCGGGGCCTGATGGTAAAATATTGCTCTTTGTTGATATTGTTTTATTATTATTAAACAAGGCTTTCGCCCGCGGCTCCGCCCGCGTTTATTCAATCTCTGCACTGTTTTCGGTTTGGGCGTTATTTCATCAACACCCCTTATAGCCTATATCAGGGTGACTGTAATAAAGAAAACCGCATCTGAATCCGTTGAGTAGTTCTCGAGTTAAAATGGAATAAACATCGATCCATACATACATACAGACAGACAAACATTCTAAAAAAAAATGTTTTGGCCTCGGTACAATTTTATTCAAAATTCCGCAAAAATATTCAATGTCTTTTTAGGGTTTCGTACCCAAAGGGTAAGTGTCGGGACCCTATTAATAAGACTCCGTTCTCCGTCCGTCTGTCACCAGGCTGTATCTCAAAAACCGTGATAGTTAGACAGTTGAAATTTTCACAGATGATGTATTTCTGTTCCCGCTATAACAACAAATACTAAAAAACAGAATAAAATAAATAATTAAGGGGGCTCCCATACAACAGAATTGATTTTTTGCCGTTTTTATAGATAATGGTACGAAACCCTTCGTGCGCAAGTCCGACTCGCACTTAGCCGGTTTTTACTAATATATTAGATTATAATATACTTAATAACGTAATTTAAATGATAATGAGTTGTTGTCAGAGAGCACGGTGAGCGCGGAGCTGGCGCTCGAGGGCGCGATCCTGGCGGGCGCGGTGGGTGCGGAGGCGCGGTGCGCGGCGGCGCTGGTAGCTGCCGGCGGTGGGGAGGCGCTGATCGCCGCGCTCCGAGCGAGGCAGGCCGACGACGAGCACGTGCTGCAGACCGTGTTCGCCTTCCGGCAGCTTCTCGCGCACCTGCCCAGCGCGGACTACCTCGTCTCCAGAACTGGTTACTGTTATTACTATTAATTACACTACATCATGGCACGTCGTATCGCAGCGTCATCTCTGTCGCACGAAGTACTAACAGTTTTTTTTTTTTTTTTTAGTTTATTTGTTCATAGATAACTTACATATTTAAGAATTTAAAGCCATCCGACTAAAACCACATGGTTTATGCGCGGTATGGCGAGATCGCAAACTTTATGCTAAACTAACTAAACTAATTCTAACTTATATTATCTTATATAACATCACGCAGCCACAGGCTGCTGATGTTGAAGAAAATAAAGCTTTATGGAACTTTTTCGCTTGTTATTATTATTTAAGTTTTTTAGTCTATCTAATGTATGGGTAGGTGTTTCATTTAGTATTAAAGGAAGTTGACAGAGACGACGCTCTACGAAGCCGATGTGCCATATCAAAAGCCTATACTCTATATTTGTTTTTACTATAAAGTACTGAGGCTTAATACGACACGCTCATTTGTTCATTTTCGTTTCGTATTATTTTCCATTCAAGCTGGTGCGTCTCCGTGAAAGCCTTTTCATTTGAATGAACCAATAAGCGTGTCGTATACAGCCTCAGTACTTTATAGGAAAAAAAATAGAGTACAGTGCTCCCAGAGTAATAATGCGCATACAAATCTTCGCCACTGTTCGGCAAAGTTCGTATTTCTTTACACTTTATATACAAGCAATAAGGTCACGTGGTACGTCCGGTTGCTCGGATATAGATTTGTATGCGCACTTTGGGAACACTGTACCTATAGCTGGTATAGTACTGGTGAACGAAAAAACACCTGGTACTGTTTAATATTATGCAGTTTTGGTACCCAACTATACAGGTATCGGCACGGTTTTAGAGGTGCGAGCAAAAGTAGTGAGGAATAGTTGCGCATACGTACACTCGCGCACGTAATTGCTTAGCCGAATTTTATGAATAAACATACCTACATTACCAACTGATATTTTATTGTGTAAATGGACTTGGCAAGTTGTTTGTGTATAGTTAAGACATAATCCTGATGGATAATGAATATGTAAAACATGAGAAAGTGTTATATGACTCAATTGATTAATATGCGTATAATATGAATGAAAAAGGGCTATTGTTTAACTTCTTGCCAAACGGTTACTAAAACTTTACCTCTATAGCCAAATTCATACTGTAAACTCGGTAAGTGGTCAGGACCAAAGATTAATGACCGTTATTGCAGAATGCTAAACAAAAATTCTCCTCCAACTATTTCCAGTCTCCGTTTTCATGAAACAGTGCACGTCGTGTACCATATTCCTTGCCTTTCTAGTCAAAACTTTGTTTTCTTTGACAGGTCACAAACACAGAAATTAAAACGGTCTACTAAAAATATTTGTGCGCGCGACTGTACATAAGGGCCTGGAGACGTGCGGTAACAGAGCGGGAAACAGACAAACCAACCACAGCCGTGCGGCGTCTGCACTCCCGTCGCACCCCCTTCTATTCTCCAAACAGTTCCAATAAATGACTCCTGCGCATTACCCCATTACTCTTGCTCGCACCAACCCAATTATTGAAAAATTTGCGTTTTAAAGTAACTCTCAAAAATGTAGGACATTTGTGAAAATATATTTCTAATTGTTTCGTTCCTTAAACCTCACTACTATGGATGTAAGCTCTAAATAAATTGCTATTTTATGAGGATTTTTTAAAAAAATGTACTGGATCTGTTGAGTATATTTGTGGTCATAGGTATTTAAGTGCAGGATAACATTCTGAAGACTTACGATCAGACCTACATATTAATGGGCGAACATCTATTAATGGTCAGAACCAAATCTCAAGAACGAACAATTGGACGTTAGTCTTATCGCATGGTTCAATGATCTCAAAAGTCGTTATATAGTTTTAGACCATACAGACCTGAGACATTGTAAGTGAAGTTCATCTACACGGCGGTAGAAATCTCATCGAAATTCGTGCAGTAGTAGTTTAAACGTGAATCGCGAGACAAAATCTTTTTTCTTTTACTTTTCAAGGTGGCACTAATAAATGTCCATTTGAAACCGCACGCTTTAGAACGAAGCTGCGTATGCTCTACCCGCGTTAAAGTTTTTCTGTTTTTGTCCGTGTTAAAGTACAGTTTAAAAACTTTCCTCCAGCAACTTCCTTAAAATCGCATATATCCAGTGTTTCTTAAGTTATAAGGATAAACGCACAATGTAGCCGATTCTGAAGGCTTTAATTTTAGTTTTAGTGCTGTCAAAACTAAATTTTCATCATTGCTAAATAGTTCACTAGTGTTAATTAAGAACAGAAGCTAAATTACTTTGGAAAAATTTAAGTCTTGACAGCACTAAAACTAAAATTAAAGCCTTCAGAATCGGCTTTATTATACTTGTATTTTTTATATGTGGAGAGAGACAGGGAGATATTGTTTCACTGTAAATTGGATATTTGATTATATAATAGTTCCTGATGACTTCGATATATGTCTTTGTAATTCACAGAGGCTCCAGCGTATTTGATCGACTTGATGCAAGACAAAAACATCGAAATACGAAAAATGTGCGATTCCTGTCTCGATATTGTAGCGCAAATGAAAAACGAGTGGGCTGAACGAATAAAGGTAATAAGACACATTCAAATATCCCAGGTTTCTTTGCACAAAAACTCGTTTTATCCGATTAATGGATTGCCTATGCGAGTATTGTCGTCTAGTGTCCATCCACTCAATATATTATAAAATTAAATAAATATACTGTTTGTTAAGATGGAGTCGCGGAAGCCGGAAACTGGCGATAGAACTCGTTCATAACGTTCGAACTACTTTTACCACGGAGCCAAGCCTCGCGAAAAAAAATATTTGCTGTTACATAGCTACCTGACCAAAATGTATGAATCAACTGTTTCTTTTTTCTCGATTTCTTAATGTTTTTTCACAATAAGTTCGTGTTACTATCGCCAGTTTCCGGCTTCCGCAGCTTCATCGTAACACCCTGTATGTTAAATATGTATATCGTCACGACATGAACCCCTGAGGGGGTCTCAGAGGTGTTTTTGAGTGTGAATTGTCACATGCAAGGCACACCTGCGTTTCACCGACGAATATTACGTCCTAACGTGATGGACTCAATATAAGCCTAAATAATATCC
Source organism: Ypsolopha sequella (assembly GCA_934047225.1). NCBI lineage: Eukaryota > Metazoa > Arthropoda > Insecta > Lepidoptera > Ypsolophidae > Ypsolopha > Ypsolopha sequella. Next base: position 13,354,525 of record OW203992.1, read on the forward strand.
AAACCTTATTAGGTCGTATGACCACTGACCCGTCATTAATTACATGAGTACCATGGCTTAATCTTATAATATCTATCTGAATTTCGTGCGGCAGGTGGAGCGTTTCCGATGCCACAACGGTCAGTGGTTGACGGTGGTGGAGACACTGGGCGCGGCGGAGGGCGCCGGTGGAGCGGGGGCGGGCGGTGCGGGGGACGCGAGTGACGACCTGCCGCCCTACCTGTCCGCAGAGTACCTCACCACACACCGGCTCAACACTTCCGGTAACTTTACCATTACACTCTTGACTCCGATGGACACAGGTTGTAATTAATTTATGTCTATGTACTCATAAGGTAATTACAACTTTAAAAGCGGTTTTATAAATACCTACATTATTTATCAAATATTATAATATTGCATTATAACACCGCTATTCTTCGCTGTGATTGGCCCAATTTATTATAACACCGGCGACGAGATTAGACAGTAATTAGACATTTATTGTTTCCAAATTAACGATTTATTTATCAAATACACATTGAGGTTTCTTGTGCTGTTCCTGAAGCAATTATTGTTTGAGAATTAAGAGAACTAGTGAATAGAACGGTCAATAGGCCACTTTGTAAGAACAATACAATAATTATCCACCAACGATTTTCGCAAAGCAATAGTGTCTCCAGACTCCAGTAGAAAAGTGAGACATTAAAAATTTATTAAAAAAAAAAACCTGTTGCGTGTTGTGTATTTAGTATTTACAACTAACTTATTTACGCATTTGTTTTCTCGTTGCAGATTCTCAAACGTCACTGAATGACGAGTCTGATAGCTTTTCTGGAGATGTCGACAACAGGTGACTCTCTTGATTTTTATATGGATTCTACAATGTTTCCGGTATGTATTACTTAAGTTTTTGGGTACCTTGGGACAATCCAAACCGGCACATCTGAACTTGGGGACTACACAACGTCGCGTCGGTTCTATTGTGGTTCAATCTGGGCGTCTACACTACAAGTGAGAAAGAATATTATTATGTTCTATCTATATTACGAGGGTGAATCCAAAAGTTCTAAGCCCGACCTACAAAGAGGTATCAAATCTTTGTAAATCTACCGTCATTTGTTAGTATGTTTTTTCGTGATTGATTGTGTGAAGTTGAAGTTCGATACTGCAAGCTATTATTTTTTTGTGATATTTTGTTTAACGCAGTCTGACGGGATTTTTCACTATGGAGAAAATTTAACACCGTGCTGTGATTAAGTACCTCAATAAAAAAGGTCTTTCACCTAAAGAGATTCATTAAGATATGGAAACAACATTAGGGGAATCTGCTCCATCGTATTCCACTGTCAAAAAGTGGGTAGCTGAATTTAAACGCGGTCGGGAGACCATTGAAGATGACCCAAGGAGCGGAAGGCCTTCAACGTCTACCACTAAAGAAAACACTGACAAAATTTGTGATCTCACCCTAGGAGACCGACGATTGACCATTAGTAGGATACCTGAGATGACAGGCATCAGTTATGGCCGAGTGCAAAACATTATAACTGTAGAATTGGGGTTCCGTAAGGTTTCTGCTCGCTGGGTCCCAAGATTGCTTTCAGCTGACCAAAAACGAGTTCGATTCACAATTTCGCGTGACTGTTTGGAACTTTTTGAGGCAGATGCTGAGGATTTTATGTCTCGTTTTGTTACCATTGATGAAAGCTGGGTTCATCACCATACTCCTGAAACAAAACAGCAATCCAAACGGAAAAGATCTGGCTCACCCACGCCGAAAAAGGCCAAGTGCGTTTTGTCAGCCAACAAAGTCATGGCATCTGTTTTTTGGGATTCGAAGGGAGTTATTTTATTGGATTATTTACCTAAAGGTGAAACTATAAATTCACGCTATTATTGTAACCTATTACGAAAACTTCGCGAAGAAATAAAAGAAAAACGGCCGGGGATGTTGCGTAAGAGAGTTTTGTTTCTTCAAGACAATGCACGAGTTCACACTTCGGTTGAAACGATGGCTGTGATCCGTGAATGTGGTTACGAGTTGCTGCCTCACCCACTTTATTGGCCGGATTTAGCCCCCTCTGACTATCATCTCTTTCCAAATTTAAAAAAACACTTGGTGGGATCAAAATATTCGACTAGAGAAGAAGTGATAGTCGCAGTTAATGACTATTTTGACGACCTTCCGGAATAATTTTTTTCGAGGGTATAAACAGGTTGCAGGTCAGGTGGAAGAAGTGTGTTGATCTAGATGGAGACTATGTCGAAAAATAAAAATAATTTTGAACCCACTTTTCTTTCATTTTCACGGTCGGGCTTAGAACTTTTGGATTCACCCTCGTATACTGGGTGTTAAGATGAAGTTGCGGGAGCCGGAAACTGGTGATAATACTCGTCCATACGAACAACTTTTACTATGGAGACAAACCCGATTAATGGATGTAAATAAAATACTTAATAATAAAATAAATAGTAAAGTTAAATAGTTACCTGAACAAAATGTATGAGGTAATTTTTTTTCTAGAAATGTATTTCGTTAGGATGAGTACTATCGCAACTTCCTCTTAAGAGTCGGAGTTCCGAGATTGGGCAAAACAGGGTTCGGGGTTATGGCTTTTTAAGATAGTAAAATATGAATTTTTAATACAGTTGCTCAAAAAGTGGCGTATTGCAGGGACGTATAGCATTCGGGATGTAGGCTATTACCATGGATGTATACGTAAACTGGATTGAGCACTGAAGGATTTTACGCGTAGAAAAATAGACTCTATGTCATACAGTTAAAAGTTATTTTATTATGACACAACCAACTAGAGAAAACGTGCCGAGCGGGACAACACACAGTCGATGCCTGTGTCCTACTCGCACAGTTGCCATCACAAAAAAAACAAATTGCGATGGTAGGCTTGAGTTTTTCACGATTTAGTTTTTCAACGACTTTATAGTATTTAGCTTTTAGTAAATACTTTTTTTTTAACCAACTTGAAAAAAAGAGGAGGATCTCAATTCAACTGTATTTTTTTTGGGTATGTTATTCCTTATCTCCGTCAATTCTGAACTGAATTGAATGATTCTTTTTTTGTTTGGAAAAATTTCCTTTGAGGTAGGTCCCATTTTAAGATTGACCATGATCTGATGAAAGTTTTCAGAGATAGGCAGTGGAACGCCTCAGAAAGTAACAGCGTACCACTTGATATTAAGGAAATCGCTTTGTACTACGATGTTGATCGCAGAGTATTACTTGGAAATTGTCAATCTTCCACCTGACCTTCGATCCTGGTCTTATTAAGTCATTACCATAGAACTCTTTAACGAATGAGAGCACTTACCTCGAGATTGCGGCAATCACTTTGGTAGGGTGCTGATTGTCGGGCATTTCTTGGAAATTATCAGAATACCCACCTGACCTTCCATCCTGGCTTCACCACCATAGAACTCCTTAACGGACGACAGCATACCACTCAAGATTAAGGCAATCGCTTTGTATTAGGATAGTGATTGCCGAGTACTACTTGTAAATTGTAATTTCTCCAGCTGAACTTTGATCTTGGCCTCATTACCATAGAACTCCTCAACGGGTGACAGCACATAACTTGAGATTACGGCAATCAGTTTGTATTAGGGTGCTGATTACAGGGTATTTATTAAAAACCAATTATTACTTGTCCTTCGTTTTATATCAACAGCGCGTTTACAAGAACTATCCACATTACACAATTTGACCCGTCAACACTAAAAATGTAAAATAATAAACTTTTAACAAAAAGTAGTAACCGACTTTAAATGTAACTGCAGCCATTCGCAAAAAAGTTGAAAATAATTATAAAATGACCGATGGTACTGAAATAACACTTTTTCCGACTTCTTTGTTCCTGAAAAATATGTTCTTTAAAAGTGACCGCGTTCCCTTGGTTATAGCAACACAGAAACCAATATAAGAGCGCCGACTTCTAAAGAACATATTTTTTAGGAAGAAAGAAGGCGGAAAAAGTGTTATTTCGGTACCATCTGTCATTTTATAATTATTTTAAGCTTTTTAGCGAATGGCTGCAGTTACATTTGAAGTCCGTCACTATTTTTTTGTTAGGTTTATTTATGTTTTACATTTAGTTTTATCCGTAAATGTAAGATCAATCATTCCTTAATAAAGTTGGGATTATTCTTATGCTTGCAAACTGGTAACCCTTTTATCTAAAAATGGCGCCACGGCCGTGACATTTGAAAACAAAATTGTAAAATTAATAATTTTTTGCAAAAATGGTTAAAGCATGCAGCGTGAAGGGCTGCAGAAGCCAAATTTTTGGGAATTGTGGGATATCGTTTCATAGGTAAAGCATAATTACAACGTTTTCTCGGAGAAATGATACATGTTTACATTGATACCGCTAGAGTAACCATGATATTGGGTTTTACATTACAGTCTTCCAAAAACTGAAAATATCCGAAGAAAATGGTTAGAAGTTTTAGGAAACGAAGTAAAGTGCAAAAATCCAGTAGTCTGCAGCCGCTATTTTAAAGCAGAAGACTTTAAACCAATAAAATAAATGTTTTGAATACGGTTTTTACTACCTACGTGGTCTCAATCAATTATTTTTAAATATGGTTACCCTACTTAGACAGAGATGAAATTATCTAGTATGACTTCTCGTTCTTCACGTTTTTTGAAACAAGTACTCAGTCCGGTTAGGGTATAGGTTCGTGGCTATTACATACTCGAGCTTTTTCTTTACCTTTTCCGAACTCGTGCGTTCTCTTTCCCAACTGTCAAAATAATGTCTATTAAAAAGAAAAAACCAACCACGAAGTTTTTACAAAAAAAAAATCATAGAAGTTTTTATGATTCATGCAAATATTTCTAAAAAGAAGGTACTAATTTGTTTCAATATCAGATTTAATGATTTGATTCAATGAGTTAGGTTAGGTTTCATTTCATTTCATCTCATTAAATTTCATTTTCATTTTATATCAATAAAAAAATTCTACTGAAGACTTGGCTGTACGGGCAAAGTTCCCTTTGCCTCCCCAGAATGAGTGAAGAAAACAAAAAAAAAAAAAAAAAAAATTACACCAAAGAAAAGGCTATCATGGTCTCTTAGATACCTTTGCCTGTCCAAAAATGGGACAAATTGAGGAAAAAAAAAAAAAAGAAAACAAAAAAATCTCTGCTTATATTCTTTTACGGTTGGCGCCATTTTCCAAAAATTTTCTTTGCGGGTTTAGTTGTTTGTTGCACAAAATGAGAAATTTCGACGATATTTTATTTGAATTAACACCACCGGAACTCAGTATAATTGCACAAAATGCTTCGGAGAACATTTTACCGGAAAAGTCAAAAAGTCGCTACATATCTACATACGAAGAATGTATTGCGTGGAGTATTAGTTAGTTGAGTTTATTGTGTTTTTATTATTTTATTAAATTGCTTCATTTTTTCGCAACTGTATTAAAAATAGTTGTTCAGTACACGTGCGGAACCGTCATTGCAACTTGTTCCGACTGTCAACCCTCACCTTAGGCTGCGCCTCGGCTCGGGTAGACATTTGTCGGAACTCTTTGCAATGACAGGCTTTCCGCACTCGTAATGAAAAATACTATTCTGAACAAAATAAATCCCACTTGTTACCTTACAAGATGAAGTACAGGTTCATAAAAAAAAAATCTTGGCACTAATGTATAGTAACTTAAGGAAAAAAAAACAGGATGTCAAGTTCAGGTTACACCCGTAGCGCTGCAATGCTATTCAAGAGATTTTCTTGAAACTCCTGTTTTTTTTCTGAAGTTACTATACATTATTGCCGTGATTTTTTTTAATGAACCTGCACTTCATCTTGTAAGGTAACAAGTGGTATTTATTTTGTTCAGAAATTTTGATTTTTACCGTCTTAAAAAGCCATAACCCCGAACCCCGAATCTCGGAACACCGACCCTTAACACTCTGTATATGAGGGTTGGCCGTTACTCGCGTCCGTTGGTTTACCCTTGAGCCCCGACAGAATGTGGCTGGTGCTAAGCGAGTTACAAAATTTTCTTTATGTATTTACCCAGATAATAAGGAAGTCTCTAACTCCCGGGTTGAAGACACCTCGGCTGGAACTACAGGCTGGCTGGGTTCTTTTAGGCACTACGGGATGACATACGGGAATCTTCGTAGTTCAGATAGTGACTACAACTTCTATACTCAAGAGCCTTTATAAATTTCTTTTGTACTCGTTCGATCGAGGTTACATCTACATTGTAATGTGGACTCAAACTCTTAAACGCTACGTCTTCAGTTGTCAGTGCGATATTCAAATTCCCCGGACGCGTTTCAAAACACTTTCGTGCAACTGTCAGGTAATAGCTCGCTTACCCTGTGATTTCCGAACGCTGTAGTGTAAAATTAGTCCGAATAATAATTGTTCGTTTTGAAGCGGAACCAGGGTTCAATGACCACTTTTGTTAAAAACGAAAAAAAATTGTTGTGTCCCTATACAAATTGACAAAACTTCGAGTCAAATGGTATAGGAAGCTAAATTTTGGTCTTGACCACTTACCGAGTCGCCATTATGAATTAGGCTATATAAACAAAAGTCACCTTATATAATTATGTGCCACCCTTATCTCATGGAATAAACTTATTTTGTTTGCAGAGAAACACAAGACGGATTACTGCGCCCTCTTCAAGAAACATCAAATTCACTGTCTCACTCCTTGGATAGCGAATCTTTATTTGCAAGTGACCTCAATCTATATGCTTAAATTTCACAACTCGACGAACGTCCTTATTAATATAATAGTATGAATTAATTTATTAACAGTGTTATCATATCATTTAAACATGTATTGGCCCACGCTTAATTAAATAAAAATTGCAATAAACTTGATGTTTTAAATGAAGGTTCACATGTAGTAGTGTATGATTAGAGAATATCTATTCTCTAGAGTTTATGAAACCGGCTCATTTTTTAATAGTATTCACGAGTGTTTTAATACCACTCGAAAAACGGCGCGAGTTGGTGATGGCGTCGTTTTTTTTTATAAAAAAATATTGCATTTTGGGTGTTTTCATAAACAATAGTGATAGCATATTGTTAATTAAAATCGCCGTTACCAGTGTGTTTGTTGTTCAATGGGGTCTACTTTTATAAAGGCCACCAGTTGGCGCCACTGGCACGTAAGGTATATGTCAAAGGTTTGTTAGGTTAGATTTACATAGAAGTTCGATTTTTTGTTTTGCTTATCCATATAATATATATTTTTTTTCTTTCTTAAATGCGAATAAATAATGCCGCAATGATGTGCAGTTCCTTATGTTCCAAAACGAAAGGACTTAAGTTTTGTTTTAGCCCCTCTTTTCTTTAGCTCTAATCTTAATTCATTTACTTTCATTGCACCGTACCTTGAATAATAAACCTGAAACTATGAATTTATGTCGACTAATATACAAATAACTAATAAAAAGCCATAGCTTTCGCCGTTTCGCGGGCATTTGACGTTTCTCTATACCTGTCGCCTCAGTGGCGCCACCTGACGTCGATAGTAGCCCTCATTGATGAAAAGTGCAGGCTTTGCCTTTTTGTGTGTTTTTTCCAAACTTACGTTGTGTTCGTGTTATGGATCTATCACTTTAGCACGAACTGACAGGACAGACTGTTCAGATGATCTTCAAGAGAGGATTTAACATACAGTAACTATAAACAGACAGTAAAATCTCAGAAATCGGCTGATGGCCTTTTATCAAGACAGATAGAACAACAGACAAAGCAGTATGGCTTAGTTCCTTAGCCTTTTCCTGACGGGTTAAATTAATTAAACCAAAAGAAAAAAAAAAGGGTTGAAAAAAAGCTTAGAGCATAAACCCAAAGGAGACGCCTTACACAGGCGTTACCCTCTACCAAAGGTATGAGATTCAGATCTAACGCGTTATATAAAACTAGTTCAGCCGCCATTTTTGTCATAAGATTCCCGAACGTCTGCATAAAAAGCTCCGAGAAAAATGCCGTTTTGTGCTGTGTATTTGTGCAATAAAAAGTCCAACACATCAAATTTACAAAAAGATGATGTTACATTTCACTTGTAAGTATATTTTTGATTATTTCATTCGTAATTTACTCATTATCTAACATTTTTGTAAATGAATAAAATTCATATTTGGAGCTTTCGACCAAAATAAAATGAATGGACGGGCCTTGTCTTTACAATTTGCTCACTCATAACGAGTCTAAGCAATTGGATATATACTTCAATACCTAATTTTTATTTTTATGTTTATTTTGCTTTTTGCACTTTGTAAATGCACAAGAAGGTATTTTTTCGTCAGTTATTTGGATGGCATGTAATAATAAGCGTACGTGTCACTCTTCTAACAGACAGAGACAGAGATGAAGTGAGAGCCGGCGCTCACTTTACAGACTTCAAAAATCTGTACGCTATGGCCCGTCCATTTATTTTATTTTGGTCGAAGTTTGGAGCCCTAACTTCCTCACGATGACGTAGGCGTACTCCCTACAAGACTAACTTCATAGTCTCGTAGGGAGTACGCCTACGTCACGATTTAGGAATCGCTACGTCACGCAGCGAGGCTATTTTTGGTGCTGCTAACTACTACAAAAAATTACCTTAATAACTTCATTTTTTGTTTAGAAATATGCTACTCTTTCATAAATAGTAGTTGTATTTTTCTTGTACCGAATCCACGGTTATTTTAATTTTTCTAAAACTAATTTCAATTTATTCATCGTAGGCAGCAATATAAGCAATAGTTAATTAATATATTTACTGAAAATATTACTAAATCCATCATAAATCTACTTGCTCGAAAAAGACGACAACTTTTTTTTTTTTAAACGTAAGAATTTATCTAAAAATCAGAACTTAAAAACCACGGCAACACAATATTCTTTCTAATTTTTAAGACTGCTCCTATAAATGGCCGCCATGCAGCCTCGTCGGGAGTAAGCTAGGGGTGTATCAGGTATTATATATGGTAGTTATCGATAAAACACAATCAGTTTTATCAGGCAAATTTTAATAATTATAATAAATATTTAAAAGCTGCCATTAAAGTTCTTACTTTAGGTACATTAATTGTAAGCAGGCGGGAGGTAATAACTCTAACAACTTGTGTATTTATTAATAATACTGACTGTCTTAAGTACTAATCGATAATTTTTCTGTATGTAATTAAATGTTTTTTTTTAAAACGGTATTTATTGAATGTGTTCCTCTAGTTGTTGTAAGTTTTTTATGGAGCCATATTATACAATATATTATATGTTCGTCACCGACTGAATTTGGCTCTGATTACCGTGAATAAAAAATATTTACATATAAAGCAGTGTTTATTACAAAACTTATTACCCATAACATTAGTGACAAATGGGAACTATATTTTCTGTCACGAAAGTTTATAATGTCTTCGACTTGTATCTTCTAATTAATAATAATAGATCTATCCCCACGAAATGTTTTCAATCTCAGATAAACTGAAGTTATCTGAAGTAAATATATGTTAATTTGTATCTTATAATATAATATATTATATGTCATATCGTGATGATACATAGCCTAATACCTTCCTCAAGAAATGGTCTACCTTACAATGAAAATTGCTTCAAAATTCATTGAGTGGTTCCCAAGTTATAAGTAAGCGCACAGACAGACAGACGTTGCATTTTATATGTAGATATAGAGAAGAAGATTTTGTCCACCTGAACAGATTCTGATGGAATGGTGGCAGTAATGTATTTATAGATAAATGTGTTCCCAACTCTATTAAATTCAACGCACACATTCAAAGACGTATTTACGTAAAGTTACGTTGCAGGTGTGCGAATCGCATGTAGGTGCGCCGGCGCCAGACATGTGTCCACTTATTTGCACACTTGAGTGGACACACTGTGTGGCACGAGACTTTGTCTATGTGTTCCAAAGTTTGTACACAGATTTGCACTTTGCCGAGCGGTATCGGTTTTTTAACGCACATAATGCCGGCGCCAGACATGTGTCCACTTATTTGCACACTCGAGTGGACACACTGTGTGGCACGAGACTTTGTCTATGTGTTCCAAAGTTTGTACACAGATTTGTACTTTGCCGAGCGGTATCGGTTTTTTAGCGCACATCAAAGGAATGTGTTCAAATAAGTGCGTAGCCTGCCACACTATTTGGCCTATTTGCAAAGACCAGTTGCGCGAGCGCTGTTGTGGGGAATGGTTGTGTGAGACACTACGTACTTGATCGTTCAAAATGGACACACATCCATTCAAGCCTTCTTCTCGAACGTTTCGATATATTTTGTTGCACATGTAAAAAATAATTACATACACATAAATAATATAAGCACACTGCGTCCACGAAATCGTCGTCCATCTCCTTTGTTGTCTACCAGCATACTGTGGAGAAAAGAGTTTGCGAAGCATGTGTGGCAGGTGCGCCAAATGTGTGTACAAAGTCGTCGAAGAAGTGTGCAAATAAGTGGACACATGCTGGCGCCGGTTTATAACATAAAAGAATATGATTTGGTTATGTACGGGTGGTTACCTCGTCCCCCACCAAAAGTGAGAGAACTCTCTGTATGTGGAAATACGCCTAAAACTGGCCCAGTCTTTAATATGGTCTAAGGAAAAAAGGCAGGAAGATGTGATGGTGTCGTTTTTTTTGTTATATTGAAAAAATATTGTGTTTTGGGTGTTTTGATCAACAATAGTGATAGAATATTGTGAATTAAAATCGCCGTAACCAGTGTAGTGTGTTGTTCAATGAAACAAAACTGGAGGCCGTGCCTTTTCATGTGTTTTTTTTTCTTGTAATGGGTTCACACTTTAGCACAGCGATCACGACAGGACAGTTCCTTCAGATGATCTTCAAGAGAGGATATACAAACACAGAGAAGAAAAGAAACTAAAATAAGACCAGGCAGTATGGACTTAAGCTCTTAGCCTTTTCCATAAAGGAAAAAAAAAGTCAAGAAAAAAAAAAAGTCAAATTCAATCAAATATTGTGAGAAAATTATAGAACAAATTACTGTTAATTCCTGCAAACTATTGAGATAGAAGTTCATAAATAGCAACAATATTTTAAGAGTCACCATGAGTTTATCTGCACGCATGTCCCCACTGCTTAGAAGCTTGTCCCCCAAGGGCTGGACGGCTGTCGCAATTCGCAATATTGCTAACAAAGTAGAGGATAAACCAATACACACGGGTCAAGTATGTGATAATAAATAGTATCCACTTTGATTTGCATGTAACTATACTCTCCAAACATGTTTTATTACAAACTGATATTGGTTTTATTTACTTAGCTCTTACATAATATTTCTCACTGGACGACAGCATGACAAACGACAGTTTTGATGCATAGTACTAGACAAGCTACCATACTGAGTTAGGGTTAATTGTCCACAACTCCTATGCAAGCAAGTGAAACTGTGGGTGCGAGTGAGTAAGACAGAAGTTTTGCTGCGTGAGCATAATTTTCATTACAAACAGCATGTATTTAAGAAGCCTTTTTGTGCAGTAGGTAGATAATTCCTCTTTCCTAAACATTCCAGAAATGGGAGAGTGATGACTACAGATTAGTGAGATTCACAAATGCTCCTAAGCAAGTGAATGAGCAGTGGGCTGTTAACTTGATTGCTGAAGTTCCTCCAAAAGAAGTAACTGAACGCATTGTCTGGTGTGATGGTGGAAGTGGGCCTGAAGGGCATCCTCGTGTTTTTATCAATTTGGTTTGTACCTTCACACAAAAATATTGAAAACCTTTTATTCTGAGCCGTTACTGGAACTTAAATAGTGTGTCATATTGATATTTAATTGTCATTTTGCATTCTAGGACAAACCAGGCGATCACTCTTGTGGCTACTGTGGTCTTCGCTTCGTTAAAAAGGATGTGCATCACCATTAATTAGAATACATGTGATTTACCAACCAACGGCCCAAAAATCCTCAATTGAGCAAAAACTTCTCAATGTAATATGAAGTAGTAGCTGTCTAGAAACTACAAATAATAAATTTATTTTCTTTTTGTTACTTTATGATTGATCAATTAATTACCTTGTGACTTTTGTTGCCAAAAAAATGTGACTGTCAAATTCTTCACACTGCCAAGAAAATTTATGCATTCAGACATGGTACACAATACAGGAAAACTAATACATACCTGTTATGGTATCAAGGTTTGTAGAGGGTTATACTTGATGCTTTCTATTAACTTGGCGCATGGCTATTTAGTTCACGTAACCCATGCACCAACATGGTGCACAATAAAGTTTGGGGATAAAAGACTAGTTAATGGAGATCTTACATGTTTATTTGACAATGTTTTTTTAAAATCATGGAGATTTTAAATGCTAAATTATTATTACATACGGCTTCAACACTGACATGTGATTGTTGTTGATTATATGCCAACTGTTACACCAATACAATTTCAGCATTATCAAGGTGAGCATTGTTTTTTGGACGACAACATGGTGTTCACAGTCGATGTCAAACGGGCACTGGCAGCTATCTATTGGCGAGCTGCATACATTGCTTGTGCGCTGAGCATTAGCTTCGTTGTCGAAGGTGGGATGGCAGATGCACTTGATTCTTTTAATCTATTCAATTATTCATTGAATGTTAAACACCACATCGTCATCCTAAGAACGACATTTACCTTGATAATGCCGAAATTGTATCAGTGAAACGGTTGGCATATAGTCAACAACAACCACCCGTGAATGTTCAAGTCGTGTGTAATAATAATATAATATATTGAGTGAATGAGTTTTAATAATATAATTTTAAATGCTGATGTTAGTTTTGAGAATTGAAAAACCATAATTTAAAACAAATATTTTATTGACTTTTATTATGTTCTACATAATCATCATGATATATATATCTTCAAGTACATATCTATTCTATACCAATTTTACAATTTCTTTATAATTACCCTACTGTTGTGGTGGACACAGTACACAAATTCATTAGTGTGTGAACTTGCACTGCATCTGTTCATTTGGTTATCACAGTATTATAAGACTATAGAAAGTTTGTTTATTCATTATCGGTATTTGAAGTTGTACTCTCGTTCATCAGTTCCTGGCGTATCTGTCTGTTAGACTGTAATAGTTCCTTCAGCTTCTGGTGAATATCATCATTTTTTTGCTCCAAAAAATCCAGTGCCATGTTGAGTTCATCTAGCTTGGAATCCAGCATATCATATTCTTGAAAAAAGAAATACCCATTTTTATTGCTCTCTAAAGAAACCTTGAGAGAATAATAAAGGCTTGGAAGTACCTAGAACTACTTATGAGTTACGAATTAGTGCAGAAGACTGGGAACGTTTAGTGAGCATTTTGTTACCTTCAGCAATGACGCCTTCATTTGCATTTGTTACCTCCATGCCTTTTTTGGATGAAGTTTCATCATCACTGGTTTTGGTGTCTTCGTGACCAGCCATTTGGTTTGCTTTTTGTTATGTTTGAAGCTGCAAGAAATAAATGCAGAAATTCTGACAGAATTCACAAAATATTTTCTATACCATAGACAAGATAAAAAAATGTCAAGTGATGCTGGGTACCATAGACTTAGGATCCTATGCTGGGTACGGTCAACAGATCACTATAAACACCCACGATTCGGTCACCGAAAATCGTAGGGGAAAATTGGCTGTCAAACAAGATTGTACAGCTTTCAGGTCACTTTAAACCACTACTGTGGAAAATATTAGTTTACTGTGATCTGATAATCGCACTCGAAAAGTGTTGTTATACAATAAATTAATAATTCCGTTGTCTATGTAAGTGACTCGGCTGCCGAATCTGAGACCTAGGCTTGGTTCATGGCATCTCTTTTGCACGCTGTCACTAATGAGTGGATAATAAAACTGAACGCAGTCGAATGGGTATTTATATGACAGCTGCCGGAGATAAACTGTTTAATTTGTCACTTCTCATTTCAGATATCAGAATCGTTGCGCGTTGGTGTAGTCAGTGATACAGCCTTGAACGAAGAATAAGATGGTACATAATGCTCTTTCTATGGGTTTTGATGAAATGTTTATTTATCGGTGCCGCACGGCGTATAGAATTTTAAAAAGCGGTGCCTACCATCACTCACCCTGCGTTCCGAAATAGAATTATATCGCTAAAATCGATTACGAAAGTATGAAGTGAATGGCTTATGATCTATTGTAATTCTATTACGGACCGCAGGGTTACTGTCTTTTCGGATCGGACCGCGGATAATCCGTCAGCTGTTCGTTCGTTCTGTCATTCGTTCATTTCATTTTGTGATTTGTGTCGCCATTGTTGTTTTTCAGCAGTCAACTTCTACATAAATACTTTAATAAATTGAGGGAAGAGTTTTTCATGAAAGTTATGAAAATATTGTTTCACAATCATTTATGACTTTCATTAGATACCTGAGCAAGTTAAATCAACGACATACGCATTGCAGGTCATCGCTAATCATCGATTCCAACAAAGGTTTTGTACAACTTGCTGTGTTGTCTATCTATTCAACAATAGGTGGTGATTAAAGGTGAGTTTTCCCAACGATTGCTTCTTTAGAAAATGGCTGAAATACTTCTGAAAACTTTGTAGTAAAGACATCACTGACTGATTATTAAATGAGTATGGGATACAAACCGTATCTCTTCAACTTCTGCCATCAGAAAACACCATGTTTTGTTAATTCATAAATCCTCATGTATCAAAGTTTACAAGACAACTTAAACTTACTGATGGAATTTGTTTCAAGAGTATAAAACCAGAATCCAGATTTATTTAACACATTTCTCTAAACAGTGCCTAATTAACATTTTTAGGTTTTCTTCATTATCAGAAACAAGATGACTTCAGGGCCGTACAACTACTCTTATATATTCAAGTACATCATCATTGGTGACATGGGAGTGGGGAAGTCTTGCCTCTTGCATCAGTTCACTGAAAAAAAATGTGAGATTTTTGTTCTACTGTATGGTAGCGTTCTTAAACGCCTGGGTAAATGTAAAATTTAAATTTATGAACTGTAAGTTTTCACTCGGATGGTTGTGGAACGGTTGACAGTTAATTGTTACCCTGGTGTTTTGGAATGCTACCTGAGTGTAATTACCTTGTTCTTCTGGAGCACAAAAGCAGTGTAGTGGGAGAAAGTTAGTGATGAATTTCCAGCTTCGTTCTGCCTAATAGAGACCAGCGCTATCTCCATTAAGCTGCTTTTGTGCTCAATGCTTGTGATACATATTGTACCTATACAACCCCTCTTAGTTTTAGAACTGTTTTTGTCATCGTAGTTAACTGTTTAGTAATGCAATATGTAACCATTGATTTGATAAATTTGACAATAATTGATTTTATAAAGTGACATTTTCATTTATCAAATCAATGTTGATTTAATAGCAAATTCATACTTGTACCCCAGGTCAAGCAACCACTGATAATCTGTAGTGAAGCTCCCTTGCAATTGGCCTTACATGCTATTGTTCTGCAATTATCAAAAATTGATAAGGAAACAGAATATCTAACTAGCCCAAATCAAAACACAGTATCTATATTAAACTATGACAAAGCACGGTAATTACCTGTTAGATACTGTCTTTTCATAGTTTTCCTCTCTATTTACATAAATACATTGTTTTGTCTAACAAAAAATGTTTGAATGTATAATACATTATAAATTTCATAGCAGGGGAGATGAGTCCTGCACTAACTCTCCATGATTGTGAATATTGTGCACTTCCCCCGGTCAGTCAGGACAGCTCCATAAAGTAGAGCCAAACAGCTTCAGCATGCTGACACAAAAACTGGTCCAGTGAAGGGAAGGTGGAATGTATAATAATTAAACAATTGAAGCATAGTTAAGGATTTGTTTTTTTAACTATGACACTCCTAAAAATCTCAAGAATATGACATGGACTCGAGGTCTAAAATGTAAAGGATCTTTTGGCAATAATGGCTTTGTAACTGAAATAGATAAACCTTTGAAAAGGATAATATAAATACATCAGAACATTTATTTACCTAATTGTTCTATTCAGAGGTGTTAGAAATATTTTATTCTGTTTTCAGTTATGGCTGACTGCCCTCACACTATTGGAGTTGAATTTGGAACCAGAATCATTGAGGTGGCAGGACAGAAAATAAAACTCCAGATTTGGGACACCGCAGGCCAGGAGAGATTCAGAGCTGTCACCCGCTCTTACTACAGAGGAGCTGCCGGTGCACTCATGGTCTACGACATCACGAGAAGGTATGTATTACATCTTCTTAACTTTAGGGTTCTGTCAAAACATAGCAAACCTTATATTGAAGCCATAGTGCCACAGACTACTAAGCCATTAGACGTCATAAGGAGGGCAAACCTTTTTCGCCAACACATCAGTATAATTGCACTACTATACAAATGTCATTTCATACTATCCCATCTCTATTTCCTTGCTTAGTACCCTCCCCGCAACAGTAACACAAAAAATTCTCACTTGTCTATGGTTGATAAGATGTCTAATGGCTAAGTGTTCTATGGGTTAGGCCGTTCGCTTAAAGCAGAAATTCCAAGAGGGCCCCTTTTTTCCTATTATAGGTTTACTTAGAAATTTTTGTTATATTTTTGGATTTCAAACAATTTGCGACAATCTTCAGTTCAGGCTTAAAAAAAAAATACATTCCTACCATTTAGAAAAAATGAAGCCAATACCTCTGACATGACTTCTAATCTCTTTTCAGTTCTGATTAAGCCTGCTTAGATTACTTGCAATACAATGGTAATCTTAATTCTTAATAATGATGATTTTTTCGTTTGTTTTTGCAGGTCAACTTACAACCATTTAAGCAGTTGGCTTACAGATACCAGAAATTTGACTAACCCCAGTACTGTGATATTTTTAATCGGTAATAAGTCTGATTTAGATGCCCAGCGTGATGTTACATATGAAGAAGCCAAACAGTTTGCTGATGAAAATGGATTAATGTTTGTTGAAGCCAGTGCTAAAACGTAAGTTATATTCATATTAAATCTATACCAAACTGTTAATTATAAATATAATAAAAATATATCGTAACGACTTGAATCCCCGGGGGGGTGTCAGAGGTGTTCCGAGTGTGAACTGTGAAGTGCAAGTCACAGTCCATACTCGGTACACCCGCGTTTCACCGACGATTATTACGTCCCAACATGATGGGTGGTGAGCCCTATCACCGTACTTCGGGCACAAATACACGCTTTTTAGGACATGCAGGTTTCCTCCACCGTTCAGCAAGGGGTAAGTAAGAATAAATACTAAGCAGATAAATTCCAAAAAACTCATTGGTGCATGCCCGACCGGGCATCTAACCTGGATCTCAAGATTGAGAGGCCACCGTTCTACCCCTGAGCTATTAATTTAATTAATGTAATTTGTCGTAATAATACAACTCTTGTCACATTCAGGGGTCAAAATGTAGAAGAAGCTTTTCTGGAGACAGCTAAGAAAATTTATCAGAGCATTCAAGATGGAAGATTGGATCTAAACGCTGCAGAATCTGGTGTGCAACACAAGCCAGCCTCGCCCGGACGTCCCCTCGCCGCGCCCCCCGCTGCACGCGACAACTGTGCTTGTTAACTGTCACTTACACTCACCACACAGAACCATAATTTATCAGTAAGATCTATTAGACTTATATTATATTTTTATTTCACGTTTGTCTTGATTAAATCCTGTTGTTTGCGCATTTGGTAAAGGTTAAGTAAATAATAACATAACTTTCACGAGACCTCGTGATGCGCATCTGGCCTTGTCCGTAACTGATTCAACTTTGTTTATTGGCACAACTAATACATACTATCCTTTACAGTCTAAATACATTCCACAACCATCAGCATCACTATATCAGGCGATAATCAGTATTTTCAAACCATATGAAATTTATAAAAAACGGTGATAGTTTGAACTAAACAAATGAATAAATGGAGTAAAGGAAACATAAAAGCTATCTGAACAACTATTTATAAATAGACGACAAGTACTTATTTTTGTTTAATTGAAATCAGTGAAAAGTAACACTGTTGATTCTTTAAGAAGAGATAAATATTGCATTTATTTAAATGGGGATCTTGGCCTAATCTCTCACGGCTATTACATACTCAGAGTTAATAAATACGTTTAGAACTACTACTGAAGACTTTCAATACAAAATTCAAGATTTTATTGTAACATGGTACGGATGTTTTATATTCTTTTCATATTAAAGCTTGATTGTCTCTTACTTTGCTAAATACAGCTTTATATGTTATATACATATAATATATATGATACTATTATTTAATGTAAACTAGAAAAAAAAACTAATTTTTATTTACAACATTATTTCATAAAATATACATACCTACGTTGTTTTATTACGAAGTATATTTTTTCCAATATCAAATAACCACTGAACTTGATTCGTACTTTGTAACTTACACAAAACAATAAAGAACAGGTTTTATTTGAAGTTATTTGAATGTACTTTTAAAATGTGTATATCAGTAACTATGTAATTCACATCATGTTTACACTATCACTTGTCAGACAGAAGCATCACTCACACCTCTTTTTGTCTTCTTGATACTAGATGTAGAGTAGGTGTCCTATATTTTTCGAAGTATTTAGTTTTTAAACGCATACCTTCTCATTTTATTTATTAGGACCTAAAACACTTGTAAAATAAGTTTAAAGACATTTGGCTTCCTGGGCACGTGAAAAATTTTGCATTCTCCCATCCCCTTTCTAATATTTCGCCACTCTTGGTGGTCCTTCGTCCTCATCCAGCCGCCACCCGCAACGTCCCTTAGGTCGTCAGTCCAGTGGGAACGAGGTCGGCCTCCATTCTGATGTCTTTCGGCCCCAACGGCCATCATGTCGGCAGCCACTCTCAACTTACTGATTCGGTAGGCTATGTCGGTCACTTTCGATCTCCGACGGATCGCCTCGTTTCGGATTTTATCTATCAGAGACATTCAGAGATATCCCAAGCATAGCTCGTTGAGCGATCTTCTTCCAAGGCGATCTTAAATCGGTGGATCAAGCCCATTACCACCAGCGCCGTACATTATGGTTAAACATCTTAGCCTTAAAGCACTGCAGTACTGGCGACGTAAATAGTTATATTCCCCATAGTAAGGCATAATTACAGTTCAGTGGAATTCACTTTGATTTTACATACATTATCTTATAACGTATCGTATACGTAAGTAATTGCAGTAACAAGAACAATTTATAAAAATGTTGCGGCGAAAAATTAAATATTCTTTCTTTATTTGTTGGGGATTTACTATTTACGTTCTCGCTTAAAATGCAATTCCTCATGTTTTCCAAAAAAATACCGAAACTTCGATCTAAACTTTACAAAATCTTTATTCCTGCCGTTTTACATCAGTGACAGTTTACTGTTAAAAAACCGCGAATTCCATAATTTGTAATTTTGTCTTACTATAGGAAAATGCAACATTTCTCAAATGTTTCCACGTGAGTCGAAGTCGGCATGGAAGCCAAATGTCTTCAAACTTATTTTACAAGTGTCTTAGGTCCTGTTAAATGAAATGAGAGGGTATTCGTTGAAAAACTAAATACTTGCAAAAATAAGGACACCCTAATGTAGAGGTGTTATGTTATAGATGTATGTATATTTATTTTGTTAAGTCATCATTATATTAGGTAATAATATTATATTGTTTGGTCGTGCTGCGATGAAAATATGTGCTTGGTCTTTACACTTGTACACGATTATCGACACGTCAACACCGCTGTTTTGTGTAGTGCTCAAGATAGATAACCCTGTCATTTTGACAGTAAACCAATTAACCATAGCAAGCGTAGAGCAGCGGTGTATTACGAACACAAGGGACGGTTTTAACTATACTAGAAAAAGAATGCAATTAGCCTTATAGGTCTACCGTTGAATGATCTCGCTTGTCACCTAGGTAGCAGCGCGGTGAGAGAGGGTACAATTTGACGACCGTCGTCGCCTCCCCGCCCAAGCTATTGTCTGGTGTGAATGTCGGTCGCCATTGTTAATGTAATGACAGACCGAATTCGACGGTAGACCTACATATAGCAATACAGATGAATTACTTGGATATAATATCGTACTAGATTCGGGATTGATATTGCGTATAGTAGGATCGCATGTCCACCATCTTGTACAAGCAGATTTAGATATGATAACATCTTCCCCATCACCAGAACTTATTAACTAATCTTTAAGAATATACTTAAGACATGAATCTCTTTCATGCAAGATAAACATAAAATGATGGTTGAAATTTTATTGTGTTTAAAAACTAGGCCAACACATAATTTACGTGGTAGTACTTTTGTACTTTATATTATGAATTATTATAAGGAAAATGAATAATATTGGAAAAATAAAAACAAATTCTGCAATATATTGTTGTTATTATCAAGCAATAGGTACCTACTTTTGATATCCGACGATCTTTTGATGTCCACACTCGTACATCCCCACGTTTCACTGACCAGTATTTCGTAGTTGCTGCACTTCGTGTTCAAATATGGACTCAGCTTAACGTGCCTTCCGAAGGAAGCAGACCGAACACAAAATGTGTCCCTACGGGATTTGTGAACATGCGGTCTCCAGATAAGTAGCGAGACGTTCAAACAGTGTGCGTTACGCCAGCAGAATCTTTGCATTTTTCAGGATTTTAGTATGAAAAATTTCTTCTGCTGGGGTAACTTTATTCTGGTAGCTTTAAATAATGCCCATATTCCATGCGTCCAGCTGATCTAAATATATTCAGGAAAAACAGATTCTACCGTAAAATCTGCTTTTTCCTGAATATATTTAGATCAGCTGGAATATGCGCATTCTTTGAAGGGATATTTTTATTTGCCCATCAAAAATACTATTTATCATTCAGCGCAGAAGAGAGCCAGTAGGTTTTTTATGACAACCGAGAAATCCATAAGCGCACAGTTAGTATTTTAGTGCACAAGTCAGTATTTTTTTATGATTTTGGATATAACATAAGAAGCATTTTTAGTATTTTCTATTGTGCGTTTAAATGCATGCCTTAGATATGTGCGTACTACTGTAATAAGTATCTGTCAAGCTGAAAGGCTAACATTCTGCTGGCATAACGCACACTTTCAAGTCGGTCAATCATACTTGACCAAAAAACATGGAACAGCTGATCTTATTCCCACGATTTCAGGGTTGGCTCCATAGTAAAAATTGTTCGTTCGACTCAAAGTTACGATATAATTGCATTGGTATCGAGAAATCTTCAAAAAATTTATGGACTAAAAATAATCACGGTCGTAGATAGAATTGACAACCCGTTCATAAAACATTGGGTGCAGTTGTCAATTCTAACCAACTGTAAATAAATAGTGTAAAATGTGTGTAAATGTAGTACTAACAATAGCAATTAAGAAATCACGTTACTAACAAAATGGATGAAATATCTGAAATAAACGATTTATTATTATTATAATAGCAATGATAAAAATGCATATCATTTTTTTATAAATTTCATAGTAATAAAATTAATGAGTATATGGGACCGACCACACACAAGAGCGTTCTGCGTTCCGCCCGCAGTCACTGTAATATATGCGACACGGCTTGTGTTAGTATTTACATACACAGACCGCGGTTGTCAAGAACGCGCGTTCTGACCGGTGAACGAAAACTTAGACCCTGGTTCTGACGTTTGTAGAAAATACTAATTAGTATTAAGCTCGCCTTTGTACGATAATTTTATTCCGTGCAATAAAGAATTGTATTATTATTATTATTTTGGACCGCAGACAGAACGCGCTCTGTTATATTAATATAAGCTTTCAAAACTCCTCTAAATATTAGTACGGAGCTTTAGGCGCGTACTCTCCTTTTACCGGTTCTTTTAGATAAAAAAATCTTAGGTATTAGTTTCATTGATTTATTATAAAACAATATTTTGGAACTTGTAACAAATACAAAATATAATGTACAGTATGCATGCTACAAAGTCTGGAGATCGAAAAATATGTTTCATTCATATAATATACGATTAACATTTATTACTCTTAATACTCTATTTGTGTAAATAGCATAATTTCCTCTTACAATCACAACCAGAATTACAAATGGCGCGAGCCGGATTTGTAGTGGCAAGGTTTAGAGAGCAAATAGTCTACAACTTTGAGGTTGTAGCTTTAAGTATGACGTCATGCATATCCTTGAGCGAGTCCTCGAGCGCGGCGCGGTACTGGGTGCAACCGGTGCCGGGGTTCGAGTTGAAGGCGGAGGTGGCGAAGTTGACGTCATCGGGGCGCGGGTTGTAGCACGTCGCGTACCCGTCAGGCACTAGCGGCCCGTAGCACATGAACCCGTCGCACTTGCACGCCACCTGCAGCACCACCGGTCAACTGTTATGTCTAATTTACACGGGTCGAGCAGGAAGTCAAATGCAAAATTACATAATTCGTTTAGATTATATTATGTTAAGGTGTGTTAATTCGAAAACCATTTGGAGATTAAGGTTTAATAAGCCGTATTTTCGACCTTGTGATCTAAAAAACCTCATGATGATGAATATTTTTACGAAAAAGCTGCAACTTCTATTTACCTTCGTGTGACGTCACTTGAGAAATGGTTGTTTAGAAATGTGTCCTTTGCTATCAAGATAAATTTATAATAATTTGCTTCCGACTGATTTGACAGATGAGTAGACAGACAGAGACAGACCACTTTTTTATATAAGCAATCACACATCACAATCAGTATAATGTCTAAAATTCTCAAGCGACGTCCTATCCGACAATTCTTTAGAAAATCATAAAAAATAGTGGCTGGTTTATATACCAAAATAATGAAAACTATGTCTTAAAATGGCATACACCCTCTGAAAGAAGAAAAAAAGAAGACTTTTAGAAATTAAGCTATGGGAATTAGCCAAATGTAAAAACGTTTGCAAGATGGTACTAAAAAATTGTAGCTGCGTATGTATGTCGTCGGCACATCGTAGAATTGTGCATATCGTATTTTTGTTGAAATTGGGAGGGTCGCTCCTCCAGCTTCGCTCAGTTCACCAAATTTAATTACATGTAAACCTAACGTCGCACCTATTTTTGACTCAGTGAAAGATTTTCGATTTCATACTTTAAGAAGCGTGTTTATAGTTGTTGTGTAGGATCACTTCAAACGTAGAGCATCAAAATAATTCAAATTTGCTAGAAAAGCCCAAATAACATTAAACTATGGTTGCCAAATGCCATAAATAGTATTTATTTAATACTATTTATTCAAAAATTAGACTTTTTATTAAAAAAAAATAGACAAACAATCATAAGTTGTGCGTTTGGGAACGAGATCGTCGCATCCACCTTAAGAGCAGTTCCACAACGGATTGTGAAAAACCCGCTTTTTGCTAATTAAAATGTTTGAAATTCTAATTTACAGAAACAGAAACCAATCGAATTTGCGATAGCAGCATACACAAAACATAGGTAATAAGGTTTGGTTGAATAACTATTGAGTAAATTTTGAATTTAAGTGTTCTGTTTCGATTAATTAGAAAAAGGCGGGTTTTTCACAATTCGGCTGCGAAACCGCTCTTAATGGTTATGGCCGAGCTCGGTTGTCGGGCGAGATGTAGTTTTGTCGCCGGACTGACACAAAGTTACAACTTGGTGATTCTTAAGTGAGAAATTTTATCCGTATGACAAACATGAGACAATAGACTTTAATTCTATGAAGAAATAAACTTACCTGACTAGTAGATATCCTCATGTGCGCACTTTTAGCATATCCTGCATCTAAATACAGCTTCGGTATGTCGATACCATTTTCGAGCGCAATCAGTTTCAAGCCAAGAAGGTGTCTGTCAACTCCTAGTCCCTGCAATGCCTGCAAGCAATGTTAATGTTAGCACATGCGAAACTCTGTCGCGCGCCCGTGCGACAGGTACGGCTCAGTCATCATGTGATAATGATAAATTATACATACATCATTCAATGAAACTACATAATATAGTAAACATACTTAGCAACTATTCCAAATAAACATAAAAGCAACTGAAAAAAATTGTCCTCTCTATACAAAATTCAGTTTTTTATATTATTAGGTATGTAAATTTTTTTTTTCATACCCGCAGCTATGTTTCCTTGGGAAAGTTGTTCTATTTGATCAATAGATTATATAGTTTCGTTGATTGATACCTGTCTATTTACACCTGGTATATGTGCAATCGTAAACAGCGTTTAATGATTATATGTAACCAGCCCCCGTAGCACAGTGTTTAATCGCGCACGACGCGATTTCCTTGAATCACAAGTGCGAGGAGCGTGGCACGATGTTTTTGCGATTAGATTAAACAGTATGTCACGCTCCTCGCATTTGTAATTCAACTAAGTGGCATCGCGCGCGTATAAACACTGTGCTACAACATTTTGAAAATTGGGGTTTTATTAGGCCATAAGCCAAATTTAGCTTTCCTAGCAAAGTTGTGTTATTTTTCATAATTCTTGTGATAAAAATATCACAAGTCCGCTAAAAAAGTTCAAGTGACATTGCGAAGTGCGATGACAGGTTGATGGATGGATGGATGAATTTACATTTATAATACTGGACGCAGTCATTACCTGTACAGTATAATTTTTATGCGCATTAATAGCTTTCTGCATGGCGGCCATCTTCTCTTTAGGGCTGGTCTGCAAGCTCAGCATGGTCCTGGCAAAGTTCACGGACTCGATGGAACAGGAGCGGATGGTCTCGGTGCGGCCTCCCGCGTACATCCTTGTCGCCGCCGACTCGTAGTGCGCTCCCGGAATTTTGTGTAACCTGCGTTATATTCACTGAATATAATTTATTTTAATTCAGAGGAGCGATCCCGGAGTGAGAAACATTCTAAGCGAGATTTCTCGACGCTCAACAGATTAAAGGGTTTTACGTTCGAGAAGGCCCTTCAGGTACCTAATATTTGACATAGGATGGTACGTTTTCTTCAACATATGAATGTTCTGAAGTCCACAAGTTCTGCTGATCAAACTGAACCAGTTTTTCCGTGATAATATTTGAGTTTTGAACTATAGCGCGCAGAAGCCCGCGCTTACCGAGGGTGATGGGCTTTAAGTAAAGTACCAACCTATAAAAAGCGTATTGCATGGCCATTTGCAAGTAACTGTCGGGGCTTAGTTTTTGAGTTTTGATGAAGTTCTTCCCATACTTGTCGTAGGTGAAGCAGTTCAGCTCCAGGTCTGCCACTAACCTGCAAACATGAATAACTATATTGGTTACTGACCAATATGTGTTAATAATATGACTGTGTCGTAGCTGTGGTCGTTGGCAATAACGGCAATAAAGCAAGTATATTCCAAAAATGATTTGTTTCTCATTTCTCTAAAACCGTGCAGAAGTTTCAAGCAAACCATTCATATCCATATCGCACGTTTTGAAGGCAAATAAGAAAAAGAGTTACTTATACACATTTTTATTTATTTACAACTACCCACACGGGGTTATGTACGAAACAGAAAAATAATATAAAATTTTGAAAAGATTTACTAATGGGTCTAGGTGTGATGAACACCAGCACTCAATAGAATGTATCAAGACCTTTTACTCCATTTACATTTTTTGTCAAAACAGGTGGTCTGTTTTAATGACCCTATTATCACACAATAGATATATTAGATAGCCGTCCATACATCGGTGGAAATTATATTTCCTAAACTATAACAATCCAAACAACTTCCTCGTTAAATGTATCCACGATCATCCTAAATAAATACATTACAACAGGAATATACAAAACACCAACACAGTATAACAAATTTCAACCCATCCTCATATAAAGCAATGGTACAGAAAAACCACAAACTTGGTCCCAGCATCAAGTCTATTTTCTCTCACCAAGACAAAGAGGCCACTATCTATTCAGAACACAATCTCATCACCTGTCTTCATCCTAGCGAATAGATACCCAAGTTTATTAATATTACTTTAAATATTTATTCACCTGTCTAGATTATCTTGTGCTGTTTTAATCATACTTTCTACATTATCTACATTAAAGTCCAATTTAACAGGCTGCTTCGGAGACGACGAAGGTGGCTTTCCAACAGATTTATTTTGATCGCTGGAAGAGAGGAAAAAGTTTGTTTTAATTACCATAGAAAAGTTCTGTTTCATTTGTTAGTCATGGGGACTGCCGACAGAAGTGAACACTACTGTCAAAATAGAATGTCGGAGACGGTTACAGGTCCCGGCAGTAAATAATGCACACACATCGTATCGTATAGCGTCATCTCTGTCCCACGAAGCACTAACAGTCCAGTGAAAGAAACGACGCTCTACAAAGCCGAAGTGCATTATTTACTGCTGCGACCTGTACCTACTTATGATAATAGAGAAATTATCCCTAAAGAGGTGAAATACTTCTTGTGTGCAATGACCCTTGGTTGGCATGTCGGTGACGGTGACGCAAACCTATACTAAATATCGCTCATCGCGCCTAAAGAAGTTTTCACTTCAATAATATAAGAAGGTATTCAACTCACATAAAGTTAATGATGAAATCCGTCATCACAGCAATGGGTTGTCCTTCTGCCGGCGAATGTTCGTATGTGAGTCCAGTTACTCCATCAGCTCCCACAATGAACTTAAATTGTGAAAAGAATAACAAAATATATATCATTCATCGCTTAAGCCGAAGCTATCCAGAGAAATATGTCCTGCTCCAACTCTTTCATTTTACACTTTTCTATCCTGCTCAGTGGAAGCGGGCCGCTCAGAAATACAGCGATTTCAAGGTGTTTTTATTTATTCTTTTGGAATTGGATGTGTTTTTATTATGACGGCTAGGTATTTTGTATCACATTTTGTGCAACATTAATTTTTATTGTCTAAAACCTTATACCACGCAAATGAATGATATTTAGATTTTATTGGATACAGGAAAATGCAAGAAATCGTGTATCAAACGGCCGAAATATTAAGATCAAAGAGTGAAATATGACATGTATTTTTTTCATTTGTATTTTATCACAATTTCTTGGTTTAAAATGAGTTTGAAAAGTGACAAAATCATATATAAATATGTATAAGTAAACACAAACCTGAATGGTCTTGTCAAACCAGCGGTTGGCTCCGTTGCTGCCGGCGCCTCCACCGTGAATGGTCTGCGCGGCGGCGAGGTTCTGTCGCCCGTGCTTGTCGCCGCGCCACAGACCCACCGCGCCGTCCAGACAGAGCACCGCGAGGCTGCGCTCCACGTCCGAGAGGGATGCTCTGTTCTTCTTGTCTAGAAACAACCAGAAGTAACACTGTTTTACCATGCTAGCACCAACCCGGTAGCGTTTTTATCATATAGCCAATCGAGATTTCCAGTGGCGTTACAGAGGTTAATTTGCTTGTGGCCACTGGGCTTTTATGGCGTCCTCCAAGAGCGTTGGATAGCTTACATAGTCGGGGAGAGGTTCACTTATGCATCTCAACATTAGAATAATAGTATTAGGATATCTATGATTTCAACTCAATATTTAGGTAACAGAGATACTTGGATTTGAAGGGAAGCACAAAAACCTCTCCAAAAAATCTCCTTCCCAAATATCAAGCTGGCTCCGCGCCTGACTCCTTTGGCTACAGAGTTGATTTGATCGATTCGATTAATAAAATAAAAACAACATACCACTCACTCACCATCCTCGAAACTGCAAGGCGTACAGACTTGAAATTTTGCACGGAGGTTCATTATACCACGCAGGCACCCGTTAAGAAATGATTAAGTGCAAAGAATAATCTATTACTCCGCCAGCGCAGGCGGAGCAGTGGATAGACGCTAGTGTTGCTATAAAACGAACTTTCCAGTACCCTTTGTCAGTAGTTGGTATGCTTTCCCCCAGACATTTCTATTTTCCGAAGTTAGCATGCCAACTGGAGCCGTCGAAGGTTGTTGAGAGAGATCTTTCACAATTTTCAGTTGTTGTGCGATCTGTTCTTCGTTTAATCGTTGACCATCTTCTCCCCACAAGTCGACATGAAATATCTGAAAAATAGATATCACCATCAAGTAAGGAAGTGGATACGACATTCCTTTTTTACCTTTATAGCTACTTTAAAAGTATTTCAGAAGTTTGAACCTTCTGGGTTTGATTGGGGGCCATCCATCTACGGAATACAGTATATATAACAAAGGAAGGTTAGTAGTGTGAACTAATGTGCAATATTACTATTATTATCTTTAGTAATTTTACAGCCACATAATGAAATAATTGGTAATTTATATTCCTGTGTGATTGTTATGATATATTAATACGATCTTGTTACAGGTATCACGGTTATTTGGTCTTACAGTAAACATAACATAGGAGGGTTTAGTAATGTGCAATATTACTATTATTATATCTTTAGTCATTTTACAGCCACACCACCACCATTGCTTAGTCACAAAGCCTTAGTGAAATAAATGCTAATTTATATTCTTACGTGATTGTTATGCATCACTGTTATATGCTTGCTATCGTTAAAGGATAATGTGTCTTTCGTTTCTCCCGGTATCCGGCAGGTGCCAAATATTTTTTTGTATTGTGACATGTCCAACGGACTTTTGCCCATCATTTCAACAGGAATTGCATTTCTAAAAACAAAATAATTTGTATAAATTTTCAAAGTTATAAATTAACTTTAAAATGGTTTAATTAATAAATTAATAAGCAATGTGCAAGTAATAACATTTTTGGAAAATGGAGCACGTTTTGTAATATGTATTGGAAGAATATGTTGTTTTATCTTATGGATGATTGATAAATCCTTCCTACTTAGGGAGTAAATGTTGATAAAATAAATAATCAATGGCTCCATTGACGTATGGCTCCATTAGAAAAAATATTCTAGGGGTGAAGCCAGAGTAAATATATTTATAGAGTAGTGAATCCTAGTACAAACGCTCAGATTCGAACTCTCACACGCAGATACGTGCTCTACACACCGCCGCGCCGAGATTTGTATGGAGACTTCCCCGGACTTCGTTTAGACGGGGCATGTAAAGTACGCATCTGTGTGCGTGAGTTTGATTCAGAGCGTTTTACTAAGATTCACTACTCTATAAATATACTTACTCTGGTGCAGCCTTGAGTTTTTCATGTAGATTAGCGACACGCTACAGAATAAACAATTTTAGCTACTGACTATATGGCTCGAATCACATGCAGCATGGTTGATCCCAGGATTCCCAAGGATTGCAAGTGCACCACCTGGCACCCCCTGCCAGCGCCTGTGAGTCATGAGAATAATAAATGATAAACTTACTCATCAATTAATGCTTTGTAATCGAGAGCAGCAACCAATGTTTTGGCAGCATAACTCAATTGTTCGCCTTCGTTATTGAACTTTCTGAAAGGGAAGACCAGGCCAGGGCTCGAGAATACGACGACAGGATCTCGGTACTCGAGGTATGCGCTGGACAGCCACCAGTCCTCGAGCCAGTTGGTGTGCTCTTGAGCACGTTTCTCCAGGAGAGCCTTGAACAAATATTTTCTATAATTATATAAAAACACATGAAATTCGATATACGACATAGTTCGGGCCATCCGAGCCCGGCATCAGTCACTTGAAATAATTCATCTTTCATCTCAGCACTCCTCAATCTCGATGTCTTGCCATGCCATAAGTATGCAGGTAACGAATACGATAAATAATAAAATGTACAAAATTTTAGAACGGTAGGCCTGCAGTTTTTCTCATAGGTAGCGATCATAGTAACGATCTCTCAATCGTTAGCGAGTATAGGCCTAAACTCTCTGCAGGTCAATAAATCTCGCGACGTTTTAGCCTACGTCATATTTTAGCTAGGAAATACCCAGTCGCGTGTGTCGAAATTACACTATTTTTCGAATTTCATATTGTAATAGTGGAATTACTCTGAAGGGACCTATAAAAAGCTAAAGACATAATTCAGAAATAGCTTTCATTACTATAGACAAACACTCGCTCCATGGGACGACAGACGTCGTCGGTGGGGATGAGGTATTCTAGATGTCAGCGGGGGGTGACGGACGGGTGGGGTAATCGCGTGCAACTGCGCGCGTGACGTTACGTTACGTTCCTCACCGACAATCGCAATGTGCAGTCGAAGCTACCGCGCCCCCGCCAACGTCTGTCATTCTGCGGGGCGTTCCTGATCTTGTTAATCTATAGAACCAATAACCACGTCATAGAGGATTTTCCGCATCTTCCCTGGGGTCCGAGATTAATTTTTTACCTCTATCTACATGCGAAACTGAGTTATGCCGCGAACGGACAGCCACCGACGACAATTCGCTCTAAGCGTTTCCGTTTTTTGGGCGGAATCCTAAAATTACTTATTTCGCTTTGAGACGGAGGTGTAAGGACATTCCATACCTGCAACTTTTGCCCAATTCCTCCATTAGATCCAAAATCCTTAACGAGGGTTGCAGTGACAGCAAACTCTTCGTCATTGAGATGGGGCCTGACAGTCAACAAGTACTTGGTTAACGTGTCTCCAAGTTTCGGTACAGGGAGTCGCGGCAGGTCTTGTTTGATTGTCCTGGGTGCCGTTGATGCATGGCAGCAGCTAACATTAAACGATGATGCATAGATTTCCAGAGAAACGGCCTTATGTCCACACTGAAAAAAATATGGGTATACAATGACTGTGAGGTAATATTGTAATAAACTAGCTATTGCATGTTATAATACACTAGCTTTTGCCCCCGCGTTCGACCCCATGGACTTCCTAATACATGTCTAATAATCAATATCTCTTATTCTAACTTACTTCTGTCTCTTTCTAATAAGTATCGTGATATTCATTTTCTTACAGCTAAATCTTAACATCATATTTTTCCCAGGTTCTACATGGCATTTACTTTATAATTTCAAAATTTTATTAATATCTAGCCTCTGCCCGCGGCTTCACCCGCGTGGCCTACAGGAATAAAATGACTTTTTTTATCAGAAACAAACATTATAAGCGCTCTCACTCCCTCTCAATTGAATATACAAACTAACAATATCCCAAGCAAAGCTAGCGAGGCCGAAAAACGAGCATGCGAGGACGGAGAACGCGCCCGCGAGTCCGCTAGATGCTCCCGGCTTCCGCGACGTTGCGAAAAACTTTATGAACTAAAGTCGCACAATTACTCACTAAATGAATAGATGTTAGTGTGTAAAGTATTATAGTAGGAATTATGTGCCTTGCCCGCGACCCCACCTACGTTTATTCAACTCTACCCGTTTTCAGCTTGGGCGTTATTTTATTAACACCCCTTATATGTGAACAGGGTCACAACGATGATAATAAAACAAACCGCATCGATATCCGTTCAGTGGTTTGGGAGGTGTGCGTGAACAAACAGGCAGACAGACAGATTGACAGAAAATAATTCTAAAACTCGCTGATTTGTGTTCTATTACTTCCCTTTCTATTTTTATTACTTTTCTTCAATGTACAGACACACCGAGTTCTACTATTGATAAATTCTTATTAACTAGGCAAAAAACACACTTCGATATTGCTGCTTGACCCAACCCTTATTTCTCGTAGTTCCCGTCCTGATCGTGGATTGGTTATCTAAGGGGTGTTATAATAAATTGGTCCAATCACAGCGCAGAATAGCGGTGTTATAATGTAACATTATAACATTATAATATAACATTATAACATGTTATAACATGAGTCAAATAATGTAGGTAGGTACCTTAGAATAAGGTTCTAAGGTAGGTACTTATAAAACCGCTTTTGATGTTGTAATTTTTCATTATTTATACTATATTTCAGGCATAATTTTAAACGTTCCGCCGCGCCGGAACAGACTCTGTCCCGTATTTCAACGTTATTCGATTAATATTAGGCACCGCGTCGCGCATGACCGATTTATTTCAAAAAAGGCTGGAAATGGCAACGTTGTTTGATGACCAAGGTATAGGTGCAATTGAGAAGTGGAAGAAAATAATGGAAGGGTTTTCCAGGAATGAAATCCGTAACATTTTTCTAATTATATCGTTTATCTTCAGTATCCCTAGTTCCAATTGCTTTGTAGTTTGTTTTTTCGCAGATGGCATTGAAATAGACTGACGTGCGTTTACCCCGGATTTGATAAAGAGCGAATTAATGACCTTTTCAACTATGATTATAACTGCATTAAATTTTACAAATATGAGAAATCAAACAAAGATATTTTAAAACTAGCAATAAAAACACATAAAAATAAGAATGTAAAATACATGTTTTTCATTTGTCCAAGGGGAAAATTTCAAATCCCGTTTTTTGCCAAATTTAGCATTTGCCCTCTACAAGGTCAAAAAATATCTGGCAACCCTAATGGGAATAGATAAAATCTATTTTAGGTAAATGACCAATACATTTTCGCTAGGTCAGTAGCGATCTGTATGTAAGTACATAAGTGTGTTTCCTTGGAATTGTTGTTCAGTAAGGTCAGTAAATTGAAATTGAAATTATTTATTTATCTTCCAAACATAATTATTATCACACAGAAATTTGTTTTAAAAAGAATGCGACATAAAAGAATAAGCTCAGCTATATGCTGTGATAGAAATATATTCACAGCGCTGATTTTCAGCTTGTCCCCATTCTCGCAGAATGTGCACATATGAGGGTAGAAAATTGGGAAAAAATTATTTATGATGATTATGAGATTTATGATGATTAAAAGATGATATAAATATAGCATGCATTACATTTAAAAATAGAAATAATAAAAGAAGTAGATAGATAAGCTTCTTTCGATGTGACCTGTCCGTTTAAAACCGATGTAAGAAATAAGAAAAAAGAAGAGACTGGGCCCCTTATCACATTAAAATTTTTGATGGGATTTATTCTTAAGGCTCCAGTCCCCTAAAAATCAGTATTCTTGCAGAATTATCAGAAAAGAAAGATTTTATT
Organism: Ypsolopha sequella; assembly: GCA_934047225.1. NCBI lineage: Eukaryota > Metazoa > Arthropoda > Insecta > Lepidoptera > Ypsolophidae > Ypsolopha > Ypsolopha sequella. Next base: position 13,387,356 of record OW203992.1, read on the forward strand.
TTAGTTAGTAAGAAAGCAATAAATAAAATACATTTTACGTTAATTTATAGTGTGGAATTTGAAGATTTCAAAACTTATTTTTTCATTTACTTTAATGCTACTTTTAATAGGTTTTTTAGGCTTTAAACATACCTTTATTTATGTTCTACGCGTTGAGAGTCTCATTCATGCACACGTCACGTAAAAATTATGACAAAAACAAGAAATTTATTCAGGTAAAATTTATTCCCATATCTTCAACAATAATCTTACCTGGTTACTTTTTTGGATAATACTTTAGTTTTCTTATTTCGAGTGCTTTAAGTAGTTGTGATTTTATGAATTCAACCACAGATAAAATATTTTTTTTCTACTAGAAAACTATCGTTTAGCGTAGTCAAATTTAAAACACTTAGAATATAACTATTAATTAGTGAAATAACAAAAAACGGTATTTAAAAAATTATTTTAAGAACATTTATCAAATCGAAACTTATCGAGAGTTTAAAACACAAAACGCGTCGATATTTCCCTCAGTTTCGCTGGGACATCGCAGCGTTCAGACGTGTGTTGTGTGGCTCGACGTCATTTTACCTCCCGCTCGCACAGTTGCTCCCTTTCCCTCGCGTAGATTCTTATGGAGAGGTGAACTGTATCATGAAAGTTGCTCTACTTGAATATTGCACTTATCATTTAATAAGTAAACAACTATGGATAAAATATTTTAAGAAATCCCTGTTTCGATACAATAAAGTCTAATCTACGTCCGTCCGTATTACACAGCATCATAACTTTAGCACCGTAAAGATAAAGACATGAAATTTGGCACAAAAATAGCATTAATTTGCCTACATATTACATTGTAAAAAAAATATGAAAAATTTGAAATTGTTTAAAATATTTTCAAAACAAAAGTGACAAAAATAAAAAATATCCTAAAAATACAATATGGGTATCAAACTGTAGACACTAAAAAGCTGATTGTAAAAATATATACTTTTACTATATTTACTGGCACTGGTTTTGTGAAATCTTTAAAAAAACTACAATAATGTGTATGTCCGAAACTGGTAGACCGAAAAATATGAAAAAAATGACCATTATAGATCATAACTGACCAATAACCGGGAAAACTATAGTGATTTAAAAATATTAAAAAAAAAGTAAAATAAATGAAAATAAAAAATTATAAAATACAATATGGGTATCACATTGTAGGTATTAAAAAGCTTATTGTAATAATATATAGTTTGGCTATATTTAATTGCATCTATTTCGAGAAATCCTTGAAAATCTATAAAAAAATGTATGTCCCCCCCTCTTATCTCCAAAACTGGTGGACCGAAAAATATGAAAAAAATTATGGTAATATGCGTTTACGTAAAAATTACAGAAAAAATAAAGCGGTTGAGAAATTAACCAAAAAAAAATGATAAAACTAAATTTATCATCTACAATACGGAACCCTAGGTTCTGACTAGAGTCTGACTCGCAATTGGCCAGTTTTTTTTCAAGATGTTTGCGGTAGGCCGTTTTTTTGGACGGTTTTAATTTAGTTTTCGGAGTTTTTATTACTACCCTTAATTTTTACCATAAGTATCCGGTTATCCGGATAATACATTATCCGTTATCCGGATAGTAAAAATCTGCGAATAATTGCATGCCCTAATTCGCTTAGATTAAGTTATGTTAATGTGTGTTAATTCGAAAACCCGTAAAGCCGTATTTTAGAAGTTGTGGTCTAAAAAACCCACGGGGATGGCGTGACACAAATTTTATACCAGCACCGCTGTCACCACTTTTTGGAATAACTAAAGCCGAAGCTACATCCTTTTTATTACTTTACTTACTTTTATTTAAAATATCTTAAAAAGCTATCGAAGTCAGTAAAACCGACAGTCGAGATAACAACGTGCTAGACAATAATGCATCAAAACAAAAGAACATACGCAGCTGCGGTTCTTATCATTAAAACATCACATTTCTAAAACTAAATTTTTTACCTTTTTTATTGCACCTTAGTCATAATCATGGACACACAAACTGACAGACACTTAATTACCGTAAGAGTTTCTATTTTTGATATTATATTACTTAAAGAACTGATTAAATATGTGTGTGAGTATTAGGAATACATAATTTTAAATGATTTCATTGTTACGATTTGATTATTAATTTTTTACATTTCCAAATTTTATAAAGGTATTTTTTATGTCAGGCATTAGTTAAATGAAAATCTTGATGAATAAAGAAATTTTCGGGCACAACTACACGCTTTTTAGGGCATGCAGGTTTCCTTAGAGCGATAGGGCTCATCACGTTGAGACGTAATAATCGTCAGAGAAACGCGGGTGTACTTATAGGTACACGTATGGGTGGACTTATGACTTGCATCTCACAGTTCACACTCGGAACACCTCTTGACCTCTTCGGTAAAAATCTGCAAATAATTGCATGACCTATAAAATGTATTGTGTCTAAATACTAATCACTCTTACTGCTACCAATAAGCCATCTATTCCAGGTAGATTTACTTTTGTTTATTTTGCTTTTGCAAATTCATTTTGTTTGTTCCGATAAACAAACCAAACTTTGTAAATAACCGTTACTTGAATAATTAAAAATCTTCACATGTCAAATTTTAAGTAATCGTACACTCATTTAACGAAGTAGAGCAACATTCAGGTGCGGTCTCTAACATCTTAATGCAGCGGGGGGAGCGCCACTTCTAAAGCCTCAGGTAAGATGAAAGCGAAATGTTGCAAAGAGAGTCTGGGGCCTTAACTAAAACTAAAACAGAATAAAACTTACCAAAGTTTGGACTGCACCACCTGCCCTTCGAATCATTTTACAATTTAAATCTGTAACAAAATATCACTTAAGTTTATAACTCTTGTAACTGCAAATGGAGCAGTGGGCAAAAGGTTAGTAGATAATGTTCTTTCATTAAAAATGGCCCTAGCATCAATAAGTTGTAGATTTTGTTTTTCAGAGATCTTGGTTTATTCACTTAACTCTTTGATCTAATTTTAATTATTCTTTCACAATAACAAAATCTGTTAGGCCCACAGAGGTGATTAAATCAAACAGAGTTGAAGTTTAAAGAAGGCTATGGTAGCACTCCTTATTTTATCAGTCAGTACCAGAGGTAAAATATAGAAAACATAAAAAAAAATGTAAGCTTTTATTTAACTTTAATTTTAATTTCATAACTTTTATCTGTTAGTTTGTTAGTTTGGTATGTCTGGGTTAAATTTTGATACTGAAATTTAAACCAGTTTCCCCAAACCAATTGAGCTGAAATTTTTGCACACTCTTTAAATCCAAAATGGCAGATTAAACCTGAACCACCTCTATAATACATAAAAAGAACATTTTTAAAAACAAGCTTTTAATTAAGCCATGGACTAATAAAACAAATAAAATAAGTCTAGATCGCTGAAAGTATTTACAATATTTTATGTAAAATTTTTTTTATGAGTTTATGAATGATATGTTCATAAAAGTAATTAATCCTTTATTCCCAATGACAACTGTGACAGTGTTACTTGCTGGGCAAAAACATAATTTCACAACAAATTTAAGGCAAATTCAGAATGTCACTTCACTCACCTGGGTTAATGAGATCCCATAATAGATCCCTAATAAAACAATAAAACTAGTATAGCAATATGCCACAGTTAACAATTTTTCAAAATCATCAAAATCGTTCCATCCCTTGCAAAATTATTGACCATTTTGCATCAACTGACTTTTGAAATTGCCCAGGGTGAACGCACTTGGCTGTGACGTTATTAGGTCTGAATGCCCCGCACCTGCTAAGCTTCACCGTCACGAAGCAATTAAAAAGAGGAGTTGGCGTATGAATACTGAATGTTACGATCAATGGCGTCATAACATCACAGAAGGGGGAGATTGCGATTGGTGGCATGTGCTCTGTGATTGGTGGAATGGCGGAGCCAACCTTCCCTGTGCCCCTCTTTTTCACCCACTTTCAGTATCAGTATTTTCCCTGGAAAAATGAACTATCGGCAACACCTCTTCTTAATTGCTCCATGTTCGCCATTCATTCAGTGATCATTTTGTACTAAAGAACGGGCATTATCTTGTGTACTTTGCTTATATTACCGGGGAACTAAATCTGTTACTTTTTTGCTTATTATTTTTTTTTTGTTCATAAATAACTAACATAACAGCATTCCTTTTCTTTATTTAAAACAATAAAACACTGCTTTTTCACTCCCAACACTTTCGGCCGGTACAAATACAAGTTGCTCTCGATTTAGAGTTCTATTTGCTTGATGGTCAACTATTTAATTACAAAGATAAACTTGTATTAACCGACTACATTCACAGTTTGTCATCACGTTGCCTGTCGATATAGATGTTTTGGATGGACTCCCAGTTTAACAGTCTATGAAATGGACCAGTCCACTGATGGTCAGTGAACCGTTGATGCGTTGATTGTAAGTAGACCGGTCCAGTCCAATCATTGAATACTCATCGCTAACCCCCATCTATTTACATAAATCAGAATCAACAAAAAATTTAAAATATGTGTATTTATTTTTATACCATGCCAAGTTGGGAATGTGACAAACTGGTAAATATTAGCTTCTTGGTAGAATTGGTTAATTTAATATGATATTTGCACTGTTACAACACTTCTATTTTTTTGGTGATAAGTATCCAGGTCGATTCAAATGAAAACTTAAAAAATAAAATTGTACTTAGGTAGATACCTAAATGAAATGAAATTAATTTAGCTGCATACTTACATTGAATTGGCCTCGGACTGCAGCAGAAAAATGCAATCTGCTTTGGAAAAAGTTGTTTGTTGCCAACTTGCCTTGCCTACAAGACCACTTTCATTTATTTATTTGTATTAGGTATGTATCTTATGTATTACTTTTACTTTACTTTACTCTTTGAGCTAAATCAAACCAAAAGCAAATCTACTGTCGGATAGCCGTTCATAGATTAAAAATTTCGTCAGGTTCCAACACTGACAGCAGGATAGTGTATATAGTTTTCAACGCGTGAAACAGAGATAAAATTAAAACCGGTAGCGCGACGCAACGCCTAGTTTATGAACGCGCCTTGTGCCAAAGGTGAACCCATAGAGTAAATTATATATTGGGTGAACCTCAGATATTGGGAAGGTGAACAAGCAAGGAGCTGACAGTTCCATTCTGGCTGAAAATTTAAAAGGAGGTGACTCTTGTCGACTGGTTCGGTCAACAAACCACACAAACTATATAGACGGATTTTTAACGTAACTGCCGTTATTTATCCGCTTTATATTATGGCCAAATAAAAGTTAAACAGTTATGAGGGATTCCGAATTTTATAAGAGATCTTTTAAAAAAAAACCTTGTTTCCAAATTACACGACAGATGTCGTTGACGAAACGAGGTCTGACTGAGTGTTGCCGATGGGCGCTTATCGTAGAGCGACTCTACCACAGACTGTGATTCTACGGTACGGTACGGCGCGGCGCTTATACAAGGTGAATTTATGACATCGTCCAAATTCATACTGGTGGTTTAGTAAGTGATCAGTGTCATGAATCAATAACAATTTTGTTGAAATTCGTAACATGAAATTTCGACTCCCCATAGTGATTCACTCGGGAGTGAAACTGAATTTCTATGGGAAGCCGAAATTTCAATTTACTAATTTCACAAAAATTGTTACTGATCCAAGATACTGATCACTTATTAAGCCTCCGGTATGAATTTGGATGATGATCAAAAAGTCACCTTGTATAATGTTGCTCCGTACCTACTAAAGAGTACATTATATATCTGGTACCTACCTAACGGCACGGCACGATCTTTTTTACCGTCATCGTCCTCCTCGTCGGAACTCATGTTTCAAAGCGATTTGAACAAAACACTGAGTGACGGGATGCTTAGTAACTACATACTACATAACGTGTTTTGTAAACATTTTGTTGGAAAATTGGCATAGCGGTCACGGCTTAAAAAACATCAATGTTTAAATCATGTTTCTTTTTTATTAAAACACAATGATTTTGTTCTTTAAAAAAAAAACCGATCAGGTGGGAGTCAGATTGCGTATTGTGGATGATTTTTTCGTGAATTTCTCAATCCACATAAAAATAAACATTACAAATGAACTTAATTAATTTAGCCCTATAGTCTCCTTAATTTACAAAAACGTATAATTATTTCCGCTAACAAGCGAAATAAATCAAAACCTATGTAAATAAATATTGGCTTTAAATCGCTATAGTTTTCCTTTAATTGGCCAATTATGATCCAATCCAATTATGAAACTCCATTAGCTACTTCCCTGAACAACCTTTTCCGATAATCTTCGTGCTGGCAGGCCGCGGACGGTGGGTGCGGTTGTAGTAGGGTGGGGAAAAAAATGAAAAAAAAGGTGGGCTAAGCGACTATAATTTTTTTTTCAAACTGTTGCTCTGTACTCCCTGTGCACCCAAAAAAAAAATTAAATCGATCTGGTGATAGGAAGGGGTTGCCAGCGTTAATTAAAAGTACCAAAATAATAATAATTTTCATGTGGGCTCAGATATCAGCCGGCGAACGCGTCATCGCGCTCACGGCTCACGGTGGCTTGGTACTTTTAATTAACGCTGGCAACCCCTTCCCAGTCCCACCACCCGTGTCTATAGCATAAGAAATGTAATATATAATTTAAAAATTAGTGGTAAGAGTATAAGTCTCATGTGGGTACCTTCTCATAAGGGTATCACCGGAAACGAAATCGCTGATAAAACAGCTAAAAATCCTTGCGATGAAGACCACTCCATGGACCTTAAGATACCATTTACTGACTTCCACACTCAATTGACAGAGAACCTGAAATCATTATGGGTTAATTATTGGAAAGAAGTAAGCAAAGAAAAAGGGAAATGGTACGCTGAGATCTAAAAAAACCCGCCCGCCCAACCTTGGTACCACAGAAACAAGGCAGTGAATTCCAGAAAATATGTCACGACTCTAAACAGAATGCGATTCGGTCATTGCCAAACCCGTACTCACCTATTCAGACTTAAACTGGTTGAAGACTCCAAATGCATTTACTGCGATGAGGAAAACGCTGATTTGAGCCACTTAGTATTCAAATGTCAACAGTTTGGCATTCACAGACTAATTCTTGTGACAGAACTCGATGATATTTGTGAATCTGGTACAACCAAGGAACTTTTAAGTTCCTCGGCAACAACAACGCGCCTCCTACAAGATCTTTTGGCCGATCCAAAATACTTTACACCCCTGTACAAATTTATTATTAACACTGTAAATAAACTTGGATAAAATTGATGTGAAAGTGATAGAAGAAAAAAGAAAACAATAACTACGGGCTCAAAAGGACAAGAATCCAGAGCCGTTAAAATATTAATAAAAATAAAAAACCCACCACCCGATCGATTAAAAATGTTTTTTGGGTGCACAGGGAGTACAGAGCAACTGTTTGAAAAAAAAGTTAAAGTCGCTGAACCCACATTTTTTTCCCCACCACACTACACCCGCACCCACCGCTCGCGGCCTGCCAGCACGAAGATTATCGGAAAAGGTTGTTCAGGGAAGTAGCTAACGGAGTTTCAATAGGTACAGCTGAAGCCACATAACCGATTTGGTCGCTAGCTCTTAGACTATAATTTTTTTCGGTCTTCCAGTTTCGGAGATAAAGGGGGGGACACACATATTTTTGTTTTTTTTTTAAGATTTCTCGAAACCAGTGCCAGTAAATATAGTAAAAGTACCTATATACTTTTACAATCAGCTGTATTTTTAGGATATTTTTTCTTGTTCTCACTTTTGTTTTTGAAATATTCTGAACAATTCAAATTTTTCATATATTTTTTTTACACCGTGATATGTGGGCAAATTAATGCTATTTTTGTGCCTTTCAAGTCTTTATCTTTAAAGGGGTGCTTAAGTTATGAGGCTGTGACATACGGACGGACGAACAACGTAGTCTCACCATAAAGGTTCCTTTTAGGTACAGTGGAGACCGCATCAAGTAAGACACATTGGACTTTGTACCTATCTTATATTCTTCTCTGTAGGGGCTAATGTCGTACTGCAAGTGTATAGCTTGATGTGGTCTCCACTGTACTATGGAACCCTAAAAAGGTGTTTTTTTCCAACCCTAGCCTCTGGTAACTGGTATTATCATGAGAGCCAGTGACGATAAAGGTCTAACCTTTGAGGTCTTGGTAAATTTGATTTTATGTCGGGCGTGAAACTCTCGAGACTACACTACAATAAAAGTAAACGTAATTGTAAGTCTCACATTTATTCATGATTTGTCACATTGATTGATTTTTATATTACAATTCACCATTCTTTATCATCAGCGCAGAATTATATTGCATGTAATAAATAATTTTATCACATTCAGTGTTTAATATACTTAGAAAACAAAAAAACAGTAGTTTCAAAAAAACAGAAGTTCATATCCACAAATTAGCTTTTACCATGGATACACTAGAGCGGAATCCTTAGCTTTTGATTTATTATATTATTGTTCAGAATGACATAGATAAATATATGCGTCACATTACACTTAAAATTCAAAAACATAATATGCGCCACTGTATTCCAAAACGTAGGTGATTTATGACCCTCCTTTGTGCAATGCACTTTTAGTCATTAAGCAGGAATAAAATTATAAACGGCGCACAGGGCGTCATTAACCAGATACAATTTTCTTACAAATTTCGGTCTCTAGGTAGGAACTACCTATCATTTACGTTTGTTGCTTAAGACAATTACATGTTTACTATTTATGTATTTTCTGATGCCTCCATGACGAACAGAAACCATTCATTAATTTAGACATAACATCTTGCACCAATGCTATGTTAATGGTATGGTCACTTAAATCATGGAAAACCACAGCTTTTTCTGATAGCGTCAAGATACATTTCTATTTATTATTAAATTATAAGAGAAGTTAAATATTTCACATTTTATTACACTTGCAGGAGATCAATTTAATCAAAACGCGTTCAGTACATTATAGTAAACGAATTTTGTAGGTAGTTAACACGTAATAAGAGTTTTGTAACACGTGCACAGTCTTTTATAAAGTTCATTTTTATACGTGAATAATTAAAATAAGTTTATCTTACGACTAAAATAATAAGATCATTATTTACTACATTAGCAGATACAACTGCAAAAGAAATACATGATTTTGTAGATAATTACTAAAAATTAACAGCTCGATTACAAAAAAAGACTACTCCTCGTAATGACCCGGCCCGGTCTATATGCCGCCGGTTTTACGTCAACTTTTAAGAGTATTTGTGTTCAGGGCGTAAAAACAATACGCTAATATGCGACTGTTACCACATGCCCTATTTTTGGCAGGTGTTCAACCTTTACTTATGGACAGACTGATTCTGACCAGTTTTTTTAAATGTTTTATTCAGTATGAATGTGATGTCATTAAATAAGAGCATGAGAAATGTCCTATTTACACCATGAGTTGCAAATAACATCATCCTAACGTTTCTCATCATGGAGACGGAACAGAGTTCTGGGTCTTAAACGGCCCGGTCCGTTGGTCATTTCGTTTAACTCATAATCCAGATGGTGTCAAGTACTCGATCGTAAATTGTCTAAATTGCTACAATGTAAGAATATTAATTGTGGGACAGTGTTTTATCCTTGTTCAATCGATTCACCAATATTTCTCTACTTGTTGTGCAGTATCCAACTAAGTTTGAAATTATGATTTATTCATCAAGATATGAATGTTTCGCTGTCCCTGGTTTCTTTATAAATAATGTTCAAAGAATATACCAAGAATACAGAATCTCATTTAAGTTGATTGCGGTGTTGTATCAGTCGATTGCCTGTGAGCGCTCGAGCGCAATTCACGTCTTGGGCCAACATTAGAAGCACCCTCCTCCGAAGATTTCCTTCCTTTCTTTCCCCTTCCTCTCCGAGCCCCATCGACGGCGGTATTCTCTTCGCTGTGATTACTTTCATCTAAGTTGTCACCTTCCTTATTTGTTCTATTGCTGGAACAATCAACAGCGCTTTGATAGTTGTCAATACCGGGTTGTATACTAGAGTCGTCACGAGTGGGTAAAATTTTCGACATTGATTGCATCTTTTCTTCTTTATCGGCATGCAATTCTAATGCCAATTTATTGGACTCGAAGTCCGGTGGTTTACCTCCGGTTCTAATGACAGTCGATGGTGCTATTAAATCTTCGAGATCCATTTCTCCTGTATTAGTCGGTGTGGTCGTTTTATTATCCAGTTTGGGATTCATTTCGGAAGGTACAGACTCTTTAACTTTTTTGCTAACAGTCGATTCATGCTGCAGTAGCGTCAAGTTTTCTGGTTCACTCGTCATCTCGTCATGTGTACGTTTAAGACTTAATGGAATGTTCGCGCTTACATCCTCGCCTTGAAGCGCGCGAGCGATGTACTCCGATGAATTTTTGCTTAATTTCTCAAATATTTCTTTATCTTCCTTCGCTTTCTTTCCTTCGGCTGCGCTCACGAGGCTGGCGCTAAGCGCTCCGGATGCCATCTGTTCTAATAACATTTTGCTTATATCAATATCTTTCTTATCTCCTTTCAAAAGTTTCTCCTGCACGGCGGCAAACTCTGGAGGTATTTGCGATCTCAGGTGATCGTAATGAGATTTTTTCTTTTCTAATTTAGATAGGTCGGTCGCTTCGTGACCATCACTATCCCGCTTCTGTTTTTCGGCTTTAAGCAGCGCGTCATAGTTGAATGACTGCTTAGAGAGTGATTCCAGGAGGTAGGTTTCTGGCGGTAGGAATATGTTGGACATTTGACTGGAGGACTGCGTGGAAGTCTTCTGTTGGCGAGAGTGTGAGGCGGAGCTGGTGACGACGGTGGAGGACTTGGGCGCGGCTGTCGTCTTAGTGGCGGAGCGCGCGTGCGCCGTGTGCATCGTGCTCGTGCCGGACGTGGCCGCCAGGCTGCCACTCAGCAGCCCGAGTGCGTCGTACGCCGACGACATACCGCCATGCATGCCGAATGGGTTCAGACCGCTAAGTCCGAGCTGCGGGTACAGCATGTTAGGGTTTGGGAACACGAACGGGAATTGTGAGTTACTGCTCGCCTTGGAACTCGATGAGCCGCCCGCTTCTGACGGTTTACGAGACTTGTTTTTGCTATCCATCGAGCCGGCCGCTCCGAGAGCGCTCATGTCCAGCGACGAGAGACCCGGCAAACCGAGTCCCGCGAGATTAGCGAAAAGGTTTCCTCCTAGTAGGTTCGGCATGGTGTTGAACGAGCTCAGCAGTGGATTATTTTTCGGATCGAAGCTGCTGAGGCTCGACAGCAACTTGGGATCGAAAGTGTTCAATAGTTTGGGATCGAACTGAGTCAAGTTAGAGAGCGTACTGGCGAGTGTTTTGGGGTCGAAGGCGCTCAGACTGGCGAGCAGGGCCGGGTTGAGTCCGGCGAGGTTCTGCGTGAGGTGCGCGCTCGAGGAGAGCACGTTAGTGGAGGAGGCGTCGAGCGAGGGCGGACGGCCCTTCTTGCGCTCCCCCTGGCCTGCGGCGGACTGCATGGGCGAGTGTCTCGGCGCGCGCACGTCCTGTGGCAGCTTCACGTGCTCCTTGATGCCCTCGGTCCACTTGGGGTCGATGTCGTACATGGGGTTCTCGGCGATCCACTGCGCGAGGTACTTGAGCTGCGGCGCCTTGTTGCCGACTATGCGCTTGCCAGTGACGCGGTGCACGACGGGCACGTGCTCGTCGGGCGCGAGCCGCGGCGGCACCGCGCTACTACTGCGACGTGTGCGGTCCGCGCTCGCCGCCGCCGCCTGCTCCGCGAGCCACTTGTTCACTTTCTGCTCGTGCGAGAACGATTTGACGCCCGAAGAGGAGCTGCTCTTCTGCGCTTTACTGTGGCTCGTCTGCTCGAGTGACTGTTGCAGGAACGAGGAGAGCTCCTTGGGCGTAGACTGAGGCGAGGGCACGTTGGTGACAGTTACGGAGAAGGGTTTTTGCGCTGCGGAGTGCGCGGGCGAGGCGCTCGGCGGGGCAACCGGCGTCACACTCACGTTCGGCAGGATCGACGACTTGCCACGACTCAGCTCTAGCGATCCAGAGCTCGAGCATGGGCCTTGTGTTTTAGCGGCGGACAGTCCTAGAACTATTTCGTCAAGCTTCTTTCGTTTTTTCTCTTTGCCTACTATTTGCTCCTGGGCAGGCTGTAACAAAGAAAAGTGGTGTGAGTTTCAGACCTATATTAATACAAGCTTTTTCCGTGGCTTCCCAGTTTTATAGTTTTGAGGGTTCCATATTTAAATAAGAGAATACGAAACTGTCCATCGGTCTATATGCTAGCTTCTGTTACGGACTACTTTGCCACTGGTCACAAGACTTGACCAAACTATTGATATTGACTTTGTTGGGGACTCTGCCTGAATATCTGGCCAAGCGACAGGCTTCTTTTTGATAAAAATTAATAGTATATTTTAAATGATTTGGACTTTCAATAGTCACAAACTCTTTTCTTGTTTTGTTTCGTGCCTTACGCATTTGCCCTGCACGTCTTGTGCTCTGCCACGTAGATATTCAGAATTACATAATTTTCAGCCTGTTATCAACCAAAACCTAAGACAAATAGTAGCGTATGTCCAAAATAAAAACAGTCAAGATTAAAACAGTCAAAGAATTTTGAACATTGCTTATGTAGTTCCAGTTAAAACAGACAAACTTTTCCTCTACATTTATACAAGGTATCCTAAAAGAAAGTTTATATTTGATTAGCTTACTAAGAAACCGCAACAATGAAAGAGAAAAGCTCATAGCGACTGAATTACTAGAAGCCGGGCAATAGATTGACAACACTTGATCAAATATTTTCTTTAAGGGCACCTTGCATTGGTGTGTATAACTTAGCAAACATTTTAGATGCCTAATCACCGAATACACAAACGTCACTTAAAGTGAAGAGCTGCTTAGACATTCTGTTATCTCGTTCATTCAGACGATTTTTAAACACAACACTATAGCACCTGATATTGAGCACCTCATTTTGCATAAAGTAGAACTGAACTCTAGCTAGACGTTTCATTCTTGTTTAAAATAGCGCGCTCTGAGCCATGGCTGTTACAACAACCGACATTGCGCGTACGGTCGAATTTTTTTTGAGGTATCCATTGCATTCTCATATGTCGTTACCAAATGAATCATTAATATGAAATATTATGATTTTACATATTTAATATTGTTAACATAACAGATGATCATGCGAAGTAATGCGAGGTATTACACTCTTAAGGAGTTCCTAAGCCTAAGTGACGTTTGTGAATTCGGGCGGTTAGATTGATAGTTTAGTTGGGACTGTAAAATAATTTATACTTGCGATTGTCGGCACTTGATGAAACAAAGATAGAATCTTGATTTTTAAACATTTGACTTTCAAAGCTTCTATCGGATAGAAGGAAACTAGCTTTGATAGAACTTGATATTATTATGCTCTGTTGTCGTGTTCAAGTGGTTGTAACTAAAAGGTTGTTTGTTTTCCTGAATAAAGTAAAACTAAATGAAAAAAATCACTTACGACATTCTTCCTCTTCATCAGTTTACTAAGCGTGTCGTCAAGACGGCTTTTAGCAGGCGGTGCGGGGTCCTGCGGCGAGGGCGCAGCGGCGGGCGTGCGTCGGCCCATAGAGAAGTCCTGCGCCTCGCTGAGGTCGAGCGGCGCGGAGAGGTCGACGGGCGCGGCGGCGGCGGGGGGCGCGGGTGGGGCGACGGGCGAGGGGCGCTGGTGCGCAGGTGGCGGCGCGGGCGTGGACCGTCGCGAGCCGGAGTCGCTGGAGGCGTCATCACGCTCGTAGCCCCCGGCTGCCGTTTTACCTTCGCGCGGGGCGGAGTGCGCGGCGCGGGGGGAGGACAGGAGCGCGTGAAGCTTGGCGCGCTCGGTCTCCACGTCAATGGCAATATGACGCTTTTGCCCGTGTTTGCGCTCGTCAGCACCCGCCTTGTGCTCGCCGGCGGCGGCGGCGGCGGGCCATTCGCAGTTCTGGACCGCGTGCGCTATATGGTGTAGTCTGGTCTCGAGGGCGCGCTCCGTGAACCAGTGGTTCGGCGGCAGTGAGTCCTCGTTTCTCCCCAATTTCGCTAAAGTTTCCAACTCCGAGAGCGCATCGTTGTCCTCGTCTCTATCGCCAGCGTTAGAGGTGCGCTTGCTTCTCCGTCTCAGCGACATTCTAGGCTCATAACTAGAATCTTCAGAATTCTTTGTGTCGTCATCCTCGTCGGATGAGAGCTTCTGCGATTCAGTTTTCTTGGGTGTCTTCTGTCCGGCGTAGTAGGTGGTGGCGGCGTCGGCGAAGGGCAGCTTCGGGTCGCAGAAGAGCTTGTGGTATGTGTCTCCGAGGCCGTGCTTGCAGACGCCGTGCACGAGTAGCTTGTCGTGCCGCGCGGGCTGCCACCAGGGCGGCGTGTCGGCCGAGCGCTCGCACAGCGCGAGGCGCGCGTCCAGCGCTCCGTGCGGCGCCACCTCCTCGCGCAGCACGCGGAGCAAGTCGATCCTGCACACACAACATGAAGATCTCACATCTTATACACGCTGGGAAGTTCTAATGTTTTCTTAAGTTTCTTTCGTTATACAAACAAGAAAAAGTACTCCTTAACTTTTAAAGTACTTTTGCCTTCACAGATTTAAAAAAAAGAAAAATGTAATCATCGAATATACGGTAAAAGTGGAGGGTTCTGGAGCGCATAAAGACTTAATTGAGGACAGATCCGCTTCTCAAGAGTCATGTCGAATCCTACTATAACCGTAATTGACTCAAAAACAAGTACATTGAGTTTAAATATAAATTACTGAATATGAATTTTTGCAGGCACTGAATTAAATTATTTATTTGTTACAATTTATTTATCTTTATGTTGTAATTTAGACATGTGATTCCAGTTCTAATTCAGATAAGTTAATCTTATTTAAAAAAAACACAGTAAACACAATAAAACAAAGTATCTAGTGTTATTAGTCATTACCAGAGATGGGAGATGGTAGTGCAATTTTTTTGTAAAGTTCTAGTGAAAGTTGAAAATCGTTTGTAAATTCTATGACATCAACGTCTTTTTCAATTTGAGGAAATATAGTTAAATATAGTATTCCGTTGCTAGTATTAAATGTTAATATTTTTATTTCTCCAAGTTCAATAAGAGCTTAAAGAAAAATTGCACTACCTATTCCCATCTATTGTTATTACATACCTTTCTAAAGTAGCAATAGCCCTCTCTTCACCTATCGGCTCAGCTTTCAAGTCAGCTCTGGTTGGCAGCTCCGCTTCTCCCACCGACAAGCCGCATTGTCTCTTGCACATCGCCATGAAAGCTTTGAGGTAGTCTGTCAGCGCGTCATCGCTCTTCGAGTCTAATCGTGCTAGAGCTCTGAACCGTCCCCATCGCAGACTCTTGGTGGTGGGATCAAACTCGACGCCGTACGAGGCGACGGTGCGACGGAACGCCTCCTCGTCGGCGCGCGTCCATCGCCACTGCGACGCCTCGTCACGAGCAAACTGGTCTAGTCGTTCCCGACGCTCCATCTGTGCAAATAAATTATTCGTTCAATACGGAATAAGTCATCAGAGAACTGTAAGACACCAAGGAGTTCCCCAGAAAAAAAAAAATTATCGCAATGATTGGATGACACAGTAAAACAGTGTATAATATGTTACAAAAAGGACACGGCTCAGCGCGATGCTGTGATGCGATGATAGCGCTGATTTTCAGCTGTTCCTGTTATCGTACCTTGGCTTTTTGCTGCATCTTGAGTTCCTCTCGCTTGTAGTTGCGCTGGTAGGCGGTGATGAGACGACGCAGGCGCGTGTTGAGGTCCTGCATCGAGGGCCACTGATGCGAGCCCACTGCGCTTCCGTCGCCCTCGTCGTCGGGGCGCGGGGAGGGCGCGGGGGAGGTGGCGCCGGCGCCGCTCGACACCTCGTCGGTGCAGTCCTCGTCGCCGACGCCTGACCCGCGGACCTTACGCTCTTCGCTCCTGAAAAACACTTGTATTTGGAATAGGCGTCCGGATTTTTTTTAAAGTTTAGTTTTATTGTAAGCAATAAGCGCAATATCGTTCCAATGGTTTAGTTAGTAGGGTACTGGGCTAGGAGAGAGTAAAGTTGGACTGACTTGATGTCTGTGCACTCAGCGTCGTCGGGCGGGCCCAGCTTGTCGACGAAACAGAGTTGCGGGTCGGAGCGCATGGCGAGATAGTTCTCATAGCCGTGCACGTAGGTGCCCACTAGCAGGGACACGTCGCACTCGCTGTCCCACCAGAGTCGCGGCGGAGCACTGTCTACGCCGCGCGGCACGCGCATTCCCAGCCCGCTGCACATATAACGTTACGCGTTAATAACGGTCGTTACGGGCGCATCAACTTAGTTGTGGGCGTGACCACATGTAATGCTATTTCATTTCGTTATACAACGTGCACGCTCGATGAAACTTCCGAAATTTCGCCGCGGGCACAAAACTGAAAACGTGTGCCAGGAAAAACAACATCTTGGCAATACATGAAGTATTTAAAACACATTATTGGTTAAAATGAATCTACAGATTACGTTTTCAATGCGCCATTAGTATTATTTTTAGATTTTATCTATAACAATAAAAACACATTCGGCTACACTATCGGTAAAAAAAAAACGTTAAAATTACGTTTTTAGGGGTTTGTTGTTAAGATATGATTCAAATTTCCCGATTTTCAAGTCTAATGCGGCATAGATCTACTAAATAATGTTAATGGGCTCAGCCTAATATATTATAAAACATTTCATAGACACCTCACAATTTTGTGTTTCCGTTTGTATGAAGGATTGCGCGTGATGGCGTCCTTAACGCGAGGGTATTACCTGCCCTTCTCCAACGCTTTGATATTACAGTTGTCGATCCTTTTTAGTGGGAGTGTGCCGCTCAGAAAACTCACGATTTCAAGGTTTTTTATTAGTTAATGTTTATTTGAACTATTTTAAAAATTTGTAAAATATATTGTTTCTGGAAAAAAACTAGACAAAACTAAAATCCTTTCACTTCATATATTTTCATAGCAAAACAATACGGTTATAATAAATTAAACAGTTTATTAGCTTGTTTACCATGTTTCAGAAAAATTCAAGGCTATAAAATGATATAAACTACAAAACATTTTGTAATAACGACATGAAAAACACCATGTTTTATTTTGAACATTTTTATTTATATTTTAAGGGCATGGAAATTTATTTAAAGACAAGCATTTTCGAGTAAAACACGAATACCGTCGCCTTAAGCACTGAATTCATGAGAATACTGCGACTTTATTATGTACATTACGAAAGCATAGGTAATAGCAATAAGAATAAATACCTTGCATGTACTCCATTTTCTATTTGAGTGGCATAATCTCCAATCACTTCGTGTTTGATGTAGTACATCATGCGTACTCGCAGCAATACTCTGAAATTATGAAAGGAACACTTATATCTTGTAATAACAAACACTTGTATAACACTATAATACACTTGTAACTTGATACCGCTACAGGTTTGTGGGGAGATCAAGAGTATTATAGTAACAAACACCTGAGCTCCCCGCAAACCTGTAGAGGTATTGACAAATAAAAAAATGTAAAAATCTCCTAAAAAGCCTGAAATCATTTTAAATAAAACAAAATAATTTGAAATGCCTAAACACCTAAAAAAATAGTTTCTTCGTAAGTCTGGAACCATTATTATTCATTGGTTCCAGACTTACGAATTCGATTCGGTGTAGCACATCTTAAACTTATTTGAAAGAACTAAATTTAATTTAAGCGTTCTGTCTTTGTCTTTTTGATTAAGAAAGAAAAAGACAGGACGCTTAAAATGAGTCCTGTCAAATAAGTTAAGTCGTGTTACGCCGAATCGACATAATTATCTATCAGAAATATTAACAGCGCCCGACATCTTCCACTTTAATATAGAAGAACAGTTGGCTTTTTTCACAATTTCAGGGTTGGAGCCATAGTTAAATTTGTTTGTATAAACGAGTATTAACGCCAGTTTTCAGTGACTAAAAATCAATCCTGTATTTTGAAAGTATATAACTTTAAAATATTACATTTAACATGAAATGACGGGCTTTGCTTCAACTCGAGAAGGTTTCTCACACCGTGGTCCGATTCACGACATCATTTTATGGTACGTACGAAAAGGTTTGCTGAATTTGAATATGACTGCATCGGGCTGTATGAATCGGACCGCACAGCATGAGAGTCACAAATAGTCACAATTCACACACAGTCACATTAGGTATTTGTAAGGGTAATTCCAATAGCTTAATTCCTAAAATATTTATCTTTTATATTTTTTCATAGAATATACGCCATTTTCATTATCATGGTATATACTTTGATCATTATTTGTTATGATTTTTTAAAGAATTTTCAGATATGACGTCATTTGGGGCATGTTAGGCATTATACTGATTGTGGATCTTTGCCTTGCTTATAAAAAAGTGGTCTGTCTCTGTCTGTCTTCTCATCTGTCAGTAAAGTCGGAAGCAAATTATTACAAATCTATCTTGATAGCAAAGAACACATTTCTAAAGAGCCTTTTCTCAAGTGAAGTCACACCAAGTCAAATGGAAGTTGCACCTTTTTCGTGAAAATATTCATCGGAGGTTTTATAGACAACAAGTTCTAAAATACGACTTATTAATCCTAAATCTCGTAATGGTTTTCGAATGAACACACCTTAACATAATTTAATCAAAGCGAATTTCTCCTAATTTCTCTTTTCAAATTTATTTTAAATCGTGAAATTGTCACAACAAAATTTTGAAATAATTTCAAAGATAAAATTGCAAAGATATGGTTAAACTATGATGTAAATATAATTGTATTAGTTTATTTTGGACAATGAAGCTTATACAAAAATAAACGTATTACAAAGTGAGATATAAAACGGCCTTCATATTAAAATCTCTTCATTCCAAAATAATAAATGAAAACACTTTGAAATCGCGAGATTTCTGAGCGGCCTGCTTCCACCGAGCACGATAATAAAGTGTAAAATGAAAGCGTTGGAGCAGGACCGATTTAACCGCATACCTTCGCCTTAAATACAATCTGAATCTAAGAGATTCTATGAAAATGAAAGACATCCGTGGGGGCTTAATAATTGTGATAATGTGTAAAGGTCAGGCAGGTAGAACTCACTTATTGGCGTGTCTGAAGAGATGTTTCTTGTAACTGCTTTCTAAGTAAGCTTCGCAATCATATTTCTCTGCAGAACTCCAATGGTTTTGATCTTCCCATTTCTGAATATCACTCAGTTTCGGTACATCCCTCGGTTTATTCTTTTTTTTCGCATTTCTTCCTCTGGGTACAGGATTATGTAATCCACTGTGATTTCTAGAAATAGTGACTTCGCCATTTTCACATGGTTCAATTAAATCCCAGATGAAGTTTCTTATTTTTTCGTCTCCTTTGTAATGTCGTAAACAGTAGAGGACCTACAACAAAAGACCAAGTCTGAATTAACAACATTTGGATCTAAAAATGATAAATAAAAACAAAATAAATTAATCAGTAGGCTTTGTGAACTCAGCGAAAATCTTAAATTTCCTCGGTATTAGCATGGCAAGTCATCATTAGATAATTTTCAGTAATTACAATGATAAGTGAAAGCAAAACTTACAATTATTCGTGCACAATCTTCAATCACAGGCAGCGTCCATCCTTTTCTAAATTGATTCTTGTCAATTGTCTCGTCCCATCGAGCCCACCTTAAAACAAAGAACAAACATTCAAAGACATAAAACTAAGCTCTGTCTCTAAAGAAAAACTTGTCTAAGAGACCAACCCAAAAGTAAGGAGTCCTCTTTCTATCTTAAAACATTCTGATCTGGTCCACGATCCATACACAACTTCCTCGTCCACAGGGACTCCTTCATGTCTAGGTATGTAATCATCGCTTGCATATTTTCTACCCTTTCTTCCAAGTTTGTCCTTCTTTCTTTTACTTCTAAGACTAATACCTGGAAAAAAAGAAGCAGAATTAGTATAATTAATTGATGACTATCGTATATTTGTCATCAAATAAAATATACAAAAAGTACCTTCTTCATCCTCATCTGAATCAGGAGTCTGTTCCATGTCAGACATCTCCATGGGCCCATCATCGTGTCCATACCTTTTAATGACTGTACGTTTTCTTGGTTCGGTAACAATTAAGTCTTCATCTTCTTTTTTCTCTGTAGTATCAATTTCGGCTTTCTTTGCCCATTTATTCCAAAAATCTGGATCTCTTATGTCTATATCTGATCTCTGATCTGTCGATGCAAAACTAGCTTTTGAAAATGTAGAACCTTTTTCAGATTCCATTTGAATGACTTGTGTCCTCCTAGCTAAGATCATTTCAATATCTTCCTCACAAAACTTGTCACCAGCGTTATCCTCATCCATCACCGCTCCATACGCTCCTTTTTTTAAAAGATCTTCGATTTCTTTTTTTGACATTTGCTTTACTCCAGTTTCTTTACCTTGTGTTGTATTCATACTTTGCAGAATCGCTTTATCTAATCCAAGTTTTAAGGAAGCTTTGTCAAACATTTCTCTTTCGTAACTATTGCGACATATTAGCCTATAAATCTTGACCATCTTCTGTTGGCCTATCCGATGGCATCGAGCCTGGGCTTGCAAGTCGTTCTGGGGGTTCCAATCACTGTCATAAATAATCACTGTGTCTGCAGCTGTCAAGTTAATACCCAAGCCCCCAGCTTTGGTACATAGCAAAAATACGAATCTATCAGAATCTGGTTTTGAAAACCTATCAATAGCTTCCTGGCGCAGATTTCCTCTTATCCTGCCATCAATTCTCTCGAATGGATATTTTCTAAAAACCAGATAGTCTTCTAAAATATCCAAGCATCTAACCATTTGGCTAAATATAAGAACTCTGTGTCCTCCAGCTTTTAATTTTGGCAACAACTTATCCACTAGGACCATTTTTCCAGATGACTGAATGAGTGCTTTGTAATAAGCCTCTCTATCTTCCCCGTATTGCTGTTTGTAATCAAATTGTATTTGATCTTCAGCACCGTTCAACAAATATGGATGTATACAACATTTTCTTAGTTCCATCATAGTGTTCATTAGATTTGGAATGTTTGCAGCAGAAGATGTTCCCTTTTGCAAAAAACTGAAATTTCTCTCCAATATAGCACGATAATATTTTTTCTGTATGTTTGTCAGCTCAACTTCTATTATGGTTTCTTCTTTTGGTGCTAGACTTTTCTCGACATCCTCCTTTAGTCTTCTCAGCATCATCGGTTTTAATAGGGCTTGCAATTTTTGAACTTCAGATTCTGTCTTTAGTTGACCGAATTCATTCAAGAAAGCTTCATTGCTAGAAAACTGCGAGGGTTCCAAAAAGTTCAATAGAGAAAACAATTCGTTAACATTGTTTTGTAATGGAGTACCTGATAATAAAACTCTATGTTCCAGATGAAGTTGTCGGAGCCCTTCTAATAGTTTACAATTACGGTTTTTTAATCTATGGGCCTCGTCTATGACACAAATCCTCCAATTGAAATTTTTCAATTCTTGAAAATCTGTCACAATTATTTCGAAAGTTGTTATCAAGACATTAAATTTGGTTATTTCTTTAATTGGTTCACCCTTATCATTTTTGTAGTAAAATTCATACTCTTGTATCATACTTTTGCTTTGTTGTGAACCATGGTACACAACGACATTCATGTCTGTCCAACCCTCAAATTCTCTTTGCCAGTTTGGGATTGTCGATAAAGGAGCTATTATGAGATAAGGCCCTCTTATATCATACTCCCAAACAGAATTTACGAATGTTAAACTTTGTATAGTCTTACCAAGTCCCATTTCATCTGCCAGAATACAGTTTCGATTGTTGTGCCAAGAAAACAGTAACCAATTCAATCCTTCTAATTGATAAGGTCTTAAAGTATTTCCTCCTTTATAAAGGGGAGATTCTTTGATCTGTACCCAGCTATCCGCAGGAGGTCTTCTCTTAAACTTCCATTTATCTTTTGGCGGAATTTCAGTGAATATTTTAAATTGTTTTATTTTATCAACGTCAACGTCTTCTTCTAATTCCCAGGTACTATCTTCATATTGTAAACTCTTCCATTTTACTAAATAGTGTTTAACAACAGTGTCATTGGCTGGGTCAACATTTTCTGAAACATCCAATATCCTTTCCACCTCAACATAATCAGGGTTAAAAGGTTCGTCGTCTAATAGCTCAAAAATATTAGTTTGTTGAGCTTGTTTTTGTTTGAAGCGTTTAATTTTCGAGAAAATACGTTTATCTCCTTTATATAATTCTTCTTCAGTTTTCCATTCGCAATGTAAATGGGAAAAGTTTCTATATTTTACGAAATACTCCTCCACATCAACTATTATCATTTTTTTGTTTTCATCAGTGACATCTGGTTCTACCTTAGTTTCTTCTTTTTTGATTTCTTCAACACTGTCCATTTTTTCAAGTGGCTCTTCTTGTATATCATTTTTATCGTCTTTCAAATCAATTTTTGGAGATTCACTTACAGGTTGCGCTTCCAACGGGCTTTCGTTTATTACCTTTGCTTCTTCTTCAGTTAAAGTTTCCTCAGGTTCAGTTTTTATTTCTGTAGGTATGGGCTCTGGCGGGGGCGGCGGCGGCGGCTCTTTAATTTCTCTTTTGCCCATTCGGGACGCCAATACATATTGCACTATCATAGAATCCTCATCAGTTGTATTAACATACATATAGTTAGGTTTAGGTGTTCCATCGGGTCTATTTCCGTCTTTGATGTCCATTTGTAATTCTTCGGGCTTGCAGTCTTTATCGCGTTTTGGTGTTGACATCGCAGAAAACTCCTCATCAGATAAGCGCAACATTACATCGTCCGTGTATTTTTTACGTTGAGTATTTCTGGCTGAGCGGCGTTTCAAGCTATCATCACCTTCAGTAGGCGGTGAAGGAGGCGGCGTAGACATCATATCATCCGGCTCTCCATCAGAATCAGGAACGATACCTCCTCGTTTTTTCTTTTTACCAGTAATGAGTTTTTTTGAAACAAGTTTCTTGGCGCTCACTGCAGGACCGCGCTTTTTCGATGACCTTTTCTTTATCGTGTGATTTAAAGAATCATCATCATCATCATCAATTATTTCTCGTTTAGCTTCAGCTTCTTCAAGCAGATCTTTGATAGCAATTTTTGATACAGGAATATCATCAAAATCAGTAACACCAGTTTCAGAGGTTTGCTCTGATACATTTTGTGTATTATTCACAGATTCCATGCCCGAAAATTCATTTGCTTTTGTATCTGAATTAATATCCTTGTCCATTAGTTCATTATTTGTGGTAGTGTCAGCGTGCATTTCTGGGCCGTCTTTTTTAGCATTCCTTTTTCTTTTTGGAGCATTTGGATCTTTCGGCTCTCTCTTCTTGCGTTCTTTAATCGGCTTATCGCCAATCTCTTTAGGTACTTTCGGAGTGCGTGGTTTGCGTTCTTTTCTTGGACCTCTTTGCTTTTTAGTTTTATCGGTACTTCCATCTTCTAAAGAAAGTATACTACTGTCTAAATTTGTAGCATCTTCACTTAAATCCACATCCACTTCTGTATTATTTTGTAGGCCTGTACCTGCTGTTACATAATCTTCAGACACAGGTAATTGATCAAGAGAAGGTATAATTGTAGCTGTATTTGGTTTTTCTTTCTTAGCTCTTGGTTTTCTAGGTTTCGCAGGGCCTTTACCACGGCCACGACCAGTGGTGCTGGTAACCTGCGGACTTTCAACCATTTTGGATCCATAGCTAGGATTTTGCAAAATACAGTTTGGACCGCCGTTGCATTTTTCGTTTGTTTCATGTTGTTGTAAAAGAGCCAATCGTTCTTGCAAGCATCTTACCTTTTCTTGGTTCTCAGGTGATGGAGGTAAGCAATATATTTCTTGTATTTGTTGTTGAATCGCAGCTCTTTCTTGATGATGAGGAGCATACATTGGTGGCAAAGCATTATGAGGCATTGTGTTCGGACCTATCATCATTATGCTTGGATTCATGTTATGTGGCATATTTGGGATCATATTAGGCTGCTGGTTACTTTGTAAATTAGGAGGCATATTAGAATGCATATTTTGAACTCCCATGGGAAGTCCTATTTGAACATTAGTCAGATTTGGGGTTGGACCCGGTGGCATATTAGTAATACTGCTGGGAACATTTGAAATATTTTGTTGCATATTATTTTGCAAATTTGGCATTGTAGGCAAACATGGTGGCG
Source organism: Ypsolopha sequella (assembly GCA_934047225.1). Classification (NCBI taxonomy): domain Eukaryota; kingdom Metazoa; phylum Arthropoda; class Insecta; order Lepidoptera; family Ypsolophidae; genus Ypsolopha; species Ypsolopha sequella. Next base: position 13,411,624 of record OW203992.1, read on the forward strand.
TTGGATTATGAGCTGGTAGATTTGATTGCATTGTATTTGTGATACCTGTATGTGGCGTGCATGGAATCGATGAATTCACGTTACTTATCGAATGACTGGGCTGAACAGGAGATTGCACGTTATTAACACTCTGACTTGTGATTGGGGGTCCAGAATGAGACGAATTCTGGAAATTAGCTTGTAGAGGCTGGACTGTATTTGGCTGCATACTGGGTGGTAGATTAGTTGGTAAGCTTGGGGCATTCCCTTGTGAAATTAAATTAGGAATACTAGTCGCAACATTGCTCTGCAAACTAGGAAATCCTTGACTTCTGTTGAGATTTATAATTGGTGCTGATTCAGGATCCACCATTGCTAAGGATAAGTTGTGTGTACTTGCTGCATGCATTTGTTGGGAGCCGCTTATTGAAGTATGGGCGTTATTACCAACTGGAGTTGCAATACTGGGTAAAGTAACGGATGTCCCCGGCTGTTGAATCAGTAATAGTTCTTTACTTAGGTTTTCAGTAGATTTCTCGGATGAGTATTGATTGGATTTACTTTTTTGTTCTTTTGATTTGTCATTCATGCTCGTTTCATCTGTTTTTTCTAATGTTTTTGTTACACCTTCACCAGATTTATCACTTTCACTCAGATTTAACTTGGTATGAGATTCAGAGTATTCTACAGAGGCACTGTTGCTTAGATTTGAGGTCAATGCTGGATCACTTGGATGATTGATAGAAGGATTATCATTTGAGGATTTTCCAACATCTATTGGTTGTAGGAACTGGCTAGGATCGTTTCCTTCAATGGTATGAAGGCCCGAGGATCTGTCTTTTTCGAGTTGACTTTTATCAATACTTTTCGATTCAAGATTTGTCCCAATCTTTGGTGAGCTTTTGTTAGTTTCGGATGTTAACGTAGTTAGTATAGGGGATTCACTTGTTTTCCTCATTTGGTCAGTGTTATCCATCTGTACTACATTGCTTAAAGGTGTTGGAACTTTATTTTGATTCCATTGCGGTGTATTGGTTACGTGCCCCATCGCTGGAGATGCTGGATTGCGTTGAAATGGGTATTCAGAACCGGCTGGCAAAACCATTTGTTCCAAGGCCTGCAATGTGTTCTGCGATCCAAAGGGGCCACCAGTTGCTGGTGGCCCCGTGGGACCCGGAGCTTGCACCGGGTTCCGAGAACCGTGCGGCGACGCGCTAGGGCCTTTCACAGGAGATATGACGGGACGGGGCGACGATTGCGGTGGCGCCGGTTGCCGCGGAGACATCTGCGCTCTCGGCGAAACTTGAGGCGAAATCTGATGAAAGGGTGGCCGGTACTGCGGACTTCCCGTCTCTAAACCGGTAGGTTTAGGTGGATTATATTGATTCGCGACGTTTACATCAAGAGGATGTTGAATTTGATGAGGTTGATAATTCATTGGCACCGCATGGTGTGGTGTTGCGTAAGGCATCTGCGAAGGTGGCGGGTGTGAGGTGGCGGCGGATGCGGGGGACGCAGGCGGCTGTCGCGCGTGGTGCAGCGGCGGCGCACCACCATGGTGCAAGTGCAGGTTCGGATGACCGCCTCCGAGCCCGCCCTGGTGACCCGCCATGTTTTGATGGGGCTGATGTTGCGAAATACTGCTGAGTGTCTGTTGACTATGTGGAATACCATATTGATGAGAGTTCACATCCATCTGCTGATGGTATGAGGGATGCTGATTAATTCTTGATGTAGTGGGTGGATGCATTTGTGTATAGCTGGGATAATTCTGTAAGAGATAATTTTGTTGTACTTACAAAATACAAAAATCTTTAAAAACAAAAACTACTCATAATTTTCAATTCTATTTACCTGCTGTTGACCATAAACAGGTTGTGTTGGAGGTTGTGGAAAATGAGGCTGTCTGGGCAAATATGCACCATTTTGTGATTGAATTCCACCTATTCCGGGGCCCTGTGGTAAAAGAATTACATGTTTTTCAGTTAAAACTTTGCTCAGTCGGTAAGACGCCAAACTCTTAATCTACACTAAGGTAGCGTTCCTAAACGCCTGGGTAAATGTAAAATTTAGACTGTCAAATTGAATTTTACATTTCTGACAAGGTATATGAACTGTTCGTTTTCACTCAGGTGGTTGTGGAACGGGTAACAGTTAATTTTTACCTTTACCTCGGCGTTTAGGACTGCTACCTTATATTATAAAGACGTATAAATAGTTATTTTGTATGTAGGGGTAATCTCTGGAACTACAGAACCAGTTTTAAAAATTCTTTTACTTTTGTAATGCTCAGACTCTTCACTTGGCTATAGTTTCTGGAGACTAGCAGTTCCCTAGGGGCGAAGTCATCAAATAAATTCGCGCGGGTGGAACAGCGGGCAAATGGCAAGTTATATAATTATAATTGAAAAAAGTATGTTGAAATTATATACATTCTAAAAGGTTGCTTTACACAAAGGTTTTAAAAATTATTTGTTTGCCAATATTGACCCGTAATCCAGAGAATCATGCACGAAGTGGCATCTCTACCATCACCATGCATATAGATATTACATGCATAATAATCATGTGCAATAAGCACCCATGCATGTTTTGACACTGGCAAGTCACATTATTTGGAAAGGGCATTTTTGTTTTTGGTTTCGTCGCCAACTTTTGTAGTTCAAGTAAGTGCTTTATAAAATAATTTTAGTAGTTCAGTTTTGCGAAGCCAAAGGCCAAGTTACGAACATTTTTGTCAATTTAGTTTTTCAGTGTTCACAGTTCCATGAGATCGAAAACAGAGCTACAAAAAATATAAAATATATCAATTTATACTTTTTTGTTTTTATCGTTAAATTTTGTAGCTGAGAATATGTAAATTTGTTATTTTATTATTTTATTTTATCACTCTCACTCCAGGCGAAAAACGCACGCAGGTGTGTTTTTTATTTTAAAAATAAGACTAAAATACCTAGCAAATGTCCGAAATGAAAAAAATATATATTATTAAAACCCATCTATTTAAGTGTGTTTGAGTTCTGTACATCATTCCTATTCGTCAAACGAGGAGAAAAAGTGTATTTTAAGACCTTAAGGGATGAAGTTGCTCACGTCCGCCGGAATTACCCTTGTCACCCTGCACGTGTCCCCCGGGTGGTGCTAAACGAGCAACAACTACTGGCTGCCGTACCCGTCCTCCAAGACCTCACGGCACAGAATTACCAAGTCGTTCAAAATCGAGGAAAATTCACACATGATTTCCAAAAACAACATGTATATACCAGAAATTAATTAAAATTTTGCATGTCTATCATGAAATTAAAAAGCCCCCCTATTTTATTTACAAGGCTATAAGAAAGCTGTAAATAAAAAATAATATGGTTCATTACCTGTTGTGGTGGATACTGATGCATTTTCTGTTGATGTTCGTATGAATGTCTGTATGTTGGGGTGATAGGTGAATATCTAGTCGGGCCTGGCCCGCCAGTCCAAACCCCCATGTCACCGATTCCTACAAAATTACATTGTGCTATGAGAGAGAAAAATGACGCAATAATCAAATTGACTAGTTTTAGAAGTACAATATTGCATACCTGGATGTTCAGGTATCCCGTACATGGGGTCGTACCCTGGGTACGAGTGCGAGGGGTGGCCATGGTGCGAGGGGTGCAGCGACGCGTGCGGCGGCTGCGGGAGGCGAGGTCGCGGCGGGTACGCGCCGTACTCGTGATACTCGGCCGCCGGTGGGCCTGCGCCGCCCGCCCCGCCCGCTTGGTTATTTGTGATACCACCTCCGCTGCTACTAAATGTTCCCAATTTTTGAATCGAGCTTTCTTGCGCCACGTTACCTTGATTATATGGTTGTCTGTAACTATAATAATTTCATTAGTAAAAACATTTAAAGTGCTTAGTTTGTCATGTCCGTATGTTGTAGCACGTTTATAAGTTATATTTTTGAGTCAAGAGTAATGAAAGTAGTCCAAAATCGTCCCTGCAACAAAAGCCAAGTGAAGTACCCAGTGAAGCATGATGGCAGTAATTCAGGTTTTGGGAATTTTACTTCTATTCGTCCATTGTTTTTATTTAAATAACTTTACAAAAATGGTATAAAAAAAAATAGAGCCACTATACTGGTTTAAGAATAACCCCCAGTCAATAAGTATAGGAGGCCTTAATTTTATTTTGTGTTTTTCACAGAAAGAGTCATTGAACCTTGTTGAACTCCTTGATCATCACTTACAAAGTCACTATTATTAATTTGGCTATATACAGTGTGTGTCCCTTCTAAGAGTGCACATCCGAAAGGGGATGCAACTAGACGCTGATTTACAGAAAAAAAAAATTGAAAATACCTTTATTATGCATAAACCACCAATTTGACCCGCGAAGTCGTAAAGCGCTGCGCGTTGATATGAATGTTATTTAAATACAAGTTTCTGTCGACATTTGTACCGACAGAAACAGACTCGAGGTCGTTGGCGACTACCCGCCCCTTAAGAATAGACGTTGCATACCAAATAAAAAACAAATCATAAATCAGCTACCATTACCATAAAAATAATACGCTAAAAGATTTTTTATTTTTTATTTTCCGTGTTTTTTATTCAGTAATAGTAAATTTTTACGTAATCCCATTACGTTTCCAACAAAAAAAATTGCAACGTTCTATAATAAATAAAATAATTTCTACGAGTGGTTATCATAAGCCACTGCTTTCGCGTTCCATACAAAGATGCTCAGGTGGAGCATTTTTTCAAGAAATTTAAAAAATATTCAAAGGGAAAATTTTTCTTTGTTTTTGTAGATATATTTTGATCTAGTTTCACCCCCTTTCGGATGTGCACTCTTACGAGGGACACACTGTATATCAAAGTAATTTTCTATGATATGATATAGAGCAGTTTAAGAAAACTCTTATTTACACCTCTCCTGTATAAAATAAATAAAATAAAAATAAAAAAGAAATATTCACAGAAGTATCGGCGAATTACAACAATGCACTAGCTCCCACCCTAATTTGCATTGTTTTATGAGAGCTAGGCTCAACCGAACCAAGTTACAAATAAATGTAGAAATTTACAAAAAAGTGAGAAAAAAGTATAATAAAAATATTATTAACTTAATTTATACATTTACAGATTATTGTATCGATACTATAACTTATAAACGTGGTACATGTATGTTAATAATAAGGCTTAGTATGCACTAGGCGGTTACCGCAATTACCGCTTGCCGCCAAATACTAATTAAGATGAAGCCTTCATCTTCTTGCTGTTTTAACTATTTGAAACTGAACAACGATAACCGCAGAAAGTGACTGTTGGCCAACTGTGACAGGCGGTTATGCATTGCGGCTGGCCGCGAGTCGGTGCTCCAACCGCTTGATGCGGCTAGCGGCGGTTTACCTCGTCCGCGGTAACGGCCTAGTGCGCATGTAGCCTACAGAGTAACAAATTCTACTTACGCACTATCTGTTGTATCCTTACTGTCTCCAGTTACACTTGTCGACGTATTGCTAGTGAAACCATCTGTCCCTCCAAGGTCCGTGAGCCCTTCCAACATTCCGCTTCCATCATCACCAAATAAATTGTATGAGTCCATCACTCTATTAAGAGTGAATAAGTATTATGGTGCCTTCAAAAAGTTGGAGACAACTGAATATGGCCATTGTGGTCTGGAAACAAGTAAAATGATGAAGATTATTATTTCAACATCAACATTATTAAATAAGTTTTAAAAGTCTTTGTTTCAAGTTTTTTTTTTTACATAATATGGTGAAAGAAAAATAAAAAACTAATTAATCAAAACTAGACCACTAAAAGAGAGGAAAAAAAAAATGTCCTAAAGATCTGATATGGCTATCAAACTGTACGTACCGATTTCACCGATTTTTGAGAAATCTGTGAATAACCACAAATAATGTATCTATCTCCGAAATTTAAAATAATTTAGCTAAGTTCGAGTCGGACTCGCGCACAAAGGGTTTTGTACCACCACACAATACGGGTACGGAACCCTTAAAACAAGGTAAATTACAACAATATAGATGTCATAGCAATATTAGGGCGACACAACATACATACATATACATATATATCTCCCAGAGGGGTAGGCAGAGACTACAGATTTCCATCTGCTACGATCCAGACACGCCTCTTCCACATCCATCAATGTAGTCATACAAACTCTATTATTTCGGGTACTTTTGACACGGCCCTTCTTCAGTAAGGCTCTTCGCCAATTTGGTAAGGAGACACAAACAAATTGATAAAATGGTAGCGCCTGACAAACAATTCTCGGCTTCCGCTGACTATGGAACCCTAATATCTTCACCGCTGCATTTTTCTTGTAATTTTACGTAATCACCTACTTCATTACCATGAAATAAAATATCTATATATGTATATATTATCCTTTCTAAAATGTAACCACAACATAAACCTACCTTTTTCAAAAAAGCCGGTCAAGTGCGAGTCAGACTCGCGTACTTAGTGTTCCGTAAGTCGCCAGTTTTGGGAACAGAAAATGTAATTTTGTCACTTTGTTTTCGTGAATTTCTCAACCGCTATATTTTTCCTGTAATCTTTACGTAAGCACATAATTATTACCATGTTTTTTTTTTTTACATTTTTACGGTCTAACAGTTTTGGAGATAAGGCGTACACATTTTTGTGGTTTTTCAAGGATTTCTTGAAATATAAATATAGCGAAGCTATATATTTTTACAATCAGCTCTTTAATACCTACAATTTGATACCCATATTGTATATTAATATTTATTTTTGTTTATTTTACGTTTTTTGTTGTTTCTAATTTGTGTTCAACTTTTTTTAATTCAGTATATTTCCTGTAATTTGCCAGTTATGACCTATAATCGAAATTTTTTCATATTTTTCGGTACACAAATTTTGGAAAAAAGGGGGGCATACATTTTTTTGTGGTTATTCAAAGATTTCTCGAAATCAGTGCCAGTATAATATGTAATTATTTTGGTCGGTTGTAAAAAGAAAGTTACGCACTTCCGGGTTGGGGGGAGTGGTACCGAAGGGTGCCTTTTACCTCCCCTTCTTTCCTCCTCGCACCTACTCCCCCAAATTCATGTTGATTGTTTGAATTCATGAAATTTTTGTTGACTGATTATAGTGCGAACATTAATTTTGTAGATTTGGAAAGTAGGACGCCTCTCGACTTCATTTTTGTTTCTGCAGTTCTAAAGTTAGGCACATCAAAGTGTCTTTTTATCAAAAAATGAACTAAACGTAAAAGTGCCATCTTATTACAAAAATGTATGTAATTTTAAGTTTTTTTATATTTCAATAATTAGTTCTGTTATGGTAAATTATGAGAGATTTTTTGCAGAATTTACTTGATTTCTGTCTTACTTTGACTAAATCGAGACGAAGCTTACTTTTAATGATTTAAATATAGATCATTTTATAATAAATAAGCAAGTTAATATTTTTTCTGTTAAAGTGTCATTAGATGGGACTTGATTTTTAAAATCTTAGTTATATTTACTAAGAGTAAACCCGGTGTGTCTGTACATTGAATAAAAGTAATGGGGTGACTAAAAAAGAGTAATAGAACAAAAATCAGCGATTTTTAGAATTCTTTTCTGTCTGTCTTGTTTGTTTGTTCGCGCACATTTCCGAAACTACTGAACGGATATTCGTGTAGTTTTTACAGATGGACAGAGCTTAATTTGGATTAGAATATAGGCTTTGTTACATTAAAATAGGCTGTCGGAAAAAAGTTATCCTCATTTAAAATTTTTAGAATTTACTTAACTACTGTTACATAGCACATAATAGTAATAGGTTACTACTACTACTACATAATAGTAGGTCATAATTTAATTATAGTATAATTTCCTAACTTATGATTCCTTTTAGGAGTTAACATTAATTAATGACAGATTGTAAAAGGAAATAGACTAGTCCCTGGCCGGGTCTACGGTATGGATTCAGGCGGTTGATTGGATTTCACCTTGTATAATATATGTATATTATACCTATAATTTTAATCTTATATTTATTGCTACATAAATTAAATAAACTTTTAATTTAGTTCATGTTCATTTATTATTTTATGACATATATTTTTATAAGATTAAAATTTGACTTGTAAAAAGTGCATTTTATACACCTACTTTGCAAAATAAATTGTTTGAATTTTGAATTTGAATAATTCCTGGCAACTAGAAAACATGAAAACTTTGGTTAGAATTATGTAGCATATAAAATTTTAGTACATAAAAAAATCAACATGTGGCACTGTTCATTATTAGAATGCAGATAAATAAATATTTCATTATTTATTTAAAATAGCATCATCTATTTTGGTAAATAAAAAGTCTTAATGCGAAATTAGTTTCAGCAATTGTATAACAGATAATACCTTCTTTGATGAAACAGGCTAGGTACTTTGTAAAGCTGACTATATTAAATACTATTAAAAACTTTAAAAGAGCCATGTCTGTATATCCATTGATGATATTCCAAAAAAAAATCGGAACTTTGTCGGTATTTCATGCATCACGCAAAAACTACTGAATGGGTGTTGATGCCGTTACCACTGTACGATCCTCAGCAGTGAGACAAGGATTACAAAGAAATAAGGAAAGGAGACCACTGTTCGATAACTTATTATCCAACTTAAAAACTGATACTTTTTACTGAGAGATTCCACGCAGATGAAGTCGCAGGCAACAGCTAGTAAACAATATATTTCAACATTTATATAAAATTGTATTCTAGAAAAGATATACTTGCTTGACTTACAATTTGCTAGTGCCATTCCATAGACGACGGAACACCAGGAGGCCTACCATGAGTTTTACCTACCCGACCAAAATGTATGAGATAGCTTTTTTTTTTCTCGGTTAAATTATTACTAATCTTATCATGGAAATGGATGGCATTTAGGACTAACTGTTTTTGAAGGTTAAATTTTAGTTATCAACTGAAAATAACAAAATTCAATACCTAGATGTAAAACATTGAAATCAACTTTCAAACAAAAAACAAGTAATGTAAATAACTATTGAATTACAGGAATTATGAACTCATGAATCTGTAAGAAAATTTCTCCAATTTCATAGGTAAGCACCCAATAAATGGGTCAGATACAGCTCAGCCCAGAGTCAACTTGGCCTGAATAATAATACCAGATACTATGTCGTCAAAATGCCTAACAAAGTTGTGTCATATGTGATAAATATTATTATTTAAATAATATTTAATGCTATGTACTTGTTCTGCAATAAAGACATTTTTATAAAGTACTTAATTATTATTCATGTAAGGATTTCAAAATAAACAAATATTTAAGTGTCAATAACAACATAAAATAGGTAATTTCTATTAAAATAAATATCTGATTGTGACTGGTGCCGGGTTCAGGATAGGTCCCAAAATAAATTTCACTTAATTTTCTTATCATAGATGTTTATTTATTAAGTATTTACATATATATAAATCAATAATTTTTATTAAGGGTTACAAAAAGTATGTTAATTGGTACAATAATACAACAATCACAGTCTTAACAAATAATGATTTACAATTAGGTATTTATAAAATTTAAAATAAAAAATTCAACATGTTATGCATATATTATATTATAATCAACTATTTATACAAGGTGACCTTTTTATAAGCAGCCAAATTCATGCTGGAGGCTTGGTAAGTGATCAGCATCATGGATCAATAACATTTTTTAAATTTCTGACAAAGGGTCATCTAACCTTTAAACTGACAAAATCTTCAGTATGGATTTGGCTGAATAAATATATTTCATCTTATTTAAGTATGAAAAATATTATTTAGTGATCAACAGAATAACAATTTACTTACATTTAAAAATGGGCATATATCAGTTATAGGTCATTTTTCTCAAGCTGAATGTGACAGGTATCGTAATTACTTATTTAAAAATATTGATTTTCAGCCTGACCTTACACAAATCAACATAATTGGAAGTGAAATATCTAGTATAATTATTTGGGCAGAGTTATTCCTGACGCGTAAAAATCCTTGTATAGCCATTGGCATAGCCAGAGTTCTGTTATGAGGGGGGCACAGAGAGGCCCAGGGGCCAGCCTGACACAAATTTGGTTTTGTTCAAAATTATGGTTTATTCAAATGACATTTTCAGAGGAATCGAAAATCATTCAACACACAAAATATTCAATTTCCTTAAATGATACATTCATGTTAAGTCAGTCTTGCTTATACTTGCTTGGTTGAAACTTAAATAATATCTGATAATTTTTCAGGGGGGGGGGGGGGGGGCATGCACACCCCTGCCCTACTATGCCAATGAGTATAGTTACGTATGTTTGGTATTTAGAGTTAAATAAAGTGTATCATGTTTGTAAGCTGCAGTTAATTTTCCAAAATACAAAATAAAACAGGTAACATCAAATACAGTTATAATAAGAAATCAGTAAGTAATGTAAGTACTTTCTAATCAATCTTACATGGGGTCAATGACTGTTCTGCAGTGATTATAAAAATGTCAAGATCCCATGACTGGTTCATAACAATATACATAATATGTTATACAGGCGTACTTTCATAATATACGCAGTATGTAGGTAGGTGTGCTTAGAGGTGGTAACTATTCTGTAGCAGTGGCACTCCTTCACATAAATATGTAAGTATAGCTACAGCCAGAGAAAGTTCAATGAGGTCAACTTTGTTCTTCGTAATCGATGAAATGGCTATACCACTAAGGGGAAAAGCTATACGCTTATGATAATATACGACACATACAGCGATACAACTTCTCCCTCAAAGTGGTACAGCTGATGAATTGCGGCAGTACGTTCTTCCATCACGAAAAGCTTCATGTTACCGTCGACTCCAAAATATTTGAAGAAAACAATACACTTTACAAAAGACACTATTATATCTCACCTAATTCAAGATCGTTGATAGTAAAATAGAAAAAATTCACTCACCAATATCGCCACACAAGGCCGATCACAAAATGGACACCATAATCCAGGAAAGTAGGTGACGCCAAACGGAGAAAACGCCAAAGTCAATTAGGTTGTAATATAACTCCGGCGAAAGGAAAATGTTTAACTGAACAAATATAAAGAGATTCACTGCGCGTATTAGTAAAATTTTCCTTTGCTCCTAATAACAATCAAGCAACGCCATCACTCCGTCCATTTTGTTTTTCCTGATCCTCTCACACATCACGGCGCTGCCTTGCCTGCCGCTGAGGGCAGTGTTGCCAATTTTTTACATTTTTGTACTCAAAACGGGGCATTTAATCTTTATTATACCTACCTAGGCATACCTACCTATCTAATAGGTAACAGTAATGTGTCACAAAAAAATTCCCTCTGGCTGGACCTCAGAGCAATCACTGGTCGGGCTGGACGTATACATGAGGCGGCCGCATCTCCATGCCAAAGGTCAAGCAAGAGCAAGACAAGCAAGGATCTTATCGGGATTCGGGAAGGTTCGTGTAAATTTGTGTTGTCGTTGCCTGTGAAGCTCCAATTCTGTATAGGCAACCTCTCTATATATTTTAAAACCTCATTGATACAAGGTTCTTTTTGTACGTGGATTCATTGTGTCCCAAATCAGAACTACCGCCGCTACCATATCCCTTGTCTCACAGCTGCACACCCCTGTCACTGTGATCCACACGCCAAAAGATCCTTATAGCACTGTATTTGTGCCCAAAGTACGGCACATAGAGAAAATCAAATATACGGTGAAAGGGTTCGCCACCTATTACGTTGGGACGTAATAATCGTCGGTGAAACGCGGGTATACCGAGTATGGACTATGACTTGCATTTCACAGTTCACCCTCGGAACACTTCTGACAGTGACACCCTCTCGGGGATTCTTATCGTGACGGTATTTTTATATAGTGTAAATTGTCCAATACAAAGCAGCATTTTCTCGTGAATAAACTTTCTTAGCTTGTCATGCTCTTGCTTGACCCATGGCATGGAGTTGTGTGTGGCCGCCTCATGTATACATCCAGCCAATTATTGCTCTGACGTCGAGCCAGAAGGAATTTTGTTGTGACACATTATTACTGTTATTATTATCAGCCGTTTAATAAATACCTCATTCAGGGAACGCTCTCGTAAACGTATGAGAATCTTGTACATCTGGCAAGCTGGCAACCCTGCTAATGGGCTCGTACCGTTTTTGTACACCCAATAAATGCAAGTCCTGTAATGTATGCAACCATAAGTGGAACCCATGTTTCGCAATACGCTTAGATTAAATTATGTTAAGGTGTGTTAATTTGAAAACCATTTCGAGATTTAGGTTTAAATAAGCCATATTTTAGAACTTGTGGTCTAAAAAATTTCATGATGATGCATATTTTTACGAAAAAGCTGCAACTTCCATTTGCCATCATGGCATCATGTGATGTCACTTGGAAAATGGCTGTTTAGAAATGTGTCCTTTGCTATCAAGATAAATTTATAATAATTTGCTTCAGACTGATTTGACAGATGGATGCCAGATAAGTAGACAGCCAGAGACAGACCACTTTTTTATGAGCAATAACACATCACAATCAGTATTATGTCTAAAATTCTCAAGTGACGTCATATCGGACAAATAATGGTTAATTAATATGCCAAAAAAATTCAAACTATGTCTTAAAATGGCGTATATTCTCTAAAAAATTATAAAAAATTAATCTTTTATAAATCAAGCCATGGAAATTGAATTACGGTACAGTGGTCTTGCATTAAGGCCTACACAGCGGATCTAGAAACAAACATGTTTGGGGCTCATTCGTCACGTCTTTAACTATGATAGTAAATTGAAAAATACGTGTACTATGTTCCACTTTTTATATTTGAACACGATTACGCTACCAGTTTCATCGATTTAATCGATATCTTTAAACTCCGGCCGTTCATTCGAGAGAATGGTGACGTTTGCAAATGTCAGGGGGTAAAACCTTTTTTTTACTGTTTTGCATTTCAATATTTTATTTTTATCATGATGATTTTAGGGTAGATTGTATATCGTTAAAAGGTCCCATTTGTTAACAAAAAGTATTTTTGTCGTATATATTTTCCACTTCCTAGTACAAAACTTAATGAATCAGCTGACTCAATTTCTACGTAAAAATTAAAACAAAGCGCAAAAAATATTATTTTTGGCGAAAAGTTGTCTATTAGCGATACTGTGTTCACTTGAATTTAAGAACCTTATATAGAGGTTGTCATTTTATTTATGTAGCGGAAATCATATTGAAATAAGACTCTGTATTTAAGTGATCAATGTTCTATTACCCTTTTTGTGAAACTCGTTAATTTGTTTTTATCGTTTTCCCGAGTCCAGCTCCGAGTCAGTTACTATAGGAAGTCAACATTTTATTTGGCAAAATTAGCAAAAATTATTACGATCCGTGTTGCTGATTTATTATTATTACTTGCCAATATGGTAGTTTGGCTGTATAAATAAATGTCACCTTTCAAAGAGCTCGTGCTATAACTAAAATTTCCTTCTGCTCATTATTTCTGTCAAATCAGCAATCATAATGCCTGCAGTATGAATCCTCGACTTTTTGAATCGACATTTCAGAAAAAGGTTTATAATATCTGCGGTGTAAGGCAGTGTTGTCGTATTATAAAACTGATATACCTTACCAAATAATAAGATCGTACATATATTCTATTCCAAGGTTTTTATTTATAAAAAAAGTTTAAATAATCATGATTTGGATTTATTTCGTCCCATTTGTTGTACCGTTGATATTTTTTAACGTGCCTTTATTTATTTCTGTCGTGAAGAAGCTCTTGTTGACTTGTAGTATTTTTTCGAGATATCGCCACACTCCATCTGTCATCATTCTTTCGAATTAACGGCAGCAGTTTAGGCGAAAACAACTAGAAAACAGTCACAATCAATATTTGTCTGTTAATTATTATTAATAATATTTACATTTATTGACTTACTAAAGTTAACTAAAGTTAGTCACTAAATGTAAACATTATTCGCTTCACAGCTGATCTCAACTTCCGAGAGCACATTATGGACATATGCAAAAAAGCTTTCAGGAATTTAGGATTTGTCTTACGCCAGGCAAACAGATTTACGAATATCTGCGCTTTAAAAGATTTGTATGAAGCTATCGTGAAAAGCCACTTGGAAGGTAGCTCGATGGTGTGGTCTCCGAGTGAAGCCAAATATAAAGCAATGTTAGAACGTATTCAAAAAAAGTTTATAAGATTTATATATTTAAAGATGTATGGTGTGTATGCGGGATACCCTTTGCTGTATCCTACACCGTTTGTGTTAGGGATGGTGGGATACAGCAAACTGGAATTGAGGAGAGAAGCATCCCTCACCACGTACTTATTCCACGTACTGCGAGGCGAGGTGCACAATCCGGCCATCCTCGAGCAGCTTCGACTGTGCGTACCGGTTGGACTGGTGGCGCGGCGGTGGATGCCGGCACTGCTGGCGGTGCCGCATGCACGCACCAACCTGCTGCAGAGGGTGCAGCTCACGCGCGCCTTGCGGTCCCTAAACGCGAAGGCTGGATCCGGACGAGTTGATTTGTTTAATTGTAGCGTGAGCGAGTTCACAAATAACTAAGTATTATACTAAGTATTAATCTTAAGTAATAGTTATAAGTTTAAAAATTGTGTATTTGTATCTTATAGTATTGTATAATGTTGTTATTAATGTTACCTTCTCTATCGCATTAAGATGCACCCTGTTGATAGGGGATTGTAAATAAATAAATAAATAAATTATTTATAACTAAAGTTAGTCACTAATTGTAAATATTATTGATAATAATTAACAGACAAATATTTGATTGTGACTGTTTTCTAATTGTTTTCGCCTGAAGATGTCGATTAAATCGATGAAACTGGTAGCGTAATCGTGCTTAAATATATTAGTGGAACATAGTACACGTATTTTTCAATTTTCTATCATTGTTAAAATGTTCCAAAACGAAGCGACAACATATAACATTAACGTGTTTAACTGCCAAACAAACGAGTTCGACTCTCAAACGACTATTTTGTAGAACGGTATACGTGAAAAATCAAAAAGATCAACGTCTGAACGAGCTCGGACGATTCGTGCAAGTCATTCGTTTTCTTTGTAGAAACCAAAAGTTCCTTGGTAGAAACAACTGTCGCGACTGCCATGACAGCATTGCGATTCGGCACAATAGGTCATATGCATGATGCTCCAAATTGGTTATTTTTTTCATTTTGAATTCATTTATAATAATTTAATTATAATTTTTTTATATTATTAAGTCAAAAATTACAACTAATTAAAACAAAATGCAGAAAATACGCGGTATTTTTGAATTACCGAAACGTGACACCATTGGTCGGACCATTATGTGACGTCAGAGTATATGTCAACAACAGTTTCGTACTAGTGCCTGGGCGTAATTTTTCGTGTTTTTGCATTTTGGTGCGAGGACGAGCGAAGCTAGATTTACAAGTTAGATTTACATTTATATAAATTAAGGTGGCTGAGCGAA
This sequence comes from Ypsolopha sequella, assembly GCA_934047225.1. Taxonomy (NCBI): domain Eukaryota; kingdom Metazoa; phylum Arthropoda; class Insecta; order Lepidoptera; family Ypsolophidae; genus Ypsolopha; species Ypsolopha sequella. The sequence continues at coordinate 13,427,097 of OW203992.1, forward strand.
ATGGTGCCGAGCGAAACAGATACGCTCAACGAACGCGTTATTTTCTCTGACTTATTGCTATGTGCGATCTCTTTCTTGCAGCTTTATATTCCTGTCCGGAAACGGTCGGTCGCGTCGTGCGTTGTAGCCGAGGCGTAAGACACGGCTAGTAATGTACGCTAGTGGAATCTGTGTACATGTGAATGAATTATTGGGTGCGCATTACTGGAAGGGCATTATTTTGACGTGCATTATAGGGACCCTCCCTCCTTCCTTTCAGCTTCCGTTTGTCAGTGTTTGGAAGGATTGAAATTTTGTGAACAATATATTGAAAACAACCAGTATTCTTACATTGGATTTACTAATGGGAGTCATGATGAAACTAGTTGATCAAGTGGTCAGGAGCTTTAAAGTGGCTAAAGTGTTTAGAGAAAACACCGACAAAATTAACAGTATAGATTTTTCACCAAGCGGTGAAACTTTGATATCGTGCAGTGAAGATGACCAAATCGTAATATATGATTGTGAAAAAGGAACACAAATGATAACAGTGAATAGTAAAAAGTATGGTGTCGATTTAATACATTTTACTCATGCTAAAAACACGGCTATTCACAGTTCAACAAAAGTTGATGATACTATTAGATATTTATCTCTCCATGACAACAAATACATAAGGTACTTTCCAGGACACACCAAGAAAGTAGTAACGCTTTGCTTGTCGCCTGTTGAAGATACATTTTTATCTGGATCCTTGGACAAAACCCTACGACTCTGGGATTTACGATCACCAAATTGTCAAGGACTTATGAATCTATCAGGCCGTCCTGTTGCTGCTTATGATCCAGAAGGCCTTATATTTGCTGCTGGTGTTAATTCTGAGAGTATCAAGTTATATGACTTAAGATCATATGATAAAGGCCCCTTTGTTACATTCAAACTAAACCAAGAAAAGGAATGTGATTGGACTGGCCTTAAGTTCTCTCGAGATGGTAAAACAATGCTTATCAGCACCAATGGTTCCATAATCCGATTAGTAGATGCTTATCATGGCACTCCACTACAAACTTTCACTGGACATCTTAACAACAAAGGAATACCCATAGAAGCATCGTTTAGTCCAGATTCACAGTACATATTTAGTGGTTCCACAGATGGACGAGTTCATGTATGGAATGCTGACACTGGTTATAAAGTGTGTGTTTTAAATGGTGACCATCCTGCACCAATTCAATGTGTTCAATTTAATCCAAAATTCATGATGTTAGCTTCAGCATGTACAAACATGGCTTTTTGGCTACCAACTGTAGAAGACGTTTAAATACTACTAGATAAGAATATGTAGGTCTTTAATTTTAGTTTAGGATAGCAATATTTTTAGAATTTAACCTTCATTTTACTTATACCAGGGATGGCAAACTTTTAACACTGTTCCATTGTTGTGTTGTCTACATAATACTTGATTATAATATCAATAATATTTGTCGCGTTTAACAACCACGCATCGGCACAGCGATTAAGTGTGCAATCGATGTGTGATAAACAACCATTTTTTACCTGTTGGCAGATATCATCTAAGAATATAATGCAGAGAGCATCTGAAATTATTTGCGATTATTGATGCTTGTCAAAGTCATTCGAAATGGTTGTTTCTCTTTGCAACCTGTTGCACGGTTCATAGCAGCGGCGATGCGTGACCGTTAAACGCGACAATTCTGTCACATGCCAGCTACCACACGTGTATTATTGATTAGCCATCCCTGGTTTGACCAAAATGAAAATAGTTTTATTATTACTATTAGCACAGTGTATAATTCATTTTTAAACTGCGCTACTAATTAGTTTATGAAATGATGAAAACAAAATGAGTGGCATTCAATAATAGACAGTATTGTCAGGTTTAGCTATTGACTTATGTCAATGGGTTTAGCTATATTTTTTTACTTTGTAACGATAGTAGGAGTAAAGTATTGTCACCTTGAAAAAAATAATTAGATTTTAAGAAAAATCAACTCTTGCACTAAAACAAAAAAAAAAGGAGTGTGTACTCTGTATGCCTGTCCTCAGCTCACCAGCCCTAAGCAGTGAACTGATTTTTATGAAATTTGGTAGAATTCAAACATTTCAGTCCTATTTTTGGTAATTTGTAAATAAAGAGTTGTATACAAAAAAATTGTAAAATGTCTTTTTTCTCAAAATTTTGTTTAATGTAAAGGGTTGGCATTAGCAGAGAATATAAAGTATTACTACGTAAAGAAGCGACACTCACCTCCCCGCGCGAATTTAACGTCCCCCGCGGTCCCCCGCAAGTTAGTGGCAAATCTGGAGGCAGGCAGAGCTCGAGTAGCACTCGTTCGCTGCACGCGTATTTTGTTTTGTTTTCTTGATTTTGAACACAAACACTTGTACTATTTGTTTTATGTTATGAAACAAATAGTACAAGACAGTGTTTGTGTTCAAAATCGAGATGCTTTTTATGTTTCATCAAGTGCCAACAATCGCAAGTATAAATCTTGTTTTATTACGATACTGATTTTTAATCAATATGGTTCGTTATTGTGGTATATATGAATGCCTAGAAAACGGAGCAACCAATAAAGAACGGAGATTTTTCAAATTTCCTTCCTTCCGATGAACTAAGCCATTTTCTTTTATGTACGTAAAAAACACCTTTGACTCCTCTGAAAGGATTTGTGTCGTGACGTGACGATGTTTAAATTTTACTCATATAAATTCACGCGTGCCACCGTTACAAAATTGTGTCAGCGCGCTATCGAACGCTCACCGCCGTTGCGGCATCATAAAGGGAAGGCGGCTTTGACTAAAGCAAAGCTATAATTTGTTATAATTTATAATTTGTCTTTATCGTTTTAAATGTAACTAAAAAACATAAAAATAAGTAAGTAATATTATCCAATATTTATTTTATTTTTGTATAAGCAGAACCGTTTATGAGTACACCTACTTTAAAAATACTTTACTACTATACTGTGGAAAACGCGCGTAGAGTGGCAGCAATGAAATAATAACGGTCATAATTTTATTGTAAATTATGTTTTATTTATTATAATATTTTATATACCTATTTAAATTTATAGCTGTCAAAACATTCTTAAAAGATAATAACAATCATAGCGAAAAAATGTGTCTATTAAAATTTATATATGGAAAATACGTGAGTAAAGTAATATATTAGATATAATATAATATTATTATTATTATTTTAAGAATGCATGCATTTCGTATTCAACAAAAAGATAAAGAATATAGGAATATCTTTCAAACGAGCCTTTTGGCGGTCCCAACTATACAACATCGCATCGACTTCGAAATTTTCACGACGCGATATTTTGCAGTGTAGTAGTCAACGTTGCAGTGTAGCTCGCTTATTTATAGCTGTATAATAAAAAATCATACCTTTTTGGATAGCCTATTAAATATTCAAACTTTTTTATAATTACATATTTTTTATTAAACGTATATTTAAGAAGGTATGGTAAATAATATATACAAAATGATATTGACAAATCACTTGTTGCCTCATATACATAAAAATATTATATTTACATAAAAAATTAAAAATAATAAAAATAGACCATAAAAATATATTTTATAGCACACCGTGCGTAAAATGACCACTTTACGCACGCGCGTGCGTAAAGTCGGCATTTTCCGCACTTGTGCTATAAAAAATTATACGAAACTCGTGCGAGAAACTTTTTCTCGACTCGTGTGATTGCAGCACTCGCCTTCGGCTCGTGCCGCAAACTCACACTCGTCAGAAAACGTTTCATCGCTCTCGTATCGTAATTTACTATTAAATGATACCTCACAATAACAAATCGGTTGAATAGAATTCGAGGAAATGGCGAAAAACCGCCGCCATCTTTGTTACGTCATAAATTACGTACGTCATAAATTCTTTGTTAAATACGTACATCTTGTCCCAGATTTTGACGCGAAGACAGCTAGGGTCGTCATCTAGACATTACGAGAAATTTTTTGATACCTGTTTTTGGTAAATAGAGCTCGTTCCGACGAAATTCAAGAAATGGAGCACTTTTGCCTCAACGGCCGCTAGACTATAATGAACAATTTACTTTAATAAAATAATTATACGTTGATGTTATTCCTATTTCTACTTAATACTAAAAACGCTCTGGATTTGCTTATATGTTTATTTTTATTTATTTCTATAAACAATTCCAGTGCGTTCCTAGTATAACGTAGAAATTGAAATAACATCAACGTTTAATATTTTTTTTCATGTCAATTGATAGTTTGTAAGTTACACGTTTCTACTCTTGACTCTTATCTGGGGTCAATGTCCTCAAATGCGGCCCAGACTAATAGCAGAGAATATAAAGTATTACCATAGTAAAACCAGAAAAGTAGTTTATCTTCAACCAAAGGTACATCGCGCGGCTAATATGTGTGCGTGCTAGTACGCACGAACTACAGTACGCACACAACAGCAATATCTCGGTATGCAAGGCCGGTGCTAGTCGGGGTTACGCCGCGGTCGCGCTCAGTCAAGTCTTTCGAACAAGCGCGGCACCGATCACTTCAAATATGTCGACAGCACGCTGTCGTACATATTGTTCTGTCTTCGGATGCCTCAATAATAATTTCTCAAATCCAGAATTATCGTTCTTCTCAATACCAACTCAACAAGAAAGGTGAGTACACAATTTATGGTACATATAAATAATAATGAGAGATGTAAACCGTACTTTCTTTGTTCACATTTAACATAGGTACCTATGATCATAACTGTGCTATGATTGTCAGTTAGTCAAAGTGTTTTTAAATGTAGAGCTGATATGGTTGAAATCGCAAAGATTTTTTAATTATAGACTAGGAGCCAATGTTCGATTAGATACTTAAATTTTATTATGTACTTAAATGAATTGAACTGATTAATTTAGTCAACAATCACAAAGATTTTTAAGCAAAAGCGTTGCCAGGGGGGCAAGATGACATGAATTGTAGGTAAAATAAACAAATGTAAAGTTTTTAATTGTTCATTACAAGAAACAAAATAATTGTCTTATAAACATAATGTTCTTGGGTTTCTCGCGAATTTTTCGGTTACTTTATTATAAAAATCTCAAAGTTTTTCAAATCTCTAGGGGGGGACAGCTGCCCCCTTCCCCCTTTTGACGATGCCCATGTTTTTAAGGTAAATTCAGGAGCTTATCTTTAATTTTATAATTGATTATTTTCATGTTTTCTTACTTTATTTAATATAAGCAAGTAAGATTTCTTTATGAGTTATAAGGTCTATACGTTTATTATGTATGATATGAATGTATGTATGTTTGAATGTTTCACTACGTCGTCGATTGATAGCTCATTTGTCATAATCGGCTTCAAAATGTCAGTTGATTTGTCATAATTTTTATTTTGTTGTTTTCAGGCGCTTACAATGGCTTCATATTATAAATTGTAAGCATTTTAAATTAAAGAAGTCTTATTTAAATAAATGTGCTTTTTATTAATGTCTACCTCATATAAGGTTAAAATACGGTACTGAGCTCCCGGTCTACATAAAGGTCAATTCGGGTCTCTACGGCGCGGCGCAGCGGCGCGGCGGCGTCTTTGTAGATCAAACGTGCCACCAAAGGGGGCCGCCTTGAGAACAGTTCCGCACCACAAACTTATCTATTTCGGCGACTCGCGGCAACGAAGACTGTTACTAATGAATATATAAGTCATTTTAGTTTGGCCTACGGCAACAGATAAGTTGGTAACACGTTCATTTAACGTATCGCTATTCGTACCGGCTGTCACTGCTGCTGCCATCGAGTTGAAGGCCCAATGTAAATGAATTTAATATTTACAAACATAATACATACCTACGTAGTATATGTATAATATATGTATTTAAATATTGATTTGTATTAGCTAGGTACGAAAATAAAAGAAGGAACAACCCTGACACAGTAGGTATTGAAGTCTCGTACGGGGCGTGAGTTAATCTACTGTTCTGGTTTTACTATGGTATTACTACGTAAAGAAGCGACACTCACCTCCCCGCGCGAATTTAACGGCCCCAGCGGTCCCCCGCAAGTTAGTGGAAATCTGGAGTCAGGCAGAGCTCGATTACCACTACTCGTTTGCTGCGCGCGTGTTTTGTTACAAAGTTTTATCACGATACTGATTTTTAATCAGTATGGTGCGTTATTGCAGTGTTTATGGATGCCTGGAAAACCTTTTTTCAAAAATTAGTATTGCGTGATCAAACCTTACAATTTCGTTCAGTAACGCATTTGGAACAATAAAATCAGTATTTATAACTTTCCATGTTTTGACAAGTTTTCATTTTTTTTCCAAAATTTATGTTTGAGTAGTTGTTAATTATATGATGATAATTTATGCATACGAAACTATATAGGTACCTACTAATCTTAGGCATACTTTTAAAGTAACGAAAAAGCAGCGGTAACTCAGGGGTAGAACGCTGGCCTCTTAATCTTGAGATTAAGGTTCGATCTCCGGTCGGGCATGCACCAATGAGTTCTTCGGAATTTACATAATGTGCATAGTATTTGCTAATAGGTACTTACCACTTGTGAACAGTGAAGGAAAACATAGTAAGGAAACTTGCATGCCCTAAAAAGAGTGTATTTGTGCCCGAAGAACGATGATAGGGCTCACCACCCATCACGTTGGGACGTAATATTTGCAGGTGAAACGCGGGTTTACCGAGTGTGGGTGGACTGTGACTTGCATTTCAAGGTTCACACTCGGAACACATCCGACACCCCCCGGGGCATTCAGGTCGTAACGATTTATATACATATATAAGGTTAAATAACATTATTTGGCGAAACTCAAAACAAAGGTAGTACTAGTCTATATGGACAACTGTTTGTATGGGAGCTAAGCGAAATTCTTAACTTTTTTTCACTTCCTCCTATACAAATTGCTCCGATCAGCTGACTCGTCCAGTATGGAAAGGTGAAAACGAATTTTAAGAATTTTTCACTATCCTATTAAAAAACGTTATTCATATGGACATGTTCTACATATGTTTCAAATTTCGCCAACTAATTGAATTTAACCTTGTATATATATATATATATATACATATATTTTTTAAATTCTGATTAATCCACGGGGAACCAGAAATTGGACTACGCTAAAATTTAGGAAGAGAATCACATAAGTTGCTGACTTATATTGTGTCCCTCTCGGGCGACGACGCTCACACGATTGCTGCCAGCCCTAGACTAGCTCACGCACACACACAAGCGTGTGCGGACAAGCCAGATGCGCGCGTGAGAGTGTAGGTAAATAACTTGAGCCTTGACTATGAAGTGTCGGGGGTGTGCTAATAGACTGCATAATGTTCCAAATATGTAACTTTAAAATTTTAGAACTGGAGTGCATGGCGTTCCATATCTGGAACAATTAATTTTTTGTTAATAAGTTTTGAACGAAGAAAATTCTTTTTTCAATATTTTTTTTGGTCCTATAAAGGCTGTGTAATAAGTTATATATTTTTTTTACAATTTAAAAAATCCATGCGGTAAAGGGATATATATTTTTAATACAAATTTATCCATGGGGAACCAGAACTAGGACCTAGGGATTAACCACGCTAAAATTTAGGAAGAGAATCATATAAGTTGCTGACTATAAATGTTGTCCCTCTCGATCGACGACGCTCACACGCTTGCTGCCAGCCCTAGACTAGCTCACGCACACACACAAGCGTGTGCGGACAAGCCAGATGCGCGCGCGAGAGTGTAAAAATCTCTGACTAGGCTGTATGGGCTGAGTTTCCTATTGCCTACACAAAGGTTTGAAAAAAAAAAACTGCTGCTGATGTGGATGGATGTGGAAATTGGAATGTTGCTGTGGAATATTTTTTGATTTTATATTACAACAACAATAAAAAAGTGATTCATTCAGAATAACATGAGTGAGGAAAATGTATCGAATTCGTTTGTTCCCTAGTAGCTACTGATACTGAACAAAGAATCATAACACGTATATAAAATTTTCGAGGGTCCACTAAATCATGGATTTAAGGACAGCAAAGTTAGCTCTTGCTCGTAAAAAGGTTGGTACACAGTAAAACAATAATAACCAGCTGAAATGTTGGTGGTCTTTAAATCTCTTCGAGAGTTTTTCTAGTAATGTTGGCTTCTGCAAGGATTGGCGTAGCCAGGTACGGGCAGGGGTGGCCCCCCGTGTGCCCCGCCCATAACAAAACCCTGGCTACGCCAATTTATTATTTTTATACAAGGGACATCAACATACATACATATACCCACACCTGACTCCCAGAGGGGTAGGGAGAGACTACAGATTTCCATCTGCTACGATCCAGACACGCTTCTTCCACATCCATCAAACTAGTTATTCAAGCTCTTCTATTCTGAGGACTTTTGACATGGCCCTTCTTCAGTATATCGCCAATTTGGTCAGCATACATCCTTCTAGGGCGGCCTGGTCGAGCTGCACCTTCCACTTCCTCCCACCATAAATGTCTTTCGTCACTCTACTTTCATTTATCCTCTCTACATGTTCAAACCACCGAAGTATTCCTTTTTCTATTCTAGTCACTACGTCTTTCTTCTTCCAGGCCGCAACAATCCCATATGTAGATATTTTTCACTCTGTCATTCAATGTTAAACCACACATACTACATAGATAGATAATGCATTTCCACTGCAGTCACTCTACTGAAGCATAAACAGCAAAATAATAATCAGGTACAATACAAGACAAAAACAGAATAAGTAAACATATAAACTAATTTAAACAATTACACAAAATTATATAAAACTTACTAGTGTTAAACACAAAACCAAAGAAATACAAAACCATGCAAAAAATTAAAACTAGCTAAATCAACCTAACTGATAGACAAAAAACCGTCCATTTAACAATCTACTTGAGTGAAATTTTGTATTTATGTATACATATATAAAAAATAAATATGATTAGGTATTATGTGTATGTAATATAATATAGAATAAAATATATATTTAAGCTTAATACAAAAATAACAAACCATCATGCATCGGTCAAAATATAGTATAATATAGTCATATCCAAAATGTTTAGCATGATAGTTAAGACATTTTACAAATTTTGATTGTAACCGTTTAATGTGTTGAATATGGATCATTGGGGACATAGGCATAGAATACTATTTTGAGACTAGCAAGGTTGCTAGGACCAGGACAATGCTAAGATAAGACATTATTTAAATATTTTTTCCCATAGTTACCTATACTCCAACCTTCTTGTTTTTGTTGTCGGCACATCATAGAATTGGGCATATTATGATCTGCCTAGACATATCATATTTCTGTTGAAATGAGGGGGGGTCACCTGGCTCCGTTCAGCTCCCCAAATGTATTTACATGTAAACTTAACCAGGGTTCGAAAGGAAAATTATCTGTGATGAATATCTTGAAATTATCATTATCATGAAAAGCGTATAACCGAATGCACGAATTTTCAACGTGCCGCGCCGTGGGTATTCCCCGTGGAGTCCCCGTGCCATAAAAATTCAGTTAAATTCAGTTATATAATTTAAAATATAATACTAAAAATGATTTTTACTTTAGTTAATTTGTGTTAGATTTTTAATAAAAATCATAAAATTTATTTGTTTTTGTTAGAATAGCCCAAATTATAATGCATTTGTTATGAAACAATATAACAAATTAATTTCTTACACTGGTGATAATGATCCGATAATTATAGAATACTTGTCGGATATTAATCGAGCAGCGTAATTATCTTGATAATTTCGAACCCTGAACTTAACACACTCCTAATTGTGAAAATCATAATTTAATACTTAATTAGATTAAAAAGCCTTTTGCTCTAAGCTCCGCTCGCGTTTATTCAATCTCTGCCCAAATTTTGGCTTAAGCGTTATCAACACCCTGTAAGACTTCGGCACACAGAAAGCGGGGCAGTTGCGGAGTGTGACGAGATAGCGTGGCATGAGCAGGCAAATTACTATGAAAATATATGAGAGATGGAAATGGAAGCACTGCGTGACGCCCCGCTATTGCTCCGAAGCCTTTATTCCCTATATATATGTTGATCAGGATCAATACGATGATAATAAAGAAAACCTCTAAATAGACAGACAGACAAAAATTATAAAAAAAATTTGATCACTACCTTTTTACTACTTTATTATTAGTAGGTACCTATTTAGATTAGTAATTGAGTGGACCCAAGAAGGCCCTTTAAAAGTAATGAAAGTTTTTTTTTTAAGCTGAAAGACCACCAATTCAAGAAAGTTTTTAAAGGTGATGAGCCTGAGTTAAACATTCAAGATGATAATGGGCTTGAGCCTAGGGTAGAATTGGCCATAGATAATAATGTTAATACTGAAGATAAAGATAATGACAAAGATATTAAAATTGAATACCCTACGCAAGGTTCAGATGTGTATAGTAAAGTTGCTTCTATGGAAATAGAAACAAAAACAACAGAAGTACTTATATCAAATAAACGAAATCTTGAGTCGCAAATAAAGGAATTACATGCTAAGATTTTACAATTGGAAAACAATTATGATTCAGCCATAACATATAATAATGTTGCAAAACAGCAAATCACCAATTTAGAAACAGAATTAAGCACTTTTAAAGAGAAATATGTTGTTTTAAGTGGTCAGCTGTCCCTGAAAGAAAACGTTATTGAAGAATATAAAATATTAACATCATCACTAACTCAGGAAAAAAATAATTTGTTTGAGCAATTAGAATTCACTAAAACTGTTTTGACTGCCAAAGAAACAGAAAATATGTCTCTTCATGGTCAACTATCTAATATGCAAAGTCTACTTGAAGCTAATCAGCTTCGTCTCCAGCAGCTCACAAATGGCTCTGTCAGTGTCAATGGTGATAACGTGAAAATAGTTGACAGTGATGAGAAAGAGTCTCTTATGCAGAAAATTTCTTATTTAGAGCAACAGCTTAAATCTGTGCAAAAAGAGCGGGACCAAATCAATTCACACTATGAACATTATGTCTTACAATTAAGTGAAGAGCTAAAATTAGCTATGCGAAAAAATGAAGAGTTAACAATGGAAACAAATATTTTAGCAACAAGAGAAAATGGTCTCATTGAACAAATAAGCAATATGGAAATTCAGATACAAAATTTGAAGTGCAGCAGAGAAAACTTTCAAGATGAAACAATTAATGTTGCTGCTACCAATGAACTTCAAAAAAAATATGATGAACTACAAGTAAGTTGAAAAAAAGTCTTATATATTTTATAGGCCTATTTTCAATTTATTAATAAACAGCTGATTTAATATTTTACTATATTTCCATGATGTACTGATGCTAAATAACGAACAAATTATCTCCTTGCGATGGATAAATCGCCAAGTGTTCAAACATAGAAATTTATTTCTGTCATAGTTTTAATAACGAACAATTTATTTAATTACGTCATGTTTTATTCTAGGAGCAGCTACGATATTTACAGTTGCAAAATGAAGAAATAAATAAAACATTAAAAGAACGAGAATATGTAACTTCCGCTAATGAAGACAAAAATGATTTTAAACAGGATAATTACAATATGAACAACATTTGTATTTCTAAATTAAATGCTGATATAGAAAATGATAAAATAGCAGCTCAAAGAGCAACAGAGCAAAACAGGAAACTGAAAACCGATTTACAAGAACTTGAAGAGGCTTTTGTGAAAATGGTGAGAATTGTTTTAACTATTTAAAGTGTCCAATTGTGAAGTACCTGTTTTAAACTAGATAAGTTTTCCTAATTACCAAGTTTAGCAAAATTAAATGCTGACAAGTACTACGCGTTTGTTATAACATGCGACCTGGCGAGGGTGGCGAGCGAGAGGTAAATATATCCTGTTTTTAGGGTTCTGTAGTACTTAAAAGGTACAAAGGAACCTTTATGGTGAGACTGTTGTCCGTCCGTCCATCTGCATGTCACAGCCTCATAAATAACTTTAGAACCGTTAAAGATATAGACATGAAATTTGGCACAAAAATAGCTTCAATTTGCCCACATATCAAGGTGTAAAAAAAATATAAAAATTTGAAATTGTTCCAAATATTTCCAAAACAAAAGTGAGAAAAAAAAATATTATCCTAAAAATACAATATGGGTATAATGAGAAATAAAAAGAAAAGCAAAATTATATTTAATTGCATCTATGTATTTCGAGAAATCCTTGAAAAACCATAAAAAATGTATGTCCCCCTCCCCTTATCTTCAAAACTGGTGGACCGAAAAATATGAAAAAAAAAATCATGGTAATATGTGTTTACGTGAAGATTACAGAACAAATTGAGCGGTTGAGAAATTCATGAAAAAAGAAAATTCAAAATATATTTATCATCCACAATACGGAACCCTAGGTACGCGAGTCTGACTCGCACTTAGCCGGTTTTTATTTTGTCGTATGTGTGATCGGCGGTAATACAATGAAGGTGGGGTCGCATGTTATTGTAAACGCATAGTATATTGCCTATTTCGGACGGAATTATTTTCACTTTTTATTTGCTACTTTAACTAAACGCGTACCAAATGAGAATACAATTTTTTTTAAATATGTGTGGCCAAGTTTTTCATAATAAACATAATTTAAGTGTAATTCTTTTAATAAGTATTTCTTTTTCTTTCTGTATCGAAATGACAAAGACAGGACGCTTAAAATAAGGTTAGTCCTGTCAAATAAGTCGTGTTACATCGAATAGACACCATTGTTTACTTTACGCGGTGGTAATGAAGTTCTCCTGTATATACATACCATGGTAAACCGCGACTGATAATAACTATTAAACATATCGCGTGAAAATAAGTTCGGAATCGCCAGTTTATCTATTTGGAAATTTTAATTGATCCGGGTGTCACAAGTGCAAATGTAGTAAACTTTTAATGTAGGTTTGTGTAGCTTAAATCTGCTTCACTTTTCTGCAACTTTAGCAGGAACGATTAATGATGATTGTCCTCAACGCGCCTTTTGTATTTTCGGAAAGTTGTTAAATGTGTTGTAGTTGTATCTTGTAACAGATAAACGCGTTTTGCGTGTGCGGCAATTAAACCAATTCTTCATTGTGGCCCATGTTACTCGTACACAACACAATAACTTTTAATTGGAGATGACTCCGTCCATTAGAAATTAGGGCATTCAGCGATAAAGTGCAATATCTCATTTGCAATGTATGCATTATATTATAGTAGATGTGGCCTATCTTTTCCGGACACAATTGATTTCCAATTGTGTCTATAAAGATGGACCACTTTAGCGCTTACCACCTCAAGTGTTGGTAATAATAATATTTGTTGTATTTTTGAGTGTTATTGATTATAACTTTTTATTGTTTAAATATTTCAGAGCAATGATAAATTAGAATTAACTGAAAAGTTAGATGCAGAAAAGTTTTTGAACCGAGAACTTACAATTAAATTGGCAGAAAATGTGGAAAAAGCTATAGATATGCAAACAAAACTTAAAGCTAAAGATGAAGAAATGATAAGATTGGTCACAAATTACCAAGCTATTGAAAAGAAATTAGACCAACTGACAGAAAATCACACAAATGAAATTGAAGACAATAATAGTGATGAAGTTACTAACACAGTAATCCCAGGTGTCGATTCTGAAATAGAAAAGAATCAATCATGTATTACTGAAGTTAGTTTGTTAAACGAGTATCACCATCATACGACAGAGAAAACTGAATGTAACGCACATCCTACTGAAAGACTAAATGATTTGATCCCTAAAGAAGATGCAATGGTAAAGCTTCAAGAAAGATTCTTTAAAATTATGGGAGAAGTGGCAGATCTATCTGACGAAAAACACAGATTAGAGCACATTATCATGCAGCTACAAAACGAGACGGATACTATTTGCGAATATGTCGCGCTTTATCAGCAGCAACGTAGCTTGCTTAAACTAAGAGATGAAGAAAGAAATGCACAGATTAAAATATTTAAATCCGAATGTGACCGAATGAGGTCTCAATTGAATGAACTCAGTGAAATAATTGTAAAAATAATAGAAGATAAAGAACTTTCTGCATATTTCGAAACAGAGTCGAAGCAGAGTGATGTCACTAAAGTGTTGAATATTCTAAAAAACTTGAAAAACAATGTTTTGGTTAACTCTCATAATCAATTTGCGGATATGAAAAATTTCTACCCTTGTGCCTGTTGTTCAGGAAATATAATTGATCTATGATAATGAAGATTAAAATTATATTCTTTATTAAACCGACCAAGCAGAAGCTGAATTATTTCCATATAAATATTTATTTAAAAATCTTTCGTTTGCCTTAGTTTATGATGTGAAATATATAAATAATATAGGTAACGTCTGCGTTCAGACGGTTTTGATAAGAAAGTCGAAAAAGATTATGACCCCTTTGAATTGTTTTTTATGCTTCGGCCATACCATAGCACTAATAATTCTATTACATACTCGAAGTCTGATAAGACCGAAATTTTTAGTATTGATACGAGTAAGCGTTCAGTGCTAGCTTTCATAGAGCCTAAAAGATTTTCAAATGTTATTCCAAGGTTATTCTCTGAAATATGTATAACTATAACCATGTAAACTTGATAAACCGACTAAGTATATTCACCGTAGTACACGTCTTAACACGAAAAATCAATAAATTCATCTGTATTTAATAAGCTTTTATTTAACTTGTGTGATCGTATGTTCCCCTTAGGTACAGAATATCCAGTTTACAAAATGTCAAGCGGTTGCAGAATGTCCAAATCGGTAAATGTCCAAATCGCGGAATGTCTTATTTCCAGAATGGCAAATAGACTAAGTAACAAAGAAGGTTCATTATTTCAGGATGTTAGTTTTTATTCTCGCAAATTCGATTTATCATTCGAACTGATTATCAAAATTTGTTTGTAGGGTGTAATCTCTGCAACGAACTGGTTCTAGGGCTTAGGCGAAGAATACCCAATTCGCAAAATGACTACCAGTTTAGAAATCCCCAATTTGCCAAAGCTATAAGGACTAATTCGTAAAATGACTAAATCTAAAATGGGCTAATTCTTTAAATGACCATCGCCACTCTTGGAGGATCTCGTGGAAGAAGTACTCACGCACGCTGGGCAGGCGGGTTGGTGAGCAAGCGCGGTGCCGAAACCCTCGCACTAGTGACGACGCTACCCGTCACCTGTCTGTTTTATAGATAAGGGCTGCCGTTTCAGAGCTGTAGCCAGACTGTATTCAGGACAGGCTCAGAAAAAATCAGGGTAGGCTGAAAGCTGAAATTATCCACTACTAGCTTTTGCCCGCGTTAATTTAGTTTTTGTGTAGTCCTTTAGAATCTGTCAATATTTTTCGGACCCTTATTTTTATAGAAGGTATTTGACTCTGGTTTGGAGTATTTTTGGTGTACTTATTTGATCTCCAGATACAGTGGTGGATTTGCAGTCTTGGCCGCCCTAGGCCATGTAGTACCAGCCGCCCCTTTCTTAGCTCCTATCGTTTAGGTAATAAATATGAATTTACCTGTCAACTTTTATCGAAATAAATTTAGAAATTTAATTATGCTCATGTCGTATATAGAATATAAGTCACATGGGTATCAAATTGTAAGTATTAAAGCGCCGATTGTAAAAATATACTGGTGGACATAAAAATCGACTCAAGCATTGTTGTTCTACATTTAAGGAAATAACCCAATCATACAAACATAAACATATGAAATATATAACATATCATTTTAAAGGAATAGGCTTCCACCTTTGATTAAATGCATTTTTGTCTTAAAGCATTTGCTATACAGGCTGTCATTTTTTTTTAAAGTGATGTATTAATAAATACTGAAATAATCAAATAGCGAAAAATAAAAAAAAAAACCTTTTACAAAATCATTCATTTATTCATTAATTAAGTTTAACATTAGTACTTCGTGTTCCCCCTCTAGCCCTTATAACTGCTTGCAGCCGGTTCTTCATTGACCTAGTAAGTTTTTAATTAATTAAATGAATTTCACGTCCTGTATAGCGAATACTTTTAAACCAAAATGCATTTATTCAAAGATGGAGGCCTATACCTTTAAAATGATATATATATTTCATATGTTTGTTTGTATGATTGGGTTATTCCCTTGAATGTAGGACAATAAAGCTTGAGTCGATTTTTATGTCCACCAGTGTATATAGCTTGGCTAAAATCCACAAAAAAATGTATCCCCCTCTTATCTCAAAAACTGGTAGACCGAAAAGTATGCCAAAAATCATGTTAATATGTGCTTACGTAAAGATTACAGGAAAAATATAGCGGTTTTGAAATACACGAAAACAAAATGACAAAATTTAAATTATGGAACCTTAGGTACGCGAGTTTGACCGGTTTTTTATATTTCAGTAAGCACGAAAATGGAGACACGTTTATAATGCTTTGGCCTTTTCTTAGATTTCTGACGCGCTTAATTTCGTCAGGTTATTAATAAAATAAAATAAAATAATACTTACAACAACGTAATAGGTACCTACTTACTTTGGGTAGTTTATTGTTATAATCAGTGTATATTTTGCCACGATTGGCCGCCCCTAATATCTGGCCGCCCTAAGCCCGAGCCTTAGGGCAAATCCGCCACTGTCCAGATAAAGTTTCTTTGGCGAGTCCGAACGCTGAGCCACATTTCCGAACGAAACTATTTCTTGTTCTCTGAATTGATCCTGTGGTAAAGTGTCTTTGGCGAGGACATGGCCGAGCCGCCTTTCCGAACGAAATTATTACTAAACTTCTTAGTTGATTCCCAAGTAAAGTGTCTTTTGCGAGGCCGAAGGCCGAGCCGCGTTTCCAAACGAAATGATTTCATAATCTCTTATTTAATTCCCAGGTAGAGTCGAGGCGAGATTAAAGGCCGAGCCGCTTTTCTAAACGAAGTATTTTTTGGTAACTGATTTAAACCTTTATTTCTTGTTCTCTGAATGTTGATCCTCTGCTTAGGCGTCTTTGGCGAGGGCGAATGCTTAGCGTTTCGGATTTTTTTTACAACTGATTTGAATCTCTTATATGTATAGTATATTCCGGACAAAACTAATTATTTTTTGTGTACTGTATCGATCCTCTGGTAAATAATACTTATTTACCAGATAAATAATAGTTTCGTTGGATTGCTAATAGGCTTTATGAACTGGGAACTTAGCAGAGCGCTTGCGAAAATAAGATCATTCCACCTGCAACTATTGAACGAGAGGAACCCTTTGGGCGCGAGTCCGACTCGTACCTGGCCATTTTTTTTTTTACCCTTTGGGGGGAAAACGGTCATATTTTATAAAGCCCTATTTGATTTATGAAAACAACGAAGACTTATACATTTTTCATTTTATTTGGATTATAAATAGCCAAATAAATTAACGATTAGCGGGCGGTAACTGCCTCAGGTACTATAGCAATTAACTAAGTCAAGTGGATTTATAGTCTTTGGCTTTAGCTGAAGCAACTCGAAACAAATAAATAAGACCTTTAAGTTAAAGACTTGCCATATTTTGACTACGCTAGTTTAAATACAGACTTGTAGAGGTAGTAAGTTAGTCACTCTTCTTTATTCGGACTAACTGCTGCGTTCTCCGCGGTAGGCTGCAAAAAAATAAAAATAGACTTAAGGCCGCTGCACACCAAATGCGTGTGCGTGGCAGCACCAGTTATTGTATGAAATAAGACTGACGCATTGTGCACGCAATATAATATAACTTGAGCTGCCACGGACAACGTCACACGCGCGCATTTGGTGTGTATCTTTATGCTTTTCGCCAAATGAAATTGAATTCGAGCTGCTAGGTATGGTTTATAAACAAATCGGCTGAGCAATTTCAAAACCTAGCAATTTTCCATTATTTTAGGGTTATGTTATGACCACGGCGATGTACAACCACAAACCCAGCAAGCATATAAATGAAAAAACTGTCAAAATTATCAATTTAATGTTTCACGACATACTCAACGCTACAGATGATTTCTAGAGAAACTATCCCTAAAGAGGTGCAATGACACTTGGTCGGCATGTTGATGACGCGAACCCATAAGATTTTCCCCTACCAAAAATCGATCAGCGCGCATTAAGGATGGTCGTCATGACGCGACCAACTCAGTTGTGGGCGTGGCCAAATGTCATGCTGTTTCATTCTATAAGGTGCACTCTCTATAAAACTTGCGAGGACAATACATTCATTCCGATTTCGTCGCCGGCGCAAAATCGATAACTTGTTTCAGGAAAAACCAGACAAGACTGGACGTTTTCAAATATTATTTTTGGTTTTTATTAATCTAGATAACATTTTCAATGTTTGACCCGTATTAATATTTTGTTAAAAAACCGTTAAATTTACGTATTTTAGGGGTTTGTTGTTAAGATATAACTCAAATTTCACGGTTTTTAGTTCGACTTAAACATAGATGTAGATAATGTTAATGGACTCTGCCTAAAATATTATAATAACATTACATAGACACCCCACAATGTGGTGACAGCGTTTGTATGGAGGTTTGCGCGTAACGACGCCTCGTATGAAGTTTTTACTTCAAAAAGATTTTTCCGAAAAATGAGCCTTGCTAGGTTTTGAAATTGCACAGCCGAAATGCTAATTAGTCGAGTCAATAGACCTTGGAAATAGAAATGCGACCGTTCTATCTACCTCTCACTTACACACTATCTCCGTATATATTCGGCATTCGCACATGGAAATACAGATAGCATTAAAAACAATAAGTCAATTTGTATATTTTCGATCGCTCAAATCCCATACTGTCACGTAAATATGTCAAGTGTGGTGCGTTTGGTCTATGCTGACAGTACAGCAAGAGCGGGCGGCCATTTCTATTCGCAAGGTTTTTTGAATCTGGTAATACCTGAATGTATTTATCATACACGACCACGCCGTATACGCAGCATACTGAAATTAGCATTTGTATGACGAGCCATACAACAACATTGGAGACTTGGGCTTGTCCAAATAGTTCTTTTCCATTCTTTATGCAAAGCATTGACTCCGTTACCATTATAGCACCATAAACCCAGCATTGGGTGCCAACTCTTTTGCAGTTAGGGTCAGTCACATAGATGTAGTACTGCCTGAAATATAAAAAAAAAATTACATATTAAAATAGGTTATTTTTATTTTCATAACTAGGTAATTAGGTCTTGGTTACGTTTTAACCAATTAGGTCAAATGTTATTTAGGTAGGTACGAACAGTGTACAGTATGTTATATAGGGTTGCCAGACGTTCCGTATTTCCCGGGACGTCCCGTATTTCAGGCATAATTTATATACAACGTGTAACAGAAAGGTGTAACCATATTTGAAGAGCTTATTCAGTCAATGGTATAGAACAATTTTTACGATGGAGCCACAACTGAAATTGCAAAAAAAAATCTGCCCTTCCATACATTTCGGCCGAGCGCATTTTTCTATGAAATAGTACATTTTTTTTTCGAGATACAGGTTTTGTTCCATTGTAAAAGTTGTTCTGTACCATTGACTGAATAAGCTCTTCAAATATGGTTACACTTTTCTGAAGATTTCATCAGTTTTGTAAGAGGGTGAGGTCATTGGATAATGACGATAGGATGATTGTAGGGGGGGGGTCGAAAATCGGCAAAAAATCTTTGACGCAATATATAGACAGGCCGTATGTAGTAGGTTGAATTAAATGTACACTGGGTGAAAACTGGGAACATGTCAGTAGATAAACTAACCCAAAATTTAAATTTAAAAGATACCCTGGTAAATAATTTTTAAAAATGTATGACGTTAATTAGACCATTGCTAAGAACAATATTAGTAAGCTCAGGAGTCTAATTATTTTGGTAAATTATATAAAAAGGTGTTGCTTCCGGGAGGGGGGGAGTGTCAATAATATGAAAATACTTAGTATTATTTCGAAGTCATTTTACTAGTGACCTCAAGTCTTTCATTTACTGGACCACATGGATTCTGGAACAAGAGCTATCAAAATAGCGTTTGGAGGAAAATATTTCTTTCCGCGTACCTAATTTCAAAAGTCGTAGAACAAGTTCAGTATGATCAATAAAACAAGTGGTTTAATTTTTGAAGGACGTCACATGCGGTGTAAAGACATATGTTAATACAGGTGTTAATATAATAACCTTTTTCCTTAAACAGTTTCCGGTTAGTATCCGGTATTCGGCATATCCGGCCATATTTTTGGTATCCGGTATCGGGCCGTATAGTAGCCTGTATCCGGCCGGATACCGGATACTTAACTCAGCATACAAAAAGTCGTTTAAATCACAAAATAAATTGATTGTATCAATGTTTGAATAATCTAAACTCTAAACATAAAGTTGATAGGAGTTGAGCTATGGTAGATAAAGACAAGCTTTACAGCAATTGTTGGGAATAAACGTGTGCTTTTCTTCATACATTACACCAGCTACTTTTGCTCTCACAATATACCGGATGTAACTCAACAGGTATCTTTTAATAAAAAAACATGGCCTAAGAATCATACTGAACAACTTTTCCAAAGAAACATAGATACTTGTGTGTAAATGAAAAAATATTTTCATGTTTCCTTACTCATTTTGAAAACCTGTGAATTTTGCAAGGGTAAATTTTTTTTTTCAATGTGCTACTTTGGCAAATTTGTTCAGTATGAACAGTAGATTACGCGGTTTCATTTAAAGATACCTGTCCATTTATATACAGTATACATCGCTGCAAGGAGATTTGTTCAGTATGAACAGTAGATTACGCGGTTTCATTTAAAGATACCTGACCATTTATATACAGTATACATCGCTGCAAGGAGATTTGTTCAGTATGAACAATAGATTACGCGGTTTCATTTAAAGATACCTGTCCACAGTGGCGTGCACAGAACTTTTTTCCGGAAAAGCAATCAGAAGGTCAAGTACGTCAATAAAAAAAATATGAAAAAATTTAAATAACACTTTGTAAAAAAAAGTTTGTATGAAAATGTTCACTCTAGGAAAGGCAGTGCCTACCCTGGCGTCATACAAACTTTTTTTTTTCAAAGTGTCATTAAAAACTTTTCATATTTTTTTTATTGTTGTACTTGACCTTCTGACTGCTTTTCCGGAAAAAAGTTCTGTGCACGCCACTGCCTGTCCATTTATATACAGTATACATAGCTGCAAGGAGACGAAAGATACATATTTACGAATTTCGTTAGGATCAGAAATTGTTTCGCGTTTGCAAACCAGCATTTGATACGATCATTAAAATTTAGAAATGGTCGTCATTTAGAAAATGCACAAATAATCTCGCCCAGTTGTACACGTACTGTGTAATGTTTAGGCTTGCTCAATTAGGCATATCTTGAGCCGGATATTCGGCCGCCTCATATCCGACTATCCGGCCGCCTCATATCCGACTATCCGGCCTAGTGTTTTCCGTGCCTGACGGTGGGGAGACCTTATAATTCCTCAATGCCCGTTATACTGGGTGTTACTTTTATAACCTTTTTCCTTCAAACAGGTTGTTCTACCCATTAGTATGAACAACTTTTACTATGGGGCCAAACCTAAAATCGCAAAAAATAAATCGGCGTTTCATACATTTTGGCCGAGTAGGTATTTAACTTTTCCATGTAATAGCTAATTTTTTTCGCGATTCCAGGTTGGCCCCATAGTAAAAATTGTTCATATTCATGGGTAAAACAACCCGTTTGAAGGAAAAAGGCTATCAAATTAACACCCAGTATAACGGGCATTGAGGAATTATAAGGTCTCCTCACCGTCAGGCACGGAAACCTCTTAAGTTGTGATGTGAGTCTTATGACTAGGTACTCGTACTTGCACACATATACGAGTAAGTTGTACGAGTAATACCTGAGTTATTACATTATCTGTGTCAGAGTCAGTAAACCTTGGGAATAAAGATGGCCGCTCGCTCTTGCTGTACTGTCAGCATACATCAAAATCAAACACACACCTGACTTATTTACACACAGTATGATATATGTGTAAAGAAGGATAAGATTTTAAATTTACACGGTCACTATAAACATTATTAGGAGTACGGGATTTACCGTGTTTGATTTTTATAATTCCCGAATTTTCGGCAGAGTTTGTGATGACTGACTGACTGGTCATCCCGCGACCATGGCAGATGAAACTCTGCTGAAAAATTCGGGAAAATATAAATATCAAACACGGTGAGTCCCGTACTTCTAATAATATGTATAGTAGTATATTAAAGCCGATTCTGAAGGCTTTAATTTTAGTTTTAGTGCTGTCAAAACTAAATTTTGTTTATTGTAAAATAGTCATTAAATGCTAGAAACAGAAGCTAAATTACTTTGGAATAATTTTAGTTTTTGACAGCACTAAAACTAAAATGAAAGCCTTCAGAATCGGCTACAATGACTGCTATTGTTTTTTATGTTATCTGTATTTCCTTGTGCCAATATAGACGCAGATAGTGTGTAAGGGAGTACGAGAAGTAGATAGAACGGTCGCCATTTCTATTCCCAAAGCCTGTTGACTCTAATTTTCTACAAATTGTAGGCGAGTGAACACAGTTATATTATATCTGTCAATTTTTTAGGGTTCCGTACCCGAAAGAAATAGTTTTATTGTTTAACTAACCTTACAGATGGAGCTACTATCACACCAACGAGGAGCAGCCGCGTAATGACTAGAGGATGAGAAGGTGGCATCTCAAATATATGTTTCAGGAAGAACGTGTTTAGCTCCGATATTTGCCAGAACACCACCAGCTGGCTCAGTGCAAACAGTCTCATGTAGGTGCAAGTAGGATCGAGCCAGCGGACAGGAGTCCATTGAACTGGAGTGAACTGAAGTATTGCTCTTTTGATCTTTCCTGAAGTAGAGGAGATATCTCTGAAATAAAATAACTTGAATAAACACAAGTGGACCCCTAAAACCAATTTAGGAAATTACATAAAAAGACTTTTAATGATGCAGCCAAATTATACAAAGAGACTTTTAATGATGCAGCCAAATTATATAAAGAGACTTAGTGATGCAACCAAATTATATAAAGAGACTCTTAATGATGCAGCCAAATTATATAAAGAGACTTTTAATGATGCAGCCAAATTATATAAAGAGACTTTTAATGATGCAGCCAAATTATATAAAGAGACTTTTAATGACGCAGCCAAATTATATAAAGAGACTTTTAATTATGCAGCCAAATTCATACTAGAGATCAGAATTAAGGGTTAATTACTCTTTTTTATAAAATTAGAAAGAAAAATGTTGTTCTGTACCCTCTTTGTTGTTCAAGCCCAACCCCAATCCGATGAAATGCCAAAATTATTATTTGCGAATTTCGCTTAAGAGGAACAATGAACCTTATTTTTGTTATTTCCAAAGTTCAGTATCAGAATGTATCAATCACAGTCACCTTATGTACGGATAGTGGCTTTTAACTAATAATAAAAAAAAACAGCCAAGTGCCAGTCGGGGTTCGCTCTATTGCACTTTTTTTTTTGGTCACAACCACAGAACATATTAATAAGGAAGTCACAACTTATTAACATTATGTACTTATTTTTGTTATTATCTTGAGTTCATTGAGTATAAATATTTTGACAAATATTTTGTGAAAATACCTCGGGCCAGGATTTGAACCTGCGACTTCTTGCTTAAAACCTTAGACGAAATTCGTCCAAGCTTACAACACAAGGCTCTCCCAAATGAGCTACCGAGTTTCTCACTTGGATCTCTGAATTTTCCACCCTATACTTGTCTTTTTTGTTCGTCTAGCCGACCACGATTGGTATCACATACTAATTGATCGATACAGGTGCATCATGCGATCGTTCGCCACCGTCAGCGTCACGTTACTACAGATACATGTGCCTAGTATGTAGTGAAATTGTGAATTGTGAGTATTTTGAGAAATTAGAACAAAGTTTCTTTTATTATTCGCGCTAAGCTAACTTGTTAAAACTAACTTAATTTATGAAAAAAACTGCAAAATTAAGTTAGTAACTTTTGTTAAAATTTACGTAAGGTCAGTCGCTTAACAAAAAGTGGATAACTTAACTTTGTTTTTCTTGTTTAGAAGTAAAAAATTGAAAAACATTTTGGTATGTGGCAGTTAATGATTTAGCATGAGTGAGGTTTATAAAGCACTAGCGACCCGCCCCGGCTTCGCACGTGCATGTATTATACATATAAAACTTCCTCTTGAATCACTCTGTCTATTAAAAAAAAACCGCATCAAAATCCGTTGCGTAGTTTTAAAGATCTAAGAACACATAGGGACAGACAGCGGGAAGCGACTTTGTTTTATAGTATGTAGTGATGAGTTTGTAATAGTCATGACCTGGTCCAAACCAACTTAAAATGCTGTTTTGACTTTGTTTGGGCGAGATCATGACTAATTGTGCATTAAATTTCAAACTCATTCTTTTTAAACCTCATTAATATTGAACTATTAGTGCTAACTGCCACATACCAAAATATTTTAAAATTTTTACCTTTTAAGCAACAAATACAAAGTTAAGTTATGCGCTTTTTGTCGAGCGACTGACGTTTAACCTTAAAGTACATATAGTACTACTTTATTCGAATGCTACCGAATCTTTAATAAAGGCGCGAGACCTACTCTTTTTTATTAAGTTTTTTAACACCGGCTTTTTTATTGCTTTCCACAAATAATAAAAAGCTGTTGAATAGTAAAATAAAGATTATTTAATAAATGAATACTCACCTTATACTGACCCATTTGTATTCTCTCATTTCAAGTGCTTTGCATATCTTGAGGCCACACCATATTCCGAGTCCATTACAGACCAGTACATCCAACACAAGGGAGTCCCACCAACATTCCAAGAAGTTAGGCAGTAAATGTGCAAATGCTATTTCAGTTATTTCCCACATTACAGATATGGCCCAAAGTAAACCAGCATGTCTGAATAATATAGCTTTAAACATCCATCCCAAAAAGTGACCCCAAGCAAACACATCAACATGGGACCAGACTTTTGCTATACTTATGTCTGAGCAATTTACAGCATATTCCTGTGGACAAATTCAAAAATTTACTTTACAAACTCACGGTTTATTGTTTTGCTATGCGCCTACTGGTGCGCAAATTCTGTCACATAACAGATAGAATACTAATTCCAAAAAACAACATAAATAAAATACTTTTGCCCGCGACTTCGACCGCGTGGGTTTCGGATAGAAAATTCTAATCAGATTTTCCCATAGAAGTTCAACATGTGGCTAATTACGGAGTATTCTCAATTAATTATTATTTTAAGAATATACATAACAATTTGCCTTATTTTTTATGAAAAGCTGACCCTGACCTGCTAGTTTTGAAAACTTTGGGATTGTAAGTATGTTTATTTTATCTCGGAACTCTATATTCAAAATTTGCAGTGCTAAGCGTGAATGGTGTCGGAAAAATAGAGGTTGTTTCTTCAGATAGTGTTACATTAGCTGTACGAATATATCGAATACGTGTTGTTCGAATTGCTATGTCCAGGGCTACACGTGTAAATCGTTTAAGGTTCTCAATATTTGGACCGTAGCATAAATCAGTGGGGCATGGTGCTTTACATGGACGAGTGCAAAGTAAAATTTTCAAATACGATCGGCGCATTAGGGTTTGGAGACGAAAGTGGCGAGCGATTTTCGGAAGCCTGCATACACGAAGTTGACCATTTCGGTGGTCTCAACGTAATGATTTGGGGTGGGATTAGCTTACACGGCAAAACTGAGCTCGTTATTTTAAATGAGGGTTCCGTAACGGCTCAGCGTTACATTGAGGAAGTCATCAGGCCTCATGTGATCTCATTTGCACAGTAAATGGGTCCGGAATTCGTCCTGATGTAAGACAATGCCCCTGCACACACAGCTCAAGCGACCCAGTCTGCGCTGGAAGACCCACATTCACGTGTTACCGTGGCCAGCAAGCAGTCCTTACTTAAATCCGATCGAGCACATGTGGGACCAATTGAAACGAAGAGTTAAAGAGAGTGAGCAAGAGGTCTGCAACCAGCAGCAACTGATTGACGCTTTGGAAAGTGCCTCGAAAGAGATTCCAGGTGAAAACGTGATGCATTTGAGCGAAAGCATGTATTCCAGACTTCAGGAGTGCAAAGCTATAAGAGGAGGGTATACCCGTTATTAACAAACAGAAAAAGAAATAAAATGTTTATAATTTTTCAGTGTTTTTTCGTTGTTTGCGTTTTTTACCCTAAGTTGCAACTTTTTATGAAAAGTTAAATAAACATGTGTAATAAACAGTCACTAGCCTAAACGGTAAACAATGACATTGATTTATGTTTACGTTAATTTAACAATGTATTAATTTTATAATTTTCATGGTATATAATTATGTCGTCATGGAATGAATTCCCGAGGGGGTGTCAGAGGTGTTTCCGGGTGTACAGTCCACACTCGGTACACCAGCGGTTCACCGACGATCGTGATGGGCGGTGCATCTACGTACTTCGGGCACAAAAACCCTTTCCTCTCAATGTTTTCCTTCAGCGTTTAGCATGTGGTAATAATTAGGTAAGAAGAATACAAATACATATACTATGGACATAAAGTCCGAGAAACTCATTGGTACATGCCTGACCGGGGATCAAAGTTGGGGCTCAAGATTGAGAGGCCAACGTTCTACCATCTGAAATACCGCCCCTCATATGATTTATATTACGCCACAATATATTTAACACAATAAAATAATATTAGGGTAAATAAGGCGCTGGACACACAGAGAGCGATCTAGAGTTCTGCGTTCCGCGTTCACCGATTGATTAAAGCTATGGGATGGCTTGGATCTTTACACACACAAACTGCAAGCGGTCAAGGATGTTTTATTTTAAATTTTTATTATTGCATTATTTCAGATTCTTTTGTTGCATTAGACTAAGCTTAATTACCGAATTATGACAACTATCCTTAACCTCTCTCAAACTTAAACTCACCACCGTCTTAAATAACCTAAACTATGAGGATACAGAAAGCTTACTGAAAATAGTCGCTTGAAAAATACAATCTGTTCTGAATGTCATTGCCAATTATTATTATGATTTTCTTTTGACTTTATATTGTTGTTCTCTGCATAAAACACTATACCTACCTATATTACACTACACTGTACTTAATAACTTTAATTTTATCTTTTTAAGTATTTTATTAATATTATATCCTTTTCAGTTCAAATACAAACCAAGTTTTACACTACACTACTCTACAAAACACCTCTTAAATTAATTACTTTTATGTATAAACCTATTTATAATATACACAATTATATTTAGAAAGTGTGTAATTTGAATAAGCCACCCTAAAAATGTAATATTTAGTATGTCAAACTAGATACCTGTAGGTCAAACAGTTTATTTTTATAAACTAGTACGGCGAGTAGTCTTGACTTGACTATAAATCTAATTATGCAAAACTGTATTGTTAAGGGTTTTGCTAATTGTTATTTCTCGTAAATAATAAGCTTTTAATGTACCTTTTATTGTGAATAAATTCATTCATTCATTCATTATTTATTCATTTAATAATTTTTCGTTTCGTGTTTGGTAACCGTTAATTTTAATTTTAGAATATACATTTTATAATTCTTTATAATATTCCAATAAAATTATTAACACTTTTATAATGTTTCATATTGTTTATCTGGCCAGGACTGAAAATCAGCACTTGTGTATTCACAAGAAGGACCCTGCTGAGCCCTGACCATTTTGTTTTTTTGAATGAGTTTGAAAAAAAAAAGGAGAACGTGCGTTCTGATCAATCAGAACGCAGAACTTTACACCGCGTGCTGTGTGTTCGGCGCCTAAAAGAAAAGTAAACTTACTTTATCCATGTCAATATGGAAGTTCCGGAGGTTTGGGTCAACAAAATACATTATTTCATAAACTGAGGAATGACTCTGGAATAATAGAAAGAGCAGTGCCAGCAGATAGAGAACTGACATGCCAAATACAATCCGCCAAACTGCAGGATGTGGTCGTGTAAATGGCCCATTAGGAAAAGTTAAAACTGAAACTATGAGGAAAAAAAATATCACACAGCATATTCCTGCCCATATATTATCTTGAGTACTGGTTTCATCCCTGAAATAGAAAAAAAAACCGGTTAAATGCAGTCTGTACGAGCATTATCTAGGACATAAGTCTCATAACATAACTTTTGACTGATAAAGGTGTACTATCGAAGAAGAATCCGCAGACCCATTTTTCGCCCATATTGCAATGGAGATAAGAACAAAAAGTGGGTCAGCGGCAATTTATTCGATGGTACCTACGAAATTTGAAATATATCAGACTAGTGGCAAATTCGGGCAGGACCACATCTAGCAGCATTTCGTAAAACTTTTTGGCACCGGAATTTTTAGACTAACTTTATCCTGCCGAACAAGATTTTGCCCGGTGCCGCCCCCTCCAAATTACCAACATAACAAGACCTAATTTATTGTCATACGAGCATTAGTTCTCGATTCACAGCTCGTGACGTCTGGCGTCACAGGGTTATTTTTGGACCCCTAACCAAATTTTTTCACGTCATAGTATTGCATGAGTACAATCAATTTATCCAATAAAAAACGACATTTATTTACATTTTTACGTCAACTTTTCCCCACACACAAATTAAAATTATGCTCACCGTGCGCACCGGCTCACGCGCCGCCCGGCCACCCCCCTCACCAACGTTTCCATCGCCCGCCACCGCGTTGAGCGCAAGGGTGACCAAACGTGGCTAGGAATTTGGGATTTGCAAAGTGGTGTAAAAAGCGGATTTAAAAAAGGAAAAGTTCATATTTTTTTTACCGAATACTTTTTTATGTCTTTCCATACATCATATTAAATTTGGTTAGGGGTCCAAAAATAACCCTGTATGTTGCCTTTGTATTAACCATTTACAATATTGTTTTGGAACTGACATGACATTAAACAAAAAAACCGGCCAAGTGCGTGTCGGGCCACGCACAGTGTAGAGTTCTGTAGTTGCCCTGCACAATATGCGGACTTCTTTTCCAAGTACATTTTATAAGTTTTTAGACTAATAATAATAGACTATTAGATCGGCCCATACATTATGTTCCTGGTGATGCGAATCGCCCCGTGTTTAGAGGGGACTAAAAGTTTGGCGCGATCTGTACTCGTTAACTTGTAAAGCCTTCTTAGCTGTGATAGTTTTCCTTTTTATTTCGTAATGTATACTGCTGCCGTGATTTTTTTCAGGTCTGTAAATACAACCGTTTCGCTGGCAGGGACACTTGACTCTAACAAAAATTAACACTTTTAAGCTTAATATTTCGCAAACGGAACCCTGGATCGAAAAATGGTCTTCTCACACCCCCAATATTTTAAAATTACCTATCCAAAGACACCCCACCCCACACTAGGGGATAGACGAGAAAAAAAATCATCCCCACTTTACGT
This sequence comes from Ypsolopha sequella, assembly GCA_934047225.1. Taxonomy (NCBI): domain Eukaryota; kingdom Metazoa; phylum Arthropoda; class Insecta; order Lepidoptera; family Ypsolophidae; genus Ypsolopha; species Ypsolopha sequella. Next base: position 13,456,472 of record OW203992.1, read on the forward strand.
GTAGGGAAGGTACCCTAAAAAAAAATCTTTTTAAAAATTTTACTGTACCACTTTATCGGCGCGATAAATATGTATACCCATGCCAAATTACAGCTTTCTAGTACTAATAGTCTCCAAGCTAAGCCACGGACAGACAGACAGACAAACGGACATGGAGAAACTATAAGGGTTCCTTGTTGTTGACTACGGAACCCTAAAAAGTAACTTAACACCGCGCAAATAAAAAAAATAAAAAAGTCCGAAAAATTCGTCGGAATCCTCTGCCCCCTTACGTACCGTAAACTGGGATTTTTTTTATTTTCGTATTTTGATATTTTTATTTAAGCATCATCTTAGTATTCGTTTTGCCATTGTTTTAAGTCATAAAAGATTTTACCATACATCTTGCCGTTCTCGAGATTAAAGTCATACAAATGTTCTTTTTATTATATCTCGGTATATGTTAGTCATATTAAAAAATCACATGAGATAAATTTACAGAATAGAGCACCTTCTAGCGATGAGCGAATAATAGTAGCGAAATAATTATACATCCTAACGTTGGCAGCCCCGAAAAGCGAATAATCTTCAAGTCAAGTATTGTGCCCCCTTATCAAAAGAAAAATTACAAAAGAATGATCAATCCAAATTTTAATCGAGGGCTGAGAACAAAGACATTACTAAGATAGCGGGCAAGGAATAAATAATATTGGCTCAAAATGAGAGTGACATAAAATAGTTCTAATACCCGGCAGTAAGCTTAAGTGGGCTAGTTTAGTGATAATAACCCTTGAAGTGCTAGTAGACAGGTCCCGTCTCTGACTAATAGTGCTACAAGCGCTAGTGGACAGGTCCCGTCAATGACGCAGTAAATTGACATGCGGTTTTAAAGTGGTCAAATGACACATTCCGAAGCATTCTTTCTCTTTAAAACTTATATTTGCATGATGGGAAGGAACAGGCCGACTATATAACCACACATTTCTATTCAATTACGTAAATGATAAATCAGTTTTCGAGCCACTAAGTTGACCTTCCAGTCTTGTTTTCGCCGCGGTGAAGTGCAGTGCAGTATTGTTCATAAATATTTATTTTGCAGGATAATCATGGACCAAAACAACCGAATGTAAGTACCAGCCTATTAAAAACTTCATGTTTCTTAAAAAAAATAAAAAGGCTATCTGAACATTGGAAACTTTTACGATTCTTAAGTGTCAATGCCGCTCAGTGTGATTGAAGAGGTTTTTTGTTTTTCCTAATTTCTAGATTTAAATGAGGGTTACGGGTAAAAATCCTGTAATTTGTTATATTCAAAAAATGGGATATTTTATCCAGATTCAGAAAATATATACTTTTAATGGGGTTTTCATACAAAATTCGCGAAAAATAGACTAAAATGCATTATGCGGCGAAAAGCACTTATTTCTTGCTAAAAGCCACTAGCGCTTGTAGCGTTTTGCTTGTTTTTGCACTAGCATGTGACGAGATAATGTAGTTATGACTCATTCTTTCCCATCAGCCTTAGTACCAGCTAGGCAACGTCCTCGCTATACGAGGGACTCTCTATATAGTTGTACCATTTTAAGTTAATATGTTGAAGGACGGAGACACTGGACAGAGACCTATTAGATATACCAATTTGAACGTAGAATTGTGCCAGAACGGCTAGCAGCGTCGAGATTTCTCTACAAACCAGTACAAGTGTTGTTTATTGTGTCACAAAGTGAACATTCAACCGAGATCTACTGTCAATCCAATGGGCCTAAATGTCCGTTTTTCCCCTATCGACTTCCTCTCTACTACCATGTGTCACAACACAACTTGTATGAAGGCAGTCTCTGTCCTTCGACGTGTTAAGCAAAAAAAATATTTTCTTCACTTCTTGATAAAATAAAATAACCTAAAAATTGCATAATAAACATATAACATACCGTACAAAAGCTGTGTATATAACTCCCGCAATAGACACAGCCAAAAGTGTTATAGTATGAGGTTTATAGAAGAACTCTAGAGATATATCATCGACAGGTCTTTCATTTATAGAACTAAATGCATCTTTATTCGATAAGGTTAGAGGACTTGAATTAGATCTTCTTGGTTGATTCATAGTTCACTACTTATTTTTAAATAATTTATTTAGAAGTCTTTAATTAAGACTTTTATCGTATAATAAACTTATGCAGGTATTTGGAGTATGTATGTATGTAGGTACTGCACTAAATAAATAATTCAATTTATTATTTTTTATTCCATATGTGTCATTTTGCTTTTAAACAGGGTTGGATTCAGACCCTCGGAAAATTATTGTCTATGGGAATTAAAAATATACTACTTGGCTAAAATTATACTACATTTCGTTTTTCGTCGATTTTTGTTTTGAATTGAAATAAAATTGCCTATTTGTTAGTGAAATTTAAAAAAAAATTACTAAAAATATTCATAATTTAATAAAATATTTGTTTATTTAGTTATTTGTTTGTGAAATTTTTAAAAAATTTACTGAAAAAATATTCATCATGCACAGAAATTCCCTATATTGTAGGGTAAATGTTAAAAAGCAAAACGTCTCAACCAATAAAACAAGTCAGTCGACCTGAAGATAAAATTATGGTATTTTTAACCGACTTCAAAAAGGAGGCGGTTCTCAATTCGACTGTATGTTTTTTTTTTTTTTTTTTTATTTTTTTTTTTTGGCGTTGTTACTCCATAACTCCGTCATTTCCCAACCGATTTGAACAATTCTTTTTTTGTTTGAAAGAGTATACTTCCAGGTAGGTCCCATTTTGGGTTTGGTCATGATCTGATGAAGGTTTTCAGAGATAGGCAGTGGAACTCCTCAGAAAATGACAGCATATCGCTCGAAATTGAGGCAATCGCTATGTACTTGGGTGCTGATTACAAGGTATTACTTGAAAATCGACATTCTTCCACCTGACCTTCGATCCTGGCTTCATCAACATATTCACCATAGAACTCTTCAAAGGATCAGAGCACATAACTCGAGATTGCGGCAATCACTGCGTTAGGGTGCTGATTCAAGGGTATTACTTGGAGATTATCAGAATACCCACCTGACCTTCGATCCTGGCTTCATCACCATAGAACTCCTCAACGGATGACAGCACATAACTTTGGATTGCGGCAACCAGTTTGTGTTAGGGTGCTCATTGCAGGGCATTGCTGAAAATTGCCAGCATACCCACCTGACCTTCGATCTTGGCTTCATCACCGTAGAACTCTTCAACGGATGACAGCACATAACTCGAGATTGCGGTAATCATGTTGTGTTAGGGTGCTGATAGCAGGAAGCTACTCAAACATGGCTACTTATACTCACTTGAACTTCGTTTCATATTAATACCACGTTTGCAAGAACTACCTATACCTCACAATTTAACCCAGCAACACTAAAAAATGTGAAATAAAATAAACTTTTAACAAAAAAATAGCAACCGACTTCAATAGTAACAGCAGTCATTCACTAAAAAGTTAATAATAATTCTATAAAGACCGATGGTACCGAAGCAACACTTTTGCCGACTTCTTTCTTCCTGAAACATTATGTTATCTAGAAGTCGGCGTATTTCCTACGATATAGCAACATAGAAACCAATATAAGAACGCCGACTTCTAGATAACATAACTTTTCAGGAAGAAAGAAGTCGGCAAAAGTGTTGCTTCGGTACCATCGGTCTTTATAGAATTATTATTAACTTTTTAGTGAATGACTGCTGTTACTATTGAAGTCGGTTGCTATTTTTTTGTTAAAAGTTTATTTTTACGTAGTATAGTTCCATTACGATACTACATACTACATGTCATGAAAATATGGTACAAATAGTATAATTATACTACAAAATCCAGGCCATGTCTAAATACACCTAATATTAAAAAAAATGGCCACTTTTTTTAATTTTCCCTTTTCAATAGTGTTGCCCTTACATTTTTTCCCGACATTGTAAGGAATAAATAAAGTCATTGCTTGTAACATTGACAGCAAATGTAAAATTATACAAACGTTTCTTATAAGATTGACGAACTATTTAGTAGAAATTATAATGTATTTGCACTATTCCACCGGATTTCATGTTCGTAAACATAAATTTTTATATTTTCTATAGGTAAGAGCAAAATTCAGTGGAATTTTCGACGAAAATATTACAATAGAGTTGGCAAAAATTTCAATGTAATCTGTTGGTTTATTTTAAAACGTTGCTTTAGCAGTATTATGACTATAGCCAGCTGTTGGCTTAACGTTGGATGAATAATGGTTTAGGTAGATGTCCGTGTAGAAAGAAAGTTGAAAACTATTTCGTTTTCTGTTTAGATTTTCTTCTTCGAATGTCTACGACCAAAAAAAAGACGATGATTTCATGTGTATTTTTGCAATTCATCAAATTAATATGATGATTTGGTCATTTTCCATGTGTTAATCAATCAGCAGCAGTCCATCTATCCATCAGCCTGTCTTTTTACACTGCTGAACATAGGCCTTTCCAAGATTTCGCCTCTCTTGGAAGTGATGCCCATCATACTCACGCACGCTGGGCAGGCGGGTTGGTGAGCATGGTGCCAAAACCCTCGCATCAGTGACGCCACTGCCCGTCACCAGTCTGTTTGGTTTAACGCCCGGCTATAACAGTCTTAAACAGCTGGTTGTGCCTGTTTGAGAGCTGTCCTCTTACTCTCCCTGAATAACTTAACTCGGGTAGGTTTGCCGGTAAAGTCGAGCCGCAGCAGTAAGTAATATAAAAGGGAAAGTTTTTATATTAATATTAGAATTTCATGTTACAAAATAATACATTTTATTTCTTATTCTTGTTCTTTATTGTACATACACAGAAAAAGATAAAAAAACAAGCATTGCAATTTAAAGTTGAACACAGCGGCAAGCTTATCTCTAAGATTGCTTGGAATGAATCAGTAATCTTATCTCATAACTATTATATGTAAAGATAGCACTAAAAAAATTATACGAAAAATATTCTACATAAATAGAAATTATTTATTCTTACAAATTATACTTATATTAAACTGTAGCCTTCCGCCCATTGACTTGGCTTATGTCCCTTATGCAAGCACAGGCGGGGACGGGGCAATTTCCACGGGCTCTATGAAGGGTGCTTGGTCTAGATCTGGGTTAGGAATAGGCGACCAAGGGACCTCAGGTAGAGTAGGTAGAATAAGAGTGGGCTGGTCAGGCCAGGCATAGAGACTCCACCACCCTTTGGCATCTCTGAAAAAATGTAATAATATTACTTAACACAAGTATTACAGAAAGAAAAACAAATAATTTTACTACACCATGAAGTAATGGGATGTTGAAGGCTTTTGAACAAGTGTCATCCATCATGTAAACCACATGTACCAGTGTTTTGGTCCCAGGTCATGTTTCCCAGCAGTAGATGGGATTACTGAACTTTATGTTATTCGGACATAACTTTGAAAGATAGGCCTAATCGATAGCTGCTACAATATATTTTAACTTTGCCAGTGAAGTCTTGACTAGAGAACCCGTTAATTGCTGCCTGACCAGTTATTTCTATTACATATCTTCCGTTCTTGCTCTGTAATGTCTTCCTGGCCTCTCCCCTTTTCTGGCATGTAAGTGTTACATATTGTTTGCGACAAATTAAGCTAATTTACTTACGTTTCGCTCGTCACCAACACAACAGCAACATGAAGCCGCTCCTCCCTTTCGTACATTCTGTTGTTTTGTTAATTTAAACATCATCAGTTTTTTCATGGAAAATTGGTGAGGAAAAATCAATCAAAGCCATCGGGCATCGATCGGTCGGCGCTTACACACAAAATATTTTGTAGGTTATCCAAAAATGCATAGACAATATAGACCAGCCCTGGTCAACTGTCCTAGAACTAGCGGCGACAAAGCTATTAACCAATCAGGTGGCGGGGGCGGGCCAGAATGTTCCCACTTTTGTACATTTCACAATTTTATGGTAACACTCAACTAACCTGATAAAAATATTTTAGTTTAGATTATTTTTATTTAATAAAGTCACTTTAAGAATAGTATTTCATGTCAATTAAAATATGCTATATAATATTATAACATATTACGTGAACTATTTTTGTGTCTTTTGGCTCCGAAAGAGTGGTTACCAGCGCTGTTAAAAACAAAAAAAAAAAGAAATGTCATACGAAGAAAAGACGATATTTTTTACAAACAGTTTTTTATTTTGAAATTGAGTTCTTTATTGTTTTCACAACAAATAATCAAGATGAAGGAGGAAAAAGAAAGTGTTCAAAGTACGGGCGTACACTGGACACCGATCCCGGCTTGAAATTGTACTGATTTCCTTGTTTAGGTACAAAGGATACGAATACGGTTGCAGAAACTTATGTTTCAAATTGATCTTGCTGGCTTCACTAGCTTGTAATGCACTCTAAATAATATGTTTGATGTGATTCTATTTAAAATTGTATCAGCCTGCGTTGGCTTAAGGGTGCTACACCAAAAATTTGTTAAATCCATGATTAATGTCTCCAGTTTACCACGATATTTGTCAAAATAACCTGTCTTCACACAATTTGAAAAGTGTAATTTTTAAAAACTGTAAAATTTTACTTAATAATAAACATGGAGTGTAAATTAAAGCTTTTCAATGTAAGTTTCTAAGAAACTCGGTTTATTATATTTTATGATCGCTTTTAAAAATTATCTTTGTTAAAGATATGAAATTGTACCTTTAGTAAAACGATCATAAAATATAATAGATTAAGTAATGATCCCTGTTCAAACAAGCAATATTTGAATTCCGCTCATAAATACATGTATATGTATACCTATACATATATGGATAACGATGAAGGTTTATAATGGGCATTCCCTAGATGGCGCTAGCAGAAAAGAAATATTGTCGCTTTTTTTTTCTACTGAGTTTTCATTCTTCTCCTGGTAAAAGTGTTCCGTGATATAGACAAACGTCATGAGGTGTACATAGCAATAACAATCGCTCCAGCTGTTTTTGACATGAGCCAGCTGTTTTTGACATGAGGTGAGCGGACCGCCATTTTGAAAAAAAAAAAAAAGTCATTAGGTGTATTTAGCCAGTGCGCAAAATCCAACCCTGCTTTTAAACCAACCAACCACCACAGAACCAGTGTTTGTTCAGAGTATTGCCCAGGGGGGGACAGTTTCATACCAACTGAATATTAGAAAACGAGATTGTTTGACCAATCAACAGATGGCAATACTTGTATCCTACATCACGATATCGTTTTTTTCTCTTTGAGTCGTGTGTTTGTGCCGCGGGAAATTTCGATTGGGGATATTATTGTGTTTTTGCGCTATTTGATTTCACAAATATGCCTTCGTGTGTCGTGAAGTGGTGTAAAAGCCATGTGAATATGAAAAATACTGGAATTACCTTTCATAAGTAAGTAAATAAACATTTAGAAAACTATACTTGATGACTCTGGAAAGTGTTATGTAACAAGTACCTGTGCATATTTTTTCTATTATCTATACGTCTCTTATGGTGTGCTCAGATAAAACATTTTCGTTTTAAGTATGAAGGATGATATGAGTTCAACAGTTTTAACCACCACAGATTCCCAACAAATGAAATCCAGCGTGATAAAAAGGCAACCACGGTCAGTTTGGAAAGAAACGAATCTGATTGGATGCCTTGCAAATATAGTAAAATATGCAGCATATGCTTTAGAAATGAGGACATCTACATGCTTCATAATGAAAGGCATAAATTATTAAGAAAGTCGACGTTGTTTATTTGCACTGTACGTTTTTGTATCAATTTTACGATTTCCAGTTATTTTCTTACTTAATTCCTTATAACTTTTATTTAATTCATTTTTCAGATGGTATACCTAGATTGATGGATGAGAAGAGGCGAAAGACGTGTGACAGGATCGAAGCAAATGTTAATCTGTAGTCTCTCTCTACCCTTCTGTTGGAGTTGGGCGTGAGTAAGCAAATGGGTAAGGTTATATTATGTATACGTATATTGTTATATTGTATGAAAACCCAATTTAAAGCTTTTTTATGCTATACAATATTATTTGTTTATTTTAATTGTAGTGTTTTAGTCATTCAATAAAAAATAAACAAGCTTATTTATTTTAGCATGATACTGTATAATACAATCCACGGGTCTATTTCTCGCTGCTAGATCGCCACCATGGTGACAGCGCCGGTGATGACGTAATCTTGAGGCGACCAATCGCATGCAAGCTTTGTCTATGAGCGTTTGTGAGTGTTTCGCTGTAATTGCAATAGGTTTGTTTGCGTAAATGGAACTAAAATCGAAGAGATAATTGGAGGAGTGTTACTTTTCTGGAAATCTATTCGTGGATAATGAGGGATTTTCTGAAAGCTAATTAAAAAAGGAAAACAGTTTGGAATACCTCAATACATGGCGCTGACGAGACATAGCAAGAGTTTTCAACTCAAAAACACGTTTGATGAGAACTGATTTATTCCTAATAAAAAAATAAAACTAATTTATCAGTGATCGGAAACATGATGATAACGAGATATGTGCAAAAAAAAATTATCTTTAAATTTACATAAACATTAACCATATCGTCACGACATAAATCCCTGTTTAAACGTGACGGTAAAAAATATCGTGCTGCATCCTTTAACCGAGCAAAATTAAAAAAGCGCCCATTGGCAACACTCAGTCAGACCACGGCTCGTCAACGCCATCTGTTGAGTGATTAGAAACTAAGGTTTTTTGTTTTTAAATTGAGTTTTCAGAAAATCCCTCATTATATTCTACTTCAAGTTAAGTGATACCATAGAGCCGAATTGTTATAAAGTGACAGAGTGACACTAGAGTGCTCATAGCCGAGACAGTCTTGTTATTAGAAAATACTTTCATGATGAGTATGCATTTACATAAAAATATTTAAAATAGGAGCCAATATATAGGTGGCCAGGTCGTTACTGTACCTGTTGACACAAATGAACCGAGAGAGGGCTCTCTTCTCCGGTTGTACTACTTACTCTTTGGTGCTGCCAACTTGCCACTGCTTCTCGATCAAATCCTCAGAATTCTACAAATTTGTATTCCTTATTCTGAGATCAAATCAATAAAATATGTCTATGGTACTTTGTGTCAAATCCACAGACTAGTATCCCTCTATAATTTGTGCCACAGACATTCAATACGGGAGCAGAGCAGACTATTCTCAGATTTCATTAGACAGACTCTATCAATTTTAATACGTTATTTTTTTTATTTTGTAAACAAAAACGTTTTCCTGGTAAAATAAATTGGTAAAAAAAATTGTAAATAAAGTTGGTAATCGATTAGATTTGACTGAAGCATAAGGGAAGACTGGCTACCGTCACACAAATCTCTACTCAAAAACGGCGCGAATACCTACGATGAGCTTGGTTGGTATCGGCCAATCTACGTATCGTGTAGAGCGCTACCCTGCCCCTCTCTCCTGCTGAACTTATACGTCACCGTGGGGAGTGTACTAGAATAATTTGGACCATTCAACTGGTTGTGTTTGAAATGGCCGCTCTCGGGTCGATCTCCGTAAAATATTCGGCTTTTAAACAAAAATAATTAAAAGCAATGACTTTTTGACATACTTACGTATGATATGTGACTCCATCGTGTTTATTACATTTCATGTAGTAATTTTTGCACTTAAGTACATATCAAAAGCGCATCAGGCATTTTCAGCGTAAAACAACAATAATCACTCGGGTATAAAGCACAGCTAACCTCCAAGACATTCCCCAAGCGCCTAGATCGTACTGAGTAAATTTGCGTTAGTTTTGCTCTGCCACTTATCGAGGCCCGTTACCGTGTCTTCCCTTGTGATTTAGTCAAAGAAGGTGTCGCGACAGATCGCGAAACTTGCAAATGTGTACATAGCAACATTGAACAAAGAAGATTATCTTACTTGTCTATGGTAAGAATTTAGATTCATATGTCCTTCCGCTTGAGGCGGTAATTTCAAAATGGCTTGCTTCAAGTGACTACAGAGGAAATGCAAGAACAGCATCGCAATCCAGGATTTCATTCTAAAGCTAAGTAGTAGTCTTGAATACCAAATTATAACTCTCAGTAGACATAATTTAAATAAATAAAGACTAATTTAAGCCATGTAAAGTTTGTTCCCACAGTTTATTTGAGTTGCAACAAAGCAGAGACGGCGTCAGTAACCCACGCCATTCCTCCATGATTATTGGTATGGGTAAAGATCCATTAGTAAGTTTAGTTTCTAGAAGTTTAGCAATATATGAGGTAAAGATTATAACTTCTCACTGAGACATATCATATAGAAAGAGTAAAGGTAATATAAGACACGTGAAAGATGAGAACACAGATGGTCTATATCTGAGTATCATTTATAGTCAGTATGCTAATGAAATAAGTTTATGAATATACTTACCAATCTCTAGTCTACGTGTGATAAAACCCTTACAAGAGTTATGTTAAGGATGTCTATAGAGACAAGTTAGTAATCTGTTATTTCGTGATTTGACGAGGACACAAATGAAACGACGTCTCTCTTGAACAGCTATCTATTAAGACTGACTCGTACAATAAATAATCTACCCTCTTATTACTAACATCCCTCCACCAATATTTAGAGACCTATTTTACAAGTATTTCTTATAAATCTTATAATCTACGGGGACGCGAGGCCGGCGCGATCGCGGTGATCTCGAGTGGTCAGTCTCTGTCTGTACAGACCTTGCAATCACTGGAGCACCTTCATCATTATGAGCAACAGGAGGTGCGGCGGCGACTTCCTCAGCTTCCTGGCAGTCGAGTACTGGGGCTGCAATTGAGGACTGAGGACGCTCGTCTGTAATTTCCAAGTCGCTTGTAGGCCCTGCTGGTGCGAGTGCTTGAGACACCGATGGTTGTTGCTCTAATTCTTGTAAGATAGGAGAAGCCACTACTGTACTAGCAGGCGGATCCGAAGATATCGTGTCTGGAGTTGACAGGACGTCAGATGGCGTGCACTCTGTAGTGATCGAAACATCATCTTGCCTCAGCTCAGTCTGTAAATCATTTCTTATTCCACTCTCCCCTTTTAGCTCATGAATTTGATTCTTATGTCTTTTAACAATGCGATGAAAATTTTGCAAGTAAACCAAGTACGCTGATTTTCCAAGTTTCTTCCTAATAACACCTTTAGTCCGAAAAGTTTTTTTATTTTGGTGAGCTTTTACTAATACTAAATCATTTACAAAAAAGTCAATATTTCTTCTTCCTTTATAATATTTAGCCTGGAAAGACTGACTTTCCTTTACATTTTCTACCAGTGCCGTATCGGATGACGAAGATGGTTTTGGATTTAATAAATCCAACCTACATCTAAGTTTTCTACCAAAAAGAACCTCTGCAGGAGACTTATTTGTGGTTGAATGCATCGAATTACGGTAATTAAAAAGGAACTCATTTAATTTTGTGTTTATGTTACTATTACTCGTGCCAGAAATGATAATAGCTTTTAATGCCTTCTTGATAATTTTAACGTAACTTTCCGCCTGTCCATTACTAGCTGGATGGTACACGGGTGACGTCAGATGAGTAATACCATTACTTGTACAAAAATACTCAAATTCGGACGAAACAAAAGATGTCCCGTTATCGGTACAAATAGTATTAATTAATCCAAATGTTGCCATTAAATCGCATAACTTTTGAATCACTATCTTTGACCCATAACCCGAACTAACATCATACACTTGTACCCACTTAGAATACGCGTCCACTACCACTAAATATACCCTATTATTAAATGGCCCTAAAAAGTCCAGGTGCACCCTGTACCAGGGCTCATCGGGATACGGCCAGGGTGTGAGGGGGCTGCGCTGCGGGGTGGGCCGTAACTGTGTGCACACGTCACAACTCAATACCGCTCGCTCAACTTCCGTACTCATGCCGGGCCACCAGAACCGAGTGCGTGCCTCAGCCTTCATTTTTACAACCCCCAAATGACCGCTATGCAACTCCTTAATTATGTCTTGTCTGCACAAAACAGGAATTACTAATTTTGTGCCTCTCATTAAACAACCCTTCTCGACAGCTAATTCAAACCGACACCCATAATAAGGTCGAAGTATTTTATCCGACACTTTTTCGGGCCACCCTACCTGCGTGTATTTCACAACCTGGGATAAAATATTATCAGTTTCAGTTAAACGCCTCACCTCGCTTAGAGATAAAGGAGCTGAACTAGCATTCCACACAAAATTGACATAACACGCTTCCTCAACAATCTGTTCATAAGATAAAGGAACCGGTTCGCTAATACTTTGTGTATTTTCAATACGTGGTGGCTGTGACGTCATCGGTGACATGGAGCGACTAAGATAATCAGCACAGTTGTCTGCACTACAGACATACTCGATCGTATAGTTATAGGCAGACAAAAACAATGCATATCGCTGAAGTCTGTTAGCTGACACTTCCGGAATACCTTTTCCTGGATGAAAAATTGAAAGTAAAGGTTTATGATCAGTTCTCAATATAAACGGGTCTGCTCTCCCGTATAAATATTGGTGATATTTGCGAACACCAAATACTATCGCGGTCGCCTCTTTTTGAATTTGGCTATATTGCTTTTCAGCCGAGTTCAATGACCTAGACGCATAGGACACCGGTCGTTCAATGCCATCTTTATCAATCTGTGAAAGTAAACTCCCTAATCCAAAAGGCGACGCATCCACCGTTAAAATTATTCGTGCGTCCGGGTTAAAATGCGCTAATGTTTTATCTGATGTTAAATCATTTTTTATGGAAATAAATGCATTTTCATGACTTTTATCCCAATGCCATTTAATATTTTTTTGTAATAATTCATGCAAAGGAGCTAAAATAGAAGACGCGTTCTTTACGAAATTCCTATAGTAATTTACCAACCCTAAAAAGGATTTCAATTCTGTAACGTTTTCCGGTCTTTTAGCATTACAAATACTTTTTACCTTTTCCGGACATTTATGTATCCCATTTTTATCAATAATAAAACCTAAATAAGAAACGGAATCTTGAAAGAAATCACATTTTTCTTGTTTTCAAACAAGCCCCGCAGTTTCTAGCCTTTTAAAAACCTCTTTCAGCCTAAACATGTGTTCGCTCCTTGTTCGTCCTGTTACCAGGATATCATCCAAAAACTGAAGGACCCCGCCCTGCAAGGACGAAGGACGACCATCTGCATCTGGACCAGATAGAATATTTTCTAACGTACGTTGAAAAATAGCGGGTGCGCTAGAGAGACCAAAAACCAACCTAGTGTATTTATACAACCCTTTATGAGTATTTATGCAAGTGAGGTCCTGGGAATCCTTGCTTAGAACCAGTTGATTATATGCTCCAGACAAATCCAGCTTAGTGAACTGGACCCCATTGTGTAACTTAGAAAATAACTCCTCAATCCGAGGAAGAGGATATTTTTCTATCAATAATTGTTTATTTAAAGAGACAGAATAGTCCGCACACAATCTTATTTTACCATCATTTCTCAGTACCGGTACAATCGGACTTGCATAGTCTGAAAACGTAACAGGCACAATTATACCTAAACTCTCCAGTCTGTCGATTTCTTCGTCTAATTTAGATTTAAGCGCAAACGGTACGGGTCGCGCCTTAAAATAAAATGGGGAACTATGTGGCTTCAATTTAAGTTTCACCTCCATATCACGACAGCAACCCAAATCATTAGAAAATAACCGGGGATATTTCTTTGTAAAGAAATCAATATTTTCATTTTCAGTAGCCTTACATTGATTAATGGGACAAATGTGTAACTTGAATTTTGAAATAAAATCTCGACCTAGTAACGGAGGGCCACCATTTTTAATGACAAATACCTGGATATCTTCAGTTTGAGAACGGAAAGAAAAAGGTAGGGATATAGTTCCTAATGTTTCTATAGAACTTCCGTTATAACTTTGCAAAATCTTTCTACTCTTCCGTAACGGATAATTTGCGAAATATTTATGATAAATTGAGTCGGAAAATGCCGTAACTGCCGAGCCGGTGTCCACCTCAAAGCTCAATTTAATATCATCCACCATTATTGATTCCTGCATAGGTTCTCCCAGAAAACTACGGATGTTAAAAAGTAACCGCTTACCATCATCGCCATCATCCGAACAACACTGTAAGAAATGTTGATTTCCACTTATCACCTTATTGCTACCGCAAACACGTTTCATATGGCCCTTTATACCGCACTTCCTACAAAATGCATTTTTAAAACGGCACTTTTTATTGTTATGACCAAAATATCCGCACACTGAACACTGTTCGGAAGAACGTGATGTCGCCGCAGAAGCTGAGCTGCCCTCGTTGTCACGATACTTCGCGCCGCTCGATGAGGACGAAGCACGGTCACGCGCAGCCATCTTGTATATATCGACGACGGGAGCAAGCACCGGCGCGTTCACAACATGACGGGCTCCTTCTCTCGCACAGCGTACGCCTTCAGCCAACTGTAACGCCTTTTGCAGCGTCAGCTGATCCATGGGCTCGTTGAACAACCGATCACGCTCGGGACCATAGGCCATACCGAGCACAAACCGGTCTCGTAATGTGTCTTCCAGTGACGTCACAGCGAAGCCACATTCCATGGCCAAGCCTCGTACACGCGCTGACCACTGCGCTAAGGATTCTTCCGGTTTTTGAACGGCACAATGGAAGTTGTGACGTTCCGCAAAAGTACACTTCTTTGTTCGGAAATGGCCGTCGAACAGGTTGATAACCTCTGCATAGGTTAGGGTACCAACATCCTTAGGAAGTGCTAAATCCCTGATGAGTCTGTAAGTAGTTTCATATAAACTACTGAGTAAGATAGCTCGCCGTTTTGCTCCTGATTTGTCTGTTTCGCTGGTAATTTCATTCGCCAGGAACCATTGTTGCAGTTGACCTTTGAACAGCACCCATTCTTGTGTTTCGTGATTAAACACATTTAACACGCCAAATGTTCCTGATGCCATTATCACCAAGTAGAAATGGTTATAATTTAATCACACGCGTAAAGTTCGGACTGCGCCACTGTTATTTCGTGATTTGACGAGGACACAAATGAAACGACGTCTCTCTTGAACAGCTATCTATTAAGACTGACTCGTACAATAAATAATCTACCCTCTTATTACTAACATAATCCTTCCAAAGCTGAGTGGAAGAAGGCTCCAATTCCTGCAGGAATATTAGTTGAACCAAAGTGGTTGAGATACGGGGTATAGTGAGACCTTGTGACACAGGTATAGTGAGACCTTGTGTAAGTCCCGAGAGCAGTAGTGCTGAGCGCCTGGTTAGAGCGCTGGGACGTATGGAGTATAAGAGAATTGAGTTTGGGTGAACTTGGCTGGCCAGCAGGTAATGATCCCATGTGTACATCCGTTGGTAGGATGGAAGAGTTAGAGATATCCGTTGGTAGGACAGAAGAGTAAGAGACATCCGTTGATAGGACGGAAGAGTTAGAGACATCCGTTGGTAGGACGGAAGAGTTAAGAGACAGAAAGAGACATGTGTGTACCTGTTAGTAGAATCGAGGAAATTGAGTTAGTTAAGTTCAATAAGGGACAAACTTAACATATCAGCAATATATGAAGTTCGTATACACTGAGTTAAAGATATTCATTTCAGTTTCAGACTGTTTCACGGTGTTTTACTCTAAGAAACAATGAGTCCACACCGTGTCCTTGGTCCTGGGTCACCAGGATCATGGGACTATAACTCTCTACAGGAGGTGCATGCTGAGGCTGACCAACAATAATTACAAGTCATGTGACAGCCGATATAACACCAGGAAGTGCAGCAGCTATATCCAGTCGAAGCAGATACCCTTTCACAGAATCCCTTCTAATGAGTCTTAGAAATATAATTTGACTAAAAGGATCTTCTTTCGCTGGCCAATAAGGGGCTAACGACAGGAGGTAACTGACCAAAATATCAAAATGATAAACCATTTATTTGCTGCACAAGAATAGGTATATTGATACTTTCACCTAAAGCATCTTCTGCTTCTTTAATAGTTTTCTGAATAATCTGAATATGAAACAAGATTAGTTAGACTATATTATTCGAGACTTCACAGGAGTACTCCTATCTATAAATGAGTAAACATTGTGTTTCAAGTTTTTTCAGAATCCAACCCCTAAAAGAGGGAAATGGGGTGACGTCTGAAAATCAACATGGGTATCGTTTGTATGGTTTATGGGGTCGCTGATTACGAAAACAACAACGATTTCTAAATCCAACGTAGTGGACGTGAAATACCATTATCCCCTGTTGGGATGTGATGGGGTTGAAATGTTGAAATGTGTAAATGTCAATGTGGGATTTTGAAATTTAATATAGTGGACATGAAAATTCTTGGAAGTATGTGTTCCAGAGCAAATCGGCTGTAACAGACGGCCACAGAAGTGATCCTATTAGGGTTACATTTTTTTCTTTTGAGGTATCTATACAATCTATCTATCTATCTGTCTATCTATCTATCTATATCATGGGGAACACGGGGTGCCAAAAAAGTTTTTTTTGTCAAAAGTTTGACGGCCTGTTTCTCCCAAACGGCTGATGCTAGACCCATGTTCATGGTACTCTTATAAAAGGGCTCGGCCAGATCTAGACGACTGTAAAAAAAAAGTAAAAAAAAAGTCAACATTTTGATCGGCTATATCTCCCGAACGGCTAATCGTAAGGAGTTTGGGTTTCAACAGTAGTGATCGGTCAAGCTGGAACTACATAAAAAAAATTGAATTTGACAGGTTTTGACAGTTTTTTGACAGGTCCAAAAAAGTATTCCGATTTACATAAAACTCGGTATCAAGGAGCATTCGGGGTCGCCGATTACGCTGCTGTATTCAAACTTGACATTTTTTGACAACTGATAGGCGTTTTGACACTTTTTCGGAAAAACTTTGATCGGTGAGTCCGTGTTTGGCACTCTGGCGAGGCCGAGTAGTGTGTTTCTAGACCTTAGACTTGTTTTTAGACTCTAGACCTTGACTCCCAGAGGGAGTGAGAGCACTTATAATGTTTTTTTTTCTGAAAAAAAATTAATTTGTTTCCTGTAGGCAAAGCGGGTGAAGCCACAGGCAGAAGCTAGTATTTTATAATAACAAAGGATTCAAGAAATTCACATGTGATTTTTTTTTTACATTTCAATTATTTTGGTTCACATCGGACACATTTTGAAAAAATGCTCGTTATAAACAAAAATCGACAAAGTGGTAGATACATACGTTTTCCCTTTCACAGTCCCATATACGTATTTTCACAATCAGCTTTTTAATACCCTTATTCTACAGATAATATCTTTATAATCTCTATCAATTTTGTATTTGGAACTGCATTCGTAATCGTTAACAAAATGGCGCCATCTGGAATGTTTCTTTTTTAATATTACAATAATTTACTGAGATAGTGGTGTCGATTTGGTGTAGCACATCTTAACTTATTTGATAGGACTATACTTAATTTAAGCGTTCTGTCCTTGTCTTTTCGTTATAGAAAGAAAAAGCTGGACGCTTAAAACAAGGTTAGTCTTGTCAAACAAGTTAATTCGTGTTACGCCGAATCGACACAAATATAGTACTTCTATAAATTATAGGTATAAACTTAAGTGGAATGGCAGCGTGCAGTTTTAGATTAGACGGACTCTACAAGTGCCACTTCTATTTTGGATTTTAAAGTCTCCGTTTATTGATTTCTAAATAAAATTGCAAATTTTTATTTTCGTTAATAAGTAATAACTGTAAAGCAAACTTAAAAAGACCACTTGGAAAAAGTTAAAAATAATTTTCGAAAAAGATGTGTAAAATGTTAAGTCACAAAAATCCTTGGTGAATTAGTAAATAGGATTTTTAATAAATGTCCAAATGTCCAATTAAGCGGCAGTATATCGCAGTGCAAAGTAGTTCCAGTTTCCTTGTCAAAAAAAATATATAAACCTTGTTATAACAGAAATATCGACCCTTCGGGGTTCAAATGTAGTAAAAGCCATTTTGGCCAAAATCGACTTTTAGTGCCATCTTACTTAGTTTTTTGCGCTCTATCGATCTGTATACTTAGAATTTTGATAATCTAATAAAAATGTCTTTTACTACTCGAAAAATTATGCAGTCCAAATACTAATTTTGTAAAAAAAATGCTGTATAAGACGTTGGAATTCATAATTAAATGTGGTAAAATCAATGTTTCTTTCTACATGGCTGATACCACATTTTCAAACAAACACAAAAAAGTTATTGAGGATTCATTCAGAAACATTTGTCGTAAAAGCCAAACATTTCTTACCTTGGCTATGGAGCAAAGATTGATGTAATGCTTATTAAAATTGTTACTCATAAGTCATATAGAACTGGACTTGCTGTTTTTCTATTAATAAAACACTGATGTAGTGGTTATTAAAAGTTGATAGCTTTAGCAAAGGAACTGCCGATTTTCTATGAAGCAAATATTGTTTTAGTAACTACAAAAAATTTTACTTATAGGAATGGATCTGCCGTTTTCCTGTTATATAAATGCATTTAGTCATTTTTTAAATTGTTACCATAGTATAGTACCGAATTTGCTGTTTTTCTATCGAGAAAAGACTGATTTAGTGATTAGTAAAAGTTAATAACTATAGCACTAGATCTGCTGCTTTCCTATGAAGCAAATATTGATATAATGATTATTAAAATTGTTACTTATAAGTTCTATAAGACTGGTTTTGCTGTTTTCCTATTAAGAAAAGACTGATGATTAATAAAAATGATAGTTATAGCACTAATTCTGCTGTTTTCCTGTAGCAAATAATTTTTGTTTAAGTCATAATAAAAATTGTTACTTATAGGACTGTATCTGCTGCATTCCTATTAAAAATACTTTATTATTATAAATTGTTTTTTTTTTCTTCAATGCTGCGCGAGTCTCACTGATTTAAATAAAACGACATTATATTTTACTTTAACTACTTCAAAGTTTGTGAGTTAATTTTTTTGTTATTTTTGATACATTTTTATTGCGATTTCATTTAAATAGAACAGTGTAATGATTGATTTCAAATGATTTTTATAAGCTTTCCAATGTTTCTACTTCAATATACTACAATGTGACATAACTAACCGTGTCATATACTACATAAAAAGGCTCGAAAAATTTGTACTCATACAACGATACAACAAACCGTGCAGCTCCTTAGGTGACGAATTTTGTTTTAAAAGCCAGTCAAAATCATTTTTTTTGTAGTAAAAGCCATGCTAACTTCTAAACTAAGATAGCTACTGAATTTTAAGTTTCTGTCGATAGAAGAACTCAAAAAACTATGACTGAACTGCATAGACCACATTAATGTAGCGATAAAAACAAAAAAGATAGAAAGGAAATAAATTTTTAAATTTTGTTTTTTGGCTCTCCTGAAAAATCGTGTTTTGGCTTTTACTACATTTGAACCCCAAAGGGTCGATATGGTTCTTAATAAAAGTCCAAGCTTACCGCAACATGACAAAGTTCTAGCTGGTGGCGCCGCGCGCTCCCTCACTTGCACAAAGTATGATTGAAACAGCTACGGCACGCGAGAGGGTATTATTACGCGTAATGTAGGTATGACTCGCATTACGTACACACGTACAGTACGGGGATGTAAATAATGCACATCGAGCTAAAGAGGGAGATACACAGGCTGTAATCGGCTAGTTTTTGCTCAATAGGGCGTCGTCTCTGTCGCACGGAGCACTTACATCCCGATTTCTTCTAGGAGCTGTGAAACAATTAAGATTTTTTAATGCTTGAATAAAACACATCAACATATTTTATATGAACACAATTGAAGAAAAAAAACAAAATGAACAATTATTACGAAAACATTACTTGAAATAATTACTTACACCATCATCCTCATAATATATGATTATATATGAATGTGTTGGCATCTTTGTGAAATATTTATAAACATTGTAAATAATTTAGCATTACTACCTGTGTATAGGTTTCCTTCTTTTTATGTTTGATGCCATTGAATAATTGTATGTTGGGGGTTTATACAACTCTCTATGTATATTTTCAAGTGGACGTGACCGCCCTCTAACAAAGTGTTACAACGACTGACGCAAACGACAAAACGTCACATATCGTCAATAACCTTCAAATGTCAAATTAAAAGGAATCGCGATAGATGTTGATTTGGATACACTAATGCTAGATACGACCCGTGTCGAATTAATGCATCGTGAAGCTCCTCAATATCCTCCAAATGTCCAATTCAAAGGAATCATGATAAATGTTGAGGTTAGACAATAAAGCAGGTTTTAGGGTTCATATACCCATCGGAAGGTTTTCATTTTTTTGACTTTTTATTTATCGGCATTAGGAAATTTACCAAAAGGCAAAAATAGGAGCGATGACAAGTGAATCGAGGAGGAGCTTGTAAGGTTTTTATGTAAGATAAAATAAGGAGCTCAGCGAAGCGGAGCGGAGCGAGGAGACATCCCTAGTATACGCAAAAAAAAGCCTTTATCATCTTATCATGGCAAAAAAAACTTATATCGTTCTCTCTCACTAATTTCCATGGGCCATCTCTTTCCATCAGCTTTCTGCTGTTTTGTGTTATCCTTTGAGTATTCCACTGTAAAGACGCAGTTTAGCATTCACAGAATAGTTTGTGTAAAAGACCTGGAAGATATAAGTGAACCTCCAACAATAAAACGGCTCCTAGAAGATCTTTTGGTTGGTCCAAAATATTTACGCCCTTCTACAAACTAAAAACGGTTGGCTCAGAAAGACAAGAATCCAAAAACGTTACAGCATAATTGAAAAAACAAACAGAACGTCAAATGAAATGTCAAGTTGACAGTTTCTTTCTTTGACACCCGATTTTGTGGTTGTGCGTTTGTGAAAAATCCAAAATGGTAAGTTAAATAATTATCTGTAAACTTAAAATCCATCGAATATATATAGTATTTCAATTGTTGATAAATCAAATCCTCTGTGATTAAACTGTTGTTAAATAGCTATATTTCCCTATGTTGACCTCTCCTTCGTAGGTTATTTTGTTTTCTTCTCATGCTATATTCTCAGTCAAATTCCAAATATCTACAGCGCGCAACGCTACACACCAGCCAGGCTGTTTCTGTATATTCTTTTACTTTCAAATGAGGACATATATAGTGAATATCATCTTCAAACGAAATTAATTTCCATACCCGTTCTTGGAAGAAAACAATGTTTAGTCAACGTACAGAAAACGATGTTTTTTGTTTCAGGGGAAAGTTAAATGTTCGGAATTACGGACTAAAGATAAAAAAGAGCTGTTCAAACAGCTTGAGGAGCTCAAAACAGAGTTGACTAACCTTCGAGTAGCAAAAGTAACTGGAGGAGCAGCTTCCAAGTTGTCTAAGATGTAAGTATTAATTGTACAAGAAAGCAATATTTACTATTAATATTATTGATCTGTAGGTATATAAATTTTACCTATACTCTATTGGTTCAGCCAGTGCAAAGACAACATAACCACTTCGTTTTAGCCAGTGATACATGGCACAACTTGACATGTTTTTTTTTCTATAATCATGTCAGGTGTAGAGAAAATAAACCAGAGTCAGTTAAGTTTTGCAATGATGCAACTCTAAATACCTGAACCAATAGATTATCGGTATAAATTATTATCTTATTAGTGTTTTCCCTTTGGCTCTAATTGTTTAGAATAAAATCTCTGCCCTAAGCTGTCTTGCATTGAAAAAATTAAAAAGCCACTGGGAAAATTATTTACTCTTGCGTAGGCAGTGCCTACCCTGGCATCGTACAAATAATTATATTTCAAAACAATATTGAAATTTTTTCAATCCTTGCTATTTCAGCAAAAAGTTCAGTGCAACCACTGCATGCATAGTTTCACTAGGTGATCCTTAGCATCCTTTAGTCACCACAGGAAATAATTCCCCTAATACCTTTGTTAAAATGATTCTTATGGGGCAATGAAAACTGCAATAAAATCTATAAAACAATTGCCAAGTTACAAGCAAATAATTATGCATACAGCTAAATTAATTTAAAATAAAATAATGACAAACTCAACATAATTATTTTCTAGAACAATGAAAATTTGTATAAAAATATGTCTATCATTTCTCTAGTTGCAAGCGAACAGTTCTTTTATAAGTAGGAGTTCCATTTAAAAGATGATTTGTGTCCTCATACTTCTAATAATTTCTTTCCAGCCGGGTAGTGAGGAAAGCTATTGCTCGAGTCTACATTGTCTATCACCAGAAAATGAAGGTAAACCTACGTAACCACTACAAGAACAAGAAATACAAGCCTTTGGATCTGCGACCCAAGAAGACACGTGCCATGCGTAAAGCACTCAGCAAGCATGAAGCCAAGATTAAGACGAGAAAAGAGATCAGGAAGAAGTCACTGTTCCCACCCAGAGTGTATGCTGTGAAGGCTTGAAAATAAAACAGAACATATAAAAACATATTACTTTATTTTATTTACTTCTTTATGGTCATGACAATATTTACACTTTAGCTATACTAAAAAAATAAAAAAACATAGGAAATAATAATAACATCTGGTGGTTTCAAAGTTCTTCATGTTTAATTTTCTTTCGTTGAGGATATGACCAAAACTCTGATGGCAAACCTCTTACATCACGTTCTCTTTTTACAAAGGCAGTATAAGATGATACACAGTTCCCAATGAAATAGTTAGCCTGACCCAGTATAGCCAAATCAAGATGAGGGTTGGAAGGCAACAGTTTTACAATTTTAATATTAAGATATTTTAGTGCTGTAGTTAAATCACCAATCATGTGGTTCGAGTCAGATGCAACAAATATATATTTTATATTGTTTACTTTTTTTACTGCACGTTTTACTTGCCTGAAAATATTAAAAATGTTAATTTTTGTCAAAATTATCACACAAATTTCAAAACTATAAAATAATTCTTACTTGATAATTGCTGAATTTTCAGGTAAACACATTGACATAGTAAGTGGGCCTTTTTCATTTTTATATCCAACACATTGAGGAGAAGCAAAGAGCATAGGACTATCTTTAACATGTTGACATGCTTTTACCCAATCTTGACCATTCCGTAAATGGATTCCTAGAAATGCACCACCGCTCATGTTGTTCTTGATAAACCGTTTGGTCTTGATAATAATATCATTATTCCATTGTAAATGTTTATGAAGAACTCTGTTCTCTTTTTGAATAGGAAAACTGGCTGGTGCACCTGTAATAAATAGGAAGTATTTTTTTTCTGAATTTTATTAGATCATGTTTACATTGCCTAACATGCAAAAGAGCAATTTAAAACAAATATACTAACACCATCCCATGCTAGACCTATTAAATATGTAAAAATGTTCATCCAGTTAAAGCAACTTAGAATAAATCCTCACTACCTGTGAAAGCTAAAACTGGCCATTCAGTTATTGGATATTTGTCAGCCCATTTCTGCATCATGCCCAGATTGTGAGCATCATAGTGCAATGGTCCATAAAATTCTGAATCATTAAAATCAATGTCAAATGTATCCCAGAATGGGCCAAAAGGATTGCCAGATTTAGCGTTACAGCTGTTGCTGATCTCTCCACTTCTCTTTGTATAGCAAAAAGAAATCCTTTTACTAGCAGGCCAAACTTTGCTTGCTGTATCCTTCATGAATGCTTCCATTGTAACAACATCATGATAGTCTTTTAACCTATCTAGTCTAAAGTAAGAATCAAACGGAACTTGAATAGATCGTACTTCACCATATCTGTATTCAACCCACGGTGGAAGAATCAGGGTTCGGTTGAGACTTTTACTGAATGCTAGCACTCCTAAAAAATGATCAGCCTGGTTGCCAAAACGACCTGGAATTTATGGTAATATCATTTATTATTAATAATTGATACTGAATACTAGACACAACATACAAGAAATAATGCACAAACCCATGCAAGGACAGTACGTTATGTATCCAATATCAAAATCTGCAGAATGTACCAAACTAATTGATAAAACAATTAAGTAAAATGATAACATCGTAATTAGATTATAGTTCACAGGGTTCATCATGAGAAAATAGGGACAATTTATATGTAGTAGATTAATATTTTAATTTATTTACTTTATGACTTTCTGTATATATACTACTAAAAATAGGTAGGTATATAATCGAATCGAATCGAACGAAGCCGGTTTCTTTTTTTTTCGCTTTTGCCAAAAGTTGGAAAGCAAAAGGGTTTTAGCCCATACAGCCACGTCTGAGGCTGTGGTCTGAGGTTTTATTATCTGAATACACAAGTCACTTGAGGATCATCTGGGTAATGTTCATAAATTAGGGCTCGTTACACAGGTTCTAATGCCATCTCTGTCATATGCGTTGGCTTATAAATTATATTAATTATAAAACACTAGCGACCCGCCCCGGCTTCGCATGGGTGCAATACTGATACAAAATATACTACATTTCTTTATATACAACGCTCACAGCTTTTTTGTCACTAGACAATACAAAAATGTTTTCTTTAGAGGTTGCTATTGAAAGAGCGATATATAATTGGCCATGTGAAAAACACTCAATGCTCAAGTCTAAGTCTGCAACGTTGAAAATTTGATCCTGACATGCTGTAAAGGGCCATATTGATCTATATTAAATGCACAATTTATTTAAATTGGATATTGTGTGAATTCACGTGTTTTTTCTAACCGAACACTTTGTTCGTGTTATGGGTCTATCACTTTAGCACGAACTGACAGGACAGCGACTACAACAGGACAGTTCCTTCAGATGATCATCAAGAGAGGATAATATACAAACACAGAGAAGAAAAGAAACTAAAATGATACCAGGCAGTATGGGCCTAAGCCTTTAGCCTTTTCCATAAAAGAAAGAAAATGAAGTCATAGAGTACCTTAGTGACACTGACAGTTGGCAGACAGAACGGGAACAGTTTTTTTTTTCATATTTTTCCCAGTTTTAAACTTTTTTTAATGCCAATTCAGCGAAAAAGCTAAAACAATATAGAAAGAATATGAATGAAAAAGGGAGAGAAAGCTGTGTAAGAGCTTCTGAATATTGGTCAAAAATCCCTGCCACAATTGATGGAGTTTTGGGTGGTTTTGGATTTATCTCTGATATAGATATTAATGGATCAAATCTATTTCTTAAATCTCTTCTCTCTTTGCATAATTCACCACCCACTACATTAGCATTAGACTGTGGTGCTGGAATTGGCAGAATAACGAAATTTTTATTGATTCCACACTTTGAAAGTGTTGATGTTGTAGAACCTGATGAAAAGTTCATAGAAAATATTAAAACCTTTATCGGGTTTGACCAGTCGAGACTGGGTTCCTTGTATAGATTTCGCCTTCAAGAGTTTAACCCTGAAAAAAAATATGATGTCATATGGAATCAATGGGTTTTGGGACACTTGGATGATGAAGATTTGGTGTTGTACCTAGTTCGTTGCAAGTACGTATTGTAATGTATAGCAAATTAGAATATTTGGTTAGGGCAGGTGTATATACATATGTTGTTGGCATACCATATAATTGGGCATATCACTATCTGCCTGTGCAGATCATATTTGAGGTTGAGGTGTATACTATAGGTATAATGGGCCACTATGAGAAAAAGACTTGGACAATTTTTGCATGGGTGCTATGCCACCTGGTTGTGGTGCCGAAAAGCGAATAATCTATAATAAGTCCGGTATTGTGCCCCCTTATCAACACTCTGACCCATATTTCTGTTTAACCAAGGAGAGTTGCCTCTCTCCACTGCACTTCGTTTGGCTCCCCAAATTCATTTGCATGTAAACTTAACACGCTCCTCCTCACTCTGATTTGCTCCGCTCGTTGTTGCACCTATTTTTGATCTAACCTAACCTAACATGCTCTTCCTCACTCCACTTAGCTCCGCTCGTTGTCATGCCTATTTTTGACTTTATGTGAAAGGTTTACAATTTCATACTTTACGATTTGTCCACGATATGTAGGGCACTATGGACAAAATGACCCAAAAAGTTTAGTTTTGTGGTTATTTTTTTAATGACGACTCAGGAATCCTTCAGTTGTGCCCCCTAATTGACACTCACATTGAATCTTTCACCATGGTAAGCACATCACAGCACACTGTGATACAATGCTACCAATGCAGTGTGATATGCAGTGATCGGATATTCAAATGCTTTTTGTCCTACAGTACTAAAGTTAGATTGTGTAGAATGGACTTTAGTGTTTAAGAAAAAATATAGTCTTTTGTATTTAAGATAAAACCAGTAACACTTGATAAATAAAACAACATTTGATCAAATGTAATAAGTACTTGTATAAATCAGCAGGACTAAAAAGTGGATACTGGAATTGGACAACAGTAGACCTCCCAAGTTTGTGCTTATTTGATCGGTCTTGATGAGTACTTTTATAAAACATGGTGACCAGGGTCTGATGATGAGTCTGGAAGATGGATACGGGACAAGCTAGCTAGCTGAGCGATAAGCTCAAAACCGAGAGTTCTCCTGTTGTCCGTTGATGAGTTCCCATATCCATCTTCAAGTCCCATCATTAAACCAGTTTATCAGCCAAATAATATTGTGTTGTTACCAGTCTTACGTAAGTAGGCTAAAATTCTTACCTTGACTTCTAAAAGTAGGGTTTTACTGGTAACAGTTATAATAAAAAATATATTATAGAAGCCGCTTTCATAATATGCCCTTAGCTTTTTGTTGATAAGTAACAAAAAATCATTTGAATATTCAATCACTGGTGATAGGTTAGTAAAGCGCACAGCATGCAGTGACTAAATACCCAATGTTTTTGAAATTTTTATGTCTCTGATTTAGTAATTTTGTTCTCTGGATAACATGTGGGATGCTAGGTGCAAGGGGTTTTGTGGCATTTGTAGGTATATCATGAAATTTTTCATTTAAAGAATGATGTGCTTATCAGTTCTTACATAACATACAATAATGTTCATACTAGGTATTCAATATCACAAAATCACCCTCTTAATTCTTATTTCTGCTATAAAATAATAAATCACAGATGGATCCAGATTGTAGCTCTGATTGATCTAACAGGTTATTTTTGTATGAACAGCAGCATAGCAATAAATTATAACAGGTGGTTGTAATATTTTGAGAAAAATGATCATACCTTTACCTATTCATGAATCTAAAATAAAAACAATATTTTTGTGCAATATTTTCCAAAACAAATTTGGATCATAGTTTTTTTTTCCTTTCATATTGTTACATCCTAAAAGCTGAACGTCCTATAGGCAAAATTGTCTGAAAAGCACCATACCCTTTAAACAAAATATCCTAAAAGCAGAATGTTCCCAAAGCAAAACATTCTTAAACCAAAACATCCTATTAGCACACACATTTCATGGTGAAATACAGTGGGTGAAAGAATTCACCATGTGACCATTTTTGAAAATGTATTTTAATATGCTGCCACTATAAAACTTATATTTTTTTGAAGATCTTTGTGTTTCATAAATATTTCAGCTCTGTAGGTCAATTGGCTTCTAAAATTTAAAATGGTGACAGATATAGAGAATGAAATGATAAGGGTTAAGGGTATTAAAAAATATGATTTACTTTCCTTTAATTTAAAAAAATATTCATTCATAGGTACATATACTCATGCCTGTCCCCCATAGGGGTAGGCAGAGACTACAGATTTCCATCTGCTACGATCCTGATACACCTCTTTAGCCTCTTCCACATCCATAAATCTAGTCATATAAGCTTTTCTATTCCTGGTACTTTGGACATTGAAAAAAATAATAAAAAAATGTATTTAGTTACTGTCATGACATGCGAACCCATCAATTTTAAATCTAAATATAATTGATGTGTACCTACTTAAAACTTTCAGAAATGCGCTAAGTGAGAATGGCATCATTGTTGTTAAAGAAAATGTAACCTCATCCGGGAAGATGGAAAAAGATGATACAGATTCGTCAGTCACAAGACCATTCAGACAGTTCTTACAAATATTCAAGAAAGCAAGATTAAAGAGAATCAAGCAGTGCAAGCAGACTAATTTTCCTGAAGGTATATATCCTGTTTACATGTTTGCTCTTGTTCCCAGTGACAAAGTCCCTTCTACTAAACAAGGCAAATCAGATGAAGTGGCCCCCCAACCTAACAACATTTAGACTTCAAAGGTTGTGTGGTTTCATTCGAAAAAAGTGGTACATATTAAATCTATGTAAAACTGTTCTTAAAGTTGTTTTTATTATTTAATTGTTTTCAAATTGATAATTTAATGTTAAAAATGACGAGTAATTAAATGGTTTATTTTAATATTCTGTCTGCAAGAAAAATCAGCTAAAAATTATTTTAGACAGCTTAATACAGCCAATTCTGAAGGCTTTAATTTTAGTTTTAGTGCCAATGATATTAGAAGAAAGTGTAGATAAGTTATAGGCGATCCGCGAGTGGCACGTTAAAACTTGGGTAATTTGCCAACCTGAACTCGGTATTGCGTCGGCGTCAGCGCACGACGGACGTCGCACGGGACGACGCATAGCGACATATAGGTCTTTTCCCTTTTTCCCTCGCTATAATTATGTTATGGCTTCCACGGGCACACTATGCACACATTGCAATACTACGTAATTGACTGAAGTCATTTATGTTATGCGCCGTTTTAGAAGTTCAATTCTTGTGTAGGTATCTACACTTTTTTCTAATATCGTTGTTTAGTGCTGTCAAAACTATTTAAATTTTCTTCATTACACGGCCTGTAGCAAAGTGTTTAATCGCGCGACGCCACTAGTTGAATCCTTAGTGCAAGGAGCTTGACGTAACAGTAGTGTTTAATTGCAAAAACATTGTGTCACGCTCCTCGCACTTGTGATTCCACTTAGTCGCATCGCGCGCGATTAAACACTGCTACGTACGGCTGCTGAATCTATTATAATTTATAAAATCAAAAAGCTTGAAAGAGACAAAATTGACGGGAAAGGTGAAAGGTGGCGGGTGAAAGGGCTCAGAATAAGCTTATTCTGAGGAAAATTGCACCCGGGAATGCTGCGTTCCGAGTCACGACATAATCGATTATATCTCGTCTATCGTCATGCAATGCAATGCAATGGTCGCTATAACGTTATAGATGACATCATTACTGACGCCATGTTGTGCTATCATCGCCTATGCTTCAGAAGTGCGTTCATTAAATAACCCTGAGCTGGGTAGGAACACTGGGGTTGTAACGCTGAGTTTTTGAACGGGTTTCGTCGTGTAGCGACACTCCAAACGTCAGTTGTCATTTTTGCATTATATTTAGTATAATGATGTTGAGAGGACCCCCTCTGTACGAAATTTAACGTAAATATATCAACTATAACGTTGAGAAGACCCCCTCTGTACAAAAATTAACGTCATTTCATTTACGAAAATTTACGTGAATGTCAGGTGACGTTTGGAGCCTAAACGAACCTTGCGAACCCTGCTCAGAGTTGATGTTGATAAATTCGACACCAGTGTAGCGACACTGCCATTTTTGAACGGTCGGTGTTGAGACACGAGTTCATTTTTGAACGGGTTAGTGTTGCGACACGGGTAGGAAACCCAACTCGGTGTGAGTTTATGAACGACTATCAGAGCGTTTGTACTGTGAGTGATCTATCGAAAGTAACAGCCGGCCCGCCAAAAATAGGTTTTTCAGAGCATAAGAGTTTATCACTAAACCATTTAAGTAGTATACCTACCCTTTTTATTCACGTAACGTAAAAAAATTCTACAAATTCTGCCACTTTCAAGTGTCAACGTCCCTGTCGCTTTCAAAAGAATTCCGAATGGATCAAAATTTAATCAGTGATGGACGCCATTTTTGATTCGGACCGACGTGATGGGCGTGAAAAGTTAAATGCTAGTTGTTTGTAGCACTAATAGTGCCATGCGGAACGCGCTCTAAGCTGTCACCGTTTATCAAGATTATTTTAGGACATATCAAAAAGGGCATAACTCCTCAAGTGGTATTAATTGTTTTTTATTCTGTTTTTTGAAATAAGCATCATGTAAGTAGGTATACTAATATTCATGTGACGCAAGTTGAACCAAATCTACACACTGTATATCGTCACGACATGGATCCTTGGGGGGATGTGAGAGGTGTTCCGAGTGTGAACTGTCAACTTTGAAATGCAAGTCCACACTCGGTACACTCGCGTTTCACCGACGATTATTACGTCTCAAGTCCCAACGTGATGGGTGGTGAGCCCTATCGCCGTTCTTTGGGCACAAACATAGACTTAGGATATACTGGCGTATAGATGAACTGGCAGCCCAATAACGCGTGATAAATTTTGATTTGTCATTGTGTACGTCAACTAGTGATGTTCATTATACGTTCAAGAACTATCAAAGTGTGTCAGGCGGATTATTATGTTGTAAATACAACGATATTAGAAGTGTAGATAGGTTACCTACAAGAATGGAAAAAAATGAAAATACAAGAATCGAACTTCTAAAACGGCACACAACATAAATTACATCAGTCAATTACGTATTATTGCAATGTCACATTGCCAAGTGGAAGTCATAATTATCGCGAGCGAAAAAGAGACAAGACCTATATGTTGCTGTGCGTCTACTAGTGCGACGTCCGTCGTGCGCTGGCGCCGACGCGATACTGAGTTCAGGTTGGCAAATTAGCCAAATTTTAACGTACCACTTGCGAGCCGCCTGTTACCTATCTACACTTTCTTCAAATATCATTGTGTGAATATATAAAAAAAAACACCCGTTAAAATTTACTTCGTTATTTATTCTTTTCACCAGCATACCAATACATTTTTATTAAAATATTGATCTTTATTATCAGATTGGGTAACTTTTTCTAGCCTTTTTTTTTACAAATAAAGGCCTCAGCACACAGAATGCGGGGTAGTAGCAGTAGTAGTTTTTTCACAAAAACCCTAAACAGAATGGTCCAGGTTATTTGAAAAAAAAGTAAAAAAGAAAATAGGTGTGATGACGCGCGGAGCGAAGCGGAGGAATTTTAATATATAAACTTTAAAATTGAAATTCACAGAAAACAATGGAAACTTTGCGATGACAGAATACATAGGTATTAAGGTTTTGCAGGATAATAATAAAGCAAATTTTGAAATTAAGAATTCAGTTTTGATTAATTACAAAAAGGCGGGTTTTTTACAATCTGCCTGCTAGACGGCTCTTAACAGAAAGTTTGCAATTATCCGGACCTTTTTGCAAAAACCCTACGATTTTCACGTTGATCCGTCTTTTCCGACTTTCCTGCGACATCGATGCCGATAACATTTCGATAATTTCACGCCCTAACGTACAGTGGAGATCTCATCAAGTAAGACACATTGGACTTTGCACCTATCTTATATTCTTCTCTGTAGGGTCTAATGTCGTACAGCAAGTGTATAGCTTGATGTGGTCTCCACTGTACATGTAAATTACGATGATGAAAAATATTTCCACCAAAATCATGCAAACTATGAACAACGTTACTTTTTTCCATGCAGAATATAAAAATTCACAATACAATTGATATTATTTCGTATTTTAAACAGAATTTAAAACAGAAATTAAACCAAAAAATAAAAGTGTCGTAGCAACAACGTAGGACGCGACGTCCTGAGAATTTATCTGTGAAATGTGCAATTATCAGGATTATTTCTTTGATTAACCCCACAGCTACTCACAGAACAAGTAACCATTGTTGAAGACTTGTAGTAACTAAGAATAAACACAAAAAAACCTAAAAATCTAAAGAGCTCATTCTTAGTGTGCCGACTTGTGATGGCCTGTCATTCAAAAGCGGTTACCTGTATTCAATATACTCTATGGCGGTTACAGCTCCAATAGATTTGTTTTCCTTTTTACTCTTGCTATATTGCCATAAGGGATTTTCTTCTTCCTCGCACGCTTTGGTCGTCTATACGCCAGTATATCCTAAGTCTATGGGGCACAAATATACGCTTTTTAGGGCATGCAGGATTCCTCACGGTGTTTTCTTTTACCGTTCAGCAAGTGGTAAGTAAAAACAAATGCTAGCACATAAATTCCGATAAACTCATTGGTGCATGCTCGACCAGGGTTTGAACCTGGATCTCAAGTTTGAGAGGCCAGCGCTCTACCTCTGCGCTACCGCCGGCCGCGTCGCTTATATAAAAGTATATCAAACTGTTATTTTTGTTGCACATTGTAGCCATACTTTCATAAGTTTTATGTCTTGATAAAAATGGTTGTTGTTATCCTGTACATATCGGTAACCTCATTAATACAATCTCGGTAAGTATATCCAACACAACGTATATTACCAAGCTTTAGTGAAATACAAAAAACTGCAAAACAGCATCTATTATGTCAGCACTTCATACCTTCTTATAGCCTCCGTATTTACATTAAAATTATTAGCTTTAATATAGTTTCGAATATGTTCTCGATCGTTGTCAGTTAACAATGACCAACTCTCTAGTTCCACCAATAGTTGTAACGACATGCAGCTTTCCATTATTCTTTCAACTGATATCATAGTAAGATAATCTGATTGCATAATACGTAATTCTTTCAAGTGAATCAGAGGATTTTTATCTAATAAGTTTAATACAAACTCATCGGTCATTTGAACAGCGGTCCCAACCTGAACAAATTCAACATTTATGCAATTACCGAGAACGAATAACAATTGATCGTCTGTACAAGTGGCCACACAGATGAATTTCTTCAAATTCCTGAAAGGCAATAATTCTAATTTCTTTGTAAAAAGTGATGTGTGCTGTATTAAAGTACAATTATATAAAGTAAGACTCTCTAAAAGTGGACACATTTGACTTATGTACATTAAAGCATTTAAATCTATTTGATCTACGTGTTCCAAATGTAAATTAATGATATTGCAACCTTTCACCTCTAAAACTTGCTTAATCTGGTCGGCATAGAAATCACATGAAAGCAATTTAAGTTCACACAAATCTTTTAAAGCTATCAGTACCGTGAGGTCTCCTTGCAAGGTATTGCGGTTGTGGAACACGGTCATGCTTCTTATGTTTGGACACATATCTACAGCGAGTTGAAGATGCGTCTGTGGAGCATAACGACTGACATAAGTTGTTAGCGTGAATGGTCGGGCTTCAGAGTTTGTTAAGTCAATGTATTCCAAAACTCTGCCAATCTCATCACATCTTCCAATATCTTGCAGATTTTTAGAGTTCAATAATAATTTGGCAAACCCTTCTAGTGTAACAAACGTTCTGTACAATTGAATGCATCTTAAAGCTTTTAGTTGCGTTATGATGTCAATGCTGTCGTTAGTAATTGACTTGGAAGAAGACACGTCCAACTTTTCTAACAGTTTGCAATTTGCAACTATGCATTGAAGTATGCCATCAGTACAATCGTAATTCAAAGACAAGTGCTTAAGTCGATGTAACTCCTTCAGAGAATTAATAATTGAAACTTCCATGTCAGCTGTTTTCCAGCCACCAGAAAGTGAGCCTAAATTTAAGTATTCCAGACCGGACAGCATGTGTAGTTTAGAATAGAATACAGATCGCATGATTTTTGGAATTTTATCAATTGAGACAACAGTTAAGTTGTTCGTAAAAACAACTTCTATCATGCTAACTGCTATGTTCATTTGGCTCACAAATTTTCCCATAGATACGCGAAATCCCATAGCCTGTTGAATTTTTTCCAATAGTTGGAATAAGGCTCTCAAAGTTTCCGTAGATAGTGAGTCGTAAAGCATCCACGGCACATTGTATTCTAGGTATACTCTTATGTTGTTAACGAGTTGTGTAAGGGTCAACTGAGCCCCGGATATGTCGCGTTGCGCCAGGTCTCCGAGGGGCTGCATCTGCTGCTCCGCTTGTTGAGCTACCCAGTCCCCGAGTCTGGAGAGCGCCATGCCCTCTAGCGTCTGTGGCTGCTTAAACCTGAGCATTACACCAACGATCTACAAACAAAATAAAACCAACCTATTTTATTGCATTTGCCATTTCATTAACTAATTGTTACATACAAAAAGGTGTTGTGCTTGTTCCTGGTTTCGGGTAACTGTAGTTTTTTTTCGATGGTAAGTTTGACAGAAATGAAAACGTTTTTTTTCATTTAGATATATACGATTTAATTACAACATTTTATGTAAGTAATTGTTTCAGTATAAAAATATATTAAAATATCTACCCCCATAGATTTAGTTAAATCCCCTGTCTCTGAAACTCATAGACCGAAAGTTATGAGAAAAGTCTTCCAACTAACAGGTAAGTGTGTATGTGTAAACTTTACAGGAAAAATTAGAAAAGAAAATTACATGAAACTTTTGTAAGCTTTCAAAACTAGAATATAAATTGACATTCGCTATAACATAGATATCATACATCTATTGTTTATATACATATCAGTAAGCTATAAAATACCATACGGGACCCTCTTCGGCGCGTGAGTGCGACTCACACATGACCGGTTAAAAAATATAAGTGAAAACCCGGTTTACTATGCGCTGCGTTACGTGAGTAGCTATTTGTCTGAACGCTCGGTGGGCTTCCGAAATCCGACAAGATAGCATAAAAAAAAACATTTCAGAATGGCCCATTAATCAGTAGGTATGAATAAGAACCAATGATTTTATAAGAAACACTCACTTCGATGAAAATTGAACAAAAGTAACGTCACTAACACAATTCTCGCATATAAACCGGCATGCGGCGTTACTTAAATTTATTTATTTTCATTGCATTGGTAGGTACTTACATGAAATCTAAACCAACTCGGGAAGTAGGTTCTATATAAGCCTGTCTCGTGAAAAAAGATGAGGAAACAAACTCAAGACACAAGACGCATTTAGGTAATTTTCTCTGAGATATGTTGTGTTTTTCGAGTTGTTTATTTTTAGATGCGTGCGAAGCGGACTGATGACGAAACTCCGGGGGAGGCAAACATAGAGCAGCTATAATATTCACATACATTACCAATTATATAGTTACAAGTACTTTCCGTTTGTAACTAAGCTTAAGATTTTTACTGAAAATTTGTTTCTCTTACTATGGAGGAACCGAAACCACTTTGAAAACCTTATATTTACATTAGGTAGATATATATTTATAGATATAGGTTTTACTGGTAATTGGACTTATTCCCGTTACTAATTTGTGAAGAAGGAAGATGTCTTGCGTAAATAGATAGATTTTTTCATAATTTTTTAACTTTCTATTTCAAAAAGCTAAATATTTGCAATTATTTAAGGCGCTCCACAATCCTAAACTTGAGTTTTGCATCTGATTCAATTTCGTCGGTGTAGGTCAGTGGTTCGTGATGACTGAAGCTTATGGTAAAAAAATTTGACATAAATATGGTGTATTTTTGATTCAAGACCATTATTATCTACACCTCATAAATATACATACGTTTGATCTTCTTACTATTAAATAAATTTAAAAATATTATTAACTACACCCCATAAATATACATACGTTTGATCTTCTTACTATTAAATAAATTTAAAAATATTATTATCTACACCTCTTAAATATACATACGTTTGATCTTCTTACTATTAAATAAATTTAAAAATATTATTAACTACACCCCATAAATATACATACGTTTGATCTTCTTACTATTAAATAAATTTAAAAATATTATTATCTACACCTCTTAAATATACATACGTTTGATCTTCTTACTATTAAATAAATTTAAAAATATTATTAACTACACCCCATAAATATACATACGTTTGATCTTCTTACTATTAAATAAATTTAAAAATATTATTATCTACACCTCATAAATAAAATACGTTTGATCTTCTTACTATTAAATCAATTTAAAAGAGTATAAATATCACAAAAAAAGTGATTTAGCTCCCATATTTCAAAACCGATTAAAACGAAACTAACACACACAGATACTTGCAAAAAAAGACTAATTGCTAATGTCCTAATATAGCCGCAGCTTACAAAATAACTGAACTTTGAGTGCGTGGCAGTTGATTAGAGCAGGATGGGTAGACATTTAAAGTTTGTCAAGACACTGAAGTTTAGCATTGCGGAGCCCCTTAAGAGGATATACCGTGGCGAAATCAGTGTTTGATGGGCGTGGTTTCGCGCTCGCCGCGAGTAGAGAATATAAAGTATTACAGCGAGTCAGCGCGACAAACCGCAGCTGCAGGAGTATTGCCGTTGCAATATTCCACAATTTCCACATAACATACTAAATAACTAATCAATTCAAAAATATATATTATATTATTAAATAGAAATAAATTTAATTATCATACAGATACAGTTATCAAGTTTTCACTGTATTTTGAAATTTTAGAACAGAAGCAGTGGAGTCGCTATTATGGTTTTATTTTCAAAAATATTGACCACAAAAAAATAACTTTCGTGATGATAAGCTAATCGTTGGTATAGGAGCCCAGAGAATTTTTTACACGTCATTTTCAGGATAAATTGTAAAAAGAAAAGGACAATGGTTCTTTTAAAATATTTTAATCAGAAGAATTCAAAATCAACCACGTGGTTTACAATCTCCTCATTATTTTCTACTACTACGACCTTTGGTCGCGAGCTTGTCTCTGGATAATTATTTCTTGGAGGTGCTTTCGGACACATGTTTTCTTTATCCTGTTCTTTCACATATTCTGGATCACGAATTTGTAAATTTAGTCTGTGTCTGGGATCAACCACTTCTGGTAAAAGACAATCATTGAAAAACGAAAGCAAATGTGGCTCCATTTTTTCATGCCAAAATAATAATTGGTCATGCTTTAGTATAATTTCGGTTTTTCTCTGATTATTTCCGTACCATACGGCCAATGCACATTTTCCTTTTTGACAAATATATAATTGGCCTTGAGCTTGAATAAACCAATCAGATTTTTGGTTTACTTCTATCTGTCCAGTTTTCTTATTTTTACGCCAAAAATGCATCTTTATGAATTCATTTGAATACATTCTGTAACAAAAGTGAATATTGTAAACAAAAAGCTAAAAATATATTTACTTTTAAATATTTTGTCTTTATTTATTCATAAACTCACGAAACTCACATAATCTTCGGTGCCTATTTCGTATGGATGTTCTTGTTCATCATCATCAGTATGATCTTCTTCATGTCTGCGCTTCTTAGTCACATCCTTAGGTCTAGAATAAAAAGATAGATAGATAGATAGATAGATAGATAACTTCTTTATTCCATTTCCACAGCATTACACGACAAAGAAAACAAAAAATACACATTTAACAATTAAACAATTAAAAAAGAAAAAAAAAATAATAATAACACAACTAAAACTAATAAATAATGTAAGTGCTGTGGTAGTGGAAAAGGTCCTCAACTCAGCATAATGCAGAGGCAAGCCACTGCGCTGATTTTCAGTTGAGGCCCGTTTCCAAAACCGACCTTATGATATATGATGTCGGTATATCCCCTTAAATAATATTTCACCAATGATATTATTTAAATAATTGCAAATATTTAGCTTTTCTGAAGATATTTAGCTTTCCTGAAGATACCTATTAATATTATTCTAATACACAGATCAGTCACCACAGTATACCGTGGATCAGTAGTGTCCTGCCATAGAGGAGATATTTTTTTTCCTCTATGTGTCCTGGCGCGGTACTCCCAAAAAGATTCGGTCGATCGTTTTTCGCTCGAGTGTACGTCCATCTCTGACGCACGCATAAAGAGCGTGATAGAGATGGATATACGACCGAACGATATTCGATCGAATTTTGTCACTTCGGAGTAGGCCCTCATATTCATAGAGGAAAAATGGCTATCTCTTCTATGCCGATATTGGACCAACAAATTTATCCTATCAAATAACATTAAAATATTAACTATTTTTTTGTTAATTGTCTTGTGCGTGATGAACAAACGGCGGCGGCGCGGCGTCTGAAAGTCTGAATAACTAACCATGTCAGAATCTAACTTGACAGTGGCAAAAAGTGACGCTTACAATAGCAGCCGTCGCCAAGACAAAAAAAAAGTACTATGATAGATACATCGAAATAATAATAAGGCAGGGAAGTATAAACGCGCTTGAAAATTGACGCCACTAAATAATTGCCACGGTGGGCATGTGCTTAGTTATAAGTGCCGCACGTCTAGTAGTCTCGTGACAGCTGTGCTAGAACTAAGTCGTCGAGTTTATACATGTAACGTTTAAAAAAAAGCCACAATATGCCTAGTTGCATGGTGAAATGGTGTCTAAGCAACTCCACGAAACATTCCAAGCGTGATGGTATAAGTTTCTATGCATAAGTAAGAAAATTAACATGATTTTTGAAACATTAGTTGAAAATAAATAACCTACGAATAATTTAAAACGAACCACATAAGTTTATAGTCGGTTGTAGCATTTTCGTCCCTATCACGTTACAAAAGAGTCTAAATTGTGTAGGGCTGCCGCCGTAGACGTGGTATATGAGAATTAAATGGTGTTATGCACGAAAAAGTATGCATGCAGTAGGTACTAAGTCGTAGATATATCAAAACATTACTGAGTAAATTTTGAGGTTTTATTAAAAGTTTCTTTTATTATTTTATTATTATGTTGTTGTAATCACGTGAAATTGAAATTTTCCCAAATTCTGATAATAAAATATATACATGAATATTAGTTCAAATAGTTATACAATTTTTTTTTAATACAGCACGCTCCTAACCCTTTTTATAGCCGCGTATCTAACGTTTTAAATATTTTTTTTTTCTTGTTTATCATTTCTGTATTTTGATTCCAGCATCTAATGAAAAAATATTTTTAGTTATGTGTGGTACATAGTAGTAGTGTAGTTAATGTATTATACTTTTTTTTATTAATTTAATTCTGGTATTTTATTTATTATGTATCCTTATTGCTATGTATATTGTGGCACAACCTGGCAAACAAATATCAAAAGTTTTTCGATAAGGGTATCCAAAATATTTATGGACGGAACTGCGTATAATATTTTCATACACCAGTAAAATTGTTTGTCAAGAGAAAATCCCAGATTCAGCACACAAATTTCTACAAGCATATCTAAAATTATTTAAAACAAGTTATCTTTGTTGATCAGTATTATTTATTAATAATCTTGATCCCTACCGAATATTGCATAAACATATCCATTTTTGACGGATAATCCTGCCTATTTGAGTTGCTTTGATTAGAGCGTCATTCGACTTTGTTGTCTTGTTTCGTTCACCACCGTTCGTAGGTTCGTAGAGGACCACGATACTGTCGCTTACTTGCTGTGTTGAAGGTGTACAACCCATGTACAACCATGAAAAAAAGTATAAAGTTGCGAAGTAGTAACATTACGTTTACTTTAAAAAACTTTTTTGCTAGGCATACAGAGGTGGGGAGATAACATCACGTGATTTTTGCTGACCAATGAGCTAAGCGTCTGTCGTACAACACAAAGCACACAACCTTTAAAATGTGGCGTCACGTTTTAATGGCGTTTCCTACTGAGATTATACTTATGGATAGATATCTTATAATATTACCAAAATATAGATCAGTAGTGTCCTTTTTAGAGTTCTGTAGTACCTAAAAGGTACAAAAGGAACCTGAGACTCCTTTGTCCGTTCGTCCGTATGTCACAACTTTAGCACCAATAAAGATAAAGACATGAAATTTGGCACAAAAATAGCATTAATTTGCCCACATATCACGGTGTAAAAAAATATGAAAAAATTTAATAAGTTCAAAATACTTATTTCCAAAACAAAAGTGAGACAAATAAAAAATGTTATCTTAAAAATACAATATGGGTATCAAATTGTAGATATTAAAAAGCTGATTGTAAAAATATGTACTTTTACTATATTTACTGGCAATGGTTTCGAGAAATCTTGAAAAAAAAACACCAAAATGTGTGTCCCCCCCCTTATCTCCGAAACCGGTGGACCGGAAAATATGAAAACAATTTCGATTATAGATCATAACTGCCCAATTACAGAACAACTATAGCGATTTAAAAAAAACTGAGCACAAATAAGAAATATAAAAAAAAGTAACATAGATTAAAAAAATATTTTATAAAAATACAATATGTGTATCAAATGTAGGTAAGTATTAAAAAGCTAATTGTAGAAATATATAGTTAAACTATATTTAATTGCATCTATTTCGAGAAATCCTTGAAAAACCGTAAAAAAATTAATGTCCCCCCCTTATCTCCAAAACTGGTGGACCGAAAGATATGAAAAAAAAATATGGTAATATGTGCTTACGTAAAGATTACAGGAAAAATAAAGCGGTTGAGAAATTCACGAAAAAACGACGAAATTAAATTTATCATCCACAATACGGAACCCTAGGTACCGTGATATCCTCCATCTTCGGCCACTATTTCTAGAAAATCGGTTGGCACATAAAAAAAATATATGACTAAGTGTAGATTTTATGATGTGTACGTACCAAATCACTAGCAGTCAACCACAAATAACCTTTGAAAATAACATTATTTTACGCCTCTAAAGTAATTTGAAGAGCCGGTCAAAGTTACTTACACTTTCTGTCAACATTTTCCACTGCATGTGAAATATAGGTTCTATTTACACACGTTTAAAAGCTATGCGAAAACGTTGTCCAAAGATGGCTTGCAAAATAAAAAACCCACAAAGTGTGGCAGTTTTTGCTGTAAAGCACAGTGGCCAATGTTACCTAGTAATTTTTGCTCATTTCCATACAAATGCTTTTAGGACCTTAGGGTTGTCACAAAAAAAGAAGAACAGAGTTTTTACTAAGAAGTCCCGTGGGAGGCGGCGGCGGTCAGGGGGGTCACGCATAATGCTGCGCCAGTTCTCGAAGGTTCACTTCAGCGTGCGCTATTTAACCAGCCGTGCTTAGCGAATCAAAGAAATGCACGTTACATTGGCTTGGCCCGTGTTCACCCACGTTGTTTAATCATAAAGGGTTGATCGCGTTTCGTTGATTCGTATAATAAAGCTGACAACGGACTTGTCGATTCAAACGGCGAACCTTGGTTTGGCCCGCGTTATCACAAGCCAATTTACTGAACCATAAAGCTGGCTTTTTCTAATGTTAGCGATATTTGCATTTTTGTCAATGATGATATTGAGTGATGAATGAAGTTGGTGTGCAAAACAAAACGCATTCTCTTACAACATGACTCTGTGGTGTTTGTTTTTTCTACTTGGCAACTACCTACCATGGCAACATTGAATTGAGATTTGAATAATTCCGAGAAAAGACGGAATTTAAATGAGTCTATTTTATGTACCATTTTAGCTGATTCTATTCACAAATAACGTATAATTACAAAAATGAGGTGCGAGAATATTATTATTCTCAAAATAAGTGAATAAAAAGCCTATTATAAAGAAAAATGTCTGAGTCGTGACCTCGGGAGATGTTGACAAATACGTGGCAAGGAAATGTCAAATTTCGCGATAAAAAGCTGCGCGCGTGTTTGTCGTGCTTGAATTCTATTGTCTAGAATGAAGTCGCGCATCTCGCATAAACAGCGTAAGTATTCGTCATGCTCGCTTGATGCAACAAACGACGAGGGAGGGAGTTATATCACGAATTTTGACAGATTGTGTGTTAAGAAGCGCGATAAACGAAGTCGCACGTGACTATGATACGCCTGTATAACAAAGTTTTTTTGACACTTCAATGGTCGGTCACGCAAGTCCGATTTGTTTATGTAGCCGACCTTCCAACGATAGTTGAGCGTGGTGAACTCGTTGGTTTACATGACCGTCCTCTATGTTGTGACTCGGAACACATGACAGAGAACAGCTGATTTATTCGTTAGTGGTTTATGTAACGTAGGTACCATAATTATTACCAGGTACCATTAGACATTGATTATGGGACGCAAAATACCATAATTTTTGAATTTCTAATCATAAGCAATCTTAGTAGGTCTAACACAGTTTCTCGGTGTTATGGTATAGAGTGTTAATAAAAATAATCTAGGGGCCGCCCATATATTACGTCATATGAAATTAGGGAGGGTGGGTCTTGTTTGCGGATGATAGTAATATGACGTAGGAGCGGGAGTCTTGTCAACATTGAATCTTGCGCTCTATGCAACAATTAGAGGGTACTAAAGATGGGCAAATTATTTTCGAAGCGACTAACAACTTAAAGGGCGACTAACTATTTTGTTTCTAAAAAATAACTTGGCAGCAATTAAATATTTTAGCAATAATTATATTAGATGAGCTTTATAATGCGGGGATTTATAAAAACTAAATAATGGCTGCTACTTTAAGGTAGCAAACATATTAAACAGGGCCAATAAAATCATAGGCGAGGTACTATAAATAATGACATGGCGACTAATTTTAACAGTGGGATAGCAAACATTCTATTATAGGCAACTATAGGCTTACATATAAAAATACACATGCAAGCAGCTGTAAAATTTAAAACGGGTACTATAATTAAGTATAAGGATTTCAGTATTTTTGTTTGTAGAATCATAATTGAATGAAAACGGCGACAAGCGCGCTCGTTGCATAGAAGCAAATAGGTTGAATAAGTTCCAAAACCGAATCAGAGCACCCCGACTCTATACAGTCTTGTGGGTACTACCCCTAGAGTGTATATAAAAAGCCGTAGGCGTGGAGGAAGGGCAGCTCTCGCCTGCTGTAACAAGGCATAGGCACCCGAGCGAGCCGTAGCGGCTGAGGCTGGTCGCCGAAGGCGACCAACAAGCCGAAGCTGCGAAGGTGAGCATGGGTGACTGTGCTTTGTTACGCAAGGGCGAAGGGGCTGCACTTTCCGCAACGCCGAAGCAATTGCAGAAGTCATATTGGGTCTTTAAAGTTAGGTTATGTTCAGTTTTTTTATTATTTTTAAACTTAAACTATTTTTTTTGCATGTCACTATTTGTTTTATTCAGAGCTCTAAAAATGTCGCACAAAGTATGTTTTTCATGACCATGGTCATATTTTCTTCACATCCCAGTTAACTTTATATACAACCTCATTGTATAATTTAAGAAAGCCTGTTTTCTACTTTTTATCCGTCGTCAAATGTTCGCTTAATAATAAATTCAGTTACCAAAACAAAAAAATCAATGCCAGTTTAAGTTAAAACAAAGCCTATAACCTGATTATAAAGCTGCTACTTTCTACTTAAAATTATCCTTCAATGTAGCTGCCAACCTATTATTTTTGCTACCGGCTTTAATTTTTTTTAAATCCCTAATTCAGATTAATTTGTCGCCGCGTTAAATACATGCCCTAAAGATGTACCTGGTACTTTTACGGTACAGAACTTAAATAATAACAACAAAACACAAGTGGTTACGTATATTCTATTTTTAACCATAAAAATATGTTTTCGTGATCAGTTAACACATAGTCTAAGAGCTAGCGACCAAATCGGTCATGTGGCTTCAGCTGTATTGAAACTCCGTTAGCTACTTCCCCGAACAACCTTTTCCGATAATCTTCGTGCTGGCAGGCCGCGAGCGGTGGGTGCGGGTGTAGTGTGGTGGGAAAAAAAATGTGGGTTCAGCGACTTTTTTTTTTTTTCAAACAGTTGCTCTGTACTCCCTGTGCACCCAAAAAAAATTTTTAATCGATCGGGTGGTGGGAAGGGCTTGCCAGCGTTAATTAAAAGTACTGTGGGGAATCCCCAAGATGAATTAAAAATACTGGATGTTAATAATTATATTTTACCGACCATAAATAAAAGCACGCACATTAAAATTTAAATAACTAAAAAATATCTGTAATCTTGTTACATTTTTGAAAGAGACAAATTCTGTCATCCTCAAATCATAGACAACTGGAGTTAGTCTACAAAACAGTTAAGTACTCCTTTGTTGAATCCGCAACATCCTCCCGACAACACAAAAAAGTACTTCGTAATAAAACAAAAAAAAAAAAACTAAACAATTAACTTTAAACAAAAAATTAACTAACTTACTTAGTTATCTCTCTGATATTAACATAAAATATAAACAAAACTCAAATGGCTGACATGCGCTGAGAATAAAATTAAAACATTTCTTTATAAGTAAGCACTTAGCTTGTCGATAAATATTGAGAAATGGTTATTATTATTATTCGTTGCAATAATAATTATGATATCACGAATCAGGGTGGTTTATCAGACATAACCCTTGTCGTTCTTGCAAACAATGCTGATGCATGAAACACCATAGTCATAAAATTGGAATCTGAGGGAACTGGTCCTTGTAGGGTCCATCCCAATTTAGTTTTTGTCGCCATCAGCTTCTCATCTAAATTTATAATCTCATTTGTCATTATATACCCCAAATAATCAGATCCTAACAACAACCCTATATCATCTTTAGCATAATCCTGCAAGTCAGTCAAAACTATGTTATGATTTTTTAATTTTTGTTCTATTTCAGTTTTCTTAACTTTCGGTAAGTAACCACACAATGATGTCTTTTCAAGGACATTGGCTCTTAAACTAAAACTATTGTCAATAGAACTTACCTGTACATCCAGACATCTGTGGGATTCCTTTGCTGTTTCGACACATCCAAACAGTGCATGCGCCAATTGTTCTACTCTTACCGTTTTCAAAGCTAAGGCATCAGCTATATCACGCCTTACATACGAACGCTGGGCCCCAGAATATAGCAAACATCTTGTAATTAGAGATTTCCCACCACTCTCGAGCCTGACCACCAATGTCTGTAAAAGTGTTGTGCTGTTATGACATGATAAAACCTGAGTCTTGTCATCAGCATCACTTATTTCGTCGCAACCCACAATAGTTTTAACAGTTTTAAACTTCTCCCTAATTCCGTGGAGCTCAGGGCATAGCAATAACATGTGTCGCTTAGTGCATGCCATGCATTTGACAAATGTTTCGCAAAATTTTGCCATA
Source organism: Ypsolopha sequella (assembly GCA_934047225.1). Taxonomy (NCBI): domain Eukaryota; kingdom Metazoa; phylum Arthropoda; class Insecta; order Lepidoptera; family Ypsolophidae; genus Ypsolopha; species Ypsolopha sequella. The sequence goes on from OW203992.1 coordinate 13,501,245, forward strand.
TGGCCCTTCTTAAGACAAATATAGCAAGCATTTTTAACCTTAATAGCTTCTTTCATTTCCTCAAGCGATAAGTTTCCAAATTTTCGACACTCGTTAATGGAATGACCTTCTAAATCACAGTATACACAGCAGTCTTTCTTAATGTCAGTGAAACGTCTTACCTGTTCCTTTTGTTTACTCACAAAAGCCGCCGTCGGTAAACCTGGGCCTTCTGCTATGTTATTCATTCCAGCTCGTGCCATGTTAACCCTATCCTCAGTAATAACTTCACGTTGCAAGAACGACATAAGGGCGTCTAACCGCTCTGAACCCTGTTTGTTGTGCCCTAACTGAGACCTATCATAACTAACTAATACATCTTCTGGAAGTGCGGACTCGATTAGTGGGTATAAAATACACTGATACTTTTCTTTCTCTAAGCCAAGCGAGTACAGTGCTTGCACATACGTGTTTAACTTGTTATACAAGTCTGACACCTTCATCTGTAAATTTGTCGCAGAAAACATAAGGCTCAGTAACTCTCTGATGTAGACTTCTATTAAGATATCATTTGAGTACTTGGCTTTTAACTCATTTAGAGCTTTCGGATAATTTGCATGTGATGGCAGGTAGCTTTCTATTAGTTTTCGGCTAGCTGAGCCCGGTGCAAGTGATTGAATTAGGTATTGAAATTTATCTTCTTCACTTATTGTATTGTCATCGTTTATCTTCCTAAACTGTGCCCAAAACCCAATCCAATCTTTAGGATCATCATTAAACTCCCTAAGTTTGAGCTCTGGAACCTTCAAATTATGTTTCCGTACTTCTTCCATTTTTTTGTTGTTATCTAATTCAAGTTTCGGTACAAGCAACTCTCTCCCTTTCACAGTCACTTGCAGATGAAGTTTATGCATTTTATCTGCTTCATTAAATTCTTGCTCAATTTCACTTTCTTTTAGCATGGTATAGTCTATTAAATCTTGTATCTCCTTGTCTAATACTTTAACTTCTTCATATTTTTCTTCTAGGTATTTTAGGTCTACTGTTAAATTTTCTACCTCGTTCTCTTCCACCTTTTTTTTAGCTTCTTGTGCTGCTCTCCTATATAGACGGCGTATTTGACTTCTCTTTGCTTTCAAGGCCTCCATCCTTGAAAATTGCTTTGAGGCACAAGAAAAGTAAAGGGATTGTCGGCAAAATCTATTTTCGTCACGGTCGCCACTTTTGGGGAATCCCCAAGATGAATTAAAAATACTGGATGTTAATAATTATATTTTACCGACCATAAATAAAAGCACGCACATTAAAATTAAAATAACTAAAAAATATCTGTAATCTTGTTACATTTTTGAAAGAGACAAATTCTGTCATCCTCAAATCATAGACAACTGGAGTTAAGTACTCCAGTTAAGTACTCCTTTGTTGAATCCGCAACAAGTACCTTTTATATAAAGGTTCCTTTTGTACCTTTTGGGTACGGAGCCCTAAAAACACATGCCTACAGACAGAACGTATTGCACAATGTCATGCGCTCGCTCTGTGCACAAAACACATTAGGCTCTGTCTGTCTATTCTGTCTAGAAATAAAAATAATTAATAGTTCAAAATTAATAGGTAATTACATTAGATGCGTAGTAGGTATTAAAGTAATTACAAACATATATATACTCACGCCTGTCTCCCACAGGTGTTGGCAGAGACTACATATTTCCATCTGCTACGATCCTGACACATCTCTTCCACATCCATCTAAGTAATTACTTTAACCTGAAAAGCTGTCTCAGAATCTGTACCATATCTTTTTATAAAGTACCATAATTTTGACAGGCCGATACGTACCATTATTTTGGAATTGCTACGTACATCCCTTGAATAAACTTCAATTTTTATTTATCATTTTCAGTTCAATCAAGTTAAATAAAATAGTTTTCATTTCATTTGTGTTTGATTGTGCAGCAGGTTCAGATGACTAACAAAAGAAAAATATATTGTAGATAACGTTTTCATAATAGAGTATAGTAATAAACGTACAAACAAAAGCGTAGCATAGTAATTGGGTGTAGAGAACCGGTTGAATGTGAATTTATCTCAATTCCTTATAAAAAAATATATTCTGTAATAATGCCATTGCCATTACCAATTCCACCGTGTGTTAAAAGAGACGGTATTATCGGATTGGGTTGTGAGCAGTTTGAATATGCAAGTAGTATGGCTACAACATTACTAGTGCCCGTCAAAACAGAGCGTGATTTTTTGGAGCACTCTATGTATGAAGACGACCCAAATGCCAACACACAGTTGCCAAGCGAGGTTGGTTCTCAACCCCGTTGGGGTCCCCGGCATAAAGGAGCTCAGGAACTTGCTGAACTTTACAGCCCTGGTAAGGCAATTTTATTTTGACAAAAATAGTTCAGTCACAGTGCCGATAAAGTCTTTTTTCCCATAGTGCCCCCTTATCTACATCCCAACCAATAATTATTGTTTAAAAAGATGAATGTTTATTTTGACAGGAAAACGGGTACAGGAGTGGGTGTGTGTGGTTGTTTGTTGCACTCTGTGCGTGTGTGCGGGCGTGCTGATGTGCAAGCACATCTGTGCTGATGCATACTTGGTATTAGCCGCTCTTGCTGGTGTGCTTACAGCTGACTTTGCTTCTGGCGTTGCGCATTGGGCTGCAGACACATGGGGAGCGGTGGACCTTCCTATTATAGGAAAAGTAATTACTTTCTTATATTTTAACTAAAGTCCCATATTCTTTTAATGGCTAGTTTCATGTGTAGGTAGAACAATTTATAGTTACTTATAATTAAATACAAATGGATTTTGCATGTATGCACTTGTCAGCATGATATTACTAAAAAAACTATCATTTAAGAGTAATAAGTATGTTGGTTTGATAGTTTTTGTTTTAATAATGGTTTCACTGCCTCTTTAGTGTCATTTTTAAATTTATATTAAAGCCAATTCTGAAGGCTTTAATTTTAGTTTTAGTGCTGTTAAAGCTTAAAATTTTCCAAAGAAATTTAGCTTCTAATCCTAAGTCTTAAGAACTATTTTGTATTGAAGAAAATTTACTTTTGACAACACTAAAACTAAAATTAAAACCTTCAGAATCGGCTTTATTGTATATATAATCTTAGGTGTATCTGTGTAACCCATAAAATTAAAGGTTTATTAAACCTACAATCTTGCTGGAATGATTGTTAAAGGTATTAACAATGAAAACGGTTGACATAAATGGGTACCTATACTATATTGTCATTTCAAAACTGTTTATGTTATTGTTTTGTATTATTATGTGGTAGGATCTGCAAATCTATAGTTTTGACAAGAATTAACATCTAGATGCAAGAAGTTTATAATCAGACTGGAGTGCTCAGCTCTATGGAAAGCTGCAAGCAGGGTTGGATTCAGACCCTCGGAAAATTATTGTCTATGGGAAATAAAAATATACTACTTGGCTAAAATACTACGTTTCGTTTTTCGTCCATTTTTGTTTTGAATTTAAATAAAATAGCCTATTTGATAGGGAAAATTTCAAAAAAATTACTAAAAATATTTATAATTTAATAAAATTAAGGCAACTGGATCTCTATCTCAGCCAATTCGTCGATCGGAACTTCGTCCTTGGCATTGACTCTACGTAACGTGTCGTCAGACGGCATAAATTCGATGCAAATTCCCTATATTGTAGGGTAAATGTTAAAAAACAAACGTCTCAACCAATAAAACAAGACGGTCGGTCTGAAGATGAAATTATGGTATTTTTACGTAGTATAGTTCCATTACGATACTACATACTACATGTCATGAAAATATGGTACAAATAGTATAATTATACTACAAAATCCAACCCTGGCTGCAAGCTAAAATAAATGACCTTTATGTGTGTCTTATCTTTATTAGGGCTCACGGTTCAATCCGTTTTCATGTCATTATTATTTTTTACATTACATTTATTATTATTTTATTACATATATTTTTATAAGATTAAATTTGACTAGTAAAAAGTGTATTATGGATACCTACTTTACAAAATAAACTACTTGAATTAGTCATGTGTGGAAACATTCTACGGTTATCCGTTTATACATCGCAACGGTGTTGTCAACAATAAGCCTAAAACCTATAAACTTCTTGGTTTTCAACAAAGAGGAAACTCTATGGTTTTCCATGATATGACATGAGCCTAAAGATAACACATACGTTCAGTTCAAAGAAATCATATACGTAAAGAAGGTCAGTTATACATATGTGCTCTAATCTATAGTCAATGTCTTCTTTCAAAATGTAGACTTTGAATAAACATCGAAAGACAAAAGAAAACATATCCTACGTATTATTAAGAATAGTAAGCTCTAATCTCTATTACTCATGAAACGTTTTACTCTATAAAAGAATTTCTGTCTCTATTACTCTCGAAAGGTAAAGGCGTGGTCTTTTTGTAGGAAGTAAGTGCTTCAGTATGGTTAAATCATAAGCTCCTTGCCTCGACGTAGCATTTATCCATACAAAGCTGATCTAATTACACAAAATAAGTTTGCAAAACGATTCGAAAGAAGAACATTCCTTTAACAAAGCAACCTAAATTGTTGCAAACTTGACGAATATTGCTGCCACCTGTGGGTCTACCGCGTAATTCTCATTTTCATCAACATCAACTTGAGATTGAAATTTGTCGTGCGTGCGACGACGCCCGCCTAACATGCCATCTCTTTTGCACGCGTTGAATTTCGCATGCATTTGCTTGAAGTTGATACAAATGAGAATTACGCGGTAGAGCCCCTGTGTAGGTTGTCAGTGTTTATCGCGCACGATGCGACTTAGTTGAATCACAAGTGCGAGGAGCGTGACATGATGTTTTTGCGATTGTGATTCAACTAGTGGCGTCGCGCGCGATTAAGCACTATGCTTCGGGCCCATATCCGATACAGAATATTTTTTAAAGAAAAAGTACCTCCTGTGCCAGTATTAAAATTTAAATTTAAACATTTGCCATCAGATTCTGGTAGACCTATTATACTACTTCGATGTATGATACTTTCGCATAAACGACCATCGCAGAAACAAACACACTTCGCAAGTTTTAAGTTCTACATTACGTTACTTACCGAAGAGGGGCGAAGATTCCCACGCGTATTTTTTATATGGTACTTACTACTGTACCTATCTATGAAAATGAGAAAGAAACAAATACAAACCACCGAAATAATTAGGCGCATGACAGCTGCTATGACGTCATTGGGACTAGGAAGGAGGATACCAAACAAAAGGGTTGGGCATGTTTTAGTTCTAACTTTTATTAGATCAGAAGAGTATGAGGTTTCAGTGAATATAAACAGTTTAAATGGACAAAATAATACACCCTGCTTGTATATATTTATTAGATGTAGAGTAGGCATCGTATAGATAGTGCATGCTAGAGTCGTCGGCACTATTAGCTTTAGCTCTTGACGCATTGACTCTCCCTACAACATATTTTATTTTTCATTAACACCCCTTTTTTAGAACATATTATTTTATCAATTTCAGAATTTCCTTAGACCTTTCCGTGAGCACCACATAGACCCTACATCAATTACGCGACATGATTTTGTAGAAACAAATGGTGACAATTTTGCTATAACTATCCCAGTATTAGCAAGAATTGTGTGGCAGCTTCTGTCTCATGATAATGAAACCATTCTTGAACATTTTCACTGGATCGCTTACTGGTATCTGTGCTGTATATTTGTGGCCATGACAAATCAGGTGAGAAAATTATTTTGTTTATTTCCTATTACCCGAACCAATAAACCTTGGAAATAGAAATGGCCGCTCCCGCTTTTGTTCTGTAAGCATAGAATAAACGCGCACCTGACATATTTACGTTACAGTATGGGATTTGAGCGATGGACAATGTACAAATTAGTGTCGATTCGGTGTAACACGTTTTAATCTATTTGACAGAGCTAAACGTAATTTTAGCTCTCTGTCTTTTTCTTTCTGTATCGAAAAAATAAAGACAGGGCGCTTTAAATAAGGTTAGTCCTGTCAAATAAGTTAAGTCGTGGTGCACCGAATCGACACCATTGACTGCTATTGTTTTTAATGGTATCTGTATTTCCATGTGCGAATATAGACGGAGATAGTGTGTAAGTGAGGTGAATAGAACGGTCGCCATTTCTATTCCCAAGGTCCATTGACTCGCTTGACTCATATCACTAGGTATAATTGTATGATTCTGTCTGCCTGCAGATGCAACAGATTGACTTCGATTTTGAAACTCTAAATAAGTGCTGTTACAATTAACTACGTTTTTTTTTTCTATAGGCATATTATACACATATAAACCTATATTTTTTGTGGTAGGTATACTTACAAGCCTTTAAGTTCTGAAATAACAACACTGCTATTAAAAATTGGGCAAATGCGAGTCCGATTCGCGCACAAAGGGTTCTGTACTTCCACGCAAAATGGGTACAAAATGGATACGGAACCCTAAAAATATTATAGAAAAGTAATAATATAGAGTGTAAAAATAATAAAGATGCCATAGCAACATCAAGGAGATAAAAAAACAGCAGGTTGCAGATTATGTCGCAGATACAGGCGAAAACTTCTTGCCATGTGGTACCTTTTGCCATCATGTTCAGCTTTAGGAAAGCATTGTTGTTTTCTTGATATTTACCGTTTTGCCAGTAACTACACTTCTCATCAAAAAAATCGAAACACTTCTCAAGTTTATGTTTTTTTATGGATTATTAGAAAAAGATACGGAAAATATAAAAATATCATATAGCAATAGCAATACAAGGTTTCAAATTCCCCATGTTGATGTTCCAAATTCAAATAAAATTTTCTTTAGTTTCTTGTTTTGTTTAATAAGTGAATTCTAACCTGTATGGAGATTTTATTAAATGCAATAAACAAAACACGTAAATAAAAAAAGTTCAAGTACTCTTTATTCAATAATTTGTATTTCCTCCTCGGGCCCTTATGACTGCTTCCATACGGTTCTTCATGGATCTGCGGAATTCTTCTTTCCTGAAGGCGATCACGGAAGTGACGTACAAGTTATGAATTGAACCCCCTATCTATCTGAGACGCAAACAAAGAAGCATTCGCTTCAAAACAAGGCGCTAAAAGGTAGCGTCTGACAAACAATTTGGCACGGTCTAAGTACGGAACCCTAATTTTTAGAGTATGTAAGTACTACAAAATACTACTATATAAATAGTACTACTCTGACTAAATTTGAAACTTGGGACCCCCCTTGAGTTTCAATTTCTTACCCGCTTGTACGTACGAGCCGGCACTCACACATTCATAATGCTTTATTTCCCAGCGGCAGCGAAAACGTTTGCTCGACGAAACGCGTCGAGGTTTTGTGAAAAAATAAAAAAGAATGCCGACTTGTGCCGTGAAATCGTGTAAAAACTATATGAGCAAACTTAAAAAAAAAGAAGTATTTAGGGATAAATATATTTTATTTTATAATTTCGATGTATTTTCTTTTGTTGTAAATTGGGAACAAAAATGACAGACTGACTGACGGTGCGGTCAGTTTTTTTCAGGGGAAAATTTCCCTTTCGATGGGAAAATTAATTATTTTTCATAATTTCGTTATGTTTTCTTGACAATTGATCATCAAAACTATTTAAAATAATTTTGAAACGCTCGCTGGTAAGTGTTCTGGCACGAATCAAAGAATAAATCTGAAAATCATTAATTTCTAATTCTATGTGGAATAATACTTGACAAACTCAATTTTGCTGTTTTGTTTCATACAAAATTAATTTATATTCATATTATTCAAGTCTACTAACATAATAGAATGGTACGGTACCCCCAGCTCTTTTTGCACTTGATTGGTCCTAGAAGACATTTAGGGTACTCTAATAACTTGGAATTTGTAACGTGTTCAACTCTAGTATTGTTTATAAGTTATTTCAGGCTTTTTCGGGAGTTTATGATTATTTTCAAATTTATTTTTATTCATTGATATATCTTAGAGGTACATACTCGCTACGTATACACAAGTGAAGCCGGATATCGTATTGCTCACGGTACTTTAAAATGTGATTCATTCATTGGGCCATTTACAGTTTGTTACAGTCGCCCCTTGGCGTTGCTTGGCAGTTTTTGATCTTACTCTCATATAAATTAGGTCCAAAACTTGTTGCTTCTGTTTTGTATACAACATTATTTTTATCTTGAAGGATAAGGATCGATTCTTTATAAGTAATCTTACATATTATCTGACATCAGATAAGAGTTTTCACGAAAGAAGTCCCCTGTCAAAGTACTTAAATTGTCAAAAAATAAAGACGAAAATGCCTTAAACCGCGGGACTTCTTTCGTGAAAAAACCTTTATCTTATTTTATTACCTACCTACTTTCATCTATCTTATGTATCAAATAGGCCAGAATGCATCGCCGTGTTCTCGTATACTACTGGCTTGCACACTGGATTTACAGGAACCGTTTCGAACCAATTTGGACCACCATTTAACTCGGTACCTATTTGAGATACACGGATATTTATAATACCTTGGTTTGGTACTCATATACTTGTCCTCACGGGTCACGCAGGATACTAAATTTCATTAACATAGCTTCAATAGATCCTAAGATATGGACCTCAGAAAAAAGCTTATTTTAGCACTCATTTACGTCACTGACTGACTCATCTGAAATACAAATTAAAAGTTTCTTCAATTCTACTAATTCTAGGACTATACAATTTGGTACGTCTGGAGTATTTAAAAAGTTTTGTATGTGGGTTGGGTTGCAACATAATTTATTGAGTTAGCTAACAATAACACCTAAACAAAACACCTCATCTTAAATTAGAACTCAACTTTCGCAGCTCACTGACTGACAGAGATGGTGCTGCGCAAATTATATCAAAGGATTTGTCTATTTAAAATGATGTCAAAGATAGTCTATATATACCTCAAAACAATGAGGTCTATACACAAGAAGCTTAAATAACCAGACTGAAGTTATGATGACCTCTAAAGGTCAGATTACTTAAAGTATATATAACAACAATAATGATAAAAATTAGGACTCCATACTCAGAGGTTGCAGAATTATTTGTCAGCCGCTATCGTTTTAGCGCCGTATTTTTTGTTGCTACAAATGCTAAATGCTGTTGTTATTTCTATTATGATTTTAGGGTTCCGTAACCGTATTTTGTGGACGGAACCCTTTGTGCGTAAGTCCGACTCGCACTTTTACCGGTTTTTAGGGTTCCATACCCAAAAGCCAAAACGGGGCTCTATTAATGTCACTACTGTCCATCTGTCTGTCTGTCCGTCCGTCCGTATGTCACATCTCTCTAGCTCTTAAAATAATGAGATAGATACCTGAACATTTTAATATGTTGTGTAAAAAGTTGATCCAAAACCGAATATTGAATTAAAAATTAAATAAAATTATTTTTACATGAAAGTGAAACAGAAAAAAAAAATTCTTACACTTGCATGTGGGGTGTCATTGTCTAGAGCTCATTGTAAAGTATCAACGTATTTTTTTAATGTTCAAAAATCATTTTTTGTTTTCTGTAATTTTTAGACCACTTTTTTACGGGTTTATAGATAGTTAGGAATTTCTGTATATTATGTACCATATGCTGTATTTAAACAATAAATAATGAAAACGCCGATTTTTAACCGATAGGGTTACGTCCCCGACTACTCTTTTGCTTCGTACAATTTGTAGGTAGTGATTGTAATTTCTGTTTAAATTACCTATTTAAATCCTACGGAACCCCTGGGCGCTTTTTCTTTTACTTTTGCATCGGTTGATTCTTAACCGTTTTTTTTTAAATTAAATTCGCCAGACACATAATTGTGAAAAAAGTGTAAAGTTCTCTTTGGGTAATAATGAGCTAGCAAAATTGTTGAAATCTAAAGCGATGCCAAGTTCAAAACAGCCAGTTCCTGTGTGTACGCCTTACTTTACTTCTGTTTAATTTGAACTTTTGCAGGTTTTCCAAGTATCTTGGTCAAATGGAGAATATCTCAATGAAAGGGATTACGTTATTGTCTCAGTCAGCACGCCTTTGTTGCAACTTTTTAAACCTACTACTTATATTTACATGTACAGTGGAGATATCATAACAAGCTATACATTTGCAGTACTACATTAGCCCTTATAGTGAAGGATATAAGGGAGCGTCCATAAACTACGTGGTTTCAATTTGTCCTCTTTTGGATGCCCCCCCTCACGTAGCGTAGTTTTTGCTTGCCCCCCCCTCCTCCCCCAGTTGGAACGTAGTTTTTTCAAAACAATGCTTTGAGTTCAGGGTTCGTCCCAAAACAGCGACAAATGTTTTATAAATACTATAATTTGTAATTAAGTACCTATGATAAATAACGAAATATTACGTAGCTCAGGCTTTAAACCCCCCTACCCCCGCGTACCTTTTAACTACATGTGGTTTATGGATGGTTCCTAAGATAGAGAAAAGTCCAATATGTAGCTTGATGTCATCTCCACTGTACTGCCGAAATGAATAAAATGTGAAATGTTTTCAGATCCACAAATGGTCGCACACGTATTTCGGTCTCCCCGCGTGGGTGGTGCTGCTGCAGGACTGGCACGTGGTGCTGCCGCGCCGGCACCACCGCATCCACCATGTCGCGCCGCACGAGACTTACTTCTGCATCACCACCGGCTGGCTCAACTGGCCCCTCGAGATCATTCGCTTCTGGTCCACGCTGGAAACTATTATAGAAGCCCTGACAGGCTGCAAGCCGCGTGCCGATGACATGAAGTGGGCTCAAAAACGCTTATAGAACATGCGATCAGAATTTTTTTGTACACATTTCATCCACATTTCTTCGGTATTGCATAGGATATTACACTTATCACGGCTCTAGCAATTTTACCATTGTATTTGTGTTCGTTCGTAGTTAGTGTGCAGTGCTTGAGGGGAGTGTTCGCCCACTGTCGGGTCTGCTACTGAGCAATATATATGTGCATATTTATATTTGTTGTAGCAATGCTGGTATAGTTGGTATTTTTTTTCATAATAGAAATAAATATCAGTACTAGTATTAGGTACTACAACTAATTTAAATTTTGCCATCAGATTCTGGTAGACCTATGTATACCTACTCGCAACATATAGGTAGGTATATAGATAGACGGTGTTTGTCTGGACAGCGCGAGAACCAAACAATGAGTTTGTGATTGTTATATAGATTAGGTACCCACATAGTTACGTGCTCGTAAATACAGGCGACTATTTAGTGTAGGTATGTAGTTAATGAACCAAACTTTTTAAAAGTAGGTTTATTAGTCTATTGCAAAGAAAAATTGCAAGTGTAGGTACAGGGTGACGCGTGGAGATAGGGCAGTATGGGTAAATATCTGAATAATGAGGGGTAAAGAAACTCCATCTCTAATAATTGAGATTTTCCATATACTGTCCCAACATTCCAACACACTGCGCGTTCCTTTACATCGATATCATTCTGTATATCGACATAAAACAAGACATCACCTGTAAGGATATCAAATTAAACATAAAATCGTAACGCTACCCGTACCAATACTGTGCCCGTACCATGGACGTTTACCTTTGTTCCTAGTAGTTCTGTCTGTTGACCGAACTACTGGGAATATTTTTCTCATTCGATTACATAACGTTTTCAAAAATATTGTTTTATCATAAGCTTTATAAGTCTGTAGGTACAAGGTTGAGGTGTTTATTAGACACTACGCATCTCTGAAAGTTTGGTTTATTAATTTTTCACCTTATGTCCATTGGCGGCAGAACGAGAATGTACTATCATAGAATATTGTTTTCGTTATTCTGTTATATTTTATTATATTTGGAAGGGCTTTAAGCTAAGCTAGAATGTGCTTGAGCCCCAGAGGTCCCCCCTTCCACCGCCAATGCGATGCAATGGAAGAGTCGAAAGGCGCGACAATAAAGCTTTGAGTGCCTAATGAATAATAGAAAATATTTTATCATGTCTCGGAATATATCTTAGAATATAAATTAGATTATGCTTTTGCGAGCTTTGCCTTATATCGATATAAATTATTTTTTTTATCATAATAATATAAGTATTTATATTTACCACAAGTGCATTGCTAGTTTGTATGATAAATTGGTTGTACATTCTGGATGCGGATAAATAAAAATCCAGGTAGCTTTCTACCGTTAAGTTTAATAGTTAAATAAGACAAGGGGAACAAACAGTGAAACTTGAAGCGGTTTACAAACGGGACCTTATTGTGTAACTACAACATTTATCGCTATATACATATCGCTTTCAAATGTGTCGTGATTGGCTAGAAATTACATCACACATAATTTTTAGCTAATAACGACACCTTTGAAAGCGAAAGATGTTAAAGTTAGACCATAAGGCCCCTGCTCGATGCACTTTTTGAGAAGGAAAAAGGGAACCCTTTTAAGATCACTCTCGGTTCCGTCCGTCTGTCACAGGGGTTATTTCAAAAGCTATGTAACATAGGAATTTGGCACTATGTCTTGATTCGCCATTATGTCGCCATTCTAGGATTAGAAAAAAATATATAAGTACTAAAATGGGGGTCAGTATGGTCAAAAAAAAAGTTTGCCATGTGAGGTATGAGTTGAAAAAGCTACCTCTACGGATTCTAAAAATGTATTTTTGTTATTTGTGGTCCAGTTGTCTTGACGATGTAGCTCAAAATTTGCTTGAAATAACCCTTCCCCCCTGATCTCGTAGGGTTTTAAAGCTAAAATTTACATTTTCATAGAGTTAGTAGATATTAAGTCACAGACTACCGGAAAACGGCAAGTTTTCTCGACAGTGTATTGGTTCCTAAAAAATTTAATTTTTATAGCAATCTCTAAAGTCTATCGGGGGATACGAAAAGTCGATAGCTATTACAAACAAGTTGGCCAGTCTGTACGTACTAAATCTGCGTCGAGCGAATTATAATTTTATTCTGAGGTAACAATATAGGAGGTCACGGGATATTTTACAAAGTTTGTTAGTTTAGACTAAACACATAGGTCAAATTCCTATCTTGGCGTTTGGTATTTCCTAAAATCTTGCCATAAAAGGTGTTAGTTCTCGGGTTGATAAAACTTTGTGACAGACGACATGAAACATACTTTTTTTCATGTTTTTATTTATGGTGATTGAAAGTTTTTTTTTTTTCACTTTTATGCATGTAACTTATAGGTAAGTAAGTACCTAGATATTACCTTGACCGTTGTCATTTTGTGTGGCTACAAGACACCTGGACCTGTCCCGTGAATATTTGATGTTATTGCGTCGAATAAAATATAGGTTGCGTTGGAAATACGAGGAGAATTTTATGTTAAAATTTTACAAAATAAAGGTATAAAACGAGGTTAGGTAGTTAAACGGAGTTGGCACTGTGGGACCTGAAACTGAATTGAGTTCTGCAATAAGTAATGACTTATAAAACATGAAGTATAGCATTTATAAGTCGCTGGCCGGTGAAAGGCAGAGAAACGGGTTCGGGTCTCGCCTGAGATTTATTTTTCTCAGAAGTGTGACCAACTTACAAACAAACAAAAAACTAGAACGACTGTAAGTTGCTTTTGAATAGAATGCTTTAAGAGTTATTATTTAGGTTTACCTATTGAGAAACTAGTACAACTTTGGAATTAATGTTGCAAATGTAATATACAAGTTGTCCAAAAAGAGAAACGGGTATTTGAAAGTTAAATAAAAAAAAAATACTTGTTTGTTTATTTTTTATAAAATACAAAAATGAAAAATTATTTAGCAAAGATGACATTGTCCGAATGCTAACCGTTACGCTGCTGACGTTCTTCTAAATCTTGAACGAAGATTTCACCTCATTTCTGATGTGAAGTTGTGCTTTGATTCAAGTATCGTTACTCTTTTTGGAAACCTGTATTTTGGTATAACAAGGAATACCGCAGTATTCAAAACAAAACGTACAAAATACATTCGACGAGGTTGTGATGGTAGTGGAATAGAGTCAATATATCATCGCTGATTGCCTTCTAGTGATATATACTTACATACTTATAAAGATAAACCAAAGATATTGAAAATATTATTTGTTAATAAGTAGATTATGATTTGGTAGCATCATCAATGGCGTATCGTGTTCTCTCTGACCTGAGGGTGCAATGTAAAGGTCTGTAGATAATAAAATGCCTAGCTTTCGATCCTTATACTGTCTCAAATATACATATATAATATGTCATGTATTACAATCTACTGTATTTTTGTAATTTTATGTCATTGTTTAATGAAATAATCTGATAAGAAATTTATTCAAACTGTCTGCCAGATGTCAGGTTCTTTCAATTTTAGAGAGGCCCAGACTGTCTCTTACAAAACTAGGTATATTAAAATCCAAAGGATTACGATCGAGACTGGAAGGGTCAATCTTCATGCTTTACTAATATACTATAGTCACCAATATTGAAAAGTCTATTTTGAAAAAACGTTCGTTACTTGTTTTTCAATGCAATGTATCTTTTATTTACTCACACTATGCATTGAAAAACGTAGTATGATACACATGGGTAAGGGCATTAACTTACTCGAAACGAAATCTTCCTCGTAAGTTATTGCCTCCTTACCGCACTTGTAGCTAAACTACTATCGTACAAGCGATTAATTTTCTCGGGTGTTCTTTAGGGTGGATCGAATTTACATTTAATCTGACATCGTAATAGTGAAAATACTTTGAAGCTATGTACAAAAAAACCGGCCAAGTGTCAGGCTCGCGCACAAGATTGGTTGGTTGTGGTTGGAGGAATTTCTGAAAGGTAAGCAGCGGGTCTACCGCGTAATTCTAATTTGTATCAACTTCAAGCAAATGCATGCGAAATTCAACGCGTGCAAAAGAGATGACATGTTAGGCGGGCGTCGTCGCACGCACGTCAAATTTCAATCTCAAGTTGTTGTTTGATTAAAATTAGAATTACGCGGTAGACCCGCCGGTGGGAATCGGCTTCTATGGAGCCTTCGCCACTGTACTGCCGGACTCCTGCTTCGTGCAAAAATATACTTAAGGATTTTATACCTACATGTTTGAATTTCGAATTTCGTTTTGCATTTCCTGGTATCTCCAAGAACTAGATCTAAAACCTTAAGCTCGGTAGACTTATTATTGTTTCTTTGCAAAACTCGGTCTTTAGTAGCAACATAATTGGTGCCGTAATACACGATGTATTATAGCAACACGATACTCGAAAAAAAAAAATACTTGTTTGGCCCAGCCTGGTGAGAATTCACCGAAGTAAAAGGGAACAAACAAATGATGCTCAAAAAGATCGATTTAAATATTTTCTTAGAGCTTATTTTGACTAAAACAAAGTATTTAAACTATCTACCAATGCTTACTATTGGAACAGATAATTTAGCTATCGGTTCATTTAATGTTGGTACTCAGGTGATAAGGACCAACGCAATACAAATAAGAATTTATCTATTATCTACTTTGCAATATTGGGCAATAAATGGTAGTGCTGTCAAAACTTAAAACTTTCCAAAGTAATTTAAGTTCTGTTCCTAACATTTAAAGACTATTTTGCAATGAAGAAAATTTAGTTTTGACAGCACTAAAACTAAAATTAAAGCCTTCGGAATGTGCTTTAATATAAATATTATAATTAATTATGTATGCAATTTTATTACACAAATTATTTGGGAGGGTAAGAAGTTAACTAAGTCATAGAATATTAACTAAGTTTTGTATTATAACGCAACGCTTTTGTATCTTTTCACTAGTTACGAATTTAAATGTGATAATAATAACATATATCGTTTTTATGGTTGTGTATTATTTGTTAATAGCCCTTTTTTATAATAGTCTAACTAGTTTATTTTGTAAAATATAAAATACACGTTTTACAAGTCTGTACCTAAACTTGGGATGCATCCGATACTGATATATCGGCGATACTTTGGGTTTGCCGATACACCGATACTTTTAAAATTTCGCGCTTCAAGCAAGTAATGTGAACGCGCGTGTTGTTTCGTCTATTTTGTTGAGGAGCGCAAGGATGATCCCCTTAATAACTAATTATCTAATTATTATTATAAGTAATTTCTCATATTAATTGAAAAAATATATTAACCCAATTTGTGTTTTTATTTTACCTTCATAAAATCGGTATCGGAATCGCCGATATTTTTACAAGAGTATTGGTATCGGTATCGTATCGGCAAAAAGGCGTATCGATGCATCCCTAAAAAAATCAGTAAAATACGATAAAAAAATATACGGTGAAATACAGTAAAAATATCAAAAGGCTTACTTTTTAATAAAATGATACACTTGCGTAAGTAAAAAATTTAGGAATAAAATTATTATATCCTAGCTTTTGCCCGCGACTTCGTCCGCGTGGAATATAATGCGGCCACAGTGTAATCCCTTGGGAATCCCACAATAAAAGGTATCCCAGTTTTTTAATTGGACAATAAGTTAGCGAACAGTGGTAACCGCACCAAAAACACCGTTAGTCGTTTCTGCGTGACGCATGAAGTACCAACAATTTTTTTTTGGAATATCATCACTGTACAGACAGACATAGCTCTTTAATTATTTTCAGTTATTTTATTACAGTACCTAGCCCGTTTTCATCAAAGAAGGTATCAATCACCATCTGTTATACAATAATTGCTGCAACTAATTTCGTATTAAAACTTTTTTATTTACGGCCTTCAACGCTAGGAATTATTATTTGCTATGTAACTTCTTATTTCTACCGGTAGAAAAGTAAATTGCAAAAATATAATGACGATATTTTTTTTTTGCGAACTCCTATATTCTGCTCCAAATGTCCACCTGCGAGAACTACATGAACATCCGTTCAGTAGTTTCGGAGATGTGCGCGAACAAACAAACAGTCAGACAGAAAGGAATTCTAAAAATGGCTGATTTGTGTTCTTTAGTCACCCACTTTCTATTTTTATTTGTATTTAATAATTTTCTTTAATGTACAGACACACCGGGTTCTACTCTTTTATTGTATGTATTGATGTGTGTGACATTTCTTTATGCAGCCAAATTCATACTGGAGGCTTGGTATGTGATCACGGATCGATGACACTATTTTGAATAAAATGTTGACCTCCCGTAGTAATAGACTCGGGGCTGAGCTTGCGTTTGTAGAATTTACGATAGTCACAATAAGGGTACCTTGATATTGAGCACTTATCGAGCCTTCGGTGTGAATTTGCTGCATAAATAAATATCAACTTGTACACATGCAATAAATACAACAAAGTTGATAGCTGATAGATTTATAAAAATAAGCTATAAATGAATATACGCCTAACTCTGCCCATTCGATTAGTCTTGCTAAGAAGAAGGGCAAGAAACTTAGCGAGATCATGTAATTTTTATTATTTTTCCTATTAAATTAATATTTTTCATTCTTGTCATAAAAGCTATACGTATACACAGAACTTTATCTACTTTATCTTGTGTAATAGGATAAAATACAAGACAGCAGGAATTTATGTCTTGAGGAAAAATAGTATATCTAGTCCACCTGTCTCATAGCAAGCCGTTCCAAATAAAATATGTCCAAGACAGATTTTTCCGAGACTCGTATTTCTAAAATACGAGGGTGAATCCAAAAGTTCTAAGCCCGACCTACAAAGAGGTATCAAATCTTTGTAAATCTACCGTCATTTGTTAGTATGTTTTTTCTTGATTGATTGTGTGAAGTTGAAGTTCGATACTGCAAGCTATTATTTTTTTGTGATATTTTGTTTAACGCAGTCTGACGGGATTTTTCACAATGGAGAAAATTGAACACCGTGCTGTGATTAAGTACCTCAATAAAAAAGGTCTTTCACCTAAAGAGATTCATTAAGATATGGAAACAACATTAGGGGAATCTGCTCCATCGTATTCCACTGTCAAAAAGTGGGTAGCTGAATTTAAACGCGGTCGGGAGACCATTGAAGATGACCCAAGGAGCGGAAGGCCTTCAACGTCTACCACTAAAGAAAACACTGACAAAATTTGTGATCTCATCCTAGGAGACCGACGATTGACCATTAGTAGGATAGCTGAGATCACAGGCATCAGTTATGGCCGAGTGCAAAACATTATAACTGTAGAATTGGGGTTCCGTAAGGTTTCTGCTCGCTGGGTCCCAAGATTGCTTTCAGCTGACCAAAAACGAGTTCGATTCACAATTTCGCGTGACTGTTTGGAACTTTTTGAGGCAGATGCTGAGGATTTTATGTCTCGTTTTGTTACCATGGATGAAAGCTGGGTTCATAACCATACTCCTGAACCAAAACAGCAATCCAAACAGTGGAAAAGATCTGGCTCACCCACGCCGAAAAAGGCCAAGTGCGTTTTGTCAGCCAACAAAGTCATGGCATCTGTTTTTTGGGATTCGAAGGGAGTTATTTTATTGGATTATTTAGCTAAAGGTGAAACTATAAATTCACGCTATTATTGTAACCTATTACGAAAACTTCGCGAAGAAATAAAAGAAAAACGGCCGGGGATGTTGCGTAAGAGAGTTTTGTTTCATCAAGACAATGCACGAGTTCACACTTCGGTTGAAACGATGGCTGTGATCCATGAATGTGGTTACGAGTTGCTGCACCACCCACCTTATTCGCCGGATTTAGCCCCCTCTGACTATCATCTCTTTCCAAATTTAAAAAACACTTGGGGGGATCTAAATATTCGACTAGAGAAGAAGTGATAGTAGTAGAAGTGATAGTTAATGACTATTTTGACGACCTTCCGGAATCATTTTTTTTCGAGGGTATAAACAAGTTGCAGGTCAGGTGGAAGAAGTGTGTTGATCTAGATGGAGACTATGTCGAAAAATAAAAATAATTTTGAACCCACTTTTCTTTCATTTTCACGGTCGGGCTTAGAACTTTTGGATTCACCCTCGTAGTTACTTACTGCTAAGGTCTTTTTATTGCAGCGCGATGATACATACCCAAAAATGTTTTTTTAATCCCCTTAGGTAACAATGAAAATTACATTATACTTATAGACCAAATTCATGCATAAAATTGTTCGTTTTCATCACAGGTTGGTCAAGGCTACAATAATACATTGGTTGCATGTTGGAACCCGATAGCAAAAAAACTACACCCGAATGCGCCCCCAAAATCGGTCTGACAGACTAAAGGGCCAGGCCGACTCGCAGCAGCAAATGTTTTTCTAGCTATGCTTATCGAGTGTTATCGTATGAACAAAGGTTGATGCTGGTACCACATGAGATATTTTGACGTGAAAAAAGCCCCACTTTTTTTCATGACTGTACACAACCTGCCAAGTTTCGCCAAGGTCTGCCGGCTTTTTCAGGAGTAACTTTTTGTCCTCACAGTAACTGTTTCATGTAGGTACTCGATGAGATATCTACCCACAGTAAACCTTTGGTCTATTACCAATGAAGTCCATTATTAGGCGAATATTTACAATGGTGAGTCCTCAGATATTTTTAAAAACAGCGCAGCTAATCATATAGCCAAAATCTGAATAAAATTCACTTAGTGATTCTCTAATAATAAGAGAAGAGAGCTAGGTGGAGAGGTGTTCATTCTCTAAAGCAACATCAAGATAACCATAAATTCATTAAAGTGATAATGGTAGTCAATACCGTGATGTTCTATCATAGTTATTATAAGTACCTAAGTAATTACTTGAATTAATTAGGAAAAGCATTCATAAGTCATACAAACAATTGATCATTTATTCAACTAATCCTGAAAAGAAATCAGAAGCATTCCTTACATTACTTGAAGGCAAATTATTACTCAAGTCACGCTTTTTGTTCTGTTTCTGGTCAACGTCGATGATAGTTTCGATCGTTTCAAAGTAGGATATGTTCCAGAATTTCACATCGTTGTCGTGCGAGCAAGAGGCAATGAGCTGCCCGTCGTGGCTGATGTCCAGTCGCTCGACAGGTAATCGATGCTGACCCACGATGCCTAATTGCCGCTGTGGGAACATGTGGGCTGCGCGCAGCATGCCGTCCTCACCTGACGTCACCACTATATTTTCCGTAATCGGTACCATGCATGCAATAGAGTGTTTATTGCCGACGTACTCGTCACTGTGTAAACCGAACTCTTTCCAGTTGAACAAGTATAATTTCCCTTTCGACGAACCTGCTAGGAGTTTTGTTTCCGAACGGAAAAGTCCGAGGCACGTCAACTCTGAGTCGTAGTCTTCGGAAGTTGTGTAGATTTTGCTAAAAATAAACATATATTTACTTTAATATCATCTTCCCATAGTTTTATTGTCTTTATATTATTATGTAGAGTACACGACATGTAGTTGCATCTGAACTTGGTCATTAGCTATTATGTAGGTATTATCTGTGTCATTAGTAAAGAAAAAAAAAACACTTTTGGCTCTCTAACAGAGATAGAAAATAATATATTTTCCTCGTCGGTCGGTTGCACTCTTTGCTTTGATTAGAATTATACTAGTATGATAATTATCTATGGTCGATTGTTACTCACTCAAACTAGGTACTTTCTCGAAGACTTTTTCAGTAGGTAGTAGTCAGTATCATAAAATAAACTATTGTAAATTCACTAACCTGTTATACATACGAGTATAAGTTATTGCTTTGAGTGTTAATTTATTTAGGAGGGAAGTTGGTTTGACCCCCAGACTAAATTAGTTTATACTATTTCTTACGTAAAATTATGTGAAGTGATTACAGTCATTCGTTAGGCCCTTGGGCTAGTTCATAAATGTTTTTTTTTCGAAGTTCGCAAATTTCATTGTTCTGAATGAATTTTGATCCTATTTTGGAATCCTCCCTCCCCCCTCGCAGGATTCTAAATTTCGCCTCAAAATAACGCCCTCGTCGTACAAAATATTACTTGGGCCCCTTGTAACACAAATAACTATTATTGGTTACTAACAAAGCAACTGGTTTTCATTAAGTTGGGTTAACTTTTCACATAGAGGATTTTTTTCCTCTATGAATTTTCATATAAGTACTTTAAAAAAGTAGTAACCAAGTCGTGTCTGTAATATGTCTGTAATGAATAATAGGTCTTTACATATGAAATTGCCGAAATGTTCTTACAGATTCATGAGTTCATAATTCCTGTAATTCAATAGCTAATTCCATTATTTATTTTTTGTTTAAAAATTGATTTCAAGGTTTTACATCTACGTATTAAATTTCGTTTTTATTGTCAGTTTGATAACCAAAATTAAATCTTTAAAACATTCTCTATGCTTCAAAAATATTTCGTCCTAAAAACCACCGATTTCCATGATAAAATTCGAAATATTTTTTTACAGCTGACACTTTTCAAAAATTAAATTAATGTTGCCCTTAGCTTAATGTTGTCTCATTCATACACAAAAGAAATTACATAATTTGGATTAAAAAAAATGCAAAAATGTTGGTACTGAAAATTGAGTTTCCTTCAAATTCTCTATAGAAAACGGCAATTTCATAAGACTTATTATTTTTGCGAAATTTTATATGAAATGGGTTATCATGACAAAACTAAAATTTTTAGAGTTTTGATATAGACAATAGTGGATGGGCAGATGACAGGCGTGCTCCAAACTTTACGTACAGATATTCTAAGTCTACTTGGCTATGGTTGTAGTAGTGATGTGTACAGATACGCGTCTTTTGTGTGTTGCGCGTTTTGTAAGCGTTCCCGAGGTTACGCACACTAGAAAAAGTGCGTGTACATGCACTACTACAAGTAAGTAAATAAAACATCTGTAATTACGAATTGACTTACCTTCCTTTCAAATCAATAGTAGTAAGCACACCATCCCCACCCGCACATACTAAATGCTTCTGAGACTCATTTGTTATCATATCCGAAACATTTTCTTCACCAATTTTTAAACTGAATATTGGATCTGGCTTTCTCATATCCCATAGTTTAACAGTTCCCTCATCATCGCCTGAAAGCAGGATAAATAAGTCATGTAAAAATTTAACACAAACACACAATTCTACAATACTATATGAATTTTCGTTAAAGAATGTTTTTCAAATAATTATTTTTCTTTGGATGGAAGTCACGAACTTGCCGTACCGTGAAACCTTACAACTTTACCCGTATGTTTTCGTTTTTCGAAGGTTCTGCGACAAGTTTTTATTTAATTCAACACTCGGATAGATTATTCTGTGTATCACCAAGTCAGGCCTGGCACTCCCGAAAACATTCGGTCGGTCGTTTATCGTTCGAGCATACGTCCATCTCTGACGCACGCAAACAAAGTGTGATAGAGATGGATATACGACCAAACGATATTCGATCGAATTTTGTCACTTCGGAGTAGGCCCTCTGGTTTCATCTTTATCCAAACAAGGATCAAAATGTGCAATAGAAACAGAGAAAATTTCGGTCGAAGTCGTGGTCGGAAATTCCCTGCCTTTCTTACAACTTTACCACCTGCAGTTGATTTTTTTAAGAGAAACTATAGTCACCATGGCTTTAACAATAAAATTATACCATAGGCGCGCTGGCGCAAATATACCTACTTTTTGTCCATTTGTAGTCAATAATATTTCTTTAGAAAAATGTCAACCTAGGAAGGCGCAATGTTGTCAACGTGATGTCTTACATTACACACATCGTAACATTGCGCACCGTAATTTCTCGAAATCTAGGATACTTGGAAAACTTAAACAGCAAATAAACTCTCTTAGAAGGTTGTTTACATGTACTTTGAAAATACCTGCGAGACATTTTTCGCCGACACTGTGCGAAAAACTAAGGACCTATATTGGTACCACCTGCGACATGGGTGTCTTTGGACGCGTCTGGGTGATAAATAACCGAGTGAAGCGAGAAACGAAATCAGTACTCAGTGCTACCACAAAAATGGTCTACTTTCATTTCCATTTATAAAAAAAAATGTATTGTCCATAGAAAATTTACTACCTATAGAGACAGTTTTAGTTATTTTTTGATTAAATGCAAAGTTGTAAGTTTTCACGGTACCTAGAAATTGTATACAAAATACTTCTGTAAAGAGTTTTCCTTTCAACAGGTGTAAACTTAATTGTGTTGGTCCTAGGCTTTCTTTTTGGCCTTAAATTAAAACTAAGAATTCAACAAAAATCCATTACTATCGTGAAATTTTAGATAAAGTAAGGTTAGCTGATATAATTCTGATCAATGTATTACTGAAAAGTTAGTAAAATAATGCACTAAGAATCACATTTTCATTGAAATGTGATTGCTCAAGGACTAACAGAAGCTCTACGAAGGAAGTGCAAATACTTAACCAAGCTTACACTCTAAGCATCTTCATAACTTTGTTTCGTGATTATTTACCTGTAACTATCTTGTTGTTGTCAAGGCATTTGAGGCAGTATACTGGCTCATTATGGGCATTTTCTATACATGTTATTAATTTTCCTGTCTCCACATCTGATGCCGTTATCGACTTGTCCTGCAAAATATTAAAAGCATCTTTGAATATACAAGAAGTATGAAAAAGGTATGAAACTAAAATTAAATTTTATTGGTGGCAATGGTAATAAGGTCTGAAAAAGTTCGTTTGAAATTGCACACAAAAATTTTTGGCAGTAAAAATCATCTATAACTGCAATTTATTTACTATTAGTTATTTTCTATAATAAAATAACTGCATGTAGTTACTACCTACATTAGTTCTTTTTATTAAATTGTTAGCTTAGTAGTGTGATTGGTAATTAAATAGTTTTGTACCTTAGCAGCAGAATAGAGTGTTGTACCACTGGAGTTAAACTCAATATCCCTACAAGCTTTGAGATGTAGTTCAAATGTATTTAAAAGTTTTGTTTCTTCATTATTATACTCATATAAGTGCACATCACCCAATATATTTCCCAGAGCGATCAAATTTTTTGCAGGATTAAATGAAATATCAACAATGAAGTCTTCAGAAGTGATAGTTGGGGGATGATCCCTGCATTTGTTTTTCTCAGCTTTTATAGCTTTTACAACTTCATCATCTTCATCATCATCAGCTGTATCATTGATGTCTTCAGCATTATTCTCTTCAATGCTGTCATCATCATTGACTTCATTCTCTAAAATTATTATAAAAGTGGTTAGAGAAGGGGGCACATTTGTGCTCTATCTGCATGCTTCGGAAGGTATGTTAATCTGTGGCTCTATATTTGTGCCTGGAGTACAGTGATAGGGCTCACCGCCTATCACTCTCGACGTAATAATCGTCGGCGAAACGTGGGTGTATGAGAGTGGACTAAGATTTGCATTTCACAGTCCACACTCGAAAACACCCCTGACACCCCCTCAGGGATTCATGTTGAGATGATGATATACATACATTTTTTTATTCATGCAATAAAGAAATAAATAAAGAGGGCAGGACATATACGGCAATAACGAAAGCTACAGTAATTTTTAGCTCATGGAAGAGATTTTTTTCATTCCTTGGTAAGGCTTGTTTTAACAAAAAAGTTTTTATTCGTGTTTGTAGTACTAAAATAAATTATCCAAGCTTTATTGCTGTTTTCATTATTAAGCGGGTCCTTGATAATTGTGCTTGGTTTCTTAGGGATCCATAGCTGTAAAAGATTAAGAAACCTTGACCTAGATAACTCTACTGACATTATTAGCCTCAATGTTATAAACAAAGTCGTACGAGTTATTGTTAAAGAAGTTTGAACTTCAAGTCGAGCTGATAAATTCCACTTCCATTTTAGGGTCAGAGTGTCGATAAGGGGGCCCAAACCGGGACTTTTTTCCGATAGTGCCCCCTTGTCTACACCCCAACGGAGACATTAAACTTTAGTTCTTACCACTTGCTAAATCCTGATCCATAGAATCATCGTCACTGATACTGCCATCGCTATCGTCTGAAGAATCTTTGTCAAAATCGCGAAATTCGTTAGTCATGTTATATTTATTTACTGGGGGCAAAGTAAGAAATCTTGATGTTTTACGTATATTTCATTCCAGAACTAGAGATTGGCAGAGATAAACTTTGGAATAATTTTACAACATCAAATCATAACCTGAAAAAATGCGCACTGGCTAAATACAATACACACACAGGGTACGTTTCGAAAGGTGTGATTATCACTCGGAGCGATGCGAATTTTACCCTGCAGCGTTCAAAAATAGACGCGAGGGTACACGAACTGTTACCTGACAGTTGTTTTGAAACGCTTTCGAGAAATGTAAATATTGCACTGACAAGTGCGATTTCTAACTCTGTCTGGGTACCGACCGATAAAATTCGCCTGACAGTTATCATTTCAGAGTTTTCTCGGGATTCGGACAAATTTTGAAAATAAAATTCAACATTTCCGTACAAATGCAAAGGTTGCAATGCCATCAATATTAAGAGCAGTAGGTACCGGTTCTAGGACGATCACATGTTTAAGGAAGTGTATGCGTTGCCGCTAGCGGTGCTCAAGTAAGATCGTATGTGGTGCCGCAATATGTTAAGCTGGGTCATAGTAAAACCAGAACAGTAGTTTAACTCACGCCCCGTACGAGACTGAAATACTTACTGTTGTAGGGTTGTATCTTCTTTTAGTTTCGTAGCTAATAAAAAATCAATACTTAAAATGTTTTGAAGCCGATTATGACAAATAAGCTATCCATCGACGACGTAGTGAAACATCCAAACATACATACTTACCTACTACAAACAAACATACATTCATATCATACATAATAAACATATAGACACTATAACTCATAAAGAAATCTTACTTGTTAGAAAAAATATTGGCTCCTGAACTTTACTTTATAAACATGGGCATCGTCAAAGGGGGGAAGGGGGTAGCTGTCCCCCTAGAGATTCGAAAAACTTTTGAGATTTTAATAATAAAGTAGTCGAAAAATTCGCAAGAAACCCAAGACGATTATGTTAAAAACTTAAAATATGTTTATTTTACCTACAATTTATGTCATCTTGCCCCTCCTGGCGACGCCTTTGCTTAAAAATCTTTGTGATTGTTACCTAAATTAATCAGTTAAATTCATTTAAGTACATAATAAAATTTAAGTATCTAATCAAACATTGGCTCCTAGTCTAAAAATCTTTGCGATTTCAACCATATCAGCTCCACGTTTAAAAACACCTTGAATAATTAAAAAACATAGCACAGTTATGATCATAGGTACCTATGTTAAATATGAACAAAGAAAATACGGTTTACATTTCACATTATTATTTATATATACCATCAATTCTTATTCACCTTTCTTGTTGAGTATAGGTATTGAGAAGAATGATAATTCTGGATTTGAGGAATTATTATTGAGGCATTGATATGTTCGATTGCGTGCTATCGACATAAATTCGAATATGTTCGATTCGAATATGATTTGAATATGTTCGATTGCGTGCTTGTTGAGTATAGGTATTGAGAAGAATGATAATTCTGGATTTGAGGAATTATTATTGAGGCATCGATATGTTCGATTGCGTGCTATCGACATAAATTCGAATATGTTCGATTCTAATATGATTCGAATATGTTCGATTGCGTGCTATCGACATATTTGAATTGGTCGATGACGCGTGGCGCGCGGCGTGACGGCTTGTTCAAGAGACTTGATTTGACTGAGCGCGACTGCGGAGTGACCACGACTAGCACCTACCTTGTATACTAAGATATTGCTGTTGTGTGCGTACTGTAGTTCGTGCGTACTAGCACGCACACATATTAGCCGCGCGATGTACCTTTGCTTGAAGATAAACTACTGTTCTGGTTTTACTATGGCTGGGTCTTCTGCTCATGTTTTGCCGTACACATTACACAAAAATACCTACACAAAACAATGTTTCGCTACAGAATTATGTGTACGTAAACAATGCTTTTGCCTTCCGTGGCCTCTGGAAAACTTCTATTAATTTGTCCCCGCACGGGTGAAGAGAGGCAGGGTAGGTACGTCGCATTTGATTTACCCTGCGTTCCAAAATAGAATTATATCGCTAAAATCGATTACGAAAGTATGAAGTGAATGGCTTATGATCCATTGTAATTCTATTACGGACCGCAGAGTTAGTTGAACAGACAGACATTGGACAGTGGAGAGTTTAGTTCACTGATAGCCGTTCATAAATTAACACTTACGTCAGGTTCCAACACTGACAGCAGATTGCGTATCCAATTTACAATGCGTGTGACAGAGATGGCATTAGAACTCGTGTTGTGACCTCTTATTGAACCTGGCCCTGTATAAAGTCTATGTCTGAATCAAAGAGTACATTATACATGGTCTGAATCATGGAATTAGTATGTATCATGGCCGAATAAAACATGGTCTGTTCCTTTGGTTTCCATTCCAAAACATAAGCTTGCTACAATTTGAACCCTGACAACAGGATAGCATATA
Source organism: Ypsolopha sequella (assembly GCA_934047225.1). Taxonomy (NCBI): domain Eukaryota; kingdom Metazoa; phylum Arthropoda; class Insecta; order Lepidoptera; family Ypsolophidae; genus Ypsolopha; species Ypsolopha sequella. The sequence goes on from OW203992.1 coordinate 13,528,526, forward strand.
AAATTTTGTATGAGTGCGAATGAATGACACGAGAGCTCGTACGGCGACACTGATATTTTTAAATATTTGGAACGCACCAGCCCTTGGTGACGTCATCTTACGTGCTTGCCATTTTATGTCATTATTTCATGATAAGGAAAATAGTTTTAAGTTATTTTGTTTACAAAAAGGTTTATACTCTTCATAACATTGATGAGTATTTTTGTTGTTGAAATTAAACTTAAACAAATTTAATTTTGATTTTTTGCTTATCTTTATGATCAGATTTGCAGAAGTTGTGTGAAACGTTTGGGTAAAAATAAGCGTATAATACTGGCAATATCTAATGGCGTTTTTTCCATTTGTTGTCATCCTTATTGCACGAGAGTGAATTTAATAGTTTGTTTTCATTCTACACAGAGATTCCCAAAGTTTGAAGCGCGTTTCCCAGTTGCAGATGAGCTGATTATTTAATGATAAATTGATAATCTTATGAAGCAAGAATGGGCGGTTGTGCGATCCGTAATTGTAAAAATTGCTCTGAAAAAGGCGGAATAATTAGACTTTTTACTTTTCCCAAAAATTAATTGATGGCTCAAGAGTGGCTTCGCTATTGTGGCCCAAAAGCCAGCATCAGAAATTGTAAGTCCTACTTACCCCATTTATCCAATATAATTGTATACCTATATACTTACATCGTTTCCTATAAAACGTCTACAAGGATTTTTACAATATTTACAGTACATAGAAGGTATTTCCGGGCGCGAAAAATCAATCTGTTATGTATCTAGATCTCATATTTGTGAAAAAATGTTCTATTTTGCGAGTTTCCACGAGCAAATCGGCTGTAGTTGTACAAGATTGAAAGGATGATGCAACTCTTCCCTTGGCGTTTGGTCCAAAATTTGAAAACCTTTTATCCACGAATGAAACCTATGCCAATCCATGGATCTTATCAGCAGTAGCAACTTTTAGCACGACACCAAAAAAATCTAAGAAGGGAAAACAGATATGGTGATAAGAATGTAAAAAAATATAATGTGTTTTTTTCTTATTCATGATATTTCATGCCTGCGTTTCTATTTATTATGCGTTTAATCGCTCCTTTCGAGTTGCAACTATTTTTTTTAACCGAGACGTAAGATTGGCATACGGTATCACATTTTTTTTACGCATTAATAAATAATGGTTTCTTTCCAACATTATTTTTCGACATGTAACATTTTTTTTTTTTTGGTCATATTCACTTTATGGATATCCTTCGAAAAAATTACATGAATAATTAAAATTTTTTGGGGATGATTTCTAGGCAAAAGACTAGATAAAATAATAATGAAAAATTCCTCATGAATTTATCAATTCCGTGCTCTCTCACGTGCATGTATTTTTTTTGCTGCATTTTTTTTCGTAGTAGTTATTTTGGTCTATGTGTGGTATTTATTCTAAGAAAAGTAAGTTATAGTGACAAATTTTATGTAATATTTATATGAAGCTCTAAGATCACGTTAAATTTCGTTACGTGCAGAAGTTAGTGTGGTGTTTTCCATACGCTTTATTTATTACTTTGAATTGCGAATTTTCACTAATATTTTTTTTCACAGCGAGAGTGTGTTCAATTCATTTTGCGACTTCTGACTACATAAAGCCATTAAGGGACATTTTATTGAATACTTCCCACTTTAGCCGCCACACCCATCCCTCTGCAGCTAAAAAGTTAAAATCCACATGCACCCCTAGTAATTTATTTCTAAGGACATAAAAACTTCCACGATTCCCGACTTTTAAAGTTTGAGAACCGTCGATAGCGTGATGACGTACTCAAGTTCCCCCATTTTGGAACACAAAACCTCCACACATCACCAAGGAACATACCTTGTTTTATTATACCATGGTATGTATGTACTATATATGTATGTATTATATGTACTAATTCCATGGTCTGAATCTCAGAATAAGGAATACAAATAGAAGCCTGACTAAAATAAGAACTGGGCATTAGCCATTGTACCCATCTAACGTAAATTACTCCTGTGTACGAGTGAATGAAACAGCGGACCGCACTTACTTTATATTTTTTCCTGGTGTGTCACTAGATTGAAGCAAACAAACGTCAGATGGATGTAATTTGGATGTATTTTAAATATTATAATACCATCAAATTAAATATGTCTCATCATTGTATCGTTGTGTTGTAATATCGTTCGTTGTGTGCATCACATCTTAATTTGGTGGCATCGAAATATCTATTGTATTTTGCGAAAGTTTACAGCTTCACCGAGAGCAATTAAATATTTTGGTGCTCTTCCTCTCAAAATTCGTGAAAGTGTGATTTATTATTGTGTGTGTTGATTGTTTTTTTAACATTGTAATAAAATGTCTTGTGCGATTGAAGGCTGTAAATCGCATACAGGAAGAAAAGAAAACAACAATGAAGCAATATCATTTCATCGGTGAGTTCTGATAGTTTTTATGTTAATAAGTTGCAGGATCATACCTAAACTCAGTAACAATAATAGTAGTTCTTGTAAATCATACTCGTGTTCAATTCTACACCGATATTTGCCTGTTTTATATAGATTTTCTGCCGACTATGAGAGGTTATGTTTTTTCGTATAGTGATGTACTAAAGTCCGTGTGGCAAACTATTGAACATTGGTTCCCGCGGCACCCGTGCATAAAGGATAATCCATCTATCAAAAAAACATAGTTTTCAAGAACTCTGTAGATGGTGTTGAACTGACTACGTTGCTAGGTGCCAAAGCCAAAACAAAAAACTTTTTTTTGAAAAAAAAAAACATTGCGTCACGTCACATACGCTCGTTGGTTGATGACATGTGTGCTGAGCATATTATGTGCGAATGCTTTGTTATGGTCCGTCCAGGTTTAAAATGTACCATGGCTTGTACTCATTGCGCTTTACGACTTTCATCTTTAGGAAAAAGATGTATGCCTCAATTTTTATACAAATCCACAAGGCACAGACTTCGCTTCTTTTTCTCTTGGGACATTTTCTTTCTGCCGTAGAAAACTCATAAAAAGACTGGTAATTATTTTTTTCTTTTTCTTTGTTGTTATTATTTATTTATTTTCAAAATGTCATTGTGATGTAATGTGACAATGACATTAATTACTTTTTTATGTACGTTTCGTTTAACGATCTCAAAATTACATCCAAGTGCAATAATCAAAAAATTATGTGACGTTCCGTTCCTTGCAGTAACTTACCAAGTTCAGCGCCATCTATCCAGCGACTAGGGAAGAGTAAAAAAAAAAAGAAAAGAAAATCCCTCATTGCAGCGCGAGTTAAAAGAAAAATAATGCCGAATAAATATCGATATATTTTTTTGTTACAGATTTCCAAAAAGGGAAGAATTAAAAAGTGAATGGCTTAGACGAATAATTTGACCAAATTGGGCAATTAAAAAAAGCAGTCATATTTGTTCGAAACACTTTACGTCGGATTCTTTTGAACCAAACGAAAATTTAAAATGGAGACTTTTAAAAGCAGATGCCTTACCAACGTTATATTTACCAGATACAGACACATTGGTAACCTTTAAATAATTATGTATAATTGCATTATCAATCTTGTTTGTAGGTACGTGCTTGTACTATACTATAGTATATTAACTCGATAATTTTTCAATTTTAGGCAACAGAACCAGTACCTATGGATGTCTGTGGTTTAGAAAAGTGCATACTTCTATGTTTGCAAATCGTTCTGAAAGGCCTGTTCGTTCACGTTACTGCCGTGATCGACTTCACGAAGAAATTCCGCAGATCAAGACATTTTCGTACTTAGTGGTTGACAAAAAAAGTATTTTGACAGGGTAGTTCTATCGTGAAATGAATTTTGGGAATGCTTATTGACTTGAACTGCGCATAATTTGATTTCTTATTACAGGTTATTAGGTATTTTAATCGTTCATTATTTGTTATTAGTTTTTATTCAAGATAAGTTGTTGTTTATTTGATAGAAATAAAAAAAAATTGAAATTACCTCTCTAGTAATTGCGCTGTCATCGCTCATCATTGACATAATATTATTATTACGAATCCTATAAGCCTATGATTATTATGATTTCTATTGTTGCGATTAATTCCTTCCTCCTTGATTGAACAAAGACGCGACATCAACGAACATCTATTTGATTGAGTTAAGAGGCGACTTAAAAAGTATCCACTTAAATGGTTTACGGTTGTATCTCTGATACAAGCTACAGCATTTTTTGTACTAGAAACAAGCACAATTTTGGACTTAACTTATGTACCTACCTGCCTACGATATAGTAATTTGTACTTAAGGGGAACGAAAATACAAACAGAAATAAAATGTCAGCTTTCGGATGATTTTGTTGCAATAATTAGGTTACGTATAGCTATAAAAAAAATATATGTTTTTGGTTGAACTTTAAGGTATTCATTTTCCACAAACCACGTTAATCGATTCATATTTGTACTGTCAATGAATTTTTTTGTAACCCTCTATTGCACACTTCTTATCGATTTTGTTTCAGGTATCGCTTTCGCGATTTTGTTGGTTTTTTTTTAATAAAATTAGTGTGAATGATATCTATTCATTTTCCAAATACCACGTTATTCGGGTCAAAAAAAGCACCCCTTTTTTCCAAAAATACGTAAATCCACTGATGCAGTCAGCGGCAGCAAGATATTGTCAGTCTACGCCTAGCGTTGGCGCCCGTAAGACGTGGAACCTGTGCCCTTTTTTGCAAGCTATAAATATCTCCCAAAACTACTTCAAAACACATTGAAATTAATTTTATAAAGTAATATTTCGAGGAGCATCATATTCCTGCCGTTAAAAACTCAACAAAATATGCGTATGAGTGATTTAGCTACATCGTGCGTGCCATAGTCATAACAACAAAACTGAATGAATTTGGAATGAATTCATACTTTTATGCGGGAAAATAATATATGTTACTCTAAAAGAATAATTTTGTGATCGTTATTGAAACCCAAATTAATTTACTTATACTTACTGAGATCTGTAACAAAGGTCAATGACCTTTTCGTGAAATTACCCTCTAGTATTGGCTCACCATTTCAGGTCCAATAAGTGAAGTTTTTTGCAAATTATATAGGTACACTTACTTGGGATAAATCACCAAGCATTTAAAATATAGAAATTTATTTTGAAATATTTACAGTGCGTGGCAAAATTATTAGATCGTAGATAATCCTGTCGGTACATGTTCAGGTTCTGTTACGCAAAATGAAAACAATGAAACTCTTTTAGGATTAATTTGTTATCCCTATGTTTGTCTGTCTGTCCGTTTGTCTAGACAATTTTTTCTAGGTAAAATTAATAAATACCAATATAAACGGCCCTCTATAGAGCTGTAAAAACATACTTTTGACGTTTTTATTTATATTACGTTTTAGGTTTTTACATTTTCTTTTTTTACGTTTTTCATACAAATTTTCTCACTATGAAAATGTAGGGATAAACACTTGAGATAATATTTTGCATTTAAAAGTCAACACAGAAAGGAATTGTTGAACAAATAATGTAAAAAATATGAAAACCATGTTGTTCTATTCTAAAGGGATTAATTATTTACTGTTCAATGTGGCGATAGCTTTGTTTATTTTTTCCTTGAATTATTTTTTACTAAGATAACAAATAGTTTAATACAAGGTTTTCCTTAAGAGGTCCCTTTACCCCTGTATTTTTCTTAAAATTCATACAATACGTATAAACCGAATGTGAAGTCTACAGCTTATTTTCTTCATATCTTTTTTCATGAGTATATTCTAGTGACATCTAACTACGTCTCTATACAGCCCAAAATGCAAAATTTGATAAAACACCATCATAATAGCTGTCAGGATATCGTCAATATTGCCTCGTTTTTACACAAAGTTTAACAAGTTTGTATATTTTTATCTATACTGGTAATAAAAAAGAGAGAAATACAGGCGTCGTTCATGTTAAGATGACTAATTTACACACTTTGCTAAGTATAAACAATTACCGTTTCATGGAAAACTGTTTTGACCTGAAACCATTTCACAAATACAATTAACTTATTTTGAATATCTTGTCATCTTGCACTTCTTGATGAGAAATACAATTTCAATAAGTAAAAATACAACTTTTAGTTAAGAAAACTTATAGTTAAAAGTCTGCTGTATGCATTAACATATTTTTAATTATATTACAATAGTAATAAAATAATTGGCTTATCCGTCGTCGTGATACCAGCCGTAAATTTCTTAAATAATCTGATATCACGCTTATGGAAAACCCAATTATTTTGAAGATACCATAATATCATTAAAATATGTTTATGCATATAGCAAACTTTTAACAATAAATTGTCTTAGCTAAAAGTTGTACTCTACCGTTATAATTATTTCTTAATATTTTGTTACAAATTCGGAGAAATATCCCTTAAGGAAAACCTTGTATGAAAATATTTGTTATCTTTGTAACAAAGAAAAAAAAAACAAACAAAGCTATCGCCACATTGAACAAACAGTAAATTATTAATCCCTTTAGAATAGAAAGATATGGTTTTATATTTTTTACATTATTTGTTCTTCAGTTCCTTTCTGTGCTTTCTTTCAAATGCAAAATTATATGTCAAGTGTTGATCTCTATATTTTCATAAAGAGAAAATTTGTATGAAAAAGTTAAACAAAAGGCCATAAAAACGTTATAATATGTATATTTTACAGGGCTGTAAATATTAGCATTTATTGATTTTACCCAGAAAAATTGCCTAGACAAACGGACAAACAGACAAACATAGGGACAACAAATTAATCCTAAAAGAGTTTTGTTTTTTCATTTTGCGTAAAGGGACCTGAACATTTCAAACTGGGATACAAATAAATTTCTATATTTTGAACACTTGGCGATTTATCCCAAGGGTAAACAGGTGTCCCAAAAGTCAACGCTTTCCCTTGGAAGGCTGGTAGGCCAGCTCATGACTGACCAGAATATCAAATTATGACCTCAGCAAAAAGTACATAGTCTTCGAGTTGATGGTACTTTTATAAATTCGAATAGATTTTTGAGAGTCAAAGCTAACCAGTTCTAAATTCTAAGAATAAAATTTTTGTTGCGCAACTCTGAATAGTCCTGCTATTGATAAAGTCAAAAATAAACCTTGAAATGCTGTAACATCAGGAAGAAAAAATAAAAATCCAATTTATGAGCAATTTTTTGTAATTAGGTTAGTTCGACACCACACCCTGAAAAAAAATGTTCTATGTTAGTTTTGCAAATTGTCTTAAATAACGGCCCATCAAATATTGTTTTTCAAATGATCTGGCAATTTTTGAAAAAAAAAGTTATTGCTATTTTACTACGAAAGGAGCTGCGTATTTTTTTAAATAATTAGAATTTAGAATGAAAGAGTGGCGGGCAGTAAAAATATTTGACGTTCATTAGAAATGCCATTTAACACGCTTTAGAGTGAGATAAATAGTGACGCTATTTAAAATGAGTTGAATGAGATAGTAACGCAGTTAAACGTGGTTGAATGAGAGAGGCATAATTGATATAGGCTACAGTGAGATAGATAGTGACGTGGTGCATTCCTTCTGAGAATATTTGTTAGTTTCCACTTTTTGTAATACAACTTTAGTAAAAATTTTTTGTAAAGAAATTTTTTGGTCCAATTTATTTTCCCGCAAGTGTAAAACCAGCTCAACGGGCGAAAAATATTTAAAGAATGGGTAATGGTGATAATTAACCGTCACAATATTATTATGTATCTCTAAAGGAGTGTCTGAAATGTTCCGAGGGTCAACTGATAAATCAAACACTCAAAAAACCACTTTTAGCCGACCATAATAAATTTACGTCCCGACGTGATAGCAAGTAGGATCAATGCCGTGTGACGATGATCGAAATACACTAATAAATTAGATCAAATAAAATACGTATTACTTTTGACCCTGCCTCGTCCACTCTATTCGTATTTTTGCTATGATGACGCGAGCTTAGAGACCGGGACGAATTTCCCCCCGCGCGCTATCGTAAAATAGAATAAGCCACGCCCGGAACTGGTTTTTGTTTTGGCTATGTCATACTCTTAATAAAAAATATTATGGTAAACGAAAGATATCCTTTTATTAATTCCTTATTTACACAATATAACTTGTGTCCCACTGGGGTAGACAGAGACCACTTTGCTATTAATTCTCTTGGCCTCCTTCCAAAGCAAGAGGATGTCACCAGAAAGGTCGGTGCCTCCTGCATTCTCTTTTTTTTCACACTTTGATACGATATAATGTTTGGTAAGGAGATTGGTCGCGGTTCATTTCGATTTGGTTTATTTATCGTAGTCAAAAATCGACATTGTTACATCACTAGCAAAGCAACGAACTAGTGACAACCTACCTAATTAAGAAAAAACTAATACATATCCATCTCTCTCTAACGCACTAGAATGTCGTAAGAAAATCAAGGATAGGTGTCTTTCTCCGCGTATTATTTTAGTCAGGTTTCTATTTGTATTCCTTATTCTGAGGTCTGAATACTAGTGCCATGAACCTAATACCCTAACAGGACTGAGTACTTGTTTCAAAAAACGTGAAGAACGAGAAGTCATACTAGATAATTTCATCTCTGTCTAAGTAGGGTAACCATATTTAAAAATAATTGATTGAGACCACGTAGGTAGTAAAACCGTATTCAAAACATTTATTTTATTGGTTTAAAGTCTTCTGCTTTAAAATGGCGGCTGCAGACTACTGGATTTTTACACTTTACTTCGTTTCCTAAAACTTCTAACCATTTTCTTCGGATATTTTCAGTTTTTGGAAGACTGTAATGTAAAACCCAATATCATGGTTACTCTAGCGGTATCAATGTAAACATGTATCATTTCTCCGAGAAAACGTTGTAATTATGCCTTACCTATGAAACGATATCCCACAATTCCCAAAAATTTGGCTTCTGCAGCCCTTCACGCTGCATGCTTTAACCATTTTTACAAACAAATTATTAATTTTACAATATTGTTTTCAAATGTCACGGCCGTGGCGCCATTTTTAGGTAAAGGGTTACCAGTTTGCAAGCATAAGAATAATCCCAACTTTATTAAGGAATGATTGATCTTACATTTACGGATAAAACTAAATGTAAAACATAAATAAACCTAACAAAAAAATAGTGACGGACTTCAAATGTAACTGCAGCCATTCGCTAAAAAGCTTAAAATAATTATAAAATGACCGATGGTACCGAAATAACACTTTTTCCGCCTTCTTTCTTCCTGAAAAATATGTTCTCTAGAAGTCGGCGCTCTTATATTGGTTTCTGTGTTGCTATATCCAAGGGAACGCGGTGACTTTTAAAGAACATATTTTTCAGGAACAAAGAAGTCGGAAAAAGTGTTATTTCAGTACCATCGGTCATTTTATAATTATTTTTAACTTTTTTGCGAATGGCTGCAGTTACATTTAAAGTCGGTTACTATTTTTTGTTAAAAGTTTATTATTTTACATTTTTAGTGTTGACGGGTCAAATTGTGTAATGTGGATAGTTCTTGTAAACGCGCTGTTGATATAGAACGAAGGACAAGTAATAATTGATTATATTTAATAAATACCCTGTAATCAGCACCCTAATTCAAACTGATTGCCGTAATCTCAAGTTATGTGCTGTCACCCGTTGAGGAGTTCTATGGTAATGAGGCCAAGATCAAAGTTCAGGTGGAGAAATTACAATTTACAAGTAGTACTCGGCAATCACTATCCTAATACAAAGCGATTGCCTTAATCTTGAGTGGTATGCTGTCGTCCGTTAAGGAGTTCTATGGTGGTGAAGCCAGGATGGAAGGTCAGGTGGGTATTCTGATAATTTCCAAGAAATGCCCGACAATCAGCACCCTACCAAAGTGATTGCCGCAATCTGGACTTAAGTGCTCTCATTCGTTAAAGAGTTCTATGGTAATGACTTAATAAAACCAGGATCAAAGGTCAGGTGGAAGATTGACAATTTCCAAGTAATACTCTGCGATGTAGTACAAAGCGTTTTCCTTAATATCAAGTGGTACGCTGTTACTTTCTGAGGCGTTCCACTGCCTATCTCTGAAAACTTTCATCAGATCATGGTCAATCTTAAAATGGGACCTACCTTGAGGGAAATTTTTCCAAACAAAAAAAGAATCATTCAATTCAGTTCAGAATTGACGGAGATAAGGAATAACATACCCAAAAAAAATACAGTCGAATTGAGTTCCTCCTCTTTTTTTCAAGTCGGTTAAAAAAAAAGTGTTTACTAAAAGCTAAATACTATAAAGTCGTTGAAAAACTAAATCATGAAAAACTCAAGCCTACCATCGCAATTTTTTTTTTGTGATGGCAACTGTGCGAGTAGGACACGGGCATCGACTTTTGTTGTCCCGCTTGGCACGTTTTCTCTAGTTGGTTATGTCATAATAAAATAACTTTTAACTGTATGAAATTTTGTGAACTAACTCTTAGGAATACGAATGAAATAGAGATTTTGTTGAACGATGTTTACCAAGACTTATATTTCTTATTTCGTTAAATCAAAAACGTACACAACAACGAAAATATGACAAGTGACATAGACATAAAAAAAATAATGGATAGCAAAAAGTCTTCGACCTCCAACACTTTCCCTCACTAGGACTGTGTGTCCTTTGGGACCATGCCTAGTGTCTCCCTCAATTTGGAGAAGGTTGGTCTCGGTAGACCTTTTGTCAGAATGTCCGCAACCTGGTCACTTGTCGACACTCTCTGAACGCTTATCTCTTCTTCGGTCACAAGTTCTCTCACATAAAAATGTCTTATTCTAATGTGTTTCGTCCGCTTGTGAAACTCTGAGTTGTGTGCAAGTCTTATTGCAGCCTCGTTATCAACACTTAAGGTCGGAGTACACGTAAGCGTTGTAAGTTGTTGCATTACTCTTTTCAACCAAACCAATTCTCTGGCTCCTTCACTAGCTGCTACTAGCTCGGCCTCTGTTGTTGAAATCGCCACGGATGCTTGTCGTTGGCTGAGCCAGGAGACTGCACCGCCTGCATATTTACAGGCAACTCCAGTGGTAGATCGACCAGTCATGGTATCGCCACCGTGATCTGCGTCGCTGAAGCCTTCTAAAATACCAGCCAGATGTCCAAGTTTGTATCTGATGCCGTACGATATGGTGCCTTTCAGATACCTCATGATTCTTTTGACATTTAGCCAGTCGTCTTTAGTTGGTGCTTCCAATTTACGAGATGCTACACTAACGGCGTATGCTATATCGGGGCGTGTTGCTACCATGAGATACGCTAGGGCTCCTACAGCTTCTCTGTACGAATAGTTGGCCTCGATTTTCTCATCGGTATGATCGTTTACTTTCCCTGATTGAGCGGCTTCTTTGTCGATTGGTGTCGTAATCGGGTTACAGTCACTCATTCCAAATTTTTCTAAAAGCTTTCGTGTATAAGCTTCTTGTTTTAGAATTGTTGACCCTTTGTTTTGTACAATTTCTATACCGAGATAGAAGTTGGCAGGCTTTGTCGTTATCTTTAGCTTTTCTCGCAAGTTGCTAAGAAACTCATTCGCCATCTTCTCATCTGTCGCTGCGACTAGTCCGTCATCGACAAACAGTGTCAGAAGTAATTTTTTGTCTCCATATTTCTTCGTATATAGGCAGGGGTCTGCAGTACTTTGTTCAAATTCAAACTCTTTGAGGATTTCATGAAACCGATGGTTCCAGCATCTGGGGGCCTGTTTAAGTCCATAGAGGCTGCGGTTAAGGCGACAGACACGGTTTGTGCCGTCTTCGAATCCTTCAGGTTGTTTCATGTAGATTTCCTCTTTTAGTTGACCATGCAGAAATGCTGTGGTAACATCAAATTGAACTAGGTGCATTCGTTCGTTGGCGGCTACACTTATAAGTGCTCGTATAGTTGCCATTCGGGCTACGGGACTGAAGGTTTCCTCGTAGTCGGTTCCCTTTTTCTGTCTGAATCCTTTTACAACTAGTCTGGTTTTATAGCGTTCGATTGAGCCGTCTGGGTTCTGTTTTACTTTGAACACCCATTTACATGGTATAGCTTTACGGTCCTTCGGTAATTCCTGTAAAGTCCATGTTTTGTTTTCGTGTAGTGACGAGATTTCGCTTTCCATTGCTCTGAGCCAATGTGCGTTATCGGGGCTAAGCATGGCCTCCTTGTAGGTCAAGGGCTCGCTTTCGATACTTAGGACAGACATAACATAATCATCGAATTTCGGTGCTCTTTGAAGCGTAGATCTGTCACGTAGGTTGTATCTTTGTTCAGGTTGAGGTAATTCTGCATCTAGATATTCGTCTTCCTGATCACTCAGGATACTTGGTTGCAGATCTGTGTATTCTTCAATGGCATTATCTCCCTCTAATTCGATAGACTCTATGTTCGGTGGTTGATCATTCGCATTGTCTCGACTGGTTTCCTCATTTTAGAATTGTTGACCCTTTGTTTTGTACAATTTCTATACCGAGATAGAAGTTGGCAGGCTTTGTTTTAATTTGTGCTATCAGTAGCTTTATTTTCACAGGTACTTCTGATTTTTGTCTCAATGGGTAAATGAAGCGGAATTTGGTATAGTCATCCTTGAATAGTAAGAAATAGCGGTATTTCGTGAAGGAATTCGGGAATGGCCCGCAGACATCCGCGTGTATCAATTCTCCTGGCGTAGAGGCTCTAGTTCGCGTACCGAATTCTAGACGGTGAGCTTTGCCGTTAATGCATCCTTCGCATAAGTCGTGGTCGGTGGGTAAGTCGATTCCCAATTCTTGCTTAACTAAAGCTCTGACGTGCCTCTTATTTTGGTGTCCAAGACGCTCGTGATACAGTTGTGTCTCGGTTGTCATAAATACTTCGAGTCGTTGTTTGGACTCTATGTTCGTTACTGCGAGTTTGTAGAGTCCACCTTTTAAGCATCGATTGCCTATGACTTTCGTTTCTCCGTCAATGGTTAGTTGACATTGCTTCGGGGTTGAGGAGAACATGCTGCTGGGATTACAATCGTGGGCAGCTAATATCGAGAATAGGTTTCTTTGTATGGCTGGGACATACCATACATTTTGCAGTGTAATCGGTACCTTCTCTCCGTTGACTAACGCTTCTAACAGTACGTTTCCTTTTCCGACGGCGCGAGCTGTATTTCCGTTGGCTGTGGTTACTGTTGACATTTCGTCGAAACGTTCGAAGTTTTGAAATAGGTCGCTCCGATTCGTTATGTGACTTGTCGCACCGTTATCGACATACCAGTTGTCTCGATCGTGGTCTGCGCTTATATTGTCTACGGCCATAGCTATCATTGTAAGTGCTGTATTCACTCGTTCACGCTTATCAGACTTCTTATTAGGAGGAATTGGATTCAAACTCTTCGGAGGTTTGCCGTTGCTAACCCATTTGGAACAGTTTCTCACTCTGTGTCCATATTCGAGGCAGTAATTGCATCTGAGCTTATTATCCTTCCGGTTCTGATTAGTACTGTGCTTAGTGCTCGTGGATGCACTTAGAATGTCTTGATCACTTGTACACATATCGGTATGTTTACTGGATAAGGCTCTCTCGTAAGCACATACGTGGCTCGTCAAATTGTCTATCGTCCTTTCGACTTTCGGTATTAGAAGCCAGGTACTTCTAAATGAAAAATATTCTTCACCGAGTGTATCTAAAACCTTGCAGATTAAAAGAAGTTCGGGTAACTCTCTTTCATCAGCACGTGACATCTCTTGATTTAGATCGGTCCAAATATTTTTTAGCTTGCTCATGTGTGTAGCGATGTCGTCTGCAGGATCGCGTTTAAAGCCAAAAAATGACATGCACAGATTGTATGAGCGGTCTTCACTAATACCATCGTAGAGTCGGTGAAGTTCAAGCCATACTTCGCGTGACGTGGTAAAGCGCATTACTTTCTTCAAAGCCTCTTCACTCATATTCGTAGTAAGGAACAAGAGGGCGGTGGCATCTGCTTTAGAAAACTTTTCTAGGTTTTCTCTGTAAGCCTGCATGCCTGCATCTCCAGCATTGCCTGTTGATGCACTGGGTTTCTGGAACGAGCCTTCGACTACTTCTAGCGCCTGCGATACAGTACGCAAGAGACATCTCACTTTATACTTCCAGGTGTCCCAATTGTTCTTTCCTTCTAGGAGTCCGATTTGAATTTTCCCTGGAATTACTTCCATTTCGGTAGCGTGCGGCACATAACCTTTTGTGAACTAACTCTTAGGAATACGAATGAAATAGAGATTTTGTTGAACGATGTTTACCAAGACTTATATTTCTTATTTCGTTAAATCAAAAACGTACACAACAACGAAAATATGACAAGTGACATAGACATAAAAAAAAATAATGGATAGCAAAAAGTCTTCGACCTCCAACATGAAATAGAGTCTATTTTTCTACGCGTAACATCCTTCAGTGCACAATCTGGTTTAGGTATACATCTATGACTAGTGCCAAAGGTCTTCGTAAACAGGCCATGAAAAAAAAAAATACCGACTGCTGTCAAGTGTCAACTTAGCTGCGTTCATAAACTAGGGGAACGCGACAAGGGTTGTATCGCCATCTCTGTCGCACGCGTTAAAAATTTTGTACGCTATCCTGCTGTCAGTGTTGGAACCTGACGAAATTTTTAATTTAAGAACGGCTGGCTATCAGTAAAGTAAAGTCAGTTATGTCAGTGGGTAGGTAAATGAGGACATGAGTATATTGAATATCGGAATTCGGAAAGGTAAGTAAGCAGAAGGCTAACTTTTTATTTTAGTTTATGTCGGTTGGTTGATAGGGAAAGAGGTGTTGTGGAGTAGTCCGTAACAGTTCGTTTTTTTTAATCGAATTCGAGTGTATTTTGTAAAGCGACCAAAAGGCTGGTTATAATCAAATTTTTCTTGTATTTACTAAACAGAAGAAAACTGGAAAGTGAATAATATTGGTGACGTGATTGTGCAAAAAACTTGCTTTTGCTTCAACACGGACAAAACTATCGGTGTTTCTGCACTTATGCAAATCAAAGTTCTTAAAGGTAAGTGAAAAAAAAAATACTTATCCAATCAGTTCATTCATCTTCTTCTTTTAGAGGGTTGGCAGTTTCAAGAGGTAGCTTTTCATCTCTAAAAGAATAAAACTACAAAAAAAAAACTAGATTTTTTGAAAATTATCATCCTCATTATAAATATAAGTCTAAGATATTTGTCAATTGGTGACCAATAAATACATTTTTATTATTTATTATTATAACAGTAGCAAGGTGGGCATTGAAGGCACTGATTCCTTACACACAGCCAGGCAACCCCCGGCCTAGGAATCGGTCGGTCGGTACATTATGTTCAGCTGTCAGCCCCGGATTTAAATATTTGATTAAAGAGGGTGCAAAAGGTTAGTTTTGGCGCCATCAACAAAAAAAAAAAACAATTATTTATATTAATAAAAAACAAGTATGTGAGCAATCTATACCAAGCAATCAAGTTAAAAATTAAATATAATCACAATATTATTTACCTACACTTCTTTTCTGCAAAATCATCTATTATATTGTCATAATTCAAATTATTATTAAGAAAATCAATATGTAGGATCTGAATATTCAGCAATTATTTCTCCCACTACTTGAACATGTAACTGTTTTAGAATGAAGTTTCAGTCAGAGTGTTGATAAGGAGGCACAATATTTAAAAATTATTCACTTTGCGGTACCGGCCTCATTCCCCTTAGGGTGCAGATAAGGGGGAAGAAGAAAAAAAAAATAGTGAGTTATATTACAAGTGATTTTCTGTTCATTAAAAAAAAAATCGTTTTTCTTTTTATTTGCGCATCATGTAGATACACTTACCTAAATAATTTCATGTCATATTAGCTGTTGCCTGCGATTTTGTCTGCTTGATAGAAGAAGATAATGCGGCCACAGTGTAATCCCCTTCCTTCCTTATTTCTTTGTAATCCAAGTCTCACTGCTGAGGATCGCACAGTGGTAACTGCATCAAAACCCATTCAGTAGTTTTTGCGTGATGTATGAAATAAACTGTGAAACGAGTGCAAGTATATTTATTTATCATGTTGTATGAAATACTTTCAAAAATTCCGATTTCTTTTTGTATCTGATTCTTACACCGTTTTTATTTTTGAAATATCGTCAATGTGCAGACAGACAGCTCTTTTGTTTTAATAGTGTTTAATATAATTGCTTTACATGGATGCGTGTCCTGTAGTGAAATATCAGTATATTTGTTATATAACTGATTAATTAGTTAATGCAATTAAAATTTTGAAAAATTTCTATTATTTTTGAAGTTAGGGATAGTGATATTATATCACTTTTAGTATGAAATTGTGTCAGATGACGTCATATGAGATGCCGTTAAGCTCACTTTGATTGTTAATAACTTCGTCATTGTTTGAGATATCGAAAAAATAATATTACTACTGTTTCTAGCTTTTGAACACAATTGATTTGCATAAAAATCTTAATGTAGGATACGGGCTCATTTTCGGTTATTATAGTACCTAGCCCGTTTCATCAAAGAAGGTATCACTATCTGTTATACAATTGCTGCAACTAATTTTGCATTAATACTCTTTAGTAACCAAAAAAGATGATGCTATTTAAACGAAAGAATTAAATATTTACTTATTCTAATAATGAAAATGAAAAGTGCCACCTGTTGATTTTTTATACACTCCATGATTATAACCAAAGTTTTCTTGTTTTATTTTTCTTTAAACAATCATTAGTTTGTGACGTCTGTAGCCCTTCATCGCCAGGAATTAAATATAAATATCATTAGTCATACCTTAATTAAAGTGCAAATTTTTGTTAGAGTCAGGTGTCCCCCCCTAGCCGGCTAAACGGTTGTTTTTGGATATGTGAAAAAATTCATGGTGGTAGTATGTATAACGAAGTTAAAAGGAAAACTTTCACAGCTAAGTAGGCTTTACAAGTACGAGTACCTGATCGCGCCAAGCTTTTAGTCCCCTTGGATATTTCGTTGGATCAAAAGCACTAAAAGTATAAAACCAAATCCTGAATAGTCTAATGCCACAGCCGTTCGACGGCTTTCTTTAGATATTACATATTCTAAATACCTACCTACCCCTATGCCCTAAATTATTTATTTTTCTTTGTTCGAGCCATGCGAATAATAAGATCGTCAAACGCCTTTAGCGTTTTAATAACGCATGCCCCATTTGTTTCTTTCTTATCGAAGATCCACAAAAAAATCTTCATTTATCGAATTGCAGTAAATTCGCGTTGCTCGGATCTCGTTCCGCCGAGGAAGTTTCGAGGGAGGTGGATGGCGCGGCGCGGCGGCGGCGCACGTGCGTTGTACACGTGACCACGTGACCTCCCTCCTATCTATCAGCTATACATACTATACTATATCGAGAAGACACGACGCGCGACGACGACGGACTGCTGTTGTTTATAGACGCTCACCGGCCATCACGTGTTTCTCATTGAAATATCCTACAACAAACAACGTATTTTGTTGAGCGTTTTAGCAGTGTCTTAGCTAATGTATGTAGAAAATTCTCGCGTTTTTTGAGATGTATATTTGCGCCATTTTAAGATTTTTTTGGAGCTGAAGTTAATTAAATTACGTTTTCAGATTACCTTAAGTATATCCTCTTTTCTAATATATATATATTTTGAATTTTTAGGGTTCCGTAGTCAACAACAAGGAACCCTTATAGTTTCGCCATGTCCGTCTGTCTGTCTGTCTGTCTGTCTTAGCTTAGAGACTATTAGTACTAGAAAGCTGTAATTTGGCATGGGTATACATATTTATCACGCCGATAAAGTGGTACAGTAAAATTTTGAAAAAGTTTTTTTTTCAGGGTACATGTAAAGTGGGGATGATTTTTTTCCCGTCTATCTCCTAGCGTGGGGTGTCGTTGGATAGGTAATTTAAAAATACTGGGGGTGTAAGAAGACCATTTTTCAATCCAGGGTTCCGTTTGCGAAATATTAAGCTTAAAAGTGTTAATTTTTGTTAGAGTCAAATGTCCCTCACCCCTATGCCAGTGAAACGGTTGTATTTGGAGATGTAAAAAAAATCACGGCAGTAGTATACATAACGAAATTAAAAGGTAAACGGCTTTCGATAGATATTACATATTCTAAATACCTACCTACCCCTATGCCCTAAATTATTTATTTTTCTTTGTTCGAGCCATGCGAATAATAAGATCGTCAAACGCCTTTAGCGTTTTAATAACGCATGCCCCATTTGTTTCTTTCTTATCGAAGATCCACAAAAAAATCTTCATTTATCGAATTGCAGTAAATTCGCGTTGCTCGGATCTCGTTCCGCCGAGGAAGTTTCGAGGGAGGTGGATGGCGCGGCGCGGCGGCGGCGCACGTGCGTTGTACACGTGACCACGTGACCTCCCTCCTATCTATCAGCTATACATACTATACTATATCGAGAAGACACGACGCGCGACGACGACGGACTGCTGTTGTTTATAGACGCTCACCGGCCATCACGTGTTTCTCATTGAAATATCCTACAACAAACAACGTATTTTGTTGAGCGTTTTAGCAGTGTCTTAGCTAATGTATGTAGAAAATTCTCGCGTTTTTTGAGATGTATATTTGCGCCATTTTAAGATTTTTTTGGAGCTGAAGTTAATTAAATTACGTTTTCAGATTACCTTAAGTATATCCTCTTTTCTAATATATATATATTTTGAATTTTTAGGGTTCCGTAGTCAACAACAAGGAACCCTTATAGTTTCGCCATGTCCGTCTGTCTGTCTGTCTGTCTGTCTTAGCTTAGAGACTATTAGTACTAGAAAGCTGTAATTTGGCATGGGTATACATATTTATCACGCCGATAAAGTGGTACAGTAAAATTTTGAAAAAGTTTTTTTTTCAGGGTACATGTAAAGTGGGGATGATTTTTTTCCCGTCTATCTCCTAGCGTGGGGTGTCGTTGGATAGGTAATTTAAAAATACTGGGGGTGTAAGAAGACCATTTTTCAATCCAGGGTTCCGTTTGCGAAATATTAAGCTTAAAAGTGTTAATTTTTGTTAGAGTCAAATGTCCCTCACCCCTATGCCAGTGAAACGGTTGTATTTGGAGATGTAAAAAAAATCACGGCAGTAGTATACATAACGAAATTAAAAGGTAAACTATCACAGCTAAGTAGACTTTATAAGTTAACGAGTACAGATCGCGCCAAGCTTTTAGTCCCCTCTAAACACGGGGCGATTCGAACTTATAAAATGTACTTGGAGTAGAAGTCCGCATATTCTGTAGGGCAACTATGGAACCCTACACTGCGCGTGGCCCGATACGCACTTGGCCGGTTTTTAATTACTGACGGTATGAATTAAACAAAATGTTCATTTTATAATTTTTGTTATCAACCGTCCCGTATTTCCCGGGACGTCCCGTATATTTGCCATAAATTTAAAAACCAAGTCAGTTAGGAATTGGGAATTTATGTAATCTGTAATTTCTGTAATTTGGAATATCATCATGTAGCTTAGATGGTCTAAGTCATGTATAGTACCCATATACTGTATTTAAACAAAACAACAATAACACCGCTACCCGAATACTGGACCAACTTAATTTTGCAGTTTTGTTTCATAAGTTTTAGGTAATTTTTGGTCAAATTGAAAAGGTGATTCGAAAAAGGGCCCATTTGACATGTTTGACCAAAATGGTTTGTGTTTTTAAATAATAAAAAAAATAATATTATATTAAGAATTATATTATTTTAAGAGTTTTAAGGTCTCAATTATAACCCTAAAACATAATAAAAAATATCGTTATGGAAAATCTATACATTAAAAAAATATTATTTTTTTTACTCTCTGTGAAATTTTGATTTCCTGAAATTGGGCCCTTTTTCGAATCACCTTTCCAATTATTCAAGTCTATTAACTTATTTTAATGGTATGGAACCCTCAGGGCGTGACTCCTTCACACACTTGACCGGTTTTTGCAAAATTTGTGAATGCAGAGTAAAATATATACTCAAAAAGTTAGGGTTATTTATTATTCTACTATGTACTTTATCTAGTAGAGCAAGGGTCTTCAAACCCGCGGCCCTCGGGCCGCATGCGGCCCTCAGAAGCTAAGGAAATTTTCATCTATTCTATAAGACATTTTTAATTCACTTGTTTGGTTTTAAATTATTGTTGAGGAGGTATGTTTACGTGCGGCAATGTGCGGCCCTTTGACAGACCTGGAATAGACTATTGGCCCTCCAGCTATAAAAGGTTGAAGACCCCTGTAGTAGAGTATCTGTGATGGGTTGCCCTTTGCGCTTTTGCCGATGGCTGCCCTTGGTGCCCCTTTGTGTTGAATGGAGCATCCTCTCCATTGACGATATACGACGTAGAATGACAAACGTATAATTAGTCCAAAGGAAACTTGCAGGAGCAACCGTAAAAATAGCATTCAATATTACGAAAAAATAAACCATACCATTTAAATAAGTAAAGATAAATTTAATTATTAAAAAAAGTTCCTAATTTCTTATTTAGTATATATTTTTTAATTGTTTTTTTTAATTGTATTATTGACCTTGAATCAATCAATGAAATTAATTATTTTGAGTCCTCTTGGGCTCGGCATCAGTTGCATTGATTGTCCAACCGATGCCGAGCCCAAGAGGGTTCAAAATATGTCTTGCAATATGTGTATTTTAATAAATACTGCTATAATGCCGGCGCCAGACATGTGTCCACTTATTTGCACACTCGAGTGGACACACTGTGTGGCATGAGACTTTGTCTATGTGTGCCAAAGTTTGTACACAGATTTGCACTTTGCCGAGCGGTATCGGTTTTTTAGCGCACATCAAAGGAATGTGTTCAAATAAGTGCGTAGCCTGCCACACTATTTGGCCTATTTGCAAAGACCAGTTGCGCGAGCACTGTTGTGGGGAATGGTTGTGTGAGACACTACGTACTTGATCGTTCAAAATGGACACACATCCATTCAAGCCTTCTTCTCGGACGTTTCGATATATTTTGTTGCACATGTAAAAAATAATTACATGCACATAAATAATATAAGCACACTGCGTCCACGAAATCTTCGTCCTTCTCCTTTGTTGTCTACCAGCATACTGTGGAGAAAAGAGTTTGCGAAGCATGTGTGGCAAGTGCGCCAAATGTGTGTACAAAGTCGACGAAGAAGTGTGCAAATAAGTGGACACATGTCTGGCGCCGGCTTAAAGGTGACTTTTATTTATGCAACCAAATTTATACTGTAGACTTGGTAAGTGGTCAGAACTAAGGTTCAATGGCCCTTTTCGTGAAAAACGCAAAATAGGAGATGTTTGTAATATAATATAGGAGCACAACATTTTTTTTTTCGTGTTCTGCAGAAACGATCATTGAACCTTGGTTCTGACCACTTACCGAGTCTACAGTATCAATTTCGCTAAATAAATAAAAGTGACCTTATACAGGATGATAACCTTTTCCCTTAAAACAGGTTGTTCTATCATTAATATGTACAACTTTTACTATGAGGCCAACCCTCAAATCGCAAAAAATAAATCTGCTATTGCATACATTTTGGTCGAGTAGGTATATTTAACTTTTATTTGGAACAGTTGATTTATTTCGCGATTTCAGGGTCGGCCCCATGGTAAAATTGGTTTATATGCTTGCTTGAGTAGAACAACCTGTTTGAAGAAAAAAGGTTATCAAATTAACATTTGTTTATAAAATATTTATAAAGAAAAGCCGAATGGACACATACTCGTACATAGACCGTATTCGTCTATGGATAGTTGGATACATATAATATTTTGTTATTTTTCCCAAACGAAAAGTTCAAGTAATGACGTTACTAAAAACAAATGAAATTAATACATAACCGATCGTTATTTATTTCAGTGTTAAGATGGAGTGGATACACCGGAGCCCTCAGTTACATAGCACATTCGGCAGCATTGGCTCTCTTCATGGAGATGGATATCACATAAACGAAAATTGCAATGGTGAGTGGCTCATTTCTTACCACATTAGACCTGCCGCAGAGGTTTCACGACCAAGTTTAATAGTTACACCCATTACGCTACAGTCATAGGTGCGCAAAACTTTTGTACTTGAGTTATTATACGGGGATAGCGGGAGCATGGGAGTTGGTCCCTCTGATACGTTCGTGCTTCTGATAAATTAGCGTCATTTAACCAAAGAGGTCGAACGCACAATATATGAAGAAGTTACTGGCCGCCTGGCCGGTTCTTTTCATTTACTTTTTCTCAGAAATTTGTCGTCGTCTGTTATTTGTTATTGCAAATACTTAATAATTAAAAATGAATTCGAGTATCTAGTAACTCCTGAAAACATATTAAATGATTGGCGGAATTAAATGTGTTAGTCACACACATCAGAAGCTATAAACAAGAAAATAACATATTAAATGATGCAGCTATTGTGGTGTAACAAAACACCAGGTACTCGTAGTTTTCTTTTTCTCATTCTTACAGCTAAGAAGTCGTTATACATTTGAAATTTACATCCTGGGTTATATTTATGACGAATAGTTGAATGCTCGTACCACGGACGTCATTCTATCATAAAACAGATCACACTGTGGTGCAGACGACAACAGTGCTTATAGCGAGGCCTGTGCGCGTACCAGCGTTGACATACTGCGGGCGATTGTTTTTGAGATCGGTATGATAACAGAGTGTGCTAACGACCGACCTCGCATGTATTTGTCGGGCACAAAAACGCAGCACACTTCATTCGCAAGATATGGACAATCGGTTTTTCCGCACAGTATTCTTAGTTGGTCACAATTTCGTCAGACTTCCAAGGAATGGTAACCTAACATCCCCAATAGGTATTTAGTAGGATATCCAAAAAAGGATAATAAGAATAATACTTTTGCATTTTCTCCAACAAAGGCACGTATCTGGATTTTTAAGGGCTACAGATTCGATCTTGCTCGAGTGAAGCTGAGTAGAGTAAATCTCTGTCATTTTTTAGAACGAAGCTTCACCGTCGGAAACAGTCGGGGCGGCTAGGGTCTGAATGTGCTCGTGAAATGTAAATACCAAGTTCCTTGATTGTATTCACACGAGTAATGCATTTGGATCCAAGCGTTGCTTCCTTTTGCCCTCTTGAATGACACACAATATTTGCTGGTATTGAAGTGGAATTAATTCTGTAAACTCCAATGAAAGGCAGCTTTCAGTTCCCTTTGGAATTCGTCACAATCCGCCATCTCACCTATTCTACAGGTCAACTTTAGGTAATTGGCGTATAAAAGGCATGATGCGTAACGTCCAAACATCTAACTAATACGCCGTAAAATACATTTTCAAAGAAGAGCTTTGCTTACGTAACAGCTAAGACGTAGACACAATCCTACGCACACAATCCTATTGCTAAATAAAATATAAGTTTACATTTGAAGCCGCATACATTCGTCCTTTTTAGGGTTTCGTAGTCAACTAGGAACCCTTATAGTTTCGCCATGTCCGTCCGTCTGTTTGTCCGCAGTTTAGCTCAGAGCCGTACTAGAAAGCTGTAATTTGGCACCGACAAAGCGGTTAAACAAAATCTTGAATAAAAAAATCTTATCTATCCCCTAGCGTGGGGTGTCGTTGGGTAGGCCGAGTATATTAACAAAGTTAAAACGAAAACTATCACAGCTAAGTAGGCTTTACAAGTTAACGAGTAACAGTCGACCAATTTATAAAACCCACTTGGAGAAGTAAAAAGAAAAATTTCGTACCATCGTCCAATGTGGGCCCGTTGTTGGACGTTTCAATTAATATGTTCATTGTATCAAACAAAAAGCCTCCTTCTAAGTCCACACTAAAGAGGGGCAACTACGGAACCTTACACTGCGCGTAGCCCGACACGCACTTGGCCGGTTTTTATTCTGATTAAAAACAAAATGATTGCTCCGTGTTGACACTGACTTTTCTACTAGCAAGTTTAGCAATCATCGAAAGTTGGAAATATGATGTAGGTGGAAATCAAAGTGGTCACACGCAGATTATGAAATTTAGGCTGCCTAGTTTTTCCGAAGGTTGCGTGCCTATGTACTCGTATTAAAATAATCGACACTGAATTTACTTAAAAAAAGAGTAAGTTTAATTTATGACCGTATTAATTAAATGACCTATATTTTTTTTCAGCGGCTTTGGAGTCTATTTTAAAAAATATTTTGTCGGAAGATAAATATTTACGAACTTTTCGACGAAGCATAAGTTTTGGCCAAAACATACCAAAAGACATCATACCGCTGTTGATCAACACAAAAAATGATAAAACGATAGAGCTTGTAATAGAGATCCTTGTGAATCTAACTATTCCAATAGAATGTCTGTTATCCGTGGATGCTCTCTCCAAAACTGATTTTGGAAGACATACGGTCTTTGAAATTAACAATTTACTTTCTGCTGCCAAAGAATCTTTTACTGATCATCGTGTTACCAAAGTGGTTATAGATTTTCTGAGGAAAAACATTGATTTCGAACAGACAGTAGAGTTAACACCAGAACAATGCAAAAATATTGGCAAAGGTTTGTTGCTCCTACGGAACATCTTGCACATACCGGAAGAGGCGGTTGGTACACCTGTCAATCATACTGTGCAAAACCAAATTATATGGCACATCTTCAGTCAAAGTATTGATAAGATTCTTATTAAACTAATGACGATACCGGAAGCGGTAAGTAGAAACAGAAGGAAAAGGTAAAGCTAACGAGTTATGTAATGTTATTCGTTTGTTTTATTTATGACTTTGTTGCGGACGTTGGAATAAGAGAGCTGAGGTTTGTTTTTGTATTGTATGTCGCTTGCAGACGCACTGGAGCGTGACGATGGTCCAGCTGATCGCTCTGATGTACAAGGACCAGCACGCGGTCACCTTGCATAAGCTCCTCAATCTGTGGATGGAGACCACTCTGTCCGAGACCTCTGAGGACAATGAGAGCAACACGTCTCCGCCTGATAGAGGTTAGTTAGCATTCCTACCTACACGTACCTACTTTCTCCGTACCTAAATAGTGATATTTTGATTTCCGTCCATATGAATACTACTTCTTAAAGTACTTCATAAACTTACATCATATATATGATAATAATAGTAGTTTATGCTACAAGGGCGAAAAGGTATAAATTACGAGGACGATTTAACGTAACCGAGTAATTTATTGCTTTTACGCCCGTGTATCATACTACGTTTTTCAATGCATAGTGTGAGGAAATGAAAACAAATATAATCTTGTAAACTTTCAATTATGATTGGCTCAAAAGGATTGTATCCGGAGCCGTTAAACAGTGGAAAAAAAGGTATAATATCTATGGTACACAGGAAAGGCTGCAGGTTAGCCAACCATTGCAAACAAATAAAAAAATAATAATAATAAAAGCCCTAGGACTTTCTGTTCGGTTTTGATGCATAAAAAGTGGGCCTTTATGAGCACATGCATTGAAAATATTTTTACCTAATTAAGATTTTTTTAACTGTTTTATTATATATAAATATACAGACTTTTATGTATACTGTAGTATAAATTAAATAAAAAAGAAAACTTTCGATACATATTTCGACCCACATGGGATCGTCGTTAGTCGAACGATTTTTCATTTTCGACTGACGACGATCCCAAGTGATTCGAAATATATATCGAAAGTTTTCTTTTTTATTTAATTAATACTACAATATATCATATATAAAAATATATAAGCTCTATAATACCTATAATTGGGTATATACTTCATTTAATTTATTGTATGTTATTCAGTATATTTATGCAGTTATAACATAATTATATACTTAACTTAGGAAAAAAAATATATATGTGCATATTTATACGAGTCTGTGACATACAGACGGACGTACGGAGTCTCACCCTAATGGTTCTTTTCAACCATTAAATACGGAACCCTAAAAACAGTCTATTTCCCCGCTGTGATGAATCTAAAGGCTAAAGGCCTGTCTCCCAGATGGGTAGGCACTACTAAACAGAGACTATAGATTTCCATCTGCTACGATCCAGACACACCACTTTCGCCTCTTTCACATCTATCAATCTAGTCACATACAAGCTCTTCTATTCCGGGTACTTTTGACATTGCCCTTCTTCAGTATGTTGCCAATTTGGTCAGCATACGTCCTTCTAGGGCGGCCTCGTCGCGCTGTACCTTCCACTTGCGCACCGTAAATTTCTTTCGTCACTCTACTTTCATTCATCCTCTACGGTTTGAAGTATGAAATTGCATTCGTATAGCAACTGACAGTCGAGAAGTGTCCCGGGTTCGAGTCCCAGTTCAGATATACTTTTCTCCTTCGTTTCTGTATGTGTGAATACATGTGAATTTAATTCCACAATATGTGTATCCGTCACGCACTTGAACCTGATACCAATACTCTAGTTTTTGGAAAAGAAATTATTTTGTATGAAAATTTAGTCTACCAGCAACATCTGACCCACAATTTTATGTATTTTCTTTCTATAAAAATTAAATATTGTAGCCGATTCTGAAGGCTTTAATTTTAGTTTTAGTGCTGTCAAAATTAAATTTATTCCAAAGTAATTTAGCTTCTGTTCCAAGCATTTGAGGACTATTTTACAATAAACAAAATTTAGTTTTGACAGCACTAAAACTAAAATTAAAGCCTTCAGAATCGGCTTTATTGCTGAATATTTTTGTTTTATGTAAGAAAGTAGCGGTCTGTGAAAGTGTGACGTAGGGAGCAACTGAACATAACGTGGGCGAGGGGGAGTTGTCACGTTTTACCTCGTCGTCGGTCACGAGTCACGAGGAACAGACGTTACGTAATAATTAACCGTTCCTTTACTAAACTATACAAGGTGACTTTTTGATCATCATCCATATTCATACTGGAGGCTTGGTAAGTGATCAGCATCATGAATCTATAACAATTTTTGTGAAATTCGTACAATGAAATTTCGACTTCCCATAGTAACTCACTCCCAGTCCTGAGTGAATCACTATGGGGAGTCGAAATTTAATTTAATGAATTTTACAAAAATCTTTATTGGTTCATGATGCTGATCACTTACCAAGGCTCAAGTATGAATTTGGACGATGTTCACAAATTCACCTTGTATAAGGTCTTTCAATTTAAATGGAAAGTAATTTAGGAGGTGATTCAGTATCGTTAATACATCACATTACACTGCAAAGTATTTTTATTGCGCGAACTTTTTCTTCACTTGTCCATACAAACTGAGTCAGTTGATCGGACCACTTTGTACTGAGAAGTGAAAAAAAAGTTCGCGCAAAAAAAGTGCTTTGCAGTGGAATGTGATGTATTAACGATACTGAATCACCTCCTAAATTACTTTCCATTTTAATTGAAAGACCTTATATAGTTTAGTAAAGGAACGGTGTGCATGCTTTCCAGCCCCCGTATTCTCTAACTTCAACATATATCGCTATCGCTTTAAAATGTATCGTGATTAGCCGGAAATGACATCAAACAGAATTTTTAATATAATAATATTCCATTTATTTCAGACATCAATGATCAATAAGTGTTAGTAACAATTTATCCTATAAACTATTTTAGTAAAAGAGAATTAAATTAAATTAAATAGAAATTTGACCACAGGTCACACTTACGCAGTGCCACAACACAGGACAGTCGCAGCTGTCCGCCACCGCTTGCAGGAGCGCAGGGTACCCGGCGATTTTTGAGAGTATTAACACCAGAGGCTGCTCGACTAAAATGATTGACAGTAAGCTCGGAAGAGCGTGATCTTGACGTCTTGTGTACATCGAGCAAACGTCCTGATAATCATGTTGCTTCTCAACCTTAGCCAACTACGATACTTTTAAAAGCGATGGCGATAGATGTTAAATTTAGACAATAAGGTATGGCGATATGGGATAATTTCAGCTTTACAGCTTGTAAAAGTACAAAATATCACATTGCCATAGGCACAGGTCAATTTATGTAACTCTTGGTATAACCAATGTATAGCAAATCTTATACCGATTCCTTCTGAAGATAATTTCAGGTTTACAGCTTTTAAAAGTAAAAACATCAGAGGTAAAAATTTATGTAGACAAACTCTTGTTATACCATATAGCAAATCTTACACCGATTCCTTCTGACACAGACTGTGAGGATTCGTCGCCGATGCTGACGTCTGACCCCACATCAGACTCATCCGACAACAGCGCCGCCGCCAGAAAAAGTAACGTTACTGCGAAAACGGAGGACAAAAATTGGATCGTACCATCTCCTATGAAGCAATACCCTGAGTCGTTGACTCAGGTGCAGCCTCAGAGTGGCAACACAGTGGCCCTGCCACCTCCGCCGCCGCCGTCGCTGCTGCCACCGCCGCCACCACCGCGGCCTGCTCAACCGAACCAAGATGGCGCAGAAAAGACAATGCATACTACAGAAGTTAGTTTGAAGAGGAAACACGAAGATGTGAGTTTTTGTGGTTTTATCTCTGTTGTCTTTTTATGATCAAAATTCAGAAAAAGTGCAATTTTGTATGCTTATTTATAGCTAGCAAAATAAAGTAGTTTTCAATGAGAAACAGCACCAGATTTTTGCGAATTGCTTATTTTCAACCTAATTGCTCGGCAGCCGCCTCGGTATCCCGTGTAACACTGAAAAGTCAATCACCACCACTTTTCGTCGATCCGTATCGCGTCCGTTTTATATCTTTTACCACTACTTGACCACTTTAGCAATGATATTTACCGATTTTTCTAAACATTGAACCATTGCAAACGTTTTCAGAGCAAAGCAAGCTCTGGTTATGAAGATGGTCAATCAGAAGCGAGTTCGCAAGCTCAGTTTTCGAGCGAGGAGAAGAGCGTTGTCGCCGCCTCGGATATCGGGTATGGGACCCAAGCGGAGAAGCAGGAGTCCGTCTCTACCTCCAGTAACGAGGATGAACCGAACAAGAAGCCGGTACACCAGAAACCTCAGCACCCTCTGCAGAAGCCTAACACCAAGAACCGCATTGGTGCCAGCCAGCAGGACAGGAAAAGGAAGAAGATTGTCAAACGAGCTAAAGTTACCACCCCGTTAGTATAATCTAAATTTAAAATCTCTTTCACTCTATGATTTAAAATTATCTACTTACATAATTTTTTTAAGAATAAAAATTGGAAACCTTTTGCGAAACATCTGTCTGTACACTCGTGGAATTTCCTAAAAAACTACTAGGTTGATAATCCATCATTAATCAGTCTAGTTCGTTCACTGCTGGACATAGTAATTTTTCTAAATTGTAACGTAATAGATTATTGTTCTTACGTATTCCTCCCGCAGTCGGTCTGACTGTTTGGAATCGAGGCAAAAACAATATAAAGAGATATGACAGATATACAACGACGTTAAACTATTGCTTACTTGGCCGACACCTACATGAACTTTCGTTTCAGAAAATTTTAAAGAAGAATGAGCCAATCTTAGCGCCACATTGCATGGTTAAATTCTCAATTGTAAATTCGTGGGTAATTTTATAAATTGCATTGTTCCAGTGTAAACGTTCATGGGCTTTCGCGCAAGAACCCGACAGACGACGATATTTCCAACATTCTTAAGGAATTTACCGTCGATTTCCTCCTGAAAGGGTACAACTCCCTCGTCAGAACGCTTTACAGCCAGATCCAAACCAATGTGCAGCTCGAGATCGATACGTCCCACTTCTTCTGGCTGGTGACGTACTTTTTGAAGTTCGCCTCTCAGATAGAGCTGGACTTGGAGCACATCAGCTCGGTGCTGTCATTTGACATCGTCGTGTACTTGACCGCTGAGGGTGTCAACTTATGCGAACAGTTCGAGTTGAGTGTCAAACTCGATGGCAGCGATTTGAAGCCGAATATGAGAAGACTGCATTTGGTAAGATTTATTTTTCTATCACGAATTGACTTTCTAATTTAGTTATCTTATGAAAATCTTTCGGGTTTTGTAACCGGTGGTGCTGGTTAAGGGAATACAGACAAGATACCGAACAAAACGCGTGAAATGCAAAACCTCTCTTTTTCGTCGAGTCATAAAACCGCTCTTTTTCATTTGATTTTCTGTTACCCTGTATTTATACACTTTTTTATACTAATATAACTTTTACATTACTTGATTGAAGTAACAAGCTACTTTAATTTTATTTATTTTCCCAGTAGTTGAAAGAAAAGCAGGTGTGATGCATGATGCAGATGCATGACGTTTATTATTTGTTTATAAATCCCTTTGCACTAATTTCAATAATCCAGTGTAAAATGTCGACAGGTGGTCACCGCTATCCGGGAGTTGATACAGTCCATCGAGACATACAAGAGACTCTCGCTGTTCTCGAGTGAGAACACAGATACACTCACACAGCTACAGATCAAAGTGTGCGAGATGGAGGAACTCAAGTCGCTGATGGTGCTGCTTCTGAGACACTACAACCCGAAGTATCATAACAAACAGTATTTACAGGTTAATATATTTTCACAGTCATCCGAAAAACTCATTGGTGCCGTTTGGCCGGTAGGATTTGAATCAGGGTCTCCAGATTGGGAGTGCTCTTTTTGTGCAGTTTGCTTAATAGATCATGTGGTTTTATCAATTCTGAATATAATTCCCTTCCCCATAGTACCACGTGGCCACTAAACTCTTAATTATGTGAATATCGAAGCACGTGGCATTTTGACATGTACATGTCAATTGTTTCAGGACCTTATAGTCACGAACCATATTCTACTGTTGTTCGCCGACAATACACTAAAGATGCCAGACTACAAAGGAAACACAAACATCGTCGACCATATACAACAGTAAGTTCCATATTGTGTATGTATACGTAATATAAATAGATTTATACATACATACATATACTCGCGCCTGTCTCCCAGAGGTTTATTTTATTTAAAATAGGCACATGATATACTTACACTTATTACATGTCAGTTTAATGTAAAAATAAAAAATCGACTACAAGATTTTTATTCTAGTATTTTGTGCAACTGTAACATGATTTGAAATATTGGGACACGAGTGCTTGTTTACAAAACGAACGAAGTGAGTTTCGTAATAATTTTGCACGAGTGTCGCAATGTCTAATTATGTTCAGTTGCACACAATACTTTATCTACGACCATCAAAAATATCGTCTTTATTTATAATATTCTCAACTAACAATTTCACGAAAAATAAGAAGAACGCATTCGTTCATGAACCTGGGGTGCGTCTTTCCGGTAAAGCTGACTTGAAGGCTAATCAGGATAAAGGGGGTGTGGCTTAAGAAATTAGGTCGGGAATTATTTTTCGTCCCTGTTGTTGATTGTGTCTCTACTTCTCTAGCGGTTTTATAATAAATTGGACCAATCGCAGCCCAAAGATAAGAAAATAGAGAAAATAATGCTTTTCACATGTGTTAAGTTTGATATTTAAAAGTTTTAAACATCATTGTGTTAGATTTTTGTATTGCTCGTGTGTGTGTGTATAAGTTTTAACATTGTCTCTATTGAATTTAAAAAGTTTAAACAATTTATCAGTTTTTTAAAGCATTTGAAAGGTTATTAAAGGTATTTATTTTATCGTTGTAGGTTAAAGCTTTTAAGATTTTAAAACATCACAATTACGGGACATGGGTCAATATGTCTGATATATATTTTTCAAAGTTTTCTAATATTCATATAGAAAGTTTAAACCAATTTAAAAACGTCTGTAAACGCAGTTTTGCTTCTGAAGCCCCTTAATAAAATACAAGACAGGAGGAATTTTTGTCGTAAGGCAAAACGTGTTGTGTATGTTTGACCTTTTAAATACAAGTTCACCTCTATTTTTTTGCGCTATTTAAAGTTTTGCACGTGCTAAGAAGAAACGTGAAAGTCACGTAAACTCGTGACAGCGTAGTTCAAGAAATAATTGTTTTTACTGACGAGTTTCATTGGTTTCTCAAAGTTTTTCTTGTAACCGGGAAAATATTCTTGCTTGTTTAAATGTCGTTACTTTACATGGTATATTTAAAAAGGCTTGACGTAAATTCTCATTTTTGTGCCAATCCAATTTGACGTCAATCTCTGCTTCCGTCGTAGGTTTGCAACACCGGAAATGATGTATCAGTACGGTTTACTTTTGGAAGACTATGCAGAAAATGGCGAATTTGTGAATGATTGTATCTTCACTTTAATGCATCACATCGGGGGAGAGCTGGGAACCCTGATCGCGCTGTTTCAACCAACGATTCTGAAAACGTTTACGTCGATTTGGAAGTCAGAGTTTGAAATCTGTGATGTAAGTTTATGTCTTACAGTGATGTAAGGACTGTTATGTATTTATTAGTATTAGGATATCTATGGATGTAAGGTCCCTATCGTGGAGAAACAACACTAAAATTATATGGCTTACCAGTAATATATTACACCATTACAGTAGTGTCATTTAAATAATGCGCTTAGAATCTTCTCCATTCTTCCGCAAAGGTAATATTTCAGGACGCTTTGTATGCAATCCATGACATGATAGTGCATGTCTAGTTGTCTATAGATAACCAAAATGGCACCCTTAATTGCTTCCAATTCCGATTTCGTCACATATTCAAAAATTACTTTGACTCCTATTTCCTCTCTAATAAGTTTCCAAATGCTAATGCAATGTTCAGGGCTCCTACAGTTTATGATTCGCGTCGTTTTTGAGAATACGAACACTGGCGAAGATCTCTATGCGCACTGTAATAATATCTTTAGCAGATATGTACATTACATATTAATAAACTATAAAACTACAGTACCCGGCAGTAAATAATGCACATCGGCTATCTTCGGCTTCGTCTCTATCACCGGACTGTTATCGCTTCGTGCGACAGAGATGATGCTACGATACGATGTGCATTATTTACTGCCGAGGTCTGTATACAATCTAAAACAAAAAAGATTACCTTACAACTTTACTAACTTTACTAATCACTTTTTTAATTGCTTTAGTATCAAAATGTGTTTTCAGGACTGGTCGGATTTGATAGAATACGTGATTAACACGTTTATAAAGAAGCCGCACATGTTGCGAAGCTGCTTGGACAATGACAACTTGGAAGATGAGGATTTATTTGATAAACAGAACTCCGTGGTCAGTAACAAAGCGGAGAGTCATGATGCCGAAGTAAACCGAAGAATGAACCCAAAGAACGTATCCAGTAATTCCTCCAATGACAGGTAAATACATACATTAAAAAAACCGGTAAAGTGCGAGTCGGGCTCGCTCTTTTAGGGTTCTGAAAGATCGCAACAACCCGCAAAAGAAAAACTGTTTGTTTGTTTTGGTTCAAATTCAAATTCAAATAGTTTATTTTGCAAAGTAGGTATATAATGCACGTTTCACAAGTCAAAATTTAATCTTATAGGTTTGCTTGCTTAGGTTTGCCTACAAACTACATAATGAATCGGAACTTCAGAAGTTTTTTTACTTTATTTCCATATATGAGCTAGAGACCCGTGACGTACGAACGGACGGAAGGACAGACAGCAGAGTGAAATTAATGGGCCCTCGTTTTGCCCTTTGGGTATGGAGCCCTAAAATACACAAAATGTATTAAGAACGCAAACTTCAAAAATTAATATTAATAAAAAAATATCCTAGTGTTAATTGTGGCTTGTTGATTCGTCTCTAGTGTGAATAAGCCTAATAATTAATTTGATGAAAACCTTTGTGTGGCTTTCCTATGATTATGTAACCCTAAAACTAAGTTTTGTAACATTTACAGTATTCCTAAATTGGTCATCAACGAAAATGTTTCTAATGATTCTAGGTGGACAGAAAATGAACTTTCATCTTTGAGTTGGCACTACATTAATTGCAAGACATCAAAGGATGTTATCGGAGACATTGTTCGCTTGTTCAATGAAGACGGGACTTCCAAGACCAGAGATTCCGTCATTAGAGAACTGTATAGACAGAACATGATCACTAAAGATAATCACGACGTTTGGCTTAAATGTGAAACCGATAGAACCTTTAGATTCACCGGTCAACAACCTAAAGAGACTAGGGAAGACGAAATCAAAAAACTTTGTGATCAACTTATCAAGGATGAAAAAATTAAATTCCTAAAGTGGTTGCAAAAGGTTTTGCTCGACACGTGCTTGGCGAAAATTTATCTAGAAAAGATGACGTCCAACGCGGCTATAGACTCGATGAGATCCGCCGGAGAGAAGAAGATAATGAACTTTGAGGTGTTCAAGAAGAAGCAGAACGACATGCCTCTGCTGTCGGCCGTCGCATACATTAGTCTACGTAAGTGTTTACTCTTGTTAATAAAGCTATTATAACACCTAGGCTTCGTTCATTGGATCGTCGGACGACGTCTGCTTTCATGCCATCTCTTATTCACGCGTAAAATGTGTATTTGCTATCCTGTTGTCAGTGTAAGGCAGGTGTCAGCGGGCGATCAAACTAAACTCAGCCTTATATATCTTAATTATTATATATCTATTATTTAACAATGATACATTAATTGTTCCGTGCTTCGGAAAGCTTATTACCGAACGTTATTATATATATATATATATATCAAATGTTTATTAGAACTAAAGTTAAATAAATCAACTCTTAATTTCTTTCTGTCTTTGTCACATATAAATAAATGACGTAACGTTAAAGTAACTTGTATATAAAGCTACATCTCAAAACATAATCATTTGTTCAACTAGCTTTTGCCCGCAGCTTCACCCGCGCTAATTTCGTTTGCATTTTCCCGGAATAAAAAGTACCTATGTCAATCTCCGTCCCATAAACTATCTCTATGAAAAAATCTCGTGGATCCGTTGCTCAGTGAAAGAAGGACAAACCAACAAACACTTTGACATTTATAAATAGGGGTACGCCGGGTACGGATATAAAAGTGTATACTGGGTATTAATTTCATAGCCTTTTTCCTTCAAACAGGTTGTTTTACCCATGAATATGAACAACTTTTGTTATGGGGCCAACCCTGAAATCGCGAAAAATAATCAGCTGTTCCATAGAAAAGTTAAATACCTACTCGACCAAAATGTATGAAACAGCTGATTAATTTTTTGCGATTTTAGGCTTGGCCTCATAGTAAAAGTTGTTCATATTAATAGGTAGGTCACCCCGTTTTAAGGAAATATTATCAGGGTGTTAAAATAAAGTTCCGGAAGCTGGATAGTGGCGATAGAACTCTTCCAGGCGAACTACTTTCCGTGAAAAAAAAATTGAGAAATCGAGAATAAAAAACAGTTGTGCTCATGAATTTTGGTCGAATAGCTATGTAACAGATGATTTTTTTCGCGATTCGGGTGTTGGCTCCATTGTAAAAGTTGTTCGTATGTGTGAGTACTATCACCCGTTTCCGGCTTCGGCAACTTCATCTTAACACCCAGTATATTGGTTATAAAATAATATTTATAATAGTTATAAAATAATAGTTGCCAGTATTCGGGCACCCTACCGGGGGACAGCGACCTGGACCGGGTTTTTAATCTTTAATTTCTTTATCTTAATATTATTTTTTTGGTTATGCGTTTTATTTATAGTTTAGTTTTTCTTTTATGACTATTAGGTTCTTAGTTTAATTTGTTATTTTAGTTTGTATTAATTTCACGTATAATTTTATGTTATTTAAGATTAATTTTAGTTTGTTATTTATGAATAAAGCCCCTTTCTATTATAATATAACCTATTTATATAATGTATAAGTTACAGTCACATTCAGAGACGCGTGTAGGTAGAGTCACATGTAGCAGCACTACAAAGGAGAGGCATAGGTGAGCGCGCTGCAAACTCATTACGCGTTAGCATTGTATTCGTTCTTCTCTATATACTTGCGTAATACATAAAGAACGCTCGGGTTAATTAGCTCAGCTCATTGAGGTTTCCTCTACGGCTCAGCTCGACAAACAGTAAGAAAGAACTTTGACCTCGAATCTTATCTTATAGACCAAATTGGTTCAAGTTGACCAAGTTGGATCAAATGCATATTAATATTATTTAGTTTTCAACGTAAAAAAACCGGTCAAGTGCGAGTCAGGCTCGCGTACCTATGGTCCCGTATTTCGACGGTTTTGAGAACAGAAATTTAAATTTTATTCATTTTCTTTTCGTGAATTTCTCAACCACTATATTTTTCCTGTAATTTTTACGTAAGCACATATTACCATGATTATTTTCATTTTTTCAGTCCACCAGTTTTGAGATAGGGGGGATATACCATCTTTTGTAGTTTTCCGAGGATTTCTCCGAAAAGATGCAAGTAAATATAGGCAAACTATACTATATTTTTACGCTATAGTTTTCCTGTAATGGGCCATTTATGACCTATAGTCGAAATTTTTTTCTTATCTTACGTTTTTTGTGTTTTTCAAAGATTTTTCGAAATCGGTGCCAGTAATATAGTTAATTAATATTGTATTTTTAGGATTTTTCCTTTTTCTCTCTTTTGTGTTGAAACAATTTTTTTTTGCGAACTGTTATGTGGGCAAATTAATGCAATTTTTGTGCCAAATTTCAAGTCTTTATCTTTAACGGTGCTAAAGTTATGAGGCTGTGACATACGGACGAACGGACGGACGGACCACGGAGTCTCACCATAAAAGTTCCTTTTGTACCTTTTAGGTACTACGGAACCCTAAAAACGATGTGTCGTTGATACAATAATTTGGATTCACGTACGCGCGTTTTTTGTTAAGCCTATCACTAAAACTCTCATTGGGACTGAATATAACACTAAAATAATTGAGATGTTTAATGTTTCAGTATCTGACAAGTCAGTGCCCTTGGTGACTTGGAACTCGGAACAAGCGACAATCTGTAAAGACCTGAAGTTCCTACAGTTGCTGCACAGACTAGGGTTCCACATGCCAGTAGACACCGGAAAACTGTTTATAAGAATACCGCACTTTTGGTCAGCTGACTTCCTCTACGAAATGGCTGGAAGGATTCTACCTATCGACACAAGCAAAAAAGGTAATAATAAACCTTAGTTATTGTTTTTCTTATGTCGTGTTCAACAGTTTGGGTGTTAAGATGAAGTTGTGGAAGCCGGAAACTGGTGATAGTACTCGTCCATACGAACAACTTTTACTTGCGAATTCTCGAATCGCGAAAAAAAATTCAGCTGTTCCATAGAAAAGTTACATAGCTATGCGACCAAAATGTATGAAACAAAAGATTTTTTTCTCGATTTCTCAATTTTTTTTACGATATATTGTTTGTATAGGCGAGTACTATCCCCAGTTTCCGGCCTCGGCAACTTCATCTTAACACACTGTATGTGTGCTTTTTGTTAATGACTTAATTTTGTTTCATAAATAATATTATGATGAAAAGTTATTATAAAAAAAACATATTTTTAGGTGACTCATTCATTCAATTTGTGGTTCAAATAATAAGTAATAATTTTTGGTATTGTTTTACAGATATAAACAAAAATGACTTCAATTTGATACCCACATCAGACAATTTTTATCAAGTACAAGAACAGAACCATCTCGCTACCATGGTCAACTTCACCCCCAAGTAAGTAAAAAAAGGGTATAACCAGCGATTTCATTCGCTGGGTATAATATGAGACATAGTAGATTATGCACTAACGGAATAAAGCAGTGTCTTACGTCACGGGCGGCAAATTGAACCCTGAGCGTAACGAGGGACTCTATAGTTAACTCCTGAGCGTAGCGAGGGAGTTATATAGAGTCCTGAGTAAAGCGAGGGGCTCAAGCTGCCTAAGACAGACAGGTTTTATTCCAGAGGAGCATACTCTACTTTTCACACCTTCTGCGAGACAATAAAAAGCTCGACATTTTTTATCAACATTAACAATTCAATAAAATTTACTGACAATCACAGCACCAAACACCGTCTTTTGTTTCACATTCTTTGTAAACGCTTTTTTTCTTTTTGTTGAATTCTGCTTATGGTGGCCAGTTCGATTTTCGAACAAACCTCTTTACAATCCCATATGGGCATTTGTTTTCCACGAGTTTCCACACGAATTTGACGTTCCAAATTTAAATCACTTTAATCCCTAGGGGTTTTCATATAACTTTATATCCCTTGAGATATAATGCGTTACTTTACGTTGAGGTTGCATGATATGTAATTGTACATTGTCGAGCAGGTGGTGTGAAAAATTATTTTGACGTAAGACACTGCTTTATGCCCTTAGTGCATAATCTACTATTAGTCCCGCGCGCAGCGACCGTTCGGGTCATGAAACGGAATTCTATTAAGGTTAAACTTAGCTTAGCGCAAAGTGCATAACTCAACTTTGCTTTTCTTGTTTAGAAGTTAACCATTGAAAAACTTTTTGGTATGTGGCAGATGACGTCAATAGTTCGGTATTAGTGAGGTTTATAAAACATGAGTTTGAAATTTAATGCATAATTAGTTACGATCTTGTGCAAACAAAGTTAAAACAGCATCTTAAGTTGGTCTTGAGAAGATCATGACTAATTGTGTATACAATTTCAAACTTTTGCTTTATAAACCTTACTAATACTATTGGCGTCAAATGCCACAGACCAAAATGCTTTTCAAATTTAAATATCTTAACAAGAAAAACAAAGTAAAGTTATGCACTTTGCGCTAAGCTACTGAAGTTTAACCTTAAAAAAAACATGCAAGAGTCGGTAACATTTGATAAAACTTGCATGCTTGAAAGGACATGTGCCTAGGTAAAGTAGGAGATAGGCTCAACCACGATTTAGGGGTTCAACACCCCCTCCCCCCCAAAGTTCAAAATATAACCCTTCCCCTGCTTTGCCATTGCCCGGGTCAAGTGCCATTTCTGCTAGCAGCTGCTAAAAGCGTTTTGCGTTTGCAAACAATTTTCCCAAACATAATGAATATTAATTTTATTTCATGCACTTTTCTCGTTTTATTTTATTGAACCCCCCTCCGCTTCTAAAACCTGGTTACATCCGTGGTCTCAACCCTTATCGCGTTGTATTGGGAGGTAAAAATCGTCGAACTTATGTTGAATGTTCCACACGCGGAAAATCAAGCAAATCAGAGGGCCTATTATGTATCTCTAGTTGCCTTCTGGACTGGGTGTCTATCATCAAAAACATAGATGTACTATCGAATTCCGATTTCCTAAGGATATGTTCGCACTTGAAGTAACGACACAGATTGTTAATAGTTCAATACCCACTAAAGGCAATTTTGAAATTTCAGGTTTTATCTATGTTTTTGATTATAGGCACCTCGTTCAGTTGGCAACTAAAGATACTGAATAGGGAAAAGAAAGAAAGAAAGAAAAGGGGGGCTGGACGTGCATATTTATCTAACAAATGTCTAACAAACTTATTATTTGCCCCGGGCATAATCGATTTCATTAGAATGTTTAACAATGTTTCTTGTTAAATGTGCTTTTACCAGAATATTGAATTTATATTTGTATTATGGCAGTGCTATCGGAGACCGTTGTTTTATAATTTTCTGTTCTCTGAGAGAGCCTGTAACGTCAGCCTGTAACACTGTGACTGTGACTTGTATTTAACAGTCCATACTCGGAAACACCTATGACACCTCCTCGGGGATTCGTGTCGTCCATCCTTCCATCCATCAGCCGGTCTTCGTCTACTGCTGGATATCGGCCTTTAAAAGATTTCCCCACTCTTGGCGGTCTTCTTGGAAGTAATGCCACTCACACACGCTACAGGCGGGTTGGTGAACCCTCGCATCAGTGACGCCGCTGTCCGTCACCAGTCTGTTTTATATAAGGCCTGGCGTTTTATATAAATATCCGGGGATGGATATGTCGTAGGCAAATAGTAAAATTCCGCCGTTCACAAACGGCGTCGTCAGTTTCTAAACGCTTGCTATTTTGCTATTTGACGAAGAATAGTAGAATTCGGCATTTTCTAATTTGCCTCAGCATATAGTAATTCTGTTGGAAGTATTGAGGGTCGCCTCGCTTTATTCGGCTCCCAATATGTACTTACATGTAAACCTAACACGTTTCTCCTCGCTTCGCTTTGCTCCGCTCGTCATCGCACCTATTTTTCACCTTTTTGTAAAACACATTTGATTTCAGCTTTTTAGAAAATGACGAAGTCATTTTACAAAAGGCGAGCATTTTTCAATTTTAAAACAGCGAGCGTTTAGAAACTGACGACGCCGTTTCGAAATTTTACTATTTTCCTGCCACACATACCGGCTTCGATCGGTCCCAAAGATAGTGGGCCACCTGGCTGTGTCTGTTTGAGAGCTGTCCTCTTACCCTTCCCCGAATAATTTTGAGGGAGTTTGCGAGCAAGTTGGTGGTCCTCCTCCCACAGTCGAGCCCTCCATCAGCTCTACCAGCTACTAAATTAATTCGTGTCGTGAGGATGTATTTTATGTATATATTTATAAATGAATATGTTTCAGGCCCGACATAGCATTCGAGGCAGCGAGCGGCGCTGGCCCCGCTGAGAAGCCGAGTGCCAGCTGTTGGTTCGACATCGTGCAGAGGTCGCAAGAACTCAAACTGAGACTCAGTGCTCAAATGTAAGTGTTTTCGTCAGCGTAACCCATAGGCTGCGTTCATTATCATCATATTATATATTTAGAGAAGTCCTGACTCACTCACTAACTGACTCAAGACCGCCCGCCCAGCCCTTGAATATAGAAAGCCGAAATTTTGTACAGAGGTTTCCTGTATAATGTAGAGAAGGAATAAGGCTTCCCATGGAATCGAGAGAAACGGGATCCACACGAGCAACGCGTTCATAAAAAAATATGACAATGGAATCAATCATTGGACCATGGACCATCGGACCATGCCGATGTTGGCTAATGAACATGTCCATTGCATTTAGTCTGCCCACTGTCTGTACACAAGGTGTTACGATGATGTTGCTGAAGCCGGAAACTGGCGATAGTACGCATACGAGCAAATTTTTGTGAAAAATAATCGAGGAAACGTGAAAAAAAGTCGGTTGTTTCATACTGTATTTTGGTCGAGTAGGTATGTAACTTTTCTATGGAACAGCTGATTTTTATTTCGCTGTTTTGGGGTAGGTCCCATAGTAAAAGTTGTTCGTATGAACGAGTATTATCGCCAGTTTCTGGTTTCCGGAACTTCATCTTAACACCCAGTATCTGTTATACAGGTGAAAAAAATTTAAGGGCCCTGAAGAGGAACTACCTTAAATCCTTTATTTAGCTCATTTTACTGAAAGGAAACATTCCTTTATTTTTTAAAAGAAACAAAACTGCATTCAAAGATATTCTGAAATTCGCTTGTCTCACCCGGGAATCGAACCAACTAAAAATAAAAAAAATAAACCCTCGCTTTTTTATTATACGAATCGGTAGGATTATTGTTCAGGATAAATTTGTCTAATAAACATTTGGTATTACACTCATATGTTGTACCCATGAAATTAAATATTTATTACAAGTTCTTTATTAACAATAGACACGGTATAATTTTCTAATCTCTCTTACATCCAAAGACATCGTATGAAGTACAAGCTTGCTAATGTTATTTATCTTAAGTACCTTGTTGAAGACTTCAATAAGAAAATCGTTAAATGGTAATAATAATTCTATGCACAGCACAATTCCTTCTTGCACTATGCGTACTGACAAAAAGTTTAAAAAGGGAACGTATTTTTTTTGCAACGCAGGGCAATAAATTTGAAGTTCGAACGATAACTAACGATATTTAAGGTAGTTCCCCTCCAGGGCCCTTTAATTTTTTCCACCCTGTATAAAATCGAAAAGCTGGAAAAGGAAAAAATTCATGAGAAAGAGTGAGGTGGCGCTCTACACACTTTTTTGTGCGCGTATCACTCACACGAATGCCAAAATCGCGATTCGATTCCTTGGATCGTGACAATGATGAACGGTACAAACGATATGGGTTTGGATACGCGATCGCTTAATAATTAAAGAATGAAATTATGAAATCAAAATGTTCCACGTTTCAGAAACGTCACATCTGTATGGCAAATGGCATGTCTAAACAGCCGTTCATACTGTGTTGGGTTTGCAAAAACGTAACATTATGCAACGTAATTTTAAACGCAATTTGAATATTTATTATACTTTCAACGCAGGCAGAGCTGCGGGCACATCTAGTAATATAATGAAAAATATTGATTCAACTGATGACCACCACGAGTAGGTCGAAATAATGAAAAATTATATTAACGCATAATATAACAATTATAGGCCGAGTGGCGAGGCAGGTAGCGGCCCATGGTCGCCGCCGGTGGTCACGACAACGACGCCGAGCGGCGTGCTCGCGCCGGTGATGAGCGTTGCGCAGGTCCCCTCGATGCCGGCGCCGCCGCGGCCCTCCATGTGCTGCGACGATGATGACAATAACAGGTTACTGATTTATACTTCTTTTTAGAGTTCTTCTGCTTTCAAATGCTTTGTTAATTTTTAATATGATGACGTACAGGTGACTCAACAAGAGTTGAGGCGAACAACACACGCATAGGCTTGCATGTGTTCGTGAATATGTACACGCTCGCGGCGGTGACGTCATTTTGTAGCATAACTGAGGAACGCTCTTTGGCTTGCTTTCACACATTAAATGTATTTAGCGTAAGTGTTTAAGTTGACTGGACTAGATTTTAGACAGCATGTTTTTAATTTGCTCTACCCGATATATAATAAATAACGGATTAAGGATCAATGGAAATAAATTCTAATTCATTTATTTACCACATAACTCCTACTAATTTATAATTACCAGTACACTAAATTTGATTTAATGATCGCTGTACGGTCTATGTTCAACAGTGGACGACCATAGGCATACGATATCAGGCACTTAAATAAATATTTAAATTTAAAGTACTCTTCTTAGATGAGATGAACACTTCTAATACGGAAACTTTCTTCTGTTTGAAGTTCGCGAATAAAAAAAAAACATCCTATATTCAAGAAAAGTATCTGTGTTAGTACTGTGCTCGCCTCAACTCTGGTTGAGCTACCTGTACCTACTCATTTAATACTGTTTTACAGGTCGCGGCAGTAAATAATGCACATCGTATCATCTCTGTCGCACGAAGCACTAACAGTTCAGTGACAGAGACGACGCTCTACAAAGCCGAGGATAGCCGATGTGCATTATTTTTTGCCGGGTACTGTAATAGATTATTTCGGTAACTCGAACAAGACTAATAAGAAACATTTTGTCAATAGTGAGTGCG
Source organism: Ypsolopha sequella (assembly GCA_934047225.1). Lineage (NCBI taxonomy): Eukaryota > Metazoa > Arthropoda > Insecta > Lepidoptera > Ypsolophidae > Ypsolopha > Ypsolopha sequella. Next base: position 13,571,582 of record OW203992.1, read on the forward strand.
ACACGGCCTCGGTGGCATCGAACCTAACGCGCATGTACGTGTCGGAAGAAGACGAGAAGTCGGAAGTCGCGATGGACCAGACGCCGACGGACGCCAGCTACAACCTCGGGAAACGACCAAGAGTCATGATCACGCATACCATCTTACTCAAGCGTGAAGTAACTAAGTTATAGACCGTATTCTGGTGGGTAATATATCATGCTATGCGCATTATATTTACAGGTCTCCCACAAATATAATGCGCATAGCAATCTATAGCCGAGTGACCGGACGTGCAAAATCTGTCATTGATTGTATATAGACTAGGAGCGTACAGTAGGTAACCCTATGTATCGAGTAACCATTTTTAGTTGTGTAGAAAAAAAAAACTACTTACATCAAAATAAATATGGTTGGCTAGGTGCAACCTGGAGTATTTTATTTTTGCTGACTGTACAAAATGCTCCAGGTTACGCCAACCCTGTCTATTTTGATGTAGTTTTTGTTTCTACGCAACTACGAATTGGTTACATCTTGCTGAAAATGATGCTAAATAAATTTTTTCAAATAAATAGATCTGGTAAAATCAGGCTGACTCACGTCTCACGTTAGTACCAACATGGGGCGTGCAAACCTTATTTTATTAAGCACATTTTGATGTACTCTATCGAACGTAGAAGGGCACTACTGTTTCCTATAGAAGTGACCTTTTTTTCAGAAAAAAATAAAAATGTTGCTGACTACAACATGCTTCAGGTTGCGCTCAGCCAACCCTGTTTATTTTCACGTAGCTTTTTTTCTTCGAATTGGTCACATCTTGTTACTCGATACATAGGATTACCCACGGTGCGCTCGTAGTCTAATAATAGAATGTGTAAGGAAATACGAACTTTGCCGAACAGTGCCGAAGATCTGTATGCGCAATTTATGTATGGTTAGAACCATATGATCTATAGTAGACTATATGATCAGATTCAAATGCTATTAGGCCTTTGTCGTACTGGTCACAGTTATGAATATAGAGACTTTTAAATTGTTTATTTATCAGCTGCCGAGGTTTCAGCACACCAGCACTCGTAGCATAGTGTTTAATCGCGTGCGACGCCACTTAGTTGAATCACAAGTGCGAGGAGCGTGACACGATGTTTTTTCGATTAAACAGTATGCCACGCTCTTCGCACCTGTGATTCAACTAAGCCGCGTCGCGCGCGATTAAACACTGCTAGCGGCCAGTTCAATGCATAAAACATGCACCGGGTCCATGACTCCTCCCTAAATGCCAGGTATTTTTTTAAATCTACTGATTATACTAAACAAGAATTTTAAAATTTTTCCTAACTACTTAAATACTACTGTAAATGGGGCAAATTATTTTTTTGCACGTGTATGATTCGGAAAAGTTTTTTGATGTTGAAAATGTGATTACAGGGAATAAGATAAAAACAAATTCAAAAATGGTCAGTTATTACAACATAAATAAATATTTATTAATATTAACTATTTCAACTAGCTGCTCTTAACAGCTTATTGCAGCACTCCAATATGGACCCACGTCTGCCAACATGATAAACGAGAAAGCCTATCAGCAATTGAACTGCATCAGACTTCTAACAATGGATGTTTAACAGTAATTTTAATTTAATACCTAGAAATTAATGAATTTGTTTCTATATTTTATAAATGTTGGAGCTACTCGGGAGCCGTTACTTGTATGTTATATTATTATATATAGACATTGCCAACCAGGGTACCTACTTGTGCGCGTTTAAATGTAGCTTTTATTCGTCTTTCATCAAACAAACACTGTCTGTCTCTGTCAAAACTCTGTCTTTAATCGCTTTTCTCTGACTTTTTTCACTAAATCGGTACTGCATCTGCATAGCTACCTATGGTCACAGCGGGAGATGACAAGACTCAGAGATTCCATCGTGTTAGTTCGTAAACCGTTAAAAAGAGAGTTAAAAGCGACTACAACTAATCACATACAACCCGTACGAATTAACTGTGCACCACGCGCTGTGACGTCATTTGGACGGTACGGTATCGCTACTGAGCGCTTATGGCGAATGCGGGGTGCCGCGCGGGGCAGCGGGATACCAGCGGAGTGCACAGTTGATTCGTACGGGTTGTACCAATGCAATCACAATAACAACTAACGCATTCGAAGCGGCAACGAATAGACGCTGAGGCGGAAAATACATTTATTTCTATATGCCGAGCGAGGAGGTACGGACGCCAGCATGACAGGCTACCTATTGGTAGTTCTTATTGCGGCGACATAGCCGTTAAAATCGTTTACAAATAGGTAGCTTGAACTGCAAGCGACTGTACTTCGTTGGAACATCTAAGTCTTGTCGTACTATATCGTAAAATCTTGGCGGGAAAGCCTTTGAACTGTTGTTTCTCAAGTTATATAATCGAATTTCAATTTAGACTAAAGCTCCGGAACCATTGAATAGTGAAACCCGAATTAAAGTAGATTCTCTAGTTATAATTCGGTGCACACTTAATCGTGTGAATCGACAGTTTTCACGATAAAAAAGGGATTAGTTTTCACGATTTACCCTAATTCACACCCAGCCCTGACTAGCAAAATTGTAACATCCATGATTAGCCTGATTAAACAGAGAGACGAATAAACATCTGCTTACTTTTTAATATTAGGTGTATTTAAATGGTTATAATTACTTTTGATATCTGTAATTGGACCAAATTTTGGCGCTCAAAAATAGGTACCCGGTATAGACCACTAATGACCAAATGTAGACACTCGCCTAGACAGTACTTGTATTGTAATTATAACTGAATTAAGAACTGGTAAAATAAACCGTACAAATAATTACCTAACTAATCTAATCAAATATTCTATTCGGTCGCTCTTAAATATAAGGAAAACTCTGTATAGCGTACGTCATACACTGTGTACGGATTCCGTCCATAGACGTTTCAAATGGCACCGCACGTGAGTATATAGAATATTTTGAAAATTATTTTGCAGTATTGAATGAAGCGTCTACACTACAACTACATGCTTCAGTTTTCCAGACTTTTCTCAAATTAATGAGATTTTCAAATGAATGAGCGCCCAACATCTATGACGCAGTGGCGTGCATAGAACTTTTTCAGAAAAGCAACCAGAAAGTCAAGTTTATCAATAAAAAAAATATGAAAAAATTTAAATAACAATTTGAAAAAAAAAAATTTGGTATGAAAATGTTCATTTTAGGGTAGGCAGTGCCTACCCGTGCGTTATACAAACTTTCTTTTTTCAAAGGGTTATTGAAATTTTTTCATATTTTTTTTATTGTCAAACTTGACCTTCTGATTGCTTTTCCGGAATAAAGTTCTATACGCGCCATTGCTATGACGAGGGTGTTAGTGGGTTGAATCCTTATTAGAGCATTTAATACTCAAAGGTTCTATCGATCAAATAGGTATTACGGGGAATTATATATAGGCGTGTCTATATGTATAATATATAATAAACAATCAAATTCTCACTGTTTATCGTTAGTTTAATTATGTTAGTTTTATCGTGTTTTAAGGGTAAATATAGAATACTAACTGTGGACGATGTTTTTATTATAATTTCGCATTGCACCGTTTTTTCCAATTTTTTTCTTATTCTGAAGCTCTGATTTTACACATTAAGGCCCAAGGAGCCACGTATCCGATTGAAATAGTATTCTGAGATTTTTTCTTTGGTATTGCAATAGGTAAGTAATGTGCATTTCTGACCAAAATACTATTTATATCTTTCGATTAAAGGCCGGTACACACCGGATGTGTACGCGTGGCGTTGCGCAGGGCAGCTCAAGTTATATTGTATTCCGTGCACAATGCGTCAGTTTAGTTTCATACAACAACTGATGCTGCCACGCACAACGCATCAAGTGTGTATCGACCTTTAAACCCAGTAAACGGTGTCAGTCACCAGCAAGGTCTTTGTTCCAAATCAAAATATAATCCTGGGAGTCTAGCATAGCAGACCATATCGTACTTTAACAGCTCGATACAACATAATGTCTATCCCTCTCGAGGTAGATCAACAGAGTGAGAGACAGCACTGTATCACGCGCTATCGAGCTCGATATGGTTTGCTATGCTAGACTAGCTGATCTTCAAATATCTAGGAAACAGTGTCAAAGGCAAAGCCGCGTTTTCTATCGTAAACCGTTAGAAATATCTAGGAAATAGTTAAAGTAATAATTATAAATGAATAATTTTGTATATGATTCAAGCGTTTTAAGGTTTTTTATCACCGTTTTGTGATTTTCATACAAAATCAGTCCCTTTGCTAACTTTATGCAAGGTATGCTTGTGAAACACAGATGCGCGAGTGTAAACACGATTTCAAAATTTAACCAGAATTTCTCCTAGATAGCACAGAAGAAGTTAAGTCATTAGCGAAAACTTAAGACAAGAATATTGTTTACAAATTAAAATTTTAATTGACTGAACTAAAACTCTCATGAGATGAAATGAGAGAATTGAAGCATTAACCAATTATATGGTCTAAGAAAAATATAGAAGTAATATAAGTGAGAAGGCCGCCTATTGTTGCCTTCTTTTATAGGTTTGTTCTTTTCCTTGTTTTATTTATTTTGGTGTACAATAAAGAGTATTTGCCTTGTCTTGAAGAAATTTTGCCCATTACTACTCGATTTATGAGACCAAAACTTTCATAAAGTTGAAAAAATATTACTTTTAGAAAGGTTAATGCAAAAAAAATGTATATTTTACTAGTATACGGGATGTTAAGATGAAGTTGTGCAAGCCGGAAACTGGCGATATTACTCGTCCATACGAACAACTTTTACTATGGAGCTGGCCTTTGCATCGCGAAAAATGTTCCATAGATAGCCGACCAAAATGTATGAAACAACAGATTTATTTCTTGATTACAAGATTTTTTTTTCACGGAAAGTTGTTTGTATGTAGTACGGATACTATCGCCAGTTTTCGGCTTCCGCAACTTCATCTTAACACCCTGTACGTATATTGTATACTTACTAAAAAAGAGGAACCATGAAAAATTCCTATTTTTTTTGCGTTCCTCTGATTTGGTTCACCATGAGTTCCATAGTTCCCATTCCATAGAGTCCCATCGTTGGAGGGTGTTATTGATGGTCTAGCTAGTACAATGTTCTGTATACAATGTGTTGAACCTTCTGCTTTTAATCGCTAATGCGAGGAAATAAAAAAGTGTGTTTGCAACAACGTTTTCACATCGAAAATTTTAGTGCCGCCGCCAAAAATTTTATGTGATTTTTTCTTTTTTCGTCGTGCGGCTATAACCTTTTTTGAGGGCCGTGGCTGTCCCGACTTTAGTCACTTTTGCAAATTCATTGCTATTTTTCTTTATTAGGTAATTAGTTGAAATCTATATCTATCTATACCTTGGACCAAATTGGTCCGAGATCTATACTTACAAAATGCCTTACTAGGAACGTTTAAAATTGGGCTTAGAAATAATAAAAAAAAGAACTGTAAAGAAACCGAACGAAAATTTATTTTCAAGCTATGTTTACTGCTATTAAAAAAATATTAACCTCACAAAATTTCAGGATGTAGTCTTTTGGACCGGGCATTAATGAGTCAGTCAGTCAGTCAAGACGAATACTTTACCTATATATATTTATGTCGTGGCCATATTTTAGAATTTACCATTTCATGATTTGATCAGCCATAACATGAAATCTGGATTAAGATCAGACGACCAACAACCAAAGTAGGTATGTACCTATTTTTGACTATGTTAAAAGATTTTCCAAGTTTACTATTTCATACTTTATGGTATGCTCAATTTTTAACCGACTTCAAAAAAGAAGGAAAAATATATGTTATCTAGAAGTCGGCGTATTTCCTACGATATAGCAACATAAAAACTAATATCAGAGCGCCGAATTCTAGATAACATAATGTTTCAGGAAGAAAGAAGTCGGCAAAAGTGTTGCTTTGGTACCATCGGTCTTTATAGAATTATTATTAACTTTTTAGTGAACGCCTGCTGTTACTATTGAAGTCGGTTACTATTTTTTTGTTAAACGTTTATTTGATACGATATGGCCACGATATAAGATTAATTAGAAAATAAAACTATTTTGTGAAGTTCTATTTTGTATTAATTACTTATATAACTGCAAAATTAACAATAAGTATTACACAGTTCCCTACACGTATAGCAACATTATGACCTTTGGTTAGTACTTTTTGTACTCAGAATCACGTAACGTTTTGCGCTATACAAATGACACACTATAAATAAACATTCATCTGTTCAATCACACAACGCACACAATCAGGTACACATAATCGGCTAATGTGAATATTACCGATAGTGATAGCCATCCCCTCCGCCGGCTTTATGTTGGCTGAGGTACTCCTCGATGGCTTTGTCATAGCTCTTCGCCTCCAAGGAGCCGCCGTCGCTACTACCAGGATGGTACCCGTAGTAAGCGTTGGGCTGACCGTTATCGTAAGAGCCTCCGTGACCATCAGACGAATGCTCATCTACGCTTGCGCCGAAGCCGCCATTACCTCCATCGAACGAGTGCGCGTCACCCATGCTCAAGGGACTAAACTGTTCTTCGGGATGATCATTTTCATGGGCATTGTATGCTGGAGAATCATGCGCGCCTTGGTAGGAGCTGGCGCCTTCGTTGGCCACCTTGTGCGCGGGCGAAGGTACCTCAACTATCTGCGGCACGGGGACTGGGTACGGCTTTGATATATGCACGGGGTATGGCACCTTCTCGATTATCTTTACCGGGTAAGGAACCGGCACCTTAACCGCCACGGTCTTCGTTATTTTTATCACTTTCACCGGAGTCTCCGGTATTTCCACGTGCTGACCGAGGACGGTCAGTTTCGTCTCGTACTCATCCACGGGAATGGTGTGGGAATGTGAAGCCATGCTATTGTAGGCGCAGCATAATAGTATTATTAATTTCTGAAAAAATACATAAGATAATTAAAATTTCAGAAACAAAAAACTTTTCGTGTCGTTTAAGCATAGAGGAAATTAATGTTTGCCGTAAATTGTTTATTATTGAACCAAGTGCTCTACATTTAATAAAAGTGTACTTGCAGTAATCACCTACTTAATTTTTTGTCTCAAGCCCAATAGACTGTAAAAAGCAGGCTATGAAGTCTTTATGCAATGGTTATATCACATTTGTAAACAACCAATAAATACAAAAGGTACTGACCGCAGTTTCCATGGTGGCGTGTTAAGTGGACCTCCACTAGTAGTGCAGTTACAAAACTGTCGAATCACAAGAGTACCAGAGGTTTATATAGATAGTGCCCTCTCGCAACGACGACGGGTCGAGATTTGTGACTTTCTTTCAGCGGTTACCGGCAGTACCTATCTAGTGGTCGAGCGGTCGGCGGCGGCGTGGTGCAATCATACAAGCCAATTTGCCTGATATCTTTAGCATCTATCTACATTTATGTGTTACCTCTGATTAGCTTTTAGAGCACATTTTAATTTTAGTGTAGTTTTAGTTTTAGTTTTCAGGAGATTTTGTTGAGGTTTCATTGGGTCGAACGCTACTTAAATTACTACTAAGTATAGGTATATATTTCTTAATCCAGAAACGTACCTATCCACAATTTGGTTTTTGGGGGTACGCCAAATTATCGCCATAAATTGCAGCTAAAAATGTATCGCTCTCAAATTCGTAAAGTGTCGCATAATCTCGTAGCTCATAGACTTTTAAGTAAGTAGTTTGAGCTTGTCTCTGTTGATCATTTCAAATATTTGATATTGTAAAGTAGGTTTCAAGTAACTGATATCATTTTATAGGCATACTATTATGCATTTAGAAGGAGTCCGGACTACTTGGACCTATGGGCGCCGGCAGGACCATCTATCTACCTGTACCTCAGTATTATTTGGGCATTTAGGTACACCACGTCAAGCCACGTTCTTTAAAAAAAAAATAGTAAACATAATATTTTTTTTTTTCATTGTTTGCAAGTGCTCCCCCTCCCGGCGCCCATGTCTGGACCCCTCCCCTTGGATACGTACCTTCACCTTTCAATGGCGTAACTAATAACTACCCTGCAAATAATTAAAGGTAAAAGTTCTTCAATGTAAGTAGATCGGATTGCAAGGTGCATTGTATGTTACATAATTTGCAAGAGTGAATGTTTTGTGTTTGACTTTACTCCAGTTATCTTTTGGTCTTATTATTTATCGTAGGCTATTATTCATACAGAGCGTCTGTAATAAAATAAATGAAACAATGACGTTATTACTTTAACTTCTTGTCAGTTTTAATTGCAGGTTAACCTAACCTACTCTACCTATGACTTCTGATGATGATCTATCCGCGATGGCAAGAGATAGACACTTGCATTACATTTCATTTAGGTACCATCGGGTTAAGTTCTGCAGTCTGCAGGCGAAAATTAGGTCTGTGCTACCTACCTTCCCCGATAGTAGTAGGTAAGTTATGTAACTTAATTCTGTGTACTCTGTAAAACAACACCTTACGATGGCTTTATGTCGTAAGCATATCGTAGAATTCGTCAGATCATTAAGTATGAAACCGAAAGTCTCAACAAAAAGTCAAAAATAAGTAGATACGACGACGCGACGAGCGGAGCGAGGAGGAACGTGTTAGATTTCTATGGGTTTACATGTACGATGGTTCATCCCTATGCTCCACCCTTGCTGACCTCTTTGCTAATGCTTGGTTTATAAACCTTTTGGCTGTTGAGCTCATTGACATTTCGTCGCCTTAGTGCTTAATTGTTCCTCAGAAATATTATAAGAATTGTTCAAAGTAACAAAAAATATATATAATTTTCGGCTGGTTTCAAATTTGTCGTTTGAACAAATAAGCACTAGGGCGACGATTTTGGGTTAATATCCGTACACCAATTAAAATTTTGAAAATGTGTTTGTCCTTCTTTCACGTAGCAACGGATTGACGTGTTTTTTTGCATAGAGATAGTATGGGCCGGAGAGGACGTAGACTATGTACTGTTTATCTTGGAATAATGAAAACGAAATCAGCGTGGGTAAAAGCTAGTAAAAATAAAAAAGCTTCATATATCAGACTAAATAACTAATAAGTAGCCCCTAGTGACTACCTACAAATTATTTCCAAAAATGTGGGAAAAATTTTGGACAATATGTGTGATATTGAGGTTGAGGGGGACTAGGTATGCAGAAAAATAAAAAAATAATTTTGAATGTAGCTTTTATTATAAGGGCGTTAGGGGTGGACCATAGGGATCAACCTCGTAAATAAATTTGGGGAGCAGAGCGAAGCGAGGCAACCCTGTAGTTTTAAGAGCGGTTTCGCAGCCAGATTGTAAAATACCAGCCTTTTTCTAATTTATCGAAACAGAACACTTAAATTCAAAATTCATTCAATAGTTATTCGACATAACCTTATTTTTAACCGACTTCAAAAAGGAGGCGGTTCTCAATTCGACTGTATGTTTTTTTTTTTTTTTTTTTTTTTTGGCGTTGTTACTCCATAACTCTGTCATTTCCCAACCGATTTGAACAATTCTTTTTTTGTTTGAAAGAGTATACTTCCAGGTAGGTCCCATTTTGGGTTTGGTCATGATTTGATGAAGGTCTTCAGAGATAGGCAGTGGAACTCCTCAGAAAATGACAGCATATCTCTCAAAATTGAGGCAATCGCTATGTACTTGGGTGCTGATTACAAGGTATTACTTGAAAATCGACATTCTTCCACCTGACCTTCGATCCTGGCTTCATCAACATATTCACCATAGAACTCTTCAACGGATCAGAGCACATAACTCGAGATTGCGGCAATCACTGCGTTAGGGTGCTGATTCAAGTGTATTACTTGGAGATTATCAGAATACCCACCTGACCTTCGATCCTGGCTTCATCAGCATAGAACTCCTCAACGGATGACAGCACATAACTTTAGATTGCGGCAACCAGTTTGTGTTAGGGTGCTCATTGCAGGGCATTGCTGAAAATTGCCAGTGTACCCACCTGCATCTCGATCTTGGCTTCATCACCGTAGAACTCTTCAACGGATGACAGCACATAACTCGAGATTGCGGTAATCATGTTGTGTTAGGGTGCTGATAGCAGGAAGCTACTCAAACATGGCTACTTATACTCACTTGAACTTCGTTTCATATTAACACCACGTTTGCAAGAACTACCTATACCTCACAATTTAACCCAGCAACACTAAAAAATGTGAAATAAAATAAACTTTTAACAAAAAAATAGCAACCGACTTCAAAAGTAACAGCAGTCATTCACTAAAAAGCTAATAATAATTCTATAAAGACCGATGGTACCGAAGCAACACTTTTGCCGACTTCTTTCTTCCTGAAACATTATGTTATCTAGAAGTCGGCGTATTTCCTACGATATAGCAACATAGAAACCAATATAAGAACGCCGACTTCTAGATAACATAACGTTTCAGGAAGAAAGAAGTCGGCAAAAGTGTTGCTTCGGTACCATCGGTCTTTATAGAATTATTATTAGCTTTTTAGTGAATGACTGCTGTTACTTTTGAAGTCCGTTGCTATTTTTTTGTTAAAAGTTTATTTTTATTACCCATGTATGGTGCTGCCATCGCTAAGTTTTCAGTGGTTTCTGCAAATTAGAATTTCAAAATTATATAAATTCAAAATTTTTGTAGTTTAATTTAATCGTAACAGAATTCATGACATGCCTAGGCAGATCACGCTATGGCCAATTCTACGATATGCCAATGACAATTTTAAACCAAACGGGCAAACACCGGCGGTGCTTCGTTATACATGAATGACCGCAGCCCACTGATACGAGTATAATGACTAGACCGAAATGATATAATTTATGTTCTTTTGATCAGAAATGAAATGAAATGAAATATATTTATTTATGTATATTGAATATTTGCTGAGGGCCAGGGCAGTTCTAGAGTTAAAAATATTAGTTTCTTCTGAACTAAATCTTTATTTATTAACTTAAAAACATAACTTTATTTCTTCTTACAAAAATATAACAACGCCATCTTTTATGGCAGGCAAGGCAGCAGTCACAAATTATAGAGAAGACATCTTAATAGTTTTAATTAGAAAATATGAATGTTGCTATATTCAACACCCTTCCTCAACATTCACATTTTTGTTATCACACAAACCTAACTCAGCGATAAAATAATTAAACATTCTCTTAGACAAAGGTTTAGTTAATACATCCGCTAACTGTTTCTGTGTACAAATATACTCCAGATGAATAACACCTTCTTCAACTTTTTGTTTCACAAAATTAAATTTTAGTGCATGCCCTTCCTGAATGTCAACACCCTTAGGTGGCTTCAAATATACCTCTTCATCTATTCTTCCATACAGAAATGCTCCTTTCACATCCATTTGATGTATGTTATAATCCCTATGAGCAGCAACTGACAACACAATCCTCAAAGTTTGTAATTTTAATACTGGTGAATACACATCTTCAAATGTATCTTGCTGCTGAAACCCTCGCACAACTAGTCTTGCCTTACATACACTTTTGTCATTCAAATCTTTCCTTGTAAAAACCCATTTTGTATCAATTAACTTGGCTCCATCTGGTTTAGGCACACTTTTCCATGTCTCACTCTCTTCTAACACATTTATTTCTTCTTCTACCGCCTTCTTCCATTCTCTCTTATCTTCTCTTGCCTCAATGTCCTCATAGATAATCGGTACATCATTTGACTGTCCCATATACAAAGCAAACAATGCTTCCTCTTCCTCAGTAAAATCCATTACATAATCCTGTTGCCATGCTGGCTTATTAATCGTTCTTTTTGTTTGTGTCTTTGACTGACCTTCCTCTTGACTCGTATTTGGTTGTTGTTCATACACTCTTTCATCTGTTTCCACTCTTTCCTCTTTTTCCATTTTATTGACTCCTTCTACTCTGTTCTCTTTCTCTTGTTCCTCAACATCTATACTACTTCCTTCAATAACGACTACATCTCTCACCTTTTGTGGTCTTTCATCAAATATAACATTTCTCCCTACTATTACTTTTTGTTGTTCGTCATCCCATAGTTTATATCCTCCTGTACAGTATCCTATCATAATCATCTTCTTTCCTTTATCATCCAACTTCCTTCTCAATTGACCTGGTACATGATTGTATGCAATACTTCCAAACACTCTCATATTAATTACATTCGGCTTCCTTCCTTCCCATAGCTCACTGGGAGTCCTATCTTTTGATACTGTAGGGCTTCTGTTAGTAACATATGCTGAGAAATAAACAGCTTCTCCCCAAAATTCCTTTCTTAAACCTGACTCAAACAATATAGTGCGTGCTTTGTTCATCAAAGTTCTATTCATTCGCTCAGCTACTCCATTCATCTCTGGATTATAAGCTACTGTGTACTGCATTAAAATTCCATTATCCTCACAAAACTGCTTGAATTCCCTTGACACATATTCACCCCCATTGTCAGTTCTAAGTTTCAGTAAATTTGTATTAAAATGTCGAGTAGCATAATTGTAGTACTGTCTAAACTTATCAAATACCTCTGACTTCTGTCTGATCAAGTAAACCATCACAAAGTGAGTATAATCATCGATAAATGTTACAAAATAATTATTACCGTCCCATGTAGTGGGATTTATTGGTCCACAAACGTCACTGTGTACAAGGTCTAGTGGCCTACTCGCTCTATATCCTGGCTTATTAAAAGGCTGCTTTGACATTTTACCTAGCAAGCATGGTTCACACAAAAACTGTTCATTACCATTGTTTACATTTGAAATTCCGTGAACTAAATTCTTTTGACTCAATAACTTAATATTTTTAACTCCCAAATGACCAAAACGGCGATGCCACAAATCCAAATCAGTATTTTGCACAATATTATATTCAGTTACATTTATCATTGTGTTTACCGTGTACAATGATCCATTACAGTAACCCATCATGATTAATTCCCCATATTGGTTAAAAACTTTTACGTTCCGTTCATTGAAAATTACTTTCATCCCAAACGATCCCATTTTTGACACTGACAACAAATTCTTTCTTAAATCTGGCACATAGTATACGTTATTTATAGTACAGTAACTAGGCTCATTGTTTACCATACATTTTACCTTGATATTTCCGACTCCTTGGGCCTCAAGTGTCACCTCGTTCTTTGCTGCACATATTTTCTTCGGCACCTTCAAGTCTATATATTCATAAAATAGTTCTTTACTATTGATAAGGTGATCAGAACAACCCGAGTCCAAACACCATTCTACATTTTCACTTTTACTTCGATAATTTTTGTTCATCCTATTTCCACACACAAACGCCTGACCATCCTCTTCTCTTTCCGCCCTGAATGCTCGTGAATGTTCTCCTCTAGAACCGCCTTGACCTCGTCCTCTTCTTGGATTAAAACCGTTTCCATGAAAATTGCCTCCTCGTCCTTGAAATCCACGTCCTTGAAAATAACCTCTTCCACGATTCTGATCTCTCACTTGACCTCTGTTGTTGAAATTATTACACTGATACTGTTTATGTCCTTTCTGTCCACATGAATAACAAGTGAAACTTGTTGCAACATTCTCCGCATAACTGGGACAGTTTGATAGCTTCTTCCTTTTTTCTTCTTCACCCAATAATCTATTTTTCAAAAAATCTAGTTTGAGGTTATCTACTGTTTCCAGCGCCGTTATTATCGCCTCATATGATTTCGGCATGGACAGAAGTATGTAGTTAACTTTTTCTTCTTCTGTCAACTCGTTCCCAGCGTCTACCAGTTGAGAAAATATTTCTTCCATATTTATAAAATGTTGTAAGAGGGGCTGAGACTCCGTGTACTTCATATCTGATAGCTTTCTGCGTAAAAATAAACGGCTTCTTACACTTTTTTCTTTGAAACTTTCTTCCAGGTTTTTGATCATAGAATACGCAGTTGTCTTGTTTTTCAAGTATTCCAAATGGCTGTCCGCAACGCCACTTATTATTATAGCCTGAGCTTTAGATTCCGCTTTCTCATTTTCTTTAGTCGCAGCAAAATTTTCTTCTTGAACCGCTTTCTGCACACCGGCTTCTCTCAAAATTGACATCAATCGAAACATCCACGCCCCGAAGTTTTCTCCCGCAAATCTGCTCAAATAAAACTTATCTTTCGTCTCCATGTTACTATTTTCTTCTCTTCTTCTTTTCAATCCGTATTTCCGATCAAACTTTTATTTTCCGTTTTCAATTTCTGTTCCATCCAACACAACAATGGCTGCACGGCGTCTTTTCCACTTTTCGTTTTCACGCAAATCCTGGGCCCATAACCCTATTGAATATTTGCTGAGGGCCAGGGCAGTTCTAGAGTTAAAAATATTAGTTTCTTCTGAACTAAATCTTTATTTATTAACTTAAAAACATAACTTTATTTCTTCTTACAAAAATATAACAACGCCATCTTTTATGGCAGGCAAGGCAGCAGTCACAAATTATAGAGAAGACATCTTAATAGTTTTAATTAGAAAATATGAATGTTGCTATATTCAACAATGTAATGTAGGAAAATTACACTTGTATAAAATGAAAAAATATAGGAATAAGAATAAGGAATTAATAATATTATAAATATATGCAATAGGTACATGTAATAAATATATGCCTAACTCCGCCCATTCGATTAGTCTTGCTAAGAAGGGCAAGAAACTTAGCAAGATCATGTCTTTTTTTTTCTTAATTTTAATCACTTACAAACATGAAGCAACAAGCCAGTGGAGAGCGCCTGCGGGGGTAACGCGACTCGCCAAACAGCCGCTTCCCAAAGCGTTTAGGCGCTTGAAGCGAAGCCATTGGTTTTAGTCAGAGTTTGGCTGTGTCCGTGAAAACATAGCGTGTTTCTGTAGAAAAAATCCGAAATTTACAGTAAATATGCCTACTTGTGCAATAAAATGGTGTGGAAAGAATACTTCTACTTCAAGTACCAAAAAAGATGGAGTAACGTTTCATAAGTAAGTGTTTTTCGTATACTTTTAATCTTCAAAATATAACAATTAAATATTTCAATTGAACTTGCGCTTTGCGTTGATGTCTTCACGTCCTCTCTTTCTGTCGCACGGTGAAATGCACAACAGTTGTCTCGTTTTTTTTCGATAGTGCTGTCCTACTACGTGTTTAATAATTTATCGAACAATGTATTGTTGCTTACATACATTGTATGCATGTAAGTATATGTAATGTATGTAAGGTAAGTACTTAATGTAGGGATATTTTTATACGCGTTTGTTTAGCGTCAGAAGTGCCTATGTTTATCAGTAGTGTCTGTCAGTGCATCTGATACCATTTTTAGGGTTCCATACCCAAAGGGTGCCTAACGGGACCCTATTACTAACACTCCGCTGTCCGTCCATCCGTCCGTCCGTCTGTCTTGAGGCTGTATCTCATGAACCGTGATAGCTAGACAGTTGAAATCACACAGATGATGTGTTCCTGTTGCCGCTATAACAACAAATACTAATAATTACAAATATTTAGTTATGAAGGTAGTTATTATTACTAACTTAATTAGACTCTTTAGATGTATGGAGTTTAAAAGATTGTAAGTGTCAAGTTAAGTTGGTCAATCACAAATACAAGTAAAACCCGAAGGATTATATAAGAAAAATATACTCCAAATTAATTCATTTCAAAAATCAGTGAGTAGCTACTTTGTCAAATAAATAATTTTGTTTTATTTATTACCCAACAATACTTTCATTGGTATATCTTTGACAAACTCGAAAATTCCAAATTAATTTTTTCGATTTTATCGATATCGATAATTTTTCGTTTCCCTTGTATGACATCCCTACACAAATTACGCATCAAATTTTGACCTTGAGCTGTCCAATCACAGCTCGCTAAGCTGTCACGTCCCCCGCCGTATATTGGTGACTTGTGTTTTGAAGGAGAATGTGTCTCTGCGCTCTCCACTGGCTTGTTGCTTCATGCTTACAAAGAACTAATGTAAAAGGTAAGCCTATACATACTTTAATTCAATAAAGAGATAACAAATACAAGACAGGAGAAAATTATGTCATGAAGGAAGAAAATAATAATACCTACCTTTGTCTACCTGGGGCTCTACCGCGTAATTCTCATTTGTATCAACTTCAAGCAAATGCATGCGAAATTCAACGCGTGCAAAAGAGATGGCATGTTAGGCGGGCGTCGTCGCACGCACGTCAAATTTCAATCTCAAGTTGATGTTCATGAAAATGAGAATTACGCGGTAGACCCGCTGTTCCATATAGTGCAGATGCTTTTACAGTCATTTCATCTATTAACTAATTGACGTTAATTCTGGAGGAATCATAACACAAGTAAGGAAATTATAAGTACTAACGCTATTATGACAAATATCACTATCCCCATGCTTTATTATCGTCTAAGTAATCATTTATTTTATAGCTTATCATTTATTTTATGCTTTCTTCAATAGGCCCTGCTCAGTGGCGGATTTGCAGTCTTAGCCGCCCTAGGCCATGTATAGCTTAGACTGTTAGACCCCAAAAAAGGCATCAGTTTAGTTTTCCGGAAGAAAGGATGCCACTTGCCACAATTGTTTATTGGACCAATATCTACCGATAAAGATCGGTAGCCTTCGGGAGCCTTTTCAATTTGGGGGGGGAGGGCGTTCAAAGATGCACTGCGCCAAGCGTCATTTAAAAAAATTTTACTGTCTGAGTTTGTCAACTACATCAAGATGGGTGTCTTTTTCAGGTAAATTAAGGACGTAGAATTCATTTCTGACATAAAAAATTGTGATATTTTAAGTAATTTCTTGAAAATTTTTACATACATTAAAATTTTATGAAATACTTTTTACTTTCAGGCGCCACCAAAAAAAAACCTCAGGTTTTTTTAAGTAACAAAAAATACATTACGAAATCCTATTTTATGCAGATAAATAAAAATATAAGTTTTATTAGATTTTTAAAGGAAAAAACCATAAAAAAAAATAAAATAATGTCGGTGAGCTCTTATTTTACTACTACTTATTAACTAACCTGATAAAAGTATATCTATGTATAGTGTATTTATAAAAGTATATATATGCATAAAAACTATAAACACGTAAAAAATGCTTTTCTATGGTTCTAAAAGAGTATTAACTATTTAATTATCTTTTTCATTTTTTGCAGCTTCTACCATCTATAACAAATAGTTCTAGGTGTGAAGTAAGTAAGTACTGCTGTAAGAAGACAATTGTGTTCCTGGTCACGAGTACCAATCTTTAACAAATAGGTTCTGGACTAGTCCTATCTTCTGTAAGAGAAATAAATATCCTGCTTATAGATGTATATACATATGTGTTATGTACAGTCATATGTACTTATAGTACTTAGTATGTATTTATTTAATAATTAAAAGATGACCGCTGGAAGCGGTACAATCCGTATAATGAGGTTATAGTAATGCATATATACCTCTCTACATCTCCTACGTTATTATGACATACTTGAGGAGTACATCGATTTATTAATTACAAATTAAATCATTGGCCGTGATTTATTTGTGTGATCGTCTAGTAGATTAAGACGTTATGTTACAAAACGGTTATGCTCAAAACAATGTATATCATAATTCAACAAAGGAAAATAAAGTATTCAAGAAAAACTAATGTACTAGGTATTTCTTAAATGATACGATTTAGCTGTATTCTGGAACTCAGCTATAGTTCAAGGCTATTATTGCCATTGAAAATCCAAGGGAAAACGAAACACATTAATGACGAAATCACTATGTAAAACCACTTTTGATTCGACATTCCGTAAGACGTTTAACGAATAACACTTTCATAGCTTCGTTAATTGCGCGCGACGTTATATATCTAATTAGATAAATGATTATGTAATTATCGGATAATATAGTAAAGTGTGTGGGTGTGTGTGTAAAATATAATATTGCAGTTGTCTGGGTTAGAAAAAGGGGTTGATGAAACGTAGATACTCGAGGCACGGTGGCTGCACGCTGTACGTTGATTTAGCTAGACTTTTGGTATTTAATGGGATTCTAGACCCAGATGAGTCCAGAATGAAGTGGGGGTTAAATTTATTTCAGCACAGTTGCATCTTTTTTGCATCCTACTTTGCATTGACACCTTGTTATCTCGAGGCAAATGCTGTCCGCAGCTGGGTTGTCAGACCAGTGGGGTATCTATTGGCTATTTTTCTGCTTCAAGCCCCAATCGGGGGGACTAGGCAGAATTTGTTGCAGCACTAAAGCCTGGCCCCACTCATGAACTCCCTGGCAAACTGCGCGTAATATTTTTTTTCCAGGATGACACGAATAAAGAAGAGCTGTTTGGACTCCTGTCGTTCAAATATCACCCGATGGACTTGCCCATCAATAAAGAAATTGATGTAGTGAAGGGTAATCTGTTCTTTCCAATGTTGCTCGTGAACTGCCAAAATTGGAGCCTTTAACTTGAACTTTAACTTTAAATTTAACTTGAAGCGTCTGACACGCGAATGATGGTTCACTTGGCGGATACAGTAGACCAGGGTCATACGAAGTTAATGCACAGCAAACACCGATGTGGTAGTTATCGCTCTGGCATGTGTACTGAAATTGCCAAGATTAGCGGTATTATGGGTTCATGTGGTAACAGGGAAAAAGCACAATTTTTTGGCATGCCTCTAGATTGAATCAGCTCTAGGTATGAGCGTTTCTTTTAATAGTCAAGAATGTGTAATATATTAATAATCAGTTTAATAGCGTGAGTGTGTATAAGACAATTTATTTTGTTTAAAGGTCCTGAAAGAGCGGAGGTCTTGCCTGTGTTCCACGAACTTAGTGGATGAGATACAGTATCGTCTTTTAACGGCAGGGGAAAGAAAAGTACTTTTGAAGCATGGAATTCATTCTCTTTTGCCACTAAAGGGTTTAAGGATCTTAAAGATGGCAATATAAATGAGGCAGAGATTGTGCTACATAAGTTTGTCATAGCCATGTATGATAGGTATGTTAGCCAATTACTGAGTACTAACTAAAACATTAATATAAAGTTAAATTCATCGTAGCGAAAAGTCATATTACATGAACTTTTTCAGATCAAGTCCCTGTCCCTGCACGACTATCAATCATTGCCGTAAATATCTTTTTACAAAAACAGATCGGCAAATTGAAAATTTACCACCAACAGAAGCGGCCCTTTGTCAGCATATTTTACGCGCAGCTTGCCAGGGAGTTCATGAGTGGGGCCAGGCTTTAGTGCTAGAACAAATTCTGCCTAGTCCCCCCGATTGGGGCTGGAAGCAGAAAATTAGCCAATAGATACCCCACTGGTCTGACAACCCAGCTGCGGACAGCATTTGCCTCGAGATAATAAGGTGTCAATGCAAAGTAGGATGCAAAAAAGATGCAACTGTGCTAAAATAAATTTAACATGTACCGAATTGTACCACTGCGGTAGAGGCTGCAAAAAATGAAAATGATAATTAAATAGTTAATACTCTTTTAGAACCATAGAAAAGCATTTTTAACGTGTTTATAGTTTTTATGCATATATATTCTTTTATAAATACACTATACATAAATATACTTTTAATACTAACTTTTAATAATAAAATATACTAAGGTTGGCTGGAAGAAATCGCTTTAAGTGATAAGTCCGCCTTTGTACAAAATTATGTTTTCAATTCTCTGTTTTCTTTTATGTCTTTTGTGTACAATAAAGTGTCAATTCATTCATTTATTCATTCATTCATTCATTCATACTTTTATCAGGTTAGTTAATAAGTAGTAGTAAAATAAGAGGTCACCGACATTGTTTTATTTTTTTTGATGGTTTTTTCCTATAAAAATCCAATAAAACTTATATTTTTATTTATCTGCATAAAATTGGATTTCGTAACGTATTTTTTGTTACTTAAAAAAACCTGAGGTTTTTTTTTGGTGGCGCCTGAAAGTAAAAAGTATTTCATAAAATTTTAATGTATGTAAAAATTTGCAAGAAATTACTTAAAATATCACAATTTTTTATGTCAGAAATGAATTCTACGTCCTTAATTTACCTGAAAAAGACACCCATCTTGATGTAGTTCATAAACTCAGACAGTTACATTTTTTTAAATGACGCTTGGTGCAGTGCATCTTTGAACGCCCTCCCCCCCCCCAAATTGAAGAGGCTCCCGAAGGCTACCGATCTTTATCGGTAGATATTGGTCCAATAAACAATTGTGGCAAGTGGCATCCTTTCTTCCGAAAAACTAAACTGGATGAGCTAACGGACCCAGCTATGTAGTACCAGCCGCCGCCCCTTTCTTAGCTCCCACCATTTAGGTAATACATATGAATTTACTTGTCAACTTTTATCAAAATATATTCCGAAATTTAATTATGTTTATGTCGTATATAGAATACAAGTCACATGGGTATCAAATTGTAATTAAAATATATAGCTTGGCTCTATTTACTTGCATCTATTTCGAGAAATCCACAAAAAAATGTATGTCCCCCCATTTCTCAAAAACTGGTGGACCGAAAAATATGCCAAAAATCATGTTAATATCTGCTTACGTAAAGATTACAGGAAAAATATAGCGGTTGAGAAATACACGAAAACAAAATGACAAATTAAAATTATGGAACGCGAGTTTGACCGGTTTTTTATATTTCAGTAAGCACGAAAATGAAGACATTATTCTAAAAAAATTGTCTTCTAAGTCAGTACAATACACGTTTTGTAATGCTTTTGCATTTTCTTTGATTTCTGACGCGCTTAGTTTCGTCAGGTTAATAATAAAATATTTAATAACTAAGTAATAGTTACTTTTGGGTAGTTTCTTGTTATCATCAGTGTATTTTTTGCCACGATTGGCCGCCCCTAATATCTAGCCGCCCTAGGCCCGGGCCTACTGGGCCTTAGAGCAAATCCGCCACTGGCCCTGCTTGATAAACAGTTTAAACTTATTCTCTGACAAAGTAAGGACCTCCTTTGGAAGTTTGTTGTAAAATCTTATTCCATGTCCTACGAAAGAGGTACCCACCTTGGCGAGTCAGATTTTTGGAAAAGCCAGATTATGCTTATTTCTGGTTTCCTTACAGTGTTGCTCACCAAGCCTCAACATTTTTTCTGACATATCTAAGAACTTGGTAAATAAATTCACAAGGAACCGTTAATATATTAATTTCTTTAAATTTTTCTCTTAATGAATCCCGGTGCTTCATATTATATATAGCCTGAATTGCTCTCTTCTGCAAAACAAAGACTGCGTCTGTATCCGCGGCTCTACCCCATAACAACATGCCATAATGCTGTGAAAATAACTAGACTAATCTAGCAGTATCTACATCAGTAATTTGCCTTATGCGTCTAACAGCGTATGCGGCCGAACTAAGTTTACCAGATAGGGCTTCTTTGTGGGGAACCCACTGAAGACGAGAGTCTATCGAAAGGCCTAAAAACTTAGTCATTACAACTTTTCTGAAGGAAAATAAGGTTGCAACTTTTTTTATATGTATGTCGTCATCGTCAAATGCAAGTCAGAGTCCACACTTGGTACACCCGCTTTTCACCAACGACAAAACCCATTGTTGCATGCTCGACCGGGGATCGAACCTGGGTCTCAAGATGCCAGGAATTTAAGCGTTCTACCGCCGCCGCGCCGCGCCTCTGTTTTACTTTGACTTTATGCAAATAGTATAATTATGTAAATTATAAACTTCTAATTGAAAAGTCCCTACCCAAAGGTAGGTAATTTTACGTGGGTGAATTTTTCCTGAGTCTGCAACTGCAATATATTATCTGTGCTGCAACATACCGAAAGACATTTCATCGAAGCCGCAGAATGGTTGGCGGAATGTTCATGTAAAGTGGTAGGTAAAATAATTTTCTCGTCCATATTTTTTCTACTCTATCCAATGGTGTGTGTGTGGTGTCGTTGCATAGGTCGTTCAAAAATGTTGCGGGTGTGTGAAAACCATTTTTCGATTCAGGGATCCGTTTGCGAAATATTAAGCTTCAAAGTGCTAATTTTTGTTAGACTCAAGTGTACCCCCCCTGCCATGATTTATAAGAAAATTATGTTTTTTATAACCAATTATGTAGATTTAATATGTATTTTAAAGAATTAATGAATTTTGGTAAAATCTAAGTGGTTTTGGATCTTAAAACTGGTGACTACTCGTCCATATGAACAAATTATTTCTTTAATTTTATGATATTTTTAAATAGGTAATTTGTCTACCTAGATTTTAAGTTTAAAGTCAGTGTATGTTTGTGTATATTTAAATTGTTAATAGGTATTGTCTAGTTTTTTGTAATCTCCATTTGATTTATAATAGATAATCTTCTCTAACATTTCTCTAATAATGCTGTATACATCTGTTATTGATGGCAATACCAGATCAAGGCCCAATTTATTGTATAATGTTTGTGTCGACATTGTTGGTGTACCATTTTATAAATAAATAAACAAATCGCAAAACAAGCTATTCCATAGAAAAGTTCAATACTTACATAACAAAAATGTATGTAACAGCTGATCTTTTTTCACGATTTCATGTTTGTTTCCATAGTAAAAGGTGTTCATATGGACGATACTATAACGAGTTTTCATTTCCAAAACCTCTTACGTTTCACTGTAATGTGAAAGTATAAATTTGGCTGCATAAATTAATGTCACCTTATATACTCGTATATAAAAAAAAACTGTTGTTACATATACTCGTACTCACATATTTTCTATAATATAAATCAATAAAATTTGCCTACTACATTGCAAAAAATTACTTGTCCAGCCTATTGACAATTGAATCATGTTTAACTTAAATTTGTGTATTTGGATTTTAAAAGAAATGCTTGTGTATATGAATATATAAAAAAATTTGCATAGCAGATTATGAAAAACAATTTTATACAGTTAATAATACTATATTGCCTTATAATTTACATGTTATACTCTCATTCTGTCAGATAGAACTCTAACAATGGAACCGGTCCCTCCGACTGCAAAAGCCTTCTCATGCCACAGGAGCAGGTGCCCACTAGACCCCTCTGAGGGGTATTCAAACCCTCTGTAGATGTATTTCATGAGGATATCAACATCATCACGTGACAGATTTCCAACTGCTTCTTCGATTTGTCCAGATTTGATAGCAAGAAGAACTTTCAAGGTGAGGGTCAGAGCATTATCCTGTAAAAATTGTTATTTGATATTATAGCACCAGTTTCACCACAAATGATGATAAAATACCTTTTTGGTTGAGATTTGGGATGTAGATTAGGGGGCACAATGGAAAAAAACTGGCCAAGTGCGTGTCGAGCCACGCGCAGTGTAGGGTTCCGTAGTTGCCCTGCACAATATGTGGACTTCTTCTCCAAGCACATTTTATAAGTTTGTCAACTAATACAGATCGTGCCAAAATTCTAGTGCGCTCGGAAGTTGCTCTTCCCAAGAACGGCCCATACATTTTGTTCCTGCTGATGCGAATCACCCCATGTTTAGAGGGGACTAAAAGTTTGGCACGATCTGCACTCGTTAACTTGTAAAGCCTACTTAGCTGTGATAATTTTCCTTTTAATTTCGTTATGTATACTACTGCCGTGATTTTTTTCACGTCTCCAAATAAAACCGTTTCGCTGGCAGGGGGGGACACGACTAACAAAAATTAACACATAAAAAAAAATCATCCCCACTTTATGTGTAGGGGAGCCACCATAAAAAAAAATATTTTTCAAAATTTTACTGTACCACTTTATTGGCGTGATAAATATGTATATCCATGCCAAATTACAGCTTTCTAGTACTAATAGTCTCTAAGCTAAGCCACGGACAGACAGACAGACGGACATGGCAAAACTATAAGGGTTCCTTGTTGTTGACTATGGAACCCTAAAAAGGGTCATTGTCAATAAGGGGGCACGATCCAGATTGAAAATTAGTAGCTTTGGTGCTGTAACTGAAAACTTGATTTTTTTGTGCACCTTTATTGACACTGACCAAACATTCAATGAGTTTACCAACTAAAGAATGTTTCATTGGATGAGTCATAAATCACATCATCATGTTATCAATACTTTCAGCACATTTTACAGTTTTTTAAGTATAGCTGTGATTTATATTTAATTATATTTGATTTACCAAAAACTCTTACTTTCTCTTGTTGATTGGCAGATCCTAGTGGAGCATTATTCAGTACAAGTTTCAGTGCTTCTACGTACTTTCCTGTGTTTCTGATTTAAGGAAACAACGTGTAAATACCTTTTCATAAGCTAGGTAGATAATAAAATAAAAATATATAGGTATAGGTAATAAAATTGAAAAGGATATTGATTGAGTAGATTGCAGACTTCTCCCTCATCCGGTCCTGTAGGTATTGATTGTTCGGCTTCATCTTCCTTGAAATTATCTTCGTTGTACAGATCAATGTCTATTTTACGAAATGCTGAACTTGATGTATTTTTCGCCATTTCATATGTTTTAATTCTTTAGTAAAAGAAACCTTTGACTTGATTAATTTGGATTTCTGTCTATCTGTCACACAAAATTAAATATTACAGCGCGCGCGTTCCGCATGACGCTAATAGTGCCAACACTACCAACAAACTTCTCTCTCACGCCCATCAAGTCGTTCCGAATGGACGTCCATCACTGCTTAAACTATGATCAATTCGGATTGCTTTTGAACGTGACATGGACGCTGACACTTAAAAGTGACAGAATTCGTAGAAATTTGTTTACGTTACGCTACTTTACTAGGTCTACTTACTCTAACTTCAATCTTTGAATCATGGTTTAATAATAAACTGTTATTAAAATTGCCACCAGCCAGCTGTAACTTTTCAGTATTTATTCGTCAATGATTTTCATAGATCGCTCAGAGTGGAAACACTCTGAAGCATGGGCAATGGTAGCAGAACATGGCGCCGTTATCGCGCTAACACTGACACGGAACGACCGTTGACACGATAAAATCGATTATGTCGTCATTCGGAACGCGCTGTGAGTATAGACCACAGAATCTGATCATAGGCACTTCTTTTTTTCTTTGAATACCTACGCCAGAGAATATAAAGTATTACTACGTAAAGAAGCGACACTCACCTCCCCGCGCGAATTTAACGTCCCCCGCGGTCCCCCGCAAGTTATTGGCAAATCGGGAGGCAGGCAGAGTTCGAGTAGCACTCGTTCGCTGCGCGCGTATTTTGTTATGTTTTCTTGATTTTGAACACGAACACTTGTACTATTTGTTTCATAACATTTGTTTTATGTTCTGAAACAAATAGTACAAATGTTTGTGTTTAAAATCGAGATGCTCTCCAAAGAGTTCGAAAATACGTTTAAGATGCAAAAACTTTCTAACAAAAGTAAAATCACCTTCAGTGACTGGGCGACTCCAGGTATTTACAAAAGCAGAAATCATTTATACGAATTATACGACATAAAGTCCTACAATAATAATGTTAAATTTACTGAATTCATGAAAAATTACTCACGCATCTTTAAATTGGTGTGTTTAAAAGCAAAAAGTATCTACTTAAATAAAAAACTTAAAAGGTCCGATAACAAAGTAAAAACAGTATGGAACATCATAAATACTGAAACTGGCAAAAGTAAGAAACGTGATAACGAGCTTAAGTTAAGTATTAACAATGAAGTCGTTACGGGAGATAAAGAGGTTGCGAATGCCTTTGAACAATTCTTTACTGAAATTCCGTCCTTAACAACTAAAGATTTAAATTCAAGCCCTGGGCTTGCGCAGGATCTTTTAATAGATAACGTACCGCAGTGTCTTTCTGTATTTGCTTTTAAACATATTAATTCATTAACTGTAATTAAAGCATTTAAATCGCTTAACTTGAAAAAAACCGAGGACTTATGGGGCCTATCTGTGAAAGTTATAAGTTCTGTTATTGATTTAATAGCTCCTTATTTGGCATTTATTTTTAATAAATGTGTAGATGATGGTATCTTTCCTGACTTAATGAAGTTTAGTAAATTGATCCCCCTTTTTAAATCAGGCGACAACGGTGACCCATCAAACTATAGACCTGTGTCAGTTTTACCGGTTTTGAGTAAGGTTTTTGAAAAAATAGTTTTTAATCAATTGTTATTTCATTTTAATTTAAATAAGTTGCTTCACTGTGAACAATACGGATTCACTAGAGGGAGGTCAACCACAGATGCAGGAGTTGCTTTAGTTAAGCACATTTTTGATGCTTGGGAAGAAAAGCAGGATGCATTTGGTGTATTTTGTGACCTCTCGAAAGCCTTCGACTGCGTTAATCATGAAACACTCTTATGTAAATTAGATCACTACGGAGTGAGGGGCAAATCTTTGGCGTTAATGAAGTCGTATCTTAGTGATCGTATTCAAAAGGTAGACATTAATGGGGTAAAATCATGTGGAGCATTAGTTAAAATGGGTGTCCCGCAGGGTTCCATATTGGGGCCCTTGCTGTTTTTAATTTACATAAATGACCTTCCCTATTTAATTAAAGACTTAACTAAGATAGTACTATTCGCAGACGACACGTCACTTATTTTTAAAGTTAATAGACGTAAAGATATCCTTGACGACGCGAATACAACTTTATCGCTGGTGCTTGATTGGTTTACTGTAAATAATTTAGTTTTAAACGGAAAAAAGACAAAATGTATAAAATTCACGTTACCAAATGTTATTCAAGTGGATTGTAATTTGCTTTTGCAGGGGTCCAAGCTGGAGTTAGTTAACGAAACTAAGTTTTTGGGCATTACGGTAGACTCTCGTCTTCAGTGGGGTCCCCACATAGAAAACCTATGTGGTAGACTTAGTTCGGCCGCATACGCTGTTAGACGCATAAGGCAAATTACTGATGTAGATACTGCTAGACTAGTCTATTTTAGTTACTTTCACAGCATTATGTCATACGGCATGCTGTTATGGGGTAGAGCCGCGGATACAGACGCAGTCTTTGTTTTGCAGAAGAGAGCAATTCGGGCTATTTATAATATGAAGCACCGGGATTCATTAAGAGAAAAGTTCAAAGAAATCAATATACTAACTGTTCCTTGTGAATATATTTACCAGGTCCTTAGATATGTTAGAAAAAATGTTGAGTCTCTCCCGAGGCTTGGTGAGCAACATTGTAAGGAAACCAGAAATAAGTATAAACTGGCTTTTCCAAAAATCAGACTCGCCAAAGTGAGTACCTCTTTCGTAGGACATGGTATAAGATTTTACAATAAACTTCCAAAAGAGGTCCTTACTTTGTCAGAGAATAAGTTTAAACAGTATATTAAGCAGGGCCTACTGAAAAAGGCATATTATAAAATAAATGAATATTTGGATGATGGTGAAGCATGGTGTTATAGTGATACTGATTTTGATGATAGTAGGTAATAATTTAATTAATTAATATAAATTCCTAACTTTTGATTCCTCTTAAGAGTTAACATTAATTAATTACAGACTGTAAAAGGAAATAGACTGTATGAGACAGGTAGGCAAAGATATATATGTTTTTCTTTTTTCATTAACCTGAATTCCTGCTGTCTTGTATTTTCTTATCCCTTGGTTAAAGTAGATATAAGTAATTCAATGTATAGTTTAAGTTTATGTTAAAAAAAAGACATGATCTTGCCAAGTTTCTTGCCCGTTCTTCTTAGCAAGACTAATCGAATGGGCGGAGGTAGGCATGTATTTATATACGTAACCTATTACTATGTAGTATATAGGATGGGATTTGGTCGGCCGCCTGGATTCGTGCTGGGGGCTCGGTTGGTGATCATTGAACCTTGTTCCTGGTCCCTGGCCGGGTCTCCGGTATGGGTTCGGGCGGTTGATTGGATTTCACCTTGTATAATAATATTTTACCTATAATTTTAATTGTATATATATTGCTACATAAATTAAATAAACATTTAATCTAAGTAGTTCATGTACATTTATTATTTTATTACATATATTTTTATAAGATTAAAATTTGACTTGTGAAACGTGTATTATATATACCTACTTTGCAAAATAAACTTTTTGAATTTTGAATTTTGAATTTTGCTTTTTATGTTTCATCAAGTGCCGACAATCGCAAGTATAAATCTTGTTTTGTTTTATTACAATACTGATTTTTAATCAATATGGTTCGTTATTGTGGTATATACATATATGAATGCCTAGAAAATGGAGCAACCAATAAAGAACGGAGATTTTTCAAATTTTCTTCCTTCCGATGAAATAAGCTATTTTCTTTTATGTACGTAAAAAACACCTTTGACTCCTCTGAAAGGATTTGTGTCGTGACGTGACGATGTTTAAATTTTAATTATATAAATTCACGCGTGCCACCGTTACAAAATTTAGGAAGAGAATCATATAAGTTGCTGACTATAAATGTTGTCCCTCTCGATCGACGACGCTCACACGCTTGCTGCCAGCCCTAGACTAGCTAACGCACACACACAAGAGTGTGCGGACAAGCCAGATGCGCGCGTGAGAGTATAGGTAAATAACTTGAGCGAGGACTATTAAGTGTCGGGGGTGTGCCTACGCACGCAGTCAATACACGTACAGTACAACAGACCGTAGAGCGAGTAAAACTATAGAGCAAGGGACAGCGTCACCGGTTTTGTGTCGGTGAAAGTAATTATGTTAGTGCGTGTAAATGTAACCCGAGTAACAGTGAATTCCCAAGAAATGGGGAAATTCACTGACTAAAAACAGGCAAACATTAGTACATGCATTTATTTAATATTATACGGCTGCCAAAAATAAGAGGCATTATGCATTCAACGCGTGTTTTTTACGTGAACACAATCATGTATGTTACCCATACTTAGTCATAAACTAAGATTTTTATAACCAGAGTCCTAACTGACTTCTCTTGAAAACTGCTTGGAAAATTTAATGACCTTTTAATTACTCATGATTTTTTTTCTCTGGGTAGGTATCGGTGTCTCTATTTCTCTTGTAAGGTTATAAATTTGAAAGACACATTTTTTGGTTGCCGAATATCTCTTAATTAGGTATACTAACTTGAATATATAGGAGCTGAGCAGTGTCGGTAACCACTGCTGGGTTAATAAATCAACCTAGATATCTTTTATTGAAATTCTCCACAGAAGCTTATTTTAAATAAAATAAAAACTATTGAATCTCTATATGTGATATATATTTTTTTACATAATCTTGTATTTTTTTTATGACCATTTTCAAATCTCGAGCAAATTATGAAAATGATTAAAAAAAATAGTTAATTAAAATGGCGGCCGGATACAATGTTTATAGATATTTGCAAAAACAAAAACAAAAAGATTCGCAAGGAATATATCAAGCGGCGAATTTTTTCAAATTCTTGTCTATGGATTTGTTTCTGATTGATATTTTCTAGTTTTCAATGCACTCTAAATAATATTTAGAGTATTCATAGCGATGGATTTCGCAAAATAAACATAATCTTAGTTAATGAGAACTGTGAATTTCTTAACTGTCTGAAGCAAGAATATTGTATCGATGACAGTGCCATCTGTTTCTTAAGAACAAGGCGTGAAATCACATAACGCCCTCGTGAGCGTTCTGTATGTGCAGTACAAGCTGGTATATCAAGCAGATGCAAAAATAACAGTGGACAAGTATGATGCAAGAATTCGCCGGTCTAGGTAGGAACCTCGGTGGCGCAATTGGTAGCGCGCTTGTCTTGATAACAAGAGGTCGCAGGTTCGAATTTATTCAAATTCTTGTCTTTGGATTTGTTTCTGATTGATATTTTCTAGTTTGTAATGCACTCTAAATAATATTGCAGTTTAAATTGTTTTTTAAATTAAAATGATCTCTTCTTTCAGTAAATTTTTCCATCTACAATATTTAAGATACTTTCCCTCCATGTGGCATAGCCGTGGGACGCCCTGTATAAAAGTAAATATAATAAAACAAGCAATTTCATACATTGAAATACATGAAGTACTTACCTATGGAAAGAACACCAGGCATAGCACGTTTGCCACGATTTTTACAGCCTAGAACACTGCAATTCACCATAATTGTTTTTTTCCAAACGCTTTACACATGAACTTTGTCAATATACGTATATTTATTGCAAATAGGAAACCAATACTTGCAAAATTAAATAATTGCTTAGATCTTGTTGTTTGTCTGCCCCCATTAACTTCACTGACCGCTGAGGGCAGACAAAACAAAAGAGGTTACACTTTTCTATTATAGTCTATCTCACTCTTTCCCACGATCACTGCATATGTTGGTTTCATTTTTCATTTTGTATGTTGAGTTGTGACTTGCTCTATAGTTTTACTCTCCCTACGCAAAAGACAGAGTTCACAGAGTATTGCAAGTTGAGCACGAGCAGTCGGTCGTTTGGTCGTGCCTTAGTAAAGTAATACAACTGGAGAAGAGAGCCCTCTTTTGGTTCATGTGTGCCAACAGGTACAGCAGCGAACTGTTCACCTATATATTGGCTCCTAATCTAAATATTTATATGTATAAATAATATAAATGTTATAAAATGCTATAACATTTGCCTTAAAGAGGCGGAATGACATAAATAAAATAGTTAAATACACAACTTATTAAATAAAAATTTATTATAGAAAAATATAATCGTAGGTTTGTAATCCATAATACACAGTCAGTCCTTATTTTATCAGATACGGATAAGCAATCCCCTTCTGGTAGATGTAGGGTAGAGTCCCGATAGTGTGATCCGTCTAGCGTCGATGTCCCATAGTGGTGCAGTAAGGGGTATAGTAAGAGGTGCAGGTCAGGTTGGCGAAGTATGTAGGTGTCAATGAAGAAGAGATCGATGCCCTTCGTCCCAGAAGGTGGACCCTGGAATGGAAATCAAACACATTAGACCACAGCTATCGGTGTGATTCTACGCACCACCACAATACTTACAGAGAGAACCTATTCTAGCTTGATTGTCGCGGTGATGGAAATCAGAATGGATCCATAAAGAATGGAAACCATTTAAAATTTAAAATGATTACAACCTATAGCTAGCTCACATAGCTGCATCATTAAAGAATACAATGACAATTTAAATCAATGATCAGTACCCAGCGTTATGTTTAAAATGAAAATATACCTTCAAAATGATGATGAGATGATGACGCTATAATGATACAGCAAAAGTGTACGCCACCACCGGCTGCACGATAGCCGAAAGCTTATGTTTAAGGGTGTTTTCTCCGGATTTGTAACAAAATAATAAGAAATATTTCCAATGGCTAAAATAAAACTTTTAATAAAGAAAACTTATTGTCAAAAGTATTGCGATATGCATACACATACAAAACCTATACCTTTTAAAAATAAACTAAACCAAATAAAAAATCCCATCTAGATCGCCACCGTCATGTGGAAGGGTACTGGTAGCGTTTCCTCTTTAAATGATGGCCAGACTGATTCTCTGGCCAAGATACGCGTCAGTATTCGGGTCCCCACAAGCGTCGATTAGCCTTGCATAGCTCTTTAAACAAACCGTTATAATTATTTCTTCATATTTTGTTACATATCCGGAACGTCGAACCTTAAGCAAGCAAGGAGTCGTTGGCAATACTTTTAAATATCAGTTATCACTGATATACTTATAAGTATAAACTACTTGTTTAAGCACTAAACAAACTGTTCAAACTTACCCAAAAGTTGGGGAATAAACTGCACACAACCAGCTATTAGGTATATCAAAAGATATAGGTACAAAGCTTTTGGTAGAAAAATTAGTAAGGATAGTATGACGTCCGTTCCAGAGCGGAGCAATAAAATTATGAGGTGCTGTGTACCTTGGATGACGGTACGAGCTGGAGTGACCGATGGTCTGAGTGGGGCTTGAGAGAAACAATGGGCGAATATGCTTTGATGTTTGGTGTATTTTAGTGTAATATTGTAACCTTTTTGTGTTCTCTATTGTAGCTGAAGTTCTAGACAGTTTGCTTAAGGCTGCGCCGAGCGTAGAACGATTAGATACCTCGCTTGTTCTCTCGTGGTCGTTTTTTATCGTGGTCATATTTATTGACTTTAACAGAAAAAAATCATATTTAATTTACCAGACAAAATTTAAAAAATGTGAAACGGCTTAGTTGTATTTTATAACGTTTGTGATTGTCTTGAATTGTGGTTGAGACAAAATTCGACAGTTAAGTTATTGAAATGACTAAAACCCCAATACCTTTTTTAGATTTTGGGCCTACTTTAGATAGATTTGTTTCATTACACCATAAGTTATTTTTAATATTCGCTGTGGCGGAAGTGTAGATACATACTCTGTGATAATAAATATATATTTTATTTATTTATCATTGGAATATTATTCAATAAATCAATTTAACAGTGACTGTCGTTTTAGACTATTTTGCTCGGCGCCCTCTTAACGCTCACCTTGACAAAATACATAAAATTACGTGAGGCCCAGTTTGGGTTTTTGCCTGAGCTGTCAACTAAAAGTGCTAATCTGAGTCATTCTGAGTACTAAACTGACCGGCAAACTCCCATTTACAAGTGTTTCCTGGATTTATCTAAAGCTTTCGACTTAGTTTCTTAAGACACCTTGTGGCAAAAATTAAAAAAGCTTCAAATGTCCACCGAACTTTGAAACACTCTAAAGTTCTGGTATCACAATCAAGAAAATTTTGTGAAATGGGGGGATGTACATATACTTATAAGATGGAATGTGATGTAAGACAGGGGGGTTAACATAACCTAAACTATTTAACTTTTATGTTAACGATTTAATTGGTAAGTTCAGCACAACACAAGTCATATTGATAAGACATGCGTGAATAATATTAATTATGCAGATGATATGATTTTGCTGAGTTTACCAATCTCTGGAATAAGAAAGCTCATAGAAATCTGTGAGGAGTATACTGTTGACCATGGGTTCATCTGTTGACCGTTTTTATTTTCGGCCAGTATAAATCTGTCCCCCCTAGTTGATAGCTCTTCACTGCTCTGGGCTGGACTTGCTCTGTGGACTGGGCTGGGCTGTCAATGTCAAAGTTGTAAGTTGACACTTTGATTTGACAATCAAACAAAAGGGAAATCAATCGCATCGTTGGGAAATCGTGTCGTTTTGTTTCTGTGAATATTCTATTTATTTATTGTATTTCTCGAATATCTGGCGGATAGGATTCTTGATTTGTTGGCACGATGACAATGGGCGATGAACTACCTGTAACTTCTTTGGTTTTACCAGTTCTCATACGCCCTGTTCTAACTCAAGTAAGTAATTGGGTAACTGAAGGCTCATTATTTATGATGTCGCAAACATTTACGTATAAATTACCACGTAGATTTTTACTAATATGCTAATTGACCTTAACGATATAATCACTTCTCCGTCTTAAACCCAAATATGAGGTTTAGTTGCAGGTTCCCTGTTTGTCATATTCACATATTTTTCTTTGTACCCGTTTTAGTTGGAGAAGTATGATCTGGGGGCGTCACAGACACTTCGGGCGGCCCTCACGAAGGCAGAGAGTGCAGTTCCCGGACTGAACTATGACCTTGTGGCGGGCATCATCCGGCGAGCTGATATTCCAGTGAACATGAATGAGAGCCTGCTGCGACTTCAAGGGACTCTCACTGAGACTGAATGTAAATAAATCTCTTCCTGTTATGAATTAAGTAATGTTGATGTATTTACAATCATAGGGTGCGATCGCACTCCACTATTCTTCCATTATACTGGTTAACCGCTCAAGGCCAAGCGTCTCAACATATTGTCGAACAAAATGGACTCCATAATGTCCGGCCGTCATATATTAGTGATGGAGCATAGTCACTTTTTTCTATACATTGTTGATAGAAAAAGAAACGTCTAAACCAAAGTGCTATGATAAATATTGAATTATTGTTTCCAGCATAAGCAGATCATAGTGTAAATAATGGCTCTTTAAAGAAAAAAAATAATTAAAAAGGCGCTATTGTTAGTTCAGTCTTCACAAGTTGTGGAAACATGAACATTTTGTTCTACATAATTTAATTTTTTGTTGGAATCTTGGTATAATGGTTCCAGTAGGAATGGTTGTAAGAGGTAAGAAAGAAAACTTAATTATATGTTTACATTGCATTTATTGCTTCTAATCAATAATTTTAGTGACATGGGTAGTGACATATATCAAAGTGTCCTATTCAATGTCAAATATTTTCCACTTGGAGTTTCATTTTCAAAATTTTAGATTTCTGGCCTGAAATATGTTTTCGTGCTAGTTTTCGTGTTATTTTGCTTAAAATTTGGGTGTTTTATAGCTCTAAAAGGGCCATAACTGAAAAGGGTCGTAAAATTTACAAAAATCAAAATGGCAGCCAGTCATTTGGCACAACCCACGAGCGCCCCCGTCAGCTTAGAGAGGTTAATCCAACTAACACAGATGGTACTAGATCAACTGCTCAAGACAGGAGCCTTACTTTCTTTTGTAGTGGATACTTTTTTGTTCACATTTTGCATAGGGGGCTTTAGGGTGATCCTTATGTTAAGTTTTTTTTGTTTTACCAAGGGTGACCCCTTCAA
The DNA here is from genome assembly GCA_934047225.1 of Ypsolopha sequella. Taxonomy (NCBI): domain Eukaryota; kingdom Metazoa; phylum Arthropoda; class Insecta; order Lepidoptera; family Ypsolophidae; genus Ypsolopha; species Ypsolopha sequella. The sequence continues at coordinate 13,606,009 of OW203992.1, forward strand.
TTTGTTCTTTGTAAGGAATTTTATCATTAAATATCAAGGAAAAAAGGAATATAGATTTTTTAACAAAATTTAGGGGTCAGTACCACGGTTTTAAATTTTGTAATCCCCATATATTGATCTATTTTTTTTTATTGATATTACAATATACAGAAAGTTAGCATTTAGAATTTAGATATAAAAAAAAAATACATTTAAAAAAAAATATGTCCTCATCACCCCTGAAAGTTAAAAATAAATACAAAAAACTAATAAATTCCAGTTTTGCCATAATTTGAGCTCTTGTTTGAAAATAAAATAGGTATACCTAGTACAGAAAGCTTAAAAATGCAAAACCATTTAAAAGCTAACTTTCTGCATAATTGTTTTTTTAATAATATCAATAAAAGAAAATCGCTAAACTGCTAGCGACCCTCAAATTTTGTAAAAAAAATATAAAAAAAGAATCTTTATTCTTTTTTAGCTATAGAGAACACATTGATGGGGTCACCCAAGGTAAAACAGAAAAAACTTAAAATAAGGACCACCCTAGGGGGCATGTTTAGACTTTTACGTCATGGTACAAGTATTTTAACAAAGGTTAATTTCATATCTGATTATAGATGATTACTGTTTATAATTCCTGATAAGGTAATGCTTATTTTATCAGAATAATAAAAAAAAATAAGCAAATGCGCCACCACTGACATACTATTTATAAAATGTGTATTTGTTGATAGATTAAAATGTTTGTTGTCAAGAGGTGGCCTAAAAAGTATCCACTTAAATAATTCACGGGTGTATCACTGACAGAACCCAATGCTTTTTCCCATTAAGAGATTATTCATTGTTTTAAAATACTTTTCAGGTGCTGACCTAAGACTGAATAGAACTGAAGAAGCATTCCAAGAGCTCAACAAAAAATCTTCTTCTCTAAAGAAAATTTTGAGCCGTATTCCTGATGAAATTACAGATAGAAAGACATTCCTTGAAACCATCAAGTAAGTTTATTTAGAATACTTGTTGGTGGGGTGTTGTGGGGCCAAATTTATTTTGTACCTAGATCCATTGTGCAAGAAGTATTTTTGGTTTACATTTGCGGTCATATATTTGATAATGGTACCGATTCGGTGAAGCACATCTTAACTTATTTGACAGGACTAAACTTAATTTAAGCATACTGTCCTTGTCTTTTTGATAGAGAAAGAAAAAGACAGGACTCTTAAAATAAAGTTAGTTCTGTCAAATAAATTAAGACATGTTATGCCGAATCGATACCATTAACTATTTAATTTGAAACTTATTGTCGTTATTGTCCTTTTTAATAGGGTATTTACTATCAAATAAAGTTATGTGTTTTATTATAAAAAAGGGTTTATTTAAGCTTTTATTTAATTGACTTAAAAATTAGTATATAATAAATAGTAATAATAATAAAATATTTGTGAACATTATTCAAGCCTTGTTAATGCTATCAGGGAAATAGCCTCAGCTATAAAGAAGTTGCTGGACGCAGTCAACGAGGTATCAACATACACGCCAGGGCCTGGCAAGCAGGTGCTGGAGCAGCGCAAGAGAGAGTTTGTCAAATACTCCAAGAGATTCTCCAACACTCTGAAGGAATACTTCAAAGAAGGCCAGTGAGTATCACATAATTTCAACAGTTTGGGAACTTATGTGTGGATTATTGAAACATCATAGGAATTTCAAGAAGGTGATTCTGATCAGATGTCTGTATGGTAAATCTATGACAGATTTAATTACGGTGGAATATATAACGGAATATTTAATCTCGGAAATGTTACGGCCTACCAGTGCCTAATAATAAAAGAGAATTTTTATTAAATAAATATAAATAAACATAAAAGTAACAACATATATGTTATATAATATTGTTAGATGTAAAAGGGCAGCTAGGTTGATTTTTCAAAAGATGATTTTGTGAAATATTATGTTCTGCCAGTCTAGCATAGCAAACCATATCGAGCTCGATAGCACGTGATACAGTGCTCTCTCTCACTCTGTTGATCTACCTCGAGATGGATAGGCATGTTGTATTGGGTGGTTAAAGCTTGATTTGGTTTGCTATGCTAGACCCCTGAAGAGAATCATGTACTCTATATACCTACAAAGTCTCATTAATTCCATTTAGTTATTTTCATCTATCATTACAGGTTCAAGCCTAATGCTACAGAATGCGATTACAAATGAACCTAACTAAATATATTCTTAAATTATTTTTCAATGCAAGTGCTCGTAAAGGTCCACTTTTTATGCATCAAAACCGAACAGAAAGTCGATTATTTTGCCCTAGGGCTTTATTATTATTATTTTTTAAATTTATTTACAATGGTTGGCTAACCTGCAGCCTTTCCTCTGTACCGTAAATGTTATACTTTTTTTTTCCACTGTTTAACGGCTCTGGATACAGTCCTTTTGAGCCAATTATCTCGCTACGCTCGTGTTTTAAACCGTCCTCGTAATTTATTCCTTTTCGCCCTTGTAGCATAAACTACTATATTTATACCCTTTAACACACAATGTACATAGCTATCTTTGTGAAATCACTCGGAGGACAACAGAAGGGATTGATCAATTCCCCGATGAGATTGGAGAGTTTGGGTTCGCAAACTTCTTTTTAGTCCAGTGGATATCAGATATTAATTGATGGTATTAATAAGAATCTGACGACATTACAAGCCTCTTAAATTTTCCTGTTTAAACCTTTTAGCTTTGTCAGTCAATCATGCATGTTACATAAGTTTTCATAAAACGTATACGTTATTTTCATGCTCGAACAGCACTCAACCTGATTTCCATTCTCTAGTTGACTGACTGCTTACCTTAATTTAATGGTTGACAATTTAGTTAAATTTTCTTCAAGCATATAAGCCCACTTTTTAAACAATGATGCTTTTTTAGATTAATTTAGATTAAAGGCCTATCTCACCAAAAACTTAATGTGAAAAAGAGGTAGTAATTTTTGATATTACGCGAAAATAGTTTAATTTCTACAAGGATTTCCTAGCAAAGTTGTGTTATTTTATGCATTTCTTTGTAAATGATCCTGCACAACAACTACAAACACGCTTTAAAGTTGTTGGTCAGGATAATTTACAACACAACTTTATTTAATACTTTTTATAAAAAAATATTAAAAACAATCAACCACCTTAAACTTCTGATCTTAGTGGCAGAAGGCAAGATCGTGGCAGGAGGCACGATCGTAGCAGGAGGCACTTTGTTTGCGGTTCCATAGTATCGAAGTACTATAAAGTGTTTTATTTCATGCTTGCCACGATCGTGTCGGAAGTCGACTGTTTTGCTATCACTTTGTTTGCTGTTCCATAGTATCGAAGTGTTTTATTTTCAGGGCGAATGCAGTGTTCGTGAGTGCGTTGTACCTGATTCATCAGACAAACCAGATCCTGTACACCGTGAAGAACAAGTCAGAATAGTGGTTAAATTGTAGTGCTAACGAAATTAAAGTATTCAAATGTTTATTCTATTGTTTCATATCTAAATACATAATTATAATTCTATCTAATTTTCAATCTTATTTAAACTTTTGTTACGGTAATTAATTTTTATAAGCTATGCAAAAAAAAAAAGTTATCAAGAGTATTTTAAGTAGGGGACCTGAAATGTTTTAAAGACAACATGCCCACAAAAAAAAGCAAAGATTAATTAATATAAGTAAACGTCATTATTATGTGTCTTATTAAAGCAAAAACATGTGTTTAAAACCTTCTAGGCCCCTGTACCAGTACGAGAATGTTTGTAAAACAATTTTTTCTTTGAAGTGTGGAGCAGACGTCTTCACGAAATGTTGAATATGTTAATTTTAGTGCCTAAAAGATGTAGTTCACGAAATTACAATACCAGAGTAAGGAATTGAGATGCGACTATATACAGCTGTATTTGTGACGTGTTCCAAATTTAAAACCAAACCTTCTACTGGTCATACTGAACAAGCGCAATTTTTACAACCCCATTATGCAGGTCGTTCCATTTCAATGGGCCTTGGAAGGAAAGTACCCATTCTAAATACTGAAGATTTTTCTTAATAAAGACTTTATTTTATTTTTGGAAATAAGTAGAATTTTTCAGATATTGTTCCATTGCGTTGTTTTGTAATTAAAATGTTAACTTTCATAGTTTTTCTTTCATTTGAGATACTATGTTATTTATTATATTAGGAAAAAATTTGTCCATATCACTAACCCTTTCATTCGATACCACAAAAACAATAGTTGTTTTTTTCTTGAAATATAGTCGGTTTGATTCCCGGTTCAGGTAGCCCATTTTTCAAAATTCTTAGAATGTGAACCTATTTATCTTTAAAAATAAAATGATGTCTTCTTTAACACTCCGTTACACGCGCATCTAATAGTTACACCATACCACGCGTGGGCCAATTTATAATTAAATTATTCTAAAATACAACAATTGAAAAGAAAAAAATCAACGTTATTATAAATAAGTGCTAAGAATTAACATGAATGTCTACAAATATTTAACTTCTAATAATTATTAAAACAATTAAAGAAAAAAATAAGTCACGACGAATTTTCTCAAAAAGCAACATTCAATCTAAAATTCGGTCACAGTACTAAAAAGGGTGTTCTTGCATTAGTATAATCTTCCTAGAAAACTTTTTTATGCAAAGATGCTGTTGAAACATGACTAGTGCAAGCAATACAATACTCAGGAAAAGAAGACTGTCGCTATAAAAGTCTTCAAATAATTACAAAATATTCATTACTGGGGCACGCCTGTGCCCCGCGCGTGTAATGGAGTGTTAAATGAAACTAGAAGTTTGCCCCGAACTGGGAACTCGCGGACCCCGAACCCCATGTCTCGGCAATCCCTTGACCGATTTGGCTCACGTTCGAACTTGAAAATTCTTTTTGTCTCATTTACACACCTACCGAATTTCATAACGTTCGACAAAAATTCTTACAAATAAACATACAAACGCCGGATTTTTCAAGTAGACTCGGAGAATTTCGCTCGCTAGTTCAATAATCTATCTTAAATATTCCCTCCAACTCCAATTGAGATGGGACGCCCTGTATACCTACTGGCAAATTTCTAAAATCCTGGAAATATGTAATTTTAAGAGTCGCAAGATCAAAGTTGTCTTGTTATGTATGGCCGCTAGAAAATGTAGTTTATTTACAGTTAGTTACACCTTGTGTGTATTTCTCAATATTTATTTTGGCGGTAGAAATGAATAAATCAATATTGTTAAGGTATTATTTGATTTCATCTCTTTCTTTATCTTTCTAAATTCTTTATTGCACAAAACAAACGGTTAAGTACAACAGATGGACATAATGCTAACAGCGTTTACTAATCTGTAGATAGATTTTATATAATACATACCTATATAATGTTGTACACTGCAGGTCAAGCTTCCTATTTGTTAACGATTTTTAACGCTATAACGACGTCGCATTTAGCCAATAGGTAGTCTGTCATGCTTGCGTCCGTACATTTAGCAGCTAGCTAGGGTTTTATTCTGCTACTAGCTGTTGCCCGCGACTTTGTCCGCGTGGGAGAAGATAATGCGGCCACAGTGTAATTCCTTAGGAATCCCAGTTTTTAAGTTGGATAATAAGTTATCGAACAATGATCTCCCTTCCTTCTTTCTTTGTAATTCAAGCCTTACTTTTGAGGATCGAACAGTGGTAACCACATCAAAACCCGTTCAGTAGTTTTTGCGTGATGCGTGAAATACCCGACAAAAATTCCGTTTTTGTTAATCAGTAATCTATATACACCGCTAATTTTTTGGAATATCATCAATGTAAAGACAGACAGCTTTTTTACAGGTTTTAAGTATTTAATAATACTTAGCTTTACAGTTTTCAGTTATTTATTACAGTACCTAGCCGGTTTCATCAAAGAAGGTTTCACTATATGTTACACAACTGCAGCAACTATTTTACCAAAATAGATGGCGCTATTTAAATTAAAAGAAATAATAAAATATTAATTCCTGTGCTTTCCAATAGTTAACAGCCACCTGTTGATATTTTAATGATTGAAAATTGTATACGCTGCAAAACTTTTTCTTATAAACAATCGTTCGTGACGTATTTCACGCTAGAAATTATTATTTGCTATGTAAAGCTCTAACAGTAGAAAAGTATAAATTCCAAAAATCTTTAATTGACGATAACTTATTTTTCCGATATCCAATTTTAGTTAAACAAAGCCTATATTCTGCTTCAAATAAGTTCTGTCTACTTGTGAAAACAACATGACAATCTGTTCAGTAGTTTTAGAGATGTGCGCGAACAAACAAACAGACAGACAGAAAACAATTCTAAAAATCGCTGATTTGTGTTCTATTACTCTTCTGTAGTCACTCCCTTTCTATTTTTATTACTTTTCTTTGATGTACGGACACACCGAGTTCTTCTTTTTATTTTATGATTGATAAAAATATCTACCAACTACTAACAAACAAGTTTTATCTGGGTTTCCATCATCAATAACTAATTTTCTTCCAGGACATATACCAGGTAGTGGTTTGTGTTGATGATTGAAAATTTAGGTTAGCAACATATACCTATTTAAAAACAGAAAAATGTTAAACCTGCTTGATCATTGATCACCATGAATAAATATCGCAATCTTTATTACAACAGGCACATAGTTCTAGTCCTAGGAAATATTCCCTCCATTTGGATGGTATTGATGAAAAATGGTCATTCTTGGCGAGACTCGCCTGAAGGGTACAAAGCTATACGAGTAAGGCGAAACGAAATAGAGTTTATTTCCGTTACTCATATAGCTTTGTCCCGTTCATGCCGAAAGTCTCGCCGAGAGCGCTTTATAGTAATAATATGCTACTTAAATCATGTGATTTGCAAGAGAAGTGAGCTTTTTCAAAAAATCATTGTTGATTTTTGCGAAATCCATCGCTATGAATATTCTAAATTTTTCCAATTCTTGTCTTTGGATTTGTTTCTGATTTCTATTTTCTAGTTTGTAATGCTCTATAATAATAATCATTGTTTGGTTTTATTTGCATATTTTTTATGATGTTTTGATAGCTTCAACAATATTGTATTTCCCATTTCTAATGTTCGAGTATCTGATGATGATAGATGACCCGCACTAAAAGCAGTTCGTGGGAACAAGGTATCCACAGGCTACTTGACAAATACACCTTTCGCTAGTGTCTGTGAGAGTGCACGGTGGATAAGCAGTTTTCGTGACCGCGTTTGGTTCGTCATGAAGCCTGCCCTGTGATTCGTCTCGTCGTGCGACAACAGACAATGGCCGGTCGTGCCCTGTCGCCTGCGCTTGCGCCGGCTGCCCTCGCGGCCGGTGCTGCGCCCGCGCTGCGTGACACTTGACACGGGAACTCTCGCCCCGAGCGACCTCCGCATATTTCCGCGTACACCTTTTTTCATCTCAGTGAGGGGTCCACGTTTCAAATTGACCCGTCGATGTAAAAACAACCGCATAAAATTCGTCGTAAAATGGAATGTCCTCGCGCCCCATGAAGAGAAATGCCTTATAATTTAATTCATCATTTTGGACAATGTAGTTATCTGCCATTTCTCTTCGCTTCTTCTGTTTAGTGTCTGATTATTTGCAATGGAAATTGGATATTTCCTGTGCAAGGGCGGATCTAGAATTAAATTTTTTCGGGGGCCATTCCAACAAGGTTTTATCACAAGGTAAAAAAAGCAAGTTTTTAGGTGCCTTAAGGGTCAACTTCAAATTACTAATTTTACATCGTGTAACTTGGTCAATTGGTTCAATAAAAATAGTATAGGAGGTAGACTATTGGGCTGATCTAAAAAAATTGAAAAAAAAAATGCAAAATCTTTCAGTTCACTTGATGGAAAAAACACTCGAAAAACATGAAGCAATAATATATTTATTAACATTATGATTTACAAAATGGTTTTACAAAATGGTAAAAAAATTGAAAAAAAAAATGCAAAATCTTTCAGTTCACTTGATGGAAAAAACACTCGAAAAACATGAAGCAATAATATATTTATTAACATTATGATTTACAAAATGGTTTTGGTATTTCGTTTGTATGAAATAGGCATGCTCCGCCGGCCTTTGTATTAAAAATAAGTGAACAATAACCCCGCCAAAATATTTAAGAACATTTTAATAATTTCATCTGGAAGCCGAGTTATTGAATAAAAGCAGTTTTTCGTGAGCTCGTGTTTCTTGGTGGTCGTAACAGCCACGGCTGAGGGCGCGCTATTTTAAACTAAACGGAAACTGATTGATGCAAAATGAGGTGCTCAATCTGAACTTATATGCAGCCTTAAGGCCTTGTGGTGCTTTTGGCAAACCTATCCATACGTTACATACCTATGCTGTGTAAAAGTGCACCCGAATCGAATCGAAAAGTCTAGAAAAAATTATGGAATTCCTGGGTGTTTTGGCATGGCCCCGTTCATGTGTCAAATTTAGGACTATTGTTTAATCATGTTCAATCGTAATTAAATAATTATCTACTTGTTTTGTTATTGGGTCGCGCGTTAATTCAGGTCAGACTTGCAGAGTGTAGGCAGGCGTCAAGTACCTACCTACTCTCTCTTTGAAATGTTAGCACCACAATGGGTCGCTTTCTTTCCGGGTTGATTCCAAATGTTATTATGACACCGCATCTTAACAATGAGTCAATCATACAGATCAGTTAAAATATTCATAGCTTTGCAGCGGAGGCGTAATCGATTTTAACTTGTATACGTCTTAGTGCGCCGAATAGATGAAAGTGTGCGATATGTCGCGCGACTGTTCACATTGTACTGATTCCTCTTCAATAGCTTCTGCAATATTGGAAAAATTACTCTACTGATGAACGACGCAGGCACTAGATATTCTATTATCTAATCGGAATAAACACACACTATCCTAAGAATATCTATGATTTATAAATTGTTTTGGTATTTCATTTGTATTAACTAGGCATGGTCCGTTAAGAACTCTAATTTAAAGACGACATATGAGCAATTTAAAATTTCCATAGAAAGTTTATTTTTCTCATATTTCATGTTTAAATCAGTGTCCTTATTTAATGTATATTCGGGAACCTAGATATTCTGTAATGCAATCGGAATAAATACACATTACCTTAAGAATATCTATGATTTGCAAATGGTTTTGGTATTTCGTTTGTATGAACTAAGATTGCTCCGCCGACTTCTTAAGTAAGTATTAATTTTGAAAATCTCGTATGAATTTTGAAAGGGCAAGCCCATTTTTTACATTCGTCGGTCTTTTTTTTTTTTTTTTGGGAACATTGTTCAGTATGATCAGTAAAGTATGTGGTTTTATTTGAATATAGCAGTATATTCTACTAAAATTTTACATTGATAGCAGTTAATATTCAGTCAAGAGTTACGTTAGGATTCAAAGTGTTAAGACTTCTTTTGCACAGCGACAATATAAAACGCAAGGAACACATTTATACAATCTAATCAATGAAACGTTGGATATCGACAGGTTAACAAATTATGAATCCAAAAAACGCATAATTAAATGACTGAATACAATAAATTACGATAAAACCGAATATATAATATAATTAAGATAGAAATATAATAATACAGTAAAATATAGGTATACCGGTTAATTACATTAGTTAGTGATTATACTAATCGATCCCAAGAAACAACTTCGTAGGGCTAACTTGACTTAATTTATATAATTTCATTACAATTATTTACATCTACACACATGCACCCTAACGCACACACCCCTTTACACACCCTCATCCACTCACACACTCACCCTCGCAAACACTGCACTTTAATAACTATTACTAATATTATAATCCATACTTACTATATTTAAGATAAATGTTTTAGAGTAAGTTTATTTGGTACGATAAATTGATGAAAATGGAAGAGCGTGTCCTTTTAATACAGGTGTTCTTCACCTAATAAAAGGTCACAGCCACCAAGATATAACTAAGTACCATTTTTGTTAAAGAAATAAATATTTTTAATTTTTTCCTTTTCGTTGGTATCTTCGTCTCAGATTGGTATATTGCCCTCAACGTGTAGTTTGTTTGAGAAGATCATTCGGGGTGTCATGTAGATTCGAATTTGTGACATCATTGAGCAGTATTTTGTCTACATATGTACAATTGTACAATACATGCTAAACATTTCAGTGACCAACATTTTCTAGCGCGGACCGATCGACAGACTTTCCGGTCCGCGTCCTGCCTTCGTTCGTATCGATGGTGCTAAGCTATAAAGGAAATTTTCAAATCGCGAAATGGCTAAATTTCATAAGGTTTGCCACTCTCACAATGTCTAGGGGAAATAACAGTTTCGAATTTATCAAGTTTTGGGATAAAGAAGTTCTTTTATTCTTTTTCAAAAACGAGTAAGTAATTCGACTTCGCTGCAGAAAATGTATAAATACTTGGTTTTAATTTTTTTAATTTTTGGAACACCAAATAAAGTTTCAAATCGTACTATAAGGTCTTTACATATGAAATTGCCGTTTTCTATAGATAATTTGAAGGAAATCCAATGTTTTTATTTTATTTTATTCAGGTAACAAACAGTCACAACACAAATAGTAAATATAAAAAATAACAAACACAAATGTTATATATGGCTTATGTTATGACTAATGTTCAGTACTAACATTATTGCATTTTTTTAGGAATGACAAATCCAAATTTTATAGTTTCTTTTGTGTATGAATGAGACAACATTAAGCTAACAGCAACATCAATTTAATTTTTGAAAATTATCAGGTGTAAAAAATCATTACGAATCTTATCATGGAAATGGATGGCATTTAGGACGAACTAATTTGAAATTTTAATTTTGGTCATCAAACTGACTATAAAACAAAATTTAATACGTAGATGGGAAACCTTAAAATTAACTTTCAAACAAAAAACAAATAATGGAAATAGCTATTGAATTACAGGTACTATAAACTCTTGAATCTGTAAGAAAAAGTCGGCAATTTCATATGCAAAGACATTTTTTTATAAATCACCGTAAAGGTTCCTTTTGTACCTTTTAGGTACTACGGAACCCTAAAGACAATATATATTAGTACAAATTATGCAGAACGGCGCGCGGCGGCTATTCTCCTATCTTTATACGCGCACTTTATATCCATGGATTTAAACAAATTTGTAAAGTGATAATGGTGTAACATTGCTTCTATGTAAATATAGGTATCGACTCTCGAAGTACCTTACTTTATAAAAAAGTCTACTGAATTGTTTATTCCCTTATCAATAAAAACTGTATACAACAGGCAGACACTTGACCCGTCAAAACAGCGGATTATTCAGCGAGTGTTGGATTAGCATTTATTATTGTCACAATAGGTGCCAAGAGACGGCATTACATATTCTTTGGACTCCCCCGCTCCATCTCCCCGACCCCGAAGCCCCACGATCTCAGCAGATGCTTCATCTATATTGTATCACGCATAATTTTGATGGTCATTTTGTAGTCGGGTTGCTATACCATCAAAGTTTTCGTCCGCACATCTGTCTGCTGAAAGATGGAATTTTTTCAACAGCTGTAAATATTTACATGGAATCGTCTAAGTTTGTTACAAATAGGTACTGATTTATACTCCTATTTAATTTTGTTTCTAAAAGGCCAGACTCTATAAGGAAGCGGAATGGTTAAAAATGTATGTAAATAATAAAATACAATGTCTTATATGCGTTTACAACTTGAGGGCGGCTTGATTTTAGATAAGTACTATTTTATAACTACTTGAAAAATGTTAATAGAGCTATTTTACTACACACACATACACACACCCTACCATGACATATATTCCCGAAGGAATGTCAGAAGTGTTACAAATGCGGACAACACTTGAGCACCGTCTTTTCACCGACGACTTTGACGTCCTGAAGGGAGACGGGCTCACAGTCTTTTCCTTCCCCAATCATTTAGTAAGTGGTATGTTTAAGAAATACCACGTAAGTGAACTCGTATTTATGTTAATGAATAAATTGTGTTTTTTATGCAAATACAAAGTACCTATATATTTTTTCACCAAGGAGGAAACTGACAGTTCGTGATAGTGGGAGTTGTAACATCACGAACCGTTTTTTCCAAACGACTCACACCCTAACCAAAAAATACCCACTTACGGAAGGTTCACTCCGCATAACTAGCGAAAACAGGCGCACGCACCCATAGACGCGTACGTACGACGATCTCGAATGCCAATACGAAATTCTGCCGAGATCATCATACGTACGCGTCTATGCATGTGTGCGTCTGTTTTCACTCGTTGTATGCAGTCGACCTTCTGGTAGTATCTATTTTGTGCCCTAACTAACTTGTGAAAAAATCCCAACGAGTCACACTGGCTCGTTAGTTAGGGTGTGACTCGTTGGGAACAATCAACAAACGTCAGGAACTGTTAGTTTCCTCCTTTGTGCAAAAAATATACTAATATTCGTTGCGTTTATACACATATTTAGACACATTTTCTTATAGTAGCATTTTTAGTCGCCATCTGGGTCGCTTTTCAGTCGCGTCGGCTAAAAAATGGAGAAGACTTGACACAGTCACAATTTGGTTTCACAAAACTTACGTCGTCGTATTGTAACACTGTTCTCAGAATGTGTAGCGTGAAGTGATTTGAAACAGCATAGAAACCTCTTACTCTATTGAGAAGAAACCAAGGAGAATGACAAGATGGACTCGAAATACTCTATGGGATTTTCCATTTTGCGCACGCTATTTAGGCGGTGGGAAACTGATAAAATGATTTCTGATGAAATTAGGTTGAAAATGGCGAAACGATTGATTTTATTTTCTCAGTTTTAATTTAATTAAAAGTTTAATTACTATTGGTTTAGAAGTTGAAATCTTAAGGTAAGTATATTTTTAGTAGGCATTATAATTGTGATTATGGAGAAAAATTACTTTGAAAGGTTAAATTTGGTACCTATGTCTAAAGTTTTTTAGATCCAAGACGGAGCGCACTCCTTTATAACGGGTGAAGCAGGCCAAAACCACACCCCCGACACTTCATAGTCCTCGCTCAAGTTATTTACCTACACTCTCACGCGCGCATCTGGCTTGTCCACACACGCTTGTGTGTGTGCGTGAGCTAGTCTAGGGCTGGCAGCAAGCGTGTGAGCGTCGTCGATCGAGAGGGACAACATTTATACTCGTAGTCAGCAATTTACTTAAGTACTTTGGGCACAAACACAGGATTTTTAGGACATACGGGTTTCCTCACTATGTTTTCCTTTACCGTTCAGAAAGTGGGAAGTACTTACCTATAAGCAAATACGATGCGCATTATGTAAATTCCGAAAAACTCATTGGTGCATGCCCAACCGCGGATTGAACCTGGATCTCAAGATTGAGAGGCCAGCGTTCTACTCCTGAGTTACCGCCGCTTTTTCATAACTTTAAAAATAAATTAACATGAAAAAAATGGCTTAGTTCATCGGAAGGAAGAGAATTTTAAAAATCTACGTCTTATTGGTTGCTCCGTTTTCAAGGCATTCATATATACCACAATAACGAACCATATTGATTAAAAATCAGTATCGTAATAAAACAAAACAAGATTTATACTTGCGATTGTTGGCACTTGATGAAACATAAAAAGCATCTCGATTTTGAACACAAACACTTGTACTATTTGTTTCATAACATAAACAAATGTTATGAAACAAATAGTACAAGTGATTGTGTTCAAAATCAAGAATACAAAACAAAATACGTGCGCAGCCAAAGAGTGGTACTCGAGCTCTGCCTGCCTCCAGATTTGCCACTAACTTGCGGGGGACCGCGGGGGACGTTAAATTCGCGCGGGGAGGTGAGTGTCGCTTCTTTACGTAGTAATACTTTATATTCTCTGCCAAAACTGAGAAAGTTTCGTGTTAGTACTCGTCTTGAAACTCACACATGCGCAATCTGTCTTAGATTTTATTACGCTTCAATGTTGACAGCGCTCCGTTTTGAGTTATTTGGTCTGAGACTTTGTTTTTTGAGTTCTGACAATAGCTGCATTAAGGTCTAGAAAATCTTTCTCTTTATATTTAATTATTTATTTTAATTATATACAGAGTGGAAAAAAATCAAGGGCCCTGGAGGGGAACTACCTTAAATTCTTTAGTTAGCTCATCTTACTGAAAGAAAACATTCCTTTATTTTTTAAAAGAAACAAAACTGCATTCAAAGATATTCTGAAATCCGCTTGTCTCCACTTGGGAATCGAACCGACTAAAATTTAAAAAAATAAAACCTCGCTATTTTACTATACGAATCGGTAGGATGATTGTTTAGGATAAAATTTGTCTAATAAACATTTGGTCTTACACTCATCTGTTGTAAGAGATACCCATGAAATTAAATATTTATTACAAGTTCTTTATTAACAATACTATACCTAGTACTGTTCACTTGTAACAAGTAAATGACACGTTACAATTTTCTTATCTCTCTTACATCCAAAGACATCGTATGAAGTACAAGCTTGCTAATGTTATTTATCTTAAGTACCTTGTTGAAGACTTCAATAAGAATAAATCAATGCACAGCACAATTCCTTCTTGCACTAGGCGAACGTACTGACGAAAAGTTTAAAAAGGGAACGTATATTTTTTGCAACGCGCAGCAATAAATTTGAAGTTCGAACAATAACTTTCAACATTTTTAAAATCAATAAAAGTATTAGTTCGAATTTCAAATTTTGTTTTGTTTTGCTTTCATTCCGTGCTGTCATTGTGTAATAATGGCGTATCATTATTACTTTTCAAGTAAACAGTACTAGGTATTGTTAATAAAGAGCTTGTAATAAATATTCAATTTCATGGGTATGTCGTACAACAGATGAGTGTAAGACTAAATGTTTATTAGACAAATTTTATCCTGAACAATAATCCTACTGATTCGTATAATAAAATTGCGAGGGTTTATTTTTTTAATTTTTGGTTGGTCAGTTCCCGGGTGAGACAAGCAAATTTTAGAAGACCTTTGAATGCAGGTTTGTTTCTTTTAAAAAATAAAGGAATGTTTCCTTTCAATAAAATGAGCTAACTAAAGGATTTAAGGTAGTTCCCCTCCAGGGCCCTTAAATTTTTTCCACCTGTATATTTTTTATGATTTAGATTTGTTAAGGACACATACAGTCATTTATACATTTTAAATATCTTAAATTTAGCACAGACAAGGAGGTCCCTAAATCATCATCATCATCATCATCATCATCATCATCGTATGGCCTTTGTGTCCTGCATTGTTTTTAATTCTAAATAATAATTCTATAGCTTTGTAGAAAAACAATGCAGGTTATTTTGTTACATCGTTCGAAAATAATTATGTTCAAAGTATATATAATATAATCTAGGTACTATATCAAAAAAATATTTCTAATTTGAGCTGTAGTACTCTAGTATTTAGAGGGGTTGCAAAACAATCCACGACTTTAGTTTTTTTTGTATACGTTGCAGCTGCGCTTGAGGAAGGTGTTTTTGGAGTAGTTAGTTGAACTAAAACTAATATAAAACAATGTACCAGAATGCGAGGTTACACTACGTGGGACTTAAAAAAATATTTTTCCAAAGAGAGAAATATCTTATGTAGTACCAGCATTAAACTTTGCTCGTACGATAAACTCGATTAGTATAGCTAGAAAAACATTTGTTGCTGCGAGTCGGACTGGCCGTTTAGTCAGTGAGACAAATTTTAGGGGCGCATTTTGGGGTAGTTTTTATTCCATCGAGTACCAGCATGCAACCAATGTATTATTGTGGCCTTGACCAACCTGTGACGAAACCCCCTAGGTCTGCCTGGCCGTTTTTCATGTACGAACTATTTCCAAGACGACAATTCGGCAAAAAACATAAAATTGGTAGTCCGCAACTAAAAATGTATATAAAAAGAAAAAATACGTGCAATAATGATCAAATAATATATATAATATTATATATAATATAATATAATATAAATAATATAATGATCAAATAATATTTGTGGAGATATTTGCACTGATAATAAATAAGATTTATATTTAAATTTAAAACTACCAAGTGAGTTTACTTTTTGGGGGAGGGATATTATTCCAACATCTAGTTGCGGAGTCCTTGAAACTTCCACGGAACGCTGCTAAGTCATGCTGTGGAATAGAGAGCAAGCGAGAAGAGACAGATCTCGTGTTATACCTATGATTGTTGAGAGTATCATACAAATATGATGGACTATTGCATGAAACAGAATAACGAAACGAAGCTAAAAATATAAAATTAGCTTTATATTATGCTTTTTTATAAATACATATATTTTTGTAGTACCACATGCAAAGAAAATAGTCCCGATCTAAAAAGAGTTTGCAAAAACAGGAAACACAAAAATTTCACATTTTTGTTTTTTTTTTAAATATGGTTTTTGATAAACTAAGTTTCAAAATAACTATTCTAATTGAAAACAAAGATGAAAAAAAAATAAAAATAACAATTTTTACAAGTTTGAAGAAAATAATGTTTTTTTTTTCATTTTATTCGATTTTACCCCGTATATAAAGAAAAAAAAAATTTTGCCATATCTATTTATCACTTTTCTATCATACATCTAACTTCCATTTAAATAGAAAAAATCGCGTAATTAAAGTTTTCTTTTAAGCCTTATTTTTGCACAAAAGTAAGATTTTTATTACAAATACACAAGATTTTATACTAACCTCTTTAATCGTTACTCAGAATTTGTTATCGCCGATGAATTGATATTCAAAGTAATATAGGTACATTGTATCCATATCAATATCAAAATTTAGTACCAAATTAAAAAATCACACTACCTAATTTCCATCTCTGACCATTAGTGAAGGTTTAAGTAAAGAAAGGCCACTTAAAAAGTTCCTACCCGGAATAGAAAAACCCGTACCTACATGGTAAATGGCACAAGAACGTATACAATATTAAACACGTTACTTATAAAGCTTGCAAGTCACATTGATTGGTATTATACTGTTTAGCTAAGAAACTATTCCAAAACCTCTTATTCGGTCGTGAAATATAAATTCATTCAATGATAAGTACTAACATAAAATCAGGATTCATCCAGGATTTACATATTCTTGGCACGTCTTCGAAATAGTACAATAAAAAAATCTTTGTTTTTGCAACGAGGGACTGAGATTGATGTGCAACAATTACGGGATGCTCCCAAACTATAAATTTCGATGTGTTGCATCGACAAGAAGCTTTTTGTGATGTCTGCTATGCTAATATGTGTCTGGAAACACATCTTAAGAGAACGGAGATATATGGTATCGCTTTATATTTGATGGTCTCGAAGGAAGAAATACATTTATCTACTGAAATCTGAACTCCAGACAAAATACATTTGTCCACTGAAATCGAGAAAATGTGTAAATATTGCAAAGATGTAGTCTATCTGTACGCTTTTCATTTATCAGATAGTCTGAATAATACCTACATCAAATCAATTTTATTTATGTACGGTCAACAAAACAGATAAGTAAGCAAGTGACAAGTGGTTGATGAGATGAAGAATACTTAATTAATAGTGCCTGTGTGTATGTAATGACCAATCTCATTTATCACACACCTGTGGAGCTTAGGATCGAAGTGTTTTTGCTGGACCTGGTTACCTGTCTTTGTTGACTGTACACCAACGAAGGTAATTAGGAGTTAAAGCGTGGAAAAATAAATAAATATTCTCAAGAGTGACCATAACAACTGAGTACAATAATAAAATTAAAACGTGCTCTTCTATGTACTATTCTTCTAAATGTGAACTCTTCTCTATATTTAAAAATCAATACGAGTAGGTTATTATGTGTATAGATTACCATTAAGTATTCGTAAAAATATGCAGTCTCTTTAATTTAACAAAAGAAAAAATGTTTGATGTTACCTCCTACTTATTAAAAAGCTTTACATTCTCAAACTGATTGTATCAAATAAATAACGAGTGGGTGCATCTAAATAACGGGCTCAGTAACATAATGTTATTATTATAATACCTAGTTAATCACTCCAATGAAATCACTTGTCAGCGGCGACAATGGGTGCGTTGTGCAATATTGCGGTTCCCATGGGTGCGGGCGCAGTGCTCAGGGCCAGGGCCGGATTCCCACCCTCTCGTGAAGAGGGCTGCCAGTGCAGGCTGCAGTGATGCCGGGACACTCGACCTATTAGCGACGGACGGAACGGGTGATTCCGGGTTGCAGTGGTATTAGACTCAGTGCATCCTTCATGTTCGACCTTATTATTATTAACAAATGCTTTGGTTATTTTCTACGAATCTATTGATCGGAGTAAAAAACGGAGATGACGTCAATATAAACGAACAATTTTCCTTCTCTTTAAAGTACTAATAATATTATAGCTTTCTTTCAGACCAAGATCCATACAGTAGAAATAATACAATAGAAATTAATTAATTACATTACATTAATAAATAACATTTGTTCAAATGCTGTAAAAAATAAAATTAAACAGTAAACATTTACTTTATGAAACATAAACGGTCGATGACATAACATTTTTTTTAAAGTTCAAACGTTTGGTTGTATATGGATAAATTTTGTAGTCAAGCAAAAGACTTATCAAGAGGTACAAAAACAGTGGCAATTATACAAAAATTGTAAATAAAATTAAGCCAAACATCAAAACAAACATATACAACAAAATGCGTAGTATTTATGGTATAATGGTATGATCAAAAATTTGTAATACTACGACGTAGCAGATTTAGAAAGCGCGTAGCGATCACGCTAAGTAGCAGAAGGCAAATCGATTAAGTTATATTAGAATGAATCTGATTCAAAGCATCCTAATAATTTTAGACATACAATATATAAATAGACCACTGGTATAACTTTGATCATATCTGATCTAATCATACATGTCTAATAAACGATATTCCTAAAGAAACAAACCGGCGCAAATAAAAATTAAGTTGTAAGTATGTATTTTAAATTACACATCCACTGTGACGTTTTTTAGGGTTTCGTCAACGAAAAGGAATCCTTGTAACGAAGCCTCAGTGTGTTTTCGTATGTCTATAAATAATTTGTTTGCGGCATAAATCGTGAATGGCTGGAATTATTGTGCTATAAGTTGTAGAGACCTCGAGAAAATGAAGAAATTCGATACCAACGGTCAGTATATAATAATTTTAAGCATTTTTATGAATGTCAGCTGTTACATTTGAAGTCGGTTGCTATTTTTTTTATTAAAAGTAAATTTTACTTTAAAATAATGTGTTTTGGCAAATAAGCCGTATCCTCATGCAGATAATTCAAGTTGTTAGAATCAGCACGATGCACGTAAGCATTACCAGGGTATATTTTATTTACTTTGGCATTGCAGACTAGGAGGATTGAAAGCTGTTCCTTCGTGAAACGAGTCTTTTGTTGCCAAATTTGTTCAGTATGATCAGGAAGAATTAAAATCTAGCCTTCTATTTGTATCATAATTTTAGTAAGGGCTCAATGAAGATCATAAACAGAATAAAATGTGCAATTTTATTAAAACTGGGTCTAAGTCTAACCTCCGAGGGGAGGTTGGCCCGTTCGGCTGGTGGAGTACATACAACCCTCGGCCTAAGGGCATCTGCTCCGTGTCGTGGGAGTTCTGCACCAGCTCGCGTCAACAATAACACACAAATCAACCCGCTAGCCACTCTCGCAGCCCTCAGAATAGGGGCCCTGTGGAAGCTGTGGGAACCAGCCATTCAATTAATAATATCACTCGCGAAATCCCATCCGAATCTAAACCAACTCGAGGGCGACGGGTGGGATAATGGCTAGAGCAGCAATTGATGCACACTGACCGGAAACAGGCATCGTTTGTGTTAGATTTAATGAATATTTTGCAACATGGTACTTCATGAGAAGGGCGTCGGTTACAAAATGTTTCAACGTTCTATTTATTACTTTAATTTGAAGATTAAAACACGAAAACCCAATGGAAGTACTTATTTTTGCCATACCCATACATGAAAACTAATGAAGTAATTTAGCTAGGCAGAAATCGTGCAACTCATAAAATAAATGAATATTTGGATGATGGTGAAGCATGGTGTTACAGTCATAATGATATTTGTCATGGTAGTAGGTTATAATTTAATTAATTAGTATAAATTCTCTAAAGAGTTAACATTAATTAATTACAGACTGTAAAAGGAAATAGACTATATGAGACAGGTAGGCAAGATATATATGTTTTTCTTTTTTTAATTAAACTGAATTCCTGCTGTCTTGTATTTTCTTATCCCTTGGTTAAAGTAGATATAAGTCATTTGTTGTTATATTGTTATATAAGTTTTATGTTAAAAAAAAAAGATATGATCTTGCTAAGTTGGGCGGAGGTAGGCATGTATTTATATATGTAACCTATTATATTAGTATGTAGTATACACGATGGAATTTGGTCGGCCGCCTGGATTCGTGCTGGGGGCTCGGTTGGTGATCATTGAACCTTGTTCCTGGTCCCTGGCCGGGTCTCCGGTATGGGTTCGGGCGGCTGATTGGATTTTACCTTGTATAATATATATTTTACCTATCATTTTAATCGTAAATATATTGCTACATAAATTAAATAAACCTTTAATTTATCTGGGGGCACGGCAGTGCCCCCGCAAAGTCTCGCAGAAAAAACGCGGAACGGCCGTACCATCCTTTTCTCGAAGCAACTCACGGCACTTTCAACCCCCCTGTATCTTCGTTGTCAGTAAAGCTAGAAGTCTGAAATTTCAGGAACCAAGAGTACTTACTGATCCTACTTCTGACCCAAAATTACAACTTTTTACCTATATTTGATTACGAAATATCTCAAGTCAAAGTTCCCTTATTTTGTCACTGACTGACTGACACATCATCAAAAGTCTAAAGGTGTTCTAGCAGGCCTACAAACTTGAAATTTTGTATGCGGTAAGTGTTAAGTGTACATTGCAACAAAAAAATATAAAAATGTTATTTGCGGTTGGTAATTTTATATTTCCATACAAAGTCTATACAAAATGTATGTTTCCAGCTGCATCTATAAATTTGTATGACACTAGATGACGTTGCTGGTATGCTGCTTTGCATTAAGGGTCGGTATAATGTCAGATGCACAATTTAAAATGAGCATAAAACATTGTGTAACTTGGTCAATCGGTTTAATAAAAATAATATAGATAATAGACTATAGGGCTGATATTCGTGCAGAAGCAAAAACGCAAAAGCTTTAAGTTCGCTCGATAGAAAAAAATTACGAAGTTACCTCTATATTTCATGTTTTTCGAGTGTTAAAGGACCTTTTTTAAAACAGCTTGCCTTGAAATTTGTATTAAAAATAAGAAATCAAATGACCCCGTATAATTGCACGGGGATTTTGAATAATTCAGTTTCGTTTTCATTTAATTTAACATCTAAGAATTGGCGCTTACGTCGATTTATTCTGAGACAAGGCGGCGACAAGATATCTCGGTCGCACGCGCTTTTTGTTCCATGCTTTGTTTCGTCACTCACCCGTCGGTCAGTTGTGATCGCTCCGTTGAGACGGGAGGGCTACGTTTTTGCGCTCTCGACGTCCCGGTTTCGTAATTTAAATAAATCTCGTAATTTGAAACATGGGAAATAAATGCAACCAATGTAAAAAATGGAATAAAAATGTTTTACGAGTGAAAATAAAGCAGTGGATGAAAGTAATGCAAAGGTACGCCATTACTTAAGGTGGTAAAACCAACACAATTTCATACGATTTTATAATTGGATACATGCCCTAATTACTTCAAAACAGACTTCTCAAATATGGCTATAAAAATCAACAAAAAATCTAGTTTCCGCATATGCAATAATATTATTCGAATATTGTTTAATTATTACGCCATTAATAAATCAAAAGTAGTTAAAATTTGCAAGATTTTTGTGTGTATTGGTGAGACTTACGCACACATAGAAGTCCATGATAGGTCGTACAAATACGTTTCATTCATAAAACTTTGTTCCGATTGTAGCACAAAATAATAACTTACAATATTGTTAAATTTATTAACGATATAAAAAACAAATCAATGTCTCAGGTAAAATTATTTCAAATTAACTTCAATAAAAAAAAAACATTTCTTATTTTATTATTACAAAAATCGACTACCATAATTTCCTTAGAATGTATTTTTTTTATTTGTCACCGTACATTGTGTGAAGATTCGGAACGGTAGCGGCCATGTCAACATTGCATATTTATCACGTCAAGCGTTTTAAGTGCTAGCTTTTGACAGCAATTCACAACGCTAATCAGTCGCCATTGCATGAAGCACTCGATCTGTGTTGAACACAATAATCAACAATGGCTGACGCTCAACGCTCAACTGATTTCTTTCTGCGTAAACAAACGTGAACGAAATAGATTTTTAGAGATTCAGTGTGATAAGTACAGCAATTCGTTATAAATAGAGAAAAGAAAGTTATTTGAATGCCACCACGATGAAGCGTGCTGTTATCAAGCATGAATATTCCGGGCACAAAGTGAACAGCAAGCGTTCGAGAGCTGCCATGAAACGTTGCTATGGTGAAGAGAAAAGGTAAATATTTTATCACTATTTTGAAAATTAATTATGTTAGTCTAGAGTGTCGATAAGAGGGCACGACATACAACATCTTACCATGTTTACTCTAAAAATATTGTATTTCCTTCCAGTCGACCTGGCGCACAAATGAGCCGAAGGGTTCTTGTGACCAACCTAATGCTGCCATAGAAGTGCATCCAGAAGGAAGTTCTTCTAATCCTACACCTAAACGCGCCATCCGAACATATAAACAAAAATTGACAGACATGCCTCGTAAAAAAAAATGTCCTTTTACACCTACTCGTGAGGTATCACAGATTCGCAGGGACGGACGTCAGGCATGATGAACAGACAGCTGGACCCAGCAATGAACCAGTAGATATTATTTGGACACAAGATGCAGACATGGAGAAGCACGAATTAAGCATTGAAAAAACATGTGGTGTTTCTAGTCTTGAAGGCTTACAAGGCTATCGTATAGTAGATATTCAATATTTATTAAAATGGTCTTTGAAAATCCAAACTGAACACAAAAAACACTGCACTTGTGGCCACTTGGAGTTTGTTCGAGAAGAAAGAAATGGACTGAGTAGCACTTTCCAATTTAAATGCAACACTTGTGATCAAATTTATGTAGGAAAGACGGAGGGTGTCGAGAAAATCAACCAGTCATTTGTGTGGGGAATTCTAACCGGAGGGAGTTATTATGCCCAAAGTGACAATTTGCTTGCCGCTATGGATATACCCACGATTTCACAAAAAAAGTATGCAAAAACTGAATTACATTTGAGAAAAGTATGGGAAGAACACTAGTATAAAGAAATGCTAGAAGCTGGAAAAAAAGAAAAACAAATTGCCGTTGAAAAACGGCACATATGCTCGGATGGAGTTCCATATACCTATAACAGTACATGTAGATGGAGGCTGGTCAAAGAGGTCTTATGGACACAACTTTAATGCCAATTCAGGAATAGTAAGTTTAGTTATTTGATAAGTTTTAGTTCTGATTTCTTGAACGAGCGAGCAAAGTTTTCTGATAAAGTCTATTTGAACAATCTGGTGTTTTATATGTATGTATGTATGAATTGTTGTCTTTATCTCTTTATAGCTCTTTACCTATAGATTGTTTAATTTTCAGGCTTGCATAATTGGAAAGGAAACAAAAAAATGCTTGTTTTTGGGCATAAAAAATAAATACTGCAGCATGTGCAATATTTATTATCTCATGCAGTATATTCATCAAAGCCTTACTTTACGTTGTAACTTAATATAATATATTTTTTTGCAGGTATTGTTGAGGGTGAAAACGCCATTGTGGAAGTAAAATGCTTTTCTTCCGTTGCAAGATTGTCAAAGACACTGGAAGAAGTAGCACAAACAAAAAAAACTTTTCACTAACATTTAGTAACAGCCGCCTGGACGTTAATAAAAAACATAATTACTATTACCAAGTATGTGCTCTAGCTGTATATATAATATAATATAATATAATATAATAAATACTATGAATTTGTTAATAAATAGGTACTAAGATAAATACTTTTTTTTTCAGATCCAGGGACAATTGAAAGTGGCTCAGAGAGACAAGTGCTACCTGATTTGCTTTTTGGACGTTGGCAGCCCTATAAAAGTAATAATAATTCAAAAAGATGATGAGTTCATTAAAAACATGATTCCAAAACTGAGTGACTTTTATAGAAGATGCGTTTTGCCAGAAATAATTTTAAGGAGAGTACCTGCTAATCAAAAATGCTTGGAGCCTAAATAGACATTAGTGTAACAAAATTTAACTTATTTGACAGGACTTAACTTAATTTTAGCATTTGTCTTTTTCTTTCTGTATCGTAAAGACATATAAAAATATAAAATAAAACAATTAAATATTCACTTTGGGTTTTTACTTACCAATTATTCCTTTCATATTTTTTTTTTTTTAGTTTGTTCTATTTTTACATTAACATAATTCGATAATTGGAAAATGTGAAAAGCTTTTGAATACCATTATTAATCATATTTCTTGATAAAGATGAAAATTTCCCAAGTATTGGAAAAACAACTTATGTCAAGGTGTAATTATTGATTTTTTGTAAATATTGAAGAACAAGTTGTATATTTACTCATTAAATTTGATATAAAAATGAAAACTGTAAGCTAATATGTATTATGGAAAATGTTTTTTGCCTCTGTTGTAAATTTGCAAAACTTGACATGTGTTGTTTTTCCTCGAGACCCTTCAATTAGTGTAACCCATTCTGTTATCGATTTTCGATAATAATTGGCAAACAATAGACATAAAGCCCAATCACGCCTTGTGAAGTTAGAGTTAGACGGACTAGTGTTAGTTAAAAAAAATTTGAATGTTTTTTTTTTTAAACCTTTCGTTATCAAAGGGAAGTGCTTCATGAGCTGATGGTAAACATATTCTACATTTCATTTCAGCCATTCGTTTAAAAAAAAAAATCAAACACGAAAATTCCTCAGCCGTTTCCTGAATGAAGGACTTAGTATTGTTTGGAGAACGTTTTTTTTTTTTGGAAACGAGTGCTTGAAATAAAGTGGTGCTGTACCAAGTACATTTTTACAATCAGCTTATGAATCCCTTTCTTTTGAAACGACACGAAAGTTTGCAGTAAAATAAATAAAAGTGTCCATACAAAAAATTATGTCGTTATTGAAAACTTATCAAAGACACATTAGCAGAGGTTTAATTCAGAGAACAAAAAATAGTGTCGATCAGAAAAGCGGCTCGGTCTTCGGCGGACTTCGGCCTCGCCAAAGACACTTTCCATGGTGATCAAATTAGATATGATGAGTATCAAAAATACTCCAAACCAGAGTCAGCTGTTTACGTACTAAAAAATTACAGATTTGATACGACTGGGACGTAATATATTCGTCGGTGAAACGCGGGTGTATCGAGTGTGGACTGTGACTTGCATTTCACAGTTCGCACACGGAACACCTCTGACACCCCTTCGGTGATTCATGTCGTGACGATATATTAATATTATTATTGATACGACTATATAAAAAATTAAGGCAGGCGAAGCCGCGGGCAAAAGCTAGTTCAATATAATCCCGCTGTGAAGAATATGTGATAAATAAATCATCTTGTTTTTTTTTTTATCTAAATTTTGATAAATGTTTGTTTCATACCAATGCTGACAACAATTGTATAATACTCGTAATCTAATATTTTGTCTTGTTTTGCAAAGTCAATACGTTGCCGCTCTGCTTCCTCGGTAAAATACGGAGCGGCAACGTTTTACGTTTTGTATCGATTTGATTTTTATGAATGAATAAACTCACACATTGGCAGAACTGCCTTTACTAGTGTGCGTATTAGTTTGACAACTAATGAATTTATGAAACATTTGGAAGTGTAGTAAAAGCAAAGGGATTTCACATTTATTATCACTCCAAAGCGTCGTGAAATAAATTGCTTTATCCGCATATCAACTCAATTAATACCCAAAAGCAACAATAACAGGTATAATCATTAATTTGTTCTAGTTTCTTAGAGCGTGGCGCCATCTAACATTCTGAGCTCATTTCTGTTTACGGCTTTACCACCTTAACAAAATAAGTAGATAGGTCATGTTTTATTAAAGATGTTGAACTAAAGGTTGTCTCAATGGACTAATGAATATCGCTATGTTTTTCGTCTGAGTTATTTTTTTTAGCTTACAATTTAATATCACAATAAATATGGTTGATGGATGTGGAAGAGGCGAAAGAGTTGTGTCTGGATCGTAGCAGATGGAAATCTGTAGTCTCTGCCTACCCCTCTGGGAGACTAACAAAACCTTATCTCACCATCACCATCGCCATCGCCATCGCGATCCCGATCGCGATCGTGATCGTGGTCGTGATCGTGATCGTGATCGTGGTCGTATCGTCGTATCGACGTATCGTCGTATCGACTTATCGACGTATCGTCGTATCGACTTATCGTCGTATCGACGTATCGACGTATCGTCGTATCGACGTATCGTCGTATCGACGTATTGCCGTATGGTCGTATCGTCGTATCGACGTATGATCGTATCGACGTATCAACGTATCGACGTATCGACGTATCGTCGTATCAACGTATCGACGTATCGTCGTATCGATGTATCGTCGTATCGACGTATTGCCGTATCGTCGTATCGACGTATCGTCGTATCGACGTATCTTCGTATCGTCGTATCGACGTATCGTCGTATCGACGTATCGTCGTATCGACGTATCGTCGTATCCTCGTATCGACGTATCGTCGTATGGTCGTTTCCTCGTATCGGCGTATCGACGTATCGGCGTATCGACGTATCGACGTATCGTCGTATCGACGTATCGACGTATCGTTGTATCATCATCGTCATCATTATCTTTGCAAGTATGACTTTCGAAAAATAAAATTTTGAAATATAAAAATTAGATGCAAACACAATTACGCAAAAAAATTCCATTGCGAACTAACCGTTTTGTCAACTGGGTTGAATTTTGTACATCGTAGATGCATTATACTTATTATTGAAAACTAGCACGTGCACGGGTTAATGACCGCGGATCCACACCGCTCGTGGGAGCTAAGAAATAGCGCTCGCGGCCGGTGACGGCCGGTCGCGCAAACAGTTGAGGTGCGGGGATGCGGGGGCAAAATCACTAATTTGTCCAGGTTTATACGCAGCCTTAAAGACGCCTAAAACGAAAAATTCTACGTTAAAGTTAAAGTGCGAAAACTAAAAAATAAAACCGGTAAAGTGCGAATCTGACTCGTCCATAAAGAGTTCCGTACCCCTACACAATACGGGTATGGAACCCTAAAAGTAAATAACAACAATATAGATGCCATAGCAACATTAAGGCGACAAAAAACAAAGCGATAAAACGGTAGCGCCTGACAAACAATTCGGTACCTTTTTAGTACGGGACCCAAATTTTCATTATTTTACTTTAAAGTATTTACTACAGACTGCCCAAAGTTTAAACTTTTACTTGTATGTTGTATTACCGTTCTAAAGATAGAGCCTTTGTTATAATAATCTGTTCCTTGGGTAAGGCACCCTAAAAAGGGTGGCTTATAATGTTCCACATATTCACAATATTAGTCTATTTAAGAAGAAAATATCAACATTTCGTAATTAAGTCACTAAAAAAACGGTAGTGTGCGAATCCGACTCGCGCATAAAGGGTCCCGTACCCCTACACAATACGGGTATGGAACCCTAAAAGTAAATTGCAACAACATAGATGCCATAGCACCATCAAGGCGACAAAAAACAAAGCGATAAAACGTAGCGCCTGACAAAGAATTCGGTACCTTTTTAGGAAGGAACCCTAATTTTTATTATTTCTTATTTTACTTTAAACTAGTCTGCCTAAATTTTCAACTTGTAGGTACTTGTATGTATAACCGTTCTAACGATAGAACCTTTGTTATAATAATTTGTGCTTTGGGTAAGGAACCCTAAAACACATTTAGTCTATTTAAGAAGATAAATATCAACATTTCGTAATTAAGTCGCTATTAAACCGGCTAAGTGCAAGTCAGACTCGCTCACGAAGGGTTCCGTACTACCATCACACAATATGGGTACGAAACCCCAAATCATTATGGTAAATACCAACAATAAAGATGACATAGCAACATCAAGGCGACAAAAAACAAGGCGCTAAAATGGTAGCGCCTGACAAACAAATCAGCACCTTTTGAATACGGAACTCTAATATTTATATGCCCAAAATTGTTGTTTTATAAAGAGAGCTGAAACAAATAACATCGAATAATTGGACCCCCCTTGGATTTCCATTTATTGAACTTTTTATGCTGTGATAGGGGCCATATTATTATTTGCCGTGATAGAGGACAATGTAACATATATTATGTGAAAATATTTACGCGCTACCTATAACGGCTGAAGCTGTAGACCCATGTGATAGATGGATAGACAGCGGAGGATTAGTAATAGGGTCACGGAACCTAATGATACGGAACCCTAAAAATCAAGGTAAAAGGTTATTTATCAAGTAAAGCTTTAAATATATTAAAGGAAAAATAAAGCGGCTAATGTTGTTTTATTTGTATATGCATCCTCTATGATGTAGGTATTTTGAAATGTCTATGTACTCGTGTGTCATTCCAAAAAGACCAGGTGTAGCTCATTATTCTGAGAGGCTCATTAAAACATAATAATGTACTCTGTGGCTTAGACTGACAAGCCTGCCTTTCACTTCATGGTCAAAAGAAATTTTAACCTGCCTGTTGCATCTAATTGTGGATAATAGTAATAATAACTTACCGTAAAAATTAATATTGCAATGGAACCTGAAATATTGTACATAAATGAAAATCCTTGTCCACACCTAGTTGTCCCTATACCTGGAGATGGTTCATGTTTGTTCCATTCTTTGTCATTCTCTATGTATGGGAACATTAAGTCGTCATATGATATTAGGTGTGCGGTAGTCGAGTATGTGGTAGCGCATTGGGATGAAATGCAACTTTATACGTGTGACGAGCGTGGAGACACATGCACTCGACAGCAATGATGAAAACTACCACCTACGGTTCCGTATCCGAACTTATGGCAGCCACCGCTTTGTATCCATTTATGTTCGAGGTTTACGAAAATGTCCGTTTGAGAGGATCTTTCGGTGGCGATCCTGGGATGCCAGTGAAACGTTTACGATTCTCTGGTAGTTTCTTAGGTGGTCATTATGAAATGCTCCTTCCCGATACTAGTTTCTCAGGAGTATGTCCTAATGATCAGTTAAAGGGAGTGGGTTTTAAGAAAATCCGCAGCTGACGTGCAAGAAATATTACCCGAGAAGAAAAAAAGGACGACTACCTACAAAAAGAAATGAGATCCCATCAAAAACATAAAATGTACAAAAATGGCAAGTCTCGCAACGCAATCCTTCCACCGTAAAAAGTTGTGAGATCTTATGTAAAGCCAAGTCTGCTATTTTAGTTTTTATGGAAGCACCTTTTTATTTAAGTTAGTATGGGAGCTCCTATTTAACAAATTTATCATTAATTGTTTCCTATTTAGTTACCTACCAACATTAAGTGACTGTATTAATATTAGTCATCTTTATTTTCTAATAAAATATGGTGACTTTGCAATCGCAGAGCACAAATAAAGCACTGATGCGTAGAAATATCTTCTCAAATCGTGAATAAATTGGTATTAGGTAGCTGATATGTTGTATATGTTGCTGTGCGATTGCGAAGTCACCATATTTTATTAGAGAAATAAAGATGACTAATATTAATACAGTCACTTAATGTTGGTAGGTAACTAAATAGGAAACAATTAATGATAAATTTGTTAAATAGGTGCTCCCATACTAACTTAAATGAAAAGGTGCTTCCATAAAAACTAAAATAGCAGACTTGGCTTTACATAAGATCTCACAACTTTTTACGGTGGAAGGATTGCGTTGCGAGACTTGCCATTTTTGTACATTTTATGTTTTTGATGGGATTTCATGTACATTTATTATTTTATTACATATATTTTCTTTATTAGATTAAATTTGACGCGTAAAAAGTGTATATATCTATACCTGCTTTGCAAAATAAACTATTTGAATTTGAATTTGAAAAAAATCGTTTTTTTTAAAACTTGATGATGTTATTCAACAAATATTTCAAAAATATGAGTGAATTTTACGTTTTAATAGGCACATAGTTTTTTAAATTATGCATCTTGACGACAAGAATCCCCGAGCGAGAAGCGTTCCCGGGTATGGACTGTGAATTGCTACTCCATATTCGTAAGTCCACGTTTCACCAACGATTACTACGTCCCAGCGTAATGGGTGGTGAGGCCGAACTTCGGGAACAAATGTGGGCCGAATGTTTAACGTAGTATATAAAATGTTTATTTATAATTATTAATTTTTAATGATTTTTCTACATATATCGGATAATTTTGCTTTTAGGGTTCCGTACCCAAAAGGTAAATCGGACTTCTATTAATGTCACTCCGCTGTCCGTCTGTCTGTCTGTCTGTCACGGGTCTCTAGCTCTTAGACGGAATGAGATAGAAACCTCAATTTTTTAAATATTGTGTTAAATGTTTATCCAAAATAGAATTTTGAATTTAAAATGTTATTAAATGATTTTTTAGGGAGGGGCTTATACTTCATGTAATGAAAGCGAAAAAAAATTTTTTTTTATCTTCATTGTCTACCTAGAGCTCATTAAGTAGAGCATAAATATAATATACATTTTTTAATCTTAAAAAATAAAGAAATGGGGGATATCAAAGTAGCCATTTTTAGACCATTTTTGTTACGGGGTCTATCTCAAAGGCCAAAGCAGTTTGAAATTTGAAATTTCTGTATATTATATTTACCATATTATTATGCTGTATTTAAACAACAAATACTAAAATCCCCGATTTATAATGTAGTTTTAGGGTTACGTCCCCGAAAACTCACCCAACTTCATTTTGCAGTTTGTTTCATGAATTTTGTAATAGACTACAAGCAACGTAAATGTGATTATGTCTGACAGAATAGAGCATTACCTAAAATTAAATAAATATTTAGTTTGAAATAATTGCTCATATGTACGGAACCCGAAAAGTGTGGGGCCCGACTCGCATTTGGCCGGTTTTTTTTATGGAAATTGTTTTCTGATGGAAAGCTTCAATGAGACCCTAGGATGAAGACGCGTGTGTTTGTCTGTGTAAAATCCACGGAAGTCGGTAATGGATGAATGACTGATACTACACGACGTGTCATATACCGGCTTCCCTTGACGTCATGCCGGAAAACGGCGAGTCATATACCGGCTTCTCATGACGTCATGCCGGAAAACGGCGAGTCATATACCAGCTTCTCATGACGTCATGCCGGAACACGACGTGTCATATACCGGCTTCTCATGACGTCATACCGGAACACGACGTGTCATATACCGGCCTGTCAAGACATAATATAAGTACTTCTAATAATAAGAAGAATATCCTGACAAATACAAGTGTTAGACGATGGACGTGGTGTGTGGTAGACAAGGTGCGGGGCCACCTGACGTCGTCGTGAGGAACCGCGCTGCGTGACGCGATCAGATCAGCTAACCGAGGGTTGTGGGTCACGGGCTGCTTCTTCATTATCTAATGACAATGCAATGGCGATGCGTACCTCAAAATGGCAAATGCACAAATTCAAATGACCAGTTCACATTGCTTAACTAGGTCAATCGGTTTAATAAAAATAATATCTACTTTCGATGGGCATGTCTTAGCGAAAAAGCAAACGCTTTAAGTACAGTCGAAAGAAAAAAAAAACGGTCAAGTGCGAGTCAGACTCGCAAGTTCCGTATTGTGGATGAAAAATTTAATTTCGTCATTTTGTTTTCATGAATTTCTCGATCACTGTATTTATAATACCGACTTGTATCTGATATACCTACATTATATAAATTTAAGACAAAATTTGAAAAAATATGTATAATTAATGTTATTTAAGTTAATTGTTGTAACAATTAAATCCCACTTAATAGAATAGTTGATACATAAAAAAAAATTATACATAAATTTAAATGTAAATGTAAACAAATGTAAATTTGTATAAATATAAAAGGAACGAAAAAAAAAAATTGATCGAAGTAAAAGATTTCAGCGGACGCATTCCATAGTCAACAACAAGGAACACTTATAGTTTCGCCATGTCTGTCTGTCTGTCTGTCCGCTTAGAGAATATTAGTACTAGAAAGCTGTAATTTGGCATGGGTATACATGTTTATCACGCCAATAAAGTAGTACAGTAAAATTTTTAAAAAGATTTTTTTTTTAGCGTACCTCCCCTACACGTAAAATGGGGATGATTTTTTTTTTCGTCTATCCCCTAGTGTGGGGTGTCGTTGGATAGGTAATTTAAAAATATTTGGGTTGTGAGAAGACTAATTTTCGATCCAGGGTTCCGTTTGCGAAATATTAAGCTTAAAAGTGTTAATTTTTGTTAGAGTCAAGTGTCCCCCCCCCGTCCCTGCCAGCGAAACGGTTGTATTTGGAGAGGTGAAAAAAATCACGGCAGTAGTATACATAAAAAAATTAAAAGAAAAACTATCACAACTAAGTAGACTTTATAAGTTAACGAGTAGAGATCGCGCCACGCTTTTGGTCCCCTCTAAACACGGGGCGATTCGCATCAGCAGGAACAAAATGTATGGGCCGTTCTTGGGAAGAGCAACTTCCGAGCGTACTAGAATTTTGGCGCGATCTGTATTAGTCGACAAACTTATAAAATGTACTTGGAGTAGAAGTCCGCATATTCTGCAGGGCAACTACGGAACCCTACACTGCGCGTGGCCCGACACGCACTTGGCCGGTTTTTTTAAATTTCATAATGAATTCAACTTACAGTAGTTAAGAAAGATAATATGAGCATTCCGATGAAGACGGATTATAACATTCCTATATGGTCTGTTTTTGCAATCAGCGGTTCAATTATTTTTTCTTCTACTGGCGGTTCTCAGAATAGGATTTTGGGATTCAGCAGGAAAGAGGAGTTTTTAGGGTTCAGCACCCGAAGGGTGCCAAACGCAAACGGGACTCTATTACTAAGCCTATACTCTGTCTATCCATCTATCCATCCGTCTGTCCGTCCGTCTGTCGCTCTGTCCATACGTCCATCTGTCTGTCCGTCTGTCTGTCCGTCCGTCTGTCCGTCTGTCTGTCCGTCCGTCTGTCCGACTGTCCATCCGTCTGTTCGTCCATCTGTCTGTCTATCCGTCTGTCCAACCGTCCGTCCGTTCATCCGTCTATCACAGGGGTCTACGCTACGGCTTCAGTAAAAAAACCAGCCAAGTGTGAGTCAGACTCGCGTACCTAGGATTCCGTATTCTGTAATTTCTTTTTTTTGTATCATTTTTTCGTGAATTTCTCAACCGCTTTATTTTTCCTATAATCTTTACGTAAACACATATTACCATGACTTTTTCATATTTTTCGGTCCACCGGTTTCGGAAATACCAAGAATATTTTTACAATCATTTATAATTCAATAGATCTGAAAGTGATGTCTCCTCAGTATCATCACAAACGAACATGTACCCCGAGGGAAGGGACACGGACCATAAGTTTTTCGATTACATAACGCGCGTGTCGAGCCCCGAGCCAACTGTCACCGTCGCGTGCCGCCTTAATAAGCTCTTAATGAAATTAACGAGTGTGCCCAGTGCCATATCGGCGGGGATGACCAACAAAAACACAACAATTACAAGTTCGTCTGTTGCCCGATACGGTACGCTACCTTCCGCTGTTATCGAATAAATTACACTGCATGTGGAATGCGCCGCCCCTATAAATGGAAACGAATTACTAAATTAAAACAGCCAATTTGAAAGCTTTTACGATATATGTACTTAAATTGCTTTACCATTCTAAGTGAATGATTTAGGATCACCGTCAGTTTGTTATGCAACATAATAAAAATTCATGTTTTCATTCATGTTGATTTCTTTTGAATAGACATATTGAAAATTCTAACACTTATTTCCTTTAACTTTTATGCACTCGTATTCTCGTATCTAAGGTGACTTTGCATGATATAGCCAAATTCATACTGGAGACTCCGTAATCCGTAAAAGACGTTACATTTACAAAACAATTGAAAACATTACTAAATACAAAATGCTACTACTCACTGAATGAATACTTAAATGATAGATAACAATAATTTTAATAACCTTAATCCATAAATAAATACTATCATTTACATAATTATAAGTACTAAAGTGTTTGTAAGTAGATTGATTAGTAATACTATTATTAATATCTTATTAATTACTACATAGAGTACATAGTATAAAACAAAGTCGCTTCCCGCTGTCTGTCCCTATGTATGCTTAAATGTTTAAAACTACGCAACAGATTTTGATGCGGTTTTTTTTAATAGATAGAGCGATTCAAGAAGAAAGTTTATATGTATGATACATGCCCATGCGAAGCCAGGGCGGATCGCTAGTACTATTAAGTAAAGTAAATAATGTGTGTCCCCTCCTCATTGTCATTGCTTTTGCTGTGCCCCTACGGGGTATCACATGATCTCAAAAAAAACTTGTCATCTTTATTATGTATGTGATAACGTGAATAAATAGTTTGAATTTGAATTAAGTAGTCCGGACCAAGGTTCAATGACCCTTTCTGTCAAAAACACAAAATAAAATGTAGGCTTCTCTAATTTACTCGGGGTTGTTCTTACAGCATAGGACCACAAATGTAAGGGTCATTGAACCTTGGTATGACCACTTACCGAGTCTTCAGAATGAGTTTGGCTATACCATGCAAAGACACCTTATATTCAACAAAATATTTACCTAGTGTTCGACGGTACATTCATAAAGTAAAGTTCCCAAACCTGATATAAATAAAAGTGAAAAGAAGGGGGAGTCGTGAACCATCACTACACCGATAACATCATCATAATATGGTTCGAAGTTGACGTTGCGAAACCGTGGGTCAACAAGCGTTAGTACAAGGCACTGCTTTATTTGTTGCACTTGAGCCTACCTATCTGTTGTGGAAGATTACGAGTGATATGTAGATGTGGAGACCACGTGGGATCTCGGCAATAAAGGTCTTCTTTGTAAATAGAATGAAGGGATTCACACATCGGCCGTTGTTTACCTATGGCCTGCTTAATGTCCCCAGGTCGGGCCCTTCATGTGTTCAGCTTGAAGACGTAAACACGTGCGACGTGAACAAACACATGTGCGAACATGTTGGGACTGTTCGGAATCGGCTCCTTTTGCTGATTAGATAACGTGACATGACACTTTAACGCAATTAGCACGGGCGATTGAGTGATTTCATTTTACGAGATTTTTTAGTCTTTAGTAGCGGCTTTATGAAGAGTGCTTGCTTATACACTTTTCTATTATCAAGTACCTATTTATTATCTACACATCGAAGGCAAATGAGGAAATCACTGGCTATACAACGAAATTCCGAAAGATGACGAATATTTCAATCAATCACCTCTTCTAACTGAAAAAATCTAGTGAGATGTCGTTTAACTAAACTGAATCTAGTAAGAAGTCGAAACAATCGATAAATTCAAATCGATTTCCTCTAAGCACAATACTTATAGTAAAGTAAACGTTCGAAAAGTTTTCAAAACTTCCAGATAACTTTCCAGCACCCGTAGCACAATTTTAAATCGCGCGTCACGCGACTTACTGTGCTACGGGTGCAGGTAAAGCTACAAGTGAATGACTGACTGATCAACAACAAACATCACGTCAATAAAATTGAACTTTTTATTTCATGAATATGTCCTTATGAATCTCTTAATGCTAGATTAGCTAGATTTTAGGGTTCCGTACCCGAAGGGGCTTATACTAAGACTCCGCAGTCTGCATGTCTGTCCGTCTGTCACAGGAGTCTACTACACTGGACGTTTTTATCGGAGCTAATTTCCTTCGAAAACATTCTGTCAACGACAGCGGTGTGCGGGGTTGGTGCGGGGACAAATAACTGCGTCACAATAGTGTCAATACCGCTTTATTATTTATCGATAAATTATTCAAAAATGTAGTACAAAACCTAAACTCTAATCGAGTGATCTTGTGAATATGTATTATTAATTATATCTATGACAGATTCCTCGTAAAATTTTTATAGAATAAAACACATAAGAAAAATTAAGGTGTTAATTATTTTTTTATTGACACAGTTTGTTAATGACAACACAAAATATGAGCAGAAGTGAGCAAAATGACAGTATACAAAAAACTGCCCGTAAATGACAATAGTGTAGCATGTATAACTTAGGGTAATAATTGACACAGAAAATAATGCTCCAGGAATTGCCCTGTAGCAATATATTCGTATAATACGTTTTTAGGGTTTCGTACCATCACACAATACGGGTACGGAACCCGTATTCCGTACTCCGTACGAAACCCTTTATGCGCGAGTCCAACTCGCACTTGGTCGGTTTTTTTCTAATAATCTTTCATTTTGTATATGAGACACGTGTGCTCATTTCCCTGCTAAAGGTGAGTCCACACCGCCCCACACCAAGCCCTCACATGAATTATGATTGTCGTAAAAATCTTCAAGCTCTCGTATTCGAAATTTGAATGAGCGTTTAAGCGGACACGCGTTTCCTGTCGTCATCATTGTGAATTTGGTAGAGTTCGTTGAACTTGCACACAAATAATCGCCTTTCAAGGGGTGTAAATTACAAACTAAGCAGAGTACATTCCAAAATACATTACCAAGACGCGACATTAGGCTTTGCTTGTTCTAGTTACAAACAAACTACAACAAAACAACAACGGATACCTAGATTGTTTTGTTTTTCTATATTTAACTCTAGAAATTCATAGATACGAGTAGGTATCTTATTTTTTAACGCAAGTGCTCGTAAAGGCCCATTTTTTACGCATCAAAACTGAACAGAAAGTCGATTATTTTGCCCTAGAGCTTTATTATTATTATTGTTTTCATTTATTTACGAGAATTTGGGTAACCTGCAACCTTTTCTGTGTACCACAAATGTTATACTTTTTTTTCCCACTGTTTAACCGCTCTGGGTACAGTCCTTTTGAGCCAATCATAATTTAAAGTTCACAAGATTAACTATACAAGGTGAATTTGTGAACATCGTCCAAATTCATACTTGAGCCTTGGTGAGTGATCAGCATCATGAACCAATAACAATTTTTGTAAAATTCATAAAATGAAATTTCGACTCCCCATAGAGATTCACTCAGGACTGGGAGTGAATTACTATGGGAATTCGAAATTTCATTATACGAATTTCGCAAAAATTGTTATCATTTCATAATGCTGATCCCTTACCAAGCCTCTAGTATGAATTTGGACGATGATCAAAAAGTCACCTTGTATTTGTTTTATTTCCTCACACTATGCATTGAAAAACGTAGTATGATACACGGGCGTAAGAGCAATAAATTACTCGGTTACGTTTAACTCGTAATTTATTCCTTTTCGCCCTTGTAGCATAAACTACTATTATCACTCTTAAACTGATCTTATCTAATTTAAATGGACCCATAGACCATGTTAAGCTAATGCAACTTTCATCTTCAAAATTTTCTTATAAGATTCGACTTTATCTATCTTTAATAGATAACAATAAAATGGTAAAAGATTGTTATCTTTGGGATATTTTAAATGAATTGGATTATTATTATAGGGCAATTTTTTTTTATTTGTCTATCTGTCGTTAATAGTCGTTATGTTCCGTTTTAATCGGAGAACCACTCAATGGATTTCGATGCGGTTTTCTAGCACATTACTTAATATTTAGGTTGCAAGATAGATAAAGTGGATATTTTTATTCAAACAAAATAATACTTAAATAACATTCAAATACTTAAAAATCTACCTACAAAATAAAACTTACCTAAATCAAAACACTAACCTAAAACCCTTATAAAACCTATACCTTAAAAAAATAAACTAAATTAAATTAAAA
Organism: Ypsolopha sequella; assembly: GCA_934047225.1. Classification (NCBI taxonomy): domain Eukaryota; kingdom Metazoa; phylum Arthropoda; class Insecta; order Lepidoptera; family Ypsolophidae; genus Ypsolopha; species Ypsolopha sequella. The sequence continues at coordinate 13,643,970 of OW203992.1, forward strand.
ATCCTATCTAGATCGCCACCGTTATGTGGAAGGCTACCTAGAAGGCTGGCAGCGTTTCTTCTTTGAATGGCCACACTGATTCTCTGGGCAAGATATATATATTAATATTATAACACTATAATAGTAATCATGGTTAACAAATAGGCTATAAAGGTGTTCATATAATAACTCATTATATAATAATTTTATCTTAAGAGGCCCCTTTACGCCTGGAATTCATACAAAAGGTAACAACTGAATGTGAAGTCAACAGCTTATTTTCTTCATATTTTTTTTCATAATTATAATCTAGCGACATCTATCTCCGTCTTTGTATAGCCCTAAAAGCAAAATTTGATGAAACTTCGTCATAATAGCTGTCAGGCAGGATATCGTGAATGTTGCCTCTTTTTACGCAAAAGTTTGGCAACTTGTATAATTTTTATCTATACTGAAAATAAAAAACGAGAGAAATAAAGACGTCAAGAAGACTAAGTTTATTTACTTTTCTATAAATAAACAGTTACCGTTTCATGGAAAACAGTTTTTACCCGAAACCATTTAACAAATTCGGTGCTTTTTGAATATCTCGCCATCTTGCACCTCTTGATGAGAGATGGGTCGGAGTGCAGTGTTGGGGGAAGGAAAGCATATATAGAGATGTGTGCAAAGTTTAATTGAGAACATAGCCATCAAGGCGTCACAAAAACTTACAACGGCAGCTGAGCGGGACGGCCCAACTTAAGCGCAAACAAAAGATACACTGATTGAAAGACACTTCGACGCGAGCGACGCCGCGGGCAAAAGCTATAGTATAGTATAATAATATGAAACACATTGTTGCTCTGCAGAAGGAGGGTCTACACTACAGTAATCTCGGAATGACGTGCTACATATGCAGGTGGAAGGATTCCGTTGGGGCTGAGACTTTTATATTTAGCTGTGGCGACGGGGGTTCCATTAATACAAAAATATCTTTCAGATGCAGGACATTTACATCCTTATATATCTATACAAATAAAGAGAGTGCTTACTCGTTAATTTGGAATGTTACCACAGAACAAGAACTATACAAGTGACTTTTTGATCATCATCCGAATTCATACTGGAGGCTGGTAAGTGATCAGCATCATGAATCGATAACAATTTTTGTGAAATTCGTATGATGAAATTTCGACTTCCCATAGTAATTCAGGCCCGGTCCTGAGTGAATCACTATGGGGAGTCAAAATTTCATCCTATGAGTTTTACAAAAATCGTATTGGTTCATGATGCTGATCACTTACCAACGCTCAAGTATGAATTTGAACGATGTTCACAAATTCACCTTGTGTATTGATTATACTCGTAATGTCAAAATTAACTGCCGAGTTGTCAATTTCCCGTACTTGTTAGAATTTGATGAAAAAATTTGTCCCTTTTTTGAAAAAAAGGTTTGAAAGCCTTTTTCACAGGTTTGAGCTTATTTTGTTATACCGAAACATCGCGCGCTCTCTAAAATCACGTTTTTCACAAAAAAAAGTATTTACGGTTAAATAAAAAAAATACATTTTCTTTAATTTCCTATAATATTCATTCATTTGGTAATGTAAATTTAATATAAAATGTAAAAAACCTGAAAAATCGACTAAGTTTCGGATTTTTTTCGAACGAACAATGAAACGTATTGCGTTTTGAGCCGCAAATTATGCAGAAAGGATGTAAATATGTATTGAAAAAAAAATTCTTTTCATTCGACAAATATCACAATTTCATGGTTTAGATTTAATTAGAAAACAGACAAATCGGGATAAGCCCTCCTTAACTAGCGGACTTCCCACAGCGATGCTCGCGTGGATCCCGTTTCTCCAAATCCCGTGGGAATTTTCTAAAATCCCTTTTTAGCGGAGGTCTGTCTACGTCATACAAGGACCCTGCAGTCAAAATTTCATGTTTCTAGGTCCAGCCGTTCGGTCTAGGCGTTGATAGATCAGTCAGTCAGTCAGTCAGTCAGTCAGTCAGTCAGTTTCAAATGAACCCCGGACAGCTTATTTATTTTGACTTTCGTAACATATAGGGGCAAATTATTGCATTTATTCAAATACCAGCCTAAATCTTTGGAAGAAATCGTCCAAAAATAAGGGTACAATTGGACTTGACGGATACAGGACAACCTTTTTGAACCAGATTTTTTTTTGGAGAACTTCGGATTTTTTTCCTTTCGCCTTCTGCCGGGAGCACCACTTCTTATATGTAACCGAAATATTACTTGAATTTTGAATCGTGCATAGTTTCATGCCAGAAGAAGAATAAAGTGCAAAATTGGATAGAACCTTACTTTCCGAACAAATAGTCTAGCCTTACCTATATACATGTGACTGGCTAGGAAGTTTTACAGACTTGGTGTTTGTTAGATACATATCTTATTCTAAATATTATTTAGAGTGCATTACAAACTAGAAAATATCAATCAGAAACAAATCCAAAGACAAGAATTTGAAAAAATTCCCCGGGCCAGGATGCGAACCTGCGACCTCTTGTTATCAAGACCAGCGCGCTAACAATTGCGCCACCAAGGTTCCTACCTAGACCGGCGAATTCTTCCATCATACTTGTCCACTGTCATTTTTGCATCTGCTTGATATACTAGCTTGTACTGCACATACAGAACGCTTACGAGGGCGTTATGTGATTTCACGCCTTGTTCTTAAGAAACAGGTGGCGATGTCGTCGCTACAATATTGTTGCTTCAGGTTCGAATCCTGGCCCGGAGAATTTTTTCAAATTCTTGTCTTTGGATTTGTTTCTGATTGATATTTTCTAGTTTGTAATGCACTCTAAATAATAATTAGAGTATTCATAGCGATGGATTTCGTAAAATAAACATAAACATATCTTATTGTCTATTCACTAATTTTTTATCATATTTTATTTGCTATATACCAACATTTCTACTAAATTGAACTCTATTAATCAATTTCCTTCTTGTACGCTCGACACGCCCGTGTTTATACAGTTCCGACACCCATGAGAAGTCCCACCTGCCTTCAAAATTTGATCCATACCTATTGTCTGGGAGCCCCGTTCACATACATTGCCGTGATTATTTATCAAATACAATCGGAAACTGGTTTATAATCAATTCGATGCTTAATATGCACTAGATACTTTTATTTAAAATCTAATCTGGTTTCGATGGGTAACAGTTGTTTGTTATGATTTATATTACCTTCAAAACGGTAGTTGCTTATTGTATAGTATCTACGATGTCTCCCAAGGAATTTCAATGCAGTTTATCGATGCGATGAATTAAATATACTCTTTATCACGTTTGAAGTTATAAATATTCATTTTAACGATATTCTCGTCATAATAACTAATAATGGAAATTTATACTTTTCTCGGTAAAAAAGGCGGTCAAGTGTGAGTAAGACTTGCGCCCGTTATCTGTATAATATAAGGTGAAATTTAATCAACCGTCCGAATTCACACTGGAGACTCGGTTAGTGATCGATCAGGAACAATGTTTAAGGGTCCGTATAAGTTCAGATGCACAACTTCATATGACCATTTCACATTGTTTAACTTGGTCAATCGGTTTAATAAAAACAATATAGATAGTAGACTATAGTACTGATCTTAAAAACTTGGAAAAAACGCAAAAACTTCAAGTTCGCTTGATAGAAAAAAAATACAAGTTACCCCTAAATTTCATATTTTTCGAGTATTAAAGAGCCTTCCTTAAATTTTTCAGCCCTGAAATTTGTGTTAAAAACAAGTGAAAAATAACTCAATCTAAACAATTTAAACATTGATCTAAAAGCCGACTTATTAAATACAAACGCAGTTTTTCGTGAGCGCGTGTTACTTGGTGGTCGTAACTGAGGGCGCGCTATTTTAAACTAAAAGGAAATGTCATAGAGTTCAGTTCTGATTGATGCAAAATAAGGTGCTCAATCTGACTTTATATGCAGTCTTAAATACAGGTGAAATAAAAAAAGAAATATGTTTTGGTCCCGTACTGACTATACTAGGAATTGTATTTGTATTTGAACTAGTCCAATTCGTATGGAACAATTTATTTTTAATGATTTTGAAAAAAGTGCCATTGGACCTTGTTCCTGATCACTAACCGAGTCTCCAGTATGAATTCGGACGGTTGATTAAACTTCACTGGTATATACTGTGTTCCAATAATAACTGTTAGTAGGTCGGTGATTTTTACGGAAAATTTAATAAAATTAACTATAAGTTTCCCTTGAAGACTAAACTATTTTTTGTATTTTGGTCTGTCTGTATGTCGTATATGTCATCTGTTTTATTTTCGAAAACAGAAACCTTTCTGTCACCTTTTCGCTCCGAAAAATTGAATTTTCGTCATCAGATTTGACATGTCAGAATAAAATCCTAATTCTGTAAAACATACAGTAAATAGAAATACTGAATTATGGCAGTATAATAAAAAAAAAATAGTTTTGTATACAAAGTGAGATTAATTTATGCAGCCAAATTCATGCTGTGGACTCGGTAAGTGCTCAGTATCAAGATACAATGACCTTTTTGTGAAATGGGTTTTTGCATAGTTTTTGTTTGAAAGTTGATTTCAAGGTTTACATTTACGTATAAAATGTTGCTTTTATCTTCAGTTTGATTACTAAAATTAAAATTTCAAAAATAGTTCGTCCTAAATGCCATCCATTTCCATGATAAGATTCATAATATTTTTTTCAATGCAAGTGCTCGTAAAGGCCCACTTTTTATGCATCAAAACCGAACAGAAAGTCGAATATTTTGCCCTAAGGCTTTATTATTATTATTTTTTTAATTTATTTACAATGGTTGGCTAACCTGCAGCCTTTCCTGCGTACCACAAATGTTTTACTTTTTTTCCACTGTCTAACGTCTCTGGATACAGTCTTTTTAAGCCAATTATAATTTACAGTTCACAAGATTATATTTGTTTTATTTCCTCACACTATGCATTGAAAAACGTAGTATGATACACGGGCGTAAGAGCAATAAATTACTCGGTTACGTTTAAAACACTCGCTACGCTCGTGTTTTAAATCGTCCTCGTAATTTATTCCCTTTCGCCCTAGTAGCATAAACTACTATTTACAGCTGACACTTTAAAAAAATTTCATTAATGTTGCTGTTAGCTTAATGTTGTCTCATTCATACACAAATTAAATTATAAAGTTTGGATATGTCATTCTCCAGGAAAATGCAAAAATGTTAGTACTGAAAATTGAGTTTCCATCAAATTCTCCATACAAAACGCCAATTTCAAATGTAGGGACCTATTAGTTACGTATGTACTATGTCGTTACAAGACGACACCACCACCGGTCCACAGTCGCGTCGCCCTCCGGATGTGAGGACTTCAAATAGGTACAGTATTTACTCAGTCGCGGGCACATAGCCACGTGCGCCCCATACATACGCAGTCCAGGTAAAGGGGCCCGTACAGCTGTCTCCACAGTTGCTCTTAGACCACGCCCGGTGCCTTATGCAATGCTTTGCTTCACAATAGCCCAGAATCAGCCGTTGGATTTTAATTAAGATTCATTGCCGTTTAGTTTTTTAGAGCTTCGAAATGGTCGAGGGACCTCTAAGAAAAGCCCAGCTGAAAATCATGTACTTTTGTTGATTACTATTGTTAGTTCGTTGCCATATTATTAATTTCAGTTTATTTGAAAGGTACTAAACATGCAATCAGTTGGATATATAAATATGATCGTTTGTTGAGTTAAAAAAGAATCACAAAATTAAAAAATTGGGGACTTTAAATGAAATGGAATACTGGAAAGTAATAATTAAATAAATTAAATACTAATAATACCAATATTGTACTGAGGACAAAACTACATAATTTTTGTAATTTTTGTCTGTCTGTCTGTCTGTTCCTGTTTTAACAGACCCACTGAACGGATTTGGATGTGGTTTTTTTATTATCATTGTGGTGCCAGTACAGTGCTATGGTACCAGTACGGTTTGACCAGTACAGTGGTGCCAGTCCAGTCAAGTGGTACCAGTACAGTAAGACCAGCAGGGCTTTTGTCTAAAATGTCAGTGTCCATCGATTTGTTGTCCACCGAAAGTTACTTTGGTGGATATCGGAAGTAGAATTGCGATTTTCTATCTTGAAACCCACTAATGTACAAGTGGTGTTTATCGACTTTATCGATAAATTCCGACAGTTCTACCAACCGATGCGTTTCTGTGTAACCGTTTGACATCCTTAAATATACCTACCGGATAATATTTGATAACTTGAAGTGTCAAACTCACAAATTTACAATGGCGTCTTTCGTTTCGTAGTGTTTGTTGTGTTGAGATTCAAGGATATAATCACATTGTTTTTCTTATCAAATAGGTAAACAAAACTTAAATAAAACGTGAATTTGAAGATGATAAATGTACCACCTACTATGAACCTAACTTACTTTCTGCGAAATGTTGAATATTTGTTAGTGGCTTTCAATAAAAAACTGCTCCAACGCATTTATTCCACAATGCGGTTTGGATCGATTTGATATCAACTATGCATACCCGATCGCACGCTAACCAAAACGTTCTGAGGTCGATAAAATCTGAGCTGTCAAAATTGTGGATATTGATATCGCTTCGCACTGTGAAGTCACTTCAGATGCGAATTAGACAATCGGAATTCGATCGTTTGGCAGTAACAAACACCGATTGAAAGTTACATAATAGCACCGCAGCACAATGGTACCAGTACGGTGGTAACAGTACGCCGGTACCAGGCAGGTACAGTGGTACCAGTATAGGCTATAAGGCTTGTTTTTATTTATTTATTTATTCAACTTACATCTATCTTGTTACATATCGTTGATAAAATAACCGCCAAGCTGAAAACTCTCGTTAATTTACATTGATTGAGACATTTCCAAGCGAGCGTAGCCGCGGGCAATAGCTAGTTAAATATAAAAATGCAAAACCAACCCATGTAGGATTTAAGGATTTTTTTAATTATGTTTATGAAGAGACCTTTTTTAGTCGTCAGTGAGGAGTCGATAGGGCGCCTAAAGATAAATGACCAGTCTAAATTTGAATTTCAGACTACTTAATTAAGCTCAAAATTGTAAAAAAATATGTCTAGATAGGACATTATAATTCCAAGACAACGACGAATATCGTTGTTCCAAGAGCCTAAAATGGTCAAAAAGTTAAATTATATACGTAAAATCGCCTCGATAGAAAAAAATCACGAAGCATCCTAGCTCTAACTTTCACTGAGTTTCTATTTGTAATAAAAGGTGCAAATTAAACAGCCAAAAATTTGGATAATAATTTATCATGTTTATAAAAACAACAGCTCAGCGTGGCGATTTTATTGATACATATAATGTATATTTATAGATACATGTACTGTCACATTACTATCACAGTAATGTGAGAAACCCGCGATCATGAAATTTTCATAATGTGGTTCAAAGCGCACAATTTTGAACAAAAAAGAAACGTAAGTAATAGAGTTCAATTCTGATTGATTCAAAATGAAGTGCTCAATCTGTCTTTATGAGATGAACGTAGAACTCAGAAAGTCATGCCATAACTCAACATATTATTTTCTGAAATACAAAGTTTTATTCAACAGACTTGATTTTTGACGCCATTGTTAGCCAAGCTCGTAAAATAATACGTTTTTTGTACGTACAAACGGTTCAGCCGTGTGTCATGCAACCCGGGCCAGGTGAACGCGAATTTCTTTGAAAGTGAGACCGTCTCTCGCGCATCAACCTGCAGCGGCATTGTTCGGAGAAGAATGCGCTGGTTCTTGACGCAGCTGTCTGCGCGGGCGCAGGCGTGGCGGCGACCGATGAGATTGCGGCAATATTGTGTTTGTGCAACTGCCATTTTCATGCACCCCAAGAAGATTAGCTCATAGGCAAAAACACCGTAACGGATTGATAACCTTAGTGCCCAGTCAGACGTCGCATCACCTGTTGAGCTTTTAGTTTTCTACGACACGGTGGTACAAGGTTTACTGAAAGAAAATGTACTCACCTTATGGTCAATACATGTGCCAAATACATGACTATTTGACTCCTTGTATATGTTACCGATCAAACCCGATTTCAGGAGGAACTAGTTTGGTCTAGGCCAAACCAGTTTTTCGGAAGTCCTTCAGTGAAAAGAGAGCCGGTAGGTTAGGTTATTTTTTATGACCACCCAAAACTACCTTGGCATAGGCCAACTAGTATATCCTAAAATGGGGTTTGGCCGGCAACATATATACTAAATTGTTGTAGTTAGAAAGTACCTACTTACTTAATTTTTACTAGCGTCCATCGCGATAAGAAGATAATCTTATTTAAAACATTACAAGGAAGATTTCTTAGTACGTACTAAGTAATTAATAAAAATACCTTTCTTGGAACTCGAAAAATTCCGACCACTTGTCACGATCCTATAAAGTCTTACAATTTCGGCAGTCTCTGATATTATTGTTTCTCACTCGTTCTTACAAGACATTCTGGTGTGTGAACGAGACAAGATGATCCTTTTCATGTCCAACGTAGAATAAACTATTTTCATTGAGCTTTATAAAGGGACCGTGAAAGATGAATGAAGCTCGTCATTATTTTATTTTACGACATTTTTTTTGCACTTATCTGCAAAATGGTTCTTTTTTTTAAATTTTTGTATAAAATCGAGCTACCTGTCCTTGTAGGGTTCCGTAATCGTAAATGAGAAAAGGAACCCTTAAGGTATAAGAAGAGTACTAATATGAGTATGTGTTCGCCCGTCTGTCTGTCTATCATAGTTAATTTCCACCGAGACTGATAAAGCCATATCAACTTGAAATTTGGAATAAGTATTTGGTTATAAAGCTTATACGAGTAGTCATGTCCTCACCTAGTTAAGCACAAATATTTTTGTCTCTTATTAAGGGAGGCCAGTTTATGAGAGAGCAATAATAAAAAAAAAATAAGAAAAACCCCTAGTAAATGGGACACCGTGTTAAGGCGTTACGGAAAAAAAATCGACACTTAGAACTTGCATATCTACTTCAGTAAAAAGGTGTATTATTTTGATAAAATAGAATGTTATTTTTGGAATCTTTTTCTATGGATCTGTTAAGCAGGAACGCGATAGCAGAAATTCGGCTCGATAAAAATATTTATTGAAATGAGGTCCTTTTCAACACCATTTCTCCTGGTTTGACAATTTGGAATGATATATGATGGACTAGCTACTATTATACTTTATTAGATGGGTTTTGAAACGTATCTTAAGACTGGTTAAACGAAATTTTGATAGCAACTTGAGTACATTTTATACTAATAAAAAACCGTCATTTTGCTATTTTTCCTCGCATACGTCCCTGCGTTTTTTCGCATATAGAGTAACAGGGACGCTAAAACATTTTCATATCGCCTTTTATTAAAAATTGCTAGTACATACTAATAGATTGTGTACTCATCACCATAAAGAAAGTGATCTCGTGAATCGATCTCAGTTAGCTCAGACAGTCTGCAAACGAACCTGCTAGACAACTAGCACCCGTCGGTGGTCACAGTTCCTCATGAAAAATTGACACAAGCCAGCCAGACCAGTCACCGGGCACCGAGCTGGGTCTGGCTTCACTAATAACTAGTTGTAAATTATTAAAGCCGCCGCCGGCGCCGGACTGGCCCGTGCCACTTGTTCCATTGTTTGCAATCGGATCAAAATTGCGGAAACGCTCCCACTTGCCAACCAGTCCAGTCTGGTCACCAGTTACTGATGCCGATAAGCCGTTAATTTAAATTATTGTCATTCTGGTTCAGATACATAATCGGCTCAACGAACAATGCGATTGTGATTTCTCCTGAAAAGCTGATCTAAGTAAACACCAATAGACCTACTTGTATACCTACCTATATACTTGTGTTTCGTTTGAGTAAGTCAAAAAGTTTCAAAATCGATCGAAGTTACAAATAATTACAATAACAAAAAAACTCCACCGCGTAACACACGAAGTGAGTGATCGTCATCATAACTAGACACATAAAGCTCACATCGTTACGAAGGATTCTGCCAATCAAAGGCACGACAAGTAAACCTGTACCACAGGTACTAGCAAAAATTCGAGCTGCAGCAAAGTATGCCTCGTGACTGCATAGGGCTCGAGATAAATTCTTGGCTTATGCACTGCGATGTGTCTAAATAAAGTGAGTTCGACAGCCGAACCATAGGTTATCGTGATCCAGAAACCTTCATCTTGCGCATACCGATCGCATGCTATACACTCGCAGGTTCTGTCACTGAATGGATATTTGATTGGATACCTGTATCTGCAGCGATATGGATTTCGTAATTCAATTGTAAGGTGGTCAGTTTGATCGATGATGTGAGCGGGGCGGCGAGCGGCGGCGGGCGGTGCGGGACGGTGCGCGGGCGCTGCTTGTCAATTAGGTTAGCAGAGTTCAGGGCCCGGGTCTGAGTCGCGGTTTGTCTTATCTCGAACTAATCTAGACGTTTGCGCAACAACCTGCGGGTCAATAAGAGAAAAATTTGTCCTACGAGTTCTTGTGTATGATTAGTACGTTAATTGGCATAGTAACAAAATCTTTGTCAGATTTATTTAACTGCAAAGATTTACCACATGGAAAATGTGTCTGTAAAAATAACAAATTTTGAGCTTAATTAAAAAAATCTGTCCAGGGGCCTCATTGCGTAACTTCAACATCCATCGATATTGCTTTCAAAGGATGTATTTCAAAGGTAAATTTTTGGTATAATATGCAATTCGACTATATAATATAGGGTTTTCTAATTGTAAAAAATATGTGGACAAATTTTCCTCGACAGAAATAATTGTTGAAATGAGGTCTTCAAACACACCTTTTCTCCTCGTTTGACAATGAAGAGAACTCAAACATGTTTTATTAAACGGTTTTAAACAATATCTCTTGTGATTTTGGAAATTTCGCTGGCTGTTTTTTTTTTATAAAAATATAAAACTAAAATTTTTCCCTTTCGCCCCGAATCCGCCCCCTCGGACACTGCACGTTTTTTCGCTTGGAGCGAGAGTGACAAAAATAAAATTCACATAGCCTCTTAACTTCTTTTTATTACTGGTAGTGTCGTAACTCTACTATAGAATACATTTCTAATATAGCTGCACGTAATTTATTAGTCAAAGAAGGTCAAAGGAAATGCTTTTTTTACGAATATTCGGTATTTTAATGGTATTAGGAGAATACGGATATTCGGTAATTTAATAGTATTAGACGATAATCGAATATTCGTAATCTTATTTGATGCATAACTAATTATATAACTAAAGAAAAAATAACAAATTTTCGATAACAGCCGCTTTATACAAAAAAGTGTACGCTCGCGAAAGGGTTAAACAGGTTTATGTTGAAAGAGTTTTCGACCGTATAAAACAGTTTTTACACATTTAAAAAAATATGTATTTTAACAAAATAAAACTAAAATAACATTAAAAAACTAGACTACCTATAAAATAAAAATACCGTTGAATACAAAAGTATAGATAAAAAAATTATCTACCTCCCTCAGACTAAATATGTCTTTGCCATGACTAAATATCTCAAAAAGATATGTCTATGTTTTATTTTATAATGAGTCTTCTTCTCGAACTGGATTTATTATTATACTTATTTTGGACAAATAAATTAATATAATGATGTAACTACTTCAGATCGTGCCCGCTGTACTGACGATCTGAAGGACGTTGCGGGTGGCGGCTGGATGAGGATGACTGAGGAGCGTCAAGAGTGGCGTAATATTGGGGAGGCCTATGTCCAGCAGTGGACGAATACGGGCTGATGGATGGATGGAATTATGTAACGGCTATTCACGATATAGTCAGTTTTTGCACACGTTGTTACTCCTGTTTGGGTGTGTGGGTACAGGCCACTACAGGCTATATAAGAATATGCTGTTTTAATTTAATTTTACATATTTTCTCAATTTTACAAACTTAAGATAGAGCAATTTACAAGTAGAAATATAAATTTGAAATCAATAATGCGATAAGAAAAAGCGTTCTAAGAAGAATAATTACAATAATATCCACGTAGTTCCAATTATGCCATTAAATTGAAAGTCTAAATCCAAGGTGCAATTCTATAGCACGCCTGGGGCGCCGGGTCTCGATATCCAGTTATTGGAGGCAGGCAGGTAGAGCGGAGCGGGGTGCAGCAGCTAGTCGCACGAGGACAGGGAACAATTGGCAGCCGGCGCCTGCCGATCCAATCTCCGCCGCCGCACACTGAGCTGCATGAGGACTAATACAGGAGAGACAGCGACCAAGGAAATTGTGTGATACACGAAAGTATTTCATAATCTTGTTTACAAGAGATTTTATAGTAACACGCGTTAATACTGCTTAAATTAATACCGCCTACTCACGCAATTTTACGTATTATTGAAATAAAATAAATACATCGTCACGACATGAATCCCCGAGAGGATGTCTCAGAGGTGTTCCGAGTGTGAACTGTGAAATCCAAGTCACAGTACACATTCGTACACTCGAGTGTTCGTGATGGGTGGTGAGCTCTTTCGCCGTTCTTCGGGCACAAATACACGATTTTTAGGGCATGAAGGTTCCTTATGATGTTTTACTTCACCGTCCAGCAAGTGGTAAGTATTAAGGCGATATGCGAAAAAAATACGGGTGTTTCTTTTCTGTGTATTTCGTGAAATACACGGAAAATTTTAATAAATTTCTGGTAAATGCATTTTGACAAAATCTAGGGTTTTGAAATTGGAAAACATGTTTGGATAAATTTTCCTCGATACAAATAATTGTTGAAATGAGGTCTTCAAACACACCTTTTCTCCTCGTTTGACGAATAGGAACCATATACAGAACTTAAACATATTTTATTAGATGTGTTCTACCTCTGAGCTACCGCCGCTATAATATACATATAATTATTACAAGAATAATGTAATCAAGGATGCTTGACATATAGAATTCAAAACAGTAGTCAGCCGAGTCACTAGGATCGGACCCCGGGCACAGAATAAATAGGGCCTTAGCTTCGATCACGGCCGGGAAAATCAATCAGATTATTTTATTTCAGACATACGAGTACACGTCCTTAATGGGTTTACTAACCAAGTAACTTAGGCAATGTTTATGTATTTTTTAATAATTACAAAAATTAAATTAAACTAAATGTGTAAAATAATTAATTAATTATTTGTAAAATTATTAGATTGTGTAAAATACACTTGCGTTACCGTTAAGTAAAACGTAAAAAAATCTGCGTTAAAAATGTTACTGTCCGAACTTGTACGCAAAAGGCCTTGGTCCTTCCCTTTTGGTTGGATCATAAAATGTTACTGTCCGAAGCAGTGGCGTGCACAGAAATTTTTACTGGAAAAGCAAGCAATTGGTCAAGAATAACAATAAAAAAAATATGAAAAAATTTAAATATCACTTTGAAAAACAAAAGTTTGTATAGGAAATTTTCACTCTAGGGTAGACATTGTCTACCCTGGCGTCATACAATTTTTTTTTTTCAAAGTGATATTTAAATTTTTTCATTTTTTTTTTATTGTAGTTCTTGACTAATTGTTTGCTTTTCCAGCAAAAAGTTCTGTGCACGCCAAGTCCGAAGTTCCTTGCAAAAGGTCTTCGTCCTTCCCTTTAGGTTGGATCATAAAATGTTACTGTCCGAAGTAGCACGCAAAAGGCCTTGGTCCTTCCCTTTTGGTTGGATCATAAAATTTTACTGTCCGAAGTTCCTTGCAAAAGGTCTTCGTCCTTCCCTTTAGGTTGGATCATAAAATGTTACTGTCCGAAGTAGCACGCAAAAGGCCTTGGTCCTTCCCTTTAGGTTGGAACACAAACACATAAAATTTGGATTTGTAAAAAAATAAACTATAAGAAATAAACAACGCCGAAAAAACTACTTTTAGGTAAAAAAAACAACGTGGCCATAATAGTAAAATTTGCCATATCATGAATTGGTTGGTAATCAAGAAATTTACAACAGAAACCTAAAATAAAAAACCCTTGCCCATAAACGCTTGTATTTAACTGACACTTTTCCCTTTTACTGCGAACTCATTCTGCGAACATAATATATATAGGTACATAAATTAAGTCGTCTGCCAAGAATACGTGCTACGAAGTGCGAAGGTTGCTACGTGATCAGATCACAGACCTATTTCCACATTCATTTTATTGTTCTCAAGTGATTATATCCCGAAAAAATAATTGTTTATTGTACATGTCATCACCACAAATACTAACTTAACTAAACATTAACGTAAAGCCATTGGGAAACACTACGAAAACCTATTTGCAGATGGCGTCAAAATTCAATACAAAATAAAATAAACTAATCTATTTCTTTTAAATTCTACTAAAATATACTTTTTTTTCTTTAATAAAATATAAAAGATACATACCTTCGAGGCTTACATCGTGATAGCAAGCAGCAAGCACTTTTTACAATCCGAGAACAGAACTACGATCGTGTCGGAAGTCTACTGTGAAAATGAAATAAAAATGAAAATTTGTTTATTTTCTTCAGTTACAAATGTAGTTACATAGTTGATGGGGCATCCTTTTACTTTTACTTTTAAGTACGAGAAAATTAATAAAATTGTTACTCATACTTACATCGTAATAGGCTATAATAATTATTCGAGATAGGTATATAGGATACTTTTAGGATAGGATCCAAAGACAAGATTTATCCTCTAATCAGAACTCTATGCACTGACATATTTAAGATATTAAGTATTAATATTAATATTTAAGTACTCTTCCCCGAGACGACAGCGATTTTGGCTCAATTTTTATCTTTAGGAATTATGTATTATTTTTAAATCTGTTATTTAAGTTTATTCTTTGCTTAATGGTTATAATTGTCTTAAAAGTCCTAGATAGAATACTGCTATCGTATTCTATACAAACATTAAAATTCTCTAGGTCAAGGGAATACCGTTCAATTTAAACAAAATTTGCCTTAAAACTATTGAATATTTCTAACAGATATTTATGGCTCTATAATAAATACAATTCAAGCATTCATTTTATTAATTGTGGGCACAGTAGAATAAGACAAGACATCCATTAAATAGATGTTTTCCAGCCTTTCTATGAGGCGGAGGACGCTGGATCGCTTCTAATTTAAACATCAGCCCTTTTCATTCTAGCCCTTCAGTGTTGTTTTACTTACAATTGTTTAGCTCACGCAATACATTCATAAATAATGTCATTATTACTTGTTCTAGACAGCAGAATAACTAGCCAAAGATGTCGGTTAACTAGGATTAACAGTACTGTCCTCTTACTTAAACCGAGATCC
The DNA here is from genome assembly GCA_934047225.1 of Ypsolopha sequella. NCBI lineage: Eukaryota > Metazoa > Arthropoda > Insecta > Lepidoptera > Ypsolophidae > Ypsolopha > Ypsolopha sequella. The sequence goes on from OW203992.1 coordinate 13,659,242, forward strand.
GTTTCGCTGACAGTTGTAAATGGCTCTTAATTAATGATAGGTATAATTCTGTTTGCTTTAGATAATAGGTAGGTTAGTAACCCAAATAGTTGTCTGTCTGAATCACAGGCCATTTGTCCCCAAACATCGAATCGTAGACGTTTAGTTAATTGAATGGCATTAGTTGTTGCAATGCGCTTGCGACTATCGACAGATACGGCCTGTAAACACGTCGTCCGTATCGCAACAATCTATTTATAATCACTGGCCGGCGAGACCACTGTGTGTTAAATGTCTGATATTTACGGGCACGAGACGCTGGTCCTATTTAGTGATGTTGGAGTTGCAAAGGTCTCAAACACTTGTCGATGAAGATTACTCTTGAGGTGATTCTTCTCTTCTAGCTCCTCTCTCGTTTTAACTTTGTAATAGCTACGAGTATCTAGCTAATTCTGTTCGAATATCAACGTTCGACATATGTTTCTCGTTAGTCTCATTTTTTTTCATTATTTATTTAAGTATTTTATTTATTTAATTATTGCTAAATTTCGTTATATTTTTCCTATGCATGAGTTTCAAATTTATCAGAGACTAAGTTCAAAACGGGAAATAATGGATTATAGTAAGTATTATATTTATATTCTTATTTTGTAATTAGCCTTATACTTAGAGATAGGTACTTGTATAATTCTTTGTATATTTTTCTTCTCCGTGTACACGTGTATGATTACTTTGTTTATTTGTCTTATTCTGTTTTTCTTTTTATTTTTCCTATTATGATGGTTTTGTTGTCAGAAATCTCTGTTTAGAGATAAGCTCGCCAATATGCATCTTTTTTCATTGTAATTTTGTTTATGTTTATATTTCCGCGTGTGTACAATAAATAACAAAGAAAGAAAGAATAAAGATTTTCATACAACTTCATTTCATCATAAGGAAAAGATGTTGTTTTGTACCCGCTATTTAAGTAAATAATTATAACATTATGTAGTTAGACGAAAAATGGTTTTTATGTAGTACGTCCGCTAGCATGACAGGTTACTTCACTGTGCACTATTGGTAGTCCTTATTGCGCCGTCACAGGTAGGAAAAGGGAACAAAATAGGTAGCTAGCTAAATAAAAACTCACAAAAGAACTTTATAAAAGGTTTCTTATGCGTTTATATGCAGGAATGTATAATTTAATTATTGATAGGTTATATTAGAGAATGCTTGGCTACACATAGTACAGAGAATTGTCGAATACTTATTGGTATTAATATTTTTAGACAAAAGGAACCTTTATGGTGAGACTCCGTTGTCCATCCGTCCGTCCGTCCGTCCGTATGTCACAGCTTCATAACTATAGCACCGATAAAGACATGAAATTTGGCACAAAAATTGCATTAACTTGCCCGCATATAGTGTAAAAAAATATGAAAAATTTGAAATTGTTCAAAATATTTCCAAAACAAAAGTAAGAAAAATAAAAAATATTATCCTAAAATACAATATCAAATTGTAATAATTAAAAAACCACAAAAATATGTATAATATGAAAAAAAATTTCGATTATAGATCATAACTGGCCCAATTACTGGAAAGCTGTAGCGATTTAAAAAAAGTTGAGCACAAATGAGAAATATAAAAAAATAAGAAAAATAAATAAAAAAGCTATTTTAGAAAAACACAATATGGGTATCAAATTGCAGGTATGAAAAAGATGATTGTTAAAATATATAGTTTGACTATATTTAATTGCATCTATTTCGAGAAATTCTTGAAAAACCACAAACAAATGTATGTCCCCCCCCCGCCCCTTATCTCGAAAACTAGTGGAACGAAAAATATGAAAAAAATCATGGTAATGTGTGTTTACGTAAAGACAAAATTCAAATTATCATCCACAATACGGAACCCTAGGTACACGAGTCTGACTCGCACTTGGCCGGTTTTTTTAATGTGTGTAGTCGCCTGGCTGGCAGGCAGGCACAATGGCAGGTTACCAATTATCAGTTTTTATTGCAACGTCATACATAACTGTTAAAATCGTTTACAGATAGGGAACTTGAACTGCAGGCGACTGTACATTATTCTCGTACCAGTAATAAAAATTATAAATAGTACTAGTATCCACTAGAAAATACAACTCAGTAACTGTTGCTGTAATGACAGTACCGACTTAACACGTGTGTGGCCCGCAAAATAAGACTTTCAGTTTTTTTTTCATTTGCTAAATATATGTCGATATCTATCGTTACCAGTTGGTAGAAAGGCCTAGCGGTAGAGCGATTAGCGCACCCAAGCTGGCGCCTGCGCACGTGCGCGAGTGAGTAAGCCTGCGCGCGCACCGGCCTGACCGGACACTCGCAAACAAACCATTTACTAAAAGCACCACGATAATTAGGTACCAGCCCTTTACAATAACCACTTCTATTTCTAAGGAGTGAACGTTTCGTAGGGGTTCTAATTTTTCTAGTCGATTAATGCTAGTCGCGACGCACAGATCATGCGAGTTGCGAACTAATTGAACATTTTGTGAGATAAACAAATAAATTATTCTCTGTTTTTGACATATATATCATGTATCTTATACGTTAAATACTCAGATAAAGTAGGAAATACCTTTACCCGTATAGCTGTCAGAAAATCTGTGTTTCTTTGTTAGTAGTTAACTCTGTACAAGCGTTAGGAAGCTTTTATAATACTAGATAAATTTGTTAGGTTTATATTTTTGATCTTATTAGATTATAATATATTTTTATTATTATAATATATTATTATACCTATAGTATTGGGTTAGTTTGTTTTCTTAAAAACGTCAGGTATCTAAGTTGCTTGTATGTTACACCCGATTTTAGGACAAACTAGTTTGGCCTAGGCCAAAGTGGTTTTGGTTTGTCATAAGAAATAATCACGATGGTTATGTATGTTAAATTTTATGTCGCCATATTTAACCTACCAGCTCTTCTGCGCTGAAAGATTTCCAAAAACTAGTTAAAATCCTGATGTCCATAAATCGGTTTGGCCGGTATTGATGTAGAGGTAATGTCACCTAACACAAAAGTGAGTATTTCAGCTTTGTGTACTTTTATTTTCTTAATTTTCTTATCTTCCGGTTCCGGATAAATTATTTCCCACATTACGTTTATTCATTTGAACGAGTTCTATTTACAAAGACTCATACTAACCCTTGAAAATTAAACAACATTAGAACATCCCTTTGTTTGCGTCGCCCCCGGTAAAGCCGCCGCTGTGCATCACTGATACACCATATTGTGAGATACTATAACCATGAAAACACAGAAAAGTAGGCTTTATATCAATAATAATTAGAAGTATCAAGGCGCAAAGGTAAGTTGGTAGGGTCGTAGCTGCACAAGCGCATTCGTAACGCTCGTCACATCACTGTTCGCGACCACCCCTTCGTGCTCGTTTCACCCACATACAATTAATTTTCATTAACAGATAACCATTTATATCCAATAATGAATTTCAGATGATTCTCTGATATTAGTCCGTGTTGTTTTTATACAATCTAACCAATGAAGATATCATTTGTAAAAGAAACCGTTTTTTTAAACAGCAATTTTAATGTAAAAAGATCCGTTAGTTTAATTGATACGTAAAATATAGTTTTCGAGTTCTAAAAACTTCCCACGGTACGGTTTTTTCTTTAATAAATTGTTGAATAAATTGTCCCCATTCTTATAAAATCGTATCAAACCGTTATTTTAAACCGGCAACCCTTATTCCACTCCTAGATTAAAGAGTTACGTAATAATCCAACAAAATGGTTCCGATATTGTAGGTTCACAATGTAATGTGTAAATGTAACCTGTTATTAGCATTGATCCCGTCATTACGGCACAGTCAAACGTTTGTATAATAAATACCTCAATGTAAATATTCCCAGGGAGTCACTAGTTTCGGTTTCTACCTTTAATTGCTTCATTTCAGTCTCGCAGGGGGATGCTGATCGGTTATCGAAGATTTGAGGTGGTTTAAGGTACAATTAATTGTAATACTCGCCCTTTACGTTGTGCGTCATTTGAATAACTTGTATATGTAAATTAGTTACTAAAGCATAATTATGTGAGACTTTTTCAATAGCCTTTCATGTTGCTTCATCGAATTTCGTTTGAGATACTTGCTTCCTTATGAAAGGAGTTTTATATTGAAGGCGAGTTTATCGGCCAATTTGCTACGTGAAATGTTTTTCTCATTTTGTATGATCTGTCTAAATATGTCCTTTGATCAGGTGTGACTGAAAAAAACGGTCAAGTGCGAATAGGACGTGACCTGAGGATTCCGTACCATTCAGATAGGCTTACATAATTTGAACAAAAATTACAAAGTTATCATTATCTACAAAATGTATGAAACAAAACTGGTAAATTGGCTGTTCGATTATTCGGGTATGTAACCCTAAAACTACATTATAAATAGACGTTTTCAGTATTTTTTTAAAATACTGTATAATATACAGAAATTCTAAATTTCGTTTTTGAGATAGTACCTGAAACAAAAGATCTAAAACTGACAACTTTGACGGCCTACCATTTCTTTATTTTGGAAGATAAAATAGAATAAAATATATTGTACTAGACACGTCACGTACAGGATAAGAAAAAAAATCCTCTTTTTTCATCCCGGAAAATAATTTAAATGAATTTTTCATTAAATATTCGGTTTTAGTTCAACACAACACGCTAGACAAAATATCCAAATTTTAGATCTGTAAGGGCGTTTGTGCATTCACTCGTATTTTATTCGTATTTGTGATTTGTTACGTACAACTAAAAACCGGATCCGAAATTCATCTAGGAAAAAATCATGTAAAAACACAAATACGAATCGAATACGAGTGAGTGCACAAACGCTTTTACCCATTCCGTCTACGAGCTAGAGACCCGTGACTAATGGACGGGCGGACATAGACAGACGGACGGAACCCTAAAAATAACCAGCTAATTACTTTAGACTGTAAATCATTTAATTATATTTTTATCTTATCACAAGATAAAAGTATAATTAAATATTGTTTAAAGCTGTAAATAGTTGTGGGATTTTGTGATTATTTACTAGATATCCTTGAGGGCATTAATTAATAAAATTAAAGTAGAATGAATTTATGAATTTTGTTCACTTAGCGATTTATCCATCGCAAGGACATACAAATTAACATTGTATCTTTGTGGCACAGAAACGCAGAAAAATAGTAAATCTGGGTGTGACGAGCTTGAATCTAGATTCGAACCCGGGACCTCTCGCTTACCGGGCCATTGCATTGCACTACCAAAATCTTCTAGGCGCCAAGTAGCTCACTGTAAACTGAGTGCCTACATTTAACATATTTTATACATATTTATTTATTACATATTATTGCGGTATCGGAAGGCACATAGGTAAATTCACGAGTTATGTCGTGACATGGATGGCTCAGTTGGTAGAGCTATTGCCCAGTAAGCAAGAGGTCTCGGGTTTGAATCCTATTACAGAGCTCATCACACAGATTTATTTTTCTATACCGCAATGATAAAATGTTAATTAGTTAAAATAGTTAATCGGTCAAGTACGAATTGGGATTCGTGCCCTAATCTCACGTTCCGTACCGTAGCTTCAAAGAACAAAAAATATAAACTTTTACGAACAAAATGTTTGAAGCAAAACTGCAACGTTAATTTTGTCAAATGCTTTTCGGATTTATTCCTTCACTTCTGCTTGTGCATTGGTCCCAAAATTTCGCATCAAATTTCAAGATCGTAGGTCACCGGAAAGTATCCTAGCTAGGTTTTGGTCATCAATCAGTGAGTGAGACTTTTTTTTCGAAAATATATTTTCGCTTTTAAAGGATGCATCTTCTTATTGCGTTTATCCAGAAACTTGAATGTTTTACAGCAGTATGAGATTGTATGAGGTGCAAACATGCACCGATCCTCCTCCCTCACTTAGTTAACCTCTAGAGTCTAGAACCACTTTAGTTTGGAGCCGGCAGCACACGTGATGTCGTGTCGTCAATCGCGATAATCGGAGAGAGAGAGGCGACGACTCGACGCCCGTAAATAAAAGATAGAAAGTGGTATCGCGGGCCCAGAATAGATTCAAAGGGCTGCTGCAGGCTGCAAGCAGGTACGATATGCATTCCTGTGCGCATGCACCTATTTTAGGTTCCTTTTACACGCTCCCGACTAAAACGGCTTTTAGTTTTCTTGCCCTTTTTATAGACGCCTACGCGTTGTTTGCGAAAACGTTATTAATTAAACAGCCTTAAGTGGAGTGGTTAGTGGCGGTTGCATAGTATAAGCCATTCATCCGTTACCAACTTCCGTATATTTTTGCGGAAGTCCCTAGTAAAACTGTCGCCTCGGCTGCTTCTGGGCGAGCGCGCCTCATCCTTGGTCTTATCGACGCTTGCCACCAGGCGCAGTAATGGCCAAGTGTTAGCCATTGTTTTAGTGCATATGTTTATTTATATTACCAATTTAATTCAATCATTAGCATTACGTCAATAGATTTATTGTTTTTAATCCTATTTTGAAGGTAGGCCAAGAATTCAAAAAACATACCTATTATAGGTATATCTTCTAGTAAACTATAGTTAACTTTGGATATTAGATAGGAGTCATTTAATATTTTTCCAAATGTTACGTAAGTACACCTAGGGTTGCCAAATGGGAAAACCAAAATATCTGGACAAAATTTCAAAAAGTCGGAATTTTGGGATTATGGTCAGGACAAATCAATATTACGAATCAAAATATTATTTTTTATTATTATAATTAAAGTAATTACCTACAACAAAATACTTTTTTGCCCGCCGACCGTTGTTATTTGATATTATTGTCGGGACAATTTGTATTTTGTCGAGACTCTGGACATGTCTGGATATGGAATGTCGGGACAATCCCGATGAATCCCGGTCATCTGGCAACCCTACGTACACCTGAAGCACCTTTTGTAATAGTTACGAGTTCAGACTTTGTGTCCTTTACCTGTATTCTGCTTCATATTGTCCCGGGTAGTGTAAAATGCACTTGAGTCGATATAAGTGCGGTGTCGTCGGTGTTGGCTCAAGCTAAGTGAATCTTCAGGCGGGGTGCGAGCGCGGGCGGCTTGCGCTGATAAAGCGCGCGCAAGTTAGCACTAAGTGAAGCTCGATAGCGGCGGCGTAGCCTGACGAGTCAATTGCGCCCACGCACCTTCACCAAGATTTCTTCCTTGTGTTTACATAGAAGCAGGCTAACGAAGAAGCTTTCCATAAACATTTTTAAAAAATGTTTCTAGACTCTAAAGAATAATTCTTTTGGTTTAAAAAACTGTCAGCAGTCCGTACAGTTAAGTAACTGAAAAATATTTCAGTAATAATTGAAAGTACAGTATAAACAGTTAATTGCATGTTTGAAACAACAAAAATACTTTTCTACCCGTTTTGAGCACACAAAAGAGAAATGCACGCGCGATAGCATGTAAAATGCGCTTATGGCGTAGGTAAAGAAGCCGCCAGAGGCGCGTAGGAGCACTAATGCAGTGTTGTTGTACCGGGATACTTGGCTGGCGGATAACTCGCCGTCGTCGCCGCGCCGCGCCGCTACTCGACCAGAATTACAATGGATAAGCCTGTTAAGCCTTATTGACGTTACTTAAAAGGTCTCATTTAAAAGCCTCGCTAATCACCTCCGTACCTGAACGGAGAACAGGATTATGCTATCTTTCGTGATAATTAAACGCCACGGAAAACAATGGCACTGTTCTATTCCATTACTATATATAAAGGTATATAATTCAATTAAATTTTACTAGTTATGACTCTCGCCTTATTTAAAATAGAATAAAAGACGTCAACGTATAAAAGACCACAAGGCGTCGAAACGTATTGCTTCACAGAACAGTGATAGGTAAAGTATTGTGCTGAAACAAGTACGAAGTCATTAATTGAAAACGGATTGCATCGCGGCGTGTGGCAACCGCGAGGAGAGCCACAATTATCTCGTCACAGGCACCGAGATCAATCAAACCATATCACCTTATGTGGGTCATTAATTACTATAAACAGTAATTACTTTAATTATTCTCGGCAGCTTTGTGTGAAGTCGTGGAGTGGTCGTGCGACGCTGAAGGTCGCTAGATTCTATTATGAGAGAGGATTCAGAAAGGCGCTCGTTCTGCTCCTGTCAAGAGCCTTTACTATCAAAGATTGTTGCAAAATTATAATTATTGTACTTTTCTCTTTGTTTCTTACACTGTAATTAGTGGTTTAGTTTAATTTTGTTTATGATTTACTAGGTATTTCTCTCAAAAGTAACAATTTACGGATAAACCACAGAACTATTATTATTGATAAACTCACTTTAAGACTCATAATCCTCTTCTAACTATCGCTAAAATAATAGATTTGGGCCTTATTGAAACTGATTCGGCGCAACACAACTTGACTTAATTGATAGGACTAAACTTAATTTAAGTGTTCTGTCCTTGTCTTTCTGTATCGAAAAGACAAAGACGGGACGCTCAAAATAAAGTTAGTCTTGTCAGTTGTGTTGCGCCGAATCGGTACCAATTGTCTAACTTCAATATTTATCGGTTTCGCTTTTGTTGGCTACACGATACATCTGAATCAGGAATCATGATACATTTAAAAGCGATGGCGATAGATTTAGATCGGATCCACCTTACAGATTAATTTTCACTATCGCTAAAACAATACGTGTCAGTCCATATTGTAACTTGGATTGATCTAGTACGAGTAGATTGAAAATATGCTTATTTATTGTACGGTCGAGCTTTCGATGGCATTATGACTCATTATCATCTGGACTCGTTGCAAGACCAGCCTGTGAAGAACTCAGTTCAGGAATTCCAGACGAGTTCTAGTCTATCGAAAGCTCAACCTGTGTGGCACACAAATACACAGATTTTTAAGTGAATACATATTTAATTTAATTTTTTATTTTTTATTTATAACACTTTTTGCACATTTACACAAATAACTTAAAAGACAAAAGAAACAATTAAACTTGGTGTACAAGGGCGGCACTTATTGCTAATAGCAATATCTTCCAGGCAACCCTTGGTAGCTAACAGAAAGATGAACAAAATAACATGTGGTGGTGTAAATACTAATCAGAAAATAATAGGGAGATCAAGATTAAAATATAAACCTAAATATCTAAGACATAAACTTACATATAAAAATACATGAACATACTTAAATAAATGAATAAATACCTATAAAATATACTCATACATATATAAATAATATATTTAATCTTTATGAAGTTATCTCAGTGTTATTATACGTATATTTCTCTATTATCCTGTCTTAAGGCTCTATTTTTTACCATAAGTTCAAGAATTTTCTATTAAATTAAAAAAAAAACATGTTGTGCAATAAAACTTTTGAAGATACCACGTTCTACCAACATTAAATAGCCCCCGTTGGCGCTTATAGTTAACGCCTTTTTGTTTTTTTACTGGTCGGTCTTTATTTTAACACGTAAACGCTAAATTGCTACCTTTTCCGTAATTTGCGGTTTATCGCTGTGGATAGAATAACAAGGTGTGAAATTTTGATGTTGCATATTATTAAAGGTTTCTGATGTGGTGATTTATGTTTATTGTTTACCGTTAGTTAATATTCTCAATCATAAAATAACATACTTAAGCACCAAGCCTACTTTATTAGATTTTTTACTTGACATGAGAAAGAAATTCAATTAATGTTAGTTATTTAGCTGAAATCTCAATGCTCTATAGCAGGGTTTCTCAAACTTATAGCCCCCGTACCCCGTATAAAGTTTCCAAGTCGACTGCGAACCCCTTTTAAACAAACTTGCCATAGAAAGATTTTTATTTAAATATAAAAAATAATATAGTCACAAAGCTATGTTGTTAATTAGTTATTGTGATAGGAGGTCTTGTTTCTTGTCGCAAACTGAGTTGATTTTCAGAGCAATTTTGCTAAATTTTTGTGTTGTTTGTGCGAGCTACCCAGTCAGCCGCCCTAACGTAAATCTTGTCTCGAACCCCTATGGTCAACTGGCAAACCCCTGGGGATTCGCGTACCCAATTTTGAGAAACCCTGCTCTATAGTTATGGTCTTTGATTGACCTTGAACAGTCCGTCAGTAAAGCGTACCTAACTCATCTTATAATTTACCATTACCACACATAACGAATCACATTTTGGCATGAGAGCTCATAGTAATAACCATGGTATGTCTGTCCGGTGGTCACGGGGCTGTCGGCTGCGGGGCCCGGTTCGCGTGCTGGCCGGAGCACCGTCAGGTGATCCCGCAGCATGACTCAACTGTTTCACTAACGAACCGCTGCGCCTTCACCAACTGTGTTACCATTAACTATACCACTTTCTAAGTTTCATTAAATAATGCTTTACGGTAAATCTGAAACTGTTACTCACATTTAGCTAACAATTCATGCTTTTAAACCTCTCTAAATGGGTTTACAAATAATATTTTCTTGCCTGCTACGGGGCGTAGCAAACATAGTGCAGTTTAAATTATTTTAAATTTAAATAAACTAAATTCTAATGTATAAAATTTTTTTTTTGAATGTTAATTTAAATTAAAAGAACAGTTGCATCTATATGTAGATTTTACAGGTGTAAAAGGAAATACTTAAAGAATAAAAATTGCGAAGAACAAAATTCAAATTCAAATTCAAAAAGTTTATTTTGCAAAGTAGGTATATATAATACACGTTTCACAAGTCAAATTTTAATCTTATAAAAATATATGTAATAAAATAATAAATGTACATGAACTACTTAGATTAAATGTTTATTTAATTTATGTAGCAATATATATACAATTAAAATTATAGGTAAAATATTATTATACAAGGTGAAATCCAATCAACCGCCCGAACCCATACCGGAGACCCGGCCAGGGAACTGGCAACACTGGACGATATGGCGCGTGTTTCATTGTGTGCCTTATTATCTTTCATTATCTCTAGCCCAGTTGGACGTATTCTATAACGCGTGAGGCAATATCACTCGCATAAAACAATAGGTAGGCATTTAATCATGCTAATGCTTACCGCAACTCCTTGTATTGATCGTACGATTAATTTGCGCAACTGTCACTGTATGGAGGCGACTCAAGCGCATGTGTAACGTATTGAATTTTTACATGAATTTTTAACAAGCTTCTCTTAAAATGTTCAATTGAAATTGCTTTGTAGAATCACATTAGAATCGTGATATAAGCTATTCTTTAAAGAAGATTAAGTCATGTAAAATTCATTTTCCCACACATTATTTCCTATTATTCAAGTTACGAACTAACTTTTATCTAAAACACAACTATCTACTCAGCTTATCCTTAATCTGAGCTTCCTTAAAAGTCCACATGCACCTAACAAGTCTTGCCATACCTTGCCGAGACTGCAGGTGAATAATAAGGCCGATGATTCAGCTTTTAAAAGCGCTTTTGTTAACACACAAATACATGCATCTATTTGTTTGTTTGTATGATACACCTGGTAAGTACAAATACAATTGTTGCCATTATGTCGTCAGTTGCAATATCAACTAGTTTTCGATCATATGAAAATCTACATATATATAAAATATAGAAAATATAATATCAAGCGGAATATGATTTGTTATTTCCATCGAGCGTTATTTTGGAGCCCGTACACAAATGAGAACCCTAATAACGCGAGGAAAATAACACATCACATCACGACGACGTGCTCAGAATAAATAAAGTTAAAGCAGAGAATATAAAGTATTACTTAAGTAAAAGTGTTTTCTTGCATGTATCATTGTAAGGTGCAAGTTGCATAATTTAACATTGTCTTTTTAACCAGCCAGTATTTTTTTACACTTTGATACTCGTGTATTTATGAAACTATTTGCAACCAAATAAAAAAATAAAACTAAGCGGGAAAAAATGATTTTCATATGACCCTGGTATCGCCTGTGTTGAAGTAACAAATGTAATATTGTGGGGGTTGAAAGAAAACATATTTAAAATAGGCTCTTCTACCATTATACTGCCGGGAAATTTAGTTATTAACCCTGGATTACTTTATAAAATATCTACTTCCATTTTGTTTTCTCTAAATATGTATATTCAAATTGGCCAAAGTAATGCGTGTATAAACTGCAGTGGTGTCGATTTGGTGTAACACGACTTAACTTATTTGACAAGACTAACCTTATTTTAAGCGTCCTTTCTTTGTCTTTTTAATACAGAAAGAAAAAGACAGAACACTTAAATTAAGTTTAGCCCTGTCAAATAAGTTAAAACGTGCTACACCGAATCGACACAATTGACCACTTTGACCCGAGGGCCTGTTATGTATCTTTAGTTGCCAACTGGACTGGGTGCCTATCATCAAAAACATAGTTATACTGTCGATTTCCGATTGTTTAGGGATATGTTTGCATTTGAAGTGACGACACAGTTCGTAAATGGTTCAATACACACTGAAGGCAATTTTGAAAGTTACGTTTGTATCTATGTTTTTGATGATAGGCACCCGACTGAACTTTTAGTTCCGACAGTTGGAACCAAAGATACATAATAAAAGGGCTGGTATCAAAGCAAGTAATTTGATTCACGTTGGTGTTTATCCGAGTGTGTCCAGGACAATATCCTATGCAACAAGATGCAGGTGAATATAAATCACCAGATGATTCAGCTAAACGCTGAGGGTCCAATATATTATCGGGATTCGGTTTAGTGGGTGCGATATTTATCGACAGTGATTATGTTTCATTAGCGGCGCGCGCTATCCGGCGAAGTGCCGACGACGGGACGATCCATCAAGGTGCTAAGTAGAACCGTTCAGGACGACGGATACGATCAGGACGAGATAGGTTCGGTTTGCTCCTGTTTGATGCGTGTGTTCTGTTTCAAAGATTTCATCTACTTACTCATTGCCAGGAAATTAAACTTACGTAAATAAATATTATTAGAGTGCATACAAATTAGAAAATATAAATCAGAAACAAATCCAAAGACAAGAATTTGAAAAAATTCCTTGGGCTAGAATTCGAACCTGCGACCTCTTGTTATCAAGAATTCGCCGGTCTAGGTTCCTACCTAGACCGGCGAATTCTTCCATCATACTTGTCCACTGTTATTTTTGCATCTGCTTGATATACTATACACATAACGCCCTCGTGAGCGTTCTGTATGTGCAGTACAAGCTAGTATATCAAGCAGATGCAAAAATAACAGTGGACAAGTATGATGGAAGAATTCGCCGGTCTAGGTAGGAACCTCGGTGGCGCAATTGGTAGCGCGCTTGTCTTGATAACAAGAGGTCGCAGGTTCGAATCCTGGCCCGGGGAATTTTTTCAAATTCTTGTCTTTGGATTTATTTCTGATTTATATTTTCTAGTTTGTAATGCACTCTAATACTATTTAGAGTATTCATAGCGATGGATTTCGCAAAATAAACATAAACTTACGTAAATTAGTTTACACTTGTCAGTTTAGAAATAATTTTTATTAAATGAAGGTTTTAATTGTTAAACTCAGGTAATTTCAAGTTCAATACAGTTCAAACACACATCCTAGAGCTATTTTACTATGATAATGCTTATGAAAGTCTTTACTTTGTTGGATTCCTAGAATCCCTAGAATCAAACATTTGAATCGCATCGTATAGGAAAAGGCTCAAATATTATAATGTGTATTTATTAGACGGCGGCGGCGGCGGCGGCGGCGGCGCGAGCTGTCCGTCATAACACCTGCCGCCGATACCCAATCATAAGTTATGAGCTGTTCATTGCGCAATCACCACAACGCCTCTACAGGGGGTTTTATGCGTCATTATTCGAATACTTTAATAATTATCTTTTGGAAGTACTTATTAACCGCGTTTCTTGCTACGTGGCCGTCTACGCGAGCGTAGGCACACACGCTACGCACGCCCGTTCTACACAGCTACGAGCGTAGCATCTGTAACTTGCATGTCGCGCGCCGAAATCGATTTGAATGCAATTTTATATTTACTTTTAAAAACACTAACTAATTCAGTGCTATAAAAGCATTCAAATCGTTTAGGTTTAGAAACTAAGGTAAGGATTAGATTTTATTTTAACAAAGTATTAGTATATATTGTATATATTCAGTCATTTATTTAATCAGTCATTTAATTTTCGTAAATGTACTCATACAGATGGTGGTATCTTTTTTGATTTAATGAAATTTAAGTACTGGATCTGAATAAATTAACGGTTCCTTGTGAATTTATTTACTTGTCCAAAAGTCAGACTTGTCAAAGTAGACAAAAGTCAGACTTGTCAAACCTCTTGGACATGGTATTAGACTATATTATAAAAAAAACCAACCAAGTGTGAGTTGGACTCGCACAAAGGGTTCCTTATCACCACACAATACGGGTGCGGAACCCTAAAACCATTATGGAAAATAACTCCACTTGCAGTTATTGAGGACCAACTTAACTTGAACTATTAAACTCTATGTATCTGAAGGGTATAATTAAGTTGGTCAATGATAACCTCCTAAATAATTAAATATTTGTAATTTTCAGATATTTTCCTAAATGTGTGCTAACTGTAAACGAAATTTCAAGTTTCTAATTCATGATATTTGGTTATTTTTTTGCAGCACTATGGGGCCGTAGACTTCTGTAGAAGGTATTAGTTTCAACTTAATATCTCATACTAGGCTCGAGGAAAAGGGTCTTGACAGACAGACAGACGGACAAATGGACGGACAACATAGTGATCCTATAAGGGTTCCGTTTTTTTATTTTGAGTTACGGAACCCTTTTATCACGTTTTTGCATTCGCGAGCGGTTTTGTAACTTTTCTTATAGGATTCCGCCGCACATGCTTAGAATAGCCAGTTACAACGGTTTTTATAATATTTCCTATAAGATTCCGCCGCGGAAGAATGAAGTTTTAAGAGGCTATGCGAATTTTTATTTTTGTCACTGTCACTCCAAGCGAAAAATCGCGCAGTGCATTCAGGGCAAAAGGGAAAGAGTTGGTTTTATATTTTTATTATAAAAACTAAGATAGCTGGCAAAATTTCAAATAATAAATCTCTAGAGATTGTTAAAACACACCTAATAAAATATGTTTGAGTTCTGTATATGGTTCCTATTCGTCAAACGAGGAGAAAAAGTGTGTTTGAAGACCTCATTTCAACAATTATTTCTATCGAGGAAAATGTATCCAAACATGTTTTCCAATTTTAAAATCCTAGATTATATAGTCGAAATGCATATACAAAAAATTCAAAATTCAAAAAGTTTATTTTGCAAAGTAGGTATATATAATACACGTTTCACAAGTCAAATTTTAATCTTATAAAATATATGTAATAAAATAATAAATGTACATGAACTACTTAGATTAAATGTTCATTTAATTTATGTAGCAATATATATACGATTAAAATTATAGGTAAAATATTATTATACAAGGTGAAATCCAATCAACCGCCCAAACCCATACCGGAGACCCGGCCAGGGACCAGGAACAAGGTTCAATGATCACCAACCGAGCCCCCAGCACGAATCCAGGCGGCCGACCAAATCCCATCCTATATACTACATAGTAATAGGTTACATATATAAATACATGCCTACCTCCGCCCATTCGATTAGTCTTGCTAAGAAGAACGGGCAAGAAACTTGGCAAGATCATGTCTTTTTTTTAACATAAACTTATAATATACATCAAATTACTTATATCTACTTTAACCAAGGGATAAGAAAATACAAGAAAGAAATTTATTAAAATTTTCCGTGTATTTCATGAAATACACAGAAAAGAAACACGCGTATTTTTTTCGCATATCGCCATAAGATGTCATTTCACTGGCGGACGTTTAGGCACTCCGTATTTTTTATTCTCCTCTTAAATACGTAATAAGTCTTACATAAGTAATTGTGGCATTCGAGTGAAAACTAATCAATCGGTGTAAGTATTAGTAACCAAATTATACAGGTATATACACAATAAAATATACATAATTATCTTTTATTTTTGGATCATCCTGTAGAATGGGGTCAATCGATTCAATCATTATACTTATTGATGTGATGATGATTCCTTTCATCTAACACACATTTAGTTCACCTTTGTGTACGATATTATATTATTGTGCTTTATTTTGACACGTTAGCTTTAGGGTTCCGCAGTTTAATCTTCGGTAATAATGTACGTAAATTTAAACCATAATTACCTACCACATAAACTAGCAAGTAAAGTATTAAGTAAGTATGTTTTCGCCTACAAATCATGATTTTGTTCTATACCTTCATTGTCTTGTCCGTAGGGTATGCAAGCAAAGCAACAGCGTTGTCTGGTTAGCCAATAAGTGGTAGCAAAAGTAACCCTGCTGATTTAGATGATAATGTCAGTTGAATCAATGGGCCACTGGCATTGCACTCGTGTGTCTTGTAGCGCTCTGGGGCGCAGCGCTGCGTGACCTGCGCCTGCGCCGATGACGGCACGCGGCGGCGGCGCCACCAACCCGCTCCGGTTCGCTCTACAGACATTTGAAAGCGTCGCTGAAGAAGTTATTGGACCACTATTATCAACCTGGTCTTTCATGGCCCACTCCAGTAAACGACGCCTCCAAGATGCTGGTCACGATCCGAAGATTAATATTTTGTATGCGATGTCGCCGAGATTAAATTATAGAGATTGACTGGACGTCACATTTTCACAACGTCGATACGTACACCGAGTGGGTACTGACACAAGGAGGCTAAGT
The DNA here is from genome assembly GCA_934047225.1 of Ypsolopha sequella. Classification (NCBI taxonomy): domain Eukaryota; kingdom Metazoa; phylum Arthropoda; class Insecta; order Lepidoptera; family Ypsolophidae; genus Ypsolopha; species Ypsolopha sequella. The sequence continues at coordinate 13,675,932 of OW203992.1, forward strand.
TCGGGCTCACGATGTCGCTGCTCAACTTTCGAGTGGGGCCGTCGATTAAGAATCACTTGCGACAACACCGGATTGATCGATGTAGCCCTTGGCATTTGCGAGATATAACTAACTGTGCACTTATTATAACAAATAGATGGCACACATAGTTAGCGGGAGACTTGTTCAATTGACACATGCTCAAACTGATTAAGGCATAATGACACCAATTAGTTGAGGCTCGTGTGTATCTAAACTTCAGGCGTGTTGACGAACATAAGTGAGGTAATGATAAGTGGTCAGGTCTTTTAATGAAACCGAATTACGCTAATGTGTGGGCATAAACGGCATAATCAAGACAGGTAGCGCAACAATCTCGGAAACGTAGCCGCGTGGAATTCGCCGGGTGTCCTTTTATCCAGATGCCTTTTAAATCGGCGTGGAGCATAGGTATGTTTTTTGTTGCGGCACGGCAACAACCGTAAAACGAGTAGCCTCTTCGTAATAACCTTAGCATGAGAACGGGTTAAGAAGGCGACCGCACGTGGATAGTCGCCGTGACCGGCGGCACATCAAAGCAAACACTCGTTTGAGCCAATTGTGCGTGCCTGCGCGTGCGCGCAGCTAAGTAACAACGTGTTATTATACGGTTATAGGGCGCACCCCTACGCTCATCGCCGGCCGCCCTCATAGCCCTAGGCCTCGACCCTCAGCTCTCATTCCCGAAACAATAAAAAATAACCATCTGTTGGACCACAATCGGGATAACGCCTGCTGGGTCAGTAATTGACCGCCGAAATACTCCAATCTAAATGAACTTTTTACCTATGGAACCATTAGGGAATGAGTAAACAATATTCTATTTTGGTACAATAGTCTATTTCTACAAACCGGATCTTTTGAAATAGTTGTAGACCTTATTGTCCACTCTTAGTGTGTACCTGGTAATTAACTTAACCTTGAACTGCGAGTATCTATAAACTGTCCGTAGTCCATACTCCAAGTACTTTACCTACCTACTCGTACCTGTATATAAATGCTTAGGAAAGCTGTTGCAATACTGCAAAGTGTTTGTTGTGAATTAACTACAAGTACCAATACATACAATAGCTTGATAGCATTGATAACAAATAAATTAGTTAAGCTAAAACATTTTAATTACTTTTGCATTATCAATCACCTATTAAGTTTTCCTTTCTAATGAACATCAGATAGGTAAATATTTTTATTTTTGAAAATATTTCAAACCAAACAAAAAGCTTATCGGGAGTCATTAACTCGTAAATGTTTAAACTTAATTTAAGTTTTTATGGCACCGTATCATCATCAGAAAGAACACGCGCCCTTTCCCAAAAGAACTCTTTACGCTCGTCCGAGTTTATTAAAATTATTAATAGCGTAATTTAAATCAATTTCCCTCACAACGGTAACCCTTTAGCGTCGGGGTGTTACAGGCATTATATCAAGCATAATGGTGTGTAATCGCGCCCTGCATCTCGGCCTCGCTCGCACCACCTGTGTTCCAAGGTGAGTTTTGTTTCACTTCATCAGAAAGGGTTATGAACCGTATAAATTATTATGAAATAGCTTCCTGCACTGATTTAATTACTAGGATTATTGCTGATAAAAAGTCAACTAATGAATTATTATAAAAGGATCAAAAACTTTTTAACGACCTAAACAGTTGTAGTCTATGATGGTGTTCGTTTGGTTCGTTCTACATTTTGTTTTTCAATACTAAATGTTTGTGTCGTGAAGGAGCGTGTGAATGTAGCGGTCGGGCGACTAGCTGTCTGTTCTTCCTTGTCACGTTTTAGGAAATGCCTTATAAAGTAATTTAAATCAGGTGGTCAACAGTCTCAGACTTTACCACGTGCTCTATACAGTATAATAGTTATGGCCTTTTGGGTCCATTGTTGGTTTCTGTTGGCAGTAAAGTATGGAGCGAGTGCCGCGGCTGGCGCGCAGGTGGCGTGCACAGGCTAAGATCCTTGTTCTTGCTAAATGAGTGCCGATTGTTTGCATTTTACGGTTATTACCTTTTACAACAAACACATTTCTTTAACTATTTATTTGAGTATCCACATCACCAGATGTTGCGGACTCTTCGTAATTTCGTCGTGTTTGTTTGTCCTTAAGTTTATGACGTAGGAAAATAATTCTACAATTTAAATAAGTATAAGGCGTTCAACTAAGAGTACTTAACTGTGATTAATCTTGAAACAAACACTGGCTCCATGGGAAGATGACACAGTATAACATCGGCCGATCTCTGTAGTCGTCGACTATTACGTAGATAAACGATTAATTATTCGGGGACCATCAATCACCGAGAGGTCAAAGCTATCGCGGAAACAATCTCTTAGCAGTTTTTATGTTTCTGTGTTAGATTAACATTAAGTATGGATGTGTAACGGGGGCGACGTTGGTGGGCGCCGCATCGATCGACGCACGCGCTACATCCGATTATTTCGACGGACTATTTATAATGCGCCTGCCTGATCGCTGCGCGTACGCGGACGATGGAATCAGCTCCTTTGTCATTGGAGCAACCTGCTGGTCTCGTTCGATCACGATGTACGTACAGTATAACGGGCCACCTGATTAACCGCCACTCGCCCGTGAGCTATGCAGATATGCCGCCGCTGCCGCCGCACCGATCGTATTAATATCAGATGATAGATTATATTACCAATACAGGTTAGTGAACCTTGGACTTATAGTAAGATTGTGAACAATTAAGCCACGTCACTGCTGTGGGAACATTTCAGAGCAATACTTGATTTTTTGTGTAACCATTACGTTTCTCTTCCTCTGTGTTTTTATATGAAGTGTCGGTCTCCGGGTGCAGCAGGTGCAGGGAATAGAGTTTCACACGATGGAGGAAATCACATGATATGTTAATATCCAGTTCCGACACTTGTCAGCTTGAGGTCAATTATATGTTGTCATTTTACCCTTCGTTGTTTATCTACGGTAGGGGAAAAAGTCAAATATGATAAAAAAATACATTTTGTTATTAAATTATTCATAATAATATTTTGGTCAAGAAATTGTACTAAAATATATATTTTTTTGCAAATCAAATCAAATTAATCTTGCGTAGATGTCACTTTTCTAGAAATTTCGTAGCATTTCGTAGCACATAAATTTGCTTCTAAACTCGTACCATTCAAATGTATAATATTGTGCATTTCTATTTCGGCGGACACCTGTTTGTAATAAGTAGGCAATACAATTTTAGTCCTCATGACGGATTTAAAATTGATAATAAATAGGGATAAAAGAGGGCACCTTTCGCAACATCCGCTCTAAGTTCTCACGAGGACAGGTAGCTGCTTCCGTTGAATCCTTTATATCTCGCGGATCACAATAAAATGTATCTAACTGTATCACTCAGGTACTCAACAATTATGGTAAGAGATGCTCTACTAACAAGTTACCCTAGTGTGAATGACTCGGAAACAAGTATTTATAAGTTTTATAAATATTCCCACGATAGACGTTTTTTTGTCGAAACACCAAGTTTTTTCAAGTCTTATTTTTTCACATTGTCCCACAGTTTTAGCTTTATGGTAATGTGACTCATTTTGATTCATAAAAAGCCGTTGCGTAGACTACGAAGGTCTTTTACGCGGGACGGTGATTCTAAAAAACTTACGAGCTTTTTTGCATGACTTTTTGTGCATTTATTATGCATGCGTTTATTTTTTAGATCAAGTTTAAGAAATGTCTTTACATATCTATAGGCTGAATAAGAATTGCTTTTCTTAAGAATGTTAATCTTTTATGATTTAAATTTGTTTTAGTTGCATGCAAAGTGGTTGCATATGCAATATTTTAGCATAAATAATGCAGGAAGTGATTTCACAGGTTCGCTTCAATCGGAACAGGATCTGTGAGAATGTAACAAGTTGCGGACGTCGAGGGGCCGCCTCGATCCGACCCTGCACTGTACTCGGGGCGCTATGGATTGGCCGCATTTTTTAATCGTGTAAAAATATAGTACAAATATAATACATAAATGTAATTGAGAATAATCACAATGTAAGGAAGTGAAATGATATTTTATATTTTTACAATAAAACCAAATTTTATGCTTTTTTGATAAATTTATATTTAATTTATCGAGTTCATTGGGGGTCAGAATCCAATATCCGCGACCTTATCTATGTATTGAATTTTAGGTAAACCCTATTTGAAATAAGTTTCCATAATGCTCTAAAGTATCTATAATAAAATCTCCAAAATTTAAAGACATCAAATATACTCGAGTTATCCAAGTGGCCAATCTAGAGCGGCGAGTATAGTCTCGGCACTGGCGGCACTTGAACCCCTCATCTCCTGATGTATTGTTTGTCGAGAGAACAGGACGACCCAGCCAGCAGCCCCGCTTCCCAAACGTATCGTGAGAAAACCCGAATGTGCTCCGCATTCATTAATGCTCCGACAGGAATCAATAAATATCATATTACGCACCGCTAGCCATCGCTCACAGATCGTGGGCAAGGTGCACTCAGACCTCGGAGTATCGGGGTCATGTGAACCACAAAAGATTCTATTCAATGGTCCAGCTAACATCTGAACCAAAGGATTTTCGTAGAGGGTCACCACGGGAAAGATTTAAGGTGTATTGTTTGTTATATACATTTGGTTCCTGTGTGAACTTGAGTGGGATAAGATCAATGGAATAATTTTCGTCACATTACCAATGGTACAACCTAATTCATAGGTATCTGTAGACCCTCAAAAGGTGACTAAGATTTTTTGTGCGGTTATTTTTTTTTATAATAGGATTACATACAGACGATGTTATCGTAAATTATATTACTGTTATTGACATTATAAAAAACCGGCCAAGTGCGAGTCAGACTCGCGTACCTAGGGTTCCGTATCGTGGACGATGATTGAATTTTTTTTCGTGAATTTCTCAACCGCTATATTTTTCCTGCAATCTTTACGTAAACACATATTACCATGATTTTTTTCATATTTTTTAGTCTACCAGTTTTGGAGATAAGGGAGGGACATACATTTTTTTGTGGTTTTTCGAGGATTTCTCGAAATAGATGCAACTAAATATAGCCAAACTGTATATTTTTACGATCAGCTTTTTAGTAATTTGATTTTTTTTTTATATAGTATACTTCTTCTTTTTATTTGTATTCAAATTTTTTTCAATCGCAATAGTTTTCCTATTTCCTATTATTGGCCGGCTATGACAGCTGTAATCGACATTATTTTTTATCTTTTTTCATATTTTAAGATTTCTTAAAATCGGTGCTAGTAAATATAGTAAAAGTATAAATTTTTACAATCAACTTTTTAATATCTACAATTTGATACCCAAATTTTATTTTTTGGATAATATTTTTTGTTTTTCTCACTTTTGTTTTGGAAATATTTTGAACAGTTTAAAATTTTTCATATGTTTTTTACAGCTTGGTATGTGGGCAAATTGATTCTATTTTTGTGCCACATTTCAAGTCTTTATCTTTAACGGTGCTAAAGTTATGAGGCTGTGATGTGACATGCGGACGGACGGACGGACGGACAACGGAGTCTCACCATAAAGGTTCCTTTTGTACCTTAAAGGTACTAAGGAACCCTTAAAATATCAACTATTCTTAAGTAATTTTTTTTTAAGTTAAGCACTACAGATTCGTCCGGGGTTGTTTTGGAAGTTTTCTTTCTCTACCTGCGGTAAAAACATAAATAGAACGACTAATAGATATTTTGCGAGTCCGCGAGATTTATTATGTACGAAATTGGTACTATTATCGCGTTTAACTTGACCAACACATACAACTTTCAATTATCTATGATTAACAATTCAGTGAAATATCGTAAAGATTTTGAGCGTAAAAGTTTTTGTTGGAGATTTTACGTCTTAATATTATAACAATGGCTTTGTTTTGTTTATTGTGAGAGATCACAGGTTGTAAATATGGCAGCTATTAACGACGCTCGGTGATAATTTTGCAGTAACAAAGGCTAGACAAGACATGCAATGCGTTTGAATTATTTGTCGTGAAAGAGATGGAGCGGCGCACTCCGGCGCAGTGGCGGCGGCGCTTGCGCAATACGCCGCCGAGCGGATCTGTCTCCAAAATATGGAGACACTATAATCCAGCTTGTTTAATATTTCTATTCCTTACCAATTGGGTATGATAAAACGTGACAAAAGACAATATCGATGTTGGTTAGAGGCAGTGGCATTGCTGAATCGAGGGGCGGCCTCGCAGTGGTGCCGCTCGCTTGGCCTGACTCATGCCCATGGATTCCTGTTTACAATTCCTACCACTGTACTACCACCATAACATTATGCACAAACGATCTGCCAACGCATTGTCTTTGAACTTACTGTTTTGTGATAAATGTTAACGTTGATTTAGGGTCATAATCATAATTCGTCACACAGCTAGACCAGATACAGCTTCTCCCTCGGTTATGATTGTGGAGCGAAAAGTGGGTCAGTAGAAAATTATCGTAGTTGTACTGGAAAACATTTATATTTTAAGGAAAAAAAAGTAAGCAACAAATGACAGACCAGTATCACTTATCAGTTTGTAATATATTTTACTAATTGCTTTGTAGATTTAAATTATACTTTTTCATTCTTCATAAGAAGATTTACTAAACTGTTATCTGTATGTTTGTAAATAGGATAGGATGTTAATTTGTATTGTTTGTTATTTTGTATGTTTTTATGTTCTTTCTCGTGTCTGTGGTATTTTAAAATAAATTACTTTTCTTTCTTTCTTTCTTTCTAGGATAAGAAAAATTTATAGAGTAAAGCAATTACATAAGATATATTTCGATAACTTCTATGGAGTCGTCGTCAGTCGAAATATATCGTATATATTTGTTTTTGATATATATATTATCCATAAATAAATAGCCGTTCAAAGTTAATAAATAATAAAAAAACTTCATTTATTTCAACTATGGAGAATTTATGAAAAGGCATGGTGATTTGAAAAACCATTTCGAGATAATACATTTTTTGTCCATATTTCATAGCAAACTACTTCAAGATATTGTAAGTATAAAAGATTAAAAATAATATAAATATAAATAAAAAAATATAAATAATATAATAATATAAATAAATAATATAAATAATATAAATAAAAAAATATTATTTTCAGTACCTACCTATTTAAATATGACTGTAAGTACAGAGGAATTTATCACGTATGTAATGTAAGTGTCTCTTTCTTTTCTTTGACACATAATATATAACATACATTGGTGTCGATTTGGTGTAACACGTCTTTAGGGCGCACCGAGCGTTTGCTATTGTCTCTGTCTTTTTCTTTACGTGTAAAGAGTAAAGAAAATATTGCAGTTTTTCAATGTTTTTGGTTGTTTTATCATCACATTGTTGTAAAATAAAAAACTATCATGTTATGTTATCATCTATGAACTTTATTTTAGTAAATAAATCATAATATCAAATTACTTATTTATATAAAAAAGTAGGAAAATAGAGGAAAAAATTACTCGACGAGAGGTAACTTAGCGAATTTATTCTATCGAGCCAACTTTATCAAATCGTGTTTCCATCGTGTATACAGTCGAGTATATATACCCAATAATACCAATTCATTTTTCTAGATTTAAATTTAATTGTTTACTACTTCAAATAAGGGTTATAAATATGTGTTTGTATGTGTAAAAAGCTCGGTGCGCTCTTAACTTATTTGACAAGACTAAACTTAATTTAAGCGTTCTCTCTTTGTCTTCTCGATAAAGAAAGAAAAAGACAGGACGCTTAGAATAAGGTAAGTCCTGTCAAATAAGTTAAGTCGTGTTACGCCGAGTCGACACCATTTCCTGCTATGCTTTGACATAAACATATCAATATCAATGAAACAGTGATGAAACATAAAACAACAAAAGGTTTTTTTTTATACAAATTTTTACTTAATAAAAGCTTTATTTAACTGTTTTATTTACCTTTAATGAATATTGTAGCATAAATTAAATAAAAAGAAAACTTTCGATATACAGGGTAGAAAAAAATTAAGGGCCCTGAAGGGGAACTACCTTAAATCCTTTAGTTAGCTCATTTTACTGAAAGGAAATATTCCTTTATTTAAAAAAAAAACAAAACTGCATTCAAAGATATTCTGAAATTCATTTGTCTCACCCGGGGAATTGAACCAACTAAAAATTAAAAAAACAAACCCTCGCTATTTTATTATACGAATCTATTGTTCAGGATAAAACTTGTCTCATAAACATTTGGTCTTACACTCATCTGTTGTACAAGATACCCATGAAATTAAATATTTATTACAAGTTCTTTATTAACAATACCTAGTACTGTTCACTTGAAACAAGTAAATGACACGTTATAATTTTCTTATCTCTCTTACATCCAAAGACATCGTATGAAGTACAAGCTTGCTAATGTTATTTGTACCTTGTTGAAGACTTCAATAAGAAAATCGTTAAATGGTAATAATAATAATCTATGCACAGCACAATTCCTTCTTGCACTAGGCGTACTGACGAAAAGTTTAAAAAGGGAACGTATTTTTTATTTGAAGTTCGAACGATAACTTTCAACATTTTGAAAATCGATAAAAGTATTCGTTCGAATTTCTAATTTTGTTTTGTTTTGCTTTCATTCCATGCTGTCATTGTGTAATAATGGCGTATCATTATTACTTTACAAGTGAAAAGTACTAGGTATTGTTAATAAAGAACTTGTAATAAATATTCAATTTCATGGATATCTCGTACAACAGATGAGTGTAAGACAAAATGTTTATTAGATAAATTTTATTCTGAACAATTATCCTACCGATTCGTATAATAAAATAGCGAGGGTTTATTTTTTAATTTTTATTTGGTTCAGTTCCCGGTTGAGACAAGCAAATTTAAAAAAATCTTTGAATGCAGTTTTGTTTATTTAAAAAAGTAAAGGAATGTTTTCTTTCAGAATAATGAGCTAACTAAAGGATTTAAGGTAGTTCCCCTCCAGGGCCCTTAAATTTTTTCCACTCTGTATATTTCGACCCACTTGGGATCTTCGTCAGTCGAATATGGAACATATCAAAACAAAATAGAATTAACATTAAAATGACCAAACTTAACCTATTTTCTTAAAACCTATTTAAAGGTAGACCCTGTGTTTGTTGGTTAGTGTTGTCTGTTTAGTCCGGCTCCGTAGTGGGCACCAAGTGACCAAATGTAAGACGATTCCCAAGTTCTCAGTTCAATGTCAGTCAAAGGGGGGTCAAATTCATTTGCTTTTGGTGATTGGTACCTATGCGACCTATGCGCGATATTGTACACATTTTAGATACATGCACATTACATTCGTAACATTGTCTATTACAATCTAATAACAACTGAGACCTGACATCGTTATTAAAATAATTACATTAACTTTGCCATATACGCTTAGGAGGTCTATGGGTGCCTTATTAGAGTTCGAGTTTTGAACATGGTTCTACAACATAAAAATAATTTATGTTCTTCGAGCAAGTGACCGTAAGTGGACCGGCGCTGGTCGCTCGGACATTTCGGCCGCAAGTCTCGGCCCGCGGGCCTCGGTTATTATGGCCCATGGGCCACACTGAGTTTATAGTGATCTTGATTAATATTTATGATTCAATTCTTTGTCCAACTCGTGAAATACATACGCCTCGTTCGAGTGATAAATAACTCTTTAGTATTGGTCCAATTCGCGACGCATCACCAGTAACTTGTGCATTTCTAGGATCGTTAAAATCAATATGATGGGCGTCGGACTCAAAATGAATGGCCAATAAATAATGCAAATTTTATAGAGAGTTGCAATCAAATATTTGACAGATATCATATATTTTGCTCGTAAACATTTATATAGTAAATACATACCAAATTTGTATTTTTTTTCGAACTACTATAATAAGTAATTAGTAGATACTAAGTAATTTGCGAAAATGTAAGGTGACATTTATTTATGCAGCCAAATTCATACTGGAAGCTCGGTAAGTGATCAGATCACGGATCGATAACACTTTTTGCTAATTTCGCAAGATAAAATGTTGACTTCCCATAGTAATAGACTCGGGGCTGCGTTTGCGTTTTTAGGGAACACGAAAAAAATTATTTACTTATTTCCAAAAAGGGTTAGGGATCTATTGAGCACTTAATCCCTGACATTGAGCACCTCATTTTACATCAAGAAGAACTTAACTCTTTGACTTTTTATTATAGTTTAAAATAGCGTGCTCTGAGCAGTAGCTGTTATGAAAACCGAAACATCGCGCGCTCTTAAAAAACACGTTTTTCGCTCAAAAAAAGTTTTTACGGTGAAATTTTCAGAAAACTATCCACAAAAGTACTTACTAAATTACATTTCCCTTAATTTCCTGTAATTTTCCTACGATTTGGTAATCTAAATTTTACATAAAACGACAAAAACATGCAAACTCGACCAAGTTTCAGATTTTTTTTCGATTAAACAAAGTATAACGTACCGCGTTTTGAACCACAAAAGAATCTGCAGAAGGAATATATCTAAGATATATATATTTTTCAGACACAAGATATCACAATTCCATGGTTTAAAATGAATCTGAAAAGAGACAAAATTGGTATAAGCCCCCCTTACCGAGCCTTTATTATGAATTTGTTTGGATAAATTAATGTCACCTTGTAATATTGAAAAGACCCAAACCCAACAGTGAGCTCATGACGATGATGATGATAGTATTTGATAAGAGAACTGTTCCCTGTAAGGTAATCTTGTGGTTAGACACCACCGACATTGTTTCTCGGAGACAACTTTCTCGGCTATGAAATGTTTGAACTTAAAGTATAATCTGACGGGCACGAATAACTCGCGACGTTATTGTCAATCCCACTCCGACTTAAACATGAGATGCGAATAATTAATTATTAACCGAATACTTATGCTAATTCCTGCCACGTGCGACCGTTAGAAAGTCGACTACAGAAACTAGTCAAGTGCGACACTGATCAGCTCAGAGATGGTCCGTGATCATTCAAAATTGATAGCACGTCAACAAATCAACATCACTTCTGGAATTTGATGTGTCCACAGATAGCTAATTAAATTATGTGGAGCGTTTCATATTGAAATAAAAAAAAACCCATGTTTCATTATATTCAACAAATTTTTTGTGATCCCCGATCCCTATAAGTTGGAATACGGCTTTTAGAAAATATTTCCGCTTTAATCAGTGTTTTGCTGTTCGATTTTGCGGTCTGGCTATTTCAGATCCATAATTTCCGCCTTCCTTTTCCTTTACCTGATCCACGACGCCGGGTAGACCTCCATGTCCAAAAAACTTCATATCCTGAAGCAGGTTACACAGTTTGTTCTTTACCTGACCCACGACGCCAGGTAGGGCTACCAACTTTTTTTAGAAGAAATAATATATATCTGATTTCAGGGAAGGTAAATAAAAAGTACGGTCCTTTCAAAAAAGTATCCTTTATTCAAGGGTGGTAGGACCTAGGAAGGCCAGGCTTGAAATCCTTTTGTGAAACTCTATTTTTTGTGCTCTTTGCACAAACACAAACGCACAACTGCGCACAACTACAAGTCATAATTTTTTCCTCGGATTTCTTTACGGCTGTGTTTTCGCTGCCTGGTATTTTCAGTCTACGTCTAATTTTACGTAAAGTTTGAAATAAATTATTTTCACGTACTTTATTGGTATTCAAAAGTATAAAGTACAAAGACCCAAAATAACGCAAGATACTTTATTTTAAAGTACGGTTGGCAACCCTAACGCCAGGTAGACCTCCATGTCCGAAAAACTCAATTTCCTGAAGCAGGTTACACAGTTTGTTCTTTACCTGATCCACGACGCCAGATAAACTCAGGTTCCATGTCCGGAAAACTTCATTTCCTGAAACAGGTTACAAAGTTTGTTTTTCCAAAGGTTTCATTTTGTTTTCATCTGTGTGTCTTGAATAAATAATAATTATAATTTCCCATGAAATTTCAGATTTACATTACAATTTATAATGCACACAATTCGGAAACAAGTGACAAAAAATATTAAAAATTTAATTATAAATTAATCATTAGATACTTATAAAAAATGCGATAATAATAATTAATTATTTTTTATTAAATTAAGAATTCTTATGTCACTTTCGATTGGTGAGATACCCATTTTAGGGCAAAGGCCTCCTTTAATGAGACCTTTGCCTCCCTATAAATAAATTATCAAAATGAGCCACCCTGACTGTAAAATGTGCATAACTGAGCTGTAATTTAAGTTTGTATAGTAATTAGTAGCGGTCCGATGGGGTTATCAGAGGGGTCATGCATGACCCCACAAAACTATAGCTGATTCCAAATTCTCCTAAAACTTAACTGCTAAAGTCAAAGCAATGAAATCAAAAATAGTCTAAAAGTAGAAATAACTAAAAAGATTTAATTAAAATAATTAAACAATGCGTGGAAGTGTGCTGGAGCCAAGATGACCCCCCCAAAATCGTAGGCTGGCGACCGCGCCTTATAGTAATGTTATGAATTTGTCCGAAAGTACTGTGTTATACATACGAGATATACGGTAAGTTCTCAATGGTCTTAGCTGGAACTGAGAGAGGTGCTAGAGATTGTTCAGGTGATAGCGAGAGAGTCCGAGGAGGCGCAGCACGGAAGGCCGAGCCCGGCGCGTCGTCCGCCACAAACAAACGCTCCCGTTTGACAGATACGATCTGCGCTGCGCCCGCGCCGCTGTCAGCGCACCGCTCTATTGTGACAGCCATGAACTGTGCCAGAAAGAAAAGTAATTACAGTTAACCGGTTGCCACTTCCAGTCCAGTTCACTGACTACATTATTAGGAGGAACTACCGAACAATCGAGTCGTGATCCAAGTGGCCTTAATTTGTACGTTTAATTAATTAGGATACCTACCGACCGGCACCAGACGTGGTGTGTAAGACGAGCTAAGGTGTATTGGAGACCAGTGGCGTGCATTGAACTTTTTTCCGGAATAGCAACCAGAAGGTCAAGATTGACAATAAAAAAAAAAAAAAAATTAATAATTTAAATAACGCTTTGAAAAAAAAAACAGTTGATATGAAAATGTTCACTCTAGGGTAGACAAGACAGTGTTTACCCTGGCGTCGTCATACAAACTTTTTTTTTTCAAAGAGTTATTTGAATTTTTTTCATATTTTTATTATTGTCAAACTTGACCTTCTGATTGCTTTTCCGGAAAAAAGTTCTATGCACGCCACTGTTGGAGACACAAGTGTCATCTGCGCCATATAACAAACTAAATTAGGAATACAAAAAATAAACAAAATCTTTAAATCTGCTCATAAAGATTTGCCATGTATGGTCCATCGTCTGGTCACAGTAGCGAAATTATGTTAAACAACGTCTTTGTCTTTGCGAAACTTCTCAAGTTGCACTTCCTAATATGTTATGACAAGAAATTAATTTAGATTTTATTTTATTTTTTGTAGCATAAGTGATTATGTTTTCGTATCTATCTATAATATATACTGAAGTTGATGCCATATAAAATCACACAAATTATGCTACAAACATTAAAATAAAAACCAAATTAATTTCTTGCCCGAACATATTATTAGGAAGTGTAACTTGAGAAGTTTCGAAAAGACAAAGGCGTTGTTTACATGATTTCTATAGATTCTATAGAATAGATAACGACAGACAAGAGTTTGAAGGGCAAAATATAACACTCAATAGTATAAAATATATCGTCTAGACATGAGTTCCCAAGGGGGTGTCAGAGATGTTCCGAGTGTGAACTGTGCAATGCAAGTCACAGTCCATACTCGGTACACTCGCGTTTCACCGACGATTATTACGTCCCCAAAGTGATGGGTGGGTGAACCCTGTCGCCGTTCTTCGGGCACAAATACACGCTTTTTAGGGCGTGCAGGTTTCCTCACGATTTTTTCCTTTACCGTTCAGCAAATGGTAAAATAAATGGATAAACTCATTGGTGCATGTCCAACCGGGGATCGAACCTGGGTCTCAAGATTGAGAGGCCAGCGAGCGTTCTACCACCTGACCTACCGCCGCGGCCGCCGCCGCGCGCCGCTTCTTTGAAGGACAAAACACCTTCTGAAATAGGTCAGAAGTCAGAACGGGATCGATAAATAAAATGTCGTACGTACTAGGAGTAGGTACAGAGATAGCAATCTCCAAACTGAGCTCGGTCGTGTCCGGAAAGTGACCGATGATGACGAAAGGAGACCGCGTCGTGATCCGCGGTGCTCCCAAATCGATCACTAAACACAAGACTATCGCTTATCGACCCAACTGGAATTTTAATTCCGTATAATGCCTTACTTGTGTAATCTAATACCTACAACCTGTATTCAGTTTTGATGGCTGCGCAAAAAATGTTCTAGCAATGTCGACATCGATAGTCATGAATATGAAAAGCGTCAGTATTTTTGTAGTATTACTTTTAGTGTCTTTTGAGTAAAAATGTCTTATTATTACTTACAAAATCTCTCTGCCTACCCCTCTTGGAGACAAGCGTGAGTATATGTATGTATGTATATGTATTATTAGCGGCGTTCAGCTATCTAATGAGAGTGGTTCTCATAATCAATTTGCATTTTAGCTCATTATTGCATTACATAGACTTAGATTTGGATATAGACATCGAAACTTCTTAAAAATATGGAAGGATTTCATTTTACATTAAATTTGTTCTAGTCATTTTGTAACACCAGAAATAAGAGTTTTGAACCGCATTATAATGCTCATCCATCTATTGTAATTAGTATTAATTTATTTCAAGTTTTAGCACAAAGTTGTTACACTTAACACAATGTCATGTTTAGCAAACATAATTAACAAAAAAAAAAGACAATTATACGGAAAAAAAAGGTGAGCATGGTAGAATTGAATGCGTAACCTGCGGCATTGTATCTGACCGTGACGACGGATGATTGATTATCCGAGATGTTCTCCGGCACAATGTAAGTAGCAAGATCTGATTCCGCCACCGGTCACGTCACCGACATATCGTCCGACTCCGGCCACATTCCGACCGGCACGCACGTTCGATTGACCTAAATATCTCCTCGTGCATAGGCGATACCAAAAAAGAGTTAAAGGGTAAAGCAATATTGTGTCAGAGGGTTGTTCGCGCACGGTCAACGCATTTACATTCCTCACGACTCCGGGGTCGGCGTGTCGGGTCGGGTCGAAGGCTTTAAAATTTCATGACAAAAAGTACAAAAAAATATTTAACGTATTCACGAATACTTTCCTTTGTCGCACGTAAAATGGAGAATGAATAAATAATTATTATAATTTTCAGAAATTTGGCGTGCGCAGCTAAGTGAAGCAATGGCACGAGTTTTCGAGTCATGAAAGGGCGTCCCGAGTGCTCCAGTCAGTAATCAGATCAGGAGCCAAGGTAAACAAATAGCTGGAAGTAGATGAGTGAAGAGGCGTGCGGGGGGTCTCAAGGGAGGGAGGGAGGGAGAGTGCAGCGTGCAACGCTCGCAGGGCAGATTAGTGCAGCGTCGTGCACTCCAATGACTACTGGACGTGAATGGTGCATGTAGATCTACGGTTGAACAGACATGGCTTTTTAGGCGCATTTATTTCAGGACTACTTTATTGACGAAAGAGGTTACGTCATTTAAAAAAAAACTTAACTTACTTAAGAGCGGTTTCGCAGCTGGATTGTGAAAAACTCGCCTTCTTCTAATTAATCGAAACAGAACACTTAAATTAAAAATTTACTCAATAGTAGATTGAATACAACAAAACCTTATTACCTATTTATTGTGTATGTTTCCTTTCGTTTCTGTAAAGTAAAAATTCAATATTTTTAAAATTTTTAAATTTTGGTATTCTAATTTACAGAAACCAATGGAAACATTGCGATGACAGTTTGCACAAAACCTTATATTACCTATGTAATGTGTATGTTTCTATCGCAAAGTTTCCATTGGTTTCTGTAAATTAGAATTTCAAAATCTTTAAAATTCAAAATTTTAGAAATTCTATTTTACAGAAACCAGTGGAAAAACAATTAAATACACAATACATAGGTACGTAGTAATACTTTATATTCTCTGACATAGGTAATAAGGTTTTGTTGAATAACTATTGAGTGAATTTCGAATTTAAGTGTTCTGTTTCGATTAATTAGAAAAAGGCGGGTTTTTCACAAATGAAACCGCTCTTAAATAAAAAGTATATACCTATACTTACTAATAATGTATTATTTTGCATTTGAGATAGGTTTAGGCATTGCGTCAATGGGTTTAGGAGTTTTCTGAATGTTGTCACATCTGCGCACTCAGCTCGGATCGTTAAACGTTACGTCATCAAGCATTGTCTCTCAATATCTGTAGATTGATACGAGTAAGTGAGCGATTGGCCCCCGGATTGATTGCTCGATTGGTCGACTAATTTATTTGGCAATCCGGTAGTTGTTCGGATAATCTTCGCTTACGTGGCTATGTCCACAAAACTACACGGGGCAAAACGTTTCATGGTAGTTCAGAAACAGTACCACATTGCTTTTTGACGATTCTACGGGTTTGTAACAAAATATTAAGAAATATATATCAGCGAAAATACAACTGTTAGGTAAGAGCAATGTATACCAATAGTTTACTATATACATAAACGTATTTCTTATAATATTATGGTAGCTTTAAAAAAAATGATTTTTCATAAAAAGGAAAATAGAATGGAAAATCCAATTATTTTACCTACTTACATACTGTAGGTAAGTATCAAAGTTTTTTTCTTGAATTGAATGTACTTGCATGCTATAGTCCCAGTACATTTGAAATTCAAGATGTATTTCCAGTTTCACCAAATGCCGACAATCGCAAGTATATTTTTTAAGGTATTATAGTTGCTTTAGTGTATTATAGACAGCGTATGAGTAATTAACGAATTAAGTCATCACACACAACTCCTCACTATTACAGATATTATTGATTAAATTTAAACATCACATGACATTGTTCATAAAAAGCAACACAATAAATAGTTTATTTGTGATTAAAAGTTAGAATTATTACATCAAAATTTATTTTGTTGATGCGTCTTTCTGTAGTATAAAAGGCTCAATTTTGTATATTTTAGCAAAGTTTTCATTTCATGTATCTGCAATGAATATATGAATAAAATAAAAGTGATAAAAAATATGCTCCAGGTGAGGCTCGAACTCACAACCCCGGCATTGCTCACGAACACTGTCTTATAAGTACCGTGCGCTAACCAATTGCGCCACTGGAGCGACGAGCGAGGACGCGAAATAGAGGTACGGCCCCTGCGAGACCCTCCCGCCCCGCTACCCGCCGATTTACCTCTGACGCCATCGCAACTAGTATTATGATATCACCGCGTTTACGCAATAAATAATTCAAATAACCGTTTGATATGTGTTTGTATGTTGTTTATCATTAAATTAGTGTACTTTACTAATCTGTATCGGTTTTGTTTGTTCGTTTTTATACCTACTTTTTAATGGATAAGAAATAAATACAAACTGCGCGATTTTGCGGCTTTCTCTAGGCTTTACCGAATTTGTATTAAGATTAGAAAGATTTAGCAGGTACTGTGTTGGTACTTTGGTCCTGAGCGAGCTTTTCCAACAGCTTTCCAATTTCCATTTCCGTTCAGTGTAGAGCGGGTAGGCTGACGGCGGCTCTAGGCGTTCGATTAATAACTAACGCGGGGCTAAATGATATGTTAATGGGTTATCGAGAGTTATGTCCGCTGCCCGCCTCGCCGCGCCGGCTCACTGCACAGTGCACGTGCTGCCTGCTCGCTCGCCGCCCACGGACCGCCCCGCTGGCCGCTACCGACTACTATCTATTCCATATTGGTATCGCGGTCTTGGAGATACCTGGATAAAATAGTACAATTACCTATGTTATTCAAATCGTCACTCTCCAGCTCACAAATATATTTTAGGCTTTCGCCAAAAATAAAAAATATTTTTTTATTTTTATAGATAAATGTGAATTTGGGGTTTAGGTAAGTTTGGAAGATTAAAATTTTTTGCGATTTGGACGAAGTTTTTTATTTATAATATAGTTAATTTTTTAAGGTGTTTTAGTTTATTTTTAAGGATATTTTTAGTTTAGTTTAGATGTATTTATTTTAGTCCTTTTTATTTTAATTTGAATGTTATTTAAGTTAATTGGTGCAATAAAGATGATCTAATGATTTTTTGTTTGTATTATAAACGAAAAACCGGCACAAAGAGAGTCGTTAGGGTTACTTACCAATACCATAGCGACAGCGAGCAGTTAAGAGGATGGCATACCCTAGCGACTTTTTTTATTACTTGTCCAGCACAATAAGTCTAATGGCAAAGACCTTATTTGCTTTTCATAGAGGCGATTATATGTTGGCTCTTTGGCCTCTTTTTCTTGGACGCGTAATACTAGGGATCAGGATCACGCAGCGAAACAATAAATTGGTGTGTTTTTAGCTAATACTGAAATATTTTGTAGGGAAAGAAATATTGGATTTAGGTAAAATCCCTTCATATTTCTATTGCCTATTATATAAAAAAATCAAGTTGATCTCTTAACAGCGTTTTTGAAACGAACGTTTGAAAACAAAAAAAAAGAGGGTGGAAAACATTTTTTTTTTGACAAAAGTATAAATCTTATTACATTGTTTATAGGTGGAATCCCTAGATAAAAGATCGATAAATCAAATATATTTTCTTCAATATGAGGAGAGACCTAGTTTCTTACAATGAACCCTTGAAAACCTGGTGTTGTTGATGTTCTAGCGTCAGGTGTCCCGTTAAGGTGAATCCGTCGGAAAAAATAGCAACTCGATTCGTGGTGGTTGAAATTTCAAACAAAACCATTTGAAAATAAAGTTCTTATCAGCTCGCACTGCAACACGGCTGTTATTAGTCACTGCGGCTGACAAGTGCGAAAATAGTGTGCTTTTAATTAATGTTATGCATAATCAAGTGAATTTCCAAGAACTGAGAAAACTATATCTTTTATATTATTTTGTCTAGAAGTTTAAAAAATGTTTATACTCTTTTGATAAAAACTGCAGCAGTTATATTGTTACAAGTGGATAAAAACTCGAGAAATAAGGGTACTTAGAATTTTCTTGTTTCACTTCTGTATATTAAAACAAAATTCAAGAAAAACCACATCACTATTTGTATCATGTAGATTACTATGAATTTTTCTTCTTTTAAAAAATGCTATAGTTACCGTATAAAATGGTTACAAAGTTACTCAGTTCAAGGTCGTTGGCGTTGGGTGAAGCCATAATATACCAAAAGTTTTTTTTTTCGGTAACTATTATTTTGTCGAAATACCTGCAATTTTTCGGTAATCTATCTATAAATCAATAACTACTAACTTTACTAAAATTTTAATTTTTGCTTTAGAAAACTAGGAGAACAGCGGGGTCATTTCTAGCAAATTTTAAAATAATTAAAACCACTGATTTAGAATCTTTAGTGGTATCTTTTGAATGATTCCTTACACAATATATTAATCAAAGCATTTATTTTCCCCGGACCAAAATGACGCCTCAAAAAATCTATTCTTTGCCTATACTCTCTTCTACCAGAAGAAATAATGTTTGTAAACAACTTTATAACCTAAAAGTGATGAAATATATTTTCAAATTCAATTTTTATGTACAATTAAACATATATTATTGTACATGGGTTTACTTTTATGGGTTTAAGCTAAAATGTATGTATTTATAAACAGAAAAATGCGTTTGAACATAATATTTTTCATCACTTTTAGGTTATAAAGTTGTCAAAATTCCTACGTTACCTCGTTTTCGAGAAAAACCTCTGTAACAGACGGACGGGTGGACACGAGAATGACCTTATAAAGATTCCGTATTTACTTTCAAGGTACGAAACCCTACAAAGTATAAAAACCGTACAAACAGGGACCAGAGAAGTACACATAAAAAAAAAACTGCGATTTCGTAAATTTTACCTTGCTCAAATTTATTATTGATAACAATTAATTATTACTTCGCATCAATCGGCTATCTCTTGGACCATACACTACTGCATCCGTAATCAAAACAAACACACCCTTTCTTCTAAATTAATTACAAAGTATGCGCAAATTACAGCTCCTCATCCGAGGGCGTTTAACTGAACTCTATGTTTACCTAAGAAGATTTATACCTTACAGTTCTAACCCGATATTTGTGAGGGCCAGACCGATAACCTCTCATTTCATTATGAAACATAGTCAACCCTTTAAATAACCATAAAGTGACCCTAAATGTCAATTAAATTACAGATAAGGGCCAGGTAAGACGTGGTTATAGTAACAGTTGGATCGTTGGGCGGGGTAATGGTATCGAACACCGACGTCGGAGTTACCCGGTGTTACCAGAACTTTTAGTAGTAGGACGATCCAAAAGTTTTAATATTTATTTTTTGGATAATATATTCTGTCTTTTAAATGTAGGTCTAATCTATACGTACTATTTATGTAAGCACGCACTAAATGCAAATTTGTTTAAATAAAAGTTATTTTCTTGGGACAAAGAGATCATATCAAAATCATTTCATTTAAAGTAGGTTGCTAAGATTCATAAACTCACAACGCTTTCACTGTTAAGGGAAAAGCGCTAGACTCCGCGGCTATACAAATCGATTTAGCCTCTCATTAGTACGTTAATGCATTAAATTAAATAAAACTTTAAGTAACTGCATCTTTTGTACAACCTACAGCTCCTATTTAACTTTAAATGTCGGGTAATCAAAACGCTTAGAAATTTATCTTTGAAACTCTAAAATATTCCATTTTCTCAAGCATTTCTCAAGGAAAAAACAATTTCGATTGAATTTAGGATCCGAGGTAGTTCATAAATATTTGTAAAATGCAGTCATTTAGTATGTAGAACGTATAGGATTTCAGTAAATCGCTATGGGCTACCATTCGAATTCACGGGCGCAAATTACATAAATCTAGAATAGCACTCTGTCTCATTAAGGGTGGCGTAGGCGTGCGCGGGGGGGGGGCAACTGAGAAATGAAACTTAGCTTATTTCATTAGTTTTCTGACTACATCTTATCCAGGCCGACGTTACTGCGGTGCGCCCACATATTTTATTGGGACAGTTTCATAGAGCTTCCGAATTTTCTAGTACAGTTTTCCAGAAATTTTATTTTATTTCTTCTTAGCGTGTCGATGGCTGCAAAATTATTATTATTTTAAACTTTTCCGGAGCAGAAAGAAGCCACTTTGGTGGCACTGCTGGTGCAGGTGGTCGGGCACGATTGACATGAGATGAGGTGAGCCATGGTTTGCTGGGTGACTCCGCAGTCACAGCTCCCGTTTTTTAGAAGCCCCATTTTGAAAGGTTGTCTTTGCAGCGGCCGACCTAGGGTGCGCGTTTAGTGTATGCTATGCTTTGCTAGACTAAGTCGATGCAATTAAGGAATAATAATTAAAGGTTATAGAATATTGTCATCTAAAACCATTTATAATGGGTAAGTTTTGCTGTATGATAATAATATTCTGGCAACCCTGCGTACCGTCGATACAGCAGCTTGGCGGCGCGGCAAGGTGACTGATCGGCCTGATTGCCGGACAATTGGCCTTAATGAAAGTAATTAACACGACGCGATCTTTAGACGTCGATAGCGAGTATAGCGACCACCGCCGCCGTCGTCGCTGCCGCCAGACTGCGCAAGCGCACAGCTTATTGCCGACACCACAATGTGCGCCTAAATCAACCTACACACTCACATTAATTACACAATATATCTCCACATTTCATTCGATGCGGAATACAAAATCTTTAATGATGGACTAAATCGAAGCGATTCAAAGTCTGTGAGAAAGTTCGATTTCTCCAATCTCCATGATTCAGGTAAGAAGAATTGTCATAGGTGAAATTAGGTTCTATATACACATTTGAACTTTTGTATCAGACGTTTCATAATCAGCTGTTTGCTGTACACCTGTGTCTAAGAAGAATTGATTACAATATGACACAACTTTTTGCAGAAAGAAATCCATCAGCGGCCTGCGAGTACAATAGACATCAGCTGATACAGGTAGAGAAATTGTTGAAAGTGCATTCACTTGAACCAAATATTGCGTGCATTCGGTGACATCGTGTGAACTAGTCTTGGAGTGGTGTGAGAATGTTCCACGATATAGAGAATCGAAGTTATCCTTGAAATGTCTCTTGTCACGAATATCAATATTTTTAGATAGATATGTTCCCGTAACCTTCATTCGTGCTTCCAATAGTATATAGAACTTGTAGATCAAGGTTAGTTTTGCATCTATCTTTCATGGGGACAGTAAATAACGAACAAATTCATCGATAAGATGGTACAAAGCTAACAGTACGACTTGCTGGCATGTTTGTGTTAGATAGCCTTTCCATGATATCTGTGAATTGGTAAACTACAAAAAACGCTTTACTGATGCATCCAAGGTTAGCTGATATTTACAGGAGATAGTCTTAAATAAACTAGGCGAATGATTAAATTTTACTTGTGAATTACATAAGTACGTACGATTAGATGGTCTGTCCTTGCGGACAATAGGTTCAGATTATTTTGCAAAGAACACTTGAGTTCAGACTTAGACCTAACGCTTACCCTTAAATCGCCTAGCAAACCGAGGTGCCATATATTGTACCCTAATTTTAATTGTCTATTTTCATATCCTAACGTTTTGTCGTTCTGTATATGCAGTTAGAGGTGGAACATTCTGAAATTTTTCGGTGGTATTTAGGAAAATATCCAGAATATTTCCAAAACTTCCGTGGTACCGCTAGATCTTAGGCACGTCACTCGTTGACTAGCTTCATTCCAGTACATCATATATGTACTGATTGTAAGACCTCCCAAAACACCTGGACATCTCTGAAGTTGGATAGTTGCATTGCAGTAACTAATTAAAGGTATCAGCGGGAAAATACAGTTAAAAAGGATTTGCTCTTAGATTCTGTGACACCAAGAAGTTTTACCATAACTGAATTTAAAAAAACCGGCCAAATGCGAGTCGGGCGTCACTCTTTTAGAGTTCCGTACATATTGACCAATTATTTCAAACTAGATATTTATTTGAATTTAGGTAATGCTCTAATTCTGTCAGACATAAAAACTGCAAAATTAAGTTGGTTGAGTATTCGGGGATGTTACCCTGAAACTACATCATAAATCGGCGTTTTTAGTATTTGTTGTTTAAATACAACACATGGTACTCATAATATACAGAAATTTCAAATTCCTAACTGCTTTGGCCTATTAGATAGAACCCGTAAAAAAAATGGTCTAAAAATGGCAACATTGATAGCCCACCATTTTCTTTATTTTTTAAGATAAAAA
Source organism: Ypsolopha sequella (assembly GCA_934047225.1). Lineage (NCBI taxonomy): Eukaryota > Metazoa > Arthropoda > Insecta > Lepidoptera > Ypsolophidae > Ypsolopha > Ypsolopha sequella. The sequence continues at coordinate 13,699,236 of OW203992.1, forward strand.
AAAAGTGTACTTAAACTAGACAATGACACCCCAGATGCTAGGGCAAGAAAAACATATTTTTTTTCAGTTGCGTTTTCATGTAAAATAATTTAATTACATTTCCAATTCAAAATTAGGTTTTGGGTCAACATTTTACACAGCATAAAAAAATTCCGGTTTCTATCTCATTCTGTCTATGAACTAGAGACCCGTGCCATACGGACAGACAGACGAACAGCGGAGTGACATTAATAAGGCTTCGATTTGCCCTTTGGGTACGGAACCCTAAAAAACCTAATTTATTGTCATCATTCTTTTTTTTTTCATTTTTGAAAACCTTCAATGGGTCCGGAAACGTTGGAAGTTTTCAGGAATTTTCACCTCCTTATACAGTATTATACAGTGCGAATAGAGTGTCAATCGGCTAATCGGTTAAGCAATGACCATAAAATTATAACTATATGTATTGGTTTTTGAGACGCCGCATTCATCAGTCCCAACCAAACTCAGGTCTAGAAATTTCTGAAAACGTTTGGAGTTGGCAAATCTTTTGAATCGACAACTTACAACATTGACTTCGACGCACTTAATAAGCACTTTATATATAAGTAAATATAATATAATATGTATTCATAATTATGTATTCTGTAGTATTATTACTCACCTCAACACAGTGTGAGGCGTAGCGTCGTCGCGTAAACGTCTTCACTCGACGGATGAAGGCAGTCTAAATCTGCTGAAACTGGTCGGCTATCCCGATCATAACACGTATTGAGGTGAGCCGTTTATATAAATCATCAATTATCCTCAAGTCTCATTTAATTCTTTATGAATCTTATCGTGGAAATTGATGGCATTTAGGACGAACTATTTTTGAATATTTAATTTTTATAATCAAACTGAAAACAAAAACAAAATTTAATAAATATATATAAAACTTTGAAATCAACTTTCAAAAAAAAACAAAATTACAGGAATTATGAACTCATGAATCTGTAAGAAAATTTCAGCAATTTCATAGATAGACCTTGGACCTATTATTTAAGGTAGGTAGAGGGGTAAACTATAAAATGCATAACATAAAAATCATATTAGGTATACCTATCTATCCACCTAAAGGTTGCCAAACATAATTTGTTGATGGTGGTGATAAAGTTCACGTCTGAACAGAATTATCTTATCCCAGCAATTTATAAATATCTTTAAAAGTTGCACAAACAATGCATTATAATCTGCTCGTACCCAGGGCCTGTACCTACAAAATTCAAAATTTATTGGAATGGAATTCCAGCCAGCAGGTAGCAATCATTATGCGAACCAATTCATTCAACTGAATTGCATGTCGAAAGAATGTCCATTCTGCCTATAGAAAACTGGTTTTAGTCGTGAAGCTATCATGGATAATAGAATTCAGTAGGTACAAGTAGGTAGATATTGTTTAACCACGACTACTTATTATAATGCATGTAAGAACATGATTTATTAAGTTACTATAAATAACGTAAATTATTATTTGTTTTATATATTATTGTCGAATATCATACAGCATAATAATAGAGTTATGTTGTTGTATATTGATAACGGAAAGGACGGATACCATCAGCAGGTTTCCACAAAGGAGCCAGACGCGTTCTAGTATACCTAACCTAATTAGGTAGAATATTTTAGAGTAAACTTTTTTCCAATGTAGATAAAGCTTCAGAAAAAAACGCTTTATACATTAATGACAGTCACGTTCGGAATTATACGGAAGTCGTGAAGTTATATTGTGTATTAAAATAATACACCAACTTCAATCTAAAATATAAAATATAATAATATACTCTTAAATATTTACTCTAAAAATTTCTAAAATATGTATTACAAATTTGGAAAAATACTTAATTGTATATTGTCACAATAACAATGCATAATTTTAAGTATTTCACTGTTTTTGTACCGTCTTTAATTAAAATATATAAAAATAAAAAATGGTTTTTTGATTTTGCATTGTGCACATTTTGAGCATATCTACAGTTTTTAGTGCATATTTCGGCCTTTTTAACCGACTTCAAAAAGGAGGCGGTTCTCAATTCGACTGTATGTTTTTTTTTTTTTTTTTTTTTTGGCGTTGTTACTCCATAACTCCGTCATTTCCCAACCGATTTGAACAATTATTTTTTTGTTTGAAAGAGTATACTTCCAGGTAGGTCCCATTTTAGGTTTGGTCATGATCTGATGAAGGTCTTCAGAGATAGGCAGTGGAACTCCTCAGAAAATGACAGCATATCTCTCGAAATTGAGGCAATCGCTATGTACTTGGGTGCTGATTACAAGGTATTACTTGAAAATCGACATCCTTCCACCTGACCTTCGATCCTGGCTTCATCAACATATTCACCATAGAACTCTTCAACGGATCAGAGCACATAACTCGAGATTGCGGCAATCACTGCGTTAGGGTGCTGGTTCAAGGGTATTACTTGGAGATTATCAGAATACCCACCTGACCTTCGATCCTGGCTTCATCACCATAGAACTCCTCAACGGATGACAGCACATAACTTTAGATTGCGGCAACCAGTTTGTGTTAGGGTGCTCATTGCAGGGCATTGCTGAAAATTGCCAGTGTACCCACCTGAATTTCGATCTTGGCTTCATCACCGTAGAACTCTTCAACGGATGACAGCACATAACTCGAGATTGCGGTAATCATGTTGTGTTAGGGTGCTTATAGCAGGAAGCTACTCAAACATGGCTATGGCTACTTATACTCACTTGAACTTCGTTTCATTTTAACACCACGTTTGCAAGAACTACCTATACCTCACAATTTAACCCAGCAACACTAAAAAATGTGAAATAAAATAAACTTTTAACAAAAAAATAGCAACCGACTTCAATAGTAACAGCAGTCATTCACTAAAAAGTTAATAATAATTCTATAAAGACCGATGGTACCGAAGCAACACTTTTGCCGACTTTTTTCTTCCTGAAACATTATGTTATCTAGAAGTCGGCGTATTTCCTACGATATAGCAACATAGAAACCAATATAAGAACGCCGACTTCTAGATAACATAACGTTTCAGGAAGAAAGAAGTCGGCAAAAGTGTTGCTTCGGTACCATCGGTCTTTATAGAATTATTATTAACTTTTTAGTGAATGACTGCTGTTACTATTGAAGTCGGTTGCTATTTTTTTGTTAAAAGTTTATTTAGTGCATATTTGCATGCATATTTTGGCACTTTGTTAGTGCATATAATCCGATGTCTATACATAAGTAATGGATTTTCAAAAAGTGACAAGTGTTTTGTTTATATATACACATATGTTATAGACAGACGGATAAATACCGAGGCTTCACATATAGGGGTTATACAGAAGTTGTAAATTTCTGTCGTCCTTGTACCGTGAAATGTCAGGATAAAAAATAAACTTTTAACAAAAAAATAGCAACCGACTTCAATAGTAACAGCAGTCATTCACTAAAAAGTTAATAATACTCGTAATTCTATAAAGACCGATGGTACCGAAGCAACACTTTTGCCGACTTCTTTCTTCCTGAAACGTTATGTTATCTAGAAGTCGGCGTTCTTATATTGGTTTTTATGTTGCTATATCGTAGGAAATACGCCGACTTCTAGATAACATAATGTTTCAGGAAGAAAGAAGTCGGCAAAAGTGTTGCTTCGGTACCATCGGTCTTTATAGAATTATTATTAACTTTTTAGTGAATGACTGCTGTTACTATTGAAGTCGGTTGCTATTTTTTTGTTAAAAGTTTATTTTATTTCACATTTTTTAGTGTTGCTGGGTTAAATTGTGAAATATGGGTAGTTCTTGCAAACGTGGTTTTAATATGAAACGAAGTTCAAGTGAGTATAAGTAGCTATGTTTGAGTAGCTTCCTGCTATCAATCTCGAGTTATGTGCTGTCATTCGTTAAAGAGTTCTACGGTGATGAAGCCAAGATCGAAGGTCAGGTGGGGACACTGGCAATTTTCAAGCAATGCCCTGCAATGAGCACCATAACACAAACTGATTGCCGCAATCCAAAGTTATATGCTGTCATCCGTTGAGGAGTTCTATGGTGATGAAGCCAGGATCGAAGGTCAGGTGGGTATTCTGGTAATCTCCAAGTAATACCCTTGAATTAGCACCCTAACGCAGTGATTGCCGCAATCTCGAGTTATGTGCTCTGATCCGTTGAGGAGTTCTATGGTGAATATGGTGATGAAGCCAGGATCGAAGGTCAGGTGGAAGAATGATGATTTTCAAGTAATACCTTGTAATCAGCACCCAGGTACAAAGCGATTACCTCAATTTCGAGAGGTATGCTGTCATTTTCTGAGGAGTTCCACTGCCTATCTCTGAAGACCTTCATCAGATCATGACAAAACTCAAAATGGGACCTACCTGGAAGTACACTCTTTCAAACAAAAAAAGAATTGTTCAAATCGGTTCAGAAATGACGGAGTTATGGAGTAACAACGCCAAAAAAAAAAAGTTTTTGAAGTCGGTTAAAAAGGATAATCAGCGCAGAATCATCGAGTTTTGCGAAATGTGTCCACCAATATAAAGGTTGCTTGGAAATTCGGCTTCCTTGAAAGGAGTTATACCAGAGATCATTTTCAATAAATTAAGCCCTATCAACTGAGTTACGGAGAATTTTAAGATATTTTTCAAACTTTTCAGACTGGTGACCAAAAACAAATAATTTAAAAATAAGTACTCTCTCGGCACTTATTTGTTATTTTTCTGATTAATGATAAATAAGTGACCATTTATAAAAAAAATACATGCAATGAATTCCCATAATTTTTATTTTGTAATTTTTGAAATATCAACTTGTTTAACTTCAAAAAAATGTATCCTTGATAAGCATTATTTGTTGGAAATCATCTCTAGCATAACCCTTTTCAAGGAATAGATCGGATTTCCGAACGTCCTGTATAATTCCGAAAAGCCAAGTAGCACGTGACTCGTGACCATCAGTTCAGCCAATCGAGACTGCTCTGCATCAGCACCGCAGCTCTCCTGTGCCAAATCAGGGAAAATGTGTTTTATTCAATTTTTTTTTTTTATTAGATTTTAGATTTGTTAATTTTATCTTTTTTATTTATTTTATTATAAATAATTACATAATATTTTTAGAATGGGAAATTATTAGTTTTAGTCCAGTAAAAATTACTATTGCTATTTTATTAGATTGAATATCATTATTGTTTATAAGATTTGTTTTATTAATTTCATCAATAGTAATTTTTTATAGAAAAAAATTTTGTTCGTTTTATTGTTTTAGTTTTAATATTTGTTTTATCAATCATATTATTAATTATTAGTCCTAATTTAATTAGAATTTTATTAGGGTGTGATGGTTAAGGTTAGTTTCTTATTGTCTAGTAATTTATTATCAAAATTTAAAATCTTTTAATGCTGGAATATTAACAGCTTTATCGAATCGTATTGGGGATGTTTTTATTTTAAAGGTTACCAAACGCGATGTCAGAATAATTAGTCAAATTAGCAATAATTCGTTACCTATTCTATCTGTGATCTTCCTTCGATGTAATATTATCGAAACAAGGTCAAACAAAGCATGTAACCTCGCTTTGTGACCCGCTAATGATTGGTAGCAATAATAAGTTCATAATCATCTATTTATGTCTGCCTATTGAGACCATATTATTATCAATAATTTTATGAGTTCTATTTATCGCGCTAAATAATAGCATTCCGAGTTGAAGCATGAATGAACTCGAGCATCATTCACAAAGGAATTGGACCTTGTTTTGTTTATTTAGATCGATGAAAAACCGCACCGGGAGGCTCAGGTGTGCACCTGTTGACGGAGAGGGCGCCCGTGGGATCCTTCAGGTAAACTGTTTTGCAAAAACCTTAGCATTGTTGTTGTTGCGCGTTTTAAATTGAAAATTTCTTGTTGGCACCTCTATTACTTGTATTATAAGTAGTGCAACTTCTAAGGTTTGGGTGATCAAGTTTCACCTTCTTAGGTATATAAAAGTATAATATGTACATTGTACTTATTTTTACTTTCTGTCTGGTAAGGTAATAAAAAATAGTTAGAGTATACTCGTCATTAGAGTGAAAATGTCACGAAATATATTTTGTCCGTTGTCTTTGTAGTATGAGAACCAGATCTTGACAAGATTTTTATTCCTTGCCCATACATGGGAGAAACAAACAACGAAAGCACGAAACACTTTATGTGTAGGCAGAAGCCCACTCAGATGTGTACTCAGAGTTTAAATTTTTGACCATATCTGGCGGACAGACGGTGTTGTGCCGCCGCGTTCAGCTGATATGCAGAACGTGCAGATCGCAGGCGCAGCGCGCGCGCAGCCCGTGGGCGTGAACATCGCACCTCGCACCGCGCACGGCGCACCCTACTGCCTAGATTTATTGCGCTCAGCTAGCTCGTCCGTATCCTGAATCCTGCATCACAAACCACGCAGCCCAACCGCACGATCAATAAACCCAGTCCTCGCTCCCCGAGTTAAATCTCCGGTCCTTCTCAATTCGTACAAAAGAAAATACTTTATCTTTAAGATTTTTTTATTGTACGAAGCGTAAATATTCTCTTTACGCCACAATGGAATAATCGGGTATGTGTGATTTAGTGCGTTGTTGATTTTATCCACATTCCGGGCCGTTGTACAATACGCGCGGCGACTGGCGCAACGCGAAATTCCATTAAACTTTTTGAAAGCGTATAAAGGAAGATTTTGGAAAAAATCCCCGCCGCTCTCGAACAGGTTATTGTTCAGGCATAAAAGAAGAACAATGGCACTGCTATTTCCAGTTAACCATGACAAACTGCGCTGTTTACCTGTGCTGTGCGAATTATTATTACACTTGTACCTTTTGGCATACATTCATTTTATTTGTATTCGAATAAGGCAACCAAGCTAAAACAACACCATATTGAATGTAGGTCGGGCTAGTTTTAAGAACTAGGTCTTGAATTCAGTCCAAGATAGGGTTCATAGAATATCTTCAGATCATATGATTTAAAGCGAAATGTATCGCTTTAGATTTACTCGTATTTGGAAGAAATCAATCCTTTCGATTGGTATCATAGAAACACAGATTGTTTTTTGTTCACTTGTCACCGTTTCAAGTCCCAGCTCAAGCAGGTGAACAATCAAACGTTTTTGAATGCAGTTTTATTATTATAAATGTATACAAATATAACACAGTAAATTAAATAAATAATATTTTAGAGCCGTCTTGAGCTTTTCATTCTTTTAAACAGTTTATAATATATATAAATAAAGAAGTATGAGTTAGTTTCGAAATATAATTCGTCAAACTTGTGGTCGCCGTCAGTCGAATAACTAAAAAAGATATTTGTAAATTAACTTAGTAAATCAAGATATAATATCATATATATATATATATACAAATATATAATATCAACTGATGCTGGGCCCACTGATGCCCGAAATATTATTTTGATTTACTAAGTTTACTTACATTACTATGTGTTATTTGTGTACATTTATAATAATAATATTAATAAAAACAAAACTTTAAAGATCCTTATCATAGATATCATAATACTATTATAAAAATACATATCAGTGGTCCTTATAAATTTACTACAAAGCAGTTTTACTTATTTTTGAAAATAAAGGAATGTTTCCTTTCAGTATTTGCTATCACCGATATTCAGGGTACTTTTCCTCTAAACACGGCCTTTTTTACAACACTGTATAACAAATTCCAAATATAAAATTGATATATTTTATCCATTGACGTATTTTACGCCAATGATTTTATCCGTCTCGGAGAAAAGTGGCTGAGATAAACTGATAGATAGACCGACAAACACGAGTATATCATACCTGTTCTATTGAGAGTTCTATTTTTTTTTATTTTCAGTATGGATGGAACCCCATAAAATCTATAAGGATAAATAAAAGAATATTGAGATATAAAATATTCCAATATCTATTTGAAAACGTCATCAAAGTTTGTTAGGGTCCATGCCTTAGCAAATTTTCACAGTCAAATATAATTTGTATGTATAATGTAGCCGTTTAAACTTTAGCTGTGAGAATTTGTCAAGTTCTACATATTCAGTGGCAAGGACCCTAACAAACTTTCTTTCAAAACAAGCGAAGAACGTTGTACATTATTGCAATTATGACTTATGATTGTAAATGAAGGGTTTATTCATACTGGTACTATTTGGCTGAAGAAAGCTCCATAAACCTCGACACCCAATTTGATATCAATTCTTTGTTAGGCGATGCCGCCAATCCTACACTGCCTTTGTACTGAACTCGGCCCCTTTTTCACATTTATGTTTCTGGTGGGATAAGATTTTACAATAAACTTCCAAAGGAGGTCCTTACTTTGCCAGAAAACAAGTTTAAACCATAGATTTTGTGTATACTGCCTCAGCTTATTCTGAGTATACTGCACTATATCTATGATTTAAATAAACTATACAAGGTGACTTTTTGATCATCGTCCAAATTCATACTGGAGGCTTGATAAGTGATCAGTATCTTGGATCAGTAACAATTTTTGTAAAATTCGTATAATGAAATTTCGGCTTCCCATAGAAAGTCAGTTCCAGTCCCGAGTGAATCACTATGGGGAGTCGAAATTTAATTTTACGTATTTCATCAAAATTGTTATTTATGCATGATACTGATCACTTACCAAGCCACCAGTATGAATTTGGACGATGATCAAAAAGTCACTTGTATATTGAGCAGGGATTTTTGAAAATATCTTATTATTAAATCAATGAATATTTGGATGATAATGAAGTATGGTGCTACTTTTTCTTCTGTGGTTATGGGAATGGTGATCTTTGTCACAATAGTAGTTTATGATTGATTCCTCCAAAGACTGAAAGTTAATTAATAGATACAGTTACGATAAGTATGATATATAAGTATGATACTTGAATAAGCTTGATGAATAAGAAAATATTATATTACATATATATTTATTTATAGTTATATGTATACTTATGGTATATATTTTATGCACATACATTATTATGTATATTATTTATATTTTATTTTTATACTCAGGCAAACTTTATTTTTGTGCACGTGTATGATAACTCTTATTTAAATTTTAATTGTTTCCTTAATGGTTTGCTGTAAGAAATCTCTTATTAGAGATAAGCTAACCCATATGTACATTGTACATACCTTTTACTGTCACTGTATGTGTACATTTTCTGTGTACATACGAGTATAACAATAAAGAATAAAGGGCTACGGGCTACCTATATGAGACAGGTACACTAACGTTTAGTTTTCCTTATAACATAAATTTCTCCTGTCTTGTATTTTATATCCCTTTACTTAACTTATGTAGGTACAGTACTCTCAAAGTAATAATGCGCATACAATTCTTCGCCACTGTTCGGTGTAGTTCGTATTTCCTTACACTTTCTATACAATCAATAAGGTCACGTGGTATGTCCGGTCGCTCGACTATACATTTATATGCGCATTATTACTTTGGGAGTACTGTACTTTGTATAGTATAAAAATTTTAACAGAAATGATGAGAAAAAATAATGAAAAAGGACATCATGATCTTGCTAAGTTTCTTGCCCTTCTTCTTAACAAGACTAATCGGATGGGCGGAGTTAGGCATAATATTTTTGTATTAAACGTATTTGTATTTATTTTATTGCGTTACATTACTTATATATTTTTATTTTTGTCAGTAAGTATTATTATTTTACTAAAGTTAGGTACTTATGCCAATTTTTTTTAACTGTATTTTGCGTATTATAGTTTTATTTAACACTAAAATCAACCTGTAATAACTAATAAGTGTACGTGCTTTATTACATAAATAAATATGGATATTTCATTTCATTTCATAACATTGTAGGAAATAGTTAAGGGTCGGTTGTGCCAAACATGCTCTGACGTTTGGACAGTTTAGCATATTAAAACAAAATATTTTTAACAAATAAAATTTGTGTAAGTAGTTAAGAAGTTGAACTATATTATAATTTTTCAGATTTGATACACAAGTATCACAATCATTGAAAAAAAAATCGGAAAGATCACTAAAAACATAATTTGGCGTTGCAAACAGAAAAAACTTTTTTTTTTCTTCCAAATTGAAATATTTTTTTTTGCGTAAAGAGATCAAAGTACCTTTCATATAAAATTTTAATATTTTTTTCCTTTCATTATTTAACAAGAAAAACACAAACATTCAAATTCTCTTTGCGTAATTTTTCTGTTTGAGTATTTATTTTAAAATAACGAAAGGAAATAAAAAATATTAAAAATCTGTAAAAGCTACATTCATTTCTTTACTCTATAAAAAAATATTTTATTTTGTGGTTAGATCAGTAGACTGATCTTACTAGTTCCAAAGCCAAATTACGTTTTCTGTAATTTTACTGATCTTTCCAATTTTTTTTCTCGATGATTGTGATACTTGTGTCAAATCTGAAAAATTGTGATGTAGCTCAACTACTTACACAAATTTTATTCGTAAAAATATTTTGTTTTGATAAGCTAAATTGTCCAAACGCGAGAGCATGTTTGGCGCAATCCTTAAGCAGAAAATATAACATTTATTGAAATTGTATACAACTGTAAGAAATGTGATTTTCTATAAGTTTTGACATTTTGACCTCCCATAGTAATTGACTCTGAGTGGGAACACCAAAAACAAATTCCCGAAATTTACAAATACTTAGGACCATTGAACCTTGATACTGAGCACTTACGGAGTTTTGAGTATGAATTTGGCTACATGTCATTTGTCATCTCATGGAGGTCAATGTGTCATCTTGTATATTACTATAGAATAATTATTTATTAAAGCATCAAATGCCCACTTTGTTAGTAAAACTGTGTTAGTAAGAAAATTGTACAGTAAAAAAATATATAATAATAATATAAGTAAATGTAATATAATGAAGCAGATTGTAATTTTAGTTTAAGTGCTGTCAAAACTAAATTTTCTTCATTGCAAAATAGTCCTTAAGAAAAAGAAGCTAAATTACTTTGCAAATTTCAAGTGTTGACAGTAATAAAACTAAAAATTGAATCTGCTTTATTGTGCACATAAAATACAATCACGAAGACCATACGAATACCTAACAGAAAGTATAATACATAAAGTATAGCTGATCGGCATTTTATCACGCGGTTAGCGATAGCCGAGCGCGGATCGTGATCGGGCGGCGATACTGCGATATCGAATATGTGTGTTAGTCGGATACGGCACGTCCGACCAGAGCCGCTCTCAAGCTGCTCCACCTCGTACCTCCTCCACCAGATAACGACAACCTGCCGCCTCTACGTATATCAGTCAGTTCATCCGCTCACTGAAATATCGAAACAAGCTAACTGAAAAAACTGAACCTTGAACGTTGACGACTTCCTTCCGCTGTGTACGTAGTAGATAAGACTGTGTAAATCTACAACCTTTTTATGGCATAAAAACCTATGTACAATCAAGACCACGTCAAGCTATATACTTGTGGTACTAGATTAGCCCCTAAAGAGAATGATATTAAATTAAATTAAATTAGATAAACATTGGTTACGGGCAGGTTGGTCAGTCAGCTGTGAGCTATCTACATTCTACACCTACCCTTATCATCCATCACACACAAACCGTGTTGGTTTAAGTGATGTGAACTATGTTTAATTAAATAAATGTAATGTTTTAAATAAATAAATAAATAAAATATAAGATAGGTACAAAGTCCAATGTTTATTGTATGATGTGATCTTGACTGTGCAATGTATAGGAGTATAGATTTCCTTGTAAAATTACCAGTATTAGAGAATACCTTTCACCTGTACGGTGCTTTACTTCGAAATCTTATCGTAAAACATCGTAATGGCCATGTTTTCTCCGCAAACAAACAAATGCTCAAGTCACAAATTGCCGTCTACTTTATTAATAGCGGCTGCCAGTCGCCCTGGCAGATATTGACAATGACATTGGTACTCGGCTACGAATGTTCGACCACCGACCTCCGTTGGTTCACAATATATCTCCGTGATCCACTTGCGAGTGTGAAAGTGTGTTTAGATAAGATGTCGGGAGAGAGATGTACATAAATATAGCGAAGGTCACATGGAGTGGTCCGTGGCGCAACTTCCGGCCGCGTGGCTGGCACGTGTGCCTCGTGCAGGATGCGCCCGCGCACCCCCGACACTTACCTTCTCACTGCACCCTTCCTACGCGCAAAACTCCCGCTAAGGGAGTGTCAATATTCCCATGGCTATCTATTCACAAATGAATGAATGTCATCATCAATATTTTTTATGTATTTCGGAAACTCTATACTGTGAGTTCATTTAACCCCTATAATTTATGCTGTGGGTCGGGGTGGTAAAAATCTTAATAGCAATGCAAACTAATGATACACAGGGCTTCCCACACTGTCTCATGTAAGTAAAATGAATGTTTGGTAAATAAAAAATACAAAAAACATAATTATCCAGCAAATGAAAAAACATAGAAGGAAGGAAGATCAATTAAATAATTATTAATAATTTAGAAAATTGGGTGAGATTTTCGTAAAGGTGAGAAATTTTTTAATATCATTAGTATTTAAAATGAATTTGAACGAATAGGACCATAAAAAATATTTGTAATTTTTAGTATTTTTTTTAATGTTAATTGCTAATATTATAATATTTTTATCAATTTTACTTTCTAAAAAATCAAATTTAGACCGAGAAAAATGCGGTGCTAACAAATTGTCGTTCGAAAATGGTACCGGACACTCAAAAGCGCTAAAGACTCATGATTGGTTCGTACTGTGATGTTGATTCTTATGTGACATTGGACCATCCGTCATTGGCTGATTCACAGTTACAGGGCATGAAGACTATTGGAGTCGACGCTATACTAAACAAATGTATGCTGGCACAGTTTTCACTGGGATAATTCTTCAACGCTAATCAGTCTTCTATATTTATTTCGTTCCCTGTAATTGTCAATAAAAGTAATACTTAATTATGACAATATATAAATCAATATTATTACTAATCATCAGGAATTAAATGATGGCATATAACGTAGGCTAGGTATGTTTTATAAATAAATCGGCTTAAAACAATAAATTAATAAAGAGTATTTTTACTTATTATTACATACGGCTTGAACACTCAAGTATGATTGTTGTTGTGTTGACTATATGCCAACCGTTTCACCGATACAATTTCGGCATTATCAAGTGTCGTTGTCAACAAATGGGCACTGGCAGCCGCCGATGTGCGTATTTTTAACATAACACATCCATCTAAGAGCCACGCTCTTGTTGGAGGATTCACTGTCACATTCTTCATTTTTACGCCATTAATTTAACCTCTTGGTACGTACCATACGACACATATTACATATCACACATCATCCATTCATCCATCCATCAGCCTAGTTCGTCCGCTTAGGAAAGGCCCAGGACTTTGCCACTCCCGGCGGTCATCCTGGAAGAATTGCCCATACACGCTAGGCAGGCGGGTTGGTGAGCGCGGTGCCGGAACCCTCGCACCAATGACGCCGCTGCCCATCACCAGTCTGTTCCATATAAGGCCCGGCTATTGGATATACCGTCATCCATCGGTCCCAGGCATGGTGGGCCTCCTGGTTTTTTGCCTGTGAGCTGTCCTCTTACTCTCCCCCGAATTACTTCGAGGGGGTCTCCAAGTAAGATGGTGGTACCTCCACAGTGGAGCCCGGCATCAGCTCTACCACCTTACCAGTGGTAATGCAATTTGTAATGCACTCTATAAATAGGTAATTAGAGTATTCATGCGACGGATTTCTCAAAAAAAAAATTGTATTGTATTGTATTGCATGAGAACAGTACGAACGAATCATGAACCTTTCGCCCTTTTCAGTCCCTAGTACTATTTTCGAATTACACTTTGTTAGAAATGCGTCTTCTATTTTTTTCATTCGTCTTTTTCATTCGTCTCTTCGGTTATATTATGATTCATACAATACCTGCACGAAGGCACCAAGATATTCTATTTTGGGTACGAGAGAGATAGCCGTAAAACATGACAGTTTACAATTGAAAAGCGGTTACGAAAGCGCAACATAAGAAGGAATAATTCTTTCCCAATGTGATATACGGCGACACTCATAAAAGCGAGGAAAAAATTAATTCCTGAGCCTCTTAAGTTATTGGCACAAAAAGGGAAAATTTAAGAGGTGCCAAGTCAGACAATGCGGAGTGGCGTTAATCTTGCCGCGATCAATAAACTCTCTGATTACACATTCATGGAATACTTCGTTCTCGTCCTTATCGCGATGTGTTCCCTTTTCGAACATTTTCGATGTCCTACTGATGCTGTTTTCGTTTCGGCTGCTGATACAATACATCCCTATTTTTTAAACACCAATGTTGTAAATAGGTATTTTTTTCAAGAGTCCTTAAGTTTTATGTCGTACGTCATGAACAAGTTCCTTTGTACTTGACTAGTCACACCACACAAACTACGTAATATTTTTTAAATTTGATGTTTTTGTTTTTCTAGCTGGTCTCAGAAAAATTCAATCGCAATCCATCAAGCTTTTCCTGAATTACCTCTTGGATAAACATTAGGTACACTAAAGCTTTGTTTTTTGATGGAATTAACCTCAGAACATTTAAATAACATACAATTTGGGTTTTGTTTGACGGCTCGTTGATTACACTTTACATATTATATACAAGTGACTTTTTTGATCATCGTCCAAATTCATACTGGAGGCTTGATAAGTGATCAGTATCTTGGATCAGTAACAATTTTTGTGAAATTCGTAAAATGAAATTTCGGCTTCCCATATAAATTCAGTTCCAGTCCCGAGTGAATCACTATGGGGAGTCGAAATTTCATTTTAGGAATTTCACCAAAATTGTTATTGATGCATGATACTGACCACTTACCAAGCCACCAGTATGAATTTGGACGATGATCAAAAAGTCACTTGTATACATATTATATGTACATTTATATTACATGTATTGAATGTATTTTTCAAGATTATTGCCAAATGATGTATCAATGCATTTTTTAAGATATCAGAATTTTTTTAGGACATCAGTTGATATTGGATCAGCACACACTGGCGAGTAATTCATTTTTCCTGGACTTTCTAATATTTGCCCAGACAGACGACATTATCACGACGATTGGGTGTCTACCTACCTGCTCTCGAGATTTTTAATCTGAAAACCATTCGTTTACACAGTGAATCGAAGGCCACAGTTATCAGGACTTATCAAAGGTGTTATTTGTCTTTCGATCCCTGTTTACAGAATAAGGAAACACGCTGCGAATGGATCAATATCATTCGTATTTGGTTAATGTATGAGGCATATGGGTCAGACGGATTGGGGTGCCAACTGATCTTTAAAAAAACTGGGCCAGCTGACCAGTTGATAAAAGTTTTGTTAATTGTTAACAGGAGGCGGTTGAGGTGACATGGTACGTAGGTGGGTCGATGGTGCATCTGTCAGATAGCATCTGCGATCTGTTACCGGTTGCAGTTCATACCTCTATGACTAGTGAGGATAGTCTATTCCTCAGTTCACATACTTAATTTAATATGCATGGCTGAATAAAGAAAGTGTTACTTTTTGAAGAACGGAATAACTTCTAAAAAAGTTCGTGATTGATCATGCGAAATTTCCGTTTCTTTCTTACATTCAATGCATACCTGTAAAGATAAAGATATCGTAAAAACAATAGAACTTGTTAATATTAAACTAAGGTCCGGATGTTCACACATATATGTATTCGGTTACAAAGTGCAAAGATCAAAGTAGCATCTACGAATGTAGCGTCTTGTACGTTTTGTTGCGCATCGAACCCAAAAAGGAAGCCTGCCACCGATAAGAAAGATATGAAGTTTCAACATTATAAAAGCCTACTCATAAATATGTGAATGTAGTTAATAAGCCTTTCTTCAAATGCGCGACCACGGAGGTTGTCACGGAGGCGGCGGTGGCGGCGGGCGGCGGCTGTGAGATGACGATCTCACGAATCTCACGATACAATGTTCCTTAGTTTGACAAACATGTCGCTCTATACAACAAAATTCCATGACACATCTCAACTCTTCATCATTCATACGAGCAGGGTCACCATATAAATAATAATCTCTTATGGTATTTGAAATCGTTTTATTACTTCACAATGGTCTGCTAACGTCCACTGATTTTGATATCCGTCACAGAAATGCTTTTATTCAAATGCTGTGATAATGATATTGTCTTGCTTTTATCAGATTTCTTCGATGTGGTTGCCTGTTATCAGTGATATCAAATCTGAGGGCCTATTATGTATGCCTATTTTTATGATAGGCATCCAGTCGTCAAAAACATAAATATAATATCGAATTCCAATTATCTAAGGATATGTTCGGACTCAAAGTTATAGTTCGTAAATAGTTCAATACCCACTAAAGACAATTTTGAAAGTTCAGTTTTTATCTATGTTTTTGATTATAGGCACCCAGTCCAGTTGACTATAATACCAAAGTTACATAATAGAGGGGTTGGGGTCAAATCTTACAGCAATAAAAATTTAATAAAGAATTTATAAAAAGTACAACAACAACCTGTCATCCTTAAATATCTAGGAAACTGCAAAAAGCGTGCCTCCTACGTAGTCTATACGTGGGCAAAAAAACAACAAAGCCTACCCAGAACAACACCGATACGGCCAACCGATTGAAGATTTCCCAACACACACCTGCTCTCCTTTCAGAGTTCCAAACAGCAAGTACAATGAGTGCTATTCAAATGTTAAACAAAAATGGCGTTCGATAGACAGCAGCTATATTGAATTAAGATGAAGGCGGAACAATGCTTACCTACATCGATATCAGAGCCTACTTTCTTTAGTAGAAAGACAACATGGTTCTTTCTCGAGGGACGCTGACAAGCGACACAAAGAAGAGCGCCCGAGGTGGATGGTGCACAAAGGTCAACTCGAGCGAGGCAGCAGATCACCTTACGCCGCCGCACTGTGGTGCGTCGCGTCGCGTCGTGAGTCGGCTCGTCCCAGAGTACACTTTTGTGACTCGACGAGCATTATCGCGCGATCTGGGAGCGGAGATGCTCCTCATAATGCGTCCAGATAAACCCGCTTTGTATCGTGTACTCTCTATAACAAGAAGAATACGCCTTGAAAGGAGCGCACAACGCAACAGGTACATGCCCCCGCGATTATCTTCTAGTGTAGGTGACGTGCGGTCGCGTCTTTTCAATTCCTTTACAATTTAGACGACCATTATGTGCGAGCAGCGCTTTCTAATAGTAGTTCTAGTAGTAAAACCTGATACTTATCTATATTTTATCCTCCTTTTGTGCATCTGTGGATGCCTGTCTTGCCTACAAAGTATTTGTTGGTCAGATTCTGTTGGGTCATCCATCCGCAACTGAAATCTATTAAATAGTAGGTATTCTTAATGATGAAAATCTTAGGTTAAGTATACTATGTATGTAAATTTACTACAACTGATGTCGGGCCCAGTGGGGCCCGAAATATATCTTGGACTCTATTGTGTTATCTTATAATAATTGTGTCTCATTTACGTGTACCTATATAATTATATATAAAAAACAAAAGAAACAAGCTGATAAAGGCAATATACAACGTGTAACAGAAACGTGTAACCATATTTGAAGAGCTTATTCAGTCAATGGCTTAGAACAACTTTTGCTATGGAGTCAAACCTGAAATCTCAAAAAAAAAATCTGCCCTTCCATACGTTTTGGCCGAGCGGCATTGCATTTTTCTATGAAGCGAGTATTTTTTTTTTCGATATACAGGATTTGTTCCATAGTAAAAGTTGTTCTAAACCATTGACTGAATAAGCTCTTCAAATGTGGTTACACCTTTCTGTTACACCTTGTATATATTTTTAAGTAAATATTTGAAATATCTATTTACCTTGGTCCTCGACGGTAGACGTATGAATCAAGCTTGTTGTGACTTGGCGCATGCGCCACAATACGCTAAGCAGCAATGAATTAAACAATCACAGCTGACTCATAATACCGGTTAGCTATAAAGACAACAGAATTATCTTTGTCTAGTTTGTTTCGTAGACAAAACGCCATGTTACTACGATAGCATTACTCAAAAGGCTTTAAGTTTATTATGCGGCTGTGGCGAAAGCTAAAGGAGGTTACAGTTTGTCATCTTATTGCAGATCAGGTTTCAGAGCTCTATCACGAATCAATAACTATTGATGGGATCTCGGACAATTGATCTGCATTACGATATTACAGTCTATACCGAGAACATGAGCTACAATACCTCGCTCGTACCTACTTATTCTGTATATCTCTAAAGTAATGGATTTATTTGAGGCAGGTAGGTTAACAAAGGGTTTGAAGATTGTGTTTGGATTTATCCAAGACTACGTTTAAAGACCGCAAAGGAACCGTGATTATTTGTCATAATCCCTTGTGTAAACACAACTAAGAAAGCATAGCAAATTGCACAAAATGAAGAACCCCTGCATTGTGGTCGTGCGAATGATACCGGTGCTGCGCAATGCGGAGCGATGGAGCGGGCCACCCAGCGCGCGCGCACCAACAAAGCTAAAGGCGACCGTGAACGCATTTCATGAGATCTGCGTTCTAACCCTAATATGTCATCTATCTATCTATTCGACTCCATACCGGCCAATCGCACAAGCTGCTAAACGTATGACACGCCGAGGTTTGCTACTATTTAGTGCAGCTTTTCTTACAGTAACCGGATTCACCGCATAAACTTGCATGTATGTAAGCATAGGTAACGCAGCATCGTATGGTAAATTATGATAAGAGCATACTAAAATATCAAAATGGGAGCCTATAATCGCTACACGCGATGCAGTATCTTCTACACGGGCAGAATTTATTTGATAGCTTGCTCTACGGGAGCTCTGGACATGGACATGTTGCGGATATTGTAGAGCTGTGTCTCAATTAGCGAACGACGCACCCGGTAATTACACTTACTGATACCATGTCGAACTTATAAAACTTTAGCGAGATATATTGTGTACTTAGTATATGGGTGTTGTATATTTCGTTAGTGTGTGGTCAGATTTCTGTTCTAATTACCGGTAATATAGTATATCACGATCGGCAGCAGGCACGCCGCGTACCAAAGTGATTGAAGGTGACACACTAACAGGATAGAGTTGCGTACACACTTGTAGCTGCTAAGTAGCAACTCATTGTGTGGCGACTCAGCGACTCAACCAGCACAGCCGACTTGGCCGAGTCGCTACTTGTGTGGTTCAATTAAATCAAAAGAGAAATGGCACGTTTAAACATAGCTCCCGCGGGCGCGGCCTGCACTGCGTTACTACTCAAGCACTTTACATTCGCTGTTTCTACTTTGTGTTCGAGTACAACTGCTTAACCGTATGTCTGCCTCTAGCTGATCATATATCATGAACAAGTGCAGCATCTTAATAATAAGATCTCCTTTGAACAGGTATATCTCAAACGAGGTTTCTGAAAAAAAAAAACTTAACGGTTATTATTTTTAAATAATCACTGTAAAATGAAGAGCAATGCAATAAGTAACGCGATAACGCTGAGCGTAGCATCAATTTCGCCGTTTCATCGGAGCATCATTGATTGCGCAACGACTCACGCGCAGGCTCGGCGGCGGCGGCCACTGTGCAAATCGGTTCAATTATGCAAGTGGCCCGATTAGAAAATGAGCAGATGGCCCGAGCGATATTACCTACAAATTGGTTTCATTTTGTAATCTTTAGCGGAAATGATGTCACCGTTCCCCTTTTTATCTTCGTATTTCTGCTTAAAAAAAATTATCTCGGGAATTGTGTACAAACCCAGTATGTCTTTCATCATATTCAGTAGAGCTTAGGATAATATTTTGTTTCTATAATATCTAAAAATCTCGTACATAGGAAGAGGAAATTACACCTTTAAAGTTTAGAAGTAAGAAACGTTCAAAAAAAGCTTAATGACGGGAGAAGGGAGGTCACGAACATGTGGTTCCGATATTTTTGAGATTCGTGAAGGGGAGCGCCTGGCGAGGTCGTTGTCCTGAGGGCTGAGACGGAGGGTCGTCTGAGAATGTCACCGGAGGGAGAGGGTGCTCCCGGAAAGATTCACAGGTGAGAAGGGAGCCGATGGAAAGGGGAAGCGCGCGCGCAGCGAGAGGCAGGAACTCTTTTGTGTCAACCAATGTAGCTGGTTATATTGTGACTCTACTAATAAAATGTTAAACTCAAAAACGATTTAAGATAGATAGAATACAATAATACAATTTCACAATCAACAATTAAAGTTAAACATTAATTTCACGCCTAATTTTTAGTTTCGCATTGATGGTATAACTGATCTGGATTTGTGTACTTGTTTTGTAACATCTAAATCCGACTCACCGGCTCGCCTGCACCCGACTTTCTCTCGATCCTACTGTTTTATGTTCCCGATATGAATTTCAGTTTATTGTGACTTGATATTATAGTTTGATGCCCGGCTATCGGCAAGAGGCATGGGCAATAAAATAAACAATAAACAGATAGGTGTGAGCAACCTTGTTCCTGATACTATCGAGACGCATTGATTTCCTCGAATAGCACTTACCGAAGATTTTATGCGTTGCAGCCTCACGCAGGTTTGAAGAACACTGAGCTACCCACCAGAGCTGTATATGATTTGAAGACGTTTCTCGGCGGAAGCGGTTCTCTAAGGTGCACTAAGGAGTGACACAAGTGGCTGCCCTCCTCGGTTGGTCGCGGCCGCGCCCGGATCGTCTCATGCGAGCTTCATAATCTCCGCTTCACTGCTCTTTATAATCGGCGTGTATTGTATTCGCGTCCATTATATTGTCAGATGCTCTTCTGATAAATTTAGTCACCGCCAAGCAATATCTTGTTTGATTGAGCGGAACAGGATACTCGAGTTTCTAGGGAGGCGATGCTTGATTGCGATATGTTTACGAGTTCCTCAAGATATTCTAGTGATCGCAATTATATACGTATACCTACAAGATCCCTTCTTATTTGTTTACGTTCTGTTTTCTAAATTGTGATATGATCACTCGAATGTCAATCCGTGTCCATTGAAACTTCTCAGTGTTTCAGAAATAGATGTCTGAGCGGTTGCACGGGCGCAGGAGGTGGTGGCGCGGGGGGTTCAGTTTATCAGCAGTGCGTCGCAGGCGCAGTTTGCGCGGAGATAGCTGAGGGTGACAGTAATTGACAGGTCGGCGGGTACAGGACACTTGACGCACGTGCGAGAGCGGACCCACTGAGCAGGATGTCTTTAAATAGACTAAATGCCTTTGTGAAGGCATGATGCCCTCCGAAGGGTGGCGGCATCCGGCCCGATCGCGCACACGATTCGATTCTAAAGAGGAAACTTATAAATAACTTCTTCAATTATTCTGAACCATTGGACTATGAAAACGAATTGCTTAGCAGCGCCTGAGTCACTCGGTCTGAACCAGGAGCTGTTGCGTCACATCGCTACCGGTCCCTTATCATCCGTCATCTCGCCGACATGCTGTTCCACGGAATGTTTATTGTTTAATCGTTAATTTAATTTCTTGTCGAATTCTATGTTGTTGTGGCAGCTGTGGTTTTGGAGCTTTCGTGTCTAGCTATTGCAAGAAAGCTATCAAAATACATAAGTACGTATCTATAAAAGAGATACCATGACTGACTGAATGATCTATTAACGCCTAGAACATGCAATTTAGACATTATTTTCTGTGACGTAGATATCCGCTAAGAAAGGATTTTTCGAAAATTTACCCGAAAAGGGGTATGGGATGAATGGGAGTTCGTTATTTTTGTAGTTTTTTCATGGTTTTAAATGTAAGGAGGTGAAATAAAAGATGAAATTATTGGTAAATTCGTTTCAGAATTTATTAAGGCCCTTAAGTTGGAAATTAAGAATGAGTTTATTTATTAAGTTTAGTAATTACAGTGTTTTTTTGGCAAATCATCCCCTAAGGGGGTAAAATTGGGAATGAGTGTTGGCATGGGAAATTTGTTATTTTTGTA
The DNA here is from genome assembly GCA_934047225.1 of Ypsolopha sequella. NCBI lineage: Eukaryota > Metazoa > Arthropoda > Insecta > Lepidoptera > Ypsolophidae > Ypsolopha > Ypsolopha sequella. Next base: position 13,721,225 of record OW203992.1, read on the forward strand.
GTTAAAACTATAAAAATTGGGTAATTAACGTTTTTGTTTAAAAATTCAGAATGACATGTCTCAGCGTTTTAGGGAAATCATCCCCTAGGGGAAATAGACAATGAAAGTTTGTATCGGAATTCCGTGAAATTAAGGTGACATTCGGGGATGGAATTTTAGAAGGCGAAAGTCGCTGATATAACTTTGGAAGAATTCTTGATTTAAACTATTACGGGAATTATTTGCAGTGATGCTAATATTTTATCAATTGTCCGATGTTTTAAATCTTTGGGAGAAATTGTTTTGATATTCGAAAGCCATGCGTGCGAAGTCGCGGCAACAGTTAGTAAAATAAAATATTAATATTAAATTATTTTTGAGGTTTTCTTCAAAGATTAGGTATATCCGAACCCTGGTAAGTTTCACAAATACTTTAATTGAGTTGAAAATTCTGAAACTTGCTGGAAAGTAAAGCAATCAAACAAAATCTTGTAACAGCGATTCTCTCTCGATAGAATTTTTTTGTTGGTTCGCTTTTGTGTCTTCTTCTTATTCATATCACATCTACTTGTGCTTCCAATGAGCTCTGTCGCTTGAAGGATGAACGGCGCAATAAAATCCGGATAGGCTTCAGATGTAAGTGGGTCGAGTACAGGCAACATGAAAAGTGGTAACTAACTTATTTAAATTACGTAGTAAGTAAAACAATAGTGTTGATTCGGTGTTACACGATTTAACTTATTTGACAGGACTAAACTTAATATTTGAAGCGTTCTGTCTTTTTCTTTCTGTATCAAAAAGAGAAGGACAGGACGGTTAAAATAGGACTAGTCCTGTCAAATAAGCTAAGTCATGTTACACTGAATCGACACCGATATCTATAGCTATCTGGGTTATCTATACACAATAAACTTTATACCTCTATACATACAAGGGGACGATATTTTTTTTTACTTAAACACAGCCCCTTTTTTTTTTATTCTGCAAATTTTAATTTCAAACCTTGCAGATACAAAAATAAAAATCGGTCAAGTGCAAGTCAGACTCACGTACCTAGGGTTCCGTAATCCGATGGTTTTGGGAATTTCGTCTTTTTTTTTCGTGAATGTCGTAAATACTATATTTTTCCTATTTGTGGTTTTTCGAGGATCTCTGGAAATAGATGCAAATAAATATAGCCAAACGATATTTTTTAAATATATTTTACTTATTTTTATACTTCTAATTTTGTACAACTTTTTTTAAATCGCTATAGTTTTTCTGTAATTGGCCAGTTATGACCTACAATCAAAACTTTTTTAATTTTTTTCACCAGTTCCGGAAATAAGGGGGGGGCACATACATTTTTGTGGTTTCTCGAAATTAATGCCAGTATATAAAGTAACAGTGTACATTTTTACAATCTAATTTTTAATATCTACAATTTAATACCCATATTGTATTTTTAGATTTTTTTTTATTTTTCTTTCTTTTGTACTGGAAATACTTTCAACAATTTCAAATTGTTTATTTTTTTTACACCTTTGTGCCAAATTTCAAGTGTTTATCTTTAACGGTGCTAAAGTTATGAGGTATACGGGGGGACGGACGGACGGACGGACAACGGAATCTCACCATAAAGGTTCCTTTTGTTTATTTTAGGTATTACGGAACCCTTAAATAATTTCAAAACTTTGAACAGTTTTATACTTTCTTACAAAACATGAAAATTGTGTGTGATGTACCAATGTATATAAGAACTTATTTATTGCATAAATAAAAATCTATATCTATTAGTAATTGATTTAATACATTTTTGCCCCGTTTTCAGCTTGGCGGTTATTTTATAGCTTATTGACTAGGGTCACTACGATGATAATAAACAAAACCGTATCCAAATCCATTGTGTGGTTCTCGAGTTAAAACGAAACATCATACAGACAGACACAGACATTGTAAAAATTGTAGTTTTGGCCTCAGTACAATGCTAAAACCTATTTCATTTAAATTATTAAATTAATGTACAGACACAACATTTTTACCACTTTATTATTAGTATACAGGTAGATATAGATGATGGTGCTTTCTGTAAAATTTCAGATCGTGTTTAGTTTTCTTTTTGGATTCAGTCCGAAAAACTACTTTGCTTACTCGATCGAAATATGGTATTGCGTAATAAAATAACATAATTTCAAGTCGAGTGTACAAATAGTAAATACGTAAATCGTCGGTGCACGTGTGATCTGAATCAGAGTCCCCTCGCCGGGTTTACCGGGAGCACAGTAGACCGGCAGCGTCTTACCTGTGCTCAAACAAGTGTTTCCGGTCGGTCAGGGGCTGCGTATCCGGTTCGATTGCACGATCAATCCTGAGATCTGTTTGACGACCAGTTGGGACCTGAGTAACCCAAACCGTTTCAGAAATATTTATCTTTTTTCTATACCCACCAGATATTTCGTTATCGTATTGTATCTACGCATCGATACGTAGAAAGGAAGTAGCGCAGTGGTAGAAATATTTTAACGGACGAATGAGCAGAGAGTATTAAAAATGTATGCTCGTTGTGTGTAGTTAAATAAAATTATAATGTGCAGTATAAAATTTTACTAAAAAAAGTTTTAAAATAAATATTTTTCAGTAATTTCAGTGAAAAGCAATTTTCGGCAAACCGGCAAGCCACAAAAAGCAATAAAACTGATTTAAAATTCATCCCTATTCAAACCTAAAAAATGCTTTCTTTAAGCCTTTTAAAAGCCGGGGTTGATACTTATTTTATCTAAAATTTATGTAATAAGATGAAATTTTATAACATTTTAATACGCAACAATGTAAAGTATGGACTGGTCGTGCAACAAGTCGTATGAGTCATATAATATGAGTGTTGAATGTTGAAGCTCAATACAACAGTTTTTACAAATTGAATGGGTAAGCATAAAGTTAGGGCCTGGGGCGTTCTTTCAGAGAAGGTACAGTCGGATAGGGCCGTCAAATATAAATGTGTACATTCTTAATTTTAATGTATAAGACGAATACATATTTGTACCGTTCTCTAGACACAAAAAAATGTTTGATTAAAAGGTCAATCAAAACTGCAAGTTTCCAAAGATGTACATACCAATAGATATTTGATAATAGTATACATTATACACAGACAGAACTAATTACAAGATCTCCGAAACTATAACACAGGCTACAAATTTTAAATTTGGCAGGTAGGTTCCTAAGAAATAATTAAATAAGTCCTTCAGCACAAGCGGAGCCGCAGAAAAAGGCTAGCTTTTTATCATGTGCAACATATTTTACTATTAGGTTATTTGCGGCTGCAACTCGAAATTTCATTTTAATTTATTTCAGCACACGTAATCTACTGAGTACTTGAGCAGTATTAGAAGAAAGGAAGCTAGCTAACCCACCGTACCCCCGCTAGGCGGTACCATTGAAAGTGTTCACAATGTAGCAAGTCCCGCAGGTGGTGGTGAGCCCCCTCGTCCCGCACCCCTGCACCCCTTGCCCCGCAGCCCGCGACTCAATAGCGTTGATTAGACCTCCATTCAGACACTATGTACCTTACTTGGCGAACCTGTTCCCGATTCGATCAGATATCTGAAAATATCGGGTAAAGCTGAGTTGTGGTTTAATTTTGTTTTCTCAAACAAGTAACTAATACGATCATAATTTAAAGAACCTTGTTTGAGATAAATCAAAATTTTAGTAGAGGTGAAAAACAAGCTGACGGCCGGCAATATAAGTAAGAAAATCCATATCTGTCGTGTTATCACGCCGGCAATTTCACTATGAAAATCCATAACTGTAGCGTTGTATATGAATATGGAATGAGGTTTTGTTACGTTTACTCATTAGCAAATTCAATATCCATAAAGGTTTTTTAATGTCACTGGCTGAATACAAATGAAGGCAACGCAAAAAAACATGGCGCGCGAAACACGAAAATTTTATTGAATGCCTTAATATTATCAACTGCTTCGAATATCCATTGCATAATAAAAACACCAAAAAGTGAAACTGAAATATTTTATTTAGGTACTATTTTGTTATTGATTTGAAAGAAGTATAAATGCGTATGTGTGTCAAACTAGAAACTTATGACGTGATACGTTTACAAATTTTAATAATAAATATATTATTTTATTAATTATTAATATAACAATAAGTAACTATAACTGCAAACAAAATATTAACTGTGGATTATATCCGAGAATCAGAAGGTTCATACAATACAATATAGCTTTATTGTCACACCACAAAAGAGAAAAATACAATAAAATGAACTTAAAAATACGAGTACAAAGGGTAAGTACGAGTAGGTGGTCTTATCGCTCAAAGCGATCTCTTCCAAACAACCTTTAGGTGGAACAAATTGTGCGATAGGATTGCTGAAGAGGCGGTGTACATGTAAAATAAGGTACCTAAATGAAATAGTAGCAAAGTTATATAAATAATAGTGTATACATATACCTACATACATAAATAATTATATCAAACAAAATATTTACATTTAAATAATAAAATATAAAAACTCTAAATACAAAATATGCGATAGAAGAATCAGAGTGAAAACTAAAAATCCTTGACTGAATTTTTGAAGAAGTGCCAAGTTCTCCTTATTGGCAAAGGAAGACCGTTCCACAACCGAATAGCTTGGACTGAAAAGGAATTAGTTAACGGGACACCTGACGCTAGAACATCAACAACACCAGGTTTTCAAGGGTTCATTTTAAGAAACTAGGTCTCGCCTCACATTGAAGAAAATATATTTGATTTATCGATCTTTTATCTAGGGATTCCACCTATAAACAATGTTTTGGAATTTATACTTTTGTCAAAAAAAAAACATTTTCCACCCCCTTTTTTGTGGTTTTCAAACTTTCGTTTCAAAGACGCGGTTAAGAGATCTACTTGATTTTTTTTTTATAATTTAGGCAATAGAAATATGAAGGGATGTTACCTAAATCCAATATTTTTATGCCCACAAAATATTTCAGTATTAGCTAAAAACACACCAATTTGTTGTTTCGCTACGTGAACGCTAGTATTACGCGTCCAAGAACAAGAGGCCAAAGAGCGAAAATATAATCGCCTCTATGGAAAGCAAATAAGGTCTTTGCCATTAGACTTATTGTGCTGGACGGGTAATAGTTGCTAGGGTATGCCATCCTCTTAAGAAGGACGACGAATGAGATGCTGTTGCCAAAAGGAGATTATGAGGGGAACGTAAGGAACGACCATGAGTATTATGATCAAAATGAAAATGAGCCTTAACACAAGAAGGAATTGCATATTCAATTCAATTCAATTTATTATCTGCAATAAATTACATGTCATTACATTATACATAACATAGATGGTAACAATAATAATTATGAGTTCCAATGTAATTCTACCCACAGAGTGTAGCATCAATATTAATTACTTATACAATTACACGCAATTTTTAAATATCTAAACTAAAAAAAGAAAAACAACAAATTACAATTTTATATTTACAAATGTTATGTCAAATTCAGCAATAAATGTCAAAAAAATAGAAATATAGTTATTGCTCAAATTCATAAAATTCTTTGAGGTCATAAGGGGAGATCATCAACAAATACCTTTTCAGTTCGTAGTAATTGTGCAACACAGAAAATAGTGAGTGAGTCATAATTAATATTCCTTACCGTAAGTATTGTATACGTATAGACTCTATACTATAGATACAAGTAGACCTAAGATTTGTTTACATACGCTAACCCTGAAAAGTATTCGATCCCATTGTTATGGATGAAATAAACATCGCACTACTCTTTACTACGAAGTGCTCCAATTCATAATATGAAGTCAGTTTATAAACAAGAAGACGATGACAGCGTGAAGTGACCTGGAGTGGCGCATCAATCAGAGAGTCAAGTCCGAGACAAGTGGAGCTGGGTAGGTGCGCGAGCGCAGCCGCTCCCGTGGACGACAGGACCATTGTCTTGCATATCATTAAGGCCATTATATTTGCTTGCTCAAGCGTGCCTTTATCGTTTGTTATTATAGCATCGATCAGAGCCTGACATCTTTATAATGATTTTCAATAATCATTGTTTTAAGGTTCCTGAGCATTAAGAACAATAGCAACAATCATGATACCAAATATTGAACTTGGACTTATAATTTGCTTAAATTATATTGAAAGTCTAAATTGGACCTCACAAATTGGAGATTGGCCATTGTTGCAGGCTGTTTACATGCCACAGTTGGCTTGATTCGAGTTTGTTAAACTCTGACAAGTCACGTTGTTTATTAAAATTAAGCTTAGGTCTGACTATTTATTTGTAGCTTGTGTATGTAGTTGTTACGATGAAAAAATATGACCAGGTAATAAATAATAACGTAATGTAAAAAATCATTATGCAAATGTTTCGGTTTCAGAAATTTGAATCGTAGGAAAATTACAGAAACATTCATTGGCATCGATTTTTGCAACTGACGCCGCTAAATATGACCTGTTTGACACGTTGAATGAAACCTCTGATCCGCATGAATCGAGCGGGTCAATGTCATACTACATTATGTAACGCAAACATCTCATACATCACCGTCAGCACAATTCAATTATGAAATATATTGCGAAACATAACAATAGCTAATGAGAATTAGAATAACAAATTACCTATGCGTATTGTAATTGTGAGTAGTTGGGTGTTCATAAATCGGGTTATTCTTTATGTTCCCAATCTTCCTCCATCTTCTCAACCTGTGACATTTATCGTCAGGTTAAAAGTTGGACTCCTCGTCAAATCACGAATTTAAGTTCAAGACACGTCAACGTGATTTACCTTTCTTTGGCACTTAAATATCGACGGCTATTAAACGGAACGAGATTTCGTCGGAGAAGAGTGCCCGTAAAAGTTTCGCAAGAGTGGGCCGTAAGCCGTAACCCATTTCGGTTATAAGTTGCCGTGACGGCCGACGGGCGAGCTTACACGGCGCGGCACGAAGAGAAAATAGGGAGACTGGCATCACCGAAAACAACAATGAGGTACTGTTACCATAATGACACTTTACGATCGCAAACATCGACTTGGCAGGGCAACGCGGGCAGGTCGCGGCCGCCCGAGCACGATGCTCTCTGCAGCGCATTGTTTCCGCATTAAAGAGAACACATTCAGGGCGAACGACGACGGCTGACTTTGATGCTTTTCGGACAAAGGCAATATGCAGCAGTCGACGGTTTCGGAGCGACCTCCAGTGACATGCAGTTCGATTCTTAGAACTCGATATGAGAGCGCCACTTCCCTTTCCTGGTGCTGCGGTGCAATGTCACGCGTGCATATTGCATTGCACAATGGATAACCGTCACTCATCGTATTTATAAGATCAAAAAGAAACAATTTGACATCAATAACGAAAAAATTATACACAGGCTGGATTTTGAGTCGCTGAAAAGCCGAAAAACTGTTGATAGTAAAATTGTTTACGAGACACGAAACAAATTTGTTATGAAGCGAATCCTGAAATCGCGAAAAATAAATCTGCTGTTCCCTAGAAAATGTATGTTCCTACTTGACTAAAATGTATCCAACAACAGCTTTTTTTGTGATTTCGAGGTTGGCTTTTCCTATTAAAAGTTGTTCGTATAGACGTATTCACCGTAATAGACGTCCGTATCACCAGCTTTCGGCTTTTCGGCAAATAAAAGTACAGCCTGTGTAGATAGAGCTTTTAAAAGGCGATTGACTCTGAATTATTTTCTGACTTTCTCTGTAATCGATCTCTTGGAACTTTAATAAAGACATTACCACAACAGAAAAAAGATGTGAAAGTTAAACGGTCTAACCGCAACATAAAGTTTACAAAAATATTTTCAGATCATTGCTGATATTTTTTTTGTGAATTTTGTTAACCACTTTTTCGGCTAACGAAATACAAACGAAGTACCAAAATAATTGTAAAATTATACATATCTTAAGGTAGTGTGTATTTATTCCGATTGGATTACAGAATATCTAGGTTCCCATCCCAACTATCTGTTTTATAAGAACACTCATTTTGACATGAAATATGAGAAAAAGTTGGTTTTCTATGGAAATTATAAATTATTTATATTTCGTCTTTAAATCAGTGTTCATATAAAATAGACATTTGGGAACCTAAATGTTCTGCAATCCAATCTTAATTAATACACATTACCTTAAAAATATGTACTTTTAATATTGTGTATCCCGTTTGTATGAGCTACCTTATGCATCCTCCGCTGGACTCTTAAAGCTACCGTAACCCAGCTCACGTCTGCTATTACGAGTATGTTCAGGGAGATGAAGTTGTACACATAGCCACAAAATTGGGCGATTACTCTTTAGTCTTGTCAAACGATAATAGCTACAACTCAACTGAAGACATCAACTTTCTTTTATGTGGTAGCTTTATTTCTTGTAACTGTACTTGTGGTAACGAGTTTCCAGCTTTTTTTGGAAGAAAATGGTTCACCAAGTTTTCGAGTGGGGTAAATGTTAAGTTTTGAAGGAACTTCTGCAAGTTGGAATGAGAGGCCACAGCACAAGCTCAGTGGGCGGTCTATCGCTTGACGCGTCTCGACATCGCTTACATGAGGACCACAGCTCACGCACGCGATCGCCGTCTCTAAGAAAATGACGTTGTTCAGATTTAGTACATGCACGTTGCGCGCGCGCCGGTGCGCGGTGAGTGCTAGACCTCCGTGCTCTGTGCTGCGCCGCGCCGCCGGTCCTCGTGTGGTCCACTGGGCAATAGATAGCAGCTACTGATCCTATAAACAATGAACGTGTCATATGCGTCTACGTACTAGATTTATTATTCACTAATGCCAGTAGAACTAAGCTTCTATGCTCTTGATAATACATGCGTCTTATGTGGATTCACTATTTGTTTCAGAAAATAAAAAACAATGCTTTATAGTAAAGGTGGTCCATAATAGGTAAACTATGGACATAAATCAAACGATAATAGAGGGCAACGTATCATCATCATGTGAGCCGTTGGTGGCGCGTGGGCCAGGTGCACAATCTCGGCAGTTGTGTCGCCGCGCACGCGCACCCTCGCTGCGCTTTTAATAAATTTCAATACACACAAAAAAGGATCTATCAAAAGATGGTGACGTCGTATATAACCGGTGTTCGGGTGCAAGTATGCAGCGCTAGCGCAGATCCTCGCCTCGCCCTCCGCTAGCTGCCTGTTGTTGGGTGTGCAAACAAGTTCTGATTAAATGAAAAGGTGTCCCGGAATGGGTGTGCCCCGTTTTACTTAAAGTAATTACGTTTTATTTGAAACTTAGACATGCGCCATTCAAATGACTACTACAAAGCGGATGTTTCAAATAAATACTTACCGTACAAATTTAAAAAGAAGGAGATGGTATTAACATTTGATTAATGAAGACTAAAAGAAGCTGGTATTCATCAAGATTTTACAAATAAAATTTGGGATTTTGGAATATGATCATGTAAACATCTAATCAGTTTTATTATAATAACCTCTAATATCACAATTATTTTGGTAGATACTTTCCTGAAACTATAGCTTGAATTTTTCTTTGATGGCACATTTACCAATTTTCTCTTGCCTCGTACTCTGCTGGTACATTTACATAGCATATTTTACTAACCATTGGAGTTATTGAGTAATGTAATAAAACAACAACATTAATGTTGAAAAACGAATTGCGTACCAAAACGATCTCGATTTTCTTTTTAGTGAACAGGTGAACCAAATAGAATCCATAGGGATTATATAGTTTGATTACATACGGGTATGTAGAGATACAATAATGGCGGAACCGTTACATGTCATTCACGGTTGTATTAATCCCTGGTCGGTCTCGAAGCGATCACTTGCTGCAGCCTGCAGCTGCGCCTGCACACCCCAGCCAGCTCAGACCCTTCCTTCTTACAATAACACCTATAAATAGATGACGATGAACGTAAGAAAAAATATAGAAATAACGGCGAGATTTATAGAAAAACTGTACTGTGGGAAACGATTCATTTTAGTTTCCCTGGTTCCGATATTACGAAGAAAGCTTTAAGTTGGGTACGGTGTCTTGTCTGTTGTGTGCTTCAACAGTTCGCATGGAATTTAAATGTTACGTCATCGATGGGAATATTTTTTATGTCATATGCACCGCTTTTGCAGGAAGGTTCTTCAGTAATATTAGGTCATTACCTAAGAAATTGTGAAGAGTGATGCCGCGGTGTGAATGCGGTGTGCGGTCAAACCTAAACTGGTTTTTGTCACACCGTTAGTATATAAGTTTTATTGTTAACTCTGTTTTATTAATTAATTAATAAATAAAATAAATAAAAATAAAAAATTGCCATTTTCTATGGAGAATTTGAAGGAAACTCAATTTACAGTACTAACATTTTTGCATTTTTTTTAGTAATGACAAATCCAAATTATGTGATTTCTTATGTGTATGAATGAGGCAACATTAAGCTAACAGTAACATTAATTTATTTTTTGAAAAGTGTCAGTTGTAAAAAATTATTACGAATCTTATCATGGAAACGGATGGCATTTAGGACGAACTGTTTTTGAAAATTAAATTTTATTTATCAAACTGACAATAAAAACAAAATTTAATACGTAAAACTTTGAAATCAACTTTCAAACACAAAACAAACAATGGAAAAAGCTATTGAATCTGTAAGAAAATTTCGGCAATTTCATAGGTAATTAGTCATTAGTCATTACCTATGAAATTGCCGAAATTTTCTATGACTATTTCTATTTATTAATACAAATGAGCAATTTAAATTGCGTAGTGCTGACATTTTCCATGTAATGAATGTTATGATTTTCTCAACAACTATTTTTTCAATAATTTTACGAACAAGAATGTGGGTTCCATACCACCACACAATACTATTACGTACGGAACCCTAAAAATATTATGGTAAATAACAACAATATAGATGCCGTAGCAACATTTAATGCGACAAAAACAAGCCGTTAAAATACGATTGGGGGCTCCGACTAAGTACGGAATCCTAATATCTTAAAGGTCCGTATAATCAATTGGTCAATTGGTTTAATAAAATAATATAGATAGTAGACATATTTCTGATAGGTTCCTCTTGGAATAATAAATAAAAAGCTTTCAGTTCGCTCGATAGAAAAAAATTACGAACTTACCCCCAAATTTTATGTTTTTCGACGACCTTATAAGTAAACAAATGACCTCGTCGGTCGGTTCTAGAATATTTTAATAAATTCATCTAGAAGCCAAGTTATTAAAATTTAAGCCAAGTAATTAAAATTTAATAACTTGGCTTCTAGATGATGTTATTAATAAAATCCTATATTTTCATGAGCGCGTGTTTCTTGGTGGTCGTAACAGCCACGGCTGAGAGCGCTAAAAAGGAAAGAGAAACAAAAGGAAACGTCGTAGAGTTCAGTTCTGATTGATGCAATAACATGAGGTGCTCAATCTGACTTTATATGCAGCCTTAACCGCTATATTTTTCCTGTAATATTCACGTAATCACCATTAGCATGATCTTATTCATATTTATCGGTCCACTTGTTTCGGAGATACGGGGGGAGGAAATTGAACGTTAAAATATGGGACCTCCATGGATTAATAATTTTTTAATAATAATTATTATTTGCTGTGATAGAATAGAAGTTATGATAAAACATATTCTGTGAAAATTTCAACTGAAGCTGTGGACCCCTGTGTGACAGACGGACAAACAGACAGACAGTGGATGCTTAGTAACTATGGTTTTGTTTTGTGCCGTTCGGCACCCTCCGGGTACGGAACTCGAAAAGTGAACACGGGAAGAAACTTTTTTTTACTGTACGGTAAAAAAAAAATATATATATATATAACCATAAATTTCTATATATATATAATATATATATATATATAGAAATTTATGGTTATATGAATTTGTTTATATATTTGATGAGTTTTGAAAAGGCGGCAAAGTGAGTTAATTTTAAATCCTATTGTTTTATAAATACTTCGAAAAAAAATTCGAGTGAAGAAAGCAGCGTCTGGTAGCGAGAGATAGATAATTTGTAACAAGAAAGCCAATTCGGTATAAAAAACTTGCTTCCTGCTAAATGTTTCCATTAAATTAATTGTTCTTATGCACTTTTTTATTTAGTATACATAATACCATTCAAGCAGTGACCGTTTCCGCCACGACTATAGTGCTTTTCTCAAACAATGTGCCTCACATGTGTTTTTGAAGAGTTCCTAAATTACTGGTAACATTCCCCCTCTGAATGGCCAGGCTCAGGGCGCTGTGCCTCACATTGTTTGAGAAAAGCACTATAGCCGTAGCGGAAACGGTCACTGCCTGACTCATATTATGTATAGTATTATAGGTAACTCACCTTGAAAATCAATACTCTACTTTCCAGCCCTCTGCAATAATTTATGAAATAGAAAAGTTAAAAAGCCACTGACAACTAAAGAAAACTTTTTTTTTTTTACTTTCCACAAAATAGGTATGGTACCTATATTTGAACGCATAACAGATAATACTAAAAACGCTAACTCACCTCCCTGAGTCTGGCCATTCAGAGTTACTAGTATTTTAGGAACTCTTCAACGGTAAGTAATTTAGACGATATTTTTTACTTATAATTTTTCATCATTTTCTTAGTTTGAATTTTAGGAAATTTGATTTTATAGTAGTTTTAGTTTCATTTATTAATATTTTTTATTTGCTTAGAATTTTAGATCAATAATGTTATTTCTGTATTCAGAGTTTTCAAAGCGATGGATTTCGCTATAACTTATATATAATTTATAAATCTATTATAATTTTGTTTTTAATATCTATTTTTCCTCAAACAGGGTGTTCTACCCACGAATATGGACCATTTTTGCTATGGCGCCAACTTTGAAATCACGAAAAAAAAAACAGCTGTTCCATAGAATAGTACCTACTTGACCAAAATGACTCTATGGCCAGCAACACATTTCCTTCTACGTGGAAACAAGCTTTCGTTATCCCACTACCTAAGATCAGTAATCCTACTTCATATAAAAATTATCGCCCCATTTCAATACTTCCTTTCTTATCCAAAGTCCTTGAGAAAATTGTCCACACTCAGTTGAGTGAATATCTGTCCCATAACAATTTGGTTAACCCGCTACAGTCTGGTTTTCGTCCCGGTCACAGCACTGCAACCACCCTGGTCAAAGTCACAGACAATATCCGTTTTAATATGGACAAGCAGCGTCTCACAGTCCTTACCTTGCTTGATTTCAGCAGTGCCTTCAACTCAGTTGACTTTGACCTTTTACTCGTTACGCACACTTAACATTTCTGCAGTTGTCATCTCTTGGTTTGAATCATATCTTCGCGGTCGCCAACAGTGCGGAAAGGCTAATGATTTTTGTTCAGACTGGTGTCAATTAACAACAGGTGTTCCGTAAGGTGGTGTCTTGTCTCCATTACTCTTTTCTATATTTATAAACATCCTTGTCAAACAGTTATCTTCTCGCTACCACTTTTACGCTGATGACCTGCAACTCTATGTTGATGCTCCTGTAGAGAGCATTAATGAAGCAATTTGTGCTCTGAATAAGGATTTAAGTACAATATCGGTATGGGCCAAGGCTTTTGGCTTGCTTGTGAACTCCGGTAACTCGCAGGCTATCATTATAGGTAGTTCACGTTTGCTGTTTAAAATTGACATAAACAAAATTCCAAGGCTTACATTTAATACTTCAGTAATCTCCTACACAGACTCAGTGAAAAACTTGCGAGTAACGTTTGATAGAACGCTGTCTTTGGCTCCACACGTGGAATCTTTAAGCAGAAAAATGTACGGTACGTTTCACGCATTAAAACGCACGCAGAGCTTTCTGCCAATCAAAACCTAAATTATGCTAGAACAGTCTTTTCTTCTCTCCATTCTAGATTACGCAGACTCTTGTTTCTTGGACCTCACTGAGGAGCTCCTCAATAAACTCGAACGACTTCAAAATTTATGTATTCGATTCATTTTTTCTCTTCGTAAACATGCTCTGTGTTCGTAAATACGATCATGTCTCACAGTTTCGTTCCCAGTTAATTTGGCTCCCCATTCGTCTTCGCAAAAATGTTCACATTCTTTCTCTCCTCCATAGTGTATTAAACAATCCCTCTGTTCCTAGTTACCTCCGAGAACGGTTCACTTTCATTAAGGCGATTACCGTCGCCAAATTAGCAGCTCGATGTTTGTCTGTATGAATATCGACGGAAACTACATTGAAATAACGTTCAAATCAGTGTACAATGCGTGGTGGCTGTTACGACGCTCGCTGCGTCCTTGAAAGGGCAAAATAGGAGAAAATAATACTTTTCACACGGGCGTCATTGTTCGATTGAATAATTCTATGTTATATTTATAGCTATCAAGTTTATCTATTTATCAAAGCATAAATGAATTAAATCACCTTAACCGCTTAGGAGCAGTAGGAAATTCAAGCCAAAAAACACCATTCAGTTGAAACAATTTTTCATATAGAAGTTTTGGTGGTACGAAAAAGAAAAATGTTGCATATGTTGTCATAGAGTTGATAATTCATAATACATTTTTTCAATATTTTTGGTTAAACCATAAAAGAGGAGTAGGCTTTAGAAAGTACCCATTTGGCGATATTAAGGGCCTTAATGAACGCGGGCGTGAAATGCGCTCCTGCAACAGTCAAAGGATAGCTATTCCAGAAAACAGAACAGGATTTTACAGTGACTCATTTTCGGTACACGCTGCAAGACTCTGGAATCGCTTACCAGTGTCAATTCAGGTATTGAAAAATACAATGGCAATTTTTCTCAACAGAGTACCCATGTCAGAACTCAAATATACAATATTATTATAATTTTTGTATGTTTATTTATTATTTATTATATTATTTGTATATTTTATAGGTATGTATTCATTTATTTAAGTATGTTCATGTATTTTTATATGTATATAAGTTTATGTCTTAGATATTTAGGTTTATATTTTGATCTCCCTATTATTTTCTGATTAGTATTTACACATCCACATGTTAATTTGTTCATCTTTCTGTTAGCTACCAAGGGTTGCCTGGAAGATATTGCTATTAGCAATAAGTGCCGCCCTTGTACACCATGTTTAATTGTTTCTTTTGTCTTTTAAGTAATTTTTGTAAATGTGCAAAAAGTGTTATAAATAAATAAATAAAATAAGATATACATATATTATGAGTACAATAAATCGAACTATATCAAATTATATCATAAAAAAAATCACCTATTATAAAACAGCTTTACAAGGAAATATAACATTAATTTTGTTTTAGTTGAACAATACTTATACTTAATGCATTCTGTGTGTAGGTAATATTGGATGCAATTGTAATTAATATTTCACAGAACCACCAAATTTTTTTTAATTTCATAATATTTAGTACGCGTTTTATGAATGTAGTTGTATTCTGATCGAAAATGTATCACTAACAAAAGACATCAACGGGCGTTCGTATAGCATGTAGACTTCGTAGCCCTAATTATGGTCATAGATATCATAATACTATTGTTCCATTACGGTATACGATGGAATCATAAACATTGAATTAGGCTTTTTTTTGTCATATGATGACGTCACTTCCGATTAATACTAAAACACTTATAAAATCGGTTCAAAACGCACTAAAAACTGTATCATTAAAATTACATAGGTACAATCGAGGAAAAATCCGCAGACCCACTTTTCACCCGTATTGAAATGGAATAAGAGCGAAAAGCGGGTCTGCGGCTTTGCGGCAATTTCTTCGATGATACCTAAATATTGGTCTATTTATTCCAAAAACAGCTAAAATAGCACATTGAAGTTTAAAAAACAGCCAAATTATTTAGACTAGATCAGGGGCCTTATTGTCCAACTTAAACATCTATTGCTATCGCATTCAAAAGTACGCGTAATTGGCTAGAAACAATGCCGTGATGTGTCACGTCATTTCTAGCCAATCACGTTACCTTTGAAAGCAATAGCGATAGATGTTGTAGGTACAATAAATAAGGCGCAGGGGTTCTTACTTTATTGAGACTTAATACGAGGTTATCTTATGTGAGTATAAATATAATATATATATGTACATACGTTTATATACAGGATCTTGAGATGATAACCTTTTTACTTAAAACAGGGGGTTCTATCCACTTTTACAATGGGACCAACCCTAAAATCGCAAATAAGGGTTGATTCCATAGTAAAAGTTGTTCATAATATAAACAAATCGCGCGCGCATCTTCTGCACTAAATTAATATCTTTTGCTGTTTCTCTTATAATTATCAATAGAAATTGAAAATTATTCTTGTGTAAAGTGTAGTGAAGAAGTGTACCTGAATAAATTAGGTAATTGCGCGTTTTCTCGACTTTCTTATGTGGAACAAGTTAAAATGATCCAAAAAGGCCGCTGTACGCCAAAATAGCTACCTATGCTAAGTGTGTGACTAAGTAACTAACTAATGGCGCTTAGATAAACACCGCGGGAAAATGAGGCATTTTTTACTGATAAATTCCAAATTTACAGTTTTGTGCCTACATACTTAAAAATCCTATGCACGCCACTGGTTCATATTCATGAGTAGAACAACCTGTTTGAAGGAAAAAGGTTATCAAATTAACACCCATTACAGTATATTCTATATTCTACTCTCTATTCTTCAAATTGCTTTGATGAATTTTTGGGTAAAACGCCTCTGAACAGGCAACTCTTTCAATTGTAAGTCAGCAATTATGATTTACGATATGACACTCGGAATATCTCTCCCTTTTGGAGACACATGTGGTAGTGAGTGATGTCACATTTATTATTTATCATATACCAGTAAAGTACCCCCAGAGCTCGCTTTACTGGTATGTACACATAGGTATTATTTATAGAATCTATATCGGTGCTTTTTGGGCGGCGGCGGTGGCAGCAGAGATGGTGCGAAGGGAGGCTGGCGAGCAAATCGGAGGGGTGAAAGGTGGTGGCCGACGCACCGGCCGCGTAGCGTGTGCCGAAATCTCAGCTGTTGCTGCCTGTAACTGTACAGGGTGCTCTTTTGGGTACTTTCTAAATATCTTTACACTTTACTTCTTTATTAATATGTTTTGTGTTTACTACTCACTTTTTGACTATAAAATTAAATTAAAAACAACTTATTTTGAAATGTTTTTTTGCTAGTGATGTTTGACAACGTATTTTTTTAATCACTAAAGTAAATTACGAAAACTTCCAAAATAAGCATCTAAGACAAAAAAAAATTAAAAAAAAAATGTTTTATCTACACACCACTACTATAATACAGTATATAATATATAGTAGGCATTTTAGTTAAATAATATTTTAAAATCGTAGGTCATACCTACAAAGTAATAATAACGTACATAGAAGCTACGTGGATACGATATTTTTATCATAAAAACCGTATTGCTCTTTGGACAAAGCATTCCCGTTTTGAAATAGCCACTAAAACAAGCATAAAACACCCTATATCAACTTGAACCGCCAGTATTAAAATTGTTTATAAAAGCTCTGAATAGGCCTTGTGTGCTTTATATAGAAATATCTACAGCTACGCCATTATTCAAAATTAAACTACTCACCTACCTGCAAGCTACCCCTACAACTACGAAACGTCGTAAGTACACCACGAGAAAATGATATCCTTATGTCGGTTAATGTAACTTAACCAGTGATAAAATTTCAGCCTTACGCCGAAGTAATAAAGGTGTCCTTGATTTTTTACTTATACGTTACAGAGTAAACTTCGTGTAACGCACCGCTTATTTACAAAACGTCGAGGCAACATGAAAAGTAACCGTACTTACGACCTTTATAATACTTTGAGGTTTGAACAATGAATGGGGGAGAAACTAATCGGGCGGTACAGAACTGAAAGGTCTTACACAATACGTTGCTGGTATGTGAAGCTCAGGGGGTGAAGTGGTAGTTGTGACGTTTTGTAGTTGAGGAGAGGCGAGGTGCAGATGTGCGATTCGGGTACAGACATGTGATTCTGCACGCGTCGTCAGCTGCCGGCATAGCTGCACTGATTCAATGCCGGGTCAGGGCAACTCGTGGGTGCCTCAGCTTTGTATAACATGTAGAGGTACGATAGCTAACAATGATACTAATGCGCATATATGATAACAAAGCCTCGTTCAGGTGTGCCATCGGTTTCATGGTCGATAATAATAATAATTTTGATATGGGATTGTTATGGCTGTGTACTTCAGACTGAATCTGATAATATTTTTCAATTTCAGAAATCATCATCTTTCCTGCGCTTGGACGAATGTGAATTTTGAAGTCAGGTTGACTGTAAAATAAATTTAACTGATCACAGTAAATTATCCCGGGATATCGATTTTCTCTTGAGGACGTATGCAGACGTATACAAGGTGACTTTTTGATCATCGTCCAAATTCATAGTGGAGGCTTGGTAAGTGATCAGCATCATAAATTGATAACAATTTTTGTGAAATTCGTATAATGAAATTTCGGCTTCTCATAGTAATTCACTACCAGGCCTGAGTGAATCACTATGGAGAGTCAAAATTTCATTTTATGAGTTTTACAAAAATATTTATTGGTTCATGTTGCTGATCACTTACCAAGGCTCAAGTATGAATTTGGATGATGTTCACAAATTCACCTTGTATATGCAGACTTATACGCGTATACGCGTGTGAAATCACAAATTATGAAACAAAACTTACAAATACTAACATTCCTGTCGTTTGTTATCACAGTTGAACATCCGTTACTTAAATTATTTTGTCATTGTGTGAGGTCACGTCTATTATCATTTATTATTATCAACATGTTTAACAAACACCTACCCACTTAGACAAATAAATAAGTGTTGGCATTTGGTAAATTACTAGTAAGAATAACAAATATAGAACAGATTTGATGAAAGAGACTATAATATATGCAAGGAATTAACCGCCAATTGTGTGACATTGAGAGCGAGCTGCGTATCGCGCACCACCTGCCCGGGCGCCCCTGTCCATCGCTATTTCCGCCATAGCGCACGTCCCCCTGCGCCGGCGCAGCTCGTGCCGCGACCGTTACGCACGCGCCCCACACCCCCCCAACACAGCGCGCACCTGGTCGTCGCAGCCGCTCCGTTTACCCGATAACATAAGCATTTGACGACGTACATGTTACACCTATCATCTGCAGTTAAATTATTAAAATATTAATTACTTAATTATTAAATTTTAACTACGTAGGTATTTTGGTAATCCCGATAACGGCATGTATAAGTCTAAACTCTAAACATGAAAAAAATGTCCTTTACGCATTGATTTATTCTTAAGATTCATACAAAAGATAAAAACTGATTGCGAAGTCAACAGCTTATTTTCTTAATTTTTTTTACAAGTATTTTCTAGCGACATCTAACCACTTCTCTCTATAGCCCAAAAAGCAAAATTTGTTGAAACACCGTCATAATAGCTGTCAGAATATTGTGAATATTGCCTCGTTATTAACGCAAAGCTTTGTTGTATAATTTTCATCTATACTGAAAAAAAAAGGGAGAAATACAGACGTCGTTCATGTAAAGAAGACTAAGTTTATATACTTTTCTATAAATAAACAGTTACCGTTTCATGGAATACAGTTTTTACCTGATACCATTGCACAAATTCGCCGCTTTTTTAATATCTCGCCATCTTGGACGGAGTGCGGTGTGGAGTTGAGGGAAAAATACATATATAAAGATGTGTGCAAAGATTCATGGAAATCAAAGCCATCAGGACGTTAAACATTTAAAGCATTTATATGGCACCTGAGCGGGATGGCCCACTTTAAATGAATAAAACTGCTATTAAGAAATGCTTGAAATTTCTACCCTGTATTGTTGTACAAAAAAGTATATTTCATGACGAGAATAAAATGGCGGATTTTCTTACCCGAGGAATGAAGCTAGTTTCGAAGTTTAGTCGAAAGCTTACATTCCGAGGGTAAGAAAACCCATTTTTACTTGTTGCGAACGATACTTTTTCTACTACCTGGTTTATGTATTTAAATATAAGCGCGAAAAGACAAAGCCTGCACTTTTGTTTCATTAAACAACACACTACACTGCTTACGGCGACTTTGATTCACAATATTCTATTACTATTGTTGATAAAAACACCCAAAATGCAATATTTTTTCAATAAAACAAAAAACAACGCCATCACATCTTCGCGCCTTTTTTCCAAACTCCCCTTTTTTTTTCAGGTTTCGGCTGGTGGCTTTTATTTGTGGCTAGTATCATTTTGCGAAAAAAGAGTGTCAGACGCAATATAATCGATTATGTCGTGAATCGGAACGCAGGGAATTTCGATTGTAAAGACCACAGAACTGTTATATAACTATATAAGGACGTCAAAAAGAACCTAATTTAGCATGAAATAAAGAAAAACGTCAAAAAGAACCTAATTTTGCAGTAAATGAAATTTCAATACGATATATCAAACCGACCTGATAGTCATTCCGCAACGGGGCCTGGAAGTTCGATTTTCAAAACTAATTTCGAGTATTAAATGGAACTTTTTCATAAAGGTATTAGTAGAAAAATTATATATACTTAAATGATTGTAAACAGTTAATGAAATAAACGAAAAATTACACGGTGCAGTGTCCATAGCATAGAGGATGTAATCGTTAAGTGTGACCAGGTGATTATTCCGTAACTATTACAGATATCCAAAAAAATTAAACTGATATCGAAAGTACGTTACCTAATCAGTAAAATGACATCAATAACTTTTTGAAAATCAAACGAAAAGCATCCAAAATTGTTACATTAAACATTCCCATACATTGTATTGCACAACAAGGACGTCACTTCAAACATCTGTTTTGAATACAAAATTGTGTACTTACTGAGAAATAAATATTATTCAATTAAAAGATAGTTTTATTACTTTGTTAGGTTAATAAACAGTTTCCTTTAATATCAGTACTAAGCTAAAATAACCTTTTAAAATAAGGAAACTAAAACCTTTCTACTAATCTCATACTAAATGTATGGGAATGTTTAATGTCAAAATTTGGATACTTCTCGTTTGATTTTCAAAAAGTTATTGACGTCATTTTACTGATTAGGTAACGTACTTTTGATATCAGTTTAAAATTTTTTGATATCTGTAAATCTGTTACGGAATAATCGCCTGGTCACACTTAACGATTACACCCTGTGTATAAACTCTCGTAATATTAAATTAGTAAACAAGTTGTGTCTTTATATTGAACTATTTTCGATTTTTTTCGAAATTACTTATTATGTTAGTTATTAGTTATTAGTGAGGTCAAAACTAAAATTTTTCCGTTTTAACTCGGGAATCGCTCAACGGATTTGGATGCGGTTTTCTGTATTATCATCGTAGTGACCTTAGTCAACATATTATTATAGGCTATAAGAAGTGTTGATAAAATAACCGCCAACCCGAAAACTATTGATACCACTCAAATATTGATTATTAGTTATGTAAAAATATCCCAGGATTGTTTTTATAGAGTAGTCATCATGCATGCCTATTCCACGTGGCCTAAAAACTAGTAATAATAATAAATAACTTATAAGTCTATACTTTGATGCGGTGTACCTGCAGGTAAAGGCTGAGTATAGGGACGCCACCAAGGCGATATGTAAAAGTTTTAGCGTCCCTGTTACTCCATATGCGAAAAAATCCTCAGTGCGAAAGGGAAAGATTCGAGGAAAAATAGCAAAAAGTCGGTTTTTTATTAATATAAAATGTATAGATTTAGATTTATTTATTTGTTCCACCAACAGTACAACATACTTAAAGAAAAAAAAAAATTACAGTAAAAAAACTAAATACAGGCGGAAACATCATTCTTGTTACACCAACATAAGTTTTTTAACGAATAAAATACATGCTTGAGGTTTACAAAATTAGCAACTTATCTACGCTTACAATCTCGGCCTCCTAAAAAGAAACCTTTGATATCTACAAAATTTACAAGTGCCCCTAACTATTTACAACAAAAAATGAAAAATGAAAACTAACATGCAGTATTAAACTTAAAACTTTAAGACAAAAACAAATAAAATAATAACTAAAACAATAGTTTCATTCTTGACCCTGAAGAAACAGCAATATAATAATAGCTATCTATATGATCCAAGTGTATCGTAGAAGATATCTAAAGTTTTGTCATTTTCATTCAATTTCTTGTTTAGACTGATATGCAGCCATTATTCTATAAACTGGTGAGTTAATTGCTGTATTTGTTCTAAAGTTGTTATGAAAACTTCATTTAACCAGTACCTAGATACTGTTAAAACCCCTCTAATAAAATATAATCCCAGTCCATATGTCATTCCAAACTGTCAAACCAGGAGAATTGGTGTCGAAAAACACTTCATTTTGATAAATATTTGTATCGAGCCGAATTTCTTCAATCGCGTTTCTGTTTTAGCAGATCTTGACGAAAATATTCCAAAAATAATATACAATTTTATGAAAATAATACATTCTTTACTGAAGTAGATATACAAGTTCTAAAAGGGTCGATTTTATTTCCGTAGCGCCTTTAAATCGTATACAAGTAGGGAGCTTGAACTGCTGGCTTCTGTACATATTATAATGTGTGTGTCTCAGTCTACCACCTGATGTCATTCAGGTCAAACAGTTGTATCTGTATTACAAATGGGTGAAGTAGTCTCATTTGAAATTTTAAACGCTCACCGTGTCCCGACGACGGTTTAGTTTTACAACACGGGGGCCTTTTTGTCTAACTTCAATATTGAAATTAGACAATAATGCCCATAGGAGACGTGACGAATGAGATAAGCAATAAAGTCCATAAGGTGAGCCCATACGCTGCCCTCCATTGAAATAGGAACTGGGGCCTTATTATCTAACTTCAACAGCTATCGCTATCGCTTTCACAGGTATGTTTGACTTCTATTTAGTCTAGTGCCTTTCTATTTAGATTTCTATGGGCTGATCTCAATGAATTTTAAATTTAAATTTAGATTTCCTTGAAATTCTAAAACACAGGGAAATTAAAACTTTTTTTATGTATTTATAGAGTAGGATATAATGAGCTACATCTTTTGTCTTGTCCGTTTTGTTTATAGATTGTTTCTATTTATATAAACCTTTTTGCTCTGTTACCTAGGTATCTTTATTCTTTGTGAATATGCCAATAAATTTATTATCTTCTTTTGTTTCTTTCCTTGCATGTATCAATTTATTTTATATCAATAAAAATATTTATCAATAATAACATTCGAAATTACATGTTTTATTTGTTTTCGTAACCAATTTCTTTTACACATATATCGTCACAACATGAATCCCCGAGGGGGTTCCCAAGTGTGAGCAGTGAAATTCAAGTCACAGTCCACACCTGGTACACCCACTTTTCACCCACGATTATTACGAGACAAAGTGATGGGTGGTAAACCCTATCGCCATACTGAGTCATTTTTTATATAAGAAAGCCCAATAATAATAATAATCTGTGAGGGTGCTCGCTGTTCGTGCACTTGTAGATGTTGCGGGTCTACGAAGCAGGAAAACGTGAGGAAAACTATGGAGTCGTAGTTAAATATTGCTACGCCGCGCCGTAGCAAGTATTGGCAGTAAATGTATTAAGGTTAAACGAAACGCACAACTTAAGAAGGTTCTTCTTATTTTTGAATTAAACTTCTTCTTAGCGTGTCGATGGCATCAAATTATTATTATTTTAAACCTTTCCGGACCAGAAAGAGGCCACTTTGATGGCTCTGTCGTTGGCCTCATAAAGATCGGTCATCGTGCAGGTGGTCGGGCACGATGGACATGACATGAGGTGAGCCATGGTTCGCTGGGTGGCTCCGCAATCGCAGCTCCCGTTATTTGAGAAGCCCCATTTGAAAATGTCTCTGCAGCGGACAATCTGGGTGCGCAGGCGGTTAAGCGTTTTCCAAATAGGCCACGGGTGTCTGTACCAGTGGCGTGCACAGAACTTTTTGCTGGAAAACCAAACAATTGGTCAAGAACAACAATAAAAAAAATATGAAAAAATTTAAATATCACATTGAAAAAAAATAAATTGTATAACGCCAGGGTAGACAATGTCTACCCTAGAGTGAAAATTTCCAATACAAACTTTTTTTTTTCAAAGTGATATTTAAATTTTTTCATATTTTTTTTATTGTTGTTTTTGACCAATTGCTTGCTTTTCCAGCAAAAAGTTCTGTGCACGCCACTGGTCTGTACCCAGATGCCAAATTAAACGTAACGTTAGGTTTTTCCGACAAAATTTTGTTATTTTATGTATTACGTTGTAAATGTATGGGCACAACGCAAAACTTATTTTAAGTCTAAATAGCAATGCCGTTTAAAATCATTGAAGGAAGAGAGAAAGAAAAGTTGTCTCAGATTGATCAGTGTCGGAATCCATAATATGTAGGGAAACCTCGTTGCGCTCTATCGACATTGATAGTTTACTACAGCTTGGTTGATTGAGAAAACTTCCTTTGTAGGAATCAATATTTTGTTTCCTTTTATCGGAATCTATTTGTCCATAACCCTTTTCCCTATGCACAAGCGACACTTGACCGCTAAGAGTATGAAGAAAATTTCTATCGTTTTCATCAATGGGATTGCTCCTCTCCGATTCTTTCTTAGCCTTAGCATACTCCTTTGGAAGTTTTCTTTTAACTCCGACAGACCTTTTTATTTTTTTCATAGTTTTACGTTGTCCATAATGAATTTAAATACGTTGCTTTATACCACAAACGTTACGTAAAATTTTACATGACTTTTATCGAATACCAATAATCTAAATTTACCCTTTAGTAATGCTGGTGGCTGTACAATAGCTTACATCTACACTCTTATCATTGGCATTAGAGTATAGTAGTGGCTACACCATATTGCAGCTCAAGGAGTCTTCTTCTTCTTCTTCTTGGTGGGCTCGGTTTCCGCACCTAGGCTCTTTTTTGGACCTTTGTGCGTGGAAAAGTGTGCGGCCGTCTATTCTAGCCAGCCCAGCTCACGCCAAAATCCCAAGAGGCGACCTAGGTCGCCACAGGACTAGCGGAGCGTCCTCGGTTCACCGAGGATCTTAGCCCGTGGTGTCCTGACTCCTACGCAATCCACTGTCACGTGGGTCGGCTTTTCTTCGACCTCCATACAAGCTCTGAGTCTTATGAGGCTCTTTTAAAGCCGGTATCAAGCTCATCAATGTAGCATTACAATGGAATTATTGTACACCATTGACACACCAATGACCATATGTTATCCTTTAATGTAGCCCACACAGCATTATAAGAGGGGTGACTTATTGCCGTTAAACAGCCGTTAACAAGCTGTAGTCTTCTAAGTGGGCTCGTAGTATAAGCTCGGAGCCAACGTCTAGGTTACGGCTTTTTTAAATGCTACTGAAATGCTTTTTGCATTATTTTTCTCCTTTATAAAGTCGTTAGACAGCTGTGCTGATTAACAGGACACGAGATCCCCCTATAAAAGAGCCTGAAGACTCGTCCTAGCCTCTAGTACACCAAAGCTTTCGGCTGTCTTGTGGCTTGTTAATGGTCATAATTTTCGCTAATGTGCTGCTTAGGAAATGATCTGTTTCATAACTGCCATCGTATTTGGAACACTTGAGTTCACTTTTCTTAGGACTTATAAATTAGTTATTATGGGAGTTATTAAGGTTTAAAAAAGAAAATAAAGGAACATTTAAAAATTATATTAATTTCAGCAAGTAGGGTATCATTTAAATGTGTGTTGCTTAAGCATTGTATTTATAAAATATATATTATATTACATTTACATTTATACTTATGTAACAGTATTTAAATAAACTAATGGTTACATAGTTTACAAAAAATTTATGAAACTGTTCCATTAAATATAATATGAAATGTGTCATTTGAAAGGTTAAAGCGATAGCAGTACCACCCGTGGCGAAGCTTGGCAGATATTTCCCCATTGATTAAGATAATAAGTCTTTACATACGAAATTGCCAAAAATTTTCTTACAGATTCATGAGTTCATAATTTCTGTTATTCAATAGCTATTTCAATTATTTGTTTTTTGTTTGAAAGTTGAATTTGCATTTTTATATCTACGTATTATATTTTGTTTTTATTTTCAGTTTGATTATAAAAACTAAATCTTCAAAAACAGTTCGTCCTAAATGCCATCCATTTCCATGATAAGATTCGAAATAATTTTTTACGATTTTGTACAGCTGACACTTTTCAAAAATTAAATGTATGTAGCTTAATGTTATCTAATTCATACACATAAGAAATTACATAATTTGGATTTGTTTTTCCTAAAAAAAAATGCTAAAATATTAGTACTGAAAATTGAGTTTCCTTCAAATTCTCAATAGAAAACGGCAATTTCATATATAAAGATCTAATATCTGTCTTTTCAAAAGGAATTTAAAAATAAATGGAGATACATGAATAATCGAGTTGTTTACTACTTAAAATAAATAAATTATACAGCTTTACACTCACCCCATTACCACTAATCAACCTTAAATTATGATTTTGCAGAAAAGCAAATACATACCTACCAAATACTTGTTGTTTACCGTCTCCCATTTCCGCTGATTTGTTTGTCCGCTCCGCATACATAAAGGAGTCATTTGTCTGTTTGTACTTCCCAAGCGTATTTGAGATAACAATTTAATTAACGAAGTTGTAGGCAATTAGATAATTGTATTTGTACACTATCACATTTCAATGATACAACAACCAAAAATATCGAAGCAATGGGAATGATTATTGCTGACTGTCGATCCTTGTGATTAGTCACGGTGGTACTGTATGTGATCGGGCTATTGATGTCTGTTGCACGTCGGTCCTTTGACACATTCGCTGGCTGAGTCATGAAGGAGAGTTTCACTGCCTCGTCATGATGATGCTGATGATCAAGGTACACGATTGTGCAGACCATGCAGTTTATAAAGCGGTCCTTGTTATCGCGGGTACTTTATTGCGTCATACGCGTTTGATGCTAGTAAATTTCTTCCTTGTTCTCGACATTTCTAATGACATTCCGCCTCTGTGGATTAGTCGTTCGAGTACTTGACTAATAATCTGGGGGTCACTGGTTCAAACCCGGGGCATATTTGTATTCGGTCTGCGTGCTTCGGTAAGCACGTTATAGACTAGGAGTGTACAGTCTGTAACCCTATGTATCGAGTAACAAAATGGGACCAATTTATAGTTGTGTAGGAAAAAAACTATATCAAAATAAATGGGGTTGGAAGGGCACAACTTGGAGTATTTTGTAAAGTCAGTACACATCTACGAATTGGTTGCATCTTGTTACCCATTGTACCACACTCCATGTTTGTGTCCAAATTGCGGTGATAGGGCTCACGCAGCCAGCACGGTAGGATGTGATAATCGTTGGTGAAACTTGGGTGTAGGAGTACGGAGTGTGACTTGCATTTTTACAGTCATACCCGGAAAAACCTCTAACACCCCCTCGGGGTTTCATGTAGTGACGATTTTTTCATTTATTATTAAAAGGGTTGGTTTGTTGATTTTGCAATAAATTTATGATTATAATTTTATAAAAATATAATCATACGTACATCATCCGTACCCCGATTATAAATGCGAAAGTGTGTTTGTTGGTTTGTCCTTCTTTCACGCAGCGATGGAGCAACGGATCGACGTGATTTTTTGCATGGAATAGTTCATGTGCCGGAGAGTGAAAAAGGCTACTTTTTATCCCGTGCAAACGTAAACGATATCAGCGCGGGCAAAGCCACGGGCAAAAGCTAGTAACATATAATTGAAAAAACTCTTACATTTTTATAATTATATATAATCATAACCCATTTATAAAAATAAAACCCTATAAAAGGTATAAAATATAATATTTATTTAATTTTTGCAATAATTTCATCATTATTCATTCCATAATTTGTTGTTAAAAAGACGCATTACATCGCTTTATTACAAAATAGAATCTAGACATTTCCCAAATAAAATTCCACAGGACGTCTAGATCCAGTTTTGCATGGCATTGTTGAAAGCTCAACACATTGTCGTCGAGTCCTAAATGTGACCATGATTTGCGACTGTGCTCGCATCTGTGAGAAAACCTAAATAACCCACGGAACGGGATCGGTGCGACCTGTGAGAATTAACACTGGTCGGTCACATTAAAAAAATATAACAAAGAACTTATGGACGTTATATTTCCGCGTGGGGAAGGGGTTGCGAACTTGTCTCGTTTGGTTCCATTTGATACACAAGGAAGTTCTTTGTCTGCCAGAAACTGGTTCTTGTGGACCTTTACGGTTAGAAACTCCTCAATAGATAATTATTATTACCATTTGCGATTCGTTAATAGCTCTCACGATCACTTTTGGTTGTAATCCTAACTTTGAAGATTATCAGTACGTTGATTTATCATTCTTAACTAACCCGAGTTCTATTGCACTGCATTTAATGAATCCAGGTGATGTGATATCAATAATAACATCTCAGCCCGCAATGAACGATGGAGGCGTTCGATTGACACGTTCGCATGACATACGAGGTGTCGATTTATTACCGGGCTGGTTTATTAATGACCCGGCACTTGCGCCGCGAGGCGCCCAGCCGATAGCATCTGGTCATTGCAAACCACCACGCGATGACTAATAGTTAGCCTGATGTGTGATGGATGACACTTATCGCCTATAAATGGTAACGCATGCGTAACTATTCTCATATACATTTCTTTGTCTCTATCACCTCTCAGAAGTAAGAAATTGGAATATCTGTGTCATGTGCCTTACGTGGCAATGTTATTAGAACACGTAATGTATTTGGAGCTGACATTGCCCCATTGTGTGGAAGAGTGGCCTGGCCTATGTACGATGGTATAACGAAATGTAGTAGGAAGACGATACCTCCACAGGAAGGAGGGCAAGGTCAGCTGAGACTGTACGGAACAAGCGTATTGCGATTGCGAGCTGTTCGTGATTGTGTGTCATCAAAGTTTCATATATCACACCATTTGTATAAAAATTATACTTACTTAGGTACCAATTCCAACTTTGGACTTCGATTACCTATTCTTACATACCTAAATGTTGACGTTAAAAAATGCAATTGTTTCATTTTGTTTTAATCTGTACCATTTCCTGTCTACAAAAATTCATGAGTCAGCAGTGATGAGATACTTACATATCGTTCTCCTTATTTTTTTTGAATGACGGATATTTGGCGAATCGGTTCTTATGCAGGTATATTTTTGGAGTAAATTAATTTATTATCTTATTATGTCTTGTAATCCAAGGAAAACCTGTCAAAACATTATTTGAGAAGTTAATTTATTAAATGAATTTACGTTTACGCCACTGAAAAAAATCCTTATCTCATCACTAGTTACTAAAACGATTACAACGATCTTCGCAAAATGCAAAAAGTACTCGTGGTTCAAAGGTGTTTAACCTCTAGAGATGCGCAAAAAATGGAGCGCGTTTAGTCTGGTTCAACTGAGAGTTCGCTCGTAGTAGAGAGCAAAGCTGAAGCTCAGCAGCGAGCGGCGCATATAGCACCGGGTGCGCCGGCGCAGGTGCCGGCCCCCGCCCCGCGCGCCCGCCTTGCCGCCATTGGCCGGAGCCGCAGCGCCCGGCGCCGATTGGGCACGGCGCACGTGCGGAGCCTATCCGCCGCCACCTGGCCCGCACTGACGGGGAGCGCTTATAAGCCGGGGCCTTCCCTTGCCGCACCATTCCGACCTCCGGACGTTGACGAGTGAACACGTTCTGTCGCGTCCTTCGCTTGGACCCACTACTTCGAGCCGCAGTGCGATGTTTGGACTGTTATACCATCAGTGATTGTGATTTACGATTT
Organism: Ypsolopha sequella; assembly: GCA_934047225.1. NCBI lineage: Eukaryota > Metazoa > Arthropoda > Insecta > Lepidoptera > Ypsolophidae > Ypsolopha > Ypsolopha sequella. The sequence goes on from OW203992.1 coordinate 13,751,010, forward strand.
TAAGAACTTTCTTGAAGACTTTCTTTTGGATATTAAGTGATTGTTTTGAGGGTGCAAGATGCTCGTGGAGGATTCACAGACGTCTCGCGCCCTGATGTCGCAGAAGTACGGTCACTGTCCGCTGAAGAAGCGGCCAGTGCTGGTGCGGGAGGAGCGGCCGGCGACGCCGCCCACCACTCCGCCGCATCCCGCCCACCTCTCCACTATGATGCGATACACTACCTTCAGCTGTAAGTATTTTCACAGATTTTAATAAAATATATGTTTTGTTTATGCTCTGTTGCTTCTGAGTCTTTTATGAGCTCATTTTTTACTTTCATTCGGTGATTCCTTTTTTGTTACTTTTTAATACTTATAATCGAATATTTTTTGTAACTGTTTAGTACTTAGTCATTTAATTAAAATATTTAAACTAAAAATCTTTTTGAAACTGAAGATGTTTAAATATTAAAATACACTTATACAATAAAACCTAACCCAACATGTGGTTTATCCTTTCATTTTCATTTTATTTTTCTTTATTGTGGAACAAAATAGTTATAATACAAAAATATATGTATATATATATATATGTATATAATTACATACAATGGGACTTGGAGCGCCCTAGATAAATATAAAAATACAAACAGTGAGGTAACTATTACTTATTATTAATGTATCTTATTAATGGTCATTTTGTTTTGTCAACAGATGACACAGAAAATGAAGAACCACAGAACTTGAGCACGAAGCCCGAGGATCTGTCTAGAACGGGCAACTACCCGAGCAAGGCGTCGTCGCCGGTGGGCGGCGCGGCCGTGAAGGCGGAGCCCCGCGAGTGGCAGCAACTTGAGTACGTGGCCGCGTGTCGCGCTCGCCTGGAGCCCGCACCTCACCCGGAACCGCTCCGTCCTGCACCACACTACGCCTACCTGCCAACCCTGTACACGCCTTACTGCAGCCCTCTCGAGGACCTGTATCAGCCCGCTCCCGCCGTCTCTCCCCCAACACACGCTCATCTCTACGCACGCTACTCACCAGCCTCGCCACCCTCCTCCGTCTCACCACCACCCTGCCCCGAGGACCTCCGCTCCCCTGGCTCCGTCTCATCTGACTCTGGCGTCTCGGTGTCGGGACAGCGGAGACCTCGCTACCAGTGCCCCGACTGCGCCAAGTCTTACTCCACACACTCCGGCCTCTCAAAGCACCAGCAGTACCATTGCGCAGCCGCAGAGGGGAGCCTCGCCAGGAAGTCTTTTAGCTGCAAGTACTGCGCTAAAGTGTACACGTCTTTGGGAGCTCTCAAAATGCACATCCGCACACACACGCTGCCCTGTAAGTGCCACCTCTGCGGCAAAGCGTTCTCTCGACCTTGGTTGCTGCAAGGACACATCAGGACCCACACGGGCGAGAAGCCATTCTCTTGCCATCATTGCCGACGTGCCTTCGCTGACAGATCCAACCTGAGAGCACATCTACAGACGCACTCTGACGTGAAGAAGTACTCGTGCTCGGGATGTGGCAAGACGTTCTCGCGCATGTCTCTGCTGAGCAAGCACGTGGAGGGTGGCTGTGGCACGGACGGCCCGTTGTCACCCTACGAGTACCGGTCGGAGTCGATGCAGCCGTCTCCTCATCACCACCACCAGCACCAGCCCCTGGCGCCCGCTCCCGTTCACGCTTACTGAACAAAACTGACACCCACCCAGCCTCGATCTCGATACTAGCTACATCTAGAGCAGCTATCTGACACTCGCAACGATAAAACTAATTTATAGGATAAAATTAAATTATTTTTGTACATTTTCAGGAAATTGCGTGCATAGGTACTATGTTACAGATAGGTAAAACTCGTGTGTGTTCTCTGAAGGGACCAATGTACATTTTGCCTTTTAGACGCTAAGTTAATTTAAGTAGTAATTAAGTATTTTGTCGCATAACCTGCGACTTCGCTAGTCATGTGGCATTTGCCGAGTGTCATACACTTGTTAATAATATATTACCTATATCGTATATGTAAGCCATGTACAAAGTGCCTTGATTATAAATGATTTAATATATTCTCTGAAAAAGTTAAAATATTACAGTATGTGACGCTGTTATTTTGATAAAAGATTATGAGAGGCTGCTTTTATAAGCCAATGCTGTAATAGTGTAATTCGTTCCTTTGTGTTACCTCCGTGAAATGATAAAAATTAAAACATTTTATACATGAAAATACACCATTTTAATACGAATAACCCTCCCAAAAAGAAAATTGGAAATTATTCTTAAAAATAAGTAAAACTACGTCAAGTATATATATAAAATTACACAAATATTATATTGAAATTGTTTTTGATTTGTTAAACTTATTTAAACATATTACAAGCTTAGTAAATACTAGTTAATGTACATACATTTATTTTAAAAATCACAAGCCTACTGAATTTTACATAAACCATCAATATCTGCATGAAAAAACCATCTAAATAATTATAAAACTGCCAGTGAATATTAAACGAGTATATAATGTATGTAAGTGTATTGAATAAAATAACTATATTTATTAGCAACGGTTGAATTTTATAGTACCGACAATATTTTTAATAATTACTGGAAGTACTTACTTTTTACATTTTTATTTTTTAACGTAAGTCTATTTTTGCGATTTTGTACTCTTTCTAAAAAAGGAAAACGGCGTAAAACATTTCGAAAACAGTCTACAGAACTTCCGAAAGTTTCTACCAAAGATAATAACATAAAATTTAAACTTCGCAAAGTACAATAGCATGTACTCATACCCATATTTGGTAACAAGATAAAATGTTGTAACTCTTTCGTATATTTCAAACCTTTTTAAGTTAGTTAACCTAATTCAATAATTTTCTCTTACTTTTCAATAAATTTACTTTATCTGAAAGTATTTCCAGCCAAATACTGCAATTCTCTACTTTTACTCAATACGTGCCTGCCCGAAAAAATAGGAATATCTCGGAAGAAAGACATTTAGACTTCTAAGAGCTATAAGACTATAAGAGCTAATATATATATATTTCATAAAAATTATGAAAGTTTCTCGTGCACTGTAGAAATTAGACCTCTGATGTGCTGCTTTTAAGACCTATCAAATCAGCGATATTTTGATGATGGTTTGAATGAAATGCATCAAAAACGACTTTTATACATATTATATCTATTAAATGAGAGAATATAGAAGATAGAGTTCCGGAGCCTCTGCCTATATATGAGTATAACAGTTATATTTGTGTCGATTCGATGTAACACGACTTAACTTATTTGACAGCACTGACCTTATTTTAAACGTCCTGTTTTTGTCTTTTAGATACAGAAAGAAAAAGACAGAACGCTTCAATTAAGTTTAGTCCTGTCAAATAAGTTAAAGCGTGTTACACCGAATCGTGTCGATTGGGTGTAACACGCTTTACTGGGTTCGGCTTCAGTTGTCAATCAATGCAACTGAAGCCGAACCCAGAGCGCTAGAAATATTTCTTGCTCTAATTAATTTATGTGTATATTTTAATAAAAACTGCTATACTATATATAAATATTTACAAATTAATAATGGAGACTCGGAAAGTGGTCAGGACCAAGGTTCAATTACGTTACATGTGATAAACGCAAAATAAAATTAAGGCTTCCAATATAGTATAGAGGAATAAAAAGTTTTTCGTTTTTTAATAAAAAGGTAATTTAACCCTGGTGTCAGGACTTACCGAAACTGCAGTGTGAATTAGGCTATATAAACAAAAGTCACCTAATATTTATAAGTAAATTCCTTTTGTATGACAAGATTTAATAGGTACGGTACGTAGGTAATACGAAACAACGCACAAATTTTATAATTGAATTTTTCATTCAACTTTGTTTGAATCAATATAACCCATTTTTATCAATTGGTACAAAATATAAGTATAATTAATTTCACGACTTATCAAAGCGTAAGAACGTAGGGTTCAACTGTGAGTTAGTCGTTAGGGTCCCAATTTGCGACTAATCATTTGGCGGTTTATCTCGAACAATAGAGTGCAGCCGGACCGAGTGGGTCCCGTTCCACTAATATAAGGCCTGTTCAACTTGAATATTCTGTTGGTTTAATTGCTCTTACAAGATTTTTTTTAAATTTTACGATTCTGATGTTTTTCACAACTATTTTTTATAAATATTTGAATATGTTGTAGACTGTAAATGTGTTAAATAAAAGGATGTCAATTTAATAATATATTTTTTTCTGAATAAAGGCTTTCTATAGCAATCAGCTAACAATATTTCCAAACAATAAAACTTCTAAAAAAGAACGAGCTAAATATACATTTTATTCCTTTGATATTTGTTCATTAAATACTATATAAATAGTGCATATAACATTCAGTATTGTACGAGTATAGACCACATTTTGTTACTGTCATACAGAAGTGTACTTATAATGCGGCAGTTTACAAAATGAGATTTCAGATCTCACTGCGGCCACGTAGTAGATAATCGTACAAATGGTAGACCGTGTTGCGTGGCAGCGTGCACCTATACAGTACTGACCTGTTCCATAATGATATCCAAACAAATATGGATACCCATATTCAAGTGTAAAAAGTCTTGTCAAAATATCTAACCAAAACAATTTAGCAGTCGTGTGTGGAGTTGCCTTTACCAAGTGGGCGCCACGCCGCCGATGCCGCCACCGCCGTCGGTCACCCGGCCACGAGGTCACAGGCTGCAGCTCATATTGTACCATCCTGGAGCAACACTGTACTCTCTATGTAGGCTATTGTGTACACCACTGTACCTTCTGGCTGGTGCATAGAGATTGGCCACGATTGACCCACACCAGTTTGCTGTTCTAGTTGGAGAATTGATTCAATTTCTGCCCATGTATAAATTTGATTGTTTTTAGAAAGCTTTTATTTGGTTTTTTGAAAGGTTACAACATTAATCACGTGGAATCATGGAATGTAAAGACAAAAATAAAATGAAAATATTAAGTACTTTGATGTCAATCATCGGATCATCAATCACTGATGATCACTTTAATGAGTGAAACTGTAATGTTTTTAACGAGACAGACGAAAAAGAAGAAGAAAATGTATGGACTGGATACAATGAATACTTCATTGAATATTTTGTTATACTTACTTCCAGGAAGAAGGCATAGTTGTTGAATGTTCTGATTAGATCTTAAATAGGAAAACGGATTGTTGTTTGTAAGTCAAACATTTGTAAACTCTTATTAGAATACAAACCTTGAAGTATACTCGCATTTCTTACCAGTCGTACTAAAACGGCTTGCACAACTTTTTGTATCGTATTAACTTCGCTAATTCCATTGAAATTGACTGTAGGTAATATATTAGTTAACATTTCACTAAACTTAACCAATAAAATGGCAGGAGGCACTATCGTACCGGAAGTCTATACTGTAAATCAATTATTATAGATAATCAATAATTCTACTGTGCTAGACAGTACATTTTTACCACGATTTCAAATCCAAGCTCTTAACGTTTTATTGCTATCCTATAAATATATGCTACATACCAAACTACTGCATTTTTCAAATATTTGAGTTCTATCCGGAGGTTAATATATATTTTTTTTACTTAAGAATAAGATGTTGTTATTTAAGAAACATCTATGTGATTATGGGACGTTTTAGAGTTTAAAATAAAAGATATCTGAGTACATACTTAGTTGTATTTTTTAAACATGCTGATTACCCGACCATTTAACCTATAGTTTGGGCGATATCATCATCTATAATCCATTTGTACGCTAATGCATGATCAATTTTATGCCTTAGCGTACAAATGAGATGTCAAATCTTTTTGTATTTATTCCCTTAAGTATTTAATAAAACAAAAAAACGTTTTTCGTAAAAAGGTTAAAATTTGATCGCGGTAGACCCGATTATATATATTATAATGTGAAACAAACATGCTCCTTTTGTGCATATGTTCTAAGGGCATTCGTTTCTAAATTAGTTATCTTATTATCGATACATCTAGTTGTCTTTTCTTATTAATGCTTCGAAAAACTTAGCAACCTGCAAGCTTCATAACATCTCGTTAGGAATTCACAGATAAGAATTAAAACCTAAATTCAAGTTGTCTAATCATTGTAATCAGTGTGTAATATGATTACCGCGTCATTTGCAGCCCGAGAGTTGTCCAATGTGATCGTAATCGTAGCCGTTAACCTCCGACCCTGAACTGACGGCAAGTGCGCCGCGCCGTTCAGTCATCTAACGGGTTCTTCATCTTACGACCAAGTTCGGCCCAAGGCTTTTATAAACCAACAATATCATCTCTGGTTCGAGTGTAAGAGTCGAGTCTTCAGCTCTGTAAAGTCATCATATCAAACATAAAACCTTTAAAAATCCTTACATACAATGGAAGCTTCAACAGTATCAAAGTGATTGTTTATTTATTTAGAAAGGAAAAGTATAAATTTATACTTGCGATTGTCGGCAATTATAGTTTTATTATAGTTTCTGTCAACATTATCATTGTTTACGTTGCTCAGAGCTAGTGCCTGGAGTCATGTAAAATAATTTAATTAAGATCTTCCCTTGAAAATGGAATAAAATCCGAAACCGGTCGGGAGTTAACACAAATAAAGTGAAACTACTAGTACAAGTGTTTTAATTCAAGAAAAAGTATAAATGTTTGGGTTTTCGAAACCACGAATAAGTATGCAATTTAATCCTTTTATAACATAATTTCACATTTTACGTTAATTGTATTTCGGTTTATTTATCATATAATATTATGCTACGCAATCTTTATAACATTAGTAGTTAGTAGTAGTGATGATGACGTCGTTTCATGTTATTCTTATGATGAAGGATTTGACAGTATCAGTTATTGCAGTTTTCAGAGTTTGCCTACAGTTAGTTTGCCTCATGTCAAAACATGCACGCTATTCATAAACCCTAGTCATGTTACTCGTAAAACCACGGCACCTACTTCTTACTCTCTTCCAGGTTTTCATAGCATTGGTCTCAGGTGTGGTGGAGTAGCAATATGTCTACGCTCCCATATTCCTTTTTCTATTGCTATTTTATCTGCACAGCGCCCACCTGTGGTGAGCATCTTTTTACTATGACCATCCCTATTCTACTTCGTGGACTATTTACTACTTCTCCTTTTTTGCTAACCTTCTTCAACCTTTCATCCTGTCTTATGTTCACGATTATTATGGGTGGTTTTAAGTGATTTTAACACCTGTCTCTTTAAAAACTGTTGTTTTTCTTTAAGATTAACTGTTACGAGTACTTCCAACAACTTGCGTATTCTCCTTTCAAACTCTACAGACCATTTCCTCAATTTTCAAGAATATCTTCTTGATCTTTTAATGATTTCATTTAGGACATGTAGTCAAGCACGGTTAATGCACGATGACATACATTCAATATGGAAAAAGAAGTGCTTGCCAAGACAAAATCTAAAATTCATCCTACCGATAGAAACAAAGAAAAGTACTATCATCTTTGGAATAACCGCAACAAGGTGTGTAGACATGCACAAAGACGCCTCATCCATGAATCTATTGATAATGGTGATCTACCCAACCAACGTTCTTCTTCATCCACCTTCGATGTGGGCTCGCTAAGTAATACATTAAATTTAGGTCACAACTACAGTGGCTCCCGATTCGCGTTCGGCGTGACGCCCATATTAGGTACCTCTCTTCTTTATGTAATACAGTTCAATCCTTCAACTCCGTCATATCTTAAGGATTGCTTTAAATTCCAACAATATCTACTCATGACCGTACCCTACGGTGCTCCGAAAATTAGCTTTTACCAACTCCATCTCACTATTCAAATTTTTATGGTTACTCTTTTGTTGTTAATGCTGTCAGATTGTGGAATGACTTGCCTTCTGCCATTAAGCGTGTTCCCTCATTGTTTGTCTTCAAAATATAACTAAAGGATATATTTCTTCCTTGATAAATGTTTGTTTAATCCATCTTCCCCTGCTTATATTTATTTTACATATTACATTATAACTTTTTATTATATTATTTGTACGTTTATTTATTATCTTACATATTAACGGTATTTTAAGTATGTTATACTATGTTTTTTTTTTAGATTGGGTATTTCCTATCAAATTAAATATTATTATTTATTTTGTACACCACCGTAAATTTTTTGCTTTAAAAATATAATTAAATCATTTATGACTTCTTGCGAAAACGTCCATCCGAAAAACTATGAAAACGAGTATACTGGCTGGATTTTAAAAGCTGAAAATTACAGTATGTACTAGACTAAAGTACCTACTCGTCGATACGAACAACTGTGCTATGTATGTACCTTTTCTATGGAACAGCTGTTTTTTTTTTTGCTACGTCATTTTTGGCTCTGTAGTAAAAGATGTTCGTGTAGACGAGTTTCTCTAGTTTTTGGCTATTAAGTAACTAAAAATCCAGCCGGTAGATATATACAAAATGGTTTTTATTTTCAATTTCTTAAGGTTATGTTGACGGAACCCATAGGGCGTTTGTGCACTCACTCGTATTCGATTTGTAGATATTCGTGATTTGTTACAAACAACTATGAAAAAAAAAAAACACGAATACGAATCGAACACAATACAGAGTGTATAATGTATGTACACTTGGCAGAATTCTGGTTTTGATGTAAAAGTAGGTTCAAATATACTGGTAAGAGTTGGAATAAGCCAGAACTCTGCTCATTGAGCAATCTCTCTTTAATGCCTTTCCAAACTAAATATTTGAAATCGAAGGCATTGTCGTGCTTGTGATTTACCTTTTGTTTATGTAACGCTATTTTTTGCCGTTTAATTAGAACTTCCCTTTTCTTGTCTCGTGTTCCTTTTTTATTGGAAAATTAGTTTGAAGTACAGATTAGTTCTTGTAAAGCAACTTGTATAAAAATTGTTATTTCAAAAATATATACAATTTATAGTGAAGTCTACAAAAGTAAAGAAGACTTGACAAACAGTGATAAAATTGATGAAAGTTGCCTACGATACGCTTTCTATTTCTAAATTTAGTACTTATTTATCTCCGTCATAAAGTAAATGATTATACTTCTATTTTAGACTTATTTAGACGCACCAGTCTAGGAAAGATAGTTGTTGAAATTAAACATTAAAACTAAAGATATCTACTGATGAAAGTGTAACCGTTAGATAAATAAGTGCTTTTGCTCATATATTGTAAACTGGCATTAATGTTCTAGCATTAATAGCTTAACAAAGTGTATGTATTTCCTTATTTACACAGGCATAACCATTAGTTTTAATGTTGAAGTTGTATGCTACCAGTGTCTAACGCTTTAATAAATTAATTATCTGATAAATGTCTTAAATCCTATTTGAAATCAATAGGAAAAGGTTTGATTTCGGATTTAAGACCTTGTCAGCCCCTGACTCTCTCGTCTCGCTCTAAAAAATGCATTGTTTGATATGCCAGAATAAAATCCTGATTCTTTAAAAATGCAGTAGAATACTAACTTCAAACTCCGGCTTACCAAAGAAAATTTTTTTCGTACACGAGAACTAAAAATTAATTTAAATTTTTATTTTAAAATTAAATTCTTATAATATGAATTGAAGACTTACCGGATACCTACCTTTTTTTATTTGTGGATTAGTTTAAAAATAATAATCTACGAAATAAATACACTTTCACGCTTGACCTCACGACCTCGTAAACGGTGCAAAACGAAGTTCAACCTAGTTGAAGCGAGAGCGAGAATCAAGGGTTGATAGGGCCTTAAAATATCATCTATCTCTGTCCTTGAACTTGATTGAACAGAAATGCAGCATGACTCGCTGTTTTTTTTACGAATAAGATAACGTTCCCAGGCAGATGAAGCAAATACGAGAGAAGACTCGAAAGCAATGCAACGAGAAAACATCCACATCAGCCTACACGAGTGCCAATTAGTGACAGTGCGGCATGCGCACGCGCCGCACAGCTCGCACGTGATTGGTTGCCGCCATCCGCCGCCGACCACCGCACACAACAACCAATCCACTGCAATCTCATTAATTAATTCTGTTCCTATTTGCATCGTGATTATCTAATCGGAGATCAACGCGCGATACGGCGGTACCAATTAGAGTTCACACCTAATAGTCAAATGGAACTTTGAACTTTTCTATCAGGCACCGACGATCGCTTTACCGATAACGTGGACTAATTTCGACACTAATTCGGCCTCGTTTCTTGGCTTGTTATTGTTAAATTTAATTAAAATATACCTTTCTTTCTTCATTAAGGAGAACATGCATGCAGAAATAACTTTATTGTGGTAGTTGATTGTGCGTTTAAGCAACCGGATACAGGTAGCAACAATGTGCTTGCGAAAACTACGTGCAAGTACATAGACATACCTGCTTTTTTCCTATAACGAGTTGAAGTATAGGAATCAAAGGTGTGAGTCGAGATGTAGATCCGGATAGATTTAGGGCTGGCGGCGGCAATGGCCCGAGTCTAGTCAACGATAAGCATGATTTGTTACGTCGGCGCGTGCGCACAAATAAACGTGGCTCCACGCGCCTCTCGATAAATTACCTAACTATAACCCACTCTTGATATGACAACGATACAATTTATACTCTCCGCACATTTGTATACACTTTGCTTATCGTGCTATCATTTTATACGCACAAGGCCTATGGTTACGATTCCATTGCTACAGTTTATGGCTTTACATTTGGTTCATAGCTAATTAAAGCTGCTGTATTTTGTCACTTTGTTTAAATACTTGAAAGTTTTAAGCGGATGTTTCAATAAAATTACTGTTTTGATTGTCAACACAAATTCAATGGTATTATTTAGAGTGCATTAGTTACAAACTGGAAAAGATTAATCATAAACAAATTTCAAAACAAATATTTTGAAAATATCCTCGGGCCAGGATTTGAACCTTAGAGCTCTTACTCGGACTGCGCCACCATCACCATACCTGTACACCTGATTTTTGTAACTACTTGATAAACCAGCTAGTAATGCACATACTGAATTGTCACAAGGGCGTTATGTGATTTCACGCCTTGTTCATAGGAACAAAGATGCTGCTGTCGTCGAATACCTGTTGCTTTGGAAATAAGAAATTCACTGTTCTCATTAACTAAGATCAAATCCCGGGCCGAGGATTTTATTGTTATATAATTTATTTAAACTTTACTTACTTGAAATTAGTTTCTAATTGACCTTTTCTAATTTATAATGCACTCTAAATAATGTTTAGAGTATCCAGATCAATGGATTTTGCTACAAATATCAATAGCATACTTAAAACACAGCATAAAAGCTACTTTTAATGAAACTCAATACTTACCCAGTGAACAATGAAGTAATTTCCATTGACAAGTGCTAAATGCTAAACTACATGTGACATAGTATAATAATGCTAATTGGAAGATGTAAACATAAACACAGCTACAACCCGAGGCAGGGTAATGATAACAAACGTAATGCTCGTGCAGTCTATTATTGCTAATCACGTACTAACTCACGCACGACGACGCATGCACTACATGCCTGCCTTACCTTACCCCTATTGTTATCTAGAAACTTGAGAAAATGTCCTCTTCTGTATTAATATAAGTTCATGGTATGTTTCAATTTATTATTAAAAAAATATAACGCTGTCCTTGTGGGACGGCGGCGTCGACGGCTGAGGGTCTCAAACGGCGTATAACGTGGAGCTAGCTGAAGGCTACATTTTTATGCCTTTTGCCGTAGAGACCCTGGGGCCGTGGGGACCAGACGCAAAGCGTCTATATAAGGAAATATCGTCGAGGTTGCTCGATGCTTCCGGAGACCCAAGAGCTGGGACCTATTTTGGTCAGCGAATAAGCCTCGCATACAGAGAGGCCACGCCGCCAGCCTATTGGGTACTCTCCCCAATGATGGCGGTGATCTGGCTCACATATTTTATCTGATCTAGAGCCCTCTATGAGACAGACAGGTTGGTATTTGTTTTTCTTTTTATATTTTATTTAATTTTAAGTTAGTTTTATAAAAAAATGTATCATTAAGTATTTATATGTTATTTAAGTTTCTTACTTGTTACTTGAAATGAAAAATAATAAATTATAAAAAAATTAAACATTTAAAGTTAAGAGTAATAATAATAAGCCTCTCAAAATCCAACCCTACGTCTGAGCCAAACATCAGGCCACGTGAGAGGCGGGCAACGTGTACAAAACTTATACGGCTAACAGGGCAATGGCATAACGCAGGGCAGCTTGACGCGAGCTGTTGGGCAGTAGCGACCCCACGGACCCGAACGTGCTCCCGGGGAAGGTCCTGTTCCTCATCTTCGGCTTGCCTTTGCTAGCCGGCTGGAGTAAACAATGACGAGGGACAGATCCTCCACCTTTGGCTTGCCGTGGGAGGCCGGTCAGAGTGGAGTAGCAAGAGCTATATGCTCGAAGGGTGGATGTGAAACGTAAGTGGCGAGTGGGCACATGATGCTGGACCCTCAGGGAGCAAGTGATTGTCGTTTAAAGTCCAGTGACACCTCTCTACCCTTTAGCCGCTGAGCAAATGTTGCCCCCTTGTCTCTCCATGCGAGCGACCGTTTGGGGGGCTCATTTAATTTAGTTGGCGAGTCTCCGCATGCCCATTTTTCCGTGTTGTTAACATAGATCGGGCAGGTGCCATAATTCCTTCCATAGTCCCAGATATCCAGTCCACTAGCACCTCAACGCAATAGTCTGACTTCCTTCGTGTTCATTCCTTACAATAGTCCTACACAGACCGGGGGTTGTCCTTGGGTGCACTCCTACAGTGCGTACAGGGATAATCGTCGATTGGTGTCATATCGCATTTAGATAAAATTATTTAAAGAGCCTACGTGTTGGCTTCGGCCCCATGCACGCCTCCCAAAGATCCGGGGCTACATAGTCCCGAGATATAATAAAAATATACAATAATAATAATAATAATAAACACTTTATTGCCTAAACAAAAAACACAGATAAATACAATTTAGAATCAAGAGAAATACAGGGCAAAAGCGGTCATATTTCTGAAAGAAATTTCTTCCAGTCAACCATAAATGACAGAGATGAACAAAAATTGTACATTGGCTTATTGAAATTTAAATTGAGTGCATAAAGAGCGATAGAAATATGTATGTAAGTATGTATAATAACTATAGTAATAGGTAGTCTACATACACTCACTTGTTATCCTAAAAGTATACCTAACTACCAAACGGTCTAAAAACTAAACAAAGATTACTAAAATAATATATAATTATATATACATATTTAAATATGATACACTACATAAATACGTACAATTCATACACATAGTACTAGCTAGAGCTGCAGAGAGGACAAAAAGTGCTTCTTCAAGTTGAATTTGAAGGAAGCAATTGAGAGAGGACTTTTAAGAGAGTGGAGTTAACCACCAAGAAACAAACCACTGCGTGGGTAATTACTGTATACAACAAGATTTTTTAAATAATGGTTATATTTTTCGAAAGATAAATATAAAATGCTTCTTAGTTTTACGTTATTAATCACTAGGGGTTAAGGCATATATACGAGTATATGTATATAGAAAGTCGTGTTACGCCGAATCGACGCAATGGCCAGTTGTAATGGATGGAAAACTAATAGTAGAATTAGGATGATTTCACTTCTTTCTTGGGTTGAGACGATAAATACGGAACCATCTGTTTTATCGTACAACTGCTATTGTCAGCGAGGTGTGTGGGTGCAGCTTCGCGCTTCAGTGACGATTTTCGAAAGTTTATTTACTTTTAGACTTTAGTACTTCGAGCTAAACAGTTCTTATCTTTAATTATTAATATATAAATTTTTAAAATTCTAGAAGTTGTCATCATTTGAGCTGACTGAAAAATAATCTACGTTGCGAAAACTATGCTTTGTGACATCACACAGATTAAAAGCTATGTTTTACTTTTAACTTATCAAAATTATTGTTTTCCTATTGTTCTTAAACCTTTATTCCTAGAAATGTATATTGTATAACTTGCAATTTCTAAAATTGATCTGAAATTTGGCATACTTAGGAATTGACATCAGACCCCGGGTAAAAACAACCTTATGTAATAATGTAATTTTTTGAACATATTTTAGAAAAGTATGCTTGTCTAACAAAGCATGTTTTCAAACAGATTGCATCTATGTTGACGGAACCCGTACATCGTGTTCGACGTTTACTTTGTTTAATATTGTTCGTTTATTGTTTAAACGAACTCCAATTTAATTTCGTATTGTTTATCTATTAAATTCTTGATAACTCATTGTGCTTTTATTCGATAAATACAATGATGACTGCTTTACCAACATGATTGTTATAATATGTAGTTTTTGACATAAATTTATGCAGTGAAATTTATACTGAAGTATCAAGGTTCGAAGGTTTGAATTTGGCTGCATAAATTATTGTTATACGACGTGAAATTTAATCAGCCGCCCGAATTCATACTGGAGACTCGGTTAGTGATCAGGAACAAGTTTCAATGATACCTTTTTTAGAAATCAGAAAAAAATTGTTCCCATACGAACTGGACTAGTTTAAATAAAATTCCTAGTATAGACAGTACGCGATAATTTTTTTTTTTTTTAATTTCACCTGAACGGTAATTAAACAATGTTCCTGATCACTAACCGAGTCTTCAATATGAATTCGGGTGGTTGATTAAATTTCCTTTTATATAGACCGGCGTCGGGCCGACGCGTTGTCGGAGCGCGCTCTAATCATCTGCATACAAAAGACATCAACGGGAGTGCAAGTTCTCTAATGCTCGTTGCACTTGTAATGAAAACGCACAATTTTAAGTTTAATAAACTATATATTTGATCTTTTATTCTAAAATAACTAAGGATAAAGCGTGTTTGAAATTTAATATTTTATTTTATTAAAATTATTTCATCATTGAATTCCAAATCCGGGTAGCTATTAAATTAAAAACGTATTGAAGATAGAATGTTTATATGAAGTTTAAATGTTCAATTAAAGCTAACAATAAGGTCCTAAAAAGGCATCAGTGACTTCATTAGACGCAAGTAAGTGTTAAAGGTTGGCACTAAGTGTGTTAAATAAGATCAAGAACTATGATTGTCCAGGAATCTAGACGCCAGGGTAATATCATACAATTTATGATAATGATAGTTGTTTACTGTAGTCAAAATGGTTTCCTAAGTAGTCTATTTCAGCCAAACGGTGGTTTAAATACAGATAAAGAAAGAAGAAGATTATATATCAAACCTTTTCCCAAAACAAATTAAACTCTGAATAATTTATTTAATTGATTAAATATTTATTCAAATAATGATACAAAAAAACTGTTTAAAACTATCCTATAAATAAAATAAATCTATGAATTAAACAAAATTAAACTGATCTAAATTAATATTAACTAAAATGACAAAAATTAAACTAAAAACCTAGAAGTCTTAAAATAAAAACTTAACTATAAATAAAACGACTAACCAAAAAAAAAATAATAATAATAAGAATAGAGAAATTAAAGATAAAAAACCCGGTCCATGTCGCTGATTGATTAATTAATTTTATAATAAGCAGCTGTAGCTCAGAGGTAAAACAGTGGCCTGTCAATCTTGAGATCAAGGTTCGATCCCCGGTTGGGCATGCACCAATGAGGTTTTCGGAATTTATGTGCATAGTATTTGTTTTTACTT
The DNA here is from genome assembly GCA_934047225.1 of Ypsolopha sequella. Taxonomy (NCBI): domain Eukaryota; kingdom Metazoa; phylum Arthropoda; class Insecta; order Lepidoptera; family Ypsolophidae; genus Ypsolopha; species Ypsolopha sequella. The sequence continues at coordinate 13,766,654 of OW203992.1, forward strand.
ACCACTTGTTAAACGGTGAAAGAAAACATCGTAAGGAAATCTGCATGCCTTAAAATGCGTGTATTTGTATCCGATGAACGGCGACATGGGTTCACCACTCATCACGTTGGGACATAATAATTGGTGAAACGCGGGTGTACCGAGTGTGGACTGTGACTTGCATTTCACAGTTCACACTCGAAACGCCTCTGACACCCCTCGAGGATTCATGTCGTTAATTTTATATTTATATAATTTTCTATGATCCCCAGCCGAGATATAAGACGTACTAAACTGAAAATTGTATTTTGAATATGTATCATTAATTAGGTTAAGGCAAATATATATACAGGGTGTTAAGATGAAGTTGTGGAAGTCGCAAACTGGCGATAGTACTGGTCCATACGAACAACTTTTACTATAAAGCCAACACTCGAATTGCAAAAAAAAAAACAGAAAAGTTACATAGCTACCCGACCAAAATGTATGTAACAACAGATTTTTTTCTCGATTTCTCCATTTCTTTTTACGAAAAGTTGTTCGTATGGACGAGTACTATCCCCAGTTTTCAGCTTCCATAACTTCATCTTAACCCCCTGTATATATAAAATATGGGCTCTAAAAGGTTATCCAGAAATAAAATTATTATTATTATAAAAACGGGTATTCAGTCGAGACGATCTGAAGTTGCGGATTTTTCTAGCTCCAAATATGATAAAATAAATAATTCCTTTAAAGAACTACTACGATCTATACATAGTTAAAAAAGATTGCATTCTCTTTTAAGCACTCTTCTCACCCTTGCAAAAATGTATCACAGCTTAGACAAATAGGCAAAAGCCAAAAACAAACAGTCAAAGTTTATAGAAAGTGTCGTGAGTGAATCACCAGCCGGCCACCACTCGTCGCGCCGAGCGCTGCACTCCTCGTCGACAACACTCGCGGATCATTAGCATTGTATTAATTACATTCATCTGTCACCACCTGGATATTATACGAGCTAGAGAGCTGCGGAGAGCCTTATTCTGTGCAAACACACCTTGAATTAGGCCTCAAATAAGCTCAACGTCGGGTTAAAAAAATACAGTGTGGCTAAAAGTCCGCCGCTGGCGCAATATAATATATTTCTGCCGTAGGATGAATTCTGTGTTAAAATTCACAACTATCCGCCGATAAAAACGATATAGCCCGCTATTTTACACATGGATGCAATGCTATATATAAATAATAAATAAAAATGGGTTTTTAAACAATATTTGTATACTACGTAAGTTTTTATTTTTTTTCATACAATGCCTAAACATAAAAACGTTTTAAGTGAATACCGTTTTCATTCATATCGCTTTGTTTCATAAGCAAGTAATCGTATCCCAATAGCCCTTATTACGTCACAGTTGCACAAAATACTAATAAGTCCAAGTAATCAATCTTTTTATAAAATTTGTTCACAAAAGTAAACATAAGTAATCCACGCTGTAGTTATTGTGTGCAAACCACAGACGCGTTCCGAATATTACTAATAATTTTGCCTAGCGGCTGGCGGAGCGATTTGTTCCGCACTTGCATAATTGGAAACGCAAATGTTCCCGCGAATAGGATCTGCCGCGAGTCGCATTGTTTCCTCGAGTAGAGGGCGAGGGCGTTAATACAATAATCCTCGGCCGGGAAAAATTAACCGCTGCATAACGGGACCGGGCGTAGGCGATGCACCTCGCGGTACTGGGCCGACCATGACATAAGCGAAGTGCCACCACAGAATATATTAATTAACGTGCCACAATTAATGAATGAGAACGGATAACCGGGAAAACCGTGAGTTTATTACCTCTCCAAAACCTCTACAAGTGAGAAAGTAGAAACCCCTGTACTGGCTGAATTTTTAGTCGTTGAAAAGCTGAAAACCAAAGGTAGTACTCGTTTATACGAACAATAAAAAAAAACCTTTACTATGGAGCCAATCCTAAAATCGCGAAATATGACACTGACCCTGTGAAAATCTTCCATACGCCGCCGGTCCTTGAAACTATTGCTCACCCAGGTTCGTCAAATCGAAAATACTCTTCTAGACTTAACTTGAGTTAAACAATACAGCAAATCTTTTAGGTTCTTAGTTATTGATTATTAGGGCTGCGATTGCTACCTCATAGCTCTTTACCAATAACTGTTAAGAATTAAATTCAAATACACACTGCCAGCAATCTCCTTTACTTTAAAATAAAAGACAATGCATGAACCATACGGCATTTTTCTATCTTGCTTACTTACTTGCTTTTACGCAACTAGAATAATTCCTAGAACTGACTGATTTCATGAAACTCATCCATGTGGTGCAATTAGTAATTACGTACTATTAAATTTTTTGTATTTTTCCAATATCATTAGTATTGAGTGAGCGACGAGTACCCGCTAAGAGCTTATAGCTTGTGCACCGGACCTCATGCTGCGTCTTGCCCGATGACCCGTCAACCTTCGATTAAAATGAATTCATACCTCTTAAAGGATGACATGAAATATCTTCAAAGATACCTGCGACACGAAAACAAGCTTTGACGAATTAAGAAATCGTAAAGTTGCAGGCGATGACTCGTTCATATTTCTGGAGATTCATAATACTTTTTATTTTAATGGTAGTGTTTATTGTTATTAATAACTTTTAGTCAGGTCATTCTGTAGATAAAGTTACGGCAACAGGTTAATTTAATTAATTTAAATCGGTTAAGTACTTCCAAACATTAGTACCTTACTCATTCGGCCATCCGGTATTAATAAATTACAATGTTTCACTCTTGGTGAAGGGAAGCGAAATTATAAAAAATTAATTAATTTGAATTAACTGATACCGTTCACTAAAGATGAGATCGTTGCGTGTTTACAAGGAGAAATCAGCACTCTCGTCATTAAGAGCCATTCGTTAAGACCAAGCCGCACTAAAATCTGTAACAAGCAACGTAATAAACAATGAATAAGGTGCAATAATAGCAGGTGAAATCGCGACAGGTCCGGGTCCCGGGTCGTCGTCCGAAATTATAAATAAAATACGAGGACCGTGAGTTGGTCGTCGTGTCGTGTCGAGTCGCCCCCGCGTACCTGCGCCCGCGCACTCTCGTCAGCGCGACCCGTCGCGACCCGCGACCCAGCCACCGAAACATTTTACTTCGCTCTTTTACACACTTTTATAGTAAAAAGACCATTACTATAAACCCGAGTTATAGACATTTTATTGTATGTAACATTATATTTTTACAATGTAACATAAATATGCCGTACCGTCCTTATTTGGTATTCGAATGAATAAAACGGATTTCAGAGATAACAGTGTTGTCCATTTATCGTCAAAATGAGCAACACCTAAACTTGCATGCATAATGTTATAGGCAATTAGGTAGACATACTCTTCCCCATTTTCATTGCATGGTGGTTGTTAACAAACTAATTTCATTGTCTTATCTACGGTCTAAGTCCAACTGTCGTGTGCACATGACGGTTAGACGATGTTAGTGAATACAGTAAAAAGTTAGTAATGTCATGACATGAGGATAGGGGTAGAGGGTGGAGGTTGCTGAAGCGTGCCCGCTGGCCACCGCGCGCCGCCGCACCGCACGCGCTCAGCACGCGACAAACATAACAATTCAGGTCATAACAATTGACGTTTTTATTCAACAATCAACAGTTAAGCTTACACAAGTTATCCAACGAACTCTATATATGCGTATGCGCTGCAAGATATAATTATGTGTTGCGTAATCCCTTTTGCACGGACTCCGATAACCTTTGCATGAAAGAAAACGCGTAGGCGATCTAGTTGCTCGGTCACCACTGGGGCCACACAGAGCGACGATGCTTGGATTTCTATTATAAGTAGGATCTTTTTACAACTGTGTTTTATTAACTGATTTATAAACCGATAGCGGTTACAAAACGCCATCGTCATTACTACGCGTTCAACTACCTGTCGTTTTCTCTATCAAATCGATTATGTTTCCCGATATGGACACGTTATACAGGTGGAATTAACAGCTTTAGGGTTGCCCGCATATTTTTTGTTGGTTTAGAATAAAGACACATGCCTGGATATTTCTATTCTACGAGTGTTTTGTAAAACACGTTACCACCAAGTAATTTTATTTTTTGTTTGAGTCATTAATCAATTACTTGCCCACCTTACCGTTTATTAAACTAATTTGTTTGGCGTTAATCTTTAGAAGACTACCAGGAGCTCATTTTGCATATGAAAACCTTTTTATGAAATGTCAAAGGAAGCTCTAAAATAGATGTAGCCTCCAAAACACTTAAACTTTCTAAAATTCTGAGACCTGTCTGCACAGTGTGCAAAAAGTTAATTTAATATAATGTCAGTGTTTTTCATTATCAAAGCAGATTCTGAAAGCTTTAATTTTAGTTTTAGTGCTGTCAAAGCAAAAATTTCTTAATATAAGCTTAATTACTTTGGAAAATTTAAAGTTTTGACAGCACTTTAACTAATCTACCTAATTTTACACCTATATAATATTTAATTATTAAATTTATGTATAACTAAATTTTACTCAAAAATGGTCGATTCGTTTGTGCTTCGTACAAACAGAATAGGACTGTAAAAACGCCTACATGATATAATTCCCAGTCAATATCAGATATCAGCATGTAGAGTTCCACCAGTGTTCCCTGCCGGTGGACTGGCGCGTGGTGGTGTGGACGTCAGGTGCTCGCCACGCTCGAGCGCCGCTGGTGACCTGCTGCTGCTGGTTACGGTTCACCTCTACTTCCTTAGCAACTATAAAGTGACCACACTCTTATCATTGACATCAGTCGTGGATCAATTCAGTCGGTTCCGTTTAATATACAAGATTCAGATTATTGAGATTGTTTAATATACAAGATATAGAAAGGTGAAATTTATTTTTGTTTTTGTAACGAGTATTCAGGCGGTGATGAAACCAAAATTTTTATCAAACCCAAAAAAAGCGCCCATTATGAGATGTTTAAATTTAATTACCAAGCTCTAGGCACGAGGATTAGGGTTGCAAAGCTAGACCTACTCACACCCAAAAAGCTCCTTCTGGCCGATTTATATGTTAACCTAACACACTCGCTTCGCTACGCTTCTTTCCGCTCGTCGACCACCTATTTTTGACTTTTGGTGAAAGGTTTTCGATTTCATACATTACGATCTGCCCAATTCTACGATCTACCCACGACACTACTACCATGTACAAAAAATCGGACAGCTCCCCAGCTATTTATACCGAGACACATAATTAAGTCTACTGTAATAACATAATATTTTGTTTTCGTGGGTGACTACATAGACTAAAATAGTTACATAATATTTTGACTACCGAAAATCGTACGTTGTATTCGTTCTTCTGAACAAAAATTTCATTATTTTTCTAGTTCGATTTGCACGCTAGGTTTGTTAGATTGTTTATTAAAATTATAATAATTATAATATTAAAATAACAAACCTTGAAATATTATTAGAGCAAACTAGAAGACAGCAATTAGAAACAAATTTTCGAATCCTGGCTCGAGGTATTTATTTCAAAATATTTGTATTACTTGAAAGGATCTAATTCATCTTTTCTAGTTTGTAGTGCACTTAATAATATTAAGAGTATCCAAGGTGATGGATTTCGCTATAAAATATATATGAACTGTTGACTGTGTAGGGTTCTGAAGAAAACGGAAAACCTTATTGCAACATCTCGGTGTCTGGCTTCTCTCCACGAATTTATAAACACACGCGGCAGCTGTAGCGAAATAAATAGTAGGCCAATATAACTATTTCATATCTGGTTGCAATATCAGATACCATGAAGATTTTTTATGTCACTTATTCTCAGACTGAAAAGAAGTCTTCGATATTATTTTATGGCCGCCCGTGTGTCCTGCTGCCGGATAAAGCCCTCACCTTCCTGAATCCAGACTTTTGGTTATTACAGAATTTTAATAAATACAAAAATATTTTTCTTTTGGAAGGACGTATGCTGACCAAATTGGTGACATACTGAAGAAGAGCAATGTCAAAAGTACCCGGAATATAAGAGCTTGTAGTAAGCTCCAGTAAGGATTGATAGATGTGGAAGAGGCGAAAGAAGGGTGTCAGGATCGTAGCAAATGGAAATATGTAGTCTCTGCCTAGCCCTCTGGTACGCAGGCATGAGTATACGAGTATGTATATATGTATTTTTCTTTGTCCACATATACTGAGTGGCTGAGTGCAAACCTTGATTTCGTTTGTATGGAGAACAAAAAATTTTTAATGTTCTACTTACCAAATCTCCTAAATAAAGTTGGCTGATAAATTTAAATTTTCTAATGTAAATTATCACATTTTAAAATCTATTGTATGTTTACTTAAATTGTAATTTTAGTTTAATTATAATATAAGTGTTAGTACTAAGTTTTTAAATTGTTTTATATGAATATAATAAATATTAAAGTAATTCTGTGCTTTCTTGTAGATATTGTAAATAATCTAGTGTGTGTAATGTATTTTTTAAATCAAATGCATGTCTCAAAACATTGCATAGTTATGTAACTTATTTTTAAAACTAGATTCTATATATATTTTTATATAAACTGTAATTAATTTGTGATTTTTAATTAAATTGTATTACTATTCTAATAATTTATATTATGTTGCATATATTTTTTTAATTTATTGCAAACATTATATTAACACATCTAAAAAAAAAATTAAAAAATTGATATAATAACTGTAGTCAGTAATATATTGCATGTTGTGTCCACCTATATAATAGTCTGTCTAGACATATAACTTTAAACTTAATGTATTATGAAATAATGCATTTGTGTACTAGACGTTTGTGGTCCTAATAAATAAAATGAAATAATATTTTATTAGCATAGGATTACGAGTTCCAATAATGAATAACTATATTTTTGAAAATACTATTTCACCGACGTATCGTAGGGGCAGCTGTTAATGTAATTATTGATGCAGCTCGAAGTGAGAGTAGGACTTCATCCAGCAGGGTTGTCTCCACGGTCGGCAGGTCGCGACGGCAAGTGCAGGGTGCTACTGACACGGTTGACTCGTGTTGGCGGTTGGCCTGCGCACGCGCGGCGCGACAGGTGCCGGTTACGCGCCGTTACTCGCACATCCCTACACCCGTCTAGTTACGCTACTTGCCTTTTCTAATCGTGTACTTTGTGCCACTTGTTTCTCCAAAGGTAATAAGCCGCCTAGATTCAGAAGAATCAGTAAATGAATGGAGGACTCGACTATCGTCTACAAAAAAGTAAGGTATATTCTTAACCTAAGCAGACTCAGCCTAGGTGCTTTGGTAGGGGTATTCTAAATGGGCACTGCAGGCTGAATAGACATCTTTCAATAATGAAGGTACAGGAGGATCCCTCTTACCCCGCCGCACTGTGGCAAGGAGTAAGCCCTAATTAGGTGAAAGCCTATATATGTATATATATATATATATATTTATATAATATAATAAGATAGAAAATAATAGTTGGTGACCACATCAAAGAGGAAGATCTTAAGTATATACTCAGATTGATTGCCAGAACTGTCTAAAACTTTTTTCTTCTATTTTAACCTGTGTACAATTTTAATGTGTTTAGTTTTATGTATTTTTTGGCAATAAACCTTCATTATTCTTTTATCTTATTCTTTTACATACTAAGATTTGTAATAATAAACGGAAGATTTGAGGAGGGAACGCACCTGGGACAATAGGATACCAAAGCTCCAAGCAATGGGAATTGGATAGAATAGCTGCAAATGGAGCGCCGACCATCCTCCTATGCCCAGCAGGCGTCCCATCTCAACATTGTCAATAACATCACTCTCCAAAGGTCCAGATAGCCGTACCTGCTTTCAGTACAGTCAAATATTTTGATATTTAAACTTATCATTCCGTTAATGAGGCATTTGTATGAATAAGTAAATCAGATCATTCGTGATCTGTCTGTTGCAACTTCACAAGTGCATTTGCGTTCTTTAAGAGGTACCGACGACTTTTCAGGGTTCCAAAAGACACGTAAAATATTAAAACCACATTTCGGGTGAAGTTATGTGATGATGATATAGACTTACCCCTACAGCAGGGATGGTATATAAAGATTACCAGGAATAGGTTGGTCTTCTTAATCACTGACGTAAAAAAAAGGCGGACAGAGTTTCGCGCAAACAAAAAACGGAAGGATCCGTAGTTTGCCGATTCGCTTGTACGCCGACCCAGGCACGCACACATTCACATCATATATTATAAGCTATTTGCTTAGTAAATTCAAACACACATTTAAAAACCGCCGCGCCGCCATTGCTATGCTTCAGTAATTACTTAGCTGCAACTCCGGGCGCTTTTTTTTACGTCAATGTGTAAATGTAAATAAGTCTAAGAAATTTATACGTATTTTGCTGATTCTTGGATTAGGTCAAATTTGGTATAGATAAGTTAAGATAATATGTTTGTTATACATATGTACGAGGGTAATCGATAGGTGCCTATATAACTGAAATTCATCTTCTAACTTTCATAATCTTATGACAATACAACGGCTAGAATAGAAACACGCGAGGAACCCTTGTAAGAAAACGTTACTGATCCAACTTTACCGAAGAAGATAAATGCTAATTCCATCAATGATGAGCTGACGAGATCGCAGCGGCGCGGCGGCGGTGGCAGCGGCGGCGGCCGGGAGCCAGACTCGTGCGCAGCAGTCCCCGAGTACCTCGACCTCACGCACCAGCAATTTACAGCTTTATCACCCGTCATTATTGTTAATAACAGACCGCACCGCGACAACGCATTAGCCGCATCAAAATTCGCGAGGCGCATATTCTTAATTATGTTGCAACCCTACGTGCTCGAAATTAAAAACGCTGTAAAATAACCTCATTTCACTGTAGCGCTATCTATATACAGCAATGATTTTCCAGTTTCCAGAAAATAACGATAAATCACACATCGAATCAGTCACAAGATCGTTTCCCAGAAGATTTCATCTCGTATGAATTACTGTCCGTCCATCTCCAGATTAAGATCCGTCCTGTTTGCAGAGATTTTAAATTCCTCGGAGTCAAAAAAGATTTTTAAAACTCATTACATCACCGTTATGGGTCGATAAGAGCGTGAAATTTCAGTAATTGGTAATTTGGTACAATCTTGAACAGAATTCTGCTCGTGTAGACAGATAAAACTGCAATACCATGTGCTTTTTGGATCATAAGAAGTATTATGCTTTCGAGTAAACTATTACACGATGGAGTGCATCCTGCCTACGTACCTTCCTTCAAAGCAAAGTACAGCAAGTAGTGATAATTGTTTTTTTTTGGCAAATACAAAAGGTATCTATTTATTAGGATGAGTGTACTATATAAGATTTACCCTTTCGACCAGTATCATAAAAATACAGGCTGTTTTCTTTTCATACTTCACTGGTTCGAGTCCTGGCTCAAGCAAGTGATTTATCAAAAATCTGTAAATTCAAATATTTTACTTTGGAAGTAGTTCAGTGTAATTAGTAGAGCATGTGGTTTGATTTTTTGAACACGTTATGTAATTACACGGGTGTGTCGATTTTCCACTTTTTTTCGAATTTCATATAGTACCACCTAATAGTGAAATGATTTTGAAATTATCTATAAAAAGCTCAAATAAAAAAACATATATAATGGACTACATTCTCTGCTCACTCATTTGATTCTAAGTTTTACAAAATGTACGTAAGATAAAAAAAAATCTTCGTCTTGAAAATTTTTGGTTTTTTTTTTGTTTCATCATTTATGGAATTAGTTCACTACAAATAGGTGGTAAAAATTGTTTTGTTTTTTAAATACGTACAAAAAAGAAAACTGGTAAAAATGCCTCAAATCGGAAATTCTGTGAATTTACACAGTTTTTATTTTTTTTGAGAAATGTATGACTTGCAAAAAATATATAAAAAATTTAGAGACAATTTTTTTTTTTCTTGAAACTGAATCAAATGAGCTAGCCGAGGATATCGTCCAATATTTTTTTATTTAAGCTTTTTAAAGATCCTTTCAAAATAATTTAACTATCACAATATGAATTTCTAAAAAAGTGGAAAATCGACACAGCCGTGTAATTATAACGTGCTCAAAAGTCAAACCACATGCTCTACTAATTACACTGAACTACTTCCAAAGTAAAATATTTGAATTCACAGATTTTTGATAAATCACTTGCTTGAGCCAGGACTCGAAACGGTGAAATATGAAAAGAATACACCCTGTATTTTTATGATACTGATCGAAAGGGTAAATCTTGGGGGTCGAATTGTTCTAAATAACATACATTGTCACTTTGACCATCTAAAATTTGTAGGTATCGTCAGGCAGCATCATTTAGCAGTGAGTGATAATTATGTCTTATTAAAATCCAGCAACCTACATACTAACAAGTTTAATTACAAAACACCCGTAAGTATGCGAGTGTAGGTAACTTTTAGCGACGTTGTCGTCACGTAGCAGTTAAGGGAATGTGTGACCCTCATTTTGCATCAACTAAAACTGAACTCTATGACGTTGGCTGTAATGACAACCGAAACATCAAGAAACAAAAAACTTTTTTTTCAGAATCGCTATATTTATTTATAATTTAAACATATTTTATTTAAAAAACAACTAATTCCCGAAGTCGATATTTAAGGTGGGCCATCCCGTTCAGCTGCTATATAAATGCTTTAGGTGCTTGTGACGTCCTGATGGCTTTGATCTTAATGAAACTTTGTACACATCTTAATATATGTTTCCCTTCTTCCCCACACCCATCTCTCATCAAGAGGTGCAAGATGGCGAGATATTAAAAAAGCGCCGAATTAGTGAAATGGTTTCAGGTAAAAACTGTTTTCGATAAAACAGTAACTGTTTATTTATAGAAAAATGTATAAACTTAGTCTCCTTTACACAAACGACGTCTGTATTTATCTCTGTTTTTATTTTCAGTATAGATAAACAACTTGCCTAACTTTGCGTAAAAACGAGGCAATATTCACGATATCCTGACAGCTATTATGATGGCGTTTCATCTAATTATGTTTTTTGGGCTGTATAGAGACGTAGTTAGATGTCACTAGAAAATTCATTTGAAAGAAAATATGAAGAAAATAAGCTGTTGACTCCACATTCAGTTTTTACCTTGTGTATGAATCTTGAAAAAAATCCAGGCGTAAAGTGCCCTCTTAATAGAAAGTCAATAAGAAGTCTAAAACGGAGTTAAAAGAAGGTTACAAATTGACGCAGCTTGTTCAAAACTACTTCATAAAAGTTGGAAGAACATGTATACTCGTATATTTTTTTGATAACTTCTGTAGTCTGGTAACAAAATCTTCCAACGTCTTTCATTTTATTTCTTATTGCGTCACCTTCCTCCTTATGGGTCCATATAATGTCATATAGAGCACCTCATTTTGCATCAATCAGAACTAAATTCTATGATGTTTCTTTTTTTCTCTTCTATCTAGTGAACCTAAAGCTAATGCGTTTTTGTTATACATGCTTATCACAAGAATAGTCTACTTAAGTCTACTTACTAATGTGAAATGGTCATTTGAAGTTTTGCAGTTGTCATTGTACGGACTCTTAATAGGTCGTGCCGACTGTACTTTATTAAAAAACGACCATCAGTTTACATCGCTAATGAATAAATAAGTAACCCCATAACATTTAAGTCACAAAAAGCTCTCAAAAGCCTTTCCAAAGATGAAGATACAGCGCGTTTGTCACAGTGGCATCGGCATTTTGAGGGCGATCACTGGCATATACGAGTACGTCAGTGTCCATTACTCCATAATCAATCATCTACACGTCCAAGTTTCAATCTGGTTGCTTCGGACGGGGCTTTCGTCGCGGGTGCGCGGGCGCAATGAATATCGCAGATAAGACTACCGATAACATCCAACCAGCTCCGACGGAACGACGCGCTTTAAAAGGTCTTTCCATTATGATTCATTCCGTTGGATCACTTAGCCGGTGAATTGGTAGAATTTAACGCAGTTGTCAGGTTCTTTATTCAAGTAATTCGCGAGAACTCGCTCAACAACGCGAATTGATATTTTAGTGATCTGATAACGAATCAAGATCATGAGGTTTCGATTTAAATCCACGATATGTTTTGTCTGAAAGAAAACGATTTTAATATTTTAATGGGAGTCTCCAATATTGGGGACGTAAAGAAATGCTTGAAAAGGAGAAAGGTTTGAAAGGAAACCCCCAACGCCATCATTTGCTGTCTTGGCCGCCGGCTAGCATCCAGACAGAAAACGTCTTCATCGCACAACTTTATAACCGACCTTACACCGCACTAATGAAAAACGTAATAAATTTTATCAACAGCACCTTATCTTACATTGAGAATTCTCTTCAGTCTTGCTGATTGACTTGTACGCTAAACCACACTTCTAGATACCTACATACTCACCTCGTACCTCTACTTTATTATCAAAGCTCCCGGCTTGGTGAAGCTAGCGTGAAGCATAAGTACTTATGAGTATGTAGCATATAATAATTTAAAACTACCAAAGATCTTCCTTCTGCATCCTCTTTTAAATTTAACTTAAATTGTACCTCTCCCTCTCTGACTGACTGACTGACAAGTCACTTGTTCATTTGTTTGTATGTATTTGTATATAGCATATTTTTGTAGAACGCTGGCCTCTCAATATTGAGACTCAGGTTCGATTCCCGGTCGGGCATGCACCAATGAGTTTTTCGGAATTTATTTGTTCTTACTTACCACTTGCTGAACGGTGAAGGAAAACATCGTAAGGAAACCTACATGCCCTAAAAAGCGTGATTCGTGAGCGAAGTACGGCGATAGAGCTCACAACCCATCACGTTGGAACGTAATAATCGTCGGTGAGACGCGGGTGCACCGAGCATGGACTGTGACTTGCATTTCACAGTTCACAATCGGAACACCTGTGACACCTCAAAATGTTTCTTGTTAGGAACAAGTCCGCCCTTGCTTTCTGTCTGTTTTTTGTCTTTGTAAATATCTTTTTTGCGCAATAAAGTGTTAATTCATTCATTAATTGATCAAGTAATTTAACATATTTCAACAAAAATAGGATAATATTTATTATTATTTTAGTATTCGATGGATTCGATTGATGGTTCTTGGTGGAATATCAAAATTATACACAAAATTCATGTACTTTTACTACAAAAATATTTATTTTTATTTTTGTTTAGGAACAACAAATCATTAATTTTAATTTTAATAGTAATTTTAGTAGAAACATCAAATATGCAAAACAAAAATACGAAACCGGTCGCCTAAAGAAAAATAAAAATTAATATTTGTGGAATAAAAGTACGAGAATCTACTATATTATTTATCATTTATTATAATATATTTATTATAATTCTTCCAAACCTTAAATAATATAATATTTATATTAATTTATATGAATTATCATTTCTGTGTTAAAAATTGCAACTTGAAAACCTTGAAAGTTTGAAATTTGTAGCCCTTTAGTTACACAAGTCTTAAATATGCTGCAAAGATCGTTTCTGTCAATGTAAAACAACAACGTGCAGTGCTCGCTAGGTTCAACAAAAACAAATTAATTTTGGAGTTCTTCCGCAATTCAACAAGTCACGACACTTGACACGACAATAGGGTCGATATTTATAGCCACGAGTACCTCATAAAAGGAGAAAAAATATTGTCAGTTCGGTAAACTCTTGAACGAGTGTCAAAGAAAATACTTTTATTGACATTGTTATTATGTCCGCGCGCAAGGTAGCCGCGCGCGTGCGATGTATAGGGAGACCACTTCTGACTCGAGTGTTTTCATTTCTTATTGTAATATTTTATTTTATCAATGGCAACTTCATAATATATTCATCAGTTTTACAAAACATAATTATAAATATCACAATATATTTTTTGTATCACGTGACATTAATTTATGCAGCCAAATTCATCCTCAAGACTCGGTAAGTGGTCGTTATCAAGGTTTGATGACCGTTTTAGGGAATGTAAAATAAATTCTTTCTTGTTCCCTACAAAAGCAAGCCCAGCCCCGAGTCCGTACCTATTAAGGAAAATCAAAATTTTATTTTTCAAATGATGTTATTGTTCCGTAATGCTGATCATGTACAAAGCCTCCAGTATGAATTTGGCTGTATAAATTAATGTCACCTTGTATATGCTCTTTCAACCTAAACGGAAGAGTTAAACCGATATACTAAACTAATAATCATCAGAGACCACCATCTCAACAGTATACACCGAACCGTTCACACACGAATTTTTCCTAAGCTTCTCATCACGAATCTCAACCCTTATACGGCAGTGAGGCAACAAAAACCTGTCACAGACTACAGAATTATATAAATGGATCCCTGTATAGCCATCTAATGGAATGGACGGGCGGGCGTGATCGCCATTTACGTGCGCTCGCGCATGCGGGCACAGGTGTCGCTCACCGACCTCTGTTGAGTGCGGGTTTACTAACCCTTGACGACTAAATACCACTTAAGACATCAGTTTGAGTCGGTGGAATTCCAGAATACAAACCTTGCCATAAATTAAATTTATTGAATATATTATTATTTATAAATTTTAAATATTCCATTCATATTCGGATCTGTCTCGTCTAAAAACATTATTTATTCATATTTCACCATATTTTTTGACATAGTGAGTCTATCAATCAAAATCAGTAAAGATCCTCCCAGGGTTTTGTTTTTATTAAGCATAGATAAGTGGAAATACGCCTTATAATGATGAGGAACAGCAGCGCGCCCGCATCGTCGCACGCGCAGGTAGACGACGCGTGCTGTCCACCTGTGACCAGTGACCACCGACATCTAAACAGACGGACACAAAAAATATGTGCGATTGCCCCAACAACTGTTACTGATTAACACTTAAAGCTCTCGCAGAAAAACACGATTATAATCTGTTAGCCCTTCTGGCCTTTTAAACACAAAAACAAAACGGCAAATGGACTGATCCTGCTGCCACAACAGCATTGAATTAAAACAAGTGTTTGACGACCGTAAGTAAGCATTAATAATTTTATTGTTCTAACGAGTAGGCGATCGATCAAGGTGGTACATGAGGCTGCATCGGTACCGAGTGTTACAATGTGAAATGTTGTCTGAAGTCGATTAGTAATGGAAACTATCCATTAATGAGCGACACGAGACAACTGCTATCGTCGGCTATAAGTCAGCCGGGCATTAGTGAGCTGGGAACTAATTGCGGAGGCGGGCTCCTTCCCGGCTATTGCTAAAGCAATTAATACTCGCAGCATGATCCAGCGGGCGAACGTTGTTCTCCTCTTCAGGAGAAATTACAGATCATTGTAACAATTTAACATTATCATCTTTTAACTCTCCCGCCGCAGCTCGAGATTTATAGAGATGTCGCCAACATCTTCCTCTTTGAAGCACAAATCTTAGTTTCTATTTTCATCATCCCATCACAAATATGATTGACTAATATCTATCTATTTACAGCCGCGTCGATCTTCATAAAGTTAACGGCTACTGAGTATTAGGTACCGTACTAAATCAACGTAAGTGTTAAATAACTTTGGATGCAGTGTATATAAAAAAGTCAAAGTGAATACGATATTAAACACCTTCCTGTAGCGCGCGCGCAGCGTGAGCCCGGTTCTAATTTATAAAACAGTTTAGAAGATAAAAGAAGGAACAGGAACTAAGGTGATGACTAGAGAGGTAAGATGACTTGACACGTTTATACAATTAAAACAGGTCCCGTACGTCCGATTTTTTTAACTCGCTTGTTATTAGATTGTTTGTCCGTTTACGACTCCAGTATGTTTTTGCGCGTATAAAAAATTATTACACCATATGGGGTCTGAAGATCTTTTATATGAGAGTGTTTTAATGAAGAACGCAACGAAAACATATGGCCAATTAATTTCTGCGAGCCTATACGCCAAATGAGCTCAGTTGGAACGAATTTTCTGATCCTTATGAAAGGTGTGATGAAGTTCTAGATTGGAGGTTAATTTTGGAAAGGTACAATTTACGAGATGTCACAGTATCTACATAATAATAACTCAATGAGCACGCGCATTTTATATCGAAACAGTGCGAACGTTTCGCAAATAAATTCGGATTCCAAATCTCCAAATATGCGAATGCAATGACAACCTGCGAACCATTAATCACGGTAAGTAACGTTCGCAAATCAATTACGTTTTTTCGGAGAGAGCTTTCAGGAAAGCTTTTTTGTGCAGTAAAGATAAATGAGATTTATTAAAGCTTTAGCATTACAATCCCAGATTAATCAGATTTGTTATTCAATTTCGTCGACATTCAAAAGCGCAAAGGAATATGCGTGGTAAGTCACAACCTGCCCGGAGCTGGTTTCTCGGCGCGAACGCAAGCGGCGACCATCTGGTGGGCGAGAACTTTTTTTATTTTCCAAACGTGTCGTCTTGAATTCTTGTTTTTTTGCACTGGCTGGCGCTCGCTTCTTTTCCTTTTTGTGTAGCCGAGTTTTGCAGTTAACAGGTGGCTGGCAGGTGAGACCTGAGATTTTAACTTGCATCAGGTCAACCTCAGCGCGAGAAGTCACGCATGTGTGCACACGCAACGACTTTTTCAAATTAAAATTGTTTATAAGACTTTTAGGTAACGTGTATTGCAGTTAAGCGATTAAGATAAACGTTATTAAGAAATCTTCCATTCAACTCGATTTGTTTCCTGCGATCACCTTGACTCCGCCCGCCATGTTCGATGTTGACCAAATTCATAAATAAACCTCACTGCGGTCAGGATTTCTCGCAATCTTCATGTCAACTCAACCCACTCAAAATATGCAAACGCTCACAAAGGGAATATCTATCACGAACTTGTCACCGTACTTATGTGTGTTGACTGAAAAGATAAGAGGACCTTAAATATTTAAGTAAGTTTTGCAATCTAATAGGACACCTCGTACACTTATACCGTTAATCCAATTTCTCTTGTAATCTATGATCTCATAATTTATCAGCATTTCTTTGTATCTAGTTAGCGCGAGAAGGTGTTTCGTAAGCCGTAACAAACACTATTACTTAGTAACAGGCAAACAAGTGATTTAATAAACATTCATTGCTTGACATTTATCATCGCGAGTGATTTTTGGCTCAACAGGTATTAGCGGAGGCTTATGTGAAAGCTTGAAAAATAGTGGCTATTACTGAGAGCGATGTCAATAGACGGACCTGCACCGTTAGCCTGGAGATCACGACACGAACACGCCAGATTATTCGAGCACAAAGCGACCCAGAGTCGTACGACCGAGCGACGACGGACACAATCACTCATCGGCTGGCGTTTGTCATACCGCTAGGGTCTGCATCCGATGAAAACTTTCAAGACATAATTATATTGTAGAAGAAAACTTGTAAACGATTATTGCAACTGAAAAAGCGTGTATGTGTATTTGTACACCTAATATTACAGAAAAATAAATTTGGGTAGGCTATAAATTGTTTTGTTTTTGTTCTTGTTATTATTGTGTTTGTTGATGGTTGGTTGAGTAATGCACCTTTGCTTTGCAAAACTCGGGATTGAAAAACGTATTAAAGATTTTTCTGCTTATTAAATTGGCTCTTGGTGTGTGAGTATGGGCAATTCTTCCAGGATGACCGCCGGGAGTGGCAAAGTCCTAGAAAGGCTTATGTCCAGCAGTGGACGAACTAGGCTGATGGATGGATGAATGAAATTGACTCTTTACTTATAATAGTTTACATTATAATACAATAAAATAAAACAATGACTGTTTGAGATTACGCAGCAAAATAATGAAGTCATTTTCGGTTCTTTGGTTTTTTTAAGCCAACTTTACTGTAGGCTTAGCTTTTTTTTACCATATTATATTTGAAAATTTATAAAAATGTATATAAGTATAGACATGGGAAATATATTAATGAAGTTATACATATATCCCATGTCAGATGAAGATGAAGAGCGTTCAGTATGTGCATTACAAGCTGGTATGTCAAGTAGTTACAAAAATTCGGTGTACCAGGTACCTACGGTGGAAAAATTCGTCGTTCCAGATACGAACCAGCAGCGCAGTCGGTAGCGCGCCTGCCATGTAAGCAGGAGATCGCAGGTTCGAATCCTGGCCTGAGGAACTATTTAATAGTTTGTAATGAACTCTAATAATAATTAGAGTATTCAAAGCAATGGATTTCGCTACAAAAACATATAATCTATATAATTGAACTTAAAAAATAATGGTTTCCAGTTTCCACTATAAAAGACTTAGCTTTGCACTTTTCAGCTTTAACCGCCATAGAAAACCAGCGCAGAAGAGAGCTGGTAGGTTAGGATAGAAGGTTAGATATGGCGGGACACGAAACAAAGTGGAGGACCACTCCCCCTGACCGGAAGTGCGTAACTTTCTTTTTACAAAGTACCAAAATAATTTGACCCCTAGTCTTACTCTAACCAACCTAATTATTGGTAAGACCTCGACGGCAATTCTGGCACATACGACAATTTGCGGAGGCCAAAGGCGGGTGATTTTTAGAGGCTCTTTGCACAGAAATGTATCAAGCCTTTAAAATAAAAGGAGATAAAAATAAAAAATAAAATAAAGTCTTTAAAGGAGCATCTTGATTTTGAACATAAACACTTGTACTAGTTGTTTCATAACATAATTATATTTGTTGCACACTTCCCAACCGGTTTCGAAATCAAATCAAATCCATGATTGATTTCCGAAACCGAAGAATGTCCCAACATCTAATGTAATATGATTAGCTTTTTGCAAATAAACAATTTTTTTATCTTATCTTCTTCTTATCTTATTATTTTGGTCCATTGTAAAAATACTACTGGTCGGGAGGAGTGGTACCGAAGGGTAAATTTTACAAAGGGGAATTTGGTTATGCTTAAGAAATTATGGTAACCCTATGAACTCTGGCAAAGAGAGCACAGTAAGAGCACCGGGTCGATCACGACAGGGTTGGTGTCATTTTACAGACTATAGCAGCGAGATTGCGATTTAAGAAAATTCACCTTGAAAAAAAATTCGAAATTGGTTGGTAGGAATTTGTATTACTAAGGGAAAGAACTAAGGAATTTTTATTACCATAATTGGAATAATTTATTTTGTTAAAACAGATGAACAATACGAGTATATTACAATTGTTAAATAGAAACTACTTGTTCCTGGATCCCTTTATTTACCCCTATACTAGATCAATCAACAGAACACACATAATCGTTAAAATGTCCCCTACCCTACACGACCAATACGACAGACTTTGTCACAGCTAGTTCCGATTTGTTACTGCTTTAAGCTCCACTCCCATTGACAACCATGCGTAAATATCTCATCTATACAAATTGTTCAATTCATACGTTTACTCTTCCTTGTCTAGCAATATAATATGTTTTCCTTGTTATTACACAATCTACTTTCTCACCTTAACTTTTTGAAGTGAAATACTTCTTTGTCGGTGGGTTATTTAGGGGTCTAGCTACTAGAAGGCACTGAAGTGACACACTTTATTTCAGCTATAGTCCAATAATAAAACAAAGCAGATTCTAAAGGCTAAGTTTTATAAATAGTCCTTATTAAGTGTTAGGAACAGAAGATACTTTGAAAAAAAATATGGTTTGACAGCACTCAAACTAAAGTTAACGCCCCTGTGGGGAATCAATACTCATATAAACAAAACAAGGCTGATGTAACAAACTGAAGTTACTTAGTCTTCTTTGAATACATACACCTCATATAAATCTCTTATTTTCTTCATCGCTTCGGTCATGCTTCACCTCACCTAAACTTAAAAAGACTTCCATCTGATTTTCTTTCAGTTCATCCCTCCTCTTTTATCCATTTTATATTTATCCATTCTTTTGTACCTTGAATTCGCCACTGAACACGTCGTTTTTCAAAACGTCTCCATCTTTATAGTATTTCTCTTTAGTCACGTCTATATTTACCTCTTCTTTTATTGAATCATTCAAGCCATTATCATCTTTAATTTTTACATCATTGTCTTCCATAATAACATCTTCAACGCTGATCATCTTTGACTTTATCACTTGCAACATCGTGTCTATTTATAATTTTTTCTCGTTTTACTTCAAAATCTTCTTCTTCTGCTTCTTATACTTCTACTACTACTATCTCTGTTTCTTCTACTTCTTCTACGACTACCTCTTCTTCTTCTTCTTCTTCCATTCTTATCTTGTTGTCTGGTTCAACCACAGAACATTTAAATCAAATAGAAAGGCTAAGTGGGCGTGTCACGCGCGCCACAACTACTGTTGAACATCAATACTTAAACCGAAACACGCGATCGCTGCTCATAGTCGCACACGAACCGTGACTCTGTGAACAGCTCTGCCTAATCTAAAGAGAAATGCCGTCTTGTGCAATAATTACTTGCAGAATCACGAATAAGAAAGCAAACCGGAAAAATTGAGATATTTCCTTTCACCTGTAATTATAAAAACTTTGTATAATATGAGAATTTTAGATAAATAACTAATTTACTCATGGTGACAACAAAAATATACATTACCGGCAATGTACGCTCACAATTTTGGCTAAGATGTAGTAAACAAGTAATGTATGCTCTCCTACTTGTCAAACTTGCTCGCTAGTGTTGTGCCGTTTCGTGGTGTCACACAATCGATAGACGTTTTTTATTCCTTGAGCGATATTCTTAAATTAAGATTTAAGATAAAACTTTTATAACATTCGAGAAACCGTTGTCAGTTACCCCAAAATCGACCGGATAACTGTACAAGCAAGGAAAAAGGTTTTTATATAAAATGTATGAGAAAATATTTAAAATTGAATAAGTGTGCGTTTATTTCCTCTACGGTGTAATTCTTGGCTATGCATAAATACATATTTTTCAAAATAGATGAGATATTTGTACAGTCGAGAACAAAAGTATTCGTGTGAAATGTATGAAAAAAAAATAAAAAGTGTTAAAGCGTGTTTTAATTACTCTACAGTGTAATTCTATGCTACGTATATGTATGTCTGAAAACATTTATCAAAATATATAGGGTAAAATGTACAAACGAGGTCAAAAGCTTTGGGATAAAATATTTAAAAATGTATGAGTGTGTGATTATTTAATCTATAGGGTAATTCTAAGCTATGCACATGTCCAATTGATTATTTATCAAGATATAGGGAATCTGTATAGTCAAGGAATAAAGATTTTGCTAAAATATTTAAAAGTATATAAATGTGTGTTTAATTATCCAACAGGGTAATTCTAAGCTATGCAATATCTTGAATATATATTTACAGTAGTTACAGTATCAGAGTTGGTATAATATACTAAAGGTTTTTACAAAATATATAGAAAAAAAGAGCTTGGAATTACACTGAAGAGTAAATAAACCCACACTTCCAAGGAAGACAGTCAAGACTGTGCAGATGCCTCTTATATGTTGTAAATAAGTATTTAATCATATGCATAGCTTAGAATTACCATATAGAGTAAATAATCAGACACTTATATGTAACTTAGACGTTTATATGAAAACTTTTCTCCTTGATTGTACAGTTACCCGATCGATTTTGGAATAACTGTTAACGGTTTCTCGAATTTTATTATAACACCTATTTATGTCACCTAACACAAGTGTATTGGTGGTATGGACCAAAACGCCCATTCTCCTTTGAAATGGGATTTTCCATCAGAGTGTTTATGAAAAATCCAATTATTTTGAAGCTACCATAATATAATTTAAAATACGTTAAATCTTAATATATTCGTCGGTGAAACGCGGTTGTACCGAGTGTGGACTGTAACTTGCATTTCACAGTTCACACTCGGAATACCTCTGATACCCCCTCGGGGATTCATGTCGTGACCATATATTATCATTATTACTGATCACTTACAAAGTTTTAAGTATGAATTTGGCTATATCAATGAAATCACCTTATATAAACCTAATACACGTTAAAACCATTTTTCTAAAATGTGTAAAACAAGATAATAAAGATAGAAAAAAAAACAACACACAAATTGTCTCAGAGCAAATTGGTTTCTCGATTGATTATAAAAAAAGTTAGTCGAAGTTTTACGTTAAGAAAATACATCTGTTCCCATCCCTAGCAATAAATCATCACGTCATATAATCAGACTGTGTTTAATATTAAGTTCGCAATACCGCTCCGGTCAAGTTATCAACCACCTAAAGCCGGTAGGTTTATAATGGTCACATGGTATCAAAACTAAAACGTCGTAAATGAAATCGTTTGTTTGAAAAATACACCGTTTTTTCATTTGATACGGTAGTTTTTTCATTTGATAGTTTTCGATATAAGTAATTTGTTGTGCGTAGAAAGAACAACCACTTGGATTAAAGTTTTGATAGTATTTCAATTACGACAAGGTGTGTGCCTGTGGGTGTGAGGCGACAAAGGTTCTGATACGCATACAACTCCAAGGCCTTTCTAACTATTTAAATGTTCTGAGGGTTCAACCCTCGGCACATGTAACACTCTTCCGTTCACGGTCGCATGTAGATGAAGTGTTCAGAATAAAATGTATATTTCGGAACGCATCCATCAATGGTCTATATATTTTGTCTATGGACTTGGAGCTGTCAAAAACGAGGGACGTGGAATTTTCTTGGTATAGATCGCGGACGATTTTAATATGTGTTATTAAGGGCTTAACCCAAGGGAAATCGGTGCGGACATCGTAAAGAACACAGTATTCGATCAAGGGCTGAAGATATTTTGGCGTGAAGGCCACTTTTGAGTGTATTTCCTGTGTGTGTGAAATAACCTATATCCACGCGGTGTGCGACAAGTGGACTTGTCATTTACCATTTTTTCTGGGTTCGGATGCATCCTGGGGTAGGAGGTTTGTGTTTAGATTCATCGTGGAAGGTGATCTACGTGTCACGGCACCGACACGCCTTGGTCTCCGCAGCGAAGGGTCTTCGTGCGAGGACTACTTGATGAGGTCATCATACAACTGTCTGGTAGGACATTTTATATTAAATATTAGAATATAAGATACTTGTATACTATAAATCTGGGACAGCTATGGGCCCCTGCTCCAGCTGCAAGTATCGCCCTTTAGCATACAATTAGTGGTGTCTGAGCGTGGTTATGGAATCCTCGCACTAGTGACGCTGATACCCGTCACTAGTCAGTATTACCATTTTTTGTAAGCTACAATTTGTGGTAGCAACGAGCGTTTATATCAAACAAGCTTTGGTAGCCAGTCCGTGGTTAATCCCAACTTTGGTTTATATACATATAAACAGCGGAACTGGGCGGCCCCAGTGTCATTGAACTGTTAACATAGCTAGGCTATTTACATGTACATGTAGCAATTACAAATTGGATTTGTTTAGTGCTTTGAGTAGATAATTGATTACCGGAGGGTACCACATTGATGTGGTTCAGTAATATCAGTATAAATTGTTAATTTAGTACATATCAAGTGTTCTTGTATTGCAATAACATTATATCATATAACGGTTTATATTATAGATTGGAAATCAACTTGTTAGCTAATATACGGTTATCTTGGCTTGAATTTATGTACTTACAAGCATGTATACAAGTGCATAGTGGAATGTGCATTCGGGTTTGTGTGTATTGTATACACCAAATATAATTTAAATTTGGTAATATAGAATTAGGTAGGAACCTATTTGTTTGTTTAGTATTGACGGACAGTACATACATTGGTAATTGGGAATTAATTTTGCTAATTAAATTCTATTTATAGGTAGGGTACCTATTGAGCAGTGCTTCTGTATTTTGTGCCGTGTCAGGGTGTTTGCTAAATAGTTTTTATTTATACATTTCCCGGTTCATTGCGGCATGATGTCCAAGTCTCACAAGGCTGCGTTGGCGAAAGAGCTCCGCTGGTTTACAACCGTCCAGGGATTGCTTTCTCGTTCGGATCGCGACAATGCAATCCTGGAGAGAGCCGAGCGGATGCATCAGCGGCTGGCTGATGCAGAGGCGGCTGTGGCAGCACTGCAGGAAAGTGACGAGCCTTTGAAGAGGTATGTTACGGATTTAGCTCAGATAATGGAAATTTATGATGATGTAACTGAGGCGGCCTCCATGATCAAAAAGCGACAATCGGGCAGCCCGGTTGTTAGCGCACCTAGACCAACAGATGGCGCCACTGGTAAGATGCTGGTTATAAAGTCAAATATTGTTGCTGATCTAAAGAGGCAAAATTCAGGAGGTCCTGTAGTTGTCACGCCTCAACCGGTAGATGGCGTGTCTAGTAGTTTGGCTAATTTAAAACTAAATAAATTTAATGGGAAAATTCAAGAATGGGTTTCTTTTAAAAATATGTTTAATTCATTAGTAAATTCTAGGGTAGATTTATCAAAGGGGCAAAAGATGGCATATTTGATGTCAACATTGGAGGGCGAAGCAAGGTCGCTCATCCAGCACCTCAGGGTAGAGGATGATCATTATGATATAGCGTGGGGCTTATTAAATGATAGGTATCAGAACATGCGCTTACTGGCGGATGCGCATGCGTCTCAATTGTTGACGTTACCTAGGGTAACCGACTGGGCACAGCTGAGGCAGCAATTACTAACTCCGGTCACTGTGGCGTGTAATGCCCTTAGAACATTAGGTTTACCGGTGGACGAGTGGTCGTTTTTACTCGTTCACATTATTTTAGGTAGGTTGCCTAATGATGTGAGGTCACGTTTTGAGCGGGTGTCCGCAGAAAAAGATGGCAGCACTGTGCCTAAATTTACGGACTTAATGACGTTTCTTGAATATGAAGCTAGGGTAGCAGAAACCTCACAACCGGACTTGGCGCCATCTGGGGCGCAATCACTTTCGTCTGCTGGCTCATTGGAATGTGAGGAGCCCAGACAACCGCAGCAGTCGCGGGGGCGCGATATGACGCGTTTATCGGCGGTCGCCGTGGTCGAGAGGTCATCGACCTGTTTACAGTGTGGCCATACGGGGCATGACCTGCTGAGATGTCAGCAGTGGCGAAACCTGCACGTCACCGAGCGGCGACGCATAGTGAAGCGTAAGAGCCTATGTTTCGGTTGCTTGGGCAATCACTTCGAACGTGATTGTCCCGCGCCACGACGTTGCAGTGTTTGTGAGGGGCCTCACCATTTATTGTTGTGTGCCAACAGATCTGAAGCGGCTTCACCGGTCCCGCAGCGACGGAGCCCTACGGGCGGGGGTGCTTCAGGGAGAACTCCCCCCCCCTTGGACAACGGGGGTGCGTCAGGGAGAACTTTTTCCCCCTCGGTCCAGGGAAGGCTTGCTGTCGGGCAGAGCTCCCCTCCGTCGGAACGGAGGACTGCGGCGCGAGGCGCGCCCCCTCACCGGGAGGTGAGTTATGTATCTGCGCGTGGACCCGTAGGGGGCTTGCCTACGGGCTATCACACATATGGCCATGTTGTGAATTGGGCCCCTACGGGCGGGGGCCAATTGGAGTTGGCAAGGGCTAGGCCCCCCCTCCCCGCGCCAGTTTTGGTGCCAGCTGGCATAGAGCACCGTGTTAAGACGGAGTCACGTGGTTACTCACCGCCGTACCGCGAGTACCCGCGGTTAGAGTACCACCCGCCGTACTCAGGGAGAGTTGGAGGCTACGCTCCCCCCATGGTGGGGATGTGCACGCGTCAGCCGTATTACTGCCAGTGGACTGGTCCTGCACTCCACAGGTGGGGTAGCCTGTAACTAGCTTGTTCAAGCCATGAGTACGGAACCGCGGACGGTTCTGTTGCCTACCGCGATGGCTCGCGTCTAGGGCCCCAGGGGGGATTGAGTTAGGGTAAGGGCCCTCCTCGACTTGGAAAGTCAAGTGGCGCACCGATTAGTTTTGAACCTGGAGATTTCGTCGGTGCCGCTCTTAGGTATTGGTGGACTGGAGTTGAATCAGCGGCTGCAGCCATGGTTATAGACAATATTGTCGGCTGGCAGCCTTCTTTGGACCTTCCTCCGTTCATAATATCATGCACGTCAGGTCTGCATCTGGCAGACCCACGTTTTGTCATCCGGCCCCAGTCGATGTTTTCCTGGGCGCGGATTTGTTAGGATGGATCCTATTTGGTTTTTAAAAGACTCTGGGTTCTTCTTCATTGGTGGAGGTATCCACAATCTTGGATATTCGATATTTGATTCGATACTTGGATTATTATGTTCGAACTTAGGAAATGGCTTTCAAATGAACATATACTGTTTGCAGATTTGGAGGATCCCAATATGATGGTGGTATTATGTTGAAATACCAACCAGTCAATGATATTCATATATTTTGTCCCCAGCCGTGAGTGCAGAGGAGCGTTGGAGCGCATTGGTACACGGTACGTGTACTTCAGGCGGACCTCATCAAGTTTAGACTTCGAGTTCTGCGCGAGGATCACGCCAGGCTGAAGTGAGCGGTTGCTCGTTTGAATCCTTTCACGGATTATGAAGGACTTCTGCGTTTCGGAGGCTGATTTTGGAGAGCTGACCTGCCATACGGAAGTCTTCATTCTTTGCTTCTACCCAAGACGGACCTTTGGTAAATTTGTTGGTGTCGGATTGACACATACGTAAAGCGCACGGGGGTTTTTAGCAATCGCAACGCTCGGGTTGTGAAAGCGTACCTTGTGTATTTGTGTGCTTGGCCACCAAGGCCGTTCACTTGGCAGTGGTATCAGCTTTGACTACGGAGGCCTTCGTCGCCGCGTTGGATCGTTTCGTGTCGCGTAAGGGTTTACCTTCACTTATTCGCTCCGACAATGGCACAAACTACAAAGGTACTGCTAACTATCTAAAAGATATTGATAATTTTTTGTTTTGTAAATAACTATGCTAGTTTAAGTTAAATCTTCGCTCGGAAAGGGGTAACTTGGCGGTACAGTCCCCCAAATTGCCCTCACTGGGGAGGGAATTTTTTGAAGCTGCCGTCAAGTCGGCGAAGACCCACCTCCGCTGCGTTATTGGGGAAACTGTTCTAATTTTTGAGGAGCTTGCCACTGTGTATTGTAAAGTGGAAGCGGTCCTCAACTCTCGTCCTCTCTGTGGTCAGACAGGACTGAGCATCCTAGGGAAGGAAATTTAATTCTTTTGAAGGATATGAACTTGCTATCCTTGTTTTGGCGCCGGAGCCGTATATTAAAGTTGTTTTGGCGGAGACGGAACTCCACGCGTCGCAGAGGTGTTGGTCGAAGGTTCGATTTTGTGACGAGCCATGACAACTTTCTCCCGTCTCCCGGTTGTATGAGCTAGTGGACTGATTGCTCAGCCCAGAGCGGGGGACTGTTCAGAATAAAATGTATATTTCGGAACGCATCCATCAATGGTCTATATATTTTGTCTATGGACTTGGAGCTGTCAAAAACGAGGGACGTGGAATTTTCTTGGTATAGATCGCGGACGATTTTAATATGTGTTATTAAGGGCTTAACCCAAGGGAAATCGGTGCGGACATCGTAAAGAACACAGTATTCGATCAAGGGCTGAAGATATTTTGGCGTGAAGGCCACTTTTGAGTGTATTTCCTGTGTGTGTGAAATAACCTATATCCACGCGGTGTGCGACAAGTGGACTTGTCATTTACCATTTTTTCTGGGTTCGGATGCATCCTGGGGTAGGAGGTTTGTGTTTAGATTCATCGTGGAAGGTGATCTACGTGTCACGGCACCGACACGCCTTGGTCTCCGCAGCGAAGGGTCTTCGTGCGAGGACTACTTGATGAGGTCATCATACAACTGTCTGGTAGGACATTTTATATTAAATATTAGAATATAAGATACTTGTATACTATAAATCTGGGACAGCTATGGGCCCCTGCTCCAGCTGCAAGTATCGCCCTTTAGCATACAATTAGTGGTGTCTGAGCGTGGTTATGGAATCCTCGCACTAGTGACGCTGATACCCGTCACTAGTCAGTATTACCATTTTTTGTAAGCTACAATTTGTGGTAGCAACGAGCGTTTATATCAAACATGAAGTTTATGTAGTTCATCGCCTTCGTTACATTCCTGTTCGACTTCGCTTTCTTTTATAGTCTATCAAATCTTAGATCTTCCTGGATAACGTTTTTATTTCCTCATATTTTTCTTCTAGATAATTCAGGTCCACTATTAAATTTTCTACCTGGTTCTCTTCCACCTTTTTTTTGAGTTCTCTTTGCTTTCAGGGCCTAGAGCAGGGATGGCGAAGCTTTATGAATCAACGCGTCATTTTTCTAAAGAAATATTTAATGAGGTCATAGACGTGCCGACAAATAATTTTGACTAAGTGATTATTAGAAAAATAATGTAGCTAAATACTATCAACTCGAAACTTCATATAAACTTTTTAACTTTAAACTTAAGTGCGAACGGTTTCGATTGGTGGCGTGCCCGAAATATTTTGTTACGTGCCACTAATGGCACGCGTGCCATTGGTTCGCCATCGCTGGCCTAGAGGATAGATCCTTAAAAATTGCTTTGAGGCACAAGAACAGCAAAGGGATTGTCGGCAAAATTTTCTTTTTCGTCACGGTCGCCATTTGTGGGGAATCCCCAAAATAATAAAAATAAGATATTATTAATTATAATTCACCGACCATATCACCGTTTAAAGAAGTAAACATATTCATATTTAAATAACTAGAAAATATCTGTTATTCTTGTGAAAGAGACGAAATTTGTCATTACCAAGCCATAGATTACTGGAGCTAGTCCACAAAATAGGTACTCATTTGTCGAATCCACATCAGCCCTCTTGAATAGGCGCAACTCGAAGCGTCGCGAATCCAACCCATATTCAACCAGTTTATAAAAAATAAGTATAATAGGCAACGTCAAGAACGTCTAAAGGCTTTTGAGTCGAAAATCCTCCAGAATCTGCTTTTTGTCTAAAACAACAACGAACAAACTAATTTTAACTAATTTTAATTTTATACGCATGTTTTTATACCCCCTGTTACGCATGTTTTCGTCATCAAATTATCCCCACCAAACAACTATTCAGACCGGTGTATAAAAGATGAGTTCCGGGCGGCAGCTCGTCATTTGCTGTTGAGCGGTCGGGCGGACTACACATCCCGAGGATGCCTCGTTTAGAGGCGAAACACGTATCGATAAGTTTTCTTGGTTGTTATTTAAGATTGCTTTATTTTGTGCTCGTACTGCTTGCTTTCCTTGTGCATGTTTTATGCGGGAGGGCGGACGGTGCTTGAGTTTGCATTTTGAATAGCATGGTAAGACTGTTATTGCAATAATATTGCAAATTATTAATATATCCACAAATTCATGATGTACTTCCGCAAAGTAACGCCTTTTTCAATAAATTTTTTTATACTTATGTTTTATTAACTGGTTGAATATGGGTTGGATTATTGTTAAAGTAAATACTATTATTTTTAACTATATCAGTTAATTTTATAAATAGACGGCGTTGCTCGCGTAGATCTCGTTTCCCGTGGGAATTGCGAAAAATCCGATCTTATTCCTTGTCTATATTATAAAGGGAACCTCTATTCAAAATTTCAGCTTTCTATCTCGAAGGGCTGGGCGTTGATGAGCCATTCAGTGAGTGAGTCAGGACTGCTCTAAATATAGCCATACATGTATAACCTGAACTTTGATCAGACAACTTCATTGTCTACATCAATGAGGCAGACTACAAAGGTGAACACGAATTTTAGTGTGGTCTTTAAAATAATTTTATTCATTTATAAGTAACAGTAACAACATGTATATTCACTGCAGTAACCGGAGTCTGAAGAAAGTATAGACCATGCATTGCAATTGACTGAGTTTTTATTGTAATAATTTCAGAAACTTTCTACGAAAGGATCCGCCATTCGACAGTTCAGCGAGAAGGCTGTAAAAATCATTCACCCATAAAATGAAATATAGGTTAAGTCGGTTTCTCTCAAAAACTCATTCAGAGTACCGTAATCTCGTCCTTTTATTTCGTAATTTCTTCTTACCACCAATTTTGAGCAGTCGTTTAACATTTTAGGGCTCGTTTTATGATCTTGTACTGATGGACATCCTGTTTTATTTCTCGTTTCAACTGAGAGATGGCTCACCTTACTGTCATGCTTCGTATTGTTGCTACCTCTTGCATCAACTTACTCCCGTCTCATAAGTTGTTTGTGATATTCACATTGGATTCGATGTCGTATTTGCATTAGCCTGTTTTCATAGTCAAGAAACATATAGGTATAACATAAAGTCCTTTAATTTGTACGTTAGAATAAAGGCCTGTGAGAACAATGCGAAAAGCTTTGTTAGAGTTTTCGCGGGCGGCTCGGGTATTGTCGGGGCGGTCCGGGAGCCGTGCGCCCACGCAACCTCCAGCGCCTTGTCCATGTCAACGGTACAACGTTCTGCCGCTTAAATATCTTACTTTCACAATTGTAATAAGCCAACGTCAAAAACTCATCATGTCGAATAACAATAAGCCACGCGGTACGTTTAGGCGTTTCGTTTACTATCCTATAATTAAAGGTTTCGTAGAAACTTTATTCATGGTTTAGTTAATTTGAACGGTAAAGAAATCTAATTTTTCAACAATTCATTTACTATGACGTGTCGAGGATTGTCTGCTCATATTGAGGCTTGTACAATGTTGTTCATTATGAGCTTTCTGAGTCATTCTCATTTCGTACATTATTTATGTCTGAAAATATGGATACTAAAATTAAACTCTTTTTTTTGCAAATATATAATATTGCTCATAAATATGTAACATTATTGATAAAACGTTGTAGATATACATATATGATGACTAGATACCGTTGTTTTCACGATAACAAATCAATTTGCATCCTGTCAATAACATTGACATGACGTTGGAATGTTCCATCTCTATCTTTCGGAGGCTGTCATCATCAGATCGTCGCCCTCGTCTCTCTGTCGCCTAGATATGCATGTACACAGTCATCTAGTTATCTATGTATGCATATAGAGTTAAACTTTCGTTTTGATCCGAACAATGGCGTTGACTTCGCGGGAGTTTGTCAAGTCAGCAGGACAAGCCGTGAATTATAATAGTGTGAAAGTTCAAGAGATTAAAACTTTAATCGACTTTCTATGTTACAACACTCTAAGCTTTTTAAATGTCACAATTCATTGAACTTTTGCAAATGAGGCAGACATTCAGAGCAATCAAAGTGCAGTGTGCACTTACATTCGTCATGCTGGCAAACTAAAGCTCGGTCGTTCTTTCTTTTTGTATGTATCTACTGAATATGCTGATGCGAAGAGGTCTTTGTTCGTGCCTACTCAAAGAACGTACACAGGTGATTATAAACAACAGCTCGAAGACGTCTGCAACAAGAGGGGCGGGGAGCGGGGAGCGAGACAGCTCCCCGATACGCCCGCTTCCTCCGAAGAACAAGTGACTGAACTAATGAAGCTCGCTCATCTAAATATTCATGAGCCGCCCCAGCCCGTGCGTGCTCGCACCCAAAACTGGAAGCTTTACCGTCATAGAACACCTACAAAAGGGACACGAGGATATGCATTCATACCAAACAAAGCGATACACGCGTGAGGAGACAGATACAACCGCTTCTTAATTGCCCATCCGGAGATCTCGAGATGCAACTTTGTAGCAGCTATAGCGTTGACCGGCCATTTCCATTTTGACATTACACTAATGATTGAACAATGATGAAGCGGACTGTTCATTGTAGATTGCAAATCGGCTTGGAGGTCGCGTGGTCCGCGTGAGACATGAATGGCTCATAAACACCGTGATTTACTGAACACACCTGAGATTTGCGGCGTATTAATCCACTGTCGCTGACCGGAAGAAACCACGAGCTTGCAAGTTTATAGAGCTCTATACATAGAGCAGATACATCATGAAGTTCAGAGAAAGCTTGCCCAAACGAACAGTGCCGGTTGGGAAAAGCTTATTCACGAAATATGTGGCTCGGCAAAAACTCGCGGTGTGTGTGATATTAGGGTTCCGTACCCAAAGGACAAAACGGAGCCCTGTTAATGCCGCTCTGCCGTCTGTCTGTCTGTTCGTATGTCATGTTGAGTTACAGACCTGAAATTTGGCTATTTTGTGTTGAATGTCGATCCAAAACCGAATATTGAAAAATATTTTTTTTTTACAACGTAGTTCCTCTTACGTTAGAGACACTTTGCGAACGAGAGCTAGGCCGAAAAAAGTGTAAAACTTCGACCGTCACTACACTTTTGGTACAATTTTGTCTATGTACGAGGTATAGGTATGTTACTGCAAAAAAGACGTGTGGCGTGCGCGTCAGTACTTAGTGAAAGGAACTTCGATTTTTTTTATTACCCTGGCATGTGGGGTCTACCTAGAGCTCATTGAGTAGAGTAACTACCTACCTATATTGTTTATTCTTTTTTATCTTCGAAAATAAATCAATTGGATGGAGACCGTCGAAATTGTCAGTTTTAGACCATTTTTGTTACGAGGCCCATCTCAAAAACTAAACTAGTTAAGAATTTGAAATTTGTGTTTGTTTCGTACCAGTACTGAATTTAAACAACAAATACTGAAAACTCATAATGTAGTTTGTAAGCTAGTTAAAACCAACAATCATTTTTCCATTTTCCTTGACTTTTCCCAAAACTGACGAAATACGGAACCCTAGGTAGTCTGACTCGCACTTGACCGGTTTTATTTCACATTATTGCGACCAAACTGAGGTTAAGCACTTTGCGTACAGCAAAAGATCATAACTTGTAATAAGTTGTCATCTTTATCTTATTAACCGCTAATGTTTGCAAAAAAAACCGCTTTTAGGTTGATAATGCTGCGCACGGGTGATGGGACTCCCACTTTAATTCCGATCAGTTTCATATACAAGGAGCGACTATACTGGACACTATTTTCTGCTACGACTATTGAAATAAAGCGAAAAAATATATATATGTCTTCCCATAGAGTTTTCTAGTAAGTATTAAAATATAGTAAGGGGATTTAAATTTAGTAATTCCTATACCTTACCTACATTACAAATCCCTTTCCACTCGGTATTATAATCTACCGCTACAACCTGTATTCCTTATCTTTATATATAGTCTGTCCCTGGTTAGTATGCATATCCGAAAGGGGGTGAAACTAGATCAAAATATATGGACAAAATCCTCCACCTGAGCGTCTTTGTATGGGACGCGAGCGCAGTGCATTGTGTTAACCGCTCGTAGAAATAAATGTTTTCATGATAGAGAACATTGCAATATTTGTTGTTACCAATGTAATAGAATAGAAAATGATAAATATGAAGAAAAATATGCTGCAATGTGAACATTATTTTTATTTAAAAAAATCTTTTGTGATAATGGTAGTTGATTATAGGTTGTGTTTGATTTCATATGCAACGTCTATTTTAAGGATGTTAACAGATTTTATCTAGACGTAGAATAAAAGTTTTGACATATTTTATACATAGTCCTTGGTAGGCAACAAAAATTTTAAAACTTAAATCTTCTAATATTTTTTTCCATATTTTGTCGATAACATAGGATCTAGTTCCATCCCCTTTCGGACGTGCACTCTTACGAGGGACACACTGTATAAAAGAATACCCTGATTCACTTCACTGACTGACTGATCTATCAACGCCCTGACCAAACGACTGGACCTAGGAACATGAAATTTGGACTGTACAAGGTTAAATAATATTAGTTGGCGAAACTCAAAACATTACTAGTCTATATGAACAACTGTTTGTATGCGAGCTAAGCGAAATTCGCAACTTTTTTTCTCTTCTTCCCATACAAAATGCCCCAATCAGCTGACTGGACCAGGACCAGTATGGAAAGGTGAAAATAAATTTTAAGAATTTCGCTTAGCTCCCATACAAACAATTGTTCATATAGACTAGTACTAGTGGCGTGCACAGAACTTTTTGCTGGAAAAGCAAGTAATTGGTCAAGAACAATAATAAAAAAAATATGAAAAAATTTAAATATCACTTTGAAAAAAAAATTTTTGTATGACGCCAGGGTAGACAATGTCTACCCTAGAGTGAAAATTTCCTATACAAACTTTTTTTTTTCAAAGTGATATTAAAATTTTTTCATATTTTTTTTATTGTTGTTCTTGACCAATTGCTTGCTTTTCCAGCAAAAAAGAAGGGATTTAAGGAAATTCCCACGGGATTGGGAAAAACGGGATCCACACGAGCAACGGGGCGTCCGTCCGCTAGTAGAAATTAGGAGTGGGTCGTTGCAGGTTTTTCCCGCAACGAGGCGAGACTGTTCTGTTTTGTCCTGCGATATAGAGTTGCGATTCAAAGAGTTACCATTAACCAAATTCGAAAACAAACTTCATGATTTGCTAATAAAGGGCAGTTTTTATTCCTTTAATGAGTTTTTCGATTATAGGGAAAATTTGAAATGGAAATAATAAAAATCTATTTCCGAAATTTTGTATAGGTAGTATAAATTGATAGTTGCACATTATACTTACTATGATATTGATATGACATATAATTGACACGAAACTGTACCTGTAAATATCATTCATAAATAAATTGTAGTTGACTTCATTGAATTATATTAGTATGTTGTATTATTATAATTGTAAGTAATTTAACATTTGTACGCCATAATCGGCAAAAATTTTTTTAGCACTATACATACTGTAACATCTTTATATTCAACCAAAAATCATACAAATAAATATTTTTGATTTGATTTGATTACAGAGAAGTCTCAAAACTATAGTTGCAGTGGCAACTAGTTTTCAGTACTAGTTTTCCTTTAGTGGACCGGTTTATGCATTGAACTATTGGAACCAAGGGACCCGAATGGTTTTATTATTATCCCCAGTTGATAATTAAGTAAACTAAAATGCTATATCTTAATTTTAATGGAGATATAAGGAGACTAAGATATATTGAAGATGTGTTGGCAAAAACTAGTCTCATTTTGCGACTACTTTATCAGACGATGAAAAACGGTTGCATCGTTCCCGTCAGAAAAACAGTAGCGAAAAGTAGTCCGTTGCAAGAACGCCCACTTCTAGTATAAATATAATTATCTTCGAGGTTCACAATGTAGATATATCTATAGGTATATAAAGCGTATCGCACGCAAATGTTGTAAAAAATGACATTAAAGCATGGGTGGCGGCGCTCCAGCGAGCGGGAGATATAAAACCTCTTATCTTTATTATCTCATTGAAAAACTAATGTAAAACGTACACAAAGAAAATAATATTTATGGCTCTGATTTATGGGAAAAATATATTATTGTTGGTGTCGTATTTTAGTGTAAGGTGTATCGTAAACCGTGACCGTGTCGTATCGGACTTTATTCAATCCATTTCCATCCAAGCAATAGTGAATATTCACAAATTGCCTTAGTTTAATGACTTACCTACTCATTTAGTCCCCGTAGTATGTCCATGTCCATGTAGTATGTCCATGCTCATGTAGTATGTCCATGTCCATGTAGTATGTCCATGTCCGTAGTCCATGGGCCAGCCAACATGTCGGTATACAACGTGAAATTTAAGCCATTTTGTTAACGAAAACTGGTGATAGTACTCGTCCATATGAACAACTTTTACTATGAAGCCAACCCTGAAATCGTGAAAAAAAAATCAGCTGTTTCATACATTTGGGTCGAGTAGGTATTTAACTTTTCTATGGAACAGCTGATATTTTTTCTTACGATTTCAGGGTTGGCTCCATAGTAAAAGTTGTTTATATGGACAAGTACTATCACCAGTTTTCGTTAACAAAATGACTTAAATCTCACGTTGTATAGGTAATGTGGGGGTACAATTCTCCTTGTTACCGCAGTCCATCAAACGGTTTCTCTATGTCGTGTCGCAGAGACAGGTTACCTGAAGATGTTCATCATTTTTTGTATGAACTTTTTTTCTGGAACCTATCGTATGAAATGACGGCTCGTTGTGAGCTTATTGTAAAAATATACTACTCGTATATGTATTTAAGCCGTATGAGTTCTAAAATACAAAAAATTATTTTCAAAAGGCCCTAAGTTTTGGGTCCTCCCAGGTAGGAAACGGCTGAAGGATTTTTTTTTCAAGCAATTCTTTATACTTATAGGATATAACACACATTTACCGTAAATATTATTTTCTTATGATTGAGAAATATTTATTATGCTCTTGAAAACTAGGTAACTTTTCATCGTGCTTGTGAGAACACAATGTACAATTCGCTAGGTGTAATGTAAAGTTTTATTTGAAAAGGTAAATATAGCAACAATAAGGACCGACACGCGTTTCTCGCTACAGCAGAATGAAATAGCTTGCATTAATTTTATAGAGGGCAAGCCGCAAATCAACGATCGTAAGCGTACAATGTATGTACAGTCACCACAAACATGTATTAAGGATATATAAAATATATATTTATTGATTGATGGATGCGGATGAGGAGAAAGCGGTGTGTCAGTATCGTAACATATGGAAATATATAGTCTCTGCCTACCCCTCTGGGAGACAGCGTGAGTAAATGTATGGATGTATGCATATATAGAGGTATTTATGAACATGAATTACGAGTGTTACTCACAAGAAGTTTTTACCTAAAAAATATTAAATTAACAAATAAAACTTATTTAAAACTTGCATTCTCCTATCTTGTAGTTTTATCAGAATATACTTGATCGATAATCACAAAAAATGTGTAACATATATCTCAAAATAAACTTAGAAAAATATGAAGTTGATGGTCGTGATTGTCGGCACTTGGTGGAACTTATGACACATTGTGATTAAAATACACTTGTACTTACTTGTCCACTTTATAGTATTGTTACTTTTAACCTGACCGGTTTCGCTGTATAAGCATTTTCAAAGGTTTTATAGATATTAAAATTGAATTTTTTAGTTTCAAATTTTATTAACAACAAACTTAAATAACATAAATAATACTTAAAATATACACTAACTACAAAGAATATAATAGACTAAACTAAATGAAAAAAATTGTTTAAATCGCTGCCGCAGGGGAGGGTCCCCAGCAGGCTGGTTGCGTTGTTATACTGCAAAAAGAATCATAAATTGTACGGGAACAACAACAATAACATCTCATTTAATTTTAATATCTATAAAACCTTTGAAAATGCTTATACAGCGAAACCGGTCAGGTTAAAAGTAACAATAATATAAAGTGGACAAGTAAGTACATGTGTATTTTAATCACAATTAGAAAAATATTATTTCACTTACATAAAAAAGGCTAATAGAGAAGGCGAGACGTACCGCAATTCACTCGATGACGATTACATTATTATTATGAGTAGATTATTCAAAGATTCACTAAGCAAACTTACCAGGTGATGAAAGGGCTATTGTTTTTTTTTTTTTTATTAATTTCTATATAACGAAGCAAAACTATGAAAATAGAGCCCAGAAATTATCGGATATTACATACGTATATCTCATTGTATCTCCTCCAAGGAGAAGTTAATTTAAGAAGAGCTGAACAAAACGAGGTGGGCACGACAATTAAGTTTATAGCGTGTTGTCTCTTGGAAGCTAAAATAAATATTACTTGAGAATTCCCAAAATGGCAAATAAGAAATGTTTCCTTGTAGTTGAAGCCGACAGTACAGACGGCGCGCGCCGTCCATCGCGCGAGGCACCTCGCGCGACAATACCCTGCGACTTGCAACATTTTTATACGACCCCATCAATTTGCTAGCAGACTTTCCTTCGCCGTTCGCCACATAATTAATTGAACAAGTGCACTTCTAAATTTTATCGAGACAGATTTACCACACTAGTGCTCAATAAATTGTCAATAAAGTGTGTACAGTTCTGTCCAATCCCGGAGGGTTTAAATGGTTATACTTTTGTAGTGCGTTGATTAGATGTAAAACGGATAATGCCTATACATAAAAATATTATTACACAAAACGGGTACCTTAAATGGAGACTCATAAATCTGAAAGATTATTTCAATCAGGCTTATTTACGTGCTGGAAATGTCATCTATTATTTAAACAAGCTCTTCTGCATGCGCTTGCGAAACTTTTTGCATGTAACCCATCGTCACTGTTCATTACATAAGAACCTTACGTTAAATATCAATGGATGCGTCCTTTTATCTCTTCCGAGAACTTACATTTTTCATGCACATAAATTAATATACATATTTTCTCTTATGACGGACTGTGATCGATCGGTTTTGTTTCAAAACAGCGTACTTTACCAAGATATTAAATTATACCCTTTTAAAATGCACGGTTCTCTCGCAAGTACAACATGCAAAACGTGGAAGGAATTAATGCTATACTATAACAATTCAGTTTTGTAACTGACATGTGATTGAAAATACCAACAGTGAAGGTCCGTGGAAGTGGTGTTCGTTAGGTTTGAGGTCTGCCGATGGCTTCGTTCGATATTTGAATATTTGTTAGTTATTCAAAAATATTTGCCCTCGATATTGTGGTCTCGGCGTGAGCTATTATTGCGCTGCAGAGGAATTCCGCCGCAGCTAACCGCTGATTGACATCTATTTGGGTTTTTAGCTTTAGAGGGGAATAATCCACTCTTTACTGTGTGAATTTGTTCAAAGATATTGATATTGTACCCAATAAAGGGAACAAATTAAAGCTTTACAGTACCAAGTCGACATTTGTAGTGTAGCGCGCCAATTAACTTACCTCAGTTAAGATGTTCCACAATTAACGAAAGTGAAACCTACAATAGCCAATACGCCATCAATAAATTACTATTTAATGATATTGGATTCAGATACAAATACACAATTAAACCTACTTATGTAAACGTATATTTCTTCCTTCGCACATTGAATTTGCATTAAATGGCCGCGCTACGGCTACCGCAACAACAATATTCTTGGTCCAGTTTATTAGTTCCGTATATCTGTGTCTGTCGTCTGCGGTCTGCAGTAGAGATAGCTGGCGTCCACTGTCTCAATAGATAACATTGTCGCCATTAACATGATAGAGGGATGATTTTTATGTCGGTCAGCGCGCATTAAGTGTGCGACCGCCATGTTTATCGAGCCGTAGATTCAGATCAGCCGCCATTAGCGGGGCTGTGCCTGCGACGTCTCCGATGAGAAATCGTTCACGCAGTGCCATTACAGACTATAATGTAAAGTAAAGACGATTATCTAAATTCAAAGAAAGATTAATTCGTTCGAGTGGAGCGTCGACTAAGTAACAGGCGCTTTGAGTAGGTCTATACGGACTGGTTTGCTTGTATGCTGCCACTTGGTGGTTGGATCCGCATCTGCGATTTTGTATATCTGGGTTATGTTATTGTTATCTAAATCAATCAATCATCAATACATATAATAAGAGTACTTTTCTTCAAGAGTACTTTTCACACCGTGCGTGTCTGTACATTGAAGAAAAGTAATAAAAGTAGATGGAGGTGACTAAATAAGTAATCAGTGATTTTTAGAATTCTTTTCTGTCTGTCTGTCTGTCTGTCTGTTTGTTTGTTCGCGCACATCTCCGAAACTACTGGACGGGTATTCTTGTAATTTTCACATGTGGGCAGAATTTAATTTGGAGCAGAGTATAGGTTTTGTTTTATTAAAATCGGAGGTTGGAAGAAAAAGTTATCGTCATTTAAATACTTTTGCAATTTACTTTTCTACTGTGTTAGAAGTTACATAGTAAATAATAATTACTAGCGTTGAAGGCTTATAGACGTCACGAACGATTGTTTAAAAGACGTATACAATTTTAGTACATAAAAAGTCAACAGATGGCGATGTTCATTATTAGAACGAATATTTGATTTATTTAATTTACATAAACAGCGTCATCTATTTAGTAAGGTTTTAATGCGAAATTAGTTGCAGCAATTGTATAACAGATGGTGATATCTTCTTTGATAAAACGGGTTAGGTACTACAATAACTGAAAATTGTAAAACTTAGTATACTACTTATTAATTCTATTAAAATACTGTAAAAGAGCTGTCTGTCTGTACATTGATGATATCCCAAAAAAAACAGCGGTGTAGGATAATGACACAAAAAAAAATTGACGGTATTTCTTGCATCACGCAAAAACGATTGAACCGGTTTTGATGCGGTTAACTATTCGATCCTCACCAATGAAGCATGGGTTACAAAGAAAAATGGTAGGCAGATCGCTAACTTATTATCTAATTGAAAAAACTGGTGTTCTTTTTATTGCGGGATTCCCAATGGATTACACTGTGGCCTCATTATCTTCTACCGTGCGGACGAAGTTGCCGGAAACAGCTAGTGTAAAATAAATCTTTGAAGACAAATTGAATTTTGAGTATTTACACTTATATACCTATATCTTGCATTTTATTCCATTTTTAGATAACATTTTTGCAACATTTCACCTCGTCCCGGAGAAAGCTCAGTGTTAGCCGCGAACATGACACGTGTCGGTAGTCAGAAGGGTAATTAGTGTAGGGTGTCGATGCGGTCGCAAACAACGGTCCTATACCTGATTACCTGCAGTCAGTGCGCCGGTCCTGCCCTGGATACGGTTACAGCGGCCCACCGCCGCGGCTCAACCGGAACGAAACCCAACCCCATAGTACGAGAGCTGCTGAGAATCAAAATGGAGTAACATTAGGCAAGCACAGCTTTCTCCTTCTCTAAGTAGTTCTGAATGAATTAATTAATAAGAAAATCTAAGAATGGCTTAAAGATATTTTTTAACGTAATTTGTTACAGATCTATATTAAAGACGGCAATGAGGCAAATATCTTTTTACTGATTTCTGCACCCTGCAATTCCCAGGACATATTGTTGGAAATGTGAAGCCCCAAGTTTATGTAAGTAGGGTGCCATTGAGCAAACTGAAGATAAAGTGGAGAATGGAGATATCAGTTTTGTCTATCAGAGCTCTGCTCCCAACATCCCCCACCTGCGTCTAAGGTGGGTTCGCAAGTAGACCGAATTTCATAGTCCACACACTGGCCCGATCAAGATCGGAAGAAAGCTTATGTATGGAATCCAGTAAACCATCTTGCTTACAAGACAAGTGTAACTGAAAGTCATCAGCATACATGTGGTAAGAATAGAAATAGACCACGGAAACTAGAGTATTGATACATACAGAAAATAGCAATGGGGAAAGTACACCTCCCTATGGGACCCCAGCAGTAATGTTACACCACTCGGAATAAGTGTCACAATACGTATACGCTGTTTACGCCCACAGAGATATGACTAAAACCACTCAGCAGCTGTTTCCGATAAGTTAGCGAACGTAGGATAGCCAGAAGGATATCATGGTCTACACCAGGGGTCGGCAACCTTATGACATAGGAGGGCCACAAATGTTACCAGAGGATCAGCGAGGGCCGCATATAATAAATAACGTATTAGTCAATTTCGTGTCATATTTATTGTACTTTAAAATATAATTTATTATTAAAATGTAATGCGATTTTTGCGGCTGGATTTGACTTGCATTTTAGACGTTGAAATGCGCAGTATTAGGTCAAAATGTGCATCCATTAACTGAGAATAATGCTTGCTTTTTCGTTAGTTCAAAATAGAAAATGTCTGCTCACACAAATATGTACAACCAAACACAGTTATCATGCAGCGATTGGAAACCTTGAGGGCCGCACCGAAGTGGTTCACGGGCCGCATGCGGCCCGCGGGCCGCCGGTTGCCGACCCCTGGTCTACACAATTAAATGCACTACTAAAATCAAGGAGACTTATAATACGAGTATAATATTTGTCGGATGGTGGCTTCGTTAAGTGCGAAATTAAATGTATGGGGAGGGGTTGAAAAGTGTCGATTAAGACCATCCTTATCCAAAGAAGGTCTTGTCGACACCTTTCAAAGCCTAAGGAACGAAGAAAGTGCCAAAGATTGTTGGGGTTACACTATTCAATGGAAGAATGAATATGTGAATATGTTTACGTTTGGCATTTATAATAATCCTACAAACCAACAAACCAAAAGTCCCGCTATCTTTCAATCATGTTTGTGTTTTCTTATTCAGAGAGCTAAGAATTAATACAACTATAAGTATGAGAAAACTGGACTTGCGTAAATTTACTCCATTTTGATGATAACCAGCTTTCATACTACTGATACATACATACGTCTGGTCCGCTACTACGATTGCTTACATTTCTTTTAGAGCGATAGACTTGATTTGTTTTTATGACAATACTTATTTAGGTTTTTGTTGCTAACAATTTTATTGTTTTGGTTACCGTTTACGGCAGCCGCCACAACAAAACCAAACCGACTATATCATAAGTAGCCACTAACATATAATACGTAAATTGAAAGCAATTCATTATGATAATTTGTACTGATCATTTGTTACCATGAAAATTAATGATGCTCGAATGGTTCTCGCGTTATCGATGGAACTTCTTTTGTACTAAAACAGTATGAGTGGACGTGTATCTTGTTAAGTAACAGAATTGGCTAAGTCACGTTGAAGTTTATCGATACAGCATCGCAAAAATTGCGTAAGCTCAAAACGATTCATGTTTGGCTCGAAGTGAAGATGTACCATAGTTACTGCTCGCGGTGCGGTAACTAGGCCTCATTATCTTGTTTCCTAATGAAAAATTATAATAAGCTTTTTATCTCATTGGCACTGCAACGATTAACAAAAGGTTAACGACGTTATAATGTTATAAACATTGCTCAAGATTTTAATCGGCCCCTCTTAAAATCTTGTATTTTTTC
Source organism: Ypsolopha sequella (assembly GCA_934047225.1). Taxonomy (NCBI): domain Eukaryota; kingdom Metazoa; phylum Arthropoda; class Insecta; order Lepidoptera; family Ypsolophidae; genus Ypsolopha; species Ypsolopha sequella. The sequence continues at coordinate 13,809,209 of OW203992.1, forward strand.
TAATAGCTTTATTACAGTGCAAAACACAATTGGAAACAAGAGCAATAATAGTATTTTACGACACGAGTGCTTGTTTACGAAACGAACGAAGTGAGTTTCGTAATATACTGCACGAGTGTCCCAACGTCTAATTACGTCCAGTGTAATTACAATACAATACCATAAAAAATATCATTTTCGCATAACATTGTTTTTAATATGTTCAACTAACAATTTGACGAAAAATTTGAAATGAACACTCGTTCATGAAGTCTAAGTACGTCTGACGGTATTGCCGCTAGAGAAGCGAAGCAAAAACAAGAGCTTTTCTCAAGCCACGTCCTCTTTACTCGTCGTCATTTGTGATTGGTTCTCTAGCAGTGTTTTAATAAATTTGGCTAATCACAGCGTAGAATTACGGTGTTATAATGTAATATTATAACATCGGTCAAACAATGTAGGTACTTATTAAGAGTATGACATAGCCAAAACAAAAACCAGTTCCGGGCGTGGCTTATTCTATTTTACGATAGCGCGCGGGGGGAAATTCGTCCCGGTCTCTAAGCTCGCGTCACCATAGCAAAAATACGAATAGAGTGGACGAGGCAGGGTCAAAAGTAATACGTATTTTATTTTATCTAATTTATTAGTGTATTTCGATCATCGTCACACGGCATTGATCCTACTTGCTATCACGTCGGGACGTAAATTTATTATGGTCGGCTAAAAGTGGTTTTTTGAGTGTTTGATTTATCAGTTGACCCTCGGAACATTTCAGACACTCCTTTAGAGATACATAATAATATTGTGACGGTTAATTGTCACCATTACCCATTCTTTAAATATTTTTCACCCGTTGAGCTGGTTTTACACTTGCGGGAAAATAAATTGGACCAAAAATTTCTTTACAAAAAATTTTTACTAAAGTTGTTATTACAAAAAGTGGAAACTAACAAATATTCTCAGAAGGAATGCACCACGTCACTATCTATCTCACTGTAGCCAATATCAATTAAGCCTCTCTCATTCAACCACGTTTAACTACGTTACTATCTCATTCCAACTCATTTTAAATAGCGTCACTATTTATCTCACTCTAACGCGTGTTAAATGGCATTTCTAATGAACGTCAAATATTTTTACTGCCCGCCACTCTTTCATTCTAAATTCTAATTATTTTAAAAAATACGCAGCTCCTTTGGTAGTAAAATAGCAATAACTTTTTTTTTCAAAAGTAATACCTACACAGAAATTGCCAGATCATTTGAAAAACAATATTTGATGAGCCGTTATTTAAGACAATTTGCAAAACTAACATAGGACATTTTTTTTCAGGGTGTGGTATCGAACTAACCTAATTACAAAAAATTGCTCATAAATTGGGTTTTTATTTTTCTTCCTGATGTAACAGCATTTCAAGGTTTATTTTTGACTTTATCAATAGCATGACTATTCAGAGTTGCGCAACAAAAATTTTATTCTTAGAATTTAGAACTGGTTAGCGTTGAGTCTCAAAAATCTATTCGAATTTATAAAAGTACCATCAACTCGAAGACTATCTACTTTTTGCTGAGGTCATAATTTGATATTCTGGTCAGTCATGAGCTGGCCTACCAGCCTTCCAAGGGAAAGCGTTGAATTTTGGGACACCTGTTTACCCTTGGGATAAATCGCCAAGTGTTTAAAATATAGAAATTTATTTGTATCATAGTTTGAAATGTTCAGGTCCCTTTACGCAAAATGAAAAAACAAAACTCTTTTAGGATTAATTTGTTGTCCCTATGTTTGTCTGTTTGTCCGTTTGTCTAGGCAATTTTTCTTGGTAAAATCAATAAATGCTAATATTTACAGCCCTGTAAAATATACATATTATAACGTTTTTATGGCCTTTTGTTTAACTTTTTCATACAAATTTTCTCCTTATAGTATAATAATATTTTGCATTTGAAAGAAAGCACAGAAAGGAACTGTAGAACAAATAATGTAAAAAATATAAAACCATATCTTTCTATTCTAAAGGGATTAATAATTAACTGTTTGTTCAATGTGGCGTTAGCTTTGTTTATTTTTTTTTTCTTTGTTACAAAGATAACAAATATTTTCATACAAGGTTTTCTTTAAGGGCTATTTCTCCGAATTTGTAACAAAATATTAAGAAATAATTATAACGGAAAAGTACAACTTTTAGCTAAGACAATTTATTGTTAAAAGTTTGCTAAATGCATAAACATATTTTAATGATATTATGGTATCTTCAAAATAATTGGGTTTTCCATAAGCGTGATATCAGATTATTTTAGAAATTTACGGCTGATATCACGACGACGGATAAGCCAATTATTTTATTACTATTGTAATATAATTAAAAATATGTTTTTGCATACAGCAGACTTTTAACTATAAGTTTTCTTAACTAAAAGTTGTATTTTTACTTATTGAAATTGTATTTCTCATCAAGAAGTGCAAGATGACAAGATATTCAAAATAAGTTAATTGAATTTGTGAAATGGTTTCAGGTCAAAACAGTTTTCCATGAAACGGTATTTGTTTATACTTAGCAAAGTGTGTAAACTTAGTCATCTTAACATGAACGACGCCTGTATTTCTCTCTTTTTTATTTCCAGTATAGATAAAAATATACAAACTTGTTGAACTTTGTGTAAAAACGAGGCAATATTGACGTTATCCTGACAGCTATTATGATGGTGTTTTATCAAATTTTGCTTTTTGGGCTGTATAGAGACGTAGTTAGATGTCACTAGAATATACTCATGAAAAAAGATATGAATAAAATAAGCTGTAGACTTCACATTCGGTTTATACCTATTGTATGAATTTTAAGAAAAATACAGGGGTAAAGGGACCTCTTAAGGAAAACCTTGTATTAAACTATTTGTTACCTTAGTAAAAAATAATTCAAGGAAAAAAATAAACAAAGCTATCGCCACATTGAACAGTAGATAATTAATCCCTTTAGAATAGAACAACATGGTTTTCATATTTTCTACATTATTTGTTCAACAATTCCTTTCTGTGTTGACTTTTAAATGCAAAATATTATCTCAAGTGTTCATCCCTACATTTTCATTGTGAGAAAATTTGTATGAAAAACGTAAAAAAAAAAACTTAAAAACCTAAAACGTAATATAAATAAAAACGTCAAAAGTATGTTTTTACAGCTCTATAGAGGGCCGTTTATATTGGTATTTATTAATTTTACCCAGAAAAAATTGTCTAGACAAACGGACAGACAGACAAACATAGGGATAACAAATTAATCCTAAAAGAGTTTCATTGTTTTCATTTTGCGTAACAGAACCTGAACATGTACCGACAGGATTATCTACGATCTAATAATTTTGCCATGCACTGTAAATATTTCAAAATAAATTTCTATATTTTAAATGCTTGGCGATTTAACCCAAGTAAGTGTACCTATATAATTTGCAAAAAACTTCACTTATTGGACCTGAAATGGTGAGCCAATACTAGAGGGTAATTTCACGAAAAGGTCATTGACCTTTGTTACAGATCTCAGTAAGTATAAGTAAATTAATTTGGGTTTCAATAACGATCACAAAATTATTCTTTTAGAGTAACATATATTATTTTCCCGCATAAAAGTATGAATTCATTCAGTTTTGTTGTTATGACTATGGCACGATGTAGCTAAATCACTCATACGCATATTTTGTTGAGTTTTTAACGGCAGGAATATGATGCTCCTCGAAATATTACTTTATAAAATTAATTTCAATGTGTTTTGAAGTAGTTTTGGGAGATATTTATAGCTTGCAAAAAAGGGCACAGGTTCCACGTCTTACGGGCGCCAACGCTAGGCGTAGACTGACAATATCTTGCTGCCGCTGACTGCATCAGTGGATTTACGTATTTTTGGAAAAAGGGGGTGCTTTTTTTGACCCGAATAACGTGGTATTTGGAAAATGAATAGATATCATTCACACTAATTTTATTAAAAAAAAAACAACAAAATCGCGAAAGCGATACCTGAAACAAAATCGATAAGAAGTGTGCAATAGAGGGTTACAAAAAAATTCATTGACAGTACAAATATGAATCGATTAACGTGGTTTGTGGAAAATGAATACCTTAAAGTTCAACCAAAAACATGTATTTTTTTTATGACTATACGTAAACTTAATATTTGCAACAAAATCATCCGAAAGCTGACATTTTGTTTCTGTTTGTATTTTCGTTCCCCTTAAACCGCTTTTGATGTTGTAAATACCTTAATATAGTATGGGAGTAGATACAAATATTTTTGTTATATCGAAAACGTTTTGGAACCATTATTTGGTTACAGTTAGGTTGTGCTCTATTACAAACTAAGCAAAGGTAAAAAGCACCATGGAGACTTCCTTATAGTTGTAGATATTTTTTTATTTTAACTGTTTACTTCATCTTTTCAAAAATGGTTTGTTTGTACGTATATAAACTTACAAACTCTATCAATTTTTCAAACTTTAATGGAGTTTCAAGTCCCTACATGTTAAGGGTCGGTTGCGCCAAACATGCTATCGCGTTTGGACAATTTAGCTTATTAAAACAATATATTTTTAACGAATAAAATTTGTATATGTAGTTAAGAAGTTGAACTACATTATAATTTTTCAGATTTGACACAAGTATCACAACCACCGAGAAAAAAAATTGGAAAGATCAGTAAAATTACGGAAAACGTAATTAAGCTTTGGAACTAGTATGATCAGTCTACTTTTCTAACTACAAAATAAAATTTATTTTTATAGAGTAAAGAAATGAAAGTAACCTTTACAGATTTTTTTCATTTTGTATTTCCTTTTGTTATTTTAAAAGATTTTCCTGTACAGAAAAATTACGCAAAAAGAATTTGAATGTTTGTGTATTTCTTTTTAAAAAACGAAAGGAAAAAAATATACGCAAAAAAGAAATATTTCAATTTAGAACATAAAAAATTTTTTTTTCTTTTTGCAACGCCAATTTTTTGATCTTTTCGATTTTTTTTCTCGATGATTGTGATACTTGTGTCAAATCGGAAAAATTATAATGTAGTTCAACTTCTTAACTACTTACACAAATATTTTGTTTTAATATGCTAAATGGTCCAAACGGGAGAGCATGTTTGGCTCAACCAACCCTTAAGGTTAAGCATTTAATATACATTTTGCGGCGTAGTTAAAAACTAAATGTTAACAAAATAAAATTATCACCAATCGATCTTGTGATTAAGCAAAAACACCATAAAATATCTGCTAAGAAATCTTGCTCAGTCAATTTTACTTACTTATAAGCAGTTTAATGAAAAAATGCTTAAATGAGACGTTCTTTATTTACTTTTAAATGTCATTCTTACTTTCTTTTCACATAAAAATGTTGCAATCTAGTCATAAGACTTTTTTTCAGATGCCTCATTTTCGACTCCATAGCTATCCGCTTTCCAATTCCCACATAGTCGGAGGTCCGCACTCCACTAAGTATAGAAGAAATCGAAGGTGGATCGCAGTAAATCGTGGGAAGATCTATATTCTAGCCGTTGGAAGGGTCGGCGCGTGTTGCTCCATTACAAGTTACAACAACGTCTTACTTAACTGTTCCACTGCCTTGTTCCACCTGTTCTCCTGTGATAGGGTTCCGCAATGATATGGGTTACCGAACAACCTATCGTAGAAAAACATTTATTCTGGTAAACGTGAACAAAGGAATATGTCTAGCTAACGGTTTACAACTTCTTGACCATCTATAGTCTAGCTTGAGAAACTTTCTCGGAAATAGCGCATCAGGTTTTTTTTCTAGACTTTTAACAATTTAGGCAAGGAATTCAGGGCGTCTGGTTCGATGCGGAATAGTGGCTTCACGGAAGCTGATCTTTAAACAAAAGAACAAATAAAAACGAAAGATTTACTATAGATGGCATTCATAATGTTAAATAAGCCGAAATATCAATCGGTCTGCGGCTTCTTTGAACTGACATTCCCGGAATATTTACTCGTAAAACAAAACTGTTTTATGTGGAACCTGTATTAATGAGCGATTCTAGTAAATTATTTGCTGTATTTCTTCAATTTAATTAGTTTTAGATGCGGCAGCTTCAGTTCGAGCCTGTCGTGGCTGTGATTGGAAATACGATTCTTTGTTTATAACTTCCAAGAAAAGCCGAACAGACTACGTGTGTACAACTTATATATTAAGTGTTAATAAAATCCTACGCGAGACAATTATTTACAAAACACAATGTTCGTGTGTATTAAATAAAAATACGTGGAAATATGTTGGAATACTTACACAAGCTAAACTTATAAACTAGAGATTGCTATAGTGGCATATACCTGTCACGGAGATCATGACTCTCATTAAACAGACCCTTAGTTCAACGGAGGCGAAGTAACAATCAATTTAGATCCCGGAATAAAAGACGCAGTATGGAAATGAAGTGAACAGTAGAGTCGATTGGAACTAGATCGTGTGGCGGTCGGAGGCTTCGGGGCATGATCATCGGTCGATGTGCGCACGCGCACGACCGACGCAGCCTCCGGCGCAGACAGCCTCCATGATAAACCAATATCCTATATCACTACAAGATGGAGCACGAAACATTAACGAGCATAAAAATTCGGTACAATGATGTCATCATACATCCCGCAGTTCCGAGCACCTACCTACATTTAAGCGTTCAACAATATTTTATGATAATATTAAAGTAAAAGTATAGGTACTTAAATTACCACTATTGAAAAACACTGAAGTTTTCCCACAAAACACTTTGTTCTGTACAACTACTATTAGCTTAAGTACGGGCTTTCTATAAATCGTCAATTTTAAAACAATATTTCTTTAGTGAAAGTGGTGTTTAAAAAGCAAAAAGTTCAACTAAATAATTTCACACACGTGCCGGATGTTTTATAGGCAGAAAACAAAGGCGATCGGAACTACGCAATCGCATATTTATTACATTTTATAATTTATACGTGGATATTTTACTTTAAATATCAATAACTCGTTAGTTCCCTCATTTGGATAGTAAATTATTATTAAGATAACATCTTGCTTTAGTTTCTTCGAATTCCAAGTATTTATTGATTGGAATTTTTATTAATTTATTCTTACATCAGGTAACAATGGTACATCAGGTACTTATGGTTTAAATTAGTATTAGTAAATTGTTTAAGGGTGTCGCTTAAAAACAAAAGTTGGAAATTCCATGGTGTTGAGTTTTATTTTTTTCCTTTTTTTCTTAATAAATAAAGGGTCAAAGTTTTCAGAAAATTTTAAATGTTCCATATTTTTGATAACTCAGTGTCCCTTACTTTAGTTGACGTATTATTTTAAAACTATGTAAAATAACAGGAAAAAATATTATGTGACATGTAGGAATGACATAGTTAATAAAAATCTACCTATAATAGGTACTAAACTAAGTACTAACCCTCTTCGTACATTGGCATGGAAAACAAGATAAGACGGTGCAAGAAAATGCCATTGAAGATCGGTTGTCAGTTTTGGTAACAGGCATTCTATACCTACAATTTCTGGGATCTCCCCCGTTTTCACATAGCACTAGCAAAAAGCAAGCCTCCTTTATTGCTACATTGCAAGAACAATGGTGTCTTGAGTAAACTTGTGCAAGCTGTAAATGCATCTGTAATGCATCTGCCCCAAACACAGGACGTCACTGTTGTGCTTGTAAAAGCTCTTCTAAAGCTCTTGTAAAATATCTTAATCCTACCTGTCCTTGAGTTAGTTTTTAAAGCCATTTTTGTGACACTAATAGAGTCTTCCACTGGCCCGCACGTAGCATTGTTTAAAAGATTTGCAAGTCAATAGTCTAAGATTAATACAGAAAACTAAACTACATGCCAGCAGGACAATATTGCGGTACCTCAACTGCAGGACATAGTTAATGATTTGATCAAATGATATAAATATATCACAAGAAAATAGCAGAAAGATAATAGTTATAATGATTATCGAGAGTTATTGGAGCTTTTCTGCATCTATCTCAGTGGCATTATGCCTTTATGAGGGGTAAAATACCGCTTCGCACAATTCACGAGGCTCGTTAGATAGTAAAGGCTTTATACATATTATACTCTCACAATTATGCTATTTGAGAAGTAGTCTCATTTAACACGGTATGACATAATAGGGCTTCGTGAATTATGTATTTTGTTGTGCTTTTAAATGATTAGTTGCAGTTTTGTACGACCTTTGCGGTTATGAATCTGTCGATATTCTATATAAAATATTTCAGTGACAGTAAGAAACAAAATTGTCGTCATTTATGGTACCATGGCCACGAGTTAGCAGCAGCTCTTGCGCTTGTCGATAACACGATGTGCACAAAGACAAAAGAGCTTATGTTGACCGCTATGGGTACTGCCGAAAATAACAAAATGTACAAGTGAACTACAGTGAAACCAAAGAATATCACAGTATACGCGAAAAATGGGTACTATTTAGTCCCACAGATATTTTTTAAAATTGTTCTGTTAATGTATAACTTTCTAAACACACTCAAAGTTTTGGCATTCAAATGATGAAATGAAATGAAATGAAAATGAAATGAAATGAAATGAAAATGAAATGAAAAATTAAATGAAAATATATTTATTTAACTTACACGAATTTTTACAATACATGCAATTGGAGAACGTGGAGTACAGCTGACACAAAATTACGTTTTTCTAACCAAGAGTGAGAGTTAGATACAATTCGCTTTATTATGGCACAAAATACACGAAAAATGTATAGTAATTGCAAAAGAAAACTATGTCAAAACCTTTGTAATTATAATTATTCCTTGATTATTTTGTCAAATCTAAGTTTTTTTATTTAATCTCATACCTTTCTTTACACTTTGATAACAAAATAATTTTTGTATTTTATAAATATATTATAAAATTTTCAATACTTAGGCCCCTCTGCGACTGTTAATATTATTATTTATAAATTTTCTTTTCATAATTCTTAATAGTTAATACCCAAAAAGGGAAAAAAATAACGTTCAGCACTTCAAATTTTCAATAAAAAAGCATTTCCGTGCCTTCTAAGGGGACACTCTATTTTATATATTATTATTTCTACTCATGCATTTCATTTTTTGTAACGTTTTAGTTTATATACATTTCCTGTTTTTCCTCTATCTATTTGTGTATATTTTAATAAAAAGTGCTATATTATATATATCAATATTAATTCATTAAGGAAACTCAATGCTTTAATTATATCTTTAATTTTTTAATTAACAAGAAACTTAAGTAACATAAATAATAAAAATAATACTTAAAATAGATACTAACTAACTACAAAGAATATAAAATTAAAAATAGACTAAATTAAATAAAATCTTAAACTTTCTATAATGTGTAAAATCGATTTAAATAAAAATTATCTTGTGTGGCGTGTGGTAACATTAAAAAAGGTGAAGATTACAACATTTTGTGAAGAGAGCTAAACAAAGTTTGGCAAATTGTCATTACACAAATAGGCAAAGGCGAGTACAACACATTGTGATGAAACATAATTGCCTATTTCATCTAGCTGTCCATCTAAGGTGTCCAAGTGTAATTACCAAAAGTCAAAACGGTCCCGCCCACGAGTGCTCTCACGCGCGTGACGTCACCTGACAACCTGCTCACAGAACTAAATTACGGCACTTCACTCAGTTGAGCCTTTAGTGAACTGTTATTTCACTATTACCATTATTATAGGATTATAATGGCTCTTTTTGTTGGTCCCAACAACAAATACACAATCTTTATGAAGCAACGGAATCATCTTCCATCCGTAAGTGCTTATTTGGGGCGTAGTTGTGTTCTTTACGATTGTAAATGTAGCGTGCATTGATTTTTAGTATCAATTTAGTTAGTAAGTATTGACAGAGAGTGCAGTTCGATTCCCAGGGAGCCGATCTCACATAAAACAAATGTTCCGGGTATTCCGGATGGACGGAGATGTGGGCACGAGGCACTAACTCCGGCGGAGTGACAAGACAATAATTGCACGGGGCCACCGGCCGACGCTCTGCGTATATCTCGCGGGACAAATTTACGTCCTTCTGATGAGAGCAGGACAATCCAGTCCGCAATCGTATTTGCTGGCTTAGGAATCTAGACTGGAACCATAATTGACGAGCCAATGTCATAATATGCCTGATTTATCTAGTCGGTCGGAAAGGACGCCGAGATCGTTTGTAGCAAGTGCATCCCATAGTTCTATGAATAGAAGCAAGTGTGTCGAGCATCGGAAACAGGGTTGGATTCAGGCCCTCTGAAAATTATTTTCTATGGAAATTAAAAATATACTACTTGGCTAAAATTATACTACGTTTCATTTTTCGTTGATTTTTGTTCTGAATTGAAAAAAATAGCATTTTAGTTAGTGAAATATTTAAAAAAATTACAAAAAATATTCATAATTTAATAAAATTGCCTATTTGTTAGTGATTTAAAAAAAAAATACCAAAATTACACATAACGCACAGAAATTCCCTATATTGTAGGGTAAATGTTAAAAAGCAAAACGTCTCAGCCAATAAAACAAGTCGGTCGGCCTGAAGATAAAATTATGGTATTTCTACGTAGTATACGTAGAATACCGTAATTCCATTACGATACTACATACTACATGTCATGAAAATATGGTACGGATAGTATAATTATACTACGAAATCCAACCCTGATCGGAAAGTCTATTCTGGAAATACTTCAATTCAGTTCAATTCAATTCAAAACAATTCAATTCAAAATCCTTTATTGCACACAAGAATAAAACGTATTCCAAGTATCAGTAATCTTACAGTTCAAGCAAAAGGTGAGCTTATCTCTGAAAGAGATTTCTACCCGCAAACCCTTGGTGTTAGAATCGATAAATAATAAAATATACATGTTATCATTCAGCTTTTCTTGAATGCAACTGATGCCAAGCCCAACAGTGTTCGAAATACTTGCTTTAATCTATTTATGTGTATATATTTTAATAAAAACTGCTATATATGTATATCAATATTTATAAGGATATACTTAAAACAACATACGAGTATGTTTCAACTTTTTACTCGAATAGCTCTTATCTGTGGTTGATCATCATCCCTGCACTTAGATTTTTAATTATGAACTACTATTAAATTATGATAATATATCTTCGCATCTATATAAACGATTGATTCCTTATTCAAACACAGATATCATCAGTGAATGTAGGAACGAGATGAAAAAATATTAAAGCGTTAAGTAACCTTAATTTTACATTCTTGGTCTCTTAACTTGCCATCAATTACGAGTGAGCATTTAATCGGATAATGATGACAGATAATCATCTCTGGACCGTTAAAAATACTTTAAGCACTTTAAAACAGTAATGGCTGACATCAGTCTTTATTAGACAAGTTAAAAATAGAGGCGAAACTATCTTTTGTACTAGATCGAAAAGCGCATACTACAACAAGAAAATTTGGTGTTTGAATTTGCCTAGTAGAACATAAAATAACTGCTTTTATAAAAATAAAAACAAATAAATAAAATACGAGAGGTGTCGTGGGACACCCGAGGGAACGAAGTTACCTTAGCTACTGATGCGCACGCGGCACGTCTATACTATACCTATACATATATATCGCTTGTAAACACAGTAACACACATATAGCGAATGTCGTGGCAGTCGAAACCTTGCACTTTTTTCGGCCTAATTCTCTTTCGCTAAATCGTTCAATAAAATTAAACAATAATACCTACCAAAATTATTGTCAAGATCGGATTCTACACCGAATATTTCTGATAATAATAATGGCAGTCCCAAAAAAACATGGACCGTTTACTTTCTAGATCACAGCTTAAAACGTCACGACATTGTCTCCGTTGAAAAGTAGATCGTATCACCGCAGCAGTGCAGTGGCGAGCTGCGGCGGCGCGGGCGGCGGCGCGGTGGCGCGGCGGCGGCGGTGGCGGCGAGTATTTGATGGCAGGCCAGCACCAGTCTGAGCAACAGTTCCTATTTGATAATCTCGAACCTTTGCATAAAAAATAACACATATTAAACGCATTGTGTATGAACATAGTCGTATGTATGTATCGTGAAAGCCACCTAACGAATTTTAATAAGGATATTATACCTACTTTGATTTTTAATGGTGTGCTTGCTCTGAGATGGTGTATGTCAAAATTACCGTTTCAGTGTTACAAATTGGAAAAATCGTAAGCGGAAACAGTTTTCCCACCTATCGTGAAAAAAGTAATGTTACTGAAAAGATACGAGTGTACATCTAATGAAATTAGTTAGATGATTAAAGTGAACATATCAAATGTTGGTAGCGTAGGACATTATGTGAGATTTTTCACTAACAGCACAAACAATTTTACCCTAAACCAATTTTGGTCTACTTCTTTACGATTGTTAAGAGCGCACCGAGCTTTTTGCACAGTCAAACACATTTTTATAACCCTTGTTTGAAGTAGTAAACAATTAAATTAAAATCTAGGGAAATATATTGGTACTATTGGGTATATATACTAGACTTTATACACGATGGAAACAGAATTTGATAAAGTTGACTCGATAGAATAAATTCGCAAAGTTACCTCTTTTCGAGTAATTTTTTTCTCTATTTCCCTACTTTGTTATACAAATAAGTAATTTAATATTATGTTTCATTTACTAAAATAAAGTTCATAGATGACTAGAGCGTTTATACACGATAGTTTTTTATTTAAGAGCAATATAATGAAAATAACGAAAAACATTGAAAAAGTGCAAAAGTTTGATTATTATCTTTACTCTTTACACGTAAAGAAAAAGACAGAGACAAAGGCAAACGTTCGGTGCGCCCTTTATAATCCGGCCTGTTCAACATTTATCATAGCAGTTAGATCGGCAAAGTTATTTATTGTGTGTACAAGTGTCCAGCCCGAGGCGAGTGGAGAGGAACGACCCTGTCGGAGCCGCTCAGCGTCGTCGGTCGCGTCGCTCGGCGACAAGTGGACGTAATCACTAATTGAATCAGCAGCTAGTCACTACGGTGCTTCCACTTCAGTGTTGCCCATTTATTTGTTAACCTTTAAACGCCTCTTGTAGGATACATCTCACTATCACAGTCCAAATTTATGTTCCTAGGTTCAATCAGCTAGCCCGGGCATTGATAGACCAGTCAGTCAGGACATTCTCTTATTTAATATATGTAGCCAAAATTGTTATACTTACTCATATACAAATTACACAACCATTATACTCACATACACATTTACACATTAAATAAACAATAATTGTCCACTCTCGATGGAATTCGTGCGACTCTCTGCAGGTGACGACAGAATAACAGCGTCGCAGATTTCGGTTTGCGGTATTATGCTGAGTCGGAGCCTTTTTCTCTTTGCCGCGACACTCCTACCACTAGGATAAATTTAACTTTTTTTTGTGTTTTAACTTTATTTAATTTTTTTTCTTTTATTTAATTTCTACTTGGTTTTTTGTATGTACGAGTATGTGTCGTGTTTTTGAGAAATAAATGTTATACATATCTATCTATCCTATTTTAGAATTTCGAAGCCAATGCGTAGGCCAAGTAACAAAGAGTGAACTAAATAACCAATTAAGTAAGATTATGGCACCACAACTTGGAAGTTATGTGTGATTTAAGAGTATACCTTTAAGAACCTATCCTAGCAACATTTTTTAGTACCCGTCCAGTATAAAAAGTCCAATGGCAAAGACTATTAGCTTTTGATATTGATAGAGGTGATTATATGTTGGCTCATTGGCCTATTTGTCTTCAACGGGTAATACTAATAATCACGCAGCTAACCAACAATCTTTTAGCTAATACTGAAATATTTTGTAGCCAAAAAATATTATATTTAAGTAGATTTCCTTCATATTTCTATTAACATGAATTAACATCTATTAAATGGAAAAAAACAGGTCGACCCCTTAACCGCTTTCTTCTGCGGAACGTTTAAATACCAAAAAAGATAGGTTAGCAATATATTTTTTAGACAAAAGTATATAGGTATATCCTAATACATAGCTTATAAGTAAATTCCTTTAATAAAAAATCAACAGATCATATATCTACATTTTTTTTTATTTAAAGATAGTCCTTATTTCTACCAAAGGACCCTCGAAAGTCTGGCGTTGTTAATGTTCTAGGGTCAGGTCCATCCTTAACATTAAATAATGGTGTATAACAGGTTATCCATAATAATAGGTCTTTACCTATGAAATTGCCGAATTTTTTTTACAGATTCATGAGTTCATAATTCCTGTAATTCAATAGCTATTTCAATTATTTGTTTTTTTTTTTGAAAGTTGACTTAAAGGTTTTACATCTACGTATTAAATTTTGTTTTTATTTTCGATTCGATTATAAAAATTAAATCTTAAAAACAGTTCGTCTTAAATGCCATCTATTTCCATGATAAGATTTGTAAGTAATCATTTTTGCAGCTGACACTTTTCAAAAATTAAATTAATGTTGCTGTTAGCTTAATATTGTGTCATCAATACACAAAAGAAATGGCATAATTTGGATTTGTCATTCCTAAAAAAATGCAAAAATTTTAGTACTGAAAATTGAGTTTTCTACATAGAAAACAGCATCTTCACATTTAAAGACCTAATATTATATTATGGCAATCCATTCCTTCGCATCTGCGATTTTTTTATAGTATTTTACAGGTATCTACTATAACCTCAATATTGGCCAGCGAAAAACACGTACCTCTGACTACCGAATCATACAGAGAGCACGTATCAGACACGTAGGGTTGCCAACTTTTTTTAGAAGAAATAAAGTATATCTGATTTCAGGAAAGGTAAATAAAAAGTACGGTCCTTTAGAAAAAAGTATTCTTTATTCAAGGGAGTTCAAAGATTTTCTGAAAAAAATGTCACGGTAGCTGCGGGCGGTAGGAACTAGGAAGGCCAGACTACATACTAACATCCTCAAATCCTTTTGTGAAACTGTATTTTTTGTGCTATTTGCATAAACACAAACGCACAACATAAAAAAATATCATCCACAATGAAGGCAGTCATACATTTTCCCTTGGATTTCTTTACGGCTCTGTTTTTGTTTTTAGTTTACGTCTAATTTTATGTAAAGATTGAAATAAAGTATTTTCACGTACTTTATTGGTATTCAAAAGTATAAAGTACAGGGACCCAAAATACAGGGCAACCCTACAGACACGTGGCAGCGTGTCCAGGGGCAAGTTCGAAAAATAAAAAACCGGCGCTACAGCTGTGTGTAACACGAAACATTTCAAGCTACTTTCGACCCCCCCCCCCCCCCCATAACTTGGCAAGTTTTCATATACAATTATTTGCATGTATGATGTGACCGTTTAAATTTTAGCTGTGAACACTTGCCAATTTGTACATATTCAGTAGCAAAGACCCTAGCAAACTTTCTTTTAAAACAAGTCAAGAACGATTTACATTATTGCAGTTATACATGACTGAAGGAACCTCCATAAACCTATGCATCTAATTTGATCTCAACTCTTTTTTTGGTGAAACCAACAACCCTGTACTGCCTTTGTACTGGACGGGCGTCTTTTTCACGTTTTCAGAAACAGCTGCATAATTAAACTCTGTGAGAGTCTTTAATGTGCACAAATAAAAAATTACCAGAGCAACGTAATTGGATCGTTTTATAGATTTTATTTATTTATTTATAACACTTTTTGAACATTTACACAAATAACTTAAAAGACAAAAGAAACAATTAAACATGGTGTACAAGGGCGGCACTTATTGTTAATAGCAATATCTTCCAGGCAACCCTTGGCACTGGTAACATTAACACTGTACCTGAGCCTAGAGCATGACCAACTCCAGGCTATCTAGGATTCGTTTGAAGAAATTCGGACTCTCCTTGTATTGAAAAAAAAAAACATTTGATTTATTGATCTTTTTTCTTGGGATCTTACGTATAAACAATGTGCTAAGATTTATACTTTTGTCAAAAAAAAAATGTTTTTCACCCTCTTTTTTTTGTTTTCAAACGTTCGCTTCAAGAACACGGTTAAGAGATCAACTTGCTTTTTTCTTTTCATAAAATAGGTAATAGAAATATGAAGGTATATTACCTAAATTCAATATTAGCTAAAAACACACCAATTTGTTGTTTCGCTGCGTGATCACTACTATTACGCGTCCAAGAAAAAGAGGCCAAAGAACCAACATATAATCGCCTCTATGAAAAGCGAATAAAGTCTTTGCCATTAGACTTATTGTGCTGGACGGGTAGTAAAAAAAGTTGCTAGGGTATGCCATCCTCTTAACATGTGGAGATATTGTTTTATTTTTTTTACGCATAAAATCTTACACCGTCAGGCTTTTGACAAGTTGCTTTTACACATTTCACCGTAAAACCAAGTATTTGGTCCCTCCTTAAATATTTATGTACCTATAATTGGATTTTTCGAAGTAGATGAGCATTGCTAAAAAAAAAATTGCCAAGGTAGTTCAGTCAGTTCATACGAACTCTTAATCCTGAAACCCGGGTTCGATTCCATTCGTTCGAGCATGCACCAGTGTTTTCTGCGGAATTTACTTGCCTGTTAACGAAGAAAAAACTGTAATTGAACATGTAATTGAACATGTACGCCCTAAAAGGCATGTATTGCGCCCAGAGGGCGGCAGGCAATAGCGAGCTACCACATAACACGTTGGAACAGTGAACGAAAAACATTTACAACGTTAAGGTGGGTCATCCCACTCAGCTACCATATAAATGCTTTAGGTGTTTGTGACACCATGGTGGGTTTGATATCAATGAAACTTTTCACACTTCTTTATATATGCTTCCCTTTCCCCTTATATATATATATATATATATATATAGTCCTGATAACCCGATTTAATATAATCTTATCGAAAGCTCGACTTGCATTGCTAAACATTTCTCACATATTCTCGCAACAATGTGATAATAATTCTACGAAGTAAAACTCCTTAAAAGGCACGTAAAACATATTATGAATCCGCGCAAAAGCATTTTATTTTAAAATCTTGATATGTTTCTTTACAAAGAGCTTCTTCAAACGCGGCGCTTGCAATTGCCGCATATGCCAGAACTGCCTTCCTGTGCCAACGCACAGATCGCAACAATCCCGTATGTCGATACGTATTTTTACTCTATTTATATTTCAGCTTTGTTTTTATTTAAAAAGCTTTTTTTTTGCAAATGATGTTTAAATAATTTTTACGATGGAAAACAATCGTAAATATCATTTAATTTAACAAACGTGTCGAACAGTATTGTTAGTTCTCCACACCACTGAAACGTTATATTGTAGTTACACGGATCAATACTGAGTTGTACAAATTAACGAGCTGCAATCAATCAAACACGTAACACTTTGGTTAAAACAGAACATCTTTTGTCTAAGTGTACGATTTCGAGACGATAATGTCTACACGCAAGTATTCGTTACAGACCTCTGATAATAATTATTAGCTGACAAATCTTCACTTAATGGAACCGTTAATCGTGTTTTGTTGCAGTGAAAACATTTATTTCATCATTTGCATACAATGGCCGGCCCGAAATATTCGAGTGTTAACGCTTCACGAGCGTTTATGAAAGTTCCCATTCTTAGTACGCTTTTTGTTAATATAAAAATGTATAATCTATAGGTAAGTAAGTGCAGAGAGAATTCGATCACATATATAGTTAATTTTTGTAATATAAAAGATGTATTTATGTTTTATGATGCACATGTATTTTTATTTATAAGAATGTCTTAGCTAAAATTGAAGAAATAGCAGCTCATTAAAGAAGACATGTATTGTAGTGGCAAAGAGACAGATAACCTGTACATAATTAGCTGTAGAGCTCATATATCTGCAACCAAACGACGCTCGTAAACAATCAGACCTGACCCACTCACATTTAGAGCCGCCATTAATTCATACAAAAAGCGAACCGTAATTAAATCGACCATTGTGGTTGCCTACATGTGTATGCAAATGTGGTTTTTATGTTAACCCGGTTGAGCTAGCTCTGTATGGAAGCGACTCTTCTGAAAATAATTTCTGTGTTATGGTGGACACTATGAGTGTGCGAGCGCGTTGATGTCTTTTGTACTACTACATTCTTTGGTTGCGGTTACATGAATATGTC
Organism: Ypsolopha sequella; assembly: GCA_934047225.1. Taxonomy (NCBI): domain Eukaryota; kingdom Metazoa; phylum Arthropoda; class Insecta; order Lepidoptera; family Ypsolophidae; genus Ypsolopha; species Ypsolopha sequella. Next base: position 13,827,306 of record OW203992.1, read on the forward strand.
AAATGGACATGAGTGTATTATCTTAATAAATTCTTTACAAATTATGGCACAACGTCTTTACAGTAGCAATTTTCTCATCAATGAGCTGATGAAAGTGATACCAACACTACTTGCCACATTTAGCATCTGCCAGAAGAGCATCTCAATTTTACTTACTTACTTAATCTCAAATCCATATAGGTCAAAGAAAAATTTAGAAAAAGAACAACGCAGAATCCGGTTCCACAGCAACGTACCTTGCAGTCTGAGGACGTTAAAGCGTTCGATCTCGCGATGGCCGATAAACATATTTCGGCATTACTCTCTCGGCGTAGATGGAGTGAGGTAACGGCGCTTTTCCCCATTGTACACTCAATTGTTTTAAACTATTAATTGTTCAGATAGTGCCACCGACACAATGCACCGACTGACTAACAAAACAATGAAACCGGAAAAATCTTTAGCGCTAAATGTATGGTGATTGCTGGTGACCTCTTAAATGGAGAAAGAAAATAAAAGATGGACGGCGGACACGTGTCGGCGCTGCCACTCACCTGTTATTAACATTTGAAGAGTTAATTAGTGGATTAGTGAAACTAAATTTAAAAGTATGGTTAGGTGATGATATGATAAATTAAATGTCCATCTGATTTAAGGTAGTGGGTGAATATTTGAACAAAGGCCCTTTATTAACCCGCCACTGATGACGTGTATTTGACTTACATTGTTGGTGACCCCGGTCTCAAGAACCGGGGTTTTTGACTACGAGTTTTTCTATAATTTACTGTTCATGCTACTTTTCATTGGAAAGGTTATTTGAAATATTTTTGTCAATATAACATAGGTATTTTATAAATCAAATATCTTTTATTAACATTTGAAAATATCTTTGGATGCATTAAAATTCAAGGTACTATTTAGCTTCTGCCCGCGGCTTCGCCCGCGTGGCCTACAGGAAACTTTTTTTTTTTTCATAAACAAACATTAGAAGTGCTCTCACTCCCTCTGGGAGTCAATGTGTAGTGCTCGGCCGAAAAATTCGCATGCTCGTTTTTCGGCCACGCTAGAAACACACTCCTCGTGGAATTTGGCTCGGGCTTCGACCTCGCCAGTGTGCCAAACACGGGGACTCACCGATCAAAGTTTTTCCGAAAAAGTGTCAAAACATAGGGGTATCAGTTGACAAAAATTTCAAATTTGAATACGGCAGCGTAATCGGGGACCCCGAATGCCCCTTGATACCAAGTTTCATGCAAATCAGAATACTTTTTTGGACCTGTCAAAATATTGTCAAAACTGTCAAATTAAAATTTTTTTTGTTCGTGTAGCCCTATCTTGACCGATCACTATAGTTGAAACTTGAACTCTTTATGTTTAGCCGTTCTGGAGATATTTTGGCAATTTTCTTTTCGAATTTTTTTTTACCGCCTTCTAGATCTCGCCGAGCCCTTTTCCCAGAGTACCATGAATATGGATCTAGCATCAGCCGTTGGGGAGATCCGGGACTGTAAAATTTTGACATTTTCGGCAGGTAGATCTAGTCAAGACCTTTTCCTAGACACCCATCAACATGGGTCTAACTCCAGCCGTTTGGGAGATACAGGTCGTCAAAGCTTTGACATTTAAAAAAACTTTTTTTGGCACCCCGTGGTCCAACCCCTAGGGATGAACCACCTTTCGTTCCAAAGATATTTTGCTAGGATATAGTATAGATAGATAGATAGATTGTGGATATATAGATAGATAGATACCTCAAAAGGAAAAAATGGAACCCTAATAGGATCACTTGTGTGGCTGTCTGTCTGTCCGTCTGTTACAGCCGATTTGCTCTGGCACACATACTTTCAATAATTTTCATATCCACTATATTAAATTTTAAAATCGATGCCATTTTCGTAATTAACGTCCCAAAAAACCATAAAAATGACACCCATACTGTTATTTACACATTTCAACACTTCAACCCCATCTCACCCCAACAGGGGATGATGGTATTTCACGTCCTCTACGTTGGATTTAGAAATTGTTGTTGTTTTCGTAATCAGCGACCCGATAAACCATACAAGCGATACCCATGTTGGTTTTCAGACTTTGTCACCCCATTTCCCCCTTTTAGGGGTTGAATTCTGGAAAAGCCTTTTCCACGTCCACCACGTTGAATTTTAAAATCGTTGTTTTTTTCGTAATCAGCGACCCGATAAACCATACAAGCGATACCCATGTTGGTTTTCAGACTTTGCCACCCCATTTCCCCCTTTTAGGGGTTGAATTCTGGAAAAGCCTTTTTCACGTCCACCACGTTGGATTTTAAAATCGTTGTTGTTTTCGTAATCAGCGACCCGATAAACCATACAAACGATGCCCATGTTGATTTTCAGACTTTGTTCCCCCTTTTAGGGGTTGAATTCTGAAAAAACCTGAAAGAAGAAAGAAAGAAAAGAAAGAAAACAGATTTATTGCCAAAAAAAAAATATAAGTGTTACAATGAAGACATATAAATAATTAAAAGACAAACTTACGAACTAAATTTAAAATAAACAAACTTAAAAGAAATATAAACACATGTTTACTCATTTATGGATAGGAGTACTCCTGTGAAGTCTCGAATAAAATAGTCTTACTAATCTTGTTTCCCGATACAAACTTTGGACCCCCGTTTCACCCCCTTAGGGGGTGAATTTTGAAAAATCCTTTCTTCGTGGATGCCTACACTATACAAGGTTTAGGCTGTGCATTGACATATCAGTCAGTCAGGACTTTGAATTTTATATACAGACTTTCAAAATATTTTTGAACTAAAAGATGTCGCAACAATAATATATATTAAATATTAAACGATGAAATCAGCCTTCGTCAGTCTTATGACATTGGAAACATAAAACAAAGAAACATAAATAGTAATTCTTCTTAATAAATAATAACATCTGCCAAAAAAAAAATATTATACTAAAATCACTCATCTTCAACAGCCAAACAACTCTAGCAAGTAGGTACTACGTGTTCAAGGCATACATATTTTTTACATGTATGGAAAGAGAACGGTAAGGGGCGTGGAATAAGGCAGCTACTCGAAATCGCAATGTAATTCGATGAACGGTGAAAAAAAGTATTAGATTTTTTCGAACTACCCGGTCTCACAGACATATAACGTCACCAGTGGCTGGTTAAGGAAATATAATACAAATATTTAAGATCAGCGATTAGGTAACATGATGAATATAATAGCATGGGTATTAAGTTGAAACGCGAAGAGATAGAAAGGAAAGTTTAGTTCAGGTTTTTACATATACCTATTTGCTATCCTCATGCCTGTGTCCTAGAGGGGTAGGCAGAGAGAGACTACACATCCTGACACACGTATTCCGCCTTTTCCACATCCATCAATCTAGTCAGCGCAGCGCAGCGTGCGTAAAGCGGTCATTTTACGCACAGTGTGCTATAAATACTTTTTCTTTTAATTTTCGAATATAATAAAAGCAAAGGGTTGTGTCACAAATAAAATACAACCGTAAATATAATTAAGTGGATACTTCTACGCTTCTGCATTTTCCCGGTACTAGATTATATTACTTACCTTTCATGAGGTCTTTTATTTTAAAAAGAGGTCATAAACCAAGGGTTTCTTAGCATGATTCTTGGTGTGATTCTTTTATAAACTTCTTGGTATTTTTACTAAAATTCAAAGAACTGACAGTATCTTTTAGTGAGGAGACATTACTCGATTCTGATAAACATCGATATCGATAATGGCTCAGAACTCCCCATCAAAGTACTTTTATTTTCAAGTACTAAATACGAAAATACCCTGATCTGCAAAATTATTTCGTGACCTCAATCATGGAAGTGATTTTAAACTTTTGAACAAGTCTCTCTGTACGAGATGCTAACAAAAAAGTATCCTCTTAAAAACAAATTCTATTGACAAGAGGCTAAGACTCAAAATTTAACACATAAAGAGTTGACTAAACTTCATTAGGTGAAGGTAGATTGTATATTATATTTACATAGAAATAAATACATTTTGCCCGCAGCTCTATACCCACGCTAATAGAGAAACTACCCTTCTATATAGACTTACAAATTATCTGAAGCTTAGAACCCTAATGAAAGTACGAGTGCTTACACTTGCAAGTGACGTTGATGTCTTTTACTTGGGTATCTAGTAGTTCGCCCTGAACTGTGAACTCGCGATTCGATCTTTACCGATTTGGCTCATGTTCGAACTTAAAAAATATTTTTGTCTCATTTACTCGCCTACCAAATTTCATGACGTTCCAAACAATAATCGTCGAACAAACATTCATACATACAAATGCTAGATTGTTCAAGTAGACTCGGAGAACTTCGTTCGCTTCGCTCACTCACTGAAATATAATAATAGTTTTGCAAAATTGTAATTTTAATGCTAAAACAAATGGTCTTAAACTTGTATGATTTTAATAGTTACTAAAACCCTGAAGTATAATTTGCACCACGCGTTGATGTCTTTTGCTTGAGCATCAAGTTGTGACTGTAGTGACAGATTGCGCGTGCGCAGATTTGTGCACTTCTTGTGCAGAGTAGTGAGAGAGACGTCAACACGCGACGTGACGGGACTGATGTAAGCATTTGCACTCGATTTTATCTCCCATCATCTTCAGGTATCTTCACAACCACTCAATGAATCGAAATACAAATAAAATATAAACTTTTATTGAATAAAATAATACTTAAATAACATTCAAACACTTAAAAATCTACCTACAAAATAAAACTTACCTAAAACAAAACACTAACCTAAATAAAACCCTTATAAAACCTATACCTTATAAAAATAAACTAAACTAAATGAAAATTCCTATCTAGATCGCCACCGTCATGTGGAAGGGTACCTAGAAGGTTGGCAGCGTTTCCTCTTTATAAATGTATTTTTGAAGTAAAATTCTTCTTTGACGGGGTAAAGTTACCAAATTTTATGTAGACCTGCTTACTTATTACAACTAACAATGGTACTGGCACCACACACGTGCCATGTGAAATGAAATAATGATTTCGAAACTGTAGGAACGGTTGTTCAACTCTCCTTGCCGCTATGGTATAGGATTTTTATGACAGTTAAAACTCGATACTTTTAGATGTGCATGCGACCTACTTCTTAAGGCGATTAACATCGCCAAATTAGCAGCTCGATATTTGTCACTACAAATATCAACGGAAACGACATTGAAATAACGTTCATAGCAGCGCGCAATGCATAGTGGCTGTTACGATGCTCGCTGCGTCCTTGATAGGGCGAAATAGGAGAAAATTATACTTTTCACTTGGAAGTGATTACTCGATTGAATAATCTTATGTTATGTTTATAGCTATTAAGTTTATCTATTTATCAAAGCATAAATGAATTCAATCGGCCAAGCCACTAAGGAGCAGTAGGGAATTTGAGGTCAAAAAACACCATTCAGTAAAAAAAAAATTCATGTAGAAGTTTTGGTGGTATGAAAAAGAAAAATGTTGCATATGTTGTCTAAGAGTTGATTATTCATAATACATTTTTTCATTATTTTTGGTTTGGCCATAAACGAGGAGTAGGCTTTAGAAAGTACCCATTTGGCAATAGTAAGGCCCTTAATGGATTCGTAATGTATGTAAAACCCTAAGCGTTGATGTCTTTTATTTTAAACTTCAACATGCGACGGAATGTACAAGTAGCGAGAGAGTCATCAAAAAGCGATGCAACGTGAGTGTTGATCTTATCTTGTATCGCTGGTTTCATCGGAAATCGTTCATTGCCTTGTTAATATTTTATGACCGTCTACAAACAAAACAAATAACAACACTATATGAGATGACTTTAATTGATAAAGCCAAATTCATACTGGAGACACAGTAAGTGGTCAGAACCAAAGTTCTATGACCATTTTTGCAAAATACTAATACTATTATTTATATTACTTGTTTAAGAACAACCCCAAGTAAATTACTAAAGGAAGCCAAATTTTCATTTTGCGTTTTTCATCGAAAGGGTAATTGTACGTTGTTATAGATTACTTTCAAAGTCTCCAGTATGAATTTGGATGTATCATTCAAAGTCACCTCATATAAATATGATTTGACTGTGATTGAGAAATGCCTGAAGTTCTGCGAGCGTGATGAATGACAGGAATGTCCCTATTCATAATTTAAAATTGATGTTTTATATTTGATTGTATTATTTTGATTTTAATTTTAGTTTTAATTTATTAATTTTGATTTTAATTTTTAACATTAATATTATAATTGTATAACGTATTAGTTAATATACTGTAATGTTATACATTTTAAATAAATAATAAATAAATAAATAATAAAATGTATATAGCTTTTGCCCGCGACTTCATCCGCGTGGTAGAAGATAATACGGCCACAGTGTAATCCCTTGGGAATCCCGCAATTTGGATATATAGTGATCTTCATTCCTTCTTTCTTTGTAATCCATGCCTCACTGTCGAGGACCATACACTGTACGACGTACAGTATATCTAACCAGGGTTTTTTTTCTTTTAAACAATCGTTCGTCACAATTATAGGCTAATTATTTTAACTTCTAACTTCTTACAGTAGAAAAGTTAACCCTAAAAACCTTTCAATGGTGATGAATTTTTTTCCGACACTTGATTTTAATGAAACAAAGACTATTCTAATCTAAATTAAGTTCTGTCCATCAATGAGAACTTCATAAAAAACCTGTTCAGTAGTTTCGGCGATGTGTGCAAACAAACAAACAGACAGACCGACAGACAGACAGGTAACCATCTAAAGTAATATAATCTTAAGATTTGAAGATTGAAACTTTAGATTTAAGTAAACATATTTTTGTTATTTTTTTTCCTGAAATAAACAGTTCTATTATTATTATTATTATTAAGACTTCTAGAAGAATTCTAAAAATCGCTGGTTTGTGTTCTATTACTCTTTTTTAGTCACCCCCTTCCTATTTTTTTTTTACTTTTCTTCGATGTGCAGACACACCGGGTTGTACTCTTTTATTATATGTATTGATTTAACGCAAGCTAGCTAGACTGAATAATTTTTATTTTACGGAAAACAGTTCTGATTTATTTTACACATACGCTCCATAGTCAACAGAACCAAACAGACATTGTAGTGTGAAAGCAGCTCCCACAATTACATTACCTGACCTTACATACTCCCAAAATATAATCAAACACAATGTAAAATATACCTAAACGGGATTAACTTTCTAATTTGAAGAGCAGAGCAATATCGGCACAGGCAGGTACAATACTAGTCCAGTTATAGTATCGGAGTGCGCGCGCGCCGCGATCTCGGAGCCCCGGGGTCACTGCTCTGACCCTCGGCGGCGTGGGCGCGCCCGTTTCCGTCGCGAAATCAGGGGGCGAGGCCCTGCAGGGTCGTTGCAGTTGGACTCATTTACAAACCCTTCATGTACCTTTCATTTATTTTACTTACAGAAACCCCCGTGCCCCGTGCCCTGCCCCAAGACTACTAGCAAATTATGATTTATTACAGACTTTAGATAAGATAATATATAATAATAAGTTCTACTCAGGAATTAAATACGGTAGTAATTTAATACTAGTCCAGTACTAAAACTGCCTATTTTTGTTATTATAAAACAATAATATTTCATCCGTCCATCCATCAGCCTGTCTTCATCCACTGCTGGACTTACACGAAGATTTCGCCACTGTTGGCGGTCCTCCTGGAAGCAATACAAGGTGACTTTTTGATCATCGTCCTAATTCATACTGGTGGCTTGGTAAGTGATCAGTATCATGGATCAATACCAATTTTGGTGAAATCCGTAAAATGCAATTTCGACTCCCCATAGTGATTCACTCAAGACTGGGAGTGAATTACTATGGGAAGTCGAAATTTTATAAAACGAATTTCAAAAAAAATGTTATCGATTCATGATGCTGATCACTTACCAAGCCTCTGATATGAATTTGGACGATGATCAAAAAGTCACCTTGTATATACAAGTTGAATTTGTGAACATCGTCCAAATTCATACTTGAGCCTTGGTAAGTGTTCAGCATCATTAACCAATAACGATTTTTGTAAAATTCATAAAATGAAATTTCGACTCCCCATAGTGATTCATTCAGGAGTGGGAGTGAATTACTATGGGAAGTCGAAATTTCATTATACGAATTTCACAAAAATTGTTATCGATTCATGATGCTGATCACTTACCAAGCCTCCAGTATGAATTTGGACGATGATCAAAAAGTCACCTTGTATATAAAAAAAAAACATTTATACATTTAAATTAGAACAACAAATTTGTGGCGTGTGGCAACGTCTTCTAAAATGAATATTGTCACTCCATATCTTCCTGTGGATGTCGTAAAAGGCAACTTCAGGGATTTTAAAAAGTTATACCAGTAATCTATGTCTGTAGTATTGAGGTTCATAAGGTCATTGGATCTTGGCTCCGTCTGCAGAGACGACGACGACGTAGGCATACTTATTTAAATACCGGTGGTAGCCATAAGGGGGGAGCCATAAGGGTCTGCCATGAGTTTTGCACTCGATACACGATGTTAAGGCGATACTAAAAAAAATGGGGTTTTTTCGAATCCATTTACTCCACTATAAAGTCATCTACGTATTTCATTTTTGGGTAAATGGTTATTGAGTATTTGATTAAGATTATCACTGAAGGAAAACGCGATTGGATGAAATTTTCCCAATAGAATTTAATTCCGAAAAGATCTCTAAATTGTTTTATTTTTTCCTGTAATTCTGAAATCCTAACTAATTTCATTGTGAAATTGCATTCAAAATGTGGATATTATTTATTTGTAAAGTCTCCTTGAAAATCTTTATAAAAAAAATAGAAAATAAAAACAAAATAGCTTAGCAAGTTTTATATTAATAAAAAACCGACTTTTTGCTCCTTTTCCACGAATCCATCCCACTCGCACTGAGGGTTTTTTCGCATATGGAGTAACAAAACAAAACAAAAAATAGTATATTTCATTACGAGTGCGGAAAGCCTGTCATTGCAAAGAGTTCCGACAAATGTCTACCCGAGCCGAGGCGCAGCCGAAGGTGAGGGTTGACAGTCGGAACAAGTTGCAATGACGGTTCCGCACGTGTACTGAACAACTATTTTTAATACAGTTGCGAAAAAATTAAGCAATTTAATAAAATAATAAAAACACAATAAACTCAACTAACTAATACTCCACGCAATAAATTCTTCGTATGTAGATATGTAGCGACTTTTTGAGTTTTCCGGTAAAATGTTCTCCGAAGCATTTTGTGCAATTATACTGAGTTCCGGTGGTGTTAATTCAAATAAAATATCGTCGAAATTACTCATTTTGTGCAACAAACAACTAAACCCGCAAAGAAAATTTTTGGAAAATGGCGCCAACCGTAAAAGAATATAAGCAGAGATTTTTTTTTGTTTTCTTCATCTATTCTGGGTAGGCAAAGGGAACTATGCCCATACAGCCAAGTCTTCAGTAGAATTTTTTTTATTGATATGAAATGAAAATGAAATTTAATGAGATGAAATGAAATGAAACCTAACCTAACTCATTGAATCAAATCATTAAAGCTGATATTGAAACAAATTAGTAGCTTCTTTTTAGAAATATTTGCATGAATCATAAAAACTTCTATGAATTTTTTTTAGTAAAAACTTCGTGGTTGTTTTTTTCTTTTTAATAGACATTATTTTGACAGTTGGGAAAGAGAACGCACGAGTTCGGAAAAGGTAAAGAAAAAGCTCGAGTATGTAATAGTCCACATCCCGTACGCTATACGTCCCTGCAATACGCCACTTTTTGAGCAACTGTATTAAAAAAAACTTTTACGTATCGCCTTAACGTTTGTGTAAAAGATTTATATGAGAAATTGTACAGCGCCCCTAGCGGTTTACGAGAGGAACCACAATTTCTAATACAAAACATTTTACGCAAACTTTAACATGTATCGAGTGCAAAACTCATGATAGATCCACTGTTACAGGCAGTTGCGTAGTTTCAGCCATTCATCCGTTACCGACTTCGTAAATTTTTGCGGAAGTCCCTGGCAAGACTGATTAACGCCTCGCCTGCTAAAACCCGCCCAGTTTCTGAGCAACCGCGCTTCATACCTTATCGAAGCTTTCCATCAGGCGTAGTAATATGCAAGCGTAAGCCTGTTAAAAGTAAAAACAAATACACATTTTTCAAATAAATATTTTTATTTTATACTGTTTTACAGTCAAAAAGGTAAACCTGTGGGGTCCAGTGGGTCAAGGAACAAACCAAATCATTGCACACGCAGCCGAACTAATCTGCGACACTACATTAGACACTACTCTGTGTGGACCTGTCGATTATGGCTTCGTTATTTGTTTTATATTTTAAAATACCATAGTAGCCATAGTATATAGCCATTATTATGTGTAGACTAAAAACTTATATCGGATATACAAAAATTATATAAATAAAAAAGGGAAATCAGAAGAAGTCAATGGCGGGCTGCTATTATCAGTCACAACGAAAAATATATATTTTTTAAATCTTTTCGACGAAAGTCGATGCCGAATAATTTTCACTTTCATAAAAAGATGGTTTTAAAACTTCGTTTGTACAAAAGTGTTTTTTTTTTATTCATTGATTTTAAGTCTGCTTATTTAATACATTTCAAGTAGATATGATTGCATGAAAAGACTAAAATGAATACATCTAAACTAACATAAAATATTTACATCATTACATTTCAACTTTGGCAGAAATTTGACATTTGCTATGTTAGATAATTACAAGAGTGGTACCATTAAGTACAATAAAGTGAGGTACTACAGGGGGCCTCGCCATTTTCACAATTTCGAACTACACACAGTTTTGATGAATTTCAACGTTCCAACAATGTTCAAAAAATACGTCTATGATAAAATGATATCTATTATACTACGCAAAAACACAGATTAGTTGGCGAAATTGGCGTTTTTAACCCAACCGTGTTAAAATAATCACAGACACACACACACATCCTCTCACACAAACATTTTCACACAAGATATTTTTAATTAGTAAATAATTTTCGTTTTTTAGTCTTAGGTATTTAGTATATTTATAAAAACCTATTTTTATTGTTTTAATATTAATAAATTTTCACACTATTTACTATGTAAACCTGAAAATGGATTTCTATTGAACTTTGTTATTACCGCACCGTATTTATATGTACCCAGGGCTTTGTAGCTCTGGTACTGACCAGTGGGTCTACCGCGTAATTCTCATTTTCATCAACATCAACTTGAGATTGAAATTTGTCTTGCGTGCGACGACGCCCGCCTAACATGCCATCTCTTTTGCACGCGTTGAATTTCGCATGCATTTGCTTGAAGTTGATACAAATGAGAATTACGCGGTAGAGCCCCTGCTATCTCTAGAAGATGATTATGATGTTGCGGAAGCCGTAAACTGGCGATAGTACTCGTTGAAACAAACAACTTTTCGTGTAAAAAAAATCGTGAAATTGTGAACAAATATCTTTTGTTTTGTACACATTTTGGTCGAATATGTATGTAATTTTTTTATGGAACAGCAGTTTTTTTTTCGTGATTTGAGGTTTGTTTCATTTGTAAAAGTTGTTCGTATGGGCGAATACTATCGCCTGTTTCCGGCTTCCGCAATATTAATGATGTGAATTTTATTTTTTTCGCTGTCACACGAAACGAAAAAACCGGCCAAGTGCAAGTCAGACTCGCGTACGGCGTACCTTGGGTTCCGTATTGTGGATGATAAATTTAACGTTGTCATTTTTTTTCGTGAATTTCTCAACCGCGTTATTTTTCCTGTAAGCTTTACGTAAACACATATTACCATGACTTTTTTCATATTTTTCGGTCCACCAGTTTTGGAGATAATTAAGGGGGGCGACATAATTTTTTTAATGGTTTTTCAAGGATTTCTCGAACTAGATGCAATTAAATATAGCCAAACTATATATTTTTACAATCAGCTTTTGAATAACTACAATTTGATATCCTTTTTGTATTTTATAAAATGTTTTTTTTTATTTATTTCACTTTTTTAATATATTTCTCATTGGTGCTCAACGTTTTTTTTTTTTGCTATAGTTTTCCTGTAATTGGACAGTTATGATCTGCAAAGTAAATTTTTTTTCATATTTTTCGGTCCGCCAGTTTTGGAGATAAGGGGGGGGGGGGGGGGGGGCATACATATTTTTGTGTTTTTTTAAAGATTTCTCGAAACCAGTGCCAGTAAATATAGTAAAAGTATGTATTTTTGGATGAAAACAAACACTGGTACTGTTTCACAATTTAATTTATAACTAGCACAATTAACCCTAACTAGTTTCGCCTTATCAGCATTCTCAAGAGAATAGCATAATAATTTAGTTATCTATCACACAAGCATTTTCTAAGAATGACAACAAAACTCAAACAAATATGAGGGTCATTAAATTCAGTTATACCAGTCAACAAGAGTTCGATGGGTAGTTTGTTACTTGGTGTTCTAATCAGATCATTTGCCCTTAAAGTGGGGAAATTTTACATTACAAATTTTACAAGCGCATGATCTTTTTATAAAAAAAGAAAACTACAATAGCTACCAAAATTTCTAAAATCCAAAATATTGATATTTTTAAAACCCAACTAATAAAATATTTTTCATGTTTCCTATTCGTCGAACGAGGATAAAAAGTGCGTCAAATGTCAATCTCAAGTTGATGTTGATGAAAATCAGAATTACGTGGTAGACCTACTGCTCTAACGCGTTTGTTTTTTAACTCTCTATCCTGCTCTAATCAGACGCCGCGCACGCAAAACTTCAGTTATTTTGAAATAGTGGCTACATTATGACATTAACCATAATTTCTTTAATGTAATAAAGATGGTTTTTTCTCGTTAGTATCTACGTGTGTTGGTTTCGTTTCAATCGGTTTTGAAACACGGAAACTGAATCGCTTTTTTCGTGAAATTCGTGCTTTTTTAAAAGTAATAGAAGATTGAAAGATTTGAACATGTGCGTTCGAAAATAACATATCTTACTGGAGCTTTACACAGAATGGTACATTGTGTACCAAGAGAAATACGCTATACACTGTATAACACCCTGGTGAAATCAAAACTAGACTATCTTATTGAAATATGGGGTTGTGCTGCAGAATCTAACCTTAAACGCCTTCAAACTACACAAAATAAACTTATAAAGGTTCTTCTACAGTTTGAATACTTAACACCTACACGTACATTATATAAAAAGACCAAATTATTCAATCTTAAACAAATATACACATATAATACTTGTATCCTTATACGAAAAATTCTAAAAAAACAAATTCATACAGAAATTAACCTGGAGAAAAGAACATTTAAACATAATCTCAGAAGAAAAAATATACTAAAATCACATTGTCCAAGGACTGAGTATGGAAAAAGAAATTTACTATATGGTGGAGTGCAACTTTATAACAAATTACCAAATAACATAAAAGAATGTGAATTGATATCTACTTTTAAAACTAAGCTCAAAACTTACATTGCAACAAACGTGTTTTAAAGTAAAAAATATTACCTACCAACATATGTACACTGTCGACAAATCATAGAATAAACTAAATGTTATCTAAGCAAAATCTCATTTTAAGTGAACTATGTTCTTATGAGAATAAAGATCATTAACCATAAAGTATGTTTATTTATAAAGTGTAATTAATAATTGCCTTGAGTCCCAAAACACGCCATATCTTTTTGAAATTTTTGCCATCTACATTGACGGAACTGAATCCAATACAAAACTGATGTTTAGCATTGTGGAGCCCCTTAAATTATTTAGTCAAAATGCATATACCAGAAATTCATTATTGACCCAGGCAAGATTTTCTCTTATTCAGCTCATTTTGGATGTTGACAAGGGAATCAAATTTAATATATACGTACGCAAATATTTCGTCACAGAAAACAGCTGTAGACAAACAAATATGTGATAGGTCTAATGAAGGGTTCAGTTTATGAAATTCTATCAGATAAAATGTGACGTTGAAAATTTCTGTAAATGTACAAGGCATCCTCAATAAGTACATAGTACATTAGGTTCTCGAGTACCTAATATTGGAAACGGATGCACAGATGGACGGACATTTCGGCTCTGATATAAGGGTTTTACATTCTTCACGGAACTCTAAAAGAGCAGACGCAAAACATCCACCCAGAGAGCCTCTTGAAGCTACAAAACATGAAAAAAACATAAGAATAACGAATTCATAGGTGAATGAAACGTTTGAATGAACAGATTATATCACAGAATATATCAACATCTCTCTATCACCATGAATGAATGATGCATAATAATAAATCATAATTCAATTGATTCGATAATGACTGAATATTGTTTCTAAACGAAAGGTCAGATACAAACAAAAACAATTTAAATTGAATCTGATGCAAGAAAGCAATGTTAATCCAACAACCCGATTAATGATACGAACGTTTAAATTAACTTTCGTAATTAGAAACAGCAATAAGGCAGAGCAGCACAAATTACACCTGCCAGCTAACTGTGAGCGGGTGAGTTCCACACCACCTCTGGTTCTCACTCGTCATTTTTAACCATAGAGAAACTACCCCCTAAGAGGTGCAATGACGAGATGAGAGGTACACTTAGGGTTGCCAACCGTACTTTCAAATAAAGTATCTTACGTTATTTTGGGTCCCTGTACTTTATACTTTTGAATACCAATAAAGTACGTGAAAATACTTTATTTCAATCTTTACATAAAATTAGACGTAAACTGAAAACAAAAACAGAGCCGTAAAGAAATCCAAGGGAAAATGTATGATTTCCTTCATTGTGGATGATATTTTTATGTTGTGCGTTTGTGTTTATGCAAATAGCACAAAAAATACAGTTTCACAAAAGGATTTGAGGATGTTAGTATGTAGTCTGGCCTTCCTAGTTCCTATCGCCCGCAGCTACCGTGACATTTTTTTCAAAAAATCTTTGAATTCCCTTGAATAAAGAATACTTTTTTCTAAAGGACCGTACTTTTTATTTACCTTCCCTGAAATCACATATACTTTATTTCTTCTAAAAAATGTTGGCAACCCTAGGTACACTTGACATTAACCTTCAATGCGCTTTCACGCGCTCTGATTAACTAGGCCAAAACGACGCGGTAGTAGAAATAAAGAATCCCCGGTAAGTGCCAGTCAGATGCATATAGTCAAGTATATGTAAAAACACGGATTAGTTGGCGAAATCGGACAGTACAGCATTTCCTTTCTCGGGGCTAGTTGTTCTATGTTTTTAACCCAACCGTGTTAAAATTTTATTTATTACTTCCATCTGTCACCCCCGTAATGACGTCGGAGGTCTGCCCAGCGCCGTAAAACCGTATTTCGTTTCAAATCAATTAGCCTGTTTGTGAAACTACGCCTTAATGATCTCAAGAAAATGTCTGTCAAGTTTACCTCCGAAATAATGTTGAGTTCCGTCAATAAATGTAGCTGGTATGACTAAAACACGCTTTATGACATAAATTATTTATATGTATTTAAAAAAACGTATGGTCTCGACATGAATCCCCGAGAGGGGAAGGCAGAGGACGTAGTAATACTTTATATTCTCTGGCAGAGGTGTGAACTGTGAAGTGCTAGTCACTCCACGCTTTGGTACCCACTTTTCACCGCCGATTATTACGTCCCAAAGGTGATGGGTGGTGGTGAGCCCTATCCTCATATTTCGGGCACAAATGGACCAAAAGCTTAACGCGCGTTCCGAAGCACGAAGATCGGATACAATTAATGTGAACCGTGAGGATTTAACCCATGACCTCTGGGTTAGAGGCGAGCACTTTACCGCTCTGCCACAGATATTTTCAAAATATTGTTAAATTGCGCTAAAATCAAAGATTTTCCTGACTTTTCTTGCGATCACAATACGAGTATATTTACTTTTGCATATCATGCCAAATTTTAGCCCAATCCACACATGGGTCTCTAAATTATGGCTTTATGAACCATAATAAATAGTCTCTACTTCCCGAAGTTTTCGACCGTTATGTCATAAACTCGGACGCACAAAAATCAGTTACGAACTGTGATCCGCGTAAAGCACGGCATTACAATCAATATTTTCGTTCTGATCTTGATTTACGCCTGCGCAGTATTACTCGCAGTATTATTAACAAGTTGTAAATCATCGATCAGAATTAAGATCGCGGTGAATCAACTGCTGGCGATTTGCTGAGAGATTTAAACTGCTATGTTCTGTTACAGAGTGCATGTGACCGACTTGAGCCCAATCCGGCCTTAAGTACTTATTTAGAAACTTCCGGGAGGAATATTACTAGAACGGTTTGGTAATGAAATGAAAATGAATTTTTCAAATTGCTTTCAAATCACATGCTGAGGTTCAGTCATGAGCTGCAGGCCCGTAGCCAGGATTCCATCCATTTTTAGGGTTCCATACCTCAAAACGAAAAAATTTAATTATAGGATTACTTTGTTATCCGTCTGTCTGTCTGTCAAGACCCTTTTGCTCGGACCCCATATGAGATATCAAGTTGAAACAGATACCTCCTACAGAAGTCTACAGCCCCATAGTGCTGTAAAAAAATCAGGTTTATAACTCGACGCGAAAAAAAAGTTATTATACTTTACATAATCAATTTCATACAAATTTTTAACACTCGCAAGGGAATCAAAACCTGTAGGGCTGTAGGGCACTACAAAAACTGACTTAGAAACTAGAAATTTCGTTTACATGTAGGTAGCACACACATAAGAAAAATCAGAAAATTACAAATATTTAATTATTGAGGAAGTTTCACAAAAATATATTTTTACGATGTCTTACAGATGATAATTAACTGTTTTAGATTTTTTGAATATTAAAGATTCCGGGGGGGGCGGGGGATAGACTACCCAAATCCCCATCTCCTGTATATGGGCTTGATGAGCTGTCAAAAGCTGAAACGCTCATAGATATCTATCTCTTATAATATTATTCTGTGAAAACGAGAGACGAAAACGGTCAAAAGTCACAGTGAGGCGTAAAGTCTTCGCGTAAACGTCTTCACTCGCCCAGATGAAGGCAGTCTAAATCTGCTAAAACTGGTCGGCTTTCCCGATCATAACAGGTATTGAGGTGAGCCGTTTTTATATAAATCATGAATTATCCTCAAGTCTCATTTTATTCTATAATTATTTTATCGTTACGTGTTTGCGTATTTGAAACCTAAACCTAAAACCTAAAACTAAGAACTTCAAGAAAACTTAAATGTTATCCTAGTCTATTTCAGTTTTCAGCAATGGACCCCAATTATCAATCAGTACATCCCAAAGATGCCTGCAAACAAATAATCACTATATTTAAGAGAATCGCATACCCTAGCAACTTTTTTTATTACCCGTCCAGCACAATAAGTCTAATGGCGAAGACCTTATTTGATTTTCATAGAGGTGATTTTATGTTGGCTCTTTGGCCTCTTGTTCTTGGACGCGTTAATACTAAAAGATCACGCAGCGAAATAACAAATCGGTGTGTTTTTAGCTAGTACTGAAATATTTTGTAGGGAAAAAAATATTGGATTTAGGTAACATCCCTTCATATTTCTATTGCCTATTTTATAAAAAAAAATCAAGTTGATCTCTTAACCGCGTTTGAAAACCAAAAAAAAGAGTGTGGATAACTTTTTTTTTTTTGACAAAAGTATAAATCTTAAAACATTGTTTAAAGGTGGAATCCCTAGATAAAAGATCGATGAATCAAATATATTTTCTTCAATATGAGGAGAGACCTAATTTCTTCCAATGAACCCTTGAAAACCTGGTGTTGTTGATGTTTTAGCGTCAGGTGGTGGTGTTAAGTGGTGTTCATTTTGACAGAGATCATGCAAGTAGGGCATATCCGAGACTAAAAATTAACGCTGTCCCAAAGCCTAACATTATGGCCACATACCACATAACCCGCCACTTTTTTGCAAAAGTTAGTGGTCCAAAACCGTAAATATCAAGAAAACAACAAAGGTTTGCCAAAGCTGAACATGATGGCAAAAGGCAAGAAGTATTCGCTTAAATAATATACGGTTGTATCTCCGACACAACCTGCTGCTTTTTTTTGGTGGTTGAATTTTTTCTTTTATTTCTTCTAGATATTTGTAAACTGAATTCGAATTTGAACTCGGGTTTTCTCTATCACGTCGCAATATTTGTCCAAGACTGCTTGTATTTTTAAATTTATCTGTTTTTACTACATTTAGGGGGGCTCCAAAGTTTTAACAATTACTTTTCTCGCCTTTATCTTTAATATTATTATAATATAATGGCTGTGTTAAATTAAAATAAAAAAGATTTATGATACAAAGCGTGTTTTTTTTATTTAAAAACTAAAACAAGCACACCCGCTTTTTCTATTAAAAAGACTTGGTATGAAATGTATGGACCGAAACAAGGTCTTTAAAAAAAATCATTTAAAAATTAAGGCTTAATTACAAATACTGATTTTAGAGTTGTAGAGATAAAACAGTAAGCCACAAAACGAAAGCATTTATGTGCAAAACCTCTTCAAAAGTAATAAAAAAACTAAAATTTTTAAAACTTAACGTTAATTAAAAAAAAAAACAGTTTTATTCAGAAGAACACAACACAAAACACATAGGGTGCTACTACAAAACGGTGTTTAACTTTAGACAGTGTTTAAATCTGTTGTTGTCCCCTTTTCTTTCATATTGTAAAAAAGTGACAGCAACAGATTTAAACACTGTCTAAAGTTAAACAACGTTTAAACACCTTTTTGTAGTAACACAGATAATACTTAAAGACTATTTAAGATTAGACAGGTTCTGTTGAAAAGGTCGGTGACTCAGCTTGGTGAGAGCTGATAGAGAAAATCTAAGTTCAGTTTCGAATTCAGCATACCATTCTTTATAAGAATAACAAATAACCATCCAAGCCCCAAAAACCATGTCGGCTTGTGGAATCTATGTTTATTCGAGTATATCCACAAAACAATGACTTGCACATAGGTGGGAGAATACAAGAAAAGGGCATCAAAATTGAATTCATGCAATTATGTCAAAATTCATACGTCTGCAAATAAAATGCAACTTCGAACTCGTATCATGTTACATTCGTTGTTATTATGTAAGATGCTGTGTCCCATACGAAGGATTGTTTACTGCTGTACGTTGTGTGTTTTTCACGTCCACCTACTACTAACTTTGCAATGTAAATCATGTTTCGTAAAATATACAATATGAAAGTTTAGTTTGATTAGAATCTGAAGCTATATATAAGGTGTTGATTTGATCCCTAACTTGCGTCACATGAATGTGAAAGAAAGAAAGAAAATAAATTTATTGGCGCGTTCACAAAAACAAATAATAATTAAAGCTAAAACAGTAGAAAATATTTTATTGCAAAAAAAAATACGCAATTCTGGGGAGTGGTACCAAAGGGGGAACCTCTCCCTCTCCCTATCCCACGCAACCACTTCCCCAAATGTGGAAGTCTGGATACAGCTTTCACCCCCTTCTCCTCATAACTCCTGAAAACACCAAGTGCTGCCTGCCAGTTCGACGATTTGGTAAAAGGGTGCTTTAGGTAAGTATTATCAAGAGTTTCATTGAGCATAAAGTTACCTAACATTTGAGGTCTTCGGCTCTTTGCCCATACATCACACATGTCCGTCTGATAAGATCCACTTTTGTTTATTTAAATCTATCTTCTATTCGGGGTGTTTATGATTTCTATTTCCATTTGTGCACTGATTGGTATTTCTACATTATTTGTAGGTATCTTATCTTCAAAAGAGACACAAAAAAGTCATTGCAATAAAAAAGATCCTACGCATCCTGCTCGTATGCTAACATTCATGATGCTGAAAAACAGGAAAACTTGTACAAAAATATGGCGTTGTTAACAGAGTTCATTGTTTTATTCTAGAATCAATAAAATACACCGGAAGCACGCTTTTGCTGTCCCTGCTGTGGTTAACAAGGAAAATATTTGCCTCAAGTGGAGCTGTATGCTCAAGCTAGTTTATAGCTCAGGGAATCGTGTCAATAGAGTGAATATCGAGTGTAATACTACGTTCGAATGCAATCAGCAATGATTTACTTGTCTCGGATCTGGCGGCGAGAGCGGGCGGCGCGGCGGGGCGGTGCGGAGCGGTGGCGGGTAGGTGCGCGAGGATCACGCGCGATAATGAACCACCTCGTGTGCACGACTCCTCGCGCTTGCGCACTCACACCTAATGCACTATCCTCGCTGAATCGTGCCACACACCATCGCCATATACAACACCCTCTCAGGTTTGGCAAAGGCAACCTTGAAAGGAGCGGTATACCGATGTTAGTACTTACCGCCTATTCACTCCTTTAAGTAAGTTAAAAAACCTGCAATTTTCAAAATTATGTGCTTATTCAATATTTGCGCCGTTTTCGGCGTGGCGGTTATTTTATCAATACCTTATAGCCTATACCTATATATATGTTGACCGGGGTCACTACCATGATAATAAAGAAAGGGGCCGTCCATTAATCACGTGATGTTTTTTAGCAACTTTTTACCCCCCTTCTCCCCCATGGTGAAGAGGTGAGGTTTTAGACTACCCCACCTCCCCTACCCAAAATCACCTGTATTTTTTTGGTACAAAGTATATTAAAAAAATATTATTATTATCTGTAAATTAAACTACGATCCAAGTTTTGATGTCATGAAGACCACTATAAAGTTGTCTTAGTAATTTTTCCCAAAGTGCCCCCTTATCTACCTACACCTATCATATCTATAATAAGATATAGATTAGTAACAATATCTGGGGGTTTAGCAAAGCAGACCATATCGAGCTTTAACCGCTCGATACAACATGTCTATTCCTCTCGAGGGATACACATGTGTGACAGAGAGAGCACTGTATCTCGCGCTATCGAGCTCGATATGGTTTGCTATGCTAGACTCTAATAACCTCTTCTGTGGCCGAAGTAGAGCGCTCGCTTGCTAACTAGGGTTGCCTAGTTATAGATGGTCGGGATACGTCGGGATTGTCCCGACATTTCATGTGATGTCTAGAGTTCCGAAAAAATACAAATTGTCCCGACAAATAACAAATAACAACGATCGGCGGGCAAAAAAGTATTTTGTTGTAATTACTTTAATTTTAATAATAAATGTAATTACTTTAATTTGTCCCGACCATAATCCCAAAATCCTGACTTTTTGAAATTTGCCCAGATATTTTGGACTTCCCATCTGGCAACCCTATTGCTAACCCAGAGGTCGTGGTTCAATCCACGCGGTGCACATTATTTTTGTGTTCAGTCTGCGAGCTTCGGAAGGCACGTAAGTTCATATTTGTATGCCTAAAATAGGGTGATTGAAATGATATCGTAACCTTCATTGTTAATCATTTTTATTTTTATTAGAATCAATCATCTTTACAGTTTGTAAAATAATCTAGAAAAAGGAGTTCTTCCTTTGGTAAATAATTGGACTTAAATCAAGCAGACTATAAATTTAAGTAAAAGAAATCTAAAGGGTTTCTACAACACTGAATAAAGAACATACGTTACATATTTTTTTTTATATACTCGAACTATTTTTATATACCAGAATTCCACCGAAAGCAATGATCGGCTCAACGGACTAGTCGGCCTTTTTTCAACTGACTAGTCGGCCAAAATCATAGTTGGCCCATCTCTACTACAATGATCAGTGAAAAACAAGTGTACCAAGTGTGGACTGTAACTTGTTATTTCACAACAGTTCACACATGGGATTACCTCTGACACGCCCTCGGGGGATTCATGTCGTCAAGATATATATTTTTAGTAACAGCCTAAAATATTTTTAAATTAAAATTCATCGCATAAATGGGTTCAAAGACACAATAAGGAATTCTTCAACACAAAACGGTTTTCGTGTGACATAAATACGATTTAATGTGGGCACATTGTCCCTCACGGCGACATGGAGGTAAATATTAAAATACACCTTACCTCCACACAGCTTACCTGTTTATCGTCCAGGACAAAGTCGCTGCGAAAATGCACGCCATTTGTGAACAAGACAGGATCTCGGGTTTCTTAAACTGGCACCTCCCACGTGGTGCCTTGTGCCCTTAACCTTTAGAGCAGTTTATGCCCCTTATAATGCGCTCTGCTTACCGTCCCCACCGACGTATACGGCTGTGACCATGCTGCCCCTTTGACTACATTTGGGAAGATAGCCTCACCATACAATTAAGGGAAATGCACCGATTTAGACACAACGCCAGGTGATGCATCTTGGGTCGAAAACGGCACAAAGGTTTTTTAATTATTATTTACATAATTTTATGTTAAAAATTATAATTGAATGAGCTAAAAATATGTTTGGTTAATTTATTTTAATTTAGAATCCATTATTTATTTTTCTTTGTTTTTTTTTTGTATTTTCTCGCATTTTGACGGGAAAATTGTTAGAGAGCTTTTGGAAAAAAAATCTAATAAACATTCTACTTGCACATATTTTAATAGTTTTTTTGCTACAAAAGTTAAAAAGAGTTCAGCTTTACAAGAATCTAAAAAAAAATAGAGAAGAACAAAATTTGTAACAAATTAAATTTGTTATTTTTTTCTTGTTTTTATTTGTAAATCAATCCCCATCCAATCAATCAAATGAAATTTCTTTTTATTATTTCATTCATATTTTTGGTATTATTATATCACTGTTTTCAATTTCATACACGAAAAAACATAATAGCTATGTATTAATTAATACATATGTATTAAATGTTATAATAATAATATCATTAAATAAATCTGTTCGCAAAATTATATCCTGTATTAATTTAATGAATTTATAACGTAATCGCAGCTAGCGATCGACAGTTTACTATGAACCATTATTTACGATCTCGTAATGGGTAGATTGTTGACAAATTATGTGTAATCTAACTAGCCAACAGTGCAATAAACACCACATCGAGCATAAGTGCGCACAATTTGAATGTAGTTAAGTTCTAAACCGCGGTATTGAGGTTCGAGCCGCGATAGTAGACGCACCTGCGACCTGAGTTGCGCTTGCGCCTGCGACTCGCCGCCGCCACCGCCCGCCGACGCACTTTCAAAAAAGGCTAACTTACCTTTATAAGGCAGTACAATCCATTCGTAACATAGCCTAAATATCAGGTTCAACCTTATGAACAGGAAGAGAAATTGTAAAGGGAAATATAAACAAGCGAGGAACGAAATGAAAATGGTCATCGCAAATTGTACCTACATCGGCGCACCCAGTAAGCCACGGTCAGAGAGGCCGTGATTTTATACGACCGCACAGGAAATCCACAAAGATTGTTCTTGTGACAAGTGAGATTAACAATCGCACAGATATGGAATATTTTATTTAGCCGTGGCGAGTCTCCCACGCCATTGGATTCAATTATAGAGGAAAGGCAGATAGGTCGGCAGGCGAGTGGTTCGCTCGTGACCTGTAAATTGGAACGGTCCGTCGCTGGCCCTTGTCGCACCCCGCCCGCGACGACTATGTGGCCTCTGTGCTGTCCCTTCTGTCTGCTACACACACAACACACATTGTAACGGCACCAAAATCAACATCTCTACACAGCAACACATACCACTTCTCACGCACCTCCAATTTATAAGCAGCGACACACATGAGGTACTTGACTCGCTCCTTTTGGAGACAAGACCTTTATAAATATAAAAGAAGCTTCTACGGTTGAGTATTTCTTTGTGCCTATCCATTCTATACCTACATGTATAACTGCGTACATTTATTTTAATGCGCTTTCTTCGTTTCCTCGGCTGGCACAATCTGCTACTAACAAATGCTTATACCGGCTTTTGAGCCTAACAAAGTGGTCTAGGCGGTACGTTTATTAAACTAAACTAGTGAGTTAATAAAGTGGGTTAAGTTAGTAAGCTACCGGGCGCGTTAACAGGTGTGCGCGCCCTATTCGGGCCACTGCACGAGAGTTTACAGACAATGGCCGGTGCAAGTAAGCGGGATATAGGTACTCTACGGATTAGAAGGGCTACTAGATACTTTACTGCCTCTACCACTGCAAGTACCTTAACTATTTGTGTATGCAGCGTTTACGGCATGTAGCCTTTTGTACCAATTCGTTATCCATTTGTTTCTCGCGAAGCCCTATTCATGTATCTTGCCTATTTTGTACATCAGTAATCTGTAATGCGTAATGCAAATGAGTAATTCTTTTCTCTACGTCCTGCTTCTGTTGTTATTCTTTCCTCAAAACATTGATGCGGGCCTATCGGATAATCTTAATGTCTGAGTGTCAATTAAGCATACTAATCCTAACTTAGTGTCAGCAGATAGCATCTCACCTTTAGCATGGCCATAATTATGAAGTCTCGTGAGGTCATTGTACAGAAGCGTGTGATACACACTCGTATACCCAAACTGGCCATTATTGTGCACTTGCGGTCGGGTCAGTGAAAGGACCATAAAATAAGCTCAGGTGCTAGCTTTAAATTTTATCAGTTTAATTCATTTACTACCCATAAAATTCACATGCATTGGTTCTTCTTTTATACATATTCCATACTAGCTGTTGTCCGAGACTTCGTCCAGGTGGAATAAGATAATACGCCTACAGTGGGAAGTTTTGTTACGCTCTCCTACCCCGCAATTTTTTTTTTTTTTGGAATATCGTCAATGTACAGGCAGACGCAGCTCTTTTCTTTTACAGTTTTTAATAGTATTTAATATATTAAGCTTTACAATTTTTAGTTATTTTAGTACCTAGCCCGTTTTATCAAAGAAACCGTCTGTTATTTGCTGCAACTAATTTCTCATTAAAACTTTTCATTTAACAAAATAGATGAGGCTTGTTAAACAAAATAATATAATTAAATATTTATTTATGCGCGTTCTAATAACGAAACTTTTGATTTTTTTATGTACTAAAATTTAAACGCTACATAATTCTTACCAATGTTTTCTTGTTTTTAGGGTTACGTAGTACCTAAAAGGTACAAAAGGAACCTTTATGGCGAGACTACGTTGTCCGTCCGTCCGTCCGTCCGTCCGTCCGTATGTCACAGCCTCATAACTTTAGCATCTTTAAAGATATAGACATGAAATATGGCACAAAAATATCATTAATTTGCCCACATGTCACGGTGTAAAAAATATTCGAAAAATTTGAAACTGTTCAAAATATTTCCAAAACAAAAGTGAAAAAATAAAAAAATAAATCCTTATCTCCGAAACTAGTAAACCGAAAAATATAAAAAAAATGTTGATTGTAGATTATAACTGGCTAATTACAGGAAAACAATAACGAATAAAAAAAAATGAGAAATATAGAAAACGAAGCAAAATAAATAAAAAAATATTTTATAAAAATACAATATGGGTTAACATTATATCAATTAACATTATATCATTGCAGTATAGAAACGCAGAAAGAAAAGTAAATCTGGATGTGAGGAGCTCTGAACCGGGATGGATAAATCGCCAAGTGTTCAAATATAGAAATGTATTTCTGTCATAGATACAATATGGGTATCAAATTGTAGGCATTAAAAATTTGATTGAATAATTATGTAATTTGGCTAAATTTAATTGCACCTATTTCAAGAAATCCTTGAAAAACCATAAAAATTTATGTCCCCCCCCTTAACTCCAAAACTGGTGGACCGAAAATTATTAAAAATCATGCTAATAAAGTCGATTCTGAAGGCTTTAATTTTAGTTTAAGTGCTTTCAAAACAAAATTTTGTTTATTACAAAATAGTTCTTCAATGCTAGGAACAGAAGCTAAATTACTTTGGAATGATTTTAGTTTTGACAGCACTAAAACTAAAACGAAAGCCATCAGAATCAGCTACATTGTGTGTTTAAACATTAAAAATACTGTACATCGGCGAGGTTATTTCTATGAGAGATTTCTTCCAATAAACCGAAAAAAGATAAGGAATACATAAAAAGAAAACAGTAATCATATTGTGTACAAACTTAATACTTACTACCAAATAATAAACCAAAACACACTAACTTAACTAACTACAAAACCAAAGTAAATAAATAATGAATAAAATACATATTATAATTACACTTATATGCTCTAAGACACCTATCAATTGAAATAAATATGAATAAATATATAAATAAATAATACTTTTTCCTATTATGAAGGTTTTGCTGTCAGAAATCTGTTACGAGATAAGCTCGCAAATGTGTACAATAAAATTTATATTTTGCAAAATTTTAATCCTAAAACCATTTTTGTATCCAGGAAGGTCCTAAAAAGTGGTCTTAAAACTACATAGTACATAGTCCTATTTGTATAGTTTATTTACGGAAACGCAGTCGTGTGCTGCTGTAATTAAGGCTTTACTTAGTATTCGTCATCGTTAAGAATTATGATTGCAATAATTGTAGGTCCTGCTGCTTAGCGCACATGTTTGAAAGCTCATTTCTTGAGTACGCTAATTACTCATACTTGTAAGTTTATTAAACAAGAACGCGGCAGGTTTCTGCACTGAACTAAAGTGAGGACGCATTGTACTTAAATTGTCTACTTTACGGAAATGTTACAGCAAAAAATAACAATACTGCAATAACCTACACATTCATTTTTTTTTTAATTTCTTTGTTTTAGGGTTCCGTAGTACAATGCAAAATTTTAAAATTTTTCTAAATATTTCCAAAACAAAAGTGAGAAAAATAAAAAATTGTATAAAATTGTAGATATTAAAAATTTCATTGTAAAAATATATACTTTTACTATATTTATTGGCACTGATTTCGAGAAATCTTTAAAAAACCAAAAAAATATGTATGTCCCCCCTTATTTCTGAAACCCGAAAAATATAAAAAAAGGCCAATTATAGAAAAACTATAGCGATTTAAAAAAGTTGAGCATAAATGAGAAATATAAAAAAGACATAAAATAAATTTTAAAAATATTTTATAAAAATACAATGTGGGTTTCAAGTCATAGGTATTAAAGAGTTAATTGTAAAAATATAGAGTTTGCCTAAATTTAGTTGCATATATTTCGAGAAATCCTCGAAAAACCACAAAAAGATATACGCCCCCCCTTATCTCCAAAACTGGTGGACCGAAAAATATGAAAAAAATCATGATAATACGTGTTTACGTAAAGATTACAGGAAAAACAAAGTGGTTGAGAAATTTACAAAAAAAATTAAAATTAAATTTAACATTCACGATACGAAAACCTAGGCACGCGAGTGACTCGCACTTGGCTGGTTTTTTTTATTGGCCTCGGCGTCGAAGTTGTTTTACCCAGTTGGATAACTTGAACCAGGTAAACATTTTTGAACTTCTTCAATGCTGACATTGTCGACGGTTACTGGCCTTTGGATGACATGGTTGAATATGAACTTAGTCTTATCCAAATTCATCCACAGGCCCACTCGTCTGGAAGAATCACTTAAGCTGCGCAGCATTCCCTCCAGTTTTTGCAGAAGAATATGTTTGGAATGGGCAGCATTCGGGAAGTTGCGTCACATATTTACGTCGCTAATACCGCATTGCTTAAAAGGCGTTGGAATGGACACCACGTACAGCAAAGCGTAGCGTAAGCCGACCGACCTCGTGACCGCTTGACTGACGACCTAAAGGACGTTGCGGGTAGCGGCTGGATGAGGATGACGCAGGTCCGCCAAGAGTGGCGAAATATTGGAGAGGCATTTGTCCAGCAGTGGACGAAAACAGGCTGATGGACGTATGATGGATTTTTATTGGTCAAAGTTCCCAGTGATTTACAATTAACAATTCAGTTTCAAATTCAAATTTCTTTATTTGTATAAAAGTTTTAAAGGTGGTAAAAACACACTAGTGATATGGCTATTTTCAAACTAAAAAAAAAAAATTAAAATTAAACTAAACTTATATAACATCCTACCGACTTCTTTAAAAAAAACGGATTATAATATTTAATCCAACAGTATGCGTACACGAAGATAAATCTTCCTAGGTACTTATAAAAGCAACTAAACATGTCACCGACTAACCAAAGAGTTATCGACTTAAATAAATAAATTGGTTAATTTGTGTTTACCACAAAGTTGGCAAGTGCCGTGTATTAGTTAAGGCTCCACTAAAACCACAAACTACTAAAGCAATAACCAAACACAAACAAGGTGCTACTAACAACATCGCCTTACAAAGTATACATTAACTAGGTAGCAACCGAGTAAGTAATAGCTTACAAATTGGGATACACTTTCACTTGTGAGTAATATACTTGCGAATATACGACGAAAATCTCTAAATCCTAGTTCTGAAAACACCAATCTTAAAAATGTTACGAAATAATGATATAAATAAATTTATATGTTATATATCCATCGCAAAAAGATACAAATTAGCAATATATTCTTGATCCATTGCGCAATGATATGTATTGTTAATTTGTTACGAAATACTTGACTGCTCTGTTTCGATGCTCACAATATTATTTAACAATCTAGGATTTTAGGGAAAAAAGGGGGACATGAATCAATAAAACAATAAAAAACAGTTTTTGTTGTTTTAACTACCTACTTTCATATTTTACGAAACCACATAACACATGTTACATTGTAGCAGATTCTAGGCTTTAATTTTAGTTTTAGTGCTGTCAAAACTAAATTGTATCAATTGCAGAAGCTACATTAGCAGAATAATTTAGCAGAAGCTAAATTAACTACTTTGGCAGAATTTAATTTTTGACGGCACTAAAACTAAATTTAAAGTCTTCAGTCTGAAGTTCAGAATCTGCTTTATTGTTAACTTATAACTTATTTTTAACACAGATCACCGCTACTCTGCTTTGCACTGTCGAGGTTATTCTTAAATAAAAGCATCTACGGAACCATTAAATTCATTTTGCGATTCTGTATATTTTAAAAGGACGATTCTTCTAAATCCCCCGTTTCGCTTTAGTCGCTTACATTATTTTAAGTCCATATTGGCCGTTGTCTAGTATCCGGTAAAAAAAACTCATTTTTGGTAGTATATTTTGTATTTGCAATAAAACAATAAACGGCAAACATACTCTATAGAAGTAGGATATAAGCTCTATTGGGACTTCTGGCTATGTTGACAATAATTAATTATTATGATCAAAACCACAGTAATAAGTACTCCTCTTTGCGTCATTCGTTTACAGACTTTACAGGATTCCAATAATCCGAATACCGAATACATAACTAACGTTACCAAGATATAACGTTAGAATAACAGGTGATAGTTATAATCAAAACATTACTAATACTTGAGTATCTAGGTTGGAGTATAGGCTTATATGGGATTAGTTTCCGTTGAGGTCTTGTTATGGCCATATTGTAAACGTATTCCAAAATTATTTAGAAGAATAATATTCTCAGTTCAAGTTGTAAATACTAGTTTTTACGTACTACCAGATTTCTTTACAAAATTAACAACATTTCACGAAACTTATACAAAAAGAAATTCGATATCTTAGTAAGAAACTGACAGAAAAAGCTCTCGCGTAGGCTGCCGTCGCGTGCGCAGCAGCAATTACGCGCATTACGACGCACTTGTGAAAACTAAGGTAGCACACCGGAAAATTGTATAGCTCTACGGGATTCTTGTTTTGTAAGCGGTTTTGCTAATTATTTTTAATAGATTACCAAATCAGAACCAGGAAAAGTTCGCTATGAAATGCCACGTACAAAATAAAGTTTCGCAGCACGTTCTTCATTTCTGATGTATTACAATAATTTAAATTACAATAAGTTATTTTATATTCTACATTTATTTATACTAAAACAGCAAACCTCGACTTGAAGTTAGCAAGCTGATACGAAGCGCACTCTAGCAACCAGCGGCCCAACTACCGTATTCTACAAGTATTGCAGATCGTACGCATGCAGTGCTGCTGAACGACAAACATGTATTTTTCGTAGGAGAAAATTTGTATACATGTTTATTGTTTTTTATTACTTACCATATAAAGCACTTCCTATGTGCTATTTCTATCTCACGAAATCCGTTTGACTATGATTGTAGTATACTATAACTAGCTTTTGCCCGCGGCTTCGCCCGCGTTGGTTTAGTTTTTGTGAAGACAATCGAATCTGTCAATAATTTTCGGATAAAAAGTAGCCTATGTCCTATTCAAGGTATAGAACTACATTTGTGCAAAGTTTCAGCCCAATCGGTTCAGTAGTTACGGCGTGAAGGAGTAACAAACATCCATCCATCCATCCATTCAAACTTTCGCATTTATAATATTAGCGGGTTTAGTTTATAATACTTACTATTAGTTTAGTTTAATTTTGAGGTGGTATAAAATAC
Source organism: Ypsolopha sequella (assembly GCA_934047225.1). NCBI lineage: Eukaryota > Metazoa > Arthropoda > Insecta > Lepidoptera > Ypsolophidae > Ypsolopha > Ypsolopha sequella. The sequence continues at coordinate 13,857,568 of OW203992.1, forward strand.
CCCAGATAGCAATTCAAATCTGTTTCAGACTTGTTCTAAATTTGAAGTATCAAATGAGAAGGTTTGTTTCAATATTGCAACTTATGTTTCTAACGCAACAAAAAGCATCATAATTACAATTCCCGAGAAGGAATTTAAATGGCGACTTAGTATGAAGAATGCAAGTGTGCCCCATCAAGACAAATAATTGTAGAAGAAATGGCATTAAACCACTCCAGACGAGACTCGCTAAACGTTAACAGCACAGCGATAACTGCCGCCATCACGCTAAAACTCCGACAGCAAAAACATATTGCATTATTTATATTGTGTCAACATGTCTTTCGGCCACGGATATCATTCAGAATCGTGCTGCCTCTGCTGCTGACACATTAAGTGACACCCAAAAAAGAAAATATCATTATTTCCCCTGCACTTGTACGCATGACTCCAATCAATTCTTCTCATGTCGTTGTCATATTATTATCTGCAAGACAATCTCAAGTAGACACTTGCGCTCAACAAAGGAAATTAGTTATGCTCACGAGCCTATTAAACCAGCCTCGTCACCGTAGAAAATGCACGCTAAGCGTTCCTTGCATAATGAGCCCTCTGTGTCTTAATTATGTTATCATTCAATGACGAGGTACCGAATGGGTCGTATTCATAAATATTCAAATTAGGAACACGTTTATCAGAGCCGTCAAGTTGTTCGCGGAAAGCGGCAGGCGTGGTCGAAGGCGCGAGCGCACGTATTATAGCGAGGGCATTGTTCCCAACGCAGGCGACGGCCGCAGAGACAGATCCGACTGAAGGGGATACACGATCCACATCATACTTACTGCACCATTCACCGGGACCAAGCCGACTGTCTACTCTACAAGCCATTTATGTTCACTGAAGTCAACAGCTCACCCCCGAAACCATTCATCTTAACTTGTATGTATATCATTAACATAAAAGATGTTTCATTTAATAAACCATCGGAAAATAATCAATATCTCGGTTCCCGATTAAACTGAGAGCAGAGATCAAAATAATTGAAGGTAAGTATTACTCACGAAAAGTCAGTGCTTACAGCGAATATTGTCAAAATCAGGAACCATAAATTGTTGAACTCAAACTTCGAATAATGAATGAATCGACGCAATAAAAAATTATTCACATCGTCAGCTTTCCCTTAATACTCGTGTCATACATATTAAAATATATGGATTTTGCCTTAAGCCCATTACTTTCTGAAAGGAAACCTTTGCATCACTATTATATCACTACGTTTCATTGACCGGACGATGATTGAGTGATTAATATGATGGTTAATTTAGGGTTCACAGATTTCGATTAAACCCATTGCAAATTTTCGCTATCCATAATCATTATTTATCCGTGGGATCGATGAGGGCAACGTGAACTCAAATAACACAGAATCTATACAAGATTGTAGCTTATGAAATAGTTGCGTACCAGCTATCAATCAACCTCTGCTGCAATCGTACAAAAAGACATTGTTTCAACCCTATATTGTTGATCTTTTTCCGGAGTCAGTCTTGTGATTAATAACATATAGGTACCTGACAAATGTTTAGATTTCACGATCTTAACGTGCCCGTCCAGTAATTGAAAATAGTAACGGTGTGATTTATGCAAATCGATCCTTTGACGTTCAATTTAAACTGTGAGGCACGTTGCGCCGCCGGCCCCTGTGAGCCGACTCGGAGCCCCATTAGTGGCGCTTCGCAGGACACGCGCACGCGCAGGCTCCGATCATCAAAAATATTCAAACATCAACATATGTAAATTTAATTAACAATCTTTTAGAAAAGCTTCCTGTATGAACACTATGTCCTGTCCATCTTAAAATTATTGTAGTCAGTTTGTCCCATTTCATTGTTTTTTTTTTTATAAAATAAGCACTTTGTTTTATTAGAGAATATAATACAAAATAAAAATTAAACGCTTCCTTTACAAGTTATAAAGGCAATCATCCTGATGTCGCGTCTTCGACTATTGTATCAACGAAATAAAATCGCGAAGACGCCTGCCGCCTGTCAAAACGAAAGATTGTTGATGTTGTTGTGTCGCAATCAACTGAGACATGCCGAGTCTATCTATCTATCCGCATGCTTGTTTGAGGCAAACATCGGGACTGGATGCGAGATACGATCACATCAATCAAACATCGCAAGTTCCATAGAACTACGAGAGCTCACTATACCGGTAGCCGAGCCGGTAGTGCTCTGTTAGATGAAGTTTATCGTTTACTTGGTTTGCTACGGTTTATTTCTCCCTACATTTGAATGAAAATATAAATATGTAAAAGAGTACTAGAAGCCATTATCTTGGGAATTATCGGTCGACGCAAACGTAATCCACGCTATATTATAGACATTGATAAAGCAATTTAGAAACGGGGTCCAGTCAGACTAGACTAGGTTAGTCCGGTAAACAACCCGTAGTACGAGAATTAAGCTGCACCTAACAGAATGATTCATCACGACACGCGCCCCGATTGAAAGTCCTCAGCTGCACGAGCCTCGATCAAGACACTAAAACCACCTGACAAAGAACAATAAATCGACTTTACACCTCCAGACACATCTTGCGGTAACGATTTCCACTCGAGAAATGAAAACACTCGGATAATGACGAAAGAAAACAGGTACGAGTACCTATCAGTAACAAAGCACCTCAGTTTAGAGCGCGTGGACAAAGGTTGAGTGCCATCAAGTGTCTGAGCTCATGTCAGGTCGTTTGAAACCATTCTTTTACAGCACCCACGCTAGCCAACTAGACCTCCCCTTTGCTTATGTATTGCCCTTTTAGAATTGTAGGCGAGGTGCCGTTTTTATTATAAAAACCGAAATAAATATGAATTATATTATTAATATTACACAATAAATTACAACTATACCTATAATTGCAATTCCTTTGAGATCGTTAACTGACGATATTTAACAGCACAACGACTACGCGACGACTCGCTCGGTAGGTAGATTTGACATAAATTAAATCTATGAATAGGTGACATTTAGCAAGTGAGTATTGCACATTATTATTTGATGCTTTATCAACAAAGTTTAGCAGCCGTTCGCTGTATTGGCTCCATGATTCATTGAATAAAGGTAGTTTCGAAAACTAATAGTTAATAACCTTGTAGTTTAATTGAGTGCTACATTGAGATGATAGCGTATGTTTGTTTGGGATGTCAATGTCTTGACACCTAGAGTTGATTCACTGATTAAAGTTATGCTGGTGGTGATGATTAGATTATTTATTTATGGACCTGTCCTAACTTGGCACATACTGTTGTCGTTGATTGCAAACTTTGACGTATAATGTAAGTAATATAATTGCAAAGCAGATTGTCAGTTGCATCAGTCACATTAGGTATACATTACAGGTATCATCAAAATAATTGCCGCTGACCCATTTTTATTCCTATTTATTACGATTGCAATTTTCACGGGACTTCTCAGAAAACTGATTATCATATTGGACATAAATTAGAACTCCGAAACTCTTTATTTCATCTTATCCGAGAAATTGAAATTGAAATATAATTGAAATTGAAATATATTTATTTATGTAATGTAGGTAATTCAGATTCACTTATTACAGGTCGGTTTAAATGTAATATAGTTAAATAATATATGTCTATAGGTAAAAGTTTAAACCTGTATCTCGAAAAAAAAATGTTTACTGTTTCATAGAAAAATGCAATGCCACTCGGCCGAAATGTATGGAAGGGCAGTATTTATTTTTTGAGATTTCAGGTTTGTCTCCATAGTAAAAGTTGTTCTATACCATTGACTGAATAAGCTCTTCAAATATAGTTACACCTTTCTGTTACACGTTGTATAATAATATGGGGAAATACACAAGGAAATAATAAAAGTTAGGTTTACTTAAATTTAATTTTACACTTGAATAAAATAAAAATATAGGAATAAGGAATAAATAATATTATAATGAATGAATTAAGATACTCAACTGATGCCGGGTCCAGGTCGGACCCGAAATATATCTTGAGATTTAATTATATTTGTATATCTTATTTATCAGTATATTTATATCTTTTAAAAAAACTTTAAAAGCTCTTATAGCGTATATAATTTTAAAAAATGATAAATATATGCAATACATATCATAAATATATGCCTAACTCCGCCCATTTGATTAGTCTTGCTAAGAAGAAGGGCAAGAAACTTAGCAAGATCATGTCTTTTTTTTCATAATATTAGTTACAAACAAATAAATGTAAAACGTAAGCCTATACTTTAATTGAATGAAGAGGTGAAAAATACAAGACAGGAGAAAGTTTTGTCATGAAGGCAAAAAATATATAATACCTTTGTCTACCTGTCCCATAGTCCATCTCCTTTTACAGTCATTTCATCTATTAACTAATTGACGTTAATTCTAGAGGAATCATAACATAAGTTTATACTAACTACCTACTGCCAAATAGCACTATCATAACCCCATGCTTAATTATCGTCTAAGTAATCATTTATTGTATAATATACCGTCTTCAATGGGCCAGTTTAAACTTATTCTCTGACAAAGTAAGGACCTCCTTTGGAAGTTTGTTGTATAATCTTATACCATATCCTACGAAGAGGAACCCATCTTGGCGAGTCCGATTTTTGGAAAAGCCAGTTTATGCTTATTTCTGGTTTCTTTACAGTGTTGCTCACCAAGCCTTGGGAAAGAATCAACATTTTTTTTTGGCATATCTAAGAACTTGGGTCATAAATTCACAAGGAAACGTTAATATATTAATTTCTTTGAATTTTTCTCTTAATGAATCCCGGTGTTTCATATTATAAATAGCCCAAATTGCTCTCTTTTGCAAAACTAAGAGATTGATAGAGCTAGGTATCAACATTTATTTTAAAATTAAGTAAGTTTGCATAACTCGTACGCAGACGTAATTTGCTAAAAAAAAGTATTAGACACCCATAACGATTCATACAATATTAACAAAATGTGACTTCATCGAAGACTTTAAATCTTATTCCGGGATGCGAGATAAATTCTACACCTCCATGATTATCAGCTCAATTTTCGTGAATTAGGCTGCAGACATACAGGCACCGAAGCCTCTCTATAAAGGTTTTAATTTTTTTTTAAAGAACCCTAATAAACAAACGGATACCGATTCTATAAGCAATCGCAAGTCAATCAATCTGTAGCCCGGTTCACAACACAATGGATACGTCCCTACAATAGGTCACTTGCGTTGCGAGCAACCGATATCGCATGCAAGTAGACTTCACTCGGACATATTGACAGGAGCTCCGTGTAGAAATAGATAGGTATACTGTCGCAAGCGCAGCTTCACGGTTCTAATATCTTCAATGAGCCTCATTTGGAAGCGTTTACCAACGACACGGTGACAAGTTCTAGGCTAAACGTCAATTTATGTGAAGATCTATTGCAATACTTGACATGAACTTTCCGTTCGATTCGTTCATCATCTTTTCCATTGTCAATGTCGATACACTGTAATAAACACCAACTCTCGTTACATTCCAGTTCAACCTTCTATGAAAATATTCTAAATCATCTAGTATGGGTACAATTTCTAAACACTAATGTTACCTGACCTGAGTCTGAGCTCGGCTCGAGCTCTAACAAATTGTTCACTAATTGAGGTAAAAGCTGAGCGTGCGCGGCGGGGTGTGCGTAGAGTTGACAGTGACGCTGGCAGGCACGGTATGAGTTACCGAGGTAGAGAGTGGAGCTGGATGCATGGACATCGTGCGGTTTGGGCGTGTGTCACACACTTGCGGGACAGGACCGCCACCACCCGCTCGGCTGGATCGTGTCGCCGCTATCGCTTTCACGTCGAGCTTATCGCCCCAATGATAATCTGCATAGTGCGAACCGTTATTGAAAGCCACGGTACTAGTTTGTGCGTGAAGGCTACAATAGCGGCACTTTAATCTGATATTTATTGACCGAGAGATCGAATGAAGTGGTGTTATGAGGTGACCCAAATGTTGAGCTGATATTTTAATGCGCTGGTGCTCTATGAATGGAGTGACGTCACGAGTAATATGTAAAGGCAAGTGATTACGAGGCTCGAAATTAGCTTACATAGATAGAATGAAATGCCACAAGTGCGAGTAACTGTAGGTATGTGTATGTAGGTGAATTTATTTATTCGATTGATGGCTTCGCAATAAATTGAATTACAAAGTACGTGAAGAGTTGTTGTTGGATTGTATTGGGTGTTATTAAAATAAATTGCCAATTTTGAGTTACAAACATCGTGAAATTAAAAAGAGTCGCTCTCGGGTTGGGCGTGGGTTGGTGGCAGGCTGGCGCAGGCATAAGCGCGGTGGTAGGATGCGCGCGCGCCGCGTATCAATGATCAATTTTGGTTCCGGCGAGATTATCTTTTGATCGGAGCAATTTCTCTTGGCTCTTGTTCCTGATAAGATCGGAAGAACAGCGGTTTGCATCGTTCTGCATAATTATAAACCTGGGATTTAAACCGAGCATGCTTCATGCGAGTTGCTTTCCAAGTATCGGAGGATGTATGGATCTCTACGAGTATGTACGTAGAAATTACCAGGAAAAGGCATCCGGGACACTTATTTAGTCCGTCCGTGTCAGCGAACTCCGAAGAGTTTCTTGTTTCGTTTCCAAGCTGGTAATCGAAGACAAACCACGAGCGATACACCTAAATAATAAAAACGGGAACGCTGATCTCAAGAGGCGGTTAGAGAGCGAGGGCAATCAGAAACAATTTTCTATTACTATTTCTCGTTGGACATATTCCGACAACAAACACGATCGTCCCGAGAGCCGTGGGAATGCCCCAGTCGAGTAACGGACGGACAGACAAATGATGTTGGTCGATCTATTGCCTGTAATTGATGACGACTATTGTACGCTTTTGAAAGAGCCACAATTGTTTGTCTTCGTTCTGTTGCCTTCTGTTTGTCTGCTCCTCAATTGGCGCTGCCATTATGCGATTAAACACACGGACAAAATCATTGCATACGGAGAGATTAATTTCTTGTGTCGTCTAGACGGCAATCTCAGGTGCCGTTAATCCACTTGATAGAGTAAATAAACATGGTGATCATTGCGGATGCTATGCAAATTCATTGCAGAGTCTAAGAAAGAAAAACAATTTTACGATGACCATCTTTTTGCTTCAGAATTGAGTAACAATTGGAGGTATTATGTACAGCCGGCATGACAAAGCCAAGTGTACAAACAGTACAATCGTTCTGGTGTACCTACGTTTGACATGTATGTATTTATTCGACGAAATCCTATTATAAAACAAATATTCTGTGAAGGCTAACATTATATCATATCACTAGCTTTTGACCGCGGCTTCGCCGGCGTTGATTTAGTTTTTGTGAAGACAATCGAATCTGTCAATATTTTTCGGCCTCTTAATTTCATAGAACGTATTTATTTCGACTCTGGTTTGAACGAAACTATTTATTGTTCTCTAAATTGATCCTCTGTTAAACTGTCTATGGCAAGGCCAAGGCCGAGCCGCGTTTTCGAACGAAATTGTTTCTTGACCTCTTGTTAGATCCCCAGGGGTAAAGTGTCTGACGGGACCGAAGGTCGAGCCGCGTTTCCGAACAAACCTATTTCTTGTCTTCTGCACTTATCGTCTGCTAAAGTATCTTTGGCCAGGCCAAAGGCCGAGTCACGTTTCCAAACTAAATAATTTCTTGTTCTCTCTGAATAGTTTCTCTGCTAAATGGCCTTTGGTGAGGCCGAAGGCCGTGCCGCGATTCGAAACGAAATTATTTCTTGATCTCGTAGTTGATTACCAGGCAAAGTGTCTTTGGCGAGGCCCCGTTTCCAAACGAAACTATTTTTTGTTCTCTGAAGTGATCCTCTGCTAGTGATTTTGGCGACACCGAAGGCCGAGCCGCGTTTCCGAATGGAACTATATCTTGTTCTCAGAATTATGTTCTATCCATTTATTGGAGTGAGAAAGTACTTACGAAAATAAAAACACTCCTAATACTTGCAATATTTGTATTATACGTACCTACCTAACATGAGAGAAGTGCATACGCAAGCCGAAAGAACATCATTCAGTATATCATAAGTCATTCAGTCTCATTCCTCCAATTTTTGAGAACATCAAAGCAATTATTATTTCCTATTATCGCTACGTTCGGGATTCTACCTACTTTAGAATCCTTCGCTGCTCTCGGGATCCAACTTTGTGCCTCGAAGGGAATTCTTTTTTTTACTTGTTATACCTACTATTTTTGGCTTAGTTTCTTTGCGAGGCTTGGAAACACTACCGAATGATGCCATGTGTTTTTCTTTTTTTCAAAACAAGCGTTTTAGTTTTTAGTTTCTCCAAAATCGATGACGTGAGTGAGTCTATTGAGCAAATTGCTCTATCTCTTATAGTTTTAGATTTTCCCTATATTGTCTGCCCAATCTCAACGCGCTACTCAGTATAAGTATGTATGTATAATTTAAAAATACGCCACTTGAGCGTAAGTTATCTCATAAATCTCAGGATTTTGGCTTATTTCAAAGCTAGATAAAAATTATACGAGTAATGGGATTTACAAAAAAAACTTTTTAATAACTTTACCAAACAACATGATGAATAAAATAATCACAACACTTGTACTTGTTTCACGCAGTTAACGAAGTAACTGCTTCACTGTTTGTTATCATTTATTGCACGGAATAACATAGAACCTCGGACCAAGATACCATTGATGATGGTGTAAAACCGAAACCGGTTGGGTAAAACTAACTTAATATACTTACTGTGAAACAAGTACAAGTACAAGTGCAGTGATTGTTACCCAAGTTTCACCAAATGCCGAAAATCGCAAGCATTAATCAATTTTACCAAAGTTCCATGGAATTCCCATAGCTTAATTTCTAAGTTTTTTTTAAATAAATATATTTTTTTTTTCAGAAAATATACGCCATTTTAGGACATAGTTTTCATTATTTTGGTAAATAAATTAACCATTACTTTTTTCATGATTTTTTTAAAGAATTGTCTGATATGACGTCACTTGCGAATTTTAGACATTATACTAATTGTGATGTCTGTCTGTCTACTCATTTCTCATCCAGCTGTCAAATCGGTCGGAAGATTATTATATAAGTTTATCTTTATCAAGATAAAATAATATTGCTATCGCAAAGGACACATTTCTAAACAGGCATTTCTCAAGTGACGTCACACGAAGGCAAAATGCAAGTTGCAGCTTTTTCGTAAAAATATTCATCATCATGAGGTTTTTTAGACCACAACTTATAAAATACGGCTTATTAAACCTAAACCTCGAAATGGTTTTCGAATTAACACACCTAACATAATTTAATCTAAGGGTTTCTCTTCGGAGAAGTGCAATAGGTATGGTAGGTACCGAGTGTGCAAACCTTGATATTTTCTTTAAAATTCATCCAACAAGAAATTACCATGACTTCGATCAAGAAATCACGGTGCTTGCTAGGAGTAGGTATTGATGGTGCGGTGCGTGCACACCCGGTGCACAATGTTTGCATGCTACAGTTACCTATATAATAATATGTATTATTATGTAGATATATATAGCTGTACAGACGCGAACAAGGCGTAGGCAGATGATGCCAGACAGTCAGTCAATAGACATTCTGCACTTTCCTCTAGACTGGGTTCAATGGGGATAAAATATTATTGTGCTTCTTGACAGAGCCGAAGCCACACTACAAAGCTTTACGATTTCGCTTCTTGCTAGGTGTAATGCGTAGAAAAGCGATACTCGTGTCTTTTAAACATGGGTTCAAGTTGGTACCAATTATCCACCAGTGGCGTACACAGAACTTTTTTCCGGAAAAGCAACCAGAAAGTCAAGTACGACAATAAAAAAATATGAAAAAATTTAAATAACACTTTGAAAATAAAAAAAATTGTATGGTAGTGCCTACCCTAGCGTCATACAAACTTATTTTTAAAGAGTTTTTTTTTTTTTAGAGTAATTATATATTGACCATCTAAAAAACAGTAAATGAGCATCTAAATTACTAAGTTGGCATCAACTAGGTTTCAACTTAGTAATTTTGATGTAGATTTTTGTATTTTTTGATGGTCAGTTAATTACAACCCTTTTTTTATTGTCAATCTTGACCTTTTGATTGCTTTTCCGGAAAAAAGTTCTGTGCACGCCACTGTTATCCAGGTTTTAGGATAATCAGAAGTACCTAGATAGGTTTTGATAATTTTATCTATTAGTGAGGAAGTCAGTGCCAGAAAAACAAAAATATATTTTTCCAGTTAAGGAAATGAATCAATAGCGCGCATTTTATTACATTGATATTGCCACCAAGTTATTAGATCTTTACATATGAAATTGCTGTTTTCTATAGAGAACTTGACGGAACTCAATGTTCAGTACTAACATTTTTGTATTTTTTTAGGAATTACAAATCCAAATTATGTAGTTTCTTTTGTGTATGAATGAGATAACATTAAGCTAACAGTAACATTAACTTAATTTTTGAAAAAGGTCAGTTTTAAAAAATTATTACGAATCTTAACATAGAAATGGATGGCATTTAGGACGAACTGTTTTTGAAGATTTAATTTTTATAATCAAACTGAAAATGAAAACAAAATGTAATGATGTAAAACATTGAAATCAACTTTCAAACAAAAAACAAATAATTGAAATAGCTGAAATACCTGTAAGAAAATTTCGGCAATTAAATTGGTAAAGATCTATTATTATATGACCGTTTTATATTACGTACACTTGTGGGAATAAAAATAGAAGCGTCCATGATAAACGACGTGCCATAATAAGTGCGCGCTAGAATCCTTTCATTCGGATTATAGATGCCTTCATTGAAGAGCAAACAGTGCGGGGATGGTAGTCGATAAATATAGAAAATGTCGGTGGGCGCCGGCGCCTGCGATAGCTATCTGCGACATGAATCAGCGTCGTCGCCCGGCGACCACCGGCGAGCTGCCACCGCGAGCGCGCCTCCAGCTACCAACACTATTGTACAACTAACCTACCTGATAGGTACGACACTGCTGAGGAGAAACATCATTGTGGTTGCAGTCAACTGCGTGAATAAACTTACAATCGCGACGCAACATGGTGCATTGGCTTCGAAAGTTTTAGCTGGCACGTTGCGATGGGGAAGTGAAGCAAAAATCATAAATGATTTTTCAATGCAAGTGCTCGTAAAGGCCCACTTTTTATGCATCAAAACCGAACAGAAAGTCGATTATTTTGCCCTAGGGCTTTATAATAATTATTTTTTTTAATTTATTTACAATGGTTGGCTAACCTGCAGCCTTTCCTGTGTACCATAAATTTTATACATTTTTTTTCACTGTTTAACGGCTCTGGATACAGTCCTTTTGAGCCAATTATAATTTAAAGTTCACAAGATTATATTTGTTTTATTTCCTCACACTATGCATTGAAAAACGTAGTATGACACACGGGCGTAAGAGCAATAAATTACTCGGTTACGTTTAAAACACTAATAATTTATTCCTTTGCGCGCTTGTAGCATAAACTACTAGTTTCAATACCTACTGATTTCTATTGATTGTATAAATACCTAGACTTACTACATACACACACACGTCATCTTTTCATTAAGGCGATATGTAAAAGTTTTAGCGTCCCTGTTACTCCATATGCTAAAAAATCTTCAGTGCGACAGGGACGGATTCGTGGAAAAGTAGCAAAAAGTCGGTTTTATATTAATAAAAAATGTACTAAAGTTGCTATCAAAATTTCGTTTAACCAGGCCCTAGATACCGTTAAAACCCATCTAATAAAATATAGTTGCAGTCTCATGTCATTCTCAATTGTCAAACCAGGAGAATTGGTGTCGAAAAGGACCTAATTTCAATAAATACTTCTATCGAGCCGAATTTCTCCAATCGCGTTTCTGTTTTAACAGATCCCTAGAAAAAGAATCCAAAAATAATATACTATTTTATCAGAATAATACATTATTTACTGAAGTAGATATGCAAGTCCTTAAAGTGTCGATTTTTTTTCCGTAGCGCCTTAATGTAATTTGGTTGTATATTTGGTTCAAAATCTAAACCAATTTTGATTCAGTTATTTATCTCCAATGTCGTAATGCGACACACGCTTGTAATACGAGTAGTAATTTCATGATTTCACAGGTATAATATATATAATCGTCACGACATGAGTCGTCAGAGGTGTTCCGAGTGTAAACTGTGAAATGCAAGTCACAGTCCACTCGGTACACCCGCGTTTTAACGACGATTATTACGTCCCAACGAGATGGTTGGTAAGCCCTATCGCCGTACTTCAGGCACAAATACAAGCTTTTTTTTAGGGCATGCAGGATTCCTTACAATGTTTTCCTTCACCGTTCAGCAAGTGGTAAGTAAGAACAAATACTATGGATATAAATTCCGAAAAACTCATTGGTGCATGCCCGACCGGGGATCGAACGTGGATCTCAAGATTGAGAGGCCAGCGTTCTACCCCTGAGCTACCGCTACTTACTCACAGGTATGAGAATAGCGAAATAAGGAATAATAACTAATTACTACATGTAACGATTAATCCTATTCTACTTTCCTACTAATAAAACCACTTGACGTTTAGTTAAACTTTCACTATCATAAAGAGTAGATCCTAGATTAACATATAAGTTGTATTTTGTGGCGCTGTGACTTAAGGAATCCGAGCAGTAACCATTTTAGTGAAAAATTGGGTGTCTAATTATTGCGGTCTGTTTTTCAGCCGTGTCGAATAAATACCTACCTACCATCCATCCATCAGTCTGTCTTCATCCACTGCTGGACATAGGTCTTTGCCACTGTTGGCGGTCCTCCTAGAAGAAATGCCCATACTCACACACGCTGGGCAGGCGGGTAGGTGAGCGCGGTGCCAAAAACAGAGACGCCGCTGCCCGTCACCAGTCTGTTTTACAAAAAGACCGGCAATTGGTCCCAGGTATGGTGAGCCACCTGGTTGCCTGAGGGCTGTCCTCTTACTCTCCCCCGAATAACTTCAGGGGGGGAAGGGGTATGCAAGTAATATGGTGGTACCTCCACAGTCGAGCTCAGCATCACCTCTACCACCTAACTATGATGTAAATTTGAATTACTATAATCCGTCAGATGGTGATTACAAAATGTAAGGAGTACGTACGTACCACAGGTTCTCAATCGAAAAAATTGATAAATTGATACACATTCACAGAAAAACCATTTTAATATCACCCGAAACCTGCCTTCGCAATTTTTTTTGCACGTGCCAGAATAGCCACCCAGGTATACCCACCAAGACCGAAATTCATATAAACCCTGTGTAACCGGGTCACGTGATCATGAAACTGAAAGACGGGCTCATAGTTGCTGGTGTTTTGTTAATTATTTCCAGATCATACTACTGCCACAGTTTAAACTGTGCTACTACAGTCGGAGTCAAAAAAATCGCACCTTTTGAAAAATTCACTTCAAACCACAAAATATTTAAGCAATACTTTTTTCAACACCACGTACTCGAGAGATTTGTATTGTTAATGAAATGAAACAATTGTTTATTTCAAGGTCATTAAATGCCCTTTCAATTGATAATAAATAGTTCCCTTATAAATGGTTCCAAGTATTAATGAAAGTTGTTTGAAGTCAATTTTTCAAAAGGTACGATTTTTTTGACTCCGATTGTCCTATAATCCCAGAAAATCAGGCAGTATCCTAGGGAAGACATTTTGATATTTTGGTCATAATTGCATGGCCTATAGGCGTATTGTACTGTAAGAACGACGTGCTTTTGTTTTCTTAATATTTTCAATGTTTTTTTGTCCCAAAATATTGACCGATTTGATAGGACTTTGTACACAAAACACAATTCTTCGCGCGCGGTGTCGCGGGCAAAAGTAAGTAATAGGATCACTTTTTTATAAAAATTATAAAAAAGTAATACATAATGAAAAGTTTGAATGATAATAATAAAACAAGTGTGTGTTAAAATATTATGTTTATTTCATCAGTAAAAAAATATCACAATTTATTAGATCACTACATCCTTAAAACAAGCATATCTAATCTTAGTTCTAAATATTATTAACTAACACATAACAATACTTTTACAATAATACCACCGTTTAACAGCCATAAAACAAAGCCTATAAAAGATAATCACAATCGGAATTAAACTTACTGATTTTAATTGTAAAACAGCGTGAAATTATTTCAATTAGCTGTTGGACTTTTATCCCGCGATACGATCTTGTTACAAGAAAAAGTTATGGCGGTGAAGCCCGCGGCCGCTTGTTGGGCAGCCATTAATTCCCCTCTGTAAATATTGGCTGCATATTATGCGATTTCTTTTACAGTTACCGATCCTCCTCCTCACCTCTTTTTGATTCGCATCGAACAAACAAACTTACGAATATTTTATTCATATAAATGCAATTATTATAATAACACTTGCTTAAGAGATTCGCTGAATTAATTTAATGAATATTAATTTGTCACCAGGGACATTGTTCTCATTACTTAAGAGGTCGGCGGAGCAATCCTAGTTAACACAAACGAAATACCAAAACCATTTGTAAATCATAGATTTTGTCAAGTCAGTGTGTATTTATTCCGATTGCATTACAGAATATGTAGGTTCCCAAATATATATTAAATAAGAACACTGATTTAAACATGAAATATGGAAAAAATAAGCTTTCTATGGAAATTTTAAATTGCTTATATGTCATCTTTAAATCAGTGACCTTTCAAAATATATATTTGGGAACCTAGATATTCTATAATGCAATCTGAATAAATGCACACTACCTTTAGAATATCTATGATTTACAAATGGTTTTGGTATTTTGTTTAAGAACCAGAATTGCTCCGCAGGCCTTTTAAAATACTGGGTGTTAAGATGAAGTTGCGGAAGCCGGAAACTGGCGATACCTTCAAATCGCGAAAAAAAATCAACTGTTCCATAGAAAAGTCACATAGCTACCCGACCAAAATGTATGAAACAACAGATTTTTTTTCTCGATTTCTCGATTTTTTCGCGGACATTTGTTTGCGCGGGTTATCGATATATGTTATCGCCAGTTTCCGGCTTCCGCAGCTTCATCTTGGCACCCTATATAACCAAAGGATATTTATATACAGATAAAGAAACCTTGAAAATTATTGGTGTTCCTTTTTTTGTTAAGTATTTATTTTTAATTATTACAACGTTAAGTAGAATTCAAGAAGTATTTATGTCCCTATTGATGTAAACGCTAAAATTAATTAACTCATACGTGTAGATCATATTGTAACTCAATAAAAACAACTTATCTTGCGTATAATAATAACAACGTACAAAAGACCGAGACTTCTGCCACAGCCTGTACATTACAATGTCAATAATTTAGTTTACGACGAAGCTCATATTTTTCCGATCTCATGAGCAATTTATCGGAATAACGCAAGGTGTAATTACGGAATGGAAGTAAGGTACGCGAACCTCGGTGTTACAATTAAACTAGCGGTGCATTCGCAAAACAATAAATAAAAATGATAAAATCAAGAACGTTCATCGCCTTTTTGGAGAAACGTGCCTGTGTAATAGCGAGCCTCGACAACAATAATGACAGCCGAAATCTCATGTTATATTTTGTGGTAATGCGCTGGACCGTGTATTTACTGCGCAGGAAAACAATAACTAAATGAAGTTTATAACACCTTTTTGAGAGAGCTCTGATTGAATCTTGAAATTGCGATGAAATGCGATGTACTTTTTGGTGTAAATACATATCTCCGTATTATTAAACCTTCATCGCCTCTGTGACAGAGTGGTAGGGGGCCGTCCATTAATCACGTGATGTTTTTTTAAATATATCTATAAATATATCTTTAATTGCTTAGCAACGGCGAGTCAAGGTCACGCACAGTTTTTCAGTTTAAAAATTGCGCGTTCAAAGAAAAAATAAATACACGTGACATAGTAGATGCTAGTGATTGTTGGCACTTGGTGGAGTTTATAAAACATTGTTTTAAAAAAACACTTGTACTTATCCACATATTACGTACAACTTTATTATGCCCGACCGGTTTCGCTGTAAAGCATTTTCTAGGGCTTTTTACACATCCTAACTAACAAATAAATCTTATAAACTACAATCATGTCTAAAATGACGTGCAATAAATGAAACAACAAACAGACAGAAGGGGAATTTCAAATCAAAAATTTTTGATTTAAAATCTTATAAACTACAATCATGTCTAAAATGACGTGCAATAAATGAAACAACAAACAGACAGAAGGGGAATTTCAAATCAAAAATCATTTTTGATTTGAAATTCCCCTTCTGTCTGTTTGTTGTTTCATTTATTGCACGTCATTTTAGACATGATTGTAGTTTATAAGATTTATTTGTTAGTTAGGATGTGTAAAAAGCCCTAGAAAATGCTTTACAGCGAAACCGGTCGGGCATAATAAAGTTGTACGTAATATGTGGATAAGTACAAGTGTTTTTTTAAAACAAAATACACGTTATATCTCACTACACCCCCCCCCGGCTCCCCTAGTGATATTTGGTGATTTTTTCCGAACCCCCTCCCCCTCTTTCGAGCCTCACGTAATTAATGGACGACCCCTAGAGCGCTCGTCTGCTAAACCAAGAGGTTGTTGGTTCAATCCTCGTGGTGCACCGCGCATTCATTTTTATTCCGTCTGCGTTCTTGGGAATTATTATAATTATTAATAAATTTTTCTGACCTTGCCATTACAGAAAATCCAATTATTTTGAAGCTACCATAAGCTATCATTGAAAAAACGTTTATGCATAAAGTTAACTATTAATATGAATTGCTCTTAGCTATAAGTTGTATTTTGGCCATTATAATTAGGTATAATTATTCCGTTCGAATCAATTTTCAAATTTTCAGTCATTGGGAAATACGGTTTTGATAATAAATCAGTGGGTGAGATTTTTATTATGAAAATACGCTTTGAAACGCCGTATCTTTTTATTGCGTTAAACTAGATACTAGATTTTCTTACAGCAGTATGAACCTATATTTCAACGTGATGCCTCGAGCCGTTTCTGATAAATAGTTATTGACCAGGCCGTGAGGGTCGATTCTCCGTGTTTGTTGCAAAATATTAAGAAACAATTATAACGGCCAAAACACAACTTTTAGATAAAAGCAATGTATAACAGTTCATTAATCGTATATGATTAAACGTATATGATATTATGGTATGGTATTAAGGTAGCTTTCAAAATAATGCGATTATCTACAACAGTGATTTAGAACAATTAAATAAAAAAAAACTAAAATCACTCTTATGGAAAATCCAATCATTTTGAAGTTACCATAATATCATTTAAAATACGTTTAATCATATAATGGACTATTGGTACATTACTCTTATCTAAAAGTTGTATTTTGGCCGTTATAATAATTTCTTAATATTTTGTAACAAATACCAAGAATCGATCCTTAGGAGGCCGCTTCACGCCTGGATTTTTCTTAAGATTCATATAAAAGGTAAAAACTGATCGTTTTTATTTTTTTCATTTTTTTTTTCATATGTATTATCTAGCGGCATCTAACTACGTCCCTGTACAGGCCAAAAAGCAAAATTTGATGAAACACAAACATTTAGCTATCAGGATATTGCCCCGTTTTTACGCAAATTATATAATTTAGCAAATTGTATAATTTATATCTAAACTCGAAATAAAAAAGAGACAAATACACACGTCGTTCATGTAAAGGTGTCTAATTTTATACACTTTACTATAAATAAACAGTTACCGTTTCATGAAAAACAGTTTTCACCCTAACGAATTTTCACAAATTCGGCTTCGTTTGAATATCTCGCCATCTCGCACCTCTTGATGAGAGATGGGTCAGAGTGCGGTGTCCTAATGGGAAACATACCTAAAGATATGTGCAAAGTTTCATTGAGATCAAAGTCATCAGGACGTCACAAACACCTAAAGCATTGATATGGCAGCGGTAAGGGGCCACTTAAGGCAGCATAGTGTCACAACAAAGAGGATGGTATCACTGGAGAACAAGAACGTTTAATTAAACCAAAGAGGACAAACATCCCTAAAAAGAGGTCACAGCTGAGGTAGAAGTTGGGGTGAAGGAGCAACACCACGGTTATACAGCATACGAATAAGAAGGAACAAGTGAGTACCGGTTATCAATAGAGTCCGCAATTTTGTAACACTGACGTCACAATAAGGTAGATGGGGGAATAAATGGAACAGCCTAATTTAAATAACAAAAACTGCTTATAATAAGGTGAAACTACTATAAAATTGAAATACTAATTGTATTCTCGGCAATGTGTTGAGAACATAGTTTTACATTTATACAAATTGTATACAAAGCTGTCCATACACTAAAAATAGTTGCGATATACTGATATATATCAAATTTAATTTTCTTCACCTCCTGTTATATTTTAACATATTAGAGCTATCGGAAATTAACTAAATAACCTCATTAACTTTTGACCTGAGATAAATTTATGTTTCTTTATGGAACTACACTTCACATTGATATAGTGCCTAGTGACAGTGTCTCTTGTTCTCATAAAGGATTTATGTTAAAAATGTGCTCGGTTCCGTTGAAAGTTGCTACAATGTTAGGTATCAAATCCCCTACTAAATAAATATCTTAGTTCATATGATTTTTGGAAAATAATTGACAATAAACTATTTTGTAAATGGTTACGTTCAAAAAAATACGGCCAAAATTAGCAAACTGAGTCTAACTTAAATCTGACGAAATTTATAATCTGCTTTTCAATTAAGAGATTTATATCGAATTTTAACCAAATGTATCATTTAATAATAATATCATCATACTGTATCAACATAACCATAGCCTTTCGTATTATTATTAGACCGTTCCATTTACTCCCCCAACTACCCAATTGTGACGTCGTGCTACAAAACTGTGGACCCTAGTTATCATTTACAGCTTGCAATGTGTTTAATGCAAATTGTAAAGTGGAGAACAGTATAATTCGCTTTGTTATCAAAACCGGAGCAACGGTAAAGAGTAAATTCAAATGTGTGGAAATTTTTAGTAAAGAAATGATTTTTCTTTTGTCAAATGGGCAATATTTAGAGGCCAAACTGGAAAAAGGAAACCTATAGGTAAAATATGATGACTATTGATGACATTGTATCCTTCATGCCTGATCCTTCCATAGTCATCATGATAACTAAGTAGTATCGGTAGACATTACTCGTGTGGCAAAATCCCCAACCATCCTCAGCGAGATATCGTCAACCCCAGAGACTCCAGCGCTCACGTAACATCTGAATTTTCAATACTTGAAGCGGCTATAAATGTTTTTCACGTAGCATGAGTTCCCTGACATTTTTGAGTTTTCGTTGCACGCATACATTTCCAATCAATTACTTCTTACTACTAGGGACAAAAAAATACCACAATGTTTCTGATGGAAATAAATAGTCAAGAAAATATATTAAAGTCAACCGGTTTACAATATTAGATGCCAAGCCATTATTTTTAGTGGCCAAAATATAATTTAAATTTGCTTGCATGATTTTTTGTTATTTATTTTTTGAATATTATGGTAGCGAATTTTCGAGGATTAACTAAATTTATTGGTGCCAAAATATTAATACGCAGCCATTTTATTTTATTATATGCCTAGTAAACGTAGCTGCTGCCCGGAAAATAATAAGCCATATCAAATTAAAGTAGATTTTTTTTTTGCCTTTGAGCTGCATCATGTTTTTTTGTGAACTACCCGTGGTTTGATATACTGACTACCCTCCACAAGATTGTATTGCATGAGTCTCTCAATGTTAAAAACATGGGGATAGCGATTGGTCTTCTAGGGGAAGATGCCTAAGAAAGCAAAAACTCAGATATTAGAAAAAAAAATACAGTCGAATTGAGAACCTCCTCCTTTTTTGAAGTCGGTTAAAAATATAGACCGCAATTTTCGAGAAAATTTTCTTGTACGATGGCGACGAAAGACACCTATCATCAGCTAGTGGTATCTTTAGATCCCGACATCACAGGATTAAGAAAATTAACCTCGAAAATACAATATCCTTGTCACTTATAGGAATAAGTTTGATATACGAAAATGTTTTATAAAGACCAGATAGAAGCCATCCTTGAACAGGCTATTAGTATACGTATGATGATTTAAAGGAAAACTGTGATATCCAATGGTTGCCTTCTCTTTCTTTGCAACGGATGTCCTAGTACACAAGGTACGCTTTTTTCGCGAGAAAAATGTCACGCACGCACACTATCTATTAGCAGAAATACCAACGACATTAAAAGGTTGAGTTGAAACCATTATATGACTCAATCGATGTCAAATACCCACGGTATTCAATTTGCCTCTCAAATCTGCAATCTAGAAAATCATCGGTAAATTTCCACCCTACCTGCTATCAGTACACGAAATTTACTATCCCAAAATGGTTAATTACCTAATTAAGCAATAAAGAGTTGTCACATAAGGTTACAATGATTATAGTTATAATAAAACCAATTTGTAGAAGGCGTTCTCGCTGACAATAAAATTGCATTGCAAAATTAGAACCTAAAAGCAATGATATTAGAAGAAAGTTTAGATAGGTTATAGGCGATCCGCGAGTGGCACGTTAAAACTTGGCTAATTTACCAACCTAAACTCAGTATCGCGTCGGCGTCAGCGCACGACCGACTTCGCACGGGACGACACACAGCAAAATATAGGTCTTGTCTCTTTTTCGCTCGCGATAATTATGACTTCCACGTGTATTGCAATACTACGTAATTGACTGAAGTAATTTATGTTGTGTGCTATTTTAGAAGTTCGATTCTTGTGTAGGTAACCTATCTACACTTTCTTCTAATATCGTTGCCTAAAAGCATGACAACAACAGTTTGAATTGTCTGCCAAAAGAAAGATAGGGGACCTGTTAATTAAGAATTGCAATACAGAAAGCACATACTTCAGGGGTCTAACATTTCATTATGATCACGAAATGATTGCTATAATCATTACTTCTCAAAAATGGTTACATTTAGACACCATAATAAGCATCAACATACAATAGCAATGAGAAATATACTGCTGCCACCAGTCCTTGGAAACTCCCATACGGAAAAAAACGTACTGAAAACATTCCCATACTAAAGTAACTTTCAGAACAAAGTCGAGAGCGTAGCTTCAAAAACAATATACCTTTTTAGTAGAATAAAATATTACAAATATCTGAAAAATATATCGTAAAAACATTTTTTTGGAAACCACAATATAAAAAAATATTTATTTCACAACTATTCATTTCGTAAAACAATTTTTGGCACGCTATAGGCTTTATAACTCAATATAAAAAAATAATTGCCGAAAAGCATTCGTAGAAATAATATATTTCTGTATGTGGCAACACATGACAACAAAATGTCTGCCGGTCCGGTGTCATTTTGCTTAGTGTTTTCTGAATTTTATTTCTTTTATACGTTTTAATTTCAGATATATTACGTTTATTCGCAATCCAGTCGAGTTGAGCACTTGCTCCTCCTGGTCCCGACTTTTCGAAGCCAAATTAAAACACTTCAGGGAGAAACTTTAATTAAGTTCTGAATGACATTTATTTGTGACTGTGTTAATTAGTTTTCTAACATGGGAAGCAGAGGAAGTCACAGACAGTGTGTCATTTGTGGCTTACGTGAGAGACACAAGGGCGACTGTAATACCTTTTTTGCTAGTTTCCCACAAGATGAAAACCGGTGAGTATAAATTTGACTTAGATCAAAATTGTAGCCCTACGGGCCAGTTACATTCATTGAAAACAAAATAAGTTACATTTCCATCTGCTAAATAAAATTCTTTGATAGCATAACATAACCACATCACACCATCATCAACAGTATCTTGCCCCTGAAACCAGACAAATAAGGACCGAGTAACATTTTTAGCGTAGCTGCAGCAATGAATTGTGCAACGGGTTGCAAAGAGTTATAAATAAACCTGTCACAGTTTGACCAGCATCAATGCTTGATTGTTGAAAAATTGTTGTTTAATACACATCCATTGCCGCAACCTGTTGCACGGTTCTTCGCTGCAGCGGTGCGTGTGTATTAAACGCGACAATTCTATGGAATAACTAAGAGCATCCATCCAACGCCTCTCCATGTATCAAAAACTCAGATGCAAAATGCATCCAAGATCCGAACCCAGCCCGGAGTAGCGTAGGAAAGTCCCAAGGCCGACGCTACCTATAGTACAGGACACTACCTGCAGTCCATACTGAAGAGTGTAATTTTTATATACAAAGTAAAGATGATTATTACAGAATTTCCCATAATATTGTACCTGTGCAAAAAAAAAACTACTTTGATAACAAGTAAATGTTGCCTATAGAACAATTTACTGTATTTGTATATCTGTTAGTGAGTTTGATTCTGTACAGCAAATCCTAAGGGTACCCTACATTGCCAATTTGATTATATTCACCGATAAGAATGTCAAGAAACTCAGTTCAGATTTTGTTTTCTCTGATGAATTTTCTCAAATGGTTCTCTTTACATTTGTTTTTAAATAATTTTTGTACTTTCAAATATAAAAGAAAAGAGGGACTGACTCAAATGTATGAATATACTGCTCTTGACTGGCATAGTGACCTATTTTGTTTAAGTGTTTTTTATGGTAATGTTTAACATATTTATTTATGTAATATTATAATTAATTTATAATTTACAGAGCTGTCACCTAGAAAGAGGGCACCAGTAGATGTCATCAACATTCAGACCAAACCTGCACTAGAGGTGGTAGCTACTTCTTCTTCAAGTGAACAACAACGCAATATTCCATATGATATGTGTTTTTTTTTTGACTAATATATATTTATAAATAAAATCAATTAAGATGTATGAACAATCTGTCCTCTTACTTGAACTGCCTAAAGAGAGTTTCTAAAACAGGGACCTGCAAAACTAGTATTGAATAAAAAAATATATAATTATTTTTGTTTTCAGAACCCACTCCAAAAGAAAAGAAATTGTTGATGAAGTTAAGGAAGACAAAATGTACTTTAAGGGCACTTAAAAAAAGTGCAAAAGTGATAGATGAATTGGACTCGGAAGTTTTAAAAGAGTTTGTTATGGCAGCTTATAAAAATCAAAAGAAGAAGCCACAAGGATGGCGTTGGACGCCAAAAAATTAAATTTCTGCCCTTGCCATTTATAAACGCCAATGACGTATAGGTACATTGCACATACAATGCCATTACCAAGTGTGAGGACACTTCAAAACTTATTAAAGAAAGTGCCCATGGAGAGGGGAATAAACAAGTTCGTCATATCACACCTCACCACCAAATTGCAGAAAAATAGAAGCACGAAAGCTCTGCTGCTTGCTTTTCGACGAAATCGCATTAAAAAGACGACTTCATTTTGACCCAACAGCTGACAAGGTGGAGGGCTTCGAAGACTATGGCGATGGCGAAAGGACAAAAGAGATGGCAGATCATTCTCTCGTTTTCATGCTCCAGGGAGTGCGAGCAAAATTTAAAATGCCTTTGGCGTATTATTTCACAAAAGGAACTGTTTCGTCACAGAGATTGGCAACAATTATTAAAGAAATTGTTGCAGCCGTTAAAGCAACTGGCTATGAGATAATAGCAACAGTCTGCGATCAAGCTATGAAAGTTTTGAAAGCAGCAAATTCACCTGAAGAGATGTCCTTTTTCTCATGCAATGGCGATAAGATTTTCACAATTTTTGACTTTCCACACCTATTTAAGTCAATTAGAAACAACTTTTACAACCATGGAGTCCTGGGGTAATGGGAAACAAAAAAGCAAAGTGGGGTCATTTGTTGAAAATGGAGGGAAAAAAACAGAAATATGTTATACCTCACAACAATTTCAAAGAGCTGCGTCGAACCTAAGTATAGAGCGAAAATGAAAGTAAAACTTGCTGCACAGCTTTTGAGCAGAAAAGTCTCAGCCATTTTGAAATTAATGGCTGAGGCTGAGCATGACCCTAAGATAGCAGAAGAATTAATGGAGACCGCAGAAATAGTTTTTGAGCTAAATAAACTATTTGATTTTTCCAATGGACCATCTGGCCCGGCAGAACTTATAAAGGGAATCAGAGAAAACGTCTCTTTAAAAACAGACCATTTAAATGTGTTGAGAGAACTGAAAAAGAAGCTTATATAAATGGTGTGGAGGCGAAGAATGTCAAATGCGTCCAAGGTTACATTACAACTTTGAGCGCACTCCAAGACTTGTGGCACAAATTGAAATCAGAAGGATTTGAGTACCTAAACCTGAGACAGCTAAATCAAGATGCACTAGAAAATTTATTCGGTGTAATTAGGCAGCACAGTCCCACAAATAAGAATCCTACTGGTTTGAATTTTTTTGCTGCTCTAAAGACTTCTATAATCTCCAGATTAACAGCTCCACATAGCAGAGGATCTAACTGTGAAAAAGATTTTCAAGAACTATTGACAGATTTCCATGACCTGTTATTTGAAAAACAGCAAAAAGAAAATGAAAGTCAAAAACAACAAATCTGTGAACCTGAAGAAACAATTGAGTCCGATTTCCTCCCGATTAAGCATTCCTGATGAAACTGAATTTTTCGAAACCATGAGCAATCTGGCTGACCTGAAGCAATAGCCAATTGTGTTTAGTTATCTATGCCGCCATAGACATGATTTGTCTATACTCTCAGTCTAGCTGACAATGACAATGGTCGGAATAAATAATATGTCACATGAATAGTAAATAACACGAGTTTATTTTACATGGTGACAGCGGTTTAGTTACTCAAATGAAATGAGTGGTGACGAAAATAAAGCCGCGGCGCCCGCCGGGCAAAACTCATAGAACAATGCACTGAATGCATACAACATAGAATTAATCCTACTGAACCATTACTACCATCAGAAACATCTGCCCATCCATGGGAAAAAGCGGCAGTAGATTTATGTTGTGTCAATAAACAAGAATACATGGTAGTAATAGACTACTATTCCCGTTACCCAGAAGTGG
Source organism: Ypsolopha sequella (assembly GCA_934047225.1). Classification (NCBI taxonomy): domain Eukaryota; kingdom Metazoa; phylum Arthropoda; class Insecta; order Lepidoptera; family Ypsolophidae; genus Ypsolopha; species Ypsolopha sequella. Next base: position 13,882,576 of record OW203992.1, read on the forward strand.
CAACTCTAAAATCGACAACAACGTCAGCTATAATCACCCACTTAAAAGTAATATACGCTTGATATGGAATTCCTCGAGTCCTCAGATCTGACAACTGCCCCCAATTTTCCTCTGCAGAATTCTCCAGTTTTGCAAACAACTGGGGATTCATACACATCACCAGCAGCCCTTACGCACACTGGAGTAACGGTATGGCGGAAGCAGGTGTCAAAATTATAAAAAATATAATAACAAAACTTCGGAACCCATTTTAGGATTGATGGCTTATAGATCTACACCATTAGAAAATGGTTTCAGCCCCGCACAACTACTATTTGGAAGAAGAATAAGAACTGACGTCCCAATTCAACCAGAACGTTTAAGACCTCAATGTCCTGACCCTAACCACATAATGGAAAGCCAATCAAAAAAACAAAACAAAATGAAAAATTATTATGATAAGCATCACCGGACCAAAGACTTACCCAAACTTAACGTAGGCACAAGAGTATGGGACTGTATTTTGAAAACCTATGCCACTATTCAACAGCATTGCAATGAACCACGAAGCTACATAATCAAAACAAACAAAGGAGGAATAGTACGCAGAAACAGGCGTCACATTATACCTGCTCCCCATGAAGAAGACGCTACGAACATCGCACGTAGCGAGGATATGGTCGATATATACTTTAACTACACGATCGCCCCAGAGCAGAGACATTACCAACCTCAGACCTTTCGGCGGAAAACACATTTCGAACCTCAGACCTTTCGGCGGAAAATACAATGAGATCCCCAATGCCAATAACGCGGAGGAGATCTACGCGAAACAGAAAAACGCCTCAGCGCATGAACCTTTAAACAATATTTATATTGAATTTTATTCAATAATTATTATTTTTGTTTATATTAAAGAGGATGTTTAGTTATCTATGTCGCCATAGACATGATTTGTCTATACTCTCAGTCTAGCTGACAATGACAATGGTCGGAATAAATAATATGTCACATGAATAGTAAATAACACGAGTTTATTTTACAAATTGTTTACGTTAGTGGATACATAGCGGCCCACATCTTCAAAGGACGAAGTGGAAGATGTGAACAGTCATTGAAAATTGATGATCCTGAGGAAGACCCCATTTATTCCTATATCCGTCTCCGAGAATGGTGGCAAGACAAGAAATCCTTGACGTATCCGACAATCGAACTTTGCCGAAAGATTGAAACTGCGGGACTTTTGAATCTGAAATTGTACCATGTCTGCATTACATGAATATATGCGAATTAACGGTCACCTTATTTTTTGCCAACTGTGATGTTACATTTTTGAAGTGTGTTGTGCATCGACAACAAATTTTGGACATTTTATATTTTAGATTGGCTTGTTTACTAATTCATAGACAATGTCAAATAATTAATCAGGGTTTGGCAGTGAACGAGGAGGCATTGTCAGATGCTTACAAAAAAGCGCAGCAATATGGATCTGCAAAGTAATGAATAATGTTCTACTGTACTTGATTAAAACAGGCTGTTTATGAATAGGGAATGTAGCAAGCATAAAAATCGATATCGACAAAAATAACATCGATAACCTAGTATCCCATCACTACTTTTGTACATCACTATTTGACAGCTATCAATTTTCGCTGAAGAAAAAACGTATGTGTGAAGTTCCGACTCTTCTTTTATGTGCTGTGGCTGCCAAATTGAGTTATTCATACAATTTAGATATATTATTATAATCGGTATGTTAAACAGGGTCAACGAAGAAAATATGGAGCCAGAGGAAATTCTACACGCCTCCATCAATGACGAGGAACCTGTTCGAGAAGACCCAGATCTACAACTAAGAGTAACTAAGTCAGAATTCAGCTATTGAGAAACAACAAGGAGAACAAGAAGAACTACAACCTGAATTCCTAGCCACATTGGGTACACTGCAGTCAACGGAGACTGATATGGGACCACCAATTACAGAGGAAATATCCAAAAGATGGACACCTCTGTTATCCAATGGTTTAGAAAAAGAAGACAGGTCCCAATTATTAAAAAAGTACACTCCATTTGAAAACATCTCAACCGCAATTCATGATGTTGTCAAAAAAAGGGACCAGTCGATTGAAGAGAAACAAAAGATCCTTACAACAGCACTGTCTGCTCTATGTACAAGGCTACAACTTTTGCTCACTAAGGGTGACACATCTGAGACAATAAAATGCATCTTTGATGCCTCTAAGTTAGTTTGTGATACTTTACACAAAAACACCCTAACAAGAAGGATCCTCCTACTGAAAGTTATCAACAAAGATCTAAGGCAACCCTTACAACAAGATCCCGACTTCTACCTGTTTGAACACAACCTAACTGAAAGGATTAAAAATGCGAAAGACCTCCAAATATCAGGCAAAGATCTGAAGATACCACCAGCAAAACCTCCGGCTCCGGTGAAAACCAGGGTACAACCCACAGTCACAAGCTCGGTCAAGAAAACTTTAAAATGGCGAGGCTGGGCCTCGCCTACATTACAACAGGAAAGAAGGAACAGGTGGGAGGAATGCAATGAAAAAGAGTGTAGCAAAGGAGCAGCACAACACCAGACAACCACCACGTTATTAGCGTTAGCAACAGGGCAGAGGGCCCAAACACTTTAATTATTCCTAAACAATAATTATTCTTCCGCCGGTCTAAACGAAAAAAAAAAGTTCTACATCAACTGAGGTAACTGGGAAGTATTTGAATTTTGGTGCTATGTTATGTTAGTTGTTATTGTTTATGGCAAAATATAATAAGATGGCGCGAAAACAGTCCGCCTAGTCCGCCAAGCCTGCTGCCGATGCAGCCATACCTCCCACCAAAAAAAGTGAGAAACGTGGTAGCAGAGGTAAGGGTAAAGGTTGTTAAAATAATCTACTATGCTATGTGTGTTTGTACCTTTGTTTAAAAATTAACTTTGTCTATGGTCCTGGATCTCTCTAGTTCCATCTTCCAATGTTTGTGGTTTTTATAAATAAAACTAAGGTACTGTGCGTGTGCAATTTCTCTCATTAAAAACTAAGTGTCTAAATTAAAATCTTGTTTTTATAAAACACTAAAAACTCTACAAGGGATTAGGTTATGGCCCAAGTTAAGTTTCAAGGCGCTATCCGGTAATAAACAAAACAAGCCAAAAACAAAAGTAAAAACCTAAAAATCAAACAAAATGGAGGACAACCTAAATATGTATTCCAAAATACAAGTGCTCACTGGTGAAAAAGACTTTATGCTGTGGAAATTTCAAGTGGACATTCTTTTTAAAAGTTCTAACCTACATTGTTTTTCCAAGTGAAACCATACCGCTCGCACAGTGTCAAACTTCCGATTTCCAAACCCGTGATGCCAAAGCACAACGGATTACCATGATGACAATCGACAAATCTCTCATGATTCACATTATGCCTTGTGAAAATGCGAAAGAAATGTACCAAAAACTGTGTTTTTATATCGGCGAAACAATGAACATGAAAAGTGTGATCTAATGCAAAAATTCTTCAAGTTTGATTATGACGTAAGTAAAGATGTAGCCTACAATGTCGGTGCTCTCCAAAACTATGCCTACAAACTGTCGATGATAGATGAGAAAATCAATGACAATATGTTGATTTCAAAAATCTTGGCGATATTACCTGAAAAGTTTAAAAGTTTCATCACTGCATGGGACTCATGTCCAAATCATGAAAAAACACTCAACAACCTCACATCAAGATTGATAGCTGAAGAACAGCGTGAAATAAAACCACAAGAGGAACAAAATGTTGCATTTAAAGCAAGTTACTCAAATAAAAACAAAAAATTGTTTTGCAACAATTGTAAAAAGAACAATCATGTCGAGAAAGACTGCCTTTTCTTGAAACAAAATAAAAACAAGTGTAGCATCTGTAAAAAAACGAACCATCCAACTGAAAAGTGCTATTTCAAAAGAAACAATACAACTAGTTCAAAGAAAAATAATGTGGCGTTCGTGACATATGAAAACAAGAACTCAAAAAATAATACTACCACTTTTGTGATTGACTCTGGATGCTCTAGACATATGACAAATGATCCAAATTTATTGAAAGATCTGAAGTGTATGCCATCTTCTGTTGGTGTAGCAAAACAAGGCACCGGAATGACATCTCAAGGTGTAGGAAAAAGAACCCATAGACCCCCATGACATCCGATGTGATGTTGGAGCAATAGGTTACGACAGCAAGGGAACAATTAAGTACCATACAATTGCAACTATTCCTAGCCAGTCACTGCCTGACTCACAAGGACACCTTTGCACAAAACAAAAGTGGACTGTAACATGTTCGGAAAATTTCTTTGGGTCCCAGACACAAACGGGTAGAACATCACCAGAGAAAGTTTATATAGATGAGTGCAAAGCATCCATTGAAGAACACCAAGAAGGACGGCTTGCTCTTCCACAGTATCCGGAGCCCTCCTGTGGTTGGATGGCAGAAAATTACAATTCAGCTACCTTCATCATCATTGTAGAACAAAGGCAACTTAGCCTTGGCGGACAAACAGGGTACCCCCGATTAGCCGCTACTACCTACCAAGCAGATCTCGTCAGTAGTGGCTTTCACACATCCGAACTCACAGTTACACCACACAGACGACAGGAATCAGAAGAGACAGCGCAGTACCGAAACGATCTCCGTAGCAGGAAAGAAGATCCGACTTACAGAGGGGGTCGGGTGTGCTGGCCCTTCTAACACCAACACATACGCAGGAGCGGTCGCTGCCCACCTGGTCGTGGTAGTGCTGCAAAAAGACCAGGCTGAGATGGACGAGACCCAGGCCAGCATTCTGAGGCGCAATCTCAAATCTCTGGTGTTTGCCAAATTCATGGCAGATCAGAGTGACGACTCGCTGTGGATGCCGGCCTTTAAGGTGTTCCCTCGCCTGGCCAGCGGGGGCCTGAGAATTTGTGTCAAGATGACCAAACCCTCGAGTGGCTGACATCACAGGTTGGTCAGTTAGAGGGGTTATGGGAGGGCTGCCCGGGGTAGCACCTCATGCAGGAAAGCCTCATACCCATACCTCATACACAAGAGGGATTATCTGCGTTTCTGACTTCATGGAGGGGGACACTCGACTCCTTATGAAGTTCCTCCCATGAATCGCAGGAACCTAGATATTAAATCTTGGAGCCTCATCACGTCTGAGGTACATAAAGAGGGTTTAACACAGAATATCACCCTTATGATATAGGCTGTCGCTTACTCTATAAAATGGCGACAGTCTACGTCAACTTGAGAGGAACAAAACATACACGGGCGGGAGAGTCGGAAGCACTTGGAGACCCAGCCTCCCTCCAACGCTACAGTTGGTTGCACGTCAACGATGGTGTCGAGGGACGACAGTGGTCCAGGGGTTCCCGACACGCCTAGCCTGGATGATGTAACTCGGAGCACGGAGACGCCCAAAAACATGCAAGTCAGGCGGACACTGGAGGACGAGGATAAGATGCTGGACCTGTTATCAGGTCTTGATGTCGCTTCGTCCCCTATGTCCCGGACCGAGGACGACTTGCTGTACTCTGAGGCTGATGCGTAGCTCCGAGACATCCCAAAAACAATAAATCGTCGGTTAACAGTTACCGAGGGCGTAAAACAGAAAACTATTTTAATTGATACAAATAGATCAATAATTCCTGGCCCTACGGGCCTGGATGCCACAAAACCTGCCACCTTTTCCTCACAAAAAACAGGAAAATCACAGGACAGGGAATCACAAAACATTTGCTCTTTAAATATCCTCCAGTCAACCTTCAAGACAGTGTAACGGGGTTTGCCGCACTAAGAAGGACGCTAGAGGAGGAACCCAATACCATAGCACTAATCTAAGAACCGTATCTAACTCGTTTAACTCGGCACTGTTTTTACTTCACCTAAACAACAAAAAACTAGAACTTTAATTTATGTTCCAGCACTGTACAAAGCATCCCTCGTAACCCATTTGTGCTCTGATGACCTAACAGTAATCAAGCTACAGACGGGCCTAGGTGGCAATCTAGAAGAACTATTCTTAGCATCTGCGTACCTAGACCTAGACGGGGAGCTGGAAATCCCACGACCCGAAATGAAAACGCTGGTGAAAGACTGCACGCAACACAAAACTCAGCTCACGCCCACTAACCTCTACCATTACTCGAGTTAAATGTTATACGGACATTTAATTTATTTTCTGTGTGATTACTGCAACGATAGATACTACTATGACGTCACATAGCTATTACGACAAACTGATTTTTCAATCCCTTTTTCATCATTAAAATAAAATTAAAATTAAAAAACAGCTTGTATCTTCATGATGTAGGCTACAATTTCAGATAAAAAAACACAAAAGGGTATGTTGCAATTTGGGTTGGTTCGAATTATGAATAAATGGATAAGAAACGAAGAACTGTTCAAATTATTTTTAGAAATCATCAAGATCCGGATGAACACAACGTAGAGGATGACGTCGAGAATGCCTCTGTATTCCATCAAGTGAAGAACGACAACATGCATTTGAATTGCATTTAGATTGCAAACACAAGGCTCAGCAAAAAAATCAACCTATATATGGTTCAAACTTCAACCCCAGAAATGAAACAGGGCTACTAAAAAAGCTGTGGGGAGAAGCAGTATGTGCTGTCTACGAAATAAATAGATGCCCACCATCAACAATAAATTTTAAAACTGAAGCCGAAACTATGCTGGAAGTTGAAATAAATGGTATATCGAAACTAACAGTGTATCGAAACTAACACGGTGTTACTACAAAACGGTGTTTAACTTTAGGCAGTGTTTAAATCTGTTATTGTCGCCTTTTCTCTCATATTGTAAAAGAGTGACAGCAACAGATTTAAACACTGTCTAAAGTTAAACACCGTTTTGTAGTTACACCGACAGTGTTTTATCCAAAGCTTGGGTGGAAAGAGAACAAAAAAAATGAGATTTGTCGGGTTTACAAACTATGAGATTTATAATAAAATGACATTGTGACTTCTGAGGTGTGAGGTTTTATGAAACATAAATTAACTCTAACGAAGAGAAGTAAATGATGCAATAGTAAAAATTTTGTTTTAAACATAAGATCCAACAGAAAAAAGCTAAGGTAAAGATTCAATTGATAAGGAAAAATAAGTTCCCCAGAACAGTGAGAAATCAAAACTGAATATATTTGTGTTCAGGAGATCATACTCAACGCATTGATACCATATAAACCCATATCCGAGATGAATTGTGCCAAAATCGTATTTAAGTGTCTTTTTGTACATTTGCCGACCTACTACCTTGGATATTTCAGATAATTAATCAAATTAATTAAATAAACAAAACTGAGCTTCGTCGTAAATGTTGACTTACATACTAAAATCACTAGATACATGAGCATTAAAGGTTATTGGCTGACACAGAGATGATTTATTAATATAGAGAAAGTAAACAAGGCAGCGGACATAAATAGAAAGTTGTTTGTACAAGAATCATACCCAGAAAAAAGCATTCCTGAAATGATTTTATTATACTAGCAATAAATGCCGCCTTGTATACAATTTTGTTTGCTATGAATTGGTTATTTTTTCTTTGTTTCATATTTTTTACGCAAATGTGTAATAAATAAAATAAATATTTTGTTCGACCAACGTTTATATCTTTTAACGGGGAGTTGTAAACTAACAAAGCATTGAAACTCCATAGAAAAATCGTAATTGTAAAATAAATAATCATAAATAACACTAAAATGTGTTAGTTAGGTAGTCCTACTTCGGCTTTTGATCCTATTTTCTAAGGTTTTACTCGAAGTTTGTTATTTATTAACGCTAAAGGCATTCTGACGCAGGCGATAGTGAGCATATTTAGATAAACGCAAGTTATTTTAATAAAATGAGATGTATGTGTCGTGGTCATATAGTGTAATCAGTATAAATATATCGAGTAGTGAATCTTAGCACAAGCGCTCAGATTCGAACTCACACATGCAAACACGTGCTCTACACGCCGCCGCCGCCACCGCGCCGTGATTTGTATCGAGACTCCCCCATGTTCACTTAGACAGCGTTTAGAGCACGCGTCTGTGTGCGTGTGTTTGAATGAGAGCGTTTTTCTAAGATTCTGTACTCTATAAATATATTTACTCTGGTGTAATTGTCCATTTTATGATCTGATCGAACATATTATGAATTTTGTTAAACTGAAGAGGTCAAAATTATAATCCCGAATATATGATCACCAGACCAACCTCACATGCTTCTCCTCGCTTCGCTCATCGTCGCACTTATTTTTGACTTTTTGTTTTGTTGAAACACTAACCTAAAATTCTCATTTTATTTCATGACCCAATTATACGATATGGCCACTACAGATGTGTTACCAGCATGTCATATATATGCGTAATTTGGCGGTTTCCATGTCGCTTGAATAACATATCGCGAACAAAACAATGCAAGAATGATAGCATAGCCGCTCACCACTTCACCCCTCCGTCTTGCAGGTTCCAAGGAAATGTACAAGGAACCTCGCTCAGTAAACCAGTAAAGAAACGTTCACCCGTTCAGAGTTCCTCGTGAGCAGTAGCCAGCCGCGATGCTTCCAGGTAGTTGCGGAAGTCCTGCCGCCTCCTGACGTGCGCGGCGCACTTGGCCACCAGCCGGAGGAACTCTTGCACGTCGAACGAGTAGTTTGTGAATTTGGCGTGACCTCCGCCGTCCGGGCCACGACCCTGGAACGTGATGCAAGTCAAAATATCTTATAGTCTGTTTAACTTAAATCGTACACGATACATGGGTTTTGTGGATGTCATAAATAATTAAAGAGAACACATAGAAATAGAAATAGAAATCGTTTATTACGGTAACTTAATCGGTTACGTAAAGTAATTTACTTTTAAGTAAAGGTATACCTGTGATAGGAGACCCCGCTCTTCTGTATCACTTTTTGTACTTATAATATGAATAAGAAATTAAATAAACAAAAAATAAAGACACAATTTTAAAAACAAATTCAGATAAAACTAAACAAAACTAAATAAGACTAGCCTTACGTCATTTCTAGTACTTCCTAAATAATATATTCCTAGTAAACTAAAGTAAGGCGTGCGACTGTATGTTGAGGTGAGTAAGGGTGTGTACAGATGAGTGAATGTGTGTGTGTATATATGGTGATGTATATAAGAGGATGTGAGTGTAAGCGTGAGAATGTCTGTGAATGAGATGAACGAAGCCAAAGTCTTGGGATCAGGGTTTAAGGGAGAGTGTATGAAAAGGTGTATACATACATGTGGGATGATGAGTAACGACCCCTTATTGTCTAACTTCGATATATGTATATCGCTATAGCTTTCAAAGCGACGAATACGATGCTTACGATGGTTAAAAAGTTGATGACCTTGTCTAGTTGGCGGACAGATGGTGGGTGGACATGAAAGGTGACAGGAATGACTTTATTGGAAAGTTATTAAATAATACATCTAAATTATATAAATACTATCCTACATACATAAATTGAATCTAAAAATAAAAAATAAATTTTTTGGCAGTTCTTCTATCCAAAGGTTGTCAGGAAGAGATCGCTTTTAGTGATAAGACCGCCAATAGTACCCTACTACGTATTATAAAATTGTTTCTTTATTTCTGTTTTTTTGGTGTGCAAATATTGTATTGAATAAATCTCCCGTGTCTCCAAGTGGTGGAAGGTGATACAGATCGTGATCTGATGTACCTCTATTGCTTTCTTCCTATTTGTATGATAAAAGATTCGCGATTTGTTCCACCTATACCTTCCGCAATCTACCTAATCCGTTTCATATGCCTGAACCACCAAAGCATTCCTTTTTCTATTTTAGTAATTTTCTACATCATCATCGACATTAAATTTTGCAAAATTAAAACAGCATCAAACATTTTCCGTAGTGTACTGTCGAGTGATGAAAATAAAAAGATAACCACATGGAATATAAATTTTAGACAACCATTGAAAGAAGACTGACCTCTAAGAAATATTCCAGAAATACTGAAAAGTCAATTAAACAGCAACCGGAATAAAAGAGCTCGTATGTGTCGATAGGCGTACTCCTGACTCGATATTTATTGCTATTTAACAGTGTACATAGATGAAAATGATTAATGATTGATCATTCGTAGATTTGCTAAATGTAGTACAGATGTGAAAAAAATACTTTTTCAGTCATATTTTCAGTCGTTCTACACCTGTGCTCTGTGGGCAAACTACACAAACAGTGCTTTTAACACTTTAAGAGTACAGTACAATAACGCATTTAGAATGTTGATGAGACTTCCTCGATTCTGTAGTGCAAAAGAAATGTTTGCCGAGGCAAGTATAGACGATTTTTATGGTATCACCAGAATGAGAATCTGCTCCAGCCCGACTGGAGAAAAGTAATAATAAAATGATGAATGTTTTATATAATAATGTATTGAATGTAATAGATCGACATTGGACTGATATATTAATATGTGAAAATTGTAAAATGAAATCAATCAAAGTTAAATGAAATTATTATTGCTGTAAAACTGATGACTTACTAACAATTACTAGCCATATTTTTATTTTAATCTTTATTATAACTAGTTGATAATTTGTAATTTGTTAATATTATATTGGCCTAGAGCCTGACATAAATGAAATGAAATGAAATTACAAAAACTTAAAGATCAAAGTACAAACGGTTAGCATACCTCATCCTGCTGAACAAATTTCTCCTTGTTTTCCCAAGTCACGTACTTAACGCCTCGCAGTCTAGCAAGATCGGAGTAGCAGTTCGGATCTTCACAGTTGTATCTACAAACAAGATAAATGTAACAAAATATAAATAAATCATCAGACATGACATATATCCACAAAGATCGAGGGTGTCAGAGGTATTTGAAGGAATTGAAACGGATCCTCTGATTGAGTAACTGACATCTTACCATAGAATTAGTAGCACATACTAATTCCATGCATCTTACCAAGTGATTGAATTACTTTTCAATTATACTAGAACATAATAAGACATCAGAGATAAAAAAACTCACACTTCAAAAATAGCAGCCCAATCGGGCAAGAAAAGCAAATGCGTCAACCCGGCTCCGTGCATTCCAATAAAAATATCGGTATTTCTAGTAATTTCCAACTGTTTGTTGAATGGGACTGTTCTATCATAAACAACTCTATTCACTTCATAATCTTTCTCTTGAAGTAGAGCTTCGACTATCTCTTTCTCATTCAAGATAGATCTGTAAACTGTTCCTCTTGAGAGGAGAGTAACTCTGATCTTATCGTTTCGTCTGATAAGTAGCTTTATGTCCAGCGAGTGTAGAATATGCTTGGAAAACGCATGGAATAAGCCACTTCTCTCACAGCCGTAAATCTGGAATAATAAAAAAATATATAAATTGTATGATTAGTTAAAGTAATATTTAAAAGTGGAGTAGAAGTTTGTTTATTTAACTACATAACTTACAAGACAGTTATTATATAAAAGTCTCTTATTAGTAGGGTTGCCAACTTTTTTAAGAAGAAATAAAGTATAACTGATTTCAGGGAAGGAAAATAAAAAGTACGGTCCTTTAAAAAAAGTATCCTTTATAAGGGTGGTAGGAACTAGGAAGGCCAGGCTTGAAATCCTTTTGTGAAACTGTATTGTTTGTGCTCTTTGCACAAACACAAACGTACAACTGCAGCACAAGTCATACATTTTCCCTTGGATTTCTTTACGGCTGTGTTTTCGCTGCCTAGTATTTTCAGTCTACGTCTAATTTTACGTAAAGATTTAAATAAAGTATGATCACGTATTTTATTGGTATTCAAAAGTATAAAGTACAGAGAGCCAAAATAACGCAAGATACTTTATTTTAAAGTACGGTTGGCAACTCAACTTATAAGTGTTAGACAAATTTAATGTGGACGTTATCTTACTCTGTATAAAATATACCTATACTTTTGTCTTTTGTAATATAATGTCATTATTTTTTATTATCATTGCTACTGAAGCCGAGCCTAAGAGGGCTCGAAATATATCTGGCTCTAATTCATTTATTGTGTATATTTTAATATAAACTGCTGTATATAAAAATATTTACCTATAAAGAAAAGCCATATTGTTTTATGTATATCTTGGGACGCGGTCTATGTAGGCAGTTATCTTCAGTGAATAAAAGCACTTTCTTCATATAAACTTCTTATTTTATTGTAATTATAAACGCCGACATTTTTCATCACGAGAGATCAACAAACAAAGTAGAGTAGGAGTGCATAGACAATCTACATAGAGTTGCCATCTTACATTTAAGTCTATCGACTAAATCTAAGTATGTCGATTAATATCTTAACACCCCGTCTCAATTTTTATAATTTGAACTAAGTACAAAACTTTTTAAACTTTAGGAAATATTATATAACAATCAAATTATTTAAATTGCCTTACAAACTTTAATCTTAGTCAGATAATAAACTGAGTTCCTAGTTAATTTTTATTCCTAGTTTATCAACAAAGTAGTTGTGCTTTAATGGCACTAAAGATTTCGTCATGATATCAGCAATGTTTTCATGAGTGGGCACATAACTCAAAGTTATTAATTTCTTATTCACAACATCTTTTACAAAATGTGCCTTGATGTCTATGTGCTTTGATCTCTTGCTGTTCTCATACGACTCAATCATACAAATAGCACTTTGATTATCTAAGAACAGGTAGATTTTAGAGTTCACACAACCAAAGTCATACAATAGTCCTTTCAAATAAAGTAATTCAGATACAGTTACAGCTGATGCTACATACTCTGATTCTGCTGTTGATAAAGCAACCACATTTTGCTTCTTAGAAGTCCATGAAATTAAATTTTGGCAATAGAATATGGCACTACCGCTGACACTTTTTCTGTCATGTTTGTCGCTTGCCCAGTCAGCATCACTGTATGCATGTATGTCCTTTTCCCCGTCTACTTTGGTGTAGATCAAAGTTTTCTTAATAGTTTCTCTTAGGTATCTCAATATTCGTTTAGCTGCTGTCCACAACTGCTGTGTTGGCTTGTCCAAGTATCTACTGAGAAATACAGTAGCAAAAGTAATGTCTGGTCGACTGGTTGTAGAAATATAGAGAAGACAGCCTACAAGTTCCCTGTAAGGCACTTGAATGACTTCTTCATTCTCATTCACTGTAAAGTTCACTTCCATCGGTGTCTTTGAACCTTTGCAATTTTCCATATTGAATCTTTGTAACACCTTCTTTATGATTTTTCCTTGATGGATTTCCAGTCTGTTCTCTTTTCTTTCTATTTCTATACCAAGGTATTCCTTAATTTCGCCCATGTCTTTAACTTGAAATTCTGTTTTTAGTTTTTGTATGATGTCTGAAGAATTTCCTGATACCAATATGTCATCAACAAAGATCAATAACCATACATTATCTTTCTTGTATAAGCAGAAATCATATTGTGATTGTACAAATCCCATGCTCACAATATATTTATGGAATCTTTCATTCCAGCACCTCGGTGCTTCCTTGAGACCATACAATGCTCTTTCTAGTTTCAAAACTTTTCCTTCTTTTATGCTTACACCTTGTGGTGGTTTGATGTACACATCCATGTTCAATTTACCATTTAAAAATGCCGTAGGCACATCCAGCTGTCTCACTGTCAGGTTTTCTTGTAAACTATGGCTTAGCAACATTCGAATGGTAGGCATTCTTGCTACAGGTGAATATACATTTGTGTATGTCTCTTCCTGATATCCTTTTGCCACTAACCTCGCCTTCTTTGATCCATCACTTTTAGTTCTAAATACCCATTTAGTGTCAATCGCCTTTTTACCTTTAGGTAGGTCTGTGACTTTCCATGTACCTTGTTTTTCATGTGCATCTAATTCTTTTCCTATTGCTACCCTCCAGTCTTCTTCACTCTTTATAGCCTCATCATAATTCTGTGGGTCACCCATACATAAACAGTATACAATGTTAGTTTCGAATTCGGTTTCATAGTCTTGCAGATGATTCGGTGTCTTCACTATCCTTCCTGATTTTGTTGTCTTTTGTTCTTTATCTGATATTTCTTGTTCTTTATCTGATATCTCTTCTGTATCTTGTTCTTGTCTTTGTTCTTCTGTCATTATTTCCTTTGATTCTTTGATACTTTCTTGCATTTCTTCATCAAATTTTTCTTCATAATATTTTCTCTCAACTTTTTCTTCTTTGATTTTATAGCGGATATTGTTTTCATCAAATCTAACATCTCTTGATATCAATATTTTATTATTGACTGGATCCCAAAGCCTGTATCCATTCTTGGCATAACCAACCATTCTAACTTCTTTTGCTCTGTTGCTTAGCTTGTCTTGTTTTGGTACGTTTACCATCCATCCTCTTGCTCCAAATATTTTCAATTTTGTAAGGTCAGTCTTCCCAAGTCTTATGTCTGTAGGTATCTTGTTGTGTATAGCTGCTGAGGGACATCTGTTTAATTGATATACAGCACACTTAATTGCCTCTCCCCAAAGTTGCTTTGGTAAATTACTTTCATTTAAGATAGTTCTTGCTTTGTTGTATAAAGTCCGATTCATCCTCTCACTTACTCCATTCTGTTGTGGGGTGTGCGGTATTGTTGTCTCTAACTGTATTCCTTTGTTTTTACAAAAATCTTTCATCTTCTTACATGTATATTCTCCACCATTGTCCGATCTTATCCTTTTTACTTTCTTCCCGGTTTCTGTCTCTATCTTGTTTATGTAAGAGAGTAAATTTCCAGTCGCTTCACTTTTATTCTTCAACAGGTAAACTTCACAGAAATGAGAGTAGTCGTCTATCACTGTTTGGTAGTATATCTCACCTTCATTAGTAGCTGGTCTTACTGGACCTGCTATGTCACTATGTAAAAGTTCTGCTACGTCTCTTGACCTTGGACCTTCAACTGACTTGAACGGTAGTCTTGTTGACTTTGCTTCCATGCACTCTGGACAAACTTTTCTGCCCACTGGTAACTTCATGATCTGTAAACCCTTGCGATGGAGATGCCCTAACCTTCTATGCCATAAATCTTCACTAACAATATTGCATTGCTCATCATCAGCAGAGTCATTACATACTTTACCCCTAATACAGTATAGTTTATCATTTAATTTTCCTACCACCTGAGCTTTTTTGTTAAATATTTTGACTATAGAATTGTCAAAGTTTACTTTATGTCCCGTCTCTACTATTTTCTTTACTGAAAGTAAATTGTATGTCAAATTTTTCACAATTAACGCTTCAAATCTTATATCTGTACCATTAATATTAAGTCTTATCTTACCCTTCTTACTTGTATAAATACATTGTCCATTTGCGACATAAATCCTAGTGGGAGTGTCCATGATCGTGATATCTGTCATAAAACCTTCAAATTCTTCTTTCACTAAATGTTCGGTACATGCTGAATCGACCACCAATTGCATTTCACTATTTACTGATGCATGCGCCTCAACGCAACTTATGAATGCCAGTTCATCACTATTTTCATCACTCACTCTTGCCGCAGCACTGTCCTCTGAAATACGACCACGTCCACGACCTCTGAATCCTCTTCTTATTCTTCCATGTCCTCGTCCAGCTCTGCACTCAAATGATTTGTGACCAGGTTTCCCGCAGCGATAACATTTGATAGTATTAGCACTGAACGCTTCGTTATCTGCATATTCATTCCGTCCTTGTTTTTCATTCAGCTTTATCTCAGCGTCAAGCAGTCGCACCTTCACAAAGTCGACAGAAATTTCTTTTTCTGTGCTCATGGTTTCTATAGATGTTATGACTTGTTCATACTCCTCAGGCAACGATGAAAGCAAATAACATATTTTATCAAGGCTCTCTATTTTTGAACCTGACGCTTCCAGTTCCGTCACTAGCTTTTCAAAAATTAAAAAATGGTCTTCCAAACTCGATGTGCATTTCAAGTTTATCAATTTTCTACGTAAATGTAGTTTGTTTAACACGCTTTTTCTCTCGAAATGTTCTTCAAGTAACTTGAACATACCTGCAGCCGTTTTGCCGCCTTTTATGATCTCCAAGTATCTGTCTGGCAGACATTGCACAATGATATTTCTCGCTGTGGCGTCATTCATTTTCCATTCTATATTACTCTCCTTTTTCACGTCTCCTTGCTGCTCGACTGCCTCTAGGACATCATTCTTTTCCAGTAATGTTTTAACTCGGAATTTCCAGTTGTTAAATTCGCCCGGAGTTTTTAATTGCGGAAATTGGACTTGTAGTGACGCCATTGTGATTGCAAAAATTTTCTCAATTCTTCACCTTTTTCCAGCTTGATTTTGCTAGGCCCATAACCTTTTATGTATATCTTGGGACGCGGTCTATGTAGGCAGTTATCTTCAGTGAATAAAAGCACTTTCTTCATATAAACTTCTTATTTTATTGTAATTATAAACGCCGACATTTTTCATCACGAGAGATCAACAAACAAAGTAGAGTAGGAGTGCATAGACAATCTACATAGAGTTGCCATCTTACATTTAAGTCTATCGACTAAATCTAAGTATGTCGATTAATATCTTAACATATTGTTCCATATATATATTTTATTATCAAATATATACATCCCTATACGAAAATAATAAATTACTTACCACAGGAGTATTGTAGTACAGGCCAAAAATCATTCTGGGTAGCAGAGGAAAGACAATATTTTTGAAACATACGACCTTCCCTCTGAACTTCTTCAAGTCCCAGATGGGGTTGCTTGTGAATGCCTTGAAAGCGTCCTTGAACACCGAATCATAAGTGAAGGTTTCCCACACAAGAATGTGGTTGTCTTTGGAGAATGTGGTGGGGTGTGTAGAGTTTACGTGGAGGGACGCGTACAGGTTGAAGTAATCGCAGAAGTGGTGGTACATGTTTACACCTGAAAAATAAACACATTTATGATCAAAACTTTGTTGGAAATGAACAGTTGTTGACGTTTGGCGTTTTGTCCATCGCGAAGACAAACAAAAAGTGGTTCCCTTTTGCTTTTTATTATTAAAAATAGACAATTATGGTTGTAGAGTAAGCAGAAGAAAAGTTAATCTGGATATGAGGAGCTCTGAACCAGGATTTGAACCAAATTTCTATACCACAATGTTATATATTTATAAACATATAACATTGCGTTATTGAAGTGTGGTTCAAATCCCGGTTCAGAGCACCTCATATCCAGATTACCTTTAATAAGATGAAGCAAAAGGGAACCACTTATTTATAGAAATAAAACCGGCCACGTGCGAGTCGGACGTCACTCTATTATGGTAACGTACTCATATGAATAACTAGCTTTTTTTTGTCTCGTTTATTTTAATCACAGCAAAACTTCATACATACAGTATATGGGACATAATATAGAAATTCCAAATTCCAAACTAGGTAGTTTAGTTTTTTTTTAGACCCCATAACAAAACTGGTCTAAAACTGACACCTTGAACAGTCCCCAATTTCAAAATTTTTGAAGATAAAAAAGAATAACATATGTATGCTTTATAGGCTCCTTTTCCATGTAAAACTAATGTATTTGAATTTCTAATTCAATGTTCGGTATTGGGTCAACATTCAACAAAAAATATTTGGTATAATTTTCAGGTAGCTAGAGATCAGAGACATTAGGACGGACAGACAAACAGCAGAATAACATTAATAGGACTCCGTTTTGTCCTTTGGGTATGAAACCCTAAAATATGTGTAGAATACAAAGAATAGGTTCATGTAATTAAAATCTGCTTGCAAAAAACATATGTATGAAACTAGACTGATACATTATGCACGCAATACAATATAATTTGAGCTGCCATGCACAACGCCACGCGCACGCATTTGGTGTGTATCGGCCTTTCATCACCAAATAATACCAAACCAACACAAATTTTCGAAATACTTGGATAATTTTCTGTACTTTGCTTAAATTGTTTGTTTCTGAAATTGTATATTTAGGTTCTCAAAGCTTTAATTGGACCACCAGTTGCAGGGTTCTACTGCACAGATTAAAACTATAATAAAATATTAAATTTGGGTTTTTACAAATATCACTGGATATAAGCAAAGCTCTTAAATAATGATGATGACGATATTTTAATTGAAAGCATTTATATCATAACTTACTGGCATCTAATTTCATGATATAAGTTGGCTTTTCAATCACTTCGTCACAGTGCCCATCCCGTATTGGCCTCTGAGATGTTTTAACAAAATTTGTTAGTTCTGGAGCCCAGGACTGTAAAGCACTCATGTGTTCCGCTTCTTTCTTCAACCTGGATGAGTAGAACTTGCAGTAACCACCTGGAAATATAAAACCAACAAAATAGTTATTATTATTTTCTTGTTTATGGCTTCTGATAATGTGTGTGACTAACACATTTAATTCCGCCAATTGTGCTAGGATCGTAACAAATGGAAATCTGTGGTTTGTGTCTATCCTTTAGACAGGAACGCGTGTATTTATTCAATATGTTTTCCCCGAGAAACACACATTGAATAAATGCACTGGGTCTCCAGCGTGTGTTTTGCCCTACACACTATTACGTAGTACTAATATTTCTTCTGTGGCACTACACAAAATATTGTTTTACTACACAGTTTTGTTGATAAGTCAGGTCTCATAAATGGGTAGTGAAACTATGTTTTGTGTGGACGTTTTTGGGTAGGGTGTAGGGCAAATTGTGCTCAATCTCAGCTTTAGATTCTCAGCAAAAAACTTCCACACAAAACATTGTTTCGCTACCCATTTTTGCTGACAGGCATGCATGAGACCCGAATTATCAACAAAAATGTGTTGAGCAAAACATTATTTTGTGTAGTGCCATAATAAGGTACTCTGTGGTAGTGCCACAGAAGAAATAATAGTACTATATACATAGTAGTGTGTAGAGCAAAACACGCGCTGGAGACCCGGTGTATTTATTCAATGTATGTTCTGTGTAGGGCAAAACAGGTGCAGGAGACCCAGTGCATTTATTCAATGTGTTTCTTGGCGCGTGGAAACACATTGAATAAATACACGCCTTTCTGTCAAAAGGGTAGACACAAACCACAGATTTCCATTTATAATATGCACGCGCTCCTGAACACACTCACTGCGAAATTTTTCATTCATCGATTTTAGATTAAAAAACTATAATAAAAATGTATTTTCTGAAAAAACAAGAGATGATTTATTATAGATACAAAGAGATATTTATTGTTCCACATAGTTTTTTTATACTGCAACAGGTTTTTTTTTTTTATTTCATCCTTCATATGCCAAACAACACACGGCCTTCATATGCCAAACAACACACGGATTTAGGTATATCAAAATGTTAAGGTAGTTTTGAGTTAACATACCAATTTGACCAGGTCCAAGTATGTCCATTTTATATCTCAAGTTGTCACCCCGTCCGACAAGCCCAGTGAAGTTGAGCATCACATTGCGACCTCTGCAGAACCTGGAATTTGTCCAAAATTAACATCATTCTTAACAAGATTAAATAAAATTATATGGTATTCAAATCAATCTTACCTTGTACACTTATATCTTGTAAGCTTCATGTATTAGCAAAAATTTTAATGGGCAATGAAACTGACTTTGAATTGACATACCTTTCCCTACATCAAAATTACCTTAAATATTTGGAGCATTCTAAAGAGGTATCATCGGGAAATGCTGCTTCACACATGACCATCAACTCCTCTATTTGCTCTTTAATATACCCTGAAAAATAATAATTTTCATTTATTAAGCACAATAAAAAGTCTGGTGTATGTCATATACAAACTCGGAAACTCTTCTCTCAATCCCTAAGGAATATATTCAGTAACAATATGCATGGTACTTTACAGCATCATGGTACTGACAATTCATAGAGAAAAGTAGGAGCTGACCAGGAAAATCATTTTAAAGAATGCCATTATAACCATTGCCATTTTAAATATCAGATCCAAATAACAAGCAATTAAATGCAGTTTAAGTTCTTACAGGGACTTTTTTTAACACTCTGATGAACTATACATCGTCAGGCAGCACAAGCGGCTGGGGCCCCACAATTTCACCATCTAAATCAATCAATATTTCCATTTCTAGATTTTATCAAAGTTTATGCATGCACACCAATTAGTGTATTTTAAATTAATCTGCTATCCATGAACTTGAGGTTGGCATACAGTGTGGGAATTCAATTCAATGCCATTTTATCTGGCTTCCGATAATGTGCCTCTGCAGTACTTCCCACATTAGTACCGCCAATGTTGAGTTATGGTTGGGGTGGAGATAAGAGGGCACTATGAGAAAATAGTAGTTTATGCTACTAGGGCGAAAAGGAATAAATTACGAGGACGATTTAAAACACGAGCGTAGCGAGTGTTTTAAACGTAACCGAGTAATTTATTGCTTTTACGCCCGTGTATCATACTACGTTTTTCAATGCATAGTGTGAGGAAATGAAAATAAATATAATCTTGTGAGCTTTAAATTATAATTGGCTCAAAAGGACTGTATCCAGAGCTGTTAAACAGTGGAAAAAAAAGTATAGCATCTATGGTACACAGGAAAGGCTGCAGGTTAGCCAACCATTATAAATAAATTAAAAAAAATAATAATAATAAAGCCCTAGGGCAAAATAATCGACTTTTTCCTGGGTTTTGATGCATAAAAAGTAGGCCTTTACGAGCACATGCATTGAAAAAGACTTTAAATAGTTTTCGCTTGGGCGCCGCTTTAACTATTAACGCCCTGGCGTCAGTGGCAGATTAGCAGTCTTGGCCGCCCTAGGCCATGTAGTACCAGCTGCCCCTTTCTTAGCTCCCATCATTTAGGTAATACATATGAATTTACTTGTCAACTTTTATCGAAATATATTCCGAAATGTAATTATGCTTATGTCGTATATAGAATAGGCATGTATTTAACGCGGCGACAAATTAATCTGAATTAGGGATTTTAAAAAAATTAAAGCCGGTAGCAAAAATAATAGGTTGGCAGCTACATTGAAGGATAATTTTAAGTAGAAAGTAGCAGCTTTATAATCAGGTATAGGCTTTGTTTTAACTTAAACTGGCATAGATTTTTTGTTTTGGTAACTGAATTTATTATTAAGCGAACATTTGACGACGGATAAAAAGTAGAAAACAGGCTTTCTTAAATTATACAATGAGGTTGTATATAAAGTTAACTGAGATGTGAAGAAAATATGACCATGGTCATGAAAAACATACTTTGTGCGACATTTTTAGAGCTCTGAATAAAACAAATAGTGACATGCAAAAAAAATAGTTTGTCTATAGTTTTATTTCTTGACTTTTCTTTTTCTTACAATATCGAAACAGTAAAAGGCATAAAAGTAGAATAATTGGAAGGACTCTTATATACGTATATGTACCTATGTATAAGTTTAGGGGGGGCGATGGGGGGGGGGGAGGGGGGTATAAGCCCCCCCTAAGGGGAGGGGTACCGGAAATCAATAGTTGCTTTTTTATAAATTTTTTTCAAAGTTAAAAGGTTATTTTATGTTTTATGTAGGATAAAATAACTCGAATATTAAGTATACGTATAGTGGGAGGGGGATCACTGGGGAGAGGGTGTAATGAAACTAGTTTCTTGAAAAAAAAAAAAAACTGAACATAACCTAACTTTAAAGACCCAATATGACTTCTGCAATTGCTTCGGCGTTGCGGAAAGTGCAGCCCCTTCGCCCTTGTGTAACAAAGCACAGTCACCCATGCTCACCTTCGCAGCTTCGGCTTGTTGGTCGCCTTCGGCGACCAGCCTCAGCCGCTACGGCTCGCTCGGGTGCCTATGCCTTGTTACAGCAGGCGAGGGCTGCCCTTCCTCCACGCCTACGGCTTTTTATATACATTCTAGGGGTAGTACCCACAAGACTGTATAGAGTCGGGGTGCTCTGATTCGGTTTTGGAACTTATTCAACCTATTTTTTGCATGGAGTCGGGTGCTCTGATTCAAATCACGAAGAAAACAAAATGTCTGCGCGCTTGTCGCCGTTTTCATTCAATTATGATTCTACAAACAAAAATACTGAAATCCTAATACTTAATTATAGTACCCGTTTTAATTTTTACAGCTGCTTGCAAATCGCAGCCCGAATGTGTATTTTTATATGCAAGCCTATAGTTGCCTATAATAGAATGTTTGCTATCCCACTGTTAAAATTAGTCGCCATGTCATTATTTATAGTACCTCGCCTATGATTTTATTGGCCCTGTTTAATATGTTTGCTACCTTAAAGTAGCAGCCATTATTTAGTTTTTATAAATCCCCGCATTATAAAGCTCATCTAATATAATTATTGCTAAAATATTTAATTGCTGCCAAGTTATTTTTTAGAAACAAAATAGTTAGTCGCCCTTTAAGTTGTTAGTTGCTTCGAAAATAATTTGCCTATAGAATACAAGTCACATGGGTATCAAATTGTAATTAAAATATATAGTTTGGCTATATTTACTTGCATCTTTTTCGAGAAATCCAAAAATAATGTTTGTTCCCCTCATTTCTCAAAAACTGGTGGACCGAAAAATATGCCAAAAAT
Source organism: Ypsolopha sequella (assembly GCA_934047225.1). Lineage (NCBI taxonomy): Eukaryota > Metazoa > Arthropoda > Insecta > Lepidoptera > Ypsolophidae > Ypsolopha > Ypsolopha sequella. Next base: position 13,905,099 of record OW203992.1, read on the forward strand.
CATGTTAATATGTGTTTACGTAAAGATTACAGGAAACATATAGTGGTTGAGAAATACACAAAAACAAAATTAAAATTATTGGAACGTGAGTTTGACCGGTTTTTTATATCTCATTATTCTAAGAAATTGTCTTCTAAGTCAGTACAACACACCTTTTGTAATGCTTTGGCCTTTTCTTTGATTTCTGACACGCTAAGTTTCGTCAGGTTAATAATAAAGTAATAGTTACTTTGGGTTTTTCTTTGGATAATTTCTTGTTATCGTCAGTGTATTTTTTGCCACGATTGGCCGCCCCTAATATCTGGGCGCCCTAGGCCCGGGCCTACTGGGCCTTAGGGCAAATCCGCCACTGCCTGGTGTGTTTCATGAGGTTTGGTTTTTGTAGAAAATCTTTACAGATAGATGGCAGCTCTGACTTTCCATTTCTATTAATTCCTCCGAAGCCTTTTATATCGATACCTCGAAATTAGGAAAAAACTGACTCCGTGTAGCCATGAATATAAATTGTATAGAAAACTTACCAAAATCAGCTTGAGTAAAGAATGTATCAAATTGAGCTTCTTTACTCTTTACCCAACCGCGATGATCTCCAGGGCAGTGAGGTCTTACATGATAGGAATTTGACTTGTTACAGTCTCTTTCGTAGCCCCAGCATGCTTTTTTACCAACAAATCCCTTGAAAGGACACTTCGGGTCTTCTAAACATGAACTTGCAAACGTAGGAAACTTATTGAAAAAGTATGGAATATGCTCAGGAGGTAAGTTTACATCGTAGATATCGAAAGTATTACTAGATAAAAACGAAAAATGTAGCAAAATCACAAGATATTTCCACATTGTCGTAAATAGTCGAAAATAATACAAAAATAAAGGGTATGTACCACGCGCGCACGATACCCGTTGGCAAAAAATAAATAAATTGACTACGTTCCTAATTTTCCTAAACACCGGGGTAAATGTAAGGTTTACTTTACTTCGTAAATGTGAACGAGATACGTACGACTGAGACGGAATCTATTCAAAAATCGTTTTGGAACGGCCACTTTGTAGACTTTCCCCACGATATTTGACGTTTGTTGAGGGTCATGACAGATCGGATCGATAAATATGAATACAGATGAGTAGACACACAGAGACAGACCACTTTTTTATAAGTAATCACACATCACAATCAGTATAATGTCTAAAATTCTCAAGTGACGTCATATCAGACAATTCTTTAAAAAATAATGGTTAATTTATATAAAAAACTTTATAATATATATAATCGGGTCTACCGAGGTCTATATATATATATATATATATATATATATATATCTAAAATCGGGTCTATATATATTATAATGTGTACAAAACGCGAGAGTTTAAAGTTATAAAAAACTTTGTCCTAAAATGATGCATATTCTCGGAAAAAAAAATTTGAAATTAAGCTATTCGAATTATGCGAGCTTGAAATTTTGATAGTTAATTTTATGTTAATTTAAAACCGACATTTTGCTATTTTTTCCGGAATCCGTCCTTCTCACACTGTGTTGTTTTCCGCATAGAGTAACGGTGACTTTTGCAAGCGTGACATATCCTCTTCATTCATGTTGCCCGCGCGAGCTAGGGTCACAGCCACCATAACGTAAATCTTATCACGAACCCGCTACGATCAACTGGCAAACCCCTGGGGGTTCGCGTACCCCACTTTGAGAAACACTAATTTTAAGCTTCTTGAGAGCCGTGATCGTCGTCTGACGAACAATCTGAACGTAGCCCTGGCGCTGAATCTGAAATGAACCCAATTTAAATTCAAGTAGATGGCGCTGCTTGTTTCGCGCCTTTTCCGGAAATAAATCTATGGTTTTAACCACGTGAGCTGCATCATCCAATCAGCGTCCGATCAGCTGGTAATTTTTAGACCCGCCATCTGACTGTTTCCGTTGATGTAGTTTCTGCTGCATATTTCTTTTGTATCATGATTTGCAACTGTAATAAAGTGTTATAATTAACATATCTACACAAAAGATATTAAGGAATGTTATAGTTGTTTTAGAGAATATCTGTGGTAACATTATTTTAACCTTAAAACGTGTCCCAAAATATAAAATATGTCGCCATTTTGACCATTAGTTTTGTTTGGTCTTCGTTTTTAGTATCACACGTTATAGAATCAACGTAAATGGATGTGTTATATGGTTACAAGGGATACGGAAAATATGTCTCAGAAAAATAGTACATTAAACTTTGTTATTCATGACGCCAACGGTAAGTATCGCGACGTAGTAGCGTAGTAATGCTTGTCCTTCGTTCGTCATCGGTTCAGTTGCGCTTTACTTTTCAGTTTGATCATATTCCTAAATATTTTCTGATCCTTAAAAGTGTTCTTTCGCTTCCTCGTTATTCACTTTTTACACCAAAATTATAGAAAATGTATTACACCCCTTAAAGTTACATTGTTGACCGGTTTATCCGGGGTGTTTGTTGATGTCGCTACTCGCTTCATAATATGAACATTTTCCCTAAGCTTATACCTTTTAATTACTTCCCTATCAGTTATCACACTCCTAAATTTCCAGGCCAACCACGAATGGTTAAAGTAGTACACAGTACAAAAAATCAGCAGCAAATTGCTCTCAAGCTTAAGCCAAGAAAGATAATTAGGCTGCCTGCAGTCTCTGAAGAAGGGAACAACCAAGTCAGCCAGGTAAAACATGATGTATTTTTTTTTAGTTCCACTTATGGAAATTCTGCTTACTTCCTACCCTGGCCTTGTAAGCTTCAGTTAAAGTCACTGGTTGCAATGTAGATCATTATGTTGCAATTAGAGCATATTTCAACCATATTATGCTGTTATTCTGATATAGACAGTAATTATTTATGTTCCTGGATAGTTTTTGTTACAAAATACTTTTCTGAAATGAAATTTAGCAAATTGCATTTCACACATTTTTGCAGCGTAAGTGACCTGTTTTCTTATTTGTTTTATATTAAAACAACAATACATATAATATTGTTCAAGTGGAAACACAGCTTATGTTATCAAGTTACAGATTGTTAAAACAAAATTGACAATACATTAAGTTTTCATTCATCATTTTTGGTATTACAGAAAACAATAGTTATTACAAATTCTGAATGGCTAGAAGTGTTGTCTCAACAGCACAGGGCTTGTGTGACATAGTATATGCGACAAATGTGAATGTGTGCATGAAGGCACTGCACATGGTCACAGATATAATGTACTGGGGCTTGGAGCTTGTTCGGGGTGGATGGTTTATTGTCAAGCTTGTTGCTTGATGATTATGACGATTATTTTACTATTACTTGCGTTCTTGTTTGTTTGTTGGCTAACCTACACATTGTGACGACTTTGGTTAACAGATTTGGATATTACTCTCCCTGAAAAGTTTCATAAAATCACATAGCGGATTGTAAATGATCTGCAAGCCGAAACTAACAAAAAAAAACAAGAATGTCAATAAGGTTGACGTTTTTGCTTGACGCCTTAGAAAATGTCTAGATTATATATGCACATCATTTCTAAGGTGACAAACAAATTAGACCTTATTGAGAATTTACAGACCCTTTGTTTTCTTAATTTGGTGTACTCAGCAAATGATTTGCAAGCCTAATTGAACTAAATACAAGAATGTCTATTAGGTCGAAATTTTCTTGACAGTTTAAAAAATGGTCTAGATCATATGTACATAATTTCTAAGGTGTAAAATGAATTTCGATCTCATTGACTACCCTTTTAGCTAATGATCTTGAAGCTGAATGTAAGCAAAGAATATGAATATCAATAAAGTTGAAATTTGTTTGACACCATAGAAATGATGTGTAGATGATCTAGATACCTAGTTACTTTTAGTAATCTAGATAGTTTGCAGTTGCATCCGACCAGTGAGCCGATAGGAACATTTAGCGTGATTCAATGCACCTTGCAACGGACCATATGACCCAATAAGAATAACCCGCATCAATGATATGTATTCTGATTACCATATTTTATTTATGTAAAGCATTTAGCCGATATGGTTACGGTAACGCTACATGACTTTATTAAAATCATGAATTGATTTAAATTTTTAGGGTTCCATACCTAGAAATGAAAAAAAAACCTTATTTGATTACTTTGTTGTTCGTCCATCTGTTTGTCTGTCAAGACACTTTTGCTTGGGCCCCATATGAAATATCAAGTTGAATCTGGTACCTCCTACAGAAGTCTACGGCCCCATGGTGCTGTAAAAAAATCAGGCTTCTTACTCAATGCGAAAAAAGTTTTTGCACTTTACTTACATGATCAATTTCATACAAATTTGTTCACCTTGATTTGCTTCCAGTTGAAATTTCGTTTACTGATAGGTCTTATAGCACACACATCGGGAAAAATCTCAAAATTACAAATATTTAGTTATTTAGGAAATTATCATGACATACTTAATTAGAATGTTCAGATACATGTCATAGTTTAATAATAGACCGTAAGTGTCAAGTTAAATTGGTCCTTCATAACTGCAAGTGGAATTATTTACCTTAATGTTTTTATGGTTCCATACCCGTATTGTTTGGTGGTACGGAACCCTAGTTGAGGTGTAGATATGAGGGCGTTATGGGAAAAAGGTCTTGGATAATTTTTGCTTGGACGCCGCGCTGCCCCGGGTCTTATTGTCGATAAGAGGGCACAGAGAAAAAAATACTGAAAATTTTAGTAACATTTAATTTTATTCACTTTTTTAATGTTTTCTTGTTACGATCGTTTAGGGTTTTTTTAGGCATCGATTAAAGTCTTATGCATTTTCTTCATACGACTTACTTTTTTTTAGATATAAGCCCTGAAATATATTGTTTTGTTATATCTCGGTAAAAAGTAGTCGTACGGAAAAAAGCCACGACAAAAAAAAAATTACGACAAAAAGCAACTTCATACAATGCAATAATAAAATTTAAAAAAATCGTAAACCCTCTGCCCTCTTAGGTACAATAGCACCGTAAACTGGGACCGAAATTTTCCAATGAATTTTTTAATTTTCGTATATTGATATTTTTATTTACGAACCTTCTTGTCTTGGTATTTTCCTTGCCATTATTTTAAGTCGTATAAGATTTTCTTATGTTCTCGAGATATAAATCATACAAATGTTTTTTTTTTCTTTTTATTATATATTAGTCGTATGAAAAAAATCACATGACTTAAATTAACAAGATAGAGCATCTCTCCTAGCGATGCATGAATAAAAGTAGCAATATATAAAAAAAAAGCATTCATCTGGAAAATTCAAATTTTTTGTTTCATATTTTGATATTTTTCCATGCTTATTGTATAAATTTTGTTTCCCTTATAATATTTGTTTTTTTTTTATTTTTGCTCCTGACTTACTGTTTTTGTATTATAAGCCCTTAAAAATTTTCTTTCGATATATCTCGATAAAAAGTAGTCGTACAGAAAAATGTCACAACATAAAATTAGGACAAAAAGCAGCTCAATACGATGCGTAAATAAACAAAAAGTTTTTTTTTTTCTTCGAAAATTCGTCAGCCCTTGCCCCCTTACGTACGGACGCCAGCATGACAGACTCCCTATTGACTGTCCCAATTGCGGCGTCATTGTTGTAACAATCACTTACAAATAGGGAGCTTCAACTGCAGGTGACTGTACAATAGCACAAACTGGGACTTTGAAATTTTCACGATAAAACAACCTTTTTTTTATTCTGCTTATTTTTATTTGTGCATCTCTTGGTGGTTCTTTTTGTCGACGTTTTATGTTATGTGTCTATTTTTATAAATGACTAATGTATACCGAGATATACTAAATAGATTTTTTTTTATGAGTTACATCTCTTGTGATATAAAGACATTGACATAAAATGATAAATTAAAAAACAAAAAACAAATATTGTAAAGAAACTTTCAGTCAAAAAAAAAAACCTGTATCTAAGGGGAACGGGGGGGGAGGCGAAAAGTGATTCCCCGAAATAGTTGAAAAAAAGAAAGCAAATTATATAATAACACAAGTTTTAGGTAGGTGCATTTGTTGCGTTATGAATGTAGCCATATATTATACACACACACGCAACGCAACGCGTCAACAGAGCGTCTGACAGAGAGCAATATTCCGACCAATTTTGCAGTTCACGTCGAATCATAGCTGCGAGCATTTTGCGCCGCACTCTTAAGTCATCATTCATCAACCTAAATCAGTGTATTTGTGCTTAGAATCCACCTAAATGTGTTCTAGGTACAGTGCGCGCCAATCTTAACATAGCGATATCTGGTTATCAAAAAGGATAAATAAATGAAATCATTCTTTTTTTTTATCTAGATAACGCATTGACTCATCTATGTAAACGGAGTAAGAAAGATAGAGCAGTATGAAATTGATCAAATCAATTGATGTAATTATAATTAATAATAAGAGATTAAGATAATCAGAAATCTTGATTCTAATGCTGCATCATGTCGGCCAAAATTAGGTTACTTAAATCAAACAAGATATTCATGATTTTTCAGTTAGCAAACAATTTTTTTTAATTCATTCTGCTCAGACCAAGATATAATTATGAGTTTATATTTTTTAAGGACATATTTGAATAGGTACGCATAACCATTTTATTTTAAGTAAAAAAGATTTTTTACGTCTTAATACCCTGAGGTGTACTTACTGTATTCATGATATTTTTTTCTAGGCGCAGCCAGTCTACAGAACTGTAAAATTAAGTGGCATTAAATGTACATCCAGTAAGTATTTTCTTTATTATCTAGATGTAATTATCTTTGCACCCTAGTAAAAAGAATCCCACCAAAAACATTTCATGTAAAGGTTGCAAAGACTCATAATCTCATAACACTTTCACTGTTAAAAGGTTACGAGATCTCATGTAGAGCCAAGCCCCTAACTCTAAAAGGCCTAAATCAAATTTGTTTGTTGTTTGTGTGCAAATACTAGACTGCATACCAAATTTCAGCTTTCTAGGACTTCAGGAAGTATCCTAGAGGTTTTGATGATCATGAGTGAGTCAGTCAGTGAATCATTGACAAAATCTACGTATTTTAGGTATTAATAAAATCCAAAGTATAAAAGTTAGACAAATGAAACTTAGCATATTACATTAGTCTGCTAGCCATGTCTTATCCTGAAAATTTGAGCTCTCTCGTGTTATCCAGGCCAAAGCTATGAGGGTCCGAAAATACGACGAAACGCTATGTAGTGCCCTGTTTCCTTTGGCTCGTGATGGCCAGATGGCAAGAGTATAATTTTTTTTTTGGTCCTTAATTTCCTGCTTTGATAGAAAGTAATAAGCTCAACACCATACTTCTGGCATTCTCTGGATAATCTCATAAAGTTTTATATCATTATTCAACTAATCTTTATTAATCAAATAAATGCATTGCTCTTCATTAATAATTCATTTATTCATGAAGAAGTTTTTATTATATTCATTTCAGTTATTGAAACAATCATTCAACATGCCCCACAGCTGAACATATTATGTCTACTAGGAAATGGTATCTTTTTTATTATTCTGCTAATGAAAGTAATATTCTGTAACCTTTTCAGAGCTTGTGCAACTGCCTCTTGATACAATCGCCAATATACAGAAGATCACACCAAAAACTGAACCAGTGGACGTACCCATAGAGACTGAAGAAATTAGGGTATGTTATAAATTATGTACATACTTTTTATTACCATAAGTAATCAAAAACTCATTGTGTGTATGCCACTGTATAAGTTGTCTATATGAAATGCAATGTCCCATTTTCTGTGTTGGTATGATTATTGGCTTATGATGCAGTTTTCACTGTTATGTTTATTGAGAAGTGGTTATGAGTAGAGTATGTATGACTTAAGGGAGCTCTACAGTAACCATTTTAGTAAATTAAGTTGGAGAACAATTCCACCAAAAACATTTCATGTAAAATACTTTTTGACCAAGATGTAGAGTTTGTAGAGTTGGGGGCTTGGCTCTACATGTGATCTGATAACTTTTTAACGGTGAAATGCGTTACTATATGAGCTTATGAGTCTTGTCTGAAATTTCATTTCTTTTTGTGAGGAAAGATTGTATACAAACTTGGACTCCCCTTTATAAGTGGTTGGAGGTTGAAAGTTATAAATTTAGAATTTTTTACACAACTGCCCCCAAAAAAGGAGTGTTTTGAGGGTTTATGTATTTTTCTTTATTCCATCATATCTTTTGAACGCTTTAACTAATTTGGATGAATTAGGTGTCATTAGAATATCTATGCCATCCGGATTGGCACTGGGTATTAAAGTATTAAATAAAAATAAATAATAACAAATATTCAAAAACACGACTAAAACAAGATGTAGGGTTTGTGGAGTTAGGGCTTGTAAAGTGAGAGGCTTGGCTCTACATCTGGTCCTCTGAAAAGGCCGCTTTGGATGAATCGTATTATGATTCCGTTCTAATGCCGTCTCTTTTGCACGCGTGAAAAAGCTCTGACTCCATCCAACTTTCAAATAATTTTATGATTCACCCAAGTCGGCCTTTTTAGATCCCCTGATAACTTTTTAACAGTGGAAGCTTTATAAGCTTATGAGTCTTGGCAACCTAATTTACATAAATTGTTTTCCGTGGGATTTCAAGTTTACACGATCCTGTACCGTCGAAAAGGCGAAATGGATATACCTTGACTGTAACCGCTGTACCGCGCCTGAGCCGCGCGGCCAGGCGGGGGGAGGAATAGAAAGACAGATCTTACTATATCGGTTAACAATATTTTTAAGCTATAGTGATACAACTTTGTATATTTATTAGGAAATATGATACTACTATGGTAAGTGAAATAAGTAACCAGGTAATAATATAACATGAATGCAAATAAAAACAATATAACGTATTACTTATTTCACTAACCATTGTAGTAGTATACATTTTCTAATAAATATACAAAGTAATATCTCTGTAGCTTGGAAATATTGTAAACCGAATATCGTAAGATCTGTTCAACAATATCGAACTCATGCTAGTTCCTTTCCTACCCCGCCTCGCCGGCGGCTTATAGGCATGGTACAGCGGTTACTGTCAAAGTTACAAGGTTAGGTGTTGTTCAATATAAAAGTACTGTCAGACAGATCAACATTTGACTACCTTCAAGAATAATTATCGAGTGTTCGGTCTCCTGAACTCCAATGTGCTATAACTTGACAGATACAAGAAGAGGTGGACGAGGAGGAGCCACAACAATCTTCTGTGAGATCTGCGCCTGAGCTAGTATCTCTCACCGGGAGACAGCTGACTCCGATCACCGTAACCAGCACCAGCACCGAGAGCCGCCCCATCATGTCCTTCACCTCGCGCAGGAGACACAATTCTGATAACGAACCACCTCCGGAGTAGTAAGTTACTTGTTACTTACAAGACGTTCCTCCCGGGAACTTGTACCAAAAATTTGCTCACCATTTCCATTACATGTTTGCATTAAAATTGATAAATGTCGCAATTCTTTACTTGATACGAAGCCAAAAATAAGTGTGAAATATTTCCGATAGAAACTTGTTTCTCACAACTCCCCTAGTCTTTTATCGCGATCCTATTTTTTAATACTTAAATAAAAATAAAATATCTTTATTGTTACATCTTATCATCTTATCATAACTTTTGTAGCCCTAGCTTCTGTAAAAGGAAACATCGTGTAACAGAAGCCAGTTCCTTCCTATGTGTATATTTAGGTCTTACATCACTTCATTTCCAGCTCTAGTCATTTATCGCGATACAATTTTTTAATACTTACACCATCTCATTTCCAGCTCTAGTCCTTTACCGCGATCCTACTTTTTAATTCTTACACCGCTTCATTTCCAGCTCTAGTCTTTTATTGCGATCCTATTTTTGAACAGTTGCACTATTTCAGTTCTAGCTCTAGTCCTTTATCGCGATCCTATTTTTTAATACTTACACACTTAGTTTTCAGCTCAAGTCCTTTATTACGATCCTATTTTTGAACAGTTACACTATTTCATTTCAAGCTCTAGTCCTTTATCGCGATCTTATTTTTTATTACTTACACCACTTGATTTCCAGCTCTAGTCCTTTATTGCGATCCTATTTTTGAACAGTTGCACTATTTCATTTCTAGCTCTAGTCCTTTATCGCGATCCTATTTTTTAATACTTACACACTTAATTTTCAGCTCAAGTCCTTTATCGCGATCCTATTTTTAATACTTACTCCACTTAATTTGCAGCTCTAGTCCTTTATTGCGATCCTATTTTTTTAATACTTACACCACTTAATTTCCAGCTCTAGTCCTTTATTGCGATCCTATTTTATTAGATCCTAGTTTTGAATACTTACACTATTTAATTTCCAATTAATATATTATTTATAATATTATAATCGTTTATCGCGATCATATTTTTTGATACTTACACCATTTAATTCTCAGCTTTTGTCCTTTATCGTGATTCTATATTGTAATACTTATACCATTTCATTTCAAGCTCTACTCTTATATCGATATAATAATTTAATATTACACCATCTCATTTCCAGCTCTAGTCCTGTGTCGTGATCCTATTTTTTAATACTTACACCATTTCATTTTCAGCTTTTGTCCTGTATCGTGATTCTATATTGTAATACTTATACCATTTCATTTCAAGCTCTACTCTTATATCGATATAATAATTTAATATTACACCATCTCATTTCCAGCTCTAGTCCTGTGTCGTGATCCTATTTTTTAATACTTACACCATTTCATTTTCAGCTTTTGTCCTGTATCGTGATTCTATATTGTAATACTTATACCATTTCATTTCAAGCTCTACTCTTATATCGATATAATAATTTAATATTACACCATCTCATTACCAGCTCAAGTCCTGTATCGTGATCCTAGTTTTTAATACTTACACTTTAATTTCCAGTACAACGAAAAGGCGCAAGCACGCCGACAAAGTGGGCAAGGGTTTGCGACATTTCTCAATGAAGGTGTGCGAGAAGGTGCGGAACAAAGGGTTCACGTCATACAACGAGGTGGCAGATGAGCTGGTCGCAGAGTTCGCTGCCGGGATGCATGGCTCTTCTGACAGTCAAGTATGTGTAGTTTAGGGGACACTGCTCAGAGTTCAGTTCAACCACGAAGGCAAGTGTGAAATTAGTCACAGACGGTTGCCTAATCTCAAAGCGTCACACATAGGGCTAGGTGGCTAATTTAGGACGACAAAAATACAGTGGTAGGATTTTTATTTTACTTTTTCATCTAAAATAAATTAGAAGCATTTTTTTTTGTGGTTTCGTCAATTCAGAAGTAGTTTTTTTCTACGTTCCTATTAAACAGCATGGACTTATTGGAAAACTTTTTGGAATAAAAAATGCTTGTTTTCAAATGAAGAGTTCTTCTTGTTACAAAAACAATGAATTTTATTAAACAAAGGTGGATAATTTTTGGTTCCTAAGAATCATCAAGGGTTTTAGTTTCTTGGAAATAACTAAGGTAATGGAACTCAATGGAACTTTTTTTTATTATATAACGCTGGTTACATCAGCTATCTCATGGTTTTATCATCATCAATACATATAATAAAAGAGTAGAACTCGTTGTGTCTGTACATTGAAGAAAAGTAATAAAAATAGAAAGGGGGTGACTAAAGAAGAGTAATAAAACACAAATCAGCGATTTTTAGAATTGTTTTCTGTCTGTCTGTTCAGGCATATCTCCGAAACCACTGAATGGATTTGAATGCGTTTTTTTTTTATAATTATGATTGTAGTGACTCTGTTCAACAACAATGGGTGTTGATAAAATAACGCCCAAGTCGAAAATGGGGCAGAGTTGAATAGCCATTCGATCTACCGAATAATTCCGAAACCACTGTATCGGATATACTAATCATCAATATCATCATACACGCCATCCATAGATTGGCTTTAAGACGTCTAAAATGTTTTACAGTTTATCTAAACTTTTCAGCAATATGACCAAAAGAATATCCGCCGCCGAGTCTATGACGCGCTGAATGTATTGATGGCCATGAACATTATATCAAAAGAAAAAAAGGAGATCAGATGGCTGGGGCTGCCGACCAATTCAATACAGGAGTGTACAACATTGGAAAAGGAAAAACAGGAAAAGTTAGATCGTATTCAGAAGAAGACTCAACAGTTACAGGAACTTATATTACAGGTATTTTTAAACTTATTTATATAATAATTAAACATAAATATCTACCCTATAAAACAGGGGTCGGCAACCGGCGGCCCGCGGGCCGCATGCGGCCCGTGTACCTCTTCGGTACGGCCCGCAACTACTGCACGATAATTATATTCGGTAGTACATATTTGAGTGAGCAGATTTTCCATTCTGAACTATCCAAAAAGCAAGCATTGTTTTCGGTTAAAGAAAGCACAATTAGACGCAATACTGCGCATTTCCACATTTAAAGTGCAAGTGAAATACAAAACCTTGTAAGTTAAATAAATGCAGCCGCAAGAATCGCATTCATTATTTTATTAATTAATACTTAAAATGTTTGAAACTACAATAAATATAATATTATTAAAACTCGCGTGAGCTGACATACTAAATTATTATCACATACGGCTTGAACACTCACGTGTGATTGTTGTTGACTATATGCCAACCGTTTCACCGATACAATTTCGGCATTATCAAGGTGAGTGTCGTTCTTAGGACGACGACGCGGCGTTCACCGTCGTTGTCAAACGGGCACACTCGCCTTGATAATGCCGAAATTGTATCGGTGAAACGGTTGGCATATAGTCAACAACAATCACACGTGAGTGTTCAAGCCGTATGTAATAATAATTTACAATAAATATGATATTTATTTAAATACAAAAATGAGATGCGGCCCTAGCTGATCCCCTGGTAACATTTGTGGCCCTCCTATATAATAAGGTTGCCGACCCCTGCTATAAAATATACTTACAACAGTACCATATAAATAATGCGCGTAGGAATCTTGCCACTCATTGGTAAATGTCGTATTTCCGAACGCTTTCTATACAATCCGTGATAGATAGTGCACGTCCGGTCGGCAGCTATAGGTACCGCGGGTCTACCGCGTAATTCTCATTTTCATCAACATCAACTTGAGATTGAAATTTGACGGGCGTGCGACGACGCCCGCCTAACATGCCATCTCTTTTGCACGCGTTGAATTTCGCATGCATTTGCTTGAAGTTGATACAAATGAGAATTACGCGGTAGAGCCGCTGGTTATCAAAATAAACTGATTCACCACGCTCAGCTATCATTGGTAAGTCGGCTACGTAAACAAACCAAATAAACCCATTCGTGACCGATCATTAAAATGTCAAACCACCATAGTCTGTAGTGTAGTGTAGTGTAGTTTGTAGTGGCCTGAAGTTAGCTCCAGATCGTGACCGTAGATGTAGCATAGAGTAAAAGATCGGTTATGGAGTAGCGAAAGCGAGACCAAAAAACTTGACAAGGGCAGATCACTTTTTGTGGATATCTGCCGAGCATGGAATGAAATTTATGTAAATGTTGTAATTTAGGGAATTGTGTATTAAAAGCCCACAAGTATGATGATAATATGTAATACGTAATGGAATGCGAAGTGAAGGTAATGAACAGTAGAAATTTCAAGTTATTGTTATCACTTTAAATTGAATCCGTAGGTATTTATACTCTATTTTAATATGGCAAATAATGTTTGTAAATATCCTTATAACCTAAAAGTGATGAAATATATGCTCAAGTGCAGTTTTGGCTGCACAACTAAACATGTTAATGTACGTGAGTTTACTTTTATTAGTTTAAACCAACATGTATAGGTATAAAAATGCTTTCTTACATCATATTTCATCACTTCGGTTACAAAGTTGTTTACAAACATTATTTTCCATATTGGAATAGGGTATAGAGCAATAATGTGAATAAATGCTATAATTTTTCCCACCTATTTCTGTACAAAACTTTTGTGTTAATTCTGAAACATTGCATTTATACAACAAAATATTTCAACAGTACATGTGAAATTTAGAAATACATATTATGTGGGTTTTTTTTTTCTTATATGAGTTTCATTTGAGCTCTGCACACGTAACGATAATTAATCACGTCTAATAAACACGAAATTACACTTTAAAACCAGAGATTTTGCAAAAATAAGCAGAATTTGTTCCGGTCATTATTAACTGTTGGCCCATAACGGTACAAAAATGGTCTTGTCTATCTATCTCGCTCTAACATGCGTGTATATATGCTCTTTCCCTTTTTCATTACCGATCTAACGGTAGTATATACTAAATCTATGGTCGTGACGAATGGTGGGTGTTTTTAGTGAAACATTGTGGTTTATTGTGATCTGATAACGACTCCATAGACAACTTCTGCTTCTGCTTGTTTGCACATTTGAAATGACTGACTCCTTTCTCTAATGTTTAAAGGGCTCCTACAATTTATGATTCTGGTATTCTCTAGAATACGAAAACCGTCGAAGATTTAATAATTTCGCGGCTAATTTGTTCATACTTGTTCACCAGAAGGTCACCTTGGTTCCTCATTTAATTTATTGCAGGGCCATTGAAATTAAAAACGTTTAAAATGTTGATGAATTAATTTCTCTTTTTCAGCATATCTCATTCAAGAGCTTAATAGAAAGAAATAAAGATGCAGAGAACAGGGGTGTGAAGCCATCGCCGTCATCTGCCATCCATTTGCCATTTATTGTTGTGAATACTAGTGACAAGGCTTTGATAGACTGTAGTATATCTAATGACAAGTAAGTTGAATATTCCTTGTTAAAACTTCTTATACAGGATGTTGATTTGCTCAGCAACTTCCGTCACAGGGTAGGTTATGTTCACGGTGCTTTTTCCAAAAAAAACGGCATAAAAATACCACAAAAAAGAAGATATGCGCCGTTTTTTATTTGTACTAGTGCTGACATACTCGGGTGCACCATCCGCTGAGTCAATTTCATCATCACTAGGCGTTTTAAGACGCCCCCAAAATATCGTATAAATAATTATGAAAAAAAAAAGTTTTTTTTTATTAGGGTTCCCTACCCAAAGGGTAACCAACGGGACCCTATTACTAAGACTCCGCTGTCCGTCTGTTTGTCTGTCTGTCCGTCTGTCACCTGGCTGTATCTCATGAACCGTGATAGACAGTTGAAATTTTCACAGATGATGTATTTCTGTCTCCGTTATAACAACAAATACTATAAAACAGAATAAAATAAATATTTAAGGGGGCTCCCATACAACAGACATGTTTTTTGCCGTTTTTATAGATAATGGTACGGAACCCATCGTGCGCGAGTCCGACTCGCACTTGGCCGGTTTTTTATTATTATTTATTTATTTTCACAAAAAAACAAAACATTTTGTTTTTTTACAAAAATTGCCAAACTGCTAATTCAGTTTGTCGGCAAGCTCTTGGTTTTGTGATACACATCTGCAAAAACGCTTGACATTTTATCAGGTATTATAGTAGGTAAGTATAAAATATATTTGGAAAAAACAAAAATACTACAATAATTTTCAACATACGTAAGTATTGCTACTGAGAGCGTCGCTGGTGAGTCCTCACGTGACTGACGTAGCCAATCTTTGCAGTGAACGTGCTGCCCCCTCCCAACTATATTATAAGTAATGTCCACTGGTGGTCGGGCCTTAAGCTGGTCTCGATTGCGGATCTGCTATGCGAGCACGTACGCGTCGATTAGGTAAATTTGACAGATAGAATCGATAAATTCTAAACGATAACCTTTATTGCAATGAAATAAGAGTTACATTTTTATTTATCGAATCGATGTCGAGTCGATACTACGTTCATGCTAGTACCCCTGATTCGAAATACACGTTAGTGTTCACTGTCTGCCTCCAAAGAGGTCTGTTTGCTGCCAGTGATTCCCGTTGTGCTGGGTCTATTGCACATCTCCTCATGTGGCGATTAAGCACATTTTTATACCGCAGGAGTTGGCCGCCCTGTTTCCGTTTCCCTTCCTGCAGTTCGGAGTTCTTCTACTCCTATACTACTTTTATGCGCTTAGCCACCCTGTCGTCAGACATTCGGGAAACATGGCCCCACCATCGCAGTTGACGCCTCATTAGAGGCCTCAAACCCATCGACATTAGCACGTCGCAGAACTCCCTTGTTTCTCACACGGTCCGACCAGTGGATGTTCTGGATGTCACGTAGGCATTTGAGGTGGAAACTATCCAATGTGCGGATATGCTTGCTGTATGAACACCACGATTCGGAGGCATACAGGAGATTTGGCAAAACTATGTAAAATAATTCCTTCTCATTGGGAAAGTTGATCGTTATTGAAAGTAGAAAATGTCATCTACCCTTTACAGACCAGGGGATCTAAAAAGGCCGACTTGGGTGAATCATGAAATGATTTGTCAGAGTTTTTTCACGCGTGCAAAAGAGACGGCATTAGAACTGAATCATAATATGATTCATCCAAAGCGGCCTTTTTAGAGGGCCTGTACGCTGCTAAACATGTTTTGGCCAACTCTAATTTGACTTGTATATCTTTGTGTTACAGGACAGAATATATGTTTAACTTCAACAAAAAATTCCAAATACATGATGACATAGATATTTTGAAGAGAATGGGTCTACTGTTTGGTAAGATATCTCTTCATTTATTTCTTTAAGCGCTTTTACGCGCAATTTCGTCCGCGTTGTAACCCGATTTGATCTTAAAGTAAATATACCGTCATAACATTGGTATAAGAGCTTCTTCGAAACTTTAGTTCAAGTCAACATTTTATGCTGGGTCCGCACCTGTATCTATCGTCACGGACATTCGCGCTATGACACGCACATGTTACTATCGGCTATCTTCGCAAACAAAAAACAACGCACGTAGCTTCGGGACGCTACACGCAGGTTTGGACCAGGGGGTCTACCGCGTAATTCTCATTTGTATCAACTTCAAGCAAATGCATGCGAAATTCAACGCGTGCAAAAGAGATGGCATGTTAGGCGGGCGTCGTCGCACGCACGACAAATTTCAATCTCAAGTTGATGTTGATGAAAATGAGAATTACGCGGTAGACCCACTGCTAGGAGTTTCGGTAATTTCGGTGGTTTAGACATGTAAAGAAGATGAATGAAAGTAGAGTGACGAAAGAAATTTATGGTGCGCAAGTGGAAGGTAAAGCTCAGGCCGCCCTAGAAGGACGTATGCTGACCTATTTGGCGACATACTGAAGAAGAGCCAAGTCAAAAGTACCCGGAATAGAAGAGATGGATGTGGAAGAAGTGTGTCAGGATCGTGGCTGATGGCAATCTGTAGTCTCTGCCTACCCCTCTGGGAGACAAGCATGAATATATATACATACCCCTTTTGGTTTTCGTCAGCTGTGTCAGTTGAAATATTGTAAAATTACATTGTATGTTATTAATAAACGCTTAAAAAAACGTATTATTAATTATGCATATAAATTTGAATTTATATGACTAGAGTGATGGTTGTAGAAGAGGCGAAAGAGATGTGTCAGGATCGTAGCAGATGGAAATCTGTAGTATGCCTACCCCTCAGGGAGACATCGCGCGTAAATAGAGAAAGTAGAAAATCGGCTACATTAGCCACCTTCGGGCGAACCAGCGCTGTACCGATTAGGAGTAGAAGACAAGTGTTTACATCAGTGCAACTAATATAGTTCCTTTAAATATGTCATATAGGTAAACACCAGTCGGTAAATAGTACAAAGAGCGTTTTTCAGTTTATTATGCATTTCAAGATCCTCCAAGTGCCAACAATCAACACTATCAACATTCTAATAATGTACAAAACGCGAGAGTTTAAAGTTATATATTCTAATAAATGTTTATTTTCCAGGTCTAGACAAGGGTAAATGCACAGAGGAAGATATTGTGAGAGCAAAAGGCATGGTACCTAAGTCTCTCGAGCTATACGTTCAACGTAAGTTTCCAAGGTTTTCTAATGAAAAAAAAACGTCTATATCTTGCTGAGCTGATTGAGCCAAAGTTTGGCATCTAAATAAAGAATTATAATGGGAACCTGAATAAATATAAATGACCAGCCTTTCTTTAGGATCACATTTTGAAATTTTATCGATAACGTTCCTTGTATACACGCTCTTGACAATTATTTTCTTTTTGCATTATTTATTTTATTACACATTATACACGCCGATGATCTTTATGGGCAAACAAAAAGCCACATTTGAAGTACAAAAATCGCTAATAGTGAAACTGACAAAACTTTAACACAATGTATTCTTTTAAAAAAATTTAGGTATGGGTAGAGGAGAGACAACAAAAATTGAGGACCTGCTCGAAGAAGAAGAAGAAGAAGAACCTGAAGACGGCGATGATGACGAGCTGGAGGCTGAAGCTGAAGTCGAGGCTGAGCCGGAGCATGAGGACGAAGTAGATGATCCTGAAGCAGAGGCTAGCGACGACAGTGAAGCAGAAGTCTACGTGTAGCAATCATGGGGAGCACTCTACTTAGTGGTTAACTTTACAATAAGGATAAATTTTATGTATTACACAGTCCAACTAAGCTTTTGTATTGCGTCAGTCTGGGAATTCAATATTATTTCGCAGTGATTTGAATGAATTCAGTTGCAGTGGTGATTCGTGATGCAGTTTCAATTATGTACCTACCTTTTACATATTTGAATCAAAAAACTTAGTTATGTGTACTTAGATTGTTGCTAAAGCTGTCTTGTTTAGTATTTAATGTCATTTGTAAGCAGTTTGAGAAATTTGCAATTTTCAGACTTGAGGTACACATTCTCCTTATTCTGATCTCAAAAGGATGGATCAAACCCTCATTGCTTTTCAACTTCATACTTATTTGATATGAGCAACATAATATTGTTATTTTTTTTTATACCTATTGTACTTTTGTTATATTGGACTGCACTTGAAATGTGCACAGAAGCATAATTTTGTAAATTTGTGTACACAAAATTTATATGTACTAAACATCTTGTGTCCATATTAGTAAATTTACTATTTTGCAGTTTAGATTCTGGGATAAGAGAGACTATTTGGAGCAAGTAAAATAAATTTGATATTAAAATAACCACTGTTTTTATTATAAAATGATATCGGTGACGTTTCATTGGGTAACTCTTATTTCTACAATCAGGAGCTAATTTTGATAAGCCACGAAATCCCCACCAGAATTTGAGGACCTAACCACGACTTAATGACAAGCCAGAGACTATTTTAATAGAGCCCATGCCGCGACGGCGGCGGAATGAAATGCCACCATGATATCCCAATACACTTATATTTACAACTTGTTTACTTCGAAATTTATCTTCTATTTCAAATCATCATCATCAAATAAGTCTTCAAAATCTGGAAACAAAAGAAAGTATAAAAACTTTATTGGGGTTGTTGATAAAAAAATATACTCACATCACATCATATTAGTATTTTCAGTTATTTGAAAATAAAAACAAATTAGAATATAAGTGGTTAAAGTACCTAAATTACATGAGCCCAGAAAATATTTCTATGTACAGTTACATAAAATGTAAAAAATCTGAATAGTTACAGAGATTGGCAAACATATTGAAAAATTAATTTGACATGTGCTTTCTCTTTGGTGGACAGACTGATGGGCTCTAAAGCAAAGGATTTATGAAGTTATTTTTATTTCTTTACAACATGCATACTTTTTAATCTTGAATTTTTCAAACAAATAACTAAAAATAAATAATTTAATCAGAAATTATTACTTTTCTTGATGTTGTTTCAATGATACATTGTTAGACACTTAAACGTAGTGTTGCGACAATTCAAATTCATGCTTAAACAAATAAATTGGTAGAAATAATCAAACCCCTACATTTTTTAAATTATGTTGTATAGAATACAGTGTGTCCCTCGTACAAGTGCACATCCGAAAGTGGGTAAAACTAGATCTAAATATATCAACAAAAACCAAGAAAAACATTTTTTTTAAATTTATACTTGTGACTTATTACGGACAGCAATTCACGAACAATAGTGTCAAAGATCAATCTTAACATATCTGCCTCTATAGAGAATGTTGATAAAGTGTTGAACCTCTCTTGTAGCATTGTCGTCCATTTTTAATACCTTGCTGACTATTAGGAAGATTTGCAAATCATGGGTCAACGCAACGACATCTCAAATTCAAATTCAAATATTTATTGCATTCAAGTTGCACAATATAGGGTGTTACAAATACATCAGTGGTATCAAAAATGACCCTGTAAGGGCATAGCAAATTAATAATAATAAAATATAGCAAATTAAATTAAATTAATTCTTAAATAATATCACAACTCATTACTCTAGTCCAAGGCTAGCCCAGGCACGTGGCCCGCCAAGGCATTTGAATTTGCCCACCGGCACTTCGGTCGGCCAGCTAGCTGATAAATTACTATCAGGAAAACCACTTCACAGCTCACATTAAATAAAAAGAAATATGTTATTTTTCATTTCATTTACAAATAAAGTAAATTAAAGCATATTTCGTCTTTTTTGTGTATCAATTACCTTATGAAAAAAGTAGTAGTGTTGGCCCGGCGCCGCCACAGTCTAAAAAATTTTGTTCACCTGGAAAATCTATTGGCCAGCCTTGCTCTAGTCAATTTAATTGCGCGCGCGGATATTTAATATGCATTGCCTTTCATGTGCTAGAAAATATATTTTCGTTGCTGTTTATGGTGTCCCTCGACACGTCATACCCTAAGCAATTGCTTAATTTGCTCATAGGCTAATCCGGCACTGTTTATAATTAATGTTGACTAAGTAATAATAGGTTCATACCATTAAAGAAATCTGCATGCACTGCCTTCTCATTTGCTGCCAGATCCATTAGAAGATTGGATGGCCCTCCAGCCTAAGAATATAAAATAATAAAAATTCGGTATACAGGTATTGGTAGGTAAATATAACGGTCTAGGTTGAGTACTTCGGTGGCGCAGTCGGTAGCGCGCTTGCCGGGAAAGCAAGAGCTCGCAGGTTCAAATCCTGGCTCTTGGCTTTGTCTTACTTGAAATCTGGTTCCAATTGATCTTTTATATTTTGTAATGCACTTAACTGTTTTAAGTATTGCGGTAAGAAATTGAAATTACTAAGATTCGGTATTATGTTAAAGAGGTTAGGTTACCCACTTCCTCCAAGTCCATGTATGGGCCTACACCCTCCGGAAACATTTCATCAGCAGCAACTGTAGGTTTCATTTTGTTAAATGTAAATTTTTAGTGCTCGGAAAATGGAAAAAACCGACTTACGACAACAACTACCAACACCGCGTTCCGAATGACAATATAATCGATTTTATCGCGTCAACGGCCATTCCGAGTCGATGTTAGCGCGATAACGATAGCCCTACAATGGTCGCTATGACGTCATAGATGACATCATGAACGACGCCATGTTGTGCTATCATCGTCCATGCTTTATAGCGTTTGCACTGTGGGCGATCTATGAAAAGTGACAGCCGGCTGGCGGCAATTTTAAAAATAATTTATTAGGTGTTAAGAGTTTATTATTAAACCATAACTCAAAGATTGAAGTTAGAGTAAATCACTTCTTGGACCTAGTAAAGTAGTATGCCATTTGTATTTACGTAACGTAAAACAAATTCCTAAAAATTCTGTCACTTTCAAGTGTCAACGTCCATGTCGCGTTCAAAAGCGTTCCGAATGGATCATAAGTTTAAGCAGTGATGGACGCCATTGTCCATTCGGAATGACTTGATGGGCGTGAGAAGTTTGATGGTAGTGTTGGCACTATTAGCGTCATGCGGAACGCTCTGCAAAACAAATGGAATTCAATGTGTTTGACATTTTTTTTTTTCATTTTCCCACTAATTGGAAAGGCAAAGGGATCTTAGCCGATAGAGCCATGTCTGACATTATAGTTATTATCTATTTTTATGCACTATCCTCTTCTGTTGAGGATCATTTGAAAGTTCTGTCCTGTCGTTTCCGCTATAATGATAGCCTTATAACGCAAATACAACAGGGTTAGAAAAACACACGAAAAGGCACAGCCCGCACTTTTGTTCCATTGAACAACACACTACACAGGTTACGGCGATTTTAATTCACAATATTCTATCACTATTGTTGATCAAAACCATAGTAAAACCTATGTCAAAACAACCAAAATGCAATATTTTTTCAATAAAATATTTACATTTCTCGAAAGCGTTTCAAAACACTTAGCGTAACTGTCAGGTTCGTTTACCCTCGGTTTCACTTGAGTCGATTTTTGACCGATACAGGATAAAATTCGCATCGCTCCGAGTGATAATCACACGTTTCGAAACGTACCCTAAATATATATATAATCTGTGATCGAGATGTGATGTGATTGTTGAGGTTATGTTGAAAATTTGAAATGTTGAATTGAATGTACATTTCAAAATCGTTTATCTACCTATCTAACAAAGTATTCACATTTATTAAAACATGGTGTTGTATGAAAATAAAATTATACTCGCGCCTATGGTACGAATCGGGACCTTACCAATGCGGTTGTTGGCATTACGATACGGTGCAGACCTTGTCTATTCAGAAGAATTAATAGACTGGAAGTTTTTGCGCTCTAAACGTAGATTTAACGGTAAGAACACTTAGTATGGTTGGAGTGTAGTGAGTGCCCCCTTTCGACACTCTGACCCTAAGTATAGATTATATTTGAATGTGTTAATATTTATATTATAACAGTTACCTGTTTCAGATATTTTGAAAACGGTTGATTATGTTGATCAAACTGATGGCACCATAGTCTTCCGAACTTGTGAAGAAGAGAGAAAAACGGTAGTATTACAACTCGGAACTTCTGATGCTGAGAGAGCTCTCAAAGTGGCTAAGATGGTGTAAGTAATTTATTACTGACCAAAAATTAGACATGGTATGCAATTTGTGCCACAATATTTTTCCTGTAGGTAGATGTGTTTATGTTTTCCAGAGAACATGATGTGGCCGCTATTGATATAAACATGGGATGTCCAAAAGAATTCTCTATCAAAGGAGGTATGGGTGTAGCTCTAATGGGAAAGCCAGATAAAGCTCACCACATACTGAAAACGTTGGTTGAGAATGTTTCAATACCAGTGACATGTAAAATAAGAATACTAAATACCCCAGAAGAGACGTTAGAGCTTGTGGAGAAATTGGTTAGTTCTGGTATTACAGCAATTGGTATCCATGGCCGGACAAGGGATGAGAGGCCCCAGCATGCTGTACATACAGACATTATTAATTATATAGCAAAGCGGATACCCGTCCCAGTAATTGCCAAGTAAGTATTTTTTTTATCCAAACACAATACCTTGAATGAGAAGTGATAAATTTAATGTTAAATCTACAATAACTGTGTATGCACCACCATCTTACTTGGAGACCCTCTCGAAGTAATTCGGGGGAGAGTAAGAGGACAGCTCATAGGCAAAAAACCAGGAGGCTCACCATGCCTGGGACCGATGGATGGCGGTATATCTATCCCTAATAGCTGGGCCTTATATGGAACAGACTGGTGACAAGCAGCAGTGTCACTGTTGCGAGGGTTCTGGCACCGCACTCACCAACCCGCCTGCCCAGTGTGTGTGAGTATGGGCAATTCTTCCAGGATGACCGCCGGGAGTGGCAAAGTCCTGGAAAGGCTTATGTCCAGCAGTAGACAAACTAGGCTGATGGATGGATGGATCAATTAATTTTATATGTATTATTAATATATATATTTTGTTATTATTTGTTTAGTGGTGGATCCAAAGAAATAGAAAAGCATAGTGACATTTACAAGTTTAAAGAATTGACAGGATGCAGCAGTGTCATGCTGGCACGAGCTGCAGAATGGAACTGCTCTATCTTTAGAAAAGAAGGTATTTTACCCATGGACACTGTTATCAAGGACTATCTCAAATTAGCTGTGGACTATGACAACTCTCCATCCAATACAAAGTATTGTATTCAAAATATCTTGAGAGAACTGCAAGAAACTCCAAGAGGCAGACAGTTTTTGGAGTGTCAATCTTTAACACAAATCTGGTAAGTTTTAAATTATAAATTATATATATATATTTTTTTTTGATTTTTTGATATGTTCCAGTCCCAAGTGAATCACTATGGGTAGTTGAAATTTCATTTTGCGAATTTCACCAAAATTGTTATTGATCCATGATACTGATCACTTACCAAGCCACCAGTATGAATTTGGACGATTATCAAAAAGTCACCTTGTATATATATTTAAATTTGTAATAAACAAACTCCAAATTTATAATAACGAAAACAGAAGTCAAAATGAAGCAGCTGTAGAAAACAGCCACCTTTTTCTCAGCCTGACATTACATTAAAAACAAAACAAGTATTAAAATAAAAGAATACTAAATTATAAATTTGAAATATTTCAGTTCTATTTGGGATTTAGGGGAGTATTGCCAGGAGAAGCAATCAGAGTATCACAAAATGGGTATACAGGGGAGGTGGCAAGTCACTCCCGATGAACTAGAACCTCCCAACAAAAGAAGCAAAAACGATGACACCAAATTGGAAGATGTTATACAAAAGAAGGTTTGCAACCAAGCTTAAAATATTGTATTGAATATAATAATTTCATTGATAAATAATAACTTTTTATTACAGGTATGTTTTCTTCGTGCAAATTTCAATGATCTTAATTTGCCAAAATCACAACTACATGCTTGGGCAGGAAAGAAAGGGCACAAGTTACCTTCTTATGACACTCAACAGAGAGAAAAGTTGTTTCGCACGATTCTAACTTTCAATGGCAAAAAGTACACTTCTACTTTTTGGGAAAAAAACAAGAAATTTGCTGAGCAAGGAGCAGCCCTAGTTTGTTTAAATGCATTGACATTGGTTACAGAAGATGATCTTCTAAAGTTCGGCAGTATAATAAAGTAGATAAATCAACTATCTTTCTTTTAGTCAAGAGCATAGCCAGGGTTTTGTTGAGGGGGAAGATAAGCAAGGGAAAGGTGTAATAATCAGGGGCGTGCATTGAACTTTTTTCCGGAAAAGCAACCAGAAAGTCAAGATTGACAATAAAAAAAATATGAAAAAATTTAAATAACACTTTTCACTCTAGGGTAGGCAGTACCTACCCTGGCGTCATACAAACATTTTTTTTTCTAAGTGTTATTTAATTTTTTTCATATTTTTTTATTGTCAAACTTTACCTTTTGATTGCTTTTCTGGAAAAAAGTTCAATGCACGCCACTGGTAATAATATCATGCTACAAATGCGCGAATCTACTTCTGAATTAATGTTTAATTAAAAGTAACCGAATAGTACCAAAATACAATTATTTTATGTGAGCAATCATGAAATTATTTTCTTTACTCTGGTTCGAAAACCTGAGCACCTGCTAGGGGAGCGACGGCCCTACCCACCCATGTTAGTTTAAATTTGTCTGTCCCCTTATCGACACGCTAACCAAAAGGCAAAGTATGTAACAGACTTTAGAAAACTTCAAATTTATTATGATTAAAAAATGTCCACAGATCTATTTTGTGAGTGCTTGTTTTTTCATATTATTAATACTTTCATTTAACTTCTCATGTAGTTTATTTAGATTGTCTGTTAGCTCGTCTTGCTTTAACACATCTTGATCCAGCTGCTTGAAGTTTTTGTAGCAAGTATACGCGTTTTTGAACATTTCATTATCTTTTGGTTCCTTCGGTTCAGTTACACCGACGACATCTGTATCAAAAAGATCTTCAAGTATTTGCTGAGTTGTTGGTAAATTTGGCCTTGGATATTTATTGCTATCCATGTTTAGTTTAGCCTTTAGGACTAGCACTGTTGCCTTGAAAAATATATTTTTCACACAACTTCAAACATTCACCCTGCGGTCCGAAATAGAATTACATCGCTAAAATCGATTACGAAAGTATGAAGTGAATGGCATAAGATCCATTGTAATTCTATTTCGGACCGCAGGGTCAGATAGGTTGCGTACTGTGTTCTGTTTTGGTCGCATTAAAGCATCGCACTCACGTATCAGATTATGGGTACGGTCATCAGATTACAGTAAACTACTATTTTCCACTAAAAACACCCACGATTCGGTCATGACCCTCAAAAATCGTGGGGAAAAATTGGCTGTCAACGTGATTGTGCAGCTCACTTCAGGCCACTATAAACCACCATGGTATGTACTATGGTGGTTGGTTTATTCTGCTTATTTACATGACCGACTTACCCACCACGATACCTGAGTGTGTTTATTTTGTTTAATATGATGACCATACCCTGTGTTTCCATATTTTTTGTTCAGTTCCGGTTGCCTAAAGACAGCGAAAATGACATTTATAATTGCTTACGGGTCCAATATTTTGCACATGTTCTAAAATTACTGACTATTTTATGTTTTATATGTTTCCAGATACTTCTATTTATTAAACTATAATTAAATTAAATGTCTATGTTTGAATACTTAGCGATTTATCCATCGCAAGAAGATATAAATTAACATTATATCATTGCCGTAAAAAAGGCGGACAGAATTTCGCTAACTTAAGCACACGTAGTATGCCGATCCGCTTGTACGCACGAGCCCGGCATGCATACATTCACATTATAGTAAGCCGATTTTCATAGTAAGTTCACTCACACACTTACAAACCACCGCTTTTACTATGCTTCATGCTTCGGTAGTTACTTAGCTGTGACTGCGCCCGCCTTTTTTTTTACGATAATGTTTGCAGTGTAGAAACGCAGAACAGAAAGAAAAGTAATTATGGATCCCGGCTCTGAGCTCCTCACATCCAGATTTACTTTTCTTTCTGCGTTTCTTTACGACTCGTTTTTGAAAATATGAACATAAGCGAAGATTTGTATGCGCATTGATATCTTCGCATCAACACAGTTCCTTTTTGAACTGTTGATTGATAACTCAAATGCAGTAGATGCGCAAAACGGAACACATCTTTCGTTGCGTCTGAAATATTAATCTACATGAACGCAATGAGGTAAATACAAGATTATTGCATGAACGTATGTAAAAAGCATTTGAAAGCGTCATCTATTGAGGAGTAGCAAAAGTACAAATTTTTTAAACCGCTCCAAGCTAACAGTAGCGGAACTAACAGCTACATATGGCAACCTAAGTTTAGTTGCAAACTCAACGATACGGAGATGTTTTCATGCTTAGGACACCGGTCAGTGTTTAAAATTTCATATATGAGCGATTTTTGTTGCATGATTCATGGTAGCACACTTGTATTGTATCAATATGAAAAGGCGTTAGCCATTTCATAGCATAGAGCAGATAGTTCATAGGATAGTTCTTGTCTTTGAATTATTTATACGCAGGGCGGCACGAGAGGAGGAGCGACCCTAATATAAAATAAAACCCGTCAAGTGCGAGTAGGACTCGCGCCCTGAGGATTCTGTATCATTCATATAAGGTAAAAGAATTGAATTAGTTGTAACGAAATTCACAAACTTATCATTGGTCAAGTATTCAGATACGGAACCTTAAAAATATTGGTAAGTACCTAAATAACAAAAACCTTGGTCGACGTGTCAGGTGACCCAAGAGTTGGAGCTTATTTTGGCCAACGCATTAGTTTGGCCATACAGAGCGAGCGGCTAGCATCTTGGGCACCCTTGCGATCTCTTGGTGCGACAATCTCGACAAGGTTTTTTATTTAATTTAGCTTTAGAAAGGTTTAATTTAATTTTTATAGTAGCTTCTTATATGTTTATTTTGCTGATGATAATAATTTTCTTTTCTATGGAATCAATACTTACTATATACAAGATGAAATTTATTTATATACCTTACCAAATTAAAACTGATGACTTGGTAACTGCTCATTGTTCAGTATCAAGGTTCGATGACCCTTTTTGTGAAACTACAAACGCAGGCCCAACCCGGTCAAGTACTATGGGAAGTCAACATTTTAAATTGCGAAATTAGCAAAAAGTGTTACTGATCAACTTACCGAGCCTCCAGTATGAATTTGGCTGCATAAATAAATGTCACCTTATAAAAACAACTAGGCGACAAAAGAACAAAGAGCTAAACCCTGCAAAAGTTGAAAAACAATTTGGGCAACTCTCTGAGTACGGAGTACGGAACTCTAATTCTTATTATTTTTTGATTTTCTTATGCAATGAAATCTGACCAAATTTTTTAGAGTTCCGTACCCAAGGGCAAAACGGAGCCCTATTAATGTCACTGCCTGACTGTCTCATAGACGGAATTAGCCACAAACCTGAAATTTGGAGATGTTTTGTAGAATGTTGAATCAAAACCGAATATTGAATTAGAAATTCAGGTGAATTTTTTTTTTCGGGGTGTATCTTACATTAGAAAGAAGCAGAAAAAATATTTTTTCTATTGCCTTTGCATATGGGGTGTCATCCTCGAAAAGCCACAAAAAATGTGTGTCCCCCCTTATCTCCAAAACTAGTGAACTGAAAAATATGAAATAAAATCATGGTAATATGTGCCTACGTAAAGATTACAGGAAAAATATAGCGGTTGAGAAATTCATTAAAACAAAATGATAAAATTCCCAAAACTGTTGAATTACGGAACTCTAGGTATGAGAGTGTGACTCGCACTTGACCGGTTGTGTGTCGCTTCTGAATTCTTAAGGCGCTTGAGACCTTCAAGTACTGCCAGATGGGTACATTCTAAAGCCTACTCCTCGTTTACGGCTGGACCAAATGGCTTGAAAAAAATATATATGAAGCAATAACTCTTTAAAAATATTTGCAACAAATTTTGGTTTCGTACGATCAAAACTTCTGTATTAAAAAAAAAAACAACTGCATGATGTTTTTTTGGCTTGAATTCCCTACTCCTCCTAATCTTCTATGACGTTTGGAAATATTTACACGCCAAAAAATTAAGAATTTGTTTAACTTTAAATGCAACATATCTCAAGTAAATCCAGTAACTTTTTCTGTTAAAAATATCGAAATATGTAAGATTTCAAGGTCAAAGGCTAAGAGGTGCTCTGCGCGGGCGCAGGCATCAGTCATGCAGTGGCGTTCAGACGGGGAGGCTGTGTCACTAGTTGCCACGTACCGCACCCTGGCGTCTGATGACATGTTTGCGAAAATATTTATAAGGATTTTTATTTGTGTGCGTTCTGAGTACTTTCGGCAATGGACTTAGTTATTTAGAGGATAAATTTTGCTGTGAAGTTCGCGCGTGGACGCTATAATAAACTAGAAGTTTGACGAGTTAGCAAAGAACTTTTTTTAGAAAAATTATAAATATATAATGTGATTGAGAAAAATGCCACGAAACCTAAAACAAGAAAGAAGCGGCTACAAAAGCTTTGAAAATACATGCAGTAAAGTAAGTAGGTACCTAATATAATCTACCTACACAATCATTATCCATAGTTGAATAGATATGAATAATTATTGGTAACAATTATAGTAGCTCATGGGTAGAACGCAGGCCTCTCAATTTTGAGATCCAGGTTCAAGCCCCGGTTGGGCATGCACCAAGGAATTTTTCTGAATATTTGTGCATACTCGTAGTATTTACTAATACTTACTACTTGCTGAATGTTTTGTGCCCAAAATCACCACCAACCACGTTGGGACATACTTATCGTCGGTGAAACGCGGGTGTACCGAGTGCGGACACACTCGGAACACCTCCAAAACCCCCCCGGGGATTCGTATCGTGACGATATATAATTATTATTATAAACTATAAGCAACAATTCACGCAAAAAACGTTGCTCAAAATTTTGTTTTTACTTCTATCCAGCTAAATAAACTACCTAAGTATCAAGGTTCGGACTAGGTTTAGCTCCGCTTCCGACCTGTTTTTTTTTGGACCAGAGCCCTATTTGAAATAGTTGTTTTAGTTCATTTCAGAAAAATATGTCCCAGGCAGGCATATCAAAGCCGTGGTATTTATACCTGTAATATTATGTAGAGATATTTGAATAACTAGAATTGTAGGTATAATACATATAATTGATATATTATTTCAGGGGCATCTAAAAAGAGACCACCAGAAACAGAAGGCAAAGAAAATAATCCGACAAAATCTGCAAAAAAGACTAAGTACTGAAAAGTTTATTCGGGTAGACCTGACAATATATTAATTCAAAATAATCTGTGCATGTAACCTGTAATGTCATTCCATCCATCCATCAGCCTCGTTCGTCCACTGCTGGACATAAGCCTTTCCAGGACTTTGTCATTCCCGTTGGTCATCCTGGAAGAATTGCCCATACTCACACATGCTGGGCAGGTGGGTTGGTGAGCGCGGTGCCGGAACCCTCCCACCAGTGACGCCGCTGCCCGTTACCAGTCTGTTCCATATAAGGCCCAGCTATAAGGGATGGATATACCGCCATCCATCGGTCCCAGGCATGGTGGGCCTCCTGGTTTTTTGCCTGTGAGCTGTCCTCTTACTCTCCCATGAATTACTTCGAGGGGGTCTCCAAGTAAGATGGTAGTACCTCCACAGTCGAGCCCGGCATCAGCTCTACCACCTATCAAATATCATAGTCATTGAAATTATGTAATGTCATTGAAATTTAGTAAATATTTAGGGTGCCAACAAACGAACATCACTTTCAAAACGGTAGCCGTAGACAACGGTAGGTAACTGCATATGTCGAACTATGTTGGCGATAGCCATCGACTACCATCGAACAATGGTAGTGAGCGTTAGCTATTGGTTGCATTCGACGCGCTGACGCTGCCAAACAGCGCCGACTGCACTCGATTGATGGTATTGTCAGCGTTGTATGGTCGACTGCAACCGACGGCTGACGCTAACGTCATTCGGTGGCAATTTATAGTATAGAGTAGTAGACTGTCAGAATACAGTCGGGAACACTATCTCATCGAGTAACAAGATGTGACCAACTCGTAGTGATGTAGAAAAAAAACTACATCAAAATAAACCGGGTTGGCTAGGCGCAACCTTGAGCGTTTTGTACAGTCAGCAAAAACAACGCAAATTTTCTGATAAAATAATCACGTCAATAAGTACTATGTTCGATATAGCGTATCACAAGGTGCTTAAAAATAAGGTTTGCATGTCCTATGTTGGTACTAATATCAGTCTGATTTTATCGAATATCTTTTTATATGAAAAAAGCTTTCTTTAGCACCTTTTATACGCTCTGTCGATGGTATGTACTTGATGATGTGATTTTTTTAATCAATAAAATGCTGCTTTTGCTGACTCTACAAAATTTTCCAGGTTGCGTCGAGCCAACCCTGTTTATTTTGATGTAGTTTTTTTTCTACACCACTACGAATATGACATAGGGTTACCAACTGTCACCCGACAGCCTAGTACGTTAAAAATTATATTACGTATTAAAACATATTCAGCGTTATTTGTTATGTTTCTCAGAGAAAAGCATCGTCAGGACCACCACAATCTCTAAGCTCATTCATTGCTTCAGAAATGGAAGCAAAGACAATGATCCAACAATAAACGTGGTAATATCCTTGAAATTAGGTAAATATTTAGGAATTAATATTATATTTTAATATTTGTTTGTGAAACTTGAGTATTTTTCTGTAATGGGTTTGCATTATTTTATAATTTATAGTAGGTTAAAAATTATTCTATATACGTAGGTAAATTCAAACTTATTTATTATGTTTTTCAGAGAAAAATATCGTTTGGACCACCACCATCTCCAGGCTCATTCATTGTATTAGAAATGAACGGCAATGACAATGATCCGACAGCCTCTGAACAAAAGACGATTGAAGACTCGATTCTGGTAGTTTATTTTTAATTTACAGCAAATGTATTACAAAATATAAAACAAGAAAATGAAAACCACAGTACAGAACAAGAAAATGAAAATCAAAGTGCACAACAAAAAAAAGGAACAAAAGGAAAAAATAAAATTAAAAAAAACGAAAACACACAGAAAATGTAAAACAATATATAGAACAAGAAAATGAAGACCGCAGTACAGAACAATGAAATAAACAAAGTACAGAACAAGAAAATGAAGAACAAAGAGCGCAACAAAAAATTAAACTTACCTAAAGTGAAGAACAAAATAAAAAGCAGAAGACTCATGATCGAGAAAATATATACATATATTTACCAAATTGAGGATTTATCTGCAAATCAGAGCTTACAAGTGTTAGCGAGGTGAAACTGTGGTACAGATAACGTAACATAATTAAAATTTACAGATTAAAAAATATATGTTTTGTTTATTTTACGTGCGAATACAATCTTCATAAAAATAAAAAGTAAAAGTTGCATCAACATCATTGAAACCGTTTCTGAGCAGTGGCATGCAGAGAACTTTTTGCTGGAAAAGCAAACAATTGGTCAAGAGCAACAATAAAAAAAAATATAAAAAATTTTAATATCACTTTGAAGAAAAAAATTTTGTACAGGAAATTTTCACTCTAGGGTAGACATTGTCTACCCTGGCGTCATACAAATTTTTTTTTTTCGAAGTGATATTTAAATATTTTCATATTTTTTTAATTGTTGTTCTTGACCAATTGTTTGCTTTTCCAGCAAAAAGTTCTGTGCACGCCACTGTTTCTGAGTACCCAAATATATTACATACTATCGGTTTCATTATGAGACCCGCAAATAACCGATACATACCACTCAAGTCTCTAAAAGCACCGAAATCAACAAAAATTGCAACAAAATAATATTTTATCAATATATTTTTTTGTTTCGTCATTATCGTTCAAAAATCATTCATATATAAAAACAGAAACTTTTTATGAAAAATTGTTTGACTGCAACCGACGACGGCTGACGCTACCATCATTAGACGGTTACCACCGACAAGGTTCGACGTCTAAAGTTACCTCAAGCCTCTGGCCTACCATGAGTTTGGCACTCGATACACGTTAGCGACAGCGTAAAACATTTGTATGAGTTTAGCGGTTCTAGCGGTATACGAGAGGAACCAGAATTTCCAATACATTATATTTTACGCAGTCGCCAACGTATATCGAGTGCCAAACTCATGGTGGGCCTACTGTTGACGGTTACCAACTGCAAAGTGGCGCTCGTCTGTTACCGCTCAAGCCCAAGATTTATAAAGGTCTGACCCCAATATCAACTTGGTCACTTTCGGGTATCCTCACATAACCGATTTTGATGACATGTTACATTAGAGCAGGTACTGTACGTAACTGTTGTATATGTTTTATATATTTTCGCGATTTCAGTACTATTACCACTAGTTCGCAATTACTATAACCACTAGTTTGTTTTCAAAACTACCAAAATATCACCGTGTAGTAATAGGTACAGAATGGTCACATCTTTCTGTTACAGCACCACAGCCTATTGAGCTTGAAAAGTTATAGTTATAGGTTTACGCATAAAACAATGCTACATAAATTTATTTCTACTTCGCTACGAGGTGTGAATCATTGCGACGCTAGCGATCTTTATAGAGGGGCGCGGGGCGTCTGCGCAGAGGCATGCGGGGAGCAGCGCCTGTAACTCCCCGGAGGTGAGGCCGATTGCTCAAGGCCGTTGGCGTGGGTAATCACCTTAATATCTTTGTGCCCTGAGTTGGCCGCCCTGTTTTCGCTTGCCCTCCTTAAGTTCAGAATAAAAGATGCGCTTCGCCACTCGCTCCTCTGACATCCGTAAGATTTAATAAAATTTTATTATGGATGGAGTAACCAATTTAATTTTGCAGTTTTATTCATATGTTTTGTCGGTAAAAAACGGTCGGTAAAACAAACTGCAAAATTAAGTTGGTTTCAAAAACTTAGGAGGAGGAGGTTCGGAAGAAAGTAGTCGGCAAAAGCGTTGTTTCGGTACCATCGGTCATTATATAATTATTTAAAACTTTTTAGCTCAGAACAATTTTCCTTATTCTAAGCTTTTTAGAGAATGACTGCTCTTACATTTCAAGTCAGTTGCTAATTTTTAGTAAAAGTTTATTTTATTAAGATGTCTAGAGCAGTACAAAACACGTTGAAAAAATGTTATAGCACCAAAATTATTGTTGTTATTTACCATTATGTTTTTAGGGTTCCGAACCCGTATTGTGTGGTAGTACGGAATCCTATGTGCGCGACTCTAAGGCGCACTTGGCCGGTTTTTTATTATTTATCGTAATAGAGGCCCATAGTTACACGTATTCTGTAAAAAAAATAACTGTCTACTTATTATCTTCTACAGCTGAAGCTACAGACTTCTGTGACAACTGTAGCCTAATCATGAAAACATCTCCGTATAGTTGCATTTCAAACTACATCAAAATCGTATGGAATCTGGGAAACCGCTCCAAGCGGACAGTAGCGGAACTAACAGCTACGTATTTCAACCTAAGTTTAGTTTCAAATTTCAAACGCAACGATACGGAGATGTTTTCATGCTTAGGCTCGTGGACAGACACACAAACTGACGGCGGCGGAGGCTTAGTAATTTAGCACTGTTTTTTGGAACAACTTAGGGAGGTGAGATTTGAAGTCAATCTGCTACTTTTGATGCCGCCAGTTCGTGATCCGCTTCTCCCAAAACCGAGACCGTGATAGTCCATGTTTACTGTTTAGATCAAAGCTTTTGGTCAGATGAATAAGGAGCAATCCAGAAAAACAAAAACATAGAAAGAAGTGGCCTTACACTGGTCTGGTACATTGTAGTTATTTAGGTGTGTAGTTTGCGGTTTCCTGCGTCGACCGCGACTGCATGCTGCATCTCCTCCATTACTCGGGCTGTGGTGTGCTAAAGATAGCGCGGTGTCGATCACTGTTGACCGGTATCATATCGCATTTTATCGGTGACGGTAGCGATTTCCATTTTTAGGGTTCGGTGCGAAAAGCGATGGTTCTTTTTTGGCGGGTGGAAAAAACATGGAAGACGCATTTCTCACAAAGTGTAATTCAAAAATGGCACCTGAGACTGAAAAGGGCAAAAGACTTATGATTGATTTGTACTGTTGTCATACGACACTATGCCAGCCGTGTTTGGTCAATTCAAAGACACAGTGAATGCTATTGCAGCCGTCGCCATACAAAATTGTTTTCAACACACATTATTGTGGGGTCATTTTTCAGCTCTAATCGGACTTCTAGTCACGGAACACTTCTAGTTTTAACCCTGTAATTTCACAAGGCACTTTCGCGCTTTATTTTTCTTCAATTGTAATCTTAAGGTGTATCCGTCGGAATAATTAGCAACTCGATTCGTGGTGGTTGAAATTTCGAACAAAACCATATTAAAATAAAGTCCTTATCAGCTCGCACTGCAACATAGCTGTTACGTCAGTCGCTGCGGCTGACATGTGCGAAAACAGTGTGTTTTTAATTTATTTTATCCAAAATAAAATTAATTTCCAAGAACTGAGAAAACTAAATCATTTTATATTATTTTGTCTAGAAGTTTATTAATTTTCATACTGTTTCGATAAAAACGGCAGCAGTTATGTTGTTACAAGTGAACAAAAAATCGAGAAATAAGGGTAAACTTGGAATTTTTTTGCTTCACTTCTGTATGTTATAATGAATTTCAGGAAAAACCACATCACTATTTGTATCATGCAGATTACTATGTATTTTTTTTCTGTTGAAAAATGCTATAGTTATCGTATAAAATGGTTACAAAGTCACTTAGTTCAAGGTCGTTGGCGTTGGTAGAAACCGCACGTGTAAACCCGAATTGTTCGGTTTACACAATCACATTCTGCTGGATTCCTTGTGTACCTAATTATCTCTCTCTAATCCTTTTAGTTTCATTCGTATCTTGCCGAAATCCTTAAGGGGAACGAAAATACAAACAGAAATAAAATGTCAGCTTTCGGATGATTTTGTTGCAATAATTAGGTTACGTATAGCCATAAAAAAAATACATGTTTTTGGTTGAACTTTAAGGTATTCATTTTCCACAAACCACGTTAATCGATTCATATTTGTACTGTCAATGAATTTTTTTGTAACCCTCTATTGCACACTTCTTATCGATTTTGTTTCAGGTATCGCTTTCGCGATTTTGTTGGTTTTTTTTTAATAAAATTAGTGTGAATGATATCTATTCATTTTCCAAATACGACGTTATTCGGGTCAAAAAAAGCACCCCCTTTTTCCAAAAATACGTAAGTCCACTGATGCAGTCAACGGCAGCAAGATATTGTCAGTCTACGCCTAGCGTTGGCGCCCGTAAGACGTGGAACCTGTGCCCTTTTTTGCAAGCTATAAATATCTCCCAAAACTACTTCAAAACACATTGAAATTAATTTTATAAAGTAATATTTCGAGGAGCATCATATTCCTGCCGTTAAAAACTCAACAAAATATGCGTATGAGTGATTTAGCTACATCGTGCCATAGTCATAACAACAAAACTGAATGAATTTGGATTGAATTCATACTTTTATAGGGGAAAATAATATATGTTACTCTAAAAGAATAATTTTGTGAACATTATTGAAACCCAAATTAATTTACTTATACTTACTGAGATCTGTATTTCGTGAAATTACCCTCTAGTATTGGCTCACCATTTCAGGTCCAATAAGTGAAGTTTTTTGCAAATTATATAGGTACACTTACTTGGGATAAATCGCCAAGCATTTAAAATATAGAAATTTATTTTGAAATATTTACAGTGCATGGCAAAATTATTAGATCGTAGATAATCCTGTCGGTACATGTTCAGGTTCTGTTACGCAAAATGAAAACAATGAAACTCTTTTAGGATTAATTTGTTATCCCTATGTTTGTCTGTCTGTCCGTTTGTCTAGACAATTTTTTCTGGGTAAAATTAATAAATACCAATATTAACGGCCCTCTGTAGAGCTGTAAAAACATACTTTTGACGTTTTTATTTATATTACGTTTTAGGTTTTTACGTTTTTTTTTTTTACGTTTTTCATACAAATTTTCTCACTATGAAAATGTAGGGATGAACACTTGAGATAATATTTTGCATTTAAAAGTCAACACAGAAAGGAATTGTTGAACAAATAATGTAAAAAATATGAAAACCATGTTGTTCTATTCTAAAGGGATTAATTATCTACTGTTCAATGTGGCGATAGCTTTGTTTATTTTTTTCCTTAAATTATTTTTTACTAAGATAACAAATAGTTTAATACAAGGTTTTCCTTAAGAGGTCCCTTTACCCCTGTATTTTTCTTAAAATTCATACAATAGGTATAAATCGAATGTGAAGTCTACAGCTTATTTTCTTCATATCTTTTTTCATGAGTATATTTTAGTGACATCTAACTACGTCTCTATACAGCCCAAAAAGCAAAATTTGATAAAACACCATCATAATAGCTGTCAGGATATCGTCAATATTGCCTCGTTTTTACGCAAAGTTTAACAAGTTTGTATATTTTTATCTATACTGGAAATAAAAAAGAGAGAAATACAGGCGTCGTTCATGTTAAGATGACTAAGTTTACACACTTTGCTAAGTACTCGTATAAACAATTACCGTTTCATGGAAAACTGTTTTGACCTGAAACCATTTCACAAATTCAATTAACTTATTTTGAATATCTTGTCATCTTGCACTTCTTGATGAGAAATACAATTTCAATAAGTAAAAATACAACTTTTAGTTAAGAAAACTTATAGTTAAAAGTCTGCTGTATGCATTAACATATTTTTAATTATATTACAATAGTAATAAAATAATTGGCTTATCCGTCGTCGTGATACCAGCCGTAAATTTCTTAAATAATCTGATATCACGCTTATGGAAAACCCAATTATTTTGAAGATACCATAATATCATTAAAATATGTTTATGCATATAGCAAACTTTTAACAATAAATTGTCTTAGCTAAAAGTTGTACTTTACCGTTATAATTATTTCTTAATATTTTGTTACAAATTCGGAGAAATAGCCCTTAAGGAAAACCTTCTATGAAAATATTTGTTATCTTTGTAACAAAGAAAAAAATAATAATAAACAAAGTTATCGCCACATTGAACAAACAGTAAATTATTAATCCCTTTAGAATAGAAAGATATGGTTTTATATTTTTTACATTATTCGTTCTACAGTTCCTTTCTGTGCTTTCTTTCAAATGCAAAATATTATGTCAAGTG
The DNA here is from genome assembly GCA_934047225.1 of Ypsolopha sequella. Lineage (NCBI taxonomy): Eukaryota > Metazoa > Arthropoda > Insecta > Lepidoptera > Ypsolophidae > Ypsolopha > Ypsolopha sequella. The sequence continues at coordinate 13,943,077 of OW203992.1, forward strand.
TTGATCTCTATATTTTCATAAGGAGAAAATTTTTATGAAAAAGTTAAACAAAAGGCCATAAAAACGTTATAATATGTATATTTTACAGGGCTGTAAATATTAGCATTTATTGATTTTACCCAGAAAAATTGCCTAGACAAACGGAAAAAGAGACAAACATAGGGACAACAAATTAATCCTAAAAGAGTTTTGTTTTTTCATTTTGCGTAAAGGGACCTGAACATTTCAAACTATGATACAAATAAATTTCTATATTTTAAACACTTGGCGATTTATCCCAAGGGTAAACAGGTGTCCCAAAAGTCAACGCTTTCCCTTGGAAGGCTGGTAGGCCAGCTCATGACTGACCAGAATATCAAATTATGACCTCAGCAAAAAGTAGATAGTCTTCGAGTTGATGGTACTTTTATAAATTCGAATAGATTTTTGAGAGTCAGAGCTAACCAGTTCTAAATTCTAAGAATAAAATTTTTGTTGCGCAACTCTGAATAGTCATGCTATTGATAAAGTCAAAAATAAACCTTGAAATGCTGTTACATCAAGAAGAAAAATAAAAACCCAATTTATGAGCAATTTTTTGTAATTAGGTTAGTTCGATACCACACCCTGAAAAAAAATGTCCTATGTTAGTTTTGCAAATTGTCTTAAATAACGGCTCATCAAATATTGTTTTTCAAATGATCTGGCAATTTCTGTGTATTACTTTTGAAAAAAAAGTTATTGCTATTTTACTACTAAAGGAGCTGCGTATTTTTTTAAATAATTAGAATTTAGAATGAAAGAGTGGCGGGCAGTAAAAATATTTGACGTTCATTAGAAATGCCATTTAACACGCGTTAGAGTGAGATAAATAGTGACGCTATTTAAAATGAGTTGGAATGAGATAGTAACGCAGTTAAACGTGGTTGAAAGAGAGAGGCATAATTGATATAGGCTACAGTGAGATAGATAGTGACGTGGTGCATTCCTTCTGAGAATATTTGTTAGTGTCCACTTTTTGTAATAACAACTTTAGTAAAAAAAAATTGTAAAGAAATTTTTGGTCCAATTTATTTTCCCGCAAGTGTAAAACTAGCTCAACGGGCGAAAAATATTTAAAGAATGGGTAATGGTGACAATTAACCGTCACGATATTATTATGTATCTCTAAAGGAGTGTCTGAAATGTTCCGAGGGTCAACTGAAAAATCAAACACTCAAAAAACCACTTTCAGCCGACCATAATAAATTTACGTCCCGACGTGATAGCAAGTAGGATCAATGCCGTGTGACGATGATCGAAATAAACTAATAAATTAGATAAAATAAAATACGTATTACTTTTGACCCTGCCTCGTCCACTCTATTCGTATTTTTGCTATGGTGACGCGAGCTTAGAGACCGGGACGAATTTCCCCCCGCGCGCTATCGTAAAATAGAATAGGCCACGCCCGGAACTGGTTTTTGTTTTGGCTATGTCATACTCTAATTTCGAAACGTCGTATGTATTTGGCAACTTTATAATATGTGTGTACGGAACTCGTACAACGTGTACGTGGTACACTTGACACGGTTAGTATGCTCATCGAAGTAGAAGATGGTAGATGATCGCGCGGGTGGTCTCTGATCAATCCGTTCTGTCGTGTGCTATCTGACTGATACTGACATCCTTGCCTTGTCCAAGGTATTTAGTTACATGTGAGATTGGTAGTAACTATTAACAATATCACAAAAGGATGAAAATCATACATTCATAACTCATAGATATATATATGTCGAGGGCAGATCGTAGAATTCGGCAGATAGTAAAGTATGAAAATTGAGGGTCGCCTCGCTTGGTTCCCAATATGTACTTACATATGTAAACCCTAACACGCTCCTCCTCGCTCCGCTCATCGTCGCTCCAATTTTTCACTTTTTGGTAAACGACTTTCGATTACGGATTTTTAGAAAATGATGAAGTCATTTTACAAACAGCGGGCATTTTACAATTTGCTGAACGGCTTTATAGATATAGCGCGTGAAACGCATAACCCATCCTTTTTTGTTTGGGCGTTAAATAAGCAAAAAAAAAACCGCCCAAGTGCGAGTCGGACTCGCGAACGAAGGGTTCCGTACCATTATCTATAAAAACGGCAAAAAATATGTCTGTTGTATGGGAGCCCCCTTAAATATTTATTTTATTCAATTTTTTTGTATTTGTTGTTATAGCGGCAACAGAAATACATCATCTGTGAAAATTTAAACTGTCTAACTATCACGGTTGGTGAGATACAGCCTGGTGACAGACGGACAGTGGAGTCTTAGTAATAGGGTCCCGTTGGTTACCCTTTGGGTACGGAACCCTAAAAAAATGGCTTAGGTTATATAATTACAAAATATATATTTAAAAAAGCTTTTAAAATGTGACGGCACAAATTTTGAATCTGCCCCTACTTTCTACTTATCTTACTTTCTAATTTAAAAAGTGATATAATTTTAAAAGGATCAGCATATAAACTTAAACAAAAAAAAACCAACAGGTGCCCCATACAAAAACAATCGAAAAAAGAGCATTTTTCAACGTTATCATGTCCCCTCCCCCCGTTATCTCCGAAACAAGAGAACCGACAAATATGAAAAATATCAATTACGTACAGATCACAAAAGAAACTATGACAGAAATAAATTTCTATGTTTGAACACTTGGCGATTTATCCATCGCAAGGAGATATAAATTAACATTATATCATTGCAGTATAGAAACGCAGAAATAAAAGTAAATCTGGATGTGAGGAGCTCTGAACCGGGAATCGAACCCGGGACCTCTCAGCGAGATCACAAAAGTTGATCACAAAAGAAATATAGCGGTTAAGATATTAGCGTTTTAGTACACAGCGGAAGCCGCGAATTAGCCTCTTTTTTTTTCGCCAATATTTATGATTCAAAAACCGTTTTGAAGAATTTCTTGTAGACAGATTTTAAAATATGCGTGCATATCCTTTATAATTATAAATTAAGAAAAAGTGATGCCTTTCATTTAAACTTCAGTGACGTCATCATTACAAAAAAATATATAAAAATATATAAAAAATTGTAGGATCCGACCATTCAACCTCATATGATCACGTCACTTCCTGTAAATACTAAAATACGTACAAAATCGGTTTAAGAGCACGAAAAAATTTATTATTAAAACTACATATCTAAATTGATCTATTTATTCCAAAAAGCAGACAAAATATCTCATTGAATTGAAATTTGTTTAAAAAACGACCGAAGGCACTATACATAAATATATACCATTTTAAAAGGCGTTTCTTCCCAGCGTCATCCGAAAATGACTCTATTGATAAAGTTATTTCTCTTAAACAGTATCTGTAAAAATTATGAAAATTTTTATTTAAACTATAAAGAAAAACTTTATTTGAGGAAATTGTTCTCGCGTATAAGAAACAGCAGAAAATGTTGTTTAAAGTCAAGCTGTTTTTAGCCCAAAATTAAGTAAAATTGGTTATTTATTTGAAACCAGTAATGTATGGTTCTTGCACTTAATTACAAGGAAAATATTGCTTAGAAAAATCATTTATGGATTTTTTTTTCCGACTATGGCGTCCATATTATTTTCTCCTATTTTGCGCTATCCGGAGACCCAGCGACGTCATAAAGTGCGCGCTGATATGAACGTTATTTCAAAATAGTTTCTGTCGATATTTGTATTGACACAGGTCGACTTAAGGCGATATGTGAAAAAAATACGGATGTTTCTTTTCTGTGTATTTCATGAAATACACGGAAAATTTAATCAGTTTCTATGCATTTTGACTATACAATCTAAGGATTTGATTTTGGAAAACATGTTTGGATAAACTTTCCTCGATAGAAATAATTGTTGAAATGAGGTCTTCTAACACACTTTTTCTCCTCGTTTAGCGAGTAGCAGCCATTTACAGAACTTAAACATATTTTATTAGGTGCGTTTCTACAATATCTAGATATTTGATTTTGGAAATTTTGTTAGCTAGTTTAGTTTTTTAAATAAAAATATAAAACCAACTTTTTTCCCTTTTGCCCTGAATCCGCCCCTCTCGCACTGCGCGATTTTTCGCTTGGAGAGACAGTGACAAAAATAAAATTCGCATAGCCTCTTAAGGTCGTTGGCTTGTTTTTGTCGCCTTAATGCTGCTGTGGCATGTATATTGTTGTTATTTACCATAATATTTTTAGGTTTTCGTACCCTTATTGTGTGGTGGTAGGGGGTCCCTTTTGTACGCGAGTCCGACCAACACCTACTGTCAGTGGATTTATAGACGGTATTGTCCCGACTCGTACTTGCTCAAATGATTAATCTCAATATACTTATAAAGTCATATTACCATCTTACTTGAAGACCCCCTCGACGTAATTCGAGGGAGAGTAAGAGGACAGCTCACAGGCAAAAAACCAGGAGGCCCACCATGCCTGGGACCGATGGATGGCGGTATACCCATCCCTAATAGCCGGGCCTTATATGGAAAAGACTGGTGACGGGCAGCGGCGTCACTGGTGTGAGGGTTCCGGCACCGCACTCACCAATCCGCCTGCCCAGCGTATGTGTGTATGGGCAATTTTTCCAGGATGACCGCCGGGAGAGGCAAGGTCCTGGAAAGGCTTATGTCCAGCAGTGGACGAACTAGGCCGATGGATGGATGGACTTATAGAGTCAACATTTCAACAGTCAACATAGTATCTTTTTTCAGACTACAGACTTCTACTGTTAGGTACGTCCAATAATATGGAATATTATGTACTTTATTTCATTAGTAATTTTTATAGATTTACCAGCCACGATAGAGCAGAGCAGACGCGAGACACAAAGCTAACAATAACAACCCTTCCACGCAGACGAGCCTGGAAAATTGGCGCAAAAGAATTATAGCTTTTACGATGCAATCGGTCCTTTCGATATCTCGCATGACTAATCGAAATGTTATTCGTACAATGCGTTTTTATGTTAGCCATTTTAACGCTCGTCACCGCGAACTTATTAAGGTCCATGTTTTTTTTATATCTTTGGAGTTACCTCTCATTGATGCTACGTGATGACATCTCATCATCAGCACACAGACGGAGAACGACCTAATGAGTTTTTTGATTTATAACCACATCCATTCTTCTGGATAGCCGCGTTCGAGTCCAAACCGCAAAATTGCAATGGTGCTCGTCACCGACGCAACGCTCCCAAACCACAAGTTTTCTTAGTCGTGGTTCCCGCGAGCCCGCATGCTGTAAGAAAAGTTAATGAAACAACACTTTACATCTCCAAGGTATGCGAGTTTGTTAAGGCCCTTAATACCGCCAAATGGGTACTTTCTAAAGCCTACTCCTCTTTTATGGCCAAACCAAAAATATTGAAAAAATGTATTATGGATTATCAACTCTAGGACAACATATGCAACATTTTTCTTTTTCGTACCACCAAAAATTCTATATGAAAAATTGTTTCAACTGAATGGTGTTTTTTGGCTTGAATTTCCTACTGCTCCTAAGCGGTTTAGGTGATTTAATTCATTTATGCTTTGATAAATAGATAAAATTGATAGCTATAAATATAACACAGAATTATTCAATCGAACAATGACGCCCATGTGAAAAGTATTATTTTCTCCTATTTTGCCCTTTCAAGGACGCAGCGAGCGTCGTAACAGCCACCACGCATTGTGCACTGATTTGAACGTTATTTCAATGTCGTTTCCGTCGATATTCATACAGACAAACATCGAGCTGCTAATTTGGCGACGGTAATCGCCTTAAGAGCCAGTACAAAATATAGAAGCCCTGTGATCGGAGTCGTGTTTGTCGTGTATTTCGATTCAAAGTCTTTGCGAACAAACCGACGTATATTTCATTCACATCATTGATGAGACCTAGCAAATAAAAGTATTGAACAATATGTAACTATGCAAATGTTTACAGTTTCAAAACACACTTTAAAAAAATATTTTATTCGGAGGGTGATGTATATATGAATGTATTGACACCGACAATGGCCTGTCACGATGTGTCACTCTACTCACTGTGACATATTTAAATGAAAAGCAATGCGACACTCCACTCACGCGCAACTCGACGTGTATGAGGACACCGGCATATTTTTGACAATTCAATAAAACGCCACTCCAAATCTCGGCATTGTAGCATCTCATTACCGCTAGGGTCGCCAAAATAGAATTAAAAAGTTTCCAAGTGCTTCTGTTTACACTTCAAAATATTACTCCCCGGGGCGCGAGTTAAAAAGTTTCGCCGTGCTCGCATCGCAAGGGTTAACGAAACAGCGCAGCATGCGGGTTTATAAAATAATCGCTTGTTCAATATGCTATGCTCCTGAATAAGTTTGTTGTAAGTATTTGTAAGCAATTTTAGGGTCCCGTACCTTAAAGAACAACTAGTTTTTCTCGAAAACTATGTAAAGTACGAATTTAAAATAAATTTAAGTCTTGATGATATGCACATAATATATTATATTATCTCGCCAGTCAAGGAACAGGAATTTTTTAAAATTAAAATTTGGGGTCACTTTGCACCAAAATAAAATGTTTTAAAGAGGTAATATATCATCTCTGTAGCTTCTACGAAGGATTTTGAAAATATTTTTATATTTTTTTAGTCCAGTGATCTTAATAATACAGTATGTTAAGATGAAGTTGCGGAAGCCAGAATAAACTGGCGATAGAACTCGTCCATACGAACTATTCGTGAAAAAAAAGAGAAATCGAGAAAAAAAATACCGTTGTTTCATATATTTTGGTCTGGTAGCTATGTAACTTTTCTATGGAACAGCTGTTTTTTTTGGCGATTCTTGGATTGGCTCCATGATAAAAGTTGTTCGTATCTACGAGTACTACCACTAGTTCTCGGCTTCCGAAATATCATCTTAACACCTAGTATAACTCAAAATTTGCTAGAAATAACGGTTATTAAAGCTAAAATTTAGATTTTAATAGGGTTTAGTAAGTGGGCATTGAGTCATCCACCAGACAGCTGCAGCTTTTTCGACAATGTAATATTTCATTAAATTCATGCACTTTTCAGTTATCACACGCAAATTTGGATGGGATTTCAATAAAAAATAAAAAACCGGCCAACTGCGCTATGCGCAATGTAGGGTTCCGTAGTTGCCCGTTTCAATTTGTGGACTTAGAAGGTTCATAAACTTATATTTACTAACTGTTTTACACAACTGACAACTTCATCTAAGTAATTTTAAATGGAATTTGTACGAAATTTTCATTTTAAATTGGTCGACTATTACTCGTTAACTTGCAAAGCCTACTTAGCTGTGATAGTTTCCCTTTTAACTTCGTTATATATACTACTGCTGTAAATTTTTTCACATATCTAAAAACAACCGTGTAACTGGCAGGGTAGGTAGGGGACACCTAATGAATCTAACATAAATTTGCACTTTAAAGCTTAATATTTCGCAAACGGATTCTTGAATCGAAAAATTGTTTTGACACACCTACAATATTTTTGAAAGACCTATCCAACAGTAAAAAAAATTTTTTTTTCGAGATTTTATTTTACCACTTTGTCGGCATAATTAATTGTACAGTCTATCCTTGCCAAATTACAGCTTTTTAGTACTAAGAGTCTTTGAGCTAAGTTACGGACAGACAGACAGACATGGCGAAACTGTAAGGGTTCCTTGTGGATTACGGAACCCTGAGAAGTTGAATTTGGTCTATAGCTCACTGCAGTAATTGGTGCGAGCCTGAGTCGCTCTTGGCAAGTTTTATATACTTAATTACGTAAGTTTTATGGAATTTGTAAGAAAAATAGAAAAAAGAACCAATCTTGGCGTCTCCGTTGTTTCTAGTTTCCTCAAACAAGGAGGAATCAGGGAAGAGTTTTTTTTAAATATTTTATTTTAATAAGGAATTGGTACAAAGACGTGACTATGTCGTCCTCATAGGACCAACTTGAAGTAGACTACAAACTAGAAGAGTACGTACATACATCTAGCTTTATTTTAATTATGTTGAATTGTTCATCCAAATACACGACTCTTACCGAAATACCTTATCCATAACCGAAATCATCGAACGCGATCTAAAAATATTCCTAAGTTCACTTCATTTACAATTTGGAACCAAGAAATATAGGTATATATGACGGAACCGCTATACGCGAGTTGAAATCAGAATATAATTCATTTTCTTTAGGAAAATTATTAGGTAAATCATTAGATACTATGAACAAACGGTCATACCAACCTTGCATCATTTTGCTCTGTGATCTTTACTTCCACGAGCACGTGATGGGGTCTTCAACTCTAGCGCCATTAGTCCGGGACGCGTGTCACGGCATAATCGGAAGATCTCATAAATAAATAGTGAGCTTTGTATAGAAAAACAAAAGGGGGTTAAGTTATTAGGAGCGGGAAAGGGCGCGCGTGCCGACGACGACGGGACGTGGAATAGTTGAGCGGCGCGGGTGGCGGCCGTGGCCTGATTCTGGAGTACCAGAATTGTCCAGGATTCTTGTGCTGCAACCGATAATAATTCAGAATTAGTTTTATAGAAAATTAGATAATAAAAAAAATAACTTTATATTTTTCGATATATTTCGACCTCTAATGCTTAAAACTTAAAATAAAAGGCTAATATAGCTAAAATTAGCTACAATTTTATTCCAAGGCTTGTGCTGCAACCGATAATAATTCAGAATTAGTTGTGTAGAAAATTAGATTAAATAAAAAAATTAACTTTATATTTTTCTACATATTTCGACCTCATCAGTGAGGCTGTTATCAGTCATGTCATGAATGATGAGGTCGAAATATATAGAGTTTATTTTTTTATTATTATCTAATCCTTAAAATTACAAATAAAAGGCTAATTTAACTAAAATTATATTTATTCATATTTTATAGAAAATAAATTTTTTGGGAATATTTCAAACATTGGAAAACCTTTAAGCAAAACATTCCAATTTCATCGAGGATTTCCTTAACTGTTTTCGGAGTTCTACAGTCTCATGAATCGAACCAGCCGTAATCCGTCAAATTCCGATTTTCCGACACACGACTAGGGTTTGCACTATTCGTTTAATTTTACTATTCGAATAAAATGAATACTTCTAGAGCCAAATATTCGAATATTCGGATATTCGAATATTTTTAAACATTGATTGAAAACAATACAATATCAATTCAAAACAAACAAAAGCAGCTAGACTGTGGTTTGGTTTGATTGCTGCATAATTTTATTCAAATAAAATCAAGTATTTTAATTATTTTTCTTGTTTGTGTTAACACAAGTTAACACAACACAGATGCGTGCGCGCTGTCGCTGGCCGCGTGACTGACTGAGTGAACGAACGAACGAGGCTGAACGAGTAAATGAACACAAGGTGGGGTGGGACTCAGGGGCAGAGTAAGAATAAGACCAAAAACAAAAACTTTATTATTATTCAACTATTCGAATAATTTAAATGAATTATTCGAATTTGAAATTGGAGCGGATATTCGAATAAAATGAATATTCGAATATTCGAATTGCAAACCCTACACACGACACGTTTTCGCTACGGTTATGTTGAAGTGTTGTAGTATTACTGAGCCGCAGAATTGAGATGTAAATCTATCTCACATTGGGCTCGACAAGGAAATACTGTTTCTGGAGACAGATGGCTCTTTTCATAAAAATAAAATAATAAGTCGTAATGACATAATTTAAATTTATTTAGAATTTCTATGTGCATATATACACATACAGTGTAGCCGCTGGCTACAGGAATGCAGAGATGATGAAAGAGGATAAATGGATGGGTTGACACGAGAGAATTGTGGGAAACAATGTGGGTGCACTGACCTGGTTGGAATGTTTCGATGGGCCGGCAAACGCGCCGCGTGTCGTCTCCTCTCGTTGGGCTGATTGAATTGGCGCTTTGGGCAGTGATGAGCTGGATGTCTTGGAGTAATACACAGCACTGATATGATCACAAGATACGGTAGATACGCGAGATTGTTTGTGTCGGCGGCGCGAATGTGTACACACGTGTCGTTCTCTAGACGATTCGGGCGGAACAGAATGAGACCAGCGCCCGCGCGCGCCTCGACCGGCGCGCGGCGGGGGGGGGGGTGGTCGTTCGCGCGTGCGCGCGCGAATCACACGTCATGCTGCGCGTGAACATCCTGGGGGGGGCCGGGGCTGCGACTCCTCTTGAGTTGAATCCAACGGCAGCCTGGCTATCTTGAACACAGGTCGTCGCAGATTTCCATGAGCTGTGTCCAGATCCACAACTCGGATCACTCCATCCTTGCCAGGTATCGTGCGGAGAATTCTCCCCAACTTCCATTGGAGCGGAGGCAGGTCATCCTCTTTGATGAGGACCAGTTCACCCACTTGAGGAGGGGAAGAAGGGGAGAGCCATTTGGAGCGGGTTTGCAGGGTATGGAGGTAGGATCTGGACCAGAGAGTCCAAAAGCGCTGAGAGAGCGCTTGAATGAGTTGAAACCGTTTAAGAGCAGATATGGGTCTGTCGTCAAAAGACTGCTCAGGTAGAGCGGTGAGTGGACGACCAATAATGAAATGTCCGGCCGTGAGAGGTTCAAAGTCCGTAGGGTCGGATGAAATTGGGCAGAGGGGTCTTGAGTTGAGTACAGCCTCAATTCGAGCCAAAAGAGTAGAGAATTCCTCAAAAGTGAGGTGCTGTTCACCTATCACGCGATAAAGTAGTTGCTTGGTGGATTTTACGTTTATTTCGTGCAGAGCGCCGAACCAAGGCCCTTTAGGTGGGTTCAGTAACCAAGTTATGTGCTGATTCGCGAGCTTGTGAGTGATTGCATCATTGTTTGACCTGAGGAAGTTCTGAACTTCAATGAGTTGATTCCTAGCACCTACATAGTTTGTGCCGCAGTCTGAGCGAATGAGAACCGGAGTACCGCGACGTGAGATAAAACGTTGCAATGCCGCAAAGAACGCTTCCGTTGAGAGTGCAGAGACTGGTTCCAAATGAACCGCCTTTGTTGCGAGGCAAACGAAAATACAAAAGTACGCTTTTATGAGTTTCGCGTTCCGCAACGTGCTGGATTTAACGAAGAAGTGGCCAGCAAAGTCCGTCGTGACGTGACTAAAAACTGGCTGAGGAGTAACTCTGTCTACTGGGAGATCAGCCATGAGCGGAGCCTTAGGTTGAGCGCGGCACCGGAAACATCTAATACATTTAAACACGCGGTGTCTAATAATACGACGAGCGGACAGAATCCAGTACTGCTGGCGTAATATGGCGTGTAATGTGTCAGCTCCAGGGTGGCAGTGTATTGTGTGATAGTGATCTATAATGAGATCTACGAGCGGACTTGAGCTGGGTAGAATGAGTGGGTGTTGAGCGTCATACCTAATTGACGCGTGAGAGAGACGACCACCGACTCTCAAGAGGCCGTCCTTTATGAAAGGCGAGAGACGCTGGAGCCGAACGGGACAAACCTTATCAGTCTGGATACGATTAATGTCTTCAGCAAACTCATTGTGCTGAACAGAGCGGACCCAGTGCAACAGAGCGTCCCTGCGTTCACTAGCTGTCAACGGACCAGAGCGCCGTGCATCTGGGCTGTGCCGACAATTGAATATGAACCTTTTAATACAAGCCGTCACTCCGACGAGCTTGTCAAGTGAGCTGTAGCGAGTGAGCAAGTCCAGATCGATATCTGGGACTGCTATGTGTGCTGGTACCTTTTTGGGCTTAAGGCCTGGGAGAGCATGATGGCCTAGAGCGGGTGGCATCTTGGGCCAAGTGCAGGTAGGTTCTTTGAGCCAACTGGGTGACCACCAAAGGTCATGAAGTGAGAGAGACTGGGCAGACATGCCTCTGCTTGCACAGTCAGCAGGGTTGAGATTCGTGGGCACATGCCTCCACGTATGGCTAGTTGAAATAGCTGTGATCTTAGCCACTCGATTGGCCTCGAAAGTCTGTAATCGGTGAGGTGGGGTATTGAGCCATGCCAACACTATTGTGCTATCTGACCAGCATGTGTGTGTTTGAATGGCTATATGAGCTGACAATTGGGCTGACACTCGAGTCATGAGCTGAGATAAAAGAGTCGCGGCTGACAACTCCAATTTCGGGATTGAGAGACGAGTCTTTATGGGTGCGACCTTGGACTTGCCAATGATTAGGTGTACATTGACATGTCCAGTGATATTGCGCTCATGAAGGTAGATAGCGGCACCAAAGCCAGCCTCTGATGCGTCCGCGAACCCGTGAAGTGAGTAAGTAGACGTGGGCTTGTACTTACAAATGTGCCGAGGTAAACGGAGGTTTGAGAGCTGAGGAAGATCCTCTGAGATGTGTTGCCACTCTGTGTGGACTTCTTCAGAGATAGGCTCATCCCATCCTATTTTCAGAAGCCAAAGCTTCTGGAGAAGAATCTTTGCGCGGAAGATGACTGGAGTAACCCAGCCATTGGGGTCATAGAGAGACGCTACTGTACTGAGAATGGAGCGCTTTGTGACTTGAGCATGAGTGGGCAGAGAAATGCGATAAGTGAACTCATCAGTTTAAGGAATCCACTGTATTCCCAGAACCTTAATGGAATTAGAGTCGGGACTGAAGTCAAAGTCCTTGGGCATGTCGCACTGGTCATCTGGGAATCGTTCAAGGAGCTGGGGCGAGTTGGAGGTCCATTTACTGAGCTGAAAGCCACCTAGGGCGAGTAACTCGATCAGTTCGCTTTGGAGCGACTGAGCAGATTCTACAGAATCTGCACCTGAGAGAATGTCGTCCACAAATATTGATTTGCGGAGGACCTGAGCAGCGTGGGGGTAGCGATGACCTTCGTCATCAGCCAATTGGAGTAAAGTGCGGATGGCATGGTATGGGCTGGACCTTAATCCATATGTGACGGTATTAAGGGCATACGTGAGCAAGGGCTGGTCGGGTGAAGACCGCCAGAGAATGAGTTGAAAACGTCTTTGCTCTGGGTGAATGAGTATATTTCGGAACATCATTCGGATGTCTGTGCTGAAAACTTGTGAGTGGATCCTGAAGGACATGATAATGTCAACAATATCTTGTTGAAGAGCTGGACCTGTATGGAGACAATCATTTAAATTGACGCCATTTGAGCTTTTACAACTTCCGTCAAAGACGCAGCGTAACTTTTCTGATCCTGGCTTGAATATGCCATGATGTGGGATATAGAAATGGGATTTATGAGCAAAGGTATTGGGGTGACACGGCGACATATGTCCCAATTTTATGTAATCTGACATGAATTCTACGTATTTCGAGCGGAAGGGCGGGTTCGCTAGCAGCTTCTTCTCTAAATTGAGAAACCTGCGTAGCGCAATAGCATGAGTGGAACCTAATGTCGGCGCGTTGTGCAGAAAGGGCAGTGTAACCATATATTGACCTGATGGTTCACGAGTAGTTGTAGTGCGGAAAATGTCCTCACACTGATCCTCTAATGGGCTGGTATGCTTGTAGGTTTGGGGTTCCTCGGATTCCCAAAACCTCTCAAGACTTTTGTGAATGTCATGAGTGGAATGCTCTGAGTCCGTGTGAGAGCCGACAATGTGAACTGAATTGACCTGATTCGTGGGTGAGGTGTGTAAACTTTCGAAAGGTCCTATCAATGTAAAATCAAATATCGTGCCGAAGGCTATGGGCTTGCCAGGGCCGAGCGAAACCTTGGTTCCGTCTAACACTTGACCAAGAACGTCAGATCCTAGTATTAGATCAACCGGAGCTGGTGTGTGATATTCTCGATCAGCAAGAGGAATCGGTGGGTGACCTGTTAACTGAGCGAGATCTGGAACCTTTTCTAATGGTAGGTACCCAGTTACGTTCTTCAATATATGGGCTGTGGCCGTGATCGTAGGTGTGTCACGGTGTGTAGGTCGGCATACAATTGTGATTGATGCCTTTGAGTCTTGTGTGTGCTGATTTCCAACTCCTGCGATTTTTAGAGATGTATGTTTTAATGGTAAATTTAAAATTCTGGCCATGCGCTGAGAACAAAGAGTCAGCATACTTCCACAGTCTAACAGGGCTCGTGCTGAGTGAAATTGACCATGTACGTCTGCTATTTTAAGTGAGACGGTTGGCAACAAAATTGGCGTGTTAGTGACGTTCACTACACGTTGTGCGGAGTTACAGGAATTCTCTGTTGGAGTTGAAGTCATGGAGTGAAAATGAGCTGAGTGTGTCTGTGATGAGTGAATGTGTGATGAGTGTGCTGAGTGTGCTGAGTGCTGGTCGTCCTCGCCTTCATAGTGCTCTGTTATTGTAGGTAGTCACTGTTGACTACCTACCCGAGACCTACTTGGCGATCGCGATTGAGTGGGCGAGTTGGGATGGGACGTATATGCCTGTGTAGCATGTGCCGAACGGTACTGAGGCTCATGCGCTGAGCGCTGTCTGGGCTGCTCACGTAGAGACGGAGGCAGCAAATGAGCAGATGAGCGTGTCGGAGACATGGCCCCATGGCGATGCAGTGAAGTATGGTGGTCAGACCGCCCACACTCCTTGCATGCACGTGTAGACCTGCACTCGTTCTCATAATGAGGACCCAAACAGCGTCGGCACCGGTTGCGTGAGTTCACAAAGTCCCACCGACCTTGAACCGGTTGGTTATTAAATCCTGGGCATGCGATGAGTTTGTGCCCCCTATTCCTGCAGTATGGGCATGGCATACCACCAGTAGGGGAAGAAGGTTGAGCCGAATAATTCTGTCGGCGAGTGGGTGATGGGGATGATCGGGCCGAGTAAACTGGCGCTGTCTCAAATGCCATAAATGGTTGACGAATAGGACGGGGGGAGCGATTGTCCTGCCGAGGAGCTATGGGGCGGAACTCTTGATGAGCCTGGTAGGGCTGACGTGGAGTACCTCGAGTGGGCTGAAGCAGCTTATTGAGCTGAGCGAGCCTTTCTGACGGGCCGAGCCGTGATGAAGAAGGAGCCTCCTGTGACGCAAGGAACGATGACTCATTCTCCTTGCAGCGTGCGTGCTCTTCCAGAAACTCAATGAGGTTCTTGAGCGTGGGCAGAGTTGCACGAGATCCGTACTTCCGCTCGAAAAGAGTGCGGAGCTCGCCTTGTAGTTTTCGCACCACCATTGACACGAAAACATAGTCAGAATCCTTCATGGGCAGATCCAGATTGCGGAGAGCGCTTTGCGCTGAGATAAGCGGAATTAAGAATGATGTGCGGATATCCGATCGCATGTGGATGTGCGGAAGGTTCATTATAATGTCCACAAACCGGTCAATGAGTACACGACGATTGTCGTAACGCTTGGTGAGAATTTCCATGGCTATGGGATAATTCTCGTTGGTAGGGTAGAGGTGTTTCACCATATCGTGTGCCTCACCCTTTAGGGCGCCTAACAAGTAATGCAGTTTGACAGCATCCGAGACTGTAGCCATCTAACTGACGAGGCTCCTAAAAACGGCAATAAATGAGGGCCATTCTTCAACGTTCGAATGAAACTCGGGTATGGGTATTTTTGGTAGAACACCAACGGGTGTACCTGGGCTGAGGGGTTGCGTCTTGTCCGGAAGAGCTGATTTTACTTTTAAATTTTCGAATGCCACTAGTATAGCATCATAATTGCTAAGTGCCGACTGAAAATTTTTTGTGTAGGTTGCCTCAGTTTCGTCGGACAAATCCTCATCGTCAAGGATCTCGTAATATACGTTCTCTAACTTAGTTTTAACGCTTTGTATGTTTGCGTAACGAGCGGTGAAGTCCGCCACAGAATAAGTTTTTCTGTCGCCTGCCTCTACCGCCGCACCGATCTCCTTTAACAGAACTATCGCCTTTACGGCCTCACGAAACATCGCGGCTTGTGATTTCGAAGGCATCTTAATTTTGTTAAAGTAGGTGGTTGATTACTAAGACAAAATACGCAACGAGTTTGAGCTGAACTATAAGAGCGGACGTACAACCAAAATAATTAATGAGACAGATGAACAGAGCTGAGACACTTGCGCGGATGAAGTAACAATGACTATGTTCAAACGGAATACGGAACTCTTAAATAAACACGAGAGAGAGAAAAAAAAAAAAATTTTTTTTTTTTAAACAACCTGTATATGAGCTGATAAACCAACGTGGAACACCCTATATGTGTACCATAAACAATAAAAGGCAGACAATAACAGGATAAAACTGTTCGGAAAACTTTTACCGTAACACAAGATTACCGTAACATAAAATATCAAAAAGGGTTGATGACCTTGTTCACTCCTATGTTATTATGCTATTCTATTTATATAATAAAATACCTATCTACTGCCTCGAACTCATAAACAACAAAGAATGCGTTTACCTAGCCGAAATCGGATCTAAATGAGCGGACAATTCAATGATGCAGATCAAGCTTTGGTAACGTAATAATACGTAAACGTAAACGTTCGTTACGTAATAACTTATGTATACGTGGGTTTTACGTATGTGCGTAACTTACGTAAATGCACGAAATAAAGCAAATTTATACTCGCACCGAAAAAATATCTCGCAAGATACCTAAACTATCTTTGACAGTGGGGAAATTACCCTACTCCGCGGGTAAAAATTGGGTAAATTGGGTCGGGTCGGGTCGGGTAAATTTGGGTTTAATAAAGAAATATAGTGGACTGTATTAAACAATTGGGCTGAATGGATGGGCCGGTTCTATACCGATAAATGGAATGTTCTAGGCGGCGGTTCTAATTACCTACCCGCAATAGGTATTCGAGACCACAAAATATTTTTTGCCGGGAAAGGGGGCAAAATATTTAACCGGGTGAAAATGGACTGTAAATCGACGGGGGCTGGTTCAAACAAAGTTACGGGCCGGCGAGGGGGAGACGGGGGGTGATATAAACCAAAAATTTTCTTGTATTGAAAATGGACTGTAGTAAATAGAAGGGGGGGGGCTGGTTCTAACGGTTCGAAGGGCCAAAATTTTTCACTACCGGCTCGAAGTGACCAAAATTTTGGTCACTACCGGCTCGAAGGTCCAAAATGTAGCCGCTGGCTACAGGAATGCAGAGATGATGAAAGAGGATAAATGGATGGGTTGACACGAGAGAATTGTGGGAAACAATGTGGGTGCACTGACCTGGTTGGAATGTTTCGATGGGCCGGCAAACGCGCTGCGTGTCGTCTCCTCTCGTTGGGCTGATTGAATTGGCGCTTTGGGCAGTGATGAGCTGGATGTCTTGGAGTAATACACAGCACTGATATGATCACAAGATACGGTAGATACGCGAGATTGTTTGTGTCGGCGGCGCGAATGTGTACACACGTGTCGTTCTCTAGACGATTCGGGCGGAACAGAATGAGACCAGCGCCCGCGCGCGCCTCGACCGGCGCGCGGCGGGGGGGGGGGGTGGTCGTTCGCGCGTGCGCGCGCGAATCACACGTCATGCTGCGCGTGAACATACAGTATATTATATGGGGTTTACAATTTACATTAGTAGTTGCAATAGTAAGCTTATTTATTTTGCAGGAACCTGTACCGGATGTTTATTTGTAATCAATATGAACGAATAACTCTCACTACGGAGACTATGCTTTTATAACGTTTTTGATTAAACTACAACACTTTTTTAACGTAAAAGGAGGCACATGTCGAGCTTTCGATGTCCTGATGATGAAGAATCCTTATGTCACTGAAAGCTCTGCCTCCTTGCACAATTTAAAAGGTGAGTCCAATCCGTCACTAAAATATTTATTTTTCATTAATACAGTGCTTTGGTTTATAACGTGACATTGGCGGAATTAAATGTGTTAGTCACAGACATTATCAGAAGTCAAAAACAAGAAAAAAAAATGTCTCCAGTCTAATTTTGAAAAAATTTCGAATTGTAAAAATTCATCAGATGTAGTGTTTATTAACAAAGAGCATCTGATGGATTATGTTCAAAGATGTTAAAGTAATTTATATGCTTCTTACAAAACACAGTAAACTCGATCAAACAAATACACAACAGCTTACATTAAAAGTAGAGTAGGTAGAGAGAGATCTATTAACAAAATTTACGATCACAGCCGCTGCAGCGCTTGTCGGTTGACTCATCCATCTCGACCGATCTACTGAAACTAAAGCTGAATGCTACAGAATCTAAGCCTGAAGCGGCTGGAACGCTGTATTGCTTGCCATTGAAAATACTGCAAATTATTAATCTTAAAACTAAAAATGCAGAATTGACTATTGGAATGACTATTTTGTATAAATTAAATTTTTACCAATATGAAAATGCAGAATTAAACTGGGATTCTGGGACAAAGTTGCCTTATAACTTACAAAAGTATTCTCAAATTATCTTTACCGTGAAATATATAAACTATTATTATATCCTTACCATGAAATTTTAAAATAGAAATGGACATACAAGGAAAAGGTCGTAGAAGGAAATGGATGTTACAAGGAATTCGGACGATGGACATTCGGGGAAGAGGACGTAACCGACCGAAACCTAAATTTTTCACACAGAATTAATATCTAGTAGAAGTATTATATTAGCGACGTGCTTCAAAACTACTACTTCTACTGAACTTCTGAAATTACACGATTAGTGAATTTTAATAAAAAATCACTACTTCATAAAACAATTAAATAGGTGTCAACATTTCGTGAGATTGAGAGGTAAACCTTTTTTTCCTGATTTTGGATTTTGTTTGTTAGGATATTTGTGTATATCACAATTAGTATCTGTCAAAAATGATTCCTAGGACTTCAACTGCTGCAAGTGTTGCAACAACCCCGTGACGTGTGTGTGTACGTGGACGTGGACCAACTGCTCCAGTTGCCGACAATTTACGAGCGACTCCGAACACGGCTAATACATTTGTTAATAGACACATTAGTCGTTAAATGCGCCGGCGCTGCTCTTAATTGCCGGCATATTGTCGCTTCTACAGCTACAGCTTGTTTGAATTCTTCTTCGACAATGGATTTCAAATGTTTCGTGTCGCTACGATTAGTTTCTGCGAGTGCGTATAAATTGTAATAGATTTTGCTTGTTGCATTTTATATTCAACACGCTGGATCTCGTATGAGAAATAAATATTTGTCAGTATTAAATAAAATAAAAAGAGATAATCTTGCAATGGAATTTACAAACAATTACACATTTACATACAAATGTGATGATGACAAAGCCAAGGTGAGCGAATCATCAAACGGTGAATCCGTGTCTTTATACTCGTATGCCTTGCCTTATATCAACAAACAATGGGAGAATTTTGAGTAAGCGACACACACAGCGGTGCTGATTAATTTACTTTCTACATACATTCCATATTTGTTTACAGCGAGAGCGAAGTCGAGTGAAAAGTAAACGTGCAAATAAGACAAAAACAAAGGTTGTTCTGTGCAATTAGCATAATGGCAACGTATGATGTGTATTGTTTTAGCGCGGGGTGACGTGCGCGGGCATTGTGCGCGCTCTAACGAGCATCAAGTGGCGCGTGCGCAGCCGGGCCCCGCGCAGCACCAGCCTTTGTCTCAGAGAGCACCCGCGCTGTGAATGTCACTACACATCACCTCCGCACTCAATGCTAATGGCCTGACATGAGCCCCCTTTACAGCTAACGATATAAAGGCAAATGAAAACCATTCAGGGTAGATTATAGCTGGATCCCTTTCATGAACCGGACAATAGTAGAACAGATAGAAGACGAATAGCCAATTACAATCGCGAGACGTCGTCGCTCTGTCTGCTTGAAGCGGTCCGGTAGGATGCACTCGATTGAGACTGAGATAACAATGTTGCAATGAGTGGATCCCATTAATTGTTTGTGTAACAAAAGCTGGACTCGAACGTATAAGAGTGGCGGAGACATTGAGGAGCATCGGGCGCGAAGACCACCGGCGTAGGCGGCGCTTTGCCGTGCGGTGGAGCATGAGCGGCGCGCCTCACTGGCTACAGACCGACAACAGCAGCTAGATACAACTTACGAACCTAGATCACGTCTGACGTTCATCTTTATGGGTTTATGGGGACTTTTTTTATGGCTTTTATGTCTAGGTAGAACTATCGATTTCCTTTGCACAAATTTTGACATCCATATCAAAATGTTCGTCGGACAATCGACTGTTGAAGAGAGCGCCCGTAGCAGCTACAGTCGCATTGTCGAAGGGCCATTCATTGCAATGCTATTGAATGCCAATCGATACTCCACTGAAGATCTCTCGTTCACGCATACTTTAACAAACAACAAACAGTGTCCGATCGCGCATCGCACCTCGCTCGCTCAACCGGCACATCATTTTTCAGCTACCCTCGCTATAACGCACCCTAATGCTAACTAACTAGAGTTCAAATTTCAGAAATCTTTGGACGGAATGAAGGCGGCATATCATAACACAAACTAATGTTATTCTTACTTAATCTTTTGTACAAGTTCAAGTTTAAATATAAGGTCTTTTATTGAAATGTTTTGCTCTGCGCTCGTAATTCGATAAAAGAGAATTCAACTTTGAATACGATTCACAATACCCGCTACCTTTTTGAAGATCAAATCGAGAAATTCCAACAAAATGCTTTTATTTGCTTTAATCTTATTTCTTTTGCATAGGTGTTTCACAATCTTAACTTTTGTAGTTGCTAATATTTTTGTTTGCCTTTGCAAGTAGAGCGCTGTAAAGTTGCTTAGCTACTTTACCACTTATTTCGCTTATTTTAAACAAATTCCTACACTAAATGCGTTATTGTTTCTGGTTATTTAAATTGCTGCCCAAATCCCAAAACGTCGGAAAACACAATCGAGCTGCTATCTTACGCTTCGTTCTCGTATCCAATATAAAACGTGATGAACAGCAGCTCACACCGTCACTCATTCAGAAACAGCGAGTTACCTCATTCTCTCGGTCCTTCATCATACGTCTCTTTCTAATATAAGATAGTAATGAAGGAGTGGGTATAAAGCTCTTGAAGACTGTTTTTGAATCGAAACCTCCATTCGAGCCCTCTGATCACGTCTGAAACGCAGTCTCATCGCAAGCTACTGCTATTTGCCAGCAATATCACAAAATTACACCTAATAACACTTCGAATCGAAAACGATTTGGACGGGCTTGAATCTTCGTTGTTTGTTGATGAGATCCGTTTTCCAATTGCGGTAGGAAGACGGAATGGTTGATTAAAGTTTTGTTTCGACCATTATCAACGTTTTGTAATGATTTCCCGTTTCGTAAATGGGGCAAGCAATTAAAATAATAGAACGGAAACAGCCGTTTTAAAAAACAGAACTTAATTAGGCTCGTCACATGTTTACATTTTAATAAACGATGTAACAGAGTCATTAAACATCGCTTAACCCGTCGCGCGGCATATTGGGCCCTCACGCTCCCGCCACTTGTTTCCGTACCTCCCGACACGAGACGGCACGAGGGTCTCTCAGACCTCATCGCACTATATCATCGCATCGGTCACGCGCGCCTCGCTCCATTTTTTCCCTTTACAAAATAGTACTACGTCAAAGAAGGGTTGGATTTTAATTACGATAGTTTTCTATTATTTTCCCCGCTGTCTTATTTTCGGAGCAAGGGTCGTGAGATGCAATAAATCCTGCTTTTTATGAGGTCACGGTTAACCCTATTGATAACGTTTATCGCACATCTGGTTGAAATGGGATGGCGATTCCTGTTTATCAGAAATTATGGGGTTCATTATTATATTGTTTCTTAACCTAACCGCAAATTAACTTGCATCATTTTCATGACCTTGTCACAGGTCGTAATCTGGTTTCTCAATGACAAGCATTTGTAACGGTTTTCCCATGAACGTCAGCTCACCTCGCCAATACTCACCATTTAGATGACAAATTAATTCGACGTGTACTTTGCGTGGAATCCCTGTTCTGCAGACAGACATCGACACACGTGATCGTGTCACACCGATGGACCCCTCGGTCCCGAACGCACCAAACGTCAAATTGTTTAGTTGAACACCCGCTTTACATTTTCACCCGATTGCCTTCGAGAAGCGTCAATTCGGATATAATTTTATTGATCACCTCGTTCACCCGCCTCTCGATGCAAAAAAGTGATCTCTACACAAAGGGTTAATTGTTGCTATTAATTCAACCATTTCTCTTTTAGGGTTTTTGACATTGCTATTGTTAGATCTTTTATTAATTCGCATGGTTGTTAAAATAAAAGGAAGTTTCTAGAATCGTTAGCTACTTTTGATCTGGTTTATAATTTTTAAAAAATACAAAAAACTTACGTACAATGCATACGTCACTACAGAGTTAAACGTGTGCATAAAAAATCGGCATATTAAAAAGTAACCGCATTTGCATATCAGATCCATTTACAAAGTGCCAAGTGTTGTAGTAAGCCGAGGCGGGGTGGGCGGGCGCGACAAGTGTTCAACTTTTGCTGATAAGGATTTACACTAGCGCGATTTCAAACAATTCAAATAATTTTGATTAATTAATTTTTATATTCTTTCTACTAACAAATTTTTTTTTTGAATTCTTGATAAATTAAGTTAGTTGAGTATTCGGGGACGTAACCCTAAAGCTACATCATAAATCGGCGTTTTTAGTATTTGTTGTTTAAATACAACATATGGTAGATAATATACCGAAATTACTAATTCCTAACTACTTGGTCTTTGAGATAGACCCCGTAACAAAAAAGGTCTAAAAGTGACAACTTTGATAGCCTTTGATAGCTTCCCTTCTTTAATTTCGAAGATGAAAAAAAAAATAAAAAATACATTTACACTCTACTTAAAGAATTCTAGACAATGACAACCAAAATTTTGAGGCATAAAAAAAAACTTTTTTTTTGCCCCGTTTTCAAGGTAGGCGCCCCTGAACATTTTTTTTATTTTGTTTTTAATTTAATATTCGGTTTTGGGTAAAAATTTTACACAACATATCAAAATTTCAGGTCTCTATCTCATTCCGTCTAAGAGCTAGAGACCCGTGACATACGGACAGACAGACGGACAGCGGAGGGCTCCGTTTTGCCCTTTGGGTACGGAACCCTAAAAATGTGAATTCACTTCTAATAAAATTATACAGATATTATATAATATATAATATTATTATACAACGTGTAACAGAAAGGTGTAACCATATTTGAAGATCCTTTTCAGTCAATGGTATAGAACAACTTTTACTATTGTAAAAACCCTGTATCTCAAAAAAAATATTTACTGTTTCATAGAAAAATGCAATGCCGCTCGGCCGAAATGTATGGAAGGGCAGATTTTTTTTTTGAGATTTCAAGTTTGTCTCCATAGTAAAAGTTGTTCTATACCATTGACTAAATATTATTAAGCTCTTCAAATATGGTTACACCTTTCTGTTACATCTTGTATACTATTATAATATACCGTAGATATTATATCTACTTTTAAAAATTATAATGTTATACCGTTGGTGTAAGCTTTAAAATATACACTAGTACACAAACTTTTGATAACTTGATATGTTGCTAGATATCTAATACGATTTTATTACTCGTAAATCATTGGATATTCACTCGTTCCATACAAACATTGCTCGATGGATCGAAAGGATTGCGCTATGAATAATTATAATTCGTTACTAGCGAAAATGGGTTCGTGTGCTTAAGCGATTAAAAATATTTGAATACGGCTTTATCCGGGTAGGTGTGGAGTGGGAGCGCGATACGCAAATACAGATGTTCAAGCTTGGGCTTAGGGAGCCGGGCAGACGGTAGTGCTTGCATCGATCGCTAGCTGCTGCCGTTGTACACAACACGTGAAATCAAAATACCGCGAATAGATGTCAAAGTTCTAAAATGTCTTCCTAAATGTGTTACTTGAATATTACTTACCTGTCTTTATAAATGCACCTACAAGTGTCAATGTCATTTAGTAACGTTGAAAAAAAAATATTTTTTCCTGTTTCCTTCTGTTCTCGAAGCCCTCGTATTTATTTATAATAAAGTTATCAAATATAATAAATCAGTAAATCTCTATAATTCTATTAATAGAGAAAACTCGTCGTGTGACTCTTGTCGTCCTCGTCAACTTCCTAGCTACATACAGGGTGTAAATTTTAAGATATTATTTATTATATTAAATATTATTTATTATACTTCTTTTTTTAAATTTCTCATTTGTGCTCAATTTTTTTAATCGCTATAGTTTGTTGGTTATAATTGTAATGTTTTTCATATTTTTCGGTTTACCAGTTTCGGAGATAAGGAGGGGGAGGACATACATATTTTCGGGGTTTTTTAAAGATTTCTCGAAACCAGTGCCAGTAAATACAGTTAAAGTATATATTTTTACAATCAACTTTTTAATAGCTACAATTTGATACCCATATTGTGTTTTTAGGATAATATTTTTTATTTTTCTCAAAAGTGAGTTCATATTTTTTTTACATATGTGGTATATGTGATATGTGGGCAAATTAATGCTATTTTTGTAAATTTCATGTCTTTATCTTTAACGGTGCTAAAGTTATGAGGCTGTGACATACAGACGGACGGACAACGGAGTCTCACCATAACCATAGTCTCACTACTTTATATTCTCGGCCATAAGGTTCCTTTTGTACCTTTTAGGTACTACGGAACCCTAAAAACAAATCAACACAAGTTATAAAATTGTATATAGGTATAAAGGGAAGCTTTATAACTTTAATAAGTCATGTCCCGATCAGTTTATCACTCAAACCTACTAATGGTTAGATAAGACAAGGACATGTAGACGCTACCGGCGCCGTTGTCTCACAGATTGATGTCCTCGGCTGTCGGTGATCGATCACACGCCACGTGCTCACTAACAGAACATTTTCACACAAAAAAGCGATTTTTTGTTGTAAAAAAGCGAAAAAATTCAACAAAAGCTCGCCCGTCGTGATAAAAATGCGTATACAGTAGATAAACAAATATTTAAGCGGGGGCGTATCGAAGCATGAAACTGACGAACAAAGGTATTAAGTAAGGATTAGGATAGGTTAACGTTATTTGATTACTTAAACACATAGGGGTATATGGGAACATTAGACGGATCCTCTTTCTTTGTACAAAGGAAGGATCCTTTGAGTTAAGAGGATTTAAAATGGTGAAGGATATGCAAACATACTTGTCTCGAATTTACGTTTTGATACAACTATTTTCGTGGTTGTGTATTCTTATTATAATGAGCTGTAACAGATTACAGCTCTTTTGAATAAGGTTTGTGTTGGTATAATATACTTTTTCCGCGTTAAGGCAAGGGTATCGGTCGGTCTTGCTCCAATGCTTTCAATTTACACTTGTCTATCCTGCTCAGTGGAAACGGGCTGCTCAGAAATCTCGCGATTTTAAAGTGTATTTATTTATTATTTTTGAATTAGAAGGTTTACATCTCATTTTGTACGACGTTTATTTTGGTAAAATTTTTATTGTTTAAAACCTAATATAACTCAAGTGAAATGATATTTAGATCATAGTTTAGGCCTGTCTTTGCTATTTTATTGGATCCAGAAAAATGCAAGTAATCGCGTATCGAACGGCATAATGAGTGAAATACGACATAATTTTTGTATCACAATTTCTTGGTCGAACATTATTTTGAAAAGGAACAAAATTGGGAGAAACACCCCTTGAAAAAAACTTTACTATCGTACTTGAAAATTAAAATTAAGATAATAAAATGTCCTTAAATGTATCCCAAAACAAAAAAAAAAAACAGTGGAGAAATGTAATTATATTTTCGTAGCAAGGTAATCTAGAATAGGCTACAGCGCTCCGAAGTCCTCACCGCTACCAGAGAATATAAAGTATTACTACGTACCGCTACGCCGAACGCCTCGCGCCTGCGCGGTGCTACGCGCGTCCCGCCTACGAGCGCTGCGATCGATATCACTACGAGAAATTGCTAGAAAAGTAGAAACAGAAACAATCGTCAATACCTTGAGCATTGATCTCTAGTTTAAGCAAGAAAGAGGAAGAAGAGCGAGAATTCGCTGGCCTGGCCACGCAAAGGTCGCAGGCGGTTAAAAGGCGACGCGAAGGAGTCGACAAATTATGATAAAAATATACTAATCACGTGTTAAGACTAACTTAAAAATAAAGTAAAGTTTTGTATAATAAGATTTTTTTTGTGTGAAGGAGTTATTTCAACGCATATCACATCTCGGAACGAAATTAGTTTACAGAATTATATTTTTTTTATAAGGTATATAAAATAACTTACAACCGGTGAATGAAACCTAGTCCCTGCTTACAACCCTTAATGAAAATATAATTAATTTCATATATTTTGCAATAATTTTCTGGTGGCTATATAATAGTTTAGGCAACAAATATAAACATAAGCAATCCGTGTTTGTTGCCCCCTTGCTATTGTACTGTAGTTCAATACGATGATCATATTTTGTCTTATGTACACATTATTGAACCGATATTGTATTTTTAGGTACCTATATCTATCTATATTATGCTAATACATGAATGATATGAAAAAGGGCAATGTAAAAAGTACAGGGAATAGAAGAGCTCGTATGACTTATGGATGCTGGATGTGGAAGAGGCGAAAGAGTTTATTTTATTTTTATTTATAACCTTTTTGCACATTTACACAAATAACAAAGACATACAAAAGAAACAATTAAAAATGGTGTACAAAGGCGGCACTTAAAGTTCATAGCAATATCTTTTAGGCAACCTCCGGAAGCAAACAGAATTATGAAACAAAAAACATAAGGAAGGTGCAAATATTAATTCGGAAATAATGAAGAGATCAAGATATATAAAATATATACCTCAATAGACTTATCTAAGAGATAAACTTACATATAACATACATGAGCGTAATATTTAAAATAAATGAATACCTTTAAAATATGTACATAAAACATACATATATAACATAAATAAACGTACAAAAATTAGAATAGGTACTGGATATTTGAGTTCTAAGACGGGTACTCTGTGGAGAAAAATTGTTAAAATTTTGACAAGATGTGTGTCAGGATCGTAGCAGGTAGAAATCTCTGCCTACCCCTCTGGGAGACAGGCGTGAATATATGATGTATGCAATGGCGTGCACAGAACTTTTTGCTGGAAAAGCAAGCAATTGGTCAAGAATAACAACAAAAAAAATATGAAAAAATTTAGATGACCAATTGCTTGCTTTTCCAGCAAAAAGTTCTGTGCACGCCACTAGATGTATGTGACATAATGGATCTATTAACCTTTCATAAGTTCACGTGGCTGTTTATTAATTAAAAGGCAGTATTTATATGTTTAACATTAATTGTCAGTTATCCTTGACAAATCGACTTTGAATTTATGACATTTTTGGTAAACTTTCTCGCATTGCCAATTGCATTTTTCAAAAAATTCAAGTACTGGTCTAAAATGTATTGTAGGTACAATATTGTACTACTGTTTTTAATGTTTAAATTATATTTTTTGTGAATGGTACTAAAAGTCCTAGTCCTAGCCTCGAATACTTGCTTCCCCCCCCTCCCCTTTGTTACGCCAATGGTTTCTCGTATCCTATCATTCCGACGGTTGATTAAAAAAAACTGGACGACGCTCATAAACGGCAACCCTTTGAAAGCCATCGCTGTTCTTCAGCGAGCACATTAAACAGCGGATTAACTTGTAGTCACACGTCACACAGGACAATAAAAAACGGAATATTCGGCTAAATCTGTAAAATATGGAGCGATAAGGCACCGGCATTAATCATTAGACGCGCGTGAAATCAAATTACTGTTTACCAGTCGCCGGCGAGGCGAAAGGGTTGCGAGTCCTACCAACCCTCGAACAATGTGTCTGTTTCTCTTTCTAGCATACGAGAAAATATGCGAGATTGACAGAGAGAACAAGTACAATGGTCATGTACCTATTCAATTCACCGCAAATCAAGAATTGTGCAAATCGAAAATGCAAACAAATCTACTCATGAAATTGGTTTTGTGTAGGCGATAAAATATAGTTATATCTGGTAATGAAAATGTTACAGACTTTATTTATCCCTTTTGAATAGTAAAAGTTTAGGGAGCGTGAGAATTATCTTTAGTTAGAATATTTTGTAATAGCGTGAGAACTTTCTTTAGTTGGAATATATTGTAATCATCTAAGTAAGTACATGAATTTGACTGCAGTTGAATGAATATTTTTAAGAAACTACCGCGCAATGGGCCGTTTATTGTTTCCTTATAAAAACGAATTTTTGCTTCGTGCTCCAAAGCTTCATTCCAGAATAAAATTTCTAATCTTTAGTTAGATTGACGGTGTAATAACTGCGCTACCGGTTGTTCACAATAGTTTAAATAAAATTCAGAAAACGATGCGTTCGTGCACGTCAAACTTTTAATCCCGGGATTGACTTTTGTCCGTCCCGTGCTTTTAATTAGGGCGAGTGGTCCGTCGTGGAGGCGGCATCGGTACTACAATAGGTCTGGAGCTGGTGATTGACACAAATTACCTCTAATCGAGGGCTCCGCACACACGGCGGAGAGATCTATAAATTCGACCCTATTGTTGCGTCCGGAATGACGGAATGACGCCTTCTGCGCAATTTGCAGCTTTTTCAATTACGAGTAGATTGCTGAACTGGATGTAGGTTAGTCATTTCGTGATTCCACAATTAATTTTTATTAATATTTTTACTCCATTTTGCTCCAAAGGGTCCTTCCAACATAGTTCAAATTTGAAGGTTACGATTGTTGGCACTTGATGGAATTTACTACACATTATGTTTAAAAAACGCTTGTACTTATCCATATATAATTCAATTAAGTTATATCCCGTTAGCTTTTTCCTTAACCTCTCGTTTGCCTAGTCAGGGATCTGATCGAGAGATACAATTGATTCAGTTGATATATTTTTTATGCAGGCATGCCAGAAGTTAGAAAAGGCTGAACGTGTTTGTGTAAATCGAAAAGAGCATTGTGCTCGATTTAAAATTAAATTTAATTGTATTTTAATCCGAGCGATAAACGTCAATCAAGTTTTACTCCCGGACACTGCGATACGTGTATCAGCAACGTCGCACCCCCAACGACATTTAAAGGGATTTCGAGCAAAGGGGTGAAATTAAAATGTCAAAATAGTAGCCGAGTTCGAGGTATTTGTCTCCAGCTTTGTCAGCGAACATTGTGCCTTTTCATTCTCAAAAGCTTACACGAAAAACGATACCGTTTAAGCTCTTTATTCATTTCAAAGTTCATGCTTTGAAACTTCAATAGGTCTGTTTGGAAAACATTTTTAAGACGGTTACGTGTAGGTAGTTTCCGCCTCTTTCAATCAAAAATAAAGCAAACAAATCATAAAAGAGTTTATGTTTTTATACTTAGCTATTTATAACATGTGTGATATTTTTTAATAATTCTCGAGTGCGTTTTTCTCGATGCTAAATAATAGAAAGCATTCCTTAGATTCTCTTTTAGCATTGTGTTCTCTGCATTTATTTGTTTGGGCGTTGAAAGGGCCGGAGTGGGCGCTGCGAGGGTTCGAAGGGCAGCACAAATAAATAATTACACGCATTCTGCAGATACTTGCCCCCGAGCGATGCGTGGTGGGGCGCTGTTAGGGCTCGCTTTCAGCCCGAGGGTGGGACAACGGCTACTGAAGCTAGTTTATTGTCAGGTAAAACAAATGACCTGGAATTTTAGATCGTCTGAGAGACTCGATCTGGATTTTTATATTTATTCATTCGTTTACAAGGTTCTTACTTAGTTTTGGAGTATCTGAAGATTCAGTTTTAAATGTTATTGGTTCATAAACAATTGTATATGTCGTCGCCTCGTCGGCATATCGTAGAATTGAGCATATCATGATGTGCCTTTGCAGATCATATTTCTGTTAAAACTAGGAGGGTCGCCCCGCTCTGCTCCGCTTCGCTCGGCTCCCCAAATTTATTTACATGTAAACCTAACACGCTCCGCTCGTCATCACACCTATTTTTGGCCTTTAGTGAAAGATTTTAGATTTCATACTTCACGATCTGCCTAGCTCTACGGTCTGCTCATATACAACGTGTAACAGAAAGGCGTAACCATATTTAAAGAGCTTATTCAGTCAATGTTATAGATCAACTTTTTCTATGGAACCAACAGTGAAATCTCAAAAAAAAATCTGTTCTTTCATACATTTCGGCCGAGTGGCATTGCATTTTTCTATGAAACAGTAAATTGTTTTTTTCGATATACAGGGTCTGTTCCATAGTAAAAGTTGTTCAATACCATTGACTGAAGAAGCTCTTCAAATATGGTTGCACCTTTCTGTTACACGTTGTATAAAAATATATCGTAGAGCCTAGCTACTCCATGAAGCTTCTCTGCCAATCCTATTGACTAAGCGGCCTAGTACTAATATAAAAATACGTCACGTTTATTATTGGACATGTTAATTGAAGGGTACAGCTAAAATAAACGTACTTATGTGCGACGTGACGCGATTTAGTGTATCAATTAGAGTTATTTGTACGGGCAACGCAGCGTGGCGCGGCGGCGCTCGGCGGGAGTTCGCTGCGGCCCTGTGCACCCTGGGCTCGCATTATTGCATATTCTGACAAATTGACTACCGTCATTTTGGCACAAAAAATGTCGCAGATGTCATTGTTTTTGTTTCTACGTGTGGAGCCCTACTGAAAAATTGAAAGCATCTTTAGAGCAATAAATCACTGTATCTTGATACAAAACAAAAAGTAAAATAAGGACTACTACGAATTTGCAGATAAATCACGAATGGGAATGACATATTTTGTTAGCAGTTTCTTAGTATGAGCTTTTGTTTTGTTTGTTATTGTCGATACTTTTGTTTTTAATTGAAACAAAACTTTCTATAACTTGTAAAAGGTTTTCAAAATAAACGTATAATTACTTCCGTGAATTTCGTTATTTGATGTAACAAAATGTGAACACAATGAGCTCTTTATAGCCAGCAATCACCTATAGAGCAGAGCAATTACAATTT
Source organism: Ypsolopha sequella (assembly GCA_934047225.1). Taxonomy (NCBI): domain Eukaryota; kingdom Metazoa; phylum Arthropoda; class Insecta; order Lepidoptera; family Ypsolophidae; genus Ypsolopha; species Ypsolopha sequella. The sequence goes on from OW203992.1 coordinate 13,973,920, forward strand.
AGTTCGTAGTCGCGGCTACCTGCGGCGCGGCTCTACATAATTACAACCTGGCGACCTTCCCTGAGCTTTTGAAAACGATAACGCGGAAGCTGCTCCGTTAACTTAAAAAACTAAGTAAGTATTGTTACTGTAATGCATTTGCGAGTAAATATTGTTATGGCACAAAGCGGGCCCCTGCAACCCTTAAATTCGGTCCGCGGGGTGCCATTACAGTCGCTCAAAGAGTTGGGTGTCGCCGGGAGCGGAGACGACTTTGTAAATCTAATTAAAATATCAATATGTTAGCCCAGTCCGCGTCGACAATTCGATTTCACGCCTCGCGCCCTCGCCATTGCACTATTCTGTTAACTTATATTCAAATGATATTTTATTGTTTGAGTCCATAGAGTTAGGATAGGTCTTGTCTTTGCCCTAATATAGTACGAAATTGATAACATTTTTTAAGATAAAATTTTAAATTTACAGTCTCTGTAAACATTATTAGGTAGGACAGTAATCATCATCATCATTAAGAGGATAGTTTCCGCAAAACCATAAATTATTCTTCCTGGTTTGAAGAATCTAGCAATACTACGTAAAAAAGAAAAAAATGTAATTCTTCCGGGAATATAATACACACTTATATCGAAACAGAGTCCTCAGAAGCCATTTCAATATTGATAAATAAAATACCAAAGATGGCTCTAAAAAAAAGTTTTCATGTCGAGGTTTAAGATTATTAGAGCAAAACCCGTTTACATTATTTATGGATTAAATTCTGTACAAACTTTATAAAACTTCTAACAGGGCAGATATTTCATAGCACCATCATGGTTTTTTTAAATAATAAAATTAGTGAAAAAAGTTGTCATTTTGACTTTTTTCCAGGATCCGTCCCTCTCGCACTGCGAGTCTTTCTGCATGGAGAAACAGAGTAGTATGCAAGCAGAACCTATCCTCTTAACTACCTGACGTCGCGTCGGTCTCAGATACTCCAGCGGCTTTTATTTTACAATTTCTTCGGGCAACCGTAAGCCATAGGAATCTCTGCGTATAGACGCCTTGCAATAATTTGCAACCACTTGTCAGATGTATACTTGCGCGAATCCGCTGTAGGTGATTAAGGTGATTACCCACGCCAACGGCCTTGAGCAATCGGCCTCACCTCCGGGGAGTTACAGGCGCTGCTCCCCGCATGCCTCTGCGCAGACGCCCCGCGCCCCTCTACAAAGATCGCTAGCGTCGCAATGATTCACACCTCGTAGCGAGGTAGAAATAAATTTATGTAGCATTGTTTTATGCGTAAACCTATAACTATAACTTTTGAAGCTCAATAGGCAGTGGTGCTGTAACAGAGAGATGTGAACATTCTGTACCTACTACTACACGGTGATATTTTGGTTTTTGAAAACAAACTAGTGATTATAGTAATCGCGAACTAGTGGTGATAGTACTGAAATCGCGAAAATATATAAAACATATACAACAAAATCGGTTATGTGAGGATACCCGAAAGTGACCAAGTTGATATTGGGGTCAGACCTCTATAAATCTTGGGCTTGAGCGGTAACAGACGAGCGTCACTTTGCAGTTGGTAACCGTCAACAGTAGGCCCACCATGAGTTTGGCACTCGATGTACGTTAGCGACTGCGTAAAATATAATGTATTGGAAATTCTGGTTCCTCTCGTATACCGCTAGAACCGCTAAACTCATACAAATGTTTTACGCTGTCGCTAACGTGTATCGAGTGCCAAACTCATGGTAGGCCAGAGGCACAGTATTATACTGTGCCAGAGGATTGAGGTAACTTTAGACGTCGAACCTTGTCGGAGGTAACCGTCTAATGATGGTAGCGTCAGCCCGTCGTCGGTTGCAGTCAAACAATTTTTCATAAAAAGTTTCTGTTTTTATATTTGAATGATTTTTAAACGATAATGACGAAAAAAAATATATATTGATAAAATATAATTTTGTTACAATTTTTGTTAATTTCGGTGCTTTTAGAGACTTGAGTGGTATGTATCGGTTATTTGCGGATCTCATAATAAAACCGATAGTATGTAATATATTTGGGTACTCAAAAACGGTTTCAATGATGTTGATGCAACTTTTAGATTTTATTTTTATGAAGATTGTATTCGCACGTAAAATAAACAAAACATATATTTTTTAATCTGTAAATTTTAATTATGTTACGTAATCTGTACCACAGTTTCACCTCGCTAACACTTGTAAGCTCTAATCTGCAGGTAAATCCTCAATTTGGTAAATATATGTATATATTTTCTTGATCATGAGTCTTCTGCTTTTTATTTGTTCTTCACTTGAGATAAGTTAAATTTTTTGTTGTGCTCTTTGTTCTTCATTTTCTTGTTCTGTACTTTGTTTATTTCATTGTTCTGTACTGCGGTCTTCATTTTCTTGTTCTATTATATTGTTATATATTTTCTGTGTGTTTTCGTTTTTGTAATTTTCTTTTTTCCTTTTGTTACTTTTTTTGTTGTGCACTTTGTTTTTCATTTTATTGTTCTGTACTGTGGTTTTCATTTTCTTGTTTTATATTTTGTAATACATTTGCTGTAAATTAAAACGAATCTACCAGAATCGAGTCTTTAATCGTCTTTTGTTCAGAGGCTGTCGGATCATTGTCTTTGCCGTTCATTTCTAATGCAATGAATGAGCCTGGAGATGGTGGTGGTCCAAAAGATATTTTTCTCTGAAAAACATAATAAATAAGTTTGAATTTACCTAAGTACACAGTATAATTTTTAACCTACTATAAATTATAAAATAATGCAAACCCATTAAAGAAAAATACTCAAGTTTCACAAACAAATATAAAACATAATATTAATTCCTAAATATTTACCTAAATTCAAGGATATTACCACGTTATAAAAAAAGATTGGTAAATTCTCGAACCTACCGGAATCGACTCTTCGATAGTCTTTTGTGCAGACATTGTTGGATCATTGTCTTTGCCTTCCATTTCTGAAGCAATGAATGAGCTTAGAGATTGTGGTGATCCAGACGATGCTTTTCTCTAAGAAACATAACAAATAACGCTGAATATGTTTTAATACGGAATATAATTTTTAACGTACTAGGCTGTCGGGTGACAGTTGGTAACCCTATGTCATTAAATAACAAGATGTGACCAATTCGTAGTGGTGTAGAAAAAAAACTACACCAAAATAAACAGGGTTGGCTCGACGCAACCTGAAAAATTTTGTAAAGTCAGCAAAAGCAGCACAATTTTATTGATTAAAAAAAATCACATCATCAAGTATATATCATCGACAGAGCGTATAAAAGGTGCTAAAGAAAGCTTTTTTTCATATAAAAAGATATTCGATAAAATCAGGCTGATATTAGTACCAACATAGGACATGCAAACCTTATTTTTAAGCACCTTGTGATACGCTATACCGAACATAGTTCTTGCTACTTATTGACGTAATTTTTTGTCAGAAAATTTGCGTTGTTTTTGCTGACTGTATAAAACGCTCTAGGTTGCGCCTAGCCAACCCGGTTTATTTTGATGTAGTTTTTTTTCTACATCACTACGAGTTGGTCACATCTTGTTACTCGATGAGATAGTGTTCCCGACTGTATTCTGACTAGAGTTTTGACCCGGGAATTCTCGTCCCGGGATTTCCCGGGAATTTGACTTTTCTCGATCTCGAGAAATTCAGCTCGAGAAAAGTCGAGACAGCGAGACATTATGATTTTAGAATAAAGCTATAAAAAATACCTAGATATCGGCAATTTTGCCCTTTGACTCTTTGTCTTTTGCCACGCGATGGCGGCATCCTTTGACAGGGCGGCAGGTGGCTGTCGGTGTCATTTGATACTGACAAGAGTTCTTTAAAAAATGTAACACTGCAAAAGCATGTAAAAGCCGAGTTTGGTGTAGAACTAGGTAGAATTCCATGTTAACGATGATTGAGCGTTCCTTGAAATGAAAAAAATGCCATTAAAAAATCTTTGATTGATTTAGATAGCTCAAACCTATGGAAATATTGCTGTGCTACAAAAACTGCAAACGATATTGACGCTAACAAAACTTGCAGTGGAAGCATTAAGGGGCTATACCGTGAAAATTTTTGACACTTTTTGAAGTTATTTATCTGCTCTTTTAATGAAGTTCCAAGTAAAATAAATTAGTATAACAATTTTGGGACCTTTTACTAGATTTTGGTCTATCAGAAACGCGATAGGAGGAATTTCATTCGATAGAAATAATTATTGAAATCAGGTCTAAATTTACACTTTTTTTGATATTCTGACAAATTAGGATAGCATACAGGCTTGAAAAATAATTATTTAGATGGGTTTTAACTACACCTAAATTACTGGTTATGGAATTTTTTGTAGCTATTTTAGTTAATTTTGCATTAATTTAAAACCGACTTTTTGACAATTTTCCCCGATTCCGTCCCTTTCGCACTGCGGGTCTTTCTGCCTGGAGTAACGGGGACCTTTGCTAGCATGGTATATCACCTTAAGTAGACAAGATGCCAATTTGCTAACGGCAGAGGCTATAATCGATGTGTTGCTGAAAAAATTGGAGAGTATGAACGATCCTTTGGCTCTCAAATTAGTTATTTCACTTAAACTGAAAATAACAGATCGCCGTAATACATCTTTAATATCGCTGCTGAACTATCTACACAGCCCCGAAAATTTCATGCACAAAAAAAGTAATTATTTTATTGGTAACAGCAAAACATTTTTGATTGGATATGCTGAAGACGTATTTAATCGTCTTTACCCCACCGTCACAACATTTTCGACCAATGATGATCCAGAAGTCGTCCAAGTGAGCGTAAGCCAATCAGAACCCGACATTTTTGAAACTCAGTTAGAGAATGCTATCAGAAGTATTTTGAGCAATGAAGAGTCTGCCGCCGTAGCGCTCTCAAAATCAATCGTAAAAAAAGAGTTTTTACTATTTGAAAAATCTGGCAAAAGGTCCCCAAATTTGGAAACCTTATACAAAGCATCACTTTCAGTCAAGCCAACTTTAACTGAAAATGAACGAGTCTTTTCAATGGCGGGAAATGTGGTCACTAAAATACAATACATAAATAAAATAAATAAAGAAGTTATGTGGATTGTTTTTAGAGATTTTTGATTATTTGATTGAGACAGAAGGTTTAATTATTATTTTATTTCTTATAATATTTTATTGATTAAAAATAACTGTTTTTGATAATGTAAGTAATGTTTTTTTAACAATTTCTGTTTCAAAAATATCTGTTTTTATTGAAGTAATTTGAGAGACGTGGTTGATTTTTGTTCTTTTTGGTAAAAAAAATGTACATTACCGGCATTTTTATTTATTTAACTAAAATAAAGTAGTAAATACAAATTTCTCGATTTCCCGGGACGACCCGAGAAATCGAGGTCGAGAATTCTCGAGACCCGAGAAATAAAAAACCTCGAGAAATCATAATCCCTAATTCTGACAGTCTACTATTCTATACCATAAATTGCCACCGAATGACGTTAGCGTCAGCCGTCGGTTGCAGTCGACCATACAACGCTGACAATACCATCAATCGAGTACAGTCGGCGCTGTTTGGCAGCGTCAGCGCGTCGAATGCAACCAATAGCTGACGCTCACTTCCATTGTTCGATGGTAGTCGATGGCTACGATGGCTATCACCAACATGGTTCGATATGTGCAGTTACCTACCGTTGTCTACGGCTACCGTTTTGAAAGTGATGTTCGTTTGTTGGCACCCTAAATATTTACAAAATTTCAATGACATTACATAATTTCAATGACAATGATATTTGATAGGTGGTAGAGCTGATGCCGGGCTCGACTGTGGAGGTACCACCATCTTATTTGGAGACCCCCTCGAAGTAATTCTGAGGAGAGTAAGAGGACAGCTCACAGGCAAAAAACCAGGAGACCCACCATGCCTAGGACCGATGGATTGCGGTATATCCATCCCTTATAGCCGGGCCTTATATGGAACAGACTGGTAACGGGCAGCGGCGTCACTGGTGCGAGGGTTCCGGCACCGCGCTCATCAACCCGCCTGCCCAGCGTGTGTGAGTATGGACAATTCTTCCAGGATGACCACCGGGAATGACAAAGTCCTGAAACGGCTTATGTCCAGCAGTGGACGAACGAGGCTGATGGATGGATGGAATGACATTACAGGTTACATGCACAGATTATTTTGAATTAATATATTGTCAGGTATTGGTCTTTTTTGCAGATTTTGTCGGATTATTTTCTTTGCCTTCTGTTTCTGGTGGTCTCTTTTTAGATGCCCCTGAAATAATATATCAACTATATGTATTATACCTACAATTCTAGTTATTCAACTATCTCTACATAATATTACAGGTATAAATACCACGGCTTATATTTTTCTGAAATGAACTAAAACAAGTATTTCAAATAGTGCTCCGGTCCAAAAAAACAGGTCGGAAGCGGAGCTAAACCATATACATAGTCCGAGCCTTGATACTTGGGTAGTTTATTTAGCTGGATAGAAGTAAAAACAAAATTTTGAGCAACGTTTTTTGCGTGAATTGTTGCTTTAGCTGTTTATAATAATAATTATACCTATATATTGTCACGATAGGAATCCCCGAGGGGGCTTTGGAGGTGTTTCGAGTGTCTCCGCATTCGGTACACCCGCGTTTCACCAACGATAAGTATGTCCCAACGTGGTTGGTGGTGACTTCGGGCACAAAACATTCAGCAAGTAGTAAGTATTAGTAAATACTATGCACAAAAATTCCGAAAAACTCCTTGGTGCATGCCCAACCGAGGCTTGAACCTGGATCTCAAAATTGAGAGGCCTGCGTTCTACCCATGAGCTACTATAATTGTTACCAGTAATTATTCATATCTACTCTACTATGGATAATGATTGTGTAGGTAGATTATGTTAGGTACTTACTTACTTTACTGCATTAATTTTCAAAGCTTTTGTAGCCGCTTCTTTATTGTTTTAGGTTTTCGTGGCATTTTTCTCAATCACATTATATATTTATAATTTTTCTAAAAAAAGTTCCTTGCTAACTCGTCAAACTTCTAGTATATTATAGCGTCCACGCGCGAACTTTACAGCACAATGTATCCTCTAAATAACTAAGTCCATTGCCGAAAGTACTATCTGAACGCACACAAATAAAAATTCTTATAAATATTTTCGCAAACATGTCATCAGACGCCAGGGTGCGGTACGTGGCAACAAGTGACACAGCCTCCCCGTCTGAACGCCACTGCATGACTGATGCCTGCGCCCGCGCAGAGCACCTCTTAGCCTTTGACCTTGAAATCTTACATATTTCGATATTTTTAATAGGAAAAGTTACTGGATATACTTGAGATATGTTGCATTTAAAGTTCAACAGATTCTTAATTTTTTGGCGTGTAAATATTCCCAAACGTCATAGCAGATTAGGAGGAGTAGGGAATTTAAGCCAAAAAAACATCATACAGTTGTTATTTTTTTTAATATAGAAGTTTTGATCGTACGAAACCAAAATTTGTTGCAAATATTTTTAAAGAGTTATTGATTCATATATATTTTTTTCAAGCCATTTGGTCCAGCCGTAAACGAGGAGTAGGCTTTAGAAAGTACCCATCTGGCTGTATTTCAAGGATCAAGCGCCTTAAAAAAAGGTTGCAAGTCGGCATTTTCTCTATGTAAATCTCATGGGTTTTTACCTCATATTGAACTTACAATTGAGAAGTGATTTTTGTTTTGTGTTTATTGTTACTCAATTATTTACGTAACATTGTATTTTATTGTTTTTACATATCTCTTGCTCTGTAAGTACACCCTTACACCCCTGAATGCCGGGGTGTATGACTATCATTACAGCATAGGTTTTGGAATTTAAAAAAAGAACTGTCATACTCATACTGCACGAAGAATATTTTTAAAAAGTTAATATTTTTTTTCTCGGTATCGATTAATTACTCGAATCGAATCTAGACAATTTATTTTATAAAGATTTTATTTTAAATATGGAACTATTTGTTTCCACATCGTATGTTAGATGGAATCGATTTAAAAATCAAACTGGCCAGCAAGATTTAACGCGCTTGCGTGCGTGAAAAAAAAAAGGCAGTCTACTAGTAGGCGCGAAAGCATCGCGAAAGTAATTAATTTTCTTGTTTGAGTTCTTTTTCAAAAGTTTTAAACACGTCTAGTGACGAAGACATAGATCTAACGCCCGATTTTATTAAAGAAAGGGCAAAAACAGTTGTCGAAAATACATTACCGCCGTTAATTTTAATTAAATACACATTTTTTTCTTAATAAATGTTCATTGAAACCTGCTGTCTTGTTGTTTACTTACCTCACAATCGATATGTAAAGCAGAGTATTTATCTCGGGCGTAAGCATCAATTGCATACTCGGGTTAATTAGCGCCTTCGCTTCGCTCAGGCGCCAAAAACCTCGTATGCAATTGATGTCATACAGCCCTTGGTTAATAATCTACTATTAATTAAACGATATGGATCTTGAAATATGTACATGTATAAAAATAATATTTGTTTTAACTAGTTACTAAGGTTTTGGACATTTGATAAGCGGTCTCTATTACCGCAGGTAGGTGGTTATGTGACAAAAATAGGAGGTCGGTAGTTAAGGGTTAACATTCATACCGCGACCATGACTGTCAATCTGGAAATTCTGGAAAATATAACACCTAAACACTGTGATTTCCCGTACTCCTAACAAAATTATTGAAATCCTTTGAAGTCTTACATGATATGAGACTAGAGTTCAAGGTGTTGCGCGGTTCGGTTTTCATGGCGAAAGTAAACAATAATAACAACAGCTAACAATTATACAATAAAACTGAACCCGAAAACATGATTTTCACAGGTAATTTCTGCTAAATACATTTTAACTAATGCTATCCCATTGAAATATATTTTATCACACATTAACTAGAATTATCAGCTGTCGATGAAGTCTAAACCTTCAAATCTTAAACTGGTTAAGTACGTAAGAAGGTTTCTTTCAACCGGAGTTTTTTATAATAGGGATACACATTTTGCATTTCAAAGATTATCGATGTATAATTGTCATTGTCGATAAGTTTTAAAAACAAAAATATACTAACAACGCGTGCGTTAACACTGGAATAATATTTCAAAATACGTAGTCCATATACTTCTACAACAATCTGACCAAATAAACTTGTACGTTTTACCGTCTTTAGCCACTTTTTCAAGGTCTTTTATGGGGACCTCCCTTGGGTTTGAATTTTTATTTTATTTTATTATTTGCCGTGAGTAACACGTATTTTGTGAAAATTTCAACTGGCTACCTATAACGGATGAAGCTGTGGTGTAGACCCCTATGACAGACGGACAGACAGACAGACAGACAGTGGCTTAGTAGTACGGTTTGGAACCCTTTGGGTACAAAAAAGACCTGCTTACAATTTTAGTATCTTGATCATGTATGTCCCAAGGCGTTACTTATTTTGGATTTCTTTCGAATATTGATATAAAATAAGATGATACTCGTACCGTAAATTATCACAAATTTTCGATAGGGGCTTTATCGAAATAAATGTTTACAACCCTTAGTCGCTGCAATGCAACTATGAAATATGAGCGCGAATTGGTTTCATTTTTGAATTTGCCTACACTTGTAAGTATTATATTAAAAATACGCATAAATCCTCTATACTCTTTGCATCATCGATCTCGACATTTCACAATTGTCGTTTCACTTAGGAAGTCGTATAACATGTGAATGATGTTTGAATAGAATTATTTCTGCGAAGGAGTATCAATTATCCGCCCGTCGTGATATGTTTTGGACAACAATAAAGTCAACGACTCCTCTATGAAAATGTCATCTATCCTCAGCCAGCGCGTGAAAGGAGAGCTCTGTCGACGCGCACCCGAAGTGCCCTTATTTTTTCTGCCCATAAAAGATCCAGGTAGCAATGCAAACATTTACAAAAAGGTGACGTATCAATCGATTTTTTTCCTTGATGTCACAAATTCGCACAAATCAAACACTGAAGTGTTAAAAATTGAGTAGCACAAAGAGTATTCGAGGTCGCACAGTAGGGAGCGCAGGAGTCGGCTTTGAGCGATGGAATCATTAGTAATGTCGGCGATGCCGTCGTCTGTCTGTAGAATCGTTTCTATTTCTATCCAAACATCTCGCTATAGCTTACAAGAAGGCAAACACGTAAACAACTCTTCGTGATTTATGGCTGCCCTTTTGCGACTAATTCCAAGGAATTATTTTGTCAGTTTCACAGTCATTTATTTATTTCCTTGTAGGCATGTTATTTTGGAAATTATACCGATACAAAATATGTCAAACTTAAAAAAAGTAGAAATTAGTAGAATAAGTAAAAAACCATTTCGTTTGGACTTGGTTTTCGTTGTCACTGAAAGGCATGAAATAAAAATTAAATAATTAAAACAATTGAAAATACGAGTGCAGTTAGAAAAAGTAAACTGAAAAGATCAAAACAAGTTGAATTTGTTAGTACGAGTACAAGATATTGGAGAAATTGTCATGTCATGTCAATGTCATTGACTATGAGATAAGTACTTAGTCAAAAATGGGTCATTTGTCCAGAGGAGGAAACGAGAAACCCATCCAAACTACGTAAGTACTTACACGTCTTGTAATGTATTTTTGTTGGTAGTACAGTTTTCACTGCAGTCAGGGGACAGTTTTGTTTAGAGTACATATTTCTAATAGTCCCCGACTGTGGTAACCTTTGTAAACGTGTATACATATTACAAGTGGTAGAGCTGATGCCAGGCTCAACTGTGGAGGTACCACCATCTTACTTGGAGACCCCCTCGAAGTTTTTCGGGGGAGAGTAAGAGGACAGCTCACAGGCAAAAAACCAGGAGGCCCATCATGCCTGGGGCCGATGGATGGCGGTATATCCATCCCCAATAGCCGGGCCTTATATGGAACAGACTGGTGACGGGCAGCGGCGTCACTGGTGCGAGGGTTCCGGCACCATGCTCACCAACCCGCCTACCCAGCGTGTGTGAGTATAGGCAATTCTTCCAGGATGACCGCCGGGAGTGGCAGAGTCCTGGAATGGCTTATGTCCAGCAGTGGACGAACTAGGCTGATGGATGATACATATTAAATACAACATACGTGGGATATTCGGAAAATTTTGCGTATGTATGAAAAGTATGTCAAGTAAAGCGTTTCTCCAATATCTTGTACGTCCTAACAAATATAACTTGTTTTGAGCTTTTTAGTTTACTTTTTATAACGGTAGTCGTGATCTTTTTCTAGATGTACATCTTTTCAAAATCTGTGAATGCAGATGGAACTAACTCAAAACTAATGTTTTCCAATATTTTGGTAGTTGTCCTTACTGCTTTGTCTCAAATTTTTAACTTGTTTATCTACGAGTACAACAAAAAAACCGGTCAAGTGCGAGTAGAAGTTAATCTAAACAAAAAACAAAGTTATCAATTAGTACAAAATGTATTAAACAGAACTGTAAAATTAAGTTGGTCAAGTATTATTCAATATAGATTTCAAATGATTTGGGATTTATTTATCCACTTTTGCAAAAAGGCCTGCTTTCCTATAGGTTTTGATAATAATCAGAGACAGTGGGTGAAAACTCCAAAATTAAACTGTTCGAATATTTGGGTACGTAACCTTTAATCTACAGAATAAATTCGGTGTTTTCCAAAATATTACTAGTTTAGTTGTTGAGATAAACGCCGTAACAATAATTGTCTAAAACTGACAACCATTTTGGCCCCCGATATTTTAATTTTTGGAGATAAAAAAAATATAAGTACATGTGAAAGTAATAAATTAGGTTGGTATTAATAACTATTATTCGTAAATATTAAGGCACATCACTAGGTGAATGCATTGACCTGCTATATGTCAATGGGTGAATGTGATAACATCTGGTAGAATATTTTTTTTCACCAGCTATTATTAATCATTTTCTTACGGTTTTGGTAAATCAATAAAAGACACAGAAATTGCATGATTTATTGTTTTTAGATTGGTTCATAATGAAATGATTAAGATAACGAGATACCTTCTTTAAAAGTTTAACAAATCTTTAGAATGAACATACTAGCAATACAGTAATTAATTAATAATTCATAATAATGTAGTTTTAAACAAACTGAAATTTTAATTTCAAATTGAACCCACAAAGTAAACAAATTAGCAACAACAATTAAAATACAAACAATGCTATTTAACTTTCGGAATAAATTGAGAGTCATCACAATTTTTTATTAAAATAAGCTGGTCAAGTGCGAGTAAGTCTTGCGACCTAAGATTTCTAGTATTAAAATAAGTTATTACACCTAAATGAAATTTTATCAATTAGAAATACCAAATTTCCAACTAGTATACTTAGTTTATCAAATAGACCCCGTCACAAAAATGGTCTAAGACTGACAACTTTAATAGTCCGCCATTTCCCTGTTTTTAAAGATAAAAGAAATAAAAATATATTTGTACTCTACCTAAACAATAATGACACACCACATACCAGGGTAAGAAAAATATATATTTTTCAGCTCCTTTTTCATGTATGTAATATTAAATTTCTCATTTATTTGAAATCTGTAACTCAATTCTGTCTAGGAGCTACAGACAGACCCGTGAAATATGGACGAAAGGATAGCAGAGTGATATTAATAGGGCTTCGTTTTGCCCTTTGGGTACAGATTACAAAACTCTAAAAAACAGGTAAAATTCTTTATGAAAGTAGATGTCACTTAACTGAACATACAAAATAATGAAACTGCGAAAAACAATATCACATATCACGTAATTTAAATCATGAGTAAACTCTTACAAACTTAAAAACAAATAAAACCGGCTAAGAGCGAGTCGGACTTGCGCACAAAGTGTTCCGTAGCAGTACAAAATATGGGTACGGGAGTCTAAAAAACAATTTGGTAAATAACAACAATATAGATGCCATAACAACACCAAAGCGCTAAAACAATCCGGAACCCTCTGAGTATGTACCAACAATGTGACCAAATTTTAAACTTGCATGTATTAGTTAAAACAAATAACGTTGAAAATGCTACTTTTTCGAGGTTTCTTGCACACTTCGGGTACGGGACCCTAAAAATAAATCAACAAAACTGTTTTCAGAAGGATGTATTAAAAGAAGATGGTACTTACTTTAAACTGTTAAATCACATACATAACATAAGAATAAACTTTCACAGACATAAATAACCTTTGGAATTATTTGAAAGTTGACACAAATTTAGGGAACGCCTACAAACTAAATATTATTTGTTTGAAAGATATAGTGATATTACAAAATTATAGTAAAACAACAAAATTTTCTCAAGATATTGTTTTATAGTAATATTGTATATTTCGTACCCTAACGGGCCCAGCATCAGTTGAGTGAGTTCGAAAAAATTGACAAGTACAAAAATTTACCTGAAATATGTCTTATGACAATTTTATTGTGTTATTTATTATCACTATATATCCTTAAAACAAAGACCTACGAAGAGCTTTTACAGCATATTTATTTGCTACAATACAAAATAAAGTGCGCTAATAATGTTTTAAATCATCTTCAGAAATCTCTGGGTCAATCAAAAACATGGAAGCTTTGTGAATCAGACTATACCCCAAGCCAGAAATCGAGAGTATCGTTTGACGTTTACTGTGATACCAGATGACGAAGAAAAATAAATAGAGATGTCCTAAGGTATTAATTAAATTCATTCACTTAGTGAACGAATGAATTATTTTTGTTTCATAAAATAATGAATTAACTTAGCGAATGAATCGATTGACATATTATTGGTTTTTGTTGTTTCTACATTTAATAACAATATGATAAATAAAACAATCGAGCTTTCAAGTGTCTAAATTTATTAATCTGAAAAATCTGTGTCACTGTCAGTGCTGGTTTCATCATTAACATTGATTATAAAACTATCCACAACGCCATCAATTAGGTGGTCGAGATTGCACATTTTGTCCTCTTCTTTAATAACATGAGTCACGCAGTCACTCCATTTTTGGGGTGTTACTTTTTTTATCCCTTCTTCTAACAGGCCTTTTCCTTCCGCCATTTTAAACGTTTTGTTATTCATGGCAACATGACCTTTTACCTGCGCCCATATCAGCTCAATGGGATTGAGTTCGCAATGGTACGGAGGCAGGCGTAAGATTGTGACTCCGTGCTCCGCTGCCATCTCGTCCACAACATACTTGTTGACACATTGGTCTTTGTTCTGCCGTACGATATCTATTAGAGTGGCTTTTGTATTTGTAGCATCGAATGCTATATTTTTGCTTGTTAGCCACTCCTGTATTCTTCCTTTAGTCCAAGACATCGCAGGCAGCAACTCCACTTTTGGCATCAAGGAGGTAAAGGTAGGAGATAAGTATGTGGGGTAGGAGGAGGTAAATCTCTGCTCTGTGTAGTGTAATGAGTCGCATACAAGTAGATTGCGTTTATGCTGGCAATGTATTAAAACTCTTGCCACCCACTCAGAGGGAGAAAAAGCGATTTTTTGCATTACGTAAGTGCAAAAAAACCGCCTTTTCTCCTTGAAATCGTTAATGGTGAAATGATCAGAACAGAAGCATGAATGTTTTCGCAGATGTCGCCCAATTTTTAGTTTAATATCAACCCTAGTTGCTTTAATCCACTTGTTTCTCAAAGTCTAAAGTGTGATGTACTTTATCATTGCAACCTATAACGGCACACGTACGCATTTTGTGTTCTAATTACTACCCAGAAGAAATACTACTTTCACAAAACTTAAACTTAATGTGCGGGAAAAAGTACCAAACACCATAGTCTGACTCAACTCTAGTTTGTTTATGGTCTCTGCATAAACTTGACACTTCGTTTACTGAAAACTTCTACTAGCGCTAACTAAACTAGCGCCTTCTTGTTCATTTTGATGAAACTCAACTGACAGCTGTCAAGGAAAACGGCTCATTGGAGCTCTCTCAATGTTTGATTTTTTTCTAAAAACAAATATCAAACCCTTTCATTTGATATCCATATTGAGGAAGTAGTCAAAAAATATTTAATCCGCCATTTTGTAGGGCCGGCATTCTTGGATTTACAATGACAACGAATGTATTAAATTATATTATCGTCAGAACTAAAGGTGCGTAACAAATTTCAACAGGAAGCGGGTCAAATTTCAATTACTAGATTTGACCCAAATAAATAGGGCAAGCTAAATAAAATCGTTTAATAAAACCATTACAAGGAGGACGTATGCTAAGAATGTTGATTAATCATAAATATTATATTAGTCAACATATTATGCATGAACATAATATGCAGTCATGAACATAATATGCAGTTTAATGTGAATAATTTTAGTGTTCTTAGCTGCTACAATAGATTAAAAATACAAAAAGGTGGATCCATGATTCTTGTAAAAAATAATATAAAAGCAAAGGAAAGAAAAGACATAGTAAAACTTTCTGTAGAACATCAAATTGAATTAGCTTGCATAGAAATGAGTACATATATTATTCTCTGTGTTTACCGACCCTCAGGACAAGATTACAACATTTTTGAAAAAGCAATGGAAGAGGTTTTAAAATTATTATTTGATTCCAAGAAAAAAGTTATTATATGTGGAGATTTTAACGTAGATTTACTAGAAAAATCGATTATGCGCTCAAAATTAATACATTTATTCAAATCATTTAATTTGTCTAATGTGTTCTTAGAACCTACTCGAATTACTCGGGATACTGCGTCATGCCTCGACAATATATTCTGTGATTGCGAATATTCAGACAATAAAGTAATCAACCGCTTGCAGTCCGATCACAGTGGCCAAACTATAACCATTAAACAAAGCGTAAATCAATTGCCCAAAAAAGCTTTTTGCAGGCCTATTACAACTCACAAAGTAGATTGTTTCAAAGCAAACCTAGAAGTTAAATTAGCACATTTTAATCTTCTCCAAGACGATCCAAACGCTCTCTTTACAGACCTTTTCAACATAGTCTCCAAAGAGTTCGAAAATACGTTTAAGATGCAAAAACTTTCTAACAAAAGTAAAATCACCTTCAGTGACTGGGCGACTCCAGGTATTTACAAAAGCAGAAATCATTTATACGAATTATACGACAAAAAGTCCTACAATAATAATGTTAAATTTACTGAATTCATGAAAAATTACTCACGCATCTTTAAATTGGTGTGTTTAAAAGCAAAAAGTATCTACTTGAATAAAAAACTTAAAAGGTCCGATAACAAAGTAAAAACAGTATGGAACATCATAAATACTGAAACTGGGAAAAGTAAGAAACGTGATAACGAGCTTAAGTTAAGTATTAACAATGAAGTCGTTACGGGAGATAAAGAGGTTGCGAATGCCTTTGAACAATTCTTTACTGAAATTCCTTCCTTAACAACTAAAGATTTAAATTCAAGCCCTGGGCTTGCGCAGGATCTTTTAATAGATAACGTACCGCAGTATCTTTCTGTATTTGCTTTTAAACATATTAATTCATTAACTGTAATTAAAGCATTTAAATCGCTTAACTTGAAAAAAACCGAGGACTTATGGGGCTTATCTGTGAAAGTTATAAGTTCTGTTATTGATTTAATAGCTCCTTATTTGGCATTAATTTTTAATAAATGTGTAGATGATGGTGTCTTTCCTGACTTAATGAAGTTTAGTAAATTGATCCCCCTTTTTAAATCAGGCGACAACGGTGACCCATCAAACTATAGACCTGTGTCAGTTTTACCGGTTTTGAGTAAGGTTTTTGAAAAAATTGTTTTTAATCAATTGTTATTTCATTTTAATTTAAATAAATTGCTTCACTGTGAACAGTATGGATTCACTAGAGGGAGGTCAACCACAGATGCAGGAGTTGCTTTAGTTAAGCATATTTTTGATGCTTGGGAAGAAAAGCAGGATGCATTTGGTGTATTTTGTGACCTCTCGAAAGCCTTCGATTGCGTTAATCATGAAACACTCTTATGTAAATTAGATCACTACGGAGTGAGGGGCAAATCTTTGGCGTTAATGAAGTCGTATCTTAGTGATCGTATTCAAAAGGTAGACATTAACGGGGTAAAATCATGTGGAGCATTAGTTAAAATGGGTGTCCCGCAGGGTTCCATATTGGGGCCCTTGCTGTTTTTAATTTACATAAATGACCTTCCCTATTTAATTAAAGACTTAACTAAGATAGTACTATTCGCAGACGACACGTCACTTATTTTTAAAGTTAATAGACGTAAAGATATCCTTGACGACGCGAATACAACTTTATCACTAGTGCTTGATTGGTTTACTGTAAATAATTTAGTTTTAAACGCAAAAAAGACGAAATGTATAAAATTCACGTTACCAAATGTAATTCAAGTGGATTGTAATTTGCTTTTGCAGGGGTCCAAGCTGGAGTTAGTTAACGAAACTAAGTTTTTGGGCATTACGGTAGACTCTCGTCTTCAGTGGGGTCCCCACATAGAAGCCCTATGTGGTAGACTTAGTTCGGCCGCATACGCTGTTAGACGCATAAGGCAAATTACTGATGTAGATACTGCTAGACTAGTCTATTTTAGTTACTTTCACAGCATTTTGTCATACGGCATGCTGTTATGGGGTAGAGCCGCGGATACAGACGCAGTCTTTGTTTTGCAGAAGAGAGCAATTCGGGCTATTTATAATATGAAGCACCGGGATTCATTAAGAGAAAAGTTCAAAGAAATTAATATATTAACTGTTCCTTGTGAATATATTTACCAAGTCCTTAGATATGTCAGAAAAAATGTTGAGTCTCTCCCAAGGCTTGGTGAGCAACATTGTAAGGAAACCAGAAATAAGTATAAACTGGCTTTTCCAAAAATCAGACTCGCCAAAGTGAGTACCTCTTTCGTAGGACATGGTATAAGATTTTACAATAAACTTCCAAAGGAGGTCCTTACTTTGTCAGAGAATAAGTTTAAACAGTATATTAAGCAGGGCCTACTGAAAAAGGCATATTATAAAATAAATGAATATTTGGATGATGGTGAAGCATGGTGTTATAGTGATACTGATTTTAATGAAAGTAGGTAATAATTTAATTAATTAATATAATTTCCTAACTTTTGATTCCTCTTAAGAGTTAACATTAATTAATTACAGACTGTAAAAGGAAATAGACTATATGAGACAGGTAGGCAAAGATATATATGTTTTTCTTTTTTCATTAACCTGAATTCCTGCTGTCTTGTATTTTCTTATCCCTTGGTTAAAGTAGATATAAGTAATTTGATGTATAGTATAAGTTTATGTTAAAAAAAAAAGACATGATCTTGCCAAGTTTCTTGCCCGTTCTTCTTAGCAAGACTAATCGAATGGGCGGAGGTAGGCATGTATTTATATATGTAACCTATTACTATGTAGTATATAGGATGGGATTTGGTCGGCTGCCTGGATTCGTGCTGGGGGCTCGGTTGGTGATCATTGAACCTGTTCCTGGTCCCTGGCCGGGTCTCCGGTATGGGTTCGGGCGGTTGATTGGATTTCATCTTGTATAATAATATTTTACCTATAATTTTAATCGTATATATATTGCTACATAAATTAAAAAAAACATTTAATCTAAGTAGTTCATGTACATTTATTATTTTATTACATATATTTTTATAAGATTAAAATTTGACTTGTGAAACGTGTATTATATATACCTACTTTGCAAAATAAACTTTTTGAATTTGAATTTGAATTTGAATTTATATTTCTGGAATCACGTCGTTATTAGTAAAATTTGTCTCTTGACTTAATGAATTTAGTCATTTTTCTATACTATTGAACGAATTGAACGAATTAATTTATCGAACCCATCACTTCATGGAAACACTAGTGAAATAAATCTGGCCACATTATTCAGGGAAATGACAGTAGTGTCTGTCAAACGATACTCTCGATTTGTGGCTTGGGGTATAGCTGGTACGTGAAAATTATTGATAACAACCGGTTTATGTGATAAATGTATTAAATGTATTACTGTCACCTTTTGAGTTGGTATTTGTATTAGTAACTACCGAAAGTTATTAATAATTAGCAATTAATTACACGCCACAGGATAAGAAAAAAATATACTATAAGTAGGGCTATTTTTATAGCTGGCTTTATAGCAAACTTGAGACAAGACTTTTCGTATATTTTTTGTATAGCAAAGGTTATAAATTAATGTTCATAGATTTTTATTTTATTTATAAAGTAATCGAATACTTCTCAACCGCCATATTTTTCCTGTGTTTTTTACATAAGTTATTTAAGCAGCTAGAAGCGTAATTTTTCTCATAATTTTCAGTCCATTAGTTTCGGGGATAAGAGACGAATACATGTTTTTTTCGATTTTTTCTTGAAATATATTTTTTATATATATGTTTTACTCCACATAAATACAAATACTTAAATGGTTTTTGTCGCTATATTTCGACCCCTCAGTGGGGCCATCATCAGGCGAATAGGAAAAAATATTTTATAGCACACCGTGCGTAAAATGACCACTTTACGCACGCGCGCGTGCGTAAAGTCGGCATTTTCCGCACTTGTACTATAAAAAATTATACGAAACTCGTGCGAGAAACTTTTTCTCGACTCGTGTGATTGCAGCACTCGCCTTCGGCTCGTGCCGCAAACTCACACTCGTCAGAAAACGTTTCATCGCTCTCGTATCGTAATGTACTAATATGACATATATGTAGGTATTTGAAGTAAGAAAACCGCTGACATCTATTGATATAAAAATATAAAAAAGTATACTATAAATCATGAACCAGACTTTTTGAGGGAGAATTTAGTCAGCCGGCGCTAGGTGGCGTTATCATACAGAGTTCTCCGATTCTGAATATTTTGTTATATAAAAAAATATATATATGAGTACAAGTTATCATAGCATGGCTGGCTATACGTTATATACATACTTCAGATACCTCTATTGTAGCAAATTTTCTGTACTTTAATTTTTTTACTAAATAGAGGTTAATAGGTACTTTTGCTCTTAATGTTCAGTCCCTAACTTATGTGACGCAAATGACAAATATACTACTGTAGGACGAACCGAGACTTTACAATGGTTCCTTTTCTTCCTTTTGGGTACTGAACCCTGAAAAGCAAATTTTTAACTATTTTGATATGAGTAATAAGCTCTATATAATTTATTGCTATTGTTGTTGCTGGAATACAATAATCATTGTACAAAAATTTGCAAAATAATCTTTCACCATTCGAAGAGAACATTTGTTTTTTGGAACAATTATAATATGTCATTGACAGTCATTAAATCATTATAGACTTTTCAAGGCAAGTGCTCGTAAAGGCCCACTTTTTATGCATCAAAACCGAACAGAAAGTCGATTATTTTGCCCTAGGGCTTTATTATCATAATTTTTTTTTATTTATTTACAATGGTTGGCTAACCTGCAACCTTTCCTGTGTACCATAAATTTTATACTTTTTTTCCACTGTTTAACGGCTCTGGATACAGTCCTTTTGAGCCAATCATAATTTAAAGTTCACAAGATTATATTTGTTTTATTTACTCACACTATGCATTGAAAAACGTAGTATGATACACGGGCGTAAGAGCAATAAATTACTCAGTTACGTTTAAAACACTCGCTACGCTCGTGTTTTAAAACGTCCTCGTAATTTATTCCTTTTCGCCCTTGTAGCATAAACTACTATTATATTCTATTATATTCATCTTGAATTATTATTTTATTAAAGTGCTTGGGTAATCGCACCTATATATTTATTAAAGCGGGATTCGCCCGATTTTTTCTCTTTTCAAATTCATTAAAAACCGTGAAATTGTGAAAATTTAATTTTGAAAAAATATATGTCATATTTCACTTTTTGATCTTAATATTTCGGCCGTTCGATTCCTTGCATTTCCCTGCATTTAATAAAGTTGCAAAGATAGGTCTTAACTATGATCTAAATACCATTCCATTTGGTTTTTGACAATAAAACTTATAGCAAACTAATCGTACAAAATGAGATATAAAACTGACGTCATTTTAAAAATCCAAATAATAAATAAAAACACCTTCAAATCGCGAGATTTCTGATCGGCCCGCTTCCGCTGAACGGTATAGACAAGTTTAAAATGGAAGCGTTGGAGCAGGACCGACTTATCCGAATACCCTCGCCTTAGTTATCAATTTTGTTTTATTCACAAAATGATAAAACGTCGTTACAATATACTGGTGAGACACATTCAACATTATTCCTATTAGTTATCATCATGATACACTAAACGACAAATGTCGTAGTGCACGGCTGGCGCAATATTTCATAGCAAAAACTGAACCCTTTTTATGTTTTCTATAACAATCGTCACCCTTTCTCTTTTATTTCAATTAAATAATGTCTGGTCATTTGGCCGGGGGTGCGGTGAGGCGCGGGGTGAGTTTGCCCTGCACTGTGTTCGCGCCTTCCAAGCCCTTCGTGCAAAGTACGCGTCATCCTGCAGGCACATTAATCACCTCCATTATTAAACTTGTTATTGTGTTCATTTGAAGATAACGCTTTATAAACGGTGCCGTCGCCCGCTACTAACAATATAAGCTTCCTGTAATGACGTGTAAGCGACCCGGTTGGAGAGCGCTCCATAAAAAAAACACGTCTATTGATTAATGACGTTTTAGAGCCTGATGACAACAATCCGCTTGCAATCTGTTGATTTGATATTTAATTCTAAAAAGCTTTTAAATATATTTTTCGTGTATTGGATCTGAATTATAATTTAATGCTGTTAATGCTGTGAAACTATATATTCTGAAAGATGGATTCAAAACTCTTAAAAATCATACGATAGGTTAAACAAGGTTCATATTTATATGCATAATAAGTATGTAAGTAGATACAAGGGTGAATCCAAAAGTTCTAAGCCCGACCGTGAAAATGAAAGAAAAGTGGGTTCAAAATTATTTTTATTTTTCGACATAGTCTCCATCTAGATCAACACACTTCTTCCACCTGACCTGCAACTTGTTCGAAAAAAAATGATTCCGGAAGGTCGTCAAAATAGTCATTAACTGCGACTATCACTTCTTCTCTAGTCGAATATTTAGATCCCCCAAGTGTTTTTTTAAATTTGGAAAGAGATGATAGTCAGAGGGGGCTAAATCCGGCGAATAAGGTGGGTGGGGCAGCAACTCGTAACCACATTCATGGATCACAGCCATCGTTTCAACCGAAGTGTGAACTCGTGCATTGTCTTGATGAAACAAAACTCTCTTACGCAACATCCCCGGCCGTTTTTCTTTTATTTCTTCGCGGAGTTTTCGTAATAGGTTACAATAATAGCGTGAATTTATAGTTTCACCTTTAGGTAAATAATCCAATAAAATAACTCCCTTCGAATCCCAAAAAACAGATGCCATGACTTTGTTGGCTGACAAAACGCACTTTGCCTTTTTCGGCGTGGGTGAGCCAGATATTTTCCACTGTTTGGATTGCTGTTTTGTTTCAGGAGTATGGTGATGAACCCAGCTTTCATCCATGGTAACAAAACGAGACATAAAATCCTCAGCATCTGCCTCAAAAAGTTCCAAACAGTCACGCGAAATTGTGAATCGGACTCGTTTTTGGTCAGCTGAAAGCAATCTTGGGACCCAGCGAGCAGAAACCTTACGGAACCCCAATTCTACAATTATAATGTTTTGCACTCGGCCATAACTGATGCCTGTGATCTCAGCTATCCTACTAATGGTCAATCGTTGGTCTCCTAGGATGAGATCACAAATTTTGTCAGTGTTTTCTTTAGTGGTAGACGTTGAAGGCCTTCCTCTCCTTGGGTCATCTTCAATGGTCTCCCGACCGCGTTTAAATTCAGATACCCACTTTTGACAGTGGAATACGATGGAGCAGATTCCCCTAATGTTGTTTCCATATCTTCATGAATCTCTTTAGGTGAAAGACCTTTTTTATTGAGGTACTTAATCACAGCACGGTGTTCAATTTTCTCCATTGTGAAAAATCCCGTCAGACTGCGTTATACAAAATATCACAAAAAAATAATAGCTTGCAGTATCGAACTTCAACTTCACACAATCAATCACGAAAAAAAATACTAACAAATGACGGTAGATTTACAAAGATTTGATACCTCTTTGTAGGTCGGGCTTAGAACTTTTGGATTCACCCTCGTACATACATATATACGTACATATACTCACGCGTTTCTCCGAGAGGGGTAGGCAGAGACTACAGATTTCCATGTGCTGCGATCCTGACACACGTCTTTCGCCTCTTTCATCAATCTAGTCATACAAGCTCTTCATTCAGGATACTTCTGACATGGCTCTTCTTCAGTATGTCGCCAATTTCGTCAGCATACGTCAATCTCGACCTGCCGCGCCGCCGCCGCAGCCTTGTTATCTAACTTCAACATCTATTGACTCTTTTCGTTTTCGATTTAATTTAATTTTTTTTAAATAACATGTATTATATATTTTGAAACCAATTAAACTCCTATTCCATTCTATCCTGTTCTATTCTATATCACTTTTATTGGCTAAAAATGATGTTTCTTGTCTTTTCTAGTCAATCATGATGTATTTGAAAGCGATAGCGATAGATGTTGAAGTTAGACAATAAGGCATTATCTTTTATTTGCGAACAAACTTTTCGACTTTTTTCGTCACTCTACTTTCATTCCTCCTCTCCAGGGCTGTAGCTAGAGTCGAATTTGAGGTAGGGCAGCATTGGTTACAGGTAGGGCGGAAGTAAAAAAATATCATAAATTTATCCAACGCGAAATCAATGAATATTCAATTTATAGCAATAAAAATAACAATTGTATCGATTTTTGACTAAAACACTTTTTACCATACACTTCACTAAACCAAACTACAAACAATCCAGCGTTGCCAGACGTCTTTTACGTTTCGGTACGTTCCGAAACGTGAAATACGCAAGGGTACGCACACAAAAAAAAAATGCTTTTTAAAAATATATTTTTCCGAGATTCCTCGAAACTAGCGTAATTTTTGTCACCCGACGAACTAAATGAACATATTTTACAAACACTCTGTGGCTGAAGTGGCTTTGTAGTTTTTACACTCACACATTTATATCTGAACATAAGCCTTTTGGGTGTGTGAAATCGAAGTAGAAATTAGCTGGTTTTCTATGAAAATATACACAGGAAAATTATTGCAGCACAAAAGTAACCTCTAAAAATTGAAGATTGTTGTTTTGTTATGAAAATTTATCAGTTTTAAATCGTTTATTTCACAAAATATGAATTTTTAAGGTAGGGCATTGTGATTTCAAGGTAGGGCATTGCCCCACAATGCCCCCCCCCCCCTAGCTACGGCCGTGCACCTCTCTCAAGGGCGGATCCAGCCTGCGAGCCAGGGGGGGGTCACAGGCTCCGAATTAGTCCAAATATACAATACAATTTTGTGCAATTATAGGTAAATTTTAGCGTGTCTGTATAGAAAAAACTAGGCCCAGGGGGGGTCATTCATGACCCCCATGACCCCCCCCTGGATCCGCCGTTGTACTCTCTACATGTTAGAACCACCGAAGCATTCCTTTTTATATTCAAGTCACTACATCTTTAGGCCCAAATATCACACAAAGTTAACCACACATATTCTGTAAGGAACGCATTTCCACTGCATTATTATAATTTTGGTATTTTTCTTAAAACGGTACAAAAAATTGCTATGTATGGCCTAACCAGCTACCGTCATCACCTAGCTCATATGTATAATTATGGGCAACGCCCGGCCCGCGGGCCGGATGCGGCCCGCCCTGGCGTTTGAACCTGCCCGCGGAACGTCTTAAAATCGCGCGCCAAAAATCGTAAATTTTTTGGTACCCGCTACAAGCTGAGTGAGAGCATGATAAAGCGACAAAACTTTTACCTACTTTCATCATAAATTATATCCACTACTTTTATTCCACACTTCTTCAATATTAGATAGCAGTGTGTGCAAGCAATGAATAACTTAGATGTCGATAGCCATAATTTTATTTATCGCATTTAGTTGATAAATGTATAAAATAAACCGTTTTTTTCACGACTACCTATTATCTACGGCCCGCGATTTCGTTAACATCCTAAAGTTTGGCCCGCAACTTTCAAAAGGTTGCCCATACCTGACCTAGTGACCTAGCTAGACGACCTCAGCCTCAGTGACAAGGGACTCAGGTATTTCCGATCTATCTGGCCACCGGCCACTCCTCCCTTCACTAGCAGAGCATAGTCACTCACAGTATATTAAGGGGCATGCATTCGCAAACGACTTGTGTCGCTACAAATATCGACCAAAACTATTTTCAAATAACGTTCATATCAGCGCGCATTGCATTAGATTAGACGATCGGTGCGTCTCCGAGTCCGAATAGGGCAAAATAGGAAAAAAAATTAACCAAAACTTTTGTAGATCTATACAATCTTTATCTATAATGTGGTGAAAGAATCGCTTCAGGCATTCGGAAAAACTAAGATAATTATTGCGAAAAACATATAAAACTACCGATAACTATCGATTTTTTTTTTCTCAAAAATAACTACAAAAAAAAATGTTAAGCTTAAAATTTATTTTTGACATCATTTTGCCTATTATATATTATTTTTAAAGTTTTTAGACCACCCGTGTGGGAGGAGTAGGCCTTCAAAGACAGGTCCAAATTGCAGTTGGAGTATGTATTCACCTTAACTTTAATATACTATACTGTGGCATCATAGTCATCGCTTGGCGCCAACGCAACACCTAGTTCTGGGAATTCATGATGATGTGATTCACCAATTTTTACCTTTTATGTAACTAAGTAGACTAGACAAGACAAGACAAGACAAATACTCTTTATTGTACACCAAAATAAATAAAATAAGGTAAAAGAACAAACTTATGAAAGAAGGTAACAATTGGCGGCCATTATCACTTATAGCGATTTCTTCCAGACAACCTTTGGGTGGAAATTAATCGTTGGAAAAAATAACGCGAAGGTGGTGCACAAAACTAATAATAATAATTAAATGGATAGCAAATACCTTAAATAAATACACAAGTATAACATTGTACATACAAATACATATAATACGATAAATATATACACTAATATATAACAAAAATAAATAATATAAGACGTAAACCAAAAGTAAATAAATATTAGTGGCAGAAGTAGGGATTTAACTAACATTTACAAAGTGTGAAGACAGGCAACGAGGGAGCACGCTTAAATAGCAAATAGGTACATATATTTGAAATGTTAAAGAAAGGTTTATTGTGGCGACAAAAGTAACTTTATTTCTATTTGTTAAAGTAATATAATTAATTATATTAAATTTCGACTGACGACGACCACGAGTTTGTCGAAATATATTTCGAACCTAGTTAATACTTTTTTATTCATTATACGAGTATTATATTTATAATCTATTTAAAATAACAAAAGGCGAAAAAGGCTTTAGTTAAGTAATAAAAGGATATTTAGTATCTAAAGTAATTTAATATCTCGTAATCTTTATGCTTAATCCTTGAATGGTGTAATTTTATATAATTGAATATATATTTAACACGTTCACATTAAGAGCAAATTATTGAGTAACTTGATGCTAACACTAGCACATCAATGAGTTGTTATCGTTGCTTTATTATATCAAAAAAAGTTCACATTAACAAAATGATCTACTTCCGTCCCTTTTTTCCATCGTTTTTTAAAAGCAAGCAACATGTCAAACTTTACAAAAGCTATCACAAACGTGTCCTACATTATTTTCTTGTAAAAAATCTCTACCTGAACGAGTGATCTCTAATGAATGCCAATTTTTAGGGACACAAAAAAGGTAAAGGTTACTTTTCACTGGCTGGCTTGACCGGAACCTACTTGTTGATAATTTTGCGAGTCCTGCCAAATAACGAAAACCCTTATTGGCATCTGTAGTACCTATTACTTGAAAATGATTGGTTGAGTCCAAATTTGGTAGCACGGGTAGATGTACAGAATTAAACTTAGACCCCGTGGAAAATATGGAAAAAGTATTCAGTTTTAAGATTAATAGGGCCCTTTCACAACTTACTTTTGTTTTGAGCGATATCCGGAAAATAAGCTTAAAAATGGAACTCATTGACGCACGTCAATGCACGCACGTCAATGCACGCACGTATATTGTATCCGCTTAGCAAAAAGTGCATAACTTAATTTTGTATTTCTTGTTTAGAAGTTAAAAATTTAAAAATATTTTGGTTTGTGGCAGTTAACACCAATAGTTTAGTATTAGTAAGGTTTATAAAGCATGAATTTGAAATTTAATGCACAATTAGTCATGATCTGGTCGAAACAAAGTTAAAACAGCATTTTAAGTTGGTTTGGACGAGATCATGACTAATTTTGCATTAAATTTCAAACCTATACTTTCTAAACCTCAGTAATACGGAATTATTGGTGTTAACTGCCACATACCAAAATGTTTTTCAAATGTAACTTCTAAACAAGAAATACAAATTTAAGTTTTGCACTTTTTGCTAAGCGACGGACCTTCAACATGAAGCTTATAAATCATGGCGATGAATAATCGCGTCGTGTGAATAACGGTCGATGGAGTTTTCTAATTGATATTTTACCATATTGTCGTAAGATCTTTATTTAAACAATAA
Organism: Ypsolopha sequella; assembly: GCA_934047225.1. NCBI lineage: Eukaryota > Metazoa > Arthropoda > Insecta > Lepidoptera > Ypsolophidae > Ypsolopha > Ypsolopha sequella. The sequence goes on from OW203992.1 coordinate 14,001,528, forward strand.
GCAATTACATAACAAAAAAATAAATATAAATATTTATAACTAAAAACCTAAAAATAAATTTGCTACAAATTAAACTAAATTAACAAATTTTGTCAAGGTAATAATAACTAAAAACCTAAAAATAAATTTGCTAAAAACCTTAAAGGTCAAATATTTTTTCCAGCGCAAGTAATATGGATGTCACGAACTGTGCGCAGACGCAGATAATGGCAGGTATTTCCACGTGAGTAGGTGAGGTATTTCCTACAGCCTGCACGCCGGCCAACATGCTAATAAAAATCTAATGGCGAATAAATACATTATTCATCTCGCGTGCGTCTATTTCAATATTTGTTGTTATTGATTTTGTTGTGAGTAATAATGGGAAAACCGGTAAAAGTCAAGTGCAAGTTCGACTTGTACGAGGTCTGTCTGTCTGTACCTATCTGTTATAATTAAATGACTCATTCATCATCATAAATTATTTAAGAGTCTGGCTCTTGTTGTTGTAGCATCTTCCATCGTTCTTTGTCGAGAGCCAAGTCCTTTAATATTCTTGCTAACATGCGCCTCCTTCACTGACCTTGATCCTCGGTCTGCCTCTTCCTATTTTCACTTCGAAAATAATTTTTAGGGTTCCGTACCTCAAAGAAAAATTGAAACCCTTCTAGGTTCACTTTGTTATCCGTCTAGCAAAACTACTCAAAAACTTTTTACTCGGGCCCCGTGAGAGACATCAAGTTGAAACTGAAGTCTACGGAAGTTTTATGCGGGAGGGCGGGCGGTGCCTGAGTCTGCATTTTGAATAGCATGGTAAGAGTGTTTAGCGGAATATTGGAAATTATTAATATATCCACAAATTTGAAGTCTACGGCCCCATGGTGCTGTAAAAACATCAGGCTTCTAACTCAACGCAAAAAAAAAAGTTATTGCCCTTTATCAATAATATAAATGTAATAAATTTCATACTTTGCTCACCGTGACTAAGAAAATTGAAATTTCGTTTCAAGATAGGTCGCACAGGAAAAAATCTGAAAATTGCCAATATTTAATTATTTAAAAGGTTATTATGACCCACCTTAATTAGACCCTTTAGATACGTAGAGTTGAATATATCCTAAGCGTCAAGTTAAGTTTACGAGGGACATAACTGCAAGTAGAATAATTATTTACCATAATGTTTGTTGGGTTCTGAACCCGTATTGAGTGGTGGTACGGAACCCTATGTGCGCGAATCCCACTCGCACTTGGCCAGTTTTTAGGGTTCCGTAGTACCTAAAAGGTACAAAAGGAACTTTATGGCGAGACCGTTCGTTGTCCGTCCGTCCGTCCGTCTGTATGTCACAGCCTCTTAACTTTAGTACCCTTAAAGATAAAGACATGAAAGTTGGTTCAAAAATAGCATTAACTTATAAAAATTTTAAATTAGTCTAAATGTTTCCAAAACAAAAGTGAGAAAAATAAAAATTATTATTTTAAAACACAATATAGGTTGAATTGTAGATATTAAAAAGCTGATTGTAAAAATATACACTTTTACTATATTTACTGCCACTGGTTTCGAGAAATCCCCCCCCCCTTATCTCCAAAACTGGCAGACCAAAAAATATGAAAAAAATGTCGATTAAATAGATCATATACTGGCTAATTACAGTAAAAGTATAGCGATTAAAAAAAAGTTGAGCATAAATTAGAAATATAAAATAAATTGTAGGTATTAAAAAGCTGATTGTAAAAATATATAGTTTAGCTATATTTAATTGCGTGTATTTTGAGAAATCCTTGAAAAACCATAAAAAAATAATGTCCCCCCCCCCCCCCTTATCTCCAAAACTGGTGCACCGAAAAATATGAAAAAAATCATGGTAATATGTGTTTACGCAAAGATTACAGGAAAAATAAAGCGGTTGAGAAATTCACGAAAAATATGGCAAAATTAAATTTATCATCTACAATACGGAACCCTAGGTATGTACGCGAGTCTGACTCGCACTTGGCCGGTTTTTTTATTAGAGGATCAGGCCTAACCTGAACATCTTCTCTCTTCTTTTTTCAATTACATTCATTCATGATGTTTCTTTTGTTTTTACCTCGTTTCAGCTAAATTCAATTAATTGTAATTAAATTACTATAAAGCTTAAATTTCAAGTTGATGGGACACGGGGTCTACTTAAAAGTTTTGGTATCGTTTGTTTATAAGTAGAATCTCTATATCAATAAATCAAATATATTTTTTTTCAATACAAGGAGAGTCCGAATTTCCTCAAACGAATCCTCGAAAGTCTGGCGTTGTTCATGCTATAAGCTATAAGCTCATTACAGTGTAAAGGCGAATGGATACGCCAACTTCAATTTGAACCTGTCTTTGAAGGCCTACTCCTCCCACACGGGTGGTCCAAAAACTTTCATAAAAATATATGATAGGCATTATAGAGCCAAAAATAAATTTCAAGTTTCATAAACTCTTTTTCTATTGTAAGTTTTGACAAAAAAAATCGAAAGTCATCGAAAGTTTCACATGATTAACACAAGAATTCTCTTAATTCTTTCAAACGCCTAAAGCGATTTTAATCATTATTTCACCAAATTATAGGACATTTTTAGATCTAAAAAATTCAAGTTCATAATTTTTTTTTCGTTTATGGCGTCCATGTGAAAAGTATTATTTTCTTCTATTTTGCGCTAGCTAGTGGTTGTCGTAACAGCCACTTTTCAAGGCACGCTGAAATGAACATTATTTCAATGTCGTTTCCGTTGATATTTGTACCGACACACATCGAGTTGCTTATTTAGCGTGGTCATACGCATTAAGCTAGTTCGGCCCACTTTGCAGGCTTTAAAATTCACGTCATATCGGTAAAACCTCTAGTTACGGCTACGATGACGAAACACTATTGATCATTGACGATGACGTCTGCTGACGTAACTGGGCGTAAGATCCCCGTAGCGGCTAGCCGGAACTACCATAACCGGTTTCAATACGAGACTGCCTCTACATATAGACGATTACTAAAACATATATTATATGATTGTACTCGTAGGTTTAGTAACAACATCACGAATGTGTGACTCGGCAACACGGTTCCAGTTACAAATGTAGAGCTGATTTGGAATTTCCAGATTTTGCAGTTGTGTTTATATTAATACAGTTTCTAGAGTATTTATTGTCAGATTATGAATTCTTGCTTCTAGTTAAAGGATTATTGCACAGTCGTTCCTTGAAAAGTATGTGTCGAGGGAAACCCGAGTTGTGACAGAAGGATGGTACCTATGTGAAGTGTTAATAGAGTAATAAATATAAAACTAAAATACCAGTGTTCATTTCCTTAGGAAGTTTTATAGAAAAAGAATAACTTCATCCCTAAAACGAATAATTGTGCCTTAGTTTAAAAATCCATATTTTACACACAATAGACAAGACAGGTAACACAAATACAAAAGTTTGAATGTTTCAACTGTACCGCTAGCACCCTTAAATAGCAAATAACAATAGTCGAAACTTAAACACGCCCCTAAAACAATAGACACGAACAATAAAAGCCTATCCGGTCCGGTCTGACAATAAGTCCGAAGTTTTACTGTTCTAAATTGAACAAAGACTAATTTTGTTGCATTTTATTGCTTTGAAATAGGATCAGCGGCCATTAGGCACATTTTTTGCCACGCCTTTTATGAGGGTGTCGTCCGAAGGCCAAGCGGCGAAGACAAAGCAGATGATATCCTGGGCATCCTGGCAAAGAGCGGGATTGCTCACATAAACTATAAACAAAGTTTGGCGGCTTCTTTGCTATTTTACGACCAGACCGACAGCAGCGGACGCGTAAATGAAGTCAACAACACCTTTCTTTGTCTACTATGTTGCAGAACTCCATCAACCATGCAAATTTGAATGGACAGAAAGCCAGAAACACATTTTGGACCATTTTTAATGTGCCTCTTCCCAGCGTAATCCGAAAATGACTCTATTGATAAAGTTATGTTTAAAAATTATTAATATATATAAGAACAGAAGACGCTGTTTCAGCTCTGACCTCTATTATTGTTGACCAAGTGGATAAAGGCAAAAAATGTCTTACTGTCTTTATAGATCTGAAAAAGGCCTTCGATACTGTCTCGGTTCCTATACTTCTGTGTAGACTGGAGCATGCTGGAATAAGAGGTGTACCATTGATGCTTTTCAAGGATTATCTTAAGAACCGCGGGCAGAGTGTTAAAATTGGTGAATATACGAGTGAGAAAGCCAAAATTACATTTGGTGTACCACAGGGAAGCGTACTAGGCCCTACCCTTTTTCTAATATACATTAACCATCTTTGTGGCCTGGAGATCGACCATGGTAAAATTTTCTCCTATGCAGACGATACTGCTATCGTTTTCACTGGTGACACGTGGAATGCCGTCCATGAATACACAGAGATAGGGCTTACCAAAATTGCTGGATGGTTAAATTCAAACTTACTTACTTTAAACAGGTCTAAGACGAACTATATATGCTTCAGTAAATACAATTCAACTCAACCGGAACAAAATTTTCAAATAAAAATTCAAAAAGTACCTGGGCATTATAGTTGACCAACGACTGTCTTGGCACCCTCACATTGAACTGGTGATGAACAGACTTAGAAAACTCATCTGGACTTTCAAGACGTTAAGACACGTTTCCACAAAGCTTCTTCTGAATCAAATTTACGTTTGTCTAGCTCAATCTGTGTTAACTTATTGTATTTCAGTATGGGGAGGGGCAACTAAAATCAAACTTTTAGAACTAGAGAGAGCTCAAAGATCCCTCCTAAAGGTTATGTACTATAAGCCATATAGATTTTCCACTGAAAACCACTGGTGATCAGTATACCAGGAGTCGGGCGCGTTGCTGTTGGCACTGCATACCGTCCCGGGTCGGGCCTGAGTCCGGGTGAAGCGATCGACGCCTTGAGTGAGTCAATAAGTACCTTCGGCTACTGCAACCATATATTTATACTTACCGATTTCAATGTTGATTTGTTGCATTCTGACAAGGACTCTGCTCCGGAATTGCTTGCATTTCTTGAACAGCAAGAGCTCTACCAATTAGTTCAGGAACCAACTCGTATTCAAAGTAATTCGGCAACGCTTTTAGATCTTATCATTACCGATAACCCTAAACTATGTAAATCGATAACAGTTCATCATAACCCTGACCTAAGCGACCACGGTTTAGTTTTAGGTGAATTTAAGTTAAAAAAACCTAACAAAGTAGCACTTTTTGTTTGGACCCGCAGTCTGCATAAGATTAACGATGACCTGTTTTTGAAGGAGTTAGAGGAGATTCCATGGAAAGATATCTATAATACTAATAATCTTAATGATATGATTTGTTTATTTAATTTGTTTATGTCCTCAATTTTTGACGAGCACGCCCCACTGCGTAAAATTAAAATTAAAGAAAACCCATGTCCTTGGCTAACAAGTACAATAAAAGAAATAATGGATCTGAGAGATAAAGCTTTAGCTCGTGCTCTTTCAACAAAACGAGAATCCCATTTGAGATACTATAAGGACCTTAGAAATTTAGTCACTAGCGCTATCCGGCAGGAAAAGGTAGCGTTTTTCACTCAATATGTAAATAACAATAAAGACACCCCGGTAAAGATGTGGAAATACCTAAAACAGACGTCAGTCTTGGGAAATAATAGTTTAACAAGTATTCCTCAGCACCTAAATGACCCTGATAAGATAAATAACTTTTTTTTGGACGTACCTGGTGACCCAAATATTGACGACAAATTGTTGAACTTTTATAGACAAAATAAACACGGTACTAATGTCTTTGAAATACAAAAATGTACACAAAACGAAGTATTAAAAATAATAAAGGCAATTAATACCAATGCTTCAGGATACGAGGCAATATCAGTAAAAATGATAAAAATGACTCTATCAGTCACACTACCGATTATTACAGATATGGTAAATAAATCGATCGTCGAACGACATGTTCCGGATAATTGGAAAACAGCACGAGTGAAACCTTTACCAAAAAGCTCTACTGTTGAGGACTTCAAAGATTTACGCGCGATTAGCATTTTACCAGTCTTATCCAAAATAGTTGAGAGAGTTGTATGTTCCCAGCTAACTAATTTTCTCGAAACTGAGTCTATTCTCCCAGCCATCCAATCAGGTTTTCGTGGTCATCACGGCAGAGCCACTGCTCTAGCAAATGTGACGGATGACATTCTGACGGCGTCGGATGCGGGCAAGGGAAGCATTCTGGTTTTACTGGACTTCTCACGGGCTTTTGATTGCATGAGTCCGGAATTGCTTTTGGCGAAAATGTCATATTATGGGGTTTCCCAATCGACATGTGAATGGTTTAAATCCTTTTTTTCTAACAGGCGTCAATATGTCATTATCGAAGATGACCAAGGAAACGTAGTTCAGTCGACGTTGAAAACCATTCCCCGAGGCTGCCCGCAAGGATCAATTTTGAGCCCCCTTTTGTTTATCCTTTATACGTCGGACCTGGTTAGCAATTTGAAGCACTGCAGAGTCCATTTATATGCAGACGACACACAGCTGTATCAGTCTTTTCACCATCAAAAAACTGACGAAGCGGTGCAAAAGATAAACGAGGATCTTGATGTCATTGTCAAGTGGACCAAGAGAAACGCTCTTTTACTGAACCCAACAAAATCAAAGTTCATGGTTTTGGGTACGAAACGCCAGTGCGAACAAATCGTAGAAAAGATGCCTGATATCCAAGTCGATAACACAAGCATAGAGCGAGAATCTGGGTCTGTTATTAGACAGCGAACTACGGTTTCAAGAGCACATAAACTTGAAAATAAGAACTGCCTTTTTTCGACTCAAAGTTCTGTATGAAATTCGAGAATTTCTAAAAGAGGAGGTTAGGGTTATACTGGTCGAATCACTGATTCTTTCTGTGTTTAACTACTGTGATACAGTATATGGCCCAAGACTATTTGGCAAAACTAGTCGTGCGATTCAAAGAGTACAGAATGCGTGTGCGAGGTTTTGCTACGGAATAAAAAGACGTTCACATATTACCCCCTTTCTAAACGAAAGAAAAATGCTCAAAATGGAGGGACGTAGAGAGCTCCATCTTGCGGTCATGGTGCATAAAATAGTTCATATCCGTCGTCCAGAATATCTATTTAGTAAGTTTAAATGGCTTGGTGATGAACACGGCAAACATACAAGAAGTAAAGTAAAAAAAAAAATGAACATCCCCGCACACAAAACTGCGAACTTCAGAGCAGGATTCAGGTTTGCGGCTTCGAAGATCTGGAACGATCTTCCCCCACCACTGCAGGAAAATGTATCCTATTTTACTCTAAAATACAAAATAAAAAATATGTTACTGGAAAAACAACTAACATCTGCAAAATTCTGTTATAAAATAAAAGCAAAAAAAAAAAGAACCAGATCGCTAGCTCTTCAGCTAGCAGACCATTTTCCTGATTCTGGGGTTCGCTTGTGATTTAATAATATTTATATATATTTATTTACTTAGTTTAGTTCAGTCCTATACCTACAAAAAGAAAATATTTTTATAATAGTTTATACATATACATATACATATATAATCATTGAACGTAAATAAGATACCAGTTACACCTCTATATACACAACACTCTTTTTAACTCTCGTATTCTTTTTTTTTTACCGCACTTAACATGTTTAAAATTAAGTTTTTTTTTTTTTCCAAATTTTATGATTTATGCGCCTTCTGCAATTTATTGAATAGAAATTTGTATATTTTTTGTCCTGGGTGTACGTTGAAAAACAGCGCTGTTAGTTTTTTAATCTAGCAGCACAGCTGAGCGTGCCACCTGTTGCCAAAAAGAACAAAGAATATTTAATCGACATTGTATTTCTTTTAAGTTTGTTTTATTTTAAATTTAGTTCGTAAGTTTGTCTTTTAATTATTTATATGTCTTCATTGTAACACTTTTTATTTTTTTGGCAATAAATCTGTTTTCTTTCTTTCTTTCTTTCTTCTTTCTTTCTTTCATAATATTTGTGACCATCTTACAGTTAGGAAACTATACATTCTTCAGGTTATTTTAAAAAATCACAAAAATTTGACATATAACCCTATAATCCTAGCAGTCAGAATACCTATATAATAGTATAAATACAGAAATCAATATCTACCATCTTAATTACTTCGAATGTAAAAAAACCTTGACCAATTGGCTTAAGACCAAAAGCTACGATGAGACTGAATCTCTTCTAAAATAATTCAATTAAACTTAATTTTATATATATTTACCAATTTTTTCTTTTGTTAAATAATTGTTATAAAATATGTAAGTATTTCTAGTTTTACCCAAAATTTGATTACCTTCACACCTTCACACTCTCATGCATTACACACCACACTCACAAACATACACATACTCATCCTCCCTAGTAGCTTTTTTAATACTGATCCCAAGACTTCGGTCGTAGGGCTAGGGAATCTCAGTCACACCTATACACACCATCCCTCACTTATTCACATACATTAGTACCTAATCATATATTGTATTAATTAAGCTAATCATAAGTTTGCTGTCCACTATGGAAGAGCGGAGTCTCCTACTACAGGTATTATTTTACTTAAAAGGAGGCTCCAACAACCTGTAAATACCTATGATTGTGTAAAGAAATAAATAATTTTGTATTTTGTAATTTTTTGTATATATATATGTCACAGTCAAAAGTTATAACTGGTCAAAACTACTTTTGACTGCGAGAATGAGTCAGTCAAAACTAGGTTTGACTAAGGACGTAGTGTTGACTGATATTCGCAGGCAAAATTAGTTTTTCGGATGTCCTGCAGCGCAGAAGAGAGTCGGTAGGTTAGGTTAGAAGGTTAGGTATGGCAAGTCGCGGAACGCAGTTCCGCGACCGCCATACCTGACCTTCGTGGTTATTTTTTTATGACAACCCAGAAATACTTTTTAATCAAAATTACTTCAGACCAACTTAGTCAAAACCAGTTTTGAGTGATTTTAGCAGTCAAAACCAGTTTTGACTGATTTTAGCAGTCAAAACTACTTTTGATCGGCTATGAGTTTTGACTGCAACATATATATGTATGTAGATATATTGTTATAGAATTAAATTATGTAATTAAACTGGTCGGCTATCCCGATCATAACACGTATTGAGGTGAGCCGTTTATATAAATCAGATATACATATTGTTGGTTAAACTATAAAAAACATTTTTTATTTTAGGCAATTATTCTCGTGTACCTATAAGGAACAGCCTGGAAATATTGTTCAAAGTCAAGCAGTTTTTAGACTAAAATTAAGTAAAATTGGTTATTTCTTTAAAACCACTATTGGTATTTGTATGTTTCTTGGACTAAAATTACATGGAAAATATTGCTTAGAAAAATGATTTATGGATCTTTTTTCCGTCCATCGCGTCCATATTTTCTCTTATCTTGCGCTGTCCGGAGACAATGGTGCCGATTCGGTGTAACACGATTTAACTTATTTGACAGGACTAAATTTTATTTAGGGCCTGTTTCACCACTTCCAAATAAGTGCCTGATAGTTATATGTGACATATAACGCATACAAAATGTGTTCCATTTTTAAACTTATCTTCTGGATATCACTTATCTGGAAGTAGTTCTAGTTTCTGTAATTTTTGAAGGTCGTTGGCAACTCATTAATTTATACCTGAGTGTATTCTCTATCTGCAGGATGATTATAATTTATACAATAGCAACAACGACATTCTATACCAATAGCAAAAATAATTTGGACACGCATGAAACCGAAAAGAAAAAAAATATTGGGTATCGTTTCTGTTTGGTCCCTAATAAAAATTTTAGCTAATTGCTCTATGCGTCATCAAAGTGCCTATTTCTCAAGGCGAATGGATACGCCAACTGCAATTTGGACCTGTCTTTGAAGGCCTACTCCTCCCACACAGGTAGTCCAAAAACTTTTATAAAAATATATGATAGGCATTATAGAGTCAAAAATAAATTCTAAATTTCATAAACTGTTTTTTCTATTGTAAGTTTTGACAAAAAAATCGAAAGTCATCGAAAGTTTCACATGATTAACACAAGAATTCTCTTCTGAGAAGAAGAAAGAATACTCCTTCCAAACGCCTAAAGCGATTTTAATTATTATTTCACCAAATTTTTAGATCTAAAAAATTATGTTCAAAATTTTTTTTCCGTTCGTGGCGTCCATGTGAAAAGTATTATTTTCTCCTATTTTGCGCTATTCGGAGACGCAGTGGTTGTCGTAACAGCCACTTTTCAAGGCATGCTGAAATGAACATTATTTAAGCCTGTACCTGAGCCTAGAGCATGACCAACTCCAGTCTATCTAGGATTCGTTTGAAGAAATTCGGACTCTCCTTGCATTGAAAAAAATATATTTGGTTTATTAATCTTTTCTCTAGGGATGTTACGTATAAACAATGTACTAAGATTTATACTTTTGTCAAAAAAAAATGTTTTGCACCCTCTCTTTTTTTGGTTATCAAACGTTCGCTTCAAGAACGCGGTTAAGAGATCAACTTGATTTTTTTTTCATAAAATAGGTAATAGAAATATGAAGGTATATCACCTAAATTCAATATTTTTTTCCCTACAGAATTTTTCAGTATTAGCTAAAAACACACCAATTTGTTGTTTCGCTGCGTGATCACTAGTATTACGCGTTCAAGAAAAAGAGGCCAAAGAGCCAACATATAATCGCCTCTATGACAAGCAAATAAAGTCTTTGCCGTACAACTTATTGTGCTGGACGGGTAATAAAAAAAGTTGCTAGGGTATGCCATCTTCTTAATTGTCGTTTCCGTTGATATTTGTACCAACACACATCGAGTTGCTTATTTAACGTGGTCATACGCCTTAATCTCATGCTATTGTCTAAACAAGAACCATGAACAAAATGACGCTCGCTCTAACTTTTTTTTTAATTCATAGGGAAGTTGTAAAATATAACAAATGACTTAGCCGCCCAAAACGGCTGACATTAGAATGCATGTTATAAACATGTTTTAACCCTTTCTTTGCTCTACATTTTATTGTTTTTGTGTGGGGTCAATGCGGACTTTTTGCCAGCGCATTGTGATAAGGTTTATTAATCAATTAATTAAATGTCTCCACGGTCTTGTCTGAGTCAATATGTAAATTAACTGGTTAACAACAATGCTTTGATTTATAGACCCAAGTTAAAAAAAACTCTATTCAGTAGGTGAGAATTACTACTAGTGTTAACATTGTGTTCTTTATGAGGAACTTGGCACTGAGCACTTTTGTTAAATGTATTATGTTTTTCTATAAATAAATAAAACGACCAGTTTTAAATAGACAAACAGATTCTTGCAACTAAAGACGTTGCATATCTCGATTATTTTATTAAAAATATGAAGCTGCGAAATTTTCGGTCGGTGTATATTCATCCTATAGAAATTTGTCCCGTGTAAATTCGCCCCGAAAAGTATTTACTTTCGGTGCAAATTTGTCCCATTTCAAAAATATATATATTTATATTCAGCCCACTCGTCTTGATGACAATGAATTTTTTACCTAAGTTTCTATTTCTTTTATGTAAATGTACTATAAGTCACAAGAGTGATAAGGAATATACAAGGTGAAATTTAATCAACCGCCCGAATTCATACTGGAGACTTGGGTTAGTGATCGATCAGCAACAAGGTTCAATGATCTTTTTTCGAAATCATTAAAAAAAATGTTTGTTTCCTTACGAACTTCCTTGACTTGCTAGGAAACATTTTTTTATAATAAAATAAAATAAAACTACACATATTAGGTTGACTAGGTTTGGGATTCGCTTCGTGGATCGAATATGTATCATGCATCAAACAAACAATTTCAAAATTATAAAACTATTTCATTTAAAATTTATGATTCTATGAATATCTTGACTTGTAATTGTATATTTTTGTTTCTTTTATTTTTTATGCTGTTCATCTTTAGACTTGTGATGAAATTTTAATATAAATGATTACTGTAATTTTATAATATTTTTAAATAATTTGTGAAAATTGTGTGCCTATATTTTAAGTTTAGATTTAAGTCAGTGTATGTTTGTGTATATTTAAATTGTTAATAGGGCTACGTTTCAAAACGTGTGATCTTCGTGCGAAATTTCACTCGTTTTTAAGAAAGAGACAAAGCTATATACTAGAAAGAGAATGAAAGATCTGGTTTTGAAACGCTTGCGAGTGATTCCCGTGAGAAAAGCGTTTTGAAACGGTCTGGAGTGACACACGTCAAGTAAATACATAACCTCAAATCAAAATAAATAAATTAAGTAAAGTACCTAAATACCTATTGCTTTTAATATGGATGGCATTGCAACCTTTGCATTTGCAAGCCATAATCCTGTCGAAGCAGTTTCGAAACATTTTCCCGTATTTGTACGGAAATGGTGAATTCTATTTTCAAAAATTGTCCGAATCCCGAGAAAACTCCGAAATGACAACTGTCAGGCGAATTTTAACGGTACCCAAACAGAGTTAGAAATCGCACTTGTCAGTGCGATATTCACATTTCCCGAAAGCGTTTCTAAACACTTAGCGCAACTGTCAGGTAACAGTTCGTTTACCCTCGGTTTCACTCGGGTCGATTTTTGAACGATGCAGGGTAAAATTCGCATCGCTCCGAGTGATAATCACACGTTACGAAACGTACCCTTAGTATTGTCTAGTTTTTTGTAATGCCCATTGATTTATAATTTCTAATAATGATGTGTACACCTGTCATTGATGGCAACACCTGATCAAGGCCCAATTTATTGTATAAATTCCATAACATGTTTGTCTTGACATTGTTGGTGTTCCATTTCATACATATAAATAAAAAAATACAAAAAAATACAGACACAACATTTTTACTACATACTTTATCATCGGTATAGCTATTTTAGCTATTTAGTTGGTCCATTTAAGTAGGTAAACGTAATATAAGGAAAACAGTAGTAAAACACATGAATAATAATTTCTAACAAGGCCATGAAGTATAAAACTGATAGTAAGTTGTCGTGGGCGTGAGAATTAGATATTACTTTGTGTTCATTTTGTACTTACTATCAAATTTATCAATGTGAAAATTTTATGCCAGAAATAGGATAGCTATCTATAAAAACCACGAAACATGTCAGAATTGCAAAATCAATTTTATTATAAAATAATGTTTATATTCAAGGATTTTTGGAATATAGTTCCAATTAGCGCGCATTGTAAAGTGGCTGTTATGTATTGCAAAGTGATCTTTGTCGTAAGAACTATATTTAATTTGTGATTTCAAGAGTTTTTTGGGGAAGAATGTAAGTGGATGCAAGCTTTTTCAGTCTTTTGTTGAAGGTCAGATCCTATACCATGGTCATGGTCACACGGTCACGGTTACGACGATGGTCGCGTCGCGTCGTCTCCAAGATAGCACAAAATAGGAGAAAAATATACTTTCCACATGGATGCGATGGTCTTTAGTTTTTTAATATGTATATTCTTTTGTTAAATTATCTAACCATGCTCGAAAATTAATAACGTCAATTTGAGATGTTGTACTTACATGAAATCAGTAATTGTTTCTCATTTCAGTCATTCTTTTGAAAACTTTTATCATCAGTACATTTATAAAAAAAAATTAAATGTGGAACATCACTGAGAGATATTGCTGAACTTTTTTATTGGATCTACAAAATACTAGATGAGCAGCTAAATTACTAAGTTGGCATCAACTAGGTTAGGTTAGGTTTCAACATATTATTTTTGATGCCAATTTAGTAATTTTGATGCTGATTTTTGTTTTTTTTTGACGGTCAGTTAAATACAACCCTTTTTATTTATTTGAATTTCTATCCACTTACGAGTTAAAGGAAGCAGGTAACGGGTTAGCACAGCATTTTGCTGGGGGTCTTTTACCGTAGAGGGGTTAAACGGTAAGAAAACTATTGGAACAGATTTGTTTAAGATCACAGATTTGCAGAATGTACCTATATTCTCAAATCTTCTTTTATTCGTGTCCCAAAATCGTGATGTCAATGCAATTGTAGCACTTACCAGTGCCCTTGTGTCGACGCAACGACCGACGACGACGGGGCGTGCGACTATCAATTAATACGCGTACTACACGCGCGAGATCAAACACTGTTGCAATATGGGATATGGGATACGTGACTTTTATTATCTTCCTCTTTCCTTTTTGGTATAGATAATAGAACACGTCCCTAGTCATCAAAACATACAGCACTGACATAAACAATGCTAATCCAGATGGGTCCTTTAGTTTCTGAAATCTGCTTGCTTCTCGATTATTTTAAGTAACGGTAATTTTAAGACGAAGAATTATTAATTAATTTAATTTTAAGAATTATTTTAAGACAGTATCAAGTTGGAATTAACTTGGATCGAATACAATATAGCTTATTATTATAAAAAGATCCAGCCTTTCTAAGCATTTTTTCTTACTGAAAATCCAACTCACCACCAAAACCTATAAGCTTCCCGGTTCTTCAAAATTTTGTTACAAAAGAATGGTATTTTGGCACAAGTGAAGAAATAATTATTTCCAATTCATGGGGACTCATACTTTACTAAGTTATATTTTCAGCTACTTTCATACATTTTGTACGTAGCGATAAGTTTATATTTTTGCCCTAGTTAATTATTTTAAGTCTACTTACTTATTTGTGGTGGGCCATCCGCGCAGCTGCCATATAAAGGTGTTTGTGACGTCCTAATTGCTTTGATCACAATTAAACTTTGCACACATCTTTATATATGTTTCCCTTCCCCCCCACACCACACTCCGACCCATTTCTAATCAAGAGGTGCAAGGTGGCGAGATATTCAAAAAGCACCGAATTTGTGAAATGGTGGTAAAAACTGTTTTCCATGAAACGGTAACTGTTTATTTATAGAAAATTGTATAAACCTAGTTTTCTTTACATGAACGAAGTCTGTATTTCTCTCTTTTATATTTCGAGTACCTATAGATAAAAATTATATAACTTGCTTAACTTTGTTTTTTTTTTTAATTTTGCCTTTTGGGCTTTATAGAGACGTAGTTAGATTTAGATGTCGCTAGATAATACTTAATATGAAAAAAATCAAGGAAACAATGACTTCACATTCAGTTTTTAGTTTATACCTTTTGTATGAATCTTAAGAAAAATCTAGGCGTAAAGAGGCATCTTAATACAAAACAATCCCTTTGAATAGTTTTTTAAATAAATCTTCTGTAGCTCTTTATTGTTTTATAGTTGCAGTGTACAGATGTCAGCAGTTCAAACTTCTTATTTGAAAACGATTTTAACGGCTATGACGCTGACGCCGCAATTATGACGCAGTAGGTAGCCTGTTATGCTGGCGTCCGTACGTGTATTAAATTTGTCATTAGAGAAAAGATTCGTGTCCGCTACGAAACGCACAACTCTTCTTATTTTTCATTCAAAGATAATAAATAAATGTGATTTATGGCATTTCGCGAACATAGTTGTATGTCAATTAGGCTTTTCTGCAAAATTTTGTTATTGGGCTTTTCCGGCAATTTTTTTTTATTTTAAGCATTACTTTGTAAATATATAGGCACACAAACTTGAAACTGACATTAAACTATGTTCGTGGAATGCCATAAATCACATTTATTTAATATCCTTAATTCAAATATAAGATGTGCGTTTCGTAGCGGACACGAATCGTTCCCCCATCAATGTGCTCGTAGGCCAATCTGGGAGGTTTTACCGATCGATTGGCCATGTGCCTGAGTCCTGGATCTGTTACTAGATTTACGCTGGTCTTCTTTTAACTAACAATGAATAAATAGCACAATCTTGAATATTCTTGAACCTGATGTCCGAGCTCTATATAGCTGGACAGATGTTATCTTATACATATAATCTGGTGATGGTTTCGCAAACTATATAAGTATCATGATAATTTATGTACCGTGTACCTGACAATGTATCTCTTAAATTGTGTTGGAACAAAATGTTGGTACAAGCAGGTTGCCAAATCTTTTTGGATACCTTTTGTTTAACATTCTGATCAAGTAATTGATAAATTTACGCAATTAAATTCCTAAACAAGTATATGCAGCATTTAATGTCGAATGTAATTTATGATGTTTGTAAATAGACTGTGAAGACTCCAACCATGACTTAACATGACATTTTATCAGTTTCCGCCTAAAACTACGAAGACAACAATAAATAACCCTTGCTAACTGAAGCGTATCAGATAGAATCTATCCTGCTCATCCGACACATCTTAAGCTTCCCATCTTTATGGCTCTTCGCTCCTCCATTATAATAAGGGTCATTGTTGATTGGCAGAACTATAAATGGATGTCTGTAAGAAAGTAACTGATATGGTGACGATAAACTGATACTCTTCACAAGGATCTAGAAACTTTTGTGAAAGGAAACACGTTAAGTGGCGCGGCGTCTGTGATTATTCGTAACCATCGTTCTTTCTATCCAAACTTCTAGCGGAGATCTCGAACTGATACCTTTAGATCCTACTGTTGACAGTAATTATCTCTAAAGTTACGCTTACCATAGAGATCAGTGGCGTATTTGAAGATTTAGCGCCCTGGGCCTGTAAGGTTTGCCGCCCCATAAAATAACGAGAAAAAAGCAAACATATTTCAACTATAAAATAAAATGAAATCCAAAAGTGTGCTGATGTGGGCTAAGAATGGTGATGATGAACGAAAAAAACTAAAAAGGTCATGCAAACAAGATTAATTCAATATTTACATTTTTTCTGATGCCAAATTTGTTACAAAAGTCTTCAGTGACACGGTCATAATTAACGGATTTTGTCAAGTCAGCTTCTATAGGTATTAAGACTAGCTAATTCTTAATTGCTTGTACCGCCCCCCGCAGCCTGCCGCCTCGGGCTATGGCCCTTTTGGCCCCAGGGTAAATACGCCACTAGAGATAGTTATACGAGTTCGCCCACATAACATTTAGTGCATAGTTTAGAAAAAAGTTTATACATAAAAAAGCACAACAAAGTTTTGTAGAATAAAAGCTTTAAATTTTAGGACTTATTCACTATGTGTTTAACTATATATCCACTGATTAATTGATAATTGTTTTAATTTAATAGTTTTTCTATTCTTTTTACACTTTAACGTTTATTAGATAAATAAAGATTTTTTCGAAAAGATTGCATGGCTGTTCACAACAACATCACAACTCAAATAAGAACTAAGTCGAGCTAAACAAGGTTTGAGTAAAAGTATTAAAAGCTCCCTAGTATCAGATCAGTTACACTCCTTATGTAGATGTCTAACGTAATTATAGTGGGACTCCCTTTCATTTCAACCTTATAAAATACAATTACAAGCTTCACATAAACTATCAATAAAAGCAGCTTTCATGCCTGACAAAAATATCACGTTTCCTTTGACATGTTTTATCTGATCCTGGGAGTTGGCTCCCCTTTTCAAAATATACATAGCTGCCATTTATATCGTTACAAAAGGAACAAAAGGTCTGATACAAATATATAAAACACTTCAAACGTGAAGAGAGGATAAAGCCCGTCATTATACATTCATGTGCGCGTTTCGTTTATTTATAGTATTTATTTTCGAATGTGTCGAGCGAGGGGGGAAAACCCCACTTTTCGCTTGAAAGCTCCCGAAAGCACACTCGGGAGGCGTTCGGGCGGCGCCGCGTAGCTCTTCGCTATTGGTGCGCTGGCGCCCCCCTGGCGTAGACCCCGCCCTCGTGGAAATTCGTGCCTCAATTCGTGTGCTACGAGCAGGCAGTCGTTCAGCGTCACCGCGACAGGTGGTTGTGTCGCTAGTCGTGCCACCGCACTTAGTTTCGTAGAATCGAGCGTCTGATTCATCGTCGGTGCTGAGTCAGTTTAGTGCGGCGTACGCAAGTGATGGTAGGGTGTGTCCTATAGAAGTGAACCCTATCTAACATAGTTATGCACTCAATTAATGACCCGTCGGCCCTGGCTGGTATGCTTCCCTTCGATTCCATCGGGCTGTACGAACCACCCAAGCAGAGGTTCATTTTCAAGATGCCGCGAGTGGTGCCCGATCAGAAAGGAAAATTCGAATCCGATGATCTCTTCAAAAGACTGAGCAGAGAAAGCGAGGTTCGTAATGTTCGTATGAATTTGAATTTACTCTCTAGTTAGTTAATTACAGGTCCCGGCAGTAAATAATACACATCGTATCGTAGCGTCATCTCTGTCGCATGACTCGCTAACAGTCCGGTGACAGAGACGACGCTCTACGAAGCCGAAGATAGCCGATGTGCATTATTTTCTGCCGGGTACTGTACAACCCTCTTTAAATAATGTTGCATTTAAAAATGACTTGTGTAGCCTGTATTTATTGTGCTATCAAAGTAATTAATTCATACTTGTAGCTGTAACTATTAGCGATAATGGCTGGGACAATCTTCAACGTCCTTGAGCATTGGCCTCTAAACATAACTCTTAGGAAAGAGGAAGAAGAGTGAGAATTCGCTGGCCGCGCAATGGTAGCAGGCGGTAAAAATGCGATGGAGTCGACAAATTAACAATATATCTACTAATCACGTTATTATTAGAGTGCATTACCAACTAGAAATCAATCAGAAACAAATTTAAAAGCACAAATGTTTTTGAAAAAATTCCTCAGGCCAAGATTTGAACCTGCGACCTCCTGCTTACATGACATTTGTTTCTGATTGATTCCTAGTTGGTAATGCACTCTAATAATAATTAGAGTATTCCAAGCGATGGATTTCGCAATAAAAACATATAATCTTACTAATCACATATTAAAATAAACTTACAACTTGTATAAAGTTACAACTTGTATTTGTATATACCTATAAAAAACAATTTATGGTTTTGTGTGAACGATTCATTTCAAAATGCATATTCCGCCTCCGAGCGAAATGAGATGTTAGGATGAAATTAGGTAGGTAGGCAGATAAAAAAATATTTGTCCCAGAATTTTCTGGTCTCTAGTTTGGGCAACAAATCGAGCTCCATAAAAGCACGCAATCCATTGAATTTTATTTTATAAGGATTTTCACGAAAATGTTAACTGACAGATCGCTGTTGAAAGTTAGCAATTTGCATTTTTTATGCATTACATTTACAGTAGACATATAAAGCTGTTGATGAAATTAATACTTATAGAAATTAAATTTAGTGCACTATTCATTCACTCAATACTATTAAATGAACAATACTCGTATATAAATAAAATTATTTACTCAAACATGCTTACAATGTAGGCATTAATTTTAAGGCTTTAATTTTAGTTTTAGTGCTGTCAAAACTAAATTTTCATCGTTGCAAAATAGTTCATAAGTGTGAAGAATAGAAGCTAAATTACTTTGGAAAAATTTAAGTCTTGACAGCACTAAAACTAAAGTTAAAGCCTTCAGAATCGGCTTTAATGTGGTCATTATTTTGACAACCTTCAACCTTCTTTGAGCAAAGTCGACCTTCCCGCGCTACTTGAATAGTTGTAAAAGCAAGCAAAAAATTTATGGAATTTCATGGCTGTTGAGTTTTAGCCACCAGCAATTTCCTTTGAAAATCCTTTATTGTGGAGTTTGGTGTCAAAAATAGTCAAGTGCAAATTACTACATTACAAAGCAGATTTTAGCAAGACTGGACGTTTTCAAACATTATTTTTGGTTATTATTAATCTAGATAAAATAAAACTTCAACAACTTCAAACTCGATGTTTCACTCGTGTTAATTTTTTGATTTTGTCTAAAAGAATAAAAGCACATTCGGTTACACTTTCGGTAAAAAATCGTTAAATTTACGTATTTTAGGGGTTTGTTGTCAAGATATTACTCAAATTTCACTATTTTAGTTCAACTAAAACATAGAACTAGATAGTGCTAATAGACTTAGCCTAAAATATTATAATAACATTCTACAGACACCCCACAATGTGGTGACAGCGTTTGTATGGAGGTTTGACTGTGATTACGCCTCTTAAAATTGAAGAAAAATGAAGTTTTACAGGTTAAATGAGAGAGATAAGACATTTTGGGCATTGAAGGATTACCTATAGATGTTGAACATGACTAATAAAATTGAAATAATAATAAATAAAAAACGACAGGTGTGTCGTGGGACACCCTCTTGGAAAGAAGTTCTAACATACCTAATATAGCAAAAATGTCGTGACGGTTGAAATAATACACATTTTTCAGCCTATACTGGTCGCAATATCTCGGTGCACGCGGGGTCATAAAACGTGTTTTGCGTAGTGTTGTGCTTGCGTCGAGTAACTATTGAAAGAACTAAAATAGTGAGTAACGTATGCACTTCAAAACAATCAGAAGACGATCAGTATAATTAATCTTAATGACGATTCCGATGAAGATGACGATGACTATTAATGTTAGGACTTGTTTTAATTTTGTAAACATTTACCGATAACATATCGATTCGCGCGTTGTACTTAACTACGCGTTACCATAAGACCCATAAGGAAAGTGAGCACGCAATATGCTTCACTGTGCTCGCACTTTTTATTGCCCCGCGTGCAGCAAGTTCTTGCGACCAGTATAGCTTTCTATAACGTGTACAGATAACAGTTATTAATAAGTAATTAATTAAAATCTGAATTACTATAAAACTGAAATTTACCATGAAAGCGTACTTTCAAAAATATATTTTTATGTTATCGGTACTCCCGATGACGCCGTCACGTTTGACATTTGTCAGCTAGTACATCAATATTTTTCTACCCAACTTTTAACAAATCCTCCCCAACAACCACCCTCTTGAATAGATTCTTCAGACTAGTCCAGACTAGTTTGTCCTAACGCTAATACGGTGGTTGTCATGTTGTCTTCAGGTGCGGTACACAGGGTACCGCGACCGGCCGCTGGAGGAGCGCCAGATGCGGTTCACTACCGGCTGCCGCGAGGGTCACACCGAGATCGCGTTCACGGCCACCGGCACCAACCTGCAGCTCGTCTTCGAGACCTCGCCATACAACAACAGAGGCTGCGACTTCCAGAAGGAGAGCGGAAAGGTACGTGACTTGTATTCTCACATTTTTGACGTGTATCTTGCGTAAAAAGCGTAGTGTCCTGATAAAAAATAACAAATAGCTAAAAAACTAAAAAATAACTAAAAAATAGCGTCATCTCTGTCGCACGAATCACTAACAGTCCGGTTATAGAGGCGACGCTTTACGAAGCCGAAGATAGCCGAAGATATAAATTGTAGCCCTTTCAGACCTGAGTCACTCACCTCGTACAATAGCTGCACGCCGTTTGGTCCCAACGAGTTACACCAAAACCAGTCACAGTGTAACTCGTTGGGACAAGAAATAATAAAATGTCCCAACCAGTTACACTGTTACTCGATGGGACAACTTTACATTTTTCATCCCAACAAGTCACACCCCCAAAACAAAAGCTTTTTTCTTCCCAACGAGTTACAGAGTAATATTTTCCGATCAAATTTACCGAAAGCGTAAACTTATTGTGTTGAATGAGTCACAATAACAACTTAGCATAGTTTGGTTTCTCAAATTGTTTATAGGCTTGGAAAAACCTACACAAAAGGGGCCGAGGTTCTTATTTCGGCAGTATATCCGTCAAAATATTTACAGATAGGGAGCTTAAACTGTAGGCGAGTCAACACTCGCATCAGTAAATTATTTAATATCTACCTGTTAACTGTTTCTCATACACAATTCACATACACAACGAGTATGCGAGTGTTGACCCATCTGCAGTTTAAGCTCCCTATTTGTAAATATTTTGACGGATATACCGCCGAAATAAGAACTAGCAAAAGGTAGCTAATCATGCTGATGTCCGTAACACGCCATGTCTAAAAGTCGCCGACGGACGCCACCTCGGCCCCTTTTGTGTAGGTTTTTCGAAGCCTATAAACAATTTGAGAAACCAAACTATGCTAAGTTGTTATTTTGACTCACTCAACACAATAAGTTTACGCTTTCTTCTGATCATCTAAAACTCTTGCCTACCTTAACAGGAGCCAAAAAATGTCACGCGCTTTCTTTTTCTCATTTTTGTGAAATTGTTATTTAAACGTATTATCATCATACGTGAAGATTTATTTTTGATGGTCGTAAATAAAGTAGATATTTGTGTCAAACTAGAAATATTAGCCATTGGGAGACGAGTGCTTATTTACTAATTGCACAAAATACTATAAACGTGACGAAAATTTTTAATCTTTATAATTTGGTACTCCCGTTCACATAGTTTATTTTTTAATGAGACCTTAATAATATCATAAAGTCCAGTGTTGCCAGATAAAAAAAAAATTAAATGCGGTAGGAATGCTTCAAAAAGGCGGATTTAAAAAAAACGGATTTTCTTCTTTTAACATTTATGTCGATTTTCATCTCTTAATTCATATGCTTATTGATGTTTTTAATTGTTTATTGATACAAGGACAAGGGATTTCACAAAAAATAATAAAAACACAATAAAGCTGAATCTAAAGGCTTTAATTTTAGTTTTCGTGCTGTGTCCCTGCGGGTGGTATTAATTGCTTCTTGATTTTTTTTCTTTAAGTTTTCATCGTATCATCAAATTACATGTTTTGTTTAATTAACCTGCGATGGCATGTTACGTGCCATAATATTGAAAACAAGCGTGTTGATTGCACATTATTATCTAAAATTGCGTTGACGACATGATGCCAGGAGCAAAGATTTATATAATAACCGGACGTAGATATATAAATATTGGCACGATTTCCTTGTACACATCATAGGTATAAGTAATGTACCGTACGTACGCCTTTGCTAATCGTACATATTAACCGAGTCAATGAACCTTGGAAATAGAAATGGCCGCTCTTGTTATACTGTCATCAATAAAGTCATCATTATCATAGACCAAACCATAGACATAGGATTCGCTGCGCTTAAAATAAAAGACGTCCATAGCGTGTAAAAGAGATGTCCTACCTTTATGAACACCTTGCAAGAGAGAAAGAGATGCACAACGAAAAACAAATATGTCAATGTTTTTTCGAGTAAGTGGCCATAGCGGCCCGCTTGCTTGGGTATGATTGCGGATTTTATAATAATAATTAAATAATATATTTATCAATTTAGTTCGTTTTATATATTATTATAGTAATATATAAACTAAATAGAATATAAAACAAACTAAATTGATAAATAGTGATTGGTTTATCTTGTGCAGTTAATAATTGTGATGTGGCAAGGAGAAATAACCCAAATAATTATACATTTCACAGGTAAATATGATTTTGTCATTCGAATGTTTTGAAACACATTTTGCCCAATTTCTCGTATTAATCGGTCCAAAAAAAAGTTTTTACAGTAACGTATTGATTTTAATTGTTGTATTTAGTAGTTATATGCAGGATTGTCCAAATTATTAAGTAAAATAGTAAATGTAATAGTATTTTTTTAAATTATATACTTACCTACTTTATAACAGCTTTTAAAGTTTTAAAAAAATATATAGATATACTGATAAATAAGATATCTTGAGATTTCCTTATATTTGTATATCTTATTTATCAGTATATTTATATATTTTTTTAAAAACTTTAAAAAATGTAATAGTAATGTTCTAGTAATTTTTTGGTATAATTTTCTCTACTACATTGTTCATCTTGTACATTCTAAATCTATGGACCAAACGCACACCTGACATATTTACGTCACAGTATGGGATTCGAGAGATCGACAACAATATCAACGTTGACTACTTTTTTAAAAGCTATCTGTATTTTCCATGTGTGAATAAAGACTGTCATAGTGTCCAAGTGAGAAGTGGATAAGACGGTCACCATTTCTGTTCCCAAGGTCTGTTGAGTCAACAGTGTTGACTCGACTTATAGCAACGCCAATAGCTGTAAAGACTAAATAACTGAAATGTGTACAATGTTACCTACAAATTACAAGGAAATAGGAATGTCATGTTCTATGATTAGTATACTTATACCGGAGTTGTTAGATATGTAGTAAAATTAAAATGTACTATTTTATCGCCTTTTTATTATGACAACTAACCTTAAACACAATGCCAAAATTTTCTAAACACTAACCAGAGAAACACAATAGGTATTCAACCAATAAATAAAAATTACATTGGCAGTAACTGCGTCAATTACATACGAAACATACGGTTTGGAGCAAAAATAAGCAGATAAGCTCCGGGCGTCCTGCGACGTAGTCTTATTTTGTCTTTTTAAATTAGACTAGGTATTTTAAGCTATTTTTCGTTTTAAAACCTTCCCAAACAAATAGACCCGAGGTCACGATTTCACATTCAGACTAATTTCAAGGCAGATCTTTGATTAAAGTCATCAGCGGAGGCTTCTAGCATGAATCATCAGTAGAAACTTGGGCAGGCCCCGCTAATGACGTCATTCTTCAACTGATGTCGGGCGACATCACGCTGGACTCACTTCCGGCACAAATCTCCGTAACAAAAATTAAGACATAAATAACATTCAAGATGCTGGGATTGTGAATAAAATAAAACGAGAATAAGTAGGAGGCGGATTCTACAGTCGTTAGGTTCCGTAATAATAAAAAAAATATTTGTTCTTGCTAAGCATACCTAGCTGATGACGCATTTGCGTAACTTGGATAGAATAAAATTGTAGGTATCGATTTATCACGAAAATCAAATCAATAATTCATTACAATATGTAAAGCACTACCAAATTACAATATGTAAAGCTGGCGGGTAGCGGCTGGATGAGGATGACGCAGGACCGCCAAGAGTGGCGAAATATTGGAGACTGGAGAGGCCTATATCCAGCAGTGGACGAACACAGGCTGATGGATGAATGGATGGGATGTAAAGCACTACATAAAACTAAAAAAATATTTTTAGTCGTATGTAGTTTGTTGTTGATTATTATTATTTTACCTCGTAGATACGTGTATGTAAGGTAAAATGTGAAAGTTATTTCTTATGCCTTGCAAAACTATTAATTCTTGACAATTTGTCCAGTATAGGTAGGTTATGACTGACAATCTATCAATACAGATGGAATATATCTGTTTGCATATTTTGAATCACATTTCATCTTGCAGAACCCTAAAAGATAAACCCGTAACACCGCACATAACGTGTCGGTCACGCTCTGCGTTATTCTAATGCGAGTTTGAATGAAAGACTTTTTTTGTACGCGGACAATTACTGGCCGCTGAACCGCTGATGTGGCTCATGCTAAAGCATTAATTTGTTGACATACTCGAAGCTATAAATACTTTATGAAATCAAGGTAAGTCAAAAGATTCGTTGAGTTGAGTTGTATCTACGACGATTAGTAGTGCTATGCGCTTGAATTACATTCTATCGCTAAACGTCCCGAAAATGTATTATATTACTCAATTAATTCTTATATGTAACTATTTTTTTTAGTTATTCCTCGAGTAACGTGCTTTCATTGCCATCATTAAAAACATTTATTTTTTGGAACTTAATATAATTCGGCGAATTAATTGGACCCCTTGAACCATCTGTTCTGTTTGGATAAGTTTAATTTTCGTATAAGTGTATGATTCCTTATGGTACGGAACCCTTGGTTTGTGGGTCAAACTCACACTTGCTTGATTTATTTTATAAAATACTGTTACAATATTTTTCTTCTAAACTTTATCAGTCTTATTTTCTTAGCACTTTTTGCACTTTTACACAAATAATAAAGACATACAACGAAACAATTTTAAACATGGTGTACAAAGGTGGCACTTATTACTCATAGTAATATCTTCCAGGCAACCTTTGGAAGTAAACAGAAAGAAACAAGAAAAACGAAAAAAAAACAAAGTTAAGATATGCACTTTGCACTAAGCTACTGACGTTTAACCTTAATAAATGAGAAACATTCACGGAGGTAACTAGCAGCAGAAGGATTGTTTAGAGAAAGGATGTGAGCATTTCTGCAAAGACGTATGGGCAAGTCGTTAGCTTCTAAATATTTTTGGTTCACGCCAAATTTTCCTATCTCTACATGTATATTAAAGTATGAATGTGATTTCATACACAGTTGGATAAGTAGACGCGTAGAGCAAAATCGTATTTGTTGCCTCGTTTATTGAATGTAGCCCCCGAGTGGGGTCGTGTCGGGGACCCCGCTGCGCCCCCTCTCAACTGCTTATATTTATTTACATACGGTTCATTTAATCGCGCACTCGACCGAGCTCAAGCCTTCGACTGATTCTTTTCGAAACTACATTCGAATGCGACACGTAACGGACAAATACAAACCATTAAGCAATTGAAATATTATATAAAATTGTGGACATTAACTTTTAAGTTTAAGTTATCCTTTAAATAACACATTGGATGTAGGATGCAATGAATATTACATTATCAAGTTCTTTGATTTTACTTGGCTAAAGTCTTATTTATTTCGTAGCGCTTTCGTAGCAATCTCGTAGCACCCTGTAATTGAACGTAAAAAGTAAATTAATAGGAATTTATATAAACGTTTTTCAGTTTACAAAAGACAAATGAGTAATAAAGTTTAATAAAAATATATTTTAGTATATAACCATACACACAAACTGATTTAATTAGTTGTTAGGATACGCCTATCATTTAAAAATAATCTAGTAATTTTTGGGAAATCGTAGATCAACGTGTATTAACATTTCCTTTTACTTAAGAATTTAAGTGTTTATGATAAACGTATATATGTGTCTTTGATAAATTTATTTTCGTGAGTTTTGTTTAATTTGATGTGGGATCAAGTTCTGTTCGTTTGATTTCAGTACAGTTGATTGATAATTTGATAAATTATGGTACTTACTAAAAACGTCGCCCGTCCAATCTTCAAAAAAAAAGAATGTTATCGAAGTTTCATGGCTGCCGGGAAAGCGAGTTTCCCTCTAAATCGATAAATGAGCGGGAAAGCGGCCGGTTGCTATTGGCGAAGCGTCGCGACGCGCCCGCCCCAAACAACATGGCGGCTGAAGACGCTCGCTCCCTCTTCATAAGGTGACCCTCTCTAACGCAATGATAAATTTATTATAAATATCAGAGTAGCTTCCTGTTATTGTAACTACCTAAAGTACAAGGCACTTGATCATTAATTTAGGCCAATTAAACCTTACAATAAAGCTAATTCTGAAGGCTTTAATTTTATTTTTAGTGCTGTCAAAACTTAAAATTTTCCAAAGAAATTTAGCTTCTAATCCTTACTCTTAAGGACTATTTTGTATCCAAGAAAATTTGGTTTTGACACCACTAAAACTAAAATTAAAGCCTTCAGAATCGGCTATAATATATACTTAGGTACCGTAAAATAATGCGACTTTCAATGAAATCAATGGAAGAGCAATCCTTAGTGGATACAAAAAGAAACATTTTCTGTAAAGAGTTTTATTGTCCGTTAGTGGGAGCTGAGGAAATTACCAACAAATTGTAAATCTTTCTTTAAGTATATTTTTCGTCCTTTTCCATGAAATATACTTTCAATAGAAGTTTCTTGTCCTTTACTTCACTTACAAATCTCTAAAGAATCATTAATCATGGTGTTTTGTAAAGTTTCTACTTAAATAGTTGCACAAGTTTACAATTGTATACCTACCCGTATTATGTCAGATCAGAGCCATACGGAAGACGAAGGTTGCCTGCAAAATAAGAGCTTTAAGGCTGCAGTCTTTGGCGAGACTATTTCGATTCGAATATCATGATGTAATTCTGTTTTAAATGGAACGAGAAGTTTTACTAAATTTACCGTGAAAAAATGACGTAACAAAAAAAAACATGGCCATGTTCCCGTCCAAAACCAGACCTTTGTGCCCACATGACGTAAGAGGAATCAAAAACGTTAAAATATCAAACATTTATTGCACTCAACATAGGGCTTATAATTTTATAAAAAAAATAATCATTTAAGAGGATATGTGAAAAAAATACGGGTGTTTCTTTTCTGTGTATTTCATGAAATACACGAAAAATTATAATCAGTTTCTGGTATATGCATTTTGACTACATAATCTAGAGATTTGATTTTGGAAAACATGGTTGGATAAACTTTCCTCAATAGAAATATTTGTTGAAATGAGGTCTTCTAACACACTTTTTCTCCTCGTTTAACGAGTAGCAGCCATGTACAGAACTCCAACATATTTTATTAGATGGGTTTCAACAATATCTAGATATTTAATTTTGGAAATTTTGCTAGCTAGTTTAGTTTTTTAATAAAAATATAAAACCAACTTTTTTCCCTTTTGCCCTGAATCCGCCCCTCTCGCACTGCGCGATTTTTCGCTTGGAGTGACAGTGACAAAAATAAAATTCGCATAGCTTCTTAAAAGACTCAGCTTAATTTAAGACTTTGCCCTAAAAAGTAATATTTACATGGTTCTGGCTGAGTCGGTTATCGGATACTGTATTAGGGCCGATGGGCTACGTCGAAAACATCCTATTAGAAGCAGAAAGAGCTCAAAGGGTCGTGCTCATGGTTATCTTTAGAAAGCCGTAAAAACACCCAACCCGTTGCACAAGTTGTTATTACAATATAAAATGATGTCAATGCGACATATAATCGGCAAAATAAAGATGTCAAACTATTTTCAAGCAGAAGAAGCAATCAAAAATAAAGAACATATATACAGAGTTATTTTAGAGATGTGGCTATGAAAAAAATCTCAACAATTCGTATACCATTAAATCTACTGATTGTTAAATTATTTTTATGTTTTGTTTTATTTCATCATGATTTTTTTAATCTCATCACAAAAATCGCCGTAAAATCGTCTCGTCCAAGACTGCCGCCTTAAGAAACAGCCTGGTTATTAGTAAAATTACAAGTTCGGTAAGGAATAATAGAGTTAAACAAAAAGGCTGTGTCGGAGAGCGGATGCCGGAACAAAGCCACGTACACGCGATGCGAGACCTTCGCGCCGCGCCGCTTGCCGCATGTTGTGTGTGCCGAATGTACGGGCAATTATCTACGTTGTCAACCTTGCTTGTACTTCTTAATTTTGCAACGATAACTAAAAGTAACGCCTAAAAACAAATATCAGTTAAAACATTGTACAGAAATAATCCACCATATGAAAAAAACACAATCCATCCATCCATGAACCTAGTTCGTCCACTGCTGGACATAAGCATTTCCAGGACTTTGTCACTCTCGGCGGTCATCCTGGAAGAATGGCCAATACTCACACACGCTGGGCAGGCGGGTTGGTGAGCGCGGTGCCGGAACTCTCGCGCCAGGGACGCCGCTGCCCTTCACCAGCCTGTTCCATATAAGGCCCGGCTATTAGGGATGGATATACCCCCATCCATTGGTCCCAGGCATGGTGAGCCACCTGGTTTTTGCCTGTGAGCTGTCCTCTTACTCTTCCCCAAACTACTTCGAGGGGGTCTCCAAGTAAGATAGTGGTACCTCCACAGTCGAGCCCGGTATCAGCTCTACCACCAAACAATTTTTTTTAATTATATTTCTCGGGTGCCTCGAAGAGTTGCTGGCGTAGACCCCGTTGTTTTAGTTCCTGTAGGAATTTTTTATAATCACGTCTTCTTAGGCCATGTCTATATCATATTTCATGTTCCTAGGTCGAGCTATTTGATCTAGGCGTTGATACCAGGCAATGCCTTTTAAGTTAAGTTTACATATTTGGTGCCAATTTTGAATTTAGAACTATTCAATGTTCAAATTGTTTGGAATTTAGAATATCAAAACAATTGAAGGCATTAGGATTAATGCAATTGTTTAGTCACAGCGTTGTTTTGAATCTGTCAGGTCAAATACGAAAATTAATAATCCTACTAAGGAAAATGTCCGTGCAATAATTTTCTATAACTTCCGGAGAGGCCTAACATGGCTTCAGTGTTTTGAAGTTCCATGATGAAGTCCCATATTTGTGAACTGTCGAACGCTGGTATTTATAATTCCAGCGTGGACATACCAGTCTTTGTGACAAATCTCGTGAAGGACGTCCAAAATACGCCTTCACTGAAGAGAACATCACGTTGATGTGAGACAACTAATCCTCGAAGATCGTTATGTGACCTATCGGGAGATAGGCGATATAAGCTTATCAGTCATTCATTCAGAAGATCTTACATGAAGCGCTTGGTGTAAGAAAACTAGTTTCCCGTTGGATCCCGCATTTGCTTTCCGATGATCATAAGGCGGCCCACGTTTCATGGTGTAAGAAAACTATTCGAAGGTTCGACCGAGGAGTCAAATCACGTCTACGACATCATCAATGCCTACGATCCTTAATTTCAAACAACAATCCACAATCTGGATCTTCCAAGACGAGCCAATGCCGACTAAACTTGTTCGCTCTCGAAGCACTTCAAAGAAGATGGTGGCTACGTTTGTTTGGTTGTCTACCACAAGTCACCGCCGAAATTCGGAAATCTAACCCAAAGCGATCATTCTACACCATGACAACGCAAGCTCGTCAAACGATTGAGTATTTGAAGCAGGACAACGTAGAAATTCTCATTAACAATCCTCCATACGGGAGCTAAATTGATATTGAATTAGCATTTTATTACTGAACACGAAATGTTCGTATATTGGAATAAGAAAGTGGGTACAAGATTTGATAGGTCCGGCAGTCACGGCGGAGGTTGGAGTCAAACTGAACTTTTGGGCGAATGACAATATTGACAATGAGCTTCTGATGGAAAAAGCGCTGATATAGCAAAAAGGGGTTGCATCAGAAATAACCCTTACAAAGCCAGGGTATAACAGCCCGGGTGTTAACTAGGAAGATCAGCTACATTAGCCATCTTCGGACGCCCGAGCGCCGTCGTACCGACTAGGTGTCGAAGCTTTGGACGCCCGAGCGCCGTCGTACCGACTAGGTGTCGAAGTAATTTTTTGTAATTTCGTTTTTACTGATTTTACTGTTGCATTACGAAATAATTCCCAAAAGAAACATACACTTGAACAAAATATAAGCCTCGTTTTAAGTCCAAGTCCGCTAATAAGCGGAAGTAAACTATCATGTCATTCGACTAAAGCCCCGCCCGCGCATAAGTGGCCGCACTGTGCCAGGCACGTACCCAGGAGGTGATCTTCTGCCCAATGCGATGCTTGGGAAAGAGGTTTTTTTAAAATATATCACCCTATGGGCCGGAATAGGTAATATTTTCAAGTACCAAATGACATCGAATTCACTACAAAATCCTAATATGAATAGGACATGCCTTTTAACCGCAGGAATTCCGGGTTCGATAAAATTGTCTTCAAAAACTTTTCTTACCTATGTTGAGCACAAAACCAAGTAGCCTAAAACATCCGGTTTATGGCCTTCCCATTTTATTATGAATAAGTATAAAATTTCGAATAGGTACGTTCACTGTATTTTATAATGCAAATATGTATGTTGTCGTACAAAGTAATTGTTTCTTAACATTTGTATGGAAAATGCGCATCTAACATAAATACGTTACATTTTAAATTTTTAATCCCGCGATCCTGTCATTTGCGATAGGCATATCCATATCTACGTATATACTTGAAACTCATCTATTCCGACCACTGATTATCACCTTATAATTATTTGTCAACCATTAAGAATGGCGTGTGATTTACTACGGGACTTGGTGGCGAAGATTTTTTAGATCCCCTCTAAAACCGATTCCTGGATCCGTGCCTGCGCGCTGCAGGGCGACGATGAACGCGTGCCGCTGCGTCCACCGTCTGCCGCCTGCGCCTGCGCACCATGTGCCTGAGCACCAGCCGTATCTATTACCACCAACAGCGCCCTCGTTTACACTTTTTGCTCCAATTTTTTGTCTCCTAAATCTTCTGACGATTCTAAGGATGATTAATTGACGGAATTTTGTTTGTTCAACAGGTACACATACAGTCACGGTTCATAATGAACGGCGTGTGCGTGCGATGGCGAGGCTGGCTCGACATGGAGCGGCTGGACGGCGCCGGGTGCCTCGAGCTCGACGAAGAGAGAGCCGCTGACGAGGACGCCAAGTTGAGGGAACAGATCGAGCGGTACAACCAGAGGCTGCGGGACTTCGGGGAGAAGCGCGGTTACCGCGAGCACGACGAGCTGCGGCACGGACACGCGCACGCGCACGCCCAGCGCTGCCACCCCCCGCGCCACCCGTCGCACCCCGCGCACCCGCACGCCTCTCACCCGCACGCCACGCACCCCGTGCATCTCAAACCGCACTCACAAGGCGCTCTCATATCATAAAACCCAACGATACTCACATAGAGAACTTGTCTTATACAGTTCAATAGTTATTCTGAACAAAAGCATGTAGGTATTGGATATGATTTACGATATAGGAACGATTCTGTCAGTATCATGACATAGCTCTGTATAACGATATTCACGAGTGGACCTATAAAATTGAACTGTCTTTGATTTATATTGTCATAATTGATACATTTATTGATGCTAGACAAGTTACACGTTGTCTTTGCTCATCAACATAATTTCTAATATATCTAGCTTGTTACTCATTACCTACTTTTCACCAAAAATAGCCATTAAGGTCAGTAAAGTTAAGTATCAGATCATGTCACACACAAGCATGTTGCTTATGTTACGTTCGTCTCATACATAAACCTAGTTGCAATGTTATAAATAAGTGATCGTTAGATATAAGCGTATACCGGGATTCGGAGTGTGTTCGTTGCATGTTTCGAGTCACCTAATTAAAAAGTAGTTAACTGACGGAATATTAGCCAACCGGTATCATTATTAAAGGCGAGTATTAATTTGGAAAGAATGCAAGGTTATCTTGGAAAGTTTTGTTTACTTTTTGTACCCAGGCGCGGAACCAGGCTTTCGTTCAGGAGGGGTTTTGAAATCGGTTAAAATTATGTACCTCGTTCGTGGCCCAGGGGGGGCGACGCTCACATTGCCTTCCTCCTTGTATCCGCGCCTATGTGTACTCTAGTGCTGTAAAAACCGATCTCAATGAAA
Source organism: Ypsolopha sequella (assembly GCA_934047225.1). NCBI lineage: Eukaryota > Metazoa > Arthropoda > Insecta > Lepidoptera > Ypsolophidae > Ypsolopha > Ypsolopha sequella. The sequence goes on from OW203992.1 coordinate 14,034,403, forward strand.
TCATTTTCTGAAATAATCTTGTATTTATTAATTTTTAATAATAATGTACGGTTCACTCAACACCGGAGTTGCAGAGTGAATTCCTTCATAACATAACATTTTCCAAATTAAAAACGTGCTTTACTTTAATGTTGTTCTAAACTTGTGTTACATGTTAATTAATTTTAAGTTGATTTTATTTTACGACAAAAATCAAACTATTGTGATAGAAATGTAAATAAATCTTCAAGGTATTTGACGTAACTTTTGTTTTTTATTTTGTTTCTTTAGTGTGTCCAAAAACCGATGGATACAGGGTACTGAAATGAAAATATCTAGTTTGGTTTCCGAGAGTTTTTAGACCGATCCTAAAAAAAAAAACCTTTTAATGGTTCCGTAGTACCTCAGAATGAAACATCACGTCATTCAGGTGCTAGTACTCTATTCGTACTTGATTTTCCGTTGATTTGTTAATAAAAGCTAATTTATTTTAACACGCGTGTTTATTTTTTTCTATTGTATAAGTTTAATAATAATAATAATTGAACAGTACTAGGTATTGTTAATAAAGAACCTGTAATAAATATTTAATTTCATGGGTATCTCGTACAACAGATGAGTGTAAGACCAAATGTTTATTAGACAAATTTTATCCTGAACAATCATCCTACCGATTTGTATAATAAAATAGCGAGGGTTTATTTTTTTAATTTTTAGTTGGTTCGATTCTTTGGGTGAGACAAGTGAACTTCAGAATATCTTTGAATGAAGTTTTGTTTCTTTAAAAAAATAAAGGAATGTTTCCTTTCTGTCAAATGAGCTAACTAAAGGATTTATGGTAGTTCCCCCCCAGGACCCTTAAATTTTTTCCACCCTTTATATTATTTACTCTCTATATCACGAGCCGTCCCTTACTAACTTGTCTATAATTTGACCTTTACGTTTAGTTTTGTACCTAACTTCCTTCGCTAATTCTAATAAGTTTTTCTTATCTACCGGTAGTACATTACATTCTTTAAATAAAATATAGTTTCCTTTCGCCTATTGCTTTGTTTTTTTATCTGCTAAAATCTTCAAGAAACGCAATTGAATTTGTTTAATTCTACCGATATAAGTTTTAAATGATGCACCAAATGTAATATGTCAATAATGAGTCTACTACAGCATAATAAAGGCAGTAAAGGACAGATCGCGTCACACAGTATTTCTGTTGGTGGAACTGTCTGAGCAAAAGTAATGTATTAGATCAATCGAAAAAAGAAAAAAAAACCTGACAAAAAACTCATTTTATCCTTCGTTTAAATTGGCGTTTTTTCATAAAAATATCATCCACCATCATCCATCAGCCTAGTTCGTCCACTGTTGGACATAAGCCTTTCCAGGACTTTGCCACTCCTGGCGGTCATCCTGGAAGAATTGCCCGTACTCACACACGCTGGGCAGGTGGGTTGGTGGGCGCGGTGCCGGAACCCTCGCACCAGTGACGCCGCTGCCCGTCACCAGTCTGTTCCCTATAAGGCCCGGCTATTAGGGATGGATGTACCGCCATCCATCGGTCCCAGGCATGGTGGGCCTCCTGGTTTTTTGCCTGTGAGCTGTCCTCTTACTCTCCCCCGAATTACTTCGAGGGGGTCTCGAAGTAATAAATATGTTTATGTTTAATATGAAAAGCGTAGAATATTTCATCTTATTTTCAATAAGAACAACAAATTACAGCTAGCTTAATTAATTAGTCGTACATAATCAGATTAAAAAAACACCTTTTGGAATCACAATTCTAAACAGTTGTGACGAGTAGGTCAAAAACCTGTCCCAAACAGTGTTATTGTTCAAGCTATGACTATCGTATTTCATATAAGTAGGTAAATTGTAACAGCTGATGACGAATCCTCAAAAAGAAAAGGCAGGTTGTGTGTACCCATCTATTTTCGAAAAGAGTTTTCCATTACAAAGGGTAGGTAACAGTACTTTGGAATATGGCGGCCGCACAGCCTTTCTACCTCTATTATGACTAGATTGCACAACAAAAATGTCTAGATCATTTACTCCTCCATACGAACACTTTTACTATGGAGCCAAACTCGATTCGCGAAAAAAATCAGCTGTCACATAGAGGTACACGACCAAAATGAATGAAACAACTGTTTTATTTTTCTCGATTTCTCATTTTTTTTTTCATGAATAAGTTCACCTTAAGGGGCTATACCGTGAAAATTGACACTTTTTGAAGTTATTTATCTGCTCTTTTAATGAAGTACCACGTAAAATAAATTAGTATAACAATTTTGGGACCTTTTACTAGATTTTGGTCTATCAGAAACGCGATAGGAGGAATTTCATTCGATAGAAATAATTATTGAAATGAGGTCTAAATTTACACTTTTTTTGATATTCTGACAAATTAGGATAGCATACAGACTTGAAAAATATTTATTTAGATGGGTTTTAACTACACCTAAATTACTGGTTATGGAATTTTTTGTAGCTATTTTAGTTAATTTTGCATTAATTTAAAACCGACTTTTTTACAATTTTCCCCGATTCCGTCCCTTTCGCACTGCGGGTCTTTCTGCCTGGAGTAACGGGGACCTTTGCTAGCACGGTATATCACCTTAACACACTGTATAGTAAAAAAAAATTTTTTTTGTCGATAAAATAGGGTCTAGTACTCTAGTTCCAACCCCTTTAGGATGTGCACTCTTAGAAAGGACAACCTGTATATAAGGCAAAAGCCCGTGCTCGCAAGGCATCTAAAAAGGCAACTTGGGTGAATCATAAAATGATTTGAAAGTAGGATAGAGTCAGAGTTGTTTCACGCGTGCAAAAGAGACGGCATTAGAACAGAATCATAATGTGATTCACGCAAAACGACCTTTTTGGAGGACCTGCGGGTCTACCGCGTAATTCTCATTTTCATCAACATCAACTTGAGATTGAAATTTGACGTGCGTGCGACGACGCCCGCCTAACATGCCATCTCTTTTGCACGCGTTGAATTTCGCATGCATTTGCTTGAAGTTGATACAAATGAGAATTACGCGGTAGAGCCCCTGTTCTAATATAAAATTACAAATTAAATAAAGAAACATGTTCCGACTTCGACTTTAGTTCCGAAGTTCGAAACGACTCGAGCAACATGTATACAATATACATTAGGGTGCTATCAGTTCCCTTGTAACAAAATGAAATGCAATTAGTTGCACGATCCCTCCATGCCACGTCACACACGGAGCTGCGCACGCGCGGCGCACCTGTGAGCGAGACCCCGCGTCCCCGCCCCTGCCCGCCCGCGTCATTATCCGCAATTTGGAAAGCGACGGAAATGGTACCATTCATGCTTGTTGAACACAACGCTCCGACTGATTGCCTCATGTAAATGGTGAACTCAAATTGGCCGGCCGATGACCATTCGGCAGTTATTTTATTTCCCAGTAAAAGGATCGATGGTTTTTATTCCATTAATAATGTAAAGGAGAAGGATTAGAGGAGTCTGTTCTGTTATGTGGTGAAAGCTGGATTATCTATACTTAATATAAGAGAATGTAGTTAAAAAGTAGCGTCCATCGAAATTTTAAATAAAATGGGCTATTACTCGTAAACTGTACTCCAATTTTTTTAAGTTTTGTCTATCTGTTTGTCTGTATATATGTTCCGTTGTAACTCGAGAACCACTACGAATTTAGATGCGATTTTCTTTATTAACATCGTAGTGACCCTGGTCAACACACAGCCTACAAACATTTTAGTGTTGATAAAATAACCGCCCGCCAAGCTAAAAACTGTCGATAATTGAAAGACACATCCTCGCGAGTGAAGCTGCGGGCAAAAGCTAGTTATTAATATATCCAAGAATGAGGTGGCTACCTACCAAGAAGTGCCAACCATCATATTACGAAACTGAGTGCATTTGTCACTCACGCCAGTTTTATGGATTTACCCAAAGAGCAGACATTCACTACTTACAAACAACTACTCGAACGTCAAGGATTTTCCTTTACCGCGTATTTTTCGATTACATAAACAAATTAGATGGAACAATAAATTATGTAAATGGGCTGAGGTGAGGCGGTGAAGAGTTTGTTGTTACTCTCAAAGTTGACTCTCAGAATACTTATGTTATGTCAGACCATCTCGTTGCTAACTGTACGTTAATTCGGTTAAAATAAAACCCCTTAAAAATCTGGACGTTAGTTAGTTCGCACAGCATTACTATGAAATAGCTGGGCTAATTGAGTTGATACTTGGAAAGATAAACTGAAATTTTGAAAAGAAAAATTTAAAAATTGCATGACGTACGTACTTCATGATACGACAGCAACTTAGACTACTTCAATAGGACACACATATTTGTCAGTACGGTAATAATCGTCGGTGAAACGTGTGTGTGTGAGTGTAGACTGTGTCTTATATTTCACAGTCCATAACAGTGACTAACAGGGTGTTGATTTAGTCAGAAATTTCCGTCACAGGGTAGGTTGTATTCACGAAACTGATAAAGACCGAAAAAGGGACGAACTTAAGTCCCGGCAACCTGCGGAGATCTCTTACAGTTAAAGTTTTAGCGTCCCTGTTACTTCATATCCGAAAAAACCCTCAGTGCGAGTGGGACGGATTCGTGGAAAAGTAGCAAAAAGTCGGTTTTTTATTAATATAAAATGTACTAAGCTATTTTGTCAAAAAGATTTTCAAGGAGACTTTACAAATACATAATATTTACATTTTGAATGCAATTTCACAATGAAATTACTTAGTTAGGATTTCAGAATTATAGGAAAAAATAAAACAATTTAGAGGTCTTTTCGGAATTAAATTCTATCGAAAAAATTTCATCCAATCGCGTTTTCCTTCAGTGAGAATCTTAATCAAATACTCAATAAACATTTACCCAAAAATTAAATACGTAGATGATGTTATAGTGGAGTAAATGGATTAAAAAACACGATTTTTTTTGGTATCGCCTTAATGGTGTGTTAACGTATGCTCAATGTGGGTGCCAGTGGGTGGTTACGCAAGTCACTAAGATACAACACATCAGAGAGCTTGACAGCTTAGCTCTCAAACTTGACAGGAGCTAAAAAAGCAAAACTCTTTATTGCTCAAGATAAAAATTTCGTTCATAGGCGAGCTTAATACTATTTATTATTCTCTATCAGCTAACCTTTGGTAATGCGGAAGTTGTTGAGGGCAGTGCCTTTGCCATGATGTCAAAATATAATAGGGTACCGATTTAAATATATATATTACTCAAATACTTGGTAAATACTATATTATACTACATGCTAATAAACATAAACAGTAATTAATAGGAGATAACAACATTGAACATTGACGAGTGAAATTAACTCAGCACTGGCGGGATGGGGTAGGGTACCCGGGTATTTAGTATATCAAGAGAATTTTAGGATACATAAAAACGGCATATCTCCTTATTTAATTAATATTTTTATATTCATGTGACGCAAGTTGTCGACCAAATCGACATCCTGTATACCTACAAATATCGTAGCAGCTACGCAGCTTTTATCTTTCGATTTCTTTTTATTTCCCAAAACATCTTAAAATAAACAGAAAAACCCTAATACGATGGAAGACTGAGTATTTAGTTCAGGATCAATGAACAAAATATAGGCTCATTCATGCACATTTCCATCATACCATATCTCATCCATCTCGCGATACTATTACAATATTTACAATACAGCAGCGGAACAGGAGATTATGGACATGAGATAATATCGCAGGTTTTATTGTGACGTGCGGCACCTTGACCGTCTAAATTGAGCAGGTACGTAGCAGATCGGCTGATCGATGCCAGCAAAAAACGGGCCGATGTTGAACAAGACAAAAATCGAACGCTATCGCGAGATCCCTTGCACAATGGACCTGTGATTTATCAGGGTATTCTTTTTGTGCAAAAAGCGCAGGTCAGTACCGGAGCGAAGCACCAAAAGGGCATTCCGTGTAATCCTCGAAGAGCGTGGGAACGAGAGCCTCGGGAGCTGCGTTACAAGTTTATATGTGAACTTTACAATAGCCTTACAGGTAAAGTGCAATATGCTTTTACAGAAGAGGTTAATGATGTATTTATAGGATTCCGCCGGGGAGCCTCGGTGTCTGTCCGCGGCTTACTCGATAACGTCGAACTGATTGAGTCGGCAACAGATATGGATCTCGGAAACAATTATAAAAACTTCGATAATTTGGGGCAGTTACTTAGATATGTATAACACGTCGTATTACAAGTAGGCGCGGGATTGAAAAATGTCGCTGTATTGTAATGCGGCTGATGACGTTCAGCCAAGATGTCAAAATGATACGTTCGACAATATTTTTTTGTGTATATTTGTTCACCAAAAGTCACATATAGCGAGCGTGTTAGGTTGACATGTTTATAAATTAAGGAAGCCGAGCGAAGCGGAGCGTAGTGAGGTGACCGCCCAAGTTTTAACAGAATACACAATATACACAAAAAATAGGGCTAAAGGTTGGTCACCGCTTTGGCGAACTTATCATTTCGACATTTTGGCTGAACGTCATCAGCCGCATTACAATACGGCGACGTTTTTCAATCCGGCGCGCCTACTTGTAATACGACGTGTTATACAATATGGCTGCGACAATATACATTGGTAAACCTCTAAGTAGTATAGATTGAGAAGGCGGGCGTAAAATCACAGAAGGCGTCTCGTTCGCAAGTGCGTATTCTCATTGCTTCGACAAGAAAATCAACGACTTGCAACTAATGCTAAGATGGTTCCATTTTGTCACCAGTTTTTAGGGTTTTGTACCCGAAGGGTGCCAAAAGGGACCCTATTACTAAGCCTCCACTGTCTGTCTGTCTATCCGTCTGTCACAGAGGTCTACGGCTTCAGCCGTTATATGTAGCCAGTTGAAATTTGATGTGAGTATCTCAGCAGGTCCCAGGTGTTATAGTAATGTGTCCCAGGTGCTGAGTCAAGAGTATCGCCAAGAAATTTAGCCTGTTTTGTTTGAACAACTTGTTCACTGTTCATAGTCACACATAGATGGTCTAGGGCGGGGATGGGGAAACTAGGGCCCGCGGGCCATCTCCGGCCCGCGAAGCGTTGAAATTCGGCCCGCGACCGTCAAACAAAAATCAACTGAAGTTTTCGTATTGTTAGAAATTTCGCAGCTAACTTGAAAGTTTAATTTAATTGCAATTTGCAATTTCTTCCTTATTTCAAAAGTTATTTTGTAATATTGCACAATAAACTAGTATTAATTGTTAGTTTCGAAATATACACTTCTGGACACATCTATTGGCCCACCTTAGAGTTTAGGTTTCGATGGCCCCTACCTAAATATGATTGCTAGATTGAACAAAAACTATTGATCCAGTTTTAAACCTGATACATTTTACCATCTTTTTCGATCGTGTTGTTTTAAATTTGAATTCAGAATACCACACGACATGGAGCTACGACTAACAAGTCGGGTATGCGCCTTGATGAAGGCAGTTGATTTTTTAATAAAAAACATGTTTAATCAAATAAAGGTTTAATTTAATAACGCATGTTGCCTCCATGGGCATCTACGACAGCTCTCATACGATTAGGCATAGAGTTTATCAACCGCTCTATGAAATTTTGAGGGATCATCTCCCATACCTCTTCTATGGCAGTTTTCAACTCCTGCAACGTCTGGGCAACTGGCTGACGAGCCCTAACACGTCTTTTTAGCTCGTCCCACATGTGCTCAATCGGGTTCATGTCTGGGCTTCTGGCTGGCCAGTCCATAACTGTGATGTTCACATCTCGAAGATATTCCCTGACGATGCCGGCCGTATGGGCTCTTGCATTATCATGCATAAAAAGGAAATTTGGGCCCACAAGGTCCGCGTATGGCATCACGTGAGGTTCTAAGCACTCACGAATGTACCTTACAGCATTTAATGTTGGCAGCCGTGGTCCCGTAACAACCTCAAGTTGAGTTTTGCCGCTCGCGGATATACCACCCCAGACAGTCCATGAGCCACCGCCATAAGCAACCCTCTCTATAAAGCACCATTGTGCAAAACGCTCTCCCTTACGTCGGTAGACCTTCTTCCTTCCATCATTGCCATGTAACGCAATTTTAGACTCATCAGAAAAGAGTACACGGCTCCAATGCTGCTGAGTCCAATTTAAATATCATCTACTTTACTCCTATTTCATAATTAAATAGTTTAGAATTATATGTCAATGTCAACATATATGTACATGTCAAATATCTTGTTTATTTAATTATTCGACTGACGACGGCCACAAGTTGGCCGAAATATATTTCGAAACTAACAATTAATACTTTTTTATTTATATATTATAATATATATTATCTTAAACAATAAAAGGCCAAAAAAAGGCTTAAAACATTATTTATTCAACAATAAATTAGTGTTTCATAAAATACATACTAATATTTTTATTTCAGTAAATAATATAGCCAAAAATGCAACAACTTGGCCCGCCATATATTTCGTTAGTAAATATTGGCACGCGAAGGTAAAAGTTTCCCCATAGGACATTATAGGCGGTAGGCCTACATAGAGAAGTTGCAATTAAATAATACAATAATACTTAAATTTGGACTGTTGTGGCCCTATAAAACAAATGGGTATTACGTAGGTTAATATAGTCCCTGACGGGACTAGAAAACCCTTCAGATTCACGTCTTGCCCAAAACAGTAGAAAGTAGTTTAAATATGACACCCCTCAGCTCGTAAGGTTTCCTGGACTCGGGCAATAAACTATCAGAAAAAATTACATGACCCACTTTCGGTCCAATTACGATTGAAATAAGAACAAAAAGTGTGTTGTGGAATTGTCCCCCGATGGTACGGAGTCAGTGGATCGTGTTGATCGTCGTCTCACAGACGAGTGGGCTCGGGCAAGGCGCATGCGTGCGGCTTCCCTCCGCGACGTACGTATCTCACTTGCTGTATCAAGTGACTTGTGTTTTTGAGTTCTATTTTTATGCTGGTAACGTAAAGAAATGTAAACTTATAATACCTGTGGCCTTATCGTCTAATAGTTTCTTTATCCGTCTTTTTATCTATGGATATACCGAGGCAGCAAAACTCAAAAACTAGCAAGTTGGAGGATTCCTATATCTTGGGTTACCTATACATACAGTGTGGAAAAAAAGGGGATATAAAGGTACAATACAAGGTGGAAAGTTAACTTAGTTACCAGATACGTTATAGCTACAAGAAAACGGTTTTAGGAGGCTTTTGAAGGATTTTTCTTCTGCATCACAGATTTTAGAAAAAAAAACGACGTCAAGAAAAACGGCAACTTTCATTAAAAAAAATCATCTTATTCGATTCACTTACTAAGGAAAAAAACCTCTATGGGGTCGGGTAGCTCTGTACTTGGTAGCTGCGCTTTGCCGCACCTATCTTAAGTTTCCAACCTGTATAAATGGATACTTTGCACCATAATATTAATACTTTCAGTATGAAAACCAAGAAACCCTAAAGGGATATCGATACGATACCAATATGATAAAAAACATACCTTGAATTTTCTACAAAAAGGTTTTTTTTCTAAGCTATGGCTACGCACTCATATCAACGCTGTTTATTTATTCACCCGTAGCGAGTTCAGACCGATAACATTGAGTAATTGTGTTTTGTGCTACTGACGCTATCAGATGTCAAATAGCAGCGAAGGTGTCCACGAGATTAGTATATTTTAAGTTCTTATAAGAAATCTTCTTATTTTTGGTACTGGTACATTAATTGAAGTTGCCGCGATTTTTTAAAAACACTGTATGATTCATACTAACATACCCTTAAGGGGCTCCACAATGCTAAACATCAGTTTTGCATTGGATTCAGTTCCATCAATGTAGATGGTAAAAATTTGAAAAAATATGACGTGTTTTTTGACTCCAGACAATTATTCACTTTATAAATAAACATACTTTCAATCTTCTTTTAATCATAATACATTTAAAAAAGTATGAATTCCACGAAAAAAGCGATTCAGTTTTCATATTTCACAACCGATTGAAACGAAACCAACACACGCAGATACTTACTAGAAAAAAACATCTTTATTACATAAAGAAATTATAGTTAATGTCCTAATGTAGCCGCGATTTTTAAAATAACTGAAGTTTTGCGGGCGCGGCATCTGGGGCTCTACCGCGTAATTCTCATTTGTATTAACTTCAAGCAAATGCATGCGAAATTCAACGCGTGCAAAAGAGATGGCATGTTAGGCGGGCGTCGTCGCACGCATGACAAATTTCAATCTCAAGTTGATGTTGATGTAAATGAGAATTACGCGGTAGACCCACTGATTAGAGCAGGATTGACAGTTAAAAAACAAAAGCGTTAGTGCAGGACTGAATTTTAGCATTGGATTCTTATTGTATAGCTTGTATAGCTAAAAAGGGCAATAGCGAAGAAAAATAGGACCCTGTAAATATTTTAAAATACCTATACATTTTTATACTGTTAAGCTCGGGTTTGTTAATCTTATTATTTATTATTTCTGTGTATCTGGTATTCTACCATGTGGGCTGGTTCGTAGCTTGGACTTAAAGGCGCGCGTTAATGTCTTTTGCTTACCTGCCCATTATACATTTTTGATTTTAATTTGCAACTGTATTTTTGCACGCTCTATAGCAAGGTTGAGTTAGTACGATGAACGAATGGATTTAGAAAATCCCAATCGTATAAGTAAATACTTACACCTAGATCATAAAGTTAGGATTTTCATGTACTGGATGTAAAATCAAGAGTAGTAAAAGCAATGAAAATATTGCTTAGAAAAAATATTTATGGACATTTTTTTCGTCCATCACGTCCATGTGAAAAATATTACATATTTTCTCCTATTTTGCGCTATCCGGAGACCCAACGACTTCATAATGCATATGAACGTTACTTCAATAGTTTCTGTCGATATTTGTACCGACATCGACACAAGTCGCTGGTCGTTAGCGAATGTCATCTTATCAATCACTCGTCAGATCAATGTCTTTGCGCTGAGCCTGGTTTGGTTCTCTATCTCTTTTGTTGACCGTACTCTACGACTATTATATTGCAACACCGATTTAGTCAAAGCAAGTATTTATTTATCTGAGAAGACAAAATAGAGTAGATTGTTTATCTTACCTAGTCATTAACTGCAGCGCAGTATTCGGACGGCTACATCAAGGGAAGAGCTGCCTAGAGCTACTATGCCCGACGAAATTACACTCTATGTGTATAGCTATTAAAACTCTCTAGAAGACTCAGCTCAGTTCGTCGAGTGTACGATGCATGTTCGACAGCGGCTCTCCGTTTGAAACCGAGAAGCGCCATCACTTCCATATGTTTCCTCGAATTAACGTCTGTTTTCTACGAACAAAACGACCATCATAAAACTCATAGAGATCAGTAGGCGCATAAAACAAAATTAACTGTATGTTTATAATAAAACGTCTAAAGACAGACACAGATGAAAGTATCGACATGTAATGCAGAGAAATTATTGCACGTAAAGTTTTGTGTAAATAAACATCCCTAGTGATTACCACATTTCCTATTAGGAGTACGATTATTTGATTGAGAAATGTCTAAAATCTGGGATAATCTGCAGACAGGGCGCGTTGCTTGCACAACGATTAGTGACACCCCGATCCCTTCTCGATCGTCGCATGAGAATTGACAGCTTCGACAAACTCCTATATTTGCACACGCTCGAATCTATAGGAAAAAATTCGTTCGTTTATATAAGGTGACATTCATTTATCCAGCCAATTCATACTGCAGGCTTGATAAATGGTAAGTGATCATTATTTTGAAGCGATAATTTTCGGTGATTTCGCAAATTTAAATGTTGACCTCCCACAGAAACTGACTGTTAGTTTTGCGTTTGTCGGGAACACGAAAAAATTATCTAAGAATTCCACAAAAAATGTCATCGAACCTTGGTACTGCGCACTTACCGTCACTGGAGAAATGGCTGTTTAGAAATGTATCCTTCTTTGCTATCAAAATAAAATTATAAAAATTTGCTGCCGACGGATTTGACAGATAAGTAGACAGGCAGAGACAGACCATTTTTTTTAATGTCTAAAATTCTCAAGTGAAAAAAATTAAAATATCTTTTTGAAATTAAGCTATGGGAATTCTACTTAACATTTAAGGGTAGGTAGGTATAGGTATCGAATGTACACTGACTGACTAATATAACCGTAGTGGTTATACGTTATATATGTAGATGTAGGAATGAGCATTCAATATTCAATTCAATATGCTTCCTCTATAAATGTACTGATAAATAATAAACGATTTTTTTTTGCGTGACAATCACACGATTGCCAAAACTAATTATTTGCGCTAGAACAGTCAATAAATAAAGCAATAATGAATGCAGGTACGCACTGAGGGCGGGTGGAGGAGATATGGATTAGAGCGGGTAAGCGTAGCCACGTGCGGGATGATCCGCGAGATCAGGGCTAATTGGGAGCGCGCGTCGCTGATCCAGGGATCATCAGGTGCTCATCGACCACCCTCGCGATTCTATGCCCAGGGTTGACTAGACATGCATGCCCAAATTAGGTGGGAACTTTTAGGTTTGTTGATGCTTATTAATAGGCGGTTGTTGTCCAGTCGGTTGGACGCCGTCTCTCAATTTTGAAATCCTGTCGATTTTCAGAATTTATGTATGCGTACTTCCTAGTCAAAAGCTTGTCCGAAAATTCGTGTGCCCCAAGTACGACGACGAATATAGGGCTAGGGCTACCCACCTCCTTTGACGTTGGGACGAAAATATCGTCGGTAAGAAGTGGGTGCGAGAGAAACTTGGAAAAGTTCAAGTAGACTTGGAGAACTTCGCTCGATCGTTCAATAAAGTTGAAACCACGTGTCGCGTAAAAATCCAAAATGCGTGCGAAACGATTCAGAATTTTAAGGTTTAAATTGATTAAAATTACAACTTGTAGTTCGCCCTGAACTATGTGAATCCGCGATGTACGTTTTTTGGACCCCCTCTTTCAACCCCATATCTCAATAACCCCTTGACCGATTTGGTTCATGTTCGAACTTAAATATTCTTCTTGTCTCATCTACTCCTCTACCAAACTTCATGACGTTCCGATCAACGATACTCGAGTTATCGTTGGACAAACATTCATACATACATACAAACGCCGTATTGTTCAATTAGACTGAACTCGCTTACTTGTTCAATTATTTAGGTTTATTTCGCGACCCCCTTTTACAACCCCATTCTCGGCAACCCCTTGACTGATTTGGCTCATGCTCGGACTTAACTAGTAGTTCACTCCGAACTGTGAACGCGGACACCCCCCCCCCCCCCTCTCTTACAACCCCCATATCTCGGCGAACCCTTGACCGATTTGTCCCATGTTCGAACTTAAACATTGCTTTTGTCTCATTTACTCGCCTACTAAAAATTTCATGACGTTCCGATCAACAATACTCGAGTTATCGTCGGACATACATATACAATACAAACGCCGGATTGTTCATGTAGACTGCGAGAACTTCGTTCGCTGCGCTCAATCGCGCGCATAATTTTCAAAAATTCAATCTTTCGAGTGACAGTTTATCCAATTTGGTAACTGCTGGCTTTCTTTGCATCGCAAATTTTGTCTTTGCTTTGTTTCAATTTGCCTAAAACACATATATTTCAATTTTACATTGATCAAGTTTTAGGTATACACTCAGCATATTTATGCAAAAATTCTGCAATTTGCAAAACTCTGCATAATTCTATATGTTTTGAAAAAATCCGGCCCTGTAGCTGATTGAGGCAAAAGATTAGGCTTGCTTTTATAAAAATGGTTATACATATATAGGTGCTGGTTTTCAGAACCCACATTATATTTAATAAGCAATTCCTGCACCATACATCACTAAAGTTTTTTTTTTTAATTTTATACAAATACTTAAATCAAAGTCCTGCTATAACACAGGGGTTATATTCCAAAAAAAAAAAATTGGTATCTAAATAGTGAAATAGAGGTTACTCCAAAAAATATTAACAAAAAGGAAATCCTAGAATGAAAAATAAAGTAATGTCAGAAAAAAATAAGGGGGCTGGGCACCAGTTTTAAAATCTAGAGTCAAATAACTCGTTAACTTTTGTTTCACCTAAGTATGTTTGCTTATTATAGGACATCCCTGATAATCTTAGCTCTGTAAACTGTTTTTTCATTTATTTTATTACACTTCTTGTACATTAACATGATTTTTACATAAAGAACAGATATTGTGCACAAAGGCGGCATTTATTGCTAATAGCAATATCTCGCAGGCAACCTTTGGATGGAATGACAAAAATGTTAGAAATTAAACTTCGTTTTTAATAGGAGTAGTGTTAATGCTAACAAACCAAATAAAGTGCTAATTTGAACTAATAATTAACATAACAATCTAATACACATTTTATATTGTTTAACATAGACTTACTTAAAAAACCACATAAACATACAAAAATTAAAATAAACTCAAATATATTAAATTCATATACATACTTAGATATAATATCGGGACGGGATGATTAGGTGGAGTTCTGTTTTGACGGGTATTCAGTATGAAAAAACCGGCCAAGTGCGAGTCAGACTCGCATACCTAGGGTTCCGTATTGTGGATGATAAATTTAATTTTGTAATTTTTTTCGTGAATTTCTCAACCGCTTTATTTTTCCTGTAATTTTTACGTAAATACATATTACCATGATTTTTTTATATTTTTTGGTCCACCAGTTTTGGACATAAGGGGGGGAAATACATTTTTTTATGGTTTTTCAAGGATTTCTCAAAATAGATGCAATTAAATATAGCCAAATTATATATTTTTAAAATCAGCTTTTTAATACCTACAATTTGATACCCATATTGTATTTTTATAAAATATTATTTTATTTATTTTACAATTTTTTTATATTTCTCATTTGTGCTCAACTTTTTTTTAATCGCTTTAGTTTTCCCGTAAGTATAATATGTGATCGACATTTTTTTAACATTTTTCGGTCTACCAGTTTCCGAGATAAGGGGGGGGACATCGTACATACTTTTGTGGCCTTTTATGGATTTCTCGAAACTAGTGCCAGTAAATTTACTAAAAATATATATATTTACAATCAGCTTTTTAATAACTACAATTTGATACACATATTGTATTTTTAGGATAATATTTTTCTCACTTTTGTTTTTGTAATATTTTGAATAATTTCAATTTTTTTCATTTTTTTTTACACCATGATATGTGGGCAAATTAATGCTATTTTTGTGCCAAATTTCATGTCTTATCTTTAACGGTGCTAAAGTTATGAGGCTGTGACATACGGACGGACGGACAACGGAGTCTCACCAAAAAGGTTCGTTTTGTACCTTTTAGGTACGGAACCCTAAAAAGTGCTTTACTTTGATCTTGAATGAGTTTACATTTTTCAACTTTTGCACAGAAAGGGGCAAACGGTTTCAGGGCCGTGCAGCATGAAAAGTAAACGAATCATTGTAAAAAACAGTTTTCACTTCAAGAAGTGCCAATGATTTGCTATTGGACAGCCGCATCTCCCTACCGTGATCGGTAAGAAAACGAAAGGAATCTTTCTCGCAAGCAACAGCAAGCAGAGGGATATGAAGAAGAAAAATAATGGGAGCATTCTGCGAAGATTAATGGGGAGCCAGTTTAACTGCGAACGGAATTCAGATACATGGTCATATTTGCGAAGAGAGAAAATAAAACGAATACAAAGATTCTGGAGACGTTCGAGTTTATTGAGAAATTCTTCAGTGATATCCGAGTGACAAGAGTCCGCATAATCTAAAATAGAGAGGAGAAATTATTGTGCTAACATAATTTTAGTTTTGATTGGCAAAAAGCTCTGCAGGCGCTTCATTGCGTGGAGAGTACCATACATCTTGAGAAGCCCAAGAAAGTAATGTATCAAACATGACCCCTATAAGTTTTTAACGGTGCCACTGTATGGTATTACAGTAACACCAAAAAGAACCTTGGTAATTTGGTCATCATCTAGTATTAGCTAGCATTCTTGAGCTACTAATGACTATAGTTTGCGACTTGCTAGGATTTTCTAGAAGACCGAAGGTCACTCTTCTAGTACCTGTAGATCTTTATTCAAAGATTGGATGGCTTCATTAGGGCTCTCTACGGGCGCACGCTAAAGCTGGAGAAATGTTAAGAGTGCGTAACGCCGCCAGAAGCAGGTCAAAGTCTACAGAGTTGAAAGCATTGCTGAAGTCGAGCAATGTAAGAACTGTGAGATGTTCCTATATCATCAGTGACTTTGACAAGGGCAGTTATACATAAAATTAAATCACAAGTTGGGTTTTGTCTGTACAAATTGATTCCCTAGTTTACCTACATTGAAAATCACACCAAAATCTGTAGTGTTTTTCGAATTTTAGGCGAAATACACATATAGACGGCGATAGAATGCTGGCCTCTCAATCTTCAGACCCAGGTTCGATTCGGAATTTATGTGCATAGTATTTTTATTACCTAATAACTACCACTTGCTGAATTTATTCGTTTTCTTGGTTATTTCATAAGCTTTAAAGGGGGTAGGTAGACTTTAAGGACAAGAACTACCTACCTACATTTACTGACATTAATTTATAAAGCCAAATTCATACCGAAGACTCGGTAAGTGAAGTGCTCTATATCAAGGTTCATTACCCTTTTTGTGATATTCGTAAATTATGTTTTTCATATTCCGTACAAAGGGACGCCCGGGCCTATTAGGTATGTATCTTTAGTTGCCAACTAGGTGCCAATCATCAAAAACGTAGATATACTATCGAATTCCGATTGTCTAAAGATATGTTCGCAGTTGAAGTGACGACACGGTTCGTAAATAGTTCAATACCAACTAAAGACAATTTTGAAAGTTCAGTTTTTATCTATGTTTTTGATAATGGGCACCCAGTCTAATAGCACAAAATGTGGTTATTTTGTGCTAATAGACAACCAAAGATACATAATAAAGGGGCAGCCCCGAGGCCCGAGGCAAATTTATTATGGGAGGTCAAGATTGCGCCGCCTGTTCCACAGCGTCATCCGAAAATTACTCTTACTAATAACGATATCTCTTAAATGAGATGTTTAAAAATTATGAAAAAAATATAGATTGTTATTTAAAGCACCAGAAAAAATATTATATAAAAAACTATTCTTGCGTTAAAAGAACAGTATGAAAATATTGTTCAAAGTCTAGCTGTTTTTAGACTAAAATTAAGAAAAATTCGTAATTTCTTTGAAACCACTAATGGTATTTGTATGGTTCTTACACTAAATTACGAAGAAAATATGCCTTAGGAAATTTGTTAATAAGATTTTTTTTGTCCGTGGTGTCCATGTGAAAAGTATTATTTTCTCCTATTTTGCGCTATCCGGCGACCCAGCGACCGACGTCGTAAATGCAGTGCGCGCTGATATGAACCTTATTTCAATATACTTACTTTCTGTCGATATTTGTACCGACATAGGTCGACTGAAGGTCATTGGCGACTACCTGCGCCTTAAGTATTAACGATACGTGCTGATCACTTACCAAGCCTCCAGCATGAATTTAGCTGCATAAATTAATGTCACTTTATATATTCAAACCGGAGACGCAAATAGGTGTAAGCAATGATATTTGAAGTCTAATATCGTTGGGTATAACCACGGATTTAGAAAAGAGGGTGTAACCATGACACTAATGAAAACAGACAACTCTATGCATACCTAATACCTATGTAACTTATTGGATAGAAATGCCACGAAAGTTTCTCTGTTACAAACAAACTTATTGATTGCATAACATAATCATAGATTTTGTAAAATAATACTTTATCTATTGGTCTAGTAGATATTATTATTTCTTTCATCTTAGGTATTATTCTTATGAATTCAAGACGTTTTGTGTATACTACTGCCATCTATTGAGGGTAATTTTGTTGAACGCACTCCGCTACTCGACGCCAGATGACGTTAATATTACCATAGAACGTAACTAACAAAGGTTTAACATTTTAATCTGTGATTTTGATTTCATTCGTTCAATGGTTCTTAAATTAAAAAAAACAAAATGTCAACAGAAGTAAATTTGTAAACATTTTTCTAATTTATAACAAATAAATAAATCCATAATCATGGGTGATGAAAGCAATAATAAAGAAATTCGCGAACTAAATTCAATGTTCCATCAAGAGTACATTATTATGGCGGAATAGTAAGTGCCTTTAACTATTTTACTTCCTGTCCAATGGCTCTTTGTTTAATTTAACAATACCTACAGTTATTGCCCAATTAAGGCTTGGCCAAAAGTATTAGCTACCTAGGTACTTGGTTAAACGAACTGCAGGTCTGCAATAAAATAAGGTTGTTTTAATAAGATTTACTTTTGTCCAAGGCTGTAATTTTGCCTGTTCAACACTGAATAACTCTTATTCTTTTTCAGCCGAATGCTACAAACAGAAAATCTACCAGGCGTTTATGTTATTCCTTCTTACGAGAACTCTTTTTGTAAGTTAACACATTTTGGTCAGTGTCAAAACAGGAATGAAAAAAAGTTGAACCTAACAGCTCTACCTGCTGGTCTCTTACCTATTATCCCTCGATGCTACTTACCTACACCTACCTTAAGTCATAAAATGATGTAAGATTTATCAATATAGGAAAGTAAATTTTGTTTTGCAGTGTGGTTTGGAGTGATATTTGTAAGGTCCGGTCTCTATGAAGGAGGGGTTTTCCGATTTACATTATCATTACCAGACAAATTCCCAAATAATGAGGTCCCAGTAAGTTTCCAGTATTTTTTACATAAACCTTTGTTAAAATAATGGTTGCAATGTAAAGGATATTTATCACATGAATTTACAGGTGGTTACATTTTCATCACATTTATACCACCCTGCTGTTGATGCCACATCTGGAATCCTAAACTTGAGTGAAGTTTTCCCTGAATGGGATAGAAAACACAATCATATCTGGCAAATATTAAAATATCTTCACTGGATATTTACCAATTTAAATATGAAAGTGCCTGCCAATGTTGAAGCTTCCATTGCGTAAGTGTACTAAGAAATACAAAATTAATAATATATATAGTTCACAAATTTATTTTATCGCTTTTATTTATTGCAGGCTCAAGACAAATAGAAAATTGTTCATGGAGAAAGTAAAGGACAGCGTAATATCAAGTATCGATCACATTTATGATGACCCACCCACAGAAGACAGGCACTTCATAACTTTTCAACCGTATGATCCTGAAGTCCATGATAATGCAAAAAATATCATGCTCAAACCAGCTAAATCATCTGAAGGCATGTCCCAAGGAATCTCATGGGTTCAACCAGGTTCTTTCCAACCATTTTCTAAAGAAGAAACTACATGATTTCCATATTTGTAATATTTAACCCTACCTGAAATAGTTAATGCCATATTGGATACCTGTGATAGTGCTAGAAAGTTTCTTTACAAAAATTTAAGGGTTATAAATCCTAAATCTACATGTTAACCTAAATTTTGGTGGGTGTATTTTTCAGTGTTATTATCATATTATTCCACCATTTTTTTTTTCTGAAATTAATAACTTGTGTTCAATTACACACATGTTTAGTATTATATATCATTGAATACAAAACAAATAATACCTATGTATAAATCATTTAATTACAAATAATGTCTAAAAATATAACATTTTGTTACAATGTTCTTTATTTAGATATCTTACCTTTATTCAACTGTTCTAACTTTAATTTTGAATGTATCAATTTTTTCTTGAAACCAACACTGATCCAATACATAATTTTTGTTTTTCCATATAAAATGTGTTGGTGGTTGAGAACTGCCATTGTGAAAGTCAAAGTTTTTACTTAATTCTATTGAAAGTTTAGATCTGATTAAAGCAATTCCACCATAAATATCTTCAGTTGGATGGTAGACCCGTCCTGTTTCTGGCAACATATATAGTTTTTCAGGTAAAAACAATGATGATAACATATCTCCTGCGTATCCAAAAGTTAAAAAATCTGCTTCTATTCCATTAAAAGGCTTGCTTATTAGGTGAGTGTAAACAATTGGTACATCGTCACATCTTATAAAATTTCTTTCTCTTCCACATAAGGATATAAATGGAAATTCATCCTGATATCTCCCGGTTTTGTTCATTCTTATTCTTTTAAAAAAGAAATCCAAGAACTTTTTCTCTTTGAAACAAGAAGTAAAATTTTTCATTTTTGAATCATCTAAAAATAACTACATAAAATTGTTAAAATGAAAAGTTTTAAATTTAAATAATTTCATACAACACACTCTTATTGCGTCTACTTACCATTCCTTGATGGTCAATATAATAAAAATATTCCCTAATCTTAGGTTCAGGAGACTGTCCTTGCACGTAACTCACGCATCTATTAAACATTAAATAATTTGGAAATTTTGTCAACGAGCCATTAAGATTATGAAATAAATACCTAGACATAATAAATGCCATTAAATTCAAAGTTAAATTACGATGAGATTCAACTTTGATCTCTGGGGCTTCTTCGGACTCTTCGGAGCAATCCAGTTAGAACATCGTCGAATGGTAAACATAGAACACATATTGATGGTAAGTGTATTCTGTGATCGTCGACTGATGCGACGACGGTAGAGTTGGTTACTACAACAGTCCCTGCGGTCCGAAATAGAATTACATCGCTAAAAGCCATGAGTGAATTAAAGTGTGAGCGATGACTGGTCCATAATGGCGGATATTCTGAAATATAATGAAAAAAAAAGACGTTTATTTAACACACCATTATAGACAAAGTAGTATCAATGTTTTCAAGCGTAAAGTTGTATGGCACTGTTAAAAATGACATGAAAATGACGGTGACTCAGTTAGGGACTCTGTTAAAGAGAAAAATATAATCAACTTACTATTTACTTTAACCTAAACAAAACATATTCAATAAAATCATCATATAGTTACAATATTAAAACGGAAAAATAAAAAACATTATTGCAATAGAAAAAATATTAATTTTGAGTAGTTATGTGATATAAAATTTGGATATATATGTAGTTCAAAATATTTCAATAGATGGCGTTGACGAGACATGGTGAGAGTTGCCAACTCAAAAACATGGTTAATGTGAACGAATTTATTTCTAATAAAAAACTAATTTATTAGAAACACCATGATACCTAGAAATGTGCAAAAAAAATTTTTGAATATTTTATGTAGATCGTTATAAATTTACATTATCATAAAACATATTTTCACCACATGAATCCCTGTTAAAATGTGACGAAAAAAAATATCGTGCCGTACCGTTACCGAGTTAAATGATAAAAGTGTCCATTGGCAACACTCAGTCAGGCCACGTCTCGTCAACGCCATCGATCGAGTAATGAGCGTTTTTCTCGTTGTTTTTTTTTCTTAGTTCTTAGTTTTCCTCCAGATGGCGCTGTCCATATCACCATAGATATAATGTGTTTTGTAGCAATCAATGTCAAAGTGGTTTTCGTTTGTTTGGAATTTGTACATATTTTGTCTTTGATTCTGTTCGGACCGCGTTAAAATATATCTCATAATTTTTTTATTCCAAATAAATTCCTTTAAATATAAATGATACAGTTCATTTTAGCAGAAACAAAAGTAGATGAGTGTTTTTGTTGTATTTTCTTCAGCTTTTTGGGTAATAACACCGATTCGGCGCAACACAACTTGTCTTAATTGACAGGACTAAATTTAATTTAAGTGTTCTGTTCTTTTCTTTTTGTATCGAAAAGACAAAGACGGGACGCTCAAAATAAGTTTAGTCTTGTCAGTTGTGTTGCGCCTAATCGACACCAGGATTAACCTTTTTAATCGCATTTTTGCATGTTAACATAGGCTTTCTTACTCTGACAGGACACCAAATAGCGAATGATAATACAGTGCGACATAAAAGAGTAGAAAATAAATGAGGGCGCCACCATCTTCTATATGGCCACACAGCTAGTAAGACTAATTAATTTTGATACTTCAATATTTTTTTTACTACTCAAGTTGCTTTTTCATTTAACAAGTTTCATAATGTACGAGTATCACTTGGAAGGTTTAGGCATAACACTTATAACAAGAAATGAAATAGGATCTTTGTTTAAGGTAAACTTTATTTAGAATAAAGCACTATCCTAATGAACTAAAATCTAAATATTCAACACCCTCAAATTGAGATGTGCTTACACTCGGTTCTGCACTAGATTCTTCACTGCTTTCTGTATCAAACTCATCATCACTGCTATCTACACCAACCTGTATGACTAATTCGTTAAGTTCGGCTTATAGTTTACCAATTGTAGGCACTTCTTTTTTAACTGTATAAAAAATATATCTTCTGCCTTATGGCACAAATGTCGAAATCATCCAGTACATTTGAAAAGCGACCTTTTCTATGTTTTACAGGTGTCGAAAATTTCCCCCCATCGGCGGACCCTTGCTGCACTATCCTGCATACTGTACTTTCCGACACACCTGAAACAGATATAAATAACAGTCATATTCAATTTAACTTATCATCATCCTTTCCTAAAGCAAGTATCAAAATTAACGTCGACCCGATCACGCTATATAAAAATATTTTTGTAACCATAACATAACCTTGAAATTGTAAAGATAACAATCGCAATAATCAATATTTTGGAGTTATTTTGTAAGGAATGTTGTTTTCTTTCCGTGTAACTAGATTAAAATATCGTTTTGTACAACTTTTAACAGATTCTTACCAGTTAAGTCGGCTGTCCGTTTGTAAATATCGTCGATTGGAGATAGCAACTCTCCGGCTTAAAATTCAGCCAAACATCGCATCAATACTTAATAAATTACGTCACGAACACCACCGCGTATGACCTTGTTCATTTTTACTTGCTGTTTTAGCCAAAATTTACACAGAAAAGCCTAAAATTGTGAAGTAAACAGACACCGATTACTAGTTTTGACAGCTCGACTACTTTTTTTTTTTTTTTATTAATATTTTAACGGCTCTGGATTCTTGTCCTTTTGAGCCCGTAGTTATTGTTTTCTTTTTTCTTCTATCACTTTCACATCAATTTTATCAAAGTTTATTTACAGTGTTAATAATAAATTTGTACAGGGGTGTAAAGTATTTTGGATCGGCCAAAAGATCTTGTAGGAGGCGCGTTGTTGTTGCCGAGGAACTTAAAAGTTCCTTGGTTGTAGCAGATTCACAAATATCATCGAGTTCTGTCACAAGAATTAGTCTGTGAATGCCAAACTGTTGACATTTGAATACTAGGTGGCTCAAATAGGAGTCCGGTTATTGTACAGCCACGTATTACACGGCCTGATATTACGAAGCCAATGTTATGTACACGTAATACGGGGCGTACAATCCATGGCCGTACAATATCTGGCGTCGTAATATCGGTCCGTGCTGATAATGTACGGCCAATAATACGAAGCCAAGGAATGAACAGCCAATAATTCATGTACATGTACACGTAATATCAGTCCGTGCATTATTTGGCTTCCAATTATTGGCCGTACATTATCGGTACAAGGTGATATTGTACAGCCAGATATTACATGTACATCACTCCTATTGGTTAACACATCTCGCCTCCTATTGGTCAATAGATTGTTCTGTATTTATGGTCTGAGCCTCGTTTAGACGGTCGAGTAAAGTGCTCTTTTACGGAAAAGCAAGGAAAACTGGGTCTATACAGCCTTGTCATAAATGAGTACAACCAAAGAGTACATTAGTTGTTGTTCACCTCAGTCGTTCACCGACCTACTGTTCGTCAATATTTATCGTGACCTATCACAGATAAAACAAAATGTCTGTGTGACCCATTTAGGGTGGTGTAATAACAGCTGGGGATTTTCTGTTTCGTGTAACCGCATAATGTACAGAGAAGGTGTTGCGGCCTTTAGGAATGGTAGAAACACATTACACGCAGCATAATAATATATTATAAACAAGTAGGTCTACTAATATGGGACCACGAAACACATTTTCTGTAAGAATACTTTCTTTAGGCGTTCTTCAAACTATTTAAACAATTATTAGGTAATGTATGTTGATATTTTTGCACCTCTACGGGAAAAAAACCGACACATTCACAACCTGCGTATCTAATTCAGTAAATAATGTATCATTTTGATAAAATAGTATATTATTTTTGGAATCCCTTTCTACGGACGACTGGAAAAATTCAGCTCGATAGAAATATTTATTGAAATGAGGTCTTTTTCGACACCAATCCTCCTGGTTTGACAATTTAGAATGACATAGTGGACCGCAATAACATTTTATTAGATGGGTTTTAACGGTATCTAAGACCTGGTTAAACGAAATTCTGACAGCAACCTTAGTAAATTTTATATTTATAAAAAAAACGACTTACTGCAACTCCTCCACGAATCTGCCCCTCTCACACTCTTTGAGAATTTGCATTTGTAGAAATTTGTTTATAATACGTGAATACAAAGGTGACTTCTTCTTATTACAATCTTTGAATCATGGTTTAATAATAAACTCTTATGCTCCGAATAACCTATTTTTTGCCTCCGGCCAGCAGTCACATTTAATAGATCGCTCACAGTGTTGTGAAGCATGGGCGATGATAGCACAGCATGGCGTCGTTAATGACGTCATAGCGACCATAGTTGAGCCATCGTTATTGGGCTCACAGTGGCTCGGAATGACGCGATACTTAGACCATATAAGACGTCAACACGCTATGGACGGTTCTCAAACTTTAAAAGTCGGGAATGAGGGATTTTCTTTTCTTTTTTTTACTCTTCCCTAGTCGCTGGATAGATGGCGCTGAACTTGGTAAGTTACTGCAAGGAACGGAACGTCACATAATTTTTTGATTATTTCACTTGGATGTAATTTTGAGATCGTAAAACGAAACGTACATAAAAAAGTAATTAATGTCATTGTCACATCACATCACAATGACATTTTGAAAATAAATAAATAATAACAACAAGGAAAAAGAAAAACATATTTAGCAGTCTTTTTATGAGTCTACGCCAGAAAGAAAATGTCCCAAGAGAAAAAGAAGAGAAGTCTGTGCCTTGTGGATTCGTGTAAAAATGAAGGCATACATCTTTTTCCTAAAGATGAAAGCCGTAAAGCGCAATGAGTACAAGCCATCGTACATTTTAAACCTGGACGGACCATAACAAAGCATTCGCACATATGCTCAGCACACATGTCAGTCAACCAACGAGCGTATGTGAAGTGATGTGACGCAATGTTTTTTTCCAATCGTTTTGGCTTTGGCACCTAGTAACGTAGTCAGTTCAACGCCATCTACAGAGTTCTTGGTTTTTTTTTAATACTAAAAAAAAAAACCTCTCATGGAAATTTCTATGTTCGTAGAAATAAATTACTAGGTAGCATTGGAGACTCACACTATATCGATTTTATCAAATCATACATACCCATTAGGATAATGGATACCCAAAAAATACACATTTAAAAATAATAAAAATCCTTGGAGACGTTGTTTAGAAAACTATGTAAGTAAATATACAAATATATTGAATAAATGGGGTAAATAGGACTTGCAATTTCTGATACTGGCTTTTGGGCCACAAAAGTTAAGCCACTCTTGAGCCACCAATAAATTTTTGGGAAAAGAAAAAAAGTCGAATTATTCCGCCTTTGCAGCGCGATTTTTACAATTACGGATCGACCAACTGCCCATTCTTGCTTCCTAGGATTATCATTAATTATTTAGCTCGTATGCAATTCGATACTCGCTTCAACCTTTGGGAATCTCTGTGTGGAATGTATATACAAGGTGACTTTTTGATCATCGTCCAAATTCATACTGGTGGCTTGGTAAGTGATCAGTATCATGGATCAATAACAATTTTTGTGAAATTCATAAAATGAAATTTCGACTCCCCATAATGATTCACTCGGAACTGGAAGTGAATTTCTATGGGAAGCCGAAATTTTATTTTAAAAATTTCACAAAAATTCTTATTGATCCAAGATACCGATCACTTATCAAGCCTCCAGTATGAATTTGGACGATGATCAAAAAGTCACCTTGTATATATGAATATAATGAATATAATACAAACTATTAAATTCACTCTCGTGCAGCAAGGACACAAATTATAGAGGGATAAGCAAGGATGACAATAAATGGACTAAACGCCATTAGATATTGCCAGTATTATGCGCTTATTTTTACCCAAACGTTTCACACAACTTTTGCAAATCTGACCATAAAGATAAGCAAAAAATCAAAATTACATTTGTTTATGTTTAATTTCAACAACAAAAAATACTTATTAATGTTACAAATAATATAATTATTTTGTAAACGAAATAACTTACCTTAACCTTTTTTCCTTTTCATGAAATAATGACATAAAATGGCAACCACGTAATATGACGTCACCTTGGGCCAGGGCGTTCCAAATATTTAATAATATCAGTGTCGCCGTACAAACTCTCGTGCTTATTCATTAGCACTCATACAAAATTTATATGCTATCCTGTTGTCACTGTTCAAATTGTAGTAAGCTTATGTTTTGGAATGGAAACCAAAGGAACAGACCTTAGAATAAGTCCTTATTCTTCTAAGGAAAAGGCCATGTTTTATTCGGCCATGGGTGAATGAAAAAAAATACCGCCCTTGCTAATATGCGCCCTAGCTTGCGCGGCCATAGACAATAAATTGCCGAAAAAAGTTGAAGCGTAACCTCCTTCCGCAATGTATTGTTTCGTATAATAAAAACCTGATTGGTATAAGATATTAAAACCTCAATCATGACTGTATGGACTAAGTTATCTTTGCCTTTCTATTTCGTGTAACTGTTCTTTTATAGCAGAAAAAGTTGTTTTAAAGTATTATTTTGTTCAGAAGACTGTACTTTAATTGATTTTTTTTTCTGTATTAGAGACGTTTGTAAAAAAGTTTTCATTATGCACAATGTATATGAGTGTAGATAATAGTATATTTCGTGACGAGTATAAAATGGCGGATTTTCTTACCCGAGAAATGAAGCTAGTTTCGACGTGAGCCAAAGGTGAACGTCGAAAGCTTACATTCCGAGGGTAAGAAAACCCATTTTTACTCGTTGCGAACGATACTTTTTTACTACCTGATTTATGTATTTAAATATTTAGTTTTTCCTTTCAAATTTAATGTATTTAATGACTTTGCAAACCACGGCGCGATTTTTACCTTTTTTTTTTTAGGCTTCGGCCGGCGAGTTTGTGGCCAGTATCATTTTGCGAAAAAAGAGTGTCAGACGCGATATAATCGATTATGTCGTGAATCAGAACGCAGGGAATTTCGATTTCAAAGACAAACTAAGGACGTCAAAAACAACATAATTTAACATGAAATGAAGACAAACGTCAAAAAGAACCTAATTTTGCAATAAATGAAATTTCAATACGATATTTCGAACTGACCTGATAGTCATTCTGCAACGGAGCCCGGAAAGTTCGATTTTCAAAACTAATTTCGAGTATTAAATGGAACTTTTTCATAATAAAGGTAGTAGAAAATAGTAGATTGCACAACAAGGGCATAAAATGGGTTTTATGCCAGAGTTATACACTCTGATTTTCACTTCGATTACAAGGGGTGAGTCTCATTATTTCCATTTTCCATTGGAATGGAAATTCTGATACTGCCAGATTTATGCAAATCCGTCTCACAATAGCCATTGACGTGAAAAACATCGAATGGAAATAGTGATAAATTATAAACACGACGAGAGTCACCTCGGTCTTCCACCTGACCGCCGGACGCACTCTCCGGTCTTCCCTGCCGACGCGTTCGGAGCCTACACGCCGGACATCACCACCGTGTCTCCGAGCGTCTCCACGATCCAGGACAGTTCCTGACCTTTGGGAACGTTTTAATGAACACCACTGATTTTTAAAAATTCTGATTTATTTTCTTTCTTCTCTTAAATTTTATTAAATATTAATTTTTTCTTTTTTTTGCACGTGGGACTCTACCGTACCCCGCGACACCACTTGGAAGTATTCATCAATACTCTAATTAATTAAAACAGTATAAAAAATAACAAGTAATCGAGGCACAATTAAGGTAATCGGAAATAATTATTATTCCCAACGCAAAGGGTGAGTCTCACTCAGCACAGTTCGAACGGCGTTGGGCAAAGCGTGAGGCGCTTGTTTAGATCAGCCAGCCAAATATGCGCTTTGTTGTCGCGATACGTCTCGCTTCGCATCGGAGTTGGCGTCGTCCTGCACCGGGTTAAATAACTCAAAAACCTAAATTCACTTTTGGTACTTTGATCTAATATTCAAATAAAAACATAACCACTGATAATTGTAAACCTGTAATTTTCTCGAATTTATGGCTAATATATGCAGATTTGGCACATTTGCCGGGTCGTCAAATCATTTTGACGTGTCTAATGTTTACTCAACTCACACTTGATTTTATTCTAAATAAAAACGGCTCACCTCAATACGTGTTATGAAAACTGCCCCCCTATTGTGTATCTTTAGTTGCCAACTGCACGAGGTGCCTATCATCAAAAACATAGCTAAAAACTGAAATTTCAAAATTGCCTTTAGTGGGTATTGAACTATTTACGAACTGTGTCGTCACTTCAAGTGCGAACATATCCTTAGGAAATCGGAATTCGATAGTATATCTATGTTTTTGATGATAGACACCCAGTCCAGAAGGCAACTAGAGATACACAATAGGCCCGCTGGTCGGCTTTCCCGATCATATTATTTTTGTGATTTTGATTTTCATAATATACTTATTTACAGTAGTTTCAATGTAGTCCGTTTTGGCATTATGTCATCGCAACGGCAAATCGGTTACTAGGTCAACAGATTCTCACGAGAAATCAATTCAAAATATTATAAGTTTGTTATCGTTTGAAATATTTTCAAGTTTATTGGTTATAATTTCTAGGAAGAACATTTAATTAACCATTGGGTAGTATAATATAAATTTTATGTTTTGAAAATGATGGAGGGTGATAGAAAGATATTTCGGGCGCTAAAACCAGCTTTTAATATTTTTTCTTTACGAAAAGAATCTGAAATGGAAATTCTTACGTTACCAGTAATATTTTGTAATGTTGTACTTCACTGACCTCAAATTAGATAGAGGTCAGTGCGTTGATAGATATAAAATACTGGCCAGTAAGAAAAATATGTAGACTTCAAGATGAAAAAATTGCTCCTTGCCTTATAAAAAAAATACTGCCATATTTCTTACCAGCCAATATGTCAATTGATAGGATGTTTTATGGAAAACTTTGCCTGTAAACCAATTCATTAATAAAAAAAATGAGACTTCAAGCAATATGCATGTTTTTTATATATATTTTTTGTTTTTGTAAACTATAAGTTTAAAAGCTAAGTGGTATGTTACATATTTAGCACAATTATAATATTATATTTTTCGGTATACGCGACACCGTTACAAATACATGCAAATGTTCAAATCTAAAATATTCATATTTGCAAAAAAAAAAGGAAATTTAAACTTGGCTTTATGTGTACAGCAGTGGGTCTACCGCGTAATGAGCGTTTTTCCTTATGTCAAATTTAGTGTTAAATAAGATTCCTAGATGGCACTGTCGTATCTTTAGCAACAGAATCAAGGACAAAATTTGCACACATTCTAAACAAACTTATAACCACTTTGACATTGATTGCTACAAACACATTTTGACATAGACATGACATGACATGACATAGACAGCGCCATCTGGAGCAAAGCTAAGAACTAAGAAAAAAAAAACAACCAGAAAAACGCTCATTCTCATTTTCATCAACATCAACTTGAGATTGAAATTTGTCGTGCGTGCGACGACGCCCGCCTAACATGCCATCTCTTTTGCACGCGTTGAATTTCGCATGCATTTGCTTGAAGTTGATATAAATGAGAATTACGCGTTAGAGCCCCAGGTCTACCACGTAATTTTCATTTTCATCAACATCAACTTGATGTTGATGAAAATAGCAAAAGCCTCAATTTGATTATGGCATATTGTGTAAAAATTTTCATCAACATCAGCTTCGTGAATGAACTAAAATCCGCGTTTCGTTTTTTCAATGTAGTGTTCCGTTGAGACTTTTTGAAGGAAGCTAAGTAAGAGGCAAAACATAGAAACAAGCATTTATAAAATGAGAGTGACACTTTTTATATTAAAATTATACTGTTTTATTTTCAAAATCTTAACGTAACATGATAAATGAGAAATGAAAAGTGGATAACAAAACGCATATGACAAAGTTGTTAAGGCTGTATGGTTAAAAAGCCTCTAGCCTTTCCTAAAGTAGGAAAATTAAAAAGCGTGACGTCTTGTCTCAAGCAAGTCGTTGTATGTTTTTCTTCTATATAATCTCATAAAACAAGATATTGGCTGGCGGAACTAATGTGCGCAGTCACGTTAAAGGAAGCCAGATGAAACGGCTTTTATTGATTGACTGATTGAAATATGTGGGAAAATCAAAATTTTCAACATATTTTCATTTTCAAGATTCAAATGATACCTATGTTTCAGAATGCCAGCGCACAAGCAAACTTCCCACTAGCAGCTGTAGATGCTGGTGGAATTTATAGAGGACCACCGAGACTTGGCTGTTGGGAATTAACTAACAGTGGGCCACATGCGAAGCACCAAGCCAAGTCTCAGTGGGAAACATTGGCGGCACGACTGAATGCTGTGGGGGTTGGAACCACAAAAACAAGCGCGTAATGGAAAGATGTGATTAATTGGAAAAGGCAGTATTTTAATATTTTATCAAAATGTTGATGGTTGTGATTGTCTTTATTGTATTTACTTGGTCACAAAACTAATATTTTGTCGTTTAACTGCATGTGGGATGCTCAACACCACCACCGCTTGAGCTGCCAGAGTTCTTGGGGGAACCTGTGAGCCCGCCTCTGCCAGAACCTGTGGAGGCTTCGCCAACCCCATCAGCAGTGCCGCCACCTCCTAGAGCCCCTAGCCTCCAATGGGAGTGTGAGTTTTAATCCATTTGCTTATATTCTGATAAAGTGAAGTCAGTCAGTCCAAAGATGTAATATGTAAAGTCGCCGTCAATAGAAATTGTGGACTATGTAAACAAACCGTTTTCTCAATTTTTCTCAAGGTTCTGTCACGGAGTCTCATTGAACATTATTCCAAATCATGAAGCATCAAGTCTTACCAGTCATTCACTGTATTTCATCATGAAATATTCAATAATCACCAGTTAATTACGGAAAATCATAGAATCAATAGTCAATTCTGTACTGCGTCGAGATTGCTGTCATATTTTTTTCTTATCGAATCTGTATTGTCTTTGAAAATTGGTGATGTACGAATCTATTTGAATATTAACCTATTTTATTCGTGATGTTATTTTATTCCGTCATTTTTTTTTAACAGCGTTACTTCATAATCTTTGACATAAACGTGTGTGTGATTCTATCGAGAGCTGTGTGATCTTCCAGCGTTGCTCTAAAATGTGTAGCTCATGTCCTAAAAGTAGAAGAAAAAATTAAAGAACTGGATGGGATAATAGATACGGCCAACGACACTGTGACGAAACCATTTGTAATTAACGTGGGCGATTTGACTAGCGATTCATCAGAATATTTTAGCGATGAATCAAATAAAGAAAACTAATTAAGCACCTAACATATTTTAATCACTTACTTACCCATCTCTAGGTAGTTCACCTATTTATAGACAAAGACAACATGGCACTTTGTTTACATAGTCCACAATTTCTATTGACAGCTACTGTAGGTATGTATCGATGACATTGTTTTTTTTTTGCAGTTGAACCCATGGCACCCCGGTGGGCCCTTTAAATTGAGGAGCGCAGGGTGACTGCAGAGGAGCAGGCGGCTGCAGCGTTGAGCAGTATTTCTGCTGCTGTATCAGAAAACACTAGACCATTGGCTCAAATAGCACAGTTGCTTGAGAGAATATAATATATGATGTTTCCTCAACGAACCAGTAGATTCACTGATCTTGGACACATTATATATTTTTACTGCAACATGCTATTTCAGTCATTGTTCTAGTGTTTTCTTTTATACCCTGTTTACTTTATTTTAATATATTTTGTTTTGTGAGTATAATTAATGTTACCAACTTAACTTACTTATTGCTGTTTAT
The DNA here is from genome assembly GCA_934047225.1 of Ypsolopha sequella. Taxonomy (NCBI): domain Eukaryota; kingdom Metazoa; phylum Arthropoda; class Insecta; order Lepidoptera; family Ypsolophidae; genus Ypsolopha; species Ypsolopha sequella. The sequence goes on from OW203992.1 coordinate 14,066,505, forward strand.
CTTGTGTTATGCATCGGTGGAAATTGGTTATTTGATTCGTTTTTATATAACATTCTGCCGCATTTTATTGGCTGTTAATCATCATCATGATGGTGAATCACCCTGTTTTATTGGCATCATCCTAATAAAATTAAATAATTCAAAATATAATAATTTTTGTTTATCATTCTTGTCTAAAAGTCTCTATCCATCCATCAGCCTAGTTCGTCCACTGCTGGACATAAGCCTTTCCATGAATTTGCCACTCCCGGCGGTCATCCTGGAAGAATTGCCCATACTCACACACGCTGGGCAGGCGGGTTGGTGAGCGCGGTATCGGAACCCTCGCACCAGTGATGCCGCTGCCCGTCATCAGTCTGTTCCATATAAGGCCCGGCTATTAGGGATGGACATACCGCCATCCAACGGTCCCAGGCATGGTGGGCCTCTTGGTTTTTTGCCTGTGAGCTGTCCTCTTACTCTCCCCCGAATTACTTCATGGGGGTCTCCAAGTAAGATGGTGGTACCTCCACTGTCGAGCACGGCATCAGCTCTACCACCTTCCAATGGCGAAGGCTCCATAGAAGCCGATTCCCACCGGCTAACCTTTCAGAAATACCTCGCAACTACAACTAACCATTCCACCATTCATTATTTTAATGTACAATTATTTTCGTGTGCTTCTAACTAAGAATTACTAAAAAAACGCCGGTGCAAAACGAAAATCAAATCTTCCGTACACATTATTTCAACTCATGGTGCGCAGCGCTATGTTTGCATAAAATTGGGAGATTAATAGGCCGGTCCATTTTAGCTAACCTTGCAACGTTGCCACGTTGGGCACTATTGGGCAGGCTCCCATAGTGAGCAATGTTTGTATCGGCTTACCAAAGTCATAATTCCACCACTCGCCACTGCCACGTTCACCTAAAAGTCTGAAAATAGAACAGAGTCATTCGGGCTCGGGATGGTCGGAGAACAAAGCGCCGAAGGACACAAACCTCAGCACATGAACAAGCTCCACAGCAAGCACAATGTAAGTAATGCTAAGTAAGGTGGAGATGGACGGGACATTTGGCTAGACGGGATGACAGAGTGGAGCACAGAGGAGCAACAAGGCCAGTGGGCAGACCACATCGTCAATTTGACGGGATCTGACTACATGCGGCGGCCCCAGGACCGACAGGATTGGTGCAATAGAAGTGAGGTCCAGCAGTGGGTCGAGAATGATGAGATTATTGTATCATGTTGGTATAATTAAACTGTGTTTCATAAATTCACAAGTTTAACAACATATTATTGTATGAGCAGAAGCAAGTTCGATGAATCAATCGAAATGTTGCTGAGGGTAGAGGCTGCTCTTAAAATGCCGAGGTTTTGGCCACAGTGGTAGATTCATTTAAATTAATATGTGAAAGCATTGACAGACTGACACGGCAGGCAATTCTAAACAATATTACTCTAAAATTATGCTATGCAGGGAGGAAAGAAACTAGTAAGTAATTAGAGTAGGAACGACGGTGCCTTTTGTATTTCTTTTCATATTTCTTAGTTTGTATTTTCCCCCGAAGTAGTCTTTTTTTCACCTTATAAATTATATTCTAAGAAAATTAATAAGTAGGTATATCAAAATAATTTTCTTTTTTTCAGTTTTGTTACCAACCACAAGATCGACAACAATTGAACGTGTGCCCGGAATAAGGGTCTATTCAATAAAAAAAAAATTAAAACGATGTTTTTAACGGAAAAAGGGTCTATATCGCATTATGATCAGAAGATGATAGAAAAAAAGTTTTTTTTTTCATATACTTAGACCCTTTTTCTGGGCACACATTCAATTCTAGACTTAAGATTATTTTTAATAGATTATAAATAAAACTTTACTTAATAACATTCTATTTATTTTTACCCGACTACGGCGAAGCAAAAATGAGGGTTATGATTTTGACCGGTATGTATGTATGAATGTTCATCTGTTCCCTCATAACTTCTAAAGTACTTATCATAATTTGACAAATAAGGTTAAGGTTAATATAGCGCCCTCTAGAGGGCATAAAGTCGTGAACTACAAATAAAATATGTCTTAATTATGCCGTATTGTATTGGGTATCAAATGAAAGGGCTTAATTCGCACGTTTCAAAAATATATATATTGTTAGCTGTTGCTTGCGGCTTTGCTTGCCTGTACCCGATAATTGGGAATAATTTCTATAAAATTAAGCTTCACTCCAGTCCTTCCCGCTTCACTCCAATAAAGTGGCTCTGCTTAAACGTTATCACGAAGTTATACCCCCAAAATAATTTATATACAAAATTAGTCCAACAACTAAAACCAGACTACTGTAACATCACACTCTAAAAAGTATGAAACAAGAAAATGTTCTCATCAGAAATTTATTGTACAAACGAATCAATATTTATCGTCTATTAAATAAACAACTTACACATACATTTAAATGTTTTTAATAAATATTCATAGTGATGTTCAGAGGACAGTCGTTGTCATATGCTACTGTGCCCTAAAGCTTATGATCGCTTACTACTGTTAGAATGTATTGTTTTTTAGGGTAGGTGGCATAAGACCACGGCTATCCTCTGAACATCACTATGAATATTTATTAAAAACATTTAAATGTTTATTTAATAGACGATAAATATTGATTGGTTTGTACATAACAATTTCTGATGAGAATATTTTTTAGAGCGTGATATTACAGTGGTCGGGTTTTAGTTTTTGAACTAATTTTTTATTATCTATTCCTATTAACTAGCCCATAATCTTGAATAATTGCGTTTCTCCGCGCATGACCCAACTCCAAGTCGGAGAGCTGGTGGCGAGCTGTGAGGCGGGGCGGAGCGCCAACGCCGGCGCCTTCCGTCAGCCTGCGTTCATGAGCCGCCTCTTCCGCCGTCAGTGGAGTGGATGCCACATGAGCTCTGTGAGCTGTAAGCATTTGCAATCCTTGCTGCTGCTATTGGTGTGTAGTGCATCTTCCTGTCTACCAATAGGCACCTATGGAAAGGAGAAAATACTTAAATATACGTAAACATGACCAAACATTTACAATTACAGGTAAAAATTTATTTACTCATTTCTGAGACGCATACGAGGGGCATGCCAAAAGAAATTAGATACTCAAAAATTATAAAATTTATTCTTTATTACAAGTATCGATCTTTTCGAAGTATTCACCCTGAGCACGTATACACTTTTCTATACGTCTGAACTAATTGGAAAATACCAATGACCACTCTTCTTTAGACACCTCAGAAATCTCGAAAATATAGGCAGCCAGTGCATCTTCTTTGCTTTCAAACATCTTCCCCTTTTTTTTTTGTTTGATTTTTGGAAACAGGTAAAATCACAAGGTGCTAGGTCAGGGGAATATGGTGAGTGAGGGAGGATTGACGCATTTTTTGAGTCGAAAAAGTCAAGTGTTTTGGCAGACGTGTGCGACGCCGCATTGTCGTGGTGCCTGAGAAGGCGTCGGATTCCTGACTTCGGTCGCTTGTCACACCAAGCTGATATTACTGTTGGAGCACAAACTGTCACATACCATTCGGAGTTCATCGTTCTTTGATTCTCTAGCACTACAGTAGCAATATGATCCGTTTTGCTGAAAAACGAGGCGACCATTTGTTTCTGTGTGCTTCGTGCACGGCGACATTTCGTTGGAGTTGGCTCATCTTCAAAGCACCATACAGTCGAATGTCACTTTGTTTCGGGATCATAGTTATAAAGCCATGTTTCATCACCAGTCAGCATATCATACACATTTTTTTTCTCGCCACCGTCGAATTTATCTATCATGAATAGGCACCAATCCAACCGACGGTCTTCTGCTCATCGGTAAGTTTGTGCGGCACCCATCTCAAATAACATTTACAGAGAGAAAGGTGGTCGTGAATTATGGTTTGCATTGCTGCTGATCCAATTCCCTGTTCTCGCTCCAGCTCTACATACATAATTCGTTGGTTTTCGCGAATAAGTTTTTCGACTGCACGAACGTTTTCTTCTGTGACCGCGGTTGGCAGCCGACCTGTCTTCGCTTCATCTTTGAGACATCCCCGTACTCTTTTAAATTCAGCAAACCAATTAAATACTGTTGTTCGTGAGCAACCAGACTCACCAAAAGTAGTAGCCAAAAGTTCAAAACATTCTTGAGGCTTAAAACTTTTTTATAGTCATAATAAATCATAGCGCGACAATCACTTCGACTGAGCTCCATTGCTGCAAGCGAATTCCCGCCAGATTCTCGGAAAAATGATGCTCATCCAAATAAAAAAAAAAAGAAATGATGTGCGTCCTATTTTCAGATATACCAACAAACAACCAGCCTATAAGATGATGTATAACTTGCCAGTGTCAATCAAAGGAATAAATAGTATCTAACTTCTTTTGGCATGCCCCTCGTATAACTAGCCAAAGATCTTTTGCCACAAGGGGGCTATAAATGCTACCTTACAAATTATCCTGATGGAAGAGCTCATGGAGGAACAGCAGTACTAATCAAAAACACAATAAAACATCACGAAATGCCAGCATAACGCTAATTGAATAAATGCGTGGAGACCAAGCATTTGAATACTATAAAGCCGATTCCGAAGGCTTTAATTTTAGTTTTAGTGATGTCAAAACTAAATATTTTTCATTTCATACTAGTCCTTAAGTGTTAGGATTGGAAGCTAAATTACTTAGGAATTTTTCAAGTTTTGACAGCACTAAAACTAAAATTAAAGCCTACAGAATCGGGTTTAATATCTACTGGTGAGCCTACATACTAAAAAGATTCCAGACCTACTAGACTTTTATATTTCAAAAGGTATCCCAAACCTATACTATAAGGTAGAATGACGTCTGAATGGATCATAAACTCACGCCTGTATTCCCTTGCGGGGTAGGCAGAGCGTTTCCGTCACTTTTGACAAATATTGAAGGTCATTTCAGAAAGAATGGATCCTTTGACCATACCACGGTATACGCCCATACAATGACCACATCACAAAAATTTTCGAGTAAAATAACTTACAATAGCCTAGGCATCAATGGCATAAGTGGGCTTCGCTTGGGTCGCAGCAATGTTCCCATTCCTGGCGGTGTGGAATATCCCACTGTTAGTGGTAATTTCATTGTGTCTTCTCACAGCGGATGACCAGGAGCTCGCAGGATTCGCCTGAGAGGTAGTTCTGGAAGATGAAGTCAATATTATAACCACATTTTAAACAAAGGATGTACCATGTCACACCAAAACCAAACTAGCAAAGTTGAGATGGGTCGCAAGTCCATCGCTTACAGCAGGTGCACAACAATCGACCCATTCCCTTAGTGGTGTTTTACGACATCCACGGGAAGATATTGTGACCATGAATATTTGGGTGGAATGTTTGTAATCATTGTTGTATATATTTTTTTCATTGTTCTTTGTCTCTGTGTATAAACAATGAAGATTTATAATATCTGAACTGTATATTTTATAAATATTAATAGATATTTATTAATTGAAGAAGCATGAAATGTACAGGGCGGTTTAAAGGCGCCGCACACCGGACGCTTGTTTGCGTTGTAATTTGTCTCTGTGTCTGTTGTTGTAACGCACCGGTTGTAATGTATGAAACTCTATGAAAGATGGCAGACTGCGCACGCACGCCACGCCACGCATCCAGTCTGGCGTCTTTTATACAGTTTCATACCTTTATCAGGCGAGGTATCCCTGATATCCCTCGGTTGTTTATCCTACTAATATTATAAATATCAAAGTTCGTATATTTGTGCCTCAATCACGTATAAACGGATTTTGATGAAATTTCGCACAGATTACAAAATAACACATGTTGCGTGCACGAGTTAAAAAGTAGCCTATGTCAGTTTCCGGCCCTCCATCTATCCATCTACATCGTCAAATTACATCGATCCGTCCGTTGCTTCCTCTTTTCCCATACGAACTTTGCCACCCTTTAGGGGTAGAATTTTAAAAATTCTTAGCGTATGCGTACATCATGATATCTATCTGTATGCCAAATTTCATCCCGATCCATCCAGTGGTTCGAGCTGTGCGTTGATAGATCACCTTTCAAAGAAAGGACCTACAATTTTTTTTTTCATTTTGGCCCTGATTATTTAATTTTTCATAGAAAGTTTTATCTTAATTGTATTAATATTATTTTGGAACAGCCTAAAGAATAGTTACCAACACAGGGCCAAATTTATCATGACTTGTTACTCCTGTGATTATTTTGTATGGAGATTCATATGTACTATCATCAACGAGCGACCGCAATGGTCTATGCATTGGTCGATTTTGCACCACACACACGGATGTATTTGCAGATGGATGGCCGCGTTGAAAAGAGGATACCTGAAGTTTTGTGAGCGTAGTGAATGATTTGGATATCCTAGACTATAAGCAATAATATATACATATGCCTCTGTGTAGCGGTAAGGTTTATATAAACTGTAATGCTATGTGTAAATAAATAAATAAATCAATAGCCCATAACAGTCCACTGCTAGGCAATAACCCTCTACCATGCAGTGGCGTGCACAGAACTTTTTTCCGGAAAAGCAATCAGAAGGTCAAGTACCACTTTGAAAAAAAAAAGTTTGTATGAAAATGTTCCTCTAGGAAAGGCAGTGCCTACCCTTGTGTCATACAAACTTTTGTTTTTTCAAAGTGTTATTAAAAATTTTTCATATTTTTTTTATTGTCGTACTTGACCTTCTGATTGCTTTTCCTGAAAAAAGTTCTGTGCACGCCACTGCTACCATGGGAGGAATTAGCCGTAATATCCACGCTTGGCAGGCGGGTTTGAGATTGCAGTGATGGAAGACTAAAAGAACACAATGCTGCCTATTCTCTGGTTGACGTGGCTCTCGGCGTTCTGCCTCAGACATTAGTCGCATTATACGTCACCCATAAATGTAAAGGGTTGGTGCTATTCTGGTCTGCCGGACACCACATGGCTCTATAACTAACTTACTTAGTTATTAGTGATGCTTCTTGGCAACTCCCTTCCCTGCATGGTCAGCTCACTCACTAGCGCGGCTCTCTGCTCGTACAGACTGACACACAGCGCGTCCCCCGGCTCCACACCAGCTGCCATACTTGCTGCTCGAATTCCTCGCTGTTGGAGCTGATGGAGTTGTTGGGTTTGGGTACGGAGGTGACTGTTGAGGTCTGCCAGTTGTATGCTGTGAGGCATTTATCTAGTTTCTCCTGGAATAGTAGACAGTCATACATGAGAGGAAAACAAGCAATTTCATATGAGATATTTATTTATAGTTTGTGGGTGAAATTGTGTTTTCTCCTGCAAACACTGCTTTTCATCCTGACTCTGAGGAAAGTAAACAAAATGTACATATATGTTATATTCCAATTTTTGGGGAGGAAAGTAATTTATATTGAAGTCTACTTTTCTGCCTTGGAGGAAAACTGGCACTTTTCGGGAAAACAATGACCTACTTTCCACATGAGAGATGAAAAACATTTTTGTTTATTTTGTAAGAACCATGTAATTTATTGCTGATTAAATAGGTACAGAAAATATATAGAATAAACAGAGTACTTTCTGTTCTGGGTAACAATTATATTAATCTGGGGTCTGGGTCTGTGTGTTCTCCCGTTTATTTAAAGTGAATGAATGAAAGAAGTATTTATTTGCTTGATGTATTTTTAAGTACCTGCATATCGGCATCATCGTCATCACTGGCAGTACAGCGAGTCAGGTATTTCTTGTAAATCATTTAATATATATTTTTTGACTTATTTGTCTTTTATTTAAATATTATTATATATAAACACATGACACTGTTTAGTCAGTTTTGTTAGAGAGCCATCTGCCGCAGCAGCCACACGCGCCGTGACAGGTCATCCACACCCACGCAACTCAGGGTTCGTTGGGATGCTACAGGCTTTAGATAGAAGACTAACCAAACGGCTCCTAAGGCTATACAGGAGAAGCCTTAGAAAGATCACAGGAATATTAATAGGTAAGACACTGTTCATTATACAAACACTACCACACAATTGGTATTACAGATAGTCCCCTGTGCAGGGCCTGCATGGAACCAGAAGAAGCAGTGAGAAATACGCTCTTAGAATGCAATTAAATCACCAGCATCAGAAGACAAAGAATCGGAACACCGGAAAGTTTAGAGGCCACCCTAAGGAAACTAAAGAGGCTGGTGTGGGGGCAGCTGGGGTGGCTTGAGTGAGGGCCCACGCACAATGGTCTCACTACTAAGTGCAGAAACCCTAACTACTATAGGCTTTATTATTGACATCAGCATCAGTAGAAGTAATTAACTAAAACTCAATAACTATTGTGTCAAAATTGTACAATAAAATTCATTGGTGAAAGAGATTAGTAAAACTTTGCTTGCGTGTTTGATTTACCTGCCTACTTACTTACTTAATAAATTACTACCTTACATTTTTTTGAGAAAAGCACTACATAGCATCGGCGAAAAGAAATTACCTCATTTAATGAAATCGTAATAATGTACCAAATACATTTTGTGGATATCTTGTCCAACAGCTCGTCGCGCCAAAACCACACACGCCTTGGCGTCCTGCACCGTCATCCTCAGGTTACTCTGCTGCTCCATGGACCATTGTTGAATCATTCTTCTGAAATAATTGAGAACAAACAAACAAATAAAGTAAGTCTAAAATACTCTAAAAGCAAGCACTCCCACGATGACGCGAACTCGTGCAAGTGGTTAAAACGAACGAGGCACCGTTTTAGTCTATGATCGAATGCTGCTGATTGTGATTGGCTGGTGGAATTCTGACATGTTGAATGACCGCCATATTGGCTTCGTAATATTGGCTGTACATTATCACCCTGTACAATATCGGTACGAGCCGATAATACGCGACCCGATAATGTACAGCCAATATTACGCGACCCGAGCTTACGATCCATGTACACGTAATATCAGGGTGTGCATTATCGGGTCGCGTATTATCGGCTCGTACTGATATTGTACGGGGTGATAATGTACAGCCAATATTGCACACCCCGATATTACGTGTACATGGATCATAAGCTCGGGTCGCGTATTATTGGCTGTACATTATTGGGTCGCGTATTATCATGGCTGTACAATATTGGTTCCCGGCTCAAATCAGCGTTTTCCTCATCGCAGTAAGTGCATTTGGAGTCTTCAACCAGTTTAAGTCTGAATAGGTGAGTACGGGTTTGGCAATGACCGAATCGCATTCTGTTTAGAGTCGTGACATATTTTCTGGAATTCACTGCCTTGTTTCTGTGGTACCAAGGTTGGGCGGGCGGGTTTTTTTGGATCTCAGCGTACCATTTCCCTTTTGCTTTGCTTACTTCTTTCCAATAATTAACCCATAATGATTTCAGGTTCTCTGTCAATTGAGTGTGGAAGTCAGTAAATGGTATCTTAAGGTCCATGGAGTGGTCTTCATCGCAAGGATTTTTAGCTGTTTTATCAGCGATTTCGTTTCCGGTGATACCCTTATGAGAAGGTACCCACATGAGACTTATACTCTTACCACTAATTTTTAAATTATATATTACATTTCTTATGCTATAGATCAAATAATTGAGGTTATATTGAAATGGGTTACTTTCTAATGCCAATAATACACTTAAAGAGTCAGAAAAGATCATGACATTGGAATGGTCAATATTTTCAGTATGTACAAGTGCTTGGTAGATCGCATAACTTTCAGCTGTAAATATACTGCAATTCTTATCAATCTTAAAACATTTAGTTAGCTTTTGTTGGGGGTCATAAAAAGCTGAAGTTACACTATCATCCGACTTTGAACCATCAGTATACAGTGAATATAATTGGTTTTCTGATAAGAATTCCAGTAAATCATTTTGGTTTTGGATAGTGTTCTTATGTACAGTGATATTATTAATTAGTATGTTAAAATGATCAGCCTTATAAATTGGCCAAATGTAATTTTTATACATATTTACAGTTATTGATTTGAGGTGAATTATAATTCTTAATAGTTCAGGCACATGACCAGATAATAGTTGTGTGCTATTTATATATGAACCCAAGTTGTTTGTTAATATATTCTGTTGTGGAATTATTCTATCTAAAACACATCTATATTCTGAGGATAATAATTTAAGACAAAATCTCTCAGCTATCTGCAAGCGTCTGAAATGTAGAGGAGGAATGCAAGTCTCACACTGCATGGCGTTTATTGGTGTTGAACACATGGCACCTGTTATAATTCTTAAAGCTTTATTCTGTATGATTTCTAATTTGCGTAGCAGTGAGAGATTTGCATTCATATACGCCAGTGAACTATAATCAAAGTGACTACGTACTATACTCTTATACAGCATTGATAAAATTTTTGGATCAGAACCCCAATGTACCCCAGCCAATGACCGTAGTATATTCAGGCCTTTTGAAGCATTTTGTATAATGTGGTTTACATGGTCATGAAATGACAATTTTTTGTCCAGCCAAACACCTAAAAATTTCTTTTCATGTAGCCATGGCAAAGGTTTTCCATCATATTTTAAAGAATATTTGTCTTCATCATTATATTTCTTAGAAAATATCATTGCACCACTTTTGTCAGCATTGATATTAAGTTTAAGTTTATTAGAATAGTAGTTGTGAACCTGTACAAGCGCATTGTTCAGATTATTTACAGCTACATTTACATTTGTATTTACAATATATATTAACAAGTCATCTGCAAATTGCAGAAATTTTATGTCTTTTCCGGTCAAATACTTATTGATTTGACAAGTGTATAAGTTATAAAGTAAGGGAGAGATAGTAGCACCCTGCATTGTACCTTTATATACAAATCTAGGGCCATGTATGATGTCATTGTATTTGAGATACATGCTTCTTTCATACAAAAAGTTAAATACCCATTTACAGACTTTACCCGGTATTTTCAGATCACTCAAAATCTCAGTGAGGACAGTTGGATTGACATTGTCAAAAGCACCTTGCACATCCAAAAAGGCACAAATTGTTGAAGAATGACTGAAAAAAGAATTCTTTATGTCTGAGACGAGTGATGTGAAGTTTTCTGTCGCACACCTCCCTTTGCGAAAACCAAATTGTTGCTCAGGTAATAAGTTATTTGATTCTATATACCAATCTAGTCGGACTTTCAACATGTATTCAAAAATCTTACCTACACATGATGATAATGATATAGGTCTGTAGGAATTGTAGTCATTGACAGGTTTATCTTGTTTTAGGATAGGAATAACACATTGAGTTTTCCAACTGGTTGGTATCGTTTGGGTGTCCCATAGTAAATTAAAGATCTGTAAAAGGGTTTTTTGTGCATCTGGGTGGAGATTTCTGATCAGTTTATACGAGATGTCATCAAGGCCAGGAGTAGTATCTTTCCTAGATTTAATTGCTCCTAGAAATTCCTGCCAAGTGAATGATTCAGAAAGAAAACGGCTCCTTATACTTCCGGGTTTATTAAAAAAATGTTCTAATAATATTTTATCTGTTTCTTTTTCAGGTGGGGACGTTGGTGCATATTTGTCCAAGAAGGCTGGTATCCAATCATCATTTTTGGAAGATTTAAATGCAGCCACTCGTTTAAATTTTCTAATATAATTCCATATAGTACTGACTGGTGTGTATCTATTAAACGATTCACATAGCTTTACCCATCCACTTTTCTTTTTTTCCGAAAGAAGACGTTTTTTCATTGCATCAATTCGTTTATATGCTATATAATTTTCAAGACTTGAATCTGATTTAAATAGATTTAGAGCATCTTTACTTTTTTTAACAGCTTCTAAGCAATCACTGTCCCACCAAGGAACAGGTTTTTTTCTATAAATATTTTTAGCTAGAGATGGTTTTGTTTTTGGGATACATATGTCTTTGATTTTAGAAAGGGATTCACAGAAAAGTTCATAAGTATTTAGTGGATTTTCAAAGTTAATGGTGAAATTTTTAAAAGTTTTTTCTGATTCAGATTTAAATAACGACCAATCAGCTTTATTATAGCAGTAGCGTTCAGATGGCGTCCCAGTCTCGTACTTTTGTATCGAAGTCTGTATGTCTATAATAGTGGGAAAATGATAACTTCCCATACAGTCATCGTGTACTTTCCATTGACACAATGGAGCAACAGATGGACTAATACAACTTATGTCTATAGCTGAAGGATTGTGATTATGCCTCCCCACTGTTGTTGGAGAGCCAGTGTTTAATATGCATAGATCTATTTCATCCAATAAGTTAAACACATCAGTACCTCTCGATTTTGTTGTCTGACAGCCAAACGCAACATGATGTGCATTTAGGTCACCCGACAATAATGTAGGTTTGGGTAGACTATTTATTATTTGTCTTAGTTTTCTGCATTTAAATCGACCATGTCCAGGAGGAGCATAAACACATAAAATGGACAGATTACCAACATCGGTAGACAAAGTTATTGCAACAGACTGTAAATATTCATAAAATGGTGTTTGGACAACAGAAAATTTCAAAGAGTCTTTTATCAGGATTGCTACACCATGAAGACCTTTACTACCATTTTGATTGATTAAATTATAACCTGAAATGTAAAAAGTGCTGTTTTCTTTCAACCTTGTTTCATTGAGTAAACAAATGTCTATGTCATTTTTATGCAAAAATTGTATGAGGAGTGGTTTTTTTCGTATAACACTTTCGATATTGAATTGTGCAACTCTAATATATAACTTATCCATTTTTTAAAGTATCTGATAAAATTTCTTTTATCACCGATAAAGTGATTGGTCTATTGCTATTTCCAATTGTGACCAGTGCTGCAACCAATCCCTGCAGAATTGTTTCATTTTCCAGAATTTTTGTAACGAAATCATCTTTTTGTTCATTTTCCTTAGTAGATATTTTTTCCTTTGCTATTGTATTTTCTTTTATTTTCATGTCATTTTTTTTGGGTACTACTTTCGACACTGTTTTTTGTATATTTTTCTGTGAATTATTTTCTAGTGGTGTGTGGACATTTTTTAGTGGTGGAAAGTCTTTTTTATAATTTTTTAATAAATTTTCAGGTTTTGGGCTGGCCAAAGCATGGGCATAGTTATTTTTGTTTCGTTTTTCTTGGATTTTGGTAATTTTTATAGGGCAATCCCTCGAGACGGCTAAATGGGCTCCTCCAGAATTAATACATTTTACAGTCGCTTCTTTTGAGCAACAGGTGAAATGATGCTCTCCTGCACAAATGGAACATGTTTGTAATGATTTACAATATTTAGCACCATGATTAAACTTAAAGCATTTGAAGCATTGCATCAGCGGTGCATTATATTCAAATACTTTAAATCGGAAAATGTCCAGGTATACTGAGTCTGGTAATACATTGCTTAGAAAGGTTACACTAACAGAGCCATATGGCACTATGGCTCCATTTACCTTCCTTGTAAAACGCCTTACTCCGACAATCTCATAGTCCGATGTCAATTTTTTAAAAAGTTCCTCATTACTAATATTAGTCGGGACAAATCTCAATACGCCTATCACTTCTACCTGTGAGGCAGGTATATAAGCCCTCATGTAGTATTTGTTCAAAAAGTCATTGTTCACTAAAAAGTTGTTGGCATTGTTGCACTGCGAAAATGTTACACCAATTTTTTTCGCTGTAATTCTTCTCACTTCCTTGACTCCCTTGATATCATTTTTGAAGAGGCTAGTTGTCATCAAAGGATTCTTGTTTCCCAACTTTTCATCATCCTTGGTACTTTCAACAAAGACTGTATACTCCGTACTCACCTGGTTTTCCGGGAAAATTCTAGTATAACCGGGTTTTAAATATGGTTTATAAATTATTGAGTCCTCGGTATTGTCTAAGAGAATCACTCTTTTATCAACGCTGTTGTCTTCTCGCCCCCTTTTTAGGCATGGGGGAGATGAGTCACTTATTTTTCCAGGGGCCTCAGCCCCCGGAGGGTCTTTCATTTTAACCACTTATTTATGCTATTTATAAGATTTTTACACTATTTACAAGAAGAAACAAGTTGTTTTTCATATCAAAATTACTATTTGAAAAAGCTCTTTGAAAATTCCCGCCTATTACTTCAAAAGCCCGCCAAAAAGTCCCAGCTCGACTACTCACCTCTAGTGTTGCCAGGACACGGAAACACTTTAGTTCCGAAATAATTAATTTCTACTCTTTTATGTCGCACTGTACATATGCTTTTAGAGCTCAGACATGGCTGTATGGGCTAAGTTCCCTTTGTCTTCCTGCTTAGTGGGGAAAAAAAACAGTCATAAAATAAATGTCACTTTTTGTTTTCATTTCGATTTAGGATTTTCCCATATTTTTATGATGAAACCGAAAAAAATTAAGTGTACCCTGCAATTGAACTTCTAAAATAAAGCGAAAATCTAATACATTCAAGGAGAGTTAAATGCTATCACTTTGTCACCTTCCAGCTTAATTCAAATTCAAAATATCAGAAACACAAGGTTAAATTTCCGTACAAGGAATTCCAGGGAGAGTATGTATCAATAAATGAACCATGGAAAGTTTAAGAAGATCATGGAAACTTCGTAAGTACTGTTAGCATAGTTCCTCATTGTTCTGGGTATTTGTTTAAGTTACCTTTCTAAAGTGAAACATTACCATTACAGAAGAGTTTGTGGCCCACAAGGCAAATGTCAACTGTCTGGCCATGGGACACAAGTCAAACCAGGTTTTAGCCACTGGAGGCGATGATAAGAAAGTTAACCTTTGGGCTATAGGAAGACAAAGTTGTTTAATGGTTTGTATTGCTTTGCTTTGGCCGAGAGGCACACTTGCCCTTTATAGAAGATCCTTGTTACAGTCTACTATAGTTCGCGTCAAACTTAAAGGTGGCTGAGTGAAGTTAGCTCTTGCTAGACATAAAGAGAAATAGACGACAGAGAGAGATAAACAGAGACACAGACAAAAATCAGAGCCGCCTTTAAGTTACCTTTATACTAACTACCGCTCAAGGTTACTGTAAAAAATACTACTAAATAAAGAGTTCTCCCGCTGGACTGACAATCAGAAGGACGTTGCGGGTGGTGGCTGGATGAGGATTACTGAGGACCGCCAAGAGTGGCGTAATGTTGGGGAGCCCTATGTCCAGCAGTAGACGAATACGGGCTGATGAATGGATGGATGAAAGAGTCCTATTCATTAAGAAGATTAAAGATCTATTTGTGTAACTGAAAAGTGCAATGTGATGACAGAAGTCTGAATCAACTGTTACAAAGATAAAGTGTTTATTTAGGAGAAATTATGTTGCATGATTTATATAAAAACTCAGTAATACTCACAAAACTTGGATCCTTAACTGGATTTAGATTTTTTTTTTTAAATGTTTTTTTTTCTAACAGAGTTTAAGTGGCCACACAACACCTGTGGAATGTGTGTGCTTTGGTCATTCGGAAGACTTGGTTTGTGCTGGCTCCCAGACTGGGGCTTTGAAAATTTGGGATTTAGAAGCTGCTAAACTACTCAGAACATTTACTGGTCATAAAGGTGCTATAAAATGTATGGACTTTCATCCTTATGGTGACTTACTCATCACTGGTTCATGTGATAGTCAAATTAAACTGTGGGACACAAGAAAAAGAGGATGTATCATGACATATTCAAGTCACCGTTTAGCTGTGAATAGCCTGCAGTTCAGCCCTGATGGACAGTGGATTGCATCTGCTTGTGAGGATGGTGAGTAATGTCATATGTCTGATATGAAAAACTTTATGTCAAATAAAACAACAGAATGATTTCTAATTTTGAATTGATTGTATAAATGAAGTTTTTCATAATTTACAAATAGCCTTAATTTCAACATTTTAGTTCTTTTTCTTTGCCATGTCTCATTTATTTGTGGTTAGATCTCCTAATTTTCATAGGACATGCAGTCTGTACTGTTGTCTGTTGATTCAACTGGACTGATTTCAACCAAGTCCTTGCTTTGTTATTATTTTCTTAATTATATATTATTCTGTTTATTTCAATATGTAAGTTTTTATTACTTTTTCATAGTAATTGACAATATTGACATAATATAGATCCCAAGGTAGATTTTGAATCTATCTCAATAGATGTTTAAAAATGTCATCACTGAGCTCTAATAATACACAATATTACTACAAGTCAGTGGTGGTCATG
Organism: Ypsolopha sequella; assembly: GCA_934047225.1. Classification (NCBI taxonomy): domain Eukaryota; kingdom Metazoa; phylum Arthropoda; class Insecta; order Lepidoptera; family Ypsolophidae; genus Ypsolopha; species Ypsolopha sequella. The sequence continues at coordinate 14,082,608 of OW203992.1, forward strand.
CAAAAAGGGACCTAAAAGAGTTGGCAAATTAGGGTTTTCAGAAATAAGTTTTTAAATTTGTTTTCCTCTGTATAATTTTATCTCTTCAGGTCCCTTTTCGCATGACTACTAACATATATTAAAACAAGTTTATCTTGAATAAATAATGTCAATCTTTAAACATTTAAAACAGAAAATAATTAATCTTTTAAAATATTTGACATATTTACCATATATGATTACTTAATGCGCTCAACATATCATATCAAATAACCCTCTTAATTGTCATTATCGCTGAAACAATAGTTCCGGTCCAGATCGTGGCTCACATTCATCTTGCAGAATAAGAAACCAAATTATTATAAACAAAATTTGTTTAGGTATAGTCAAAGTGTGGGATGTACGAGTGGGCAAGGTCCTGCAAGAGTTTCGGGAGCACACGAGTGGGGTGACCTGCGTCAAGTTCCATCCGCACGAGTTCCTGCTGGCCAGCTGTGGGGCCGACCGGACAGTCAACTTCTGGGATATGGAGAAGTTCCAGCTAGTCTCAAAGTTTGAAAAAGAAAATAGTTCTATTAGGTAAGTGACTAAAAGTATAGAAAATTAAATGACTTACTATTTATTATTTCTTTTGTTTATTTATTAGCATTAAGGCAATAAAAAAATGATTACTCGATATATTTCGACCCTCAATATGGGGCAGTCATCAGTCGAATAAATAAAGTTATCATAGTTGATCATTTTGCATGGAAATCTTTGGTGTAATAAAACACTAGAACTCGTCCACAAAACACCAAGTACAAGTGTAAATATTATTAGTCATTTTTATTTTATACTTACCACTTGCTGAACAACTTGTGTTTTACTTCAACACTGTGGGGTAAATCTGCATTCCTAAATGGGGCATTGGGATGTAATCAAATGGGCGGAGGTAGTCATGTAACATTTAAATATGTTATATACATATGTAACCTATTAGTATGTAATATATAGGGTGGGATTTGATCGGCCGCCTGGATTCGTGCTGGGAGCTTGGTTGGTGATCAGTGAACCATTTCATTTCATTTATTTATTCACAAGCAATATACATCGCATTTGAATTTCATACATAATAAAACAAACATAACACTAATAACTTATTTCTACAATAATATACATTTATGTTAATGTCAATTATAATATGTTAAAAAATTTATAATTATGTCAAAATAAAAATACAACAAAAAAAAAAAAATATATATATATATATATATATCATTTGTCACAATTCATCAATTTTGTACAGATTCCTCTCCAAACAAAAACCTTGTTCCTGGTCACTGGCTGGGTCTCTGGTATGGGTGGTTTGGGCGGTTATATTTCACCTTGCATAATTATAGGTTTTACCTATAATTTTAATCATATATACATATTGATACATAAATTAAATAAACCTTTAATTTAGTTCATGTACATTTATTATTTTATGACATAATATTTTTACATGATAAAATTAAATTTGACTCATAAAAAGAGTTTTATGTATCTCTATCTACTTTATAAAATAAACTATTTGAATTTGAATTTGTATAAAAAATCGCCGTGAAAACAGGACATTATGAATATGAGTTTTAACTGTTTCAATAACAGTACAGCAAGCATATCAAACTTGCGGCCTGCGGCGGCCCGATCCAACTTTAAGAGCTTTCTGATGCGGCCCGTGAACGTGTCCGCAGATAGAATTACCCCTCAAATCGATAATTTATTTAAAGACAAAAGATTACAAATTTCTGGGAAAGGATATATATTTTTATATTATTTTAGTTTTAATTATTAAATTACCTGTACTATTCTATTTATATGCAATGAGTTCTTTTTCTTTATGGTTGCGTTTTGCGGCCCATTGATTCTACGGTCTTTATGCGTTTTGGCCCACCAATGACTTTGTGTTTGCCATGCCTGCAGTACAGGATCTGATGGCGCGTGGTTGACAGTGACAGGACAGCTGTGAAACAAGGAGTATGGTTAGCTCAGATGTTGGACACAACCAACGTCCAACATAGAGTATATTGAATACAGGACAACCAATCCACGCGTTATAAAATCCTTGTAGCACGGGGTACTCTGAAACACCTGAGGGCCGCGTTAGTAAACTAGGGGTCGCGCGCGACACGGGTTCTAATGCAATCTCTGTCGCACGCCTTCAAAATTGTATGCGCTATCCTGCTGTCGGTGTTGGAACCTGACGAAATTGTTAATTTACGAACGGCTATCTCAAGAGGTCCCTCCGTGATATATGTCATGTCATGACAGTATGTTTTTTATTTTTATGTTATTATGTACTTGGTTTTTACAAGTTTTATCACCCGTGATCGGAATAGGTAGGGCTAATTTACCTGGTTTTACCAAAACATAAGAGTGGTCAAAATCACTGAGCATATGATGAAGATGATAATTATCTGGACAGACACATGGTGTTCAGCGAGGACGGCAGCACGCTGCTGGGCGCGGGCGGCGACGGGCTGCACGTGGTGGGCTGGGAGCCAGCGCGCGTGCTCGACTCGGTGCACGCGCACTGGACGCACGTCCATGACGTCACCGTCGCGCAGACGCAGCTCGTATGTGCACTCTCTATCTTTCTAATCTGTGTACCCTTATAGCGAAATATCCGTGTTTTTCATTTTGTCTGCCTTTCCATCCCTGGTTTAGAACTGAAATTTAATGATTTTTTAGCAAAAGTGTAGCCTAATTTGCTTTTATTGTTTTAGATAAAATCAAAACATGTATATGGGTCAAACATCGAAAATCTTATGTAGATTAATAATAACCAAAAATAAAGTTTGAAAACGTCCACAGTCTTGCCAAACTGTGGTTACTACTCAAACAAGTTTTCAATTTTGCGCCGGCGACGAAAACAGCATGACATTTGGCCACGCCAATAACTGAGTTGATCGCGTCACGACAACCATCCTCATAATAATATGAACGAATCACGAAACTGAAGTAACTGAAATAACCGTGTTACCTGTTACCAGATAAAGTTATATTTTCTTTCAGATTGCAGGCTCTTTCCACTCGACCTACGTAGTACTGTCGGTAGTAGACCTCAGCAAGGTGTATCCGTTCGGTGGCCCTCCCCCCGCCGCTACCCATAACGTGCGGGATCTCTCGCCCTTCCAGAAGGGGCACTCCGTTCGTAAGAGCTTCTCCAAGGAAAAACCACCGAAACAAGGTACCGCACACTACTACGCTAAAAGCAGTTTTATGGAGGAAACTTTCTTTCTTTCTAAATTTTTTGTTGCACAACAGTTAAACGTAAAACAGGTGGACTAAGCATTAAGAACTTAAAAAAGATTCTTCTCGTATTAGTTCAGTTGAATATCCATCTCTGTCGCAATCTAAGTGCTGTGTCAGACACGTTTACTCTAATGATGAACGATAAGGCCGAATCTTTTCGGAGGTCTTCTTGCTGACAACTCCTTACGTTATTGATCATATAATACGCAACTACAACGAATAAATACCAAGTATTGGTTCCACTCTAGAACACAGTTAATGCGAGTAGATTAAACGACCCACAAAAATGTACTTTCACAGTTTTGCATAAATCGACACTTCTCGAAGAAAAGACAGCTGAGGAATCGACGTCAGGGACTGAAAATGACGAGGAATCCGGCGCAGTCATATCAAATGTCAAAGACTACACGGAAATATTCCAACCTTCACGCGCACGTAAGTAGTCTAGTGCACATAGGAACAGAGCCCACTTTTCTGTAACATAAATCTTACTGTAACATATTTAAATTTCAGTAAACCGCACTCCTCCGCCCGCCACTAGCTTTTCCTCTGATGACTATTCATTGCAAGGTATGGACAGAGTAAATATATGTGAATCTTAGTAAAACACTCTGATTAAAACTCACGCACGCAAATGCGTGCTCTACACGCCGTCTAAGCGAAGTTCGGGGGTCTTCTTACATATCTCGGCGCGGCGGCGTGTAGAGTTCGATCTAAGTGTTTGTGCTAAGATTCACTACTCTATAAATATATTTACTCTAGTATGGATGTTGGGCCACTTCACGTTAATCTACCGGGTCTAAATAGATTCTTTATTTTTATTAATATACCTCAATGATGCAAAAAAAAAACACGCAGCCGCCCTTAGGACATATTTGATTTTAGCAAGAGAACTCTCGCATATTGGGCGTCAACGGCTGCTTTTCGAGATAGTGCGCGCGCCATGGAATTTTTGTAAATTCGGAAGAATTGTCAATTTTGGGTTGAAGAAAAATTTCAAAGAATAACCAGTAGATTAAATTAATATTATATCATAACCAGTAGATGTTGATTAGTCAATGTTAGCGGTCTAATTTCACCCGGTAGATGACATAGAAGCTATACGAGGTCCTAATTAGTGAATATAATTCTAGAGTAGGTTGTCTATCGTTGACACAAAATTTTGACATATTCCAGTACATAACATTTTGTTTTTGCTTAAATTCATTTATCGCTTACCAGAACATTGTGGTTCGGTCAGCTCAGACGACTTCCAAAGTAGAAAGTTCGCGCTATAGAAATTTTAGTTCGTTGGCTATAGAATACTATTTTCTGCGGAATGTGATCTGTTAACAATACTCAATAAGCGAATTTGTTTCACTTTAAAATTTTAGGACCTAAAATAAAGCCGATTCTGAAGGCTTTAACTTTAGTTTTAGTGCTGTCAAGACTTAAATTTTTCCAAAGTAATTTAGCTTCTGTTCTTCACACTTTATGAACTATTTTGCAATAATGAAAATTTAGTTTTGACAGCACTAAAACTAAAATTAAAGCCTTCAGAATCGGCTACAATAGCTTCTTGCGCTTTACGGTTCGCACATGCAAGACCAAACAGATTGACAAATACTTTCAGCGGTGCTTTTATCAAACATCAGGCACTAGATCTGTAAATGAAATCATATATCTAGCTAAGTGTAAACGATACACAATTACGTCGATTCGGTGTAACTCGACTTAACTTATTTGAAAGGACTAAACTTATTTTAAGCATCCTGTCTTTGTCTTTACGATACTGAAAGAAAAAGACAGAACCTGTAAGTCCTGTCAAATAAGTTAAATCGTGTGACACCGAATCGACACCAATGTGCTATATTCGAGGTTTGGTTCATCTATCATAATCTTGCCTTAAAACTTCTACTTACCAATATACAATATCTACGCCCATACTACAATAAGGTAATTACAACATCAAAAGCGGTGTTGTAAGTACCTACATTGTTTATCCGGTGTTATAATATTACATTAAAACACCGCAATTCTGCGCTGTGATTGTCCCAATTGATAACAACATAGCTAGACAGCCAATCAACAACAGCGACGAGAAATAAGTCCCACCCGCTCCTCGTGGCTTTTGATTGGCCCTCAGGCAGCAAGGTTTAGTGTTTTTCCAATTTTTCGTGAAATTGTTAGTTGAAAATATTATAAATAATATCGTACCTACATATAAAGTATTGTGTGGACAGTGGACACTCGTGCAGTCGAAATTCACTTCTTTCGTTTCGTAAGTAAGTATTGTTACATTGATATTCTTATATTTGTTACCGTTTCATTTGTGATCGCGTTATATTTAGGCTCAGAATCGCTAAAGATGGAACCGTGCGCGCGGTCGTCCCTCCGCGACCTGGTACTGGACGACCCCCCCGCGCGCGCTCAGCTCGCCCCGCCCTCGCCCCCCGCGCTGCTCGCCCGCCCCGCGCCGCAGCCCTCGCCCCCGCAGCGACAGAGAGTCGACCACTACTCGCGCATACCCACCTCCGTCGAAAAGAAATCTGAAGTCTTCAGTAAGTATTCTATATATATGGCGGTTCTGCTTTAGCGCTATCGGAAGCTATATCTATACGGAAGTCTAGCAGTTTAATCGCATTCAAGGCTCAAGCGTGAAAGCTGTATAGAGGTTACATAAAAGACTATATTAAAAGACTCACATTCATAACACGCGCTTCAATTATTCTAGTCACTAATTACTTAATTAAAGTAATACGAGCAGTGAAATAAGTATCCGCCATTTCCATTTAGTTAAGGTGTTTTGTAGCTTACTAATGCGGTTTGTAATCTGGATATAACTCAGGGGTGGTGGACAGCAGTAACTGTAAAGAGGACGCAGTCCGCGAGTTCGCCACCAGTCCTCTGCCGGCGCACGCCTCCCTTAACAGACATAACTCCTATAAGGAAACCAAGACTAGCTCGCATTGTAAGTTATTATGTATTTATATTTTTTGCATCGGCAGGTATTTTAGTGACGTACATTTTGAAGGGTGATCGCTTACATATTTTTTTAAATTTTATTAAGCCACTGTTACTGGAATAACATGATTAGTTTCAATTATTTTTTCGCTGAAGTGTTGTATTTTTTAGTTTACGCAATCAGCCCTTTAAAATGCAGATGAAAAAACATTGCCCGAGTATAAATCGCCATTTAAAACCAAGCTTAACCGCTTTTCACCTTATAAGTTGAGTGCTGACTTGCTGACACCTGAACTGTATTTTATGTATTTGTGCGGACGCTGGCTTCCATGGTCCATAGCACGCGAATCTCACAAATCCTTAAAGTTTTTTTAAATATATCTACGATAAATAAGCATGTTCCATGCCACAGCTTCCAGCAATCTCCGTCAGAGCAACAGTGAGATGTCTCTCGGACCTCCCTCCCTCGGTCCCCGCTCGCTGTCATTCACGAGGTCGCCAGGAGAGATTACCAGGTAAACTTCAAGTTTACTACAAAACGAAACATTGTCCAAGGTTAGCAAATTGGTCCAAAATTAGGGCTATTGGACCAATTTCACCTCACTAATCTGGAAATAAAGGGCCAATCCAAAAGCACTCGGACTGCATTGATAGATTTGGAAGAGGCGATAGAGGTGTGTTAGGATCTTAGCAAATGGAAAGCTGTAGTCTCTGTCTACTCCTCTGCGAGACAGGCGTGAGTATATGTAATACATATTATGTATGTTTGTAGCCAGGAGCTCGCGGGGTAAACTTCGTAAGGGTGTAGTGTCCCTTCTGCGTACATTGAAAAGGTCGTAAGCCGTTTGTCCCGGCTACTATAGCAAAAGTTGTAGTCATACTCGCAAATTAAAAGTGGACAGATGGTTGAGTCGCTACACTTAGGAAATCGTAAAATAAAAACCACGCAAACTTTGTTGCTGTACACTGTCCCTTCGAAGTTTTCACAGGACAATCAATATAATCAGGGCCGGATTCTGCCTATGAGCAATGCAAGACATACTACAGCACTCTATTTTACACTGACTAATATTTTTGAACAATATTTCAGACGGCGCGCAGACAGTGTCAGTCAGGCAGTAAACACTGTGACGTACACAGTGCAGACGCGCAGTGTGGACACAACAGAGACCACGGTAGAGCCTGAGTTTGTGCCCTTCGCCATCGACCGACCCGTCGGGCTGGACTTAGAAGACTTTGTGCCGGTATGTTTGCACCTTTTATTATAAGGCTGACGAATTCGTACGTGACAGTCCCATGTTCTGCGGGCGACGGGGGATAAAAGATTGTGTCACGTGGCAACGCTTCTGGCGGCCATTTGTGTATACAACGCACATCACAAAACGCACACGGTATCGAATTCAAAGATGAGTCCGCCGATAGGCAAATTTATTGGACGTCAGGCCAAACAAATTGCTTATAGTGTATATCAAATATAATAAAATACAATATAATGTTTTATAGTATAACTTATATTTTAAAATAAAATATCATTGAAAATAAAAGAGCAAACATTAAAAATTTTAAAATAAATATATATTTATATGTATATGTATAATACCTACACATAATATCAAATTATGGTATGCGAATCTATAGGCATATCTGCAGATATATCCGTTACGTAATTTACACCTTGTGCAGCAGTCAGCGAGATGTCACTCGTCCCCCGACCCCCGCAAACCATGGGACTGGCTTACTCTTAGCTAGAACAAACTAACATTATTATTGTTGAAAAATTAAATACAAAGCCATAATTTACATTTTAGGTTATTACCAAATAAATAGAATTACATACGTTAATTAGGAAATTACTATGCAATAAAAAAACAAGACCGTATAGTGGTATAACAGTTCGTTGAGCTCTGGAGTCTTTCGTATAATAATTTCAGTCAAAAAACAGGTTCGACTTTTGCCTTACTGAAAAATCTCAGACCAGAAAATTAGACTAAAGACATAAACCCCGAGGTTTAGATCAAATACGTATAACAATATTGGCTTGAAAGAACACCGATTCGATAGTCGACTACATAAACACAAATTCAATGCAGACGAAAGATAGTAATATAACATAACCTAAATACTCTTTATTGTGCACCAAAAGAAGAATAAAAAAAAAGGACAATACAAAGTTAAGAATATATAGGAAACAATGGGCGGTCTTATCGCTTAAAGCGATTTCTTCCAGATAGTAAATGAAATCGGTTGGTGATCATTGAACCTTGTTCCTGGTCGGGTCTCCGGTATGGGTTCGGGCCGATCAACTAATTGGATTTCACCTTGTATAATTATTATAGATATTAACTATCATTTTAATCGCTATATATAATTCAAACTAGAACTAAACTCGCATGTTTTGCTGACGATACAGCTTCATTTTCATCTTCCAGCGACATTGATCTGATAACTGACCGCCTTCAACTGTCAATTGATTTATTGCACTCATTTTTTACTAATTGGAAGCTAAAACTCAACGAAGGAAAAACCGAGGCAGTTCTGTTTACGCGTAAACGAGACATTCCTGCTAGGTGCCTAAAAATTAATGACCATCCAATTCCGTGGAGCAAATCCGCTAAATACCTTGGTGTTTACCTGGATAGCAAAGTAAATTGGTCTCAACACATCAGCGCTACCCGATCTAAAGGCATCAAAGCGCTTAACGCCCTCAGCCCTATCCTTAATAGACGAAGCTCACAAACTAAGTTGCGTATATACACAACCCTGGTCAGACCGTGTATTACTTATGCCGCTCCTGTCTGGAGTAGTACATGTAAAACAAACTATTTAAAATTACAAATTATTCAAAATAAAGCACTAAAAATATCATATAATACTCCCTTTCGAACAAACTTAATAATTCTACATACAAAACTAAAGCTTCCAGTCCTATCAGAGTTTATTTTAAAAATAACGCGAAAGTTTTATTTATACACTAATCCCAAAAATCAAAATAGTCTTGTTTCGTCATTATGCAAAACCAGCGGGCCTATTGTGTATCTCTAGTTGCCTTCTGGACCGGGTGTCTATCATCAAAAACATAGATATACTATCGAATTCCGATGTCCTAAGGATATTTTCGCACTTGAAGTGACGACACAGATTGTTAATAGTTCAATACCCACTAAAGGCAATTTTGAAATTTCAGTTTTTAGCTATGTTTTTGATGATAGGCACGTCGTGCAGTTGGCAACTAAAGATACACAATAGGGGGGCTGATCTCACAATCTTCCGTACATCGATAAGTATCGCAGCTCGCAGATAAGTATTCAGTACTGTATCTTTTACTATGATCATGTTTTAACTAGTTGTCAAGTTTTTCATAGGTGTTATAATCTGGTAAAAACATTCAAGTGCTATTTTTGTATACTGTTAGCTAATTTTGTTATTATTAAGTTAACAATGTAAAAAATGTTATTACCTCAATAAAGAATTCTGAAAATCCATCAATCAGTCGCTATAACTATCTTCTAAACGCCAATCAGGACTGTGATCTGTACAGTAGCCGTCAATAGAAATTGTGGACTATGTAAACAAAGCGCCATGTTGTCTTTGTCTATGAATAGGTGAACTATCTAGAGATGGGTAAGTATGTGATTAAAATATGTTAGGTGCTTAATTAGTTTTCTTTATTTGATTCATCGCTAAAATATTCTGATGAATCGCTAGTCAAATCGCCCACGTTAATTACAAATGGTTTCGTCACAGCGTCGTTGGCCGTATCTATTATCCCATCCAGTTCTTTAATTTATTCTTCTACTTTTAGGACATGAGCTACACATTTTAGAGCAACGCTGGAAGATCACACAGCTCTCAATAGAATCACACACACGTTTATGTGAAAGATTATGAAGTAACGCTGTTAAAAAAAAATGACGGAATAAAATAACATCACGAATAAAATAGGTTAATATTCAAATAGATTCGTACATCACCAATTTTCAAAGACAATACAGATTCGATGAGAAAAAAATATGACAGCAATCTCGACGCAGTACAGAATTGACTATTGATTCTATGATTTTCCGTAATTAACTGGTGATTATTGAATATTTCATGATGAAATACAGTGAATGACTGGTAAGACTTGATGCTTCATGATTTGGAATAATGTTCAATGAGACTCCGTGACAGAACCTTGAGAAAAATTGAGAAAACGGTTTGTTTACATAGTCCACAATTTCTATTGACGGCGACTTTTATGCTGATGGATGGCAGAAGATATTGTCAGAGTGTTTGTGTTTTTGTGAGAGGGACTGTTTCTGACTTTACATGTTATTCATATTTATTTTAGTTGATTTTACCGTTTTGTGTTTGTGTTACTATCTTTAATTATTGTAATTGGTTTGTCCGTTTTAATTAAAGTAAATAAATAAATAAATATATTGCTACATAAATTAAATAAACCTTTAATCTAGTTCATGTACATTTATTGTTTTATTACATATATTTATAAGATTAAATTTTACTTGTAAAAAGTGTATTAAATATACCTACTTTCCAAAATGAACTATTTGAATTTAAATTTTGAATTTGAAATAAAGACACCAATACGGGTGTAACATCGTGTAAAGTTGCATACTTATTGTGTTTACGTAGCGCGGCGGGTCGACGGGGCGGCGGCTGCTGGGCGCGCGCGGGACAGGCACGGAGCCGAGCGAGCAGGAGGTACTGGGCGTCATGATGCGCGGCCACGACTCCATGATGGCCGTGCTCACCGCCAGGCAGCGCGCGCTTCAGGTTACTTACTTTTATTTATAACAAGCACAAACGAGCACAAACGAGCGCGGACGTGCACGAACGAGGACGAACGATCACGGACGTGCACGAACGAGCACGGACAAGCACGAACGAGCACGTACGAACACGAACGAGCACGGACGAGCACGAATGAAAACTGCTGTTATAATGCTGTTGTTGTTGAATATGGGCAATTCTTCCAGGATGACGGCCGGGAGTGGCAAAGTCCTGAAAAGGCTTATGTCCAGCAGTGGACGAACTAGGCTGATGGATGAATGCTGTTGCTGTTATGTTATCTCTTCGCGGACGAGCAGCGCATTGTTTTGCTGCGGGCTATTCTGTCTTGACCCTTGAATTAAGGCATCATTGCTGCTGACACAAGTAGGCAAATTGCCTCCAGGTGTGATGTCGGGCCGCTTGTGCCTGTTACGGTAAATCGTAGCGATCGCAAGTACTATTGACGTTTGTCATTGACTTTAGGGGAAGTGAATACTCAAACTCGAATTTATTGACCTTCTTTCAAAACATAGGTTTGATTTGATTTTCGAAACATGATTATGATTATCAGCGATCCACTATAATAAACTCAGTAGTTACGTAGATAGTGAATTGTTCTGTTATGTTTTCTCTGCTTTCACTCCCCCACTTTCTGAGCGAACGAGCGATATTCTATAATATAGAGTACTTTTGTAAATAAAACATGTAACAAAAAAATCGGCGAAGTGCGAGTCGGACTCGCGCACGAAGGGTTCCGTACCATTATCTATCTATAAAAACGGCAAAAAAACATGTCTGAGCGAACGAGCGATATTCCATAATATAGAGTACTTTTGTAAATAAAACATGTGACAAAAAAATCGGCCAAGTGCGAGTCGGACTCGCGCACGAAGGGTTCCGTACCATTATCTATAAAAACGGCAAAAAAACATGTCTGAGCGAACGAGCGATATTCTATAATATAGAGTACTTTTGTAAATAAAACATGTGACAAAAAAATCGGCCAAGTGCGAGTCGGACTCGCGCACGAAGGATTCCGTACCATTATCTATAAAAACGGCAAAAAAACATCTCTGTAAATATTTATTTTATTGTTTTTTAGTATTTATTGTTATAGCGGCAACAGTAATACATCATCTGTGAAAATTTCAACAGTCTAACTATCACGGTTCATGAGATACAGCCTGGTGACAGACGGACAGCCGAGTCATAGTAATAGGGTCCCATTGGTTACCCTTTGGGTACGGAACACTAAAAAACTATAGCGATGTTTACAATATTAATATAATATACAGAAACACGATCTTATTACGTGGTGCGAGGATCTAATTTGCATTTGCCAGATTTTTATTTCAGATAACTGTTTTTATTTTTAGTTTGTTTTGCTTGTGAAACAAATATTATTGGTTTATTAGCAATAGCTGCTACTCCGAATGAATGGTTGAAATGCTAAAAATATAAATATTATAAATTAAATTTCTCTTTTCAGATATTCCACTCGATCAGAATGAATAAAACTCTAAAATCTGCTTTGGAGTCTGTGATTGCATTAGAAGACACATCTGTGATACTGGATATTCTCAATGTGATGGCGCATAAACCGTAAGTATGCAGATCTTTAAAGTGTGGCCCAGCGTCCTTGATTTGTTACGTCTTTTTATGTATTAGTCTTAAAAACAATTCTTTTTGTTTCAGATCGTTATGGAATTTGGACATATGCTTGCTAATGCTACCTAAAATTTACGAATTATTACAAAGCAAATACGAATCGTGAGTAGCACCTGTAAATCACTTTTATTGCTAGTACTAGCTTTGCCCACGGTTCCGTTCGTGAGTCAAAATAACTGAGGTCAGTTATCCTTTAAAAATAAATTTATATCGAAACAAACCTATTTTTCCAATTTTAAAGAACTAAACTACTCTAAGGTTAAATGATCAATGGACGATGTTGCTCGAAGCGGAGGCTATTTACACCGCGTCGCTGATGAGTACTTGTGTTTCTAGAACGGTATTTTCCACTAACTGGAATCATGTTGCTTGGTAACCGAACGACTTGGTATTATATTTTTATTATGTTTTGTCTCTGCTTTGACCAAGTTAGTTAGATTATTATTTCTTTGGTTTCCTTTGTTAATGTAAGTTGACTCGCGCTTGACCCTATTTTCTTCGATTTGTTCCACTAAAATGGTTACTGCTGTTTTGGAATGCCTTTCCTTGACAAACTCCTTGCCTAGAGTCAAAACCGTTCCTTAGTTTTTAAAGTAATAAGCGAATACATATACAGACCAATATAATGGTCACTACTCAGTTTCTATTAGTAAAGGCGTGATAATACATAGCATAATCCCTTTCTCGAACAAATATCTTGGAAAACTACATTATTCTCAAGTTAAGGAACATACATAATTACATACATGCCTGTGCATAGCAGTTTATATGTACAAAAAATTTCTAATTATTAAACCGAAGTATGTATTTCCAGTTACATGCAATGCGGCTGCAACGCACTGAGGCTGATTGTGCGCAACTTCTCATCAGTAGTGCGAGCCAACGTGTCCGCGCCGGTCCGCACACTGGGCGTGGACATCCCACGCGAGGAGCGCTACACCAAGTGCGTTAACATCCACCAGCTACTGCTAGACATCCGCGCGTTCCTACTCAAGCGACAGACGCTACAGGGGCGACTCGGGGCCGCCTTTAGAGACCTCCACACACTGATGCAGCAAGGCCTCGACTGACAAAGCGGGTCCTTCTACCATCCAAGTGATCCACCATACTGCTGATGGTGGTAAATCTCACTGATGCAAAGTCATATCAATCCCTGATCGACGAATTTACTGAAGGGAGTTGATGAATCACTACATTTTTTTTGTATGAGCCAAAAGAAATGCTTGGATTACCTAACAAATTAAAACCATAGATAGAATTATAAAATTTAAGTTATAATTATTTGAAGATTATCATTAAAATAACAATAAAAAAATAGAAAAATAACAAGCTGTTGCATTTTAAATTATCTTTATATAATCATGCGTGTATGTACATATTGTGAAGCTTAGTTGTAGATATATAATTATGTTGAAAGAAACATTTCCATGTCCATTTTATAATTTGTTTTAAAGTTAATTTATGGAAATATTTGATGAAAATTACCTCTTGTGAGGGCATATTGTCCTTTTTAATATTCAATTTTATCTATATAACATCAAAACAGTTTTTGTATTTGAAAATATTATTAATCTCTAAGTATTTGTTTATAGAAGATAATTAATCCAATCAAATATTTGCCATTTTGTGCCTTTTATATCTTTAGCTGTCTATTTGGGTAATAGTAATTCCAGTATTGTTTTCCAAGACTTAAAATGTAGACTGACTAAATTTTATTATTATTTATAACTTTTACTAATACAAATAAAGTTTTGCAGATACTAAAATACGACTTGATGACAAGATGTTTTTTATTGTCTCACTCAAAATGACTACCTATTAATATTTAAACACAATAAACATTCGTAAGTACTTAAATACAATGTCTTCATTTTTCCCCTAACTTTGTAAAAACTGAGAATATTATTTCTCAACATTATAATCAATTGCCATTCAATTACAAATGATGCAATGAAGAGATCTATAAAAAAGTACAGTTAAGTAACATTTAACTACTTCCTCTTTTTGATGTAGGAATAATTACTTTGTGGACTAGTAGATCTATTTCTCTTGAAAGCCATCATTTTCTTAACCAAAATCTCATCTTTAACATCTTTCTCCATTTCACCGGTAGGTTGGTTCTTGACATCTTCTAGTTCCATCAGCCTTTCGATCTCGGGATTCATCCCCTTGAATGATAACCTCCCATCCATCAGATCTTCACAAAACATGAAACTTTGTTCAGAAATAAAGTTACCAGAAGCATGTCGCATTTCATCCGTAATTATGTTTGAATATAAGTCCTCGTGACCTTGCGTATTGGCTAGTTCTTTTTCTATTCTATCCTTGGTTTTTTTCATGAATTTCATATCTAAGACCGACTTCGGCAACTGAGGTTTGGTTTTCCTTGAAAACGCCATTTTTCTGAACGTCTTATTCTGAATACCAAATTTTTACTTGAATACAATACAACACATTAATTTACAAAAATAAAACAACGTGCATCAAGCAAAACAAATCAGCTGATTAGTGACATTCTTACTTTTAAATTGAATGAACGAAAGACAAAAATACCATAGAATAGAAGATATTCGGAATTGTTTCACACATAGAGTATACTGAATTTCACAGACGATTGCTGTTTTTATTAGGGAAGTGACTCAGCTGCCGGATCCGGCACTTGGGATGGGTGTCGGAGCCGGTATTTGGGACAGCTGCCGGAGTTCGGATGATTAAGTTGTTTCAGTTCATGTGATTCGTCACTTCGGTGTTGTGGAAGAGCACTAGGTTTTGATATCTGGGTTCGAATCCACCTCAGACATATCTTGTCGGATTTAAAAAAAAATGCAACAAAATTTTAACAGGGTGCAATGATGCAACGTGCGGAACGAAGAGGAGCGTAATAGGTTGAGAGCGATTTCGCAGCCGGATTGTGAAAAACCCGCCTTCTTCTAATCAATCGAAACGGAACACTGAAATTCAAATATGTATTACAAAGTTTCCATTAGTTTCTGTAAACAAAAATTTCAAAATTTTTTAGATCCAGAATTTAAGAAATTCTAATGTACAGAAACCAATGGAAAATTTGCGATTGCAACATATACAGTACATAGGTAATAAGGTTTTGTTGAATAACTATTGAGTGAATTTTGAATTTAAGTGTTCTGTTTCGATTAATTAGAAAAAGGCAGGTTTTTCACTATTGGGCTGCGAAACAGCACTTTAAATGAAAATAAATTAAGAGAGCTGAGCGAAGCGGAGTGAAGCGAGGTGACTCTCTTTTAAAAAATAAATAAATGTATAATACACATCGCTGCCGTTGCGGCGAAAACGTCGACCATTTTGGCCACCATGGCTTGTCATGCCAACGCAGCGCAGGTTGGCTTTCGCGCCATGCCACACTAAACGACGTCATCCGTCGGGCTCTTGCCAGCGCCAGCGTGCCAGCAATCTTAGAGCCAAACGGTTTGGCACGCGTCGATGGGAGAAGGCCCGACGGAATGACGCTCGTTCCATGGAAAAATGGACGGCCGCTGGATTGGGACACCACATGCGCGATACTGTGGCGCCGTCACACTTACCAGCGACCTCTGTCAAAGCAGGCGCGGCGGCTTACAAAGCAGAAGGGGCTAAGAAGCGGAGATACACAGCGTTGGGACAAAGTTACCATTTTGTTCCCTTCGCTGTAGAAACCCTCGGGCCGTGGGGGTCAGAAGCACGACGGCTCTACAAGGAGATATCGTCGCGCCTGATCGATGCTTCAGGGGATCCAAGGGCTGGATCCTATTTTGGACAAAGATTAAGCCTCGCGATTCAGCGGGGCAATGCCACCAGCCTATTGGGTACCCTACCGGGTGACGTCAGCGATTTGGCTTCTATTTTTATTTAGTATAGTTTTATTTTGTTTATACTTGTATATTGATAGGTAATTTTAATTTATAGTTAGTTTAGTTTTTTGATGTTACTATTTAAATTATCCTAATGGTATTAACAGAATTCATTATAATATACGCAAAAATCCGTCTTGTTTTTCAACAGTTTCGTAATTGCCGGCTCCGGCAGCTGAGCCACAGCCTTTTGTTATAAAGCTTGCTGTAATGAAACGCGTTTTTTGACATGCGAGTTTCAGGTGACATGATGAACATGAACTAGTCATGAACACACTCTAACCTATCTTTACTCATGCTGACTGCAATGTTTTGTTTTTAGTATTTCTCATGTTTTTCTACTTTTTATGACAAAATGCAAGTATCAGAAATAGATAATGTAAAAATCTATAATCTAAGCGCTGGAAAAGCGTTGCCTGATGTAAGTACCTGCATAAGAAGTTTTGATCAGGCTTAGCCCTAAATATTTGCCATTTGTTTCATTACAGTAATAAATCACACATCACATATTTTTCATCTGATATCAAATATTTACTTAGCCTTTGAATACACTATAACTTTGATATTTCATTCCATGTTCACAGTGGTTGTCAGAAAGGAAGAAAAGGTCACTTTTAAAAAAGAATGTTGATCTACGAAGAAGAATTGAACTCATTCAAGAGTTTGATATGCCAGGAGTAAGCACCCACTTACGAGTGTCAAAGGATGGCCAGTATATCATGGCTGCAGGCATCTACAAACCAAGAATTAAATGTTATGATGTGAACAACTTATCCCTAAAGTTTGAACGATGTTTAGACTCAGAAGTAGTTACTTTTGAAATTTTAAGTGAGGATTACACCAAGGTAAAAACCGTTAAATTGTAGTGTATGTTAAATACCTTTTGTTTTAATTCAATTTGTAATAAGTAAATGGTTTGGTTTTTATTTTAGATAGTATTTCTTCAATGTGACCGCTACGTAGAGTTTCATGTCGGACATGGGCGCCATTATCGACTCAGGGTGCCTCGGTTCGGACGAGACATTTCATATCACAAACCTTCTAGTGACCTGTTCGTTGTAGGAGCTTCGTCTGTAAGTAGTATATCTGTAATAAAATATACTGAGATTGTTCAAAATCTGTTTTACAGTTAATTTATTAAATTTCACTTGATTTTTGTTTGTAGGAAGTTTATAGACTCAATTTAGAAGTTGGGCAATTCATGGCCCCTTTTGTGACCAAAGCCACAGAAATAAACTGTAGTGCAGTGAATGAAGAACATGGTCTACTCATAGTGGGCACGCATAGTGGACATGTGGAAGCTTGGGATCCTCGATCTAAATCCAGACAAGGGATACTTGATTGCGCTTTACATTGTACAGAGTCTGAATACAGGTATGTTATATATGAATCAAACTTCTAAGAATGGCTTGATAATTAAAAAACAATTTTGATCCACAAAAATTAATTTTGCAGTAGAAAAACACATTATAGATAAAGTATGTTAAGTCACTCATCCATCTATCAAATAGCAAAATCATAATGTATGCAGTCTGTCATACATTACCTTTTAGGTTCTTCCATTAAGTCTTTCACTTACCATTTAGGCACATGAGACAACTATTTTCTTAATAAATATGTATTCTTTCAGAAATGACAGCTTACCAGCAATAACTGCACTGAAATTCGATGGGCCTCTAAAGATGGGAGTTGGTACATCCACAGGACATGTTCTCCTATATGATATTAGATCTAGCAAGCCACTGCTTGTGAAGGATCATATGAACGAAAGTCCTATCAAGAAGATTGAATTCCACAAACATATGGATTATGTTTACTCTATGGATTCTACAGTTGTTAAAATATGGGACAAAAATACTGTAAGTAGGAAAAAAATATTGCAATTTCTAGCAGCAACATAGGGCTCAAAATTATTAAATGGTTGATTTTAAATGTTACAGGGAAAGCAGTATACTAGTATAGAATCGCAAGTTGATTTCAATGATCTGTGTGTAATACCTAATACTGGACTTACTATGATGGCAGTAGAGGACCAGAAAATGCAGATTCACTACATTCCTTCACTTGGTAAATCAATTTTCATGTATTGCAATCTGTTTATGTATCTTGGTAATAGTTTATCTACCCGTTATCTCGATATAAAAATTCACAGGAAAAACAATGAAACATTATATATATGGTGACATTAATTTATACAGCCAAATTCTCACTGATTAGTACGCAAAATAGTACTGCAAATGGTGTTAAAACTTGGAATGAAAATCGGCATAATCAATCTTATTGACATATTTGACCCGATGAAATAATTTTACAAAAAATAAAAACTAATTCAGATGGTAAATTTTACAAATCAGTATTTATTATTTGGTAGCCCTATAAATGAAATAGCTATAACATGAATCCAGTCTTACCTACATAGCTCATATTGTACTCTCATGTAGTTTAATAGAAAAAAATATTTGTAATTATTTTGCATTTTTTTTTTCTTACACATACGATACAACCTTAACTTTCTGAATATTGCCAAAAATTATTCAAAGTATACCTATGAGCTTGAAAATTATAAGTGATTGAGGCGTAGGGTACAGACTTAGGATATATCGTATATCCTAAGTCTATGATGTAGGATTTGTCCGGACATGTCTGGACTTTCAACCTTCCGTATGAACTTTGATGCCAATTCAGTTTTACACAACTTAACTTATTTGATAGGACTAACCTTATTTTAAGCGTCCTGTCTTTGTCTTTTCGATACAGAAGGAAAAAAACAGAACACTTAAATTAAGTTTAGTCCTGTCAAATAAGTTAAAACTTGTTACACCAAATTGACACATTTGTCTGGCTTTTCCAGATTAGGATTAGGATTAGGATTGAAAAATTCAGATTATTGTTAAGATTTTGCATTGAATTACTTGGAAATTTCTGTTAGCTATCACTTTTTGTCATTAAAATGACCAAACTCTTTTTGAAATGTCCAGCGTTATGTCACAATTTTTTAAATTTCGAAATGATAATTTGAAATCGACACCCAGGTAGGCAAAGTGTTATCAAACGTGTTGCCAAGCCTCCTGTATGAATTTGGCTACATAAATTAATGGCACCATTGTAGCTTCTGCAAGTCAGGTCAAATACTAATCATCAAACAACCAACCAATTATTTCAATGAACCTGTGTCAAGTAAAACAAAACATTAGTACCAGTAGACCAGTAGTACATGTGGTTTCAGTTGTAACTTTATATGCTTAAAATAAAAGTTGTAACTTCATAAATGTTGTACTTAACATTATGTTAATTTTTTTATGCTTTTTCAGGTCCAGCACCAAAATGGTGTGCATTCTTGGACAATCTCACAGAAGAATTAGAGACCTCTGCATCACAGACCGTGTATGACGACTACAAGTTTGTCACTAAACAAGAGCTCAGTTCTCTGGGGCTTGACCATTTACTTGGCACCAATCTGCTGAGAGCTTACATGCATGGGTATGTGACAATTTTCTACAAATATATAAAAGAGAAAATGTGTTGGTTTATCATTTCAAATCTCGACGATTATAAATAGAGAGAGTAGGATATCATGAAGTCACAAAATCGCCACTTTTCGAGCTCATGTGATCACCAAACTGAAATACAGGTTTAAAATTCGCTTAGGAATAATCCCTGACAAAACGTAAAACGAACGCACCAGGCAAGCAATGGCGCAGGTAACGCTAGGATGTACTAAAAATCATTTTTAATTTCAAGATATTTCGTGGATGTACGACTATACAAGAGGGCAAAATCAATAGCAGATCCATTCGCGTTTGAAGAGTACAAGAAACGTAAAATAAGAGAGAAGATACAACAGGAGAGGCCTGCAAGACTGAAGGTGGAAGACAACCTGCCTAAAGTGAACCGAGATCTTGCCGCCAGGTTAATCGACGATGATGGACGCAGGAAGAAGCAGTCCGCGAACCTTCTCAAAGACGACCGGTTTAAGGTTAGTGTTTATATGCAAATACCCTTAGTTTTTATTACTTGGCTTTAAAACCACCGCGTACCTTAAGAGGCCGGCGACCAATCCTAGTTAATACAAACGAAATACCAAAACCATTTGTAAATCATAGATATTCTTAGGATACTGTGTGTTTATTCCGATTGGATTGCAGAATAGCTAGGTTCCTAGATTGCCCGCCGGCCTCTTAAAGGATAAAATTGGTATTTTTATGAAGAACCCGTTGAAATATAAGTAACTTTTTAATTTTCAGGCGATGTTTGAAAACCCAGACTTCGAGGTTCACAAAGAAGCTGAGGAATATCGGTTGTTGAACCCAGTGTTGTCCAGACTCGAAAAAACCAAATCTAGGGGTGCCAAACCTGCGGTAGAAGAAATGGAGGTCAGTGTTTTTATTTTAACTAAAACAGTTACGCACGATTAGTGCAAATATCAAGAAAGCAAATTAAAACCATTGGTATTGTCAACAGGTTCAATCTGAAGAAGAGAAAGATTCCGACGAAGAAATCTACGGAGAAAGCGAAAGTTCGGATGAGGACAGAACCTGGGTGAAAGAAGTGAAAAAACAACACAAAATGATCAGAAAGAAACGTGAACATGACGACAATGAAGTAGAACACGACAGAGAGAAAGTTTACGAGTTGAATCAAGCGCCGAGGACTACTGGCCATATAAAGAGTATCACAAGAGTTAGTAAAGCCAGTCTCGGGGACCGACTCGCCCGAGAGAGCTTCACTACCGTCGTTACAGGCACTGGAGGTAACAAGGAGATGAAGTTCCACATGAGAGGAGAGAAATCCGAATCGGAAAATCAAAAGAAAATGAAAAAGCATTACGAAGAAAGAAAACAAATCGTCAGGAGAACAGGATTTTTAGCTAAAAAACGGATCGGTAGAAAGTAGTATAAGACTGTTGTAAATCGAGTTGGTAATCCACTTATGTATTATATTTTCGTTTTCAGTACGGTTGTTTAATTTATCCATTTATCAATGTTTATCAAATGAAAGTTCGCTTATCATTGACAGAAACAAGTCCCGTCTAGGCAATCTAAACCTTGTTCCCTACGGTAGAAGTATCACTTTGGTTTGTAACGCTGCAAAGATCGTTAATGGTGCCGATTCGGTGTAACACGACTTAACTTATTTGACAGGATTAACCTTATTTTAAGAGAAAGACAGAACACTTAGATTAAGTTTAGTCCTGTAAAATAAGTTAAAACGTGTTACACCGTATCGACACAATTATTGTTCGATTTTCAATCATGCACAGTATATACGAAAGTCATTCTTTCTCCGACTTTTATCTGCCCCAAAGGTTATCTGAGTGTAATGTCCACATTGTACTCTCAGTTGATGGATGTGCTCCCCTTTTTTCATTATTTATTATACTCTTGTGTGACTGTATTTATCATAGCCTGGAATTTTTTCTATTACGAAAAGCAAGACAATGTTTCCTGAAAACCGTCTTCATCAAAAGTACTATCCAAGTTATTGGGTATTTTTTCAAGGTTTGCTATCAGGGCACTTGACTCATATTCGTACAGTATAATGTTTACAGCATTAAGATTGATATCGACATTGAACTCTCAGAATGCAGTCATGTAAACAGTTCTGTTTGTAGTGTAGGTAGGTAAATATTATCACTCAACTAATTACTTAATATAACAAAATTAACAATTTGCACCTTTAGAAATCGCAGGTGCTTTGTGTTTAACTTTTAAGGAATGTTTCCATCAAATCACAATGAAAACGGATTGTATGACAGCGGTAAGTATTAATTAATGATTTATTTTTATTTATGTACCGTCAACATAAATTAAATGTCCTTTTAGTTAGAATTGAAGTTGTCACAAGTATCAATGACTATTTATCTGTTCCATTAGTCCTTTATTGCATCTTACAATGTACAGAATGGTAATAACTGTTTAGATATGGCGAATAGGGTGGATAATGTGAAGTATTCTACTGATTACACAGCGAGCGACCTGCTGGACAGCCATGCGCTGCGGAACAACAAGCGAGAGGATCCAGCGATGGAGAGATCTACCAGCCTCGAAGCCAACAGTGTCGAGGTGGGTACCACGGTCAGGCAAAACTGTGAATACCTGTGAAGTGATTAAGTGCATTTTGAAAGTGTTGAATAGGTGGATTTCTTAAATCATGTCTTCCTTCTTTGTTCAAGATAGGAGAAATAACGGAGTCGCCTGACACTGAGTACATGAGTACTTCTGCCATATTACACTACTGTAAATCCAAGGTGAGTAATTCATTAATCTATTTTCTTTTCTATACATATATCCGTTCGTCTGTACTGTATGTACATATATGTTATCTATTTTGCGGTGGATCTACATCAACGCCAACACAGTTTTAATCGTTCCTGGCCGGTAGAATTTCTCAAATAAGTTTCGAGACGTTTTAGTGTAAAAAATGTCCTTTCTGGGACACATTATAGTGAAAATTAAATTGGGGTACATGTCGTAACAGATAGCGTAGCTAAAATTTCCAAGAGTTTATATTATATATCTGGAAATAGAACATTTTTGCATTCTCCAAGAGCTTCAATTGCTCGTGTTAGACGATTTGCCTCGGGCTGTTGTTGCCATTTTGTTTTCCACAAGTGCAATTCTACTTTTAAGATGTCCCATTCCAATTTTTTTTACAAAGTTTGATGGCATCGTCATTAAATTCCATTAGCTCATCGTCATTAAATTTCATTAAATTCCATTCTACATTTTTTTTTAATTTATTTACGGAGAATATACGCTGTTTTAGAACATAGTTTTCATTACTTTGTTATATAAATTAACCATTATTTTTTATGATTTTTTAAATAATTGTAGAATATGACGTAACTTGAGAATTTTAGGCATTATACTGATTGTGATTATTACTCATAAAAAAGTGGTCTATCTCTGTCAGTCAACTCACCTGTTATCCATCTTTCAAGTCAGTCGGAAACAAATTATTATAAATTTATCTTGATAGGAAAGGACACAGCCAAACAGCCATTTCTCAAGTGACGTCACACGAAGGCAAATGGAAGTTGCAGCTTTTTTGTAAAAATATTCATCATTATAAATTAATTGCGTAATTAAAAGCCGACTTCTGCCAGAATTTCGGGGGAGGTGTGGTTTAAAACCTGGGCAGTTACTATTTTGGCGAAACAAGTCTAAGAAAAAGCGACTGAGGCAGGCACAGGTTCTATAAGTAGCATAATAGATAGTGCACTGCATGGTCGCTAAAACATTTTTTTAATGTTGCAGATATTAATCCCATATTTGAAACTCCTCACAATAATGGGCTTGCGCCCTGTCGTGGACGTATCCAACTCATCAAGATGTACAATATACTTCTCACACTTTCACTCGGCACAAGTGGCTGTGTTTATGTTCTTAGGATATATTCTCCAGTACATGGCATGTTTTAGGTGAGTTAATTTCATTACTATGTTCAAATTTAAATGAGAACATTTGTGACAGTTCGTAAAAACGCATACGAGATTTTTGAGTATCCATTTCGATACTATCCGTCGATTCGGTGTAGCACGATTTTACTTATTTCACAGTTCTAAACTTAATTTAAGCGTTCTGTCCTTATTTTTCCGATACAGAAAGAAAAAGACAACGCTAAAATTAAGTTAATTCCTGGCAAATAAGTTAAATCGTGCCACACCGAACATCGTTTAGCAACCATTGTTAATTGTTATAGCCCTTACAGTCAACCAAACCACAGACTACAGGGTACCTTATTTGTAACTAAACTGAAATCATCCTACACCCAAAATTTACTCCGACTCTACCACATATACGAGTATCAGGCGATTTGCCTTATTACTCTACTCGTTATAGTGTTAAGATGTCTTCCCGTTTCCTCCCACTAATTTCACCGACACAAAAACTATAACTACGCCGCACATAGGTACTCATATTTCCCACTCACACTAGTAGTACACATGCAAAAATAGGGCGGCACATCAACCTGTAGCCATGGGCGCCGGCAGAGGAGTGCCAGGTGGTGCACTTGCACTCCTTGGGAATCCTGGGACCAACATATGATACTGCACCCCTTGCATATTTTTTCTGCCGGCGTCCATGCACATCACATATCTTTTGACATTAACCATTTTATTTTTATTGATATTATTACCATATCTCCTAGTCTAGCATAGCAAACCATATCGAGCTGGATAGCGCGAGCGCGTGATACAGTGCTCTCTCTCAATCTGTTGATGTACCTCGAGAGAGAGATATACATGTTGTATCGAGCGGTTAAAGCTCGATATGGTCTGCTATGCTAGACACCCGATATCTGGGTCCCAACATAAACGGGGGTGACAAAAATACATCCTTTTTAGGACATTTAAAAAGCAACATTTTAGATGCTTACTCATTATATCAATAAGTAACCTTTGTTATGTTTTAGACGTGACAGAGGGTTCTGTTACAAGCTAGTGCCTCTTGCGCTAACTTCGTCGTTAGAGTATGACACCTACAAGCAAGTGTGCTATGGGAACTTCGCGTTCATATACCTGGGGCCAAGCGTCCTGCACTTTGTTGGGTTCATATACTCTTTGTATTTGTTTCGAATATCGGACAACGAGCAGTTGCAGAATCTAATGGAGAGGGTAAGTTTACTGGTATTATTTTTAACATTTTGACTTGCATTTTACAGTCTATACTCGGTAAACACCTCTGATACCCCCTTGGGGATTCATGTCGTGTTGATGTATTTTGATGACAAGCCTCGCTGTCTGTCCGTCTGTCACGCGGTCTTCAGCTTCAGCCGGGTAGCCAGTCGAAATTTTCACAGAATACGTGTTACTTTGGCCTCTATCACGGCAAACAATAAAACTATGAAATTTTTTAATCCAAGCCTGTACGAAAATCCTCAAAAAAGTAGATTTTTTAGTAAAGTAGACCTTATTTGTTTCAGTTCTAACTTAAGGGGCTTAGTATCGCCAAATGGGTACTTTCAAATGGGTACTTTTTCTTTCTTTTCCTCGTTTATGGCCGAACTAAAAATATTGAAAAATATGTATATGAATTATCAACTCTAAGACAACCTATATGCAACATTTTTCTTTTTCATACCACCAAAACTTCTATATGAAAAAGATTTTTTTTTACTTGAATTCCCTACTGCTCCTAAGCGGCTTGGTCGATTTAATTGTTTAATTGATTAATAGGTAAACTTGATAGCTATAAACATAACATAGAACAATCGAACATCAAATCGAACTACACGTCCATGTGAAAAGTATTATTTTATCCTCTTTCGCCCTATCAAGGACGCAGTGAGCGTCGTAACAGCCACTTGCAATGTGCGCTGATATGAATGTTATTTCAATGTCGTTTCTGTCGATATTCGTACCAACACACATCGAGCTGCTAATTTGGCGACACTATAACCGCCTTAAAGACGTAAAACATTCAAGTTTCAAATTTGCTCAGATTGTCTTGTACTCCAAAGTAAAACAAAATAACAAATCATAAAATTAGGGTTCCAAACTTAAAAGGGTGTCGAACTGTTTGTCAGACGTTGCCATTTTAGCGCCTTGTTTTTTGTCATCCTTGGCTATATTGTCGTAATTTACTATAACATTTTTAGGGTTCGTATTGTGTGGTGTTACGGAACCGTTTGTGCGCAAAATTATATATTTTGGATCTAGTCATGATGGGGGAAATTTGATGAGAACATGGCATTGTCATCTAAGTATTTAGATAATAAACATCATTTTTGTTTTACTTTCACAGGTTTTCCTCCTTTCGTCATACGCGCCTCAGGGAACGCCATCAGCGAATCCTAAACGTCTGCTCCGAGTACTGTGGTTCTTCATAATACTGAGCATAATATGGATGTGTTTGTCATTATGTTCCGTTAACCTGATGATGGCTGAAGGAATGATTATGTTCAGATGGATGGAGTCCTCGTAAGTCAATCTCAAGGTGGGCCCATCCTGCTGAGCTTGATCTCAATGAAACTTTGCACACACCTTTATATAGAATACAATGCATGTCCGTTTTGAACCTGAAGTTTACAATATAAGTTCACCATAATGGTGTCAAGATTATCATGGTTTACGTCGCTCAGAACCTATACCTAAAATCTAAATTTCGTAAAAATAACATTATTTGAATTCGATTATTTGATCATCTAATTAACATATGGATGAAAATGGTGTAATATCAGAAACTCAGAAACGAATTGGGAGAAAAGCTGTAAAAATAAATACTTAGTGAGAGTACTATAGTACAAGTGCTTTTAATTCAAGATATAATAAGTTCCACCAAGTGCCGATATAATCACAACTATCGTTCTAAGTTGTAGCCACGCCCCCAACTCTAACTATAGCATTGATTTGTTATGATTGTTATGTCCTACACCTTTTAGACCTTCCTTTAAACTTCTTCTATCCTTCCAGATCGAACGAGGTGCGCCTCAGCCTCAAGATCCTCCTCATTGTGTGCACTCTGATCCACGACATGGTGCAAGCTACGATCATCACCAGCTACTGTCTGCAAGCTCAGCTGTTGCAAGCACACCTCATGTTCCTCAAGGAGCGACTACTGAACAGAACTATCACTCCTTTAAATTGGATGAGGGTAAGCATTACCCGCAAACCCCATGGAGTTATTCGAGGGAGAGTAAGAGGAAAATACTCAAACAGGCAAAACTAGGTAGCCTACCTGATAATACTGAAAAGTATTCAGAGAAATACGGTTCGTCTAAATATCTACTTACGATAGCCCTACACTGGCGCTATAACATTCTTAGAGCGCGATAAGACACAGGTGTAAATTTTGTACGAGTTCGTCCAATTTTTTTGTCATTTACGCAGATATGTTTATTTGGAAACGGTGCGTTCAGTATGGAGTATGTAGTTGAACTTAAAGATACTTGCCCATTTATACCCAGGAAATAGCGGAGTTCCGCAAGCTGCTGCGGTACTTGAACGAGGACCTGTCGCCAGCCGTATGCCTGTTCACGATAGTGAATGTATCGTGGGCGACGTCCGGCGCCATGTGGCTGCTGAACCTCGATCGAGTGGACACCGAGACCGAGCCCATCCGCGGCATTTCCGTGCTCAATGTGCTGCTCTGGATGTCCGCCTCCATCGTACCCTTTGTACAGGTATACTGGGGTTCAGTGTATATTACATATCGTCGGGGTGGATGTCCAAGCTAACGTTTCAACAATCTACCTTATTTGACTATCATCCAGATAGTCGTTCATAAACTCACACCGAGTTGGGTTTCCTACCCGGGTCGCAACACTAACCCGTTCAATAATGAACTCGCGTCTCAACACCGACCGTTCAAAAATGGCAGTGTCGCTACACTGGTGTCGAATTTTTCAACATCAACTCTGAGCAGGGTTCGCAAGGTTCGTATAGGCTCCAAACGTCACCTGACATTCACGTTAATTTTCGTAAATGACATGACGTTAATTTTCGTACCGAGGGGGTCTTCTCAACGTTATAGTTGATATATTTACGTTAAATTTCGTACAGAGGGGGTCCTCTCAACGTTGTTATACTAAATATAATGAAAAAATTACAACTGACGTTTGGAGTGTCGCTACACGACGAAACCCGTTCAAAAACTCAACGTTACAACCCCAGTGTTCCTACCCAGCCCAGGGTTATTTAATGAACGCACTTCTGAGCTATAAGAATCCATGTTTAAGAAGTAGGCGGAGGGTGCATAGTCCATACAAACGGAACCCTTCAGGTACAGAATATCTAGGTCCCCAAATATCTATTATAAAAGAACGCCGATTTAAATATGTAATATTAGAAAATAAGTTTTCTATGGACATTTTTAAATTATTTATATTTCGTCTTTAAATCAGTGTTCATATAAAAAAGACATTGGCGAACCTAAATATTCTTTAATCCAATCGGAGTAAGTACACATTACCTTAAAAATATGTAATGAATAATTTATAAATGGTTTTGGTATTCCGTTTGTATGATCTATGCCTTCTCCGCCGGCCTCATATGAAAAAAGTAATAAGCTCCTTATTAGATACTTATGTAGTCAGTAAAAATTGGGTTGTCAAAATTTATGACATGCATATTTTACTTACAAATAGCATAATAGATAATGTCATATTATATAAAGATTTAAGTATACTTCGAAACGGTGGTTCCAATCTTTAAATAAACAGTCGGATAGGAATAAATTATGTTCATAATGGTATCTTATTTGACAGGACTAAAAAGAAAGAAAAAGACAGCACGCTTAAAATAAAGTTAGGCCCGTCAAATAATAACTTATTGGTATCGATTCGGCATAACACGACTTATTTGACAGGACTAACTTTATTTTAAGCGTCCTGCCTTTTTCTTTCTTTATCGAAAAGACAAGGACAGAACGCTTAAATTAAGTTTGTCAAATAAGTTAAGATGTGCGACACCGAATCGGTACCTGTACTGGCGTTTCCTTGGGGATTGGAGGAACCGGTTCTAGTGAGCGCGTAAACGGCCAATAAACTTGCCTTGCAGTTTGGCGGTATAGTGATTAAGTTTACACTGTATTATTTATTTGAATTTGAATACAAATTATTATTAGTTCCAGTAATCTTGGTGTTATAAACACTACGTTCATAATATTCGACACATAGTGTAACATTAAGTCCTCACGCACTGACTTCAAGACAAAGTATAAATAAATTATTTTTGTCTGTTTCAGGCAGCACGACTGTCGCACGAAGGTCGACAAACGCAGTCCGTAGGTCACGAGCTGTGCGTGCGTCCCTTCCTCCACCAGGACACATCGCATGAAGACATCACTACAGTTCTCATGTACGCTTCTACCCTCAAGCTGCAAGCCAAACTCTTCCGTTACCCTATCGTCAGTCGATATCTATTTCTGGTCCTCACACTTGGCACCATTATATTATTTTCTTTAGGAATGTGTCACTTTTTACAATAATTTTACTGATTTATTTTGGAATATTCAATGTAAATAATGATTATGAATGTAACTGTTTTACAAAGTAAATGCAGTAAAAAATAAAACGCCGCGTTTTTTGTGGTAACACTTTTATTTGGCACGACTAGATCACATGCATCTAAAATTTCATTAGAACTACATTTAACAAAGTAAAAAATAATTAATTGATTTTATTTATATTATCTCAGTATTGTAACTTAGCCATCATCATATTCATATATAATCATCACCATATACATATAGAGCCTAAATATAGCATCAAAAGACAAGATTTTTTAACTTAGCTATGGTTGCAATATTCCGTCAAAAACTCAACTTTCGTCAGTAACATATTCCTTTTCGTATCAACTACACACGAAGGCTTCCGAAGCCTTTAACCATAAGACAATCGCGTTCAAACTAAACCGGCTGATGAATGATGATACTGCTGTCTGACTGATGTGATGACACAACAATTCATTTAAACATATTAGCCAAAGGACTCGCTGATAAGATAAACTTTAATTATTATTAGAGTGCATTACAAACTTGCAATCAATCAGAAACAAATATAAAAGCACAAATATTTTGCAAAACTTCCTCGGGCCAGGATTTGAACTTGCGACCTCCTGCATACATGACAGGCGCGCTACCGACTGCGCTACCGAGGTTCGTATCTGCAACGACGAATTTTTCTACCATACCTGTACATCGAATTTTTGTAACTACCCGATATACCAGCTTGTAATGCACATACTGAACGCTCAAGAGGGCGTTGTGTGACTTCACGCCTTGCTTATTCTGAACAGAAGGCGCTGCCATCGCTACAGTACCTGTTGCATCAGACACACAAATTCACAGTACTTTCTTGCGAAATCCATCGCTTTGAATACTCTAATTATTATTTACATTACAAACTTACAATCAATCACAAAAGAATTTAAAAGAACAAATATTTAAAAAAAAAATCACTTTCGCAAACAAAACACATGCATAAAAAGAAAGTATAATAATGTTCTAATGAACGTGTCATACATAAACAACGTAACATGCCGAAACAAAGTAATCAACCTATTTTGGTTTCTATGCAGCGCGAGCGACACAATAAAATCTTTGTCTATGGCGTAGTATGACAGTTTTATACGAAATTATAAACAATAATATGCTATAGATTCTTAGGCCATCATTCAGATGTCCTGTAAAGATAGACCGACGACGCAACGCGGTTTAAGTTGCATGGTTTATAGTCCGTCTAATGAAAGCTGAGAGATATTTTTTTCATAGTTTTTCCATACACGTGTCAGGTAAAGTTACTCTCAGCTTTCATTAGACAGAAGATCTATTATCATGATAAGGAAAACCCGACCGAGTTATTATAACCCACTATCAGTCTTTAGACTAAAGAGGAGTACACAATGCGTCCATTGGCTAATGTTTCACACCACATTCAGTGTTTCAATTAACGGTGAAATATTCATCCACACTCTCTGCGCGACATAGCTAAGCTATAGTCTGTGCATCAGTCCGCATCGACGAGTCCCACGTGGGCTGACAGTTGCGCGCCCCACCACGAGTGCACGTCGTGAAGTGCGGAGCGCGCGGGGGGTGCGTCGTCCCGCGTGCCGCCCACAGCGCCGCTGCTCACCCCGCCCGCTCCCGGCCCAGGGGACGGGATGACAGAGTTGTGTGCCGAGCTCTTGTTACTCTTTGTTACAGCTGTAAAAGTAGAGATTGAGGGTTTATTACATTTCAAATGTATCTCGCTTTAATTACTAACTTGGTGCACACGCTTTAAGAGGCTTCATTACTCGCAAACCTCCATACAAACGCTATCAACCCATTGTGGGGTGTCTATGGAATGTCATTATAATATTTTACACTGAGTCCATTTACATTATCTAGATCTATGTTTAAGTTGAACTAAAAACCGTGAAATTTTAGTAATATCTTAACAACAAACTCCTAAAATACGAAAATTTTAAGGTGTTTTACCAAAAGTGAGGCCGAATGTGCTTTTATTGTTTAAGACAAAAACAAAAAATTAATACGGGTCAAACATCGAAATTGTTATCTAAATTAATAATAACCAAAAATAATGTTTGAAAACGACCAGTCTTGCCAAAATGCGGTTTCTCCTGAAACAAGTTTTCAATTTTGCGCTGGCGACGAAATCGGCAAGATTGTATTGTCCTCGCAAGTTTCATGGAGCGTGCACCTTATAGCGAAATGAAACGGCATGACAATTTGGCCACGCCGACATTTGAGTTGGTCGCGCCATTTTTACTTTTGTTATCGGTTAAAAGAAACGTTTCAAGAGATGACGTAGTGGATATGCTCCCAAGAACTTAAAACCACAGAGATAAACAATGATTCTGCATAAAAATTCTTCGATGAGATGAAACGTCAAAGATATTCTAATATTTGTCTTCATAGTACAGGGCAAGTTATCATATAACAACACATAATCTCCGACTCATACTCAACAAATTTACCAAAATTAATTATTCATCACTAATGCTCTAAAAACAAGTTATATTTAACTCGTATGCGGGAGGTAAATGCGATTTACAACCCTAGGGAGGTAAGTAAATTTGAAAATCGGACGAGGCTCCTTTCTTTGTTTTTTGGTACAAGAGACTAGCAGGAAAATCGCATTAAAAAAAAATTAGCACCACGCAAATCTTGTTGAAAACGTTGTTTGGAAATATATTTTTAACGAAAAATTTATGAATTCAAGTAATAATGATGATTTTTATTTGACGCCTGAATAGATACAACTACAGGCAAAGGCAGTCGTATAAAACCTGTTACCTCCGATTTGAAACGAGAGATATTTGAGAACCTATGACGATTTTATCAAGTGGCGCACTGAAAAGAAAGTAAAATCTTTGTCGGAAAGTGTACTTTTTGCAAGTTGTTTTTTATTTCCTCTCATTAGTGATGAAAAGGAGAGTATTAGGTGTAAGTGATCAATTATACCCTCGAACCATAAGCACCCTCGCTCGCATCTCGGGTGTAATTGATGACTTACCTCCCTTGTATAACAATCTAATATTTCTTATCCGCAGGCATGTGTCTTTGAGAAAGTTGTTTAATATACGAGTACATACATACATAAACTCACGCCTGTCTCCTAGAGGGGTAAGCAGAGACTACATATTTCCATCTACTACGATCCTGCCACACCTCTTTTGCCTTTTCCATATCCATCAACGTAGACATACATTACATACAAGCTCTTCTATTCCGGGTACATTTGACATACTTTGCCAAAATACATACAATAAATACACTGCCTGTGCAATTCATACCTGTTGGTTTCTTATGCAATGCTGGATGGGGGTCACTCAGTGTGGGCTGAAGATATTTTTTGATAGGGCTTTCAGGTCTGTAAGAAAATTATGATGTAATGTTATGCAACCAAACTGAATAACAATCAAGGTTATTTATTTTCAATGCATGTGCTCGTAAAGGCCCACTTTTTATGCATCAAAACCGAACAGAAAGTCGATTATTTTGCCCTAGGGCTTTATTGTTATTATTTTTTTTTTATTTATATACAATGGTTGGCTAACCTGCAGCCTTTCCTGTGTACCATAAATGTCATACTTTTTTTTTCCACTGTTTAACAGCTCTGGATACAGTCCTTTTGAGCCAATTATAATTTAAAGTTCACAAAATGATATTTATTTTATTTCCTCACACTATGCATTGAAAAACGTAGTATGATACACGGGCGTAAGAGCAATAAATTACTCGGTTACGTTTAAAACACTCGCTACGCTCGTGTTTTAAATCGTCCTCGTAATTTATTCCTTTGCACCCTTGTAGCATAAACTACTATTATGAATGTCTTAAATGTTGAATGTAGTAATCTTAATGCTACGTAAATACGCTTTTCTTCGATAGTAAATTTTAAAGTCTTGCTTTGTTTAAATATTGATTTATAATTATGTCGCAACTATGGATGAAAGAGCGAATTTCTCATACTACAGGTGAAAACTTAAAAGGAGAATTCGACGACAAAAACTGTTACATATGTTATAAATAAATGATTTTGTTTTTTTTTTTATTCGAAATTATATATTACTGTAAAATCCGTTTTGACTAGAAAAACTTACCTAGGTATCGTGACAGAAGGTAAACCAGATCTTTTGAATGGTGGCTTTGTAACAGCGCGTTTGACTGGGGCATCAAAGGACGTCGATATATCTGAAATATACCAAAAGGAATTTATGACTTCGATACCGACGACAATGCAAGGGAAAGAAATACAATAGTTCGTAAACTTACTTGACATCACGGGTTGTGATGTAGATTCAGTAATTTCAGTACGCCCTGTATTTGCTGCCGCTTGCTGAAAACGGAAAAGATATAACTGTTTAAAGCCTCCTAATTATACTTTTTGTACTCGGCCTCGTCCATCATTTCACCGGCATATGGGTACATTCCTACAAATCTTTTATTCATAACAACATTAAAGCGTTATGTTGAACATGGAAGTTTTATTAGGTACTAATGTATTTTTTCACGATGCGATGCTGGCAGCAAAAAAGATGTATGGCTTTTCAGATGTAGGAGGCTTTTAAGTTAAAGTAAATACTTCCTATTCCTTCCCAACATGTGTTTTACCCTGCTATGTAAACTGATCCGACCCA
Source organism: Ypsolopha sequella (assembly GCA_934047225.1). Taxonomy (NCBI): domain Eukaryota; kingdom Metazoa; phylum Arthropoda; class Insecta; order Lepidoptera; family Ypsolophidae; genus Ypsolopha; species Ypsolopha sequella. The sequence continues at coordinate 14,116,700 of OW203992.1, forward strand.
CGCGGTCTCAGAAGCTACAACCTCGATTAAAATTAAACCATATTTTATACAAAACTTCCATCTATAGTACACTTAAGTACAACAGTTTAAAGAGGATGTTACCTGTGCTTCCAAATCCGCCTTCTCCTTGTCTGTTTTCTCGTTGGTCAAATCTACAGCCTGTTCGTTAGTTTTGCGAAGACCGGCGATTAGACTTGTTTGTTGTTTCTGAAAGTGATAGTTAATAAAACAAAAGATATCTAAGTAGTTCCGTTTTCAAGTTGTGCTGTAAACAGGTCCGGCATGGCATCCGGTATATGACGTACCGAAGAAGCAGCCTATAGTAGTTATAAATAGCGGGTTCAAGTGTCATGATAATTAGACCATCGGTAGCATAGTATAAAATATGAAATGAGGTGTCACCCTATCGTGGATTGAAAAAAAAGTAAAAGTTAAAAAAGTTCTCGAGTGTGTATGTAGTGTGTTCTGGGGATCCTGGTGTTGAGAGCGGTGTTGTGTGACGTCCGCTTTGGCTGCCCCTGTGAGGTACTCGCCCAGGAGCAGGAAGGTGTTGTCGGTGAGGGAAGCAGCAGTAGCAGACAGGTGTGTGTGTGTCAGCAGCAGCAGTATGGATGCCGCGGTGGCGGGGGCCGGGGGCGCGATGGCGACGGCGGTCGCTCTGGCGGTGGCGGTGGCCCTGTCGCAATTGCTGGTCAGGTGTAGCAGTAGCAGGTTACCAGGCTGTCGCCGTCGCTGACGCGGGGGTGGGACGATGGTGATGTCTTTTCGACGAGGGCAACAGCAGCAACAGCAGGAGCAGCAGTGGTGTGTGTCACCAGTCATTTTTTGATGAACGATTTCAGAATTTTGTCTATCCTAATGTAGATGTGAAAATATTCAAACCGTCAATAATTGTCAGAGTTATTTGTGGTAGATAAAATAAAACTCATGAGCTTCTTTGTTTGCAACATTGTATTCTTATAAAGAGTGAATGCATACAATTTTTATGGGAAATTATTAATCGGGCGAATAAAAATACAATTTGCGACATCAAGTGTCGGGAATAAATACCAAACCGTGCGAATAAAAATACTGAGTGGGCGATTTTAAAGTATGAAATCGAAAATGGTAAGAGGATAGGGTGACACCTCGTTTCATACTAACATCATACTACGGATGGTCTAATTATAATGGCGATTTGCGGGCAAAGACCGATATTAATAACTACTATTTAGATGTACATCTGTCCACACGACATCCAGCGTCCAACATCTGCTATTCGGATATCGAAATATTCACAGCTCGACAGACTGGCCAATTTTTATATTAATTTTAAATAAAATTAATAAACCATTTCTTAATTATACTTTTTGTACTCGGCCTCGTCAGTCATTTCACCGGCATATGGGTAAATTCCTACAAATGTTTTATTCGTAACAACTTTAAAGCGTTATGTTGAGCATGGAAGTTTTATTAGGTACTGTATTTTTTCACGATGCGATGCTGGCAGCAAAAAACATGTATGGCTTTTCAGATGTAGGAGGCTATGGCTTTGCTCGATACGATATGAAAAACAAAACCCGTCTAGTGGTCAGTCAGACATCTTCCAAACGATGATTTCGTTGTCCGGCTCTAGAGTCCGACGCCCGAGATCGGAGTTAGCAAATATCGGACCGTGAACAAAAGCTCTAAGGTATCGTAAAAAAACTGAATATCATGTAAGATATGGCTTTCGCGAAAATGTGTCTTATTTTAATAATGCATATGGTCAGGTGCGACAATATTTTCTATAGAAGCAATAGTAGACTCACACTACTGCTCGCACGTATCTTCTTGAGGCAACCCTCGAGCCAGGTGCGGATGGTTTGCTTGGCGACCTCCTCCTCGATCAGGAACTCGAACTCCTCTCGCGCCAGCAGCTCCTCCATCTGTAGCGACTTGCGGATGTCCACCGTGCGGTAAGAGAGCATGCTGCAATCATAATCGTACAATACAATATCACGAATTGTTGAACTAAAAAAACGCTAATCTCGAGGACACCCTCGCAGGTCATTTACCTCTGATAGCCTCAATAGCACAGCACACAATTACTTAATGTGATCGGTGGAGACCGCGCTACGGGGTGAATGAACTGCGTTGATAAGAGTGCGTAACCATAGCTTAGAAAAATAAAATAATTTTTGGTAAAAATTCAAGGGGTATTTTTTTTTATCAAAATTGTTTCAGTATCGTGTATACCTTCATCCCTAAAGGGATTCTAGGATTTGCATTTACACCCTGAACAAGGACGATCAAATACATATAAAACCATATAAATACATTTTAAAGTTCCACGTAGCACCACCTCACGGTCTGGTACATTGTTTTATATTAGCTTTGGATCTACAAAGTACTTCAAAAACACTTTCCTCCGGCGCAAACAGAGTACACAATACAAAACTGAAACATGTAGATTGTTTTACACTTTCTCTTACGTCCTTTAAAAATAAAGCACCTTTAATTTTGTTGCAATAATATTTGTAGATTTTACGTAATTTATGTTGTTTGATAAGCTTACTTAAAAGAACTTATATTTTATCGTCGATGTTACCATTTAAATATATTTATTATTATTATTTTAGGGATCTCCTTGTCGATGTTAAAATAAGATTACGTTTAAGTTATATATTACTACAAGACTGTTTGTGTCCTAAATAAATAATAATAATAAAAGAAAAAATTCCACTAGCTTTCTGCTATTTGTTAAAAACTAATCTTTTTTATTGCAAAATTGACCTTAAGAAAGAGAAAACTTGTATAACCTTGCACCGTTTTAATTTTTGGAAATTAAATTGAAGATTTGGAACTCATCAATAGGAGTCGTAAATTGATGTTGCAAAAAATCTTATCAATGATGTTGTGAAGGTGATAGAGCTGATGCCGGGCTCGACTGTGGAGGTACTTGCAAAGTACCTCGTAAGAGGACAGCTTCTAAATCGGCACCACCAGGTGGCCCACCACGCCTGGGACCGATTGATGGCGATATATCCATCCCCATTGCCGGGCCTTACATAAAACAGTGATGATGGTGATGATTGGTGATGGATAGTGGCGTCACTGATGCGAAGGTTTCAGCACCGCGCTCACCAACCCGTTTGCCCAGCATGTGTGAGTATGGGCATTTCTTCCAGGAGGATCGCCAAGAGTGGCGAAATCTTGGGAAGGCCTATGTCCAGCAGTGGACGAACCACGGATGGATGGATGGTTCAGCTCACGTCGGCTTCCAGTAGATAAGTATACCAATAAGACTATACATTTGGATTATCTAAAAACAAACTTTGGTAGATCCAAGGCGTACAAGAGTTATCTTCAACGTGTATGTACAAAAGGTAACTCACTTAATGACATCATGGAAGGTGACGTCCTCGCCATTGTGTAGTCGCTCCAGCTCGTAGCACATGTACTTGAACAAAAGGCGCTCCTTGTGAGTGTCACACTCGAGCCGACCCTTTAGCAGGCGCAGGATGAATTTCACCTGAGAATTACTTTTACTTTCATTTTTGATTTGGTCGTTTGGGCATATACGTAAGAGAGGATGAATGAAAATACCCCTAGAGTGACGAAAGAAATTTATGGTGTGAGAATGAAAGGTAAAACTCGACCTGGCTGCCCTAGATGGTCGTATGCGAATTGGTGACATACTAAAGAAGGGTAAAGTCAAGAGTACCCGGAATAGAAGAGCTTCTATGACTAGATTGATGCATGTAGAAAAAGCGAAAGAGGTATTTCAAGATCGTAGCAGATGGAAATCTGTAGTCTATGCCTTCTGGGAGACAGGCGTGAGGGGCTGTTCATATATCACGTCATAGATTTCGCCGTTGTTCTACCCCGCCCTACAATCATCCTATCGTTATTTGTATTAAAAAATCAATAGATTTTTTTCTTTTGGCAAGACCCCCAATTATTGCCATCAATGCTCATGATATTACCATCATCCACAGACTGGACTCCCCCCCCTAATTTCAAATGACGTAATATATGGACGGCCCCTGAATATAACATGTATGTATGATTTTTGCCCGCCCCTGTGATCTAGTAATTTGAACGTCCCGACCAGTAATCTGACAATTGCAGGATCAAATCTTGGTCGGTTCGGTTTGCATGCTTTGGAGGGTACGTTAAACTGTGGCTCCATATTCGAAATCCGAAGTACTGCTATGGCACCACCCATGACGCAGAGACGTATAATCATCGGTAAAACGTGGGTGCAGGAGTGTGTACAGTCCATACTCGGAAACACCTCTGCCACCCCCTCGGGGATTCAGGTCGTTAAGGTGTTTTTTTTTTTGTATTTTATTTCTAGTGCTCTTCTATGGTGTGCGTTAACGTGACCTAAGGTAACCTGCATTGTAAAAAAGAATAGCAGAGCTACAGTGCTCCCAAAGTAATAATGCACATACAAAGGAGACTGTTCTTTTTTGTATGGAAAGTGGTCTATGAACCAACAGATATAATATTGTGGTTTTTGCATTAGGTAACCCCAACTACACCTCTGTGCGAAAGGGCATCAAAATCTAGTTCTCTAAAATATAGTTCTTAGTTCGGCGTCATTGCAGTCAAAAATGTAATAAATGTAGCTCATTGCAAAATCGGAGTTCTTATAAGTTCCTTACTTTATTATAACATTATTGTAATAAAAATACTTAATTAAAGTAAAATAATACTAATATATTTGACTTGATATATCTCAAAACTGTCGGGTCAGATTTTGATGACGTCATAACAAAAAATACCTTCTAAATGTATATTTCCTAAAAAAAATACTCCATATCTGTTGGTCTATAGACCACTTTCGCCCAGTCTCCATAGATGAGCGACCGGACGTATCACGTGACCTTATTGCTTGTATAGAAAGTGTAAGGAAATACGAACTTTGCCGAACAGTGGCGAAGATTTGTGTGCGCATTATTACTTTGGGAGCACTGAACTAAACTTTACCTGCAAAAAGAATTGGAAATGTCCATTTGCTCGAGCATAAAATTATTTTGTCTCATTTTATTTTCCGTGAATTTAAATCTGAATACAAGATTACATAAAATGCAAATCTTAGACTCAAAGTGGCTAGATGGATTATTTTGCTAAACTCCATAGAGCCTCAACAAATAAACTGCTGGCTTACAATAAAATATGTGTACCTTTCTCACTGGTATCACACCTTTTTGGTGTACATCAACGACGTTCCAAGTATTCTGGAAGTTTCTTATATCGGCATACGACAGCAAAGCATCCTCTTCATTTGAGTAGAACAATGAAAAGTTCTCCATGATAATAGCTGCAACAATACATATTCAATTGGTTTACTTGAAATTTGTTTCTGATAGATTTCTAGTTTGTAATGCACTGTATAATTTCTTTGAGTTATAGACATGACTGACCTATCTCCATAGATATCACTGAGCTCTATGGTAATTGCCGAATTGACAACTGGTTTTTGTAAACAAGAATGTCAAATATATAAAGCATAAAATACACGCTGTGGAAAACTATTATTAGTTTTATTGCAATAGACCATCCTCGACGACCCTGACTTGGTCGTGTTCATGGTCCTTCGAGCCGGATAAACAACAATCCTTTACCATGGATAGAATTGCTGTCTATCCGACTATGCACTCTTAAATAAAGTACTCAAAGCGATGAATTTCACTATAAAACATAATATAATATATTTTATAGCACACCGTGCGTAAAATGACCGTTTTCGGCATTTTCCGCACTTGTGCTATAAAAAATTATACGAAACTCGTGCGAGAAACTTTTTCTCGACTCGTGTGATTGCAGCACTCGCCTTCGGCTCGTGCCGCAAACTCACACTCGTCAGAAAACGTTACATCGCTCTCGTATCGTAATGTACTATTTATAAAAATTCATTTAATCTTCCAAATCTTTATAGTTATCGAATTTAATGAAACTTGAGGATAAAACATCATTATTGCAATACGGCTCACCTCAATAACTATTTCTGATCGCAACGTCGTCGCGGAAGCGTCTTCACTCGCCCAGAAGAAGGCAGTCTGACTCTGCTGAAACTGGTCGGTTATCCCGATCAGAAATAGTCATTGAGGTGAACCGTTTTGCAGTAATCCTTATTGTATTTATATTTCATCTTAATAAGTTACCAATGTTTGTCTATCCCGTTAAATCTCTTTTGTTCATATAATTTTATAATAATGTTTAGTGTCGTAATTAGCATAACTTAATTTCAAGGCCATGAATATATATTTTTTGTATTTACTGCTGTGGAACTAATAAATATATATTATTATTATTACCATATATACATATATTTATCATATCTCGGGACTTTGTAGTCCCGGACCTTTGGGAGGCGTGCGTGGGGCCGAAGCCAACACGTAGAAGCCGTTTGGACCATCTAATCCAAATGTGATCAACCAACGATTATCCCTGTACGCATTGTAGGAGTGCACCCAAGGATAACCCCCGATATGTGTAGGACTATTGTAAGGAATGAAAACGAAGGAAATCAGACTATTGCGTTGAGGTGCTAGTGGACTGGATATATGGGACTATGGAAGGAACTATGGCGTATTATTACAAGTTGGTGTAATATAAATGTGAACCAACCGACAAGCAGATTCAGCACGATGTAAGTAATAATGACGTAGAAGGTGCAGAAGTACGCCAGCGACGCGGTAAAGTTGCCGCAGTCCGTCTCCCAGTAGTTATTGGCTGGCGTGCAGTACGGCGGCGCGACCATACAGTCGTGCATTATCTTGTTCCAGTCCTCTCCCGTCACGATGCGGAACAACATCGCGACGCTGTGGATCGGGGAGTTGAAATTCGCTCGTCTGTAAAGATAAGATAAAGATAACGTTTCTTAAAAAAAAAAAACAATAGATTTTTCACAAAAATACATCCACAGTATTGGACAAAATATATGGAGTGGAGGCCTTTTGGGTGTCACTTCTGTTTTGTTTGTTATTGATTATATTGTATTTTAATTGTGTGACACCAATAAAGATTTTTCTATTCTATTCTATTTTCAAAATCTGTGTTGCGGTTACTGTCTATTCAGATTCACAGCATTATTGTATTGCTTATAGAATATTGTTATAGAACGTTACACAAACAAACTTATTGACTTAACCTAAGGTGAGCAAATAAAACAAGCCTTAGTGAAAATTTGTAAAAAAAAAGTAAAATAGCTTCTAAAATGCTTATTAATTATAATTATTGTAGCAATTTATGAATAAAGTTGATTATACATGTGTACCTAAAAATGTGTAACTGAATTCATGTGCATAGTATTTGTTCTTACTTACCACTTGCTAAACGGTGAAGGAAAACATCGTAAGGAAACCTGCATGCCCTAAAAAGCGTATATCTGTGCCCGAAGTATGGCGATAGGGTTCACCACCCATCACGTTAGGACGTATAATCATCGGTAAAACGTGGGTGTAGGAGTGTGTACTGTTACTTGCATTTCAGTCCATACTCGGAAACACCTCTGACTCCCCTTGGGGATTCATGTCGTGAAGATATATAATAGTAGTTTATGCTACAAGGGCGCAAAGGAATAAATTACGAGGACGATTTAAAACACGAGCGTAGCGAGTGTTTTAAACGTAACCGAGTAATTTATTGCTTTTACGCCCGTGTATCATACTACATTTTTCAATGCATAGTGTGAGGAAATGAAAACAAATATAATCTTGTGAACTTTAAATTATAATTGGCTCAAAAGGACTGTATCCAGAGCCGTTAAAAAGGGGAAAAAAGTATAACGTCTATGGTACACAGGAAAGGCTGCAGGTTAGCCAACCATTGTAAATAAATTAAAAAAAAAATTATATTAAAGCCCTAGGGCAAAATAATCGACTTTCTGTTCGGTTTTGATGCATAAAAAGTGGGCCTTTACGAGCACATGCATTGAAAATATTATTATTATAATGTAACATCTTCATATCTTTATGTAAATATTGTTTTTAAGGGTCGTGACATTTTTTGTCAAGAATAGCTACACCCTAGGGTAATATCACATTGACTCTTTAATTGTTTTGTAAATGCTTATTTAAAATATTTTAATACATGCATGTGAATTAGCAAAAAAAACATGAAATGAAAATTTTATAGGTAGACAAGATGCAAACCTGCCAATTCCCTCCCCATATTTGACATTCCCGAAGACAATAGTCCCAGCGAGCGCGTAGAAAAAGACCAGCAGAAACATTCCGAATATGATGAAGAAACTCTTGCAGACGCTCACTCCGACCGTCAACATCAGCATCTTGAGAGTGGTGTGCTTGCCCGTGATTGTGAAGAACCGTAGAATCACCACCATGAAGCCCACGAAGTAGGAGAGGTCGTTCTATGTGTAATCAAAAATGGGATTGGTTTTTATTTTATCGTAAGAAATCCAGTCTTCAAAAGGATGTTTTGTGCCAGAGAACAACGCATGCTGGCACGTAAAAATATTAATGAATGAATGAATACTTTTATTTATCAAAAGGTAGATTATCTTATAGCTAAATATGACCCACAAAACTGCATGTACAGTTTGACTGTGGGATCTGTGAGTCTCTGATACACTTTTAATAAAATTAGTACCTACTTAAATAAAAGTAATTAGTACGATCAGCCGAACATAAGCGGCCACGCCTCCGCTACCTCTTTACGTGCCTTTGCTAAGCTATGACTTGGCGTGGGTATCCACTGACGCGCGGCCGACCGCACCAGCTAATTATAATTATTATACCTACTTAACTAAAAAGGGTTAGGTGAAGGGCTGAGGCACAAGTGTTTATGTTACTTAGTTAATCAGTTTTTTTTTTTTCATGTAAATACTATTGATTTATTGATTACATGCGTCGCTTTGCCAGCTACCTTGAGTGTGAATTATAGTGGTTTGATGTTCCAGTGCGCGTATATAGATGAACTGACGATATCTGTCATTGTAATCAAGTTATAATGAAGAAAGTATCAGATTAAAAACATATCGCCGTCCACCTTGAGTGTGAAGTGCATGAATATCCATATAACTCCGGCGACGGTGACCAGCAAGTCGTATCTGTTGCGTCGGCTCTGCCAGTAACCGCGCGGAGTGAACGCGACTGTCTTCAGCAACACTTCCACTACGAACGCCATCGTCAGGAACGCGGACGTCAGGGCTAGCGTCTCCGTCCATTGGGATTCTAGCGACCACTGCAAAAGGTTATCGGGTCATTATATTACACGCTACGATTTAGATATTTCGGAAGAATTAATAAAGGAGTCATCTTTAATAAAACTCACTTGTACACTATTTCACACATTTAATTAATAGTTATACACCCAACTTTTGTAGTCAAAAATAATATTGGTTTTTACAGCACGTAGTTGCAGTAGTTCGGAAATAAATAAATAAAACCCCTTGAAAATGAATTAATTTTTCGAAACCGGTTGGGTGTATAACTATTAATTAAATGTGTGAAATAGTGTACAAGTGAGTTTTATTAAAGATGCTTTCCAAGTTTCACCAAGTGCCGACAATCGCAAGTATAAATTATAATAAAGGAGTCCTCGGAGTCGAATTTATGAGTCCTCAATTTAGGAAGTATGACTAAAAATTTTCTGTCTTTCTTTGTAGTTGTATTCGTTCATTCGACTCCAACGACTAAGACTGTGAGAATAAAAGAGCGACACATTTTATCAGTACATAACATGTGTTTGAATTCAGATTTTGATATACCATCACGTTCCAATCAAACGAAATTTCAGTAAAAAATTGTGAAGAATAGAGCTCACCGTAACAGCCAGAAGAGAACTGTTGATAAGTACAACGAAAGCGATGACTCTCTTGAAGTACAAGTACTGTGTGATATCGTACGCGAACGCGCGCACCTTGCGTCCGTCCGGCCGTGGCGGCAGGTGAAGCGGCTGCGCAATCTTCAGTCGCTTCTTCAGGTCGCACCTGCAGCAAAACTTTGCTTACCCATTTGTTACCGATTTTATTATTATTTGTTTGAAAAAACACGTTTTTCTATGACGTGTTGATCTTTTTATCAAACAATAGTAGCAAACATAAAAATTAAAAAAAAAATATCAAGACTGTTTGACAAAATAGCAGATCACACAACAAATGAAAAAAAAAGGGAATTCCCTTCGAGGCACGAAAATGAATCCCAAATAAAAGGAAAAAAGGAAATTGAAAAAACGTGTATTTGTCTCATAAAAGAAAAACTATACGATAGAAAAGAATACAACAGGCCGTCTTAAATCTTCTCCACCGCCATCACCGAGACAATGTATTGTAGACGAATTGTACTTGGGTGCGATACGATGCGAATTACATATGTTTTAGAACCACTGTTCTCTTGTTTACACTTTGTCTCGCGGCAGGCTGAATGAAGTACAGATACAAATAAATAATGAACTCACCACCGGCGTTGGTCAACAGTCAAGAGAGCAGTGCCTTTGTTCTCAGAGTAGTTAGCGATCACAACGCCGACAAACAGAGTGAGCCCAATCATGCAGCCCAGGAAAATATACACGTGGATGTAAATAGCGTGCACCTGGGAAAGTTCAATGTAGATTATTTTACAGATATTCTATCTCATGCTATGATTTTTCTAGTGTGCTTTACCTCGGGAGCGACAAAAAAACGCGCAAAACACATAAATCGCGCTTAACTATACAAGTCACTACTACAACCATACCTTTCGTGAGATAGAATCTATCCATCAGCCCGTATTCGTCCACTGCTGGACATAGGCCTCCCCCATATTACGCCACTCTTGGCGGTCCTCAGTCATCAGCATCCAGCCGCCACCCGCAACGTCCTTCAGATCGTCAGTCCAGCGGGCACGAGGGCGGCCTACGCTGCGCTTTGCTGTACGTGGTCTCCATTCCAATGCCTTACGGCCCCAACGGTTATCACGTCGGCGACAAATAATAATAATAATAATTTGAGATGGAGTATTTGTAACAAAATCTTCGATGGACCTTTGAAGTTATTTTAATACGTATTGTTTAAGTGACGTCTCTGGGCAAGTGATTCGAGTTCACGTGATAAAAAGTATTGTTATAATGATCCGAAAATGTATTCTAAGGTGATTGTTTAAAAAAGGCAAGGATAAAATAAATACCAAAGAGGAAATCTTTTGTCAAAGATAATATCTCAAAATAAGCCAAATCCAAAATACCTGTTTGGTATTTTGTATGTTATTGACAGGTACTTTCATTTGATTAAATAACCACGCAGAATGACTACAAAGACAAACCTAATATTCCCAGTAAAAAGCGGGCGCGGCGTATGAATTTGTATTCGCCGCGCAGCGCTCGCGCCTTTAATGTGTATGGGACCATAGGAAAAACCATTATCAAAATAGTCTCAAATACTTACCGGACCTAAAGCCTTGATGAGTACATCTCTCACATCGAGCCAACCTTTGAACGAGAGCACTTCAAACAACGTCAGCATGGCGTCTCCGATGTTGTCGAAATTAAAACGTTTCGGGTTAGCCCTGCAAATAACACATCGAAGTAAGGTTTAGTTACGCTAAACATGTAGACATTAAACATTCATCCCTAGAAATAGCCGCAATTTGCCGCAGCCATATTTAAACCGCGCCAAGACATACAAAAAGTCAAAGAGGTGTCGTGGGACAATCGGTTGGAACGAAGTTCCTTTCGCTACTGAAGCGCAAGCTGCCGCCCGCACATCTATACTGCAGTAATAGACCTATACATAGACATATGTTTGTAGTCACACATCCCACAAGCGATCTAAGGAGAAAAAAGATATTAAAGATATGAGCTCGTATTCAAATATTATTACAGCTCGTATTCAAGATAATTTTACGCATTAAGGTAGAAAACCAATTGCATCATATTGTCGATTTGACCGCGCGTCGCATCGCTCGCCTACCCCGTTCTATGAAAGGTGGTAAGAAGCGTTAAAGTTATTAATATTTGAAATCCTTCAACATCCACCTTAATCACCGTATATAGCTCCGTCCGACTATCTTCTCTAAACCGAGTTAAAAAAAAACTTACTAGACAAAAATTTCTACCAGATGAGTAACTGATTACAACTGTAAGTGACTGTTTTGAGGCCCTTGAAGAAAGTAACTTTCATGAAGGGATAATGAAGCTTGAAAAAAACTGGACCAAGTGTGTTGAACTCCGAGGGGACTATGTGTAACATAAATATTGGAAAGACTTTATGTTTTCTTGTTTAATTTATTGTACTAATTTATTGTTTACAACATTATGAGCGACGCGCACTTCGCCGTAGGCCGTCTCTGCAGCTCTGCCTGCGTGTCCGCCGCACTGGCGCCACTACGCTTGTCCCCTCCTCGCCCCGCTAATCAGTCGGGCCGCGACATCCTGGGCCCCCTTGAAAACTGCTGGTTTCAAGACCCTCAGCTCCCTCAGGCCCATGAGTTGGGAGAGGAACTACCTTATTTAAGGCACGGCGAGTGGCTCCTCTAGCTGTGGTAAAGTCAGCCACTCGACACACTCCGTCGGTGCCTGGATACAATTTTTGCACCCGACCTAGCCTCCATAGCAATGGTGGTAGGTTTTCTTCCTTGAAGACTACCATGTCTCCCGGCTTGAGTTCTTGTTGGCGGATACGCCACTTAGTGCGGTTTTGAAGTTCGACCAAATATTCTTTTCTCCAACGCTCCCAGAAGTGTTGACGCAGCTTCTCTATGAATTCGTAGCGGGAGGTGCTCTTGTGCGTGACGGGGTTTGAAGGTAGTGACGTCAGCGGCCGCCCGATCAAGAAGTGCCCTGGAGTGAGAGGAGAAAAATCGTGTGGGTCAGGTGATAGAGGAGTTAAAGGTCGGGAGTTGAGGACTGCTTCAATCTGTGTAAACAGTGTACTCAGCTCCTCAAAAGTAAGACTAGCATTTCCCATAATGCGTTTTAAATGATGTTTTGCGCTCTTTATGCCCGATTCTGCGATCCCGTTAAAGGTGGGTGAAAAGGGAGGGGAGAACACGAATTTGATGCTGGTGAATTCATGTTCTAAATTAAGGCTGGATCGGAGAATTCTACACAATTCATTATTTGCCCCCACGAAGTTCGTTCCATTGTCGCAATAGACAGATTCAGGTTTACCTCTCCTAGAGATGAACCTACGTAGGCACAAAATAAACGCTGCAGCGCTGAGATCACTAACCGCTTCCAAGTGTATCGCCTTGGTGCTCAAACAGACAAATAAACAAAGATAACATTTTGTTATTCTGTTACCGCGACCCTTTTTGCTAGATATAAAGTAAGGGCCCCCAAAATCTGTGGCACACACTTGAAAGGGGAGGCATCGGGTGACTCTGACTGAGGGTAGGTTACCCATCAACGGCTCCATAGTCTTCGCGCGAAATCGAGTGCATATTACACATTTTCTTACTATATTTCTCGCTAAATTCCTGCCACATACGGGCCAAAATAGTTGCCTGAAAGAACTAAGGAGCAGTTGAGGGCCAGCGTGTAAGAGACGTAAGTGTTCGGCTTCCATTAAGAGCTTTGTGAAGTGATGCTTGCTATCCAGTAAGGCCGGATGCTTTTTGCTGTAGTCACACTCAGCGTGAAGAAGTCGACCACCCACTCTCAGCACACCGCTACTGTCAATGAAGGGAGATAACTGTAACAGTTTACATTTAGGCTTTAGTGTTTGATTTTTAGCAAGAGTTTTTAACTCTTCAAAGAATGACTCTTGTTGGGAAGCCTTTATAAGGTAAGTAAGTGCGTTATTTATTTCATCAGGCTGTAAGTTTAGTGTAAGTTTGTTTGTATTTCTGCAATTGTTTACAAACCTTAGGATATAAGCAAAGATTCGTATTAGTTTGTTAGATTTAGAATATTTTGAAAACTCTATAAAGCTTTGTTCTGTTTTATTACGTGTTGTGTTAATGTGTACTTTTATTTCAGGTAAATCTGTCTTTTCATGTGTATTTTTTGGCCATTCTGATTCATTCATTTTCAGAAAAGGAGGTCCTTGCCACCATAACGAAGAGGATCGAAGCTGGACGGGATCTACACCTCTAGACGCTAAGTCACTTGGGTTTGAGTCTGTGGGGACATGCCTCCAGACATCGTTTGGCGTTAACTCATGGATTTCGTGAATGCGATTACAAACGAATGTCTTTAATACTCTAGGTTGAGTTTTTAACCAACTTAAGACCACAGTGGAATCGGTCCAAAAAACTCTTCTAGAAATGTCGCAGCGTAATGCTCTGGAGACTCTATCTGTAAGCCGGGCTCCCGTTAATGCAGCTAGGAGCTCAAGGCGGGGAATTGTTGTGGGCTTCAGGGGAGCGACACGAGCCTTTGAACATAAGAGTTGTATAGTCACGTTATCGGAGCTATCTACAGAACGTAGATAGACACACGCTCCGTAAGCATTCTGCGAGGCGTCCACGAAGCAGTGAAGCTCGATTGAAGTCGGCGAGATGCATACTGCATGTCTCGGAACTGAAACGGTACCCAAATGGTGAAGATTTTTAGAGACAGAATGCCACATTTTAATTATGTCTTTTGGAACGGGATCATCCCATCCTAATTTTAAGAGCCACAATTTTTGTAGCAAAATTTTAAGAGTTATGGTACATGCACTTAGCATGCCCAGTGGGTCAAATATTTTGCATGTTTTTGACAAAATATTACGTTTAGTAGGAGTTTGCATTTCGGAATCAATCTTCACTGAAAATTTTAACGTATCGGTATTGGGAAACCATAAAAGACCCAATACACCCGCTTGTTTGTCTAAATTAAGAGATTGAGACTCCGTTTGCTCAGAAAATATTTGAGGACAGTTAGTGCGGAGTTTATGAATAGGAAAACATGCAGAATTCAGGATTTTAATGACTGACTCGCTTGTTTTACGTAATTCATCCTCAGTCTCACCCCCAGTTAATAAATCGTCGACGTAGAAGTCATGCTGTAATACCTGGGATACTGATTCATCTGTACACTCCTTAGCAAGTTGAAGTAAACATCGTGTACTTAAGAACGGTGCCGAAGCCGTGCCGTATGTAACTGTGTTAAGCTGTAATACCCGTAATGACTTGCTTTCGTACGAATCATCAATGTGAGGTTCCTGATCTCTCCATAAGATCAGTTGTAGATGCCGTTCTGCTGGATCTAAAGATATTTGTCTGTACATTTTAAGAATGTCCCCAGTCAGTACATATCGATGCTGGCGAAACCTAACAAGAATATCGAACAATTCATCTTGAACTACTGGGCCTACGTGTTGTATGTCATTCATTGATTTTCCGGAAGTAGTTTTTGCCGAACAATTAAAAATAACTCTTATTTTAGTTGTTTCGCTGTTGTCACGAAAGACAGCGTGATGAGGCATGTAATACCCGAATGGGGGTCTATCTACTTCGGTTAAGTGCCCTAAAGTCTCATATTCCTTTATGAAGTCTGAATACTGTGATTTGAGAACAGCGTTTTTATTGAGCCGTTTCTCTAAACTAAAGAATTGCCTTTTTGCCATCGTGAATGAATCTCCTAATACTTTAGGGCTTTCACGAAAAGGTATTGACACCGAAAACCGGCCATCTTCAAGGCGCTTTGTGGTCTCGGTAAAGTGTTTTTCACAAATTTCATTGACGGGTGACGTTAGTATTGGTGATTTGGATGAAGGGATTTCTTCGAGTTGCCAAAATTTGGCTAATGACTCGGATATATCTTGACTAAAGTTACAATGAATTTTACGTTTTTGTTTATCTTTATTGCTGCCAAGAGGCCCTGCTACTATGAAGCCCAATTGAGAGTCTTGAAGGATTGGTTTGTTGGGACCTAATTTTATTTGTTTTGGCATCAATATCTCATAAAATACCTCAGCACCCAGAAGCAAATCGATTTCTGAAGGATGATAGAAACCAGGATCAGCCAGCTGGATATTGGATGGTAAGTTCAAGTCAGAGACATTGATCTCGACGTTCGGTAAGTACCCTGTAATGTTAGGTATAACCAAACAATTTAGTTTCATGCTAAACGAACTTGTCAAGGAGTGTACAGATATCTCACATTTTTCTGTTGAAGCAAATTGAGCATTATTGACCCCTGATATGCAGATCGAACCAGTATTTTCTCCAATTAAACCCATTTTATGTTTCAGGTTACGGGAAGCAAACGAGGACTGAGAGCCGGCGTCAAGGATGGCCCGGGCCAGGTAAGTATTATTATTTAATGTGTTCTTTACCCTTACTAAAGCTGTTCCAAGAAGCACCTGCCCGGGAGATGAAGCTGAGGGTGAAACAGGTAAGGTATGGAAGCATTTGTTAATATCATTACTCTCATTATGATTTTGAGCATGTTCATTATGTTTATTTATGTGCAATAATGTGTTATGTTTCTTTTTACAGATACGACATGAGCCCAGTCGACAGCGCGAAGCCTCGTGCCCTCTGCGAAGACAGTTCGAGCAAAGGTTTAACTTTAAGATTTCGCTCGATCTATCTTCTGGCGACATATCTTTGAATAAAGGGCATTCTATAATGCGATGACCTTGATTACACATCGGACATTTGATGGCATTTGTGTCAACAGAAGAGACAAATGATTTTATCATTTTATTTTGTTCTTTATGAATAAATGATTTACGATTATCATTTTTATCGCTTCTGTTAACCTGCATCATTTCAAGCATGTCCGCACGACTACGTAAATACTGTGTAAAGTCTGATAGTGAAGGTAAGTTGGTTAGACTATTTTTATGTTCCTCCCATTTTCTACCAGTTACAGAATCAAGTTTGTTTGAGAATATGTAAATAATTAAAACATCCCAATGATCAGTATGTTGGCCTAAAGATTCAAGGGCCCTAAGGTTTTTGATCATGTGATCGATAAGATAACGAATCGATTTATGCGATTCTTTTGTCAAGGAATCAAAATTAAGCAATGCCTTTAAGTGATTGTTAATTAAGATCTTTTCGTTATCATACCGCTCACGCAATAAATTCCATGCAACCTTATAGTTAGGAGAGGTAAACTCGAGCGACTTGATCACAACAAGGGCACCTCCCTCTAAAGATGAACGAAGGTAATGGAACTTGCTTATGTCTGGAATCGATTCATTCGAGTGGATCAAAGAGTCAAAGGTGTCCCTAAATTCAAGCCATTTAAGGTAGTTACCATCGTAAGTAGGTAACTTTATTGTTGGCAATTTTACATTATTAAGCAATTTGTCACCAGTATGAGATGAAGTTGAGTTAAAAGCATGAGAACCTTCGTCTTTTTGATCCTTGTTATGAGGTGAAGAATCTATAATGTCCCGAGCTACTGAGAGAACAGAGTAAAAGGTATTTTCAACAATTTCTCTTTCAGATAATTGCTGATCGGCATCGAGAGAAATCATTTCTATTTTTGCTTGAATAGAATCAAAATCACAAAACAAAGATTCCATTTTTTGTAATCGAAGGGTTAAGTCTTTAATTTCGATTTTACTGACGACATCACAAGGAATTTTAGATATAATCTCGACACGATCTTTGAATAAAGTTAACCGTCCCTTTATGGACCCTCTTTGTTTAATTAACTCCTTTAACGTCCTCTTCTCAGCCTCGGTTAATGATTCCTTTTCTTCGTTATCACTCATCGTAAAGGGCAAATAACAAACAAATAAATTTTATGCAAACCAATCCGGTTCTGAACGGGTAGATTCTCCGATCCGCCGCGCTGCCGCCGCCGGCCGCTTGCTGTGTGACGTAACAGCCAGTCAGGCAGGCAGGCTAGCGGCTAGAGGCGCGCGCGCCACAAGTTCACGCAGAGGACACGTGATCTTGGTTTGACCGAGGTTTGACCGGTCGGTGAAAACCTGAAAACGGTCGGCAAATCTACGTAAAATAGATGCACTCGCAAATAGTAATGAAGCTTGAAGGAAGAATGCTTGCAGTAGGCGATGATGAGCGTTTTGCTAAGAAAAAAGGAAAGCAGATTGACGTTTGGCACTATTTAAGCCGGCGAAGTCTCAGTATTGATGATAACGTCGAAAGTTTTATAATTGAATTGCAATTGTTATGAAATGGGCCATAGAAAGCTGAATAATACAATTTTTAAGTACTGTTGCGTACATACGTAGCCATGTAGGTTTCTTTAAGGCTGTGCAGATAATGATTATGCACTTATTACTGCTATTGCGAAATAATTGTAAACAATATGGTGGCTAAAATACAATTGCCTTATAAATTTAAATAAATGCAGTGATTGCGAGGCAAAAGCGGTAGGTACGTACTGTTCACACAAAAGAAATGGAAGGATTGGAAATAAAGAAAAGGATTGGGCTACTCCCCTCGGTGAATCCTTGATAATACTCCCGGCAGCTTCCACTTGACTCGAACACCTCCAGTATTTCTTTGTTTGCCACGCCACGTCAGTGTTGAGATTTCGTTCTTGGAATTTCCTTTGTACTGCACAGAGTTCTGCACTAAGGTCAGGAGCACAGCACAGAGTTTTTGTCCTTTCACGGTCGCCAAATTGGAAAGACTTTATGTTTTCTTGTTTAATTTATTGTACTAATTTATTGTTTACAACATTATGAGCGACGCGCACTTCGCCGTAGGCCGTCTCTGCAGCTCTGCCTGCGTGTCCGCCGCACTGGCGCCACTACGCTTGTCCCCTCCTCGCCCCGCTAATCAGTCGGGCCGCGACAAATATAAAAAAATCACTTATATATGTGTTACTTTCATTACTAAACAAAGAGACATAACAAACCACCCTCGTAAAGCCGGAGTTGACCTGCCGTCAGACTTGGACATTCGTTGGGATAACACGTTTTGCAAGGGCGTACCCAGAATCTGAATTAGGAGAGGCAACTGCTCATGTGAGGTGAGCGACCGCGCCACAAACATATGTATGTCTGTGTACAGTGCTTTCAATAGACCTTACCCTACGCCCTATTCTATGGTATTGAACATCCTATAAGGGTCAAGGTGATCCCGATTCGGGAGGAAGTGCTACGGTCGCAGTAGTGCTCAAAATTGTGTGTATCTTTTACATGGCGGCCAAAAAAATATTGATTTCGTTAAACAGTTCGACCGCTTTTAAATATTAATTTATATTATTTGAATTATTAAATCTGGCCGTGGACTACAGAAATGTGTCGCTATTGTCTTCCAGGGAGGCAGCTGTCTTCGCCGTTTTGTATTGCAATGAATCAAAGTTTACGTTTTGTTTCTATTGATGAGTTTATAATCCATAAAATACTTTAAAAAATATATCGAAATATTATATTATTTAAGCAAATTCGAAAAGGAACGCAATATTCTTTTTTTTATGTTTACTTTTGAAAACAAAATGAATACGACTATTACATAAAGCGATATATAGATAAAAAACGTACCAAACCCTTGGCACAAGCATGGAGGGGAAGGTCTCGTTGGGCCCGGGTCTGATCTTCATCTTGGTGACGAACACGCGGCGCATGAACACGCCCACACAGTTCTCGCGACGCGCGATCGTCGGGTCGTTGCAGCGAGCTAGTCTGACAGTGTAACATACATCAGTTTTGTACTTTATTCCGTTGTAATAAATAAGATTATAAGAACAAAGATAAACTTGTAAACACCAACCATAGATATTATAATAATTATTATTATATAATTCTCTGGCCCATAAACTATGCAATATAAAAGGTTTCAAGTATAGCTGAGCAGTGACCTATTTAATCCGTATAAATGCGAAAGTTTGTTGGTTTATCCTTCTTTCACGCAGCAACGGATCTTCGTGATTTTTTTGCATAGAGATGCAACTATAAAAAATTCGTGAAATCCTATACAACGTGTAACAGAAAGATGTAACCATATTTGAAGAGCTTATTCAGTCAATGATATAGAACAACTTTTACTATGGGGCCAACCCTGAAATGTCAAAAAAAAAAATCTACTCTTCCATACATTTCGGCCGAGCGGCATTGCATTTTTCTATGAAAGTGTTTTTTTTTTTTTTTTTCGAGATACAGGGTTTGTTCCATAGTAAAAGTTGTTCTATATCATTGAGTGAACAAGCTCTTCAAATATGGTTACACGTTTCTGTTACACGTTGTATATTCTAAGATTTTTTAAAATTAAATCTGAACATATTAAGACATACCTTCCGCCGTACAGCTGAACGCCATAACTTGCAAACACAAACATCAGCAGAATGAGAAGCGTCGATACCTGGAATATTACGATCCTCATTATGCTTACGCTAAACTGAACTTCATCTATTTGTTATATATAACGGGAAACGTACGACGGTGCGTTTCATAACATACCTAAAGTGTCATGCATAGTTTAACATGCAAATTCGCTAGCGGAAACAATCTCAAACATAGCCATAACAATATCTTTTAATTATAAATCAGCAGCAGCTTAAGCAACGGTAGCTCAGGGTTAGAAGGCTGGCCTCTCAATCTCGAGATCCAGGTTCGATCCCCGGTTGGGCTACACCAATGAGTTTTTCGGAAATATTTGTTCATACTTACCACTTGCTAAACGGTGAAGGAAAACATCGTGAGGAAACCTGTGCATGCCCTAAAAAGCGTGTGTTTGTGCCCGAAGCACGGCGATTGGGCGAAACACGTTGGGGCGTAATAATCGTCGGTAAAATGCGGGTGTACCAAGTGTAGACTGTGACTTGCATTTCACAGTTCACACTCGGAACACTTCTGACGCCCCCTCCGGGGATTCGTGTCGTGACGATATAAAAATCACGGTTTGGAACGTACCAACAGAATTTCCTTGAACCCGCGGCACAGTTCGTAGACCACCTTGCGCATGTGCGGCACTAGAGTGAAGATCCTCAGCGGGCGCACACAGCGCAGTATCATCAACATCTGCGCCGCGGAGCCGGGCGGCACGCTGCGCGGCATCCAGCACAGGAAAGTTAGCGACACCTGAATAAACAGCAACCAGAGTTTCACTGGGTTTTGGTTATTAGAAAACAGAAAGAGTTGTCGTATACCGCGACGCGAAGAGAATATTGGTGCCGATTCGGTGTAGCACCATTTAACTCATTTGGTAGAACTTAACTTAATCTAAATCTTGTATTTTCGATACAGAAAGAATTAAGGCGAAATGCGAAAAAAATACGGGTGTTTATTTTCTGCGTATTTCTTGAAATACACGGAAAATTTTAATAAATTTCTGGTATATGCATTTTGACTATATAATCTAGGGTTTTGAAATTGGAAAACATCTTAAGATAAATTTTCCTCGATAGAAATAATTGTTGAAATGAGGTCTTCAAACACACTTTTTTTCCTCGTTTAACGAATAGGAACCATATACAGAACTCAAACATATTTTATTAGGTGTGTTTCAACAATATCTAGAGATTTGATATTTGAAATTTTGCTAGCTATTTTAGTTTTTTTAATAAAAATATAAAACCAACTTTTTTCCCTCTTGCCCTGAATCCGCCCCTCTCGCACTGCGCGATTTTTCGCTTGGAGTGACAGTGACAAAAATAAAATTCGCATAGCCTCTTAAGGTTAAATTCTCAAATTAAGTTTGGTTCTGTCAAATAAGTTAAATCGTGCTACATCGAAGTTTATACATATATTATATTTCGCCTTTATATTTATTTTTTATTTTATTTTTGGCTTTTAGGAGCCTTGTTTATTTCCTATGATTATTTATTAGTATTAAAACAATTAAAAAAATTTTTACTCGATATATTTCGACCCTCGGTATGGGGCCGTTATCAGTCAACTGTAAATAAAAAACAATTTAAAAAATTATTGTATATATCGAGTAATCATTTTTTTTATTGTTTTAATACTAATAAATAATCATAGGAAACAATCTAATAAGTCATTTTCAAACTGAACAGTTGCAAGCAAACGAGGTATGTTAGCAAAATTTGGCAAGGCCACATAAGATTTTAAACTAGCTTCGTATAAAAATTCAAAATTGTGCAGATCTGCCACAGAGATAATACGCATAGAAATCAATAGCACTGTATAGCCGACCGACCGGACGTGCATTATCTGTCATAGATTATATAATACAATTATTTGTTTTTATACTATTATAAAAAACACTTTATTATAATTAATTCCAGATATATTTCGACTTTTTGTCGGCATCAGTGGCATTTAAGAGCGGATTCGCAACCGGATTGTGAAAAACCCGCCTTTTTCTAATTAATCGAAACAGAACACTTAAATTCAAAATTTAATCAATAGTTATTCAACTAAACCTTATTACCTATGTATTGTGTATGCTGCCATCGCAAAGTTTCCATTGGTTTCTGTAAATTAGAATTCCATTTTTTTTTATTCAAAGTTTTGAAATTCAAATTTACAGAAACCAATGGGAACTTTGCGATGGCAATATTTCGTTATATAACGCAACAATAGTTCGTTCGTTTCGTAAACAAGCACTCGTGTTCCAATGTCTCAAATTATGTTACAGTTGCACAAAATACTAAATGATCTGTGCGGTGAAGCAATTATGTAATGTTTTCTTGTGAAGTCGTGTATGCGTTGGGATGGGTAGTGCTGTGTTGGTTAAGTCTGATGTGAAGATTGCTTTTTTGTTTCTCCGATGTAGAATGCATTATTTAAATGGTTCTACTGTACGTTATATCTGTAAATAAGACGTATAAAGTAGACTCACGATGTAAATAAAGACGTCAAGCACGGCCGCCGCGTCCTTGAGATAAGCCTTGGGCGTGAAGAATAGTCCGTCGGCGAGGATCTTCAGCGCCAGCTCGAGGCTCATGAATATCACGAAGCCGTACTCTGCTATCTGCATGCCAAGTGTTTACATTGTAGTTGATTAAGACCAGGCTCGCTAAATTGCAGAGCTTTTGTATAAATATGCTGAGTCAACTGCTACTGCTGCTGCAACTGCTGCTACTTCATCAATGTAAAGTTTAAATATATATTTTTTCAGACCTTTATAAAGACAATGCAAAGCCAATTACAGTATCCGGGAGAAAATAATGCACATCGGCTATTCAGCTTTGTAGAGCGCCGTATCTGTCACCGGACTGTTAGTGCTTTGTGCGATAGAAATGACCCTACGACACGTTGTGCATTATTTACTACTGGGACCTGTAACTAATTGAATAATTTTCACTCGATAGATTAAAATTTTGAATATGATGCTTTTTGGAATAATTTAAAATTTTTCTATAATGCGGCTTGAGTTTTGTGTCTTAACTAAATACTCACAGAAAGAAAACATAGTTTATTAAATGCATAGAAAAAAATAAACCGTAATAATTTAATGATTTTAATCAATTTGAATCTTGAAATCAGACTCATTCTGACACATTTCGCGCGCATTTAGGCGCTCGCAATTTAAAACTTTATTAAAGTCAATCTCTAGGTTATAATAGCAAAGCCGCTGTGCGCCGAAGGCCTCGTCTTAAGATTATATGTTTTTGTAGCGAAATCCATCGCTTTAGATACTTACTAGACATTTGTTTCTAATTTATCTTTTCTAGTTTGTTGCAAGTGGTCAACTCAGCCCGTGGGCTAAGTAAGCTCCAGTCTGAGTTGCTGCCGAAGTCGTTATGCTCTCTAATATTATTATATTTGATGCTTGTTTGTCGGCGCTTAGTGGAACTTCGCGCTATCTTACTTGGCCGGCTTCGCTCCTCTTTCTCTTCCTAAAAGCTATACCTGCGCAGCCTCTGGGAAGTGCGGAGAGCCTAACTTAGGGGCGGCCAAGTTTGATAGCGTGACCTGAAAAATCTACTCGTAGTTAACTATACCTATTTCACGAAAGTAAAAAAAAAAAACAAATTTTAATTTAGCGAAAATGGTCAGGTGAATAAAAGTGTTTTAAACTGTAGTTTACTCGTAATGTAAACATTATACTTCCGTCGCGACATTATCGATCTTACGATGTTGCAATGAGTGTCGAGGATCCGAAAGTGCAGTGCTCTTGAATGATTTATTGAACTGTTTTTGAATGATAAAATGTCGACTTGTTCGTACGAAGCTGTAGTTAGTTCTAATTCACTGGCTTGGGCTGCTTGTCCCTGGCTCCAGCCCGCGGCCCAGGGGTGAAGAAACCAGTTGCGTCTGCTGCTATACACCGCTACAATAGACGAGATTTGTTACCCGTAAAATACCACCATTACTTTTCGTAAAAAAGAGTACCTCACCTGCAGCACAAAGTTTTCCATGACTCGGAACTGGGGGGTCTCGAACATCATCGACAGACATGACAGCGTTGTGACCATGATCATTATCCAATCCAAGTAGGTCACCAAGCCGAGGAAGTTGCTAGAAACAACAAATAGATCAAATACAGTCATTATTAGTTTTCTGAAGCTTTTTCGGGGTTACGTAGTCAACAAGGAACCCTTATAGTTTCGCCATGTCTATCTGTCTGTCTGTCTGTTAGTCTGCGGCTTAGCTCAAAGACTCTTAATACTAGGAAGCTGCAATGGGCAATACATATTAATCACGAAGACAAAGTAGTAATACAAAACCTGGAAAAATATTATTTTAGGGTACATACGCGCAGTGGGGATGATTTTTTTTCTCGTCTATCCCATGGTGTGGGGCGTTGGATAGGTCTTTCAAAAATAGTTTAGGTGTGTAAAAATCATTTTTCGATTCAGGGATCTGTTTGGTAATAGTATGGAGGTCAGTGGTCAGAACAAAGAACTTTCATACTTTTCTCGCAATAAGCACTTTGACGTCTATCAACACGACAAGTTATGTGCTCTGTGGACTGAGCTATGATTTAAAAACTAGCTTCTGATTTTTATGATATTTAATCCATAAAATTATGTCTAATCAATAAAATCGATGAAAGTGACTCACTGGAAGCTCTTGTAGCGCACTTTCCTCTCGTTTCCGGTGACGGGGTCGCGCAGCCGCGCGTCGTACCGCGCGTCGACGATCGCGCGACAGATCTTCCGGAAGCGCGACTCTCGGGGCACGATCAGGAGCGGCGTGTCGAACAGCGGGTGGTTCTCGCGGAGATCTTCTTCGCGTTGGTTTCTGAAAACATTCACTTCCTTTACCATTTTGGTAACACATTTTCTTCGGGATTAGACCTTAGGTTCGAGTCAGGATGTTAAATAAATTACAAGTTAACCAAAAACAACAAAAAAAGTATTCTAACAGGACGTATGCCGACGAAAATGGCAAGTGCTAAAGAAGGATCAAGTCAAAAAAGCTCCCGTAATAAAACAGCTTGTATGACTCGGTTTTCGTGTGCAGCAGGAAAACCAGAAGGTGTCAACTGGGCGCCCACTCATCACTGACAGCAGGATATTATAGTACAAGTTCAACGCGTGTAAAAGACAAGTCAAACTGAACTCAGTCTTGGAGATAATCTTAGGATGTCACCTAGCTGTACTGAGACTTATACATCGCGTATATGTATCCTTGCAGCTGTGATTTATGGGATTATCGCATGCGCAGGTCGCAGTCGCAAGTCGCGTTACACCATCCTTACCGCCTCATCTCCGCTTGCTGTCTCTTCGCCTGCAACAATCGTATGTCGAGGTAGGGAGGTCGAGCCCTTGACGACGGGACCACTCGCGAAGCGGCCCCGATGTCTCCGTTCTCGAGGAGATGCTCGTACGTTTGCTTCAGCTTGATCGAGCCACTGCGCACAGAGCGCCGAATAGACCGGGAACCGAATCTGTAAAATAAGAAACAATTTTTAACTACTGTACGAGTATTAATATTATTATTATACTATATTTATCTATTAAATGTAAACAACGCCAATTGTCTTCGGAGCGAAAAACAAGGCGTGAATCTCACAACGCCCTCGTGATTGTTCAGAATGTGTATTACTGACTAGTATATCAAGTAGTTACAAGAATTGGGTGTACTTGTATGGTGGAAAAATTCAACAGTCTAGGATGACTGTGTGGCACAGTCCGTAGCGCGCTTATCGTGAAAGCAAGAGGTCGCAAATTCGAATCCAGACACGAGGAAATTAAAAAAAAATATTTGTCTTACTTGACATTTGTTTCTAATTCATCTTGTTTAATGCACTCTAATAATATATAGCATATTCAAAGCGATAGATCTTACTTTTTCTGGTCAACTCTTAACTGCTTGGCACTGGATATGGTTCCTTGTGGTTTGAGGCCAGATTTACCAGCCGTCGCTAACATGGCAGAGTCGCCGAGGACGAGCCGGTGATTGTTCGAGTCACTGCAATTACATACAGATTAATTAATCTTTAAAATACGTTGAAAATTTTAAATTAATTCTAGGGAAAAGCAAAAATAAAAAGTTTATATAAAAATAAAATAAAATAAAACCTGATTTAACTGCCCACAGAAATCAGCCAATTAAACGAAACCTGAAATAATAATAAAATAAAAGTTTCAATAAATTATAAATATAATAAAAGACACTATATGACAAGTAAATATACTTATTATTTATTTAAAATATCCATCTATATATCCTGTCCAAAAACACGAGAAAACGGAACGGTGCGCTCTATTGCACGAATTACTGTCCCAGCCATGCCTAATGGCAAACGATAACAACAGAACAATATGTGCCGTCCTGCTTTCACAATTTAGATTTTGTCATTGTACTATCTAGCAGATTAGAATGTTAGATATCATGTTAATTCTTACTTGAATAAATATATAATATGCCTCTATTAGCTTTTTATTTAGAAGTAATACACATCAGACTGATGACGGCCCACTAAGGGCCGAAATATATTTCAAGTGTTCAATTTTCTTTTATTTATTATATATATTTTAAGTTATATTCTAAATAAAAAGCTAATTCTTACTTGATTATACAAGCGACGACATGACGTCGCAACGCCGAGCTCGGCCGCTGCGACGGCGGTGCGATCACCAGAGTGCGGACCAAGCATCGCTTTCTGTATGGAAACGATATCTTCTCACCCGTAACGTATTCTAACGCGCGACGCGATACCTGGTTTTGAAAGTTTATGGGTTATTGTTATTAAGCCTTGCAGCATTGGGTTTTAGAAACTATAATTTAAAATAAAGCAGCGTGTTGAGTCAGAGATACAACTGTAAATTGTTTCAAGTGGATACCTCTTATGCCGCCTCTTTGGCCAAATAATCACTCGTGTTAATAGTGGCGCATTCGGTTACGAGGTCATTTCAACATTTTTACTATTCCAGTCACATAAGCATCAACTTATCATGAATAATATCTAATAACAAATAATAAACAATAAAAATACGTTCTCTAGAATCAAGTTATCCTTCGTTAATAAACGTCGTTCCGGTGACGGCAAAAAGGTATCAGTTTCAAAAAATATCCTGATGTCAACTGAACAGTCAAGCTCACGTATGTAAATACAGCAAAGGACATAAGTAACCAGGCCCAGGGTTGATCAACTTTGATCCTAAAACCCACAGGTGAGTGATTGATGATACAAAAAATACTTAATAAATAGTGCATGTGCGTATGTATTGACCAAGTATTTCACATCTCTTATGATCATAGTGTTTACACTGGGCATGGTAACTTATCTCCTTTGTTGTCTGTACGTACACTAACAACTATTAACGAAATAAGGGCACCACTGCTCCACTGCCCCATCACTGCGGAAATAAGAACGAAAGTAGGGTTAGCGACGATGATGAGCTCCAGCTTCCCTTCACTGAATCAGTTGTGTCAGCATGTCGATGCCGTTCGGCTCTATTTTAAAGAGCTGGGCTGGCTAGGGTGACTGACCGGGGGGAATTGCACAATACTCACGGTAGCGAAGAGTCCGTGCAGGACCATTAATAATAAATTCGAATTTAGAATTTAGAAGGGCACCTTTTAACCGAAATATGGGCACAATTATGATTCCGACAGACGTTCTGATTAATTCAGTGATTTCCTGTACAGCTCAACAAGCAGTAGTTATCATCATCATTCATCACTGACTTATGATACCGTTTAATTAACAAATAATATTTAAATATGAGTATTACCTCGCCTCCAATCCGCACTCCGCCAGCTCCTTCCTCATCCACTTCGGCTTCACAGACAAACTGCCGCATGAACGACTCACGGACCTGTCAAAATATAAATGTCATTTATTGAGCGTTAGTCTAGAGCTTGAGCGCAGGCGAAGGTTCCTAAAATGCGAGGGATATGGTAAATCACCTCACAGGATATTACTTGATATTAAATTGCGAGGACTGTGTGAAGTTGCGTAGTTTGACTGTCGATAATAATATACCGACCAAGTATTCTTACCAGCCAGTCTGTTCCAATCTCGACTCTGTAGTCTTAATAATATGCAGCCTCGTATTAAATCTAAAATATTGATCACCTTAATCACAAAATATCTTATACAACAAGGAAATCGAATTGAAAACTTGACAAGTTCATCGAATTTTATCCATCAGATAAAAAAGCATTGTTTATTTAACAAATCAATTTCGAAGTTTCAGCCCCGCTCATTACATCTCTTCAGAGTTATTATAATACAAGGTTCATAGCTTAAAAAGTCAACCTCACCTTCGGCAAAATAAAATCGCCAGGAACTTTATGTAGCCTCGTCATCTGTGGACTGTCCGGAAACTTTTCGAAGATCCTCAATCTAAACGGCAGCGTTTCTTTGATCTCGGCGCTCTGCTGTCTGTACCTGAGCTGCTTCAGCTTCTTTATGTCTTCGTCCAACTCCAAGTTGTCCAAAATTACCGCCACGAAAAGCGATAACACTATCTGAAATTATACAACCACTGATTTTTACTCAAAAGCTCGAGTATCGTCAAGACATTTGTTTGCTTCAGCAGTCGAATACTCGTGCACCCACTTTTCAAATACACTTATTACGTATTAACGATTTAATTAGGTTGTGATCAGCCAAACAATTAAGGTTGATGCAACGGACTGCGTTCCCAAACGCAAAACATATTTTTGCTTTTCTTATTTTTGAATAAATCATTATTATTAGATAATTATTGTTAGTATTAAATAAATGTAATTTATGGCATTTGGCGACAGCAGTTTAATGTTAATCAGGCTTTTTTTAACAAATTTGAGTTACTTTATGTCTTAAGTGATCCTGCACAATAACTATAAACACGCTTTAAAGTTGTTTAGATTAGTAGTCTAAAGCTTTATTACCAAGGTATAGATAAAGTGAACTTACCAATGTAACGAACAAGTGGTACAATATGAAGTAAACGGCCACGGCAGGCGTCAGAGATTTACTTGTCCGCACCATCGTTTCGTCCATCACTTCAACCCACGCTTCTTGCGTTAATATTTGGAACATAGACATGAACGCCTGACGAAAAAAAAATCAAAATATTTACTACAGCAGATTCAAGTCAAGTGTACGCACCTCGTACACAAAGTACGCGTAATTTGTTCGAAAAAAACTATTCATTTGCAACCCCAAAACCACACCATCAGCCCGTATTCGTCCACTGCTGGACATAGGCCTTACCAATATTACGCCACTCTTGGCGGTCCTCAGTCATCCTCATCCAGCCGCCACCCGCAACGTCCTTCAGATCGTCAGTCCAGCGGGCACGGGGGCGGCCTGCGCTGCGCTTTGCTGTACGTGGTCTTCATTCCAATGCCTTACGGCCCCAACGGTTATCACGACGGCAACAGATGTGACCAGTCCACTGCCACTTCAACTTACTGATTCGGCAGGCTATGTCGGTCACCTTCGATCAAGTATTGAAAAGTGATGTCGTCGAAGATTTTCTGATAACTTTTAGAATTTCGATTGATAACACAAATCCATACACCGCATGTACTAAGGGGCCAGCTGTATTCCATTTTGCCGTAGACAGATATCGACACATCGCTATATAGAAATTGGGTTTCCGCTTTTAGACAGAACCATCAAATATCAAATAAACACGTGAGTAACAAGTCTTTACCTCGGGAAATGTCTCAAACTTCGTGAATTCACAGAGAAAGCAAAACAGTTGCATTGATATCGAAGAGCTAATGATCAGCAAGCACATAGTGAATATGATGAGGCTTCCCAGCTTTTTGCCGGGACCGAAGATCTTGTAGACAAAGCCCTCCAAGAGGGGAGAGGCTTTTATTAATCTTACTATACGCAGGACCTGCAAATAGGAAATTTTAATTTCACAATAATAACATGAATTCGATTAAAGTACAACATACATGAAAAGGCCACGTTATACGCCGTAGCCACTGATCTCCATACTATTACCATTGGACCGGGTGTCCGGTACAAATGACAGTTAATAAACTGTACTGATTTGAAGCGCCACTGGCGAAGTTCCCAGGAACAATTTTTGACGTTTAAGGCAAAAAGCGTTTTCCAATCCGAGGACCTCGCGCATTTTGATTGTAATCACATCACCGTCGACTTATGCATTATGATTCATAGAACTTCGTAGCTGCCTACAGCGCCAAAATGGCGTAAATCAATGAGGCACAAAAATTATTAGACAACCGCCTTTCCAGTCTGGAGGTCTGTGGCCGTACACAATTAATGAATAATCGTATACCTCCGATTTATGAATGTTACCAAATGCTATTAATGCTACAAGGCTTTTATTCTCCTTTTACCTTTATTTACCTATTATTCTCAAGACTTCTACGCAATTCTGAACCTGCACACCCCAAATATTAAATAATGTAGCGGAGAAATGCGTGAGACAGGCAAACAACACAACTTCTTTTAAAAAAATAAACCCTATTCTTCAAGGAAACAAACTGTTAAAATTGTACTAAAAATAAATAAGTACTTCACAATTTAAACTTGTGATAATATTACCTGAAAATATGTAAATCCCGACATATAAAGTTGAGGAATGATATGAATAGATGTTCCTATCGCCAGAAGCAACTCGAATTTATGGACGGAGTGCTTGAAATATCCTTTCCATCCCAAACACCAAATTTTTATCAATGCCTCCAAGTCCAAGAAGACTGTGAATGCAATCTGGAAAATGAATATTTTTAAAATGAGTAAATCAACGTATTCACAGCGGCATTTTCTTTTAGATGACGTGCTAAGACTTTAGCCCTCTTTAGATTTAGCCAAATGTAGTGCACTAAATGAGAAAGAATCTGAAGTTAGTCAAGTCTAAAGGCATTTTGGCTAGTTAGAACCCTAACTATGCAAAAAGAGTGGACTTTACCGCTCTAAATTAAATAAATCAGAATCAGTCACTCGCCAGTAGAAGACGCGGCGTGCGCACGTTATAACGTGTAGGTATCATAATGACGAAAGAAAAAGAAAGAGATTATATTACAAATTCTAAATTTGTACCAAGATGCCCTTCTTTAGAAAAGTATAAGTAAAGAGCGCACTCTAAATTCCTCTGACAGTAGCAGCAGCAGCAGTCTTTTACAGACTAGGTGACTTAGCCACATCTAAAGGGCGCCAGGGACAAAAATCGGTATTTTTTGAGCTCCTCAATTTAGTATAGTACTAAGCTCGGGGCTAACTCTCAATGTTGCTTTACTAAATAAAAATATATACATTTTGTAATCGTTAAGTGTGACCAGGCGATTATTCCGTAACTATTACAGATATCAAAAAAAAAATAACTGATATCGAAAGTACGTTACCTAATCAGTACAATGACATCAATAACTTTTTGAAAATCAAACGAGAAGTATCCAAAATTTTTACATTAAACATTCCCATACATTGTATCGTACAACAAGGGCGTCACTTCGAACATCTGCTTTGCATACATAATTTTGTACTTACTAAGAAATAAATATTATTCAATTAAAATATAGTTTTATTACTTTGTTAGGTTAATAAACAGTTTTCTTTAATATCAGTACTAAGCTAAAATAAACTTTTAAAATAAGGAAACTAAAACCTTTCTACTAATCTCATACAAAATGTATGGGAATGTTTAATGTCAAAATTTTGGATACTTCTCGTTTAATTTTCAAAAAGTTATTTATGTCATTTTACTGATTAAGTAACGTTCTTTCGATATCAGTTTAAATTTTTTTGATATCTGTAATAGTTACGGAATAATCGCCTGGTCACACTTAACGATTACACCCTGTATAGGTTCGTTTTAGTTTACACCAATGATCTATTTATATTTACCTCAATATAATAATATTTTTCATAGAAGAACTCTCGAGGGTTGCCATCATGCTTGAAATTCATCGTGGCCGTTATTATTCCGTTAGCGAGCACCACACCCATGACAAGAAGGCGGAAATATGCGGAGCGGAGCATCTTGTGGAATATTTCTGGCGCAGTTCCTGAAAAAAAAAAAAAAAACGATATGATTGTAATTTGTTTGTATTTATTGTGAGAAAGTAAGGTAGAAGTGCCATATTCCGGGAACGTAAAACTCCGGGCACTGTCAGATTTATTTTCAAACATACAAGAAATCACAGCCAAGACAGTGTACTTTTAGTATTTCCTATTTTCTGTTAAGTTTGGAAACCGGAAATACCAATTTACGACTACAAAAATATATATTGCAAAAGACAAGACATAAGACATATAAAAATCTCACCAGAATGTTTGTTCTCGTCAATCGTTACCAGCTTCCAGCCATTGTCATCCCCTGTAAAGAACTGCGTGGTGCTTCCTTTGGTCATCGGATTCCTGACTCCCCACATTTGTTGGAACTGCACTCTTATTTCGTTGAATGTTTCTGTTATGACAGCAATGAAAACATTCTTCACCAGCCAGGCTAGGAAGAAGATCATTGTGCTGAAAATATATAAGGTGAAATTTAATCAACCACCCGAATTCATACTGGAGACTCGGTTAGTGATCAGGAACAATGTTTAATGACCGAAAAAAAAAATTTTTTGTTCCTTGGCAGTAGCCTACATAGGAATTGTATTTGAACTAGTCCAGTTCGTATATATATATTCGTATATTATAGGTTTTTTTTTTTATGATTTCGAAAAGAAGGATCATTGAACCTTGTTCCTAATCACTAACCCAGTCTCCAGTATGAATTCGGGCGGTTGATCAAATTTCACTTGTTTACAACCATAAAACCGGTTCCAAGAATGCCGGAACCGAAGGCGAAGGTATTTTCATTTAAACTGGGGTACTGGTACCATTGCGAGAACCAGTAAACCCCAAATTCACTTAGATTAAATTATGTTAAGGTGTGTTAGTTCGAAAATAATTTCAAGATTTTGGTTTAATAAGCCGTTGTCGTCTAAAAAACCTCATGATGATGAATATTTTGACGAAAAAGGTACAACTTACATTTGACTTAGTGTGACGTCATTTGAGAAAATGATGTTTAGAAATGTGTCCTTTGCTATCAAGATAAATTTATAATAATTTGCTTTCGACTGATTTGACAGATGGACGACAGATGAGAAGACAGACAGAGACCGACCACTTTTTTATAAATAAGACAAAGGCCCACAATCAGTATAATGCCGAAAATGCCCCAAGTGCCGTCTTATCTGAAAATTCTTTAAATAATCATGAAAAAATTATAATCAAATTATATACCATAATAATGAAAACTATGATTTAAAATGGCGTACATACTCTGAAAAAAAAAATCTTTGCCCGCGATTATATTGGTTTTCTAGTCATCCCTAGCTAGGGAACTGTGCCTCATTCTCCGGGATAAGATTTAGTCTATCAAGGTAACATTAATTTATACAGCCAAATTCATACTGGAGGCTTGGTAGTGGTAGTGGTCAGTATAATGCGTCGATAACACTTTTTGCTAATTTCGCAAAATAAATGTTAACCTCCCACAGTATTTGCTATCCAGCTGCAAAATAAGGCATACGTAACCCAAAAAACTGGTATTTCGTATTTAGTTTACCTGAAGTAAAGAGCAGATCTCCAAGTAGGCAAGGAGTCAATAGCTCGGTACATTATGAAAACCCATCCTTCCTGCGAAGAGGCTTGATACACGGTAAACAAGCTGGTAGCTGGAATAACAAAATGTTGATATTTAAATTATCAAATAAAACAAACAAATCGTCACAACATGTATCCCCGAAGGAGTGTCGGAGATGTTTCACTTATCCACCCTTTTTTACCGACGATTTTTACGTCCCAGAGTGATAGGGGGTGAGCCTTACGCCGTACATCGGGAAATTTTCAAATAAACTTACAAAATTCTTCAAATCCATTGAATCCCATAATGTACTTGGAAAGGTTCAACTTCATACACTTCATTCCTGCAGGGCACTGGTACCCGGAGCCCAGCTCAGGTGAACAGAAAGTATCAGGAATTGCCAGCGAGTTTATTGTTATTTCTCTGGAAGAATTATTTAAATTAATATAAATATTACACACACTATTAAACACTTAAAAATAACTTTGCGGATATAGCCTCCTTAGGATTATTCTAAGATACCCACAGATGGCATTGCAGTAACGTATTTTATTTACTCCCATAATTATAGATGGTAACGTCAATATGCTCATACTACAATAAGGCAATTACAACATTAAAGGCGGTTTTATAAGTGTCTACATTGTTTATTCGATGTTATATATAATATTTTAGACATAAGACATAATTTTAAAATGTTAGTTTTACATGTACTTAAAACCTTTTATTATACACGAAAAAAAACAAAGTCAAAACTAACTTAGCACATAAATAAATATACACATTTAATTTGATCCCATAATATAGCCGATTCTAAAGGCTTTAATTTTAGTTTTAGTGCTGTCAAAACTAAATTTCATTCATTTCAAAATAGTCCTTAAAAGTTAGGAACAGAATCTAAATTACTTTGGAATAATTTTATGTTTGACAGCACTAAAACTAAAACTAAAGCCTTCAGAATCGGCTAAACTATTTCTCCGTTCCATAGGATCTGATATTTAGTTTTGGATAGAGGGCGCCCGGTGCTATTTAAATTTTACATTTTAACAACGCGATTCTGCGCTTTGATTGGCCCATTTTATTGTAACACCGCTAGAGAGCCAACCAACAACAGCGATGAGAAATAGCCTTGCTTTTATTTCGGCTACGCCCTCTTTCTCGTGGCTTCTGATTGGCCGCAATACCGAACGACGCACCTGAGTTCCATGAACGAGTGTTACTCTTCTCATTTTTCGCGAGATTATTAGTTGGAAGTATTATAAATAATGTCACGCGAAAACTATATTTTTGATGGTCGTAGATAAAGTATTGTATGCAACTGAACATAACTAGACATTGGGACACTCTACTACGAAAATCACTCGTGTCCCAATGTCTCATATTATATTACAGTTGCACAAAATACTATTAGGAACGTGGATGGGAGGAGACTGTACGTAAAATTGGCAACTTATACCTACAAAGATATTAAGCAAGCTACAAACAGAGTTAAACAATAATACCAACTTGGGATCTGTGTTGTTTCTCACACAATGATGTGTCAGCTCACCAAAGAACTGAACACCAAGTAAACTGTACAGTGACATAAAGAACAAGAAGAACAAAGTCACATTGTAAATCTGCTGGCTGGATCTCCTGCAAGATGATGTTAGTGTGTTAGTATTATTGGAACTAAGAAGCAATGGCATTTCAATTCAATTATTATAACTAAGTACGTAGATGTGCCTGCGGCTCTGGCCGCGTGGACAATATAATAATTATTATTAATGAAGAAAATTGTTCGTATGGACGCGTATTATCGCCAGTTTTCGGCTTCCGCAACTTTATCTTAACACCCTATTTGACTAGAATGCTAAGAGACTATGCATAAAACCTATTCACAGTAACTAAATATAGGAAAACTTCACAAATAAATAAAAAGTTGGTTTTAAGTCAGCTTACTTGAAAATTTGGTTAATGCGGGATTTCGGCATAGAGAATTTCAGGAAGACCCTTAGGAATCTTATCATAATTAGAGGTCTTGGAGCTCTCAGTATACTGAGGTAACTGTATCTTGGCACAATTCCAGTCAGTTCAAACATTTGTAACAAAACTGATACCCATAAAAAGAACACCATTGAAGCATCAAATTGACACCAGTGATCTTTAAGGTATGCTACATCACCCTGAAAGAAACAAAATCTATTATTGTCACAATACAAAATAGTTAATAACTACAGATCTGCATAGAGATCTGTGCCAGAGTTCGTATTCTCGAAAACGAGTTGAATCATAAATTTGTAAGAGCCCTAAACATTTGGAAACTTATTTAAGAGAAAATAGGAAACTTAGAACATGTGCAAAAATCGGAACCGGAAGCATTTAAGAGTGTTTTTTTGGTTGTCTATAGCTAACTGGTTGTGCACTATATGTCATGGTTTGTCATGGTTTGTATAGAAAGCATCCGGAAATAAAACATGATTCTTACGCGCATTATTTAAATGTGATACTGTAATAGCTAGGTTTATGAATAAGACTGTTAAACAAAAAGCTCTTTAAAAAAATTTCAAACCTTTAGTATTCCTCTTATGTGCATTTTGGCAATCATCTCAGCTGTGAAGAGAAGTGTGACGCTACAATCCACTGCAAAGGTGGCAGTCTGCATGGATGGATACTTCTCGAATGTTTTGGGTGTATTTAAAGAGACTGACATCAAACTCAACAGAGCGCAGAACCTTAAAATCCTGCGCACCCATAGCTAAAACAAGATTAAGTAGTTAGTGCATTCAAAATGACAGAATAATAAGTATTTATTTTGGCTTCTACCAAGGGCCTTATTATCTAACTTCAACATATATCACTATCGCTTTCAAAGATAGTAGATTGGATGCGTAACATTTGGTTCGATCGAGGATATACAGGTTGACTCGAATGTTTTCGGTGTATTTAAAGAGACCAACATCAAACTTAATAGAGCATATAGAACCTTGAAATCCTAGCTAAAACAAGATTAAGTAGTTAGTGCATTCAAAACAACAGAATAATAAGATAAGTACATTTTTATTTTGGCTTGTACCAAGGGCCTTATTTCTAACTTCAACATCTACCGTTATCACTCTCAAAGGTATCATGATTGGCTAGTGGATCGGATGTGTGACGTTTGTCGTAGCCAATAATAAACCTTTGAAAGCAATATGTATCATGATTCGAGGATATACAGGGTGGCTTGGATATATAATGTGACAAGTATACTACTAATATAATTTGATACAATATACAGTATATGTATTTACACACTTGTCACATTATACGTGAAACCTGGTTGGGGTGAGATAAGGCGACACTATGGGAAAAACTTCAAAATTTTTAGAAATCTTTCAGCAGCGAATTGAGGCAGTAGGTTAGTTTAGAAGTTTAGAGACCCCCACACCCATACATAATCTTCGTGGTTATTTTTTCATGACAACAAAGAAATCCTTCAGATGCTTCCATATTGATACTCTTTGACACAAAATCTTTTTTTTTCAATTGTATGTGTATATTGGATGTCCCTTATTATATGAAGTATTAATTTTTTAAATGCATACCCTCTCATTTTATTTAATGTTAAAATACTTCTGCAAAAAATTTTAAGACATTTGGTTGTAATCATGCTATAATAAATAAATAAATAAAATAAAATAGTTCTTTATTGAGGTTACAAAGACCCATTGTAAAAACACATGAAAATACCTTAAAAAATACACATTTTAAATAACAAAAACTAAATGAAAAAATAAAAAATTTGTAAGATAAGATTATTTATAATGTAAGAAATTTTGCATTTTCCCATAGTATCAGGATTTGAAATTATTATTAAAATTTATAATAATTATCATTATAACAGTGGCGTGCATAGAACTTTTTTCCGGAAAAGCAATCAGAAGGTCAAGTTTGACAATAAAAAAAATATGAAAAAATTTAAATAAACACTTTGAAAAAATAATTTTTCAAATAATTTTTCTTTTGCCATCAGTTACTATAAATTTTAGTAAATAAACCCAAGTTTTGTTACTTTGTAGCTTTTGTCATACTTTGGAAGAATGCAAAAAAAATCCTCACATGTTTCCACGCAAGTCAGCATGGGTTAATGGACCCCAATTGTCTTCAACTTTATTTTAGAAGCGTCTAAGGACCTAATGAATAAAATTGTAGGATATGGTATATGCTGATTAGAAGAACTTGTATGACGAGATTGGTGGATGTGGAAGAGGCAAAAGAGGTGTGTCAGGATCGTAGCAGATGGAAATCTGTAGTCTCTGCCTACCCCTCTGGGACAGGCGTGAGTAGGTATGTGTATGTATGGCATATGCTTAAAACCTGAGTACTTCGAAAAATAAGGGACACCCTAATGAAATATGTTTGAAACCTGTTATTGTTTTGAATTAAGAACATGTTTTGTAATAAGAATGTTTGTTTAGATATAATTTAGGGGTAATAAAGCAAAAATACATACTTTGTTCACCCATTCGATATCAGCACTCTCATTGAGGGATTCTTCGGGGCCATAATCTGCTAAAACTGGCTCTCCTTTCAGACTTTGTTTTCTGCCCAACATGATGGTAGGCTAGGGTTGATGTTCTAGCCTTTTGGAGTTATTTCTCCTAAAATCTACATTTTTCCCACAAAACGATCGATCGATGTTTTGAAAAGTTCTGTTCAAAGGTGTTTTTTGCTTGCGGAACTATATTCACGATTTTGACATTTATTTCACTATGTGACGTCATAAACGCAAACACGAACAAAAACACTGTTCATTTAAAACTTTACTTAAAGTATTGAAAATTATTATTATAAAATATTAGGTTTAACATGGATTCAAAAGAGAAAATAATATTTACAATAAATTTCAATCAGGTCGAAGATTTTGCCGATATTTTATTTTATAGGGCTCAAAGTTTGGTCGGACCAAATCCTTCATAGCTTTTCTTTTTAATGAGCACAAAAAATCAGAAATAAAAGTTATTTTTAGTTGAAACAAGGAAAAGCTTGTGCCTGTATGACACTTTTTTTTCTTATTTACAACAATTGCTCCGTTTAACACACACGATGCAATTGCAGCGATGAACTCTGCAATTCAATTCAATTCAATTCAATTCAATTCATTTATTTATGTCAGGCTCTAGGCCAATATAATATTAACAAATTACAAATTATTAACTAGTTATAATAAATATTAAAATTAAAATTAAAATATGGTTAGTAATTGTTAGTAAGTCGTCAATTTTACAGCAATAATAATTTAATTTAACTTTGATTGATTTCATTTTACAATTTTCACACATTAATATTTCAGTCCAATGTCGATCTATTACATTCAATATAATATTATATAAAACATTCATAATTTTATTATTACTTTTCTCCAGTCGGGCTCTGATGGAGCAGATTCTCATTCTGATGATACCATAAAAATCGTCTATACTTGCCTCGGCAAACATTTCTTTGGCACTACAGAATCGAGGAAGTCTCATCAACATTCTAAAAGCGTTATTGTACTGCAATTTATAAATAAGCGTTATTGTACTGTACATATTACAATGGGTGGCGGCGAGGATGTATGATGCATACCTCCGCGTACTATTTTAGCCAGGGTTCTATAATTTGTATTCATATTCTGAGGTTTTGCACATCCATTTTTGTACGGGGCCGTTATTGGTGTACCTACATGGCATGAAAAATGGTACAGGCAGTTTTCCGAATTTTATCCAGAATTTGCTGTCTCGTATTGTATGACCCCGTTATTCGGAGCCATCGTGGCTTTCAAAAACTGCTCGTACAGTTGACACAACATCAAGCTATACACTTGCAGTACGACATTAGCCCCTACAGAGAAGAATATAAGATAGGTACAAAGTGTCTTATTACTTGATGCGGTCTCCACTGTACAAGGAATGCTCGGCACGTTATGCACAGCCCGTCTTCCGTGTACATGTACACGATAACAGGGTCGTACAAAACGAGCCGTACAAAACGTGGACGGGCAAAACTACTCCCCGTGTGTTGTCTGCTGTCTGTCCATTTCGTTTAGTGTGCATTAAACATCGATAGTTTCGATACTAGCGATATTTTTCAAGAAACTGTCAAAACAAAGAAAACGGAAATTTGTTTTTGTACATAGGTAAGTTAAAAGCAACACATTCCATTTTTATACTTTTATTTAACAAATAAAGTATTAATTGTACTAATTGTAATCTTCAATACTAATTGTATCATCAGTAGATGTAAATACCGAGACAGGCGACCAAACTTCACAATGTTTCCTTTTCAGGTGATCTATGTATTAAATTGGTGATATTTCCACCTAACTTAAACTTGCCGGAACACAATGAACACTTTGCAAACTGTTTTTCCTTTGTTTATGTACAATAATTCCAAACGCGTGATTTACTCATATTTACCCTGCGGTCCGTAATAGAATTACATAGATAAAAGCTATGAATGAATTGAAGTGTGAGCGATGACTGGTCCGTAATTTATGAGCTAGCAAACGTTGTGAAAGATAGCTTATGATTCGGACCGCATTAAAAAAGATACATCTTAACCATAACCTCTTATCACAGAATACAATACGTTTATTTGATTTTATTTCGTCAAAGTGCCGTGATTCGTGATGGAACAAGAAGAGTTTGTAGCACTGTTCTTTAACGTAGACTCAGATAGCGACGAAAAAATATATATACATATAAATTCTTCCTTTTCGACGAAAAGTTCCACACGACTTTTTATTTGTTTCTCTCATGGCCGAATAAAACATATACTATGGTTTGTCTGATTTGAACTGCTGAAATAATGGAGCGAAAACAATTTTTGACATTCCATTCCGTTCAACGCTCACATCGCCTCACCTCCGTCGCATGAGCCATGAAACCCCGCGTTCCGAAATAGAATTATTTCGCTAAAATCGATTACGAAAGTATGAAGTGAATGGCTTATGATCCATTATAATTCTATTACGGACCGCAGGGAAAGTCATACGAATGAATGAACGCATTTGCTTCACTCATGGATTATTAGCCATTCACCTCATTCATTCGTAATCGATTTTAGCGAAATAATTCTATTTCGGAACGCGGGGTTAGTTTTATAGTTATGTCTGACAGGGTGAATGAGTGAACTAAACGAATTGGAAAGACTGAAAGAAAATCTGAGCTGACTTCTTTTATTACCTCAGCGTTAACGTAAGGAAATATTTCCCCATTGAAGTACTTATCATCAAGAAATATCATCATAAAAACGAAAATCACTAAATCCGCAGGACTTAACTCGTCGAATCTGGCAAGGGAAACGTGTCACAAAAAAATCGCGGCAAATAAAAAAAATCTCAAGCTTTTAATAATGCGTACACTCTGAAAAAACAACTTTGAAACATTTTAGTATACTTATGTAATAGCATATTATTATATTATGATCTTTCCTTATTTTATACCAATGAAGGAGAAATAAAATAAACTTATGAGCATATTAATAATATTATACATATATCCGTAAGTTGATGATGGACGTCCGCAAAGTAACGCCTATTTAAATAAATTAGAAATAAAATTATAAAACACTAGATTTTTAAATATTCATCATGATTTATTAAATTGGTCATTCATTATAAATGATACTACCCTCTTATGAAATGAAAGTATCACAATGGTTCCTCATTTGGCAGTTAAAAATGCTGCCATGATAAAACTTTCGAAAAATAGCTGCGACAGGATTCCCTGGCCAAACCATAGCGCCTATCTTATTGTTCGGATTTCCCCAAGCATAGACAATATTTGCAATAGAGCGGCTAATGTTGTCCATTACAAGTTATGATGTAGCCAACAATCGATTGTTACAAAAAATATCGATTACTATCGATAGCCATCACCTTACGATAGCATCGATAGACTATCGATGTTGAACGTACTCTAATTCCGTTGTCATGTCAACCGTTTTGTGTACGGAGTACAGTACGGCAGAGTAAGGCTTTTCTTTCAAGCAAGATATTTTAAATAAAAATTCGCAATATGTACATACAGTTTTCTTTGAATATGTTTTCTAATGTAAAGTAGGTAGGTAAATTTAAAGCAAAATGTTCATCTACATGAGCAAGAAGGTGAGAATGTGAAAATGTGTTTTCCGTTTTCGGCCTAACGATCAATTTTATTTACACTAATGGAACTCCTTTTTAATCTACTTACAGATTGCCATACCTAAACAGTCTAATGTCTCTTGCATATCATGGAACCACTCGTCTGGTTACATAGCAGTGGGAGGAGAAGATGGAATGTTGAAAGTGCTCAAACTGGAATCAGGTACGTAAAGTACTTTCTTATCCTATTGAGCCTAAGGAGCTGCCTAAGTAGCAAACAAATGGGTTGGGGTGTAGATAAGGAGGCACTATGGGAAAAAAGACTTGGAAAATTTTCGCTTGGCCGCCTGGTCGTAGTGTCGATAAGGGGGCACAGAAAAAAATGACTTCAGCAAAAAAGTTTTTTTTTTTAACTTTTTTAAGGTTTTCTTTTTACTATCGTTTAGGGTTTTTATTGGCTATCAATTAATGTTATATGCATTTTCTTCATACGCCTTATTTTCATTAAGATATAAGCCCTGGAAAATATTCTTTTGATATATCTCTGTAAAAAGTAGTTGTACAGAAAAATGTCATATAACATTAAATTTTACAAAATAAGAAAATTGAAAAAAATATTGCTAGAATCGGAATCACTGTCCACTACTTCGACTGCCAAATTTTCCATGGAATCTTCTTCCTCACAATCTATAGTCCCCCTTAACGACACTGAGGTTTAAGTCAAAAATGTCGCACTGCTAAAGTTTGCAGCACTTTATCGCACACTCTTTAAAGTTAATCCTTTTTTATAAATTACAACAGACGAAAACCACCAGATCATTTTAATTTTTTTACTTCATTAATTTTTTTACTTGGTTCTATTTTGATGGAAACGTCTCGTTAAATGTAATTTTACTTTAAACTTATTAATTTTTGTAATAAAGGAATAAAATATTCTTCAGAAAAACTGTTCAGTAAAAAGATATTTTAAGATTTAATTTAACTGCAGGCATACTTAATACAAACTAGTTTTAAGAATACTTAATCTGGTTTTTGGTATTTTTAACTTGCTAAAGTAGCGGTAGTTTAAAACAATTATGTCCAAAAAAGTTACTAAAACAAAATTCTTTTTGATTTAGCCAAATGAATCTAACTTTAGACTTGTTTACTACTTGGGTGGGATTTACTTAGAATCCAGCCACAGGCTTTGAGGGGTGGGGACGGAGGAAATTAGAGGGGGGCACCTTCTGGTACCACTTCCTGGAGATAAGTAGTATTTTTCTTATAAACAACCAACATAGACATCTGATCCCAACAATATTGATGCTAGCCATTGTCTAATAAATGTGGTCAATTTAAATAACACCTCCAGTTTTTATATAATAATATGTCAGCCATATCATGATTTGACTGGTTCACTCTGCTCCCCAAATTTAATTACATGTAACACTTTAAATTTTTGCGTAGGGTTGCGGTAGGCAGTTTCGGTTTTAAAATATTTTAGAATCTCCATGAGATAGGGTACCAGGGATACTAGAGGTACCCCTTCCTCAACCCCTCAAATTGTGTGTTGTAACAATGGAAAACATGATTTTAAGCTTATTTTCTGTTTCAAATTAGTTTTTCTCAAAAACTAAAAATCTCCTGGTGGGGAGCCTTCCCCCTCGTATCCCCCCTTCCCCAGTGTTCAAAGCTTGCGGCTGGATTCTAAAACCAACATTAATGGGGCACTATGAAAAAAAAAGACTCAAGGAATTTAAGAAATCCTTTACTGCTGAAGTGAACTGGTAGGTTAGATAAGAAGGTCAGGTAGGCATGGCAAGTTGCGGAACACAGTGGAGCTGTTTACCCAAAAATTCTTCAGCGCAGATGATTGTGCCCCCTATCAACACCCTGACCAAAAATATATACTTAGCAATATTATTTTGTTACTTGAAGGAGGCGGAGGAAATCTGTCAATGAACCTTAGCTTGGAAGGTCACTCCGGGCAGCTACGTATGGCAATATGGAATGAAGTCTACCAGAAACTGACCACAAGTGATGAGCATGGAGTCATTATTGTTTGGATGCTTTACAAGGTAAAGAACAGAATTTGAGATGATTCACTAATAGTACTACTCTACTGCACGTTTGCCTGTTTGAAAATATTGGGCCCACCTGCTGATAGCTGATATTGCTTTAAGTAGAGATTGGATAATCAGGTGCATATTTTCCGGTGCATATTTTCCTAAAGTTCAGTTGTTGGCTAACATGGAATGCACTTTGTATTGACAAAATATCTTGATTCTGGTATCGACAAATTTAGTGTTCTGTAGAATAAAATTATATTTGCCTAAAGTTGTAAAGTACAACAAAAAATATTCAAATAAATTATTTTTAGAAGCCAAAAAAATAATAGAAAAATTAACTGAATTAAATATAAAATTTTTATAAGTAGTAACTGATTAACTATAACGCGATTTCAAACATTAATATTATTCGCTTTACCTGATGGTCCATGAAACTGTGTAATGCAACACCTAGCTAGCATGACTTTACTTTAAACTAAAATTAAATATATAT
Source organism: Ypsolopha sequella (assembly GCA_934047225.1). NCBI lineage: Eukaryota > Metazoa > Arthropoda > Insecta > Lepidoptera > Ypsolophidae > Ypsolopha > Ypsolopha sequella. Next base: position 14,161,011 of record OW203992.1, read on the forward strand.
GTATGAATGTATAAGCACTTTGCAGTTAAAGTTCGTTAACTAAGTATGTATTTAATTTTCTTATTTTTTAAACACCGATGTACAAAAAATTTGTACGCAAATTTCGTTTTACGCGATTTTCTCTGGAATGCATCTCTCGCGTAAACCGGGGTATTAATCTACAAATCTCAAGGATTTCATTAATATAGATGTTCTTTGTTATGTTTTAGGGATCCTGGTATGAAGAGATGATAAATAATAGGAACAAGTCTACTGTAACCGGAATGGCATGGGGCTCAGATGGTCAAAAGATCTGTATAGCTTATGAAGATGGTAAATGACAGTGTGCAAATTTGGTCCAAGTGCCGCCAAGACATATTTTAAATGAAAGGACATAATGTAGTCCTCAAGCAAGCAGAACCCCATCAAAATCTATCCAAGAGATTTAGAGTTCTGACTAATTATGTTTTACAACTTCCAGTACTTCAGTTCTTGTAATTAACACGGGGCCCCAACGAAAGTTTTTGCAAATGTAAAAATCTTAATGAATATGATGGGGTTCTGCTTGCTTGAGGACTACATTATGTTGCCGCCGCTACATTGGTGCCGCTTGGACCAACTCCCATACAAGTTTGCCCCCTATAATTTTGTATTAAAACCTAATATTACATACTTTTAACAAATTCTTTAATTCACACCATTTAGATAACTTTTTTTATGAAATTTTTCTTCTTAAGTTTGCTTGTTTTCTAGGTGCTGTAATTGTTGGCTCAGTGGATGGCTCACGAGTTTGGGGGAAGGATATAAAAGGTCCAGGCTTATCTGCAGTTCAGTGGTCACCAGACAATACTCTGTTATTATTTGCACTCACAAATGGTGAGCTGCATTTGTATGATGATCAAGGGAATTTCACAGTAAGTTTTTTTTTGGTTGTTAGTCTATAGTCTTCAACCTTTTATTTATTTCGAAAATATATATATATTTTATAGCTCCGGCACACAGAAAGCAGCGCAGTTGCGAGGCGTCACGCCACGCTTTCTGTGTGGTGTCTCTTATATACTTCCATAGTAATTTGCCAGCCAATGCGCACGCTATCATCGCGCCGCGGTTCTGCCCCGCTTTCTGTGTCCCGAAGCGTTTAGTCTTGGGCTATCCATAGTTTCCAAGAAAATGACTTTAAATTTATGGCTAGGTAGTTACTAAAATTATGACATCTTTATTAAAGAAACAACAAACATTATACCTAATCCACAAAAAATATAATGTGTCATGATAATTACAAAATATTTTCCCCCACAGATGCCAGTGACCAGTCATGCAGCAGCAAATGGCGCAGAAGTAGTTGCTATGGACTGGTACAGTGGTCGTGCGCCGCTCAACAGCCCGGTACTCGCTCTGTGCCATATAAATGGTTTGCTGCAGCTCATGAAGAACTGTATAGATGAAGGTATACACACTAACAAATCTTACCCTTGTTTCCACAAAAGACTAATCTAAGTTAGAATAGTCTGAAGGCTGATTTTTACTGAAACTGAGTACTTGAGCCAAGATGACCCCCCCCCCCCTCCCCAAATCTTAGGCTGCGAACGCGCCTGGTCCAGGTACTTCATTAGAAGAAACCTTGTCCTTAATTTGTTATCCAATATAGAAAATTTATTAGTTTTTGTATTATTGATTTGAAATTGTTCTCATAATTTTATTGTGGGGCAGTAGTTGAGAAGGACTACTTAAAAACTAATATATTGCACTTGTACAATAGAAATCATGTTTATTGAAGAAAGCTGGGAAACAATCAACAGCAGCAGACTACGAGTATTATGTATGTCTAAATATAATTTTGTACGTATTTTCCAGATATTGTTGTGGTGGAAACCAATATGACTGCAATAGACTGCCACTGGAACCATAACGGAACGGTATTAGCAGTGGCCGGGTCTACCAGCGACCAAGCAAATGTTGTGCAGTTCTTTAACGCATATGGAGAGGTTAGTCGAATTTATTCATTTATTTGGCATCTTAACATACAAATTTAAATGCAATAATTTTATTGATACATATATATAAATAATCGGCATCTGGCACATCTCATCTAGCCAAAGTCATGCAAATTATTGAAAATATAAATACGCATTGATATGATCTCTCCTGTAATCTAAGAGACATAGACAATAGTTTATGTTCATAGATAATACGCCCAGCAGCATTGTCGTACAATATTATCTACTTGGTGTTAAAATGAAGTTGTGGAAGCCGGAAACTGGTGAATAGTATTCGTCCATACGAACAATCAGTTGTCCCATACATTTTGGTGGGGTAGCTATGTAACTGTTCTGTGGAATTTTTTCAGAATTTGTCAGTTTACAAACGGCGTCGTCAGTTTCTAAACGTTCGCTGTTTTGTAATTTGCCGTTCGGAAATTTGTAAAACGCTCGCTGTTTTGTGATTTGCCTAAATGAAAAGCCGAAATCGAAAGTCTCACCAAAAAGTGAAAAATAGGTGCGACGACGAGCGGAATGTGTTGACGGTTTACATGTAAATATATATTGAGAGCCGAGCGAAGCGGAGCGGAGCGAGGCGACCCTCAATAGTTCTAACAGAGTTACTATACAGGATGGTCCAAAAGGTGACGTCAAAAAATTTGTTTAGATTCCTCATGTCTAGGTGTATCCGAAAATACCCCATATAATATGTTCCGCGATTTTTAGCAGTTTAGAAGTTATGATTTTTAAAAGTGTATTTGCGAATTTTCTACCGGAGCAACTTACAAAAATCATAACTTGTTTTATAGGAAGATTTTTCTTTTTTTTTTCGTTATAATCAACTACACAAAATTCTTCATTACAAGTTACCGAAAAAAGGGTCGAAAGTGAAAGTTTTAGGTTTGAGTTGGACGGAGTTAAGTTTTAAAAATGTTCTTAACAATACAAAATGGATGCATCATAGGTTCAAACTACTTTTAAAAACTTGAACAAGTTATTAGCTTACCAAATAATATAAAGGTTGTTCTTAATAGGCAGTTTTTCGATGTAATCAGCTTCCAAACATAACTTCTAAACTGCTAAAAATCGCGGAACATACATTGGGTATTTTCGGGTACACACAAGCATGAGGAATCTAAAAAAATAATTTTGACTTCACTTTTCGGACCATCCTGCATGCAAATAATAAAATACCGAATTCTACGATATGACGAAGACGACGCAATTGCAAAATAGCGAGCATATAGAAACTGACGACGCCACCGTTTGTAAACTGACGAATTTTACTATTTACCTGCGACATATTTCTGTTTTCCAGCACATCCGAACTTTACGAGTGCCTGCTGGAAAAATGCAAGCTTTGTCGTGGGAGGGTCGGTCATTAAGGATAGCGATTGCCATTGAATCTTTCATATACTTCGCCAACGTCAAACCCGATCATAAGTACGCGTATTACGGCAACACTCTTGCGTTCTGCTCTGGACCCGAAACAGTCACATTTTGGGACACAACTACCCATCAGGTAGGTGCAACTCAGATATTAGAACACAATATACTAACTTGTGTGTTACAGTCACATTATAAAATATGTCACGATCTAGGTATATCGACATTAAGGCACTTTGGTGAAATAATAATAAAATACTTAGTTTGTCATGAAACTGGTGCATAATATTAAGTTTAGTTAATTATTGTTAATAGTATATAAAACCGAGCCGTTTTCATATTAAAGACGTACGTAAATAAAATGTCATTATTCGCTATTTTTTATTCATAATCATGATTTTACGATACGAGTGTAGGTAAATTACTTAATAAACACTGAAACACTGGTAGAATACTTGCTTAAATTAAAATTGAAGTACTCTCACAGAATTCTGTAATAAGTATTGAAGTGCCTATGTTTAGTTTTTGTCACATCATTTAATTTGTGGATCTACAATGAGCAAACTGTTTACTAATTAAACTTGAAAGCATTAATATAATGTTTTATACATATAAATGTATATATATGTATGTAATCTATATCAATATAGATGCAATCTGCTTGCTGTCATCAGATTTTACTATCCCTATTTTATTCAGCTTGTGATTTTTACTTTCAGTCATGGATAAATCACATCCCCGATGTGGTAGACATGTGCGGAGTAGATGAATATTGCGTAATCGCTACATTGAATATGTTGATCATTTCAAACGAGCAAGGTATTCAATGTGACGGTAAGTAATAAGATAAACCTTTAAATCGACTATCTTCTGTGATAAATTTTATTGGTTTTGTATGAAATGTAAATAATTTGTATTTTAGCGAAAGCAGTGACCATGCCGATATCTTCTGTCGGAATCAACAGCAAGGCGACAGTAGTAGCCGCTTCTAAAGATTCGTTCCTCATTTGGAAATTCTCGACTCCGACTCGATCACGTAAGAACATTTTTGTGACTCAATCGGTTAGTGAGCGCGGTACCGTAACCCTTCTGCCCGTCACCAGGGTGTTTTCTATAAGCCCGGCAATAGGGGATTACTCTCCCCCGAATAACTTAATTGCGAATGAGATGGTGGTACCACCACAGTCGAGCCCGGCATTTGTACCACCTACAAAATATTTGAAATACTTCCTGTTAAATCTACACCGCTAACCTTTCAATATTACTATTTTGCTGTATATAAATGTATGTGTTTTTTCTTATTGGTCTTTGAAGTTCGTTTTAAATGTATTATTGTAGAAAATGTAAAACTGTAATTGGCATACGTTTTGATGTTATTAGCTACGATTATAAATGTTTAAGATTGTGGTTTTTTTAATAACAATAAAATAAATAAATAAATAAAACCAGTGGTTTATAATAAAATTAAGTATAATCCCAGGAAGCACAGAACAAATGTACCACAGCGACGGATCGCCGTACTCCGCGAGCGACGTCGGCGCACACGACGACATTATCTCATGCATCGCGTGCTCCGACACACATCTCCTCGTGGGCCGCGACTCCGGGACTATTCTGCTGTTCTCTCTGCTCAGCATGAAGAAGATTACCTCGATCAATATGAATGCTAAACCCTACAAGTTGGGCTTAAATTCTAATTCTAGGTGAGGCACAATTTTGTGTTTGTGTGAATTCGCTGTGAGCTTTTGTTCGCTGAGAGCGTTTTGACTGTAGCGGCTTCTGAGAATATATTTACACTTGCAAAGTTGTTTTTGTAATTTTGCCACATGTGTTCCCTCGAACTACTCACAGATACGATAAATGTTCCGACATTACAGTACCATAAAAAATAATTTGTATCAGAAATGGTTCCCGACTACCGTTTCTCGCTTATTTAAACTATGTAACATTTAAGCTCAGTCATTCGGACGGCAGTCTTGGGATCCGGGATCATTTCGAATCCTCCCCGTCAAACACGGATCAATGAGATTTTGTCGGATGTTATTATTTACCACTTGCTGAACGGTAAACGAAAAGAAAAACTAAAACCTTTTCCTTCGGTTACCAATCGAAATTCGTTTTCAAATCTTTTGAGGGTCTCATTCGTAATGTTTTTGTATTTGTCATCTAAACCTGTGATTCCTGAAAATGTGCGATTCAATGAAGTTTGCTGAAGATATCTGTATATTTCCATAGATTTGAAAAGCCTTTTCGTGCGAGGCCTGTGTTTGCGCTTGAAATATAGCAAGAGGAACACCCCCTATTATAATGGGATGTAAACATTTTTGGTGAGATATGGATTCAAAAATAATGACTTTGAACCACAGTCAACACTCGTTCACACCTCCGACACTCCCTTAGAGATAGATGGCGTAAAGATATTTTTTCTTTCCAGTAAGTTCTTTGTAATCGATGTATCGGGCTCACTGAACCTACTAGACACCGACATGGCTAACAACATCAGTATCGGCGCAGCGCTGCGCAAGGACGTTTGGAGTGCGCTGTGGGCTACTGACAACCCGCAGCTGCTAGCTCTAGCGGAGAAGCAGCGGCTATATGTGCTGCGTGATGCAGAGCCGGAGGAGCCGCTCAACATGCAGGGATATCTGTGCAAGTTCAAGGTGATAATTTTTTGTAATTGATTGCTCTTCGTTTTCAGTTATCATATGATCGATCACGTTTTTTTGTTAAGTTCACTCGCTCAGCGGAGACTAACCTGCTTTGCTTGTGTGAGCGCCGGCTCTAGCCCATGTAGCGCCCGGGTGCAATCAATACTCTGGCGCCCTCTGGTAGGCGTGCGATGAAAATGGAATACTTGCTTACAGTACCCGGCAGTAAATAATGCACATCGGCTATCTTCGGCTTCGTAGAGCGCCGTCTCTGTCACTGGACTGTTAGTGCTTAGTGTGACAAAGATGACGCTACGATAAGATGTACTACAAGCAAAGCAGATTTTTCGTGGATTGCATGAACTATACTTGACTGACGCGCAACTCTGCTATACATAAGCTCGACTGCACGCTTCTTGCTTTTGCTTCTACAATCCGGCTCTCGCTCCTTCATTAATCTTCTTGGTTATCGATTTTATATTGAAGATCAAGTCCAGTACCTTCGCGCCTTGTGAAATTAGACGGGTTAGAATCCCATCCCGTGTACTCATAAATGAAACCTTATCTCCAGGAGTTGGAGATCACAATGGCTTTACTGGACAGTATCACAGAGAAGTGCACGCCGCAGCACGTGGTGCGTGTTGACGTCAAGTCGCTCAGAGACACGAGGCAGTTGTTAGAGAAAGTGGGACTGAAGGAAGCCGAGAACTTCATCAAAGACAACCCGCACCCGCGCTTGTGGTGAGTCTCTTAAATCTTACCTTGTTCCCAGTAGCTAACGGTAACATTGACTTGACTGAAAAAAAGACGGATATACGTCTTGGGGAAGTAGATTTTCGGTGCCCGAATAAAATACAAAATCAAACAATCCTTAAATTACAGATTACCGTTCGTTATCTAGTTCCTCGATTGGTGATATGACGCTAAATAGTTTGTAAGTATAAGAAGCGTCATCATACCCAAACCTCCATACAAACGCTGTCACCACATTGGGGGGGTGTCTATGGAATGTTATTACAATATTTTAGGCTGAGTCCAATAACATTATCTAGATAAAGTTGAACTAAAAGTCGTGCAATTTGGGTAATATTCTAACAACAACCCTCTAAAATACGTAAATTTAACGGTTTGTACCAAAAGTTTAGCCGAATGTGCTTTTTTTATTGTTTTAGATAAAATCAAAAAATTAATACGAGTCAAACATCGAACATGTTGTCTAGATTAATAACAACCAAAAATAATGTTTGAAAACGTCTAGTCTTGGCAAAATCTGGTTTCTTCTGAGACAAGTCTTGGCGCCCGCGACGGAACCGGCACGATTGTATTGTCCTCCCAAGTTTCATGGAGTGTGCACCTTATAGCGAAATCACTGAAACAGCATGACATTTAGCCACAGTGAGTTGGTCGCGTTATGACGTCTGTTCTTAAGGTGGTAAAACAGAACCTCGGTGAAAAATTCACATTATAATATTGTTTTATAGCAATTTGGGGAAGTTGCTTAGTAATAATATAATTAGGTTTTCACACGAAAATTATGTCATTTGCATTAACAAACTTAAAATCGTCTTTACAGTTGTAATTGAATGCAATTAAAATGTAATATGACATAATTTTCTTGTGAAAAACGAATTCCGCAAATTGCTTTGAAACGCATATATTGCATAGTTTTTATTCAAAAGTAAGGGAAACAATATTGTGATGTATATTTTGCTAAGAGATTCTGTTTTATCCGCTTAAAAAATTGTTTTCAGGCTTCTGCTTGCCGAAGCAGCGTTAAAGAACTTCGAAGCGGAATCAGCTTTGGAGACAGCAGAAGCGGCGTTCGTGCGACGCAACGATTACGCCGGGATTAGATTCGTGTCTCGACTGAACGCGTTACACTCTAACGCTCTCAAGAAAGCTGAGATAATGTCATACTTCAAGGACTTCGATGCCGCCGAGAAAATTTACCATAGTGAGGACAGACGGTGCGTTAAACAATTTATTTCGGTATGATTTTGCGTAAATACGTTTTTGTTTTATTTTTTGTACATGCTTTTCCCCACGTCAGAGAGATAATAATAATTTATTATTATTATTTATTTTGTGCACCGCCTTCGCGTTATTTTGTCCAACAATTAATTTCTACCCAAAGGTTGTCTGAAAAAAATCGCTATAAGTGATAAGGCCGCCAATTTTTACCTTATTTTATAAGTTTATTCTTTTACCTGATTTATTTATTTTGGTGTACAATAAAGAGTATTGTCTTATCTTGTCTTGTCAGAGATCATAAATACATAGTAGTCAGGAATTTAGGCGTACGTACAGAGACCCTGTTCTCTGAAACGCGGTAAGAAGCGTAAGCGAAAAAAAAGTGTATGGACAGCGATATGATTGTTTTCTTTTGACGCTAACATAATACTACCGTTTTTGGACTATATTATTATATTTCAGTGATTTAGCCATCGCTCTGCGCAAAGGCCTTGGCCATTGGTTCCGAGTAGTGGAACTTCTGAAGATGTCCGCAACCACCACGGACGCGCAAGTGAAAGAGGCCTACAGCAACATTGGCGATTATTACATCGACAGGCAACATTGGTAAGAATAGAAAATAACAGACTCTTAATATTTTTTTCTTGTTCTTTGTGTGTCAGACGGCCAGTTTCTGAATTAATAAAATCTCGTTAAGTGATACTTATATACTGAATCAGCCAATAACAGCGTTGCAATTAAATAATTTAATAGCTTATCAGTGCTTAACACCCTTGGGTCTTATGTTCTTTTAAAAAATAGAACTCGGTCCCTGATCGTGGCTCGGATCCATCTTTAAAGCCTCATTTACACTAGAAGAGTTTCTCGAACACGAGCGAAAATTTCTTGCTAGGTAATAGTATGATCGCCTAGCTAGTGTAAACCAATGCTGGAAGTTTCGCCTCTCGAAAGCATCTCGGTCACCGACTGTGTAAACAAATTCTACGAGTTTCGCCATTCAAACGCGGGTCTCGCCAAGATTCTCGAATTCGATTATTTTGACTTGATACTATTTATGTAGGCCTAAAAAAAACAATAGGTAGCTCTGCTGCAAATATTTTGAGAGCTGTATCCTTTGGATCCCTATTTTTAGATTATGGATTTTTGTGGTCCCGGAGATACTCATAATTAGGTGACATTTATTTATGCAGCCAAATTCATACTGGAGGCTTGATCTCAAGGATCAATAACACTTTTTTCTAATTTCGCAAAATGAAATGTTGGCCTCCCATAGTAATTGACACGGGGCTAGCTAGGCTTGCTGTATAATCAAATGTCACTTATATTTCTATACATTTAATATTGTCTTGCGTAGCGAATTTTACAACGTTTTTTGACATTTTAAGGAAGTGCTCCCTAAAAATATAGGTCACGAATGGCGAGTCTCGTATTAAAATTGGTACAGGTTGATTTGTTCGAGTCTTGCATCGGCCCATATGTAAATACCAATAGAAGTGAAAACCATTATCATGTGATAACAATTATGGATTGACCATACCAAGGGATGCTTCATCATTTAATCATCAGATTGCGTGATTACGCATTCAATGGAAAATAATCTTTCGAAAAAAAAAAATACATTGTGTAATGTCGATTTCGAGTAATTTTTGTTAACAGGTCTAGTGCTCTCGAGTATTATACAATGTCAAATAACACAGAGGGATTGAAAAAATGTTACATGGCTTTAGAAGACAACGAATCACTCTCAAAATTGATAATGGGTTCACCGAGAATAACTAAGGTACTAATTAGCTTTGACATTATGAATAATTAATATGTAAATGTAGGTATAATAACGTATCGTAACGTATTGATGAAAGTTCATATTTATGAGCCAACGAGATTTTTTTATAATATTATTAAAACTCGTGTGAGCTGGCATACTAAATTATTATTAAATGCGGCTTTAACTCTCACGTGTGATTATTGTTGACTATATGCCAACCGTTTCAGTTTCAACAATACAATTTCAGCATTATCAAGGCGCGTGTCGTTCTTAGGACGACGACGCGGCGTTCACCGTCGTTGTCAAACGGGCACTGGGAACCGCCAAACGGCGAGCTGCGCGCGTTGCTCGTGCGCTGAACGTCAGCGGCGTCGTCGATGGAAATGGGATGGTGGATGCACTTGATTCTTTTAAATGTTCCAATTGTTGGTTATTAGGGGCGGTTATTAAATAATGCGCCTTGATAATGCCGAAATGTTATCGGTGAAACGGTTGGCATATAATCAACAATACTCACACGTGAGTGTTAAAGCCGCATTTAATAAAAATTCAAGATTTTTTATAAATATCTACAGTTTGAAACCCGAAAGTCGTTGATTATTTCTATTATATCTTGGACACAAAAAGATTTAAAAAAATAGCTTTTCCAGGAAGGCCCGGCTAAAACAAGTATAGTGGATGAAATATGTGATATTGATCAATCTCCGTCAATCCCAGCTATAATGCAGCTAAAAGAGAACGGCAGAATGTTACAAGCTGCTTCTATGGCATCTCAGGTAAAAATGCACCGATAATATTAAAGCATCTCAGTTTATGATTAATATTATCTTCAAAACCTCTTTAGAATATATGATTACTGGGTGATTCAGGCGCGTTTGGTAAACTAAGCCAATCTTATAGTCCTAGCTTTTGAGTTTGTACAAAGATTTACTACTCTATAAATATATTTATTCTGCTAAAAGAAAGTCAGTAAAATTACAGTTTGTAAATGGGATGGAGTTGCACGAGTACGTTCCGCGATGTTGTTTCATAAATACGAAAAAGTTATATAATGCTCATTTTCTGATAGTAGGTGGTTGTAAGTAGTTTTACGCGATGAAGACCCGAGTCTTAAGTTCATAAAGTAGTAGGTAACCTAGATTATGTTTAACTAGCGGACGCCTCGCATCTTTGATCTCGTGGATCCGGTTTCTACCGTTCCCTAGGGAATATCTTATAACGCCTCCTTAGTCGTACAACGTCTCCTAACAAGGAGCCTACAGTCCAAATTTCATGTTCTTTAGGTCCAGCCGTTCGATACATCAGTCAGTCAGGGGTATCCTTTTATACATATAGATTATACAAATTGTTCAATGTTTATGTGTTACTTATAGTTGGCGATCATGGAGGCTTCGAAAAAAGCTTCTCCTATTCGAATAAAGAAGCTCTACGTGTTGGCCGGGCATATTTATAGCCAAAGCTCTGTTGGTAATATGTTTGCCATTCGCTATGGTAATTTATTAACTTGCACTGCTTTGTTTTGTATTCACATTCGCTAAGATTAATAATCTAAGCATATCAAAGAATTTATTCAGCAGCGGTGGGTGGTTCAATTTTAATAAGGTGGCGGTTATAATTACTTCGCACACACGTAAAAAGTTGCACGTTCATAACATGCTAAAAATGCATTTTACGAGCCTTCGCCTTTGAAAATTAAACTGACTTCTTATTATTTTACTTCTTTCATCATAATTATCAATACTACAAGCGGCCGTAGCTCAGGGGTAGAACGCTGGCCTCTCAATCTTGCGATACATGTTCGATCCCCGGTAGGGCATGCAACACTGAGTTTTTCGGAATTTACGTGCGTAGTATTTGTCTTACTTACCACTTGCTGAACGGCGAAGGAAAACATCGTAAAGAAACCTGCATACCCAAAAAGCGTGTATTTGTGCCCGAAGAAGGGTGATAGGTTTCACCACTCATCACGTTGGGACGTAATAATCGTCAGTGAAACGCGGTTGTACGGAGTATGCACTGCAGTTCACACTCGGAACACCTCTGACACCCACTCAGGATTTCATGTCGTGATGATATAATATTTATATTATATTATTATTATCACTTATTATTATTAATATCAGCTTCCTTTAGCCATAACTCAATGATACCTACCATGAAACTTTTTCCGAAAAACTCCCTAGCAAACAGTGAAAACTGCATTTAAATGCATTCACGGATTCCCAGTTATAAGCGAATATACAAAACGTACAGACTAAAATGATTGTTGCCAAGCTCCTGATTGTCACATCGTAACGTCAAGGATAATATACCTACCCGAAAACCTTCCTCAAGAACCCTTCTAGGTGACAATAAACACCTCATCGAAAACAGTTTAAAAGATTAATGTTTTATACCGTCAGGTGGACAGACAGACGTTGCACTTTAATAGTTAAACAATAGATAGCAGGCAAGATCCCCGCGATCTTGAAAAAAAAAAGCTATTTAGACAATAAAGTTTCCAGAATTATTAATATTTTTGTAAGACAAGTGGTTGATGGGTTTAAAAAGTACAGTTTTTGAGCCAAACAGCGCATGGAAGGGATTAACGCTCTTAAAGAAAAAAGAATGATACTTATTATAAAAGGGATAAGGATAGGCCCCGAAATGTATATCTCACTTTTCATTTTATTGTATTACGTAATGCAGACCTTCACATTCTCATGCATTACACACCACACTCACAAACATACACATACTCATCCTCCCTAGTAGCTTTTCAATACTGATCCTAAGACTTAGGTCATAGGGCTAGGGAATCTCAGTCACACTTACACACACCACCCCTCACTTATTCACATACATTATTACCTAATCATATATTGTGTTAAATAAGCTAAATAAATAAACTAATCATAAGTTTTTATGTCCACTATGGAAGAGCGGTGTCTCCTACTACAGGTATTATTTTACTTAAAAGGAGGCTCCAACAACCTGTAAATACCTATGATTGTGTTAATGAAATACATATTTTTTGTATTGTATGTAAGTAAATATTTATGAAATAAAAACTATACTTATTTATTATAAAAACGACTTAAATAAGAGTAGTCTCAGAGATAACAATCAACGTTTTCTCAAATCTCAATAAGATTTTGTTGTATTGTTTTATGATTAGATAGTGAATTACATTATAGCATAAGAGCGCTCCGTCGGTAACCCTACGTTATTAAGAAACAATAAGAAATTAATTAATGTTACTACATAGCCTTCTCATGATAATAATTAATTGGCGGGTCTTTGGAGCTTTTAATGGTCAGCTGGGTTTTCTGTTTTGTTGGTATGGAACAAAAGTGCATTTAACAAAATAAATTCATTCAAAATCGTAACAGAGGACCTAAATTATCAGGACATCTTAAATTATATAAATAAATATAAACTGGTTTTACATAACAATATTACCGGCTTGGATCAATACAATCACTTAAACAAAGCAATCGAATAGTTTCAAAAGAGTTTGATTCGATTGGGCTCTTCCTCTGTATGTATATGAGCTTTAGCATAGGCCCCCTAATTACGATCATAAAGCAGACTTTAAAACGATTTAAAAAGTTCTAGGCTGCTGAAGATCACCAATTTATTTTTTAATGATTAGCTATCGTATAACCTTGACTTATCGAATAAAATCAGTCTCGCAGTGTTACTTGATGCCGTAAGGTAACCGACGGAGCGCTCTAAGTCTTTTATTATCTGTCAATCTTATGTGTCAGTGTTACAGAAAAACACTACCATAATAGATAAAACAATGTTCTAAAACAATCAGATAAGCTATATTGACGCCGCCTGCACCTTTTATAAAATGCTGTGATAAAAACAACTAAGTGTTCAGGAATGTTTTTTTCTCTTTCAGACGGTGCGAAGAACCGTGAAGCGGTGCGTTGCTACCGGCTCGCGACGGCGCAGCATTGGCTCGCACTCGCAGCGACACGAGCGCGCGCGCAGCCGTTCCGCGCCGAAGCAGCGCTGCGGGCGGCGGCGAGGCTCGAGACCGCCATTGATGACCTTCATATAGCGCAACATATTCAGGTTGTAACTGGCATTTTTAGAACGTCCTATCGTTTAAAGGTATATGCATCGATTGGCCCGCACTGACCGCAACGAACGGAATTGGTTTTTTTCATAAATGCCAGCCGATAAATAGTAGACGCAGTGCTATATGAATTCATACAAAGTGTGGTATCCAGGAATACCAAATAAAACACGGGACGTAAGGGGAAACAGACAGTTGTATTCAGAGACTAAAAGTCGACTGACTAGTCAGAGAAATCTCTGCTTACCTACATATATCACATCCCTCCACAACATTTAACAAAATCAAAAACACATCCCTCCACAACATTTAACAAAATCAAACAAACATAAAAATATAACTAATTTAACTTAACCTTCTAAACTCGTAAATAAAGATTACCACTAACAACGTCTATAACTAATTTCATACCAACTTAGTTATCTATACCTATACACATGTATATACAAAATTATTTCATCTTATTATTATAATATCCACCAGAACACTTCATAAACATTTGTTTTATTTTCCCTCCCGCTCATACAATCTCACAGGTGGTACGACCCGTCTACCAGAGCGAGTGCGATACGGAGCCAGGGTCGCGTGCTCTCCTGTGGAGGGTTCCGCAGCGGCGTCGGCGTCGGCGCCAACACTCGGCGTCGCGACGCCCTCCGGCTTGACACGCGCAGGCGCGAGCTCGGGGGGCGCAGCGCACTCTGTTACCGGCGACATCTGTACCGCTCTTTGACTTGTGATATTTCCAAGCCCGCCAGGAGGAAAACCTGTTTTTATCCGATACGAATTAGCGTTTAATAACTGATTTGCGTGGCGCCTCCAAACAATATCAAAGTCTTGAAGAGACACATCGTACATAACTTTACTGACGCGCCCAATGATCTTGTCCAGGATCCACGTGGGTTTTTTTTTGAGGATTACGATAATCTTTAACCGACTCTCTGTCATTCACATGGTATATGACATCTCGACCATCGAAATATTTAGTTTGACGCGCTTGGCTTTGTCGCACGCGCTCCAGTACCTGCACCTCCGATGGTGGTGTGACGTGACCGCTCCCTACGTCCAACTTACAACCCAAGATCCTACCGAACATCAAGTAAGCTGGAGACACGCCCGTCGTGCAATTTGGCGTATTTCTATAATTAAATAAATATTTATCTAATATGCTATTGGTATCGCGCATAGAGCTGTCTTTGAAAACGTTTGTCAAAAAACGTTTTCAGGTTTTCACTGCGTTTTCCGCGAGTCCGTTACTCTGTGGGAAATATACTGGTGACGTTATGTGCTTAATGCCGTTGCTAGTACAAAATTTAATAAAGTCCGATGATACAAATGTTTTAGCATTATCACTAACAATAATTTTTGGGTTTCCAAATCTCGCGAAAATTGATGACAATTTATTTATGAGTGTCTGAGTCATTAAATTTGGCATTTCTATACATTCGAGCCATTTGCTCCGTGCATCAACTAACACCAAGTACATCTTACCACGAAGCGGGCCGAGAAAATCTAAATGAATTCTCTCAAAAACAGAATCAGGCCATTCCCAATTCTTTATAGGGGCTTGAGCGGGATTTGATCGTGTCGAAACACAACGGTCACAATTTGACAACAAATTTTCGATCTCACGATCAATACCGGGGTACCAGAAACGTTCCCTCGCCAGCAACTTCATCTTAACAATACCAAGATGGGCGGCGTGGAGTTCCTGCAGTACTGCCGACCGGTACATCTTAGGGATTACCACCCGATGTCCACGCATCAGACACCCCTCCTCGACATGCAATTCATGTCGGCAACGTTGATAAGGCAGCAATTCTGCCTCAACTTTCTTAGGCCACCCCTCGGCCACATAGCACTGCACCCGGGCGAACACCGGCTCGGCAGCGGCGGCGGCGCGCAGCTCCTGCACGCTCGCCGGTAGCGGCGCGCCCGCCGCAACCAGCGCGTTCACATAGCTCGCGCCCTCCTCGCTCGATACTACCGCAGCCGCGGGCTCGTCCCCTGCAGGCGACCGACTCAAATAGTCAGACTTTCACTACTTACATACTCAATCTTATAGTTATAGTCGGCTAGGAATAAAGCATACCTTTTTATCTGGCGAAAAAAATTGACAGCAAGGGCTTGTGGTCAGTTTTTAACACGAACATCTCCGTCCGCCCGTAAAGATACTGATGGTATTTTTTTACGCCAAAAATTATAGCCGCAGCTTCCTTTTGTATCTGACTGTAGACGCGCTCGCTAGAAGCAAGGGCGCGAGACGCATATCCGAGCGGGCGCTCCGAGCCGTCCTCGTACCGCGCCGCCAGCACTGCGCCCAGACCTCCCGGTGCCGCGTCCACTGTCAGTACTAGCTCCTGGTTCGGGTCAAAGTGCGCCAACACGCGCTCCGAGCACATTTCTCGCTTTACCGCTTCAAATGCCCCCTGCTGTTCTTCTAACCACTCCCAATTTGCGTCTTTCCTCAGCAGCCGATGCAGCGGCTCGAGAACAATCGATGCGCCCGGAATAAAACTGCGATAGAAATTTACAAGCCCTAAGAATTTCTCATCGAACAATGAATTACATAATTCGTTTATTTTTGGTAGCGGATATTTATCTATTTTTAAATCTTTGTTGATAGAAACCGAATTATCTCCGCAAATACGAACATCGTTATTTTTCTTTAATACTGCTACAATAGGCGTCGCGTATTGAGAATAAGAAACCGGTTTTAAAATACCTACCTGCACCAACCGATCTAATTCCGCGCTTATCTTATCTTTTAAGGCGAAAGGTACGGGTCGAGCCTTGAAAAACTTTGGATTAGACCCCTCTTTCAGAAACAACGTCAGGTCATATTTATTAAACGTGCCTAGTTTCTCCGAAAACAGTGACTGATATCTTTGATATAAACGATTCATCTCGTTTTGAGAACAGTAATTAATCGGGGCGAGCGTAAATTTAAACTTAGCCATAAAATCACGCCCGAGCAACGGCACCGGTCCATTTTGCACCACAAAGAAATCTATCTCATGGGTAACACCATTATATGTAAGTGGCAAAGTTCCCACTCCCAATGGGGTTAACAACGCACCCCCATAGGTACGAAGAGCTTTATGAGACTCACCCAGCGGCAACTGCGAGAAATACCTAAACCAGACGGTCGCCGGCAGCGCCGACACCGCGCTCCCCGAATCCAGCTCCATGCGCAGTACCGCGCCGCTCACACGCACCTCCAAACACATGGGGCGGTCATCTAAACACCTAATGTTATTTATCGGAGCAAAATCATCCGCTACCGCCGAACCGTTTTCACAAATAAAATGATTACGCCACTGACTACGATTTTTCCTATTACGGTTTGGCTTTTTAACATAACCCGCACTTCTTGGACACATTCTTTTCAAATGGCCTTTATCACCATTAAACACAGTTCAAATGACGATAGCCGCAACCCGATGAGTCATGCGTCCTGCCACCGCATACTGAACAGCTGGACGGACCGGATTGGTCACGTGGCTGGGCACCCCTCGCGCCCCCCACGGCCGCATACAAGAGTGGCTCGATCTTCACAGCTGGCACCGGGAGCGAGGCCGTCACGGCCTGCGAGCTCTCCGCTGCACATGCCAGGTCCACTGCACGAGCCAGCTTTAATTTTTCTGCATCTTCCCGGAACAACCGCTCACGAACTGCACTGTTATCTACCCCCAGCACGAACCGATCCGTCAGACACATTTCGAGTGCCGAACCAAAACAACAATTTGCTGCTAAACCTCGCAATCGCGCTGCAAACTCCGGTACAGTCTCGTGACACTCCTTCACCGCTGAATAAAACTTCTGCCTTTCCACATACACACATTTCTTTGGCTCAAAATGACTTGCCAACGTGGAAATGATGATGTCATACGCAGTTGTGTCCGGGTCCTTGGGATGAAGCAGGTCTCTGACGAGCCGATACGAATCCTGAGTCATGCAATTCAACAAAATTGCACGTCGTTTCTCTCCATCCTTATCCGTAGTGGAGTTTATTGAATTTGCCGTAAAGAAATTATTTAACTGTGCGCGATGCACGGGCCACTCATCAGTTTTACAGTCGAAAACGGGCACATTACCGAAAACCGACATAATTCACTGGTCACGCGCGGCACTAACAATAGTTTTCAAGATAATTAGTCCTCGTCGCCACTGTGGTATCCAGGAATACCAAATAAAACACGGGACGTAAGGGGAAACAGACAGTTGTATTCAGAGACTAAAAGTCGACTGACTAGTCAGAGAAATCTCTGCTTACCTACATATATCACACAAAGCAACCAACATCCGTTGCGTGCCGTGTGTGCGTTGTGGTCAGTGCGGGCTAGTGACTCTTTAAAGTTCAAGCTTTTAATGCGCTTGGCTCTGCGTTTCTTGCACGTCAACATATGTGTCATAGAAAAGCTTATTACCTCTTGTAAATCAGGCTCAAGTGTTTTACTACACGCCATCCATGGATACAGCGGTTTACAGCGTCTAACTGTCCAATTTGCTGTTACTTAGTTATACCGCGTTTCTCAAGTAGCATGAAAAATTGGAAAGACTATTTCTGACGTGGTTAAGCGTGCAGCAATAAGTGTAGTTATCTAACAATACTAATCAAAGTCTTCTTGTACGAGTTCCACTATTTTATTTCCTTAATTATTGCGACTAGTTTCGTCTATTTGACATCGTCGGGCTGATTGGAATAGTCTATACTAATAATATATCTAACAATGTCGGATTAGGGATGTAAAAATAACCTATTAAGAAAACATACCTTGTTCTAATAATCTAAATGTTTCAGGTGTGGTGTACAATAGCGTTGATAGCGATAGAGGCCCGAGCATTTAACCTCTGCTCCAGAGCATTTATAAAACTGGAGGCGTTGGACGTGAGTGTTTAAACATAGGGTTGGCTCGCAATTCCACTCTCTTCGAATTTCATATTGTAATATGGAATAAATTTCAAGCTTTTAATAATAAGCTCAAAAAAAAATAGCACCGAACTCGATCAAAATACATCGGCACGTAACAAAAAAAAAAAAGCGTACGAATCTTCGCATACATACAAAACATTTTTGAAACAAGATAGGTGATGGATAGGTTAGGTTTGGTCGTGAAAACTCGCAGAAATTATTCGAAGTTAAATCAAATGTATGGAAGAAAAACAAAACATTTTTTTTTATAATTTAAGCTATTGGCCAAAAATACTAAATGAGGTCGGGTACCGGGTACTCTCTGTCCTCCTTTTATTGAGGCAAAGTTGTAAAGGCCAAAAGGCCAACAATAATACAAAGTCATTAAAAAGTCTTGACAATTCTATTGTGTTTAGAGATTGTACGAAAGAAAAATCTGGTAAATACCTCAAATGATAAATTCGAAGAATTTAAAGTTTTTATTTAATTTTACACATTATATTATAGTACATTACGATACGAGAGCGATGAAACGTTTTTTGACGAGTGTGAGTTTGCGGCAAGAGCCGAAGGCGAGTGCTGCAATCACACGAGTCGAGAAAAAGTTTCTCGCACGAGTTTCGTATAATTTTTTATAGCACAAGTGCGGAAAATGCCGACTTTACGTGCGTGCGGCGTGCGTAAAGTGGTCATTTTACGCACGGTGTGCTATAAATTATATTACGTGACGAGTATCGTTTTATGATAAACTTAAATAATATGTTAATAAATATATATGTAGTGCTTTTTTTTTTGTTTGACTTATTAATATTAAAACAATAAAAATACGTTTTTACTAGACATATTTCAGCCCACTGTATGGGGCTGTCATCAGCGGAATGGAACAAAATATTGACCAAATATTGAACAAATAATACGATACACTTGGATAATTTTCATGATATATTCACAGATGTAGATCTAAATAGATGACGCAAGTGTATGTATATTACGCGATACGCGGGATTGCGGGCGATTTCTTACTGACAATGACAAGTATGTACTGTACTCGCCCGCAGTCCCGCCATGGCGCGTACTTTTCTTCGCGTGCCAAAAAAGCGCCAAATCGCCAGTTATTTATATTAATAATTATTAATGTTACTTAATTAACAAAAAGAAATAAAGCAAAAAAACATTTTTTTTCTTCCGTACATTTTGTAAAATCAAATGTGGCCAAAGATGTCGTCCAATATATTATTTTTAGACAGCTTCTAAATTCGAAAAAAGTGGAATTTCGAGTCACCATGCATCACATAGGTATACAAAAATGCCCACAATCGCAAAGCTTTAAAGGTTTAAATAAATAAGTACTCATGAATATTTTGAATTTTGCAGACGGAAAATCGATTCGAGAATTTGGCGATAGAAGTTTTTACGAGGTATAAACCGAAGGATCCAAAAGGAAATAAAGTCAACTGCCCAAATTGTCAGACTGGAATGCCTGATTGGTATGTAGTATATAATATATAAATATAGTAAATTCATTTTTGTATTCATGTATAAAATATGAACTATTGTGGAAAGCATGTTCATCCCACTTGTTGTGAGTTTTGCTGTCTTCACTATACATATGCATATTGCCTGGCAATAATAAACCTATGTATATAGCTTGACCGTCCTAAAGTTGGCCTTTCCTAGATTTGCGGGACGCAAGGGGGCGGGTGCGCGCGGTTACACACGGTATTTCCACGTCATGATGTGTCTAAAGACCAATTTAAGAAATATGACTACGGTATGAGAGTTCGATATGGACACGCCAGTAGCCTCAGAAATTGCCTTATTTACATTTATATCTTCACCTAAAATTAAAAAGACAATCAAAACATACGACATAGCAGAAAAATATTAAAGAACACAGAATTAAACTTTCGGAGCCTTATATAGTAAGTATATACAAACAAATCGACATATATGCACACCTGAAGAAGACGCTAATTCCAGTTTTTTTCTTTTTAAAATAGTTTGCTACATTTAATAACATTATTTTTGCTTGATGTTTTAACTTTTTATTACGCAAAGTCGGTAATTCCATGTTTACAAAATGTGCAGCAGGTACATAGCGTTATTTAAAAACAAAGCGTTGCTTAGCAACGAAACGGATAGATATCTCCTGCATGACACTGCAATGCCTTGTGTATCCGCGCGGCAAGCGCGCTAGGTACTTCCGAACTTGAAACAAAATGTTCAACCCATGACCCATAAGTACTCATAATCAAAAATAATTCTTCCATTTCTAACTTCGACTAAATTCGTTCCGATCTCTACATTTTCGGCTGATTGAGATATTAATGATAGCAAAAAAAAATCTAAAAATATTTATCAATTATTTATTTTTGTGTTTTCTTATTAAACTTAAGTAGTATGGGAATCACAAAGAAAATCAAGAATACATACAGGTATCTGTTACCAATATTGCAGTCTGGATAAATTACCCAATAATGTTAGGCAATAAAATGAACACCCCACAAAATTGTCGAGGGTTGAAAGTCGCGGATCGAGATTGAAAGCACCCTGATAGTCGTTCATAAACTCACACCGAGTTGGGTTTCCTACCCGGGTCGCAACACTAACCCGTTCAAAAATGAACTCGCATCTCAACACCGACCGTTCAAAAATGACAGTGTCGCTACACTGGTGTCGAATTTTTCAACATCAACTCTGAGCAGGATTCGTATAGACTCCAAACGTCACCTGACATTCACGTAAATTTTCGTAAATGAAATGACGTTAATTTTTGTACCGAGGGGGTCTTCTCAACGTTATAGTTGATATATTTACGTTAAATTTAGTACCGAGGGGGTCCTCTCAACGTTATTATACTAAATATAATGCAAAAATGACAACTGACGTTTGGGAGTGTCGCTACACGACGAAACCCGTTCAAAAACTCAGCGTTACAACCCCAGTGCCTACCCAGCCCAGGGTTATTTAATGAACGCACTTCAGCGTGTTCCCCCTCCTGTCGCTCGGCTATAGATTTGTATGCGCATTATTACTTTTATTATACACTGTAACTTCTACGGAACAGACGATGTTTTTTCCGCGATTTGATGGTTGGCTCCATAGTAACAGTTGTTGGTATGGACGAGTACTATCGCCAGTTTGTGGCTTCCGCAACTTCATCTTAACACCCAGTATGTCTACGGCATAGTTCATACTGCCAGGCTGTTGAGGCTGTTCTTTGCGGACATACATACAACAAGGAAGCCAAGTGGAAACCTGCTTATTGATAACCAGATTAATATTAACACATAATCAGATTCTAGTTGTGGCCTCGTGATCTTACCTCAACCTTTATAATTATATTACTGGCTTAGCTTCCTACTTACGTCTCCGAAATATTTTTAGCTTCTAGTCTAGTTGGTATCCACTCAAAGATATGAGGTGGAGGCAAAATGTTATGGTCTTTAAGTTCTTGTGATGATACAACAGTAACAATAATAACATACACCCTGCAATAAGATCTAATAATGTGTTCTTGTTTTTAAAAAGCATTACAAAAGACTGAAAGTTGAAGAGCATTACTCATGTCTGCATAGAAAAATAAAACAAGAAAGATCATTTTGGCTACATACACAATGTAGCCGATTCTGAAGGCTTTAGTTTTAGTTTTAGTGCTGTCAA
The DNA here is from genome assembly GCA_934047225.1 of Ypsolopha sequella. Lineage (NCBI taxonomy): Eukaryota > Metazoa > Arthropoda > Insecta > Lepidoptera > Ypsolophidae > Ypsolopha > Ypsolopha sequella. The sequence goes on from OW203992.1 coordinate 14,183,383, forward strand.
GACTAAATTTTCATCATTGCAAAATAGGTCATAAGTGTGAAGCACATAAGCTAAATAACTTTGGTCAAATTTAAGTCTTGACAGCACTAAAACTAAAATTAAAGCCTTCAGAATCGGCTTTAAATGTAAGACGGAGTTGTGTTTCAATACCACTTAGAGATAAAATCATAAAAAATGAGTTCATCACTGTTCCGAAACCATATATTTGCTGCCCATAGCCATAAAAGTTAGACACTACCTTACCCCGATTATTAGTAATAAACTAATAACTGATGTTTTTGTACAGGAGCACTTCATGTGAGAGCTGTGAGAGCTCGTTCCCCGGTTGCTGTGTGACGGGTCGCGCGCTGACGGCGGCGGCGGCAGCGTGGAGTTGCGCCGTGTGCGGGCAGCGAGCCGCACGGCACGAGCTGGTCCTGCGGCACTCCTGCCCACTGTGCCACGCGCAACTCTCATAGACAGCACGCTATATGTGTGAGCTCGTTCTCCGATGCTGCGTGACAGATCGCCCGCCTTTTGCGGACAGCGCGCCGTGGCTCTCCTACACTCCTGCTGCCCCCTATGCCACGCTTAACTCTCTACTAATAAGTGTATTTTCTTTTACTATATAGCACATGCAATTTACACGTAAGCTATTTTGTCGGAGTTTCACTTTAGTACAAATTAAAATAAGTAACATTAAGGAACAATTTATTTGATGGTATTTTGTATCTAATTATGGTCATTTGCACACAACATTTCACGAAAAATGAGAAAAAGAACACTCGTTATGATTATGATACCCAAGTCTATGGAATTAGTATGTAGATGCCTAGACCAATCAGAAGCGAGAATGTAAAGAGGGCGTGCCTAAAGAAATTTAAGATTGGTTCTCTAGCAGTGTTATAATAAATTTGGCCAATCACAGCACAGAATTGCGGAGTAATTTTGTAATTTAACATCGGTCAAATAATGTAAGTACTTACAAAACCGTTTTTGAAGTTGTAACCTCATCGCAGTATGGGAGTAAACGAAATTCGGCAGATTAATTTAATGTAATTCAAATCTGTATTGATCTTTTCACTTGTTGTTTACTGTCAACTTTTTCGTAATGTATGAAATAGTTTGGCTGGATAACTCGAGTTTTCGCCCGCGACGTTACAGGGGCACGACAAATGAAATAGCGCGGGGAGCGGGCGGCAGCGCCCGCATCCCTGCTAAGCTGCGTTCATAAACTAGGGGTCGCGACACGGTTTCTAAAGCCATCTCTGTCGCACGCGTTGAAAATGAAGAAAAATGGTTTGTTTTGTTTTTTATTTTATCATATAGTCTATAAAATAAGATAAAAGTCATCGAAAGAATTACTTAGATACGATAAGTAGTTTTCAAGATATTAATTTTTAAAAATAGGCTAGAAACGCTCGACCGCGCTCGCATGTGTGACGTCACAAAACATGAATCGCCTCGCGCCGCGCCGCCGCCGGCCCGTCGGCCGCCGACTCGCTCAGTCAGCTGTTGCCCTGTTGCCTTAAAACCTTATAACAGTACCAAAACATTTATTTTTATTTACACCATAAACATTAACAACACACATTAGTTGCATTTTATGACTCAAAAACTATTCTACTAATTTATCATAAACATTGTTTTTCCAAAATTATTTGCATTTTTCAAAAAGATTTTACAGAAGTATTTATCGTACTGCACTTCATATACAAGGTGACTTTTTGATCATCGTCCAAATTCATACTGGAGCCTTGGTAAGTGATCAGCATCATGAATCGATAACAATTTCTGTGAAATTTGTATAATGAAATTTCGACTTCCCATAGTAATTCACTCCCAGTTCTGAGTGAATCACTATGGGAAGTCGAAATTAAATTTTATGAAATATACAAAAATTGTTATTGGTTCATGATGCTGATCACTTACCAAGGCTTGAGCATGAATTTGGACGATGTTCACAAATTCACCTTGTATATCAACTTTTTTTGAGGACTCAAAGTCTACGTGAGCAACACAAAACAGACTTTTTTGTCTTGCTGACATGTGCATTTGTGCCTGTAGTTGAGCATAATATTTTTTTCCTAGTTGACCGTTCTCATAGTACGTTCTCATTGTGTTCTCCTTGTAAGGACACTTTATTTCAATAACATAGTCATTTGTAAGACCGTAGGGTGACGCACCAAGCATTGGCCAGTCTTTATTCAAATAAAGACCAGACTGTTCAATTTTTATTTTTTTTATTTCAGTAACTACTTTACTAACATCACTCTCTAGTATTTTCCCTCGCTAGATAGCTGCAGTTTCTTTAAATTTTAAGGCCCCAAATACAGTTTCTGCTAGGGAGCCGACCTTTGTTTTGCACTAAATTTTAAGGCCCCAAATACAGTTTCTGCTAGGGAGCCGACCTTTGTTTTGCACTGTGATGCTTCGAGCATTTTTGATGCCGTAATGCGCCCGTAACGCATTTCGAACCACATATTAGACTCAGCTTGAGCCTTAGTGGCATCTTTTACAAGAAGACATCTTGAATGAGTCATTTCGTTTTAGCAAAATTTTATAAAATTTTCAACGCCCCGTACAGCAGAACTTAGTTTGAATGCGCATATTAGGTAATGCATAGAAATTTTCTGTACTTCCGGCTTTTCAGTGACATATAGAGCGAGTGAGCACTGTACATTTAGTTCAAAAAGCTTTGGAACTAGTTTTTCAAAAAACCCATTATTGTCGTCTCCAACATTTGGAAGCTGTGATCCAAAGTCTTTGGCTTTTATAAATTTTTCCGTAGTACCAACACCCGCAGGCTTCGATTTCTTGCAATAGCATTTGACATCTGTCGGTGACGGCTCCTCAGTGCGACGATGAAGCCACATTAATAAAGCTATAGTGTGTTTGCATCCACTTTTACTGGCGGCACAATCATCACAAGTAACGCACAAAACCTCGTCCTCTTTTTCATTGCACTCCAGAGAACAGTGGTAAGGTTTTGTGCGTACTCGATGCTCCGGTGTGATTTTACACTTTACGATGCAAATGTCTCCTTGTCTTTTTACTTGTACATAGCCGATTGCGTCATCTCCATAACATCTCCATGCATAATCGCTCACTGATCTAAAAAATAAATAAATAGTTTTCTTAAATACTTGATTAAAAATTTTATACTATTCTATGAAATTTTTAGAACCCCTGACAAAGTTCTAATTGTTTTATATACTAAGATCAAAATAAAATTTACAAGAACAAAAATATAGGTGTCAAATCTTGTGTTAATACATATCGTTACTAGGTTATATTTTGTTAGAGAAAAGAGTTTGGTAGGTACCATAGTACAGTGCTTAACTATGTTTCGAACATACCTACAAACTTACTTACGTATCTATATGCTCTAACAGTATTATTGTGACGCGTGAAATGGGAAAAAATTAATAAATATACATATTGGATTCTTACTTACTTTTTCATTTTTACTCCTCGCATTTCAGCGGCAACGAAATCAGCATTTTTCGAAAAATATTGAGCCACCATCAAACCGCCCACTCTAGGCAAGTTATTTGATTGTCCTTTTCGACATCCTTCTTCCACTAAAGAATAATAATCGGTCGGGATACGAACTCCTTACTCGCGGTTACATAAATAATAGGTATCAGTACTTGTGTTCGTGGCGAACCGGCGAGCGCGCGAGGCACCACGCGGTGCAAGTGGGCGGGACCTGTACAACTACGTCACACGCGAACCGCGCGCTTTCACGGACATTTGAATTTTTGTTCAACTTCCAATGTCTATAACTTTGAAACTATTTCGAATTTTTGAATGAAACAAAAACAGTTGTATTTCGTAACACTTAGGCGCCATTCTTACGAAGTTTCAAGTGATTCTGCGAACCTACTGATATTGTTTATTGTGTACGCTATCCTGCCGAGTGCTGTCAGTGTTGAAACCTGACGAAATTGTTAATTTATGAATGTGTAACGTCGCGGGCTAAGTAAGACTGAGTTATGCGGCCGCACCGTAATACTAATCACCAATCCGTCCATATTACTCTAATAAAATATTTATGAGAATCTATTGTTGTTTATCTTATATTCCTACTTTGATACTTCCTGAATTACGATTTTGTTTCCGTAAGGCTGGAAAAAAGGGAGAATGAGTAAAAAAACAGTAAAAGTCAGAATAGATATCTAAATGTTTATTTAAACGTGTTCTCCAGTACAGAAGTGTCTATGACCCGTAAGTCTGTTGGATCGTCTGACTAGATAAACGAAACCTACACATGTAGAAGAATAAGCTGTACTTCAAAGAATATTATTACCTGTTACACAAAACACAACATGTGTTGTAAAACAACTGTAAAATATTTTTTTATCATAAGTTCATAGATTGCTACAGAGATACCATCTTTTTTGTACTGTAAATATTTGAAGTGCTTTGAAGCCCAGCCTATCTCCTAAACATTGGTACTTTATATTTCTGTATGCTGTTTAACACATCACCAAAACCAAAACTGACTTCACTTAAATACACACACCCTTGTTCTTTTTTGTTTATGTACTGGAAATTTTATTGCACAAAATTATTGTTAGGCATGTCCATTTTTGAGAACTGCAAAGTGTTATCAATAATTTGGAATAGCTCAGGTGGCTGTGGAATCCTTCCTGTTTCCAATTTGGACCAGAGTGGAATGTTGTTGAGAGATATTTCAAACGCACCAGAGGAGACAAGCTGACCCTCAATCATGTTGGCAAGAAAAAACATCATCATGCAGGCATACAGCTTGTTCTCCAAACACCAGGTCCACCATGCCGGCTGTGGCTTATTCAGCCACGCAAATATGTTAACACCACTCAGTATGCACATGATCAGGATCATCTTTCCAAAACCCTACAACAATACAAGAAAATAGGTATAACTAGATGACTTTATAGCTGAGCTTAAAAATGTAGTTTTCTTGGTGCAGGGTTCGGTCAGAGTGTTGATAAGGGGGAACTTTTTCCCATAGTGCCCCTTATCTACACCCCAATCCAGGGTTCTTATATATTCCTCATGCAACCACATTTTGCCCTACCATTTATCACACAGAAATATCTCTGCACAAAAGAATGGACTGCCCCTGCTCCCGCATCATACTTAACCCGGCGAGGATGTGGTGCAGAATCGCAGGCTGAGGATGAGGAGGGTCACTATGACCCTATATTTTATTTTCATTTGTTACATGTTTTTTTCAGTTTAGGTTTACGCATGAACATTTTAATAATATATTATTTTAGGGTTTACCATAAAACAAAAACACATTTTAGGGTACAGATCTTAAAGTTATATTTGTCTTACTAAATGCCTACAACTTAGGCAGAACTCAATGTTTCAAACTAAATCATGTATAATATAGGGTCATATTTATCTTTTTCTGTGTCTGCACACATGTAGCTCTTTTCTCAGTCGCCGGCCAACTAAAGAATGGCGTGCGGCAGGCAGGGAGCGTCATTAGCGACAGCTATGGAGATAACCAATAACATACGACCATGTGACAAAAACTGCAAACTTTTGAAAATGAGCAGGGTAATATTGACCCCTCCTCGTCCTCGCCGGGTTAACCCTCACCCTATTAGTAGCAAGACCAGGGGTGCAGTGCAGTGATACGGAGTGTGCAAAGCGCATTCTTTCGAGGTGCCAAGATATTTCTGATGAGTATTACAAGCTTACCTATACAAAAATTGCTGTAAATGTCCCCAAAATTTATTTAATGAATAGTAAAGAACATTGACTATACTCACTATCATTCTAGAAAGGTACATATTCAATCCAGGGGGGTCATAATTGGCTCCGATGACGGATATCTCTGGATATTTTTGTTGAATAATCCCTGCATAGTCTTCAAATACCTTTCTATAACCACAAGAATAACTGAAAATAAAAAATTGTACATGCATATAATGAATGACTTATTCCAGAAAGTGAAAATATAATTAAGGTTATGTGAAATGATTATGGAAATTTACCATTTATCTTGATATTAAATGTAATATTTTAGTACACTCACCAATAATAAATGTTCATGATATGCCCCACTCCTTGCCCTATTTTTGTAATGCTCTCTGCATCATTTTCATTTGCTGACACATAATTATTTGAAGACAGTAGGCAAGTGAGAAGAATAACAATCAATGGTACACAAAAATTTGAAGACATCATTGTGAAATTACTAGATATTACTTTCTTCAGTTTATTTATTTCATACAAGGCTAAATTATGTTTTCAATCAGTGCACAAGAGAAGAGTGTAAATTGATTTGGTATGGTAATTCTTTACGAAAAGAACCAAAAAGATGATTATTCTCTCTTCTCTCGATGATGATTTGATTGAATGATTGATGATGAATATATTGATACACAGACTCAAGTAATAGATAATACCAAAAGGCGGGGACAGTTTCTTACCGACCGAAAAATAAGGTGGCGCCAACTATTGACTGACCCGGTCAACCATCAAAATCGGTCAAGAGACTAATTCGGCAGGTTCACCAGGAAAATTAAACTTGACGAATTTTTTTCGTAAAGTATAGACCATTTAATGATATTATATTAAACCAATTTCAGTATTATGCTGTGATTAATTTTTAATAAGCATTTTTTTATATTTTCTTTTCTTGTGACGTCATTTTCTTCCCATAAAGACGGCTACGGCTCTTGTTCAATTTAAAGCGTAAAAATGTATTCTGTCAACTAGCCGGGGTATGAGGAAGCGAGGTACTGCAATCCTAATGGACCTACCATGGCCATTCCATCATAAATAAATAGCAATAGGTACTTTGTAGGACGGGACAGGTTTATTCAAAACACGATATAATTTATCGATAATGTGACATATAATGAATATTATGAAATAAATGATTATGAATATGAATATGAATATGATATTATTTTTATATATGAAGTATTTTAATTTTATTATATTTTATTATCTTAATATTATTCTATCACAATAGTGTCAATAATGCCTTAATCGAAACATTAATTACAGATTCAAAATCCAAACTCGGAAGTGTGAGGTTGAACCTGAGAATTCGCTTAGATTAAATTATGTTAAAAGGTGTGTTAATTCGAAAACCATTTCGTGATTTAGGCTTAATAAGCAGTATTTTCGAACTTGTGGTCTAAAAATGATGATGAATAATTTTAAGAAAAAGCTGCAACTTCCATTTGCCTTCGTGTGTCGGACGTCACTCAAGAAATGGCTGTTTCGAAATGTGTGTCCTTTGCTATCAAGACAAATTTATAAAAATTTGCTGCTGTCTGATTTGACAGATGGATGACAGATGAGTAGACAGCCAGAGACAGACCACTTTTCGTATAAGCAATCACACATCATAATAAGTATAATGTCTAAAATTCTCAAGTGATGTCATAACCGATAATTCTTTAAAAAAATCATAAAAAAGTTCAGTAGTTCAGTATTTAGGGCGTGAATTAGTAGCAAACATTCATCCATCCCTACAAACTTTCACATTTATAATATTAGTGGGATAGTGGGATAGGATTAATATAGAATTAGTTTTGATTGTTATTTATGTCGCTATTTTTTCAATAAGTAAAGTTCCCATTTACCTACCAAATACTTAGACAATTTATTATTTCATTTATTTGACCGTATCTTTAATCTTCTGTATGTAATTTTATAAACTTACTTAGTCTAATGACAGAATAATTATACTACATGAACCATTGAAGTAACTAGGAAATGAACAAATATTTTATCTATATCAGATAAAAGGAAACATAAGTATGAATTACACCGATTTTAATTGATGAAGAATGATTTAAAAAATAACTCGATAGCGCAGCACTTTAAAATATTTAATTTAATAGTAATTGGTAAAATAATGACAATTTATTTCCTGGTGTACTTTTTTTTTGTTTGCTGGTTCAGTTGTATATATTTCCTACATGCGAAACTATGTATTTTGTATACTGTGCCGGTTTTGTCATACTTTTTGTAGATTTTACTGTTTCTACAAGTGTAAGTTTGTGTTTTGTATTAAGCTAATCAACCTTTTTATGATAGGTATTTGCTAGGTCTTATTAATACAAAAATACAAAAAATTAATACAAAAATATTATTTATTACTTTGATATTATTTTGTACAAGGGATACTAATTTATAATTATTGTATGCTACTCGACCGCCTTAGATCCCAGATCTGTAAAGATAGCTGTAAGAAAGTTAAATAAATAAAAAGTAATAATATTTATTTAATTCCCGTGTTATCTTTTTGCTGTAATAAATATATATTTTTTCTTTAGAACTACCGTCAAGAGATGGTGCGTGCCGATTTTATAAATCCGAAGTACCTGAGTAATGTTACTATGACCAACTGTACCGCGACCTTGAAGACTTCATTCGGCAACAATGTCACAGTAAGTTTGGTGCATTGGTTTTCTATAAATTTTTGCTTTGTAGACCGTCCACTAAGCAAAAAAGATCTGTGTTGTCATAAAATCATGTCAGCCAGAATCTAACTTGACCCTAGCAAAAAGTGGCGCTTAAAACAGCAGCCGTCGCCAAGAAAAAAAAAAACCTTTTGTTTATGCTACCTGATTATGCTACCTTTGCGGTCCGAAATAGAATTAAAATGGATCATCAGCCATTCACTTCATACTTTCGTAATCGATTTTAGCGATATAATTCTATTTCGGAACGCAGGGACAGTGTGATTCGAACAGCGTTGCCAGACGTGCGATAATTATCCTAGATCCACGATCTTTTCAAGTGTCATACGATAAAAATAATTATTACTTATCGAACGATAATTCATCGAAATTCCACTATTGTTTTTTTTATTTAAACGACAAATTTTGGAACGAATTCTGATTTGGGTATCCGAACACAATTTTTCATTCGTTTTGAGTTTTGTTTGAAAAGCGGCGAGTTGATTCAAGAATGCAAGACGAAGGCTAAACTAAATTTCGAATTAAACTTAAGTGCTATTTAATTGAAAAGCAAATAACGATGCCTTGATATGAAATAATCTATGTAGTATTTTATAAATATGCATTTTTAAAAGTATTTTTACTATTATTTGTTTATTTATTTCAGATTTACATATTTACTTACTTAACAACTACAATTTATTTATTTTTCTTATAATTTTATGTATTTTATGATTTATGCTTTTTATTTTAAGTTTGATATTGTTATATTTAGACGATGTTATGTTTAAATTATTATGTTATAGTTATTAGTTTTAATTTTAGTAGGATCCAGCAGAATACCAGCGCTGTGGCTTCGGCTGTGGCATTAAGCTGAGCTGGACTCCTTTTTCATAACCACAGAATATGGCTATTGCGTTTTTAATTTGTTTTCTTTTTTGTTTTGTTTTCTGTGGTGTTTGAAATAAAGCTCTTTTCTTTCTTTCTTTTGATTGTGTTTAGGGTTCTATCCATACCTCAAAATGAAAAAAATGAGCCCCTATAGGTTCACTTTGATGTCCATCTGTCAAGACCGTTTTCCTCGGGTCCTAAAAGTTTACGACTCTATGGTGCTGTAAAAATAATCATCCTTCCAACACCACGCAAAAAAATGAAAAAAATTATATGAAGTGGTTAATTCTGATTCTGATACTGTTTAGTAGCAACTGCAACAAAATATGCGTAAAACACGATCATTTTGTGAATTGAAGATGCGATAAAAGACGATAATTTTGCAGTAAATCTACAATAATGATTTGGCAACACTGTTCAGTGACTGTTCGGAAATTCGGAATGCGGTACAACAATACAACAAACACTAAGGCTACGTTTCGTAACGTGTGATTATCACTCGGAGCGATGCGAATTTTACCCTGCATCGTTCAAAAATCGACCCGAGTGAAACCGAGGGTAAACGAACTGTTACCTGACAGTTGCGCTAAGTGTTTAGAAACGCTTTCGGGGAATGTGAATATCGCACTGACAAGTGCGATTTCTAAGGCTACGTTTCAAAACGTGTGATCTTCGTGCGAAATTTCACTCGTTTTTAAGAAAGAGACAAAGCTATATACTAGAAAGAGAATGAAAGATCTGGTTTTGAAACGCTTGCGAGTGATTCCCGTGAGAAAAGCGTTTTGAAACGGTCTGGAGTGACACACGTCAAGTAAATACATAACCTCAAATCAAAATAAATAAATTAAGTAAAGTACCTAAATACCTATTGCTTTTAATATGGATGGCATTGCAACCTTTGCATTTGCAAGCCATAATCCTGTCGAAGCAGTTTCGAAACATTTTCCCGTATTCGTACGGAAATGTTGAATTCTATTTTCAAAAATTGTCCGAATCCCGAGAAAACTCCGAAATGACAACTGTCAGGCGAATTTTAACGGTACCCAAACAGAGTTAGAAATCGCACATTGTCAGTGCGATATTCACATTCCCCGAAAGCGTTTCTAAACACTTAGCGCAACTGTCAGGTAACAGTTCGTTTACCCTCGGTTTCACTCGGGTCGATTTTTGAACGATGCAGGGTAAAATTCGCATCGCTCCGAGTGATAATCGCACGTTACGAAACGTAGCCTTACTCTGTTTGGGTACCGTTAAAATTCGCCTGACAGTTGTCATTTCGGAGTTTTCTCGGGATTCGGACAATTTTTGAAAATAGAATTCAACATTTCCGTACGAATACGGGAAAATGTTTCGAAACTGCTTCGACAGGATTATGGCTTGCAAATGCAAAGGTTGCAATGCCATCCATATTAAAAGCAATAGGTATTTAGGTACTTTACTTAATTTATTTATTTTGATTTGAGGTTATGTATTTACTTGACGTGTGTCACTCCAGACCGTTTCAAAACGCTTTTCTCACGGGAATCACTCGCAAGCGTTTCAAAACCAGATCTTTCATTCTCTTTCTAGTATATAGCTTTGTCTCTTTCTTAAAAACGAGTGAAATTTCGCACGAAGATCACACGTTTTGAAACGTAGCCTAACACAAACACAAACACGCGCGTCAACGTCAAACACAGTAGGCAGCAGCGTACCTTTTTATACAAATTTGTCCGTTAATTTTTGATAACCTTAGTTTTATTTATTTACGATAAACACAACTTATATGATAGAATAAGACTAAGTGCAGTGAACATTCGATAATATGCCTCACGGTCATTGTCATGATGACCATGATCACGATCATTCATCAGATGAAGTTGGATTTCAGTATAACCTCTTCGAAAAAATTGATAAAGACAACTTACAGTGTTTAAATGAGGCTATTGAAGGCTCTGGAAAAACTGTATTCAAGCCGTGGGACCAACGCCTGGACCGTGTAAATGTAAGTTCCTGAACTCTATATAAGGGAAGGACTGGTCGGAGTGTCGATAAGGGGGCGCGATACCCCCCTTGAAAATTATTCGCTTTCCGTCGCCATTCTGGAAAAAAAAATGAAGGTACCTTTGTACATATACTCTTATAAGAGACGAGCCGAAAAGAGACCTGTGACATAAGGAAATACTTAACTAACAGCAGTGACTTTGTTTACTATATAGGTACTCGGTTTATATATATTTTAATAGGGACTAAAAATGTCTTGTAAACATAGAAGTTGAAAGTGATACATGTTTTGAACAAAGTATTTAACCTACAAAGAGCCAGGAGACAGAAGTCAGTTATAAATTCATCATTTAGAGTTATTAAAGATAATTAGAACATTTCCACATATATCCAGTCATCAATATGAAATATGCATGTTGCATGGATAAAATCCCACTACTATATAATTGACAATAATATGTGAAATAGTTTGCCTATCCGTTTATTTATATGAACATATTTTTGTTTACAGTTTGTCGAGAGTGATGCTGATGAAGAGTTGTTGTTTAATATTCCATTTACTGGAAATGTGAAGCTAAAGGGTATAAGAGTAGCCTCTGAGAACTCTGATTGTCATCCAGCTAAGCTAAGACTGTGAGTGATCTATTATTGAATTGTATTCATTGCAAAATAGCCCGTACCCAGCTTTTGGCCTAGGGAGAGGGGCAAATCAGGAATTTCCGTAGGTAAATAAATGAACGTAAATAGAAATGGGACAACTTATAACATAATATAAATCATGAAGGCAACCCGATACTGGGAGGGCATGCCTAACAAGCCTCTAATTACTTACCCTTAAAAAAACTGCTTATGGTTTTAAAACCGATTGCAAGTTAGCAAAGCAAAGGACAAAAAAAAAATAGAAATGTGATTTATTACATTTATTTTAAAAGTATAGTCTTGGGTTTTCCGCAAAGCGGTTTAAAACAGTTTCTATGAAAGAATCGCCTAAATAGTGAGGTAAGAGTCCAGCTTCAGGAGGGGCAGCTGCATCCCCAGACCCCGCTCGTTACGCCCATGATAGTCGTTATGCATTAGGAACAGAAGCTAAATTATTTTGAAAAAACTTGAGTTTTAAGGGCACTAAAACTAAAATTAAAGCCTTCAGAATCTGCTTTGTGTAATAAAACCTCATTTCCTTTATATAGCAGATATGCAGGGTGATTTGGTATTGTCATGACCTAAATTTTTTAACATGAATTTTGTAATGAACTGCATGGAAACATTTCTTTGGGCCTAAATAAATAGTTTTGTAAAGTTCTCATAAAAAAAAATATATTATTTTATTTAAGGTTGGCTCCATAGTAAAAGTTGTTTGTATAGATGAGTATTACCTTTAGTTTTCAGAAAATATTAGCCAAATACATTCAAAGACATTCTACACAGGTAAAGCCTATCCTAACTTTATTGTTTCCTTTAAAGTTGCTATTTATTTTATTTCAGGTTTAAAAATAGACCAAATATGACATTTGATGAAGCGACATCAGAGCCTGATCAAGTCTTTGAACTCCAAAAGGACACTGATGGAATCTTAGAATACACAACAAAGTAAGTAAATGTACTTAAACAGCTTTTACAGTTCACAGTTTTTTGTACACATTTTGCCATACTCATAAAATGATGTCTTCTATTCCAGAATTGTGACATTTTCATCTGTTACTCACCTGACCATGCATTTTCCCTGCAACTTTGGTGCTGAATGTACAAAGATATATTATATTGGCTTGAAAGGCGAATGGACCCCTGGCCATAGACATGGGGTGACTATCTGTACTTATGAAGCAAGCCCTAATGTGGAAGATCATAAACTTAAACATTTGGATGCAGTTCCTAGGCACATTGATTGATATTTATAAGTGAAATGGCTATGTTATATGAAATAACTCAAGATTATGAATAAAAAGTAACATTCTATAAACAGACATTTTTTTTGTCTTTCAAAAATTTAAAGGAAAATTATTTAGTTGAAGAAACACAAGCTGTACAAGTTTTTGAAGAGCTAAGTTTATGGTACCCGAAAACTCGCAATACAGGTTTTGATACCGACTGTCAGCATAGCACTATGCAACATGTAAAAGAAGTTTATGAATGCAGCTCTGAAGAATAATGTGAACAGGTAAGTCAAAATAAAATTTATGGTGTAGTTTATTATATTTCTATTTTATTAGATTATTATAAGTACAGTATTTACACAATTATTTCAGTAAAAAATAATGTATCATAGGACTATTCTTAATTTATATTTTCCTAAAAAAACAATGAATTGATTTTACTGGATAATAATTTCTGTATAATAAAAGTATGTATGTTTGGTTTAGCCATCTCCATTGGACGATGGTTTTATATTTATAATTTTGGCATCTTAAATAAATTATGACATTTTAATTTAAAACAAACTTAGTTATTATGCTAAATAAATTCTATTTATAATAGGCAATATACATAAGTAAAGCTGTTGTGTTGAAGTGTAAAAGTGAACTCTATACATAAAATATGCAGATAGGTAATTCCTGTAATCTGGCAGTGATATTATTTAATATTTCATATTATTAAAAAGTAGTACATAATTTCTATCTACATACACAACTAGACATCTCTTTCATGTCTACTAAAATTGGAACAGCCGGTCGTTAAATTAAAATCACGATTTATTTGTAATGTGTAATGTAACACAGTCTATGCGCAAGTAGGTACACTCTGTCCATGCGGTTATTTGACGTTAACTGGTCGGCGCCTGCCACGTACGATTCGTCCCCGGCGCGGGTACGGTGGGTAGCGGCCGTACGTTTGCCGATAGTTCGGTTGCCGGTAGTTCGGTTGCCGAACGACGGCATTTGGCACGGAGTTTACATCAGGCTGTACTGTTTGCATTGTCGGCCTTCGTCGCATGCAAACCGCGCATCTTGAAATTTAAGAAGAAATTTATCAATTAACTTATCAGTCATAGTTTAACTACTTGATTACGTAAAACATAAAAGAGAACTTGCAAAATTGCGAAATATTTAAACGTACCTGCTGACTTTAGAAACTTGGTCGGCTTTTAATGTTTGCTGATTAGGCCTCTGGAACATGAGATTGTCGTCAATAGTTGAAAGCCAGAACGAAATGGCGGTGGCGAAGAAATTGCATCGACCAAGACCGTTACACTCGATAAAAGGTCTCGTTCTGAACTCCCGCAGACAAGATCCAGGGGACACAAGAGACTGTCCCGCTGCGTCTGCGCCTGCTGTACTCTGAAATAAAAAAACAATCGGAATTAAGGCTTGACCTGAGCCTAGAAAATGAACAACGCCAGATTTTCGAGGCTTCGTTTAAAGAAATTAGGGAGACAAAAAAAATTGATTTGTTAGTCTTTTATTAAGCGAACGTATTATTAAAAAAAATGCATTAAAGATATATACTTTTGTCTAAAGAAAATATATTTTAACCCTAGTTTTTTTGTTTTTAAAGTGTTCCTTAGAAAAACGCGGTTACGGGATCAACTTGTTTTTTTTTCTTCATGAAATAAGTAATACACATATGAAAGGAATCTACTAAAATTCAATTATTTTTGCCCATAAAATATTTCAGTATAAGCTAAAAATCCTCCTTTCTGATGTTTCGCTGCGTGATTATTAGTATTACCCGTCGAAGACAAAAAGCCAACCAATAAATCGCTTTTATTAAAAGCTAATAGTCTTTGCCATTGGCCTTCTTGTTTTAGACGGGTTTACATTACATTTTTCGCTAGCCTATGCCATACTTTTAAGTATATCTTTCTTTTCCCTTATCCATACTACAAATAGTAATACAGTACCCGGCAGTGAATAATGCACATCGGCTATCTCGGCTTCGCAGAGCGCCGTCTCTGTCACCGGACTGTTAGTGTTTCGTGCGACAGAGATGACGCTACGATACGATGTGCATTATTTACTGCCGGCACCTATATAAAGTAGTAATTAAATAATTGCATAAACTTACCATCAAAAATGAGTATCCTATCCAAAGCTCCTCCCAACCATTGGGGCAAGTTGGTACCTCGTGGCTTTGACTATGGATCGCGATCGTTCTGGTGGGGGACTCGCAGACTTGACACCTGCAAAAAATAAAATTTAGGTGAATATGTAATTTAGTCGCAAAGATTAGGTATAAAAATATATATAAAATATATCGTCACGACATGAATCCCCGAGGGGTTGTCAGATGTGTTCCGAGTGTGAACTGTGAAATGCAAGTCGCGGTCCACACTCGGTACACCCGCATTTCACCGACGATTATTACGTCCCAACGTGACGAGTGGTGAGCACTATAGCCGGACTTCGGGCACAAATACACGCTTTTAAGGGCATGCAGGTTTCCTTACGATGTTTTCCTTCACCATTCAGGAAGTGTTAAATAAGAACAAATACATAAATTCCGAAAAACTCATTGGTGCATGCCCGACCAGGGATCGAACCTGGATCTCAAGATTGAGAGGCCAGCGTTCTACCCCTGAGCTACCGCCGCCACTAAGATTAGGTATATAAAAACAAAACAAGCCCACTTTGAAAAAAGACCAAAAGACTTGGATCTCTATTCGTATACTGGTGTATATATTAACTTATATTTCTATTATATTCTTATGGATACTTCCTCTTCTAAACAGTCACAATAATTATTTACTTCTTCATGTTCATTTTCAGTTGTTGGTAAGCCTAACATAATCCTATACCAATCAAAGCGATCGTCTGGGATGTTTTTCCACTCCTTTCCAAACATAGTATACAACAGTTGCTCCATTTCTTTCTTCTTCTCTGCAGTGATAGCATGACTTAAGGCCAAATCATCCAATTTTACTCTTGAAAGTTGAATATTTGTAACATTACGTTTTGCTAAATATACAAACGACTCATAACTTTTAAGTTACGTTACGTTCAAAAAGTGTTTTGTCCATCGGAAACTGACGCTCTGATTGGAGAAACGGACAAATCACTTTTTGAACGAAACTTCAGCTTGGACAAAACGTTTTTTGCTTGTAAGGTCGTTTTTGAGCCAAGATTTTGTATAGGACAGAACACGTTTTGACAAAAATCTAAAACACATAAACGTTGCTATTTTAGAAAATGGAGGGAATAGCAATCATAGTTTTTTTTTTTTTTTTTACTTTTTGTGACAAAACACGTTTTGCTTTTTACCTCCTCATTTGCGCTCGTATGTTTCTCTGAGAAAGTTGTTCGGTACGTTCAGTAGATTAAGGATCGATTCTCCGTATTTGTTATAAAATACTAAGAATTAATTATAACGACCAAATACAACTTTTAGATAAGAGCGAGGTATAATAATAGTTCACTGTATTATTAAACGTAGTTTTTCTACTACCTTTATGAAAAAGTTCCATTTAATACTCGAAATTAGTTTTGAATATCGAACTTTCCGGGCCCCGTGGCGGAATGACTATCAGGTCAGTTTGAAATATCGTATTGAAATTTAATTAATTGCAAAATTAGGTTCTTTTTGACGTTTGTCTTCATTTCATGCTAAATTAGGCTCTTTTTGACGTCCTTAGTTTGTCTTTACAATCAAAATTCCCTGCGTTCCGATTCACGACATTATATCGCCTCTGACACTCTTTTTTCGCAAAATGATACTGGCCACAAATAAAAGCCGCCGGCCAAAGCCTGAAAAAAAAAAGGAAAAACCGCGCCGCGCTTTGCAAAGTCATAAAATACATTAAATTTGAAACGAAAAATTAAATATTTAAATACATAAATCAGGTAGTAGAAAAAGTATCGTTCGCAACGAGTAAAAATGGGTTTTCTTACCCTCGGAATGTAAGCTTTCGACGTTCGCCTTCGGCTCACGTCGAAACTAGTTTCATTCCTCGGGTAAGAAAATCCGCCATTTTATACTCGTCACGAAATATACTATTAAATGATATTATGGAAGCTTCAAAGTAAATTATATAGATTTTCCATAAGAGCGATTTTGGAACAATTAAATTTAAACAATCTAAAATCACTCTTATGTAAAATCCAATTATTTTGAAGCTACCATAATGTCATTTGAAATAAGTTTAATCATATAGTGAACTATTTATATTCATTGCTCTTATCTAAAAGTTGTATTTTAGCCCTTATAATTTTTTGTTAATATTTTGTAACAAATACGGAGAATCGACCGTGAAGAGGTTTTAAGGCGAGGGTTGTGAGTTCTGATGCAGCAGGATAGTCTAGTGTAAAATGAAAGCGTTGGAGCAGGACTGATTTCTCTGAATACCCTGGCCTTAAAGATAGTGGTCTATTTACATCCGGATTATTTTTACCTAGAAATGTATGGGCCAACATTTTCTGCTTGAATTGGCGTCATTGCCATGGGCATAGGTTCTGGGGTAGACAACCAAAAGCTGTAGTCCTCCCGCTGAGCAAAGTCGCAGACATCATTTAAGTTGCAGAACATATACGGCATCGTCGAAAACTTTCTCATGCAGCTGCCTGGGGCGCCTGTAAATATTAATAAATTTATTTAATAAAATTGTAATTAATTAATTTCATACAATTTTAATATACGAACGAGTCGTCTGGTTGCGATTTGAAAACATACCCAAATCTTGTCCATGCGCTTTTGCGTTGGCAACAATGTGCATGAGTGAAAATCCATCCCACATAGGCGCGGTTCCTGACGGACACTGTGGCGTAAGTGCGGATTGCGAGTGTACAGTAAAGTAAAATCCTCTTGATTTGGGAGGTGGCGGGGGTGGTGCCGGAAGCCCTGGTGGCCCAGGAAGACCACGTTGACCTTCAAAACCTCGTAGACCAACTTGACCCTTGATTCCTTGTAACCCGTATGCTCCAGGTGCCCCAGGGTAACCCGGAAATCCAATGTCTCCTATTTCTCCTTTTACTCCTGGAATACCATTACGTCCAAAGGATCCTGGCATACCATCTCTACCAGGTTGACCTGGTTCACCTTCCGGTCCTACGTCACCTTGTTCTCCTGGTAAAATTTCATTAGGCAGTATTGTTTCACCTCTCTCACCTTTGATACCTATTGGACCGGGATAACCTTGAAAACCTTGTTCTCCTTCGTCACCTCTGGTACCCTTTAGCCCAGTTCTACCTGGTACTCCAGGATATCCATCACGGCCCCCATCTCCTGATTCCCCCTTAACGCCTGGGAACCCTTGTACGCCTGGCCAACCCTCATCACCACTTTCGCCCTTAATGCTTATTGCAATACCAGGTGAACCTTGTTCTCCTTTCGTGCCCGCTAATCCAGGTACTCCTTCCATACCAGGCGTTCCAGGAATACCAGCGTTTCCACGTCTTCCAGGTAATCCATCTAAACCTTTCATTCCTTTGGGTCCTTGAAAACTGAGACCTGGTTGACCAGCTGCGCCAGATTCACCATCTTTTCCATATTCACCTGGTGCACCTTTAGCGCCCATAGGGCCTGGCCATCCAGGTAATCCATCTCTTCCTGGAATACCTGGTTCACCTCTCTCAGCATTTATACCATGTAATCCGGGCAATCCTGGAGGCCCTAGATCTCCAGGTAATCCTTTAAGACCGGGTAGACCAAATTCTCCTAATTGTCCAGGGAAACCTATCTCACCACGCTCTCCCTTTATTCCTTGGTATCCATAAATTCCGTTCTCTCCTATCTCTCCGTCTTCACCAGGCAATCCCTCCATTCCTACGTCACCCATATCACCTTTAGTTCCTGGCATGTAAGAGCTAAATCCAGGAGCACCTCTTTCTCCTTTTAGACCAATGTCACCCCTTGGACCCTCTGAGCCTATAAAGCCCTGTTCACCCGGTAAACCAGTTTTTCCTATATATCCAGGCTCTCCAGCCATTCCTTGATCACCTTTTTCACCATGACGACCAGGCAAACCTCTTAAACCTCGTGGTCCTTTGAATCCGGGTATACCATTTCTTCCTGGGCGTCCTGGCCTTCCGGGGAATCCTTTATCACCCATTTGTCCTTTTAATCCTGGAAACCCTAAGTCACCCGTGGCACCCTTTTGCCCACTTGGCCCTGGTCTGCCAAAGATTCCTCTATCTCCTTTAGAGCCTTTAGGACCTTCATAGCCTCCAATACTCACACCTGGAACTCCAGCATCACCTTTTCTACCCTGATGTCCCTTCGGTCCTGGTCTGCCTGAAGCGCCATTTAAACCGGGTTCACCGACGTCACCCTTCATTCCGCTAAAAGCGTCTTCACCGCGAAGACCTTGCGGCCCCGTATATCCAGTATCTCCCTTTATTCCTTTAACGCCATTTAGACCATCGAAACCTCGATTTCCGGCTATTCCAGTGTTACCCCGGATTCCTTTAGGTCCATCAAGTCCTTGCATACCGAAGTTTCCCGGTGCCCCAGCATATCCATCTAGCCCGACTTCTCCTTGATCACCTGGTTCACCATTTAATCCTGGTCTACCCATGAATCCAGGAAAACCTTGGTAACCTACTGGCCCACTATCGCCCATTAAACCACGTCTACCAGTGCGGCCTCCTTCACCCTTTGTTCCCTTGGGACCTTCATCACCTTGCAACCCATTTGGACCTTGTAGTCCTGGCTCTCCAATTTGCCCTATGTAACCTGGTAAACCAGGTGTTCCAGATAATCCAGGTGCTCCTTGAATGACAATGCCTGGTAATCCTTTCGGGCCCTATAAAACAATAAAATAATGATCAAACTATTAAATGTGGTTCAGCATCAAATATTGGATAACTTGATGTTCTAATATTAACTTACGGATGGTCCCATTAATCCTTCCGGGCCGCTATCACCAGGAGGTCCTGGCTGCCCTTTTAATCCAAAACTACCGGGACGTCCTGAGATACCAGGATATCCGGGTTCTCCGATGTCTCCAACCCCTCCAGGAATACCATCGTAACCTTTTTCTCCAAATATACGCGAATACCCGACATCACCCCGAGAACCTTTCTTGCCTTTAGTAGCAGGAAATCCGGGTGCACCGCGTGAGCCTCGACTACCAGGTTCTCCGTAAGGTCCGATATCACCTTTTTCTCCAACAAAACCTTTAAATCCATCCACGCCAGGAGGACCTCTAAAGCCTGGTAATCCGACGTCACCTTTTATGCCAGGGAATCCATCATATCCCAAGTCACCTTTTAAACCCGGTCTGCCTTGGAAACCTAAAAATAATTGATAAGTTAATTTGTTAGAACACGCTTTCTTGAAAGATGTTTTTTTATTTCAAGTACCTTTCCATACCTGGCAACCCAACTTTTCCTGGTAAGCCTCTGTCTCCTCTCGCATTTATATTGTTTCCTCCGAGAGAGTCCCCTCTTTCACCTGCTTGACCAGGGTTACCAGAGTCTCCAATTTCACCTCTGAAAATATTCGTAAATTGATTTTTCCCAACATACAAAATACATATATAGGTACATCTAAGTAAGGATTTTATAAAAATCTTTGTGGCTATGACAGGGTTGAGATGGGGTTGCATTGAGAAAATCTTACCAAGTATGCAGAGGTATTGAAATTTATCCAAACCTTTTTATTAAGTTATTGAATCCCAAAACCCATATATGCGTACGTCCGTGTGGTAGTTCTCCACTAATTAGTAAAATACAGACTAAAATGATTACTTAGAGAGGAGTTAGACAAGGATGTGTAGCGTCACCGTGGCTGTTCAAACTATTTATGGACAGTTGTTTAAATTATTTAAAAGAGCGTGAATGTGGACTGAAGTTAGAGGAGTTCCTTATAAAATGCCTCTAATACGCCGATGACCAAGTTCTCCTTGCTTCAACGACGTATGAGCTGCAAGAGATGCCTTTAAAAAGAAGGGAGTGAAAATGAATGTAGGAAACACAAAGGTTATGGTGCTAGAGAGGGATGAAGTAGTGATTCTGCTGGGTTATCAATTTAAGCGCTATAGAAAGTTTGATGGTGACATTGAAAGAAGAGTTAATGCGGGAAATAAACACAAAAGGCCGGTTTTTTATTTTCGATTTCTCATTTTTTTGTTCCTTTGGAGGATTTCTATCGCCAGTTTCCAGATTCCGCAACTTCATCTTAACATCCTTTATACTCATAGTACTTACTTTGGACCCGTATCTCCCTTTTGACCAATAAGAGCAAAGGCTGGTAAATCAGCAGGCTCTCCACGCAGGCCAGGAATCCCGTCTCTACCGCGTGTCCCGTTGCGACCTGGCATTCCAGGCCAACCGAAGTCACCGGCCCGACCTTTGATTCCTCTTGGCCCAAAACCACCGGGAAAACCAGGCCTGCCAGGGTCACCGGGCAAACCTACGTCCCCAGGGAATCCTGAAAAAATATATAAAAATAATAAGTAACTCGTAGAACACTAGTTTGGAAGGTATTTCAGCCTTAAGAACAGATATCATGACGTGACCAACTCAGTTGTGAGCAGGGCTGGATTCAGACCCTTGGAAAATTGGGCTTGACAGAAATAATTATTGAAATGAGGCCTTTCTCGTCACTTTTTCTCTTAGTAAGATAAATATAATAGACATACAGACTTCAACAATATTTTATTAGATGGATTTTAATAATATCTAAATTCTGCTGAAATTATGATTGCTGTTTTAGTTGATTTTGTATTAATTTTGCTGTAAATTTTTTAGTTCGAAGATTTTTGTAGTTCGAAGTAACTTACAGATGGCGTCGCGACCGCGAATTCTTGGAGCTTCGACGAGGAAGTGTGGTTACGCGGGGGATACTGCGCAGGTGCTAACTTCACGCGCGCTCTCTGTACTGGCCCGAACTCTATCGATGTAGATCTCCGCCATAAATGCCATAATGGTGTCGTGTCGATTTGGTACAGCACGATTTAACTTATTTGGCAGGTCTTAATTTAAGCGTTCTGTCCTTGTCTTTTCGATACAGAAACAAACAAACGATGGTAAACATATCAACCGCGTCTACCATTTCCATAAAAGTACACATTTTACGCACGGTTTGACTGATGCAACTAGTATTTTTTTATTATTATATCATTACTAAGGTTCCGTAGTCAACGAGGAACCTGTATAGTTTTGAGATGTCCGTTCGTCTGTCTGTCCGCGGCTTAGATCAGAGACTCTTAGTACTAAAAAGCTGTAATTTGGCATGGGTAAACAATGTGGTAAAATAAACAATTTAAAACAATTTTTACGTAAAGTAAGGATGACTTTTTTTTCTCGTCCGACCCATGGTATGGGGTGTCGTTGGATAGGTCGTTTAAAAATATTGCGTGTGTATGAAAACCAATTTTCGATTCAGGGACCCGTTTGCGAAATATTAAGTTAATTTGTGTTAGAGTCAAGTGTCGCGCCTGCCAGCTAAGCGGTTGTTTTTGGCTATGTAAAAAATTCACGGCAGTAATATAAGGTAGTTAAAAGGAAAACTATCACAGATAAGTAGGCTTTACAAGTTAACGAGTAATAGTCGACCAACTTAAAATTAAAATTTCGTACAAATTCCTTTAAAATGTACTTAAATGAAGTTGTTAGTAAAAGGTAGTAAATATAAGTTTATGAACCTTCTAAGTCTAAAAGGGGCAACTACGGAACTCTACACTGCACTGTTTGGTAGGCAACTTAAACAATGATCATGTAATCAATATGGAAATCAACCCTGGAAACCCGTCCAAGACAATTGAGCCAACCAATAATCATCTCTATTAAAAGCTAATAAAGTCTTTGTCACTAGCCTAACTGTGTTGGACGGGTACTAAGTATACATAATAAGATTAATAAGTAACCAAAAACAGTTGGGGTAATAATACTGTAAAATACATTAGTGAAGTAGTAAAAATGAATTTTATTTAAGATTAATTTATAATTCTTAATATAAATAATGCTGACCTCTTGAGATCAAGCTGCAAAACGAAGGTGTCGCCTAAGAATAAGTCTAACCCGGAATGTTTCCCAAAACCGAAGCCTTAAGGACAAGGGGCCGGCCCTCTTGAAATTTCCATCTTGTTAGTACACAAATACCAACTATAAAAAACTTGATTGATTTAAACTCTCTGTCCATCTTAAGCCTTGTTTTTAACCAATCGGCTGCAGTAAAGGGCAATAGAGTAGTTTTATTTTATAAATGTTCGTGAATGTCTACGAATTTCCAAAATAATGTCAAAGTATCTTAGGAAATGATTCTTGTCGAAACATAATGTGTTATTTATAAAAAGTTATGGACATTATCACTTAACAATTCTAAAATCATTTGGTTACCTATATAGTTTTTTTTCTGTATCTACCTACAACGGCTACAATAGATCTTTCAAAAAGGTAGCAGTATGCAAATAAAAAAATATATTAAAAAAATCTTGTCTCTAGAAGTCATAAATGAATGATGTGTAGCATAAAATATATGAAAATAGTACCCATGTCACCAACTGGTCCCGGTTCTGCCCTTATTAGTGATCGTGGAGGCTGTATAATCTTTCCTCTTTCTCCTTTTCGTCCCGGGGCTCCTGTAGAACCAGATTGTCCTTTTTGACCTTTAGGTCCCGGCCAGCCAGGAACACCGTTTCTTCCAGGTTCACCCTTTTGTCCTCTTATTCCAGGTAGACCCGGAAATCCCGCCACTCCCTTTGTGCCACCGAAACCCCCATCGCCATTTTGGCCCTTTGGCCCCGGTAAACCTGAAATAATTTTAATATAAAAATTAAACAATTAAATTATTACTATTACGGTTACTTTATCCTTTTTTAGTTAACTTTTAAATGGTTAAAGTACCTGATGGACAAAATGGACAGTTGTCACCGCGTTCTCCTTTTGTTCCATGATATCCTGGCTGACCTTGCCGTCCTGGATCTCCGACGCTACCCGGGCGTCCGGGTGAGCCCTGTTCACCCGGTGGTCCAACGTTTGCCACACCACGGCCTGGTATTCCGGGAGGTCCTTGGAAACCTTGATCGCCTCTATCACCCGTGGCGCCAGATATTCCATCCATACCGGGCTCGCCGTCTCTGCCCGGTGGTCCAATGACTTTATTTCCTTGAAAGCCTTTTTGTCCTGATAAGCCTGCTGCTCCTTTCTGTCCTGGTAGTCCTCGCAGCCCTGCTTCGCCCTTGAATCCATGATCGCCTTGTTCTCCTTTAGGCGATCTGCCAGGATTTCCTCGTTCACCAGGATAACCCTTTATACCAGGGTATCCTGGTGAACCCATTAAACCCGGTTGCCCTGTTGCGCCATTTAATCCTGGAGCTCCTTTTAAGCCTACAGGGCCTATAGGACCCTGAGGCCCTGTAGTTCCTGGTCGGGCCGGTATGTCAAGTCTTTCATCATATATTCCTGGACCACCAACAGGTCCTTGTGGTCCAGGGATGCCAGCTCTGCCGTCTTCCCCCATTTCACCTGGCAGCCCATCTTCGCCATCTTGGCCAGCATATCCTGGGCTTCCTTTGTCGCCCTTTTGACCAGGAGGCCCATCTCCTCCTCTACGTCCAGGTTTACCTCTTGGTCCGATATCACCTTGATCTCCTTTATATCCTTGTGATCCAGCAGCGCCATAAGTTCCCTGTTTAATGATAATCAAAATATAATGTACTGTATGTAAATGAATTTATGCCATAAAACATATTAAAAAACTTACAGGAGCACCTCTGGATCCCATCTCTCCTTTGCTTCCTTTAACGCCTTGATCTCCTTTGTTTCCCTTCTCACCTACGTTTCCTTTAGCCAGGACTGTCACATTAAAATTAACAGTGTCGATGTTGTAAGTAATTTTCACAACACTGGCAGGCTCTCCGAGTGGTCCCCGGTCACCCCGTTCACCTTTTTCCCCATAAATATCTTCTCCTGCCTCTCCCCAATAGCCAATTTCACCTTTGATTCCTATGGGACCCTAGAATTTATAAAAGCTGTTACTTTACCCATTTAACTTTAGACTTTAGTTTTTTTTTTTTTGACTTAGACGTTCAGTCTTAGTTTCTTTTTTGTAATCTGTTGTCTATAATTTTACCTCGTCACCAGGTTCTCCTTGAAGGCCATCTTCCCCAGGCCAGCCCGACGGTCCAGGGATACCTGGGCTCCCTGGATTGCCGGGTACACCTTGATCTCCTTTCGCCCCCCTTGAGTTGACGCCTCCTTCTCCAGCGTCACCTTGGGCGCCAGGGTCTCCTGGTGGCCCCGCCAAACCTCGATCTCCCGGTATTCCAACAGGGCCAGGGTATCCCACGTTGCCATCGACACCACTGCAACCGTCGAAACCGGCCGGTCCTCTGATTCCTTGTACACCTTGCTGACCCTAAAACCGTGAAGATTATTAGTATTATGTTTAATTATATACAAAGACAAACGTTGTTTATAAAAAAAATAGTTTGCAAAATGAAGTACCTGCTGGCCAGTATATCCTCTGCGCCCGTAAGGTCCGTCTAAACCCTGAAAAATGTTACTGCATTATAGACTTTATATGTACAATCGGAATAAATAAGAGCAATTTGAGCAACACAACCCACTCTTTCTCCTTTATCGCCGAAGTCGCCGCGTTCGCCCCAGTCGCCGGCCTCACCGGTTCTGCCTATGTGGCCCTCTGGTCCGTCGTCACCATAGTCGCCGTACAGGCCAGGGGGACCTGGCGGGCCGGGGTCGCCGCGGTCACCTCGGATACCACTGCAGTCGCATTTTGTCTGGTTGGTATTATTATTGCCCGTACACGACACCTATGACAAAACATTAGTTTCTTTAAATGTATTTTTAGATTCCATCGGTTTTGAATGAATCTAAAGCCAGAAGGGTCGATTCTTCGCATTTCTGATAAAATCCCAAGAAGTTATTATAACGCCAAAAAATTACTCTCAGCGGAAACAAAGTAAGTAATACAAATAATGTACAGTGGAGATCACATCCAGCTATACAGACTTTATGCAAAATAAATAATTTCATGTTATGTAGATATGTAGATATGATATATATAGACAGCTATTGACATTTACATAATGAAAACTTTAAAAAAATACTTGATTCTAAACTACTGGGAAGGGGTGGGAGAATAACAGGAAGATAAGTTGCGAGAGTAAGTGTGAGTGAGTGTTTGTGAGGAGGGGGTGATAGGGTTTGTGAGGGGTTGTAAGAGATGATGAATCTACGCTATGTACGTTATGGGGGAATATGTGTGTTATGTTTGTTTGTTAGTCAGTGTTGTCTGTTCAGTCCTGGTCCGTAGTGAGCACCAAGTGACCAGATGTATGAGGACTCCCATGTTCTAAGTTCTATGTCAGTCAGCGAGGGATGAAATTATTTGATTATACCAACGGTGGAGCAGTTGTTGAATGTTTGGTTATGGGATCTGGCGTGTGTGGGAATGGGTAACGCGTAATTGTGTACAGTATTTGTTGTGTGTCGGTGATTGTTCATGCGTATGTGTAGTGCAGTTCTTGTTTCACCTACGTAGAAGTAGATGCAGTTTTCTGTTTTAAAAACTTGTAAACTCAATAATAGTATATAAATAAAAACAGTTCTTGCATATACATATATAGCTGGAAGCTATTCTTTGTTTCTTAGGGTTCCGTAGTACGATAAGGTACAAAAGTAACCTTTGTGGTGAGACTCCGTTGTCCGTCTGTCCATCCGTATGTCACAGCTTCTTAACTTTAGCACCGTTAAAGATAAAGACTTGAAATTTGGTACAAAAATATAATTAATTTGCCAACATAACACGATGTAAAAAATAATTTGAAAATTTTGAAATTTTTCAATGTATTTCCAATACAAAAGAGAGAAAAAAAATATCCTGGAAATACAATTTAAGTATTGAACTGTAATATATAGAGCTGATTGTGAAACTATATACCTGAACTATATTTATTTACTGGCACTGATTTCAAGAAATGCCATGGTCAGAATGACCTCTAGTTTTTCAAGCTAGTATTATCTTGAAAACTTATTTATGTATTCTTTTTAATACTTTAAATTTTTTAAAGACTACTTTGTTAAGAGCTGCGGGTCTACTACGTAATTCTGATTTTCATCAACATCAACTTGAGATTGAAATTTGACGTGCGTGCGACGACGCCCGCCTAACATGCCATCTCTTTTGCACGCACGTCAAATTTCAATCTCAAGTTGATGTTGATGAAAATCAGAATTACGTGGTAGACCCGCTGATTGTAAAAATATATAGCTTGGCTATATTGCATCTATTTTGAGAAATCCTCGAAATACCACAAAAAATGTATGCCCTCCAAAACTGGTGGACCGAGAAATGTGAAAAAAATCATGGCAATAGATTACGTAAAGATAACAGGAAAAATATGGTAGTTGAGAAATTCACGAAAACTAAATGACAAAATTCTCAAAACTGTCGAATCACGGAACCCTAGGTAGGCGAGTCTAACTCGCACTTGAGCGCTTTTTTTTTTGGAATTTTGTACCACTTCTAAAACATCGATCCTTAGGCTTGTTTACATGAGAAGAGTACAAAGTCAAGTGCAAGGATTTAAAAGTACCTTACATTAACAGCAAAATGTAAAAAGTTTCAAGATAGTCCTAAAATGTTTTGCTGAAGATGTAGATGGTTAAAAGTCAATAGCGACAAAAGAAGACTTGAAAGAAAAGTTACTAAATTACCCGTCCAAGACAATTAGGCCGATGGGCCAACCAACAATCGCCTCTATCAAAACCGAATAAACTCTGCCATTGGCCTAATTATGTTAGACGGGTAGTACGACATTATTATCATCATCCGTCAATAAAACCCGTAACTTGCACTAAATAAATAAACCTTGCTGAACGTGCTTTATCAAAAGGATCTCTGACACAAATACGCGGTAAGCAACTAGTGAGTGCTTTTCACTTCCTAGTTCATTATAGAGCGTGCAAATCAATCTCATTCAATAAGATAAAGGGTTATTTACTCGTATATCAAACCAAGGCTGTTGAAACTTGGAAAAATCATACATCGTGCATTATATTAATTAGAGCCAGGACAATAACGACCACCAGAATGTGTTTTGCAGCGTTCTCAATGTAGCTGTATGATGTCAGGACACCAAGGCTCTACAATAAACGATCCGTAGCATTACATCATTGTCCATCGTGTACTGGACATTAGTTTCTATATTTATGATGCATCTGTTTAAGCGATAACATTATAATCAAAAGTCTCGATTCACACATACTCGTTCCAGAAGCGGGCCCAGGGTGGTCTAGACATGGATGCTTTATTTTGCGTAATAATGATTCTGATAAACTTGAAGCAAATATCTTAGGGTCAATTATTTAGGCGAAGTTAGGCTTATATGTATTGCATATACTTATAATATTATTTATTCCTTATTGCTATTTTTTCAACTTAATTGTATTATTTTATTAAATTTAGGTAACTCTAACCTTTATTATTTTATTGTGGATTTCCCCATTATTATTATTATTTATTATATAAAACTATTAGACATATATTAGAACAGCCCACAGAACATAGGTACTAAGAAGAGCCCCTCTTTCTTGTGTGTCTTCAAATATTGCAAGGATAATATCTAATACAATTAGGTAACATATTACTTTTTAATAGTGTTTACTTGATGACTATTTAATAAAAAATATATTAAATTCACATCTTTATATGCTATTACATATATATTGTTGTGTTAGACTGGGTGTGCACATGATATAGTGTGTATTTGACTGTCTTGTTTGGTGAATTTTGCGTTTAGGCACTAAGGCAGTATAGTATAATGTTACAATAATTATTATAGGTATATATGAATTCTAGGTATTAAAGAGCTGATTGTAAGAATATATAGCTTAGCTATATTTACTTGCATCTATTTCCAGAAATCCTCGAATAACCATAAAAAATATATATCCCCCTTATCTCCACAACTGGTAGAACGAAAAATATTTAAAAAATCATGGTAATATATGCATACGTAAAGATTACAGGAAAAATATAGCGGTTGAGAAATTCACGAAAACAAAATGCCAAAATAAAATTTTCTGTTCCCAAGACTGTTGAATTACGGAACCCTAGGTAAGCGAGTCTGACTTGCACTTGACAGGTTTTTTCTAAAAAGGTTTTATTGGAACGAAGTTCCTCATCGCACTTTACACTCCAGACACTTGGTGAATTAGAGCTAGGCTGAAAAAATGTAAGACTTTGACCGTCACGACACTTTTGCTATATTATGTTAGAACTTCATTCCAACCGGGTGTCCCCGCGATACCTCTTATTTATTATTTTTCGATCCAAGTGCTCGTAAAGGCCCACTTTTTATGCATCAAAACCGAACAAAAAGTCGATTATTTTGCCCTAGGGCTTTATTATTATTATTTTTTTAATTTATTTAGGTACAATGGTTGGCTAACCTGCAGCCTTTCCTGTGTACCATAAATGTTATACTTTTTTTCCACTGTTTAACGGCTCTGGATACAGTCCTTTTGAGACAATCATAAGTTAAAGTTCACAAGATTATATTTGTTTTATTTCCTCACACTATGCATTGAAAAACGTAGTATGATACACGGGCGTAAGAGCAATAAATGACTCGGTTACGTTTAAAACACTCGCTACGCTCGTGTTATAAATCGTCCTCGTAATTTATTCCTTTTCGCCCTTGTAGCATAAACTACTATTATTTTTCAATCACGTCAATCTCGTGACGTATTATCTAACCGTTTTCTCTAAAAGAAGAATGATGAGATCCTTCGTCCAATGAACATGTTTCCATATAAGAGCATGCTCCTTGGTCGACCTCTTCCTAGTGTTCATTGATATCATACTAACTATAAGCTCTAACGGTATTTCAAGTGCTCGGCATGCTATTCAGAACTTGTTTAAAAACAAAACATCTTGTAGTCTTAGACAAACGCTAGATGAAGCCCGCGACTAGTCCGCGTCGATTTGGGGTAAGTATAAACAGCCCGTTGTATCAGTTGAAAACGCATTTTCGATACAAAAGTTTACGCCCCGTTTCACCCCCTTATGGGGTAAATATTGACAAATCTTCTCTTAGTGCAGCCAGTGGCGTATTTTAAGATTCGGCGCCCTACGTTTCATACGACTTTGTAACTCGCGTAATAAATGCCGTGTGATGATAACTGCTAAGCGAAACTCCGTAAAAGAGATGTAAAACATGTTATGAATCCGAGCAAAAGGTTCTTATTTTAAAATCTCGATGCGTTTCTGTACAAAGAGATTCTCAAAATCACCCGCTTTCGGCCCTCGCAAATTATCGCATATGCCTGAATTGCCATCCTGGGCCTGTAAGGTTTGCCGCCCCATAAATGAACGAGAAAAAAGGAAAAATATTTCAATAATTAAATTAAATTAAACCCAGCAGTGTGTTGATTTAGACTGAGAATGATGATAATGAAAAACTCAAAAGGCCATACAAATGTATAAACACGATTTATTCAATATTTTTTTTTTTCGAAGGATCATTTTTTAAAATAAAAATATAACGTCAAAAAGCAATATAAATTAAAAGATAATGATTGATTATGAAAGCGCCTAAAGCTGAACGTGAGGTGCGGCTTGCGCCGCCCCTCGCAGCCTGCCGCCCCGGGCCATGGCCCTTTTGGCCCTAGGGAAAATACGCCACTGAGTGCAGCTCTGCACCGCTTAAGGAACATATAATTCAAAATTTCGTGTTTCTATCGTCAGGCTGTGCATTGTCTGTCAGTAAGTCACGGAACTATTTTATATAAGTACTAGCTTTTGCCCGCGGCATCGCTCGCGTGGTAGTGTCTTTAGATTTTTGAGTAGTATCGACAGTTGTCGGCTTGGCGGCTATTTTAACAAGACCCCTTATACTCGTAGCTATATGTTGACCAGGGTCACTACGGTGATAATAAAGAAAACCGCATCCAAATCCGTTGAGTGGCTCTCGAGTTAAAAAGGAACATACTAAAAATTCAAAAAAAATTTGTTTTGGCCTCAGTAAGTACAATACTAATAACATTAATAGTTCTGTGCTAATAACCCATTTCTTTAAAAATTTCGCAATAATATTCAATGTACAGACACAACTTTTTCACTACTTTACGATGACAATAAATTGTACACGTCGCTACCTACATCGATGAAAAGAATGTTAGATTGTTTGAAACACGTTTGGAATTTGAGATGAAACGATCCATATTAGTTATCTAATACGTAGAACACGGGATTCCATCTCAGCTTAGTAAGTGCAGTTTAAAACAATATCAATTTACAGTTGGCGTCATGAGAGCATCACTAAACTGCAAGACGATGCAATACAATAACGTGCTCGTTCAACGCTCTATTTGCATGTCAACTCAATAGAATCTGATGATGATGAGTCATTGAAGTAAAATAAGCAGTCATCATGGTTAAGGCGTATGACCACGCTAAATAAGCAACTCGATGTGTGTCGGTACAAATATCAACGGAAACGACATTGAAATAATGTTCATTTCAGCGTGCCTTGAAAAGTGGCTGTTACGACAACCACTGCGTCTCCGGCTAGCGCAAAATAGGAGAAAATAATACTTTTCACATGGACGCCATGAACGGAAAAATAATTTCGAACTTAAATTTTTTAGATCTAAAAATTTCCTATAATTTGGTGGAATAATAATTAAAATCGCTTTAGGTGTTTGGAAGAAGTAAGAGAATTCTTGTGTTAATCATGTGAAACTTTCGATGACTTTCGATTTTTTTGTCAAAATTTACAATAGAAAAACTGTTTATGAAACTTAAAATTAATTTTTGACTCTATATCATATATTTTTATGAAAGTTTTTGGACCACCCGTGTGGGAGGAGTAGGCCTTCAAAGACAGGTCCAAATTGCAGTTGGCGTATCCATTCGCCTTAAACTACAAATATTTGTTAGAGGTTTGTGGATATTATGAGACCGGCAAGTATTCAAATTTTGTTTTTCTTGATCTACATTCTACATCATCAAGACATGGCGTTTATTATTCCTTTTCATTAATTAAAAATGTATTACTTTTGTACAAAATTTAAGCAATAATTACTGCCATAATTTAACCTGCAGTATTTGTAGCCAAAAGTACAGTTAAAACATAGTTAAAAATATAGCTATCAGCTAGTTAAAACTTACTCCAGTGAATTATAGTTAAATTAGCATAACAAAAACACTTTAAAATTGTATAAAACATTTGTAGCTACAACTCTTCAAAAGTAATCAAAGTAACACATTTGTTGTTATAATATCGTCAATTTGACCAAGTTTCAGTTTGATTCTTTGCATGCTTCATTAATTAAATGGGACCTTAGTAGTAGTGAAGAGCGTGGCAAAACATCGTGTCACGCTCCTCGCACTTGAGATTCAACTAAGTTGCGTCGCGCGCCATTGAATATTATACTACGGGGCCTGGTAGAGACTTGGCAAAAATATATTTTCTTATTGATTTTGTTGGACTAAGAAAGTGGTAAATATTTTGTATAAATTAGCCCCCCGATTGTGTCTTTAGGGGTCTCTGAGCCCCCAAGCCCCTATGAGTCAGCGCCACTGTACTGTCGTCACTGCGCAGCTCCTATAAGTCGCAACGTAATAACCTGACCCTGAAACCTCTTTGGTAACAGTGAAAACCCCATCTAAATTAGTTCGGTGGTTCTGTAGGCAAATAGACAGACGTACTGTATAGTATAGGTATCTGTATAGAGAAGAAGACTCGTTTTTACTAACTCAAGATACCGGCTGAGAATACATGATTGTTTGAACTTGTTTTTGTGATCCGGGAATTATATTACCGAAACATCTGTTGCAGCTTTTGCTGTTGACCGTCGATGACCTAATTGGCCGCATTAAGGCGAGGGTATCCAGAGAAATCTGTTCTGCCCCAACGCTTTCATTTCACACATGTCTATCCTGCGGGTCTACCGCGTAATTCTCATTTTCATCAACATCAACTTGAGATTGAAATTTGACGTGCGTGCGACGACGCCCGCCTAACATGCCATCTCTTTTGCACGCGTTGAATTTCGCATGCATTTGCTTGAAGTTGATACAAATGAGAATTACGCGGTTTCCCTGCTCAGTGGAAATCTCGCATTTTCAAGGTGTTTTTATTTATTATTTTGGAACTGGAGAGATGTTGTTTTTCATATGACGGCCGTTTTATATCACATTTTATACGACATTTTTAGGGTTACGTTGTTCCTAAAAGGTACAAAAGGAAACTTTATGGTGAGACTCCGTTGTCCGTCCGTCCGTCCGAATGTCACAGCCTGATAACTTTAGCACCGTTAAAGATAAAGACATGAAATTTGGCACAAAAATAGCATTAATTTGCCCACATATCACGGTGTGAAAAAAATTTGATATTGTTCAAAATATTTCCAAAACAAAAATAAGAAAAATAAAAAATGTTATCCGAAAAATACAATATGGGTATCACTTGTAGATATTAAAAGGCTGTTTGGTAATTTGTGTTTACGTAAATATTACAGGAAAAATAAAGCGGCCCAGAAGTTCACGAAAAAAAAATGACAAAATTATATTTATCATCCACAATACGGAACCCTAAGTAGGTGAGCCTGACTCGCAATTGGCCGGTTTTTTTTTAGTATAGGTTGTTCTGTCTAAAACCTAATGATATTTAGTTCATAGTTTAGGCCTATCTTTGCGATTTTATTGGATGAAATATTAATAGTATTATTTTGATACTTTTAATTAACGCTGGCAACCCCTTCCCACCACCCGATCGATTAAAAATTTTTTTTGGGTGCACAGGGAGTACAGCGCAAATGTTTGAAAAAAAAAAGTCGCTGAGCCCACATTTTTTTTCATTTTTTTCCCCACCCCACTACACCCGCGCCCACCGCTCGCAGCCTGCCAGCACGAAGATTATCGGAAAAGGTTGTTCAGGGAAGTAGCTAACGGAGTTTCAATACAGCTGAAGCCACATGACCGATTTGGTCGCTAACTCTCCGTCTATAAGATCAAAGAGTGAAATATGACATATGTATTTTTTCAAAGTTGTACTATCACAATTTCACGGTTTAAAATTTATTTGAAAAGCGAAAAGATCTGGGGAACACCGCCTTAATATCGCATTAGTGAAAACTGGCCAACCAGGTCTACTTGCGTTTTCAGGATCCACTATTGTGGTACAGTACTCCCGAATACAGAACATTAAATCAAATTTGGGCAGGTGCGAGTCATACTCGCGCACAAAGAGTTCCGTACCACCACACAACACGGGTTTGGAACCCTAAAAATATTATGGTAAATAACAACAATATAGATGCAAGTGCGACATTAAAGCGACAAAAACAAGACGCTAAAATGGTAGCACCTGGCAAACAATTCGGAATCCCAACTATATTTTTTCTGTAATCTTTACGTAATCACCTATTACCATGATTTTTTTTCATAATATTCGGTCCTCTTGTTTTGGAGATAAGGGGGGGGGACATGATACGTTAAAACGTAACGACAGACAATAGGGTCGCATTTGGCACCCTTTGGGTGTACGGAACCCTAAAAATAAACAAGTCAATCCAACTACATAGTTGTAATTATCGGAAGCCCTTAACTTTTTGTCCAGAGTGAATAAGGCATTTCCATTGATTTGTCACATAACATTTCTTTGAGCGACAGTATCGAATGATGCCATAATAAAGGTTGGTTTTTATTGCATGAGGAGTTTTGTTTTTTGGCTAAGATAGATCATTTTTCAAAAAACTATGAATACAGTTTTTGTTTTCTCTAAAATCGGCAAATTGCTCCATTTCTTATAGTTTAGAAACACTTTCCCCATACTGACTCATCTCAACGCGGTATCCTGTACATGTTTATGTACCTATTTAGTTAATACATTTATGTTTAGATGATTATTTTAGTATTTATTTCCCGAATATCTTCCACCCAAAGATTGTCAGGAAGAAACTACTCCATTATTGTTGCCTAAATATTCTCACCTTTTTATTGTCTTTTTCTTATGTTTTTTTGTGCACAAAAAGGAGTATTTATCTTCAAAAGTAATGGATCAGCAATTATTAAAATAATTATGCTTACTTATAGAAAATTATACAATGTTTATAGAAAAAAAGAGGAATAATATTTTTTTTTTATAAATTACGGAATAAATAAATATATTTATAATTCCAGAATTAATGTAGGTACATAGCGCAGCTATAAAATATGCAATTTTTAGAGTTCCGTAGTAACTTAATTATGGTGAGACTCCGTTGTCCGTCCATTATGTCACAGCCTCATAACTTTTGTACCATTAAAGATAAAGACTTGAAATTTGGCAAAAAATATAAGCATTAATTTACCCGCATATTATAGTGTAATAAAATAACAAATAAAAATGAAAAATAAATTCTAAATATTGCCTTGAAAAGAAAAAAAAAACGCCATCTTGTCGCGTCCACCATATTGAATTTAGAATGACGTCAGCATCACTTAGCTTATGTCACCATTGTCAACAAAACCAAAATTTTGCGTGCAAAATTTTAGGTCAATGTTTTTGGGGAAACGGTTTAAAATTCAGAATTCAGTTGCAACACTTGACGCGGACATACTAACTAATAAATTACTCGTAACATACAAACTGACAAGTGAACTTAAATAAAAGCTTGTAAAATATGTATTCATATGAAATTTCTCATCCTGGATTGTAAGATAATAAGGTATTATAGTAATTATTACAAGAGAATATCAATTCAGCCCCCAATATTCAAAATGCCGCGCGTAAGTGCGCCTGTAGCGTGTAGCTTGACTTCCTGGCATGGCAGGCGTGGGCGGCCACCACACGGTCATAGCTTCCGGCCAACGTTCTCGCCAAGAATACAAAGTTTCTTTAACCCAGTTTTCACTAGGTTTTCATCAAGGAACTTCTACCCTGAAGTTTCTTGGCTTTCATTTAGGCCATGACAGACTTCAAGTGTCACCTGCCGTGTGGCACATGTTTCCACCTTTAGCCGCGCCCTCTGTGTCTCTCCAAACGTAAATAACTATACGGTGCGCTACACTAATGTAAACAATGTTAGTTGTAACAACCTGGCCGATAGATGAGAACATAAATTATTTTTAAAATCCAAGGAATTAAAAATGTAACAAAACATTATAGTTTTGTTTTATCGCTAACCAGATGTTTGAATATTAGGCGTATACGAGTCTTGTAAATTATCATCGATGCGTGTTACAGCAACGATGCGATTATAGAATGCATGAGTCATTAGTTGCAATTCAAGGAACAAGTTGGATAAACAATCATTCTGTGTTTCAATGTTCTGTGTCCTACAGGCGATAACGGCCATTCGCACATCCCGCGGAGCCCGCTTTCCTCCCTCACACCCTCGTGGCTAGGTACCACTGACCGCGACGAGTGCATCTCTATCTAAAACATATCTAATGATCCCATTCTGATATTTCAGAACTGATCACATGTTTGGCCAGATTTGTTCAATTTGCTTACGTTCACATCAGAGGAAAGCGCATGCAGGTGTTTAGAGAATACAGTTCAGAAATTAGAAACTTCAGTCAGGTTCGCCTTTCAGGTGCATTCTGAATTTGTAAATTCTGATGCAATTCTCAAAATGTTTACTTGATAGGTATGTACTTAGTTTAGGTCGCTACTAGCGCAAGCGGTTTTTTGTGAAATAAATACAAGGTGACTTTTCGATCATCGTCCAAATTCATACTGGAGTCTTGGTAAGTGACCAGCATCATGAATCGATAACAATTTCTGTGAAATTTGTATGATGAAATTTCGACTTCTCATAGTAATTCACTCCCAGTCCTGAGTGAATCACTATGGGAAGTCGAAATTAAATTTTATGAATTTTACAAAAATTGTTATTGGTTCATGATGCTGATCACTTACCAAGGCTCAAGTATGAATTTGGACGATGTTCACAAATTCACCTTGTATATGTATGTATGTAAACATGAATAAGTACAAATAACGTTTTAGTAAATAGAAGTAAATACTAATGATTGTGCGAGTCTGCGTCATTTCTATTTATAGGAATTACTTGTAGCTGTATCTGTGTCAAAAATCGAAAAATGGAACAGTGGATGAGATTTACGAGCCGTTTGACGGACCCCGTGACCCGTCTGAGCGTCGTAAACGCGCTCCCGATACGAACCGCGCCGCGGTGCCGCGTTATGTACTTTACTACCAACTTGCCTCGGCGAAATACGTTATTATATTATACGTTATTATATATATTATATTTTTGCTATTTCATATCGAGATGAAACATTTTCAAAGAGGATGTCCTGCAAACATTAAATTACAGGGCACTTTCAACTCTATAGTTTCCCTAGCAGCTAGCAGTCCCTAATGCCATCAATCAACTAGGAAACCCTACTTCTTGAATGTAGAAACGTGGGCACAGACAGAGAGGATGATCGTTGTCCGCATTATCAAGCGGAAGAGAGGGCAGCAGCCGCACGCCCGTGCCCGGTTTACACGAGCCAGCGTGCAGGACCGAGCACTGTCAGCGACCCGCACTAAATATAGCCCGGCAGTATACACGCATTCAACTGGCTTTTGTTGCCGCACTGAAACTATTGACCTATTTCACTTTACTGGAAGTAAGCAATAACTTTCAGTGCAACGTTCGCGGCTATAAAACCTAGTAGATGCAAACCGCGAGATGCGATTGCGGGACCACTGTTCGCTTCTGTGTGCGGCTTGTGCACGCTTGTTGAATGTGTCTGATTCATTTGAACAGATGTCGAGCTAATGCAACCCCTGATGCACAGCTGAAAAGGGTTAATGTTGCATTGTTTAAAACAAAAATTATTGCTTTTTTATAAATTGACTTTTGTAGCTTTTCTAAAGATAGAATAGAGAGAGATTTGCTATATCTTGAGCTTGACAATCTATACAAACCTTCAGCTACTGTGCTAAAATATAAAAAAATATTCTTAACTAAGTAAATAAGATCGGTTTGTAAGTTACGGAAATGGTGATGATAACATACATTTTATCATGACTTATTTTTTTTCCTTGTTACTGTCAAGATTTTATTTATTTATTACTGTGCTTGATGCTGTGGTCCAGTTTACTTGTCACCTAGCCAAATTGATAACAGAACATACCTACTTCGTTGTAGCTTCAGAAAGGAGCTAAGTTTGGGTGTAAGAGTTTTTATACATCCGTTTATATGATGTGTGAGGTGATATAACTCTTCATTGGCTCTCTCTAAGGTCCAATTTGCAAAAACAAAATTCAGGATTTTTGCCTCCATGGTGAGCACCGTTTTCACTCGAACTCCCATACTAGCGCAGTCCTTATTTATTGTTATATGCCTAAATTCTAAATTTGTGTAACCTATCCCATACAATATCCATGACCTGAACCTAAAATATTTACCAAAATCAAATACATACCAAAGTTACAAGTGTATAAAAGTTCTGGATTTTATACACCTATTTTATACACCTATTTTATACACCTATTTTGATGAATGTATGTGTACTGAAATTTCGTAGAAGCGTTATAATTACTTATACTTATAACTATTTACAAACAACATAATTTTAGGTTTAGGTCACCACAGCTTAGACCAAGTGTAATATGTGGATAAGTACAAGTGTTTTTTAAAACAATGCTTTAATTTTAGTTTTAGTGCTGTCTAAAAAAATTTTGCCAACGTAATTTAGCTTGAT
Source organism: Ypsolopha sequella (assembly GCA_934047225.1). NCBI lineage: Eukaryota > Metazoa > Arthropoda > Insecta > Lepidoptera > Ypsolophidae > Ypsolopha > Ypsolopha sequella. The sequence goes on from OW203992.1 coordinate 14,222,199, forward strand.
TAGCTTCTGTTACTAACCCTTAAGAATTATTTCGCAATGAAGATAATGTAGTTTTGACAGCACTAAAACTAAAATTAAAGCCTTCAGAATCGGCTTTATGTATACGTAAAGCTGCTATGATTTACGGCTTTTAATATTAGGTCTGTACCTATGAAATTGCCGTTTTCTATGGAGAATTTAAAGGAAACTGAATTTTCAGTACTAACATTTTTGCATTTTTTTTAGAAATGACAAATCCAAATTATGTAATTTCAAATGTGTATGAATGAGACGACATAAGCTCATAGCAGCATTAATTTAATTTTTTTAAGTGTCAGCTGTAAAAGATTATTACGAATCTTATCATGGAAATGGATGGTTTTTGGGACGAACTGTTTTTGATTTTTTTTTTAATTTAACTGAAAATAAGCACAAGATGTAAAACCTTGAAATCAACTTTCAAACAAAAAACAAATAATAGAAATAGCTTAATTTAATTACGGAAATTATGAACTCATGAATCTGTAAGAAAATTTCAGCAATTTCATATTATATAGGTATAAAGACATTGGTAACGCCGTAAATACATTTTTAAAATCAATAAATTTATTCATGTACTGTAACCGCAAGATACTTAGCAATAGATAGATGATCATAACATGGTGATACCATCGATCGGTAGGACACTGGCTGTCATGCGGACAAGGCAACTTAGTTTGGCAGTTGGCAGACAGGTAACATCCATGCAGATACCTACACTTAGCAGATGAATGCTCGTTCCCTTTCTCTGATTATAATTTAATTATGTTTGTTTAAATATGTCTGTTGATCTGTTGAGTGTATGCAAAAAAGTTTTTGGTGCGAAAATAAATTATGTCTTATGTCTTATACAATAAATATTCGCAGAAGCGTGTAAGTATCTCAAAGAGGAATTAAAGGGTGATGTGCTATTTTTTAAAGTATGACAGACATGGCTCGGTTCATGTTCGCGCTGATAAGTTATCGTGGGAGTAATTATAAATTATTTCGGCAACAATTGCAAAAATTGTGTTAACTTAACGACAAGTTGATAATAGTTTCCTGTCACAGAGATAAGTCGCGAGTACTTGTTCCGACCTAGTTGGACCAGCCAGAGCTTTGTTAATGGACGTACATTTTGATTTTGACCTACTTAATTATGTGTGTAGTTTTAATTGATATAACGGCTTCGTTCTACATTCAAGATATGTCCACAAACACAATTTTAAAATGTATAGGAACTTCAGCGTGTTATGCACGGGAAATAGCCAGATACCGACCAACCCCTATTCTTTGAGCTGCAAATTATAATACTATATTATGTATTATCAAATTATCATCATCCATCCATCAGCCTAGTTCGTCCACTGCTGGACATAAGCCTTTCCAGGACTTTGCCACTCCCGGCGGTCATCCTGGAAGAATTGCCCATACTCACACACGCTGGGCAGGCGGGTTGGTGAGCGCGGTGTCGGAACCCTCGCACCAGTGACACCGCTGCCCGTCACCAGTCTGTTCCATATAAGGCCCGGCTATTAGGGATGGATATACCGCCATCCATCGGTCCCAGGCATGGTGGGCCTCCTGGTTTTTTGCCTGTGAGCTGTCCTCTTACTCTCCCCCGAATTACTTCGAGGGGGGTCTCCAAGTAACATGGTGGTACCTCCACAGTCGGGCCCGGCAACAGTTCTACCACCTGATGAAATTATCATAGACGTAGAAAAAAAGCCGGACGGAGTAGCCGCTAACTAAAGCATTTACTATGGATCATACGGACTTCCTATGATGTGAATGTCTGTATAATATCTGTTCCCTACCCTACCATACACACACACACTTACTTTTACTCTGACATCCTACGCCGCTTACTTTTCAATATTACTATTTTTCTGTATATAAATGTATGTATTTTTTCCTCTTGGTCTATGAAGTTAGTTTTAAATGTATTATTGTAGAAAATGTAAAACCGTAATTGGCATAAGTTTTGATGTTATTAGCTACTATTATAAATGTTTAAGGCTGTGGTTTTTGTAATAACAATAAAATAAAATAAAATAAATAAATAAATAAATATTTATAATATACTTGAGTCAGAGGGTTAAACTTCGGATACGGGACTTTTGAATATTACAGGTAGGTATGTATTTTTTTTGGGTTAAATGACCCTTTTCTTATGTATTTTTGAAATAGCAAAAGTTAGAAAATGCACCCATTTTGAGTAATTTTGAGGTTAAGTAACTTTTTATGGTTCCGAAGTACCTAAAAGGTACAAAAGGAACCTTCATGGTGAGACACCGTTGTCCGTCCGTCCGTATGTCACAGCCTCATAACTTTAGCACTGTTTTATCTTTAGGGACTTGAAATTTGGCACAAAAATAGCATTCATTTGCCCACATATCACGGTGCAAAAAATATATGAAAATATTGAAATTGTTAAAAATTTTTCCAAAACAACAGTGAGAAAAATGAAAAATATTATCCTAAAAAAAGCATTTTGAGTATCAAATTGTAGATATTAAAAAGCTGATTGTAAAAATATATACTTTTACTATACAAGGTGAATTTTTGATCATCGTCCAAATTCATACTGGAGGCTTGATAAGTGATCAGTATCTTGGATCAGTAACAATTTTTGTGAAATCGTAATATGAAATTTCGGCTTCCCATATAAATTCAATTCCACTCCCGAGTGAATCACTATGGGGAGTCGAAATTTCATTTTACGAATTTCACCAAAATTGTTATTGATCCATGATACTGATCACTTACCAAGCCACCAATATGAATTTGGACGATGATCAAAAATTCACCTTGTATCTACTGGCACTGGTTTCGAGAAATCTTTAAAAAACCACTAAAATAGTATCTATGCTCCCCCTTACCTCCGAAACTGCAGGACCGAAAAATATGGGAAAAAAGGTCTATTCTAGATCATAACTGGCCAATTACAGAAAAACTATAGCGATTTAAAAACAGTTTAGCACAAATGAGAAATACAAAAAAAATATGTCAAATAAATAAAAAAAATATTTCATAAAAATACAATACGGATATCAAATTGTAGGTATTAAAGAGCTGATTGTGAAAATCTATAGTTTGGCTATATTTAGTTGCATCTATTTCAAGAAATCCTTGAAAAACCACAAAAATGTATCCCTTATCTCCAAAACTGGTGGACCGAAAAATATGAAAAATATCATGGTAATAAAGCCAATTCTGAAGGCTTCTTTAGTTTTAGTGCTGTGAAAAACTAAATTTTCTTCAATGCAAAACATTCCTTAAGTGTTAATTTAGAAGCTAAATTACTATGGGAAATTTGAAGTTTTGACAGCACTAAAACTAAAATTAAGGCCTTCAGAATTGGCTTTAATATCTGTTTATGTAAAGATTACAGGAAAAATATCTCTTCGCCCTTGCGTAATAAAACACAGGTACCCATGTAAGCCGTAGCGGCTGAGGTCGGGGTGCTCTATACTCGTATTAAATCATAACAAATTATAACCAAATTTGCTACAAATAAAAATATAATAAAGGTCTAATAAATAGAAACCACAAATAAAACTAAAAATCAGATGTTCTCCTGCTAAAGCCAACTCCGCTCCGCTTCTGACCCACTGCGGCCCAGCTTTCTGTGTGCCGAAGCCTTTACGGCTGACCGCTTGAAAGTGCTACCTGAAAGTTTTCTTTCCGTATGGCTTGGATTTAGTTTTTATTGTCTTTTTAAAGAAATTTCCTCGCGGCTGGTTGACGTTCAGGGGGACCCAAGAGCTGGCGCATACTTTGTACAACGTCTTAGTTTGGCAATCCAAAGAGGAAATGCTGCCAGCATTCTGGGAACCCTGCCACAAGACGGCAGCGATCTGGCAAATATTTTCTACTTAGTTTAATTTTACTTTAGGAGACATTTTAGCTTTATAGGTAAATTTGTAAGGTTTAATTTTAGTTTTATTTCATGTTTCATGTTTCTGTTTTTATTTAAATTGACGTAAGTAACGTAAGATTTTCGTGATAACAGTTTAAAAATTATCTACTATCATAATAATAAATAATGGTATCGATTCAGCATAATACATCTTAACTTATTTGACAGGACTAACCTTATTTTAAGCGTCCTGTCTTTTTCTATCTTTATCGAAAAGACAAGGACAGAAAGCTTAAATTTAGTTTAGTCCTGTCAAATAAATTAAGATGTGCTTCACCGAATCGGTACCAATGTTAACCGGCAGAATTTCTTTAGCCAACGGATCACGATTGTACGAAACTTGAGTGGTCTACGGTACCAGAAATCGATTGTAAATCAATCGTTATAGAAAATCAATAATTCTACTGGTTAAGTAAGCAATTAGTATTATTATATTATGTATAAATAAAAACAAATATATTTTGACTTTAATAATAACAACCAACTTATGAATAGTTGCGAACAGACTACTGAAATAACAAAAGTTACTAAATCTAAATCCATATTAATAATAATTAATAATAAAGTAGGAAAAGGTCATGTCTGTATGTCTGTACATTGAATATTTTCGTGAAATTTTACACGAAATGTTTTATTAGTATTGTACTCGTACTGAGACCAAAACGAAAATTTTTACAATTTTTGACTGTCTGTTCCGGTTTAACTCGAGAACCACTGAACGGATTTGTATGCGGTTTCCTTTATTACCATTGTAGTGAATGGGGTGTTGAAAAAAATAACCACCAAGCCAAAAACTGTTGATAATAGTTTTTATCGCAATAAGAGAAAAATTTAAAAACTTAGACGAGCGGGGTCGCGGGCAACAGCTAGTTAAAAATAAAACCAAATCATTGAAGTTTATTTAAGAACGTCTTGACTAGTAAAATGTCGGTCTTTATTTATCTGATTTGCTCGGGGTCACGTTTATCGGTGTAACCTTTTACTAAAAGTTGAATATTTCGATGATGAAGTGTACTTACTCTAGTTAAAACAAAGAGTTTATCCAAGAACATCGTAAATAGTAAAATATCGGTCTTTATTTATCTGATTCGCTCGGGGTCACGCTTATCAGTGTAACCCTTTACTAAAAGTTGAATATTTCGATGATGACGTGTACTTAATCTATTTAAAACACAGAGTTTATCAAAGAATATCTTGACGAGTAAAATATCGGTCTTTATTTATCTGATTCGCTCGGGGTAATGTTATTCGGTGTACAAAAAAATTCTGGTTCCGTTAACCTGAATATAGCTCATTTAAACAGAAAACATTGTACTATATGTGACGTCTATATTTATTGTTCAGTTTACTTGAACAATCTAATGTAGACAATAATTCAAGTAAATATAACATAATTCTATTTTTGTTAACAAGGTTTTTTTTACAAAACGATCTGGTAGAATTGTAAAAATATTTTTTCTCCGTGTAACCTTTTACTAAAAGTTGAATATTTCGATGATGATGTGTACTTATTTTAGTTAAAACACAGAGTTTAAAAGAACATCTTGACTAGTAACATATCGGTCTTTATTTATCTGATACGCTTGGAGTAACCTTTTACGTAAAGTTGAATATTTCGATGATGATGTGTGCTTACTCTAGTTAAAACACAGAGTTTATCAACGAACATCTTGACTAAAATATCGGTCTTTATTTATCTGATTCGCTCGGGGTCACGCTTATCGGTGTAACCTTTTACTAAAAGTTGAATATTTCGATTATGATGTGTGCTTACTCCAGTTTAAACACATAATTTATCTAAGAACATCTTGACTAGTAAAATATCGGTCTTTATTTATCTGATACGCTCAGGGTTACGTTTATCAAAAAACCTTTTACTTAAAGTTGAGTATTTCAATGATGATATGTACTTACTTACTTTAGTTAAAACACAGAGTTTATCAACGAACATCTTGACTAATAAAATATCTGTCTTTATTTATCTGATTCGCTCGGGTCATGTTTATCGGTGTAACCTTTTACTAAAAGTTGAATATTTCGATGATGATGTGTGCTTACTCTAGTTAAAACACAGAGTTTATCAACGAACATCTTGACTAATAAAATATCTGTCTTTATTTATCTGATTCGCTCGGGTCATGTTTATCGGTGTAACCTTTTACTAAAAGTTGAATATTTCGATGATGATGTGTGCTTACTCTAGTTAAAACACAGAGTTTATCAACGAACATCTTTACTAAAATATCTGTCTTTATTTATCTGATTCGCTCGGGGTCACGCTTATCGGTGTAACCTTTTACTAAAAGTTGAATATTTCGATGATGATGTGTGCTTACTCTAGTTAAAACACAGAGTTTATCAACGAACATCTTTACTAAAATATCTGTCTTTATTTATCTGATTCGCTCGGGGTCACGCTTATCGGTGTAACCTTTTACTAAAAGTTGAATATTTCGATTATGATGTGTGCTTACTCCAGTTAAAACACATAATTTATCTAAGAACATCTTGATTAGTAAAATATCGGTCTTTATTTATCTGATACGCTCGGGGTCACGTTTATCAGTAACCTTTTACTTAAAGTTGAGTATTTCAATGATGATATGTACTTACTCTAGTTAAAACACAGAGTTTATCAACGAACATCTTAACTAAAATATCGGTCTTTATTTATCTAATTCGCTCGGGATGACGCTTACCGGTGTAACCTTTTACTAAAAGTTGAATATTTCGATTATGATGTGTGCTTACTCCAGTTAAAACACATAATTTATCTAAGAACATCTTGATTAGTAAAATATCGGTCTTTATTTATCTGATACGCTCGGGGTCACGTTTATCAAAAAGCCTTTTACTTAAAGTTGAGTATTTCAATGATGATATGTACTTACTCTAGTTAAAACACAGAGTTTATCAACGAACATCTTCACTAGTAAAATACCTGTCTTTATTTATCTGATTCGCTCGGGGTCATGTTTATCGGTGTAACCTTTTACTAAAAGTTGAATATTTCGATGATGATGTGTGCTTACTCTAGTTAAAACACAGAGTTTATCAACGAACATCTTGACTAAAATATCGGTCTTTATTTATCTGATTCGCTCGGGGTCACGCTTATCGGTGTAACCTTTTACTAAAAGTTGAATATTTCGATGATGATGTGTGCTTACTATAGTTAAAATACTGAGTTTTTTGTGTCCTAAATAGTAGTATATAGGTTGTTATATAGGTAGTCCCCGTTCCTGAGTTCCTCGATGCCCTCTGTTATGTTGATGATATTGTCCTTCATACTTGTATTTATTACTAGGGCTTGCTATTCTACGTATAGTCAGATATACATCAGATACGTTGCGAGGATTTATACGTAGACGTATATACGTTACATATATATATATGTCTACGTTATACGTAGACTTAATTCTTCGTAGGGCGTAAATCGACTGACGTAAGTCTACGGTTTGAAAATGAAACTAATAGGTAGAACACGAAACAACCTTTGAACTTTAATAATAAAAGAATCGGTCAAGTGCAAGTCAGAATCGTGCGCCAAGGGTTCCGTATTTCGTCAGTTTTGAGGAAAATCAGGAAAATGGTATTTAAAATAATGACCATAACTGTTTATTATAACAAAAAAAATAAATAAATGAGTGTACGAAATAATGGAAAAAGGTTTATATCGTGGTTAAATTTAATAAGACCAATTTGTTTTTAATATTGTTTATTTTGTAACTTTCTTAACTGTTATCTCTTTTCTGTAATGTTTACGTAACTTTATCTATTTCCATTACTTTTCTCATATTTTTCGGTCTTCTAGTTTCGGAGAAAAGGCGAGAGGACATACACTTTTTGTGGTTTTTCAAAGATTTCTCTAAATCGGTGCAAGTAATAATTAGATTTTCCATAGATTATTTTAGGATTTATGGCTTATGGCTGGTATCACGACTATGGAAAAGCCAGTTGTTTTATAGCTATTGTAATATCATTGAAAATATGTTTATGCATATAGTAAACTATTGTTAAAGTTTGTCTTAACTAAAAGTTATGTCTTGGCCCTTATAATTATTTGTTAATATTTTGTTACAATTCCGGAGAATATAACCTAAACTGTAATCGGAATTTTTTTCATATTTTTTTCGGTCCACCAACAGTTTCGGTGATAAGGGAAATATACAATTTTTCTAGGTTTGTCAAAGATTACTCTTAATCTGTATACAGTAGGGCCTCGTTAATCCGGACCCACGCTTATCCGGTGATTCCTGTAATCCGGACGGGCGAGCGGGGCTTCTTCGGGCAAATTAACTTAGTTTTTTTTAACTTCATGTTAAATGTGCAGATTTCTTACACGTTTTAATGTAGTAATTATCTACATATGTAGTTTTGTATGTATGTATTGTCTGTTTTGTTTGTCTCACTTATTGTTTTTTGAATAATTAATTAAATAAACTTAAGGTTAACCATGTATTTTAATACCATTAAAATATTGCAGACCACAATCCGGACGCCTCGGTAATCCGCAAAGGGCCTGTTTTTTACCTATCCAGATTAGCGAGGCCCTACGGTAATTAATTATTATACACAATTGTATATTTTTATTATCTGTTTTGTAGTTTGTATTTTTAGGAAAGAAACTTTTTTTTTCCCTCTTTTGTTGCGGCAGTTTTTTGAACAATTTATATTCTTTTAAATATCTTATTACACCATGTGTAAAAATGTGGGAAAATTCATTCTATTTTTGTGCCAAATTTCAAATATTTATCTTTAACGGTTCAAAAGTTATAAGGCTGTGTGTGACATACGGACGGACGGACGAACGACCAAAATGTTTCATTTTATTATCTAGCTACACTAATATAACAAAAAGTTAAAGTTGTTTGTTTATTCTCCGAGGCTATCTGAAACTATCGAACCTATTAAGAAAATGGTTAAGACATACCGTTTGAACATACGCTACTTTTTTGGGAAACGCCTAGGATAAGATAGTTCCGTAGGATAGTAATAAAAGAATAAAACCTATTTTTGTGTGGATCAAATCGCAGATTAATTATCTAATAATCGCGGATAAAATGTATTTCTTTTTTTATATTAAATAATAAAAAATTGAGAGCTATCGAAGTTGTCATTTTGAAGTCATTTTAGACCATTTTTGTTATGGAGTCTATCTCAAAGACGAAAGTAGCTAGGAATTTGTAATTTATGTATATTATGTACTATCTCTTACTGAAAACGCCGATTTATAATGTGGTTTTAGGGTTATTTCCACGAATACTCAACCAAATTAATTTTGCAGTTTTGTTTCATACAATTTGGAGGTAGTGATAAGTTTGTAATTTCTGTATATTAACTTATTCAAATGGTGCGGAATCCTTAGGGCGCGAATCCTACTCGCATTGACCGGTTTTTTTAATCGTTCATTATTTTGTTATTCGTAAAATATAGCTTGAGCCCTGTGATAGCAAGACAGCGCTATACAATTTGTATTTCTAACTCTCTTTCTCATGCTCAAATATGTATAGAGCTGACAGCTGTCACAGGTCACAGGGTTCAAGCTATATTTTACAGACTGTTATTAGCTTATTTGATTGGAATAATGAAAAAAATGAAATGACCTCGTAACATGATGTATTATTATAATATTATGCCCACCATTGATTTCTACCTCTGTAATTGAGTAGATGGGTTAACTTGCTCTATGAGTACAGACGACAAAAGAAGTATCCACTTGAATAATTACCGGGTGTATCTCTGACAAAACCCGCTGCTTTTGTTTTAGGAATACAAAATAAATTAATTTCAGATTCAGAAATTGCTTTTTCATTTTGTAATGCACTCAAAAATATTTGGAGTTCCAAATCGACGTATTTCGGTCTAATCATAACTATCAGAGTTTGTTTCAAAACGGATGAACACACAAAGAATAACAAATTAAAAATTTACAATTTGATTTCTTTAGTTACCGTTTTTAGGTCACGAGGCTGAGACAATGATAAGACGATGTTGTTTCCAGTTGATATGTACGAAATAAAAACTTTGCTGATAAAAGAGCAAAGGTTAACAGTTGATTACCTAACTTTACATTTTTATTTTTATTCCTAAATATTGTAAGTACTTATCGCGTTTTTTTAAATTTCCTAAGTGCCAAAATAACTATTAAGAGGCGTCATCACACGCAAACCTCCATACAAACGCTGTCAACACATTGTGAGGTGTCTATGGAATGTTATTATAATATTTTTGGCTGAGTCCATTAACATTATCTAGATCTATGTTTAAGTTGAACTAAAAATCGTGAAATTTGATTAATATCTTAACAACAAACCCCTAAAATAAGAAGATTGAAAAAAGAAGAGAAAGGAGAATAACGATTTTTACCAAAAGTGTAGCCGAATGTGCTTTTATTGTTTATGTTATCTAGATTAATAGTAACCAAAAATAATGTTTGAAAACGACCACAGTCTTGCCAAAATGTGGTTTCTCCAGAAACAGGTTTTCAATTTTGCGCTGGCGACGAAATCGACACGATTATAATGTCCTCGCAAGTTTCATGAAGCGTGCAGCTTATAGCGAAATGAAACAGCATAACTTTTGGCCACGCCCACAACTGAGTTGGTCGCGTCTGGATCATCCATCCATCCATCAGCCTAGTTCGTCCACTGCTGGACATAAGCCTTTCCAGGTCTTTGCCACTTCCGGCGGTCATCCTGGAAAAATTGCCCATACTCACACACGCTGGGCAAGCGGGTTGGTGAGCGTGGTGCCGGAACCCTCGCACCAGTGACGCCGCTGTCAGTCACCAGTCTGTTCCATATAAGGCCCGACTATTAGGGATGGATATACCGCCATCCATCGGTCCCAGGGATGGTGGGCCTCCTGGTTTTTTGCCTGTGAGCTGTCCTCTTACTCTCTCCCGAATCACTTCGAGGGGGTCTCCAAGTAAGATGGTGGTTCCTCCACAGTCGAGCCCGGTATCAGCTCTAACACCGTCTGAATGTCTGTACTTAATATAACATTTCCCTTCACCAGTAGAATTATTGATTATCGATTACAGTTGATTTACAAGTGATTTCCAGCACGATCGTGCCTTCTGTTGCCTGCCACCTGAATATTACGTACATACATCAAGTTGGAAATATTTTAGTACCTCAGTCCACCCGCAAAGGTAGGTAGAGATCTTGCGGGAGGGAGGTTTCGGGTGCCTAGATATTTCCAACATGTTTATATAAGTAGAGAAAAGTAACCTTAGTAGAGAAAATAAAAACCGGTCAAGCGCGTGTAAGACTCGCGCCCTGAGGGTTCCGTACAATTTAAATAGGTTAGTATACTTAAATAATTTAAACAAATTAAAAACTTTACAAATTTACCCCATTACAAACTTATGAACCTACAAAATGTATGAAACAAAAATTATGAATTATGTTGGTTGACTATTCGGGGATATAACCCTAAATTACATTATAAATCGGCGTTTTCAGTATTTGTTGTTTAGATACAGCATATAGTACATAATATACAGAAATTACATATTCCTCACTACTTTGTTCTTTGAGATAGACCCCGTAACCCTTAGAATAAGGAAAATGTTTTGATCCGTAACCAAAATGGTCTAAATATTACAACTTTGACAGATTCCATTTCTTTTATTTCGAAAAAAAAAAATGTACTCTACTCAATGAGTTCTGGATGATAATACCCTACAAGGTAGGGTAAGAAAAAACATTTTTTCGGCTCTTTTTTCATGTAAGCATAAAGCCCCCCTGAAAAATAATCTTATTATATTTTCAATTCAATATTCGGTTTTGGGTCAACATTTTACATAACATATCAAAATTTTACGTCTCTATCTCATTCCATGTAAGAGTTAGAGACCCGTGACATACGGACGGACAGACAGACAGATATACGGACAACGAAGTGACATTAATAGGGTTCCTTTCGCCTTTTGGGTACAGAACCCTAACAACCTTGAAGTACCGATTGAAGCTACCTGAAGCTAAAAACTTTGAAAAACTTGATCTTATAATTCTACGAGTAACTTTGAATTATTCAGCAATGTAGTTGCAATTAATTAATCAGCAAGAACAAACCCCAATTAAATGGGTTGAGGTTTGTTCTTGCTGATTAATGTAATTATGCAAATATTGTAATTAATCAGCAAGAACATACCCCAACCTATTTAATAAATTTAAAAGTAAACGGCTTCAAGACCTGGTAGCATCATTTCCCTCGAGTGCGGCTCTTTTAAATAACAGTGTTTTAGGGATGGGCCCTCGTATTTACAATAATATACCGAAGTCAATTATAGAGATTGACAATTTACGTAGATTTAAGGTGACATTTAAAAAAATATTTGTTGACAAAGCTTATTATGACATTCAACACTTTCTTACTGACGAATTTCGGTAATATACATAAATTAACTTAAGTAATTATAAATTCAGGTTTCTGGACGTGACATTAAATGTTAAACGTTTTTTTCGTGTTTTTTTCTTTTATTAACCGACTACAGCGAAGCAAAAAGGAGTGTTATGATTTTGACCGGTATGTATGTATGTATGAATGTTCATCTGTTCCCTCATAACTTCTAAACTACTTATCATAATTTGACAAATGAGGTACCGTTGGGAGCGTCTTGATCGTCCGCTGGTTATAGGATACGTGACGTTATATTAAATTGAATATAGTGCCCTCTAAGGGCATAAACTGAACTAAAAAAAAATCTCTTTTAATTATGCCGTATTGGGTATCAAATGAAAGTTCTTAATTCGCAAATTTCAAAATATATATATATTGTTAGCTATTGCTTGCGGCTTTGCTCGCCTGCACCCGATAATTGTGAACAATTTCTATAAAATCAAGCTTCAGTCCAATCCTTCACAAAAAATATATATAATAAATACGTATGTATATGTAAAGCGGCTCTGCATATACTTTATGACAAAATTATATCACCAAAATAATTTAAATAAAAAAAGAGTTCATAAAGTAAAACCCGACTACTGTAAAATCACGCTCTAAAAAGTATGAAACAAGAAAATATACTCATCTCCAATTGTTATGTACAAACTATTCAAAACTTATCGTCTATTAAATAAACAACTTACACGTAATACATTTTAATGTATTTAATAAATATTTATAATGATTTTCAGAGGATAGTCGTGGTCGTATGCCTCCCACCCTAAAAAAAACAATACATTCGTCAGCGATCATAAGCGTTAGGGCAAAGTGGCATATGACCACGGGCGATCCTCTGAACATCACTATGAATATTTATTAAATACATTAAAATGTATTACGTGTAAGTTGTTTATTTAATAAACGATAAGTTTTGAATTGTTTGTACATAACAATTAATTGGAGATGAGTATATTTTCTTGTTTCATACTTTTTAGAGCGTGATTTACAGTAGTCGGGTTTTAGTTTTTGAACTAATTTTTTATTGGTGTATTTTGTAGCTGTGCATTTTTATATAGATTATCTTATTTTTAGGTGATAAAATTATTTGTACGCCTTACAAGGCAGAGCTGAGTTGAAGCATCCACCAATATTATTATGTAACAATTGTCTGTACCTTGGTTCCACAAATAAACACTTTTGAACTTTTTTTTAAACTAGTTTTCTAAAAAAATATGTATATATTTCTGTATGTATATGAATGTAGGCAAACATCATATCTTGGCTGCTTGATTTGCTCGGTTTGTAACGTTTTGTTTGATAGGACTAGTTTTTTTTGTTCGCCGGTTTGAGACAATTTAAGCTACCAATTAGTATACTTCCATACTACAATAAGCTAATTACAACATCAAAAACTTGTCAGTATCGCAGAAACCGATGTAACAATACCTATATATAGGTATATAACACCGCATTTCTGCGCTGTGATTGGCTCCGGTTAGATAACCAATCAGCGACTAAAATTTTTCTTTTGTTATGGGCTAGGCAAAGAGTATCTCTGCCACGCAGCCCCGGGTGCTTCCACCTTAAGGGTTAATCTGTAAATTACTGACAATTAAGCTAGGATCCTTGCCTAAGCTTAAAGGACCGAATAAACAAAAAATAATGAAGAATCCCGCGCTTCCTTTGTCTCATTTTTCATGAACTTATGATGTCGTAAATAAAGTATTATGTCCTACTGTGACATTTACGCAAGTCTGTGACAGTTCACACGTTTAAATCAAAATTAAAAAAAAATCTTTTTGACAAACAAAAGCAGGAAAGCCGTTAAAACCAAATATATTTTTTTGTGCTCAATTTGCTTATGTTAGTAGGTACCTACCTAATATTATTTTTCAATTGTGGTTTTAATTAAAATTTATTTTTGTTTCTTCAAAATTGTAATTGGTGTGTATTTTCTTGTATATATATTTTTATTTTTATTTATTGTTACGTTGTAGTTGCTTGTATATTGTGCATCACCTACCGAAATGTATGTTTAATTCTAGATGATACAGGATCAGCGCTGTGTAGACTTGTTTTACCAAGCTCACAGCATATGCTGAGTTGTCTCCTTTTTGTTACATGTATTTTTGTGTTTAATTATGTTGTGTTACTTTTATGTGTTTTTTTTAGACAAATAAACTTTTTCTATTAATTTATCTATTTAATTTCTAGTCTTGCGTAGCGCATTATAAAATTCAGCTTCGCTTCTTTTCATAAACAAGCACTCGTGTCCCAATGGTCACACTCATAGTTGCTAGGACAGCGAAATATGAACTGCTTTTGGATCGGTACATCGGATGACCGTTAATGCTCTTATATACCCAGTCTGTAAAGTTGCTGAATTTGGATAAAAGTCATAGCTGGTCAGAGGCAGCGGACTTTCCTTACATGTGAAACTCAGACAGCTTTAGAAAGCTTTTTTGTTACAAGTCATTTCTTTTTTGATTATTTTGAATGATGTTTTTGGCATTCAGTGTTGAATATTACTGTAAATATATGCATATGCAATAGTACTTAAGCATATGTATCTATATGTTGCTTGTATGTGTCTCACACACACATATACACTGCCGTAGTGCATCTTATCACCGGAACGGACATTTGATACAATGTGCAAGTTTATATTGTAAATTTATAACTTTTCGGGATATACCCACTCGTAAGTCTAGTTTAGTGAGTTGTCTTTCAGTGTGTAGAGTAAGTGGGAGAGTACCAGCAGGGATAAAAACACTAATAATAATAACATAGCTGAAATTGCCTGAAATGTAAACATTTACAGATTAATACTAAAGATAGTAGATGAGAGAATAGAGTGGATAACGCATGTAGTAAAGTAGTCGGATAAATAGTACGCTAATTACTCTACTTGTCACTAGCCAAAATGTTAAAATCGCAAAAATGCCACGATAGGTTTGAATATTTTTTCCACAGATGTGTTTGAGAGTTTAGACAGTCTCTACTGTAGTTACCAGAACAAAACGTAAAGAGCTTTTGAAAGTCTTCCACTTTGCTAAAATACTACTTTTATTATAGATATTTCATATTATATTGGCAAGTTAAGCATTTTTTTTTTGTTTCAGGCCTCAGCGCTTTCTTTCGCCAACGCGTTGATGTCTTTTTCTCGCAAAAACTCAAAGTGCGCGAAAGGGTGATCTGTTGAAAGGACGTATAGTAGCACTTACCGCATTGACCTGATCGAGGTGTTGCAGCAGGAGCGTCGCCGACACAAGATGTAGCACTAGAAGGCGCGCACGCGCCGGGCCCGACATGGCTGCGCGGCACTACTGGCGGGCGCGCGCCCTCCGAGCCCCGGCCCGGGGCGAAGCTCCGCCGCCCGCACCCACCCGCTGCGCCTTGCGGGGGTGGGGACCTAGCGCCTCCGCCGGTCTCCTCGCTCTCCTTAGTATCCCGATACTAACGGCGCGTGCGCACGGGACTCAGGCGCACGCAGCGTGCTCCGGACCATGGCGGTCCACGTTTTATGGTAAGCTCTATTTCACAGTAATACAGAAAAAGTTCTATCACATTAATTTTTTTCTGAAATACGTAGTGTTTTTCTTTTTTAATTTTCATTATTTGTGTAATAAAATAATATTTTTTCATGAAAGCTTACAACATGAAAGTTTAAATAAATCATCAGCAATAAAAGTAAATTAATTATATTATTTCTGTCATTGTGTAGGTTGGTGGTGGCGGTGTCGCCGATGCTAGGAGTGAGCACTGTAAGTACTCTGTTTCATGTCTCTAAAATTCACTCGGTTAACAATAAAAGCTCGCAACTCGATTAAACTGTATTAGACAAAAACTTCGAGAGAACAGGAATACGGGAGCGAGCGGGCGTCGCGGTGCGACGGGAGAGAGCACAGACTGGCTCGCCGCTTACACTCCTTCTTTTGCAAAAAACTTCCAAAACCCATCGAACATTTTCGGAACCACTGCATAATTTGAAACTAAGTCGATTCATCTGCTGCCGCAGTTCGAACAAAAAATAAGTTTCTAAACATTTTCGGTTAAAATTGTGATAGATATACATCTGAAAAAAATGCGTTTCTTGAAATAATTATATTTTCGTTGCAAATAAATAAAGTATTACAAATTTATTACCAATGATATGATATAGCTTGCCGACAAAGTTTATCATCGTTCGGATGTAGTGCGTCAGTGCATTGCGCAAACCGACAACGTTTATACTGTATATGTGGACACTCATAGCTAGGTACATCCTGCATAGGTAGTTCAGGCTAAAACATTATTTTTTCCAGTTTTTTTCGAAAAAATAATCATTTCTTGCTACAAGACGACCTTGTTAATCATTTTATAAACTTTGCTGTTTTCCTGAAAAACTGTGCAAACTGTAATGAACGAACACTGAACACAGACTAGACTTCTAAGGGTTGCTTTCTCAAAGGGCTCAAACAATTATGAATAACTAGCCGTTCGCCCGCGACTCCGCCTGCGTTTATTCAATCTTTGCCCCGTTTTCAGCTTTGTGATTATTTTATTAACACTCCGTATATGTATATAATGTAATGGTAATAAAGAAAACGGCATGCAAATCCGTTGAGTGGTTCTAGAGTTAAAAAGGAACATACAGACAAAAATTCTAAAAATCTTAGTTTTGGCCTCAGAACAATACTAAATAATGAAAAATATTTAAAAAAATCGCAAAGATATTCAATGTACAGATACAACTTTTTTACTGCTTTCTTATTAGTACTGGCTTTTTCCCGTAGTTTCGCTCGCGTGGAAGTGTCTTTAAGGGTCCGTATAATGTCAAATGCACAACTTCAAATGACCATTTCACTTTGTGTAACTTGGTCCATCGGTTTAATAAAAATAATATAGATAGATAGTAGACTATAGGGCCAGTCTAAACATCTTAGAAAAAAAGCAAAAGTTTCAAGTTCGCTCGATAGAAAAAAATTACGAATTTCATGTTTTTCGAGTGTTTAAAGGGCCCTCCTTAAATTATACAGCCTTGAAATTTGTATTAAAAATAAGTAACCCCGTCCAAACATCTAAATAATTTCATCTAGAAGCCCAGTTATTAAATAAAAACGCAATTTATCGTGAGCGCGTGTTTCTTGGTGGTCGTAGCTGAGCGGCTTGGCGGTTATTTTATCAAATAAAATGTATGCATATTATGGAAGTGACTTTTTCATAAGCGTTGTTTCAATAGTTTTTCTATGGAAGTTAATCGTGGAATTATATGTTTTTATTGTGAAATCCATCGCTATGAATACTCTAATTATTATTAGAGTACATTACAAACTTGAAATCAATCAAAAACAACTACTGAATCGTGGAAGTATAATAAGTAGAGCCAGTGCCATAGCTATTTATGATTTTTATCATTCAAGTATAAAATTAAATTATTTTGGACAAGTTACAAGATAAAACCCCTGTCAGAGCTTATTTAAAAAAAATGATTTTCGTTTATATGAGCATGTAGTAAATAAATGCATAAAAATATTTATGTAAATGATTATTACTTGTACACACCTTGTCCATTATCATATCTCAATTAACTAGACTGAATTGTATACTACAGAACAGCTTCAAAACGCACACGCGGCAATAGGTCAAATATCAAGTTGGAAACCAAAGCCTCGGCAGTAGGTAGGTACATACTCGAACATCGATAAGAAATTATCCGACCTCCTTATTATATCCACTTGTTCGTTTGTATTTTAATTATATGCGTACATTATGAGTATGTAGGTAGGTAGAATCGGGGAACATTGCTACGGCAATAAGAGCGAAAACGGAATTAAGGGGGGCTTATCCCAATTTTGTCTGTTTTCAAACTCATTTTAAAGCATCAAATAGTTATTTTAAAAATCTGAAAAAAATATATATTTCAGATACATCTTTTCTGCAGGTTTTTTTGTGGTTCAATTTGCGAGACGTTACACTTTGCTCGATCGAAAAAAAATCCGAAACTTTGTCGATTTTTAAGATTTTTTTCGTTTTATGTAACGTGTACTTAACCGAATTGTATGAAAATTGCAGATAATTAAAGGAAAACTATTGTACTAATAACTTTTGTGGTTACTTTTTTTTTAGTGAAAATCGTTTTTTTTTTCTTAATTTAATAAGAAAAATTGATTCGCGACTACTCGGCGAGCGGCCGCCAGTTGCCCGCCAGCGGCTGTCGAGGCAAAACCTATGTCAGTTTTCTGAGCCCTGGTTCCCCCTCACTCGCCTCGAAGCTCTGATAGAGTGTACTATTATTATTTAAATAATCGTGTAAATAGACATCAAACTATCAGTTGTGTGTACGTGTAAATAAAAATCATTTAGTTGTATCTTGCTTGGATGTTTAAAAATAAAGATGGAAACTAGAAATAAGAAGAAAAAAACCGGCCAAGTGCGAGTCAGACTCGCGAACCTAGGGTTCCGTATTATGGATGATAAATTTAATTTACAATTTTTTTTCGTGAATTTCTCAACTGATTTATTTTTCCTGTAATCTTTACGTAAACACTGTCACCATGATTTTTTTCATAATGTTCGGTCTACCAGTTTTGGAGATAAACATACATTTATTTATATCAATGTATTTTTACAATCAGCTTTTTAATATCTATAATTTGATAGCCATATTGTATTTTTAGGATAACATTTTTTAATTTTGTTTCGGAAATATTTTGAATAATTTCAACCTTTTTTTTACATCGTGATATATGGGCAAGTAAATGCTATTTTTGTGCCAAATTTCATGTCTTTATCTGTAAAGGTGCTAAAGTTATGAGGCTGTGACATACGGACGGACGGACAACGGAGTCTCACCATAAAGGTTCCTTTTTTACCTTTTAGGAACTACGGAACCATACAAATCATCAAATTTGAGAGTGCTGAAGATAAGAAAACAATTCTTTGAAACTGTAACGAGATGTTTTATTGATCGTACAGAACAACCAACTTTAAAAAATGTAAACAACTCACGAGTCCGAGTATAACTGTACAACAGTAAAATGTAACAGTACTTACTCTTGCGGTCAGACAGAATGTATAGATATATAATGTACATATTATGTAAATATATTATATATATATATATATAAATAATGCGATTGTATCTACGTATTATTATTTTTTTGTAAGCGTAAGTATGAATCGTATGTAACTAAGTGATTAAATAAAATTTCTTAACTTCAGCTTATCAATTCTTCGTACTGAGCAGGGCACCTTCGCATCGAGACAATGCATAGAGGCAACAAGTACGACAAAACTCGATAAAAACAGTAATTGGTATTACCAGGTACAAGGACAGCTTTACGTGACAGAACGGCGATTATGTCTCTTTTTCATTTGGGTAGGAGATAATGAACTTGTACATACTGAACGCATTACAAGAGATGATGATTTTTGGATGACGAAGATGGAGAGGAAGCTAATACAATTTTATATAAAATGTGTAATACCAGAGATAGTGAAAGTGATAGTGAAATGAGTTTATTTGCCACAGAACATATAAAAAAGAAGACACAGTACAACACAAAACAAAATGGCAAAAAGGAGCAAGCTTATCAAATGCTACACGTTGGAATAGACTGTAAAATAATTACAGTCTATTCCATTTACGGGGTTATATTTGACACTTCTGAGAACGTAACTCTGCACGTTTCACATAAATTGAAAAAATAAATAGTCTTTGTTTATGATAGTAAATCAACGTTTGTAAAAACCAAAATCAATTCAAAACATTATACAATTAATTCACAAACATAATCAACATATTTTTTTTAGATATCGTGCTCAAAATAATTATAACTTTAAAATAAAATAATATTATACTGCAAATACGCGTTTACGTTCTATGGTTTATTTTTTACTTTTAAACATAGTGACTTAGCTCAAAAAATCTCATAAAATCTGTTAGTTAATCGATTATTCTCTTTTGTACCGAGGTCGTAGGAAATAAAAATCTACTAGAAATATACTGCTGCGAATTGGAAAAGTGTGGTTTTACGAACATTAAATCTAAATTTCGCTGATTGGGACCGAGATGTGCATATCGACGCCCTAACAGATAACCAAATTATAATAAATACGGTGGATCCTACAGACGATGGTGAGGGTGATGACGACGATGGTGACAATGAATATGATGCAACGATTTTGAATAGCGAGCACGCATAAGTCGCATGCTGATAAGATTGAAAAATAATAGTATGTAATCAAATTAAAAAACTTGACTAAGTAACTTTTGTTTATTATATTAATCTACTGCAAATCTTTTACGTTTCGATTCTGTCAACTCGATTTAAATTTGTTGGTAATAGTAATCGAAAGTCGATGTCGTTGTGTATCGACTAATATGGTACTTCGCTAGTACTCTACATAAACACATCTGTCAAATGTAACCTCGTAAATGGAATAGACTGTAATGGATGTCATGCAAAAAAAAATAGAGAGAAAAGTCATGTTCAGAAATGGAATGAATAAAAATGGAAATTTACATAAAATATAAAATAATAAAATAAAATAACAACATGGTATACGGTATACACGCGGGATGCCTATAAGAACTCTGACTTTGCATGATAATAAAAATAATATTTAATAAGAAAACGTGGATCCTTCACCTATCTCAGAGCAACAATCAAGCTATGACACTGAACAAATCGTGCGACTAAAATTACCGAGTGGGCGAATTTAAAGTATGAAATCGAAAATACTTCACCAAAAATCAAAAAATAGGTGCGACGAAGAGCGAAGCGAGAAGAAGCGTGTTAGGTTTACATGTAATATAAAATAAGGAGCCGAGCGAAGCGGAAAAAAAGGGGTTTTTTCGAATCCATTTACTCCACGATAACATCATCTACGTATTTCATTTTTGGGTAAATGTTTATTGAGTATTTGATTAAAATTCTCACTGAAGGAAAACGCGATTGAATGAAATTTTCTTGATAGAATTTAATTCCGAAAATACCTCTAAATTGTTTTATTTTTTCCTGTAATTCTGAAATCCTAACTAATTTCATTGTCAAATTGCATTCAAAATGTGGATATTATGTATTTCTAAAGTCCCCTTGCAAAACGTTTTGACAAAATTGCTTAGTACATTTTATATAAATAAAAAACCGACTTTTTTACTACTTTTCCACGAATCCGTCCCACTCGCACTGAGGGTTTTTTCGCAAATGGAGTAACAGGGACGCTAAAACTTTTACGTAGCGCCTTAAAATCAAATTGTCACTAAAATAGAAAATTGTTCGCCTGAGAATTATCAACTCAACTCAAATTTGTTATTTCAAGTCGCCGTTTACAACATTTTTATTCGCTTACAATCTTTCCCCCACTTAGTATTGTAGTACGCTATATTCAGTATTTTTGCCACCTTATATTTGAATTTATATTCGCTCATTTAAATACTACGCCTATAATTTTAGTTTTAGTGCCATCGAAACCTAAATTATTACAAAGTAATTTAGCTTCTATTTTTAATACTTATGAACTATTTTGTAATAAACAAAATTTAGTTTTGACAGCTCCTAGATTACAATGAAAGCCTTCAGACTCAGCTTTGTTAGCTTATATGGTTACCAAGTGTATTAAATATTTTTGCTGTACTTCCAAATGTTTTACAAGAGCGTGCTTAGATATTGCTCATATTATCCAATGTAATAAACTCCCCTATTTGTACTAACTCGGTTTTTTAGTAGGAATAGTTTATGTTGGTTCATTTATCGGAATCAATTCTTATTAGTACGAAGTACAGTTACTGGCCCCGAACCTATTTTAATGTACGCGGCGGTCGGTGGCGAGTCACGTGAGGTCACGATTCTAGCCGCTCAGTTGCATCGTAAATAAATACGTCGCGGTGAATTGCCGGGGGCTGAGGTAGCGATAAATACCTACAGGTCCCGGATAACCTGCCCTTAAAATAAGCTGCCGTAGCTCAAGGGTAGAACGCTGGCCTCTCAATCCTGAGGTTTGATTTCTGGTCGGGCATGCACCAATGAGTTTTTCCAAATTTATATTCGTCGTATTTATTCTTACTTACCACTTGCTGAACGGTGAAGGAAAACACCTTAAGGAAACCTGCATGCCCTAAAAAGCGTGCATTTGTGCCCGAAGCACGGCCATGGAGCTCGCCACTTATAACGTTGGGGCGTAATAATCGTCGGTGAAACGCGGGTGTACCGAATATAGACTGTGACTTGCATTACACAGTTCACACTCGGGACTTACTTTAAGTATCCCCACTCCTTTTTGGTCCGAGCTCTATTTAACGAAGTCAAAGTTCATCACAAAAATCAATCACAGTCACATCAAATCACATCACATCATAAAAACCAATGGTTTTATTCGCAAACATTTTTTTATAACTTCACGTGACGTGATTTCGGAATTTTCTTGATTTGCATAAATATAAAATTAAAAACTCAAAGAAAACGACGAATGGAAACCGAATCAACAAATTTACACGTTTTGAATATATCCATGTACCTACACGTACAGTGTACACTTAACTCATTGGCGGATACAGAGGGGTGCGATGGGAGCCATGGGCCCCCCTAAAACGCCCAGGAATTCCATATTTGACTATTTTATTTACTCAACTTTTCGATTTGATTTGGGTGCACTTTTACATAAGGCCTTTTAAACCATTTCCTATTTTTTACTTTGTGATAAATCTTGTTAGAATGGGCCCCCCCAAAATCAAATCCTGGATACGCCCTTTGCTATATCATAGTACACCAGTTTACTTAAATTTCATGGAGTTTATTTTTTTTATTCTGCAACCAATTAATGGATCGCTTTGAAACATTTCATGTAGCTTTTCTACTGTAATTTAAACTTTTCACTTTGGAAGATTCTAGATAAGGATTCGGACTAACCTGGAAGCTATTCCCTAGGGACAAAAATAATAAATTAAAATAACAGTGTACGAAACCGCGGCCAAAAAGTAGTATTTCAGTATTACATGTATTTAGTCTGTTTCGACGTACGTAACCTATTTGTCGGTAGATCGATAACAATACTTCAATAATCAGTACCTACATGCAGAACCTTTTTTAAATTTGTATATCGTAATTTAGTTCACCGAAGATTTTTAGGTCGTAAAATTATCATAATTTAATTAATAATTCCATAAATCAAGAGATAATTATTATGACGAAATAAAGTGGCAACTTGGTTTGTAAAGTAGAGGTCCACGTCTAGTAGACCTTGTTTTCTTTGATTTTGGTTAGATGTAACAAATATCTCTAAAACTTTATACAATTATATAAACCAAATCATGGTAGGGTCAATGTCGCCACCCGCAGAAGATATATGAAACAAATGTATTATTACTAACGATAATTTGATCAAGTGGCTGTACCAAGTAGATATAACATCTTCATGAATGACGCCAACATTATTTGTACCATAGCGACAGATAAAGAGATAGTACAGTTCACTTATTGTTCGCTAATAGTAGTTTATGCTACAAGTGCGGTAAGAGGCAATAACTTATGAGGACGATTTGAAACACGAGCGTAGCGAGTGTTTCAAACGTTTCGAGTTAGTTATTCCCCTTACCCACGTGTATCATACTACGTTTTTCAATGCATAGTGTAAGTAAATAAAAGATACATGATTGAAGAAAAAAGTAATTATTATTAAAGTTAAAATGTTTATATTATTATCATTTTTATACTTGATGGTGCTCTTCAATATTGTATGTACCGACACTACCAATAGACCACAATGATGATGGTTTATATTTATTTGCCAGTTCATTGAAGTATGCCAAGAAAGTTTTCCGAAAATGATGTGGCATTTTTTTCAAGGTATTTATCTCTTTATTTTGGCGGCAAGAGACTATCATTTGCAAGTATATCTGGCGGGATTAAGTTCAATGATTTATCGAATAAATTCCAGATTTTCTAAGGAAACAAACAAACAAAAAATACTCCAAATCTCAGATATAAACTATCTGAAGAAAAAAAAAACGGTACGTTCAAAAACATGTCATAGAACTATGACTCGCGCTACATGCGTGCGAATGCGTTCCGAAATTTGTTTGTGTGTGAAACAATAAATAATGACTTGCCGCTTACTGAACTCTTAAGTGACCCGTAATATTATTTTCCATTTTGTAAATAATACATCAAAACTGCAATTTCCGTTCAAAATTCAATGTGAATTTAAAGTGTTGTAAACTTGAAATTATGATTGGCTCAAAAGGACTGACTATCCAGAGCCGTTCAAAAGTGAAAAAAAAGTATTATATATGGTACAGAGAAAGGTTCCAGGTTAGCCAAATTCCTGTAAATAAACAAAAAACAAAAAAGCATGAGTGCGGTAAAATTTATTTTACGAACAGTTTTGATGTAGATAGCGCAAAATAGGAGAAAATAATACTTTCCATATAATATGATAATTAAATCAGATATTTATATTATGTTAGATTTTTGTATTGTTCGTGTGTGTGTATACAATTTAATAGAGTGTATTTTTAATTAAGGAAGGTTAAGAATATTAACTTAATTTTTAAAAGCATTTGAAAGATATTTATTTACTTTTATACTTTAAAGCTTTTAAGGTTTTAAAATTATTTTGAAATTTTGTTATTTTCATATAGAAAGTTTAAAGCAATTCAAAAATGTTTTTGAACGCAGTTTAGCTTCTGAATCTCCTTAATTCATCATCCTCATTCTCATTATCCTTTTATACGCACGATGCATTAAACTAATCAAACTTATCCATATAAAGTCCACGCGTACAAAAGCAAGCACAGCCAAAAAAAAATTACTCTGTGTTATCAGAAGTTTCCCTCTTTGCTGTGTTACTAATCCAGATTATTTTCTGTTACAGCAACAAAATGGTATAGATGAATGGAACAGTTCGCCGTCGTCATCGGACTGGCTATCGGAGAGTGAACGAGCCGGTGCGAGGCCCTCGTACTATGGCCGACAGTCAGAGCTAAAGCCGCCGCCTTCCCCCACGAACCCAACGCAATATCCGGGGCAGCAGTACCCGGGTAGCATTGATCCGACTTCACAGTATCCTGAGCGAAGTGATTCACAATATGGAAGTCGCGGTGATTCTTCATCACAGTTCGGAGTTGGTGGTGGCTCGTCACAGTATGGAAGTCGTGGTGGCTCGTCACAGTATGGAGCCGGCGGTGGTTCCCCGTCACAGAGTGGACCTAGCGGTGGTTCCTCATCACCGTATGGAGGTCGAGGTGATTCTTCGTCACAGTATGGAGCTGGTGGTGGGTCAGCGTCACAGTATGGACCTGTCGGTGGTTCCCCGTCACAGTACGGAGGTCGCGGTGATTCTACGTCACAGTATGGTGCTGGGGGTGATTCATCATCACAGTATGGTGCTGGTGGTGGATCTTCGTCACAATATGGATCTGACGGTCGCTTATCGTCACAGTATGGAGCTGGAGGTGATTCGCCATCACAGTATGGAGCTGGTGGTGATTCATCATCACAGTATGGTGCTGATGGTGATTCATCATCACAGTATGGTACTGGTGGTGGTTCGTCCCAATATGGAGCTGGCGGTGGGTCGGCGTCACAGTATGGTACTGGTGGTGGCTCGTCCTCACAGAATGGAGCTGGTGGAGGCTCGTCCTCACCGTATGGAGCTGGCGGCGGCTCGCCCTCACAATATGGAGCTGGTGATGGTTCGTCCTCACAGTATGGAGCTGGTGGTGGCTCTTCCTCACCGTATGGAGCTGGTGGCGGCTCGCCCTCACCGTATGGAGCTGGCGACGGCTCGCCCTCACAATATGGAGCTGGTGATAGTTCATCCTCACAGTATGGAGCTGGTGGTGGCTCGTCCTCACAGTATGGAGCTGGTGGAGGCTCGTCCTCACCGTATGGAGCTGGCGGTGGCTCGTCCTCACAATATGGAGCTGGTGGTGGTTCGTCCTCGCAGTATGGAGCTGGTGGTGGCTCGTCCTCACAGTATGGAGCAGGTGGTGGTTCCTCCTCACGGAATGGAGCTGGCAGTGGCTCTTCCTCGCAGTTTGGAGCTGGTGGTGGCTCTTCATCACAGTATGGAGATGGCAGTGGCTCGTCGTTACAGTATGGCGGTCGCGGTGATTCCTCGTCACAGTATGGGGGTTCCAACGATCCGTCAGCGCAGTATCCAGATTCGTCATCACTATCTCCGCCACAACGAGGAGGCCTCAACTACGCCGTCTATGACCCAGTCACTAAGCGACGCACGACAGCTGTTGACCGTAACTGTACATCGCCAGGATGTTGCCAGCCAAAATGCTTCGCGGAAAAAGGCTACCGAGTAAGTGGTCACCTTTCTGATACATACATAAAAATCACAGACAACACCTTAACAAAATATATTTTCTGTAAAGGGGATTCCTGGTGCTGTTGGACCATCTGGACTTCAAGGGCTTCCCGGACATGAAGGAGCTGAAGGACCACAGGGACCTAAGGGTCAGAAAGGTCAAATGGGACCACAGGGACCTAAAGGACCAAAGGGTGACAGAGGCAAGCCTGGTGCCCCCGGGTTCCCTGGATTGGCAGGACCTCCCGGTTCTCAAGGAGAAATGGGTGCTCGGGGTTATGCGGGCAGAGACGGATGCAACGGCACTGACGTAAGTTTTTGTTGCCTTAAAATTGTACATTCAGGTACAAATTTATAATTTTTAAATGAGATCTCAATTTTATTAGAGAATTTATTTTATAGGGAGAGCCCGGTTTAATGGGACCAAAGGGATCCATAGGACCCCGTGGTATTCCCGGAGCAAAAGGAGATAAGGGCTACAAAGGTGAACCGGCACACGTCGGACGCTATGACAAAGGACAGAAAGGAGATCCTGGTATGCCTGGTTTAGCAGGACTGCAAGGGCCAGTGGGGCCACCTGGCATAGCCGGCACACAAGGCCAGAGGGGAAACAGAGGACCAATGGTAAATTGTTTTGCTTCAAATGTTATTAGAAACCTTTATCAATTTGTATCGATTTGTGACAACGAATATTTTACCTATAAAAAAAGGTTAATTGGCAAACACAAGTAACTAAATCTCTTAAAATAAGGTTACAGAAGAAAAATAGTTGTAGAAGAATAAAACATCTTTCGATGGACCCCAAAGTTAGCGAACTTGAGACGGAGGGTACAATACAAGAGGCTAGAAAAATAATAACAGCATCTTTAAAAATACATATTTTAGGTTTTAAATAAATTTAATTAATTATACAGTTATATTTAAAGTGTAACATTTGTAATGTAATTAATTATACAATGTAGGATAACAGTCACACACAATAAAATAAAGTTTTTTTTTATAATTTACAAAATTAAGAAATATGAAATGAGATCATTTTAGCAAACTTCTAACTAGAAAATATAAAAACAAATCGAATTTAATTTTATACAAAATTCAACCAATAGTAGATAATTGTTTTGTCTCGTTGTAGTCTAATTGAGAAAGCCAAGTGGAAACAGTTAATTTTACATTGGACACCATTGTCGCGAAATAGCGTTCTTGTTTCATAATAGAAGATTTTCACATAACATTTTGATATCAAGAGCATAACTCTATGGTTTAAATTGTTAATATATTAATGAGTTGAATTGAATTAAGGCCTATGTTTAACTGACCACCAGATAAAGTAAAAGATAATATACAAAATATACTTTAAATTGCCATAAATAGTAAATTATCACCAATTTTTTAACCCTGTTTTTGATATTTCAAATGGCCAAGTTGGTTCTGGGTTATCATAATAAAATAACCACGAAGGTTATATATGGCGGTAGCGCGTGTGGCGTGACTCGCCGCGCCGTACATAACCTTCTAACTTAACGGCTCTCTTCTGCCCTGAAGGATTTCCGATTTCCGAGTCATTTACTCATTCTTCTAATTTTGGTGTTTATCATTTACTAATTTTGGTGTTCACTATTATTTTTTGATACACTCGTATGGGATGTCAAAGATTATTTTGGTGGTCATTCATTATATTTGATCCCATTAATTATTAATCTATGTCTTGTGCCAACATACGAAACTTATATTAAATATTATATTTCATATATACGTCGGAAAATGACCATTTTCCCAGTATCAAAAGTAGCTTTCATGATAGTCTAGACTATATGCTAAAACTAGTATAATTTTGAGTATTTTCCTATATTTTAGGGTGCCCCTGGTTTCAAAGGTGACAAAGGAGCTAAAGGTTCAAAAGGAGATTCAATACCTGGTGAAAAGGGTGACAGAGGAGATAGGGGCATGAAGGGTCAGAGTTGTTCGGAGACGGCCGCTTCAACGGGGATAAAAGGTGCTATTAAAGGTATTCAAGGAGATATGGGCCCTCCAGGAGACAAAGGCGAACCAGGTAGAATAGGCGACAAAGGTGACACTGGCCTAATGGGAGAGCCGGGTCTTCCAGGTCTAATGGGTATCAAGGGTGAAAAAGGTTTACGCGGTGATGCTGGTATGCCGGTACGTAATCAAAATATTACGTAGATTCTATTTCTTATTAAATGGGATGGTCTTATCTTTTGAATTACTTTTAGGGTCGTGATGGCATGTATGGTATGTCTGGTCCAATGGGTCAAAAAGGAGATAGAGGCATCGATGGACTTGCGGGTTTGGCAGGACGTGCGGGACACAAAGGAGAGCCAGGAAGGGACGGTGCACCCGGTCCGATGGGTCTGAAAGGTGTACAGGGTGCGCCTGGAGGCCGAACAGGAACACAAGGCCCGCCTGGGCCTGCTGGACCGAGAGGTTATCCTGGACCACCAGGTCCTAGAGGAACCGATGGAGAGCCAGGAGAAAGAGGCAAGACTGGTCCGATGGGTCCTGTTGGTGGTCAAGGTGAGCCAGGAAATTCTGGAATAGAAGGTGTCGCCGGACAAAAAGGCGAGAAGGGAGAAGCTGGCATCAATGGTTTACCCGGCAACGCCGGTCCTAGAGGGTACGATGGCCCTGATGGAGCACAAGGTCCTAGAGGACCTAAAGGCGATGATGGACTTTCTTATCCTGTAAGTATAAAACAAACCTTGTTATTTTGTATTTTATTGTAACAGTTACAGACAGTTGCGTGTTGCGTGGTATCAATCAATCGCTCGTTCGTACATTTTGAGGAAATCCATGCTTTTCCATCAGACATTAGAATATATTTTTGTAACATATTGAAAGTGTGCTTTTTCTTCATCTTGGAATTCGAAGTATTTACTTAAAGAAATTTAAACATTTTAGGGACAACCTGGACAACCTGGTGCAAACGGTTTAAATGGCGAGAAAGGTCAAAAGGGTGAAAGGGGATACCAAGGAATGGCTGGAGCTCCAGGGAATTCCATTTTTGGCATACCCGGAGCTCCCGGAGAAATGGGTATGCCTGGTGAGAAAGGAGAGAAAGGTAGACCAGGTTTTGATGGAATACCTGGTAATCCTGGATCAAAGGGAGATATCGGAGGTCGCTGTAACAGTTGTTCGCCGGGAGGTCCTGGGTTAAAGGGAGACCGCGGCTTAGATGGACGGCCAGGAGACCGCGGGGAGCGAGGCCCACCTGGTACTGATGGTCTGCGAGGTGACCGAGGACTTGACGGTGTTAATGGACAACCTGGATCACCTGGCGCTCCGGTGAGATTTTATTTAGACTTTTGCAATAGCTTTAAGGCGACTAGCACTGTGAAATTAGCGAGAAAATCGTAAAATGCACAAAATAACTAAAATACGTGTTTTTCTGCAAATATATTGTTTCTACAACTTTCCGTGACCGTGATTTTAAGCTCAAAGCTCCTAAGTAACGCCAATATTACAATTAATATTTGGAAATAATTTCCAAATAAATTTCAAAATATTGGAGTTTAAATTGGAATAATTCCAACATGCCAATTCAATACAATTAAAATAAATAAATTTATAAAAAAAAATAAAAAACAAAGTAATATTCAGATGGTTCTCTTCATTTTTATAAACCACATCTGCTTAAATGTGATTAGTTTTGTATTTTATCCCGTATTTAACGAGAAAAGGGTGAAAAAGAATTTTGTATTCTTGTTTTTGTGGTTAGGCGTAAAGCGTAATATAGCTATAAAATGATAAATATGTAAAAACGCTGGAGATGGTACCTTAGATTCAGAATATGTATGTATGCAGAGTTTTAATTAACAGTATGTGACGTATTTGACATTCAAAAATGTAGAATTTCAAATTTTTACAAGGATAGTCGCCTTAACAGGCTGTATTAATGACGCGCTCAGAAAATTAAACTATATGTTCTACAGATCATAGAGGTGAACTTTTATTCTATGACATTTGCAAATAAATTAAATATTTTTTCGATTTTCCGTAAGAAATGACGAGTAGATGTTAAAATGTATATGGGAAGTTGAATATTTTAATTCCCTTTATTCTAAATGTTGTCCATAGAAGTAATTCAGTAGAGCGTGTGTTATTAAATAAAAATTATAGTGTAATTATTCCCAAATACCTCGGGTATATTGGTATAATTTGTTTTATTAATCAGTAGTTTTTTGACAGGGTGACCGAGGAGATGACGGTCCCTTCGGTGCACCTGGTGCACCAGGTGAGCCAGCTATGATACCTTCAAACCTCGTTAAGGGACCTCCGGGACAGAAGGGAGAAGCTGGACCGAGAGGTTTCAGAGGACCTAAAGGAGACAGAGGAAGTGATGGGCCAAAGGGAGGCTCCGGTCAAGTCGGGATGCCCGGTCAGAAGGGAGACATGGGACAGATGGGCCCACCCGGTTTAGATGGCACTTCGGGAATGGATGGCAATCCAGGACAAAAAGGAGAAAAAGGAACATCTGTGAGAGGAGAGAAAGGATATCTTGGTGAACGAGGTCCAAAAGGAGACAGAGGTTTCGATGGATTCCCCGGTGCAAAAGGAGAAGCGGGTCAGTGCCCTGCGAACCTTGCTGAACTAACAAAAGGAGACCAAGGTCCTCCGGGTTTGCAGGGTCCTCAGGGTCCTCCGGGCCCACCAGGCTGGAAAGGTGACAAAGGAGATGCAGGTCTCTCTGGAAATAAGGGAGAAGCTGGTATACCGGGAAGACCAGGAATTACAGGCCCGCGTGGAACCCCGGGACCGAGAGGAGAAAAAGGAGACTTGGGAGCCGTAGGATTCCCTGGAACTCCGGGAGACACTGGACCTATCGGCTTGCCAGGAATACCGGGAGGAAAGGGTGACAAAGGTGAAGTAGGACCGTCGATGCCGGGACCCCAAGGTCCAGCTGGTTTCGCGGGAAGGAAGGGTGATATGGGACCGCGAGGTCAACCCGGAATACCTGGTAATGATGGGCCACCTGGACCTGCCGGTCTAACAGGAGAGAAAGGAGACATGGGATTTGCAGGGTTAACTGGACGTGTCGGTCAGGCGGGACAGAAAGGAGAGCCGGGACCAGTTGGACCTCCTGGTCCAGCCGGTGCCGCTGGTCTACCAGGAAGAGATGGATTAAAAGGACAACAAGGTTTTCCAGGTGAGAGAAAAATTAAATAAATAAATAGAGGATATAAAGCGTCACATTATCGAGTTAACTATACTCCGTGTTTTTATACTTGACGTAAGTGATAAACAACAATGGCGTACCAATAAAATTTGACATTTCGTAGGGATGGGTAGCGATGCGCAATGACGGATATTTTTATCGATTTTCTCGATTAATCGCGATTATTTTTTCGAAGTCGACTAAATATCTCGCCGTCTATAAACGAATGTAAGTCGAACTTTGGATAGAGTGGATAGAGCTCGTCGCGATCCCTGTTTTTCGTCTCACGTCTTCGTTCTTCGTCTTTGTTCAATATAATCAGTAGATTATGTGGTTACATTAAAAGATACCTGTCCATTTACACCCGGTATAATTGCTCTATATCAAAAAAGATCTGAACAGTAAATATTTTTGTGCAGCAAGTCGGAGAAATAAGCCCTTGAGAGTCTCTAGTTGAGAGATTAGTTGTTATTCTTTTAGAGCAAGCGAAACCGCAAGCACAACGCTGGTTTTATGAAACCTGAACCTGAACCTGAAACCTGAACGCTGAAACCTCAAATCAGACAAGATTTGTATTAGTACTATAATTGTTCTTGTTTCTAAACACATTTTAAAGACATCTATGTCTCCACGCTTCCTCATACTTATTTTACTGGCATAAACACTAAAAGTACTGTACAATAATAGAATACATGCAAAAGGAAGGCGGCGGCGCAGCGGTGCGTCAAATAGTAGCCACCGACACGACAACACAACAACAACACAATTGTCGGCCTCATGCGTTCGCAAGCGCCACGCCCCCTTACCATATCTCCTCAGTTCAGATATCTATGAAACTATTAAACTATTAAATTTCTTGTGATTTTTATCTGTCTATAAAATCTTGTGCAATATCTTCCAACTATACGATATTTTACATGAAAATATGTTTTTCAGGATTGCAAGGAAAGCCAGGAAATATCGGTCTGCCTGGGCAAAAGGGAAGTGAAGGAATGCAAGGACCAGATGGACCTAAAGGTTTCCCTGGATCACGTGGTCGACCTGGACCTCCAGGAACTACTGGATTCGAGGGTACACCTGGTGTAAAGGGAGACAAAGGAGAAGTAGGGTTGGCTGGTAGTCCCGGTGTTCCAGGTCTAGATGGACCTCCAGGACCTATCGGTGTACCTGGCTTAAAGGGTGATCAAGGATTTCCGGGACAGCCTGGTCAGCCAGGAATTAACGGTTTTCCTGGTGAAAAGGGAGACAGGGGTGACAGTGGGCCTATTGGACCTAGAGGAGAACCAGGCTTGACATCAGAAAAAGGGCAAAAGGGAGAGTTTGGTATGCCCGGTTTGAGAGGTTTGGACGGTGCACCTGGACTTGAAGGTGACAAGGGAGATAAAGGTGACGCTGGATTGCCTGGATTCGGCCAAGCGGGTCTCCAAGGTCTAAAAGGTGACATTGGTCTGCCAGGTTTGGACGGATATCCTGGAGCACCCGGAGGAAAAGGAGAACCAGGATATCCAGGACAGAGCGGTCCGAAGGGAGATAGAGGCCTACCTGGTGAGCCCGGTCAACCTGGAGCTCGTGGGATAGATGGACTTCCGGGACCTCAGGGGGATATTGGTTTACCAGGACTAGACGGCGCTAAGGGAGACAAGGGTGATCTAGGCCTGTCTGGCCGTGATGGGTATGATGGCTTGAAGGGAGAACGCGGTCCGGTCGGTCTTCAGGGCCCGATCGGTCCAGTGGGTTACCCAGGACTCAAGGGAGACAGGGGACCTCCAGGACCGTCAATAAATGTTAAGGGAGATAAAGGAGACATCGGGCCACCAGGACTTCAAGGCGCAAGGGGTCAAAAGGGTGAGAGAGGCTTGGAAGGACTTCAAGGAGTGCAAGGAGAAAAGGGTGATCGTGGTTTCCCAGGACAAAAGGGAGAAACTGGACAGATAGGATACGCAGGGGACAAAGGTAAGAGTTGATAAACATGGAACTTAGTGTCGTATTAGTACCAAAATAAAGTAAAGACGTCAGTATTTATAAATGTGTCATATTTTTCAGGTGACAGGGGTCCATCAGGTCCATCAGGATTATCTGGACTGACAGTCAAGGGAGAAAAAGGATTACCAGGCATACCAGGAAAACACGGCCGTGTTGGCAATCCTGGATTACCTGGAGAGAAAGGAGACATCGGTCTTACTGGTCTTCCAGGCCCAACAGGTGTTCCTGGCAGACCGGGTCTTCCAGGCCTGCAAGGTGAAAGAGGAGAACAAGGACGTGAAGGTATTGCTGGACCGCCTGGTTATGACGGTAGGCCAGGACAACCGGGTCCACCCGGCAGAACAGGTCCTTTCGGTGAAAAAGGAGATCAAGGTGCACCTGGATATGGTTTGCCAGGGCAGAAGGGAGATCAAGGTACTCCCGGCCCGCGTGGTTCGCCTGGTCAACCCGGCGATAAAGGCGACAGAGGACTCGATGGCTTAAATGGAACTCCCGGTCTAATGGGCTTACAAGGTGAAAAAGGTGACAGGGGATTCCAAGGCAGAGTTGGAATTGTCGGTGTATCAGGACAAAAAGGTGACAAAGGTGAACCAGCTAACGTTGTGTTTGGGCCTAAAGGAGAGCCGGGACCACGGGGCCCTCCTGGTCTTGTGGGACTTCCAGGGCAAGATGGTTTAGCAGGCAGACCTGGTTTAGATGGAAGCCCAGGCCAGAAGGGCGATCGAGGTCTAACTGGTCCAGTGGGACCGCCAGGAGTGCCAGGACCGCAAGGTTTGCAGGGGATTCAAGGTGATAGGGGAGAGATTGGTCTGACTGGTCAGACAGGTTTGCCCGGTCAGCCGGGAGCACCTTGTGCTACTCAAGATTACCTCTCGGGGATGTTGTTGGTTCGCCACAGTCAATCTGACCAGATCCCAGAATGTAAAGCTGGACATACTAAACTCTGGGATGGCTACTCTTTACTTTACATCGATGGGAATGAAAAAGCACATAACCAGGACTTAGGTTACGCCGGCTCTTGTGTGAGAAAGTTCAGCACGATGCCATTCCTCTTCTGTGATCTCAACAATGTTTGCAATTACGCTAGCCGAAACGACCGAAGCTACTGGCTTTCTACCAACCGGCCCATTCCCATGATGCCGGTAGAAGGATTCGAAATAATGCCATATATTTCAAGATGTGTCGTTTGTGAAGTACCGGCTAATGTTATAGCCGTACACAGTCAGACTCTAGACGTTCCGAACTGCCCTGTAGGCTGGACAGACCTATGGCTGGGATACAGTTTTGTCATGGTAAGATATATTTATTTATAACTAGCTTTTGCCCACGGCCTCGCTCGCGTGTAAGTGTATTTAAATCATTGAGTAGTATCGACAGTTTTTGGCTTGGTGCTTATTTTATCAACACCTCTTATATACTATATGTTGACCAGGGTCACTACGATGATAATAAAGAAAACCGAATCCAAATAAATTGACTGTTAAAACGAAACGTACATCTTAAATACAGACAGACAAGACCAAAATTTAAAAAAATCATGTTTTAGCCTTAGTCAATTTGACATTGTGTACAGAGACTTTATTGATGTACTTTCTTCCAGCACACTGGCGCCGGAGGTCAGGGCGGTGGACAAGCTCTGGAGAGTCCCGGTTCGTGCTTAGAGGACTTCCGAACTTCTCCCTTCATAGAATGTAACGGAGAGGGCGGCACCTGCCACCACTTCGCCAATAAGCTCAGTTTCTGGCTCACGACGATAGAAGACAGCAAGCAGTTCTCGAGCCCCGAGCGACAGACGTTGAAGGCAGGCCAATTACTCGAGCGCGTATCACGGTGCGCTGTCTGCATCAAGAATACTTAGCGTGATAACATAGCAGTGTTTGTATAAAGACGCAGTGGGTTTTTTCTGAAAACCTTTTTCTTGGACTGCCTAGAAACCTAAAAAGGATGATAGGAAACAGTGAGTTTTTAATAAGTGTAACTACACCAAAGCAGTACCTACATAAGTTTTCTATAGGTGATTATGTAGTATGTCGTGATTAAATATTCTTAGGATTATGTAGGTAACTATTTATAATTGAACATTTGCAGAGGAAGCGTAGTGGAGCCATAGATTTGTACTTCTTTTTTTTTCCCTTTATATTATGAATATTATTGCGCTCGGATATACAGGTTGAAAATGAACACCCTAGCTATATTGAAATATATGAATCAGAATCAGTAATAGAACATAGAAACGTAAAAAAAAAAACGTTTCTACTTCTCGTAATTTTTTTTTTGAAATATTTTCCAAATTGCGAATAAATGGCTAGCCTACGCGACGTGACATGTGACTGACAATAGACCGTAGGGCCTTCCCCGCAACGAGTCTTCGAACCCCAGCCATCAATGAAAAACATTCCCGACGCTCTTGACGGCCGCCCCCGCAATGCAAACTCCCGCCGCGATCGATTTTGGCGGTCGATATCTTTATTTTTTATTATGAACCGAAACAAAACTAACAAAACATATATTTTTTATTTCTAACATACAATAGTTTCCTTTGATATAGTTAGGGGGTTCATTATCAACCTATATATATCGGATGTATATCATATTCAAAAAGTAAAATACCGTCTGCCCGACACGACTGGAGTTACCTAATCAAGTTGACACCTTGTTTTATCGTTACACGACATCGACCTATATGTATTCTACTAGACATGGTGTTCCGAACTGAAATTTTGCGCTTTAAGTTACGGTTACGTGCCCACAACTCATCTACTCATCGAGCGAGAGAAGTGGACGCTAGTTACAAACAACCGCCAACGCTATAGGACCTGATTTGTGCTCATTTAAAAGAAATAACGGTGGAGATATTAAAAGTCAACTATATAGTCATTTCATATTTATTTTGGGTTAATTACTAACTTGTTTTGTATTTTCCAATGAAACGGTATTTTATCGTTAAAAGGCTAGTGTAGGGGTTTTGCTTACTCTTTTTGTCCTTATCGCGCGCAAATTCCCTAGGTTGCGTTCATTTTGATCGTCGGAGTTCGCCCTCCAAATACTGATAAATGGACAGTAGATGCAAATTGTACGCGTGCAAAAGAGATGGCAAGATAAGCGGGCGTCTTCCGACGTTGAAACTGAACGAATCCCAGGCTGTGGCATAAATTAAATAGGGAGCAACGTGTCTATTCAGTCTACGTCTCTGTTACACGAAAATATAAATTATTTGTAAATCCTTCAACAATAATTCGTTGTTTAATTATTAAAATTAATTTTTCCATGTGTTTAGTAGTGATGAAGCATTAATTTCCCCGTTTAAAAAAATTCTCATTTGTATGTCGTCATAATAAAATACTTGATATATAGAGCTCGTATCAAAAAGGGGCGGGGATGGCCATACAGTGGCATCATCTTATAGTTAGGTAACGTTACGGCTTCGCTAGTAGAGAGTTTCGTAAAACATTTATCTGGAAAAAAGAAAAGTTGAAATGTATAAAACAATAACTAATGAATGTGTAATGACTATATATTTGGCTTTAGTTCCAATTTTGTCCACCTGAACAGATAAGTCGGTGGCACTATATAGTAGTATGTGTTATGTATTATTTCATAAATCATACCTTACACATACGCGTTGAGCCTTCTCTAAAAAGAGGAATTCCTATCCTACAACAATTTAATAATTCATAGTTACCCTACGTTTATTGGTAGGTATTTACGTTTTTTAACTATCGCGTACACAATTCTACCAATTTCTTAATGTTTTATTAAAATAAAACTAGTCATTATTACAAACTGCAATGAATTTTAAATATTTACCTACTTGCCATAAATTAACTATTCATTTGAGCTTGTGATAATAATAATTTAGATGTATCAAAATGTATATATTTTCGTAAACCTCTTATGTGTATCGTCAGAAAATAAAATGTTATTAATATAAAAATTTAAACTTAACTTTTTATTATATTAAATAATATAAGCACTGCCATGCCTTGTAGATAAAAGAAGTTCTTAGACATTTTTGTAGCTATTTAATTTAAGTGCCTTATAAATAAACATATAACAAAAACTCTACAATTGCGTTTCAAGATGGCCCTCTCAATCCAAAAATTACAAAATCTTGCTTGACTTTAGAACCAAAGTAAGTTACTTATCACGGCGTTTTAAGATTTAAGATTTTATTTCGAGATTTAGGTTTAATAAGCCGTATTTTCGAAGTTTTGGTCTAAAAAACCTCATGATGATGAGTATTTTTACGAAAAGGCTGCAACTTCCATTTGCCCTGGTGTGACGTCACTTGAGTAATGGCTGTTTAGAAATGTGTCCTTTGCTATCAAGATAAATTTATAATAATTTGCTTCAGTCTAATTTGACAGCTAGATGACAGATGGATGAGTAGACAGACCACTCTTTTTCATAAGCAATCACACATCACAATCAGTATAATGTCTAAAATTCTGAAGTGACAAGGTCATCGGACAATTTTTGAAAAAATCATAAAAAAATTATGGTTAATTTATATACCTAAATAATGAAAACCATGTCCTAAACTGGCGTATATTCCCGGAAATTAAAAAAAATCTTTTAAAAATTAAGCGATGGGAATTGCGTTCGAACCGCAACCGTTCCCAATTCCCAACCGTTCGAACCGAACACAGAGTACCTTATTTCCTGCGTAGAGAGAGCGCTACGGTTCGAACTATTGAAAACAAGAGTAAAATTTCGTTGCGCGCGCGGCCGACTATTCTTATCGTACGTAGAAGGGGAAATTATAGCTCGTAATTCTTGCGCACACTGCCCATGTTGACGACAGCATAACAGCCCGGATTACAGCATCTAACAACCCTGACGAAAACCTCTTAGCAACTGCCCCTGTTTTCATTCATCGTCCCCGACGTAGGAGACGGGTCACTTCAAATATCATTGCATCCCCGTTTAGACACGAGGCCCTTTTGATTGATCCGATCTTCGTTTTTAGGGTTCCGTACCCGCAGGTACGGAAACCTATACTAACTACCCTATACGGGACCCTATACTAAGCCTCAGCTGTCTGTCTGTCCATCTGTCACAGGGGTCTACAGCTTCAGCCCTTATAGGTGGCCACAGCGATAAGTATGGTTGATATGGTTGGCTTTAGGTAGCCAGTTGAAATTTTCACACAAATACGTGTGTATACGGAAAATAATTAAAATTAAACCCATGTAATAATTTACAACCCTTGTCATATTACTTATGTATTATATCGGATAAACAATGTAGGTACTCTTATAAAACCGCCTTTGATGTAGTGTGGGCGTAGATAAATAATAATATTATAACTGTACTGGGGCCATAGAACACGGGCCGTTACACAGCACGGCATGTAACCAAGAATCTTAAATTTATTGCATTACTAATAGAGACGGCATACCCGTAGATATTTTATATTATTACTAGATTATGCGCGCGGCTTTCCCCGGATAAAAAAAGCCTACGTCACTCTCCGGCGGCCGGAGTCCGGCCTATAAACTATGTCTATGCAAACAAAACCTAACGTCAATCCGTTGCGGCGTGAAAGAAGGCCAAACCAACAAATACACTTTTGCATTTATAATAGGTGTATGTACAGATTTTATAGGTACAGATTAATGATAGACGCTCAGAAAACACAGGTGCAGGTGCAGTAGATGATAGAGATGTGCAAAACAGTCAAAACGGAATACGACCCAAGCAGTGTTACTATTTTTAGTAAGTAGTTTTTTTGTAATTTTGGACGGGTTTAAGATTCAAATTAAAATGTTTATTGCAAACTGAGTGTATCTATAGCAATGATGGAACGGAACAAAAGCTATGAACTTATAACTTTTACTAGGCACAGCAAAACGTTTAACGCACACGCATTACCATAGCGATAAAGTGTGCAACGGGTTGCAAAGAGTTATAGACGACCATTTTGCATGACTCTGACAAGCATCAAAATTGATAAATGTGTACGCAAATCTATTATTTAAATATTTATTTAAACCTCTGCCCTGGTACCCTAAGATGATAAAGGAAAAATCAATTTTATCCAATTGTTGACACAAATATAGGCCACTAGTTGACAGTTATAAATGAATTAACAATCGTTAAAATTATAACATTATGGCCATTCATGGACTATGAAGTGATAGTTACAGTCCACACTCACATACCCCTCATTGACGATATATTTAAACTCAGCATGATGGGGGGCGAGCCTTATTTATTTAAATTATTATATATGAACTGCAAATATTGATGAAGCCACAAACAACATAATGGAAGCTCTCCCTGAAGTGGGACGGAGGCATTTTGCACCACAGCGTAAAGGCACACCCCCGTCACTTCATAGTCAAGGCTCAAGTTATTTACCTACACTCTAACGCGCGCATCTGGCTTGTCCGCACACGCTTGTGTGTGTGCGTGAGCTAGTCTAGGGCTGGCAGCAATCGTGTGAGCGTCGTCGCCCGAGAGGGACACAATATAATGATATAAGTCAGCAACTTATGTGATTCTCTTCCTAAATTTTAGCGTAGTCCAATTTCTGGTTACCCGTGGATTAATCAGTATTAAAAAAATATATGTATATATATATATATACAAGGTTAAATTCAATTAGTTGGCGAAATTTGAAACATATGTAGAACATGTCCATATGAATAACTTTTTTTAATAGGATAGTGAAAAATTCTTAAAATTCGTTTTCACCTTTCCATACTGGACGAGTCAGCTGATCGGAGCAATTTGTATAGGAGGAAGTGAAAAAAAGTTAAGAATTTCGCTTAGCTCCCATACAAACAGTTGTCCATATAGACTAGTACTACCTTTGTTTTGAGTTTCGCCAAATAATGTTATTTAACCATATATATGTATATAAATCGTTACGACCTGAATGCCCCGGGGGGTGTCGGATGTGTTCCGAGTGTGAACTTTGAAATGCAAGTCACAGTCCACCCACACTCGGTAAACCCGCGTTTCACCTGCAAATATTACGTCCCAACGTGATGGGTGGTGAGCCTTAATCGAACCTTAACCTCAAGATTAAGAGGCCAGCGTTCTACCCCTGAGTTACCGCTGCTTTTTCGTTACTTTAAAAGTAAATATATATACATATATATATAGTATGCCTAAGCTTAGTAAGTACCTATATAGTTTCGTATGCATAAATGATCATCATATAATTAACAACTACTCAAACATAAATTTTGGAAAAAAAATGAAAACTTGTCAAAACATGGAAAGTTATAAATACTGATTTTATTGTTCCAAATGCGTTACTGAACGAAATTGTAAGGTTTGATCACGCAATTCTAATTTTTGAAAATTTAACGTATGTGACGTAATTATGGGCATATACTCTATCATATCTATGTTTTATTCCTAAGAATTCTTTAAAAAAAGTACCTACCTATTAGTACCTATGTAATATTTTGGGTCTTAAAAAAAGGCAAATATGGATAGTTAAAAAAATCTTATAAGTAAGAAATACGCCAAAGTTGTCAACAGCTTATACGAAAACCTCAGAATATTCTGAGACGAAAACGCTTAAAATACTTTCAAAAGACAATATTTTGACGAATCCCAACTTATCTTTAAACTTTGTTCTTTCGCTTAGCAAAGTTAAAAAGGAAACCGCCGCGTCGCGTCTGCAGCGTCAACTGTTTCAAAGCAATAATTGCCATTTTGAACTGCTTTATCGACAGGCCATGATATTTCAACAAATAACAGTAGATGATATTATGTGTCTATAGAAACTATTATTAACAAGGGTTCTGTAGTCTAAACCTTATTTTGAAAAAAAAATAAGTTCCAACTGTCAACTATTGGTGTACTGTCAAGCTATGGTGCATATACCTTACAGCTTTTTCATTTTACAAAAACCTCATTGATTGATCACTATTGGATCTTAATATTTTCCATGGTAGATCATGGTCATTACTCTGGTAGTTTTTAATATGAAAATAGTAATTTGAGTAGTTTACTTGATTTGTGAACGGTATGTATGTAGGTACTGGAATGTCGTTGTATGTACTAGAATAAATAAATAGCAGAGTTGATTTTCCTATGGCAACATTTAATTTAAAAAAAAAATGTATGCCTCTCTTTAACTATATTAAAATGTGAATATTACTGTATAAGTGAGAAAACGATGTGCATATAAAGTGCTCACAAAGTGTAAATAATGAAAACGATTGGCTCAAAAGGACTTGCATCCAGAGCCGTAAAACCAGTTAAAAAAAAGAACCTTAGGTATTGTCTCAGAATAAGGATGAGGGTATTGTAGCCACGAACCTATACCCTAACCGGACTGAGTACTTGTTTCAAAAAACGTGAAGAACGAGAAGTCATACTAGATAATTTCATCTCTGTCTAAGTAGGGTAACCATATTTAAAAATAATTGATTGAGACCACGTAGGTAGTAAAAACCGTATTCAAAACATTTATTTTATTGGTTTAAAGTCTTCTGCTTTAAAATAGCGGCTGCAGACTACTGGATTTTTGCACTTTACTTCGTTTCCTAAAACTTCTAACCATTTTCTTCGGATATTTTCAGTTTTTGGAAGAGTGTAATGTAAAACCCAATATCATGGTTACTCTAGCGGTATCAATGTAAACATGTATCATTTCTCCGAGAAAACGTTATAATTATGCCTTACCTATGAAACGATATCCCACAATTCCCAAAAATTTGGCTTCTGCAGCCCTTCACGCTGCATGCTTTAACCATTTTTGCAAAAAATTATTAATTTTACAATTTTGTTTTCAAATGTCACGGCCGTGGCGCCATTTTTAGATAAAAGGGTTACCAGTTTGCAAGCATAAGAATAATACCAACTTTATTAAGGAATGATTGATCTTACATTTACGGATAAAACTAAATGTAAAACATAAATAAACCTAACAAAAAAATTGTGACGGACTTCAAATGTAACTGCATTCATTCGCTAAAAAGCTTAAAATAATTATAAAATGACAGATGGTACCGAAATAACACTTTTTCCGCCTTCTTTCTTCCTAAAAAATATGTTCTTTAGAAGTCGGCGCTCTTATATTGGTTTCTGTGTTGCTATAACCAAGGGAACGCGGTCACTTTTAAAGAACATATTTTTCAGGAACAAAGAAGTCGGAAAAAGTGTTATTTCAGTACCATCGGTCATTTTATAATTATTTTCAACTTTTTTGCGAATGGCTGCAGTTACATTTAAAGTCGGTTACTATTTTTTGTTAAAAGTTTATTATTTTACATTTTTAGTGTTGACGGGTCAAATTGTGTAATGTGGATAGTTCTTGTAAACGCGCTGTTGATATAAAACGAAGGACAAGTAATAATTGGTTATATTTAATAAATACCCTGTAATCAGCACCCTAATACAAACTGATTGCCGTAATCTCAAGTTATGTGCTGTCACCCGTTGAGGAGTTCTATGGTAATGAGGCCAAGATCAATGTTCAGGTGGAGAAATTACAATTTACAAGTAGTACTCGGCAATCACTATCCTAATACAAAGCGATTGCCTTAATCTTGAGTGGTATGCTGTCGTCCGTTAAGGAGTTCTATGGTGGTGAAGCCAGGATGGAAGGTCAGGTGGGTATTCTGATAATTTCCAAGAAATGCCCGACAATCAGCACCCTACCAAAGTGATTGCCGCAATCTCGAGGTAAGTGCTCTCATTCGTTAAAGAGTTCTATGGTAATGACTTAATAAGACCAGGATCGAAGGTCAGGTGGAAGATTGACAATTTCCAAGTAATACTCTGCGATCAACATCGTAGTACAAAGCGATTTCCTTAATATCAAGTGGTACGCTGTTACTTTCTGAGGCGTTCCACTGCCTATCTCTGAAAACTTTCATCAGATCATGGTCAATCTTAAAATGGGACCTACCTCAAAGGAAATTTTTCCAAACAAAAAAAGAATCATTCAATTCAGTTCAGAATTGACGGAGATAAGGAATAACATACCCAAAAAAAATACAGTTGAATTGAGATCCTCCTCTTTTTTTCAAGTCGGTTAAAAAAAAAGTATTTACTAAAAGCTAAATACTATAAAGTCGTTGAAAAACTAAATCGTGAAAAACTCAAGCCTACCATCGCAATTTGTTTTTTTTGTGATGGCAACTGTGCGAGTAGGACACAGGCATCGACTGTGTGTTGTCCCGCTCGGCACGTTTTCTCTAGTTGGTTGTGTCATAATAAAATAACTTTTAACTGTATGAAATAGAGTCTATTTTTCTACGCGTAACATCCTTCAGTGCTCAATCCAGTTTACGTATACATCCATGATTGTAGCCGATTCTGAAGGCTTTAACTTTAGTTTTAGTGCTGTCAAAACTAAAATTTTATCGTTGCAAAATAGTTCATAAGTGTGAATAACAGAAGCTAAATTACTTTGGAAAAATTTAAGTCTTGACAGCACTAAAACTAAAGTTAAAGCCTTCAGAATCGGCTTTATTAAATACATAAAAAAACATAATTTATGAATTTATTGTCTATGGCTCTCGGCTGTATTGTATTCCTCATTGTAAATTTGAAGGCTAATGTTGGCCAGACAGTGATAATTCCGTAAAATAAGCAAAAAACCCCTACAGTTTGGACATAGGCCAACCCAAGCCCAACTCAAAATGTAAATTTGGCCCAGAGGTGTATTATCGATTTTTTTAAATCAAATATTTTCTTGAAAACGATTGGTAAATGAATAAATATTTTAAAAAAAGGCCACCCAAAGCCACGGAGAAAGCTGTACTTTCATGTCTAACGTATTATTTTTTGTTCACGTAAATTGGGCCATAGATAGCCAGATTGACTGTAGCACTGGACTCGACCCAAGTGCAGTGTTGTTATTCTATATGGCATTCCATGACTTTTTTCAGATTATACGGCAGGCATTTCACATACCGTATTGGGAAATACGCCATTTTAATTTATTATAAACAGTTCTTAAATAAATATAATAATACGGCAATGTTATGTTTTTATGTTTATGTTTATTCTTATTGCACACAGAAAACTTAATAATGAGATTTCTTCCAGCAAACCAAGGGTGATAAGGATATTTGAAATAAATAAGATATTCATATTGTGCACGATAATACTTATACAGAAACAAGATTAAATTAATAGTAGATACCTAATTAGTTAAAAATAATAACAAACTACATGAAATTTACATGCCTAC
Source organism: Ypsolopha sequella (assembly GCA_934047225.1). Lineage (NCBI taxonomy): Eukaryota > Metazoa > Arthropoda > Insecta > Lepidoptera > Ypsolophidae > Ypsolopha > Ypsolopha sequella. The sequence goes on from OW203992.1 coordinate 14,267,133, forward strand.
ATGGTATAAATAAATATAACAATACATATTCAGTAAATAAATACACAATAAATTATAATAAATGTTTTTTTTCCATAAATACGGCAATTTGAAACTTTAGATACGGCAACTGGAAATTTTACAACGACAACACTGCCAAAGTGTCAAAATCAAATGTCAAAAATACTTGAAATTGAAAATCCCTGCAAGGCAATTCAATCGATTTGAACTTTTTCTTTTCAAATTATTCCCAAAATGTATTAATAACTTGTACATAACGAAGTTAATATCCATAAAACAAATATAAACTTGTACACCGTGAAAAGCCTTAATTTGTTAACAAACGTGTGTGAGATGAAAATAATAGCAATAAAGTCAACGATATGAATCGTTGAATAAAGTAAGATTGTTTCATAGTAGGTTTTTGTGAAATTGGATAACTTGCTTATCTTTTTGTACAAAATGAGTGATATTAGTGATGAGTACGCGATAACCGAAATTGTCCCCGATCACATCCTAGAAAGTATATTTTCTTATTTAGATCATAAGGATTTGAGAAATTGTTCTTTAGTTTGTCAGACATGGTACAGAATCCTCAGTGATGAAAATAATGATGTTTGGAGGCTTCATTGTGTAAAGCGGTTAGCAGAAGAAGTATTAAAGTCGGATCTATTATCAACAGTGCCCACATATAAAGCCAAACTTAGAGCATTTTTCCATTCTTGGAATCCATATGATTGTTCAAGAAATATTTATGTTAAACCAAATGGATTCACTTTGCACAGGTTTGTTTATTTATGACCACTCATAGTTTTATTATTATTTTCTATGTTTCATGCATTTCTTTTGTTTTAGAAATCCTGTGGCTCAGAGCACTGACGCATGTAGAAGCAAGATTGGTTTCCACCATGGTAGGCATGCCTGGGAAGTTATATGGGAAGGACCTTTGGGCACAGTGGCTGTAGTGGGCATATCCACCAAGGATGCACCTCTTCAGTGTCAAGGCTATGTGGGCTTGTTAGGGTCAGATGAGCAAAGTTGGGGATGGAATTTAGTTGATAATCAGTTATTACACAATGGAGATTCACAAGGAAACTATCCACTCCTAAACAATTGTCCTAAATATCAGGTGAGAGAGTTTTAACCACTTAAGTCAACTGTCATACCCAGATTTTCAAAATTGCCAAAAAGAAAAGTATAAAACATGGTAATTAATTCCACGGAGGATTAAATGATGGACGGAGGACGAACTTAACTTGGGGCTATAAACTTCAAACAGAAAAAGAAAATCTGTTGTCTCATATATTTTGGTCAGGTTTGGTTGAATCACAAGTGCAAGGAGCGTGACATAATGTTTAATCGCAAAAAAATTGTGTTACGGTCCTCGCACTTGTGATTCAATTAAGTTGCGTCGCGCGCGATTAAACCTTATACTACGGGTGCTGTAGTTGATATGGTTGAGCTGAGTCCCACGGAAATCGTTATTTGAAGGCTTTTCAGAATTGGATCTTACTCTATTAAAGAAGTTTTGATATCAACATTGATAACATTATTATTAGGTATAGATAATTGCTATTTATCTACTTCAAATCACTGATAAATTATTGTTCGTGCTAGAAAACTTCTAGGTATTATATTTACTATATTTAAGTAATAGTTAGGCTAGTTTTATTTGACAGAAATATGTTACCTGACAGATTGTAAATCCAATTTTAAAGTGACAAAATCTTGATGTAACAATTCGTTGCCAGCTGCCCATAATCATACAAAATCTAAATCACTTATAAAAATTACAATTTTTTTTTTACTTTCTAGGTGGGCGAAAGAATTCGAGTTATATTAGATTGCGAAGATAACACATTATCATTTGAAAGAAATTATGAATTTCTTGGAGTTGCATTTAGAGGTAAGTACTTAAATGCTATTTTAAGGTTAAACATCAGTTGTTCGGTACAAAGTGCACAACTTAACATTGTTTTTCTTTTTAAGAAGTTAAAACTGAATAAGATATTGGTCTTTGGCAATTCACGTCAATAGTTGTTTATAAATCAACAGCTTGAAATTTAATGCACAATTTGCCATGATTTTGTCGAAACAAACTAAAACAGCATTTTAAGCTTGTTTTAACACAATCGCGACTAATTGTGCATTTTATTTTAAACTGTTGATTTATAAACCTAACTTATACGGAACTATTGACCAATATCTATTTCACTTTTAAAATCTTAACAAAAAAAAAACAAAGTTAAGTTGTGCACTTGGTATCAAGCAACTGCCAATTAGCAGAAATTGCCACAGTACCACACAGCCTGCAACTGTTGTATGTGTGTAATACAGATACAATTATTGCGGTTAACAGCCTTTCAATGGTCCAGCACAGATGTGCAGAGGTGTTATGAACTCCACTCTGCTTTTCGAGCACTGCAAGCACAGATGCATTGCAATATCTCCAAATTTGCACACTCTCTATAACATATTAAGCGTTAGACACCTCTGCGCTGTGAGCGGTATTTGTGTTGAACACAATTATAAACGAGTGCAGTCCTAAATATACACATATCGTCACGACATGAATCCTCAAGGGGGTGTCAGAGGTGTTTCTTGGTATACTCGCTTTTCACCTATCGCCATACTCGGGTCATTAATAAATCAACAGCATCGTGCCTTTCGGTCAAACAACGTATCATATATTCCCAAGCGGGTGTCATAGGTGTTTTGTGGAACGGTCAACACAAGTACACCTACTTTTCTCTAACAATCCCAATGTGATATTGAGCGATGTGACATACTTTAGGCCCAAAAAAAATGCACGCATTAATTTCAGAAAAAATTTTGGTGCACACTTGTGCAGCAGGTTTTGAACCTGGGTCCTACAGCCTGATCCACCACTACTAGTCTAATAATATAAAGAATACTAAAATCTAACAGGAGACCAATGTCCTCCTGAAGTCCGTTCATTAAAGAACCCTAGGCAGGGTAGGAGCACTACTCGGGTTGCAACACTGAGTTTTTGAACGGGACTTTGTTGTGTAGCGAGTGACTACAAACGTCATTTGACATTTTTGTGACCGACCAATGTCAGAAAAATGTTAACGTGATTTTCTTCTGAAAATAAAGATCCTTATTTCGTATATCTATTTTTACAGTTGTTTATCTGTCAGAGTTGATATTAAAAAAACCAGCCAAGTGCGAGTCCATACTCGCCTACCTAGGATTCCGTATTGTAGATGATAAATTTAATTTTGTCATTTATTTCGTGAATTTCTCAACCGCTTTATTTTTCCTGTAATCTTTATGTAAACATATATTACCATGATTTTTTTCATATTTTTTGGTCAGCCAGTTTTGGAGATAAGGGGGGACATAAACTTTTTATGGTTTTTCAAGGATTTCTCGAAATAGATGCAATTAAATATAGCCAAACTACATATTTTTACCATTGACATACAAACCATGGACCTCGGGTCTAGTACAAGATTTACGAAAAAAAGTGTCCTTAATGAAGTGTCAAAATATTAAGAAACAAAACATTTTAATTTGAATCATATGTCATTGCTGCATAAACTCAATTTTGATTGACGTGCGATTGACACACTTTTTTAGTTTTCAATGGTTTTGGTTCGGACACTTTTGACCGCAGATCCGATATCTACTTGTTAGTACGTCAATGATTTTTACAATCAGATTTTTAATACCTACAATTTGATACCCATGTTGTATTTTTATAAAATATTTTTTTTATGTACGAGTATTTTACTTATTTTTTATATTTCTCATTTGTGCTCAACTTTTTTTAACCGCTATAGTTTTCCTGTAATTGGCCAGTTATGATCTATAATCCACATATTTTTTGGTCAACCAGTTTCGGAGATAAGGCGGGGGAACATACTATTTTTGTGGTTTTTAAAGATTTCGCGAAACCAGTGCTAGTAAATATAGCAAAGTATATATTTTTATAATCAGCTTTCTAATATCTACAATTTGATATCCATATTTTTAGGACAATATTTATCATTTTTCTCACTTTTATTTTGGAAATATTTAGAACAATTTCAAATTTTTCATATTTTTTTTACACCGTCAAATGTGGGCAAATTAATGCTATTTTTGTACCAATTTTCATGTCTCTATCTTTAACGGTGCTAAAGTTATGAAGCTGTGACATACGTACGGACGGACAACGGAGTCTCACTATAAGCCTAAAGGTTTCTTTTGTAACTTTTAGGTACGGAACCCTAAAAAGTAGAAACACTGCCATTTTTGAATTTCGGTGTTGCGATGCCAGTTGATTTTTGAAGGGGTTAGTGGGTTAGTGTTGCAACCCGGGTTGGAAACTCAACCCAGTGTGAGTTTATGAACAGCTATCAGACTTGCTATGACACAAATCAACTAGTAATCTAAAATTATTTTTATTTTCAGGTCTTCCAAACAAAAGGCTGTACCCTACTGTATCAGCAGTTTACGGAAACACGGAAGTATCTATGGTGTATTTAGGACCACCATTGGATGGGTGATGATAGTCCATAATCTTAGTGAAATTTGTTAAGGTGTTTGTTACGGAATGGAAGTCTAGTCATTAATACATTAATTATATAACAGATGTTATTTTTTTTTTCAGTTAGAAAATTATACTTTATTTTACAGAATACCTACTTTTAATTTTTTGATAAAACAATCAAAATAAAGTGAGAGCACTCCGTCGCAAACCCTACGTAACCAAGTAACTACATGAGAACAATATCTTTTGAATAGCCTGTTTGGTATTTTGATTAAAAAAATTGGTTAGCTGCCTTGGAACTACTGGAACTAACAGTGCGATCGAATTTTTTGATAGATTATACCAGAGATGTAACGGAGCTCCGCCTCCGCATCCGCAAGTGCGGAACTTCCGCATAAATTCGTAACTCCGCCTCCGCAACTTTCAAAACGGAGGTTTAGCGGAGTGGAGCTGGATTAATCTATGATCCACTGCGAAATAGATTGGATGCAGATAAAACCGCAAAGCTGCTCGTCTTGAAATATAATTTGCCTCTTTTGGAATTTAATTAAAATTAAATAATTATAAACAATTTTTAGTATAAAAAAATTGAATAGTAAATTTTCGTTTTTTTTTTTTACCTCTGCCTCCGCGCAGGTTGAGTTCTAGACCTCCGCCTCCGTTAACTGACCTCCGTTACATCCCTGGATTATACATACATATAAGTTGACATTTATTTATACAGCCAAATTCATACTGGAGGCATACATAAGTAGTCAGTATCACGGATCGATAACACCTTTTGCTAATTTCGCAAAATAAAATGTTGACCTTCCCTAGTAATTGACTCGGGGCTGTGCCTGCGTTTGTAGGAACAGATAATGGAAAGAAATAATTTTCAAATTTCCCAAAAAGGGTCATCGAACCTTGATACCGACCAACTTACCGAGTCTCCAGTATGAATTTGGCTATGTCAGTCAAAGTCACTTTACGGTTACACGGTGTTTAGATGATTTTGCGGAAGCCGGAAATTGGCGATAGTTACTCGTCCATAAGACCAACTTTTGGCAAAATGACAAACCGTGAAAAAAAACTACTTTTGGTCGAGTAGTAACAGTTGTTCGTATGGACGATTACTATCGACAGTTTCCGGCAAAGACATTGAAATAACTTTAATATAAGCGCGCAATGCATAGTGGCTGTTACGTCGCTCGCTGCGTCCTTGAATTTGTGAAATAGGAGAAAATAATACATGGCGATTGTTGGATTGAATAATCCTATGTTTATGTTTATAGCTATAGTTTATCTACACTCGGCGTCAAAAAAATCGCACCTTTTAAAAAATATACTTCAAACAACTTTTATTCCTATTTGAAACCATTTTTGCGGGATTTTTTAGGTACCAATTAAAAGGTAATGAAACATGTTATTGAAATAAATTGTGTTTTTCATTACCAGGACACAAAAAAATATACAGGTTGATTGGGAAAGAAAAATCATCCTTATTTACGCTCTATAACAAAATGACTTTTTTAACAAATTAAATTAAGTTATGCCGGCTAGTGCAGTTCCTACGTGTAAAAATGTTGCTGGTCACATTTCATATGTAAGTAGCGCATTTAGATATCGTTTTATTTAAATATTGAATTTATTGTTCCATTCGTAGAAAATGATGCGTCCATTTTGTTGGTGTTGCCAGTATAAAACATTTTACATTTCCCTACTTTTAATAACAAATGTTCTTACTAGTTATTAAACTGTATTAATTTAGTAAACTAAAGTCAATTTCTATGGCAGCTTGAAAATCTGTCAATGGCCTCTTACCACGAAACGCAGTAAAGATTGTATGGCGAGATAAACGTATCATTTTCTTTTGACGATCTGTCGCGGGTAGCGGCTGGATGAGGATGACTCAGGACCGCCAAGAGTGGCGTCATATTAGAGAGGCCTATAGGTCCAGAAGTGGACGAACTGATGGATGAATGGATGGATGGATTTCTTTTGACGTGTACAGTTTTTCCCTCTACTTTAGAAACAGACTTTAATAAATAAATTATTTTTCTCAAAAATACACTGTAATGTTATCATTTCATACCGTAAAGACAAACTAGTAAGTTTATAGTCCGGCTTCTTCGTGCGCGACCTTCCTGCGGGGTACAGACGTTGGCGGGGGCGAGGTAGCTTCGACTGCGACTGTCGGTGAGTGAAGCGCAGCAGCACGCGCTTCCCTTCCCCGCTACACCACCCGCCCCCGCTAACATCCTCGTACCTCGTCTCCGCCAACGTCTGTACCCTGCAGGAAGGTCGCGCACGAAGAAGCCGGACTATAGTACTTCAGGACATCTAACTACTTATCCGAGACTATGACGTTAGGGATGTGCTTCTGACATAGTGATGTTCTTGACATTAGGGGTGGACTTTGAAATTTTTTGATTTAATTAATTAATCGATTTATTAAATGGAAAACTTAAATAACGAAAAAAATAACGAATTTAAAACTAAACCCTCCTAAAATACCTGAAACTTAAACAAACTAAAAATAAATATATTACAAATTAAACTAAATAAAAATACATTCAGACATATGTGTCTTAGATGGACGACGATTTCGTGGACGCAGTGTGCTTATATTATTTATGTGCATGTAATTATTTTTACTCAATAAATTCTAGGACGCATTCGTTACTCCAGTCCATTTTGCACGATCAAGCACGTAGTGTCTCACAGAACCGTTCCGCACAACAGCGCTCGCGCAACTGCGGGTCTACCTCGTAAATTCTGATTTTCATCAACATCAACTTGAGATTGAAATTTGACGTGCGTGCAAAAGAGATGGCATGTAAGGTGGGCGTCGTCGCACGCACGTCAAATTTCAATCTCAAGTTGATGTTGATGAAAATCAGAATTACGTGGTAGACCCGCTGGTCTTTGCAAATAGGCCAAATAGTGTGGCAGGCTACGCACTTATTTGAACACATTCCTTTGATGAAAATGAAAATGAAAATTATTTATTGCACAACAAAGGATTTGAATACATATGTTTAGTGGCCAGGGCCTCCAATTAGATGTTCAAAGGGACATCTGTGTTAGAAAGACCTTCTCTTCCATAGGACCATCTACATTTAAGTTGCGCTTTTGACATAATATATAAAATTTGTACAAAAGTTTGAAATTAAGAGTGTGTGTATGAGAGGGTGTGGGTTTGTGTGGTCCTAAATGTGAGATGTTTTGTCCGTCTACAGACCCAAAAGTGAGGCGTCTGTCAAAGCGAGGCGGTCTCACATTTTTTTCATGGATAATCTGACTTTATTTTCAAAATCTACGGCCTTTGATTGGTCAAAAACATACTTTTGACGACCAAATCAGAGGCATTGAAATTTTCGCCTCGCTTTTGGTATATAACTTTGACAGGTTGTGTGTGTTTATAAAAAAATCCCGAAATAGGTAGTACCAGGGTGTGCCCGCTAGGTAGCATAAGAGTCACAAGAGTGTAAGTTCTGATCCTAACTCTGAGGCTGTTGTGTGAAATCGGTGTAAAATCGAAAGCGCCTCGGAATTTAAAACACGTCTATGTCTGTGTATTGATGTGCGCTAAAAAACCGATACCGCTCGGCAAAGTGCAAATCTGTGTACAAACTTTGGAACACATAGACAAAGTCTGGTGCCACACAGTGTGTCCACTCGAGTGTGCAAATAAGTGGACACATGTCTGGCGCCGGCTTTAGAAAGTACTTATTTGGCGATACCAAGTCCCTTAATAAAACGCGCATGTCCAATTTTCACGGCTTTTTTGCGATTTGGACATTCTGCGAGTAAAGGCTTTTCACCCACCGTTCGTCGACTAGGGAGGTGTTGATAGCTAAAGCGCGCCATGAATAAAAGTCTCGCTCATGGATTATTTGTTATTATTACTTGAAAATAAAAACTTTCATGGGGGATTTCTTTCATGGTGCAACTAGTACTTCAACCACATGTCCGCCTTGTTGGTTGGCCCGAAATTCTATAACAGTTTAATGAATAAATGGACACTTTATTGTACACAAAATAAATAAATGAATAGTTTATATTATAGGTATATTTTTGACTTCAAATGTATCTAATAAAGTACATTTTTAATAATTTTCAAGAATATTTTTAATATTGGTATTCGTACTTAAGTAAAGGTTTGGCTTGAAATAAAACACCTTGTCAGATCCATAGTGCTTTTTAATCAACAAAGTCAAATGGCTGAGGATCTACCTAGGGTACAGAACACTGTACTTAGTTAATCGAATAACATTCTATTTGATACTCAAAGTAAATTGAAAAATGTCACCCATATATAATAATAATAATTTTATTTCAAGGTATTATATTCCTAATTGTAAATTCCTAGTGACTGGGAATATTTGTATGGAACTAGTCGTACGACTGTTTCGTTGTGTAACTGATTAACTTCCAACTGCCAAGTAGATCCTCACCCACAAAATATCCACTCCAGTGTAGATAAACCCTAAATAAATAGTATTAAGTGTAAAATTACAACAAAAATCGCTAACAAAATTAAACTATATGTAATTATTCTAGAGCTTTGGTTTACTTTCAATAAAATAGCGACGGTGTTACACAACAAGCATGTGTCCTTTGGGATGTACCTATTTAATAAGGACATAGGAAGGCATCGCACCATACAACAGCCGGGTTGAGCATCAGTGCAGTCCGGGCCAGTACTGGGGCTCTACCGCGTAATTCTCATTTGTATCAACTTCAAGCAAATGCATGAGAAATTCAACGCGTGCAAAAGAGATGGCATGTTAGGCGGGCGTCGCCGCACGCACGTCAAATTTCAATCTCAAGTTGATGTTGATGAAAATGAGAATTACGCGGTAGACCCGCTGGTCGAGGAGGCGTTGAACAAAAAAATCACGTAATTTTTTATTAAAAATGTGCTTCTTTGTAATCTAAATCTAGTTTCAGTTACTTACGTCACCGTTTTGCTAGTTACAGCTGTTGCGTTTACTTAGAGCGGGTAAAGTAAATACCTACCAAAAAAACAAGGCTAGTAAATACGTGATTATGACAATGGAATTTTCGGTATAAGTTAATAATAATAATTTAGTTATATTTTTTATATCGGTACCTAAACTTGAGGTAATGATGCCAGATGAGTATATAGTTACTTAAGCTATTCCAGCGACTGATGTGAAGTTGAACTTCATTCACATGGTAATGACGAGGCCGATTCTTTTATATGTTGCTGTGCGCTAACCAAAGCTCGAGTTAGAAATGACAGATCGTTTACCAAGTTGCTTTCATGCCGCCAAACGACATCAAACTTAAGACTTGACCCGCTATAGGTAAACGCAATAGCTGTAGCTAGCCAGACGATAATGTAACTGAAACTAGATTTAAGGTCAACTCCAGCTTTATGTACTACCTTACTTTATTTACATACTACCCGTATGTGCATTGGACACTCGCCACTCGCCATTTTCATAACAAAATTACGTATTTTTTTTGTTTAGCGCCTTATATACCATACTGAATGCTGGCGTGAAGTTAGTCACAGATGGCGTAACATTTGCGCATTCTCGGAACTTCGACGAAGCACCCTGCCGGGTACACTGCGCAGGTGACCTGCGCGCCTTCTGTATTGGCCGGAACTGTAGCAGAAAGGTAGTTGAGCCTTGACTGACTAACCCAACATTTGACCGGGGTCTAACATAGCAGACCATATCGAGTTTTAACCGCTCGATACAACATGTATATCCCTCTCGAGGTAGATCAGCAGAGTGAGAGAGAGCACTATATCACGCGCTATCGAGCTTCGATATGGTTTGCTATGGTAGACTAGCTTGGTTTGGTCTAAATATCTTCCGATTCCTTGCACACCTTGCACATTTGCATGATTGCACACTTGCCACATACTTAGCTCAAACATGATTTGATGTGTCACACACAAAAACTTACATATCTATGTAGATGTAACTAGTGTCCATAATATCGTATTGTTATCTATCACATGTGTCTGTATAATTGCTTAGTTTATCTAAAAATAATAATACTGACTTAGATAAATACAGATTATGGTTTGATTTGACAAATTTGATTAGATACTTTACAAGCAATGAGGACTAAGTAATCAGAGTAGTTTCAAAAGGTCGCTGATTTGCTTGGAGCCCTGTCTAAGGCCATACTCATAGATTCAAGATAGTATACAACCTATTTGTAAAGCTTCTATTGTAATAATAACTATGCGTCCCACATGAGAAAAGGACTGTCAGGACGCCATTTTGCTGTAGCCCTCTCTCGCGCTATCGCTAGACAGAGCGAGAGAGAGATAAAGCTAACGAATGAAATTGTCTGCGGTCCCGATCCTATTTTTACTTATGTGGGACGCATAAGTACATTTGACAGGTTTCCAAAGCCACTAGCGCAAAATCCGGAATTAATGGCAAACATCTCCCTTATTTGAGGCAGAGTATACCTACTTAATTCGGCGTACAGTACTCTCAAAGTAATAATGCGCATACAAATCTTCGCCACTGTTCGGTGTAGTTCGTATTTCCTTACACGTTCAATACAATCAATAAGGTCACGTGGTACGTCCGGTCGCTCGGCTATAGATGTCTATGCGCATTATATCTTTGCGAGTACTGTATATAGTTTTAAATATACTTGGTTACAATTTCATTACTTTTAAGAAATACTATGTATATACCTATAGTAAGACATACCTGTATAGGCAAGTTTCGTTGAAGTCAGATTTACTACATGATTTTTGAAACAAAACTATAGTAAACCTGGTATTAACTTTTTCTGTTAAGAATGTTCCAATGTTGATGTTCATTTGAGTCTGTTCAATCAATGATTTGTAAAAAACCAAATTATAAAAATAAATAGGAAAGCACTAACATAAATCATGTTCACATTTCGACACGTCCTCTTAAGAGTTATGTGTACTTATATATACCAATATATTATGTTATAGTAGGCCTGCCTCCACTTCGAAGTGAAAAGATTAGGTCGTTATATTCGTTTGTGACGCACATTGAAGGTAGTGTTTTAACGGGTAGAGTACGACGAAGGGTTAAGAAGGATTTCTCACACCACCTGCTCAACAATAAAGCAGATTCTGAAGTCTTTATTTATAAATATTATTAGAGTGCATTACAAACTAGAAAATATCAATCAGAAACAAATCCAAAGACAAGAATTTGAAAAAATGGCGCAATTAGTAGCGCGCTTGTCTTGATAACAAGAGGTCGCAGGTTCGAATCCAGGCCCGGGGAATTTTTTCAAATTCTTGTCTTTGGATTTGTTTCTGATTGATATTTTCTAGTTTGTAATGCACATATTATGATTCGATATTTGAGTATTCATAGCGATGGATTTCGCAAAATAAACATAATCTTTATTTATAGTTAAAAGCGCTTTAAAACTAAATTTTCTTCATTGCAAAATATACCAAAAATGTAAGGAAAAGAGGTTAAAAAAAAATGTTTTGACAACAAGTGGTCTTCAGTGTCAGTGCTTCAATAAAAGTAACACGACTTAACTTATTTGACAGGAATACCTTATTTTAAGCGTCCTGTCTTTTTCTTTTCGACACAGAAAGAAAAAGAGAGAACGCTTAAATTAAGTTTAGTCCTGTCAAATAAGTTAAATCGTGTTACACCAAATCGACACTATTATCATTCGAAGAACCCTAACACAAAGTACGTCATTATAGCCCTAGGGTTAAGCCGGGCTTTCATTATTAAGGGGGTTCAGTAACCTTAATTAGGAACTCGATGTTTGGCAGCACAAATATCGACGGAAACGACAATAAAATCGACAAAAACGAAATTGAAATAATGTTCATATCAGCATGCATTGCAAAGTAACTGTTACGACGATAACATCGCCGGATAGCGCAATATAGAGAAAATAATACTTTTCTTAACTGATAAGCATCTGCTATCTAGGTACTCATTCATTATGTTAGATGTGTTTATTTCTCTTTAACATATTCCCTTTTGAATTAAGAAAGTCTTTTATTTGTCTTTTAAAGCATTTTAAAAATATTTATTTACTGATACTCGTAGTAGGTTAAAGCTTTTAAGTTTTTAATTTCCACAATTACAGAACTTAGTTAATAAATGTAATATATTTATTTTAAAAATTTGTAATATTCGTGTAGAAAGATTAAAGCGATTCAAAAACGTCTTCAAGCGTAGTTTATCTTCTGAAGGCCCTTAACATTTCAAAGATTACGAAATTCTAATAATTGTCTCGCAGAAAGTGTGAAAAACCTCGGGGATATAGCTGTCTTCATCGAGTTTGAATCCTGAGTTAGTAAATAATATACTATGAACTATACCATTACTAGCCTAATGTTAACTGGCTCAGGATAGTACCGAAGTTTAGTACTACTCTCTCTTCTTAATGGAGCAGCATGGAATAGCAATGCGAGTGGCAGAACACAACAAACTTGAGCAGATCGGGCTGGATCCGCCTTTAGCATATTATATTAATTCAAGATATTTTTAACAAATAAAATGAGATTGTGTATATTTCAGATAAGACACAAGTATCACAATCAACGAGAAAAATAATCTGAAAAATGACTAAAATAACTCTATCAGTTGGCATTGCAACAAGAAAACATATTTTTCCTTTCATTCTTTTAAAAGAAATACTCGAATATGTAATCTTTTTTTTTTTTTTTCTCTATAGAGGTAAAATTTTGAATGGTTGAGTATTTGTTTTAAAACAACGAAATGATTAGTTATTTGTGCAACAAGAGAGCAAAGTTTTGTTTTGTTGCGAGTGCAGAGTTTGAATATCGAACAAGCGAAGGATGAATACTGAGCGTAGTGAAGGATTCAAAGACACAAGAAACAAAATAAATTTGCTCTCGTGTGACACATATAACTTTTCACCTCACTAGCGAGAAAACACTAGACGTAAAGACACTATATTTTCGAAGGAACTTATAATATTTCAATGGTTTTTTCTTTAAATAATACACTATGCAAAAATAGTGCACATGAAAAAAATGTAAGGAAGGTTAATTGAATCCCAAAAGCAGTCAGAAATCAGAAAATCTCTGATAAACCGATCGTAAACGCAAATAAACACTATCATCACGCGGGCGTTTTATTCTATCCGTTCCCGGTAAAAGTTTATTAGTTTATACGGAGTCCATAGTCAATGGTACAGATTCCATATACGCTGGGAGGCTATACACAGGATTACGAGAAGTTTACCTTGTCTATGGTATCCGACAAGCTGCAGGGCGGTGTATAGCCTGCCAATGTGTATGGAGTCCTTATAAATAAGATACTTTGACTTTTGCTCACTATTTTAAGCAGCAAAGGCGCGCTTTTCGACCTAGTGTGGTGAAAAAAAATATTGGACAGGCTAATTTGAATTTCTAACTCTAGAAAAATAATTATATTTTGTGGTTAGAACAGTAGGCAGATCATAACTGTTCCAATGCAAAATTATGTTTTCCGTGATTTTAGTGATATCTCAGATTTTTTTCCGACGTTTGTGATACTTGTGTCTAATCAGAAATATGTCGTATATCAAAATATATGTAGTTCAACTTCTAAACTAATTACACAAATTTTATTTGTCAAAAATATTCTGATTTAATATGCTAAATTGTCCAAATGCGAATGTATGTTTGGCAGAGCCAACCGTTAAGAAATACAATGAACTTTCTTCTAACAAATTAGTAGCTTCATGTAGACGGTATGGTATAAAAAGGTCTGAATTAAGAAAATTTCGCTAAGCCATACTTCAGCGAAGAATGAGCCAATCACAGCACAGCGATCCATTGTCAAACATATCATCAGTTTTTGATTTGAAAAAATCTTTTTAAGCGATACTTAAGCCGCAAATGGCCAATCACAACGCTGCATTTCATACTTAAATAAGTATCACTTAACTTGAAATGCTCAAATATGAAATCGGGAGTAAGTCTCCCTACATGTACTACTAATTTTCCAAAGTTTAACCAAGCTTAATGCATAAACTGCCGAATCTTTTCTCTCTGAAAATGTCGTTGAGTACGTAAGTTGCGTGGGAAATGCTTATTGTATTGATCGATAACTACCCTATGTACAACTAAAATGTTATAAATGTATCCTAAAATGTTATAAATGTATCTAAGCATCTCAGCAGCCCTAATAGATACACCGGTCAAGTGTGGATTGTATCCGCACACTGAGAGTTCACTTTTAAGAAATTATGTTAATATATATGACTAATTATGACTAGCGCCATCGCAATGTAAATTTTGATAACCGTGAAATTTCAAGCCATTTTAAAATTGTGCATAGTGTCGCAATTTTTTTCCCGTAATGGACAAATTTAGGCATTATACTCGGAAATATTACAACTCTTGAGAGACCAGCTAAAAAATGGCAAGATTCTTTTCCCGTGACACACATACGAGCGTCTATGTCGAGCTGTATGTTTGCCTTCACGGATATTGAGCACGGTGTTGTTGGCGCGCATTTACCCTAACTATATAACGCAACCTCTCCGCTAAAGAGAACTAAATATTTGAATACTGCGCAGTAAACTCCCCCGCACGGTTCTGGAGGACCTGGAATGCGCAGAAGTTATTTTGGGGTCCGTCCGTACTAAATTGTTTGCGCGATCCCCACTTCTTTGCTGCTCAAGTTTTCTTTCGGCAACTATGGTATTTCTCTTTTATTTTTTTGGCCTTTGCTTTTGTTCTGTATTGCAACACAGGTAAGAACAAAACCCCAACTATGACAAACTTATAATGCGTTCCAAATGCTGTTAGGATAGGACCTTTTGGAACTGCGTTGCGCGGTGATTGGGTACACACGCACGCACTCATGGACTTCCGTCAGCGCTGCTAAAGCACATAGACATCATACATACACCGCTCCATTAGCAGAGGTCAATATTTTAAGTTCTATAACAGTGTATTAGTGATAGTCGATTTTTTTCACATTTCTCATCGAACAAGAGAAATAGGTTTTTAAATATTATATACTAGCAATGATTAAAAACTCCGACAACAAGGTTTAACCAATGTTGGTACTTATACTAATTCATAGTTAACTTCTAGTTCTAGGTATATATTTATTTTTAATATTGTGTCCAAAAAAGATTTTCAATTAAATTACTTTGAAGGGAATTTTATCATCACATTCAAAACACAGAAGGCCAGTTTCAAATTAAGAAAATCT
Source organism: Ypsolopha sequella (assembly GCA_934047225.1). NCBI lineage: Eukaryota > Metazoa > Arthropoda > Insecta > Lepidoptera > Ypsolophidae > Ypsolopha > Ypsolopha sequella. The sequence continues at coordinate 14,282,784 of OW203992.1, forward strand.
GATAAAAGTGATACTTAGGCCACGAATCGGTCAATCACAGCGCTGCATTTCATGGTTAAACAAACACTGCTTAACTTGAAATTCTCAAATGCGAAGTCTACTAGAAAATGCACTTTTCGACTTTTTGGACGTGGTAAAAATGGGCCAGCCCTGACTACTTGGTCAATTTTAATCAAATATATATATTGCAATAATTTTAAGGTTATTTATTATTTTAAGCTTACTATCAAAGTTTTTACGAGTGAACGGAGCAAATTTAAATAAAATAAAATATATACAATAGTCTGTCATGAGATAATTTAGTTCACTATGAATGATGTAATGTATTAAAGTATTCCTAAATGTAGATGTAGATCGTTGCTCGCTATAAATTGGCGTCTCGGTGAGTTCAGCAGTTTTTTTGTTACTTTAGTTTTTGAATGGCATTTGAGCTCACTTTTACCTAAATACAAGTAAATACATTACATTATATGCATATAGAGTAAAATTTGTTCTGTAGCAATTGTAGTTATTGTTTTTTTTTTTCTAAATTTATATTCTTCTTTGCTACATTATCGGTTTTATGTAAGTATACGTAATTTTTTTTTTCTTTGCCTAAATTGTATCATATAGTTTAGTTTTAAGCAGTTTATGATTAATTAAGTAGTAGATATAGTATTAGTGAGCAGAGGTGGTTATCAGAAGTCGTGACGTCATCACGAGAGCCAACCCGGCTTCTCTCCGCCACCGAAGACCCTCTCGCAAGATGAAATATGTTAGTTTAGTAGTTGCATGCAGTGTTTGCCTGTTATTGGATTTGCACTCTGTTATTTATTTTAAGTTAATATGATTGGATGTCTTATAGTGTTGGTAAATCTGTCGGTAAACCTAATAAATAAATAAAAATCCGTTTAGTACGACTCTGTTTAAAACGACCTACCGTTTTCAACGTAGACATAACCTCAAGTTAGGTTGATATACAATTTACTATGTAAGGTTCATTTAGTGCGTCGTCCTGTTAGTACGACGACGTACTATCACCGGTTCCTTGACCGTTGTTATATCCGGATTATACTGTAACAAAAATATGCAAAATAAAAAAATAAACATAATGATTTTTACTAATATTATATGGTTCTCTAAACCAGAATATCATCTTTTTGGGACACATTATTTACGATTTCCTTCAAAAGATACCTACCTACTGTTAAGTAAGTATGTAGTTGTAATAATATGACTAGCTAATTATACATAATGAAAGATCTCCAAAGTGTAACAAATTATTATAGAACTCGGCGTAAATATTTTGTTTTATTAATATTTATAAACGTGAGAGACAAGGCATATTCTTTCCTAAGCCATTCCTTATTCTATTTTTTTTTACGTACCTAATTTAATTGAACTGCTCAGCATTTTGTAACATTAATGAAATCCAGCCGCATAAACCCAAAAGTTATATCCGATTTTTATTTGCTCGAATTAATTTAGAATTAGACCTAGTTTATTGAGAGACAATAATATATAGAGCGAAATATATATCGCATTACAAATTATAAAATCAATCAGAAAACGTTGGTCACCCAAATGATAATTTAGCTATTGTACCTACAATACATTATGTACAATAGCTAAATTACCATTTGGTACTACAGGGGATCTAAAAAGGCCGACTTGGATGAATCATAAAATGATTTGAAAGTAGGATAGAGTCAGAGCTTTTTCACGCGTGCAAAAGAGACGGCTTTAGAACAGAATCATAATGTGATTCATGCAAAATGGCCCTTTTAGAGGACCAGGGGATCTAAAAAGGCCGACTTGGGTGAATCATAAAATGATTTGAAAGTAGGATAGAGTCAGAGTTTTTTCACGTGTGCAAAAGAGACGGCATTAGAACAGAATCATAACATGATTCATGCAAAGAGCCCTTTTTAGAGGACCAGTACAGTCTACAAATCACAACTTCCGGGTAAAACATAAAATTATAATTGACTTCGTCTTTTATTTTAATAATTCTATAAATATAGTATATACGAAAACACATACATATAATGATTGAGTTAGTACGATATATTTCGACCACTGGTTGTGGTCGGCATCAGTTACATGCATATCGTATAGTATTTACAATAATATAGTGATAAAAAGGTAAAAATTAATAATTATAAATTATAAGTAACGATAATATTTGATTTTAATATTAAAATTATTAACTTTATTATTTTACATACTATATTATATGCATGTAACTGATGCCGACCACAACAAGTGGCCGAAATATATCTTACTAATTTAATCACTATACTGTAGCCGATTTTGAAGGCTTTAATTTTAGTTTTAGTGCTGTCAAAACTAAAATTATTCCAATGTAATTTCACTCATGTTCCTTACATCTAAGGGCTATTTTACAATAAAGAAAATTTAGTTTTGACATAACTAAAACTAAAATTAAAGCCTTCAAAATCGGCTTTAATATGTGTTGACGTATATATGTATATGTAACTACTAGGTAAAGTAATTGTATTTCCAAATACGGATCGAACTTTCGTATGTACGCGACTCACAACGTAAATACACTATTTGGCTTGTCATCATTTCGCACAAATCGGCAAAACAACGTTCGTACCCGATTTAGGTCATAAAATAACATACAAAACAACCTGACGTCAGCAAGCCATCATGCATCGAAATCTACTAAAGTATTTTGTCTTTTGGGCAGTCCTTACACTTTATAATTTCTTAATTACATAGTAATTGTAATAATCACACAAACAAATGGACGCGATGAATTAATATTGTTGAGTTTTAATAACTACTATTAAATAGGCAAAGATTTTAACAGTGCAGCATTAGTTCAGTCTATACGACTGTAGAGCAATGTAGATCAAGTTACTTTTATTTTCCTGCGCTGTTCTGAGCCTTAGGCATTAAAGCCTTTAAAACTTATGTACTCATGTACGTATACATAAACTAAATATATTTATACGTACAAGGTATAATCTAAATAATATTAAAACGAAATGTTCAGAAGAGTACTATAGATTATTTTGTGATAACTTCTAAAGGTATGTTTTGTTTTAATTGTCTGAGTTGTCACAGTAACTACTTGAAGTTAAATCCAGAAAAATGCTTTATGTACATACATCTTTGGGGAGAGTTTTCTATTACATTGTTGTCTTGTCACAAACGGCACTTACCTTCTAAATAACTTACATACTCACACTAATCATGGTGGGTGTTTTCTACGATATTTTCTTTTAGTGCTGTGTTGCTGATTTTGTCCATTAAATGATCTTTCATCTGGCACTTTATTTTGGTAGGAGGAAACTTGGTGAGGCAGAAGTCAGCCAAAACGCAATAGAGTTTACACAGCAGAGGGCAGAGTAAGGCTTGGTGCAACACGGCAGCGATGCGGTACCATGGTCCCTCGAACGGGTCGAGAATCGCTGGACAGAGCATGTGATTCAGGTTCACTTGTGCAGGCTGAAAAGAAAGTTTTTTTTTAATTCTTTTATGTTATAGATTTGGTATCCCACTTCCACATAACATAAAATAATTCTTTCTTCAGCACACAAAGGTTGGCTGGAAGAAATCGGTTTAGGTGACAAGTCCGCCCTGATACAACATTGTGTGTTCAAAACTCTGTACATTTTTTTTTATTTAACCGTGTGCAATAAGTGTGTATTCATTCATTGTTGTTCAAGACACGTAAAGTTATTCGAGCGCTCGAGGTTTTGAGACGTCGTTGACCATCACAGCTGCTTGAACACTCGAAGAGCGGAATGTGTAAGGATTGTTCACAAACTAAAACAGGCTGGGTCTTTAGTATAGATAGCGTTAGTCATTGGAGAAAGGCAAAAATATTTTTTTCACCTCACAAGCTCAGAAAGGCTCTATTTATCATTCGAAATCTGCGTGCAAAAGTGCATTTTATCCGCTAGCGTGGAAAAGGTTTTTAAAATTCGAACCTTTCTATTAAAAAAAAGTTTGCCAGCCAACCCATAGAAATGCATTAATACCATAGAGGAAAAAAGCAATAATACTCATTTCAGCGCATTGCGCCAGCCTCATTTTTCGAACAATCGCCCTGGCCAGCACGACGATAGCACGAAAAAACCAAAAGATTTGTTCGTTTTTCTTTTGTTTTTTCTTTCACCACTGACCTCCAATAACATATATTATAAGAGTACACTGGACTGGCTTTTGACGACCTGATAATGAGGCAATTCGATTATCGCCATTTTGGCGTTGGTCGCTGCAGTAAGTGACGTGAGCGTACGCGGAACTAATGATAAAGATGAGACCACAACGTTATCTATTATAATAAGTGTCAATTTTAGTTCCCGGTATGCTTGGTGGGCGCGTTTTGAATCAGTACAAAAAAGACATGGCATTTTGTATGGCACAACATGTCGAGCGTACTTGTATTACTCATGTCAGTGTCTTGCACCTAGGATTTTCCTCGCTGTAGTGAGGTAAAAATTGTGTTTCGCTCGGCAGCAAAGTTATTTTGCGTCTCGTACATTTGAAACCTTCGCTTCGCTCAGGATTCTATTTTTGAACCACGAGCGAACAGGTTTTAATATAAGTACTCGCGCCAAATAATAACTTTGCAGCCTTGTATAACAAATAACTATTCCTCAGGTACTGCTGGTTGTTGTTATTTGTCGTGATAGAGGCCATAATAACACATATTCTGTGAACATTTCAACTTTTACGGCTGAAGCTGTAGACCACCGTGACAGACTGTGAGAGGAGGAGTTTTAAAGGTGTGCGTTACGCTAGCAGAATGTTGTCCCTTTTCAGAATTTGAGCTTGACTGACACATATTTAATCTTGTATCTCCTGTAATTGTGCCCGAAATTTAGAATTAGTGCGTTCAGCCGATCTAAAGATATTCACAAAATTTGATTCTGCTGGACTAACGTTATCCCAGCAGAACGATTTACTTACCCGTCGACGTAGCTAAATAAATAAAAAGCCGGCCAAGTACGAGTCAGACTTGCGAACAAAGGGTTCCGTACATGGTAAATAATTCCACTTGCAGTTATATAGGACCAACTTAACTTGACACTTACGACCTATGTTTCTAAATGGTCTAACTAATTATGCTGGTCAAGGATGACTTTTCAGATTTTTTCCTATGTAAGTATATGTGCTAATAAGACCTACCTGTAAAATTTTCTCAATCAACTGGAAATGCCCTATAGGTTTTGAAGCCTGAATTTTTTACAGTACCATGGGGCCGTATACTTCTGTAGGAGGTATCAGTTTCAACAGGGCCAGGCAAAAGGGTCTTGACAGACGGACAACAAGTGATCCTATAAGGGTTCCGTTTTTTTTCATTTTGAGGTACGGAGACCTAAAAACAATATAAAAACCTACTTATTTATATATGAGTATGTAAGATTGTGTGTTGTATTAGAGAGAATTTGTATAAAGTATACAAACTATATAAACTAAGTTTTCTCCGTAGTGTTAATTTAATGCTTTATAATGGTCAAATGGTCCAACTGGTTCAACTTTATACAAGTTTTGCTACATTTCCATGAAAAGTATGTTCAAGTCCATATGTAAATATGAAATTGGAGGCTTGTATGGAGAATTTGAATGCAACTCAATTTTCAGTGCTAACATTTTAATTTTTTTTTTAGGATTGGTAAAACCCAATTTTATAGTTTCTTTATAAATGAGACAACATTAAGCTAACAGCAACATTAATGCAATTGTTTAAAAGTGTCAGCTGTAAAAAATGATTACGAATCTTATCATGAAAATGGATGGCATTTAGGACGAACTGTTTTTGAAGATTTAATTTTAGTTATCAAACTGAAAATGAGAAAACAAAATTTAATACGTAGACGTAAAACCTTGAAATCAACTTTCAAACAAATAATAGAAATAGCTATTGAATTACAGGAATTATGAACTCATGAATCTGTAAGAAAATTTCGCCAATTTCATAGGTAAGCACCTAATATTAACTATACTTACAATAGCAATTATTTGTAGAACAATGAAGTGATAAAACATGTTGAGGCAGTAGCTGAATATAACCCAGTTTAAGTCCATGAGTGGCTCCACATTGTAAACACCTGGAAAATTAAATTAACATGATTTATATAACATAAATAATAGTAAAATATAAACATTATTTTACTAGAGATGATTGGCAGGTAAAGATGTAATTTAACCTAACATAATTAATCTATACATATGGGCGGTTTTCTCAAACGTTGTTCGTGACGTAATGGGATTCCGCAATTTTAAAAATGATTTATTTACTGTTTCGTGTGTTTTAATCGATTATTAATAAAATAAATTTAAAGGAAATAGTAATTTTTGCCCTGAATATTCAGTAGTTTTCCCGTAAATTGAAGTCAAAATTGTACTAAGTCTTTGAACAGTTCCATTTCGTCACGAAATTAAGTTGTTATAAAATATTAACTAGCCTTTCAATTAATTAACAGCATTTATTACTTGAAAAGTTACGAAAATCAGTCTTAATTAAAGTATAACAATATGATTAATTTAATCACGTAAAGGTAGTTCGGACCAAAATATAATATTACGTCACTTTTAGGTACTTATCACTTATATCTTTTATGAAGTTTTTATACGGCACGTAATGAAATATTTATATAAATACTTAAAAAGGGTTTCCCAAGTCCTTTTTATAGTGTCTGAACATTAAAAATTATGTAAGCGTTCAATAGAAAATTTAATCTAAATAGCACAGCCAAAGTAGGACACGTCACGGTGATGGAAAGTGTTGTGACGTAAAGGAACTATAAGGCATCATTTCCATGTATCAAAAATAGGCCATCAAAACCGCGTTTTAATCAACTTTTAAGTCTCAATCGTTAATTGAAATACTAATCTTGCTTTGAGGTATGTAACAATTACTGTTAAAGAAAGCACAAATCGTATAGGAACTTACAAGAACAATAAAAAAAATATAGTATTGTTAGACGAAACTTGTAATAAGGTAAGGTTAAATTGCACAACTTAAGTTTGTTTGTCATCTTTAGAAGCTAAAAACTAAAAAAAATTGATCTGTGGCAATTCCCATAACTTAATTTTATAATTTTTTTTTTCAGAGTATTATACGCTATTTTAGGACATAGTTTTCATTATTTTAGTATACAAATTAACCATTATTTTTTATGATTTTTTAAAGAGTTGTCCGATGACCTTGTCACTTGAGAATTATAGACATTAATACTGATTGTGACGTGTAATTGCTTATAAAAAAGTGGTCTGTCTCTGTCTATCTACTCATCTGTCATCTAGCTGTCAAATTAGTCTGAAGCAAATTATTATAAATTTATCTTGATAGCAAAGGACACATTTCTAAACAGCCATTACTCAAGTGACGTCACATTAGGGCAAATGGAAGTTGTAGCCTTTTCGTAAAAATATACATCATGAGGTTTTTTAGACCAAAACTTCGAAAATACGGCTTATTAAACCTAAATCTCAAAATGGTTTTCGAATTAACACACCTTAACATAATTTAATCTATGCCAATTGATGCCCGTAGTTCAATATTACTTAGGTTTATAAATCCACAGTTTGAAATTAATGAACGTTTTGTCAAGATCATGGCCAAATTAATTTAAAACAGCATTTTAAATTTGTTTCTATAGATCAAGACTATTTGTGACAAGACAATATATATATTTATAATTGGCACAGACCAAAATATTTCTTAGTTTTTAACTTCTTAGGAAGACAAACCAAGTTAAATGGTGCACATTTAAGTATGTGACTGAGATTTAACCTTAAGGTCTAAATACGAAACTGAAGAAATTAAATTCCACTATCAATTAGCCAATTCTATATTTGTTATGGCCGTTGGGGCTGAAAGGCGTTGGAATGGAGACCACGTACAGCAATGCGTAGCGTAGGCCAACCTCATGCCCGCTTGACCGACGACCTGAAGGTCGTTGCGGGTAGCGGCTGGATGAGGATGACGCAGGACCGCCAAGACTGGTGTAATATTGGAGAGGCCTATGTCCAGCAGTGGACGAACACGGGCTGATGGATGGATGGGTCGGATGGATGGATGGATGTTAGCCATGGTAAACACTGCCTAAGAATTCCATTACGTCACGTTTTGCGATCCCTTAATACAATACGAAACGTAATGGACGTGACGTATTTCTGCCGGTCGGGAATCAAATCAAAATTACCCTTAAATCAATAGAGAATATTACAAACTACTACTACTTTCTCTAAGTATAGATAAATTATGACAAATAACTACAAACATTTTACGTCAAACAGTAATATTTACTTTCAAAATCGCGAGTTTGTAATGGACCGAAAATTTTCGACACGTGACGGCCCACCACTTTGAACCAGTTTTTTGGTTAGACAACTGACAATAAACAAAATATGATGGTTGTGATTTTAAACATAACAAAACTTTTAATTTATATATTATTTTTAACTCTAACGGTCTTGTAATTAGGTTAAATCTTACATCTTGAACATATGATCTTTAAAAAAAAACAATTAAAACAGTACCAAAGAGTACGAGAACAACAAAAAAAAAACACTTGAAATATTGCCTACTGGGGGTAGGACACTCGAAATTTTCCGTTTTATTTTTTCTATTTTACTCATATTTTAACCAATTCAAAATAATCATCACTCTTGATGTACAAAGTCTTCAGTATTATAAACTTTATCATCCTATGCAAAAAAAATACGTGTTTTTGAGCAATGCCTTGCTGATAAACAAGTCAGAAGTCGTTGGACACGGTAATTTCCTGCGAACAACGTTTGAGAAAACCGCCCATATAATAAAATAGCAGAACCCGGTGTGTCTGTACATTGAAGAAAAGTAATAAAAATAGAAAGGGTGTGACTAAAGAAGTGTAATAGAACACAAATCACCGATTTGCGCACCTCCGAAACCACTGAACGTATTGAAATGCCTTTTTTTTATTATCATCGTAGTGACCCTGTTTAACGTATAGACTATAAGGGGTGTTAATAAAATAACGCCCAAAACGCGGGTGGCCCGCGGACAATAGGCTATATAATATATGTAACATTTATCGGTCCTGTCTGTCTGTCTGTTCTAAGGCTTATTGATAAACATGATGACCAGGATCTGATGATGGGACTGGAAGATGAATAAGGGATCTCCTCAACGAACCACAGCAGACCCTCCGAGTTTGGGCTTATTTGATTGATCTTTATTAGTACTTTGGTAAAACTTGGTGAGCGTCTGATGATGGGATTGGAAGGTGGATACGGTAACTCCTCAATGGACAACAGTGGACCTCTCGAGTTTGGGCTTATTTTGTAGGTTATTAAATACTAATAAAAAACTACAAGAGGTGTATCTGCCTGAACATAGACGATATATAAAAAAATAATAGCGGTGTAGGATACTGACCCAAAAAAAATGGTTTTGTCAGTATTTCTTACGTCACGCAAAAACTAGTGAATGGGTTTCGATGCTGTGGTTACCACTGTTCAATCCTCAGCAGTGAAGCATGGATTACAAAGAAAGAAGGAAGAGAGATCACTGTTTGATAACTTATTATCCAACTTAAAGACTGTGATAAATTTAGGGTATGAGAAGTGTTCTAGGTGTCAATTGAACAGTCAAAAGCATGCACACTCATTTTTTATGTTCCGTACCCGAAGGATGCCAAACAGGACTTTATTATTAAGCCTCCGCTGTCTGTCTGTCTACAGCTTCAGCCATTATACATGTAGATAGCAAGTTGAAATATTCACACAATATGTGTGGCCAATATCAAGGCAAAAAAAAATTGAAACCCAATATAAAAAAAAATGATTTTTTTAACATTATAACACAATATAATATATTATATTCCTGTCCCCAAAACAAGAGGACAAAAATATGAAAAACATTATGGTAATAGGTGATTGATGACATAAAGGTTACAGGAAAAATAAAGCGGTTACGATATGAGGGTTACTCAACAGGAACCAGTTACGATATGAGGGTTACTCAATAGGAACCACGAATTATTTGTCAAGTGCTACCATTTTGTCGCCTTAATATTGCTATGACATCTAAGTATATTGTTGTAATTTACCATGTTTTTAGGGTTCCATACCCATATTTTGGTATTTAGTAGTGGTACGGAACCTATTGTATGACTCTACCCTGCACTTAGCCAAATTATTATTAGTTTGAAATGAGTAGCATTTATTAATTTATAGCATAACATACCTCCAATTCTAAGTAGATAGTAAGGTATAACGAACATCATCCCATGTTGTATCCAGTATAATGAAGCTTCAGCAAAAATCTAAGGAAGAAAAAAAACTCCTTACATATTATGCATAAAGACATGAAAATATTTAAAGCGGCGGTAGCTCAGGGGTAAAACGCTGGCCTCTCAATCTTGAGATCCAGGTTCGATCCTGCCAGGCATGCACCAATGCGTTTTTCGGAATTTATGTGCATAGTATTTGTTCTTACTTGCCACTAGCTGAGAAAACCTGCGTGCCTTAAAAAGTGTGTATTTGTTCCTGAAGAACGGCGATAGGGCTAACCACCCATCACATTGGGTAATAATTGTCAGAGAAACGTGGGTGTACCGAATGTGGACTGTGACTTGCAATTCACAGTTCACACTGCAAACAACTCTGACAACCCCTCAGGGATTCATGTTCTGATGATATATTTATATTTTAAGAAAATATTTTTAATAACTTAGAGTGCACATTAGATATACCTTTCTTGATGCAGTTTCAGGAAATAAAAATGCTAAAAGTGGTCCATTCAGCAAATTCAAATGAATCCGAAACATAGCAGTCACCGTCTTGCTTGGTGGTGCTGAGAGGAGATAAATCTTAAAAAAACAAAGTATATATTTTAATTATGGAGATTCTCATGAACAGCAGCTCAATTACCATATTCTATTTATTATTCCTTACTCCATTAGCTTTAGGTTCTATCTTAAGGGGCTCCACAATGCTAAACATCAGTTTTGTATTGGATTCAGTTCCGTCAATGTAGATGATAAAAATTTTAAAAAAATATGGCTTGTTTTGCGACTCAAGGCAATTATTAATTACACTTTATTAATAAACATATATTTTCAATCTTCTATTACTCATATTACTTTTAAAAAAGTATGAATTTCATGAAAAAAGCGATTCAGTTTCAGTGTTTCAAAACCAATTGAAACAAAACCAACACACGCAGATACTAACAAGAAAAAACCATCTTTATTAAAAGAAGAAATTATTAATGTCATAATGTAGCCAAGATTTCAAAATAACTGAAGCTTTGCGTTTTGCAAAGGCATCTGATTAGAGCAGGATAGAGAGTAAAAAAACTAAATGCGTTAGAGCAGGACTGAATTTTAGCATAGTGCAGCCCCTTAAATACAGAGACGCAAGCTCAGTGCCTTTTGTTAAGGTCTCATAGAAGATATTATATTTAAGAATGTTGAAATTTTTATGTTAGTGAGGCAATAAAATGAAGAATTATTAATAAGAATAAAATTATAGAGTAATGGGGAAATGATATTTAAAAAAAATAAGAATGAATTTTTTTTAAATATCTTTAACATTATTTTTATTATAGGGGTCATAACAGATTTTATTTCAACGAAATACATGTGGTAAATCAAAAGTTATGGCATTTTTATGCATAGAGTTCTCGGTACCCAACAAAAATTTTATAACATCAATATATTAAATTCAGATAGCTAATAAATTTGTCATGTTTCTTTTTCTTATTGTTTTAATAGGCAAATTTTGGTTGGTCTAGTTTAACCCCTTTCACACTTTATCACGGGATACACTACACATATATATATAGGTTAGGGGTTGTACATCCTAAAATTGAAAAAAAAAAGTTTGCTGTATACCTGAATTGCTGTAGTTATATGACATGGATTCAGTAGATAAATGACAGTCCGAGAAGCGAACTTAAAACCAATCTCCATCCCCCATAGCAGTGTCAGAAGAATAAGCAAGAGTCTCTTGCCTCCTCTGTCACTTCTCATGTAACTGGCTTCATTTGGAACATTTAGTTTCGGGTAGGTTTTAATCTGTAGGAAAAAAATACATAATCGTTATTATGTAGTTAATCAAATAAAAAGAATACATACTACCAACTAATTTAATTAGCCTACCACAGGAAACTGTTGGGTTAGCTATGATGATGATTACAATGGAAAGCAAAAAATTGTGAATAGTTTACTTACACTAATAAACGCACAGATTGAAACTACAATAACAGTTTCGATGATTTGCCTGTAAACTGATAAAAAATAAGCACATTCAGGACCAACATTTCTAGGCACAGCTTTGTTAGCACCACTATATGCCCACTCGAACATTTCAACGGTGAGAATAATCAATGACACATAGTAAGCAAGAACTTGACTTCAACAATCGATCGTTCAAATAATATTGTAAATAATTAAAATCATTTTTATTAGTTAATTCCCGCGAGACGGCAACGAACGAAACATTACGGTGTTGCGGTTGAAGTTGCGTTCGACATTCATTGACGTTTGTAGGTTCACAATTTTACATTCAAGTTCATTACAAAACTGAAAAATACAGTAATTGTAGGTAACATTAAATGTGTATGTAAAATTATAGAAGCATTAAAAACGTATGTACCTAATGAAATGTATGGGGACTTCTTCTTCTTTTGGTGTCGTTGGTTAAATAAACTTCACAATAATTTTGCGCGGTTGGTGGCAACGTCACAGTATAAACAAAGACAGTAGGGAAATTACCTGGAAGCGCTCCGATTCGAGCCTCACATACACAGACGCGTGCTTTACACGCCGTCTAAGCAGAGCTCAAGCGTCAGTCGCTGGGGTCGCGGCGCCGCACCGCGCTTGCCAGTACGCACAGACGTAAGCAGGCGAAAGGACGCGACCGTTTGTGAACTCTGTGCCGGCCTGGTCACGATGTCGCAAAGATATTGTTGTGCGTTTGGATGTTTAAATTCATCCCGAAAAAAAGGAATTGCTTTTTTTTAGACTTACGGCTGATGTCCAAAGGTAAGATTAAAAAATATCACTCAGGAGTACCTACTTACATTACAAATTAAGTTTTTGAAATTGTCGCGTTCTTTTAATGTATTATCAGGGCAAAATAAAGAGTTAATGAATTTAAGTACGCTTGTCAGAACAAAAAGCAGGTTTCTTTGACCCTTTTTTGGGTGTGTCGCCGCGCCGCAAGCCAGTCTAGCCAACAGATCGGCGGAGCGGCGCGTGGTACTTACAATCAAACGGCAGATGCGACGAATATGTGTCAGAGTAAATATATTTATGGTATTCATATCCGCTATTATACAATTTGCTGGAATGGGTCAGAGTAAATGTGGAGGAAGGTACCGTGGGCAATTAATACGTAAACAATCATCTATGTTTTAGCTATAGTAGAAAAAAAGTAATGTCTGTCTGTACATTGAATATTTTTGCGAAATTTTAAATTTAATGAGTTATTAGTAAATAGTTTTGTACTGAGGCCAAAACTACAATTTTCGTCTCTCTGTCTGTCTTTCTGTTTCTCCGTCGGTCTTACTGTCTGTCTGTTCCGTTTTAAATTTAGAACCACTCAACGGGTTTGGATGCGCTTTCTTTATTATTACAGTATACACTCTATTACAGTATAATCTAAATATATAAAACAAAGTCGTGTTAGTTACACCACTTATAACTCAAGATCGGCTGGATCGATGTTAGTTATCTCTTTTTTGGTGTATTCTTATCCGCTCCGAATAGCAGAATAAGTAATAAAATATCGGATAAGTTATCGAATAACAATAAATAAATTAATTAATTTTACGAATGCAAACAGCATGTGGCGCCATCTGTTGACAAAACTACGCATATAAAAGAAACCTATTTATCTAGCGTTCTGATATCATAAAATAACAACTAAACCCCAAGTTTTAAAAATCGCTTGGTTATTCCAAGAACTATTATTTCTGCATATATTCAATACCCTACGCTAAGCCTAACAACGGTACTGAAACTACTACATGTGTCCCTGCCATTCCTCTTTCGCAATGGCAAGCAATAAAACATTTCTGTATTTGCAAAAAAGTTGTATTAATGTTATTACCTTAATGAAATCCTAAATTAAGTTTAACTAAAGTTAACACGATATTATTAGACTGTTAGGTGGAACGAAGTTCGCCGGGTCAGCTAGTATAGGCTATAAGAGTGTTGATAAAAAAAACATCAATGGGGTAAAGATTGAATAATCGCGGGCGGAGACGCGAGCGAAAGGCTAGTCTATCTATACTAGTAATATTATTAAAAAGGTCATTTCTATATTGAATATTTTTGTATCATTATAAATGAAATGGATTTGTTAACTTGTTGTACCTTCTGCCTCTCTCAAAATATATACGTTTATAGGTGGAAATGGGGCGTTGTGGATGTCTGGTTGTCGGTGTGCACGGGCGGATGCTTTTCGTACTAAAATAGTTGTTTAATATATTAACATAAAAAAAATGTTTACGTAGTATTCTTACCTCTGAAAATAAAGTTAATTATTTAATTTTCATCTATTTCATAGTTTATTATTTCATTTCGTAATGGAAAAGTAATTTTACCGAAAATGCATGAGCAGCCCCTGACATTTTCTTCAAAATATATGAGTGTATACAGTTAAGAGTTGTTTAGCAGGCGGATTGTAAAAAAAAACCGCCTTTTTGTAATTAACAACCGTTTAGCAGGCCGATTATAAAAAACCCACCTTTTTGTAATTAATCAAAACTGAACACTTTGATTCAAAATTTTCTCAATAGTCATCCCACAAAACAAATATCAAATATAAGTGAGCGACAGCCCTAACGCTTCGGTGGTGCGTAGGTATTTAACTCGGGAGTTCGCTTCAAATTCCCTACTGTCTTTGTTTATTCTGTGGTAACGTCGACTGCATTTGCAATAGCTTCAAAAAGGTCGCCCCACGCAGTGACATATAATATACCATTCCTAAAATAATAATAATTTGCAAAAAGTAGGATTGAAGTTGATTCAACCAATGCAGGCAGTTGACTTGACAAGGTAAATTTTTTTCACGGCTGCGTTTAGTTTAATGTCCGACGACGTCCGTCACGCGTGCAAAACAAATGGAATGTTAGGTGGGTGACATCTGGCGATCAAACCTCAGAATAAGAACTTACCTATTCTGAGGTTCAAACTAAGCCAGTCAAATACCAAACCTGAAATTATCTTTATGTAGCAAATAAAGCGAATCGAATCGAGTGATCGACGAATCGAATAATCTTTACCGGGTTTATGAACACGGGAACATTACTAAAAAAAAAGTCATAGTCAGCGTTGCCACTATTTCAGTTGCCAGACGTGCGATCATTATCCTAAATCCACGATATTTTTAAATTTCAAGCGATAAAAAATAATTATTATTTATCGCATGATAATTCATTGAAGTTCCACGATATTTTTTTTAGTTAAACGATAATTTTTGTACGGAACACCATTTTTAATTCGTTCAGTCAGAATTTGTTTGAAGAGTGGTGAGTTGATTGTTTTTAAGGTTCCATATCTCAAAATGAAAAAATGGCACCCTCGTTAGTTTCACTTTGATGTTCGTCTATCTGTCTGTCTGTCCGTCTGTCAAGACCATTTTCCTCGTGTCCTAAAAGTCTACGACTATATGGTGCTGTATAAAATCAGGCTTCTAACACAATGCAAAAAAGTTATTGCCTTTTATGTAATCAGTTTCATACAAATTTGCTCACAATTAATTATTTAAATACGGATAGACTTACATGGTGGCTCAACAGTTGGTAGAGCTGATGCCGGGCTCGACTGTGGAGGTACCACCATCTTACTTGGAGACCCCCTCGAAGTAATTCGGGGGAGAGTAAGAGGACAGCTCACAGGCAAAAAACCAAGAGGCCCACCATGCCTGGGACCGATGGATGGCGGTATATCCATCCCTAATAGCTGGGCCTTATATGGAACAGACTGGTGACGGGCAGCGGCGTCACTGGTGCGAGGGTTCCGGCATCGTGCTCACTAACCCGCCTGCCCCGCGTGTGTGAGTATGGGCAATTCTTCCATGATGGTCACCTGGAGTGGCAAAGTCCTGGAAAGGTTTATGTCCAGCAGTGGACGAACTAGGCTGATGGATGATGGATGAGACTTACATGTATTATCCAATAAATTGTCATGTTATGAATTTAACTTACAAATGCAAAAATTTGCTCACCATGAAAACCTATAAGGCACTCCCAGTTGACTTAGAAACTTTTTAGAAGTTATTTTATTTTAAATGTTATTTACCTAATTTAACCAGCGAGCGAAGTTCTCCAAGTCTACTTGAATAATCCAGCGTTTGTATGTATGAATGTTTGTTCAATGATAACTCGAGTATCGTTGATCGGAACGTCATGAAATTTGGAAGGCGCGTGAAATTTTTTTTCGATGTGGTACGGTTTATTCTCATACTATTTAGTAGCAATTGCAACAAAAATATTAAAAGAGTAAAATATTATGCGTAAAATACGATTATTTTGTGAATAGACTTATCCACTCTAACTTATTTATGTTTATGGGTAAGAAGATAGCGTTAGTAGTATTTTAAAATAGATAAAAGTTTTTAAATAATCGAAAAATACCAAGTACTTAAAGAGATATTAACAATCAAAGTTTGAAGTAAAATTAATTTACTGCTAAATGCCCACCAAAATGAGTGCGTTGCCCACTTGACCGATTTGACGTCACACAACTCTACCACGTGCCGACGCTCTACAGATTTAACGCTTTGTTTCTCATTTTTAGGAGTTTAAATCAAAGGGTTTACAAAGAGAACTTTTTGACAAGTGATTTAATAATCTGGCCATAATTACATGCGTAAACATAAAAAAAATCGGCCAAGTGCGATTCAGACTCGCGTACCTAGGGTTCCGTATTGTGGATGATAAAATTCATTTTGTAATTTTTTTCGTGAATTTCTCAACCGCTTTATTTTTTCTGTAATATTTACGTAAACACATATTACCATGATTTTTTTCATATTTTTTGGTCCACCAGTTTTGGAGATAAGAGCGTCCCCCATACAATTTTTTATGGTTTTTCAAGGATTTCTCGAAAAAGACTCAATTAAATATAGCCAAACTATATACTTTTACAATCAGCTTTTTGATACCTACAATATGATACACCTATTTTATTATTATAATATGTATTTTTTCTTTTTTTCTTCTTTTTTTATATTTTTCATTTGGGCTCAATTTTTTTTAATCGCTATAGTTTTCCTGTAATTGGCTAGTTTTGATCTATAATTGTCATTTTTTTCATATTTTTTGGTCGACCAGTTTCGGAGATAAGAGAGGGGGGGGGGGAACATATTTTTGTGGTTTTTTAAAGATTTCTCGAAACCAGTGCCAGTAGATGTAGTAAAAATATGTACTTTTACAATTAACTTTTTAATATCTACAATTTGATACCCATATTGTATTTTTAGGACTCTTTATGTTCAAAGTTTTAATGTCAAGAAAAGACAAAAAAATGATTGACAAAACTATCACCTGATGAAGACCATTTTAAATATTTTTTTAGGTATAAATATCGTTATTGATTTATGGAACATTGCAATATTTATAAGACTGCTGCTTAGATAGAAACATTTTTACGGACTGCTCATTCCGGGTGCTGTAGCAGCTGTAGTAGTTTCCCTGTGTACAAACGTAGGCACAAGCTTGGGACAAGTCGTGTGACGTCACTCTCAGGGCGGCCGCGGCCGCCTCCTGGGAGCTATCGTTTATTCCCGCGCATTAAAGATATGACCTTTAAACTTCTCTAACCTTGTTAATTATTATTGTATAACAATGAAACTAGTGCCAAAGTTTAAGTTATGAAAAGTACACTTAAGATTTAAACAAAAAAATGGTTGTGGAATAGTCTATTGAAAATGCGATGAAATGAAAACACGTTAATTTTGCAGTAAATCTAGGATAATTCTTAACCTACAGACGGATCTGGCAACACTGGTTATAATAGAAAATAAATAAATATATAACTGCAAATTGGGATTTTTTGAAAAGAAAATACATTCAAAAGTTAAGTACCTACGCGTTATTGTAGAAGCATTTAGTAACGATTGAAATATGCCGGGTGTTGAAACATTTCTTAGTGATGAGGATTATATAATTATGCGAGCAAAGGATGCACAGAAGACAAATATACACAGTGGCAAGGCGTGGATGCTCACAGCAAAAACATTATTTCCAACAGATTTTAAGATTCAATTTGAGGCCTATCTTATGGAGAAACAATCTGGGAACGTTCAAGAAGCTGCAGAATGTTTCAGCTCTCTAGTAATGTCAAGGCAGAACCTTTCGGATCTATTACCAGAAATCACTGCCATAGCCAACGCTCTAAAGGCTACGGAAGGTGGCTTTCTGAGTCAAATGTTTGATAAAATATGCCCTGATATACAATTAACAATCCTTAAAACTAGTGTTGAAAACAGTGATAATACTATAGAGCATTGTCGCTTACTTGTATTGTTATTGAAAAAGTTTCCTCAGTTGGGTGTAGATAGTCTAGTAAAGACATTAATAAATGCTGAAAAGTTTTTTTATGACAGTCGCTATGCTCGTCTCTTGGTCGTAGAGACACTTCCCCTCCTTAACTCACTTGAGTCCCCAAGGTTGCTTCAGCGTTTGTTAGTAAAAGCAATTGATTTTTACAATTCTTATGTATATGATGAATCTGAACATGATATAAGTGATCCTTGGCAAAGACTTTATGGGGTTCTAGATCTTCTTGGGAGACAACTTGGCTGGGATTCGTATTTTGTCACATACAGCAATACATTAAATAAAGAAACCTACATACAAAAGTTGACAACGCTGAGGAACTGTGATGATAGCCGGCAACTGTTGTATTGTGGAACAACATTTCTTCTAAGATCTTTGCATGAACAGAGGACTCTTAAAGGAAACCATGTGTTGTTAGAAGCACTATCAGATCCTGAATTACCTCCTTCAAAGCGAAGAAAAGGAGATATAGAAGTGACTGGTGTATCAGCTCATCAGTTCCAGGCTGCAGCTCACTGCTGGGAACTGCTTCATTGCAATGAAATGATATCACGAGCTTTTATGAAGTTGGCTGGTCAATTGCAAGCCAAGCCCTGGACAGAGGGTTTCACCGAAGAGCTAGCCCTGTATCGAGCAAGATATGAAGATACTCTGCCCCCAGCCTCCTTAAACACCCTCCCAACTAGTTTAGTTAGGATATCAGTTAATTACTTTCAGAAACAATATCCTGCATGTGTTGAAAATATTTTAGTTGCTCTATCACAATTACCTTCATCAGAAGGAGTTTTGGAGACCGAGTTAATAGTTGGAGGAACCCACAGACATTTACATTTTCTTCCGCTCACTAAAGTTGCAACAATGCATTACATTTGTTCTTTATTGATAAGAATTCTGTTAAACATGGATGTTGGATCTGATCTCACTTATGGCCACATGTTGGTTCTGATGCAGCTTGGATGGCCACAAGAGGAAACAATATTTATGCAAATCATGGACAGTATCAAGAAGAAGGGAATCTTCCAGTATCATTTGTTTTCTGCATACATCATACACATAGACATACTTGAGGAGTTCAGCTATTTATGGAATGAGCCAGGAAATAATGTTGCACTGGATGTAATACCAAACTCTCAGCAACATTTGGGGCAGAGAAGAATTGGTACTCGAGGTGCTGACAAAGGAGTCAAAGAAGATTTTAAGCAAGCAATGAAAGCTCAAGTTTCTAGAAGCAATGAATCATTACTGAATTTAATGATCCAATTTATTACTCAGGAGAGAACTTATTTTTTGCAGAATGTAATCTAATAATTAATCATATTTTATGTAAATTAAAAAATAAAGTGTTAATTTCAGTCATAGTTTTTTATTTGCTATAATTATAATTGATCATGATCCTTACCAAACAATTATGAAATTTACATAACAATATCGATAAGTCGTCTAAGAGCTCCCTTCGTAAGTCCCAACGGCCAGTAAAAGGTTACGTCTAGTGAAGTGTAGGCTGGTGATTGGAGAGTTCTTGGTAGCGAAGGAGCGGAGCAGCAGCTTGTCTTCTCTCTGTGTGGAGGCGGTGCCGGGTGCGTCCTCGGAAGCACTCTCGTCTGTGGCTGCAGCAAAGTCCCACAGTTTTATTGTGCAATCCAGAGATCCTGTAAAACATAATAATACCTAAATTTATTATTGTTTAACTGGATAGAACAATTAGGAATAGACAAAAAAGTAACGCCCGCCAAATAATTTCGAGCATGTGAAGACCCTCGTCGTCACAGATGCATCTGTGACTATATCGACATTTGACACCCGCAAATGTATTTACGGGCATAGTATTTGTACAGAACTGATTAGCTAAAATTATCGATCCACTTACCAGAAGAAAGTAAGGTTCCATCGCGACTAAAAGCCAAAGCGTGTACGGGCGCTGAGTGCGCGGGGGGGAGCGAGGCGGCAGGAGCGCCAGTCGCCATGTCCCACACCCGCACCTCCCCGCAGCCGGTGCTCGCACCCCCGCCGCCGCCGGCCGACGCCAGCCATCGTCCACACACCGAGAACGCCAACGCGAATATGGGATGCTACATCAACACATGATAATTTATTAGAAAATTACATAACTACCATAAGTTTAATCATAATTTTTCTTATGACAAACTTTACATACAGTATTTAGATTCGAAAAGAGATAAAATCGGTTGCCGATCCAGGACAAATATATTTATAAAAACTACAAAATCATAATAGTAGTTTATGCTACAAGGGCGAAAAGGAATAAATTACGAGGACGATTTAAAACACGAGCGTAGCGAGTGTACGCTCGTGTTTTAAACGTAACCGAGTAATTTATTGCTCTTACGCCCGTGTATCATACTACGTTTTTCAATGCATAGTGTAAAGAAATAAAACAAATATAATCTTGTGAACTTTAAATTTATGGTTGGCTCAAAAGGACTGTATCCAGAGCCGTTAAACAGTGAAAAAATAAAGTATAACATTTATGGTACACAGGAAAGGCTGCAGGTTAGCCAACCATAAACCGTAAATAAATAAATAATAAAGCCCTAGGGCAAAATAATCGACTTTCTATTCGGTTTTGATGCATAAAATTTGCATTGAAAAAATTTAAATTACGTTCGTTACAACTTTAGAACCATTTTGAACACCTATCCTCCTATGATAGATACGTCCTTGCATACATATAAATAAACGTAACTATAACGGTACCTTGTGCCCGCTCATGATTCGAACTTGTGTGCCCATCAAGCAGTCCCACACACGCACGGTTCTGTCACTGGATCCCGTCGCTACGTAGTTAGAGTTGGGATGAAACTGCACGCACTGAAAGATATAAAATAATACCTGATGTTTTTCATTGACCAAGTGGTAAGTAAAAACAAATACTATGCACATAAATTCTGAAAAACTCGTTGGTGCATGCCCGACCCAGGATCGAGCCTAGATCTCAAGATTAAGAGGCTACCGATTTACCCCTGAGTTATCGCCGCATATAAATATTTATGTTTTTGCAAACCGTACTAAAAATTGCTAAACTTAATTATAATTGAGTTAAATAGGTGTTACTTTGCGGGATTTCTCACCAACATGGATTAATACAGGTGGTCCGCTTATAGAAGGCAAACAATTTTTATTTGTTAGAGTGCGTGCGTTGTGACTAGCCATACAAAAATACTTGAGTTTAGCAAAAATGTATAGGTTAGAAGTTTTCTTTTTTTTCCCTTCTCTCTTTACATAATTCACCACTCCACTGTGAAAACTATTGCATGGATTGAAATGAAGTTTGTCATGGAAGTGCTGTAGTAATGTAGCTATCTAGCTATTGCCGCTTTTTGTAGTTCTCGACTATAGCAACTTTTCAGACGTTATTGTAATTTTTTTTTAAATATTTTGTTTCAATAATTTTCATAAAATTCCTGTTAAAAAAAAACTACCAGAGATTTGCTCATGACTTTAAGAAGTCTGCGTTAAAACGTGATTTGATCATGCTGTAAGTAGACTTAAAAACATAGCTGTGTAAATATTGCAACATCTTCAAAAATTACCTCATGTGCACTAACTTAGAATAATTGTTATATAAAATTAGACACTGCATCAGCTCATGGGCAGATGTGACTCGTGCAGTTTGATAGTCTAGCGGCCATTCAGGCGAAAGTGATCTATTTCTTGAATCTTCTGAATTCCTCATGGTTTCCTAGATGACGAACCTGCATGTCTTAAAGTCAAATTCCGGGGATATTATCGATAATAACTATACATTAAATGTACAGGTAAGAAGTTGTGGTAGATAACTATAAAGAGATACACTTCAAAAGTGTATAAAGCACGCGCGGAGTGGCAGCTACGTAACGAGAATGATAATAATCTTATTGTCTATTACTCAAGAGTCAAGAGTTATGTTTCATATGTCTATGAATAGCTTGTTATAGCGAAAAAATGTGTCTGTTAAAAGTTGGAAAATATAGTATAATCATAGTATCTAATATATAAGGTCTTTCAATTTAAATGGAAAGTAATTTAGGAGGTGATTCAGTATCGTTAATACATCACATACCACTGCAAAGTACATTTTTTTGCGCGAACTTTTTCTTCACTTGTCCATACAAACTGAGTCAGCTGATCGGACCACTTTGTACTGAGAAGTGAAAAAAAAGTTCGCGCAAAAAAAAAGAGCTTTGCAGAGAAAGTCACCTATTTGATATTTGTTTAATTTTAGCATTTATGGAGTTTGTATTTCAGAAAAAGTACATTGTTTACTGTGCAGGTGACAGCTAATTTCACGTAAGACGGCCCGAACTGATAGTTTTCACGACGCGAAATCGTGTCACATCATGACAACAGCGGAATGTAGCTCGCTTGTTTATAAATGTACAAGAATAATCTATACCTTATTGGTAAGTCCTTTAAATATGCTATATTTTTGATAGTAACTATAAATTGGATTAAATGTACAGTTAGGAAGTTGTGGTAAATAATATACAGACAATTATATTGATAAATCACTGACATGGAAAGCACCGACAATACATTTTACTAAAAATAATAATTTTGGATGTCTAAAAACGGGCCACCCCGTTCAAATAATAATTTGCAATATTCCCCTGCACAATTTTTCCGGAATACTGCAAATTATTAATACGAGTATATTTATAAGTTCAATTTCATTACATACATCCATTGACGTACCTATGCATACATCGCTACGACAAGAATCCCCGAGGGGGTGGTACAGGTGTTTCCGTTTTGTACACCCACTTTTCACAGACGATTAGATCAGAACGTGGTAGGTGGTGAGACCTATCGCCTTACTTTGGGCACAAATATCGACCTACAGCTAACGTGCCTTCCGAAGCATGCGGATCGAACAAAAATGTGCCCTTACTGGATTTGAACTCGCGACCTCCAGATTAGCGGTCGATACGTCCGAACCAGTAGACCACAGAGGCGGTTAATTCCAACTTACATCAACATCGGAGAGGTGTCCCGAGAAGATCCTGAGCGGCTGATGGTGGTCGGTGGCCCAGAGGCGCGCGGTGCGGTCGTGGCCGCTGGACGCGAAGTAGTGACCGTGCGGGGACCACCGTACATCCCACACGGGCCACACGTGCCCGCGGTACACCACCAGACATGTCCAGCACTGCAGCGACCACAGGCGGACTGGAATTTACAATACAATGAAATATTCTTTATTGCACACCAAAAACAAAACTAAATAGACATTTTCATAAAGTAAAAGTAGGGTACAATTGGCGTTCTTATCACTAAAAAGCGATGTCTTCCAGACAACCTTTGGATGGAGGAACTCTTAAAAGAAAATAAAAATGTGTAGAGGTGGTGCACAAAATAAATAGATACAATTTTTCCAATAAATATACAATGTGTAACAGAAAGGTGTAACCATATTTTGAAGAGCTTATTTAGTCAATGGTAAAGAACAAATTTTACTATGGAACCAATCTTCAAATCTCAAAAAAGAAATCAGCCCTTCCATGGATTTCGGCCGATATAATTATACATATATAGGTATGTATATATAAACTTACCTATACATAAATAATATATATAAAAAAAACTGTGTAAATATAAAAGGAACAGTCCCAAATAAAACAATAAATAAATAATTTGATTAAAGTAATAGATAATGTTGTTTCACCATAGTATTGGAAACTTTTAAGGATGGAGCTTGTCTTATTGCGAGAGGAAGGGCATTCCATAGACGTATAGCTTCTACAGTTAACGAGTTACCATAAAAACAAGTAGTATGAACTGGAAATGCTAAATGAAGATTTTCAGATGACCTTAGATTGTGGTCGCTTTTGCAACGAAGAAAATCATAGCGATCTATTAAGTAAGAAGGAGTGAAAGGGTTGAACAAAACAGTATAAAGAAGAAAGAGAATATTAGAATTCTGACGGAGACGGATAGGGAGCCACTCAAGCTGCGAACGATATCGTGAGACATGGGTCATATTTGCGTAATCCAAATATAAACCTAAAAGAAAAATTTTGAAGACGCTCAAGTTTATTAAGTTGTTTCTCAAAGTAAATCAAGTAAGTCAGAATTTACTTACTCAATTTACCTTTCAAAGTCAAGCCGATTCAAAATAAATATAAAAATACCACTCAATTGGGAATAGTAAGTAATGAAGACTTTGAACAAAAATTACAAACTTATACAGAATTTATGTAACAAAACTACAAAATTAGGTTGGTCGAGTATTCGGGTACGTAAAACTTAGACCGTCCGCTGTGATGAGCGTGCGCCTGCGCGGCGTGCTGTTTTCATAGAGAACCGTGCGACAGGCGACACTCCTCAGCAGCAGCGCTGCTCTATGAAACAGGCCTGAAACAGCACCCACGCCGGGCGTATGCTTAACGCAGTGGACAGCCTTAATCTACATTATAAATCGGAATTTTCAGTATTTGTTGTTTAACAATAGCACATGGCACATAATATATAAAAATTCCAAATTAATAAAAAAAAAAGGTCTACAATAGACAATTTTGTTTGGGACCCCCATTTCTTTATTTTTGAAGATAATAAATAGGTAATATATTTGTACTCCACTCAGTGAGCTTTAGGCAAAGACACCCAGC
This sequence comes from Ypsolopha sequella, assembly GCA_934047225.1. Lineage (NCBI taxonomy): Eukaryota > Metazoa > Arthropoda > Insecta > Lepidoptera > Ypsolophidae > Ypsolopha > Ypsolopha sequella. Next base: position 14,307,912 of record OW203992.1, read on the forward strand.
CCACATCATGCCAGAGTAAGAAAAAAAACTAAGAAGAATAATTTAATCGAATTTCTAATTCAATATTCGTTTTTTGATCATTCTACACAATTACAATTTTCGGGTAACTCATTCCATCTACGAGTTAAAGACCCGTGACATACGGATGGACGGACGGATGGGTGGACAAACAGCACTAGCAGGGCTCCGTTGTGCCCTTTGGGTACGGAACCCTAAAAACGGTTATTGTTTGAAGCCCATACCTTTGAGATACTTGCTTTAATTGCAATGTGTACACTTAAGGCCTACAATAACAACGTTTTTTCCGGCAGATTTACGTATACAGACGCCTGCTGCCAAGCACGTATCCAGACTTTTGGTTCGGGGGGGGGCATTCATTTAAGCAACAATGGGAACGAAATAGCTATACTTATTATACTTAACGTGACCATACGTCCCGTTTTGAATGGGACAGTCTCTTTTTTCGGTAATACGTCCCGGTATCCCCGTGGAAAGCTTCGGGACACAGATTGTCCCGTTTAGAGAATGCTGTGCTATAACAGCGCAAAACTTTCAAATGTAATTGCATCCGCCGCCCCGCCCCACGCTGCTCTCTTTGAGTTTGATTGAATCGTGGGCGAGTTCGAGAAATCTCACATTATATTACTGTACGATTTAAAACGACGGCACTTAACTAACACAACTTAACTAACTTGACAGGACTAACCTTATTTTAAGCGTTCTGTCTTTGTCTTTTCGATACGGAAAGAAAAAGACAGAAGGCTCTAATTAAGTTTAGTTCTGTCAAATAAGTTAAATTGAGTTGCGCCGAATCGACACAATTTTATACCATACGAAGGAATACAAGTTAAAATTTAAAAACTCGAGTATCAGCTTGGTGAAAGTTCAGATAAAATTGTGAAGTTTAAGTAGGCACTCAAAGAAAATAATTTGTTTGAAAAAATGGTTTTGATCTTCAAGTGCAAAAAGTATGTTTTTTTCATTGTGCCACTGATTCTGTAGCCGTAATTAAACCCGTATTGAACAAATATAAAAATAGTCACGTTAACTATACCATATTACTTTTTAAAGATATTTGGGTTCTGTATTATATAGGTGTAAATATACTGCTATCTTTAAAAATACCACATACTTTTTAGGACTTGGCACACCGACTGTGCTCAGCTTCATTAATGTTTCGCTAATATTTTTGTCCTACTAATGCTGCCCAATTTTTGGTTATTTCGGGGGGGGGGGATCCCAACTATCCCCCCCCCCCCTTGGATACGTGCTTGCCTGCAGCTCAAGCAATTTACCTATTGTAATCGATCGTTATCAGGTGGTAGAGCTGATGCCGGGCTCGACTGTGGAGGTACCACCATCTTACTTGGAGAATTACTTCGAGGGAGAGTAAGAGGACAGCTCACAGGCAAAAAACCAGGAGGCCAACCATGCCTGGGACCGATGGATGGCGGTATATCCATCCCTAATAGCCGGGCCTTTTATGGAACAGACTGGTGACGGGCAGCAGCGTCACTGGTGCGAGGGTTCCGGCACCGCACTCACCAACCCGCCTGCCCAGCGTGTGTGAGTATGGGCAATTCTTCCAGGATGACCGCCGGGAGTGGCAAAGTTCTGGAAAGTCCAGCAGTGGACGAACTAGGCTGATGGATGATGGATGAGACTTACATGTATTATCTAATAAATTGTCATGTTATGAATTCAACTTACAAAAGTAAAATTTGCTCACCATGAAAACCTATAAGGCGCTTCTAGTTGACTTAGAAACTTTTTAGAAGTTATTTTATTTTAAATGTTATTTACCTAATTTAACCAGCAGGCTGATGCGTCCAGCAGTGGACGAACTAGGCTGATGGATGGATGGAATCGATTTTAACGGCTGTAACACCATAATAAGTACTGCCAACAGGTAGCGTGTCATTCTGGCGTCCGTGTAATAAAAACATATCATATTACACACTTACTAGTGGAATCCTCGGAGCAGGAAAGCAGCAAGTTCTTGAATGGATCAAATGCGACCTTATATACCGGGCCCGAGTGCCCGTACAGAGTGCGGCACGTATCTCTGTCTCTTTCCTCCATCATTCTGACCAGGACATCGCCTGTTGTAACAGAAAAAAGTTATTGTCTGTTTGTATGTATTATTCATTAAAACCACTTAACGGGTTTTAATGTGGCTTTCACTGTAACATAATTTTTTTAAAAAAAGGATAAAATGAAAAATTGTGGATGGCAGTAGTTGAAGTTGTATTGGTCAAAAATATATTGAACTTATATAATATATACTGAACTTAAGGCGATATGCGAAAAAATACGGGTGTTTCTTATCTGTGTATTTCATGAAATACACGGAAAATTTTAATACATTTCTGGTATAAGCATTTTGACTATATAATCTAGGGTTTTGAAATTGGAAAACATGTTTGGATAAATTTTCCTCGATAGAAATAATTGTTGAAATGAGGTCTTCAAACACTCTTTTTCTCTTCGTTTGACGAATAGGAACCATATATATATAGAACTCAAACATATTTTATTAGGTGTGTTTCAACAATATCTAGAGATTTGATATTTGAAATTTTGCTAGCTATTTTAGTTTTTTTAATAAGAATATAAAACCAACTTTTTTCCCTTTTGCCCTGAATCCGCCCCTCTCGCACTGCGCGATTTTTTGTTGGGAGTGACAGTGACAAAAATAAAATTCGCATAGCCTCTTAAGTACGGTCCGTTGACCAAGTGAAGTATCCACCCTTCGATCTATGTCGTTAACTATTAAATCAAAAACAATGATTAAATACTTTTTATTCAGCTAGGATTATATTGTAATATGTAGTTGACTCAGGTACACATACCATAAGTAACATAATAATAAATAAAATAATAATATTTAATATTAATGATGAATTAAGAGACGACTAATGAGAATGTGGGGGATACCTCACAAAAAATTCGACCGTACATAACGAAGTAAGATTTACGGCGTAAATATTCTGGATTCACAGGTTTTGGAAAAAATGTACAGTCATCGAGAGAAAGGGTAATATTGATTCATAAATAAAAATAGTGTTATTCGATTCTATTACTGTAAAGTGTAAAGGAATATAAGTATCTATGAGGTCAACCGAGGCCAAGGTATAAGAACTCTTAGAAAACGAAAAATAAGATTCCCATACGTGTACTATGGGAATATTCAAAGATTTGATCAAAACTAGCTGAGCAGTACCCATTTTAGTGTACTAATCCGTCAAAAGCAAACGAGAAAAGGTTATAATTAGAAGATATACACAATAATTTATATAATTCATTTGCCTTCTTTTAACAACTTTGAAAAAAAACCTCCAGGAGATTAATTATTGAGAATTTTACTTAACCTGCTTCTTTGTCAATGTCCTGTAACTTTTCTGCTGATTTCATGCCTCGCAGTTTCACAGTTGTGAGTGTCCATACCTAAAATTTATTGAGTTGATTATTTATTACACTCAAAAAAATGTTAAATCGAACGAAGCATAAGTCATAACATTTCGACCACCACATTTTATTTTGCCACACGCTTAAATTGGTGGTCTCTCTGAGCCTTACTCATTTCAACTATATCTACAATCTATGGATGTCCTCAAAAATTTACCTTGATAGTGGAATTATTAAACCCGACAGCGAGCAGCGACGAGTCGTCGCAGATGTCGGTGCAGACGGCGGTGTGGCCACTGTTCAGGAGCGTGTAGAAACAGATGGACGGCAAGCTCTCGGGGCCCAGCGCCACACGCTTCGTAGCCTCTCTTAGAGCCTTACCCTTTTCTATTTTATCATTCTCTTTTCTGAAATTAAGATTCTCTTGTGAGTTGACATCACAAATTATAATTCAAAATCCAAAATTCAGCGTTTAAATAAAAAAGCTTTTCAACTATAATGGACATCTTTATGTCGATAATGGGAGAAATAGGCTTGATCTATTTTAACCAGGCAATCGCGTTCAGTATTTTTTGAAAATCAACAACTGAACGGACATAATATATAAGTCGTGAATTGTTAACCAAGCTTTGAAGACCATACAGCCCTCTTCACCTTGGCTTCTTTATTATTTACTTTTAGACAGTTTGGTATTATTTATTAAATAGTTTATTATTCTATCATAACAACGCTACAGTCGCGTGCACAGAGTTTGTAGACAGGGTGGACATAATAGTAGTTTATGCTACTAGGGCGAAAAGGAATAAACTACGAGGACGATTTAAAACACGAGCGTAGCGAGTGTTTTAAACGTAACTGAGTAATTTATTGCTCTTACGCCCGTGTATCATACTACGTTTTTCAATGCATAGTGTGAGGAAATAAAACAAATATAATCTTCTTAACTTTAAATTTATGATTGGCTCAAAAGGACTGTATCCAGAGCCGTTATACAGTGGAAAAAAGAAGTATGACATTTATGGTACACAGGAAAGGCTGCAGGTTAGCCAACCATTGTAAATAAATAAAAATAATAATAATAATAAAGCCCTAGGGCAAAATAATCGACTTTCTGTTCGGTTTTGATGCATAAAAAGTGCGCCTTTACGAGCACTTGCATTGAAAAAATATAAAAGCCCAAGACTTTGTCGAATATATCCAAACGGGAGGTGAACGTTCTCGGCGTTCCCTCCTTTAGTCCGAGGCCAGACGGTCCATAGGATAGCAAGAAAGAAAAAAAAAAACAGTCCATCCAATACTACCGAACGCGCAATATTTGTATATATCTTGTATATCCTTAATATTTAGCGTCTAATAATGATAAACAATCATAACACTAAAATCTATACGATAAAAGATCATGGTTGTGCATTAAAATCAAAGAAATTCAAAACGGTCGCGTAATAATTAGCTTCGTACGGAAGTCAAATAACAATAGAGCGACTTAACGTTTCAAAAGTGGAATAAAGACTCTATCAGCAGGAACCATAGATTTCATAATAATATTATGTGGCAAGAATACTAAACAATGTAAACTTACAACTCAGGCAGTGGAATTCTATCATTTGGTGGAGCATTAGGATCAGACTTGGGTTTCTTCATGAAGAGATTGTCTTTCTTAGCCTTCTTCTTCTTAGGTTTATCAGGGGTTTCTTCTACCTCTTCCTCGTCTTCCACTGGCGGTGGTAACACTTGGATGTCAGGTTCTTTCAGGAGCCCGTAGTAAACCTTGGTGCGGTTTTCTGAAAGACATTGTAGAGGTAAACCTTTGACCGAGACCTGCATAACTTGTAACACTACCATAGGTTCAAGATATTTTTTTTGTTCAAATTGTGTGTTTCATACAATTTTATTCATGAAAATGTACGAGTGGTAAGTTTTGTTTTTAATGAAATTAGATTCGCTGTTTAATTTATCTTTATTGTTAATTAGTTGCTAAAGATTAAAGATAGCTGTATGTCAGAGGTGTTCCGAGTGTGAACTGTGAAATGCAAGGCCTTGCCGATGACACTGTTGTATTAATTTATTTGTATATGCAAATTTCAAGTTTTCTAAGAAGGAAGATGTGCATCTTTTTTCAATGTAATTTTGTTTATGTTTATATTTCCGTGTGTGTTCAATAAATAATAAGATGTTGTATTATTTGTATATTCATCCTCTATGATCTAGGTATATTGAAATCTCTATGTACTGGGAAATCATTGAATAAAGACCAGTGTTAGACTGATAAGCTTGCCTTTCACATCATGGTGACAGCAGTGGTCCTTAAAGTTAAATAAATATCGTAAAATTTTGTCGTACGATAGGAATAACAAGTATACTATTGTGGTTTGCGATCGTACACATAAACATAATGGAGCACGCACGTTCTCGTCGGTGGAAGGTGGTCCTGTAGCCCGCACAGGATCGTGGAGAAAATGACCGAAACAATTCGAGGTATTTCTCAAGGCATCCGGAGTGAGCAATGAACCCGAAGTTATTCAAGCGAGCTTGTTAGTTAACCTCATCTGGCCCATGGGATATGAGATATTTTCCACATTTTCATACAGTCAAGGAGAATCCGACAGCAGTTTGAAGTTTCTACTCAAGAAATACAACATCTTCCTTCTTAGAAACCTTAAAATATGCATATACAAATAATACAACAGACACTAGACTAGAAAACTAGATCAACGATCTACAGGTAGAATATATTGTCGATGCTCGCAGAAGAAACTTGACTGTGATAGATAATATAAGATACCAAGAAAATAATTTCATTCAAAAACGCAGCTTGGCTATTCGCCGAGCCGAAATCCTTGTAAATTATAAGATTAGGTCAAAGACATATAAAACAATGTTAATGACGAACGGCCTCAGCGAAAACACTCCAAGCTTGTCAAAGAAATAAAAATATTTATTTCAAAATAATGTATACGTTTCATAATAAAAACTAATAATATTTGCATCTTTCTCTAAGATTCCATCCTTAAGGCTCCATACCAAGCTAAATGCACATTTTATTTATATACTATTGGCAGTTTATTATCATATTAAAAATACAAAAAATACATGTTATAAAAGACGACATACTTAAGACATTTTTAGATCTGAAACGTGATTTATAGAAAAAAAAACCGAAGTCAGCTCAAAAAAATTTAAAAATGGCGTTAATGACATATATTTTTAAAGCCATAAATCTGAAAATTCGCTAGAACTTTCTACATAAATTATTTAAGACATTTGTAGATTTTTAATTAGATGTCCTTATGTAGCCGCAAATTCAAAATAACTGATGTTTTGCATGCGCGACAGTTAATTAGAGCAGGATAGACAATTCAAAAACAAAAGCGTTGGTGCAGGACGGAAGTTTATCTTGATACTGGGCCTTAAGAGTAATTTATTTAAAATAACAGTAGGTACCATTTCTCGTTGCCTCGCCCAGCAAGCCTCCAGCGTTGAGCCTCACTTGCGCCTGCGTCCGGCCCGGTCCGTCGTGCACCTCGATCTGTATGTGATTGTTGATTATGTTTATTATTATTGTAGAGTTCTTCTGTTCATGCAGATACCTTTTGAGCTGCGAAGAGGCATCTCTTGATAGCTGCACCACAAACTTGTTTGAGCTGAAAAAAAAATGTCATAAATTTCCTGTTTATAAATTAAAATTAAGTATTAACAAACTTACAAAGTTTACAAACTTAAAATTTAAAACAAACCTATGATTTGACTCACTACTTTTATTAAATAAATTTAAGAGACGTTCGAAAAAAAATTGTCATTATGCATTATTTTTGAGTTAATAATCAGGATTTTACGATATGAGTGTAGATAAATATCTCAAATAGTTCAATGTTCTTTATTACGAGGACATGAAATCATACTGGGCATGTGGGCCACGAGTTGACGACCTAGCGTCGTAGTATATCCACAACAGCTCAGAAAGGCAATCAATACTGCTTCAATCATAAGTGGGGTAGAATAAGAGCAGCTCTAACCGCATTACTGTTTTATTGGGAGTCCGATTCTACACAGTAAAGCAGTAATGGGATTAGAGCTGCACTAATTCTATCCCACCTATGCAGCGCCTGCGTGGTACGTCTTGGCATCCGCGACCAACCGGCAGAGACTCCAGGCGCAACAAAACATTGCCCTGCGTGCAATCACCGGCGCACACTACCTGACTAGAAACTCGACTATCGCAACGGATCTGGGGGTTGAGAGCGTTGAAGTATTCGTGCGCCGTTTGGCCCGCGTCATCTATGACAGGGCCGACAACGGCCCGCACGAACATCTCCGTGAACTCGCTCCCACGTACGACAGATCACCCACTGGACGACTCTCTCGGGAGCTGCTGCGTGAGTCATCTGCTAGCCGCTCGGAAGATGTCGGAGATTGAAGACGGACTGGGCTGCCGGTGATGTTACCACCGGCAGTCATGAAGAGGGAGTGGAGCTGCCGATCGTACCTCCGGCGGCCCGTTACGACAAGATCTCCGACATGCCGCCAACTACCATATTGGCGCCCCCCCCCTGACCCGCGGGTTTTAGCCCGCGGAGATGAAGCCCGGGCAAAGATGGAAAACATCAAGGCCCGTACCTTCGATACCCCACCTATGATTGAAGCAGTGTTGCCTTACTGAGCTTAAATAATTCAAAAGTTATAAGGGTGAAGGGCGAGGAAAACTCACAACGAAAAAAATATATTAAAATGAAAAAAGGTCATCAAACTGAGTCGACTCATAGACATAATCCCCGCAAGTTGCTAATGTGCTCGCACGTCATTTCTTTTCGGCTGCTTAGTATTATAAGCATCGCTGCCAAGTATATTTTGAACTTACCTATATATTTTATGTTTTTGTCTCTTAATGTCTATGATCCCAAGTTAATGTTATCTGTCTTTCAGTAAATGTTTTTATTACTTTTTTTCTGACCCTTCTTAAACAAACGTTATTGTGAATTATTACACAAAGTCCCAGCGCATTAGCAACTTGCGGCGATAGTACAGGTACTTACAATGGCATTGACAAAGCTAAGTTTATTATAAAAATACTATATAATGTTTTTTAAAGATATGGCTTGGGTAACTTACACGTAAATTTCAGCCAGTTCATTGCCCTTAATCTGATCTTTGCTTTTCACAATAGAAAGCTTGGTTAAATCTTCTGCATAATAGTCCTCCTGTTCTTTGCCGAACTTCTCCAAGAAGTTGGCGGCATGCTCAGTGTGGTCATACAGAATAAGGCTCAAGTACATGTGAACGAATACTGGGTACAAGAGAGTGGATAGTTCATGCTGTAAATGTGAAAATAAGAAGAATTAATATTACACTGTTTTTAAAATTTTGTTGGATGTTAGTAGATAAATCAATTATTATTATTAATTCTTGCAGATCCAGCCAATACAATATTCAAACTATAACTGCAGACGGTGCACCTAGTCCCTGGCTGCAGAACACTAGTGATTAATTTATGGGCCTGCTAGGGTGGCATTGCTTTCAAACAGCAGTTGAACCATTTAAGTTGATTGCAATCACCAGATTTGCGAAACTAATGAAAAAAAAAAGTCTGTAAGACGGTTACATAATTAATTACATTACAACTAATTGAATATCTTGATATTACCTTGTAAATATCCATACAACTATCAAGAAACTTCCTAAGACTATCATATGCCAACTCATAGCTGTATGTGTCACTATCAGTGTGGTGTAATGGGAGGATGCTGGCGAGTTTAACTTCTGGCAACTTGGTATTACCTTGTAAATATCCATACAACTATCAACAAACCTCCTAAGACTATCATATGCCAACTCATAGCTGTATGTGTCACTATCAGTGTGGTGTGATGGGAGGATGCTGGCGAGTTTAACTTCTGGCAACTTGGTATTACCTTGTAAATATCCATACAACTATCAACAAACCTCCTAAGACTATCATATGCCAACTCATAGCTGTATGTGTCACTATCAGTGTGGTGTGATGGGAGGATGCTGGCGAGTTTAACTTCTGGCAACTTGGTATTACCTTGTAAATATCCATACAACTATCAACAAACTTCCTAAGACTATCATATGCCAACTCATAGCTGTATGTGTCACTATCAGTGTGGTGTGATGGGAGGATGCTGGCGAGTTTAACTTCTGGCAACTTGGTGTTACCTTGTAAATATCCATACAACTATCAACAAACCTCCTAAGACTATCATATGCCAACTCATAGCTGTATGTGTCACTATCAGTGTGGTGTGATGGGAGGATGCTGGCGAGTTTAACTTCTGGCAACTTGGTATTACCTTGTAAATATCCATACAACTATCAACAAACCTCCTAAGACTATCATATGCCAACTCATAGCTGTATGTGTCACTATCAGTATGGTGTGATGGGAGGATGCTGGCGAGTTTAACTTCTGGCAACTTGGTATTACCTTGTAAATATCCATACAACTATCAACAAACTTCCTAAGACTATCATATGCCAACTCGTAGCTGTATGTGGCACTATCAGTGTGGTGTGATGGGAGGATGCTGGCGAGTTTAACTTCTGGCAACTTGGTATTACCTTGTAAATATCCATACAACTATCAACAAACTTCCTAAGACTATCATATGCCAACTCGTAGCTGTACGGGTCACTCTCAGTGTGGTGTGATGTGAGGATGCTGGCGAGTTCAACTTCTGGCAAATCGAGGTTTCCGATGTCACTGTCATTAAGACTTGCTTCCTTTCTGAGTATCTCTTCAGTGCCCTAGAAAGAGTTGGTATAATGGCACATTACTAATACACAAATAACCGGTTTCACTAACCTTAGGTGACGATTAAATCAGATGCCTACAGATGTTTTATTCTACAAAGTCTACTTAGCTGTTGTTGTAGTAGTGCGTGCATACGCCCTTTTTTTTGGGAGTGCTTAAAAACGCACAACAAACACAAACAAAATGCGCGCATCTATACAAGATGACTTTTTGACCATCGTCCAAATTCATACTGGTGGCTTGGTAAGTGATCAGTATCATGCATCAGTAACAATTTTGGTGAAATTCGTAAAATCAAATTTCGACTCCTCGTAGTGATTCACTCGAGACTGGAACTGAATTTATATGGGAAGCCGAAATTTCATTATACGAATTTCACAAAAATTGTTACTGATCCAAGATACTGATCACTTATCAAGCCTCCAGTATGAATTTGGACGATGATCAAAAAGTCACCTTGTATATGTCACTACTATAACCATAGCCAAGTAGACCTCCTAGGATAGAACATCTATAAATATTTAAGAACTCTTATTTCTGTTATCTTTAGAACTCTTAAATATTTAGGTAGGTATCTGATTTAGATTTCACCAAAGGTTAGTGAAAACGGGCATAAGTTATGTAAATCACTTAAGAATCGACTATTCAGATTTGTAACAAAATATCAAGTAATTATATCGCCCAAAATAAAACTTTTAGCTAAGAGAAATGTGTACAATAGAAAACTATTAAAACTTCTTGTATGTTGTTCCACAAATATAGTTAATTTTAACATAATATTTTAGGAAAAATAATAATTGTGGAATAACAAATAAACTTCCTGTGAGTTTTAATATTTTCCTATTATTGTTAAAATGTTCCATCAACAAGTGACAACATCCACCATCATCAATAAATTTTAAAAGACTAGTTTTACTTTGCGCTATGAAAATTTCATCATTGTAAAATTAATGGGGTTGGGTACAGCAAGGAGACATCTGATTTTTACTATGGGATAGTTGTAGTGTAGGGGGAGGGGGTTTGTGCTTAAACCATTTAGACTAATATTATCTAGAAAATGCAATTTCAATGAAATAAGATTTAAATGAAATATACGAAATATGACTGAATCGAAATGCAATTCTGTAAATTTTGTTTGATTTCGGTTGTTAGCAGTCTTTACAAACGCATGTTTTAACATATGTGAAACAAAGTTCACTGCCTCCGTAAGTCAAAAAACTGAAACCACAACTCCATACAGTAGGTAGTAGGCCTACTACGTGTTTAGGCCTCAATACTCAGTAGCAAAATATTTGTGAGAAATTGTACAACACCCCTAGCTGCATTCACGAGAGGAACCAGAATTTAAATTTACTACCCCTAGAGTGTTTATGAAAAGCCAGAGGTAGGAAGGGAGAGCAGTTGCAGCCCATTGTAACAAAGCACAGGCTCCCGTACTAGCCCCAGCTGCTGAGGCTGATTACAGGAGATCAGAAAGTCGAAATGGCGGAGGTAAGCATACGTGTCTGCACTTGGCTATGCAAGGGCGAAGGGGCTGACTTCTTGCAGTGCTGGCGTAGATGCAGAAGTCTTTGGGCCATTATGCAAGAGAAATCCAATGAAAAACTGTCATAAAAAAGGTGTTGATTTAACTTAAAAATTCATAACCCAAAAATTGTACACTTCCTAGAGGGGGGACTTATGGGGGGAGAGGTAATATCCCTCACCCCTGCGAAGGTGTCTCCTTGTTAGATTTTTACCTATTAATGATGTAACAAAAAGAAAAGCAAATTCAGCTTGCAAAAATTTTTGTTACACTAGAGCTAAAGCCTTCTAAATCCGGTATTACCTGTATCAATAGACCTTGGGAATAAACATGGCCTCCATTCTATTCACTTCTTACTCACACACTATCTCCATCTATATTCGAACATGACAATACAGATAGCATAAGGAACAATAACAGTCAATGTCAATATTTTCAATTGCTCAAATCCCATACTGAAAAGCAAAGATGTCAAAAGTTTAGATGAGCCCTGGCACCTAAAATCTATTGCATTGTTTTTGAATGAGTGCGTTAACATGATGCCGATGTGTGCACAGTTATGAGTCGACCTACGGTCAGCAAACTGATCAGACTACTAAAGTTGTTAAAATGATTAACTTTAAGGCGTCCAACTATAACTGCAACTATAGCATCACGCATTTAAAGGTGAAAACATTATGGTGCTGTCATAGTACGGTAAGAGCTTATCTTTATTGAGAATCAATTATATTGGGTGTGCGGTTGGTCTATGCTCAAAGTACAGCCAGAGCGGGCAACCTTTTTGAATCCCAAGGTCTATTGATATGGGTTATACATTTGTCGTGTTCATTAATAAGTGGAGTGGTATTCACAACACATTCTGTACCGTTGCACTGTACAGCTGAGCGATCGACCTGCAACCTGCAAGGCTGTTATCGTAACAATTGTGGTGACTTACTTTTAGGTTGTATTTTCGCAAAAGTTGCAAGACCGCCAAAAGCGGCGTTGACTTTTCAGTCATGGCCACTTCGCAAATGTTTATAATCTACAAATAACTTTAAAATTCCTCTAATTCGGGTAAAGAAAACAGAGAAATGTATAAATAAACATTCGAAGAAAACAAACGACGAGACGGGGCAAACAAATGTGATTGACATTTGTAGTGATGTGATAAACCTTCATAGTACCTATATTAGAAATCTGTTTAGTAATCGATTAATTCGCTTAGATTAAATAATGTTAAGGTGTATTAATTCGAAAACCATTTTGGTTTAATAAGCCGTATTTTAGAACTTGTGGATCAAAAACCTTAATGATGATGAATATTTTTACGAAAAAGCTGCAACTTGGCAGATGTTTTTCTTCAGAGAGCTGTTCAGTATGGTAAGTAAAGTAAGTAGTTTTATTTAAAGGTCGCAGTCTATTTACATCCTGTATACCATAATAACGAAAACTATGATCTAAAATGGTGTCTATTCTCTAAAAAGAAATGCAAAAAATATTTTTTTAGGAATGAAGCTATGGGAATTAATATCGCAACTAATTATCGTATTTATAAACTAATAGTGATCCCAATGGATATAAAATTAATTGTATAATTCATAACTTTGTTATAATTTTGTAAATCCATCTAAGTCAAATATGCCGCAATATGAAAGTTGATAACGTCACAAATTTCAAATTGGAATGGTAATGAAAGACCAATGTTGCCAACGTATTTTTCCCAAGCTAACTAAAAGGTGTTCTCCAAACCACCAGAAAACCACAAAATAACTGATTTTCTTTGTTTTTTTTTCCACACACGCTGAGTTTTTGACCCGAGTGGTAGGAGATCTCAACAAAGAGTACTATCGATACGTGTGGTTGAAATACAAATATGTAAAAAAAACACAGATTATTACAATCATTTTTCTTTTGTAACACACGAGTTTAATTCGTGAACATAGTAACACAGTTACCACCTACGTACTTACCTACGTTCAGCCACAGAAAACAAGATTCAGTGAGGTCGCTTGGAACAGCAAATTGTTCATACTCAGGGAGGTGCTATATTGGTAAAGAATCGTACGTTAGCTTAACATTTGGGGATTCCTTATTCCTGGAATACGCAACGTTGGTATTCAAGTTTCCGGCGTCAGCATAAAAGCGTCTCGCTTTTCCTGAGTTGAGACATGAAACCACACCACACCACACCACACCATAGTACTCCCAATTTGAATATTCGTCATTTCAAATAATTTTTATTTCGCTCGATAGTTCAGAAATCACTGAATGAACGGTAAATTGACTAGTGACTGACCAACACCCTCCCATTGCCCCATCTTGTCCACTCACCCCTTCTTCAAGGAAGTGTTGCAGCTAGGAATCATGCGAGGTTTTCTCAGCAGCTGTTTTGTTCTCGTCATTTTGCTGCGCAAAAATTCTAACTAAACTTTTTCAAAAATCGTTTTATGTTTCAATTTTGCCAATGGTATCGATAGTACTCCTTATGTAGAACACAACCCTTTCGGGTCAAACACAGTCAAAAAGTTAGCCTGTAGATTCCAGAAAATTTCGAGGTCTTTTTTGAGAATGATAATAAGATAATGTTTTAGTGTTAGAATAAAGCCGATTCTGATGGCTTTGATTTTAGTTTGCGCTGTCAAAAAATTTTTAAATAGTTCATAAGTGTTAAGAACAGAAGCTAAATTATGTACTTCGATAAATTTCAAGTTTTGACAGAACTAAAACTAAAATTAGTGCCTTCAGAATCGGCTATAGTGTCTTGTTTTTCCACTTACTAAAATAGACTAATCCACTTAAAAACTACCAGCCACTAAAAACAATATTTTTCTACTAGAAGTTTCTGCACCATTAGTTTTAGTGGAAATTCCAACACCGTCAAAGCGGAATAAGGTTTAGAAAACAATCATTTTGTAAGGTGAAAAAAAGTCTTAAAAAGAAAGACCTTAAGTTTTATACTTACACCGATTTGAAAAATAATAAAAGGAAAACCCAAAAACCGATACTACCATGTTGTTTTTAAATATAATTTGAACAATGCTTTGAGGCATTTCGTATTAATTCATTTCAGCATGTCATCACATTATATTTGATCTTCATATATCAGTAGATTAAATATGGTTCGATTTGATTCTAATCTGTAATAGTAATTGAGAATCGATAGAGTATTGTCTCGATTCAAAGAAGTACTTCACTAGTGTTAAATTTTTTTTTTGTTTTTTTTCCCTCTAAGTGTGGGAAGGCAAAGGGAACTTAGCATGTCTGAGGTTTTAGTACAGTATCTGTTTGCAGTCACTATTTTCCTCTAACATAAAGTCGCCGTCAATAGAAATTGTGGACTATGTAAACAAACCGTTTTCTCAATTTTTCTCAAGGTTCCGTCACGGAGTCTCATTGAACATTATTCCAAATCATGAAGCATCAAGTCTTACCAGTCATTCACTGTATTTCATCATGAAATATTCAATAATCACCAGTTAATTACGGAAAATTATAGAATCAATAGTCAATTCTGTACTGCGTCGAGATTGCTGTCATATTTTTTTCTCATCGAATCTGTATTGTCTTTGAAAATTGGTGATGTACGAATCTATTTGAATATAACGTATTTTATTCGTAATGTTATTTTATTCCGTAATTTTTTTTAACAGCGTTACTTCGTAATCTTTGACATAAACGTGTGTATGATTCTATCGAGAGCTGTGTGATCTTCCAGCGTTGCTCTAAAATGTGTAGCTCATGTCCTAAAAGTAAAAGAAAAAATGAAAGAACTGGATGGGATAATAGATACGGCCAACGACTCTGTGACGGAACCATTTGTAATTAACGTGGGCGATTTGACTAGCGATTCATCAGAATATTTTAGCGATGAATCAAATAAAGAAAACTAATTAAGCACCTAACATATTTTAATCACATACTTACCCATCTCTAGATAGTTCACCTATTCATAGACAAAGACAACATGGCGCTTTGTTTACATAGTACACAATTTCTATTGACGGCTACTGTACATAAGTTCTGTTGAGGACACAGCCCGCTTACCATTTATTTAGACATCTTATCAACCACGGACAAGTTAGATTTTTTCCGCCACTGCCGGGGTGTTGCAAGGTAACGCGGGGGAGTTTACTAAGTAGGGAAATAGAGATGAGATACTGGTATCGATTCGGCATAACACGTCTTAACTTATTTGACAGGACTAACCTTATTTTAAGCGTCCTGTCTTTTTCTTTCTTTATCGAAAAGACAAGGACAGAACGCTTACATTTAGTTTAGTCCTGTCAAATAAGTTAAGATGTGCTTCACCGAATCGGTACCAGTATGGAATTATATTTGTATAACAGTGAAATTGCAATGATAATGTTAGCGAAAAAGGTTTGCCCTCCATAAGACGTCTTATGGCTTTGAGGATTATCTGAAAGGTCTTTCCTGTATAAGTCACTGTCCTATTGTTTCGCGCTATAGCCTTATATTAAAACGCGAATGCAACTGGGTTAGGAAAAACATACGAAAAGGCACAGCCTGCACTTTCCTTCCATTAAACAATGCACGCCGCACTGATTACGGCGATTTTAATAGGTACACAATGGTGTCGATTCGGCTAAACACAATTCAACTAATTTGACAGGACTAACCTTATTTTAAGCGTTCTGTCTTTGCCTTTTCGATACGGAAAGAACAAGACAGAAGGCTCAAATTAAGTTTAGTTCTGTTAAATAAGTTAGCCGAATCGACACAAATATTCTATCACTATTGTTGATCAAATCACCCAAAATGCTATACTCTTTTCAAAAAAACAACCATCTATAATCTACATCATTGCCATTCGCGCCTTTTTCCAACCCAGCTTTTCTTTTTGTTACTTTTTTTGTAATTTTCTTTCCTTTATGGAAAATGCTACAGGCTTAAGCCCATACTGCCTGGTCTTATTTTAGTTTCTTTTCTTCTTTGTGTTTGAATATCCTCTCTTGAGGATCATCTGAAGGAATTGTCCTGTCGTTTTCGCTGTCCTGTCAGTTAGTGCTAAAGTGATAGACACATAACACGAACAAAATGTTAAGTTAGAAAAAATATATGAAAAGGCACGGTCTACACTTTTGTTTCATTGAACAACACACTACACTGGTTACGGCGATTTTAATTCACAATATTCTATCACTATTGTTGATCAAAACACCCAAAATGCAATATTTTTTCAATGAAACAAAAAAACGACGCCATTACATCTGCGCGCCTTTTTTCCAACTTTTTTTTGTTTCTATTTTTCCACCAAGTGGAAAGGCAAAGGGAACTTAGCACATATGGCGCTTTTATCAACCTCATTGGCTTTTATAATAAAAAATTGCACGGTAGGTAATGGCACGGTACCGGTGAATGAGTCCCTAGTCCCTGCACGGCACGACATTTTTACCGTCACGGTTTAACAGGGAAGTAAAATGTATGGAATTGTAGGGAGACGCTTTTAATTTTCCGTGGACTTTATTGTCTGATAGCCGTTCATAAATTTAAAATTTCGTCAGGTTCCAACACTGACAGCAGGATAACGTATTATATAATTTTCAACGTGTACAGCGATGGCATTGGAACCCGTGTCCAGCGCAGCCCTGAGGTTATAGCACACCCCCGTCACTTCATAGTCAAGGCTCAAGTTATTTACCTACACTCTCACACGCGCATCTGGCTTGTCCGCACACGCTTGTGTGTGTGCGTGAGCTAGTCTAGGGCTGGCAGCAATCGTGTGAGCGTCGTCGCCCGAGAGGGACACAATATAAGTCAGCAACTTATGTGATTCTCTTCCTAAATTTTAGCGTAGTCCAATTTCTGGTTCCCCGTGGATTAATCAGTATTAAAAATATATATATACATATATTAAGAGGCCAGCGTTCTACCCCTGAGTTACCGCTGCTTTTTCGTTACTTTAAAAGTAAATATATAGATATATATATATATATATATATATATATATATATATAGTATGCCTAAGCTTAGTAAGTACCTATATAGTTTCGTATGCATAAATGATCATCATATAATTAACAACTACTCAAACATAAATTTTGGAGAAAAAATGAAAACTTGTCAAAACATGGAAAGTTATAAATACTGATTTTATTGTTCCAAATGCGTTACTGAACGAAATTGTAAGGTTTGATCACGCAATTCTAATTTTTGAAAAAAAGTTTTCCAGGCATCCATAAACACTGCAATAACGCACCATACTGATTAAAAATCAGTATCGTGATAAAACTTTGTAACAAAACACGCGCGCAGCAAACGAGTGGTAATCGAGCTCTGCCTGACTCCAGATTTCCACTAACTTGCGGGGGACCGCGGGGGACGTTAAATTCGCGCGGGGAGGTGAGTGTCGCTTCTTTACGTAGTAATACTTTATATTCTCTGGTTATAGTATCTGTTTAAAGTCAGACTGAGCTGCCGCATTCGGAAACTCAGATATCAGCAAATCAGGTTACTTTAGATACCGAGTCGTGTTGGTGTAGTGATAAAGCAATAGGTTTTGGTCACCAGCGGGTTTATTATGTTTCTTCAGTTGCCAACTGGGCTGAGTGCATATTATCAAAAACTACATAATAAAGGGAAATATACATATCTAATAGAGGGGCAGGTCTTAGGTTCAAATTCACGTCCACTTCTTTAATTTATTTGTTCAGTATTTGGATTGACCAACCAAATCCTATTAGTGTGACGTTATAAACTTATTCGTATGTATATATTAAATAAAACACATTTTTTGTAGGAAATAGGTTTTAATTTTACGCTCGGGTTTGTCTTACAATACATACAAATGTCGGTAAAGCATTAAATTCTACTTTAAAAAATCTACCAAATTGTTTCACCTACACATAGGTTCGTAAGGCAGAGGCAATGCATTTGTGGATGAAATATACTATTATTATTTTATTATTTTGATCTCCACACAACAAATATGTAAATGCTAAATAATTCCTATTAAGGAATATCGCATTCAGTCATTCTTTTTCTTGATAAAGTACCAATTGAAAACTGATACCTACCTGTTTATCCCTACTCGTTCCAGTTACCTACCCGACTATATGAATGCAAAAAATGCTAAATAAGAAGGTAGTTAGCTAGGTCCATCCCACAAATATCAAGGGGCGTGGTGCTTGTGAACGCATGGGGCCAAAAATAGGCCTCATGTGAGAACCAATAGAGATGTGATTGTGTTGTGTTGTGTTGTTCGTGGCTAGCTACAGGTTGATGCACCGCCCTCTTTTTGCATTATATATGTACTATTATTAGTGTGAGCCATACATAGTTTTCGTGTTTATGTCGATGAAATAAGTGGGAGGAAACGTGGATACATCTGAACATGGCCTCTTCTTTTTTCGTAAATATTTACGATTCGAAAACCGTTTCGAAGAATAGCTTTCAATAACCGTTTCTGGTATACAGATATTAAAATAAGCATGCATGCATATCCTTTATTAAACAAAAACAAGTGATGTCTTTCATTCGACCGTCAGTGACGTCGTCATTACAAATTTCAATACAAAAAAATATTTCTTGAACGTATCTTTAAGTCTGACAAGAATTCGACCATTCAACTTAATATGATTACGTCACTTCCTGTAAATACTTATAAAATCGGTTTAAAAGCACGAACATATTAAAATCAATTACCTAAATTGATCTGTTTATTCCAAAAAGCAGACAAACATTGCAGATTGAAGTTGAAAAAACGACCGAATTATTGTAATAAAACAAATCTGATATCTGTGGGTCATCCTATAGCGGCGCGGCTTAGCGGGCTAGTGTGTCGGTGTGTTTGCTACGTGCGGCGCGGCGGCGGCGTGGTATGTCGTAGCATGAAAGTATCGTGTGTTCGGTCAATATAAAATTAAAATAGTCACCATCGTGATAGCCTTTCATAAATTAACAATTTCGTCAGGTTCCAACACTGACAGCAGGATAGCGTATACAATTTTCGACGCATGCGACAGAGATATAGCATTAGAACCCGTGTCGCAACCCCTAGTTTATGAACTCGCCCCAGCGGGTATTCATTTATACAGTGTGGAAATGAAAGCGGTCATTTTTCAAAAATCTTCAAAAATAAAGGAAGTCTTCGTAAACCCACTATTATATTCCTTGCCACTGATACTCATTTGGTGGGTTCACGAAGACGTAATGGGAATGTTTGCTTTGAATAAAATCGTCTATGATCAATATTTAAGGTACTTTCCCTCCACCGACTGCTTTTATTTTCCACACTGTATTTAAGGTGACTTTGATCGATGTAGCCGAATTCATACTGGAGACTTTGTAATTGATCAGTGGCTCTTACCGCGTAATTCTCATTTGTATCAACTTCAAGCAAATGCATTCGAAATTCAACGCGTGCAAAAGAGATGGCATCTTAGGCGGGCGTCGTCGCACGCACGACAAATTTCAATCTCAAGTTGATGTTGATGAAAATGAGAATTACGCGGTAGACCCGCAGATCAGTAACAAGGCTACGATGACCCTTTCTGTGTAAAATGCAGAATGAAATTTAGGCTTCATAAACTAATTGACTAGGGTTTGTTCTTAAAAGGGGGGCACAAATAATATTTTTCTTGTTCTGGAAGGTTAGTAATTGAACCTTGGTCCTGAGCTGACCATGAATTTGGCTATAACAACAAAAGTCACCTTATATATATATATATATATATATATATATATATATATATTTCGATAACGTTCACAATTTTCATGTTCGCAAATTAGTTTAAAAGCAGACTCATGAGTCCGTAGTATAGATAATTATAAGAAAGGTAAAAAAAAAAATTTACAATACTGCGGATAAAAAACCTCAAGCATAAAAAAGCAATCATTTGAAACGATAGATTTATGTTATGAAACGTGAACTTATGAATAAATAGATACATTATCGGTGCAGTTACTTCATTCGTTCTGTAACTCTTATTTAACTGCATAAATGTGGTAACTAGCCTTTTACCCACGGCTCCGCCCGCAATCAAGGAAAACCTAACAAACTTCAACAGCCTGTTACAAACGTACATACCTGTCAAAATTCAAGTTTATAGGCTCTTGTAGTTAAATTATGGTTACAGCTTTAACACTCACGTATGATTATTGTTCACTATATGCAGTGCCCGATTGACAACGACTGTGAACGCCGCGTGTCATCGTCCTACGAACGACACTCGCCTTGAAAATGACGAAATCGTATTGGTGAAACAGTTGGTATAAAGTCAACAATGATCATACGTGAGTGTTAAAGCCGTTATTAATCATAATTTAGTATGTCAGCTCACGCGAGTTTTAATTATATTCTATTGTAGTTGCAGAGAATTCTTGACGAGCGAGCGTTGTGCACGGTTGCCGCCTGCTATAAAAAATAACAAATAACTCCTAATATATTGCTAATATAATTGTTATATAACAAAATACGGAGTTTCCTTCTAGCGGAGTTAGCAGGCATGGACGAGTAGGTTTGCTAGTCCAAGATACTTTCAGTCTACATTTTATTTAAACGTAAATAGGTATGTAATAAGCATTTATTATATTATCATTTGTTAATAATAAATTGTAATGTACCTATATAACGACATACTTATTTCTAATAAAACATAATTATGTCTTAAGGGAGCGAATTCTAATAATTCATTGATTGATAAAATAATAACAATTACAACGACTAATAACTATGTATTTAGAGAAATTGAGCCTATTTTATATATTTAAGAGATATGTTTCGCATATTATGTATGATCTAGGTAATGATAAAATTAAACAACGTCTTAGCTGGCTCTACAGTCTTCAACAGAAAATAATTCTCTTAATACAACAAAAGGAATAATAAACACATCTTAAGATAGAGTGACTATACAATAATCTTATACAACATCGTAACAATCATACACTAAATTACTTTCAAAACATTTTCAGTCTTAAGATCCGTCTATTATTTCCGCGATTATAACTACTAATATTGCGTTAGTATTATAGGTAGGTATAAGTAATTATTATAATAACATAATAGTAAAAGTAGATATTAAAATTTATCAAAATTTTCTCTATTTTTTTCTACACTATATATAATTCACTAACTTGGTCTTTGGAGTAAAGCTATGATTGATATCAGAATCAATCCATTAGAGAAATCGAACTAGCAGCAGCGGGGTCGGGTGGGGTACAAGATACATTGCTAAAATTGATACAGTTTTAGATATAAACCAACAAGCAAACGGACTATAGCCCGCACGGTTTCCTGTCGATTGTAGAACCTATTCGCCTTGAAACAAAGATAATATTACAAAGTAACCAAAATGAAAACTCTTGCCAACTTTAAATATCATGAAATGTCTTTGTTTCTAGCACTTTTGGTCTAAAATCGCAAGGCACCTCTGTTCTTGACTGACTGATTACGGTTCTGTTCATATATCTGTGTATAGATTATCTGATTAACTCAACAAAGGATATGTTACGTTACTACTAAATCACGGAACATATTACGATACGAGAACAAAGGGATGGTTTTAGAATATTCATTACATCAACAAAGGGTGAAAATCTACCGCTAGAGTAAAAAATTGAAATTCATCAAATAAATTATGTGAATACTTCAGAGGGTATAAAAAAATAAAAATAACCCGTGGTAGACTATGAGTGAAATCATGAAGATTTACTATAGTATCCAAAATTTCAATTTTGATATTTTTTATGCAAAAACATACAATTGGAGTATAAAAGGGCTTGTTTGGCACATGTGTCAGCCAACCCGCTTAGCCGTCATAGAAAAAGGCTTAGTTGATCGTGACGTCTTGAAAAGGCTGATCTCCATTAAACTTTGCAAACAAAAGTTTCAGATTGTGGTTGATAATGTGGTTTCTATTAAATTCATTTTAACGAAAATATAACTCGAACCATATGAGAGCTTTTTATAACACTAGGTATATTATGTACTGAAAATTAAATTTAGTGCTAGATATGTATGTAGCACTAGTACTGAAAATAAATAAGTATTTAGTATGTTGTGTGACTTAGCATAAGTACCTAATATCTTATTTGGAGGAAAAAAGGAGACCATCCGAACAGATAATTAAAACAAAAAGTAGCATCCTCTTGAACATGACGCCATTATCAACAAACATACATTTTCTTCAGTCACGCGTACTGGCCGCTTTAAAGGTCCTGGCTGGAGCAGTTGTGTGTGTCGGGAGATCTGGGAGGGTAGTCCTCATAGGGCGCCACGTGGGCGGAGGTCAGATCCTTGGCAATACGCTCTGCGGCGCCCAGCACTCGCAGGAGGTTCAATCCGGCAAGCTTGCGTAGCTCCTCCATACTCCAGCCTTCCTCCATCAGCTCCGCGAAGAGGAGAGGGTATGAAGACACGTCCTCCAGACCTTGCGGGGTGCTGTTCAGTGAAGTATGGGGAAGTTACGTAGATTCGAATAAGAGATTATTGCATATAGGTGTTAATTTGATATATAGTGTAATGGCCGCGCAGGGAAGCGAAAACTAGTTTTTTGTCTGTCTATATCCTTCCATCCATCAGCCTGGTTCGTCCACAGCTTTCTAAGGTTTCACCACTCTTAGCGTTCCTCCTAGAAGAAATGCCCATACTCACAGACGCTTAGTGCGTTTCCGAAAGTTTGGCCTAGGTCGAACTAGTTTTTGGGAAGACCTGCAGCGCAGAAGAGAGCCGGTTGACTATAGGTTAGAAAGTTATAAGTATATGGCGAGTCGCGCGACGTAGTGACGCGACCGTCATAAAACACTTTGGCCTAGGACAAACTGGTTTGTTCTAAAATCAGGTTTGGCCGGTAACATATATACCGCCATCCCAAAAAGACCCCAGGCATGGTGGGCCATTTGGTTGTGCCTGTTTGAGAGCTGTCCTCTACTCTCCCTCGAATAACTTCGAGGTTCGCGAGTAAGATGGCCGTACTTCCACAGTTGAGCCCGGTATCAGCTCTAAAACTTATAGGTAGGTACGTCTACTATACTATATACGCAGTGGCGTATTTACCCTAGGGCCAAAAGGGCCGTCGCCCGGGGCGTCAGGCTGCGAGCTGCACCATGCGCTCAGCTTTGGGCGCCTTTCATAATCAACCGTTACCTATATTTTAATTTTCATTGCTTTATGACTATATAACTTCATTTAAAAAAAAATATCCATAGTTAAATATCTAATAAATGGTGTTGATTTCTTTGTATGTATGTCCTTTAGAGTTTTTTTTATTCATTATCATCATTCTCAGCCCAAAACTGCTGCTGGATTTTATTTTATTATTAAAACTCGTTCATTTATGGGGCGCCAAACCTTACAGGCCGCCGAATCCTGAAATACGCCACTGTATATACATTCTATATGTTTGCCCAAAAACTACATGAAGGCTTTGAAGCGGTTTTTTCGTGTAACTAGGACATGTATAATACGTAGTGGTTAAAATATATAGGAAGGTGGAAAAGGGTCCTTGACACAAAAAAATTACGCCTGTGGAGCTGCGAGCTAAAGGTAGTGAAAAATAAGTAATTCAGATTAACAAATAACAGAATGTTCAAGAGAATGTACGCTTGGAGACTTTTAATAATTATGAGCCTTTTAATTAAGTATTCATGTCACGCCTTTTTCTTGCTGCGAGCTCTAAAGAATTCCTTTAATAAGTTATCATCAAACTTTAAGCTTAAGCTGAATAACACCTGTTCTGCGAAAGTTAGTTTAACGATCTTTTAGAATATAGATAAACTTACTAAACTAAAACCAAAAAAACTTAGTCGTAGTTTAAAATATTAATTATCATTAAAAAAAATGATTGTTAAGAGGACTGTCCCGCGAGCGCGTCCTCTGCAATCGGAGTTTGCTCATATTTTGGACAATATCTGATCAAACTCGATTATATTTTGTAGATAGGACATAACAACTCTAATAATTGGGATTGTGCTAAGTCAACTGTTTCCCGTCAAGTAATTTAATTCCAAAATGACACGTAACTCTAAAACTACATAGTATTTTTATTAAAAAAGGACTCAACTTTAGCAAATTTTTTATGACAATCCAAAACAATAAAATAATCTTTATACAACCACGAGCAATTGCAAAAGTGAAGAATTTTCTTAATATATATATAAAAAAAAAAACATATCTACCATAATAGTTGAATAAACACTGAACTACGAAGTACTGGGTGTTAATAGGATGTTGCGGAATCCGAAAACTGGCGATAGTGCTCGTCCATACGAACAACTTTTACTATAGAGTCAACCCTCAAATCGCGAAAATCCAGGTCTAAACACAACTCGCCAAGTATTCAAATATATAAATTTATTTCTATCATAGTTTCGATAAGTTAAATACTTACTAGTTAATGCCGTCGTAACCAGCTCCCAAACCAACACTATCCACTCCTGCTACGTCCCGGATGTGGTTTATGTGTGCTGCCAACAAGATTCAACATTAGAACGCTTATTTTTGATAAAAATAGATAACCTTTATGCATTTTATAAAGTCTAAATATAGGTATAAACACGTACCGATAGCATCTTGAACTGTCGCCGTCTCTTTGCAAGTAAGAAAAGACGTGTAGAAGTTGACCATAACGAGGCCTTTGTTGGCGGCGAGCAAACGTAGCACGCCGTCGGGCACGTTGCGCGTCACGTTACACAGCGCGCGCGCAGACGAGTGCGAGAAGAGCACGGGCGCACGTGACACGGCCAGCGCGTCGCGCATCGTGCGCTCCGACACGTGCGACAGGTCCACCAACATGCCGAGCCGGTTCATCTCCTTCACCACTACCTACAATAGTACAATACACTACACATTAAGAGGATAGGTCGCGCTTGCATACATCACTGTTACTCCATGCGGAAAGACCTGAAGTGCAAGAGGGACGGATTCTGAAAAAAAAAGTCAAAATGACGACTTTATGCACCAATTTTATTATTAGAAAAAATCTCAAGCCTCGTCATGAAAACTTTTTTTAGAGCCAACTTTGTGTTATTATTACTTAATCTTGGAATAACTTCTGAATATTTTGTTTCGATAAGAGTGTGCAATATCTTCTTGGCAGAAGTACACATTTTTGTATTATATGTAGTATTGCTAGATTCTTCAAACAAGGAAGAATAAATCATGTTTTTGCGGGGACTATCCTCTTAAAACGGCATCGCGGAAGTTCTCCGTTCAACATATATCGACCTACTTACAAGCAAGAAGGCAGTTAGGTTAGGTACCACAAGTCAAACAACTCGCAGAATCACGCCGCGAATGCAAGCCGTATCGGAATATTTATTCAACCCGTGCTCTATTGTTCTCGCCGCTGTCGATGCTAAGTTCGCGTTTGTTTGAATTAATTAATAGGTACCTGCTTCAATGGATTATTTTTCGTGGACGAATTTCGGGTCGGAACCCTTCTAATAAATCTTGTGCCACAGTTAGTACAGCTGAATTACAACCTCGTGATTGAAAACGCTTTTGAAACCAGGCCTTAGACGTTTTATTTTACAGAAATGGGAATACAACATTTCTTGTATAATTTAATTTTAAATTATGAAATATAACTAATATTTAAAAATACGTGTACAAGTTAAGAGTTTAGGTAGCATCATCTACTGATCTTTAATCTCGAAGCTTTAAAAATTCAAATGGAAGGAAAATACATTCTCAGAAGAGCTAATAAGCGAGGGAGTAGACTAGACCTAAGTGTTGTAAAATTCATGATAGTGCTTATTTAATATATTTAACACCGTCTACTCTGTTGAAAGGTTATCTAGTATAATGTCTCTTTTGTGATGGGTGGTTGAACTATCAAAGCGAGGCTGAAGGCTGCGTTTCTCTTAACCCCTTCAGCGGAGCCGAGCGAAGCCTTGCATAAATATGGCTCACTCTACATACTCTACCTACATGTAATTCCGAGCTGCATAGTTATGTTATGTGCATGTTGACAAACATCTCCTAATTTCCGAGCGAGCTTCTGTACTTCTGCGTTACATTAAGTCTCAACAAAAGAAAATATTTTGAAAAGTATCGTTGCAACGAAACAAAGCGACTCCTAGCGAGCATCCGGAGCTCATACAAAGCGAGATATTGCGGAGCCACAGGATGTTTATGATTATAGCACACTCTCCTGTACCGCTCGAGACGTCTCAATCTTTACGGCTTCCTTTTGAGTACCTACTTCAATATCAGTTCGCGAGCTTGCGTCTGTTTATTTAGCGGCATCAAGACGCTATGCAAATCCTAATAAAAACAAGGAGAGCCTCGACCCGGCCCGGGCTCGACACTAGTCGACGACACGACAGGCTCGATCGATGTTTGGGTACTATTTATTTAAACGAGATTCAAATAAAAAGATCGGGTGGACAGTAAGTGCGGCAATAAATCCGCTCCTAACGAGCCTCGTTTATAGAACCAGTTCCGAAAAGAGATAACAACTTTTACTAATCTTTAGAGATTTAGGAAATAATTAAAACAGATAAGAAACGACGGGTTGGAAAACAATTGAAAGATAAAAGTAAAGTAACTCTAAATACTCCTTGGAAGGGTTGGAAGTAACCAACCCCAAATATATGGCGAAAAGTTAACTTTATTAAATTCAAAAGTTTTTACAACTTACTTGTACAATTGAGTTTTTAAAGTCTTGTGAGTTACATTGTAGGTAAATATAATATTAAATCACGATAGAAATATACAATTTAAATATAATATACGTAACTGCGTCCTTTGATCTATGCAGAAAAACTTAATCTTAAAAGTTTTTCTTGAACGGGGTAACTTTTCAATAGCTTTGAGTCTAGCAGGAGATATGAATAAAGTTCACATTTCTCAATAACATCTTGATACAAAAGCTGATGTTTTTATCACGAAAGATAAAGTGGGAAGGGGAGGAGGGGTCTGCGGTCAGGGTCTGATGAACATTAGATAGTGTCACGAGCGAGACACTTCAGAGAAATGATCTTTTTCATATTTATACGCTTTAGGGCAAATGTACCGCAAAAACTGCATACCTACTAAGTAACTTCATACGGCTTTGTTTGAGATTGGAGCGTAAAATTGTTTAATGTTTTTTAGGGTTACGTATTGAAAGGATCAAAGGAACCATTTTGATAAGATTCAGTTGTCAGTCCGTATGTATATCAGAGCCTCCCTCATAACATTTGTTACGTCATACTAGAAAGCTAGAAACATGAAACTTGGTACAAAAATAACATTTATTCGCATGGGACTCCTTTGCCGAATCAGTAAAAATACAAAATCGAATAAAACTTTTGTGTCAATTAATATACAGTATGGATGTCAAATTTTAATATAAATATATATATATTTTAATTTATTTATTGGCAAAAAATTTAAAAAACTCAAGCTTATAACACCACAAAAATCACCAAGGTTTCTCCGTGGTGCTGTTTTCAATATCGGTGTATTTCGATATGAAGACAGCAAAAAAAAAGGCTATTGAAAACCTCAGTTAGGTATAAATTTTGACTATAATTTTAGGTCGCCAGTTTAGGTATATGAAAAAAAAATCACATTTACCTGAAAATGTGCAAATATCAAAAGAAAATATTAATAGTGGTCGAAATATTTTCATAAAATTTTTGATATAAATATATGATAAAAATGATAAAAATTGCAATCTTTTAAAACTCTGATGTGCCTCAGATATCATAAATATGTTTCGTTATCGATATGTTTCGTTTTGTTTTTTGTATGTACCTCTATAATACGGAACCTGAGGTGCGTGAGCTCAACTCGCACTTGACCAGCTTTTTTTACATTTTTTACGTAAACAGTTCTACATATGTATTTAAAACTTGCCTACGTACGTAAGTATTCATAATAATAATAGAAAAATATCCACTTTGGCTCAATGTGTTCTTACTCCTTTCAAGCTTAATATTTAACACATTTATGCGTATCATATTTATCAAATCAAAGTTTTGTCAACACCAGAAAACCGGCCACAATTACCCAGTTAAGGGTGGCAAAATATTTTCCGCAAACAAACCTTTCCGAAGGGCGTGAGACCGCCGCGCGGTGTAGTGGGGTCGATGCGGTCTGTAGTGGCGGCGCATTCGGCCCAAGGGGTGTCGCAGGTAGAGGTGAGAGTCAGGTACCGCACCCCAACTTGGAACAGGGTCCTCAGCACGCCCAGCGACCCTCCTATAGCGTGCCCGCCTTCCACGCCGACTAGCGAGCACATCCGGTGGTTGGCGTGCGCGGCTACTATGTCTGGTGACAACGTAGTCGTGTTCAGTTTGATTCCGCAAGGAAATACGGCCCATCGGAATTTTGCTCGGACTACCCTAAGGCTAGTCCGGTCCTGCATGTGCGTGTCAGCGAAGTTTTAATGTATTAAGCATGTAATCCGGCAAAATGTAGAGACAAAAGCAACCTTTAGGTTTAAAAAAAACCTCTATCAGAATTTTGAAATTTACTTTATTTTCCTAACTCGAATTTTGCTTTAAATATGTTGCAAATGACTACGATAAAATAAATTTTAATTATAGCACTACGAATCTATCCTAAATTCCCTCGGGACTTTGTCACTCGTCGACCTCGTCGTGATGAAATTAATTGAAAAGTCTGCAAAGTG
The DNA here is from genome assembly GCA_934047225.1 of Ypsolopha sequella. Taxonomy (NCBI): domain Eukaryota; kingdom Metazoa; phylum Arthropoda; class Insecta; order Lepidoptera; family Ypsolophidae; genus Ypsolopha; species Ypsolopha sequella. The sequence goes on from OW203992.1 coordinate 14,337,178, forward strand.
TTCTCTGTTAGTTAGGATGCGGGTTCCGCCAATGATGCTCGCAGTTTTACCAACATTTAAGTTTACGCGACAGTTAAAAGACACGAACGAAATGGAGTACTTATTTTTTCCAGAACCCAAACAAGCTCTGATAAAACTCATAAAATAAGTTTATGGTCGTTTAGTACGCTATCAAGGTTTATACATTTTCATAGAGCTCAAACTCATTTAAATTACAAAACCAACTAGGAAGCAAAAATAACTCACCAAAGAAAATTAATTTTATCCATTTAGGGGTGGGCCATGGTTTTTTTAATTCAGCACAAAGCAGTCAAGGCAATGGTTTTTTCATGCAAATTCTGACCGGATGTAAAATCGCAGCGGAATATTTCAAGAGTTGTAACATATTCTGCGTCCAGTTTCCGTCTAGTTAAAAAGAGTTTTCTTTTTTTTTCTGAGCTGCAAAGTTGATTGGCCGCTCTAGCAAAATAAAAAGACCTTCACAGTTTTTTGAAATAAGCGGCTGTCTGTCTCTGTGTGTAGAATACTCCGTACGTTATAGCTTGATTAGAATGACAGATATCGTCAGTTTGTCGATTTACACGCACTGGAACTTAAAATTACAACGTTGGATTAAAAAGTGGAAAAGTCTATGAAATTTATACATGCGATTGTTGTCACTTGGTAAAACTTGAAACACATCTTGAATTAAAGCACTGTACTAGTAGTTTCACTATTCATTTTATGACCAGTTTTTATAGTTTGTATTATATATATATATACTATATACTATAGCTTGAGTCCTGTGACAGCAGGACAGCGCTACACAATTTGTATTTCTAACTCTCTTTCTCATGCTCAAATGTGTATTTCGATGACAGCTGTCACAGAGCTCAAGCTATAATGTAAGAAGTATAGTACATGTGCTTTTAATCCATAGACAAAAAATTTCAATTCCAGACCTGTCATTCTAATAAAGTTATAATTTATGGACGGAGTATAGTACCAACTATTCTAGACATCCCCGTCTTGCGTGAATGGGTGGCAAGTGGAGCTAATGAGCGCATTCTGCACGACATAGTGAGTGAATGAGTGAAGTGTGTGCCTCACCGTCAGCGGAGGTGCAGAGCTGCAGCTGCGGATGGTACTTGTCAGTGAGCCGCTGGATGAGATCTATCTGCTCGAACGTCAGCTGCACGGCATCACGGTGCTGCGCATCGCAAGGCACGTACGCCGCCCAAAACTAAACAGCGATACCGCAACGTTTCAACAACAAACAGATTAAAATATCATGCACGAGTTACAAGTTCGGCGCGCCATCGGAATAACAGATGAGAGCATACGTATCCACTTCTGATGCTCGTTGTGGACGTTTCAAAGGAAGGCTTGCTTTGTAACCGGATATATGTCATGTGGGCGGATGAAGAGTGGCTCGTGAACATTAAACCCGCTAACCATTAGATGAATAGTAGGTACGTTTATTCTATTTATTTAAATGTAGGTAACTAAGTGTTTCAGGGACCATATAAACAAGTATACATTTTTTGAATTCTGATGTTGAAAACAAGATAAAATTAATAAAGAGATTCGTATTTATAGACCTGTGCAGCGACTCTGCCTTGTTTAAGTCGAGGCAAGTCCGTGTGGCTCCAGGAACTGGTCGCCCAGGGCGATATCGTTCGAAGGTCTTCGTCGAATCTGCACAAAATAAATTTCGTTTCTGTACGGATAAGTTCCGGAGTCTTAAAGATACAGGGCCAATCTGTGTTCGAAAGTTTCAATACGAGTACTTTAATATAATTTATCGGGTCGGACGGTTGGCTCTGCGGGACTTCCAATACAATCAAGACTTTAAAACACGTCCTTTGTTCAAAGTTTAAGCAGAGAATTAACATCACCAATTTCTTACAAATAACGAAGAAAGCTTTATAAAGACAAACCTGAAGTCCTTAATTTTATTGTGAAGGAATTTTCTTATGTTCCAAGGTAAGTCGTTGTGTCCGTCTATGAGCGGCGTGTCGTGAAGGAGACGGTCAGCGATGCGTAGCCGTTCGTGCAGGGGCGCCCCAGGGGGCGCTCGCAGCGCTAGGGGCCCCGCCACGCAGGCTGATCCCGCCACTAGTACCAGTACCGCCACGCAGCACCACCGCCGGTGCCACACCGAGAACCCTGCACCAAAAAACGTCTATGAACCTTTTTCAGTCGGAAAATTAAGGTGACGTTGCAGAAACTTCTTGTAAAGGAAGCTCTCGTCACCGGGAATGATTGAACCTTTCAAAGGATAGCTTGATAGCGCTTTTGCTCCAAATACGTTTAGAGTGTGCACTACTTGTGCAGGCTCTTTATAGGTTAAACAAAGCGGATGCAGAGGTGTCGTGTAAAGAGCGTAGATCACTGGAGTGCGGGTGTCAGCGCGGAGATTAACTTTGAACCGCTAGCGGACTGTATCCTGCTGAAAATGAATTTAACTTTCACGCAAATAACTTTTTTACGTTAACGAACTGAATAGCTTAGTATCACAGGTCCTGATTACATTCAAATGGGTCCATTTAACGGATTTAGGATACGTAGTTAATTTCAAACTTATTAAATTGATTCCTAAATATCATTTTGTTTCCAATGAATTTGGTGCCAATTATTGAATGAACTTATGTATTGTTTTATAGCCGTTTCTCTATTTTGGAGTCACGCTTTGCCTTATAGAATCATAGAATCATGCCTCGCCCCAGTATATCTTAAATTTTGTTCAAATATTACAAAAAAATGATCTTGATTCGTTACGAAAAAAAATCTTCTGTACGTTTACTATGCTATATAGCAATTTCTTTCGCTGTTTGGTTCGTAGCACTTGGCTAGGAGCATAGTACTTACTACTAACGTACTATGAGCATAGTACTGGAAACTAGCTTGCTACTCACTACAAGCGCAGATCTCCAGGATAAGAAAAACACGTGTATAGGTCGTCTTATTTCTGGCTGTTACAGGCATATTATCTTGATCGCTAAGAACCTAGCAGTGCGAACTACTACGACCCCAGTTCTTATTATTGTCTACTACAAGCTAAATACTGCAGACAAACTTGCTAGCGTAGCTCTTTAAGTTGACTGCAATTTGAACTAGCTTGATACAAGCGTAGTCCTAAATTCAATCTCTTCACTGCTAAAGCACGCAAACGAGTTAAGATGCTACAAACGTAGCACAGCAGTCTTACTTGCTACGAGCGTAGCACTGCAGGCTAACTTGCTACGAGCGTAGTGTTGTAAACTTATAAGGAGCGTAGCACTGTATTTTTACTCATAACGTTCCGAGCATTTGAAGTTGTTTGTATGTTTGTTAACGTATGTTTGTACATTCCGTAGTTATCTTGTGCTCTAGAAGGGCTAAACAAAATTTAATTCAACCATCTCAAGGATGGTTTCGTGTCTAGCCTACGTATATCTATCACCTTGCTGGTGCTATCGTTCCTGGCCACTATTATAAAGCAAGGAAAGATAAAAAATGAGAAATAAAAAAGATATAAAATTGTATTTGGATGTCAAAACAATATGGACTTCCTCCCCCATCAAACAATAGACGCTCCCGATTAAAACGAAGCTCCCTAAATTGCAGAGCTTTTGCAAAAATGTTGAGTTGAGTCATAATTGATCAATGTAAAACTTAAATATATATATTTTCAAGATCATTTTTGAGTTGCAAAGCCAGTTACCTAATTGGATAATTTTCCCTTGATAGATACATTTTTGAAAATTAAGCTTTTTTGTTTTTTTAATATTTCTCTAAAGCAGCTTGAGTCTTATGTCTAAAATAAACATGCACAGCAAGAAAACAAAGTTTATCAAAATCTGCATGGAAAAAAATAAACTTAAATAATTTATTGTAATTGTAATCTCGAAAATATACTCATTCCAAATTATTTCACGCCCATTTTGCGTACGCAAAACGCTCTTATTCGACTTTAATAAATTCAAATTTATTAAAGACAAATAGGAGCGAGTCCTTGACGGTAAATTAGGTGCAACAAAGATAGAAACGCTTCTTCTCTAGATATGATCGCAAAATGTAAGATTTATAAAAATGTGTCAAGAAAATCAAAAATTTAACTTATTTCTAGCATTTTGGTGAAGTCCCCAAAAGTTATTAAAAAAAATATTCATTTAAATCTCTTCTCTCTAATTGTACTGACTTATGCAGTATTACTATTAGGATTTATAGAATAAATCCAATAAATCCAAAAGAGAAAACGCAGTTTACGGTTGTGAGTTTCTATATTCTAACTTAAATTAGAATATGTAATCATAAACAAGGAGTCTTATCAACAATTACAATTATGTAGAAACTAGCACTTAAATAACGCGTAGGAATCTTCGACACTCTTTGGCAAAAGTCGTTTTTTCAGACGCTTTCTTTACTATCCATGACACTTACTTCACGTCTGGTTGGCTATAGACGACCAAAATGACACCATAAATTGCTTCCGACTTAACTCTATTTCCTCTCTAATAAGTTTCCAAATGCTGGTGTAATGTTTAAGGCTCTTACAATTTATGATTCGGCTCATTTTAGAGAACATGGACACTGGGAAAAATTTGTATGCGCATTATATCCTTAGCAGAACTGAAGGTATGTTAGATTAGATAAATTAAATATTAATTGTTATTGTAAAAAGTTCTCAACACTAGAATTGAGTCACACTACATATTTAGGAACGGTATTTTAAAATCAAATTCAAATGCGGCGAACAGACCACAGTTCTGGTTTCAGTTATGTCACAATTTACATCCAAACGGTTGAAATTGCAATTTTCATCTCATTAACGGTAGTTATTCAGAAGTTTAATATTTGATTGTATACAGAAAGCTGCGAGCTGCTATCGCAATCACATTAAAATTGACTGAATTAATCCTCCACAATCCTAAAAGTACCTTCAATTCACTGATCACATACCTACCAAATATCTGCTCAATTGGACCTACACAAAGAAATCTCAAAAAAAAAACCAATAGTGAAATATTATTTCAAAATTGTTTTGCTAAATAGACTATACAGTGTGTCCCTCGTACAAGTGCACATCCGAAAAGGGGTGAAACTACCTTATTTTATCGACAAAAAAATGTTTTTTGTTTTTTTAGAAAATCTTTGTTTTATAAATTTACGTTTTAAATTTTTTTTTGCCTACCATTAAGACTATGTATAAAATATATCATAACTTTTGATCTATCGCGATCGCAAGTAATGCATAGAAATAAAACTGTTATAATCCTTAAGAATAGACGTTGCATACCAAATCAAAAACAAAACATAATCAACTACCATTACCATAAAAATAATAACCTAAAAGATTATTTCTTTAATTCTTTAATTTCTTTCAGTCTTTTTTTTCAGTAATAGTCAATTTTTTCAAAATAATGCCGCCGTTTTACTATACTCTTATTCCTATTTATCATTGCCTATTCCATTATATTTCTAACAAAAAAAAAATACAACGTTCTAACATAAATACAATATTTTCTACGAGCGGTTAACCAAAGGCACTGCGCTCGCGTCCCATACAAAAATACCCAGGTGGAGTATTTTTTCAAGATTAAAAAAAATATATAAAAATAATTTTTTTCTTTGTTTTTGTCGATATATTTAGATCTAGTTTCACCCACTTTCAGATGTGTATTTGTACGAGGGACACACTGTATATACCCTCAACGGTATTTTTACAACTTGTTACTTTAAATGGTCATTGCTCAGGTCCTAAAAGCCATAGTGTAAAGTGTGTTACATATCCTTAAGGTTAAACGTTAGTAATTCGGTACAAAGAGCACAACTTATTTGTTTTTCTTGTTAAGAAGTTAAAAGTGAGAAAGATTTTGGTCTGTGGAAATTCACGCCAATAGTTCAGTATAAGTTACATTTATAAATCAATAGTTTGAAATAAAATGCACAATTAGTCACAATTTTGTCAAAACAATTTTAAATGCTTTTCGAAGTTTGTTTCGACCAAATCATGGCTAATTGTTTATTAAATTTCAAGCTGTTGATTCATAAACCTAACTTATACTGAATTATTGGCGTGAATTGCCATAGACAAATATCTTTTTCACATTAAACTTCTTAACAAAAAAGACATAGTTAAATTGTGCACTTTTGTACCGAGCGACTGATGTTTAACCTTAAACTTTTCTATAGAATCTCTCAATGAAAATCGCATCCGTCACCTCGAGCGGATCTCGAATTAGAAGCAATGTGTTTGCATCCATACATTGAGAAGATAATGTGTTTATTTATTCTTACAATGGGGATCCAGAGGCAAAGCTAATTACAGATGGCGCTAGCATAGGTCCGGCCAATAAATATTACGGTCCAGCTATGTCAAACTTAGTTGTTGTGTGTGTTCCGGTTTTCCTACTATTTTTCTCCAATATCTCGCATCTTTTTACTTCCTCTTATCACCTGTATTCTAAAATGTTTTAAATTTGTTATTGTTATTATGTTATTCATTTTTAACATAGGTTTTTTCGGGAATAAAATAACATCAATATTAAAAGGCATAATGCCAAGAACATAATAGAAGATCACAACGCATAAACCATAACTATGTACTAAAATGACTGACCCAAAGTGGGCCGAAATATATTTCGAAACTACTCAAAAATTTTATTTTTGTTGTTTATAATTATGAAATTAAATTAAAAGCCTTAAAAAGGCAAATACAGTGTGTCCCTCGTACAAGTGCACATCCGAAAGTGGGTGAAACTAGATCTAAATATATCGACAAAAACAAAGAAAACATTTATTTTTTATTTTTTTTTAAATCTTGAAATAATACTCGGCCTGGGTATCTTTGTATGGGACGCGAGCGCAGTGCCTTTGGATAACCGCTCGTAGAAAATATTGTATTTATGATAGACCACTTTATTTTTTTTTTGTTAGAAAGATAATGGAATAGGCAATGATAAATTAGGAATAAAAGTATAGTAAACGGGGACATTATTTTGAAAAAAATTACTATTACTGAAAAAAAAAGACGAAAAAATTAAAGAAATAATCTTTTAGGATAATATTTTTATGGTAATGGTAGTTGATTATGTTTTGTTTTTGATTTGGTATGCAACGTCTATTCTTAAGAATTATAACAGTTTTATTTCATTGCATTACTCGCGATAGATTAAAAGTTATGACATATTTTATACATAGTCTCCACGGTAGGCAAAAAAAATTTTAAAACGTAAATTTAAATAAACGTAAATAAAAAAAAGAACATTTTTTTGTCGATTAAATAAGGTCTAGTTTCACCCCTTTTCGGATGTGCACTTGTACGAGGGACACACTGTATAAATATTTATTACTGAAATGACAGATTTTCATGGCCGCGCGGCCGGTTCGACGATGCGCCATCTATCTACAGGGATAATTTGGCACTGTGGATCCTCTGAGCGTAGTACTACACGAGTATCTTACACTTGTTATTTATCAGTACGTGTAACACAATACTGTAGTGTCGTCGTCGTCGCTTTAGGCTATAAATCTGACAAGCTCGTAACATAGGTTGTAACACTACCTGCTACGTGCGTAGTACCTTTATCGTTTACGCGATATTGTTACCTGAATGGTATCAATGTCCGTCCAAAATACAATATTACGTTTTGGATAGAGTCAAAATAACGCGCCTATTTCCGGTTAAACTAATTGAAGAATTAATAAATACAGTATCTTATTTTAAGGAGTTGCTTAATTCGCTTATTAATTAATTTATTCAGGTTAAATTTGTTTGACAAATAGACGAGTAATAAGTTTCAAAAATAATAAGTAAGTAATTTATAGCGAATAATCAAAATCAAATAAAAAAAAACCGGTCAAGTGCGAGTCGAACTCGCGCACGAAGATTTCCGTATAAAATCGGCAAAAAAAATATGTCTGGCAGCATTGTATGGGAGCCCTCTTAAATACTTATTTTATTCTGTTTTTTAGTATTTATTGTTATAGCGGCAACATAAATACATGATCTGTGAAAATTTCAACTGTCTAACTATAACGGTTCATAAGATACAGCCTGGTGACAGACGGACAGACGGACAGACAGACGGACAGCGGAGTCTTAGTAATAGGGTCTCGTTGGTTACCCTTTGGGTACGGAACCCTAAAAACGAACCTTTATATTTGGGAATTATTCATGTCCAGTGGCGGCATCACGCGCTACGTACCCTGGGTAAATGAGTTAATTCAATACTCACTGGAAGAGTTGCCGGTGGTGGTGGAGCTATGGCTCGTGGTAGAGGTGGTACCGGTGGAGACCCACTGCGGCGCGCTCTTGCACGCGCTGCACGACGATGCCGCGCGGAGCGAGCCTGTGCCGCGCTCTGTCACATCAGGCGCCGGCGTCACGCGCTTCTTACCCTGGGAAAATGAAAATAATTAAAAAAGTCTTTAAAATTATAAATGATTATAATTACTTACATAAAATTTTTGTGAGGTATATTTCGCAATACAATGTGACACAATACAATGTGACACAATACAATATGACTGATGCCGGGCCCGAATGATCCGAAATATATCTCACAAAAATTTCATTTAAGTAACTGTGTTGTATGTAATTATAATCATTTAAAAAACAAAAAGTCAATATTTAAAATTATAAAACTATATAGGTACTTATAAATATAACGTGATTTGACTGACGATCGTATACCCAACATTACAGTAGAATGAGTTCGTAAAAGATACTTCTACGAGTAGCCTGTACGTCCATGCATGATGTGTGATGGTCAAGTCAATAGGTAATTTTACGGGTGAGCGATAAAATTCAAGTGATCTATCCTAGAAAAGGACACTAGTCGTAAATTTATTATGACATCCTCGGAATAATCCTACCCAAATGTAATTGAGTGTATGAAACATTTATGATCTACAGTTTTCTTTTTACACGATTCCAAGTGGATGAGATACATAATTTATGAATGACTAAAATGATTACTCAAAAGAGAAAAACTCTTCCATTTGTTGTTGGAATATTAATCACTTATCTACACACAAGTAAGTAAAGCGAGAGAATGTTTCATTTTTCATGCACAGGTGCTTCTATTTTGATGCAAGCTAAATTTATTATCTGAACGATATTAATTACGTTGTTTCAAAATACAACTATAAGTAAGCTACGCAAACTGAAATTCATAAAGAGCGGAGGTAATAACGCATGATGGAACCTCAATTAAATTTAATGAAACGTGTCGCTGCACGTAGCTTGGATCTTAGGGGGTCGTTCTTTAATCACGTGAGGTTCGAATAGGGAGGACATGGTTATCAAAATAATATCACGATTGATCACTATGGGGTAGAGGAGACCACTTGAAATACCGATCGAGTTAATTTGTGACTAAAAAGCAACAAAGCTTCAAGTGCAGTGATACTAAATTCTCAATTTTATTAATATATCATGGTTTTCAAAATCTAACTTTGTGACAATTTTTCTTTGAAAGTTTTGATGATAATAGATGCTGTAAATCTTCAAGATATCTTTTAATAAGAAATCCACGTGATCCATGACCAGAAGGGAAAAAAATGGCCTAAAAAACCTCACGCGAGTAAAGGACGACCCCTTAGACGTAACTATTATTATAGGGAACTTACATGTGTGTCGTAGAATATAGAGGTGATCCTCTTGTCATTAGTATTGTCACATGTGCAGTGCGCGTGCAGCGCGCGCGGTGCCGGTGCGCCCAGCATCATTACCTCGGGCTCCAGGCAGCCCTCGCCAAGGTCATCCTCGTGCGACCCCCCTGCGCTCTCCCTGCCCCCCCACCTCTCGCTCGGGAAGTCGTTGTACGACATCTGTCTTCGTATACTCCGACATCCTCTCCGACTGTCTAATGTAGAGAACTTCGTTTTCTCCACACCCGGAGAGTTCCTACTCACTAAGTCTTCGTTGTTATCGAAACTTCGCATTTTAATCATTTTATGTGGAGTCCGTCTGCTAGAGTCGGGGATGCTAACGTTACAGTCTCTCAGCCTATCCACACAATGTTGGTCTACGTTACCGGAGAAGTTCGCGTAAGTCGGACCGTTACTTTTCAAGTCGTCCTTCATCTGAAACTGAGACGACGACGAGTATATACAACTTTGGCTATTCATTCTTCGGTTCGACTTATCGACCAGCGATAACATAGATAGCTTCTTCAGCGAACTCGTCGAGCCCGATGTTATCTCGGCCAGTTGTACCGCGTTTTGATGTTTCTTCGATATCGTTTCTCCGCTGATCTTTTTTAAATTAGAAAGTTTTCGTTTAATCTTTTGGACTAGGGTATTAGTCGGATCGTACGATATTAGTTGCTTCGAGATGTAATTCGATACGCCGATAGTTTTGCTTTTGTTGTGCTTTCTGTCTAGACTGCGATGCGAACCGACGGCGAGATGGCTGCGACTGGCGTCGCGCTTAATGCGATCCAGGTCGTATATGTTGAGGGTGTGACCTCGGTGGTCCATAGGGTCACGGCGACAGTTCAGATAGTTGTTCTGTTGCACGTTGCAGTTGCAGACGAGGTCGAAGTCCCGCTCCGGTGTGTGGGCATCAACGGCATGCTGCTGGGCGGCCAGCGCGAGGCAGGCGTCGCAGTCGACGCCGAGGAGCAGCTCGAGGCTGGTGTTGCGGATGAAGCCGTCGCTAAAGGTGCGGGAGCGGAAGTGCGCGGCGTGATGAGGGGCGGGGGCGCAAGGCTCCCAGTCGGAGGCGGCGCGATCGGCTTCCACCATGGTGGACGCGTCGCGATTCACCTGGATGACGCGCGGCTGCCGCAGCACGCGACTGTCACTCCGCACTGAGCTACGGGACGGGGAGGGCGACGGCCTCTTCAGAGTCTCCACTTGAATCATAGTTCACAAGTCTTGTTGCTGCGGTTTGTGTGATGATCCCTCCTGTTGAGTTTACAGAATATTTGATACGGAGTCGGAGTAATGAATGTTCGCAGCTATTACATACAGAATAACGTATGGCTGAGAATCTGATTGGAGACAAGGCGTGATTCGAGTATAATGGTTTACATTACAATAAAGCTTAGTTCTGTTAAACGCACAGTGTTACAGAACAAAGCGGCATAATCTAATTTTAATCAGAGATATGCAACACTTTTCAAGATACTAAGTAATTCATGCAAAATAAGAACTAGGTACTAAACTTAACCACAACAAAGTTATGAAGATTTTTTAAACTTTTATTTTTTATTTTTTTCTCATCCATATAGCAAAATTGGGTCGGGATAGTTTACTAAAATGTTGGTGTTGGATATTTATATTTACAGTGTTTATTTGTAACCAAATTCCTTGTTATCACATTATCTCCTATTAAAAGTCGACATGTCGCTTTATTCTGTAAATATACTTTCTTTCCTTTTTTCCGGACTTGAAAAAATCGTAAATTTGAAAAATATTGTAAGCGATTAAGTTCAATAACGCGACGGGAGTTTTAACTCTGGTATTTAAGGCTGTTATAGCCACCAATGACCTTGTGTCGACATGTCTCGGAACAAATTTCGACAGAAACTAGGTATATTGAAACAAAATAACGTTCATATCAGCGCGCACTACATTACGTCGCTAGGTCCCGCGGGTCTACCGCGTAATTCTGATTTTCATCAACATCAACTCGAGATTGAGATTTAACGTGCGTGCGACGACGCCCGCCTAACATGCCATCTCTTTTGCACGCACGTCAAATTTCAATCTCAAGTTGATGTTGATGAAAATCAGAATTACGCGGTAGACCCGCAAAATAGGCGCTTAAAAATATTTAAAAAATATATGAAAAAAGTTTTAGCTAAAATTCTTCCAAAATAATCAGAGGAACTCATTTATTGTTATAATATCATCAATTTGACTAAGATTCAATTTGTTTTTTTTGCATGCTTAATTAATTAAATTGGACCTTAGTATTTGTAGTAGTTGGACCCTGTTTTATAATTCTAATCATATTCAAATCAATTCTAATCATAAAACATTTATAATTCTAATCATAGCACATCATTCCACATATTCTGTAGTATATCATACTATATCTATTTCAAATTTTTTACGTAATTAACATCTGAGTAAAACCCGAACTTAATTGTGGCGTTTTCGGTCACCAGCTGTAAGGACCACCTTAAGGTTTTAATTAGTTAAAAACACATGTCACAAAATCGGGTCCTCTAAAACACTGCGAAACGGTGGAAAACCATAAAAATGACTTAGTTCCTTTCTACAGGCGTAAAATCCTATCTAGGATAACAGCGTACATTTGTTATTAGTACTTTATGTGTATCTTAGATTTTAAGCTTAAATTCTTGTAACTTGTACTGTACTCCCTTCTTGCGAAATAAATTAATATTCTATTCTATTCTATTCTAATCTTTGTCCAATGATATTTGTATTTTTTATTTCATTTTATTTTGTCCGGAAAAGTTACAGCTAAGTTTTTATTTAATGTCAATTGGTTCACTCGTATCCTCTACGAAACGCCCAACTTAAGATGGTTCTTCTTATTTTGAAATTACAGGTATTAAATAAATGTGTAAATAAATAGTTTAGTGTCAGTTAAGCTTTTCCGGCAAAATTTTGTTATTTTATGCATTATCCGCGTAAAAAAAGGCGGATAGAGTTTCGCTAACCAACAACTGAAGCACCTATAGTATGCCGGTCCGCTTGTACGCACGAGCCCGGTACGCACAAATTCACATCATAGTATTCCGATTTCACTTACACACTTACAAACCACCGCCATCCCTATGCTTCAGTCGTTGCTTAGCTGCGCCTCCTCCCGCCTTTTTTTTACGTCAATTACTAAAACATGAATTTTCAAAACTTTGCTGGATTATGTATCACATCTGTATCACACTTTGCTGGATTATGTATCATATGTATCATTGATCACATCATGGTATTTCATTTGTGTGCTTACGTAATAATATGAACAAAGATAAAAAACTATTAAAAAAATACACTTTGCATAACGGGAGTGCGGATTTGCTGTCGAGCGGTCGGGCGGACAACACATCCCGAGGATGCCTCGTTTAAAGGCGAAACACGTGTCGATAAGTTTTCTTGCTTGTTATTTAAGATTGCTTTATTTTGTGCTCGTACTGCTTGCTTTGCTTGTGCATGTTTTATGCGGGAGGTCGGGCGGTGCTTGAGTCTGCATTTTGAATAGCACGGTAAGATTGTTTAGCGGAATATTACAAATTATTAATATATCCACAAATTCATGATGGACTTCCGCAAAGTAACGCCTTTTTCAATAAATTTTAACGAGAGTGTATTTGTAGAAAATCAAAGTAAAAACTGACGGTTCAGCTTACTCGGTATGTATTTTTTTTACTTGCTGTAGACACAAACAAACACGTTTTTCATTATCTATAAAAAAATCTTGCACATGTTATACTTACGATCTATGGTAATTTGCATGTATCAATAAATATTTTGAGGAAATGTGTTTTCAACCCCGTTCGGTCGATAGCATCGCAGAATCTCAATAAGGTTCACGTACTATGTATTTTTATCTTATGTTTCTAGGTATAATATGTTTGGGACGGGGCAAGTATGGCTGCCAACCAACGGGCAACATCCTTAATCCCCACCCCGGATTATATGAGAAAAGAAACAAAGATTAGGTCATCTTTTCATATTGAGCAGGGGATTTTTCAACATACGGTGAATGAGAGTTTTTTTGGGCTTTTCATTACATATTTTGTAATTTAATTTTTGCATGTGAATACAACCGTGAATACTTGAAATATTCTTTAAAAAGAGCGGTTGAAACAATTTTTTTTCATGTTTTATATATTATTATGGAGGTATGTAAAACAGTACGTGTGAACATTATGAGGGTGGGGTACCCCCTCGGTATAAATATATCCTGTATGAACACGTATCACCTAAAAATTGGGTTTTTACCAATAGGTAGATGTCACGGAAAACCGACGCATAGGATTCGGAAAACTGCTTGGACCTGATTAGAGTAGATGTCCCATATAATTAAAATTTTCAATAAAGATACTCAATGTACCTAATGGGTGAAACATAAAACACGCATGTACCTAAGCAATTGAAAAAAACAATGACTTGTGATAATAAATACGAATATGAATATCGCAATAAAAACATCACGTGTTTCAGTTCTTAGACAAAGTTCTATCAGTACCTATGTAGTATGTGATTTCACCAAATGCTACCTGTTGTAACGTATCGGTAAAAATGAAACAAAACAAAACAAAAGGCCACGCGATCGATGTCATGGGCAAAACCTAGTAAGTTTTAAAGTTAAGTTGGCAAGTTTATGTGGGTAATAAGTTTTAAATGAAAGATTCATTTGATGCACGTTGCAGATTACGAGACGCGATAGAGCGGGTGGCGGCGGCGGTAGACGTGACGTCATACTGACAGCGCGCTGCATCTCCCACATCTCGCTTCAATTAACTTTCCTTTGTCGGAACTTTCGAGCAGGCTGCGCTGCCTTTACAATCATATTATATCTGGTATTAGCATGTGTCACATAAAATTTTCACTTCCTTACTGTAACATAAAATAGAAACCCGCTGGGATTAAGTCGGAGTCAGAAACTGGGACAGAAGTTTCCTGTTGGAAAAATAATATGGGAATGAGTCACGAGGACGTGCGAGAAACTTTGGAATCGCGAAGAAAGAATTTAGAAAACAAACGAAATGTACTTTGAAAAGTGGAAGAAGGTATAATCCTAATTCAATGTTCTCACAGTTCTACAGATAAACATGTTTGTCTCTGTAGCAGTTGACGGCGGCGGCGGCGGCGGGCATCAAATGTATCAAAACATGCCTCCGCGCTAAATATATTTGCATCAAAAGAAAAATCTTACCCATGTTATTTAACAAATTACGGTTATGTATGCGTATTTACTGAATTGTGATTTCACTTAATGGTTGTCTTAGCACAACACTTTTAGTTTGGAGAGAGAATATTTTCAGCATAACGTTTTTCTCGCTTTTAGAATTCAGCCGGTCTTTATTTATTGTACCAATGGATATTATTCTAAAACCCCAAGGAGTCGTGTTACTGGATACAGTGTTGTAATCTGAGAGGGCGAGGGAGTCCAAATCTGTTTGTGTCAGGGAATATATTATCGTATCCACTGGTCATGGAACAAAGTGTTTACCTCGTATTCAATTGACGGGTTCCGTTAGCGTAGTATATCCTTGGAAAAATGCTCTCACGCCCAAAATGCTCTCAACCTCTTTCTCAAAATTCTCTCGCGAATTAATTTCTCATTATCAATTTAATAATTTTTATCTAATTGCACTAAATTAACACGGCACCGGCCGGAGGAAGGTGGCAACACTGCCGTGCTATTTGACAGTCAGCCACAAGTTGAGTTGAGGGAATAATCAATGATTTTTTGTTTCAATGGTAAAATCATTGGTGAGTCTGAACATGTTCACTCCGCTTAAGGCGATATGTAAAAGTTCATGTTCAGAAACAAATAGTTTAGAATCAAAAGGTTGTGTCTGTCCGTAAAAATGAGTATTTTATCTCTGCGGCGATTGTATCAGTATTATCAAGACAATCAGAATTATTATCAGACCAGCTGTGAGGATTGGGGTGACTGTAAGGGTAGGTTGGAGGGCACAGGGGATTTGGAAGCCCGATTCAGATTAATATAACCAGTAGATTTTAGAAATACCAGTTTAGACCAGACAGTCAGATACGTGTGCACTATAAAGTGCAGGTACGTATATTATACCTATATAAATAAGTTAAAATAAGGCTTCGCGACAACCCCCTTAGCAGAAACAGAAACATAAAAAAATACACTTTTTTCAAAATGTCATCGCAGCGACAATTTTATTCATTTTTGCTCTATCAAATTTAAACTGTAACCCAGTAAATATTACCTATATTAGAGTGTATTTTAAATCTAAATTTAAATCTTTTTTATTATCAGCGCAAAAATCTGCTTAAGTATTTATATATATCTATTTATGTAAGTATAAAATATGTATGTACGTACTACATTATCCTTTTACTTATGTCTTTTATACTACACCTGCTCGGAAAGTACCTTCTTTCTTTGTTGAAAACGATGCGGAAAGTACGTCATTACTGTCATACAAATATGCGGGCGGCAAAAGTGTATGAAAATTCATTGTTAACGTGCTTGAGCGGGCAGAAAAAGTATATGCAAATCCATTGTTAACGTGCTTTTTTTTTTTTTTTAAATAACATAAAGAATGAGCAAGTGGCCAAGTGGCCAGTATTATTTTGCGAACTCGTACATAAAACTCGAAAAATGATACTGGCCACTTGCTTTTCCTGCACATAATAAAAAATAAGAAGGAAATAAAAGGTTGGAAAAAAGGCGCGAAGACGTGATGGCGTCGTTTTTTTGTTTTATTGAAAAAATATTGCATTTTGGGTGTTTTGATCAACAATAGTGATAGGATATTGTGAATTAAAATCGCCGTAACCTGTGTAGTGTGTTGTTCAATGGAACAAAAGTGCGGGCTGTGCCTTTTCGTGTGTTTTTTCTAACCCTGTTGTATTTGCGTTACAAGGCTATCATTATAGCGGAAACGACAGGACAGTGACTTAGACAGGACAGACCTTTCAGATGATCCTCAACAGAAGAGGATAGTGCATATAAACATAAAAAACTATAACGTCAAACATGGCTGTATGGGCTAAGATCCCTTTGCCTTTCCACTTAGTGGGAAAATGAAAAAAAAAAAAAAAAAAAAAAAAAGTGACAATCGCACGCGAGTCAGTCGGTTTCTTTTATTGTATCTTGATTAAAAGTAAAATGATACTATTTCCTCGCAGGTGTAGTATAAAGCACTATGTATCACTCGGGAGAAAGTGCGATTCCCAACTCGTGTGTATTGAGGCCCTTGGCTTCGCCTCGGGCCTCAAACTACACCCTCGTTGGTAATCTTCCCCTTTCTTCCCTCGGTGAACAATGTACTATTATTTGCTAGTTGCGGAGTATCAACTTTGTAGCGAAATCGTTTGCTCATTATTTATGTACCTACTACTACCCACATGACACTAACAAATTCCATTTTGTTCACACGGTTCAAGGTACACGGCTCATTGTATATGATCAGTAAATTGAATTGATAAGTCATTATGATTAGTTTTATGGTTTAGCCACAGGTCCGAATGACTTTAACACACACTGGCTCCCGTGAGTCACTTCATTCGGGTATTATTCGAAAATCAGTGCTGCAAAGCTAAATGTTTTGCAGCAATATGCTGAAATAATACCTTTTTCCTGCCACCAAATAGTTTTTATTTTTGTACATATTTTAGTTTATTCTGGTAATAGTGTAAGGTTTTTATTAAGTATATCAAATTCTTTCATTTTAGTTCTTTTAAGTTACCATTCTGTGTTATTCTGTACATGGTGGCATGAAATAAATATATTACTTACTTACTTACTTGCTATTAAAAGCTAGAAAAAAACAGTTAGAAACAAATTTCAACGGTCTAAGATGAGTACCTCGGTGGCGAAGTCGGTATGCACGTATTTCGTCCCGAAAGCATGTATTTATTCTGTGGCATGAGGTGGCCGGTCCGAATCCTGGCCCGAGGAATTTGTTCAAAATATTTGTGTTACTTGAAATTTGTTTCTAAATTATCTTTTCTAGATTGCAAGCGATGGATTTCGCTATAAAACATATTAATCTATAATCCAGTACTATATTATTTTAAAAGTTTTGCTGATAACAAGTGAAAACCAAAAATTAATTACCTAAGTTTTTTGACGAAACCCTAAAAATTAAGGCAACATGTAAAAAAATACGGATGCTTCTTTTTTATGATTCATGTAAAATTGTAATCAATTACTGGTATATGCATTTTTACTTATAATCTAGGGGTTTTTTTTGGGAAACACTTTTGAATAAATTTTTCTCGATGGAAATAATTGTTGAAATGAAAAACAAAGTGAAACCCACTTTTTCTCCTCTTTTAACGAATAGGAATCATGTACAGAAAGTACTCAAACTTTGCTAGCTATTTTAGTTTGTTTTATAAAAATATAAAACTAACTTTTTTCCTGAATCCGCCCCTCTCACACTGCGGGTTTTTTCACTTCGAGTGACAGTGACAAAAATAATATTAGCCCCAGCCCAGACATGGATAAGGTCCGTGCCAAAGACATTATACAGAGAACTAGACTGTGCACTACGACACGAAAAACGAGCCGAGCGAGAAGGGCGCAAGCACTCGTTTGTCCCTTTTTAACCGACTTCAAAAAGGAGGCGGTTCTCAATTCGACTGTATGTTTTTTTTTTTTTTTTTTTTTTTTTGGCGTTGTTACTCCATAACTCCGTCATTTCTCAACCGATTTGAACAATTCTTTTTTTGTTTGAAAGAGTATACTTCCAGGTAGGTCCCATTTTGGGTTTGGTCATGATCTGATGAAGGTCTTCAGAGATAGGCAGTGGAACTCCTCAGAAAATGACAGCGTATCTCTCGAAATTGAGGCAATCGCTATGTACTTGGGTGCTGATTACAAGGTATTACTTGAAAATCGACATTCTTCCACCTGACCTTCGATCCTGGCTTCATCAACATATTCACCATAGAACTCTTCAACGGATCAGAGCACATAACTCGAGATTGCGGCAATCACTGCGTTAGGGTGCTGATTCAAGGGTATTACTTGGAGATTATCAGAATTCCCACCTGACCTTCGATCCTGGCTTCATCACCATAGAACTCCTCAACGGATGACAGCACATAACTTTAGATTGCGGCAACCAGTTTGTGTTAGGGTGCTCATTGCAGGGCATTGCTGAAAATTGCCAGTGTACCCACCTGAATTTCGATCTTGGCTTCATCACCGTAGAACTCTTCAACGGATAACAGCACATAACTCGAGATTGCGGTAATCATGTTGTGTTAGGGTGCTGATAGCAGGAAGCTACTCAAACATGGCTACTTATACTCACTTGAACTTCGTTTCATATTAACACCACGTTTGCAAGAACTACCTATACCTCACAATTTAACCCAGCAACACTAAAAAATGTGAAATAAAATAAACTTTTAACAAAAAAATAGCAACCGACTTCAATAGTAACAGCAGTCATTCACTAAAAAGTTAATAATAATTCTATAAAGACCGATGGTACCGAAGCAACACTTTTGCCGACTTCTTTCTTCCTGAAACATTATGTTATCTAGAAGTCGGCGTATTTCCTACGATATAGCAACATAGAAACCAATATAAGAACGCCGACTTCTAGATAACATAACGTTTCAGGAAGAAAGAAGTCGGCAAAAGTGTTGCTTCGGTACCATCGGTCTTTATAGAATTATTATTAACTTTTTAGTGAATGACTGCTGTTACTATTGAAGTCGGTTGCTATTTTTTTGTTAAAAGTTTATTTTATTTATTAATATGATCCCACGTTTGGCTCTTTATTATATAGCTATACATATATATAATTGGCATCTTGTTCAACAAGGACATACGAGTGGCGAGTGCTTCTTGTGCTCGGCTCGTTTTTCGCTTGGATATGCTATCATAACAATAACAACCTTATTTGTAAGACAATAAAATTTAGTTATTAAGTTAAACAGACATGGACCATGCACAGTCTAGTTCTCTGTATAACGTCTTTGGTCAGTGCATACGGAACGAGCTCCGATTGGGAATAGAGATTTAACAAAAAATGCGCTGTGCAGTGAACGAAAAATGAACTGACATTTCCACAATTTGAAATAGGAAACTTATACGAAGGAAAACGCTTATATTCCAAGGGTAGGCCGATAATGGCCAAGTACATTTATTACGGGGATCATGGGTGACTCTTACTTATAAGTATTATTATTATTATTAAAACAATAAAAAAAAAATATAACACGATATATTTCGGCCGTCGGTATGGGGCCGTCATCAGTCGAATGTAAAAAAATAGTGACATATATTTAGGTATTATAATAAAAAAGTAAAAAAGTAAAAGTGACACTTGTAAACAATTTAAGTTTTAAACAATTTTCAAAAAATAAAAACTAGGTTTCTGTACAGATAATAGTAGTTTATGCTACAAGGGCGCAAAGGAATAAATTACGAGTTTTAAACGTAACCGAGTAGTTTATTGCTCTTACGCCCGTGTATCATACTACGTTTTTCAATGCATAGTTTGTGGAAATAAAACAAATATAATTTTGTGAACTTTAAATTATAATTGACTTAAAAGGACTGTATCCAGAGCCGTTAAACAGTGGAAAAAAAAGAATAACATTTATGGTACACAGGAAAGGCTGCAGGTTAGCCAACCATTGTAAATAAATTAAAATAATAATAATAATAAAGCCCTAGGGCAAAATAATCGACTTTTTGTTCGGTTTTGATGCATAAAAAGTGGGCTTTTACGAGCACTTGCATTGAAAAAAATATAATATATTTATAAACATCTTACTTATAAGAATATGCCAGTAAAAGTTTAATATGATTGTATGCAAGATGGATCTAGGCGTAATTAAAATGATAGGTCTGATATTGGAGTAATTTCTGAAGATTTTGTTTTGATAAGAGTGTGCATTATATTCTTGGCGGCGGAAGCACTAAATTTTTATATGTAAAATTCTACAAATTAGGAAGAATAAAATTATCGTTTTGCGGGGACTATCCTCTTAAGGTCCTCTTAATACATCTTCTAGCTGTTTAAGAAAACATAATAAAAATAGTAATAAAGGGGTAAGCTGAATAATCCCTCCAGTCTTTTGGGATATCCACGTTATTAAGGGACTATTTAGCGATATTAACACCATTACTACACGGAATGGAAGAGGGTCTTGTAAGATGCCCTGGCTTACCCTTAGGCCGGGCTCTACTTTAATTAAATAGGGAGTTACTGTGGACAGGGTGGTCATTCGCATGTTCTGTCTAACGATGACTAGTCACTTTGAAGGTATGTTACGTAAATAATGCTGATATATTTACGGGATGGCCTAAGTTATTCGACATGTCAAGTCACGATTGTAATATGAGTTGCAGAATTACAGTCGCCTGCAGTTTAATATAATCAGTGCCAAGGCCATTTTTGAAAAGTTCTTTTATAGGCCACAATATAAGAGTACATTTTGTGAAATTAAAGTCATTTTGTTAACGAAAACTGGTGATAGTACTTGTCCATATAAACAACTTTTACTATGAAGCCAACCCTGAAATCGTAAAAAAAAATATCAGCTGTTCCATAGAAAAGTTAAATACCTACTCGACCCAAATGTATGAAACAACTGTTTTTTTTTCACGATTTCAGGGTTGGCTTCATAGTAAAAGTTGTTCATATGGACGAGTAATATCACCAGTTTTCGTTAACAAAATGACTTAAATTTCACGTTGTATACACTTTTCCTAAGATCCAAACTAAATTAATCAACAAATTTGTCTGGGTTACGGTTTTTTTCTCGCATACAAAATGTATAGAATCGTATGTCATTTAGTTTACACAACGGCAAAAAGTTCTGTTTGTTTTGTTGTTCTGTTTGTTCAATTGTTTGTTAAAATAAAAGTCAAGTTTTGAAAAATGTGGAACCGCTCGTCGTCGTCGTCTTGACGGAAATGAAAGATTCTGTATGTATAAATTGAATTGTTCTTGCGAATAATTCGTATAATAAATAATAAACTAATATAGAACAATAATGAACACTAATAAATGTATCTACTCCCATACTATAATAACGTAATTACAACATCAAAAGCGGTTTTATAAGTACCTACATTGTTTGTCCGATGCTACAATATTAACTGAACATACTCAACGTATTCGGCTTGGTGGTTATTTTATCAACAGTCTTTATAGCCTATAAGTTGACTAGGGTAACTAAGATGATAACAAAAAACCGCATCCAAAATAATCCAAACCCGTTGAGTTGAGTCCCATTTCAAAGGTAGTGAAGGATTTGTTTTTAAAATAAGATTACGTCAAAAATATTTCACTATTTTCGGAGATGTTCCGCTAAACACGAGTATGCCCGTGAGTGTATAAGTATTACAATAGTAGTTTATGCTACAAGGGCAAAAAGGAATAAATTACGAGGACGATTTAAAACTAAACTTAACCGAGTAATTTATTGCTCTTACGCCCGTGTATCATACTACGTTTTTCAATGCATAGTGTGAGGAAATAAAACAAATATAATCTTGTGAACTTTAAATTATGATTGTCTCCAAAGGACTGTATCCAGAGCCGTTAAACAGTGGAAAAAAAAAGTATAACATTTATGGTACACAGGAAAGGCTGCAGGTTAGCCAACCATTGTAAATAAATTAAAAGAATAATAATAATAAAGCCGCAGGGCAAAATAATCGACTTTCTGTTCGGTTTTGATGCATAAAAAGTGGGCCTTTACGAGCACTTGCATTGAAAAAATTATAATATATGTATTGCATGTGATATTATTAACCAAAAGATCGCAGAGCGATGGCATTGGACACAGATTAAACCATTATGCTGGTATATCTCATCATGCATGAACACAAAGCTTCTGTTTTAGATCGACGTGAAGCCGCCAAACTAAGTATTTCACAAAAACGTTCAAATATGTATTACTTATTCAACAGCTCGGTAATGCCTTTTTAAATTTTGATCCACGTGAATAAAGAAAGTGTCGGCAAATAAGTAAGTAGACATTTAGGTACTTCAGATTAATTTATTAGTAGTATCACTCTAATTTGTCTATTTAATATTTAGGTAGGTCGCGCAAGGTAAAACTACATTGTAGAGGCAGATACAAATTAAGAGTATAAAACTGAAATTCATTTTATCTACGCCCATATCGTAAAATCCTGATTATAAACTCAAAAACTGCATTAATAGCAAAATAAAATGCAAAATTGCCAAATGACAATTTTTTATACGAACGTCTCTTAGGTATACAATTAAAAAAAAAATGTACAGTTTTCTTAACAAAATATTGCTTTCAAATATTTTTTTGAGAGGTACATTATGCTAGGCAGGAAGGCAAAGGGAACTCATTCCATGCCGTCATGATTGAGGTTTTAATATCTTTGTACAAAAGAGGTTTTATATGAAATTCCCTACACGCATATACTTAGAATATACCCTCAGTCTATGCCTACACGTGTACAAAACAATATTTGCCCGAGTAAGGAGGTAAGAAGTTAGAACGCGGTTTAGGAAGTTCAGTTGTAAGAAGGTTACATTTCAATTTATTTTCGGCCATTTATATAGTAAGGCGGGTGGACTATTGCATTTTGGTTGGTTGGCGCGTTGGCGCCATGGTTCACGAAGAAATTTTATCTTTACAAATAAGAATGATAATTTGACTACATCTGACATTTTGGAAACAGCGACGAAAAAGACGAACCATCTTATACCAGAAAAATCAAAAACAGCTTGATGTTATCAATAATTTTTGGACTGGAAACAGGTAGGTAACAACGTATTGTATGAGTGTAGATAAAGTTGTGTATGGAACTACACATAACTAAAGTAGTCACAATGTAATAGGTCCGTTTTGACATATGTCATCGCAACGTATCTATGGATGTGAACCATGCAAATCGGTAACTATGTCAACCGATTCTCACGAGAAATCGATTCAAAATATTATGAGTTTGTTATCGTTTGAAATATTTTCAAGTTTATTGGTTATAATTTCCAGAATAAACATAATTGCCAAAGTCAACGTGAAAGAAAATATAAACAGTTCAAAAGTAAAGCCTAAAGTCACAAGAAAAAAACACTAAAAACAAACGGGAGCACAACGACTTCCAATATGGTGATAGAAAGATATTTCGGGTGCTAAAACCAGCTTTTAATTTTTTTTCTCTACGAAAAGAATCTGAAATGGAAATTCTTACGTGCCAGTAATATTTTGTAATGTTGTACTTCACTGACCTCAGATTAGATAGAGGTCTGAGCGTTGATAGATATAAAATACTGGCCAGTAAGAAAAATATGTAGGCTTCAAGATGAAAAAATTGCTCCATGCCTTATAAAAAAAGATACTGCCATCTTTCTTACCAGCCAATCTGTCTATTGATAGGATGATTTATGGAAAACTGCCTGTAAACCAATTCATTCATAAAAAAAATGGGACTTTAAGCAATAAATGCATGTTTTTTATATATATATATATTTTGTTTTTGTAAACTTTAAGTTTAAAATGGTATGTAATATTATTTAGCACAATTATTATATTATATTTTTCGGTATACGCGACGCCGTTACAAATACATGCAAATGTTAAAATCTAAAAAGTATATATTTGCAAAAAAAAAAAAAAGGAAATTTAAACTTGGCTTTTTGTGTACTGGTCTCACAAAAGCTAATTACAGATCATTACAATTATTTTATCAATATTAAAACAAGTTAATTATTTTCACGTGGAATCGAATTGAGTCCGTGAAATTAGGCGATTATCTGGTTACAACACTATTATTAAGAAAAAATTGACTGAGAATGTAACTGTTTTTGAGACATTGTTTAGTAATTCAAAATTGCATTTTATTTTGGAATATGCGTGAAAATAGTACTTGAAATATGTTCCGTGATAATTAAAAAACGCTTATTTATTTTCTTTCAACCCAATAAGTTAATAATTATTTGTTAACCGTTTCATTTATTACATGTAAAGTTATATTCTATGGTCGTTCTTATCTGTCAAAACGGGCCTCTTATTTTGTGGCAACTGTAGGTACTAAAACACTCGTGTATACTATTAATTACCCGACTACGGCCAAGCAAAACGGAGGGTTATGATTTTGACCGGTATGTATGTATGTATGAATGTTCCCTCTTAACTTCTAAACTTCTTATCATAATTTGACAAATAAGGTATTGTTGGAAGCGTCTTGGTCGTCCGCTGGTTATAGGATACGTGACGTTATATTAAATTGAATATAGCACCCTCTAGAGAGCATAAAGCCATGAACTAAAAAAAAATATGTCTAAATTATGCCATATTGGGCATCAAATGAAAGGGCTTAATTCGCCTATTTCAAATATATATATATTGTTTGCAGTTGCTTGCGGCTTTGCTTGCCTGCACCCGATAATTGGCTATCCTCTGAACATCACTATGAATATTTATTACATACATTGAAATGTATTACGTGTAAGTTGTTTATTTAATAGACGATAAATATTGATTCGTTTGTACATAACAATTCATACTATTCCTTAAAATTATCCAATGGCAACGAGATAAAGGACAAGCCTACTTACTCGTATATCCGTACTTCGGGCACAAATAATATTTAACATTGGTCTTATTACAACATACCTTACCAGCACAATCAAGAACTACTCGCACACCGTTAAAAACACGGCGCAATTAAAGCGTGACAAAAGTGAAAATATAGCAAGAATATTTTAAATACAATTTTTGCTCGTTGTAGAAACGTTATTATTAAGTTCACTGAAGTTTAATAATTTGAATACAAAAATGTTGGACAAGATTAATGCCCTACATTAAAACCTCTTAGAAACATTAAAAAAAAAGATTACCATTAAAAAGATAAAATAACAATTCCCACCCGGGAGGTTATAAAGAAAATACCTACATATATTAACATTAGATCCGCAAGGAATGCAAAGAAAAGATTTATCTCGCTAGAGCAGACCGCTCAAGCACCTTTCGTGTGCCTTTATATAAATGCCTCTTCTGTCAGATAGGCTTACATTGTTAGGCACATAACACCGCCCCGTTAAAAGAATATAGAAGTACAGGAAAATAAAATATATTGCCGGGAAAAGATTTCTACGTAAGTGGTCATTTGTAAGCGGCCGAGAAAAATGCTCACTCGTCTAGGAAAAAATAATCGTGCGTGGCGAGCTAGTGGTGAGCGATATACAGGAAGGAAAGTTTGAAAGGGATCCCTATGGCATATCAGAGTTTAATATTGGGAAACATTCGATCGATGGATAATTTCATGAAATAAACTAATACAGGTTTCTGTTTATTCAACCAGTCTCCCCATTTTAAACGGACAAGAAAATATTTTGATATCGCATATCGTTTAGTTTTTCTGTGTTATGATCGCAGATCGGAAGAAGACCTCTTCTACTCGACTCACAGACAACTCATGTGTCTTTTTGGCAACAGGTATTGATAGAATAAACAGACCCGAATTTTATAGCAATTGGAGATAATTCATGCCACACCAAATTAATAAAGAACTAAGCATAAATAAATAATTCACTGTCACAGGTATAAATTGAAACAAAAGATCCCCTTGAGAATCCGAATCGATCAAAAAAGAAGCTTTTTGCTAACCTTACCATTAAAGAACCTCAATCGAGTTTCCTCATGCTGTTTTAAGACTATCAGATAATACTAAGATGGTTAGATGGTTTCCTGTAACTGTTACAGTAAGGAGGACAACCTTACATAACTCTACAGGGTTCTTAAATGTGAAAAAGCAACCCAAAGTGGTCCCATGACTCGTTTCATATTTCTTTAAAAATGTCTGTTCTCCATTTCTACTTTCAGTTGAGCTTAGCTCCAACTCTGGATTGCATGGGTACCTATTGTAAATTGAATGTAAACCGCGTCTGATTTTTCTCCAGGGTTGTAAAGGAAAAGAGGTTTATTTATTGTGGTGGAGGCAGATTTAGCGTACTATTGTAGCTAGGAATGAATAGTAGGAAATTGTTTTTTTTTTCATTTGGTTATTGTTTCATTTTGGAACCATATCTCTGTCAAAAATTTAAAATGTTACTCAAATATTTGCTGTGCACTCCTTCAAAATGTTATTAGAACGACGTATACAAAAAAAAAAATTTTGAAACAGTGTTATTCCGAAATTAAAAAATATAGGGTTCTGAAAAAAAAAAACATGTTATAAAAAGTTAAGACAATAAAAGAGCACAAAACGTAACAGAGAAAACATTCTTTGCATCGAAAAAACTAGCAAAGTGAAGGTTGTTCTTTTTTAAATTCAAAACAGTAGTCCGTCAAAAGTACTCTTAAGTCAAAACTAATAAAGTAAAAATAACATTAATGACTATTTTAAACATATAAAGCTTAGTTAGAAGAGCGTTTTTTTCCTAAACAGTGTGAATTCATTAAAAAAAAGCGATATCCAATCTCTTCTAGATTCACCGCACAGCTCGGATACTCACTTTATCAAATACTTATGTTTACTCTATTTCGTTAAGCGACGGACATACTGGGCTTTAAAAGTACATCAAAAGTGTATGCGTATACAAAGTATATCTGTGACTTGCTAAAAAAACGAGTTTTATTGATCGTACTGAACAACATTCGTCTACTAATTTTTAAATATATGCTAAAAGGCAGATTAATTTTCTTGTGATTTTAAAAATGTTACATTAAGGTTTTCCCATGTAACCTCAGAACAATGAATTAAATGTGCTGAGCATTTAACCACTAGAACCTTCAGAATAGCAAATCGTCATATTCGCAAACTTGTCACCCATTCGCAACTGGTTATACTCTCAACTCAACATATTCGCAACTCGTCACATTCGCAACTGGTCGTCTCCTAAAATCGTTTTATTTGCAACTCGTCATCTTCGCAACTGGTCTATTTGTCTGCGTATGAGACTGTGTGACCTACGTGTCATATACTGAGAGTGTGGGGTTACGAGAACATAAAATGAAATAATAATTAACTCTTCATATAACGAAAATCATGTATGGAAAATTTTATAATTTGTTTAATTCGATAAAAAATAAGAATGACTTGTTTCAGCGCTTTTAAAAATCATCTACTACAGGATTACAGGAGGTAAAATAAAGGATGAAAGTTTGTGTAGGAAATTAATTATTTTGTAGTTCAAAACATGAATATTAGATATCTAGCCTTTTGATTTAAAACAGAGGATCCTAACCTTTTCCGTTTGGTTACCTCTATAACCTTATAAGAAACACGTCTCTACCCACTCCTTAAAATAAATTTTAAAACCGAAAATATATAAATTAATTTGAAAACTGTCGCAAATATTATCAAACATGATTAGAATTAATGGGTTTTGCCACGACACTGTATGAGCTGATAAACATAAATATCGTGGTAAGATCCTGTCAATTGTTAACTGTTAATTGTAATTCTACTCAATGTGAATATTTAAACTGTTGTGCATGTTCCAGCCTTCCAGCCTTATTACTCCGGTCGAATAGCTCTTTTGTCCCAATAGAGGTAATTAGGGGTATTACCATTAATAATAGGTTAGGAACCCATGTTTTAAAATAAAGAATATCGTATCGAACGCGTTTAATTTTTTTTTAAATATACTTTCTTTATTTACTTATAAGTACTACACAACACAGTCTCTCGTACCCCCAACCCCTATATATTGACACGAAGGTCACACAGTCTCATACACAGACAAGTATACCAGTTGCGAGAATGAGGAATTGCGAATATGACGATTTGCGAAGATGGGCGGTTGCAAATGTGACGAGTTGCGAATATGACAAGTTGCGAATATGACCAGTTGCGAATATGACCAGTTGCGATTGGGTATGCGAATATCACGATTTGCTACTAATCCCATTTAGCACGTCAGAGATAAACTTTGTATTTTTCCAATTTTATAAATTACATTTCACTCCCACTTAAATCAAACTGACGTGTTTATAGCTTAAAGTTTGTTCAAGTTGAAAGTAATAAAAGAGGAGGCTTTAAAATTTTTAGATTTGTTTTATGGACGTTTGTACAAAGTTTTAAAATGTTAAGTAGATAATATCGCGGAATGCTTACAATGACTGTTATATTTACATATGTCGCAGTCATTATTACATATACATAGCAGTCATTTGCTAATTCATATAATTTATAACTCTGTTCACAGCAAAAAAAGCAAAAATTTATAAATCTTTCTAAGATTGGTTGGTTCATTTTAATTTTAAAAACGTAGAAAATACGTACGATGCCTCAACAATAGAAATATAATGAATCTGTCCGCGTTGAAAATATAATTAAAAAAAAACCTTCAAACACTTGAATCATAGAGGGGAGATGTTTGTGAGTGACGTTGGATGTAGGATATAATCTCTGGAATTAATTAACTAATATAAAATTAATTCTCTGGAAAAATAATTTGATGTTCAGTTTGCGTTTAAAGTTGCGTTGTATGATGTTACCTTTTTGCAAACCCAAAACAGTATAAACGGCCGTTTAGACGTGGTTTAGACATACACAGATCTGAAGTTTCTGAATCGCGGAACATTTTGATTTCATAATTTCATTCTTTAATTACCATTAAGTGATCGCGTATCCAAACCCATATTATTTATACCGTTCATCATTGTCACAATGCATCAACTCGAAATACACAACTATTTTCGCAATTTTGGCGTTCGTGTGAGTGGTACGTGCACACAAAGGTGTGTAGAGCGCCATCTCACTCTTTCCCGTGAATTTTGTCCCTTTCTAGCTTTTTGATTTTATATAATAGATAAAATTAGCAAAAATTAAGATGAAAAATATAGTTATGAAAATATAATCAAATAATAAAAAGCGTATACAACCGCACTTTCTACGTGTAGTTTATTATGATGCAACTTGGAAAGATGGATTACACATTTTGTATACCGAAGCACCTTTGTATTGAAAATGTGCTAAAATTTATACAATGAATAGAAACTCTGGTTTTTAAAATACATCAAATATCAAAGTAATGGATGGGGCTTATTTATATAAAGAGAGAAGTTGCAATAACATGGAAATTGCATTAGTCTTTTTCATCATACATATTTTCTAACAGCAAATTTTTAGTTCTATTTGTATTTACGGGAGCCTTCGGGAAAAAAATTGTGAAAACAAGGTGAAAACTTTCGCTAAAATAAAACGTATTATAAATTGTACATTCAGAACTACACAAAGATGAAAAAACTGCAGATTTAAGTGTTCTATCAACATGGAATCTTACGACGACGTAAAACGTACGATTTTAATTGTCAAACTGGCTAATTTGCTTAGCAGTTTGACAATTGAAACCGTACGTTTTAAGTTGTCAAATGAATACGGTTTTTTTACACAACTGCACCCCTGATATGTTCCAACAACCACTGAAAAATAATGGAAAACATCAGTTTCACAGGTAGGTAAATACGCAAAATTTGATTCACACATTTTTCATAAGGCAAAATTATATTTTTTTTTTGTTAGTTGAGTGCAAAGTCTTTCATAAATATTACATTTTAGAGATTTTCTTACGTACGAAAAGATTTGTTACATTTTCACTACTCTTACTTTATAATTCTATCGATCAATTACCGGCTCAACCGAAATAACTATGCTAATAATTTTTTTCTTTTTTCAAATTTTACTTTTTTACATTCCTAAATGTTAAAATAAATTGGCTTAAAGCATTGAATCTGTCAATAGATGTCGGATATATCTCTGGAATAACGGACTTGTGTCCTTTATTTTAGGATAGTATACTACGAAGTAAGAAACCCCAAACACCATGAAAGGCACAATAAAAGAGCTAGAGATATATATCAATGGCACCAGTGGCGTGCCCAGAACTTTTTGCTGGAAAAGCAAGCAATTGGTCAAGAACAACAATAAAAAAAAAAATATATTAAATCTCACTTTGAAAAATAAAAGTTTGTATTGGAAATTTTCACTCTAGGGTAGACATTGTCTACCCTGGCGTCATACAATTTTTTTTTCAAAGTGATATTTAAATTTTTTCATATTTTTTTTATTGTTATTCTTGACCAATTGCTTGCTTTTCCAGCAAAAAGTTCTGTGCACGCCACTGGATGGCACCATACCATATCGTGGGCACCATAAATATGTTAAAAACAAACTATATGTTTTTAACATATTTATGGTGCCCACTATTACATAGACATAAGCAAGTATCACACACAATCGATTTTGGTGACAAAATGTTTCCTTGGCTTTAATAATCTGTGATTTTCTATATTTATGTCGTACACCACTCCCCCGCCACGCCCCGCCCGCATACATGTTTTCGACCGAGAGCATCCAGCAGTACTCTTAGCGCTTATCACACATAATTCAAGTTACATATTTTAATACTGAATTTTTGGTTATCAAAATTTCCCCGGTACTTTCGGGAACGGGATTTCCCGGTTCTATACCCTTTCTACACGCTTTAACCTATTTGGATGAATGAGGTGTCATTAGAATATCTATACAATCCGGATTAGCACTGGGTATAAAATAATTCAATAAAAATAGGTAATAAAAATATTAAAAAACACGACAGCCATAATTTCAAAATGAACTTAGTAACGACACCCAGTGCAGTCAGGGGACATACAAAACAACACCTATCCAATGTAGAGATGTCCCCTGACTGATGCACTGGGTGTCCGTTACTAAGTTCAATTTGAAATTATGGCAGTCGTGTTTTTTAATATTTTTTTTAATAACTAGTGTCTATTATAATATATATAATCGGGTCTACCGCGATCAATTTTTACCTTTTTACGAAAAGGGGGACGCCCGACGTTTCGAGACAGTTGCATGTCTCGTGGTCTACGGGTCAGTTTCCCGTAGACCACGAGACATGCAACTGTCTCGAAACGTCGGGCGTCCCCCTTTTCGTAAAAAGGTAAAAATTGATCGCGGTAGACCCGATTATATATATTATAATGTGTACAAAACGCGAGAGTTTAAAGTTATATAGTGTCTATTAATTAAATATTATGAAAGACAGAAACTGTTAATTTTTCAAGACAATTTTACAAACTGCAGGTGTTTTTAATTTAAATAGGTAAAAAATTCAAAGTTGAATCTAAATATGTTATAAAAATAGTTATTATATTTCCTGTTTTATTTATGTATACGTATATTCTAGTATGAATACAACATTTCATGAAAAAAATTATTCATAAGTTTGAATCCTCACAATTTTAATCAAACTTATATAGCAACTTAAAATAAGCTCTACAATAGTCTATATTTATCGGGCTAAGATCCTCGGTGAACCGGGGACGCTTCGCCAATCCTGTGGCGACCTAGGCCGCCTCTTGGGATTCTGGCGAGAGCTGGGCTGGCTGGAATAGCCAGCTCCACACTTTCCACGCACAAAGGTCCAAGTAAGAGACTAGGTGCGGAAACCGAGCCCACCAAGAAGAAGTCTATATTTATACGAATTATAGCGAAATCCATCGCTGTAGAAACTCTTAAGGTGGATGCGATGGATTTCATTCCCAAACGCACAACTTATGATTGTTTTTCCTATTTTTGAATATAATGTATTAAATTTATGTGATTTATGCATTCAAGGTTTTTCTAGCCCAGTGGTGTCATTTTATGCAATACTTTGTAAATGATCCTGTACAACAATTATAAACACGCTTTAATGTTGTTGTGCAGGATCATTTACAAAGTAATGCATAAAATAACAAAACTTTGCTAGAAAAGTTTAATTGACACGTAATGCATAAATCACATTAATTTAATACTTTTTATTCAAAAATAAGAAAACCAATCATAAGTTGTGCGTTTGGGAACGACATCCGTCGCATCCACCTTAATACATGTATTATAAGATAGAAAACCAATTAGAAACAAATTCTTGGAGAAAAGTAAATCTCAGACGGGGCTCCGATCCAACAAACTGGTTAAGACGCTAGCCCGCGGTAGGCCGAGAGCTGTTGTGGAATTTTGTAACAAACATATGATGTAAAACGTACGATTTTAATTGTCGGACTGGTAAATTTGCTTAGGCGAATAGCAGGAAACCGTACGTTTTAAGCTGTCAAATGACAAGACAAGACAAATACTCTTTATTGTGCACCATATAAAAGAAAACTTAAAAGTAGAAAAACAAGATACAGATAGATTTCAATTGGCGGTCTTATTGCTAAAAGCGATTTCTTCCAGATAACCTTTGGATGGAAATGAAGCCAAGGAGATAAATTGTGCAGGCGGTGTATATAAATAATAAACAATTTAATAAGAGTTTATTTACTATATTATATTATGTACTAATACTTAAATATGATGAAATAATGAATACGATTTTCTTACACAATTGCACCCCTGGTGTCAAAAAACCGCAAGAGGGTCATGTTCTATAATATATTTTGTAGTATAAAGGATGTACATGAGTTGCACAAACTCTCAAGTTCAGGTAGTGGAGCACCTGGCAGCGGCGCACTTTGATTTTTTTTTAAATTCTAACATGCACTACAAGTGTTTCGTAATGCTTGAATATTGGTCATAAAAAAAAACGTGAAAAAATAAACGTCAGGGGCTCAGATATGAAACTGGGTACGGCACTAGCCTGCGATGGGCAGAGATACGGGTTCAACCTCGTTTCGAAATTCGAATTCGTTTCAAATTGTTTTTTTATCTTGTGCACTCTAACAATATTTAGGTACAATCTAAAGAAGAGAAACTTCATGTTACGTCTAAAATACGTCGGAAAAATCCTTTTTAACGTTTTCTCAAGTACCGTCATATTAACACCCTTGCAAGTGCTACTTGAGGCCTCTAATGTTCGAGTTGGGACTTCGGATGGAGCACCTCAGCTTGTTTATATTGATGCTCATAAGGGAACGGAATCATTTCAAATTATTACCTTTTTTTACGATCTTGCTAGAAATATATCGTCACGACACGAATTCTCAGGGGATATCGGAGATGTTTTTGAGTGTGGACTGTTAAGTGCAAGTCAAAGTTACAGTCTACTCTCGTACTCTCAGGTTCCATCGCCAATTATTTCGTCATATATCACCGTACTTCGTGCATACACATATGGACCCACACCTTAAGGTTTGGTATTCCAGGGGTTTTTGCTTAAATATGCTGAGTCAACTACTGACCCTATCAATGTAAAACTCAAAGACATGTTTTTTCAGACCTTTATCTTTCCATTGTCAAGACAGTTACCTAGTTGGACACATTTCACTAGAAAGATTTATATTTGAAATTTGATAATAATAAAGCCTCCGAAAAACAAATTAAATCCCAGCGAACTGCTGCACACTGTTATGGGGTAGATCCGCAGGTACAGACGCAGTTTTTGTTTTTCAGAAGAGAGCAATTCGGGCTGACTATAATATGAAGCATTGGGATTCATTCAGAGAAATATTCAAAGAAATTAATATTATAACTGTTCCTTTTGAGTTTATTTACCAAGTTTTTAGATATGTCAGAAAAAATGTTGAATCTTTCTCAAGGCATGGTGAGCAACACTGTAAAGAAACCAGAAATAAGCATAAACTGGCTTTTACAAAAATCAGACTCCCCAAGGTGGGTGGGTACCTCTTTCGTAGGACATGGTATAAGATTTTACAACAAACTTCCAAAGGAGGTCCTTTCTTTGTCAGAGAATAAGTTTTAACTGTTTATTAAGCAGGGCCTATTATAAAATAAATGATTACTCCGACGATAATAAAGCATGGGGGGTTATGATAGTGACCTTTGTCATAATAGTAGTTAGTATAATTTCCTAACTTACGTTATGATGATTCGTCTAGAATTAACGTTAATTAGTTAATAGATGTAATGAGTGTCAAAGCAGATGGACTATATGGGACAGGTAGACAAAGGTATTATATATTTTTTGCTTTCATGTCATAATTTTCTCCTGCCTTGTATTTTTATCTCTTTATTCGATTAAAGTATGGGCTTACTTTATGATATTTAATTGTTTGAAACTAATATTATGAAAAAAGAAAGACGTGATCTTGCTAAGTTTCTTAACCTTTTACTTAGCAAGACTAATCGAATGGGCGGAGTTAGGCATATATTTATTATATATATTTATAATATTATTTATTCCTTATTCGTATATTTTTTATTTAATTCAAGTGTATTTTCCTATTAAAGTTAAGTAAACCTAACTTTTACTATTTCCTTGTGTATTTCCCTATATTATTATTTATTACATAAAACTATTACCTATAGACATAGATTATTTAATTATATTACATTAAAACCGACCTGTAATAAGTGTATCTGATATACCTATATTACATAAATAAATATATTTCTATTTCTATTCCATGGAGCAGGCCTTAACGTGCCTACGGACTAGTCCGAACACAAATATGCCCCTATGAGGGTTGAACCCGTGACCTCCGGATTAGTGGTGGAGACATTTGAACCACATAGGGCCTAATAGGCGGTCGACGTTGTGGTCTATCTAGCCGGAAATAAAAATTAAATTAAAGTCTAGTTTTTTTAATGTTATTTAGGTTTTATTTTGTTTAAATGAATAAAGCAAATTATTCTGGTTCGTAAATATTACGAAAATAAGATTGCTTATTTTCTCAACATTAAATCACACTTATTGGTCAGCATTTAGCTTTAGACCGCAAAATAAAGCTTTGAAAACACGTTATTTTATGCGCAGTAAAAATATGACAATCTTCTGATTCTAAAAATAAATGAAAAAATATACAACAATGATATCTAAGGTTTTCTCCCTCACATATTTTCCCTCAACACTATCTCGTCGTATAAATCCGTGACAGGTGAAACGGAACCGTGAAGACAGCTACACTGATTCACAATCTACTTACAAAATAAAATACTTCACGCCATCTCCCAGAAGTCTAGCCTGAGACTGCAGACATTTATCGCTCCTACATTTTATAAATAAATATGATTGAATTAGTTCTTTGTTTTTTATTTATAGCTGTATATTATACATACATACATACATAATCTATATACAGTGTATATAGATTCTGATAATATAAATATAATATAACTTTTTAATCCTGATGTTATGAATCGAAAAAGACATTATGTATATATATTACTTGGAATACAGTCTTCGCAAGTAGGCAGTTTCAGATATCTTCGTCCCGTTTATATAATAAAATAAATAAGATCTTCAATATTTATCCCACTGTCCTCCATGAGTGTAAATCTAAAATCAACTCCTGGTTAAAAATCTTCAATTATGAAATGACCGAATCATTATTACGCACACAAACATAAAGTTTCTATAAAATATACCAAATCAAATCATCTTTACGAACACCTATTTTTACACCCTCGACCCCTACACATACACTAACACACCCTTAACTTGTAATAGAGCAAAATTTTTTTCTGAAGTAATAATATTATATATACTATAATTAAGAACATAATATTGTTGTTCCCATACTTCAGTTCTTGTAATTAACTCGAGGCCCGGACGCAAATTTTAAAAACGTGAAAATCTTAATTAATAAACTTCATTTTTTTTTTATTATAATATACTTAATAAAATAATATTTAAAAGTAGAAAATTTCGTAAAATATAGTTCGGGCTCTATCCTGGGTCCGGCATCAGTCACCTTGTGATCATTGTTAGTTCATTAAGTATATTTACATTGTACAATAAATACAATTTAATATAATAATATATAAACGATAATTATAAATGAGATACAATATCTGAAATTGTAAACTAAGGCTTTTAACGGCTTTTAAGGCTTTTATAACGCTTCATAATTTTAATAATAAAATACCATCAGAACGGACTTACGCTGAGAAATATCAGCAAATTTAATTAAACCCTTGAGTTTCAATTAAAACCGACTGAGCACGTACCCCATAATATTGACCTCCGAAGTATTTATACCACAGTTCAACTCAGCCACCGATATTTCATTACTTCAATTTACTGTTTGTTAATTATTTCCATGCAACTTTTATGGTTTTATGGTAAAACAAACTTTTTGCTGGTACTTACATACAAATAATACTCATTGAACAACCAAACATCACATCAATAAGTATTATACAAAAATGAATGGTTCCACAGGTGCTGTTAATGATACGTTAACGTGTCATTGCTCTTATCATACGCACACAACGAAGGTCGTAATGGCATATTTTCGAGCGCGCCAGAGTCGCGTAGCGGTTCGCTACGAGGCCGTAGCTCGCGAATACGACGCGCGACTACGTGGGGAGCTACGAGCGGCGCGACGCTACGAGAGCAAAGCGCCCTTCGGAGGAGCGACCGCGGGGAGAGCGTAGGTCGCACTGGCTGGCTGCTCTTTGCGAATAATCCATACCCCGAGGAGCGAGGAGGCTGTATTTACCGGACCGGTGGGCGGCCGCTCGAGCCGGCTCCGACTGCGCCCGGCCGCCACCACCGCCGCTACCACCGCAGAGCACCGCGCTGCGTGCCCCCTCCGTGTTGACACAATTTCAAATATGTCATACAATTTTAGAGCACAATACATGTCTCGTCACGCTGGAATGCAACCTCGGAAATGGTGGGTACGTTACTAAACGATCGATCACTAACACATTTTGCCTCGCACTCGTCACTAGTACAAAATAAAGTTTCACAAATACAAATACCATTTATCACTCCCAAACTTGAACGCGGAGGCAACAACAGTTAGAAAGTTGTAGCAGGGATAACCAAGCTTGTTTATCAGTGAAGTGAAAGATTATATTATCTCTGGAGGATTAACTACAAGGGTTTTGTGGAGACATCTAGTGTTGATAATATAATACCTATTAGCAGAACTTTTAGTCTATTTAGCCCACGTTTAGCATATTTGGTTACTAGGTGGGTTCAACGTAAGTATGGTGTGGTATGCACATAAAATGATTAATGACCTACTCCGATGCAAGCACGAATATTTAAATTTTAGATGAATACGTAACGCTAATGTAGACACTCTGAAAGTCCTAGAGAGATGTGGTTAAACATTAGGGTGCATTAGAAGATTACAAAGAAAGACTGAGAATTTTAGCTCTAGTTAATTCTACGAAAGTCTACACACAAACAATGTTTTCTAATAAATGCAATAGTCATAAATAAAGGTGACGTGACCGGTTTATTAGTTGGGTATTAGACGCCGCGAGGCATACACACGACATACATTTTCCTACAAAAGGGTCTCCGAATGGGTCTTTGGAAAACATTGTAATTACACAATATCAAATACGCTGAAAATGGAAAAACCTTAGGTCCTTTTAATGCCCAATAGAAGCGGCAAATCAAGGTTTATAATTAAATCAACACCCCGGAATGTTTTTTCAGCATAGGTAATTTGTATCTTTGTATGATATTTAGTTTATAACTGAATTTAATCAAAGTTTAGTTAGTGATCTAACATTTTAACCTTTAATAATACGAATGTTTTTAAATTTAGAAAAAAGCAACCTTCAACATAGATCCGTAGTAATCGACCGTAATAATTACTGCTTATTTCTTAAAATCTATTTCTAAGAATTCAATTGAAGCTTCCCGAAACCAAAGTAGCATAGCTTCTATTAGCTCATAGATATCATAGTACTATTGTTCCAATACATATCAGTGTATCTAATTCCATTCCCAACACCTCCGGCCGGCCACACACTGGTATCTCTATGAATGTCATTTGTTTATTGACCATATCCTCCGCGTCCAAATGGGTTTCAAGGGTGATTTACTATTCTCGTGGCACGGAGTTTTGTGCACCAGCCTATTGTTGCCCGATTTTATTTCGTGAATGTTTGACTAAATTTTGAAGAGAACATTAAAGTTGAGGTTTTTTCTTTGAAAACCCAATAAATCTATCATAACTTCGAAATGATAGGAGAAATGAATGTTTGAAGTTATTCTTGCAGATGCAGACGAAACTTTTATTGCTGGACTGGATGTATTTGTTTTATTCGCTATGACGATAATTTGATAATAGTATCCAGTTGTTTGTTCATTTAAGAGGAAGGTCAATTCTATAATACATTTTCTATAGAAATGGAATTCTCATTTTTGTAGTTATTAACGAAAACACACTGATGAACATCTTGATTTCATCATCACAATACATACCATCCAAGTAATTACAGAGTGTAGATTACGAAAATTAGATTGCGAGTGAAAGTACCCTAAATATCGAAGATAACAAATTTTACTTAAAGAAAAAGAAAAAATGCATTCAGAGAATTTTCAAAAATCACCTGGCTGACCCAGGACTCGAACCGGACAAACTTCTTCTTCTAAATTTCATGGTCTTCCTTTAAGGCGAATGGATACGCCAACTGCAATTTGGACCTGTCTTTGAAGGCCTACTCCTCCCACACGGGTGGTCCAAAAATTTTCATAAAAATATATGATAGGCATTATAGAGTCAAAAATAAATTTTAAGTTTCATAAACTGTTTTTCAATTGTAAGTTCTGACAAAAAAAATCGAAAGTCATCGAAAGTTTCACATGATTAACATGAGAATTTTCTTACTCAAAACTTCAAATTTTTTTTTTGTTCATGGCGTCCTTGTGAAAAGTATTATTTTCTCCTATTTTGCGCTAGCCGGAGACGCAGTGGTTGTCGTAACAGCCACTTTTCAAGGCACGCTGAAATGAACATTATTTCAATGTCGTTTCCGTTGATATTTGTACCGACTCATATTGAGTTCCTTATTTAGCGTGGTAATACGTGGTGATACTACGAGTATCCCAAATTAATGGAAGACCATGAAATTTTACATTTTTATAACAAAACTATTAAAGGGTATCCCAAATTCAATGAATTAAGTGCGAAAAAACCACGAGTATTAAAAGTGCTCCGTCTTGTCCCGTTGAATGTAATAAGTTATTGTTCAATTTCATGGTCTTCCTTTAATTTAGGCTTCTTTGTTACTCAGAAGAATGAACTAACATTATGAATACCATAATTATGAATACCATTTCAATTGGTATCATCAAATACAAGTAATTTTTTTACACATTTGTCCTGTTCGATTCCCGCTTGAGGCAGGTGATTTTTCAAAATTAATTAAATGCAATTTTTTTAAAATTTTAAAAGTATATATATTTTTTTAAGTTAAACTAACTATCTTCAATATTTAGGGTACTTTCCCTACAGGGGGCTATCTTTTGATTCACCCGTATATACGTATACGCCGGCATAGTTTATAATTTCACTAGGTAACCTAACAACGTAACAAGAACTTACTGAGAAAATTATAACCCCACTAGTAAAATTATAAACAATTTGATTTTACATTTTTATGTAATAATATGTATGTAAACACTGAACCCGATTTTGAAAGCTTTAATTTTATATAATTTATACTGTAAGGTGTGACTCCTTGATGGAACTTCATTCTAATACTAATCAAAGTCTTCTTGTACGAGTTCCACTATTTTATTTACTTAATTATTGCGACTAGTTTCGTCTATTTGACATCGTCGGGCTGATTGGAATAGGTAAACAGTAAAAAGGATAGCTAACTAAGCCTAAGGGTAAATAAAAAAATAAAAAAAATTTTTAGTGCTGTCAAAACTTGAAATTTTCCAAAGTAATTTAGTTTCTGTTCCTAACATTATAGGACTATTTGGCAATCTAGAAAATTTAGTTTAGTACAGCACTAAAACTGAAATTAAAGCCTTCAGGATTGTATTTATTATACTCATATCATTGACCTCTCAAGAGACTCATATATTAGAATACCTCGCACGGTTAAACAGTACGAAGTTATTTTCTTTTCATCTTTCGCCAATATCATACAAGAAGTTTGAACGATGTTGATATAACGTCAAAAACCTTTTTGGCTTATTCTTGTAGGTAGTTGCGCAAAAATTATGATAGAGCTTTATTAAAATAACTTAGGAGTTCCGGCCCAAAAACTGATGAATCCACGTATAAAAACCTGATATTTTAATGAAACTATTAACACCATATTTTTTGGATCATACCTTAGAGCAAGAACGTCGATTGGGCTCACCATCACGGGACGGTCATGGGACGTAATGCTCATCGGTGAAACGTGGGTGTACTGAGTGTGGACTGTGACTTGCATTTCACACTCGGGAACACCTCTGACAGCCCCGCGGGGATATATTTTTATTTAACGGCTTCAGACTCTTGTTCCGCTGCTTGGGCCAACCTTGGCCGCGGTCGTCTGCAGGTTGGACCAAACGGGTGTCTCGGTCTCAGACTGAGCGACCTTTCATTTCTCTAAGGTACTAGCTTTATTCCATTGGACTTCTTCTTGTTCTATAAGTTCCTCCAGGTTCAATGTCGGCCACTTGTGCCTGTTTGGTAAAGCGTAGTGAGCTATATAGCTCTATATAACATTCTAAAAGGGTCTAACTCAAAAACTAAAAGAATTTGGAATTTCTGTATATTATGTACCATGTAATGTATTTAAACAATAAATACAGAAAACGCTGATGCATACTTTAGTTTTAGGGTTCCCAACCCAAATACTTGATCAACAGTTTTTTTCTTACACTTTTGTTTCAAGCATTTTGTGGGTAATGAAAGGTTTGTAATTTTTGTTCAAATTATTATGGTCTAACCCTCAAGGCACCAATCCTACTCGTTTTTAACCAGTTTTCATATTCTTCAGAAGGTATAAAATAAAAATATAACATATAATAAAATAGAAAATAAAATATATTAAATATGCCAATAAATGTTTTACAGCACAGCACTATGATTTGAATTAACCACTTCGTAATAACTCCTGACATGTACATTTTTATTTTAGAACGAAAAAATATATGCATCAGTATTCTTTGAATTCAAACGAAATAAAAATTCGAAATATCTAGTAGTAGCAGTCGTAGAGTTTATGTGCAGAAGGCACTTTATTTTAGTAGGGTACAGCACTAACAATCAAATACTGGCATCTCAGATAACATTCCACGGCCCCATCACCATTCTTCCATTTCCTCTCGGTATATAGAAATAGATTATATGAAAGGGTAAAAAGGTAAGGGCTAAAGTGTATGAAGGAAGCTACACCTCTGGAGAGTAAAGTAAAAGATGTTTGGGTCGCGACTACTGACGTGTACATAATATATTATGAAAGCTTCAAACCCTTCTCAGGAAAGGCAAAGATTTAACACCTCGTCACGGCTACTTTTCTTATTATATTTTTGTCTTCTTGATATTATTTACTAAACAGAATCGACATAAATTATAAACATTTACGAGTATAACTGTACATATTGTAGCTACTCTGAGAAAAGCTCGTATCTCCATTTTTGTTTCACCTTTATTACGATATAATCATTGGATTTATTGTTTCGACATAAAGGAGATTTTGTTCATGTGACATAAATAAAATACGAGCTTCTCCCAGAGTAGTGACTATAATATGTTACTGATATCCTTATGGAAACATTTTCCTTAAGAAATTCAAAAGGAATACAAATACAAGGAAGTAATCGTACCCAAAGAAATAAAAGGTCGTTAGATCACTCCTGATATTAGGTCCAAACTTATGAAATGTTCGTTCTGTATGGAGAATTTCAAGAAAACTCAATTTTCAGTAAGTACTAACATTTTTGCATTTTAAATAGGAATGACAAATTCAATTTGTCCATTTTTTTTTGCATATGAATGGTACGACATTAAGCTAACAGAAACATTATTTTAATTTTTGAAAATTGTCGGCTGAAAAAAAATATTATGAATGAATGGCATTTAGGACGAACAGTTTTTGAAGATTTAATTTTAGTTATCAAACTGACAATAAAAACAAAATTTAAATCGTCGTAAAACCTTGAAATTAACTTTTAAACAAAAACGAATAATGGAAATAGCAATTGAAATTACAGAAATTATGAACTTATGAATCTGTAGGAAACTTTCATCAATTTTATAGGTTTGCACCCTATACTATAAGATAAGAGTTAAAAGCTAAAAGCATATGAATATATTTATTTGCCACCGAAACTAAACATGCAACTAAAAAGTAATTAAGACGTTGGCGGCACCTAAGTAATTATTTTCTACATTCCTTTTTGCAGTCGCCGGC
This sequence comes from Ypsolopha sequella, assembly GCA_934047225.1. Taxonomy (NCBI): domain Eukaryota; kingdom Metazoa; phylum Arthropoda; class Insecta; order Lepidoptera; family Ypsolophidae; genus Ypsolopha; species Ypsolopha sequella. Next base: position 14,379,794 of record OW203992.1, read on the forward strand.
GCTGACAGACTTTTTAGAGAAAGAAACATTCGTTTAGCAGAACTTTTTATGGTTCCGTCAGAGAAAACAACCTTCACTAATAGAAATTCCTCCGTAACATTGTAAATGGAAAGACGTGACGAAGGCAGAACGTTATCGAGTTCATATTTTCTTCTTCGGATTCCCGATTCGACAACTTTAAGCCATCTAATATCCTTCTCCATTCGACAAAGTCAGATCAAACTTTTGAAAGAAAATATTGATGTTTTGTATTCTGGGGGGATAGGTTAGTAATGGACCAATGTACCACATCTTAAATATTTTAAGGAATGTTGCTTTTTTTATCCATCTGAAGCAAATAAAGAGGCCAATTTCTATAAAACAGAAAAGATCAAGTGTGTCGAAATATACATAGGTATATCGAAAGTGTTTTTTTTTTATTTGTAAGTTTTCGTTATCTTGCCGACAACGTATTCCAACGGATTTCCACTAAACTACCACTAGTGGCAAAATAGCAAATCAAACGTTTTACGATTACACTAGTGGCATTGCAGACACTTCCAAATATTTGTATGAGAAATTGTACAGCGCCCGAGAGGAACCAGCGGGTCTACCGCGTAATTCTGATTTGTATCAACTTCAAGCAAATGCATGCGAAATTCAACGCGTGCAAAAGAGATGGCATGTTAGGCGGGCGTCGTCGCACGCACGTCAAATTTCAATCTCAAGTTGATGTTGATGAAATTCAGAATTACGCGGTAGATCCGCAGAATTTCTAATACAAATTCATTTACGCAGTCCCTAACGAGTATCGAGACCCAAACCACGGTAGAGAGTAGAATAAAGTAACAGTATTACGTCTAAGCAGTGTCCTTGAAAAACGCTCGACAGACGCATCTATTAGGGCTGCCCACATATATGCGCGGGAATCGGGTGGCGTGGCGTTTCACACTCTCCGCGTCCGTACTTAACTGCGGCACACCCATACTATGAGGTGCATGCCGACATTTGGAAGCGCGCGTTTCGGCCGTTTTAAGTATATGAAGTCTTAATACTGTTACTTTTCTCTACTGTGCCCAAACTCATGGTAGGCCTAATGTTTTTAGTCCTGAGCCCAGTACATGTTTTTTCAGAACATTAATTAAGCAGGTCATAAAGTTTTGTTACGTATCGTAGGTACTTTACCGGTACAATGGATCCTGTGAAGAAAAAATTAACTGCAAGTGCGTTTTGTAAATAAATGAGGGTCTCCAGCTGAAGGCGCTACGGAAAAAAAATCGACACTTTAAGAACTTGCGTATCTACTTCAGTAAATAATGTATTATTTTGATAAAATAGTATATTATTTTTGGAATCTTTTTCTTTTTCTTTTACAAACACGCGAAATAGAGAAATTCGGCTCGATATAAATATTTATTGAAATGAGGTCTTTTTTGACACCAATTCTCCTGGTTTGACAATTTAGAATGACATATGGACTGCAATTATATTTTATTAGATGGGTTTTACCAGTATCTAGGACCTGGTTAAACGAAATTTTGGTAGCTACTTTAGTACATTTTATATTATTAAAAACCGACTTTTTGCTACTTTTCCACGAATCCGTCCCTCTTGCCCTGAGGGTTTTTTCGCATATGGAGTAACAGGGACGCTTAAACTTTTATATATCGCGTTAATAGCGCACACCAAACAGTTAAATGGCAAAAATAATCTCTTATAAAAGTATGTATGGACCAAACTTTCCACTCGTTTAATGGTTGAATGAGTAAAAACGCTCACGGCCTGCGACATTAGCATAAAGAGGAGCTATAATAGTATAAACTAACGCCCAAATCTTGCTTTTTTAGGGTTCCGTTCCCAAAGGGACCCCATTACTAAGAATCCGCTGTCCGTCTGTTCGCTTGTCACCAGGTTGTATCTCATGAACCGTGATAGTTAGACAGTTGAAATTTTCACAGATGATGTATTTCTGTTGCTGCTATAACAACAAATGCTAAAAAACAGAATAAAATAAATACTTAAGGGGGCTCCCATACAACTTACATGTTTTGTTTGCCATTTTTATAGATAATGGTACGGAACCCTTCGTGCGCGAGTCCAACTCGCACTTGGCCGGTTTTTTCTTGATTTACCCATGATTTTGCGATCCACCTATGTATATTGTTGTTTATGTCAGCGTGACATTGTGAAATCCGATAATTTATGATTTCACTAGGTTAGGTTACATTATAAATAACCGTAAAAAACCTACGGTGAAATTATATAGTGAAATTATGAACTATGATTTTGCAATTTTACGGGACGAACTCAACTTGATTTTGTAATACTTGATTTTGAATCGAATTTTCCGCCTACAAGTGCTCGACTCGAAACGAAACTTTATTTGTACTTAAAGGTAAGTTTAAACAACACCACTTACTTTGAGTTACCTCAAAACTTACGTTTAAAAAGGCTTTCTCGCACCTCTTCACGCAGTTTTGCCCCAATATGAGCATTGTGACTTTCTATACTACAGGATGTTAAGATGCAGTTGCGGAAGCCGAAAACTGGCGATGGTACTCGTCCATAAGAACAGCTTTCCGTAAAAAAAAAATGAGAAATCGAGAAAAAAATATCTGTTGTTTTATACATTTTGGTCGGGTAGCTATGTAACTTTTCTATGGAACAGCAGATTTTTTTTCGCCACTCGATGGTTTGCTCTATAGTAAAAATTGTTCGTATGGACGAGTACTATCGCCAGTTTCCAGCTTCCGCAACTTCATCTAAAAATGAGTTCATTTAATTTTACTTCACTCCTTATCGTATAGACCTATTATAAATTGTCTCGTTTTGTTTTGAGAAAAGCACTATACATGCTTCGACCGTAATTAGCCCTCCCCGAAAAGTCCTCACCCTGCGAGCTCGGACTTCAAACTTGCTCGGCTGAGGAGAGCTCACTTACTTGGTCTCAGCAGTAATGTACTAATTATATTATTAAAACTCGCGTTTCCTGACAATCTGACATACTAAATTATTATTACATTGCGGCTTCAACACTCTCGTGTGATTGTTGTTGGCTATATGCCAACCATCATCACGGTTCGTTTCGGTGAAACGGTTGGCATATAGTCAACAACAATAACACGTGAGTGTTCAAGCCGCATGTAATAACAATTTAATATATATATATACAAGGTGTAACAGAAAGGTGTAACCATATTTGAAGAGCTTATTCAGTCAATGGCATAGAACAATTTTTACTATGGAGCCAACCCTGAAATCTCGAAAAAAAAATCTGCCCTTCCATACATTTCAGCCGAGCGGCATTGCATTTTTCTATGAAACAGTAAATTATTTTTTTCGAGGTACAGGTTTGGCTCCATAGTAAAAGTTGTTCTATACCATTGACTGAATAAGCCCTTCAAATATGGTTACACCTTTCTGTTACACGTTGTATATATATATATAATTTTTTTTTTTATTCGGCTTATAATAAATGTAAGTAACCTATACGTGGGAAAAATAAGAATTGCCATGGTAAACCTTAAAGTGTTGTTCTATGTACCATCCCTTTATAAATCGACAGTAATCCTGCCGGCGATGAATATTTAATAAATCCCTGCCGTAAGGAGTGAAGATTGCAAAATAGTCTCACGAGAAAAGAAAAGCGCAATTTTTTGAAACATTTGGCGTTTTACACGTCCTCGCCTCCCCTTAGTACAGTTGCGTACATTGCTTCGGTATTGGTAAGTTACAATAAGATAAAGCGATAAAATATGCACAAGAATATTGAGATGAAGAAATACTTTGTTTAAAATATATATTATTTTGATAGAGTTCGCATGACACAAACACCGAAACACGACTTAGATCGTGGCTGTCACTGTAAATAACATACAGGTGTCGATTCGGTGTAGCACGACTTAACTTATTAGACAGGACTAACTTTATTTTAAGCGTCTTGTCTTTGTCTTTTCGATACAGAAGGAAACAGACAGAACAAGTAAATTAAGTTGAGTCCTGTCAGATAGGTTAAAACGTGTTACACCGAAACGACACAAGTGTTAGTGTGCGCGCTGACATTCAGACCCCTATTGCCGGCGTTGCGAATGTCCGATTGTGATGATTTTTAGGGGTTCTGTACCTTAAAATGAAAAGATGAAACCCTTAAAGGATCACTTTTTTCTTATGTCAAGACCCATTTTTCGGGTACGAGATATATCAAGTTGAACTAATACCTCCTACAGAAGTCTACGGCCTCATGATGCTGTTAATAATTTAGGCAAGCGCGAGTCGGACTAGCGCACAAAGGTTTCCGTACCACCACACGATACGGGTATGGAACCCTAAAAAATGGTAAATTACAACAAAACAGCTTGTCAAACAATTTGCGGCTCCCGGTGAGTACGGAACCCTAATACTCGTATCATAACCGCGATATTTTTCCTGTAATTTTTACGTAGTCAAGTCACCTATAACCATGATTTCTTTCATATTTTTCGGTCTTTTTTTTCGGAGATAAAGGGAGGGGGGGTACTTTTTAACGTTAAAAAATGTTACTTTTTGAGTTTTTTTTTGCATGGTGACACCTTTGGACAAATTTTTATGTTTTTATTATTTGTCGTGATAGAGGTCACAGTAAAACGTATTCTGTGAAAATTTCAACTGGCTACAATGTGATCAGTATGATACCACGCACTGGTTGGATTTTTTTTCAAACTTTCACTTTTACGATACAAACAATTCCTATTACACTTAGTAATTTTGTGCGCGAATACACATGCTCTAATCAGCCCCACCACTTTCGCAGAGCGCTCAAAAACCGTGCCGGTACCTGTAACTTTCGTTAAAATGTCTTGATGAAGAGCAATAATGCTGTCGCTTCAGCGTAACATGACTTGACTTATTTGACAGGGCTAAGCTGTTTCTTTCTTTATCGGAAAGACAAGGACAGAACGCTTAAATTAAGTTTAGGCCTGTCAGATGTGCTACACCGAATCGACACCATTATCATTGATGGACAGGTTTTTACGTTTCACAGAAAAACGAGCGATAAAGTTATGAAGGTTCAATCTAGTTTTTGTTACCATATAAACGAAATTGTTTCTAGGTAACAAAGAACATCAGAAACAGCAGCTTTCATACAAATTCTGTACATTTTTTTTACTGGAATTATGACGTGGGATTCCGCTACCGACATAACATTACCTATCGTCACGACATAATCCCCGAGGCGGTTTCAAAGGTGTTCCGAGTGTGAACTGTGAAATGCCAGTAATCCACATTCGGTACACCCGCGTTTCACCAACGACTATTACGTTCCACCGTGATGGCCCTCTCGCAGTTCTTCGGGCACAAATACACGATTTTTAGGGCATGCAGGTTTCCTCAAGAGGTTTTCCTTTATCGTTTAGCAAGTGGTAAGTCTTAGGTAAACAAATACTATGCACATAAATTCCGAAAAACTAATTGGTGCATGCCCGATTGGGGATCGAACCTTGGTCTCAAGATTGAGAGGTCAGCCTTCTATCCCTGAGCTACCTGTCGAATTGTAGGTAATATTCATAGTATGTTTTATACATTTTCATACAAAAGTAGTGCTTTTAACTGTGTCGATTTTGACATTCTCCTGGAGATCCTTCGCTCTCTTAACGTATCTCCTCTAGTAACAGAATGGTTTGATTCATATTAACGGTGCTGCCAGCAGTGCATTCTTTCTGATGAAGTATCATCTGAATGGTGTGAGCTTACTGCTGGTGTTCCTCAAGGTGGCGTCCTTTCACCTCTCCTATTTTCAATTTTTATTAACTCTATCACCGAATAATTATCTTCTCGCTACCATCTCTATGCAGACGATTTGCAGCTCTATCGCCATTTTCTTGTTGAGGATGTGGAATCTGCCATTCAGGAAATGAATGACGACCTAGATAATATACATCTCTGGGCTAAATCTCATGGTCTCCTCGTAAATCCCAGTAAGTCACAAGCAATGCTGTGAGGGCAGTAAGTATTGGCTGAATATTCTCGGCAATGTTCTTTTAGTAATGTTTAACGGGTGACCAATCGCCTTTTCTGACAAAGCCAAAAACTTAGGAGTAATACTCGACAGTAATTTGGCTTGGGTGCCACATGTTAATGAGACTAGAAGGAGAGTACATGACGCATTTCACTCCCTAAAGCAACTCCAGAATTTTCTGCCCTTTAAAACAAAAATCTTACTTGCCCAGACCCTTCTTCTTCCCATCATTGATTATGGTGATGTTTGTCTCATCGATGCCACTGAGGTGTTATTAAATAAACTTGAACGTCTTCAGAATTTAGCTATCCGCTTCATCTATGGTCTTCGCAAATTTGATCGCGTTTCTCACTTTCGTAAGGAATTAAAGTGGTCACCGCCGTAATGTGCATATTTTGTCCCATCTATTTGATATCATTAGGGATCCACTTTCTCCACCTTATCTTCGCGAACGTTTTGAGTTCTTAATCTCTAGAGATAGACCCTTGCGTTCTGGAACTTCCTCCCTCCTTAAAACTCCTGCACATAATACTTGTGCTTATGGCAACTCTTTTAATGTTGAATCTATCAGACTGTGGAATGCTCTTCCGCATAGCACTCGAGACTCGCGTACTATAATTTCCTTTAAGAAAAAGCTGAAAGAAGATTACCTCTCACTGTCTTAATAGGTAAATATAATATTATATATATATATATATATATCAATATCTATGTATTCTATAATAAAATATATATATACATATATATTTTTTTGTATTTTATAGTGTGTATTTATAGTAAGTATTTGAATACTATATTATTGCTATTTTTATGTAATATATATTTATATTTTTAATTTGCATCAATTTCCTTGTGCACTTGTATGATTACTCGTTTAAAATTTTTTTTTTGTTTGTTATTTCCTGTTGGTTTTGCTGGAAGAAATATTTTCTTAGAGATAAGCACGCCAATGTAAATATTATACAAATTAAATGTAAATATTATACATATGTATCCCTGTTTCTGTATATGTGTGTGTACAATAAAGAATAAACCACTGTTAGGCCTCAGGCTCCGAATAAAACAATTTTGTTCCCGCATGGGACTGACGAATTTATACCAAAATTCTTAAAAACTTCCGAAGATTGTAGTATGTTGATACATTTTCATGCTTAGTTAAGTCATCAAAGTTTGCTTATTTTTGGAAGTAATTTATTATGATTTCGTTCAATGAATAATAAGTTGATAATTCCTGGTTTCAACGACGATAACGCCATCACGAAGTTTAAGATTAGTTTTGAATTCGCTTTTAAAATAAGGTAAATTCTTCGCTAAACTTTGGTAATCTTTACCATAATAAAACTTATGATTTACTGATACGAGTATACAAAAATGTGAAAAATGTATGGAGTTTAAAACAGACACACAAATGTAAGTTAAATATTTGATAGGGTTTCCAACAAACAAACAATTTAATTGATGCAGCCAAATTCATACTGGAGACTCATTAAGTAATCAGCACTAAGGCCCCATACCAACCGTAGTTCGGTCATTCTGAGTCAAACCATATTTTGCGAATTTATTTCTTCATTTATATCTATTTACATCATTTTCCCCCTTAAGGTGGGCCATCCCGCTCAGCTGCCATATAAATGCTTTAGGTGTTTGTGACGTCCTGATGTCTTTGATCTCAATGAAACTTTGCACACATCTTTGTATAAAAATGTTTCCCTTCCCCCCCAAACCGCACTCCTACCCATCTCTCATCAAGAGGTGCAAGATGGCGAGATATTCAAAAAGCGTCAAATTTGTGAAATGATTTCAAGTAAAAACTGTTTTCCATGAAAGGGTAACTGTTTATTTATAGAAAACTTTGTTTTCTTTACATGAACGACGTCTGTATTTCTCTCTTTTTTTATTAACAGTATTGATAAAAATTATACAACTTGCTAAACTTTGCAAAAAAAAAGAGGCAATATTCACGATATCCCAACAGCTATTATAATGATGTTTCAACAAATTTTACTTTTTGGGCTGTATATAGACGTAGTTAGATGTCGCTAGATAATACTTACGAAAAAAATCTTAAGAAAAATCCAGGCCTCTTTAGAGGGAATGTGACGCAAATAGAAATAAAATTACAGACTTTGCTGCAATAATCTGGTTACCCATAGTTACAAAAAATGTTTTAAAATTGAATATACAATAATATATAAAAGCTTTTAATGTTTTTCTTTTTTAAAATATAAATATACTGATATGATAATACACAAATATAAATACTGTAAGTAATCCCAATATATATTTCGGGTCCGATCTGGACCCGGCATCATTTGAGTAACTTATTTAAAATAAATAGACATATATGTCAATATAAAAAAAAGGATACTTATCATGTTCTTCTAACGTTTATGAAGCACGTTTGAACAAAACGCGGCAATTGATTCAATTTTGTCTTTTGTAACACAATATTTTTACTATATTTTAGACTTCTTATTGATTTTCTCTCGAGTATCGATATACGCTGTTGTTTGTAATATTTTCTGTTTTTCTGTAAACATGTACAATAGATGTATATTCAGATTTTTGTAATTAACCCGTCTGCTTATATAAGGCAGGATCGTACCGCGAGTCTATTGTATTCAATTGTCACCTCAATTCAATAATTCTACGGTTTAAGATATTAGGTGCTACTTATGTTGCATGCTAAATAACGTTACCCTGCGAGGTGTCCACGGAAGACCAGCGTCGTGGTACAGAATAGTGTCATGACACGTGCTGAGTGGAGGCCTTTTGGTTGTCACTTCTGTTTTGTTTGTTATTGATTATATTGTACTAGCTTTTGCCCGCGGCTTCGCCTGCGTTGTTTTAGTTTTAACTCTTTTTCCTTTGTTTTGAATTCCTTTCTCCTCTATATTTGTCTGTAGGGGATGATTTTTAGAACAAAGCGCAAAATTTTTTACTGCCTCAGGGGTTGATTTTTCAAAAAGGCTGAAACACGTCGTTTTTTATTTCTAACCAATTTTTATAGTTTTTCAACTACAAAACAAACTTTCATCCCCTATTTTACCCCCTTAGAGGTGGAATTTCAAAAAATCATTTCTTATTCCTTATCTACATTACAAAGGGAAGCTCTGTGCAAAATTTCAGTTTTCTAGGTCCAGGGGTTTGGACTGTGCGTTGATGAGTCAGTGAATGAGTGAGTGAGTCAGTCAGGACTTCTCTTTTTATATATATGATTCTAATTGTGTGACACCAATAAAGGTTTTTTCTATTCTATTCTATTTTATTCTATCTATTTCGAGTGAAAGATGCGCTTTTTAAAAGCGCATCACGTTTCGGTTGTCGTTACAGCCACGGCTCAGAGCGCGCTATTTTATACAAAAATGAAAAAAGTTCAGCAAATAAGGTGCTCAATGTCGGATCACTAACAGCGTTATAATTAGTCTGAACAATGTTTCAAAACTTTAACTCAGGCCAGTAAAGAACATTTAAAAAAGAAAACAAAACTCAAGTAATTAATTCTTCCGAAATTAATGTTAAAATTAATGTATATTTAAATATTTATAGATATAATAATAAGGCAACTTAAATACTGTTATAAACTTAACTACTGAATATTGTGAAAAGGGTCATTAAACCTTGTTAATGATCACTTACCGTCTCTCAGCGTATTCCACACATATCGATTACCAATGCTTCTAGTTAAATTAAACCAAAATATAGATCGAATGTTGAAAATATAGTCGTCGTCTAAATCCAGACTATATTATGTGTAGAACCTTGGCTCCAAAAGTAGGATAAGATACCATGGACGTAATTTATAACACTGCAGCATTAGTTCGTGACTCTTGGAAAATTATAACGCCACGGAATTCCATCTTAATGAAATTTTAGTATATCTTCCTTCTTATTCCTTCTATGAGAATTTCATTTTATCTCTTCCAATAAAACACTCAGTCTACCTTCATATTATTTGATAAAGCAGGCCATAAAATTTGACTCATAGTGGTATAAAGGTAAAGCTTCTTGGCATATTTACTAGCAGAAAGGGACTGCGATTCGTGACATATATGTATGTAAATAAATCCTGTTCGTGCACATTACTTACAAAATATATCATAAACTCTCCACAGGCCTAAGGGTGTAGGTTGAAAGAAATAAAAATATGTTATTTCAGAAAGATTTATATGTAAAATTATATAACTTGCTTACGTTTTACTGAATCAAAGAAAATATTGCATGTTATTTATGGCACTTGGTAGGGTAGGGTGCACCATTTACAATCCGGGTACCTATTACAACTAATATACATAATAACAAGGGCGTAGTCAGGGAGAGTGTTTTGGGGGCTCAAACCCCCCGCGAAAAGTTTAAAATATTACAACACTACTTTTGACGTTTTCCGGTTCAAGTGCCACTTCTGCTAGCAGCTGCTAGAAGCGTTTTGCGTTTGTAAACAATTTCTCATAATGAATATTAATTTGATTTCATGTACTTTTTGTCGTTTTATTTTCTTGACCCCCTCCCCGAAACTAAAACCTGGCTACGCCCATGCATAATATAATACGGATCAAAAGTTTGACTATTAAAATTTCTGAATACTTTCGTATAAAATATTCCTTAAATTTTTAAAGTTTTCATTAAAAACATTTGTTTGTGTTCTTACAATAACGTTGTGTAAGTAAAAATCCGTATTAATTTTACATCTATTAAATCTGGAAGTAAAATTTTGTCTATTACCACATCGATGAGGGCGTTTTTATTTTTTTATTAACTTTTTGTAGTCTGTGTTCGCACTCGCTGCTTCATTAAGTTCTAAGTAGCAGTAGCCAGGAAGTCCCCGATAGCCGATGGTAGAGGCAGCAGCTTCACAGTCGGTCCGGTTCTTCGGCAGCTCACCGGACCTGATCATCGCGTAAGCTGTGAACTCTTCACAAGACATCATCCCTATAACACGGCCGACTTGTTTCAACCGGACGTCGGCAAATTTAAATAGTGGTGCGGGCCTCGGTCGCTCTGAAATAAGATTTTTGTTGTGGTATCAAGGCCGTCATTAGCATGTACAAGGCAGACACAAAAAAGAAATAAAAAAATGCTTTGAATTATGAGTGAAGTCAAGCGGGGAAAGTTAGGAGAGGAAATGGCGTGCGGAAGAGGAAGTTTCCCGTTGGAGAGCGGTCGGTGTAATATTGTCCCCACCTTTATTGCTTTGCTCCATTCTGACGACGGCGCGATAGGCTCCCGGCGTGATGCTATGCAGGAACAGAATCAGCACTCCTGCTCGAGGCTGCATGAAGAATTGCGCCGTTTCCCATCGTATTCCCAGGTCTGGCATTGCTGCATCGAATACTCTTTTAAAGTTCTTAACGCTCTGGAAAATATATTTACTTTACTGTAAACATTACGGAACCATAATTGTGTTGACTGGTTCTATTTTGTTGGTTAAAAAGTTCACTGAGTTTTTATAATCAAGAGGGAAACACTGAATAAGCTGTGAAAATACACTCATATGCCACAAGTACAGGCTATAGTTTTCTATAAAAAGTCGTCATTTTATATCTATTCCGTATCATCAAGCATTAAAAAATGCAAACAGTTTAATTCGAAGCACGGCCTGCATAAATAGCGTACAAAATATGTGGAGGGCGGTTGTGTGCGGAGAGCGGCTTCGTTGCAATCATTCCAGCCAGCAACAGAATCGCATGAGCCCGCACTCCTTTGATTTGCATAACTCCATTGAACCATGGCTAAACGGTAGTGGTGTGATAGACAGCCGGATCGCGGGCGTTCGGATATCACGTTTCCTTTGAGATGTGTAATATTAATCATAGCTCTTCGGCTCGTGCTACAGAAGATAATGGTTACCTACTACAATTATGTCACTTGTTCTAATACGCCATATAAATTCATTAATTTTAGCTTAGATGGTTTAACTAATGGTCTCTGTTAGAATAATATCATCATCCTCATCATAAATTCTTTATTGGGCAATAAAAGTACAAAATGGCGGACTTAATGGCGTGCAGAAAGAAAAAAAAACTGAAGAATTGATAATGTCTTTAAAATGAATAAATAAAAAAAATATATAATTATAATAAATAAATGAATTTCTGTACATAAAACTATATACGTTATTAGCCTCGAAATTTTTCATTCGCATAATATAGTAACGGCTTACCTTTTCTTCTGCCAAAGAAAATCTGATATGGCCCATCTCAGTGGTGCTCGACCAGATAAAGAAAATTCTCCACGTAGAGTCCACTATCGTCCTGGGATCAAACTTTGAGTCCCGTTCGAACTGTTCACATGTGACGTAGTTTTCAAACATCTTCTGAGGAGGCAACTCGAAGGAGGCATCGGCCCTGAAAGGTGCTGCCGCACACAAAGTGAAGCCAAATATCCACGTTAACATGCTCGTCTTGTCGTTCGTCGTTTAATTTGGCTTGTTTGTTTACATACAAGGCTTATATAGCGCGGCGGAACGCAGAGATTCGGCATTCGCTCAGTTAATCCAGGGATTTCGCGTACGGTGAATTTATTGCTTCCGATTTACTATATAGAGCAGTTCAGGTGGCTTGCGAATGGATTATTTTTGCTAAAATTATGTCTCTATGCAGCTTAATAAAATTTCATTTATTTATACAACGTTGCTTTGCAAACCTAAACACAAATATATATTTTTAATCCATGTATAAATTAATTAAACTGACATTGAAAAATATTCGAGGGTCGTTTCTTCCACTTTACTAAGTCTACAATGTTCATATTTATATTAAAATATATTTATAAACATAAGTTCTTTATTTACGAAACGAAACAAAATAAATGACAGATCTCTGAGTTGTTAATCATTTTATGATTCAAAGTAAATTATTGAGAGAATAAATACAAAGTTAATTGCCAATGTGGTCCGGAGGAACTGCGAAATGGTACTACATAAATAAAATTATCTTGTTTTGTTAGGTTATTAATTATATAATCTAGATAAGTCTGGCACACTCTGGACAGTTAAACAAAATTGACAAATCCTTTTATTCACTTCAACTGATGGTTTATAGGCTTTTTGTTGCCGCCCTCATTCCATTAAGAAGCCTGCGGAGCAATCCTATTTCATACAAACGTAATACCAAAACCATTTGTTAATCATCGATATTCTTAGGATAGTGTGTGTTTATTCCGATTGGTTTACAGAATATCTAGGTTCTGAAATATATATTTTGAAAGGACACTGATGTAAAGACGACATATAAACAATTTAAAATTTCCATAGAAAGCTTATTTTTCTCATATTTCATGTTTCAATGTTCTTATTTAATATATATTTGGGAACCTAGAGATTCTGTAATGCAATTGGAATAAATACACACTACATTAAGAATATGTATGATTTACAAATGGTTTTAGTATTTTGTTTGTATGAACTAGGATTGCTCGGCAGGCGTTTTAAGAAACCATGCCGCCAAGCGTCTCGTCGTGTCCCAATATAAGAAGCTGTACCGGGAGAAGACAGTTGCGTTGAATCAGTCATTCGTCCGTTACCGACTTCCATAGATTTTGCGGGCTGAATACCGCCTCACCTGCTATCACTTTTTTGGCGAGTAGTATGAGCGGGGGACCTAAAAAGGCCAATTTGGGTGAATCATGAAATTATTTGAAAGTAGGATAGAGTCAGAGATTTTCCCGCGTGCAAAAGAGACGGCATTAGAACAGAATCATAACATGATTCATCCAAAGTAGCCTTTTTAGAGGACCTGTTCAATCATAAAATCACGGCACACCCCCGACACTTCATAGTCCACGCTCAAGTTATTTACCTACACTCTCACGCGCGCATCTGGCTTATCCGCACACGCTTGTGTGTGTGCGTGAGCTAGTCTAGGGCTGGCAGCAAGCGTGTGAGCGTCGTCGATCGAGAGGGACAACATTTATAGTCAGCAACTTATATGATTCTCTTCCCAAATTTTAGCGTGGTTAATCCCTAGGTCCTAGTTCTGGTTCATGTAAAGGTTCATGTAAACGCATCATGTAAATTCCGAAAAACCCATTGGTGCATGCCCAACCGCGGATTGAACCTGGATTTCAAGATTGAGAGGCCAGCGTTCTACCCCTGAGTTACCGCCGCTTTTTCATAACTTTAAAAATAAATTAACATAAAAGAAAATGGCTTAGTTCATCGGAAGGAAGCAAATTTGAAAAATCTCCGTTCTTTATTGGTTGCTCAGTTTTCTAGGCATTCATATATACCACAATAACGAACCATATTGATTAAAAATCAGTATCGTAATAAAACAATACAAGATTTATACTCGTACTTGCGATTGTCGGCACTTGATGAAACATAAAAAGCATCTCAATTTTGAACACAAAAACTTGTACTATTTGTTTCATAACATTTGTTTTATGTTATGAAACAAATAGTACAAGTATTTGTGTTAAAAATCAAGAAAACAAAACAAAATACGCGCGCAGCGAACGAGTGCTACTCGAGCTCTGCCTACCTCCAGATTTCCACTAACTTGCGGGGGACCGCGGGGGACGTTAAATTCGCGCGGGGAGGTGAGTGTCGCTTCTTTACGTAGTAATACTTTATATTCTCTGATCACGGTTTGTAATCCGTTCCCGCGCCAGCATTTTTTGCCACAACGGCAACGGAGCGGCGGCGCGCGTAGCAGTTTTAAGGGGCAGTGCTACGGTCTACGGAGATCCTTACTACGCCGTAGATAAAGTAGGAATTGTCACTCGTAGCAGCGTAGTTGGCGTCACCAATTATCATAAAATTTTATACGAATTTCAGATAATCGCTTATATCGATAATTCCCCCGCAACTTAAAACTATTACAAGCATTTAATGTAACCACAAGTACTCTATTTAACCGTCAGAACCACGAAAAAAGTTCACGTTTTAATTCTTAAAATAATATAAAACGTACCAAAAATATTTTGCCTGCGGCTCAAGTTAAATATTTTGACGAAAAGAGTATGCAGAATTCCTCTGCGATCTCCACGCTATAAGGAACAAATCAGTGAGCTTCTACAATGTAGTAATAGCTCTTGAGCCGGCGCGTTAGAGCTCATTTTTGTCTGTGGGAGTTATAAAGACGCATATAGATAAGTAGGTAAGTCGATTTGTAAGTGGGAACGCAGTCCCTGGTAGTCCCGCGAGACTGCGGTGTGGGATCGGGTCTCGCTGTTCGCGCCAATTTGACACCTCTTTCACGGTTTTATTGATGCCTCTTTACAAGCCTTTAAGTGGATACAGCTAATCGGAAGATTTATTATCTATCAATGGCTTTATTTATACTCATCGTTATCGATGTTAATCGCTATTTAAATATGAATGCTAGCTATGAGAAATTAAGCAAGGATTACTTTACAAAAATAGCCAAACCTAATACATTGTATAATGGAAATTACGGAGAATTGACATAGTAAATCTATTACTAATAATAATAAAGTATTAAAAAGTCGTGTCTATACTTTGTACATTGAATATTTTTGCAACATTTTTAATTAAATGGGTTATTAGTATTGTACTCGTATTGAGGCCAAAACTACAATTTTACAATTTTTGTCTGTATACAACGTGTAACAGAAAGGTGTAACCACATTTGAAGAGCTTATTCAGTCAATGGTATGGAACAACTTTTACTGCGGAACGAAACCTGTATCTCGAAAAAAAAATGTAACTGTTTCATAGAAAAATGCAATGCCGCTCCGCCGAAATGTATGGAAAGGCAGATTTTTTTTCGAGATTTCAGGGTTGGCTCCATAGTAAAAGTTGGTCTATACCATTGACTGAATAAGCTCTTCAAAAATGGATACACCTTTCTGTTACACGTTTTATATTTTCCGTTTTAATCCAAGATCCACTTCATGGATTTGGAAGCGGTTTACTTTATTTTCATTGTAGTGACCTTGGTCAATATATAGGCTGTAAGGGGTGTTGATAAAATAACCGCTAAGCCGAAAAATTACGATGATAGTAAATTGATGATAAAAATTGTTAATGAATAAATAAATAAAAAAATCAAAAAGACAATTCCACGCGAGCGAAGCTGCGGACAAAAGCTATTTTAAATAAACGGATTCAAAATATTTTCAAGGAAGTTCTGGTCCGCGTGCTGCGCGCGCCTTTTTGCAGCGAGTTCTAAAGATTGTATGTCATACATAATACTCATAATCTCATCGAGAGCTAAACACAGATTTCAAGGGTATGGCATAGGCTAGGAAAAAATGCAAGTACCCGTCCAACACCCCCAATGGTAAAGACTTTGTTAGCTTTTGATAGAGGTGATAATTGGTTGGCTCATTGGCGTATTTGTTTTGGACGGTTAATATAGTACGTAATAAAATATTTTTTATTGAGAAATAAATAGGATTGAAGTAGTCACTTCATATCTGTATTATCTAAACTATATAACGAAAAAAATAAATATCAATCCCGTTACCACGTTCTTGTAAGGAACACTTTAAAACAAAAAAAAAAAAAATTGGGTTGAAATGTTTTTTTTATTTCAAAGTTTAGTACGTTCCCATAATAAAACATCAAAAAATTTTATATATTTTTTATGAATGGATTATTTATTTATTATACGTATAAAGAACAGAAGTGAATATAGTGATTCACTCTGGACTCGGAGTGAATTACTATGGAAAGTCGAAATTTCATTGTACGAATTTCACAAAATTTGTTATCGATTCATGATGCTGACCACTTACCAAGCCTCCAGTATGAATTTGGACGATGATGAAAAAGTCACCTTGTATATTCGAATTTCGAATGAAATTTCGAAAAAACTATGTATTCGAATTTCTTCAAACGAATTCTCGAAAGTCTGGCTTTATTCATGTTCTAGGCTCTCAGTTGGTAATATATTTTCGATAACAATTGAAGATAAAACAGATATGTGGAGTGCAAGAGCACAGAGACAAGTAGATAAAGGAAGACTCGTATATATAGGTATGAACTGGAATATTAAAGTGTTTGTTAACAATTTATCGGGGCTATTTGCGGGCTACCTTTTAAATTAATTTGTAAATTATGCACACGTAACGTGCACAAGAATAAGGAAAACAAGAAATAATGACTGTAGTCCGTGTGCAGTCGCTGCCCAAAATTTTATATAATTGTTAAGAGTATAGGTGACCCGAGATTGAGCACCTAAATTTGCATCACGTAGAATTGAACTCTATGACGTTTCCGGTTTCTCTGAGTCGTGGCTGTTACGACGAGCGAAATATCGTGCGCTCCCCAAAAACTGCATTTTTATTAAATAACTCGGCTTCTGGTTGAAATAAAAATACGATTTGTTCAAACTAGCTAGATATCATTCTAACAAATTTCACAAAGAAAAACTGAAATCGATACTCGAGAGAAAATTAGTATAAAGTCTAAAATTATTGAAATAGAGGTTTACGAAAGATTTAATTTACAGTAAATAAATAAATGAATTGACGTCGTTTGTTCAAAATTACTTCATAAACATTAAGAGAACATAGGAGTATTTTTTTAATGACTGTGGGTTTCCTTATTATTGCAACAAAATCATCCAAAGTCTGTCATTTAAATTCTGTTTGCCTCATCTTTCCCCTTAACAATTTCGTGCGTATTCACAAACATTCGTATATTTCTAATACCCTTGCCGTCATCTTTATCCGCAGGTGCCGGAGATTACATACTGGCAGAGACAGACAGACAGCCGTTAGAGGTTGAATCCATAAGGGGTTTAAATACCTGTTAGGGATAATGTCCAAGTTGTGGTTAAACTTAACGTTATCGAAGGTCCAGGTAATGGCCTAAATCTATTTGAAATTAAATTGACACTGACAAAGTAAATCTGGGTTAATGCAATGCCGGTTGGGTAATATAATAATATTAATCATTTTATTTCAGGCTATTTTTTTAGAGCCCATCTCAATAACATAAAGCATACTCAAAATATAATCTTATAAATTAAACTAAAACTAACATATCTAGCCTTAAGGTTAAGCGTCAGTCGTTCGGTACAAAGTGCATAAATTAACTTTGTTTTCCTTGTTAAAAGTAAAAAAGATTCTGTCTGTGACAATTGACGCCAAAAGTTTATATAAGTTATGTTAATTCAATAGTCTGAAATAAAATGCACAATTAGTCACGATTTTGTCCAAACAAGCTTAAAATGCTGTTTTAAGTTTGTTTCGACAAAATCAATTGTGCATTTAATTTCAAGCTGTTGATTCATAAACTTAACTTATACTGAAATATTGGCATAAATTCCCTAAGACCAATATCTTTTTCACTTTTAACTTCTTGACAATAAAAACAAAGTTAAGTTGTGCACTTTGTACCGTTTTAAAAGGAAGTGGGATGATGAGATTGATCTCAACTCCGATTTAAGAACCAACTAGTTTGCCGGCTCTCTTCTGCGTTGAAGGATATCCGAAATAAAAGTGGTTCTGGATTGTCATAAAAATAACTATGAAAGTTATGTATGACGGTCGCGCTATTATGTGCTACGTTTTCATACTTTTTGGTTGAGTAGATATGGAACTTTTTTATAGAACAGTTGTTGTTCGTATGGACAAGTACAATCACCAGTTTTTGTTTCCAAAACCACTTAGATTTCACAGTTTCTAACACAAACTTGAATAATTCGTTAAATTAGGACAAAATGTGATAGATATTGTTATCGTATTTTGAAAATACGGTTACGAAGAGAAACGTTTCGTATAAAAAACCGTCAAGTATGAGTTTTCCTTCACATGCCTAGGGTTCCGTACACATCCTAACAAATTATTCATTTATATAACAAATTATACATGGTACAACTAGCGTCATATAAGTATGTGTGTGCAAGTTTCAGAAACGTTTTAAGGATGGGTTAGTCACAATTTTTTTATTTATGGTCTCAAATTAATTAATTTTAGTTTGTCATACACACGTAACCCGCAAAATTGTCACCCTATATAGGGATATTTTTATTTGCACATCAAAAATACTATTTTGCACACTAAATATTGCCGTCAAAAATCCTTCAGCGCAGAAGAGAGCCGGTAGGTTAGGTTAGAAGGTTATGTATGGAGAATTGCGGAACGTATTTTTTATGACAACCGAGAAATCCTATAGGAGCACAGTTAGTATTTTGGTATGCAATTCAGTATTTTTTGTGATTTGCAGTTAGTATTTTTGATAGAACACCTTAGTAATATTTTTAGTATTTTCTGTTTTGCGTTGAAATACAATCCTTATATAACCCTTTGCATACCTTTAAGTATAGTCCTACAGCAGTGTTTCTTAACCTGTGGTCCGTGGACCCCTGGGGGTCCCCGAGCATATGTATGGGGGTCCGCAGCCTAATCTATGGACTGAGACATTTACTGCTTTTCTCAACGACATTACTCTGTGAAAAGGCATACTCTGCTCTTTTGTATACTAAAAACAAATACAGAAATAGTTTAAAAGTGGAATCCGATTTGAGACTACAACACGGTAGTAATATAAATTTAAATATCACTAATTTAGTTGCAAAAAAGCAGCACCAACCTTCTCATTAACGTATTTTATATGAAAAAGTATATATTTTTTGTAATTTGTAGAACTAAAATAAATGGTCCGAAATTTATTGCCGCTTTTTTATTAAGGGGGTCCTTAAAATTGTGCTTGATTTCCTAAGCGGTCCGTGAACAAAAAAGGTTAAGAAACGCTGTCCTACAGAATACTTTAAAGCGAACTTTAACGAAAATACGAATTATGAATACATGTGCTGAGATCAAAGAAACCAATCTGGATGGCAAGGATAACATAAATCCAAGGCTTTGTGCAAGGGAATAGAATATCTTTACTCCTTAGTCAATATATTTATCAGGAGTGCAAAGTCGACAGTTCTGCGCCCCGCACCGGAGATTCCTTCTCGGCTGCATACGTCGTAAAGTTACCATGAAGCATGCGAGGGAGCTGCTTCGGGGATAGGCGAAGGTATCTACAGCATTTCTGCCATCCCATTCCATTTGCGGAGCGTATAATTGTGGCCTACCATAAAACTTCAATATATGGATTAAATAAATAAACCTTTTATTTTCCCGATTTATAAACCCTTACCTTGGTAGGTATTCTAAAATGTCTTCGTTAATGTGTTACTTGAATATTATTTAGCTGTCTTTATGAATGCACCTACAAGTGTCAATGTCATTCAGTTACCCGAATAAAAATTTATTTCATTCCCTTTCCATCTGTGCTCGAAGCCAATGTGTTTTATTAGGTCATTAACTATGAAATTATCGTTTTGTCTGGAGAATTTAAAGAAAACTCAATTGTCAGTACAAACATTTTTGCATTTTTTTAGGAACGACAAATCCAAGTTTGTGAAAAAAAATTGTTTATGCATGAAACAACATCATGGAATTAGTATTAGTACATACTAATTCCATGGAAAACATAATTTTTTTTTCAGCTGTCAAAATATATAACGAATTAAAATCATGAAATTTAGGGCGAACTGTCTTTGAAGTCTTTAATTTTTGTAATCAGGCTGCAAATTAAAACAGAATTTAATACGTAGATATAAAATATGGAAAGCAACTTTTAAACAAAAAACAAATGATGGAATATATACGGAATATAGGTATTCCATCAATAGCTATGGAATTACAGGCATTATGAACGCATGAATCTGTAATAAAGTTTCGGCAATCGCATTATTAAATTTATATTTAACGTTATCAAATATTAAAATCAGTAAATGCTCTATTATATGTATTATTTATTAAAATTTAATAGTATTAATTGTAACAATAAATTTTCATCTAGTGCACAATAAATAACACTAAATAGAACAATAAATAACATGAACAAACACAAATAGTTACTACAAAAATCCCTTGATAATGCTCAACAGCGAAACCGGTTGGGCATCGGCGTCGCGGGCGCGTTCTCGTCGTTTTTCGGCTTGCTAGATATTCCCGGCTTCCGCAACGCTGCGAATAATTTTATAGACTAAAGTCTCACAATTACTCACTGAACGAATATATGCAGATGTTAGCGTGTAAAGTATTATAGCAGGTATGTGGCTGCCCGCGATCCCACCCGCGTTTATACACCTCTGCTACGTTTGCGGCTTGGGCGTTATTTTACTAACACCCCATATAGCCTGTATGTTGAACAGCATCACTACCATGATAATAAAAAAAAACCGCATCCAAATCCGTGTAGTGGTTTCGGAGACGTGCGTGAAAGAACAGACAGACTATTCTTTCTATTACTTTTCTTTAGTCACCCCCTTTCTATTTTAAATTAGTTTTCCTCAATGTACAGACACACTCTTTTATTATATGTATTGATTGATAATCTAAGATACTGATTTTAATTTTGCTTAATTACATAAATATGGACAGGATGCGCCCTACATCGTATTTCTAAATCAGCGTTTTTTTCTCTATCTATAACCTGATAGGACAGGATCATCCCTATAACAAGATCAGCCTGCGGTAATTCAATTGGCTGATTTTTTCGACGTGTTTGCACGGGCTAATTTCAACTTCTAGCAATTTAATAGGCGGTTTGCTTGTAGAAGGAAACGTAGTGCATATATTCGAACCGTAACTTGCAACGTGCGCAGTGCACTGGGATTACATAACGTACAGTAATCTTAAATAATATATGCAACCGGGGGGATTTGCTTTCTACGAGTGTACAGCGGAAGATATAGAAACATATTTTTATTGTCTTTCTGCCTTTGCATTGCAGACGCCCGTAATTAGAAGTTAGCTAGCTTCATCGCAACTAAAGTTTAATTAACTGACGGCTACATGATTATATGCGAACGTCAGCATCACAGGCTACATATTGGTTGTTCTTATCTCAGAGTATTGAGATTGTTTTTTGCTCAGAACTTTCCTTATTCTAAGGTTTTTTTTTTCGTTTTTTTTTTGTTTGTTTCATTTTCCCACTAAGTGGAAAGGCAAAGGGATCTTAGCCCATACAGCCATGTCTGACGTTATAGTTATTTGCTGTTTATATGCACTATCTTCTTCTGTTGAGGATCATCTGAAAGGTCTGTCCTGTCTAAGTCACTGTCCTGTCGTTACCACTATAATGATAGCCTTTTAACGCAAATACAACAGGTTTAGAAAAAACACACGAATAGGCACAGCCCACACTTTTGTTCTATTGAACAACACACTACACAGGTTACGGCGATTTTAATTCACATTATTCTATCACTATTGTTGATCAACATTTATATTGCACATTGGATAGCATGATTTAATATACGTTTGTGTTTTAGGTTGGTGATCTAGCACTAACCTGTTAGAATTTCTTGTATTTTTTGGATAAACATCTGTAGCTATTTTGAATAGATGAAGGTGTTGTCTTACAAATAAAGCCAGTTCAAAAATATACAAGCACGGAAAAGTTAAAATTCTTAGTTTCGTAAATAATGGTTTGCATGATTCATCTTGAGGGATGCCACAAATCGAACAAATCGAAATACCAAAACCATTCGTAAATCATAAATATTATTAAGGTAGTGTGTATTTATTCCGATTGCATTACAGAATATCTAGGTTCCCAAATATATATTAAATAAGAATACTGATTTAAACATGAAATATGAGAAATATAAGCTATGTATGGAAATTTTAAATTGCTTATATGTCGTCTTTAAATCAGTGTCCTTTCAAAATATACATTTGGGAACCTAGATATTCTGTAATCCAATCGGAATAAACACACACTATCTAAGAATATTTATGATTTACAAATGGTTTTGGTATTTCGTTTGTATGAACTAGGCATGCTCCGCTGGCCTCTTCAGCTGATAGGAAAACATAATTTCTGCCATTTTATCTTTCTACACTCCTTTCTATCTTTGTCGAAAACAATCTCTATGCATTCCAGGACAAGGGTAAAATTTACCCTCATATTTAATATGATACATGTTTTCTTGACAGCAGTATTGTTTATGGTATAAGGAACTACGGTGAAATTAAATATCAAAACAAGCAAGCCGCTTTGCAGTGATAATTGGGCCCAAAATAAGCTATTTTACTAAAAGCAGCAAAAGTTTCATCCCTCAGAATAATGTCAGAATCAGATGGTGCATCGGTCAAAGAATAAGGTACCTATTGTTCTGAGGTACCGGCAATCAAATTATGTCAAACAGACTTTCAAAGTCTGTGATTATGTCACATAGTTGACAAGTTTACAATTCTATAACTTATGTGGAAAGCGCTGGCTGTTAGACTTCGTGTTCCCACTTACTCTGTGGCCAGAGTTCAAATGTGTTCTATGTTACGGTTAGGGAATGCAATCTCGGTATACCGAGATCTCGACATACCGAGATCTCGACATACCAAGATCTCGCACATATATTGCAAGATCAATCACGCATCGTTATCAGTGCGAGATCTCGCAAGATTTGCGAGATCAAGCGGCAGCGCATAATACAGATGCAGGGCATTGACGACACTTGAATTACAAAAAAAAAAAGATAAAGCTTTATATTTGCTGGGTTGAGAAGACAATAACTGCATTTTGAATCATAAAATCATTAATATCATTTTATTGAAATTGATGGCAAGATAAAAAAAACCTTGTCTAGTAAAAAGTGAAAACACACGCTATCTTTAAATAAAATCATATACTTTTTTATATTCTACTGTTCACACAAAACAAATTTTACAAAGAAACATAACAAAGCAAATGAAAAAAAAACCACATGCCCATACAACATTTACAGTTGGTTTTTAAAGCTGTTATGGAAAGGAGAACTTATTTTTTCATTTGCGCTGGTATGTTTCTTTGGGAAAGTTTTTCAGTATGATCAGTAGAATAATATAATTAAATATTATAAGTATGTTTAAATACATCCCTTTAATTGGATTTATATCTTGTTTTATTTTTTTTTATAAACCAGTAGTTGAAACAATATTTTTTCGAAAGAACTTTTATTAGTGCAAGATCTCGCTAATACCGAGATCTTGCGAGATTGCTTTTTTATAATCTTGCAAATACCGAGATTGACATTTAGGTGCAAGATTGCATTCCCTAGTTACGGTGTATTTTTGGATTAATAAAAGATTATTAATCCATATTTATATTTTCATATTTTTACTATTTTGTTCGTATAAAGCCACTAAAATTTCACTGTGTATTGTACATTATATGTATACATTCGTTATTATTTTCTATTATAAATGTACACAAATAAGACTCAGTAATATAATTAAACTTAGTAAGGTTTATTAAGTTTTACTTTTCTATATTCTAATTGATTTTTTATTCTCATTGTCATCCTTTAAATATTATTTTTCATCCTGTCATTAGTCATTAGAATATGAACTGATGCCGGGCCCAGTGGGGCCCGAAATATATCTTGATTTACTAAGTTTATTTATATTACTGTGTCTTATTTGTGTACATCAATAATAATAATAATAAAGGCGTAGGGATGTGACGACCCCATCGCCCTCTGGTATGTCCAGTACGTCCAGTGCAATCAGTCACCGCAGGGCGGCTTGTGGCGAGCCGATGGTGAGTGGCGACACCACGGACCCTACCTCCAGGGGACACTAGCACACATGCGCTTACACACACACATACACACAGAAACACACCCCCTACCTCTGCGCTTGCCTTAACCAGCCGGCCAGAGTGGAGATGCAAGAGCGGAACCTATGCTCCAGGTTGGAAGTGTAAAATGTCATAACGCCGGGGGCACTTGACTGTTAGAAGGATCTTGCGCCCCGCAGACTCACCTCTCGACAACCTTAGCTGCTTACATAGTGTTGCCCCCTGGCCGCCCCATGGTGGCTAGATAGGGGGCCCACAACGGCTATCCTGGTGGATAGTTATTAAGCAGCAAGTCACCATCTGCCATATTTAAATTTGTGAGAGATTTTCGAGGCAGATGTCCGTTATCTCACTCCATAGCCCTGTTATCCGGCCCATTTAGCATCCCATCCTCATAGCCCACTCCAAGTCGCTTCCTTCCTGGCAATAGTTTGGCAACTGTGGGGGACTGTCCGTTAGTGCATCACAATGATACATTGAGGGAGAGGCCCCCATGGATGCAGCCATCTCACATCTAGATTAAATGGTACCAAAGGCCTCTTCAATGTTGGCTTCGGCCCCATGAATGCCTTTCAAATGACCGGGTCCCTATGGGCCCGTGACTGAAAAGTGTACCCACATAATAATAATAATAAAAACATAAAAGCAAAACTATAAAAGTCCATACAAATTTATTTAATGTATAATATTCATTCACGTATGAAAGTTCACTCACAGATAAGACCGTCTCACTGCGTCTCTCCGACCGAATAATCAATTCCGTTGTTTATACAAAGAAATTGGCGAATCAGATGCTGATATTTGAACGTAGATTTGCGCAATTTACCTTTTTAAATCTAGATTTGTCTTCAATTTGTCTAAGAAAACTAACGTAAGATGTAATAGAACAAATTTTATGATTGAATTATACAGAGAAACCCGTTTATTTGCTAAGCTCATTATGTATTCGTAGTATATTCTCGTGTAGGTAAAGAAGCGTGATACTGAATGTTAAGGTGGTTCTTGTCATAGTTTGGCAACCATTCTACAAAAGTTTTCTTAGAGAGCTAGAAAATGATTCCCTTGATTAAACTTTTTACCTCCTTAATTTCCCACAATCTATTCAACTTACCCGTATAATATTTTGTTACAAAGTGAGGTGTGGGTTTTTAATAAAATCACACTTCCTATAATAATGATGACAAATGACAATTTAATGATATAATGGAAATTAAAACAAACTGAACAGAAATTAACGATAATAATTAAACACTTCTACTATATACAAATCTGACCGAAGGTGGCTAAGGAGAAGCTGCAGTGGTGGCTGGTGGAGCCGGGATTCTACTTTTTTTGTTGGATATCCTTTCAAACAACGCAGTCGAGATTAATGTCGAATGGCTTGTAGAAGTGTGTTGATCGCAAGGGCTTCTAATTTCCAATGTACTGAGTGAGCCGGTAGCACAGATTGCTACGCTAAGGGCTGCTTTTCTCTCCGATTCATCTTCCTAACCTTTTATAGGATGGATTAGGATCCATCTGACATCCGTCAACTCTCCATATTCAGCCCATGCTCGATGTTCCCAGGCTAGCAGCAAGAAGGTTTCTTATCCTAGTACAAAATTGGTTTCATTACAATTTATAATAAGAACATATTTGCTTAATAGCTATGACAATATAAAATTTAGAGTGGAATCAGGAAAAATAGGTTGTAGGGTGTTCATGGAACTATTGCATGACACAACGTTAAAGACTTCATTTCTTACCACAAATCCATGGTAGTGTCTGTGCGATGCGACGGTCGCGAAACGGCCAAGCCATACTTTTTGACCAAGATTTGTGGACTTAGGCCTTTTAGGGGCTTAACTCTACATCAGATCAGATAATTTTCAGCAGTGAAAGCGTTATGAGCTTGTCAATCTGGCAGCCTACTTTACATGAAATGCTTTGGTGAGATCAACCAAGACTCCACTTAAAAGTCGAAATTATACGGAGCTGACGAGCTCACACGCGCTCTGTGGAATTCATCGGTAACGGTGTCATAATTTGTGGGAAACAATGGACTTTATAATTGTGTTTATGCCACGCACGTGCCACGCGATTTAGACACGTGGGTCAAAACTAATTTCATAATTCATTTTTACATCCTAGTTAGTGTACAGGTGCATGCTTGAGCGTGGCAGTAAACAAGTTGAATTAGGTGTACTAAATATTTTAATCTCTACGTGATAACTATACATACTTTTAGTTTATTTAACACTTTCCTTTTCCCGTGGTTTTTTCCTTCCCCTTGGATATAGTCAAAAACCACATCAAAGCCGTCTAGTGGTTCTCTAATTGTAAGCATTCATCCAGTTAGCCTACGTTGCATTTTACGCCATACCTACATATATCCATAAACTCTATAATATGTTAAGTACTAGCTTTTGCTTTTTATCAATTATCGACAGTTTTCGACTAGGCAGTCGTTTTATCAACATCCTTTAGCCTATATGTTGACCAGGGTCTCACTACAATGATAATAAATACAACCAAATCCTTCGAGTTGTTTTCGAGTTAAAACGGAACAAATATATTATTACAGACAGACAGACACAAAAATTGTAAAAAAATAAGTATTGGCCTTTAATTAAAAATTTCGCAAAAATTTTTTCAAAATTTAAAATCCAGACACGGCTTTTGTAGTACTTTATTATTAGTATAGATATTTATATAGTATAAATAGAGATAAAAGTTGACATAACTATGTAAACATATACGTCTGATTGATAACACATTACGTTGAACGGGATCAGCAAAATGAACTTCGTGCAAGATACGAGAATTACATATCATATACCTATTTACGAGTAAACATTTGCTATAAGTATATTAAGGCGCCACTTTCCAGCGTCATCCGAATACGGTATGTTTAAAAATTATGAAAAAGATATATATTGTTAGTTAAACTATAAAGAACAACTTTATTTAAGGAACTTATTCTCGCGTATAAGAAACAGCATGAAAATATTTGATCAAAGTTGAGCTGTTTTAGACTAAATTGGTTATTTCTTTGAAACCACTAATGATATTTGTATGGTTCTTGCACTAAAAAACACGGAAAATATTGCTTAGAAAAATCATTTATGGAATTTTGTTTTCGTTCATCGCGTCCATGTGAAAAGTATTATTATTTTGCGGTAATGATGATTGGCGATTAAACAGTATGTCACGCTCCTCGCACTTGTGATTCAACTAAGTCGCGTCGCGCGCTATTAAACATTGGCTACGGGCGCAGTAGTCGGTATAGTGTTATTATAATATAATGTAGTATACGTTATAATAAATATGAACATATACTGAGGAAATAGCCTCAGTTTCACTTGGATCCTGCTCTATGTAGTTTCTGTCAATATTTGTACCGACACAGGTCGACTCAAGGTCATTGGTCGCTACCTGTCCCTTAACGAAGATAGTAGTCTTATTTTACTTTATTATAGTAGGGGTGGGGATATTATAACATAACTCTATTCCTAATATAAAATTGTATAATAGAGTTTATGCTATAGAGTTTACTCAAACAAGGATTTAAGAGGCTGCAATCGGATCTCAATTTTCTTAAAACTCATGTCAAGGATGTTGGTATGTAAATAATAAATCTTTATCTTGGGACGTCCACCATATTGGATTTATAATGACATCACTTACCTAATCAAATTTTTCTCGTCAAATCCTATTTTTTTTAACAACCACGTCATGGAGGTTGGTATATAAATAATAAAACATCATCTTTGGGGCGTCTACCATATTGTATTTAGAATGTTGTAACATAGCTTATCGTATTCTCTTCGTTAAATACTTTTTTATTATTCATGTCAAAGGGGTTGGTATGGAAATAATAAATGGCGATTTTTGGGAGTCCACCATATTGGATTTAAAAAGACGCGTCTCTTAGTTTATCGTGTCGTCCTTGTCAGACCCAATTATTTTGATACCCGTGTCAAGGGGGTTGGTAAAGAAATAATAAATCACTCACAATAAATATTGGATATAGAATGACGTCACTTAGCTTATTGATTTGTCATTGTCAAATCATATTTATTTGATACCCATGTCAAGGGGGTTGGTACGAGAATAATGAATCGTCATCTTGTCGCATCCGCCATATTGGATTTAGAATGACATCACTCACCAAGCTGGAAAAAACTTAGGGCCCTATTAGGAAATAAACTTATGCAGAAAGTCACCAATATTTGCATTCCAAATAAAATATCTCGAGTTAATGTTACACTTAGTGCTAGAAAATTCATAATTTGTGAATTCCCTTATTCAGAATTACTTACAGGGTCACAAAAAAGTAATTTATATCGTTTGAATACGTGCATGCACAATTTCTCAGTTGGTCACAGTGACAAAGTACAATACTTTGATACGAATATCAACATTCGTGATTTTGTTTTAACAGAAGATAATTTGTACTTTGCAAATTATTATAAAAAACAATTAGCTACTAAGTTAGCATGCATTTTAGCCTGTAGTGAATCTGTTACAATGTGCGTAACAGAAAACTTTCCAATACCAATCATAATTGATAGTATTGGTAATGTTAATTATTTTCAAAATTTTGTCTCCATTTACACGGTCAGTACGAACTAACAAATTTGTATAAAAATATTTTTAGAATTAAAGACAACGGGAGAGCCGCCTGTATTAAAGCCAGTACATCAAAACATACAAGGCGGCTTTATCGGCAAAATACTTTCAATTCAGTTGTTCTTTGAGGAATCAAAAACCGATATTTATATCAACACAATATGCAGCTTAATGTTAATAATTTTAGTGTTCTTAGCTGCTACAAAAGATTAACGATACAAAAAGGTGGTTCCATGATTCTTGTAAAAAATAATATAAAAGCAAAGGAAAGAAAAGACATTGTAAAACTTTCTGTAGAACATCAAGTAGAATTAGCTTTCATAGAAATTACTACATATATTATTTTTTGTGTTTACCGACCCACGGGACAAGATAGATTCAAATCGTTTGTATATTTCCCCATATTATTATTTATTATATAAAACTATTACCAATAGACATAGATTATTTAATTATATTACATTAAAACTGACATGTAATAAGTGTATCTGATATACCTACATTATGTAAATAAATATATTTCATTTCATTTCATAGCTTATCTATCATGCATTGTCATTGTAATAGTTTAGTTTTGTATTAGCTTCTATAAATTTAATTGTAGCTAAGTTATATTAAGTTATAATAATAAACATAAATAAATAATTGTTTATTTAAAAATGTTAATGTTCCTAGAGAAAGAGCGGGGTTCCTGTACTTCAGTTCCTGTAACTACCACGGGGCCCTGACGTTTACACTGTTAATGTTAAAATTTTAAATGAATAAATGACTGCAAAAAAAAAAGCAAAATATTTTTTTATTTACTTTTATCCAAACCTCCTTTATGCAACCGTTTAAATTAAAACTATTTTGCAAGTTTGCAGGATCAGCTAGTCAAGCATAGCAAACAATATTGAGCTCGACAGCGCATGATACAATGCTCTCTCTCACTCTGAGAGTAAGACTGTTATAGCGATACGGTTTGCTATGCTACACCCTCAGAACACCTCCGTTATTAACTTATTGAATTATTACCAAGCCCAAACTATCAATTAACAAACGACAAAAATTAATGTACATAAAGCTACATAAATTTTCTCTTTTTATCTCTAATACATACTCAAACTCTTACCCCCGGTTTCTGAAAGGCCAATTAAAGTTAACAGTAGATTAAAAAAACTTTAACCGCAAATAACGGTGAAAATAAAGCATATATGAAGTCTGAATAGTGATGAATCAATAATTAACTTAGTTAATTTTTGATTTCAATGTAAAATTCCCACTTTTTCTGGCTTAATCCGCGGATAATTATTTTTTATTCTACTGTTAACATTGATTGGCCTTTCAGAAACCGGGGGTTAGTTTATTATCCATTAAACAATAATTCTCCAACGGTTCATCTCGTCGGCATAATTTACACAATTCAGTTAATATCTTTCAACTGAACTGCCTAAACTACAATTGGGATGGGACAATCTAATTACAGCGGGAAATAATCATGTTTCCCAGTTTAGGTCAGATAGTTCGCTCTGAGCGCACTAAATTCATATTGTATCAGTAGCTTAGATAACAAACCAGGCGGGAGATAGACGTAATTGACTTGCATGAGACAGCCATTGTGATTTCTGCTCGGAACAAACTAATCTAATTATTGCAACCTTCTATTACCATACAGAAACCGGGAATTCTTTCTTCTTCATCAGAAATACTATTCAAGTCTATAATTTGACTGTTTAAAAGCGGAACATTCTTTGTTGAGGTTTGCAAAAACGAACGCGATTCAGGTCAATTTTCTTTCTCAATATTGTATCCAATTCAACGTACCTACCTATACTATGCAGCGTTGAGCCCGTGCCAACTGTGCGGATATTATTGGGCACGACTCTACATATTCAGTGTGATTTTTCAAATGACCGCGATAACCACAACACTAAAACGCGAATGACTGATAATGGTATCAAAAAAGTGACAAAATCATTGAGAGTAATCGAGTAGACAAACGTATCCAGTGTTGTCAGGGAGAGAGTGAGAGACTCCCCGAGCATGAGGCAGACGACTGCCTCCTGTTAAGCGCTGATAAGATATGGTTTAGCAAGATAAACGATTAGGAAATAGATTAAACTATATAGATAACGATTCTATTTAAAAAAAACCGGCCAACTACGAGTCGGACTCGCGCACAAA
Source organism: Ypsolopha sequella (assembly GCA_934047225.1). Lineage (NCBI taxonomy): Eukaryota > Metazoa > Arthropoda > Insecta > Lepidoptera > Ypsolophidae > Ypsolopha > Ypsolopha sequella. The sequence goes on from OW203992.1 coordinate 14,411,074, forward strand.
GGGTTTCGTACCATAATATGGAAACGGAAGCCTAAAAACATTATGGTAAATAATTCCACTTACAGTTCCATAATTCCACCAACCTAACGTGACACTTAAATTACGATCTATTAAACTCTATCGGTGTTACTACAAAACTTTAGACAGCGTTTAAATCTGTTGCTGTCACTCTTTTACAATATGAAAGAAAAGGTGACAACAACATATTTAAACACTGTCTAAAGTTAAACATCGTTTTGTGGTAATACGGTATGTTTCTGAAGGGTCTAATTAAGTCGGTCAATAATAACTTCCTAAATATTTAAATATTTGTAATTTTCAGATTATTTTAATGTGTGTGCTATAAGACCTACATGTAAATGAAATTTCAAGTTTTTAAGTCAACTGAAAGTGCATTATAGGTTTAAATTCCCTTGCAAGTGTCAAAAATGAAATTGAAGTACCTTTTTTCGCGTCGAGTTAGAAGCTCGATTTTTTTACAGCACTGTGGGAGTTTCAACCTCAGAACATTTAAATTTAAATTAACATAACATTTAAATTAAATGTTCTGTGGTTTCAACTCGATATCTCATACGGGGCCCGAGCAAAAGGTTCTTGACAGACAGACGGACAATAAAATGATCCTATAAAGGTTCCGTTTTTTAATTTTGAGGTACGGAACCCTAAAAAGCGAGTAATTAAATTATGTTTGGATTTGGCTTTGAATTACCGAAGGTATTATTTTATCAATTTTTTCATAACATAGCGCAGTCCGTATATTTAGCCGTTTCTAAAAATCTATTTCTCTTCCTATCACTTCAATGCTCTGAGTCACAATTGAGAGGCACGCTAGCTGGCGAAATAGGCCAAGGTTTGACTATTCCAATGACATTAGAACTTGAACGACAAAAGTGGAGCGCGCACGGTGACGAAAACCACTTATCCTTGAAGGAGTTTTTACGGGTAACAGGCTGACCGCAGCTTTATGGACATAATAGTCCTTCGACTATCGAGTAATATAATAATGGTATTGTGTCAGCTATTGAGCAAGTGGGAGGCGCCCTCGCGTAATCGATTGAGCGCTGAATCCCGATATGTTTGAGAAGTGTGTGGCGACTGATGTATCCAATCTCATACGCTTGATTGCTTCGTGCGCTACAATGATTTATGTGTTTTGGAAACGTATTTATTTACACCAGGAACACGAGACAAAAATACTACCTATTATGAAACTCCGAGACTAAGGATGTGATATTCTTGAATAATAAGACGCTTCATTTGAAAACGCGCAAAAAATTTTAAAATCTTCCGTCGTAGGATATTTTTCTTATATTCCTGCGGAGCTTGCAAATTGCGAAAAAGAGTCAGTCCTTCGTTTTTTGACGGAATTAAAAATACTATGTAATGCCTATCTGCTCCAAATTTGTGTTCACAGTTTCACATCCAGAGATTTTGTTCGTTTAGTTTAGTTTATATTATTATTTTTACTAAGAACGTGATATATTTTTTGATTGTTATTTGTATATTAGTATTGCAATTTTATAATTTTTATTCTGTGTTAGACTTTAAGTTCATACCTAGTATATAAGAATAATTTCAAATGCAATTTTTATTGTGAATGAATTAAATAAATGAAATGAAATCCATATAATAATATCGCCGTGTGTACTAATTAAAAAGTAAACCAATACCTTAGCAAATAATAGTTTGTATTAATTGCCTTAGAAACTTTGCTCTTTGACTGGGGAAGACAAACACCTGTGGTAATTTAAGTATGCGAGAAGCTAACAGGTTAGATATTACATATAGATAGAATAACGATCCTTCAGTATCTTAGACAACAGTAAACTATCTGTGTGTACAATTATAACTTACTGCAGCACTCTGCTTGCACACAAGTAAATAACATTCAGGATTGAGCCACTCTAACTCTACACTTTACAGGTATCTATGTAGATCAACTCTGCCTAAAGGCTTATCATGTGTTGTGTTGTGACATAATTCGTAAACCGAGTAAAACAGGGCATTAATTTAACACGAGAGCGATTAACGAACCCTTTTTACAGTTATTTAAAGCATTAATTCCACACCGCTACAATTTCACAATCGTTATGATGTCGATGGCCTGTTGAGTATTCTACGCGGCCGAGGCGAGACCGTTGCAATTTATATTATCACTATAAATTGACAGAATGTCCGGCGTGTAGAGAGTTTCTGAGTGGAACCGCACAGCATTGAGACGCTTTGCCCTCGAACATTGGTTTGAGGAGTATAAAGGTTGATGTGCTCTGTGGGTGCCATCACGCCACGCACACGGCCCGCTGAGCTGATAACACGTGTTCGTCAATCGAGCGCGTCTATTTCGAATCTCGAAGCGCCGGCGTTCAACAGTCAACGACACCCGTTAACGCACACTGTGCAAACGATACAAAGGATTTAGCAAAAAAAAAAAAACTGTCAGCGCGTCTTCTGATGGCATCTGATTACCAAATTGTTATAATTTAAGGTTTGGCCAAAAAATATAAAATATGTATGTCGTAATAGTATTTTATGCAACTGTGACATAATGAGGGCCATTAGGACACCAACTTGTGTTTGAAACGAAGCGAAGCTGGGTTTCAAAATAGGCTGCATGATATGTGTGTCCCAATAGCTATGATATTATAATAAATTATTATAAGTTACATTATAAATTATTAAACATTATTTTATTCGTTTCGACTAACAATTTCATGAAAAATAAGTATGGGATTTAAAATAAGTATGGGATTTTATTTTTTTATTTGGTCAATCATTCTTAGGCATGGATCATAGCGTCCAGCCTAATTGTCGGTAATTTACGGACTAACTCATTATGACACCTTTGGTGGGAGTATTGGAGGAAGCATGGCAGTACTACTCTTTGCAGCCCAAAGCTGAAGAAATACCGATTGGTTTTCTAAGCAGTGTAACAAATAATTTGGCCAATCACAGCACAGAAATGCAGCGTTACAATATATTATTGTTACATCGGCTTTTGCGATACTGACAAACAACTTGTAAAATCGTTTTTATTGTTGTAATTGGTTTATGAAGTAGAAGAGTAAATCATGTATACAAGGTGACTTTTTGATCATCGTCCAAATTCATACTGGTGGCTTGGTAAGTGATCAGTATCATGCATCAATAGAAACTTTGGTGAAATTCGTAAAATTTAATTTCGACTCCCCATAGTGATTCACTCGGGACTGGAACTGAATTTATATGGGAAGCCGAAATTTCATTATACGAATTTCACAAAAATTGTTACTGATCCAAGATACTGATCACTTATCAAGCCTCCAGTATGAATTTGGACGATGATCAAAAAGTCACCTCGTATATTGCAGATTTTTTTTAATTTTCCTTTAACTATGTCTTATATTCGTATTTTGTTTTGATTATATGTATATTTAACCAACCTATATAAAAAAATACACTGTACTTCATTCCAGATAGGACTAGAACGAAAAGAGAACTGATGAAAATTAAAATAATGAGTAGATTCCATTTTACTTCCTTTATCTTAATTTTTCTAATGATATTTGGAATTGATTTATTTAAAATGGTATTCTAATTAGTTAGTTAACATAATTACTAATGATGTTCTCTAATTAAATGTTTTAGTAGCAACAAATACCTACACACCACTATTAATCACTAAGTAAATCGCACATTTGCATGTTCATTTGTCAGTGTACAAATGTGATGGACAATACTGAATATAAATGTGGTGATAAAGCTATCAGTATTTTTGTCGGGAGATGCTGTATCGAGCGCACAGTGTGGCGTCGCGATCGCGTCGTAGTAGATACTTACGCGTGTTCGCCGCTTGGCCGTCAGCTAGTGCTTGTTTGCGCATCGCCGCGTCGCTCGCTATACGTTGATGCTTCTTAGCCGGATTACATTGTTTTATCGGAATTATTCGGAATACATAAAAAAATAGCAGCAGAAGATTTTTTTGTAAGTATCGAAATATTCACTACCTATCATAAATTAATTTGACACTCGAACAAAATACGTAATCTCAAATGGCATTGAGCCACTTATGCGTTAATAAATATTCAAATTTAGCTGTGTGTTTGCCTAAAGTAAGCAACTATGTACTCAGGTTTTTGTTGTTCGTTATTCATGAACTTCAAATCCGGTATTTTTCACGGCAAACTAGTAACATAACACTGGTTTTTCTCATCTTAATGCTTGGCTCAGGTGACTGTCAAGCTGGGTAAAATATTGTTATGAGTGAAAGTGATATTTTATTTTCTTGGGCAGCAAAAATGCGGCTTCTCAACGAAAGTCCCAGACTGCGCCGTGTGGTGATTTATGTTTAATTACGGTGCCCTTCACAATGTTTTTTCGTAATTTAAAAGTGATTTGAGAACTTCTTGACAGGACCCTGAAGAGACTTTTTGAAAACTTGAAGGAAATAAACGCTCTTATTTTCGGTTGAAATCGTAAACCTGAAAGATTTATAAGTCGGCGGTTTAGCCTTCGGGTTGGCTCCTTATACTTTATAAAACTTAAATAATATAATAACGAACGAACGTGCTTTTAACTTCAACATTTATAATTATTTTAAGGGAAAGTTTCGTTAAATTACAGAAGTTGATACTGTGATTGTCGGCACCTGGTGTACCATATCGAACATCAATGTTGAAAATAACACGCTTGTAGAAGACACACTGTTCCACAAATATTATTGTAGAAGACACACTGTTCCACAAATATTCTTGTAGAAGACACACTGTTCCACAAATATTCCTGTAGAAGACACACTGTTCCACAAATATTCTTGTAGAAGACACACTGTTCCACAAATATTCCTGTAGAAGACAGACTGTTCCACAAATATTCTTGTAGAAGACACACTGTTCCACAAATATTCCTGTAGAAGACACACTGTTCCACAAATATTCTTGTAGAAGACACACTGTTCCACAAATATTCTTGTAGAAGACACACTGTTCCACAAGTATTCTTGTAGAAGACACACTGTTCTACAAATATATAAATGTGTTTATTCTGTCGATTGAATTCGCTAACACTCACTATGAAGGACAAATACACAATTTGTTTACACGTAATGAAGGTAAATTGAATATATTAAATTATTCCACAAATATTCCACAATAATAGTATGCAATCCAACCATTAGTAAAATTTAAGGTATTACAATAATAATTATATTGACAATAAAATAAAAAATAAAATCGAATTGAGAATCTCCTCCTATTTCGAAGTCGGTTCAAAACACAATTTTGTTTATCGCACACTAGAAAACTAAATTATAGCGCAGATAATATTATACGAGTAGTAACTATTTCAAACGTTTTTACCGAATAGTGAATGATATGTTACATCTATATCTATAAATCCTATTTATTGACGGCTAAAACTATGTTCAATATATGCATTCAATTGTACGGGGTTGGGACCCACCCTTGGGTATTTCCTTTTTAGGGTTCCGTACCCAAAGGGTAACCAACGGGACCCCATTACTAAGACTTCGCTGTCCGTCTGTCTGTCCGTCTGTCACCAGGCTGTATCTCATGAACCGTGATAGTTAGACAGTTGAAATTTTCACAGATGATGTATTTCTGTTGCCGCTATAACAACAAATAATAAAAAACTGAATAAAATAAATATTTAAGGGGGCTCCCATACAACAGACATGTTTTTTTTGCCGTTTTTATAGATAATGTTACGGAACCCTTCGTGCGAGAGTCCGACTCACACTTGGCTACTTTATTTTTATTTTTAGCTTGTATTTTTTGGCTATAGTAACACTTATTGTGTGAAAATTTCAACTGGCTAACTATAACAGCTGAAGCCGCAGACCCGTGACAGACGGACGGACGGACGGTCGGACGGATGGAAAGACAGACAGCGGGGGCTTAGTAATAGGGTCCCGTTTGGCACACCTCGGGTACGGAACCCTAAAAATTATTTACGAGTTTCACAAAAAGGGTCATCGAACCTTGATACTGCGCACTTACCGAATCTTCAGTATGAATTTGACTGCATAAATTAAAGTAACCTTGTATAAGAAATATAGGTTAGTAAGGAGGGTAGGGAGGAGGGTAAAGAGTAAAGAGGGTAAGCGAGCGTAAAGCCCATTTTCAATAAATAAAAATAAAACGATCAAGCGCGAGTAGAACTCACACCCTGAGGGTTCTGTACCATTTACTCAAGTAAATAGACTTAAATAATGTACTTATAAAAAACACTGCAAAATTAAATCGATCGAGTATTCGGATGCATAACCCTAAATCTACATTACAAATCTGCGTTTTCAGTATTTTTTGTTTAAATATAGTATATGACTGATGACACATAATATACAGAAATTCTATTCCCTAAATAGTTTAGTTTTTGAGATAGACCCCGTAACGACGGCTCATCTTTCTTTATTTTTGAAGATAAAAAAATACTTGAATAATAAAAACCATTATTTCAAAATGAACTTAGTAACGGACACCCAGTGCATCAGTCAGGGGACATCTCTACATTGGATAGATGTTGTTTTGTATGTCCCCTGACTGCACTGGGTGTCGTTACCAAGTTAATTTTGAAATTATGGTAGTCGTGATTTTGTTTTTTTTTTAATTTAATACTTTTATACCCAGTGCCAATCCGCATAGATGATGGCATAAAGATTCCAATGACACCTCATTCATCAAAATTGGTGAAAGCGTTCAGAAGATATGATGAAATAAAGAAAAATACATACATGAACCCTGAAAACAATACAATGCTTTTTTTGGAGGGCAGTCGTGTAAAAAGAATAAAAATATTACTTTAAATACTAAGTACTCTAAATGAGTTTTAAATAATGACACCCCACATGCTTGGATAAGAAACTTCGTCTGAGAAACTATTTAAATTGAATTTTTAAGTTAATATTCGGTTTTGGGTCAACATTATACACAAATATCAAAATTTAAGGTCTCTATCTCGTTCCGTTTACGAGCTAGAGACCCGCGTGATATACGGATGGACGGACACGGACAGGTATAACACAATGCTGTTTGACCAGAGTTTTGAATACTTGCTTGGTAAGGATTGAGCTCGTCTTATTGAGAGGAAAGACATTCCATAGACGTATAGCTTCACAAGTAAATAAGTTAAACGAACGAAGATTTTCAGATGACCTCAGACAACGGTCATTTTTACAAAAAAAAACCGGCCCAATGTGATATTTATTAAATTTTAGGTAATGCTCTAATTCTGTCAGACATAAAAACTGCAAAATAGAGCTGGTTGAGTATTCGGGGACGTAACCCTAAAACTACATTATAAATTGGCGTTTTTATTGTTTCAATGCAGCATAATATTATATGCTACATAATATACAGAAATTTCATATTCCTAAATGCTTTGGCCTTAAAGATAGACCGCGTAATCATGTTCTAAAAATGGCAACTTTGATAGCCACCCATTTCTTTACTTTTTAAGATAAAATATGAAAAATCTATACTCTACTTAATGAGCTCTGGACAATGACATCCCACATGCTAGGGTAAGAAAAAATATTTTTTTAAGCTGTATTTGAGGCCCCCCTGAAAAATAATGTAATAACATTTAAATTCAAAATTCGGTTTTTGATCAACATTTTAACATAGGTTTCTATCTCGTTCCGTCTAAAAGCTAGAGACCCGTGACATATGGACTAACAGACGGACAGCGGAGTGACATTAATAGGGCTCCGATTTGCCCTTTGGGTGCGGAATCCTAAAAAGAAAATCGTTTTTTCAAATAAGAACGAGTGAAGTTTCGTAAACATCTTATTTCAGGATTACAGGCATTTGTCTCAGTCAATTATATTCATATATAAGAAATTAAATATCTTTCAATCCACCACACAAATCCTCCCACATGTACACAAACACCTTCTGCCTCTACCCCACCCACATGCACATCCTCACTTCAATCAAAAAGTTTAGTTTGTAAGACAGTAGTTTTTCCTTTTTTTATTTTTTATTTTAATATTGTCATTGTCATCTTGTAAATATTATTTGTTATCCTGTCACCATTATTACTCCAACTGATGCCGGGCCAAGTGGGGCCCGAAATATATCTTGGACTCTATTGTGATATCTTATAATAATTGTGTCTTATTTATATATATATTTACCTATATACAAATATTTCAAAAATAAAAAAAACAAGCTGATAAAAGCAATATAAATATATTTAAATTAAATATCGGATATAGACCTCAAAATTATAAAAAATATTTATAACGTTTCAATTTTAAGTTGACATTTCAAGTTATGGTGAATATTGAACTGTTTTTTAATAAGCCCTCTTTTGGTTTTAACTGTTTATCTCACTCTAATCAACTGTCGCGCACGGAAAACCTTAGTTAGGTACTTTGTAATTTTTTGCAAATTTGTACGTAGTGCAGAAAAACTAATAATCGTATCGGAATATTTCATTTTTTTTTTGTGTTATTAAGGTTCTGAAATATGTTTTGTCGTTGTTATGTCTCTAATTAAATCACAGTACTGAGAATGAAGCAATGCTAATCGAGAGTTTTTCTTTAAATTCCTGTTATTTTTGTAAACTATAAAACCACAATAAAATTTCGCAGCAATTTTTTAAAATTGTCTTATACTTTCAATTAAGTTCAATTCAAAATTTGTTTATGGCACACAAGAATAAAACGTATTACAAGTATATGTAATCTTACAGTTTAAACAAAAGGTGAGCTTATTTCTGAAAGAGATTTCTACCAGCAAACCCTTGGTAATAGATTCGATTAAACAAAAAGTGAGTATTTCATAAGTGTACACAAAGACAAAAAACTATTTAAAGCCCATGAGTTAAAAAAAAAACAATTAAATACTAGTTAGTTTACATAAATTAACTTTAATACATATCAAATGAAATAAATAAATAGTTATAAAAAATACACACTAAAAATAATAATAATAATAAATATTATTACAAAATAAAATTATTATGAATAGTATCATTATAAATACAAATACGAGTACTACTTAATATTAGTTAAACTAAATAATTATAAAAATACTCCTTAATTCTTTTGAAAATGCCAATAGTTGGACAATTACGAATTGTGAGTGTGAACGTGTGTTCAAATTGTGTGTACTTCGTTTTATAAAATAACAAATTGTATTTATCTTGTTTAGTTATTTTAATTTATTTACTATCGTCTAAAGTAAGAATGCCGAATCCTGTTTGCAAGGTCATATAACTTTTATAACAAAGTAAAGGATATTTTGCAATAAAGAAATTTAGATTTTGACTGCCCCAAAAACTTAAATTTTAGTTTTTCATAATTCTGAAAACGTTAAAAACAAATCTATTTCTACGTGTTGTGGTAGAGATTACATTTTGCGTATTTCATTAATAAATTAAATTAATAAAATATTTCATAACAGCCTTATTTATAGAAACCAGTGGAAATTTTGCGATGACAGTGTAGGTATAATATATTCACTGACAGATAATAAAGCAAATATTCAATTTAAATGTTCAGTTTTGATTCATTACAAAAAGGCGGGTTTAAACGACAGCTATACATGGGGATGGCATTAATTTATACAGTCAAATTCATATTGGAGGCTTGGTAAGTGGTTAGTATCACGAACCAATCAATGTTATTGCGAAATTTTGAAAAATTAAATATTGTCTTTCCTTTTTATTAGTAGATAATTATGTAAACAAGCATAATTTAATAACTTCTTGGTCTTTTATTCTAAGTTTATATACCTATATATATATATATATATATATATATATATATATATATATATATATATATATATAATACAATACAATACACTAAACAAACATTGTGAATATTGTGACAGATGCCGGGCCCAGGATGTAGGGCCCGAAATACCTATCCGCGTTTTTGTTTTGCGAGACTTAGCGGGGGAACTGTGGCCCCAGATATATTTAAAAAAACTTTCTCATTATAATAATTATTTTATTATAAATTTTTTATAGTATAATTATTTGTGACCCTTTGTAGTGAAAAGTAAAAAAAAATTGCATTTCCCATAAAGTGTCACCGAATCTTGACACGAATCTATCCCAAGTCTTCAGTATGAATTTGTCTTTATAAATTAATGTCACCTTATATAAAGATATAAGGTTATAGTGTACGAGTATATAACTAGTAGATAAGAGGCTCATATCGGACATTACTATGACCTTTCTTTTGGTTCCACAAGTCTCGTCCCGATAGGTGCTACGCTAGAGGTAGATAACACCAGTTATCAGAGTTATTTACTTACACTATCCACTTATTGTGAACAACAGTAATGTTTGAACTTCAAATAATGTTTTATTCCAATCCGTTACTCAGAGACCTCGAGGGAGTTGGTTTATTTCAAATGCGGAAAGTATCATTATTTCCCAATAGAGTAGCTGCACAGCTACTCTACCTAACTATAGCATTGTAAATTGTAATTCCTTTTTTAAATTTATGTTTTGTTCGACCAATACGAAAAGAAGGAACCAATAATGCCTAGTTTACATGCGTAGAGTAACTGGTTTACTAGGGATAAAAACATAATGTAAACAGTTACAAAATAGTACTAAAGATAATAATGTGGCTAAGAGGCCTGCGGAGCAATCCTAGTTCATACAAACGAAATACCAAAACCATTTGTAAATCATAGATATTTTTATGGTAGTGTGTATTTATTTCGATTGCATTACAGAATATCTAGGTTCTCAAATATATATTAAATAAGAACACTGATTTAAACATGAAATATAAAAAAATAAGCTTTGTATGGAAATTTTAAATTGCTTATTATGTCGTCTTTTAATCAGTGTTCTTATTTATTATATATTTGGGAACCTACATATTCTGTAATGCAATCGGAATAAAAACATACTACCTTAAGAATATCTATGATTTATAAATGGTTTTGGTATTTCGTTTGTATGAACTAGGATTGCTCCGCAGGCCTCTTAAGGGGCTCCACAATGCTAAACATCAGTTTTGTATTGGATTCAGTTCCGTCAATGTAGATGGTAAAAATTTGTAAAAAAATATGGCTTGTTTTTTGACTCAAGACAATTATTAATTACACTTTATAAATAAACATACTTTCAATCTTCTATTACTTATGTTACTTTTAAAAAAGCATGAATTTCACGAAAAAATCGATTCAGTTTCCGTGTTTCAAAACCAATTGAAACGAAACCAATACACGCAGATAATAACGAGAAAATACCATCTTTATCACATTAAGAAGTTATGGTAAATGTCATAATGTAGTCACGATTGTAAAATAACTGAAGTTTGTCGTGCGTGGCATTTGATTAGAGCAGGATAGAGAGTTAAAAAACAAACGCGTTAGAGCAGGACTGAATTTTAACATAGTGCAGCCCCTTAAGTAGTCGGCTAAATAGTACGCTATTTACTCTACTTCTAACAAGCCAAATGTAAACCCTACTTTAGGAAACAGTTGGTGATTCTTACGTCCATTTGTTCGATACAAGTATTATGTACATTATATACTTTACAAATGTATTGGATTATAATATGTAAAGGATTTCATTAACTAAAGAGAGATCAGTGCATTATAAAAAAGAGGAGTATTTAGTTAATATAATTTCTTAAGTAATAATTTTATTTGTACTACGTCGAATCACACTTGACCGGTTCATTTAAATTCACGTCTGCTCTATGGCGCATACGAAAACTTGATTTGCTTTTCAAGCACAATAAATAAAGGAAGAGGGAGAATGCAAAAGAAAATAAATTCCTTACACTACCTTCGCAAGGGTCTCAGAGAAAATCTTTTGTCGTCAAGCTCATGTTCACACAATCATTTCATTAAATCCCACAGGCTTACCATTTACCTCTAGTAACACCCATATCATCGGCCTTCCGGACCAAATAGTTTTCTTATTTATTGCCACGGGTCGCCGTGCGCTCTATTTCCGAACCCCTAATGATATTACTAGCATTGTGTTTTGAAAGGGGGTAATGTTACCCACATTTCATCGTTCGTAATTGCTATTTCGACCGATAGATAAATTATAGCATGCTTCATCTGCAATGGAGGCATAAATCATTTTGAGTACCCTATAACACCGATTTCTTTTATACCTTAACACAATGGAAGCTTATTGATTGAAACCGAATAAATGGTAAAAACAAAGCTGTTGAAGTAAGAAAGTTTTGTCATTTATTTAGACTTGGTAAAACTTTGTAATAAACTTGTTTGTATAAGTTACGTTAGGGTTGCCAACCGTGCCAACTTTTTTCTGTAATATTTTAATATTCGCACGTCGCTTCGTGCGTCAACCTTACGTTTCATCAACAAAATATTACAAAACCAGCCAAGTGCGAGTCGGGCCTCACTTTTTTAGGGTTCCGTAAATATGATAAATATGATAAAAGATCAGTTATTTCAAACTAGACATTTATTTAAATTTAGGTAATGCTCTAATTCTGTCAGACATAGAAGCTGCAAAATTATGTTGGTTGAGTATTTTATTTTAGGGGACGTAACCCTAAAATTACAATATAGATCGGCATTTTTAGTATTTGTTGTTTAAATACAGCATATGGTACATAAAATACAGAAATTTCAAATTCCCAACTTCTCTGGCTTTTGAGATAGACCCCGTAACAAAAATATTCTAAAAATGCCAACTTTGATAGACCCATTTCTTTATTTTTAAAAATAAAAAAGAGTAAAAAATACGTTTTGAATGAATTTGTACTTTACTTAATGAGCTCTAAGCATGCTAGGGCGAGAAATTTTTTTTTTTTTTGTCTTCATTTTCATGTATGAGCCCCCCCTGAAAAATAGTTTAATTACATGTTAAATTCAAAATTCGGTTTCGGGTTAATATTTTACAAAACATATACAAATTTCAGTTTATTCCGTGTAAGGGACCCGTGACATACGGACAGACGGACAGCGGAGTGACATAATAGGGTTCCGATTTGCCCTTTGGGTACGGAACCCCAAAAAGGACTTAAGTTACCTTGGACCGAGGAATCGTTTAACTTAATTGTATAACAGGTCATTTCTTGTATAATTTAATTGGAATAACATTCACAAAAATTGTCATTGGTACATGGGAGTTTCATTGACTCTGTTTCTATTGCGTAATTTACATAACAGTAATCTATTAACTACTGCTCTTTACTGATGCGTTCTGTTTTAAACCGAAATTTCTGCCTTCAAATTCTAGTTTTTATAATTTGGAGATGGCAACCCTAAGTTACATTCATATGTAAAACGAAATGGGGTACAAATGTTGCTCTTCTTGTCTGAAATAAATTAAGTTTATTTGTGACGCGACTCTATTGCTCAGTCTGAACTACTAACTAGGGATTAGTAGTTTCCAAGGTCCTTTATGCATTTAAATAAGGTCGAAAATGTTTTGAGCACGCGACAGCTTACGTGGTAGTGTAAAATCTCTAGTGCGCGAATGCAGAGAACTCGACACCTAATTTATAAAGACGCATTGTCACAATGCTATACAATTTCTAATCTCAGCGGTGTATGTTTTTAGATGAAGTCGTCTTGCTATGAGGAAGTTCATTAAAAAATTTGTTTTTTTATAAAGCTTTTGCAGTTTTATGTTTATTTGTTGAAAATGTCGAGTATCGATGAATTTTGAAACCTGCCCCCCTATATTTTATTGCTTACACACACGAAATGGATTTTTTATTTTATAACAGCAAAATAGTTACAAAACTAAAACTACGTTTACATATTGGTATAAGATTGCTGTTTCGTGAACGCATAAAATAAAATTAGAAAAAATAATAAATAGCCTGCTTCGAGAAGGCGTCAGCGCTTACTGAGCTTTTATTATTTTTGTCATGCATGAAACAGTCTCTCTTATATAGCCTTTCCAAGTCTTTAATATAAGTAAAATTAGGGTGAGTGTCCATCATAACATAACGACATAGATATTACAGATAGGACTCTCTTTGATTTTTTCGAGAAAATCTCGACGTTTCGGTCTACTTAAGAGTGACCTACTTCAGGCTCTGTTAGTGTTGCCAGATCTAAATTGGATCAAATCCGTATTAGGTGTTTCAAAATCATTACATTACATACATTTTGTATGCCAACCCTTTTACAAAAATTCGTACTCTATAAATCTTGATGCATAAAAATCCGTAAAACTGGATAATTTTATTTCCGACGCCTTCATGAAAGTTCGTATAAATATGGAAAAATCCGTACATATGGCAACACTGGGCTCCGTCAAGTTTTTCTCTTAAAATCAAAGTGAATCATAGCCCTAATGTCTATTTCGCTTTAATATTGAGCCTAGATATTGAGATGGGCCTGTGCCGGTACAAATATCGATAGAAACTTTTGATATTGAAATAACGTTCATATCAGCACGCACTGCATTACATAAAATAATTAAAATAGAAGAAAATCTAATCTGGACGTAAAAAATTCCAGAAATAATTTTTTCAAGCAATATTTTCGTTGTATTGAAGTGCAAGAACCATACAAATACCAATTTTAGTTAATTATAGTCAAAAACAGCTTAACTTTGAACAATATTTTCATGCTGTTTCTAATACGCGAGAATAATTTCCTAAAATTAAGTTGTTCCTTATAGTTTAACTAACAATTGTGCCGATTCGGCGTAACACGGCTTAACTTATTTGACAGAACTAACATTATTTTATGCGTCCTGCCTTTTTCTTTGATTATCGAAAAGACAAGGACAGCACGTTAAATGCTTAAATGCTAAATTAAGTTTAGTCCTGTCAAATAAGTTAAGATGTGCTACACCGAATCGGTACCATTATTTTGTTTTATATCATTTTTCGTAATTTTTAAACATACCGTTTAAGAGGCTATGCGAATTTTATTTTTGTCACTGTCACTCCAATCGAAAAATCGCGGAGTGCGAGAGGGGCGGATTTAGGGCAAAAGGGAAAAAAGTTGGTTTTATATTTTTATTAAAAAAACTAAAATAGCTAGCAAAATTTCAAATATCAAATCTCTAGATATTATTGAAACACACCTAATAAAATATGTTTGAGTTCTGTATATTGTTCCTATTCGTCAAACGAGGTGAAAAAGTGTGTTTGAAGACCTCATTTCAACAATTATTTCTATCGAGGAAAATTTATCCAATCATGTTTTCCAATTTCAAAACCCTAGAATAATCTATATAATTTTGACTATATAAATAGTCAAAATGCATATACCAAAAATGTATTAAAATTTTCCGTGTATTTCATGAAATTTATCCAAACATGTTTTCCAATTTCAAAACCCTAGATTATTCTAGGGTTTTGAAATTGGAAAACATGTTTGGATAAATTTTCCACGATAGAAATAATTGTTGAAATGAGGTCTTCAAACACACTTTTCTCCTCGTTTGACGAATAGGAACAATATACAGAACTCAAACATATTTTATTAGGTGTGTTTCATGCATATACCAAATATTTATACAAAATGCATATACCAGAAATGTATTAAAATTTTCGGTGTATTTCATGAAATATACAGAAAAGAAACACCCGTATTTTTTTCGCATATCGCCTTAGAGAAATAACTTTATCAATTGAGTCATTTTCGGATGACGCTGGGAACAGGAATATTCCAAAGTGCTTTACAACAAAATAACAATACTCGACGTTTATTAGTGTTTATGTAGAGCTAGGAGCCTGTGAACATCGTGATTAACTTGTCTAATTGTAGTTTGCGATTGTGAGACGCTTTCGTTTGTTTACATTAGAGAGTGCGACGAAGCTATTATTAGGTCGTAAATTTGCGACTTTGTTACTTGCTTCATGCGATTGGTACATGAAAATGTCTGTTAACCGTAGAACATGAACAACGCCAAATTTTCAAGGCTTCGTTTGAAGAAATTTGGACTCTTCTTATATTGAAAAAATATATTTGATTTGTTAGTCTTTTATTAAGGGAACGTACTATGCTCTGTGAACGTACTACTAAAAATGTATTATGATATATATTTTTCATCCCATCTATTCGAAAAACGATGATTAGTTCTTCAATAAGTGCGAACAAAGTAGGTCTTTTCTGCAAAAGACTTTCATAGGGCAATAATGAGTTTTGAATTTGGAACACGAATAGTGTTCCTTATAGTGTTTCGTGACCAAAGAGTTCGAACGAAAATATTGTAAAAAAAAGTTACTGGCCGGTTATCTGAACAGCGCGGCCGGCTGTATTAAAAAAAAAATGAAATGATAAACGCGCGAACTACGTGCTTGGTACGAATACCATTCATAGCATAATTTTAATTTTAATATAATTAAACAAAAACGGGTTCGTCAGATAGTGAAAGTGTTACATTAACACCCGTAAATATAAGAAGAGACGCATTTAATATGATAGAGAACCTATTACCATGTAAATCCCGAAAAAAATGTTTGAAAGCGTATGATAATTTCCTCATATGGAAAAATTCAAACGGGTCGAAGACTTTTTCGGAATCTGTTTTCTTGGCCTATTTCAAAGAAATAATTCTTTTCCGAGTATCATTGTTAATAAATGCGCAAACACTTTGATCCTAAGACCCACAGGTGAGCGATAGATGAGATGTGAAATGCTTAGTCAATACATGCAATACACACATGCACTATTTATGAAGTATTTTTTATATCATGAATCATTCACTTGTGGGTGTCAGGATCAAAGTGTTTTCGCTGGGCCTGGTTACTTATCTCCTTTGCTGTCTGTACACAATTAATATGGGTTCCGTTAATAGAGATGTGTTCTGCTTTAAAATACGCTTTATTTCGCAACACACAACTTTCTCAAAGAAACATGTTCGAGAAAATGAAAAAGAACTACTTTTCATTTGCGCAGTTTTTTGTTTGTTTGGAAAAGTTGTTTGGTGCTATCAGTGGAGTATTATGTTTCATATTGCTTGTCTGTTTATACCCACTACAAAGTATTAAAATCCATATCACATAGGTGATCTAAACGCCAACAATACAAGGTGGCGTTCGTTTGTATAGCCAAATTCATACTGGAGACTCGGTAAGTGGTCAGGACCAAGTTCGACGCCACATTTTGTAAAAAAAGAAAAAAAAAATGTTTCTGTCCCTATACTAATTTACGAACAACTCCGAGTCAAATAGTATAGGCAGCATAACGTTTAATTTGCTTTTTTCACAAAAAGGGTAATTGAACCTTGGATCTGACCACCTATCGAGTCTCCAGTATGAATTTGGCTATACAAGCAAAAGTCACCTCATACATTCCACGTAACATCTTTTATGTCCGTTTCAGGGATAGATTGACGCGTTATAATGACTCCAACGAACGGGGAAGGCGCAGAGCCGCCCAGGGTGGTGGTGCTGGACGGCGGCTTCTCATCGCAGCTGTCGTGTCACGTGGGGCACGTGGTCGACGGGGACCCGCTATGGAGCGCAAGATTCCTGCACACGCACCCTGATGAGGTCGTCAATACGCACCTGGATTTCCTACGAGGTACGGTTCTTGTTTGTCCTTTGAAGAACGTAGTACCTTAATAAATTCGAAACGCATGGATATATTCAAACGAAAAGCATTCATACAAAATTCATTCATTCAAAATTCAAAATTTATGATATCAATTTATTTTTGTATGTGCATCTTTTGCTATGGTTTCATTTTAGTTTTTTTAAGTTACCATTCTGTGTCATCTTTAATGTGTATTTTGGAAATGATTTTTTTTCTGTATGCATGCTTTGCATGTTTATTTTGCATGTTTTGTTTTATTACTCATAAATTAAATTGTTAATCTTTTATATTTTCATGTTACTTTGTAGTTCTGTTCGTAATAATTCGTGCATATGTTAAAAGTTAAAATAATCTAGGAAGGGAAGAGGTCTGTTACCTATCAACACCTGCAATAAGTTAAAACCTCATTTGTAATTTGTAAATTTTGAAAATTGTACTTTTTTGTCTTTTTCATGAAATAAATAAATTAATATTATTATTTTATTATTATATTTGTATATGGTGGCATGAAATAAATATATTACTTACTTACTTACTAATTCGTTTAAAACATTCAATCTATTTCGAGTCATTACGTAGATTTAGCGACCGGTAAAGTGATAATTTAAAGTTCATTCTGGGACATAAAGTCTATATACAAAAAAAAAAATCCATCTAACAAAGTTTAACTTAAAAGTACATGGGTTCTGAATTGTAGGTTTCAATTTGTCTTTCAATATTGTTTATTTTTAAATTAATATTTGACGAAAATTGTATGCAGTCTACCGAAAGCATGATTGAGTAATAAACAAAAGTAAATCACAAACGTTTCAATTACGTACAGGTAAGGGAATAAGGATAGGAAGGAAAAAGGGGGGGAATGGCGAGAAGTTAATTAGCAGTAAAACTCAGTAAAGTGAGGCCAGAGAATTCGGAAATCAGAAAAAGTTTGTCAAGAGCAAGTCGTTAGAAAATGTATGAGTTCCGACTTCCGTTGATGACGTAGAGGGAGCTCTCTACGGTTGATGAAGATTCTAGAAATAGAAAGAAAGAAAGAAAAGAGCTTTATTTCAAACACCACAGAAAACAAAACTAAAAAAAAAAAACAAATTAAAAACGAAATAGCCATATTCTGTGGTTATGAAAAAGAAGTCCAGCTCAGCTTAATGTCACAGCCGAAGCCACAGCGCTGGTATTCTGCTGGATCCTACTAAAATTAAAACTAATACTCGTAACAATAACATCAAACTTAAAATAAAACGCGTAAATCATAAAATACATAAAAATAATAAGAAAAATAAATAAATTGTATTTGTTTAATAAGTAAATATGTAAATCTGAAATAAATAATCTAATAATAGTAAAAATACTTTTAAAATGCATATTTATAAAATGCTACATAGTTTATTTCATATCAAGTGTATCAAATAGGTGCACCTCATTTACTCTTTTTTTGAGACTGCATCGTCCGTAGAGTTGACTTTTCACCCGTATTAGTATAAAAATAACCAGAATTATCTATGTACTTCAATGGGTAATAATAGCAAAGTTTATCAATGGCAGTTTCTTAGAATGGCAAACGGTTCATCAGCCCACTCTTAATCCACTTATACCACGAAGCTTCGGTCCAAGGATTTTTGTACTTTTACGGAACCCGAAAAAGGCTAACTGTGTCACGCTTCAAATTCTTTGATCTTGAAATAAATGACTACGAATTTACTGCGTGCTCTAAATGGGAGAAGCTAAGTACGCGAAGCCCTCGCACCAGGCGAATGCGAGTTTTGACGAATTACAGCGTGCGTCGCTTTTAGTCAGTCATTTCTTGCATCAAACAGCGCGAGCGTGCGACCTCGTCTCGTGTCATCGTCCTTTGAAAGAGCTTTTCTTCGCCACAAAACGGACCGTTTCTTTTCATAAGGAAAAGCTGAAAAGTGTCTGCTAGCAAACAACTCCCCCGAGGGTTAGCCTACTGCCTCACCGCCTGGCATAAAAACGATATGAAAACATAGAAAATGGGACCCCATTGCATAATAATTGCTTAAACGTGGGGATTGTGACATAAATTCTGACAAATTGTGTTGTGTACATTTACATATTTTAGTAAAACCTTCGCTTTTTCATGTAGTTCATGTGAGTAAAGCGAAAACCGCTGAGTGTATTTTGTAAAAGTTAAAAGTGCACTTTAACCGCGTTCCTGAGATTGCGAATGCAAATGTGCAGTTAAGGAAGAAAAATTGCTCCATGCCCGATTCCTGGCCTTCTATAAAAAGCGGGTAAAAAGTACAATTTCGCCTGCGCACAGTTTGCTATTTAAGATCCAGCTGTTTCGTCGTGATTATTATAATTGACGCCGCATACCGTTGCCAAGTCTTGCCACTATTACCGCTATAGCTACCCCTTTACTACCCCCATTTGCATACGAGTACCTATATGCGTCATTGTTACGAGGCAGACTGCTAGCTCTGGTTGAGCTTGTACTCTCTGCGCTGCTTTATACGCATTCTCATTATTCTTAGATATTAGACAAATCCTTGGAAATTTCCTACAAGACGTGAGTTTTGTAGGAATTGCTACAGAATGTTCTCTCGTGCATTTTCTGCCCAGAACTTCTCTGTAGTAGAGTGGGGAGCTAATTGTTCGATGCCAAGCTTTAAGTTTGTATAGTTCGACGTAATGTCGATTATTTATGTCGTATATAGTGTTCCCGAGCTTTCAGCTAGGTAATATTTGCATTTGCCTAACTTTACTAGCTACCTGCCTGCCTAATGTTTACCGAGTTAAGTTTTCTAATTAAAACTTAGTGAATACAGTTAAAGACCGGACGGAAACGTCTGGAAGTCATTAACTTGTGCGAGTACATTTGTTATTATGATTATTAAAACTTCAGGAAGGAGAATTTCAATGGTTTAAGCACCTCCTTATTTGCAGTCTCTTTTGTGACTAAAATTAACTCTTTGCCGCGCAAAGCTCTTTCTCGTTTAATATTTCCGTACCTATATTAAATAAGTTTCTACAACACAAAAAGAAAAGCTAGATCTTTATGAACTTGCAACGCGGAGTAGGACACAAACAAAAACAAAAATACCCTGTCTGTTTGTCGTTTGCATCAGCCTCAGGTTCACTGGCATGGCAATTATGCGTATCCGCTCGTCGATATGAGAACATTTTTGCTCTAAATGGACTGAACATTGTCAATGCTTCACGGATCAAGCTGAGTGTGGGTATTCGCAATTCGGTTGTATTTTAAACTTCAATAAGTTATTAACATCTATTTTTTGGAATAGATAGACATATTAGGTAATAGCTTTAGCCCGCGGCTTTGCCCGCGTTGATTAAGTTTTTGTATAGTCGTATCGAATCCCATCCCATCCCACTAATGCCACTATCCCATCCCATCCCATCCTCACTATCCCATCCCATCCCATCCTCACTATCCCATCCCACTAATATTCATACGGCGTGAACGAGTAACATACAAACCTTTTCTATAGGGACTTGACAACCCATTGCCTTCCAATGGGAACTGATTTATGGGATAAAAAGTAGCCTATGTCCGATTCAAGGTCTAGAACTACATTTTTGCAAAGTTTAAGCCTAATCGTTTCAGTAGTTTCGGCGTGAAGGAGTAACAAACATCCATCCATCCAAACTTTCGCATTTATTAGGATATCAATTTAGGAATGTAATTTCAATAATACATTTTTTTTCGTGTTATAAGTATTTTAGTATTTGCAGGAAGGGCCGTCATCATATTTGGATGAATCATAGCAGGAACCTTGGCAAACTTTAGGATGCGTTCAAGAAAAATAAATATGCCTATGTAAATATGTGACATTGACGTCACTGAAGGTCAAAAAAAAGAATCGCTTTTTTCATTTAATGAAGTTCAAGTACGTTTATTATAAATAAGGAAAGCTATAGCTCGAAACGGTTTTCTAATCGTTAATATTGTAAAGAAAAGAAAAGGCCAAAGAAAAATATTTCGAAAATGTATGTAAATATACCTAAAGTTGCACCCAACATACTTTGTCTCTTTGTAGCTCTTCGGACGACGAGAATTCACGAGTCAAAGGAGTTTCCGAGTATGGAACGTGAAATGCAAGTTACAATTCACATTCGTACTCCCACGTTTCATCGACGATTATTACGTGCCCCAGCTTGAAGAATGGTGAGCCCTATCGCCGTACTTCGGCACAAATATGGACTGCCCTCCGAAACACGCAGAACGGTTACACAGTTATTATTGTTCTGAGTATATTATTGCGCACGCACTTTTTCTAGCGTGCGTGACCTCTGTTCATAAATTAACAATTTCGTCAGGTTCCAACACTGACAGCAGGATAGCACATACAATGTTCAAAACGTGTGACAGAGATGCCATTGGAACCCGTGTCGCGACCCCTAGTTTATGAACGCAGCCCGGGAGCGATACAAAATGCGCAACACATACAAAACGTTATCTGTACACGTCACTACTACAACCATAGCCAAAAAGACTTCGTGAGATATAATATCTGTACTCGAATCACTTGACGACAAAGGCGGTCAAGCGTAATGTTTTTATTGATGACTAGCTTTTGTCGGGGGCTTTACTCGCCTGGAAGCCTTTCAAACTTTGAGTAGTATCGACAGTTTTCGGCTTGGCAGTTATTTTGTAAACAGTCCTTATAGCATATAATATGTTGATCTGGGTCACTACGATGATAATAGAGGAAATCACATCCGGTTCTCGAGTTAAAACGGATCATACAGGACGAGTCAAAAAATAAAAAAATTGTATTTTTGACCTTAGTACAGTAGGTAATGAGTAATAATCCACATCATCAACCTGTGGGTTAAGTACACGCAGCGAGCATACAACGTCCTGCGTGTGCAATATAACAACGCCTTTAGGATGCTGTTGCTGCTGCCGCGATTCTGCAGTGCATCTGGCATGTTCGCGGACAGATGATTTGTACACCATAATGCGCAAGAAAACTGCCTCTATGCTACTCAGACTACGGGGCAGATGGCAACGGCATCCTGAAGATGATTGTGGACCGAATGGATTGTCCCATCCAGAAATTCTGGATGGAACGATCCATTGGGTTATTTAAATAATAAATTTTGTACATGTTCCCTTTGTTTTAGTAACCTAGTTTTAAGCCTAACACTAACCTACCTATGGGTTTTTAATATGAAAATAAACATTCATTTATTTATCAAAAATATTCAATATACCTTTTTAGTAGGTACTTTTCCCTCGAGCGCTACTTTCGAAATTTGGAATATTTCCATCCCAAAAAAGCTCGACCGACTATTAGTATAGATATGTATACAATTTGTTTTCCAGCGGGCGCCGACTTCATAATCACCAATACGTATCAGGCGTCAGTGGGCGGATTCGTGGAGCACCTGGGCGTCTCCGAGCAGGAAGCCTACGAGCTGATCGTGCGCGCCGCCAAGCTCGCCAAGAGGGCTAGGGATCTCTACCTCGAGGAGTATGAGGACTACATACAAGTTGGTGAGTAACCATCCATCCATCAGTCTCTGTTCGTCCAATACTGGATGTAGGCCTTTCCAATATTTTGCCACTCTTGGCAGTCCTCCGTTATCCTCATCCAGCCGCTACCCGCAACGTCCTTCAGGTCCAGCAGGCATGAGGTTGGCCATCAATTTTGAAGAATCACCTTTCTGAACCGGGAATCGAACCGGACAAATGTGAGAAAAACCCTGTATTTTTATAATACATATCGAAACGGTCAATCTTAAGAACCAATTCTTCTACGTAACATAGTATCCTAAATTAAAGTACATCACATCCCTGGAACTTTAAACACGCCTAATTAATAGTAGTTTATGTTACTAGGGCGAAAAGGAATAAATTACGAGGACGATTTAAACGTAACCGAGTAATTTATTGCTTTTACGCCCGTGTATCATACTACGTTTTTCAATGCATAGTGTGAGGAAATATAATATAATCTAATCTTATATATAATCTTGTGAACTTTAAATTATAATTGGCTCAAAAGGACTGTATCCAGAGCCGTTAAACAGTGGAAAAAAAAGTATAACATCTATGGTACACAGGAAAGGCTGCAGGTTAGCCAACCATTATAAATAAATTTAAAAAAATAATAATAATAAAGCCCTAGGGCAAAATAATCGACTTTTTGTTCGGTTTTGATGCATAAAAAGTGGGCCTTTACGAGCACATGCATTGAAAAATTATTTAAACGACATATAATAAAAAGGCGGCACAGGCCTTGGTTGCCATAACAAAAATAGAAACATATTATTTGGTACGCATGCAGTCTGCATTGGATACACTTTCCAAAAAGACCAAAAGTGCCCATCATTCTTTGTTTTTGCTCCTTGAAAAGCGATTTAAAATTAAAACATCACTACATAGTATAAAACAAAGTCACTTCCCGCTGTCTGTCTGTCCCTATGTATGCTTAGATCTTCATAACCACGCAACGAATTATGATGCGGTTTTTTTTAATAGATAGTGATTCAAGAGAAAGGTTTATATGTATAATAAATGCATAATATAGTAGAGAAACACTGAAAATTTTAGGGGTTTCTAATGTGATGTCGTAAATAAACATATTTTTTTAGCTTACATTGCAAACGCTGGCTGAACCTTACGAGATAGATCAAAATAATGTACTACAGTATTGTACATCTTAAAAAGCTCTACCAAAAAATCCGTGATGGTTTATGTCTATCTCTTAGGGATAATAACCATTTTTATCCATTACTTTTTATTACGAAGCGATTTTAAGCAATACAGCATTAATCCTTATCCAATTAAGTACCTTAAATACATTGTGCACTATGTAAAGACATTCTGTAGTATATTTAGTATCAGCATTGCACCCGTGCGAAGCCGGGGCGGGTCGCTAAATTACTCTAAAAGACACCTCGAGATGAAAAGGAGGATGTCCTCTGTAGTATATTCCTTCGACCAAAATAAAATAAATGGACGGGCCATAGCGTACAGATTTTTGAAGTCTGTGAAGTGAGCGCCGGCTCTCACTTCATCTCTGTCTCTGTCTGTTAGAAGAGTGACACGTACGCTTATTATTACATGCCATCCAAATAACTGACGAAAAAATACCTTCTTGTGCATTTATAAAGTGCAAAAAGCAAAATAAACATGAAAATAAAAATTAGGTATTGAAGTATATATCCAATTGCTTAGACTCGTTATGAGTGAGGAAACTGTAAAGACAAGGCCCATCCATTCATTTTATTTTGGTCGAAGGTACGAGTATATTCTGCTTTCTGTGTTGTGGACTTATTACGCTTAATGGCCACTACCACGCTTAATGGAAGCGTCGTCGTCCATGAGACCACGGATGAAGTGCGTTCGCCTAGAAAGTGGGAGAGTGAGAGCAGGCGAGGCGTTATTCAGTCTGTCCTAGGACTTCTGCAAAATATACGGAAGTCGGTAACGAACGAATGACTGATACTACGCAAATTACTGAATCAATATTGCGCCCTCTCTGTAAATACACCATTTTGCACCCTTGTGAAACAATCTACTATAGTGAAATCCGTTTAGTACGACTCTGTTTAAAACGACCAACCGTTTTCAACGACGAAGACGCAACCTTAAGTTAGGTTATTGTAAAATTTACTATGAAAGGATATCAGTTCGTTTTGTGCGTCGTCCGGTTAGTACGACGATGTAATATAATCGGTCCCTTGACCGTCGTTATATCCGGATTCTACTGTATATCATCCCCCGTTGGTCGCCCGCAGAACAAAGACGTACACCGTACGAACTTTTGAAGCTATAGGATCCCCGATCTGAACAAGCTACAATCGCGCAACCATGAGGCAGAACAAACAATCGACTATATCCTGAGCAAGTGTTGTTTGAAGCCAGTTTGCAGCTCGGATTCTAGCTCGATACTAATATCGAAACTCCGAACTGCGGCTCCTTCCTGGCCGGAACAAGTTTTAGACCAAAATTCGTCGATTACTGTTAGCCTGGAAGTAATGGACCAGAATAAAGCAAAGTAGGTAAGATTCATGAAAGCAGAACAATAAATGAATTATATGTTCGGAGACTAATATCGACTTTAGTTTATAGGAGATAAATATAAAATAAGCTACAGACACAAAAATATACCTAAGAAAAAGTAAGCATAATAAATTTTCAATAAAAATTCAACGCTATAGACTGGTTTTATAAATTCTAGAGACATTTTCGGTAACATTTGGCCAAATGAGCTTTTTTTACAAGTTTGGACCCACTGAACCTGAATTTGGATGTTGGCAGGCCCAAATCTTGACCGCAAGTTCAAAATTCAAGATGGTGGACGTTTCCTTAATTATTGTTGTCGATTAACGCAATTGTAATCGTACGTCAAATTCTCGAAAAACGATTAGTTTTGAAAAACAAAGTTGAGCGTCGCAACATCAAAATTCGTGTTCAGCAGGTCCGATTTAATAAAAAAAAAAAACAGCCTAGTGTGAGTAAGACTTGCGGACAAAGGGTTCGGAACCCAAAAACATTATGGTAGATAATTCCACTTGCGGTTATGTTATGATTATGAGTGACTAACTTGACACTTATGATCTATTCAACCCTATGTATCTATTAGGTCCAATTAAGTTAGTCAATAGTAACTTCCTAAATAATTAAATATTGATAGTTTTCATATTTTTTTGTATTATAAGAGCTAGGTGTGAACGAAGTTTCATGTTTCTAAGTCAACTGGAAGTGCCCTATAGGTTTTCCTGGTGAGCAAATTTGTATGCAATTGATTATGTAAATGGCAACAACTTTTTTTCACGTTGAGTTAGATGCCTGAAGTTTTTACAGCACCATGGGGCCGTAGACTTCTGTACAAGGTATCAGTTTCAACTTGATATCTCACATAGGGCCCGAGCTGGTTTATTCGCCCTTGGGCCCGAGCAAAAGTTTCTTGATAGACGGACAGACGGACGACAAAGTAAACTTAAGGGTTCCGTTTTTTAAATTTGAGATGCGGTACCCTAAAAAGCTCGATTGGCCAAATGTTACCCAAAATGTCACTGGAATTAAAATGTCGAAAAGTGAACCAGTCTATTATAAGTAGACAGACAAGGTCCTTAAATTTATAAATGGACATCAGTTTGGATGAACAAGAATAGCGTCACATCACTTTAATATAAACAAATTGACGTTTGAGTGTCATCCAAAGGGATAGATACGTCCTTATTTCCGGAGATTTCCGGGTGCGGCGCGTTTCTATTTTGTTCTGGCCCCCGGCAATCCGGATACTGGCACGATCCGGAAATATTTGATTTAAGAGAACGGGCTGCTGTATAAAAATAGAATAGTAAATCAAATCGAATAAAAGTTACCCATGTCAGCCATAAACTTAATATAATGTACCTACTCGCATAACCTGTTGGTCTCATACTTCTAGAACCAGATTTTCCAGCCAGGTTGTACATTGCACACGATCACACGCTACGGTAAACTTTTTGGTGCGATTATCGCCTTTTGGTGAGCTAAATAAGAACTACAGTGGTCGGTACCGTCACGTGTCAGAGACATTACATCTATGTTTGAAGTCGATGCTGTAGTACGTTTAGCATCTTATGTGTTTGGCAAACGAACGCGGGAAAATCATGCTTATAAAGAAAAAATAACAGCTAAAATCCTAACTGTTTTCGATCGTTGTTGAGTACTATCGGAAAAAGTTCCACTGAATCAAGAAGGATGAATATTAGGGGATTTCATTGTAAAAATTTGGTGCTTTTGTTCTATATTATATTACTTTAGCTTTTTAATGAAAATATATACCTACCTACCTACAAAAATAAATGTCCTCTTATATTTGAAACGGTTATCTTGACGTAAAAATGCATTTATTTTAATCTGTAAGATGCATCCGAGGCACGAGCGATCTATTGTTTACTTGAATTTTATTTGATATTTTCTATCTTGTATATCTGTTTCTATCTTGGGTATATCTCAGTCATATTTCTGTCAAAATAGCGGCGGTAGCTCAGGGGTAGAACTCTGACTTCTCAGTCTTGAGATCCAGGCTCAATCCCCGGTCGGAGATGCACCAATGAGTTTTTCGGAATGTATGTGCATAGTTTTTATAGTACCTAATACTTACCACTTACTAAACGGAGAAGGAAAACATCGTAAGGAAACCTGCTTGTACTAAAAAGCGTGTATTTGTGCCCGAAGAACGGCGATAGGGCTCACCACCCATCACGTTGGGACGTAATAATCGTCGGTGAAGGGCGGGTATACCGAGTGTGGACTGTGACTTGCATTTCACAGCTCACACTCGGAACACCTCTGACACACCTTCGGGGATTCATGTCGTGACGATATATTTCTGTCAAACTAAGTTTCGTTTAGTATCGCTTCAACTTGGTGTCTATTCGAATAAACAAATAAAAACAATAGACTCATAAACTGTTAAATAGACTCTTTAAATAGACTTTTAAAGGACCTTTAAAACGAAAAAAAAAAAAACTTTTACAGAGGTTGGGTACTCGGCCGACAGCAAAAAAGATCAACTCAAAAAAAAAAAAAAAGTCTATCATTTCAATATACTCTATGTCTATAATAACTGGTGCGTTTCATTGTGTCTGTACACGATCTCATTTTACGAGTACTATTATGTTCGGTACTTAAGTGTCACGCAGTAACGATAAACCTGAACGACAGCTGCTGAGAGCTGTGGTTCATCTATTAGGCTCTTAAGGAGAGACAGGGCCTTAATAGAGAAACAATTATTATGTCTTAAAAACACTTCATCACTAAACTACTGTGCAAAATAAAATTTAGGAAGCTGAACAGGAAAAACTGCCAAGAAATACACAGATCGTTTCATCACAAAATAAAGTAGAGGTTCAGTAATGTCTTAAACACTCCAATAATAAATCCATTATTCAATCTAATGGCATGGTTTTGTACATTTCTAATTTAGAATCCAAACAAATTGCGGAGGCTTTCCGTCTGTATTTATAATAATTTATTGAATTTCCTGGCCTGACTACATATAAAGTCAGATTGAGCACCTCATTTTGCATCAATTAGAACTGAACTCTATGACGTTTCCTGTAAGTTCAAAATAGCGCGCTCCAAGCCGTGGCTGTTACGATTAACAAGAAACACGCGCGTACAAAAACCTGATTTTTTATTTAATAACTCTGCTTCTACATGAAATTATAAAAATATTCTAAGATTAACCGACGGGGTTATTGTCCACTTATTTTTAGTACAAATTTTAAGGCTGTATTATTTAAGGAATTAAACACTCGAAAAACATGAAATTTAGAGGGAATTAACACTCGAAAAACATGAAATTTAAAGGGAATTAACACTCGAAAAACATGAAATTTAGAGGGAATTAACACTCGAAAAACATGAAATTTGGAGGGAATTAACACTCGAAAAACATGAAATTTAGAGGGAATTAACACTCGAAAAACATGAAATTTAGAGAGAATTAACACTCGAAAAACATGAAATTTAGAGGTAACTTCGTGATTTTTTTCTATCAATTTTGCGTTTTTTCCAAGTTGAACTCTATAGTATAATAATGAATTCTATAGTCTATTATCTATATTATTTTTATAAAACCGATTGACCAAGTTACACAATGCGAAATGGTCATTTGAAGTTGTGCATTTGTCCTTCTAAGGACCCTTAACTGAATAAACACATTGACTTAAATATTTGCTTCGCTCGTCCTAAAGTGACACCTACACAGCGGATCTGGCTTTGATGACGTGTTGATTTTGGTGATGCTTACGTTGTGAAACAGGTTTTCTTAAGGTTTACGTCCGCCTACACCTTTGTGCCTACTTAGCTCCCAATATTAAGGTAAGCGCGCCTCTAATATTTAGAAAGGTGAGTAATAAAATATCGATTAGTCTATAAAGTTTAGAGCTCCAGCTTTAGCTAGTTTAGAATCGGGTCCGTTAGGAAGTACCTACCTACCGAGTTTTACAGAATACAAATTCAATTTGTACCTTAGGACATCGATTTGTAAGACATTGTACAAACTTGTTCTTGTTCTGAAACAATCTTTAGATACGTGTTGATTTCAGCTAAGGAGCTGTCCATATTACGTCATCCCCCCCTCAATAATCCTATCGTCATTATCCAATGACCCCAGGGACCATCTCACAAAACTGATGTAATTTTCGTTATTTGTGTTAGGTCATTAACTATGAAATTGACGTTTTCTATGGAGAATTTGAAAACTCAATTTTCAGTACGTAAATTTTTGCATTTTTTAGGAATGACAAATCGAATTTTTATAAAAAAATCATGTATGAATGAGACAACATTAAGCTTTACGACTTTAATTTAATATTTTAAGTGTCAGCTGCAAAAAAGTATTACGAATCTTATCATGGTAATGGATAACATTTTGGACTAACTGTCTTAATTTTTGTAATCAGACTAAAAATAAAAACAAAATTTAATCCGTAGATATAAAACCTGGAAAGCAAATTTTAAACAAATACTGGCAATAGCTATTGAATTACAGGAATTATGAACTCGTGAACCTGTAAGAAAATTTTCTTACAATTTCATAGTTAATGACCTATTATTACAAAATCATTAGATTTTTTATTTTGGCAAGACTTTATTGCCATCCATGATCATCAAAATCATGATCATGATCATGCAAATCAAAGCCGCGGGCAAAAGCTAGTATGTAATAAATTTAAGTTTTGACAGCAAATAAAACTAAAGGGTTTTTAATCTGATGAAATATTCCTCATCCTTTTTATTTTAGTAAACTTATACGACTTCCCTGTAATTGGTAGTATTCAACAGAAAATGCAAAATTAAAAACAACTTTATACCTAAATATTATTTAGAGTGCATTACAAACTAGAAAATATCAATCAGAAACAAATCCAAAGACAAGAATTTGAAAAAATTCCCCGGGTCAGGATCCGAACCTGCGATCTCTTGTTATCAAGACAAGCGCGCTACCAATTGCGCCACCGAGGTTCCTACCTAGACCGGCGAATTCTTCCATCATACTTGTCCACTGTTATTTTTGCATCTGCTTGATATACTAGCTTGTACTGCACATACATAACGCTCACGAGGGCGTTATGTGATTTCACGCCTTGTTCTTAAGAAACAGATGGCGCTGTCGTCGCTACAATATTGTTGCTTCAGACAGTTAAGAAATTCACAGTTCTCACTAACTAAGATTATGTTTATTTTGCGAAATCCATCGCTATGAATACTCTAATACTAGGTAGGAACCTCGGTGGCGCAATTGGTAGCGCGCTTGTCTTGATAACAAGAGGTCGCATGTTCGAATCCTGGCCCGGGGAATTTTTTCAAATTCTTGTCTTTGGATTTGTTTCCGATTGATATTTTCTAGTTTGTAATGCACTCTAAATAATATTTAGAGTATTCATAGCGATGGATTTCGCAAAATAAACATAACTTTATACCTACATAATATTTGTACTTATTTTGCAAGTTTAAAAAAAAAAATACCAAAGCATAAAGCTAAAGAAAACTCTTTTGTTCTCTGCCTACTGCTACAATCAAGTCAACTACAATATATCATTATGTGTGTGCTTAAAACAACAAAAACTTTGTAATAAAATGTCAAGAATGTTTACATTTCCCCCATAACAATGCTCGGCGGGTTCGCACCTAAAAGGACGTTGCAAGCACGCATTAATTACACTTTGTAAGGGTTTAAGTATTTGTGCCGGGTTGTTAATAAGTTGCTGCCTTCCCGCCATATCCCGACTACACGGGGCGGGTCGGCGACCGATATAGCACAAGCAAGCACAACAAATACTTACATCTCAAACGAGTGAACACAAATCATACGACACTTTATAATGATTGGGATCCCGACATGACTAATTACCAGAATCAAAGCGAAAAGGTTGTCAATAACGTACAGGGTGGCCCGTTTATACATGTCCAATTTTTTTTTAAGGTTCTCTTCATTGGGAAGGTTCTTATTAAAAGTAAACAAGGTATAAAGATAAGCTGTATACGCCTCAATGTAAATTGGGTATATATAAAAATAATGTGTCTTACATGGCGATAAAAATATTTAATAAACTGCCATTAGAATTTAAGTTTGCCCATTAAAACATTTAAAAAGAAGATACACAAATGGCTTCCAGAAAAATGTTATTACGACGTCAAAGATTATTTGAATGAATATGGTTGTGAATGAATTTTATAATAATAAATATGATATATAATAATAATATATAAACAAAAAATTCAAATTAAATAAATGCTCTATGTAGCAACATATATATATTTATTTCATATATATAAAATAAGAGCACTGATTTACACATGATATTATATGAGAAAAATAAGCTTTATATGGAAAATTTTTATTGCTTATTACGTCGTCTTTAAATAATTGTCCTTTCAAAATATATATTTGGGAACCTAGATATTCTTTAATGTAATTGGAATAAATACACACTACCTTAAGAATATCTACGATTTACAAATGGTTTTGGTATTTCGTTTGTAAGAACTAGTATTTATCCGCCGGCCTCTTATATGAAGTTGTATTGTGTTGATTAACTAAGAATACATTTTTATTTCATAATTATTAAACATACCGTTTAAGAGACATAACTTTATCAATAAAGTCATTTTCAGATGACGCTGGGACGCTTAAGTGTCATTTAAGTAGGAAGTTTCCATAGAGTACCAAAAAATTTACTTTTAAATCTTCTAATCTGAACTATATATTTTTGCGGTTTTTTTTTGTAATTTGGCTAGTCACAATGATAACTACCTAAATAAATGTACCACTATACACGGGCCACCTGTATAACCATCAATGCTAATTTCAGAGCGCACGCCGCTTGTCGTGGGTTCCGTGGGCCCGTACGGGGCGCACTTACATGACGGCTCCGAGTACGACGGCAGCTACGCGGATACCACATCTGTTCAGGTAAAATAATGACTACCATTCTCATGCTCATTTGCAGAACTAGGCCACCGATTAATATCGCATGAACTTCGCCGCTAAATTTCTCTTCGTCTATTTTCGTTTTCTACGTCATCGAGTTACTCTGGAGAGTGCATTTCGATTCGGAGAATCGATATAAATGCCGAGGGCGGGCTGTAAATTCTAAATGAGTATTTTTATTATTTGCTACATCAAATGTACGTACTTAATAGAGACTTTTTACCCCAGTTGGGGTTCTGTAAAAATATATGTTTTCCTGTAAATTGAGGTTAATTACTTTTCTTCGCAAGTTAGCATAGTGAGAGCAAACTTCCATTTTTAAGGTTCCATGTAGCAACAATTTATATAAATAGGTACTATGTATGGGGCAGAATATAAATAATAAAGTACTTAACGGAGGTCATATACAATATTTACTGGTTAACATCTTAATTAACAAAATAATAAATATTTCCGGAATAATGCGTAGTTCAATACCAAACCCGGTTGTTCAGTTTTCGCGTTTAGCAATAAAACTGCGATTTACTACATACTTTCCCAAGACTTTAACGAAAGCTGCCACTGTATCAGTAAATCATCGATACTAGCAGTAATAAACTAATAACAGAACCATTTTTATACTGTACCCTAACGGCCATGAATGCATAGCCTAATAAAGGTTGAACGCGCCAGCTAAATCGTAAAGAGGGCAGTAAACTTGACTGGAAATTAAAATTTACATCGGCAAAATGAAAGTCCCCCATCCCTCGTTCTTTAGGGTTCCGTAATACCTAAAAGGTACAAAAGGATTTTGGTGAGACTCCGCTTTATGGTTGAGACTCCGTAGTCCTTCTAAACTTTTAACAATAAGTTTTCTTAGCTAAAAGTTGTATTTTGACCGTTATAATTATTTTGTTACAAATCCGGTGAAACGAACTTTAACTATATTTACTGGCACTGATTTTGAGAAATCTTCGGAAAACTACAAAAAAATGTATGCCCCCCCTTATCTCCAAAACTAGTGGACCGAAAAATATGAAAAAAATATCATGGTAAATCGGATAAATATAGCGGTTGAGAAATTCACAAAAACAAAATTAAATTCTCTGTTCCCAAAACTGTCGAATTACGGAACCCTAGATACGCGAGTCTGACTCGTACTTGACCGTATTTTCTGAACGGGGAGCATTAGAGTGGGGCGGACTGTTAATTAACGAAACCTAGAACAAATGAACATCACAGGCAAACACGAAAAATTGTGTGACCTTTTATTTGACATTTCTTTGATAACAATACGATTTGGATTAGTTTGTCCTCGAACTTTAATTAAATTGTTCGTCTAAGAAATAAATTAAAATTGATTTTAGTCTGAAATTCTACGGGAAAATTTGTTTGTTAGTAAATAAGCAGCTGTTTTTTGCAACAGGCAGCTACCACTTAAACAGAAATGCTCAAATGCAGAAAAACTCATTCGTATGCAAGGTTGCCAGTACCCATTTGTCAGTATCAGGAATTCACATTGTAGTTAGTGGTTCATCTAGCGCTGTAAAAGCTACAACTCATGTAGCCACATTGTTTTGCTACAATTTGCAAGCGGTTCGCACTCCATTAATGATTCACGCTAACTAGTTGCAGTTTATGGGTCAAAATGCGCAGTAATGAAATGAGTTATATTTCAGACGATGCGGGAGTGGCACCGACCCAGGGTCCAGGCGCTTGTTGAGGCAGGAGTTGACCTCCTGGCTCTAGAGACGATCCCGTGTCAGGAAGAAGCCGAAATGTTAGTGGACCTTTTACGCGAGTTCCCCCACATCAAAGCGTGGATTTCGTTTAGCTGTAAGGTCAGTAAAGAATTTTCTAATTTCCAACTCTTAAACGTTTACGTTGGTAATAATAAACTCTCAGTTTTGCAAGTCAGAGAGAGAATTCATCGACTTGTGATGAGTCAGACTCTGCAGGTTGGCGTACTTGTATTATTTATCTAACTTCAGCAGGCGTTACTTTTGTTTACGTATCTAGAGATTACGTGATGTTTTAGTCAACACTTTTTACGAGAAGCTTGAATACTGCTCTCGTGTATTTTATTAAAACACGTATGAATAATTTATTTTCTCGTTTTCAGGATAACCAAAGCATAGCCCATGGTGAGAGTTTCCAAAAGGTCGCAAAGGAATGCTGGGAACTGAACCCAGATCAGCTGATAGCGGTCGGCGTGAACTGCTGCGCTCCCTCGTACATACAGAATCTTCTGAAAGGTTTCAACGACGACCGGCCTCATGCACCCATCCCGCTCATTGTTTACCCTAACTCTGGAGAAAAATATAATCCTCAAATTGGGTAAGTTATCTGATATTCTTCTTCAGATTTGTAATAAAATCTTAAGATATTGTTATAAAGCCAAAAATGCTACTATACAAAAATACTAAGAAGAATCTATACTAAAGCAAAAACACATTTTCAATTGTATTACAGTAGCTTTAAAATAACTGGTTCCTCCATAGACCTGAAGTCAGTTGAGAATAAATTGGTTAATAAATAATAATGATAAACATTCCTAAATATTAGTACATCTAACTTCACGCCTAATGAAAATCCAGTTATGGTGAAGCTATGTAAAAATTATTAAAATAAAGTTTTTCATGTATTGAACTAAATATATACATTGCTCTTAGCTGAAACATGTATTTTAAGATTTTGTAAGGAATCCGAAGAATCGACTCTTAAGGCCAGTGTATTCAGAGAAATCAGTCCTGCTCCAACGCTTAATTTTACACTAATTAATTATACTCAGTAGAACCGGGATTTTGAGGTGTATATTTTATTTATTATTTCGGAATTAGAGGGATAGGTTTTTTAACATGACGGCCATTTTATATCATATTTTGTACGACGTTTATTTTGGTATAAGTTTTACTGTCCAAAACCTTGTGATCCTTGCGATTTTATTGGATGCCGGAAAATCCAAGTAATCGTGTACCGAAAGGCCGAAATATTAGGATTAACAAATGAAATACGACATATATATATTTTTTTGTAATTTAAATCCTTGTTATTTACAAATAAAACAAAAGAATACGACGTTTATTCGGGAAAACACGAATAGTCTCGCCTTAAGGGGGAACGATTCGTAACCGCTCCTAAACGCACAACTTAAGATGGTTCTTTAATTTTCTTATATTCGAATTAAAGATATTTAATAAATGTGATTTATACCATAAAATCACATTTTATTAAATATCCTTAATTCGAAAATAAGAACCATCTTAAGTTGTGCGTTTCGTAGCAGACACGATTCTGCTATGAAAGGAGGTACCCTTAACACAATTATGTCCTAGCTACGGCCATAGATACAATTAAAATTTTCATTTATCTATGCTACGGCGTAGCGGGTCTACAAAGCGGAATAGAAACAGAGTTGTAGCGGTACTCGTATTATATCGTAGCAAATAAGTTTTTGTTTTAAAAAAGTAAGCAAAAGGTATCTCCTAATTTTTTTTTGCATTTTTCCATAATGAGGCCCCATTAAGCCTAGGTCTATATTTTCGGCACACGTCGCCTTCTTGCTCACAACTAATTGGGCAATTTGGTGAGATAAGATTTCAACCGACGACGACGCGACGCGGCGTCGCATCTTTGTATTAAACGGGAACGTTTCTTGCTAATGTTTTACGAGACGTATAGCGGCTGTCTGCGTTGATGTCTGACAAATTGCTAGAGAACGTTAATTTCCCTTCAGGCTGCGTCAGGCCTTGTTTACGTGAAACGGAATCTGATATAATGAGGCAGTTAGGCGTATATCGTCGATACTGACAGGTAAAGTCGGCGGTAAAAGATGTCTGTTATAAGAAAAGTGAAAATATACAATAGATGTTAACAGGGCCGCCTTAGACCATGCAGGGGCACACTGAGTTTGAGGGGCTCTTTTGATGAAAACATCAGTGTGGTGTGTTTTTGTTGGTTACATTTGATGAAAATATAAGCTATGTGTAAATTTAAAATATTGATGGAACTGTCAATAGTATGAGCTAAAATTGTGCAAAGACAAATTGTTGCGAGACCGACGGAACGGAAACGTAAAAATGTGGATATTTTATTTATTAGTATCAGTCATTTGTAAGTAAATTTTCGTCAGTAATAGTACATTACTGCTGAGGCCAAGTAAGTGAGCTCTTTCTGTTAAAAGTCCGAGCCTGTCCTGCGGGCGAGGACTGAGGGCTAATTACGGTCGAAGCAGGTATAGTGCTTTTCTCAAAAATAAAAAAAGACAATTTATAGTAGGTCTATAGGATAAAGAGTTAAATAAAATTAAGTGAACTCATTATATTGAAAGTCACGTTGTTCATAATGGGGCAAAATTTCGTGAAGCGGTAGAGAAAGCCCTTTTAAACTAACCTCAAAATGTTAAATTAACAAAAAAAGATTAGTTTTGAGTCGAGCACTTGTAGGCGGAAAATTTGATTACGAACTTTCTGGACCCCGTTGCGAAATGACTCTCAGGTCAGTATGAAATATTGTATGAAGTTTCATTTCGTACTCGGTTAGGTTCTCTTTGACGTCCTAAGTTTGTCTTGACACTCGAAATTATTTCGCGGCCTCGTAGTTGGCAGAATGATACTGGCCAGTTATTAGCGCCGCCGGCCGGCAGAGTGAGAGCCAAAAAAAAAAGATTCTGGCCACTTCACGCCACGCCGAGGACTAAAAGACTTACAATTTGGGGGGAAAACATGGCAAATTTTTCAGGAAGTGATTCAGATAATGAATTAATGTCTACTCCACCTGAAAGGAAAAAGTATCATTCGTACCGAGTAAAAAATGGTTTTTCTTACCCTCGGAATGTAAGCTTCATTCTTCAGGTAAGAAAAAGCGTATTTTTTACTCGGCACGAAACATAGGTAGTATTTTGTGTTTTCTTAGAAAATGATGTTCGGTTTGATAAGAAAAGTAAATTGTATTAAAACTATGACAGAAATAAATTTCTATGTTTGAACACTTAGCGATTTATCCATCGCAAGGAGATATAAATTAACATTAATCATTGCAGTATAGAAACGCAGAAAGAAAAGTAAATCTTGATGTGAGGAGCTATGAACCGGGATTCAACGGGATTGCTCTAACCACTGCGCTGTCCATGTCCAGATTTACTTTTCTTTCTGCGTTTCTATACTGCAATGATATAATGTTAATTTAAATTGTATTAACTTCAACTGCATAAGTCTTAACTAGTTAACTAACCTAATAACCAGCACGTGTCGATCCTTGTATTTATACCTCGTTCGGTTGTCCCCAGGTGGATAGACCGCGACAAATGCGAGCCAGTGGAAGTGTTCATCCAGGAGTGGCTGGACTTGGGCGTGCGGTTCGTGGGTGGCTGCTGCCGGACTTATGCTGCTGACGTCACGCGCATCCGCAACCAGGTGCATCGCTGGCGCGATCGCTTCCGCTTCCAAGAGAAATATGACACTGCGCAAACCTCCAACTAAGTCTATAATAATATATCGTCGACTAGCGAGCGAACACAGCGATCGAGCGCTCTTTCTGCCTAATGTGTAAAACAGCGCTATAGACTTTTGCTCGCTATTCGGCTTCATGCTGGTTACAAACCTAGCAAGCGAAAGCCATCGCGCTCTTTCTGATTAATGTAAAATATGAGAGGCGATGTTTTTTGTCCATACTGTCCATACTGTCCAGTAACGCTATTTCCAGCTATTGTATAATGAAAAAGCGCGGCAGATCTTCGTTCACTATCCAGGCATAGCGGGCGGATATCTATTCGCTAGATCCGTTCTTATTTATAAAGCTAAGGATGTATTGTATATTTGACGGATTCTCAAATCGAATGCCATATTCTACCAAAGTATACTGTTAAATGGATAAATAAATAAATAAATATTGTAATAAAATTAATAAATGGCATCAATATGTATCCTAATTAATTAATCATCACACCTACATTTCCCTACGGCAG
Source organism: Ypsolopha sequella (assembly GCA_934047225.1). NCBI lineage: Eukaryota > Metazoa > Arthropoda > Insecta > Lepidoptera > Ypsolophidae > Ypsolopha > Ypsolopha sequella. Next base: position 14,449,410 of record OW203992.1, read on the forward strand.
CGGCTAATATGAACGATGACGCGGACAGGCGAAGTCATAAAATAATAAGAGCCTATAAAACTCCAACGAGATTTATTAAATTAAAAATACATAATTAATATTCTAAACAGATTAACAGAATCAAGAAAAAATCGGGGCAGTCTGGCTCGTTTAATATATTTCGTCTGAATGTCCAATTCTAGGAAAGGCGTCTTCACTAAATTGAAAATGAAATAACTTATTTTCCTCCAGCGACGACGTTTCAGTTTCCAAACGGACGGAAAAAACAAACATTGTAACAAAACACAAACATGACGAACGGTCGAGATGAAAAGAACTGGGTATTTATTATAAATTACAGATTTTCTTACAATGGAATTGGAATTTAGGCCTTTTCTATTATGATGTGGGTCAGCAATAATTTTCGTCGGGTTATTACAGAGTTCGAGTATAAATATCGGGTGTTTAATTGGCAGTGTTGAGTCGGCATTTGCAAAGGGTGCCACTTTGACCCTTTGGCTACCACCTACGTAAAGGGAGGAGTGCGGTCGAATGGGTACCCGTTGAACCGTGCGGTGTAGTGGCCGGGCGCAGACCCAACTTTACAATAGTTTCACTCAGGTTGTGTTCCTAAACGCCGGGGTAAATGTAAAGTTTACTTCGTAAAAGTGAAAGAGATAAGACTGAGACGGAATCTATTTACTAATAGTTTTGGAACGGCCACTTTGTAAAAGCAGTTTATTTACGTGGCAAAGGATAATTTTTGTATAGGTATGTATCATTATTACCGAAATAAAAATGCTTTTCATTACAAGTCATTCCGAAACCAAAAATTAGTTCGTAATGTTATGACAAATGTCAAAGTGAAAATTTGCCCCTCAATTTATGGCGTGTAAAATTTAACTGTCAAAATGAATTTTACAATTCTGACACGGTTTAGGAACAACTTCAGGAATTGTTCGGAGCTGTTCGTTTTCACTCGGGTGGTTGTGGAACGGGTGACAGTTAGTCTCAGAATAAGGAATACAAATAGAAACCTGGCTAAAATAAGAACTGGGCATTAGCCATTGTACTCATCTAACGTAAATTACTCCTGTGTACGAGTGAATGAAACGACGGACCGCACTTACTTTATATTTTTTCCTGGTGTGTCACTAGATTGAACCAGACAAATGTCAGATGGATGTAATTTGGATGTATTTTAAAAATGATAATACCATCAAATTAAATATGTCTCATCATTGTATCGTTGTGTTGTAATATCGTGCGTAGCGTGCATCACATCTTAATTTGGTGGCATCGAAATGTCTAATGCATTTTGCGAAAGTTTACAGCTTCACCGAGAGAAATTAAATATTTTTGTGCTCTTCCTCTCAAAATTCGTGAAAGTGTGATTTATTATTGTTTGTGTTGATTGTTTTTTTAACATTGTAATAAAATGTCTTGTGCGATTGAAGGCTGTAAATCGCATACAGGAAGAAAAGAAAACAACAATGAAGCAATATCATTTCATCGGTGAGTTCTGATAGTTTTTATGTTAATAAGTTGCAGGATCATACCTAAAACTCAGTAACAATAATAGTAGTTCTTGTAAATTATACTCGTGTTCAATTCTACACCGATATTTGCCTGTTTTATATAGATTTTCTGCAGACTAGTAGAGGTTATGTTTTTTCGCATAGTGATGTACTAAAGTCCGTGTCGCAAACTATCGAACATTGGCGTGGCAGCCGTGCATAAAGGATGAAACCGCAGATTAATTGCAGCGCGAGTTAAAAGAAAAATAATACCGAATAAATATTGCCATATCTTTTTGTTACAGATTTCCAAAAAGGGAAGAATTAAAAAGTGGATGGCTTAGACGAATAATTAGACCCAATTGGCCAATTAAAAAAAGCAGTCATATTTGTTCGAAACACTTTACGCCGGATTCTTTTGGACCAAACGAAAATTTAACATGGAGACGGTTAAAAGCAGATGCTTTAGCGACGTTATATTTACCAGATACAGACACATTGGTAACCTTTAAATAATTATGTATAATTGCATTATCAATCTTGTTTGTAGGTACGTGCTTTTACTATACTATAGTATATTAACTCGATAATTTTTCAATTTTAGGCAAGAGAACCAGTACCTATGGATGTTTGTGGTGTAGAAAAGTGCATACTTCTATGTTCGCAAATCGTTCTGAAAGGCCTGTTCAGAACTTGTACGTTACTTCCGTGATCGACTTCACGAAGAAATTCCGCAGATCAAGACATTTTCGTACTTAGTGGTTGACAATAAAAGTACTTTGACAGGGTAGTTCTTTCGTGAAATTAATTTTGGGAATGCTTATTGACTTGAACTGCACATAATTTGATTTTTTATTACAGGTTATAAGGTATTTTAATCGTTCATTATTTGTTATCAGTTATTATTCAAGATACGTTGATGTTTATTTGATATAATAATAAAAAAAATTAAATTACCTCTGTAGTAATTGCGCTGTCATCGCTCATCATTTTTTGTACTAGAAACAAGCACAATTTTGGACTTAACTTATGTACTTACTTGCCTACGATATAGTAATTTGTACTTAATAAAAAATATTATGCTAAAGAAAGATATCCTATTATTAATTCCTTATTTACACAATATAACATGTGTCCCACTGGGGTAGACAGAGACCACTTTGCTATTAATTCTCTTGGCCTCCTTCCAAAGCAAGAGGATGTCACCAGAAAGGTCGGTGCCTCCTGCATTCTCTTTTTTTTCACACTTTGATGCGATATAATGTGTGGTAAGCAGATTGGTCGCGGTTCATTTCGATTTGGTTTATTTATCGTAGTCAAAAATCGACATTGTTACATCACTAGCAAAGCAACGAACTAGTGACAACCTACCTAATTAAGAAAAAACTAATACATATCCATCTCTCTCTAACGCACTAGAATGTCGTAAGAAAATCAAGGATAGGTGTTTTTCTCCGCGTATTATTTTAGCCAGGCTTCTATTTGTATTCCTTATTCTGAGCAGTTAGTTTTTTCGTTTACCCCGGCGTTTAGGAACGCTACCTTAAACTACACCGAGTACAATATTGTTCCTTTAAACTTCAAATTGTAGTGGCAAGTTCTATCCCGGTTACAGAACGATCCTCTAGCGTTGCTAAAACTTGTTAGATTGTATATTCTACAGAGCAATATTTCGAATCCTGAATACAAAAACCGAACACGTTGACACTCTGAAACTTTGTATTACAGGTATCTTACTCGTAAAAGGATTACGTGATAAAATTCCGAAGAGTCAGTCCCCGAAACGGTTTTCATTGTTATTCTATTTATTCAAACAGCTTGTTTAAAACAACAAATAACAGTCGGGCTACAAAACTTTCGTGAATACCGTCCCTAAACCGTTCGATTTGTTACCTATCTAATCCGAGTCCAGTAGTGGAGTTAGGTCACCGCGACCACAGTATAAAGAAGTAGACAGTATTCTATCTTCATACAAACGGGCCGAAACGGACCCCTCCCAAAATTCGGTTCAACTCAGTTTACAACAGTCACGGTCGCACCGCAGGTTGCAGCGTTGACCCTGTAAGCCGCTCCCGCGCATTTTCGTATAGAATATGTTGTGCATTGTATGGCTGTTTAAATACAACTCTATCGGACCCAGAACTGTCATTTTTTAGACTACCGACTCAGCCGGCAAGGTAAGACTATACAAATAACTTATTTCAGTTTATATTTATTTCTGTGTTATAAGGTAAAGTATGTTCGCTGGGATAGTTCTAGGTAGTCTAGCATAGCAAACCACATCGAGCTCGATAGCGAGTGATGCAGTGCTCTCTCTCTCTCACTCTGTTGATCTACCTCGATAGGGACAGACATGTTGTATTCGAGCTATGCGGACTGCTGTGCTAGCCCCCTAGTACACCCGATTAACCAGTATAATATAAAGCTACAATATTTATTTTCAGAAGTAAGAATACCACGTAAACATTTTTCTGTGTATCAGAAACTTTTTGAGGTTTTTACGCACACCCAGTTCCGAAACCCGTCTAAAAACTAATTGTTTCAACACAATTTGACTATTCTAGGTACTTAAATAACATTAAAGAACTTATTTTATAATAACAAAAATAGAGGGTAAGACTACTGACACTCCACTAAATAACATATTCGCAATGAACCATATATTTGCAGTAATATTTCATGAAAAGATAATGCAACAATTTAATTAGCATTATTAAATACGTAAACAGTCAGTTGGCAGCCCTGTCGTGTGTTTACGCACCGCCCAGTTAAACTACTGTCTACTTCTTATACTGCGCCGCGACTGCAGGGACCATCTACTTGTGTATATAATTTATGATCCATCTATTTGAGTTAGGAACGCGTTAGGATGCCAATTAATAATCGATTGCAGTGTAATAAACAAGTAATACGCGTGAACGTGAATAATGAAAGTATACATGCATATTCGTGTACACGAGATGCCGCATTATAATGTTTTTGAAGTACATCCTCTACAGCTTAGATTTTCTCCACGTTGCTAAGTGAAAGAATTAGTCGGTTACAAAAAAAAGGCACATATTTATAGGAAAACGTACATGTATTAAGAAAACGGTTCCATTATTTGATGCAACCGAAATTGCAAGTACATATTTAAATTGTTTCCCATATTACCTTTTCTCAGCACCACCTTTGTAAAAGCGTACGCTACCGCATAATATCATACGAATGTGGAATTCTAATTGAGGAAAATCAGCTAACAAGTCGAGTTATGGTGTCGGCTTTGTGGTTCGCTTCACAGAACAGGGGTTGTTCCGACCCTCTTATAGCAGTAATTATTTCTCTGAGTGAATGGGATACCGCTACGTAAGACGAATGAGTTCGCCCTGCGCAGTCTTTGACAACAACAAACAGTGCAATAACAGGACTAGAGTAACCCCAGAGCCAAACTAAGCTGTCTTCTAACTTCCTGCAGAGAAGTTTAATTAACTGAGAGTGTATGGTTTAATATCGTAATTATTTGTTTTAACTTCGATGGTTTAGTTGCTAAAGGTACGTGGGATTATGATTCAATTTTAAAACCCTTTACTGACTTAGATATTTACATTAAGAGGCTATGCGAATTTTATTTTTGTCACTGTCACTCTAAGCGAAAAATCGCGCAGTGCGACAGGAGCGGATTCAGGGCAAAAGGGAAAAAAGTTGGTTTTATATTTTTATTAAAAAAGCTAAAATAGCTAGCAAAATTTCAAATATCAAATCTCTAGATATTGTTGAAACACACCTAATAAAATATGTTTGAGTTCTGTATATGGTTCCTATTCGTCAAACGAGAAGAAAAAGTGTGTTTGAAGACCTCATTTCAACAATTATTTCTATCGAGGAAAATTTATCGAAACATGTTTTCCAATTTCAAAACCTTAGATTATATAGTCAAAATGCATACACCAGAAATTTATTAAAATGTTCCGTGTATTTCATGAAATAAACAGAAAAGAAACACCCGTATTTTTTTCGCATATCGCCTTAAATCAAATTTAATTTAGAGTCTTAATTAAATAAATTTTTAATTTTTTCATTATGTTTTTCTTTCGTACCAACAGCGTCTCTGTTGGATCTTGCTTGTTGGGTATTTGTTGAATCTCAGGTTACATTTAACTTAAACCAGGGTTATTATATCTTAGTTATTGTAAATGGTTTAATAAATAAAACTTTTGTTTAATCCTTTAAATTGCTTAAGTGTCGATTCTCCGGATTTGTAACAAAATATCAAGATAACGGCCAAAATGCAACTTTTAGATAAGAAAACTTTTTTTTTTAAGTTTGGTATATGTATGACCATATTTTTAATGATATTATAATTGCTATAAAACGATTGGCTTTTCCACACCCTTAAGAAAAATCTCAATTGTTTAAAAAAAAAACGCGAATTCCCGGTCTAAGTAAATAAACACAAAATCATTGGCATTACTTCATTATATTGTATGTTTTTAAATATTATTGGCAATACTTAATTATATTGTATGTTTTTAAATATTATTGGCAACACTTCATTATATTCCCCGCGTTCCGAAATAGAATTATTTCGCTAAAATCGATTACGAAAGTATGAAGTGAATGGCTTATGATCCATTGTAATTCTATTACGGACCGCAGGGATTGTATGTTTTTAAATAAATACGACTAAGGAAATGAAAATTAAATTCTCTCGTCGTTAAGTCATACAATTCAGTACATTATTTTCCCGCAAAATTAAATTAGTTAATGAATACTCGTCCCTCTATTCCGCAAGTCAACATTTGCTCTCCTTAGCGTCTTTCAAGAGGCTCTTGGTTTGTAAGGCGGCTATAGCGAGAGTTCGTTGTTGCTTCTCCTCAGTTAACTGCACTTGAAGGTTCCTTACGTCTAGCTTAAGGTTTTTTACTTCGTTCTGTAGCTTTAGGAGGATTGTCCAAAGGCTCGGTGTAGCTTGGCTGGGCGTCGAGTGGACGGGTAGCGAGGGGGAACGGACTAGAGCCTCTATTGACAGCGGGCTCTCCTCGTCGCATTCTGAAATGGTACAGTCCCGTCAATTTTAAGCAGTCTCGTTCATTCTATAACGTATTTATTCGTTCATTCTTTTATACCTACCTTGTGTCGAAGTGTGGGAGCAAGGTGAAATATTTATACAGGTTTTGAGTGTTGTGTCCGTGCATGTGATTATTATGTGTTGATAAGCTTTATTTTTGTTTGTGATGTAGAGTCAACATTGATAAGTGCAGGTTAGCTGCATGGTATAGTAGGTAATTCTTGATGAAGGGAGGCTGAATAAGTTACAAGAGTTGTAGATAGCAGTTTTAAAACAATTTATTGGTTTAATAACTACAATAAAATTCGATAAAAAATATAAATATACTTTATCATGTAACACACATAATATATTTAGATAAAACCTATTTACATACAATAGTTGTCTATAGATATTTTAGGATTGCATTATTTCTCATCTATGTAGAGCTTGTATGTCACCTCGGAACAGCGTAAACCTCAACTACGTATTTTTAAAAAATTTCATTTTAGAATAATCAATAAATGAAATGTTCAACCATTAAGGGGCTGCACAATGCTAAAATTCAGTCCTGCTCTAACGCGTTTGTTTTTTAAATCTCTATCCTGCTCTAATCAGATGCCGCGCACGCATAACTTCAGTTATTTTGAAATCGCGGCCCCGTTAGGACATCAACCATAGCTTCTTTATGTAATAAAGATGTTTTTTTCTAGTTAGTATCTGCGTGTGTTGGTTTCGTTTCAATCGGTATTGAAACATGGAAACTGAATCGCTTTTTTCGTGAAATTCATGCTCTTTTAAAAGTAATGTAATTAATAGAAGATTGAAAGTATGTTTATTTATAAAGTGTAATTAATAACTGTCTTGAGTATAAAAACAAGCCATATTTTTTTCAAATTTTTACGATGTACATTGACGGAACTGAATCCAATACAAAACTGATGTTTAGCATTGAGGAGCCCCTTAAGTAAAAGTTCAAGCGTATCTTATTGAGTGTTTCGAGGATCACATATTAATCTTATTTCGAGGTAAAACTGTTCAAATGTTATTAGATTATTTAAAATAATGAACACTAGGCGAGGAACAAGCCCAGTTATTACATTTCGTATATTGAAATTGTAAAGCGAAGTTTCAATGAAGCTGAGATTACTTATGTAAACGATAGATAACAGACAAATAGTTACACAATATTAACATAGTAACAGTACGATATGATGAAAAGATAATTATAATGAGGGTTTACTGTCAACATTACAAAATGTTACCGATTACAGAACAGCTATAGGTAATGTAAAAATAATGAGATTCCGTCAAAGATAAACGTTAGATAGACAAATAGATCGCTAGTATTAAACTACTATTGCTTTATACAAATGAAAATACATAATTATATGTACATTATAAATATACACATACTATTGTGTAAGTACAGTACCCTCTCGCTAATCCGCCACCAAAAAATCCGGACTACCGGCGGATTATCGAAAACGGCGGATTATAATGTACAGGAACATCAAATTGAGGAAAACAACAAAAAAACATAGTAATTTTGTATTAGTACTTATGAAGGTAAATACATATGCACATTTGTATTAAAATTTAAAAATGAACTGACACATTAACTGATTACTCAGGTTTTGAAAAATACTGCTCTAATTTGGCTTGTTTTTTACCAGAATAAATCTTCGTAATAACATGATTACAGAGAGACATCGACTTGCAAAAAATGGGCGGATTCTAGTAGTTGTCGGATTATCAAGCGGCGGAGCAGCGAGAGAGTACTGTATATATAAAATGGCTAAATATAATAGTACTCTAAACAAATAAACAAGTATTTGATTATATACATAAAAATGAAAGTGATAAGAAATGCAGAAATACGTCACTATGTATGTATGTATATGTATGTACAACAAATATTTTACAAGAGGAAAATAACAACAGAGTTAGACTAGGTTATACCTATAGATATATATTCGTATAACTTGTTACAGTAAACAATGATATTTGAAGGATAAGCCAGTCCTCGCATTCTCAGAGTTTCCGTTCTGAATATTAGCTATGCAATAACTTTAAGATTCGCCGACATAAAAGGTCAGAACTTGAAACTCAAAAACTATTATTAAATAACCCAATACTTGACACAAGTCACTTGTACTTTACTGCATAAAATCTAAGTCATAAATTATCTAAATTAATAGAAAACCTTCCTAACTGAATCACGAAAATATATATTGTACTGTTTTTAATATTTATCAAAAAGAAGCACAGCGAAATTTCCGTTGGCACAGCTTTGGCCATACTGTCAATGTGTGTGAATTCTGCAGTACCGAGGTAGGTACGTGTTCAATATTTAATGAGGGCACACCGCACACTCGCCGCGCGCCCGCTGTGATTACCCACTGCACTATCTGTTAACTTCCCAACAAAACTAACATAAATAAACTCGGTAATGCATTATGTAGGTAGGCACACCAGGAAATTTATTTCCTCTCACTTCCATTACAGGCGCCTAATTTATTTATGTCCCTTTACAAAAAAATGGAGGAAGTTAAAACATTTTGTGTGTAAGCACCATTCTTATTCTGACTTCTATTCTATAAGCTACAAAAATATACATTTTTTATTACCACGTCGATAGAAATGTTACAAAGGAATTTTCCAAAGAGCTAATGGAAGCAAGTTAAGAAGCTTATTTGAGCACAAACGTCGTCGTTGCCATATTGAGACAACATTATAAATAATATCCGTGCTACAAAGGCGGCCAGCCGAGCTCTCAAAATAGCCTCACCTGCTATACAAAGTTGACGCTCTGGCTCTTTCTAATGATACATGCCCATAAAACTATACTCATATCACACCATTATGTCCCCATTAAAAATTTATAATTAGGTCATTTCATGCATCAAGCGAATCTATGATTCTTGAAAGTTTTACTTTAAAGAACAAACTCATGCACGATCAGTGTAAATAGATATAAATGGATGACAGGCTCTTATATTCAGAGCTAGGTAACCATTTATGACTTAACAATACTTCTTCGGTTCACATGCGCTATGAATAAATAAATAATCCGGTGATATAAATATAACATGCCGCATTATGGCGCATCTATCTATGAAACGAGAATGAAAAGGTTAACCGGTGTCGCGTCACACTCACGCTGAAAAGTCACACTATGTTTAGGAACGTATTTTCATCCTCATTTTCATTCCTAATGAGCTCTACGAAGTACTGAAACGAAGTTATTCTCATAAATTAAAACATAACAACACATTAAATCGAGTTAGGAAAATGTGGCTTTGGTTAACATTATGAATGAGTAAGGTTGAAAACGTAGACAGTTCAAAATGACTTATAATCTAAACAAACGCATCGGGTTAATCGTTATCGAAAAACAGGTAAGCGGGGCGATGGACCACGACTACAGTAGATATGTTGTTTTGCGACAAATGGACTAGTGGTTGCGATATGAGGGTGATTATCAATCGAAGTGGTGCGATTTGTTGAGTTGTTTGATAAAGGAGCCGCAGCACCACGTGGAGGAGCGTGCGGAGCGAGGGATGGCGGTGGAGGGCGCGAGGCGAGACGGCGCGAGGCTCGGCTGCGAGCCGCCCCGAGCGAGCCGCGAGCCCCAAGCCTCGCGCTCGCGTCTCGCGCCGCCCTCCCCGCACTCCCAGAGGTTAGGATTAGACCGGTTCAACTGAAACTTGCGCTCCGAGAGCAGGCGCCGCTCCGGGGTCCGGTAGTGGTCGGCCGCCGAAGAACTTTTGTTACGTTTCACTTTGGACAAGAACTTAGCGTTAGCCTCGGAGGGCTCGACCCGGCTGATCGGCGATCTAGTACAGTTATAATGGAGTCTGTTAGTAGCGGGTGCGTGGCTTTGTACTTTACCGAGGGCTAAGTGGGCGCAGTCCACTGCAGGTGCGATATAAAGGGCAGCCGCATGTAACAAAATAGAAATATTCAAGCTAACCGCTTACAAACTGGATCAGGTGGTGGAATTATGTTAATAATACATATTCTGGGCTGATGTATTTATTTCAGCTTTCGTAGCAAGTGTATGTTTAGTAACAAGACAGTGTGTAACATTAACATACAAGTAATTAGAATTTTCATAACAAGAAGCATTATAATTAGTAACAAGATGAAAAGTTGAGATTCTTTAGAAGGAGCTAGCTGCCTTAGGTATAATTACGTAGTGAAGTTCAAAACATATTTACTTCAGATAAATAAATAAAAGATAGAGATACTTTTGAGATTCACTTTGTCCTAACTACTAAATCAAGAAATTTATATCTGTAAATAAGATCTTTTAGTAATCTTATAGAAAATGTTGTACACTAAGTATATTTATAATATTTTAGTCTACGATGCACCATCCAGACAATAACTTGCCTCTAACATTCACCTAGAGGTGACAAATAAATAAGTATACTATGTCAAAGCATGCGGAACCCATGCACTTATAGTATTGTGCGATATAAAACAGTCTCCGACGTAATTTCATAACAGTGTACGCATACTTTGCAGTGCTATTGATTACAGTAATATATTTTATAGCACACTGTGCGTAAAATGACCGCTTTACGCACGCGCGTGCGTAAAGTCGGCATTTTCCGCACTTGTGCTATGAAAAGTTATACGAAACTCGTGCGAGAAACTTTTTCTCGACTCGTGTGATTGCAGCACTCGCCTTCGGCTCGTGCCGCAAACTCACACTCGTCAGAAAACGTTTCATCGCTCTCGTATCGTAATATACTAATTTGTTACACGTATATAATTTATATTTTATTAACACACCATCAAAATTTCTTTGGAGCCGATTTATGGAACAGCGTAATGCCTTTGCAACTAATTATATATATCTTGATTTGACTTATTTCCTGGGACCCCTCAGAACAGATCTCCAGTTAGCGAATCTAATTTTTTAAATTGATTATCATAACTGTCCATTGTCACAGTAATTCAACATAACAGGTTTGGTGTACCAGTTACTCTAGTTATTTACACAGATTGTAACTAAACCACCAACATTTACTAAATAAAATATAATCCCATAACCAAGCAAAATAAAAACTTCAGTAATCAAATAATTTTCTACATTTGCATCACATTATTTTTCTCTGGAATCACTGTTCATTAAGTAGAATATGTAGAACAGTAATGCAATTTATCCTGTACATCAGCTATGATAGTTGACTTTAGCACATAGACGAATACAGCCTACAGACTCCTCATAACAGGCGACCGATTTCTGTCAACACATCTGACTGAACCAGCAGATACAATTCATGACTCCAAAATTATATGTTTCGGTTGGCCAAACCAAAATGGCTTCTATATTCATTACGTTAGAGTCTTCGTCTTCGGGAAATATAAGTTTGTGGCGCTATACGTTAGATTGGAAGAGCCAATAGGATTGCAGTATCCCGTTTCGATTGTTGACAGAATTATTTGTACGCAAGATGTTGAACAATAGACGTCTTTCTGGGCTGTATTGTCTATGCTTTAAACCAAACTAGGGGCGTGATCCACTGTGATCCAAGACATTTATACAAGCGATATTATGAAAGCTTTCGAAAAACGGCTCCAGAGATATTTGAGGCTTGTGACGTCACCTTTCAAACAGTTATAATTATCAAGCGCTACTTTAATGACTAGCGTTATTTGGTTTTGAGTATACGTATATATAGGTAGATAGATGCAGGTCTCAGTGACTATTCTAAAAACCAACTAATTATTCGGTTTCTTGACTTAGCGTGTCTTCTCCGTGTAGACTCGAATATCTCCAGTGGTATATTGGGTACTGCATAATAAATATTCTATGTTAGTCCAGTCAAACCATTACATTATGATCATTTGGTGCTGTTATAAAGTGAACCATACAAAATGTACAGGATTAAATATCTTTAGTACTTCCGGTTAAATACCGCGGCGCAGGGTTTAACGTGACGGAAATTTATTACTTGCAATCATTAGCGGTGGGCGACATTAAAAATCGCGTTGCACACGTGAAATAAATAATACTATCCACTTGGAATGACTCGCAAATAAATATTCCAATATTAGGATTAACAGATAAAATGCATTTTCAAATTTTCAAGTTTGTATCTGCAATGGTAATACGAAAAGTGATAAGTCCCGTGGTAAAAGTAGCAACCGTAAGTGTTAGTAAATAGAATGTAAACAGTAAAATATCGTCGTACTCACCGGAACTAACAGCGTTCCTGCACCGCGCCGACGTGCAATAAGCCTCAATGACCTTCAGGATGAGAGCGTCCTCTTCATAAGAGTTCGACTTCCTCTGATGGGGTGCATAGGGGTGTGTCGGACCTATGTTCTCATCCGACCCCACTGTGAACGATTGAGGCCTTAGCGGCGGCGCGGGCCGCAAACATGTTATGCTCCATCCTATAAACAAGTTAAACTCTCGATCATTTATTCGTCAGGATACCTACTTATGAATTACAAACCAGCCCTGGAATTGTGTAAGTAACGTACGACGTAAAACGTGCGATTTCAATTGTCAAACTGGCTAATTTGCTTAGGTGAATAGCAGTTTGACAATTTAAACCGTACGTTTTAAGCTGTCAAATTAATACGATTTTCTTACACGATTGCCCCCCTGACTGTTTCACAATGGGGTCGATTCGGTGTAACACGACTTAAGGTGGATGGTCCAAGGCAAATTTGAAACAAATTTTTGGGAACCAACAATGACGACAGAAGTATTACAATTTCGTTGTTGCTTTTTTCTACACGTTCAATTAATTTACAACTCGCGATTAATCAGTTTTTTTACAAACAAATGTTTTTACAGTCTAATTTTGCTATTTAAAACTTTCATAATATTGGATTACATTTTGTTTTTAAAAATACTGATTATTCGCGGGTATAAAATGAATGAAACTTATAGAAAAAAGTAACAAAACGAAATTATAGTACTTCTGTCGTCGTTATTGGTTCCCACAAGTTTGTATGAAAACTACCTTGGACCATCCACCTTGACTTATTTGACAGGATTAATATTATTTTAAGCGTCCTGTCTTTGTCTTTTCGATAAAGACAGAACGTTTAAATTAAGTTTCATCCAGTCAAATAAATTAAAGCGTGTTACATCGAATCGACACTATTAGCTAACATCTTACAAACGACAATATAATTCAATAATGTCTTAGATACTGTTTTGTTTAATAAACGCTACTAATACTCAATAGATTCGATATACTTCCAACCGCCCCCAATCAGGTTATAAACATTAAACTGTTCTATTCTTCAAAGGCGGTAAAGTCGGGGTTTTTATTTACATTTACTTGAGACGTTCGTCTCGAAATCTTTTATTATGTGTATTCAGTGTTTCATGACTAATTTGTTCCAAATGAAATCATAATATTGTACAAAGTAGAGCTGTATTTACCTTTAATACTGTAGTTCGAGCCGCCAATATCGATGAAATCGACAGACGAAAATTTCTTCCCGATGGGCGATTTATTTGGTTTGGCAGATGATTGATCAAGAGAGTCACAAGAGTTTAAAAGCCAGCGAGCCGACTGATTGTTTTGTTTATTTTTCTGCGTTTTTTGTGTGTGCTGCGAATAGCTTTGATGATTGTTGAAGGAATGTGATCTTTTGTGATTCGAAAGACCCGAAGATAGGTCAGAATTATTACTGTCGCTCATGGCCATCTGTTGGGAGAAAACATCATCGTGGTTATTAATAACTTTATTTAATGAAGACTAATTTTATACATTCTGACAAAGTTTACACAAGATCAAAGCTCACTTCAGGTATGATAAATTGCGGGTACAAATTGTCATCTTTTACATATTACAGCATGTTTGCTGTAACATAACAGAGGTCTTTCGGTGGGTATTATTGTAATCCGATTTCATCACACTAGCTTCTACACGTAAATCCAAAACACAAGATATAAGCGACCTAGTTCCATCAGCAAAAATGTTATTTTCTCTGTTGAGACCATTCTAATCCTGAATGTGTTGAGTCCTTTAGTTCAAGATAAATTTTGATTTTGCTTCTTGGGATCCAGGTTAAAGAACTACTCAACACCAATAAAAACCATTCATCGCTCGTTCTACGAGTTTCAAGAGAAAATGGGTGACATCTCAAGCCTTTCCATGCACTACAACTTAGTTGTGTGTTAGTTAACGAGATATCTATCGGCGATGAAATAGATTTTGAAATTGTTAGTAAAATGAATAAACACAGGCAAGGATGATCAAGTAAAGCACTGCAATTCTGGGGTAACTCTAATGATAGTATTAATTATGGTTATCAAATCAAGGCAATATTATATTCAAACTGGTGATACACAAAACAGTATCTCTTTACAAAAGAATGATCCTTGCCTGAGTCGGTGACCACTGTTATAGGTAACTTTGCTTTCATCCACCAGTGTGCGTATAGATCGGAACGGTACACCACAAAGCCGGACTGGCCTTCCGTCATACCCTTCTGCAGCTTGGACAAGTCCTCGCTTCGAGACCTCAACTTCCGAGACTTATCGTCGTTTCTTTTATCTGCATTACGTGGCGAGTTGATACGGGATTGTCTTTCGGGCTGGGCAGCATCTGGCTTGTCTGTGTAGATCCGCATGTGGTAATGCAAGCTCGGCTTCGTGCGTTCGGTTATGTTCAAGGTACTCCACTGATTTTGGGTCGGCTTCCTCACATTTTTGGGATTCTCGATGTGTATGCTCGGTTGACGAATGATACGAGGCGGCGGTTCGGGTTTCAGTCTAATCAGCGGTATGTACTGGTCGATGTTTCGCCTTATCGAGGTACGCTGGATCCGCGGCGATGATACAGGTGGACTAGCCGCGTATGTGGATGTACACTCTTGTGTGTTGGACAGATCTAGCACGTCGACGCTGATGTTCTCTGACGTCACACTTGTCCCGCACGACGTGCGGGCGGTTGAACCGAATGGAGATGTGCAACGACATTGATCTTCATATGTTGCCGCCTCTATTTCTGACAAAGTCAACTTCTTGCGATTCTCAATATCATAAGACCCTTGCGTCAAGCTAGTAAGAGATCCTTTCGAGTGGTTGGAACTCTTCCCCATGCTGTCCGAGTCATTGCCGGGTCCCACACCACCGAGGTTCTCATGCATATTCAACTCTGGAGATGCGAGGTTGCAACTTCCCACGACGCCAGAATCTGAGGACCTCGGGCTGTGGCACGTGGATCTGTTGCAACATTCACATTTCTTCTGGGTCTTATGGTTGTCTGATTGTGTGCTCATTCTCTGCACACGACTGTCGTCGATTTTACCGAAGCTTTCGGCCTCCACCATTGATTTGGACAATGAGCGTCGAATTCTCTTGTCGGAATTAAGTGAGTGCTTTCGAAATGGTATGTTTGGGTTAAGGTTCACATTTATCACTTTTACGTCTTCATCTTCATTCCGGAACATTGGGGGAGGATCGATAATGATTGAATTAGTGTTTCCACATTCTTGGCCGAGTGGAGGTACGGGTGACGAAGATAAAATATTTTGAAGGATATTATAAGACCCCGCGGCATCACTTTTCGTAGTTTCGTTCATTGCATCTTCGGGATAGTTTTCTTCAGCTGATTTCCAAAGTTTGGGCGCGACGTCAGGTTTCGCAGTAAAGTTTGGAAAACTTCGTCTCGTCGGTAAGAAATCAGTTTCCGAAGTCCTCGGGGTCTGAATTTGTGTATTTTGATCGATGCTCGCCAGGTCCTCGCAAGCCGTGTAAACATTATTACCGCACATTTCGAAGCTGGAATTTTCCGTGCTTTCAGAATATTGGAAATGTGGGTGCAGTTTATTTTTATCTTTGGGGCATTTTTGTAGCAAGTAGCCGTTTTCAGCCGCATTAAATGGATAAAGAAGGGGAGATGGGGTTGAAGTGAATATATCTTTTGTACAGTCACCTTTTACAGGCATATAAGTTCCGTCCGGATGCATGTCTTTAGAGTGATCAAAATAGCGCACGTATCCGAAGTTACTGGCCCAACTGCTGCCAGAAGATACTGTCCTCGGACTTGGGTTGTCCATCGCGTCCTGTCTCGGTATCTTTGGGGAGCTATAGGCATCCGCGTCAGTACAACTAGAGCTCGTGTAGCTCTCAGTCGTGTCTGTCTCTCTGTCGCTCTCCTCAGAGTCAGAGCAATCCGTCTCAGTACCGATAGTCCCGTCATTCTCGATCTTCAGTCTGATACGATTTTTATGACGCCTCATAACAGGCAATCCCGTCAATTCAAACGCTTTCGCCCATGGTCTCTCGTGTAATAGTTTACGTAACATTTGTCTTGTTATGACTTTTTTCTTGACGAGTCTCGCGAAGTACTTAGTGAGAGAATAGTATGGCGATGCAGAAGGGTAGTTTGATGGGGGCAGGGTCACGTGATAGAGGCTGCGTCGGCTACAGCTGATGCTAGACAACGCTCCTTCGGAAGGGGAGCGCGCGAGCTATACAACAACACCATAAAATACCTTAATCATAGAAACTTTGAAATAAATAAATTTCATTTCAGTGGAGCTAGTAATTATAAAACCTTATATTTTACGAGTACCAGTAGGTATGGGCAGTACCTAAATTTTAGTAAAACTTAATACCAGGTTTTTCATTTTTGCATTATTTCGCTAAATGGTTTACTAAAATAATTTTGTAAATAAATATGATTTAATGAATAATGACTTATTCATCTTACTTTAATTATATGATATACTTAATAAAATATCGTTAAATTGAAAATGAGACATATTTCGGACCCTATCCTGGATCCAGCATTAATCACAGCCCATACAGAAAACTACAATGTCATTTTGGCTTTCCTAAGGAGTGTTTTATTATGATTTCATGTAAGATCTGTGCCAACACAATAAGCATCCTTTTTTAATTTGTATAAAATACTCTTAAATCAAATTTCAACTATGCAATGAACATTGAAGAAGAGTTTTTCAAGTTACAAACAACTGACCTGAGGCAAAGACTGTGGCTGTCCCGGCTCGTGAGTGGGGCTGCTAGTGTTCGAATGTTTCTGCAGCAAACTGACCCAATTGTCGGCCTCGGCCTTCGTCTGACAGACTGCCACTATCGTGTCAATCATTGGCCCACTGATCTCGAAAGCGTTCTTTCTTGAGTCCGTATCGTCTAGCTTACAAACCGTTATTCCTGTCAGTGGCAGGGAACCCTAAAACAATAAGTTTTATGTATGAATTGCGTATGAATTATGTTTCCGAATAAATATAAACTGAAACAAACAAAAATGCTCGGGGTTGTAATCTCGCAATTGATCGTCGAGTCGACAAAATTTGAATGCGCTGTTAATATATTGTGATGCTCACTTCGGTTGCATCTCTGATCATTTTTCTGTTCTTCTACTTTGTAAGAATGTTCCATCTATGTATCACCTTTCCAGAAATATCGAATTTCTGCTACCGTGTAGGCTAATCTACGCAAGTATGATAAGTCAAGTGGCAACGGGACCTAAGAATAGATGTTAACCTGTTTGCTTACAAACGAACAAATTCGTTCAATGTAATAACTTCTATTGTTATATTCTTTTGGTTAGTAAGAAGCACTTAAAAATACGTAGTTAACTTAACAATTCTCCGTGCATATAGACAATAAAGATGCGATTTGCTTAAAAAATACACTACATGAATTTCCATAGTATACATTTTCCATACTTAATACTCCGGACAGATGGCGAGTTCCAAAGCTTTACTTTAGAAGATTCCGGCTTTTTACATAACCCTAAGCCATGAAATTAAAGATCCACGTACCTCATAAACAAAAGCTGAAACCCTCTTACTGACTGACAATAGGAGTAAGGTGGAAGGAAACAGGACAAGATATCGGTCCTGATGGGAAGGTCCCACGGCCACACTGCCCATGTGAAGCACGTCGCCCAAAGCGGCCATCTCTCCGCCGTGCCAACCTCGGACTTCGCCGGTAACCACTTGTAATTCTAACTCTTTCTGGCGGCGTAATGCTGCGCAAGCACTCTGTTGGTGAAAACACAAAGTATTACATTAACTAAGACCTCGAACTATGGTCTCGGCCTTTATTAGCATGTCCATCAAGGGCTGTAATGCTGACCGCGCTGTGTAGGCCTGGATCTGCGCTACGCTACGCTTTCGGCCATCATCAGCGTTGCCAGCAACGCAGTCATTACAGACTGCGGCAGTAATGTACTATTTTATAGCGACATCCATCACTTAAGAAACTCTGTTATTAGAGTGCATTACAAACTAGAAAAGATCAATTATAAACAAATTTCAAGTAAACAAATATTGGAAAAAAGTTCTCGGGTTTTTTATTCGAACCTGCGACCTCCTGCTTACATGACAGGTGCGCTACCGACTCAGACCGAGGTTTTAATATGGACGGACGAATTTTTCCATCATACCTGTATAACGAATTTTTGTAACTACTTGGTATACCAGCCAGTAATGCACATACTGAACACTCGCGAGGGCGTTATGTGAATTTAACGCCTTGTTCTAGCCCTGAAATTTGTTTCTAATTGATCTTTTTTAGTTTGTAATGCACTCTAATAATATTTATTACGTTAACCTTGGATTTATTACATTTATAAGGCGTGCAGATGCTATCTTCATCATTTTGGATGATAAAATACCATAAAATAAATTAATAACCCAAGTGTCATCGATAAATAATTCAAATTTTACGACTTCACAGAAAATGAAAGCATAATAACATACGGCGATATCTTTGTAAACGACGGAGGCGCGATGCGTGTCGCCACGATCGGGATGCGCTTCATGGACATGCCTGGCTAATTCCTGCAACATCGCCGGATATTTCCCGAGCCGGCGGAAAGGCTTCGACAGTCCTGCAGTAAGGACAAGGACTCCGGGACAAACCGCTCCAGCATTTTCCATCCATGTGTTCAAATCCTCTCTGTAAAGGCAAATAAATAAATGGCGTTTATTTGTGTCTAGCTAGTCAATGCCACTCAAAAGCTATGTTGTTTGTTTACTTTACTATTTCAAAGCAACTCTGCATTTAGTACAGCTGTTGGTTAAATAGGCTGTTATTGGCCTAGACATTAAGTAATTTGTTTCATCTTCATTATGTAATTTCGCAGTGGATTTTTGTACATAAATAAATAAATCATAGTGTAGATTCATACTTGTATTTATCTAGGATGCAAACAGCTTTAGGATGTCCAGCACAATAAGTTTGATGTACAGTCTTGATCTGTGGAGCCCATTGCAGAAAGAGGCCTCCAACCCGCTGATCTGGCCCAGTTTTTGTGGCACAATCCTCTAGCAGAGACAGAAACTGTTCATGAGTTTGAAGAACCTCATTTATATTTCCAGTCAACTGCTTGAATTCACCTCTTGTAAGCCTAAAATAGATTAAATTATTTTAGTAGTAGAATTCACTATATCACTTAAAAGAAGAAGTAGTTACTTTAATATTTAAGGTGGTTTGTTACGGTTTTGGTGCAAAATGCACCACATTTGGTTGCTTTTCTTATTATACTTGCAAAATAACATAAAACTCATTCAATACTTTTCTTCACAAATAAGAAAAACAATTTGATGTTGGTGCATTTTGCATTGAGACCATATCAAACCACCTTAATGGTTTAACTAATTTTGTAGTGAACGTAAAGGTAGCTTAACACACTCAGCGCCAAGGATATTGTCTTAATAAACATGTTTCTATTTATTTGACATTTTCCAACCGATTCACAATTCAAAACTACTAGCTTATTTTCCAGTGCCAGCACTTTTAGACGCCATAAGAAAATGTATAGAATGATGTATGTATACTGTGTGTGTGGTACACTGGCCCACAAAGTGGGATCAGTACAACCCTAGGTGTATCATATATGATACGCCGGCGCTAAGAGTGTTAATTGAACAGGCAGAAGATCAAATTGAGAATGTGAAAAGTTTGTATGAGAAGATTGATGAAGGTGGATGAAGAACAAATGGTGATCAGGATTGTAGGTGACAGGCATGTAATCAATTTACTTCAAGCCACCACAATTAAAATATACAAACATAAACTTAAACAATGAAAAAAACGGTAAGTAAAACAAATTGAAATAATGATATAAATAGCTTACAATTATCAATAATAAATAAGAATAAGCAGGTAGGTACCAAAATAATTTTACATAAAATTAGTAAGTACTAAAAACAGATTAGTGGGAAGAAAACATTTAGTTTTGCAGCTCTGATTTTCAAATAACACTAGAGCATGAGTGACTCATGAGAGCCTGTGTGCGTTAACTTCATTTGGACATCCTGTGAGTAAACAAAATAAGCAGAGCAAGACAAATTCAATAAGAAAAAATCAAGTATCTTACATATCACTATTTTCAAGAGGTTGTAGGAAGTTGGTGACGAGTCCCTGCATTTCAGCCACATGTGCCTTTTCAGAGTCAATAATGTCTTTGAGGACAACATTTCTGAAAGCTTGTATCTCTGATGCTGCCCTTATTGGGGATGTTGTCACAGAACCTGTAGGTTCTGTTGAAAATATACAAATTTTCTCATGTAAATATTAATAGCATTTTAACCAGTTTAAATAGAAACAAACAAATTCCTCCAACATATCAACAGACCTGCGTTGTGGTATTTTTCTCTTGCATTATACAGGTAAATGAAAACAGCAGTGACTCATTCAATTAGTTAGAACAACATGATCTTATTTTCCTTCTACAAATAATTGCTAGTTGTTTTTAAAGAAAATGTTTCATTAGCCTTGAGGCTCGAAAATGTATCTTGCAACTAATTAAAATCAAAGATGCATCTAGATATGAAATTATTTTAATTTTTTGATTGGCAGGAGGCACCATCATGCCAGAAGTCTATTGTAAATCAATTAATGTTATCGAGAATCAATAATTTTACTGGTGGGTTACAGTGTAGAATAGTTGGTTACCTTTGTATTCAGTCACATAATTGCTAGGAAACCAGCCTGTGGTTTCCCCCAAAGTGCCTTCCCACCAGCCACCCTCCTCTTTTTGAGTGACGGTAATTATATCACCTTTTTTGAAGCATAGTTCGTCATTATTCTTTCCTTTGAATGAGTAGATTGCTTTCACCAAGCAACTTTCGGCCGCCATCATTCTATTTCTTGTCCAGTACCATGATAGTTCTTAATACTGAAATGTGGTCATATTTTATATAATATAGGGATGATACAAGTCATCCATTAGGATAATATGAAATAAACAGGATTTTGATAAAATTTAGGCAGTGTATACAGTGCCCCTAGCGGTGTTTCATTATCATTTCTTGTTTTTAGCTTCTGATAATGTGTGTGACTGTGTTTTATTACAATGGGTTAAAATCACAGAAGGCTTGTGGCATTTTAGCGCATCCTGTAAGACTGCCTTTAAGTGTATCGGCAAAATCTGCCTTGCCTTGTCGCATTTTACCCATTACAATAAAATACCGCTAGCGGCACCGTATACACTGCCTAAAATTGATTAGTATTTGTTTTGGTTCCTGTAAGAGTAAATTCATTCGTTTTTCTTAGTTAAGTTTACAGAAATATGTCGCGCAATGGAATTCCTTGAATTTCAAGGTTGATACATCACTACTATGAGAGCAAAACTTCAAGATAACGTACATGTAGATGTGATTAATAACCAGATCTAGGTACAGTGATTTTGTTTGCATTATTATATCAGAAACTTACATTGGAATTTTTAAATGAATATACAGGAAGATGGTGTCAAATCCAAAATGAAGAGTGGATTTTGGAAACCCTTATAAAAAATGCATTTACCTTGTATATTGTAGGTGAGACGATTATTTAGTTTCATAATCACATATTTTGGTGTAGTTAATTAATGGTTTTCACGATTTTTGTGCAAAAAATCATAAAATTAAACTCGACTCACGAACATCCAAAAATAAATACTTCAATAGTGATGGGCAAAATCGATATTCACCGACAACACGCGACACAGTACAATTTTTAATGACGTATTAATTAATCGATTCGAATAGTGGGTCCTCACGAAAACAACTTTTTTCACACGACACGCATAAATATAATATCTTATACCTGCTACCCCCAGCTTATTCAGTATACTCTATGCCCCCAGCTACCCTGATCATAATAAAAAATTAAGGCAACTCGTATTGTTTAATTCATCATAATAATATTATTTTAATATAACATGCCTGTTCAAATAGTTGTTTACGTGTGAAGTTGCAAAAAAAATATTCATTTTATTCTGTAGAATGAGCCCTTTTCTAGACCTTCCACTATCAAGCTTTCACTGTTAAACATAAAATTAAATGGCGCTTTATATCAAGTATCAAAAGTTGTTTTGAGTGATAAATAGAGATGGGCGCAGAAAAATTCCCGGTGTTTATCGGGGAAAATTCCCAATCAATGGGTTTTTTTCAGTTTTCTTCACAAATACTATGAAAATTAAAATGAAACTTACTGCAGGTGATAGAGGAAGTCACAGCCAACATTTTATTTCCTTACACTTAACTGCGAAAATATGCGCTTTGAAAACTACAGGCACTTGAAAATATTTAATTAAAAGGTTAAGTAACCGAAATATTTTTTTATGATATGCTGCTGACGCTATTACAAACACCTTTTACTGGTAATTTTTTTCTGAAATATGCATAACTTTCTGAGAAAAAAATATATTGAATTATTTTTTGTATGGCGAAAACAATGATACTGTCAATTAAAGAAGAAATTTCTGTCATTTAGCTACAATACGGCAAATCTACTTATTTGCCATGGTGGATAGCTTTTATTTCAAAATATATAAAAACAAAATGTCGAAATGAAAACACCCGAATATTTTCCCAAAGGGGTGTTTTCACGGAAACGTTCCGGGAATTTTCCCGCAATTGGGAATTTTCCCGGGTGGAAACCCATTCCTAGTGATAAGTAACTTCAATCTCGCATCATAAAGTCAGACTGATTGGAACAATACATACATACATATACTCACGCCTGTCTCCCAGAGGGGTAGGCAGAGACTACAGATTTCCATCTGCTACGATCTAGACAGAGTGAATAGACTTTAGGAAGGCATGTTCAGAATTATTATTTGTATGTAAGTGAAGTGACATAAGACAAAATTTATAGATATATAATTTGTTGTGTGCTATAAGTCCTCATAACACAAAAAAAATATGTCGACTTTATTAGCTTTTTCTTAATATTTTTTAGCACATCCAGGATGTCAAGGACATCCCTAGTATTAGGGACATCCTTAGTATTAGGTACATCCCTAATTTCAGGGACACCAATACTTTTTTTGGTTATTTCATTATAGTGGTGGGTCGTAACCTCTTTTGCAGATAACCTATTGCATTTGGTTATGTGGATATGCATGCAAGTTTCAGAAATCAGTTATATTTCGTAACTCGACTCTGAAAAAGAGGCGGACAGAGCCAGAGCTAACCTACGACTTAAGCACAGTAATGGAGGCGGGTCATAATGTGTGAAACTCACACACTTGTGTTGATTCGGCGCAACACAACTTAACTAATTTAACAGGACTAACCTAATTTTAATCGTTCTGTCTTTGTCTTTTCGATATAGAAAGAAAACGACAGAACGCTCAAATTAAGTTGAGTCATGTCAAATAAATTAAGTCGTGTTGCGCCAAATCGACACAAATGTAAGTAGGTGGACGATTGCCAACTGAAACAAATTTCCCCAAAAAATAGGTTATAATAATACTTTGGCATCAACTTCCTTTCATTTCCTTGTAAATGAATATATTTTTATGTATTCCTGTTTTTTTATAATTTCCCTTTCCATCTGATAGTTTGCCGTCCTCACAAATGGAAACCCCTTTTAATTTTATGTAGAGTTATCATTTACTGATAGATCTTCAAAAAAATCACAACTTCTGTGATTCCTTGTTAGTACACCAGAGGTTTCTCTTTAAAAAAAAATTTTTTATTTTAAGTATATCCTACAAAAAACTTTGTTTAGATTTAGATTCGTATTACAGGCTTACAGCAGCGCCATCAAGCGACTTGTTTGTAGTAGGTACATTGTATTCAACCAAACCGGAATAGTCCCACCCAAGTGTTTTGACAGATGACAGTAGCACAGGCCAGGTAAAAAATGTCAACAAACAAATAAAAAATCAAAAATCAATTTTCGCAATAAATTAAAATAGATTCATAACTAACCTGCAGCCGTGATTGGTAGGTAAGTAAAATTTGCATCGTATTAGTTGGAAATTTATAAACATTTTCATCCTTAAAATTGGTGACATCTACTTTCCATCAGCTTTCAGAAGATGTAGCGGAAACAAAATTTTTAAATAAAATTTTCCTTAATAATATACTACGCAACCTCATGGAGAAGTCGTTGGAGGATTGCTTGTACCACGCAATTGTTGGAGAAAACTACGATGATGTCTCACAGTTGCTTTCACAAGGTAAGAATCTGTACCAAGTTGGTCAGTGTTGATTAGTGGTCAAAAAACAATACTTAGCCTGGCTGTCTCACAGCTTTTAGAAAAAAAAGTTGGCGGTAAAACTGTACATTAGGGACCATCTCTTATGATGGATTACATATGAGGAGGAGGGGGCAGCCTGGTACAACCTCTTGCTTGTGTGGACCAACAGTTATTTTTTATTATGTATCAAGATTATAAGACACCTGGATATCAAGAATGTTGTTCCTAGACTATAATCCAACAAACTTGTTTTGGAATAAAGTTGTCAGTTCTAGATAATTTTTGTTATGGGTTATTCTCAAACACTCAAATTTTTTTGTTAGGAATTTGGAATATCTGTATATTATGTATCAGAGATGCGCTGAGTACAAGTATTACCGAGTGACTGAGTACCAGGTATTGCTCAGTTTTATTTTTACTGAACCAAGTACTCTGCTGAGTTACTCCGTTCAGTTTCATGCAGGTATCAGGAGTGAAACACTTATAAACTAGATCACTATAAACCAAGTAATTCTCGAGTAAAACAAAACACACGGAGATAGAAAAAAATGGTAACAAAAAATTAGTGTTGGTCATATAAGTAAAGATAAAAAAGTAAAAGACATTATTGACTTTTTTTTCATGAAAACAACACACCACAACAATAATAGATTTAAAGCGAATTAGCTCAAAACATGATGTTTAAAGTTACTTAAAATTGCCATGACGCTGCAGCTCAATACTATACTAATAACCCATTTCATTTAAAATTTCGCAAAAATATTCATTATACAATCTTTTTACTACTTATTATTATATATTTAATTTATTATTATATATATTATTATTTCAAGATTAATTTATAATTTGTACACTACATTTTTTTTAACTTGTCACTTAAGCCGAGTTACTCGGCTGAACACAAGTACAAAAAATATTGCCAAGTATCCCGAGTACGGAGCATAAAACGAGCACTCGGCGCATCTCTATTATGTACAATATACTATATTTAAAAAACAAATACTGAAAATGCCGATTTATTATGGAGTTTTAGATTTACAACCAGAATACGTGACCAACATAGTAAATTTTGGTAACATTATTAAAGTCTAATTACTTATTTGATGGTAAAGAACACTCGGGGCATGAGTCCCATTAGCACTTTACTTTTTTTTGGGGTTCATAATACGTTCACTTTTTTATATGCAGGTGCTAACCCTAATAAAACAACAACTCATGGCAAAACATGCTTAGGAGAAGCAGCAAACACAGGGAACATAGGAATTTTGAAGTTATTAGTTGATACAAGCGATATATCTAGTAAACAAAATGCAAGTTCTTTAAATAAAAACTCAAGAAAGAGGCAAATTAAGCCGCATAAGAGAAAACTAAGACACGAAAGCAAGAATGGAGAAACAGTGGTCAAATACAAAAGTGTTACTGATAGAAGTCTGAAAGACTGTGACAATGCTGATTCTGCAAAATATGACCAAACAGAGAAGAACCAAGGCTACTTTGTGTTTATCCATAATGAAGGTTCCAGTAGTGATGAAAGTAGAGTTCCTGCATTGATGTCACCCCTTAGTCCATTGACTCCAACAGCTCAAGGAGATCTAGAGTGGGATGAAGATATAGGAAATGTTGCACCAACTACTAGTGAAGATGAGACATGGTCTTCTATGTACAAGTATGTAAAAAAAAACTGCTTAATAAATTGGTAATATTTGTATTATTTACTTAATTATAGTTGAGGAGCATACTGAATGCTGTAGTATTTTTTGTGAAGGGAAGTTGCGACATCCCGGGCATCACCTCTACCCCCTTCTTCATTTGGTCTAATATAACACATATACTACATGATAAAATCATTAAGAAATGTTTATATAATAGTTGAAGCACATAATATCACATATTTACCTCCTGTGGGATTTTTTATGAAGGGAAGTTGCGACTATGCAATCCCTTTATTGTTAGCTACGTAATGACGTAGTACTGTTTAGTTTAGTTTTTGTTTATTTATATTTTGTTTTATTTTGAAGCCACGTCGTTATTTGTCTTAAGAATTTAAATCATATTAAATTTTCTAAGGACTTCTTGTGTTGACTGTACATAACTACCTCAAATTTTTACTGTCGGCCGAGTTGTGACCCCCAATAAAATTGATTGAATCGAAAGGTCTCAAGTTGGCCACGCGGCCGAGTTTTATGGCCAGCCGACAGGATTATTTCTTTAAGTACTTATTTATTAAGAGGACGGTTCACAAACAGGCACAACCAGGTAGCCCACCATGAAATTACAGAATTAGAATATTAATTAAAATTAGAAATTACACAAAGGAACAAAGTTTCTACATGTAGACAAACAAACTAGAAAAGATCAATCAGAAACAAACCCAAAGACAAGAATATGAAAAAAAAGAATATATTCTTGACTTTGGGTTTGTTTCTGATTGATCTTTTCTAGTTTGTATTACACTCTAATAATATTTAGAGTATTCAAAGCGATGGATTTCGCAAAATAAACATAATCGTAGACAAACAAATGAAAAACAAGCAGTACAGTTCCAAGACACAATAAAGTTAAACTTAAAAGATAAAAATTCAAATAAAATTAAAAATTCAACAGATATTATAAATAACACAAACAATCTTAAAATATCAATTCTAATAGATTTTTAAGCGAAAAAGGTGACACATTAAATAAATCAATATCATTAAATTAAAATCATCATTATATTTATTTATTATTTATTATCATTATATTAAAAATTATTACTCTATATCTATAGCACTATGACACCATATTTTCAGATGGTATGCTTCAATCCTGGAGTGCACTGGAGCAGCTTTAGCATCAGCAAACATGGTGTCCTCTGGAATTAACCAGCAGGATGCCTTCATGAGAACAGCCTTGCACTATGCAGCAGAGCAAGGGCATTTTGGTGCTGCTAAACTTCTGATTGATGCTGGTAAGGATTTCATTTCTTATATACTGGCGAGATATCAAAGAAAATATTATTTAATAAATTGAGTAGTCAGGTGTAATTAAAATAAGTACAGAATTTATCCCGTTTTAGGGTTCCGTACCTCAAAATGAAAACACGAAACCCTTATAACAGCCACAACGATGCTGATATGAACGTTATTTCAATGTCTTTTCCGTCGATATTCGTACCGACAAACATTGAGCTGCTAATTTGGCGAAGGTAATCGCCTTAAGTTCTTTATCAAAATTCCAGGTTGCAAGGTGGACGTTGCAGCAGGAGATGGGCTGACTCCTTTGCATGTTTCTGTGATAAGAAACCACACTGAAATTGTCAAAACCTTGCTAGCTTCTGGTGCCCATGTCAACTACAAAACCCATGAAAAAATGACACCACTACATTTTGCTGCTTCAAGAGGATATTTAGATTTGGTAATTTTTACATTGTATATTTAATATCACACCTGTTACCCTGAAAAATCAGATCTTCATGAAATATTACTCGCTTTTCTCACATATTTTTGTGTTCTTCCAGCTGCATTTTCCTTCAAAAATAAGTATTATTTTTTGCACAATGCGCTTACGCTTATTTGCTACTAGCTTTTGCCCGTGGCTTCGTCCGCGCTGATTTCGTTTGCATTTTCGCGGGGTAAAATGTAGCCTATGTCACTCTCAGCCCCCTAAATCACGTCGTTCCGTTGCTCCGTTGCTGTGTGAAAGAAGGACAAACCAACAATCACCAAGCACACTTTCTATAATACGGGTACGGGGATGGGACTTGGGATGAAGGACGTTCGCCCAGAAAGTGGCAGAGAGAAAGCAGGCGAGGCGTAAATCAGTCTGTCCAGGTACTTCCGCAAAATCTAGATACGGAAGATGGTACCGGACGAATGATTGATACTTTGCAACTAATAAACCCGTACGTACCCATATTACAAATGCGAAAGTGTGTTTGTTGGTTTGTCCTTCTTTTACGCAGCAACGAAGCAAGAGATAGTTTATGGGCCGGAGAGTGACATAGGCTATTTTTTATCCCGGGAAAACGCAAACGAAATCAGCGCGGGCGAAGCCGCGGGCAAAAGTTAGTAAATAATATTATTTAAATAAATATTATATTAATTAAATTAATATTATTTTAATAATATAACAGTGTTTGTTGTACACGATTACTTAAATACTAGTCATATTAAACAAGTTGCTAAATTGGTCTCCAAGTTCGTGCTGAGAACGCCTGCGCGGCGGAGACGAAGGCGGGGACGAGGTGCGAGCGCGTCACTATAACGCACGCTAAACCCGGAAGGGTTTCGTTGAGATACATCTTATGATTTACCACTAATTATTTTGATATATTTTTTATACTGAGACTAAATCTATACTAATAATTAAGTAGTAAAAACGTCTTGTCTGTATTTTTATATTTAATCTGTCAATTTTTATGAATTTTTCCATAAATAATTGTTTCCTTGAAGATTTAAAATCGACAGCGCCGCTTTCTTGTTTATTTCCCTGATTTATAATCTCGTTACAGTACTTTTTGAAAGACCTGTTATTTCGGCTACTAATTTTGGCAAAAAGTTTCGTAAAATTTATTTTATTTATTTATGCTTACAACTATATTACACCATGCTGAAAATAACTTAAATCTATATAGTAGATACATAAGTGTACAAATTTAAGAGCCAAATAAACGTTTAATCCTGGTGTTTCAATAACAGCCCAGATAGACGCACAGTCTTTGCTAGGACTACTATGTTATGATCTGTTTTTATTGTAGGGACGGTCTTGACATAGGTTTTAAAGATATATAAATACTAAATACATATGTATCTAAATCTACAAACATTTATATCTATAAGTTGTGTGATATTTAAGGTTAAACGTCAGTCGCTTAGCGCAAAGTGCATAACTTAACTTTGTTTTTCTTGTTAAGAAATAAAAAAAAAAAAAAAGCATTTGTTTATGTGGCATTTGACGCCAATAGTTCAGTATTATCTTCTCAAAACCAAATTAAAATTCTGGTTTAACTTTGTTTGGATAAGATCATGACTAATTTTGCATTCAATTTCAAACTCATGCTTTATAAACCTCTCTAATACTGAACTATTGGCGTCAAAAGCCACATACCAAAATGCTTTTGAAATTTAAATTTCTAAACAAGATACAAGTTAAGTTATGCACTTTGCGCTAAGTTACTGACGTTTAACCTTATTGTATATAAGTTATGTAATATTTAATGTTATGTAATACCGCGCTCACCAACCCGCCTGCCCAGCGTGTGTGAGTATGGCCAATTCTTGACCGCCGGGAGTGGCAAAGTCCTGGAAAGGCTTATGTCCAGCAGTGGACGAACTAGGCTGATAAATGGAATATTTAATGATAATAATTTATATATCCTATATGCAGTAACGGTAAATTGTTTTCTTCCAAACATAGTAAATTGAATTCTGAATCCCAATTAGGTGAAATACATCTTTCTAGGGACGGTTTCCTGCCTTCCACTCATTTTAAATACTAAATGTGTTTTCTATTTCTTTCTTTTCTCCATCAATCGTCATTATTTGTTCTTAGGTGAAAATGCTAGTCGGAAATGGAGCTTATTTAGAAGCTAGAGACACCAATGAGAGGACAGCTCTATACTTAGCATCCGGCCGAGGTCACAGCGACATTGTTAAGTATCTCATTACTGCTGGGGCCAATGTAAACGGTGAAGAAATTCATGGTAATAATTGAAATTTAATTACACTATACTATGAATATAAAATATATCGTCCCGACATGAATACAAGAGGGGGTGTCAGAGGTGTTTCGAGTGTGCGTGAAATGCAAGTCACAGTTCATACTCGATACACCCGGGTTTCACTGGCGATTATTACGTCCCAACGGTGGTGAGCCCTATCGCCGTACTTCGGGCACAAATACACGCTTTTTAAGGCATGCAGGTTTACTTGTGATGTTTTCCTTCACCGTCCAGCAAGTGGTAAGTAAGAACAAATACTATGCACATAAGTTCCGAAAAACTCATTTGTGCATGTCCGACCGGGGATCGAACCTGGATCTCAAGATTGAGAGGCCAACGTTCTATCCCTGAACTGAACTTACCGCCGCTTTTTTTCGTGATATTATAGAAACAATAAACTTAAGTTGTTAGAAATAATAAGTTCTTAAGACTTATTGATAGACTTTATTTTGGGGATATTTATCTAAACTACTAAAAATGTTGAATACTTCTACTTGAATACTTTGAATACGTCTAATTTCTAATTTTCGCCGTTTTAAATCGAGAACCGCTCAGCTGATTTGGATGCGGTTTCTTTATTATCATAATATCAGGAGTGTTGATAAAATAACAGCCAAGCCAAAAACTGTCGATAATTTGAAGACACATCCATGTGAGCGAAGTGGCGGGCAAAAACTAGTCTTAAATAAAGTTAATCACAAAAGTTTCGCTTAATCGTCCTTCAGTCTGTTAGCAGCATAATTTAAAAAATAAGTAAATAAATAGTTAAGCAATTATAAAATTTGGTGCGCCACAAAAAACAGCATTTAGATAATTTGGTCAGCATACAAAGATTTTGTATGCAATAAAAAAAAACAGGCAGGAATTTTTGTTCCGCAAATAATTTTGATAATGGTCAAAAATGAAATCATAAATAGGCAGCTGACAATAACATGAGTTTGCATAATAAACATTCAGTCCGCAAAATGACTACTTGATCAGCAGGATTTCATGATTGATCAGCAGAGAAAACATGTATATGAAAAAAATTGGCTGAATATGTTCCAAAACCGAATCAAAGCACCCCGACTCTATACAGTCTTGTGGGTACTACCCCTAGAGTGTAAATAAAAAGCAGTAGGCGTGGAGGAAGGGCAGCCCTCGCCTGCCGTAACAAAGCATAGGCACCCGTGCGAGCCGTAGTGGCTGAGGCTGGTCGCCGAAGGCGACCAACAACCCGAAGCTGCGAAGGTGAGCAAGGGTGACTGTGCTTTGTTACGCAAGGGCGAAGGGGCTGCACTTTCCGCAACGCCGAAGCAATTGCAAAAGGAAAAATAAATTTTTTGCTTACCCTCTCAGTGCTTAGCAAAATTTTATTAAACAGGAGCAGCTCATTGCAGCTTATATAATTAATATGCTGTACAAAAATAATTACAGCCATCCAGAATGACATAAATTGCGATTGATTTTGAAATGTTTGCTGGCCGTGAGTTGCTGATCAATTAGCTATTTCTGCTCAAAAAAATACCAATACTATGCTACCCATTTAAATAACACCCATTTAAAATACTGAATTACTCGTATATATTGCAGCACCGAATCTAATGGCGCCTCTGAAGTTCGTCTGTCTCTGTCTATATCTCTTTCATGTTTCTCTCTATCTGTCTTGCCGGAGCTATCTTCACGGGCGTCATACATTTTAAATAAATATTTGCAGAACAAGACGGATATCCTTAACAAATACAAAGCATGTAAAGTCGGATTTTGTCGCGAACTTTTGAATATTGCAATAGTTGAAATGTAAAATGGCTCATGCGCCACATTAGTTAAAAGCGTATTTCCCACTATCACGAACTGTCACTTTACTTCAACTAATTCAACATCCGACTTTAGTGTAGAGCATTTTGCAGACTTTCAAATTAAACATGCTTTCAGGTTACACTCCCCTCTGCGAGGCTGTATGGCTGAGGTATCCATCGGTTGTGGAAGTACTCTTGTTATCTGGCGCTCGGATAACACATTCTCATAAACTATTGCATAATGCCATCTTACAAAGACAGGTAAGTAAATAAAGGTGTAATAAAAAAAAAGTGTAAAATATACATTCGGAGGTGTACCGAGTGTCACGTAGTATGACGTCCGACCGCTTTTCACCTCACTCCATTTCAAATATATACGTATAGGAGTGGGTTTATTCCGGGCCATGCAAGAGGGCGACGGCGTGAAGTTAGTTACAAATATTGTCCCGTATCGTCGACAAGGGGAGACGCGTGGGATATTGCGCAGCTGACAGGTAATGGTGGTGATGAATGTTGGGTATGGCAAGATAAACATCAAAATAGAGTGAATGCAGTGGAAATGCGTTCCTTAGGAAGTTTGTGTGGCTTAACATTAAATGACACTGCTTAACATTAAATGGCATTGCTTAACATTAAATTACACTGATAAATATCGACATACGGGATCGTTGCGGTCTGAAAGATGTACTTACTAGAATAGACAAAGTAATGCTTTGGTGGTTTGGGCATGTACAGAGAATGAATGAAAGTACCCGGAATAGAAGAGTTTGTATGACTAGATTGATGGATGTGGAAGAGGCGAAAGAGGTGTGTCTGGATTGTAGCAGATGGAAATCTGTAGTCTCTGCCTACCCCCCTGGGAGACAGGTGTGATTATGTGTATGTATGTATGTATGACAGCTATCTTCACACCTGCTTTCTTGGTTGATCCCATTGATATCAGGAAATTTTCCTTATTACTCTAATTGTTCGTGTTCAGATGTCTCCACGTTTCCTCCCACTTATTTCACTGACATAATAAACACAAAAACTATAAATACCAACATCTATTTGTTGATATTGCGTCTCGCATGAGGCATATTTTTGGCCTCATGCATTCGCAAGTGCCACTCCCCCTTACCATATCTTCTGATGTGGTTGGCTCAAACTGATGATGCAAAGTGGGTCATTCTCCGACAGACACCTGCCGCCGCGTCAAAGGAAATGCCGCTGACTTCACTCTTGACACAAAAGAAACCGCTGACCTCTGACTGCTCGTCACTTGACCCTCTCACCACGATAATCATGTGTAGTTGCAATTTATAGCAGAAGCCATACATGTCGGAAGTATCGTTTCCTAAAATTAAGTATCATGATACTTAGGGGTGAACGGACCGCTTTGCATCGTCTCGCTAAATAGCGCAAGTATACATGCTTTTTAGAGCATATAACATCTCTAAGTTTAACCGGCCAGCAAGTGAATGAACCTTCTACCTATATATGTTTTTGCAGGAGGAGATTGTGAAGATGCTGTCTAATGTCGGCGGAGGAATCAATTTGCATAGCGATAATGGCGATACACCGTTGTTGTTGGCAGCACGATTGTCTCAACCGAAAATTGCCCGTATTTTACTACAAAAAGGTATTGTTTATTGATTCGGAGCTTAGGTGGGTCCTTCATATCACTTCTGAAAACTTCATGATTATCCATTCTGACAATGCCAAAAAATTGTCATGAAATTGTAAAAAATCTCTCATGCGAGCATGTTGAGACCTTCACACCATACACCTCGGAATTATAATGCGACTATTTTTTACCTTGATGGCGACTATTTATGACTATTTTTTGCCGTTTTGGAGCTTTTGTTACGACTCTTGTCAAATTGGTCACATCTTGTTACTCGATACATAGGGTGCCCGTGATCTACCTATATATGGGTATTTATACGAAAATGCCTCCTGGCCAGTGACATCACCAGGGCACGTGATATATCTCACTTCTTAATATTACAGCTCTGTATTTCGGACTAATCATGAAAATATTAAGGTGTTCTTCATTGTCCTAGCAAACATCAATAATTGTAATATGATATTTTTTCCCTTTATTTCAGGTGCTAATGTAAATTCCTGTAACAGTATAACCGGTGCAAGCGCTCTGCACATAGCCGTAGAGCATGTTGAAGATTGTGAGGCCTTCGAGGAGTTATTGGTGTGCTTGCTCGAACACAGGATAGACATCAACTCCACGGCTCTCACTGGAGACACCGCCTTAAACAGAGCTTTACTGATACACAAGTAAGTTACGACTTTACAAATATGTCGTCTTTTGTACGTCGTATTAATTAAGCCTCCATTCATTCATTATTAATACAGCCTTCAATGCAAATGCGATCGGCTTAAAAATATGAAGCATTGTAAAAATATGAATTTTTTGGACATAATAGTGTTAAAGATATGTTCGCATTCGCACTAGAAGTGACGACACAGTTCGTAAATAGTTCAAAGACACAAATGATTAAATTTCGCATTCTATCTCACGAAGTGCGTTTGGCTATGGTTGTAGTAGTACGTGCACACGCACATTTTCTAGTGTGCGTGACCTCGGGAGCGGTATAAAAAGCGTTTATATGTACACGTCACTACAAAAAACCATAGCCAGTATTATATTATGTGGCCAAACGAACATCGTGAGATAGAATATCTGTGCTTAAAATAAATATAATCAGTATATATTAAATAAATCTTCAATCTTTCTTTAACTATAGGTATATAAAACTTGTTCAACGATAGCTTGACCGTAACCGCTGTGCCTCGCATTAGTCGCCGCGCGGCAACGCGGGGGGAGGAAAGGACATAGCATGAGTTCATATGGTTTGATTAAGGGTTAGTCGTTTTATTTATTCTTTTTTAAAACTATGACAGAAATAAATTTCTATGTTTCAACACTTGGCGATTTATCCATCGCAAGGAGATATAAATTAACATTATATCATTGCAGTATAGAAACGCAGAAATAAAAGTAAATCTAGATGTGAGAGCAATCGCCCGGCAAGCGAGAGGTCCCGGGTTCGATTCCCGGTTCAGAGCTCCTCACATCCAGATTTACTTTTATTTCTGCGTTTCCTTACTGGAATGATATAATGTTAATTTATATCTCCTTGCGATGGATAAATCGCCAAGTGTTGAAACATAGAAATTTATTTCTGTCATAGTTTTAAAAAAGAATAAATAAAACGACTAACCCTTAATCAAACCATATGAACTTTATTCTTTTTTATTTATTTTTTCTGTTTTTGATTCTGATTTGAATTATAAGTTTCGTTTTTTTATGAAAAATAAATTATTTAAATAAAAATCATAATTTTAATATAACGTACCTAGTTACTTATTTCATTTATCTTTCTCTTCCTCCCCGCCTCGCCGCGCGGCGCCTAAAGCGAGGCACAGCGGTTACGGTCAAGCTATAACTAATCAGTCTCAGAACACTTATTACTTCTTATATTTTTATTATTTAATTTTGTGACTAATAGTACATTACGATACGAGAGCGATGAAACGTTTTCTGACGAGTGTGAGTTTGCGGCACGAGCCGAAGGCGAGTGCTGCAATCACACGAGTCGAGAAAAAGTTTCCCGCACGAGTTTCGTATAATTTTTTATAGCACAAGTGCGGAAAATGACGACTTTCGCGGTCATTTTACGCACGGTGTGCTATAAAATTTTTTTTTTTTTTTGTCAGAATTTTTCTAATCTCGAAATGATGACCCTAAATCTTAGTCCGATTCAAGCTAATATGTTGATAAGCTGACGAATAAGTGATGTTGTTTACAGGGACAACGCTGCAGTGTTGCTTATACGATATGGCGCTGATGTGAACGCTTGCGACTTACTGTCTTGTGGCTTGGACAATTTAGCGATCGTCAGCAAAAGACGGTGGCCAACTCTAGCCAGCATGCTCCTGAAGGCTGGCCACTTTGTTCCACCTCCAGAACCTCAAGCCTTCGTTCCTAAACCTGGCAGCACTGCGCACTGGCTGTACCATGCTTGCAGAGAACCTCTCACCCTAGCGGACTATTCAAGAATCACGATTAGACGTATTGGTAAACAAAAAATACTATTCTCCTATATCTCGTCTCTACCTTTGCCTAAGACTTTAAAAAGATTTCTTATGATGGAAGATGAGGGTACATAGTATTATGAATTATACAGTTGTTAAGTTATAATTAGATTTGTAATTAACAATGGGATCGACTGCAGTTGTGATTTCAAATTTAGTATTTTGCGTCACACTGGAATTGTCTTAGTCTAGTCCAGGGATGGCGAACCTTCATGAATCAACGCGTCATTTTTCTAAAGAAATATTTAATGAGGCCATAGACGTGCCGACAAATAATTTTGATTTAGTGATTATTGTAAAAATAATTAAACTAAATACTGGTACCGATTCGGTGAAGCACATCTTAACTTATTTGACAGGACTTAACTAAATTTAAGCGTTCTGTCCTTGTCTTTTCGATAAAGAAAGAAAAAGACAGGACGCTTCAAATAAGGTTAGTCCTGTCAAATAAGTTAAGACGTGTTATGCCGAATCGATACCATTATCAACTCGAAACTTCATATAAACTTTTTAACTTTTAACTTAAGTGCAAACGGCTTCGATTGGTGGCGTGCCCGAAATATTTTGTTACGTGCCACTAATGGCACGCGTGCCATTGGTTCGCCATCTCTGGTCTAGTCAGATATTGTTATTTAAAGACTTATTGTTTACTAATCTTTATTTAATAAAGATACATTCAAAATACAAAGTGTATGTTAGTGACAAAAATATATAAAACATTTATTGATGACTAATCCTACTTCTAGTGATAAATCTGGCTGGAGATGTTCCATTGCCAACTGTACATTACATTGCACAAAATATGAATCAATAAAGTTTTATATTTCATAGAAAATGGTATAATGATGAAAAACTTTACAAAAATGTGGTTATTTCGATTCTTACAGTAGAAAGATAAAATTATAAGTACAAAATATGTCTAACGCTAAGATTTTCAATTGTAGTTTATCATGGCATCGTAGCATGTTTAACTAGCCTAAGAATATAATTTAAATAAATAATTTTCAACAATAACATAAAAAGGAATAGGATTACAATAAAAATATTGATATGGTCAAAGTTAGTTACATACCGTAAATAAACATGTGTTCTTAACTTAAATAACTATAAATGGTTATGTACTCATACTCATATGTATATTGGTATTGATTCTGTGAAACACGATTTAACTTATTTAACTTACATCACTTCATTTAAGCGAACTCTTTCTTTCTGTGTCGTAAAGACAACGACAAAACGCTTAAATTAAGTTTTGTCATGTTGAGTTAAATTGTGCTACACCGAATTGACACCAATCAAAAGTCGGATTTCGGCTGACGAGTTTCCATTTACAATTAATTACTAATCTAAACCACGAATCTTTTAGTAGCAAAATTGTTCGTAACTTTGTTAAGTATTGTCCGACCGTTGGTTCGACTTTATATTTGGCAGATTTATAAGCGTTACAATTTTCATAGAGACAGACAAACATAGCATCTACTGAAATTGTATTGAAGTATTAGATCACACCTTCGGATTTAGCCTACCACAAAGCCGAACCTTGGCCTCGGCCGGAAATAGCTTTAGGTTGTACACCACGTAATGTAAAAGACAAAGTTGCCTACTTTGTTTCGAAATAATCACACATAAACATTTAAAAACTTAACCACTACAAATAAATGTCTGTGCATGAGATCACTCCAATAACATCGATCGTGTTAAAATAATGCACAATTACACAATATACACGGCATATCCATATATGTATTTAGTTATTTATATGGCAATGGATGAACCAGCAAGGCTAAGTTTCCCTTCTTATCTTTAATAGTGAGGAGTTGGGGACATGCTTCCGTAAGTATCCTGATCACCTCGGGGTGTTTGCCACCAACAGCCTTGTGCAGAGCAGTTTGACCATCATCATCTTGCATTTCAGTATTAGCTCCTTGCTGAATCAACAGCTTGACTGCTCCAATTTTACCTACGAAAATAATTTTATAATTTATAGTTCAGTCAATATATAGTTTTTGTATGGAGAAGGTTAAAATAAATGTACACTGGGTGAAAATTGGGAATATATCAGTAAACAAACTGAAAAATTTAAATTCAAAAGAATCCCTGATTAACATTTTTTTAAACATGCCACGTTAATTAGACCGTGGCTAAGTACAATATTAGTAAGTTCAGGAGCCTAATTATTTTGGTAAAATAAAAAAAAAGATATGTTCTTCCGGGACGGGGGGAGTGTTAATACAAGATTTTAATAACTTAATGACCGAAATCGTTTGGATAACGATCGCTATCTTTGTTTCTTTGTTGGGACTGCAGAGGGCCAGCGTTCTACCACCTGAGCGAACGCCGCTTTTTTTAAAAAGCGACGAGTATGTTATGAAGAAAGTAAAGGTCAGGCACTTGGGCATAAAAGTATCGCCTGCATTTTTGCAAACGTTTTTGATAGAAAAAGTCAGATGTCACTCATTTCATTATCATTAGTCAGACATCGTTTGATTCAAGAACATTTAAAAAAAGTGCGAAAAGAAGACAGAAATAGTCGTCAGATTTTAGTGAAATACCTCTTTCATTTTGTCGATATATTTTGATTTTGTTTCACCCCCTTTCGGATGTGCACTCTTACGAAAGATACGAATTGGATCATTATGTTAGCAATATAATGGAAAAATACGGACTCAATTTTACTCTAACAAGCAAACTTATTTATGGATGGAAAGTGGTTCTGGACAATTTTCCCTCTAGTTGGTACGGTTATCACTCAACAATTATTTTGCGCACTACTACTTTGTTTATGAACAAAACAAAATTCAAAGCAAAACAGTCACTTAAAAACAAAGAATTTGTTCTGTAGACAAATTATCATTATTGCGTTATGATTGCACCAACTTAAAATATGGGTTTAGGCTGCACTAGTAACATGATGCAATATTAGCATATTTGAGGCATTGAGTGCAAGAACAGCTTAACATTTCCAGCTAGCCTAACATGGCCGGTTTTAACACCCTCTAAACACCTTTTGACAGCCCAATTTGAAATTTAACACATGGAATATGGTGTTTTGTTGTGTCAAAAAGTGTTAAACGCCGGCCATGTTAGGCTACCAGCTAGCCTAACATGGCCAGCGTTTAACACCTATTATTAACACCTTTTGACACAACAAAACACCATATTCCATGTGTTTAATGTCAAATTGGGCTGTCAAAAGGTGTTTAGAGGGTGTTAAAAACCGACCATGTTAGGCTAGCTGGTTGTGCTTGCTCTTTGCCTTTTTTCTAATCCTACTTGCTCTACATTTGACAAACTGTAAAAGAGCAAGTATACACACTTACATATTGATCTAGAAACTCACCACCTACAGCAGCTTTATGTAAAGGTGTAGCTTTCCCAGTCCTAGTTTGAGCATTGATTTGGGCCCCGTTTAGTAACAGCAGTCTGCAGATGCTGACATGCCCATTACGAGCTGCATAATGGAGAGCTGTGTACCCAAAGTTGTCAAGTTCATTTACAGCTACCTCAGGATCTCTGGATTTTCTGATTATGGAGTCCACTCTGTCTTCATCTCCATTTAATGCTGTTATAGTAAAAAAACACAAGATTAATCATTAATTAATCAAAAATATAAATTATTGAGATCTGTATCTAAATAAAACATTTTGTAGTTACCTGCATACCATATGCCTCGTTCCCATTCCATCTCTGATAGAGTTTGATGTACTGAACTGTTTGTTGGAGTTGCTGTGCAACTACAGTGATCGCAATCATCTTTGTCAGCCATGTTTAAAATGAAATACCAAATAAAAGCTAATAAAGTGATCTTATAGATATAACATTTAGATTTCACGCTGCAAGGTCCATGTGATCTCGGCTTCTCCGGTGCTAGACACAACCTTATACCCGAGCTGTGCCAGTGAGTTGATAGCATTCAGAACATTACTTTTGATTGTAAATCCATTCACGACTCCACTCCCTGATCCTGGAAACTTCTTTATAAGTGCTCTTATCTCTTCCTGGCCTAAACCAAAGACTGAACAGTCACTGGCATGCAAAGACCCTTTGGCTGCAATGTATACAACTCCATCTTCTAGTATCGGAATGTTAGCTAAGTTGTTTGTTGAAGCCAAGTTGCTTTTAGTTTCCATAATAAAAATATAATTAAATGATACGGTTGGTTTAGACTTCGTCGTCTTTGGCTGGATGGTGGTAGTTGCTCAAGTGCATAGCCTCCTTGCTAAAGTTGTTGATGTTGTCTTGTTCGACGATGATGGAAGGTTCTGGCTCTGAGAACTCTTTCCTCATGGTCCACATGTACTCATTGTAGTCTTGTTTTACAGCTGTAGAGCTTGAGGCTACTACTTTGTATCCTAGTACCTGAAGCAAGAAAAATATTGCAAAAAAAAAGGGTTGTAGTTATTGCACTACATGAATTGTAGCACTTTACAAGTACATACTGCATTCATAATACTAGTAGTTTTTAGGTGGTCATCAGTTGTCACCAGATTACTTGGACTTTTTGACAAAAAGTGAACAAAAATAAATTTTGGATGACACTTGAGCAGTCATAATGATGCGACCAACTCAGATGTGGGTGTGGCCAAATGTCATGCTTTTCATTTCACTATAATATGGACGCTCCATGAAACTTGTGAAGACAATACACAATACAATCACGCGGGTGCAGATTTCAGGATGATATATTTTTGATTTTGAAAACAATAAAACCACATTTAGCTGCGCTTTTGGTAAAAAACCGTTAAATCTACGATTTTAGGGGTTTGTTGTTAGAATATTACTCAAATTTCACGATGTTTGGTCAGTGCACCCTTTGCAAGATTCTGTACTTGAAAATTATTCACTTTTCGGCTGGACTTAAACATAGATCAAGGTAATGTCAATGGACTCAGCCATTCATTGAACGAGTGAGCGAGGCGAACTTACCTCTAATGCACTTAGGATCACACAAGGATGTTGCAAGTAAACAATGGTAGATTCGTCGCAATAGCCACCACAGGCGAACCTCTTCAGTTGTTCAATGTCACCGGCTAAACAAAAAAAAATATAGATTTTACAGAACTGACGACGAGATCATGTCGTTATTAAAATCTTAGGACAAAAATTTTCTTTTTTACCTCGATCGAAAGCGAGATTTACCTTTCAGGCCGGACACCAAGACGCGCCAAGGGTTTTTATGTCCATACGATGCGAGGTTACCCCGAATCAAAATGTAGGGCATTGATTACGGATGAAAAGATATGTTAAGATAACAAAATCTTCGTTCTTCTTATCACAAATCAAATTAACACCAATTATAAAATCGAAACTTTATTGGAAATGCTCATTCAACTCCAGTCCTGCATGACAATTGACATGACTTTTGACATTGACAATCACAACTAGGGATGACTTCTTGAAAATCCGATATTATCGAAACTAAGATGTCGATATATCCACGCAGCGCTTCATAGCGGAAAATTTCGGGCCCAACAATTTTACACACGAGCTGAGGTCGGTCAAAATCTAAAAATTCAATACCGCAGCGCGGCGGTGACCAAAGAGTACTATGAGTGACACATGGCGTCGAGGAGAAAAGGGGTGGGTTTCGAGGTCATACCTCATGACTCGCGCAGTGCTTTTGAGAAAGCATAGAGAGCTTAGCCCATTAATTCTTGTCTAAGGTTTTTAATATCTGTTTATAGTTACTTCATCTAGAGTATCTAACCTCTACTTTTGAGGGTCATCTGAAGGTTTTGTCCGAAGGGTCTAAGTCACTGTCTTCTCAGTTCACGCTAAAATAATAGACTTATAGAACATAATGCGTGATTAAGATAGTGAGAAAATACACACTAAAAGGAACAGCTTGCACTTTTGCTCCACTGGAAAATACATTGCACCGTGTACGGCGATTTAATACACAATATTATACGAGGGGCATGCCAAAAGAAGTTAGATACTCTTTACTCCTTTGATTGACACTGGCAAGTTATACATCATCTTATAGGTTGGTTGTTTGTTGATATATCTGAAAATAGAACGCACATCATTTCTTTTTTTTTTTATTTGGATGAGCATCATTTTTCCGAGAATCTGGCGGGAATTCGCTTGCAGCAATGGAGCTCAGTCGAAGTGATTGTCGCGCTATGATTTATTATGACTATAAAAAAGTTTTAAGCCTCAAGAATGTTTTGAACTTTTGGCTACTACTTTTGGTGAGTCTGGTTGCTCACGAATAACAGTATTTAATTGGTTTGCTGAATTTAAAAGAGGACGGGGATGTCTCAAAGATGAAGCGAAGACAGGTCGGCTGCCAACCGCGGTCACAGAAGAAAACGTTCGTGCAGTCGAAAAACTTATTCGCGAAAACCAACGAATTATGTATGTAGAGCTGGAGCGAGAACAGGGAATTGGATCAGCAGCAATGCAAACCATAATTCACGACCACCTTTCTCTCCGTAAATGTTGTTTGAGATGGGTGCCGCACAAACTTACCGATGAGCAGAAAGACCGTCGGTTGGATTGGTGCCTATTCATGATAGATAAATTCGACGGTGGCGAGAAAAAAAATGTGTATGATATACTGACTGGTGATGAA
The DNA here is from genome assembly GCA_934047225.1 of Ypsolopha sequella. Lineage (NCBI taxonomy): Eukaryota > Metazoa > Arthropoda > Insecta > Lepidoptera > Ypsolophidae > Ypsolopha > Ypsolopha sequella. Next base: position 14,492,523 of record OW203992.1, read on the forward strand.
ACATGGCTTTATAACTATGATCCCGAAACAAAGTGACATTCGACTGTATGGTGCTTTGAAGATGAGCCAACTCCAACGAAATGTTGCCGTGCACGAAGCACACAGAAACAAATGGTCGCTTCGTTTTTCAGCAAAACGGATCATATTGCTACTGTAGTGCTAGAGAATCAAAGAACGATGAACTCCGAATGGTATGTGACAGTTTGTGCTCCAACAGTAATATCAGCTTGGTGTGACAAGCGACCGAAGTCAGGAATCCGACGCCTTCTCAGGCACCACGACAATGCGGCGTCGCACACGTCTGCCAAAACACTTGACTTTTTCGACTCAAAAAATGCGTCAATCCTCCCTCACTCACCATATTCCCCTGACCTAGCACCTTGTGATTTTACCTGTTTCCAAAAATCAAAGAAAAAATAAAGGGGAAGAAGTTTGAAAGCAAAGAAGATGCACTGGCTGCCTATATTTTTGAGATTTCTGAGGTGTCTAAAGAAGAGTGGTCATTGGTATTTTCCAATTAGTTCAGACGTATGGTAAAGTGTATACGTGCTCAGGGTGAATACTTCGAAAAGATCGATACTTGTAATAAAGAATAAATTTTATAATTTTCGAGTATCTAATTTCTTTTGGCATGCCCCTCGTATCACTATTGTTGATCAAGACACCCAAACTTCTGTTTTCTCTTTTTAAATAGCCAGTCCCTAGACAAAACGCTATTAAACGATGCGCACCGCCAAATTGATTAATAATAGGTAATACTATTCGGTGGTGGCACCGACGAATAGAAACTTCCAACATCAAATGTGGTAAAAACTTTAAATTTGAGTTTAAATATGTCTCTAAGGGTAAATTCTGAGGTAAAAACCGTTTACTTGTTTATTTTATCATGGTTTGGTTGTCAAACCTGCGACTTTCGTTTTAATTTTTAATTCTGCTACTAGACACTAGAGGGCACTAGCAGGTGTCTTGGTTTTATAATACACACATTTTGCCCGCGGCTTCGCTCACGTGGAAGTGTTTCATCTATCGATACAGTTTTCGTCTTGGCGGTTATTTTATCTCTATGTGTCGTTGTATGTCGACAAAAACGAACATAGAGTAAACACGGTAAACACAGTCTTATTTACATGATCATGCGAATATGTCATTGGTTCCACAAATTTATTGATATGTTGTAAACCTAATACGCTCCTCCTATATTTAGGGTTCCGAAGGGTGCCCAACGGGACCCTACTAGTAATAACTAGTAATACTTTATATTCTCTGCTATTACTAAGCCCCCGGTGTTGTGGCCTTTAGGAATGGTAGAAAAATATTACACGCAACATAATATAATAAACAGTAGGTCTACTAGAAGCTATAGCGACTAGGAGGCGAAACACTCATTTTCATCTTTGTTACAATTTATAATACAAGAGAGAGAGCCACCATTGCATCAGGCCTTCGCCTGATGTTGACAATGGTCGACGTACAGCAAGCTGTACCAACTCTCTCGGAGCTCCCATGTTCCGAGGGACAAGTTTACCTCCTAGTGAACACTGAGCACGCGGAACCTTTATGTTCCGTAGATGGACCTCCTACCTCCCCTACAGTCCAACCCATGCCACCAGCTGGTATCAACTACCCATCTAGAGAGCCACGACGGAATCGTGGCCTCCAAGACGCACTGATACCAGCACATAACCAATTCATCTCGCCTCCCAGTCACCACCACTTTCTAATGTTATGAGCAACATGATTAGGTGCTATTACTCACCAGGGTGACTGTTGATTAAAGTATTCGCACGCAGCCACGTAGGAAACCTGGCTCGTGCGCACGAGGCAGATGCGGAGACTGTCCTCTCTTCACGGGCGCAAGCAAAATGTGGTCCAACTCACATTCAGGCGGGTAAAAAAGGCGGGTAAGCCAAAGAAAAGAAAAAGTGTTGCTAGCACAAAATAAAGATGCGTTCAAGTTGTATTTTACCACCAAACGTTTTCATAGGGCCGAGCTCGCGGTAATCCGCGACACCCGGTGTTCGTCTGTCTGTCTATCTGTCACAGGGGTCTACAGCTTCAGCCGTAATACATACTTAGGTGGCCAGTTGCAAATTTACGGAATCCGTACGTGCTATAAAGGCAGCGCTGCGCCGCGCCGGCCCAAGCGCCCCTTCAAAATGATTCTATGTTAATTCAAAATTAATTCCCGGTTCAGAGCTCCTCACATCCAGATTTACTTTTATTTCTGCGTTTCTATACTGCAATGATATAATGTTAATTCAAAATTATTTATCAAAAAAGCTTTAGCACGCGGCTTCTTCGGGGTTGAATAAATTTTTGTGTACTTAGTCCCATCGAATCTATCGATACTCTTGGGACTAATAAATTTCCAGGCACGACCTAATTTCCCCATCCCCTTTCTACCACCGGAATAGCCGATGCGCAGCGAAGCTTCAACATGTTGTCAGTATTCCGACAGCTCGAACGCAACGTTTAAATGTACAGCTGAGATGTGGAGTGGAACCCTGCCAGCGTCCATATCCATCCATCCATCAGCCTAGTTCGTCCACTGCTGGACATCCAGGACTTTGCCACTCCCGGCGGTCATCCTGGAAGAATTGCCCATACTTACACACGCTAGGCAGGCGGGTTGGTGAGCGCGGTGCCGGAACCCTCACACCAGTGATGACGCCGCTGTCTGTTCTATATAAGGCCCGGCTATTAGGGATGGATATACCACCATCCATCGATCCGAGGCATGGTGGGCCTCCTGGTTTTTTGCCTGTGAGCTGTCCTCTTACTCTCCCTCGAATTACTTCGGGCGTCCATAAGCGGTTAGTTATAACACAGATTCCTTTAATAGGAGAGTAAACAGGTACTTTATAGGTGAATGCTCTTCATCCTAGGTCCCATCGATTCTTAACGTGGTGGCCAAGGGTAAACTGATGGTGAACAAAAACAATTTAAATTTTGTGTTTGATAATCTATTGGCATTTCTTATTGTGACGTCATAGCCGTTAAAATCGTTTACAAATAAGGAGCTTGAATTGCAGGTGACTGTAAACTAGAGATGTATCCGACACCGATGCCGATACCGATACCGATATATCGACGATACTTTGGATTTGCCGATATATCGGCATCAGTGACGTTTTTATTGCCGATACAACGATACTTTTAAAATTTTACGCTTCAAGCAAGTAATGTAAACGCGCTAGTTATTCCGTCGATTTCGTTGCAAACCAGGTTAAGAACTATGCTCGAGGAAACCCCGCGCTTTATTCCGTGTGTTGTCTCTTCCGCTTTGGCCTCGTGCATCCCGGTTCGCCAGATGCTATGGTTGGTTGTTGTCAAAAATATGACGATCTTTAGATCTGCATACAGACTTAATTCGGAAATAGATATGTTATTTATTACATTACGATTGTCAAATTTCGTTAATTCTGTACATTAGTATAGCATTCATCACGAAACTACGTTTGTACGAGATTGTACGAGAAGCGCAATGATGATCCCTTTAATAACCACTTATCTCATTGTAAGTCTGTAATTTCTTATACTCGTATTAATTAAAAAATATATTAAACCCAACTTGTGTTTTTATTTTACCTTCATTTAAATTTACTAAGCGTATCGTTATCGGTATCGCATTGACAAAAAGGCGTATCGATGCATCCCTACTGTAAACGTTAATTTTATTTGGTGCGTTATCTATAAGTTTATTTTCATACTAGCTTCTGCCCGCGGCTTTGCCCGCGTGGCCTACAGGAAACACATTACATAAGCGCTCTTACTCCCTCTCAATTGAATATACAAACTGATAATATCCCAAACAAATCTAGCGAGGCCGAAAAACTCACATGTTTGGACACAATGTGAGTTTTCCGGCCTCGACCTCGCGGGCTCGTTTTCCGTCCTCGCATGCTCGTTTTTCGGCCTTTCTAGATACTCCCGGCATACTTTATTTATATTCTCTGCTCCCGGCTTCCGCGACGCTGCGAAGAAATTTATAAACTAAAGTGTCACATTTACTCACTCAACGAACAGATTCAGATGTGGGTGTCTAAAGTATTTTAGTAGGTGTGTGCCTTGCCCGCGACCCCACTTAGAATTTTGATTTAACATAAGGAAATTACAGAAATACCTATGCAGGTTATGAATAGGTACAGTTTTCTTGAATTTTCGCTGTGACGCATAATTTCGAGGCTCTGATTTCGGAAATGTGTCTACTATTACATGCATTAAAAAACAATTACCTTATTTTTTTCTATAACTTCCCAATTTAAAAAGGCAGAGGTAGGGGTGGTAACATTTTAATAATTCAATGTAATTTAAAAATAAGGTTCTATTATGTATAACTAGGGTTGCTAAATTTTGCGGAATTTATTTGCGGTACTTATTTGTAGCGGAAGAAGTTCTTGGTGTATTATACTTTTCTGGGGACTACTTTTTTTTGGCAAAAACCCTGTGAAAATCATCTCACTCTGTAATATCTACTCCCGTGATAATTAAATCATTCATTCATTGCGCGATTTGCGCAGATATCGGGACATTTTAGTGTTTGTCGAGACGTGTCATCGGGCGGGAAAGAGGACTCAATAATGGTGGCAGTCCCGATATATCGGGACGGATGGCAGCCAGCCCTGTAACAGTCACCATTTTGCGAGTAGACCAGGTTTAAACGATAAAGACATTTGTTCCACAAAACCAGCTCAAGGCTCAGGAATAAAAACACCAAATAACGATAAAAACCAGTCAAGTGCGAGTAGAACTGAACTGATGGTTCCGGACCATTTAAATAAGTTAATATAATGAAATAATTAGAACAAAATTACTAACTTATCATTACCTAGAAAATGTATGAAACAAAACTGCAAAATTAAATTGGTTGAGTATTCGGGGACGTAACCTTAAAACTACATTATAAAACGGTATTTGCAATATTTGTAGTTTAAATAAAGCATATGGTACATAATCATAATATAAACAAGTACAAATTCCTAAATAATTTCAGGTCTCTATCTCATTCCGTCTACGAGCTAGAGACCCGCGACTACGTACGGACTGACAAACAGACGGACGGACAGCAGAGTGACATTAATAGGGATTCCGTTTTCCTCTTTAGGTACGGAATTCTAAAAACTAGTAAATCCACTTTATAAAGAAGGATCTTAGACTCGTGAATCTAACGTAACGTAAAATTTTATCAAGCTTGAAAAAGAGATTTCTTTACGTTTTAAATAAAGAAATCTCTTGAGCGCGAAAGAGTTGAAATAAAATTTATGTCCGAGTTGTTTAAGCGTTGAAGTATATATTGTTTACATTATCTAAGAATCAGATACCCAGCCTTTTCTCTTAGCATTTGCAAGTGCAAACATAAAGAACAACGATAATCAACTTTTGGAAGACTTATTTAAGCAGTTGCTATGCGAATTTTATTTTTGTCACTGTCACTCCAAGCGAAAAATCGCGCAGTGCGAGAGGGGCGGATTCAGGGCAAAAGGGAAAAAGTTGGTTTTATATTTTTATTAAAAAACTAAAACAGTTAGCAAAATTTCAAATATCAAATCTCTAAACACTGTTGAAATACACCTAATAAAATATGTTTGAGTTCTGTATATGGTTCCTATTCGTCAAACGAGGAAGATTATTTCTATCGAGGAAAATTTATCCAAACATGTTTTCCAATTTCAAAACCCTAGATAATATAGTCAAAATGCATGTACCAGAAATTTATTAAAATTTTCCGTGTATTTCATGAATTACACAGAAAAGAAACACCCGTATTTTTTTTTTCGGTTTCGCAGCGGGAACTTGAAAAACCGGCCTTTTACTAATTAATCGAACCAGAACACTTAAATTCAAAATTCCCTCTATAGTTATTCAACAAAACCTATGTATATATCTATGTATTGAGTAATGTGTATGTTGCTAACGAAAAGATTTTTAAATTCAAAATTTGGGCCGTTGCCCACCGCCATCGCCCATCCGTTGTTATGAGGGCTCCGATCTACTTGCCTTTTGTGAGAGGCGTAACTGATAGGATTGGACATCAGCTTCGCCGGAAGTACAGTGTGAAGAGAGCTGAGCTCCCACCAGACTACGGAACTGGTTGAGATCTCCAAAAGACAGAGATCCTCTCAACATACCTGGAGTTTATAAAGTCCCGTGCGATTGTGGCAAAAGCTATAAAGGAGAAACCAAGCGCAACGTGACCACAAGACTGTCCGAACATATTCGGTCCATGGCAGTAATAGAACATGCGCTAAGTTCGGATACGACCCATTACATCCGTTTCGACAAGGCTTCGACATTAGTGAAGGAGAAATATACACTATGTACGACAAGAGCGTGACCGGCAAAATTTATATAAGGAATCGACTTAGGCAGTTGAAAATCATAATACAATTAGTTCATTATGCTTACTTTGACGCTTTATTGATTAATACGGTGTCCAGTCCCCCCCGTTGTGTGTAATCGCCTGGCATCTTTGAGACATACTTTGCACTAATTTTTCGGCGTAGTTGCGGGACAGTGACCTCCATACACATTTTATATTGCGAGTCAGTTCGGCAACTGTTTGTGTGTTTTTTCCCCGCATCTTGAGCTTCATCAACGCTCAAACATTTTCAATCGGGTTGGCATCAGGCGACTGCGAGGGCCAGTCCAAGACCTCGATGATTTTTTCTGCCTTTCAGGCGGTGCACAGACGATTTCGGTGTTTGGGGTCGTTGTCTTCTTGCAAAATCCATTTATCGGTTTTGTTTGGGTACAACCTCTTAGCGGAAGGTAACAAAGCTTTTTCGTATATTTTCGTCATCCTGGCAGCATTCAGTGTCCCAGTGAATAAGTGCAAGTTGCCAAAACCTCTTTTTGAGAAGCATCCCCAAACATGCACCTTCACGGGGTGTTTCACGGTTCGGATCACAAGTTTGTTATCGGCCGTTGACCAAGCACGAGACGTTATGTTTGATGCCCAAAACGATACTTCGTCAGAAAATATTACGTTACCCCAGTCACGGTCTTTGTTTTCCTGTGCCCAGGCCATTCTTTTTTGAATGTGTCTTACGGAAAGAAGCGGTTTCTTGGTAGTACTTCTATATTTTATCTTGTTTTTTTCTAACCGTCTCGTGATAGCATCTAGGGACATCTAGGGTCCTTTTTTCTTTAATATTTCCTGGGCAGAACGGAGAGGCAAGCGTGGATTTTTGACAAAAAGTTGAACAATGCACTTTTCTTCTGCGGGCGACGTCTTTCTAACTTTACCACGCTGTGGCAGGTCATCAACGGTTTTAGTTGTTGCATATTGTCTTACCCATTTCGTCACGAAAGCCCTCGACTTTTTCAAATACTTCGCAGCCTGATCGCGCGACATTTTAGGTCCTTTAGGATGCGAGCACAGGAACACTGCTTCGTAGCGCGAATCGTACGCGGCACTCATGGCGGGAAACGTGCTCTAACTGCAAAGATTGCGAGCGTATTGAATTTGTCGTCGCGATGCGTTTTAGGCAAAGAGTCCCTCTACTTGCTACAATATTTTTTTTTTCGCTAATAATGTTAAAAATTCAAATTATGCCGGTTACGCTCTTGTCGAACAGACTGTAGATATTATTCCTCGCAAAATATACGAAGCCATCGAGATAGGTCGTCCTCCCAACTTCAACAGGGATCATGGTTGGCAGCTGGCTCCGTCTTGGAAACCGGTTCTCAATGGATCGAGCAACTTTAGGATAGTGCCCAATGACAGTGACGACGTTGTGAGCTCGGTCTGTTTTATAACCGCCTCTAATAACGAACAATTGGAACAATTAAAATAATCAAGTGCATCCACCATCCCACCTCCTTCGACGACAACGACGGTGAACGCCGCGTCGTCGTCCTAAGTACGACACTCACCTTGATAATGCCGAAATTTAATCTGTGAAGCGGTTGACATGTAGTCAACAACAATCACACGTGAGTGTTCAAGCCACATGTAATAATAATTTATTTATTATTCAAACACAAAAAGTCTAGCACCAGCCGTTCCGGAGATATTACCGAAAGAAGTTTTGGCGATTTTATTTTATTTATGAACAAAAATCCACAGCAAATACAGTAAATATTAACAAAATATTACATCAGCTAATACTGCCGATAACGGATTTCACTATGCTAACAATAACTAAATATACATAATTTTACACTAGGAACTAACATGAAACAACTTGCAAAAAACTAAACTAAGAAAAAGACGCAAGACTCTTGTGTTGACTTGCTAAACTAGATATTGGTGTCAATTTGGTGCCACATGTCTGACAGGACCAAACCCGATTCAAGCGCTCCGTCCCTGTCGTTTCAATACTGAAAGAAAAAGACAACACCTAAACAAAGCCTAATAAAGAACTTCGATCCAAAATCAGTCGTGGCTTGAAATGTCGACCATTTCGCACACCTCCTAAAAAAGTGTCACTACACAGAAAAATCACATTTGAGAAAAAATCACATTATATTTTTTCTTTTATTGTTTAGTTCATGCTTACTTTAATAATAAAACCGCATTAATAAACTTAATGTGATTTTTTAGGCAATTTATATTCTTGTTTATACAATTTACTTAAGTTTTGTAGTATTTATACAAAATTTATAAATCAATAAAATTTAAAACATAGCCATGTTTTATGTTGCATAAAATAATATACCAAAAACCATGGATGTATACCTAAACCGGATTGTGCACTGAAGGATGTTACGCGTAGAAAAATAGACTCTATTTCATACAGTTAAAAGTTATTTTATTATGACATAACCAACTAGAGAAAACGTGCCGAGCGGGACAACAAAAGTCGATGCCCGTGTCCTACTCGCACAGTTGCCATCACAAAAAAAAAATTGCGATGGTAGGCTTGAGTTTTTCACGATTTAGTTTTTCAACGACTTTATAGTATTTAGCTTTTAGTAAATACTTTTTTTTTAACCGACTTGAAAAAAAGAGGAGGATCTCAATTCGACTGTATTTTTTTTTGGGTGTTATTCCTTATCTCCGTCAATTCTAGACTGAATTGAATGATTATTTTTTTGTTTGGAAAAATTTCCCTCAAGGTAGGTCCCATTTTAAGATTCACCATGATCTGATGAAAGTTTTCAGAGATAGGCAGTGGAACGCCTCAGAAAGTAACAGCGTACCACTTGGTATTAAGGAAATCGCTTTGTACTACGATGTTGATCGCAGAGTATTACTTGGAAATTGTCAATCTTCCACCTGACCTTCGATCCTGGTCTTATTAAGTCATTACCATAGAACTCTTTAACGAATGAGAGCACTTAACTCCAGATTGCGGCAATCACTTTGGTAGGGTGCTGATTGTCGGGCATTTCTTGGAAATTATCAGAATACCCACCTGACCTTCCATCCTGGCTTCACCACCATAGAACTCCTTAACGGACGACAGCATACCACTCAAGATTAAGGCAATCGCTTTGTATTAGGATAGTGATTGCCGAGTACTACTTGTAAATTGTAATTTCTCCACCTGAACTTTGAACATGTAAACATGTATCATTTCTCCGAGAAAACGTTGTAATTATGCCTTACCTATGAAACGATATCCCACAATTCCCAAAAATTTGGCTTCTGCAGCCCTTCACGCTGCATGCTTTAACCATTTTTGCAAAAAATTATAAATTTTACAATTTTGTTTTCAAATGTCACGGCCGTGGCGCCATTTTTAGATAAAAGGGTTACCAGTTTGCAAGCATAAGAATAATCCCAACTTTATTAAGGAATGATTGATCTTACATTTACGGATAAAACTAAATGTAAAACATAAATAAACCTAACAAAAAAAATAGTGACGGACTTCAAATGTAACTGCAGCCATTCGCTAAAAAGCTTAAAATAATTATAAAATGACCGATGGTACCGAAATAACACTCTTTCCGCCTTCTTTCTTCCTGAAAAATATGTTCTCTAGAAGTCGGCGCTCTTATATTGGTTTCTGTGTTGCTATAACCAAGGGAACGCGGTGACTTTTAAAGAACATATTTTTCAGGAACAAAGAAGTCGGAAAAAGTGTTATTTCAGTACCATCTGTCATTTTATAATTATTTTTAACTTTTTTGCGAATGGTTGCAGCAGTTACATTTAAAGCCGGTTACTATTTTTTGTTAAAAGTTTATTATTTTACATTTTTTAGTGTTGACAGTTCAAATTTTGTAACGTGGATAGTTCTTGTGAACGCGCTGTTGATATAGAACGAAGGACAAGTAATAATTGATTATATTTAATAAATACCCTGTAATCAGCACCCTAATACAAACTGATTGCCGTAATCTCAAGTTATGTGCTGTCACCCGTTGAGGAGTTCTATGGTAATGAGGCCAAGATCAAAGTTCAGGTGGAGAAATTACAATTTACAAGTAGTACTCGGCAATCACCATCCTAATACAAAGCGATTGCCTTAATCTTGAGTGGTATGCTGTCGTCCGTTAAGGAGTTCTATGGTGGTGAAGCCAGGATGGAAGGTCAGGTGGGTATTCTGATAATTTCCAAGAAATTCCCGACAATCAGCACCCTACCAAAGTGATTGCCGCAGTTTTGAGTTAAGGGCTCTCATTCGTTAAGGAGTTCTATGGTAATGACTTAATAAGACCAGGATCGAAGGTCAGGTGGAAGATTGACAATTTCCAAGTAATACTCTGCGATCAACATCGTAGTGCAAAGCAATTTCCTTAATATCAAGTGGTACGCTGTTACTTTCTGAGGCGTTCCACTGCCTATCTCTGAAAACTTTCATCAGATCATGGTCAATCTTAAAATGGGACCTACATTGAAGGAAATTCTTCCAAACAAAAAAAGAATCATTCAATTCAGTTCAGAAATGACGGAGATAAGGAATAACATACCCAAAAAAAAATACAGTCGAATTGAGACCCTCCTCTTTTTTTCAAGTCGGTTAAAAAAAAGAAATGTCATGAACAAGTATTTACTAAAAGCTAAATACTATAAAGTCGTTGAAAAACTAAATCGTGAAAAACTCAAGCCTACCATCGCAATTTGTTTTTTTTGTGATGGCAACTGTGCGAGTAGGACACGGGCATCAACTGTTTGTTGTCCCGCTCGGCACGTTTTCTCTAGTTGGTTATATCATAATAAAATAACTTTTAAGTGTATGACATAGAGTCTATTTTTAAACGCGTAACATCCTTCAGTGCACAATCCAGTTTAGTTATACATCCATGGTCGTAACATATGATAAAACGTTAATTTAGAATAAAAAACATGAAAATCATACACAAAATCTTATCTGTTATTTGTTATATCATTATATTTTTTGAGGTTACAACACAGCTTACAACGTTTTTCATTGATTTTGACAGCAATATTCGCAGGTCCACACTGTACCAAGACTGTATTAAACCTAATACGACACTATTCTTGGAACAATCGCGTGAAATTTCAGCTCAGCAAAAAATAGTTATTTGTTATGCAAGACTGGAAAGTTAATTTTTGGCGCGAGTACCTTGTATTGAAACCTGAGCAAGCGAAGGATTTCGCTCGTGGTTCAAATGTAGATTCCTGAGTGTAGCGAGGGTTTCAAAGGTACGAGACGCTAAATAACTTTGCTGCCGAGCGAAACACACAACTTTTCACCTCACTAAAGCGAGGAAAATGTTAGGTGCAAGAAAATATATATCGTACGCTTTTATGTATTTTTCGCGCGATTATTCCGGAAGAAAACTCAACTCGGCATTATGTACCGCTTGCACTAATTCTGCAGGTGTTAAATTTATATCTTCGTCGCTGCTAGCCTCGCTCATACTTTATGATTTCTTTCGATTTTATCAAAAAACAAACCAAAATAATGGAAGGAAAGTGAATTGAATAAAAAAGAAGGAAATTTTAAAGTCTTTGTTTTTAATAAAATTTTTCTTGCTGGCCAGTTTATTCTTTAAATGAGGCTGAAATAAGTATTTGCATTTCAGTGGACTGGCTGCAGAGAATATAAACTATTACGAAACCAATGAGGTTCAATATACAAGGTGTAACAGAAAGGTGTAGGTAACCATATTTGAAGAGCTTATTCAGTCAATGGTTTAGAACAAGTTTTACTATGGAGCAAACATTGTATCTCGAAAAAAAAAATTACTGTTTCATAGAAAAATGCAATGCCGCTCGGCCGAAATGTATGGAAGGGCAGGTTTTTTTTTCGAGATTTCAGGGTTGGCTCCATAATAAAAGTTGTTCTTTACCATTGACTGAATAAGCTCTTCAAATATGGTTACACCTTACACCTTTCTGTTACACGTTGTATATGTAAATTATTGTACGAAACCTTTATTTAATAAAAATATTCGAATTTTAAGAACACTTTCCACGCTAGCGGATAAAGTGTGCTTTTCCACCCAGATTTCTAATGATAAACAGAGCCTTTCCGAGCTTGTGAGGTGAAAACGTCATTTACGCCATCTACTGGTGAATAATAAAAGTACATTTTTTTTTTCAGGTTGCAGAGTTTTAAATTTCGCTTTGAGTGGTATTAATACGTAATTTAAATCCTCACTAAGCTGTGTTATGACACTTTTTTAGGGATATACGATTTCTCGCACTAGCATCAAAATATACTATTATTTTTTGTTATATATAGGTACTATGTTAACCTATGAGTACGTTATCCTTCTTTATTTTTGAAAGTACAGGACCAAAAAAAACAAATTTTATATTATATATAGCGTAGCATATACATATGTACTTGTACAATTTAAAAAGGCACGATTACATAATTTCAGTGTGTGCGTTTATTTTTCAAAATGTTATGTACGGTCCACATACCACCTGTGATACGGTCATAATAGCGAATTTTTTATAACCGCAGCGCGGGCAACTGTACTTACATAAGGAGTACAATATTTCTACACATATTCACCCCAGTATCTCATAAGTATGGTTTACATTTGGTTAGTTACAAGTAGTTTAGCGGGCTATGCTTGGGATATCTCTGATGGATAAAATCCGAAACGAAGATATCCGTCAGAGATCGACATAGCCTGCCGAATCAGTAAGTTGAAGTGGCAGTGGACTGGCCATATTTGTCGCCGACGTGATAACCGTTGGGGCCGTAAGGCATTGGAATGGAGACCACGTACAGCAAAGCGCAGCGTACGCCGCCCTCGTGCCCGCTGGACTGACGATCTGAAGGACGTTGCGGTCGTCGGCTGGATGAGGATGACTGAGGACCGCCAAGAGTGGCGTAATATGGGGGAGGCCCATGTCCTAATGTATAGCTTATAAACAGCTAATTCTACTTTTTATGTATTGACTTGAGTACATAATTATGTACTCATGCAAGAAATAATGTTGTTTTAATTATTTTATTATTTTATTAATTGTGTACACATATTTGTAAATGTTGACCTGTATAAGTGCGAATGGTTTCGCCTATGTACTAAAATAAATGAATCTATGAATCTATGAATCCAGCAGTGGACGAATACGGGCTGATGGATGGAAGTAGTGTACTAGAGTACATTTATCCGACTACTTTACCACATGCGTTATCCACACTATTCTCCCAGCTACACTTACTATCATTATTACTATTTGGTAACAGTTTACATTACGCTAAAAATGTTTTTATCCCTGGCACTCTACCAATTACTTTACCCATGTAAAGGTTGATTATGCCCAGTTTACACGGGTAGAGAAGAAGTCGGGTGCGAGGGTTAAAATGTACCTTTACATTACTACCCAAATGTAAAGGATTGCAATATGGTACAGAAAATTGTAGCTGGGTATGTTGAAAGTTAAACGTCAAAAGGGATAAAGAAAGGCGAGTGCGAGGGTTAAAAAGGAGGTACTATTACATTACTAGTCAATTGTAAATGATTCTACTACTGACTAGCCCTAATGTAAACCTGGCTTTATGGCAGTGTGTTGGATTCAAAGCTGCCGTGCTCCGCTTAGCGTGTAAAAAGAAAACTTTTAGAAAACGCCTAGCTTTTGTTGGTTTCTAAAAATAGTTTGTCTATGTAGGTTCTTACATTATACCTACGATCACAGGTTTGTAAAAAAACAAGAAATTAGAAAAATAACATTATTATTTTTGTTACGACATATATCCTCGTAGGGCTTGCATGGGTGTTTCAGAGTGTGGACTGTCACTAAAACAGTCGACACCTTGTAACACCCTCTTTTCACTGACGATGTTTATGGGTTAAAGTGATAGAGGGTGAGCCAGAGCCTTATCGCCAAACTTCGGGCACAAATACATGCTTTTTAGGTAGGGTTCCCAACTCTCGGAGGAACCAACCCGGGAGATTTGAAAAAATCGGTGGGCAATTGAACGAAAGTCGGTAATATTTGTTACTTTTAATTTGCTTTGCTTTGTAGAAGCATCATTCGTATTTGATAAGAAAAATCAAAATTTATTTCGTCGTTAAAAATTTCATTTCGCGCGATTTATCTATTTCGTTAATGACAATTATTTTATTTTAGAACATATGGAAAATTTATTACATCCCGGTAGCTCGGGAGGTTGAACAATATTCCTGGAGTCTCCCGGGCATTCCGGGAGGGTTGGCTTGGGAACCCTATTTTTAGGGCATGCTAGTTCACCTAACAATGTTTTCCTTTCCCAACCACAGCAAGTAATACGTGTACAAATCGGTGCCCATAAATTCCCAAAAGCTGCTTTTCCAGAGTGAAATCAAAGATTCCAAAAGTTTAGATGAGCCCTGGCACCTAAAATCTATTGCATTGTTTTTGAATGTGTGCGTTAACATATTGCGCGCAAAATATGAGTGGGCAATCTGTCTACCTACGGTCAGCAAACTGATCAGACTACTCTTTAGTAAAAAATCAAAACTTTAAGTGCACTTAAGGCATAGTAAAACTTACTATGCTTAAGGCGTCCAATTATCACTGTGTTCAGATGAGCACGTACTGATTCTAAACGTGTGAGCGTCACCCATTTAGGTGGAAACATTTTGGTGCTGTCATAGTACAGTAAGGGTTTATCTTTACTTTTGAAATCTTTGAGTGAAATAATAAATCTAAAGATTCAAAATAACTAATGAATGCTTTTTGTGTCTAATAATGTAAATAAATAAATTTTTATTCGGAAAACCAACAATCAGTTATAGTAAGCTTATTTAAAAACATTGTTAATTAAAATAAAAGTGGTAAACTTATACTTAAGTATACAAACTAAAGGTCGATTCTCCGGATTTGTAACAAAATATTAAGAGACCGGCGAAGCGATCCTAGTTTATACAAACGAAATCCAAAACCATTTAATTTTATAAATCATCGATATTCTTAAGGTAGTGTGTATTTATTCCGATTTAATTACAGAATAATAATATCTAGGTTCCCAAATGTATATTATATAAGAACCTTAGAATAATAATAAGAACACTAATTTAAACAAGAAATATGAGAAAAATAAGGTTTCTATGGAAATTTTAAATTGCTTGTTATGTCGTCTTTAAATCAGTGTCTTTCAAAATATATATCTGGGAACCTAGATATTCTGCAATGCAATCGGAATAAATACACACTACCTTAAACATATCTATGATTTACAAATGGTTTTGGTATTTCGTTTGTATGAACTAGAATTGCTCCGCAGGCCTCAATAACCGCCAATATGCAAATTTTAGCTTAGAATTTTTTTTAACAATAGTTTGATATAGTACATATGCATAATAGTAGTTTATGCTACAAGGGCGCAAAGGAATAAATAACGAGGACGATTTAAAACACGAGCGTACGTTTTTCAATGCATAGTGTGAGGAAATGAAAACAAATATAATCTTGTGAACTTTAAATTATGATTGGCTCAAAAGGATTGTATCCAGAGCCGTTAAACAGTGGAAAAAAAGTATAACATCTATGGTACACAGGAAAGGCTGCAGGTTAGCCAACCATTGCAAACAAATTAAAAATAATAATAATAATAAAGCCCTAGGGCAAAATAATCGACTTTCTGTTCGGTTTTGATGCATAAAAAGTGGGCCTTTACAAGCACATGCATTGAAATAGTATATTTCATTACGAGTGCGGAAAGCCTGTCATTGCAAAGAGTTCCGACAAATGTCTACCCGAGCCGAGGCGCAGCCGAAGGTGAGGGTTGACAGTCGGAACAAGTTGCAATGACGGTTCCGCACGTGTACTGAACGACTATTTTTAATACAGTTGCGAAAAAATGAAGCAATTTAATAAAATAATAAAAACACAATAAACTCAACTAACTAATACTTCACGCAATAAATTCGTAGTACATATGTAGATATGTAGCGACTTTTTGACTTTTTCGGTAAAATGTTCTCCGAAGCATTTTGTGCAATTATACTGAGTTGCGGTGGTGTCAATTCAAATAAAATATCGTCGAAATTACTCATTTTGTGCAACAAACAACTAAACCCGCAAAGAAAATTTTTGGAAAATGGCGCTAACCGTAAAAGAATATAAGCAGAGATTTTTTTTTGTTTTCTTCACCCATTCGGGGTAGGCAAAGGGAACTATGCCCATACAGCCAAGTCTTCAGTAGAATTTTTTTATTGATATGAAATGAAAATGAATTTTAATTAGATGAAATGAAATGAAACCTCACCTAACTCATTGAATCAAATCATTAAATCTGATATTGAAACAAAATAGTAGCTTCTTTTTAGAAATATTTGCATGAATCATAAAAACTTCTTTAATTTTTTTTTAGTAAAAACTTCGTGGTTGTTTTTTTTTTAATAGACATTATTTTGACAGTTGGGAAAGAGAACGCACGAGTTCGGAAAAGGTAAAGAAAAAGCTCGAGTATGTAATAGTCCACATCCCGAACGCTATACGTCCCTGCAATACGCCACTTTTTGAGCAACTGTATTAAAAACATATTTTTGATGGTATTATGGTAGCTTCAAAATAACTAGATTTTCCATAAGCGTGATATTAGATTATTTTAGGAATTTACAGCTGGTATCACGACTATGGAAAAGCCAATTGTTTTATAGCTATTCTAATATTATTAAAAATATGTTTTTGCATATAGCAAACTATTGTTAAAAGTTGTCTTAGCTGAAGCACAGGTTGTATTTTGGCCGTTATAATTATTTCTTATTATTTGGTTACAAATCTGGATAAACGACCCTTATTACCTCAGGGGTTTCACAAAAGTTTTTAACTGTTTAGAAGTATTTGAAATTTAAATGTTGTCTAAAATCTTCATTGATCTTCATTTCCGCATAGGGTTACCAGACAACAGGATTTATCCCGACATGTCATAATTTTTAGGCGCCTGTCAAGATTCCGGCCGGACTTTGAAAATGTCAGTAAAACAAATGTTAATAATTTTGTTTTCTTTATGAGTAGAAACCTTTTTTTGTCGATTATTTTTTAATGCTAGCAATATAATTAACACAAGTATCTACACAGCGGTAACAGCGTAGAATGTTATTAAGTACACATGGTGTACAATAGTAAAACAATTAATATTTATATTTTAATGTATTCAACATATATATTTATATAAAACAACCCGCACACTCAAAGTGAAATGTCAGGACTTTTTGCACAAATCAGGATTATTTTCCGGACTTTTGAGTATTATTATTATTTTTTCATTTATTTATTTATTTCAAGTAACAAGTAACATTACAGGTTAATCCTAAAACGTTACAAGTCAAGTTACAATAATATTAACATTAAAAATCTTATCACTAACACCTTCTGCACTTCGTAGGTGACTTAAAAATGACTTAAAAAATATACTACATACTGTCTAAACTTATATAGTTTGTCGGCAAAATTTTCGGCCTCTGGTAACTGAGCGAGCATATCGTTGATCAGTAGTACAGTGGGTCTACCGCGTAATTCTCATTTTCATCAACATCAACTTGAGATTGAAATTTGTCGTGCGTGCGACGACGCCCGCCTAACATGCCATCTCTTTTGCACGCGTTGAATTTCGCATGCATTTGCTTGAAGTTGATACAAATGAGAATTACGCGGTAGAGCCCCTGCTCGAGAGGTGGGTGCATTACCTGCGTAGTTGGTTAGTATTACATCTGGTAACTCTATTTGCGCACAAAGCAGTGCTGAGAGTTATGGTTTCAATTATTAACTGTTCCAAAATTTAATTATGGTCTCTTTGGTAATGTCCCATTCTCATTATAAACATAAAATAAGAGCATCAATATAATCTTTTGTGTTCTAATTTCACTTTGTGAAGGGCTTCAAAGGAGATCCTTCATTTTACATAAATAATTATCAAACACTGATAAAACAAATATTTTGGTGTCGCTCTGTTGTTGTTCATTGGGCAGTTTTAGAGATCCGTTGTGAAACGTTCCCTGAAGCTTATCTGAAAGCAGGTCACGGACACCATTTCATAAATTTTCATTCGAATTGACTACGTTGAATTTGGAGTAATATAAAGCACAACGAAATTCGGCTGTCCAATTACAAAACCAAGCAAAGTATTTGGAATAAAGTAAAAACGAGTTTGACGGTTCAAGTGCACGTAATGTATGTAATTAACAAAATTACACAACTTATCTAGGATAACTAGGTTTTTAAAATTCTGTATTGTTGTTTCTTTCTATTATTTTAGGATTGCGAATGAAAGGATATTCCAATGCATTTACTTGAAGTAACTTTCTTCTATGAAAATGTAGAAGCGGCTTTTTAGAATAATTTAATTCACAAAAACAATCCTGGGATTGTTTGCATCATATGCATATTTACCTAAAGTTATTTTACTATGAAAGTATGGAAGCAGCTTAGTAAATAATTTATTTGACAAAAAATAATCGCGGATTGTCGGGATTTTTTTGATACAAAAATACATTCCATATTAGACAACACCTGAACTTTAGGTAAATATGCATCCGATTCTATTGTCAGGTCAGCACACAATTTGTTGAATCACGTTATTTTCATTTATTTATTTATTTATTAGATATTTAGGAAAACGAGCGACTATATACTGGTAAGCTAATTACATTTAAAAGTTTCCACATATAGAAATAGTATAGTTTATACAAAAGACTTTATGCAAAAGTGCTTTCCATATTAGCCAACACATGAACTTTAAATATGAATAGAATATTCTTTCACTGGTTATGACTAAGACGATGTAAAACCATAAATAAACCTAGCAGGTACAACCCGTCGAAAATATTTAGGCACCTGAAACTCCCGCAAGGTCTCTACCTACCTTTGCGGGTGAACTGTGTACCTAGATAGTTCCGACGGGTTGTATAAAAATGCAAAAGAATGTTTTGAAATTGCACATCCGAGTTCTATCTGGAATTCGGTCGATGACCATTTGATTAAAGTTTAAAAATATCTACCAACTCGTTTACCTCTGTTTATTACGGAGCTGAAAAACCTCACCTGGCCGGTCTGGCTGCTGTTAATTTTATGAGCATAAAGTAAATATTGCTTTCATGAGCGTCTGTAATTTTCATTTTTTCGGAATGTTTTCAGTTTGCCTCGCTCATCAGATTAATATCAGTACTCAAATACAAAAACGGTCCCTGATAATTGCGTGCAAATTACAAAGGGTTGCGTGTTTTTTACCCATTTATTGTATCAATAAACAAATAACCGTTATTTGTACTGTTGTGTTAAACCTTCATTTCATACTCACGCAGAATGGCCGTTTTATAAATACCTATATAATTATGTTATACCATGTTATTTTAACGAGTTCCCCTTTGTCAAAAATATTTACTCATAATAATAATAATATAAGCATGGCGTGTTTAGGTTGGTCGTAGCCGGCTTATTGAGAAACAACGATCTACGTGTATAACATTGATATAGTCACAGTATAAGGAAGTAGACAGTAGAAGAAGTAGACAGTAGGCAGTAGTTTTTCTGTATTTCTAAATTTCCTAACTGGCTTCGGGATGGGGGCCCCTAATGTAAGTGCCGGGGTCCTGGGTCTCAAGTCCGGGCCTGGTCACAGAGGTTTTTTTCGAAAACTATTTAACATAAGAATTTTAAATTCAGCGTAATGTTCGTAAATGCTCCACATCAGTTATGCATTGGATTCAGTTCCGTCAAAGTAGATGGTAAAGAATAAATAAAAATATGGTATGTTTTATTGATTCAAGACAACTATTAATAACACTTTATAAATAAACATACTTTCAATCTTCTTTTAATTATAGTATTTGTAAAGAAGCATGAATTTCAAGAAAACAGCGATTCAGTTTCCATATTACAAAACCGATTTAGACGAAACCAACACAGCGGACACTAACTAGAAAAAAACATATTTATTAAAGAAACTATATTTAATGTCCAAATGAAGCCGCGATTTCAAAATAACTGAAGTTATGCGTGCGCGGCATCTGATCAGTTCGGTCATCATAACTAATGGAAAAAAATTCCCACTACAGAATTACTGGGACAAAAGGCAATTTAAAATTAATCATTGTGCTTATGTGGTACTTACATGGTTTGTACGAGGTAATCCACTTAGAGCACCTGTCCGAAGAGCACCTGCGCGAATAGCACCTAGCCTAGTCCACGAAGAGCACCCAGATAAACCCGGGTGCTCTTCGTGGATTAAAATTTATTTTTACATTTTTGTCCACGAAGAGCACCTATGACTCAGCAGCCTTTTTCTGGGATGTATTTGTTATACAGGACGTTATTAAATGAAAGGGGTGGTGCCTTGGGTTTCCAATTCTTTTGTTCTCTAGAAAATCAAAACTCCATACATTAATTCTTCCAGTTTCCAAGAAATATTTTATTTATGAAATTGATTTCCTTTTAGTTTCCAAAAATTTTGTTGGTACAGTCGACAGTGGGAGCAAGTGATTATTAATTTATTTAATGTATTACTTATCTAATGTGTTCCTTTTTAATTAATATAATTGTATTTAGATCTATCCCGCAGTTATTATTTATAGAAAATAGACGTCTTTATTACTATAACGCTTTCATTTACTATATTGTTACACATGCACGATGTGTTTTAGTGGTTTAATCATTAAATTGACTTGCGATAATTGGGAATAAACTACTCACAAACTTTTTTACCTGGACCATAAGCAGGCGGCAGCCCCTTTGTTTTAATTTTGTCCCTTTTACAAGGGATAGAGACCGCCTTCTTATTTCTCGGAAACGGGTTGGCAAACTTAACAATAGCTTTACAACGAAAGCCACCTCGAAAATCAATCATAATAAAATAAGCAAGTGTTATTATTAGGTAAGATTTAATTAAGGCTGATTCTGCAATAAAAGTGATATGTGGAGACTGATTGTGATATGTTAATAAATATGTGTAATTATTAAACATTTTAGTGTTTTTTAACGATATCTTTCATTTATTAACGTCCTGTATAAGAAGTAGGTTGCTGAGTCATAGGTGCTCTTCGTGCACCAAAATGTAAAAATAAATTTTAATCCACGAAGAGCACCCGGGTTCACCTGGGTGCTCTTCGTGGACTAGGCTAGGTGCTATTCGCGCAGGTGCTCTTCGGACAGGTGCTCTGAGTGGATTACCTCGTTTGTACATGTTACTTTTTGGTACATCGATTTTTTCCGGTTTTCACCCCCCCCCCTCCCCTAAAATCATCATATCGTCATCATCCAATGACTCCACCCTTTCACAAAACTGATGCAATTTTTGTTATATGTATTAAAAAAATCAATATTGTTGTTTAAACAATAGTGTTTTTCTTTTGGCAAGACTCACCTATTATGCAATCTGTGCTCATGATATTACCATTATCCGCAGACCCGACCCCCCTTAAGAAATCGTCGTTATGACGCGACTAACTCAGTTGTGGGTGTATCCAAATGTCATGCTGTTTCATTTCGCTATAAGGTCCACGCTCCATGAAACTTGCGAGGACAATACAATCTTGCCGATTTTGTCACCAACGCAAAATTGAAAACTTGTTTCAAGAGAAATCAAATTTTGGAAAGACTGTGGACGTTTTCAAACATTATGTTTGGTTATTATTAATCTTGATAACATTTTCAATGTTTGACTCGTATTGATTTTTGACTTTTTTTACACTTTTGGTAAAAACACCTGTAAATTTACATATTTTAGGGGTTTCTTGTTAAGATATTATTCAATTTCACGGTTTTCAGTTCGATTTAAGAGGCTATGCGAATTTTATTCTTGTAACTTTCACTGCAAGAGAAAACACGCTCAGTGCGAGATGGGCGGATTCAGGGCGAAAGTGAAAAATGTTAGCTCTATAATTTTTATAAAAAAAACTAAAATAGCTTGCAAAATTTCAAATATCAAATCTCTAGATATTGTTGAAACACACCTAACAAAATATGTTTGAGTTCTGTATATGGATCCTATTCGTCAAACGAGGAGAAAAAGTGTGTTTGAAGACCTCATTTCAACAATTATTTCTATAGAGGAAAATTTATCCAAACATGTTTTCCAATTTTAAAACCCTAGATTATATAGTCAAAATGCATATACCAGAAATTCATTAAAATTTTCCGTGTATTTTATGATCTACACAAAAAAGAAGCACATCTATTTTTGTACATATCGAAGCATAGAGCTACTCGTAGATAATGTTAAAAGACTCAGTCCTAATATTATAATAACATTTCATAGACACCCCACAATGTAGTGACAGCGTTTATATGGAGGTTTGCGCGTAACGACGCCTATTAATTTTAACTGTCGTAATATAATATAGTTATAATATAGGTAAAATAGTCAGGTTGAAGAACTATTTGGCTCGCTATTATCGTACTCTTAAAACGCCTATCAACGCATGATTACCAATACCAATATCTAAAATGAACCAAAATTTTCTCACAAAATCTCCAAATGGAGCATAACTCAGCGCAAGTACGCAGCAGGCACGTACCCAGATTTTTTCTCGTGTGTGGGGGGGGGTCCAGGTCCAGACATAGATTAAAGCATCGCACGGGTACGTAATATTTCCCCGAAAAAAAAGCTAATCGGTTTTCACTAATTATTTAGGAAATAATATAAAATAAAATTTTTGTTTAAATTTTTTTTTAAGTTTTTCTTTTGTTGCTAACTTGGGCCGCTTGCACAAACTTTTATTTAAATATAAACGTTATTTTTCCAAGCTAAACAAGTAGTTGTGAAGACGTCTTGCACAACCTTGTTCCCGTTTATTTAAGAGCATTGTAAAGTAGTTCTTACTAGGCGACAATTAGACAATTGGGTCAACCAATAATCGCCTCTGGCAAAGTTATTTTAAGTTTTCATTTTTTTTTATCAAATATGACAAAAATAAATATAGTTTAGGACATGTCACAGACAGAAAGGTATTTTTGGCGCTGTATACGTACTTAGGAATTTTGTCATTTGTGTGTTGTATTTATGACATTTTTGGCAGGGGCCTGGATCCCCTGGACCTCCACCCTCCACCCTGGATACGTCCTTGGTACCCAGGGTCCGTATTCGGGGGGATAAACTTTTAAAAATACTTGTAAAACACGTGCCTTGTTCATGCATATTTTATAAATGATTGACAAAATAATAGAGTCATAAAAATATATTTTTAGATTAAATTAAACATCGGACTAATGTAAAAATAAACAAATATGTTTAACTTTTTTTGATGTCCATATATTTCGGGATGTTAGATCACCCATATCTCCCCCCTGTGTACGGACCTGCAATTACGTAGAGGTAATTTCCCTGGCGCTGTCCTAAATTTAGGAAATGGTCTTTCTTCCTCGAATTGCTCACGGCATTTCGTACCTTCACTCGTTTGGTTTGGGAAACATTACTGGAGTTTACCAGACATTCAAACTAAGCAAGTATTTAAAGAGTATTTTATGTAATTATTTCCTTTTACTAATATAAGTATATGTATTCATAATTATACTATTCATAATTATTTTGTTTTGTAATAATATTTATTATTTTTATTAATTTTTAAAGTGTATATGAATTTTTAATATGTTTTTATAAGTATTTATTTATTTTATTGGATATGTATTACAGTTAATTTATGTAAACTAGTATTTAATTATTTTTTTTACTTATGTGTTTTAAACAGTTCTTTGTCTTTGTGTGCACTTTTTGTTTAATCGATCCATCCTATCACCAAGGGTTTGCTGGTAGAAATCTCTTTCATAGATAAGCTCGCTTTTTGCTTAAGGTGCTACGGAAAAAAAATCGACACTTTAAGAACTTGCTTATCTACTTAAGTAAACAATGTATTATTTTGATAAAATAGTATATTATTTTTGGAAACTTTTTCTAGGGATCTGTTAAAACAGAAACGCGATTGGAGAAATTCGGCTCGATAGAAATATTTATTGAAATGAGGCCCTTTTCAACACCATTTCTCCTGGTTTGACAATATAGAATAACATATGGACTGCAATTATATTTTATTAGATGGGTTTTAACGGTATCTAGGACCTGGTTAAACGAAATTTTGATAGCACCTTTAGTACATTTTATATAAATAAAAAACCGACTTTTTGCTACTGTTCCACGAATCCGTCCCTTTCGCACCGAGGGTTTTTTCGCATATGGAGTAACAGGGACGCTAAAACTTTTACATATCGCCTTAATGGATAGGTCGCAGTCAAATAGTAAAATTCGTCAATATACAAACGGCAATTGGGGGCATACGATTCTCGGGGGGATTTTTGGGGGTAAAAATACTGGTAAATAACATAAATACTTTAGACAATAATGAGCACGCAGAATGCAACATCTTAAATAAAAATTGATATTACAAATTAAACTTAGTCTTTCAAGACCGTCTGCAATTATGTCGACTAAGTGTTACAAAAACAGAGTGCTTTGAAACGACCTGGAAATCCGCGCAATACACAGAAAAGTTCTGGGTTATAATTTCAAAAATGCAGTCTGTGATAGAATATAAGGACATGTTAGCAAATTGGTATTAGGATTTTTTGTCATTACCATTTTCTAACGCAGTTGTGGAAAGCGAAAGAGCCTTCTCTCAAGTAGTAATTATGAAAGACAAACTATGAAACAGATCGACCACCCACACTGCCGAATACATTTTGAGAATAAGGTACCATGTTGCCAGAATTTGATTTAATTTGAAACCAAGTTCAAACATACTGAACAGGTTTAACTCAGAGAAAATGTACAGAGCTTCAGACGACACGTGTGAATATGCTGATCCAGTAATATAAGCTATTTGAATTAAGAAACAAATGCTTTTTCTTTTGTGGGGTTTTTTTCTTCAAAACCCCAATTTTGGGGGGATTCTGGGTAATATTTGGGGGGAACGCGAGTCGGTCATATGGCAACACTGATCTCATTCTGTCTAAGAGCATCACCATGCTGAAGACGATCTGAAATAATGTGCACTTTAAAAACTACTTAGTGGAGATAAACCTTTCCTTAATGCCTCACATCGATTTTCAAACCAATCGTACGCTTTAGCCCTTAGTAGGCCTGTTTTGCCCGTAGCTGTATTAGGTAAGCGTGTCTGCATGAATCCATTATTTGTTTTGAAGTGGATACTTCGATGTTCGCATTTCGTATAGGGGGGCCTGTTCAGAACTTATACGTCACTTCCGGGACAAACTTCACGAAAAAAGTACCGCAGATCAAGGAATATTCGTATTTACTTTACAAGAAAAGATAGGATAATTTAGGATAATAGTTGAGGAGCATACTGCATGTTGCTGCTTGCTCTCTGACTGCATTCTGTGAGTTTTCTTTGTGAAGGGAAGTTGTGACTACGTGAAATATTTTTACTGTAAGCTACATAATGCTGTAGTATCAGGTTTTAAGCTTAAATTGCGCTATTTGATTTTTATCCTGTCATGATTTTTTGTCATGTTTTTTTTTCTGGGACGTATCGTGTGTAAAGCTTATTGAAATGTACTACGTATTATCAATATTATCATCCATCACATTTCTCCAGCCTTGCGCCAAACGAGGCTTGGCTTTACCACAATAAAGTATTCTAAAATACGATATATTTATGAAATAAAATTAGGACGATAACGTAAAGAAATCCTTCATAATAAACCATTATTAGATTTAGTGAAAGTGTTATAGTCTTCTTCATTAAAAATCAGTAAAGTTCACCAAAATGATTGAATCAACGAAAAACAGCGTCTAGCATTATTAACACTACGTTTTTTCTACGGCGTATAATACAAATACGATTTGTTAATTTCACAGTGAATAAGTCAAAGAAATTTGTAAAAATCTTGTTTCAGATCTGATTTCCAGACATTATTTTAGCTTCATTCAAACTTTCTGAAGTTGTACGTCGTTTGCCGGGCGAATCTTTCATACATTTTAGTATGGGGAAATTCAGTCGAGCTCCCGGCCCGCCGTCTAACATTTTCGCACGCGGCATGTCAGACCGCCGCCGTTGGCTTTCGAAGCAGGAGTACGTCACTTTTTAAAAAAAAAAAAAAAAAAAAAACAAAAATAGTTCGCGTCGTTTTGTTACACCAACATAAAAGAATTTGCATAGTGATTCGAAAATCCAAAAAGTGAGTCAATTCCTTTTTTAGAACTTTGATGATTTCTGACGTGTCATAAAGTTTTACATTTTAATTTGTAGTTCGGGCTATGGCGGGCTTGATGTTAGTCACAGATAGCGTTTGCGTCAGTGGCTATTTTTCCAAGTTGGTGAGGTTGGCGCCAACTAAACGTTTGTTCTTGCAAGGTTCTCGTCCAATTTTGAATGTGTTGAATTGTTTGACATTATGTTTTTGACTTTTAGTTATTTCTAATAAAAATATGAGTTCCAGTGATATCTGCATATAAGATGTATATACATATATAAAATCTACATTTACATATATGGTCTTTCAATTTAAATTGAAAGTAATTTAGGAGGTGATTCAGTATCGTTAATACATCACATTCCACTGAAATGTACCTTTTTTTTCGCGAACTTTTTCTTCACTTGTCCATACAAACTGAGTCAGCTGATCGGACCACTTTGTACTGAGAAGTGAAAAAAAGTTCGCGCAAAAAAAAGTGCATTGCAGTGGAATGTGATGTATTAACGATACTGAATCACCTCCTAAATTACTTTCCATTTAAATTGAAAGACCTTATAAGGTGAAATTTAATCAACCGCCCGAATTCATACTGGAGTCTCAGTTAGTGATCACGAACAAAATTTAATGACCCTTCGGGTGAAATTCGAAAAAAAAATGTTATGCTCCTATTTGCCTACACTAGGAATTGTATTTGAACTATTCCAGTTCGTATATAGGAACAATTTTTTTTATGATGACGAAATAAAGGACTATTGAACCTTATTTCTAATTACTAACCGAGTCTCCAGTATGAATTCGGGCGGTTTATTAAAATTTCACCTTGAGGACATCATATATTTTATAAGGTTTTGTTGAATAACAATGAGTGAATTTTGAATTTAAGTGTTCTGTTCCGATTAATTAGAAAAAGGCGGGTATTTCACAACCCGGCTGCGAAACCGCTCTGAAGGTCACCAAATCGTTTATAAGTAACGAAAAAAAAAAAACATTTCGGGTTCAATTTTCCTGGTGAACATGCCGTGGAAGTAGTAAGAAAAGAAAAAAATAATATTTGCAAGCAAACTAATCCGAGTTCATGGTAGGATGTTACGTAATAGGCAGGCTTTCACACAAAAGTTCATATGTAGTTCTAGAAAAATGTTGCCCGTTCCAAGATTAAATTAAACTTTATCAAAGAAGTTTAGACGTTGCAGTTGAAAGTTTTTACATTTAATTTTCGTGTTTGAAAAAAGAAAGTAATGTAGTCGTGCAGTAAAAAAAAACCGGTCAAGTGCGAAGAGGACTCGTGACCTGAGGGTTCCTAGGTACAGTTTAAAACACGAACTTTTTCCACGTGCAGTTTTGGTTGTCCAACTTAACTTGACACTTACGATCCAATAGGCTCTATTTAAGGTGACTTTGCACGATATATCCACATTCATACTAAAGACTCGGTAAGTGGTGGGGCCCAAGGTTCAATGACCCTTTCTGTAATAAAATAATATTTAGGCTTTCTATACTAATTCCTTTATCATCTTAAGAGGCCCCTGTACGCCTAGATATTTCTCAAGATTCATACAAAAGGTAAAAACTGAATTTGGAGCCAACAGCATATTTTCTTCATATTTATTTTCATAAGTATTATCTAGCGACATCTAACTACGTCTCTATACAGTCCAAAAAGCAAAATTTGATGAAACACCATCCTAATAGCTGTCAGAATATCGTGAATATTCGTTTTTACGCAAAGTTTAGCAAGTTGTATAATTTTTATCTATACTGGAAATAAAAAAAGAGAGCAATACAGACGTCGTTCATGTAAAGAAAACTAAGTTTATAAACTTGTCTATAAATAAACAGTTACCGTTTCATGGAAAAGAATTTTTACCTGAAACCATTTCACAAATTCGGCAATTTTTGAATTTCTCGCCATCTTGCAACTCTTGATGAGAGATGGGTCGGAGTGCAGTGTGGGGGGGAAGGGAAAAATATATAAAGATGTGTGCAAAGTTTCATTGAGATCAAAGCCATCAGGACGCCACAAGCACTTACTGTATATGGCAGCTGAGCGGGATCAGGAGTCGCATTAATAAACGAGTTGCCACGTGATATGGATATTGATTTGTTTACTTTGTCAACAAAAGGGGTGAAAAGACTTATTAGTTCGAGATTTTTTAATCAATATTTTTAATGTGTCAAGTAATTGTTTCCTTAAATTAACTTCAAATGGAACCAGTTTTTGTATTTTTGTATTTCAAGTTTTAATGTAATACCTAGTATGTACTCTTATTTCTAATTTTAAGAATGTAAATCCAATTTATCAAGTAGTTATTACTTCTGGAGACTTTTAAATTACTTTTTATTTTCTATCTCAAATTCATTAAGTTTAAGTTTTTTTATAAGTTGATAGTCTTCTAAAAAATGTAAAATAAAATGAAATAAATTAATAAGAATTTAAGGATTTGGCTATGGGCAGAGGACGATGGAAGATGAATTACGATGAACGATGGAAGATGAATTACGATGAGCGATGGATGCACCGACCAGAGCTAGGCTATTAAATAATTGATGATGACACTAATTTACGGGGCACAAATCAACTTTTTCGTATTTTGCAAAGAAGGGTCATTGAACCTTGGTCCTGATCACTTACCGAATCTCCAGTATAATTTGGCTACATCACGCTGTCAAATATGAAAAATTATAATGTAGTTCAACTCCTTAACTACCTACACAAATTTTATTTGTTAAAAATATATTGTTTTAATATGCTAAATTGTCCAAACGCGAGAGCATGTTTGGCGCAACCGACCCTTAAGCTGAAATTTTCACACACTTTTGGTTTTGGTGACAAGTTCATTCTAAATCTACCTCTAATATGGCGGACATGACAAGATGCAGATTTATTGTAACTTTGAATTTGCCAATAAAGCCAAATTGATACAGGAAAATGAAAACGAAAATTAAAATTTAGGTTTCCTATACTATAGACAGCAGGCGAGGCGTTAATCAGTCTTTTCAGGGACTTCCGCAAATATCTAAGGAAGTCGGTAACGGACGAACGGCTAATACTACGCAATTTCTTAGCTTAATTTCAAAAACCATTTTTTTTTTCAGAAAATATACGTCATTTTAGGACAAAGTTTTCATTATTTTGGTATATAAATTAATTATTATCTTTTATGATTTTTCAAGTATTTGTACGATATGACGCCACTTGAGAATTTCAGACATTACACTGATTGTGATGTGTGATTGCTTATAAAATAAAAAACCGGCCAAGTGCGAGTCAGACTCGCGTACCTAGGGTTCCGTATTGTGTATGTATTTTTTTCGTGAATTTCTAGACCCCTTTATTTTTCCTGTAATCTTTACGTAAACACATATTACCATGATTTTTTTCATATTTTTTGGTCCACCAGTTTTGGAGATAAGGGGGTACATACACATTTTTGTGGTTTTTTAAAGATTTCTCGAAACCAGTGTGAGTAAATATATTAAAATTATATATTTTTAGAATCAAATTTTTAATACCTACAATTTGATACCCATATTGTATTTTTAGGCTAATATTTTTTATTTTTCTCACTTTTGTTTTGGAAATATTTTGAACAATTTCAAATTTTTCTTATTTTTTTTACACCCTAATATGTGGGCAAATTAATGCTATTTTTGTGCCAAATTTCATGTATTTATCTTTAACGGTGCTAAAGTTATGAGGCTGTGACATACGGACGGACGGACAACGGAGTCTCACCAGAAGGTTCCTTTTGTACCTTTTACGTACGGAACCCTAAAAAGTGGTCTGTCTTTGTCTGTCTACTCATCTGTCATCCATCTGTCAAATCAGTCGGAAGCAAAATATTATACTTAAATTTTTCTTGATAGCAAAGGACACATTTCTAGACAACCATTTTTCACGTGACGTCACACGAAGGCAAATGGAAGTTGCAGCTGTTTCGTAAAAATATTCATCATCATGAGGTTTCTTAGACCACAAATTCCAAAATACGGCTTATTAAAAAATATGGTTTTCTAATTAACTTACCTTAACATAATTTAATCTAAGCGAATTGCCTGTAACCACTGCCTGAACATGTCGAGTAGCTTGGCGGGTTGCTTTCGTCACGAGGATGCGAGTGTTAAACTCGTTTTCAAATTATTTCGTAAGAAATGTAAATCTCTATGTGAGGAGCTCTGAACCGGGATATTAACCGATAGCCTAAGCATGAAAACATCTCCGTATGAAACTAAACGTTTGAAACAAAACTTAGGTTGTCATACGTAGCTGTTAGTCCCGCTACTGTCCGCTTGGAGAGCGGTTTCCCAGATTCCATACGATTTTGATGTAGTTTGAAAAGCAACTATATGAAGATGTTTTCATGCTTAGGCTACGGGTCTATACATACCTCAATTACGTATTTTATTAATTTGTATCTCTTTGCAAAGTTGCGGAAATTGTGAAATTTTTTGAAAACTATGATTGTAATTACTCTTATTGTGAAAATTTGTGAGAATTATGATTGAAATTACTCTACGAGTATTATTCCATCCTTAGTATTTTCGCATGCATAAAACTTTGGTAATCAAATTCTTTCAAAGTAAGTTTTTCTGCCGAGGTAAAAGTAAGATTTTATTATTTTTGGTTTGAAAACGTTTTTAGAGTTCCGTACCTAAAGGGTACAAAAGGAACCATTATAGTGAGACTCCGTTGTCCGTCCGTATCTATAAATAAAAGTTAGGTATGACTTTTGAATAGTTGCAGATAACGACTCGAAATTTGGCACCTAAATAGCATTAATTTGCGCACATAAAATGTGTAATATAAAAGAAATCTAAATAGTTGAAAATATTGCCACAACAAAACAGGGAAAAAAAAAAGTTTTTTTTTCTAAATGTACAATATGGGTATTAAATTGTAGATACTATAAGGCAGATTGTACATAATTTGTAGTAAGTAATTAGTTGTACAGATTTAGAGAAATCTTTGAAAAACGTCGAAAAATTGTATGTCCCTCCCATTTATCTCCAAACCTGTTGGCCTGAAAAATATGAAAAAAATTCCGATTTATAATAGGACAGCTTCTGGAAAACTATATATAGCGATTAAAAAAAAAATAACAGATGATAATTATGGTAAAAAAAGCGCTTTACAATATACATTTCAAATTATAGGTTGATTGTAAAAATATAGGTATATAGTTTAGTTATTTATATATTTACCTACAGGTACTCGCACCGATTTCGAGAAATCTTTAAAAAAAAAAGCAAAAACATTGTGTCCCTCCCTTTTATCTCCAAAATCAGAGACCGAAAAAAAATATATGTTGTAGGTGATTGATTACGGTGAACGTTTCGTTATGTAAAATTATTGATTGATTATGTAAAAATTACAGGAAAAAAATTGCGGTTACGAAGTTTACAAAAACAAACTAAATTAAGAACAATATAACTGGAAATATACTGGGTGTTAAGATGAAGTTGCGGAAGCCGGACACTGGTACTCGTCCATACTAACACCTTTTACTATGGAACCAATCCTCAAATCACGAAAAAATATCAGCCGTACCATAGAAAATTTACATACCTACAACTGATTTTTTGGCCAGTTTCCGGCTTCCGCAACTTCATCTTTTAACATTCTGTATATATTATCCTTACTAATTGTAGCCACGATATAAACTAACCATTTTCCGATATTTGGATTATTGTTTTTGTTAAAATACAATACAGACAGTTTCAAATTTTAAATATTATTTTCTATCTTTCCTCATCACCTAAATTGCAAACGGAGGACAAAAACTTCAAAAACCCCGGACATTTAGGTGAAACTGAGGTTTTCCCCGGACAGGCCTAAAAAAATATTCTTGAAAAAAAAAGTTTTCATTAAACATTTTTCAATAAACATTAATTATTTATTAAACAATAAATATATTTTATTGCCGCGAATGAATTATTTGTCTAGATTTGTTTTTATTTCTTGATTATCCTTCAATTAATTGTCGTTACCACTTACTTACTCACGCTTTTTCATGTTATCATGTGTGCGAAAATGTTAAATGTTAAATATTTAAAATCTTTATTGTTGGTACCCACGAGTCAAGCTCGCTAAGTCTAGGGCCACAAGAATAACAACTTTTTCATTAAATGTTTTTGTCTCTTTCTTTTGGCAACTCATGTAAATTTCATTGTGTTGGTATAGTTTTTGGAAAATAAATAGTTTTGAATTTGAATTTGAATTGAATATAGTGTCCGGGTTTTGCCCGGATCTTTTTCCAAATCCTCCCCCGGACGGCCCCCGGACGCTCTCCAAACTAGGACAAATCCGGGGAAACCCGGACGGTTGGCAGCCCTACTCATAACTGACGAAACACGGAACCACTATACGCGCGAGAACAAGTTTGATCTGTGAAATGCAAGTCAAGACCAGCGATGAAAAGTTTACAATCAACTATGCCAAAAGACTAGGGCGATTGTTATTTGAAGCTGCTTGTAAAATTCTAGTTAGGGACGTTGTTTTTAAAAACAGTAGGCGTACTACTTTTTCTTCTGTGGTAGGCGTGAGAGTTCTGTCTTGCTATTCCAGTTGTAAATATCAAAAGTCAACCTGAATTAAAATTAAGCAATCCGAAATGGAATTTCTCTGAAGGCGATAGCAAAAGACGGAGTTCGGAAATTCCTTCGTCCAATTTTAATATAACGTATAGGTAGGTATATATTTCGCCGCCGTTGTTAAACTAGCCACTTAATTGGACGGCTAGCAGCATCCAGTTAAGGCTAAGGGATGCTCAGCCAAATAGTTGAACGCAATGTTTAACGAGAGGGCTGAGAGACATAGGCCATTTGTTTATGAGCGGTTTCGCAGCCGGGTTGTGAAAAACCTGCCTTTTTCTAATTAATAGAAACAGTACAGAACAATAGTTATTCAACAAAGCCTTATTGGTGTCGATTCGCTGTAACACGATTTTACTTATTTGACAGGACTAAACATAATATTAGCGTCCTGTCCTTGTCTTTTCAATACAGATAGAAAAAGACAGAAGGCTTAAATTATGTTTAGTCCTGTTAAATAAGTCAAATAGTGCTAAAGCAAATCGACACCATTACCTATGTATTGTGTATATTGCCATCGCAAAGTTTCCATTGGTTTCTCTAAATTAGAATAAAAATAAATTTGAATTTCAAAATTTTTAAATACTTATTTATACCAATTTGTCACTTTCGACATTTCTGTCACATTTGATATATTTGTCACTTTTGACACATTTTTCACTTTTGACATTTTTGACATCTGTCACTTTTGACACATCTGTCACTTTTGACACCTGTTACTTGGTTCAATGACCCAGGTATCGGAGCTGCGGGCCGCGTGGCCGCAGACGGGATTTCGTCAATCTTCAAATGGTCGCCATTTTCTAAGTTCTCGACCGATTTCTTTGATTTTGATTTTATCGTCTCCAACGATAGGCCTGTTGACGGTCTGCGTAGGATTTGCCGGTTTTATGTTTGCGAGTTTTATAGCGATTTTTAGGCCGAGGCATTTCAAATTTTTGAGTTCAAAAATGTTGTTATTATTTTCTATGAGTGCTTCTAGTTTTTTATTAAAGATCGGATAATCGGGCACATATTTACCTGAAGTTAGTTTTTCGCTACCAAAGTATGAAAGTAGCTTCAGAAAATATTATTTTTGTCGTACTTTACAACTTTAGTTAGTTAAAATATAACTATGCATGTGAGCCAACACCTGAACTTTACGTAAATATGCATCCAATTATCCGATCTCTAGTGATTATATAGTTAGAACTTATTAATAGGAGGCAGTGGCGTGCATAGAACTTTTTTCCGGAAAAGCAATCAGAAGGTCAAGTTTGACAATAAAAAAATATGAAAAAATTTAAATAACACTTTGAAAAAAGAAACTTTGTATGACGCCAGGGTAGACACTGCCTACCGTAGAGTGAACATTTTCATACCAAATTTTTTTTTTCCAAGTGTTCTTTAAAATTTTTCATATTTTTTTATTGTCAATCTTGACCTTCTGGTTGGTTTTCCGGAAAAAAGTTCTATGCACGCCACTGATAGGAGGATTACATCTAAAAAGAATGTAATTGTCTGTGGTATTTTTAATTATTCTTAGGTTTGTTTTATTATTGCAATGGGGATCCGCACTGCCAAATTATCCCTGTAGATGGCGCATCCTCAATCTGGCCATGAACATCTGTCATTACAGTACATTTGTTGTGTATTTCGCGAAGGTTTTTTGTGTTTTTCGAATAAATTCTTGGAATAATGCCTATATGTACCATACCAGTTTGCTCTAATAACGGTGTTTAGTTTTATTCCCGAAAAACTCAATATTAAAATATGAATAACAATAACAAATATATACAATATTGGAATACAGGAGATAAGAGGAAGTAAGAAAAACTCGAGATATTGGAGAAAAACAGTTGGAAAACCGGAACGCACATAACAACAAAGTTTGACATAGCCGAACCGTAGGCCGGACATATGCTAGTGCCTCGCTAGTGCCATCTGCAATTAGCTTTGTCTGTGGATCTCCATCATATGAGAGACTTTATGTCTACCCATGTAAAAAATGTTGTAAGTAATTTAACAGTGATACCACTAGTAGGTTAAGAGTACAAAGACAGATTGAGCACCTCATTTTGAATCAATCAGAATTGAACTCTATTACGTTCCTATTTTTGATCAAAATAGCGCGGTCTGAACCGTATCTGTTATGACAGCTGAGAAACTAGCGATATCGAAAAACTGAGTTTTTGTTTAATAACTCTTGAAATATTGTTATATTTATTAAATATCGTCAAAGGGCTGTTGCTTATATAAACGTGATATTATTTATTTAATTTTTTGCGTTGTAGTATGCACCATATTAGGTATAAAAGTAACTCTGTCAATATTGAAGGCAACTTCTGGATTTTTTTCTATCGAGGCAATTTTAGCCTTTTACGTTCTGGACGTCAGGGGGCTCTTGTAACTATAATGTATCCATACATGCATACATATTTTTTTCAACAATTTTGGACTTAATGTAGTCGTCTGAAAATCAAATTAACAATTGTAATTTTAGGTAACTTTTACTCTTAACAGCTGAATATTATTGTACAAATAATCTTTGATATTTTAATGAATACAAGATTGCGTTTATTATTGTAGATATTATTATATTATGAGAGATTTTATGTCCACTCTGGTGTAGAAAAAGCTGAGTAGAATCCGAATCAATAAAATCGCTAACGTCTCAGCCCGTTCCTATATAATTTTATACTTATCTAATCAAAAATTTCACTGTAGTCAGAAATTTTATTGTAATCAAAAATCGAAAACTGAACGGGTTAAAAAGTAAATCAAATTTATTTGCTCAGCAAATTATTTTTTCAGAATTTTGACATTTTTATATACTATGCGCCAAATTCTAAAAACATTCTACCTGGAACCTCACCGAGTCATCAAATTGTACAAAAATAGTAGGCCTAGTGGTAGAGCGCTTGCCTGCTAACCCAGAGGTCGTGGGTTCAATCCCCGCGGTGCAAATTAATTTGCGTTCGGTATATGTGCTTCGGAAGGCAGTTGGTCCATTTGTGCCCGAATTACGGCAATAGGGCTTACCACGTATCACGTTTGGGACGTAATAATCGTCGGTGAAAATGACGATATGCATATATTTACCGCATTGTGTGGTCAAGCGAATGCTATTTTTGTACCTAATTCAAGTCTAGCAGTTATCAAAGTTGCACTTGCGGACGGACGGAAGAAAATTATTTCCTTTGTACCCTTTTGGTAAGGAATTCTAAAAAGCTCAACCCCTATTTAGTGTGTACGTCCGCGCTTCTCATCCATTCGCGGCATAATTTTAAAACGTACATAATACCTTTTATTTTTTGATGTCGGAAAAATGTTTACGTGGTTCTGAATATAAAGTACATATATTATTTAATTTCACTATAAGTGCTGGGACAATCGAACGTTGTCTGGAGTTGTAAAATTATATAGTATGACCCGCGATCATAGCGGAAATTCTTGCGGAAATTATTACTTTTCATGCTGCGTTTTTTTATACACCTACCGAAACGATTTGTATTTCCTTGCAATGGAAAATAGATAGTGCGATAACACACAGCCTTAGAAAATCATCTGAAAACACCTATATATAAGTCAAATGGATAAAAATTGTATCGGTTTTGATCTATTCCCAATCCGCTATTGCATTGGGAATAAAGCAAAAACGTCAACTTCACGCATGTGTATGAAATGACAGTTACCGAAAGTATGGCGTGCAAAAAACCTAAAGACTTTTTCAATATCGCGATTATTTATCTGAGAATTATTTATTTCAAAAAACCTATAGATTTAGTGACGATAAAGATTAAATGCCTATTATTGACATAATTGTCATATAAAAATAAAATATTATTTTTGTATAAAACTGGATAATAGGTTAAAAGGTGAGGTTAAAATAGATTTAGCGAATAGTACTGGGGATCTAAAAAGGCCGACTTGGGTAAATCATAAAATTATTTGAAAGTAGGATCGAGTAAGAGTTTTTTCACGCATGCATAAGAGACGGCATTAGAACAGAATCATAATGTGATTGATGCAAAACGGCCATTTTAGAAGACCTGATAGAACAGCGATCATTTCATATTCTGGAGAAGCTACATTATTAATCAGAAAAATATTAAAGTATCTACGCAGACTTAAAACGCAAAAATAAGAGTATTTTTCTCGTTAGGTATAAGTATCAAGGTAAATTAATTAGTACCTAGTATGCAAACGGTACTTTTCACTCCCATTCCAATAGCGGCTGTACGTATATAATGCCCTTATTCTGACACAATACCAATCTAATAATTTTGACAAAAAGAAAATATTTTTTCCAGCCAGCAATTTTACCTGTTCTCTAAAAATATACAAGATTGATTATAAATAATTATAGTGAAAAACGTAAAGTTAAAGCACGTAAAATGTTCTACATTCTCAATGGCTGGGCCTTATTACGAGCAGTGGGTGCGATGGTTTCGACACCGCGCTCACCAACCCGCCTGCCCAAAGCTGGGCACTCGCCCAGCGTGTGTGAGTATGGGCATTTCTTTCGGGAGAACCGCCAATAGTGGTGAAATCTTGGAAAGGCCTATTCCCAGCAGTGGACGAGATGGATGGATGGAGTGATAACAAATGAGTAAATATAGAGTTTGTCTAGCAAATCTTGACAGTAACTTTACCTGACAGAGGTATGTAATTTTTTTTTCCATACGCATGTCAGGTAGACAAACTCAATCACTAAATAAGGCGTAACAACCATTTTTCATCATTTTAAACATCCATCCATTCATCAGCTTAGTTCGTCCACTGCTGGACATAAGCCTTTCCAGGACTTTGCCACTCCCGGCGGTCATCCTGGAAGAATTGGCAATACTCACACACCTTGGGCAGGCGGGTTGGTGAGCGCGGTGCCAGAACCCTCGCAAGTGACGCCGCTGCCCGTCACCAGTCTGTTCCATATAAGGCCCGGCTTTTAGGGGTGGATATACCGCCATCCATCGGTCCCAGGCATGGTGGGGCTCCTGGTTTTTTTGCGTGTGAGCTGTCTTCTTACTCTCCCCCGAATTACTTCGAGGGGGTCTCCAAGAAAGATGGTGGTACTTCCACAGTCGAGCCCGGCATCAGCTCTACCACCTTGTCAAATTTTAAACATGCCGTAGCCAAAAGCGATCATACCTAAATCCAATCTTATGATTGTTACAAGTACGACGAAAACTAATATCTTTTATGTATGACAAAGTTAAATATCGAATCTCAACTGACTATAATCATTTTTGGAAAAAGTTATTTCTGAATAATTTTCCCATTTGTAAAACGTACCAAAATTATTGTCATTTTTAATACATTATCATTATCAGAGTTTCATTCCTCGTCGTTGAGGGTTATATCATTATACAACGTACAGAGTGAAAGTAGTTATATACCATTGACTGAATAAGCTCTTTCAATATTGTTATACTTTTCTGTTACACGTTGTGTAACTAACGAGGCAAGTAGAATTGCTTTGCGGAAGACCATCTATTCATGGATGGATACAATTTTTATTATATATAGTAGGAATTATTGTCAATATATCAGGGGTTTCATATAAACACTTTATTATTCATACAAATTATAGAATTAATTGATGCATTCCTACATACATCAAAACAACACGAACAGATACCCTGGTAATTCAACCCTTACTATAAACACAAAACAACAAAAATTTTATTTATTGGGAAATTCTAACACGATTTAACTTATTTGACAGGAGTAAACTTAATTTCAGTAATCTGTCTTTTTCTTTCTGTATCGATAAGACAAAGACAGGACGCTTAAAATAAGGTTAGTCCTGTCAAATAAGTTAAGTCGTGTTACACCGAATCGACACCTTATTGTCCATCAAAATCCCAGGGTTGTAATAGATGATGAGAACACAACCGGTAACCAAATATTGTCCTGCCACAGCAGGGAGCAGGATTGCCAGATAAAAAACCGAACATTTTCCATTAAAGGGTATTTTTTAGTACAATTTGTCGATTTTTTGGCCAGATCAAAGTGAGAAAATTACATTAAAATACTAACGAAGGGAAATATCAATCAAGGTCACGAATACAGCCGCGCCGGCTGGCAACAGCGTGTTAAATCTGTATGGATTTGATTTTGCGAAACAGTAAATAAATGTGTGATATTATGAAGAAAACAGAATATTTTCTTCATACTGAACACCGATCACGGGGCTAAAATACCGAACAGTTTACTGAAAAACCTGGCAGGGAGTCGTTATCTCTGTGTATCACTACTCTGATGCTACAATGCACTCCTTTTTTTCAGCAGTTGAAAAATGGCTCATCCCCCTTCGATATAAAAAACATAGATTTTATTTGTGTACTTTGGATATGATGGCAGTATTTTCAATGGTTTGAAGGACCTTGTTAATCATAGAAAATAGTCGCGAGGCGGCGGACAGCGAGCGTGCGGCATTTCATTTCAGTTTCAGTGATTGTTCAGGCAAGCAGCAACGCAGTCGTGAGTGAGCGCCGCCCGCCCTGCGCCATACGTTAACTGCTCCAACTGAATCGAACTGTATTTCCGGAAACTTGTGAACTCTCGATCAAGTGTGACGATATTGCATATTTATGTGAAACGTGAAATGAAAAACTTGTGCAAAATTTAATCTTGTAGTTGGAAAGTTGGATAAAAGTTGTGAAACAAAAATATTTGCAGCAAACTTTCAGCATCTTAAGGTAAGGATAGTCTTTTAAAGTTACCGCTTAATTAAGGCCTAATCGTGAATTTTCACCTAATGAACTTATTTAATAATGAAACCTAAAAAGCACAAAATATGCAAATTAGGAAATAAACTTGTGTTATTTAAGGGAACCTTTTTGCTGTACGATAAACGCCAAGCTAAGCTTTCTGTAAGTTACGTTATACGTGCTTCAAAAATCTACTTCGGTACACCGTCAGGTAGCGTTGACTGTACGTGTCGTCCCAGTGCCACCAGCAACTACTATATGTATAAGGTGACTTTGATTTATGCAGCTAAATTCATACTGGAGGCTTGGTAAGTGGTCAGTATGACGATTACACTTTTTTTTGCTAATTCCGCAGAATAAAATGTTGACCCCCCCACAGTAATAGCAAGGTTTAAAAATGATTATTACTCTGTGGTAATAGACAGGGCTGCGTTTGTAGGGAATACGAAAATAGTAGTTTATGCTACAAGGGCAAAAAGGAACAAATCACGAGGACGATTTAAAACATGAGCGTAGCGAGTGTTTTAAACGTAACAGAGTAATTTATTGCTCTTACGCCCGTGTATAATACTACGTTTTTCAATGCATAGTGTGAGGAAATAAACCAAATATAATCTTGTGAACTTTAAATAATGATTGGCTCAAAAGGACTGTATCTAGAGCCGTTAAACAGTAGAAAAAAAAGTATAACATTTATGGTACACAAGAAAGGCTGCAGGTTAGCCAACCAATGAAAAAAAAAATAAAATAAAGCCCTAGGGCAAAATAATCGACTTTCTGTTCGGTTTTGATGCATAAAAAGTGGGCCTTTACGAGCACTTGCATTGAAAAAATATTTGACGAATTTCATAAAAAGAGCCATTGAATCTTGTTACTGAGCACTTACCGAGTCTTCAGTATAAATTTGACTGCATAAATAAATGCCACCTTGTATATCTTACCAAATGTACTAGTAAATATACTGCTTGCCATTACCAATTTCAAGCTTCAAAAGTCTGGAGTCAGCTATCACTGACTATTGGTGTTGTGCCATGATTGACAATGCTAAAGTAGGTATCATACCATACATAGTACAAACTGATTTCCGAAAATGCGTATCCGGTCGGAGATCGAACCCAGTGATTGAGAGTCCGGTCGTCTTACGACTGACCTTGGTCCGCAATTGGCCTCTACTTTTTTTCACCAATATTTATGATTCGACAACCGTTTCGAGGAATAGTTTTGCAGCCGGATTGTGAAAAAGCCGCCTTTTTCTAGTTAATCGAACAGAACATTTTAATTCAAAATTTAATTTAATAGTTATTCAACAAAACCTCATTACCGTTGTATTGTGTATGTTGCCATCGCAAAGTTTCCGTTGGTTTCTGAAATTTGAATTTTAAAGACTTAAATTTTAAAAACCAATGGAAATTCTGCGTCGACAGTTTACACAAAAGATAGGTAAAAAGGTTTTGTTGAGGAAGTATTGAGTAAATTTTGAATATTTCCGTTGGTTTCTGACTTTCTGTAAATAAGAATATTAAAGTTTTAAATTGTATTTAGAATTTTAACTTGTCTTTACCGTTTCACTTTGTATCGTTACTTCATTATTTCCTAGACCATTTTCTACCACTTTCTCTGCACTTTCAGTTTTATTGCCACAATCATCGTCTTCATCATCATCTCCGCTCATCTCTATTTAGAATTTTAAAGATTTAAATTTTAAAATTCAATTTTGGAAACCAATGGAAACTCTGCGTTGACAGTTTACACAAAACATAGGTGGTAAGGTTTTGTTCTTTATTCTTTATTGTACACACATATACAGAAACAGGGATACATTACATTTAAACAATGTGCACATTGGCGTGCTTATCTCTAAGAAGAGATTTCTTCCAGCAAAACCAACAGGAAATAACAAACAAAAAAAAAAAAAAAATTTAAACCAGTAATCATACAAGTGCACAAGGAGATTGATGCAAATTAAAAATATAAATATATATAACATAAAAATAGCAATAATATAGTATTCAAATACTTACTATAAATACACACTATAAAATACAAATACATAAAAAAAAATAAAAAAAATATATATATATATCTATATATTTTATTATAGAATACATAAATATTAATATATATAATATTATATTTACCTATTAGGACAGCGAGAGGTAATGTTCTTTCAGCTTTTTCTTAAAGGACATTATAGTACGCAAGTCTCGAATGCTATGTGGAAGAGCATTCCACAGTCTGATAGATTCAACATTAAAAGAGTTGCCATAAGCACAAGTATTATGTGCAGGAGTTTTAAGGAGGGAGGAAGTCCCAGAACGCAAGGGTCTATCTCTAGAGATTAAGAACTCAAAACGTTCGCGAAGATAAGGCGGAGAAAGTGGATTCCTAATGATATTAAATAGAAGGGACAAAATACGCACATTACGGCGGTGACGAATAGGTAACCACTTTAATTCCTTACGAAAGTGAGAAACGCGATCAAATTTGCGAAGACCATAGATGAAGCGGATAGCTAAATTCTGAAGACGTTCAAGTTTATTTAATAACACCTCAGTGGCATCGATGAGACAAACATCACCATAATCAATGATGGGAAGAAGAAGGGTCTGGGCAAGTAAGATTTTTGTTTTAAAGGGCAGAAAATTCTGGAGTTGCTTTAGGGAGTGAAATGCGCCATGTACTCTCCTGCTAGTCTCATTAACATGTGGCACCCAAGCCAAATTACTGTCGAGTATTACCCCTAAGTTTTTGGCTTTGTCAGAAAAGGCGATTGGTGACCCGTTAAACATTACTGAAGGAACGTTGCCGAGAATATTCAGCCAATACTTACTGCCTAACAGCATTGCTTGTGACTTACTGGGATTTACGAGGAGACCATGAGATTTAGCCCAGAGATATATATTATCTAGGTCGTCATTCATTTCCTGAATGGCAGATTCCACATCCTCAACAAGAAAATGGCGATAGAGCTGCAAATCGTCTGCATAGAGATGGTAGCGAGAAGATAATGATTCGGTGATAGAGTTAATAAAAATTGAAAACAGGAGAGGTGAAAGGACGCCACCTTGCGGAACACCAGCAGTAAGCTCACACCATTCAGATGATACTTCATCAGAACGAATGCACTGCTGACGACACCGTAAATATGAATCAAACCATTCTGTTACTAGAGGAGATACGTTAAGAGAGCGAAGGATCTCCAGGAGAATATCAAAATCAACACAGTTAAAAGCACTACTGAAGTCAAGCAAAGTTAGCACCGTAACTTGTTTGTTATCGATTGCAAATCGTATATCATCAGTGACCTTCAGCAGTGCAGTAACAGTACTGTGCCCAGGACGGAATCCGGACTGGAAGGGATTAAGTAGGTTGTTCCGGGATAAGAAGGACGATAATTGTAAATGTACTAGAGATTCAAGTACCTTAGAGAGGATGGGTAGAATGGAAATGGGACGATATTCTGAGAAGGAACTAGGATTGGATTTCTTAGGTAAAGGGATGACATGTGCACGTTTCCATGCCGTAGGAAAAGAGCAAGTTACGAGGGAGTGATTCAAGATGTGAGCGATGGTAGGAGCAAGTTCATCGAGAATTGAGAGGAGCATTTGTGAACAGACCTGGTCATCGCCTACAGCTTTAGAGGAAATGGAAAGGATAGCTTTCTTCACGTCACTCAAAGATACAGATTCGAATGAGAAGGAAACGCAGTTGGGTTTAGGCTTGTCGGCTATATTACGAAGCGTGATTTTGTTGAGGAAATATTGAGTAAATTTTGAATATACGTGTTCTGTTTAAGCTTTGGAAGAGCGGAGTCTCTTAATACAAGTATATATTTGCTTAAATGGAGACTCTAAACACTGTTAACTTTTTGTAAGATTAAGTTGTGCAATAAACTGTTTGTATTTGTATTTGTTTCGATTAATTAGAAAAAGGCGGGTTTTTCACAATCCGGCTGCTAAACTGCTCTGTTTTAGTAGACAGATTTTCAAATAAGCGTACATCTTTTACTAAATGAAAAAGGCGAAGTTCATTTGATTTTTAGTAACATCATCATCTCATACGAAGGGCATGCCAAAAGAAGTTAGATACTCTTTCCTCATTGGTTTGTCACTGGCACGTTAGAACTTTACGTATAGGCCGGTTATCAACTAATTATTTTGAATATAGAACATTCTTTAATTCAAATTATCATTTTTTAAAATTTTGTTTTTCCGAGAGAATCTAGCGGGAATTCGTTCGTAGCCATGGAGCTCACTCGAAGAGATTTTTCGGACCATGATTTATTATGACTATAAAAAAGGTTTAAAGCCCCAAGAATGTTTTGAACTTTTGGTTATTACTTTTGGTGAATCTGCTTGTTCACGCGCAACAGTTTATAATTGGTTTGCTGAATTTAGAAGAGGACGCGAAAGCTTTGAAGATGAGGCGAAAACTGGTCAGCCGCCAACAGCGGTCACTCAAGAAAATGTTCGAACAATCGAAAAACTTGTTCGTGAAAATCGGCGAATTACATATGTAGAACTCGAGCGATCAGTGGGCATTGGATCAGCAGCAATGCAGACCATCAATACACGATCACCTTTCTCTCTGTAAGCGTTGTTCGAAATGGGTGCCGCACAAACTCACCAATGAGCACAAAGAGCGTCGCGTGGATTGGTGTAAATTTATGATAGATAAATTCAACGGCGGCCAGAAAAAAACGTTTATGATAAATTGACTGGTGATGAAACATGGCTATATAACTACGATCCTGAAACAAA
Source organism: Ypsolopha sequella (assembly GCA_934047225.1). Taxonomy (NCBI): domain Eukaryota; kingdom Metazoa; phylum Arthropoda; class Insecta; order Lepidoptera; family Ypsolophidae; genus Ypsolopha; species Ypsolopha sequella. The sequence continues at coordinate 14,537,018 of OW203992.1, forward strand.
GCGCCAGTCGACGGTTTGGTGCTTTGATGATGAGCCAACTCCCACGAAATGTCGCCGTGCACGAAGCATGCAGAAACAAATGGTCGCCTCATTTTTCTGCAAGACAGGTCACATTGCTACTGTGGTGTTAGAGAATCAAAAAACCGTTAACTCTGAATGGTACGTGACAGTTTGCGCCCCAAAGATACTGTCAGCTTGGAGTGACAAGCGGCCGAAGTCAGAAAACCGGCAGCTTCTCTGGCATCACGACAATGCCTCGGCGCACACGTCTGTCAGAACACTCGACTTTTTCAATACGAAAAATGTGCCTATCCTACCTCACCCGCCATATTCACCTGACCTAGCACCTTGCGATTTTTACCTGTTTCCAAAAATAGAAGAAAAATTAAAAGGCAAGAGGTTTGAAAGTAAAGACGATGCCCTCGCTGCATACAATTTCGAGATTTCAGAGGTGTCTAAAGAAGAGTGGGCAGAGGTATTTTCTAAATGGTTTAGACGTATGGAAAAGTGTATACGTGCTCAGGGTGAATACTTTGAGAAGTCTGATATCTATAGGCATATTATTTTTCTTGGACGCATCCTAAAGTTTGACAAAGATCTGACCATTAAACCCCCAGAATATAGTAAACGTTAAACTTTCGCAATTTTCACACATTATGAGTACCTATAAGATTCGGTGTAACAGATCGGATCTCATCTGTTCACGTCTCAATTCACAAATAAATGTTCTTATAATGGACAGGAAGATTGTTGTATGTAATCAAATAAATTACGTTTAAATAAATAAAGCAAATTGAAATCGATCGCGTCAAATTACCGATTTTAAATAATAAATACCGTAAACTAAACCTCTGGCCCAAGCAATCGGTCCAATATTAAATAGATTAAAAACAAACTTTCAATTTCAAACATGATGGGTTCCATTCATGCGTGAACCCTAGCAAGCTGTAAGTTATTACAATGTAGACGAGACGGCGGCACTGGCAGTTGCTGTATACCCATCTCACTCGCTCTTATATCTGTTATCATTTTGTCTCTTTTGGTCGATTTCTTATTGGCGTCAAAAGGACTGCGAGGATTTCATAGGAAAATGGATCTTGTAACAATATGCATTAGGTTGACTCCAATAAGGTGTGAACGGAGAGAACGGAGAGAACGTAGAGAACGGAGAGAACGGAGAGTACGGAGAGAACGGAGAGAACGGAGAGAATGGAGAGAATGGAGAGAACGGAGAGAACGGAGAGAACGGAACCGAGTATATAAGGTCATGGAAAAGCGGTTTGGGGATCAGATATTTTTATACCATCGTCGAAGTGCTGTCAAGAAGTCTCAAGGTGAAGTCTCATACCAAGTTCAGAGTATTGTTACGGGGTGGGTTTTCTTTGCTTCAATAGTAATTTTGTTTTCGGAACTTGCGATTAAAATACGGAATGTGTCAATCTATCTGTTCGTTTGATCACGGGGTCATTTCGCGTTCGCGTTAGCTTTTAGGTGGCTGTATGCCCTTTTATCGTAAATAGATTCGGTTATGGTCAATAGTTTTTGACTTTTCCGACTCGGAGATTGACACAGACGCGTTTGAATTCGTATAGGGTGAACGAGGAACGAGCTAGATTCCGCGATATGTAAAGGGTTCGATAATCGTCTTTTCAAGTTCCGAAATTAAAGTACATACTTAAATAGTGTAGTAGTGCATAGGTTGATTCAGGGGTTGATGGGGAGGGCAGGGAGTATGGTCTCTTCTTAGTAATGCCGGACGTGGAAACGGGAAGATGTACCAGGGTGACAATGTGGCATAGGGCTAGTCGCTGGGAAGTCTTGAAGAGTCAGGCAGGGAACTTACAGAGCGGATGTCGCACTGGGCTGGACTCGGGTCACCTACTGGTGTGAACGACAGAGTTTAGTTTTAACCTCCTCTGGAGGGAAGCAAGCGTCTGGGATGGCCTTGCGCCAGTTTTACATACTGGAAACACATCCCCCATGAAAGGCGATGTTTATGGCAAAACGTCCGAGCCGTGAAAAGGCTGCGATTTGTTCTAACCTTTGTCATCTGACTGAGCTAGTCATGGTCTCATATCTATATATTTATATATACACATGATCATATAGGCTATCCCAGCCAGCGGGGTGAAGTCCTTTTTACTGTATCACCTCCTGTCTGAGTAGGGCAAAGTTTTAGGGTGTTAGGCACACACAGGGGTTCCAACTTGCCCCGCGTCTTTCTGTCGATTAGTTGAGGGGTTGTATGGTGTTTGCTAGCACAATATACAACCACACACACGTTTAATTGTAAATGTGAGGTGACGGACCTCTAGCCTTGAAATCCACACATTTGAAAGCCTAGGAATACTTGATTTTAGGGCCAAATGTTAGGTAGGTAAATTCTAAAATAAAGTCTACTGTTAGGGTATTAATAATTTATTTTTGAGAAATTATACATAGTGGGAGGTATCAGGTAACCTTCATCATTGTTTAGGAAAAACAGGTCAGTAAATTTAGTTTGGTTTAGGTTATAAGGTTCCAAGTACATAGGGATCTCTGAAAATTATATTTTAGTGGTTCAGGAATAAGTGTTGTTTGTTGACTAGTTTCATTATTTATTTAAGATGGTTTTATAAACCCACAGAACCCTAATTTTTAATACTAAAGCATAAGGTTTTGATATTGGCAATAAATATGAAATGATATCAGTATTAGAAAACATTTGAGTTTCACCACTTAAGGATCTCTAAATATCATGTACTTACTTAGGTATTTCTTTTAAGAAATAAGGAGGCTTGAGTTTGGCACAAGAATATGCCTAAATAATAGAGAAAGCATACATAAGTCTTGATTTTGAATTCATGTTGATGAAATATATTCTGGACTACAAAAGGTCATAGCTGTGGTACCTACCAAACCCTTCTTAAGGTCAGTTTTTAGTGAAAACTAAATTGAAATGATTTGAATCTATATTTATCAATAAATAAGAACCTTTTACGTATCAAATCAAATAATCTGATTGTAAGAGTCCAAAAATAGAGTGCAGTGACATGACGACATTGTTTTGTTAGTACATACTATCCAGAAGAAAGTTCTTAGGTGAAATATGAAATGGCTTTGATTTTAATACCCATTTGACTGTTAAATTCTTTACTTACTGTGAAAATAGCTCTGGGAGATTTTATTCAAGAAATAAGAATAATTTCAATCTTTACCAATCTATATATATAAAAAGAGAAGTCCTGACTGACTGACTGATTCATTCACTGACTCATTCACTGACTCATCAACGCACAGCCCAAACCCTTCGACCTAGAAAGCTGAAATTTTGCACAAAGCTTCCCTTTGTAATGTAAACAAGGAATAAGAAAGGGTTTTTCGAAATTCTACCCCTAAGGGGGTGAAATGGGGGTCCAAAGTTTGTATGGGGAAACAAGATTAGTTAGACTATTTTATTCGAGACTTCACAGGAGTACTCCTATTCATAAATGAGTAAACACGTGTTTCAGGTTTTTTCAGAATTCAACCCCTAAAAGGGGGAAATGGGGTGACAAACCCTGAAAATCAACATGGGTATCGTTTGTATGGTTTATCGGGTCGCTGATTACGAAAACAACAACGATTTCTAAATCCAACGTAGTGAACGTGAAATAACATCATTTCCTGTTGGGGTGCGATGGGGTTGAAAATTTTGAAATGTGTTAATATCAATATGGGTGTCGTTTTTATGGTTTTCTTGGACATTAATTACGAAAATTGCATCGATTTTGACATATAATATAGTGGACATGAAAATGTATGTGTGCCAAAGCAAATCGGCTGTTGTTGACGGACAGACAGACAGCCACACAAGTGATCCTATTAGGGTTCCATTTTTTCCTTTCAATCAATCTATATATCTATCTAATATCTATGTGTCTATCTATCTATCTATCTATCTGTCTATATCTATCTATATTCCAGCAAAATATCTTTGGAACGGAAGATGGTATATCCCTAGGGGTTGGACCACGGTGTGCCAAAAAAGATTTTCTTTTTTAATGTCAAAACTTTGACGGCCTGTATCTCCCAAACGGCTGGAGTAAGGCCCATGTTGATGGGTGTCTAACTGCCGAAAGTGTCAAAACTTTACAGACCCTTATCTCCCAAACGGCTGATGCTAGACCCATGTTCATGGTACTCTAAGAAAAGGGCTCGGTGAGATCTAGACGACGGTAAAAACTAGCTTTTTTTGAAATCTGCAAAACGGATAATTTTGCTAAAACGCTCCTGTACTCGGAAGTCCCTTCTTACTTTGTCTGGAACAACAAAAAATTTTCTAGGAGCAAAAGGGAGAAAGTTGTAGAGGGCTGGCCAGGTGTAAAAAAAGAGCATGCTCTGGGTAGGGTGTATACGATTCATCCAAATAACACCGAGTGCTACCACCTACGCCTGCTGCTCCATGAGGTTAGAGGGCCGACATCCTTTGAGGACTTGAAGACTGTGAATGGTTTCCTCCATCCAACTTTTCAGTCTGTGTGCAAGATCCTTGGATTGCTGGAAGACGACAAGCATTGGGACAAAACTTTGGAGGAAGCTGCATTGTGCGATTCTTCCTTAAAGCTACGAGAGCTATTTACAATAATGATAGTTTTCTGTCAACTCTCTGACCCTTTAAGCCTTTGGGAGAAACACAAAGACAGTCTCTCGGACGACATCAAACGACAACTTGAGAGAGAGTTGCAAGATAGTGCGCAGCTGCTCATAGACGAAGTGTACAACAGATGTTTGATGTTGATCGAGGATGCAGTGTTAGCTCAAGCAGGACAAAACTTAGCACAATACGGATTGCCTAAGCCAAAAAGATCTGCAGCAACATTGGGTAATCGAGAATATCTGAGGGAGACTAATTATGACCCCTGCGCCCTAGGAAAGGTGGTGTCATATAATGAGGAGTTACTGACAGATGAACAGCTTTACGTTTATCAGCAGATCCTTGGCAGTGTTGAGGAACGAATTGGGCAAATCTTTTTCCTGGATGCTCCTGGTGGCACTGGGAAAACCTTCCTTATCAATTTGCTATTGGCGAAGGTAAGGAGTAATCGTGGCATTGCCATAGCTGTCGCATCGTCAGGAATCGCAGCAACACTGTTGGAGGGAGGCAAGACTGCTCACGCTGCCTTCAAGCTACCGCTAAATCTCATTCATGTCGAAACTCCACTCTGCAACATTTCAAAGCAGAGTAATGCGGCCCAAGTGCTGCGTGATTGTAAACTTATAGTTTGGGATGAGAGCACAATGGCGCATAAAGGGGGTTTTTGGTTTTTGGTTTGCCCCGGTGGATTGAGTGCTAATAGGCCCCGTCAAAGAGACTTTACCTGGAGATCAAAGAATTGCACCAAAAAATATGTTGTGTAAAAAGTACTACACAAAAACTAAATCAACGCGGGCGAAGCCGCGGGCAAAAGCTAGTATTCAATAAACTTAAAATACCAATAATGTATTTGTTTGCATAAATGCTTCCACTTGTCTGGCAAAATAAAAGCCTTAACTGTTACTATACACCAAATATGGGGTAGTAAAAGTTGTTCTTCGTCAATGGAATTAAATAATACATCTTTGGAACAAAAACCAAGTTCTATTAGTATTATTAATACTACTTTACCTAGAGCATATTTCTCTTTCAAAGTAAATTGAAATTATTCTACTGAGTGTAGTTATAAAATTGACTACATAAATAACTGCAATACTGTTAAGGATGAAAGTCACAGTAGTTTCATATTACTAGAAAATCTATGATTTTTTAAAGTAAACTTTCTGACATGAAATGATGATTAAAAGCCTAATTTCTTGTATTCAATAGTTTTAGTATGTTTAAAACTTATTATGTAAAAGCCCTTACTGAAACTTGGATATTTATAGAAAGTGGATAAATTTCTAACTTGATAGAAATTGGAGAAAATAATTTTAACTGAAACTGCCAGTCACTACTTGAGTAGATCTGTTAAGAGGCTGATTCTTTGAATGGGACATGGTGCAACACGAGTGATTTCAATGTTTATTACTCAAGTAATTAGTAATATTTAGTGTATTTGTATAAATGTACTTATTCTTTTGTCAGGCAAAATTCAGCCACAAGCTAACTATACACTGAAATGGGGTAGTTTAGCTTACCAATGACATAAGAACAAATAAAATATATGTGGTACAGAAACACAACATAGTCACAAGTTTAGAAATCTGAAATCATTCTGTTGGATTAGTTGTGTCATTTGTAGTTTTGGTCACTATGAAGGTAGGGACGCTCTGGATTTCTTGTTGGTTCTTTACCAGAGTTGTGTAGTCAGTGAACCAACATAGGCGTGTAAAAATAAAAAAATTAAATCTTAAAATTCAGAATTAAAAAAAAAAAGTATACACTAAAAAAAGTCAAGGGGGTATTCCACATCCAAGGGAAGGTACTTCTGAGAAGTTGCCAATATGGCTTTCTTTGAGTCTCTATTTTATTGACCAGATAAACACAGATGTGAGAATTTTACTCACTGTCCTATGGACTTATTCGAAGATTACCAGCTAAATAAGTAATTTTTCGTATAGAAGTATCTGTCGAGTAATAAGTTTTACAACATACATAAAGGTCAGCTGTTAGAATACTATTCAGCTTTGATCATCAATAAATTATTAAGTATCAAACTCAGAAATACCTCATCTCATCCATCCCCAATTATTGGTACTGGTTATTAAAAAATATAATAATAATGTATTTTATTCATAACATAATCAAACAAAATATTTACAGAACTTAGTGTGAAGTATAGTCTTAAGTAGCGGGTATAGTATAACATAGTAAATTCAGTTGTATAGCCTCTTAAGAGGCTGACTGGCGCAGAATTGTTACAGAGATTTATGACACCTTTTTATTATTTGTAACATTAAAGAATTTTACATCTAGATTTATTTATAAAGTGTTATCTCGATGACTTTCATATATAGGCTTAACTGACAAACAGTGAAATTTCTAATCTGAACATTTTACTATCTAAACCTGCAAATTTGGTTTTAATTATTTTATGTCCAATTACTTTTAATAAGGGTTTGTTTAGCTAACTTCATCTCTGAATCACTTTTAAAGAATTTAGGTTACTACTTAAGGCACGACGTAAGGTTCTAATTTGACGATCACACTTTGGCCATAAACCTGTTGAAATCATTTCTATATAGCACTGGGGTAGTTAAGTTTTGTATGTGGTAAGTGAGTTGTTATTGGGAAAAATTGACGGGGTTGAGTTTGAGATGTATGGGGTAATGGGTTGATCGATTAAGGGGCAGGTATCAGTACATCGGGTCTTAATCTTAACTGAGTTCGCTTGTGACCACGACAGCCTACAGAGGCGTCGAAACGTCAAGCACATAACCGTTAAGGTATGTTGTATGTTTACGCGATTAAGATCTCACAATATATTCTGAGATTAAACCTAATATGATGATGTCGCAGGTGGTAGAGCTGATGCCAGGCTCGACTGTGGAGGTACCACCATCTTATTTAGAGACTATCCCTGATAGCTGGGCCTTATATAGAACAGACTGGTGACGGGCAGTGGCGACACTGGTGCGAGGGTTCCGGCACCGCACTCACCAATCCGCCTGCCCAGCATGTGTGAGTATGGGCAATTCTTCCAGGATGACCGCCGGGAGTGGCAAAGTCCTGGTAAGGCTTATGTCCACCAGTGGACGAACTAGGCTTATGGATCGTTAGATGATGTGGTCAGTTCCTGTAAACAATAAAATACTTATAAATTCGTTTTGCAAGCACAAAAAACAGAAAAAATAGCACATTGGAGTATAAAACGGCAGAATTGTGTATCGTCTAAGTAAACTACCAGTTTAGTTATATATATAGGTACATACTTAAACTGGTTGTTAAGATAAAGTTGCGGAATCCGAAAATTAGCTTTAGTACTCCGTGAGAAAAAATTGAAAAATCGAGAAAAAATATTGGTTGTTTTATACATTTTGGTCGGGTAGCTATGATGTAACTTTTCTATGAAACAGTTTTTTTTTCTCGCGATTCTAGGATTGGCTCTATAGTATAAGTTGGTCGTATCGACGAGTACTATCGCCAGTTTCCGGCTTCCGGTATAAACTCGCAACAAACATCTTTTCCGATTTGTGAGCGGGTCGCCGCGGCGCAATCATTTGATATTTTTTTGCTGAAAAACGTAGCCTAATAATTAAGGGTATTACGTCTGAATGGGGCGCGGCACATTCGGACGTAAACTGAAATCGACTACGTTCCAATGGGGCGGTCATAAAAATTTCAATGTAATATCAATAATTAAGTACAGTCACCTACAAAAGTGGAGTCACACCGCAAGGGAATTGTAGTTTGATATAACTATTTATAAGTACTTATCGCGAAGTTTTTTATCCCATTTAATTCACAAACATAACGCATTACACGAGTAGACTGTTGCAAAAACTACAGTGAATGGACCGCAAAAAAAATGCTTTTCGCTAGTCCTTTGACGTCACACTCGTCACAGATAAGCAGTTCGTTTGTGATTGGTTGACCAGAAAGGGTCATTGTTAAACCAGCTACTTGAGATCGTGCAAACCGGGTTATGATGATCTGTTTCTGTCATGTTTCTGTACGTATTTGATTTAAACCAAGTAAATATGTATATAATTAGTGTACAGTAAATCTTTCTGATATAATGATAAAAAATAACATTGCCAAATGTTCATGTATTCTGTAAGTGATAGTTTCGTTTAAAATTTTTACGACCGCTCCATTCAAACGTAGTCGATTTCAGTTTACGTTAAAATGCCCCATTCAGACGTAATACCCACTTACTAACTGGGAAATACCGACGACGCCTACCGCCAAGTTTATAATGTTGTGTGTACTCACATTCCCACAATACGTTCTTTATCATAATTATAGTCATGTAATATAACATGATTTTATATTATGTGACGATGATATTTAGAACTATATGACGTCAGCAAGCAATCGTTCGCGTTATTTTATTAAGATAACCGAATCGTTATGCACTTTATGCATATTTACCAAAATAACTCGCAAAAGACAAAAAATATCAAAAAAATTTTAGGCATTCATTTAGACAGTCAATATGAAGTGGTGTATGCCCCTGATTTTTTTACAAACATTACGTTAAAGACCAGAAAAAATATTAAAAATAATGATTTCCATCGCCAAGGGCTCTGTCAACACCGTCAATGTACACAGACATAGCTGTTGGCTCAGCACAGTTCGAACGGCCGGCGGCGGCGATTCGTGAGGAGCTTGTTTAGACGTAGTATTTTATTCTGTGGTTTAGATTAGCCAGCCAAATATCCGCTTTATTGTCCCGATACGTCTCGCTCCGCACCGGAGTTGTCGTCGCCGGCCGTTGTCAGAGTAAATTAACGGGACACCTGACGCTAGAACATCAACAACGCCAGGTTTTCAAGGGTTCGTTGGAAGAAACTAGGTCTCTCCTCATATTGAAGAAAATATATTCGATTTAATGATCTTTTATCTAGGGATTCTAATTATAAACAATGAATTAAGATTTATACTATTGTAAAAAAAAAAGTTTTACACCCTCTTTTTTTTTGGTTTCACACGTTCTTTTCAAGAACGCGGTTAAGAGATCAACTTTTTTTTTTATAAAATAGGTAGGTAGTAAAAATATGAAGGGATTCTACTTAAATCCAATATTTTTTTTCCTACAAAATATTTCAGTAGTAGCTAAAACACACCAATTTGTTGTTTCGCTGCGTGCTATGCCCACTAGTACATATTACGCGCGTCCAAGAAAAAGAGGCCAATGAGCCAACATATAATCGCCTTTATCAAAAGTACGAGTAAATTAAGGTCTTTGCCATTGGACTTTTTGTGCTGGATGGGTAATAAAAACAGTTCCTAGGGTAGGCTATCCTCTTAAGTATATTTACTCTGCCGTTGTGAAATAGCTGCGGGGACAGATCCAGGTTCTGATTACAGTTAATTGCCAGAAGATACGTTGTGCTCGAAGCAAGACACAATAATGGACTAGGGACTAAGACACGGGATTACTTTTATTTGACCGCAATATTTGATAGCAATTTTATGTTTTTAATCAATTACATGGTATTCAAACGGTAGTAAAGGCTTTTAAAATAGGTTTCATTATACCCACGGATTTAGAACATATTTTATTAATGCTGTGCGACTTGTACGAGTGTATAAATGTCATCAAATGTCTCAAAGTCTACTCGTTATCTGGGTCCAGATCGGACCCGAAATATATCTTGATTAATAATAATTTATATGTATTTTACTTTATTATCTAGACCAGGGGTCTCCAAACATTTAAGCTTAAGGGCCACTCTGATTCCCCAATAGTCCCAAGGGCCAAGACCTAGATAGCTCATAATTCCAAAATACTGTACTGTTTCGACGCGCGAATTTTTGTATTGATACTAGCCGGTCAGTGAGATATATTTTGTGCAGGGCGCAGGACTACTCCGCTCCGTTCGCAATTTCAGTTAGTACTTCGGGCAAGTGTCATTAAAGCCCTTAATATCGCCAAATGGGTACTTTCTAAAGCCTACTCCTCTTTTATGGCCAAACGAAAAATATTGAAAAAATATATTATGGATTATCAACTCTAGGACAACATATGCAACATTTTTCTTTTTCGTACCACCAAAACTTCTATATGAAAAATTGTTTCAACCGAATGGTGTTTTTTTGGCTTGAATTTCCTACTGCTCCTAAGCGGCTTAGGTGATTTAATTCATTTATGCTTTGATAAATAGATAAACTTGATAGCTATAAAATCTATAAATATAACATAGAATTATTCATTCTAACAATGACGCCCATGTGAAAAGTATTACTTTCTCCTATTTTGCCCTTTCAAGGACGCAGCGAGCGTCGTAACAGCCACCACGCATTGTGCACTGATTTGAACGTTATTTCAATGTCGTTTCCGTCGATATTCATACAGACAAACATCGAGCTGCTAATTTGGCGCCGGTAATCGCCTTAAGAGCTTGCATACCCTAGCAACTTTTTTTATTACCCGTCCAGCACAATAAAGTCTAATGGCAAAGACTTTATTTGCTTTTCATAGAGGCGATTATATGTTGGCTCTTTGGCCTCTTTTTCTTGGACGCGTAATACTATTGATTACGCAGCGAAACAACAAATTGGTGTGTTTTAGCTAATACTGAAATATTTTGTAGGAAAAAAAAATATTGTATTTAGGTGATATACCTTTATATTTCTATTACCTATTTTATGAAAAAAAAATATCAAGTTGATCTCTTAACCGCGTTCTTGAAGCGACCGTTTGAAAACCAAAAAAAAGAGGGTGTAAACTTTTTTTTTGACAAAAGTATAAATCTTAGTACATTGTTTATACGTAAGATCCCTAGAGAAAAGATTAATAAACCAAATATATTTTTTTCAAAACAAGGAGAGTCCAAATTTCTTCAAACGAATCCTAGACAGCCTGGAGTTGGTCATGCTCTAGGCTCAGGTACAGGCTTAAAACCATTGCGACGCAGTTAGCCGAAGCGTCTTCTGTGCACCTTGAAATAGGCTTGTAATGACATTCTTATAATAATTTTTTAATAGTGCCGGATTAGTGAGATTCTACTGTACTTAATTCAATAGATAGCTTTGTATTAGCACTGAAAAAATTATTTTGTCCACGTGCCACTTAAAAAAACATTTCAAATACAGGGTGAACGGGATATGACAAGAATACCATTTGCAATGAACTTTTAAGAAAATTGACCAGAAACGCTAAAAAAAGAAACTGTGCTACGAGATAAAGAAGGGTCAATATTACGAGAAAAAAACAAAGGCAAACAAAGGAAACTGTCTTAAGGAAAAATTAAAAGAAAAAACGAAACCATTTAGGAAAGAGATCATTAAGATAGCTGAACGAGCAATCTCAAGTATTCTTTAAAATATAAGTACATGGAAAAACAAAACGCGTTATTTACGACTAGAGATCGTATTTTTTTCAAATGGGAAGTATCTAAACGTCAACAGCATGTGCTTAAAGACATCGATATAGATTTATATGTTACAAATAACATGTTAACAATCAAAGTGAAGAGAAAAGTGATGGTAATTCTAACATATCTTGTCTTTTCTTTTCGAGACTGAAGAAACTTGTGCCGAATGTACTATAAACCTTAACAAAAAAAAAAGATAGTTATTAGGCTTTTTTAATACTTAAATACAGTCAGATGAATGATTATCATTCGGCCAGCCCCGAAATTCTCTCCTCATTTTGCTCTAAAACCAGACACATCCATGATGATCCAACCTAAGAGAAAAAAGTTTATAATTATGTGTTTTCTTAAGTTGTTATATTTATTCATATTTAATGTTTATGTATATTCCAATAAATGTTTACGGAAATCTAAAATCATTGAGTCAATATTACAGCCCACAATGATATCAGAGCGTTCCGAGTTTTAAACCGTCTAAAGCAACAATTTATTTTGTTATCATAATGGTTACGTACGTTAAATTGATAACGCTTTAATACTCTTAAGAGGCGAAAAATATTACGAAAGTATGAAATGCCATTTTTTTTTAATATAACTTATATTTGCAACTTGCGTGAAATAATAAGACATCATTAAAATTACTTAAGCAACGCGCCGCCCGCCTACGAAATTTCGGTGGGCGGCGCGTAGCGATGGATTACTCTGCTCAAATAAAATTGTTTTAATGTGTATGACTAAAAGTGAATTATTAAAAATAAATTCTAATGAGAAGACTATCAAGATTTTTGCCTAAAATCTGTAAAACTGTTTTATTATACAAGTATTCGACAACCTATAAAGCACTTAAGGTTGTACAGAATTAATTCTGGCACACAATTTATTTTTGCTTTCTGGCTGTATGTAAAAAATACTCGCGAGTTTTGAGATTTATAGCTTTAACAATATACGTTTTTAACGCCATTTAATTATTTTTTTAGAGCTCACTTTGCGATCTTTTACATCGAGCCAAATTTTCAGATTGTCTATTATAACATAATATAAACTGACAATATGAATTAATGAAAATTTTCATTAAGCTTTGTACGGGGTCTTACAATATGTTATCTACCTAATTTTTTTGTAACTATTATGAACGGGAACCCAAAGTCATTCACTTCACTTCTGTTTTTTTAAATCTCATTTATTGGAAAGATATAAACGTGTATTTTAACGAATCCAACATATTGTCGCAAGGTTTTGTATGCACTCCCTTGAACTCGCATAAGTGTTGTTTTTGATTTTATAACACAAGAAATTCCCAAAATTTGTATGAAAAACTTACTTAAACCACGTCAAGGCTATTAACATCTAAGCATAAAACAGCAGCTTTTGATGGCAGTTTTAAATAACTGTGTTTTAATATAATAATTACTTTACCCCGCCAATAAAACCATGTCAACTTTTAATACAATACAAAAATTATGTTTGTTTTAAACCCGTGCCAATAAAGAAGAGTTTTAAAAATGGCGGCCAAAGTATGGCCGCCATTTATAAAACTCTTCGTTATGGGCACGGGTCACACAGGCTCCAATTTAAAATCAAAATAATTTGTGCCATCCAAACATTTAAAAAAAACACAATATTTTTTTACTCTAGTATGCATTTGCAGCCTTGACCAGTAAATTTTCATTTATTCACATAGCTGAGAGACAATATTGTTTAAATGATTGATTACATTTAATTACATCTCATGTGTCGCAACTCACGGCATCTGACGGAAAATCAGCATCAAAGTTCTGCTGCTGCTGAGTCAGAGCTGCTGCTTTGGCATCTTAAAAACTATCTCAAGTCAAGCTGTAATATAAGTACCACCCGTACACGTACGGAACCTTTAGTGCGCGAGTCCAACTCGCACTTAGCCGCATTAATTATTTCTTCTTTATTTCAACAGAAATCCGTTTCCAGTTTTGAATGTCGCGCGAGAGCCATGTATTTTTTTCTGACATCCTCAATTCAGTGACAATTTTCTTAAATTGAAAATTTTCCTTCATTTGAAGGAAATGATGCAAATCAAGGGCACGTCAAAACATTTGCCTTAAAGTTTATTAACCTTCATGAGCATTGATCAATAATATTATAAGATATCTATGCACTCGAAGAGAATAAAGGGCTCTAAGGTTTCATGACATGATAAGGTTTTTAATTTAAGTTTTGTTTATATGTAGATTTATGTTAAAATGTTTGTTTTTTTAGATAATATACTAGATCCTAAGTAAAGAAAATATATATATACAAGGTGACTTTTTGATCATCGTCCAAATTCATACTGGAGGCTTGATAAGTGATCAGAATCTTGGATCAGTAACAATTTTTGTGAAATTCATAAAACGAAATTTCGGCTTCCCATAGAAATTCAGTTCCAGTCCCGAGTGAATCCCTATGGGGAGTAGAAATTTCATTTTACGAATTTCACCAAAATTGTTATTGATCCATGATACTGATCACTTATCAAGCCTCCAGTATGAATTTGGACGATGATCAAAAAGTCACCTTGTATATATGTATACTTACCTACCTAATTTATACAGTGCAATGGTCTCCTGTAATGCTGTATAAATGTTATGTAAATAAATAAATAAATGAGTAATTAAGAGTCGATTCTCCGGATTTGTAACAAAATTGTACAACTTTTAGCTACGACAACTTAATACTAAAAGTTTGCTATATGCATTAACATATTTTAATGATATTATGGTAGCTTCAGAATAATTGGATTTTCCATAAACGTGATATTAGATTATATTAGGAATTTACGGCTGGTATCACGGCTGTGGAGAAACCAATTGTTTTATAGCTATTGTAATAGCATTAAAAATATGTTTATGCATATAGGAAACTTAACAATAAGTTTTCTGAGCTAAAAGTTGTATTTTAGCCGTTATAATTATTTCTTAATATTTTGTTACAAATCCGGAGAAACGACCCTTAAACGTACAACAGAAAATACTAAAAATTCTACTACAGTGTCCTATCACAAATACTAACTGCACATCAAAAGTATACTGACTCGCACACTAAAATATTAACTGTGCTCTTATAGGATTTCGGGGTTGTCATAAAAAAATTACCACGAAGGTACGAATATCAGGTATGCCGGTCGCAAAACTACATACCACGACTCGCCGTACCTAACCTTTTAACCTAATCTACCGTAGGCTCTCATCTACGCTGAAGAATTTATGTTGGAAAATTTTGTGTGTAAAATACTACTTTTGACTTGCAAATAAAAATATCCCAAAGAGAAACAGTCGCCGCCCCACAAGAGAATGAAGGTCATATATTTTAACGTGCGCCTTTCAATAGAGGTAAGCACTCCAGTTTGGTTATTAACTTCTTGAAAACAACAAACTTTGGCAAATTCAGCAACATTATTTTCCAAGAAAGCCGCAGAAATTTTAAATGTTCCTAGGCTTCTTTCACGTGATCTCGTGCAAACTTATTTTAGAAAAATCAATGAAAGGTCTCAAAGGTTTTTGTCATAAGTCCGGTCACATTTGTGCAATATACAAAATAGTTGTATTTTATGTATTTATGAATTATTTTGACTATATTATAGGACAAAATTATATTCTAGGACAAAACTTTCGGAGGTCTAATAAATAACACAAAAATTGAGATTTCATAACCTCAAAACCATCATAGAAAAATAAGAATAACATAACATAATCCTTTCAAAGCATTTCGTTGCTCCTTACCTCTTGAATACAGGACAGCTATTCTGGCACGTACGCAAAAATTGCCAAGGCAGATTTCGAAAAATTTTAAAAGAGATTTTCTACGGATACTTTTTTGATTGAAAACCTATGGGAAGCGTTTCTTATATGCCATAGCTTTTATTAGTCACTCCACTTTACACCGCATGGCATTTATCATACTGTAAACAAATAATAATGCTAGAGTACCCGCCCTGCGGGCCTATTGTGTATCTCTAGTTGCCTTCTGGACTGGGTGTCTATCATCAAAAACATAGATATACTATCGAATTCCGATGTCCTAAGGATATTTTCGCACTTGAAGTGACGACACAGATTGTTAATAGTTCAATACCCACTAAAGGCAATTTTGAAATTTCAGTTTTTAGCTATGTTTTTGATGATAGGCACCTCGTGCAGTTGGCAACTAAAGATACAGAATAGGGGGGCTGGTTAGTAAATAAAAATTTGTAAAAAACGAGGGCAAGTGTGGTCACACTAACACTACGACCAAAACTTTATACTATAAATATTACAACTAAAATATTTTTTTTCACGCTGTCACCGCGTCACTCTTTTTTGCCAAGCTGTATACAAGGTGACTTTTTGATCATCGTCCAAATTCATACTGGAGGCTTGATAAGTGATCAGTATCTTGGATCAGTAACAATTTTTGTGAAATTCGTAAAATGAGATTTCGGCTTCCCATATAAATTCCGTTCCAGTCCCGAGTGAATCACTATGGGGAGTCGAAATTTCATTTTACGTATTTCACCAAAATTGTTATTGATCCATGATACTGATCACTTACCAAGCCACCAGTATGAATTTGGACGATGATCAAAAAGTCACCTTGTATATTTTTTTCCGGTGGTGGAAAATGACAGTTAGTGACAGTGGAAAATGCACTGCAATTTCATTAGAGCCCCAGGAAAAATACGGAATCAGTCCTGAATTTGTAAAATATTTTGTAAAGTCATGCACGTGCATGCCTTCGATCTCACCAAAGACATTTTACCTGGGGATCATATAAGAGATCATGAGAACCAAAAACAATCCAAAGCATACATTGATGGAACTAGTTTGTGTGAGGAAGCCATTCCCGTTTTTTCAGGTACATAGTTCAAAGTATACGAATACAATACAACTTTATTGTCACACCACAAAAGAAAAAGAAAACAATGACATGAAAATACAACCAAGCTGAGGTAAGTACCCTAGGCGACCTTATCCCAATGCCAACGACCTTGAACTGAGTAACTTTGTAACCATTTTATACGGTTCTTTGACTAAAGTTTGACGGTTACTATGGCATTTTTTAATAGAAGAAAAATACATATCGTAATCTACTTGATACAAATAGTGATGTGGTTTTTCCTGAATTTTGTTTTAATATACAGAAGTGAAGCAAATAAACCGGCCAAGTGCGAGTCAGACTCGCGTAGCTAGGGTTCCGTACTGTGGATGATAAATTTAATTTTGTCATTATATTTCATCAATTTCTCAACCGCTTTATTTTTCCTGTAATCTTTACCTAAACACATGATTACATTACCATGATTTTCTTCATATATTTCGGTCCACCAGCTTTGGAGATAAGGAGAGGGGACATACATTTTTTTATGGTTTTTCAGGGATTTCTCGAAATAGATGAAATTAAATATAGCCAAACTATATATTTTTACAATCAGCTATCAATACCTATACCTACCTACAATTTGATACCCATATTGTATTTATATATATTTTTTTTTTCAATATTTCTAAGTTGTGCTCAATTTTTTTTATCGCTATAGTTTTTCTGTAATTGTCCAGTTATGATCTGTAATCGACATTTTTTTCATATTTTTAGGTCTACCAGTTTCGGAGATAAAGGGAGGAACATGCATACGAGTATTTTGTGGTTTTTTAAAGATTTCTCGAAACCAGTGACAGTAAATATAGTAAATATATATATTTTTAAAATCAACTTTTTAATATCTACCATTTGATACCCATATTGTATTTTCAGGATAATATTTTTTATTTTTCCAGTTTTGTTTTGGAAATACTTTAAACAATTTCAAATTTTTCATATTTTGTTACACCGTGATATGTAAGAAAATTAATGCTATTTTTGTGCCAAATTTCGGTGCTAAAGTTATGAGGCTGTGACATATGGATGGACGGACGGACGGACAACGGAATCTCACCATAAAGGTTCCTTTTGTACTTTTTAGCTACTAAGGAACTCTTAAAAGTCAAAGTTTACCCTGCAGTTTTCATCGAAACAGTATACAAATTTATAAACTTCTAGACAAAATAATATAAAATTATATGGTTTTCTCAGTTCTTGGAAATTCATTTTATTTTACATAAAATTTATTAAAAACACTCTATTTATGCACTTGTCAACCGCAACGACTTACTTCAGCCATGTTGCAGTGCGAGCTGATAACAACTTTATTTTAATATGGTTTTGTTCTAAATTTCAACCACCACAAATCGAGTTGCAAATTTTTCCGTTTCCGCCGTCCAGACAACATTCTGTGAAAAATCAGAGTGAGTTTTAGCTGTAATATTTATTTAGTTTTAGAATCCACTGACAAAGCATTTAAATTTGTTAAATACTTTATTTTGCTGCCTAAATTATTTTATATAGAAATGAGTGTATGTGCTTGTAACCTTTCAAGTATTACAAATTTCAAATTTGAAAAGGTTAATATGAAGTTTGAATAAGCTTATTAGTTTAAGAGAAAAGTTAGGAGAAGTGTAAAACTTATTTATGCACAAAAGATAAAGTTTCATAGGTCCATTTTCTCTTTATTGGGTACGAACCCTAAAATGGTTTGAAGTGCTTAATTTGTTGTCTTGATATCCCTTGATAAAAGCTTTCGTATTCGTTTGATTTAGCACCTGAAAAGGGTGGGAGGTCAATCGTGGCACTATGTGTACAGTGCTACAAGGATCTTTTGGCGCGTGGATGACAGTGACAGGGGGGCGCAGCTGTAAAACAAGGAGTATGGTAGTGGCGTTAGTTCCGATTTTAGACACAGCCAATCCATCCGCCGCCATTGTAGCACTGCATATATTAGAATAAGAAAAAACAATGAGCGTTTTTCTGGTTGTTTTTTTTCTTAGCTTTGCCCCAGATGGCGCTGTCCATGTCACCATAGATAAAATGTGTTTTGTAGCAATCAATGTCAAAGTGGTTTTTCGTTTGTTTGTAATCTTTGCAAATTTTGTCTTTGATTCTGTTGCTAAAGAATACGACAGTGCCATCTAGGAATCTTATCACTAAATTTGACATAAGGAAAAACGCTCATTGTCAAACAATGGTATCGATTCGGCATAACACGACTTAACTTATTTGACATATTATTCTTTCTTTATCGAAAAGACAAGGACAGAACGCTTAAATTAACTTTAGTCCTGTCAAATAAGTTAAGATGTGCTTTACCGAATCGATACCAATGTTAAACTTAAACAATAAATAATGTTATCAATAATATTATTAAAACTCGCGTGAGCTGACATACTAAATTATTATTACATAAACGGTAAATATTTGTAAACGGGCCCGTTTGACAACGACGGTGAACGCCACGTCGTCGTCCTAAGAACGACACACGCCTTGATAATGCCGAAATTGTATCGGTGAAACGGTTGGCATATAGTCAACAACAATCACACGTGAGTGTTCAAGCCGTATGTAATAATAAATTTAGCAATATTTGTACTTTTTGTTATATCAACCTTATTTTAAAATAGCCCAGATAACTAAAAATAATAAAAATAAAATTTGTTGCTAAAGTATTTGAGTCATAACTATAATTTATGCTCTCATACCTAATATTTTATTCATGCGATTATCTTCAATAGCGTGTGAAAATTGCCGTGTTACGACGTTGGCACCCTTATTTTTAAAAAAATGGGAAATATGTACCCTTATTATTAGACCAATGCAAACAATGGAGCCTTTTCCTCAAAATTATACTTTCTTTCGTGTAAAGAGCAGCGCGTGGTGTATATGGTATATTTGTTTATATTCGTCTAGTCTACATAAATCATATTTTCAGGTTTAATTTGATCGAATATTGTCGATAAGTAAATACAGAAGGAGTGTATACAACGTGAAATTTAAGTCATTTTGTTAACGAAAACTGGTGATAGTACTCGTCCATATGAACAACTTTTACTATGAAGCCAACCCTGAAATTGTGAAAAAAAATATCAGCTGTTTCATACATTTGGGTCGAGTAGGTATTTAACTTTTCTATGGAACAGCCGATATTTTTTTACGATTTCGGGGTTGTCTCCATAGTAAAAGTTGTTAATATGGACAAGTACTATCACCAGTTTTCGTTAGCAAAATGACTTAAATTTCACGTTGTAAAGGTGTAACCATATTTAAAGAGCACACTCAGTCAATGGT
Organism: Ypsolopha sequella; assembly: GCA_934047225.1. Classification (NCBI taxonomy): domain Eukaryota; kingdom Metazoa; phylum Arthropoda; class Insecta; order Lepidoptera; family Ypsolophidae; genus Ypsolopha; species Ypsolopha sequella. The sequence goes on from OW203992.1 coordinate 14,557,142, forward strand.
ATAGAACAACTTTTACTATGGAGCCTACCCTGAAATCTCAAAAAAAAATCTGCCCTTCCATACGTTTCGGCCGAGCGGCATTGCATGTTTCTATGAAACAGTTAAATTTCTTTTTCGAGATACAGGTTTTGTTCCATAGTAAAAGTTGTTCTATACTATTGAATATTAATAATTTAAGCTCTTCAAATATGGTTACACCTTTCTGTTACACGTTGTAGATATAATATATTGAAGGAGGCGTTTCTTTGCAGAAGCTCATTATCAACACATATTGACCGATGAAAATGAATAGCTTAGCACTTTCGATTTTCCGCGAGTGTAGTTCTCAAAATGCAAAATTTTTCGTTGTAGGTTATAACAAAATTTATACTTGTAATTATCCGCACTTAGTGAAACTTGAAACACATCTTGAAATAAAAGCACTTGTACTTGTACTTTATCATCGTTTACGTCGCTCAGAGCCTGTGCCTGGAGTCAATGAAATGTCTTCCCTTAAAAATGGAATCCGAAATCCGAAACCGGTTGGGAGAAAACATAATTAAAGTGAAACCACTGTACAAGTGCTTTTAAGTCAATATGTTATAGGTTATTTTCAATTTCAAGGAAAATTTCAATTTGCAATGAACATATTCAAATCCTTAGAATAGGTAGACAAGTGGTCAGTATTTAAGTTTTTAATTTGGTTGTTGTTCAACCAAGTCAGTGTCAAATGCAATTTATGATAAACAAGTGTTAGATTGGGCTATAATTCACATGAAATTTGCGCGGTAGAATAATCTTTCGGTATGCATACTCGATTAAGGTGGGTATTATTAAAAAAAAAGAGTGAAGATGGCGCTCGTTCTCGTGTTGCTGACGGGTACTGATCTAACGGAGTGAAATAAATGTTCTTACTGTGGTCGAAATATAAATAGTTTACGTGTAACACCCTATTAAAGTTTACAATCAGAAGTGTGTAGTGATCCCGTCTACTTATCATCCTGCGACTGCCCAAAGTGGAAATAAGGTCGGTGAAAATTTTCATTTCAATCGAGAGTTGACATTGTGGCTGAAAAGAAACAAACGTTACGCAACCTACAAGGTGAATTATTAGAACCAGTTTATTTTATTCACACTTTGACGGACCTTTTAAATTAGCTTCGATTCTAAACTGTACGTACGGGTGTGTAAAAGTGCAGAATTGGATGTGTATTGAGCAAGGGGTGTGTTGTTACAAAAAGGAAACTAAGTTTATTTAAGACATTATTTAAAAAAAAACAAGGATATAGTGTTGGTGATTACTGTTAATTGTTATTCCGCTATTTGTTTTGTGTATCCACCCACTCATTTACCCACTAAAAGTTGTAAAAAGTAAGAAAAAGAAAATAGTTGTAATTGGTTAGAGTAAAATAATCAGTAACTATGGGATCTAAGGCTAAAAAACGTAGGCGCGTGAGGTCATCTAGCTTGTCGAGCTCATCCAGCTCTTCGTCTGATTCCTCCCCAGTTTCAAAAAAGCGTGATAAAAAGGCTAAGCGGCATAAAAGCAAAAGGCAATTGAAAAGCACTATGTCGAAACGAGGTGAGGGTGACTCAGGTCGACATAAACATAAAAGTCGCTCGATGACGCGACGCCCTCGCACGCGTAGTCGTAGTCGGAGTTGTAAGTCGAGTACTCCACCATTTGACAAACCTATGCGAGTTGACACATCAACATTGAATACAGCTAGATTAGAAAGAAAGAAAGAAAGAAAGAAAGAACGGAATTTATTGCCAAAACAAAAATACAGTAAAGAATAAAAAATAAAACAAGATATTATATACTAACTTAAATTCTAACAAATTAACCAAGAAGGCAAGTAACTTACAAAATAAATAACTTACAAAATAACTTATAAATAAAGTTTTATATGGTTAAACATACATCCTTAAGCTAGCATATTACAGCTTTTGTTTGGCAAAAGGTGGCCCGCTCAGCATTTGCTGTCGGAAACTTGTCAAGAGTTCCTACAGCGCTGATTTTCAGCGAGCCCCTTTGTTTGTATACGTTTAAAGGTTGTTTTGGATCATTTTGCAGCGGGCGCTCTAGTAAATTTATAACATGTAAATAAATAATAATATATATATAAGTAATATGATAATTATGTAGGATAAATATGCACATGAAATAACAGTAAAAATTATGTAAAAATTTTAATTATTGGGTCTGCCTTTGCCGTCATCAAAGAACAACAGATTGGCGTATTAGTATATTTATCTTGAATTAAATCTTGAATTAAATCTTGAATTAAAATTATATTAGTATATTATATAGTATATTTATATTTATTCTATTACGGTGCAGAGTAGGAAATGCTCTAGATATTTACTACTACGAAAAGATGCTTTTGATTAACAAGTGCGAGATAACAGGCCGGAAAGCAGTAGGCTGTCTTGTTCACGGAATAGACGACAAATTCGTTCGTATGAGTGTAAACGCATGCAGGTTTGAGGAACCGGAGCAACTACTGTCTTACCTGCGCACGGTGGCTCAAATCGATGGACATTTACAAACAAGACCTAAAAGTATTAATAGGGATATGAAACCTAATTCAACTCAGGCAACAGCAGACGCTCCGGATCCTACAAAAACTGATATTGTTTGTTATGGCTGTGGTGAACGTGGCCATATTCGTTCAAGATGCCCTAAAATTACAAAAAAGGTGATAATTGATCAAGAAAAACAAAAAGAACCGTTTTGATATAAAAATAAAAGAGGCTCGACAGTACAAATTAGGTGATCTTGTAAGAGCTGAAAAGGAAATTAATAGTCAGTGGTCAGAAAAAAAAAAATATTGCCTAAGTGTTGCGAACCCTATAGAATTTTGAAAGTTATAGGAAACGATAGGTATGAGCTAGTTGATACTCCAATCACTAAAAAGTATGGTAAACTATCTTACAAAAACGTGTTTTCAGTGGACAAAATTCATCCATAGTTGGTGTTTTCTAATGATCTTATAGCTACTGATACAGAAAATGAGAGTGATTCATAGAGTCACTTGGTGTTAATTTGATCATCACATCTATGCACAAATTTGTTTGTATTTTTGGTATTTTTAAAGTTACTTACGTTATTCAATCAGAGAACCGTGTCCAAATATGTTTGTTTAAGTGAATGCAGTGTTGTACCATAATTAGTGTATAGTACAGGTAAGCAAACGCACGAATAGAAGTAGACAATTTTTGTTTTATTGAAATATTGTGATTTGGGAGTCCTGCGTGACAATGATGATCCCGGCTGGGTCCTGCGTGACAGAAATGGATATTGCGGTTCAGGAGTCCTACGTGACAAAGATAATCCTGGCTGGGTCCTACGTGACAAATTGATATTGTGTTTCGGGAGTCTTACGTGACAATGATAGTCCCGGCTGGGTCCTGCGTGACAGAAATTGATGTTGTGTTTCGGGAGTCCTACGTGACAGTAATAGTCCCGGCTGGGTCCTGCGTGACAGAAATTGATGTTGTGTTTCGGGAGTCCTACGTGACAGTAATAGTCCCGGCTGGGTCCTGCGTGACAGAAATTGATGTTGTGTTTCGGGAGTCCTACGTGACAGTAATAGTCCCGGCTGGGTCCTGCGTGACAGAAATTGATTATGTGATTCGGGAGTCCTACGTGACAATGAAAGTCCCGGCTGGGTCCTGCGTGACAGAAATTGATGTTGTGTTTCGGGAGTCCTACGTGACAGTAATAGTCCCGGCTGGGTCCTGCGTGACAGAAATTGATGTTGTGTTTCGGGAGTCCTACGTGACAGTAATAGTCCCGGCTGGGTCCTGCGTGACAGAAATTGATGTTGTGTTTCGGGAGTCCTACGTGACAGTAATAGTCCCGGCTGGGTCCTGCGTGACAGAAATTGATTATGTGATTCGGGAGTCCTACGTGACAATGAAAGTCCCGGCTGGGTCCTGCGTGACAGAAATGGATGTTCGTGATTTGGGCGTCTTGTGCCGCACAAGTTGTGCGATGATGACAGTCCCAGCTAAGTCCTATGGGACAGTTATAAATCGGGAGTCCTGTGTGACGATGAAGGTCCCGGCTGATTCCTGTTGAATATTAATGTGAACAACTAGGTATGTGTGATACAGCAGTACTGTCAGATTATAGATTATATTAATCAATTTAAGATATAAAATGTAATTTATTTTGAGGAAGTAACAGAACACATTATTTTTCTTACTGTTGATGAGCAATTGTGATAATAACAGAAAAAAGTTTGTAGAATCTTGGCTTTTCAATATGTATTATGGCGAAACCGTTATGTATATGTTGTATTACTTATTGCATTATTTTTTATTGTTTACTATTTGAATGTTGTACTAATTAACTTGTTTTGTATACGACAGCTTACGCGAGGACGCGCTGTATTGTCAGAATTGGCCGAATGTTAGATTGGGCTATAATTCACATGAAATTTGCGCGGTAGAATAATCTTTCGGTATGCATACTCGATTAAGGTGGGTATTATTAAAAAAAAAGAGTGAAGATGGCGCTCGTTCTCGTGTTGCTGACGGGTACTGATCTAACGGAGTGAAATAAATGTTCTTACTGTGGTCGAAATATAAATAGTTTACGTGTAACACCCTATTAAAGTTTACACAAGGTAAACAATTAAAAAAAAGATACCTACTTAAAAAAAATTGATGAATTTTGGGTGGGAAATTCTTTAATAACCCTATTCATTCTTTTATGAAAACGCCATACAAGTATTTGTTGTTTTTTCTTGGTAATATGTACTAAAATCCGTAATATGGTCTTACGATTTTATTCTTATTCTTTATCGTACACGAAACAAACTTGTTAGGAAAAAAACATGTCCAAAGGCAAACTTTTCTCTAAGAGATTTCTTACAGTTTACCTCTGGGGATATGAAAATAGTGATAGATACAAAAGTAGATATACATACGTGTACCGTTACATAATTAATTATATATTAAATTAATACATATGTTACAAAGCAAAAATAGATAAAAATAAACGTACATTTTAATACTTTGACGTGATAATTACTTACAGTACATAAAAATAATAAATAATACATAATAAAGTAATAAATATACTAGGTACGTGGGTTACTCATTACGAAACTAAAAAGTGGTGCTCTTTTAGACGTCTTTTTTATATGTTTAGAGATGAAGAATCACGGATTTCCGGAGGGCATTGCGTTCCACAGTCTGACAGTCTCAACACTAAACGAATTGCCAATCGTTGCAGTATTATGTGCAGGGGTTTTAAGAAGTGAAACAGAGTGCGACCGTGCAATTCTGCCACGGGAAAATAGGTACTCAAAACGGGTACGAAGATATTCAGAGGAAAGGGAATTTTTCATGACACCATAAATTTGGGTAAGAATATAAAACTGACGACGGAGACGAATGGGACGCCATTTAAGCTCACAACGAAATTGAGAGACATGATCAAATTTACGTAGACCGTAAATGAATCTTATTCCTTGATTTTGAAGTCGTTCAAGTTCATTAACCAGTTTTACACTGGCATCAAGAAAGCATACATCTGCAAAGCCAATTAACGAGAGAAGAAGAGATTGAGCAACGGAGATTTTCGTTTTAAAAGGGAGGAAATTTTGAAGTCTCTTCAGGGAGTGAAATGCTTTTGATGCTTTTATCATGCTTTTAAATGAAATGACTTTTCTGCTTAATTCATTGACATGTGAGCTCCAAGACAGAGCACTGTCAAAAATTACACCTAGATGTTTTGCAATCTTGGTTAATGCAATATGGGACCGCCCATTAAAGTTAACAGAGACATAAACCTACCGTCAAGCTTACCGCAAGCCTGCGATTTATTTATATTAACAAGTAATCCGTGTGCATCTGCCCACAATTTTATATTCATTAGGTCCTCATTTACATTTTTTAATAAAGGCAACGTATCATGTTCGCTTGTTTTTATTATATTTAATGCTTGTAACTTTCAAATTTTAAGACCGTCGCGTCGTCACCTTAACCCTTAAATGCATGAGATTAAATTTTTGTATGAAATTGAAAACAGTGACAGAAAAAAAAATATGAAAAAAGTAACTAAAAAAGTTTCTTTTGCTTGAAAGGGTTTTTTACAAATAAAAACAAGAAAAAGAAAACAAATTTAAAAAGGTACAATTTTTTTAAAGTTATTTTTTGTTCGGTTTTTCTAAAGTTGAACTATTTTGACTTTTATATAAACATATTATACAAGCAGAGTATTTATTAGTTTTTTTTCCAAAAGCTCTATAAAAAATTTCTCGCCAAAATGCGAGGAAGAAAAATAAGTGAATGAATTTTAAATAAAAAAAAATTAAAAGCCCAACGTATTTTTAGTTCATAAAATCATATAATTATAATTTTTAACATATAATTTTGTAAATAAATAAAAGAAACCTTTTTGCTATTTTCGACCCAAGATGCATTGAAGAGTTGAAGGAATTTAATGGATAAAGCAGACCATAATTCGATTAATCAAGGCTCTCGATAATCAAAATGCCTGAAACATGATTGCCATACTGTGTAATATGTGTGATCCATCAGTCTGGTCTCGACCGATCAGCCTGTGATACTGGGACACTGGATTAATTAAACCTCGATAAGCTGGTATTTTGTAATAAGATAAAACTGTCTGGGATGACACGGTTTGTTAAAGTTGATGAATTTTCGAGATTGATTTAACTAACGTTCTTTGTTGTATCGCAACATGTTCTTAGGGTCCCATTATTTATTTTGTAAAAGAATAGATATTATAATTAAATAAATTAAATTGCCGCCGCCCGTAGGCAATGCCAAAGAATTCTTATAAAAATTAATTAATATTATTATTAATAATTTAATTTATTTATTATTATTTATTTATTATCATCAAGGAAAACACAATCACAAATAGCATCGCGTCTGGTGGATGCCTCAGGGGACCCTAGGGCTGGAGCTTACCTCGGACAACGCATTAGTCTTGCTATCCAACGAGGTAATGCTGCCAGTGTCTTGGGCACCCTGCCCAGTGATAGCGATGACTTTAACAAAATATTTTATTTAGTGTAAATTTATTTTTATTTAGTTTAGTTTGTAATATATCTATTTTTAATAATATTTATTTGTAATAATAATAATTGTCATCTTGTATATTCAATTGAAGGCGGCACAATACAGAGGATGTATTATTTGAATAATTATAATATTATTAATTGTTCTTAATAAATAGATAAATACTTTCATAATTTACTTTGATAATAATTTGGAAATCATCTTGGAGGAAAATTCTTTGCTACTAGAATTGTTAGAACGCTATATTTTTATAAAAGCTTCTAAGACGACGACGTAGGTAGTAAAAAATTAGGTTTTGAAACAATTACATTACCAAACTATTAAAGATAGGGTCCTGAAAAAAAAAACATGTTATAAAGAAGGCCTTTTCTAAATCAACAAGAAAGTCCAAAACGTGATGGAGAAAACTTCGCTAACTGGAGGCTGTTTTTAGTTGAAAACAGTAGCCCGTACAAACCAATAAAGTAAAAATAACATGACTGTTTTAAACCATTACGTAAAATAAAGGAAAGCCAAAACAAAAAAAAGCGAATAAATTTTTGTATACACGTAAAACTTTGAATCAAATTAGGGTTAGAAGAAGTAATATAGGACATATTCTTTTTATTTTTTATTTGAGCTTTTTATAGATCCTTTCAAAGTAATTCCATTAATATGGAATTTGAAAAAGTGGAGTTTCAGCTCATCCTGTACAGTTGTAAAAACAAATCTATTCAATGTTGCTAATAACCTAAACTATTGTATACATTTTGATGAACCAGGTTTCAAACGATTCATGACAATCTTATGAGTGTCATGCGCTACATACAGCTGTAAATAAATAGAAAAAAATATTAATTGAATGTTGCTAATGACATAAACTACTCTATGAAATTTACATGATCGAGGTCTCAAACGAATTATGATAATTCTAAGTTATGGGTCTACAGTCTATAAAAAAAAAAGCCATATAATGGAAAAAGTGTCCATCGAATGCTGCTTAAAAATGCTCGGGGTTCGTACATAAAATACGTTAGGTAATTTAGGGGGGGGGGGGGGCAGCCGGGCGTTACACTCCTGATACGTTGGGATCAATAAATAATTTCGTTCGGGAACACAACTCGGCCTTCGGCTTCACTAGAGATACTTTACCTAGGGATCAAATAAGAGATCATTAAATAATTTCGTTCGGAAACGCAGCTCGGCTTTCAGCCTCACCAAAGACACTTTAGCGGAAGATAAATTAAGGGAACAAGACATAGTTTACTTCGGAAACGAAGCTTGGCCTTCGGCCTCGTCAAAGACACTTTAGCAGGGGATCAATTCAGGGAAAAAGACAGTTTGTTTCAGAAAAGTGTCTTGGCCTTCAGCCACGCCAAAGACACTTAAGGCTCCAGTCCCCTAAAAATCAGTATTCTTGCAGAATTATCAGAAAAGAAAGATTTTATTTTAGTTAGTAAGAAAGCAATAAATAAAATACATTTTACGTTAATTTATAGTGTGGAATTTGAAGATTTCAAAACTTATTTTTTCCTTTACTTTAATGCTACTTTTAATAGGTTTTTTAGGCTTTAAACATACCTTTATTTATGTTATACGCGTTGAGAGTCTCATTCATGCACGCGTCACGTAAAAATTATGACAAAAACAAGAAATTTATTCAGGTAACATTTATTCCCATATCTTCAACAATAATCTTACCTGGTTACTTTTTTGGATAATACTTTAGTTTTCTTATTTCGAGTGCTTTAACTAGTTGTGATTTTATGAATTCAACCACTGATAAAATATTTTTTTTCTAGTAGAAAACTATCGTTTAGCGTAGTCAAATTTAAAACACGTAGAATAGAACTATTAATTAGTGAAATAACAAAAAACGGTATTTAAAAAATTATTTTAAGAACATTTTATCAAATCGAAACTTATCGAGAGTTTAAAACACAAAACGCGTCGATATTTCCCTCAGTTTCGCTGGGACATCGCAGCGTTCAGACGTGTGTTGTGTAGCTCGACGTCATTTTACCTCTCGCTCGCACGGTTGCTCCCTTTCCCTCGTGTAGATTCTTATGGAGAAGCGAACTGTATCATTAAAGTTGCTCTACTTGAATATTGCACTTATCATTTAATAAGTAAACAACTATGGATAAAATATTTTTTGAATATTTTAAGAAATCCCTGTTTCGATAAAATAAAGTCTAATCTACGTCCGTCCGTATTTCACAGCATCATAACTTTAGCACTATCAAGATAAAGACATGTAGTTTGGCACAAAAATAGCATTAATTTGCCTACATATTACATTGTAAAAAAAATATGAAAAATTTGAAATTGTTTAAAATATTTTCAAAACAAAAGTGAGAAAAATAAAAAATATCCTAAAAATACAATATGGGTATCAAACTGTAGACACTAAAAAGGTGATTGTAAAAATATATACTTTTACTATATTTACTGGCACTGGTTTTGTGAAATCTTCAAAAAAACTACAATAACGTGTATGTCCGAAACTGGTAGACCGAAAAATATGAAAAAAATGTCCATTATAGATCATAACTGACCAATAACCGGGAAAACTAAAGTGATTTAAAAATATAAAAAAAGTAAAATAAATAAAAAAAAAACATTTATAAAAATACAATATGGGTATCACATTGTAGGTATTAAAAAGCTTATTGTAATAATATATAGTTTGGCTATATTTAATTCCATCTATTTCGAGAAATCCTTGAAAATCTATAAAAAAATGTATGTCCCCCCTCTTATCTCCAAAACTGGTGCACCGAAAAATATGAAAAAAATCATGGTAATATGCGTTTACGTAAAAATTACAGAAAAAATAAAGCGGTTGAGAAATTCACGAAAAAAAATTATAAATTTTATCATCCACAATACGGAACCCTAGGTTCTGACTAGAGTCTGACTCGCACTTGGCCAGTTTTTTTTCAAGATATTTGCGGTAGGCCGTTTTTTTGGGCGGTTTTAATTTAGTTTTCGGAGCTTTTATTAAATTAATTTTAGCTTAATTTTTACCATAAGTATCCGGTTATCCGGATAATACATTATCCGTTATCCGGATAGTAAAAATCTGCGAATAATTGCATGCCCTAATTTGCTTAGATTAAGTTATGTTAATGTGTGTTAATTCGAAAACCCGTAAAGCCGTATTTTAGAAGTTGTGGTCTATAAAACCCACGGGGATGGCGTGACACAAATTTTATACCAGCACCGCTGTCGCCACTTTTTGGAATAACTAAAGCCGAAGCTACATCCTTTTTATTACTTTACTTACTTTTATTTAAAATATATTAAAAAGCTATCGAAGTCACTAAAACCGACAGTCGAGATAACAACGTGCTAGACAATAATGCATCAAAACAAAAGAACGTACGCAGCTGCGGTTCTTATCATTAAAACATCACATATCTAAAACTAAATTTTTTACCTTTTTTATTGCACCTTAGTCATAATCATGGACACACAAACCGACAGACACTTAATTACCGTAAGGGTTTCTATTTTTGATATTATATTACTTAAAGAACTGATTGTAATATGTGTGTGAGTATTAGGAATACATAATTTTGAATGTTTTCATTGTTACGATTTGATTATTAATTTTCTACATTTCCAAATTTTATAAAGGTATTTTTTATGTCAGGCATTAGTTAAATGAAAATCTTGATGAATAAAGAAATTTTCGGGCACAACTACACGCTTTTTAGGGCATGCAGGTTTCCTTAGAGCGATAGGGCTCATCACGTTGAGACGTAATAATCGTCAGAGAAACGCGGGTGTACTTATAGGTACACGTATGGATGGACTTATGACTTGCATCTCACAGTTCACACTCGGAACACCTCTTGACACCCCTTCGGTAAAAATTTGCAAATAATTGCATGACCTATAAAATGTATTGTGTCTAAATACTAATCACTTTTACTGCTACCAATAAGCCATCTATTCCAGATAGATTTACTTTTGTTTATTTTGCTTTTGCAAATTCATTTTGTTTGTTCCGATAAACAAACCAAACTTTGTAAATTACCGTTACTTGAATAATTAAAAATCTTCACATGTCAAATTTTAAGTAATCGTACACTCATTTAACGAAGTAGAGCAACATTCAGGTGCGGTCTCTAACATCTTAATGCAGCGGGGGGAGCGCCACTTCTAGAGCCTCAGGTAAGATGAAAGCGAAATGTTGCAAAGAGAGTCTGGGGCCTTAAGCAAAGCATCAATTCAGAAAACAAGAAATAGTTTTGTTCGATAGCGCGGCTCAGCCTAAGACCTCACCAAAAATACTTTACTATGGGAGTGAATTCAGTTATAAAAATAATTTCGTTTTGAAACGCAGCTTGGTCTCCGGCCTCGCCAAAGATACTTAAGGAGAGGATGAATTCAATCAAAAAGAAAAGTTTCGTTCGGGAACGCGGTTCAGCCTTCGGCTTCGCAAAAGATAAATATGACAGTTCAAAGAAAGGGATGGATTTGTGCAAGATGTTTCTCTTTTACTAGCACAGCGCCATCCCTTTCCTTGAATTGTCATAATTCCACTGAATTAAACCTTAGACATGAAATCGGTTATAAAATAAAAATAAAATAAATAACAAACTAAAAACACGACTGTCGTTACAAAAAGGTACCATGCCAACTACGTATACCGTACCTACTGCATATACGTTTTGTAATGTATTTTTGGTTGGTATAATTTTTACTGCAGTCGAGGGACAGTTTTGTTTAGAGTAAATACTTTTAATATTATCTTTCGTTGTGCAATGGACCCAATAGCTCATTTTAGGGTCAGTCGCCACTTACCAATTTTTTATGGATTAGAATAGACCCTATAATTATTATTAAAAATTCTTTATTGTACAAATAAAAACATGTACATAGGCGAGCCTGATGCTAATGAGATAGTATAATTATCTCAAAGTCTATTCTAATCCATAAAAAATTGGATTTTTATCTGTTGCATGTAGGTTGTTGATTTCGTTAAGAGCGGTTTCACAGCTGGATTGTGAAAAACTAGCCTTTTTCTAATTAATCGAAACAGAAAAATTCAATTCAAAATTCACTCAATAATTATTCAACACAACCTTATTAGGTACCTATGTATTGTGTATGTTGCCATTATTTAAAGTTTCCATTGGTTTCTGTAAATTAGAATTTCAATTTTTTTTAATTTAAAACATTTTGAAATTCTAATGTACAGATTACACAGACCACTATATAATTACAAAATGAAAACTTTGCGGTGGAAACATACACAATACATAGGTAATAAGGTTTTGTCGAATAACTATTGAGTGAATTTTGAATTTAAGTATTCTGTTTCGAATAATTAGAAAAAGGCGGGTTTTTTACAATCCAGCTGCGAAACCGCTCTTATACCAAACAACTAAACGCTTTAGAAAACAGCCGTTTCATATGATGACGGCTGATCAACGTTCAGACAGATTTTAATATAACAATCTTAGACGAACAATCTTTACAAGCAAAATCAATAAAATCTTACGACAAATTTAATGTTACCAAGATTTTATGGATTGGAAAACGCTTAAAAAGCCACATCATTTCCTGAACATGTAATACATTCAAGGCTTATCGGATAAACTTGAGTGTTCATCCTTATGGATTTATACTTAGGATATAATTTTGTTGTTGCTTTGTTTTACACAAAATAAACTTTTAACAAAAAAATAGCAACCGACTTCAATAGTAACAGTAGTCATTCACTAAAAAGTTAATAATAATTCTATAAAGACCCATGGTACCGAAGCAACACTTTTGCCGACTTCTTTCTTCCTGAAACGTTATGTTATCTAGAAGTCGGCGTTCTTATATTGGTTTTTATGTTGCTATATCGTAGGAAATACGCCGACTTCTAGATAACATAATGTTTCGGGAAGAAAGAAGTCGGCAAAAGTGTTGCTTCGGTACCATCGGTCTTTATAGAATTATTATTAACTTTTTAGTGAATGACTGCTGTTACTATTGAAGTCGGTTGCTATTTTTTTGTTAAAAGTTTATTTTATTTCACATTTTTTAGTGTTGCTGGGTTAAATTGTGAAATATGGGTAGTTCTTGCAAACGTGGTTTTAATATGAAACGAAGTTCAAGTGAGTATAAGTAGCTATGTTTGAGTAGCTTCCTGCTATCAATCTCGAGTTATGTGCTGTCATTCGTTAAAGAGTTCTACGGTGATGAAGCCAAGATCGAAGGTCAGGTGGGTACACTGGCAATTTTCAAGCAATGCCCTGCAATGAGCACCATAACACAAACTGATTGCCGCAATCCAAAGTTATGTGCTGTCATCCGTTGAGGAGTTCTATGGTGATGAAGCCAGGATCGAAGGTCAGATGGGTATTCTGGTAATCTCCAAGTAATACCCTTGAATTAGCACCCTAACGCAGTGATTGCCGCAATCTCGAGTTATGTGCTCTGATCCGTTGAGGAGTTCTATGGTGAATATGGTGATGAAGCCAAAATCGAAGGTCAGGTGGAAGAATGATGATTTTCAAGTAATACCTTGTAATCAGCACCTAGGTACAAAGCGATTACCTCAATTTCGAGAGGTATGCTGTCATTTTCTGAGGAGTTTCACTGCCTATCTCTGAAGACCTTCATCAGATCATGACCAAACCCAAAATGTGACCTACCTGGAAGTACACTCTTTCAAACAAAAATAGAATTGTTCAAATCGGTTCAGAAATGACGGAGTTATGGAGTAACAACGCCAAAAAAAAAAAAACATACAGTTGAATTGAGAACCGCCTCCTTTTTGAAGTCGGTTAAAAATATAAGTTCAATCGGCAGTTTTCGTTTGTACAAAAGAACGCGGGCCAGTTTCCGACAGTAGCCGAACGTGTAGACACCATAACAGAGTATCTATTGCACGAGTTAAGATAAAGTAGTGTGTGAAAATGCACATACTCGTACCTAGGTAAATGATACGATGCAAAGTACTTGCAGCTATTTGACTCTGATGTAGTTGAACCGATAGCAAAGAAATGTGTATAGCTTACAAAGTAATCGAATTTCGTAACAAACAGATAAATTGTAGTAATAATTGTAGTAGATAATGGGCTCATCTCCTACATGAAGATTTTTATGAAAATCAATTGCGTTTATAAAGTTAAAAACAGTAGTAAGATTATTTTTTCTAGACATCCCAAAAAATTACGAAGCTATTCGCGATTTAAAGTGACCTTAAGGGCATGTATTGTGACGTCGTCGTCAGATACGAGTTCATACTAAAAGTTCAGTAACAATAGGAATTTTTCGAAAAATCAAAAAGTGTTGTGTTTTACAATAGCTAATTAATCAGTTACAATAAAAATATACTGATATTTCACTACAGGAGATGAGATCATTGTATCTACTTGTTTGAAGGTCGATAAAAGGTCAAATATTCGGGAAGATTATTTATTTTACCGAGTGTCTAAGAAAATATTATATTTATGTCGCCAGATCGCAATACCGATACATCAATATACATGAAGGTGAATAACGTGATGATGATAAGTCATAATAAGCTTTGGAAAGTATTTTTTCTGTCTCTTGTGCTTGTTTTTCGTACTTTATTTACCAACGTTTTTATTATGAGTATGTATAGTGAAACAAGATTTATTTCTCTAAGGCTAACCGCATTCACGAAATACAACGACGAGTTCGGTCACGAGATCCCGCCCCTACCACCCTCCAAGCCCTACAAGATGCCGTTATTGCGGAATGGGATCGTATTCCTCAACAAATTCAGGAAATTGTTCAGGTCCATGAGAGATCGCATGAAGGCTGTCATCAGGGCAAGAGGTGAAACTATGTTCTAGAGTACTTTTATGCATAGTTTTGTATTTTTTCTCTGTTTAATTATTCTAAAGATGATTTTTTTATCACTATCAACTTGTATATTTTTCTGCCCTGGTAGAGAAAAACGCAATTAATTTTATTATTTCAAAAGTCTATTTCATTACCTTTCAATAAAATTGGTACCTGTAATTCCCCCATAATTGGTTTCAAAGAGTAATAGGAAATATCAAATAGGAATTTTTCATACGGTGCGATTTTTTGACGCCGTATAATGTATTGCTAATCAAATAATAAAACATCTGTCCACAATATTGTCTGAAAACTTCCAATAATATTGTCAAAATTTGAATATCGTAAAATTAGTATATACTAAATGAAACATTTTGTGTATTTTATCATAATACTTCTTTCTTGAAAATGTTCAAATTCCATGCAAGTAGATATCCTGAAAAAGTTTTATGAATAGCTACAAAGTGGAACCTACTTTAGTCTACCTAGGTTTAGTAGTTTTTTCTTTCCTAGAACAAGTCACCCATATTATAGGACAGTTGTAGGGTATCTCTAAAGTTTCGTAAATTTTTGAATAATGCAATTATAACAAAAAGATGGAGCAATTATACTGACTCTGAATATGTTCTAATATAAAATATCACAAGTGCGGTTATAAAGAAAACAAATGCTCTAAACTTTTTGTTTCATATCCACCCGAAGTATACCACACTGCTTGGTCAGAAATGCGGGCGAGTCGCGTAGCACGATGCTTTCGCTTCGAACGATGATCTAAAAAGAGCGTGCCATTTTTTTTTTACCTTTGTTTTGTTATGTTTTTGGTCTTTTGACCTTTAAAGCTTTGCCCTGGAGAGGCGGAACAGACAGTCCCTGCCTCAAATTAGATTGTTGGTGCACTTTTAGGGACCACAGGGGAGAGACTCCAGCCTAAGGGGGCTGTGATGACTGAGGCACACTTAAAAGTGTGTCACTGAGCCTTGGTTGTGTATTGTGCCGGCGTGGAGTGTGAGGCATCGTATGTTGAATGTTTGTGGCTTGTGCGGTGTCTGGTGAAGTGAGTCTATTTTGCCGCCTTCGCCTACGTATGCGTAGGTGGTGTATCCATAATGGAGTGATGGGAATTGACGTCACTCGTTGCTTTTAAAGGCAGGCGGTACCGCAGCTAGGGATATCTTGTAAAACCATCAACACTAGCAAAATAGCAAGCGTTTAGAAACTGACGATGCCTATTGTAAACGCCGGAATTTTACTATTTCTCTGCGTCAAATACATAACTAAATTTCGTGACATTATTACACGAATTGATAACATCCTTTTCTGAAGTCACATAAAAAGACACTTCACCTTCAACACCAGAAGTCTTTGAAGAATATTAAATATCTTGTAGACACATGTATTGTATATATGTATCCTTAGTCCCTACATAATACTATTGCATTATTTTATTCACTAGCATTTATCCCCTCTATACCAATGCAATATCGTTCCGCTATGGAAGTGCTTGCAAATAATACAACAGCAGAAATTGGTGCTTATAGCCACTTTTGAACCCCACTGCAAAATGCAGGAACGAAAAATTGTGTAACGGTTCTTTCAAACGAGCTTTGAGAGGGCATATTTCACTCGTAAACCTGCGCAGAGGTATTTCTTAGGTAAGAGGGTCTGACTGGCCACAAAGGTACATTTTCTTAGTAAAGCATCAGCGAAGGAGCCAATAGCCACAAAACGTGGCAAGAATAACAAGATTGTAGATATTTTCGACTACATATCGAGGGCAGCAAGCTGAAAGGGCGTATCTACAAAAATATATAAATATCAGCTATTTATAGAAAAATATTTTTCTTTAATTATAAAAACGCCTTTTCACGCCGTAGATTTAGGCGTAATAGCACCTATAACCAGTGGAGCAACCGTTACTTTTTCAGTACATCATAGAGCTAATAAATATGTAGATTGGCCCAAAAAAGTCGGAATTTTCGGAATTCAGAAAATCTGTAGATACGCCTTTTCAGTTTGATACCCTCGATATGTATATGTTGTAGGTATATAATAATAGATCTTTACATATGAAATTGCCGAAATTTTCTTACAGATTCATGAGTTCATAATTCCTGTAATTCAATAGCTGTTTCAATTATTTGTTTTTTTTTTAAATTTAGTTGTTATTTTCAGTTTGATTGTAAAAATTTAATCTTCAAAAACCGTTCGATTTAAATGCCATCCATTTCCATGATAAGATTCGTAATATTTTTTTACGGCTGACACTTTTCAAAAATTAAATTAATGTTCTTGTTAGCTTTGATATAAGATTGAAGATTATATTTGTTTTATTTCCTCACACTATGCATTAAAAAACGTAGTATGATACACGGGCGTAAGAGCAATACATTTATTTATTTTTATTTTTTATTTTATTTAGTTTTATTAGGGACATCAACAGCAATACATAAAACTTAATACAACATTAACAAAAAATACAAGAAATAAAGCCAATAACAGATATCCACAATAGTACATTAACGAAAGTACATAGAACTATTTAACTAGACACTAAATATATAATTGAAAAAGACAGACAAATTAGCTAATAATTAGCACTGTTATTATTTTTATATGAATACTAAAATAAGTGCATAAAAGTGTGCGTGTGTGAAAGGTGTGTAATGAAATGAATGTAAGTGAAAGTACTTATGAATGTAATTGAGTAAAGTGTACTAGAGCAACTAAGAATCAGGAAAATTCATTACTCGGTATCATCCTCGTAATTTATTCCTTTTCGTCCTTGTAGCATAAACTACTATTATGTAAATTTGTAAGATAAAAATGTTTCTGTTTTCCCAAGGTAGACTGAAAGAATTTTCTTGTAGAAATAAGTCCTACCTTGCCTTCTGTCTGTTCTTTGTATCTATCTTATCTCTTATTTTTGTGCAATAAGGTGTTTATTAATTATGTAAATTAAACAATTAATTAATTGGTATGAAAACATGGTACCCAGGTAAAATCGCTAATGCAAAATTCCATCCCACTAATATTATAAATGCGAAAGTTTGGATGGATAGATGTATGGATGGGTGTTTTTACTCTTTTACTCTGTAATTACTGACCGATTGGGCTGAAACTTTGCACAAATGTAGTTTTAGACCTGGAATAGCACATATACTACTTTTTATCCCACAAACCAGTTCCCGTGGGATGGCAATGGGGTGTCAAGTTCCTATAGAAAAGTGATGTACCCTGTTACTCATTTACGCTATACCTACTACTGAACCGATCGATTTGGCTAAAATTTTACACAAATGTAGTTCTAGACTTTGGAAGAGGAGATAAGCCACGTTTTATCTCATAAAAACTTTAGCGAGGACAAAAACTAGACTAAAATAAAAAAAAACGGCCAAGTGCGAGTCGGACTCGCGCACAACGGATTCCGTACCATTATCTATAAAAACGGCAAAAAAACATGTCTGTTGTATGGGAGCCCCCTTAAATATTTATTTTATTCTGTTTTTTTGTTTTTTGTTGTTATAGCGGCAACAGAAATACATCATCTGTGAAAATTTCAACTGTCTAACTATCACGGTTCATGAGATACAGCCTGGTGACAGGCGGACAGACAGACAGATGGTCCCTAAAAACCTACTTCTCATCCAAAACCAAATATAATTTGCAGCTACCTACCTATTACAATTACCTTAAGTTTTAAAAGAAATTACACCGATATCAACCTTATAATTAAACCGGTCAAGCGCAAGTAGGACTCGGGCACTGAGGGTTCCGTATATACATAGTGGAATAAGTTTTGAACTACCAACTTACTTGACACTTACGATCTATTCAACTCTATGTATCTGAAGGGTGTAATTAAGTTGGTCTATAATAACTTCTTAAGGGGAACGAAAATACAAACAGAAATAAAATGTCAGCTTTCGGATGATTTTGTTGCAATAATTAGGTTACGTATAGCCATAAAAAAAATACATGTTTTTGGTTGAACTTTAAGGTATTCATTTTCCACAAACCACGTTAATCGATTCATATTTGTACTGTCAATGAATTTTTTTGTAACCCTCTGTTGCACACTTCTTATCGATTTTGTTTCAGGTATCGCTTTCGCGATTTTGTTGGTTTTTTTTTAATAAAATTAGTGTTAATGATATCTATTCATTTTCCAAATACCACGTTATTCGGGTCAAAAAAAGCACCCCCTTTTTCCAAAAATACGTAAATCCACTGATGCAGTCAGCGGCAGCAAGATATTGTCAGTCTACGCCTAGCGTTGGCGCCCGTAAGACGTGGAACCTGTGCCCTTTTTTGCAAGCTATAAATATCTCCCAAAACTACTTCAAAACACATTGAAATTAATTTTATAAAGTAATATTTCGAGGAGCATCATATTCCTGCCGTTAAAAACTCAACAAAATATGCGAATGAGTGATTTAGCTACATCGTGCCGTAGTCATAACAACAAAACTGAATGAATTTGGATTGAATTCATACTTTTATGCGGGAAAATAATATATGTTACTCTAAAAGAATAATTTTGTGATCGTTATTGAAACCCAAATTAATTTACTTATACTTACTGAGATCTGTAACAAAGGTCAATGACCTTTTCGTGAAATTACCCTCTAGTATTGGCTCACCATTTCAGGTCCAATAAGTGAAGTTTTTTGCAAATTATATAGGTACACTTACTTGGGATAAATCACCAAGCATTTAAAATATAGAAATTTATTTTGAAATATTTACAGTGCATGGCAAAATTATTAGATCGTAGATAATCCTGTTGGTACATGTTCAGGTTCTGTTACGCAAAATGAAAACAATGAAACTCTTTTAGGATTAATTTGTTATCCCTATGTTTGTCTGTCTGTCCGTTTGTCTAGACATTTTTTTCTGGGTAAAATTAATAAATACCAATATTAACGGCCCTCTATAGAGCTGTAAAAACATACTTTTGACGTTTTTATTTATATTACGTTTTAGGTTTTTACGAGTTTTTTTTACGTTTTTCATACAAATTTTCTCACTATGAAAATGTAGGGATGAACACTTGAGATAATATTTTGCATTTAAAAGTCAACACAGAAAGGAATTGTTGAACAAATAATGTAAAAAAATATGAAAACCATGTTGTTCTATTCTAAAGGGATTAATTATCTACTGTTCAATGTGGCGATAGCTTTGTTTATTTTTTTCCTTGAATTATTTTTTACTAAGATAACAAATAGTTTAATACAAGGTTTTCCTTAAGAGGTCCATTTACCCCTGTATTTTTCTTAAAATTCATACAATAGGTATAAACCGAATGTGAAGTCTACAGCTTATTTTCTTCATATCTTTTTTCATGAGTATATTCTAGTGACATCTAACTACGTCTCTATACACCCCAAAAAGCAAAATTTGATAAAACACCATCATAATAGCTGTCAGGATATCGTCAATATTGCCTCGTTTTTACGCAAAGTTTAACAAGTTTGTATATTTTTATCTATACTGGAAATAAAAAAGAGAGAAATACAGGCGTCGTTCATGTTAAGATGACTAAGTTTACACACTTTGCTAAGTATAAACAATTACCGTTTCATGGAAAACTGTTTTGACCTGAAACCATTTCACAAATTCAATTAACTTATTTTGAATATCTTGTCATCTTGCACTTCTTGATGAGAAATACAAATTCAATAAGTAAAAATACAACTTTTAGTTAAGAAAACTTATAGTTAAAAGTCTGCTGTATGCATTAACATATTTTTAATTATATTAAAATAGTAATAAAATAATTGGCTTATCCGTCGTCGTGATACCAGCCGTAAATTTCTTAAATAATCTGATATCACGCTTATGGAAAACCCAATTATTTTGAAGATACCATAATATCATTAAAATATGTTTATGCAATTATGCATATAGCAAACTTTTAACAATAAATTGTCTTAGCTAAAAGTTGTACTTTACCGTTATAATTATTTCTTAATATTTTGTTACAAATTCGGAGAAATAGCCCTTAAGGAAAACCTTGTATGAAAATATTTGTTATCTTTGTAACAAAGACAAAAATAATAATAAACAAAGCTATCGCCACATTGAACAAACAGTAAATTATTAATCCCTTTAGAATAGAAAGATATGGTTTTATATTTTTTACATTATTTGTTCTACAGTTCCTTTCTGTGCTTTCTTTCAAATGCAAAATATTATATATATATACAAAATAATAAGTGTTGATCTCTATATTTTCATAAGGAGAAAATTTGTATGAAAAGTTAAACAAAAGGCCATAAAAACGTTATAATATGTATATTTTACAGGGCTGTAAATATTAGCATTTATTGATTTTACCCAGAAAAATTGCCTAGACAAACGGAAAAACAGACAAACATAGGGACAACAAATTAATCCTAAAAGAGTTTTGTTTTTTCATTTTCTGTAAAGGGACCTGAACATTTCAAACTATGATACAAATAAATTTCTATATTTTAAACACTTGGCGATTTATCCCAAGGATACACAGGTGTCCCAAAAGTCAACGCTTTCCCTTGGAAGGCTGGTAGGCCAGCTCATGACTGACCAGAATATCAAATTATGACCTCAGCAAAAAGTAGATAGTCTTCGAGTTGATAGTACTTTTATAAATTCGAATAGATTTTTGACAGTCAAAGCTAACCAGTTCTAAATTCTAAGAATAAAATTTTTGTTGCGCAACTCTGAATGGTCATGCTATTGATAAAGTCAAAAATAAACCTTGAAATGCTGTTACATCAGGAAGAAAAATAAAAACCCAATTTATGAGCAATTTTTTGTAATTAGGTTAGTTCGATACCACACCCTGAAAAAAAATTTCGTATGTTAGTTTTGCAAATTGTCTTAAATAACGGCTCATCAAATATTGTTTTTCAAATGATCTGGCAATTTCTGTGTATTACTTTTGAAAAAAAAGTTATTGCTATTTTACTACCAAAGGAGCTGCGTATTTTTTTAAATAATTAGAATTTAGAATGAAAGAGTGGCGGGCAGTAAAAATATTTGACGTTCATTAGAAATGCTATTTAGAGTGTTAGAGTGAGATAAATAGTGACGCTATTTAAAATGAGTTGGAATGAGATAGTAACGCAGTTAAACGTGGTTGAATGAGAGAGGCATAATTGATATAGGCTACAGTGAGATAGATAGTGACGTGGTGCATTCCTTCTGAGAGTACTTGTTAGTTTCCACTTTTTGTAATAACAACTTTAGTAAAAATTTTTTGTAAAGAAATTTTTGGTCCAGTTTATTTTCCCGCAAGTGTAAAACCAGCTCAACGGGCGAAAAATATTTAAAGAATGGGTAATGGTGACAATTAACCGTCACGATATTATTATGTATCTCTAAAGGAGTGTCTGAAATGTTCCGAGGGTCAACTGATAAATCAAACACTCAAAAAACCACTTTTAGCCGACCATAATAAATTTACGTCCCGACGTGATAGCAAGTAGGATCAATGCCGTGTGACGATGATCGAAATACACTAATAAATTAGATAAAATAAAATACGTATTACTTTTGACCCTGCCTCGTCCACTCTATTCGTATTTTTGCTATGGTGACGCGAGCTTAGAGACCGGGACGAATTTCCCCCCGCGCGCTATCGTAAAATAGAATTAGCCACGCCCGGAACTGGTTTTTGTTTTGGCTATGTCATACTCTTAAGTGCGGTATCGCAGCCGGATTGTAAAAACCCGCCTTTTCCTAATTAATCGAAACAGAACATTTACATTCAAAATTCACTCAATAACTATTCAGCAAAACCTTATTACCCGTGTATTGTCATAGACTAAGTTAGTACTTAGTCTGTACCTATGGTATTGTGTATATTGCCATCGCAAAGTTTCAATTGGATTCTGTAAATTAGAATTTAAAGATATTTCAAATTCAAATTTTCTGAAATTCTAATTTGCAGAAAAAAAAAAATTATAATCAAAATTTTTCAAATTCTAATTTGCAGAAGCGAATGGAAACTTTGGGATGGCAACGTACACAATATATTATTTAGAAAAAGGCGGGTTTTTCACAATCCGGCTGCGAAACCGCTCTTAAGCAATTAAATATAGATCATTTTCAGATTTTTCCCTACACGTGGGTTTTATATGACCTACCTGCGTACGAAATTTCAAATTCTAAATTATTATTATATTACGTGCGGCTTGAACACTCACGTGTGATTGTTGTTGACTATATTTCAACCGTTTCACCGATACAATATTATCAAGCCGAGTATCGTTCTATCGTTTTATCGTTTATATCGTTACATCGTTTTTTTCCCATGTGTTATAGACATACCTGTAAAAGATATTTCAAGTTTCTAATTCTGCTGGAAGTGCCCTATAAGTTTTCATGGTGAGCAAATTTGTATGAAATTGATTATGTAAAGGGTAATACCTTTCTTTTCGTTGAGATAGACGACTGATTTTTTTACAGCACCTCTAAAGATAGTATTAGTTTCAACCAGTCTTTACAGACGGACAACAAAGTGAACCTAAAAGGGTTCCGTTTTTTAATTTTGAGGTACGAAACCCTAAAAAGGATAAGTATCCCAATTTTCAACACTAAAGTAGGTTACCCTTTTGGATATTCGTTTTGTCCTAAAATTTGTCATTGCCTCTTAAGATAGGCGCCTTGAAGTTGTCAAGCGCGGACTTCTAATGTGTATTAAAATTATTTTAGGAGCCGAAAGAGTGGGCAAAAATGCTTTACATAGTTTTTCGGGGTTTGATAGTGTGTGTAGTACACACTGTATACCTACTATTACATAAGGTGAGGCATCGAGTATTTTCAACGGTCATTGTCACTCCAAGCGGAAAAACGCGCAGTGCGAGAGGGACCGATTCAGTACGAAAGAAGAAAAATTACTTCTTTATTTATATACAAAAAGAACTAGTTATCTAGCAAAATTTGCAATTACCAAAATACAGATATTGTTATCTTATTCGTCAAACTAGAATTATTTCCATCGAGTGGAAGTTTTTCAATGGCGTTTCCTTAGGTATATTACAAAAACGTAGAAATAGATAAATAGATAGATATAACATTTATTTCCCAAAAACACGATACATACATACAAAAAACAAAGTAGAACTTAAATAAAAGAAAACAAAAATTAAATAAAGTTAAAACACAAAAAGAAAGTAACTTAAATTTATCCTAGTGGTATGAGTGTCGCGGCAAAGAGAAAAAGGTTCCGACTCAGCATAATGCCGCAAACCGAAATCTGCGACGCTGTTATTCTGTCGTCACCTGCAGAGAGCCGCACGAATTCCATCGAGAGTGGACAATTATTGTTTATTTAATGTGTAAATGTGTATGTGTATAATGGTTGTGTAATTTGTATATGAGTAAGTATAAAAATTTTGGCTACATATATTAAATAAGAGAATATCCTGACTGACTGGTCTATCAATGCCCGGGCCAGCTGATTGAACCTAGGAACATAAAATTGGACTGTGTGTTTCATCTGCGACACGCAGACATCCCCAAGAGATACATTGAAAAAAAAAATGCGGTGTTCGTTTTATTAGAAATCAATATTTATTATTAAGTAGTCCTATAACATAGCTATGATATAAATTTAATAATTAAAAAAAGATAAAAATACGACTTCAAAATGGTTCAAAATAAGTGATTTGGCTGTAGGGTTACCATCTGTCTGGTGTCTGGATTTGTACGGATATGTCCGCACTTTCAGCTTTGTCCGCCTTTAAATTTGTCCGAAATTTTGAGTCAGAGGGAAATATTTAGATTAATGTCAAGATTTCGCATTTAATTTCTTAGAAATCTCTGTAATGCCTGTAGCTTTTTATCTCGTGTTTTTTGTCCCAGGTATCAGGTAAGTAAACATTTTAAAGATCGTAGAATATACTTTGAGTAATTTTTGGCAATGTTCAGAAAATTGAACCTAATGAATAACACAGCAGTTGTACTCGTTTCACAGTATTACTTATTTTACCCAACCGGTTTCGGTTTTACACCATTATCAGGGGTTTTAAGATTAACTTGATGTTATTTTACGTGCAATAAATGAGTAAATGAAATATACGGTGAAACGAGTACAGTGGAGACCGCGTCGAGTAAGACACATTGGACCTATCTTATATTCTTCTCTGTAGGGGCTAATGTCGTACTGCAAGTGTATAGCTTGATGTGGTCTCCACTGTACAAGTGCTGTACTATTCATCATGTTGCTATCCAAGTTTCACAAAGTGCCGACAATCGCAAGTGTTAATCAATCATATACAGGAAACTAGTGTTTTGCGTGATGCGCGGGCTGCAGGCAGCCCGCGTGAGTTGTAATTGTTCTTGGTTGGACTTGTATACGTTGTTGGTTGTTGTTGCATTTAGTTGTTGTTGTAACTTTTTCGTTAACGTGACGTATCGAGTTAAAAACACGTTTGAAATTGAGTTGAAACAAATTATCAGACGACATTCAAGTAATGGGCAGAAGTCAATTGTATCACGAAATGTCATCGGTCATGATCGGGTGGGAAAAAAAGTCATCGGTCATGATCAGTTTTCAAAATTGTCATCGTCATAACCGTAATAGCGCGTTGAAATACGTGTGGTAACTTTGATTCAATTGAAATGGATTAATATTTTGCTATTGTGTACTCTGACAGTTGTCAAAAGTCCAAAATGTTAACGTTCGAAATGTGCTTGAACCAACGTTCAACGGAGTCGAATCCCGCTAAGCCCAATCTCAAACGTTTGCGAGATAGATCCAAAAGAAACTGTCTTGTAATGCCCTCGGGGTTAAGTGAACTCGGCCTCATGATCTCACATACTCGGCCTTCGGCCTCGTATGTTCGTTCATCGGCCTCGCTTATACTCGGTTCGGCCTTCGGCCTCACAGGCTCGGCCTCCGGCCTCGCTGCTTGGTACTGTTTGGCCTCCGGACGATTCCTCCGGAATCGTCCTCCGGGGTCGGCCTTCGGCCTCCCTAGAACGACATCAGGTATGACTCAGGTGGCCGCGGTGTCGTGCTCGGCCGAAAAACGAGCATGGGAGGACGGAGAACGCGCCAGCGAGGCCGAAGGCCTCGCTGGCGCGTTCTCCGTCCTCCCATGCTCGTTTTTCGGCCTCGTTAGAAAAACACTTGTTGGCTCGGCCTTCGGCCTCGCCAGGATCCGTTACGTGAAATGTTTCCTCTGACAGCTGTCAAGTGTCCAAACTGTCAACGTTCTAAATGTGCTTGAACCAATTCAACGTAGTCTAATCCCGCTAAGCCCAATCTCAAACGTTTAGGAGATATGTCCAAGTGAAACAGTATTGTAATGCCCCCGGGGTAATGTGAACTCGGCCTCATGAACTCAAATACTCGGCCTTTGGCCTCGTATGTTCGTTCATCGGCCTCGCTCATACTCGGTTCGGCCTTCGGCCTCACAGGCTCGGCCTCCGGCCTCGCCGCTTGGTACTGTTTGGCCTCCGGACGATTCCTACGAGGGAATCGTCCTCCGGGGTCGGCCTTCGGCCTCCCTAGAATGACATCAGATATGACTCTGGTAGCCGCGGTATCGTGCTCGGCCGAAAAACTCGCATGTTCGTTTTTCGGCCTCGCTAGAAAGACACTTGAAGGCTCGGCCTTCGGCCTCGCCATTAGATCCGACGAAATGTCCGCGCAATTTTTTTTCGAAAAAGTGTCAAAATTCCTGTCGGTTGTCAAAAAGTGTCAAATTTGACAGTGGATTCGTAATCAGCGACCCCATTCACTCCTGGATACCGAGTTTCAAGCGAATCGGAGCACTTTTTTGGACCTGTCAAAAAAATGTTAAAACCTGTCAAATGTCAATTTTTTTATGCGGTCGGGTAGCCCTCGACGAACCGATTACTAAAGTCGAAACCGCAACTCGCTAGGACTTACGATTCGGGAGATATGGCCGACCAAAGTTTTCGTAAAAAAATTTTTTTTTTTCGTTTTTTTTTAAATTTATTTTATTTTCAGAAAGATCTCGTCGAGCCCTTTTCTTAGAGTACCATGAACATGGGTCTAGCTCCAGCCGTTTGGGAGATACGGGCCGTTAAAGTTTTGACACCGGGGGGGGCTAGATCTCGGCGAGACCTTTTCTTAGACACCCATCAACATGGGTCTAACTCAAGCCGCCTCGGAGATACGGGCCGTTAAAGTTTTGACATTTGAAAAAAAAAAAAAAACTTTTTTGTCACCCTATGGTCCGACCCCTAGGGATGTACCACCTTCCGTTCCGAAGATATGGCCAAAACAAATTTTTTTTGTAACAAACTTTAAAAAAAAAAAAATCCCATCCCTAGTGACCGGGGACATCCCTAGGAACTGCGCCCGCTCGCGCTTCGCGCTCGCGGGCTTGTTCCGGCGAACTTTCTGTCAATAATGTCAAAAATGTCAATTTTTCCCATCCCTAGTGACCGGGGACATCCCTAGGAACTGCGCACGCTCGCGCTTCGCGCTCGCGAGCTTGTTCCGACGAACTTCGCCCGCTCGCGCTTCGCGCTCGCGGGCTCGTTCTGTCAATGATGTCAAAAATGTCAATTTTTCCCATCCCTAGTACCCAGGTAAATCACTACGAACTTCGCCCGCTCGCGCTTCGCGCTCGCGGGCTCGTTCGTGCTCGTTCGTAGGCTCGCCCTTCGGGCTCGCCTACTCACTCGCAAATTTTTTCAAATCTCCCATACAAAATCCCATACAACGACCCGCCTCACTAAAATGTCAAAAAACCATGTCAAATGTCAATAAATGTCAAATGTCTGATTTTTTCCCCACTCAGTATTAGACACCCAACATTCCATACATACATCACTACCACCCCAGAACACTCTTTCCAACTAAACTACCATGTCAGTGCGTCAGTGAGTCAGTTACCGTTTTGTAGCTTTATATATAGTCAACAACTAAAGTTGTAGGTATCGTATGTATGTGAAAAAAACATCCAAAAATATTTTTTTTC
Organism: Ypsolopha sequella; assembly: GCA_934047225.1. Taxonomy (NCBI): domain Eukaryota; kingdom Metazoa; phylum Arthropoda; class Insecta; order Lepidoptera; family Ypsolophidae; genus Ypsolopha; species Ypsolopha sequella. The sequence goes on from OW203992.1 coordinate 14,584,930, forward strand.
CCAGTGAACTACATTCATGTCATAGGACTATTACTACTACTAATAAATATAAGGTAGCAACGACAAATGTCACATTTTTTATATTTCGAGATAATTGAGTTTAAGGCGATATGTAAAAGTTTTAGCGTCCCTGTTACTCCATATGCGAAAAAACCTTCAGTGCGAGAGGGACGGATTCGTGGAAAAGTAGCAAAAAGTCGGTTTTTTACTAATATAAAATGTACTAAAGTTGCTATCAAAATTTCGTTTAACCAGGTCCTAGATAGCGTTAAAACCCATTTAATAAAATATAATTGCAGTCCATATGTCATTCTCAATCGTCAAACCAGGAGAATTGGTGTCGAAAACGACCTCATTTCAATAAATATTTCTATCGAGCTGAATTTCTCCAATCGCGTTTCTTTTTTAACAGATCCCTAGAAAAAGTTCCCAAAAATTATATACTGTTTTATCAAAATAATACATTATTTACTGAAGTAGATGCAAGTTCATAAACTGTCAATTTTTTTTCCGTAGCGCCTTAAAGTTACATCTTGTCATAGGAGTTGTATGGGATAGGAATATTTCGTTTCGAAATATCTTGACTGGTAGCGTTCTTTTGTATGATCTTTCAGAACCGAAAATGCTACCAAAGACAACAACAAAATAAAAATAAAAAATGTTGTACGTTCATCGTTATACCCTTGTGCTCTTCTATCGATCTCTAAAAAAGCGAACAACTGAATTTTTGGAAAACTTTATCTTTTCGTTTTTTGTAAAACCATGGCTACGGATCAAATTGATTGATAAGATCAATTGCACCGATTTTCATACTTTTAACACCATTTCCAGCTTGTTTTGCGTACCGCTAAGACTAAAAGCATGGAATTGATGGAATAGAATCTATCAGCAATAAATATGGGACCAAGTCGTTGCGTACATTAGTTAGACTAGACTTAGACCTTTTTGCTGACTCTTTGAGTAAACCCTACGATTAATGACTATCGAGTGACGTAACAGGAGTGCCGTGGGTAAAAATTTCAATTGAATCTATTTTGTCTATCGTACGGATCCGGAAACATGCATAAGGTTAAATTGTCTGAATATTGATTTGGCTACCGATGTCGGATATCCGAATAAATCGCTTCTAAATTTGCACTGTCTGAAGGTTTCTCACTCGATGATTGATTGCTCTGATTTGAATTATACTTAGCATAGTAAAGTACCTGTAATTATCATATATTATTTATTTCATTGTATTTATATACTTTTATATTATACACACATATATTTATGTATAATTTAACTCTTTATTTATGTACCCATATACAGAGTGTTTTAGATGAAGTTGCGGAAGCCGAAAACTGGCGATAGTACTCGTCCAAACGAACAACCTTTCGTGAAAAAAATAATTTCAAATTGAGAAAAAGAAATCTGCTGTTTCATGCATTTTGATCGGGTAGCTATGTAACTTCCTATGGAACAGCTAAGTTGTTCGTATAGACGAGTATTATCGCCAGTTTCCGTCTTCCGGCAGTATATCTCGCTATATACAAGGTGACTTTTCACTCATCATCGTCCAAATTCATACTGGAGGCTTAATAAGTGATCAGCATCTTGGATCAGTAACAATTTTTGTGAAATTCGTAAATTGAAATTTCGGCTTCCCATAGAAATTCAGTTCCACTCCCGAGTGAATCACTATGGGCAATCGAAATTTCATTTTACGAATTTCCCAAAAATTGTTATTGATCCATGATACTGACCACTTATCAAGCCTGCAGTATGAATTTGGACGATGATCAAAAATTCACCTTGTATAGGTATACATAGTATTAATATGAAGTTGCGGAAGCTGGAAACTGGCGGTATCTGGTCGCATCGGTTGGTGATCATTAAATCTTGTTCCTGGTCACTGGCCGGGTCTCCGGTATGGGTTCGGGCGGTTGATTAGATTTCACCTTGTATAATTATAGATTTTAATCGTACGTACGTATTCAAGGTGAATTTGTGAACATCGTCCAAATTCATACTTGAGCCTTGGTAAGTGATCAGCATCATGAATCAATAACGATTTTTGTAAAACTCATCAAATGAAATTTCGACTCTCCATAGTGCACCCTACCGGGGGACAGCGACCTGGACCGGGTTTTTTATCTTTAATTTCTTTATTCTTATTATTATTATTATTTTTTGGTTAGGCGTTTTATTTATAGTTAAGTTTTTAATTTTAGGAGCTCTAGGTTTTTAGTTTAATTTTTCATTTTAGTTAATATTAATTTTATATAAATGCATTATACCAAGAAAACAATTATTAAATTATATTTAGTATAAATGACTTTATTGTTTTCTTTATCAAATTTGTTTATCAATTTATTTGTCCCGCACTTCTACATTTCGTAAATAATTATTTCTTCACCACCTAAAAGGTTGGACGGAAGAAATTGCTTTTAGTAATAAGCACGCCTTTATAAAAGATTGTGTATTCGTTACTTTGTATTCTATTTTATTTCGTGTTTGTACAATAAAGTGTCTATTCATTCAATTAATTCTCGAAAACAGTCATTTATGAAACAATTCATGAAATAATTCTTTCATAAAGTAACAAAGCTTTTTATCCAACGAAATCGAAATCATAATGAGCCTAGAGCACAAAATAGATACTACCAGAAGGCCAACTCGACGACGGAGCAAAAACAGACGCCACACATGCATGGACGCGTACGTACGATGATCTAGGCAGAATTTCGTATTGGCATTCACCCGAGTATCTCCGAGATCATCGTACGTACGCGTCTATGTGTGCGTGCGCCTGTTTTCGCTAGTTATTCGGAGTAAACATTCTGTATGTAGTTATTTTGTGCCTAGAGCGTGAACAACGTCAGACTTTCGGGGATTCGTTTGAAGAAATGCGGACGCTCCTTGTATTGAAAAAATATATTTGATTTATTGATTTTTTATCTAGATTCTACTAATAAACAATGTATTAAGGATTTATACATTTATACATTTGTCAAAAAGAAATGTTTTCCGCCCTCTATTTTTGGTTTTCAAACGTTTGTTTCAAGAACACGGTCAGGGGGGTCTCACTTGACCACGTGACCCGCGATAAATACCTACCGCGGCGCAACCCGTCGTCGGCACTAAAGTCAGTCGAGTGTTACCCATACTCACGCTCTGTGATACACGTTCTCACTTGTACCTACGCGTCTCGACTTTTCATGTTCTGTTCTGGCTATGGATAGTCAAAGAAAGCTTACATACATACTTGATACTACTTTTATTAGGTCCTCAAAATATAAATAATTTATTCTCAGTCAAGATGCATGTCAGGTCTATTTATCATTATACAATACAGTTGTCGTATATAATGTATGAGATTTAAAACAAAATATTACATCATTGATTTATAAATAATTTTACAAACTAAAATATATGGTAACATTAATGTATGCAGCCAAATTCATATTGAAGACACGATAAGATGTCGGTATCAAGGTTCAATGACCTTTTTTGGGAAATTCGAAAATTATTTCCTTATTTTAAGCCTAGCGCCGACTCAATTACTATGTCAACATATTATTTTGTGAAATTTACAAAACTTGTTATCGATCCGTGATACTGATCATTTACCAAGCATCTAATATGAATTTGGCTGCATAAACACCTTATAAAATACCTCTTTCACGCGTGCAACATTTTAAACAACCCTACCGAGTGAACAGTGATTTATGACCTTGAGACCGTCACAGTAAAAGAAGCTTTAACGCGTAGTAATTCCATACATTCTCGCTTGCACCTACGTGTGGTACTTACCTGACTGTAGGCAATTATAAAAAGTTGCCGAAGGGCGGGTGCGAGCTAGTTTGTACTTTATTGCTGCTTAGCGAGAGTAGCTATTTATTTCAATGTTTTTGCAAGGTGATTCTTCTGTACGTACTATTTTATTTTGTGACACGGTTAAGAGATCAATTTGATTTTTGTTTCATAAAATTTTTGTTTCTTCTTAAATCCAATTATTTTTTCTCTATAAAATATTTTAGTATCAGCTAAAAACACACCAATTTGTTGTTTCGCTGCGTGATCATTAGTACGCGTCCAAAAAAAAAGAGGCCAGTGAGCCAACATATAATCACCTCTATCAAAAGCGGATAAGGTTTTTGTCATTGGTCTTATTGTGCTGGACGGGTAATAAAAAAAGTTGCTAGGGTAGGCCATCCTCTCGTGCTTTGATGTTCTCGTTCAGGGTTAAATCAGTGTTGTCACGGCAACGTGACAAAATTGTCGTGACAACACTGATTTTAAATTGTACCTCGGGGCTATTTTATTTAATCTCATAAAATTAAACAGACTACGTTGACATTGCCGGAAACTACTTTGCTCGGAGCCATGCAAAAGTATTCATCCATATTAAATTTAAATTTTACTTTGAAGATAAAAATACGTACGCCTGTATTAATTAATTATAATAATATTATATCTGTGCCTACCATTGATATAACAAAAGGAGAAAAATACGGTTTGTTCTTATTTCGTGAATTGAAATATGGGCCTGTGGGTCTACCGCGTAATTCTCATTTTCATCAACATCAACTTGAGATTGAAATTTGACGTGCGTGCGACGACGCCCGCCTAACATGCCATCTCTTTTGCACGCGTTGAATTTCGCATGCATTTGCTTGAAGTTGATACAAACGAGAATTACGCGGTAGAGCCCCTGGTCCTCTAAAAAGGCCGTTATGCATTATTCACATTATGATTCTGTTCTAATGCCGTCTCTTTTGCACGCGTGAAAAATCCTACTTTCAAATCATTTTATGATTCACCCAAGTCGGCCTTTTTAGATACCCTGCTGTTTGAACAAGCGCCACCAGACGACAAGGATGGAGCGAAAAACTTCCCCCGCGTTCCGAAATAGAATTATTTCGCTAAAATCGATTACGAAAGTATGAAGTGAATGGCTTATGATCCATTGTAATTCTATTACGGACCGCAGGGTTCGACAGTAGCGCGAGGCCGCGAGCCAGACAAGCAGTCAAACCAGATCCATAGGACTTGGCTTTGTAGGACTACGCCCTGGAAACGGGTACCGTATCTTCTTCCTCCTTTTGTTTATAACTAAGATTCCCCGTACTATCTGACTTAAAACCAGGGTTCAAAGATCACTTTGAACTTTTCAATGATAATTATCAATGAATTTTTCAATAATAATTATCAAATTATCATTGAAAAATTATCTTTGATCATTATCAAGGTAACTATCAAGATAAATATAGGTTGATAATTATCTTTGATACGTATAATCGACATTTTAGTCACGAAATTATGAAGAAAAAATGAATAAAAGATTAACTTGATTGTAAAATGTGTATAATTTATTCACAAAACTACTTGCTTCTAACGTAAATGTTGATCTGTAATACCAGTTAAAAAAGGATGGCTAGGCTTATATCTGTTTGATAATTTTCGGATACATTTATCTGATCTTTATCATGATAATTATTAAGGGGCATATTTATCTGGATAATTGCAAACCCTGCTTAAAACTATTCAACATAGCGATTATGGAAAGTGTAGGTTGTATTACGCACAAGTATTTCTTATACTCTTTATTTAAGTTAGGTTTATTATCAAACTCTTCAGATCTCTCAAATAAGTCACGTGCCAACCCTACACCTCATTCGGGACATCATATTTATTTTAAAAGGGGTATGTCGTTGAAAATGTTTGTAAATGTAATTCTCTACTTACATGTCAAAGGACCAAGAATATTTTGCCATAATCAACAGCCTCCGTGGGTAGAAGGATATACACCGACCAAATTGGCGATCTACTGGGGAAGGGCCGATTATTATATGACTCAATTGATGAAGGCACAACCCAAGTAACTTTTAAGGTTTTAGAAAGGTACTGAAAAGGTTCTAATACCTTTGTATGGAAATCTGCTCATAAGTCTTTGTAGTCTCAATTACTTTATATTAACGTTATATTTACCTCCTGAGTGCAAAAAGGGCCCACGTTGTAGAACCTTTCTGAGAGCTACAGCAAAACCTGTAGCTCTTATCTATAACCTTTCTAACTACTCAAAACCCAAATATAACCTTCACAACCTTAATTTAACGTTAATATAACCATACAATACAACTAATAGATTCTACATTAGTCTTGGATGTAACTCTATGACAACTTAAAACCTTTTTGATAGAAATGAATAACGCTTTTCCAGGACTTTCGGGTTTTAAAATGTTTCTGTTTAAGATTGTTTGTACGCAGAAACACTAATGGTGGGTTTGAATTACTTATTTATAATGGCGCCATTCCCTGTCATTATACCAAGTTTCAAAATGGCTAGATATGTAAGTGTTGTATTCTTAAAAAATAGTTAGTAGCATGTTAAAGTCAGATAAAATGCAAAACATAGTGCGATTGGTACATTATCGTGAAACTTTAGGATAATAGTGCTATATGCGAGACGGGCCTTTCGTAATTGCAAATTTTCAGGACATTTTAAATTAAAAAAAAATGAAAAAATAAGGTGTTTGATGGTTTGTCGCTCTAGAAATAAAAGTTATACTCATATATAAAAACGTATATTTAAAATTATATAGAACATGTAATTTAATTTTGCTTCGTTGTATTAAAATATTATTTTCAGTTCGTTTTATTTTTTATTTCAGTGAATAAATATGGCTGACGTTAGGAAATTACTAGAAAGCATTCAAGTTAACCTTTTCAAAACTATAACGGCCTAAAACTCTTAATTTTTGCCAAAGTAAGAGCTAAAGGTAGTTTCGCGGAGCTATATAAAACCAAAAGGCTGTTTTCACAGCTTTTAGGTTATCGTCAGGAGTAATTCAATACTCGCCAGTTGCGACCACAACCATTAAGCAAAATCAAGTGTTCAAGTGTTCATCACAAGTGATATCAAGCAGCTACAGGCTGCTCCTTCAGTGCAAATAAATTACTATTTCTTTTTTCAATTAGTTTAGTCGATAGGTACTTGTCTAACTTATGTTTTACCTTTACTACTGAATACATTTAAATTTAGCCTTAAGTAGTCCTCAACAGTGACCAGACTACCTATCTTGAAAAAAACGGACAAGAGCGAGTTGGACTCGCCCGTCGAGGGTTCCGTACAAATTTGTATATAAAAGAATACCCTGACTGACTGACTGACTGATTGACTGACTGATCTATCAACGCCGAGACCAAACAGCTAAACCTAGGAACATGAAATTTGCACCGTAGGTTCCTTTTATTGCGTAAACATCCGCTAAGAAAGGATTTTTTGAAAATCAATTCATAATGAAATGGGGTAGAAACTTGTTTGGAAAATCATAATTCGTGGGAGTATCAACATATACTGAAGAGTCAACATACTTCGCATAAATACTCTTTTTAATAAATTATGAGAAACCTGTGAGAGGGTTTTACAAAACTCATCCCCCGAGGGGATTAATAGCGTGTTAAGTTATATATCGAAAATTGCATCCCTTGAGTGTATCTAGTTAAAACTTTGCTTAAATATTCCTTCCTTAAAACGTATAATGAGATACATGTAGGAAAGTTTTCAAAAATTATCCATCCCCTAATGGGGATGAAATGGGTTAAAAACTTTGATATGGAAAATCACAATCCCTGAGCATATATAAACTTATATATTATGTATAACTTATACACATATAAACACTTACTTACAACTTCGCATAAATCATATTGAGAAAAATAAGATACGTATAAGAGGTTTTTTTTTTAAAGAAAACCGTACGCATAACAGGATTTAGCGGGATGTTGAAGCTTTCATTGTAAAATATGAAACGCATTACATACTAAATTCACGCGGATGAAGACGCGGGCAACAGCTAGTTATAAATAATTCAGACTTTTTTTTATGATTAAATTACAAATGTATAGTTTTTAGATGTTTTCCTGTATTCGTAGTATAAGATAATACTTGCCTTTCATAGTTCTAGGTCAACGGAAATTACCCTATACATTTTGATTCCCTTGAGAATGTCGAAATATACGATTTTAGTGGCATTAAAAGCCGTATTTTTTTTGCGTTAACATAAAAATTTATTTTTTTTTGCAACTTCAAGTAACAGTAGACTTGATTATATGGTTTTAATTTCAATTTGATAACTTCACGCGTTCTTGAGATAAAGGGTCTGGACAGATAGACGGACAGGCGGGCAGACAGACGGACAACAAAGTGATCCTATAAAGGTTCTGTTTTTAGGGTTCCGTACCTAAAAGGTACAAAAGGAACCTTTATGGTGAGACTCCGTTGTCCGTCCGTCCGTCCGTCCGTATGTCACAGCCTCATAACTTTAGCACCGTTCAAGATAAAGACATGAAATTTGGCATATAAATAATTAATTTGCCCACATATCAGAGTGTAAAAAAATTGAAAAATTTGAAAATTTTCAAAATATTTCATAAACAAAAGTAAGAAAAATAAAAAATACTATCCTAAAAATACAATATGGGTATCAAATTGTAGATATTAAAAAGCTGATTGTAAAAATATATACTTTTACTAAATTTACTCTCACAAGTTTCGAGAAATTTTGAAAAAACCACAAAAATATGTATGTTCCCCCCCTTATCTCCGAAACTGGTAGACCAAAAATATGAAAACTGGACAATTACAGGGAAACTATAGAAGTTAAAAAAATTTAGCACAAATGAAAAATATAAAAAAACTAGCTTCTGCCCGTGGCTTCGCCCGCGTGGCCTACAGGAAACAAATAACTTTTTTTTCAGAAACAAACATTTTAAGTACTCTCACTCCCTCTGGGAATACAGGGACTCACCGATCAAAGTTTTTCCGAAAAAGTGTCAAAATCCCTATCAGTTGTCAAAAAATGTCAAATTTGAATACGGCAGCGTAATCGGCAACCCTAAATGCCCCTTGATACCGAGTTTCATGCAAATCAGAATACTTCTTTAGACCTGTCCAAAAATTGTCAAAACCGGTCAAATTAAATTTTTTTTTGGTCATGTAGCTCCAGCTTGACCGATCACTATAATTGAAAACCAAACTCCTTAAAATTAGCCATTCGGGAGATATGGCCGATCAAAATTATAGCAATTTTTTTACCGTCATCTAGATATCGCCGACGACTTTTTTTGGAATACCATGAACATGGTTCTAGCACCAGCCGCTTAGGAGATACGGGCCTGTAAAGTTTTAACTTTTTCGGCAGGTAGATCTCGTCAAGACCTTTTCCTAGACATCCATCAACATAGGTTTAGCTCCAGCCGTTTGGGAGATGCAGGCTGTCAAAGTTTTGACAAAAAAAAAACTTTTTTTGGCACCCCATGGTCCAACCCCTAGGGATGTACCACCTTCCGTTCCAAAGATATTTTGCTTGGATATAGATAGATAGATAAACAGATAGATAGATGGATATATTGTGGATATATAGATAGATAGATACCTCAAAAGGAAAAAATGGAAATCTAAAAGGATCACTTCTATGGCTGTCTGTCTATCCGTCTGTTACAGCCGATTGCTCTATCACACATACTTTCAAGAAGTAATATGTGTTTACGTAAATATTACAGGACAATTAAAACGGTTGAAAAAAATGTCAAAATTAAATTTTTCATCCATAATATGGAGCCCTGGGTATGCGAGTCTGACTCGCACTTGACCGGTTTTTTTCCTTTAGAGGTACGGAACCCTAATAATATATACTAACCGCTAGGAATTTTTCCGCACTTTCCGTTTAAAATTTCCACTCCGTTTTTTTTTAATCACCCTGTGTTGGTTCAATTTGCAAGACATCGTGATTTGAATTCGCGGAGACAACTGATAATATTTGAGAATGCCTCTAAAGATTTCAAATATTCTTGTAGGACATAAATCATACCTTCAGCTCTGAACTATAGCCTTTTGGTCTTGGTTTTCACCAATTTGTTTGCCGAGACAACTTTTTTACAGCCTAAAGGCTTTAGATAAGTTTTAGAAATAACTTCTAAGTAATTTCAACATTCCATAGCTTTGTGGTTATATCAAAGTTAAAAATTTAACCTTTAGATCTCACTTAAGCGTAATCCTAGCCTCTCCAGAACCTAATCAAGAGTCTACAACAACTATAAGATCCTAGGACTTTAAGGTCGTGAAACACAAGTCAAAATAACGTTAATTTAAACTCTTGTCAACGGCTTAAAGGTTGTTATGATAAACAATTAGTTTTAGAACTTAATAATCATTTTCAAGTACTTAATATGCTTAGATAGAAAAGCATTAACCTTTTTGCGACCCAAATACAAACTAAAGGAAGTTTTCACAACCTAGGCCCGAATGAATTGTTACTTGGGAAGTAGCATAAGAAGCGTGTCAGGATCATAGCAGATTTAGCTCTGTAGTGTCTGCCTACTACTGACTGTGAGAGAGAGGCGTAAGTAATTGGCATAGATAAAATTATGTTAAGGTGTGTTAATTCGAAAACCATTTCGAGGTTTAGGTTCAATAAGTCGTATTTTCGAAGTGTTGGTCTAAAAAACCTCATGATGATGAATATTTTTACGAAAAAGCTGCAACTTCCATTTGCCTTCGTATGACGTTACTTGAGAAATGGCTGTTTAGAAATGTGTCCTTGGCTATCAAGATAAATTTATAATAATTTGCTTTCCACTGATTTGACAGGTGGAATGCAGATGAGTGACAGATAGAGACAGACCACAATTTTCAATCAGCTATCACCCATCACAATCCATATAATTTCTAAAATTTTCTAATGACGTCATATCGGACAGTTCTTTAAAAAAACATAAAAAGATAATGGTTAATTTTTATACCAAAATAATGAAAAGTATGTCCTAAAATGGCGTATAAAAATAAGAATAAAATCTTTTAGAAATTAAGCTATTGGAATTGTACCTATATGTATGTGCTTTACGGATAGGTAATCAAGCCAGGCTCCGAACAAGTTATGTTGCTGACATATCTATCGAAGGTAAAAAAAAAACAATCCGCCATTATGGGCCGTCCACCATATTTAATTTATGGACGTTTTTTTTTGTAACGGCATCAGCGCTGTTAGAATTTCAATCATAATTTACTCGGCTTCTAAAAAGACTCATACAAAGAGTTCTGTTATAAATGGCTCAAATATAAACCAACTATTGCTCGCAAGAGCGGTTTAGGTAGCCAAATGTTAGACAGACAGATGTTACATATTAATCAAATTCTTATGAATATTAAAGTAGAAATTGAATAAAAAAGAAAATTTTCGAGATATATTTCGACCCACTTGGGATCGTCGTCAGTCGAATTGATTTTTGATTTTTGATTTTCGACTGACGACGATCCCAAGTGGGTCGAAATATATCTCGAAAATTTTCTTTTTTATTCAATTTCTACTTTAATATTCATAAGAATCTGTATATATATATAATAAAACGGTTAAAAAAAGCTTTTAAAGTAAAAATATTTATTATTATATTAATCAAATTCAAGATATAGTTCAGCATGATATGTTTTAGTGGAAGATAGTAAAAACACTTTCCAGTTAAAATGAACCATGCAATCAGTACATTAGGTCGGTCTTATTGATATTAATGTTATATTAGAGAATTAATCTAGCTACACATATACAGGGTGTTGATTTGGTCAGTAACTTCCGTCACAGGGTAGGTTATATTCATGACAGTGCATGATACTGATGATAAAAAATATAAAAAAATCTTTTATTTCCCAAAATTTATTTATTTTATTTTGCTGGCGAAAATAATATTGACTCAGCACTGGCGGAGCGGCGGCGGGAATGGGGGGAGGCTCCGAGTTGGTAAGTAGGTACTAGCGCTCCACGCCGTATTTACCGTTTATCAAGATAATTTTAGGTTTATAACTCCTTCTTCAAGTGGTATCAATTTTTTGTTGTAATAATAAATAATAATAATAATAATAATAATAATGTTTATTTGCATAAAGAGAACTTAAGATTAGTACACTCAAAAGAATCTTACGGCTAGTGAAAATGATTTTTTTGCATGTGCATTTTGTATACTAAAATTCATGTGACGCAAGTTGTGGAACAAATCGACACCCTGTATAAGTAAAATAATACAATTACTGACTAATCTATCAATCAACGCCCAGAACAAACGGCTGGGACTTAGCAACATGAAATTTGGACCGTAGTTTGCTTGGGATCGGTGTAAATTAATTCTACGAAATTCATACTATTTTCTATATTTTGGTTAATTCATCCCATTTGACTCAAGCAGGGTAAATTCGTCCCAAAAGTCATAATATACATAACTTTTAGCTACTTCTCGATAGTACAGTGGAGTGAAAAGTGAAAGCAGAAGAAAATAAAAGTATATTTGCAATGAAAATCTATTAAAATCAACAAAAAATTTAGGCATACAAATTATAATTCTTAAACCACAGTATAAAATCTTAGAATTACTCACACATTTATTTACAAAAAAAAAACATGTTCAAATTTAAGAACTTTTATTATAGTTTTTATATTTCACAAATATTTAATTAAATTTGTTAACTATAAAATTTATACTTGCGATTGTCGGCACTTGGTGAAACTTGAAACACATCTTGAATTAAAAGCATTTGTTCAGTAGTTTCACTTTATTTATGTTTTCTCCCAACCGATTTCGGATTTTACACCTTTTTCAAGGGAAGATGTTAAACTAAATACATTTCATTGGCTCTTAATTGTATGGTTTTGGACCATTTGGGGCTCTTGCAATTATACTGTCCTATTCAGACTTTTTTACAATTTTGAACCTACTTTAGTAGTCAGAAATTAAAAATAGTAGTGAAAAAAATCACGTCTACTATAGATAAACCTCCCGGGTCAAATAAACTACAAAAATGCCATACAATTCCATTAAAAATAATCCATGATTGCTGGAAAAGAAAAAACTCTAACTTGACCCCACGCACTGCTGGCGGCGTAGCATAGTCTTTAATTGCGCGCGACGCCACTTAGTTGAATCACATGTGCAAGGAGCGTGACAGCAAAAACATCGTGTCACGCTCCTCGCACTTGTGATTCAACTAAGTGGCGTCGCGCGCGATTAAACAATGTGCTACGCCGGCTGGCCCGGTAGCATAGTGTTTAATCGCGCGCGAAGCCACTAGTTGATTCACAAGTGCAAGGAGCGTGACATACTGTTTAATCGCAAAAACATGGTGTCACTCTCCTCGCACTTGTGATTCAACTAAGTGGCGTCGCGCGCGATTAAACACTATACCATCAAAATTGTTCTTGTATATCTTGACAACTTTCTAAGTATATATTTTATACCTAATAAGGTTGTCAAGATATACATTACCAATTTTGATGACCTTCTTTTTTCTTTTCTATTCCGGGTGGGATTTTTGTTATTCCAGGGGTGCACGGGGTCAAGTCGAATAGGGTTCCGTCATTTCCAGTAGTGTCGGACTTTTGTTTTTGTGGGATTGTATGGGATTTTTGTAGGGGTAATACAATAACCTTTTATTTATATTTTTAGACCCGGCATGGCAGGACAATTGCAGATATGATTTGTTTTACCTAACTGTCGGTTGGTTAAGCTCAACGAGGTCTTATGAGATAAATATTTCAACGGCGTGCTTCTGGACTATAAGCACTTACTTTTCAGAGAGAGGTAACGAAATATTGGAAGACCTAGACCCTTCGATCATCAACAATATTGTTGATCAAAGCGTAGACTCCGCAAATTTTCTAGGAACCACTATCGACAAAAATTTTATACCTGGAAGTCACACATAGAATATGTGTGTAAAAGAATTATTAGGTTTATAAGTATTTGCTTTAAAAAATTAATAGACAGGTTGTGTTGTGTCATTTGATGGTGCAATCAGTGTATACTATGGACACGTGAAATCATATTTCAGATATATTATGGAGTTGTATTGTGGGGTAACACTGGACATAGGGAAAAGGCGTTCAAAAAGAAAAAAAAGTGAAAGAGTTCTTTGTAATTGTAATGTAAAATCTTTGTAATGCAGGCTATGGACACACTTGTACCTAAGCCTCTCTTTAAGAAATTTAAAATTTTACCCTTACCGTCTAGTTTGGCACCCTTCGGTTACGGAACCCTAAACATGTGACGCCTGGAAAAGGAAAAGCTTTTCTTTCCTGCGCACCAATAATAATTCTTCACAATCGTATATATTCGTTCGAATTTGTGACCCATTTTGTGAACCTTATCACAGTAAAGATAATATTCTGACATATTCGATACATGCTAAATTAGACGGGAAGCCCCGCGGGAATAAGAAATGCTACGATGACAGATCATAAAATGTGAACATTCATATCAAATATTCAATATTTTTGTACGGGTAAATTGACGGAAACCAAATTTGTGTACGACGAACGGGTGTCAGCAAGACAGGCTATCTATTGGCAGTTCTTATTGTGGGGCGTCAAATAAAATTCAGCGTTGCCAGATGGTGATATCGCTGTCTCATTCGCACTCGCAACAGCCCCACCGTGCATCTCTGTTTATGCACCGTAATTACCGTGCATATGGCAACGCTGGGCGTCATACAAATATGGAGCTTGAACTGCAGGCGACTGTACACATACCTATACTTGGGAGATATTTTAAAATTATTTAGTTAAAATTATTTAAAATTAATAAAATTATTATAGCTTTTGCCCACGGCATCGCCCACGCTGAATAAGTTTTTGTTTATTTCTGTGGAATCGGTGAATATTTTTGGGAATAATAATTATACGGTACATATTTGACCTTAGTGTACTAATATTATGAAGCATGTACACACACCGAACTGTGTCCGTATTGTTGTTTGATGATCGCGTGAAATTCAACGTTTAAATAATAAAGCCGATTCTGAAGGTTTTAATTTTAGGTTAAGTGCTGGCAAAACTAAATTTTAAATGTTAGGAATAGAAGATAAATAAATCATTTTGGAAAATTTATATTTTGACAGCACTAAAACTGAAATTAAAGCTTTTAGAATCGGCTTGTATAAAAAATACGTTTTATTTATTATTTTATTTACAATCATATCGTAAGGGAGATTAAGAGCTAAAAAATTGTGGATAATGAAATTTTTTTTGCACAAACATCTCTAATAGAGAATTTTTTTTTTCATAAAAAATTCTTTTAAGTATTGTATCTAACTTATATCCTTAAATGCTTATTAAGAACTCAAAAATAGTGCATAACGACAATTTGTTTTACGAATGTCTCTTATACAAAAAAAAATAGTTCAATAAAAGTACAGTTTTATGAATAGGATAATGCTTTTTCAATGCATGTGCTCGTAAAGGCCCACTTTTTATGCATCAAAACCGAACAAAAAGTCGATTATTTTGCCCTAGGGCTTTATTATTATTATTTTTTAAATTGATTTACAATGGTTGGCTAACCTGCAGACTTTCCTGTGTACCATAGATGTTATACTTTTTTCCACTGTTTAACGGCTCTGGATACAGTCCTTTTGAGCCATTAATAATTTAAAGTTCACAAGATTATATTTGTTTTCATTTCCTCACACTATGCATTGAAAAACGTAGTATGATACACGGGCGTAAAAGCAATAAATTACTCGGTTACGTTTAAAACACTCGCTACGCTCGTGTTTTAACGTAATTTATTCCTTTGCGCCCTTATAGCATAAACTACTATTAAATAACTTTTCTCCATAAAAGTACAATTACCGTAAAAAAGAAGGCAAAGGGAACTTATTCCATACAGTCATGCATTACAAAATTTTTACCAATGATGTTTTTATAATTACGCTATAACATAGCTAAGTTTCATATCGATTCGTTAAGTAGTAACAAACTTTCACTTTTATACATAAGGTGAAATTTAATCAACCGCCCAAATTCATCCTGGAAACTCGGTTAGTGATCAGGAATAAGGTTCAATGATCTCTTTTTCGAAACCATAATTTGAAAAAAATCTCGTACGAACCGGACTAGCTCAAATACAATTTAACAGACAGCAATAGAGCAAAAAAAAATTGTTTTGTCGCGATTTCTTCCAAAAAATCTTAAAATGCTGTTTTAAGTCTGTTTTAATTCAAACTTGGCTAATTGTTCATTAAATTTCAAGCTGTTCATTCATAAACCTTATTCATACTAAACTATTTTTGTGAATTGCCATAGACCAACATCTTTTTCACTTTTGCTATTTCCAAATACGCAAAAGCAGATATCACAAATTATAGAGGGATACTACGGCAGATATTGATATTTTCTCCGGGCTCAACACCTTCCAAGTCCTCTGTCAGTAAATACTTAGCTAAAAAAACTACACGCACAAATAAACACAAAGCAAGAAATAAGTAGGTACGTACCCTGTTATTAAAAAAAAATTCTTTGCACAGAATTGTTAACCTAGTTTTAATTTCACATTTTATATAGAATATACGAGTAGTAAATGCTCCTATTGGTATAAGAATTTTTCGTAATTGTCTTAACTGATGCATGATGTGGATGCCTTTTGATTAAGAAAACAAATAGCTATTTAACTTTCAAGATTATTTAAGGCGATACGTAAAAGTTTTAGCGTCCCTGTTACTCCATATGCGAAAAAACCCTCAGTGCGAGTGGGACGGATTCGTGGAAAAGTAGCAAAAAGTAGTTTTTTTTTTAATATAAAATGTGCTGAGCTATTTTGTCAAAAAGATTTTCAAGGAGACTTTACAAAAACATAATTAAATCCACATTTTGAATGCAATTTCACAATAAAATTAGTTAGGATTTCAGAATTACAGGAAAAAATAAAACAATTTAGAGGTCTTTTCGGAATTAAATTCTATTGAGAAAATTTCATACAATCGCGTTTTCCTTCAGTGAGAATCTTAATCTCAAGAAACATTTACTCAAAAATGAAATACGTAGATGACGTTATAGTGGAGTAAATGGATTCGAAAAAGCCCCATTTTTTTTTGGTATCGCATTAAATAAGTTTATTTTATTTCTTGTTGGTGTTCCTAAATAAATAAATAAACAAACAAAGTCAAGTTGTGTACTTTTTACCGAGCGATTGATGTTAAACCTTAAATATAGTTTCTAATCACTAACCGTTTCCAGTATGAATTTGGGCGATTAATTAAATTTAAAGAGTAGGGTTACTGATAACACGCAGGAGTATCTAAGCCGTTAATAAAGCTAAGCCTCCTTCAAAATTGCTAGCCTATAGAATTATGGTATCGTAAAGCACTTTACTTGGATCTATCGGTAAAACTTTCCTCAAGAGAATATTAATACTTTTCATGATTTATTCGTGTCTATACAGATACGAATATTATGTAGGGTAAGTCCAGGGTAGATGCCTTAGAATTTGAAGTTGAACTGACTTCATAGTGGCCAGATTATGACCGCTTTTTAAATGCTTCACTAGTGTTCGGTAAGTTCAGTCCTTTGTCTACAGCAAAACATATTATAATTTGCAAAACTATAGAAAAACCAAGGAGATTTTAAGACTTTAATAGTAGTTTATGCTACAAGGGCGAAAGGGAATAAATTACGAGGACGATTTTGAGTGGGATGGCATCTTAAACGTAACCGAGTAATTTATTGCTCTTACGCCCTTGTATCATATTACGTTTTTCAATGCATAGTGTGAGGAAATAAAACAAATATAATCTTGTGAACTTTAAATTATGATTGGCTCAAAAGGACTGTATCCAGAGCCATTAAACAGTGGAAAAAAAGTATAACATTTATGGTACACAGGAAAGGTTGCAGGTTAGCCAACTTCTAGTAAATAAATAAAAAGAAAATAAAGCCCTAGGGCAAAATAATCGACTTTCTGTTCGGTTTTGATGCATAAAAAGTGGGCCTTTACGAGCACTTGCATTGAAAATAAAATTATCTCTCCTTATCTGGATAGACACCGGGTGTGGTAAAGAAGCCCCAGAGTTAAAACCGTGATCGGGATAGAAGCCCTTTGTAATAAAACTAATCAATTTATGATATGAGTATCTTAATATCTTTAAAAAATTTAAAATTCTAAAACAAACGAAAATTTATAGGAAGTGTCTAGCCTGCCACCAGCAGCCGTTTAGCAAAATAATATATTCTGCCACTAGCTGCAGAATAACAAAAATAATTATTCTTCCCCAAGTTTATTATTATTGAAATGTACTTCCTAACGTCAACTAGATAAGACAGTGGATTCAACTAGTGGCAGAATATATTATTTTGCTGAACGGCCGCTGGTGGCAGGCTAGACACTTCGTATAAATTTCAAATTTATAAGATGCCATCCCACTCAAAATTTGTAAAGTCAGCCCGTGTACGCTAATTAACAAAAAAAAAAACGATATTTTACGATTCACGATATTATACGCGGCTGGAATCCAGGTTTGCGTTTATATTTACGCGGCATGGTTTTCTAGAACACGAAATCACAATATCAATGAAAGGATATAAAGGAAAAAATATAGGGATAGGATAGGTGCCCCTTGGGCCAAGTATACCATGAAAAAATCGAGGCAACTATCCTTTTGGTAAGGTATAGCTGCCTATGTAAATAAAAATATATATTATGTAATTTTACTCTCAAAAATGTACTAAACATATTCTATACACTCTACTACATATACAACGTGACTTTTTGATCATCGTCCAAATTCACACTGGAGGCTTGGTAAGTGATCAGCATCATGAATCGATAACAATTTTTGTGAACTTCGTATAATGAAATTTCGTCTCCCCATAGCAATTCACTCCCAGTCCTGAGTGAATCACTATGGGGAGTCGAAATTTCATTTTACTAATTTTACGAAAATCGTTACTGATTCATGATGCTGATCACTTACCAAGGTTCAAGTATGAATTTGGACGATGTTAACAAATTTACCTTGTATATAAAATCAACTTGCTCGGTGACAAAAAATCGAAATCTTTGGAAAAATTAAACGATATTCGGTTGCGACTATGACTTTTAACGGGACACCTGACGCTAGAACATCAACAACACCAGGTAATGAAAACAATGTTTTCGACCCACTTTTTTTTGGTTTTCAAACGTTCGTTTCAACGGTTAAGAGATCAACTTGTTTTTTTTATATAAAATAGGCAATAGAAATATGAAGAGATGTTACCTAAATCCAAAATTTTTTTCCCTACAAAATATTTCAGTAGTAGCTAAAAACACACCAATTTGTTGTTTCGCTGCGTGATCACCAGTATTACGCGTCCAAGAAAAAGAGGCCAAAGAGCCAACATATAATCGCCTGTACGAAAAGCAAATGCGGTCTTTGCCATTAGACTTATAGTGCTGGACGGGTAATAAAAAAGTTGCTAGGGTATGCCATCCTCTGACCCTATCACAGGCAAACACATCCGTACGCGCTGGCATCCGTAATGATGAAATTGAGGGCCCTGAGGGGTGGTGGGAGGGGAGCTTTTTATTTATAAAGTGTTATGGAATTTGAGTAATAAAAATTGGGGCACCTATCCTCTTGGAGCAAGTATCCTGGACTTACCCTATTTTATACAGGAATTTCTTCTTTTGTCTCTCTATACGAGGTGAATTTGATACCTACTCTCGTGTTTGGGCTGGAAGAGAATGCATTTATTCAAAGGTGGAGGCCTATACCTTTAAAATGATATATATTTCATATGTTTATGTTTATATGATCGAGTTATTACCTTGAATGTAGGACAACAATGCTTGAGTCGATTTTTATGTCCACCAGTATATTTCGGATATTTTAACCAGAAAATAAAAATAAGGATGATATAGTAGAAGTAGAGTGTTGGTTCTTATGACTGATCCACTAGAATATATTCAGCTAGCTGAGTCTTGTTTCTGGTTACTTACCGAGTCTTCAGTATGAACTTCGGTGTATAAATCAATGTCTTGTTACAGAGCAAATCTCCTACTAATAGTATTTTGTGCAACTGTAACATAATGTGAGACATTGTGACACGCTCGAGTGCTTGTTTACGAAACGAACGAAGTGAGAACGAGAAGAGGGCACGGCTTAAGAGGATAGTTTCTGGAAAACCATAATTATTCTTGCTGGTTTGAAGAATTTAGCAATACTACATAAAAAAGAAAAAAAAAGTGTTTCTTCCGGGAATATAATACACACTCATATCGCAACAGAATTCTCAAAAGTCATTTCAATATTAAGAAATAAAATACCAATGATGGCTCTAAAAAAAGTTTTCATGTCGAGGTTTAAGTTTATTAGAGCAAAACTCCGTTCATATTATTTATGGATTAAATTCTGTATAAACTTTATTGAACTCTGAACAGGACAGATATTTCATAGCACCATTGCTTTTTTTTAGACAATAAAATTAGTGAAAAAGTTGTCATTTTGATTTATTTCCAGAATCCATCCCGGGTCTTTCTGCATGGAGTAACAGGGTAGTATGCAAGCGGAACCTATCCTCTTCAGAAATTAAGACGTGACCGTTATCGCTTGTGATTGGTTTTCTAGCGGTGTTATAATAAATTTCATCAATCACAGCGCAGAAATGCGGTGTTATAATATGTGAGTGGTTGACCAAAAAGGGTCCTGGAGGGATTGGAAAAATTTTGTTTTTTAAATTTTTGAATCTTTTGTTTTTTAGCTTTGTTTTGGTCTAACCAGCATTATTTTTAGGTGCCGTAGTTTTTTTTTGTGAGCCGAGAAAGTTTTGTAGAAATTACACCTTACTACACACAGCGCACACTAGTTGTTTCTACTTCAAACGCGATTTACTCGAAATCAATTATTTTCCCTTGAGGACCCTTTTTGGTTAACCACTCACATATAATATTACAACATAGGTCACACAACATAAAACTGCTTTTGATGTTGTAATTATCTTATTTCATTACGAGAACAGAAAAAAATAAAATGTTTTGATGAGTTTTAGTATCGTCAGTAATCTAAAACAATTGATACAAAAACAAATACGTTTATTGCATTAAGAAAGAGTTACATAAGTTTTTGAATTCGCTTAGATTAAATTATGTTAATGTGTCTTAACTCGAAAACCATTTCGAGATATAGGTTTAATAAGCCGTCTAAAAAACCTCATGATGGTGAATATTTTTACGAAAAAGCTGCAACTACCATTTGCCTTCGTGTTACGTCACTTAAGAAATGTGTCCTTTGCTATCAAGATAAATTTTTCATAATTTGCTTCCGACTGATTTGATAGCTGAATGACAGCAGATAAGTAGACAGACAGAGACATACCACTCTTTTTAATAAGCGATCACACATCAAAATCAGTATAATGTCTAAAATTCTCAAGTGACGTCATATCAGACAATTATTTAAAAAATCATTGAACAATTTGTTAATTTATAAAACGAAATAATGAAAACTTCGTCCTAAATGGAGTACATTCTACGAAAAAAAAAAAAAACCTTTTGGAGTTAAGCTATGGGAATTGTTTTGTAGTTGTTCGTAGTTCTATCGCCAGTTTCCGGCTTCCGCAACTTCATCTTATATTTATTTATATATATATATATATATATACATGTATAACAATATAATTCTGTTATTTGTTCGTTAATTTTGCTACTCGATCCTACTCAAACAACTCACAGTATTAACTTTTCCAATTAACATGAAACTACCTACACCATATCCTATTCTTCCCTTGTTCCACTCATGACAAAGTTGTATTGGTACCTTAACTAACTAACTTTAACTTACTTTATTTAATTATACAGGCGCAAATTGAATTATGGTTATACTTCTTTTGAAGGATTTATTTTGTGTAAAACAATCACATTCCAATGAAATATTAGTTTTATACTACACCTGCTTGGAAAGTACCTTCTTACTTTTTTGAAAACGATGCAGTAAATACATCATTACTGTCATACAAATATGCGGGCGGAAAAAGTGTACGAAAATTCATTTGAGCGGGCAGAAAAAGTATATGCAAATCCATTGTTAACGCGCTGTTTTTTTTTTTAATAACATAAAGAATGAGTAAGTGGCCAAGTGGCCAGTGTTATTTTGCGAACTCGTACATAAAACTCGAAAAAATGATACTGGCCACTTGCTTTTCCTGTACATAATAAAAAATAAGAAGGAAATAAAAAGTGAAAATCGCACGCCAGTCAGTCGGTTTCTTTTATTGTATCTTGATTAAAAGTAAAATTATACTATTTCCTCGCAGGTGTAGTATAAAGCACTATGTATCACTCGGGAGAAAACGCGATTCCCAACCCGTGTGTATTGAGGCCCTTGGCTTCGCCTCGGGCCTCAAACTACACCCTCGTTGGTAATCTTCCCCTTCCTTCCCTCGGTGAACAATGTACTATTGTATAGCACAAGCCTTGTAACAAAATATTAGTTTATGAAACTGGCACTTATAGAGGTTATAAGTTTTAAAAAACCGGCTAAGTGCGAGTCGGACTCACGCACGAAGGGTTCCGTACCATTATCTATCTATCTATCTATCTATCTATATATATATAAAGAGAAGTCCTGACTGACTTACTGATTCATTCACTGACTCATTCACTGACTCATCAACGCACAGCCCAAACCCTTCGACCTAGAAAGCTGAAATTTTGCACAAAGCTTCCCTTTGTAATGTAAACAAGGAATAAGAAAGGGTTTTTCGAAATTCTACCCCTAAGGGGGTGAAACGGGGGTCCAAAGTTTGTATGGGCAAACAAGATTAGTTAGACTATTTTATTCGAGACTTCACAGGAGTACTCCTATTCATAAATGAGTAAACACGTGTTTCAGGTTTTTTCAGAATTCAACCCCTAAAAGGGGGAAATGGGGTGACAAAGTCTGAAAATCAACATGGGTATCGTTTGTATGGTTTATCGCGTCGCTGATTACGAAAACAACAACGATTTCTAAATCCAACGTAGTGAACGTGAAATAACATCATTTCCTGTTGGGGTGCGATGGGGTTGAAATTTTGAAATGTGTAAATATCAATATGGGTGTCGTTTTTATGGTTTTCTTGGACATTAATTACGAAAATTGCATCGATTTTGCAATTTAATATAGTGGACATGAAAATTCTTCAAAGTATGTGTGCAAATCGGCTATAACAGACGGACAGACAGACAGTCACACAAGTGGTCCTATTAGGGTTCCATTTTTTCCTTTTGAGATATCTATCGATCTATATATCAACAATCTATATATCTATCTATCTGTCTATCTATCTACCTATCTATCTATATATATATATCTATATCCAAGCAAAATATTTTAGGAACGGAAGGTAGTACATCCCTAGGGGTTGGACCACGGGATGCCAAAAAAAAGTTTTTTTTTTAATGTCAAAACTTTGACGGCCTGTATTTCCCTATATATATACAGGTTGATAATGAAACCCCTAGCTTTATTGAAATCTATGAATCCAAATCACTAATAGAACACAGAATCGTAAAAAAAAAAGTTTTTTTTTCCCCCATATTTTTATCGGGAAAAGTTTCCAAATTGCGAATAAAATGGCTAGCCTACGCGACGAGCCGCCGGGCCCCAACCATCAATGAAAAACATTCCCGTACACCTGTGTACCACCTACCCCCGCCCCGGCCCGCGATCGCCAGTCGCCGGCGCACCGACGTCACGAGTGCATGCGCAAATACAATAAAAGTGCAAATTTTCTCTCCCGCCGCGCAACTATTTTCGAGTCGTCACGATGCCGATGTACTCTTCTCGCGAATATTACGAAATGGTGCGAGTGTACATCCTCAGTGGAGAAAATCTTTACCGAGCGAGAACATTGTACGAAGAGGAGAGCATTCCTCGGCTTCGTGCTCAAGGACTTGTCAACGCCACGGTTCCACATCGTCAAACGATTTTAGCGGTAAACCAGCGGCTACTGGATTATGGTCAGTTTACCGTGCCAAGCCATGCACAAGGGGCTGGCGCGCCACGTCTGGCTATTGAGGTAGAAGATGCTGTGTTCGACTTCTTTGAGCGGCACCCCCGAGCCAGTACGCGAGACGCAGCTCAGCGGTTTGAAATTAGCCAACCAACAGTGTGGAAATTGTTGCACTATGCTGGACTTCATGCATATCATTTTCAGACAGTGCAGCACCTGCATGAGGCTGACGCGCAAAATCGTCGCACGTTTTGTGAGTGGTTCCTTCAGAACCAAAACAAAAACATTTTATGGACTGACGAGTCAATGTTTACACGTGTGGGTCTGTACAATTGCCACAATGAACACTGGTGGTCGTACAGAAACCCACACATGATTCGCGAACATCACCATCAAGTGCGGTTCAGTGTTAATGTGTGGGCCGGTATTATTGGTGACAAAGTGCTTGGGCCGTATTTTATTGAAGAACGTTTAACCGGAGGCACATACCTAGACATGCTAAGAGGTGTGATTGCAGACTATTTGGAGGATGTGCCGCTCGCGTACTTGCATGACTTTTATTTCCAGCAAGACGGAGCACCACCTCATTACGCCCAACAGGTACGGGAGTACCTCAATGAAGAGTACGGAGACCGATGGATAGGTCGCGCCGGGCCTGTGGCATGGCCTGCCAGGTCACCAGACCTCACGCCCTGTGATTTTTTTTTGTGGGGAGAAATCAAACGCCGCGTATACTCGGAGGAGTCTCAAAGCCGCGAAGAACTGAAAGACCGTATTATCAGTGCATTTAACGCTGTAAAAAGTGACTTTGTAGTGCTGAGAAAACTGAGAAGGAATGCAGTAAAACGTGCTAGACTCTGTTTAGAGAGAAACGGACTGCATTTCGAACAATTGCTGAAGTACAGCTAATGTTAGTTTAGGTATACAACTTCGTTGATTTCAATTACTTGTACATAAGTTGATTTCAATTTTTTAAGTACGCCTGAATACAGAAGTGACTAAGTACCTAACGATTTCGTAACTTAGCTACTTACCTACTTGCTGTTTGTAAATTATAAATCCTATTCAAAGCATTCTTACGAGTAATTCTTTAGCGCAATCTAAACAACTTCTGTATTTTGACGGTCCTAAGCCCGTAAAAGTATGAAGGGAAAATTGCAACTTATGATCGCTGATTTCTCCTTTCAGAGCGGCATGCAAAACAAAAGCGGTGTCCTTTGGTGGCTCGGATAAAGAATACTTACTTGTCGGCTCGCGACAAAGGGTAATTTGCCGACAACGTTTGGAAGCCGGCCGGTCGGCCATGTGGCGAGGCGAGGCGGTGACGCGCGTCACGTGTTTAGCTTGACAGTGATATGACAACGCTGTTCGGTTTTTGTAGGAAAACTTTGACAGTCGATATCTTTTGTTTTTAGTATGAAACAAGACAAAAGTAACAAAACATGTATTTTCTAATTCGAACATAGAATAGGTTTCTTGAATATAGCTAGAGGGATCATTATCAACCTGTATAAAGAGAAGTCCTGACTGACTTACTGATTCATTCACTGACTCATTCACTGACTCATCAACGCACAGCCCAAACCCTTCGACCTAGAAAGCTGAAATTTTGCACAAAGCTTCCCTTTGTAATGTAAACAAGGAATAAGAAAGGGTTTTTCGAAATTCTACCCCTAAGGGGGTGAAACGGGGGTCCAAAGTTTGTATGGGCAAACAAGATTAGTTAGACTATTTTATTCGAGACTTCACAGGAGTACTCCTATTCATAAATGAGTAAACACGTGTTTCAGGTTTTTTCAGAATTCAACCCCTAAAAGGGGGAAATGGGGTGACAAAGTCTGAAAATCAACATGGGTATCGTTTGTATGGTTTATCGCGTCGCTGATTACGAAAACAACAACGATTTCTAAATCCAACGTAGTGAACGTGAAATAACATCATTTCCTGTTGGGGTGCGATGGGGTTGAAATTTTGAAATGTGTAAATATCAATATGGGTGTCGTTTTTATGGTTTTCTTGGACATTAATTACGAAAATTGCATCGATTTTGCAATTTAATATAGTGGACATGAAAATTCTTCAAAGTATGTGTGCAAATCGGCTATAACAGACGGACAGACAGACAGTCACACAAGTGGTCCTATTAGGGTTCCATTTTTTCCTTTTGAGATATCTATCGATCTATATATCAACAATCTATATATCTATCTATCTGTCTATCTATCTACCTATCTATCTATATATATATATCTATATCCAAGCAAAATATTTTAGGAACGGAAGGTAGTACATCCCTAGGGGTTGGACCACGGGATGCCAAAAAAAAGTTTTTTTTTTAATGTCAAAACTTTGACGGCCTGTATTTCCCTATATATATATATAAAGAGAAGTCCTGACTGACTTACTGATTCATTCACTGACTCATTCACTGACTCATCAACGCACAGCCCAAACCCTTCGACCTAGAAAGCTGAAATTTTGCACAAAGCTTCCCTTTGTAATGTAAACAAGGAATAAGAAAGGGTTTTTCGAAATTCTACCCCTAAGGGGGTGAAACGGGGGTCCAAAGTTTGTATGGGCAAACAAGATTAGTTAGACTATTTTATTCGAGACTTCACAGGAGTACTCCTATTCATAAATGAGTAAACACGTGTTTCAGGTTTTTTCAGAATTAAACCCCTAAAAGGGGGAAATGGGGTGACAAAGTCTGAAAATCAACATGGGTATCGTTTGTATGGTTTATCGCGTCGCTGATTACGAAAACAACAACGATTTCTAAATCCAACGTAGTGAACGTGAAATAACATCATTTCCTGTTGGGGTGCGATGGGGTTGAAATTTTGAAATGTGTAAATATCAATATGGGTGTCGTTTTTATGGTTTTCTTGGACATTAATTACGAAAATTGCATCGATTTTGCAATTTAATATAGTGGACATGAAAATTCTTCAAAGTATGTGTGCAAATCGGCTATAACAGACGGACAGACAGACAGTCACACAAGTGGTCCTATTAGGGTTCCATTTTTTCCTTTTGAGATATCTATCGATCTATATATCAACAATCTATATATCTATCTATCTGTCTATCTATCTACCTATCTATCTATATATATATATCTATATCCAAGCAAAATATTTTAGGAACGGAAGGTAGTACATCCCTAGGGGTTGGACCACGGGATGCCAAAAAAAAGTTTTTTTTTTAATGTCAAAACTTTGACGGCCTGTATTTCCCTATATATATATATAAAGAGAAGTCCTGACTGACTTACTGATTCATTCACTGACTCATTCACTGACTCATCAACGCACAGCCCAAACCCTTCGACCTAGAAAGCTGAAATTTTGCACAAAGCTTCCCTTTGTAATGTAAACAAGGAATAAGAAAGGGTTTTTCGAAATTCTACCCCTAAGGGGGTGAAACGGGGGTCCAAAGTTTGTATGGGCAAACAAGATTAGTTAGACTATTTTATTCGAGACTTCACAGGAGTACTCCTATTCATAAATGAGTAAACACGTGTTTCAGGTTTTTTCAGAATTCAACCCCTAAAAGGGGGAAATGGGGTGACAAAGTCTGAAAATCAACATGGGTATCGTTTGTATGGTTTATCGCGTCGCTGATTACGAAAACAACAACGATTTCTAAATCCAACGTAGTGAACGTGAAATAACATCATTTCCTGTTGGGGTGCGATGGGGTTGAAATTTTGAAATGTGTAAATATCAATATGGGTGTCGTTTTTATGGTTTTCTTGGACATTAATTACGAAAATTGCATCGATTTTGCAATTTAATATAGTGGACATGAAAATTCTTCAAAGTATGTGTGCAAATCGGCTATAACAGACGGACAGACAGACAGTCACACAAGTGGTCCTATTAGGGTTCCATTTTTTCCTTTTGAGATATCTATCGATCTATATATCAACAATCTATATATCTATCTATCTGTCTATCTATCTACCTATCTATCTATATATATATATCTATATCCAAGCAAAATATTCTGACTTACTGATTCATTCACTGACTCATTCACTGACTCATCAACGCACAGCCCAAACCCTTCGACCTAGAAAGCTGAAATTTTGCACAAAGCTTCCCTTTGTAATGTAAACAAGGAATAAGAAAGGGTTTTTCGAAATTCTACCCCTAAGGGGGTGAAACGGGGGTCCAAAGTTTGTATGGGCAAACAAGATTAGTTAGACTATTTTATTCGAGACTTCACAGGAGTACTCCTATTCATAAATGAGTAAACACGTGTTTCAGGTTTTTTCAGAATTCAACCCCTAAAAGGGGGAAATGGGGTGACAAAGTCTGAAAATCAACATGGGTATCGTTTGTATGGTTTATCGCGTCGCTGATTACGAAAACAACAACGATTTCTAAATCCAACGTAGTGAACGTGAAATAACATCATTTCCTGTTGGGGTGCGATGGGGTTGAAATTTTGAAATGTGTAAATATCAATATGGGTGTCGTTTTTATGGTTTTCTTGGACATTAATTACGAAAATTGCATCGATTTTGCAATTTAATATAGTGGACATGAAAATTCTTCAAAGTATGTGTGCAAATCGGCTATAACAGACGGACAGACAGACAGTCACACAAGTGGTCCTATTAGGGTTCCATTTTTTCCTTTTGAGATATCTATCGATCTATATATCAACAATCTATATATCTATCTATCTGTCTATCTATCTACCTATCTATCTATATATATATATCTATATCCAAGCAAAATATTTTAGGAACGGAAGGTAGTACATCCCTAGGGGTTGGACCACGGGATGCCAAAAAAAAGTTTTTTTTTTAATGTCAAAACTTTGACGGCCTGTATTTCCCTATATATATATATAAAGAGAAGTCCTGACTGACTTACTGATTCATTCACTGACTCATTCACTGACTCATCAACGCACAGCCCAAACCCTTCGACCTAGAAAGCTGAAATTTTGCACAAAGCTTCCCTTTGTAATGTAAACAAGGAATAAGAAAGGGTTTTTCGAAATTCTACCCCTAAGGGGGTGAAACGGGGGTCCAAAGTTTGTATGGGCAAACAAGATTAGTTAGACTATTTTATTCGAGACTTCACAGGAGTACTCCTATTCATAAATGAGTAAACACGTGTTTCAGGTTTTTTCAGAATTCAACCCCTAAAAGGGGGAAATGGGGTGACAAAGTCTGAAAATCAACATGGGTATCGTTTGTATGGTTTATCGCGTCGCTGATTACGAAAACAACAACGATTTCTAAATCCAACGTAGTGAACGTGAAATAACATCATTTCCTGTTGGGGTGCGATGGGGTTGAAATTTTGAAATGTGTAAATATCAATATGGGTGTCGTTTTTATGGTTTTCTTGGACATTAATTACGAAAATTGCATCGATTTTGCAATTTAATATAGTGGACATGAAAATTCTTCAAAGTATGTGTGCAAATCGGCTATAACAGACGGACAGACAGACAGTCACACAAGTGGTCCTATTAGGGTTCCATTTTTTCCTTTTGAGATATCTATCGATCTATATATCAACAATCTATATATCTATCTATCTGTCTATCTATCTACCTATCTATCTATATATATATATCTATATCCAAGCAAAATATTTTAGGAACGGAAGGTAGTACATCCCTAGGGGTTGGACCACGGGATGCCAAAAAAAAGTTTTTTTTTTAATGTCAAAACTTTGACGGCCTGTATTTCCCTATATATATATATAAAGAGAAGTCCTGACTGACTTACTGATTCATTCACTGACTCATTCACTGACTCATCAACGCACAGCCCAAACCCTTCGACCTAGAAAGCTGAAATTTTGCACAAAGCTTCCCTTTGTAATGTAAACAAGGAATAAGAAAGGGTTTTTCGAAATTCTACCCCTAAGGGGGTGAAACGGGGGTCCAAAGTTTGTATGGGCAAACAAGATTAGTTAGACTATTTTATTCGAGACTTCACAGGAGTACTCCTATTCATAAATGAGTAAACACGTGTTTCAGGTTTTTTCAGAATTCAACCCCTAAAAGGGGGAAATGGGGTGACAAAGTCTGAAAATCAACATGGGTATCGTTTGTATGGTTTATCGCGTCGCTGATTACGAAAACAACAACGATTTCTAAATCCAACGTAGTGAACGTGAAATAACATCATTTCCTGTTGGGGTGCGATGGGGTTGAAATTTTGAAATGTGTAAATATCAATATGGGTGTCGTTTTTATGGTTTTCTTGGACATTAATTACGAAAATTGCATCGATTTTGCAATTTAATATAGTGGACATGAAAATTCTTCAAAGTATGTGTGCAAATCGGCTATAACAGACGGACAGACAGACAGTCACACAAGTGGTCCTATTAGGGTTCCATTTTTTCCTTTTGAGATATCTATCGATCTATATATCAACAATCTATATATCTATCTATCTGTCTATCTATCTACCTATCTATCTATATATATATATCTATATCCAAGCAAAATATTTTAGGAACGGAAGGTAGTACATCCCTAGGGGTTGGACCACGGGATGCCAAAAAAAAGTTTTTTTTTTAATGTCAAAACTTTGACGGCCTGTATTTCCCAAACGGCTGGATATAAACCCATGTTGATGGGTGTCTAGGAAAAGGTCTGGACGAGATCTGTCTGCCGAAAGTGTCAAAACTTTACAGGCCCATATCTCCCAAACGGCTGACGCTAGACCCATGTTCATGGTACTCTAAGAAAAGGGCTAGGCGAGGTCTAGATGACGGTAAAAAAAAAAGAAAGTTTGAATGAAAGTTCGTTATAAAGTTCGTCTGTTTCGAAGTTAGGATCTTTAAATTTTGTGTTTAGACTGACAATTGAAAATTACTTTATACGTGTCTCAGCGTTTGTGATAATACCAACCTCGAAGGGGTGAAAAGGGGAATGAAGTTGTCTTTGGAAAGTCCTTCATTTTCAAAGTAAAATGACAAAATTTGTTATTTAGGCTGTCCGTCTGTCCGTCCGTATAAACGGGAGACTCGGTAAGTGGTCAAGACCAAGGTTCAATGACCCTTTTAGCGAAAAACGCAAAATAAAATTTGTGCCCTATACTTTACAAATTTAAGAACAACTCCCAGTCAATTAGTATAGCAAACCTATTGTTTTTGTTGTGTTTTTACTCAAAAAGGGTCACTGACTACTTACCAAGTCTTCAGTATGTATTTTTGGCTATATAATTAGAAGTGACCCAATGTAGGTACCTCACAAATATTGCAAGTATTAGGGGTGTGTTTACTTTCGTAAGTACTTTCTAAGTCCAATAAAAGGAATAGAAAATGAGTGTTTTGATGTCCATAAAAATTTAAGGGATGAGTTAATGTTCTTTCGTCTTGCGGATGCACTCCTCTCATGTTAGGTACATCCAACTAATATTATAAATGCGAAAGTTGGGATGGGTGGATGTTTATTACTCTTTCACGCCGTAACTGATGAACCGATTGGGTTGAAACTGCACAAATGTTGTTCTAAACCTGGAATAGGACAAAGGCTATTTTATATCCGATAAATCAGTTCCCATAGGATGGCAATGGGGTGTCAAGTTCCTATAGAAAAGGGATGTACTGTTACTCTTCCACGCCGTACCTACTTAACCGATTAGGCGAAAGTTTGCACAAATGTAGTTCTAGAACTGGAATAGGACACAGTAGACCACTTTTTATCCCATTAATCAGTTCAGAAGCAATTGGGTGTCAAGTTCCTATAGAAAAGTGATGCACATCTTCACGCCGTACCTCCCGAACTGATAGGGCTGAAAATGCTTTAAATGTAGTTCTAGACCTGAAATAGGACATACGCTACTTTTATATCAAATAAGTAACCAAAAAAAAAATTTCGTTTGGAAATTTCTCACCAAAGACCCTTTAGCAGAGGATTAATTCAGAGATCAAAATATGGTGTCTTTCGGAAACGCAGCCCTGCCTTCGGCTTCGCCAAAGACCGCCAAAGATACTTAAGCAGATGAAATTAATTAGAAAACAAAAGATAGTGTCGACTGGAAATGCGGCTCGGATTTTAGCCTCGCCAAACATGCTATACTAGGGGATTAAATCAGTTATCAAAGACAGCCAAAGACACATTCAGAGGATTAATTCAGAAAACAAAAAATAGTGTCGATCTGCAAAATGGCTCGGGCTTCGGCCTCGGCAAAGACGGAAACGTGTCTTAATCTTCGGCCTCGCCAAAAACACTTTACATAGCGATGAAATTAGAGATGATGAGAACCAAAAACACTTTAAATACTCCAAATCAAAGTCAGGTCAACTACTAAAACTAAAAATATTTACAGATTCGATACGACTATACAAAAACTTAATTAACGCGGGCGAAGCCGCGGGCAAAAGCTAGTCTATAATAATACAGATCGCGCCAAACTTCTAGTCCACTCGGAAATTGCTCTTCCCAAGAACGGCCCATACATTTTGTTCCTGCTGATGCGAATCGCCCCGTGTTTAGAGGGGACTAAAAGTTTGGCGCGATCTGTACTTGTTAACTTGTAAGCCTACTTAGCTGTGATAGTTTTCCTTTTAATTTCGTTATGTATACTACTGCCGTGATATTTTTCACGTCTCCAAATACAACCGTTTCGCCGGCAGGGGACACACACTTAACTCTAACAAAAATTAACACTTTTAAGTTTAATATTTCGTAAACGGAACCCTGGACCGAAAAATGGTTTTCTCACACCCCCAATATTTTTAAATTACCTATCCAACGACACCCCACACTATGGGATAGATGAGAAACAAAATCATCCCCAATTTACGTGTAGGGGAGGTACCCTAAAAAATATATTTTTCAAAATTTTACTGTACCACTTTGTCGGCGATGACGAGACGAATTTGTCTATGGTAATACATAAAATATCTCGTAACACAAGGGTTCACTATTATGAGTTTTTCTTTTATTTTCGAACCCCGGTCGGGCATACAGCAATGAGTTTTTTGGAATTTATCTGCATAATAATTGTTCTTACTTACCACTTGCTGAACGGTGAAGGAAAACATCGTGAGGAAACCTATGCCCTAAAAACTGTGTACAGCGATAGGTCTCACCACCCATCTCGTTGGGACGTAATAATCATCGATGAAACGCGTGTGTACCAAGTGTGGACTGTGACTTGCATTTCATAGTTCACACTCGGAATACCTCTTAACACCCCCTCGGCGATTCATGTCGTGACGATATATATTAAATGCTTTACTCAAACGTTTACCACGTGACTTCACAGCTTCACAGTGTACATACACGATCGCTTAAAGCACCGGAATGCAGAAGCGGCGAGTTATTTATGAAAAAGGTAAGGTAGGCTTCATTTTATAAATTACGCAGTTATGAGCACACCCTGGCTGAAGGAAAGTATTTCAAAAGCCCAGCCCGACCACGAGAATTTTGCATGAAAGATGGGCAAGTAAAAAGTTTTAGGGTTCCATTATTAAACGGAAACTCATCGTCTACCGTCTTGAGTCGACACTGCCGTGTGGTTCCAAAGTATGAGATGATCGCAGTCACAAGCCGCGTTACGCCAGGGCCACACCTTCAGGCTTCTGGAGGCGCTTCTTGCTGCGCTTCCAGGCGGTTTTTGCGACGGGCTTTGCCCTGCCACGACACCCGCCGGCGCCTTCATGTATAGCGCGCTCGCTCGCTCAAAGCGCTTGACACTAGGTTCGTCCTGTGCGCTCTATCACTGTTTCAACCGCCCGCCTCCCCGCACACCACCGTCGAAAGAGCGCAAGTCACTCGAAGCCGGACAAGACGCGCGAGCGGCGACCCATGGCAGATCTACACAAATTCATACATTTGTTCTCGGCCAGCGCCGTCGCAGGAAGAACCGGTTGGCGCGCCTCTCGAAGCCTGAAGCTATGGCTGAGGGGTTACAATCAATGTCTAACTTTAAGTTAATTTATTTTTTTATCTTACGTAAACAATGGCTTTGAAGGTACATAAGCGCAGGCAACTAAATTCTAAACATTAGAGATGGAGAAAACTGTATAAATGAGAGAAAGTCTTTCGATACAAGGTGAACTTTGCACCTCTGTATCTGCGTGATCGCTTTGAGTACCTCTTTTCGAAGTACAAGCAACAAAGATCTCACACTGTCTCACTTTTTAGGACCCCGTCGAACAATACTGGTGCCTTCGGCAACTCTTTCACGGTAGTGTCGATCAGGCTCTGGAACTCACTACCACTCACAATTCGTAATAGTCCAACTATTGGCATTTTCAAAAAGAGTATTTTTTGTTATTATTTCCTTTTACTAATATTTGTATTCATAATGATACTATTCATAATTATACTATTATTCATATATATTTCTAATACCTATTTATAATTTTTATACATTTTTAGTGTGTTTATAAATTATTATATTTTTTTATAAGTTTCATTTAATATGTATTACAGTTAATTTATGTAGATGTATTTAATTGCAATTTTTTTTAACTCATAGGTTTTAAACAGTAGTTTGTCTTTGTGTGCACTTATGAGATACTCACTTTTTGTTTAATCTATTCTATCACCGAGGGTTTGCTGGTAGAAACCTCTTTCAGAGATAAGCTCGCCTTTTGCTTAAATGTAAGATTACTGATGCTTGTAATACGTTTTATTCTTTGAATTGAAATTTCAACCGCCCGAATTCATACTGGAGAATAATTGTGCTACCTACAGGCCCTGCTTTGCAAATAATAACCTGTATGAGATATGGTATGGATAGTAACTATTGTCATTGCTATCTAAGGAACAGTTTTTACCTACTATATCATTGTGGTATAGAAACGCAGAAAGAAAAGTAAATCTGAATGTGTAGAGCTCTGAACCGGGATGAATATTCATAGAGATATCTTTTGTATCTGCGTTTCTATACCGCAATGATATAATGTTAATTTATATCTCCTTGTGACGGACAAATCATCGAATATTAAAAAAATTCAAAACGGATTTAACTCACTTTTTTATTGTCTGTTTAAGGAGGCACAGGTCGAGGTTTCGATGAGATAACAACTCATCATCTTCAGGACTTTTTATGTTCACAATAAAATGCTGGATGAAATAAAGTACTAAAATCTAGAGGCGAAACATAATAAAACTATTTAATGGGTTTTTGGACGGAGATTTTAAGATTAGGTACTTATCCAGTTGTAACAAAATAACCAGTCAGTTATAATATAATATAACGATGATGATAATTAAGATAATTAAATCATCCGTAGTACCTAAAAGGTACAGTCAGCAAGGTGGGACCCTGACCAATTTCAAAACCTTGTTGCTTGCATGTGGCGATCTCAGCTAGCCCCTTCTTTTCTTTTGTTTACCAATGAGATTTATTAGAAACACTTTTTATTGCTGTTGATGGTTGTGATTGTCGGCACTTGAACTTATACAACAAAGAGTTTTTATTGCGTTTTCGGGTCCATCAGAGTCCATCAGTCACTTGCTTTGTCACTTGTCAAAAAATCGAGAAAAAAATATATTTTAGGAGTTCTTGTTGTTTTTATCAACGTAACGCAACATCTGGCAGCTCCACAACCGGACATCGACTATTATTAAAAAAAAATATCATAAAATTCAATTGCTTTCTGTGTTCTCTGTAACACTTTGCAGGTATCCCATCCCCAAATGGTCGAAGCCAGCGAGCGAGGCTGCATTCATTACAGGCTTAATTTAAAACATATTCATAATGATCCACGTCTGTTGCGCAGTGTATGCAAAAACGAGCAGGGGTCCCGGATTCGATTCC
The DNA here is from genome assembly GCA_934047225.1 of Ypsolopha sequella. Taxonomy (NCBI): domain Eukaryota; kingdom Metazoa; phylum Arthropoda; class Insecta; order Lepidoptera; family Ypsolophidae; genus Ypsolopha; species Ypsolopha sequella. The sequence goes on from OW203992.1 coordinate 14,620,462, forward strand.
TGGTTGGGGCAGATATTTGAATTATGAGTTTAAATATCTGTTTTGTGAGTCTGGGTGTCTTTGTGTTCATGTTTCTGTGGACACACAACATCTGATTTCCTAGTAGGAAGTTATGAGTATAGAGCTTTTTTTTATTAAATGACCAAAGCTTTTTTCAAGGAGTTATTTGTGGTTTTGTTAGGAAGTAGGTATAATAGATTTTAATTTTTGTATCACTGTCATAACTGCACACTATTGTTGTATAAAAATGTGATGCTTTACACAACATGTGACTCTTACGCTAGTGACCGAGAAAGCCACAAATAAGATCGGGTTTTACTCAGATGTTAATTAAGTAAAAAAGTTGAAAAATATATATGATATACTAAAAAATGTCAAATGATGTGCATTGATTTGAATTTAAATTTTTAATTTGTAATTTAATATAATAAATACCAAAACAAGGTCCAATTTAATAGTAGGGCCCAATTTAATTAATTAAGTATGCAAATAAACAAAATGAAACTTAGTCAAATTGACGATATTATAACAACAAATGAGTTCCAATTATTATATTTGAAGAATCTTAGCTACAAATTTTAAATATATTTTTTAAGCGCCTATATTGCGCTATCCGGAGACCCAGCGACGTAGAGCAGTGCGCGCTGTTATTGACGTTATTTCAATATAGTTTCTGTCGATATTTGACCGACACAGGCAGATTCAAGGTCGTTGGCGGCTACAACAGCCTTAACAGCATTTATACCTAATTTTAATTTTATTTTTAAGACCAAAAAATTACTTTTATATCGTGCATTGCATATTATTATTATTACGTCTACATAACAATTTTTTATTTATTAATTTTTGCTATTTAAGAATAAAAATAATCTTTCAAATTGTTTTACATTTTACGGAAATCTGAGTCAACATAATACAAAATAAACAACAGATATGAAATAGATAAAATAAATAATTGACTGCATCGTTATTTTTATTTCCAACAGCCAAAGCCTTAAATTAATGCTTTTCTTGAACATTTATATGATCAGCTGCCCAAGTAACAATTCATTCGGGCCTAGGTTGTGAAAACTTCCTTTAGTTTGTATTTGGGTCGCAAAAAGGTTAATGCTTTTCTATCTAGGCATATTAAGTACTTGAGAATGATTATTAAGTTCTAAAACTACTTGTTTATCATAACAACCTTTAAGCGGTGACAAGAGTTTAAATTAACGTTATTTTGACTTGTGTATCACGACCTTAAAGTCCTAGGATCTTATAGTTGTTGTAGACTCTTGATTAGGTTCTGGAGAGGCTAGGATTATGCTTAAGTGAGATCTAAAGGTTAAATTTTTAACTTTGATATAACCACAAAGCTATGGAATGTTGAAATTACTTAGAAGTTATTTCTAAAACCTATCTAAAGCCTTTAGGCTGTATAAAAGTTGTCTCGGCAAACAAATTAGGACTGCATGGTGAAAAAACCAAGACCAAAAGGCTATAGTTCAGAGCTGAAGGCAAGAATATTTCCTACAAGAATATTTGAAAGCTTTAGAGGCATTCTCAAATATTATCAGTTGTCTCCGCGAATTCAAATTACGATGTCTTGCAAATTGAACCAACACAGGGTGATTTCAAAAAAACGGAGTGGAAATTTTAAACGGAAAGTGCGGAAAATTTCCTACGAATAATGAATACAGCGGTTAGTATATATTATTAGGGTTCCGTACCTCTAAAGGAAAAAAACTGGTCAAGTGCGAGTCAGACGCGCATACCTAGGGCTCCATATTATGGATGAAAATTTTAATTTTGTAATTTTTATCAACCGCTTTAATTGTCCTGTAATCTTTACGTAAACACATATTACCATGATTGTTTTCATATTTTTCAGTCTACAAGTTTTGGAGATAAGGGGGGGGGGACATACAATTTTTTATTATTTTTCAAGGATTTCTCGAAATAGATGCAAATAGCCAAACTATAAATGTTTACAATAAACTTTTTAATACCTACAATTCGATACCCATAATGTATTTTTATAATTTTTTTTTTTTATTATAATTCTTTTTTTATATTTTTCGCTTTTGCTCAATTTTTTTTACCGCTATAGTTTTCCTGTAATTAGCCAGTTATGATCTATAATTGTTATTTTTTTCATATTTTTCGGTCCACCGGTTTCGGAGATAAAGGGGGGGGACATACATATTTTTGTGTTTTTTTAAAGATTTTTTGAAACTATTGAGAATAAATATAATAAAAACATATGTTTTTACAATCAAATTTTCAATATCTTCAATTTGATATCCATATTGTATTTTATAAAATATTTTTTTTATGTATTATACTTACCTGTATATATAAAATTCAAAGTCCTGACTGACTGACTGACTGATATATCAACGCACAGCCTTAACCGCTAGTCCTATAGACTTGAAATTTTGCACAAAGATACCTTATATAGTGTTAGCATCCAATAAGAAAAGATTTTTCAAAATTCACCCCCTAAGGGGGTGAAACGGGTGTCCAAAGTTTGTATGGGAAAACAAGATTAGTTAGATTATTTTATTCGAGACTTCACAGGAGTACTTCTATCTATAAATGAGTAAACATGTATTTCAGGTTTTTTCCGAATTCAATCCCTAAAAGGGGGAAATGGGGTGACAAATTCTGAAAATCAACATGGGTATCGTTTGTATGGTTTATCGGGTCGCTGATTAAGAATACAACAACGATTTCTAAATGCAATGTAGTGGACGTGAAATACCATCATCCCCTCTTGGGGTGCGATGGGGTTGAAATGTTGAAATGTGTAAATATCAATATGGGTGTCATTTTTATGATTGAAATTTAATATAGCGGACATAAAAATTCTTGAAAGTATGTGTGATAGAGCAATCGGCTGTAACAGACGGACAGACAGACAGCCACAGAAGTGATCCTTTTAGATTTCCATTTTTTCCTTTTGAGGTATCTATCTATCTATATATCCAAAATATATCCATCTATCTATCTGTTTATCTATCTATCTATATCCAAGCAACATATCTTGGGAACGGAAGGTGGTACATCCCTAGGGGTTGGACCATGGGGTGCCAAAAAAAGTTTTTTTTTTGTCAAAACTTTGACAGCTTGCATCTCCCAAACGGCTGGAGCTAGACCCATGTTGATGGATGTCTAGGAAAAGGTCTTGATGAGATCTACCTGCCGATAAAGTCAAAACTTTACAGGCCCGTATCTCCTAAACGGCTGATGCTAAAACCATGTTCATGGTATTCCAAAAAAAGTTCTCGGCGAGATCTAGATGACGGTAAAAAAATTGCTATAATTTTGATCGGCCATATCTCCCGAATGGCTAATTTTAAGGAGTTTGGGTTTCAATTATAGTGATCGGTCAAGCTGGAGCTACATGACCAAAAAAAAATTTAATTTGACCGGTTTTGACAATTTTTGAACAGGTCTAAAGAAGTATTCTGATTTGCATGAAACTCGGTATCAAGGGGCATTTAGGGTCGCCGATTACGCTGCCGTATTCAAATTTGACATTTTTTGACAACTGATAGGGATTTTGACACTTTTTCGGAAAAACTTTGATCGGTGAGTCCCTGTATTCCCAGAGGGAGTGAGAGTACTTAAAATGTTTGTTTCTGAAAAAAAGTTATTTGTTTCCTTTAGGCCACGCGGGCGAAGCCGCGGGCAGAAGCTAGTTTTTTTATATTTTTCCCTGTAATTGACCAGATTTCATATTTTTTGGTCTACCAGATTCGGAGATAAGGGGGGGAACATACATATTTTTGTGGTTTTTTCAAAATTTCTCGAAACTTGTGGGAGTAAATTTAGTAAAAGTATATATTTTTACAATTAGCTTTTTATTATCTACAATTTGATACCCATATTATATTTTAGGATCATATTATTTTTTTCTTTCTTTTGTTTTTGAAATATTTTGAAAAATTTCAAATTTTTCAATTTTATTACACTCTGATATGTGGGCAAATTAATTATTTATATGCCAAATTTCATGTCTTTATCTTGAACGGTGCTAAAGTTATGAGGCTGTGACATACGGACGGACGGACGGACGGACAACGGAGTCTCACCATAAAGGTTTCTTTTGTACCTTTTAGGTACGGAACCCTAAAAACAGAACCCTTATAGGATCACTTTGTTGTCCGTCTATCTGCCCGCCTGTCCGTCTATCTGTCCGGACCCTTTATCTCAAGAACGCGTGAAGTTATCAAATTGAAATTAAAACCATATAATCAAGTCTACTGTTACTTGAAGTTGCGAAAAAAAATAATTTTTATGTTAACGCAAAAAAAAATACGGCTTTTAATGCCACTAAAATCGTATATTTCGACATTCTCAAGAGAATCAAAATGTATAGGGTACTTTCCGTTGACCTAGAACTATGAAAGGCAAGTATTATCTTATACTACGAATACAGGAAAATATCTAAAAACTATACATTTGTAATTTAATCATAAAAAAAGTCTGAATTATTTATAACTAGCTGTTGCCCGCGTCTTCGTCCGCGTGAATTTAGTATGTAATGCGTTTCATATTTTACAATGAAAGCTTCAACATCCCGCTAAATCCTGTTATGCGTACGGTTTTCTTTAAAAAAAAAACCTCTTATACGTGTCTTATTTTTCTCAATATGATTTATGCGAAGTTGTAAGTAAGTGTATATATGTATATAAGTTATACATAATATATAAGTTTATATATGCCCAGGGATTGTGATTTTCCATATCAAAGTTTTAACCCATTTCATCCCCATTAGGGGATGGATAATTTTGAAAACTTTCCTACATGTATCTCATTATACGTTTTAAGGAAGGAATATTTAAGCAAAGTTTTAAGTAGATACACTCAAGGGATGCAATTTTCGATATATAACTTAACACGCTATTTTACCCCCTCGGGGATGAGTTTTGTAAAACCCTCTTACAGGTTTCTCATAATTTATTAAAAAGAGTATTTATGCGAAGTATGTTGACTCTTCAGTATAAGTTGATACTCCCACGGATTATGATTTTCCAAACAAGTTTCTACCCCATTTCATTATGAATTGATTCTCAAAAAATTTTCAAAAAATCCTTTCTTAGCGGATGTTTACGCAATAAAAGGAACCTACGGTGCAAATTTCATGTTCCTAGGTTTAGCTGTTTGGTCTCGGCGTTGATAAATCAGTCAGTCAATCAGTCAGTCAGTCAGTCAGTCAGGGTATTCTTTTATATACAAATTTGTACGGAACCCTCGACGGGCGAGTCCAACTCGCACTTGTCCGTTTTTTTCAAGATAGGTAGTCTGGTCACTGTTAAGGACTACTTAAGGCTAAATTTAAATGTATTCAGTAGTAAAGGTAAAACATAAGTTAGACAAGTACCTATCGACTAAACATAATTGAAAAAAGAAATAGTAACTTATTTGCACTCAAGGAGCAGCCTGTAGCTGCTTGATATCACTTGTGATGAACACTTGAACACTTGATTTTGCTTAATGGTTGTGGTCGCGACTGGCGAGTATTGAATTACTCCTGGCGATAACCTGAAAGCTGTGAAAACAGCCTTTTGGTTTTATATAGCTCCGCGAAATTACCTTTAGCTCTTACTTTGGCAAAAATTAAGAGTTATGAGCTGTTATAGTTCTGAAAAGGTTAACTTGAATGCTTTCTAGTAATTTCCTAACGTCAGCCATATTTATTCACTAAAATAAAAAAAAAACGAACTGAAAATAACATTTTAATACAACGAAGCAAAATTAAATAACATGTTCTATACAATTTTAAATATACGTTTTTATATATGAGTATAACTTTTATTTCTAAAGCGACAAACCATCAAACACCTTATTTTTTCATTCTTTTTTATTTATAATGTCCTGAAAATTTGCAATTACGAAAGGCCCGTCTCGCATATAGCACTAGTATCCTAAAGTTTCACGATAATGTACCAATCGCACTATGTTTTGCATTTTATCTGACTTTAACATGCTACTAACTATTTTTTAAGAATACAACACTTACATATCTAGCCATTTTGAAACTTGGTATAATGACAGGGAATGGCGCCATTATAAATAAGTATTTTAAACCCACCATTAGTGTTTCTGCGTACAAACAATCTTATACAGAAACATTTTAAAACCCGAAAGTCCTGGAAAAGCGTTATTCATTTCTATCAAAAAGGTTTTAAGTTGTCATAGAGTTACATCCAAGACTAATGTAGAACCTATTAGTTGTATTGTATGGTTATATTAACGTTAAATTAAGGTTGTGAAGGTTATATTTGGGTTTTGAGTAAGTAGTTAGAAAGGTTATAGATAAGAGCTACAGGTTTTGCTGTAGCTCTCAGAAAGGTTCTACAACGTGGGCCCTTTTTGCACTCAGGAGGTTAATATAACGTTAATATAAAGTAATTGAGACTACAAAGACTTATGAGCAGATTTCCATACAAAGGTATTAGAACCTTTTCAGTACCTTTCTAAAACCTTAAAAGTTACTTGGGTGATCTGATCAATAAGAAAACAGTTACTCACAAAAACCTATAAGGATCATTTAGAACTATAAAAAAGTTTTCAATGCATGTGCTCGTAAAGGCTCACTTTTTATGCATCAAAACCGAACAGAAAGTCGATTATTTTGCCCTAGGGCTTTATTATTATTATTTTTTCAAATTTATTTACAATGGTTGGCTAACCTGCAGCCTTTCCTGTGTACCATAAATGTCATACTTTTTTTTCCACTGTTTAACGGCTCTGGATACAGTCCTTTTCAGCCTATTATAATTTAAAGTTCACAAAATTATATTTGTTTCATTTCCTCACACTATGCATTGAAAAACGTAGTATGATACACGGGCGTAAGAGCAATAAATTACTCGGTTACGTTTAAAACACTCGCTACGCTCGTGTTTTAAATCGTCCTCGTAATTTATTCCTTTGCGCCCTTGTAGCATAAACTACTATTATGGTTGAGCGTAAACGCTTATTGTAGCTAGATTTGTCTTGCCTTGGGGGTCGCCGTTTGGTATCGGATGAATTCACTTAGCAGATATGTATAATGGGTCAATCTTAGCAGATTTAGCCCGGTAGCCGTCCACCCCCCCATTGTGGGTGGGGGGGATATGCACTCAAAGTCTTACGTCGCCGCGCTTCAGACAAAAATTCATATCGCCTTCAATTTACCTACTATCTCGAGTATGGTATCATTTTCGGCTAAACATAAAACGAGGAATTCATTTTTCAAACATTTTGAGTACAGTTTCATACAAAAATCATAAGATATTGTCGAAAGTATGTTAGTTGGTCTGCTATTTTTTTTATTCAAAATTCCATATCCTTAAAAATAACAAGATTTTTTAATAAAAAAAAAATACTTTCTTAAAGTATATTTAATCAGCTTTAAATAAATATATACATTTTATGTACTTACTATAGAACATCTACTTGAAAAAAAATCGAACATGGTTTGCGACGGCTGCGAAATATTTTTTCGATCCGCCTGTTCCACGCAAGCTAAGTTGTATGTATATTTTTATCAATGTTAATGGTTAATGCCTGTATGCTTTAGACAGCATTATTTAATTTAAATATAAAAAATAATTTAAACTGTGAATATTTTGGTTTAAAAGTGAGTTTCAAAGATAAGTTGGTTTTTAATACAGAATATATAGAATACAAATTTAACTTTATCATTGGCCTTTGTTTATGGTCTGAAGACCAAGGGTGCAATTGTATAAAAAAAATCGTACTCATTTGACAGCTAAAAACGTATGATTTCAATTAGCCAGTTTGACAATTAAAATCGTACGTTTCTTACACAGAATTCCAGGGCAGATCTCAGGACAACCAGGTAGCAAATCCCCGCATAAAGTTCAAAGCTCAAAGTATGCATGTGTAAAGCACTGCGAGGTTGTCTTCCGTATGGATTTTTATGTCAATGTATATTTATTATAGTTTTTCATATTCGTTGCTAGAACCACAATTTCCACCACAGTGGCATAGTTCGGTGCATTTTTTTTTATAATTGTATCTAGCACCACACCGTGATATGCACTTGCACCGAATTAATTCTAGACAAGTGGTATCAGCTACGGGTGCCGTGGTCCACGTTGGTATCCAGTCGTCATTGAAGTCTGTTTCCCATCCCCAATCCGCTGGACAGGGAAGATTTTGAATTGACACCATGGATTGGCCCCATACGTGCACACCCTCGTAAACAGCTCTTAGGAGATGCTGTCGAAAACTGGCTTCGGCTAGTGGAATATTCTCTAGCTGTCGGTCTTTTTTAGAGAATAGTTATCTTCTACATTCCTTCAACGCTGTGCACTGACAGGATCTGAAATGTAAATTAGGTAAGCAACTGTGGAGTTAAAAAAAATGATTTCTAGACAGAATAATTTCTAACCACGCAGGTTTCGTTTAATTTATACTTACTTATCATACATCGTTACGGTAAATTTTTGAATAATTGTATTCGCGTTTACAACGTCTTCATCAGCTAGCATATTGAACCCGCTAGTTGTTGATGGAAAAGCATTCCATGCTTCTTACGCAGTTTTTTTTCTTCTTCCACTAAACGCCGAAACTGTGTCACATCCAGTTAACGCATGAAATACCGGCAACGCTCTTGCTTTTTCAGGGCCAAAAATAAAATAAGATCAAGCTTTTTAAGTTAGTTAATTAAATCAACGTAAGAAGAAACATTCATGTAATTTAAATTATAACCTAAAAAGGCTGCAATCTTGTCACATGATAAAAACTGATGGTTTTTTCCTGTGCCGATATTGATCCACAATTCAAGGCTGTTGTTGCTGTGGTAGAGCTTGGAAACACATGATACTGCCAGGACTACTACGTCTGTGTCAACTGTACGGATCATGATCCGACTAAATCCGTGAGCTACAGCGTCAGACACATTCACCATTATCCTCGTGTCCGCCTCTTCATGGTTGCATGGGTGTATGTTATCCTTACAACGATCGCTGCTGCTAAGGACATTCATACCATCTTTACATTTAGTTATTTTTCAGCCGGTACCTCCATAGTGTGACAGGCTAAGGACAGCATACGGAACAGTTCTTTTTTGTTCTCATTCTCACAGAGAAAATTGGCTTATCCTTTTGGTATTTTTGTGTTTGGGCATACTCGTATGCGTAAGCCAATACCTCGCTTATATGAAAAACCACCAGTTTTTATCATGTGACAAAATTGCAGCCTCTTTAGGTTTTAATTTAAATTACCTTAATGTTTCTTCTTACCTTCATTTAATAAACTAACTTAAAAAGCTTGATCTTATTTTATTAAAGGCCCTGAAAAAGCAAGAGCGCTGCCGGTATTTAATGCGTTAACTGGATGTGAAATTATTCTGTCTAGAAAACTTGTTTTTTTAACTCCACAGTTGCTTACCTAATTTACATTTCAGATCCTGCCAGTGCACATCGTTGAACGAATGTAGAAGAGAACTAATCTCTAAAAAAGACCGACAGCTAGAGAATATTTCACCAACGGAAGCCAGTTTTCGACAGCATCTCCTAAGAGCTGTTTACCAGGGTGTGCACGTATGGGGCCAATCCATGGTGCCAATTCAAAATCTTCCTAGTCCAGTGGATTGGGGATGGGAAACAGACTTCAATGACGACTGGATACCAACGTGGACCACGGCAACCGTAGCTGCTACCGCTTGTCTAGAACTAATTCAGTGCAAATGCAAATCACGGTGTAGTGCTAGATGCAACTGTATTTTTTTTAAATTAAAATGCGCCGAATTATGTCACTGTGGTGGAAATTGTAGTTCTAGCAACGAGTATGAAAAACTGTAATAAAAATACATTGACATAAAAGTCCATACGGAAGACAACCTCGCAGCGCTATACACATGCATACTTTAGGCTTTGCTTAGACTTGCTACCTGGTTGTCCTGAGATCTGCCCTGGAATTCTGTGTAAGAAACGTACGATTTTTATTGTCAAACTGGCTAATTTGCTAAATATGTTGATTAGCATCTTATTTACAAGATCAACAAAATTAAAATAAATATTTAATTTTATTTAAAGCTATTTTACAGGTTTTGAAAAATACATTTTCTCTGTACTGAAATCTGTAGTCTCTGCCTGCCCCTCTGGGAGACAGGCGTGAGTATATGTATGTATGTATGTTTGTTGAAAAAGAAAGGGTCTTATAATTACATTTTCTTGTAGTGAATTTTCTTATTTTTGTAAATTGGTAAATTAGTAAATTTTCTTACGTCACACAGTAACAACCTTCGTTTTATCATAAAATTTTGTTAGATCGCATGTGTCGCAACTCGCGGCCTCTGACGTAAGATCAGCGTCACAGTTCTGCGGTGGCATTTTGCTGAGTCAGAGACCTTTTTGTTGGCTGCGTCTTATAAACTACCTAGTTATATGTATAAGCCTTAAACTGTTTGTTATAGTGTAGCTCTCAAAATAAACGTATTTTCTTTGTTTCTTTCTTTCTTTCTAATAGCAACAATTTGATAATAGCTGTTCGTCAATTGAAACCGTACGTTTCAGCTGTCAAATGAATACGATATTCTTACACAATTGCACCCATGGTCTTCAGACCATAAACAAAAGCCAATGATAAAGTTAAATTTGTATTCTATATATTTTGTATTAAAAACCAACCTACCTATCTTTGAAACTCACTTTTCAACCAAAATATTTACAGTTTAAATAATTTCTTATATTTAAATTAAATAATGCTATCTGAAGCATAATGACATTAACCATTAACATTGATAAAAATATACATACAGCTTAGCTTACGTGGGACAAGCGGATCGAAAAAATATTTCGCAGCCGTCGCAAACCATGTTCGATTTTTTTTCAAGTAGATGTTCTATAGTAAGTACATAAAGTGTATATATATATATTTAAAGCTGATTAAATATACTTTAAGAAGGTATTTTTTTATTATTAAAAAAACTTGTTGTTTTTAAGGATATGGAATTTTGAATAAAAAAAATAGCAGACCAACTAACATACTTTCGACAATATCTTGTGATTTTTGTATGAAACTGTACACAAAATGTTTGAAAAATGAATTCCTCGTTTTATGTTTAGCCGAAAATGATACCATACTCGAGATAGTAGGTAAATTGAAGGCGATATGAATTTTTGTCTGAAGCGCGGCGACGTAAGACTTTGAGTGCATATCCCCCCCACCCACAATGGGGGGGTGGATGGCTACCGGGCTAAATCAGCTGAGATTAACCCAATATACATCTGTGCCGAGTGAATCTATCCGATACCGAACGGCGACCCCTCCATACATTGGTTGGCAAGACAAACCTAGCTATTGGCAGACAAGAACTAGCAGGGTGGGGTCAAGCGGAAGTTGCCGCGAGCTACTGCACACGGAACTGGCTCTTATGGTGGTCAGGCGGGAACCTTGCTAACTGGACAAAGGGAACCTATATTGTGAGACTCTGTGTCCTTCCGTCCGTATGTCACTTTAGCACCGTTAAAGACAAAGACCTGAAATTTTTCACAAAAATAGCATTAATTTGCCCACATAACCCGGTGAAAAAAAATCAAAATATTTGAATTTGTTCACAATATTTCCAACACAAACGACAAGAAAAAATGATCCTAGAAATACAAAATGGATGTCAAATTGTAGATATAAAAGAGTTGATTGTAAAAATATATATCTTAACTATTATTACTTGCACTGATTTCGAGAAATCCTTGAAAAACCATAAAAAAAATTATGTATCTCGACATCCACAGTCGAGCCCGGAATCAGTTCTACCACCTATTAGAATACAATACAATACCCAGGCGCCGTTCAGCTTTCTGGTTAAAACTATTGGGCATCCTTTAGACATCTAATTGGATGTCGCCATTTAATTAGCAACCTAACCGTCCAATTAAGAGGCTAATTTAACCTTATGCAAGCGACATAATATATAAATGCGAAACACAACTCATTCACTTACCCGTGTCTCTAAATCTCCGAAAAAATTCGAGCCAACTTGACTATTTGAAATTTAGGATATTAAGTCCTTACATATGAAATTGCCGTTTTCTATAGACAATTTGAAGGAAACTTTATTTTCAGTACTAACATTTTTGCGTTTTTTTTAGGAATGACAAATCCAAATTATGTAACTTCTTTTGTGTGTGAATGAGACAACATTTAGCTAATAGCAACATTGATTTAATTTGTGAAAAGTGTCAGCTGTAAAAAATTATTACGAATCGTATCATGGAAATGGATGGCATTTAGGTCGAACTGTTTTTGAAGATTTTAATTTTGGTTATCAAACTGACAATAAAAAACAAAATTTAATACTTAGGTAGATATGTAAAATCTAGAGATCGACTTTCAAAAAAAAACAAATAATGGAAAAAGCTATTGAATTACAGGAACTTTGAACTCATGAATAAAGACCTATTATAACACAAAAGCAGTTCACTTTACGTTACAACTATACATACACTACAATGTTTGTATTATTGATTAAACCTAATTGTTGACTCCCTTTCGCCTTAAATGAAAACTCTTTTTTACTTTTATCCTCTTTTATAGTAAACATATAAAAAACATCTATTACATCATAAGTAAGAAATTTAAGGAATTTCATACAATTCACTCTCAAACACACATTTCACACACATATACATTGCACACCTTCACACACAACATACAAAACTCTCTACAATAAGTATCCTTATGTCTTTATGTCATACTTTTATAAGTAAGTTTAATATTGTTTTATTATATTAATATTGTATACTTATAAAGCTAGTTAAGACTGTAAATTAACGTCTAAATTTCTTTATGTTTAAATATATTTTGGGAGGAGCCTAGTTTCCACTACACAAGGAAACTTTCTGTGGGAACTAGTGTTTTTATAATTTATGTAACTTGTTTTGAAATAAAGAAATTTTCAGTTTTCAATTTTTGTACAAAAATATGTCACTCGCACTCAAATTCTGTAAAATCTGACCAGATTCAGATTCAAATCAGAAAAACAATGAAGTATTAATGAATTAATATAAATGACAGATTTCAATTGATATTAGTTACAAAAGAGGTCAATTGTAATTTTTCTAGCCAGTAATAATGTACTCAACCTTATCAATTGATTGCAACAGGATATAAATCTCACTGGCTCTCAATTAAGCTGTATTCCTAATACTATTATTTGACATCTTATAAACTTACTTATATTGACATCTATTAAACTTATAAACTATATAATAATTTTAGTAACTTAAAAACAAGTTTATCCCTTTTACATACTTTGGGAGTTTAATTTAAAAAAACTGGCTTTTTATTGGTGTCAACGTCGTACAAGAAACCTACCGTCCTGAATTTCATAATCCTAGGCCGACTCGTTTAGGCTGGCCCTTGATTAATCAACCAAGCAATCAGGATTCTTCCTTAATGTGTTAGAGACCCCGTATATATCCCAATATTTCTATTCGTAGTCCCGAAAATAATATGAAATAATCTCGAGATGTATTCTGTGCGTACCTTTGATGAAAATACATAATTAGGCTAACTGTGATGAAATGAAATGAAATATATATATTTTTATATAATTTAGGTATAATAGATACACTTATTACGGGTCAGTTTTCATGTAATATAAGTAATTAAATAATCTGTGTATAGGTTCTAGTTTTATGTCATAAATAATAATATGGGGAAAAATGTAGGGGAATAATAAAGGTTGGGTTTACTTAAATATAATTAAAAAAATACACTTAAATAAAATAAAAATATAGGAATAAGGAATAAATAATATTATAAATATATGCAATATATATAATAAATATATGCCTAACTCCGACTCTATGCCTTATGCCTAACTCCCATTCGTCTTGCTAAGAAGAAGGGCAAGAAACTTAGCAAGATCATGTCTTTTTTTTCATAACATCAGCTACAACTAAAAAGTAAGCCTATAATTTAATTGAATACAGAGATAAAAAATACAAGACAGGAGAAAATTATGTCATTAAGGCAAAAAACGAAATGTAATACCTTTATCTACCTGTCCCGTATGGTCCATCTGCTTTTACAAACATTTATTTATTTATTTATTTATTATCAACAATAGAACACTATCCTTACAGCTAAGCCAATGCGATAGTGAACATTATATATACCTACTATATATATATATACTTACAAATAACTATATTACAAACAACACATTAGCAAATACAATTACAAAGCAGATACAATTTTATAATACGACAACAACAACAACAGGCAAAAGCATCAATATTATACACAATCATAAGTAACAAATAACATATAACGCTGTTCGTGTGAACTCACTCAGGGAACAGTGAAATATGTCAATATGGTCATGGATCCTATTATCATATATACATAAGTTACTCCAGTTACGTAGATAATAATAAACGACCGTTTTTAACATATACAACGTGTAACAGAAAGGTGTAACCACATTTGAAGAGCTTATTCAATCAATGGTTTAGAACAACTTTTACTATAGAACAAAACCTGTATCTCGATTTTTTTTGCCTGTTTCATAGAAAAATGCGATGCCGCCCGGCCTAAGTGTATGGAAGGGCAGATTTTTTTTTTGAGATTTCCGGTTTGGCTCCACAGTAAAAGTTATTCTATACCATAGACTGAATAAGCTCTTCAAATATGGTTACCCCTTTCTGTTACACGTTGTATACGTGTGTTTCATTGCATAGTCCTAGATATTTCACTAACACTACCATTATCTCAAATCTTAACTGGATCTTAACTTAATCTAACTCGTTGTTAACTGGAATCGGATGAAATTTTCCGATTGATTTTGGTCTTTCTTTTATCATTTCACGGTTCGGGTCTAATTTAGTACTAGTACAGTAGTATGTGATTGGAGTTAGTGCGTTGTTTGTAAAAATTGGTTGTCACCGCTGAAATCTCTTGCCTGTTATGTGCCCCCCTCCCTATTTTAACATGAGAAATTAAAAAGGCAAATTAAATATACAACGAATTATTAATTTTGAGTATTTTTATTTTCTGCCCCTGCTTTTAAAAATAAAAGTATTTAAAAGGAATCGAAACTAATATTATAAAAGTGATCTACTTACTTCTCTTTATAACTTCGAGGAACCACGTGGCCGGTTGGCTTGTTTTACCTAGAGATAAAAGTCACGTGACATTTATTCAGACCCCACCCCCACTACGTGATCTTAAGTGACACATGATGACGACCCGTCTACCCCCTCCTTATTAGCGTCAAGTGGTTAATGGACGCTCTCTTAGTAACTTTTTTAATCGGATTAATTCGTTTAGAATTTAATAAAAAATTAATAAGTGAAACTGAGTATGCCTAAACATAACGCAACCAAAAAAAGATAAATGCACCGGTAAAGATGGAACAATTAATGACATCATGATAGCCAATGTAGCCGATTCTGAAGGCTTTAATTTTAGCTTTAGTGCTGTCAAACATAAAATTATTCCAAAGTAATTTAGATTCTGTTCTTTAAAAAATTTAGTTTTGACAGCACTAAAACTAAAATTAAAGCCTCCAGAATCGGCTTTATTATAGAGCTAACATCTTACAAATTTATTTAATACAATCCCGAAACGGATGCAATAAGATTGGAACAATTCAATTATAACATTGCTCCACGAGAAAGGAAACTCAATTATTAAAAGTATGCAAGAGATATGCTCTGCAAGCTCTAGCGGAAGTAGGCCGGTCACGTCGCTAGAATAGCTGAAGGCCGATGGAGTGAACGAGTAATTATCGGGTACCCGAGAGATGGATAGAGCATGCCTGGTCTGTTCACCTAGAGCCACTGGCACGACGACCATGTCTCATCTAGCTGGAACCGGCTACTGCGGCGATGATGTCGCGGGAATGCAATCTCGGTATACCGAGATCTCGCATCGACGTAGGACGATCAATCTCGCATCGAAAACAATGCAAGATCTAGCGAGATGTGCGAGATCAAGCGACAACGCGCCACACGTACCACCGTAATAACCTGAAGTCATATAAACGCTCTGCTCCGGTTGCATTGCACACCTCGATTTCATCTCTTGAATCCATCATAAAAAAAATGCACCTATTTAAATATGGCGGATCAAAAGCAAAATACCTACAGTTTGCATATGACAGTCTGGTAATAGACCTGATAACGCTAATGAGCGTGCAATTGGAAAAGGCATTTTCTTCAGCAGACTACTTAGTGCTTAGAAGCAGATTATTAGATTCCACCATTGACAGTCTACCCTTCTTTATAGGACAATGCTTTAAAAAAAATACTAATAGCAAATTACCAGACGGTGCAAAAATTATTTGCTATTAGCTTTGTATTGTGTTATTTTAATTTACAGTAATTGAGTATGATTTGATTACCCTTTTATATGTGAATATAAGTATAGTTCAGGAAATATAATTTGACTCGATTCGCCTTATAAATAGGACTAATTATATTTCCTGAACTTGAATAATATATGTACGTAAAATGTTACTGTTTTTATTTCTAATGCATTTTTTTCTTATTGATGCTAGTTTTGATATAATTTGTTCGTCGAACTATAGCAAAACGACACATTTTAGCAAAAAAAAAAAAGAATTCATTCGTAGTCTAATTGCGAAATCGCGCAAACACCAAGATCTCGCAAGATTTGGTTTTCGTAATCTTGCAAATACTGAAATTGCGATTTTGTTGCAAGATTTCATTTCCTAGTCGTGACATCGCCGCAGTAGCCGGTTACACCTAGACGAGATATGCGCTACAAGATAGTTCTTAACTCACTTTTGGTGACCAAGCAATATTTAATAAAATTTTATTTTTATTATCTTTTGAAAACCTTATTATTACCATAAACTAAGTATAATACTAAGTATTATAATAGTTAGTATTATACTTAGTCTATGGTAGTAATACTTAGTTATTAGTAATAACTTATTACTAATAAATTCCGTGAATTGCTTTAAAAACATTTATTGTAAGTAAGTAAAACAATATTATGATGTGCATACCCAGATTCTATTTCACCCCCATGTTATTCTAAAACGTGAAAATATCGAAAACCCAGCATAAGGGTTTTATTACGGAACCTTTAAAACAAACAAAGTTAAATCCATGCACGATTGAAACTTGGCACAAAAGCTTTGAAAGCCCAAGTTCTATGTCAACACGATAGAACTTTTACACATTTAGTTGACATTGACAGATTAAGTAAGGCACCGCTTTTACATAGCTTGATTTGTGAACACAATGTGTATGAAGTGATGATGAACGTTAGGTTACCATTCTTCAAATTTTATCATTCAAATTTATTCAGCCCATGGTCTAACTATGCTCTATGGTTGATAGATTAGAAAAATGTAAGATACACATCTGTTCGAAATGCTATCAGCAAGATGGGACTTTGTGTTTAAACGCACAAAAGAAAATACTAAAAATGCTACTAACAAAAATTCTAACTGCACATCAAAGAATACTGACTTATACACTAAAATACTAACTGTTCTGTATTTAATAGGATTTATGGGTTGTCATAAAAAATAACCACGAAGGTTAGGTACGGCGAGTCGCGGAACCTAACCTAACTTACCATCTCTCTTCTACGCTGAAGAGTTTCTAATAGTAGTTTTGAAATAGTATCAAAATAGTATTTTTGAAATGCAAATAAAAATATCCCGTTTAGATGCCTGTGTCACCTGTGTGCGTTAGCAGCGCTTACAAAAGTGCGTGAGAGAGTGAGAATCATTAATTTATTCTAATGGCATTTCGAACGGATAATCGACGGTACGAAAAAATAAACCTGCTGAAGTACGTGTAGGACTTGAATTATTTGAACAAAAAATACAAATTTATAATTAAGATCGGTTTAGCAGCCGGATTGTGAAAAACCCGCCTTTTTCTATAATTCATCGAAACCGAACACTTATATTCAAATTTTAACCAATAGCTCCTCAACAAAACCTTATTATCTATGTTTTGTGTAAACTGTCATCGCAAAGTTTCCATTGGTTTCTGTAAATTAGAATTTGAAAGTTAAAAATTTTAAAGTTCCAATTTACAGAAACCAATGGAAACTTTGCTATGGCAGTATACACAATACAAAGGTAAATAAGGTTTTGTTGAAGAACTATTGAGCAAATTTTGAATATAAGTGTTCTGTTTCGATTAGTTAGAAAAAGGCGGGGTTTTCACAATCCGGCTGCTAAACGGGTCTTAAGTACAAAATTTATAACGGAAACTGCAAAATTAAGTTGATGAAGTTGTAATACTAGATTTTTTTAACCAAAATGGTCACAAGACATCATCTACGCGAACGCAGCCGCGTGCCAAAGCTACTAATTTAGAGATGTGATTAATTACCATAAGAAAATACAGCCAGTTCCAATATCAACAGACACTTCGCAGAGAGAGGGAAGAGTAAGCAGGCTAAATATTCTAATTGTGTTACGGAAAATCGCACCGCTAGCTGGGCACAAACGAAAGTAATTAACCGGTGGCGTAAAGCATCTGGTCAACGCCATTATTACTCGTCATGATGTAATTGAGTAATCTCCGGATCCGAATTGGATTCCGTAATGAAATCGGGTTTCTGTTATTATATTTGGGATCATGGTTATAGTTTCCTGTTTTATCATTAAGTAAGTCCTTGTAAGTCCAGTCGCTGAAAAAAAAAAAATCACGAGGTGTCGTGGGACACCCGATTGGAACGAAGTTCCTTCAGCAACTGACGCACAAGCTTCACCCACACGTCTATACTGCGTAATACATCTATACATAGACAAAGAAGCGATCTAAGGAGAAAATGTATCGTTCGTTCGCAGCTCATAAAAAGTCGTAAAATCATAACAACCAGCCAGCTATTCAAGAGCTCAGTGATTATTATTATTTATATCTTTCAATTTTATGTAGAAAACTGATTGCGTCATTTTGTTGATTTGACCGCGTCGCGTCGATCACTCCACCCAGTATTATGAAACACGGTAAGAAGTGTTAGCGATAAAGAAATGTATGAAAGCGATATGATGAAAACGTAACGGTCGAAATGTTACACTTTTTTCGGCCTAGCCCTCATCCGCCAAGCGTCCGGAGTATAACGTGCGATAAGGAACTTCGGTCCAAAAAATCTCCACCATTATTGGATATCGTTGAATGTGTCCTTTTTTGGCTGCTTTGTGACAGACTATTGAAAATCGCTGAGATCATGAAATAATTTCGTTCAGAACGTGGCTAGGCCTTCGTCCTCGCCAAAGACATTTTAGCAAAGTATCAATGCGGACAACCAAAAATAAGTTTCGTTCGGAAACGCGGCTCGACCTTCAGTTTTGCCGAAGATACTTCACTAGGGTATCAATCATTTATCAAAAAATAATTTCGTTTAGAAATTTAACTTTAAAAGTCGACTGCCGTTATAAAAAGTTAACTAAGAGGAACAAAACAAGTTGTATTAGTTAGGACGTTAAATATATTGGAGAAGTACTTCACTTGACATATTTTGTCAAAGTCAATGCGCCATTGATCCATAGGGGAAAAAGAGATTACCATGCCAACCTCGTATGTATGTACGTTATACGTTTTGTTATGTATGTTAAATGAAGTATTTCTTCAACAACATGTTCGTCCTATAATATTATTTTTATTATTTTATTGAAGGTATTAAAGAGGTGATTATAGAAATATACATTTAATCGGAAAACCACACTCGCATTTGGCCGGTTTTTATTTCTGCGGGAACGTGGTGGTCAGGTAAGAATACTTCATCCACCCTAGAATTATTTTATGGGACCTTATACTGGGTGTAAATGGAAAATTTCCAACCAACAAAGAATGTTTCTCGAAAACCTATTAAATTCCACGCCAAAATTCGAGAGACAAGTTTGACAACACGAAAAGCACAAATGTTGCTACTTTCAGCTAGTGCTGTACGTCTCATCGATATTATAAAATTGGAAAATGGTCGGTTTAAATAAGCTAATAAACTGTGAAACGAGTGTAAGTGTATTTATTCAACATGTTGTTATCCAATTATAATAATAATAATTATATTAATAAAATAAAAGCTTTTGTAGAATTTTATTGTTTTAAAATCAAAACAAAGCAAACAACATAAAAAATATTGTGAAAAAAGAAACTTCTGCAAGGCTAACTTCTCCTAAAAATATCATTAACTGAGCGGAAATGCCTACTAAGCTGGAGACTCGGTGGGTGGTCGGGACCAGGGTTCAAATACAAAGGGTATACTGTAGTACAAAGGGTGCTGTGAAAAACAAAAAAAATATGTTTAATTTACGAACAACTCTGAGTCAATTAGTATAAGAAGCCCAAATTTCATTTTGCGTTTTTTACAGAAAGGATCATTGAACCTTGTTCCTGACCACTCACCGGGTCTCCAGTATGAATTTGGCTTATTTGAAATTATTTATTTTCGTACCTACATAGTTTCTGAGTTTTGACCTGGTTACAAATCGATAATGATATCAACTTTAACCGCATCACTATTTAAATTGTTCCTTACCTGGTAACAAACCATCTGTCAATTTTGTCTCTTGAATGATGGTGCCCTACCGACTTTAGGATTTATGATTAGTCCCATAAAATATATGAGAATGTTTACTCAAATAGAAAAGGACCCAGGCAAAAAGACAATTCAGTGAGATTAAAATTTTATATTTTCAGAAATATCTTTAAAAATTACTTTATTTTTGATGTAACTTGTTTTTAAAATGAATATGTCATTTTTTTTTTCTGAGGATCATTATTTTTGGAATAAAATCGAAACAAAGTTAAAAAGTATATATTTTTGAATCACTTAGAATAATCAAAAAATATTTTGGTATGTAAGATTGTCTCAAATATAGCAATCTCCACTGTTTGATACAAACATAGCAGTCTCCAAAGTTTTTGTTGTAATTGTTCTTAAACCTCCAAGCGAATTTGGCTCAAACTTTGTTTATATCTTCATTCAATTTTATTCTACTGAATATCAAAATAAAAAACAATAAAAGATTAAAGTTTTTATAATTTTTTGTAAAAATTACTAAACTCTGCATTCTCGGCCCTTTTTTGATAATGTTGTTATTGATCACCTGATATTGAATGGTGAAAGTTATAGGAAGTAACTTTCCTTACAAGTTTGCTCATAATTTAACTGCGGTGTTAGGTTACTGGCGTGGCGGGTTTAAGTATTACTTACTTGTACAGTTCAAGAGTCGAATAATAAAGCGAACACCACGTATCTTGATAAAATTCCAATAACTGCTGAACTTGGGAAATTCCACAATTACTGAAGTATTTTGTGCTGAATGTTACTAGGATGAAATTTTCTTGATTGTAGTCAGGTTTAATGCTCCTACCTCGTTGAACTTGAAGATCAAATGTTCTGGTAATGGAAGCCGGTCACGTGGAATGTTGTTGAGCAGTTGAGTCTTTGTGCGCGGCGATCTAAAGGCATGTCTACATCGCGTCGTCTCGGGGTTACCGGTTGCTTATGATGGTAAGATGTGTTTTAATCTTTAATCTTTACCTTTAATCTTTAACAACTTACTTATTTAACAACTTATTTACTTCACTTATTCCTACATATAATCTAAGCTGTACCCAGGGAGTAGCCTGTTCCCTAATCTAAGTAAACTTGAAACTTAGGGTAACAGTGTCAAAAATCCCATGCAAACAAAAAGGTGACAAAAAATAAATCTATATATATTGGAAATCAAATAAATTAAATTAAATAGAAACAAAACAAAAAGCCTACACTGAAAGTTAAAATAAATGAGAGCGTGTGTTTTAGGGTGTGTGTATCGTGAGTAAATGAGTGAGAGAGATCAGTATGTTTAGGTGTATGTAGAAGTTATGTTAGTCCTATTCATTCCATATGTTTTAATGTACGTTTTAATTTTAACGTTCCGTACCCGAAGGGTATCAAACGATACCCTAAGCCTCCGCTGTAGGCCTACCATGAGTTTTGCACTCGAGAGTCGAGACACGTTAGCGACTGCGTAAATATTATCTATGAGAAATTCTGGGCATGCAGTCTCGACAAAGATAGCGATCGCTATCCTAGCGATTTCAGTCAGTAAGTGATAAAAATCGATTATTTTTAGTGTCTGTCATCAAAACTATCGACTTAAATCGAAAACATTTCGAATTCTCTTCCGATTTCAGTCAATAGTTTGACGGTAAGTCAGGCACTACCATTTTAGCGCCCTTTTTTGCACCTTGATGTTGCTGCGGCATTTATAATGTTGTTGTGTCAAAGAAATCAGTCCTGCTCCAACGCTATCATTTTACACTAATTGATGCAATTTTGAGGTGTTTCTATTTATTATTTTGCCATTAGAGGGATAGGTTTTTAATATCTCGGCCTTTTTATGTCATATTTTGTACGTATTTTTTCGGTATAATTTTTATTGTCCAAAACCAATAAAGCAAATGAAATGATATTTATATAATTAATGGTATTCTAATGGAAGCAGGAAAAAGCAAGTAATTGTGTATCGAATGGCCGAAATATAAAATATCACAGAATTAAACATGACACATATTTTTTCAATATTTAAATGATTACAAATAAAACACACATCAATACGACGTTTATCTGGTAAAACACGAATACATATTATAAAATCTGCGGGTCTACCGCGTAATTCTGATTTTCATCAACATCAACTTGAGATTGAAATTTGTCGTGCGTGCGACGACGCCCGCCTAACATGCCATCTCTTTTGCACGCGTTTAATTTTGCATGCATTTGCTTGAAGTTGATACAAATCAGAATTACGCGGTAGACCCGCTGGTCTTGGTTCGATTACGAACAAATTGCAGTATATTGCTTTCGTGAACAAAAAAATTCTCATTAAATATTTGTATGGACAAATACCCAAATAAAATCTCTCCATTTGAAATGAAATGAAACATATTTATTTTCAATGCAAGTGCTCGTAAAGGCCCATTTTTATGCATCAAAACCGAACAGAAAGTCAATTATTTTGCTCTAGGACTTTATTATTATTATATTTTTATTTATTTATAATGGTTGGCTAACCTGCAACTTTTCCTGTGTACCATAAATGTTATACTTTTTTTTCTCCACTGTTTAATGGCTTTGGATACAGTCCTTTTGAGCCAATCATAATTTAAAGTTCACAAGATTATATTTGTTTTATTTCCTCACACTATGCATTGAAAAACGTACACGGGCGTAAGAGCAATAAATTACTCGGTTACGTTTTGTCCTCGTAACTTATTCCTTTTCGCCCTTGTAGCATAAACTACTATTATGTAATGTAGGTTTGTCAGATACACATATTACAGGTTGGTTTTTATGGAATATAATTATGTCTTATAGTTTTATGTAATGAATAATAATATGAAGAAATACACAAAAAAATAATAAAGGTAAGGTTTACTTTAATTTAATAAAATAATTCACTTGAATAAAAATATATATGTATAAGGAATAAATAATTTTATAAATATATGATGCAATACATACAATAAATATATGCCTAACTCAGCCCATTCGATTAGTCTTGCCTAGTATTATATTGTCTGTGGTCTTATTAAGAAGAAGGGCAAGAAACTTAACAAAATCATGTATTTATTTTCATAATAATAATGTGTACAAAGTTAAAAGTTTGCCCCGGTATACTAACTATCCCGCAGCAAAAGTTTCATCTACATATGGGTAACCGACAAAGTGTGGAACTTTCAGAGTGGCGTTGAATAAAACACAGACAATTGAATAAAAGGAATCAGTGATTCAGGCAATACTCCTAAATTGTATGTTCAATGGTTCAGAAATATCTATAATAAGGGAAGCTCTAAGCTTTGACATCGGAAGGCCAACTAAATTTGTTTTACTGAATCGTACAGTGAAAAATAATGCAAAGGATGTAGCGGAAAGACACTCTGGATCAAGTTGTCGAACTAAAAAGAGCGTCTACCTATAAATTGTTATATAAATAAAATTTATACATTGTACTGGTAACTTAAAACTATTTAGTTTTTATCAAATTATATTTAGGATTTTTATTTTTACCTTACTAGGTATATTAGATTAATCCTTAATCGTTTAGAAATTTTTTGAAATTTCGTTTTAAATAAACTTCACAGTGAATTTAAAACCTTATTAGGAAAACATTGATTTAAAGGATCCACATTTTTTTCTTTAAAGGATTTATTATTATATAAATTGTTATATGTACAAAAATAAGAATTTGAATAAGAAATTTATTAAAACATGAAATATGCGAAAAATAAGCTTTGTATGGAAATTTTAAATTGCTTATATATCCTTTCAATATATATATTTGGGAACCTACAATTTTGCAATTCAATCGGAATAAACACACACTATCCTAAGAATATTTATGATTTACAAATGGTTTTGCTATTTCTTTTGTACGAACTAGGCTTAGCAGGTGGTAGAGCTGATGCCGGGCTCGACTGTGGAGGTACCACCATCTTACTTGGAGACCCCCTCGAAGTAATTCGGGGGAAAGTAAGAGGACAGCTCACAGGCAAAAAACCAGGAGGCCCACCATGCCTGGGACCGATGGATGGCGGTATATTCATCCCTAATAGCCGGGCCTTATATGGAACAGACTGGTGATGGGCAGCGGCGTCACTGGTGCGCACTGCGCTCACCAACCCACCTGCCCAGCGTGTGTGAGTATGGGCAATTCTTCCAGGATGACCACCGGGAATGGCAAAGTCCTGGAAAGGCTTATGTCCAGCAGTGGACGAACTAGATGGATGGATGGAACTAGGCTTGCTTCGCCTGCCTCTTCAGATTGAGAGGCAAGCGTTCTACCGCCTGACCTACCACCGCTTGTTTCGTTAAAATTTACTATTTACCGTGATGGAGGCGATGAATAAAACGTATTCTATCAAAATTTCAACTGGCCACCTATAACGGCTGCAGCGACGGACGGACAGCGGAGGCCTAGTAATAGGGTCCCGTTTGGCATCCTTCGGGTACGGAACTCTAAAAAGCCTAAGTTATAAAATATATAGTTATGCTGCATTTTCTTGCATAATTTTGGTAACCTAAGAAAAAGTACAGAAAAATCCATGTCATCCTGCTTATCTCCGAAACTAATGTTTTGCTACGGCGTAGCAAGTGCTACGATCCCATAATTTTCCCGCTTTGTAGACCCGCTACGTCGTAGTCTGTATGCATATTTACGCGTCCAGCCGGCGTAGCACAGTGTTTAATCGCGCGCGATGCCACTTGGTTGAATCACAAGTGCGAGGATCGTGACACGATGTTTTTGCGATTAAACAGTACGTCACGCTTCTTGCACATGCGATTCAAGGGGACTACCTATATACTCGTATATAAAAAGTTAAGTGCAGTAGTACATTATTAAAATTTATTTGGCTTTTTAATAATGTACTACTGCACGACACTATTAACTGAGTAACATTTGAATAGACGACTGTTACTTTTTTTGAAAAAACTCAGTTATCATAAATCATAACTCATCAACAACTTTAAACTGCCATGACAGGTCAGTTAAGCCGCAAAAAAATGAAAAAACGTTAAAAAAATAACGTTCGTACAAATTAAGATAGATTTGTTATGCAAGGCTGCAAAGTTATTATTTGGCGCGAGTATTTGTATTGAAACCTGAGAAAGCGAAGGACAAAAAGCCAAAAATCTTGAATCACAAACATGGTTCAATTTATGGTAAACTTACGAGATGAAGCTATAAAAAAAGACAATAAAACCAAAAAAATATCTGCAATTGAATATCACACGGCCCTCAAAAATTTAGTCACCTCAACAATACAAAGGGAAAAAAATGCTTACTACAAACATAATGTAAATAATAATAAATGCAATCCTAGCAAAATGTGAAAACACATTATAGAAACGTCATCATTCTGTACAAACAAACAAATGTTATTGTTTTTCAATTTGGTAAAAGAAGTGCCAAATGCTCGTATAGACATTATCAGGCAACTGTAATGGAGGTACAGTACCAGGCCATTTGAAGGTCGCATCGTGTTTTAAAAAGAGATACTCGGCTAGCTTCGGCTTTGTAGAGCATCATCTCTGTCAAGTCACAAGTCTCGTCAACAAGTCAGCGACTAAACGACCGGGTTGACAAGTGTGACAGAGATGACGCTCTACAAAGCCGAAGGTAGCCGAAGCTAGCCGAATATCTCTTTTTAAAGCACGATGCGACCTTCAAATGGCCTTGTACTGTAGCTGAAAACCAGCGCCAACCAAAACATGTAATGGTTGGCATACAGCTGAGCTATATCCTTTTGTCGTATTATTCTTCTCATTTATAAATAGATTAAGTACTCTCTACTTAAGTAAACTTTCTTTTGCTTTGTTAATTTTAAGTATTCTATTTTTTTGTAAGCACGCCAATAAATTTATTTTCTTTCTTTCTAGGTATGAACCAAGACCGCAGCAAGTGGCCCAAAAATAGAAACCTAATCGTAGCGAAGGTTTCGAATGTACATGACACAAAATGACTTTGCTGCCGAGGGAAACACACAATTTTTCATCCTAGAATCCTTCGCTTCCTCAGTTTTCAATACACAAATACAAGCGCTAAATAACAACTTTGCAGCCTTGCATCACAAATAACTATTATGTGCCAGAAAACAGCAGAAAACTATATAAATACAAAGGAAACATTTTTATTCGGAAAACGCCATCAACCAAAGGGTCATGTATTCATATCTGTGTATTTATTTAATTGAAGACTCGTAACAACAAATCACCGCAATTAGACCCTCTGAAAAACCTACTTATGGTTCTTGTTACTATATGTATATCCTCCTTGAATGGTTGCTACAACATTTTCCCCCACGTTTACCTAAAATGTTGATCCTAATCGCCCGGACCCTTAGTTTCCAGGTTATTAAGTTGACCGTCATTCAACCATATTACCCACAGAGGAACTAACATGAAGAGGCGAAATGTCACTTTATTCGAAATAAATTTCGCCAACTTCTGTAGCGCTTTAATGTTCTCTGATTGGCTAAGCCAATCCCACGCGTAGTGGTGATAGAAATTGAGAATCCTCTGTAAGCGGGAGTGGGATGAATACAGCCAAGTTTATGCAAAAAACACTGTTTAGTTGGCGGAATCGGACGGTACAGTATTGCCTCTCGGGGCTAAGTGCTCGATGATATTACCTCGCATCTATCAAACATTTGAATTGAGATAAAGTTTTGAGTTTGAGATAAAGAAATCTCATCTCGACTGATTTCCGGAGTTACTTTCTTTATCTACTTGGCCTTCTTGGTACTTTGATAATTTGAGAAAATATCAAAATTTTCCTAGTCCTTTGTATCAATAAAATGTACGTCATTAGGGTTCTGTCCAGAGCCGGATTCAGCCAGCAAGTTTCAGGGCCCCTCTCACCTTTTATAACTTATTATACATAGTCATGACATAATTCTTTGAGAGAGTATCAGGGCGTTTCCGAATATAGACTGTGAAAAAAGAGTTCAAACTCGTACACCCACAATTCAACGAAAATTATTACGTCCCAGCGTGATGAATGGTGAGCCCCATCGCGCCATACTTCCGGGTGCCTTCCAAAGCACACAGACTGAACTAATTTTCCGGTACGGGATTTGAATCCGCGACCCCCGATTAGTAGTTGAGTGCTCGAAAAAAGGGGATCAATTAACTCAACTTCATTAAATCAGGAAAGATACCATCATCTACACATTTACTAACAATTAATGCTAAATAAGGAGCTATTAAATCAATAACCGAACTTATAACTTTCAAAGATAGGCCCCTTAAGACCTCGGTTTTTTCAAGGTAAGCGATTTAAATGCTTAAATTACAGTAAATGAATTAATATGTTTAAAAGCAAATACAGAATGACACTGAGGCACATGATCCATTAAAGGATCCTGCGCAAGCCTAGGGCTCGAATTTAAATCATTAGTTGTTAAGGAAGGAATGTCAGTAAAGAATTCTTCAAAGGCATTTGCAATTTCTTTATCTCTTGTAACGACTTCATTGTTAATAATTAACTTAAGTTCGTTATCACGTTTTTACTTTTCCAGCTTTTAGTATTTATGATGTTACATACTTACTTTATTATCGGACACCATAAGTTTTTATTGAAGTAGGCACATTTTGCTTTTACACACACTAATTTGAAGATGCGTGTTCAAGAATTCAGCAAATTTAAGGTTATTATTGTAGGATTATATGTCGTATAATTTGTATAAATGATTTCTGCTTTTGTAAATACCAGGGGCTCTACCGCGTAATTCTCCTTTGTATCAACTTCAAGCAAATGCATGCGAAATTCAACGCGTGCAAAAGAGATGGCATGTTAGGCGGGTGTCGTCGCACGCACGACAAATTTCAATCTCAAGTTGATGTTGATGAAAATGAGAATTACGCGGTAGACCCGCTGATGTCGGCCAATCATTGAAGGTGATTGTACCTTTGTTAGAAACTTTTTGCATCTTAAACGTATTTTTAAACTTTTTGGAGACTATGTTGAAAATGTCTGTAAAGTGAGATGTTTTTATCATATTGGAGAAGCTTAAAATGTGGTAATTAAGTTTTTAAGTTTGCTTTAAGACAATCTACTTTATGAGTCGTAATCGGCCAGCAAAAGCATTTTTTGGCAATTGTTTTACGCTTATTTAATGGTTATAGTTTGGCCAGTGTAATTATTGACGCCTGAAAGCGGTTGATTACTTTATTGTCTGAATATTCACACTCATAGGATTCTGAGTAATTCAAGTAGGTGCTCTGAGGGGTTACTCCGAAGTGACAAAATTCGATCGAATATCGTTCGGTCGTATATCCATCTCTATCAAACTCTCTAGGCGTGCGTCAGAGCATCTTTTTGGGAGTACTGGGCCAGAACACCTTGTACAAATTAACCTATAATTAACTTACTTTAATTATTTTAATAAAATTTCCCATTCCCGCTTGGGTTTGCTGGAAGAAATATCTTTTTAGAGATAAGCTCGCCTGTGTACCTGTTAAATACCTTTAATTAATTATGTGTCTTAACTGCTTTTCTGTGTAAATTATAGAATAAAGAATAATAAAGAATTAAATGATAATCATTAGACAAATTAAATGAACAGCGCATAATCGATTTTTCAAAATCAAATGGGTAAAATTTTCACTTTCTTCGAATTTCATATTGCTATAGTGAAATTATTTTCAAGCTATCTATTGGAAGCTCAAATAAAAAATATTGGACTACATCTTCTGCCCTATTCAAAGTTTTATTAAATGTATGAAAAGAAATACAAAAGTTGTCCTTTTTATTAATTTTTCTTGTTGTAGCCTTATTAAAACATTGTGCAAAAATAGTCATAACAATTACGTCGTGTATTGAGGCCGTAAGAAAGAAAAATCTGGTAAAAAAAGCCACAAATGGGAAATTCTACGTATACACAGTTTTATTTTTATTTTAGGTATGTTATGAGACGAATATTTTTGGAATATTTTTTAAGATATACTTACATACATCGGAGATGGATTAGGTGGAAGAGAAAGTAAATGACGTGTCGTATCAAGAAGTTAAAGAACTTAAAGTAGAAAAGAGTACAGCTCTTAAATTAAAATGAAATGAACTTTCATAAGTCTTTTATTAAAATATATGTATAAAAATATATTTTTCATATATTTTTTACAACTTAGTGGTATCAGGTAGAGGGCAAAAGATTTAGGCTACGCCTTGAGCCACATTATTACGCTCGTCGCATCAAGCAACGTCTAACTTGACGGTAATAATCTAACATATGTATTTTACATCTAGCGCCATCTACATTAAAGCATCTGAATTTAAATTGTTTTGAAATCTTCAAAGTTTTTAATATGTATTATGGTATTATTTTCCTGTAATCTTTCAATTTATTTCAAATTGTTTTAGGTCCAAACACTTAGTAAAGTAATCTTTTGTTTCTGTGGTGTCTTTAGTTATTAAATCTTACATTAAACTTCCAAAAGGATTTTGAAATTATGCGAGTTCTCATTAAAGGGGACAAGTAAGATATAGTTGTTCCTAGAAGGGTCGAGGGGCCATCATCCCGAAGTTTCATATACAAAGTCAAAATTTAAAATTACTAGTGACTATAGATAAGAAAAGGTAAAAGGAAAACGGGTAAATGTGGTTTGTACATTTGTGTGTAGATGTGTAGAGATAGAAATAATAATTTCTGACTAGATGTCCAAGTTATAGTGCAATCTAGCTATAATAGTAATTGTAGCCAACAAGAGATTGCAAATGTTTATATAACTTTCTGTCTAAATAATTCTTAATTGTACAAAAAATCAAATGAATAGGTGATGTAATTGATAAAAACATTTTCATCCAGTCAACCCGACAGAAGGTACAAGGAAACAACAGATTTCTTCCGTATTTCACACATGTAGGAGAAAGGTTAACTCAGGGCTATCAATTAGTAATTAATACCGTGTACTTTGTCCCCTAAATAGGCTATTCACCATCTACTGCGTAAATGATGAAGGAGACAGAATAACAATATAAGGTGAAATTTAATCAACCGCTCAAACTCATACTGAAGACTCGGTTAGGAACAATGTTAATGACCCTTCAGATGAAATTCGTAAAAATATTTTTTTTTTGGTCCCTTACTTTACTGCCCATATTAGGCAAAATAGAAAGGAAGGCAAAAGGAAAGGAATACAACTTAATTGAGAGCCGAGGTAAGTATGAGGTGCGAGGAGAGAGCAAAGGTGACAGTCGATAATGATCTTCATTTATCAACATGTTGATGCACTCCTATAAATACTTACTCTATGGACGCATGACACGTGTAACCCTCTCCATTTTCTAACTAATTGTGACAAGTTGAACGAAAAATCTAACTGAAATTGAACGGTTTTTGGTACAGTTGTAGCAGCACAGGCCGCGTAGGCCGCCCTCGTGCCCGCTGGACTGACGATCTGAAAGACGTTGCGGGTGGCGGCTGGATGAGGATGACTGAGGACCGCCAAGAGTGGCGTAATATGGGGGAGGCCTATGTCCAGCAGTGGACGGATGCGGGCTGATGGATGGATGTATTTTATTTGGTTAGATAGGACTACCTATGCGAGTGGCGTGGCAGTGTTTTAGTCAACTTTAAGTTCACAAAAGTTTTATTATTGTCAAACATCGAAATATTTCGATGTTGTCAAAGCATTCAATATCATTCCCAGGGATTACGATATGTCCTCTTGGATATCAAATTGATAGGATAAAAACATATATACTGGCTTAATCGAAAACATATTCCTCATTGTACAGATTAACAAGCTTTGTGAAGCCATGCAAAAAAGAAGGTTCCATTTCGGAGATACATAAGTAACGAAATATGTCCAATAATTTGCTCATCAAAACTCGCCAATATATAAATAAATAAAAAGGATATTCCGTATTCAGAGGTAAACCCCAAATGTCTATAAATACCTAGTGAAAAAAGGTCCTATTTTGACCATATCATAGGTAAATCAAATTTTTATTTTTTAGTTGTGACTATAAAGTTCATTAATTGTTTAAATATTTTTTTGAACTAATATTTTTTTATTAAAACTCGCGTGAGTTGACATACTAAATTATTATTACATACGGTTTGAACAATCACATGTGATTGTTGTTGAGTATATGCTAACCGTTTCACCGATACAATTTCTTCTTCAAAAGATGAAAACTTTCGAAAAACTGAAGTTCAAAATGTTATTTCACTATCAGACTCAATACAAAAGGCGACACGAACTGAAATATTTTTTGAACTAATAATTTTTATTAAAACTCACGTGAGCTGACATACTAAATAATTATTACATACGGCCTGAAAACTCACGTGTGATTGTTGTTGACTATATGCCAACCGTTTAACCGATACAAGGTCCTAGATACCCAGGTCCTAGATATCCACACAGTGTGGGCACACATACTGAGTGTCCGTTTGACAACGACGACGGTGAACGCCGCGTCGTCGTCCTAAGAACGACACTCGCCTTGATAATGCCAAAATTGTATCGGTGAAGCGGTTGGCATATGGTCAAACAACAATCACACGTGAGTATTCAAGCCGTATGTAATAATAATTTAATATTTTTTTGTCAAACTTAATTATGTTTTCTTAATTTAAGAAAGTTATTTGGAAGAAATCAATCCTTATGATTGACACTTTCGATCCGCATATCTAACATATCATCGGTTCGAGCCACGACTTATCAAAAATCTTTAAATACAGAACTTATTACTTATTTTTGAGGTACCTACATTCCCTTCAACCATGGTCTTTTTTCCATACTGTATCTGTATAGCAATGTTCCTAAAGTTTATGGAATTTCCAGAAACACGATCAAATTAACATTTGCGTGTTTGTTGTAATTTAAGAAAAGACCATGTTTTAGAATTACACCACCCTTAGAAGAAACGTAAGATCACACTGGCTTCATCGTAAAATAATCTTTCGTAAAGGGACCGACCACACAGAGCGCGTTCTGCGGTTAAAACAATAAGAAACGCACGTTCTTCCTGACCGCAGTGCCGTGGTCTGTGTATGGAAAGATCCAAGCGTCGCGTCGGTCGCGTCGCGTCGCATAATGACTATAACTGTGAACGTAGAGTCGCAGAACGCGGAACACAGAACGGTGCTCTGTGTAGTCGGCCCCTTATTTTCAAATTTATGGCTACGTTTTTCACAGTTTAGTGCTTTTCGCACATTGATAAATTTTTCCATAATTTGATTTGAAGTTCAGCCAATTTTGTCGATATTGGATACTTATTTACAACCTGTAGTAAAACCAAAAAGGGTAAAATTGGACGCTCGGTTCGATCGTTAAAAGGCTTTTTTGGTGGTTTATTTAAATTTTTGTGTCCAGTCTGCGTGCTTCAGTAGGGACCTTAACCTGTTCGTCCATTTGTGTCCGAAGTACGGTGATATGGCTCATCACCCATTAACGTTCGGGACGTAATAATCGTCGGTGAAAAGCGAGTTACAAAAATTCGGTGTACAGGTATGGTAAAAAATTCGTCGGTCCATATAAGAAGCGCAGTTGCTAGCAAGCCTGTCATCATGTAAGCAGGACGTCGCAGGTTTGAATCCTGACCCGAAAAAAATTTCTAATATTTGTGTGCTTGAAATTTGTTTCTAGTTGATCTTTTTTGTAATGCACTCTAAAATATTTAGATGCTATTATAACATATTATGATCTTATTTAATCAACCTAATGTTAATAAATAGCTGTAAACGTAATAATATGATATGAAGACAGTTTTTTAATCATTTACATCTGATTCATTAACATTAATTTTCGCAAGGTGTAAGTTTACCACTAGTCGAGATATAGTTTACTTTGATACAACCGCAATTAGTTCAACTCTAGCATCAATTGATCACTGATGTCAACACATAATTAGCAAGTATTTGAATATTATCCCAGTTATTTTCTCAAAGGAATATTCATATTCAGTTTACCTTCATGCTTTGTGTTGCCAGGGCGTGACAGCCGCACTTACACAAGGCTCGCTTCATATATACATCACAAGACACACGACACGACCACAGAGCATTGTGGTCACGACCGCGGCCGGCCTTATTGCAGTCGACTGTTAGAAGGGGACTAGCGATTAGCGTACTCTATATCCGACTAACTTACTCTCCTCTCTTTATAGTAACCGTTTACATTTAGGCTATTTAGTAGTGTGGAAGAAGGAAATACAAATATACAATGGACCCTTTTTAAAATTCCCGATTAATTATTCTGCGCCCTTCTTCTTCACACTGTTTCTAACAAAACACAGCTTATGGCTTCAAATTTACATTTTGTGGCATTGAATGTTGTGTTTTTTGTACTCACCATAGTTTTCTTTTTAACATTGCAAAGATTTCCTGATTAATTCTTCTGCACCTTTCTTTTTCGCGCTCTGTTTCTACCAAAATACAGATTATAACCTCAAGTTTATATTTTGTGGCATTGAATGTTATGATTTTTGAAGTTTTCTTTTTAACATTGCAAAGATATATTCCAGTTTCTTTCTTTTTATTTCTATACCATTGGATTGGTGGATCTTGTAGGGAATTTTATCAATTTTTCAACTAAACGTTGGAATAGGACATTCAGCGTCATCAGCCGGGTTTACGTTTTTTTAAAGTGAAAACTTCTTTAGGCGCGTTGAGCGATTTTTGGTCGGTGAAAATCTTATAGGTTCGCGTTACCGACATGAGTTGCGCTTGACCAGCAGTGAAAAGTTTTCACTTCTTTCAGCAGTCCCCATGACTGCCTATGTTTTTTTTGTTGTCAAGGTTATGGCAAGATGCTATTTTACAGATTAAAAGTGGACTATTCATCAGCCTGGTTCGTCCACTCAAGTCCACTGCTGGAAATGCTTTTCCAGGATTTCACTATTCTTGGCGGTCATCCCGGAAAAAATGAAATTGTTACATTACAGTAGGCCAAAGTTTCAATACTTTGTTCAAGTTTCAATAAGTTTTAATAGTTTCATTATTTTTTTCGAGTTAACAAAAAAACTGAAAACAGTCTTGCCATTTTGATTTGGTGTAACTTTTCGAAAACGTAGATACTTTTTATACGTACTCCTTCTTTGTCTAGTAACAGTAGTGTGGAGGACGAAAGAAAAAATGATATAGTAGACACGTGTTTTCTCCGTAAGGTCTTCTCCACTCGAAGGTTGTCCGGAATAAACTGGAAAACATGCTTTTAGTTTTTTTTTTGGAAAACATGTTTGGATAAACTTTCCTCGATTGAAATAATTGTTGAAATGAGGTCTTCTAACACACTTTTTCTCCTCGTTTAACGAGTAGCAGCCATGTTCAGTACTCCCAAAATAATAATGCGCATACAAATCTTCGCCACTGTTCGGTAAAGTTCGTATTTACTTACACTTTCTATACAATCAATAAGGTCACGTGGTACGTTCGGTCACTCTGCTATAGATTTGTATGCGCATTATTACTTTGGGAGTACTGTACGGAACTCAAAACATATTTCATTAGATGGGTTTCAACAATATCTAGATTTTTGATTTTGTAAATTTTGCTAGCTACTTTAGTTTTTTATTAAACTAACACTTTTCGCTTTCACCCTGGATCCGCCCTGTTCGCAATGCGCGTTTTTTCGTTTGGAGTGACAGTGACAAAAATAAAATTCGCATAGCCTCTTAACAAAAAACCTCTAGAATACGTAAATTTAACGGTTTTTTACAAAAAGTGTAGCCGAATGTGCTTTTAATGTTTCAGATAAAATCAAAAAATTAATACGAGACAAACGTCGTAAATGTTATCTAAGAAAAACCAAATTATTTTTTGAAAACGCCCACAGTGTTGCCAAAATCTGATTTCTCCTGAAACAAGTTTTAAGTTTTGCGCCCACGCCGAAATCGGCATGATTGTATTTATGGAGCGTGCACCTTATAGTGAATGAGATTTGGCCACGCCCACTACCGAGTTGGTCGCGTCATGATGTGTGTTCTTAACGGGTTTTGTGTGTGAAGCGCGTTTTGAACCGACCACATAACAAAATATAATAAGTCCGATGCTCCTGGGGTTACGCACACTAGAAAAAAATGCACTACAACATAGTTCTGTGACTACAACCATAGCGAAACTGACTTCGTGAGGTAGAATAGTAGTAGTCGCTACCCGTGGACCCACTGTCTCCACCCACCAGGTGGGTGCATGGGGAATTGCTGTTTACCCGTGCACCCACTGCATTAGGGTTGGAAATTAAATTCTAGAGTTTGCCGATACATTGATACATTGTACTCTCTGCCAATATACCTACGAAAGAATGTAACATATGTGATAACATATGCTAACAGACAGACACTGACGATTCGTAAATTTTACGAGCATTTTTCGACGAAGCTCAATAAACGTTAGGATACTAGCACAGATATTTGCCGAGATATTTTCCATATTTTTATAGAACCCTGAAATAACCGGTCCATTTGTCGATGAAGACGGCTGGCACGGATCACTCGACCAAACGTAAAGTAAAAAAGTTCAAGTTTTGTTTGCTACGAGCTTTAGAGCATGCAAATGGCGGCGCGCGGGTAGTAGGTTTTTTTTTAATTACGGACTTTTTAATGGAACACGATAATTACTACCAAAAAATTAATAATATATAAAATCATGTACGGACGTCAGCAGGACAGACAACCTATTGTTATTGCGATGTCATCCGTTAAAATCGATTACGAATAGAGAGCTTGAACTACAGGTGACTGTATGCATAGGCGAAATTAATGCTAGTAAGCATATTCTTCCAGTTCAGGTAAAAGGTGGGTGCTCGAAAGTTGTTATCTTTATTTTTTATGGTTCCGTAGTACCTAAAAGGTACAAACGGAACCTTTATGGTGAGACTCCGTTGTCCGTCCGTGGGTCTGTCTGTCCGTCCGTATGTCACAGCCTCATAACTTTAGCACCATTAAAGATAAAGATTGAAAGTTGACACAAAAATACTATTAATTTCCCCACATATCACGGTGTAAAACTAGATACGAAAATTTTTAAATTGTTCAAAATATTTCCAAAACAAAAGTTAGAAAAAAAATATTACCCTAAAAATACAATATATTTATTTAAATATAGTAAAAATATATTTACTATAATTTACTTTACTGGCACTGGTTTCGAGATATAAAAAAACACAAGAATATGTATGTCCAACCGTATATTTTTACGATCACCTCTTTAATACCTACAATTTGATACCCATATTAGTTAGCAAAAATAGCATTAATTTAGGCGTAGTATTATACCTCAACTTTACCATATATTTATATCGGAGTGATTGGTGCAATTGTTACAAGTATTGTTGATAAAACAATGGATCATGCGAAGCAAGTCGAGTTTAAAACTATTTTACGTCTAGTACGTTCATAAAAACTATGACGCCCCCATTTATTTCTACAAACGACCATCATTTACTTTCATGAACATTTACTAAATTCCTTTAAAAGTTAGGATCGTAAGTGTCCTTTGAAATGATACCAGTATTTCGAACCACAAAGGAAACAACAATAGCTTGGTGTGGATAGGTGTAAAACTATGAATATAAATTTCTATATAGATTAATTTCATTAGACAGTTTTATCACCAAAATTAGGGTGGGATGCAATATACCTATATACATGCATAGGTGAGTTGTCTATCGTAATAAAACATCAAAATCATTAGACAGTCACGGAAGCCACAACTTCCCTGTATATTATAACAACCTTGCGGCCTACATTGGAGGTTATGATATTTTAAACAATAGGGTACCCTTGTTTCTTTGTTAAGAATAGTGCGCCCCTTTCTGGCACTAAGTTTTATACAAACAAATATTCTGTTCATATTTAGTTGCTGCGATAAAAGACAGAATGCCAATGCAAAGTGATCTTTTAGAGAGCGGTATAAGAGCCAGTGAGGGTACGAAAATGTCCTTATTTGACGTAAGCAAATATATCCTTGGATGCGGCTTTCTCTAGCCGTAGCAGCCACATGAAACCGCTCGTATTTCTATGTAGGCACTCCCGGTTGCCTAATTTTCTTGAACAAATAGACACGCAAGGTGATCTTGCTACATTATTTGGCTACGAGAGAAGGCTACGCCTTCTTTGGTATGAAAAAGGCATACGTTTTCGTCATTGATGCAATTTACTATGTCGATTGTTGTCTCATAGTTCCCAGAATAAGCAGAGATAAATTGAATAAAATCGATAATACTTTATATTTAAAACTTGTGTATGTGTAACTCCGAACAAAGTGTAAGGATTATATATATAGATGCATCTACACTTAGAGCATGTACCAACATCTATACACCAACAATAAGTCTAATAAGACTGTGAACTTTTTCGTATTAAACTAATCGAAATAATGTACTGGCCACTTTATAAACTTTAAAAGTAAATAAGTACGTGATAAAAATAACGTTCTAAATTCAACATTATAAAACTTATGTCCACTTTTGTGCGTAAATTGGCGGTAAAACGTTGCTGCGGGTTTTGTCACTATTTTAAAATTTCCTTTTTTGAAAATTATCGGAGAATTTTCCCTCCCGGTTCACAAAGTTGAATTCCTAAAATGTTGAGTTCCCAAAATGTTGACTTTCCCAGAATGTTCTTGGAAAATATAATATATATAAGGAGGAAGATTCATGAAGAAATGTTACGTGCTGTGGGTATGCTCCATAGACAAATTGTCTATGGTATGGTCGAAGCCGGGCGAAAACAACGTGTAGTTACTGCAGCCGTTAACTGTCGTTTTTTCGATAGCGTAATAGTTGCTAAAAAAAAACACATTTTATATATATTTATCGTCACGACATGAGCCCTCGAGGGGGTGTCAGAGGTGTTCCAAGTGTAAACTGTGGTGTGCAAGTAACAGGCCACACTCGGTACACCCGCGTTCCACCGACCATTATTACGTCCCAACGTGATGGGTGGTGAACCCTATCGCTGTACTTCGGGCACAGATATACACTTTTTAGGGCATGCAGGTTTCCTTACGATGTTTTCCTTCACCGTTCAAGTGGTAAGTAAGACAAATACTATGCACATAAATTCCGAAAAAATCATTGGTGCATGCCCGACCGGGGATCGAACCTGGTTCTCAAGATTGAGAGGCCAGCGTTATACCCTTGAGCTATCGTCGCTTACACCAACTCAACAACAAACCCCTAAAATATGTAAATTTAACGGTTTTTTACCGAGAGTGTAGTCAAATAGTAGGCGGACTAATGTGTAGACGGAACTTTCCCCGATAAGATACTATGGTACAATTTTCTTTGTGTTTGTGGGCTTGTCTTTTGTGTGGTGTTGGTTCCCTTTTCTCTATCTTATTTTATACGTTCTCTTCTAGGCGACGCTCGCGGAAGATTTAGTTATGGGCCATAGGCCTCTTTAAGTCTGAAGCTCACAAATTGAAATTGCATTCTTGCTACACTACTAAATCTTATGTAACGATACAAATATTCATAATTATTCACTTTGTTCTAGTAAACTATGTAATAAGAATTGCAAACATGTAAATTATTAAATAAACTACATTATACATTATACATTAAAGAATGTGCTTTTTTAAAAAATTAATACGATTCAAACAACGAAAATGTAATCTATAGGTAGATTAAAAATAACCAAACGTAATGTCTGAAAATGTCCACAGTCTTGCCTGAAGGTGGTTACTCCTGAAACCAGTTTGGTCTATTGACTGCTCAGTGCGAGATCGACTCGCTCTTGGCCGGTGTTTCTATTTAGACGTTGCCCTCTCAGTTTTATAAACGAATGAAAAACATTTGCATTTCAAAAGAACTATCAGCATCACGGAAGTTAAAAATATTACTTAAAAAACTGCAATAGTTTTAAATTTTCTTCATTTTAAAAGCTAATTTCCAACTGTTTTTATTTCAGAAATGGCTTTTTGCACCACCTACAGATTTGAATATAAAAAAAAACGGTCAAGTGCAAGTAAGACTCGCGCCCTGAGGGTTCTGTACCATTTAATTTAGGTTTTTTTTTTTTTTTCTTTATAGTTAGTGTTTATTTTAAGTTTTATTTATAATTTATTATTATTTATGTTATTTAAGTTTCTTACAGTTAAATAAATTAAAATTTACATATTATATATAATTAAATAATTTAAACAAAAGTAACAAACAAACAAACTTATCGCTGCCTACAAATTGTATGACACAAAACTGCAAAATTAAGTTGGTTGAGTGTTCGGGGACGTAACCCTAAAACTACATCATAAATTGGCGTTTTCTGTATTTGTTGTTTAAATACAGCATATGGTACAATATACAGAAATTACAAATTCCTAACTACTTCGGTCTTTGAGATAGGCCCCTTAACAAAAGTGGTCTAAAATAACAACTCTGATAGACACCATTTCATTATCTTTAAAATAAAAATAAAATAAGAAATTCGTTTATACTCAACCCAACTAGCTCTAGAAACCAGCTCACCCCATATGCTAGGGTAATATAATTAAATTTTTCCTTCAACGTTCGGTTTTGGGACAAAATTTTACACAACATAATATCAAAATTTTAGGTCTCTATCTCATTCCGTGTATGAGCTAGAGACCCATGACATACGGACGGACAGACAGACGGACAGCGGAGTGGTATTAACGGATTTCGGAGTTAAAAAGGTACCTCGGTGAGGATTATGCCGTGATTCCTGCAGAACGCACGTTTTTTAGTTTGAAATTGGTGTCAGAAAATAGTCCAGAGATAGTCCACCAAAATGATACCAATTTTGACCTGGTTTACTATGTAGAAGTATGTTAAATCACAATGTGAACTTCTACAAACTAGGGATTGGTCCCAGGAAATCCCGGTCCCGAAAGTCCTGAGATATCCTGGGATTTGGCGTAGACTAAAGAACCGGGAATATGCTTTCGATACTTTCGGGACTAAGTTAAATAATATTAATTAAAATAAAATATACAATTTGACACGTAATAATTCTACCTATTGCTCGCGTCTGCCATTAAAATTATTAATAATGTTGAAGACTGATTAATGTTAAGCTTAAGATTGATAATTACTAATGTTGAAGAATGATTAATGTCTAAGAACTCTGCTTAGTAATATAAAAAAAAAATACTTACTCAAAATAACTAAAGATATATAGATATGGAAATAACCCTACTAATGCGTATCTATAAGCAACAGGCGAAACTATAATACGTTCCTTGTTGACTATGGAACCCTAAAAAGTAGCACACTTGCACATAATACTTAATAGCACAGCTAACTAGTACTTAGACTAGATTCTGGTCCGTTGATTATAAATCCATTATCAGTAGCTGTGTAATAGCTACTTTACGATCAACCTACACTGCTTTTATATTCCTTATTCTTAATTAAGATTCAGCTTCTTGGGAAGATTGCTTTAATCCGATATTCATTTAATTAATCTTGTAAGTTGCTCTTTGTTTTGTATGGAATCTGGATAATGTGATACTCGTATAAACAAAAAAAACGTTGGTTCTTCTGGGATAAATTTAAAAGTTACGCATAGATTACAAAGAATGAATCTTAAATAAGATAAATTGTCTTTGTCAGGTCGGTTTCAAGTACGTTTCAAGTAAAGCGAAAATAAAATATAATCAATCTTCACTTGAACCTGATGTCAAGCCAAATCCAAATGAAATCTAACCAAGTTCTAAAATGTCTAAAATAGAAAACTAAAATAAACAAAAAACATTTTGTATACCTACTAGCAGTAGCGACATAATGCGAGCTCGTCTCCTTGACGTTTCGGAATAGGCCACTGGCCGCAAGATCTTAATTCCTTCCAAAAATATGATAGGTACTCGTACATTACTCGACAAACTGTCAATTCGTGCTGCCATAGGCCTAGGCAAAACGGTGACACAGCCCCATCGCTGACCCTGCGGAACCTACGTGGACTGTTCCGGCCTCCACGGCCCATCAGCGTCTATACAGCGTCGGCCGCATCTCTCACCATGCTGCCTCATGACATTATCAGAAGGGCTTTTTCGGGCTAGTTCAAGACGACGTAGAGAGGCCTAACGGCATAACTCTTGCATCGTGGAAACGTGTCCGGTCTGGCCCTAGTGCGGTATGCAACTTGCGTGGGTACAATGGTGGTTTCCATCCAACAAAGCTGTAGGGCCGCTGTATATGGGTAGTGCCAAAAACAACAAACTTAATTCGTGAAGGGAGGTCTTTTGGCACAAGTGAAGGAATACATTTTGTAGTAGAACTGATGCCAGGCTCAACTGTGGAGCCAAATCTTACTCGCAAACCCCCCATCGAAGTTATTCGGGGGAGTGTAAGAGGACAGCTGTGAAACAGGCACAACCAGGTAGCCCATCATGCCTGGGACCAATTGATGGCGGTATATCCATCCCCAATTGCCGGCGCTTATATAAAACAGACTAGTGATGGGCAGCGGCGTCACTGGAGCGAGGGTTTCGGCACCGCGATGACCAATCCGCCATGCCCAGCGTGTGTGAGTATGGGCATTTCTTCTCAGAAAAACGCCAAGAGTAGCAAAATCTTGGAAAGGCCCATGTCAAGCAGTGGACAAATCAGGCTGATGGATGGATGAATAGATGGATGAAAGGAATAAATCCAAAAATCATTAAGGCGGTTCTCCCCAGCGTTTCTTGATATTAAATAGCCTCCACTGAAAATGGGTTAATCTTAACCTAAGCGGTACAAACTAAAATTCTAAAAAACATAATATGTTCCTGGTAATAATACTAAAAACATTCAAATGTGTACAACATTTTGTTCTGGGGTTTATAAAACCATATGAATTTATTACGTAAAATCATGCTTATTCTAGACTAGCTTCTGCCAGCGGCTTCGCTCGCATGGCCTAATGTAAAACAAAAGACATATATTTTTTCAGAAAGGAACATTATAAGCGCTTTCTCTCCCTCTCAATTGAATATACAAACTGACAATATCCCAAACAAAGCTACCGTGGCCGAAGAACTCGCTCGTTTTTCGGCCTCGCTATATACTCCCGGCTTCCGCGACGCTGCGAAGAACTTTATAAACTAAAGTCGCACATCGCACATCAAGACAGGACGCTTAAAATAAGGTTAGTTCTGTCAAATAAGAATTTTAAAATTCTAATTTACGGAAACCAATGGAAGCTTTGCAATGTCAGTATGATATTGAGGTTTTGTAAGTAAATCTTTGAGCAAATTTTGAATTTCAGTGTTCAGTTTTGATTAATCAAAAAGGCGGCTTTTTCACAATCCGCCTGCTAGACGGCTCTTAATTTTGTTTTCGCAATGGGAACAGCAATCGATTTAAACTGGAGAATCCCGTTTTAGATCAGCTAGTGCAGAGTATGCTCATAATTTTAAATCACAGGTCGGAGAAAAGCGTTATCTTTAAAATATAGTTTCCGCTTCCCTTGTTTACCGCACTGCGTTC
This sequence comes from Ypsolopha sequella, assembly GCA_934047225.1. Lineage (NCBI taxonomy): Eukaryota > Metazoa > Arthropoda > Insecta > Lepidoptera > Ypsolophidae > Ypsolopha > Ypsolopha sequella. The sequence goes on from OW203992.1 coordinate 14,663,338, forward strand.
ATGTTTTACATACAAAATGTTATACAGTGGAGATCACGTTAATCTTTACACATTGGACTTTGTACCATTGTACCATTTTTTATAGAAGTAAAGGCGATATGTAAAAAAATAGAAGTGCTTCTTTTTTGTGTATTTCATGAAATACACGGAAATTTTTAATACATTTCTGGTATATGCATTTTGACTATATAATCTAGGGTTTTGAAATTGGAAAACATGTTTGGATAAATTTTCCTTGATAGAAATAATTGTTGAAATTCAAACACACTTTTTCTCCTCGTTTGACGAATAGGAACCATATACAGAACTCAAACATATTTTATTAGGTGGGTTTTAACAATATCTAGCGATTTGATATTTGAAATTTTGCCTGCTATTTTAGTTTTTTTATAAAAATTATAAAACTAACATTTTTCGCTTTCGCCCTGAATCCGCCCCTCTCGCACTGGGCGTGTTTTCGCTTGGAGTGACAGTGACAAAGATAAAATTCGCATAGCCTCTTAATAGGAGTTATATTAATTCTAAATTAAAAAAACATTTTCTTGATTCAAATAATTCATCATAACTAACTATTCTACGTTTTTTTTTTGCTGTGGGTATAAATAGTGCCCAAAGTACGGCGGTATGGCTCACCATCACGCTGTGCTGGGACGTAACAATCGCGTCGGTGAAACATGTGTGTACGAGAGTTAAGACTGTACCTGAGCCTAGAGCATGACCAACTCCAGGCTGTCTAGGATTCGTTTGAAGAAATTCGGACTCTCCTTGTATTGAACAAAATATATTTGGTTTATTAATGTTTTCTCTAGGGATCTTACGTATGTAATATGATTAATATAATATAATATGATAATAATGTACTATGATTTATACTTTTGTCAAAAAAAAAATGTTTTATACCCTCTTTTTTTGGTTTTCAAACGTTCGCTTCAAGAACGCCGTTAAGAGATCAACTTGATTTTTTTTTTCATAAAATAGGTAATAGAAATATGAAGGTATATCAACTAAATTCAATATTTTTTTCCCTACAAAATATTTCAGTATTAGCTAAAAACACACCAATTTGTTGTTTCGCTGCGTGATCACTAGTATTACGCGTCCAAGAAAAAGAGGCCAAAGAGCCAACATATAATCGCCTCTATGAAAAGCAAATAAAGTCTTTGCCATTGTCCTGGACGGGTAATAAAAAAAGTTGCTAGAGTATGCCATCTTCTTAACTGTGACTAGAATATCACATCTATACTCGGAGACACCTCTGAAACCCCCTCAGGATTCATGTTGTGATGATGTATTTATTTATTAGATTATTAGATTTATTTATTAAAAGTATTGAACCAATTGAAGGCTACAAAAACATTTTTATTTAAATACCACGAAATTCGTGGCAGGCAAATGGTAAAATTCCGCCGTTTACAAACGGCCTTGTTAGCTTCTAAACGCTCGCTGTTTTGCAATTTGCCGTTCGGCAAATTGAAAAATGCCTGCCGTTTGTTAAATGACTTCGTAATTTTCTAAACAGCTGAAATCGAAAGTCTTTTACCAAAAAGTGAAAAATATATGCTATAATAATTTTTTTTAATAGAAGATATGTATTATAGGGTCTTATATGGTCTTATATCACGCAAAGTACAACCCTTTTCTATTGGCTGGCGGTGGGGCGTTGCGTTCGTAAGTGCAAAACGTTTTCCACATTTTGCACCTACTTACAATCCTTTTGTGCCGTGCTGCTACAGTGGTCACAAAAATCCATTTAAAAATTTTTTTTATCTTTCAAAGCAAAGCACTACGGGTGAAATGAGTTGATTACAAAATAATAAATTGGTTCACTGAACACTCAAACCTACGACGACGACCGAAGCGATGACGTGAGAACACGACGATGGTGGCGAGATATTTTCACTTGCTGCTACTTCTTAAAAGTTCTTTGAGTTAAAGTGGAATCATTTAAATATAAATAAAATATTCAGTAAAATGTAAAATAATTTTTGGAGTATTGTGGAATAACCCGTTGAGGCAAATTAGAAAATAGCAAAATACCGAGCGTTTAGAAACTGACGACGCCTTTTGTAAACGGCGGGTTTTATTATTTGCCTGCGACATGACATCAACCATAAATTCACATTTACTTTGACTTTGATTGATATTGCCAAATTCATACTGGTGACTCGATAAGTGGTCAGGACCAAGGTTCAATAACCCTTTTAGCAAAAATATTATTTGTATTGTGTACCCCGAGTATTTAAAACCTTATTTTGCGTTTTTCGCACAAATGGTCATTGAATTTCGTTACTGATTACTTACATAGTCTCCAGTATGATTTTAGCTATATCAATCAAAGTCACCTTATATAAATAGTAATACATATGTATAATAAAATAAATTGAACGAAATATCAACGTATTTTGCTATTAATTGGATGAATAAAACGCTTTTTCACAAATGGTGTATAGTATAACAACACATGTAGTTTCACCTTACCGGCATTCTCAATCTTCAGCTCACGTTGAAACTAGCTTCGTTCCTCGGGTAAGAAAAAGCGTCTTTTTTTACTTGGCACGAAAAATACTTTTCTTTCATCCGTGATGGTGTTTCACCAAGCGCCGACAATCTCTGGTATTAACTTTATTGCTTTTAATTGTTTGTAATTTCAATTAAAAACATGTTGTCGGGGACTAGGGGATACAATATATTATTCGATAGCTCCCGACAACGGGAGGGGTAAGGTGGGGGATGTTGATCGCCCCCCCCCCTCCCTACTGTATACACCAACTGGCATAACAACATCCGTCTATTTTCAACCGAGAGGCACGCTGAATTAACGACGTGTTATATTATCGCTTTTGTTTGTTTACGAAATTCCATTACTACTAAAATTAACGCACATGATTAGATGAGCGCGCAAGTTTTTATTTTCAGACATTATCCGTCCAGACAGTAAGTTTATTGTCACGGTTATTTTTCGAAATTTTTACGCGCGGGTTTCGGCTCTTGGTAGCAGTGGCGTGCATAGAACTTTTTTCCATCAGAAGGTCAAGATTAACAATATAAAAAATATGAAAAAATTTAAATAACACTTTGGAAAAAGTTGTATGACGCCAGGGTGAACATTTTCATACAAACTTTTTTTTTCAAAGTGATATTTAATTTTTTTTTACTGTCGAACTTGATCTTCTGATTGATTTTCCGGAAAAAAGTGCTATGCACGCCACTGCTTGGTAGAACTCGGAACATTATTACACTTATTTCTACTAATTAATAATAAAAAAAAGTCAAATACGTCAAATATTTTCATTGAAATTTTTTTCAGTCTGTATATTCCGTATTAACTCGAGGACCACTCAACAAATTTGAATACGGTTTTCTTTACTTTCATCGTAGTGACTTTAATCACAGTATAGATAAGTAAAACAGTATTATGTCTTCATATAAAACGGCCGAAACGCGCGCTTCCAAATCTCGGTTCATACCTAGGGTTCCCAACCCTCCGCGAACGCCCGGGAGACTCCGGGAATATTGTTCAACCTCCCAAGCTCCCGGGATGCAATAAATTCTCCGGAATTTCTAAAACAAAACAATTGTCATTAATGAAATAGATAATTCACGCGAACTTTAATGACTAATTAATGACTAATTTAAGGACGAAATAAATTGTGACTTTTTATATCAAATATAAATGATGCTTCTACGAAACAAAGCAAATTAAAAATAACAAATATTATCGACTTTCATTCAATTGCCTACCGATTTGTTCAAATCTCCCGGGTTGGTTCCTCCGAGAGTTGGCAACCCTATTCACACCTCATATTAGGGGTGCGCCGCAGTTAAGAAGATGGCATACCCTAGCAACTTTTTTTATTACCCGTCCAGCACGATAAGTCTAATGGCAAACACTTTATTTGCTTTTCATAGAGGCGATTATATGTTGGCTCCTTGGCCTCTTTTTCTTAGACGCGTAATACTAGTGATCACGCAGCGAAACAACAAATTGGTGTGTTTTTAGCTAATACTGAAATATTTTGTAGGGACAAAAGTATTGAATATAGGTGATATACCTTCATATTTCAATTACGTATTTTATGAAGAAAAAATCAAGTTGATCTCTTAACCACGTTCTTCAAGCGAACGTTTGAAAACCAAAAAAATAGAGGGTGCAAAACGTTTTTTTTTTGACAAAAGTATAAATCTTAGTACATTGATTATACGTAAGATCCCTAGAGAAAAGATTAATAAACCAAATATATTTTTTTCAATACAAGGAGAGTCCGAATTTCTTCAAACGAATCCTAGATAGACTGGAGTTGGTCATGCTCTAGGCTCAGGTACAGTCTGAAGTACAGACGCGGAGAGTGTAAGACGCCACCCGATTCCCGCGCATTAATGTGGGCTAGCCCTACCACATAATAAACAATAATAATGTGGCCCTACAGAAGTGCGTTCATTAAATAACCCTGGGCTGGGTAGGAACACTGGGGTTGTAACGTTGAGTTTTTGAACGGGTTCGTCGTGTAGCGACACTCCAAACGTCAGTTGTCATTTTTTCATAATATTTAGTATAACAACGTTGAGAGGATCCCTTCTGTACGAAATTTAACATAAATATATCAACTATAACGTTGAGAAGACCCCTTCGGTACGAAAATTAACGTCATGTCATTTACGAAAATTAACGTGAATGTCAGGTGACGTTTGGAGCCTATGCGAACCTTGCGAACCCTGCTCAGAGTTGATGTTGAAAAATTCGACACCAGTGTAGCGACACTGTCATTTTTAAACGGTCGGTGTTGAGACGCGAGTTCATTATTGAACGGGTTAGTGTTGCGACCCGGGTAGGAAACCCAACCCGGTGTGAGTTTATGAACGACTATCTGCGTGCGTCTACCGAGCGTTGTTTCGAGGACACTGCCCCAGATGGAATACTGTTACTTATCTATACTGTACTTTGGTCAACATATAGGCCATACGGGCATTGATAAAATAACCACCAAGCTGAAAACTGTTGATAATATACATTGATTGAATAACACTTCCACGGGATCAAAGCCGCGGGCAAAAACTATTTTTGAATAAAATGCACATGGGCCAGTTTCCTTGTTTGTTTTTACTATTTCTTTCCCAACCAGCTTCGGGTATTGCGATCTTTAAGTGGTTTCTGTTAAGTTCTGCTGATTATTGTCTGATTTGTCTGATCGTATATTAAACTGGAAGTACTAAAATTAATTTCTTTCAATAAAGCAGTCGTTATTCAAACGTAATAAAATCTATTTCACTGTGAATAAATTAAGTTTTAGTACCAGTTAGTCTTCAAAATAAGTTTCATTGTTTACGCTGTTTGTTGCTAAAGTCGGATTTTTATAAAAGGACAAACTGACCGTTCGTAATAGTGGGAAATGCGCTTTTTAACATAAGTAAAATCATTTACATCCGTAAAAGCTTCAATGGGTGCCTTACAACTGGCTGGTATAAACATAACACAGATTAAAAGTAACCAACACTATTTTATTTTGAACGACTCCATGACTCCTCTTTTCTAAAACTTCGAAACGCTAGCAAGATCGTTGCCGCGCGGCACGCTCTCGCGATGTTGAAATCGGGGCGCTCCCCGCGTCTACGGCTAAACCACGCCCCTCAAGCTCTCATAATTTTTTTTCATATCGCCTTAACATCGATGGTGCATAAGGCCGCTCCACACTCTCGGCGAGACTCGCTATGAAGGGGACAAAGCTATAGCTATAGCTTTGTCCCCTTCAGGCGACAGGCTCGCTGAGAATGTAGAGGCCATTTCTCATTGCTACTATTGCAACATTCAAAAGTTTGCGACAGTGTTAAATGGCTCGTGCATCGTAGGAGTTGAAAGCACATTTCCTTCTATCGCGTACTGTCATTTTACTTCAGCCAATCAAGAGGCCCCTCTGCGCCTGAATTTTTCTCAATATTCATACAAAAGGTAAAAACCGAATGTGAAGTCAACAGCTTATTTTCGTCATATTTTTTTTCATAAGTATTATCTAATGACATCTAATTACGTCTCTATACATCCCAAAAAGCAAAATTTGATGAAACACCATTATAATAGCTGTCAGAATATCGTGAATATGCCTCGTTTTTACGCAAAGTTTAGCAAGTTTTATATTTTTATATATACTGGAAATTAAATAAAAACCAGCCAAGTGCGTGTCGGGCCACGCGCATTATAGGCTTCCGTAGTTGCCCGTCGCAATATGCGGTCTTAGATTGTTCATAATTTACTACATACATATATTTACCGCCTGTTTTACACGTTTAAGTAATTTTCAATGAAATTTGTACGAAATTTTCATTTTAAGTTGGTCGACTATCGCTCGTTGACTTGTAAAGCCTACTTAGCTGTGATAGTTTTCTTTTTAAATTCTTTATATGTAGAGTGTGTCTAATGAAAGCTGAGAGTGATAATTAATCGTTTTCAGGAACTGGCCACACTGGCTCACACTGCGTTAAATGTCAATTCTTGTTTTTATAACCTCATCACCCAACCGTATTTCTGAATAATTTTGTGTATTTCGTCCTAAATAATGCCTAAAACAATAAGAAGCGGTGTCAGAAAGATTTTATACGGTTTATTTAAAAACTACCAGGACGAGAAAAGTGAACGCGATGCTGTTCTCAATAAAAAAGTGCAATTGTTTACATTGATTTCGGAAATTGCTGATAGGTTCTACTGAACTGGTTTTGATACTTACTAGATTTAAGTATTTAATATTACATTTTTAACTCAATAAAACTTTTCAGGATTTACATTTATTAGACATGGTCTATCAACATGGCAGTTTTAAATGTTGAGTCTATCGAAATATTATAAATACTTCGATGGTGGATTCGAACATGGGCGCCGGCAGATTTTATTGTCAGGGGGCTATAAATTATAATTATATAAACTTATTTGCATCCTTATAATTATAATAAAAACAAGATAACACGTTCGGACAATTACGTCGCGTTTTTTCATAAAAAAATTGTAATAAAAAAAGTGCATCCTCTCGCACTCTCCTCCCGACGCCCATGGATTATAATTGTAATACATTACAATTATAATTGTCGCAGGTAAAAATTTGGGAGTACCTGCTAAAGAAATGGAAAAACTAATAATAGAATCATTTTCAAGCATTACGCCCAATGACTGGAAAAAATATACAGACCATGTAATTCATGTTGAAAATTAATACAAGAAAAGAGACAATATACTTGAGGATGAACTAAATCAGTTTATCATTAATGTAAGAGATGATGGTGATAGTGATGATGAAAGTGATGGTGACATGGACGATTTTTTTACTGGCATTGAATTCCTCGAATCAGACTTCGATTACGATTTGTAATTTTTGTATAATATTTCGATATTAAATATATTTTTATTAAAAAAAAACCTTTATTATTATTGAAGTAGTCTGGTTTAAATCCCTATGTTTTCTTCTAAGGAAACCTCGATAGCAGGAAACATAGAATTATATATATCGTCACGACATGAATCCCCAAGGGCGTGTCAGGAATTAACAGATCATCAGAGGTGACATTAATGCATAGATTTAGGATTAATGCATAGAATTATGAAAACTAAACAACTAGCATACGTAATTAATTAGAGTAATTACAATCAAAATGTTAATGAATACTTTATTATTATTAATTTCCTATGCGTATGCACCCAGTCTTACAATCATAAAAACTTCTCTAGACATTTTTTTGCTTTACAATTTCCTATTATTCCTGAAGCTAAGAAGTAAGTATCAAATACGTTTATTCCTAGTAAATCCGGGGATACCCAACCTATATTTTTTAAATTTGCCGCCGTTTTTCACTCTCAGCTTTCATTAGACAGACTCTATATATATATATATATATATATAATATACAGGGCTATTTTTGGAATATCATATATCCAAAAACAACCGTTTAGCTGGCAGGGGGGGAGACACTTGACTCTAACAAAAATTTGCACTTTAAAGCTTAATATTTCGCAAACGGATCCCTGAGTCAAAAAATAGTTTACACAAACGCACAACATTTTTGAAAGACCTACCCAATGACAATGATTCAACCCCACTTCGCGTGTATTTGAAGTCACAAGAAAATAAAATATAAAAAAATATTAATTGTTTCTGACTTCATAAAACTGAAATAAGTTTAAAATAAGATCACGAAAAGGTGATAAATAAATAATTAGACCAATAAGTTTTTCACTTTAAGAATAAAAAAAACAAATCAGGTTTAATTTTTCTAGTGAACGTGGTGAATTTCAGACGGTGGAGAAAAACAATATGAGTTAAACCTGCATGCTACAAAAAGCGCGTATTTGTGCCCAAAGTATCGCGATAAAACTCACCCCTGAGCAGGCCGGGGTTGTTGGTAAAAGCACCGTATAAGAAAGTAGACAGTAGTTTAACTGGGCGGTGTCCTTGAAATCAATACCTACAGCCGCTTGGGCGGCCAACTGACTGTTTACTTATTTGATAATGCTATATTAAATTGTCGCATTACTTAAGGCTTATGTCCAGCAGTGGTCGAACTAGACTGATGGATGGGTGGATGATTATTATTTAATTTAAACAGCCATACAATGCACAACACATTCTATAATTTTGTGGCATAATGTGGGAGCGGCTTACAGTGTCAACGCGGCAACGTGCGTACATAACTGCGGTGCGACTGCGACTGTCGTAAACTGAGTTGAACCATGGACGATGTATTTATTCGTCCATGGTTGAACCGAGTTTTGGGAGAGGTTCATTTAAGCCCGTTTGTGTGAAGATAGAATACTGTCTACTTCCTTATACTGTGATAAAAGCTTAATATAAGGAATACAAATCCTTATTCTAAGGATAAAAGAGAGCGTGATAAAGTGTTGTATTGACTGATCTAGTGAAACTTGACACTCGAAAACACTACCTCTTTCGGGCATATATTTCGTGTGACAATAATATACCATATGAATACCGCTTGAGAAATGTTTGTTATTCGAAGCCGGTTCAGTGGCGAATTCAGAAAAAGCTCAAGGGGGGAGGGGCGAAAAGACATCTTGAACTATGTAGTTTGGGTGTTATAACTAATAACGTAATCATTATAATATATAAACCGGTCTACTGCGATCAAACCTTTTTACCTTTTTTTACGAAAAGGACACCCGACGTTTCGAGGCAGTTGCATGTCTCGTCACGGAACACTTGGTCTACGGGAAACTGGCAAGTATGGCGAGGCGCAGTGATGAAATGCAGGTGACGACATAAGTATTTTCCTTCTACCCGCAAAAACATCGTTTATATATATTACCCGTTTATATATATTACAATATGTACGAAACGTGACAGTTTGCAATAAATAAATAACATGATACCAAAATAATCAAACACATGCAAATTTCAAGTTTTTTTTTAATCTGTTTACACACACATAACAAGACAATGCCATCTTGATAATTTGTATTGTATTCTTATAACAAAAAGACCGCATGGGGGGGGGGGTGATCCGCGCCCCTCATACAGAATACATGGTATTCATTCAAGTCTCGCTTTGTACGATAAACTTTGCATGACCGCATTGAAACAATATATAAATTTATATGCTGACGTATTACCATTGTCGTGAGTATTTATTTCCTACTTAATTCTCCAACTCGTGTAAAAGAGCGTATAAACGCGAACGTTAAGTTTATTCATTTATTATTATTATTTATTTAAGTTAACCATCTTATTCGTGTTATAGTTAGTACCTGGGTGGGCGACCGAGCTCCACTTCTTTGGGCAAAAAATACGAACGTAACAAAAAACGGAATAATGTAAAAATGTTCGGGGAAATACCTACGGAGACGTAAAAAAAAACTTTTTCTCTAGCATGAATCCAGGAACCGCTTCGAAAGATTTTCTCAGTTCGAAACAAACCTAAACAGAGCTACTGACGTGCCTAACATGATGCGAAATCAACACAAGATTGGTGATTTTCTCGTAAAAACTCACAAAAACGACTTTTCACAGATAGGAAATCGATTTTTCACCCCCAAAAACTTTTACACTCTAAATTTTATGGAAATCCTCAGTGCCGTTTTTAGAACACGATTACAAATAAATATCAAATACCTATATTGCTTGTTTAATAGTATTAGATAAAAATAATTGATAGTATAGATGACTTATGTTATGAGAAATAGCACCACATTCGTACACGTATACTTAAGAGGCTATGTGAATTTTATTTTTGTCACTGTCACTCTAAGCGAAAAAACGCGCAGTGCGAGAGGGGCGGATTCAGGGCGAAAGACAAAGAAGATAGTTTGAATTATTATAAAAAAAAACTGAAATAGCTAACAAAATTTCCAAAATCATAAATCTAGATATTTACTCATCATCATGGTTCCTATTCGTCAAACGATGAGAAAAAGAGTGTTTGAAGACCTCATTTCAACAACTATTTTCTTTCCAGGAAAGTTTATCCAAACATGTTTTCCAAAAACAAACCCTAGATTATATAGTCAGAATGCATATACCAGAACTCGTTACACTTTTCCGCAGATTTCATGAAATACGCAGAAAAGAAGTACCCGTATTTTTTTACATATCGCCTTAAGGCGCTACGAAAAAAAAAACGACTTTAATGTATTATTTTGATAAGTTAGTATATTATTTTTGGAATCTTTTTCTAGGAACCTGTTAAGCAAAAACGCGATTGGAGTAATTCGGCTCGATACAAATATTTATTGAAATTCTACTTTTTCTCGAATCCGTCCCTCTCGCACTGAGGGTTTTTTCGCATATGAAGTAACAGGGACGCTAAAACTTTTACATGTCGCCTTAACACAGAAAACATGAATAAATTAATACATGAAAACAACTCTAAATATACCTAATAAGAATAACCAAAACTGCTAACTATAAAGTTACATTTCCTACCAAGTTGGTAGTACCAACCAATGAAAGACATCGTTCTGAGCTATCAAATATACATAATTAAGAAAATACATACCTAGTAAAGCCGATTCTAAAGGCTTTAATTTTATTTTTAGTGCTGTCAAAACTAAATTTTTTCTAAAGTATTTTAGCTTCTGTATCTAGCGTTTAAAAACCATTTTGCAATGAAGAAAATTTAGTTTTGACAGCACTAAAACTAAAATTAAAGCCGTAAGAATCGGCTTTATTATTAATTTATATATTATACCTCAGCTCTTAGTTTGGTAAATAAGTATCTTATCTCGGGAAAATTAATTTACTTGTAAGCAATATTAGTTTGCTTCGTTATTATTCGAACTTGATATTAAAACAATAAATAATGTTTTCGAAGTTAAGTTGGCATTATTAGTTTTAGTAATATCTCTGTATTCGTAAATGCGGTTAGTTTCAACCATATTTGATTAGATTAGTAAAAAAGTTGTGACTGTATAATGGTTATTTTTGCGTAATTGAATTGGGTTATTGGTATTGTACAGATCGCACCAAACTTCTAGTATTTGCATCGACAGGAACAAAATGTATGGGATGTTCTTCGGAGGAGCAACTTCAGAGAGGACTAGAAGCTTGGCGCTATCTGTACCGAGGCAAAAACGGCAATTTTTGTCTGTCTGTTTGTTCCGATTTAACTTGAAAACCACTCAACGGATTTGGGTGTGGTTTTCTTTATTAACCTCATAGTGACCCTGGTTAACTTTAATAAAATAACTGCCAAGCCGAAAACTGACGATAATTGAAAGACCGAGGGCAAAAGTTAATAAAGACTAAGAGGTAAACAACATTTAAATTGGAAAAAAAATCTGGTGTTTAGTAAGTAATTTTGGCAATGTTGGGGTGTTGACTGAGTGAAACACAGGTTAGCGGTTAATAGTCCGATATATTCTAGTGGCTACAACCACGTAAGAAAACACGTTGATACTACACAAAGTCGGGAAGAGAACTGGCGTGGCTACGTGCCTTGCCATAAGTCGTGCGCAATTACTTATTGCTACAATCAGCAATTTCATGACTCCACAGTACATCCCTTTCTACAAAAAAAATTTTTCAAAATAAAATTTTTAACAAACTAAAAACATCTTTCATTGATTGTACCTAAATGTTTCAAAACATACTACACTGATTGTACTCTGATACACTGTTGCAATAATAACATAATCTGACTCGACATTTAAACAATTGTAAACACAAAGCAAGCTCGTAACATGAAACTGCCTACTGGCTGACGCAATTCTTATCTTGCTGTAATGAAAATAAATTTCAATGAAATAAAATTTCAACATTGTCCAGTACCATAATGTAAAGACTATTTTATAATGTAAAATTACACAAGATTCTTTAAGAAAACAATACAAAAAAAATGAATATAAAACTGAAAAACTCTTTAACACTAACTTCTGTAGAAATTACTCTGAAATTGAATACCAAATTAACAGATAACACTTGAATATCTAAACAGTAAAATAACATAATAACGGTGTTATAATATCAAAAATAGTGCTATAATGGAAAATTTTTCAATTTGTTCAACTACACAATTCATAACTGGACTTTACACAGTATAATAATGTGAAAAAAAAAAAAAAAAAAATGCTATTATAAAAAACTTTAAACAATTTATAGAGGAAAAATACAAATACAAAACTGTTACATAACACAAAAAATACATTTCCTGACATCTATCCGAATCCTAAACATTTTATAACTTTTTGGTGATCAATCCAAAAGCTAGAAAAATATCTAGTATACCAATAGTATATCTTTACGTCATTTAAGAAAAAATTCCGGAAATTTCTACTTACATGCTTCATAGTTACACAAATTACAAACATAAATGACATTTCAATACACAATACACAAGAAAACATAAAAAATAAATTTCGCATTGCATCAAGGGTCTACATTTGCATTCTATTACGGAACCCTGTTTATTCGTCTTTGCTTATTTGCTCTAATTCGATGTCACTCAGGTAGCGTTTCCTGCTTAACCTGACTATATATCGACATTATAAATCACTTGAAAACAATAATAAAACACTAAAAAATTACAATCTACAAGAAAAGAAAGAAAAAATATCTAAGTTTCGGAAATCTCTCTAGGATCCCTTTAATGCGGAAAGAAAAAAAATAACTTGATAGTTTGCAAAAATACTCTCTAGGCCATTTTACGATTCACCGAGGGCTCGGAACTACTTAAAGAGTGTTCAGGTTAAAATATGGCTTGCCCGTATCTATAGTTTCATTTAGCTCGCGGGTTCATATTCGAGTTATAAACTCACGGAACCCTAACATTTCATTTTATAATTTCTACGTTACACATGCTATTGCATTGAGATCTGAGTTGCTTAATCCGCATTCCCCAAATCTAATACCTTTAGCTCTTCTTTAAAACTACTTTCTAGTATGATCACTACTTTGTACTTTAAACAAAAATAACACAATGGTCACCGTTTCGTAAAATTTCGATTTTATGTTTCAATTTGCCTGCTGACGTCATTCGTCCTATACATGTTGCTGCACCGTATTTTGGAATGCCTGTGGAGCACTCTCCAAAGTTGACGCTCTTAATTCTTTTCTTAACCACTTTCGCATATGATTACTACACTTTGTATATAATACGTACACTGATAAAAAAACACAATATGATAACTGTTATTACTATCACAATTCCATAAATTTCCATTTTTTCTTCTAATTTCAAATTACTTGACTCGTTTGCACCATTCTGTGCTATGACAACTTGTTCGTTTTTACTTTGCGGTTTACCCATTTTTCGGAATTTTAACCACAAAATATTTACACGATTTTTACAAAAAACTGAATCTTTATCACTGAACGTCACAATATGTACTGCATGCAAAACTAAAAATAATACTCTTTATGTACTTAAATCATTGCTCTAGAAAATCTACAAATCTAACTATTCTGATACGACGTGAGTAAGGTAGCGTTTTCTGCAAAACCCGACTGTATAGTCGTCAAAATAAACCATTTTTGAAAACAATAACACAACATAATAAAACTAAAAAAATCTGAAATAGGTACATAAAATACAAAGGTTCATAAAATATCTAAATAGTTGCTTCGTAACACGATATCACTGCATGGAATTGTACTGTATCCGGTCGTCACAAGAATTGTCACACGTTGTCAGCACTTTCGTATGTGTGTGTTCATATACACATCCTGGTTTCTCTGTAATGTATATTGGGGTCTTGTTTCTTTGCACATGTCGTATGTTGCTAATAAAAATTCGCTAAATACCTCCATGGCTCAGAAAGCTTCTCAAAATATTCCTCGATTTTCTTCTTTTGTAGCTACGTTTTTGAATTCTCTTACTTCTCTGGTAACGGTGTCGAAGTCATCACTTGCAACACGTCCGCACCTTCACGTTCCGATTTTTTCTTCGGTATGCTGTCCTCTAGGCTATGTTTGTTATCTGGGCTACTGCTGACCTCCGGGTTTCGTTTTGTCTCCGGGCTAATGCTGACTTCCTGCTGTTGTCCTTCGATAATATCTCTCCTCCGGGCTGTATCTTCCGGGTTGTCATCTTGCCGGCGTTTTTTTTAAATTTTTCTGCCTCTACCTCTTGGATACTCGCCGACCACAACGTAAGTCGTTGTAATTCCCGCCGAGCCACGACTCTACTCGACGGGGAGTTCTCTTCCCGCTGTCCTGTCTGTTCAGTTCACGAACATGATACCCCAACAGCCATAAAACGCACTGTCCAGAAATCGACGTTCGGGGTCACCACTTTGGCAATGTTGGGGTGTTGACTGAGTGAAACACAGGTTAGCGGTTAATAGTCCGATATATTCTAGTGGCTACAACCACGTAAGAAAACACGTTGATACTACACAAAGTCGGGAAGAGAACTGGCGTGGCTACGTGCCTTGCCATAAGTCGTGCGCAATTACTTATTGCTACAATCAGCAATTTCATGACTCCACATAATCAATGTTGTTTTTTCAAGTTTTTTTTTATATCAGGCCGAAAGTCTTTTGGAAAACAAGCTGTTAACCCTTAAATGCATGTGATAGAAATAGTGATAGAAAAATACAGGAACAAAAAAACGAATTTAATTTGCTATAAAAATGCAATTTTTTATTTTTCTTTTTCTTAACAGGCACTTGTAAAGTTGAACTCTTCATGACTTTAATATCAAAAAGCTATAGAAATATATGCAAGCAAAATATTTATTAATTTTTTGCGAGAAAATTCAATAAAAAACAAAAATAAATGCATGAATTTTAAATTAAAAATAATTTTGAAGCTGGCAAACATAATTTTAGCTCAAACAATCATATTATTATATTTTGTAACATTAATTTATGTAAATACTAAATAAAAAAACCTTTATGCCGTTTTCGACCCAAGATGCATTTCGGGGTTAATTTGTACCAACGTCTAGAACACAAACAGGCAAATTAGGTATTTAAGGTGGATGCAACGGTTCTCGTTCCCAAACACACAACTTATGATTGCTTTTCTTATTTTCCAACAAAAAGTATCAAGCTTACATGATTTATGGCATTACGCGACAATAATTTAATGTTATTTAGGCTTTTCTAGCAAAGTTTTGTTATTTTATGCATTACTTTGTAAATGATAATGTACAACAACTTTAAAGCGTGTTTGTAATTGTTGTACAGGACCATTTACAAATTATTGCATAAAATAACACCACTAGGCTAGAAAAGCCTAATTGACATTAAACGAATGCTGCGTAATGTCATAAATCGCATTTATATTATACGTTTTTTTCAAAAATAATAAAACCAATCATAAGTTGTGCGTTTGGGAACGAAATTCGTCACATGCACCTTAAATTGGAATATACCAATCAAATAACATCGATACCAAGATATAGAAATAGTTAAACTATTTTATAAACACAATCATGTGAAAACAAAAAAAAATAATATATCACCGCCACATATATACTTATTTAATTTTTGTACAGTGCTTTTGTTTTTTTAATGTCTCACTGCAATCATCACATTTTATAGAAATCTGACGATGACTGACAAAACACGAAGTTTTCCGAGAGGTTGTATTTATATTTGCAGGTTGTATTAATGACGTGATCAAAATTAAACCGCATGCTCTAATGATTTATGACTTTTGCAAATAAGAGTGTCGATTCGGTGTAACACGACTTTACTTATTTGACAGGACTAACCTTATTTTAAGCGTCCTGTCTTTGTCTTTTCGATACAGGAAGAAAAAGACGGAGAGCTTAAATTTAGTTTAGTCCTGTCAGATAATTTTTAATCGTGTACACAGAATCGTCAACAATAGCTACGAGGGTGCGTTTTTATGTTCGCAGAATGGCGGGGCTGGAGAGGGGTGAGGGACTCATTAGTACCTCAACGTGCTCAGTGATTCACTATTAGTATAAATATTGAGTTTTATTACAATCAGCTAATTGGTCTCTGAACTATCATTAACCAAGCAACTTAATCGGGAAGACAGCGTTCACAATGGAGAAAATCGAGCACCGCGCCGTTATAACGCGTGCGTTTTCGGACCTCTGTAACGAAGATCAAGAGCGTACCTTGAATCTATTTGTGACTGGAGATGAAATTTAGGTTCATCATTATGAAACTGAGTCTAAACAAGACTACGCAGTGGCATAAAAAAGGCACACTACCGCCTAAGAAGTTCAAAGTGTTGCAGTCGACCGCAAAACTCATGGCAACTGTTTTCTGGGATACTGTAGGTATCCTGCTGTTTATAAAGACGTTAATATAACCGGAGAATACTACGCGTCAATTCTGGAGAATATGAGGAAAGTAATCAAAGAGAAAAGACGAGAAAAACTGACGAAAGGCGTCTTGCTCATGCATGACAATGGTGCCTGTTCAAGAGCCGTGTTGCCCTGGTTGCCCTACAAAAGTCAGGCTTCGAAATAAATAGCCACTCACCATAATATAGTCTAGACCTAGTCCCCTGCGATTATTATCTATTCAAAAAAACATGAAAACAGAGCTTCGTGGCAAGAAATTTTCAAGTGATCAAGAAGTGAAGGACGCAGTTTTAGCTTATTTTGAGGACAAAAAGGATTTTTTTTTTAATGATATGTATTATTGAACGATTGAAGGATCTGAAAAATGTATTAGGCTAGTGGGTGGATATATAGAAAAAGAAATATATTTGTGAATTTTCATTGCCCTCTTAAGTCCCATTCCGCGAACTTAAAAACGCACCTCGTACATAAACAAAAATTTCGCTTTTCTATCAACGATGTTCCATGCTTATGCGTAGGTAATAAAAATGGATTTGGAGAAAGTTTTTCAATGTAAATGGTTCAGTATGATCATTAGAGAAAGTGGTTTATTTTTCCGGGCACGGAAATAACCACCAAGTATAATTTATTATACAATTTATGCCATTGTATGATAAAATCTGAGCACTTGAACAGCTATACTAACTACAAACTATTACAAAGACCTGAGGGCAAAGTTTCAGAAAGTTTGGTTCAAAATATTGCAAGCATGCGCGAGTTTTCATGGCGGTTAGTAACATATGATACAAACAATTATAAGTTAGAACCTAAGTTTCACGGAATGGATTTATTTAAGATTGAGGTTGAAATAAAACAAAGAAATAAAATAAATTTATTGGCGTGTTTAGAAAAGAATACTTAAAATTAACTAAACAAAAGAAAAGAGTACTTAATCAATTTATAAATAAAAAGAACAACACGACAAAGCTCACCTATATGCTATCCAAAATATGTTTTAGTTGGCGCTGGTTTTCAGCTACCTCCATTACAGTTGCCTGCTAATGTACATATGAGCAGTTGCCACTTTTTTACTAAATTGAAAAAATATAATGATTAGAAGAAAAAAGTGGCATGATGGAAAAATTACATGATGGAAAAATTACAAGTATTTCTAATTCTGTAGATAAATCAAACAAAAGAAAAAAAAAAGGAAAAGAACAAAACAAAATTGAGCAAAAACAAAAATATAGATTTATCAGCAGGGGAACTGGTCTGAAGCATTATATAGGCTTTCCAAGGATCTTTCAAATGTCCAGTGTCTATTTGCTTTTTCATTTGAGACTGTTAGATTGGAGACTCTCTGATAAAACAAACAATTATAATTTTAGAACGAATGGACTAGATTTATTTAGTAAATTTGTCTAGGGTAGAGATTCTGTGTTGGATAGGACTAGCACCAAAAGATTAAATTCATTATCTAAGTATTTTCTTAAAAGGAGAAGGTTCAAGAAGTAATTCCGGGAAAACTGTTAAGGAGAGAGCCCTTGTCTTTTCTCGTTTCCTGATACTTCAGGTAAATATATCGATCGAGGTAATTCAATTTAAAAGATACTCGAATTTAATGATTTTTTTGGTGTTTAGTCGACGTTGGCGAAATTATTATCGTCCTTATTTAAATTTACAAATTCAATATAAACAAATCGGTTGCTTGTTTGTATTCAATTTGTAAGGTTTGGCTTTACGGTCTTTACCTTCTTTAAATTAAAATATACATCGAGTTTTCAGTGTTCTTTTATTTATACACATGATATGTTGCCGCCCTGCGGTTAAATCAGCCTTCTATTTGGAAAGCTAGGTTGTTGTTTAAATGGCAGCATCCATTTAAACGGCTTAAGGATGTTTAGTCCAAAAGGCTGAACAGTACTTAGCCTTCTCTTCTCTTAGGTTATTGGTATTGTATACATAGGCCAATGCTATAGTGCAGCAAACATCGACAATATGCTTTATACATATAGGTAAGTTACTATACAACAAAAATATAAGTATTTACAATATTTAATACGAAAGAACAATCCCATAACACAAGCAACAATTTTATTCATAACAAATAAGATACAAGGTTGTTCTTGTGAACTCACCCAGAAATAAAAAAAATAGGTCTGTGTGATCGTGTTTAGTAGCCGGATTGTGAAAAACCCGTCTTTTTCTAATTAATCGAAACAGAGTACTTATATTCAGTGCCGGATTAAGACTACTTGATGCCCTAAGCAATCCGCGCCTATGGGCCCCCTATCCACTAGTGTCGTTCTTTCAAAAATGTTACGTATTTATTACAAAGAGATCAATCATTACGTACAAAGATTATACTACTCTTAAACTTATCTTAGTAATTTTCTTAAAATGTGTACAAAAGAGATAAGTGTATTTATAATAAAAACCAAAGCATACATTTTCACATTATTTATTGAAATCCGACTTGCGCCTTTTACGGACAGCAAATCCACGAACAATAGTATCGAAGTTCTATATGCACATCTACCCCTATATTCAAAATTGATAAAGCCTCGAGCCTCTCCTGTGGCATTATATTTTCGTTCGTTTTAATACCTGACGTTGCGGAAGATTGCAAATTCACGTGATGTGCACGCAACGACATCGCATTATTCAAGCTAGTCAATTTGAATAAACGCGAGTTTTCAATAAGTCTTACCTTTCATGAGCTGGAAAATATTTTATCGGTGCTGTTAGTGGTGCCCCCGAGACGTGATGCCCTAAGCAGTTGCTTAATTTGCTTATGGGCTAATCCGGCACTGCTTATATTCAAAATGTATTCGGGTTAAACGGG
Source organism: Ypsolopha sequella (assembly GCA_934047225.1). Classification (NCBI taxonomy): domain Eukaryota; kingdom Metazoa; phylum Arthropoda; class Insecta; order Lepidoptera; family Ypsolophidae; genus Ypsolopha; species Ypsolopha sequella. The sequence continues at coordinate 14,682,875 of OW203992.1, forward strand.
TCTTAAGCAGTTGTAGTGCCGTGTCAGCGGAGCCTTCTGGTGAAGGTTTGTCCTACTGCTTTCTATATGGAACAGTCGCCAACTTCGCACAATTTTAAGGCTGCTAGTACTGCAGTAGCAGAAAAATAAACTAAATATAAATGACGCGGCGGCTTTTGGTTTAGCCGTTTCCAAAGGGCTAGCTTTCAGGCAGCCAATACGTTAAACGTTGAGGTATCAACTTATAATACAACTAGCAGCCCAACCGTTAAATTTTATGCCGCTATTAAGTTAACGATCTAGGCGTACAATTAGGAGGCTGATTTAACCATTGGGCGCTGACATACATATTTAAAGTTATCTTTATTGTTTATTGTTTCAAAGTTATCTTTATACATATCCTACTAAAAAACGATTTATATATGAATTAAAGTGTTAATAAGTAAATTAAATTAATATTAATACAACAAGTAAATTTGATAAATACATTTTTAGGAACTTTTTTCTATTCCGTATTCCTGTGTGCTATGCTATGCAACTTGCATATCCTTTGACATGCAAATCAAAAATTATACAAACATATTTTCATCATCGATTCATGTTGCTTTGAAGCAAAGAATCGATGTGTTTTATAGGTGCATAACTACGAATCGTACAAAAATAGCAAACTAAATTCAGAATTAAGCTTCGACAATTTTAGGTAATTTTGCAAGTAAACAGAGATAAAATCCACTGACTGGGGAAACTGCAGCTTAAGCAAATTTATCGTTTTCGGATATTTGCGGTTGCTCCCGGTAAACCTTTAGCGTCGCGCGTGTGGAGAAGCACTCTCATATGTATATCTGGCAAGCCTGAGGCGGCTACCAGCTCCTTCTACTCGCTATATACCCTCTCATATAGCAAGCATTATCTAAATTTTATTTCAATGCAAGTGCTCGTAAAGGCCCACTTTTTATGCATTAAAACCGAACAGAAAGTCGATTATTTTGCCCTAGGGCTTTATTATTATTTTTTTTTAATTTATTTGTAATGGTTGGCTAACCTGCAGCCTTTTCTGTGTACCATAGATGTTATACTTTTTTTTCCACTGTTTAACGGCTCTGGATACAGTCCTTTTGAGCCAATCATAATTTAAAGTTCACAAGATTATATTCGTTTTCATTTCCTCACACTATGCATTGAAAAACGTAGTATGATACACGGGCGTAAAAGCAATAAATTACTCGGTTACGTTTAAAACACTCGCTACGCTCGTATTTTAAATCGTCCTCGTAATTTATTCCTTTTTGCCCTTGTAGCATAAACTACTATTCTTTTATGTTCGGAAATCAACAGCGACTGAATTACAAATCAATTGGCATTGATTAAATTATGAAAAGGTGTATTAATTCGAAAACCATTTCGAGATTTAGGTTTAATAAGTCGTATTTTCGAACTTTTGGTCCAAAAATCCTCATGATGATGAATATTTTTACGAAAAGCTGCTACTTCCATTTGCTTTCGTGTGACGTCACTTGAGAAATGGCTGTTTGGAAATGTGCTATCAAGATAAATTGATAATAATTTGCTTCCTAATTTTGCGTCTAATTTGAGTAGACAGACGGAGACAGACCACTTTTTTTATAAGCAATCACCCATCACAATCCGTACAATGTCTAAAATTCTCAAGTGACGTCATATCGGACAATTCTTTAAAAATCATAATAGAATAATGGTTAATTTATATACCAAAATAATGAAAACTATGTCCTAAAATGGCGTAGAATATCTGAAAAAAAAAATCTTTTAAAAATTAAGCTATGGGAATTGGGTAACAGATGGTGATACCTTCTTTGATGAAACGGGCTAGCTACAATAAAAAATTGAAAAGAATGTTTTAGAAATTAAGCTATGGGAATTGACTTAATAGCCCAGTATTCCTAAAAGACTAATTTGTTGATTGGCAAAAGTTAAAACGACGCGACGGCAGTAAAAAAGATAATAACCATCATAAGATAATAAACATCATATCGTCACGATATGAATCACCGACGAGGTGTCAGAGGTGTTCCCAAGTGTGAACGCTTTACACCGATGACTATTAAGGCGTATGACCACGCTAAATAAGCAACTTGATGTGTGTCGGTACAAATATCAACGGAAACGACATTGAAATAATGATCAATTCAGCGTGCCTTGAAAATTGGCTGTTACGACAACCACTGCGTCTCCGGCTAGCGCAAAATAGGAGAAAATAATACCTTTCACATGGACGCCATGAACGGAAAAAAAAATTTCAATTTAAATATTTTAGATATAAAAATTTCTTATAATTTGGTGAAATAATAATTAATATCGCTTTAGGCGTTTGGAAGAGAATTCTTGTGTTAATCATGTAAAACTTTCGATGACTTTCGATTTTTTTGTCAAAACTTACAGTAGAAAAACAGTTTATGAAACTTAAAATTTATTTTTGAGTTTATAATGCCTATCACATATTTTTATGAAAGTTTTTGGACCACCCGTTTGGGAGGAGTAGGCCTTCAAAGACAGGTCCAAATTGCAGTTGGACAATATCCATTTGCCTTAAAAGGTAGGAAGAATCAAATCAAGAGTCAAAAATAAATTTTAAGTTTCATTATCTGTTTTTCTATTGTAAGTTTTGACAAAAAAAATTTACTCCTTCCAAACGCCTAAAGCGATTTTAATTATTATTTCACCAAATTATAGGACATTTAAAAAATGTAAGGTTAAATTTTTTTTTTCGTTCATGGTGTCCATGTGAAAAGTATTATGTTCTCAAATTTTGCGCTAGCCGGAGACGCAGTGGTTGTCGTAACAGCCACTTTTCAAGGCACACTGAAATGAACATTATTTCAATGTCGTTTCCGTTGATATTTGTACCGACACACATCGAGTTGCTTATTTAGCGTGGTCATACGCCTTCTCAAACGGCGTATATACGTGGAGCTGGCTGAAGGCTACATTTTTGTGCCTTTTGCCGTAGAGACCCTGGGGCCGTGGGGACCAGACGCAAAGCGCCTATTTAAGGAAATATCGTCGAGGTTGGTCAACGCTTCCGGAGACCCAAGGGCTGGGACCTATTTTGGTCAGCGAATAAGCCTCGCAATACAGCGAGGCAACGCCGCCAGCCTATTGGGTACTCTCCTCGATGATGGCGCCCAAGTAGCACCTAAGCGGTATAATGAGCGTTACAAATGCCGCTTAAGAGAGATTTATAACGGCTTAACCATCATAAGCAAGCGCTACAGTAGCGATAGAGAACTTCTCAATCACTTCTATAACACCGAAAAGGGCCCACTTTATACGGGCCTTAACGACACAAAGGCACGTGAAAAGTGATTGTAGGACCTAAAACATATATAATAAGGTCTTCTACCACCTTTATAGAATTTGCACACATACAAAGGCGCGTGAAAAGTGATTGTAGGAGGTAAAACATATATAATAAGTTCTTGTAGCACCTTAATAGAATATGTACATATACAAAGGTGGGTGAAAAGCGATTGTAGGAGGTAAAAGAAATACAATAAGTTCTTGTACCACCTTAATAGAATATGCACATATACAAAGGTGCGTGAAAAGCGATTGTAGGAGGTAAAAGAAATACAATAAGTTCTTGTACCACCTTAATAGAATTTAAACATGATTGCGACGTGACTAGTAACAGCTGTAACAGCTGTTACACTGAAATAAATCTCAAGTGTTTTTTTATTACATTTTCAATAGCATGAGTGAAAGGAATATATGTTCTTAGATGATTAAAAAGTGATCGGATAAATGTCAATAATGGACGAATAGATATAGGTAAATAATTGGAATGAATTTTCACTCATATACGTAAAAAACTAGTGCGAGCATCAGGTTACTGACAAAATATGCATTCATTTAGCTAAATATTTCATGCGCTTGCGAAACTCGTGGAATTTTTAGTCATTTATATTATTCAAGTGCAATAATTTTTTTAGGTTAACTTGTAATTTCTTCTCGAATGAGGCATTAGGTCTTTTTGTGATTTTATTACAGCATTACATGTAAAATGGGTATGTTTATTTTTTAAATTATGGCCTGAGGTAAGAAAAGTGATCGATTTTTCGACATGATTAATCTCTTTATCAAAAACTGTAATGGCGGCTTGCTACAACTGGCTTAGACGTTTACTATATCCATTTAAACGGTTTAAGAAGTAGAAAGGCGCTAGTGATCACTATTACAACGCTTTGGGATTCAAATTCAAATTCAAATTCAAATTCAAATAGTTTATTTTGCAAAGCAGGTATAGATATATACACTTTTTACACGTCAAATTTAATCTAATAAAGAAAATATATGTAATAGAATAATAAATGTACATGAACTAAATTAAAGGTTTATTTAATTTATGTAGCAATATATTTACGATTAAAATGATAGGTAAAATATATATTATACAAGGTAAAATCCAATCAGCCGCCCGAACCCATACCGGAGACCCGGCCAGGGACCAGGAACAAGGTTCAGTGATCACCAACCGAGCCCCCAGCACGAATCCAGGCGGCCGACCAAATCCCATCCTATATACTACATACTAATAGGTTACATATATAAATACATGCCTACCTCCGCCCATTCGATTAGTCTTGCTAAGAAGAAGGGCAAGAAACTTAGCAAGATCATGTCTTTTTTTCAACATAAAACTTATACTATACAATATATGACTTATATCTACTTTAACCAAGGGATAAGAAAATACAAGACAGTAGGAATTCAGGTTAATGAAAAAAAGAAAAACATATATATCTTTGTCTACCTGTCTCATATAGTCCTTTTCCTTTTACAGTCTATAATCAATTAATGTTTACACCTTAGAGGAATCATAAGTTAAGAAATTATACTATTTAATTAAATTATAACTTACTACGAGTATCATTATCACTGTAACACCATGCTTCACCATCATCCAAATATTCATTTATTTTATAATATGCCTTTTTCAATAGGCCCTGCTTAATATACAGTTTAAACTTATTCTCTGACAAAGTAAGGACCTCCTTTGGAAGTTTATTGTAAAATCTTATACCATGTCCTACAAAAGAGGTACTCACCTTAGCGAGTCTGATTTTTGGAAAAGCCAGTTTATGCTTATTTCTGGTCTCCTTACAATGTTGCTTACCAAGCCTTGGGAAAGACTCAACATTTTTTCTGACATATCTAAGGACTTGGTAAATATATTCACAAGGAACCGTTAATATATTAATTTCTTTGAACTTTTGTCTTAATGAATCCCGGTGCTTCATATTATAAATAGCCCGAATTGCTCTCTTCTGCAAAACAAAGACTGCGTCTGTATCCGCGGCTCTACCCCATAACAGCATGCCGTATGACATAATGCTGTGAAAGTAACTAAAATAGACTAGTCTAGCAGTATCTACATCAGTAATTTGTCTTATGCGTCTAACAGCGTATGCGGCCGAACTAAGTCTACCACATAGGGCTTCTATGTGGGGACCCCACTGAAGACGAGAGTCTACCGTAATGCCTAAAAACTTTGTTTCGTTAACTAACTCCAGCTTGGACCCCTGCAAAAGCAAATTACCATCCACTTGAATTACATTTGGTAACGTAAATTTTATACACTTTGTCTTTTTTGCGTTTAAAACTAAATTATTTACAGTAAACCAATCAAGCACCAGTGATAAAGTTGTATTCGCGCCGTCAAGGATATCTTTACGTCTATTAACTTTAAAAATAAGTGACGTGTCGTCTGCGAATAATACTATCTTCGTTAAGTCTTTAACTAAATATGGAAGGTCATTTATGTAAATTAAAAACAGCAAGGGCCCTAATATGGAACCCTGCGGGACACCCATTTTAACTAATGCTCCACTTGATTTTACCCCGTTAATGTCTACCTTTTGAATACGATCACTAAGATATGACTTCAATAACGCCAAAGATTTGCCCCTCACTCCGTAGTGATCCAATTTACATAAGAGTGTTTCATGATTAACGCAATCAAAGGCTTTCGAGAGGTCACAAAATACACCAAATGCATCTTGCTTTTCTTCCCAAGCATCAAAAATGTGCTTAACTAAAGCAACTCCTGCATCTGTGGTTGACATCCCTCTAGTGAATCCATATTGTTCACAGTGAAGTAACTTATTTAAATTAAAATGAAATAACAATTGATTAAAAACTATTTTTTCAAAAACCTTACTCAATACCGGTAAAACTGACACAGGTCTATAGTTTGAAGGGTCCCCGTGGTCGCCTGATTTAAAAAGGGGGATCAATTTACTAAACTTCATTAAGTCAGGAAAGATACCATCATCTACACATTTATTAAAAATTAATGCCAAATAAGGAGCTATTAAATCAATAACAGAACTTATAACTTTCACAGATAGGCCCCATAAGTCCTCGGTTTTTTTCAAGTTAAGCGATTTAAATGCTTTAATTACAGTTAATGAATTAATATGTTTAAAAGCAAATACAGAAAGACACTGAGGTACGTGATCTATTAAAAGATCCTGCGCAAGCCTAGGGCTTGAATTTAAATCTTTAGTTGTTAAGGAAGGAATTTCAGTAAAGAATTGTTCAAAGGCATTCGCAACTTCTTTATCTCCTGTAACGACTTCATTGTTAATACTTAACTTAAGTTCGTTATCTCGTTTCTTACTTTTCCCAGTTTCAGTATTTATGATGTTCCATACTGTTTTTACTTTGTTATCGGACCTTTTAAGTTTTTTATTCAAGTAGATACTTTTTGCTTTTAAACACACCAATTTAAAGATGCGTGAGTAATTTTTCACGAATTCAGTAAATTTAACATTATTATTGTAGGACTTTATGTCGTATAATTCGTATAAATGATTTCTGCTTTTATAAATACCTGGTGTCGCCCAGTCACTGAAGGTGATTTTACTTTTGTTAGAAAGTTTTTGCATCTTAAACGTATTTTCGAACTCTTTAGAGACTATGTTGAAAAGGTCTGTAAAGAGAGCGTTTGGATCGTCTTGGAGAAGATTAAAATGTGCTAATTTAACTTCTAGATTTGCTTTGAAACAATCTACTTTGAGAGTTGTAATAGGTCTGCAAAAGACTTCTTTGGGCAGTTGTTTTACGCTTTGTTTAATGGTTATAGTTTGGCCACTGTGATCGGACTGCAAGCGGTTGATTACTTTATTGTCTGAATACTCACAATCACAGAATATATTGTCGAGGCATGACGCAGTATCCCGAGTAATTCGAGTAGGTTCTAAGAACACATTAGACAAATTAAATGATTTGAATAAATGTAATAATTTTGAGCGCATAATCGATTTTTCTAGTAAATCTACGTTAAAATCTCCACATATAATAACTTTTTTCTTTGTATCAAATAATAATCAACATCAACAATCACCGTACTATGGAGTATTTTTACTCTTTTTGGGGTACAGAAGCGCTTGAATTCTTCTTTTTAGCCCTTAAACAGTTACTATGGAGTTCAAGATATAACGTTGTACAACGTTGATGATGATGATAATGATGATGACGACGATGACCATGACGATGACGCTGACGATGACGTTGACAATGACGTTGACGATGACGTTGACGATGACGTTGACAATGACGTTGAAGATGACGATGACGATGACGTTGATGATGACGTTGACGGTGACGATGACGGTGACGATGACGGTGACGATGACGATGACGATGACGTTGAAGATGACGATGACGATGACGATGACCATGACGATGACGCTGACGATGACGTTGACGATGACGTTGACAATGACGTTGACGATGACGTTGACGATGACGTTGACGATGACGTTGAAGATGACGATGACAATGACGTTGATGATGACGTTGACGATGACGGTGACGATGACGGTGACGATGACGATGACGATGACGTTGAAGATGACGATGACGATGACGATAACGTTGAAGATGACGATGACGATGACGATGACGATGAAGATGACGTGACGATGACGATGACAATGACGGTAACGATGACGCTGACGATGACGTTGACGATGACGTTGACAATGACGTTTACGATGACGTTGACGATGACGTTGAAGATGACGATGACGATGACGTTGATGATGATGTTGACGATGACGGTGACGATGACGTTGACGATGACGTTGAAGATGACGATGACAATGACGTTGATGATGACGTTGACGATGACGGTGACGATGACGGTGACGATGACGATGACGATGACGTTGAAGATGACGATGACGATGACGATAACGTTGAAGATGACGATGACGATGACGATGAAGATGACGTGACGATGACGATGACAATGACGGTAACGATGACGCTGACGATGACGTTGACGATGACGTTGACAATGACGTTGACGATGACGTTGACGATGACGTTGAAGATGACGATGACGATGACGTTGATGATGATGTTGACGATGACGGTGACGATGACGGTGACGATGACGTTGAAGATGACGATGACGATGACGTTGACGATGACGTTGACGATGACGTTGACGATGACGTTGAAGATGACGATGACGATGACGTTGATGATGAAGATGACGATGACGATGTCGTTGATGATGACGTTGACGATGACGGTGACGATGACGGTGACGATGACGGTGACGATGACGATGACGATGACGTTGAAGATGACGATGACGATGACGTGACGATGACGATGACAATGACGGTAACGATGACGCTGACGATGACGTTGACGATGACGTTGACAATGACGTTGACGATGACGTTGACGATGACGTTGAAGATGACGATGACGATGACGGTGACGATGACGGTGACGATGACGATGACGATGACGTTGAAGATGACAATGACGATGACGGTGACGATGACGATGACGATGACGTTGATGATGACGGTGACGATGACGATGACGATGACGTTGAAGATGACGATGACGATGACGATGAAGATGACGTGACAATGACGATGACGATGACGATAACGTTGACAATGACGTTGACGATGACGTTGACGATGACGTTGACGATGACGTTGACGATGACGTTGAAGATGACAATGACAATGACGTTGATGATGACGTTGACGATGACGGTGACGATGACGGTGACGATGACGATGACGTTGAAGATGACGATGACGATGATGTTGACGATGACGTTGACGATGACGGTGACGATGACAGTGACGATGACGATCACCCTCACCGTCACCGTCACCGTCATCGTCATCGTCAACATCATCGTCATCGTCATCGTCACCGTCACCGTCACCGTCATCGTCATTGTCATCGTTATCGTCAGAGTCATTGTCATCGTCATCTTCAACGTCATCGTCATCGTCATCGTCACCATCATCGTCACCGTCATCGTCACCGTCATCGTCACCGTCAACGTCATCATCAACGTCATCGTCATCGTCATCTTCAACGTCATTGTCAACGTCATCGTCAACGTCATCGTCAGCGTCATCGTCATGGTCATCTTCACCGTCATCGTCACCGTCATCGTCAATGTCATCATCAACGTCATCGTCAACGTCATCGTCAACGTCATCGTCAACGTCATTGTCAACGTCATCGTCAACGTCATCGTCAGCGTCATCGTTACTGTCATTGTCATCGTCATCGTCACGTCATCTTCATCGTCATCGTCATCGTCATAGTCATCGTCAACGTCATCGTCATCGTCATCGTCATCGTCATCGTCAACGTCAACGTCATCGTCAACGTCCTAATCCTAATCCTGTTTGTAGTCATATATTTGAGTTATATTATATCGGGTCCGCTCAAACATCTGGAGTCAGAAGACCCAACTCAAAGGATCCACTATCACACTGTCTGAGTTTCTTACGAAGAACAGACACAGAATCTTCGCTGAAGCACGTAAGAAGATAGAGATGAGGCGTTGCTGGACGCAGGAGGGGCGTGTGGTGGTACTACTTCCCGGAGGTAACCGCAAAAAGGTCGATACCTTTACTGTCCTGGCGCAGATTATAAAGGACAATCCCGACATCCTGCGCAAGGACTCCACAGTGGTTCCGAGAAATGACACGAAAGCTAGACAGCCCAGGGAACAGAAAACTGCACCCACTAGGGACCGAAAACCTCGTCAAAAGAACTAGCCACAAAAGTGTCCAAGTAGTGTGAAATTTTCAGTTTTCATGTTTCCACTCATCTTAATGTAACTACCCTCTACTGTAATTTCTTGGTTTTCTGAGGGTGTACTGTGTTTTGTTTTTATACAAAGTCACTGGACATTTGATCAGCTGCATTGCCTGCATTCCGAAATAAATTTATTAGTTTTATTTTAATGTTCAAAGTTACGGAACAACTATTAACTTTAACCATTTCCTTAGTAGTCAATAATAATACCTTTCTTTTTCTTATGTGTGTCATGTTATGCACTATATTATTTGCTTGGTTGTGTAATTGTACGTCTTTACAGTCTTACTGGCAGGTGAGTGATGGAATGTAATTCCATCTTCTTGACCTAAGTTTAAAACTAGGTAGGTATTTATTTTATTTTTCAAGTATTTATCTATACTTAGAAGTATTTTAAGTACTATTTTAAAATTATTTATATAAATATATAGACCTATATATTATCATAGGTATATAAATGAGTGATTATGAGTCAACTACTAGCTTCGACAACTACTTTTCCTGCACTTCCTCAGATGAATCAGTCAGCGACCTTAACACATCTTATGCCCCTCTATCTTCACAGATCAATTCTGTTTTTTGCAATTCCCGCAAATCTTTTAATGTAGTTCACATAAATGCCCAGAGTATTCCTCACCACCACTCAGATATGCTTACATCCTTTGGCAATAATAATATACATGCGGTATTAGTTTCTGAATCTTTTTTAAAGCCAACTCTCGACTCCACAATGTACCCTTTACCTGGTTTCCAACTAATTCGGAATGACCGTCTTGTTGTTGGTAGCGGTGGAGTGGCTATTTACCTTAGGAGTCATATACCGTTCACGGTTATTAGTAAATCTCCTGGAGAATATGATGGGATGGCTGAACATTTACTTCTTGAGGTCACCCTAAATCATAGTCGAATATTGCTCGGCGTCTATTACAGCCCCGACTGTCACGTCAAATATTTCGAATCTTTTGAAAATCTCCTAGATCAACTTACCCCACTCTTTGATAATACAATTGTTATGGGAGATTTCAACACGTGCCTTCTTAAAGACGACCATCGCTCTAAACGACTTCAGTCAATTGTATCTGACAAAAATCTTATTATTTTACCCCTACAGGCCACTCATCATCCCCCTAACTCTGCTCCCACTCTCTTAGACCTGATGATAGTCTCTTCTCCTGACCTTGTAAGTAACCACGGCCAACTAAGCGCCGACTGTTTCTCTTATCATGACCTTATCTTCCTTTCTTACAAGGTGCGTACCCCTAAACCCAAAAAGCGTACTATTCTCCAGCGTAATTTTAACAGAATGGATTTACAGCAACTTTGTGAAGATGCCTTGAAAATTGACTGGGATGAGCTTGAGCTATTACAGGACATCGATAGTAAAATTGAGCGGTTTAATTACCTACTCATTCAACTTTATGATAAACACGCCCCATATCATCCTGTGAGAGTTAAGCAACTCCCAGCACCATGGCTCACCGATCAAATTAAAGCTCTTATGGCAAAGAGAGATCATGCAAAATTTCGGTACAAGAAGGATCCAACAGACGGTAATCATGACCTGTATAAAGAACTGCGAAATCGGTGTAATAGAGTGTGTAGAGACGCTAAACGCCGACATATTCACTATAGCATTGAAAATTCAAGCAACAGCTCACAACTGTGGCATTTTCTTAAATCATTGGGCATTGGTAAATCACAGAATAATGCTTCCGTGGACGTTGATCTAACTGCTCTTAACAACCATTTCTCATCTCCACCTTTTGTGTTAGATGTAATTACTAAAAACAATACTATATCACACCTTTTAAGTCTACCTGCCCCTGATTTTTCTCCTTTTAATTTTAGGCAAGTCACTGATCGTGACGTTAAGCGCTGCATACTATATATTACAAGTAAAGCCGTTGGATTTGATGACATTAGCTTAAAAATGATTACTCCTGTGATTGACATTGTCCTCCCTCACATTACCAATTTTCTCAACTTCTCTTTTATATCCAGCGCCTTTCCCAGTTCTTGGAAAAGAGCATTCATTATTCCTCTCCCTAAGGTAAACAATCCTACCATTTTATCTCAGTTCCGCCCTATTTCAATCCTTCCCCTGCTGTCAAAAGTTCTTGAACGACTTGTTCATGAACAACTTTGTGAATACCTCTCCTGTAACAAACTCCTCAATCCCTTCCAATCCGGATTTCGTAAAGGACACAGCACGGTCAGTGCTCTTATTAAGATCACTGACGACATAAGAGAAAATATGGATAATCATAAAATCACTGTTGTTACGTTGTTAGATTTTAGCAACGCGTTTAACACCGTTGACTTTGACATTATGTTAAGTATCCTACGCTCGCTTAACGTATCTCCGACAGCAACTGCTTGGTTCGAGTCATACCTTAAAGGTCGTCAGCAGTGTGTTCGCACTGATACTGGTTCTTCAGACTGGTGTCCGGTACTTGCTGGCGTCCCACAAGGTGGCGTTTTATCTCCTTTACTTTTCTCCCTTTTTATTAATATCCTGGCTAGTCATCTTTCATCTCTTTATCACCTTTATGCCGATGATTTGCAGCTTTATACAGGCACTGAACCTGGCGATATTAATACTGCTATTGACTTGATTAACGATAACCTGAACATCATCTCCGAATGGACAAAATCGTTTGGTTTGGTGCTCAATCCAAATAAATCACAGGCTATTATATTTGGTACTCCCAGAATACTAGCACAGTTGGACTTGAATGTTGTGACAAAAATTAAGTATGACAATATAGTGATCCCATTTACCAATTGTGTTAAAAATTTAGGTATCCTTATGGATAACACGTTATCTTGGGCTCCTCAAGTAGGAGCAGTTAGTAAGAAAGTGTTTGGAGCTTTCCATTCACTCAAACGGCTGCAGTTCTTTCTTCCATTCCAAACTAAAATTATGCTGGCACAGTCTCTACTGCTCCCAATTCTTGATTACGCGGATGTAAGCTATTTAGACATAACTGAGGAGCTGCTGAGCAAACTCGAACGTCTCCAAAACTTGTGCATTCGCTTTATCTTCGGATTGCGGAAGTATGATCACGTCTCAGAATTTCGTGCTCGTCTAAAGTGGCTCCCAATTCGCCTTCGTAGGAATACTCATATCTTAAGTCTTCTATACAACGTTTTAAACGATCCCTCCGCACCTGAATATCTTCGTATTAAATACAATCTCGTAAATTCCTTACGCTGTAAGGAAAATAGCCTTCTTACTATTCCCAAGCACAATTCTGCTGCTTATGGGAAGTCCTTTTCGGTCAAGGCCGTTCGTCTGTGGAATGATTTACCCACGAAGATACGTATATCGCCTTCATTGGCGATATTTAAAAAGAATTTAAAATCACATCATGAAGTTTCTTTAGGTTGGTAGTCTCACTTCATCACTCAGTCTATTGATATTTTTATATATAGTATATTAAGAGTATATTAAGTAGTTATTATTATTATTATTATTATTTTTTTTTATTATTTATTTGTATGTATACGATATGTATGTATCAAACATAAAATATATTGTGTAAGTTTTGTTGGATAGGAGTATATTATATATTAGGCATTATGTATATCCACTTTATTGGTTTTGATTCTTCTTTTATTTATGTATTCTGTAAATTGGTATCCCCCTCCACATTACGTAAAATAATACTTTCTTCACCACCCAAAGGTTGGCTGGAAGAAATCGCTTTAAGTGATAAGTCCGCCCTTGTACAACATTGTGTGTTCAAAACTCTGTACTCAATTTTTTATTTGACCTTGTACAATAAAGTGTGTATTCATTCATTCATTCATTCATTCATTCATTCATTCATTTATATTTCTCAATCAAACGGTTTTAGGTGCTAATGTTGAGCTACAATACTTTAATACGGTAAAGGTGCTACAAAAGATCTTTACAGATCGATTCTAACGCTATAGACTAGATACAACTACCATGTAACTGCTTGAGTGTTATATGTGATATTTGTAACTCTTTTGAAGCGCTTTTACCTTACTAATTGCTATTTTAGATCTCATAGTGCTATTTAGTATATTTATAACTCTGCATTGTATCTAAAGCCTGTACAAGAACTTAATAACACACCTCTGTTTCTCCAAAGCCGTAATCGTCGCTACTCTACTTCTTCAATACCACCCTTCTCTTAAAGAGATATTACAATCTCTTATATATAGTCTAAGGAATATACAAACTCTCTTCAACCGCTGTTATACAACAAAGAAGCGGTACAGTGCCTTCTTATACTGCTTGTGTGCTACTTGGGCGGTGATCTGGCTCACATATTTTATTTAATCTAGAGCCCGTTATGAGACAGACAGGTTGGTATTTGTTTTTCTTTTTATATTTTATTTAAATTTAAGTTAGTTTTATAAAAAAAAAGTATCATTATTTATATGTTATTTAAGTTTACTAATAAAGATAATAATCGCCTTAAGTAACATTGGATTTAAATGTCAAGCTTTCGGAATATGTTTTTCTTTAATACCTATACCATTTGCAGGTACAAACTACGCAAAAAATGGATTATTGGTCAGAGCTTGTGATCTTTACCATAAAGCGTTTTTTGATCTCGACATATTGCATCTCTCGCTGGGTCAGTTTAGAGGAATTCGTTTTTTAAAATATAAGCTCTTTTTCTTGTATATCCTTATATATATATATTTTTTTTTCTCTCTTCTTTTCCGTATCATTGTTTTTGTAGTTTAAGTAGCTTGCTAACTTTTGTTGTTGTAAAATAATTCCTTGCATTAATTTTAGTACAAACACTGTGGACACTATTTTGGTTTTATATTTTAGTTATTTTTGATTGTACTTGTGTGATACGAAAACCGTTTGATTTCCAATAAATAAAAAAATAAATTTATAGTATGATTATTGAAATTCCACACCGAATACCACTGACTTTTTCCTAAGAAAAAGCTCAAAACAAATAAATTTACGTTGACGTACGATACGGCTTTGAGGCACTTTGGGTACGATTGCAATATTAACATAAGCTCTCGTCGCTTTCGCTCCCTTAAAATTTCTGAACCACCGCGTAGCAAGTGGGGATATCTTGTCGTAAAATAAAACGCTGAGTATGTGATGGAGATAAAATCTCAAACATGTATAAAGTAGAATACCTCTCGCTCCTGGAATCTAGACATCTATAAGGTTAAATAATATTAATTTGCGAAACTCAAAACATAGGTGTACTAGTCTATATGAACAATTGTTTGTATGGGAGCTAAGCGAAATTCTTAAAATTTGTTTTCACCTTTCCATGCTAGACAATTTAGCTGATCGGGGCAATTTGTATGCGAGGAAGAGAAAAATTCAAAATTCAAATTCAAAATTCAAATAGTTTATTTATTTTGCAAAGTAGGTATATAAAATACACGTTTCACAAGTCAAAATTTAATCTTATAAAAAATATATATTTAATAAAATAATAAATGTACATGAACTAGATTAAAGGTTTATTTAATTTATGTAGCAATATATATACGATTAAAATTATAGGTAAAATATATATTATACAATGTGAAATCCAATCAACCGCCCGAACCCACACCGGAGACCCGGCCAGGGACCAGGAACAAGGTTCAATGATCACCAACCAAGCCCCCAGCACGAATCCAGGCGGCCGACCAAATCCCCTCCTATATACTACATACTAATAAGGTTACATATATAAATACATGCCTACCTCCGCCCATTCGATTAGTTGCGAAAAAAAGTTGCGAATTTCGCTTAGCTCCCATACAAACAGTTGTTCATATAGACTAGTACTACGTATGTTTTGAGTTTCGCCAACTGATATTATTTAACCTTATATACTGATAATAAAGCAGTTAAAAAGTCGTATTAGTACATAAAAGATTTTTCCAAAATTTTAAATGAAATGAGTTACTACTCGTATTAGTACTGAGGCCAAAACTACAGTTTTTAGTATGTTACGTATGTTCCGTTTGAACTTGAGAATCGTTCAACGGATTTGGATGCGGATTTCTTTATTTTATTAACATCGTAGTGATCCTGGTCAACATAGGCTATAAGGGGTGTTGATAAATTAACCGCTAAGACGAAAATGGGGCAACGATTGAATAAACGCGGATTGAGCCGCGGGCGTAAAGCTAATTCAATATGATTAATACTTGCGATTGTCGGCACTTGGTGAAACATCACCATAATCTTGGTTAATAAACAACCACTACAAATTTCTTTATTGTTTATTATATTTAACAGTGTTCCTTGATAATGCCGTAAGGCGAAACCGGTTGGAGTAATAAAAAGTGATATTGTGAAACAGTACAATACAAGTGTATTTATCAAGACTAATTCAATATATTTGTGTATTTAACAGAAAATTTGCTTTTTTGAAAAAAAGACGAATGATTTTCAGAGGCTCTTTACACATAAACGTAACAAGTTTTTAAGATGAAAATATTTTGCTCTGATTCATAAAATATTATTTTATTTGACTTTTAAAGAGTTTTACTAACTAGAATTTATCATCACACGGCATTTACCACGCGATTCCCAAAGGAGATATTATATAAATGAACTTTTTAATTATAATGGTTTCCACTTCAAAAAGCTTAGCTTTTAAATTAAACTCTGCACTATCATATTAATAGTTTTAACTTTAAAATTTATCTTCTTTCAAAACAATATAAAGTATAAAGTCACTTTATTCTCTATTTTTTAAGGATGATCTGAAGGGTATGTCCCAAGAAGCTTTAAGGCGATATGCGAAAAAAATACGGGTGTTTCTTTTCTGTGTATTTCATGAAATACGCGGAAAATTATAATCACTTTCTGGTATATGCATTTTGACTATATAATCTAGGATTTTGAAATTGTAAAACATGTTTGGATAAATTTTCCTCAATAGAAATAATTGTTGAAATGAGGTCTTCAAACACACTTTTTCTCGTTTAACGAATAGGAACCATATACAGAACTAAAACATATTTTATTAGGTGTGTTTTAACAATATCTTGAGATTTGATATTTAAAATTTTGCTAGCTATTTTAGTTTTTTAATAAACATATATAACCAACTTTTTTCCCTTTTGCCCTGAATCCGCCCCTCTCGCACTGCGCGATTTTTCGCTTGGAGTGACAGTGACAAAAATAAAATTCACATGGTCTCTTAAGGCCCTTAATACCGCCAAATGGGTACTTTCTAAAGCCTACTCCTCTTTTATGGCCAAACCAAAAATATTGAAAAAATGTATTATGTATTATCAACTCTAGGACAACATATGCAACATTTTTCTTTTTCGTACCACCAAAACTTCTATATGAAAAATTGTTTCAACTGAATGGTGTTTTTTAGCTTGAATTTCCTACTGCTCCTAAGCGGCTTAGGTGATTTAATTCATTTATGCTTTGATAAATAGATAAACTTGATAGCTATAAATATAACATAGAATTATTCAATCGAACAATGACGCCCATGTGAAAAGTATTATTTTCTCCTATTTTGCCCTTTCAAGGACGCAGCGAGCGTCGTAACAGCCACCACGCATTGTGCACTGATTTGAACGTTATTTCAATGTCGTTTCCGTCGATATTCATACAGACAAACATCGAGCTGCTAATTTGGCGACGGTAATCGCCTTAAGTTATAAGCTCCTGGGTCTGTCCTGTCTTTGTCGCTGTCAGTTCGCCCTGCCATCCCAACTCCATGCAGAAAGTAGGTTGAGTCGGTTCCAAAACCGAATTAGAGCACCCCGACTCTACGCAGTCTTGTGGTTACTACCCCTAGAGTATATACAAAAAGCTGAAGGCACGGAGGGAGGGCAGCCCTCACCCGCAGTAACAAAGCATAGGCACCCGTGTAAGCCGTAGTGGCTGAGGCTGGTGACCGCAGGCGACCAGTAAGCCAAAGCTGCGGAGGTGTGCCTGTATTTTTTACGCAAGGGCGAAAGGGCTGCATGTTAAACATCACTATCACTATCACTACATAGTATAAAACAAAGTCGCTTCCCGCTGTCTGTCCCTATGTATGCTTAGATCTTTAAAACTACGCAACGGATTTTGATGCGGTTTTATTAAAAGATAGAGTGATTCAAGAGGAAGGTTTATATGTATGTTTATATGCGAAGCCGGGGCGGGTCGCTAGTTTGTTATAAAATTATATCGATTTTTGTTTAATTAAAACTTAGAAATGGCTGTATGGGCTAAGTTCCTATTGCCTTCCCACTTAGTGGAGAAAAAAATATTTGTTGCTTGATTTCCTTATTCTAAGGATTGATTACAGTGCGCTTAGAGCATGAACCACAGTACGAAATATTGATTTTATTGTGGAGAGCATTATTTTTGATGCGTTTCAAATATTTTGCAGTAGTTAACATTACTTTGTAGTGCAATCATTGTAATTATAAATATTATAATTATTTATATATGTTTAAGGTTTTTTAAAGTGGAAATATTTATTTATGGGTGTGTTATTTTTTTGTTTTGTTAAACACTTTTTTATTGTCATTTCCATTTTAAAGTAAGTTTGAATGTGTTCCTTAACAAAGTCATATGAAAAAAAACGCGTTTGAATAGCTCATATTAAGGAAGTGGTAGACGTAGTTGGCAATTACGAGTACTTTGCATGTATCGTCTGCCGATAATTCTACTGTTATACGATTTGCTACAGTGGCAGTGGACCGTGCTATTACTGCTGTGGGCCGAGCCCACAAATCCTTTGAGAGCGGCACTCACCCTATACACGACCCTCACTGTATACACACACAATAAATTACACAAAAGCACTGTAAAAACCAAAACATTTGTTTTGAATTTTACATTCATTTTATGAAGTGAACAAAGGGCTATCGGTTTTTGAAATTCCCTTTCTTTTAGTAAACACGAGATTACGCGGGTTGTTTACAGCGTCGATTATGGGAATAATTTGTTTTTCTTATGTAGGAGATTACGATATATAAACAATATAAACATGAATTTTAGGATTCCGTAACTAAACATGGTAAATCGGAACTTTATATACCATGATTATTGCAAAACGGCTCACCTCAATAACTATTTTTGATCGGGATAGCCGATCAGTTTCAGCAAATTCAGACTTCCTTCTTCAGGGCCACTGAAGACGCTTCTGCGACGACGAGAGCGAGGCACGCGAGAGTGCGTTTTGTAATTAAGTTTTATCCTCAAGTTTCATTCACCTTTATATACCACTTTGTTGTCTTTCTGTCTGTCTGTCCGTGTGTCAGGATTTTTTTCTCAGACATGACTTGAGGTTTCAAGTCGATAAGTACTAAGGTTTATAGCTCCATACTGCTGTAGAAAATCAACTTTCTAGTTTGAAGAAACTAAAAAATGGCGGTATTACAAAGCTGTATTTTCATACAAAAATCCCGATCAGTAACTGTCATCAAAACTGATAAGGCACTTCCCAGTGACTAAAAACTAAAAAAAACTAAAAAATGAAACTAAAAAATGGCGGTATTACAAAGCTGTATTTTCATACGAAAATCCCGATCAGTAACTGTCATCAAAACCGATAAGGCACTTCCCAGTGACCTATACAATCTTGCAATTTGGTACGAAGAGAGGTATTTTGGCACAAGTAAAAGAATAAATCCTAAAATCATAAATTTCCAATTCTATGTGAAATTATATTTGACCAACCTAATTTTGCAGTTTTGTTTCTGCCATTTTATAGGTAATGATGATAAGTTTGTAATCTTGGTTCAAATTATTCAAGTCTACTAACTTTTTTGAATGCTACGGAACCAACCCCCAGGGCGCGAGTCCTACTCCTACTTGCCTGGTTTTTAATGCATATAATTTATAATAAGCTAAGATCACGGACAACATCTTGTCTATGGCCAAAATACTGCCTAATTGCTATTTATTGTTCCGGAAGAACCCTATCATCGACGTCCTTTGTCCTGCCTGTTTCATGCAGGCTCTGGTTTGATTAAACGTCCCGTCCCGTCCTCTCAATTTCATTTCGCCTTTAATATTATTTAATTTAGTTTAAATAAAAGCGAATAAGAGGTAAAGCAGTTCAGCAGAACTTTCCATGATAATCCTCGTAATATACCTATATATTACTCGTCGGCTTCAAATTAAGTCCGCATACCTAAAACCAGGTTCCTTGTGGTAGAACGGGCTCAACGTCATGTATTTTAAAAAAAGGAGATTTTTTACAGATGCCTTGTACAAACTGTCTAAGCTGGCTTCAGTTAGGAAACTATAATACGTATACCCACCCCCGACACTCCATAGTGATCGTTCAAGTTATTTACCTACACTCTCACGCACGCACTGGCTTGTCCGCACACGATTGTGTGTGTGCGTGAGCTAGTCTAGGGCAGAGCTGTCACATGGACCAAATATAAGCCCTAAGTTGGTCCGTTCAAATAGGACTCGGACCTGGTCCGATGGACTTTTATGGTGAGCCCTAAACTCCAGCGGACCGAACGGACTAGCCCTATTTCGGTAAAAAGCCGGTCCGGTCCGAGTTGGTCCGAAACAGTCCGTTAGATTACTTCAACAGAGTTATGCAATAAATGCTGTGCTACAATTTGATAAATAGTCGAAAAAATTTCGTGTATTTTATTGAATAATATTGAAATACCTGAAAACTTCGATTAAGATGATGGCATACGCTAGCAACTTTTTTTTAATTTCCGTCCAGCACAATAAGTCTAATGGCAAAGACCTTATTTGCTTTTCATAGAAGCGATTATATGTTGAAAAAAAAATTGTTTTGGCCATATCTTCGGAACGGAAGGTGGTACATCCCTAGGGGTCAGACCATAGGGTGCCAAAAAAGTTTTTTTTTTTTTTATAAATGTCAAAACTTTAACCGCCCGTATCTCCTAGACGGCTTGAGTTAGACCCATGTTGATGGGTGTCTAAGAAAAGGTCTCGCCGAGATCTAGCCCCCCCCCCCAGTGTCAAAACTTTAACGGCCCGTATCTCCCAAACGGCTGAAGCTAGACCCATGTTCATGGTACTCTAAGAAAAGGGCCCGACGAGCTCTAACTGAAAATGAAAAAAAAAAAAAAACGAAAAAAGAAAAATATTTTTGCCAAAACTTTGATCGGCTATATCTCACGAACCGTAAGTCCTAACGAGTTGCGGTTTTGACTTCAGTGATCGGTTTGTCAAGGACTTCCTGACCGCATAAAAAAAATTGACATTTGACAGGTTTTGACATTTTTTGACAGGTCCAAAAAAGTGCTCTGATTCGCTTGAAACTCGGTATCAAGGGGCAAGTGGGGTCGGTGATTACGAATTCATTGTTAAATTTGACACTTTTTGACAACCGACAAGGATATTGACACTTTTTTGAAAAAAAATTGATCGGACTCGGCCTCGCTGGCGTGTTCTCCGTCCTCACATGCTCGTTTTTCGGCCTCGCTAGAAAGACACTTGAAGGCTTGGCCTTCGGCCTCGCCATTAGATCCGAAGAAATGTCCGATCAAATTTTTTTCAAAAAAGTGTCAAAATCCTTGTCGGTTGTCTTGGACTATATTATGTTATTCTGCAATAGTTGTGTTTCTTTTATGTGTATTTACCTATATAATTATATATAAAAAACGAAAAAACAAGCTGATAAAGGCAATATATATATTTTTCATTAAAAAAAAAGGCAATTTTTCCCATC
Organism: Ypsolopha sequella; assembly: GCA_934047225.1. NCBI lineage: Eukaryota > Metazoa > Arthropoda > Insecta > Lepidoptera > Ypsolophidae > Ypsolopha > Ypsolopha sequella. The sequence goes on from OW203992.1 coordinate 14,704,627, forward strand.
CCTAGTGATCGAGGACATCCCTAGGAACTGCGCACGCTCGTGCTTCGCGCTCGCGTACTTGTGCCGGCGAACTTCGCCCGCTCGCGCTTTGCGCTCGCGGGCTCGTTCTGTCAAAAATATCAATCTTTCCCATCCCTAGTACCCAGGTACATCACTACGAACTTCGCTCGCTCGCTCGTTCGTGCTCGTTCGAAGGCTCGCCCTTCGGGCTCGCCTACTCACTCGAAAATTTTTTCAAAACTCCCATACAACGACACGTCTCACTAAAATGTCAAAAAACCATGTCAAATGTCCAAAAATGTCAAATGTCAAGGTTTTTCCCCACTCAGTATTAGACACCTGACATTGTTTTCATACATTACTACCATGTCAAAAGACTCCTTCAAACTAAACAACCATGTCAGTCAGTCAGTCAGTGAGTTACCGTTTTGTAGTAGCTTTATATATAGTCAAAAAAAATTAAGTATGGACAATATGAAGAAAATATGAATGAATACATACCTGCAAAACATATATTTCGATTCTTAGTCGTCAACTCGTCATCACATCCTTCGAATAACATTATTTTGTCATGCTATACTTGCATAAAACCATCCATAATCATTTCGTTACACACAACGGACCAGCAACGGACCAACGGACTGAACGGACTAACCCGAAGCCCGAAAAAGTCCGATCGGTCCGTGGTCCGCGGACCTGCTCACGGTTGAAAAAGTCCTATTTGATGATTTAGGACTTTTTATACGTTTTCGGTCTTTTACGGACTATTTATTTGGTCCATATGACAGCTCTGGTCTAGGGACTCTAGGGCTGGCAGCAAGCGTGTGAGCGTCGTCGATCGAGAGGGACAACATTTATGCAACTTACATGATTCTCTGCCTAAATTTTAGTGTGATTAATCCCTAGGTCCTAGTTCTGGTTCTCAATGGATTGATTTATATATCGTCACGACCTGAATGCCCGAGAGGGTGTCAGAGGTGTTCGAGTTTGAACTTTATAATGCAAGTCACAGTCCACACCTGCGTTTCACCTACAAATATTACGTCACAACGTGATGGGAGATGAGCCCTATCGCCGTACTTCGGGCACAAATACACGATTTTTAGGACATACAGGTTTCCTCACGATGTTTTCCTTCACGATGTTTAGAAAGCGGGAAGTACTTACCTATAAGCAAATACGATGAATATGATAAATTTAAAATGAAAAAAGTACAGACGAATTGAGATACTCTTCCTTTTTTGGAGTCGGTTAAAAATCCAAGCCCTCTCATGTAGCCTACGGCTTAGAGCAGGGGTCTCCAAACTTTTTAGCCTAAGGGCTACACTGATTCCCCCACTAAGTCCCGAGGGCCAAGACTCATCGCTCATCGTATAGTTCATCATTCCATTATTATATAGTATATTATATATACTATAAATACTCTAAGGCCTACGGGCACACCGTGGGTAACCCTATGTTTCGAGTAACAAGTTGTCACCAATTCGTAAATGTGTAGATAAGAAAACTACATCAAAATAAACAGGGCTGGCTGTGCGCAACCTGGAGCATTTTGTATAGTCAGCAAAAACAAAATGATCCCGGTGGCGCTCAGCTAACCCTATTTATTTAAATGTAGTTTTTTTCTACTCTACTGCAAATTGGTTTAAACTTTTAAACTTTTTTAAACTGTTTTATACTTCATTTTTAGGGTTCCGTAGTACTTAAAAGGTACAAAAGGAACCTTTATGGTGAGACCCCGTCGTCCGTCCGTCCGTTTGTCACAGCCTCATAACTTTAGCAACGTTAAAGATAAAGACATGAAATTTGGCACAAAAATATAATTTAATAATTTGCCCACATATCACGTTGTAAAAAAATATGAAAAATTCTTATTCCTATTCTTTATTGTGCACAAAAAATAAACATTTAAAAACATACTTTAAACAAATTGACATGTACAATGGAAAACTTATCTCTATAAAGAGATTTCTTCCAGTCTACCTCTGGGGATAATAGAACATAATTTATATAAAAGGAGACATACATACCTACGTGTACATAGATTAAAGAATATATAATAATAATAATAATTTATTTAAATATAATGAGGTACTATTAATGTATATGTATATAATATAATGTAATAATATACTAATAAATAAATTATAAATAAATATATATAATATACGTATATATATATATATATTTATTATATGTTTAATAAAAAATACTATATAAATAAACACCCAACAAGTAAAATTTATTATGAAAGATACTCATGACAGTGACCAAAGGTGCTCCTTTAGCCGTCTTTTTATATTCAGCAATGGTCAATCCCGAACGTTCGAAGGGAAGGAATATCACAGTTTGACAGCCTATTAATATGTTCTGTGGACAGCCTCAACAGTGAACGACTTGCTAAACGACGCAGAGTTGTATGCTGGATTTTTAAGAAGGGAGACATTGTGCGATCAAGCACCACTGGAAAACAGATACTCAAATCGAGCACGAGGATATTTAGGGGAAAGGGGTTTTTTGATTACACTGTAGAGAAGTGTGAGAATACGCAAGTGACGACGATAACTGTAATGCTGAACAATTTTATATTAAATAAATAAATAAATAAATAAATAAATAAATAAATAAATAACGGATGGGAAGCCAATTAAGCACGCGGCGAAAATGAGAAACATGGTTGAATTTACGCAAACGATAAATAAATCTAACGCCGAGTTTCTGAAGCCGTTCAGGCTCCACACTAGCATCAAGAAAAGTGACATCTGCATGGTTAATTATGGGACGAAGGAGAGATTGAGCAAGAGATACTTAAGTTTTAAAGAATAGAAAGTTTAGGCTTCTGGCGGCGCTTCTTGCTGCGCTTCCAGGCGGTCTTTGCGACGGGCTTTGCCCTGCCACGACACCCGCCGGCGCCTTCCACCGCATCGGATGTATAGCGCGCTCGCTCGCTCAAAGCGCTTGACACTAGGTTCGTCCTGTCACTGATCACTGTTTCAACCACCCGCCTCCCCGCACACCGCCGTCACTCTAAGCCGGACAAGACGCGGCGACCCATAGTCGGCTCTCTACAACTTCATACATTTGTTCTCTCCGCCGGCACCGTTGCAAGAAGAACCGCTTGGCACGACACTTGAAGCCTGAAGCTGTGGCCGACCGGTTAGGGATTGAAATGCTCCATGGACTTTCTGCTTATCACTGACATGTGATATCAAAGATAACACCTAGATTTGTTGCAGTTTTTGAAAATGAAATTGTAGTCCCGTCGAATATAACAGAGTTGTATCAGTGTCAATGAGTGCATTAAGTATATATCTGCTGCCAAGCAGCATGGCCTGTGATTTATTCGGGTTAACAAGCAGTCCATAAGCATCCGCCCACATTTTTATTTTCTGTTGATCCTCATTTAATTGAATTATTGCTTAATCAACTTGATCAATTGGGAAGTGACAATAAAGTGTCAAAAAATTTCGAAAACAAAAGGGAGAAAAATAAAAATATTATCCTAAAAATGTATGGGTACCAAATTGTTGATATTAAAACATTGATTGTAAAAATACGTATATATACTCTTACTATATTTACTGGCACTGGTTTCGAGAAATCTTTAAAAAACCACAAAAATATGTATGCCCCCCCCCCTTATCTCCAAAACTGGTAGACCAAAAATTATGAAAAAAAATGCCGAGCATACATTATATCTGGGCAATTACAGAAAAATCATAGCGATTAAAAAAAGTTGAACAAAAATGAGAAGTATAAAAAAGAAGTAAAATAAATAAAACATTTTTTTTTATAAAAATGCAATATGGATATCAAATTATAGGTATTAAAAAGATATTTATAAAAATATATAGTTAAGCTATATTAAATTGCATCTATTTCGAGAAATCCTTTAAAAACCATAAAAAAATGTAAACCCTTATCTCCAAAACTGGTGAACCAAAAAATATGAAAAAAATCATGGTAATATGTATTTACGTAAAGATTACAGGAAAAATAAAGTGGCTGAGAAATTCACGAGAAAAAAGGACAAAAATAAATTTATCATCCACAATACGGAACCCTAGGTACGCGAGTCTGAGTCGCACTTGGCCGTTTTTATTTTGATATTTATTTGTTAAACTGATTAAAATATCAAGGTATTTTAGTAACACAATCAACATTTTTCAAACAGTATTTACAACATTCATTCTAAAGTTTCCGTCGGCGTAGCAACAAAAAAGATGTTAAGTAAATCTTGAATTAAGAAAACATTTACGTATTAAAGTATTTTTTCTCCAAAAGAACAAGAACCTAATAAGCTTCTGAAATTCCTCATTTAAAGTTTCACAAAACGAGACAGTTTCGTAGATGTTTCATAACAAAAAGCCTTATAAATCTTTGTCACCTAAAGTTGAAATGTTCAATTTATTGCTCAGTAAGCAGTACAAATGGTTTTCACAGAAAAAACCGTTTAAAACTTTAACAATAAAAGATGTTTCCGTCAAAGAATTATAGGCACGAATATTTTTGCATATTTAAAGGGTTTTGACATCACCATGAATAGGAAACTGAATAATTTGAATAAAACTCGCTGGGAAATGTTTTAATTGAAGATGAACTATTATAAAATATCATGAAATATATTATACTGATGTCACAGAGCTCAAATAATGAACTCAAATATGCGGCTGACGGCGTTCGCTTGACAGAACTTTCTGAAGTTTGATTATTGTTTAAAATAGCGCGATCGGGCACACCGCTACCGGAGCATTACGCACTCCCAAAAAACTGAGGTTTTAAACAATTACTCGGCTTCTGATAAACGAAAAACACGGTTTTTAAAAAATCAATAGATATCATGCAAACAAATTTTATAAAAAGACCAACTTAATTCAGAAATCGATACTTGAGAGAAACGTTACATAAGCGTTAGTAGAAGATAGTTTTTTTTTTATTATGGGCAATGGGCATAAGTACTTTGATTTTTGCAAAAAAATCATCCGATGTATGTAATTTTATTTATATGCGTCATCTTCTGTATATTGATTGAAATAGGCGTTACTTTGCGGAACTCCATCATCCATCATCAGCCAGAAATCATTTGCAATATCCCGCTAAACACTCTTTATTTATTTATTTACATTGTTAAGGAAAACAAACAGCTCAAAGAAGCTTAAAAAATAAAAAGATTAAACAATTTACAGCCAATTAAAAGTTTCCACTAATAGTAACATTATATAAATAAAAAAACGCTAATGCAAAAAAAAACAATAACAATAACTAACTGACGCTATTAAAATTTTAAATTTAGAAATTTAGGTTCACGCATAATAAACAGAAAATAAAAATAAGATTTTAACTGGTTAAAAGAGAACTAAAATAAACACAAATAATAAATTTCTCAAACACACCATGAAAGAAAAAAGAAAAAAAGACAGGATATCCAATATGTATAAAGTAGTGCATATAGTAATATAAAATAATCAAATATTAAAATCTTTGAGCTTAGCACCATTCTTGCTCTGGCCACAGAGAGGAAGAAAATATCAAGATCGTGTAATGTGTTTACATGATTTTGTACTCGCCATAACTATTTTGCCTGCAATTTGTGCTAACAACAGGAAGAGAAAAAACTGGAGCTTGACGCCACGATCTTCTAGGTAAATAAAAAATCAATTTAGATAGTAAATTAGGGCAATCAACTTGGCCCGAAAGAAGAACATTTTTCTTATTAAGAGAAGAATGTCAGCTATCGAGCGATTCTTGTCCTGTTATTCAAAATGCAGACACAAGCAACGCCTGCCCTTCCGCATAAAATATGCACATGCAGCGGTACGATCATAAATACGATGTGAAACGTCCACAAAGAGGGATTTTCTTTTCTTTTTTTTACTCTTCCCTAGTCGCTGGATAGATGGCGCTGAACTTGGTAAGTTACTGCAAGGAACGGAACGTCACATAATTTTTTGATTATTTCACTTGGATGTAATTTTGAGATCGTAAAACGAAACGTACATAAAAAAGTAATTAATGTCATTGTCACCTCACATCACAATGACATTTTGAAAATAAATAAATAATAACAACAAGGAAAAAGAAAAAATATTTAGCAGTCTTTTTCTGAGTTTTCTAAGCCAGAAAGAAAATGTCCCAAGAGAAAAAGAAGAGAAGTCTGTGCCTTGCGGATTTGTGTAAAAATGAAGGCATACACATATTTTTCCTAAAGATGAAAGTCGAAGCCATCGTACATTTTAAACCTGCACGGACCATAACAAAGCATTCGCACATATGCTCAGCACACATGTCAGTCAACCAACGAGCGTATGTGACGTGACGTGACGCAATGTTTTTTTTCCAATCGTTTTGGCTTTGGCACCTAGTAACGTAGTCAGTTCAACGCCATCTAAAGAGTTCTTGGAAACTATGTTTTTTTTTAATACTCAAAAAGAAAACCTCTCATTCAGCCGTTTTAATTGTTTTGGATGTTGTGCCATTTGAAAAACAAGAAAGTTGAATCATGAATTCTGTTAAAACTATAGTGGTAGCCTCTCTCCGCTTCGCTCGGCTCCAGAATTTATTTACATGTCAGCCTTACATGAAAAATCTTTTGACGTCATCTTTTGAACCCATAGAGGAAAAACCCTCTATGTTTGAACCCCAAAACGTAGTAACTAAAACGTAGTGCTCTTACCATAGACATTGTCTATGGCTTTTGTCTATGACTCACTGCACTAACGGTTTGATATCTGAAGCGAAAGTATACAAGTTTGTCCACGTTACAATGGTGGCGAAACCAAGGTAATATATACTAAATATTTTTTTCAATGCAAGTGCTTGTAAAGACCCACTTTTTATGCATCAAAACCGAACAGAAAGTCGATTATTTTGCCCTAAGGCTCTATTATTATTTTTTTTTTATTTATTTACAATGGTTGGCTAACCTGCAGCCTTTCCTGTGTACCATAAATGTTATACTTTTTTTCCACTGTTTAACGGCTCTGGACACAGTCCTTTTGAGCCAATCATAATTTAAAGTTCACAAGATTATATTTGTTTTATTTCCTCACACTATGCATTGAAAAACGTAGTATGACATACGGGCGTAAAAGCAATAAATTACTCGGTTACATTTAAAACACGAGCGTAGCGTAATCGTCCTCGTAATTTATTCCTTTTCGCCCTTGTAGCATAAACTACTAATCATTCTATGTTTATGATTCTTCCGCGCATGCGCAAAATGGCCGCGTTACTTGTGAATTTTTTATTGCACTATTGCTCCAAATTATCTCCTTTGAAGTTTTTTTTTTTTTACTGAATACTCTGAAACTCTGAACTTCAGAAATACCAATCATTTAGGGGAATTAGGAAAAAAAAATATTGCACGTTTTTATTGTGTCAAAAGTATGTAAGTCATTTTTGTTAATAAGTATATTATTAATATATATTATATTGAGCTTTTTAAGCTTTTTTTATTTCTGTTCTTTATTTATTAATAGTAAAACAATAAAAATAGGTACTTGATATGTTTCGACCCACGGTATGGGGCCGTCATCAGTCATTTTTGCTGTTATAAAAAAATTACTCTACTAAGCTGGTACACCGATTAGAAAAATTGTCTAATTAATGCAGACTTTAAAATTGAATGGCACTTCTACTAAATAAAAAAGTTGATGTTTCTATTTTTGTCTCAAATCCTTTGGGTCCATTACGTCTAAAGTACTAAAAAGACGATTGTTTCAAAATAACTAATTTCACAAAATGGCTTGAGTTATTGCTATTGCCTCGAAACTGACATTACGAGGTTAATACCAAGTGAAAATTCTAAGAATAGGCAACAATAATTATTGGAAAGGAAAATTCTAATTCGAAAATAAGCTTGCTGGCTGGAATTTTTGGATTCCAAATCACTACTCTCTGCAGAAAGGGCACATCAACATTTTTGCATATTTTCAGGAGTTGTGAGTAGTGATCTTTGTCATAATAATAGTTAGTATAATTTCCTAACTTATGTTATGATTCGTCTAGAATTAACGTTACTTAGTTAAGAGGGCGCCGAGCAAAATAAGCTAAAACGACAGTCATTGTTAAATTGATTTATTGAATAATATTTCAATGACAAACAAATAAAATACATATTTATTATCATAAAGGATGTATCTATATTTCCGCCGCAGTGAATATTAAAAATTACTTATGGTGTAAGAAACAAATCTATCTAAAGTAGGCCCAAAATCTAAAAAAGGTATTGGGGTTTTAGTCATTTCAATCATTTAACTGTCGAATTGTGTCTCAACCACAATTCAAGACAATCACAAACGTTACAAAATACAATTGGGCCATTTCACATTTTTAAAATTTTGTCTGGTAAATTAAATATGATTTTTTCTGTTAAATTCAATAAATTCGACCACGATATAAAACGACTACGAGAGAACAAGCGAGGTGTCTAATCGTTCTATGCTCGGCGCAGCCTTAATAAATGAAATGACTGTAAAAGTAGATGGACTACATGGGACAGATAGACAATAGTACATTGTTCACCGAGGGAAGAAAGGGGAAGATTACCAACGAGGGTGTAGTTTGAGGCCCGAGGCGAAGCCAAGGGCCTCAATACACACGGGTTGGGAATCGCACTTTCTCCCGAGTGATACATGGTGCTTTATACTACACCTGCAAGGAAATAGTATAATTTTACTTTTAATCAAGATACAATAAAAGAAACCGACTGACTCGCGTGCGATTGTCACTTTTTATTTCCTTCTTATTTTTTATTATGTATACAGGAAAAGCAAGTGGCCAGTATCATTTTTCGAGTTTTATGTACGAGTTCGCAAAATAATACTGGCCACTTGGTCATTCTTTATGTTATTTAAAAAAAAAAAACAGCTCGTTAACAATGGATTTGCATATATACTTTTTCTGCCCGCTCAAGCACGTTAACAATGAATTTTCATACACTTTTTCCGCCCGCATATTTGTATGACAGTAATGATGTATTTTCTGTATCGTTTTCAAAAAAGTAAGAAGGTACTTTCCAAGCAGCGGGCCTATTGTGTATCTCTAGTTGCCTTCTGGACTGGGTGTCTATCATCAAAAACATAGATATACTATCGAATTCCGATGTCCTAAGGATATTTTCGCACTTGAAGTGACGACACAGATTGTTAATAGTACAATACCCACTAAAGGCAATTTTGAAATTTCAGTTTTTAGCTATGTTTTTGATGATAAGCACCTCGTGCAGTTGGCAACTAAAGATACAGAATAGGGGGGCAGGTGTAGTATCAAGGTATTAAATATTTCTTTTTGCCTTCATGACATAATTTTTTCCTTTCTTGTATTTTTTAGTAATTAAAACTAGTAAAACTAGAAGTGTTATACCATTTTTAATTTTCTTTACTGCATATACATGTTTTGTAAAATAAGGAGGTCTGATTTTATAATCTTATTGTAACACAATAGATAAAGCCGTCCTTTGTATTTTGCTAAAATAATATTTCGCGAACTATATCAGCTTGGTACAATACAATCACAAAAGGCAAAGATGACTGACATACTTTTGACAGAGTAAATTTGTTCTTATTTCTTTTTTCTAAGAAAAACTAATTGGTTGGTATTTTCGGAGAGGATATATATAAATGAACTATAAAAGTACAAATCAGTTGCTTGGCAAGTTAAACTGTTTATTAATCGTAATAATACATTACATTACAAGTCAAACTTTAAAAATTAGAAAACCTATAAATATAAATACAGTAAATTTAATTTTAAAATTATTAAAATAAATAAAAAATGCTGGCCAGATCACCACCGTCGTTCGGTAGTGTACCCAGAAGGCTGGCAGCATTGCCTCGCTGAATAGCGAGGCTAATTCTTTGACCGAAATAGGCCCTCGGGTCACTGGAAGCGTCGATCAGGCGCGATGATATGTCTCTGTAGAGACGTCGCGCATCCGGTCTCCATGTGTCTCCACTCCAAAGGGCACAAACATGTAGCCCTCACCTAGGGCTGCATATTTGCGCCGTTTGTCTGATTCCGCCGACGTTGCCGCCGCGCCCGCTCTGGAAGCGGTCGCTGAAAGGTGGGATGGCGCCACCGTATCGACGCAAGTTGCATCCCACACCAACGGCCGCCCATTTGTCCATGGGATGAGCGTCATACCATCCGGCCTCTTGCCATCGTCACGTGCTAAACCATTAGGCTCTAAAATAGCCGGCACGCTGACGCTGGCAAGGGCCCGACGGATGACGTCATTTAGAGCGGCCGGCACTGCGCTGACATGCCAGACCGTGGTGACCAAGCTGATCGACGCTTCTACCACAACGGCAGCGATGTGGCTCATTTATTTAAGCACCGAGTCTCAGAAAGTATTGATTCCCACTTTAAGAGGCTTAGCTTTAAAATTAATACTTTGCACTATAAATAATACTGTCAGTACAAAAAAAACTATAATTAGAAAACTAGCCAGGTTTGGTTAAAAGGTTAAATGGCGAGTCGTGGAACGTAGATAGCCTTCGTGGTAATTTCATATAAATGACAACCCAGAAATCCTTCAGCGCAGAAGTAAGCTGGTAGGTTAGCTTAGAAGGTTAGATATGGCGAGTTCCGGAACGAAGTGGGGGAGTGGTTGCTAGGTAAAGGGAGGGGAGGATTCTATATAACCTAATTATTGGTAATAAGTGTGTGTCGTGTATCAAGTGCCAAACTCATGGTTTGTCACAGAAATTTAAGGCGATTACCGTCGCCAAATGAGCAGCTCGATGTTTGTCACTACGAATATCGACGGAAACGTCATTGAAATAACGTTCATATCAGCGCGCAATGCATAGTGGCTGTTACGACGCTAGCTGCATCCTTGATAGGGCGAAATAGAAGAAAATAATACTTTTCGTGATTTCGTTTCGGACGTGATTGTTCGATTGAATAATCCTGTGTTATGTTTATAGTTATCAATTTTGTCTATTTATCAAAGCATAAATGAATTAAATCGACCAAGCCGCTTAGGAGCATTAAGGAATTCTAGCCAAAAAACACCATTCGGTTGAAATTTTTTTCATATAGAAGTTTTGGTGGTATGAAAATTGTTGCATATGTTGTCTTAGAGTTGGTAATTCATAATAAATTTTTTCAATATTTTTGGATAGGCCACGTGGAGTAGGCTTTAGAAAGTACCCATTTGGCAATACTAAGCCCCTACCTGTAAGTGAATTGAATTCATCCCTTATCCCACTGTAAGCGTATGTTTGACTGTTTTGGCATTTAATGTTGTTTCAACCATGGTACAGCAGCCAAACAGATTTGCATGGAACTTTTGTAACATTGTGAAAAATGAGTCCCGAAAAAGCATTGAGGCTACAGTCGCTTAGCGCAAAGTGCATAACTTAACTTTGTATTTCTTGTTTAGAACATGAAAATTTAAAAACATTTTGGTATGTGACAGTTGACGCCATTAGTTCAGTATAAGTGAGGTTTATAAAGCATGAGTTTGAAATTTAATGCACAATTAGTCATGATCTTGTCCAAACAAAGTTAAAACAGCATTTTAAGTTGGTTTTGAGAAGATCATGACTAATTGTGTATACTATTTCAAAAACTTGCTTTATAAACCTCACTAATACTGAACTATCGGCGTCAAATGCCACAGACTAAAATGATTTTCAATTTTAAATTACTAAACCCAAAAAACAAAGTTAAGTTATGCACTTAAGGCTAAGCTACTGACGTTTAACTTTAATTTAGCTATTTTTTCAATGAAAAGCCAGATAACCGCTATTGGACTGACGTCAATGCAGGTCACGGTTTTGATCACAAAACATGGGTTAACTGATTGTTTTGAGTTTGAGTTCAAATAGAAGTTCCAGCTTCCGTACACTACACTGAGACTACATGGGCTATGCAGAGTAAGTTTTTTTTTTTAATAAAAGGTCTCAGTTTAATTGATTGGTTCCTGATTGGTTCCGTTTTCTATTTTTTGCTCAAGGAACGCTAAAAATAGTATACCAAGGTGTTTACAGTAAATAGTGTAGCTTACCTACAAGTTTTGTTTATTTTACGATAATAAACTCTCAATTTTAAACGAAATCTGTTTATTTTTTCGACTATCAAAGAAAACATACATGCTCTGAATACAATTTATTTTCAATGCATGTGCTCGTAAAGGCCCACTTTTTATGCATCAAAACCGAACAGAAAGTCGATTATTTTGCCCTAGGGCTTTATTATTATTATTTTTTTTAATTTATTTACAATGGTTGGCTAACCTGCAGCCTTTATTGTGTACCATAAATGACATACTTTTTTTTCCACTGTTTAACGGCTCTGGATACAGTCCTTTTGAGCCAATTACAATTTAAAGTTCACAAAATTATATTTGTTTTATTTCCTCACACTATGCATTGAAAAACGTAGTATGATACACGGGCGTAAGAGCAATAAATTACTCGGTTACGTTTTAAACACTCGCTACGCTCGTGTTTTAAATCGTCCTCGTAATTTATTCCTTTGCGCCCTTGTAGCATAAACTACTATTAAATCTAACTTTAGAATTTCCGTTCCTTCTCCATTATGATCAGCATCCAATAAACTGGCTGCTACGGGAAACGCGGGAACGTTCCAAGATGTCTGACATGGAAATATTAAATTTTGTACAACATCTACACACACAAATGCAATGTCTGTCTGGACATCTGTATATATAAAATTCAAAGTCCTGACTGACTGACTGACTGATATATCAACGCACAGCCTAAACCACTGGTCCTAGAGACTTGAAATTTTGCATATAGATACCTTATATAGTGTAGGCATCCAATAAGAAAGGATTTTTTTAAATTCACTCGTTTAGACGTTATAAAAAAAAAGTCGAAAAAAGAAATTGCCAAAATTTTGATCGGCCATATCTCCCGAACGGCTCATTGTAGAGAGTTCGAATTTCAACTATAGTGATCGGTCAAGTTGGGGCTATATGACCAAAAAAAAAATTTTAATTTGACAGGTTTAACAGTTTTTTGACAGGTCCAAAAAAGTATTCCGATTTGCATGAAACTCAGTATCAAGAGGCATTCGAGGTCGCCAATTACGCGGCCGTATTCAAATTTAACAATTTTTGACAACTGATAGGGATTTTGACGCTTTTTCGGAAAAACTTTGATCGGTGAGTCCCCGTGCTTGGCACTCTGGCGAGGCCGAAAAACAAGCACGCGAGTTTTTCGGACGAGCACTACACCTTGACTCCCAGAGGGAGTGAGAGCACTTAAAATGTTTGTTTCTGAAAATAATGTTATTTGTTTCCTGTAGGCCACGCGGGCGAAATCGCGGGCAGAAGCTAGTAAGCTTATATACCAAGGAATCCAGTTAGGGTGCCGTTTTCATTTACAAATGTAGGTATAAGGTTATGTTTCACTAGCTGTGCCATGACAGCATGACCGAAGCCGCAGGCAAAAGCCTAGCTAGAAATATTGTGTGAACAAATTAATATTCCTTTGAAATACCTCAGTAATATATAAACTGAAAGATATTTTGTACAAATATAAACGTCCCATCAAATATCAAATGCTATAAATTCGACAGGACAAAAAAAAAGCGGATGAGTAATAATCCGATTGAAGTGGACGTTGTTTTGTATGGTTAGTTTAGAAGCTTTATTTACGTTATTTTTTTCATAAAACGTGTGCATATACGGTATTGACAGGTGGTAGAGCTGATGCCGGGCTCGACTGTGGAGGTACCATCTTACTTGGAGACCTCCTCGAAGTAATTCGGGGGAGAGTAAGAGGACAGCTCACAGGCAAAAAACCAGGAAGCCCACCATGCCTGGGACCGATGGATGGCGTTATATCCACCCCTTATAGCCGGGCCTTATATGGAACAGTCTGGTGACGGGCAGCCGCGTCACCGGTGCGAGGGTTCCGGCACCTCACTCACCAATCCGCCTGCCCAGCGTGTGTGAGTATGGGCAATTCTTCCAGGATGACCGCCGGGAGTGGCAAAGTCCTGAAAAGGCTTATGTCCAGCAGTGGACGAACTAGACTGATGGATGGTGTTCATATAAGTTTATTTTACTATAGTTTATTTGTTAATGCATTTTAAAATGCTGTTGAGATTTTTACCAAAAAGAAAATTACATTTGATCTTTAACTTAATTAAAGTTCAGTACATTAACAGTGGTCCCCAAAACTAGGTCGAGCCTGAATATAGCGGGGGCCTAATATAATTAAATCATTTGTAATCGTATTGACTATAGCTCAGTTCAACATAGTTTTATGATTACAGTGATTAATTATGCAACATTTAATACTATTACGAGTAGTAATAGTAATTTATTGTTTACTTGCTTTTGCCCGCGGTTTCGCCCGCGTTAATTAAGGCGATATGCGAAAAGAATACGGGTGTTTCTTTTCTGTGTATTTTATGAAATTCACGGAAAATTTAAATAAATTCCTGGTATATGCATTTTGACTAATATAATCTAGGGTTTTGAAATTGGAAAAAATGTTTGGATAAATTTTCCTCGATAGAAATAATAGTTGAAATGAGGTCTTCAAACAAATTTTTTCTCCTCGTTTGACGAATAGGAACCATATACAGAACCCAAACATATTTTATTAGGTGTGTTTCAACAATATCTAGAGATTTGATATTTGAAATTTGGCTAGCTATTTTAGTTTTTTTAATAAAAATATAAAACCAACTTTTTTCCCTTTTGCACTAAATCCGCCCCTCTCGCACTGCGCGATTTTTCGCTTGGAGTGACAGTGACAAAAATAAAATTCGCATAGCCTCTTAAGTTGTAGTCCTATCGAATCTGCCTATATTTATCGGACCATTAATTTAATAGAACGTATTTGACTTGAATCTGATTTGGAGTGTTTTCAGTTCTCGTGAACTCTTATTTGATCCCAGGCATGGCAAAAGGCTGAGCCTCGTTTCTGACAGCAGTTATTTTTTGATAACGGATTTGATCCCCTGGTAAATATTTTTGAATCGAAACTATTTCTTGTTCTCTGAATTGATCCTCTGCGAAAGTGTCCTAAGTGAAATTTTTTGATTTCTTATTTAATCCCAAGGTAAGTGTCTTTTGCGGGTAAGAAGAAGGTGTGCCAATTTAAGCTAAGGCGAGCAACCGGTTTTATGGTTCCTCCGCTTATCAATAGCTTACCTACCGATCTCTGCAATAGTTTAACTCCTATTAATATTAAGTCTAAATTAAAAAAAACATTTTCTTGATTCAAATATTTCATCATATTAACTATCTATTCTACGTTTTTTTTTTCGCTTACCTAGCTCCAGTAAAAGATAACAAATTACCTACTATATATACAATTATAATTTTAGCTGTTTATTGTAAGCAAAGTGCCAAATTATTATTTTGCTCTCGTAGCTAAGTGTAACGTGACTCACGATAGCACAAGTTTAAACCTTTGTGGTTTTTAGCTGCTATTATTATTTTTTGTTATAATTTTGTGTAAATGGTAAATAAACTAAAAAAAAAAGTGTAGACTGTGACTCGCAAATGCCAAAAAATTTTAGTTACTGGAATGGTTTGCCACCATATAAATAAATTCATTTTCAATGCATGTGCTCGTAAAGGCCCACTTTTTATGCATCAAAACCGAACAGAAAGTCGATTATTTTGCCCTAGGGCTTTATTATTATTATTTTTTTTAATTTGTTTCCAATGGTTGGCTAACCTGCAGCTTTTCCTGTGTACCATAGATGTTATACTTATTTTTCCACTGTTTAACGGCTCTGGATACAATCCTTTTGAGCCAATCATAATTTAAAGTTCACAAGATTATATTTGTTTTCATTTCCTCACCTATGCATTGAAAAACGTAGTATGATACACGGGCGTAAAAGCAATAAATTACTCGGTTACGTTTAAAACACTCGCTACGCTCGTGTTTTAAATCGTCCCCGTAATTTATTCCTTTGCGCCCTTGTAGCATAAACTACTATTGTGTATTTTTTTGTAACATGAATAAAGAATCCTACTTTTTTCTTATGTCTGGTATTATTTGAGGTGCCAATCAAAAATAAAAAGCTCCTTAGAGGATGCCAAAGCATTTAGGTTTCTTCCTGCATAGTACTACGTACTACGACCCAACTCGTAGCTGGCGTCTTCTATAGACACCAAGTTAGCATTCAATGGGTTAAGAGGCACCGTTACGCATCAAACTCCATAAAAACGCTGTCACCACATTGTGGGGTGTCAATGGAATGTCATTATAATATTTTAGGCTGAGTACATTACCATTATCTAGATCAATTTTTAAGTTGAACTAAAAACCGTGAAATTTAAGTAATATCTTCTAAAATACCCCTAAATTACGTAAATGTAACGGCTATAGTTTACCTGTAATTGGCCAGTTATGATTTATAATCGACATTTTTTTCATATTTTACGGTCCACCAGTTTCGGAGATAAGGACCACAATTTTTTGTAGTTTTTCGAAGATTTCTCGAAACAAGTACCAGTAAATATAGTAAAGATAAAATTTAAAGACAAAGAGTAATCAGCTCTAAGATCAGCTCTTTAATTATTGTAGTTTTAGGATTATATTTTTCATTTTTCTCCCTTTTGGTTTGTAAATATTTTGAACATTTTCAAATTTATTTTTACATCTTGTTACGTGGGCAAATTAACGCTATTTTTGTGTCAAATTTCAAGTCTTTATCTTTCACGGTGCTAAAGTTATGAAGTTGTGACATACGGACGGACGGACAACGGAGTCTCACCATAAAGGTTCCTTTTGTACCTTTTTGCCTACTACGGAACCCTAAAAAGCTTTGATTTTACTTGCAAAATAAAAAAAATACTGCTATTTTATTTTCGTCAAGAACATATTCAATGTATATCTCTGGTCATGAATATAATCTATGTAAGTAAGCTAGCAGCCGGTGCATTTTGGACTCCTTTATGCAGTAGACAGACGAAATATGGAGACAGCTTGAGTAACAAATTGTATGAGCTGAGGAGGAACAAATAAATCTTTTTAGGGGATCCAGTCACGTAGCCAGGTTCCTAGTATGAGACAGTTTAAAGTGATTTACATCAAAATGGGGCCCACGTCTTGGGGAATTACTAAGAAATGTACTTTGAAATTAAAAAACCTTTCAATAGAAAAAATTCTAGCAAACTTATTTAGGGTTCAGTGAAAAAATAAAAGCCATTTACCATAGATGCTATGAAAATCTCAAGGAGTTTAAATTTTCTTGTTAACTAATTAAAGACTCTCTACTGAAGAGCGCTTATGTTTAATTTATATTAAAGCAGATTCTGAAGCCTTTCATTTTAGTTTAAGTGCTGTCAAAACTTGAGTTTTTCCATAGTTATTTAGCTTCTGTTCTTAATATTAAATTTAGTGTGGTAGGTAGGTAGGTATAGTTAAGGATAAACAATGAAATATGAGATATAATTGGAAACCTATTAACATGAGATGTTATTGTAAAAGGAATAAGAAGCCAATTAATTACAATAATGTAATAGGAGATCTATCCATATTTGGAAGTCTAGGTTTTATCAAGACTCCATACAACATGATCCAACTGTAAACATCAACCACCCAAGTAGCTATGAATCATCCCAAGCGGCAAAAGGTTGTCCTTATTATGTCTACAGGCTAGCTTTAAATCAAAACCTTAAATCTAATTGACTTAAGAAGTAATCTATAAGTAAACCTGTATATCTCCGGTATACCGAGTTTAGTTAAAATTGGCGGGCCTATACAACTATTATAAAGAGTGTAGTTGAGAGCGCTATACCTAACGGGTAGTAATCTAAGAGATATCTTGTAGTCTGAATAAAGATAACTTACTAAGCATAAAGTATCGTAAGAAAACAGACTGAAGTTTAATTTACAACTGTTTGATCTCATTTCGGAATACATCATGGCAATCCTTTTACACAATATATTATATAATGCTTCTGTGCTTTCATGACACTTTATAAAATACCTGGAATAATCTAAGAAATTTTAGTACCTATATTAATAGAATGTAGTGTCTAATCTCTGGTGAATTTAATTTTACGGTCAATATAGGGCATGTTAGCATGTTACATGTAAAAAAATTAATGCGCCTCAGATTATAGTAAAATTTTGGAAAATTATTAATCTAAAAAAATGTTTCTTTTTATTTTTCATTATTTTTTCACGTCTTTTTGTCATTTGACAGTCATGATTCAACAAAGTACAACAAACTTTAACCACAAAAACGTATCGCAGATATTTCAAATATTCTCATTCAAGATAAACCTTAATTATTTTTTATCATGCAATAATGGCGGTCCTTGATTCCTAGACACATTACACTACCCGTAGACACACTAAAGAAAAAGTTGATTCAGGGAATGGTCACTGAGAACTCATTAATCTTTACGAGCTATCAAAAGATCCACTAAGCACCAAATAAAGTAAAAACATGCCTAAGTCACTCCTTACTCGGTGACTCCTTGAAACCAAAAATACTTAATTAGATCATTTAGAACCGACTAAAGACATACTAAAGTAATATGATCTTTATGTATGTATGTAGTTTTGTGTATGTAGTATGTATGTAGTTATGTATTTTATTTTATTTTAAGTTTGATATATATATGTTATAGTTATTAGTTTTAATTTTAGTAGGATCCAGCAGCAGCTGGACTCCTTTTTCATAACCACAGAATATGGCTATTTCGTTTTTAATTTGTTTTCTTTTTTGTTTTGTTTTCTGTGGTGTCTAAAATAAAGCTCTTTTCTTTCTTAGTTTTCACAACAGAATGTAGATATTCTCCACTATATAGAATGTAGATACTTGGTCGATATAAAGTCGGTTTAAGATAAAACAAAGTAAGATCATTTAGAACCGACTAAAATTCTCTAAAAACATACTAAAGTTTATCTTTACCGTGTCATAACAACCGACTTAAAATTTAATTCTACGACAAACTTAAAATAATATGGGGTTTACCTCCCAATTAAAGCTAAAATAGATCTATTATATACTTGGTCGATCTTAAGTCGGTATAAGATAAAACTAAGTAAGAATTAAGTTTAGACACATTTTACCTTTAGTAGCGTTTAAGCCTTAGTGTGGGTTTTAAGTGTTCGGTTAAGAGTGGACTACATAATATATACTATTCTTAAAGTTTAAATTGTCTATTATAAACCCACATACAAACTGTTGACACTTAGTGAAAACATAGTTATGTCCTATTTAGTAGTTTATGCTCTTTATTGACTTAAGGAACTGCTTGGGATACCTACCTGTACACTACGTGTAACCCCTCCACTATGTTATTATATGCATTAGTATATAAGACTTATTTAACCCAATGAATGTGTGACAGAATCTACTCGAATCTCGGTTGGTTCACTTGTCGTCTCACGCCCAACATTGCTTAAAAGACCATATTGCAATAAATAAAATTTAGTTTTGACAGCACTTAAACTAAAATTAAAGCCTTCAGAATTTGCTTTATTGTCAGTTCGTTATCAAATTTAAAATACAAGTAAATTATCATATTACAGAGTATAGTAATTATATACTGAGATATTCGCTAATCTGAAAACTTAATTAAGTGACCTTCGCTCGATAGAAAAAAATCACTAAGTAAGCTCCACAAACTAAGAATCAAATATGTGTTTATAGCAAAGTAATTTGAAACTTCTCCTGAATTATCTTTACACGTGTTCTGTGGAATTAATAATTGTGTTTGTTTAGATCTGTAATTTTAAACAATTGTTTATTACAATTAAATATTCAAATTGTAGGAGTCTTGACTGATATTCACCAGAGGCACATGAGCCATAGATAGGATAATCGGATCGATATATACCTAAAGTTGGAAAAATCCTTGAAAAAGTTTGCAGGTGTGGAGTCGGATTCTTAAAATATTATTTTATTTTGATAGTGAAAATTACGGAAATTACGGCATTGCTTAAAACGTTGCGATGGTGTACCTAGTACTTAATAGATGTTATCGTAAATTTATATCATTTAAAAATTGTATAAAATTCCTTGGAAATGTATAAAATGCCAAGCTAATTTATCTATTTGTTTATTTTATTTTATTTATGATCGGCCTTCTGTTTTGCCTTTTGCTCTGTTCGGCCTAAATAAGCATGGCATATTATACATTTCCTAGAAACTATATTAAATACCTGTTTTTTTTTCATTTTGTTATTAAGATTGCCGGTAACATATCTCTTAAGTATTACATTATTATTAGAGTGCAATACAAACTAGAAAAGATCAATCAGAAACAAACCCAAAGACAAGAATATGAAAAAATTCCTCGGGCCAGGATTCGAACCTGCGACCTCTTGTTATTATTAAGACAACCGCGCTACCAATTGCGCCACCAAGGTTCCTACCCAGACCGGTGAATTCTTCCATCATACTTGTCCACTGTTATTTTTGCTTCCGCTTGATATACTAGCTTGTACTGCACATATAGAACGCTCACGAGGGCGTTATGTGATTTCACGCCTTGTTTCTTGCAGGATACAAGCATAATACGTAGACTTTCTGAAAAGCTTGAGTCTTGCTGAGCAAAACATAGAGTTTGAATTTTCAAGCTATCGGCACAAAATAACCACTTACAGAAGGTTCACTCCGCATAACTGGCGAAAACAGGCGCACGCACACAGACGCGTACGCCGTACGTATGACGATCTCGGTCGAAGTCGGTCGAATGCCAATACGAAATTCAGCCGAGATCATCATACGTACGCGCCCATGCATGTGTGCGTGTGTTTTCGCTCGTTGGATGGAGTCGGCCTTCTTGTAGTATCTATTTTGTGCTATCGGCGCGGCGGGCGAGAGGAGAAAGAGACAGAGAACTACATATATTAACGTTTTTTCCTTAATGAAAGACAATAATTAATACAAAAATAATCCTAAAGAAATAATTATAAAAAGAAAATTGCATATAGATCACTGCCCTGCGGGAGAGTGCCCAAAATACTTGTCATATTACCTCTCTGTATGGCAAGACTTATACGCTGGCGTCGATAAGAGCCAGCTCGCCGGTCGCCGCTAGTATCCACAAGCTTTACAAGAGAAGTCCGTGACAAGCTGACGCGCGTCCGGACCCCATGTCCCCATTATCGTTTAAAATTAAGATCAAATTAAGTTCTTCAAATTAATTACTACTTTTATACTTGCGATTGTCGGCACTTGGTGAAACTTGAAACTCATCTTGAGTTATAAGCACTTGTACAGTAGTTTCACTTTAATTATGTTTTGTCCCAACCGGTTTCGGATTTTACAGCATTTTCAAGGGAAGATGTTAATTAAAATACATTTCATTGACTCCAGGCACTAGCTCTGAGCTATGTAAACAATGATAATGTTGACATAAAATATAATTGAGTAGGTAAGTCGAAATTTTAAAAACATAAATACAGTGAAACTACTGTACAAGTGCTTTTAACTCAAGAAATGACTACTTTATTCATATTATTACAAAACCCTTTTTCTTTTTGTCATATAAGTATAATTTATTTACCTTGATCCATATTTTGTATCTAAGCAATAAGTTTGTTGGTGGCCAAATTATAGGAAATTTGCACAAATAGCGACACCATACGACATATAAGTAAAGGGAACAATTTATGGAGAGGACGGGTATTCGTGTTTATTTACACTGGATAAACATTCTATTATTTTGTGTTTTATTTGTTAATAAATATGAATAAAGATAATTAAAGCTATATTCAGCCTTTTATTTGTAGTTGTAGGCAAGAGCGGTTTCGCAGCCGGATTGTGAAAAACACGCCCTTTTCTAATTAATCGAAACAGAAGAGTTAAATAAAAATTTTGAAATTCTAATTTACAGAAACCAATGGAAAGTTTGCGATGGCAACATACACAAAGCATGGGTAATAAGGTTATATTGAATTTTTTTTTGTGAGTTCAGGCAGAGAATATAAAGTATTACTACGTAAAGGAGCGACACTCACCTCCCCGCGCGAGTTTATCATCCCCCGCAATCCCCCGCAAGTTAGTGGCAAATCTGGAGGCAGGCAGAGCTCGAGCACACCCCCGACACTTCATACTGAGTGCTCAAGTTATTTATCTACACTCCCACTCGCGCACTGGCTTGTCCGCACATGCTTGTATGTGTGCGTGAGCTAGTCTAGGGCTGGCAGCAAGCGTGTGAGCGTCGTCGATCGAGAGGGACAACATTATAATTCAGCAACTAACATGATTCTCTTCCTAAATTTTTGCCAAATTAGTCCCAAAAAATGTGTATTTGTGCCCGAAGTACGGCGATAGGGCTCACCACCCATCACGTTGGGACGTAATATTTGTAGGTGAAACGCGGGTGTACCTGACTTGCATTTCAAAGTTCACACTCGGAACACCTCTAACATCCCCTCGAGCATTTGATTCACTATCCTATTAAAAAAAGTTATTCATATGAACATGTTCTACATATGTTTCAAATTTCGCCAACTAATTGAATTTAACCTTGTATATATATGTATATACATATATTTTTTAATACTGATTAATCCACGGGGAACCAGAAATTGGACCACGCAAAAATTTAGGAAGAGAATCATATGTTGCTGAATTATAATGTTGTCCCTCTCGATCGACGACGCTCACACGCTTGCTGTCAGCCCTAGACTAGCTCACGCACACACACAAGCGTGTGCGGATAAGCCAGTGCGCGCTTGAGAGTGTAGGTAAATAACTTGAACGATCACTATGGAGTGTCGGGGGTGGAGGTATTATATAGTTTCCTAACTGAAGCCAGCTTACTGAATAACGGTGTTTCTCTGAAGTAACCAAAATCTGGGTGCACGACGATCTAGCTCTTCTACACTTCATTTTAGATTAAATTATTATTTACATCATTAGTTTAACATAAAATAGTATTAATATCAATTTATTGGTTTCGTAGAAGCATCGCTTCAATATAAAACATCATAAAATAGGCCTTAAAACAGCATCTCAAGTAGCGTGCAAAACCAAATTTTGGTTTTCAATACAAAAAAATCCTTATAATGGATACAAATATCATAATTTACTTGCAAATACCATATAGCTAGATCTCTAAAGTTATTAAAAACAATAGAAACATACTTCTAAATAAACTAGAATAGTGTTATTTTAGCCCGTGCACTTTTACTGAATTAAAATATGTCCACACCGTAATTTGTGAAAATACGCGTTTAAAAGTTCGAAAGCGACATTGCATTTTTCCATGAA
Organism: Ypsolopha sequella; assembly: GCA_934047225.1. Classification (NCBI taxonomy): domain Eukaryota; kingdom Metazoa; phylum Arthropoda; class Insecta; order Lepidoptera; family Ypsolophidae; genus Ypsolopha; species Ypsolopha sequella. The sequence continues at coordinate 14,727,814 of OW203992.1, forward strand.
ACAGATTTTTTAGGGTTCCGTAGTACCTAAAATGTACAAAAGGAACCTTATGGTGAGACTCTGTCGTCCGTCCCTCCGTCCGTCCGTCCGTATGTTACAGCCTCATAACTTTAGCACCGTTAAATTTAGCACTAAAATAGCATTAATTTGTCCACATATAACGGTGTAAAAAAAATATTAAAAATTTGAAATTGTTCAAAATATTTCCAAAACAAAAGTGAGAAAAATAAAAAATTTTAGCCTACAAATACAATATGGGTATCAAATTGTAGGTATTAAAAAGTTGATTGTAAAAAAAAATAATATACTTTTACTTTATTTACTGGCACTGGTTTCGAGAAATCTTTAAAAAACCCAAGAATATGTATGTCCCCCCCCTTATCTCCAAAACTGGTTGACCAAAAAATATGAAAAATATCATGGTAATATGTGTTCACGTAAAGATTACAGGAAAAATAAAACGGTTGAGAAATTCACGAAAAAAAATGACAAAATTTAATTTATCATCCACAATACGGAACCCTTGGTACGCGAGTCTGACTCGCACTTGGCCGTTTTTTTTTTGTGGTTTCAGGGTTGGCTTGGCTCCACAGTAAAAGTTGTTCTATACCATTGACTGAAAAAGCTCTTCAAATATGACCACACCTTTCTGTTACACGTTGTATATACTAGTAGTTTATGCTACAAGGGCGAAAAGGAATAAATCACGAGGACGATTTAAAACACGAGCGTAGCGAGTGTTTTAAACGTAACCGAGTAATTTATTAATCTTACGCCCGAGTATCATACTACGTTTTTCAATGCATAGTGTGAGGAAATAAAACAAATTATAATCTTGTGAACTATAAATTATGATTGACTCAAAATTACTGTATCCAGAGCCTTTAAACAGTGGAAAAAAAAGTACAACATTTATGGTATAACAGGAAAGGCTGCAGGTTAGCCAACCATTGTATATAAATAAAAAATAAAGCCCTAGGGCAAAATAATCGACTTTCTGTTCGGTTTTGATGCATAACAAGTGAGCCTTTACGAGCACTTGCATTGAAAAATATATTTTATAAGGGAATATTCACAATCTTTTTTCATCCTATTCGAGCCTCTTGTTGATAAGGGACATAAGTCTCTATAGGGGTCAACCGAGGTCAAGGTTATAGAACTCCCTGAAAACGCAAAATAAAATTCCCATACATTTAATGGAATAAAGTTTGAATTGCTATTACGCAAAACGTGCCTAGAAGTTTGCGGTGGGGTCGACCAGGTGTTTTTGAAGCTACTAATTAAGGTCGGCCTTCCCTACAAAGTGGATTGGTCCTGTTTTATTGTGAGATAGGTTTGTTTGTAGCGGCTGCCCGGGCTATTATGGATGTCTCACCATTCCTGTGATTGTTGATGCATGAACTCTCCTTTTAGTTCATTACAAGCATATAATGCCTACGAGTTTTGTAAAACCCTTCTTAAGGGCCTTACTATTGCCAAATGGGTACTTTCTAAAGCCTACTCCTCGTTTATGGCCAAACCAAAAATAATGAAAAAATGTATTATGAATAATCAACTCTTGGACAACATATGCAACATTTTTCTTTTTCATACCACCAAAACTTCTACATGAATATTTTTTTTTACTGAATGGTGTTTTTTGACCTCAAATTCCCTACTGCTCCTTAGTGGCTTGGCCGATTGAATTTATCTATGCTTTGATAAATAGATAAACTTTATAGCTATAAACATAACATAAGATTATTCAATCGAGTAATCACGTCCAAGTGAAAAATATAATTTTCTCCTATTTCGCCCTATCAAGGACGCAGCGAGCGTCGTAACAGCCACGATGCATTGCGCGCTGATATGAACGTTATTTCAATGTCGTTTCGTTTCCGTTGATAGCTGCTAATTTGGCGATGGTAATCGCCTTAAAACCATTTTCACTTCAATCTGCTCTTTTGTGCAGTGTCGATAGAGACTGGTGGCCTAATGACGTCGTTTATACAAGATGGAATTTTAAGGCGACTGCTAACGCCAATTTTTGAATATGTGGAGAACAAAACTGAACTACAGTAGTATTTGGGAAAAATATATTTTTTCACACCACCTGCTCGACAATGTCCAATTACATATCATGCAACCTCAACGTAAAGTAATGCATTATATCTCAAGGGATATAAAGTATATGAAAATCCCTAGGGATTAAAGTAATTTAAATTTGGAACGTCAAATTCGTTTGGAAACTCGTGGAAAACAAATGATCATATGGGATTGTAAAGAGGTTTGTTCGAAAATCGAACTGGCCACCATAAGCAGAATTCAACAAAAAGAAAAAAAGCGTTTACAAAGAATATGAAACAAAAGACGGTGTTTGGTGCTGTGATTGTCAGTGAATTTTATTGAATTATTAATGTTGATAAAAAATGTCGAGGTTTCTCCTGGAAAGGCTGAAAGCTCGGAACCTGGACCTGGAAGTCCTGGAAAGGCTTATGTCCAGTAGTGGACGAACTAGGTTGATGGATGGATATTTGAGTTGAATTGTAGTTTTAGAGTTGTTTAATAGTTTTGTATCGTTACGAAACGTTACATTAACATTTTTAAGATGTCATCCAGTACAGAAATAATTTTTTATTTACGTCAAAATTACAAAGTGTGCAAATAGTAAATCATTAACTTATTACTGTGTTTCAATTTTACAGCCCATTCAAATAGTTTTATTCGGTTTTTGCGTTTTTAAAGTTCCGTAGTACCTAAAAGGTACAAACGGAAGCTTATCGTGAGACTCCGTTGTCCAAACGTCCGTCCGTATGTCACAGCCTCATAACTTTAGCATCATCAAACATCAAGACAAGAAATTTGGCACAAAATTAGCATTAATTTTCCCACATATCACGATTTAAAAATATGTATGAAAAAAATTAATTTTGTTCAAAATATATGGCATGTTAGGCGGGCATCGTCGCACGCACGTCAAATTTCAATCTCAAGTTGATGTTGATGAAAATCAGAATTACGCGGTAGACCCGCAGTACCCTCCTTGCATTGCCAATTTGAAGCTTTCAGTAGCAGCCGGATATGCCCTCCACGACACTCCACGTTTCAAAGACAATCTTCTTTCCGCGGGATATCCACACTCACACCTATCTAGAGGGGGTCACCTCATGTCAATCGGGCTAAATCAGCTCAGAACAACAAAGGATCAACTGTGCCAAGTGGCGCGGCGTCTTCCTACACAAAGTCGCAAGGGGTCCTATATAAGCAAGTAGTAGGCTAACTAAGTAGAGTCCCGTTTGTCATCCTTCGGCTACGGAACCATAAAATACTTTTGTCAATGTACTTACTAGAAAAGCCGCAGTCTTTCGGTTGCTACTAAAAACCAGATGGCGCTACTTGTATATTACATCGCGATATCGTTTGATCTTTCACAAGCTACATAACCAAACATGTAGGTAACTCGTACAATAATAATAATATAATAATAATATTTAGACGGATTTCTCCATTAAGAGGATCCTGTTGTTAGATTAAAAAACGGTAATCAGGGTTCCATAGTACCTTAAAGATACAAAAGGTACCTTTATAGTGAGACTTCGTTGCCCGTCCGTCCGTCCGTCATAACGTTACCACAGTTAATTTTAAATTTAAAATTGTTCACAATTATGATATAAATAAATTTCTATGTTTGAACATTTGGCGATTTATCAATCGCAAGGAGATATAAATTAACATTATATCATTGCAGTATAGATACGCAGAAGCGAGAGGTCCCGGGTTCGAATCCCGGTTCAGAGCTCCTCACATCCAGATTTACTTTTCTTTCTGCGTTTCTATACTGCAATGATATAATGTTAATTGTTCAAAATATTTCCAAAACAAAAGTGAGAAAATTAAAAACTATTATCCTAAAATACAATATGCTATGGGTATAAAATTTTAGATATATTAAAAGCTGATTGTAAAAATCATTGACCTATAGTATATATATACTTTTACTGAATTTACTGGCACTGGTTTCGATAAATCTTTAGAAAACCACCAGAATATGTATGTCCCCCCTTTATTTCCGAAATTGGCGGACCGAAAAATATGAAAAAAACGACTAATGTAGATCATAACTGATCAATTACAGGAAAACTATAGCGATGTAAAAAAAAATGAGCACAAATGAGAAATATAATAAAAGAAGTAAAATAAATAAAAATATATTATATAAAAATACAATATGGGTATTAATTTGTAGGTATTAAAAAGCTAATTGTATAGATTTATAGTTTAGCTATACATTTAGTTGCATTATTATCATTAATATTATTATTATTATTTACTATTAATGTACCTATTTACTTATAAATTACTAACTACCTAATTATAGAAAAAGAAGTGCCCCAGACAAACCAAATTTCTACTTGGTTTTGTGGGATCTTTGAAATAAATAAACATATTCATTCATTCATTCATCAATTTCGAGAAATCCTTGAAAAACCACAAAAAATGTATGTCCCCTCCCCTTATCTCCAAAACTGGTGAACCGGAAAATATAAAAAAAATCATGGTAATATGTGTTTACGTAAAGATTACAGAAAAAAATAGCGGTTGAGAAATTCACGAAAAAAAAAAAACAGAATAAAAGGGTAAGGGAACAAGATTTGCCCACGAAAGCGATCTGGCTGATTTTTATGGTGGTTCACCGGTTTAAGCCAAGGTTACTGTGTGCCAAAAATCTTTTGTTTTAGAAATATTTGACATAATACCAAATCATCAAGGTATTTTTAAACTAATAATCCACGTAAGCTAGAATAACCAAATAAAATAACGATGAATGAGGATAAAATAAAATATTAAATGCATATTTTTACGGAGGGCCCTACTATTAAACTTCAGTAAAAAAAACGTACTTATTTTGTTTTAGTACATTTTTTTGACACTTGCCGCGGAGTTACATCTACCAAAAAAATCTCGAAATAAGCTACTAAAGACCTCTACAAGTAAATACAAAAACATTTTCAAAAATCGTGGTGCGTCATGTCACAAAAAAAACATTTGCAATACAACACCAGTATTTAAGTACTAGAGTAGTAGTATATTGTAATCTCTTTAGTGCTTATTTTTTTTACTGAAGTTTAATAGTAGGGCCCTCCGTAAAAATATACATTTAATATTTAATTTTATCCTCATTCATCGTGATTTTATTTGGTTATTCTAGCTTGCGTGGATTACCTAAAATATTAGTTTAAAAAATACCTTGATGATTTGGTATTATGTCAAATATCTCTAAAACAAAAGAAGATCGAGGGCTGATTTTTGGCACACAGTAACCTTGGCTTAAACCGGTGCACCACCATAAAAATCAGCCAGATCGCTTTCGTGGACCAATCTTGTTCCCTTAGCCTGCCAGACCCTTTATCATCCACGATCGATACGGAACCCTAGGTACGCGAGTATGACTCGGACTTGGCCAGTTTTTTTTTTTCTTGTAAACGTATGCAAAACGTCTGCGGTGATTTATACTCAGTTGTCATTTACATAATGAACAACTGCATTTTATGTCTTTTCAATTCAATTGCTAGGTCAACCTAGCTGAACAAAACTTTCTTATTACTCTGCGGTGGCAGCATGGCAGGCACCTTAACATGAAGTCTCGAGAGAAGAAAACTACCGGCAATTTTCCTAGATTTGTAAAAATTCCCTTCCTAGAAAGTAAAATGCAATTTTTATTGAGTGTTATGTTACTAACATTTTTATTGAGTGTTATGTTATGTCTCTGAAATAAAATATTTTTATTAATTTATTTATTTATTAACAAAATTAGGCAAGTGCAGGTACAACTTGTGAACCGAGCTTTGTGTACCTATAATGGAATAATCTATTCTTTGAGTTTACTTACTTGTCCACGCATTTTTATGGGGTCATTGTTTCAAAATAACGTTAGGTTAGGTTAGGTATTGCGCGACCACCATACATAACCTTCGTGGTTATTTCTTTATGACAACCCAGTACCAATATGGCCATTCAAAACCAAACTTAAAATTTGGTGATCATTGATGACCTATTTCGTTAAACAAAAAGTTTTAATACGAAATTAGTTGCAGCAATTGGCATAGATTAAATTATGTTAAGGTGTGTTAATTTGAAATATATTCCAAGATTTAGGTTTAATAAGCCGTATTTTCGAAGTTTTGGTCTAAAAAATCTCATGATGATAAATATTTTTACGAAAAGGCTGCAACTTCCATTTGCCGTCGTGTGACATCACTTGAGTAATGGCTGTTTACAAATGTGTCCTTCGCTATCAAGATAAATTTATAATAATTGGCTTCAGACTAATTTGACAGCTAGATGACAGATGAGTAGACAGACAGAGACAGACCACTTTTTTATAAGCAATCACACATCACGATCAGTATAATGTCCAAAATTCTCAAGTAGCAAGGTCATCGGAAAATTCTTTAAAAAATCATGAAAAATAATGGTTAATTTATATACCAAAATAATGAAAACTATGTCCTAAAAGTGCGTATATTCTCTGAAAACAAAAATAATAAAAAATATATTTAAAAAATTAAGCTATGGTAGTTGGGTAACAGATGGTGATACCTTTTTTTATGAAACGGGCTAGGTACTATAAAACTGAAAATTTTGTAAAGTTTTGTAAAAGAAAAGAGCTGTGTCTGTCTGTAAATTTCTTTATTATTTATTATACACAGAGACTTTAAACATAATTATTTACAATAAAAATATGTACACAGGCTAGCTTATCTCTGAAAAGAGATTTCTTCCAGCAAAACTTAGTAGAAGAAAGGATACATTGATGATATTCCAAAATAAAATAGCGGTGTAGGATACTGATACAAAAAAAAACGCAATTTTTGTCGGAATTTCAAGCATCACGCAAAACTACTGAACGGGTTTTGATGCGGTTATCACTGTACGATCCTCAGCAGTTAGAGATGGATTACAAAGAAAGGAAGAAAGGAGATCACTGTTCGACAACTTTTTACTCTTTATTGCGGGATTTCCAAGGTGGCCGCATTATCTTCTTCTACGCGGACGCGGCATAACACGTCTTAACTTATGTGACAGGACTAACCTTATTTTAAGCGTCCTGTCTTTTTCTTTCTTTATCAAAAAGACAAGGATGGAACGCTTAAATTTAGTTTAGTCCTGTCAAATAAGTTAAGATGTGCTTCACCGAATCGGTACCATTAGCTAGTTACCTACTAATAAAAAATAAAATAATAAAATAATAATAAATAATAAAAAAAAACACCTGTTTTATTCAAAAAGTCGAGTCAGTACGTACGGTGAATGTTTTTGCAAAATTTTAAATGGATTTATTATTATCGTACTGAGCCCAATACTAAATGTTTTATATTTTTTGTCTGTCTGTCTGTACGTTCCTTTTGAACTCGAGAACCACTCAACATATTTGGATGCGGTTTTCTTAATTATCGTGGTAGTGACCTTATAAGAGGTGTTGATAAAATAACCGCCAAGACGAACACTGTCGATAACAGTGTTTAGCTTATAAAATAAACATTGATTGAAACACACTTTCACGCGAGCAAAGCAGCGAGCAACAACTAGTTCAGACACCAGAATGTGACAGAGAGACACACGAGTAGATAAACAGACACACGAATGGACAGACAGACACACGAATAGACAGACAGACACACAAATAGACAGACATATTCACGAATAGACAGACAGACACACAAATAGACTGACAGATTCACGAATAGACAGACATACACATGAATAGACAGGCAGACACACGAATAGACAGACAGACATACGAATAGACAGACAGACACACGAAGAGACAGACAGACACACGAATAGACAGACAGACACACGACTAGTTAGACAGACACACGAATAGACAGACAGACACATGAGTAGACAGACAGACATACTAATAGACAGACAGACACACGAATAGACAAACAGACACACAAGTAGACAGACAGACACACGAATAGACAGACAGACACACGAATAGACAGACAGACACACGAATAGACAGACAGACACTCGAGTCACACCAAAAGGGATTCATTTGTTCATATTTGAGTAAGTAATCCTAAAAAGATACCTATAAACTGATACAAACAATTATTATATTCTTTGAATGATGTGAAGTAAGTTTGTAAACTTGTATCATGTACGATGACTTTTATCTGAAGCGTTGCTTTTTCTTTTATTTTTCCGTGGCAAGTCATTAGTGTCGCGAAAAACATGAAAGGGAGTCGTGGCAATAGCAAAGGCAACACAGTAAGGAAACCTGTTAAAAGTAATATCATTAAGTAAAATGGCAGAACTATGAACTTGAAACAAAATGGTAGGTATATTTTCTGTGTAATTACTTTATTGTATGAAGCGTATAACAGATTATCTTTATATAGACTATCCATCCATCAGCCTAGTTCGTCCACTGCTGGACATAAGCCTTTCCAGGACTTTGCCACTCCCGGCGGTCATCCTGGAAGAATTGCCCATACCCACACACGCTGGGCAGGCGGGTTGGTGAGCGCGATGCTGGAACCCTCGCACCAGTGACGCCGCTGCCCGTCACCAGTCTGTTCCATATAAGGCCCGGCTATAAGGGATGGATATACCGCCATCCATCGGTCCCAGGTATGGTGGGCCTTCTGGTTTTTTGCCTGCGAGCTGTCCTCTTACTCTCCCCCGAATTACTTCGAGGGGGTCTCCAAGTAAGATGGTGGTACCTCCACAGTCGAGCCCGGCATCAGCTCTACCACCTGTTATATATAATGAATGACCGTGCAATGTGATAAATAATGAAGTTTAGTCCATAACATATAGACTAAAAGAACATAAATACAAAGGTAAGTCTAAGCCAGTAAGGATAGCCGTTGGCATCTATATACTAGTGTCTACCACTGTACAATAGATAGATAGTCTTTAGACATTCAATTATCTCATTACATCTTAGTACCTACATATTTTTTATTGAGGCTTAGCTCATAAGGATAAACAATTTGGAAATCTTAGGAACCAAACAAATTAAAAAATATAATATATAATATAATATAATATAATATTGTTTATTTACAACAGGAAAAACTTATAGCTATACATAAATAAATACACATTTTCATTTTTAAGGAAAAACTATACAATAATACCTTGGCACCTGAGCTAAACCGAAAGATCTGTATTCCAGGTGCCAGTCCCTAATCACCTCGGTAAAAAATAAAAAAAAATAAAAAGTTAAACCACAATATACAAAATTATGCACTTGAATATAAATGTGAAAGTGAGAGGGTGTGTGAGAGTGTGTTTGTGTAGAGAGAGGGTGGATGTGTGAGTTTGCGTGAAAAATGGAGTGTTTAGATTGAGATTCCCTAGCCCTACGACTTGGGTCTTGGGTTCAGTTGTTTAAGACTACTAGGGAGTGTGTGCTAGAGTGAGTAAGGATTTTTAGTGTGGAACGGAGGGGGTAAGAGAGAAAATTACTTAGGGATTTCTAGAGCCAGTTCAGTGTCGGCATAGTTTTTGAGCAACAGCCATTGTGTCAGAGCTGCTTTACAAAAATACTTATTTAAGGAAAATAAATTTAGTTCACGATTAATATTTTTGTAAAGATAGCTGCCCAAGAAACAAAAATGTTTACTAATGAATTGGGTTCGGAAAGAAGAGAGTAGAAAAAGAGAGTATTGTCTATTTAAGTAAGTTAATATTACAATGGAAGTGGTATTAAAGTTAATAAGGTTGGGTTAGATGTCTCGGGGGAGAATTAATGTATTGGAATTTTGGGAGTAGGTAAATGAACAATAAATAAAATTATGCTTATGTGACAGATTTGAGCAAATCTTCCGTGTCTTTGTAAGTCATATCAAGAAGCCACTTTGAAATAACGGATTTGCAGAGATGAAGTTTTTTTGGGTAGATATTGAGAACATTATTTATTTTGTTATACAGGTGACAGCTGATACTTATAGATAGTATAATGTCGAGAGGTAAGTGCAAGTCATTGTTGACAACGTCCGGGGAAGGCCCTTCCCAAGCCAGAACATGTAACAAAAATAAAAAAAAAATGAAATTCTAATCTACAGAAACCAATGGAAACTTTGCGAATACATAATACATAGGTAATAAGGTTTTGTTGAATAACTATTGAGTGAGTTTTGAATTTAAAGTGTTCTATTTCGATTATTAGAAAAAGGCGGGTATTTCACAATCCGGCTGCGATATCGCTCTTAAATAACATTACAATTAAAATAAAAAGGCTAAAGTAAATACAAGTAACCTAAATTAAAATATTTACATCAGGTAAAAAATGCCGGTCAAACCGCCGCCGTCGTTACGGGAAAGGATGCCCAAAAGGCTGGCACGCTAAAAGGCAAGGCTTATTTTTGGCCAAAAACGTCGAGCATCGAGCAGGCGCGACGAAATTTCTTGAGCTTTATTTTTTTTTTATGTGTTACATATGTTTGTAAAATACAGAATAAAAAGCTTTTTGAGGACAAAATGTATATTTTTATAAATAATAAATTTAAAAGTTATTTAAATATTAATTTTTACAATAACCGGTCAAGAGCATGTCAGACTCGTGTAGATCTTCGCCTTTATAGATAGCTTTTCATTAACACCTATGCTATCTGAGGGAATATTTGCTTTTAACTTGAAAATCACTGGATTTAGAAGCGGTTTTCATTGTTAGCAAGAAGGTATTTTGATGAAAATTTAATCTAGGTAAATTTATCATTGCGCTTTAATCAAAAGAGCCTATACTAGGCATTAATGAATGAATGAATGACGATGGTGAATGACTTCATATCGTGCTAGAATGATTTTACTTTTTAGGGTTCCGTACCCAAAGGTCAACGGGACCCTATTACTAAGACTCCGCTGTCCGTCTGTCTGTCCGTCTGTCTGTCCGTCTGTCCGTTTGTCACCAGGCTGTATCTCATGAACCGTGATGTATTTTTGTTGCCGCTATAACAACAAATACTAAAGAACAGAATAAAATAAATATTCAAAGGGGCTCCCATACAACAAACATGTTTTTTGACGTTTATATAGATAATGGTCCGGAACGCTTCGTGCGCGAGTTCGGCTCGCACTTGGCCGGTTTTTAATAATTGAGGACCAATTGATCCGACTCATATCAGTTCTTAGCACATCTATAGATACATACCACTAAAATTACGACGAAGAATAGAACCTTATGCTTGAATTTAGGGGGAAAAAATTATATGACAGGAAGATGAGACCATAATGGGAGAAACCAGCAGTATTAAATTGGCCACGGAAAACCACATGAGCCGGAGACGAGTTAATAATCAAGTCTAGGAGAATCAGGCCCAGGACATCATATACAACGTCTTTTTAGGGTTCTGTAGTACCTAAAAGATAAAAGGGTACAAAAGGATCCTTTATGGTGAGACTCCGTTGTCCGTCCGTATGTCACAGCCTCATAACGTTAGCACTGTTAAAGATAAATACATGAAATTTGGCACAAGAATAGCATTAATTTGGCCACATATTACGGTGCAAAAAAAATGAAAAAATTGAAATTGTTCAAAATATTTCCAAAACAAAAGTGAGAAAAACAAAAAATATTATCTTAAAAATACAATATGAGTATCAAATTGTAGATATTAAAAAATGTATCGAAAAAATACATACTTTTACTGTATTTACTGCCACTGGTTTCGAGAAACCTTTAAAAAAACCACAAAAGTATGTATTTCCCCCCCCCCCCCCTTAACTCCGAAACTGGTACACCAATATGAATAAAATGTCGATTATAGATCAAACCTGGCCAATTATAGGAAAACTATAGTAATTTAAAAAAATTTGAGCACAAATGAGAAATATAAAAGAAGAAGAAAAATCTTTAAAAAATACAACATGGGTATCAAATTACAGGTATTAAAAAGCTGATTGTAAAAATTCATAGTTTGGCTATAAATTTCGAGAAATCCTTAAAAAACTATAAAAATAAAAAAAAAACATGGTAATATGTGTTTACGTAAAGATCAAGCGGTTGAGAAATTCACGAAAAAAAAATTACAAAATTAAATTTATCATCTACAATACGGAACCCTAGGTACGCGAGTCTGACTTACACTTTGCCGGTTTTATAGCTAGAGTTTTAACTTATGCCAAAATTTCAGCTTATCGAATACTGTCTATGAAAATTATATATGCTTTATAAAAATAGTTTAGTTGAGCAGATTTTTAATAATTATTCTAGTAAGTAAGAAATGTTTTTTTTTAACGTAACGTGTAACAGAAAAGTGTAACCATATTTGAAGAGCTTATTCAGTTAATGGTATAGGACAACTTTTTCTATGGAGACAATACTGAAATCTCAAAAAAAAAATCTGCCCTCTCATACATTTTGGCCGAGCGGCATTGCATTTTTTTATGAAACAGTAAATTTTTTTTTTCGAGGTACAGGTTTTGTTCCATAGTAAAAGTTGACTGAATAAGCTCTTCAAATATGGTTACACCTTTCTGTTACACGTTGTATATAGTTCTTGAATTTAGTATGCTTAGTATGCCACAAACGGACAAACAACGAGACACGCTGTTGAAATGGAACCAGTTTGACTACGAAGATCTTTCACAAAAGTACCCATATATTTTTAGCTATAATAATAATAATGATATTTCTTTATTCGAGTAATAAAAATAACTCATTGTGTTAGTTATATACAAGGAAGGCTTAATTATCTAGGATTAGTTAACACAAATATTAATAATTATATACAGTCGTTTTATAATTGATTACATAATAAATTTTACTTTATATGTAGGCTGGAACAGTGCCCAAAGTAGTATGCATCCAACCGGTTGGCGAACGTGCTAAGGATGTTGTTGCGGCTGGCCCGCACCCTGCAGAGCAGAGACGCGCTGCGCCTGCGTATCGTCGCGTAGAAGCAATCCACGCTTGCTTCCGCGAACATGCCCGAAGCACTGCAGAACCGGGGCAGCCGCACGAACGTCCTGAACGCGTCGAACGTCCTGAACGCGTTATACTGCACGCGAAGAGCGTTATACTGCTTTTGGGTGTATTTCGCCCAGAGGGTGCCCGTATAAAAAGATGTGCAGTAGGCTCTGAACAGTGTAAGCTTATATAACTTCTCTCGAGCTTCGGGCAAACCTCCGGGCAATCATGTTAGCCCTGACAGACAACGCTCTCCGGTGCAAATAATGAGGTTCAAACTTTAAAAAATTAACATTTTCGATTCTAAGTAAAACCCAACTTACCTACTTGTAGATTAAGCTCCTTAATTAATACAAAGTCAAAACAACGTCGGCAAAGTTCTAAATAATTCATTATCAGCTCAATAAGATAAGTCGACCTAAATGTTCGCTTATTTCAGTTATTTGTCGTACCTACCTCCGCATTCTACCCCGCATTCATTTACCACCGCATTCCGAATTTCCTATTTACTTTTATAATTAATAAATAACATTGGCTGCTCACTTTTCAACCTTATTCACCGAGCATAAGAGTAATAGATCTGGTTTTTAGTGTTACGTCCTTGGTCAACTTGGTCAAGTTTATTCTCAGGCCTCCAAAAGATTAATATACAACGTGTAACAGAAAGGTGTAACCATATTTGAAGAATAGTTGACGGTGAATGTTGTTGCTTCTTGATGGAACGACATCTTGCAATATTAAATAAAAATTCTTGGTACTGGGTTCCACAAATATAATAATGTTTATTTACCTTTTAAGTTGCTACCGGTTTCGTCGTTTTACGACATCATCAGGCCCTGTATTTGAGGTGTTAATAATACATTTTTGAATACATTTTTTAAAAACCACGAATTTTATGTGTTTACATAAACAAGATAAACCGGTAGCAACTTAAAAGGTAATTAAACATTATTATATTTGTGGAACCGAGTACCAAGAAGTTTTATTTAATATTGCACATTTGAAAAGCTTATTCAGTCAATGGTATAGAACAACTTTTGCTATGGAACAAAACCTATATAAAAAAAAATTACTGTTTCATAGAAAAATGCAATTCCGCTCGGCCGAAATGTATGGAAGGGCAGATTTGCGATTTCAGGGTTGGCTCCATAGTAAAAGTTGTTCTATATCATTGACTGAATAAGCTCTTCAAATATGGTTACTCCTTTCTGTTACACGTTGTATAATAGATACATATATGCAGAACAGGACGAACATATAATCTTACTAAAATAGGGACGGAATCTATTAAATTTAGAGCCAGAATTCTCTTATTCCTTACAAACACCCGGGGCAATGCGACGCGCGGCGCGGCGGCAAGCAAGCAACCGATTTCGAATGAAGCAAGTACATAATTATGATTGGTGGCAATGGATAGGTTATAAACGTTAATATTTACAAAATTCCTTTACAATGGATTGTGGAGGCCTGGGAATAACCTTGGTCAAGTGAGAGTAGGTCTCGTGCCCGGAAAGTTCCGCATCATTTTAATAAGTTAGGAGACTTGAATCAAATTGTAACAATAATTAAAAACTAAGTTGGTCAAGTAATATTCCCAAAGAATAAGAAATTAATAACTTTCGGGTTTATTTCTTCACTTTTACCAGAAGAACGGAACGGAATTTCAAATTTCCAAGTTAACTATAGAAGTCATACGCTCCTCCTCGCTTTGGTCATCATTGCACCTACATATTTTTAAACCTGCCCCCCTATTGTGTATCTTTAGTTGCCAACTGCACGAGGTGCTTATCATCAAAAACATAGCTAAAAACTGAAATTTCAAAATTGCCTTTAGTGGGTATTGAACTATTAACAATCTGTGTCGTCACTTCAAGTGCGAAAATATCCTTAGGACATCGGAATTCGATAGTATATCTATGTTTTTGATGATAGACACCCAGTCCAGAAGGCAACTGGAGATACACAATAGGCCCGCAGGTGACTGCCGATAAAAATCTAAAATAAAAGATTATTAAAGAACAATTCAGACTTTTAGTATCATCACATATTTGGTCTGAGTCATTAGTTACGTCTATAAATGTTTATCATCTAAAATTCCAAAAAAGCGAATGAAACATTTTCGGTACGGATTTACTACATTTTAGTTTCACCTGTAGAAAGTATCACGTTATTAAGGCGATATGCGAAAAAATATGGGTGTTTCTTTTCTGTGTATTTCATGAAATACAAGGAAAATGTTAATAAATTTCTGGTATATGAATTTTGACTATATAACCTAGGGTTTTGAAATTGGAAAACATGTTTGGATAAATTTTCTTCGATAGAAATAATTGTTGAAATGAGGTCTTCAAACACACTTTTTCTCCTCGTTTGACGTATAGGAACCATATAAAGAACTCGAACATATTTTATTAGGTGTGTTTCAACAATATCTAGTGAACTGATATTTGAAATTTTGCTAGCTATTTTAGTTTTTTTAATAAAAATATAAAACCAACATTTTTCTCTTTTGCCCTGAATCCGGCCCTCTCGCACTGCGTGATTTTTCGCTTGGAGTGACAGTGAAAAAAATAAAATTCGCATAGCCTCTTAATCACTACATAGTATAAAACTAAGTCGCTTCCCGCTGTCTGTCTGTCCGTATGTATGCTTAGATCTTTGAAACTGCGCAACGGATTTTGATGCGTTTTTTTTTAATAGATAGAGTGATTCAAGAAGAAGGTTTATGTGTATAATACATGCATAATATAGTAAAGAAACACTGATAATTTTGGCGGTTTCTAATGTGATGTCGTAAATAAACACAATATTTGCGCTTACATTGCAAACGCTGGCTGAACCCTACGAGATAAACAAAAGCTGTGAACGTTACATATAAAGACTAATTTGTAGTATATTTAGTATAAGCATTGCACCCGTGCGAAGCCGGGGCGGGTAGCTAGTAAATACTAAATTAGTTTGTCAACGACGCAACGTTCTGTATTACAGAATTTCATTATCATTTGAGATAAATTAATTTTATAAATAAATTCATTTTAGAGATCTCAGCCATTCTCAGCTACGCCACAGAATAAATAATAATACTTTCTACGCTCATTCTTATTACTTTAACGCGTGTATTAAATGTCTGTAAATGCGTACCTATATTTTTTTACATTTTTGTCTCTAGGTAAGTGTATAATATATATTTATAATAAATTAATATAATATAATAATTTATAATAAATAATAGCTGATGTGATAACTGTCAATGCTACTTAGGGATTCGAACAATTTTCTGTTAGAAATATTTTTGAAATATTTGTTTTTCTTTGACCTGTATATGTAATAAATTCTACTAATAATAATCGAACCTCTAATCATATTGACTCCTCTTTTAAAGTGAATTTTTACTACTACGCCTATACGTGGACACAAAGACACTTTCCACACGGGGCGAATCCCGGACAAAATCAAGGGCCACATCGTCTAACTTCAACATCTATCGCTATAACTTTCAAACGTATCGTGATTGGCTAGAAATGACGCCACACGTCATTTCTAGCCAATCACGATACATTTGAAAGTGATAACTGATTGCTGGTTATTATGTTGATTTAAGAACGGTCTCCTAGATTTGGACTTGATTGGTTGTTTCTTGCTTCAAGAGAACCCACAAATGTTTATTGTAAAGAAAGCCCACACAAAGCGTTTATATTTGCATTTCTTTGAACATTTTCCTAATGTAACTTGACTAACATGTTATATAATTGTTTTGGAACAAACAACCCAATAATATTGGTTTTCATATATTATATGAAACAGTAAATTAGGTACATTTACTCGTCTGTGAAGTCTTGGAAATAAAAGATATTTCCTAAGGAAATAACAAACAAGGCGAACGGACTATTATTTGACGACAAGGCCTGACTGACATCTAATTTCATACATTGGAATGGGAAAATAATAACGCTTCTAGTAAACTGATTCATCTTCTTTTTACGACCAACAGACAATTATACAAAAAGCATCCAGTGAACTAGTAACTAGGGTTGCCAACCGTACTTTAAAATAAAGTATCTTACGTTATTTTGGGTCCCTGTACTTTATACTTTTGAATACCAATAAAGTACGTGAAAATACTTTATTCCAATCTTTACGTAAATTAGTCGTAAACTGACAACACCAGCCAGCAAACACACAGCCGTAAAGAAATCTGAGGGAAAATGTATGACGTGTGCGCGTTGTGCGTTTAGGTTTGTGAAAAGAGCACAAAATACAGTTTCACAAAAGGATTTGAGGATGTTAGTATGGAGTCTGGCCTTCCTAGTTCCTACCGTCCGCAGCCTTGATATTTTTTTCAAAAAATCTTTGAACTCCCTGGAATAAAGGATACTTTTTCTAAAGGACCGTACTTTTTATTTACCTTCTTTGAAATCAGATATACTTTATTTCTTCCAAAAAAAGTTGGCAACCCTACTAGTAACGGTACAGGACAGGACTCCATTATTAGTTACCCTATAAATGACTGATTCAGCGACCGATAATAGTAGTTTATGCTACAAGGGCGAAAAGGAATAAATTACGAGGACGATTTAAAACACGAGCGTAGCGAGTGTTTTAAACGTAACCGAGTAGTTTATTGCTCTTACGCCCGTGTATCATACTACGTTTTTCAATGCATAGTGTGAGGAAATAAAACAAATATAATCTTGTGAACTTTAAATTATGATTGGCTCAAAAGGACTGTATCCAGAGCCGTTAAACAGTGGAAAAAAAGTATAACGTTTATGGTACACAGAAAAGGCTAAAGGTTAGCCAACCATTGTAAATAAATTAAAAAAAAATAATAATAAAGCCCTAGGGCAAAATAATCGACTTTCTGTTCGGTTTTGATGCATAAAAATTGGGCCTTTACGAGCACTTGCATTGAAAAAGCTGTTTTTAATATGTTAGATTACTTTTTTATATATTTTGTTGTGGCCTGATCTTACGTCCCAAGTCCCAACGTGATGGATGGTGAGGCCTATCACCGTAATTCGCGCACAAATACACGCTTTTTAGGGCATACAGGTTTCCTCACGATGTTTTCCTTCACCGTTCAGCAAGTAAGAGCAAATACTATGCACATACATTTCGAAAAAACTTATTGGTACATGTCCGACCAGGGATCGAACCTGGATCTCAAGATTGAGAGGCCAGCGTTATACCCCTGAGGAGCCGCTGCTATTTCTAACCCTGAGCTACCGCTGCGAAAAATTACTCAAATGTAATAAATAAATAAAATCAATATAAAAATTAAGTTAAGAACTACAGGAGTCGCTTCGCTTGGCTCTCGAATTTATGATCAAGTCCTTAACACGCTCCTCTTTGCTTCGCTTGTCGTCACAACTATTTTAGACTTTTTTGTTGAAAGACTTTCGTAACATTCTCGATTAAATTTATGTGATAAATAACGATATGGCCTATTTTCTGGAGCATTTTGTTGGACTACAAAAGAATCGGCAGTGTGCTAACAACCTGTGCTAAAACGTGTATAAATGTCGATACAGTCACATCACTAACAAAAAGCGAATTATAGTAATAATACGTTATAGAAGGCGATAAGTAAAAATAGGACAAACACATGTATTTCGTTGCTATTATTAGCATGGATTCTATGCTACGCTATTGTTCTGAGACAAAAAACTTGCCAATATTTGACGTATCCATTGAACTAAATGAAAAACCGATTGAGAATAAATAATTTTTCATTTTCCATGTGTTTCGATAAAATAATATTCGTAACTATACAAATCATTAAAACGAAATTGAAAAGGTCGTAGGTGGAAATTTCAATTTATTTATTGCCTTATTTACATAATATAATGATAAAACATATTTTTCAATGCATGTGCTCGTAAAGGCCCACTTTTTATGCATCAAAACCGAACAGAAAGTCGATTATTTTGCCCTAGGGCTTTAATATTATTATTTTTTTAATTTATTTACAATGGTTGGCTAACCTGCAGCCTTTCCTGTGTACCATAAATGTCATCCTTTTTTTTCCACTGTTTAACGGCTCTGGATACAGTCCTTTTGAGCCAATCATAATTTAAAGTTCTCAAGATTATATTTGTTTTATTTCCTCACACTATGCATTGAAAAACGTAGTATGATACACGGGCGTAAAAGCAATAAATTACTCGGTTACATTTTAAACACTCGCTACGCTCGTCTTCGTAATTTATTCCTTTTCGCCCTTGTAGCATAAACTACTATTATTTCAACCTATCATAATAAGATTAAAATAGAAAATTTATATCCAATAATATTTCACTTGTAGTGTTATATGATAACTGATAACTCACAATAATATGCAAATTTTTTGAGAGCTTGAACGCCTTAGAGAGGATACACTTACATGTATACTCTAAGCCAGGGGTCGGCAACCTTATGACATAGGAGAGCCTCAAATGTTACCGGAGGATCAGCGAGGGCCGCACGCATATAATAAATAACACATTAGTCAATTTCGTATTATATTTATTGTAGTTTAAAACACAATTTATTATTGAAATCTAATGCGATTTTTGCGGCTGCATTTGACTTGCATTTTAGACGTGAAAATGCGCAGTATTAGGTCTAAATGTGATGCTTGCTTTTTTGAGAGTTCAGAATGGAAAATGTCTGCTCACACAAATATGGACAACCAAACACAGTTATCGTGCAGCGTTTGGGAACCTAAAGGGGCGCACCGAAGTGGTTCAGCCCGGGCCGCTGGTTGCCGACCCCGTCATGGAGTCTAAGCTGAACGCCTATTCTGGCATTATTTTTCTCTTGCAATATCAATCGTTCGACTTTTGTGCCATTATTTTAGTTTTATATTCATTATACCTATGATAATTTATTGAAATTACAATGAGTTGATGTCTTTGTCTGTCAACTCATCTGTCATCCATCCGTCAAATCAGTCAGTAGCAATTTTTTATAAATTTACTTTTTAACAAAATTTTTTGTAAATATATTTTATAACAAAAATCATTTTCCAATTTTTTTTTAGATGTCCGATCACATTTTGATTGTTTTGCCCTCTTAGATTATTAAAGATCCCGGCGCAAAATCTAAACCAATTTTATTTACATTCAGTAACAATGCTTTTACATTTTTTACCCGATTTAACCTCTCAATTTCTAAACAGTGATTCCGCTATGAAGAATTCCTCAATAATATTTAAATAGACTCAAACCCCACAGACTTACATCTCAAATTCTTGTTTACTTGTGAGCTCGTGACTCGGCTACAACGAATCCGACTTGTCACACAGTTATTAGAATTATTTCTTTGAATAACCCCACAGCCACTCGCAGAACAAGTAACTATTGTTGAAGACCTGTAGTGGATAAGAATAAACACAAATAAATCCAAAAATCTAAAGAGCTCATTCTTTGCGTGCCGGCTTGTGATGGCCTGCCATTCAAAAGCGATTACTCCATTAGATTCGCTTTCCTTCTCACTCTTGCTATATTACCATAAGGGATTTTCTTCTCCCTCGCACGCTATGTTTGTCTATACGCAGTATATCCCAAGTCTATGGTTCTGGGTCGCCAGGAAAGATTGAATTAAAATTTCCAGGCACAAAATCCTTAGAAAAATGCAAAACAATTTAAAAATAATTCTTGCTAAAAATTCGTTATTATCAATAGCAACTGAGAAAGAACAATGTATGTTTATGTTTGTCTAAAGTAAGATTTTATGATGATAACAGCGCGCGGGATAATATTATTTGTGGATCGTGCCAACGGAACGTGTGCTGTTTATATTCAGATTATATAGGTCTTGTTTTCTATTTAACACGCGACGTAACTTATAAAATATCTGTTCAATGTTGTATCTTACATAAAAAGTTTACGTATGTGCTACTTTAAGGCGCTCTTATCCCAGAAGAGTGACTCTCTGTCTTTTTCTTTACGTGTAAGGAGTAAAGAAAATAACCACACTTTTGTACTTTTTCGTTGTTTTTATCGGTTTTTAAATTGTTCAAAAATAAGGGATATGTTTATTAAAACCCACTTACGTGGTCGACCTAGAAAATTTAAAGAGCAATATTACCAGATATGTTTCGTTAATAAAAGAGTGGAATTATGGAAATGGCATGATTTGAAAGGTCTTATTACATGCTGTGTTCGTGAATTATTTCTATCGAGCAAAGTTTATCTGATCGTGTAACACATGCGTGGAAGACCTAGATAAAGGTTCGAACTATATTGTGTATTTTTTTTTGGAGGTTTTAGACGATATTTGAAAGTTCTATTTGACTTTGAAATTACTGATTTTGGGATAAGAGCGCCTTAAGGGTCGGTTGCGCCAAACATGCTATCGCGTTTGGAAAATTTAGCTTATTAAAACAAAATATTTTTAACGAATAAAATTTGTGTAAGTAGTTAAGAGTTTGAACTACATCATGATTTTTCAGATTAGACACAAGTATCACAACCACCGAGAAAAAAATCGGAAAGATCAGTAAAATCACGGAAAACGTAATTTGGCTTTGGAGCTAGTATGATCAGGCTACCATTCTAACTACAAAATAAATATTTTTTATAGAGTTAAGAAATGAAAGTAGCCTTTACAGATTTTTTTATTTTGTATTTCCTTTTGTTATTTTAAAAGAAATACTCAAACATTCTACATTTTTCCTGTACAGAAAAATTACGCAAAAAGAATTTGTATTTCTTTTTAAATAACGAAAGGAAAAAAAAATATATGAATAAGGTACTTTGATCTTTTTACGCAAAAAAAATAATATTTCAATAGGGAACAAAAAAAATCTTTTTTTTTCTGTTTGCAACGCCAAGTTACGTTTTTCGTGATTTTAGTGATATTTCCGATTTTTTTTCTCGATGATTGTGATATTTGTGTCATATCTAAAAAATTATAATGTAGTTCAACTTCTTAACTACTTATACAAATTTTATTTGTTAAAAATATTTTGTTTTAATATGTTAAATTGTCCAAACGCGAGAGCATGTTTGGCGCAACCCACCGTTAAGGTACATCTGTGACCTGCCTAAAAATACGGTCTATTTACTTTCCCGCATGAATGACATTTCATGCGTTTTAATGCAAATGAAGTTTTAATGCGGGTTATCAATCAATGTTTTCAACGTATTTTTAGGGTTCCGTACCCCGAAATTGAAAAACGTAACCCTTGTAGGATCACTTTGTTGTCTGTCTGTCTGTAAGTAACGACCTTTTTGAGATATCAAGTTGAAACTGATACCTCTTACAGAAGTCTACGGCTCCATGGTGGTGTAAAAAAATCAGACTCGACGCGAAAAAAGTTATAGCACTTTACACACTAATTTGCTAACCATGAAAACCTGTAGGGCACTTCGAGTTAACTTAGAAACTTGAAATTTCGTTTACAGGTAGGTCTTATAGCATAAACATAGGAAAAAATCTAAAAAATTCAAATATCTAATTATTTAGGAATTTACTAAAGTCCAACTTAATTAGACCATTTACAGCCTTTAGATACATAGAGTTAAAAAGATCATAAGTGTCAAGTTAAGTTGGACCACTATAACTGCAAGTGGAATTATTTACCATAATTATTTTAGGGTTCCGTACCCGTATTGAGTGGTGGTACGGATCCCTTTGAGTTTGGCCGGTTTTTTGAAGAGGATTTTTCTTCAGTTTTTATATCATTTCAGCAAAGTCTGCCCAAGCACTTGAAACGAGTATACTTGTGTAATTCAATCTCAAATGTATTTTCAACATTATAATCTTATATATAAAATCGAAAAGCTAGAAAAGGACTAAATTCGCTTTACACACCTTTCTTTGTGTGCGCGTATCACTCACTCATACGAACGCCAAAATCGCAAATTAAATTATGCAGTTAGATTCCTTGAATTGTGACAATGATGAACGGTATAAACAATATGGGTTTGGATACGTGATCGCTTAATCATTATTAAAGAATGAAATTATGAAATCAAAATTTTCCGCGTTTCAGAATCGGCAGATCCTTAAAAATAAGTCAGATCTGTATGGCATGTCTAAACGGCCGTTTATACTGTTTTGGGTTTGCAAAAACGTAACATCATGCAACGCAACTTTAAACGCAAATAGTACATCAAATTATTTTTCCATAGAATTAATTTCATATTTATTAATTAATTCCATAGATTATTTATGATTTAAGATGTTTCAAGGTTTTTTTAGTTATTAATAATTATTATAATTTCAACGCGGGCAGAGCCGCAGGCACATCTAGTTCTTAATAAAAGCACTCATATTTCGAGCTGTGGCCGTAGCCATTTTACTTGGCGCAGCCCCATTACAAACTTTTACACAATTTATTGTTTCTGCTTCTGTTTATTTAATTTAATTTATAGAGAGTTGAGTGCTGGAATATGAAATATCGCTAAATACAAAGCACTTTTCAGGATTATTCCTCTTAAAACCGATATATATATATATATATATACATACATATCTTGGGTCCCGTTGGCTACCCTTTGGGTACGGAACCCTAAAAAATACGCCACAAAGTGGCTTAAGCATCTTTGAAACTTCGTTTATATGTTGCCTAATGTCATTAAAATCATTAATCATAATTGTTTGAATTGTGAGTTTTAAGTTTTTGGGAGAAAAGCAAAAAAAAAAAGAAAACGCTAGAAGTTACTAAAACTACAATCTTGCAATTTTCGTCTCCATGGAAAAAAAACTGATTACAGAAAAATTCAAGTTTACAAGGGAAGCAATATTTAGTGTCTATGTAGTGTCTATATGCACTTTTTTAATCAGTTTGTCAGTTTTAATGAAATAGGAAAGAAAATGGAAGTTTTATTTTTGCTTTGAAATTTTATAAAAATGCAGTTTCACTCAGATAATTTTTCTAACTTCAACCGCTATGGGGCATAAAAAATATGAAATAACCATCATACAAATTTTTAATCGTCTTCTCCTGAAGCATATTTTACACACTGGCCCAAAACGAAAATACGAAAAAGTAAAAAATCAAACGAGCCTAATATATACCTACATATTTTCAGCAAAATTGAATCTTATTGATTTCCGTTCTTTTTTACTGTTTCCAATTTCCATGTTTACTTTCTTGTTGGTCTTAAATCTACTAAAAGACTCGACGTAAAAACGCGATTAACATTCTTGTATGAGACATTTCCTTTGCCTGTATATTTTGATCAAAGAGTGTAGCTCTACATGAAACCATTTACATTTTTCATGTGTTTTTTTTTTGGTAAATCATTTAAGTTAGTACTTGTTTACATAATGCGTATACAGGTGAAGTTGCGGAAGCCGAAAACTGGCGATAGTGATGGGGTGATAATCAGTATAGTAATGGGGCGATAGTAATGGGACGATAGTAATGGGGCGATAGTAATGGGGCGATAGTAATGGGGTGATAGTAATGGGGCGATAGTAATGGGGCGATATTAATGGGGCGATAGTAATGGGGCGATAGTAATGGGGCGATAGTAATAGGACGATAGTAATGGGATGATAGTAATGAGGCGATAGTAATGGGACGATAATAATGAGGAAATAGTAATGGGACGATAATAATGAGGCAATAGTAATGGTACGATAATAATGAGGCAATAGTAATGGGACGATAATAATGAGGTAATAGTAATGGGACGATAATAATGAGGCAATAGTAATGGGACGATAATAATGAGGCAATAGTAATGGGGCGATAGTAATGGGACGATAATAATGAGGCGATAGTAATGGTACGATAATAATGAGGCAATAGTAATGGGACGATAATAATGAGGCAATAGTAATGGGACGATAATAATGAGGCAATAGTAATGGAACGATAATAATGAGGCAATAGTAATGGGACGATAATAATGAGGCAATAGTAATGGGGTGGTAGTAATGGGACGATAGTAATGAGGCGATAGTAATGGGACGATAATAATGAGGCAATAGTAATGGGACGATAATAATGAGGCGATAGTAATGGGACGATAATAATGAGGCAATAGTAATGGGACGATAATAATGAGGCGATAGTAATGCGACGATAATAATGAGGCAATAGTAATGGGGCGATAGTAATGGGGTGATAGTAATGGAGTGATAGTAATGGGACGATAGTAATGGGACGATAGTAATGGAACAATAGTAACGGCCAAGCTGAAGGTTGTCGTCTCCAACAGCGTCCCGATGTTGGCAGAAGGCAATGCATTCAACCGTATCCCAACTCAGGGTCACTGTTCGCCAAAGACGAGCTCGCTCTGCAGGGTTTATTGCAGTTTCCAATAGGTTCATTTGAACCTGTCTGCAGAGCGGCTCGTCCCAGAGTCTTTGTGAAACCGGATTAGTAGTGATACCTTCATTAGGACCGGCGGTTCTTTGCCAAGCGTTTCTGGCCTCAGTCAAGCACGCGACCTCATCATCACCGAGTGATGGGAGTAATATTTTACCAAAGAGGTCGATCGTACTGTAGGCTGAGGACAGGAAGGCCGGCAGTGCTACGCTGGATACTGATACCCAGGCCTCCATGTCGGATAGGGAGAGTTGCCTGGGTCTAGTTACGATTGTTAAAAGAGCAATTTAGAATTTCAGTTAATGTTGTCTGAATTATGTTGTCTAATCGAGGGAATAAAGAAGTATGTTTCCAGATAGTCGTACATTGTATCGTAGCACGTATGTGAATTTAGGAACGAAAAGGCAGTATCTGATGATGAAATAAGCCATGTGGGGGCTAATTTGTTGGAGACGTCTTGATGATTCTTCGAATTTAGAAATGTTTTCCTCGATGAATTCAGGAATAGAATCATCCAGAACCGGAGCATCTAGAAGACGAAGCGAATTTTTGACGATTATTTTAATATTGGGTGCTAAAGCGTTGAATCTTGTTGTCACGTTGCTTTCTTCTTGAGGTGACAGTGAGCCACTCAGATATAGCTCACACTTGGAGAAGTTTTTAAATTTATTGATAATATTTTCTAGGTCGAGTAGTACAGAATTAACCTCGCCTCCGAGTGTTCCGTCGTCTAAATACCATACATTTAATTTAGAATTTAGAATGAACATGGAGTTGTTTCCGAAACCGATTGGGAAGTGTACTCATATAAATATATTCATGAGACAAATTGTGTTTAGTTAAACCTATAGGGCAAGGACAAACCTTTTTTGTGGTGTTACTAGTTTAAATTTTATATCTCTTTATATATTTTTATTATCTCCTTATATCCTTTATAACAAAAAATCTTTCAGTTGACTAAGAAACTTAAAAATCCGTTTACAAGTTAGTTACACACATACACATACACACAGGTACACGTATATAGAAATATCAGAAAACTACCTATATTTTATTATTCAAGTAGGGACTAACTTAATTAGACCCTTTTGATACATAAGTTTTATGTAGAGTTAAATTGTGTCAAGTTTAGTTCGTCATCGAAACTGTAAGTGGAATAAGCTTGCGTTTTAAACAATATGTACGGAACCCTCAGGGCAAAAAGGGCACAGGACAGGGCACATTCGCACTAGACTTTTTTTTTTAGCTTTTTCTGAATTACTATAATGTACGTGCATAGTATTTGTATACTCACCGTAAAAGAAAACACTGTGATGGTAAACCAGGACTTGCAGCGTAGTGTTTAATCGCGCGCGACGCCACTAGTTGAATCACAAATGCAAGGAGCGTCACGTACTGTTTAATCGCAAAAACATCGTGTCACGCTCCTCGCACTTGTGATTCAACTAAGTCGCATCGCGCGCGATTAAACACTGTGCTACGGGTGCTGCATGCTTTAAAAAAACGTGTAGTTGTCCTTAAGTACAGCTATAATGGCTCACTTCCTATCACGTCGGGAGGTAAAAATCATCAGTGAAAAGAGGGGGTACGGGTGTTCCCTATTCAATTGACAGTCCACACTTGGACACTCTGTCGGGGATGTTTATCGTGATATAATGTTTTTTTTTTATAAACGAAACGTATGTCTTGTTACAGGTTATGATGCAGACCCAACATGAAGTTAACAGAAGACAGCGTCAGTTTTGATTCTCAATGTAGCTGAAAGGATTAGCAGCATGATTGTTGGTGTCTGGTTGCTGTGGGCAATCAGTGTCCAATCCCTCTACATAGTTGACTCATCTAGCAACTACACCGAGCTGAAACCCTTCAACGAAGCGCTAGAGTCCAACGACACAAAAAACAATGAGAGCCTACAATTTTTTGACGATGATGATTACATATTTGATAGAACAGACGTCAGAGCAATTTTTATAACTCTGTATACATTGGTTTTTTGCTGCTGTTTCTTTGGTAAGTAAATTTTATTAAGATTGTCTTTAGCAGGAGTTCATCTAATTTTTCGTCCGAATGAAATCGTAAGGGTTTAACACAAAATGTGTGTAATGAAACGTTAAAGTGAAAAAAAATAAAGGGGCACTATGGGAAAAAATATTTGAAATATCCTTCAGCGCAGAAAAGAGCCGGTAGGTTAGGTTAGAAGGTTAGGTGTGCCGAGTTGCGGAACGTACTTCCGCGACTGCCTTCGCAAATTCATGAAGGTTCTTTTTGTACATTTTAGATACTACGGAACCATAAAAAAGAACGAAATACAGACATCGTTCATGTGTAAAGAAGACTAAGTTTATACAGTTTAAACAGTTACCGTTTTGGCGTTTTATGGAAAACAGTTTTTACCTGAAACCATTTCAAAAATTCAGCGCTTTTTGAATATCTCACCATCTTGCACCACTTGATGAGAGATGAGTCGGATTGCGGTGTGGGGGGAAGGGAAACAAACAAATATAAAGATGTGTGCAAAGTTTCATTGAGATCAAAGCTATCAAGACGTCTCAAACACCTAAAGCATTTATATGGCAGCTGAGCGGGATGGCCCACCTTAAAGAGCTATATATATATATATATACTTATGAAATTTACTTGCATTTATTTCAAGAAATCCTCGAAAAACCACAAAAAATGCATGGCCACCCTCCTTTATCTGCAAAACTGGTGGACTGAAATATATGGAAAAAATCATGGTAATATGTGCTTACGTAATGATTACAGGAAAAATATAGCGGTTGAGAAATTCACGAAAACAAAATTTATCATGTCTGTCTGAGTCTGGCTCGCACTTAACCGGTTTTTTTAATGACAACAAGGAAATCCTCCAGAGCAGAAGACTGTGCCTCTGATCAACACTGACCCAAGTATATTATAGTAAATATTAATATCCATATCTTATATTAGACCATGTTTTAAATATTTTTTTAGGATCAGGTGTCTAATTATGTTCCTCTTCCTCTTCTCTCCCCCTCCCCCAACCCCAAACGCAGATGTTTTTTTTGCTGAATATTAACCTTTTATTATATTTGTTCACGTGTTCTTTGTTTTCGTTGGAGAAATTTTTTAATTAATCGCTCACCGAATTGTAAATTTGCATGGAAGCCTAATTTATATTAAATACGTAATAAACTTTATCTCGTTCAACATTCAAAAAGTTTATCTGTAAATAGATACATAATACACTTTTTACATATCATATTTAATCTCAAAAATACAATAGAATACGATAAATAAAATATATATATAAAACGGGGAAATACAATGAAAAAAATTAAAAATTAGGGTTACCTAAATTTAATAAAGTTAAACACTTGCTTAAGTAACAAAGTTTGGAATAAGTAGTATAATATTATATACATAACATAATGCAATAAATACAACAAAGTTGATGGATAAATTAGCTATAAATAAATATATTCCTCAATCCAACTACTTGATTAGTCTAATAGCAGATACAGATAACAGGAGAATTGCCTTATATCTAATTGTTCGTATTCAAATGTCTCCACGTTTCCTCCCACTTATTTTACCGACATAAACACAAAAACAATAAGGACAGCACATATAATACTTTATGTACTCATATTTCTCACGCACACTAAAGTAGAGCCACTGAGTGATGGCACTTATGACAGCTGCATTTAGTGATGAGGTACATTTAAAATTTCGGTTAAAAATAAAAATCAAGTGTGAGTTTACTCAACATTAGACACGTCATTCAACACTCAACATAATGATACAAAAGGAAAATGTACCAAAACCAGTAGCGTAGCTATCGGAGGGCTATGCGGTGTAGTGCCCGGGGGCCCCCAAGAGATGTTTAAATATCTAAATCGAAAAAATTATTTTACTATCATTTATTTTCGTTTAGTTTAACTTCGTCATTGTTTTGTTTTAATTAAATATTATTGCGTAACTTGGCGAACTCAAACACGACCTATAAAACAAGAGAAACTTTAAAAAAAAATCTTTGTTTCTATACGAATTCTATTGCACAATAAAGCAACATTCAAATCGAAAAAAAAATAACCGAAACAAGTAGTACATCACTATCAACAATGAAGTATTACATTTTTTAATTCACACTTGCATAGTATTTACTATGACACTTGCTTATAAATAATTACGATACTTTGTAGGCATTTAAACGTCATAGGCGCCATCACTCGATGGCTCTACTGTACCTTAATATGTGCATAATATATGTTAGTTAGTGAAATTTTATAAAAATTAAGGAATAAAACAAAAACTCAAATTGAAATAAAGTCGTATCATTCAAGAAGATTCCTGCTAGATCCCGCAAGGATGTGCTTTTTTGAGGATTTCTTGAAGTAGATGCAATTTAATATAGCCAAATTATATGTTTTTACAATAAACTTTTTATTACCTACAATTTGATATCCATATTGTATTTTTATAATTTATTTTATTTTATTTGTTATACTTTTATTTATATTTCACATTTGTGTTCAACTTTTTTTAAATCGCCGTAGTTTTCTTGTAATCGGCCAGTTACGATCTCTAATTGACATTTTTTCATATTTTTCTGTCCACCAGTTTCCACCAGGGGAGGGACATATAATTTTTGTGGTTTTTCAAAGATTTGTCGAAACCAGTGCAAGTGAATGTAGTAAAGATGTAATTTATTACAACCAACTTTTTAATATCTACAATTTAATACCCATATTGTATTTTTAGGATAATGTTTTTTTTTTGGAAATCTTATGAACAAACTCAAATCATTTTTTTGTTGTTGCTATTTTTGTGCCAAAATTCGAATCTTTGTATTTAACTGTGCTAAAGTTATGAGCCTTTGTGTGACATACGGACGGACGGACACGGGAGTAATACTTTATATTCTCTGACGGGAGTCTCACCAAAAAGGTTCCTTTTGTACCTTTTAGGTATTACGGAACCCTAAAAAGAAATATTTTGTAAAGTAAGGATCAAAATAAGATTAATATTTTTATAATGGTTTTATATATATTCTTTTTTTACAAAATTTAACTTAGATTTAATCCTTATTAAACGATCGATGGTATGTACGATGTACGAGTAATATGCTTGCCGATTTGCGGAACATTTTTCGGTTTACCAGCCAATCGTAGAAAATTTTATTTACGTCAAAAGCTTCAACTCCAGTGGGGATCAAGGGAGGCAGGATACTCAAGCCCCCCAAATATTTAGATTATGAATATGACTATATTTCCCAATTTATGGTTTACTAACCTACAAGTGTTTTTTCAATGCATGTGCTCGTAAAGGCCCACTTTTTATGCATCAAAACCGAACAGAAAGTCGATTATTTTGCCCTAGGGCTTTATTATTATTATTATTTTTTAATTTATTTACAATGGTTGGCTAACCTGCAGCCTTTCCTATGTACCATAGACGTTATACTTTTTTTCCACCGTTTAACGGCTCTGGATACAGTCCTTTTAAGCCAATTATAATTTTAAGTTCACAAGATTATATTTGTTTTCATTTCCTCACACTATGCATTGAAAAATGTAGTATGATACACGGGCGTAAGAGCAATAAATTACTCGGTTACATTTAAAACACTCGCTACGCTCGAGTTTTAATTCGTCCTCGTAATTTATTCCTTTGCGCCCTTGTAGCATAAACTACTATTATGGTATAATTCTGGTATTTACTATGATTTCCTGAAAAAGTTTGACGAACTTGATCCATTTGTCGTCTCAAAACAAACATTTAAAAAGCAGGTACAATCTGTACCGGTTTAAATAAGTTTTCATCCTTCTTGCTCCTCACGTATACATACACAGCATTAACTCTCTCACTCTTTGATACAAACTCACAACAATGAAAAATTACTACACCTACACTACATCTCTCTTACAAATGCGTTTATACACCCTCACACTCACCCTGACACACATGTTAACTCTCAACTGAATTTTTAACTTAAATCTAACTATGTTTAATATTTGTCCGTTTGTATACTAATTATTATGTTTTTTTTTATTATTCATCACATTTTCTGTATACATCTTCGATTTCTTGTTTACATGCTTTTTACAATTTAAGTTAGTATAAGAATGAATCCGTTATTGGCCTCTGTTCCGGTAATCTTTTCTGTTATTATATTTTTTTTGTTATGTGCTGTGGATTTCTGTGGGAATAATTTTAATTTAATTTTTAAATACATAACAATAAAAATTATAAAATTAAAACTAAATAATATTTAAAATTAAGCTAAATAAAAAATTAAAATTACCTATCAATATAATAAATGGGAATAATAAAATAAAATAAAACCGACACACAACTTCTCCTCGCCCCACTAAAATATGTTTCTGGATCTGCCACTGTTCAACTTTGTTTTGCAGTGGGAAGGTTTAATGTTGCTTTGAATACGAAAACATACCCCTTAAATAATACACATCCCGGCAGATGTAAAATCGGCGTACCTTTATACTATTTTCACTTATGTGATGTTCAAGTATGTAATATAACTTGAAATATATACAATAAATAAAAGAAAATTATAACTTGAAATATATTTCGGCCCTTAGTGGGCCGTCATCAGTCATGAATACTTGACTGATATATAAAAACACTTATTAAAACAATAGTTTCCAGATATATTTCGACAAATAGTCGGCTTCAGTGGAATTTGATACAATATATAATTTTAAAATGTCATAAAATGAAGTGAATGATTGACAGACAAATGAGAGACGTAAGAAAAAAAAGAAAAATTATAATCATGAAAAATAAAAAGTATATATATATAAATAAATAAATATAAAAATTAATAATCAATCAATAACAAAGATAAATAATCATCCCTCCATCTCCACACTCCAATTCAAAAACCTACCAAAACAAATATATATTGTATATATTTCAAGTTATATTGTGTAATTATAAATAAAAAGCTAATTAAGGCATACTATATATATTTGTAGTTAAGCCTATTAACTAAGTACTTATGTTTTTTTACCCCATTCTGTCCTCCAAGGAAACGGGGCTGTTATTCCTTTCTACAGGCGTAAAATCCTATCTAGGATAACAGCGTACATTTGTTATTAGTACTTTATGTGTATCTTAGATTTTAAGCTTAAATTCTTGTAACTTGTACTGTACTCCCTTCTTGCGAAATAAATTAATATTCTATTCTATTCTATTCTATTTATTCAAGTATGTAATAGATATTTTACTATATCTCACTAGTAGATTAGACAAGTGATTCCGAATGAGTTCTCTACACCCTGCCCTCGCAACGTAAGTACAGTATCGTGTTACCGGGTTGATTGGAAAGGTTCTTACGTAATCAATAGGTCGAAATATATCTAAAGATCTATAATAGGTTTGGTTGAAACCAGGACATCCTTCATATAGAATAGCAGTTTAACATAGCACAAAGTGTTTCTTTATACTTAAAAAATTGCCTCTTTAACTATTTTATTTTATTTCATTTATTTATAATAAGGTTATCAAACAGTCTTTAAGGGGCTCTACAATGCTAAACATCAGTTTTGCATTGGATTCAGTATCGTCAATATAGACGGAAGAAATTTGAAAAAAATATGGCGTGTGTTTTATCTCTTATTACACTTTATAAATAAACGTACATTCAATCTTCTTTTTATTATAAAACTTTTAAAAAAGCATACATTTCAGGAAAAAATTGATTCAGTTTTAAAATATCAAAACGGATTGAAACGAAACTAACACACGTAGATACTTACCAGAAAAAAACATATTTATTACATAAAGAAGTTATAGTTCATGTCCTAATGTAGCTGCTATTCCAAAATAACTGAAGTTTTGCATGCGCGGCATCTGATTAGAGCAGGATAGACACATAAATAACAAAAGCGTTAGAGCAGGACTGAATTTTAGCATTGTGCAGCCCCTTAACAAACATTAAAAAGAAAAATACAAAACCATAATACTTAAACTTATAAAGCTATAAGAGTTTACACTTTCTAAAAATAAGTCGATATTGGGAGAACGGGAAAAAAATCGATTGTTGTCGTAATTAGTAGACACGGTTTGTAGTGGTGTCGAAACGACAAGCTTCGATCAACAATTGTCGTGTTGATCGAAGACGACAAGAGTTCCAACAAGTTAGAGCAGTCAACTTTGTTGTTCACAAGTTTGTGAAGGAAACGTCTATACGACGACTTGCTAATTTAGGTATATTGTGATGGATAGCAGCAGACCTGTAATCACTAAATAAATTACTTGTCCTATATTCTAGTGCTTTTAAGAATTAATTAGGTATGTATTAAGGTGAAACGTCTCTAAAATCACACCGAAACATTCGGGTACCGGGCAGTGTTGTTATTCATACGGCAATTGCCATAATATACGGCATTCTATGACATTTTTTAGATTATACGGCAGGTTTTTCACGTACCGTATTATGAAATACGGCATTTGAATTTGAATTTTGAATAATTGTTCTAATATGCCGTATACGGCAACTTTGTGTTTTTTTTTTATTTATACGGCAATTTGAAACTTTAGATACGAAATTTTGTAAGGACAACACTGGTACCAGGAGCCGTATTTTTGAATCGTTCGTTTTCAATTCACGTGCGAAAGTATATACCCATCTCACGTAGCACATCAGTACTTGTCAATTGCAAGATGAGACAGGTATATATTTTCACACGTGAATTGAAAGTGTCATTATTTAGCTTATATATTCAGCTCACCGATACAATCTTAAGCGCCAACACTGTTCGCATTGTACTTTGCAGTGGTGGTCCGCGACAAACATCTTCGGAAGGAGTGCACATCCGTTTTCGAACAGATCCTTTTTAATCTTGGCAGATTCCGAGCCCGGACCAAAGTGTCGTACGCTCTAGTTACGGAAATCATGTATGCGGATGATTTGTGCTTCGTTTCTGAGTCTTCGGACGGCCTGCAGAAGCTAATGTCGATCTTTTCCAAGTCTTGTCTTAAATTTGGCCTGAAGGTCAATGTAAAGAAGACACAAGTGATGTCCTTGGACTCGCTTGGCCATGAACAACTGGTTGTAAGACTTGGTGAGGACGTGCTTAAGCAGGTCACCAAATTTCGCTATCTGGGGAGCACTGTGTCAACCAGGTGCGACCTCGACTCTGAGATCAACAGCAGGATCGGTGCCGCAGCCGCGGCATTTGGCAAACTGAGTCGTAAGGTCTTCTGCTCCCACGAACTGAAGCTGGGCACGAAAGTCTCCGTGTACATGGCGATAGTATTGCCAAACCTCCTATACGCTGCAGAGACATGGTGCTTATACCGCCACCAAATCCGCACCCTCGACCGATTCCACCTTAAATGCCTCCGAAATATACTTAAGATCAGATGGTCTGATCGGGTGCGAAATACCGAAGTGCTGCAACGCGCCAATGTGGGTGGCATAGAGGCGTACATCATGCGGCGACAGCTTCGGTGGTGCGGACACGTGTCGCGGATGGCGGAGGAGCGAGTGGCGAAGCGCATCTTCTTTTCAGAACTCCAGTCCGGAAAGCGAAAAAGTGGAGGCCAGTACCTAAGGTACAAGGATGTTCTGAAAAGACAATTAAAAAGATGCAACATTGAGCCATCGCAGTGGGAGGATAAGGCAGCTCAACGCGCAGAGTGGCGGAACCTTGTTCAAAGGAAAGTTTATGACTTTGAACAAGAACGAAGGTCCGATTTAGACCGAAAAAGGGACGACCTTAATTCTCGGCCACCTGCGAACATCGCTTACAACTTCATGAATGGTGTGCTGACGTGCGCCCTATGTGGGCGTACATTTAATGCAAAAATTGGTTACGCGAGTCACTTGAGAGCACATCAGAGAGCTGGACAGCTTAGCTCTCAAACTTGACAGGAGTTAAAGAAGCTGTCGCTTTGGCCGAGAACGGCTGTGAGGCTATACTATATATATTACAATCTTAAATTTGCGTCGGGGTTGGGCGGGGAGGTAAAGAGGGGCCCTGCGCAGAATGACTGAAACCGGCACTCTGGCTGCTTTCTCTTCAGTGTAACTCACGACTTACACGTGACAGCGTGCTGTTTTTTTTCATGTATTTATAGAATGTAATTAGATCAATCGATTCAAATAAAAATAAGCGTAATTTGGACAATATTTTGGGCACCGTTCCTAACGACGGCAGCGATCTGGCTATCATTTTCTATTTAATAATTTTAGGTTTATTTTGTTAGATTTTTTATTTTAGGTCATTTTTAGTTCAGTTTTTGAATATTATTTAAGTTTTTAGTTAAGATAATTTAATTTATTGTATAGTTTTAAATTTAAATAGAATGGTTTTTACAATATTTATAGGTTAAAATAGGCTTCAGCCCGTGCTAGAGCCAGCCGGAAATATAAATGGGCCACGCATAGGTATCGAAATGTCTGGCGCCGAGCGAGCGAGGCGGTTTCGGGAGCGTCTCAAGCTGTTAAGGCACGCACTGTCATATAAGTTTCACGTTAAAACCAACAACCGTGTGCCCCACACAGCCCCACCCGATTTTTCTTAATGCGATCAATGTAAAATTTGCAATTTAAGTACGCAACCAACTTTTTACTTTAACTTTACATTTCACTACCTTCTTATTAAGTTTTAGAAATAATTCGAATATATAAAATTTTGCGAAAATGTCTTAACGTATACCTATAGATTATTATGTATATATATTTTCGTCCTTCTTACCTTGCTTGCAACTAGCAGCATTTGCTGAGTTTGGCCCTTTTTGCCACTTTATTGTTTTTTTTTTCTGTGCGTGTGTTTCTTTTTTATGGCAAATAAATACTTTTTCACTTTCACTTTCACTTTACCTGAAGGATGAAAACTTGCGCAAAATCATAAATTGACGAAGTGTACCAACCATTTTTCTTTCTGAATTTATATTGTGAAAATGTTCCATCAATAAATATAATTTGTGCGTTACAGATAAACATGTCCTATACATTCTGTGATCGTACCTCAACAACAGCTGTTACTGTTTTGGTTTTATGTAGCCTAAACTTTCAAACAGTAATTTAAAATCGCTGAACGCTCAGAAAAGTTCAGATTCCCAAAAGCCTCGTACTCCATTTAATAATTTCAGTATCCGTTTTTTTTTTTATTATTCTAGCTGAATAAAATTTAACACGTTTAGGGACGCAAAGCCATGAAGCTTATCACCTAGATCCAGATCACCTATATCCACGTCACTTGTATTTTCCATATATCATACTCATTTTGCAAATCCTGACTGTAAAAAAACCGGGAATCACGCGAGCAACGCTGCTTGGCGTTCGCTAGTTCTATATACATATATATTATATATATATATAATGTACTAATACTCGTAACTTAGTGCCGTTAATCGCTTTTTGTTGATGTATTATTTGGTCTCTGGCTCTCAAATTTGTCTCTCGAAAATCGAAGTAAGTAATTTGATTCCAATACGGACATTTCCAGTAAAACAATAAAAGTCATTGAAACTTTTGGAATAAACCAAAGTTTGATTTAATTAAATTTTATTGAATTACCTGTTTTTAATTAAGGCTTTGAAAACTCAATAAACCTCAATTAAAATAAGGGTGATTTCATGTAGTACACACATATAACAGTTTATTTATTATTTGTAAACGTAAAATTCAATAAGGTTTTGTTATTAAAGAGATGCAGTAAGTGATATAATTACATTTCGAGGGATATAGTAGTCACGTACCGTAACATAGTTAATACGAAAGAGGTTCATAACTACCAAAACTACCATAACTACCAAAACTACCAAACCCCTATGCAGAAAAACTACCTAAGCACTTTAAAGGAGGAGCCAAGAAGGTGGTGAAAAAGACCTCTCAAT
This sequence comes from Ypsolopha sequella, assembly GCA_934047225.1. Lineage (NCBI taxonomy): Eukaryota > Metazoa > Arthropoda > Insecta > Lepidoptera > Ypsolophidae > Ypsolopha > Ypsolopha sequella. The sequence goes on from OW203992.1 coordinate 14,764,842, forward strand.
TAAGTAGGGATATAACTATAACACAGTATTACAATACTAATTAGTATTCATCACAAACTAAAAAAGATCAACTAGAAACAGATTTTAAATGAAAAAATACTTTGTATTTAATATACGTAATAATCGTCGGTGAAAACGCCGGTGTACCGAGTGTGGACTTTGCCGTGCATTTCACAGTTCACACTCGGAACGCCTCTGACACCCCCTCGGGGATTCATGTCGTGACGATGTATATGTATGTTATATATTATTTTTGTGTTTCTTTAAATTATTGTAAAATTTGTGTATCAGGATCGTAACAAATTGAAATAGGTATGCAGTCTTTGCCACCCCACCGCCGGGAGAGAGGTCGTCAGTGTATGCGGATTAAAGCTTGATACACTTTTTATGCAATTTATAATCATAATACGTACTTAATGTATTATCATATCATCAAATTATCCCAAAAAGGAACCTTAGACTACATATCTGCATATTAGGTCTTTGCATATGAAATTGCCGAAATTTTGTTACAGATTCATGAGTTCATAATTCCTGTAACTCAATAGCTATTTCCAATATTTGTTTTATATTTCAAAATTGATTTCAATGTTTTATATCTACGTAATAAATTTTGTTTTTATTGTCTGTTTGATAACCAAAATTAGATCTTCAAAAGCAGTTCGTCCTAAACGCCATCCATTTCCATGATATGTCATTCCTAAAAAAATACAAAAATGTTAGTACTGAAAATTGAGTTTCCTTGAAATTTTCTATAGAAAACAGCAATTTCATATGTGAAGACCTATTATTAGATAATAAAATTACAATAACATCTTTCAGCCAAGATAATACGAAGCATGAGAGGCGAGGAGGGATTCGGTATCTATATTTTTCCACGAAACATACCCGCGCAAATCTTTAGTGTAGGAAATATTTGACTTATAACAAAAATGCGTGAACCCTAACGCAACGAGATATGGGCGTTTTTTATGGGAGCGTAGTCCGTGAAACAGTTGTCCACGCGCAGCGTTCTAAAATAGACTTTCCACCCGCGAGATAAAGTCTTCAAGTTCCGTTGAATATCTTTCTCTGATGTTTTGCGCGTGTACTTTTCTTTGGAGAGTTGTTCAGTATGATCATTTGGTTTCATTGAAAGGTCACAATCTTTCTATACCCTGTATATTTTCATATTGTTCTTTGGTCTAGCCCTTATTATTTGTTCTGTGGTCTAGACGCGAGCATGATTTATTTATTTTAGATACATTTGCAGAAGATACAAAAAACATTGATGGTGGACGAGATTAAAGGTACAGTTCTGTTGGTACAGGTACGTTCCTCATAAATATATAAATGATCCTTTGAAATTGATATAAAATGCAGATGAGAGCAAAAAGGTTAAGAAAATAGGTTTAAGTTTGTCATTCAAGTCAATGTTGACTCTATTTTATTTATGATAACATCGTTCCATATTCGATTGACCAAGTGGGTCGAAATATATAGATATCGAAAGTTTTCTTTTTTCTTTTACTTGAACAAGAAATAAAAGATATATACATTAAATCAGTGAAAATGTTTTATAAACTGAAAATATTTATTATCATATAAAATGATAGTAGATACTACTTTATTATAGTCTAATTGGTGTACTACTTAAACTCTAAGTTTAAAATAAAACAACAAATGATAAAATTTGGGTTCCTTACTCACAGTGTGCCGAATTGTGTCAGGCGCTACCATACCACGCTTGTTTTTTGTCGTCTTGATGTTGCTATTGCTTTTATATTGTTGTTATTTACCATATCGTTTTTAGGGTTCCGTACCCGTATTGTATGGTGGTACTCAGTGGCGACTGGTCCAAAAGTGGGCTCGTGCACTGCACCACCAAATATCACCAAGATAACTATACTTACATTATTTTTAATAAATCTAGCCTTACCAGCTTGTAGCTACACGAAGATCTTACTATAAATAATGAACAACGAAGTCCCTTATTCTATCATAGCCTCAATCTTATAAATAAACAAAGTCTTATGAGTTATTGTTAAAGAAGTTTGAACTTTAATTCCACCTAGTAAAACACATTTTACCTCGTGCTAAACATCTCCCCTGCGTTTTCGATTCTGCATTTGTATGAAATACAAATAAATCGCCTGGTGCGTGAAATGAAACGTACTCCGTACAAAATGTTTGACGAATTTTGGTCGACCTGGAGCGGGGCGCGCGCCTAGTGACACCGAAGCGAACGGTTGCTGAAAGAGGCGTGAAGATATTATCCCGAATTATTTGACCTTCACCTATTATTTCATGTAAGTACAGAGGCACGACAGTTAAAATAATATTTATCCTTTTTTATTTAAATAAAACTCGAACTCCCAACTCGAAGTTTTCCCAGATTTATCGTAAGCTGGCCTTTCGCCCGCGTTCATTAAATCTCTGCAATGTATTAATTAACAAATTAGCAAATTATTAACAACCGTTATGACCTATATGTTGACCAGGGTCACTACAATGATAATAAAAAAAACGCATCAAAATGCGTCGAGTGGTTCTCAAGTTAAAACGGAACATACATACAGACAAACATTCTAGAAATGGTAGTTTGGCTTCACTAAAAGTCCAATTTAGGAAAAAAATTGTGAACAGAGTATGACATTTTTCTACTTTATTATTAGTACTCATAGATGGCAGCCCTAGCGTTACGGTCGAGCGTAGGTAATTAAAATCAAGGTCACCCGGAGTAGGCCTTCTGTTAGTGGTTATTTTGTGACACAGGTGTGACAAATCAGGCAATGACCGTTCACAGCCGCGCATTGTTATATTAAGATTGTTGTTGATTATCTTAATTAATTATAGAATGTTACTGCACGGTAGGTGGTAGAGCTGATGCCGGGCTCGACTGTGGAGGTACCACCATTGTACTTGGAGACCCCCTCGAAGTAATTCGGGGGAGAGCAAGAGGACAGCTCACAGGCAAAAAACCAGGAGGCCCTATGCCTGGGACCGACGGGTGGTGGTATATTCATCCCTAATAGCCGGGCCTTATATGGAACAGACTGGTGACGGACAGCGGCGTCACTGGTGTGAGGGTTCCGGCACCGCACTCACCAACTCACCTACCCAGCGTGTGTGAGTACGGGCAATTCTTCCAGGATGACCGCCGGGAATGGCAAAGTCCTGGAAAGGCTTATGTCCAGCAAAGGACGAACTAGGCTGATGGATGGATGGATGGATGGTAGGTAAATAGTTTTTTTTATGAAACAAATGTTTTGTTCATAAATCATAAATAATTAAAGCTATTTGTCCAGGAGGAATGTTAAACATGAAGTGCGCTGTGCAGCAGTGGCGTGCATTGAACTTTTTTCCGTAAATGCAACCAGAAGGTCAAGTTTGACAATAAAAAAAATATGAAAAAATTTAAATAACACTTTGAAAAAAAAAAGTTTGTATAAAAATATTCACTCTAGGGTAGGCAGCCTACCCTGGCGTCATACAAAAATTTTTTTTGAAGTGTTATTTAATTTTTTTCATATTTTTTTTATTGTCAAACCGACCTTATTGTGACTGGTATATTATTATACCACTTTGTACTAAGTGCTCGACAAAGAGCTAATCCTAGGTCTTTGGTTCAGTATAAAGGAGCTAAGATATTAGGTCTTTACATATGAAATTGCTGTTTTCTATAGAGAATTTGAAGGAAACTCTATTTCCAGTACTAACATTTTTGCATTTTTTTAGGAATGACAAATCCAAATTATGTCATTTCTTTTGTGTATGAATTAGACAACATTAAGCTAACAGCAATATCAATTTAATTTTTGTTAAGTGTCAACTACCTAAATTTCTTACGAATCTTATCATGGAATTGGATGGCATTTAGGACGAACTCTTTTTGAAGATTTAATTTTTATAATCAAACCGACAATAAAAACTAAATTTAATACGTAGATATAAAACCATTAAATCAACCTTCAAACAAAAAACAAATAATTGAAATAGCTATTGAATTACAGGAATTATGAACTTACGAATATGTAAGAAAATTTTCGCAATTTCATAGGTAAAGACCTATTATTAAAATTAATAGTGCCAATTTCGCAAAACACGTTTAGTGCTAAGTACCAAATTGAATTTGCTGCTCAACAAATTACAGACAAATTCTGTTCTAATTTTGCAGCAGAATACTCAGTGGGTATAAATGTATATCAAGTATTTTTAAAACAGACATTAAAGCTGATTCTGAAGGCTTAAATTTTAGTTTAAACATGAATATTCAAATTTAAAATTTTCAAGTGATATTTTATTCTGAAACTTACACTTGAGGACTTCTTTGCATTGAAGAAAATTTAGTTTTGAAAGCACTTAAACTAAAATTGAAGCATTCAGAATTTGCTTCACTATCCATTAAGGGGATATCGTCTGCGCAAAGGTCCCCGTTACTCCAGGCGGAAACACCCGCAGTGCGGGAGGGAGGAACCGGTGAAAATTGTCAAAAAGTCAGTTTTAAATTAATACAGAATTAACGAAAATAGCTATGAAAATTTCCATAAAAAGTTATTGAAGTATTGTTAAACCCCATCTAAATAAATATTTTTGAAGTCTGTATGCTATCCCAGTTTGTCAGAATTAAAAAAATGTGTAAATTTATACCTCATTTCAATAATTATTTCTATCCATTGAAATTCCTCCAATCACGTTTCTGATAGTCTAAAATCTAGAAAGAGTTCCTGAAATTGTGTTACTAATTTTTTTAACTTGGGGTATTCATTTGAACAGCAGATAAATATCTTCAAAAAGTGTAGATTTTGACGATATACACCCTTAATTCACCATCTGTCAATCATTCATCATCATTCCCCTTATCTATTGGTATTCATTGAAACTTGGGAGACGAAAATTAATATCTATAGGTATTCATTGAAACTTGGAAGACGAAAATTAATTTTTGGAGATATTGAACATCTGTTATTCCAGTCAACTAAATATAATTAGATCATATAAATATAAATACTAAATTAGATGGTTTTAAGCGCTATATTTCGACCCCTCAGTGGATCATCATTAAGGGGTCGAAATATAGCGCTTAAAACCATTTAATTTAGTATATATATTTATGTGGAATATAACATACAAAAAGTAAGAAGGCCCTTAAACGGTTTTTTATAAAAAATATAATTAGATCAATGATTCATAAGTATACCTAAGTATTATCGTGCATAATAAGAATATCTTTTTTATATCAGATATCTCTATCACCCTTGGTTTGCTGGAAGAAATCTAATTATTGTAATTTATAATTGAGTTTTCTGGGTGAATTAAGAATATTTAATATTTACTCCGAAAAACAATAATTTCGAAAGATTTAAAAATCAGAGTCCTCCCTATGTTGATAATCAGATCCGATGTAAGTAAATTACCTTGTCGGATAATCTGGCTTGTCTTACCAATACACTAATGAACGAGTATTTGTTAGTTATTTATTATATTACCTGTGGTAAAACACAGAGCCGGATTTAGGGAAGGGCAACCGGCGCTACAACTAGGGCTGCCAACTTTCGAGAAGTGTAGGCCCAGAGACTTTGGAAAAGTCGCTAGTTTATTAATAAAAGATGAATTTGAAAATATATAATCTATTACAATACAAAAAAAATACGTTGATCGGACCTGTTTGATTTATACATCATATTTTTTGTTAGTTTGTGATTTTTTCAGCAATTTCCAATTTTTTCTTGCTCTGGTTTGTACAAGAACATTAAAGAGTTCTTGGAAATTATAAAATTTATATTTACTATTAACTCCGGCTTCACTATATCGACTGATACTAATGTGACGGGTTGTTAGTAGCGGCCGGCTCTTAATATCACCGCCTAGACCGACCCCGAGATAAACGCCGTTAGCCCGTTGCCCGGACAAGCACCACTCAAACCTGCAGACTCCGGGTCAAATCCGGAGGGTTGGCAGCCCTAGCGACAACCCCGAGGCCTATACAAGAGAGTGACCTCCACAATAGATGTTTGTACATTTTTTTAAAACTCTGACTAACAAATTCAATTATATAAAGAAAAACGAAAAAAAAACATCTACACTCTGACAAAAAAACAACATTTTCCTATTATATTTAAAAAAAGTTTTACATTTCATTACTTGTACATTGTAACATTTTTTATCCCTAAATAAACAAAGTTTCCGATAAAGCAAAATATAGAAAAGGGTGAAAATTAAGACGACGCATTAAAAATGTTGGTGGCACGGATCTTAATATTTCTCAGCCATTACAAAACTTTTGGAACTGATATTTACGTTTTTCATTTATCATGTATTTGACATCATTTTTTTTATTGCTTTTTTTGATTGGTTTTCTTTTACAGCAGAGAAAAAAATATCAAAAACTGCTCTTTAAAACCAGAGATTTTCATTTTACAGGGACACAAGACAGATTTAAGCCTCAAAACTCTGTGTACAGATTAGTCTAAGTTAACACTTCGAACTGGTAATTGGATTTTGTGACATTAGCAATAGTCTTTAATTTAAACGAGAAATACTGTTTTGGTGCATACGACCTTGCGGCATAAGCTAGTTAGCGAGCGTATATTTGTATGGAGTCAATCCACCTAAGGCGCCGATTTAGGATTAAAAGTTTACTAATTCCTCGCCATTTTACCGTTTCTGTTTCCATCCTTCTTAACTAAATCTTGTCAATAAAACACATTACTTGGTAACTGCTCCACTTTATATTTAAATAACATCTTCAGGCTATTGTATTAGGCGAAAATGTATAATTCGTCTATTTGTTTACATTTGTGATGTGATAGATGACAAACATGTAATCACATCACAAATGTAAACAAATAGACGAATTATACATTTTCGCCTAATACAATAGCCTGAAGATGTTAGTATAACGAAACCGGTCGCTAGTGTAATTTAAATATAAAGTGGAGCAGTTACCAAGTAATGTGTTTTATTGACAAGATGTTTCAAATGTTCCATCAAGAACCAACAACGACAAGTATCAATTTCTTAACTAAAGACCATTGTAATACGTGGTACATCATATATCTAATCTCATCAAAAACTATCTTACTGAAAACAAGCTAGGGCAGTATTTTAGGCCCCACCTTGTTTCTTATTTACATCAACGACCTCTGCAAGTTAATTCTTGAGAATTGTATTTTTTTTGGTAATTATTAATCTAGATAACATTTTCGATGTTTGACCCGTATTATTATTTGATTTTATCTAAAACAATAAAAGCATATCTGGCCACACTTTTGGTAAAAAACCGTTAAAGCTCGATGGATAAAATATACTGTCGAGTACTGTATACTGTTCAGAATCTATCTACGAGTATCAAAAACTTACCTATCATGTTGAAGATTTACCGCAACATCTTAATTATGACGAGACTTGGCCCTAAAATAACGATATGTGAATAATTATGTAATTATAAAAACGTGAAAAAATTCGTTTAACCGATTTGAAAAATAGTTAGAGGCCTCCACTTCCTTATTAGCCCAGGGCACACGGCCGCCGGACCTCTGGATTCGGCCTTGATAACAAGATGGCAGGTGTTAATAAACACCACGCTTTGTAACCATATTGCTAACAGGCTGATTTTCATAATAATTTGCAAAAGAACAATATGGTGTCTCATATGTAGATAGTTCTTTTGTATGTATGTATGTCACGAGAATGTGTCACTATTTAGCTGTAGTGAGGCCTCAGCTGCATCGCTTACAGATCCATAATATTACTCCAATATACTGCACATTTGCAGCGTTGTTCATAATGTGCTTTCATTTGAACATGTTGTACAGAAGCATTCAATCTGTTTCAAATAGAATTCCATTACGTTATACAAAGATATTATGTAATGTAGCCCATTTTGTAAGTTAGGTACACAATGGATATAAGCCAAAGTAATGTATGAAACGTATATTTGAAAGGATTAGTATAAATAATGTATTATATGTTGCTCTTGTTTGTTAGTTTCAATTTAATACAATTATTGTTCCTATTTTGTTATAATATATTAGGAAAACATAATAAAACATCTAATATACAGAGTGACTATTTCATCATCGTCCAAATTCATACTGGAGGCTTGGTAAGTGATCAACATCATGAATTGATGACAATTTTTGTGAAATTTCGGCTTCTCATAATAATTCACTCCCAGTCTTAAGTGAATCACAATGGGAAGTCAAAATTTAATTTTATAAATTTTACAAAAATCGTTATTGGTTCATGATGCTGATCACTTACCAAGGCTCAAGTATGAATTTGGACGATGTTCACAAACACACCTTGTATATAGGTGTTACAGGTATGTAATTATTTATGTATGTAAGTTGCGGAAGCTGGAAACTGGTGGTATTACTCGTCCATACAAACAAAGTATCGTGAAAAAGAACAGATTTTTCATACATTTTGTTCGAGTACTATGTAACTTTTCTATGGATCAGTTGATTTTTCGCGGTTTGGGGTTTGTTTTAAAAGTTGTTCATATGGACGACTACTTCATCTTAACACCCAATATACTTCGCAGGATATTCAGAAAGAATCATGGATCATTCCGGAAATCTTAGGATGATTGCAAAGGTCCGGATAACTTAAAACAAAGAAAGAATTTTTCAATCATCCTAATTATATTCAGTATCATTGTGAAGATCCAAAAGTAATATTGGGATAATCGTACGTACGAACGTTTCATGAATCGCGAGCTCTGATTGGCTGGTTAGTATCTCGTGCCGCATGATTAAGTTGCTTTTCAACAAATAGTCAAAACATCGAGTGGCAGGATCGCATATTGGAACATATTGCCAACCCAGTGTACCTTGGTGTTATTTTAGGCAGGACGCTGTCTTTTAAAAGTCATTGCCAAAAGAGGAAGCAGAACTTGCTTGTTACGGGTTCTACGTGGGGTACCCATCCATATACTCTCAGAACAACTACCCTGGCTCTTTGCTACTCCGCAGCGGAGCATGCAGCCCCCGTTTGAAGACACCTCTGCCTTTTAGAGGTAGATGTGGCGCTACATGAAACTTGCCGTTTAATAACGGGCCTACTCACACGGACATGTTGCAACATTAGCCAGATATTACACCACCGTCCGACGTGAGGCTGTGGCTATTGTTGAGAAATGCAAGCAAGAAGTAGACCCTCGGCACCCACTCTTTCTGCTCTGTTAAACCGTGTGTTAAATTCAGACGAAGTTTCTTGGCTAAGACCAGTGCTCTATTTTCGACACCTAATGAGACCAAGCTGGCTCTTTGGGAACAAGAGCCTGAGCGATATCTGAGCCCTGACTAGGGAAAACCCGAAGAACACCTCCCACCGGGTCACGATCAATATCGGCCAGTGTGGAAGTCCTTGAATGGGATTAGATCTCGTGTCGGCCGGTCCAAGGATTTGCGCTGAAAATGCTAGCACGAACTGTCTATGCCAGCATTTCCCAAAGTGTGGGTTGCGATTCAGTGGTGGGTCGCAAGCTGGTTTGTAGTGAGTCGTGAAGAAATTTATGTTCAGGCCAACAAACTTAAAATGTGAATATTATTTAAATGATTTAATAAATTATGCTAATTTAAAGATGAATATCTTTCACCTCTTTTTTAACCAACTTCAAAAAAGGAGGAGGTTCTCAATTCGACAGTATTTTTTTTTTGGCGTTGTTTTTTCATAACTTCGTCATTTCTGAAACGATTTAAATAATTCTTTTTATTTTGGGTTTGGTCATGATCTGATGAAGGTCTTCAGAGATAGGCAGTGGAACTCCTCAGAAAATCACAGCATACCTCTCAAAATTGAGGTAATCGCTTTGTACCTGGGTGCTGATTACAAGGTATTACTTGAAAATCGACATTCTTCCACCTGACTTTCGATCCTGGCTTCATCACCATATTCACCATAGAACTCCTCAATGGATCAGAGCATATAACTCGAGATTGCGGCAATCACTGCGTTAGGGTGCTGATTCAAGGGTATTACTTGAAAATTATCAGAACACCCACCTGACCTTCGATCCTGGCTTCATCACCATAGAACTCCTCAACCGATGACAGCACATAACTTTGGATTGCGGCAATCAGTTTGTGTTAGGGTGCTCATTGCAGGGCATTGATTGAAAATTGCCAGTGTACCCACCTGACCTTCGATCTTGGCTTCATCACCGTAGAACTTTTCAACGGAGGACAGCAAATAACTCGAGATTGCGGTAATCATGTTGTGTTAGGGTGCTGATAGCAGGACGCTACTCAAACATAACTACTTATACTCACTTGAACTTCGTTTCATATTAACACCATGTTTGCAAGAACTACCCATAGTTCATAATTTAACCCAGCAACACTAAAAAAGGTGAAATAAAATAAACTTTTAACAAAAAAATAGTAACTGACTTCAATAGTAACAATATGATATCTAGAAGTCGGCGTATTTCCTACGATATAGCAACATAAAATCCAATATAAGAGCGCCGACTTCTAGATAACATAATGTTTCAGGAAGAAAGAAGTCGGCAAAAGTGTTGCTTCGGTACCATCAGTCTTTATAGAATTATTATTAACTTTTTAGTGAACGACTGCTGTTACTATTGAAGTCGGTTACTATTTTTTTGTTAAAAGTTTATTTTTATGTCACAAAGTCTTAGTGGGCCCTTAATCTCTGTGTTTTTTAAGTGGATCGCGGTTAATTTAAGTTTAGGAACCACTGGTCTATGTGGTGTTCCACAAACAACAGACCATCCGTCGTGCTCGCTGCGTCCAGCTACCCATAGCTACTATTCTAAGAGCTCGTGACCTATTTGGGTAACGGTCGTCCTGTAAGGCTAAAAATTCTTTTAGTGATGAGTCATAGCATGCAAACTACAGTAACGACGACCTGGCAGGTATCAGTCCGGTGCGTCATCATCCCTTATATTTTTGAAAGTGTACATAAAATTGGAAAAAAAAACTTGTCGCTGTAAGCTTGAAATTTTAATACTATTTAGTTCATGCATTATAAAGTATAGAAAAAAATTGACAGGCGATTACAGTGAGTGCACATACCTGACAGGTGCATCGAAAGGTGTGTAGTATATGGGTTAAAATAAACTTTGTTCTGTAGAGTTGAAATTTATATATATGTTTAAGTAAGCGATTTAGATAAAGTAGGTATAATGACAGGCGATTTTGGCTAGCATAAGTCCTTGACAGGTGAGAGAAAAGATGCTGTGGGAGCGCGAGTCAAAGTCGTAATAACGTGAATTTAATGGTGCAAATGACATTACGTGGAGACAAAAATCATGGGTAAAACATGTTTTATTTATTAAAAAGTAAATACAATATTTTTAAAAACAAATTTCATCATCCGATTCATCACTATTAATTTCTTCATCATCATCGGGCAAGTCACTACTATCTTCTTCATAATTTTTCGGTTCTACGTAATTATTTTCATTATCTGTAAAGAAAAAAAGTTTTGATACATTAATAATAATAACTTCAAAATTACTACTATCTTATTGAATAAAAAAGCTGTATGTTGTCTAAAATGTATTCCTCACCTTCGCTTGGTTCATCTTCGGCAGTTTCAGAAGACTGTTGTATGAGTATTTCATATATAGATGAAGGAACTGTATCACCCTCAAACCAATTAAAAATATAGTGGTCATCGATCAAATTCCAACCATTGCCTTCAGGTGTAAGAACTGCAGGCTCTTTCATATGACTATTTCGCCAGATATTTGTAATATATGCAGATCTTAATAATTGTTGTTCCAGCTCACGTTGGCACGGAGGTAAATTTGTCGAATCATAGTTTATAATTTTCTTTCGAAATACTTTAGTGCCACTTATTTTATATGTGGCAAGAAACTTTTCATGACGTGCGTCATTCACATTTTCACTTCGCATACCGTACATTTGACACACGAATTTTTCAAGTATTGGAAAAATTTCTTCTTTTTTTTTCCAATATTTCAGCATTTCCTAATGCTGCAAATGCTTTTTGATATTGAATATTTTTTTTTAATATTTGGTAAGGTTTTTTTTTTCCTCTCCTTAGAAAAGATGGGTTGAAATCACAACCCGTTAATGCAGTAAAGCCCGGTAAACTTTGACATAGAAGAGATCCAAATTTTATATGTAAATCCGAAATATTTATCCATTTTTTTGAATTCATGGTGCCATATTCCATATAGATCTTCAAATTATTATTACGGAGATGGTCCATGTTTCCCAACATTATTATTAATACGTCTGTGTCAGACGATTTTATTACAACGTCGGACACATCGTTATCCATTTGGCATATATGATAAATAATTTTTGTATCAGCTTCTTCATGATGTGGGCACGATAAATCGTCATTTACGTAGTGCATCACAGAACCGTTATCAACCATATAAGTATGGCATTCTTTGTAATTTAAATTAACAATGGTATTCCCGATAAACTCAGCCATTTCATTTGTGCTCCAATGTGTAATTAAAAAATCTACTAAAGCTACTTTGAATTCAATATTTCGTAGCTCTTTAATAAAATCCACCGGTCGAACTTGTTCAGGACCAGTAATTAAGTATTTTATGTTTCGTACTTCAAGCCGTTGGGCTCGTTCATAATCCTTAATAGAAGGTGTAAAGTACTGATCAAAAATAATATCTACTCGTGGAGCACGTGTTGCTGTTAGTATTGACATGATTTTTTTGGAAATATTACCGAATGTTTTTGGGATATTTTTCATTGTATGCAATAAAAAGAATCCATCAAAAATAACAGCATCGTAGCGTTCTGGTATCTCCTCGTCGGTAGTATTTGCTTTTAAAACCTTAACCATTGCTGATTTTGCAGTTTTATGAATACTCCACTCCCATAGCACCTTTTCTCTCACCTGTCAAGGACTTATGCTAGCCAGAATCGCCTGTCATTGTACCTACTTTTTCTAAATCGCTTACTTAAACATATATATAAATTTCAACTCTACAGAACAAAGTTTATTTTAATTCATATACTACACACCTTTCGATGCACCTGTCAGGTATGTGCACTCACTGTAATCGCCTGTCAATTTTTTTTTATATTTTATAATGCATGAACTAAATAATATTAAAATTTCAAGCTTACAGCGACAAGTTTTTTTTTTCTATATTATGTACACTTTCAAAAATATAAGGGATGATGACGCACCGGGCTGATACCTGCCAGGTCGTCTTTACTGTAGTTTGCATGCTATGACTCATCACTAAAAGAATTTTTGGCCTTACAGGACGACCGTTACCCAAATAGGTCACGAGCTCTTGGACTATACCTGCACTCACTCAGACTTGATGCACGCTAATGATAATGACAAAGCCATTATCGTGGCTACTAACTGGAAAAACACCATTTAGTTTCCATACGAAGAAGAAGAAGAATATTAGAATGCTACGAAACCCTCAGAGCGCGAGACCTACTCGCACTTGACCGGTTTTGAGGGTTCCGTAAGTAAAAGGTACAAAAGGAACCTTTATGGTGAGACTCCGTTGCCCATCCGTCCGTCCGTATGTCACAGCCTCATAACTTTAGCACTTGTAGACAAAATAATAATAAATGATATGGTTTTCTCAGTTCTTGGAAATTAATTTTATTTTGGATAAAATAAATTAAAAACACACTAATTTCGCACTTGTCAGCCGCAGCGACTGACGTAACAGCCATGTTGCAGTGCAAAGCTGATAAAAACTTTATTTTAAGGGGCTATACCGTGAAAATTGACACTTTTTGAAGTTATTTATCTGCTCTTTTAATGAAGTTCCAAGTAAAATAAATTAGTATAACAATTTTGGGACCTTTTACTAGATTTTGGTCTATCAGAAACGCGATAGGAGGAATTTCATTCGATAGAAATAATTATTGAAATCGGGTCTAAATTTACACTTTTTTTGATATTATGACAAATTAGGATAGCATACAGACTTGAAAAATATTTATTTAGATGGGTTTTAACTACACCTAAATTACTGGTTATGGAATTTTTTGTAACTATTTTAGTTAATTTTGCATTAAATTAAAACCGACTTTTTGACAATTTTCCCCGATTCCGTCCCTTTCGCACTGCGGGTCTTTCTGCCTGGAGTAACGGGGACCTTTGCTAGCACGGTATATCACCTTAATATGGTTTTGCTCGAAATTTCAACCACCACGAATCCAGTTGCTAATTTTTCCGATGGAGGCACCTTAACTGTAACAAAGTGAACTAATTTTTCGACTCTAAAGACTTGCTTATTTGAGATACACTATAATGAACACAAAATCACTTATAATTATCTCAGGTGATTTGTGTTCATTACGTATTCCATGTCCCCCCAAGTGCCAAAGCTGAATCACAGGTTGTAAGAGCCCGTTCATTTGGAAACTGAATATAAAATTATATAAATACATCGTCACGACATGAATCCCCGACGGGATGTCAGAGGTGTTCCGTTCAGTGTGAACTGTGAAATGCAAGTCACATTACACACTCGGTACACCCGCGTTTCACTAACGATTATTATGTCCCAACGTAATTGGGTGGTGAGCCCTATCGCCGTACACTTTTTTCAAGGGTGTGCAGGCTATACAAAACAAAATACATCAATGCGTGCAGGTTTCCTTACGATGTTTTCCTTCACTGTTTAGCAAGTGGTAAGTAAGAATAAATAATTTGAACATCAATTTCGAAAAACTTATTGGTGCATGCCTAACCGGGGATTGAACCTGGATCTCAAGATTGAGAGGCCAACATTCTACGAGTACCTCTGAGCTACCACCGCTGTGGAAACTAATTCGAGAGGAAATAGAAGTCAAAGTAATTTCAGAACATGCGGAATCGGAACCGGAAGCAATTAAGGGTGTCATTCTGGTTGTCTACAGCCTATAGCCACTATAGCCGACCTGCTTGTCTAGCATAGCAAACTATATCGAGCTCGATAGCGCGTGATATAGTGCTCTCTCTCAATCTGTTTATCTACCTTGAGTTGTATCGAGCGATTAAAACTCGATATGGTCTGCTATATGCTAGATCCCTTGGGGCCTGGGGGTCTAGACGCACCGTCGATACTGTGTCTTGCCATCATACTTGCTCACTCGCACATTGACTAACGCGGTATACATAAAAGCGTAAGTAGGATAGATACAGCGTGTATTTATCCTACTTACAGAAAGCGGAAATACGAAAAGGAAATGCTACCTTTGCCGAAGAGTCGTGAAGACACATACTCGCGTTATTTAAATGGTACTATAGATATTTTACATCCCCTTTTCTCTAGTCCCTGCCCCTATCACAATATAAAGGAGTACAATATCAACAGCTGCGACCGTTGAAATTTTCACAGAATGCGTGTCACTATGGTTGCATTTATATATATGCAACAGAGGGTGCCGAAATGTTTGTATATACAATAAAATATTAATTTATTTATCAAAAATATTGCACAGCATTTCTGTAATCCAATTCACTGTACAATTAAAAAGGTAATAATAATCATTTACATAAAATATTTACAGAAACATAAAAACAAAAAAATTAACCAAGATAAAAATAGATATTTTGGTCTAAGCCGTAGAATCTAAGGATACCGTCATAGAGGCTTCACTCTCACAGACTTTCAAGCATTCCCGCACCACATCCCTCATTCTGTCAGAGAAAAGATCACACAGTGGTTCTGATAATATGTTTATTTGCTTCAAAATGTGTTAATAAAATATTTTTTATAAACTACCGTTTAAGGGCCTTTTTATTTTTTATATATATGTTATATTCCACATAAATATTTTAGTCGATATATTTCGACCCCTCAGTGGGGTCGTCATCAGGCGAATAGAAAAATATTATATGACATAGGTATTTGAAGTAAGAAAACCGCTGACATCTATTGATATAAAAATATAAAAAAAGTATATTATAATCAATATAAAAATAATCAAATCCAAATTTACACTTTAATATAACAAAATATTCAGAATCGGAGCACTCTGCAAGATAACACCATCTAGCGCCTGCTGACTAAATTCTCCCTTAAAAAGTCTGGTTCATGATTTAAAATATACTTTTTTATATTTTATATCAATAGATGTCAGCCTTAAAAACGTGTGTAAGTTTTACAGATGTCCATAAATTTAAGTCCAAGCACATTTTACCACTACTGGGATGCAACATTTTTATTTTGTAGGTTTTAAGCAAGCTGAAGTGGCAGTGGGCTGGCCACATCAGCCGAAGAACCGAAAACCGATGGGGGAGAAAGGTTCTCGAGTGGAGACCATCGAACCGGCAGACGCAGTGTAGGACGCCCGCCAGCTCGCTAGACTGACGATCTAAAAAAGATTGCCGGTAGTGGCTGTATGAGGATGGCCGAGGATAGAAAAATGTGGCGTGCCCTTGGAGAGGCCTATGTCCAGCAGTGGACCAATATTGGCTGATGGATTGGATTGGATTGGACGTACACCGAAGGATGCCAAACGGGATACTGCCTTTCACTGTGCTATCGCTAAGCCTCCGCTGTCCACCCGTCCGGCCATCACAGGGGTCAACAGCTTCGACCGTTATAGGTAGCACGTTGAAATTTTCACAGTATGCGTGTCACTATGGTTGCATTTATATATATGCAACAGAGGGTGCCGAAATGTTTGCCAGGCGCTACCATTTTGGGAGGTTTGTTTTGTCGTCTTTATGTTGCTATGGCATCTATATTGTTGTTATTTACCATGATCATTTTAGGGTACCGTACCCGTGTTGTGTGGTGATACGGAACGCTTTGTATGCAAGTCCGACTCGCACTTGCCCAATTATTAGACATGCAAGTCAATATATTGGCGTCAAGTCAATCTTCTTCTTCTTAAGAGGGCTCGGTTTCCGCACCTAGTCTCTCATTTGGACCTTTGTGCGTGGTATAAGGGGAACTGATTATTTTAGCCAGCCCAACTCACGACAAAATCCTAAGAGGCGACCTAGATCACTATAGGGCTGAGCATTCCCTTTTCACGGAGGAACTAAGAGCGTTGTTTGCTGACACCAGCGATATATATGTTGTACTATGATGTCGTTGGCTGACATCTGGTTTATTCGCCCAAGGCTGACATCTACGCAATCTATTGTTACTTGGGTCAGCGTTTCTTCGGTCTCCATACAGGCTTTGCACAGAGGCAAAAATATAAACTATTACAACAAGCGACTCACCTCCCCCCTCGAGTTTATCGTCGCTCGCTAATCAAGTGCACGGTCGCGTGCATGACATAAATGTTGATATGCAAGACGTCCTTGAAGTGACAGACAGATTTGATGACGTATTGTGAGTCCTAATAGAAATGGCAGTTGGTTTTGATCACAAATAGCAGACGTACAACTTAATCATACTGCGGTATCCGTGAAATCATCCTCTATTCTTTCCTCACACAAAACGTTCGAGTGTTGGCTGTAATTGAAAAAGGACGAAGCAAACTAAATTAAAGTGCTTTGTTTCATGTTGATTGTTTAGCTGGTTTATAACTTGCACTCTAGCACGTTAAGGGCATTTGCGATATCGTTTTATCTACTTTGATAAAAGCTGAAAAATGAAGTGTATTTAACACCTATTTTTAGTATCATCGCATAGTAGTGCGTCCGTAGACCTGGGTGGCGCTCATTAGCTGGGTGGTCACCCGTTAGCTCGGTGGTCGCCCGTTAGCTCGGTGGATGGCCCTTTAGCGCTTGAGCTTGGAGGGCGCGCGCAACCGAAGGAAATGATAACAATTAAGTATACACAAATACACATACAGGCTGTAGCTTTGGTCCACAACTTGCGTCCTTGGACGAAACTTGCGTCACATGAATATGATATATGATGCTTATTCCAAATACAGAATTTAAAAAAGGTGGAAGAAGAAGGAGTTATGCCCTTTTTAGGGTTCCGTAGTCAACAAAAAGGAACCCTTATAGTTTCGCCATGTCCGTATGTCTGTCTGTCTGTCCGCGGCTTAGCTTAGAGACCATTAATACTAGAAAGCTGTAATTTGGCATGAGTATATATATTTATCACGCCGATGAAGTGGTACAGTATAATTTTGAAAAAGATTTTTTTTAGGGTACCACCCCTACACGTAAAGTGGGGATGATTTTTTTTCTCGTCTATCCCCTAGTGTGGGGTGTCGTCGGATAGGTAATTTAAAAATATTGGGGGTTTGACAAGATTATTTTTCGATCCAGGGTTTCGTTTGCGAAATATTAAGATTAAAAGTATTAATTTTTGTTAGAGTCAAGTGTCTCCCCCCCTGCCGGCGAAACGGTTGTATTTGGAGACGTGAAAAAAATCACGGCTGTAGTATACATAACGAAATTAAAAGGAAAACTATAACACCTAAGTAGGCTTTACAAGTTAACGAGTACAGATCGCGCCAAACTTTTAGTCCTCTCTAAACACGGGGCGATCCGCATCAGCAGGAACAAAATGTATCGGCCGTTCTTGGGAAGAGCAACTTCCGAGCGTACTAAAAGTTTGGCGCGATCTGTATTAGTCGACAAACTTCTAAAATGTACTTGGAGAAGAAGTCCGCATGTTGTGCAGGGCAACTACGGAACCCTACACTGCGCGTGGCCCGACACGCACTTGGTTGTTTTTTTTATGTCCTAAAAGTAACTATGGGGCGCTATCGGGTGCCCCTCCCCACCTCACCACCGCTCGGCCAGTACCGAGTCAGAGAATATGTTTTGGCCGAGTCTTTGGTCGAGTCGAAGCTGAGTAGATGAGGTGTCTGAGGCGGACTGGAAAAGTGTTTCGAAAATTGGTTTAGACGCATGAAACTGTGTAAAGATGCTGGTAGAATTTGAAAAGATTTAATAATACAACATAATACACTGTATAACATTTCTTTGTACTTTCGCAAAATTTTTCAGAGTATCCCACGTATATTGCTTCATTTTTTGCGCAGCTATTTCATGTAAGATTCGTTTATCTTTTATGATGTTTTTCAACATTTTGTAAGCTTTTACTTTAGCCTCTAATCAAAGATGGCCTCAGAACATCAAAAGCGACGAATTCATGTAATGTTTCAAAAAGTCCAGATGGATTATTTGTAGCTCTGATGAGGATGTCGACCAAACGGAACGAGATCTTAGTGGAACAAGATCAATTTATTTTTACGATAAAGTATAGTAAAAACATTCAAGCTAAAAGTAAAATATAAAAGTATTTTATTTCATTATATACAGGGTGGAAAAAATTTAAGGGCCCTGGAGGGGAACTACCTTAAATCCTTTAGTTAGCTCATTTTACTGAAAGGAAACATTCCTTTATTTTTTAAAAGAAACAAAACTGCATTCAAAGATATTCTGAAATTCGCTTGTCTCACCCGGGAATCGAACCAACTAAAAATTCAAAAAATAAACCCTCGCTATTTTATTACACGAATCGGTAGGATTATTGTTCAAAATAAAATTTGTCTAATAAACATTTGGTCTTACACTCATCTGTTGTTCGAGATACTCATGAAATTAAATATTTATTACAAGTTCTTTATTAACAATACCTAGTACTGTTCACTTGTAACAAGTAAATGACACGTTATAATTTTCTTATCTCTCTGACATCCAAAGACATTGTATGGTACAAGCTTGCTAATGTTATTTATCTTAAGTACCTTGTTGAAGTCTTCAATAAGAAAATCGTTAAATGGTAATAATAAATCTATGCACAGCACAATTACTTCTTGCACTAGGCGTACTGACGAAAGGTTTAAAAAAGGAACGAATTTTTTTCCAAAGCGGAGCAACAAATTTGAAGTTCGAACCATAACTTTCAACGTTTTTAAAATCAATAAAAGTATTCGTTCTAATTGCAAATTTTGTTTTGTTTTGCTTTCATTCCATGCTGTCATTGTGTAATAATGGCGTATCATTATTATTTTACTAGTGAACAGTACTAGGTATTGTTAATAAAGAACTTGTAATAAATATTCAATTTCATGGGTATCTCGTACAACAGATGAGTGTAAGACTTTAGTTTAGTAGACAAATTTTATCCTGAACAATAATCCTACCGATTCGTATAATAAAATAGCGAGGGTTTATTTTTTTAATTTTTAGTTGGTTCAGTTCCCGGGTGAGACAAGCGGATTTCAGAATATCTTTGAATGCAGTTTTGTTTCTTTTAAAAAATAAAGGAATGTTTCATTTCAGTAAAATGAGCTAACTAAAGGATTTAAGGTAATTACCCTCCAGGGCCCTTACATTTTTCCACCCTGTATACTATTATAATACAATATACTAGTATATGTAAAATAAAAAGGTGTCAAATTAATGCTGGCTTATGTTATCGACATTTATATATTTTATATTTCCGGGTATGTCATACATATCCTACCTTATGACAGAGAATATAAATGACATGTTTAAAGGAGATCCTTGTCGTTTATCATGTGCTTAATTTTTTTCACATATAAATAAAATATAACATCGCCGTACATAGGAAAAAGAAACAACTCTGATTGATGGTCCAGACGGACGAACGAAAAGATTTGGCTAGGCAACCCAGGGGTGCGTTTAGTTTGATCGCCCGCCAACGCGACGCCCGCCTAACACTGACATCAGAATAGAATAGCATACAAATTCAACGCGTGCAAAAGGAATGGCATGTTAAAGGGCAGGTAGCCGCCAACGACCTTGATTCAAACTGTACCTGTTCTGTCTGTGTTATCAACACAAAATATATTGAAATAACGTAACTGCATTACAACGTCGCTGGGTTTGATAGCACAAAATAGGAGAAAATAGTACTTTTCACATGGACGCGGTAAAGGGGAAAAAAGTCCATAAATATTTTTTCTGAGCAATTATTACCCTGTGTTTTAGTGCAACAAGTGGTTTCAAAGAAATAACCAATTTTTATTAATTTTAGTTTAAAAAGAGTTTGACTTTGAACAATATTTTCATGCTGTTTCTTATACGCGAGAATAATTTCCTAAAATATATATATATATATATTTCATAATTTTTAAACATATCTTTTAAGAGATATAACTTTATCAATAGAGTTAATTTCGGATGACGCTTGGAAGAGGCGCCTTAAGCTACCATATAAATGCTTTACTATTTACTTGTAGAAAAGTGTATAAACTTAGTCTTCTTCACATGAACGACGTCTGTATTTTTTAATTTCCAGTAAAGATAAAAATTATACGACTTGCTAAACTTTGCGTAAAAACGAGGCAATATTTAAAATATCCTGACAGCTATTATGATGGTGTTTCATAAAATTTTACTTTTTGAGACGTAGTTAGCTAGATGTCCCTAGATAATACTTATGAAAGAAAATATGAAGAAAATAAGCTGTTGACTTTAGATTCAGGTTTGACCTTTTGTATGAATCTTGAGAAAAATTCAGGCGTAAAGGGACCTCTGCGGGCGTCGCCCGACCATCAAACTGAACTGCCCATTTAGTATTAATTGGACAGTGTCTTGCGTTTTTAAAATAAAGACGATGGTACTTCTAAACTAAAGTCGTCTTTAATAGTCGGTCATTTATTGTAAAGTTACTTTGTCTAATAGGCCCGACGCATACTCAGACACTTAAAAATTTATTGCGCTCGTTGAATAATTACTTAGTTCTAAGATACAGGGTTGGCACGAGCTTGTCACGACCTACGTCATCGCGAAAGACAGATTCTGGAAAAGGTCCGGAGTAAAATGATGAAAATTATCTATGACATGATGAAAACGATAGCTTTTAGCTCTAGCATTAGCAGATTAGGACCATATTGATGGAATCCTGCATTCCCTTTGTTTATGTTACCGGCCAAAGTGGTTCTGGATTGTCATGAAAACATAACCAAAAACTTTATATCATGAATAGAAATATATGAAATGAAATATATTTATTTATATAATGTAGGTATAACAGATACACTTATTACAGGTCAGTTTTAATGTTATATAAGTAATTTAATAACCTATGTGTATAGGTAATAGTTTCATGTCATAAATAATAATATGGGGAAATATGCAGGGGAAAAATAAAGGTTGGGTTTACTTAAACATAAAAAAAAAATACTAGCCTATAATTAAATTCAATAAAGAGATAAAACATACAAGACAGGAGAAAAGTATGTCATGAAGGCAAAAAAATATATATATATAATACCTTTGTCTACCTATTCCACGTAGTAGTAATGCCCAAAAACCAACTCCAGCTTGGGCGCATAGATATTTAAATACAAGGTGAATTTGTGAACATCGTCCAAATTCATACTTGAGCCTTGGTAAGTGATCAGCATCATGAACCAATAACGATTTTTGGAAAATTCATAAAATTAATTTTCGACTCTCCATAGTGATTCACTAAGGACTGGTAGTGAATTACTATGGGAAGCTGAAATTTCATTATTGATTTATGATGCTGATCACTTACCAAGCCTCCACTATGAATTTGGACGATGACCAAAAAGTCACCTTGTCTATATATATATAAACATGGGTGTGACTCGCCATACCCGACCCCTCGGCGCGGTGAGCAAAGAAAGAGGTATTAAAAATCAAAATCTCATTTCAATCTTTGCGGTACGGCGCCGCGGACACTAGTGGACAGGCTCGTACTCGGGTGCACCTCCCCACACTACTAAAATTCTGAATTTAAAAAGTTTTGAAATTCTAATTTACAAAAACCAATGGAGACTGCGCTGGCAGCATACACAATACATAGTATTGAAAAAGGGGGGTTTTTCACAACCCGGCTGCGAAAGCACCCTTGAGCCGCTCCCAAAATATCATAAATAAATTTATGGAAAAAAAAGTATTTTTTTATTTTTTTTTCCTTATCAGTACCTATCGTGAACATAACTTACCACGTGATGGAAGTTGCTGACCAAATCAACAACCTGTATCTCAATGTAATGTCAGACATCATCAATAATCATCATCTATCCACCAAAGATTTCAAAAGTTTAGATGAGCCCTGGCACCTAAAATCTATTGCATTGTTTTTGAATGTGTTTTGAATGTGAAAAGTCACACTTTTGGCTTTAAGTATTCGTATTTCTTAAAATGTTAGCGCACTTTAAAAATGCACACTACGGCATATTGAGACCCTTTTCTCGTAAAAATTCATTAAAGCGTTCAACTATCACTGTGTTCAGATGAGCATTGATTCCAAACGTGTGAGCGTCACCCATTTAAATGTGAAAACATTTTGGTGCTGTCATACTACGGTAAGGGCTAATCTTTACTTTTGAAAGCTTTGCTATCCGCAACATTTTGTTCGACATAGAAAATAAAAAAGCTTAAAAAATTTTCCTTTTAACAACTCAATGTACATCTTTTGCCAGGTAATCTGCTTGTGATCCTCGTGGTGACACTATCAAGGAGGCTGCGGTCGATAACCAACTTCTTCTTGGCAAACTTGGCAGTGGCTGATTTATGTGTCGGAGTATTCTGTGTATTCCAGAACCTTACCATCTATCTGATTCCCAGGTGAGTAATATTTTATATACGCAGTTGATCATTTTCGACAGTCTAGAAAATGTTCGTCTATTTTCTGTACTTCAGTTTGGAATATTTTTGATTCTGTTGCTGGAATATACCGAACTTGGTAATACAATACCTACCTACTTTCTAAGAAATAATTATTTATTTCATGGTATTTACCTCACTAGAAACAAAAATAATGTACGAGCATTTTCTTAGCAGTTACGCCACGTTATTAAGGCGCTCTTATCCCAGAAGAGTGACTCTCTGTCTTTTTCTTTACGTGTAAGGAGTAAAGAAAATAACCACACTTTTGTACTTTTTCGTTGTTGTTATCGGTTTTTAAATTGTTTAAAAATAAGGGATATGTTTATTAAAACCCACTTACGTGGTCGACCTAGAAAATTTAAAGAGCAATATTACCAGATATGTTTCGTTAATAAAAGAGTAAGGAAAGGAAATAAGGAAATGGCATGATTTGAAAGGTCTTATTACATGCTGTGTTCGTGAATTATTTCTATCGAGCAAAGTTTATCTGATCGTGTAACACATACGTGGAAGACCTAGATAAAGGTTCGAACTATATTGCGTATTTTTTTTTGGAAGTTTTAGACGATATCTGAAAGTTCTATTTGACTTTGAAATTACTGATTTTGGGATAAAAACGCCTTAAGGGAGAACGATTCGTATCCTCTACGAAACGCACAAGTTTAGATGGATCTTCTTATTTTTGAATTACAGATATTAAAGAAATGTGATTTATGGCATTTCGCGAACATATTTTAGTGTCAGTTACGCTTTTCCGGCAAAATTTTGTTATTTTATGCATTACGTTGTAAATGTATGGGCACACAAACATAAAACACGCTTTGCACACGAAATGCCATAAATCACGTTTATTTAAAATTTGTAATTCAAAAACTAGAAGAACCATCATAAGTTGTGCGTTTCGTAGAGGATACGAATCGTTTCCTCTTAAGGCGCTACGGAAAAAAAATCGACACTTTTAGAACTTGCATATCTACTTCAGTAAATTATGTATTATTTTGATAAAATAGTATATTATTTTTGGAATCTTTTTCTAAGGATCTGTTAAAACAGAAACGTGATTGGAGAAATTCGGCTCGATAGAAATATTTATTAAAATGAGGTCTATATCGACACCAATTTTCTCCTGGTGTGACAATTTAGAATGACATATGGGTGTCTATCATCAAAAACATAGATATACTATCGAATTCCGATTGTGTAAGGGCATGTTAGCACTTGAAGTGACGACACAGTTCGTAAATAGTTCAATACCCACTAAAAGCAATTTTGAAAGTTTAGTTTTTATCTATGTTTTTGACGATAGGCACCCTGTGCAGTTGGCAACTTAAGATACAGAATAGGGGGGCTGGTTTAACGAAATTTTGATAGCAACTTTAATACATTTTATATTAATAAAAATCGACTTTTTGCTACTTTACCACGAATCCGTCCCTGTCGAACTGAGGGTTTTTTTGCTTATGGAGTAACAGGGACGCTAAAATTTTTAAATGTCGCCTTAAGGCGCTCTTATCCCAAAATCAGTAATTTTAAAGTCAAATAGAACTTTAAAATATCGTCTACAACTTCCAAAAAAAAAAAAAATACGCAATATAGTTCGAACCTTTACCTAGGTCTTCCGGGCATGTGTTCCACGATCAGATAAACTTTGCTCGATACTTAGAATAAGCTCGATAGAAATAATTCATGAAAACAGCATGTAATAAGACCTCTCAAATCATGCCATTTCCATAATTCCACTCTTTTATTAACGAAACATATCTGGTAATATTACTCTTTAAATTTTCTAGGTCGACCACGTAAGTGGGTTTTAATAAACATATCCTTTATTTTTAAACAATTTAAAAACCGATAAAAACAACGAAAAAGTACAAAAGTGTGGTTATTTTCTTTACTCCTTACACGTAAAGAAAAAGACAGAGAGTCACTCTTCTGGGATAAGAGCGCCTTAAGTAGAATCTCGGTACTCGACTATTTTTATGCCCCGTAAAAAGAGAGGGGTTTTGCGTTTCACGCATAAGTTTGTATGCCAAAAACATATCTATTTCAGAAATGAAAACAGCACCTAAATAGTTGTTTTATTGCACAGATAAAATTACTCAACTAAATGAAAAATTTACATACATACACACATATGCTCACGCCTGTCTCCTATTGGGGTAGGCAGGTAATATAAATTTATCATTTATAATTTCTGAGGTTATTTCAGGATTTTGGGGGGTTATTGGAATTCTCTATTTGATTTTTTAGGGTTCCGTACCCAAAGGGTAACCAACGGGACCGTATTACTAAGACTCTGTCTGTCTATCCATCTGTCTGTCCGTCTGTCTGTCTGTCCGTCTGTCTGTCCGTCTGTCACCAGGCTGTATCTCATTAACCGTGATAGTTAGACAGTTGAAATTTTCACAGATGGTGTATTTCTGTTGCCGCCATAACAATAAATACAAAAAACCGGCCAAGTGCGAGTCGGAGTCGCGCACGAAGTGTTCCGTACCATTATCTATAAAAATGGCAAAAAAAATGTCTGTTGTATGGGAGCCCCCTTAAATATTTATTTTATTCTGTTTTTTGGTATTTGTTGTTATAGCGGCAACGGACAGACAGACGGAGAGTGGAGTCTTAGTAATAGGATACCGTTAATAAAATAAAATAAATATTTAAGAGAGCCTCCTTTCAACAGACATGTTTTTTTTGCCGTTTTTATAGATAATGGTAGGGAACACTTCGTGCGTGAGTCCGACTCGTACTTGGCCGGTTTTTTATCCCGCTATATTAAGAAAAATAATAACTGCTCCAACTTTCAAATCTTTATCAAGGGTTGATTACAGCGTGATTAATTGAATATAAATAGATGTATAAATGAAACCACATGCTTATACTGATCATACTGAACCACTTTTCCCAAGAAACATACCCGCGCAAACCATTAGTTATGGAAATAATTGAGTTGTTAAGAAAAATGCATAAACTCTAACGCAACGAGGCACGAACGTTTTTTGAGGCAGCGTCATTCGTGAAACAGCTGTTCACGCGCAGCGTTCTAAAATAAACTTTCCTATTGTGAGATGAATATCTTTTTCTCTGAATTTTTGCGCGGATATTTTTCTGCAGTTGTTCAGTATGATCAGTAGACAATTTATTTAAAGATAGCAGACTATTTACATCCTGTATAGCGCAAAACTTTCCAAAAAAGCTCCTAATAACAAATTAAAACCTTTTATTATTTCACAAACTCACGTTTCTCATGAAAGAAACAAATTAAAAATGCCTAAATAATCTGTTGATTTCGGTCACTTAAGGCGAAGGAATACGCCAACTGCAATTTGAACCTGTCTTTGAAGGCCTTCTCCTCCCACACGGGTGGTCCAAAAACTTTCATGAAAATATATGATAGGTAATAAAGCCGATTTTGAAGGCTTTAATTTTAGTTTTAGTTATGTCAAAACTAAATTTTCTTTATTGCAAAATAGCCGTTAAATGTAAGGAACATGAGTGAAATTACATTGGAATAATTTTAGTTTTGACAGCACTAAAACTAAAATTAAAGCCTTCAAAATCGGCTACATTATAGAGTGAAAAATAAATTTTAAGTTTCATAAACTGTTTTTCTATTGTAAGTTTTGACAAAAAAAATCGAAAGTCATCGAAAGTTTCACATGTTATGAAATTGAATGAATTAATATACAATTATATTAAAGTGGCATTAGGCACGATCGTGCCGGAAGTCACGAAGTAAACCAATTGTTATCGAAAACGAATAATTCTAATGACACGAAAAATAAAACAGTTCGTAATGTTTGATAAATTATATTTTTGTACTTTTCAAACTTCATGACGCTAGCTGTAAAATAAGTCGAAATATTTTTCCAGTAAACCTGTGCTGTTTTGGTACCATGCATCGGTCATTATAAAATTATTTTTAACTTTTTCGTGAATCGCTTACTTTTGAAGTCGGTTGCAATTTTTTTTGTTAAAATTTATTTTTAATGATCGTTGATTAGCATTAATTTGAGCTACTCACACAATGTTAAAGTACCTATATTAAATACGCGTGGAATACGCGTTCAATTATCGACAGTTTTCAGCTTGTTGGTTATTTTATCAACAACCCTTATAGCTTACATGTTGATCACGGGTCACTACGATGATAAATAACCAAGAAAACTGCATCCAAATATCTTGAGTGGTTCTCGAGTTAAAACGAAACAGAAAAATTTTAGTTTCAAAACTAATAATAACAACCCATTATATTAAAAACTACATGATATTTCCCAAAAATATTAAATTCAGACAAGACTTTTTTACTTTTTTAATTAGTATACGATTGAATTAACAAATAGTAGGTAAAAACGCTATTTTAAATCAGTTCGGTTTAAATGAAGGTACAGAAGGATAAATAGACACGTGGCCGTGGCAGTGGCGTATTTACCCTAGGGCCAAAAGGGCCATGGCCCGGGGCGGCAGACTGCGAGGGGCGGCACAAGCCGCACCTCGCGCTCAGCTTTGGGATTTATTTTTTCATAATCAATCGTTACCTATCTTTTAATTTATATTGCTGTTTGACTTTATACTCTTATTTAAAAAAAAACGGTCGAAAAAAAAATGTTATATTGAATAAATGGTGTTTATATCTTTGTATGGCTTTTTTAGTTTTTATTTATCATTTTTATATATCATCATTCTAAGTCCAAATCAACACACTGCTGGGTTTCATTTAAGTAAACTAATTATTGAAATATTTTTGCTTCCTTTATGGGGCAGCAAAGCATAAACGCCCAGGGCGCCAAATCTTAAAATACGCCACTGAGCCGTGGTGTTTACGGCAACGAGCCAACAAAAACGATGTGCGGCGTTCGGAACGCGGACAAAACTTTAATTATCCGATCGAGTGAAAAAAATCATTAAACTATTTCAGCCAGCAGGTGTTTAACAAACAATTGTGTCGATTCGGTGAATACGTTTTTACTTATTTGACAGGACTAAAGTTAATTTAAGCATTCCGTCTTTTTCTTTCTCTATCGAGAAGATTGAAAAGGTTAGTCCTGTCAAATAAGTTAAGTTGTCTTACATCAAATCGACACCAATGTGTATATTTCCCTAATGAATAAATTCATATTTATTCCACACATTTAAACGAAATTATGCAATTCATTTTTAAATTCATACGTTTGACAGAAATGTATCAACAACAAAATAAAATACAAAAAAAATACGAATAAAAACTTGGTAAGAATGTTTTCAAAATAATCTCAAAAAATTTATAGTTTAGTTACTTTTTTTGAACAGCTATAGAACTCCGTATTTGTTCCGTATTTATAAGTTTAATTTATCATTTAACATATGTCGCTGTTGAATAGCTTTGAATACACTGGCCTCGTCTAGGCACTCTAAAGTGGGTATCTATAGATATCATTGCAGTATGGGAAAGCAAATAGGTAAATTCGCAAGTTGTGTTGAGACCTGGATAGCTCAGTTGGTAGAGGAATCACCCGGTCAGCGAGAGGTCCCGGTTTCAAATCCTGGTTCAGAGCTACTCTTCTTTCTGCGTGTTTATACTACAATGATAATTATAATGTTAAAATTGATAAGATCAAGTGTCTATAATGATCTTGGTCAGTCCCAAAAAATATATATACGCACTTCCAGGGGAAGGGAATGGTACTGAAAGGTCCCCCTTACCACCCTCTCTCCATTCCCTCCACCTACTCTTCCAAATTCAGAAGTTTGGATACTAACATGCAGCCCTTTCCCCCCCTACTCCCCCATAACACCTGAATTCACCAAGCGCGGCCTGTCGATTCCGTGATTTTGGCAAATGGGTGCCTCAAGGAAGTTAATATCCTGTATTATTCATTGTAGATAAAATTACATGGCCTTCGAGGTCGTCAGCTCTCAGTATAGAAATCGATACTTGAGAAAAAATCAAAAGATTTGAATGAATCAATTGACGCATTTTGTTCAAACTTACTTTTGATATATTTTTTATATGAGCATATTTTTTATAACTATAGATATCTCGATTATTGCAACAAAATCATCCAAAGTTTGTCAATTTATTTCGGGTAACAATAAAGGCCCCCCAAAAAAAAAACTAAAAAAACTAAAGTTCCTGTAAACTGTGGCTAACTTTAATACTAAATAATCTGCGTCAAAATAAGTTACTGAAAAATAAATGCAAAATGTGCCGAAAAAATTTACCATATTTAACCAACAAACAAGAACGTGTTCAAATTGTAAACTTGCGAAAAATGGGCTGAACTTCCGCATGATATATCTACCAAACTTGGAGACAGAAATACTGACTTGGCGAATAAATATGTCCTGCTGAATTGAATTTTTAACGCAATTTAGAAACCAGCTGAGTAACAAACTGGGATAATATTAATTATAAATCTTTTCAAATATAAACCAGCGCTGCACACTGTATGACAGCGTCAGCAAATGCCGAGTTATTCCCATTTGTCCAAATAAATGCTATGTTTAAATGTTTATATTGTGTGTACGCACTGTTTGTGTGTTTTTAACTTTTCATATTTTAATATTTGATTGTACTCATTTTTCTTTTTGTGTGTATTTGGCAATAAATGTTTCTTATTCTTATTCTAAATATTTAATTAAAAATATTTACATTTTAGGAAATTACTATGTGAGTTCTTTTGCGAATTCAGTGAGAGTGTAAAAGTCCGTTACGGTACTTAGCGGTAATTAGGCTAGCGAAGCCAGCCTTCCCGAGTGTATTTGGCGTCGGCATATCGTAAAAAAGGTGCATATCATGATCTGCTTGGGCATATCATATTTCTGTCAAAATTAGGGGGGTCGCCTCGCTGCGCTTCGTTTCGCTCGGCTCCCTAAATTAATCGACATATGTATACCTAACACGCCTTTCGATTTCATACTTTACGGTCTGCCTAATTCTACGATCTGCTCATGAGATATTATTGTAATAAAATCGGAGGCGTCGAAGGAGTGCGCCCAGTGTGTGGTGAGGAGTGGACGGTACGGACTTACGAAGCCAGAGCCAGCTGAGGCTGGTCGCCGAAAGTGACCAAATAACCAAAGCGGCGACACTGAAGTTTTCGAAATTTTCTGTATTTTATTCGGTAGTTTTCGAATATTTATTAGAACAAAAGTTGTCGCTAACTTTGTATTTATAGCAATAATATTAACTATTTGAACACCTTCATTTTTTATTTATTTGTTGGAGGTTGTATTTACTACCCATCTATTTCTACATGCGTCGTCTTCGTATCTTGTGAACCTCGCAGAACGAAAAAAGAAGTGCCTCTACAGAATTTGAACCCGGGACCTCAACCACTAGACTACAGACGTTTTGGGCTATGTATTAATAAAGACTTGACGGATTGAATACAGTTTTTGTTATTACCTAATTCTGTTGGAATATATAATTTCACTCTGACCAATGGTAGCTGAGCAGAAACCAGTTTAGTGAAACCATGAAGAAAAGCTAATAACTAGTTTGATGCTACATAAACAAAAGACTCAAAAATTAAGAGAACTACGAATACAATAACGTTAACTCATCAAACGAAATACCTACAAGACCTTTTATATTTTTGCTATAAATACCCTATAAGCTACTATAAGGTTTGTTTGGATCCGTACCTCAGAATAAAACAACCAAACGCTAATAGAAGACTGTGTTATCCATGCCTGTCAAGATTATATTCTTCTCAGGAATGGCTAGAGTTAATAGGACAAAACTACACCCGTGATTTTATGATAGGTATACCTAACACGGTCGGTGATGCCATAAAGTATGTTGCAGCTGGGTATTCGGTGACTTCCTCTGCAAGATGTACCAGTTCGTCCACTCGCTGAGCTACACGGCATCTATCTTCATCCTGGTGGTAATCTGCTCGGAGCGGTACTTCGCCATCATCCATCCCATCACCTGCAAGCAGATCCTCACTTCCACTCGGCTAAGGGTAAGTTTCACCCAGAATTGTGACGTAAGCCACAAGCTTTCATTTCGTATAAAGTAAGATTATTAATAAAAAATCCATTGAAACGTGTTCAAAATATTTTTTATGCATTAGATTTAGAGATATTTTGAAAAAAAATCGACATGTATGAATACGGGCTGAAGAGCTACAAATACCTTTGCCTAGCAATATATAAAGAAACTAGCTGTCAATGTCATAAGTGTCACTGACATTTGATATATCCATGGAATTAGTATGTATTATTCTAAGGTATGTCTCAGAATAAGGAATACAAATAGAAACCTGGCTAAAATAATACGCGGAGAAAGACACCTATCCTTGATTTCCTTACGACATTTTAGTGCGTTAGAGAGAGATGGATATGTATTAGTTTTGTCTTAATTAGGTAGGTTGTCACTAGTTCGTTGCTTTGCTAGTGATGTAACAATGTCAATTTTTGACTACGATAAATAAACCAAATCGAAATGAACCGCGACCAATCTCCTTACCACACATCATATCGTATCAAAGTGTGAAAAAAAAGAGAATGCAGGAGGCACCGACCTTTCTGGTGACATCCTCTTGCTTTGGAAGGAGGCCAAGAGAATTAATAGCAAAGTGGTCTCTGTCTACCCCAGTGGGACACATGTTATATTGTGTAAATAAGGAATTAATAAAAGGATATCTTTCGTTTAGCATAATATTTTTTATTACTATATCGTAGGCAGGTAGGTACATAAGTTAAGTCCAAAATTGTGCTTGTTTCTAGTACAAAAAATGCTGTAGCTTGTATCAGAGATACAACCGTAAACTATTTAAGTGGATACTTTTTAAGTCGCCTCTTAACTCAATCAAATAGATGTTCGTTGATGTCGCGTCTTTGTTCAATCAAGGAAGAAGGAATTAATCGCAACAATAGAAATCATAATAATCATAGACTTATAGGATTCGTAATAATAATATTATGTCAATGATGAGCGATGACAGCGCAATTACTACAGAGGTAATTTCATTTTTTTTTATTTCTATCAAATAAACATCAACTTATCTTGAATAAAAACTAATAACAAATAATGAACGATTAAAATACCTAATAACCTGTAATAAGAAATCAAATTATGCGCAGTTCAAGTCAATAAGCATTCCCAAAATTCATTTCACGATAGAACTACCCTGTCAAAGTACTTTTATTGTCAACCACTAAGTACGAAAATGTCTTGATCTGCGGAATTTCTTCGTGAAGTCGATCACGGCAGTAACGTGAACGAACAGGCCTTTCAGAACGATTTGCGAACATAGAAGTATGCACTTTTCTAAACCACAGACATCCATAGGTACTGGTTCTGTTGCCTAAAATTGAAAAATTATCGAGTTAATATACTATAGTATAGTACAAGCACGTACCTACAAACAAGATTGATAATGCAATTATACATAATTATTTAAAGGTTACCAATGTGTCTGTATCTGGTAAATATAACGTTGGTAAGGCATCTGCTTTTAAAAGTCTCCATTTTAAATTTTCGTTTGGTCTAAAAGAATCCGACGTAAAGTGTTTCGAACAAATATGACCGCTTTTTTTAATTGCCCAATTTGGTCAAATTATTCGTCTAAGCCATTCACTTTTTAATTCTTCCCTTTTTGGAAATCTGTAACAAAAAATATAGCGATATTTATTCGGCATTATTTTTCTTTTAACTCGCGCTGCAATGAGGGATTTTCTTTTCTTTTTTTTTTTACTCTTCCCTAGTCGCTGGATAGATGGCGCTGAACTTGGTAAGTTACTGCAAGGAACGGAACGTCACATAATTTTTTGATTATTGCACTTGGATGTAATTTTGAGATCGTAAAACGAAACGTACATAAAAAAGTAATTAATGTCATTGTCACATCACATCACAATGACATTTTGAAAATAAATAAATAATAACAACAAGGAAAAAGAAAAAAATAATTAGCAGTCTTTTTATGAGTTTTCTGAGCCAGAAAGAAAATGTCCCAAGAGAAAAAGAAGAGAAGTCTGTGCCTTGTGGATTTGTATAAAAATGGAGGCATACATCTTTTTCCTAAAGATGAAAGTCGTAAAGCGCAATGAGTACAAGCCATGGTACATTTTAAACCTGGACGGACCATAACAAAGCTTTTGCACATAATATGCTCAGCACACATGTCATCAACCAACGAGCGTATGTGACGTAACGTGACGTGACGCAATGTTTTTTTTTCAATCGTTTTGGCTTTGGCACCTAGCAACGTAGTCAGTTCAACACCATCTACAGAGTTCTGGGAAACTATGTTTTTTTTTTAATACTCAAAAAGAAAACCTCTCATTAATCTATTATCCTTTATGCACGGCTGCCGCGGGAACCAATGTTCGATAGTTTGCCACACGGACTTTAGTACATCACTATACGAAAAAACATAACCTCTCGTAGTCGGCAGAAAATCTATATAAAACAGGCAAATATCGGTGTAGAATTGAACACGAGTATGATTTACAAGAACTACTATTATTGTTACTGAGTTTTAGGTATGATCCTGCAACTTATTAACATAAAAACTATCAGAACTCACCGATGAAATGATATTGCTTCATTGTTGTTTTCTTTTCTTCCTGTATGTGATTTACAGCCTTCAATCGCACAAGACATTTTA
This sequence comes from Ypsolopha sequella, assembly GCA_934047225.1. NCBI lineage: Eukaryota > Metazoa > Arthropoda > Insecta > Lepidoptera > Ypsolophidae > Ypsolopha > Ypsolopha sequella. The sequence goes on from OW203992.1 coordinate 14,798,888, forward strand.
TTACAATGTTAAAAAAACAATCAACACAAACAATAATAAATCACACTTTCACGAATTTTGAGAGGAAGAGCACCAAAATATTTAATTTCTCTCGGTGAAGCTGTAAACTTTCGCAAAATGCAATAGACATTGCGATGCCACCAAATTAAGATGTGATGCACGCAACGTACGATATTACAACACAACGATACAATGATGAGACATATTTAATTTGATGGTGTTATAATTTTTAAAATACATCCAAATTACATCCATCTGACATTTGTTTGGTTCAATCTAGTGACACACCAGGAAAAAAGATAAAGTAAGTGCGGTTCGTCGTTTCATTCACTCGTACACAGGAGTAATTTACGTTAGATGAGTACAATGGCTAATGCCCAGTTCTTATTTTAGTCAGGCTTCTATTTGTATTCCTTATTCTGAGAGGTATGTACATACTCTATAATATATCATGCTCTATGGTCACGCTATTTTGTTTTTTTTTAATACAAACAAAATTGTTACGGTCAAAGGTATGTAGATACTTGAGCCATTAATGCCCACAAGGCTTTTGTTTAACAATCCAAGATTAAAGTACGTAAACATCCAAACTTTGGGAAAAGGTAAAGTACAAATCCTATAGCTTTTTACCTACTTTCATTTTAGCTATCAAAATTAGCGGATTAATAATTTTAAATGTTGTGGATTCTTGCTTTCCTTGTCTCATTTTCCAGTCAAATTAATAACAAATTTTACACATAATAAAAAACAAACCGTCACATCGTGAATCCCTGAGTCGGAGGTGTTCCCAAGTGTGAACTGTGAAAATTCAATCCAATACACACTTGGTACAGCCACTTTTTACATCGTGATAGGTGGTGAACACTATTACTGTACTTTGGGCACAAATGGACTTACTGCTTACGAATAAATTATTCATAATAACATTATTAAACAAAAATGTACGTACGTTATGTACCTGCGTTACTAAATAAAGTATTCATACTCAATCTCAGTAACGGCCTTCCGAATAACGCAAACCGTACACAAGTTTATTTGCACCGCGGGAATTGAACCACCTCTGGGTCAGCAAGTGTACGTCCTGTCACTCGGCTACAGAGGCCGGTAATCTGACTATTTCATTCTATAAAAAAACCGGCCAAGTGCGAGTCAGACTCGCGTGCCTAGGGTTCCGTATTGTGGATGATAAATTTAATTTTGTAATTTTTTTTCGTGAATTTCTCAACCGCTTTATTTTTTCTGTAATCTATCCGCGTTATTACCATGATTTTTTTTATATTTTTCGGCCTACTACTTTTGTAGATAACGGGTGTGTGGGGGGGGGGGGGTAGACAAACATTTTTTATGGTTTTCCAAGGATTTCTCAAAATATTTATAATGAAATATAGTCAAACTATATGTTTTTACAATCAGCTTTTAAATACCTACAATTCCCATATTGTATTCTTGTAAAATATTTTTTTTCATTTATTTTACTTCTTTTTTATATTTCTCATTTGTGCTCAACTTTTTTGAAATTGCTATAGTTTTCCTGTAATTGGGCAGTTAGTTATGATCTATAATCGACATTTTTTTGGGTTAGTATCAGATGATCGTAAAAGCAACTGGTCTACGGCATCAACTCGTCCTAAAATCATCTTGACGAAATTGCAACTAGACTAAAAAGTAAATCGTCTATGAAGCAGCTCGTCAGAAAATTATTTTGTTTACTGCCCTATTATCTATTCGACTTAAATGTGATTGGTCTAAATAGTTGGTCGCCTGTTAAGCAACTCGTCTTACAAAACAAGTGATCTACATAGTTGGTCGCCCGTGAAGCAACTCGTCTTAAATGCGTGTCGGGTAACATTAATCCTGTTTCAATCCATTACGGACTCATGTCTCCCCTGGTGTCTCCCCTAGGGGAGCCATCAAGATTTTCTTAGTCTTCGTGTCTTCCTCACGTAGGGGAGACATCAGACCTTGCTTTTTAATAATATTTTATGTATTCGTGAGTCCCTTGTCAAGCCTTCCGGACTCATGCCTTCCCTGATGTCTCCCCACGCATTATTGACACCATTATCAAGAGCTGATCTATAGTTGCGAAATTTTCGTCAGTGCAAAAACATCAGTAGGTAAAAAAACTTACATTTTCGGAAAATTTCAATTAAAATCTGATCATAGTGCTGTTGAAGTACTAGGAGCCCAAAGATAGTCAAGAAGTTAATCTGCTCAGATGGTTAAAGAAACAAACAGTTTATGCAAATAAAAATGTATTTGGTACTGCACAGAAAGCCGAAATTTTATTGAATTTGTCACTTAAGCGAAACTAAACTTTACATACTTAATAATATTTTTTTTTTTCGAAATGTTGAAAAATAATATTTCAAAAGTACTAGGAACACAAAAAATCATAAAAGGTTGCATGACTTGTATTGTTTTTAAATCTCGGAGAGATAAAATAATGACCAATAAAAAACCCGACTGCGGTGCAAAAAATCTCTCATAAAAATAACTTAAAAATAAATATTTTATTTTTTTTTTATTTTGTTTTATTGAGAACACAAACAGTCACACAGAAATCTTAATACATTTAAAAATAGTAAAGAATAGACCTGGAGGTTCCTGAAATTAACAATCAAAACAAATACACTTAATTAAGAAGCAAAGTTACAAAAATACGTAAACAACATAAGACATAAACACAAAAGGCACATCACACAGACATCAAAATGGATTTTGAATACTAAATATTAAGACAAAGTGAATATTGTAGTTTTAAGATAAGATTAACACATTATAGTTTAGATATTGCTTTAAGAGCATTTATTTTAAAACATTGGTGGCTTAGGGCGAACAAGTCTAAATCTTGTAAGTTCTTATTATAAAATTGTAAGCTGCGTCTGAAAAAGGTGTGTTTAGCGTAATTTGTACCAGCAAATTTAACATAAAACAGGTTACCAGAACGTGAGTAGGACTTAAGAGGGACCTTAAATAGAACTTTCTCAAGTAGTGTAGGTGAGTCAACTTGGTTATTGACAAGTTTGAACAAAAACGAGACATCAAGTAATAATCGTCGGTGCTGTAAAGATGGCAAGTTATTTCGCTGGGCACTTTCAACATAACCCTTAAAGAAATGTCCAGTACGATAGTCCAGAATTTTCAGAAATTTATTTTGGACTCTTTCCACTCTAGTAATGTGCACTTTATACATAGGACTCCAAACAATGCAAGCAAATTCAAGGACACTACGCACGTACGCGAAATAAAGCATTTTATATGTCATTATCTTTTTAAAAGCTCTACCCAAACGAAGAATCATGCCAAGATTTTTAAAAGCCTTAGTAACGATATGATCAATATGGGCACAGAAATCTAGTTTGGAATCCAAAATTACACCTAAGTCTTTAATTTGAGATACTCGTTTAAGAATTTTACCGCATATCATATAATCATAATGAATTATGTTGAGTTTCCGAGAAAATGATATCGTATAGCATTTATCTACATTTAGGAATAAAACATTGAGGTTACAAAAATCAATAAATTTATTTAAATTAGCTTGGAGCATGATGCAATCACTAGGCTTAGATACTATTTGATAAAGTTTTGCATCATCAGCGTACAACAAAAAACCAGATGGGTCAATGAATTTGTCTAAATCGTTAAGGTAAAGGGAAAATAAGAGGGGACCCAAATGAGAACCTTGTGGGACTCCAGAACTAATAATTTGATAGTTTGAGGTATATCCTTTAAGCGAGACTGCTTGCGAGCGGTTTTCTATATAAGATTTGATCCAACGAAAGAGGTTACCGTGTATACCGATCTGGGAAAGCTTTTTTAGTAAGGTAGAATGTTTAATTTTGTCAAAGGCTTTCGAGAAATCCGTATACACGGCATCTACCTGAAAACCATCATCCATTGCATTTAATACGTAGTCTACAAACGTAATGAGATTAGTTTCTACACTACGCTCTTTTAAGAACCCATGTTGCTGGGGCAGCATGTGACGCGATAAAGTGAAAGTGATCTGATTAGTTATAAGTTTTTCAAATAATTTCCCAAACATTGAGAGTTTGGAGATACCGCGATACTTGGTAACATCATGTTTGTCGCCGCCCTTAAAAACTGGGGTAATAAGAGCACGCTTCCATACTGTGGGAAAATGACCTTCATTTAAAGACTTAATAAATATGAGAGATAAGGGAGGAGATAGTTCATTTGCACATTTTTTGATAAATAATGGGTGTACACCGTCAGGGCCTGCCCCTTTAGAGATATTAACTGAGTTAAGGCAATTAAAAACATGTTTTTCAGAGAGATCCACAGAGGACATATCAACAGGAGCTTCGGTATGCTCAGATATCGGTGGGTCAAGAGCCAACCCATCATCTGGTTCAAAGACTGATTGAAAATAGCTATTGAACAATTCACTGATTTCCGCCCCGTCTTTAGAATATACATCATTGAGATGCATGGCATCGGGCAACTCATATGACGATTTTTTGCTTTTAATATACGTCCAGAAATACTTAGGAAAATATTTAATTTTTTCTTCAGCGAAATCAATATAATATTTATGACATTTTCTTTCCATTTTGGCCGCTCTTGATCTTAGTTATTTAAAAGTCTGATAATCTAGTGGATTATTGAATTTTTTCCATAATGAATGAAATTTACGTTTTTCTCTAGTTAATTTAATTAACGGTTTTGTGTACCAAATTGGATAGCCAGACGAGTTACTCACTATGCGTGTGGGCACGTGTGCATCAATGATGGTAAATAATTTTGAGTAAAAATAATTTACTGAATCCTCCGTGTTCATTGATTGCATAGGTTCCCAGTCGATAGCAGAAATAGCATTACGAATATCAGTATAATTAGCAGAAAAGAATAGTAATTTCTTGCGGGTTTTTTCCCTTAATGTGTCCTGGTAAGATATGTGTAAGTCTATTTCTAAGGATTTGTGGTGTCGATCTTCTTTGACGAGTGGAGCGGAACAGATATTAACAGTGCTATCAAAGTTACAGAGAATAAGGTCAAGTATTCTACCATTAATATTGACGTGTGAATTGTATTGATGTAATCCAGTAATACCTAAAAAATCAGAAATTAGAGAAACAAATTTGTCAGAGTTAGGATTTGTTATATATAAATGGTTTGAGTCAAAAACTGATTCCCACATAGCATGTGTAACATTAAAGTCCCCTGAAATGAAGAACAACTCATCTGGGAATTCAACAATAAGCTCTGATACCTTATCAAGAAAACAATTAAGGTTATCATATTGATCATCACCGTGTGGAACATAAGTACACCCTATATTTAGACGAACGGAGTGTTTTTTATTATAGTTAACAGCGGTTGTAGTAGAAATACTTGAGTGACAGGGCACGAGGGAGCGGCTAGGCATACTTACGCATTCCAGTTCTAGGCAAAGCCAAACTTCTTCAGCGGGAGCTGATGCACACCACTCGGTTCTCAGCTGAATCGGTAGACCACGACGAACCGCGACCAATACCCCACCTCCTCGGTCGAGGCCTTTGGCAGCTGGCAGCTGGCAGCTGGCAGCAAAATAACAAGTGTGAAATCAAATCTTAACCTTCTCCAAACTTAAAAAACTTCATTTTAAACTTTTTCACCTTTTTAAAACTTAACGCATCTTCTCTTACAAACACATCATTCTGCCTAAATGATCTGATGAAAATGAACATAAAATAAAATAAATAAATTAAATTTGTCCTACATTCAAATTTCTTTTTATGTCAGATATAACTATCAAAAATTCATGTGCAGAAATTCTACCTTCTTCCAATTGTTTTAATTGCTCCTTATATTTGGAATTAAATATCTTGTCTTTCCTCTTCCTGTTGGAACAATTGAATAAATTCTTCCTTAATCTTATGTCTGTCAACTTTGCCTCTCTGCGTAATCTTTGAAGAAAATATATCAACGTTGATTTTGGTGGTACACGGGCATTCAGTCGACGGTGCCAAGACTCCACACTATTAGTTGTTCGATGCCTCTCATTTGAACAGCTTATTGTTATTGGACATGATAGCCATTGCCGGGTCACATAGTTTTGAAATGCTCGTAGCTCTGGTGTATCTACAGCATTTATTAGAATATTCACAAAAGCATCATTAATATACTCCGTGGGCAATAACGGTAAATTTGCTACTTGGCGGACTATTTGTTTTCCATCCCTAGTTGCAGTAAGCCCCAAAATCTCACCCTTTTTCCATACTGCCTTATTCATATGAAAATAGCAACCAGTCAAAATTGCGTCAGGATAAACAATTTTAAAGGCGTTATACTGTGACACCTCGTAGTCGCATTTATAAAATATAATGCCAATGTTTAGAATCCTCAGCACCTCGAATAACCTTACGTAGGTTTCGGTAGATTTATTCGGAAGTAAGGCGTATAATACGGGTACTATTTGTGTTGTCTCGTCGTTACTACCAATATCCATGTGTAATGAAAAAAACTGGTAAAATGGAACTGGTACACGCTTAAACGTGCTGTCTCCAAAGTATTGTACTGGTCGATTATTTGCATTTTCCATGAATTTCCGACTCAGTAGTGTAGAAAAAACCAGAATTTTATTATTGTTGTCTCCGTCACTGTAGACAAGGAAATCATTGGCTATTATTTCTGGTATTAATACCTCGTTGAGATTGTAAAACTTCGTTTTCGTTACACGTAAAAATTTTCTTCGAGCTCGGTATAAGGTGTCTTTTTTGGACATATATGTCGGTATTATATCTATCACTTCTTCCGCTTCGTCTTTTAATTGCATTACAACATCTTCAAACACTTCTTTCACTGGTTGGAAGCCCTTGCAGACCTGTTTTTTGCAAGAATCCATAACAATATCAATGTGATTTTGGGCAAGATTTTTCCTGCAACAATGCACGGTTGCCCGTTTAATTTTGTCTTTTTCCACATTTAATGTTACAGAGGAACTACATTCATTTCTGTTCACGCATCGCCATGATGTTGTTCCATTTTTGTTAGTTGTATTAAAATTGTATTTGTATCCGGCATGCACGAGCGACTCTCGTCCCCTTTGGCTAAGAATGAATGTTATTTTAGAAGTTTCAGATAGTTCTTCGTTTTCTTCACTACTTTCCATGTTAATTATTGTCCCTTTTGACTACACGCAAGTACAAATAGAATAATATATCACTACGACGCAAATAGAGAACGCCTATGAATGACATTGATGACAAAAAATAATATTGTTCAAGTGTCATTCCATCAGTGGCCAGTCAGTCCCTGATAACAAGACTCTTTTGCATTACAACGCTGAAGTTTTTAAATTAGCTACAGGAACTTGGCCTACGACTGCCGAAGAAGGAGAGTTACTTACATTCATGTTTTTGGTTGAATAAAGTCTACGAATATGAGAATTGTGTTTCTGACGAGTTGCTTTTGAGACCAATAACTTTTTAGCAGAATTGCAAATTTGTCCAGGTGATTTTAAGACGATTATCTATAGAGTCCAGTTACTTCATGGGCAACCTCATAATTTGTCTAGATAATTTTCTGACGAGCTGCTTCATAGACGATTTACTTTTTAGTCTAGTTGCAATTTTGTCAAGATGATTTTAGGACGAGTTGATGCCGTAGACCAGTTGCTTTTACGATCATCTGATACTAACCCATTTTTTTTTCATATTTTTCGGTCTACCAGTTTCGGAGATAAGGACATACATATTTTTGTTGTTTTTTTTAAATTTCTCGAAACCAGTGCCAATAAATATAGTAAAAGTATGTATTTTTACAATCAACTTTTTAATATTTACAATTTGATACCCATATTTTATTTTTAGGATAATATTTTTTATTTTTCTTTCTTTTGTTATGGATATATTTTGAAGAAATTCAAATTTTTCTTTTTTTTTTACCCTATGATATGTGGGCAAATTGTTACTATTTTGTGCCGAATTTCATTTCTTAATCTATAACGGTGCTAAAGTTATGAGGCTGTGACATACGGACGGACGGACAACGGAGTCTCACCATAAAGGTTCCTTTTGTACCTTTTAGGTACTAAATCCTCGTGAAATAATGATTTACGAGGGAGTACAATTATAAAACAGGATGTTAAGATGATGTTGCGGATTGTTGCGTTAGCTGGAAACTAGCGATAGTACGCGTCCATACGAAAAAAAATTCGTGAATAAAAATCGTGAAATCGTGAATAAGTTGTTTCTTATACTTTGGTCGAGCAGCTGATTCTTTTTTCGCGATTTGAGTTTTGTTCTCATAGTAAAAGTTGTACGTATGGACGAGTAGGTACTATTGCCAGAGTCCGGCTTCCGCAACATTGTCTTAACACCCAGTCAAGAATATTAACCCAGTATAAAGACCCGGGTCTAAACTGCGTGCTGCTGACTGAGTTACTGCGGTTAATTTATAGAGATATTGAATTTTTCTGCAAAATTCTGACATAAAATTTAATAAACAAAATTCTCCGAGAATCCTGAGATTATAAATGAAGGGCAGAAAAAGCAATAAATAAAGATTAATTCCTTGTAAGTACGCTGAATTTTTGAATAAGGAAACGATTTTAAGGAAATTGACAAAAGTGAGAGAATCCTTGAAAGTTTAATAGACTTTTTATAGAAAATACCTTGCTTTATAAATTCTTTTGTCAACCGAAACTTTAAAAAGTGTACGAGCATCTATGTTGCTCAAATACGGGTATCTGAAAATAAATTGATTGTCGATGCCAAACCATAATTTATATAAGGATATCGGCCAGAGGATCAGTCTAGCGATCCAGCGGGGTAATGCTGCCTGCCGTCTCTTGGGCAACGGCCCGATGCCAACGGCTTAGAGAATATTTTTTATTTGGTATAACATCTTAGCGCTTATTTATTTAAGATATTGGTAGATTATTTTAATTTATAATTAGTTTAGTTATATTTTTTTTGGTTTTGTTTTTAATAAAGACCATTAACATTTATAAAGGTTTATTTCATGCTATATATATTTTTGTAACTACCGTTAGTTAAATTCATACTTAATTGTTTAAAACGGGTAGACTTACATGAATTATCTCGCAATACGCGACATCTTTCGATTTCTTTCCGAATTGGTTTTCAAGGTAGCGAGTGTCTGACGTCAGCGGACGCAGTCAATGCAGTTCACTGCACTGTCGCGTATCGCGATATAATTCATGTAAGTCTATCCGTTTTTGAATAATTAATTATAATATTATCTCTGATGGATAAAATCCGAAACGAAGATATCCGTCAGAGATCGAAGGTGACCGACATAGCCTGCCAAATCAGTACGTTGAAGTGGCAGTGGACTGGCCATATTTGTCGTCGACGTGATAACCGTTGGGGCCGTAAGGCTTTTTAATGGAGACCACGTACAGCAAAGCGCAGCGTAGGCCACCTTCGTGCCGATCTGAAGGACGTTGCGGGTGGCGGCTGGATGAGGATGACTGAGGACCGCCAAGTGTGTCGTAATATTGGGGAGGCCTATGTCCAGCAGTGGACGAATACGGGCTGATGGATGGATGGATATTATCTAGTTGAAGATTTTGAGTTAAAGTCATGCGATTGTTCGGATATTGTGGAAATTGTCGGCTATCATGCAAAACTAGAAACTGCGTTTACCTACTCAAATGCCGTCATTGCCCGGCATTATATGTAGGTGAACCAAGAACCCGATACACAAACGGGTGATCAACACCAACACACAGCAGAACGTGTACTAAACAACATTTTGCCCATCCCTACACACAAGTGCGTCAATAAAAGTGTAAAAAAATATGGGTGATTTTCTGTGTACTTTATGAAAAATACACAGAAAATTGTAATAAATTTCTGGTGTATGCATTTTGACAATATAATCTAGGCCCTAGGGTTTTATTTTTAGAAAACATGTCGGGTTAGATTTTCCTTGATAGTAATAATTGTTGAAAGTTTTCAAACACACCTTTTCTCCTCCTTTGTTAAATAGGAATCATCTACAGAACTCAAACATATTTTACTAGATGGGTTTTAACAAGATCTAGATGTTTGATTTTGGCAATTTTGCTAGCTATTTTAGAGATTTTAATAAAAATATAAAGCTTACTTTTTTGGGAAATTCAGAAATTATTTCTTTCCTGTTTTCTACAAAGGCAAGCCCAACCCCGAATCAATTACTAAGGAAGCTCAACATTTTATTTTGTGAAATTAGCAAAAGGCGTTATCCGTGATAACGTGATACCGTTATATCCGTGATACTGACCACTTACCTAGCCTCCGGTACGAATTCAGCTGAATAAATGTCACCTTATATGTATAAGATTAAATAATAATAGTTGGCGAAACTCAAAACATAGGTAGAACTCATGCATATACAACGTATAACAGAAATGTGTAACCATTTTGAAGAGCTTATTCAGTCAATGGTATAAAAACAACTTTTACTATGGAGCCAACGCTGAAATCTCAAAAAAAAAATCTGCCCTTCCGTACATTTCGGCCGAGTGGCATCGCATTTTTCTATGAAAAAGAAAAAAAATGTTTTCGAGATACAGGTTTTGTTCCATAGTAAAAGTTGTTCTATACCATTGACTGAATAAGCTCTTCAAATATAGTAACACCTTTCTGTTACACGTTGTATAAGACCTTTTTTATGGGGACTATTCGAAATTCTGTATATTTATAGACGGCTGATAGGGGCAATTTGTATGAGAAGAAGTGAAAAATGTTGCGAATAGAAAAAGTAAGTTAATACGGACGAGTACCTACTACTTACCTATGGTTTGAGTTTCGTCAACTACTATTATTTAACCGGATGTAAATCAAACCCAAGAATCCCTTTAGATTAAGAAAGTATACACGGTAAATTATATTATTTTTCTAAGCAATTTTTGTGAAAATAATATAATCAAAAATATAGTCCCTTTATAAAATATAATAAACGTCTTTGTTCTAATATTCTCGTATGAGAATTTTCAGCAGGGCCTAAGGCCGTTTTGTTTTTTACTCAATTTAGTTCTTTGTTACCTGAAATTCTGATTTTGAGAGTCTTTGTTTGGGTAACAAAATCAAATTTAGTTAGAAAAATAACAAAAAAATCTTCAAACGCAGTTTTTATTTTCTCCAAAATCGACGACGAGAGTCCTTTGAGCAAATTTCTTGTCATCACACCTATTCGAAAAACAGGAATTTGCGCTTTCTCTCTTCTGATAGGTGCGCGTGCATGCTCCTGATATATTAGCGTCATTTAACCAAAGAGGTCAAACGCATAATTTATGAAGAAGTTACTGGCCGGTTAGGCTTCGGCGGCAATGCGCGCTAAAAATAAAACTGTTATTCTTCTTTTCATTTATATTTACTTGGAAATTTGTTATCGCTGTTAGTGCAAATAATAATTAAAAATAAGTTCCAGTATGTAGTGACAGACAGTGATAACTCCTGAAAACATTATTAAATAATGCAGCTATTGTAGTGTTGTAGTATAACCACATAATACCAGCGGGTCTACCGCGTAATTCTGATTTTCATCAACATCAACTTGAGATTGAAATTTGCCGTGCGTGCGACGACGCCCGCCTAACATGTCATCTCTTTTGCACGCACGTCAAATTTCAATATCAAGTTGATTTTGATGAAAATCAGAATTACGCTGTAGACCCGCAGGTTTTCTTTTACTCATAGGTTGTGATGAAATTGTTCTTGGACGGCGTATATTGAACCCTTCACTTCGCTCTAAATTCAAAATAACGCCCTTGACGAACGAAATATTACTTGCTCACTTGGGCCCCTTGTAACACAAATAACTATTATCCCCTATAATTTAGATTTTCCCCATACTGACCCACCTGGTCCATACTGACCCCACTGTTTGCGTCATGATGTCTGGTAAAAAAATTATTCTTATTAAAAAAACCGTTAAATTTACGTATTGTAGAGGTTTATTGTTAATATAATTAATCAAATTTCACGATATTTAGTTGGGCTTAAACATAGATCTAGATAATTTTAAGGGACTCGGCCTAAAATATTATAATAACATTCCATAGACACAATAGACACCTCACAATTTGGTGACAGCTTTTGTGTGGAGGTTTGTACAGTGGAGACCGCATCAAGTAAAACACATTGGACTTTGCACCTATCTTATATTCGTCTCTGTAGAGGCTAATGTCGCACTGCAAGTGTATAGCTTGATGTGGTCTCCACTGTACGTGATGACGCCTCTTAAGAAGTATTTTGCAATGAAGAAATTTTAGTTTTGACAGCACTACACCTAAAATTAAAGCCATTGAAATTAGCTTTACCAGGTACACAAATTTTGTTGGTTGTTAATATTTAATTAAATTGCCATTTCAGCAACATTTTAACATGAAAAAGTTTCGGTCTGAAACTGTATTTTAACATGAAAAAGTTTCGGTATGAAACTGTATCACCACTGTGGGATTTTGCTTATCCACAAAAACGTCAAACATAAAATTAATGTGATTTGATCACAGTTTTAGCTCTGATATAGATTGAGACAAATAAACTGTTTTTTACAATCAAATTTAAGCTTATATCAAAAAACCGAGCCTTTCCCGAGATTTTTAGGGTTCCATATATCCTAGGGGGCCAAATGGTACCATTACTAAGCCTCCGCTGTCTGTCCGTCTGTCACAGGGGTGTCTACAGCTTTAGTTGAAATTTTCACGTAATTCGTTTTGCTATGGCCTCTATCACGGCAAATAAATAAAAAAAGAAACTGAAACCCCACTTAAGGCCCCATACCAAAAAAACTCGAAAATGTAGCGTTTTGTTGTCATGCACCCCCACCCCCCCCCCATTTCTCCGAAATAAGAGGACCGAAAAATATGAATAGTTGTTTGCATAAATATTACAGGAAAATGGTTCCATACTCAGCGGGAGCTGCGAATTATTTGACAGGCGCTACCATTTTAGCGGCTTGTTTGTGTCAATTAACATGTTTTAGGGCTCCGTACCCGTAACCCTTTGTGCGCAAGTCTGACTCGCACTTGCCCAAATACTATATGGTATTAAACTGTGTTCCCAGCTGGTGATCCTGGGCGTGTGGATCACAAGCGCGGCGTACAGCGCCCCCAAGTTCATTTGGGTAGAGACCATCACCAACAACCTGGGCAACGGGCACCTGGAGACCATTTGCATCCAGCACCGCATGAAGTACAACTCAGAGATCTTCGACATGGTCAACTTCGGGCTGCTTTACGTTGCGCCGCTTTGCGTCATGACGGTAAGTGGCAAAGACCATACAAAAATAATCAAGTGTCAAAAGATTGTGTCAATAGGAGATGAAATCAACATAAATAGATGAAAGGGTTTGACTCGCAATCAAAGGGCAATGCTGCATGGTATGATAACAATTTTATGAATCCTATTTATATGTGACGAAAATATAATTTTAATTTCCTATAACCGAAACGATTTTATGACGTGAATTTCACGTGATCCTGGCTCACAGTGCACGGTGGTCCCAATTTGAAATTTTATGGACATAGGGCCTGAAGACAGAACATCGACCTGATCGATTTTTTATATGATGGATATTTATATTTTAAGTGACAAATACTGATTGGTAAATTTCTGTAAAAGTGATAGTTTTCGAGATATGGGAATTTATTTTTGTAAAAGTAAAAGGTATAAAAAAGACATTTTGTATCAATATTTTGTTGCCGATCCGGCCCCGTAGTATAATGTTTAATCGCGCGCGACGCAACTTATTTGAATCACAAGTGCGAGGAGCGTGACACGATGTTTTTGCGATTAAACAGTATGTCACGCTCCTCGCACCTGTGATTCAACTAAGTCGCATCGCGTGTGATTAAACATTATGCTACGGGGCCAGGTCCTTTTTTTTTAAAGAAGCGATACACGATTCCGCAATAAGCTTTTTATCAAATTTGTAAAACCCTTTAGCTTTGAGTAATATGTACTATAATGTCCTTACATATGAAATTGGTATTTTATGTGGAAAAAGTAAAACAAAAAAGAATTAAATTATATTTTTAATCAATTGAAGTATGTAACATTATCATCTATGCACTTTCGCCATTTTATAGGTAGCTCATTGATTCTATTGCTAAAAAAATTGTGGGAACAAGAATCAATAAAATCTTTGAAGGCGGTTTCGACTGCCCCATCGGAATTAAATTTTTCCTTTGCAAGAAATTCTTAAAATTGCGAAAAAAGTGGTAATCTCTTGGAGCAAGATCTGGGGAGTATGGTGGGTGTCGGAGACATTCTAATCGCAGCTCCTCTAATTTAGTGACCGTCAGTCGTGCAGTGTGAAATTGACCAGTTTCGGTTGTTGAATAGAGAGCTTTTCCATCATGGTTTGCAATTGTTGACAATACAGATCTGCCGTAATCATCTGGCCAGATCTTAAGCTGTAGTGTATGACACCAGCACTGGTCCACTAAACACTCACCAGTACCTTTTTCTCAGTCAACTTACGCTTGGGATAGGACTTAGCCGTTACTCCTGCCGGTAAACGATTGTCGTATAAGATCCATCTTTCATAACAAGTAACAACACGATTCAAAATTCCCTCGTTATTGTGACGGTTGAGTAATGTAACGCAGCACTCAATGCGTGTTTGTTGGTGTGCTTCACTCAATTTATGCGGTACCCATTTCTCGAGTTTTTCACTTTTCCAATTTCTTTCAAGTGAATTAAGATTGTTTTATCACTCACACTGAAGCCTGCCGCTAACTTTGACGTGGTTTGCGATGGATCTGCTTCTACGATCACCGTTAATTCTTCGTTGTCAACTAGGGTCTCCGCTCGTCCACGGGGTTTGTTCTGTAGTTCAAAATTTCCAGAACGAAAACCAAAAACCTATCGTGTTTTCTTTTACAGTAGCTTTCCCATACACATCATTAGTCTTTCAAGCTGTTTCTGCAGCGTTGGTGACGCTGTGGAACTCGTATTCGTAAATAACGCCATATTTTTAGTTTTCCATATTGTGAACAGACCGATATCAAAAAAAAATCAAATGGCATGAAAACAAATGAATCACTAAATTCGAAACACTAATACGCAAGCCCCAATTTGAAATAAATTTAAATTTGGAATTTCTAGCCCAACGCTTTGAGATTAAAGTGGCCAGTTTGACAAAACGCCGATTTCATATGTAAGGACCTAATATAACAACAATTAATACTACCATCCTGAAAAATTATAAACGCTAATAGAAAAAAGCTGCTTTCGGTAAAAAAGTTATTTTGTTGTAGAAATAAGAAATAACTTGGAAACAGTAACAAAAAATATATATGAATATTTTATCTTGCATTTATTTTTTTCTTAAATTACAGGTTTTCTCTTTGATTATGTTTACTGTAGTCAACAGGAGTTTCAAAGTGTAAAAGTTTTTCTTCACAAACCAGTAGCAAGTTTAAATAGACCGTGTGGCGACGACCATAATTTCCTTTAACACAAAGTTGTAAAAAAGTCATGTCTCTATGTTCAATATTTTTGCGAAATTTTAAATGAAATTTGCTATTATTGTATTGTACTGAGGCCAAAACAAACACTTTTAGATTTTTTTTCTATCTGCCTGTCTGTTTGTTCCATTTTAACTCACGAACCACTCAGTGGATTTGGATTCGGTTTTCATTATTACCATCGTAGTCAACATATAGATTATAGCCGAAATCTACAACAATGATTTTTCCACGCCGATGAAGCCACAGGCTAACGCAAGTTATTTGAAAAAAATTAAAAGTCTTAGCGTATAATTACGTTTATCAAAATCAAATATCATTAACAAGATTTTCTGTGACTAAAAATTTTGTGAGAGTCCATCCTGATTTGAAACAAAACAGTTTTACTTGAAGCGTCTTTCCGTTTTATAAAATAATAATAATAATAAATCATTTATTATCAATCAGGTATCTGTGGCCCATAGATACCTTACAAACTAACATACCGTACATTCGTGATTACGAAGTTCAGTTACTAAATGTTACTATAGCACTTGTCCTCAGTAGTGGCGGAACACCACGCCCTGCGGCCAAAAGTTTTCCACCATGACGAGGTACAGAAATGATCGTGTTTCCTAGTGCAACACGCAATTCAAAGCCACGGAAAAAATCATAGTCAAGGAAAGTGCCGCCAACGTACTATTTTTAAGATTCCGTAGTCAAAAACAAGGAACCCTGTCCGTCTGTCTGTCTGTCTGTCTGTCCGCGGCTTATCTTAGAAACTATTTATACTAGAAAGCTGTAATTTGACATGGGTATATATATTTATCAAGCCAATAAAGTGGTATAGTAAAATTTTAAAAAATATTTTATTTTTAGGGTACCTCCCCTACACGTAAAATGGGGATGATTTTTTTTTCTCGTCTATCCCCTAGTGTGGGGTGTCGTTGGATAGGTAATTTAAAAATGTTGAGGGTGTGAGAAGATCATTTTTCGATCCAGGGTTCCGTTTTCGAAATATTAAGCTTAAAAGTGTTAATTTTTGTTAGAGTCAATTGCTCCCCCCCCCCCCCCCGTCAGCGAAACGGTTGTATTTGGAGACGTGAAAAAAATCAAGGCAGTAGTATACATAATGAAATTAAAAGGAAAACTATCACAGCTAAGTACGCTTTACCATAGCTGAATAAAACATGGTCTGTTCCTTCGGTTTCCATTCCAAAACAGAAGCTTACTACAATTTGAACACTGAAAACAGCAAACAGCATATAATTTTTTTTATGAGTGCGAATGAATAAGCACGAGAGCTTGTACGGTGACACTAAAATAGTTTTAAGTTATTTCGTTTACAAAATAATTATGTTATTTATTTATAACATTGATAAGTATTTTTTGTTGTTGAAATTAAACATAAACAAATGTAATTGTTTTGATTTTTCGCTTATCTTTGTGGTCAGATTTGCAGAAGTTGTGTGACACGTTTGGATAAAAATTAGCGCATATTATTGGCAATATCTAATGGCGTTTTTTCCATTTGTTGTCATCCTTGTTGCACGAGAGTGAATTTAATAGTTTGTTTCATTCTACACAGAGATTCCCAAAGGTTTAAGCGAGTTTGAAGTTGCATACGAGCTAAATAATTAATGATAATCCTAGGAAGCAAGAATGGGCGGTTGTTTGATCTGTAATTGTAAAAATCGCGCTGCAAAAGGCGGAATAATTAGACGTTTTTCTTTTCCCAAAAATGAATTGGTGGCTCAAGAGTGGCTTCACTATTGTGGCCCAAAAGCCGGCATTAGAAATTGTAAGTCCTACTTAACCCATTTATCCAATATATTTGTATATTTACTTACATAGTTTTCTAAAAACGTCTCCAAGGATTTTTATAATTTTTAAAATGAGTATTTTTGGGTATCCATTTTCCAAATGGGTATGTATGATTTGATAAAATCGATAAAGTGCGAGTCTCACATGCTACCTAGTAATTTATTTCTAAGAACATAAAAATTTCTACGATTCCCGACTCTTAAAGTTTGAGAACCGTTCATAGCGTGATGACGTATGCTTGGGCCACCACAAATCAGCAAGGAACATACCTTGTTTTCTTGTACCATGGGTTTTACAAGTTAACAAGTACAGATCGCGCCTAACTTTTAGTCCCCTCTAAACGCGGGGCGATTCGTATCAGCAGGAACAAAATGTATGGGCCGTTCTTGGGAAGAGCAACTTCCGAGCGTACTAGAAGTTTGGCGCGATCGATCGTTTAGTCGATAAACTTATAAAATGGACTTGGAGAAGAAGTCCGCATATTGTGCAGGGCAACTACGGAACCCTACACTGTGCGTGGCCCTACACGCACTTGACCGGTTTTTATGATTCTATAAAGAATTTTAGAAGCGAAAGTGGATCACAAGATTTTTGTTTGATTATGTCTACGAAATTATAGTTTTTGAGCTGGATATTAAAAAAGAACGGCTGTCATCGCGAACAAAAACAAATCGAACGAAGTTTAGGACGTTAGCTACACGCTAGAGCTAGACGATAAACACGCGGCCCCAGCATTAAGGGTGCATATACAACGTGTAACAGAAAGGTGTAACCATATTTAAAGAGCTTATTCAGTCAATGGCATAGAACAACTTTTACTACACTGAAATCTCAAAAAAAAATCTGCCCTTCCATACATTTCGGCCGAGCGGCATTGCATTTTTATATGAAACAGTAAAAAAAAAATCGAGATACAGGTTTTGTTCCATAGTAAAAGTTGTTCTATACATTGACTGAATAAGCTCTTCAAATATGGTTACACCTTTCTGTTACACGTTGTATAAAGTCAGATTGGGCTCCTCATTTCGCATCAATCAGAACTTAATTCTGACATTTCTTTTTAGTTTAAAAGATCGCGCTCTGAGCCGTAGCTGTTACGAGTTTACGACCACCAAGAAATACGCGCTCACGATAAACGGAGTTTTTACGGCTTCTAGATGAAATTATGAACATTTTTCAAGACAAATGGGGTCATTATTAAGATATTTATAGTACTAATTTCAAGGCTCTGTGATTTAAGGAAGGCCCTTATTAAGGGAAAATATCAGTAATCAGTAATTCATTTATTGACCATTATAACAGAGAACGTTACATGAGGCATGTCAAATATAACATATATGTATCTTAATGATAAGATAGGTAATATAGAGTAAATATGTAATATAGAGGTAACTTCGTAATTTTTTTCTACCGAGCGAACTTAAAACTTTTGCAAAGATGAATAGATCAGCCCTAATAGTCTGTAGTTTAAGTTATTTTAATTAAACCAATTTACTAAGTGACATAATGTGAAATGGTCATTTGAGATTGTGCATTTGACCCTTAAGAGGATGGCATACCCTAGCAACTTTTTTTTATTATCCGTCCAGCACAATAAGTCTAAAACCTTATTCGCTTTTCATAGAGGCGATTATATGTTGGCTCTTTGGCTTCTGGTTCTTGGACGCGTAATATTAGTGTTCACGCAGCGAAACAACAAATTAGTGTGTTTTTAGCTAATACTGAAATATTTTGTAGGGAAAAAATATTGGATTTAGGTAACATCCTTTCATATTCCTATTGCCTATTTTGTAAAAAAAAATCAAGTTGATATCTTAACAGCGCTTTTGAAACGAACATTTGAAAACAAAAAAAAAAGAGAGTGGAAAACATTTTTTTTGACAAAAGTATAAATCTTAAAACATTGTTTATAGGTGGAATCCCTAGACAAAAGATCGATAAATCAAATATATTTTCTTCAATATGAGGAGAGACCTAGTTTCTTACAATGAACCCTTGAAAACCTGGTGTTGTTGATGTTCTAGCGTCAGGTGTCCTGTTAAGGCGCTTAATATCGCCAAATGGGTACTCTCTAAAGCCTACTCCTCTTTTATTGCCAAACCAAAAATATTGAAAAAATGTATTATGGATTATCAACTCTAGGACAACATATGCAACATTTTTCTTTTTCGTACCAACAAAAATTCTATATGAAAAAATCGTTTCAACTGAATGGTATTTTTGGGCTTGAATTCCCTACTGCTCCTAAGCGGCTTGGTCGATTTAATTCATTTGTGCTTTGATAAATAGATTAACTTAATAGCTATAAACATAACATATGATTATTCAATCGAGCAATCACGTCCATGTGAAAAGTATTATTTTCTCCTATTTCGCCCTATCAAGGACGCAGTGAGCGTCGTAACAGCCACCACGCATTGTGCGCTGATATAAACGTTATTTCAGTGTCGTTTCCGTCGATATTCGTACAGACAAACATCGAGCTGCTAATTTGGTGATGGTAATCGCCTTAAGGTGCATGATCCCAAAACGAACGATGTTTGGGACGCTAACTAAACGCTAGACGTTAAACCAGAATTTTGAAAACTACAACTTTTCAACAGCACTTTAAAGTATGATTGCAGTTCTGAGTTGCCATCCAAGTATGATATTCAATATTTAAGAAGATGGCATACTCTAGCAACTTTTTTTATTACCCGTCTTTATTTGCTTTTCATAGAGGCGATTATATGTTGGCTCTTTGGCCTCTTTTTCTTAGACGCGTAATACTAGTGATCACGCAGCGAAACGACAAATTGGTGTGTTTTTAGCTAATACTGAAATATTTTGTAGGGAAAAAAATATTGAATTTAGGTGATATACCTTCATATTTCTATTACCTATTTTATGAAAAAATAATCAAGTTGATCTCTTAACCGCGTTCTCCAAGCGAACGTTTGAAAACCACAAAAAAAGAGGGTGCAAAACATTTTTTTTTGACAAAAGTATAAATCTTAGTACATTGTTTATACGTAAGATCCCTAGAGAAAAGATTAATAAACCAAATATATTTTTTTCAATACAAGGAGAGTCCGAATTTCTTCAAACGAATCCTAGATAGACTGGAGTTGGTCATGCTCTAGGCTCAGGTACAGTCTTAAGGTGATATACCGTGCTAGCAAAGGTCCCCGTTACTCCAGGCAGAAAGACCCGCAGTGCGAAAGGGACGGAATCGGGGAAAATTGTCAAAAAGTCCGTTTTAAATTAATGCAAAATTAACTAAAATAGCTACAAAAAATTCCATAACCAGTAATTTAGGTGTAGTTAAAACCCATCTAAATAAATATTTTTCAAGTCTGTATGCTATCCTAATTTGTCAGAATTTCAAAAAAAGTGTAAATTTAGACCTGATTTCAATAATTATTTCTATCGAATAAAATTCCTCCTATCGCGTTTCTGATAGACCAAAATCTAGTAAAAGATCCCAAAATTGTTATACTAATTTATTTTACTTGGAACTTCATTAAAAGAGCAGATAAATAAATTCAAAAAGTGTAAATTTTCACGGTATAGCCCCTTAAACAAGAATCTTAACATTATGAACTTTTATAATTAATAATTATATTATGATGACGTATCGGATTGGATCACAGCAAAAAATACCTAGTTGCTAGTATAAATTTGTTATCTCAATCGATTCGGGCTTTTGCAAGTTATATTAAAGTCTGCAAGCGTCGTCACGAAAATTATGCCTTCTTTCGTGATGGCACAAAATAATAATATTATCTTATATTGAATATATAGGAAATGAGGATAAAAAATATATTATTACCATCAAATACTCGTAACCTAGGTTACGTTGAGAGTCGTCAAGGAGTAAAAACATAATTCAACAGAGGGGGAAAAGTTTATTACGTCACACAGTTTGTGCGGAGTGCCATGTTTCCACAATAAAGTAGAAGCGATAAGCTCCGACTTATGTACCCATTACTTGCAGTTTCATCTACCTATAGTATGTTCTATTTATGGCTTTGAGTCGACGTCAACTTTCACCTTGTTTTTGTATTTCTGTCGACCTAGTGAACCATAAATAGATTTCCACTACCTATTAGGTCTTATTACACGTCAATTATAATGTAGCAATAAACAAAATAAGTAGAAAACAGGAAAATAAAACAATTAATACATTATTTAAATAAATTGTGTGTATTTTTTGTATAGGGTGTAATTTAATCAACCGCCCGAATTCATACTGGAGACTCGGTTAGTGATGAGGAACAATGTTTAATGACCCTTCAGGTGCAATTCGAAAAAAAAATGTTCTTCTCCCGTACTGCCTATATAATACTAGGAATTGTATTTGAACTAATCCAGTTCGTAAACATTTCGAAAAAATAGGTCATTGAACCTTGTTCCTGATCACTAAGCGAAGCGAGTATCAAGTATGAGTTCGGGCGGTTGATTAAATCGATGGAATCATACGACGCGACGTGAATCTACAAGGAGTAGTCACAGATGTTTCCTCGTGAAATCTAAGTCACAGTAAATTACCAAAACGGCAAAAATAAAGCGTAATCCAAAAATTACTCTTAGTGATAACGATATTTCTCTTAAATGAGATGTTTAAAAATTATGAAAAAAAAATATATATAAGGTCTTTCAATTTAAATGGAAAGTAATTTAAGAGGTGATTCAGTATCGTTAATACATCACATTCCACTGCAAAGTACTTTTTTTTGCGCGGACTTTTTCTTCACTTATCCGTACAACTACAAACTGAGTCAGCTGATCGGACCATTTTGTACTGAGAAGCGAAAAAAAATTTCGCCCAAAAACAAGTGCTTTGCAGTGGAATGTGATGTAATAACGATACTGAATCACCTCCTGAATTACTTTCAGTTTAAATTGAAAGACCTTATATACAGGTAAATTTATATACATCAGGCACAAAACATCATGATTGAATCCAAAAAAAAATAAAAGAAATAAGCCGATAAAGGCAATATAAATTTATTTAAGAAAAAAATTATCACCATGTATATTTAGTTCAAATCGGACCACAGAATGAATGAATAGCTTCAGCTCGTTACCCACGGCTGTACAGTCCACAAAATGTGTAGGTATAGGCCCAATGCAACATAAGATTTGCCTCAGCCTATGTGGCATTCCCAAACACCAAGCAACCACACAGACGTCCTCGACATTGACTCTGATGACGAAATAACTAGAAAGATTTCTAAATCATAGTAGATGCTAGTGATTGTTGGTACTTGGTGGAATTTATAAAAAATTGTTTAAAAACATTAGACATCGTTTTAGCATAAAATAATTGTTTGTTTGTTAGTTAGGATATGTAAAAGGCCCTAGAAAATGCTTATCAGCGAAATCAGTCGGTCATAATAAAGTTTTTATTGTATATGTGGATAAGTATAAGTGTTTTTTTAAACAATCATTTCTAAATCAATTCCGTCTGAAAACACCGACCCGAACCGACCTGACTTATACCATTACCGCCCCCGCAGAAGACGGCGGAAAGGTAAACACTTCAGACGCCCCCCGCAATCCACTATTCTATCTAACGCCAAACGCTCTACGCCGCGCAAATATCGACAGAAACTATATTGAAATAACGTTCATATCAGCGTGCACGGCATTACGACGTTGCGGGTCTCTGGATTGCGCCAAATAGAAGAAAATAAAACTTTTCACATGGACGAGATGGTTTAAAAAAAATCATAAATAATTTTTCTACGCAATATTGTCCTTGTATATTACGCAATATTGTGCAGGAATCATACAAATGCCATTAGTAGTTTCAAAGAAATAACCAATTTTACTTCCTTAATTTTAATCTAAAAACAGCTTAATTTTGAATAATATTTTCATGCTGTTTCTTACACGCGACAATAATTTCCTTAAATGAAGTTGTTAACTTTAATAATATATATCTTTTTTATAATTTTTAAACATACCGTTTAAGAGAAATAACTCTAACAATAGTAATTTTCAGATGACGTGTCGAACACGTTATAGATACAGTTCTCCCAAAGTAATAATGCGCATACAAATCTATAGCCGTGCGACCGGACGTACCACGTGACCTTATTGATTGTATAGAAAGTGTAAGGAAATACGAACTTTGCCGAATAGTGGCGAAGATTTGTATGCGCAATATCACTTTGAGAGCACTGTACGTGCCGAGACGGCTATTCTAGCACGTGCGGAAAAATTGCGTAGGCAGATTTTGGGTGATTTTAAAAAGGATTTTCTACGGATATGTATCGATTTCTTTGATTGAAAACCTAAAGGTTTTAAGCTTATATTCCATAGTTTTCATTTGATCAGGCTTAGTCGTTCCACTTTACATCGCATGGCATTTAGCATACTGTTAACACAAGTCGATCGACTGATATTGCGAGTGAAAAATAATGCCAGAATATCTAGTAGTTTTTCCCCTACTCACGTATCGCAGCCACTTTAGGCGCGATTCTAGACACCATCGAGGCACTCATGAAAAAAAAAAACTATAAATTTATAGACCTGTAAAAAAAGACACATAGACATTAAAAACTTTTCATAAACTTTAAAAATTAAAAGACATTTAAATGAGGCTGGGTACTATCTGTCTCCCTCCAGTTAAGGCAAAGTTGTAAAGGCCAAAAACAATAATATCTAGTCATTTAAGTTAAACGTCAGTAGCTTAGCGCAAAGTGCATAACTTAACTTAGTTTTTCTTATTTATAAATTTAAAATTTAAAAGCATTTTGGTCTGTGGCATTTTACGCCAAATACTTCAGTATTAGTGAAGTTTATAAAGCAAGAGATGCGAAAACCATTGCTGTTTTAACATTGTTTAAACAAGATGACTCATTGTGTATTAAATTTCAAACTCATGCTTTATAAACCTCACTAATACTGAACTATTGTCGTCAACTGCCACATACCAAAATGTTTTTCAATTTTTAACTTCTAAACAAGAAATACAATGTTAAGATATGCACTTTGCGCTAAGCGACTGACGTTTAACCTTGAAAAAAAAGCAGGCCCAGTGGAAACACTTTGATCCTAATATCCCCAGGTGAGTGACAGATGAGGTTAAGTATTATTTATCTCATCAATCACTCGTCAGCGGATCCTAGGGTCAAAGTGTTTGTGCTGGGCCTGTTTACTTATCTCTTTTGTTGACCGTACCAAAGCTGACACACTCGTGCTACCGGCACGGCTAGCACCTGTAAAATGCCGCCACTAAATCAACTATGATAAATGAGCTCTGTACTTTCAGCGTCACAATCCAGATGAAAAAGCTAAATCATTTTTATTCTTTTGCCACAGCAACATAAAGCGACCAAAACAAGCCGCTAAAATGGTATCATCTGACCAGCAATTCGGCACCCGCTGAGCGCGGAACCCTAATAAAACCTTAACCGCTATGTATTTCCTGTAATCTTTACGTAATCACACTAATCAGTAAGTTGAGGGGGATAAGGTAACGTTATAAAACGCAACTTTTTAGAGGCTTTTTGTGTGGTGACCTCCTTGGATTTTTTTTTAATTACGTGTTGTTATAGAGGCCTTAGGAACACGTATTCTGTGAAAATTTCGATTGGCTACATAACAACTGCAGCTGTGACAGACGGACGGACGGACCAAAAAATACTTGACTAATCTAATATTGCAGTTTCTTTCAGGTTTTGTTTACTAGGTATACCTATAATATAGGTATACGTAACTAGCGGCGTTGCTCGCGTGGATCCCGTTTCTCCCGATCCCGTGGGAATTTAGAAAAATTATTCCTTTTCTACAGGGAATCTCTGTGCAAAATTTCAGCTCTCTAAGTCCAAAGATTTGAGCTGGGCGTCAGTTAGTGAGTCAGGACTTCTTTAATTATAAGATATGATGATTAGGAGGTTGTATTTTGTTCAAATTATTATAGTAATAATTTGATATAACGTTACAGAACACTCAGGGTACGAGTATTAATCGAACTTGACCGGTTTTTAGGGTTCCGTAGTCAACAAGGAACCCTTATACTTTCGGCATGTCCGTGTGTCTGTCCGCAGCTTAGCTCAGAGAGGTCGTTCAAAAATATTGTGAGTGTGTGAAAACCATGTTTTGCTTCAGGGATCCGTTTGCAAAATATTAAGCTTTAAAGTGCTTTTTTTTTGTTAGAGTCAAGTTTCCTCCTCTGCCAGCTAAACGGTTGTTTTTTGGATTATGTGAAAAAATTAGCGGCAGTAAAAGGCAATACAAGTTAAGAGGCCTCACACGATTTCGTTTCGCGCCCATACAAATGCTCGCCGAACCGAGCTCAGGCTCGCGTGTTTAGATTTGATGTTTTTGAAGGATTGACATGTCTTTTTCTATACGTGTATAGTGCTTGAACGAAGTTTATTATGTTCGCCGCAGTGCGCGTTGACTGCTTCTATACCACCATGCGCAGGCGAGCAACAGTCTCCTCAGTGTTGCCAGCAGGTCGGACGGGCCCTTTATGAAACATTGGCAAGCGCTACACACTCCGTCGTTCCAAGTATGGAGCAGATAGCGTCAGCATCAAAACTTTGTAATTAATTATCATATGTTTTTTGTACCTGGGTTTTTCTGAGTGCATTTTAAATTTCTGTGTAAGTTTTAGTAATTTAATTAATTTTTTAGAATTTTGCAATGTTATAAATATGGATTAATTTATCTGAAATAAATGAATATTATTAATATTATATTATTAATATTTTTTATTATAATGAAATAATGCTCTGAATAGCCAAAAACTAATGGATAGCCTAAAACGCACTTGGCCGGTTTTTACTATTAAAACTAAAAGTCATTTGCGCTGTTTTCTGTTGTCATAATTAAAGATAAATTGGGTGTATAACGGACACGCTAGATATTTTATATTTTTATTAATTAATCAGAATTGAAATCTCATTTTGCTTTTACAAATTGTGTGCAATGGTCCGAAAGCCTGTAAGTCTTTTTGGGATCATTAACGACCAAAGTTTCTTTGCTGAAACAATGCCCCAATGAAAGGCTTTAAGTACTTAGTTAAGGCTGCGTATAAACCTGGACAAATTAGTGATTTTGCCCCCGCATCCCCGCGCCTCAACTGTTTGCGCGACCGGCCGTCACCGGCCGCGAGCGCTATTTCTTAGCTCCCACGAGCGGTGTGGATCCGCGGTCATTAACCCGTGCACGTGCTAGTTTTCAATAATAAGTAAAATGCATCTACGATGTATAAAATTCAACCCAGTTGACAAAACGGTTTGTTCGCAATGGCATTTTTTTGCGTAATTGTGTTTGCATCTAATTTTTATATTTCAAAATTTTATTTTTCGAAAGTCATACTTGCAAAGATAATGATAACGATGATGATACAACGATACGTCGATACGACGATACGTCGATACGTCGATACAACGATACGTCGATACGCCGATACGTCGATACAACGATACGTCAATACACCGATACGTCGATACGTCGATACGTCGATACGTCGATACGGGGATACGTCGATACAACGATACGTCGATACGCCGATACGTCGATACGTCGATACGGGGATACGTCGATACAACGATACGTCGATACGACGATACGTCGATACGGGGATACGTCGATACAACGATACGCCGATACGTCGATACGCCGATACGTCGATACGACGATACATCGATACAACGATACGTCGATACAACGATACGTCGATACGCCGATACGTCGATACGTCGATACGACGATACGTCGATACAACGATACGTCGATACGCCGATACGTAGATACGCCGATACGTCGATACGATGATACGTCAATACGGGGATACGACGATACGACGATACGGCAATACGTCGATACGACGATACGTCGATACGAGGATACGTCGATACGCCGATATGTCGATACGGGGATACGTCGATACAACGATACGTCAATACGCCGATACGTCGATACGTCGATACGTCGATACGGAGATACGTCGATACAACGATACGTCGATACGCCGATACGTCGATACGACGATACGTCGATACAGGGATACGTCAATACAACGATACGTCAATACACCGATACGTCGATACGTCGATACGGGGATACGTCGATACAACGATACGTCGATACGCCGATACGTCGATACGTCAATACGTCGATACGGGGATACGTCGATACAACGATACGTCGATACGCCGATACGTCGATACGCCGATACGTCGATACGACGATACGTCGATACAACGATACGTCGATACAACGATACCTCGATACGCCGATACGTCGATACGTCGATACGACGATACGTCGATACAACGATACGTCGATACGCCGGTACGTAGATACGCCGATACGTCGATACGACGATACGTCGATACGGGGATACGACGATACGACGATACGGCAATACGTCGATACGACGATACGTCGATACGAGGATACGTCGATACGCCGATACGTCGATACGACGATACGTCGATACGAGGATACGACGATACGAGGATACGACGATACAACGATACGTCGATACAACGATACGTCGATACGCCGATACGTCGATACGACGATACGTCGATACGGGGATACGTCGATACGGGGATACGTCGATACAACGATACGTCGATACGCCGATACGCCGATACGTCGATACGTCAATACGTCGATACGGGGATACGTCGATACAACGATACGTCGATACGACGATACGTCGATACGGGGATACAACGATACGTCGATACGCCGATACGTCGATATGCCGATACGTCGATACGACGATACGTCGATACGGGGATACGTCGATACAACGATACGTCAATACGCCGATACGTCGATACGTCGATACGTCGATACGGGGATACGTCGATACAACGATACGTCGATACGACGATACGTCGATACGTCGATACGAGGATACGATGATACGTCGATACGTCGATACAACGATACGTCGATACGCCGATACGTCGATACGCCGATACGTAGATACGACGATACGTCGATACGGGGATACGTCGATACAACAATACGTTAATACGCCGATACGTCGATACGTCGATACGGGGATACACCGATACGTCGATATGTCGATACGGGGATACGTCGATACAACGATACGTCGATACGATGATAAGTCGATACGGGGATACGTCGATACAACGATACGTCAATACGCCGATACGTCGATACGCCGATACGTCGATACGCCGATACGTCGATACGACGATACAACGATACGTCGATACAACGATACATCAATACGCCGATACGTCGATACGTCGATACGACGATTCAACGATACGTCGATACGCCGATACGTCGATACGCCGATACGTCGATACGACGATACGTCGATACGGGGATACGACGATACGGCAATACGTCGATACGACGATACGTCGATACGAGGATACGTCGATACGAGGAAACGATGATATTCATTAGTCCATTGAGACAACCTTTAGTTCAAAATCTTTAATAAAACATGACCTATCTACTTATTTTGTTAAGTAATGGCGTACCTTTGCATTACTTTCATCAACTGCTTTATTTTCACTCGTAAAACATTTTCATTCCATTTTTTACATTGGTTGCATTTATTTCCCATGTTTCAAATTACGAGATTTATTTAAATTACGAAACCGGGACGTCGAGAGCGCAAAAACGTAGCCCTCCCGTCTCAACGGAGCGATCACAACTGACCGACGGGTGAGTGACGAAACAAAGCATGGAACAAAAAGCGCGTGCGACCGAGATATCTTGTCGCCGCCTTGTCTCAGAATAAATCGACGTAAGCGCCAATTCTTAGATGTTTAATTAAATGAAAACGAAACAGAATTATTCAAAATCCCCGTGCAATTATACGGAGTCATTTGTTTTCTTATTTTTAATACAAATTTCAAGGCAAACTGTTTTAAGAAAGGTCCTTTAACACTCGAAAAACATGAAATATAGAGGTAACTTCGTAATTTTTTTCTATCGAGCGAACTTAAAGCTTTTGCGTTTTTGCTTCTGCACGAATATCAGCCCTATAGTCTATTATCTATATTATTTTTATTAAACCGATTGACCAAGTTACACAATGTTTTATGCTCATTTGAAATTGTGCATCTGACATTATACCGACCCTTAAGTCCTGGGACGTGATATGACTGTAGTTAATAATAATGTAAGGAAATAATTAGAAAGGTAGATACGTTATCTTGAAAGCTATCAGTTTTTTAGACGTAGTTTCGTGATAGGTTTCGTACGTCAAAATGAAAAAACGGAATCCTTATAGGAACATTTTGTCGTCCGTCTGTCTGTCTATCCGTCAAGATCCTTTTGCTCGGTCCCCGCACAAGATATCACGTTGAAACTGATACCCCCTCTAGAATTCTACGGCCCCATGGTGTTGTAAAAAAACCAGTCTTCTAACTTGACGTGAAAAAAAGTTATTGCACATTATATAATCAATTTCACACAAATTTGCTCACCGTGAAAACGGGCACTTTCAGTTGACTTAGAAACTGGAAATTTCGTGTACAAGTATTTCTTATAGCACACACATAGGACAAAAATCTAAAAATTACAAACATTAGATTATTTAGGAAGTTATCGTTGACCAACTTAATTTGCCCTTTTACAAACCTACACAGAGTTGATCTGGGTTCGGTTCGTGCGTCGTCATTTTTCGTAAACAAGCTAGTTGGGTGCGTTTCGTGCGTTTTCAATTATGTAGAAAAAAAAGCGTTCATCGTTGAGTGCGGTTCGAGCGTCCAGTTATTATTACTGATTACAATGGGCCTGTGGTGTGCACAGAACTTTTTTCCGCAAAAGCAATAGGAAGGGCAAGCCCGACAATAAAAAAAAAATGAAAAAATTTAAATAACACTTTCAAAAAAAAAACCCTGGCGTCATACAAACTTTTTTTTTCAAAGTGTTATTTACATTTTTTCAAATTGTTTTATTGTCAATCTTCAACTTCTGATTGCTTTGCACGCCACTGCAATGGGCCCTTTTCGTGCGCTTTTGTATAAACAATGCAGTAGGAACCATAGAGTGAGATTGTATTGAATAATCTATTGGGAAATAAAAACAGTTAATATGTGTACTTAAAATAATAATAAAGAACTATAAGATTCGGCTGCAACTGCAAGTATCTACGCACAGATAACTTAACTCACTCCACTCCAGTGCCTACCTATTTTTTATGACTCTAAGGTCAAAGAAACAGGATTAGAAATTACAATAATTTTTGTCTCTTTCTTATACAAATACGCATGAAATCAGTAATAATAACTGGACGCCCGAACTGCACTCAACGGTGTAGGCTTTTTTTTCTACATAACTGAAAACGCACGAGACGCACCCAACTAGCTTTTTACGAAAAATGACGACGCACGAACTGACCCCAGACCACAGAGTTTAATAGATAGTGTCAAATTAAGTTGGTCATCCATAACTGTAAGTGCAATTATTGTTACAACGAATACTTTGCGAAAAAGCCCGGGATTTACCTAGGTAGTTAAGGTTCTGTATCACTGCCAAACCAATTTCGCGAGCAATATTGCATAGCTTACGTAATATCTCGGTTCGCATTCTCGACTCCACCTTAATTTTAGGTATGCAATTTTATTCTTGTTGCGGAACTGTAGCTTTCATTCACGTATAGGTACTTATCTACATTCCCGTTCTGCTGTGATTGCGACAGTATTGCTTTTCCGTTTAAAAAACAAACAAAAAACAAAGTTCAATTGGTACTGGCACAAAATAACCACTTACAGAAAGTTCACTCCGCATAACTATTTTGTGGTACTGGCTGGTATACCAAATAGTTACAAAAGTTCGGTGAACAAGTATGGTGGAAAAATTCAACGTTCTACGATGATTACCTCGGTGACAGTCACGTAGCTCGCTTATCGTGAAAGCAAGAGGTCCCAGGTTCGAATCCTGGCCCGAGGATTATTTTCAAAAATATTCGTCTTACTTTAAATTTGTTTCCAATTGATCTATCCTAGATTGTAATGCACTCTCATTATATTTTAAAATTATTTGGCTAAGTGCGAGTCGGACTCGCGTACGAACGGTTCAATACCACCACACAATGCTCGGCATGGCAAGTCTTGGGAACTACTTATCGGCGAATGGAAAAAACATAGAAGACCAAAGTGTTATTAAAAAATGGCACCAGAGACTGAAAAGAGCAAAAGACTCATGATTGGCTCATACAGTAGTCGCATGACACTAAAACTGCTGCCGCTAATTCGAGAGACTGGTAACATTTTGTTAAATAATTTTGCATTTGAATATTTTACGTTATTTTTCATCATGATGAACGAACGATAATTTTATATATAGAGCCCATGCTATAATTAAAATGTCCAAGATAGATTTCTGCTTCTAAATATGGAGACAATCAAAGAGAAAGATAAAAAATACGATGAATAAAATTGAATTTTTATACACTACAACTTTCACTGTAGAGTTCATCTTGAGTATCAGAAGAATTAATACTAAACTGGTCTGCCGCATCATCCATTACAATATAATGATCAAATGTCAAAAGATTGTCTTCTTCTTTTATGGTGTGCAATATACAGCCTGCCCATTCTACATCTGTCACACATGTCAACCCTTCTTCTAGCAACTGCTT
Source organism: Ypsolopha sequella (assembly GCA_934047225.1). Taxonomy (NCBI): domain Eukaryota; kingdom Metazoa; phylum Arthropoda; class Insecta; order Lepidoptera; family Ypsolophidae; genus Ypsolopha; species Ypsolopha sequella. The sequence goes on from OW203992.1 coordinate 14,830,714, forward strand.
AATCTCTACCATTTTAAAGGTTTTATTATTTCTCGTCACATGTCCCTTTAACTGTGCCCATATCAATTCTATCGCATTTAACTTGCAGTCGTATGAGGCAGCCTGAGGACTGTTTTGCCTTGAGCGGCTGCCATTTCATCTATGGCATATTTAATAAATTGCCCCTTTTTTCTTGTTACAATTTCCATTAGAACTGCTTTAGTTATGTTCTATTCAAACGGTATAATATTTTTAGAGCTAAGCCATGTCTAGATTCACAAGAAAGAAAGTGTTCGTTTGGGTTTCATGAAAAGCCCGGTTGCGGGTCTATTCTATAGTTTAGTACAACAAAAGCCCACAAAATAAAAGAAAAATTTCAACAAACACAACCGAAATAACGAAAACTAAAATAATAATAACAAAGCAAATAACACACAAGGAATACAGATCGCATATATAAATAACATTCGAGGATTCAAGATAGAAGCCGAATGAAGCCATTTATTTAATCAATAAAATATGTCAAGTCATATCTGTCAAATCAGCATTCATAATGCCCATCGGTAAAACCTCGACTCTGTCAATCGGAATTTCAGGAAAAGTTTTGTAATATATGCGCTGTTTTCGTATTATAAAACTAACATACCTTACAAAATAATGAGATAGCTTATATTTTCTATAATGTGGTTTTTATATTATAGAAAAAGCTTAAATTATCATTTTTGATTTATTTTATCCATTTGTTGTACTGTTGGGATGTTTTAACGTGCCTATATTTATTTTGAATTGTAAAACGCTTTATTGAAACAAAATAATATTCAAATAACATTTAAATACTTAAAAACCTACCTACAAAATAAAACTTACCTAAAACAAAATACTAACCTAAAACCCTTATAAAACCTATATCTTATAAAAATATTTGTCGTGAAGAAGCTCTTGTTGACTCGAGATGTTTTTTCGAGATATTGACACACTGCATTTGTCATCAGTCTTTCGAATTAGTTGGGGACCTCAGCATGACTGTTAATGACAAGCAATTGAGACTATTTCAATAGAACCCATGCCCCATGTCGCGGCGTAGTGAAATGTCACCAATATCATGATATTCCGAATAGACTATAGTTTAGGTCAGCCGTGATTGGGCGACTCAAAGACACATAAACGCTATTGGAGCCGTCGGAATAAAAACTTTATCGTGGGGTAATTTTTCAGCTCTAATCAGACTTCTATGTTTTTTTTCGTTCACTGCTATTTATGGTTTTAGTTAAGAAATTCTACTTATCTGTCATTATTATTATAGTAGGTACCTAAGTATGTTCTTGTGCTTCGTATGTGGAATATCATTTAAAAAGTTTCTGTATTTTCAATTTGACTGAATTTTAAGCCTTGCTGTAGAACTCAGACTTGCGGGTTAAATTCCCACAGGAAGTAAAACTTTTACAACTCTGTGCCCTCTCGTCGAATTTTGAAAAGTTCGTTAAAACTGTATAAAATTTAATGTCATTTTTTATGGCGCATATTCAACGCTTTTAAAATTTTAGCTACTTATTTGGGGTTCCAAACCATCCATCAATCTGTCTTTGTCCACTGCTGCACATAGGCGTTTCCACTCTTGTTGACCCATGGAAGTGATGCCCATACTCACACACGCTGAGCAGGCGGGTTGGTAAGAGCTGTACCAAAATCCTGGCAATTTGACGCCGCTACCCGTCACCAATATGTTTAACATAAGGGCTGACAATTGGGGATGGATATACTGCCATCAATCGGTCCCAGCATGGTGGGCGACTTGGTTGTGCCTGTTTAGGAGCTGTCCTCTACTCTTCCTCGAATAACTTCGTGGAAATTTGCCTGTCGTCGAGCCCGGCTTTACCAGCTTTAACATAACATCTCTTATAACAAATCATTTATTTTGCTGCTTTTTATATCTCTCATTTGTGCTCTACTTTTTTTAAATCGCTATAGTTTTTTTATAATTTACCAGTTATGAGGCTGTGACATACAGAAGACGGAGTCTAACCATAAAGGTTCCTTTGTACCTTTTAGGTATTACCCTAAAAACCTTATTACCGACTGAGAATGATATAGAGTTTATAAAATAAAAAACAAACACTATAAACCCACTGAATATGATATAAAGTTTATCAAAATAAAAAACAAACACTATATACCGACTGAATATGATAAAAACTTTACAAAATTTAAAAAAAAGCCTACAGTGAGTCGGGCTCCCACAATAAGGCCTAGTTTACACGGGTAGAGTAACTGGTAGAGTACCAGGAATAAAAACATTACTATAGCTTAATGTAAACAGTTACAAAATAGTACTGAATATAGTAACTGGGAGAGTAGACATAGCGCATGTGGTATACGAGTAGTAGCCGGCTAAATAGTGCGCTAGTTACTCTACTTCTACTAGCCTAAATGTAAACCCTGCTGAAGAACCCGCTCCGAATCGTACTTCTTATCATATCTAAAAACCATAATATCTCGCGAAAGTGGAACAATTCAATTAATTAAATTTTGGGCTTTCATTTAGACGATCAATATGAAGAGGTGTATGTCCCTGATTTTTTAACAAACATCGCGTTATAGACCAGAAAAATATTTAAAATAATGGGTTTTGCCCTAAAATCGAGTACTTTTACAAAGCTTCGTCAAATGATTTATGAACATTTAACAAACAAAGTAAGCACATACACCACTTGGAAGTATCATCAATATTCTAATTAATTAAAACAGAATAAAAAATAACGAGTAACCGAGGCACAATTAAGGTATTCGGAAATAATTATTATTTCCAACGCCCATCCTATATACTACATACTAATAGGCAGTGGCGTGCACAGAACTATTTTCCGGAAAAGCAATCGGAAGGTCAACTACGACAATAAAAAAAATATGAAAATTTTTTAACGACACTTTGAAAAAGAAAGTTTGTATGACGCCAGGGTAGGCACTGCCTTTCCTAGAGTGAACATTTTCATACAAACTTTTTTTTTTCAAAGTATTATTTAATTTTTTTCATATTTTTTTTATTGTCGTAGTTGACCTTCTGATTGCTTTTCCGGAAAAAAGTTCTGTGCACGCCACTGCTAATAGGTTACATATATAAATACATGCCTACCTCCGCCAATATAATAATACCAATATAACAATAGTATTTTGTGCAACTGTAACATAATTTGAGACATGGGACACGAGTGCCTGATGTGAGTTTCGTAATAGTTTTGTACGCGTGCCCCCATTTCTAATTATGTTCTTTATCTGTAACTATCAAAACCAATTTCACTAAAAACGAGAAAAAGAACACTCGTCATGTTACTGTGTCGTGATACTTCTCACGATGGAATTAGTATGTAGATTGTAGATGCCTGAGACCAATCAGAAGCGAGAACAGTAAAGAGGGCGTGGCTTAAGAAATTAAGACAGACCGTTATTGCTTGTGATTGGTTCTCTAGCGGTGTTATAACAAATTTGGCAAATCACAGCACAGAATTGTGGTGCTATAATGTAGTATTATAACATCGGCCAAACAATGTAGGTACCTATAAAACCGCTTCTGATGTTGTAATTCACTTAGATTAAATTATTTTAAGGTGTGTTAATTCGAAAACCATTTCGAGACGTATTTTAGAACTTGTGATCTAAGATTATGAATATTTTAACGAAAAAGCTGCAAATTTCCATTCGTGTGACGTCACCTGAGAAATGGCTGTTGAGAAATGTGTCTTTGGTATCAAAATAAATTTATAATTATTTGTTTTCGACTGATTTGACAGATGGATGACAGATAGTTAGACAGAAAGAGACGGACCACTTTTTTGTAAGCAATCACACATCACTATCAGTATAAATAATGTCTGAAATTCTCAAGTGACGTCTTCGTTACCTTAATAAAGAACTATTTTATTTTATTTATAACCGATAACTCTTTAAAAATCGTGAAAAAATTATTGTTAATTTATATAACGAAATAATGAAAACTTCGTCCTAAAATGGCGTAAATTCTCTGAAAAAAAAACTTTTAGAAATTAAAAGCGGTTTCGCAGCCGGATTGTAAAAAACCCGCCAAAATTCACTCAATAGTTATTCAACAAAACCTTATTACCTATGTATTGTGTATGCTACCATCGCAAAGTTTCTATTGGTTTCTGTAAATTGGAATTTCAATTTTTTTAAATTTTAAATTGAGTTTTCTTCAAAATCTGCATAGATCAAAATCGGCAGTATCATAAGTAATGACATATTTCATAGTTATTGGAAATTGTTATTGATCCATGATACTGATCACTTACCAAGCCTCTAGTATGAATTTGGACGATGGTGATGAAAGTATCACTAATAGTCACCGTCTTATCCGTTCAGATGGACAAAACTGGACCTAATGCCAATTGTTATAAATAGTATTTTAAACTATCGCATTACATACAGTGTTCATCCTTTACGTAAAAAGTACAACGTATACAGGGTGTTAAGATGAAGTTGTGGAAGCCGGAAACTGGTGATATTATTCGTCCATACGAACAACTTTTAATATGGAGCCAAACATCGAATCGCGAAAAAAAATCAGCTGTTCCATAGAAAAGTTACATAGCCGATTACCCAACCAAAATGTATAAAACAACAGTTTTTTTTCTCGATTTCTTGATTTTTTTCCACGGAATGTTGTTAGCATAACACACTGTATATAAGATTGAAGCAGCACTGAAGAACTTCTCTATCAATACTGTTTATATGTTACCGGTGAAACCGAGTTTTAGGACAAACTAGTTTAGACTAGGCCGAATTTTCGGAAGTCCTGCAGCGCAGAAGAGAGCCGGGAGGTTTCGTTAGAAGGTTATATACGGCGAGTCTATACTGTGTGGCGTGACTGCCATAACCTTCCGGGTTATTTTTGTATGACTAACTGTACTAGTAAATAAACTAGTTTGTCCTAAAATCGAGTTTGGCCGGTGAAACTAACGTTATTCAATCTATTTAACCATCTACGCATACATAAGGGTGTGATTGAAAGCTTTTTTTCAAACATCAAACACCATAAAAATCCAAAACAACTATGAAATTTCTTATATAGTGGGCAAACAATAAAACGACACACAAAACTTCATTTAAAATCTATTTTATTTCAATATTTATATTACTCTGCTCCACCAGTCCCAGCACTGAAACAATGAAATACATTGATTTATTACAATTATTTGCTTGATTAGCTCGTTACTTGTACAAAACAATAATATTCATATAAATTATTATTACATACGGCTTGAACACTCACGTGTGATTGTTGTTGACTATATGCCAACCGTTTCACCGACACAATTTCGGCATTATCAAGGCGAGTGCCGTTCTTGGGACGACGACGCGGCGTTCAACGTGGTTTTCAAACGTTGTCAAAGTGCCCGTTTGACAACGACGTTGTCAAACGTTGTCAAAGTGCCCGTTTGACAACGACGTTGAACGCCGCGTCGTCGTCCTAAGAACGACACTCGCCTTGATAATGCCGAAATTGTATCGGTGAAACGGTTGGCATATAGTCAACAACAATCACACGTGAGTGTTCAAGCCGTATGTAATAATAATTTAGTATGTCAGCTCACACGAGTTTTAATAATATTATAATATTCATATAATTATAATATACAATAATAATAAAGTCGGTCCAAGTTGAGAACAAAGAAACTCCACAGATAAGAAATATAATCTAAGCAGGTACCAAGTACGCACGACAGGCTACCTATTGGCAGTTCTTATTGCAGCGTCATAGGCGTTTATACTTTTTACTTTCTTGAACTGCAGATGACTCTATGTGTACATACTTGTGAAGTGTGTATCGTGAAAGGTACCTTCTCTAAAGTCATCTAATAAGGAAATCACATGGTTTGAGTTATATAAAGTTAAAGTGTGTATAAACTTCTATATGTATATATATTTTTCATAAGTATTTGTTTATTTTATTGGATATGTATTAAAGTAAATTTTTGTTGACTACCGCTCAAGCCCTCGGCCGCGTGACCTAGACTACCCTCGAGCGCTCGGCCGCGTGACCTAGACTAACCTCGAGCGCTCGGCCGCGTGACCTAGACTACCCTCGAGCGCTCGGCCGCGTGACCTAGACTAACCTCGAGCGCTCGGCCGCGTGACCTAGACTACCCTTGAGCGCTCGGCCGCGTGACCTAGACTAACCTCGAGCGCTCAGCCGCGTGACCTAGACTACCCTCGAGCGCTCGCCCGCCCGCGTCGTATTTCGAGTGCTCTCAAGTGTCACTAAACAGCCAGTTTGAAGATTTGTTTATATGAATGACTACCGAAGTGTTTTAATACATATCCAATAAAGGCATTTAAATAGAGTATGAAATGGGCTCCCTATAACGTACAATTTCAGACACAAGTTTTTTCAGGAATCACTACAGAAATATCACCAAAAAGATCGCAGATCAAAGTCACACACGAAACACCTAATTGTTTACAACAATCAATCAAGCACAATTTTCGTTAATTCACCATTGTGATTCTATAATAAGGTCACACGTATCTTTACGGTCATTTTAATGTACAACACTATATAACTTTATCAATTATTACTTATGTTATCGTAAAAAACCTAGCGTAAGTTCACGCAGCAGTCGACCCTGCGCGGCATGTCTTACTTTTTTTTTTTGCGTTCCAAAAGGTAGAAAATCAGTTGTTTCTGTTCCAAAACCAGTCAAATATGTCTACAAACTATTAATTGTTATTATTTTTTTTACTCATGGGTTTTAAACGGTTTTTTGTCTTTGTGTGCACTTATGAAATACTCATTTTTTGTTCAATTGATTCTACCACCAAGGGTTTGCTGGTAGAAATCTGTTTCAGAGATAAACTCGCCTTTTGCTTAAACTGTAAGTATACTGATACTAGTAAAACGTTTTATTCTTGTGTGCAAAGGATTTTGAATTGAATTGAATTGAAAATTTTTGTCGCAAGAAGCAATATTTTTCTTTATTTCAACAATGTTTTAAAAGTAGGTCAGTTTGATGTAACTTGAAAATAACTTGGCACTTAAATCTTTATTGCCGGAGCCACGGTTAATTGTGTTAGACTTGGACCCGTTTTCACATAATATGATTTTGGTCACGTATTTAATAAATCTCGAAAAAAAAATTTTACGCGATATGTGCTTGTATTGCATGTATGTATGTACAAAGCAAAATATAAAATAAAATAGTCTGACCACAAAAGAAAGGACATATTATAATCTCGTCTTTCTAGTTATTTTATATAATAAAAAAAAGTTGCGTTTTTGTTCAATAGTATTTTGTGCAAATGTGACAATAGTTTCATATAAGGCTGCTCGAGTGTCCCAATGACTAATTATGTTCAGTTGGACACAATACTTTATCAACGACCATTAAAAATATTTTCTTACGTTACGTTATGCGTACCCCTACTATAAATTCGAAAGTGTGTTTGTTGGTTGTCGGTTGTTGGTTTGTCCTTCTTTCACGCAGCAACAATGGAGCAACGGAACGGATTGACGTTTATATGGGCCGGAGAGTGACATAGGCTACTTATTAACCCGGAAAAATTAAAACTAAATCAGCGTGGGCAAAGCAGCAGGCAAAAGCTAGTTATTTATAATATTCAACTCACAATTTTAAAACAGAAAAGGAGAGCGCGGTTTTTTTTTGTTCCTATAAGTTAAGGCAAAGGTCTTAGCTGTACAGCCTAAGCCTAAGTCAGTAATTTACGAGCTAGAGTTTTTCTAGCAAATTTTTGCTGTAACATTACCTGACACGGGTATGGAACAATTATTATAAAAAAACATACCAGTGTCAGGTAAAGCTACTGTCAACATTATGTGTTCAGTGGGAGCATTTGAGGCTGCATAGCAGAGAGATACCTAGCCTTTACCTAGCCCAGACCAAAAGAAAAAATATTAGTCGCTGATTGGTTATCTAGTGGTGTTATAACAAATTAGGCCAAGCTCTAGAATCGCGGGACAGTATATTAAGGCGATATGTAAAAGTTTTAGCATCCCTGTTACTCCATATGCGAAAAAACCCTCAGTGCGAGAGGGACGGATTCGTGGAAAAGTAGCAAAAAGTCTGTTTTTTATTGATATAAAATGTACTAAAGTTGCTATCAAAATTTCGTTTAACCAGGTCCTAGATATCGTTAAAACCCATCTAATAAAATATAATTGCAGTCCATATGTCATTCTAAATTGTCAAACCAGGAGAATAGGTGCCGAAAAAGACCTCACTTCAATAAATATTTCTATCGAGCCGAATTTCTCCAATCGCGTTTCTGTTTTAACAGATCCATAGAAAATGAATCCAAAAATAATATAATTTACTTTTCAAAATAATACATTAGTTACTGAAGTAGATATGCACGTTCTTAAAGTGTCGATTTTTTTTTCGTAGCGCCTTAACAACGGTTTTCAACATCGGACAAACGTTGTTAATACTTTATAACACCATTTTTGATGTTGTAAATTACGTTTTTGTTATATGGGAGTAGAGAAAAGTCTAATGAAACTTACTTCTCTACCAGCATCAAATATCCCCCCGGTGAACGAGTTTATGACGCGTGCAAAGGCGTCGGCGGCCTGTGAATAAAAATTGTTTTATGTTTACATATAAAAATACTAATTTAAATCTAAAAGATAATAAATAAACACAAAAAAAAATTACTATAAAAAATTAACAAATCAATTAGTGGTTCTCGCACTTGTGATATAACTGATAATGAAAATACTTATTTTGCGATTTACACAATAGTTTTTTTTTTAAGGAATGTTACGTCCTTAAACGCCTTTGTGTGGCTTAAATCTTGTTTTTTGAAAAAACAAAAGAATATTAATTTAAAATTATACCGGTTTAAACAGACAGAGAGCAATAATCACATTCTCAGTAGCCAAATTCATACTGAAGACTCGTTAAGTGGATTATGTGAAAAACGCAAAATAAAATTTCGGCTTCCTCTACTAATTGACATGGGGTTATTATCAAACAAAGGTATAGAGGGCACAAATAATATTTTTCTAATTTTGCAAAAAAGGTCATTGAAAGTAGTCCTGACCATTTATCGAGCCTCCAGTATGAATTTGGGTATATCATGCAAATTCAACTCAATCGTTCCTACTGCACCCTGCTCCTAGCCATCAATGTAGATTTAAAGCCGCGTTTCTCATTTGACACCACCACACATTTTCTAAAATAAGACATTAATTTGACGTGCTACGGCAAAATAGCGACATTTTAAAGAACATCTACATAATAATGAGCAATATTGATTAATTATCTATTCCTAAACCTTATCTATTCTCTTCGCATAACATCACATCACACATTCCTAAACCCGTATTGCAGGTGTTAGAGGTAATGCTGACACTGTGGAGGTACAACTATCTTACTCGCAAACCCCCCCAAAGTTATTCCAGGGAGGGTAAGAGACCAGCTCCCAAACAGGCAAAACCAGGTGGCCCACCATGCCTGGGACCGATTGATGGCAGTCTGGATGGCGGTATATCAATCTCGAATTGCCAGCCGTTATGTAAAACGGACTTTTGACGGGCAGGACGTCACTGGTGCAAGGTTTTCAGCACCGCGCTCACCGCGCCTTATAGTCGTTCATAAACTCACACCGAGTTGGGTTTCCTACCCGGGTCGCAACACTAACCCGTTCAAAAATGAACTCGCGTCTCAAAACCGACCGTTCAAAAATGACAGTGTCGCTACACTGGTGTCGAATTTTTCAACATCAACTCTGAGCAGGGTTCGCAAGGTTTGTATAGGCTCCAAACGTCACCTGACATTCACGTTAATTTTCGTAAATGAAATGACGTTAATTTTCGTACCGAGGGGGTCTTTTCAAAGTTATAGTTGATATATTTACGTTAAATTTCGTGTAGAGGGGGTCCTCTCAACGTTATTATACTAAATATAATGCAAAAATGACAACTGACGTTTGGAGTGTCGTCGCACGACGAAACCCGTTCAAAAACTCAGCGTTACAACCCCAGTGATCCTACCAGCCCAGGGTTATTTAATGAACGCACTTCTGCGTGTGTGCGATTCTAGACATTTCTTCCAGGAGGACCGCCAAGAGTGGTGAAATCTTGGAAAGGCCTATGTCCAGCAGTGTGCAAACCGGACTTATGGATGGATGGAAACCTGTATTGTATACGTACCGTGTTAGAAACAACTGCAACGGGGGTTGTAACGGTGGTGGTAGGTGCAACGGTGGTTGTTTCGTTCTGACAGGTCACTGCAACCGCCAACAACACCAATACTAGCAGCTTCAGCTCACTTCGGAACATGTTTGCTTTACAGTCTAACTTCGAATCTGTCTACCTTCCGACGCATGCGCGTCTTATACCACCACTTTGTTGATGCCTGAAACTGGCGTCTTTGTTCATCAATGCCAAAGACAAGCAAGGCTAGTACATACATATATTATTTATTACAAAGAAAGCAAATGTGATTTTAATGTAAATATGTATTCTTTCAGTTTACATGAATATTCAAGATTGTTTTTGAGACTGAGTGACATTTGCCTTGATGCTGGCCCTCAGGAGGGCCTTATTGTTTTTTTGCGGATATAGAAAATTTACTAACGTAACAAAACGTAAATGATCTTAAAGTCGACTAGTAAACAAAATCACTCCGATTTATAAAAAGAAAAATTGGCCAAGTGCGAGTCGGGCCTCGCTCTTTTAGGGATATTTATTTAATTTTAGGTAATACTCTAATTCTGCAAACTGCAAAATTAAGTTGATTGAGTATTCGGGGACGTAACCCTAAAATTACATTTTAAATCAGCGTTTTTAGTATTTGTTGTTTAAATACAGCATAAGGTACATAATATGCAGAAATTTAAAATTCCTAACTGAGATAGACCCCGTAACAAAAATGGTCTAAAAACTTTTATAGCCCCACATTTCTTTATTTTTCATGATAAAAAAAATTTAAAATATAGTTGTACTCGACTTAATGAGTTCTAGACAATGACACCACTCATGCTAGGTTAAGAAAAATATATTTTTTTACAGCTCCATTTTCGTTTATGAGGCCTCCTGAAAAATAATCTCTTTTTTAAATTCAAAATTCGGTTTTCGGTCAACATTTTACACAACATATAAAAAATTCAGATTTCTATGTCATCCCGTCTAAGAGCTAGAGACCCGTGACATACGGACAGACAGACAGACAGACAGCGGAGTGACACTAATAGGGCTCTGATTTGCCGTTTGGATACGGAACCCTAAAAAATGAGTCAGTATCATAATGTCGAAGTTAGAACTTGCGAAATGTTTTTGTTATGAAACTTGTTTGTGCGATGGTCGTTTGTGAGAAAATATTATACATCGAAGTACTGCGGGCCTATTATGTATCTCTAGTTGCCTTCTGTACTGGGTGCCTATTATCAAAAACATAGATATACCATCGAATTCCGATTTCCTAAGGATATGTTCGCACTTGAAGTGACGACACAGATTGTTAATAGTTCAATACCCACTAAAGGCAATTTTTAAATTTCAGTTTTTATCAATGTTATTGATGATAGGCACCTAGTACAGTTGGCAACTAAAGATACAGAATAGGGGGGCAGGATCTGCCAAAGATATAATGCGCATACAAATCTTTTCCATTATTCGTATTCTCGATAAGGAGCCGAATCATAAATTGTAAAATTAAGTGTTATTTGAAAACTTATTAAAGAGAAATTAGTCATTTTAGAACACGTGCAAATATTCGGAGCAGGAAGCTATAGGCGACCGGAAGTGAACAATCTGTCATGGGTTCTATAGAAAGCGGAAATATGAATACGGAAATACGACCTACGCCGAAGAGTGGCGAAGATTTCTATGACTACTGAACTAAAAAAGATTGAAAATGAAAGGACGGGAGGACGTTTGTTAGATGGTCGTTAGTGCAAAAGTAGAATAAAGTATACTTCGATAGGATTTTTCTTATTTTCTGGCGGTCATAGTAAAACATATCTTTTCAATCAATTGCTAATTTGACTCTTATTCTGAGGGTTCTGTTCTTACAGTTTTAAACAGCAATTTATTACATTAGCAGTAATGGGGCCTATCAAGTTAACTATTGAAACTTAGGATCCATTAAACTTTATCTATTTAAGTATAGTCTTGTCTTGTATTTTCTTATCCCTGAGCTTAAGTAGATATAAGTAAATTGTATAGTATAACTTTTAGTATGTAACTAATATGTAACAAAAAAAGAAATATGCGAAAAAAGACATGATCTTGCTAAGTTTCTTGCCCTTCTTCTTAGCAAGGCTAATCGAATGGACGGAGATAGGCATTATTTATATATGTAACCTATTAGTATGTAGTATATAGGGTGGGATTTGGTCGGCTGCCTGGATTCGTGCTGGGGACTCGGTTGGTGATCAGTGAACCTTGTTCCTGGTCGCTGGCCGGTTCTCCGGTATGGGTTCGGGCGGTTGATTACATTTCCCCTTGTATAATTATAGATTTTACCTATCATTTTAATCGTATATATAACGCTACATAACATATTTATAAATATAATATAATATATTTTTTAAGACTAAATTTGACTCGTTAAAAGTGTATTATGTATACCTTCTTTACAAAATAGACTATTTGAATTTGAATTTAAATATATAAATTAAGATGGTAGCTATTTAATTGAATTTGTAATAATGAACATTCACCATCAACTTGATTTAGTTTTTCACAACAAATCAAATCAATTTCTTGAATAATTAAATATAGGTAATTTTCTGATTATTTCAAGACCTACTTGTGAACAGAATTTCAAGTTTCTAAGTCAACTTTCATGGTGAGCTAATTTGTTTATGATGATGATGACTAAAGGGCAATGACTTTTTTTCACGTTGAGTTAGACGCCCGATTTTTTAGCAACACCGTAACCTAAACTTACGAAAGAGATGTTAGTTTCAACATGATATTTCTCACGGGGCTCAAGAAAAAAGGTCTAGACCAGGGATGGGAAAACTGCGGTCCGCGGGCCATATCCGGCCCACGATCGGTTGCAATCCTGAAATAATCAGAAGTAAATAATAACATAATTTAAAACAAACTTCAATAGTGCACTTGCATACATTAATAAATCTTTGGTCCTATTTTATACCTGCAATATTTATTTTAATTAATTCTTTGTTGAATTGAAAGATTGTATTTTCCGAATATAGTTGGTTTTTCTCATTGGTTTCAACAACATAAAAAATCTGTTATATACTATACACAACTATAAATATGCAATATTTAATTATATAAACTTAAGAGGCTATGCGAATTTTATTTTTGTCACTGTCACTCCAAGCGAAAAATAGCGCAGTGCGGGAGGGGCGGATTCAGGGCAAAAGGGAAAAGAGTTGGTTTTATATTTTTATAAAAAAAACTAAAATAGCTAGGAAAATTGTAAATATGAAATCTCTAGATAATGTTAAAACACACCTAATTAAATATGTTTGAGTTCTGTATATGGTTCGTATTCGTCAAACGAGGAGAAAAAGTGTGTTTGAAGACCTCATTTCAACAATTATTTATTAATATATAATTTAAAATTTATCCAAACTTGTTTTCCAATTTCAAAACCCTAGATTATGTAGTCAAAATGCATATACCAGAAACTGATTATAATTTTCCGTGTATTTCATGAAATACACAGAAAAGAAACACCCGAATTTTTTTCGCATATCGCCTTAACATTGTATATCCAAATCAGGTACACTATGTAATAATATATGTACACTAATGTATGTATATTTATCTAAGTCCTTATTTCATAGTGTACCTGATTTGAATATACAATGTTATGTTTATATCATTAAATTTTGCATATTTATAGTATATAAGAGATTTTTTAATGTTGTTGAAACCAATGAGAAAAACCAACTTTATTCGGAAAATACAATCTTTCAATTCAACAAAGAATTAATTATAGCCAAAAATTTAAAAACCTAGCCCTCCATTAATGCTGTTTGTAAATATTGGCCCACGTAGGAAAAAGTTTGCTCATCCCTGGTCAGGACAGAGAGACAGACTACAAAGGGATCCTATTTTTATATTTGATGTACGGAACCTTAGAGGATATTACATGTATATTCTAAGTATGGAACTCTAAAAATTTATTTCCGTCCTGACGTCCACACTTCTTACAAAGTTCTACAGTAAAAGACATTTGATTTAGGATTTTCTTTGGAACATTTGAATAAAATTATACATTTGATTTACATTTTCTTTGGAACTATTCGAATGAAATTATAGCTTTACTAATAAGACTGCTTTCCATTCAAATATTTTCCGACAAAGTCGATGATGGTTTAACGAGAACGAAACTTTCAGATTGAAGACGACAAAGTTCATATAACTAAACTATGCATTTCATTATTATTTTGTAAAGATATTGTTTTCAATTTTAAACATTAAAATTTCATCAATTCAGAGTGGAACAACAAAAGTTGGATATTTAGGATTTCGATGCCGCGTAGTCAAGGTAAAGACGCCCGTTTAGTATGGTGACTTGATGATACAGATCGCGCCAAACTTCTAGTCCGCTCGGAAGTTGCTCTTCCCAAGAACAGCCCATACATTTTGTTCCTGCTGATGCGAATCGCCCCGCGTTTAGAGGGGACTAAAAGTTTGGCGCGATCTGTACTACCATTAACCCCGGTGGACAATAGCACCAAATTTGGTATGAGTGTATTAGGCTGTGCCAATAAATATTAGCCTAGAAGCCCCAACGAAAAACTTTTTTTTTCTTGTCATATTTTTTCCTTTCTTAGCTGTAATTGAAAACAGTTAAAAAATTTGTCCTATTAAGAAAAATAAGAAAGACAGAAAAAAAACGAAAAAAAAGAGAAGAGAAAAACAATTTTTTTTTGGATGGCTACTATGCCGCCCTTGATCAGTACCTAACCTCCACCCTAAGGTACCCTTACCAAATTTGGTGCTGTGTTAGAAATAAATTTCTATGTTTGAATACTTAGCGATTTATCCATCGCAAGGAGATATAAATTGACATTATTATAATTGTAGTGTAGAACGCAGAAAGGAAAGTAAATCAGCATGTGATCTTCGACCAAAATAAAATGAATGGACGGGCCTTGTCTTTACAGTTTCCTCACTCATAACGAGTCTCAGCAATTATACTTCAATACCAAATTTTTATTTTTATGTTTATTTTGATTTTTGCACTTTGTAAATGCACAAGAAGGTATTTTTTCGTCAGTTATTTGGATGGCATGTAATAATAAGCGTACGTGTCACTCTTCTAACAGACATAGACAGAGATGAAGTGAGAGCCGGCGCTCACTTTACAGACTTCAAAAATCTGTACGCTATGGCCCGTCCATTTATTTTATTTTGGTCGAAGCATGTGATCCTAGTTCAGATCTCCTCACATCCAGATTCACTTTTCTTTCTGCGTTTCTATACTGCAATGATATAATGTTAATTTAAATTTAGTGCTATTGTCCGCCCGCTAACGGTAACTTTAAATAAAATACAGCTCTAAACCACTTTGGTAGTTGTCATTTCCACACTTTTTAATCTCTGAATCCAACTGACCTACAAACATAGATATCTATCATATAATACTATCCCACACAAAAAAAAATTGGCTCAGACATAAACAATTTAATAAGATTCAATAATGGTAGAACATCCATAAATAAAATATAATAAAAATAAATAAATCGTCACGAAATGAATCCCCGGGAGGGTGTCAGAGATGTTCCCGAGTATGAATTGTGTAATGCAAGTCACGTCCACACCCGGTACCCCCGCATTTCACCAAAGATTACGTCCCAACGTAATAGGACTGGTGCCCTATCGCCGTAATTCGGGCACAAATACACGCTTTTTTTGGCACGCAGGTTTCCTCACGATGTTTTCCTTCACCGTTCAGCAAGTGGTAAGTATTAAATATGAATACAAATACTATGCACAAATTTGCATTGACTAAATTATGTTAAGGTGTGTTAATTCGAAAACCATTTCGAGATTTTGGTTTAATATGCCATATTTTAGAACTTGCCGTCTTAGAAACCTCACGATGATGAATGTTTTTACGGAAGCCGCAACTTCCAATTGACTTCGTGTGACATCATTTGAGAAAAGGCTGTTTAGAAATGTGTGCTTTGCTGTCAAGATAAAATTATAATAATTAGCTTCCGACTGATTTGACAGATGGATGACAGATGAGAGGACAGACAGAGACAAGACCACTTTTTTATAAGCAAGGCAAAAGTCCACATTCAGTATCATGCCTCAAATGCCCCAAATGACGTCATATCTGAAAATTCTTTACAAAAATCATAAAAAAGAATGATCAAATTATATACCATAATGATTTGATTTGATTTGATAATGAAAACGATTTTAAATGGCATATATTCTCTGAAGAAAAAAAAAGAAATTAAATGTTTTAGGAATTAAGCTATGGGAATTGCACATACATTCCAAAATACTGATTGGTGCATGCCCGACCGGGGATCGAACCTTGGCCTCAAAATTGAGAGACAGCGTTCTACCATCTAAGCTACCGCCGCGCTCTGGTACGTAGGTAAATTCATAAAAAGAATATAGTATTATTTTTACTAATGAGCTTATTATTTTGCTCGCAGCTTATCAATTAAAATTCAAGATCGAACCGTTCAAAGGTTTTCAAGGGTTTATTAAATACCATCTTTTGCCAACGGCTTCGCCTGGGCTGATTCCGTTTGCATTTTTCTAGGATAAATAGTAACCTATGTCACCCTCCGCCCCATAAACTATCTCTTTGCAAAAAATTACATCGATCCGTTGCTCCATTACTGCATGAAAGAAGGACAAACCAACAAACATACTTTCGCATTTATAATAGGGGTACCTATTTTGCATCAATAAACTATACATTTTCATTATGTTACATTTAAAGTACCTGCATGTTCATGTTTTTATATACAAGCGTTCCTCCCCTTCCCTTTGTAGATAGAATAATTTTAACATAATAAATAAAAAACTTTTTCACCTCACTAGCTTGAAAAGCGCGCCTTTGTTGCTTATTATTTTCTTCTATATTGCTTACTGAGTTAAGAAACGTGTTTTAAATTAAGAACGCTGCGAATTGTTCAGAAACTCCATATCCTTTGCTCAAGAGAAAGAGAGGTAGCAAACATCAGCATGGCGGCTATCTCTTTCACTCTATATGGATTCTATACAATTTGGAAGGCTATACACAGCTTGTCGGATACCGTAGATAAGGTAAACTTCTCAAAATCCTGTGTATGGCCTCCCAATATGTATGGAATCCCTACCATAGACTATTGACTCCGAACTCAGAACAATACTTATTGTTCTGAGACTTCAAATAAACAACTGACCTCTATAGTAATACAAGTAACCAGGCTGGCTATTGACGACCAGATAATGATGAAATTTGATCATCGACGTTTTGGCGCTGATCGCTGCAGGGAGTCACGTGAGCGTACTTGGAACTAATGATAAAGATGAGAAAATGGCATTATCTACTTTAACAAGTGTCAATTTTAGTTCCCGGTACGTTCGCTTTGAATCGGCACAAAAAAGAACTGTCATTTTGTATGGCAAAACCATGGCAAAACATGGCCAAGTATTGTATTGCTAGTCTTCATCATACCAAATGAACTTCTACCGGAAACGGATATATAGAGTGAAACGCCCGCGTAATGGTTGTGTTTTGCGTTTTCGATCGGTTTATCAAAAACTGTAAGGTTGGTACTTCCTAACGTGTAATTCAGCCAACGGTGAACGGCTATTGACCAGTAAGGAGTATGTACTGAAGCGTTGGGCAGATCACTTCAATATTTTCTCATGTGGATCGATCAGCATTAGATCATTTTCATGACTCATTTTGCTGTCGAGCTAAATGAGACCTTGTCGCGTGATGAAGTTGTCACTGCCATCTGACAGCAGCCGAACAAACAATCGGGAGCGTTGTTGAAGTACGGCAGTGTTCATTCATTCACACAGTGAGAAGTAAAAGTGTTCCATACATTTGCAGTGGAATCAATACTATTCCCTTAGTGATGTTTACTTACAGACGGATGAATTCTAATAACGTAACAATATACTTCTATATTATTTTTCTTGCGTTAGTAAGCAGGTTAATATCAATACTCTTTTGCTTTTTCCTGACCTTTTTCCTGTTCGTTTAGGGTCGCCCTCCTGTCATATCAATATTAATCAATTATTAATAATATCAATAGCCGTAATATCAAGTAACCTGTATACGTATGTTTGTCATAAGGACAATAAGCAACCCCCTTAAGTATACATTGTAATTGTAAGATATTTTACTCTAAGACGACCCCCAACTATAAAAGCAATTCCCATAGCTTAATTTTTAAAAGATTGTTTTTTTGTTTTTTTGTTTTTTTTTCAGATAATATACGCCATTTTAGGACATAGTTTTCATTATTTTGGTATATAAATTAACCATTATTTTCTTATGATTTTTAAAGAATTGTCCGATATGACGTCACTTGAGAATTTTAGACATTATACTGATTGTGATGTGTGATTGCTTATAACAAAAAAGTGGTCTGTCTCTGTTGGTGTACTCATCTGTCACCCAGCTGTCAAATCAGTCGAAAGCAAATTTTTATCTCAGAATCATATTTGGCCGGACATTTAGCACTGAAAACTTGACACACTGTGTTTTTTTTTATTTTTTTTATTTATCAATGTTATTCATTTGAGACATACTCTACTCTTAATGTTATTATATTATGAACCACATTTTATTCTTGTGACTTCCTTACATTGGAAGTACCTAACTAAAACAATTATAAATAAATTAAATAGCTAACAATCTTCATACTCATTCAGTAAATCTTCTTAATTTAGGAACATTAACTGTGATTGCTTATTTTAATAACTGACCAAAAGCCTAACAAAAGCCGGACAGGCCAGACTTGTATATATTTGGCCGGAAACGACTGTAAAAAGACGGACATGTTGGTGACCCTAGTAGCGAAGGAACAACGGACCGCTGAAATGCATGTATTGTAGAAAAAATCTGAAAAATTTCAACATAGACCCTGGTACAAGTAACTTTTATAACTATTATTAGATTGCATTACAAACTTGCAATCAATCAGAAACAAATTTAAAAGAACAAATATTTTAAATAAAATTCTCGCGCCAGGATACAGGACGTGAGCGTTCAGTGTGTGCATTACAAACTGGAATATCGAGTAATTACAAAAAAATTCGATGTACACGTACGGTGGAAAAATTCATCGTTCCGGATTTGAACCTCGGTAGCGCGCCTGTCATGTAAGCAGGTGGTCGCAGGTTCAAATCCTGGCAATTTTTTTCAAAATATTTGTGCTTTTAAATTTGTTTCTGATCGATTTCAAGTTTGCAATGCACAATTACAGTATTCAAAGCGATGGATTTTGCGATAAAAACATATAATCTTAACTTTTATAACCATTATTAATATAAACAAGGACACGCATTACTACGAGTTTATTTCTGCCGTTTTTAGGTATGAAAGCCTTAAATAAAACGACCGCGAGCTTGTTGATACAGACAAATGGAAAAACAATTGTGGTCATATTTGGGACGAGTTAAGGCGCTACGGAAAAAAAATTAACACTTTAAGAACTTGCATATCTACTTCAGTAAATAATGTATTATTTTGATAAAATAGTATATTACTTTTGGAATCTTTTTCTAGGGATCTATTAAACAGAAACGCGATTGGAGAAATTCGACTCGATAGAAATATTTATTGAAATGTGGTCTTTTCGACACCAATTCCCCTGGTTTGACAATTTAGAATGACATATGGACTGCAATTATATTGTTAAATGGGTTTTAACGTTTGTGTATCTTTAGTTGCCAACTACACGAGGTGCCTATCATCAAAAACATAGCTAAAAACTGAAATTTCAAAATTGCCTTTAGTGGGTATTGAACTATTTACGAACTGTGTCGTCACTTCAAGTGCGAACATATCCTTAGGAAATCGGAATTCGATAGTATATCTATGTTTTTGATGATAGACACCCAGTCCAGAAGGCAACTAGAGATACACAATAGGCCCGCTGGTTAAACGAAATTTTGATAGCAACTTTAGTACATTTTATATTAATAAAAAACTGACTTTTGCTACTTTTCCACGAATCCGTCCTTCTCGCACCGAGGGTTTTTTTCGCATATGGAGTAACAGGGACGCTAAAACTTTGACATATCGCCTTAACAGACATTCTCCCAAAAAAACATAATTCTTCCTTATTTATTAGAACAGTCGTTTGGTATAATCAATCAGTTACGTCTAGCTACGAGTACCTACATTTTGTTATTAGTAAAAATGTCAGATTTCTATTGTCAGCTCTGCAGGATCAACATGCTTCTGCGTATTATATTTCAGGGAAATTTCTTAAGAAAATAATACATAAATAAGGTTTATGTAACGTTTTGCCATTTCGTCTAACTTCATTTTCAGTATCAGAGTTGTTTTAGGTGTATTGGTCGTTTACACGCAAGAGCTGATAACGTTATATCGAGAAACATTTATTAAAATGAGACCCATATTTTGATATTCAGTTTATAGGGTACCGTAAAACATGGAAACCTCAATATCGAACCCTCTGCTAGTCGTTCAATAACTACAAGGCCGATTACGTTGATAACTGATGCGTAAAAGTCTAAGCACATAAATTTGGCTATCGAGATCCACTAGTATGGGTGCTCTGAAATTCGACCTATTCCTTGAAAGGAGTTATACTAGATATAATTTCCAAACAGATTAAGGTGGATGGTCCAAGACAATCTTCATACAAACTTGTGGGAACTAATAACGACGACAGAAGTATTATTATTTCATTCTGTTACCTTTTCCAACACGTTCCATCAACTTTACACCCGTGAATATTTTTTTTTACAAACAAACTGTTTTACAATCTAATCTTGCTATTTAAAACTTTCGTAATCCAATGTATGGAAGTTTTAAATTGCAAAATTAGACTGTCAAAACATTTTGTGTTTTAAAAAAACTGCTTATTTGCGAGTATAAAATTATTTGAACGTGATGGAAAAAGTGGCAGAACGAAACTATACTACTTTTGTCGTCGTTATTGGTTCTCACAATTTTTTTATAAAAACTGCCTTGGACCATCCACCTTAAGCCCTATCAACTAGGGGTCGAAAATAAATGTTCTCCGAGTTACAAAGGTTTTTAAGATATTTTTCAAACTCTCAGACTGGTAACGAAAAACATATTATTCAAAAATAATGAATATAACTCCTTTCAAGGAATAGGTCGAATTTTAGAGCACCCTGTATAGATATACGAAACAGGGGGTCTCTTGTGTTTGACACATCTGACCGATTTGAACGATTTTTAGGGTTCCGTACCTCGAAATGAAACAACGGAACACTTACAGGATCACTTTGTTGTCTGTCTGTCTGTTAAGACCCTTTTTCTCGGGCCCCGATATCAAGTTGAAACTAGTATTCCTACAGAAATCTACGGCCCCACGGTGCTGTAAAAAAATCAGGCTTCTAACTTGACGCGAAAAAAGTTATTGCATAAACAATTTCATACAAATTTTTGACACTCGCAAGGAAATCAAAACCTATAGGGCACATCAAGTTGACTTAGAAACTTGAAATTTCGTTTACAGGTAGGTCTTATAGCACACACATAGGAAAAAATGAGAAAGGTACAAATTTAATCATTATATAAGATCTTTCAATTTAAATGGAAAGTAATTTAGGAGGTAATTCAGTATCGTTAATACATCACATTCCACTGTAAAGTAATTTTTTTTGCGCGAACTTTTTCTTCACTTGTCCATACAAACTGAGTCAGCTGATCGGACCACTTTGTACTGAGAAGTGAAAAAAAAAATCGCGCAAAAAAAAGTGTTCTGCATTGGAATGTAGTGTATTAACGACACTGAATCACCTCCTAAATTACTTTCCATTTAAATTGAAAGACCTTTTATAAGGAAATTATCTACGACCAATTTAATATTTTACATGGAAATTAATAGATCTTAAGTGTCAAGTTAAGTTGGTTAAATATAACAGCAAGTGGAATTATTTACCAAAATTTTTTTAGGGTTCCGCACCCGTACTGTGTGATGAGGAAACCCTTGTGTGCGAGTCCGACTCGCACTTGGCTGGTTTTTTGTGAATAAGTTACTTATGTAACTTTAACTAAAAAGTAAGAAGAACCTAAAAATAGTTTTTTTTTTCTATCAGTTTGTCAATTTTTAAAACTTTGAATCAAATCCCCATTTGATATAGTTAAATTTTTTTTTATTTGAGCGTTTTCTTCATCACTTTCTTCATCAAATTAATTTCACTATTACGATGTGAGATTTGAAATAAATTGAAATTCGATCCAGCCTTATATAAAAGGAACTCCACGCTGATCCAGCCACAACAAGATCTCATCAATTGATGAATGATAAAAGCAATAACATTGATTTATTAAAAAACGGAAAACTTAAATAACACATCATAAAATTAAATCTAACTAAAATAAGAAAAATTTTAAATCTAAAAACCCTAAAAGAGAAAAAGCACTTGTAATCGATTAAAATTTTTTTTTTCGATTTTACACATAGATGATTTGCGAAAGATCTTATCATTAATAAATAAATTAAAAATAAAATAAA
Organism: Ypsolopha sequella; assembly: GCA_934047225.1. Classification (NCBI taxonomy): domain Eukaryota; kingdom Metazoa; phylum Arthropoda; class Insecta; order Lepidoptera; family Ypsolophidae; genus Ypsolopha; species Ypsolopha sequella. The sequence continues at coordinate 14,853,358 of OW203992.1, forward strand.
GTTTTATATTAATATAATATACCCAATTTCACGGACCTTGCTTTGCAAAGCCTTGTGTGTGGCGAATGAAAAAATATTGCTTATTTATTTTGTCTCTCGCTGCCATTAAAATTATTGACCACTTATAATTAACCTAAAATATAATTTCATCTGAAATCTGATTTCTTACTTAGCCTCGCCAACAGTAAACCTTGAGAGTAATCTATTTTATCAAAAGATAATATCCCATCAATTTGCAAATGATAATATATTCCCGTTTTGACACTTAATAATGTCATTTACTGCTATAATCACAAAAAAATTAAACTACTAATGTAGACATACTTACTTACAACTGATTCCAAAGAAACCGCTATTGCGACAAATTCTGTATCTATAAAAAATAATAATGTAGACATACCTTCTTACAACTACTTCCAAAGACACAGCTATTGCGACAAATTCTGTATCTATACAAAAATAATAATGTAGAAATACCTTCTTACAACTACTTCCAAAGACACCGCTATTGCGACAAATTCTGTATCTATACAAAAATAATAATGTAGACATACCTTCTTACAACTACTTCCAAAGACACCGCTATTGCGACAAATTCTGTATCTTTTTTTTTTTGGAGCGGGTAGTTGTGGAATTAAAAGCATAAAATTTTCTCTAATTGGATTTAATTAATTAATAATATTTACATGTCTAATTAGAGTTGCATTAACCTGCCAGTGTACAGTTTAACACAAAATATATCATAACTTTTCTTATCAAACAATTCTGTGCACTATTTACAAAGTTCTCCAAATTATAACCTCCAAAGTCATTGTCATATCATGGATCTTCAAAACCTTCAAGTCTCCTTGACTGCACTGAGCGAAAAGTTTGAGGCCACTTTATCCAGCTACGAAGAACGGATATCCAGCCTCACTTCTCCAAATCCGAACATCTCTCCGGATGTTGCAGCATTAGCTGCAGATTTCTCACGCTTCAAAGACTTTATGAAGGAGTCTATCACACTTCTGAAGAAGCAGACTGAAGCACTTGCAGCAGGATTGGACAGCCTTGAAATGCGTTCAAGAATGAAGGTGCTGCTTTTCCATGGTATCGCAGAGGAAAATGGGGAGGACCTCGGTAAAAAGCTCTTATGTCTTATAGGTGACAAATTGGGCATATCTCATCTCACAAAAGCGGATTTCGTAGCTTGCCACAGACTAGGCCAACTTAAGGCTAGTTCAAAACATCCTCGCCCAGTCTTGGTCCGCTTCAAAGAGCTAACAAACAGATCTGATGTGTGGAAGGCGAAGTCGAAGCTCAAGGGTTCGAATATCAGTATGTCCGAGTTCTTAACTCGTCCGAGACACCGCATCCTGTCTGAGGCGCGCAAGCGATTCGAGATCGGGCAGTGCTGGTCACAAGATGGGACAATAATCGTCGCTCTTGGCGGAAAACGGCACAAGGTGGATACACTGGCACAACTCGTTGACCTGGTGAAAATGTTGCCGCCGTCAGTTGCTGCTGAAAAGCCTACGACGACTCCTGCAGTTGCTCCCACCAGTCAACGATCCAAACGGGATTTGAGTAAGACGAACTCGAAGAAGTGATAATATATTGCATTCGTTTTCCATTGTTTGGTTCTTGTAATTGTATAGTTTTGTTTGCTTCCAATTTATCTTGGTAAATTACTTATTTAACTTTAAAATTTGATGGTAGGTAGGTTACCTATGTTTATTTTCTGATCTGAACTTTCAATTCAATCAAGCAAGCAAATCAAATGTCAAAATTTTTAGGATATGTTCTATCGTCTCATAAACAGCTATGTATATATATTTGGCAAGTCGCACTTTGAAACTTTAATAAATTGTAAAAACTTTAGACACGTATCTTAACTTTAATTTTTCAATTTTTGTATGCTAGTACCATACTGTTTCTGTGCAACTGGCGGGTTAAAGTAATAGTTTTATCTCAAGTTTTATTTTTAATTGTATTTATATCACTAAGTATTAGTATTTATATATTATATACAATATTTTTTATTTTATTTTATTTTTTTATTTGAATGAATAATTTTGAAGATGACTTTTTTTCTTGTTCTGGTAGTTCAGATGAGTTCTTCAGTGACACGGATACGGTAGCTACGTCTCTCCATGACCAACTCTTTTCCACCTTTTCGCCACTCGCGAAAAATTTCAATGTTGTCCACATTAATGCGCAAAGTCTTCATGCTCATTACTCTGATCTTCTATCTTCTTTTGATAATAACCAAAATATTCATGCTGTTCTAGTATCAGAGTCTCTTCTCAAACCCTCTCTCCCCTCTACACTTGTTTCTCTTCCCGGCTTTATTCTCATTCGTAATGATCGCACAGGTTCTGGGGGCGGTGGAGTAGCTATTTATCTACGAAGCCATATACCGCACAGAATTATTACAAAAAGCCCATCAGAATATTCAGAGTCAGCTGAGCATCTTTTCATAGAAATTACTCTTAATCATAGAAAAATTCTTTTAGGCGTGTTTTATAGCCCTTCTCTTCGCATTGATTACTTTTCTTCTTTAGAAACCCTCTTAGAGGGGCTTTGTCCTTTATACGAACATACCATTTTATTGGGTGATTTTAACACTTGCCTTTTAAAGCAAGATAGTCGAACATGTAAGCTGCAGTCTCTTGTTACTTCCCTAAATTTGAATATTTTGCCGCTTAGTGCTACTCATTTTCAACCTCACTGCACACCATCACTCCTTGATTTAATTATAACGTCGTCGACTGATCGTGTGGCATCACATGGTCAGTTCACTGCAGCTGGCTTCTCCTATCATAATTTAATCTATCTTTCATATAAGGTCCGGCCCCCTAAACATGTAAAGCGCTCTCTTCTGCTTCGTAATTACGGTGCGATGGACAGGGAGTCTTTGTTAAGGGATGCTAACAACGTCAACTGGGCTTCACTGAACGAAATATGTGATCCTAGTGAGAAAGTGGAGACTTTTAATAAAAAGATAGTTGCACTGTTTGATACACATGCTCCACTTAGACCTGTGACCGTAAAACATCCACCTGCTCCGTGGCTTACTCCTAAAATTAAAAGGCTCCAGTCATTGCGTGATCATGCCAGCATGCATTATCAGAAAAACCCATCTGATGCAAATTTGAGACTCTTCAAAGAGTACAGAAATAGATGCAACAGGGTGTGTAGAGATGCTCAAAAGCGCCACATACACTCAACTATTGACAAATGTAACAAATCAAACGTTTGGAAGTTTCTTAAGACTCTTGGTGTAGGCAAGTCTACAGACAATACTCCTAATTCTCTAGATCTTGATGGTCTCAACAGCTTTTTTACAACTCCACCAACTTCGGTAGACATGTTCACCAAAACCACTTCTCTTACTTATCTTAATAACTTGCCTAGCCCTGAGCATGAGCCCTTCTCCTTTAATTTAGTCACAGCTGAGAATGTTAAGAAGTGCATCCTATCCATTTCCTCAAAATCAGTTGGTTGCGATGGCATAGGTCTGGAAATGCTATATCCTATCCTTGATGTGCTGCTACCGACTCTCACACAACTTTTAAATGACTCCTTGGCGAGTAGCACTTTCCCTTCCATTTGGAAACAGGCTTATGTGATCCCTCTTCCCAAAACCAGTAACCCAACGGACTACAAAAACTTCAGACCTATTTCTATACTCCCTTTCCTATCCAAAGTCCTAGAAAAAATTGTTCACCATCAGTTATCTGAGTTTCTTTCCCGTAACAATCTTTTAAATCCACTTCAGTCTGGATTTCGTCCAGGTCATAGCACAGTAACTGCCTTAATCAAAGTCACTGATGATATCCGTTTCAATATGGAAAATCAAAAACTCACAATTCTTACATTGCTGGACTTTAGTAATGCATTCAACTCAGTTGACTTTGATCTTCTTCTAGGGGCGTTACGCACTCTTAACATTTCTCCAGCTGTTATTTCCTGGTTTGAATCTTACCTTCGCGGTCGTCAACAGTGCATAAGGGTCAGTGATGCCAGTTCAAATTGGTGCCCTCTGACAGCTGGCGTTCCGCAAGGTGGCGTCTTATCTCCTCTGTTATTTTCAATTTTTATAAACATTCTCTCCAAACAACTATCTTCTCTCTACCACTTCTACGCTGATGATTTGCAAATGTATACTGGTACGCCTGTTGAATCATTAAACGAGGCCATTCATACAATGAACGGGGATCTTTTAATAATATCCGAGTGGGCAAAGGCTTTTGGACTACTTGTCAATCCTAGTAAATCTCAAGCTATAGTCATCGGGAGTGCAAGAATGCTTGCTAAGGTCAATATTAGTGATACAAACAATATCATATTTGATAACACCGTCATTCCGTTCTCTGACACAATTAAAAATTTGGGTGTTATATTCGACAAAACTCTGTCATGGGCTCCTCATATTGAATCTCTTAGTAGGAAGATGTTTGGAACGTTCCACTCACTCAGACGTTTGCAAAACTTCCTGCCCATTCAAACCAAAATTATGTTAGCACAATCCTTCCTTCTTCCAATAATTGATTATGCTGATTCTTGCTTCCTGGACCTTACTGAAGACCTTTTAAACAAGCTAGAGCGCCTTCAGAACTTGTGCATACGTTTCATCTTCGGCCTTCGCAAATATGACCATGTCTCTGAATTTCGCACACAACTAAAATGGCTCCCGATTCGTTTTCGTAGAAATACTCATGTCCTTTCTCTTCTCTTTACTGTTCTTAACAATGCTTCTTCACCCATTTATCTACGGGAACGTTTTAGTTTCTTTTCTAATCGAGGCAGATTGCAACGCCCTGTCAACCAGAAAAATTTATGTATACCTTCACATAAAACTGGTTTTTACTCTGACTCTTTTTCAGTGCACGCTGCTCGATTATGGAATCGTCTACCTGTATCCGTTCAAAACTGTCGTACTCTGAATACCTTTAAAATTAAACTAAAAGCTCACTACTTTAGTGAACTACACCCCTAACTCATCTATCATTTATTCATTTGATTAACATTTCATCCACAGTTATCTTTTTTATTATTATATATGTGTAAATGTATGTATTTTTAAAAGTATATTTGTTATATTATTTATGTTATATTTTTGTGTATGTTTATGTACTAGTTTATTATAGTGTAAGGAATCCCCCATTAATAAGTCTATGTAGTTTACTCTTAAGTTTGATTTCGTGACATTTACACGCTCCTCTTTATTTTTTTTCTGTTTTCTTTTTCACCCAAAGGTTGCCTGGAAGATATTGCTATTAGCAATAAGTGCCGCCTTTGTACACTGTAAATTTTTTTAATGTTTTTTTTTCATGTTTTTGTGTAAATGTACATTAAGTGTAATAAATAAAAAAAAAAAATAAAAATAAACTATACAAAAATAATAATGTAGAAATACCTTCTTACAACTACTTCCAAAGACACCGCTATTGCGACAAATTCTGTATCTATACAAAAATAATAATGTAGACATACCTTCTTACAAACTACTTCCAAAGACACCGCTATTGCGACAAATTCTGAATCTATACAAAAATAATAATGTAGACATACCTTCTTACAACTACTTCCAAAGACACCGCTATTGCGACAAATTATGTATCTATACAAAAATAATAATGTAGACATACCTTCTTACAACTACTTCCAAAGACACCGCTATTGCGACAAATTCTGTATCTATACAAAACTACTAATGTAGACAAACTTACAACTGTTACCAAAGAAACCGCTATTACGACAAATTACCGATTTATACTGATAACAAAGTGCTAAAAAGCCGTGTCTGTACATTGAATATTTCTGCGAAATTTTAAATGAAATGGATTATTAATAATAACTTATTATTATAGTAATGAGGCCAAAACTACAATTTTCGTTTTAACTCTGAAACCACTCAACGGATTTGAATGCGGTTTTATTTTATTATCATCGTAGATACCCTGGTCAACATACAATCAACAAAGGGGGTGTTGATAAAGTAACTGCCAAGCTGGAAACTAGATATTTGAAAGACGAGCGAAGCAAGGCAAGAGCTAATAAATGAATGTGGACTCACAATGCCACAAACAGGAGTAAATTCACGGGAATCACCCATTGCTTACCGTGTCGCAAGGTCGCCAGCATGTTGCGCAGGAATGGCCCTGAATTACGAGGTGGACGCGACCTAAAATCGGCTACCCAAAATCAATATTTAGACACAAGCCTCAGAAACCTACATCTGCATGAGCTAAAACAGAAAAAACTAGACTAGTTCTTGCAGAGAAAACGTAAAACTGGTTTAAAATAGTGAAGCTTTCAGCTTGCTAAAATTATTCTGTTTAAAAATTCAAAGCTCAGCTTTACACGTACGCACAGTGGAGCACTAATCCCTGCCAGACTGAAAATTATTTGGTAAAGCGAAAAAGGAAAAGTTTTGAAGTTGATACTTAGGATACCTGGTAGCAGGTGTAATATAGGAGTTGTTATGAGACAAGTAAACGAATCCTTTGTCCTTTTTACAAAATTATCGAAATGTTTGGAATAAGTATATAATAATAGTAGTTCATGCTACAAGGACGAAAAGGAATAAATGACTTTAAACGTAACTGACTAATTTATTGCTTTTACGCCCGTGTATCATACTACGTTTTTCAATGCATAGTGTGAGGAAATAAAACAAATATAATCTTCTGAACTTTAAATCATAATTGGCTCAAAAGGACTGTATCCAGAGCCGTTAAACAGTGAAAAAAAAATTATAATATTTATGGTATAACACAGGAAAGGCTGCAGGTTAGAGGTTACTCAACCATTGTAAATAAATTATAATAAAGCCCTAGGGCAAAATAATCGACTTTCTGTTCGGTTTTGATGCATAAAAAGTGGGCCTTTACGAACACTTGCATTGAAAAATATATTAACTTTATATTGGTGATGTATGTATATTATTATAACAATTCACAAATTAACAGAATCGACAATTTAAAGTAAGTAAAGCAAGATAATTATGAGCCCCTTGAGCTTGGGTTCGGCATCAGTGGCATTGGTAATAAAATAAGTACCAAAACTACTGTTTGTAATTTATTGAAAAAAGCGGAAACACTGCGGAATATCATCATGAATTTAAGGATATATTAATAATTTGGAATATTCCGCTAAACACTCTTACCATGCTATTCAAAATGCAGACGCAAGCACCGCCCGCCCTCCCGCATAAAACATGCACAAGCAAAGCAAGCAGTACAAGCAAAAATAAAGCAATATTAAATAACAAGCAAGATAACTTATCGACACGTGTTTCGCCTCTAAACGAGGCATCCTCGGGATGTGTTGTCCGCCCGACCGCTCAACAGCAAAAAAAATATATATGTATACAAAAAATTTTGCGATGGGAGCATACACTATAATATAATAAGGTTTTGTTGAATAACTATTGAGTGAATTTTATATTTAAGTGTTCTATTTCGATTAATTAGAAAAGGCGGATTTTTCACAATACGTCTGCGATACCGCTCTTAAGGGGATACCAAAAAAAAATGGGGTTTTTTCGAATCCATTTACTCCACTATAACGTCCTACGTATTTCATTTTTTGGTAAATGTTTATTGAGTATTTCATTAAAATTCCCACTGAAGGCAAACGCGATTTGATGAAATTTTCTCGATATAATTTAATTCCGAAAAGACCTCTAAATTGTGTTATTTTTCCTGTAATACTGAAATCCTAACTAATTTCATTGTGAAATTGCTTTCAAAATGTGGATTTTATGTATTTGTAAAGGCTCCTTGAAAATCTTTTTGACAAAATAGAAACAGCTTAGTAAATTTTATAATAAAAAAACCGACTTTTTCCTACTTTTCCACGAATTTGTCCTACTCGCACTGAGGGTTTTGTTCGCATATGGAGTAACAGGGACGCTAAAACTTTTACGTATCGCCTTAAATACTTTATACTTACCATTTTTTTTACAAGTACTAATGTGCAAGTCGGGTGCGGGGGGTGCGGGTTAGTCTATGTTTGTTTCCTAGTTCGGTCTGGTCGGTTACGTTTTTATTCACTTTTATTGATAATATTTTACAAAGTTTTTTTTTTTATTTCAATTCAATTTATTTTCATTTAAATGGTTAGTATTACAAAGAGGAAACAAAAAACTTAACCTAAGGTTAGTACAATACAGTAAAGGGCGTCAGTTTATATAAACACATCTTTGTAAAAACTAACAGTAAACACAATATAAATAGGAATTATGTCGGCTCCCAGACTAGAGTCCTCCGTTGCATGGGATGCCTTTTGTTATTTTCGCCACAAGGTACCCAGTGCTTGAAGCTAAATGTATATACAAGGTGACTTTCTGATCATCGTTCAAATTCATACTGGAGGCTTGATAAGTGATGAATATCTTGCACCAATAACAATTTTTGTAAAATTTGTAAAATGAAATTTCGGCTTCCCATAGAAATTCACTTCCAATTCCGAGTCAATCACTATGGAGAGTCGAAATTTCATTTTACGAATTTTACAAAAATTGTTATTGATCCATGATACTGATCACTTACCAAGCCACCAGTATGAATTTGGACGATGATCAAAAAGTCACCTTGTATACAGAATGTTCAATTTATTTTAGTTAAATTTATACAAACAAATACACAAGAAAAAATTTGTAATCAAAAGTATTTTAACAAACTTAAGTAATGATGAATACTTATATAAATAAATATTATAATTTATGTATTATAAAAAAAAATGTAAACAAAGCTGTATGCACGTGCAATAAATTAAAATAATGTAAAATGATGGATACTTATATGAATAGTATAAAGCTATTATACAATGTGTAACAGAAAGGTGTAACCAAATTTGAAGAGCTTATTCAGTCAATGGTATAGAACAACTTTTACTATGGAACAAAACCTGTACCTCAGAAAAAAAAACGACTGTTTCATAGAAAAATGCAATGCCGCTCGGCCAAAATGTTTGGAAGGGCAGTATTTTTTTTCGAGATTTCAAGGTTGGCATCATATTGCAGTGTTTTACTGCAGATAACTCGCTTCAAATACTTTGTACGTGTTTATTTTTGGATTGCTACAAAAGAAAAGTCGAGACTTTTTTTTTTTATTTCTGGCGTTTTCCTAAAAGAAGGCTGACGAATAAAATTTTGCTACAAAAACCATAAAGCGTATATCAAGATTAATATAATAATGGTACCTTTTTATAAAACGTTTTATGGTTACCTTCCATCCCAGAGCTATTAACACGTTGAAGGACAGAGACGCTGGACAGCGTCCTATTAGAAATACCAATTTAAACATGACGCCGTATGGCGTCACCGATTCTCTGTATAATTGTGTCAGAACAACAGCATCGAGATCTCCCTACAAACCAGTACAAGTGTTGCTTATTGTGTCACAAAGTGAATATTCAAACGAGATCTACTGTCAATCTATTGGGCCTAAAATGTCCGTCTCCCCTTTGGCAATATAATTTAGTGGCACAAGAAACAAAACATAGTTGTATGATAAGCAGGGACAACCGGATGCATAACACGTAAAAAGTAAAGGATACTCTATTTGTATTCAAAAAAGTAATTTTTGCGTGATTATTCATATTTAAAACGAGCTTTGTTTTAACATGTGATACATTTGATAAGTGTATGTTAGCTTGACATTATAAAATCCGATAGTTTACCATTTCACTAGGTAAGGCAGCTTCTGAGCAACCTTGAAAAACCTACCGTGAAATTATAATCTCAATAGTGAAATTATAAACTGTCGGATTTTACAATCTTACGGTGACATATATGTTCCTATTAAATTATTTATTTTTGATTGTAATAGTAGATTATTAACCAAGGGCTGTATGACATCAATTGCATACGAGGTTTTTGGCGCCTGAGCGAAGCGAAGGCGCTAATTAACCCGAGTATGCAATTGATGCTTACGCCCGAGATAAATACTCTGCTTTACATATCGATTGTGAGGTAAGTAAACAACAAGACAGCAGGTTTCAATGAACATTTATTAAGAAGAAAAAAATGTGTATTTAATTAAAATTAATAGTAAAATTATTACAATTTGTAAGAAATATGGTCACGTTCTTTTAAGGAATATTTATAGTTTGAGTATGAGTTTGTGATGATAAGACTTGAGTTTGAGTGACTTGAGGTTCTTGCATCGTAAATGGCGGCAGTTGACTGGTACTATTTTCTTCATTAAAAAATGGCTCAGATGATGTGCTTTGACGTGGTGATTTCAAGTTTATATTTTCTGTTATTTTAGAAGTAATTTTGCTTTTGTTTGCCACCGAATCTTCGATATAACCTTCGGCCACTTTGCTGGACTTCCAGCCGCCGTGCCTTTTTAACAGAGTGAGGTTGGCTCCCGAATCAGCCAATAGAGTCGCTGATGTTCTGCGAAAGCAATGCCCGGTGTATAACTCTACGTTACTCAGTTTTAAATATGTGGCTTTTTGCTTTGGCATGCCTGTAAATTTGTTTTTTCCTATTACTTGTCTGTGGCATTTTTCTTTACTGTAATTAAGAAAAAAACGATTTGTATCCACGTTTTCAGGCCGAAGAGCTTGATATTTTTCAACATAATTTGCAAATTCTTCATGCACAACAAATGACCGGTCAATTTTAGTTTTCGTGTTAGGCAGTTTTATGAGTAGTAATTTGTTATGTTTTTCTACATTTTCTATTGTCAAGTTTGTCAATTCCACGGTTCTGCAGGCTCCCGATATTCCAAAAATTAGAACAACCTGTAAAAAAGACATAGGTTGTATTAAAGGCACCAAATTCGCATAGTATTTTTGTGAAATATTTTGGTAACTTATTAAAAAGGGCAAGTAAATACGTAGGTACCTTTATTGCTAAATAAATTTCATCCGGAGCTTCATTTAAGAATTTCTGTACTTCTTCTGCAGTAAATACCTTCGATTTCTTGCTTTTAAAGCCGTCAGACTGCCTTTTCAAGAAAGCAGTAAATTTAGAAAAATCTTTCAAATTCACGTCATGTTTTGTCATCATTGTAGATTTTAGCATGGAATAAAAGCACCATAAACTGGAAGGTTGTAGCCTCTTAGATAATTCATCAAAATATGATATAAAAACACTTTCAGAAAGAGATTTCACTTTTTTTTCTGACTGCCATTTCATAAATTCGTCGTATGCCTTTACATATATTTCTTTCGAGTTCGGCGGTAATATATTTTCGACAACTGTTTTTGCCCTTTCTTTAATAAAATCGGGCGTTAGATCTATGTCTTCGTCACTAGACATGTTTAAAACTTTTGAAAAAGAACTCAAACAAGAAAATTAATTACTTTCGCGATGCTTTCGCGCCTACTAGTAGACTGCCTTTTTTTTTTTCACGCACGCAAGCGCGTCGAATCTTGCTGGCCAGTTTGATTTTTAAATCGATTCCATCTAACATACGATGTGGAAACAAATAGTTCCATATTTAAAATAAAATCTTTATAAAATCAATTGTCTAGATTCCGATTCGAGTAATTAATCGATACCGAGAAAAAAAATATTAACTTTTTAAAAATATTCTTCGTGCAGTATGAGTATGACAGTTCTTTTTTCAAATTCCAAAACCTATGCTGTAATGATAGTCATACACCCCGGCATTCAGGGGTGTAAGGGTGTACTTACAGAGCAAGAGATATGTAAAAGTAGTTTATAGCGTTTGTTGTATTTGGCAAACATAATACGTATATAATGTGTGAAGGAAATATTTGTACTAAACTTTGTATTGTCTTTTTCTATTGTTTTTGTTTTTTTTTTATTTTGGTTTACAATAACGAGTATTTAGGTTAAGGTATATTATGAAAACAAAACCTCCATCATCAACCTCCATATCCAAAACCATCCAATTATATAACAGGCAAAAAATTAAAATTCCGCTGTTTACAAACGGCCGGCGGCATCGTCAGTTCCTAAACGCTTGCTGTTTTACAATTTGCCGTTCAGCAAATTGAAAAATGCCCGCCGTTTGTAAAATGACTTCTTCATTTTCTAAAAAGCCGAAATCGAAATTCTTTCACCAAAAAGTGGAAAATAGGTGCGACGACGAGCGTGTTAAATTTACATGTTAAGGAGCTCCACAATGCCACAATTCAGTCCTGCTTTAACGCTTTTGTTTTTTATGCGGCTACATTAGGACATTAAGGCAATATGTAAAAAAAAACGGGTGCTTCTTTTCTGTGTATTTCATGACAAACACGGAAAATTGTTATCAATTTCTGGTACACCATTTTGACTATATAATCTAGGGTTTTGTAATTGGAAAACATGTTTGGATAATTTTTTCTCGATAGAAATAATTGTTGGAATGAGGTCTGCAACTGCAAACACACTTTTTCTCCTCGTTTAGATGAATAGACATCATTTACCGAAATCAAAGATATTTTATTACATGGGTTTTAACAGGGTTTTGATTTTCAAAATTTTCCTAGCTATTTTAGTTTTTTTTTTATAAAACTAACTTTTTTTCCTTTCGCCCTGAATCTGCCCCTCTTGCACTGCGCGTTTTTTCGCTTGGAGTGACAGTGACATTATTTATGTAAAGATGTTTTTTCTAGTACTTAAGTATCTGTGTGTGTTGGTTTCGTTTCAATCGATTTTGAAATATGGGAGCTGAATCGCTTTGTCGTGAAATTTCTGTTTTTTTTTTAAGTTTTGTAATGAATTATTTAATTATTATATAAATATTTAATTATTAGAAGATTAAAAGTATGTTTAAAAGTATGTACTTGAGCCAAAAAAACACGCCATATATTTTTTTTTATTTTTATCATCTGCGTTGACGGATCTGAATTCTCATTGCTTAATTACAAAAACATATATTTTTTTTACTGAGTATATTTGCCATTTTACGACCTAGTTTTCATTATTTTGGTATATAAATTAACCATTATTTTTTTGTGATTTTTTAAATAATTGTTGGTTATGACGTCCCTTGACAATTTTACACATAATTCTGGTTGTGATGTGTTATAAACTTATAAAAGTAAAAAAAAAGAGGGGTCTCATAAAAAAGTTTCTGTCTGTCTACTCATCTGTCATCCATCTGTCAAACCAGTTGGCAGCAAATTTTTATAAATGTATCTTAATAGCAAAGGATACATTTCTAAACAGCCATTTCTCAAGTGACGTCACACGAAGGCAAATGGAAATTACAGCTTTTTCGTAAAAATATTCATCATCACGAGGTTTTTTAGGCCACAAAGTTCTAAATTACGGCTAATTAAATCTAAATCTCGAAATGGTTTTCGAATTAACACACCTTAACATAATTTAATCTTAGCGAATTTAATGCAAAACTGATGTTTATTTAGCATTGTGGAGCCCCATAACCCATAAGTACATATTGGGAGCTGAGCGAAGCAGAGCGTCAAATACAAATAGCAAAATAGGGATCGTTTAAAACTGACGACGCCACCGTTTACTATTTGAACATATATATTTTCAGAGCTACGTGACGTCATAAACCGTAGTTTATCACAACTATCTTACTGTCTTTTGCTCGTTTCGTGGTGACTTTGAATGATATAAGTATTCACACTGGACAACGGTGGATCCAGGGGGGGTCATGGGGGTCATGCATGACCCCCCCCCCTGGCCCTAGTCCAACTTTTCTTTTCTATAAATTTACCTAAAATTGCACAAAATTAAATATGTATTTGTACTAATTCGGAGCCTGTGACCCCCCCCCTGGCACTCAGGCTGGATCCGCCCTTGACACTGGAGACTTGGATAGGCATAATGCATACCAAAGCGATAATCTGAAATGAAAATGTTTTAAAAGCTGTCATAATGTTATGACATGTTATTTCAAAGGACCTAAGGGTGCGTCCCCAACCAAACGTCCGAATATGCTGGCAGCCGAGCTAAACGCTTCAAAAAGTCCACATTTGTTTCAGAGTTGAGGCCACTTATCAGGCTTACAGAAATAGAAGATTGTACAACAAAAGAGTGCAAAATAGGGTATTTACAGCGAGGGTGGAATATTATTATTAACTTAAGGCGATATGCGAAAAAAATACGGGTGTTTCTTTTCTGTGTATTTCATAAAATACACGAAAAATTATTATCAGTTTCTGGTAAATGCATCTTGACTATGAAATATATGGAAGATGCATATACTAGAAACTGATAATAATTTTTCGTGTATTTTATGAAATACACAGAAAAGAAGCACCCGTATTTTTTTCGCATATTGCCTTAAGTTAATAATAATATTCCAAGCTAGGGATTTGAAATTGGAAAACATGTTTGAATACATTTTCATCGATAGTAATAATTGTTAAAATGAGGTCTTCAAACACACTTTTTCTCGTCGTTTGACGAATAGGAACCATACACAGAACTCAAACATATTTTATTAGGTGTGTTTCAACAATATCTAAAGATTTGATACTTGAAATTTTGCTAGCTATTTTAGTTTTTTCATAAAAATTATAAAACTAAAATTTTTCGCGCGAATCCGCCCCTCTCGCACTGCGCGATTTTTCGCTTGGAGTGACAGTGACAAAAATAAAATTCGCATAGCCTCTTAACATTATATCATTGAAGTACAGAAACGCAGAAAAAAAAGTAAATCTGGATGTGAGGAGCTCGGGTTCCGGTTCAGAGCTCCTCACATCCAGATTTACTTTTCTTTCTGCGTTCCTACACTGCAATGATATTATAATATTAATTTATATCTCCTTGCGATGGATAAATCGCCAAGTGTTCAAACATAGAAATTTATTTCTGTCATAGTTTCGAATATTATTATCTATCATTGACGTTAGGCCGCTTTCACATAGGATGCAGATACCCGGCGCCGATCTACCAGCTTGCCGGTTGCGTAAACCGAATATATTATCTGTTTATGTGTATGACTTAGTCGTTGAGCCACAAAACTTTTTATCATCACTATTACGACTGTAATGAATTTTCTTAAGAGGCCGGCGGAGCATGCCTAGTTCATACAAACAAAATACCAAAACCACTTGTAAATCATAGATATTCATAGGATAGTGTGTGTTTATTCCGATTGGATTACAGAATCTCTTGGTTCCGAAATATATATTTTGAAAGGACATTGGTTTAAAGTCGACATTTAAGCAATTTAAAATATCCATAGAAAGCTTATTTTTCTCATATTTTATGTTAAATCAGTGTTATTTTTTAAATATGTTTAGGAAACTAGACATTCTGTAATAAAATCGGAATAAATACACAGTACCTTAAGAATATCTATGATCTACAAATGGTTTTGGGATTTTCCTTTGTATGAACTAGGAAGATTGCTGGGTTCGGTACCAAAGGCCTGAGGTGCATTTAGTCTTGACATTCAAAACGTCTTAGTAGTACACTGACCAAGTGTACAAAATGACTTTTTTGTATAATACCATGGTTACAAAATTCTCTTAGTTTCAGAAAGACTTACGAAGCAAAACGTCTGGGTCGTGAAAATATCCAATAAGCAGAATGACTCAATTGTGTAACGTCTTAATTGTATTAAGGACTATGTTATCAAACGATTTTGTTTGTTTAATGTCTTAGTTATAAAATACGCAAGTGGATGAAACGTCATGATTGCAAAACGACTTCATTGCACGAAAAATGAGTAGGTATTAAGATTCTGTGAAACCTATGCCTATACATATTTTTAAGGCCAATGGTGGATCAGATATAAGACTGCCCATATAGTCATATATTTATGCTAGTGACTGTACACCTGCCATCCCTGACGCTCACAAGTGTAGTAGGTACTACTACTAAAGTATACCAAGCAAGACTGTCTATTTAAAAAAGAAAAAATATAAGATCGTAATAATTTAAAATATATTTTAATCAGCAAATTTTAAAACTGAACATAAGAACCTGCACTGGAAAACAAAAAAAAAAATCCTTAACACTATACTACCAATACCATCATGTTCTTATTCCCACATAAGGGCTAGGTTTCTTAATTGCAAAATCTTTTCTAAATACTCCAATACAACCTTAGATGTTTTGAATGCCAAGACTAAATGCACCTCAGGCCTTTGGTACCGAACCCAGATTGCTCCCGGCCTCTAATGACAAAATCTGTTATGACTTATGAATCAATTCAGGGTAGGTATACTCGTGCTAACTGAGTTACACGAATATACTTTCTAGTCCGCTCTAAACACGAAAAACGTATAAAAAGAGCGGACTGGAAGTTTGGCGCAATCTATACTTAATTTGCGCTATAAGCGTTAAGCACCGTTACGTACGGCTGTAATGATTTTTTCGTGTAATGGTCGTGTTTAGATTTTTTTATGTTTACTCTTGCTAATTTCGGTACAGGTTGTGGCTAATGTCCGTACTTTCTTTTATGGGTCAATCATGTCGCGGTTCAGCGCGTACCTGTAGAAACAGTACAAAATAACCTATAATAAAAATTGTTGAAACGAAAAAAAAATTGATTTGATTGATTAATGTAGAGTGACGATGGCACGCAAGTGGAAGATACAGCTCGACTATAGACCGCCTTATGCTGACCAAATTGGCGTTATACTGAATGCTGGTACCCGCTGCACCAACTGCATACTACTGCACCAACTGCAGTACAAACTGCATACCACTGCACCAACTGCACAACACTGCATTAACTGCATACCACTGCATTAACTGCATACCACTGCATTAACTGCATACCACTGCATTAACTGTATACCACTGCATTAACTGCATACCACTGCACCAGCTATTTAATATTTGAAGCGTGATTCGCCATACCAAACCTACTAGGTAGTATTTCTGGCACTTTTAAAAATAAAAGCCAACACAACATAATATTTAATCACAAATATAAACAAGAGAGAAAGAAAGAGACAACTTTACCGTATTTATATTTGTATTATCTGAATACTTATATCTTTAAAAACAAAAAATTTAAACAAGAAGGTTCAAATTGTATGAAGAAAATATCACTACATTGCGGCTTTAAGGCGTGGTGTAAGGCGTAAAGATTGTTTTAATAAAAAAAAACGGTGGCAGTATTATTTGAATAAAAAAATAATATGTATTATTATGTGTATAATATCGGTGTAGCAGGATTTAACTTGACAGGATTATACTTAATTTAAGTGTTTTGTCTCTTTCTTTCTGTATCGAAAAGACAAAGACAGGACGCTAAAAATAAGTTAGCCCTGTCAAATAAGTTAAGTCGTGTTACACCGAATCGGCACCAATATATTATTATGTGGTTTATAATTGGAAATTGTATGTTATATTTTTGTGTGAATTATAATTATCATTAAGGATAAATACTGCTTTAAAGGTGAATTAAGAGGTATGTTTGAAGTTTTATTTTATCAAATGCACACAATATATGTCTATATTGTATTTTGAGTTCTGACAATGGCTGCTTAGGTCATAAAAAAGTTTTCTTTTCTAACTATAGGTAAATATGCCACCGATATCAAACGATAGATAATTTCTTCCCTTTCTACTGATTTTAATTCTGACAACACCTTAAGGTTGAACACTAGTGCTTGATTCTAAGTTTCCTGTCAATAGATGGCGCTGCGGTACTCAGCGGTACTATAATTTGGTTTTTGTATTTAAAAATAGTAAACAAACAAAATATTTTGCTCCGTTGTATGATGCGACAGTTTTAATGTGTTAATTAATTTATAAAGGCAGAATTGTGTCATTTTCTGTTGTATGTTTCTACATCGGGCCCAAACAATCTTAAAATTTGCTGTTTTGTCGTAGCTATGCACGCACACATACACAATGAATTTATATATAAAATAATTGTTAATTTCAAGGCGCGATGTAGAGATTGATTGGTCTAATGGTTACACCTGTGGAATTTCGATCTGCTCGAGCAAGGATCGATCCCACATCACTACAAAATCTACAAATGTTTTCTTTTTCTATTTTTGTGAAATATTTCAAAATTACCTACTTGTTTTTTTATTTGATCCATCAAAATGATTATTTTCCATCAAATTGAAGAAAATTATTCGATGTTGTGACTTTCTGAAGAATCATGTTAGGTGTACTTACAATTACATCCTTTCAAGCAAACTACTTTTAGATTGGAAAAAACATTGAATTATGGGAGAAACCCGCGAATTGAGAGAGATGATGTACCAAACTTTTTTTTTCAATTCATAATATTTACAGGTAATAAACAAATTCTTTTACATAAATAATGCTGTTGATATTATGCAATGATATAAGCATAATAAGATTAATAAGAGTATAATCACATTTTTATCCATTATAAAATCATACAAAAATAAAAAAGCTCTAATGAAGCTCTAATAAATTTTACGAACGAATGTTGCAATTTTTAAAAAAATACTAAATAAACTAGCGCCATCTGTTAGAACCTATCATAACTTCGTCGTAACTGGGACGACTCCATCTCGCTAAATAAGGTGACTGATTGATATTTGAGTAGCCAAATTCATACTGGAGACTTTCCTCGGGGTTGTTCTTGAACAACATAAACATAACATAATGCACTCTAATTTTCATAATACAATGCGTAAAAGTACATAGACCCGCTTGTAATCAGTATTACGGATCAATAACATATGCGAAATTTAAAAAAAAAGTTCGTGGCGGTATCTAGGGGCAGAAAGAACGCTGTCCTCTCAGTCTTGCCTGAGATCAATAATCCGTCCAAGACAATTAGACAAATTAGACAAATAGGCCAACTAATAATAGCCTCTGTCAAAAGGTAATAAAGTCTTCGCCATTCGTCTAATTAGTTTAGACGATAGTAGATTCAATCCCCGGTCGGGCGACATAAGTATATGTGCATAGTATTTGTTCTTACTTACCACTTGCTGAACGGTGAAGGAAAACACTGTGAGGTAAACCGGCATGCCCTAAAACATGTATTTTTGCCCCCGAAGTACGGCAATATCTTGAAACTGCCCAAGGTAATCAGACGAATAGACTTTATTGCCTTGTTACAGAGGTGATTATTGGTTGGCCCGTTCATCTAATTGTTTTGGAGTTTATATACTTAAAAGTAGGTATAAAATAATGTTCGATGAAATGCGGGTATACCGAGTGTGTTCTGTGATTTGCAATTCATAGTTCACACTCGGGAACACCTCTGACACCCCCTCGGGGATTCATGTCGTGACGATATGTTGTTGTTGTATAAATCGCTGAACTTACCGGGTCTTCATTATGAATTTGCCTGTATAATGAGGTGAATAGGTGACTTTGCTTTATATGACCAAATGCATACTGGAGACTTTATAAGTAAGTGATCAGATCAGTAACAAGGTTCGATTACTTGCCCTACTTTCTGTGAAATACAGAAAATACAATTTAGGCTTTCTTTTCTATACTAAGTCGGGGACTCGGTGTAGACCATGAATTTGTATAGGAAAACAAAAAATATTTTTCGTATTTCGTAAAACGGGTCATTGAACCTTGATCTTGACGACTTATCGTGTCTCCAAAAGCGATATGAATAAAAAAAATATTTATGATATATCACTGGTTTCCAATATGAATTTGGTCATATAAATCATAGTTACTTTACATATATTTATAATATAAAATAATATATAAATTAATACTCGAGGCTTGGTAAGTAATCAGTATGACGAATTTCGAAAAATAAAATGTTAGTAGGGATTCGGTCTGTGTAGGGTCCGTGCTGAAAGATAGTAACTACCTACTTACTTACTAGCCAAAATGTGGTACCTAAAACCTTTGCAATCGGAAACAAAAACGAACAAACGTAGCGAAAGCGTACGAAGTTAGTGTTGCCATACTCATACTCATTTATTGGTAAAAAGCAAACTTATTAATCTGACTGACCTAAAAATTTTGTACCATAGAAACAATATTTATACGAGTAAATAACTATGAAATCTATCAAGATTAGCGATTATTTTTAACAAACAAACTGAAAATAATGTTGAAAATTCAAATTTAGGTACAAAAAGGATAATTAAAGTCCCTACGTCTATAAAGCATCCGAATCTCTTCCAAAACTTTTAGCGCTAAATAAAAAAACCTCCGTACAAACTCATTTCTCCGTACATAACTGGTCCAATCTGTTTTCTGTAAATGTTCCTAAATCCCTAAAAGTACAGATAAATCTAAGTTTATGGCAACACAGAGTCGTCGCCGGCCGCGGCCCGCGCGTGCCCTCCCTTTGATATTTGCCGACATTGCTCGATAATGGCGGCTTGAATGAAAGACGATTGTCCCTGCTGCATGTAACCAGGCTCGCCGCTACCTATTTGAACACCCGTGTATATACCGATTTGCCGCCCTGTTTATCTGCGAATACCCTTCTCCCTGTTACGATATAGGATATAAATGCGAAATAAAGCGTGATAAGTAAGTATTTATCCTGATGAGAGAATAATACCTAGTGAACGCTATTTTCAGCTCGGAACGAAAAGCATTCGTTTAGGACGCAAGAAGCCGGAAGTTCTAATCTCCGAGGACAACGTCACTTTTTGTGTTTTTTTTATTTATTCATAAAATAACGCCAAAGCCGAAAACGGGGAATAGTTGAATACTTAAACGTGGGCGGAGCTACGGGCCAAAGGCTAGTGATAAAATAAAATATAAATCACAATAATAGATTATTTTGCAAAAATTGCAGGAAAAATGTAGCGGTAAAGAAATTCACAAAAAACATTTTTTCTTATATTATATTTTTTTATTAATTAAAAACTTAGCCGCGGTTTTTTTTCTTTTGTAAATATAATTGGTAGGTAAGTATGTACTTGCAATCAATTCTTTTTTTTGTCTTCATAATCAGTTACTGACAAAACTTTAACTATGTACCTACCCACTATTTTCAATACGGAACCCTAGGTACACGAGTCTGACCTGCACATGACCGGTTTTTTTAAGGTTCATTATTTCATCGCGATAAACTGAACCCTTATATATGTAAAATCACTTTGTTGTTCATCTGTCGGTTTTTAATTAGGCACGAACAGCGGCTGGGCACGAAGGAATTTATTTTGGCACAAGTGAAGGAATAAATCCAATAAATAATTTTTATTTTTATTTACAATTCTGGAATCAATAATACTTAATAGACAAAAAAACAAAATAAATACTTGTAACAGGAATCGAACTTTGAACCTTATGATTTGTAGTCAGACAGTATATCACTTATGCTATTGAAATATTTTTTATTGGCGTGAAATTTAAGTACAATTTAGTACGCAATCTAATCATGCGAAACCGTCATGTAGTTAAACCGCACACACGTAAAGCATATTCACACACATCTAACAGTTTTATAGTATGACATCCACAACTACACACGTAAAATGATGGACATTTAACTGAACTTTAAAAGCTAAAATAACCCGATTATTGTTGTAAAATATAACTTTTATTTAAATTCGCGACATTCTTGTATTAAAATGTAATAAAATACAGTGATAAATACAAGCTAAAATTTGTACTTCAGCTGATCTTGGTTAATTAATTTTGTATGGAAATTGGCACTATCGTTTAACCTTAACATGAAGCCAGCTTTTCATTAAATTTTGTGTAAGCTGGATAACGCAAACAGTAAATCTAAAGTAAAACAGTAAACCTTCGCTAGCATTTTAAATATTCAGTTGGCATTTCGACTTTGATTACATTTTTAACATTAACATAAACGTTCCAGAAATATTTAATTAAAGCCAGACCAATAGTTAATTAGAGGTAACCCTAAAATACCTTATGGAATGAATGCCTGATAACTGAAACAGCCCTAGTGGGTAACTATACGAATAACTTGCTGGAAATTTAAGGGTGTATTCTATGTCGCAGAAAATAGTAAAATTCGGCATTTTACAAACGGCGTGGCGTCGTCAGTTTCTAATCGCTCGCTCTTTTGTTTTTTGACGAATGTTCGTCATATAGTCATTCGATAAATTCGCATTTTATAATTTGCCTCGACATATAGTAATCCTTAGAACTATTGAAGGTCGCCTCGCTCCACTCCGCTCGCTCGGCTCTCAATATGTACTTACATGTAAACCTAACACGGTCCTCCTCGCTCCGCTCGTCGTCGCACCTATTTTACACTTCTTGGTGAAGGACATTCGATTTCGGCTTTTTAGATAACGGCAAATTGCAGAACATCGAGCGTTTAGAAACTGACGACGCCCCGTTTGTAAATTACGAATTTCACTATTTGCCAGCCACACATAATTTAAATTCAGATTGAGCTCCTCATTTTGCATCAATCAGAACTTAACTCCTCATTTTGCATCAATCAGAACTGAACTCTATGACGTTTCCTTTCCGTTTAAAATAGGGCGCTCAGAGCCGTGAAAAACTGACTTCTAGACGATATTATTAAAATTTATTTTTAATACAAATTTTAAGGTTGTAGGATTTAAGAAAGGCTCTTTAACATTTCAAAAACATTTAGAGGTAACTACGTAATTTTTGAACTTATAGGTATTGCGTTTTTGCTAAGACATGCCCATCAGAAGTTTAGTCTATTATTTACTTTTTATTTTTATAAAACCGGTTTACCAATTAACGCAATGTGAAATGGCCATTTGAAGTTGTGCATTTGACATTATACGGACCCTTAAGGCACTTCAGTAGGCACAGTTTGCCACATACATAATATACGACCGTAATAGCGGTAATAGTCTTTCGTTTAATTTTGATAATGCACCACGCCCTTGCCCTGTAAAGGATCTGGGCTTAATTTCACTTGCTCGTAGACTTTCGGGCGGTTTTGGCCGTGTAACGGTTTCTACGAGATGTATGTGAATATTATAAGGTGACTTTTATGACAGCCCTTTGCTTTCACAGCATTATGTCATACGGAATGCTGTTATGGGGTAGAGCAGCGGATACAGACGCAGTCTTTGTTTTGCAGAAGAGAGCAATTCGGTCTATTTATAATATGAAGCACCGGGATTCATTAAGAGAAAAGTTCAAAGAAATTAATATATTAACGGTTCCTTGTGAATATATTTACCAAGTCCTTAGATATGTAAGAAAAAATGTTGAGTCTTTCCCAAGGCTTGGTAAGCAACATTGTAAGGAAACCAGAAATAAGCATAAACTGGCTTTTCCAAAAATCAGACTCGCTAAGGTGAGTACCTCTTTTGTAGGACATGGTATAAGATTTTACAATAAACTTCCAAAGGAGGTCCTTACTTTGTCAGAGAATAAGTTTCAACTGTATATTAAGGACTAAGGGGTCATCTCGGCCACATAAAACTCGGACGCGTGTCCGAGTTGACACCTTTCGATTAAATCAATTTTACTGGGGGTCAACTCGGCCTTACATACAAAGTACAGTCAATCTAAGAAAGGATTGGGTCCAAATACCTACTTTAAAACTTCGAATAAACCTATTAAAAAAAAGCAATATAGAGGTAATAAGTGCCATATGCTTGAAACTTTGTTATACCTATTGGTGATTAGATTAATTACGGTGTATAAGTACTAGTTCATATTTTTGTGATGTTGATTTTTATAATATATACCTATTTAAATATCGATATTTTGTTTTATTTTGAAGCCACGTAGTTACTTGTCTTAAGAATTTAAATCATATTATATTTTCTAAGGACTTCTTGTGTTGACTGTACATAACTACCTCGAATTTTCACTGTCGGCCGAGTTGACCCCTAATAAAATTGATTTAATCGAAAGGTGTCAACTCGGACACGCGTCCGAGTTTTATGTGGCCGAGATGACCCCTTAGTCTTTTAGACGACTAATAATAAATAAGTTATCTATCACAACAAAATAAAAACAGCTGATCTACAAACTTGTTAAGCTATAATAAATATAGTTATTTGTCTTAAGAATTTAAATCATATTATATTTTCTAAGGACTTCTTGTGTTGACTGTACATAACTACCTCGAATTTTTACTGTCGGCCGAGTTGACCCCTAATAAAATTGATTTAATCGAAAGGTGTCAACTCGGACACGCGTCCGAGTTTTATGTGGCCGAGATGACCCCTTAGTCATATTAAGCAGGGCCTATTGAAAAAGGCATATTATAAAATAAATGAATATTTGGATGATGGTGAAGCATGGTGTTACAGTGATAATGATAGTAAGTTATAATTTAATTAAATAGTATAATTTCTTAACTCATGATTCCTCTAAGGTGTAAACATTAATTGATTACAGACTGTAAAAGGAAAAGGACTATATGAGACAGGTAGACAAATATATATATGTTTTTCTTTTTTTCATTAACCTGAATTCCTGCTGTCTTGTATTTTCTTATCCCTTGGTTAAAGTAGATATAAGTCATATATTGTATAGTATAAGTTTTATGTTGAAAAAAAAGACATGATCTTGCTAAGTTTCTTGCCCTTCTTCTTAGCAAGACTAATCGAATGGGCGGAGGTAGGCATGTATTTATATATGTAACCTATTTGTATGTAGTATATAGGATGGGATTTGGTCGGCCGCCTGGATTCGTGCTGGGGGCTCGGTTGGTGATCATTGAACCTTGTTCCTGGTCCCTGGCCGGGTCTCCGGTATGGGTTCGGGCGGCTGATTGGATTTTACCTTGTATAATATATATTTTTCAATGCATGTGCTCGTAAAGGCCCACTTTTTATGCATCAAAACCAAACAGAAAGTCGATTATTTTGCCCTAGGGCTTTATTATTATTGTTTTTTTCTATTTATTTACAATGGTTGGCTAACCTGCAGCCTTTCCTGTGTACCATAGACGTTATACTTTTTTTTCCACTGTTTGACGGCTCTGGATACAGTCCTTTGGAGCCAATTATAATTTAAAGTTCACAAGATTATATTTGTTTTCATTTCCTCACACTATGCATTGAAAAATGTAGTATGATACACGGGCGTAAAAGCCATAAATTACTCGGTTACGTTTAAAACACTCGCTACGCTCGTGTTTTAAATCGTCCTCGTAATTTATTCCTTTGCGCCCTTGTAGCATAAACTACTCAATTACCTATCATTTTAATCATAAATATATTGCTACATAAATTAAATAAACCTTAATTTAGTTCATGTACATTTATTATTTTATTACATATATCTTCTTTATTAGATTAAATTTGACGTGTAAAAAGTGTATATATCTATACCTGCTTTGCAAAATAAACTATTTGAATTTGAATTGGAATTTGAATTTGAATTTGCCATATTCATTGGAGAAGAATAAGGTGCAATACCCTCTTTGCGATTTTTTGCTGGAAATGTGAAAAAGAGACGGCCAAGTCTGACAATAAAAAAAAATCGGCCAAGTGCGAGTCAGACTCCCGTACCTAGGGTTCCGTATTGTGGATGATAAATTTAATTTTGTCATTTTCCTTATGTGAATTTCTCAACCGCTTTATTTTTCCTGTAATCTTTAGGTAAACACATACTACAATGATTTTTTTAATTTTTTTGGTCCACTAGTTTTGAAGATAAAAGGGGGGGGGGACATATATATGTTTGGGGTTTTTTAAATATTTCTCGAAACCAATGCAAGTAAATATAGTAAAAGTATATATTTTTACAATTATCTTTTTAATACCTACAATTTGATACCCATATTGTATTTTTATAAAATATTTTTTTATTTATTTTACTCCTTTTTTTATGTTTCTCATTTGTGCTGATTTTTTTTAATCGCTATAGTTTTCCTGTAATTGGCGAATTATGATCTATAATTGACATTTTTTTCGTATTTTTCCGTCTACCAGTTTCGGAGATAAGGTAGGGCGGGGACATACATATTTTTGGGGTTTTTTAAAGATTTCTCGAAACCAGTGCCAGTAAATATAGTAAAAGCATATATTTTTACAATCAACTTTTTAATATCTACAATTTGATACCCACGTTGTATTTTTAGGATAATATTTTTTATTTTTCTCACTTTTGTTTTATATATTATATATATATATATATATATATATATATATATATACATCGTGATATGTCGGTAAATTATTGCTATTTTTGTGCCAAATTTAATGTCTTTATCTTTGACGATGCTAAGGTTATGAGGCTGTGACATACGGACGGACAACGGATTCTCACCATAAGGTTCCTTTTGTACCTTTTAGGTACTACGGAACCGTAAAAAGGAAAAGGTTGTGTCGGAGATACAACCGTATATTATTTAAGCGTATACTTCTTGCCATGTGGTAACTTTTGCCATCATGTTCAGCTTTAGGACAGCGAGAAAAAAAAATTATATTCTTTGTACTATTCCTAGTATTTCGGTTCCTGATTCACTGCATGTTGTGACATTTAATATCAATCACTGAGAAAAACATAAAGAATAAACTTTAGGATGACGCAAATGTTGGTACCCTAATCCAATAGCCATGTGTGATACATCGTTGGATAGCTCTTTTTGTTTTGAATATAAAATACTATGCGACATGTTCCAAGTCCGTTCAGAGTTACATGGTACTGAACATGTAAGTTACAGGAGTTTTTTTTTATATATTTCATGAACTGCTTAGGCCTTTTTGTGCATCATTAGGCTTCACATGGTACATAGTAACTGGTTTTGGGTGAATTCATCCCTTCCTACCCTGTCTCCACTGTCGGTTAGCGGGTGCACGAGCAGGCATGTACGCGTAGGTATAATTCGTTTCTAAGTATTATGTGTGACTGTATGTAATTTTTGTGTTTTATTCATGTTTTTTATTATTATATTTACCAATTATAACAGTAATCAATCGCCAGCCACTTAAAACCTAACACCCATCCAATTACTGACCGACGCATGCATTGTTTAGCTTTTGACTGGTAATGGTGCGTTCACGAAGCGCTATAGGTACTGTAAGTTTTAACCATCCATACTACCGAAGGCTATTTACCCGAGGTTCTCTTGCCAACTCTTGTATGGGGACCCTTCGGCAAGTGACCGAAGCATGAAACTTGGTACAGATGTAGCCTAGGTCAAAATGAGCAGATTTAGGCCTGGCCCCAGCAGTCCCAGACTTAATGTGGGGGGGGGGGGGCAGAGGGGTGAAGTAAGCTCCCGCCGCTTCGTGAACAAATAATGCTAACGCGTCGCAATTTCACATTGGGGCATCTAGTAATTAGTCCGATCGGACTTACATTCTAGACAAGCGCCATCGTATTTCTTGTTCTACATGTCATATCGCTTATTTCTATTGGAGTGGGTACCAAAGTCCATACAATTGTTGGCATCATCCATTCCTGATTCCTGATGGTGGCGGCGCGGGTATCTACTTCGGGGTCATTTCAATATTTTTCAATATGTATTTTTTTATGAAATAAGCATCAATTTATCATGAATATAACCTTTTAACAAATAATAAACGATTAAAACACGTAATAATATCTAATAAGAAAACAAATTATGCGCATATCAAGTCAAAGTAATTGAGTCAAATTCTTTTCATATAAGTACTTCCCTGTCAAAGCACTTTTATTGTCAAGTACTAAATACGAAAATACCTTAATCTGCGGAATTCTTTCCTGAATTCCATCACGGAAGTGACGTAGGAGTTTTAAATTGGGTCCCCATATGAGGCGCGATTAAAGAAGCATCCGCTTCAAAAAAATGTGAAAAAATTCAAACATTACTTTGAAAAATAATCATTTATAAGACGCCAGAGGGTAAGTCTATCGTAATAACACTGTATATAGTAGATTGCTGCCACAGCCGGCAAGTTAGGCATTGTTGCGACGAACGCGTTTGGGCCGAGGCGTAGCCGAGGTACACATACGTGAGTCCATCTTGTATAGTACTTTTCTCAAACAATGTGCGGATTTTCAAATGATTAGTAACTCAAAACATTTTGTTTTAAAGTACAATTGTTGAAAGTACAGTTTCGGAAGTTAAGGTTGACTTTCCAGGGATAATAATTCTTCTTCTTCTTAATTCTTTATTGCACAAAACACAGTATAATGTACAACAGGTGGACTTAATGCTAGAAGCATTTTCTCCCAGTCAACCCGACAGAAAGTACAAGAAAGTTACAGAGGCAGGTGTGCAAAAAGGCTTTACAATTTTATATTTTAAATCTATATATATAAAAAGAGAAGTCCTGACTGACTTACTGATTCATTCACTGACTCATTCACTGACTCATCAACGCACAGCCCAAACCCTTCGACCTAGAAAGCTGAAATTTTGCACAAAGCTTCCCTTTGTAATTTAAACAAGGAATAAGAAAGGGTTTTTCGAAATTCTATCCCTAAGGGGGTGAAACGGGGGTCCAAAGTTTGTATGGGGAAACAAGATTAGTTAGACTATTTTATTCGAGACTTCACAGGAGTACTCCTATTCATAAATGAGTAAACACGTGTTTCAGGTTTTTTCAGAATTCAACCCCTAAAAGGGGGAAATGGGGTGACAAAGTCTGAAAATCAACATGGGTATCGTTTGTATGGTTTATCGCGTCGCTGATTACGAAAACAACAACGATTTCTAAATCCAACGTAGTGAACGTGAAATAACATCATTTCCTGTTGGGGTGCGATGGGGTTGAAATTTTGAAATGTGTAAATATCAATATGGGTGTCGTTTTTATGGTTTTCTTGGACATTAATTACGAAAATTGCATCGATTTTGCAATTTAATATAGTGGACATGAAAATTCTTCAAAGTATGTGTGCAAATCGGCTATAACAGACGGACAGACAGACAGTCACACAAGTGGTCCTATTAGGGTTCCATTTTTTCCTTTTGAGATATCTATCGATCTATATATCAACAATCTATCTGTCTATCTATCTACCTATCTATCTATCTATATATATCTATATCCAAGCAAAATATTTTAGGAACGGAAGGTAGTACATCCCTAGGGGTTGGACCACGGGATGCCAAAAAAAGTTTTTTTTTTAATGTCAAAACTTTGACGGCCTGTATCTCCCAAACGGCTGGATATAAACCCATGTTGATGGATGTCTAGGAAAAGGTCTGGACGAGATCTGTCTGCCGAAAGTGTCAAAACTTTACAGGCCCATATCTCCCAAACGGCTGATGCTAGACCCATGTTCATGGTACTCTAAGAAAAGGGCTAGGCGAGGTCTAGATGACGGTAAAAAAAAAAGAAAGTTTGAATGAAAGTTCGTTATTATAAAGTTCGTCTGTTTCGAGGTTAGGATCTTTAAATTTTGTGTTTAGACTGACAATTGATAATTACTTTATACGTGTCTCAGCGTTTGTGATAATACCAACCTCGAAGGGGTGAAAATGGGGATGAAGTTGTCTTTGGAAAGTCCTTAATTTTCAAAGTAAAATGACTAAATTTGTTATTTAGGCTGTCCGTCTGTCCGTCCGTATAAACGGGAGACTCGGTAAGTGGTCAAGACCAAGGTTCAATGACCCATTTAGCGAAAAACACAAAATTAAATTTGTGCCCTATACTTTACAAATTTAAGAACAACTCCCAGTCAATTAGTATAGCAAACCTATTGTTTTTGTTGTGTTTTTACTCAAAAAGGGTCACTGACTACTTACCAAGTCTTCAGTATGTATTTTTGGCTATATAATTAGAAGTGACCCAATGTAGGTACCTCACAAATATTGCAAGTATTAGGGGTGTGTTTACTTTCGTTAGTACTTTCTAAGTCCAATAAAAGGAATAGAAAATGAGTGTTTTGATGTCCATAAAAATTTAAGGGATGAGTTAATGTTCTTTCGTCTTGCGGATGCACTCCTCTCATGTTAGGTACATCCAACTAATATTATAAATGCGAAAGTTGGGATGGGTGGATGTTTATTACTCTTTCACACCGTAACTGATGAACCGATTGGGTTGAAACTGCACAAATGTTGTTCTAAACCTGGAATAGGACAAAGGCTATTTTATATCCGATAAATCAGTTCCCATAGGATGGCAATGGGGTGTCAAGTTCCTATAGAAAAGTGATCTACTGTTACTCTTCCACGCCGTACCTACTTAACCGATTAGGCGAAACTTTGCACAAATGTAGTTCTAGAACTGGAATAGGACATAGTAGACCACTTTTTATCCCATTAATCAGTTCAGAGGCAATTGGGTGTCAAGTTCCTATAGAAAAGTGATGCACTTCTTCACGCCGTACCTCCCGAACTGATAGGGCTGAAAATGCTTTAAATGTAGTTCTAGACCTAAAATAGGACATACGCTACTTTTATATCAAATCAGTAACCAAAAAAAAAATTTTGTTTGGAAATTTCTCACCAAAGACCCTTTAGCAGAGGATTAATTCAGAGATCAAAATATGGTGTCTTTCGGAAACGCAGCCCTGCCTTCGGCTTCGCCAAAGACCGCCAAAGATACTTAAGCAGATGATTAAAATTAATTAGAAAACAAAAGATAGTGTCGACTGGAAATGCGGCTCGGATTTTAGCCTCGCCAAACATGCTATACTAGGGGATTAAATCAGTTATCAAAGACAGCCAAAGACACATTCAGAGGATTAATTCAGAAAACAAAAAATAGTGTCGATCTGCAAAATGGCTCGGGCGTCGGCCTCGGCAAAGACGGAAACGTGTCTTGATCTTCGGCCTCGCCAAAAACACTTTACATAGCGATGAAATTAGAGATGATGAGAACCAAAAACACTTTAAATACTCCAAATCAAAGTCAGGTCAACTACTAAAACCAAAAATATTTACAGATTCGATACGACTATACAAAAACTTAATTAACGCGGGCGAAGCCGCGGGCAAAAGCTAGTAACAAATAAAACGTAAAAAAATAATACATGTATGTACTGATATATAATTTTGTAATTAAATACTAATAATGTAAAAAGTAAGCTTCAGAAAAATATATATATGTAAATATAAGAAGATAATATACTACATAAATACTTATAACGTTACGAATATGCATATATATATATATATAATATAAAAATATACTTACTTAAAACAACATTAATGTAATTAATTAAAGACGAGCGTAAATTACTAGTAGTAAAATTTTCAGATTGCTATGTTGATACCAGATCTAATGAATTTTGCTAAGATAATGTCTGCGCAATGACTGTTTAAACGAAGATCGTTCCACAAACGGACAGCCGTGACGGCAAAAGAGTCGGACATAAAACCAGAACGATGAAGAGGACAAGACAAAAGAAGGTTGTTAGCTGACCTGAGGTGCTTGAGTGTTATCTAAAAAAGTAAACAAAGATTTGAGATAAGGGGGAGTGCTTGGATCATTAATAATTGAGAAGAGAAGACAAAGAATTCTGACATTCCTTCGCAATAATTATCACACCTTCGTAATTTTCTACGTCTTTAACGGAGATATTATTTGTGATCTCGTTACATCGACATGCCACATACATTCCAAAAATAGGAGAAACCTGCAACAGAAATGCAACAGAAATGCGTTTTTACTTTTTACAATTCACAAAGTTAAAATGCTAGGCACTTTTCGTAGGAAAGGTTTCTACTAGAGACTCTATAGTAGTCTAGACTTGAGGTCCAGGTATTCACTGCCAGACGCTTCACAAAAAAAATTACATTTGACCTAGTCAAAACTTTTGACTTTTTACGTTATTGAATCCATCTGACTGTCTGTTAAGTATTCACGTCAGGTTTGTGTAATGTTTAAAATTTACTGTGCATTTCAGCATGGAATAAATGACCCAAAGCAAAGCGTTGTTGGTTTAACTTTGTTGGAAAATTCGCCAAAATATGCTAGAAACACGTTTTCGGATATGGATTTCGATTTTCTTTCAATCTTCTATTGAAGAAAGTTGTCAGATATTTTTAAATACCTATTTTTCTTTTGATTTTAGCGGCAATAAGTTTTCTATTAAGGCCGTTCCACATTTTCAGCGAGACTCTCGCCTGAAGGGGATAAAACTATTTGAAAAGAGGCGAAGGGTTCCTCGATAAGTGCAAGCCATATGCAAGCAAAATGAGTCATTCCGGCGCACTTAATAAAAGTGACAAAATGATTTTTGAATTGGGAACACCATTTAATTAAAAAGATTGAACGCGATTCGCTTCGATAAAGTCCTGGCCGGTATAAAAAAGCGCGCCTACCGACAAATTAAAAAAAATACGCGGGAACATCTTTTTTTTTTATTATTTTTTATCAAAACATTACAGACAATTTCAATTTGATTCACACAATTAAATAAAGATGAGTTCTAGCAGTGAAAGTGAAATATTAACACTAGAAAGTTTTCTCATAGAAGGGGATGAAAAGCAGAGTGTGCCACACGGTACCAAAATT
Organism: Ypsolopha sequella; assembly: GCA_934047225.1. Lineage (NCBI taxonomy): Eukaryota > Metazoa > Arthropoda > Insecta > Lepidoptera > Ypsolophidae > Ypsolopha > Ypsolopha sequella. Next base: position 14,885,491 of record OW203992.1, read on the forward strand.
ATTTAACCTCAAGCGACGCACTTTGAATCCTTCGCTACGCCATATGGCTACGCTTAAGAGTATGACATAGCCAAAACAAAAACCAGTTCCGGGCGTGGCCTATTCTATTTTACGATAGCGCGCGGGGGGAAATTCGTCCCGGTCTCTAAGCTCGCGTCACCATAGCAAAAATACGAATAGAGTGGACGAGGCAGGGTCAAAAGTAATACGTATTTTATTTTATCTAATTTATTAGTGTATTTCGATCATCGTCACACGGCATTGATCCTACTTGCTATCACGTCGGGACGTAAATTTATTATGGTCGGCTAAAAGTGGTTTTTTGAGTGTTTGATTTTTCAGTTGACCCTCGGAACATTTCAGACACTCCTTTAGAGATACATAATAATATCGTGACGGTTAATTGTCACCATTACCCATTCTTTAAATATTTTTCGCCCGTTGAGCTAGTTTTACACTTGCGGGAAAAAAAATTGGACCAAAAATTTCTTTACAAATTTTTTTTACTAAAGTTGTTATTACAAAAAGTGGACACTAAAAAATATTCTCAGAAGGAATGCACCACGTCACTATCTATCTCACTGTAGCCTATATCAATTATGCCTCTCTCTTTCAACCACGTTTAACTGCGTTACTATCTCATTCCAACTCATTTTAAATAGCGTCACTATTTATCTCACTCTAACGCGTGTTAAATGGCATTTCTAATGAACGTCAAATATTTTTACTGCCCGCCATTCTTTCATTCTAAATTCTAATTATTTAAAAAAATACGCAGCTCCTTTGGTAGTAAAATAGCAATAACTTTTTTTTCAAAAGTAATACACAGAAATTGCAAGATCATTTGAAAAACAATATTTGATGAGCCGTTATTTAAAACAATTTGCAAAACTAACATAGGACATTTTTTTTCAGGGTGTGGTATCGAACTAACCTAATTACAAAAAATTGCTCATAAATTGGGTTTTTATTTTTCTTCTTGATGTAACAGCATTTCAAGGTTTATTTTTGACTTTATCAATAGCATGACTATTCAGAGTTGCGCAACAAAAATTTTATTCTTAGAATTTAGAACTGGTTAGCTCTGACTCTCAAAAATCTATTCAAATTTATAAAAGTACCATCAACTCGAAGACTATCTACTTTTTGCTGAGGTCATAATTTGATATTCTGGTCAGTCATGAGCTGGCCTACCAGCCTTCCAAGGGAAAGCGTTGACTTTTGGGACACCTGTTTACCCTTGGGATAAATCGCCAACTGTTTAAAATATAGAAATTTATTTGTATCATAGTTTGAAATGTTCAGGTCCCTTTACGCAAAATGAAAAAACAAAACTCTTTTAGGATTAATTTGTTGTCCCTATGTTTGTCTGTTTTTCCGTTTGTCTAGGCGATTTTTCTGGGTAAAATCAATAAATGCTAATATTTACAGCCCTGTAAAATATACATATTATAACGTTTTTATGGCCTTTTGTTTAACTTTTTCATAAAAATTTTCTCCTTATGAAAATATAGAGATCAACACTTGACATAATATTTTGCATTTGAAAGAAAGCACAGAAAGGAACTGTAGAACGAATAATGTAAAAAATATAAAACCATATTTTTCTATTCTAAAGGGATTAATAATTTACTGTTTGTTCAATGTGGCGATAACTTTGTTTATTATTATTTTTTTCTTTGTTACAAAGATAACAAATATTTTCATACAAGGTTTTCCTTAAGGGCTATTTCTCCGAATTTGTAACAAAATATTAAGAAATAATTATAAGGTAAAGTACAACTTTTAGCTAAGACAATTTATTGTTAAAAGTTTGCTATATGCATAAACATATTTTAATGATATTATGGTATCTTCAAAATAATTGGGTTTTCCATAAGCGTGATATCAGATTATTTAAGAAATTTACGGCTGGTATCACGACGACGGATAAGCCAATTATTTTATTACTATTGTAATATAATTAAAAATATGTTAATGCATACAGCAGACTTTTAACTATAAGTTTTCTTAACTAAAAGTTGTATTTTTACTTATTGAAATTGTATTTCTCATCAAGAAGTGCAAGATGACAAATATTCAAAATAAGTTAATTGAATTTGTGAAATGGTTTCAGGTCAAAACAGTTTTCCATGAAACGGTAATTGTTTATACTTAGCAAAGTGTGTAAACTTAGTCATCTTAACATGAACGACGCCCTGTATTTCTCTCTTTTTTATTTCCAGTATAGATAAAAATATACAAATTTGTTAAACTTTGCGTAAAAACGAGGCAATATTGACGATATCCTGACAGCTACTATGATGGTGTTTTATCAAATTTTGCTTTTTGGGCTGTATAGAGACGTAGTTAGATGTCACTAGAATATACTCATGAAAAAAGATATGAAGAAAATAAGCTGTAGACTTCACATTCGGTTTATACCTATTGTATGAATTTTAAGAAAAATACAGGGGTAAAGGGACCTCTTAAGTTAAACCTTGTATTTAACTATTTGTTATCTTAGTAAAAAATTATTCAAGGAAAAAATAAACAAAGCTATCGCCACATTGAACAGTAGATAATTAATCCCTTTAGAATAGAACAACATGGTTTTCATATTTTTTACATTATTTGTTCAACAATTCCTTTCTGTGTTGACTTTTAAATGCAAAATATTATCTCAAGTGTTCATCCCTACATTTTCATAGTGAGAAAATTTGTATGAAAAACGTAAAAAAAAAAACGTAAAAACCTAAAACGTAATATAAATAAAAACGTCAAAAGTATGTTTTTACAGCTCTATGGAAGGCCGTTTATATTGGTATTTATTAATTTTACCCAGAAAAAATTGTCTAGACAAACGGACAGACAGACAAACATAGGGATAACAAATTAATCCTAAAAGAGTTTCATTGTTTTCATTTTGCGTAACAGAACCTGAACATGTACCGACAGGATTATCTACGATCTAATAATTTTGCCATGCACTGTAAATATTTCAAAATAAATTTCTATATTTTAAATGCTTGGCGATTTATCCCAAGTAAGTGTACCTATATAATTTGCAAAAAACTTCACTTATTGGACCTGAAATGGTGAGCCAATACTAGAGGGTAATTTCACGAAATACAGATCTCAGTAAGTATAAGTAAATTAATTTGGGTTTCAATAATGTTCACAAAATTATTCTTTTAGAGTAACATATATTATTTTCCCGCATAAAAGTATGAATTCAATCCAAATTCACTCAGTTTTGTTGTTATGACTATGGCACGATGTAGCTAAATCACTCATACGCATATTTTGTTGAGTTTTTAACGGCAGGAATATGATGCTCCTCGAAATATTACTTTATAAAATTAATTTCAATGTGTTTTGAAGTAGTTTTGGGAGATATTTATAGCTTGCAAAAAAGGGCACAGGTTCCACGTCTTACGGGCGCCAGCGCTAGGCGTAGACTGACAATATCTTGCTGCCGCTGACTGCATCAGTGGATTTACGTATTTTTGGAAAAAGGGGGTGCTTTTTTTGACCCGAATAACGTGGTATTTGGAAAATGAATAGATATCATTCACACTAATTTTATTAAAAAAAAAAACAACAAAATCGCGAAAGCGATACCTGAAACAAAATCGATAAGAAGTGTGCAATAGAGGGTTACAAAAAAATTCATTGACAGTACAAATATGAATCGATTAACGTGGTTTGTGGAAAATGAATACCTTAAAGTTCAACCAAAAACATGTATTTTTTTTATGGCTATACGTAACCTAATTATTGCAACAAAATCATCCGAAAGCTGACATTTTATTTCTGTTTGTATTTTCGTTCCCCTTAAGATTCTACTCTAGAATCCCTCGCTACGCTCGGTCGCTCTAGATCCAAACAAACGCTCTCGCCCTAAATACATTATTTTGGTCCCTTGTGATACAATCTACTATTAAATTATAATCGTATTACGGTCTTCTTTGAGAAAAGGTATTTTTTTCGTTTTATCTTTTTTTTCTATCCTTCGCATTGTTTTTCCACCAAAAAGTTTCTGTGCGAGCCACAAGTATGGAGGCGGGTAATAAATGAGGAAATATATTTTTGTTATTCTGAGTCATTAAATACCTACTTACCCGTAATAAGATTAAAGCGGTAAACAAATGAGAATAAATAATCTCTGTCTACAATTTATTTTTTCTTTTTAGGGTTCCGTACTCAGAACATTTAAATAGATTTAATGTTCTGTGGTTCCGTACCTTAAAATTAAAAACAGAACACTGATAGGATTACTTTGTTGTCCGTCTGTCTGTCAAGACCCTTTTTCTTTGCCCCTGTATGAGTTATCAATATGAAACTGATACCTCTTATAGAAGTCTACAGCCTCATGGCCTCATGCCCCATGCTGTAAAAAAATCAGGCTTCTAACCGACGCGAAAAAGAAATTATTTTATTACACATTACAAAATCAATTTTATACAAATTTTTGACACTCGCTAGGGAATCAAAACCTATAGGGCACTTTCGGGTGATACAGAAACTTGAAATTTAGTTCTTCGTCTTCTAGCATACAAATAAGAAAAAAATCTGAAAATTACAAATATTTAATTATTTAAGAAGTTATTAAGTCTAACTTAACTAGACCCTTTAATTAATTAAATTGGTACTTTATAACTGCAAGTGGAATTGTTTACCATGTTTTCAGGGTTCCGTACCCGTATTGTGTGGTGGTACGGAACCCTTTTTGCAGGAGTCTGACTTGCACTTGGCCGGTTTTTTTACTTACTCTTGGCCATTACCGCCCCTGATAGAAAGCGTCAATAAGACACAGGATGAAGGGCGCTCGGAAACTTTTCCGCAAAAATCTACGGAAGTAGGTAAAGGAATGATACTACATAATCTGCCTGTACCCAGACAGAGATTGCTCAACCACAAAATAAGTTTGACGTCATACCGTTGTATTTCGGTAGCCTTTAATTGCTCAACCGCTAAATAAGGGCTACCGTAAAATTTAGGTTTGACGTCAGTCCAACAGTAATATTTTTATTGATACGATCATAATTTTTTGCATTGCTATATAGATTAGTTTTGACTTTGTTCCTTAAAATTGTTAAATATCGATAAAATGATTAGCCTGTTTTTTTGTTGAAGTGCTGGAAGCCAAATCACAAGTTAATCCTCGATTAGCTTAGCTTGGTTTCTAACGTTGACCAATACTTGTATTTACCTTAAGAAAGAAACTAATTATGTATTTTTGTTACACTTTGATGTAAGTTTTGAATAAAGATTATTATTTATTATTAATTCCCTCAAATTAGGTCCCCCTAAGAAACGGCAGTTCTTTTTTCGTTTATAGATAATATTCGTTGAAAATATAAATGAGCAAGACGATAATTTAATCCAAAGAAAGCTATTAAACTTAAATTACTTTTTCTTCTAATGGCTCACAGCCAACTTGTGCTGCAACGGCTGCATTCGCTACGAGCCACGTAAATCTTGTGGCCATCATCTCTATTTCTCTCTTAAATAAAACAAATTGGATAAATTTGAATAAGGATCCGTTTCTTAATTATCTTATCTTTAATTTATACAGGATGTTAAGATGAAGTTGCGAAAGCCGAAAACTGTCGATGGTACTCGTCCACACGAACAACTATCCGTGAAAAAAAAATGGAAAAGTCGAGAAAAAAAAATCTTTTGTTTCGTCCATGTCTGGTCATTCTGGTAGCGCTGTAACTTTTCTATGGAACAGCTGCTTTTTTTTCGCGATTTGATTGTTGGCTCCATAGTAAAAGTTGTTCGTATGGACGGGTACTATCGCCCGTTTCCGGCTTCCGCGACTTCATCTTAACACCCAGTATAATAGTTAATTAGTGTAATTTTCTGTGCATGTTGTGTGTATACGTTTTGGAACGCCTTGTCCAAATGGTTGTTTTGTTATTTTAAGAAATTTGGCTTTAATCTGTTGTAATTCGTTATGTGATATCACTGCAAACGAAATTTAGAAACCATAACATATTTTGACATATACTGGTATGTAGATCATAATAATATCCATTGGGGGGGCAGAGAAAAAATATATAGAGTAGTGAATCTTAACGGGACACCTGACGCTAGAACATCAACAACACCAGGTTTTCAAGGGTTCATTGGCAGAAACTAGGTCTCTCCTTATATTGAAGAAAATATATTTGATTTATCGATCTTTTATCTAGGGATTCCACCTATAAACAATGTATTAAGATTTATACTTGTGTCAAAAAAAAATGTTTTCCACCCTCTTTTTTTTGGTTTTCAAACGTTCGTTTCAAAAACGCGTTTCAGAGACCAACTTGTTTTTTTTTTTTTATAAAATAGGCAATAGAAATATGAAGGGATGTTACCTAAATCCAATTTTTTTTCCTACAAAATATTTCAGTATTAGCTAAAAACACACCAATTTGTTGTTTCGCTGCGTGATCACTAGTATTACGCGTCCAAGAACAAGAGGCCAAAGGGCCAACATATAATCGCCTCTATGAAAAGAAAATAAGGTCTTTGCCATAAGACTTATTGTGCTGGACGGATAATAAAAAAAGTTGCTAGGGTATGCCATCCTCTTAAATGCTCAGATTCGAACTCACACATGCAGACGCGTGCTCTACACGCCGCCCCGCGCCGCGCGCCGCGCAGTGATTTGTAAGGAGACTCCCCGAACTTCGCTTCGGCTTACGGCGTGTGTGTACGCAGAGCTCGCATCTGTGTGCGTAAGTTTGAAACAGGCCCCCGGCTCCAACTCTTGAAGCTATCAACAAGTATCAGTTCTCGATTAGTGTCGTAATAAAAGCTGAAAGAAACTTTACCTGACACGAGTATAGAAAAATAAAGGTAAAGTTACATTCAGCTTTCATAAGACGGACGCTAACCATCCATACATTAAGATCACCTAAAAACCAAATAACTCGCAAATGACTCAAAATGACTCGCGCATGTAGCGCCTGGAAAACAGTTCGCGGCTCCCGCTGAGGACGGAATCCTAATATCTCAACTAGAGATGAAACGGATATCCGGTTACTATCCGGTATCCGGCCTATCCGGCCATATTTTTGGTATCCGGTATCCGGCCGGATAGTAGTCAGTATCCGGCCGGATACCGGATACTTAACTCAACATACAAAAAGTCGTTTAAATCACAAAATAGTTGTATGAATGATTGAATAATCTAAATTCTAATACATAAAGTGAATAAGAATTGAGCTATGGTAGATAAAGACAAGCTTTAAATCAATTGTTGGGAATAAACGTTTATGCTTTTCTTCATACATTACACCAGCTTCTTTTGCTCTCACAATATGCCGAATGTAACTCAACATGTATCTTTTAATTAAAACACATGGTCATACTGAAATCATCCAAAGAAAAAAATACTCATTATGAAAACCTACTTTAAATTTTGAAAGGGCACTGGGCGGGCAGGTTCAATTTTGTTTTTTCAATATGTTACTTTGGAAAATTTGTTCAGTATGAACAGTATATTACGCGGTTTCATTTAAAGATACCTGTCCATTTATATACAGTATACAATACACCACTCCAAGGAGACAAAAGATACATATTTACAAATTTCGTTAGGATCGGAAATTGTTTCGCGTTTGCAAACCAGCATTTGTATGATTGTGATACGATCATTTAGAAATGATCATTTAGAAATGATCTTCATTTAAAAAATGCACGAATAATCTCGCCCACTTGCACCCGCACGCACCTTGGTGCGTAATATTTAGACTTGCTCAATAAGTGCGAAACGCATATCTTGAGCCGGATATCCGGCCGCCGGATATCCGGCTATCCGGCCTAGTGCCTCGCCGGATATCCGGTATCCGGTATCCGGCCAAATCACTATCCGTTTCATCTCTAATCTCAACTCCTACATTTTTCCTGTAATCTTTACGTAATCACCTATATTGCTTTTTAACTACAAAAAAAATACGAAAAAAAAATCTCATTACTTTTTTTTGTTTGGTACTGTTCACAGCTACTACTATTAGCGTTTCTAAAACTCGGTGTAAAGGTAAAAATTTGCTGTAACCGGAACGCAACCCTCAAAGTGAAAACTAAGAGCTCCGAAAAATTTTCGAAGTCTTCATAAACCTTGTAATGTAAAATGATACGTAAGAAGTGTAAAATTCACTTTTGACACTTAAAGTTTACACCCCGTAAATTCAGGGGTAAATTTTCATTTTGACATATTTTGTCATCACATTGCGCGCCATTTTTTGGTTTCTGGTTTATAGAATTTTTTGGAATGGCTCGTAAAGCCATTTTATTTCGGTAATAATGATACATTCAATGAAAAAATATCCGTTGCCACGTAAATAAACTGCCTTTACAAAGTAGCCGTTCCAAATAGATTAGTAAATAGATTCCGTCTCAGTCTTGTCTGAACTCTTTCACATTTACGAAGTAAACTTTGCATTTACCCAGGCGTATTGAACGCTACCTTAGTCTGTAGTATTGTTCAACGGCATGATATTATCAAAGGCGTATAATTAGGTTAGGGCCAGGGGGATACCGTCTGATTCCCAAAAATTCGGGTTTCATGATTAATTGTAGACGATACAATTAATCCATTGATGAATAAAACACTTCTTCAATGCAAGTGCTCGTAAAGGCCCACTTTTTATGTATCAAAACTGAACAGAAAGTCGATTATTTTGCCTTAGGGCTTTATTATTATTATTATTTTTTTTTTTCGAGATGTTGGCTAACCTGCAACCTTTCCTGTGTACCATAAATGTTATACTTTTTTTTCCATTGTTTAACGGCTCTGGTTACAATCTTTTTGAGCCAATCATAATTTAAAGTTCACAAGATTATATTTGTTTTATTTCCTCACACTATGCATTGAAAAACGTAGTATGATACACGGGCGTAAGAGCAATAAATTAACACTCGCTACGCTCATGTTTGAAATCGTCCTCGTAATTTATTCCTTTTCGCCCTTGTAGCATAAACTACTATTACTGTTTCACAAATTCCACTATTATTTATATATTTTATTTTATTAAGAAACAAACAGTCGCTTACAGAAATAATTACAAAATTCAAGAAAATGAACTAAAAAATAACATATTAATAGACCTATAGTAAAAAATGCTTACAGTCCAATTGAGCTGAAAACACCTATCTGGTATTAAACACTTATAAAGACATTTTAATTATATATAACAAGTTTAGATTTATGTTGAAATTTCTTTTCGAACATTATTTCTATAAGAAGTTAAGGATAAACTAAAAATATCAATATCATTAAGCCTATCATTGTAAAGTCTACACGCACGTCTTATAAAGGTATTATTTGCATAACAAGAATATACAACAAATCTTTTTTCTAGCATTACGTTCACGTCTTCGAGGAACACGGAATATAATATTTTGCAATAATGCGGGGGCATCGATGATAGAGTTTAATATGTTATACAAAACAACGGCGTCGATGAAATCACGCCGATGCTGAAATAATTCAATGTTGCACAACCTTGAATTTTTGCTGATAACATATAATTAGAGTAATTATGACCAGTCCTATAATCGAGGGCTTTAACAACATTTTTTTAAGCTTTTCTACTCTGTCTGTATGATTATTACTACTATTGCTATATTTCTACTATTGCCTAACTACTCGTATAGTTTCGCCCACGGGGAAGGCGTGACACAAATTTTATTCGAGAACCTCTGTCGCCACTTTTTGGAATAACGTAGTATTACCTAGTTAGTAAACATACGCGGCGCACACATATATTCACGCGTCTTCATACAGCCAAAATAGCACCGTATTTTTATGATGCTTAGATGTAAAAAACCAAACACGTCATGACACTGTGCCAATGTGTGTAAAGAGCCATGACCAGCGGCCGCACTGTGACACAATTAGGTCCATGTTGATAATGTTTGAAAAAATATACATTGCGGCGTTAATATTCTAACTCAATGTGTGACACTCTTTATAACCTGCAATGGACAAAATATTGTCTAATTTCAACGCTACTCGCTACAATGCTAAATATTTCATGGTAAGGTTGAAATTTTATTTACCGCGAGTTTTATTCTGTAAATATCACAGTACTTACATTTTTAAATTACTTACGAGTGAAATGAAATTCCTTTGGATGTCTTTGCGTTATTTGAAGAGTTGGAACAATTTGCCACGCTGCAATACACAATTTTTACAATACATATGTTTGTTCTAACGCGTTCGGTTGAGAAATGAGAAGCCAGTGGGTTATGTCTTGACGTATTGGTCATATCGGTGCGTCGCAGTCACGGCTTTCATGTGGTTTCGCCCTATCGGCATTATCGTGGGAGTAGATGGTTTATTTACATCATAGAGGAAAACAATCTCTATGATTTACATATATCGCACAATGAACGATTCGTACAGCGATGTCGCAGAAACATGTTGGCAAAAATTTCGAACAAACCAAGTGTCATTTCGCCTCTTTAGGGTAAGTTCCTCTGTGCCTAAATCAAACGAAGGTTTCATTTAAAAATACTACGTTCATAGGTGATTTTTTTTTGCGTTTTCAGTAGTAGCTACAAATACACTAAAGAAAACCGGTCAAGTGCGAGTAGGACTCGCGCCCTGAGGGTCCTGTACTATTTAAATAAGTTTATTAAACAGCGTATCGACAAAATACAGGAGATTTTTAAGACATGTAAATTTTAAAGCCAGATTACTAAAAATGAAATACGAAGATTCTTGTCTACACCATCGCATTCCTTCGTTCGAGGATCGCCGGCTTGACATGTCTTTATTAGATGACATTGTTACTAGTCATATTAACAGCATGAGCATTAATATCTAACTTTCCCCTTAGCCCTCATTTCGCACCCGGCATTCCGCTAGGCTCTTTTATTATGTACCCATTGTTCGCACAAACTATGCCCAATCATCTCCTCTCATTCGTCTAGCTAACGAATACAATAATAAATTCTTTAACATTAATCCATATGGAAACTCCAGGACTTCATTTCGATATAAAATAATGAATGAAATATGTAGCTCTAATTATGTTAACCTTAATTATAATGATAATTATGATTTTTCTAAACGCCCTCTCCCTTTTTACATTCCCCTCACTTACACAAACACATACTCTCTCATACATACTCATCTTACATTAACTTACATTAACTCCACACAAAACACCTTGTCGAACAAAGGAGCAAATTAAACTAAATAAGATAATATTGGGCAGTTAAGTTGCTTTATTGTCTTTAAATATTTAAATATACGAGTATATAGTCTAAATTCGGAGTAAGTTGGGGAAATTTGTTATTGGCCTTAGTTTAAGTTTTGAAATATCGTTTAGAGTAAATATATCGCTGTTAATTTTGAAATTACAAATTTTACAAAATTACACAATTTTCATCATTTCAAACTTATGAACCTACAAAATGTATGAAACTGCAAAATTAAGTTGGATGACTATATATTTGGGGGCGTAACCCTAAAATTACATTATAAATCATCGTTTTCAGTATTTAAAGATTAAAAACAGGATATGGTACACAATATACAGAAATAACAAATTCCTAACTACTTTGGTCTTTGAGATAGACCCCGTAACAAAAATGGTCTAAAAATAACAACTTTGACAGCCCCCCATTTCTTTATATTTGAAGATAAAATAAATAAAAATGTATATTTGTACTTAGCTCAATGAGTTCTAGGCAGTGACATACCACAAGCTAGGGTAAGAAAAAAAATATTTTCAGATCCATTTAATGGTCATTGGTTCTTCAAAGTAAATGACCGGGCTTGACCTATATACTGTAACATATAGCTAGGCAATATGTTAGGTTTAGGTAAGGCTAGGTTTTATAGGTAGGTTAAAGGACTATTTGTTCGTGTTTAGTTGGCAATCGATAACCTTTATGGATCGACATACGTCGTATTGACTGATAAATACAGATCCAGTATAAAAGATCTTTCAGAAAAAACACGACCATGATTCCTTAGAGAGTCCCATCGTCCTGGCGACGAGAAGTTGATTCTCCATAATATTCTTTCTAGAATCTTGATGAATTAAACGTGACTCCATAAGATTCCTCCTGGAGTCCTCGAGGAGTAAAATAACATAACATAAACATAAAAAGTATTTATTTTCAAACACAAAGTCACAATTGTTTTAAAGCAACTGGCTCCCAAAAAGTTAATACTGAGATTCAGGAACCAGTTTCTCCTCTTATATTATATATTATTGTATATTTATAATTTCATTAAAAATACCTCCAATCACGATAAGCGAGTGCCCTACGAGGTTCAGAGCTCCCCTCCCTTAATGTGTACGTGAAAACTAGGAAGAATATATAAAAAAAATATTAAAGCAAGAAGTCAAAGCGAAACAAAGTTGTATAATTCTCGAAGATCCCTGCTAGATCCCGAATAGACTGTATGTGCATACCACAGTACTATCATTGAAAATGCAGCCCCTTTTCGTCCTAATTGCTATGGTTTTGATGGTTTCAATTATTAGAGCGAGGCCGAATCCAAGCCATCAAAACCATGTTAGATTATTCTAACAAAATTTATCTCAAATTTAGGACTCTGCTTCACACAATAACCTACAGGTATCGGTGTTTGTTTAAGCCTCATCCTTCATCCTTCAGTCTAACAAGTGATTAATATTTGTGTTTCAGAGGCTTAATCTTAAGTAAAACGAAATTGAAAGTTTTGAGTACTTAGAAGATATTGCCTGGAGAAGATTAGGCAATTTTTTAGGAGATAGTAATAAAAACTCGCACCGGGCGCAAAAAGACTATTTATTTATTTAATACAAACAACAATATAATACACAAAACAGAGCAAAATATAAAAATAGTTTTTAACATTCATGAGGAAGAAAGTATATAATAATAAGACATTACAATGGCCCCCCCACTAAGCAAGCTTGTCCTGGGAGACCAGCAGTAGTTTGACAAAAACAAAACATTTCCTGGGCATAATTTACAGAAAAATATTATTATTTATACAAGTAACATACAAATTTACTTTATACAAATTTTGATGTGAGTGTAACATTTCAATATTACATTTTTATTTTAAATTGTATATTTATAATTTCATTAAAAAAGAACATTCACATGAAAATTTAAAATAAGTTAAATTTACTATTTGGAAATGTTCAGCAAGTCCTCAGTTTCTTCATAATTTTGGGACATATAAGCTAATTTTTTAGGTAGGATTTGGCCGTGTCGATACGTTCACATTTAAAATCACAAGCCTTAATAGATTTATTGTAGACCAGCTTTTGCCCGCGGCTTCGCCCGCGTTGATTTAGTTTTTGTGTAGTACTTTTTATAGAACGTATTAAAATCTGATTTGGAGTGTTTTTGGTGCAATTATTTGATCTCCAGGCCTATTACCTATTAGTTTTTTTTTATTCATACTTAAAGTACCTCTTTATATACTACATTAGAAGTTCTGCCCTCAGCTGTTAACACGACCAGGCTGCTAGCTAGGTGAGCTCACTCTCGAGCAGGCTACGTAAAACTGGTCGTGCGAAAAGAAGTCCCCCCTAAGATCAATTCCTGCTGTTTTCAGTGACTGACCCTGAGACTTATAATCGTCATTGTCAACCCTAATAGGATCACTTGGTGTGGCTGTCTGTCTGTCCGTCTGTTACAGTCGATTTGCACTGGCACACATCTTTTCAATAATTTTCATGTCCATTATATTAAATGTCAAAATCGATGCCGTTTTCGTAATTAACGTCCAAAAAACCCATAAAAATGACACAAATATTGATATTTACACATTTCAACATTTCAACCCCATCGCACCCCAACAAGGGATGATGGTATTTCACGTCCACTACGTTGGATTTAGAAATCGTTGTTGTTTTCGTAATCAGCGACCCGATAAACCATACAAACGATAGCCATGTTGATTTTCAGACTTTGTCACCCCATTTTCCCCTTTTAGGGATTGAATTCTGAAAAAACCTGAAACACATTTTACTCATTTATAAATAGGAGTGCTCCTGTCAAGTCTCGAATAAAATAGTGAACTTCTCGTAAATAAATTAAAAAAAATAATAATAAAGCCCTAGGGCAAAATAATCGACTTTTGATGCATAAAAAGTGGGCCTTTAAGAGCACTTGCATTAAAAACATATAATAATATTATTATTCATTCGTATTGTTGAACGTAATGATATAAAACACGGAGCAATTAAGAAGAGGAATTGGTGTATGAATGGAGCCATGTTACGATCAATGGTGTCATAACGTCACAAAAGAGGGCGATTTCGATTGGTGGTATGTCCTCTGTGTGCTCAGATACTACCAGAAGGCCGACTCGACGACGGAGCGAAAACAGACGCACTCACGTCTATGCAAAACGCATACGTATGATGATCTCGACAAAATTTCGTATTGGCATTCGACCGACTTCATCCGAGATCGTCATACGTACGCGTCTATGTGTGCGTGCGCCTGTTTTCGCTAGTTATGCGGTGTAAACCTTCTGTAAGTGGTTATTTTGTGTCCGTGGTGGGTATAAAATATCGTCATAAATCTTCAAACAACAGCACTTTCACAGTGTAAGGTATATATAATATTAAGGAATTATACGAAAGAGTACAAAGACGACAACTCTGTTGCTTTGGCCGACGGAAACAATATTTAAAAAAAAAACAAGTTTTTCCCATCTTTTGTTTTCTCTGTGTCACCGTGTCTTGTGTTTGGAAACCGCTCGTTACCTATGATTTTTAATGGTAAAAGCTTTTGTTATGCCGGCGCCAGATATGTGGACACTTATTTGCACACTTCTTCGACGACTTTGTACACACATTTGGCGTACCTGCCACACATGCTTCGCAAACTCTTTTCTCCACAGTATGCTGGTAGACAACAAAGGAGATGGACGACGATTTCGTGGACGCAGTGTGCTTATATTATTTATGTGCATGTAATTATTTTTTACATCTGCAACAAAATATATCGAAACGTCCGAGAAGAAGGCGTAAATGGATGTGTGTCCATTTTGAACGATCAAACACGTAGTTTCTCACACAACCGTTCCGTACAACAGCGCTCGCGCAACTGGTCTTTGCAAATAGTGTGGCAGGCTACGCACTTATTTGAACACATTCCTTTGATGTGCGCTAAAAAACCGATACCGCTCGGCAAAGTGCAAATCTGTGTACAAACTTTGGAACACATAGACAAAGTCTCGTGCCACACAGTGTGTCCACTCGAGTGTTCAAATAAGTGTACACATGTCTGGCGCCGGCTTTACGTCAACAGTTTTTGTTCAGTCGGTTAATAAATAAATTTTTGCCGCCATTCCATACCTCAATGCTTTTTTTTATTTATGCTCCTAGGGTTGGCTTTATCTACACGTTGAACGAATTCGTCCGTTTAAAAGGAAAATGTTTAATCAACAAAATCATTTAATATTACTCGCCTTGATAATACCAAAACTGTATAGGTAAAATAGTTGGAATGTAGTCAACAATAATCGTACGTCAGTGTTAAGGCTGCGTATAAACCTGGACAAATTAGAGATTTTGCCCCCGCATCCCCGCACCTCAACTGTTTGCGCGACCGGCCGTCACCGGCCGCGAGCGCTATTTCTTAGCTCCCACGAGCGGTGTGGATCCGCGGTCATTAACCCGTCCACGTGCTAGTTTTCAATAATAAGTATAATGCATCTACGATGTATAAAATTCAACCCAGTTGACAAAACGGTTTGTTCGCATTTTTTTGCGTAATTGTGTTTGCATCTAATTTTTATATTTCAAAATTTTATTTTTCGATAGTCATACTTGCAAAGATAATGATGACAATGATGATACAACGATACGTCAATACGTCGATACGACGATACGTTGATACAACGATACGTCGATACGCCGATACGTCGATACGCCGATACGTCGATACGATGATACGTCGATACGGGGATACGACGATACGACGATACGGCAATACGTCGATACGACGATACGTCGATACGAGGATACGTCGATACGTCGATACGTCGATACGACGATACGTCGATACGAGGAAACGATGATACGTCGATACGACGATACGTCGATACGAGGATACGACGATATGAGGATACGACGATACGTCGATACGACGATACGTCGATACGAGGATACCTCAATACGCCGAAACGTCGATACGACGATACGTCGATACAAGGAAACGACGATACGACGTTACGACGATACGTCGATACGTCGATACGTTGATACGTCGATATGTCGATACGACAATACGTCGATACGCTGATACGTCAATACGTTGATACGTCGATATGTCGATACGACGATACGTCGATACGCCGATACGTCGATACGACGATACGTTGATACGAGGATACGACGATACGGAAATACGTTGATACGACGAAACGTCGATACGAGGATACGTCGATACGAGGAAACGACCATACGACGATACGTCGATACGAGGATACGACGATACGTCGATACGTAGAAACGAGGATACGACGATACGTCGATACGACGATACGACGATACATCGATACGAGGATACGACGATACGTCGATACGAGGATACGACTATACGTCGATACGTTGATACGTCGATATGTCGATATGTCGATACGACAATACGTCGATACGCCGATACGTCGATACGTTGATACGTTGATATGTCGATACAACGATACGTCGATACGCCGATACGTCGATACGACGATACGTCGATACGAGGATACGACGATACGGCAATACGTCGATACGACGAAACGTCGATACGAGGATACGTCGATACGAGGAAACGACCATACGTCGATACGAGGATACGACGATACGTCGATACGTAGAAACGAGGATACGACGATACGTCGATACGACGATACGTCGATACGACGATACGTCGATACGACGATACGTCGATACGTCGATACGACGATACGGCAATACGTCGATACGACGATACATCGATACGAGGATACGACGATACGTCGATACGAGGATACGACGATACGTCGATACGACGATACGTCGATACGACGATACGTCGATACGTCGATACGACGATACGAAGATACGTCGATACGACGATAAGTCGATACGACTATACGGCAATACGTCGATACGACGATACGTCGATACGACGATAAGTCGATACGACGATACGTCGATACGACGATACGACCACGATCACGATCACGACCACGATCACGATCGCGATCGTGATCGCGATGCTGATGGTGAGATAAAGTTTTGTTAGTCTCCCAGAGGGGTAGGCAGAGACTACAGATTTCCATCTGCTACGATCCAGACACAACTCTTTCGCCTCTTCCACATCCATCAACCATATTTATTGTGATATTAAATTGTAAGCTAAAAAAAATACCTCAGACGAAAAACATAGCGATATTCATTAGTCCATTGAGACAACCTTTAGTTCAACATCGTTAATAAAACATGACCTATCTACTTATTTTGTTAAGTAATGGCGTACCTTTGCATTACTTTCATCCACTGCTTTATTTTCACTCGTAAAACATTTTTTACATTGGTTGCATTTATTTCCCATGTTTCAAATTACGAGATTTATTTAAATTACGAAACCGGGACGTCGAGAGCGCAAAAACGTAGCCCTCCCGTCTCAACGGAGCCATCACAACTGACCGACGGGTGAGTGACGAAACAAAGCATGGAACAAAAAGCGCGTGCGACCGAGATATCTTGTCGCCGCCTTGTCTCAGAATAAATCGACGTAAGCGCCAATTCTTAGATGTTAAATTAAATGAAAACGAAACAGAATTATTCAAAATCCCCGTGCAATTATACGGGGTCATTTGTTTTCTTATTTTTAATACAAATTTCAAGGCAAACTGTTTTAAGAAAGGTCCTTTAACACTCGAAAAACATGAAATATAGAGGTAACTTCGTAATTTTTTTCTATCGAGCGAACTTAAAGCTTTTGCGTTTTTGCTTCTGCCCGAATATCAGCCCTATAGTCTATTATCTATATTATTTTTATTAAACCGATTGACCAAGTTACACAATGTTTTATGCTCATTTGAAATTGTGCATCTGGCATTATACCGACCCTTAAGAGTCGATTCTCCTTTTTTGTTATAAAATATGAATAAATAATTTTTCAATGCATGTGCTCGTAAAGGCCCACTTTTTATGCATCAAAACCGAACAGAAAGTCGATTATTTTGCCCTAGGGCTTTATTATTATTATTTTTTTAATTTATTTACAATGGTTGGCTAACCTGCAGCCTTTCCTGTGTACCATAGACGTTATACTTTTTCTTCCACTGTTTAACGGCTCTGGATACAGTCCTTTTGAGCCAATTATAATTTAAAGTTCACAAGATTATATTTGTTTTCATTTCCTCACACTATGCATTGAAAAATGTAGTATGATACACGGGCGTAAAAGCAATAAATTACTCGGTTACGTTTAAAACACTCGCTACGCTCGTGTTTTAAATCGTACTCATAATTTATTCCTTTGCGCCCTTATAGCATAAACTACTAATATAACGGCCAACATACAACTTTTATAAAATAACAGTTTACTATATGATTAATAGTAGTTTATGCTACAAGGGCGCAAAGGAATAAATTACGAGGACGATTTAAAACACGAGCGTAGCGAGTGTTTTAAACGTAACCGAGTAATTTATTGCTTTTACGCCCGTGTATCATACTACGTTTTTCAATGCATAGTGTGAGGAAATGAAAACAAATATAATCTTGTGAACTTTAAATTATAATTGGCTCAAAAGGACTGTATCCAGAGCCGTTAAACAGTGGAAGAAAAAGTATAACGTCTATGGTACACAGGAAAGGCTGCAGGTTAGCCAACCATTGTAAATAAATTAAAAAAATAATAATAATAAAGCCCTAGGGCAAAATAATCGACTTTCTGTTCGGTTTTGATGCATAAAAAGTGGGCCTTTACGAGCACATGCATTGAAAACGTATTTTAAATAATATTATGGTAGCTACAAAATAAACGCCACTAAAAATGTGAAGAGAAAGAAAGAGATCTGTCTGATACCTAGAAAGCCTGATCCTATGTTTTATGGAAACATAAATTAAAATTATTTAAACTAAAATGTGTTAATTGTATATTCTAATTTTCATGTATATATAAAAAAAATGATTACTTGTGAAATCTGTTTATGATATTTTTGTTAGTTAAATGCTGCAATGCTTATGTTTATTTTAATCTATTATTATCAATATACACTTAGTAGCTACCCACACTCAATGTAATGGTGAGCAGTGGCGTGCCTAGAACTTTTCACTCGAAAAGCAATAACAATGTTAAGTATGTCTCGTAAAAAAATATGAAAATAATAAAACACAATATTGAAAAAATATTGTGTTGCGCCAAGGCATGCTAGCATACCCTAAAGCAGGCATTTTCATACAAAATGTTTCTTTTTCAAAGTCGTTTTCTATTAACGAAATACACAGCTAAGACTCACTATGAATTATTCGAGAAAAACTCGACGTTTCGGTCAACTTAAGAGTGACCTTCATCAGGCTTCGCGAGGTGCTCCGGCACGTGCAACACCCTCTTTTTCTATTATATTTAACACTTCCACGTTAATTAGACCATGGCTTAAAACAATTTTAGTAAGTTTAGGAGTCTTATAATATTGGTAACATATAAAAAAGAATATGTTCTTCCGGGAGGGGTATGAGAACACCTATTATTATTTCGAAATAATTTTACTAATGTATCTGTAATTTGAACTCAAATCTTTCATTTACTGGACCATTATTCGTTAGAGTGTTTTCACCTATACAAAGACGCTATGTCTTCTATGTCGTAACGTAACCATTATAGGCGCAAGACAGACAGAAGACGTAAGGACCAGACGGGGCCACAGTTGTTACTTTTCTTCACTGTGACGGGGCAAAACTCACCGTGTTTTCCTTCACCGTCACTAAGTGGTTAATAAATAAATACTAATACGCACATAAATTCCGAAAAACTCATTAAGGTGCGGCGGGAAGCTAATATATTACACGAAGAAGTAAGGTTAAAAATAAAGACGCGTTTAATTTTACTTGAACGACTTTTCACAGTTTTATTTAAATAAAAATCTTAGATACATTTTTCAATAAAAATATTTCCAGCAGTATATGGGGCTTAGAATTTGAAATTTTATAGCATACTAGATGCGCCCGCGACTCTGCCCACGTTGAAAATATAATAAAATTACAAATAATAAAAAATAAAAAAACACTTGAATCATAGAGAGAAGATGGTTGTGAGTGACGTTCGATGTAGGAGAATCTGGAATTAATTAATTGGTATTATATTAATTATCTGGAAAAATAATTTGATGTTCAGTTTACGTTTCAAGTTGCGTCGCACGATGTTACGCTTTTGCAAACCCAAATAGTAACGGCCGTTTAGACATGCCCTAACAGATCTGTAGTTTTGATTCCATAATTTTATTCTTTAAGGCCCTTACCATTGCCAAATGGGTACTTTCTAAAGCCTACTCCTCGTTTATGGCCAAACCAAAAATAATGAAAAAATGTATTATGAATAATCAACTCTTAGACAACATATGCAACAGTTTTCTTTTTCATACCATCAAAACTTCTACACGAATTTTTTTTTTACTGAATGGTGTTTTTTGACCTCAAATTCCCTACTGCTCCTGAGTGGCTTGGCCGATTGAATTCATCTATGCTTTGATAAATAGATAAACTTTATAGCTATAAACATAACATAAGATTATTCAATCGAGTAATCACGTCCAATTGAAAAGTATAATTTTCCCCTATTCCGCTCTCTCAAGGACGCAGCGAGCGTCGTAACAGCCACTATGCATTGCGCGCTGATATGAACGTTATTTCAATGTCGTTTCCGTTGATATTTGTAGTGACAAATATCGAGCTGCTAATTTGGCGATGGTAATCGCCTTAATTATTAAGCGATCACTTATCCAAACCTATATTGTTTATGCCGTTTATCATTATCACAATCCAAGCAACCGAATTCCATCATTTATTTCGCGATTTCGGCATTCGTGAGACTGAAAAATGTCAGCAGCAGGTCGCAGGTTCAAATCCTGGCCCGAGGAATGTTTTCAAAATATTTGTACTTTTAAATTTGTTTCTGATTGATTGCAAGTTTGTAATGTACTCTAATAATAATTTGAGTATTCAAAGCGATGGATTTCGCAATGTTTAAAGTCAATGTGTTTTTAGACTAAAATTAAGCATTTGTATGGTTCTTGCAATAAAATACAAGGAAAAAATTGCTTGGAAAAATCATCTATGGAATTTTTTACATTTTTTAAAAAGTATTATTTCCCTTATATTGTGCAATGCGGAGACACAGCGACGTCGTAATGCAGTGCGCGCTAATATGAACGTTATTTCAATATGGTTTCTGTCGATATTTGTACCGACACGAGTCGACTCAAGGTCGTTGGCAACTACCTGCCCCTTAAATCTCTATTTTTAATCTCATCTCTCTCTGGTTGTACATTTTTCATCCGCTTTATTTCTTTTTTGGTTAGTTGTTATCATAAACGCTTTTGGTAAGGAATAAAATCCTTGAACTTTTGATATTTAAAAGGACATGTACACACACGCGAGCAATAAAAACTGACACCCATTGAGCTGCTAATTTAGGTTTATGATGCCCCTTAACAACACATATCATGACGATGGACGGAAAAAGGCGGTTTTATGTAGGGGCCATAAAGTGATACATAATCCCTTACAGTGTGCCGCACAATTGTTATTAAAGAAAGATTTTTACTATTTGAGATCAATGAGGTTACATTACTTTAGCTTAATACAGTATATTTTGTTTGAGACGGATTCGGTGTTTAGAATGTTACGATAAAGTAATTAGTTGTATAGTATAGCCGATTTTGAAGGCTTTAATTTTAGTTTTAGTGCTCTCAAAACTAAAATATTTCCAAAGCAATTTAGCTCCTATTCCTAACACTAAAGGACTATTTTGCAATGAAGAAAATTAAGTTTTGACAGCACTTAAACTAAAACTAAAGCCTTCAGAATCGGCTATAATACATAACAACACAATTTAAGGGTAGGTTGCGTCAAAAATGCTCTCGCGTTTGGACAATTTAGCATATTAAAACAAAATATTTTTAACAAATAAAATTTGTGTAAGTAGTTAAGAAGTTGTACAACATTATAATTTTTCAAATTTGACACAAGTATCACAATCATCGAGAAAAAAATCGGAAAGATTAGTAAAATCACGGAAAACGTAATTTGGCTTTGGAACTTGTATGATCAGTCTACATAAATATGGTTATACCTTTCTGTTACACGTTGTATAAGGTTAAATAATATTAGTTGTCGAAACTCAAAACATAGGTAGTACTAGTCTATATGAACAATTGTTTGTATGGGAGCTAAGCGAAATTCTTAAAATTTGTTTTCACCTTTTCATACTGGACCAGTCAGCTGATCGGGGCAATTTGTATGGGAGGAAGAGAAAAAAGTTGCGAATTTCACTTAGCTCTCATACAAACAGTTGTTCATATAGACTAGTACTACTAATGTTTTGAGTTTCGCCAACTAATATTAATTAACCTTTTACAAGGTGAATTTGTGAACATCGTCCAAATTCATACTTGAGCCTTGGTAAGTGACCAGCATCATGAACCAACAACGATTTTTGTAAAATTCATAAAATAAAATTTCGACTCCCCATAGTGATTCACTCAGCGGGCCTATTGTGTATCTCTAGTTGCCTTCTGGACTGGGTGTCTATCATCAAAAACATAGATATACTATCGAATTCCGATTTCCTAAGGATATGTTCGCACTTGAAGTGACGACACAGTTCGTAAATAGTTCAATACCCACTAAAGGCAATTTTGAAATTTCAGTTTTTAGCTATGTTTTTGATGATAGGCACCTCGTGCAGTTGGCAACTAAAGATACACAATAGGGGGGCAGGACTGGGGGTGTATTACTATGGGAAGTCGAAATTTCATTATACGAATTTCACAAAAATTTCTTTTGATTGATGATTCTGATCACTTACCAAGCTTCCAGTATGAATTTGGACGATGATCAAAAAGTCACCTTGTAAACTAAATATTTGTTTTAAAAATAGTTGCTTTAGATTTTATTCAATAAAATTATACAATATTTTATGAGGTATTATCTCATTTATCACGGATGGACAGACATGCAGCGTGTTCAACCTCTACCTACCTATATATGTATTATGTATGGATGTTTACATAATGATAGAATGTGTAGTAAACTCATTCCATTTTCGCTTGCTACATTTCTTTACGCCCCAAAACGCTCCTTAGTTTTCTTTTCTAGCCATATTCAAAGTGAAAATACTGGTGCTACGTAAAGGTAAGAAGACTCTCGAAGTCTTTGTCACTCGGTAATAAATAAATAAAATAAAAATAAAAATCATTTAATTCAGAACTAGGTTCCATAAAAAAAACACAACATCATATTACACAGAAAAATACAAAAATGTCACAAACAGTATGTAAATAAAATAAAATAAAATGTCAATAAAATTAAAATTAAAACTCATAAAAAATCAGTGTAAAACAATTTGGATAATTAAACATTATTTGACGTGTAGTGTCGTCCAGTGATGGCTGATAGGACACCCGCACCTACCTCCCACTACCTTCAGAATAGTATTGCGGCTGCCGCACACTCTGTGCATAAGAGAGGCAACTTTTTTGCGCATAATTGCGTAAAAATCTAAAGTTCGCGCCTCAGCAAACATGCCGGACGCGCTGCAGCGCCACGGCAGCCCCAATAGCATCCTGAAGGCATTATTGTATTGCACCCGTAGAGCGTTGTAGGTCTTCTGCGTAATAAGCACGAGAATCCCATAATCGGCGGAATTGCAACTCTTTCGCGTTTGACGTTTACTGAAGTGAAAAACTACAATGAACTCACAGTTTTACGAGAAACAATACACATGGCGGGGAAAATCTGCATAGGAAATTTTTCCTCATGTATTTAGGGTAGACAGGTGCAGCAGGTAAACCTGTGTTTTCCTGCACTGTTTTGCTTGGTGATTTGTTAGCTAAATAAATCGTTGTTCACGCTACCAGCGTGACGTTCGCGCATGTGCATGACTAATTTTCGCGGCGCAGCGCTGGCGCCACCTGGCGACACAATGGACTCGTGCGCTGGCGCCAACCCGCGGTTCACTCACTCTGTTTCGCCGCAACCGTCGACCTAACGATACGTGTATGCACATTCGCGCCGCCACAAACAATATCGCGTACCTACCATTTAGGTTGTGAAAGTGTAGTGTTCACCAGTGTAGTGTTCACGTTACACCAAGACATTCTGCACATTCCTGACCAAAGCGCCAGCTTCATCAGCCCAACAAGAAGGCTCAGCCCGTCAGCGCATTCGTCGGCTCGCCCACAACATTCATCAAAGGTCAGTCAGTTTACCCACAATTCAATCAATCCAATCAATACTTAAATCCCATCAGCCCTGCATTCCTGTAGCCAGCGGTTACATTTTGGTCCTTCGAGCCCATAGCCTTCGGCACGATATTCGATTTTACATTTTTGGACCTTCGAGCCGGTAGTGACCAAATTTTTGGTCACTTCGAGCCGTGAAACCCCGGCCCCCCCAGCCCCTCGATTTACTACAGTCCATTTTCACATTTTGATAAAACATATTACGAACCGTTACTGAACCAGCCCCCGTCGATTTACTACAGTCCATTTTCACCCGGTTACATATTTTGCCCCCTTTCCCGGCAAAAAATATTTTGTGGTCTCGAATACCTATTGCGGGTAGGTAATTAGAACCGCCGCCGCCTAGAACATTCCATTTATCGGTATAGAACCGGCCCCCCCCGCCCCTTTACAGAATAAACTCATTTTCATCCCGTTTGTTATTATTATTCAGCTCAGATAACATAATTATATCCATTCAGCCCAATTGTTTATTACAGTCCACTATACTTCTTTATTAAACCCAAATTTTACGAGATTTTGCGAGATATTTTTTCGGTGCGAGTATAAATTTGCTTTATTTCGTGCATTTACGTAAGTTACGCACATACGTAAAACCCACGTATACATAAATTATTACGTTACCAAAGCTTTATTTGCATCATTGGATTGTCCGCTCATTTAGATCCGATTTCTGCGAGGTAAATACATTCTTTGTTTGTTTACGCGTTCGAGGCAGTAGGTAGGTATTTTATTCTATAAATAGAATAGCATTTAGTTTCGTGTAAGCGGGAAGTAACATAATAACATAAGAGTGAACAAGGTCATCAGCCCTTTTCGATATTTTATGTTACGGTAATCTTGTGTTACGGTAATAGTTTTCCGAACAGTTTTATCCTGTTATTGTCTGCTTTTTAACCGAGTGCATATAGCAGAAATATAGTAATTTTTTTTTGTTTTTTCATCTCATCTCTGCTCTTATTGTTTATGGTACACATATAGGGTGTTCCACGTTGGTTTATCAGCTCATATACAGGTTGTTTAAAAAAAAAAAAAATTTTATTTTTTTTTTCTTCTCTGTCGTGTTTATTTTCCGTGTTCCGTTTGAACATAGTTTTTGTTACTTCGGCCCGCGCAAGTTACAAGCTATCCGCACGTTAGAGTTAGTAACGCTCAAGTTTTAATAACTCATTTTCAACACTAAAATGCCTTCAAAGAAGCAAGCGGCCATATTTCGCGAAGCAGTTAAGGCTATTGCCAACTTGAAGGAAATAGGCGTAGCTGTCGTAGCGGGCGACAGAACTAAGTACTGTGTCGAAGATTTTACGGGACGGTATCTTAGACTAGAGGCGTACCGGAAGAAACTGGAGGATGTGTATTACGACATTCTTGAGGACGAGGATCTGCTCAAAGATACTGAGGCCGCTTATACGGTGAGTTATCAGACGGCGATAAATGACTACGAGGAGGTCGTAGTAGCATCCCAGCGGTTGAGTGTGGCATCAGCGCGTCCCGTCACAGCCTCTCCAGCCAGCCCAAGTACCTCAAGCCTATCGTCGACGGTCTTGCCCAAAATCTCAATGCCCAAATTTTCGTCCAAAATAGAAGATTGGCCTTCTTTCATAGCCATCTTCCGGAGCCTCATTGGAGAAATGGCTACTGTTTCTGATGCCGTCAAGCATCATTATCTGCTCGGCTCTCTTACAGGTGAAGCACTCAGCATGGTGTCTCACCTTCAGCCCACTAATGAAAATTATGCCGTGGCAATGGAAATTCTCACCAGGCGCTATGAGAACCGTCGTGTTCTCATAGATCGATTTGTGGATATAATTCTAGGGCTCCCACAAATTGACGCTCGTTCAAATGTCCGCGCTTTATTTTTAACACCGCTCATATCAGCGCAAAGCGCTCTTTTAAATTTAGATCTGCCCATGAAGGAGTCAGATTATGTCTTCGTATCTATAGTGGTACGAAAACTCCAAGGTGAGCTCCGTACTCTCTTCGAACGGAAGCACGGATCTCAGCCAACTCTGCCCACTCTGGCTAACCTCATTGAGTTCTTGGAAGAGCACGCACGCTGCAAAGAGAATGAGTCTTCGTCCCTTGCGTCAAAGGATGCTCCTTCTTCAGCACGGCTCGGCCCGTCAGAAAGGCTCGCTCAGCTCAATAAGCTGCTTCAGCCCACTCGAGGTACTCCACGTCAGACTTACCAGGCTCATCAAGAGTTCCGCCCCATAGTTCCGCTTAGGAGTCGGCAAGAATATCGCTCTCCTCAACCTGCTCCTCATAGGCCGTTCTTGGCATTCGGTGACGCCCTAACCTACTCGGCCCAACCGTCCTCATCATCCGCTCGTCAGCTAGTTTACTCGGCCCAATCATCCCCATCACCCACTCGCCAACAAAATTATTCGGCTCAACCTTCTTCCCCTACTGGTGGTATGCCATGCCCATACTGCAGGAATAGGAGACACAAACTCATCGCATGCCCAGGATTTAATAACCAACCGGTTCAAGGTCGGTGGGATTTTGTGAACTCACGCAACCGGTGCCGACGCTGTTTGGGTCCTCATTATGAGAACGAGTGCAGGTCTACACGTGCATGCAAGGAGTGTGGGCGGTCTGACCACCACACTTCACTGCATCGCCATGGGGCCATGTCTCCGACACGCTCATCTGCTCATTTGCTGCCTCCGTCTCTACGTGAGCAGCCCAGACAGCGCTCAGCGCATGAGCCTCAATACCATTCGGCACATGCTACACAGGCATATACGTCCCATCCCAACTCGCCCACTCAATCGCGATCGCCAAGTAGGTCTCGGGTAGGTAGTCAACAATGACTACCTACAATAACAGAGCACTATGAAGGCGAGGACGACCAGCACTCAGCACACTCAGCACACTCATCACACATTCACTCATCACATACACACTCAGCTCATTTTCACTCAATGACTTCAACTCCAACAGAGAATTCCTGTGACTCCGCACAACGTGTAGTGAACGTCACTAACACACCAATTTTGTTGCCAACCGTCTCACTTAAAATAGCAGACGTACATGGTCAATTTCACTCAGCACGAGCCCTGTTAGACTGTGGAAGTATGCTGACTCTTTGTTCTCAGCGCATGGCCACAATTTTAAATTTACCATTAAAACATACATCTCTAAAAATCGCAGGAGTTGGAAATCAGCACACACAAAACTCAAAGGCATCAATCACAATTGTATGCCGACCTACTCACCGTGACACACCTATGATCACGGCCACAGCCCATATATTGAAGAACGTAACTGGGTACCTACCGTTGGAAAAGGTTCCAGATCTCGCTCAGTTAACAGGTCACCCACCGATTCCTCTTGCTGATCGAGAATATCACACACCAGCTCCGGTTGATCTAATACTAGGATCTGACGTTCTTGGTCAAGTGTTAGACGGAACCAAGGTTTCGCTCGGCCCTGGCAAGCCCATAGCCTTCGGCACGATATTCGATTTTACATTAATAGGACCTTTCGAAAGTTTACACACCTCACCCACGAATCAGGTCAATTCCGTTCACATTGTCGGCTCTCACACGGACTCAGAGCATTCCACTCATGACATTCACAAAAGTCTTGAGAGGTTTTGGGAATCCGAGGAACCCCAAACCTACAAGCATACCAGCCCATTAGAGGATCAGTGTGAGGACATTTTCCGCACCACAACTACTCGTGAACCATCAGGTCAATATATGGTTACACTGCCCTTTCTGCACAACGCGCCGACATTAGGTTCCACTCACGCTATTGCGCTACGCAGGTTTCTCAATTTAGAGAAGAAGCTGCTAGCGAACCCGCCCTTCCGCTCGAAATATGTAGAATTCATGTCAGATTACATAAAATTGGGACATATGTCGCCGTGTCACCCCAATACCTTTGCTCATAAATCCCATTTCTATATCCCACATCATGGCATATTCAAGCCAGGATCAGAAAAGTTACGCTGCGTGTTTGACGGAAGTTGTAAGAGCTCAAACGGCGTCAATCTAAATGATTGTCTTCATACAGGTCCAGCTCTTCAGCAAGATATTGTTGACATTATCATGTCCTTCAGGATCCACTCACAAGTTTTCAGCACAGACATCCGAATGATGTTCAGAAATATCCTCATTCACCCAGAGCAAAGACCTTTTCAACTCATTCTCTGGCGGTCTTCACCCGACCAGCCCCTGCTCACGTATGCCCTTAATACCGTCACATATGGATTAAGGTCCAGCCCATACCATGCCATCCGCACTTTACTCCAATTGGCTGATGACGAAGGTCATCGCTACCCCCACGCTGCTCAGGTCCTCCGCAAATCAATATTTGTGGACGACATTCTCTCAGGTGCAGATTCTGTGGAATCTGCTCAGTCGCTCCAAAGCGAGCTGATCGAGTTACTCGCTCTAGGTGGCTTCCAGCTCAGTAAATGGACCTCCAACTCGCCTCAGCTCCTTGAACGGTTCCCAGATGACCAGTGCGACATGCCCAAGGACTTTGACTTCAGTCCCGACTCTAATTCCATTAAGGTTCTGGGAATACAGTGGATTCCTCAAACTGATGAGTTCACTTATCGCATTTCTCTGCCCACTCATGCTCAAGTCACAAAGCGCTCCATTCTCAGTACAGTAGCGTCTCTCTATGACCCCAATGGCTGGGTTACTCCAGTCATCTTCCGCGCAAAGATTCTTCTCCAGAAGCTTTGGCTTCTGAAAATAGGATGGGATGAGCCTATCCCTGAAGAAGTCCACACAGAGTGGCAACACATCTCAGAGGATCTTCCTCAGCTCTCAAACCTCCGTTTACCTCGACACATTTGTAAGTATAAGCCCACGTCTACTTACTCACTTCACGGGTTCGCGGACGCATCAGAGGCTGGCTTTGGTGCCGTTATCTACCTTCATGAGCGCAATACCACTGGACATGTCAATGTACACCTAATCATTGGCAAATCCAAGGTCGCACCCATTAAGACTCGCCTCTCAATCCCGAAATTGGAGTTGTCAGCCGCGACTCTTTTATCTCAGCTCATGACTCGAGTGTCAGCCCAACTGTCAGCTCATATAGCCATTCAAACACACACATGCTGGTCAGATAGCACAATAGTGTTGGCATGGCTCAATACCCCACCTCACCGATTACAGACTTTCGAGGCCAATCGAGTGGCTAAAATCACAGCTACTTCAACTAGCAATACGTGGAGGCATGTGCCCACAAACCTCAACCCTGCTGACTGTGCAAGCAGAGGCATGTCTGCCCAGTCTCTCTCACTTCATGACCTTTGGTGGTCACCCAGTTGGCTCAAAGAACCTACCTGCACTTGGCCCAAGATGCCACCCGCTCTAGGCCATCATGCTCTTCCAGGCCTTAAGCCCAAAAAGGTACCAGCACATATAGCAGTCCCAGATATCGATCTGGACTTGCTCACTCGCTACAGCTCACTTGACAAGCTCGTCGGAGTGACGGCTTGTATTAAAAGGTTCATATTCAATTGTCGGCACAGCCCAGATGCACGGCGCTCTGGTCCGTTGACAGCTAGTGAACGCAGGGACGCTCTGTTGCACTGGGTCCGCTCTGTTCAGCACAATGAGTTTGCTGAAGACATTAATCGTATCCAGACTGATAAAGTTTGTCCCGTTCGGCTCCAGCGCCTCTCGCCCTTCATAAAGGACGGCCTCTTGAGAGTCGGTGGTCGTCTCTCTCACGCGTCAATTAGGTATGACGCTCAACACCCACTCATTCTACCCAGCTCAAGTCCGCTCGTAGATCTCATCATAGACCATTATCACAAAATACACTGCCACCCTGGCGCTGACACATTACACGCCATATTACGCCAGCAGTACTGGATTCTGTCCGCTCGTCGTATTATTAGACACCGCGTGTTTAAATGTATTAGATGTTTCCGGTGTCGCGCTCAGCCTAAGGCTCCGCTCATGGCTGATCTCCCAGTAGACAGAGTTACTCCTCAGCCAGTTTTTAGTCACGTCACGACGGATTTTGCTGGCCACTTCTTCGTTAAATCCAGCACGTTGCGGAACGCGAAACTCATAAAGGCGTACTTTTGTATTTTCGTTTGCCTCGCAACAAAGGCGGTTCATTTGGAACCAGTCTCTGCACTCTCAACGGAAGCGTTCTTTGCGGCATTGCAACGTTTTATCTCACGTCGCGGTACTCCGGTTCTCATTCGCTCAGACTGCGGCACAAACTATGTAGGTGCTAGGAATCAGCTCATTGAAGTTCAGAACTTCCTCAGGTCAAACAATGATGCAATCACTCACAAGCTCGCGAATCAGCACATAACTTGGTTACTGAACCCGCCTAAAGGGCCTTGGTTCGGCGCTCTGCACGAAATAAACGTAAAATCCACCAAGCAACTACTTTATCGCGTGATAGGTGAACAGCACCTCACTTTTGAGGAATTCTCTACCCTTTTGGCTCGAATTGAGGCTGTACTCAACTCAAGACCCCTCTGCCCAATTTCATCCGACCCTACGGACTTTGAACCTCTCACGGCCGGACATTTCATTATTGGTCGTCCGCTCACCGCTCTACCTGAGCAGTCTTTTGACGACAGACCCATATCTGCTCTTAAACGGTTTCAACTCATTCAAGCGCTCTCTCAGCGCTTTTGGACTCTCTGGTCCAGATCCTACCTCCATACCCTGCAAACCCGCTCCAAATGGCTCTCCCCTTCTTCCCCTCCTCAAGTGGGTGAACTGGTCCTCATCAAAGAGGATGACCTGCCTCCGCTCCAATGGAAGTTGGGGAGAATTCTCCGCACGATACCTGGCAAGGATGGAGTGATCCGAGTTGTGGATCTGGACACAGCTCATGGAAATCTGCGACGACCTGTGTTCAAGATAGCCAGGCTGCCGTTGGATTCAGCTCAAGAGGAGCCGCCGCCCCGGCCCCCCCAGGATGTTCACGCTACCAGCGTGACGTTCGCGCATGTGCATGACTAATTTTCGCGGCGCAGCGCTGGCGCCACCTGGCGACACAATGGACTCGTGCGCTGGCGCCAACCCGCGGTTCACTCACTCTGTTTCGCCGCAACCGTCGACCTAACGATACGTGTATGCACATTCGCGCCGCCACAAACAATATCGCGTACCTACCATTTAGGTTGTGAAAGTGTAGTGTTCACCAGTGTAGTGTTCACGTTACACCAAGACATTCTGCACATTCCTGACCAAAGCGCCAGCTTCATCAGCCCAACAAGAAGGCTCAGCCCGTCAGCGCATTCGTCGGCTCGCCCACAACATTCATCAAAGGTCAGTCAGTTTACCCACAATTCAATCAATCCAATCAATACTTAAATCCCATCAGCCCTGCATTCCTGTAGCCAGCGGTTACAATCGTTATTTATATTTTCAATGCAAGTGCTCGTAAAGACCCACTTTTTATGCATCAAAACCGAACAGAAAGTCGATTATTTTGCCCTAGGGCTTTATTATTATTAATTTTTTTTATTTATTTACAATGGTTGGCTAACCTGCAGCCTTTCCTGTGTACCATAAATCTCATACTTTTTTTTCCACTGTTTAACGGCTCTGGATACAGTCCTTTTGAGCCAATTACAATTTAAAGTTACAAATTATATTTGTTTTATTTCCTCACACTATGCATTGAAAAACGTAGTATGATACACGGACGTAAGAGCAATAAATTACTCGGTTACTTTTAAAACACTCGCTACGCTCGTGTTTTAAATCGTCCTCGCAACTTATTCCTTTGCGCCCTTGTAGCATAAACTACTATTAAACCAATGTCGTTTAGAATTAAACTGAAACTTTGTTTTTATTTTATCATCTTACATTTAGAAAATAGTTTGAGGTAGCGTTCCAATATGCCTGGGTAAATGTAAAGTTGTAAAATGTAAAAGTAAAAGTGAAAAAGACTGAGACAGAATTTATTTACTACTCATTTTGGAACGGCCACTTTGAAAAGGCAGTTGATTTACGTGGCAAAGTATATTTTGTTTATTTATAATTAGTCCTTACAAAGAATTCTATGAACCAGAAACTAAAAAAACGGCGCGTAAATGACAAAATAATGTGAAAGTGAAAATTTACCCCTGAATTTACGGGGCCTAAAAGTGAATTTTACATTTCTGACAAGGTTTATGAACGACTTAAAGTGTTCGGTGCTGTTCGGAGCTATTACTCGGGTGATTGTGAAACGGGTGACAGTTAATTTTTACCTTACCCCGGTGTTTAGGAACGCTAGGTACCACAGTAGAGAATATCTACTGTGACGCTACCTAAATGTCAAATGAAGTACTGTGAAGCAGATAACATCTCGTGAGTACTTTACTTGATAGATTTTTTTCAGAGTATCGTAAGTTATTTTCCCGGATTTTCCTTTGATAATCGTGATTCTTTATTACCATTTACGTTTTTATAATGTAATTCGCCATAAAACGGAAGGCTTTTATATTTTAGCAAAGGAGTTACGTAACTTCTTTGCTAAAATAATAAGGTTATAATAACTTCACAACCTATGTCAAGTCCCAAAAGGTCTTTGATTTTTTAGATTGGTAACTACTGTAAGTTGAATTATTATTCTGGCACTACCCGTTTGACAACGACGGCGACGGTGAACGCCGCGTCGTCGTCCTGAGAACGACACTCGTCTTGATAATGCCGAAATTATATCGGTGAAACGGTTGGCATATAGTCAACAACAATCACACGCGAGTGTTCAAGCCGTATGTAATAATAATTTAGTATGTCAGCTGACGCGAGTTTTAATAATATTATACTGTCAGTTGAATTCATAATTTATCATTTAAAAACGGATAGACTTACTTGAATTATGTCTCGAATCGCGATACGCGACATTGTTTAATTCTGTCCAAATTCGTTCTCAAGCGAGAGTGTCTTTCGTCAGCGGACGCAATCAGAAACAATTCGAAACATGTCGCGTGTCGTGAGATAATTCATGTTATCCGTTTTTTAATAAATTAATTAAGTTTCAGATTTTAATAAAATAAAGCATGTACTCGTAGATCCCTAACAGTTTCAAATTGAACAAAACAAGTTCAGCAGAAAGTCGAACGTCTACTATTTTACACAACTTATTGAGGCTATGTTCCTGAGACAGTATACAAGTAGACAAACAACAACTTTGGGAGTACTTCGGAAGGAAGAGCATAATTATGGAACAAAGAACTTTCACAAACTTCGGTGGAGAAGGGTCGATTCTCCGGATTTGTAACGATTAAGAAACATAATCGTCGTACACCAACCAATACCGCGAATGTAATTTTTATTAT
This sequence comes from Ypsolopha sequella, assembly GCA_934047225.1. NCBI lineage: Eukaryota > Metazoa > Arthropoda > Insecta > Lepidoptera > Ypsolophidae > Ypsolopha > Ypsolopha sequella. The sequence continues at coordinate 14,919,216 of OW203992.1, forward strand.
TCTTTATGACTTTTAAATTCTGAATAAAACATAAAACGCTTAATATATTTTCAATGCAGTTGCTCGTAAAGTTTTCTTTTTTGTGTTACAAAATTATGCGGAAACCGACTCTTTATTTCACGCGTGAAATAAAACACTACTGAAATCCTTTACGTGTGAAATAAAGTAATTTTTTTAAGTTTTTGACTTTGTGGTGCATGGTGCAAGTCATAAAATTTAAAAAATTACAAAGTTGCAAGGAGGTTTTGCTGTCCAAAAAAAACAATTATTTATAAGTATGCGCGCTCTAGCAATAATTGAATGATTATAAACACCATTCTTTATTATACTTATTTTTTTGTTGTATTTCCTCCAAAATGCATTGAAAAATGTTGTAAGATACTTGAGCGTAAAACCTTAATTTCCGCACGTGTATCTTAAATAACTATTAATTACACCGCGTTGCTAATAAAAAAAAAACAAGAAACTTGCGTGCTAACACCAGTCAAAAGCTTAACCATTTTCTATTTAGTTCAGAATTTTAAAGTAAATAATAATACAAAATTACATTCGCGGTATTGGTTCTTGTACGACGATATATATTTTAGCTAATACCAATTACCAATAGTTTACTATATGCATAAACGGTATTTTTAATAATATTAAGGTAGCTTCAAAATATGCATTTTCGGGTTGGCTTTTAATATTATCTAGCGTAACTTGGTGTATATAAGAATGTATTTGGGTCTAGAGGCCCAAACTGTGATCCACAGTAACATTTTTTATTGCCGAACACGCTTTTGTAAATTTTACAACACGCACTGAAAGTTGTGTTTTGTGGATCGTAAATGGACTTCTGTACTGGTAGGTTCAAACGGTCTAAAAGGCGACTTCTGTTCTGGTAATTAAAAAATATTCAAAAACCGACTTATCGCACTCCGACTCTGTATAGTTTTGTGGTTACTACCCCTAGAGTATATATAAAAAGCCAGAGGCGCCGAGGGAGGGCAGCCCCCGCCCGAAGTAATAAAGTGCAGGCAACCGTGCGAGCCGTAGCGGCGACCAGCAATCCGAAGCTGCGGAGGTGAACATGGGTGCCTGCATTTTGTTAAGCAAGGGTGAAGGGGCTGCTCATTCCCAAGCGCTGGAGCCGATGCAGAAGTGAATTTGTGTCAAAAAAGGAACTTCTGTACTGATAGGTTCAAAGGGTCCAAAAGTCGACATCTGAACCTATTCAAATGGTTCAAAGATCGACACTGCAAACCCAACGTAAATTACTGTGATAACAAAATCAATATCTGTGTCTTATATTTTAAAGTTATTTTCATACGATTTTTGAAATAAACAATCAAAACGACGCGCCTCTGGCAGTAAAAAGTGGCACAGGGGGTTCCGCCCCCTCACCCCGCTTCTCTCTCCCACTTCTCTCCGCTCATAAATCAGTAACAATCTTTCATTTTGAGGTTATTTCCATACGACTTTTTAAATTCGGTACAAAAAATACCGCACACCTCCAGCAAGAAAAAATTACACAGAGGTGTTCCCCCTCCCCTTCCCTTCCACCCTCTCCCCATAAATCAGGTAGATGATATCAAAAAATTAACCGGATTTTCCTTTAGAGAGCACTGAGGTGGGAACTACCTGAAAAAAACAAAATTAAGAGACTTAATTTTTGGACTATTATACTTCTGCTAACAGCCTTTTTTTTTAATGGGCTGTTATCGAGAAAACGTTTATTTTCACAAAATAATAAAATAGATATCCCAGGGAAAAAAATTAAAAATTCTGTATATAAATGTTTAATATGGAAATAACTACCTTTAGTATATCTGTAAGTTATATACTATAAGTTCCGCGTGTTTATCGTTGTTTGGTGACACTTCGGTAATTAATAACGCAAGCCCAGAAGTAACTAATTGTGCGGACGCCCTACTGGTCCAACCACCAATACCATCTGCATCGATGTCATCCCGAGCCCTGCGAGCCGCAGCCCGCAGTGTGAGGTGTAACGTCGTCGCGTAAACGTCAGAAAAACAAATGAAACTATATTTTAATTTGAAATCACTTTTCATTTCGAAGTAAATTGGCTGCAAATTTAGAGCTACTAAAGTATATTTTTTTGCACGAAGATGTAAATGTGTGGTGCATGAACCATTTACATTGCAACATTCAAAAGTTCGGTGAAAATGTGAAATGTCTCATGCACCATAAAAGTTCAAATCGCATTCTCCTCTATGACGAACTGTTAGTTGCAAAAAAATATACTGTAGATCTCAGCAATATAAACTTTTAACAAAAAAATAGCAACCGACTTCAATAGTAACAGCAGTCATTCACTAAAAAGTTGATAATAATTCTATAAAGACCGATGGTACCGAAGCAACACTTTTGCCGACTTCTTTCTTCCTGAAACGTTATGTTATCTAGAAGTCGGCGTTCTTATATTGGTTTCTATGTTGCTATATCGTAGGAAATACGCCGACTTCTAGATAACATAATGTTTCAGGAAGAAAGAAGTCGGCAAAAGTGTTGCTTCGGTACCATCGGTCTTTATAGAATTATTATCAACTTTTTAGTGAATGACTGCTGTTACTATTGAAGTCGGTTGCTATTTTTTTGTTAAAAGTTTATTTTATTTCACATTTTTTAGTGTTGCTGGGTTAAATTGTGAGGTATAGGTAGTTCTTGCAAACGTGGTGTTAATATGAAACGAAGTTCAAGTGAGTATAAGTAGCCATGTTTGAGTTGCTTCCTGCTGTCAGCACCCTAACACAACATGATTACCGCAATCTCGAGTTATGTGCTGTCATCCGTTGAAGAGTTCTACGGTGATGAAGCCAAGATCGAAGGTCAGGTGGGTACTCTGGCAATTTTCAGCAATGCCCTGCAATGAGCACCCTAACACAAACTGGTTGCCGCAATCCAAAGTTATGTGCTGTCATCCGTTGAGGAGTTCTATGGTGATGAAGCCAGGATCGAAGGTCAGGTGGGTATTCTGATAATCTCCAAGTAATACCCTTGAATCAGCACCCTAACGCAGTGATTGCCGCAATCTCGAGTTATGTGCTCTGATCCGTTGAAGAGTTCTATGGTGAATATGTTGATGAAGCCAGGATCGAAGGTCAGGTGGAAGAATGTCGATTTTCAAGTAATACCTTGTAATCAGCACCCAAGTACATAGCGATTGCCTCAATTTCGAGCGATATGCTGTCATTTTCTGAGGAGTTCCACTGCCTATCTCTGAATACCTTCATCAAATCATGACCAAACCCTAAATGGGACCAACCTGGAAGTATACTCTTTCAAACAAAAAAAGAATTGTTCAAATCGGTTGGGAAATGACGGAGTTATGGAGTAACAACGCCAAAAAAAAAAAAAAAAAAAAAAAAACATACAGTCGAATTGAGAACCGCCTCCTTTTTGAAGTCGGTTAAAAAGTCCTGCAGCTGCTGTGGAGTTTTACAAAAACAAACATCCTAGATAAACTGTGCCAACTAGAAAAGTGATTTAGAGAAAACCTAAGAGAAAATGGTTCATTAAAAATTTATTGTTCGACTATCTCGTATTCTGGACGAAATAGTATTTTTCGTGCTGAGTAAGAAAGACGCTTTTTCTCTTTCCTGAGGAATGAAGCTAGTTTCGACGCGACGTTCAGGTGGAGTAGACATTAATTAATCATCAGAATCACTTTTAAAAAAATTCGCCATTTTTCCCTTGCCTTTGCCCCGCGGCGCGGCTTGGCTTGAAGTGGCCAGTATCTTCTTTTTTTTTGTTCTCAGTCAGCCATCTAGGTTAAAAATAAAACCAGTTATTTCCCTTCTAAAATATATAAAGTCTTTTAATTTAAATGGAAAATAATTTAGGAGGTGATTCAGTATCGTTAATACATCACATTCCACTGCAAAGTACTTTTTTTTGCGCGAACTTTTTCTTTACTTTTCCATACAAACTGAGCCAGCTGATCGGACCACTTTGTACTGAGAAGTGAAAAAAAAGTTCATGCAAAAAAAAGTGCTTTGCAGTGGAATGTGATGTATTAACGATACTAAATCACCTCCTAAATTACTTTCCATTTAAATTGAAAGACCTTATATATGGGACTTTTATTTTACGTTTTCTGGGAGTTGTACTTATCCTCAGTTGACCTCATAGAGACTTAAGTTATTTAATCAGTAAGAGGATAAAATAGGCTGTTTTTTTGTTTTTGGTAAAATTTGTCCATTTTCTCGGTGACTGTACGGCCGCCAGCACAACAGGCCTTCTATTGGAAGTTATTATTTCAGCGTTATAGGCGTAAACTAAACTGCTGGTGCCTGTAATTTTTTTTCAGTTTCTGTGAATACTGACGTTTAATAGTCCAAAATTTAGAGTTAGTCTCTCTTAAGTGCGTTTTTTTGTAAATATAACGGTTCTGATTAGAGTTGACAGGTGCATGTTCGTCTTTTTACAATCGTGTCCGGCCAAATACATACAAGTCCGGCCTGTCCGGCTTTTGTTAGGCTTTTAGTTAATTATTAAAATAAGCAGTCACAGTTAATCTTCTTAAATAAAAAATTCAATTAAGAACATTAACTGTGATTGCTTAGTTTTAAAATAATGAGTATGAAAATTGTTAGCTATTTAGTTAAAATGGTAATAAAGATGTTGGCAGTTTTGCCAACGAATGGTTTTATGTTTTGATTTAGTAATTTATGAAAGAATTTTTGTTTAATGTGCCAGATGAGAGCTATTTTATCTAAATACTAATGAAGCGGAGTAAAGATAATTATTTTATTTTTGTAAACTGGAAAGTAACACCTACCTAGATACAGTAATATATTCACGAATGATCAGGTCCTCTAAAAAGGCCGCTGTGGATGAATTATATAATGATTCCGTTCTAATGCCATCTCTTTTGCACGCGTGAAAAAACTCTGACTCTATCCTACTTTAAAATAATTTTATGATTCACCCAAGTCGGCCTTTTTAGATCCCCATGATTGTTTTAGTTACTTTCAATGTAAAGTTACAAATTTCTTAAACTAGATCAGAATGTGGTTCATAATAATATATAATAAGTATAGAGTAAGTCTTCAAATGGCGGGTTTTCCAAATAAACGTCTAATATTGCAAATAAACTTCGGGGTAGCGCACGAAGTACCCGCAGGGTGGCCTCTATATATACAAGGTGACTTTTTGATCATCGTCTAAATTCATACTGGAGGCTTAATAAGTGATCAGTATCTTGGATCAGTAACAATTTTTGTGAAATTCGTAAATTGAAAGGAGAATGACCAAAATTCTATGGAAGTTAGGCTGAACTTGCGTCTCGACTAAACTGTCACCAAAAGACAGGAAATATACTAGGATTATTATAAACAGAAAATCGTTAAACTAATTGAAGGGAAATTTGAATAATCTTAATTTTAAATATAGATAGGTTATGAAAACAAAGGCAAAAACAATAAAAACATTCCTTCGTCATATTACTTAGCTTTGTTACCTACTTTCACAAAAAGGAAGTAAAAGAGTCCTAAGAATAAAATTTTTATAAATAAAATATTTTTTCTGCCGATTACGAAAACGCAAAAAACGGGTAAGGTACAGAGAAAACGGAAAAAAGTGCTGTTGACATTTGGTTGCCATAGATTAAATATCTGACATTAACGATGCGAGAGATTTGAGTCGATTGTTTCGATTACTCTAATATCTCAATGATTCGATGAATGAATTGATGAATTCTAAGTCGATGAACAATCGACTAAATTATCACGCATTGCATTGTAAAAGACAAAAGGAATGAAAGATTCCTGTACCTACACAAAACTTACTTTGGTCAAAACTTACGTTACGTTACGTTACCTATTACTAGGATAGGGGACTCGGAACAATCTAAAAATGTCTCGATTATTCAGTCGGTCAACGAGTCAATAGTTGACTTGATTCGATATTTCAATAATTATTAATTAATTTATAAAATATCTTGTCATTGCACATCGCCACACAAGATTGACGTGACCAAGAAGTGACGTGATAAACACGATGGTGATTTTCTATTCCTTTGATTAACCAAATCGATTAATGGTATTTCGGTAACATAACAATTGCTTGATTTTTTTACGATCGTGTGTATTCTTACTATAATATTACATTATTATGCAAGCCAGCCAACGAGTACGAGCATCATACGTCATTTTTCAGTACATTTGCGATTACTCGCTGCCACTCGGATTCAATTCGATACAAAGTACAGTTTCATTCGATAACGAGTAAGCATCGCTCGAATGATTCAATGCTAGAAATACTTCGTATCGAAACATAAGTATCGAGTCTTTATTCATATTCAACCTCCCTATAAGTTGTCAGTTGCTTTGTGGTCGGATAGAAGTACAAAATAATCAACTGCATTACCAATTAAATTTTATTTTCAAACCCCCATTCCTATAGTGCTACAAAAAAAATTAATTGATTTATAATTAAGACCAATATTGTTCGTACATGAATGGTGGTGACGCATCTACAGCCTGGTTTTGGTCATTCTCCTTTCGGCTTCCCATAGAAATTCAGTTCCACTCCCGAGTGAATCACTATGGGGAGTCGAAATTTCATTTTACGAATTTCACCAAAATTAATATTGATCCATGATACTGATCACTTACCAAGCCACCAGTATGAATTTGGACGATGATCAAAAATTCACCTTGTATATTTTTTTCTGTTAAAGTAGGTTAAGCTCATTCATAATTATGTCATAAGGTTGTATATATATTTTTTATTCATATATCAAATGTCATTCATTTAAACTCATTAGTCATAAGGTTGTATATATTTTATGTCATTTACTTGTATAATTCGACTGATGCTGGCCCCAAAGTGGGCCGAAATATATTTCGAAATTAAGTTTTTGTACGGGTTTTAATTATACAAAAAATAAAAATAAAATAAATGCTCTGTGTAGCAAAATATATATGTTTATTACAAATGAATAACAGTGATAAATAAACAAACAAAAGTACAAAAAAAATGTTTGTTCTAAAGCAGTGTAACATCTTTTCAGTGCTAAATGTCCGGCTAAATATGAATCTGAGTCCGGCTTTTCTTTATTTGGGCTGGCAACCCTTGTTCTGAATGCTGTCCTTTGAGACCGTCTCAAATTTCCAGCCTGTATAGTTATGTTTGGAGGCAAATACAGCTCGGTGGTCGTAAAAAAACAGGGTTTTAGTCGTATCGTGCTGATAAAACTGCTTTACTCGACCCTGTGGGATCAAACATCCAACTTCGTGTCACATTATTTGGTAGTATTATTTAAAAAATATTCTTTTCACCTCACTGCTCGAAAAGCGCGCCTTTGTTGCTAAAAACAGTGAGCAAAATCGATTTTCGCTCACTGATTTTAAGCAGTGAAGAAAAGTGTTTTAAATTAAAAATGCTGCGAATTGTTCAGAAACTCCATATCCTTTGCTCAAGAGAAAGAGAGACAGCAAACATAATAAACAACTGACCTCTATAGTAATACAAGTAGCCACGCTGGCTATTGACGACCAGCGGGCCTATTGTGTATCTCTAGTTGCCTTCTGGACTGGGTGTCTATCATCAAAAACATAGATATACTATCGAATTCCGATTTCCTAAGGATATGTTCGCACTTGAAGTGACGACACAGTTCGTAAATAGTTCAATACCCACTAAAGGCAATTTTGAAATTTCAGTTTTTAGCTATGTTTTTGATGATAGGCACCTCGTGCAGTTGGCAACTAAAGATACACAATAGGGGGGGCAGATAATGATGAAATTTGATTATCAACATTTTGGTGCTGTTTGCTGCAGTGAGTCACGTGAGCGTACTTGGAACTAATGATAAAGATGAGAAATTTACGTTATCTACTATAACAAGTGTCAATTTTAGTTCCCGCTGCGTTCGCTTTGAATCAGCACAAGAAAGAACTGAGATTTTTTATTGTAAAACATGTCCATGTATTGTATTGCTAGACTTCATCAGTGGTATAAACAAATGAACTTCTTCCGAAAACGTATAGATAGAGTAAAACGCCTGCGTGTTGTTTATGTTTTGCGTTTTCGATCGGTTCATCAAAGTTTTTCCGATTTTTCGCGGCTTTTGGGATTCAATTAACACCCCTTACATTTTATTTTATGTGCAACATTTGTATATGGTGTATTGTTCAAAGAAAAAAACCATTGAATTCTTGTAAGTTCGTTCGAAAAGATGGTGTCTTTACAACTGTGTTTTCTCGCTAGTGAGGTGAAAAGTTGTATGTGTCACACGAGAGCAAATTTATTCTCTTTCTTGTGCCTTTGAATCCCTCACCACGCTCAGGATTCTAAATTATAAAATCCTTCGCTTGCTCGCGATTCAAATACGGCACTCGCTACAAAAAAAATCTTTGCTCTTTTGTTGCACGAATGACTATTATTTTTTTTCTTACCTGACTTGAATTCTAAAAAGCTTTTTCAATTCGGGTATTTAAAAATCCATTTGACTGCTTGATTAAGTTTGATCCCACTATAGGAATATTTTTTTAAAGCTTCATTACCGTTCCATGATTACAATATAACAGCCACTTTTACCCTATTAAGGCGAATGGATACGCCAACTGCAATTTGGACCTGTCTTTGAAGGCCTACTCCTCCCACACGGGTGGTCCAAAAACTTTCATAAAAATATACGATAGGCATTATAGAGTCAAAAATAAATTTTACGTTTCATAAACTGTTTTTCTATTGTGAGTTTTGACAAAAAAAATCGAAAGTCATCGAAAGTTTCACATGATTAACACAAGAATTCTCTTACTCCTTCCAAACGCCTAAAGCGATTTTAATTATTATTTCACCAATCATAAAAATTATGGTATTTTTTAAGGTGCTGTATACGCGCATCGCAGTGGGCTTGTGGCAGAGTTCGCACGGCCTGCAACATGCTGGCCAGGCGCAATGCTGCGCACGCGCTGCGCCCGCGCGGTCTGACAAACAACTCAACGGAGCGTCCGGTTTCGAGACTCAGCGCACCTTCATTGGCACAACTGAAGCTAAGGTAGACAAATTTAATGTCCAGATTACTTACCATTTTACCTACATTTTATACCAACAACGGGCAAATATTTAGTTTAGAATATTTATTTTCTTTCCTTTAAACTCGCTCTCTCGCACATTAACAAACACCGTATGCGTGAGAGAGAGCACTAGACGGCGTATCTCTGGCACGTGCTAGCCACAGTACATGGTCTTCTGATATCCCTGCAACATTGTTTTTTGCTGGTTGCGTGTTTTTAGGGTTCTGTAGTACCATAAAGGTGCAAAAGGGACTTTTATGGTGACACTCCGTTGTCCGTCCGTCCGTCCGTCCGTATGTCAGAGCCTCATAACCATAAAAATTGTATGTCGGGGGAAAAAATGTATGTGTGGGGGACACATATCTCCCTTATCTACAAAACTGGTGGACCGAAAAATATGAAAAAAATCATGGTAATATATATGTGTTATAAAGATTACAGGAAAAATAAAGCGGTTGAGAACTTCACAAAAAAAATGACAAAATTAAATTTATCATCCACAATACGGAACCTTAGGTATGTGAGTCTGACTCGCACTTTTATAAATCTTTTTATAAATTTATTTTTATAATTTTTTTTATAAATCTCAACCGGGGTATTTCAAACACACAACTATAGCAAAAATACAATGTTGCAAAAAAAGAAATTCAAGGGGAGTCCCCGTACAAAAAAACCTCTAAATGTAAATTTTTTTAACGGTATCATGTCCCCCTTATCTCTAAAACAAGTAGACCGAAAAATATGAAAAAAATAATGGTAATTGGTCATTACGTAAAAATAACAAGAAAATATAGCAGTTAACATAGTTCCGTACTCAGTGGGAGCCGCAAATTGTTTGCCAGGCGCTACTATTTTAACGGCTTGTTTTTGTCGCATCAATGTTGCTATGGCATCTACATATATTGTTGTTATTTACCATCTTATTTTTTGATTTCCGTACCCGAATTGTGTTGTGGTACGGAACCCTTTGTGTGCGAGTCTGACTCGCACTTGCCCAAATTTTTATGCAAATATTTTTTTTATACAACTTTCCGTGACCGTGATACGTTAGACTCAAAGCTCTTAGTGCCAATCTCAGAACATTTTGATTTAAATGTTCTGTGGTGCCAATATTCCAATTATTTGGAAATTTATTTATTTCCGATATGAAATTAATTTAATTAATTGTATATGATGGAAATTAATTTACTTTTTCTGGAAATTAAATAAATAAATTTCCAAATAATTGGAATGTATTAAAATTACAACGTTATATTTTGTCTAAACTAAAATCCTACTTAATCTTTCAATTTACGAGTATAATTGAGATTTTCTGGAAAATCGTAGAATAGCAAACGAAATATTTAGCAAGAATAGCAAACATTCTAATATCTCATCACTTGCATTAACCTCCTACCTAATGCCCAAAAGATTTAAAAAAAAGTAGGCTCATGATACAACGTCCTTTTAAAAGGACTTCGAGTAGGTAGCATATTTAGGTCTTTAAGGGGCTATACCGTGAAAATTGACACTTTTTGAAGTTATTTATCTGCTCTTTTAATGAAGTTCCAAGTAAAATAAATTAGTATAACAATTTTGGGACCTTTTACTAGATTTTGGTCTATCAGAAACGCGATAGGAGGAATTTCATTCGATAGAAATAATTATTGAAAAAAGGTCTAAATTTACACTTTTTTTGATATTCTGACAAATTAGGATAGCATACAGACTTGAAAAATATTTATTTAGATGGGTTTTAACTACACCTAAGTTACTGGTTATGGAATTTTTTGTAGCTATTTTAGTTAATTTTGAATTAATTTAAAACCGACTTTTTGACAATTTTCCCCGATTCCGTCCCTTTCGCACTGCGGGTCTTTCTGCCTGGTGTAACGGGGACCTGTGCTAGCACGGTATATCACCTTAAGGCGCTACGGAAAAAAATCGACACTTTTAGAACTTCTATATCTACTTCGGTAAATAATGTATAATTTTGATAAAATAGTATATTATTTTTGGAATCTTTCTCTAAGGATATGTTAAAACAGAAACGCGATTGGAGAATTTCGGCTCGATAGAAATATTTATTGAAATGAGGTCTTTATCGACACCAATTCTCCTAGTTTGACAATTTAGAATGACATATGGACTGCAATTATATTTTATTAGATGGGTTTTAACAGTGTCTAGGACCTGGTTAAACGATATTTTGATAGCATTTTAAGTACATTAAAATTTTAAATGAATAAAAAACCGCCTTTTTGCTGCATTTCCACGAATCCGTCCCTCTCGCACTGAGAGTTTTTTCACATATGGAGTAACAGGGACACTAAAACTTTTACATATCGCCTTAAGGACCTCGATCCTTAAAAGATACTTACGCAAACTTCAGCAACTTAATTCCAAGAAAATACGTCTTTTTCCATATCGTTCCCCAAATAAATCTGCCAAAATGACGTTGTTTTATCACCTTGAACCTTCGTCTCAGCTGTACAATTTATCCTGACATACATAAAAGGATGGGAAAGGTCCAGAAATATTTATCTTAAGTTGAGTCAGTTCTACCTAAATGCGCCCAGACCGATTCCGCTGTGTAGGCAGTACCATCTCGAAAAGGCAGCTCGTAAAATTTCCGACCGATTTTAGCCCATATGGCAAAGTCGTAAGGTTCAAGCGTGCAAGGTTACCTATTTGCTCGATAGTAAATAAGTGATGGACCTCTTCAACTGGCTTTAGGATGTCATTGTTCAGGCGTAACCCTTGTTTGACAAGTCATTAATCGAAGTGTACCTGTGCGTTTTGCTTCTTTGAAAGGTATTTAGTGCCATCAGAAAAGTATGTGGCACGTAGGTATATAAAAAGAGAACATTTAAAACTTCTAAGATTTGAGATCTATAAAATGTATAAGCACCCTTATCTAGCGGTCAAATTCGCCTTCACACCTTGTAAAGTAGAATTTAAGAAACAAAAACTCAATTTTTCTAAAAATTTAATCTTAATCGCAGCTGTGACAATAAGCCGTTGGTCATTGCAGTCCAAACGAGTGGTTTGGACTTTGATTATGGCAGAGAATATAAAGTATTATGGTCTCTTTGTCGTACAATTACGCATAATTGATCAGCATAATGTATCAGATGCCAGTGTTAGGACCGTGAGGGTGGTGAGATTTTAGGTTAGCCTTCTCTTTTATTAGCATAATTATGTTATTATAGTTATTCCAGCTTATTTTGTTTATACGCCAAATTGGTCCATCGATCGGTAGAATCACTGCCTGTCATGCGGACAAGACAACTTAGTTTGGCAGCCAGGGTAACATCCATACGGGTAACTACACTTGGCAGATGAATGCTCGTTCCCTTTCTCTGGATACAAACCTGCAATAATACCTAAGTAGTTGTTTTTGCTCTTATTTTGCGAGTCTAGTTTGTTTTGTTTATCTGTTAGTGTGTACAAAAAGTATTTGGTGTGAATTAAATTATGTCTTATGTTATGTCTTATACACGTGGTATTGTGCTTAGCGGGAAGTCTGACATGGTGTTCGTGTTCGCAAGTTCATATTGAGCACAAATACTTGCCCATTTCTGTTAATGTTGCCGACTCCGTGTCTGCCCAGGACTCTAGGCCAAGCACAGAACCAAATACTTTATATTCTCTGACAGAACTAAGGCCAAGCCTCATAGTCGCCCTCCAAAGGTGATATTTGCGAAAAATTCAGCTTTAAGGGAGAAATGTTATTTAAACTCAATTTCAATATTTTTAAACACAACTTAATTACTTCAAAAACTCAAAAAAAATCAAAAAGTTTATTTTGCAAAGTAGGTATATACATAGGTAATACACGTTTCACAAGTCAAATTTTAATCTTATAAAAATATATGTAATAAAATAGTAAATGTACATGAACTACTTAGATTAAATGTTTATTTAATTTATGTAGCAATATATATACGATTAAAATTATAGGTAAAATATCATTATACAAGGTGAAATCCAATCAACCGCCCGAACCCATACCGGAGACTCGGCCAGGGACCAGGAATAAGGTTCAATGATCACCAACCGAGCCCCCAGCACGAATCCAGGCGGCTGACCAAATCCCATCCTATATACTACATAGTAATAGGTTACATATATAAATACATGCCTACTTAATCATGTACTTGAGATGATGTTAAATCCATCAAATTAAATATATAAATATGCGTTATCGGATATTTTGGTAATGAATTGGCTATAGAAAAGTTCTAAAAGGTGCTATAGAATTTTTTTCGTGTCGTTATCGCTCGCAATAAGTATTGCGAGCGCAATCTACGATACTACATATAACTTGGCCGAGTTAACTTGGCACCTGGGGAGCGAGAGATAAATATATCCTGTAGTATGAGCGATCGCAGCAAGGACAAGGAAAGCGGGGTGCCAAGTAAGTTAACTCGGCCGGGTTGTACGTCTCGTTTATCTATGATTTATTGGACTTGTTATGTACTTGAAGAATTCGGATTTTGAAGTTTTATGCAACGGCATGTAATAACAATTAAATAATGAAAATAATAAAAAACGCGACTGTCGTTACAAAAAGTGAACTAAAAAGTTCAAAACAAGTTGTATTAGTTAAGAAATACTTCACTTGATAATAGTTGATATCAGTGGCGTGCATAGAACTTTTTTCCGGAAAAGGAAACAGAAGGTCAAGATCGAAAATAAAAAAATATCAAAAAATTTAAATAACACTTTGAAAAAAAAGTTTATTTGACGCCAGGGTAGGCACTGCCTACCCTAAAGTAAGGTTTTTAATTCGAGGAACTCCATTGACAGATAGAGTGTTGCCATTATTCGAAAAATAAAAATAGGGAAAGATATACGTCGATATGTCGATATCGATATTTACTGCAGCATGACGTATGGTAGTAATGCGCGTTTACGAGATATTACAACAATCGAGATAATCATAATCAATCAAATTTACAATCGAGATAAACGTCTATCTTGTTGATCGGTTGAATGATCGAGACATTTTTCGATTGTTCCAAGATACGAGATATGCTCCGTTAGTAATTTAGTTATATAAGTATGCAGTTTTATTCGTAATGACTTTACGAATAATACATTTTGAATAGTGGGTTTTTATTATAATCGATTCAAATTATAAGCCACCGAGAATGACTATTCTAGAGTGCGGTTCAGAAAATAGGTAATACGCCGTTATATTGGCATTAACGACGTCTTTACGACATGATTGGATAAAATATAATTTCATGTCTTTAGATTGGATGATATGAATGCAACCAATATAACGACGTGTTACCTATTTTCTGAACCGCACTCTAGTTGTATAGTAGATACCTACACGACACGAGTTTTTCATTTCATTTACAATGCAATGCACGATATGTAAATGGTAATCGATTTAAATCGAGGGAGCTGACCAAAATAACAACGATAAACCATTTATTTGCTGGGCTAAAGTCATCAAATTGGCTGTAACCATCGCTTGTAGCACCTTCTGTTTTTTTAGTTCTCTGAATATTCGTATCATGAAAAGTATGGATCAAAATAAAATACCCATATATTTTTTAATAAATAAATATAAAAATATTTAATAAATACTTATATATTAATATATTTTTTAACAAACCTGACAAAACCAGTATTTTATGTTGACTGAGATTTCATTACTGTTTTAAAAGATTCGTTATCGATTATTATAAAATTGCAAGTTTTTATTTTCAATTATAACTGTGAAGCAAACTTAAAAAGTCCATGTGGATTTTTTTTTTCGAAAAGTTAGTGTAAAAGTTGTAAAGTTATATTTTTGTTAAATTTTGCGTCACTTGACCGTATGAGTTTTCGAGTATAAGAAACGCCGTCAATTTTATGATATCGATAAGAGCAGCACTGGCTGAAAAGTGGCAACATTTTGCTTTTCGAGCTGTCAAACGAGTCCCTCGAAATAAAAATCCTACTTTAGAGTGAACATTTTCATACAAACTTATTTTTTCAAAGTATTATTTAAATTTTTTCATATTTTTTTTATTGTTGATATTGACCTTCTGATTGCTTTTCCGGAAAAAAGTTCTATGCACGCCACTGCTTGATATAGTTAAAGTCAATGTGTAATCCACCGAGAGGATGAAAGGAGACATTCCCATCCCAACTATGTAGGTATGTATGTACGGTCTGTTGACCAAGAGAGGTTATTCACCCTTCGACCTATGTCGTTAAGTATTAAACTAATAACAATGATTATATACTTTTTAATCAGCTATGATTATGTGGTAGACTGAAGTTGACTCTGGCACACACATCAGTCATCCTATCGTTATTACCCAATGACCCCAGCCTCTTCCAAAACTGATGTAATTTTGTAATTGTAATGTAATTTTCGTTATACGTAATAAAAAATCAATTTGTTTATTTTATTTTTATTTATTACAGTTTTTGTACCTTCACAAACATAATTTACAACACATTCGAGGTAGACATTGTCAATAGACAGACAATATCTTCGAGGCAACCTTAGGGTGGAATGAAAAAGATGTTAACGATAAAAGGGTAGCGTTAATGCGTTATTCAATATTGTTGTTTTGCTATCTATGCCTATGATATTACCGTCATCCGCAGACCAGCCCCCCTGATTTCGAATGACGTAATAAATGGACGCCCACCTGACGACAAATGCGATAGATACCTCACAAAAAATTAGACCGTACAGTACGTAAAAGTACACATTTTGTGAATGTTTTGATTTTTTACTGCTGTCATGGTCTTTTGAAAATATATGCACTCTAAACAAAACTGTCCCACACGATACATATCGCGACGACATTATTTACTCAAAGGGTGAACTGTCACTGAAACAGTCAGCACTCGTACACCTTTTCACCGACGATTTTACGTCCCAACTTAAGAAGTGAGCCTTATAAATGTACTCAGGCCACAAATATACGCCTTTTAGGGCATGCAGGTTTACCTCACAGTGTTTTCCTTCACCATTCAGTAAGTGGTAAACAAATTATAAGCACATAAAATTCCGAAAATCTCATAGGATGGAGACCGGCAGAATTTGAACCTGGGTCTCAAGATTGACAGACCTGCACACTCGGTACTGCACACTATGGCTGCTAAATCATTCCCAACACAAAGCGGGTATTGGCGTAGGTAAAATTGATAAAATATATTTGAACCAAGCAAGCATAAGCTTGATTAGGATTAAGGGTCGGTTGCGCCAAACATGCTCTCGCGTTTGGACAATTTAACATATTAAAACAAAATATTTTTAACAAATAAAATTTGTGTAAGTATTTAAGAAGTTGAACTACATTATAATTTTTCAGATTTGACACAAGTATCGGAATAATCACTAAAATCTCGAAAAACCTAATTTGGCGTTGCAAACAGAAAAAAAATTTTTTTTTGTTCCATATTGAAATATTTTTTTTTGCGTAAAGAGATCAAAGTACCTTATTCATATATTTTTTTTTTCCTTTTGTTATTTAAAAAGAAATACACAAACATTCAAATTCTTTTTGCGTAATTTTTCTGTAAAGGAAAAATGTAGAATGTTTGAGTATTTCTTTTAGAATAACAAAAGGAAATACAAAATAAAAAAAATCTGTAAAGGCTACTTTCATTTCTTTACTCTATAAAAAAAAAAATGTTTTTGTAGTTAGAATAATAGACTGATCATTCTAGTTCCAAAGCCAAATTATGTTTTCCGTAATTTTACTGATTTTTCCGTTTTTTTTTCTCGGTGGTTACTTACTTGTACTTGTGTCAAATCTGAAAAATTATAATGTAGTTCAACTTCTTAACTACTTACAAAAATTTTTAAGCTAAATTGTCAAAACGCGATAGCATGTTTGGCGCAACCGACCCCGGTTTCGCAGCCGGATTGTAACTGAATAACTATTGAGTGAATTTTGAATTCGAGTGTTCTGTTTCGATTAATTAGAAAAAGGCGGATGTTTCACAATCCGGTTGCAATACCGCTCTTAAATGAATTGTCATAATATTTATTTCATTTATGCTAAGTAATTTTTCATCCTAATGGAAATTCCATTTTAATAAGCCATAATTTTGAACAAAATCAGTCTGGTGCCCGGCTGGTGCCTACTAGCCCCCGTGCCCCCCCCCCTCCCCCTCCACCCCATAACAAAACCCTGGCTACGCCAATGAAAGCGGAGTGTATGGAAGGAGTCTCCTAGAGTGACTGACGTACTTGAGATACAACCACTAATTACTCCAAGTATGCCTGGAAGTTGGCTGGAACCTGGAAAATAAGACCGAAACACAACTACCGACAAATACCTTTAACTTCAACAAGTAAGCTTCAACCTCATTCATTACGAAACCATGCCGTCAAGCGAATCTTCATGTTCCGGTAAGAGGACCTGTACCGGAAGAGGGGTTAATCTACTTTTTCTCAAATGTTATCATTTCATACCGCAAAGACAAGCCGGTGAGTACTTCATACTGGAGAGCTATTTCAAGTCTCCAGTAAGTATCTCGATAAGTGTCCAGTAAAGTCACTCAATCAATCAATGCCATTTATCTGGCTTCCGATAATGTGGACTCCGCACATTAGTTCCGCCAATGTCAAGTTTTTAAAAGTTAAAAGACGCACAGTGATTAAATAACAATTAGGTACCTACAACTAAAAGAAAATTATAATCTCATCGATCTTACGCGAGTACAATAAAATAAGGATAAAAAATAAATAAAATTAAAAGGCAAATAGAAAAAAAAAAAAAAAAAAAAAACAGGAAAGAACTAGAATTAGGTACCTACAGTAAATATTTCTAATAGGACTATCCCTATTATAATTTAATATGATAAATATACAAATGGACTATAAACAAGGGACAATAAAAAGCTAAAGTTGACGGGGCGGGGGATTTCAGAAGGGAGAACATCATACAGAGAGAAACAAAGTTTACATACCACATGTTTTTTTTTAAACTATCCATGTCTTTTTTTTTTTTTTCGCCCAGTTTAAAATGAAAAATAAAACGATTGTTTGTTTTATTTTATGATTGCAATAATAATAACGAAGTAATATTAATTTTGTTGATTTTACATATTTAAAACCATTAAAATTTAATTATACAGGGTGAAAAAAATGAAAGGGCCCTGGAGGGGAACTACCTTAAATCCTTTAGTTAGCTCATTTTACTGAAAGGAAACATTCCTTTATTTTTTAAAAGAAACAAAACTGCATTCAAAGATCTTCTCAAATTTGCTTGTCTCACCCGGGAACTGAACCAACTAAAAATTTAAAAAATAAACCCTCGCTATTTATTAATTTTTTTTATTAGTTTATATACTATATTTTAATAGTATATTATTTTTGGATTTATTTATTTATATATGTATATTTTTTCTATGGATCTGTTAAAACAAAAACGCGATTGGAGAAATTCGGCTCGATAGAAATATTTATTGAAATGAGGTCTTTTTCGACACCAATTCTCCTGGTTTGACAATTTACACTGCAATTATATTTTATTAGATGGGTTTTAACGGTATCTAGAACCTGCCCCCCTATTCTGTATCTTTAGTTGCCAACTGTACTAGGTGCCTATCACCAAAAACATAGATAAAAACTGAAATTTCAAAATTGCCTTTAGTGGGTATTGAACTATTAACAATCTGTGTCGTCACTTGAAGTGCGAACATATCCTTAGGAAATTGGAATTCGATGGTATATCTATGTTTTTGATGATAGGCACCCAGTACAGAAGGCAACTAGAGATACATAATAGGCCCGCTGGTTAAACGAAATTTTGATAGCAACTTTAGTTCATTTTATATTAATAAGAAACCGACTTTTTGCTACTTTTCCACGAATCCGTCCCTCTCGCACGCAGGGACGCTAAAACTTTTACATATCGCCGTAACTTACTCGGCCAGGGAGAGTTCACTTACTAAACTTGGCTTCAGCAGTCATGTTATATCTACACTCATATCGTAAAATCCTGATTATGAGCTCAAAAATAGTGCATAGTGTAATTTTTTACGAACGTCTCTTTATTATACAGAAAAAATTCAATAAAAGTAGAGTTTTCTTAACAAAACAACGCTTTTAAATATTTTTTCTGCTACAAAAGTAAAATTACACGAAGTAGGAAGGCAAAGGGAACTTAGCCCATAAAGCCATGTCTGAGGTTTTAATAGGGAATGATGGTCACTTGTGACCAAACCCATGCGCGGTGGACTACGATTGATTTTAATGATGGTAGAACTTGTGACCGGACTCTTGTCTCACATGAACGGTGAACTGCTGAATTTTGTGCGTTATTTATTTATTTAATATTTTACTGCTCTTTTGTTTGTTTCATGTTTTATTCTGGGCACAAATATCTGACAGCAGTAATACTGAGCAACAAAAATGACGGACAATCAAAATGAACTAGCAAAATGAAGAAAAGCTGACGATAAATGTTACCAAGATCTTATGGCTTTAAAATTACATATGTGTAGTATATGAAACTACAAATAACTAGGTATCAAAACACTCGTGTATACTCCCGTTTTTAGGGTTCCGTACTCAAAGGGATTACCAACGGGACCCTATTACTAGGACTCCGCTGTCTGTCTGTCTGTCCGTCTATCACCAGGCTGTATCTCATGAACCGTGATAGTTAGACAGTTGAAATTTTCACAGATGATGTATTTCTGTTGCCGCTATACAACAACAAATACTAAAATACAGAATAAAATAAGGAATTGTCTAGTCTGCCACAAGTGGCCGTCTAGCAGAAAATAAAATCCTGCCACTTTAACAAGACTAAGCATCTTAGTCTGCCACTGGTGGTCGTCTTGCAAAAAAGAAGATCCTGCCACTAGTGGTCGTTTAACAAAACTAAGTTATTAAGTCTAAGTATTTATGTGGATGAAAGGTTTTTGAATATTTTTTTTTTTGTAAAATCATTATATCACTTTTCGGACTTAAATCTATTAATGACCTGAAGTTACTTCTGCAACTGCTTCGGCACTGCGGTAACATAAAAATGTATTTATTTGCAAACATTTAACAAGTTTATGTTTGAGCAACTGGCTCCTAGGGTAGTTTATTTAAACTGTATTCTAGAAACCAGTTTCTCCCTTAAAATACAGAGAAAACATTGTTTTTGTGCTGTAAGCGCATTAATTATGTGTGAGCAATCAAGCAATCAGTATAATCTCTAAAATTCTCAAGTGACAAGGTCATTGGACAATTCTTTAAAAAATCATAAAAAATAATGGTTAATTAATTTTTATACCAAAATAATGAAAACTATGTCCTAAAATGGCGTACATTCTCTGTTTTTTTTTTTAAGATCTTTTAAAAATTAAGCTATGGGAATTGGAGAGGTTTCACTACTGTAAGGGTGCGTGCATGGTAAAGTTGTTTATAAAGAGCATCTGTATGGCTAGCACGACGCCAGAGACACAGCGTTTATTTATCCTTCTTGCGTTCTCACGTATCGCCGCACTGGTCAATGTGCGAGAGAGCAAGAGCAAGACACTGTATTAACGACGCATGCTAGACCACTCCTAAACCACAAGGTTATTATTATTAGTTAATTTGTTTTCAAAATAATACACACAATTTAAAATAAAACAAATCTGTTACATTTTAAAATATTCTGGCGAAAACTAATCGGTCAGACCCGCATTTAAGGCGAGGGTATTTGGAGAAATCGGTCCTGCTCTAACGCTTTCATTTTACACTTGTCCATTCTGCTCATTGGAGGCGGCCGCTCAGAAATATCGCGTTTAATGTCTGTAACCTAATATTAATTACTCCTTAGAATAATAACTCAAATGAAAAATATTTTATCGCGTATCGAAGGGCCGAAACATTAAGATCAAAATGTGAAATATGACACATATTTTTTTCAAAATTTTATCTCCTTAATTTGACGGTTTAAAATTTCTTTGAAAAGAGACAAAATTGGAAGCACGTAGGTTAAGCTGCAGTTTTTCAGTCTTGGCCAAATATCAGTATAGAATAAATTACAGAATCTTGGGTACATACGTGACTATGTTTTGAAATTGGTGAATTAAATACGCCAAGCGTATCACGTACAAAAAAATGAATATTTTTTATTATGATTACGATTAATCCCAGATATCAAATATGAGCCATTTACAAGCCGCCTAACTTCACTATCTGATTCTACCCTACAGCGGCAACGACAGTCAATTTCGTATTCAGGAGGTTACGTTTTATATCTGTTTATAGCAGTCAGTTATAAAAGCTATTTTATTTTCCCAACTTTTTTCGGTTAGGTACTTCAGGAAATATTAAAGGTTGATTGTTTTTTTGTTCCCGCAGGGTTTACTCTCACAACAAAAAGCTGCAACGACGAACACTGCGGACAGCGGCCCAACAAAGAAGATGTGTCGTAACTGCTCCCAGTCGCGCTCCTGCCACCTGAGTCATCTGTCACGCAACGTGCTACGCGCGCGCCGCGGCGTCGTGCGCATGCTCATTGTGGTCGTGCTCACCTTCGCTGTCTGCAATCTGCCCTTCCACGCTCGCAAGATGTGGCAGTACTGGTCCAGCGGCTACCAGGGCAGCAGCGACTTCAGCGCGCTTCTCACGCCGCTCACCTTTCTCATTACATACTTCAACTCTGGAATCAATCCGCTTCTCTACGCTTTCCTATCGAAAAACTTTAGAAAGGGCATGAGAGAGTTGCTGTTCTGCGCTTGCCATGGAAAGAGAAAAAATGATAATCTGATAATAATGAATCCTGTGGGTGGCGCAGCGTTGAGGCGTAGCTCGACTAGGTCCACCCGTGCCAACTGCAGCACTGTCACCACGGCCCCCCATGGGGATTTATGAGTAGTGCGCCGCCGCCGCTTCCTTTACAAGGTGGAGAATGTGGACGTTTCCTGATTGACGGAGAGCACAGACGAGGTCACTGAGAGCAGTGGTCTTTACACTATATCCACTATATCGAAGAGGGACATGTATGACTGAAGTGTGACACGAATCTGTGCTCCGTCTTAGCTCTGCTGGCGGTTTTATTGAGGTAACTTCATGAGCTTGTTGTCGTTGTGATAATGGTAACAAATACATTTTACTTTTATGTAGTTACCAAGAATTTAGTATTAAGTACGTAAATTATTTATTTATAGGGTAACATATCTGAAAAGCTGTATCCACTGTAAATATATTTGTAATTATCTGAATTAAGGCGAGGAATTGGGTTTAAAACCGTCATTGTCACTCCAAGCGGAAAAACACGCAGGGGAGTGATGGATTCAGTCCGAAACAGACAAAAGTAATTTTTTTATTTATATAATAATAAACTAAATAGCAGGCCAAATTTCCAATCACAAAATTAAAGAGATTGTTCAAAACTATCTATGAAATATCGTTGAGTTCTCTATTTCACTCCCATTTGTCAAATTTTGAGAAACTTTGTCGATGAAGACATCATTTCAATTAATATTTTTATCGAGTGAAAGTTTTTCAATCGCGTTTATGTATTACAGAAATCTAGAAAAAGGTTCCAAATTTTTTTTATCAATATATCAAACCAGTAGCTTCATAGCAAGTAGTCAAAAACGACTCCAAAAAGTGCCAATATTCTAATTCCTCGCTTTAATATTATCTTGTAGGTAGGCATTTTCTTAACTTTAATGTCTTTATACTTTGGTGTTTACTGTAAATATTTTTTATCATTATAAACTGTAATCGTCAAACATCATTTTACGTTTTAATATTACAGAATACGTTTTACTGGCACATAAAGAGGTTCTTAAAACACGAGTGTGAGTTCAATTTAATAGTAAACACAAGTGTTTTAATACTAGTTATGTACAGTTTCATACACTACTTTATTTATACTCATGCAATAGGTTACCTACCTATTTTCCAATCCATAAGATCTTGGTAACATTAAATTTGTCGTAATCTTTTCTTGTTTTTGCTGGTTCGTTTTGATTATTCGTCTTTTTTTTTTGCTCAGTATTCTGCTGTCAGACATTTCTGCCCAGAATAAAACTTTTAACAAACGAAAAAGCAGTAGGATGGTAAATTTATATATAACGCACAAAATCCAGCTGTTCACCGTTCACGTGAGACAAGGGTCTGGTCACAATTACTACCATCATTAAAATCAATCGGAATCCACCGCGCATGAGTTTGGTCACAAGTATGACCATCATTCGAACTGTTCCCTGTTAAAACCTCAGACATGGCTGTATGGGCTAAGTTACTTTTGCCTTCCTACTTCGTGTAATGGTACTTTTATAACAGAAAAAGTTATTTAAAAACATTTACTTTGTTAAGAAAACTGTACTTTTATTATTTTTTTTTTTTTATTAAACGTTCGTAAAAGAAATTTTCACTATGCACTATTTCTGAGTATTCATAATCAGGATTTTACGATAAGTGTAGACAAACATTTTTTGTACCATCTCTTACTAAACCGGTGTAAAGGTTAGATTTTAATTAGGTAACCATTTTCGCAGATATCAATACAAGCGCAAATTTAAAAAAAACTCAATAATAGCTGTAAAAACCTACTGCAAACATTGCAGATATGTTCCTTTATAAAAGTTTTCAGTAGGTTACATAGTTTCATTAAAAGATAACAGATAACAGATCTACAGTTGACACAAACTGTAAAAATTTGATTATTAATTGAAAATATAAGTAGAACGAATTATACAACACCGGCTATCGAATGATTCGACCAATAACGTAAAACGATAGCGACTTGTAGAAACGTATGTTTTGTCCATACATATCTTTGGATTGAACTTTTTGCGTTTGAGGCTAACTCCGCCTCAATTATGATCACGCGCCAAAATTATAGTAACGGTGCCAATTTATAGTTTATAGGTGTTATACATAGGTACAAATTAAGTCGTAGTTGATGCTTGTGATTGTTGACACTTGGTCGAACTTACTACAGTTTAACAAAACACTTGTACTTATCCACAGATACTTGAAATACATTTTTAATACAGTTGCTCAAAAAGTGGCGTATTGCAGGGACGTATAGCGTTCGGGATGTAGGCTATTACATACTCGAGCTTTTTCTTTACCTTTTCCGAACTCGTGCGTTCTCTTTCCCAACTGTCAAAATAATGTCTATTAAAAAGAAAAAACCAACCACAAAGTTTTTACAAAAAAAAAAATCATAGAAGTTTTTATGATTCATGCAAATATTTGTAAAAAGAAGGTACTAATTTGTTTCAATATCAGATTTAATGATTTGATTCAATGAGTTAGGTTAGGTTTCATTTCATTTCATCTCATTAAATTTCATTTTCATTTCATATCAATAAAAAAATTCTACTGAAGACTTGGCTGTATGGGCAAAGTTCCCTTTGCCTACCCAGAATGGGTGAAGAAAACAAAAAAATCTCTGCTTATATTCTTTTACGGTTGGCGCCATTTTCCAAAAATTTTCTTTGCGGGTTTAGTTGTTTGTTGCACAAAATGAGAAATTTAGACGATATTTTATTTGAATTAACACCACCGGAACTCAGTATAATTGCACAAAATGCTTAGGAGAACATTTTACCGGAAAAGTCAAAAAGTCGCTACATATCTACATACGAAGAATTTATTGCGTGGAGTATTAGTTAGTTGAGTTTATTGTGTTTTTATTATTTTATTAAATTGCTTCATTTTTTCGCAACTGTATTAAAAATAGTTGTTCAGTACACGTGCGGAACCGTCATTGCAACTTGTTCCGAATTTCATATACTTGGAATATAATAATATACTTCATTATATGCCCAACCGGTTTCGCTGTTGAGCATTATCAAGGGCTTCAATTAATTATAATATATAACAATTTATTTTGTTTCATGTACTATTATGGTTTATAATATTTTTTTATACATTATGCTATATTTTTTTTTTTGGTCTGCAATAAAGAATATTGTATTTTATAAATTAAATGCAAAAGAAAACCATAATTTATCGTGAAACAAAATTAATTTTTGTTAATTATAGTTAAGTTAAGCACTTGATAATGCTGAACAGCGCCAACCAGTTGGCCATAATAGTTATTTAAGATACACGTGCGGAAAGTAAGGATTTATACGAATAAGTGCCAAATTGAAAACACGAGCGCAGCGAGTGTTTTCATTGGCACGCATTCGGATAAAAACCTTTTACGCTCAAGTATCTTACAACATTTTTCAATGCATTTTGCGAGGAAATACAACAAAAAAATAAGTATAATAAAGAAAGTAATTTTATTTCACCAAAGCCTATTTACAACAAAATGGCGTGCTTTCTTTGCAGAGCGCGCGTTTCATACAGTTTTTTCTTTCTTGGGGCAAAGGTACAGTATACATACAGCCAATAATGTGAAAAATATTTTTGTTTGCGGAAACAAAACACGTATTTTTAAATGAGATAATCAAGAATCTTATGTGTTATGGTGTTTATCATCATTCAATTATTGCTAGAGCGCGCTTATAAATAATTGTTTTTTTTGGACAGCAAAACCCCCTTGCGTCTTTGTAATTTTTTAAATTTTACTTGCACCATGCACCACAGAGTCAAAAACTTAAAAAAATTACTTTATTTGAAATAAAGAGTCGGTTTCCGCATAATTTTGTTGCATTGAAAAATAAAGTATACATATATTTCAAGTATATAGGTATAAAAAATAATATAGCAAAGTATCTATGGATGGATAAGTGCAAGTGTTTATTAAACAGGTTATCATTTCTCAGGATCGAATTGTCCTAAATTTTTGATCAGTTTTTTTTTTTTTTTTCAAAAATAAATCCTTTTATTACTAAGCCTAAAGTTAGGCAGCCAGCAACAACAATTTTAGTACATACTTAGTCCAAAAATTCAAGGTACGAGTACAGTAATTAGTAGTACTTTAAACAATGCGCATAGGAATCTTCGCCACTCTAAGGTAAACGTCGTATTACACTTTCTATACAATCTATGACAGATAGTGCACGCCCGGTCGTTCGGCTATATTTAGATTTCTATGCGCATTAAGGCGATTACCGTCGCCAAATTAGCAGCTCGATGTTTGTCTATATGAATATCGACGGAAACGACATTGAAATAGCGTTCAAATCAGTGCACAATGCGTGGTGGCTGTTACGACGCTCGCTGCGTCCTTGAAAGGGCAAAATAGGAGAAAATAATACTTTTCACATGGGCGTCATTGTTCGATTGAATAATTCTATGTTATATTTATAGCTATCAAGTTTATCTATTTATCAAAGCATAAATGAATTAAATCACCTAAGCCGCTTAGGAGCAGTAGGAAATTTTAAGCCAAAAAAACACCATTCAGTTGAAACAATTTTTCATATAGAAGTTTTGGTGGTACGAAAAAGAAAAATGTTGCATATGTTGTCCTAGAGTTGATAATCCATAATACATTTTTTCAATATTTTTGATTTGGCCATAAATGAGGAGTAGGCTTTAGAAAGAACCCATTTGGCAGTATTAAGGGCCTTAATCGGTGGCAGATCTGTATATATGTCTATTTATTTTAGTTTTTGTAGGAAAGTATCCTATGGAAATTCTCCAAGTGATTGTTTTGTTTTAGATTTACGAAAAGTTTAATTTATGATTAAGATTTTAAGTCCCATTTCGAACCTAATGCGCGCAAACGGTAATCGAAAAAAACATGCGTCGTTGCCGGCAAAACCAACATGGTTGTCAAATAATATAAAAATTTTACCTTCCAATAAAATTGTTATTATGTTTCCTAAGACGTCTGAAGTCCATTATGAGAGTACGTCGTTCCTTTCCGAATACAGCCGCTAGATGTCGCTAGTTTCCGTCACGTGACCCGCTGTTTTACCCAGAGTACCTGTCAACAGTCGCAAAGAACCCACAAGCCGCCATATTCTTCGTCATTGTTCGGCTCATAATGGTTCACCAGGAAGACATTGTCTGGACTTCAGACGTCTTAGGAAACATAATAACAATTTTATTGGAAGGTAAAATTTTTATATTATGTGTTCCGTTTGACGTCTGAAGTCCATTATGAGAGATGTGTTTGTTATCTCCTGGTGGCTTGTAAAATAGAACGCAACAATGTGATTGTAAATCGTTATGTTTCATGTATTAATAACGCAAAAATATGACAGGTAAAAACCTATATTTTTCATACTTAAAATAACAAGAAAAATAGACACTTGAACCTGAACTAAAAAAATGTAATTAGTAGTTCAGACAAACTGTGACAAGAACTTCTCCAAAATATTATGATTATTAGCAGAAATGTCATTGACGTAAAAATTAATAAACTGTTTATGGTTCTTCAAAGTAATTTCTTTTGCGAATTTGCTATAGCAAGAATTTCTTATTTACTGGGTGAATTTGCATCCAATTTAGGGAAGACAGACACGGCTAATCTATAACTCCCGGTTGAACTTATATACCTTCATTGGACAGAAGGCACTTGACTCAACCTCCAGTTATGATTGGTGTAGGTGGCCTGATAGGGTCCCAACTAGTGACGAACAAGTTAGTGACCGACCTTCTGAAATCTTTAGAGAGATTTAGTAATGTTCTCATCCAAAATAGGTTCAATATTGCGGTCGGGAGAGGTTGATAAAGTGCAGCTTAATTGGCGTTGTGATACAGACAGAATCCGTTTTAGATCCAAAAGAAGGATGCAGGATAATAGAATAATCAATATTCATGAAATGGTCTGGATTACAATGCAAAGGAGTCAAATCGTGGACTCTAAACTATGTCCTGATGTTAACATCAAAATTATATACTTTCGATGATGATGGCTTAGCTAACGGAACTGCTATTAAAATGTGCTTAACAATGTGGCTGGAAGAAATATCTATGTTTCAAACAGCCTTACAAATGGAAGCTATTACAGACTTGTGCAAAAGAAAGGTTTTATCTGGTAAGTTATATGTATAGTATAGCCAAAAATAAGTATGCTAAATATCTCGCTACTTTTTGTGGAGTAGGAACCTAATACCTGAATATCAGGCGAGAACCTGCTTATCTCTGTCGAAAACAAAAATGATATTTTCATCCAGATATTATTGTGCATACTTATAAGGATATGATATTCGGCTCGAGTCTACAAAAATTGGCAGTATTTAGACCATTTTAGCAACTTATTTCAAATGGGAGTATCTGTTTCTGGAGTTGAAACTCGCCAACACTAAGAAAGAATTCGTTTTTGGAATAGTTAACTGTTAAAACTCCGATCCAAAATGAGCTAATCATCCAGATGGTGGCTCGGCCACGGTTGTAGATCTGAGCTGGAAGACGTCTCGTCATCGTGGCCATACAAATGCTTTTCAGGTCTCTGATCTTTATCGGGCCTGTCAAGGTTCGGTTCTGCCGATCTGGCCGCCAAAAGGGTTTCTTTCACTCGGTTGCTACTGTTATGTAACGGCCTGACTCTGAGGTAAACTGTTATAGTATTTGAGTTAGCAAGCAAGGTGGATGAAACAGCCAACCTAAAGAAAGCATCGTGATAACAGGCGTTCAAGTCTATTACTTGGTAGGGGGGGAGTACCTAGCATTTAGTCTCAGTCGGTATAAGGGATAAGTCAAGACTAGCATGATCTGGAACTACATAGGTGGTACGTGATGCGAATTGGCCTATGTCAGGGTGCGCAAGACTTTGAATAATCGCTGCGCTGGCTTCGCTTCGTCCATAAGGTGCCTCTCGGTACATGCACGATTACGCGGGAGTCGGTCGGCTTCCATGTTGTACATTCCCGAAAGTTGGTGAGTGAATTGTACAACATTAAAGATTGTCCGCCAGATTCAGTAGCAGTCTTGTCAACTACAACAGAACTTTGTACAGAGTTCCGCCTTCTTTCTTTATGTAAGCGATTGTGGTCTTGTCGCTCTAAAGAATAATTTTGAAATGAAACCAACGACACGTGGTATCACCAGGCTTCACCTATCCAACTACTGACAACGCCTCTGCCGAAATCGTAGCTATTATGACGTACATTTCTTTTGCATTGCAACGCCACCTCCATACGTTGATGATTCCCCGTGCCCTGTATCATCTTGTTGTCCACTAAAACTCCCAATTAAACATTGGATGCGTCCTTTATAGTTATAATGTAGGTCGTTGGTAATGCCCCAAGGTGGATTTCCATTACTCGGCTCATGTTTTCTGAGCACCATTTCAGTTCAAGGCGTGCTTCCTCCGAATAGAAATGGGAGCTCTTTGATATTGCAGTCTTGCTGAAGTGTATGGCAATGCAACCTTCCCCAGTGAGTGATGAAAGTTGCGAAGTTGAAATATCCTAGGAGGCGTTGCGCCTGCCTGAATGACCAACTGCCAGCAGCTAGGCAGGTTGACAAATACTGACGAATTCTGTTTGTCTTGTCTGGGGGCAGGGACTTTGAGTTGGTTTGTGTGTCCCAAGTTATTCCCAGAAATTCGATTTGAAGTGCACGGCCATGCAACCTTCCCCAGTGGGTGATGAAGGTTGCAAAGTTGAAATTACCTAGGAGGCGTTGCGCCTGCCTGAGGGACCAACAGCCAGCAGCTAGGTGGGTTGATAAATACTGACGAATTCTGTTTGTCTTGTCTGGGGGCAGGGACTTTGAGTTGGTTTGTGTGTCCCAAGTTATTCCCAGAAATTCGATTTGAAGTGCACGGCCATGCAACCTTCCCCAGTGGGTGATGAAGGTTGCAAAGTTGAAATTACCTAGGAGGCGTTGCGACTGCCTGAGGGACCAACAGCCAGCAGCTAGGTGGGTTGATAAATACTGACGAATTTTGTTTGTCTTGTCTGGGCGCAGGGACTCTTAGTTGGTTTGTGTGTCCCAAGCTATTCCCAGAAACTCGATGTGAAGTGCACGGCAATGCAACCTTCCCCGGTGGGTGATGAAGGTTGCAAAGTTGAAATACCCTAGGAGGCGTTGCGCCTGCCTGAGGGACCAACAGCCGGCAGCTAGGTGGATTGACAAATACTGACGAATTTTCTTTGTCTTGTCTGGGGGCAGGGACTTTGAGTTGGTCTGTGTGTCCAAAGCTATTCCCAGAAATTCGATGTGTGTTATCGGTGTTCGTCCAATCTTGCGGCGGTGAACAGGTAAAAATGTTTGAATGTCATGTATAGGTTTTGATTCAAGACTTTCAGATTAAAAAGTGCTAACTTGCGAATATAATATTCAGCGACGGTGAGTAAAATTAAACAATTTTTTTGATTTTATCAGTAATGATACCGGGGTTTGTTATTTCATCATTACATCTATTGTGGGTTAAATCCACGATAGTGTCTGATTGAAGAGGATTCAACCCATTATCATTTATAGAACATGCGTTTGGGCAATAACTATGTCATCTTTTTCCACATCATTTTTCCTCTCCCTCTTCTTTTTGAAGACTCTTCAAGTTTCTTTTAACAATAACCGCCTTCTTTACGTTGAAAGAGGCCAAAATTACTTACATATCTTGATAAGCAGAAGTAGTGGGCTCTGAGGGCCTCACCGCTAGATTTATTTTTAAAACTTCAGCACCTTTCCCACAAATAATTTGCAGAATATAAAGTGATACGGTTTTAATTTCAAAATCTGTTTTTCGTAAATTGAGGTAGTGGTCTTTCAGAGTTAGCTAAAAAGTTGATGAAAACTCTGTACAGTCTGTTCACGAACTTATCCTGCGCCATAAAGGTGTTAAATCAAGCGGCACAACAACGTGTCATTTACAATCAACCCAGGGAAGAATTTTTCAAAACGTTACAATGCCTCGTTCAATTTCTGTTCCATGAACCCTAGAAACGCGACATACTTTTTCTGAGTCTCTGAAAATTCGTATCCATCGAGTCGAAACGTTGCAAGGACGTGATTTTAGCGACTTGATCGAGATTTTTTCTTTACACAGAATGTTGTAACCAGAATGTTGTACACCGAACATGTAAGCTGCAGTCTCTTGTTACTTCCCTAAATTTGAATATTTTGCCGCTTAGTGCTACTCATTTTCAACCTCACTGCACACCATCACTCCTTGATTTAATTATAACGTCGTCGACTGATCGTGTGGCATCACATGGTCAGTTCACTGCAGCTGGCTTCTCCTATCATAATTTAATCTATCTTTCATATAAGGTCCGGCCCCCTAAACATGTAAAGCGCTCTCTTCTGCTTCGTAATTACGGTGCGATGGACAGGGAGTCTTTGTTAAGGGATGCTAACAACGTCAACTGGGCTTCACTGAACGAAATATGTGATCCTAGTGAGAAAGTGGAGACTTTTAATAAAATGATAGTTGCACTGTTTGATACACATGCTCCACTTAGACCTGTGACCGTAAAACATCCACCTGCTCCGTGGCTTACTCCTAAAATTAAAAGACTCCAGTCATTGCGTGATCATGCCAGCATGCATTATCAGAAAAACCCATCTGATGCAAATTTGAGACTCTTCAAAGAGTACAGAAATAGATGCAACAGGGTGTGTAGAGATGCTCAAAAGCGCCACATACACTCAACTATTGACAAATGTAACAAATCAAACGTTTGGAAGTTTCTTAAGACTCTTGGTGTAGGCAAGTCTCCAGACAATACTCCTAATTCTCTAGATCTTGATGGTCTCAACAGCTTTTTTACAACTCCACCAACTTCGGTAGACATGTTCACCAAAACCACTTCTCTTACTTATCTTAATAACTTGCCTAGCCCTGAGCATGAGCCCTTCTCCTTTAATTTAGTCACAGCTGAGAATGTTAAGAAGTGCATCCTATCCATTTCCTCAAAATCAGTTGGTTGCGATGGCATAGGTCTGGAAATGCTATATCCTATCCTTGATGTGCTGCTACCGACTCTCACACAACTTTTAAATGACTCCTTGGCGAGTAGCACTTTCCCTTCCATTTGGAAACAGGCTTATGTGATCCCTCTTCCCAAAACCAGTAACCCAACGGACTACAAAAACTTCAGACCTATTTCTATACTCCCTTTCCTATCCAAAGTCCTAGAAAAAATTGTTCACCATCAGTTATCTGAGTTTCTTTCCCGTAACAATCTTTTAAATCCACTTCAGTCTGGATTTCGTCCAGGTCATAGCACAGTAACTGCCTTAATCAAAGTCACTGATGATATCCGTTTCAATATGGAAAATCAAAAACTCACAATTCTTACATTGCTGGACTTTAGTAATGCATTCAACTCAGTTGACTTTGATCTTCTTCTAGGGGCGTTACGCACTCTTAACATTTCTCCAGCTGTTATTTCCTGGTTTGAATCTTACCTTCGCGGTCGTCAACAGTGCATAAGGGTCAGTGATGCCAGTTCAAATTGGTGCCCTCTGACAGCTGGCGTTCCGCAAGGTGGCGTCTTATCTCCTCTGTTATTTTCAATTTTTATAAACATTCTCTCCAAACAACTATCTTCTCTCTACCACTTCTACGCTGATGATTTGCAAATGTATACTGGTACGCCTGTTGAATCATTAAACGAGGCCATTCATACAATGAACGGGGATCTTTTAATAATATCCGAGTGGGCAAAGGCTTTTGGACTACTTGTCAATCCTAGTAAATCTCAAGCTATAGTCATCGGGAGTGCAAGAATGCTTGCTAAGGTCAATATTAGTGATACAAACAATATCATATTTGATAACACCGTCATTCCGTTCTCTGACACAATTAAAAATTTGGGTGTTATATTCGACAAAACTCTGTCATGGGCTCCTCATATTGAATCTCTTAGTAGGAAGATGTTTGGAACGTTCCACTCACTCAGACGTTTGCAAAACTTCCTGCCCATTCAAACCAAAATTATGTTAGCACAATCCTTCCTTCTTCCAATAATTGATTATGCTGATTCTTGCTTCCTGGACCTTACTGAAGACCTTTTAAACAAGCTAGAGCGCCTTCAGAACTTGTGCATACGTTTCATCTTCGGCCTTCGCAAATATGACCATGTCTCTGAATTTCGCACACAACTAAAATGGCTCCCGATTCGTTTTCGTAGAAATACTCATGTCCTTTCTCTTCTCTTTACTGTTCTTAACAATGCTTCTTCACCCATTTATCTACGGGAACGTTTTAGTTTCTTTTCTAATCGAGGCAGATTGCAACGCCCTGTCAACCAGAAAAATTTATGTATACCTTCACACAAAACTGGTTTTTACTCTGACTCTTTTTCAGTGCACGCTGCTCGATTATGGAATCGTCTACCTGTATCCGTTCAAAACTGTCGTACTCTGAATACCTTTAAAATTAAACTAAAAGCTCACTACTTTAGTGAACTACACCCCTAACTCATCTATCATTTATTCATTTGATTAACATTTCATCCACAGTTATCTTTTTTATTATTATATATGTGTAAATGTATGTATTTTTAAAAGTATATTTATTATATTATTTATGTTATATTTTTGTGTATGTTTATGTACTAGTTTATTATAGTGTAAGGAATCCCCCATTAATAAGTCTATGTAGTTTACTCTTAAGTTTGATTTCGTGACATTTACACGCTCCTCTTTATTTTTTTCTGTTTTCTTTTTCACCCAAAGGTTGCCTGGAAGATATTGCTATTAGCAATAAGTGCCGCCTTTGTACACTGTAAATTTTTTTAATGTTTTTTTTTTCATGTTTTTGTGTAAATGTACATTAAGTGTAATAAATAAAATAAAAAAAATAAGTTGTTTAAACATTACCGTGAGATTCGCAATATTTTCTACATCCGGCAAAAGTGTCAGAATGGAAGTTGCAAGAAAACATTTTCTTTTGATATGGGTACGGAGCGCCGGCGGGGCTTGGCCCCTGGATGCACGTTATCGGTATAAAGGGCATGGGTGCGACGAGATTATTATGTCGATCCATGATTTGCACTCAAAATATAGTTGACAAGACTCACCAGGCGCTGGAAAAATGTCAAACCTCCGATCCAGTTCTGATTCGAGTAAAGTGGTGCAGTGCACGCCTTACGGGACAGCGGCGGCAGGGCGGTGCCTGCCTTTGCATGGCAGTGCGTCATGGCATGCATCTCCCTCGGCGCTCGTTGTGCTTCAAAGACTCGTTTCTTGAACTTGATCTGAAGAAACTCGCTCGTCTCTTTCTCGATGTATTCGACGCGCGGCTACACTTTGAATGTCGTTATCCAATTATAAACGAATAAACACGGACGGAAAACTAAAATCTTAACAGAATTTTCTACTTTATTCTCGAAAATTCGAAAGAGGGTAACTCAAAAAGATTATTATTTCGCGATAAACTAGCAAGCTGCGAACGGTTCGAAAAACGACGCAACAATGACGAAGAATATGGCGGCTTGTGGGTTCTTTGCGACTGTTGACAGGTACTCTGGGTAAAACAGCGGGTCACGTGACGGAAACTAGCGACATCTAGCGGCTGTATTCGGAAAGGAACGACGTACTCTCATAATGGACTTCAGACGTCAAACGGAACACATAATAAGGTTGCGTCAGGGACTAGGGAATTTCTTTCACCGGGTTGTGTTTGTAATGCAAATATTTGTTCTTTATTAGTCGTCCTTTCAGCAGATTGATTAATTACTTACCACGAACAAAACATCCTCAAGCGGCCGATGTACTATTAGATACATTACAACGCTTTGTAAGGAATGTTGGGTCTCTTCTATACCTAAGGATCGACCACCGTCCTGTCGCACTGGCGAAGGTGTTTGAGACGGTTCTTCATGATAGACGCATTGTCCCTCACATCAGCAGCGCTCAGCATGCCTTTCTACCAAAACCTTCAGTAGCCAGCCACCAACTTAATCACCATGGTAGATTTTCTCTCTAAGGAGATAACCATGTTGATGTCATAGTAAAAACAGAATTGATGTGGTGTATCTGGATTTCCAAAAGTCCTTTTACAGGGTGGATGGATAATGATGTTATTTTAAAGCTGAGTACGATAGGGTTCGTATTTTGGCTCTTAAAATTGTTGTTACATTATCTTTTGGATATAAAGCAGTTTGTAAAGTACGGGACCTACTTATCTTCATCATAATTGACGCTTTCTGGAATTAGTCAGGGATTGACCCTTGGACCTTTCCTTTTTATCATAAAATATATTTTTTTATTATTTTTTTGTTCTCCACTCCCGTATTCTGTTGTGTGCTTGGGGTGATACATTCACAGGAAGACTGTGTCGCATTACAGGTTAGAGCGATATCGACGCTGTACACCGATGGAACGTATATAATGAACTTTTCAATGCATGTGCTCGTAAAGGCCCACTTTTTATGCATCAAAACCGAACAGAAAGTCGATTATTTTGCCCTAGGGCTTTATTATTATTATTTTTTTTTTATTTGTTTGCAATGGTTGGCTAAACTGCAGCCTTTCCTGTGTACCATAGATGTTATACTTTTTTTCCACTGTTTAACGGCTCTGGATACAATCCTTTTGAGCCAATCATAATTTAAAGTTCACAAGATTATATTTGTTTTCATTTCCTCACACTATGCATTGAAAAACGTAGTATGATACACGGGCGTAAGAGCAATAAATTACTCGGTTACGTTTAAAACACTCGCTACGCTCGTGTTTTAAATCGTCCTCGTAATTTATTCCTTTTCGCCCTTGTAGCATAAACTACTATTATTGTTACCAAGTGCCCCTGGTTTTAATTCTGTGGAACTTTAAAGAATATTATATAAAAATAAAAAATGTCTTAATAATAAGATTAATTTCAAACGAATATTATGTTTCCTATTCTTAACAGTTTTGTTATTTGCATGAGGCTGGTTGTTCACCAGACAGCCTAAATAAGTGTCAAAATGACAATAAGCCCCAGACGATTATTGACATATTTCTCGTTATTATACATTATATAGGTATAAATACTTAATGATAAAAGGTTAATCAATCGAAATTTTTGCTAAACCTACTGTACATATACTGATACATTGATAAACCCTATTCTATAAAAGGTTACCCATTCTTTAAATAAATATACGTAGCATAATTTGAGCCAGTACATAAATTGTGCGTGAAATAAAGCTATCATTGACCCCATATCCCCCCGCACACCCGCTGACCCCGCAAGCCATCTGTAACTAAATTCACGCGCGCCCTCTATACTTGGCCGAATTGTATTAACGATCTGCGCTTTGAATCGGGTGCCAACTATTTGCCAACCATGCATTTCGATGCAACCATGCCTCAGCGGGACATAATGGAATTAAGGAAACTCAGTTTAACAGCAAATAAATAATGTAATTAATTTAGACAATAATTATAGCGTATGCTTTAGCCGAAAACCAGATGACGAATGTAACAATGTTATGTAGGTAGGATAAAAATACGAACAGAAGTGCCTGATGCACAAACAGTAGCAAAGATCACACATCGGTAATGTTCATTCAACAGCTAGGCGCCAACATCTTTTCCCCCGTTGAAGTCATCTTTCAACTCTTCAAATCTTGAGAAGTAGGTAGCGGACAGACGAACTAGTGGACGTCGAAAGCAGCCTCGCGTAGTATTAACATCTGCCGCACGTGATACTCCTGTCGTATAACTCTTCCAAGACGCCAACTTAGTGGCGGAACTAAAAACTAAGTCTCCAACCTCGAGCTTGCCTTTGTTCATCCGCCATCCACCAACAACCATCAATAATATTACTATGGTGCGTTTCATAAAACTGTTCGTATGCCGTAATGTTAGCATCAACAACGTTTAAACGAGATGATTGGATTAAAGGATAAAACAAAATTGTATGTTTATGGATTGGATGATATAAACTCTACCAACATAACGGCATAAATAGGAAGGAACTATTTTCTGGAACGTACTATATCGAATTCCGATTGTCTAAGAAATGTTGTTGTTCGCACTTGAAGTGATGTCACAGTTCGTAAAGAGTGACATAATATCTATGGTTGGCAACCGATTGAAAGATACATAATAGGTCCGCTGTTGTATGTATCAAACTTGTTCGTGTTAGTAAAACTTCTTTATTTTATAAACATAATCATAACCAGTATTAAATCGTCGTTTAATCTTTTTATTGTTAACATCAGCATAATAAAATTTAGAAATTCTATTGGTAGATATTGTTTGTAAAAATAGAAATTAATGTTTGTTGAAAACCGATTTTTTTACATTATTATAAGTAGGTATGCTGTTTTTAAAGAATCTCTTAAAATATACGTACATATTTGTAAATAGTTATTATGAAAATGTTGTAAGAAATGTAGTAAAAAATAAGAATTATAATGATTTAACCAAATGTTCTCTCGACTTTTCTTCCTTTACGATACCAAATAAAATCGTTTTATCAGTATTATGATATACAAGGTGACTTTTTGATCATCGTCCAAATTCATACTGGTGGCTTGGTAAGTGATGAGTATCATGGATCAATAACAATTTTTGTAAAATTCGTATAATGAAATTTCGACTCTCCATAGTGATTCACTCGGGACTGGAAGTGAATTTCTATGGGAAGCCGAAATTTCATTTTACGAATTTCACAAAAATTGTTATTGATCCAAGATACTGACCACTTATCAAGCCTCCAGTATGAATTTGGACGATGATCAAAAAGTCACCTTGTATATGTATATACATTAACACCCTGGGCGACCTCCTCAACGCCAATCGAAGAGGAATTGACGTGGCGACCCATTAGGCTGCGCAAATTTAGAATCGCCCGTTGCCATCGACAAGATAAAAAGGAGACAGTGAAATCCATCGCTTTGGATACTTTAAACCTCAGATAAAGTTATCTGAGCTTTAAACATTATTTAGAGTACAGTCTGTGTTCGTACATAACCCCTCCTGAGCGTTCAGTAGGTGCCAAGGCGTAAAATTACATAACCCCTCCTGAGCGTTCAGTATGTGCCAAGACGTAAAATTACATAACCCCCCCTGAGCGTTCAGTATGTGCCAAGGCGTAAAATTACATAACCCCCCCTGAGCGTTCAGTAGGTGCCAAGGCGTAAAATTACATAACCCCCCCTGAGCGTTCAGTAGGTGCCAAGGCGTAAAATTACATAACCCCTCCTGAGCGTTCAGTATGTGCCAAGGCGTAAAATTACATAACCCCTCCTGAGCGTTCAGTATGTGCCAAGACGTAAAATTACATAACCCCCCCTGAGCGTTCAGTAGGTGCCAAGGCGTAAAATTACATAACCCCTCCTGAGCGTTCAGTATGTGCCAAGGCGTAAAATTACATAACCCCTCCTGAGCGTTCAGTATGTGCCAAGGCGTAAAATTACATAACCCCTCCTGAGCGCTCAGTATGTGCCAAGGCGTAAAATTACATAACCCCTCCTGAGCGTTCAGTATGTGCCAAGACGTAAAATTACATAACCCCCCCTGAGCGTTCAGTAGGTGCCAAGGCGTAAAATTACATAACCCCTCCTGAGCGTTCAGTATGTGCCAAGACGTAAAATTACATAACCCCCCCTGAGCGTTCAGTAGGTGCCAAGGCGTAAAATTACATAACCCCTCCTGAGCGTTCAGTATGTGCCAAGACGTAAAATTACATAACCCCTCCTGAGCGTTCAGTATGTGCCAAGGCGTAAAATTACATAACCCCCCCTGAGCGTTCAGTAGGTGCCAAGGCGTAAAATTACATAACCCCTCCTGAGCGTTCAGTATGTGCCAAGGCGTAAAATTACATAACCCCCCCTGAGCGTTCAGTAGGTGCCAAGGCGTAAAATTACATAACCCCTCCTGAGCGTTCAGTATGTGCCAAGACGTAAAATTACATAACCCCCCCTGAGCGTTCAGTAGGTGCCAAGGCGTAAAATTACATAACCCCTCCTGAGCGTTCAGTATGTGCCAAGGCGTAAAATTACATAACCCCTCCTGAGCGTTCAGTATGTGCATTACATTCTGGTGTATCAAGTAGTTAAAAAAATTCGGTGTACAGAAATGATCTAAAAATTCAATGGCTTAGAATGTAACTCGGTGTACAGTCTGAAGCGCAATTGCCGTGTTAGCCAGAGGCTGCAGGATCGAGTCCCAGTCCAAGGCTTTTTTGTTTTTTCAAAATAATTTTCTTACTTGAAATTTGTTTCTAATTGAACTTATCTGGTTTGTAAAGCACTCTAAATAATATTTACTAACCGTCCAAGACAATTAGACAAGGGGTTGGAATGCAGATCCCCTCCAACTTCCCGCTTCAAACCCCGCGTGCGCCTTAGTACCGTTCGCAGTCGCACAGTCAGTCCGTACTCAAGCGATTGTGTAAATTTTTGTTGCTTTCCGTTCTATGGGTTGGTTGGTTGTGAATTGAAGTTAGTTGTGATTGGTGGGTGATCTAGGCTAAATAGGTAAAAAAGACTGTTCACTACACCGCCATTTCACAACTCCTGGACTATGTTTTGAAATGCTACTGGGCGGCGCGGCGTCGCATGAGTACGATCAACCGCATTGAAATGGAAGAAAAATGTTTTGCATTTTAAATGAACATTCAGCAACCTTTATTTGTTTTGTACACGTGTATGATTAATTACTCTAATTTTAATTTCAATAGTTTCCTCAATGGTTTGCTGTAAGAAATGTCTTATTAGAGATAAGCTCACTCGTATGTACATACATGTCACAGTTAACTGTGACTGTTTGTGGTCGTATTTCTGTGTACAATAAAGATTAAAGAATAAAGAACCATGGAAAACTGTGACTGTTTGTGGTCGTATTTCTGTGTACAATAAAGATTAAAGAATAAAGAACCATGGAAAAAATACAAAATAAAATAATTTCACGTGACAAGCTTCAACATAAAATAATAAATCAGTTTTCAGCTTAGACCATTTGGTTTAATACTCAAAGGTTTTCAATGATCTCAATTTATTGTATTCGTTTAAAAAAATAAAAGCTTGTTTTTAATAAGCATTTCTAGGGTTCCATAGTACCTAAAAGGTACAAAAGGAACTTTATGCTGATACTCCGTTGTCCGTCCATCCGTCCGTCCGTATGTCACAGCCTCATAACTTTAACACCGTTAAAGATAAATACATGAAATTTGGCACAAAAATAGCATAACAGAGTAAAAAAAAGAAAAATTTGAAATGGTTCAAAATATTTCCAAAACGAAAGTAAGGAAAATAAAAAATATTATTCTAAAAATACAACATGGGTATCAAATTGTAGATATTAAAAAGTTGATTGTAAAAGTATATACTTTTACCATATTTACTGGTACTGGTTTCAAGAAATCTTTAAAAAACCACAAAAATATGTGTGTGTGTCCCCTTATCTCCGAAACTGGTTGCCCGAAAAATATGAAAAACTTGTCATAACCAGCCAATTACAGAAAAACTATAGCGATTTAAAAAAAATTAAGTACAAATGAAAAATATAAAAAAGAAGAAAAATAAATATTTATTTTTTTATAAAAATACAATATGGGTATCAAATTGTAGGTATTAAAAAGCTGATTGTAAAATATATCGTTTGGCTTTATTTAATTGCATCTATTTCGAGAAATCCTTGAAAAACCATAAAAAGATATATGTCTCCTCCTTATCTCCAAAACTGGTGGATCGAAAAATATGAAAAAAATCATGGTAATATGTGTTTACGTAAAAATTACATTAAAAATAAAGCGGTTGAGAAATTCACGGAAAAAATTACTGAATTAAATTTATCATCCACAGTACGGAACCCTAGGTACGCGAGTCTGACTCGCACTTGACTGGTTTTTTATTTATTTATCATATTTTTAACGTCGAATTTAACAGAATGGGACTAAACCAGCAATTTAAAATATTTTTATTTAACTGAACTTAATAATAAATAATAATCCTTTCGGTTTGGTTAGTACATTTGTAATAGGAAGAATTAGAGGTAGAATTAGGTTCGAAAGAAACGCCCGAGATATCACAGAACAAAGATTTATCAAGTAAACGCACACAATAGTTTTGTCGTTATTTCGCTAATTAGCAAGGTAATTAACAAAGGAGAGTTAGCGACCGGAAATGTTTTAGCCGGCCTTGTCCGGTAATGTACTTTGGAGCCTCCTCATTTAATAAATAAAGCACTTCTCGGATTACATTTTTTGTAAATAAAGTCAAAATTTATGTACAAATGAATTTGAGAAGCAGACTCGTACTTCTAATTAAGTAACTCGTCCAATATAATTATCTAGTAATTTCTGTCTTCTACTTAGAAATTTCTCATTCGTCGTCTGTTTCTGACACTTCAAAGTCAAAGTTAGACACTGAGGTGACACACTGCAATTATTTTCTTGGGAACTAACTTACGAGTGTTCTAATACCTCAACAAATTAGAAAAGGTTTCAAAAAAGCCCTTTCAAACATCATTTCAATAGAAAACGTAGAGACTCGAGTATTTTTCCACAGCCTCCGTTAACCAAGCGATGAACGAAATATTTACTTAGATCCTTCAATAGTATTTTGTGCAACTGTAACGTAATTTGAGACATTGGGACACGAGTGCTTCGTTACGAAACGAACGAAGTCCCAATGTCTAATTCGCTTAGATTAAATTATGTTAAGGTGTGTTAATTCGAAAACCATTCCGAGATTTTGGTTAAATAAGCCGTATTTTAGAACTTTAGAGGTTTTTTAGACCAAAATAAAATACATTATCTGCTACAATCGACTTAGTCACTGTTATAAAACTTAATATAGATAAGAAAAAGCTTGTGTTGGGTGTATTTATTGACTTCAAGAAAGCTTTCGACACCGTTAGTCACGAATTACTACTTAAAAATTTACAGGAGCAGCTTATACAATTTTCGAATCTTACTTGTTAAATCGCTATCAAACAGTAAAAATGTATGAGACAGAGAGCGAACCTAAACAAATAAACTGTGGGATACCTCAAGGCTCAATCTTAGGCCCGCTTCTTTTTTTAATATATATAAACAATATAAATGAAGCAGGGTTACATGGCCATTATAAGTGAACATTGTACATATTTGTTCTTTATGAGAAATAAACGTCTTAAACCATATAAGTTCAAAATACGGCTTATTATACCTGAATCTTGAAATGGTTTTCGAATTAACTCAACTTAACATAATTTAATCTAAGCGAACTCAACTGATGACGGCCGAGGGCCGAAATACAATACGAAATTTAATCAACCGCCCGAATGGAGACACGGTTAGTGATAAGGAACAAGGTACAATGATCCTTTTTTGCAAAATAATAAAAAGAAATCGTTCCTATAGGAATTGGATTAGTTCAAATACAATTCCTAGTACGGGAGCAAAAAATTTCACCTGATTCCTGATCACTAACCGAGTCTCCAGTATTAATTCGGGCGGAAATTTCACCTTATACATAGTCTCAAGATGATAACCTTTTTCCTTAAAACGGGATGTTTTACCCATTAATATGAACAACTTTTACTATGGTTCCAACCCTAAAATCGCAAAAAATAAATCAGCTGTTTCATACAATTCAAATTTTCTATGGAACAGCTGATTTTTTTTTTTCGCGATTTCAGGCTGGCTCTATAGTAAAAGTTGTTCATATTTTTGAGTAGAACATCCTGTTTGAAGGAAAAAGGTTATCAAATTAACACCCAGTTTATCGAGCTAACATATATTTTATTGTTTTAATATTAATAAATCTACCAAAGAAATAAATAAAGCTTGAAAAAGCACAATCTATATTTATTTACGAATATTAAATTAGAAATTCAATAAAATTATTTTTCAGGGTGTTGATGTGACTAAAAAAGGAGCCGAAAAAAGAAATTTCTTACGCTGGCAGGTATGATATTGTCAAAATGCTTACTTATTGAGTAAAGAACAAATTTATTTTTTATTAATTTTTATCTTGAAAAACAAATAAATGGGAAACTGTCGAAATTGTCTGTTTAGTCCAGTTTTGTCACAGTGTCTATCTAAAACTAGTAAGGAATTAAAAATTTCTGTTATGTTATGTACCACGTATTTAGAAAACAAATATTGAAAACTCTGACTAAAACAAAATATTTTTTTCTTTCACGGGTTTCTCCGATGTTACGGAACCTGGTTTTTTTGCTCAAGTACGGAACCCTTATAGAGCGTGGCCCGAATCACACTAGGCCGGTTTTTTTATTTGTAGTAGTCTTGTTTAATTTTACCTGTCTATTTCCCTTTCATTTATTACGTCTGCAAGTTTGTTTCGTTTATCCTACCTGCCCAAGATAGACAGATACTCAGGCATCTATCTATCTCTGACCGAAAACGGATAAAATTCGAGCTCATTTATCTCTCT
Source organism: Ypsolopha sequella (assembly GCA_934047225.1). Taxonomy (NCBI): domain Eukaryota; kingdom Metazoa; phylum Arthropoda; class Insecta; order Lepidoptera; family Ypsolophidae; genus Ypsolopha; species Ypsolopha sequella. The sequence goes on from OW203992.1 coordinate 14,962,319, forward strand.
CTACAAATTTCTCCGAATAAAACATAGATGTTTTTCTCTCAAAATACGCTTTGTTGAAAAGGGTTCGACAGATACTACATGGTTTATTTCCTTTATTCCTCTGGCATTTCATCAAGTTAAGAGGAATTGAGAAGTTTTAGCTTTTGCCCGCGACTTTAGCTGAATACTGATTCATTATCGGATATAAAATCATCATTATTTGACCCATCACCGGGAGAGGTTGGTATAGTAATATGCCCATTTGGTTTACAATATATTATAGCATAACAAAAAAACCGGTCAAGTGCAAGTCAGACCCGCGTACCTATGGTACCGTAATTCGACAGTTTTGGGAATTTTTAATTTTGTTTTCGTGAATTTCTCTACCGCTATATTTTTCCTGTAATCTTTACGTAAACACATAACTACGTAAACACATAAACAAACTACCATGACTTTTTTCATATTTTTCGGTCTGACAGTTTTGGAGATACATTTTTTTGGTTTTTCAAGGATTTCTCGAAATAAGTGCAAGGAAATATAGCCAATTTATATATTTTTACAATCAACTCTTTAATACCTACAGTTTGATACCCATATTGTACTTTTATGTATATTTTTTTTATTTTGCTTTTTTTTGCGGTTTCGGTCAAACTATAGTACCTATAAATTTGTAGCAGCCCACTATGACATTCCCTCGGGAATGTTTTGTGTGCATTGCCTTTCTGTATAGATTATTTATAGATTCAAATTTTTCGGATTTACGATTACCCCTTGGTCAAAATTGTTTGTTTATACGAGTAATATCTTGTTTCCAAAACCACAAAACTTTCAAAGTTTATAATGAAAGGACTTCTGACATCTTGACGGCTTATAATTTGCAGCAACACTAAACCCCGCTTGCAATATGGCACCAAGAAGAAAAGCAGCTTCCTGCATAAGTAATGAGAGAGCATCAACCGGAAAATATAATTTGGTCCAACCGCACAAAAAGCCTTTGCACTCCAAGATAAAATTAAATTATATTTAATTTAATTACTTTTATTCTTGAATAGATCAGTCTTGTGCGGTTTTATTATGTACTCTTTATATCTCAAGTTTATCACACAGGTGAACTGCGGATAAAATTCGGGAATTTCGAGGACAGGGATAGGTTTGAATGGCATAACCATAATTTGGTTATGCCATTCAAACCTATCCCTGTCCTCAAAATTCCCGAATTTGGCAACTTATCCGCAGTCCACTTGTGTGATAAACTTGAGATATAAAGAGTAAAGAATAAAACCGCACAAGACTGATCATAAACTTAAGATCCAAAGTCAAAATGGTAAGGATAAGCTGCTGCAAACAAAAGAGTTACTCTTTATATAGGATTTTTTGTTACCTCTTTCTGTACCTGAGAGCTAAACAATAATAAGTTTTTTTTTTTCAAAATCGTTTTTATTTACAGGTCTTAGTATACATTAAATTATCTATCTGATGGTATTTACAAAATATTTCCAATTCCATTTGTTACGATTATATAGGAGCCACAATTATATAGGAAGTTATTATTGTTTATCTCTAAGCCATTCCCTGATTTAGAGTACTAAGATGGGAGATAGTCCTCGGTAAGCAAAAAGTAAGCTGCAAATCGTGTTAGAAGCATGAAAATCAGTGCATTTCATCAACTTGACGGGTAGCAACAATTTTACAAAAAAGTTTTTTTTGTTAATTGGAAAAGTCTTAAAATTCAAGTGTTCATTTTGTTACAGATCTGAGATCAGTATCTATTATTAAGTAGTCCTATGATATACATTGAATTTTAATTGATTTTGCATTGAATTACTTATCCCGGTAATGCATTAAATATATTTTTTTTCTTCCCCCACCCCTCGTCTCCTCGTCTACCCCCTGCCGAAGATCCCCACTTCTTAAATGTTACCTATAAATATGTACTTGAATCTTGCCAAGTTTTATCCCAGCTGGTTAAAATGCAAGGTTGGGTCCCTTAGCTTCCGTTTTTCATTGATATGGTTTTACTACTTTCAGAGTTCCATGGGGATCCAAAAATTTACTTTGTAAATTTTACAGACAAAACTCTACTCAAGATTTTATTTTATTATTATTTGTTTTTTAATATTATTATTAATCTATCTGTTATGTAAGTTTGTTTCTTTAACAAAAAAGCAGTAAATATTAAATTAAGATTTTATTTTATGCATTGATTTTTCATTTTACATACTTTACTTACACTATTCAAAGTAAATTCAGATTTCAGATTCTGTTATATTTTTGTTAATTGTTGTTGTAATATAACATTTAAAATCTAATAATTAAACAAAAATATCTTCATGACATAGCATCCCCAAAGGAGTGTAAAGGTGATATCGAGTGTGGACTGTCATTAGATAAATTAATTTAATTCTCTTTTATTAAAATAGTTTTTAAGATAATTGTTACTAACACTTATGGATCATTGATATCCCACTAATCCCACTAATATTATAAATGCGAAAGTTTGGATGGATGGATGTTTGTTACTCCTTCACGCCATAACTACTAAACCGATTGGGCTGAAACTTTGCACAAATGTAAACCTGGAATAGGACATAGGCTACTTTTTATCCGAAAAATATTGACAGATTCGATTGTCTTCACAAAAACTAAACCAACGCGGGCGAAGCCGCGGGCAAAAGCTAGTCTGAAATAAATGTAATATTATTATTATTATTTCGAGAATGTTTGATCTCGTCTCTCCCTCTTGGCCAAAAGAATTTAAAGAGAGAGAGACGGTACATCCCTCGACAGAAGCACAGTCGACCAAGGTTCAGAGCCCCAGGGAAAGAAACCGGCGAACGATGCGAGCAGTTATTATTATTATTATTATTAGAACAATCAATACTACAACCTCTTTTCACCCACGATTTTAACGTCCAAAGCTGATAGTAGTTGAGCGTTATCGCCGTACACCGGGCACAAGTACACACTTTTTAGGACACGAAGGTTTATCTGAAAGTGTTTTTTTAACGTCATTCCATCATTCCATCCATCCATCCATTAACCTGTCTTCGTAAACTGTTGAACAAAGGCCTTTCCAAGATTTTGCCACCCATTGTGGTCCTTTTGAAAGTGATGCCCATACTCACATACGCTGGGCAGATGGGTAGGTGAGCGCGATGCCGAAACCCTCGCACCAGTAACGTCACCAGCCTATTGGAGATGGATATAATGCCATCAATCGGTCCCATGCACGGTGGGCTAACTGATTGTGAGTGTTTGAGAGCTGTCCTCTTATTCTCCCCTCAATAACTTCAACGGGGTTTGCCAGTAAAATGGAGGTACATCCACCGTTGAACCCGGCGTCAGCTCTACCACCTATAGACCTATAACGTCACTAAATGGTAAGTATACAAATACTTTGCATATAAATTCTGAAAAATCCATTGTTCTTAATGGTGATTCGGGCGGGCTTCTATAAGCTTATAGGTGCTGGCCCACCTTCCACCCTTACTACAATTACAATAAAAACGACAAACTTGCACTACCTATTTATCTAAGTAAGACAGGACGAAGGCCAATCGATATCGTTGTTACTGACCCGCCCTATTGTTATGTATTGTTATGTGACAAGAAGCAGTCTAGTCTCAATCGGATAGTGGAACCTGGACCCACTTGTGTGTAACAGTTTCGAACACGTGGTGTACACAAATGATATTTGCTTAGAACAGGGGTGTTATTCTGGAAAACACGTTAGATGAAATATTGAGATTTGACCACAGAACATATAAAATGAGTACGTCTCGATTGAATTAAATTCGTATTGGGGCAGGCGTCTCGACCGTGCGGGATATTTATTTATTGAAAACAAAAACACTAATAAATCAATTACTAATTAATCTCGGTGATTCTTGTTATAAATAGCTCTCTTCTGCAGAGCGAAGACTGCATACATATCCACGGCTCTACCCCACAACCACATAACGAACTGCATGCGACTTTTACAAAAGTAACTAAAGTATAACAATCTAGCAGTATTTTCATCAGTAATTTGCCATATGCGTGTAACAGCTTACTCAACATGAATTCTTAAATAGTTTTGACCTTTGTATTTCAATTCAAATTCAAATTCATTTATTTATCGTAAGAGGGTACAAGATGAAGGATATGTATATCTTTATGCTTCGCCTATAACAATGTAGTATATTATTCTGTGGTGGTACCATAACAAAGGTGTTGCTGTTTCCTAGCTAGGTTTTTAGGCCTGTAAGTAAGGAGTAACAGCGCCCTTCTCCTTGGGTTGGGAGCAGTTAGATTATAAAGTTGAAGTAACTTGAAAATTAAAATAAATTTAAACAAAAACGAAAGGAGTGAGTGTCAGGGTGGTAGGGTGTGTGCGTGTGTGATTGTAAGGGTGTGTTATTGTGTGAGGATGTGTTAGTGATATGCGTATCCCTAGCCCTACGACTTTGGTCTCGGGATCAGTTTATATTTACTACTAGGGAGGGAGTGTGTGTGTATTGCGAATTTGCGTGAGATGAGTATGTGTGATAGTGTGTGTGTGAAAGATAGTGTGAAATTATAAAAGCATGATGAGATGTTTTATAGAAGTTTATAAATTAGGGTGAGTGTCTATTTTCGTGAAGTTATGAAATCTTCAGTGTCATTGTAGGATTTGCACAGAAGAAAAGAAAGTATACTTTTTTTGCATTTGAAATGGGGTAATCCGTGGATGGGTAAGTGAAAATTAATTTTATTATATAAAAATAGACCGAGATAAAAAAGGAATCTTTTGGCAAACTCTGTTTTGGGAAGAGGGATAGTACAGATGCGATCTACCCGGCGTTTTATTTCTTACATATTATATTACCGTGTATGACCTTTGCATTTCTTTTTTTTTCACGTTTGTTTTACGGGGATTCTTTTGCATGTTGCTGATGGTCGGACGGTTATCATGACTTACTCCTCCCAGAATATACAGGATAGCGTGTTGAGATGAAGCAGTACGGGAGAAATATTAACTACAAGAGATAGAGTTTGGTCAAGGGACCTTTCGTCACCGACTTTGGAGAAAATAAAAACTTTATTCAATACTTTTACCTTATCCGGAAACCGAAACTGCTCATATGCAAAAAAAACATTATTGCACCAATCAGTGTTGTTAGTATTAACCAAGAAGCAAATACCATGACAAATAATGGAAATGCCTTATTTTTGTATTTTATTAGAATTCATAAAACTTATTACTTGTAAAATTTTCTGTATATTACCTATAAATAAACGAACACCCAGACTGTCCCAGACTGACTCCACGTCCAGACCAACCGGCTGGACTTAGGAACATAAAATTTGGACTCCTGCAGGTTCCTTGTATGACGTAGAGTATAAACCCGCTAAGAAGGTATTTTAAGGTGTCCGCTATTTAATAATGTTAGGTAGGTTTATTTAGAAAATTATAATATTTTTTTGATATTGGAATTTTTACGAACAAATAGACCAGAAGAACACCATAATGGTGTAAATTCCGTTGATAGGTGATTTTTTTCCGAAACGGCCTAACTAATTCTGCGCCTAAGGCTCGGACTACAAGCACAGTACAAGTATCCGGAATACCTCGGACGGACAAAGACTCTGAGCCCGGATTCAATCCGTTGTTCAAACAAACATCTGAATTTTTCCTGCGTCCTGTTTACCCTCAAGCAATCGCAGCGTGCTCTATTTTCTCCGGCCACCCACCATATCATTATAAATTTTACTTTTGCAAGTAAAATAGTACGGATTGAAAGAAAATACAAAAATTTGACATTTCCTTTGATTAGAAACATAATGTTTCTTTGTAATACTTAGTTCTTACTAGATACACTATCGATTGATGCCGTAATACATAATACATGATTGAATGGATGTTTCTTTTTTGCAAAACGGTTCGGATCCTTGCAATGGTTTGCAACGACTTTTAATTCACGAGTTTCTTTTTTTTTGCAGGGCTAGCAAGTCATTTTTCTAAAAGCTTTGAATTTAGGTTTTATTTTTGTTTTCTAAAGCGATGAGAGTTCATAGGACCAAGAAAAACCAAACATGGTTTCATGGTACTGAAAAATGTTAAAATATTATATTTGTAACTGAAAAAAAAGCAAATTTGTCCATTTTTTATATTTTAGATACAGCCACATCTCATCGCGCTATCCTATCCTATTCTGTATATTTTTATGAGAGTAAGACAGTGTGGATGTCAGATTGTCGGTGTATAGTCTAGTAAATGAATGATTTGAAGTCGAATTAACTATACACTAGTAAGATGACTTCAAAATAATAGTATTTTCATAATTATGACACTCCCCCTCCTCCCTGAAGAACGTATTTTTTTTTCAATGCATGTGCTCGTAAAGGCCCACTTTTTATGCATCAAAACCGAACAAAAAGTCGATTATTTTGCCCTAGGGCTTTATTATTATTATTTTTTTTATTTATTTACAATGGTTGGCTAACCTGTAGACTTTCCTGCGTACCATAGATGTTATACTTTTTTTCCACTGTTTAACGGCTCTGGATACCTAGTCCTTTTGAGCCAATTACAATTTAAAGTTCACAAAATTATATTTGTTTTATTTCCTCACACTATGCATTGAAAAACGTAGTATGATACACGGGCATAAGAACAATAAATTACTCTGTTACGTTTAAAACACTCGCTACGCTCGTGTTTTAAATCGTCCTCGTAATTTATTCCTTTGAGCCCTTGTAGCATAAACTACTATTATACATTCACAAAATAATTAGACTCCTGATCTTACTAACATTGTTCTTAGCCATGGTCTAATTAAAGGGATTAATTAAAAAAAAACATCAGAGATTCTTTTGAATTTTAATTTTGCAGTTAGTTTACAGATATTCCCAATTTTCACCCAGCATATAATTCAACCTTCTCCTCACAAAGAGTCCAAGAGAAATTTTCGTCAGAAAAATGTTTACGTGATATTTTTACTACTGAAAATGAAAATAAATAGTAGATTGTAATACGAGTGCATAAAACGAGCCATATGACCCGAGATAATATATAGTTCGAGGTAATATGGCTCGTTTGTAGCAGAGTTCAAAACTCTACTATTCATCCGTACTATTCGATTGCGAGGAAATGAAACAGTATTATTTCATCATCACTGGATGACATATTACTTTCAGTATTACTTCCATACTGGAATCCATAGCAATACTACTATGTATCCGTAGTAATACTATTACACATGACTTGCCATAGTTTTAGAGAAAGCAATAGTACGTTGTTCACCGAGGGAAGAAAGGGGAAGATTACTTAAGAATCGCACTTACTCCCGAGTGATACATAGTGCTTTATACTACACCTGCGAGGAAATAGTATAAATTTACTTTTAATCAAGATACAATAAAAGAAACTGACACACTCGCGTGCGATTGTCACTTTTTATTTCCTTCTTATTTTTTATTATGTGCAGGAAAAGCAAGTGGCCAGTATCATTTTTCGAGTTTTATGTACGAGTTCGCAAAATAATACTGGCCACTTGGCCACTTGCTCATTCTTTATGTTAATTAAAAAAAAACAGCACGTTAACAATGGATTTGCATATACTTTTTCCGCCCGCTTAAGCACGTTAACAATGAATTTTCATACACTTTTTCCGCCCGCATATTTGTATGACAGTAACGACGTATTTTCTGCATCGTTTTCAACAAAGAAAGAAGGTACTCTCCGAGCAGGTGTAGTATAAACACTTTTATGCACTAGAGCATAAAACGTAGTCCGCTTGTAGCAAGCATAAACCAGTAATTTTTAGACCATGAGAAGTGACATAGTAGATTGTACAAGAAAGGCATAAAACAATCCATTTGATCCGAGACGTTTATACGCCCGAGCCGAACAGCGAGGGCATATATTGAGTCGAGGATAAAATGGGTTTTATTCCAGGGTTATACACTCTGCTTTTCACTTCGATTGTGAGGAAATGAAACAGTGATATTGCTAGCAAATGACATATTTAACATTCAGTAGGTAATATTTAATGCAAAATTAAATTGAATTTTGAATTTTGAACAACAGCTCTTTCCCGCCAAAGTATTTTTTTTAAATTTCTTCCACCATTATTGAGTTTTAAAAGTTTGTCTATGATGTTGTACAGTGGAGACCGCATCAAGTAAGACACATTGGACTTTGTACCTATTGTAGCATTCGCTACAAGTATTCAACCTTTTTATATATTTTTAGTCTTTCTTTATCGTTGGCTGCTTTTCTGAATTTTCGAATTCGAATATTTAGAATGATCTTGTCAGATTTTTTTTGTTATTTTTCTGATATCAAAGAAGATCGTGACAGAGGAAAGATAAATCTTTTACAAAATAACAAATTTGGTATTTAAAAAATAGAAACAGAGCGCATTTGCTCTGAGCATTGTGTAAGCCAGTTTTTCTGCATTTCCTGGTAAGTTTTGTGTAATTTTGGTTTCATTCTCTGAAAATCCTTTTTGTCCCGTTTCCAACACGTTAATTTCCTTTCCCTCATTTCATAAGCATATCTTGACGCTGTTGTTTTATTTCTTTACAGCGACCCTTCGGGATTTTCTAAGGGTTCTGGTTCTCCCCAGTTTGATTATTTATTTCTACTTGAATTCCATCCGCCATCTCGTACGGTTGTACCTATTGAGGCCTGATGTAAGGACCACGTCCCTGGTGAGCTAAAGCTTCCGATATTAAAATAGAAATCGCCAAGCATCATCGACTGCTCCCGGGAACACCGGAAACACCCAAAGTCACGAAGAGACCCTTATCAGGTTTTTAGTATCCGTAGCCTAATATTCAACATCAATTATTTTTATTCCTTAGTGTAAAGCTAGATAACGATTGCTCGTAGCTCCTTAATATTACGTTTTCCTTTCGGACTAGGAGTTATCAAAACTTCCGTGAAATCTTAGTTTAAAGGATCCTATAAACTAGTTTCGACAACCAAATTTAAAATCCATTATTTTATGAATAAATGCGTCGTTCAAGCTAAAAGGAAATCAAAATCCTAAATAAGTGGAATTAGGCATAATAATTTTTTGATCTAATAAGTTCCTTTGTACCGATACTCTTCTGATATTATTGTGTTTTGTACCATATTTTTCTTACTTCGGTTTTGTTATTTTTTTGTGTATTTAAAGATAAATTATACGGTTTATTTATCCAGATTTACCTCTTTTTTTGGCTGTCACCAGGCTTGCCTGGTGGCAGTCCAAATTTAGGTCGAAATTACGTTCGTGAATATGTAGTGGCTAAAAACATAATTTTTTTTTTTTTTTTAAATAACGCTACACTATCTTATATTCTTCTCTGTAGGGGCTAATGTTGTACTGCAAGTGTATAGCTTGATGTGGTCTCCACTGTACTGGCTGTATGGACGTTCTTAGAAGAAGTAAACACTTTTATGCACTAGAGCATAGAACGTAGTTTTAGTCCGCTTATAGCAAGCATAAACAAGAACTTTATGAGCATGAGAAGTGAAAAAGTAATTTCTATTGACTTATATGTTATATGTTTCAGAAAATCTCGTGCTAATGTTACCTGGTAATCATCGCACTTCTATTAAATTGAGATATAAGACCGAAATGGTCATCTCTACCGCACATATAATTAGGGTTCTATCGACCATAATTTTTAGTAAGTCCAGATGACCCTTTCAGAATCGAGATATTTATATGCCAAATCTCATCCATTTCGAGCTCAAATTCGAACTTTCTCGTTTCGACTGATCTCCTGAATTACCTTCTACAACGCTTTATTTGAGCGAGGCCAACAACACAACATTATTTCAAGCTTTTAATTACTGACACAAGGTGTAGTCGGGTAAAGCTCCTTAAAACTTTTGTTTAAGTCAGTAATTAGGACGAAGGGTCAAACGATTTCGTACACCCTAAAGCCCACTTGCAGCAAGTTCTTAACTCGACTTTAACTCGGGTTAAGTCAAAAAATAGAGGGTTTAGAAAAAGCTCTTTTGCACCAATCAAAATCTCGGGTTATACTAGGGTTAAAGTAGGGTTAAACTAAGAGAAAGTCCTCAGAATTTAACCCGACTCTCACCTTGAGTTAAACTCGGGTTAGCGAAGTAATGTTACCAGTTTGACTTAAATTGTGTTGTTTCCAATAACATTATATAGATACTTTACCTCATTGGTTGCAACTAATTACTTCATGGTAACATTCTAAATACATTCTAACATTCTAAACAATCGCTTAGCTCGGGTTTACTAACCCGCTTCGATATTATCATGGTGCAATAGGACTAATGAAATGTCGGATTAATTAACTCTTCCCTTGGGTTAGTAAACCCGAGGGTTAGGGATTTTTTTCTCGATCATGCTGCAAGTGGGCCTTAATCTTCTTCCCTTCGTTTCACAGAAACTATTGCAAAAAATTACATGATTGCCATATTCTCCAGGGGGTCTAGCATAGCAGACCATTTCGAGCTTTAACCACTCGATACTACATATAATATCCCTTTCGAGAGAGCACTGTATCACGCGCTATCGAACCCGATATGGTTTGTAGCAGAAATAGTCTGGTTTTGCAAAAAAGTGTAACGATTAAAAAAGAATCGTAATATAATTTTGAAAATATCAAAAAAGAAAACACTTTGTATGCTTACGTTCAAAATTACTCAACGGATGGAGTATTCAATATTGTGAAATCTTCTCTTTATTTTGCTTGTGATTTCACCTCATGATGTGACATAACATTAACTTTCTCCTTCACTTGAGTAAAGTGGGTGTGTCTGGTGGTCTCCCTCTTCCTTTTTTTCCCTTCGACTTTTTCTTTATCATATTTTTGAAGAAACTGTCATGTCGAATCAAGTTATCCTATCATACTCCCTCTCTGGGTTTCAATGGTTTTTATCAAACATCTTTCTTTCTCTACAATTCTCAGCACCTCCTCATAAGGCTTCCCGTTCATCTAATTCTCTCTTCCAGCACCACATTACAAACGCCTCCAACCTCATTATGTGTCCATGTTTCACTACCATACAATGCAATGCTCCAGATAAAGATGTATCAGGCGTTTTCGCACTTTTCTCGAGATCTTCGTTATAAAAAGCTTTTTTTGTTGTTAAAGGCTCTTTTGACCATTGCGATCCTGGAAACGACATCTGGACTTCATCTGGAGTCGTTTCTAAGTATCTGAAATTATTGACTTCCTCTTGTGGGGTATTTTTGAGTAAGTATAATTAGGCTATTTACTGATATATTTTTGGATGTGGTTAGAATTTTTGTTTTAGCGATGTTTATTTTGAGTCCAAATTGTTCAAATACAAAATCCATATTTTCTAATCTAATCTAATGATCCTGTAATTATTGTGTCCTGTTTTCTGCAAATGCTGCAATATCAGCAGCGAATCTTATAAATTATATTCCGTCCCCGTTTATTTTGATCCCCTTTTTCTAAATTCATTATTTGTTTTATAGCACATTTTATAAAAAAGTATTACATATTAATGGTAAAAGTGTACATCCTTGCCCACTTCCTTGCCTTGTCCGATACCCATGCTTTCCCTTTTTCTTCGCCCGCCACTATTACTGTTTTCGGATCCTTGTAAAGTTCGTATATTACTCTCCTATCTCTATAACCAAGCCTACATCTTTTAAAATTTTAATTATCTTAGGGTATATTATACATGTATATATGTTACGGTGAAAGTGATAAATTCGGTTATTATTAATAGTTGTAGGTGAGTATTAATAATTAGCACATCATTTGGTGAATGTGATAAATTCAGGTAGATTAATCACTTTCACTGGCGAGACGGTTTTAGTTAAAGCAATAAAACGCACAAGATTAAGCTTCATTTGTCGTTTTTATGTTGATATATAATATAATTATCAAGATAACAAGAGACTTTCTTTGAAAATTAAACAAAGGAGAATGCTACAAATGTATGGAGAAAAAACCCAGGCCCGGCGCAAAAGTTATGTATGTCATATTTTTTCAAAAAATGTGGTAAGTGAATATGTATATGAGGCATTATCAAATTCAAAGGCTAAATGTACGAAATTGCTATTTGTTTGTAGCAGGGGTAAATTTTTTTAGTATCGATATGTATGTTTTATTTTTTCTAAAAATGTGGTAGGTAAATCTGTATATGTGAAATTATCAAAATTGATAGCTAAGTTTACGATATTGCTATTTGTTGCAAGTAGGGGCAACATTTTCATTATGTTTGTACTATCTAAAATAGCAAACGTTATGTACGTTATATTTTTTTTAAAAAATGTGGTAAATAAATTTGTAAAAATATAGCATAGGTACTTACATATAACGTTTGCTATTTTAGATAGTGAAAACATAATTAAACATTTTGCCCCTACTTGAAACAAATAGCAATATCGTACACTTACCCATCGATTTTGATAATTTCACATATACAGATTTACCCACCACATTTTTTGAAAAAATATAGCATACTTACATATAACGTTTGCTATTTTAGATAATGAAAACATAATTAAACATTTTGCCCCTACTTGAAACAAATAGCAATATCGTACACTTAGCCGCCTATTTTGATAATTTCACATACACAGATTTACTTACCACATTTTTAGAAAAAATATAACATACATATCGTTTGCGCCGGGCCTGGGTTTTTTTGTGGCATTGTCCTTTATAACAAACATATTGGCGAAACGAAAATGGACCTATAAACAAAAGTACTGTGAAATTAGCGGGAAAATCGTAAAATGCACTCTAAAATCCATGTTTTTTTGCAAACATTTTGTTTCTACAACTTTCCGTGATCGTGATTCTTTACACTTAAAGCTCCTAAGTAGTGCTGAAATTCCAGTTATTTGGAAAAATAATTACCAAATAATTTTCAAAATATTTGAGTATAAATTGGAATTATTTCAGTATGCCAAATCAATTATATTATAATAAATAATAAACTTTATATAAATTAATAATTATTATAACACAATCACGCGTCGTATATACGGATGAACTCCAGAGATAGCTTTCTTTGTCCCCTTTATATTGTAAAAGTTTATTTGCAAATATTGTCCAACGTAAGAACCATAAAATTGAATTTAAAATTTTTCTGCTACTGCACACGTCATTCAAATATACTAGGTTTTAAAATTTGCTTCTAAATAAGTCTTGGGTTCTACCACGGTGGATTTTAAAATCAGAGGTTCAGAATATTGTATCGGTGAGAAAAAAATTGTCAAATTAACAATAAATATAACGACCACAAAAGCGAAACCGCAGGCAAAAGCTAGTAATTTTATTTCAAAGTCGTGCTACGAAAGTAAATCCTCGTAGGTCATGCGTAGCTACGTAAATACAGTACGGGGCTGAAAATAATACACATCGTGTGTCATCTCTGTCGCACGAAGCACTAAACAGTCCGATGATAGAGACGACGCTCTATGAAGCTGAAGATAGCCGACGTGCATTATTTTCTGCCCTGTACTGTAATTTGAAGCTACGTCGCGCGTAGTTCAACAAATTATACACAAATTCTTGTTCAAACATCTAAAACTTAGCTTAGCTCAATTTACAGAGGACCTAACTTAGTTTGTTCTAAATAAATTTTTCCAACTTATGTCGCACTTTAACGCGCTCTGATTGGCTAAGCCAACACCACGTTGTGATAGAAAAAGAGAATCTCCTGTAAGTGGGAGTGAGATGCATATGAATGAATTAATGAATACTTTAATAAATATATTATATGCCTCTATTAGCTTTTTATTTATAATTACACAATATAACTTTAAATTATACAATAAATAAAAGAAAATTTAAAACTTGAAATATATTTCGGCCCTTAGTGGGCAGTCATCAGTCAAGTATTAAAAAAAAATATTACAAATATACCATAGTATTATAAATTTATTTTTATTTTTTATTTTTTATTTTTATTTTTTTATTTTTATTACTATGGTATATTTGTAATAATTTTTTTAAAAGTTATATTGTGTAATTCTAAATTAATGAATACTTTTATTTATTTATCAAAAAAGGTACATTTTCTTAATACAAAATATGACCCACAAAACAGTATTTTCAGTATTTTCAGTAGTCCCTATGTAAATTATGTAGTTTACCTACAGTAATTTAACTTTTCAGTGTAAAGCGAGATATTAATTTTAATATATAACACTTGCTTGTCTCACACTCCAAGGGGGGGCTATTTTTGCCCAGGGGGGCAGCTGCCCCCAACCTGCCCCCCCCTGCGTATGCCCTTGCACCTGTGTCTTTAATAAAAACAAATTTGGAAATACTGATGAAATGCAGGGCTACCGGTATAAAAAATAAGGTAGTGCTTTTAGTGTTTTACGGTAGCGGTAGTTTGAATAAGTGGTTGAGTTTTAGGGTTACGCTACCGGAATATTACAGTACCGAATTCACAGGAGTGAGCGGGGCAGCGCGGGTAGTGGCGGTCGCGGAATCGGCGCGGCATCCCGTAGTAACAAAGAACATTTTTGTTGTTTTGGGTTTATGTAGCGTAAAAAAAACAGTAGGGTTATTTTGCAAAAAATTTGGGTATCGCATTAAAAAGGTAAGACGTCATACCGTTTACTTTATAACCTTACGCCCTTGGCTAATTATAAAAATTATAACTACTTAACTAAAAGTTACATAGAATTTAGGAGATGATTCAATAACAGTTTTTCAAATGTATGTTTGTTGGACTCCTGTCTAATAATAATGGGCAGGCTATTTAGAATAGGATACGCTTTCTTAGAGTTCTATCGCCATAATAATTACGCACTCTTGGTACATTATATTTATATTATAGTCAAGTCTATGCAAAAACACTGATTAGTTGGCGGAATCGGGCGGACCATATCCTCTCTCGGGGCTAGGTGCTCGATGGTTTACTATTAAAACTAATAATTTGTTGGCTCGGTGATGTGTGAAACGGAATCGGTTGCCTAAGTTAATGGAAACTAAATATTTGTTGAATAAAATTACAATAATTTGTGTAATCAATTTGTTGAAGATGATATTCCACCAACAACCATCAATTAATTCGCGCTTAGTTATTAAATACATAGTAGTTAAATTATATTTTGTTATAAATTGTAAGTAACAAATTTCATTTTACTAAATTATTCGCGTTCAGTGTGTTTATTTAATTTTAGTCCAGTTTAAGCGGAAAGATAGTGGAACTCCCTATTCGATTTTGATATATTTTTAAATTAAGTACACAATAAAGCGTGAGGCGTAACGTCGTCGCGTAAACGTCTTTACTCGCCCAGATGAAGGCAGTCTAAATCTGCTGAAACTGGTCGGCTTTCCCGATCATAACACGTATTGAGGTGAGCCGTTGTTTATATAAATCATAATAAAGCCGATTCTGAAGGCTTTAATTTTAGTTTTGGTTATGTCAAAACTAAATTTTCTTCTATACAAAATAGTGCTTAAGAGTTAGGATTAGAAGCTAAATTTCTTAAGAAAATTTTAATCTTTGACAGCACTAAAACTAAAATTAAAGCCTTCAGAATTGGCTTTAATACTTACGTAAGAATAAAGTCTTATATAAGTACATACGTATGAATAAATCCGGCTTGGGGGAGAATCTATGTAAATACCTATGCAACCACATGTGTTCAAAATTATGGATACATAATTTTTTTGAATAAAATGTCCAAGTCATGATGTCAATTAATTTTAATTTTGAATTATTTAGTTAAGTTATACATTTTTATTTAAGTTTAAGTTTATCTACTTAAATAAAGACCACAGTCATGGTCGTATTATATTACAATAAAGTAAAACAGTTGTATGGCTACAAGGATCTAATGATGCATGGATGTCAGTGACAGGGGGGCGCAGCTGTGAAACAAAGAGTATGGTAGTGGCGTTAGTTCCGATTTTGGACACAACCAATCCACGCGCCATCAGATCCTTGTAGGTTGAAGTTGAAGTGTAAAGCTAAACTTGTAACAAAGTGTTTTCAGATAGTAAGCTTTATTAATTGAGCGATGTTAATCGTTCACTGAAGCGCTGGACTCAGCTAGTATAGTCCGATAGAAATGGGTTTGCAAAAACTTTTAATTCACGTGTTGCTTTTTTCGTTATTTTTGGATAGAGTAAACCATGTTGAAGAGGACTTAATTTTTTTCTAACAGATCTTGGTTGAGGACAAGGTATTGTAAACGATGTGAATAATTCAAAGGGAAAAAAAGTCGAATCACTTTTGCAAACGTTTATATTTTTAAGGACGGTAGTTGCCACTAACTAAAGCATGTTTTATAATTTTATAACACTTTCAAGAATTTTATTAAAATACGAAGATTAATATATAATTAATGATTAAACATTAATAAAATATTAATAAATTGTTTAATTAATTTATTATTAATTATATGTTGATAAGTATATACATGTCTCTTGTATAAGATTTTTAATGTAGTTTTAGTTCAGTGAATGCCAACGTTTAGTCTGTTGATTTTCAACTGATGCTGGGCCCAGTGGAGTCCGAAATATATCTTGAACAAAATAAAATTTTTACCTTTTTATTGTTAGCATTAACTGAACTAAAACTACATTAATAATAATTGAAATAAATATTTATATTTTGCTATAACAGGCTTTTTATTTAGCTTAATAATTATTAACACAACAAAAATAACAATTTAAATATTTTCGAGATATATTTAAATTAATAATAGTTGTATTAAAATACAAAGATCCCATTTTTATTTTAGACCAAAATTATTTTTAATTCATTTTTAATTCATGATTTTGAATGACATTGTTGAAATTGCTATAAAATCATAAAATATGCTTAATTAATGTCTCTGAACATATAAACTTTTGCAAAAGTCATTTTGTCATCGTCATTTTCTTTCTCCCTTTAAGTTATTCGCGTCGTTTATAAATATCTAGTCCTCGGCCAAAATTAGTTAGAAAAGTGTGCAAAAAGGAAATAACCAATCAATAGAATCATTAGGAAAAAAAAACTTGATTTGGGAATTTAACGATTTTTTTATTATTTCAGTAGTATTTCTATCGGGCTAATCGATGAAAATTGATAACGCTAAGCCCAAAGGAATTAAGCGGATTTCTGAGGCTTTACGCGTAATATACAAGTACTGTACTCTGAAAGGGAGTTTATCTGGCTACTCTCTGGTAAATTTTACTTGCGAGTAACCACATAAACTCGTAATTTTGATGCTTGTAGATGGGAGTTTCTACTTTAAAACGTTTGATTTGCGAACCTCCGATATTTGTGCAGGGTGTTCAAATATAGGTAGACGTCCATTTTGTTTTAGTTCGTTTTTATTTTTATTAAACACTTTATTTCACACAAAAAACACAGATAAATACAATTTAGAATTAAGAGAAATACAGGGCAAAGGCGGACTTATTTCTAAAATAAATATATCTTCCAGTCAACTATAAATGACAGAGATGAAGAAAAATTATATATTGGCTTATTGAAACTTAAATTGAGTGCATAATAAGCGATATAAATATGTATGTAAGTATAATAAAATTGGTCATGCACAAGATGTTCTAAAACTTTTGAAAGGATAGGGAGCAAGGAAATAGGGCGGAACTCAGTAAAGTTGGAAGGATTCGTTTTTTTGGGAACCGGAATGACGTGTGCTTTTTTCCAAGCACTGGGAAAGGAACCTGTTGTCAAAGAGCAGTTGATAATTTTCGCTATATGTCCCGGGACAGTTCTACATTGGAAAGATGTTGTTTTGTATGTCCCCCGACTGCACTGGGTGTCGTTACTAAGTTCATTTTGAAATTATTGCAGTCGTGTTTTTTAATATTTTTATTCAATACTTTTATTCCCAGTGCCAATCCGGATGGTATAGAAATTCTAATGACACCCCATTCGTCCAAATTGGATAAAGCGTTCAGAAGATATGATGAAATAAAGAAAAATACATGAACTTATAAAACAAAACACTCCTTTTTTTTGGGCAGTCGTGTACAAAATGTAAATTCCAACAGTTGAACTTGCAGCCCTGCGTTAGCTATTAGCTGACACAGAAACTTCTGTAGTTCAGTACGAACGACCACACTAATTGCAATCATTAGCCTTTGTTTGCTATATGGCGCTTTGTAAGTTATCTGCTAACTTCTTATTTTATAATCACTTCTTAATAATAAAATATTCGGCTTTTCTTTATAAATATTGACATATATATTGGTTTTTTGTAAACTATAGACATTAATTAATATAAGCAAGATATATTTTGAATCCTTTTGGACTCGGCATCAGTTGCATTGACAATAGAAAAATATAATAGAATATATATATTATATTTTATATATATATTATATATATATATATTTTTATTTTTTTGTGTGTGTTAATGTTGTCTGTTAAGGCCTGGTCCAAAATGGGCACCAAGCGACCAGATGAATGAGGATTCCCACGTGCGAAGCTGAATATCTGTGAATGCCGGGTGAAATGACTTAATGATGCGAACTGTGAAACAATGGTTGAAAGGCGAATTGTGAGTGCGTGTGTGGGTCAGTACTGGTAGAGTGTTGTTGTTCATAGAGTCACACGTGCCACTTTGGACCAGGCCTTAACAAACAACATTAACACACATGAAAAAAATATATATATATTATATTTTATATTTATAATGTCATGTCTATTGTCAATGCAACTGATGCCGAGTCCAAAAGGATTCGAAATATATCTTGCTTATATTAATTAATGTCTATAATTTACAAAAAACCAATATATATGTCAATATTTATTAATAATAACAAACTTACCTGAAATTTTATTCATAAACTGAAAATTTGGTCTAAATCGCTGCCCTGCGGGAGGGTCCCCAAGATACTGGCGACATTACCTCGTTGTATTGCCAGGCTTAGCCACAATCACTTATCACTTATTTAATCTCTTTGATGGGAATCTGACATAATAGCTCTTTGATTTTTAGGCTTCCGTACCCGAAGGGTGCAAAACGGGACCCTATTACTAAGCCTCCGCTGTATCTATCAGCTTTATTATATCTTCAAGTAATGCCTTGCAATGAGCACCTTAAGGCCCTGTCCATCCAACACAACCACAGAACATTTAAAAATGTTCTGAGAACACAACAATCCTATTAAGTGATTTTGAACCCAAGTATATTGTCAGAATAGTACATTGTTCACCGAGGGAAGAAAGGGGAAGATTACCAACGAGGGTGTAGTTTGAGGCCCGAGGCGAAGGCAAGGGCCTCAATACACACGGGTTGGGAATCGCACTTTCTCCCGAGTGATACGTAGTGCTTTATACTACACCTGCGAGGAAATAGTATAATTTTACTTTTAATCAAGATACAATAAAAGAAACCGACTGACTCGCGTGCGATTGTCACTTTTTATTTCCTTCTTATTTTTTATTATGTACAGGAAAAGCAAGTGGCCAGTATCATTTTTCGAGTTTTATGTACGAGTTCGCAAAATAATACTGGCCACTTGGCCACTTGCTCATTCTTTATGTTATTAAAAAAAAAAACAGCACGTTAACAATGGATTTGCATATACTTTTTCTGCCCGCTCAAGCACGTTAACAATGAATTTTCATACACTTTTTCCGCCCGCATATTTGTATGACAGTAATGACGTATTTTCTGCATCGTTTTCAAAAAAGTAAGAAGGTACTTTCCGAGCAGGTGTAGTATAAAGTATATTGTATATTATTGATTGAGATAGGTGTTACTTTGTGGAAGTCCATCATGAACTTATGGATATATTGATATAGTGTTAGTACACTAGAACGCTCGTTTCGTGCGCTGCGGGCACGCATTATCAGTGAGTTTGCGAGGTATTTCTAGAATTTCTGAAAAAGTATTAAGGTTTCTCCCAACGACAACGACCTTGAACTGAATAACTTTATAACCATTTTATACGGTTTTTAATAGAATGTTTTAATAGAAGAAAAATGCATAGTAATCTACATTATACAAACAGTGATGTGGTTTTTCCTGAATTTTATTTTAATATACAGAAGTGAAGCAAGAAAATTCAAATTTTACCCTTATTTTTCGATTTTTCGTCCACTTGTAACAATATAACTGCTACAGTTTTTATCGATACAGTATAAAAATTTATAAACTTCTAGACAAAATAATATTAAAAGATAATGGTTTTCTCAGTTTTTGGAAATTCATTTTATTTTAGCTAAAATAAATTAAAAACACACTATTTTCGCACTCGTCAGCCGCAGCGACTGACGTAACACTCATGTTGCAGTGCGAGCTGATAAGAACTTTATTTTAATATGGTGTTGTTCGAAATTTCAACCACCACGAACCGAGTAGTTAATTTTTCCGACGGAGCCACCTTAAGATATAAATAAAAATGGGTCTATAAATGGGTCTTTGGTTATGTGTAAATAAAATTCACTAGAAGGTTTAATTCTCTTGGTTGAACATCTTTGCTATAAACACATTTATTCGCAATTTGGAAGCTTACTTTACGATTTTTTCTATCAAGCGAAGTTAACTCAATTACGTTTTCAGATCTATTTGTGTTTAGAGTATATCCTCTATTGTTATATAAGGTCTTTCAATTTAAATGGAAAGTATTTTAGGAGGTGATTCGGTATCGTTAATACATCACATTCCACTGCAAAGCACTTTTTTTTGCGCGAACTTTTTTTTCCCTTTTCAGTACAAAGTGGTCCGATCAGCTGACTCTGTTTGTACGGACAAGTGAAGAAAAACTTCGCGCAAAGAAAATTACTTTGCAGTGGAATGGGATGTATTAACGATACTGAATCAGCTCCTAAATTACTTTCCATTTAAATTGAAAGACCTTATATATATTTTACTTGTATCTGAAATGAGATATTGAACTGACAATATGAATTCAACAAAACGCTCATTTTGGAATGGCAGGGCCCTGATTGCCGCAAACCGTTTCGGAGTTATACGATGATAAAGCCAAAATCGAAGGTCGGGTGGTTATTCTGATAATTTCTAAATAACACCCTGCAATCAGCACCCTAACACAGTGATCGCTGCAATTTCGAGTTATGCTCTCATCCATTGAAGAGTTCCATGTGTTAGATTATTACATATTTATCTATTTTATTTTCTCGTGTTTCCGTCAGAATATCAAATTTTAAATTGTAGTGTTGAATTTGGTGTTTCATTTTCATTAATTCCTGTTTCTACGATAGCCAAGTGAACTTAATCAAAACTAAGCTGTCCCTGTTACATCGCCATTTTATTCTCCTTTTTGGACCGTTTAGTTTTTACATGGTAATGTGGCCAGGATGAAAGGTCAGGTGGAAGAATGTCAATTTCCAAGAAAGACCCTGCAATCAGCATCCTGGATTGCCTCAATCTCGACAGGTATGCTGTTATTTTCGGAGGAAAATTATCAAAAAAACAAAAATTCTTTTTTGTTTCGAAACAAAAAAGAATCATCAATCATTAGTGATTCTGATTAATAGATTCCAATATAGCTAGGGGGTTCATTTTCAACCTGAGTACACATTGACTTGTGTAGACACATTGACACTGTATAGACACATTTGGCATATGTTTTACAAAAATTTACTAAGCCGTCTCCTACCTAGAGGAGCCCAAACTTGGTATGTTTTGAAAATATTTCTTGGATTTTTAGAAAACAGGTGGTTGGAAGTTAATAATGTGGTATATTTTTAGAACCGGCTCATGAAGCCCTTTCATTTGATAACACACACGATAGGTTTCTGAAAAAAGAAAAACAAATCCCATACAAAAAAATTATGAAAAATTACTGCCTCCCCACCCCCTTTCCTATGGGAGGATTTTAAGAACTACCGCTCAAAATGATTGCTTTAACCTAAAGTACCCGTGTACCAAACGGCTATCCTGTACATCGATTTGCGGTTTTTTTTATCGTAGCCCGACCACTATCTTTGAAAAACTCATCGCATTCTAAAGCTATTGACAACACTGTAAAATATTGACTTTCAGTTCAGAAAACCGCAAAAACAATAGCTAAATTTCAAGAATAAACAAGAAAAAAACGGGTTTTCCCGGGAATTACAGAACGTCTAGCAACAACACTGAAGAGTCTCCGAACCCCTCGACTCAGGACTAAGTCCGCACCCACCCACACCACAGTCCACAATGCGGTTGAGGAGCTTATTTGCAAACACTTGTTCCATTGCAGTTTTTCACAAACTTTTTTCATTTGAGATGGTAGGCAGCGGAGCAATCTGAGCTTCCTATACTACTATAAGTACCCATATGAACTAGAACTGTAATGTACCAGAATTTCTAGCTACAAATTGTTGACCTAGACCTGATTGTGAACTCGATACTCAGCAGCTTGTGTAACTTTCTAAAACATGAGCTTTCCAATTGAGTAACTTATTTCCAGAGAGGCGGAAATAGGATAACCAAATAGGAGCTCCGTTTATTTATTGAATAATGTCAGAGATACAACCGTAAATTATTCTTAGTTAAGTCGCTTGTCTACCAACAGGTGGTGGAGCTGATGCCGGGCTCGACTGTGGAGGTCCACCATCTTACTTGGAAACCCCCTCGAAGTAATTCGGGGGAGAGTAAGAGGACAGCTCACAGGCAAAAAACCAGGAGGCCCACCATGCCTGGGACCGATGGATGGTGGTATATCCATCCCTAATAGCCATCCAATTATATGGAACAGACTGGTGACGGGCAGCGTCACTGGTGCGAGGGTTACGGCACCGCGCTCACCAACCCGCCTGCCCAGCGTGTGTTAGTATGGGCAATTCTTCCAGGATGACCGCCGGTAGTGGCAAAGTCCTGGAAAGGTGGACGAACTAGGCTGATGTATGAAGTCGCCTCTTTACTCAATCAAAAAGAAAGGGATTCATGGCGGCCACAGATATTATAATAATACGTCTGTGATAGCAGCGCAATCGCTCACGAGGTATTTACATATTTTTTATTATTCCAATCAAATAAGGATTAACTTATCTTTAATAATAACTAAAATAACAAATGCTGCACAGTTTGCCCCTTGACTGAAATGAAAGGAATTTTCATGAAAGGAATTTTGAAAATATTTACGTTTATTTTTAGGGTTCCGTGCCTCGAAATGAAAAAACGGAACCCTTGTAGGATCACTTTGTTGTCCGTCTGTCTGTCTATTCTTCCATCCGTCTGTCTGTCTGTCAACTCTGTCAAGACCCTTTTCCTCGGCCCCCATCAAGTTCCTACAGAAGTCTACAATCCCATGGTGCTGTAAAAAAATCAGGCTTCTAACTCAACGCAATAAAAGGTAATTGCACTTAACATAATCAATTTCATCAAATTCTTGACATTCGCAAGGGATTCAACTTCCAGTTGACTTAAAAACTTTAAATGTCAAAAAAATTTCAAATGTTAAATTATTTAGGTAGTTATCAAATACTAACTATATCAGACGCTTTAGATACATAAGATTGTAAGTCAAGTTAAGTTGGACCATCATAACTGTAAGTGGAATTAATTACCATGTTTTTAGGGTTCCGTACCCGTGGATTGTGTGATGGTATAGAACGCTTCGTGCGCGAGTCCGACTCGCACATCGCCGGTTTTTTTTTGCTTTGCCTTATGTTTCACAAAAATTTCTTAAACCGTTTCCTACGGTTTCTGAGCCCAAACTTGATGTATTTTGTAAATGTTTATTTGTTTTTAATAAAATGAGTGACTGAAATGTAATGATGGTACATTCAGCTTATAAAGCCCTTTCATTTGATACCCCACACGATAGAATTAAGAAAAAAAAACATCTAATGCAGTCATGGGGACTGATGACAGAAGTGAAAACTTTTAACTGCTGCTGCCTTCAACTGAAAGCTTCTTTGCTTTCACAACAAAAAAAAAACCATGCAAAAAATTATTATGAAAAACCAAACAGCGGCATTTGAAGTTAAATGCGTGGTACAGTGGAGACCGCATCAAGTAAGACACATTGGACTTTGTACCTATCTTATGTTCTTCTCTGTATGGACTAATGTCGTACTGCTTGATGTGGTCTCCACTGTACTACGTCATTATAAAGAGATTGCACATAGTCGCAACTTTTTTTCCAAAAAATCCCACAGCATGCAGTATGCTTCTCAACTAAGTACATCCTAAAGTACTTTTCACGAAAGAAATCCCCCTGTCAAAGTACTTTTATTGTCAGGTACTAAATACGAAAATGCCTCGATCTGCGGAAATTCTTTCATGAAGTTCGTTCCGGAAGTGACGTATAAGTTCTGATAAAGCCTCCCTATACGAGATGTGGAAATAGAAGCATTCATTTCAAAAGTTGGATGAACTCCAAAAAGTCGAATTACGTGGTGAAAATTGCGCCGAAAGTTCAGTCGGTCGGATGCAACCTCAACTTGCAGATCTGAATTCCACGATCGAATATGCCAATGAGTTTTTTTAGGTATTTATGTGTATAGTACTTGTAATGAATGATATAATAATATTTAGAAGACTGCAGAAGACAAACTGAATATAGTTTGATAAATAAATTTATATTTTATTTATTGATTATATGATTTATATGATTTAATAATAAAGTTAAATAAATAAGCGGCGGTAGCTCCGAGGTAAAACGCTGGTCCGTCTGAACGGTGAAGGAAAACATCGTAACCGGTCGGCCACAGTTTCAGGCTTGGAGAGGCGCGCCAAGCGGTTCTTCTTGCGACGGCGCCGGCGGAGAGAACAAATGTATGTACTCGCGTCTTGTCCGGCTTCAAGTGACTTGCGCTCTTTCGACGGCGGTGTGCGGGGAGGCGGGCGGTTGAAACAATGATCGAGCGCACAGGACGAACCTAGTGTCGAGCGCTTTGAGCGAGCGAGCGCGCTATACATCCGATGCGGTAGAAGGCGCCGACGGGTGTCGTGGCAGGGCAAAGCCCCTCGTAAAAACCGCCTAGAAGCGCAGCAAGACGCGCCGCCAGAAGCCTAGAGCTATGGCCGAGGGGTAACGAAACCTGCGTGCCCTTAATAAGTGTGTAGGTATTTATGCCCGAAGTACGGCGATAAGGCTCACCACCCATCACCCAAACGCGGGTGTACCGAGTGGACTTTGACACCCCCTCGGGGATTCATGTCGTGACGATACATCGTTTTTGTTTTTTTTTTTATATATGTAAATAGGTTTAGTTTCAAACAAACAACCTCACCCCTCCGTTCCGTTGTGGGTAAAAACTCTCTCAAGTTTACCCTTGGCTTTAGGGCTTACGACTAATAGAATAGAAGACAAACTGTGAAGGATCTTTTCATAACGATCTCCGCTCAATTTACTCAAGACTAAGTTGGATGGAGACTGGAAGAAAGCTTGTGATTGGCAAAGTTAGCACGACTTTGTGATGACCACAAGTACAAGTAAGTAGGTATTCGAACTAAGAGAATCAGTTTTTAGGGTTACATCATAAAACATGAAACCCGTATACCCGTCGATATGCTGTCTACTCGAAAATTTTTGGAGTGCATGGAAGGAGCCTCCTCGGGTGTTGTAAACTGAGATACAACAACCACTGATTGCTTGAATTATACCATTTTCCTGTTTCCCTAAAATTGAAGAAATACAGAACCTTAAGGCGATATGTAAAAGTTTTAGCGTCCCTGTTACTCCAAATGCGAAAAAACCCTCAGTTCCATTGGGACGGATTCGTGGAAAAGTAGCAAAAAGTCGGTTTTTATTAATATAAAATGTACTAAGCTATTTTGTCAAAAAGATTTTCAAGGGGACTTTACAAATACATAATATACACAGTTTGAATGCAATTTCACAATGAAATTAGTTAGGATTTCAGAATTACAGGAAAAAATAAAATAATTTAGAGGTCTTTTCGGAATTAAATTCTATCAACAAAATTTCATCTAAGTAATCGCATTTTCCTTCAGTGTGAATCTTTATCAAATACTCAATAGACATTTACCCAAAAATGAAATACGTAGATGACGTTATAGTGGAGTAAATGGATTCGAAAAAACCCCATTTTTTTGGTATCGCCTAAAGCGCGTTAGTCTGACTCGCACTTGACTGTTTTTTTTTGTTCCAGATATTTTGTTTTCCAATACTAATCTTATCTCTACCTGTTAAGAAGATATTTTAAAACTAATTTAATATTTTAAATTCAGTGACCAGCCCCCCTATTCTGTATCTTTAGTTGCCAACTGCACGAGGTGCCTATCATCAAAAACATAGCTAAAAACTGAAATTTCAAAATTGCCTTTAGTGGGTATTGAACTATTAACAATCTGTGTCGTCACTTCAAGTGCGAAAATATCCTTAGGACATCGGAATTCGATAGTATATCTATGTTTTTGATGATAGACACCCAGTCCAGAAGGCAACTAGAGATACACAATAGGCCCGCAGAACACAGACCCACAATATTTTTGAACGACCTTTTCAACGACACCCCACACCATGGGTTTATCGAGAAAAAAATCATCCCCACTTTACGTGTATGGGAGGTACCGAGGTACCTATCTTAAAAATATTTATTTTCAAGAATTTATTTGACCGCTTTGTCGGCGTGGTTAATACGTATATGTATCCATGTCAGTACTATGAGTATCTGAGCTAAGTCACGGACAGACAGAGAGATATGGTGAAACTACAAGGGTTCCTTGTTGACTACAGAACCCTATAAGCAATTAAGTAAATTAATTACGTATTATGTAATTAGAGACAGAATTGAGAATTCTTACAAGTACGTAATAGATTAGGAGCGTACAGTGGGTAACCCTATATATTGAGTAACAAGATGGGCCTATTTGCAGTTGTGTAGAAAAAAAAACTACATCAAAATAAATAGGGTCGGTGAAAGGGAACCTGGAGCATTTTGTTTTTGCTGACTGTACAAAATGCTACAGGTTGCGCCAAGCCAACATTGTTTATTTTCATGTAGTTTTTGTTTCTACGCCTCGTGTGGGTAATCTCATGTATAGAGTAAATTCAAATAAATATAAAGTAAATTCAATTCGGTCACATCTTGTAACTCGATACATGAGATAACCCACACGGTGCGCCGTAGTCTACAACTGAAGGGTTAAATTTTTAGCTATTTCTAAATCACAGAACTATTAATAGTTCTGAATTAAAAACAGCAGGTTTTGTTGGAGATACAATCATATATTGTTAAAGAGAATACTTCTTGCCATGTGGTACCTCTTACATCATGTTCAGCTTTAGGAAAGCATTGTGTTTTCTTGACATTTACCGTTTTGAACCTGTGACTTTTGCAAAAAACTTATTTCCATCTACGTCCGTTACACCAAATACGATAATACGACACACTTTCTTATTTCGCTACTGATCTTGCTTGCTTGTAACAATATTAAATGTACTAAATATTTTTAGTTATTCGACACTACATGTTGTGGCATTAGATGTCAATCACATAGAAAAGCACAAAGAACTATGTGAACTTCCTGATGGCAGCGCGCGCATTAAGCTTATGAAATCGTTTAAATTGTTTTATTATTGTCATCAAATAAAAATGTATTATCATGAAGATAAATAACTAATTAAAATAATGAACGACTAAAAAACGTACTAATCTGTTATAAGAAATTAATTAATCCTTCGTCACAAATAAAAGGTTATCATAAACGTTTTTTCACGAAAGAAGTCCCCTGTAGTAAGAAAACCAGCCAAGTGCAAGGCAGACTCGCGTACCTAGGGTTCCGTATTTTGGATGATAAATTATCTTACTTGAGGTAATGTCCTTTTTAACCTTTTTGACAATTGATATTATATTTTTTTTTTTCGTGAATTTTTCAACCGCTTTATTTTTCCTGTAATATTTGCGTAAACACATATTACAATGATTTTTTTCATATTTTTCGGTCCACCAATTTCGGAGATACATTTTTATATGGTTTTTCAAGGATTTCTTCTAATAGATGCAATTAAATATAGCCAAACTTTATATTTTTACAATCAACTTTTTAATACCTTAAATTTGATACCCATATTGTATTTTTATAAAACATTTTTTTTATTTATTTTACTTTTTTTATATTTTTTATATGTGCACATTTTTTTTAATTACGATAGTGTTCCTGTAATTGGCCAGTTATGATTTGTTATCATTTTTTTCGGTCTACCAGTTTTGGAGAAAAGTTTCTTATTCGTTTTTTTATTACTTTTTATCAAAATATTACGGAAAATTTTAATTTGATTCATACAAATTGAATAAAAGATGAGTTCTAGCAGTGAAAGTGAAATATTAACACCAGAAAGTTTTTTCATAGAGGGGGATGAAAAGGAGAGTGTGCGTGTTTGCCACACGGTACCCAAATTATTTAACCTCGAGCAACGTACTTTGAATCCCTCACTACGCTTAGGATTCTACTCTAGAATCCCTCACTATTAATTTTTAACAGCTTCGGCATTTTGAAAATGGAGACCAAGGGTAAAAATGCCATACAGCCAAGCCAACGACACGGCGGTTCGTTTTTCAACTTGATTGTTTAAAAATATTTTATCCTATTCTGTGATTATCCTATTGTGGCTGTCCCATGAAAGTCTTTTCCTATCAGTTTTTAGGGTTCCGTTGTACCTAAAAGGTACAGTGGAGATCGCATCAAGTAAGACACATTGGACTTTGTACCTATCTTATATTCTTCCCTGTAGGGGCTAATGTCGTACTGCAAGTGTATAGCTTGATGTGGTCTCCACTGTACAAAAGGAACCTTTCTGGTGAGACTCCGTTGTCCGTCCGTCCGTTCGTATGTCACAGCTTCATAACTTTAGCACCGTTAAAGATAAAGACATAGATATTAATAAGCTAGCTGATTGTAAAAATATATGCTTATATTTACTGGCACTGGTTTCGAGAAATCTTTAAAAAAACACAAAACTATGTATGTTGCCTCCCTTATCTCCGTAACTGGTAAACCGAAAAGTATGAAAATAAATTCAATAACTGGCCAATTACAGGAAAACTATAGCCGGGATTCTTTATTATTTTATGTACACAGAAAAGCAGTTAAGACATATAATACATTAAAAGATATGTACACAGGCGAGCTTATCTCTAAAAAGAGATTTCTTCCAGAAAACCTAAGCGGGATTCTACAAAATATATATCCTAAATAATATATTTATATATATAAAATATAACGATACCTTAACAAAATATACATACATAATTATAATATACTTACTTACACTTACGTACCTAAAATACATAAAAAGTATAAATATTTTTTTTAAAGAAATTTGTTGGCAGATGAGCTCTTAGTGAACTTAAATATTACTTACAATTTACATACTTACGGTAGCTAATTACAGTACAGGCTAACATCACATTTATTTATAATATATATAATTTATATAATTATATATATATATATATATATATATATATATATTTATTTATTTATATATACATATACTTTTAGCTATATTAGCTTTTTATTTGTAGTTTTAAGCAATTATATGATAATAATTAAAAAAATAATAAACTTTATGTTTTTTCGATATATTTCGGCCTCATCAGTGAGGCCGTCATCAGTCAAGTCAAAACACTCGACTGATGAGGCCGAAATATATCGAAATAACATAAAGTTTATTATTTTTTTAATTATTATCATATAATTGCTTAAAACTACATATATACATATACATAATATATACATACAAACAATAAATACAATCATCTTCATATACATATATACTTAATAATATAATTTGTTAAGCGCATTTATTTTCTAGAAAAAAAAAAAAATTTAAATTTTAGTGTAGTTTTACAGCATTTTTCAGCAGTTCTTAATAGTGCGATATTATTACATAAACTTACCTATTTACTATGACAGTGAAAGATAGCGCTCTTTTAGCTTTTTCTTGAAAAGGCTCTTGGTAGGACAGTTGCGAATATTGTGCGGTAATGAGTTCCAGAGTCTAATTGCTGTAACATTATATGAATTGCTGTAAGCCCCAGTGTTGTGTACAGGAGTTTTTAACAAGAACATGTTAGAAGGACATTGAGGCTTATCTTGAGAATAATAGTAGTTTATGCTACTAGGGCGAAAAGGAATAAATTACGAGGACGATTTAAAACACGAGCGTTGCGAGTGTTTTAAACGTAACCGAATAATTTATTGCTTTTACCGCCCGTGTATCATACTACGTTTTTCAATGCATAGTGTGAGGAAATGAAAACAAATATAATCTTGTGAACTTTCAATTATGATTGGCTCAAAAGGATTGTATCCAGAGCCGTTAAACAATGGAAAAAAAAGTATAACATCTATGGTACACAGGAAAGGCTGCAGGTTAGCCAACCATTGCAAACAAATTAAAAAAACAATAATAATAAAGCCCTAGGGCAAAATAATCGACTTTCTGTTGGGTTTTGATGCATAAAAAGTGGGCCTTTACGAGCACATGCATTGAAAAGATATTGAAAGCGATCACGTAAATAAGAAGGGGACAGTGGGCTCTTAATAATTTTATAAAGGCGAGAGAGGATATTATAATTGCGACGAAGGCAAATAGGGAGCCATTTTAACTCAGAGCGACAGTGGGACACGTAATCAAATTTGCGCAAACCATAGATGAAGCGGATACCCAAGTTTTGAAGCCGTTTGAGTTTGTTTAGTTCCTCGGTGATATCAACGAAACAGACATCAGCATAGTCAATTAGAGGAAGAAGGAGTGATTTTAGTTTTAAAGGGTAGAAAATTCTGGAGTTGCTTTAGGGAGTGGAATGCACCGTGTACTCTACGGCTAATCTCATTGATATGAGCAGCCCAAGAGAAGTTGCTATCAAATATAACCCCTAGATTTTTTGCTTTCTCAGTGAATATTAAAGGCATCCCATAATAGCACACGGGAGGTACCGACATATTATTAAGCACGTTATATCTACTGCCAATAAAAATGATTTGTGACTTATTTGGGATTTAAAAAAAGTTGAGCACAAATGAAAAATATAAAAAAGAATAATATAAATAAATTAATTT
The DNA here is from genome assembly GCA_934047225.1 of Ypsolopha sequella. Taxonomy (NCBI): domain Eukaryota; kingdom Metazoa; phylum Arthropoda; class Insecta; order Lepidoptera; family Ypsolophidae; genus Ypsolopha; species Ypsolopha sequella. The sequence continues at coordinate 14,993,194 of OW203992.1, forward strand.
TTTTTTTTATAAAATACAATATGGGTATCAAATTGTAGGTATTAAAAAGCTTATTGTAAAAATATATAGATAGTTTGGCTACATTTAATTGCATATATTTCGAGAAATCCTTGAAAAACCAATAAAAACGTATGTCCCCTCCTTATCTCCAAAACTGGTGGACCGAAAAATATGAAAAAATCTTGGTAATATGTGTTTACGTAAAGATTACAGGAAAAATAAAGTGGTTGAGAAATTCACGAAAAAAATTACATAATTAAATTTATCATCCACAATACGGAACCCTAAATACGCGAATCTGACTCGCACTTGGCCGGTTTTTTTAGAGCTGACTTTGCGGTTTTCTTTTAACGAGCGAAGATAATGAAATCTCGTTTTCAGGTCTACAAATGTCTTATATATGCCCTCTTTTATAATTTGTATATTGTATTTTACATAAATATAAACACTATATTTCGTACTACTACACCTAGCTATTTCTCAGGGTTCGACTACTGTCGGTCGAGCTATTGTGGAACGGTAAAGATACCTGTCGTTTTATATTTTTTGGACGAGATTAGGTTTTCCAACAATGAGATTGTTGAGGTAATGGGGTCGCTACAGCTGCACGAACTAGGCATTCTCCTGGGGAATACTCTTCTTCGCTAGAATAAACTGTTCTTCCGGTTGATATATTCAATTACGCTTGGCGAGTAAGTTTCAGGAATACTGAAGAAGGTTACGTGCAATGTGCATTTCCAGCCCTGGTTCCGACTTAAGGGACTAGATAAAATTTTGTATCTACCTAAATAGTGTTCCTTTAATTAAATTTTATTTATATTTTTTTATTTATTTACAACTTACAGGATAACCTAATGCGATAGAATGCGATCTTTTAACATGAGCTTATTCATAAATTATACATTTATACACTACTAGCGGCCCGCCCCGGCTTCGCACGGGTATTTAACAAAAAAAAAATGTAAATTTTAACACACACACACACACCCTCACACTTCTTTTTGCGTCGGGGTTTACTAAAAAAGTGTACATTATGAAGAAAGTTTGGATATTATTATGTTAATGTTTATTTTTTATTATTTTTATCATGAAAAAGTAGTTATTGTGACATATTGTGTGTGACATAATATGCATAGTTAGACATATGCGGTCTTACTACAGGACGGTGTTTAACTTTAGACAGTGTTTAGATCTGTTGCTGTCACTTTTTTTACAATATGAAAGAAAAGGCGACAACAACACATTTAAACACTGTCTCAAGTTTTGTAGTAACACCGATGGTATCGCGGACTTTTTTGTAGATATTGATGTCCTGTATAAAACTGTACTACATCACTTTGCTCTATTGTCAATAATTTCCGCAGCGTACGCAATATAAGATTTTTTTTGGTATTTTTTTCACACTTTTGAAGTTTTCATACGGATCCCTAACGTTTTTGAAAATATTCTATCAGGGATAATGTAGGATTTTAATGATAAAAGAATTTTTCAAATCGGTCCAGCAGTTTCGGAGCCTATTCAATGCAAACAAACAAACAATCAAATCTTTTCTCTTTATAATATTGGTATATAGATGGTATAGATTTATAATTATAACACACAATGTACATACCTGTCTTTGTAATCACTCAGAGCACAACAGAGGATCGATCAATCCGCGATGAGATTGAAAGTGTGAAGCGCGCGTGACATTGAAATTGATTGCCTCTGTGGTCGTGAAGTTCGAGCACTCGACTACCAATCGGGAGGTTACGGTTTTAAATCCGGGTGGGACGGACAGTTTCTATGACTGGATCTGATTGGAGCGACTTTCAGTGACAGTTTGCTAAGAAGGTCAGGGACATCAATTTTGGATATATACTTTCTAAGTAGTGATAGGTCAGCCGCCTCCCTGTGCAGATTATGGTGAGCAAATGATGCCGTTTACATCTGTTAATGCAATCTGGATTAAATTAATGTGGATTAATGTAATCTGTTAATGTAATTTTAAGATTGATTGATTGGTCACCAGGAAGTGCCTAGTAAGTCTCTAAAATCGATGCAGGCAAGACTTTTCAGCAAATTTCTTCCTCTCTCTAAAATTGTTAAATTCCCCCGGCCAACGCGCTGCCGCCATATCGATCTTCCCTGTGTCATCCGAAAATTACTCTATTGATAGGTAATGTTTAAAAATTATGTATGTATAAAAATTATGAAAAATATTATACATTGTTAGTTATACTATAAAGAACAACTTAATTTTAGGAAATTATTCTCGCGTATAAGAAACAGCATGAAAATATTGTTCAAAGTCAAGACGTTTTTAGATGAAAATTAAATAAAATTGGTTATTCCTCTAAAACCACTAATGGTATTTGTGTAGTTCTTGCACTAAAATACAAAGAAAATACTGCTTGGAAATATTGTTATTTTTTCCGTCCATCACTTCCATGTAAAAAGTATTATTTTCTTCTATTTTGCGCTATCCGGAGACCCGTCGCGTCGCGTCGTAACGCTGTACGCGCTGATATGAACGTTATTTCAATATAGTTTCTGTCGATATTTATACCGACACAGGTCAACTCAAGGTCGTTGGTGGCTACCTGCCCCTTAATTAATTATTTATTTTTTTGAGGTAAAACCGTGTATCACCTGACAATGACGGGGCGACAAATTGCGGGAAAGTGGTCGTTAAACTACAATCAGTGGTATTTTTTCACCATTGTAGTGATTGTAGCCTCAGATGACTCTATTGCAATACCACTTCAGCTCTTGTAAAAACAACTCTATCTCCATTTGTGAGGTTTGAAATTCGAAAAGCGTTTCGTTTTTATCTTAGAACTTGATGGTTTTGGTATGGAGTGGTGTTGGAAATGAGCAAGCACGGCTAACTAAGCTAATGTGTTTAGTTGATAACCGCGTGCCGCGAAAGACCGACGCTCATCGTGCACTGCGCGCTCGACTAACGTGCGCGCGCGCCATACATACCTCATCTTATCAGTGCACTATGTATTGTAAACAAACCTATGTACTTTCCTAAAATGAACCGTGCTGTTTTATTCATAATCTTTTTATATTAACCATTGGATTGGTTGTTGTGTTGATTGCAAGAGTGTTAGTGAAGCATTGGAAGGAAACACCGGGAATATGTACTAAGGTGAATATCATAAGGTATGCCTTGATTTTTTATTTAACTAAGAACGTAGACCTTTTTTTTTCACAGAATCCAGTAGCAAACTGTGATAGATCGTCATGAAAAGTGGAAAAGCGTTGCGAATATCAATTTTGTATGGCTTCGGACGACAATTCATTTCATACTTGTATACGATTAGTTTAACCTTTAACTTTTTTTGTAACCAATAAGGAAAACATAAGTTACCGATAAACGAGTAACCAAACCATTTATAATATTCCGTATTTAGTTTTTTTCACGAACGACGTTTATGCATTTAGGTAAGAATTTGTTTGTTTGTTTATGTACCATCGAAGAAATTACTGCAGACCCACTTTTCGCTCTTCTCACAACTGTAATACGGGCGAGAAGTGGGTCTGCGGATTTTTCTTCGATAGTACATTATATTATTTATTTTTGTGCGGTTACAATACAATACACACGGTGTTACCATGAAATTATAATGGCTGAGTATAAATTTCGAACCCATTTTATTGCAAACGGTTCAATGTAATTTCAGATAAGGCTCATGGATGATGATATGTGTGATAATTTCTGACCACATAAAGGACGCTGCAGTCCTACAACAAAATTTTCTACATATTTATATTTTGTGTTTGAGTGTCTTCCTAGGTAAGGTAGAAATGGCTTCTTGGCGTATGGATTTCTAATCGTCAAATTTTACGGAGATTTTCAGCATAAATTACAAAAAAAAATAATAATAATAAAACGAAAATAATTGTAAAGGCGATATACCAAAAAATATTTTCAATGCAAGTGTTCGTAAAGGCCCACTTTTCATGCATCAAATCCGAACAGAAAGTCGATTATTTTGCCCTAAGGCTGTATTATTTTTTTTTATTTATTTACTATGGTTGGCTAACCTGGAGCCTTTCCTGTGTACCATAAATGTTATACTCTTTTTCCACTGTTTAACGGCTCTGGATACAGTCCTTTTAAGCCAATCATAATTTAAAGTCACAAGATTATATTTGTTTTATTTCCTCACACTATGTATTGAAAAACGTAGTATGATACACGGGCGTAAGAGCAATAAATTACTCGGTTACGTTTAAAACACTCGCTACGCTCGTGTTTTAAATCGTCCTCGTAATTATTCCTTTGCGCCCTTGTAGCATAAACTACTATTATAATATGTAAAATACTCCCCGTTAGTTTAAAACATAAATACCTGTTGTGTATAAACAACCATAGTAACCAAGAGATCATTAATAAATCACAATCATGGCACACGATCCATTTCCAAGGGTAAATTTGAAGTACCTAAAGTAAATAACTACTTTGGTGATAGAAACGCCTCTGCTAAATAGTTTACCCGAGCATATCCGAAACGAGCGAAATAATCATAAATTTAGAAGGTCTCTTAAAAAGTATATTTTAGAGACACTCAATAATTAATCATCAGTAATGTAAACCAAGTTTTTTTTTTTCTTTTATATTTTAATTTAAAATAATAGAAAACGATTTAATTTTTGTTATTCACGAGACTCATTCCTGCAGTCAAACTGTTTAAATACAGTTTTGCAGGGGATTATTTTAAAATATAAAATTTGTTTCCTGTATAATAATATAAATGAAAAAAATATAAAAAAATTTGCACTTATTTTACTCTACTATCTGAAAAATTATGGAAAACATCTGTCTTACGGCAACACTAAACAAAGTACATATAAACTGTAAAAAATTGCTTCAATAGGTAGACTATGGCGTACAGTTGTAACCCAATGTATCGAGTAACAAGTTGTGACAATTCGTAGGTGGGCAGAAAAAAAACTAAGTACATCAATATATGTGTAAACAGGGTTGGCTAGGCACAACTTGGAGCATTTTGTACAGTCAGCAAAAACGTCACAATTTTACTGATAAAATAACCATGTCAGTAGCCAGTATTGTAGTGTATGCGCTGTAGCATACATACGCTGTCTCGTGTGTTCCCTGTATTGGGTGGGTAGCAAAACATCACTGTCACGAGAGCCGTGGGCGAGGGTGCACGGTGAAGCTATTACCAACCCTGCGTTCCGAAATAGAATTATTTCGCTAAATCGATTACGAATGAATGAGGTGAATGGCTAATAATCCATGAGTGAAGCAAATGCGTTCATTCAATTCGTATGACTTTCGTGGCTCATGCGACGGAGGTGAGGCGATGTGAGCGTTGAACGGAATGGAATGTTAAAAATTGTTTTCGCTACATTATTTCAGCAGTTCAGATCAGACAAACCATGGTATATGTTTTATTCGGCCATGAGAGAAAAAAATTAAAAGTCGTCTGGAACTCCTCGTCGAAAAGGAAGAATTTATATATATATATTTTTTTTTCGTCGCTATCTGAGTCTACGTTGAAGAACAGTGCTACAAACTCTTCTTGTTCCATCACGAATCACGGCACTTTGACGAAATAAAATAAAATAATCGTATTGATTCTGTAGTAAGAGGTTATGGTTAAGATGTATCTTTTTTAATGCGGTCCGAATCATAAGCTATCTTTCACATCGTTTGCTAGCTCACAAATTACGGACCAGTCATCGCTCACACTTTAATTAATTCATAGCTTTTATCGATGTAATTCTATTTCGGACCGCACGGCAAATATGTGAGCATTGTCGAGCCAGAGTAGTGGTAGGGAAACGCTAGAATAAGATACTATACCCTACATGTATGTTCGACATATGCGAAAAAAATACGGGTGTTTCTTTACTATGTATTTCATGAAATACACGGAAAATTTTAATAAATTTCTGGTATATATTTTGACTATATAATCTAGAGTTTTGAAATTGGAAAACGTGATTGGATAAATTTTCTCGATAGAAATAATTATTGAAATGAGGTCTTCAAACACACTTTTTCTCCTCGTTTGACGAATAGGAACCATATACAGAACTCAAACATATTTTATTAGGTGTGTTTCAACAATATCTCCCCTCTCGCGCTGCGCGATTTTTCGCTTCGAGTGACAGTGATAAAAATAAAATTCGTATAGCCTCTTGAAAAATGAGGTTTGTGGCAGTTTGTGCATCCTATGCTGGTAAACTGAAAGTACAAACGTGAGTCAGCCTGATTTTATCGAAGATTCAGCATCCTTTTTTTTGGACACGATTAATCAATCTTCGATTAAATTGATATCCCTTGTACAAAGTTCTAGGGAGGTTCCCATAAAACAAAAAGCATGCACCCATACTTATCAACATGACAACGAAAACAATTTTTGACGTATGAGAGTCAAATTACCTGTGCTACAAGCTGGGTCTTATGATAAAACATTCATAAAAAATCCATAATAAATAATTATTTTACAAGTAATTCCTACTTTTATGGAAGTTCTCAATTTTGATACAACAGTAAAACCAAGTTGATCACAACTGGAGGAGATATGCACCAAATGGTATCACCAATAAAGACAAGAAGAAATGAGGTTGGGGCTTCTAATTTCCAATGTACTGAGTCAGCCGGTAACATAGATTGCTACGTCAAGGGCTGCTTTTCTCTCTCCGATTCATCTTCCTAACCTGTATAGGACACTTACTATACTCTTTGTTCCTAACCTTTAATCCGATCCAACCTGACATCCGTCAACTCCCCATATTCAGCCCGTGCTCGATATTCCCAGGCCAGCAGCAACTTATCCCAGGACAAAATAGATTTCATTACAAAACAATATCACTTTTCTGACATTTTACAGGAAGTAAATATCAACATCAATCAGCCCACGTCTACCCACTCTTGGGCATAGGTAAATAAAATCTTATAAAATTAGATACATGGAAAAATTCATAGTTATGTTTTTTTATTAAACTTGGAATCTGGATACATGTAAATACTTAATTTTTTAAATAAAAATGTTTGCTAAGAAACGTTACTAACGTTGGTGGTTTTTCCGGAAACACTCTGTTTTTGTAGCTACATTTTGAATGTACTTTGGTTGTTTTTGCTGATTCTAATATTACCAGATTATTATATATACAATAGAGAATCCACAGAGCAAAAAAAAAACAAATTCGGAAATATTGGACTTTGGTTGTTTTTCCAAAACGGTCTTCAATTTAAACTCCAATATTTTGAAAATTTTTGAGTTATTGAGTGTAACAAATCACGTTTATGGAAAGTTGTAGGAACAAAATATTTGCAAAAGAAACATTGATTTTAGTGATTTTGTGCATTTTTCGACATTCCCGCCAATTTTACGGGGGCTATAACCTATAGTGTTTTTAGCAATGCATAGGTAGCATTTTTTGACGCCTTTGAATCTGTTCAGCAACCTTACACATGACGCCAATTTTTTTTAGTTTTTAGGCGTACTATTAGAGCACTAATTTTTTTAAGTACTTACTAATTCAATAATAATACTTACTAATGTGTAAACATTAAGTACAATTGCGTTATGTAGTTAGAAATAGAAAAAAAGTTGGGAGCACGGCGGTCATCTTTTGCAGGAATGTTCAACGTTCTTCCATTGTTTTAAAATAGGCCAGACATATCTTACATTCGAAATTACAATAATTGTAATAAACTTGGATATTGTGATATTCACGTCCAACAGCGGTGGTGAGCCTGGTTACACGTAAAATAATATAAGGTTTTTTAAATGATAGTTTTATAAATATTTTTGTTTATTTCTCTTTTTTTTTCACATGAATTAAATTTGGATTAGCATAGTAAATAGTTACTACTTATTGTAACTTCCCCATAACACTTGATTTTAGGTGTGTTTGGTTTATGGTCGTCATAGAACAAACTATGACGCTTACGTCGTTTCGACCAAAATATCAGGTATAATGAGGTACCTACAATTTATAGTAAGTGAAGTTGTAGCGAATTTAAAAAACTACATTTTGAGACTAGAGGTGTCTTCGTATTGCCTATTGACTATTGGCATAGATTAAATTATGTTAAGGTGTGTTAATTCGAAAACCATTTCGAGATTTAGGTTTAATAAGCCGTATTTTCGAAGTTTTGGTCTAAAAAACCTCTTTTACGAAAGGGCTGCAACTTCCATTTGCCCTCGTGTGACGTCACTTGAGTAACGGCTATTTAGAAATGTGTCCTTTGCTATCAAGAAAAATTTATAATAATTTGCTTCAGACTAATTTGACAGCTAGATGACAAATGAGTAGACAGAGAGAGACAGACAACTTTTTTATAAGCAATCACACATCACAATCAGTATAATATCTAAAATTCTCAAGTGACAAGGTCATCGGACAATTCATTAAAAAATCATACAAAACTAAGGGTTAATTTATATACCAAAATAATGAAAACTATGTCCTAAAATGGCATATATTCTCTGAAAAAAATAATGAAAAAAATCTTTTAAAAATTAAGCTATGGGAATTATTGTAATTTCAGAGATTTTTTGTGTACGTTACGACTGGCCTAAAATACAGTATGTTAGGTTTGCTAGCAATTATTTAAATCTTGCCAAGTTTTCATAGTCAATGTAATCGTTGAAACTTTAGCTGTGTAAACTTGCCAACTTCTTCATATTCAGTACCAGGTAACCCGACAAACTTTTTTTTTTCTGTACCGTCTGCAATAATAACCCATAAATTTCAGTTTTCTGAACTTTTGCCTTGTGTACGCTCTACATTTATGCTAAATTCCCGGTTTCTAAGTCACATCATACTTTGAAGTCACTTGATTTATGGCTTCTAATGAATTTGTGACTACAGGTTTACTCTATAGTCATATCAGCTTAATGCAAACTTATATAATGAATTAATCAGAAACTGAATAAAATGGCAAAAAGCGGGCTTAATATATTACAAATTGTATTGATGGGGTCATAGATTTGAACAATACAATTACATTTAGAATCGAAGCTTTCTCTCACCCTCAAACAATACCCCCGCCGAGTAACATTGCAAACATGAAGACGAGGCTTGCCAGGTATTTAGTTTTGTACCGAACTGTTTGGTATTCAGCCCCGTGTTCTGTAAGAAAAGAATACCAAAGTATAGGTGGTTCGTTATTTGCGAAAGTCCATTCATATCATCATATCACACATTTATTTACTGTTTCTCAAAATCAAATTCACACAGATTTGGCGCGCTGTTTTCAGCCGGCGCGTGCTGTATTCGTGACCTTGCTTGACCTTCCCTTCGTCAGGTAATTTTCGGCAATTTTCTCAGTTTGATCTGGCCAAAAATTCAACAAATTGTACCAAAAACATCATAAGGAGCACCCTTTGATAAAAAATGTTCGGTTTCTTTTATATGGACCACCTAGCAACCCTGATGAAAACCAATGTTCAAACATGTCCCCGTGTTCGAGGAAGCCGCGAGCAGGTCGATGCCATTGAAGTAGGTATATATTACTCAATGATCGATGCCGTGATGTCATGCAATGCAGATCAGAAGCCTTCTTTCATTAAGCCTCTACCTGAGCCTAGAACATCAACAACGCCATACTTTCAAGAGTTCTTTGGAAGAAATAAGGACGCTCATTAAATTTACAAAAATGTAATATGAACTGTTGTGAATTTACTTACAAGCAATGTAAGTGTGTGACGAAAAAAAAAATCCATAGATGATTTTTAAAGCAATATTTTTCCTTGTATTTGAGTACAATAACCATAGAAATACCATTAGTGGTTTCAAAGAAATAACCAATTTGCTTAATTTTAGTCTTGACTTTTAACGATGTTTTCATACAGTTCTTTTAACGCAAAAAAAAATTTAAGAAATCAATTTTTCCTTATACTTTAAATAACACTATACATATAAGGTATTTCAATTTAAATGGAAAGTAATTTAGGAGGTGATTCAGTATCATTAATACATGACATTCCACTGCAAAGCACTTTTTTTCACTTCTCAGTACAAAGTGGTCCGATCAGCTGACTCAGTTTGTATGGACAAGTGAAGAAAAAGTTCGCGCAAAAAAAATTACTTTGCACTGGAATGTGATGTATTAACGATACTGAATCACCTCCTAAATTACTTTCCATTTAAATTGAAAGACCTTATATATGTTTTTCATAATTTTTAAACATCTCATTTAAGAGAAATATCGTTATCATTGGAACAATGCTTTTCTCTAAAAATAGTTGCATATTTGTTATACAAGTCTGCAAAGTTGTTATTTGCCACGAGTACCTGTATTGAAACCTGAAGAAGCCAAGGATTCTAAGATTAAACCATAAGTGAAGCGAGTGGTTCAAAAATAGAATCTTGAGCGCAACGAAGGTTTCAAAGGTACGAGATGCAAAATAACATTGCTGCCGAGCGAAACACGAAAATTTTCACCTCACTACAGCAAGGAAAATGCTAGGTAGGAAAATGTTAGGACACTAAATATACTAATTTATCAAACTAGTGGCTTCTTCTGATTAGCCACTTGAATTATTATTATTATAATGAGCCTATGTCGGTTTGCAACTTGGAATGATCAGATACGAGTTCCGCTCTGGTATTGTACTATCAGACGCAGCCAAACATGGCCTCTGAGCTTCCGTTTACGAGCGCCTGCTGCCGAGCGGCGCCTGCGCATTCTAAACAATTAACGCATTAAACAAAGAACAAAGGAAACTGCCTGTAATTGCCATTCTAATAACTCAAAAATTCAGTCATGTTTTCCGATCTCGCTGTTACAATAATAGGCGTTATGTTTTATTATAAAGCTGAGGTAATATGGACGGCGTTAATAATATCTAACGAGCATCTTATTAACGAGTTAATAAGTAACGAGCATCATTGCATAAGTTACATAGTTTTTCTGGGTTCAATGAGTACCAGACAGCATCGATCTTTTTAAAAAAACCGGCCAAGTGCGAGTCAGACCCGCGTACCTTAGGTTCCGTATTGTGGATGATAAATTTAATGTTGTAATTTTTTTCGTGAATTTCCCAACCGCTTTAATTTTCCTGTAATCTTTACGTAAACACATATTACCATGATTTTTTGCATATTTTTAACATAAATTCCTTTATGGTTTTTCAAGGATTTCTCGAAATAGATGCAATTAAAATTGTATATTTTTAAAATTAACTTTTTAATATCTACAATTTGATACCCATATTGTATTTCTATAAAAAAATATGTATATTTTACTTCTTTTTTTATATTTCTCATTTAAGCTCAACTTTTTTTAAATAGCTATAGTTTTTCTGTAATTGGTCAGTTATGATCTATAATCGTAATTTTTTCATATTTTTCGGCCTACCAGTTTCGGAGATAAGGGGCGGGACATATTTTTATAGTTTTTTTAAACATTTTTGAAACCAGTGCCAGTAAATATAGTAAAATTATATATTTTTCCAAATAACTTTTTAATATCCACAATTTGATACCCAAATTTTTCTCACATTTGTTTTGGAAATATTTTGAACAATTTCAAATTTTTTATATTGTTTTTTACACCGTAATATGTGGGCAAATTAATGCTATTTTTGTGCTAAATTTCATGTCTTTATCTTTAACGGTGCTAAAGTTATGAGGCTGTGACATACGGACGGACGGACGGATGGACGGACAACGGAGTCTCACCATAAAGGTTCCTTTTGTATCTTTTAGGTACTATGGAACCCTAAAAAATGTATTTCCGAAAACTCACAACTTACGTAATAAACTAGCCCCAGTTTAGTACCCCAGAAGCCAGGATTATGATTTGTCAAATTCATCAGATTAATTTATCCAAGTTAATAACGGGACTAATACTTGGACGTACTTAGCTCAATACTTTTGTCCAGAACAAAACTTCAATCAAGTTGAAGGTGATTGATTCAAGCTGTTCATAAAAAAAGAAGAGAAAAGAAATTTAAATCCCAAACAAGAATAATTTTATTTTTTCGCCCTTTACCAAGATCCCTAATTTATGGGTTTCACATAACAAACGACGGAAAAACTTTGTCATCACAAGCAACCACCCGAATTCATATTGAAGACGAAGAATTTGAACTAGTCCGTATGGGAACAATAATTCTTTTTTATGATTTCGAAAAAAGCATCAATGTACCTTGTTCCTAATCACTAAACGAGTCTCCAGTATGAATTTGGGTGGTTGATTAAATTTCACCTATTATAGGTATAGATAGGAGTGCCACAGAAAAACTTGCTTTTTTTTTCTTTGTAAACCTTGTCAGAATGCTCCCCCCCCCATAATCAAATCCTGGATCCACCCATGAATCACAAGTAATCACAACAAATCGAAACTAATGGAAGTCCTCTCCAAGAGATGTGTTAGTCGGCTACGAACTTCCGGGTGGTCCTTGATACTCACCCCCAACCTGGAAATTGTTTGGAAATATTTAATAGAACTTTAGTTGTATATTACTTTGACCTACAAATATTATAATTCATTGTGATTTTATTCCCCTTTAGAATAGTTTAAATTTGTATAAAATTAATGTTTACTAAAACGTCAACAACGCCAGACTTTAAATAATTACAAGTCTCCTAAAAATTTAAAAATATTTATAATTTGTACATTTAATGCAAAACGGCTCACCTCAATAACTATTTTTGATCAGGATAGCCGACCATTCATTCGACCGACATCACATTCATTCAATTGGATAATTTGTAGATACCTATTTTATTGAGTGAAAGAGCTCATAAAATCACTTCACTACATAGTATAAAACAAAGTCGCTTCCCGCTGTCTGTCTGTCCCTATGTATGCTTAGATCTTTAAAACTACGCAACGGATTTTGATGCGGTTTTTTTTTTAATAGATAGACTAATTCAAGAGGAAGGTTTATATGTATAATACATAGTTTTTAATAAAATATATACTTTGGTCCAACTCTATTTTTTGGTTTAAAAAGGCTCCTTATAGGAATGCGGTTACGGGATTGAGTTGTTTTTTTTTTTCTAAATTTAGTAGGTATTATAGATATGAAGTGATTCCATTTTAATCCTGCTTACTTTTTGCATATATAAAATATTTTAATATTAGGCAAAAACCCTCCATTCTGTTGTTTCGCTGTGTGATTGTTGGTACTTCCCGTCCAACACTATTAGGCCAATGAACCAACCAATAATTGCCTCGATCAAAAGCTAATAAATTCTTTGCCTTTGGCCTAATTGTGCTGTACGGGTAGTACATTTTTTTCTAGCCTAATTTGCAATTTAAATAAGGGTATATCTGCTGCTCCATGGCCATTAATTAACCAAATTTTGCTATTATTTAAGGTAATACCTCATTTATTTAACTATTATACTTATATCTGGATGAAAACATCAATTACATTCTAATAATTTTCTTACTATCAATTAATTTTGTTACAAAAAACTCGAAAAAGTAAATGAAAAGTTTTCATCAAAATCTTTTTAAACTTTATAGGCGCTGTTTTAGCTTTCTAATATAATATTAATAAAGACATGTAATATTTGCTATATTTTAGCTTTTTATTTTATAGATACTATAAGGCAAATATATACAGGATGGAAAAAATTCAAGGGCCCTGGAGGGGAACTGCCTTAAATCCTTTAGTTAGCTCATTTTACGGAAAGGAAACATTCCTTTATTTTTTAAAAGAAACAAAACTGCATTCAAAGATCTTTTAAAATCTGCTTGTCTCACCCGGGAACTGAGCCAACTAAAAATTAAAAAATAAAACCTCGCTATTTTATTATACGAATCGGTAGGATTATTGTTCAGGATAAAATTTGTCTAATAAACATTTAGTCTTACACTCATCTGTTGTGCGAGATACCCATGAAATTGAATATTTATTACAAGTTCTTTCTTAACAATACCTAGTACTGTTAACTTGTAAAGTAATAATGATACGCCATTATCACACAATGACAGCACGGGATGAAAGCAAAACAAAACAAAATTTGTAATTCGAACGAATATACTTTTATCGATTTTAAAAATGTTGAAAGTTATCGTTCGAACTTCAAATTTGTTGCTCCGCGTTGCAAAAAAAATACGTTCCCTTTTTAAACTTTTTGTCAGTACGCCTAGTGCAAGAAGGAATTGTGCTGTGCATAGATTTATTATTACCATTTAACGATTTTCTTATTGAAGTCTTCAACAAGGTACTTAATATAAATAACATTAGCAAGCTTGTACTTCATACGATGTCTTTGGATGTAAGAGAGATAAGAATATTATACCTTGTCATTTACTTGTTACAAGTGAACAGTAATAAAGAACTTGTAATAAATATTTAATTTCATGGGTATTTCGTATAACAGATGAGTGTAAGACCAAATGTTTATTAGACAAATTTTATCCTGAACAATCATCCTACCGATTCGTATAGTAAAATAGCGAGAGTTTATTTTTTAATTTTTAGTTGGTTCGATTCCCGGGTGAGACAAGCGAATTTCAGAATATCTTTGAATGCAGTTTTGTTTCTTTTAAAACTAAAGGATTTAAGGTAGTTCCCCTCCAGGGCCCTTAAATTTTTTCCATCCTGTATATGTCGAAATTGGATTGTAGAATCAGCTGTTTTACAATGCGGCTAGCTGTTTTACAAAATAACTCCGTTATGTAAAACAGCTAAATTAGGTTCAGCTAGATTGTCATTGCGTTACGTTTGACAATACGTTTAGACGTAATGTAAAAAATCTTTCAACCATAATTCATGTGGTGCAACAACGAGCGAAGCTATATCGATATACCTATAAAGATATTTTACGCAAATTTTATGTTTGTACAAGCATATCCCTAAAACTAACAACTAAATGGATTGAAATTTAACTTGTCTTAAGTCTTTGATTAGTTCTTGTGTATTTAGGCCACGGTAGACATAAAAATCGGTTAATAACTTTCAAAGTTATTGTAAATTGTACTGTAAATTATTGTAATACGTAGCAGTTACTAAAGATATTATGAATAATAGTTAGGAAAAGCTTCAAAGTCTTTGCCCTTTAGTTGTCATTCTTCTTCCCCAAACCTTGCAACTGGTTTTGTCTAACTTTATCCCACCAAAGGCATTTCATGTAAAGTAGTTTGCCAAGATTCAAAAGCTTATTACAATTTCACTGTTAAAAAGTTATCAGATTTCATGTCGAGTAAGGCCCGTAACTTAACAAGGGCTTACTCTACAAGCCCTAACTCTACAAACCCTACATCTTGGTCAAGAAGTATGGCTTGTTCTTTTCACCCATTAGTACGGCCGCTTAGTGAAATTACCGTTACCTGGGCAGACAATAGCACTAAATTTGGTATGTGGTACCTTGGGTGTATTGATAAATATTGGTATGGTTCGATGTGTGGAATAAAACGCGTGATAAACGAAGTCACACGTCATTTTATACTGGGGGCGCTGCACTCACCTTTATTGGGGGTTGGAAGGTGAAGGTCACAGATTTATAAAAAAATTCTTTGTTTGTGATCAAATCCTAACCAGCATACCAAATTTTAGCTAGGACTTTAGGAAGTACCCTAGTGGTTTTCATAATCATGAGTAAGTCAGTGACGAAGTTGATGTATTTTAAGTATTAATAAAACCCAAAGTATAAAAGCTAGGCAAATCATAAGTTTGCTAACAACATATTATCCTAAAGAATTTAGGCTCTAGTTAATCTAGTGTTATCCAGGCTAAACTTATAAGCCACTACAAGGGTTCGAAAATATGACGAAACGCTTCGAGAAAAGGTACGTAGTGCTCTGCTTCCATTGGCTCGTCTTGGCAGAAACAATGCCGTGCCCCTAGATAGAGCTAAGAATTCTAAAAATTTGAGGTTGCATTCTAGTAAAATGGTTTATAAATAATAGTGTTCTCATATTATTATCCCTGATTTAACAAAATACACCCACTGGACTAACCGATATTGTTCGTAGCCATGGTCTAATTAAGCCGGTTCGTCATTTATCGAAATATTTTACAGAAATTCGAGTAAATTTAAATTTTTCACTTATTTAACTTGATATATTTTCAATTTTCACCAACCAACACAAACATTCTTGGTTTGACTGAACTTCATTCCGAGAGACAAAGACATGTTATTAGACAAATTGGTTGTCTTTAGAATCGGAATCCTTAGTAGACCAGTAGTACAATTGTCTCTTTCAATTCAGACTAATGATATGACGCCATCAGTACTAACAACTACCAATGATTGCTATTTGGGCTGAGATACACAGGTGTTTATTGTGAAGACAATGCCGCTTCTGTAACCTAATTGGCAGGTATAGTTGCTAGTGAATGAGTCTACCGTTTGGTAGCTTAGCCTAATTGATTAATTACCTATCAAAAATTCAAATAACCTAAGTATTAAATTGCTGAAATTTTCTTACATATTCATGAGTTCATAATTCCTGTAATTCAATAGCTATTTCAATGATTTGTTTTTTGTTTGAAAATTGAATTCTACGTATTATATTTGTTTTTATTTTCAATTTGATTTTAAAAATTAAATCTTATAAAACAGTTCGTCCTAAATGCCATCCATTTCTATGATAAGATTCGTAATAGCTTTTTACAGCTGTCACTTTTCAAAAATTAAACTAATGTTGCTGTTAGCTTAATGTTGTCTCATTCATACACAAAATAAATTACATACCTAATTATGGATCTGTCATTCCTAAAAAAAATGCAACTTTTATTGAGTAATACAAGAAAAATATACAATATTATAAAACTTATACAGCTAACGGAAACCATAAAGGTTTATGTGTCACTGCAAGCGCTCACAACTGAATTTTACTTATTTAATGTTATCATTTTTTTTTTATCGAGATAGTGACACTTTAAAATAGTTTTTATTTGTTGAGGATTACGATTCAGTTGACTTATGATTTGACTTGTTAGTTCGTTTAATATCTTTGGGAGCATGTAATTGAATGCATTATACTGAAAAAATGAGTTGCCTTCAAATTCTCTATAGAAAACGGCAATTTCATATGTAAATAAGGTATATCTATTATATAATTTTCAATGCATGTGCTCGTAAAGGCCCACTTTTTATGCATCAAAACCGAACAAAAAGTCGATTATTTTGCCCTAGGGCTTTATTATTATAATTTTTTTAATTTATTTACAATGGTTGGCTAACCTGCAGCCTTTCCTGTGTACCATAGACGTTATACTTTTTTTCCACTGTTTAACGGCTCTGGATACAGTCCTTTTGAGCCAATTATAATTTAAAGTTCACAAGATTATATTTGTTTTCATTTCCTCACACTATGCATTGAAAACGTAGTATGATACACGGGCTTAAAGCAATAAATTACTCGATTACGTTTAAAACACTCGCTACGCTCGTGTTTTAAATCGTCCTCGTAATTTATTCCTTTTCGCCCTAGTAGCATAAACTACTATTATTATCATCTTTTACCTCTCGCGTAAACGTTGCGTGGAAGAGACGTTATTGTACTCTTTACCACTGTCATGCTATTCCGCTTCTAGTGATTGTAGATTTATCATCATGTACGACTTTCAAGAAAGATTTACGGAAGTCTCCTTATGAGTATCTTTATATCATCTGATTACTACTTACTTCATAGAAAAGTACCCATACTTAACCTTGAGAGACTACACAGTTATTACTGAGAGATATACACATACTTACTTTGTACAGGGAGTACAGAATCTACAGTACGTTTAAGAGTCATTAAGTAAGCACATATGCCTGTTATGAACGTCATTATTATTGCAATAATTGACCATGAATGTTTCAGTCAATTTCCTTGTCGTACGTTCAGTACGTGAACGAGCTTGTTGAATTTATTTATCGGTCTATTCAGTTACATTCGTTGAACAACTATTTTTCACAATAAGTTTTATTGGCAATTGTGTAAATTTTATGACATTAACTACTCGGGTATATTTCCATATTTTTTATCAAGGTATTTACAACTTAGACAAATTATTTTGAAAACGAAAATGAAGTTTTTATTTTACAATTTTGCGCAGTTACTGATCGCATATCAAGTAAAGTAAGTAAAGATTACGCAGTTTTGTTGTTACTGAGATGAAGGAAAAAATGCATAATTAGATTAATTAGCAAATCAAATCAATAAAAGTAAATTTTTATTTCCGAGTCATTGTTTGGATGGAGTGTACACTTCTCTAACTGTTTTTGGTCGAGGGCTAGATATTTGTAACTAATGCGAATAACAAAAAGAGGAAAAAAGTCGAATCACTTTTGCAAACGTTTATATTTATGTTGAAAGACGGTAAAAAATCATGCTTTATGATTTTAACAATGAAAACAAATATTTAAAAATATGCAGAAAAAATAGAGAACAATATTTTAAAAACTATTTAAGTTTCTTGTTTCCAGTTAATTAAAGTTTAGATTTTAGTATTTTTTAATTTTAAGTATTGTATCTGTTATTTAAGTTTGTGGTTTAATAAAGACAAAAAAAAAATTATACCATAAAATTAAATTAAACTTGTAAAGAAACCTCCATATATAGGTATATCTGTATGATAATAACTAGTCTGCTAGTTATAATTGAGGTGAGTCGTTTTGTTTACATCATATTGTTGAAATTGTTATGAAATAATGTTTTTAGGGTTCCGTAGTACCTAAAATGTACAAAAGGAACCTTATGGTGAGACTCCGTTGTCCATCCGACCGTATGTCACAGCCTCATAACTTTAGCACCGTTAAAAATAAATGACATGAAATAAATGACATGAAATTTGACACAAAAATAGAATTTATTTGCCCACATATTAGGGTTTAAAAAAAATATGAAAAATTTGAAATTGTTCAAAATATTTCCAAAACAAAAGCGAGAAAAATAAAAATATTAGCCTAAAAATACAATATGGGTATCAAATTGTAGGTATTAAAAAGCCAATTGTAAAAATATATACTTTTACTATACTTACTGGCACTGGTTTCGAGAAATCTTTAAAGAACCACAAAAATATGTATGTCCCCCCCTTATCTCCAAAACTGGTGGAACATAAATAATAATAGAGTTTAAATAAAAAATAGAATAGTGTTTACATAAAGATTACAGGAAAAATAATGCGGTCGAGAAATTCACGAAAAAAAAATGACAAAATTAAATTTATCTTCCACAATACGGAACCCTAGGTACGCGAGTCTGACTCGCACTTGGCCGGTTTTTTTTTACCGCCTTTGTATATAGTCGTTACAATTTGTTACGTTTAACCATGGACGAAATGGTTTAACTTACAATGTGATGCTTTAAACATACAATTTCAATTTAATTAAAACACTATTCAACTTCTTTAAAACACTAGATTGGAATGGACTAGGCGTAAATTTGAACGGAGAGTACATTTCACATCTTCGCGTTGCCGATGACATCCTGATGATGGCGGAATAGCTGCAGGCGGGAACTGAAGAAAATAATGCGAAGCCAAAGCGATTCCTCCAGAAATCCAGACGAAGCTCAACAACGATTCATAAATATGGTTATCTGGGTCAAGTTTTACAGCTGGGTAAGAACAATTTCGACGCTAAAGCTGACAGAAGAATAAGCTTGACGTGGGCAGCATTCGGGAAGTTGCGTCATGTATTTACGTTGTCGTCAATAAACAAATGTTCAACCAGTGCGTCCTTCCATGACGTGCGGCGCTGAGACGTGGTCTCTTACCTTGATCTACCGATTTAAGGCGAATGGATACGCCAACTGCAATTTGGACCTGTCTTTGAAGGCCTACTCCTCCCACACGGGTGGTCCAAAAACTTTCATAAAAATATATGAGAGGCATTATAGAGTCAAAAATAAATTTCAAGTTTTATAAACTGTTTTTCTATTGTAAGTTTTGACAAAAAAAATCGAAAGTCATCGAAAGTTTCACGTGATTAACACAAGAATCCTCTTACTCCTTCGAAACGCCTAAAGCGATTTTAATCATTATTTCACTAAATCATGGGAAATTTTGAGATCTAAAAATTTTAAGTTCAATATTTTTTTTTCGTTCATGGCGTCCATGTGAAAAGTATTATTTTCTCCTATTTTGTGCTAGCCGGAGACGCAGTGGTTGAAACAGCCACTTTTCAAGGCACGCTGAAATGAACCTTATTTCAATGTCGTTTCCGTTGTTATTGTTACCAACACACATCGAGTTACTTATTTAGCATGGTCATACGCCTTAAGGTCGGTCAATTGAGCGGGCTATACTTAGGATATCTCTGAGGGATAAAATCCGAATCAAGAAGATCCGTCGGAGAACGAAAGTCACCGACATAGCCTACCTAATCAGTAAGTTGTAGTGGCAGTTGGCAGGCTATAATTTTCGCCGACATGAAGGCCATTGTGGCCAAAAAGTTTTAGAATGGAGACCACGTACAGCAAAGCGTAACGTAGGCCGTGTCCGCTGAACCGATGACCTGAAGGACGTTGCGGGTAGCGGCGGGATGAGGATGACGGAGGACCGCCAAGAGTGACGAAATCTAGGAAAGGCCTACATCTGGCAGTAGACGAACAAGGCTCTATTCATGTCCATAAAAAGTTTTATCGTCACATCATATACCACAATTTAGTACCGTATGGGTGGATAACAAAATTCTGGCATACGCAACTGCCTTTCATAAGGATTAAATAAATTTGTTGATTAAAACCGTATAAATTGAATAGAAGCTGATCAAACGAGTACTGTCCAATCTCGTTTTTTTTCTGACTTTAGGAATTACTTGCAATTGTGTAGCTAGCTTTTAGACTTGTTTGCAAACATAAAGTTAATTACAGCCGTATCAAAAGCTATTAACAAAAAAAAAGTTCTTTAGGCATTGTTGAAAAAATATTTAGACAGAAATATTTTTTTTGATTACATTTAGTTTTTGCGTATGTCTACTGTGTCCGTCTTTTTATCTACTTAAATCGCACCATTTTTATGGTTCCGTAGTCAACAACAAGGTCTGTCCGCGGCTTAGCTTAGAGACTATTAGTACTAGAAAGCTGTAATTTGACATGGGTATACATATTTATCACGTCGATAGAGTGGTAAAGCAAAATTTTGAAAAAAAAATTTTTAGGGTACCTCCCTTACACGTAAAGTGGGGATGATTTTTTTTTCTTGTCTATCAACTAGTGTGGGGTGTTGTTAGATAGGTAATTTAAAAGTATTGGGGATGTGACAAGACCATCTTTCGATCTAGAGTTCCGTTTGCGAAATATTAAGCTTAAAAGTGTAAATTTTTGTTAGAGTCAAGTGTCCCCCCCCCCCCCCTGCCGCCAAACTTTTAGCCCCCTCTAAACACGGGGCGATTCGCATCAGCAGGAACAAAATGTATGAGCCGTTCTTGGGAAGAGCAACTTCCGAGCGTACTAGAAGTTTGGCGCGATCTGTATTAGTCGACAAATTTATAAAATGTACTTTGAGAAGAAGTCCGCATATTGTGCAGGGCAACTACGGAACCCTACACTGCGCGTGGCCCGACACGCACTTGGCCAGTTTTTATTAATTTATCTTTACACTCCTTACATTTATAGGGCAACAACTTGGAACCTCAGAATTTGGTTTTGCACTCTTTTCATTTATAAACACAGTGAGTACCTTTATTTTAATATTTTACCATAAATTTCTTCAATTTTAATTCATTTTATTTTCCTAATTTAAATTGGCTTTTGCCTTAGTAATTTTAACAACGACTTGACGTTTAATTTTAATATCAGTTAGTTAGTTTTACGTTCATGATTTAATTAATCGAAGTATTGGTCAATATTGTCGATGCACTTTGGACATTTTTATGGTTGTTAAAATGCCTCTGCTATAGATATCCTGGAGATGATGGGAATCGCTAAATAGGCGTTTTTCACTGCCTGATCGGAGTTGAAACTTTTCCTTTGTTAACCAAATAAAAAAAATGGAAAACTAATACAAACTTAAACATATCGTCAAGATATAACTTCGAGGGGGTGTCCTGTCAATAGATGGGTGATAGGGGGGAGCCTTATCACCGTTCTCGCCGAACTACTACACCGAATAGTACACGATTTTATTGCATACTCATGTTTTCTTTCACTGTCACTAGCAAGTGGTAAGTAAATATACAAGGTGACTTTTTGATCATCGTCCAAATTTATACTGGAGGCTTGGTAAGTGATCGGCATCATGAATCAATAACAATTTTTGTAAAATTCGTCTAACGAAATTTCGACTTCCCATAGTAATTCACTCCCAGTCCTGAGTGAATCACTATGGGGAGTCGAAATTTCATCTTGTGAATTTTACAAAAATCGTTATTGGTTTATGATGCTGTTCACTTACTTACAAGGCTCAAGTATGAATTTGCACGATGTTTGCAAATTCACCTTGTATATACCCATACACTATGCTATATACTATGCAAATAATACAAATATACAATGCACATAAATTCCGAAAAACTTAACAGGCAAAATCAGGTCCCAATATTGTGAGTTTAATAAGAACCAACTGAGTTTCGCTTTTTATAGCTTTCAATTCGTTACTAAAGGGCAATATTATGATGCAAATAGAAATACAATTACAGAATTTGGAATATTTTGTGGTAATAATCAGGATACACAGTTATTAAAAAAAAAATACGTATGTTCTTCTTGCATGCGCCGAAACGGAACGTTTTCTCGGAAGCCGCATCGTCATGGCTAGCGCCGGCGCCGCCATCTTGTACCGGGCAACACACTTCACCTATCAGCTTTAGCGTCAACATCTATTTAGCCTTATAATCTTATAAAACAACGAAAATTTACTGTAAAACTAAATATTATATGATCTAAAAGGATCAAATGGTTTTAATTATAAAATAATAAAACTATCAAATGTACCGCGAGTACACTTCTAAAGTTATGAAGTGAGTTTGAACAAACGGTCAATTGATGCATTTATTTACTGTAAATAGTATTCTAGCTAGTTTGAACAAATCGTGTTCTCATTTCAACTAGAAGCAGTGTTTTTCGAAAGCGCATGGTATTTCGGTTGTCGTAACCAGAACGCGCTATTTTAAACAATAATGAAACGTCATAGAGTTAGTTCAGTTCTACTTGATGCGAAATAAGGTGCTCAATCTCGGGTCACCCATGCTTAGTCTCCGGACGTAGTAATATTTTATATTCTCTGCTCCGGTCGTTCACGGGGCTCGTTGTGCGGACGGAACGGATGCGATCAAACCAAAAACACCGTGCATTTATTTTGGGTACCTGATCCATGCACGTCGTATTGGTGCTATACTGAAACTCATATTTGAAAATTATGTGAATTTCCGTTTTTTCCGTGATCGCAAACACGCAAAAAATTTCGTAGCTTTAATACCTTTAGTAGCTTAAATTCCAAGTCAAATGCAACTTCAAAGTAGCCAGTATTATAAAACGCCAATCTTGGAAAAAAATACCCCAAATTTGCTTTCTTCCGTTGTAAAGAAAAATAAGTAACTTAAAAAAAGTTTGTTTATTTAGTGTTTTTTTTTCCTAACAATGTAATGATAAGTTCCTCTGAGCGCTGACAATCACAACCATCAACTTCTAGTTTTCAGGTTCAAAAATCATCAGAAAAGACAATAGTACATTGTTCACCGAGGGAAGAAAGGGGAAGATTACCAACGAGGGCCGCCAATGGCCTCAATACACACGGATTGGGAATCGCACTTTCTCCCGAGTGATACATAGTGCTTTATACTACACCTGCGAGGAAATAGTATAAATTTACTTTTAATCAAGATACAATAAAAGAAACCGACTGACTCGCGTGCGATTGTCACTTTTTATTTCCTTCTTATTTTTTATTATGTACAGGAAAAGCAAGTAGCCAGTATCATTTTTCGAGTTTTATGTACGAGTTCGCAAAATAATACTGGCCACTTGGCCACTTGCCCATTCTTTATGTTATTTAAAATAAAACAGCACGTTAACAATGGATTTGCATATACATTTTCTGCCCGATTTTCATACACTATTTCCGCCCGCATATATGTATGATAGTAATGACGTATTTTCTGCATTGTTTTCAAAAAAGTAAGAAGGTACTTTCCGAGCAGGTGTAGTATAAATAACATTGTATGGTCACAGGTGCCAATTTTATTACAGATTTTATTTACAGATTATTTTGGTTCAACCAGGCGTCCCTACAACTTACTCCTATAAAATAAGTTCACCGTAATCAACTCGTATAGTCGTAGGAAACATCACAATTTTGCATCACGAATTCGCAATTTTCAACTAATCATTTCTCAATGAAGTTTTGTTTAGATACTTATTACCAAAGATTTCAAAAGTTTAGATGAGCCCTGGCACCTAAAATCTATTGCATTGTTTTTGAATGTATGCGTTAAAATAATGCCGACGCGCGCACAATATGAGTGCGCAATCTGTCTACCTACGGTCAGCAAACTGATCAGACTACTAAAGTTGTAAAAATTCAAAACTTTAAGTAGACTTAAGACGTCCAACTATCACTGTGTTCAGATGAACACTGATTCCAAACGTGTGAGCATCACCCATTTAAAGGTAGAAACATTTTGGTGCTGTCATACTATGGTTAAGGCATATCTTTACTTTTAAAATCTTTGTTTATTACTGTATACCTACGTAACCTAACTGTTTTATAAGTGAAGAAAAATTGCCTTTGTTTTTCAAAAGCCTTTGTTTTTCTTTGTCGTAAAAATCCTTGTCTCATTACGGCTTGTTTCAAATGAACGGGTATACGACCTCTATGTCAACAGCTATCACTTATTCTTGGTCCATTACGACCTTGCGTGACTTGGACTTTTAGCTGGACCATTACAGGATAGCGATTCTTATTTCGTTGAACTTTATGGATAGCTATGTAATTTTGCCGTTGGGTTGGTATCAAAATGTTCAGTTCGATTAACTGAACATTTTGATACATGATAAAATGAATGAACCAGAAATGTATACGTATGTACTATGTATGTACCTATAATATGTAGCGAATGTTGATGATTGTTTTACTACTATCTATCCAACCTAGCTTCTTGAGGAACGTTTGAGGAATGATATTAACAGCTTGACATACGTCAATGTATCTTGAATTAAAATCTTTTGTACTATAGGCGTAGTAACTACTATATAATCTGTGCTATAGGTAGTCTTACTATTTATTTTTACAGTTATACACTCAACCGGTTTCTGATATTATAGGTATATCCGTATACAATATAGGTAACTTTTATGAATCTAGCCAAATTCATACTGGAGACTCGGTAAGTAGTCAGGACCGGGGTTCAATGACCCGTTTCGTGAAAAACGCAAAATAAAATTTAGGCTACTAGACTAGACTCGGAGTTCTTTGCAAATTAGTATAGGGGTACAAATGTTGTGTTACGTTTTTCACAAAAAGGGTCATTGAACCTTGGTCCTGACTATTTACAGAGTCTTCTGTATGAATTTTGCTACATAAATTTAATGTCTATGCCATTTAAAGATGGCGTCGCATTTCGGTCTTTTCCATTAAAGTTCTGTACCCACAGGGCAAAACGGAGCCCTATTAATGAGTCTGTCAATCCGTCCGTATATCACGGCTTTCTAGCTCTTGGACGGAATAAGATAGAGACCTAAAATTTTTATATGTCATGTAGAATGTTGACCCAAAGTTCAATGACCCTTTTCGTGAAATAAGCAAAAAGTGTTATTGACCTGTGATACGATCACCTATCAAGCCTCCGGTATGAATATGGCTTTCATAAATAAATGCCACCTTATATGTAGATTTGTCACGAAACAGATTGGCACGCATCTTTTACCGTAGGGGTCTCGGAGGAAAAGTTTAGAGGTTATTTTTGCTCTGTGATTAAATAAAGCTGAACTGTAACCGTTTTAGTGAAACTCATCGTATAAAAGCGGTCGAGATGTTCGTATTATTAAAGTACTTAAAACTGGATTGTGACCCTCTAGAGAACTTCATCCAACCCCAACAACTAATATCTGCCATTTAAGTAAAAAAAATATATATTGCCTTTATCAGCTTGTTTCTTTTATTTTTTATATATAATTATATAGGTAAATACATATAAATGAGACACAATTATGTTCTTTCTAAAACACACAGCGTTTTAGGTGAAGAAGCAGTTTGTGTAAAGCCTTGTGCTAACCAAAAATATGTGAAAACATACCTGTAACTTAGCGATTTACCGTCTTAATCTGCACCAGCAAGAGCTTTCTACTCTGTGACAGTGCGATGACATCTGTCAGTCTTCATAGCGTTTGTGTAATTTTGCCGCTAAAGAAGCAAAATTTTTTCCGTCATATTTTTATAAATATTTAAAGTGTTTAAAAGTGTTTTTAAACAGTTAAAAAGTCCGAAATAATAGTGCTAGCACGTGTCACACATAAATAATGAGTGATCATAACGTAAAAGACGCAGATGAGGATAGGTCAGGCAAGTCCTTTGCCGGCTCGACACATTACAATGATTCCCGCGACAAGGCTAAATTCTTCATCTAAGGAGTCTATTGCATCTTAGAGAGTCAAGCGACGTAACGTAGATGACAGAACGGACCAGTAGCAGGTCCAAGAGTAGTTGCACTTATAATTCGGTAAGTTACTTTTTGGCGTACCTTACAAATCAGCAGGGCTGGTAAGACTTGGCGCTTCAAAGTTTTTTATATAGACCAACTGAAGGTTGATTATGAGAGGAAAGACTTCCCACAGGCTTACAGAGAGCAGCTTTCAGTCTTGATCAAGTTACCTTGTTTTAACAGTCCAGCTTGGATGAATGTTAGGTAGAAAAAGGGCCCTAAAGCATATTTAGCATCTCCTGGCTTTTTCACGGAGCTAAAAGCCACGGAGCTAAAAGCTAAAAGCTTTATCATCTAAATGAGGGCAAGAACTATATGGTTTCAACAAAGCAGATTTTGGCTATCTAGGCAATGCATAGATCTATTGAAGTCAAACTTACAAGGCTTTTCAGACTGAACCTCTAACAATCAAGACCAGACCAACTTAACACCAGCTCATTGTTTGAGACGAGGTCTAAACATTTGACCTGAGATCTGTTATTAGTTAAATTCAGAACAGAGTAGGCAGATCGTCTGTGGAAAGCGCGCAGAGTATTAATTAACAGTTAACAGATTAATTAACAATTAACAGATATAAATAATATAGTTTTAAAGACAACTTTGAAAGAGGTTGTACCGAGCACTTAATACTTATCCAGTTCAGCAAGGATTCTCTCCTCTTTCCAGACAGGGGGGAGGGGGCAAGTAGTATGGCTCAGCATACACAGTTATGCATATAATATGTAGATGTGTATATAGAAGTGTATTTACTGTAATTTAGACCTATACTGCATAAATAAATCTATTTTATTACATCTTTAAAAGCCTATTTCTTACACAAAAGATAGGTGTTAAGAGGTTACAGGGAACTTACAATAATAATTATTCCTACAATTATAAAAGTAAATCTGATAGGTTTAACCCACATTTTAATTTACACTAGCTATAAGCTATATTTCTGTAAAATTTGTTATTGTGATGCTGTAATGGATCACTTGGGATCAAACAGCATCACAGTCTAAAATATATTTTTAGTATAGAAAACAGAAGGGGAAGTAAGATCTATTTTAGATCTAACTGCCCTACCTGTCAGTTTATGTTCTCGAACCATCCTTCGCAACATAACAAATGGATTGCAGATATCCTTTATTCTCTAGGCATCCTTTGCAAGGTGTACATTGTACATGGACAATTTTGTCATGGTTTATCAGGCTTGGTTGCGGAGACCATAACCATCTTGAGAACTTAGGCTGGCATATAAATTACTGAAAGGCAATCCTGATATCAAATCACAGGCTAGAATATTTATGTCTAGTTTGGGAAACCTACTTAAGAACAAGGTTTACCGGTTCTTTTAAATTTTTAAAATTTTCTAATTCAAAAGGGGAAGATTGCACTACTGCAGATTACAAGCTCCAAAGTATAATTTACCACCTTTGCATAGGGAAAAGTCACAGACTTCCTGACAACACACGCAGCGGATGCGAGTGGAGAGGATCATATGATTTGGTCTTTACTATCAAGGTTATGTACAAGGAGTGGCGTACCACAAGGGAACAAAAGAGATAGCTCTAGAATATCAAAGAGATGTTTGCCTTGTAGGTGGCAATCCCCTTACAGACTGTCAATCGGTCGCTGGTGGCGTACCATATCAGAGATGAGAAAGGAACTCACTCCCTGCCCATGTTAAATGTGGCCACCAAGTTGTTGAACATGACCGAATAGCTGAGAGGAGTTACGTAGGCATGATGCAGCCTCTCGGAGAGGTTCAAGGCCAGGCAGACCACCTGTCATATTAAACTTTCCCACAAAGTTACAGAACATGACTGAACAGCTGAGCGGATCTCTGTCAGCATGCTTCAAGGCCTGGCAGACCACATGTCATATTTTCCCACAAAGTTACAGAACATGACTGAACAGCTGAGCGGATCTCTGTCAGCATGCTTCAAGGCCAGGCAGACCACATGCCATATTAAATTTTCCCACAAAGTTACAGAACATGACTGAACAGCTGAGCGGATCTCTGTCAGCATGCTTCAAGGCCTGGCAGACCACATGTCATATTAAATTTTCCCACAAAGTTACAGAACATGGCTGAACAGCTGAGCGGATCTCTGTCAGCATGATACCTCTTGGGGAGGTTCAAGGATTGGCAGACCACAATGTCGACACTTCCCAGATGGCACCTCTTGCCCACAGTAAGGTAGCCAATATTTCAGGGGTTGGGTATCAACAATAGGTCAAACTCTTCGCTGAGTTGTGCCCAAGTATGCAGTTCTAGAATCTAATGGTCTGTCATTTACTGCATCAATACTGAGACTACTACCAAGGTTGGATAATTTATGTCTCCCAACCTTATCCCAAGATTTCTACTACACATGAATTTAGTGTAGGGAATCTACATTCTGATAGATCCAGACTGGGGCCAAGGTTTTTGGCCACCGGACCTACAAATGAGAGCTCTAGAACCATCCTGGCCAATAAGAACCTGCGGAAGGTCCTTATCGATCAGACAACGGGTAAACTTCTCCACAAGTGGACAAGCAGTCAGAGAACATGCGAAAGGTCCGTAATAATAGAACTGCAGGGAAACCTCCACAAGTCTACAACCTGTCGCTATTAACAGGGAGATTTGGGGGTTGGTCCGATCAAGTAGAACATTGGACTGCAGAGGAAAAGAGAAGTTGCAAACAGTCAACGTTAACCACATATAATCCTTTTATAAAAAAAAAAAAAAAAAAAAAAAAAAAAAAAGTGTCTGACATGTTGTGAGAAAGAGGGTGTAAACCACAAAGCCTCTAGAGGAGATGAAGTGACCAAATTCTTAGCAAGAGGTATTTGAAAGATAGGTTGACTAGGTGTACTTACTTATATTTTTGTTCTTATAGACCTTAGTGCCTAAAATAAAACAATAATTCATTATTAATATAAACCTGCAGCGGCTACCAAACCACCTACCTGTGTGGGATACAAAGGCGGTTATGAATAATTGACACTAACACCTGAAATGGACGCTCTTTTTGACTTATACAAAAAGACAGCCGTTAGTATTATTATTATTTTTTAATTAGATTTAGCTTGCAAAATACATGATTTGGCACTGCTACACACTTCAAACTGTAGCATTAGGAGAGGAGATTAAATACGATAAAGTCAGATTGGGTGGCGATTATATCAGCATCCTAATCAGTTAATTTTTCCGATAAGACTTGTTGGATTCCTTATTACTTCACAGGAGAACAGAGAAGCAGAGAATAATGATTTGATTGGTCTCCTTATTACTGTAACGTTCAGCCAACATCCATACCACGTTGAAAACACCGGTTCTCGTCCGATCACCGAAGTTAAGCAACGTCGGGCGTGGTCAGTACTTGGATGGGTGACCGCCTGGGAATTTATTTTACTTTTTTTTTTATTTTTATAGAAGCTGTCAGCAGAAAGTATTTGGATGGTTGAAAGATAGACCTGTTGAAGATATTTTGTCCAGAAGAAACGGGAATTGCTCAAAGCTTTCAGAAAATTGCATTACCAACCTATTCATATATCAACAACAACAGTTATTAGATACACAGTACAGATCTACTTTGTTCAAATTTTTCTGATGTCTAAACAACGGTGTTTGTTTAGGAAAGATTTAGTTACTTACAATTTGAGTTCTATTTCATTGTGCAACTTTGAGCCAGAGAGGCTATTTTATTTATTTCATTCAAAAAAGTGAAACTGTTTGAAATAATTTTGATCTTTGAACAAAGATACAAGTTGCTTATCTCTCAGTATAATAATAAGAGAGCATATATTTGAGTACTTATAGAACAGTTATCTCATTTACTTATATTACTTAATACAATTATTTTTGTTATATTTGTATTTTTATAGATAATTCACATAGCGTTTGCATTAGTCACCAGCAGATATCAAACACGTCTTCACCTAAAACGCTGTGTGTTTTAGAAAGAACATAATATTAATGTTTTGCATTACAACAAAACATGTATTATGTGATGAATAAAACACACAGCGTTGCAACAAGGTTCTTGCTGGTGAAGACACTATGAAGACTGACAGATGTCATCGCACTGTCACAGAGTAGAAAGCTCTTGCTGGTGCAGATTAAGACGGTAAATCGCTAAGTTACAGGTATGTTTTCACATATTTTTGGTTAGCACAAGGCTTTACACAAACTGCTTCTTCACCTAAAACGCTGTGTGTTTTATTCATCACATAATACATGTTTTGTTGTAATGCAAAACATTAATATTATTATAGGATTACACAATAGAGTCCAAGATATATTTCGGGCCTCACTGGGCCCGGCATCAGTTGGAGTAATAATGGTGACAGGATGACAGATGATATTTACAAGATGATAATGAGAATAATACAATAAAAAAATAAAAAATATTAAAAAAGGAAAAACTACTTCCCTAAAAACTAAACTTTTTGATTGACTTGTAATTTACTTTTAATTTCTCTATAGGTCCTCGATTTTTGAGCGTGTAGGTATATGCATGATATCGATAATCTATTTATGTGTCTAATTACTTAAGAGGCTTTGCGAATTTTATTTTTGTCACTGTCACTCCAAGCGAAAAATCGCGCAGTGCGAGAGGAGCGGATTCAGGTCAAAAAGGAAAAAAGTTGGTTTTGTATTTTTATTAAAAAAACTAAAATAGCTAACAAAATTTCAAATATTAAATCTCTAGATATTGTTGAAACACACCTAATAAAATATGTTTGAGTTCTGTATATGGTTCCTATTCGTCAAACGAGGAGAAAAAGTGTGTTAGAAAATTATTTTTATCGAAGAAAATTTATCCAAACATGTTTTCCAATTTCAAAACCCTAGATTATATAGTCAAAATGCATATACCAGAAATTTATTAAAATTTTCCGTGTATTTCATGAAATACACAGAAAAGAAACACCCGTATTTTTTTCGCATATCACCTTAAATACTTTATCTTTTCCGACCCCCTGTAACAAAAACGTCAACTATTAAATATCCCAGAAACGTTTACTTCATGTGACAAGACAAGGTTCCATGGTTTCCCTGGCCGTACCCATAATCTAATTCTAGCATGGGCTGTGAAATTTACGAGCGATAATATTATCGCTCTCTACATTTTGTCAAGTTCTTATTATCGCTTAACCCATGGTCCATGTTCATAAAAAATATAACAATGGAATCAATTATTTCGACCCTTGACTAAACACAATAGATGGCAGGCAAGGTAAAGGAGCCAAGCTCGAATCTATTTTACAGGTTAAGTGTGTTACTAGAATGAAGGTGTCGATACACATCGCGTCAGTTAAGGCACATAGTACCGTCAAATGGCAGTACCAAAAAGCTTTAAAAATATGTGTACGAATTATCAACTCTATTACAACATATTATTAAACATTTTTAATTATAAAATAGAATACACAGAAACTAATACATGAAAATAAAATTCAAACGAATGGTGTTTTTGGCTTGAATTCTCTACTGCTCCTAAGCAGCTTGATCGATTTAATTAATTTATAGGTATACTTTGATTTATAGAAAAACTTAATAGCCATAAACCGAAAATTTCATCGCGTCCATGTGAAAAGTTTTATTTTCTCCTATTTTGCGCTATGGGAGATGCAGCGATCGTCGTAACACTTCCTTTGCAATGCGCGCTGATATGAACGTTATTTCAATGTCGTTTCCATCGATATTCGTACCGACACACATCGATCTGATAATTTGGCGTTACTAAGCGCCTTAAAAATCCCATGCTCGCACAAGACACCTATCAATTATGTCGTCATGTAATAATCTTGTCGTCACCTTTGACCTCTGTCTATGTACTATAATAGAACACACAGCCTGCATCGCATCACGTGAAGCTAGTTCTACATCAATAGATTCCATCTCCCGTTTTGTTATGCAGATGCGGCTGTTGTTAGCTCCACCCATTATGTGCCTTGCTCGTAAACATTCGTATTGTCATACGATTAGAGGACAAATGCAGACACGACACTTTTATGCCAACGGCCTCAGTGTCTTCGCCACAAGTCCGTTTTACTGATTCATTGTGGGTTTATCAACGAACATAAATATTGAAGCGATATTCAAAAAGGAATCGATGCTGTCACGAACATGAAAACGTGAGATTGATAACATGTTTTTTCTACAACATTCTCAATAATGATCGCTAAAACTTTATAAACTGCAGTAGTATTTGTAATGTAAAGGTAAATCTTGTATGTATGTAGGTACTCTGTTCCATTGCAATTATTCAGCAAAATACTGAATTCTCATCACTGTTCATTGATCTCGTTTTTGCTTCAAACTGCTGATACAAATTCAATTACATATTGTCCTGTTTCTATTAAAGTTAAACGAGTAATAAATAATGGTTTATGTAGGAGCTTTAAATCGCTATCTTTATAGATAACTATATACCTGGCTGGCAGTGGCGTGCATAGAACTTTTTTCCGGAAAAGCAATCAGAAGGTCAAGTGTGACAGTAAAAAAAATATGAAAAAAAATTAAATAACACATTGAAAAAAAAAATATGAATATCTTCACTTTAGGGTAGACAGTGCCTACCCTGGCGACCCTGGCGTCATACAAATTTTCCTTTTTCACAGTGTTATTTAATTTTTTTTATATATTTTTTTGTGTGTCAAACTGGACCTTAATAATCCGGTATATATGGATATTATGTATCTCTAGTTGCCTTCTGTACTGGGTGCCTATCATCAAAAACATAGATATACTATCGAATTCCGAATTCCAAAGGATATGTTCGCACTTGAAGTGACGACACAGATTGTTAATAGTTCAATACCCACTAAAGGCAATTTTGAAATTTCAGTATTTATCTATGTTTTTGATGATAGGCACCTAGTTCAGTTGGCAACTAAAGATACAGAATAGGGGGGCTGGTTGCTTTTCCGGAAAAAAGTTCTATGCACACCACTGCTGGCTGGATTTTTAGGCACTGTAAATCCTACATAGACAAGCTGACTTTTTTTGTCTAATTAAGTAGGAATTAAACTATCTTGAAAAAAATACCACTCTAAAAGTTAAATACAACATAACTAATAAAAATAAAATATTAAAAATAAAAAAAAAACTTTAGTAAATGTTGATCGAATACACGGGTACTCTCGAGATTTTACCGACAAAAATCCGGCTTGCATAAATAATTAGCACTCAACAGCAACGTACGCGTAGTTCCTAAATGTCGAATTTTCGGTATCAATAACCGGGATCAGTATATCTATCACATGCATATCGTAGAATCCGAAAAATTGTAAATAGAAAGTCGTTCACCAAATAGTCAGAAATGCGACGACAAGCGGGGCGAAGCGAAGCGAGGAGGAGCGTGTTATGTTTACATGTAAATACATACCCCTGTAGTGTTAACAGAATTACAATATGCCGAGGGAAATTGTGATACGCCGAATTCTAAGATACACCGACGACATTTCGACTCATCATTGAGTTCAGAAGCACCATTATTGCTTGAAGTGGTTTTGGTTCCCTTATCGGTCAGCAACACAGTATCGTGAGATTCAAAGCCCTTTAGCCCATTAACAAACTTTCCTAATGCCGCATTCCGAGACTTGTTTCTACCGTTCCGTTACTGGATTAAGTGACACCCAAAATTCTGAGAGACGACTCCGAAAAGCTATACAGATACTGCTTACTACCAAATTACCTAATGTCACTTAAATAAAACCATCGAGATGTGGCAATGCAACATTTTTGTACAATATTGTCTATGCGAAAAAAATACGGGTGTTTCTTTTCTGTGTATTTCATAAAATACACGGAAAATTACAATCAGTTTCTGGTATATGCATCTTGACTTTATAATCTACGGATTTGAAATTGGAAAACATGTTTGAATAAATTTTTCTCGATAGAAATAATTGTTGAAATGAGGTCTTCAAACACACTTTTTCTCCTCGTTTGACGAATAAGAACCATATACTCGTACAGAACTCAAACATATATTATTAGGTGTGTTTCAACAATATCTAGAGATTTGAAATTGGAAATTTTGCTAGCTATTTTAGTTTTTTTGTAAAAATTATAAAACTAACATTTTTCGCTTTCGCCCTGAATCCGCCCCTCTCGCACTGCGCGATTTTTCGCTTAGAGTGACAGTGACAAAAATAAAATTCGCATAGCCTCTTAATTGTAACGTGTAATTACTATAAGACTGTTTGACTAGTAATCCAGCTGTAAGCAATGTAAATATGCAGGGTGTTAAAACGAAGTTGCGGAAGCCGAAAACTGGCGATAGATGGCGTCCACACAACGAAATTGAGAAAAAAATCCGTCGTTTCATACATTTTGGTCGGGTAGCTTGTAGCTTCTCTATGGAACAGCTGATTTTTTTTTTTGCGATTCGAGGATTGGCTCCATAGTAAAAGTTGGTGGTATGGACGAGTACTACCAGTTTCCGGATTCCACAACTTCATCTTAACACCCAGTATATACAGGTTGATGAAAAGTTGAGATGGGTCACAAAGGGCAGCTACCAAAACCGTTATAACTACAAGAAAACGTACTTAGAAGACTAACCCCAACTTTTAAAGTATTTTACTTATGTATTAAGGTGGATGCGACCGGTCTCGTTCCCAAACGCACAACTTATGATTGTTTCTCTTATTTTTGTTCTAACTTGTTTTAACCGAGATATTAGTTGATATAAGGAAAAAAAAACCCACCTATATTTACTTCTCCCCACCATTATTTTACGACATAAGAATTTGCTTTACACGACATACCTTTATTGAGCAACTTTACAGCTGCCCTAGAAATAGACTTTAGATAATGTAAAAGTTTTAGCGTCCCTGTTACTCCATACGCGAAAAAACCGTCAGTGCGAGAGAGACGGATTCGTGGAAAAGTAGCAAAAAGTCGGTTTTTTATTAATTTAAAATGTACTAAAGATCCTATCAAAATTTCGTTTAACCTGGTCCTAGATACCGTTAAAACCCATCTAATAAAATATAATTGCAGTCCATTATGTCATTCTAAATTGTCAGACAAGTGGGTCTACCGCGTAATTCTCATTTTCATCAACATCAACTTGAGATTGAAATTTGTCGTGCGTGCGACGACGCCCGCCTAACATGCCATATCTTTTGCACGCGTTGAATTTCGCATGCATTTGCTTGAAGTTGATACAAATGAGAATTACGCGGTAGAGCCACAGGAGAATTGGTGTCGAAAAAGACCTCATTTCAATAAATATTTCTATCGAGCCGAATTTATATTTAAAAAATATAATTTATAATTTAAAAAAATATAATTTATAGTTTTTTTCACCTCATCCTTCTCGGGTTCTTTGAGAGGATGGCCTACCCTAGCAACTTTTTTTATTACCCGTCCAGCACAGTAAGTACAATAGCAAATACCTTATTTGCTTTTGATAGAGGCGATTATATGTTGGCTCATTAGCCTTTTGCCCAGATTAAAAACAAAAATTACGTTTATTTAACCAGGCTAATTAGCGAACAAATCGAGAATAAAACGATTTCTGATCAGCTCCTGCTGGTCACAGACAAAATGATACCTACATTTAGTAAAACCCGTGACTCAACTTCACTTTGAAACCCCCACAGACCGGTAAGCCTAACCGGGGTTTCATCAAATATTCACTATGCCTGCGAACCGACAGTAATGTCACAGTATAAGCAAAGTAATGTCAAATACACAACCTCAAATGACCATTTCACATTAAGTTACTTGGTCAATCGGCTTAATAAAAAAAATTTGGATAGTAGATTATATATACTTCTGTCAAGCAAAAACACAATAGCTTTAATTTCACTTGATAGAATAAAATTACGAATACAGCCTTGAAATTTGTATAAAAAATAAGTGAACAAATGACTTTGTGAGTGAGTCTTAGAATTCCATCTAGAAGCCGAGTTATTAAATAAAAACTTGAATTTTCGTGAGCGCGTGTTTCTTTGTGGTCGTAACAGCCATGGCTGAGAGCGCGCTATTTTAAACTAAAAGGGAAAGTCATAGAGTGCAGTTCTGATTGGTGCAAACAGAGGTGCTCAATCTGACTTTATTCGCCCAAACGTTGTATAAAAACTGTTTTTTATACTACCTTTATGAAAAAGTTCCATTTAATACTCGAAATTAATTTTGAAAATCGAACTTTCCGGGCCCCGTTGCGGAATGACTATCAGGTCAGTTTGAAATGAAATTGCATTTATTGCAAAATTAAGTTCTTTTTGACGTTTGTCTTCATTTCATGCAAAATTAAGTTCTTTTTGACGTCCTTAGTTTGTCTTTACAATCGAAATTCCCTGCGTTCTGATTCACGACATAATCGATTATATCCCGTCTGACACTCTTTTTTCGCAAAATGATACTGGCCACAAATAAAAGGTGCCGGCCGAAGCCTGAAAAAAAAAAGGTAAAAACCGCGCCGCGATTTGCAAAGTCATAAAATACATTAAATTTGAAAGGAAAAATTAAATATTTAAATACATAAATCAGGTAGTGGACAAAGTATCGTTCGCAACGAGTAAAAATGGGTTTTCTTCCATTTAAAATCCGCCATTTTATACTCGTCACGAAATATACTATTTATGGGTCGTATCCAAAATCGCTCGAGTGAATATTAAAATTCTTTATATAAAAATAATTTGAACAATTTCCTTTCCCTACTAAAAGAATGTTTAGTACAAAGGTATACCTACCTGCTCTACCTGGTATGGATACATAAATATCATACATATATCTATGGTATACTTGAGTTACAGGATTTATTTGCCGAGCAGGTAAGGAGTGTCCCTCATAGTATTGCATTATAGGTATCTTGACATACAAAAATAACCACAAAATAAAGGTTTACTATAAAAATATTTCCAATAAAAAAATATGTATTTGATATTTTGCGATATGCAACTTATGGTAGTGTATGCAATTATGTACCACGCAAAAAGAATAAGCGGTATCGTATTAACTCCCAGCTCTTAATTTTGATTGTACCGTCTGGGGGGGGGGGGCACGGCCCCTGTGCCCCCCCTGGAGCCGCCCTTGAGTTACATAGTGTGACGTTAGAAGTTCCGGGTGGGTTTCTTGTTATTCCAGGGCCAGGGGTGTGCGGAATCAAGTCGATAAGAGTTTCGATTTTTTTTCATGGGATTATATGGGACTTTTGTAGGGGATAATATATTGCCCTTTTATTGTAGGTATTCATTGGTTTTATTTTAGACCCGGCAGGACGTGATTTTTTGACGTGACTAAGTGTCGGTTAACGACCTGTAATAAGCACAACGAGGTATCTTATGATATTTCATAGCTACTTCAACTGCGGGCTTCTAGACTATTACAATATTTAAATTTATTTATTTATTTATTTATTCGGAAAACTTACAGCACAAGAAATAGCATATAAACTTAAAAGTAATATTACAGAAGGCCAATTACAAGTTTCCACTTATAGTTATAGATTAAGTCTTTATACATAGTACGAGATTTTCTGCCTTGTATTATGAATATTCTTAAAAATTTAGTTATTACGTAGTTACTATATTACACTTTTAAATATTTTTTGTATATTAAATTAACAAAATAAAATAAAAACCGGTATTCCGGACACAAACGTTATTATGAAAGTAAAGTAAAAGTTAGTAAAAATAAAAATATAAATAAAAAAATAGACAAAATTAAAAAAAAAAAAAAAAAAAAAAATGATAATTAAAGACTAATTTAATAATTAAACTGGGGAGAAGGCGGATGACATGGAGTGATAACGTGAAAACTTGGACTAACATAAAAGACGCTGCCAGTCTCTGCAGACTGGCACAGAATAGAGAAGAGTTTCGTGTGGTGGTCGCCGACATCCGCTAGGATATGGCACCCCCAAGAAGAAGAAGAATAATTAAACCAAACAAAATTTAATTTTTAAAGAAATTTGCACTTATTTTTGATCTTATCCCTGCTGCAGATAGATGGAACAAATCGAGATCAAGTTCCTGAGATTTTGCATTAAAATTGTTACACGCTCGCCACAAATACGCATTTTGCCTATAATTTGAAGATACAGTTGTTAAAGAAAATACAGGGTAACTGCGTCGCGATCTATTTTGGACATAAAACTTTAATTTTTCTAAAAGAGAAGGACAATCAATGTAGCCTGTTGCGATTCTTGATAACAAGACCAAGTCCGCTATATCACGTCGTATAGTAAGGGGCAGGATATGATGTTTTTGGCATGTCTCTAAATAATTTTTAGTTTTTGAGTATGTGCGGTAATTAATATACCGAATAAATTTCTTTTGTATGCGTTCCAAAATGTTAATATATTCATTATATCTAGGATTCCATACCTCACAAGCATACTCAAGTTTGCTTCTTACGTACGTACAGAAGAGGATCTTTAGTGTCTTGATATTTTTAAAATCTTTACATATTCTCATTATAAAACCGAGTGCCTTGAAGGCTTTACTTGTGATTGAATTAATGTGCTTATCAAAAATGAGCTTTTTATTGTGGATGACACCTAGATCACGAACCTCCTGTTCCTTTTTAAGTTGATAACTTTTTAAAGTGTAATTGTAGATGATTGGTGAATGTTTCCGCGTAAAAGTAATACATGAGCATTTTGTTGGGTTTAGATCTAATTTATTGTGTGTACAGTAGTTATCAAGACGGTAAAGATCATCCTGCAATAGAGCAGCGTCTTCTTCACTAGTGACCGGGCGAAAAATCTTCATGTCATCAGCGAAAATGAGTACCTTGGAGTTATGGAAACATGAATCTATGTCGGATATGAAAATTATAAATAATAGAGGCCCAAGTAAAGAGCCCTGCGGTACACCACTTGGAATCCTAACCTAATTAGAGATAAAATTACTGGCCACGACAGCTTGTGTCCTCTTATTAATATATGAAGAGAACCACCTGTACAAGTCACCACTAATACCTGCTTTAAAAAGTTTTTCCAACAGCAGTTTATGATCAATTCGATCAAAAGCCTTACTATAATCTGTGTATACAACATCTACTTGCATGCCATTATCCATCATATCAGTAAGAAGTTCATTATAGAGGATCAAGTTAGTTACAGTAGATCTTCCCTTGAGAAATCCATGTTGCGACGGATTAAAATAGTTTTTTAGAGCAGCGTAAACTTGTTCCTGTACAATTTTCTCAAAAATCTTAGCAATTATACAAAGCTTGGAAATGGGTCTGTAATTTACAACTTTAATCTTAGGACCTTTTTTGTGAATTGGCGTTACAAAAGCGGATTTCCAAATATCAGGAACGTTTCCCTCCTTTATAGATCTTTGAAATAAAATACTTAAAGGAAGAGAAAGGACTTTCCCACATTTAATCAAGATAATTGGAGAAATTTGATCTGGGCCAGCCGACTTACACGTATCAAGCGACCCAAGTTTGTCTGCTATATCATTTCTATTAATTTCAATAGAATTTATGTTAATATCAGTAAAATTTGAATCAGTATGTGTATCAGATGGAGTAGAAAACTGGTTATTGGGTTCTTGGAAGGTAGAGTAGAAGTAATCAGAAAACATGTTACATATTTCTTCCCCTGTATTAGCAGTTTGCCCTTCAAAAAACATATTATTTGGTAATGCATTAGTTTTCGATTTTGATTTTACGTAGGACCAGAACGATTTTGGATTTTTAGAAATGGAGTCCTCAATATTGGCTATGTAATCTTTGTAACAATCAGCTTCTAATCTCTTCGCCCTATCCCGTAGCAAAACAAATGACTGTTCATCGCACCGATTTCCATATGTTTTATATTTGCGATGGTACTTGGATTTCTCTTTAAGTAGCTTTAGAAGAGCCGGTGAATACCAAGGTGGATGTGAAGATGGTTTAATCCGTTTTGAGGGGACATATTTGTCAACCAAGTTATAAATAGTATCATAAAAACATTTTACTGCCTCTTCTAGAGGCCTATTCAATAATAAAAATTCCCAATCAATTTTTAATAAATCCGAATTTAAGCAATCAAAATTAGCTTTAGAGTAACAGTATTTAGTTCGAGGCGTCGCCTGAAGAAACTCAAAATCCTCCAATTCCATTTTAATGGTAAGTGCTTTGTGATGCGCATCTAAAGGTAAAAGAGGGTTTAGACATTCATCCACATTTACCAAGTCATTGTATAATACAAGATCCAATATACGACCAAAAACATTTTTAACGCCATTAAATTGATTAAGACCGGACATGCAGATCGAATCAGTCAAATGAAGTTCCTCTTTACTATGTAAATTTGCAGGTGAGAGATGTAAGCTGCTATTATCTGCTATCCAGTGAATATCGCCAAGATTGAAATCCCCCAATACTAAAAACTTATCTTGCGGGTTGGAAAGTATAATTAAGTTTAAATTATCGAAAAAAGTATTTAGTTGTTCGAAAAAACTAGGTCCTTCATTTTGCTCAATCAAGTACAACACACAGACGTGGAGCTTACCTCCTGCGCTTTGTGTTTTAGAGTTGCTTATATTAATAGTCACCCAGAGGTCCTCAGCAGAAGAGTGCCAATCCGGTTTCGGTGTGACCGACAAACCCCTGCGAGTAGCTAACATAACCCCCCCCCCTCTGGTTTGATTTGTAAGTGCATAGTCGCGATCGCGTCTCCAAACCATGTAAGAATTGTCAAAGAGCTCACCATCATAAATGCTATCATTCAACCAAGTCTCCGTTATTGCAATCAAGTCATAATAATTTAAGCAAGTATTGCGATAAAAATCTATTGTTTTTGTGCGCATACCCCTAACGTTCTGATAGTAAATTTTCAAGTTAACTGAATTACTCATTACATATGTATTTAATAAGGAAAAGCAGAGGAAAAACGCATCTCTGCTTTTTTGTTACAACACTATTTTGGCATTTCAGAACGTAACGGGCTCGCACAGTAACAACGAATTCAAATTCAAATAGCGAATTCCGATTCAAATAGCTCACTTTAACATTTGCAATAGCAATTAAATCACGGCAAATATAATTTGTCAACAACATAGAAGCACGAATGTAAGAATAGATCAGCTGGCAAAATAATATTACAACTAATACTAAGCGTAGAAATATAAATGAGTAAGCTATCACGGAAGTTTTATTTATATATTTTAAGTTTATTGGCTTAAGAGCGACAATTGCTAAGCAATTAACATGTCGGTATGGGGCGATCATTGCGGCGGCGAGTAATAGATATAGAAATAGCGGGTAGGTAACAGAAACATTATCTCGACCGTAATCTACACAAAGGCGAGCAAAAAATGGTTTATAAAGCAAGTCAGGGATGGTTAACATTTTAGTGCATTTCGGTGAAATTAAGTACAAAAATATAAAGTAATAGCTAGGTTTCATCACTTGTGTGTCGTAATAATAACAGTAACAAGAACAGTTTAGACAATTTTGTTTAAGTCGTTCAAGGATTTTATCACAAAAACCGGCGAGGTATCACTCTTCCGCACCTGAATTTTCGCGAACTTAACCCAGACATGCAGATATCCCTTTTCGTTAGCCAGCATTTTTGTTTTTGTGAGCAATTTCTTATTTTCCGGCGACAAATGGTCATTTACATAAATGCGTTGCTTATTATCGCCAAAGCCAATGTCCGATGCAATTATTTTCTTCATCCCTCTAGCGGCCGCAATAAACTCCTCTTTGGCATAGCGGTTTACAAAACTTAACAAAATAGATTTCTCCTTTGCGTTATATACTGGAAGTCGAGAGACATAGTTTATTTGCAGTTTAGGAATCACGCAATTAATATGCTCTCCTAGTTTTTCTACCACCTGGAAGAGGTTTTCTGTTTTAGTCATCGGAACTCCCTTTATCTCAACATTGTTGAGTCGTGACCATTGGTCGTTGTTGATAAAGTCCTGCTTTAAGATTTCTATTGACGACTTATTGGCACCAACATCATCTCGCATGCCCTCCAAAGCCGTAACTCGTTTGCTGACTCCTTCAAGCTTAGACGCAAATTCAGCTATCTTCTTACAATTGTCATCTATGGCTTTCATGGCTGTCTTCATCTCCTGGACATCCTTCACCAATGCAGGAAGAGTGTCTAACCGGCGCAAAACTTCGTCAATTGACGCTTGGGGCTTCTGGGGAACCACGGCTGTAGGCAGTTTGCACGGCAGGCACTTCCACGCAGCTCTGCGTTCAGAACCCAATTTCCGAAACCCCTGTTCCGTTATACCCCCACAGGTGTAGCAAAAGTACTGCTGGCACTGTACACACTGCGCACCATCACCAACCGATTCCTTGCACGTGTAACACTGCATCCTACTCAGTGAAGAGCTAGTGAGGAAAATGTTTTCAAAGCCCTGGATTTTTATACCGATAATAACTATGGGCACGTATATCTCGTACTGTAGCTCGAGAGCGACTGAAATAAAGAAAGAATTCCCGTAGCTTAATGTAAATTTTTTTTTATTTTTTAATATTGTATACTCAATTTTAGGACTTAGTTTTCATTATTTTGATTTATAAATTAACCATTATTTTTTATGATTATTAAAGAATTGTCGGTAATGACGTCACTTGAGAATTTTAGACATTATACCGATTGTGATGTGTGATTACTTATAAAAAAGTTGTCTGTCTCTGTCTATCTACTCATCTGTCATCTATCTGTCAAATCAGTCGGCAGCAAATTTTTATAAATTTATCCTGATAGCAAAGCACACATTTCTAAACAGCCATTTCTCAAGTGACGTCACACGAAGGCAAATGGACGTTTCGTAAAAATATTCATCATTATGAGGTTGTTTAGACCACAAGTTCGAAAATACGGCTTATTAAACCTAAATCTCGAAATGGTTTTAGAATGAACACACCATGGGGTTTGAAACAATATGGCCACAAATGGTAAGGAGTATTTCTTATTGTCTTTGACATAGATGTTATTCTTTGATTATCCACTTTTACCAGACTAACATCTTTGTTGATTCAACATTTTATATCTCTAAGTGTTTTCATAATGACAAAACGGAGCCCATATGATGTGACTAATATGCCCGACGCGACGGCACAAAATAGATACTACCAGAAGGCCGACTCCATCCAACGAGCGAAAACAGACGCACACATGCATAACCGGTCGGCCATAGCTTCAGGCATAGTTTCACTATGCTTCAGGCTTTGAGAGGCGCGCCAAGCGGTTCTTCTTGCGACGGCGCCGGCGCCGGCCTGTGCCGGCGGAGAGAACAAATGTATGAAG
This sequence comes from Ypsolopha sequella, assembly GCA_934047225.1. Classification (NCBI taxonomy): domain Eukaryota; kingdom Metazoa; phylum Arthropoda; class Insecta; order Lepidoptera; family Ypsolophidae; genus Ypsolopha; species Ypsolopha sequella. The sequence goes on from OW203992.1 coordinate 15,036,909, forward strand.
TTGTTTAGAGCCGGCCATGAGTCACCGGTCACGCGTCAAGTCCAGCTTCGAGTGACTTGCGCGGCGGTGTGCGGGAAGGCGGGGAGCCGCGCCAGTGATCAAGCGCAAAGGACGAACCTAGTGTCGAGTGCTTTGAGCGAGCGAGCGCGCTATACATTCGATGCGGTGGAAGGCGCCGACGGGTGTCGTGGCAGGGCAAAGCCCGTCGCAAAAACCGCCTGGAAGCGCAGCAAGAAGCGCCGCCAGAAGCCTGAAGCTATGGCCGAGGGGTAAGACGCGTACGTATGATGATCTCGACAGAATTTCGTATTGGCATTCGACCGACTTCATCCGAGATCGTAGTACGTACGCGTCTATGTGTGCGTGCACCTGTTTTCGCTAGTTTTGCGGAGTAAACCTTCTGTAAGTGGTTATTTTGTGGCGACGGTCTGTCGCTGAGCAAATTTGAATATTATGTTTCGGCTTCAATCAATGTCTCGCAAATAGAGGGAGGTAATAAACAGCCTAACACACGAGTATTAAGGGCCTGTTATCCCTGACATTGATTCATTTTGCATCAAGTAGAACTGAACTCATAAACTGAACTGAAATCATAAAACTTATAGTTTAAAATAGCGCGCTCTGAGCCGTGACTTTTACGCCAACTGAAACATTGCGCGCTCTTAAAAAACACGTTTTTCGTGCAAAAAACATTATTACAAGGAAATTTTCAGGAAACTATCTGCAAAAGTACTTATATTTTGCTTAATTTCCTGTAATTTCCCTACGATTTGCTAATGAAAATTTAATATAAAACGAAAAAAACTGAAAAATCGACATGATGTTTCGGATTTTTTTTCGATCGAGCAAAGTATAACGTATCGCGTTTTGAACCGCGAAAAAATCTGCAGAAAAAATGTATATATTTTTTTTTCAGTCACAAAATATCACAATTTCATGGTTTAAATTGAATCAGAAAAGAGACAAAAGTGGGATAAGCCCTTAAAGGGTAGAATTATATTTTGTTACGTAGTCTATTTTTCAACTGTTCTCTTTAATAAAAAAAAGTTTCCCCCTTATTTCCGACTTGGTAGATGCTCTTAGGAATTTCATAATGAAGTTACCAACATAAATATAATTTAAAGGAGCACAAAGACCAGGGACCGAATAACCTAAAAGTTAAGGTACCATTAAATTACGCAATGACGTCATACCTGTATTTTCCGGTTACCTCAATATTTCTGTACCTAAATAATTGCGGTTGGCGAAAAATAAAGATATGTTTTGGTACTGGTACCTAATCCTTATTATCTTTATTTTCTTTGATGAGGTGCCGACTCCCCACCTCCCGGGCCTCGTTTCCGCCGCACTCAGCACCCTAACCTGCTCCCCCTCGTCACGCAAGGCGCTCGATGGTTTTTGGTACCGCAATCGCAACACGGTTAAATAAAGGTATAGGCCCAACCTCTATGAAATGAGGTACCGTTATTTTAAGGTATCATAATGTTTTAAACGTATCGTAATTTAATACCTTTACCGTTTTCAACCGCTTTCAGTCTCTGCAAAGAACAACTTGCCTGGCTTTTTTTGAATTATTATATAGTATCTATTTTGTGGTTATACGGTGCTTATAGTTCGAGGGTGTAATTGATCACTGACACCCCAGTGCAATACTCAACTTTTCATCACTAATCCGAGGAAATAAAAAACAACTTACACAAAAAGTACACTTTCCGACAAAGATTTTACTTTCTTTTCAGTCTGCCACTTGATAAAATCGTCATAGGTTCTCAAATATCTCTCGTTTCAAATTGGAGGTAACAGGTTTTATCTACTCCCTTGCCTGTAGTTTTATCGATTCAGGCGTCAAATCAAAATCGTCATTATCACTTAAATTCATAAATTTTTCGTTCAAATATATATTTCCAATAACTTTTTAATAAGATTTGCGTGGCGCCAATTTCCTTCTTTATTTTTCTTTTTTCACGCGGTTTTCTTGCTGGCCTGTGCGATCGTTTTAAAAGGAAAACCAATTTATTCTGTCACTTTTTGCTGGGGTCTTGCCTCAAATATTAGGTCTCGTCCCAAAAAGCAAAGAAAAGATCCTCGTTCGATTTTCAAGTTTATTTTCCTCCCTAGGGTTGTAAATCGCATTTACCTCCCCCATGTCGAGTATAATACAACTTCTTTTCAGAAATGAATAACTTATATATATTTGAAAACGAACACAGATACTCGTTATCTATTCGTAATATTCATAAACTAGGAGATCGATTTGGTAGCCCTAGGCGGCTATTCTGGCATCATTTCGTAGCCCTAGAAGGCTATTCCGACATAATTTTTCACTTACAATATCAGTCGATCGCCAATGCCATTATCGAATTAAAGTGATGAAATGTTAGGAACGCCTACTTAAAAAAATTAATAAAATTAAACGAAAAAATTATTATACAATGTGTAAACGTGTAACCATGTTTGGAGAGCTTATTCAGCCAATGGTATAGAACAACATTTACTATGGAGTCAACCCTGAAATCTCAAAAAAAATCTGCCGTTCCATACATCTCGGCCAAGCGGCATTGCATTTTTCTATGAAACAGTATTTTTTTTTTATCGAGATACAGGGTTTGTTCCATAGTAAAAGTTATTCTATACCATTGACTGAATAAGCTCTTCAAATATGGTTACACCTTTCTGTTACACGTTGTATATAAGTATCCGTAGAAAAACGTTTTTACAATCATCCAAAATCTGGTTCGAATTTTGTCCGCATACATGTGCCAGAATGCGATGGTGATGCGATACCATTAGATTTCAAATAGTGTTTTGTGCAACTGTGACATAATGTGAGAATTGGGACACAAGTGCTTATTTCGTGAGTTTCGTTTTAGACTTGCACGAGTGTCCCAATGTCTTACTATGTCAAGTTGCACACAATACTCTACGACCATCAAAAACATTTTCACGAAAAGTGAGAAAAAGAATACTCGTCAGGTCTCGTCATGATACTGTCGTAATACCTGTCATGGTGGAATTAGTATAGCCTGAGACCAATCAGAAGCGAGAAGAGAAACTAAGACAGAGTGTTATCGCTTTGTGATTGGTTCTCTAGCGGTGTTATAACAAATTTGGTCAATCACAGTATAATGTAAAATGATAACGTCGGTCAAACAATGTAAGTCCTTGTAAAACCGCTTTTGATGTTGTAATTACCTTATTGCCAGTATGGGAGTACATACAAAATATTTTTTGTGTATTATTTATCGATTTCGAACAGAAAACATAGTTTGTAAACCAAGGTCAATGTTGTAAACTGTAAAAAGACTTTGAAATGCAAATCAGTTATATAATATTGCTTTATAATATAGTTTTAAATAAATTAAAACATTTTTAAGAGGCTATGCGAATTTTATTTTTGTCACTGTCACTCCAAGCGAAAACACGCTCAGTGCGAGAGGGGCGGATTCAGGGCGAAAGCGAAAAATGTTAGTTTTATAATTTTTATAAAAAAACTAAAATAGCTAGCAAAATTTAAAATATCAAATCTCTAGATATTGTTGAAACACACATAATAAAATATATTTGAGTTCTGTATATGTTTCCTATTCGTCAAACGAGGAGAAAAAGTGTGTTTGAAGACCTCATTTCAACAATTATTTCTATCGAGGAAAATTTATCCAAACGTGTTTTCCAATTTCAAAACCCTAGATTATATATTCAAAATGCATATACCAAAAATTCATTTAAATTTTCCGTGTATTTCATGAAATACACAGAAAAGAAACACCCGTATTTTCTTCGCATAACGCCTTAATATAAATAAATTAATTCTAGTCCGAGTTTTCACTTTTCCACGTACGTTATGTTCCGCTGAAGTCATTTCAGGGTTTTTTCTATGCACTATGTATCCATTTAGTAGATTAAAAACGTATAAGCACCAATATCATTCCTCACATTTTGTCGTCTGCATTTGACGATATTTAGTCACGCGACAACATCTCGTTGTATTTTTGGTGCCCACACAAAATCAGGTGTCGAATGACTGACATTGCAAGTGAAAAATAATACCAGAATCGCTATCCTTACCGAAAGAGCTTCCAGTCAGCGCTATCGGGTGCTATCGGTACTAAAAATTCAACGTTAGCATCTTCAGCCTAGTTCTGTCCGACGTTATTGGATTTCTTTTTATGTGTCGAGGGCATATTGTAGAATTGAGCATCATAAAAGTATTTCAACAAAAAGTCGAAAATAGGTGCGACGACGAGCGGAGAAAAGCGGAGCGAAGAGAAGTGTGTTAGGTTTACAGGTAAATAAATTTGGGGAGCCTAGCGAAGCTACGATTTGCCGAGGACATAATATAAAATAATAAATAATAATCCTTTTTAAAAACAAGCTTTTATTTCAGATAAAACATAAAAGAAGTTGAAGCTGAAACTAATCAAATTATATACTCGTAATTGGAAAGCAAATACATACTTCGACAAGTAGGTAGTAAATAATTAATCACTGCCCAATGAAATTAATTTGTACGGACTTTTTTTAACATTTCACGCGACTAGCTTTTTAAAAACAAAAATCACCATCTTGGGGCGTTCGCTCATCCGCCATTTTGGATTTAGAATGACGTCACTTAGCTTATCGTATATTCCTCGTCAAATCATATTTTTTTATACACGTGTCAATGGAGGTTAGTATGGAAATAATAAATCGTCATCTTGTCGCGTCCGCTATATTAGATTTGGAATGACGTCACTAACTCGTAGCTTATCGTGCATTGTCACCAAAACCAAACCAGCTCATTCGGTCGGGGGTTTAAAATTCAGTCGTCATAATTTTCATAAATGACACAATGGACAATCCTGATTTTGTAGGTTCTTTGATCATATTAAGTCCCTTAAAATCCATAAAAAAAGTTTGGTCCTTGGGTTGGGAACTCGAAATTTTTTTGTGCAAACTTTACACAATAGCTAGTTTATATTTTTTTTTCACTTACCGAGTCTCCATTACGAATTTGGCTGTATTAATCAAAGTCACCTTATGCCTACCTTTAGGTTCTAAAACAAGCTGCAAAATTTTACGACCAAAGGAATAATTATCAGGCTTCAGACAAAAGAAGCCTTCGTTCATTGATTATATACCTCTCCCTGACAGTCTTTGTAACGTTGTACATGTAAAGTTGTACATGATGTAATTTCACACGAAAGTCAAATAAAAATCTAGCTATTCTTCGTAGTCGTTTAGAGTATGAAAGCGATTTTAGTCGATACTTCAATTGATAACGACACAGTGCAACGAAAAGCTTTTTCGTTTTATCGTACTATAATATATGATGATACGAGCATCAACAGATATCGAAGAGTGATAAGGATCGAGTATGAAGTGCAACAAGTGGCCACTCAGTTCAATACACTGGAAATTTTTAGTGCTAATAGAGTTCAGTTGTTTGGACAGATAAAAGGCTGTGGCACAGAGCACTGAGCCATTAGACATCTTATCAACCACTAGGGTTGGCAGATGTCCGGTTTTGGACCGGACAGTACGGTTTTTTGAACTGTGAACTGTTTTGTGACAACAGAATTTCCGTTTTTTTGAAAATACGCGATATATAACCTCAGTCACGAGATGGTACAATATGTATGCAATGTTCCCGTCTCCAATGCCATCGTAGAAAGAGTTTTTAGCGTAATGGACTGATGAAAGAAGTTGTGAATACAGTAAAAAGCGAATTATGTGTTTTCAGTTGCACTGAATTTAAAGAAACAATTTCAGGCAATAAAAGTTTATTAAAAGAAGTAGTATCTAGTGCCAAATATGTAAAATTGTGTTCACAGACAGTAGTTTCCGGTAATTTTCTCAGTTTGATGTGGCCAAAACCTTTCGACAAATTGTACCAAAAAAATCATATCCTCTGATAAAAAATGTTCGGTTTTTTTATCTGGACCATCTGGCAACCCTATCAACCACGGACAAGCGAGAATTTTTCCGCCACTGCCGGGGTGTTGTGGGGTAATTAAATAGAGAGGGAATAGAATGGAATGACATTAAATGTCAAATTTTGTATAGTAGTGAAATTGCACTGATGTGTTGGCGAAAAAGGTAAGCCCTCCTTACGGCGTCTAATGGCTTAGTGGTCTGTGGCCTGTACTTTCCCAAATCCTGTCGTAAAACCCAATGTTGATTTAAAGATTTCTTCAGTTAATTCGACTAAAGATTTTGAAACAGTTCAAGAGTACTGGAACTGGTTAGGACTTTATCTGAGGAAGCCGGATTAAATTGAAATGACTTATCTTGAAATTTATTAAGGAGTTCGCTTCACACAAAGAAACTTCTTAGAGCCTATTAAAAACTAAATTCCTGGATAAATTCGAGACTTAAAGATTTACCCGTTGACTTAGTAGTACTTTGGCCCAATGTTTTGTTTAAGAGGATGGCATACCCTAGCAACTTTTTTTATTACCCGTCCAACACAATAAGTCTAATGGCAAAGACCTTACTTGCTTTTCATAGAGGCGATTATTATGTTGGCCCTTTGGCCTCTTTTTATTGGACGCGTAATGCTAGTGACAAACAACAAATTGTTGTATTTTTAGCTAATACTGAAATATTTTGTAGGGAAAAAAATATTGGATTTAGGTAACATCCCTTCATATTTCTATTACCTATTTTATAAAAAAAAAACAAGTTGATCTCTTAACCGCGTCTTTGAAAAGAACGTTTGAAAACCAAAAAAAAAAGAGGATGGAAAACATTTTTTTTTTATAAAAGTATAAATCTTAAAACATTGTTTATAGGTGGAATCCCTAGATAGAAGAGCGATAAATCAAATATATTTTTCTCAATATGAGGAGAGACCTAGTTTCTTCCAATGAACCCTTGAAAACCTGCTAAGAGGGTGGAAAACATTTTTTTTTGACAAAATTATAAATCTTAAAACATTGTTTATAGATGGAATCCCTAGATAGAAGAGCGATAAATCAAATATATTTTCCTCAATGTGAGGAGAGACCTAGTTTCTTCCAATGAACCCTTGAAAACCTGGTGTTGTTGATGTACTAGCGTCAGGTGTCCCGTTAATTGAACAAACTAGATGCTTTTAGCAGGCGCAGTCTTGTTGTGCTACCTATACAAGGTGACTTTTTGATCATCGTCCAAATTCATACTGGTGGCTTGATAAGTCATCAGTATCTTGGATCAGTAACAATTTTTGTGAAATTTGTAAAATGAAATTTCGGAATTCCATAGAAATTCAGTTCCAGTCTTGAGCGAATCACTATGGGGAGTCGAAATTTCATTTTACGATTTTCACAAAAAATTTTAATGATCCATGATACTGATCACTTACCAAGCCACCAGTATGAATTTGGACGATGATCAAAAAGTCACTTTGTATATTTTTATTTATGTCATACTTGTGTGGATCTGACATTCATTCGACTAATGCCGCCCCCCAAGTGGGCCGAAATATATACATGTGATGATTACCGAAAATATTTTGTTTTATTCATATTTTAGTACTTATATCTCTTAAGCATCTATACAACGTGTAACAGAAAGGTGTAACCATATTCGAAGAGCTTATTCAGTCAATGGTACAGAACAACTTTTACTATGGAACAAAACCTGTATCTCGAAAAAATTTTTTTACTGTTTCATAGAAAAATGCAATGTCGCTGAAATGTATGGAAGGGCAGAATTTTTTTTAGATTTCAGGGTTGGCTCCATACTAAAAGTTGCTCTATACCATTGACTGAATAAGCCCTTCAAATATGGTTACACCTTTCTGTTACACGTTGTATAAATGTCAATTGTAGCAACATATTTATTTCATGTTTAGTCACATTACATTTAATGTATTGTATCAATTTAATGCATTCAGTTTAGTATCAAACATTAGTATAAGATCATATTATTTAAATAATTAAGTATACAAAAAAAAAAAATGAAGATATTATAATAACAAATATTGTATAAACATTGAAGAATCACATGGATAAATTATAATAACTCAAACATTTAAAGAGACCGGCGGAGCAATCCTTGTTCATACAAACGAAATACCAAAACCATTTGTAAATCATAGATATTCTTAAGGTAGTGTCTGTATTTATTCCGATTGCATTACAGAATATGTAGGTTGCCAAATATATATTATATAAGAACACTGATTCAAACATGAAATATGAGAAAAAAAAGCTTTCTATGAAAATTTTAAATTGTTTATTATGTCGTGTTTAAATCATTGTCCTTTCAAAATATATATTTGGAAACCTAGATATTCTATAATGCAATAGAGATAAATACATATTACCTAAAGTATATCTATGATTTACAAATGGTTTTGGTATTTCGTTTGTATAAACTAGGATTGCTCCGCCGCCGGCCTCTTATAAAACGTGAATGATTTTATTTTATTTATTTGGTTAGCATTTCTAAATACGTAGCTTACTCGTAGAAGCCATTTGGCAGCCTTAACTCGGATCGAAAGGCATTAATATGAATCAGTAGGTAATTGCTACACTGGTGAGAACCTTTAATTTCACAGTGGATGGTTTATTCAGGGTTGTAGCCTTTTTACCGATTTCAAAAAAGAAAGTTACGCAATAATAATGCGGATATGTAATATTGTCACGTGCAAACAAACCCACAAATCATTAAAGTTTATATTTTCACGCATATTTCCCAAAACACTGATTCTTTGATTAAACTTGACGGTGGAATATTCATCTAAATTAGTATAATACTTAATTTCGAAATTATAAACCATAGTTTTCGTTATTATGTCAACAAATGTGTGTTTAGAAAAGAAAGCAGTCGACCAATAAAAAAATACTTATTTTTTTAAGGCGCTACGGGAAAAAGTCGATATTTTTAGAACTTGCATATCTACCTCAGTAAAGAATGTATTATTTTGATAAAATAGTATATTATTTTTGGAATCTTTTTTGAATTTGTTAAACAGAAACGCGATTTAAGAAATTCGGCTCGATAAAAATATTTATTTGAAATAAGGTCTTTTTCGACACCAATCTCCTGGTTTGACATTTTGAAACGACATATGGATTGCAATTAAATGGATTTTAACAATATCTAACGAAATTGTTATAGTAACTTTAGTACATTTTATATTAAACTGATTTTTTGCTACTTTTCCTCGAATCCGTCCCTCTCGCACTAAGGTTTTTTTCATATATGGAGTAACAGGGACACTAAAACTTTTGCATATCGCCTTAAGTATCTTCTACAAAACGCAAAAATTAAGGATACGATACGATAAAACGTTTGTGTGCCCATACATTTACAACGTAATGCATAAAATAACAAAACTACGCCGGAAAAGCGTAACTGACACTAAACTATGTTCGCGAAATGCCATAAATCACATTTTCACACCACCTGCTCGACAATGTCCAAATACATATCATGCAACCTCAACGTAAAGTAACGCATTATATCTCAAGGGATATAAACTTATATGAAAATCCCTAGGGATTAAAGTGATTTCAATTTGGAACGTCAAATTCGTGTGGAAACTTGTGGAAAACAAATCCCCATATGGGATTGTAAAGAGGTTTGTTCGAAAATCGAACTGGCCACCATAAGCAGAATTCAACAAAAAGAAAAAAAGCGTTTACAAAGAAGGAATGTGAAACAAAAGACGGTGTTTGGTGCTGTGATTGTCAGTGAATTTTATTGAACTATTATATTATTAATGTTGATAAAATAGGTCGAGCTTTTTATTGTCTCGCAGCAGTTGTGAAAAGTAGAGTATGCTCCTCTGGAATAAAGCCTGTCTTTGTCTTGGGCAGCTTGAACCCCTCGCTTTACTCAGGACTCTATAATTATAACTCCTGAGCAGTCCCTCGTTACGCTCAGGGTTCAATATGCCGCCCGTGACGTAAGACACTGCTTTATTCCTTTAGTGCATAATATTATTTCATATCTTTAAATCAAAAATAAGAAGAACCATGTTAAATAGCAGCGTTTAGTAGTTTTAGGCACTACAATAAAAATAATACAATAATACAAATATAAGTAAATAAACATTAAGCCCTTCAAAAATAATACTTTCCCCTAAAACAGTAATGCTCGCATTATATTTATAATCAATCAACAAAACGATGCCTCTTAATTTGGGTGAAGGGGAGAGAGGGGGCAGTAAAAGGGATCCTTCGATACTCCTCCCCCCGACCGGAAGTACGTAACTTTTCTTTTGACAAGGGACCAAAATAATTAAAACCCTGTTCTTACCAAAATTAGATTGGTTAGAGTAAGATTAGAGGTCTAATTATTTTGGCCCTGGTAAAAAGTATACTTCTCTACAGCAGCGAAGCTTGGACTGTGAAGGAGGATTTCAAAAAATGTATTCGAAATGTCCGTGGGGTGAACAGACGCATACTAAGAATTTAGTTGGAACCTTTGATTATTTACAATCAACTTTTTATGATCTACAATTTGATACCCAAATTGTATTTTTAGAATAATATTTTTTATTTTTCTCACTTTTGTTTTGGAAATATTTTGAATAATTTCAAATTTTTCATTTTTTAATGCAGTTTTTGTGCTAAATTTCATGTCCTTATCTTTAACGCTGCTAAAGTTATGAGACTGTGGCATACGGACGGACGGACGGACGGACAACGGACTCTCACCATAAAGGTTCCTTTTGTACCTTTTAGGTACTACGGAACCGTAAAAACACGAAGTTTATGTATAACGGTCGCTCCAGAATGTTTACTCCGTATAACTAGCAAAAACAGGCGCACGCACACATAGACGCGTACGTACGACGATCTCTGAGATACTCGGGTGAATGCCAATACGAAATTCTGCCGAGATCATCATACGTACGCGTCTATGCGTTTTCATGTAATATAAAATAAGGAGCCGAGCGAAGCGGAGCGGAGCGAGGCGACGTCCCAAGTTTTGTAACTTAAAATTAAATTGTCACTAAAATATAAGTAAAAAAAGCAAGTAGGATCGCATTTATTACTTTAGCCAATTCCAACTAGGTATTATGAATAATCTCTAGATAAAGTAATCGCTTCGCTCGTCGTCGCACCTATTTTTTGACTTCTCGTGAAATATTTTCGATTTAATACTTTAAATTCGCCCACTCAGTATTTTTAGTCGTCCGCTTTGGTATTTATTCCGGACACTTGAAGTCACTATATTACTTTATCCACGTCTTACTAGATATTATGTATAATAGCAAGATTATTTGGTTAATTCTGCTCCAATAATCACTTTGTCTAAATTAGGTAGACATTATATATAATGGCTGGAGAGAATAAATAATATCTAGATTAATTACTTTGGCTGTAACATATATAAGGTCTTTTAATTTAAATGGAAAGTAATTTAGGAGGTGATTCAGTATTGTTAATTAATACATCACATTCCACTGCAAAGTATTTTTTTTGCGCGAACTTTTTCTTCTCTTGTACATACAAACTGAGTCAGCTGATCGGACCACTTCGTACTGAGAAGTGAAAAAAAAGTCAAATTTACTCCAATAAATATAATAAAAAATTGAATTTTTAAGAGTTAAACCTGTGAATAAAGGGTATCAGTGGATAAATCCAGCTTTAATTGCAAATACTGCTCCTATAGATAGGACATAATGGAAATGAGCGCAAAAAAAAGTGCTTTGCAGTGGAATGTGATGTATTAACGATACTGAATCACCTCCTAAATTACTTTCCATTTAAATTGAAAGACCTTATGTAATGCGCGGGACTACGAAGCTTAACACTCTCTCGACCTCAGTGCCAGAGGGTGATTTGTTTTTTGACAGATTGATGAATTTAATGCGAGAGTGCTTAAGGTTTTGTGAGAAAGAGGCTTCTCTGACTATGTCCCTACATTTAAACTATTAGATTAATTATTTTGTATTGCCATATGACGAATTTTAATGTTATGTGTAAACTATATGTTTGTGAATGTTTTTATTTGTATTTGTAAAACTTAATTATACAGTGCAATGGATGTCTGTAATGCTGTATAAATAATAAATAAATGTAGCAGGCAAATAGTAAATCGTCAGTTTTTCAATTTGCCATTCGGGAACAAGTACATATTGGGAGCCGAACGAAGCGGAGCGGAGCAAATTATATACCGAGGCAAATTATAAAATGCCGAATTCTACTATTTGACGAAGATTCATCAATTAGCATATAGCGAGCGTCTAGAAACTGACGACGCCGTTTGTAAACGGCGGAATTTTACTATTTGCCTGCAACATAATTATGTATGTATAATATCGTGCCTGTATACATATCACAAGGAAGCTGAGCAGTGAACATTTTCATGAAACAAGCCGGAGCATAAGTGATTGAGGGATTAGTTACACCATTAGCACAGGTGGAGCAGCGGAATAAAGGCTTAATTCAAGTAGAATATGTATGACATGTATCCCCAAAGGGTCGTAGAAGTATTACGAGTGGCAAGTTGACAACCGGTTGCTTACTAATTCGTACGTGGAGTACAATATGCGTCCTATAAGAATAACCCGCGGCCACAACCTTAAGGCGATACCAAAAAAAAATATATGGGTTTTTTTAGAATCCATTTACTCCACTATAATGTCATCTACGTATTTCGTTTTTGGGTAAATGTTTATTGAGTATTTGATTAAGATTCTCACTGAAGGAAAACGCGATTGGATGAAATTTTCTCGATAGAATTTAATTTCGAAAAGACCTCTAAATTTTTATATTTTTTCCTGTAATTCTGAAATCCTAACTAATTTCATTGTGAAATTGCATTCAAAATATGGATATTTTGTATTTGTAAAGTCTCCTTGAAAATCTTTTTGACAAAATAGCTTAGTATGTACATTTTATATTGATAAAAAACCGACTTCTTGCTACTTTTCCACGAATCCGTCCCACTCGCACTGAGGGTTTTTTCGCATATGGAGTAAAAGGGACGCTAAATTTTTTATTAGATGTATTCCATACATTTAAAATATTATTTATTCCTCACTCCTATATTTTTTATTTTATTCAAGTGTATTTTTTTATTAAAGTACGGAAATATGTATTAAGGTGGCTCCGTCAGAATAATTAGCAACTCGGTTCGTGGTGGTTGGAATTTCGAACAAAATCATATTAAAATAAAGTCCTTATCAGCTCGCACTGCAACATGGCTGTTACGTCAGTCGCTGCGGCTGACAAGTGCGAAAATAGTGTGTTTTTAATTTATTTTATCCAAAATAAAATTAATTTCCAAGAACTGAGAAAACCAAATCAATTTATATTTATTTTGTCAAGAAGTTTATAAATTTTCATACTGTTTCGATAAAAACTGCAGCAGTTATGTTGTTACAAGTGAACAAAAAATCGAGAAATAAGGGTAAACTTAGAATTTTCTTGCTTCGATTTTGTATGTTATAATGAAATTCAGGAAAAACCACATCACTATTTGTATCATGTAGATTACTATGTATTTTTCTTCTATTAAAAAATGCTGTAGTTACCGTAAAAAATGGTTACAAAGTTACTTATTTCAAGGTCGTTGGCGTTGTTAGAAACCTTAAGAGAAGCTGTTGATTCTACAGGCTTTTACCATTTGAATTTCGTACATAGGTGTATCGGATGTTCATGTCGTGAAATTTCGTATTTTTTTATTTATATACGATACTGTAAAAGTTCAAATATGTAGTAGTAAATCTTAGATGCGACTTGCTAATCTTTAGACATGCCGACATAAGTTGCTAAAAGTATGGATTGATCAAAGAGAAGCTGTTGAGTCTACAGGCTTTTACCATTTGAATTTCGTACATGCGAAGATTAACAAACGACGATTGGTATAAGTAGATTAGGAATAAAAATTCGATAAAGCTTAAGTGAAGCTTCGCTTGTCGCAACACCTACTTGAACGTGTTTTTAGGGTTCCGTACCCGAAGGGTACCAAAAGTACCGTAGTGTACTAAAATTACTAAGCCTCCGCTGTCTGTTTGTCTGTCTATCCGTCCGGCTGTCGAAGGGGCCTACAGCTTTAGTCGTTATAAGCAACCATTTAAAATTTTCACAGTATACGCCAGACTAAAACATTTTTGATAAAAAAATATGAAACCCCAGGGGCATCCCCATACAAAAAAACTCAAAAAAGTAGCATTTTTGAAAGTTATCCCCCTTATCTTCGAAACAAGACTACCAAAAAATATGAAAAAAGTCCTAGTAATAGGTAATTATATAAACATTAAAGAAAAATTACAGGGGACTCTGTGGTAAAACATAATAATTCGAAATTATCGATTAATAAATTCGAACTTTTTACCATCATCACATGGAAAATCTTGAGTTTTACCAGAAAATCTTAGGATTTACCATAGTTTCTACATACAATTATTTCAGAATACATAGTATTTGCGCCTTTTCGAGTAGAAACCTCGGTCATAAAGTCTGAACGCATCAAACGCATGGCCCTATTTCTAGAAGCATTCTTCATACATCTAAACTAAGCAAGTTTAGTGTTTTTCTCAAACATGTTCGGCAATGAGCCGCTTTCATTTTGAAAAACGTACACGGGAAGAGCCTCATTTTTGCCCCAGGGGAAAAAGAAATGTATGAAAATCAGTTTTTTTATTTAAGTTATTATGTAATTGTAATCTTTTAATGAATATTTTAAATATAAATAATATAATAATAGGTTATGATTTAAATAATAGTTTAATATAATATAAATAATAGGTCCTTACATATGGAATTGCCGACATTTTCTTACAGATTCATGAGTTCATAATTCCTGTAATTAAATAGGTATTTCAATTATATGTTTTTGTTTGAAAGTTGATTTCAAGGTTTTACATTTACGTATTAAACTTTGTTTTTATTTTCAGTTTGATCATAAAAATTAAATGTTCAAAAAGAGTTCGTCCTAAATGCCATCCCCTCCTATGACGAATCGGACATTATGTGTCAGAACCGATAAGATTCGTAATATTTTTTTACAGCTGACACTTTTCAAAAATTAAATTAATGTTGCTGTTAGCTTAATGTTGTCTTATTCATACACATAAGAAATTACATAATATGGATTTGTCATTCCAAAAAACATTCAAAAACGTTAGTACTGAAAATGGAGTTTCCTTAAATTCTCTATAGAAAACGGCAATTTCATATGTAAAGGCCTAATATTTTGTAACAAATACGGAGAATCGATCCTTAATTAGTAAATGTCTGTGAAACTAACACAGACTCGACTAAAAGGCAACCAAACAAGCTTCTTATTTAAACATAAGTTGCTTGGTAGCTAAGACATGATTTCGACATTCGATATTCGGTATTTCTTTCGCCAATCATTTAATTTACTTTGTTCATTATTAGAGTGCATTACAATATTCAAATCAATCAGAAACAAATTTAAAAGCACAAATATTTTGAAAAAATTCCTCGGGCCAGGAAGCAAAGCGATGGAATCCGCAATAAAACATGTAATTTTATTTTGTCCATTTTAAAATGACTTCCTTGGCTTTACGATTTGCCATTTAAACATTTGAATGATCACACATGTCCAAAGTGTAACAAATAAAACATCGTAAAGCAAAATATTCATTATTTTATTACGTCGTCAACGTGAAACGTGTGTAGTACATAACGGTAACAGTAAACTATGGAGTTATAACAGTCATAACTACTCATAACTTTATTATTACGAACCCTTGCCTGCTGCTTTACGTTATTTTTGTGCTCTGTTGTGATTTTTTGTGTTATTGTGTTGTTATCCGACTTAGACATACGATTAGGTAAGTTTACAACTATACCAATTTGAATTACAAATTGATCATACATCTTGCCAAAATATGCTGAAATGCATCAGTTTTTATTATACAAGGTGACTTTTCGATCATCGTCCAAATTCATACTGGAGGCTTGATAAATGATCAGTATCTTGGATCAGTGACAATTTTTGTGATATGAAATTTCGGCTTCCCATATAAATTCAGTTCCAGCCCCGAGTGAATCACTATGGGGAGTCGAAATTTCATTTTACGAATTTCACCAAAATTGTTATTGATCCATGATACTGATCACTTACCAAGCCACCAGTATGAATTTGGACGATGATCAAAAAGTCACCTTGTATATAGGTATAGGTATAGCAGCGGTAGCTCAGAGGTAGAATGCTGGCCTCTCAATCTTGAGATACAGGTTCGATCCCCAGTCGGGCATGCAGCAATGAGTTTTTCGGAATTTATGTGTTATTTGTGCATAGTATTTTTTCTTACTTACCACTTGCTATATTGCCATCGCAAAGTTTCCATTGGTTTCTGTAAATTAGAATTTCAATGGAAACTTTGCGATGGCAACATACACAATACATAGGTAATAAGATTTTGTTGAATAACTATTGAGTGAAATTTAAGAGTCCAGTTTCGATTAATTAGAAAAAGGCGGGTTTTTCTCTCTTAAGGGTCCGTTTCGCCAAACATGCTCTCGCGTTTGGAGAATTTAGCATATTAAAACAAAATATTTTTAACAAATAAAATTTGTGTAGGTAGTTAAGGGGTTGAACTACATTATAATTTTTCAGATTTGACACAAGCATCACAATCTTTGAGAAAAAAAATCGGAAAGATCAGTAAAATCACGGAAAACGTAATTTGGCTTTGGAACTAGTATGATCAGTCTACTGATCTAACTACAAAACTAAAATATTTTTTTATAGACCAAAGAAATGAAAGTAGCCTTTACAGATTTTTATTATTTTTTATTTCCTTTCGTTATTTTAGAAGAAATACTCAAACATTCTACATTTTTTCTGTTTGCAACGCTAAATTACATTTTATTGATTTTTTTCCCGATGCTTGTTATACTTGTGTGAAATCTGAAAAATTGTAATGTAGTTCAACTCCTTAACTACCTACACAAATTTTATTTGTTAAAAATATTTTGTTTTAATATGCTAAATTGTCCAAACGCGAGAGCATGTTTGGCGAAACGGACCCTTAATATTGGGAACTCTCGCGTTAGATATTACTTACTCTGCCCTGAAATATAAGAACTGTAGACTGATAGATGTGGGTGGAAGAAGTGAAAAAGGTGTGTCAGAACCGTAGCAAATGGAAATATGTAGATTCTGCCTACCCCTCTGGGAGACAGGCGTGAGTATATGTATGTATGTAGACTCTATCAGCTTCTTAATTATCTTTTTTGAGCAGGTTTTTCCAACTTTACAAAAAGTATCAATTAATCTTGCTTTTTTGGTCTTCCAACGCCAGTTTTTGGGGTCCTTATAATCTTGATCTTATAAATTCTGTTTTGTTCTTTAAAACAT
The DNA here is from genome assembly GCA_934047225.1 of Ypsolopha sequella. Classification (NCBI taxonomy): domain Eukaryota; kingdom Metazoa; phylum Arthropoda; class Insecta; order Lepidoptera; family Ypsolophidae; genus Ypsolopha; species Ypsolopha sequella. The sequence goes on from OW203992.1 coordinate 15,054,168, forward strand.
ACTACTATTTTAAAATGTCCATAAAATGTGATTTTATGTCTTTTTGTATGACAACCACCAAATTTTGATGATGAGAAAAAATACCGGCCAGGTGCGAGTCGGACTCGCGCACAAAAGGTTCCGGTTTTTATAGGTAAAATAAATAAAAATAAATATATAAAATATATGTATATTATTTTTATAATTTCTAAACATCTCATTTAAGAGAAATATCATTATCAGTAACAGTAATTTTCGGGTGACACTGAAACAGGCGCTGCCGTAACTTATTTGACAGGACTAAACTTAATTTAAGCATTCTGTCTGTTTCTTTCTGTATCGAAAGGACAAAGACGCGACACTTAAAATAAGGTTAGTCCTGTCAGATAAGTTAAGTTGTGTTACACCGATTCGACACCAATAAATTGGTTTGCTGCAATTTTTTTTTTTTATTTCCTCACTTTGGTGATGAAAAGTAAAGTGTGCACTTTACATGGGTGTTACTGATCAGTAAATACCCTTGAACTACAAGAAAATAAAAATATAAAGTGACTTTTGTTTAAGTATATAGCTAAAAAATTCATACTGGAGACTCGGTCAGTGGGGAGGTACGAGGTTCAATAACCCATTTTGTGAAGAACGCAAAACAAAATTTAAACTTCCTGTTACTAACTATAGGAGAACAAAAAAATTATTTCGTATTCAGCAAAAAAGGTAATTGAACCTTGGTCTTGACCACTTAAAAACAAAAGTCATCTTATATTTAAAATTGACTTGTAAATACAAAATATTATTGAAATCGATCTGCGTATTTATTTCCGTTTAGGTACGTTTACAATACGTATAGATAGCCTCGAAGCGAGTATAGTTTTGATGAACTTACTTTGTTTTCAAACCCGTCCTTCAATGGCGCATGGGTTTGTAACTTTTAGGAAAATTTTTCCTCTATGGTTTGTAATAAACACACGCCACAAATCCGTGTCCGTTTTAGGGCAATTTTGGCGAAGAGCGATAAATTAAACATGGAACATCGATTCTATAGTCTGACGCAGCGTCTTACGTGAGCGATCGCGATCTGGGGCTCTACCGCGTAATTCTCATTTGTATCAACTTCAAGCAAATGCATGCGTAATTCAACGCGTGCAAAAGAGATGGCATGTTAGGCGGGCGTCGTCGCACGCACGTCAAATTTCAATCTCAATTTGATGTTGATGAAAATGAGAATTACGCGGTAGACCCACTGGTTCCTTAGAACAAGATGTGAAATACGCACAAACGCGCTTGTGAGTGTCCAATATGCATGCATTAGCAGCTGGTTGTAAAATTTGAAAAATCTTGTAGATCTCGGTGGACAAACTGGCCCGAGTTATTCGAGCCCCGCGCGCTTGTGATTTATTTTTCTCAGAGAATTATTTCTAATTGATACTTTTCTACCTTTCTACCTTTTCTACACTTATAACATTTTTTAATGCAAGTGCTCGTAAAGGTTCGTAAAGTCAATTTTACCACACTCATGTTCAATTTTTATTTTTAGGGTTCCGTAGTACCTAAAATGTACAAAAGGAATCTATATGGTGAGACTCCGTTGTCCGCCCGTCCGTATGTCACAGCCTCATAACTTTAGCATCGTTAAAGAGAAAGACGTGAAATTTGGCACTCAAATAGCATTAGTTTGCTCACATATCACGGTATGAAAAAGAAATGAAAAATTTGAAATTGTTAGCGATAAAAATAAAAAAAAATCGTCCTAAAAATACAATATGGGTATCAAATTGTAGATATTAAAAAGTTACTTGTAGAAATATATACTTATACTATATTTACTGGCGTTGGTTTCGAGAAATCTTAAAAAAATATATAAAGATATGTATGTCCCTCCCGTATTTCTGAAACTGGTAGACCGAAAAATATGAAAAGATCGTAACTGGTCAATTACAGGAAAACTAAAGAGATTAAAAAAAAAGTTGAGCCAAATGAGAAATATAAAAAAAGAAGTAAGATAAAACTTACGACACTCCCCTTGATAATGCCGAAATTGTATCGGTGAAACGGTTGCCATCTGGGTTGGCATATAGTCAACAACAATCACACGTGAGTGTTCAAGCCGTATGTAATAATAATTTACTTTATTATTATTACAGATTATAGATTTGCTAGGCAATGTTTCCGTGTCACGTTAAATTTCCCTCGCATTAGTTGAACAACCTCTCGAGGATGTTGTGTCGTGTCGCTCTGCCACGGCTGTTGGCTCATGCATAAATAGGTAAACAAGTGTTTCCTCATACCACCACATGTTTAGTATTCCTGTGATGGCGAGCTTATCGGTAACATTGAAGTGCAAAATTAACATTACTAGCGTGTCGTGTCGTGCATGATGGTGCTCATTGCCATCCTAACAGTTCCTGGGTTCCCTTTCTACGGGTCTTCGGCATGTGATGAATGAATATCCCTTTATAACATTAAAATTACAAGCGAAAAATCAGCGGTAGCTCAGGGGTAGAACGCTGGCCTCTCAATCTTGCGATCCAGGTTCGATCCCCGGTCGGGCATGCGCCAATGAGTTTTTCGGAATTTACGTGCATATAGCAACGAACTAAAATTTTAGTTCGTTGGCATATAGTAATTGTTCTTACTTACCACTTGCTGACCGGTGAAGGAGAACGTCTTAAGGAAACCTGCATTCCTTAAAAAGCGTGTATTTAGAATAGAAAAGAATAAGTTTGTTTTTACCAAAAAGAACATTACATTTGATCTTTAACTTAAGTAAAGTTCAGTAACAGTGGTCCCCAAAACTAGATCGAGCCTGAACCGCAGGGGCCTAATAGAATTACATTTGTAATCGTATTGACTTTAGGTCACTTTAACATATTGTTATGATTACAGTGATTATTTATGTAACAGTTAATAGTATTCGTAATAAGTGTAACGAAACAGAGATTGTTTTTTTAATTATACCTATACAACGTGTAACAGAAAGGTGTAACCATATTTGAAGAGCTTATTCAGTCAATGGTATAGAACAACTTTTACTATTGAGCCAACCCTGAAATCTCAAAAAAAAAACTGCCCTTCCATACATTTCGGCCGAGCGGCATTGCATTTTTCTATGAAACAGTAAAAAAAATTTTCTAGTTTCAGGTTTTGTTCCATGTAAAAGTTGTTCTATACCATTGACTGCCAACTCTCGGAGGAACCAACCCGGGAGATTTGAAATAATCGGTGGGCAATTGAATGAAAGTCGGTAATATTTGTTATTTTTAATTTGCTTTGTTTTGTAGAAGCATCATTCATGTTATATTAGACATGAAAAATTCAAATTTATTTATTTTGTAAAAATCATTTATTTCGCGCGATTTATCTATTTCGTTAAAAACAATTATTTTAGAAAATCCGGAGAATTTAGGGAGCTTGGGAGGTTGAACAATATTCCCAGAGTCTCCCGGGCATTCCGGGAGGGTTGGGAAATACCGTCGGATCTCTTGTCATCATCTCGTGTCAGACCTTGGGATTCAAGGATAGCCGGGACGCCTATTCCCGGATTAGCCTATAAGCAAATTAAGCAATTGCTTAGGGCATCACGTCTTGGGGGGCACCATAAATAGCAACGAAAACATATTTTCTAGCACATGGAATAATATAAATTGACTAGAGTAATGAGATGTCGGTCGGTACGTTGACCCAAGATTTGCAAATCTTCCGAAAAGTCAGCAAGGTATTAAGAGGCTATGCGAATTTTATTTTTGTCACTGTCACTCCAAGCGAAAAATCGCGCAGTGCAAGAAGGGCGGATTCAGGGCAAAAGGGAAAAAAGTTGGTTTTATATTTTTATTCAAAAAACTAAAATAGCTAGCAAAATTTCAAATATCAAAACTTTAGATATTGTTAAAACACACCTAATAAAATATGTTTGAGTTCTGTATATGGTTCCTATTCATCAAACGAGGAGAAAAAGTGTCTTTGAAGACCTTATTTCAACAATTATGTCTATTGAGGAAAATTTATTCAAACATGTTTTCCAATTTCAAAACTCTAGATTATATAGTCAAAATGCATATATCAGAAATTTATTAAAATTTTCCGTGTATTTCATGAAGTAAACAGAAAAGAAACACCCTTATTTTTTTCGCATATCGCCTTAAAAACGGACGACGATGCTACAAGAGAGGCTAGACGCTTTATCAATATTGTCTATAGAGGCAGATATGCTAAGAAAATTGACCTTTGACACTATTGTTCGCAAATTGCTGTCAGTAAAAGTAGCAAGTCGCATTTCAAAAAAAAAAAAAATGGTATGCTTTGATTTTTATTACAACAGCTACACCACTTGTCTCTTTCGTACATATTCTAAGAAAAGTACGTAAAGATCGGCCTCTTTGTAATAAACACATTATTTTTTTAAAGACCTAATACTGGTTTGCTAGTAGATAGGGGGCAAAAAGCCCAAAATTGCTTAGGGCATCAAGCAGCCTTAATCCAACACTGTACGTTGATAGATCCAAACACTTGAGTTGATAGATCCAATCAAAAAGCATGAAATATTTAATAAACATTAGGATGAATGATCTTACTAAGTAGAACGAAAGATATCTACAATCAAGTACAACGACCCTACACATTAACTTACCTTACACAAAATGACATTTTCAAAATTGTACCAAAAAATGTACAGATTTTTTTATTTTGTACCAAATCGTTTTGCTAACGCTACTTTTAGCAATAAACCGATTTGGTACAAAATGGCTACTCTTGTTTGGTCTTCAAATGTTAAACAGTTCAAAAGTAACAGATAAAAGCAGGTGTTCTCTTTTTCTTACGTAGTTATTTTATTTGCTATCTTTTTTATTGTAGCAAATGCGCTATAAATACTTTTTTACCTACCTTTACCTATTGAAGTATATCCCTTAGAAAAAGGATTATTCTGAGATATATCCAATTGCTTTGACTCGTTATGAGTGAGCAAATTGTAAAGGCAAGGCCCGTCCATTCATTCTATTTTGGTCGAAGTATGCGAGTACCTGAATTTAATTTAAAGTAGTTTAACGAAAAATTGGCATCTTACAAACTATTATTAAAATTCCTTTTAAATCGGACGTGTCAGCAAAACGATGCTACACCACAAAACATTTAACGTATCCCTGACGCATAATACGCATATGCTCAAAAACTATAAAGTAGCGGTAGGCCTACCATGTGTTTTGCAATCGATACACGTTAGCGGCTACGTAAAATATATGAGAAATTGCACAGCGCCATTTACGAGAGGAACCAGAATTTCTCATAAAAATTATTTTACGCAGTCGCTAACGTGTCGATACGCAGTCGGTCAATAAAGTGAGAAAACTATAGAACCACCAGCTTTTGCCCGCGGCTTCGCCCGCGCTTATTTCGTTTGCATTTTCCCAGGATTAAAAGTAGCCTAGTCACTCTCCGGCCCATAAAATATCTCTATGCAAAAAATCACGTCGATCTTGCTCGGTTGCTGCGTGAAAGTAGAATAAGAATAAAAATGTTTATTACAAAAAAAAAGTTTGACAAAAAAAAACAAAAATTAAAATTTTAAAAGAGATAACAATAATAACAAAAAAGCTTACTTTAATTAACCTAAATTTATAAAAATATGAAGTGGTGGTAGCTTTTCATAAGTATAAAGGCAAGAACGCGATCAGAAAATAAAATCAAAATCAAAATGGTTCCTTAATTATACAAATATTCTAGTTTCCATGTGCGTGGTACGTGCTGTTTATTTATAGGTGTTGGTTATACATATTGATAAAAGAAGGACAAACCAACAAACACACTATCGCATCTATAATAGGGGTACAGATGGCACTTGCTATGCCGTCACAAAAAAGGTGCAGTGAACGTGCTAAAAATATCGGCCCTTTTTCTGGTTCTGACCAACGTCACTGATATCGAGAAATGTATCTTTTCATCCTATCTGTTCGAAAAAGGCGAAGGGTTCCTAAGTGTTCCTCGATAAGTGCGAGTAAAATGGGTCATTCCGGCGCACTGAATAACAGTGACGAAATGACTTTTGAATTTTTTGAACGCAATTCGTTTCGATAAAGTCCTGACTGGTAATAAAAAAGCGCGCCTGTCGACGCGGCATTGGTTAACCAAATAAAAAAATATATATATTTTTCTTATCTTATCTTATTCGTCTTTTTATTACTTTTTATCAAAATATTATAGACAATTTTAATTTGATTCACACAAATTGAATAAAAGATGAGTTCTAGCAGTGAAAGTGAAATATAACACCAGAAAATTTTCTCATAGAGGGAGATGAAAAGCAGAGTGTGCCACACGGTACCAGAATTATTTAACCTCGAATGACGTTCTTTGAATCCCTCGCTGCGCTTAGAATTCTACTCTAGAATCCTTCGCTTTGCTCTAGATTCAAATAATCACTCTCGGCCTAAATACATTATTTTGTTCTCTTGTAACACAATTTACTATTAAAACCCATTTTACAAGTCAAAATATTTTACCTTTCAGAGCAGGCTTAGTTAATGATTATCCGATGTGATAAGTGATATCAAATTTTGACTTTCAAATCGAGTAATAAAATAACTAGGGAATGCAAATCGGTTTAACCGAAAACTGAAAAACCGGTTTTTCAGCATTTAGTTATTATTAGATTTTTAAAGTTTAAGATTTTCTTTAAAATCAAATTACTTATTTGCTTTGCGAGATCTTAAGAAAAACAAAGCATCTAAAGTGGACCGTATTTTGCTGCAGAAATAACCACCTGTCGAAAATGCACGCTCTGATTTGACACTTGTTGGCTTGATCGTGATTAGTGATTTGTATGCCTTTATAAATAATAAGAACAAAAAAAAAACGGAAACCGAAAGCGTGAAAAAATAACCGGGTTTTATTTCGGCCCGTTTTGCATTCCCTAAAAATCACACATTACTTAAGTACCCGTAAGTACAATCGGCCAAATCACGTAGGTACCTGTCCAGATTTATACCGTACGAGGCTGGCGACAGTACCTACTTTATAAATGTAATGTAATCTTATGGTTCCGATGAAAGCTCTTAGATCTCTCTTTTCCGTCCTTCTATGTTTCTACGCAGTAGCAAAATTATCACATAGTTTACTACTAGATAAAGTCTTTTATTTTTAGAATTCATTATTAAGTCACTTTTCACGTTGTTAGTGGAGCTAGTTAGAATAATCTCTAGCGCAAGTTATTTTAAAATCTAATTAAATTTTCATGGAAGTAGTTACATCACGTCCTGCTGCATCGACACGTGAAACAAAGACGGGGATTTCATAATTAATCTGTTGAGTTTTCAATAGACAGCAGGCAAGATCGTGCTTCTATCTTAGAAGTAAACTAATACAACCCAGTATTGATTGTTGATACACTTGCTCCGTCCCACCTACAGGCGACCTCAGCCAGGGCTGATGCGTCTGCGGAGTCAGCGGAAAGCGGCGCAAATATGCTTTCTTCGGAGAGAGCTACATATTTGCGCCGTTTGGTTGTGAAACCCTGGGGCCGTGGGTTTGATCGACGCCTCTGGTGACCCCTCGGCCAGAGGATCAGTCTGGTGATCTAGCGGGGTAATGCTGCCAGTCTCTTGGGCACCGCACCCGACGGTAACGGTTTAGATAATATTTTTTATTTAGTATAATGTTTTATTTCGTATAAGGTTTTATGGCTTTTTCTTTTGTGTTATTTTATTTTTGGATTATTTAGTTTTAAATTAAGTTACTTTTTGTTATTTAAGTTTTAGATATATATTTTTTTATCCGTTAACGCATAAAGTTCAATAAATAAACATAATAAATTAATGAATTAAAACACCCAGTATTAGATATTCTACCACACGTAGTCCGTTTGCTTATGGTTGCAGTAGTACGTGCACACGCACTTTTTCTAGTGTGCGTAACCTCGGGAGCGGTACAAAACGCGCAACACACACAAAACGCGCTTATCTGTACTCGTCACAACCCAGTGGCGTGCACAGAACTTTTTTCCGGAAAAGCTATCAGAAGGTCAAGTACGACAATAAAAAAAATATTAAAAAATTTATATAGCACTTTAAAAAAAAAAGTTTGTATGAAAATGATCACTCTAGGGTAGGCAGTGCCTTCCCTGGCGTCATACAAACTTTTTTTTTGAAAGTGTTATTTAAATTTTTTCATATTTTTTTTATTGTCAATCTTGACCTTTTGATTGCTTTTCTGGGAAACAGTTCTGTGCACGCCACTGCTACAACCATAAGCCAAACCATAGATATATTTATCTATGGCCAAGCGGACTTCGTAAGATAGAATATCTGTTCTAGTTGTCAAATATAATATTAATGTTTGGCCCAAAATAATCCACGTGTCGGAGAAAAACAGAGCTTTCCTTTTAAATCATTAAAAAGATTTAGTTCGTGAGCAACGTTACGTTGAAAGTTTTTAGTAAACTCATAACTTTTCTTTAGATCTTATTTTTTGCTCCAAGCGAAATTGCAATTGCAAAGAGTAAATGAGATGCTATGACGGTATAAAACTTTTTAGCACATCGGTCCGTATTGTCACGCACGAGTCTAGCTCAGGGGTCTAAACTTTTTTGCCTAAGGGCCACACTGATTTCTCCACTAAGCCCGGAGGGCCAAGACTATAATAGCTCATTATTCCAAAATACTGTAGTTTTGACGCGCAAATTTTCGTATTGGGACTAACCGGTCAGTGAGATATAAATTGTGCAGGACGCAGGAGAGTTCTTCGCTCCGTTTGCAATTTCGGTTGGTACTTCGGACAACATTAACCATTGCGACGGAGTTAGCCGCAGCGCGTGCTGTATGCAGACCTTGAAATTGTAAATAACAATTTTATAATAAAACTACTTTTAGGTAAATACGTATGATAACGGGTCACAACCGTTATAAATTCACAAATTTTGATCCTATTATAAATTGCATCACGTTAATATTATACGTTTGTAAATTTAAAAAAAATAGATAGAAACCGGGCATGTCCCGCCAGCGACCGCGGGCCGGATTGGTGGTGCTCGCGGGCCGGTCTTGGCCCGCGGGCCGTAGTTTGGAGACCCCTGGTCTAGGTCATAGATGAAATGAGTCACAGACCTGAAATTTAAAAACCAAATATTGAATTAGGGCTTCTCATAAATTAAAAAGGAGTTGGAAAAAAATGTTGCCCTTTTATGTGAAATGCAAGCTCTTTTGTACAGAGGTACTAATATATTTTTTATATTAAACTATGATAGAAATAAGTTTCTATGTTTGACCACTTGGCGATTTGATCATCGCAAGGAGGTATAAATTAACATTATAATCATTGCAGTATAGAAACGCAAAAAGAAAAGTAAATCTGGATGTGAGGAGCTCTGAACCGGGATTCGAACCTGTCCGTTCAGAGCTCCTCACATCTAGATTTACTTTTCTTTCTGCGTTTCTATACTGCAATGATATAATGTTAATGTTAATATTTTATATTATTTATTGAAATAAAGAAATGGGGAGCCCCAAAAGTTGTGAGTTTTAAGGGTGCATATATGGTCAGATGGAGCTGCTCATTTTGTATCAATCAGAACTGAACTCTACGACGTTTCCTTTCAGTTTAAAATAGCGCGCTCATGTTACGATTACGACCACCAAGAAACACGCGGACACGAATAACTGCGTTTTTATTTAATTTTAAGGGTCGGCTCCGCCAAACATGCTCTCGTGTTTGGACAATTTAGCATATGAAATCAGAATATTTTTCACAAATAAAATGTGTGTAATTTTCAGATTTAACACAAGATATTCATCATCAAAAAATTGCGTGATTTCTCGGTACACGAAAAATGTTTAATGTTTAGTATTTCTTTTAAAATAACGAAAGGAAAAAAGAAAATCTTAATTTAAAAAAAAATAATACTTTTAAACGCTTGTAGATTTTATAATAGGTCTTTACATTCGAAATTGCCGTTTTCTATAGAGAATTTAAAGGAAACCCAATTTTCAGTACTAGTAATTTTCATTTTTTTTTAGGAATGACATATCCAAATTATGTAATTTCTTTTATCTATCATTTTTTTTTTGTTTATTTTCCATTTACACAAAGTTATAACAAAAAATAATAATAGCAGCTAAAAACCACAAAGGTAAAAAACTTAACTATCGCGATCACGTTACACTTAGCTACGAGAACAAATGATAATTTGGCATTTTGCTTACAATAAACAGCTAAAATTATAAATGTATACATAGTCATTTGTTATCCTTTATTGGAGCTAGGTAATTTTAAAAACGTAAATTATAATGAGGCAATATTAAACTAACAGCAACATTAATTTGATTTTAGTAAAAAGTCAGCTGTAATTATTAAGAATAAGCATAAGATACATTTAATGTCAAAAAAACATGAAACGAGAAGACACAGGTATACACAAATATAGGTATTCACAAACAACACTTTTTTGGGACAAAAATACATTAAATTAACACGAATATATACTACAAAACAACATATTTGACAAAAGGCTTCTAGACTTCTAGATAACATATTGTTTCAGGAAGAAAGAAGTCAGCAAAAGTGTTGCTTCGGTACCATCGGTCTTTATAGAATTATTATTAACGTTTTAGTGAATGACTGCTGTTACTATTGAAGTCGGTTGCTATTTTTTTTGTTAAAAGTTTATTTTATTTCACATTTTTTAGTGTTGCTGGGTTAAATTGTGAAGCATGGGTAGTTCTTGCAAACGTGGTGTTAATATGAAACGAAGTTCAAGTCAGTATAAGTAGCTATGTTTGAGTAGCTTCCTGCTATCAGCACCCTAACACAACATAATTACCGCAATCTCGAGTTATGTGCTGTCATTCGTTGAAGAGTTCTACGGTGATGAAGCCAAGATCAAAGGTCAGGTGGGTATACTGGCAATTTTCAAGCAATGCCCTGCAATGAGCACCCTAACACAAATTAATTACCGCAATCCAAAGTTATGTGCTGTCATCCGTTGAGGAGTTCTATGGTGATGAAGCCAGGATCGAAGGTCAGGAGGGTATTCTGATAATCTCCAAGTAATACCCTTGAGTTAGCACCCTAACGCAGTGATTGCCGCAATCTCGAGTTATGTGCTCTGATCCGTTGAGGAGTTCTATGGTGAATATGGTGATGAAGCCAGGATCGAAGGTCAGGTGGAAGAATGTCAATTTTCAAGTAATACCTTGTAATCAGCACTCAGGTACAAAGCGATTACCTCAACTTCGAGAGGTATGCTGTCATTTTCTGAGGAGTTCTACTGCCTATCTCTGAAGACCTTCATCAGATCATGACCAATCTCAAAATGGGACCTACCTGGAAGTACACTCTTTCAAATAAAAAAAAATTGTTCAAATCGGTTCAGAAATGACGGAGTTATGGAGTAACAACGCCAAAAAAAAAATGAAAAAAAAATAAAAACATACAGTCGAATTGAGAACCGCCTCCTTTTTGAAGTCGGTTAAAATGGATGCAATTCGAGAAATAACGAAAATAAATTAGAGATGTGTTTGCTAGTGTTTGTGTGTGAGTGTGAGTAGGTGTGTTTATGTGGTGAGGAAAAGTGTATACGAGTACCTACATAGCTTGTAGGAGAGGTAAATAATAAAAACTATAATTAAAATAATTCGGAAATATGTCTATGAGGATGCTTAAAACTCTGCGTCTGTTTTTGTCTTTGTAATAAAATTACTTTGAATTTTGTTTTAAAAGAAAAATTACTCATTTTTGAACGTAGTGGTGGTGGCAAATTGTTCCAAATTTTTGAAGCAGAGTATTTAAAACATCCTTCATATCCGAATTACGAATTTATGATGGAAATGAATGGCATTTAGGACTAACTGTTTTTGAAGATTTAATGTTGGTTATCAAACTGACGCCAAAACAAAATTTAATACGTAGATGTGAAACCTTGAAATTAACTTCCGAACAAAAAACAAATAATGGTAATAACAATTGAATTACAGGAATTATGAACTCATGAATCTGTAAGAAAATTTTGGCAATAAAGACCTATTTGTATTTGATTTTAGTAAATGTTTTAGGTTCAAGTCAATGGATTAATGTACGAGATAAGAAACAAAAATGAGATTTTTGGAAAATGACAATAAAATTAATAAGATAAGCGAACAGCGCAAATTGGGAGTTCGGGTGAGCACAGTGCTCCTAATAAAGGATATGAACGTTTATTTTAAAATCTGTCTACTGAAAACATTTAAGGGCATGGCAAGAGCTAGAAAAAAAAAATTACTAACCGTCGTACACAATAAGGCCTATTTCAAAAACATGATTTGATTTTGATAGAGGAGATTATTGGTTGGCTCATTGGCCTATTTGTCTTGGACGGGTATTACTAATTTAAATCACGCAACGAAACAATAAGTTGGAGGGTTTTTAGCTAAATATTGAAATATTTCAGGCTTGTATCGGAGTCTTTCTTGATTTAGCCAAGGCCTTCGATACAGTGTCCCCCCATATCCTCTTTAAAAAACTTGAAACTTTTGGCATAAGAGGACTCGCGTTGGAGTGGTTTAAAAGCTACATGACTGAGCGTAAACAATGCACTAAAGTCAATGAAGTTATCAGCGATCCTGCGCCAGTTTTGTTCGGGGTGCCTCAGGGCAGTATTCTCGGACCGACGCTTTTCTCAACATACATTAATGACATAGTAGATTCGCTCTCCGACACAGCCAACATAGTTTGCTATGCAGATGACACTGCTCTTGTTTTCAGCGGACCTGACTGGGAAACAGCCACTCTCGCAGCTGAACGAGGTATGAGTAGGACTGCGGAATGGCTTAACAATAATCTCCTGACTCTGAATACTAAGAAAACAAAATATATCTGCTTTCATAAAACAAAGGCATCTGAACCACCTGTATCACTTCGTCTAAAAGTTCACACATGCAACAGACATAACTCCTTGCGTGATAACTGTCCTTGTGTACAAATTGATAGGACTTATTCCATAAAATATCTTGGGGTTGTGATTGATGAGAGGCTGTCATTCCATGACCACATTGTTTCTCTCTCTGGTCGAGTACGAAGGATTGTCCATGTGATGAAGCTACTCCGAAACGGGGCCCATGTGGATGTTTTGATGTTGGTCTATCAATCACTGTGCCAATCAATCCTTGCATACTGTGTCTCGGCGTGGGGAAGTGCCTGCAAATCTTCTATGATTATTATAGAAAGAGCCCAAAGAGCTGTACTCAAAGTGATGTTGCGAAAACCGTTTCGATACCCTACTAAAGACTTGTATGCTGACTCTAAAGTACTAACTGTTCGACAACTCTACATCCAAAGAATAGGCCTTATCCAACATAGACTTACTATTAGTAGCCCTGAATATAAACTCTTACTGTCTAGACGAGTATTCTTGGTCAAAGGCCCAAAAGTGAAAACCGAATTTGCCAAGCGTTTTAAATCTTACGCTTTTCCAAATATTTATAAAATAATTTTAAGGCATTGCAGAATTCAGCATTGTTCCATTTTGGAAGCTAAAATAAAAATCAAACAATGGCTCCATACTCTAGATTACGATCAAACTGAATCTTTGCTGGTGACTCCAATATAAATTATAATGAAGTATTTTATTCCTACACATATTTATGCAAATATGAATATCATGTGTATAATTTGTATGTTATATAATTATTATAATATGTATTTACCTATAGTATAAATATAAATAAATATATGTATGAATATATACCGACACTGTCCACGCATGCCTATCTTTATCTACTTCTACTAGTTTAATTGCAATTTTGTCTCAACTTTAATTTTAATTTGTCTCTCTTTTTTTTTGTTATTTTAGTTATAGTTAAATCTGTTCATATTTTTGTAGTTTTTGTTTATTTTAAGTCTAGTAGCCTGTAAAATTATTAAATGTGATTTATTTTAAGTTTCATCTGGGTTCCCGCGTAACAGAATTACCTAGTGTGGGACCCGCTGGTAATTGTCTTTTTGTGATTATTGTAATTTTTTGCTAAATAAACATTTCGTATTTCGTATTTTATGTGGAAAAATTCTACAAAATCGTAAATATAAGTCAATTCAATTCAATTCAATGCCATTTCATCTGGCTTTCGACAATGTGACTCCGCACATTAGTTCCGGCAATGTCGAGTTTTTAAAGTTTTAAAGTAAAAAGACGCACGGTGCTTTTTGTGTCGATTCGGACAACTTATTTGAGAGAACTAACCTTATTTTAAGTGTCCTGTCTTTTTCTTTCTTTATCGAAAAGGCAAGGACAGAACGCTTAAATTAAGTTTAGTCCTGTCAAATAAGTTAAGATGTGCTACACCGAATCGATAACTTTATTTATATAACAATTAGGTACCTACAACTAAACGAAAATTATAATCTCATCGATCTTCCGCGACTACAATAAAATAAGGATAAAAAATAAATAAAATTAAGTAAATATAAGTCTATGCTCTATAATTTGTGGGTGTCACCGTGGTGTCACCCACACGTATTTCACGTTGATTTTTGTGCTGTCAATGCTGTCAATACGGTTTGACAACCGGAGGGAAAAAGTTAAAAATATTTAAGTTCGTATAGGGTTTATGTCGGCGAATGTGCGTTGTAGAATAACCATCTGTCTCGTCATCATGGATTTCTATCTGCTGTGGAATTTAATTTTGAAGCAGATGTAGCACTAGATTGTTGTGTGTTATACCGACGACCCTTTAACGTAAAAGTATATTACTAAGCGGGAATTGGAAACAGCAGATAATGGTGTCGATTCGGTGTAGGACAACTTAACTTATTTGACAGTACTAAACTTAATTGAAGCGTTCTGTCTTTGTCTTTTCGATAAAGGAAGAAAAATACAGGACGCTTAAAATAAGGTTAGTCCTGTCAAATAAGTTAAGTCGTGTTACACCGAATCGACACAAATATCGTTTAGTGTGCAATTCTAAGCGAAGTTTTGTGTTTAAGTTAACAAGGGATGCACAAGTTATATTTTTATAACTAAGTATTCTGAATTTCGAGTTCATAGATAGTTTGATCCGTCTCGGAGAAAACTGGCTGTGAAATTGCCTATACGGGCAGAGACAGGAGTCATAGAGAAAGGAATTATTTTTCTAATGTTTGAGTACTCAGATTATCTGAGGTTTGAGTATGTACGGAACCAGTCAAATGCGAGTAGAATGTGCCGAGCCACAGATTACTATATTTTTTTTGTTTTTATCTTTATTAATACCATATCAATTATATGATAATAATAAAAAAAATAAACTTTATATTTTCGATATATTTCGGCCTCATCTCAGGACCTGGGAGACATCATATATCTGGTCACTTGGCGCACACTATGGACCCGGACTCAACAGACAGCACTGACAGACTCGACCAACTGACCGTCCAAACTGTTTATTTTTTTTATTTTACCACCTTTCTTTCATCTTTTTTTTTTTTTTTGTATAAATAGTTCCTATCATAACCTTTTTAGACTGTATCAACTTGTTTTCATATATATTTTTTATCATTTTTACCTGTCAACCACTCGACTTATGACGGCCTCACTGATGAGGCCGAAATATATCGAAAATATAAAGTTTAATTTTTTATTATTATCTTATAATTGTTAAAACTACAAATAAAAAGCTAATACAGCTAAAATTATATTTATTCATATTAATACCATATCATAAATTATTGTGTTTATAAAAATAAATGGCTCGATTTTGGGATGCACCCGAGTCTTAGAACTTAGAATTAAGTTTTTGTGTGCAATAAGAATAAATAAAAACTATGACGGTCCCACATTTCTTTAAATATGAATATTAATATACATTTTTTTAAATGAAAGATTTTTAACCGACTTCAAAAAGGAGGCGGTTCTCAATTCGACTGTATGTTTTTTTTTTTTTGGCGTTGTTACTCCATAACTCCGTCATTTCCCAACCGATTTGAACAATTCTTTTTTTGTTTGAAAGAGTATACTTCCAGGTAGGTCCCATTTTGGGTTTGGTCATGATCTGATGAAGGTCTTCAGAGATAGGCAGTGGAACTCCTCAGAAAATGACAGCATATCTCTCAAAATTGAGGTAATCGCTATGTACTTAGGTGCTGATTACAAGGTATTACTTGAAAATCGACGTTCTTCCACCTGACCTTCGATCCTGGCTTCATCAACATATTCACTATAGAACTCTTCAACGGATCAGAGCACATAACTCGAGATTGCGGCAATCACTGCGTTAGGGTGCTGATTCAAGGATATTACTTGGAGATTATCAGAATACCCACCTGACCTTCGATCCTGGCTTCATCACCATAGAACTCCTCAACGGATGACAGCACATAACTTTAGATTGCGGCAACTAGTTTGTGTTAGGGTGCTCATTGCAGGGCATTGCTTAAAATTGCCAGTGTACCCACCTGAATTTCGATCTTGGCTTCATCACCGTAGAACTCTTCAACGGATGACAGCACATAACTCGAGATTGCGGTAATCATGTTGTGTTAGGGTGCTGATAGCAGGAAGCTACTCAAACATGGCTACTTATAATCACTTGAACTTCGTTTCATATTAACACCACGTTTGCAAGAACTACCTATACCTCACAATTTAACCCAGCAACACTAAAAAATGTGAAATAAAATAAACTTTAAAAAAAAAATAGCAACCGACTTCAATAGTAACAGCAGTCATTCACTAAAAAGTTTATAATAATTCTATAAAGACCGATGGTACCGAAGCAACACTTTTGCCGACTTCTTTCTTCCTGAAACATTATGTTATCTAGAAGTCGGCTTATTTCCTACGATATAGCAACATAAAAACCAATATAAGAACGCCGACTTCTAGATAACATAACGTTTCAGGAAGAAAGAAGTCGGCAAAAGTGTTGCTTCGGTACCATCGGTCTTTATAGAATTACTAGCTTTTGCCCGCGGCTTCGCCCGCGTTGATTAAGTTTTTGTATAGTCGTATCGAATCCGTAAATATTTTTAGTTTTAGTAATTGACCTGACTTTGATTTGGAGTATTTAAAGTGTTTTTGGTTCCCATCATCTCTAATTTGATCCATATGTAAAGTGTTTTTGGCGAGGCCGAAGACCAAGACATGTTTCCGTCTTTGCCGAGGCCGAAGCCCGAGCCGTTTTGCAGATCGACACTATTTTTTGTTCTCTGAATTAATACTCTGCTAATGTGCCTTTGGCTGTCTTTGATAACTGATTTAATCCCCTAGTATAGCATTTACGGCGAAGTTGAATGCCGAGCCGCATTTCCAGTCGACACTATCTTTTGTTTTCTAATTAATTTTAATCATCTGCTCAAGTATCGTTGGCGGTCTTTGACGAAGCCCAAGGCTGGGCTGCGTTTCCGAAAGACACAATTTTTTGTTCTCTGAATTAATCCTCTGCTAAAGGGTCTTTGGCGAGACCGAAAGCCATGCTGCGTTTCCAAAAGAAAAATTTTTTTTTGGTTCCTGATTTGATATAAAGTAGCGTATGTCCTATTTCAGGTCTAGAACTACATTTAAAGCAGTTTTAGCCCTATCAGTTCGGGAGGTACGGCGTGAAGATGTGCATCACTTTTCTATAGGAACTTGACACCCAATTGCCTCTGAACTGATTAATGGGATAAAAAGTGGTCTACTATGTCCTATTCCAGGTCTAGAACTACAATTGTGAAAAGTTTAGCCTAATCGGTTCAGTAGGTACGGCGTGAAGGAGTAACAGTACGTCACTTTTCTATAGGAACTTGACACCCCATTGCCATCCTATGGGAACTGATTTATCGGATATAAAATAGCCTTTGTCCTATTCCAGGTTTAAAACAACATTTGTGCAAAGTTTCAACCCAATCGGTTCATCAGTTATGGCGTGAAAGAGTAACAAACATCCATCCATCCCAACTTTCGCATTTATAATATTAGTTGGATGTACCTAACATGAGAGGAGTGTATCCGCAAGACGAAAGAACATTAACTCATTCCTTAAATTTTTATGGACATCAAAACACTCATTTTCTATTCCTTTTATTGGATTTAGAAAGTACTTACAAAAGTAAACACACTCCTAATACTTGCAATATTTGTGAGGTACCTACATTAGGTCACTTCTAATTATATAGCCAAAAATATGTACTGAAGATATAAGTGGTCAATGACCCTTTTTGAGAAAAAACATAACAAAAACAATAGGTTTCCTATTCTAATTGACTGGTAGTTGTTCTTAAATTAGTATAGGGCACAAATTTTATTTTGTGTTTTTCGCTAAAGGGGTCATTGAACCTTGGTCTTGACCACTTACCGAGTCTCCCGTTTATACGGACGGACAGACGGACAGCCTAAATAACATTTTACTTCGAAAATGAAGGACTTTCCAAAGACAACTTCATCCCTCTTTTCACCCCTTCGAGGTTGGAATTATCACAAACGCTGAGACGCGTATAAAGTAATTTTCAATTATCAGTCTAAACACAAAATTTAAAGATCCTAACTTCGAAACAGACGAACTTTATAATAAAGAACTTTTTTTTACCGTCATCTAGACCTCGCCGAGCCCTTTTCTTGGAGTACCATGAACATGGGTCTAACTCCAGCCGTTTGGGAGATACAGGCCGTCAAAGTTTTGACATTAAAAAAAAATGTTTTTTTTTGGTATCCCGTGGTCCAACCCCTAGGGATGTACTACCTTCCGTTCCAAAGATAATTTGCTTGGATAAAAATAAATATAGATAGATAGGTAGATAGAGATATAGACAGATAGATTGTGGATATATAGATCGATATATATCTCAAAAAGAAAAAATGGAACCCTAATAGGATCACTTGTGTGGCTGTCTGTCTGTCCGTCTGTTACAGCCGATTTGCTCTGGCATACATACTTTCAAGAATTTTCATGTCCACTATATTAAATTGCAAAATCGATGCCATTTTCGTAATAAACTTCCCAAAAAACCATACAAACGACACCCATATTGATATTTACACATTTCAACATTTGAACCCCATCGCACCCCAACAGAGGATGATAGTATTTCACGTCCACTACGTTGGATTTAAAAATCGTTGTTGTTATCGTAATCAGCGACCCGATAAACCATACAAACGATACCCATATTGGTTTTCAGACTTTGTCACCCCATTTCCCCCTTTTAGGGGTTGAATTCTGGAAAATCCTTTTTCTCGTCCACCACGTTGTATTTTAAAATCATTGTCGTTTTCATGATCAGCGACCCGATAAACCATACAAACGTTACCCATGTTCATTTTCAGACTTTGTTACCCCATTCCCCTTTTAGGGGTTGAATTCTGAAAAAACCTGAAACACATATTTATTCATTTTTTGATCAGAGTACTTCTGTGAAGTTTCGAATCAAACAGTCTAACTATTCTTGTTTCACCATACAAACTTTGAACCCCCATTTCACCCTCTTAGGGGGTGAATTTTGAAAAACCCTTTCTTAGTGCACCCCTAGACCTCTAAAGAAATCTACTTGCCAAATTTGGAATTTCTAGACAAAACGGTTTGGGCTGTGCGTTGATATGTCAGTCAGTCAGTCAGTCAGTCAGTCAGTCAGGTTCTTCTTTTATATATTTAGATAGATAGATAATAAACTTTTTAGTGAATGACTGCTGTTACTATTGAAGTCGGTTGCTATTTTTTTGTTAAAAGTTTATTTTGTCTTACTTATTTGTATAATTCCATTTTCATGAGCTCTAGACACACCACATGCGAGAGTAAGAAAAAATATATTTTCGGCTCTTTTTTATGTATGGGACCCCTGAAAAATAATTGCGTTGAATTTTTAATTCAATATTCGGTTTTGGGTCAACATTCTACACAAAATCTAAATATCAGATCATTCACCTAAATTTCAGATCAGATTCATTCCGCCTACGAGCTAGAGACCCGTGTGACATATAGACGAACGGACAGACAAGTTTTGTGATTATTATGATATTCCGTTTTGCCCTTTGGGTACGGAACCATAAAAACTGTGCCAGGAACTGTGCGCGTGTATAATATGTGTTATCCCACTTGGCGCAGGTAAAAGAAGTAGGTTAATAGTACATTGTTCACCCAGGGGCGAAGCCAAGGGCCTCAATACACACGGGTTGGGAATCGCACTTTCTCCCGAGTGATACATAGTGCTTTATACTACACCTGCGAGGAAATAGTATAATTTTACTTTTAATCAAAATACAATAAAAGGAACCGACTGACTCGCGTGCGATTGTCGCTTTTTATTTCCTTCTTATTTTTTATTATGTACAGGAAAAGTAAGTGGCCAGTATCATTTTTCGAGTTTTATGTACGAGTTCGCAAAATGTTACTGGCCACTTGGCCACTTGCTCATTCTTTATGTTATTTAAAAAAAAAACAGCACGTTAACAATGGATTTGCATATACTTTTTCTGCCCGCTCAAGCACTTTAACAATGAATTTTAATACACTTTTCCGCCCGCATATTTGTATGACAGTAATGACGTATTTTCTGCATCGTTTTCAAAAAAGTAAGAAGGTACTTTCCGAGCAGGTGTAGTATAAAATATATTATTATATACTTACCTAGGTATAGTTGAAGTGGCAGTGGACTGGCCATATTTGTTGCCGACGTGATAACCGTTGGGGCCGTAAGGCATTGGAACGGAAACCACGTACAGCAAGCGCAGCGTAGGCCGCCCTCGTGCCCGCTGGACTGACGATCTGAAGGGCGGCGGGTGGCGGCTGGATGAGGATGACTGAGGACCGCCAAGAGTGGCGTAATATGGGGAGGCCTATCTCCAGCAGTGGACGAATACGGGCTGATGGATGGATGGATGAGGTATATTTCATACCTAAGCGTTTTGAAATATTAAATTAATATTGTTTGTCGACCACAATAATACAAACATACCGCTATAATATAACAACCGAGAACAACGTTAAAGATGACAACTCATATTGCCCCTGCATGCGAAATTTCAGATAATTTGATTTTTTCCAGTACTAAAGTCGAGGTAACAAAAAACTTATCTAATCTAGTTTCTATTGAAAGAATCCTAAAAATTTAGAAAATAAACCCAATAAATCGTGAATATGTAAATGAACTGTCAACTGAAATCCACGACCGAACTAAAGGCGTAACTAATCTGTCTGAAGAAAAGATTGATGCGTGCGACTGTATATACTCAAGTCTTAAAAGATATTTTATCTACTCCCATACTGCAATAAGGTAATTATAACATTAAAAGCGGTTTTATAAGTACCTACATTATTTGACCGATGTTATAATATTACATTATAACACCGCAATTCTGCGCTGTGATTAGCCAAATTTATTATAACAAAAACAACAACAATTTCTTTATTTCAGACCATTCATAGCATACAGACAAGCTACATTTACCACTAATTTTATAAAATGTATCTAACTTAAAACTAAACTTAGAGCTAAATCGTTCAACATTAGACATTACACTTGGCCGGATGTAGAAGATCAGACCAAAATCAAACGGTTTTTACAATCATATTACATAAAGTCAATATCGCTTGCCTAAACCCAGCAACACGGTGCCTATTCAGTTGATTACTGCAGCAGCACAAGGAAGATGTGCCTGGGCGAACATTTCTGACGCACAACACTAGCGTGGCAGACGAAATAAAATACGAAACGAATCATTGTATTGGACTATAAATCTTCTAAAACTTTCAACTGTATATAAAAAACATAGTTGCGGGGTAACTATACAAAACTATACAATATGATTTGAATAGGAGCAGCATAGAATTACGCTAGGACTTGCAAAACTTGCGACTGATCATGTTAGCGCGAACCGCAATTGCACGCCTCCGCATCTTTCAGGTCTGAACATACCACGTGCCCGAGATATTTAAATTTCGTAACAGTGTTAAGAGGGGCATCGCTTAGTAACGGATTTACTGCCTTTCCACGTTGTGAGAAAACCATAACCAGAGACTTACCAGTATTATAAACAAGTTGGTAATTTGCAGCATATGTCTAGCAGTTGTTTTAGAGCCTTTGCCGAGGGACTCAGGAAGACCATGTGATCCGCAAAGCTAAGATTGTTTACCCACAATCCACCAATATGACACCCATCACCGGACCTTCAGAGATCCTAAATCAATGCATCCATATACAAGTTAAAAAGCAGAGGAGACGTAAGTCTCCCCTATCTTACACCAAAGGATAGGATAAACTCATCAGAAACCGCATCACACCATCTTACCACATTCTTTGGCTTACTTTAATATTACAAGCTGCCATAATATTGACCATCTTATCCCAGAGAATTCGGTAATAACTCGGTCAAATGCTCGGCTTAAGTCAAGGAAGGAGGCCAAAACTTGTGTATTTCTCTCAGTATAATAGCTCTCAGTATAATAGCTCTCAGTTTGCTTCAGTGTGTAGAAAGCAAAGACTATGGAGCTGTGCTTTTTAAAACCGAATTGGGTAGCTCTCAGTTTGCTTCAGTGTGTAGATAGCAAAGACTATGGAGCTGTGCTTTTTAAAACCGAATTGGGCATCATTAATTTCAATCATCTTGTATAAATTTTGAAGAATAACACCGCTAGAGAACCAATCACAATCGATAACAGTCCATCTTCATTTCTTAAGCCATGCCTTCTTTACCTGCTCGCTTCTTATTGATCTAGGATCTCTACATACTAATTCCATATACTCAGGTATCATGCATTACTTACCATGACGAGTGTTCCCTTTCTCATTTTTCGGGAAATGGGCATTTTTCCTTGTGTCAAATTTAGTGTTAAATAAGATTCCTAGATGGCGCTGTTATATACTTTAGCAACAGAATCAAAGACAAAATTTGTACAGATTCCAAACAAACCAAAAATCACTTTGACATTGATTGCTACGGAACATATTTTATCTATGGTGATATGGACAGTGACATCTGGCGGAAAGTCAAGAACTAAGAAAAAAAGAACGAGAAAAACGCTTATTGTTTTTGATGGTCGTAGATAATGTAGATTGTGCTACTGAACATAATTAGACATTATGTTACAGTTGCACAAAATACTATTATCTACATTGATACCGTAAAATCTGGTGGTGGAGGGAGTTGAGCCACAATAACATGTTTTGAGATAATTATCTTTATAGACACCAACACAACGACGTTATGAACTCAAAAATAGTGCGTAATGACCATTTTTTTTACAAACGTCTCTTTAAACAGAAACAATTAAAACAAAAGCACAATTTTCTTAAGAAATATGCTTCTACATATTTTTTTCTGCTATAAAAAATTAGGAAGATAAAGGAAATTTATTTCATACCGTTATGAACTCATGAGTCGTGCATGGCATATCTGAGGTTTAAATATCTTATATCAAATGAGTTTTATATGAAATTGTCTATACGTACAAAACAATACACACCCACAGGATATATCCTAGGATATATCCTAAGTCTATGCACCCACCTTATTAAGGATGCTAGAAGTTACGACGAGGTTAGGGGGTTAGGTTGTAAGGGGACCTTTAAAATTATTTTCGGCGATTTATTATCTATGGTGAGGCCGCATTTTGGTTGGTTGGCGTATATTAAGTCTATGTGGTTTACAGTGGTGCAATTTTCTCAAAAGTAGGAAAGTGAATGGTGAAATTACAGAATTCGTGAAAATCTGCCAGTTTGTGTTCTCTATTTTGGCACACAATGTGAACGTAGAACGTATGTTTTCTCTCAACAACGCCCCGTTGAGTAAAAAAAGAAATCGGCTGACAATTGAATCAGTAAAAGCAATAATGATTACTCAGGAAAATTACAAAACTGTATCTTGTAAAGATTTTTACGTTTATGTATTAGAAAAGAAAGAAGTATTAAAAAAAATGTCCTCTGACAAATATCAGTAATAAATTATCCTTCTTCATTATTATCTGTTTGCTTTTACTTATTACCTGCAGCGTTTTGCTTTAGACAGGCATTTTTCTGAAAAATCTGGCATTTTAGGTACCATAGACAGGCATCCCTCTATTTACATATGGTAAATTGGTAACCCTCTACACCTGACATTCTGGAAAAAAAAGGACAAACCATCTTTTACCAGATAAATCTAAAACAGCAAAACAAGTTATCACAAATTATAGAGGGATACAAGTTATCAATCATCTTTGGACTGGAAACAGGTGTAACAAGTTATTGCATGAGTGTAAATAAAGTAGTTTATGAAACTACACATAACTAAGTATTAAAACACTCTTGTATACTATGTAAAAATTCGCCTGCGGCTCGTTTTTTAACTAACCTCTTCATGTGCCAGTTTCGTAAACTACTATTTTCCAACAGTTTCGATATACCCAATAGATACGTGGCAGGCAAATTGTATAATACACCTCAGTTTACAAACGGCGTCGTCAGTTTCTAAACGCTCGCTGTTTTGCAATTTGCAACCCTGTATTGCCCTCAATTTAAATAAACCACCCTTGACAACTGTTTTGAAATTTTCCTCTTAATTGACGAATGGGGCGAGAGGAACTAAGTTCTCCGGTCCATGAAAATTGTTCGTAAAGACTCTTACATTATTAAATTACTTGAAATTTGATGTAATAGACTGGATTCAAATTCATCAGAAAGCAAAGGGTTTAATTTGCATTTATAAACGTCTGTCCCAAAACTCCTGAAAATGGTTCCTATTTTCATAAGTGAGGCAGCCGGATAAAAAAATACCACATTCATATTTAATTAATGAAAAACAGAAATTCCCGTAGCAAAAATATTTTCGTGGTAGAGATTTTAGATTTAATAGCATACGAGTATAAAATTCAAAGTTTTTTTTTTTATATTTATGGCAGTTTATTATGGTCTGTTTTAGGATCATAAGATAACATAACAGATTTCATTTAAATAAAAAACGCGGTTAGTTAAAAGTTTATACAAAAATAAAAATCGGCCAAGTGCGAGTTGGACTCACACACGAAGGGTTTCGTACCATTATCTATAAAAATGGCAAAAAAAACATATCTGTTGTATGGGAGCCCCCTTAAATATTTATTTTTTTTCTGTTTTTTAGTATTTTTTGTAATAGCGGCAACAGAAATACATCATCTCTAAAAATTTCAACTGTCTAACTATCACGTTTCATGAGATACAGCCTGGTGACAGACGGACAGACGGACAGACAGACGGACAGTGGAGTCTTAGTAATAGGGTCCCGTTGGTTACCCTTTGGGTACGGAACGCTTAAAACATTATGGTAAATAATTCCACTTGCAGTTATGAAGGACCAAGTTAACTGAACGCTTACGATCTATTAAACTCTATGTGTATCTAAAGAGTCTAATTATGTTGGCTCGTGATAACTTCCTAAATAATGGAATAATTGTAATTTTCAGATTTTTTCCTATGTTTGTGCTATAAGACCTACCTGTAAACGAAATTTCAAGTTTCTAAGTCAACTGGAAGTTTTGATTCCCTTGCGAGTGTCAAAAATTTGTATGAAATTGTTTATGTAAAGTGCAATAACGTAGTTAGAAGCCTGATTTTGTTACAGCACTATGACGCTATAGATTTCTGTAGGAGATATCAGTTTCAACTTGATAACTCATACGAGGCCCGAGCAAAAGGGTCTTGACAGACAGACATACGGACAGACAGACAGACAGACTGACAACGAAGTGATCCTATAAGGGTTCCTTTTTTCTATTTTTAAGTACGGAACCGTAAAAATAAAATTTAAACTGCCATTTTATAATGTATATGTCCAAGTTAGGTTGTAGATTCAGCTGTTTTACAAAATAGCTAGCTGTTTTACAAAATAGCTCCATTATGTAAAACGGCTAAATTATGTTCAGCAGCTGGATTGTCATTGCGCTACGTTCGATAATACTGCTACCTCACATACGTAATATAAAAAGTCTTCAAGCAACTATTCAATGTTCTGAGGGTGCGACGACGAGCTAAGCGAGAAGAAGGCTGTTAGGTTTACATGTAAGATAAAATAAGGAGCGAGCGGAGCGAGGCGACTCCTGTAGTGTTAACAAAATTTACAATACAACGTTCGATTTGAAGCTGTTTTACAAAACCGCTAAACATTGACCCGCTGCAATGAATAACGCAAAACGTTTATACAATCCTACGTGTTAACATTTAGCAAGTTTTACATAACGGAGCTGTTTTGCAAAACATTTAGCGGTTTTGTAAAACCGCGGATCTTACCATCCATCTGCGACATAAATACACATGTTTATGTGGTCAGCAACTTCCATCACAAGTAGGTTATATTCACAATGAAAAAAAAAAACGTTTTTTCCAAAATTTATTTACGATATGTGTAAGACAGACAAGATGAAATTGACTCAGTACTGGCGGAGCGGCGCGGCGGCGGCGGCACGTTTATGGAAACCCTTCCAGTATTCAGAACCACAGTACTTCTGAGTTGCGGAAGCCTTTAAGCGATTGAACGCGCAGTTTGATGACTTAAATGCTACCCTGCTTTTAGTTCCGTAATGCGGAAGGCTTTACAAACGCAATTCTAGCGTTATGGATATAAATTCCTACCGCTACTCAGATTAGCCTACTATGCTTTTAGTTCTGTAATGCGGGAGGCATTACATACGCAATACTAGCGTTATGGATATGAATTCCTACCGCTACTCAGACTGAAAATTGAGTTATAGGTTTAACAGAATACGCTCAGTAAGGACATCTATGTAATCAAGCGAAGATTTAAGAAAGGATGAATATCATACTACAAAAAAAAATTGAATTGCCTAAACGTATGACAATAATTATAATCATAAAGTTTTTAATATTAGACGAATCAATAATTATTAACAACAAAATTATCGAGCGTTACGCACATTTTTGCTTATGTTTTTATGTTTTTAGACAATGAATGCATCTTTTTAGGAGGTTTCCCTGCAGAGAGGCGGTTTTTAGACTTTCTGCCCACGCCTTTATCTTTACGTCTGCTCACCGAAGTAGGTTGTACCTTTATTTTTCTAGTAACGCGTCGAGAAAATTTATTTAAGACCAACTCGTACGCTTGCTCTGAAGTTTGTGCACTCTCGAATAATTTCGTCATTAGTTTAATTTCTTTACTAGAAGACATAACTAATTTCTTTTAGTAATGGAAGTCTCACTCAAAACAGCATCTAAATTCACAATAATTTCTTCTATTTAACACATTAATTAAGCTAATCAAAAAAAAAAATGCGGAAGTAATAGTTTTCGTGACAAATCACCAACGGAACTAATTTAAATAAAAAGAAAATTGGCTAAGTGCGAGTCAGACTCACGTGCCTAGGGTTCCATATTGTGGATGATAAATTTAATTTTACCAATTTTTTTCGTGACTTTCTTAACCGCTTTATTTTTCCTTTAGTCTTTACGTAAACACAATTACCATGATTTTTTTATATTTTTTAGTCCACCAGTTTTGGAGATAAGGGGGGGGACATACATATTATTGTTTTTTTTTTAAGATTTCTCGAAACCAGTGCGAGTAAATATAGTAAAAGTATATATTTTTACAATACAATTTTTAATACCTACAATTTGATACCAATATTGTATTTATATATAAAAAAAATATATTTCACTTCTTTTTTATAATTCTCATTTGTGCTCATTTTTTTTTAATCGCTATTGTTTTCCTGTAATTAGGCAGTTATGATCTATAATTTACTTTTTCATATTTTTCGGTCTCCCAGTTTCGAAGATAAGGGGACAAGGACATACATATTTTTGTGTTTTTTTTAAGATTACTCGAAATCAGTGCTATTAAATGTAGTAAATATATATATTTTTACAATTAGCCCTTTAATATCTATAATTTGATATCCATATTGTATTTTTAGAATAATATATATATTTTTCTTACGTTTGTTTTAAAAAAAAATTAACTATTTAAAAATTTTCATATTTTTACACTGTTATATGTGGGCAAATTAATGCAATTTTTGTGCCAAATTTCAAGTCTTCATCTTTAACGGTGCTAAAGTTATGAGGTTGTGACATACAGACGGACGGACAACGAAGTCTCACCATAAAGGTTGCTTTTGTACCTTTTAGGTACTACGGAACCCTAACAAACAACAGCGCGATGCGCATGATATCGCTCTCTCTCTCTTGGCACGTGTCACTTGCGATCTGAGATCGGGGAGCATAGCGCAGAAATCCCTCCCGCGAGTCAGATCGCATCTAAGTAGTTTTATGCTATCTAGGGATCTGAGTAGAGGAAGCATTTTTATTATAAAGTCTTGAATACTCCACCGGAAACAATACCCGAATCCAGATCGTTCGCAACTCTGAATAGTGGAATGGTTTAAAGCAACTTTCTGTGAATTAATGCTAGTAAACCCTCCCGCAGCTCAGAAGTACTGTGGTTCTGAATACTGGAAGGGTTTCCATAAACGCGGCGGCGGCGGGGTGGGGAGGGGCACCCGAATAGGTAAAGTTTATCAAGATAATTTTAGGACATATAAAAAAGAGCATAACTCCTTCTTTTCAAGTGGTATTAATTTTTTTAATTCTATTTTTTGAAATAAGCGTCATGTATACTAATATTCATGTGACGCAAGTTTTGGACCAAATTAATCGACACCCCGTATATTTTTTTGTCATTGTTTTTGTCGATAAATTTTCGTCTAGTTTCACTACTTTTCTATACTAAATTGCTATTACAGTAATTATATACAATAGTATACAAGGTATCCAAATCCTTAAACTATTTAATAATGTAGACACCTATTTTTATCAATAAATAAATATTAATTACTGACTTTTTTGTCTTTATAGATGATAAGAATATCACAATGTGACTGATGCTGGGCCCGAATGGCCCGAAATACCTATATCTCACTAAAATTTTATTTAACGTTGTTTTATGTTATTCTTATCATTAATCAAACACTAAAAGCTATTTACTTAGGACTTGAATCTTTTAAAGCATCCTCTAGCCAGAATGGTCCCTCCTAGATCTGTCTGAAACTTGAATTCCAGACAACTTGGGACAACGTTATCCCCTGGTGTATAGAAAATTAGTGCTTATTACAATGTAGTAAGGACTTTAACAATGAAGAACATAAGTAGAACGATATCTACGTGCCTTACATTCCGTGTAAACTGCATCCAATGTTCAAAGTACGAGGAATACAAGCAATCGTAAATTTAACGAGTTGCTCTCGTACACGCAGAAAACGGAAGACTAACCGGGCTCAATTTGAGATTGGTGTTTTTTTTTAACCGACTTATAAAAGGAGGAGGTTCTCAATTCGACTCTATTCTCTTTTTTATTTTTTGGCGTTGTTACTTCATAACTCCGTATTTCTTAACCGATTTGAGTGATTATTTTTTTTGTTTGGAAGAGTGTGCTTCCAGGTAGGTCCCATTTTGGGTTTGTTCATGATAAAAGTCGGCGTATTCCCTACGATATAGCAACATAAAAACCAATATGAGAGCGCCGACTTCTAGATAAGCCCGTATTCGTCCACTGCTGGACATAGGCCTCCCCAATATTACGCCACTCTTGGCGATTCTCAGTCATCCTCATCAAGCCGCCACCCGCAACGTCCTTCAGATCGTCAGTCCAGTGGGCACGAGGGACACTAGACTAGACATATCGGGTACAAATGAATAAATCTTCAAATGAAATGAAGATCTACTGATACCAAAAACTTTCCCAAAGAAAAACACCTCCGGAAATGAAAAGAAATTTCCGGTTTCCTCGCAAATTTTGAAAACATACCTTGCATTTTATATAGGCACTGGTCATTGGGCAGGTTTAATTGCGCGGTTATATTTCTTTCTTGTTCAGTATGATAAGTAAATTACGTCATTTATTTTAAAGATGTCTGCCTTATTTATTACACCTAGAGATAATAAACTGTTTAGCAGTGGCGTGCATAGAACTTTTTTCCGGAAAAGCAACCAGAAGGTCAAGTTTGACAATTAAAAAAATATGAAAAAATTTAAATAACACTTTGAGAGTTTGTATGACGCCAGGGTAGGCAATGTTTACCCTAGAGTGAACATTTTCATACAAACTTTTTTTTTACAAAGTGTTATTTAAATTTTGTTAATATCGTTTTTATTGTCAAACTTAACCTTCTCATTGCTTTTCCGGAAAAAAAGTTGTATGCACAAATTCAAATAGTTTATTTGGCAAAACAGGTATAGGAATAAATGTGTTTCTTTCTTTCTTTCTTATATATAATACACTTTTTACAAGTCAAATTTAAAAATATTTGTAATTAAATAATAAATATACCTGAACTAAATTAAAGGTATATTTAATTTATGTAGTCGTGTATATATATCGTGTATACGATTAAAATGATAGGTAAAATATACATTATGAATCATAATCATAATCATAATCATTTTATTCATAACTTTCATTACATGTCAATATAATTAGGTACATTAGATGTCAAAAATTTGCACAATCACATATAAAAAAAAAAATACAATATTAAAAAATATGTACCTAAGTACAGCCATACAAAATGTCAAACATTTTAATCGACAGGCAGGTAAGTCATCCTACCCTACCAGTTAATTACTTTTAGTATTATCTAAAAAGTCCTGCAGACAGTAAAACGCCTGCTGGATAAGCCAGCACTTAAGCCTGGTTTTAAATATTGCTGTATTGGGGGACTGTAATACGTCACTTGGAAGCAGGTTGTAAACTTTGGGACCTAAAACATGTGTCAACTTACTAGACTTCGTAAGTCTATGAGTAACACCTACAAGTTTTCCAACATTGCGTGCTCTATTACATTTACTGTAACAGTTAATATTTTCACGCGCATACACTGCTACCTGGAATATAAACAAGGAAGGCAGCGTTAGTATTCTAAGGGACTTGAAGTGGGGTTTTGCAGTGTCAGATCGAGAAACCTGCATGATGGCTCGGACTGCGCGCTTTTGCATGCGAAACGCGCGCTTCCAGTCGGCAGCGCACGCCCACAGCTCGGCGCCGTACTGTAATATCGAGTGCACGGTAGCAAAATAGCAGGCGCGCACTACGTCACGTGGAACTACCTGCGCTAGCCTCCATAATGCGAAGCAAGCGCTCCCCAGCCGCATACATAGTGCATCGATATGCCGTGCCCAGTTCAAGCCCCTATCCAATACGAATCCAAGGAAGGTCGTGGAATCTACCTGCTCGATTCGCGTATTCCCAATTGCCACTGATAGAGGTTTTGGTTGTCCACTTAGCCAAAAATTTATAAAATGGGTTTTTTTCAAGTTGAGGACGAGTCCGTTACCTTGAAACCATTGTGATAGTCGAGCTGCTGTTTCATTGAGTTTGGCCTCAAGCAAGTCAACGGATGATGCACATACTACGGCGGCAATATCATCTGCGTACATGAATATCTCACAGGTGTCCATCGACTCAGGTAAGTCGTTCATTAACAACGTGAATAATATATTAGATACCGAGGATCCTTGAGCTACACCCATCGACGTGTTGAGAGGATCGGACTTGGTATCTCCTTTGTCTCCCACCACGATTTGTGATCTATTGTGCATGAGATCGGTGAAAAGAGCGTGAGCCGGACCGTTTATGCCATAGTGGCGCAGTTTAGCGGCCAGTGTTTGGTGATCAGCTACGTCAAAGGCCTTCGAAAGGTCGCAGAACAAAACTGCAACGTGCTGCTTGTTCTCGCGGGCCGACATGACGCGGCGCGCGACTTCTCTCGCCATGTCAGTGGTGGAGCGACCTGGACGATACGCATATTGCCTATCAGAGAGGGCATCGGTCGCGACAAGATGCTCGGTGAGTCGCTCACTGAGACCATTCTCATACACCTTGGCCACTGAGGGGATTACGGCGACGGGTCTGTAGCCATCGATATTTTCAACATTACCCTTTCCTTTGAAGATGGGTGCTATTTTGCTTTTCTTCAAGCAGGTAGGGAATGAGCCAATTTTAGAGCACTGATTAAATAAATCTGCTAAGATTGGTGACAAATGCAAAGCAGTCAAGTGTAGCAGCTCCATGGAAATGCCGTATATATCCCTCGTGGGTTTATTAGGAATTCGTTTAATAATTATACGGTACGCTTCATCGGCACAAAAGGGACGAAGTCGCATCGAGCGGTCGGCGGGCGGGCGCGCGGCGTTAGATAGTGTCATGCGAACGAACGCTAGGTCGGCAGGTGGCGCGCCGCACGCGGCCGCGGCACCTACGAACCTCTCGTTCATCGCGTTGACAGCGTATGCAAGGTGAAATCCAATCAACCGCCCGAACCCATACGGAGACCCGGCCAGGGACCAGGAACAAGGTTCAATGATCACTAACCGAGCCCCCAGCACGAATCCAGGCGGCCGACCAAATCCTATCCTGTGTACTACATAGTAATAGGCTACATATATAAATACATGCCTACCTCCGCCCATTCGATGAGTCTTGCTAAGAAGAAGGGCAAGAAACTTAGCAAGATCATGTTTTTTTTTGCACGCCACTGCTGTTTTGCTATTTTCATATAGTATATCGATGGCTATCGTACTTTAATAAATTCGTTGAACAAAGTTATAGTTACTTACTTCTAGTGACGCATACCACAGGCTGAGAGCATGTCCTGACGCAACGTGCCGCGTGAACACGCTTTAAGGCGCTCTTATCCCAGAAGAGTGACTCTGTCTTTTTTTTCACGTGTAAGGAGTAAAGAAAATAACCACACTTTTGTACTTTTACGTTGTTTTTATCGGTTTTTAAATTGTTTAAAAAAAAGGGATATGTTTATTAAAACCCACTTACGTGGTCGACCTAGAAAATTTAAAGAGCAATATTACCAGATATGTTTCGTTAATAAAAGAGTGGAATTATGGAAATGCCATGATTTGAAAGGTCTTATTACATGCTGTGTTCGTGAATTATTTCTATCGAGCAAAGTTTATCTGATCGTGTAACACATGCGTGGAAGACCTAGATAAAGGTTCGAACTATATTGCGCATTTTTTTTTGGAAGTTTTAGACGATATTTGAAAGTTCTATTTGACTTTGAAATTACTGATTTTGGGATAAGAGCGCCTTAAACCACACGAAAGTGATTAAATTTTACCGACATACTACGTATAAGAAACAGAGAAATCTATAAAGATATTCCTTTGAACAGCTGAATATCTTGAAGTAACGTATAAATATCAACGGATTGGATTGCTCTATCTTTTGAATAATTACCCGTGTCAAAGGGAATCAAAAGGGAATATTTTACTTCGTATTTGCGCTCTCAATTACAAGTTACAAAATATCAAAGTAACCTTCCCGAAATGATAAAATTGTTCTGTTCATGTTGTATTCATGCAAGAACAGTATTTTGTACAACTGTGACATAATGTGAGACATTGTGTAAGTTTCGTAAAAGATTTGCACTAGTGTCCCAATGTCTAATTATGTCCACTTGCACACAATACTTTATCTACGACCATCAAAAACAATTTAAGAATACTCGTCATGATGTTACCTAAGCCCAAGAAATTAGGTAGATACCTGAGACCAATCAGAAGCGAGAAGAGTAAAGGGGCGTGGCTTAAGAAATTAATCCAGACCGTTATTGTTTGTGATTGGTCCTGTAACCGTGCACATCGCAGAATTGCGGTGTTATATTGTAATATTATAACATCGGTCAAACAATGTAGGTACTTATAAAACTGCTTTTGATGTTGCAGTTTCCTTATTGCAGTATATGAGTACATACAAATATTTGTAAGTGGTACGAGTTACTTATTTCAGGCTTTTTCTGGATATTTTAAATTCTCTTTCCTATTTTAAAACGGTAACGGATTCGGAAATATATGAGTAGGTAGGTATATGGCTCTAAGATAGTTGCAAAGAATTGGAATATTTTGCGATAGATTTTTTTTTAAGTTTTACGTTTCATACAGTTTTAGTTTTACTTTTGCTTTTTTAGTTAATTTAAAATTATTTAGAATATTTGTCTTTTGTGTTTTAACAAGTCGCTTGGAGCGCTATTAAGTGTCCCATAGGCATGCTGTGTTTGCCTTTAATTGGGAATACACTCGTACATGTGTGTGTTTGTCTTTATATACCTATTAACTTAATAGTAAGTGTCATTTCTGTTGGCAGACCAATAAAAATGAATAAATAAAATAATATGGCTCACAAAAATGGTCGTCAAACGTTCGAATCCGAATACGTCAACAAAATAATATTCGTCATACAAATGAATCAATTAAAATAACAAAGCCTGTAAAGTATTAGAGTAATTACTGACATGTGAACGTATAATCTGTTAACCATTGTTACGTGACTGGACCAAAACTTCCTAATTAGTCAAGCAGCTTACTGCTCAAGTAACACGCAAGCTGCTTTATTCGCTTCTGTAAATCCTCTTGGATGCAAGAGGGTTATAAAAGCGGTGAAATTTACTTGAAGACAGAAATGCGTTAGCTAATGCGTTAAATAACACAGTAGTTAAATCAGCTTTACGAATAATAATTTGGCTAAGTGCAAGTCGGAGTCGCGCACAAAAGGTTCCGTACCACACAATACGAGTACGGAACCCTAAAAACATGGTAAATTACAACAGTATAGACGTAAAACCAACCTTAAGGCAACACAAACAACCCATTAAAATGATAGTGCCTGACAAACAATTCGCGACTCTCGCTGATTACGGAACCCTAATATCTTACTTAACCGCTATTAACATGATTTTTTTTCATATTTTTCAGTTCTGTTGTTTCGTTGGAGATCGGAAAAGAATCTACTTTTTTGAGGTTTTTTGTAAGGCAGCCCCCCTTGGATTAAATTTTTTTTATTTGCCGTAGTCGAGGTCATAGTAAATTTTCAACTAGCTACTTATATCAGCTGAAACTGTAGATCCCTGTGGCAGACGGACGGACGGACGCGGACAGGCAGACAGCGGAGGCTTAGTACGAGTAATAAGGACCCGTTTGGCACCCTTCGGGTACGGAACCCTACAAACACCAGCTGTGCTCAGTCAGTAGGTCGCCAGTCCATCGGTCGAAGGGTCCATGTTTGAGTTCTGTTGTCAAGGCATAAAACAGACATAATTTCGTTATGATTTTCATATTAATTTGTGTTGTACCAGTGGCGTATTTACCCTAGGGGCAAAAGGGCCCAGGGCGGTAGGCTGCGAGGGGCGGCGCAAGCTTTGGGCGCCTAACGCCTTTCATTATTAATCGTTAGGGTACCTATCTGGTTTATTCGTCCATCATCTAATTTATATTGCTTTTTGACTTTATACTGTCATAAAAAAAATTGTTCATCGGAATTAATAATTAATCGAAATCGTATCGAAATCAAAATTGAAATCGAAATTAATCGAAATAATTGTAAATATTGAATAAATGGTGTTAATTTGTTTGTAAGGAATTTTTAGTGTTTTTCATTCATTATCATCACAGCCCACATCAACACACTGTGCTGGATTTTATTTTATAATTGAAATATTTTTGCTTTTTTCTCGTTAATTTATGGGGCGACAACCTTTACAGGCCCAGGGAGCCTAAAATACGCCACTGTGTTGTACTGGGAAGGGAAATTTGGTTTGTATCATCAGCATCGTCCCTTTTGTCTCAAAACTTTACTTAATATCACGGCAAATTAAGTTCAAAGGCATATGCAAAATCATACTCAAAGTAAGTAGTTAAGGAGGTACTTATGTTTCACATTTCTGAAACTTTGCCTGAATCAGAAGTTCTTACAACTTAATTTCAAACTTCGAGACTTACGGATGTGTGGAATTTTATTCGACATTCCCACTGAAATTTTCTAGGAAGTTATGTACATGTATTATACTCACATACTCGTACACATTAATAATTGACAATAATTACCAACTCTCGGTGGAATTCATGCGCCCCTCTGTTGGCGACGGCAGAATAACAGCGGATTTCAGTTTGCGGCAATATGCTGAGTCGGAGCCTTTTCTCTTTGCCGCGACACACATACCACCCGAATAAATTTACTTTTCTTTGTGTCTTACTGTTTACTTGTGTCAGATTTAGATTTATTAAGATTTAAGTTATGTTTTGTATCGCTACTGTTTTTGTATGTATGATTGTGTCGTTTCTTTGAGAATAAATGATATATATATATATATATATATATATATATCTACACTCAATCTACGTAGACATTCATACAAAATATATTAGTATTTCTTTTTCTGTAACAACAACTTTGCCAAGTAAGGACACAAGTGTACATAATAGTTCTTTTTTACAGATAAGGAGACACAAGATTGAAAGATATGCCAAATGGAGAGCGCAAAAACACAAGGAAGCAAGAACATTGCTATACACGTCACTCCACCCGATGGCGAAGAAGATGACGAGTTCGGCGCGCAGACGCCGCCGCCGGTGGCGCGCATGCGCCGCAAGCTCAGCACCCCGCTGAGCGCGCTGCCGGGCGCCGCCGAGTCCCTGCTCGGCATCACCGGTGACTTATGGAACCATATTCATATTCCAATGCAAATTAGTACTTTTCGCATAAATATTGTCAATAATCACCCTTCTTATGGCTAATGATAATGACCTATATGTCATTTAAATTGTATTGCGCTCGTTCATAATCTTCAAATGAAGTAGTGTCTGCCAGTTTAGCATTACAAGGTAAAAAGCGATGCCTTCATGCCCTTTGACAAAACCTATCATTTCCTTAAATTTCTTGGTTAATGATTTAGTTTAAAATTGGTTCCTACATTGATCTAGTACAAAATTTTCGACAAAGGCGTCCGTAGTTATGTGTCACCAACGATGTTACATCTATACATCGTAACATAAGAAGAATAAGATAAGAATCAAATCATGATTTTTTTGAAAATAGACCTTGCCTTCACTGCTATAAGAATTGTTTTCGACAATCCAGACTGGCGCGCGATTCAGTCTCTTTTTTCATTTTCAGTATCTTTTGGTTCGGACATTTTTGATCGCGAACTCGCGTCCATGGTTTTTTAAGTCAATGGACCTATACAATACAGTTATGTAGGTATACATATAATAAATTCCAACTCAAACCTATCTCCAAATCCCAACAGATCTCTTGTTTGTTTGTTTTGTTTTGTTTCTAATCCTATTACTATTCGCTTTGAAAAAATTATGTTAAGGTGTGTTAATTCAAAAACCATTTCAAGAGTTAGGTTTAATAAGCCGTATTTTATAACTTGTGGTGTAAAAAACCTCATGACTATGCATATTTTTACAAAAAAGTTGCAACTTCCATTTGCCTTCATGTGACGTCACTTGAGAAATGGCTGTTCAGAAGTGTCTCCTTTGCTATCAAGATAAATTTATAATAATTTGCTTCCGACTGATTTGATAGATGGATGACAGATGAGTAGACAGACAGAGATAGACCACTTTTTTATAAGCAATCACACATCACAATCAGTATAATGTCTATAATTCTCAAGCGACGTCATATCGGACAATTCTTTAATCATGAAAAATTATGGTTAATTTATGTACCAAAACTATGAAAAGTACGTCCTAAAATGGCGTATATTCTCTGAGAAAAATAAAAAAAATAATTACTTTTAGAAATTAAGCTATGGGAATTAGCCATATAAAGCCGCCCATCTCGTTCCTAGGCTTCCACCGCAGCTCACCAGCGAGGTCACTCTCGGCGCTGGACCGCACAAAGCGCCGGTTCAGCACCATGGTGACCAGCGCTGCAGCGGCGGCCGTCTCGCGCAGACTGTCTGCCACCATCGGCTGGTGTCTCGCCTCTCCCACGCAAGTGAAACCGCAGATAGTGCGTCAAGGCCGGGCTCTGTGCTTGCAGTACATTCGGTCACAGATCAGAAGGTCTTCTATTAGCACGAAAAAGGTAGAATGTGTGTGTATAAAAATCAATGTCAATGTAAGAAAACAAATCACTGTTGAAAAAAATGTTACCAAAAAGATTTCGTAGCACATTGCCTACTTTCGCGCTTTTTTGACTTTTCAGTATTTTAAAGTAATCGGTAGCACAAATGCCATAATTTTGAAACCACCAGTATATTGATCCAAACATCATCTGTGGTTGTATTTTTTTTGTACGCCACATCTGCGATTGGGGCCATTTTATTTTGACAAAAGGTATATTTTAGTATATGCAGGGTGACTTTTAATGTAACACCAATAATTGAATAGATTATAGAAGAATAAATATTGGTTTTAAAATAACCATCCATAGTTAATTTTTATACTTTAAAAAAGTTAGAGCCCTTAAAGATTTGCGTAATATCCAAAGAAATCATGGTCACCTGAAAAAAAAATACAATTCGCATAGATTAAAATATGTTAAGGTGTGTTAATTCGAAAACCATTTCGAGATTTAGGTTTAATAAGTCGTATTTTAGAACTTTTTTTCTGAAAAACCTCATGATGATGAATATTTTTACGAAAAAGCTTGCAACTTTCATTTGACCTTCGTGTGACGTCACTTGACTGAAGGCTGTATAGAAATGTGTCGCTTGCCATCAAGTTAAAAAATATTACTGTCAGAGTCACAGAACAGAACATGAAGTCCATGTCTGGGTCACAGTATAAACATAACTGAACGCAGTAAGTGTTGCTGTCTTGTTACGAAATCCCAGATTGATCGGTTAATTTTATTTGTTATGAAGTAATGCATTATTAAAATAAATATAATTTTTGATGACAACAATTTCTGTGATGGATTAATATTGACAATCATACATGAGAGATACCAAATATAATTATGTATGTATGTATGAATTGTTGTGTGTTTCTCCGACCATAACTCGAGTATCGTTGATCGGAACGTCATGAAATTTGAATTTTTAAGTTCGAGCCAAATCGGTCAAGATCGAATCGCGAGTTCATAGTTCGGGGCGAACTACTAGTTTGTTTGTCTTTTAAAATTTAATAACCGAGATGGTAGGGCGTTAAATTTCAGCCAAATATACGTCACGTGATTAATAGGCACCTCTTGTGACTGACAAAGTACAGTTGAGGGTTTTTTTTTGCAGACGTTGGTCACACTCAACATAGTTTCGTTGTTGTTGTTGTTTGATTTTTTATTGCCAGATGTAGCAATATAGTACTCTATGGATGACAGTTTTTTTTTTACAAGCAAGGCAAAAGTCCGCATTCAGTATCAGGCCTAAAAAGAGTCATGTGACGTAACATCCGGAAATTCTTTAAAAAATCATAAATAAATAATGACTAATTTAAATACCATAATATTGAAAACTATGATCTAAAAGCGTCTAAATTCTCTAAAAAAAAAAATTAAAAAAAATACTTTTTTTAATTAAGCTACGCTTTTATTGTTGATACCATAGACTTATATCCTTTATCCTAAGTCTATGGTTGATCCCACTATTTTGGACTATTTTGAACTTGTTCCGTATAGGAATGGCTAGGATAAACATAAATTATATTTCCAAGTTATATATTCTGTATTTCAAAATTTTATTGTTCTTACATTTAAAATGTGTTCTATCTACTACCGTTCCTAATGACCTCTAAAATTATTGGGGTTTGGTTAAAACTCACCAGTGTAGAGCAAATTGTGATTATAATATGGTCTATTACATTACATATTTACTTTTTTTATACCCAATAGGCTTTCCTTTTCCCACTACCGTACCGGATTCTGGTATAAAGCGTCGATGGGACCTAGCTAGGATAAAGTGAAGACTGCCGGCCAAGTGTAAAGGCCGCTGCATGTGTGAGCGTGGAGTTGTGCGTGGCAGCACCATCTTTTTTTTTTGCTTTTGTTGAATAATACAAGAAAAATATACAATATTATAAAACTTATACAGCTAACGGAAACCACAAAGAGGTTTATGTATCGCTGCAAGCGCTCACAGCTAAATTTTACTTCTTTGTTTTTATCGAAATAGTGACACTTTAAAATAGTTTTTATTTTGTGAGGATTACGACTCAGTTGACCTATAATTTGACTTGGTAGTTCGTTTAATATCTTTGATATCATTTACTCCCAGGTGCGAATACCATAGTTATTGTTGTATGAGGGTAGTTTGTATGTCGGTAAGTATGTCAGTTTACGAACTTGATTTGGTCTTGTTTTTTTTTGTATTAGGTCAACTTTGTCGTACTCCTCACAAATAGTACTAGTTATTGTATAAAACAAGACTGACGCATTATGCTCGCAATACAATATAACTTTAGCTGCCACGCACAACGCCACGCGCACGCATTTGGTGTGCATCAGCCTTAAACAAGGTCATTCCTTTTCCAGCTAGTAATGAAACGCCTTCAACGAATGGTGGAGACCGAATGTGGCGAAGATGCAATCTGCAACGTGGAGAGTGGTGTCCTGGCAGCTCTTCGGGCGCTCTGTGCTGCGTTGGAACGTAAACGGCCTGATGCGTTTCGTCACGTTGCGCGTCAAGCTACACGTGCGCCGACAGCCATGCTGCGGTCAGACACGGCCCTCGCTGAGCTAGCTCTAGCGCTCGCCAGACGCATAACTAGGGACAACATCACGTGGTCTAAGGTATATTTTATTAATGTTCACTTCACTAATACTTTAATTTTCCGATATTCTTACTTTAGGGAGTTTGTGCACTCACTCGTATATTCAATTCGTATTCGTGATTTGTTACGAACAACTTAAAAACGGATGCGAAATTCATCTAAAAAAAACACGTAAAACACGAATACGAGTGAGTGCACAAACACCCTAATAAACTCAACTCTTTGCGATAACTCTGAAACTATATTGTTTCCACGGAACTTCAATTTGTATGGGTAATGCCAGACATCTCTGGCGGAGTGTACGCCGCAGTCGGGGAAATTAAGCTTCATGTTTTCTTCGAATAATGGCTATGAAAAAAGTTTTTATGTCGAGGTTCGGGGGATTAGAGCATAAACCCATACATACTTATCATTAAACTCTAAAATATAAACAAATAAGCCAACAGTTTTGTGGTTTTACGCTATATTTCGACCCCCACATATAAAGTGCAATTTACTAGAAATGGGTAAAATGCCATCAATCGTTAATTTGTACAAAATATTTTATTTACATATAAAACTCTAAAAGGAACAGATATTTGATACAACCTTTGGTTTTTTTTTTATAATAAAATCCGTGAAGAAAGTGTGCATTATGCATTATTTTTTTCTAAAAACTACCACGATAGTATAGAGCCATCGTGACTTCGATCTATTTAAATTAATAATTCTACAGATTAATTGACGCTATTGGTGTCCCAGACAGAAACCAAGGGTTTTCTCTTTTTTGGCCGAACTGCAAAAAATATTATCTACGTAATTTTATTAGAACAGAATAGAATAGAATATCTGTTTTTTTATCTGCCACAATACAATTACATAATAAAAGCTTAAAAACGAGACATTTAACAAAATAAAAATAAGAAAAAACAATGTGAATAAACTAGAAGTCAAAAAAGGCAAACAAAGTAAGGCTGACAGCGCTGATTTTCAGTCCAGGCCCGCGTAGATAACGCACGAACAAACAAAACAGAGCGAGTAACAAAACAAAACAACTACTTCTATAGGAAGTTATTCCACGAAAAATGTTGTCGATTCGTAAAAAATTCCTGTCTATTAAATTGCTTAGTTGCTAAAACCTAATTTCCGGCTACTTTAATAAAGTAATTTTTTTTTTTTTTTTCCATCCGGATATTGGAAAAGGGTAAATTAGATTCAAGGGGTGATTGAGACCACATTTACAAAAAATACAAGTAGTTATGTAACAAAAATGTTCACATGGCATACGTTTTGAAAAAAAAGTTCACTTTACTGAAACAAAAATGCTGTATAAATCATATGCTATCAT
Organism: Ypsolopha sequella; assembly: GCA_934047225.1. Lineage (NCBI taxonomy): Eukaryota > Metazoa > Arthropoda > Insecta > Lepidoptera > Ypsolophidae > Ypsolopha > Ypsolopha sequella. Next base: position 15,095,848 of record OW203992.1, read on the forward strand.
TTATATACGAGTACGTAATTTTTATTATTTATGCACATGTATACAACGTGTAATAGAAAGGTCTAACCATGTTTGAAGAGCTTATTCAGTCAATGGTATAAAACAACTTTTACTATCGAGCCAAACCTGAGATCTCAAAAAAAAATCTGCTTTTCCATACATTTTGGCCGAGCGGCATTGCATTTTTTCCATATTTAGTTTTGTTCCATAGTAAAAGTTGTTATATACCATTGACACACATACCTACTCATACATGACTGACTCCCAGAGAGAGATAGATATTTTTTTATTTTCACCTTTTGCATCTTCATATCCAGATGGCAGCAGTTTTCTGTGTTTGTGGTGCGCTGGCGCGGGAGGCGGCTGAAGCAGCAGACGGGGAGCCGTCGGCTGACCTGGTGGCAGCACCAGCGGCGGCATTGGCTGATCTCTTGCACGAGGACCCTGGCGGTTGGGTGGCGAATCATGGAGGATGGGTCAGTCCATATGCCAGAATTAATTCACTGTTAAGCGTCATGTATATTGTATACAGAGTGCTCTATCAGCTTAAAAATGAATTTTCAAAATATTACTTCACAAACTTCATCGCTTGAATCAGAATTGCCGTTATGGTCAAATCATTCGTTTTCAAACATCTGTAAGAATATTAGAATTTTTCATCCGGATATACATTAGATATTCATGAAAATGGTCATCCAGTCCCTAGTATTAACGGAAATTATCACGTTTCACGACTCCTAGGCGTTACTGGAATGAAATTAAATCAAAACCCATGGTATAAAGTAATGTCGAAGGCGACATACTATCTGCATTATTGAAAAAAAAGAAAAATACGTAAGAACGTACTTTATTATAGCTGGGCCTATGTCTAGTATTTTATAAAATTAAAAATTAAAAAATATATGTATTGCCTTTATCAGCTTGTTTCTTTTGTTTTTTATATATAATTATATAGGTAAATACACATAAATGAGACACAATTATTATAGGATAACACAATAGAGTCCAAGATATATTTCGGGCCCCACTCGGCCCGGCATCAGTTATGCTGTGGGGCCCGAAATATATCTTGGACTCTATTGTGTTATCCTATAATAATTGTGTTTAATTTATGTGTATTTACCTATATAATATTATAAAATGAGTAATACATAAGTAGTATATAAGTAACAGAATTTGTTTTTCCGTTTATAATGGCAAAGGCTTATTTCATTTTGCATTCCGAACCACATCGCTTTAGTTGCTTGGTATCGCCAAATGAGTATTTTCTAAAGCCTACTCCTCGTTTATGGCAAAATCAAAATATTGAAAAAATGTATTATTAATTATCAACTCTGAGCAACAATTTTCTTTTTCATACCACCAAAACTTCTATACGAAAAAATATTCTACCGCATGTTGTCTTTTGGCTTGAATTCCCTACTGCTCCTAAGCGGTTTGGTCGATTTAATTCATTTATGCTTTGATAAATAGATAAACTTAGTAGCTATGTAAAAATAACATAGGATTATTCAATCGAACAATCTCTTCCATGTGAAAAGTATTATTTTTTTCTATTTCGCCCTATCAAGGAAGCAGCGAGCGTCGTAACTGTGCGCTGATATGAACGTTATTTCAATGTCGTTTCCGTCGATATTCGTACCGACAAAGATCCAGCTGCTAATTTGGAGAAACATAAAAAATATTTGCATTGCGAAAAATTCTAGATAAAAATTTCTAAAATACTATGAAGCTTTAGGATATGTTAGTCTGTCTTTAGGATATGTTGGTACCTCTATAATCGATCAATATTATTAATAAAATTATTGAAAATAAAAAGAGCCAATTAGAATTTCGAGGGAATGCTTCCAGCCTTTTGGGGACCCTGCTGATCGACGGCTCAATATATTTTACATATTATTAAACATATTTAAAATATTTATCGCAAGCATAATGTTTTAAGATGTTAAATGATAATTTTTAATAAATAAAAATGGGTTGCTTATTTTTTATGAAATATACAGAACATTGTAATTGTAATCAATTCTTGAACGCATTTTCACTATATAATCCAAGGTTTTGTTTGGATAAATTACCCTCTATGGAAATAATTATTGAAATGAGGTACTCAAACATACTTTTTCTCTTTGTTTGATGTGTAGGAATCATGAACAGAACTCATTATTAGATGGGTTTTAACAATCTTATCTAGAATCTTATTTTTGGAAATTTTGCTAGTTTTTTTTTTATTCGTGTAACGATATATAACCCGCCCCGCGTACCTATAACTAAAAAGCCGGTCAAGGGCGAGTCAGACTCGCGTACCTAGGGTTCCGTATCGTGGATGACAAATCTAATTTTGATATTTTTTTTCGTGAATTTCTCAACCGCTATATTTTTCCTGTAATCTTTACATAATTATACACATATTACCTACCATGATTTTTTTCATATTTTTCGGTCCACCAGCTTTGGAATTAAGGACGCCTCCTCTCAATAATTATTTCTGTCGAGGAAAATTTATCCATACATGTTTTCCAAAAACAAAACCCTACATAGTCAAAATGCATATACCAGAAACTGATAACAATTTCTGTGCACATCATCAAATGCACGGATAAAACCGGCCAAGTGCGAGTTGGACTCACGCACGAAGGGTTCCGTACCATTATCTATAAAAGCGGCAAAAAAAACATGTCTGTTGTATGGGAGCCCCTTAAATATTTATTTTATTCTGCGGCAACAGAAATACATCATCTGTGAAAATTTCAACTGTCTAACTATCACGGTTCATGAGATACAGCCTGGTGACAGACGGACAGACGGACAGACAGACGGACAGCGGAGTCTTGGTAATAGGGTCCCGTTGGTTACCCTTTGGGTACGGAACCCCAAAAAAGCACCCCTTTATTATTTACATATCCTCTTTAGCGACTTACGAGTCAATGGATTTACGTAACTAAAGCTTACACCGGCTTAAAGGCATGAGGGTCCTTTGTCACTTGAATCCGATTATTCGATAAATTCGGACAGATGTACAGACCCCAGGGCTGCCCTATATCACCTATAATTAGGGTTGCCAGATGGATGGGTCCCGACATTTCATATGATGTCCAGAGTCCCGACAAAATAAAAATTGTCCAGACAAATAATAACGATCGGCGGGCAAAAAAGTATTTTGTTGTAATTACTTTATTTTAATAATAAAAAATGATTTTTTGATTCGTAATATTTATTTGTCCCGACCATAATCCCAAAATTCCGACTTTTTGAAATTTTGCCCAGATATTTTAGTTTTTCCATCTGGCAACCCTACCTATAATATATGATATAGGTTGCCGTCGATCAAGGCGCAGTAGGTCCATCACATGACGCAAGAGATAAACATATCGGAAAAAGTGCGAGTCCAGTAGTGCGGTGAATAAAAAAAAGATGGATATGATGGATATGATGCCTTAATAAATAATCTACACCAATATCAAGTATAAAGAGGAAGTTTTTGTGAGTTTGGAGGTAATCCTTGGAACTACTGATCCGATTCTGAAATTTCTTTCACCAACAGGAAATAGTCATTAATAACTACTGAACCTATTTGGAAAATTCTTTCACTGTTGTAATGGTTAGACTCTTTATTGGGTCATGGCTATAGTTTTTTTTTCCCTAGGGACATATTTTAAAAATTTGTCTCTGTTGTAAATGGTTAGACTCTTCACTTAGCAAAAGGTTATGGTTGGTTCCCTGTGGACGGGCAGTTCCCTAGGGACAGGGCGATTAATTTAATTTGTACGGATGATCTCTTGAACTACTAAACTGATTTTGAAAATTCTTTCAGTGTTGTAATGGTTAGATTCTTCACTTGGATACAGGCTTTAGTTTATTTCCTTGGGATTAGCAGTTCCCTAGGAACATATACAGAAATTTGAAATTTGGAAAATTCTTTCACTATTGTAAAGTTAGACACTGCACTCAGACATAGGCTACAGTTTGTTCCCTGTGGACGGACAGTTCTCTAAGGACATAGACATAGGGTCAGACATATAAAACAATTTTCATGGAACCAAAAGTCAAACCCACGTACTATAATAAATAAAAATAAATATAAAAATACCACGTAAATTATTGGTCAGAAAAATACTAAAAGATTCGATAAGACTACCCAAAAACTTAATCAATGCGGGTGAAATTTACCTAAGAGCGTTTTTAAAACGCTGTACTTTTAATGGGTATATATCTCATAACATTGTGGTATATATCAATGATTTTATATATAACCCGAACCAATAAAGAAATAAAGAAAAGTTTTTTGCGATTTCTGACATTTCTAGTATTCAAACCTCAGTCGGTTCAGTAGAGACTTTTGATCCTTATAAGAAACAGGATCGATTGGCATCAAAAAAAGTTTTTGTTTAAAATTACCATTTTCTTGCTGACTGTACATTTTTTCCATAATCTGTAAATGCAGTTCAGAATATCTTAAAAAATTATGGATAGTCTCCTAAAAGCGTTTTCCTGTAACTATAACGGTTAAGATACCTGCCCTTACTGTCCCGTCTCAAAAATTCATCCTGTATATAAGACTTACTTCTGTCTAGTTTTTAAGCAATCTGTATTTTTCACATTTCAATTTCAATTTTATCATTATTATTATATAAAAAAAAAGTTTTTCTACTTCCGTCGTGAAATAAGGCACCGCCGCGCCGTAAAATTAAATGGTTATTTGAGCAACTAAATTGAACAAGCTCATTGACAAGCCATGAAATTGACTGCTAATCATGCTTGGTAGAACCTATTTGGCGTAAGGTTAAGTTGACCGTGTATGATTAACAGACCGCAATTTAATATTACCTTGTTACCGTATTAATATTACCCGCACAGTAAAGTTATCAATTATGAATTTATTACCTACTGTACTGGCCGTACTGGCTAAATGTATTGAATTTATTTTGATTTAATTTATTTGGTTACAAGAGACATCAACTCCAAAATAATAAACAGATACACAGAATAAATAAAAATAATATTACATAGAAAGCCAATTACAGATATCTACATGGAAAAAATAAACTTGGTACATAAGCAATGCAAAATCAAAAATCTTGAGAAATTAGACATAGAAGTTGAAAAAAACTTGACCATAAAGGTAGAACATCTTACTTAGAACTTATACTATACCTATAACTAACTTGTTTTAAAAAATCCAAGTTTACAACACTTATTATTGCTACCAAAATGCTGTTTAATATTAAACAGCTAAAATAGTCTATAAGTTAAGTTGCTATTATAGAACACACGGTCGTAACGGTTACTTTTATAAGGTTTTTTTATTACTTTTTAGTGATAAATACATCCTACATACATACATATACTCACGCCTGTCTCCCAATGGGGTACCAGACCAGACACACCTCTTTCACCTCCTCCACATCCATCAATCTAGTCATACAAGCTCTTCCATTCCGGGTACTTTTGACATGGCCCTTCTTCAGTATATCACCAATTTGGTCACCATACGTCCTTCTAGGGCAGCCTGGTCGAACCGTACCTTCCACTCGCGCACCATAAATTTCTTTCGTCACTCTACTTTCATTCATCCCCTCTACATGTGCAAACCACCGAAGCATTCCTTTTTCTATTCTAGTCAATACATCTTCTTCCAAGCCGCAACGATCCCGTATGTCGATATTTTTCACTCTGTCATTCAATGTTAAACCACTTATACTAGTGATAAACCTTTGCTGGTTGGGTCACTTTGGGTGGTACTTTTTGGTTACTTTTGCTTCTATCTTCTATCCTGCTGAACCGATTGAGATGGACCTTGTAGATCAGATTACCTTCACGATAATATCCAGGCTTATCGAAAATAACAAGTATCCTAGGTGGAGAAATATATTAAGGCGAGGTGCTACCCTGATTAAAAAAAGCTAGACATTTGTAACGTCAAGTGTAATGTAGCTAGCCTCAAAAAAATGCTATGCATTGCTGAGAACACTAATTAAATGATTAATGTAACAGAAATAGTAAAAGTGTTTTAGGATCACTAGGAATAAATAAGCTTCCGTCGCAGAGATCTCAGTGTTTTGATCGACAACAACCGATTATTTTTTGGATACCATATATAGGGTATACAGTTCTACTACTTTTATAAGTTACCTCGACATTCCGTTAGATGACACCTTAATGCATTATAGAATATTGTCGATGTAACTTACAAAAGTGGAGTACTGTACACTCTGTACAGTATAAATAGACAGTATTCTATCTTCATACAAACGGGCCGAAACGAACCCCTCCCAAAACTCGGTTCAACTCAGTTTACAACAGTCGCGGTCGCACCATAATGTACTCTTTGGTCGCACCGCAGTTACGTACGCACGTTGCCGCGTTGACACTGTAAGCCGTTCCCATGCATTTTCGTAAATTATGGCACGAAATTATAAAATATGTTTTGCATTGTATGGCTGTTTAAATTAATAATGCTAAAATTTAATATAGCATTATCAAATACGTAAACAGTCCGTTGGCAGTCCTAGCGCGCGTTTAGGCACCGGTACGGCCGTAGGTGTTAATTTCTGTAATTTCGAGCAATTTCTGTAAGCCTCAGTTTTCAATAAAAGTACGAATTACCTGCAAAATAACGTCACCTTCATGGATTTTTTATCGCAAGCGCCCTATAGCTTGTGAATTCGACTCTAATAGTGTACGTTAAAAATGGTTTTCGTTCCCATGACGATATGTATGGGTGAACATCGTCTTATCCGACTTCAAAAAAAGAAGGAGGTTCTCAATTCGCCTGTTTTTTTTTTCAGATTGGTTTGATAGACAGGCTGCGAGCGAGCGAACGGGACCAAAGAACGGAGCGCACCCTTCGGGTCATCATATCCACCTTTGTCGTGATCTGCTTCACTCTGCTGCTGCTGCGATGGGTCATCCACGTGCATCCTTCCTACTATTAGATACTACACACACAGTTCTCGCCAACTAAATAGCCGGGTGTGAAGTTGGCAGTGAACAACACTTTATACCCCTGCGCCCGCCCTTATCTTAAACTAACTTTCCAACGATTTCGTTTGACGTTTAACACCGATTTAATCTTAATGTAAGTAAATAATGATAACATTGACCCATGACTAGGAAAGGATTCTTTGAAAATCTAGTTCAAATCATAACTTTAAATGAGACGCTGAGCGCAAAAGTAGTGTAACCCACATTCAAATTTTCGAGACTTTTTATGATAAATAGATTTATTTATCATAAAAACCTGATGATTGAACCTCAATTATATACAAGGCCAGGGAGGGCTAATTACGGTCCAATAATAGGGCTTTCCTCAAAAATAAAACGAGACAAATTATTGTAGGTCTATAGGATAAGGAGTTAATTGAAGAGCGCAAGTCTCTGCGGCCATATAAAACGATTTAGCTTCTCATTTGTACGCTAATGCATTAAATAACATAAAACTTTAAGGAACTTCATATTTTGCACAACCTATTTAACTTTAAATTTCGGGTAATCGACACGCTTAAGTAATACGAACGAAAATTTTCCACTTTCCTATTCGATTTTCATAAGCATTTAGGATCCGTGGTAGTTCATAAATATTTGTAAAATGCAGTCATTTCATATGTAGAACGTACTTATATGATTTCAGTAAATCGCTACGGGCTACCATTCGAAATCGCGGGCGCAAATTACATAAATCTAGAATCGTACTCTGTCGCAAATGAACTCATTATATTGAAAGTCACGTTGCTCATATTGGGGCAACGTGAAAGGGTATGAGAAAGCCCTATTTAATTAAACTTACATCAAAATGTTAAATACAAAAAAAATACGTTTCAAGTCAAGCACTTGTATGCGGAAAATTCGATTTACGATTTAAACTACTTACAAATATTGTTTTATAAAAAAAGCAAACATCTGAACACGAAACTGCAATTTATTTTATTTTTCTTTTTAAACTGGCCGCTTAAAACCTTATGATCACGAAACTCCTTAGTCTCCTAAAAACATAGACACGGATAGTTTAAAAAAATAAACATATGGTATTAAATGGTAGTTATGGATTTTCATATGAATTTCCTGGACACTTATTGAGACACTTCCTGGAGACTTGAAGTATCTCCAGGATGAAGTATTTACTGGCTTGCCTCTACAATATTTTTTGAAAAAAGGTTTTACGTCAATCGCGATCTTACAAAAAATAATCAAGGTAATGTCATTGTTTCCTTGTGCGGACAAAACCCTACTTACTATTTTAATATGTATCAGTAGGTTTACCGGATGTTATTAGAGAGGTATCTTTAATGGGGATCCATACTGCCAAATTATCCCTATAGATGGCGCATCATCGTCCCGGCTATGAAAATCAGTCAATGAGCGTTTTTCCATATGTCAAATTTAGTGTTAAATAAGATTCCTAGATGGCACTATCGTATTCTTTAGCAATAGAATCAAAGACAAAATTTGCACCTATTCCAAACAAACGAAAAACAGCTTTGACATTGATTGCTACGAAACAAATTGTATCTATGGTGACATGGACAGCGCCATCTGGACGAAAGCTAACAACTATGAAAAAAAAAACGAGAAAAACGCTCATTCAGTAGATACAGTTATGGTTTTTGCGTATTTTTTGTGATTTTCGAATAATTTCTTGGAATTATGCCTTTGTGGCCGTACCAGGTTGCTTTAGTAATGGTGTTAATTTATTCCCGAAAAAACCCATGTTAAAAATGAATAACTAAATATAAATAATAATAACAAAAATAATAACATATTGGAATACATAGGAAAAGAGGAAGTAAAAAATGCGAGATATTTGAGAAAAACATTAGAAAAACCGGAACACACACAACAACCAAGTTTGACATAGCTGGACCGTTTTATTTTTTGCCCGACTTATGCTAGCGCCATCTGTACAAAGCTTTGTCTGTGGATCCCCATTGAAACCACATATTAAATATAAATAAATATTTTCACCTTTCTTCACTAATTTTGCAAACTTTTTTCCAAACCAATTAATTTTGGGAATATTAAGCGGGCATTAATTTTATTATTGCTGATTTCGGCACTTTGCTTTGGGAAGTTATCATGTGATTATGTGGTTTCGTTTAAAGATACATGTCCGGTATCCTATCTGGTCTCGTATATTCAGACCCACTAGGACCTGCCCCCCTATTCTGTATCTTTAGTTGCCAACTGAACGAGGTGCCTATCATCAAAAACATAGATAAAAACTGAAATTTCAAAATTGCCTTTAGTGTGTATTGAACTATTTACAAACTGTGTCGTCACTTCAAATGCGAACATATCCTTACACAATCGGAATTCGATAGTATATCTATGTTTTTGATGATAGACACCCAGTCCAGAAGGCAACTAGAGATACATAATAGGCCCGTTGTCAGAGTAAAGACAACCATCGGACACATAATTGAAGATCATTTTAAACGATTTAGTTTTAGGTTTAGTTGTCATAACTTGAATTGTTTCTAGGTAATTTAACTTTTGTTAAGCCCAGTTAAGTACCATTATGCAATGAAGAAATTTTAATTTAACAGCATTAAAACTTAAGCCTTTGAAATCAGCTTTACTGTGTCAGTCGATGATTATGCAATCCGTTTTATGTTTATTTGTTTTCATTTGTAAATAGTTCGTAGTTAAAGTACATACTGAAGTTATTTGAGTTATAACTGAATTTGTATTTAAAACGAATATGATGCTCCTCGAAATATTACTTTGTAAAATTAATTTCAATGTGTTTTGAAGTAGTTTTGGGAGATATTTATAGCTTGCAAAAAAAGGCACAGATTCCACGTCTTACGGGCGCCAACGCTAGGCGTAGACTGACAATACAATATCTTGCTGCCGCTGACTGCATCAGTGGATTTACGTATTTTTGGAAAAAGGGGGTGCTTTTTTTGACCCGAATAACGTGGTATTTGGAAAATGAATAGATATCATTCACACTAATTTTATTAAAAAAAAACCAACAAAATCGCGAAAGCGATACCTGAAACAAAATCGATGAGAAGTGTGCAATAGAGGGTTACAAAAAAATTCATTGACAGTACAAATATGAATCGATTAATGTGGTTTGTGGAAAATGAATACCTTAAAGTTCACTCAAAAACATGTATTTTTTTTATGGCTATACGTTACCTAATTATTGCAACAAAATCATCCGAAAGCTGACATTTTATTTCTGTTTGTATTTTCGTTCCCCTTAATAACAATGACAAATAAGAATGTAAAGGACAGGAAAAAATATTATTCTTACTTTCATGTTTGTCTTTTCTCGACATAAGTAGCTTATCTTATCTTTTTGCAATTTCATTGACATGTTAGATGTTTTATTTATAGATACTTAGTTGTGACATTTTTGTGAGAAGGTAATAATATAGAAAAAATGTAATAATTTGGTTTAACTGACCGACCGCGACCGTACGTAGGTATGTGCCCTGACCTTTTCAAAAAAATAATAGGTCTTTACATATGAAATTGCCGAAATTTTCTTACAGATTCATGAGTTAATAATTCCTGTAATTTAATAGCTATTTCAATTATTTGTTTTTTGTTTGAAAATGGATTTCAAGGGTTTACATCTACGTATTAAATTTTGTTTTTATTTTCAGTTTGATTATAAAAATTAAATCTTGCAATACAGTTCGTCCTAAATGCCATCCATTTCCATGATAAGATTCGTAATAATTTTTACAGCTAATACTTTTTAAAATTTAAATTAGTTTTGCTGTTAGCTTAACGTTGTCTCATTCATGCACAAAAGAAATTACGTAATTTAGATTTGTCATTCCTAAAAAAATGCAAAAATGTTAGTACTGAAATTTGAGTTTCCTTCAAACTCTCTACAGGGTGTAAAAGCAAAGGCAAGAATCCTTCTAGGGTATGTTAGTATGAATCATACAGTGTTTAAAAAAAATAGCGGCAATTTTTTTTTATGTAGCACTACCACGTAATAACACGATTTGTTAAACTTGAAATACTCTAATCCGGGGGACACTCTCGCTGGTCGTTGACCTCTGATAGCGTCAGTAGCACAGAACATAATTACTCAATGTGATTGGTCGTTACCGCACTACGGGGTGAATGAACTGCATTGATTAGAATGCGTAGCTGCATCTTAGGAAAACAATATAATTTTTGGTAAAAATTTAATGTATACTTTTTTTTATCGTAATCGTATCAGTATCGTGTATACTTTCATATCCTAAAGGGATTCTTGGTTTTGCATTTACACCTGTATAGAAAACGGCAATTTCACATGTAAAGACCTAATGTAAAAAACCGAGATATTTATGGTAAGGGTAAATGAACTTACTACATGGCTATATTCTTTCTACATTGGTAGTACTTATTTATAGCACAAGAAAAAACAAGTGCCTTAGAGAAAATAACGGTTGTAACATTTTTGCATTTTTCTTGAAGCTTACACGAGTTTTCAAAAATGTATTAATACATAGATACATTCACGGATTTGAATAATAGCATAAAACGGGTATAGAATAGTTATAATTATTAAAATAATCTATCTATTGTTACTTCCCGTATAAAATAAAGGGTTTTTTTTTATATTACGCACGGTGACACAGAAGAGTACAGAGGCAAAACATGCAAGTCACAGAAAATCCAAAATCAAGTAAAATATGAAAAAACCTTGATTTTCCTGCTTACTTTTATATTCAATTTACAAAACGTGCAAAAACTGTGAAATTGGGACTTTTTTTGTAATACCTCGTAGTCCTCGTACAGGGAATGTCCATCTGTCAAATCAATTAAAATGTTCAATCTGAAAATTTTGTTTCTGTGACATATGTAGGTATGTTTTGCCCCTATACCCGGTGAACAAATAAACAGTCCCTGCCTATACCCTTCTGTAAAAGATTACTCTCATGAATAAATTGACTTAGATTTATGTTACAGTTATCTCTGATATCCAACGATATTCCAAGCCCATCCGATATGATATACTACATAATGGTACCGATTCGGGTAACTTATTTGACAGGACTAAACTTAATTTAAGCGTTCTGTCCTTGTCTTTTGGATAAAGAAAGTAAAAGACAGGACGCTTAAAATAAGGTTAGTCCTGTCAAATAAGTTAAGACGTGATATTCCGATACCATTATGAATATTTATTTTGTACATTTTATCACGAAATTATTATTTCAAAAACCCTAAAAACGATGATCCAGAACGGAAAAAATTTGGCAGTCATCATGGTTTGTGTGTCCCGTCCATTCGAAAATGGTTTAAAAAGTTTGAAAAGACGGGTTCAACAACACGTAGCATCATTTAAGGGTCAGCTCCGCCAAACATGCCCTCGCGTTTGGACAATTTAGCATATTAAATCAAACTATTATAAAATTCGTGTAATTAGTTTAGAAGTTAAATTACGAGTACATTATGTATTTTCAGATTTGACACAAATATCATAATTATCAAAAAAAAAAATTCAGAAAGATCAATAAAATGACGAAAAACGTAATTTGGCGTTGGAAGAGGAAAAAAAATCTTGTACTAACGTTTAGTACCTTTAGTACACTACGTTTAGTACTAGCGTTTAGTACATAGCGTGAGGGGAAGCTATAAATACAGCTAATATATATACATAGATTATTAATCAATGTAAGCAGGTACTTGTGTTTCAGAGTTTTATGACGACAGGATCGACACTTTTCATGATAAAAAAATCTCTAATTTCATATTTTACGACCTAAGGCGCCTTAGGTCAAAACATAAACTTAACGTAGGCTCATAAAGTAATTCATGGAAGGCACGGAAATTGAATTCAGAGCTCAATAGAACCTTGTCACAATAAGTAATAAGTAATAAGTTAAGCTTCCCACATATTTTGTTCTCGGATGACAGGACAGTTGTCACATTTAGTGTGGCAAGGTTCTAAAGGTTGTCTGCCAGGGTTCCGTTTCTGTCTACCCATTGTGCAAAAGATACATCTACTAAACAGTATTAGAAAACAATCATTTAGCTATTTGATTATAATATTTATTTTCCTAATTTTAAGTGTTTTCTAGTTACAGTATTCTATAGAAATAATAAAGTTATAGATATTCTTCTACCTAAGACTTGATTGATGTCACAAAAATCGTTTCTTTGTACAGGTTCCGGCAGTAAACAATGCACATCGTATCGTAGCGTCATCTGTGTTGCACGAAGCACTAACAGACCGGTAACAGTGACGGCGCTCTACGAAGCCGAAAATAGTTGATGTGCATTATTTACTGCCGGGTATGTAACTTTGAAGGTCGATTCTCCGTATTTGTAAAAAAATATAAAGATATAATTATAATAGCTAAAATAAAACTTGTAGCTAAGAGGAATGTATACCAAAAGTACACTATATGCATGGACTTTCCATAAGCGTGATAATAGATTATTTTAGGAATTTACGGCTGGTATCACGACTATGGAAAAGCCAATAGTTTAGCCAATAGTTTAGCCAATTAGCCAATAGCCAATAGCTATTGTAATATATTCAAAATATGTTTATGCATATAGCTAACTATTGTTATACATTTCTCTTAGCTAAAAGTAGTATTTTGGCTGTAATAATTATTTCTTAAAATTTTGTTACAAATGTGGAGAATTGACCCTCAATGTTTTACTTTTGCTACAAGGCTCTTGAATTATATAATACTTTATAACACATGTGTTTTATATTGCGAGCAAGTATTTATGTTTGTAACACCCACCCTTTTATTTTAAAATAAAGGTCTATTGTTGAGTACAGAGTTGATGTTTAACTTCCATCATTATTTGGCTCCCACCCAAATTCCCTTTTCCACAAATAACAATATCGTCACGACATGAATGCCTGAGGGTGTGTCAGAGGGTGTATCAGAGATTGATTTGATACTATGAATTAAAACTATTTTTTTTTTTTTTTCGTGGGTAGGTGCTAAGTGACAAGCATAATTTTTTGGCTAATTATTTATTATTTACATAAACCATATATAAATACCTTTAAATCCAAAACCAGTAAGGTGTTTACAGAAGAAAGGAACAGAAGTATTATTATGCACTAAGACAGGCACAAGCATCACTGCAAATAACATAACCTCACATCACTGCACATGCACAATTGTACAAACATATAAAAATGTCCAAAAACCAGAAAAAGGATTTTAAAACTGCTGCTCTCGACCCACTTACAGCAATTACCAACCTTGAACAGAAATTCACGGATGGTATGGCTGCCTTCGAGGCCCGGATTCAGTCAACAACTTTCACAAAATCACCCCTCACTGTGGAAAGTCTGGCAAGCGAGTTCAACTTATTCAAGGTTTGCATGAAGGATGCTATAGCTCTCTTGCGTGAGCAGTTCTCCTCACTCAATCAGATTGTTGATGACATGGACAATCTTGGAAGGCGCAAATTTTTGTTGTTTCGAGGGGTTCCGGAGTCAGTGGATGAAGATTTGCCAACAGTGGTGTCTCACATAGTGACGGATAAGCTGAAGCTAGCAGACTTCACAAAGGAGAGTATCAGGTCCTCCTTTCGCCTTGGAAAGCCTCCCCAGAGTGGCAGCCGTTCACGTCCCATACTGGTAAAGTTTGCTAAACTGGATATTCGATCTTCAGTGTGGAGCAACAAGACTGGTCTGAAAGGCAGTGATATCTCCATTGGTGAGTTTCTCACTGCCCAAAGGAGACAGGTCTTCCAGGAAGCTCGTAGGCTGTATGGAGTTCACCGATGTTGGTCACAAGACGGCCACATTTATCTCAAGCTACAGGATGGTGTGAAGCAACGATTGAGGTCCATTAACCAGCTGCTGGATATCTCTGCGAAGTATCCTCCTGCTGCTGAGTCCACATCCGGGACTGGAAAGCTCAATACCAGGACCAGGAGGGATAGATCAGCGAGTACAAAAAACAAAATATGATTTCTTCTCAGCGTAGTGATATTTACGTGTGCACAGCTGGCACTGGTAATTAAATTCAATGATAATGTGATAGTTACTGATTTTCAGACTTTCAGCTCTAACAAAATTTCAGAAGATATTCGTAATTTACCTTCGTTTTGTAAAATTTTATTTATTTATTGACTTGACTACATGACAGTGACGTCGCATCATTTCGTGTTTCACGGAGATTTCATTTTTCATTTTAATTTATAGTACCTATCATATTCTGTAACTTTGAACAAAACATTCATTCTGTTGTCATGCAACTTTAAACATAAATCGTTATCTTATATTATGCTTAATGTTACCTGTCTTCTGCAACTAACCATAACTTTTGTTGTTTCAAAATGATTATTTGGTAAATGTAGGTACTTACTTTTGTTTATTTTATTATTATTTTTTTTTTTTTCTTTGTGCATTTTCTTATCTCAGTAAATTGGCGGTGATGTGGAAATTATTGTACGTAGCCTTAAGCTCATATTATTTTAAGTATAATTAAGTATCTATTTATTTTATTTATATTATTATATTTATAATGGATCTTTCACATAATCCTGAACTGTTTCAATCTTTTGATTCTGATGACTCATATGTCGACGCTTTGGATGATTCTGCATTATCTACTGTTCCTCTTAGTGATCTGCTTCACAACTCTTTCTCCCCATTTAAAAAGAATTTGAACATCTGCCACGTCAATGCTCAAAGCATCTCTGCACATCATTCCCAATTTCTTGCTACTTTCTCTAGCAATCACGATCTCATCCATGCTTGTTTAGTTTCGGAATCCTACTTGAAGCCCACTATCCCCTCAACTTCTGTCGCGATCCCTGGCTATGTTCTTGTCAGAAATGACCGAACTGGAGCGGGCTGCGGTGGAGTCGCCATATTCTTGCGCTCTGATATTAAGTACAGAGTCATCTCTCAGTCTCCTTCACAGTATACTCAATCCATGGAACATTTGTTCGTTGAACTTGACTTTGGTACTGTTAAATTCTTGCTCTGTGTTGTATATCCCCCTCCCAAAGTTGACTATTTTGACAGCCTTGAAGATCTCTTTGTTACTCACTTGCCTAATTATGAGCATGCTCTAATTATGGGTGATTTCAATACCAACTTACTTCCTTCATCTGATTCACAGATTTTTCACCGCTCACAAAAACTTCAGGCCCTGACCTCTTCTGTTAATGTTTCCATTCTAGAACTTGATGCCACTCATCACACTGGTGATTCACATACACTTCTGGATCTTATTATGACCCCCTGCCCTGATCGTATCGCTTCACATGGCCAGTTTACAGCAGCTGGTTACTCTCACCATGATCTCATCTATGCTTCTTATAAGCTAAAAATCCCTAAAGTCAAGCCTAAAGTAATTCTTCAGCGTAATTTTGCAGATATGGACAGAAACAAACTTTTGGCTGATGCAAACAAGGTAGATTGGTCTCAGTTAGACAGTTTGAACAACATTGATGACAAGGTCAACACATTTAATAAATTGATCACAGACCTCTACGATATTCATGCTCCAGTTCGTCCAGTACGAATGAAACACGCTCCAACCCCTTGGCTCACCGACAATATTCGCAAACTGATGTCCTCTAGAGATAGACTTAAATACAAACACAAAAAAGATCCGACTGAGGAGAACTGGATCAAGTTTAAAGCCGCAAGAAATCGTTGCAACCAGGTGATAAGGAACGCTAAACGGCGCCACATTCACACCAATGTAGAAAAATGTTCCCCTCAAAATCTCTGGCGATTTTTGCGGACCTTAGGATTCGGTAAAAATAAGGAGGAGCCCATTTCTTCTCTTGACATTGATGGTCTAAATCGACACTTCTCATCCCCCCCTCACAGTATTGACTCACTCTTGAAACACTCAACGATTAGGCGTCTTCTTGCTTCGCCCCCTTTAAATGACAACAGTTTCTCCTTCGAGCCAGTTTCGGATTTCAGTATCGAAAAAATTATCTTGTCGATTCCTAGTAAAGCAGTGGGTCATGATGGCTTGGGCCGTGACCTTCTTTTGCCTATCCTCAAAACCATTCTTCCTTCTCTGACACACATAATTAACTTTTCGCTTTCTTCAAGCAGTTTTCCTTCCCTATGGAAAATGGCATATATGGTCCCAATTCCAAAGACTACGAATCCCACCACATTCAAGGATTATCGACCTATATCTATCTTACCCTTTCTTTCCAAAGTGCTTGAACGAGTGGTCAATCGCCAACTTTTAAACTTTCTCCACAAGAATAACCTCCTTAACCCCTTTCAATCGGGATTTCGTCCATCCCATAGTACCTGCTCTGCTCTTATTAAAGTTACCGATGATATCCGCCAAGCTATGGACGATAGGCAACTTACGCTCCTTACCTTACTTGATTTCAGCAGTGCCTTTAACTGCGTTGACTACGACATCCTCTTGGCTATTCTCCGTTCTCTTAACATCTCTGACTCTGCTGCGTCATGGTTTGATTCCTATTTAAATGGGCGCCATCAGCGCATTCGTGTCAACGATAGATTCTCCAATTGGTGTGATGTGACAGCTGGAGTTCCACAAGGGGGGGTTCTATCTCCTTTGCTATTCTCTGTTTTCATTAATACTCTTGTCTCTGTTGTGAACTTCAGCTCTTATCACCTGTATGCCGACGACTTGCAGCTGTATTTATCTTGCAAGCAGGACTCATTGTCTCATGCTGTTCAGAAGTTAAATTGTGATCTTGATTCTATCAGTCTTTGGACCGAGCAGTATGGACTTTTAGTCAATCCTGCTAAGACGCAAGTAATAATTTTAGGAAGTAAGGCTCTGGTGGACAAAACTGACTTACATACCTTACCCCAAGCTTGTTTCAATAATATACCACTACCATACTGTACTGAGGTAAAAAGTCTGGGTTTGCACATCAGAAATAACATGTCCTGGGATTTGCATGTGTCTGAAAGCAGCAAGAAAATATTTGCGTCTATGCATGCCCTTAAACGCATGCAAAAGTTTCTACCATACTCTGCCAAAGTTACTCTTGTTAATTCGTTATTGCTCCCCATCTTAGATTACGCGGATGTATGCTATCCCGACCTCACTGAGGAACTTCTTAATAAGCTTGACCGACTTCTCAACTTATGCATCCGTTATATATTCGGACTGCGTAAGTATGATCACATTTCTAAATTCCGCACTGAACTCAATTGGCTTAATATCAGGTTCCGCAGAGATTCCCATATTTTGACCTTTCTTTATGGTATTCTCCATAACCCAAGTTCCCCGTCATATCTTAAGGAACGTTTTGTGCCTCTTTCGTCCCTCGATCGCATTGAACGACCCAGCAAAACTTGGCTTCTTCGTACACCTGAGCATAGTTCATGCATGTATACAAATTCTTTTACTGTGAGTGCAATACGCTTGTGGAACAGTTTGCCGCTACACATTCGTGAGGCTCCGTCTGTATCGGTCTTCAAGAATAAGATAAAAGAGCACTTTCTTGATTTACAGAATGATCCACAATAATTAAATATTTTATTAAATCTGTTTTAAGTTTTTAGACAAATTCTCTTCAGTATATATCCATTATACTTATTTATTTATGTAGTGGTATATGTAGTTTATCATTTAATGTTGTTATCTCCTATTAATTACTGTATATGTTTATTAGCATGTAGTATAATATAATTTACTAAGTGTTTGAGTAATATATATATTTAAATCGGTACCCTATAATATTTTGACATCATGGCACTACCCGCAACAACTTCCCAATTACCAAAGGTTAGCTGGTAGAGAATACTAAATAGTATTAAGCTCGCCTATGTACAAATTTTTTATCTTGTGCAATAAAGAATTTTATTATTATTATTATTATGAATGAACATAATTAATTGAGTTATTTTCAATGGATTGTATTTTATAAGTTGGTCGACTAGGTACTCGTTAACTTGTAAAGCCTAGTTAGTTGTTGTACTTTTCCTTTAACTTCGTTATTTACTGGCTGTTAATATGATCTTGTGGAAGCCGGAAACTGCATAGTACTCGTCCATACAAACAGCTTTTACCACGGTGCCAATTGGCCCTAAAATAGTGAAAAAAAATCAGCTTTTCCATAGAAAAGTTACTTAGCTACCTGACCAAAATGTCTGAAATAACTGATATATTTTATTTCACTAAATTTTGAGCGAATGTACGTGAATTACCGCCAGTTTCCGGCTTCCGCAACTTCATATTAAGGGTCGGTGTTCCGAGATTCGGGGTTCGGGGTTATGGCTTTAAGACGGTAAAAATTCAAATTTCTGAACAAAATAAATACCACTTGTTACCTTACAAGATGAAGTGCAGGTTAATAAAAAAAAATCACGGCAATAATGTATAGTAACTTCAGAAAAAAAACAGGAATTTCAAGAAAATCTCTTGAATAGCATTGCAGCGCTACGGGTGTAACCTAAACTTGACATCCTGTTTTTTTTTTTCTGAAGTTACTATACATTAGTGCCAAGATTTTTTTTAATGAACCTGTACTTCATCTTGTAAGGTAACAAGTGGTATTTATTTTGTTCCGAAATAAGGGGAACGAAAATACAAACAGAAATAAAATGTCAGCTTTCGGATGATTTTGTTGCAATAATTAGGTTACGTATAGCCATAAAAAAAATACATGTTTTTGGTTGAACTTTAAGGTATTCATTATCCACAAACCACGTTAATCGATTCATATTTGTACTGTCAATGAATTTTTTTGTAACCCTCTATTGCACACTTCTTATCGATTTTGTTTCAGGTATCGCTTTCGCGATTTTGTTGGTTTTTTTTTAATAAAATTAGTGTGAATGATATCTATTCATTTTCCAAATACCACGTTATTTGGGTCAAAAAAAGCACCCCCTTTTTCCAAAAATACGTAAATCCACTGATGCAGTCAGCGGCAGCAAGATATTGTCAGTCTACGCCTAGCGTTGGCGCCCGTAAGACGTGGAACCTGTGCCTTTTTTGCAAGCTATAAATATCTCCCAAAACTACTTCAAAACAAATTGAAATTAATTTTATAAAGTAATATTTGGAGGAGCATCATATTCCTGCCGTTAAAAACTCAACAAAATATGCGTATGAGTGATTTAGCTACATCGTGCCATAGTCATAACAACAAAACTGAATGAATTTGGAATGAATTCATACTTTTATGCGGGAAAATAATATATGTTACTCTAAAAGAATAATTTTGTGATCGTTATTGAAACCCAAATTAATTTACTTATACTTACTGAGATCTGTAACAAAGGTCAATGACCTTTTCGTGAAATTACCCTCTAGTATTGGCTCACCATTTCAGGTCCAATAAGTGAAGTTTTTTGCAAATTATATAGGTACACTTACTTGGGATAAATCGCCAAGCATTTAAAATATAGAAATTTATTTTGAAATATTTACAGTGCATGGCAAAATTATTAGATCATAGATAATCCTGTCGGTACAAGTTCAGGTTCTGTTACGCAAAATGAAAACAATGAAACTCTTTTAGGATTAATTTGTTATCCCTATGTTTGTCTGTCTGTCCGTTTGTCTAGACAATTTTTTCTGGGTAAAATTAATAAATACCAATATAAACGGCCCTCTACAGAGCTGTAAAAACATACTTTTGACGTTTTTATTTATATTACGTTTTAGGTTTTTACGTTTTTTTTTTTACGTTTTTCATACAAATTTTCTCACTATGAAAATGTAGGGATGAACACTTGAGATAATATTTTGCATTTAAAAGTCTACACAGAAAGGAATAGTTGAACAAATAATGTAAAAAATATGAAAACCATGTTGTTCTATTCTAAAGGGATTAATTATCTACTGTTCAATGTGGCGATAGCTTTGTTTATTTTTTTCCTTGAATTATTTTTTACTAAGATAACAAATAGTTTAATACAAGGTTTTCCTTAAGAGGTCCCTTTACCCCTGTATTTTTCTTAAAATTCATACAATAGGTATAAACCGAATGTGAAGTCTACAGCTTATTTTCTTCATATCTTTTTTCATAAGTATATTCTAGTGACATCTAACTACGTCTCTATACAGCCCAAAAAGCAAAATTTGATAAAACACCATCGTAATAGCTGTCAGGATATCGTCAATATTGCCTCGTTTTTACACAAAGTTTAACAAGTTTGTATATTTTTATCTATACTGGAAATAAAAAAGAGAGAAATACAGGCGTCGTTCATGTTAAGATGACTAAGTTTACACACTTTGCTAAGTATAAACAATTACCGTTTCATGGAAAACTGTTTTGACCTGAAACCATTTCACAAATTCAATTAACTTATTTTGAATATCTTGTCATCTTGCACTTCTTGATGAGAAATACAATTTCAATAAGTAAAAATACAACTTATAGTTAAAAGTCTGCTGTATGCATTAACATATTTTTAATTATATTACAATAGTAATAAAATAATTGGCTTATCCGTCGTCGTGATACCAGCCGTAAATTTCTAAAATAATCTGATATCACGCTTATGGAAAACCCAATTATTTTGAAGATACCATAATATCATTAAAATATGTTTATGCATTTAGCAAACTTTTAACAATAAATTGTCTTAGCTAAAAGTTGTACTTTACCGTTATAATTATTTCTTAATATTTTGTTACAAATTCGGAGAAATAGCCCTTAAGGAAAACCTTGTATGAAAATATTTGTTATCTTTGTAACAAAGAAAAAAAAAATAAACAAAGCTATCGCCACATTGAACAAACAGTAAATTATTAATCCCTATAGAAAAGAAAGATATGGTTTTATATTTTTTACATTATTTGTTCTACAGTTCCTTTCTGTGCTTTCTTTCAAATGCAAAATATTATGTGAAGTGTTGATCTCTATATTTTCATAAGGAGAAAATTTGTATGAAAAAGTTAAACAAAAGGCCATAAAAACGTTATAATATGTATATTTTACAGGGCTGTAAATATTAGCATTTATTGATTTTACCCAGAAAAATTGCCTAGACAAACGGACAAACAGACAAACATAGGGACAACAAATTAATCCTAAAAGAGTTTTGTTTTTTCATTTTGCGTAAAGGGACCTGAACATTTCAAACTATGATACAAATAAATTTCTATATTTTAAACACTTGGCGATTTATCCCAAGGGTAAACAGGTGTCCCAAAAGTCAACGATTTCCCTTGGAAGGCTGGTAGGCCAGCTCATGACTGACCAGAATATCAAATTATGACCTCAGCAAAAAGTAGATAGTCTTCGAGTTGATGGTACTTTTATAAATTCGAATAGATTTTTGAGAGTCAAAGCTAACCAGTTCTAAATTCTAAGAATAAAATTTTTGTTGCGCAACTCTGAATAGTCATGCTATTGATAAAGTCAAAAATAAACCTTGAAATGCTGTTACATCAGGAAGAAAAATAAAAACCCAATTTATGAGCATTTTTTTGTAATTAGGTTAGTTCGATACCACACCCTGAAAAAAAATGTCCTATGTTAGTTTTGCAAATTGTCTTAAATAACGGCTCATCAAATATTGTTTTTCAAATGATCTGGCAATTTCTGTGTATTACTTTTGAAAAAAAAGTTATTGCTATTTTACTACCAAAGGAGCTGCGTATTTTTTAAAATAATTAGAATTTAGAATGAAAAAGTGGCGGGCAGTAAAAATATTTGACGTTCATTAGAAATGCCATTTAACACGCGTTAGAGTGAGATAAATAGTGACGCTATTTAAAATGAGTTGGAATGAGATAGTAACGCAGTTAAACGTGGTTGAATGAGAGAGGCATAATTGATATAGGCTACAGTGAGAGAGATAGTGACGTGGTGCATTCCTTCTGAGAATATTTGTTAGTTTCCACTTTTTGTAATAACAACTTTAGTAAACATTTTTTGTAAAGAAATTGTTGGTCCAATTTATTTTCCCGCAAGTGTAAAACCAGCTCAACGGGCGAAAAATATTTAAAGAATGGGTAATGGTGACAATTAACCGTCACAATATTATTATGTATCTCTAAAGGAGTGTCTGAAATGTTCCGAGGGTCAACTGATAAATCAAATACTCAAAAAACCACTTTTAGCCGACCATAATAAATTTACGTCCCGACGTGATAGCAAGTAGGATCAATGCCGTGTGACGATGATCGAAATACACTAATAAATTAGATAAAATAAAATACGTATTACTTTTGACCCTGCCTCGTCCACTCTATTCGTATTTTTGCTATGGTGACGCGAGCTTAGAGACCGGGACGAATTTCCCCCCGCACGCTATCGTAAAATAGAATAAGCCACGCCCGGAACTGGTTTTTGTTTTGGCTATGTCATACTCTTAAAAAGCCATAACCCCGAACCCTGTTTTGCCCAATCTCGGAACTCCGACTCTTAACAACCTCTGTATACTTCTACCGTGATTTTTTTCACATACAGCAACAACCGTTAGCTGGCAACGTGTATCTAATAAAAATTAGCACTTTAAAGCTTACTAATTCGTAAACTGATCCCTGAATCGAAAAATGGTTTTGACACACCCACAATATTTTTAAACGACCTATCCAGCGACACCCCACACAGAAAAAAATCACCACCACTTTACGTGTACACTTTACAAATTAAAGTGCACGGCGGGTATTGAACCAACGACCTCCGGGGGCTCCGGGTTAGCAGGCAAGCGCTCTACGAATCAGCCACCCACATGACACGGGTTCAAATGCCATCTCTGTCGCACGCATTGAAAATTGTATACGCTTACCTGCTGTCAGTATTGGAACCTGACGAAATTGTTAAGTTTATGAACGGCTATCAGAGGCGGTCCAAAAAGGCGGCATTCAAAGTATCCACTTACCTACTTAATTTATGGTTGTATCTCTGAAACAACCCGCTACTTTTTAATATAATTTTCATTAGTTTCATCCTTAGAATAAGGTAAGGTTTTATCAACCATATACGGCGAAAGGAGTAAATGGTTTCTTTCTTTGGGTTCCTGTCATAGACATCATAATATGTACATTGTTTCAATCAAATTTTTATTCTATCATCACGAGCAATTCGATCAACCGAATTACCGAATCTTTCGATTATTAAAAAATTAAAACCACTCGAGATGTTTGTACCCGGTTACTAAAAAAAAAAAGAACTTCCAAGCAAGCAAGCCGGGTATATTCTCTAAGGCAAGCCGTTACCCACAGCGCCATCTAACGTCAAGTAGCTGCAGCGTCTCCAACTCGTCAAGGAGGGCTTTTCATGACAGCTCTTAGTCAAGTTTCACCAAAATAAACTAGATGGCGCTGACGTATGCTCTAATTTCAAAAATGTATGACGTAACAAAATCTACTCTATGACAAGACCTAACCTTATATATTATAATAAAGATTTCAATATATTTAATATTATATAGTACTATTTTCCACATAAGCGTTAGAATGTGGAAAAATCAATAATGAAATAGCATTAATTACCTAATTCTGTGGATAATGTAACTTAAATTAAACTTTAAATGTTTTGGTGCTAGAGTGTCTTTTTTCACCAACTAAAGTCTAATCCACAAAAAAAAAACCAGCCACTAAAAACAATATTTCTCCGCTAAAATGGGTTTCTAAACCAACAGTTTTAGTGCAAATTCCCTAAGTTGGCAACACTGAATCAGGAACCATAGAGTAGACTGTGTATTTTTGACATGAGAGCATGCGTCAGCGCCGTCTATTGATCGCACTCTGAACTATTTTTTTTTATGCTGTCTGAAAAGCCCTCAGCACGGAACACTTGCCCTCAGTCTAAATTACAGGGTTGCCAGATCAAAAATATGGCAGTTTACTAGAAAAATCGGTAAGTGGAAACTGAAAAAGGAAGTGCCTCCGCTGCCGGGACTGGCATTGGGTACAGCTGCCGTAGGTCACGTTATTATGTTGTTCATGTTCGTTTGATTCGTCACTTAAAATTGAAATAAAATTTCTACAAAAAGTCAAAATAAGTGCGACGACGAGCAAAGTGAAGCGAAGCAAAAGGCAGTGTCTTGGGTTTACATGTAAATAAATCAGGGGGCCCAGCGGAGCAAGATGATCCCTTGTATTTACAGAATTCCTTTTTGATTTCAATGAACGATCAGCTATGGCACCTGTGCCATTCGTAATCCACAAGTTTTCATTTCGTTTTAAGTAAAATAATAATATAATATAATTATATAATAATAAAAAATCTATCGAGATGTCCTTACATGCTTCTTACTAAACACGTTTCAATATATTTTTATTCATTAGCTTTACAGACATTTTGAAAAAAAAACAACGAAGAATGCCGGCTCCGGCAGCTGAGGCATAGCCAAATAGTTTTTTTTTACTAATTTTAACTTAAAAATACGGTCTAAAATATTTAAATCAGCCAAGATAGTAGCGTCACAGAGGAAAAATTTAGCATAAGTAAATACCTGGGTAGTTTGGGTCATTCAGGCAACCAGTCAAAATTTAAAAGTACTAAAGTAAAACTTTGTCAATGTCAATACCAAAACAAAGTACGGCTTAGAGCCTAAGCACATAGCGTATTTTCTGCATGCAGACGTCCGTGAAACGAGCGTTGTTTGAGCCGTATAAGATACGCCGTGTGCTTAAGCATTTACTTATCATAACATAACATAAACACATTGTTTTTTTCTTTTTTTGTTATTAGCCTGTTGGCTTGGTTATGAGAGGGGGACAGGGAGACAGGGAGACACATTATGACATTGGTCACATTGAGTGCTTTTATAATTTTAACGATTACGTCCACGGAAAATTAAAAAACGATTTTTCTTCCCAGGACGGCGATTCTGGTAACTGCGAAAAAATTTGATTTTATCAGGGATTTTCTGCGGAAATAATTGGTTTTTCTGCTTGCGCCATTTTTGCGCACGAGCCAGAATCGCCGTTCTCTTACCTAAAACGTGACGGTAAAAAATATGTTGCCGTGTCGTTGCGTTGCCGTGCAAAATTATAAAAGCGCCCATTCTCATCTTACCGATACATAATAAAACCTCAATAAAATAAATTTAGTGGAATCTCCGATCGCAATTTTTGAATTACCAGACTAAAAAAAGGATGATTTCATTTGAGCGTAGGTTGTCATATTATGTATAGTATTTTATAGCACACTGTGCGTAAAATGACCGCTTTACGTGCGTGCGTAAAGTCGGCATTTTCCGCACTTGTGCTCTGAAAAATTACACGAAACTCGTGCGAGAAACTTTTTCTCGACTCGTGTGATTGCAGCACTCGCCTTCGGCTCGTGCCGCAAACTCACACTCGTCAGAAAACGTTTCATCGCTCTCGTATCGTAATATACTCGTACTATTATTGTAGTGGATTACGTAGCACAGTTTGATAATAACCTTAGATTGTTTGCACCATAATGATGGCAGATTTAAAAAGGTCCGGCCAAACCTGCGCGTCAGTAACGCGAAAGCGGGACGCGACGCGGGAGCGTCTGTGACGCGAAATTTTAACGTGCACACCTGCGCGACTCCGGCGCGAACCGCGAACTTCATTTGCTAATGAACAGTCACCGAGGCTGCGCATCTTTATCTGGTTTTTCACTGCAAACGTCGGAGAATCCAACAAACATACAGACTATAATTACAATGAAGTCTATTATCTCCTCACACATATGAAAAGTATAAGTACCTACTGATGTTGTAATTGCCTCTCATTATAAAACAGATAAATATTATTTACTTACCATCCATTTGAAATTCGGGACCAATTGAATCCCATATTTTATCCTTTTTTCTTATATTCTTGTAATCTTTGTTTTTTAAATCATATAAAATTGCATAGCCTCTCACTGTTTCTATAAAAAGTTCTGTATTGTCTTCTGTTGTAGCCATCGTGTAAACAATAATTAAGAATTAGAATAAGAATATCTTTATTTGCTTTAACAAGGGTAGATAGTACTAGGTGTATAGTAGGTACATGCAAAAGAGCTCCTTATTAGCTAGTTTTAATGTAGCATGCAAATTTTGGTACAAAAGAAATATTGGACATCAGTAAAAGAAACATTCACAAAACAAGAACATAATAGTCAAACAATCATTCATGCATTATATTATATAGCATCCAATAGAAATTAAACTTGAATTTAATAAATATGTCAACTTATACACATCTATTTACCTAGCGTTAAACATTTTTGTGTCAAGAAATTCTTGAATACTATAAAATTGTTGATTTAATAACCATTTTCTTAATTTAGATTTGAACAAGGTGGGAGGAAGATCTTTTAGGCTCTGTGGAAGTTTATTAGCTTTCTCGCACATAGTTACATACGTCTGACCACTAGACGCGTGCATCCCGCTCTGCCGACGCGGCCGTCCCGCGATGTGGTCGCGTAGGTGTGCAAAGCGCCATAGATGTAGTATGGGCAGCGTCCGCCGCGCGGCAGACGCTCCCGCTTCGCAGTCGCTTTGTTCGCGCAGGTTTGGCCGGACCTTTAGGATAGAACTGAGCCTAGAACATCAACAACGGTAGACTTTCGAGGATTCGTTTAAAGGAATTGGGAATGTCTTTAAATTGAAAAAAATATATGATTTGTTGATATTTTAGTAAGTTAAATTACCAAAAAAAATTACACATTAACATAATATATAAAATATTGTCTAAAAACTGTATGCTATTTTTTTTTTCTTACAAGAACGCGGCTATGGGATCGACTTGATTTTTTGTTTATAAAATATGTAATACAAAATAATATAAAGAGCAAATACAAAAATTTAAAAAAACCTATTAAATATTTCAGTATTAGCTAAAAACCCCCCAAACCCCCAATCTGTTGTTTCGTTGCGTGATCATTAGTATTACCCGTCCAAGAAAAATTTACCAATGAGCCAACCAATAACCGCCTCTATCAAAATGTTGAATGGGCATTAACATTTTTTCCTAGCATATGCCATACCCTATGCCTTGGCTTCATTCAGTTTGATAGTCGGACGCACTGAATTTGGACGCGTTGATTTTACAATATACACTATCCGTCTGTCACAGGGGTTTACAACTTCAGCAGTAATTAGGTAGCCCAATGAAATTTTCACACAATGCATGTTACTATGGCCTCTATAACGGCAAATAAAAAAATTGGAATCATAAAAAAAACTATTACTCGAAAAGTTGCATTTTTTTAACGTTATCATGTCCCTCAGAATATATTCTTATTCTGAGTCATGTCCCCTCCGCCACCCATATCTCAAAAACAAGAGCACCAAAAAATCTGAAAAAAAAAAAGGAGATTATCTGATTACTAATGGGGTCTACTTTTATAAAGGCCACCAGTTGGCGCCACTGGCACGTAAGGTATATGTCAAAGGTTTGTTAGGTTAGATTTACATAGAAGTTTGATTTTTTGTTTTGCTTATCCATATAATATATATTTTTTTTCTTTCTTAAATGCGAATAAACAATGCCGAAATGATGTGCAGTTCCGTTATGTTCCAAAACGAAAGGAGGACTTAAGTTTTGTTTTAGTCCCTCTTTTCTTCTCAGAATAAGGAATACAAATAGAAGCCTGACTAAAATAAGAACTGGGCTAATGCATTGTACTCATCTAACGTAAATTACTCCTGTGTGCGAGTGAATGAAACGACGGACCGCACTTACTTTATATTTTTTCCTGGTGTGTCACTAGATTGAACCAAACAAATGTCAGATGGATGTAATTTGGATGTATTTTAAAAATTATAATACCATCAAATTAAATAGGTATGTCTCATAATTGTATCGTTGTGTTGTAATATCGTACGTTGCGTGCATCACATCTTACTTTGGTGGCATCGAAATGTCTATTGCATTTTGCGAAAGTTTACAGCTTCACCGAGAGAAATTAAATATTTTGGTGCTCTTCCTCTCAAAATTCGTGAAAGTGTGATTTATTATTGTTTGTGTTGATTGTTTTTTTAACATTGTAATAAAATGTCTTGTGCGATTGAAGGTTGTAAATCGCATACAGGAAGAAAAGAAAACAACAATGAAGCAATATCATTTCATCGGTGAGTTCTGATAGTTTTTATGTTAATAAGTTGCAGGATCATACCTAAAACTCAGTAACAATAATAATAGTTCTTGTAAATCATACTCGTGTTCAATTCTACACCGATATTTGCCTGTTTTATATAGATTTTCTGCCGACTACGAGAGGTTATGTTTTTTCGTATAGTGATGTACTAAAGTCCGTGTGGCAAACTATCGAACATTGGTTCCCGCGGCAGCCGTGCATAAAGGAATAGATTAATGAGAGGTTTTCTTTTTGAGTATTAAAAAAAAAAACATAGTTTCCCAGAACTCTGTAGATGGTGTTGAACTGACTACGTTGCTAGATGCCAAAGCCGAAACGATTGAAAAAAAAACATTGCGTCACGTCACATACGCTCGTTGGTTGATGACATGTGTGCTGAGCATATTATGTGCGAATGCTTTGTTATGGTCCGTCCAGGTTTAAAATGTACCATGGCTTGTACTCATTGCGCTTTACGACTTTCATCTTTAGGAAAAAGATGTATGCCTCCATTTTTATACAAATCCACAAGGCACAGACTTCTCTTCTTTTTCTCTTGGGACATTTTCTTTCTGGCTTAGAAAACTCATAAAAAGACTGCTAATTATTTTTTTATTTTTCCTTGTTGTTATTATTTATTTATTTTCAAAATGTCATTGTCATGTGATGTGACAATGACATTAATTACTTTTTTATGTATGTACGTTTCGTTTTACGATCTCAAAATTACATCCAAGTGCAATAATCAAAAAATTATGTGACGTTCCGTTCCTTGCAGTAACTTACCAAGTTCAGCGCCATCTATCCAGCGACTAGGGAAGAGTAAAAAAAAAAAGAAAAGAAAATCCCTCATTGCAGCGCGAGTTAAAAGAAAAATAATGTCGAATAAATATCGCTATATTTTTTTGTTACAGATTTCCAAAAAGGGAAGAATTAAAAAGTGAATGGCTTAGACGAATAATTTGACCAAATTGAGCAATTAAAAAAAGCGGTCATATTTGTTCGAAACCCTTTACGTCGGATTCTTTTAGACCAAACGAAAATTTAAAATGGAGACTTTTAAAAGCAGATGCCTTACCAACGTTATATTTACCAGATACAGACACATTGGTAACCTTTAAATAATTATGTATAATTGCATTATCAATCTTGTTTGTAGGTACGTGCTTGTACTATACTATAGTATATTAACTCGATAATTTTTCAATTTTAGGCAACAGAACCAGTACCTATGGATGTCTGTGGTTTAGAAAAGTGCATACTTCTATGTTCGCAAATCGTTAATGCCGTGATCGACTTCACGAAAAAATTCCGCAGATCAAGACATTTTCGTACTTAGTGGTTGACAATAAAAGTACTTTGACAGGGTAGTTCTATCGTGAAATGAATTTTGGGAATGCTTATTGACTTGAACTGCGCATAATTTGATTTCTTATTACAGGTTATTAGGTATTTTAATCGTTCATTATTTGTTATTAGTTTTTATTCAAGATAAGTTGATGTTTATAAGATAGAAATAAAAAAAAATTAAATTACCTCTGTAATAATTGCGCTGTCATCGCTCATCATTGACATAATATTATTATTACGAATCCTATAAGTCTATGATTATTAGATTTCTATTGTTGCGATTAATTCCTTCTTCCTTGATTGAACAAAGACGCGACATCAACGAACATCTATTTGATTGAGTAAAGAGGCGACTTAAAAAGTATCCACTTAAATAGTTTACGGTTGTATCTCTGATACAAGCTACATCATTTTTTGTACTAGAAACAAGCACAATTTTGGACTTAACTTATGTACCTACCTGCCTACTATATAGTAATTTGTACTTAATAAAAAATATTATGCTAAACGAAAGATATCCTTTTATTAATTCCTTATTTACACAATATAACATGTGTCCCACTGGGGTAGACAGAGACCACTTTGCTATTAATTCTCTTGGCCTCCTTCCAAAGCAAGAGGATGTCACCAGAAAGGTCGGTGCCTCCTGCATTCTCTTTTTTTTCACACTTTGATACGATATGATGTGTGGTAAGGAGATTGGTCGCGGTCCATTTCGATTTGGTTTATTTATCGTAGTCAAAAATCGACATTGTTACATCACTAGCAAAGCAACGAACTAGTGACAACCTACCTAATTAAGAAAAAACTAATACATATCCATCTCTCTCTAACGCACTAAAATGTCGTAAGAAAATCAAGGATAGGTGTCTGTCTCCGCGTATTATTTTAGCCAGGTTTCTATTTGTATTCCTTATTCTGAGCTTTTCTTTAGCTCTAATCTTAATTCATTTACTTTCATTGCACCGTACCTTGAATAATAAACCTGAAACTATGAATTTATGTCGACTAATACACAAATAACTAATAAAAAGCCATAGCTTTCGCCGTTTCGCGGGCATTTGACGTTTCTCTATACCTGTCGCCTCAGTGGCGCCACCTGACGTCGATAGTAGCCCTCATTACGTAAAAATCACAGGAAAATGTTAGAGTTCCGTATTCAGCGGCAGCCGCGAATTGCTTGTCAGGCACTACCATTTTAGCGGCTTGTTTATGTTGTCTTAATGTTGCTATGACATCAATATTGTAGGAATTTACCAAGTTTTTACCCCACACTTTCTTTATTGTACACGAAACACATTAAACAAACTTATACTAGAAACAAAACATGTACAAAGGCAAATTTATCTCTAAGAAGATATTTCTTCCAGTTATACATTATACGGGTACGGATCTTTTTGTGCGCGAGTCCAACTCGCACTAAGCTAAATTATTTTAATTGACCCGCCATCTATCGTCAAATAGCAACAATAATGAATAATGTTTCCGTGCACATGAAAACAACGTCCTTGCTCCGTGGGATCAGGCAAGTTTTCAATATTTACCAATTAGCATAGTCGTCTCACTCAATATAAATAGAGACAGCTATGCTACTAGCGATGCTGCCACCTGGCCCCGTAATATAATGTTCAATCGCGTATGACGCGACTTAGTTGGCGATTAAACAGTATACTACGCTCCTTGCAACTGTAATTCAACTAACTCGCGTCGCGCGCGATTAAACATTGTCCTACGGCCCACAGTGTTTTTGCGATTAAACAGTATGTCAGGCTCCTCGCACTTCAACTAGTGGCGTCGCGCGCGATTAAAGACTTTGCTACGGGCCCTGAATAGATGATTTACTGAATTTACAAAAATATTTCAGACATTTTTTTTTTTTTCTCACTTTTCATTCCGTCTTGGAATAGGCAAATATTTCAGAAACCCTCACAAAAGTACAACACTATATAACTTTTTTTTTTATGAATAAAAAACAATTGAATTGTAAAGTAGGTGTAGGTATGCATGCGAAAAAAGTGGAATAATCATTGTAAAATCGCATGAAGACTTGTTCAATTTGTATTTGAAACGACACCGGCTAATCTAGGAATCTGTGAGTAAATTTTTGCTGTCGTGAGTGGCTTTTTAAATAGGTTTTGTGGTCATTCTAGACAAGAAATTGAAATGAGAATAGCTGTGTCACAAGTAAGGTGGCGCTGATGTATACGAACTTTGACATGAGAGCGAAAGAGAAGTCTCAAGCTTTCTGTTGTCATAAGTCAGACAGACGGAAAGAAATAAGAAACTTCTCATATTTTTAGTTTTTACCAGCCATAGTATCTCTGTTTACATATACATATTAAAATCAAGAAAATCCTATATCAGTCACCATTTTGCTCACACTACAACATTAATTAAACCATGTCAAGTATGTGCAGCTATCCCTATGTTCTCCATACAAAGTGATTGTCCATATACATAATAATTATCTCACTTTTTTCTTGCAGATGCTAATGGGAGTAACAATGAAGTATTCCTGTGACTGTAAATGAATATAAAGTAAAGATAACCCATACTTAGAGTTGAGTGTATGAAATAGATTGTAGCCACTATGATGAAGAGTACTTTACCGAAGGACAAACCAGGCAAGATGAGGATTAGAGCTTTCCCTGTAAGTATGAGTCTGCTATCCATTTCCCACTATTGTCAAGTAAAACAATACATGCATTTCTGTTGTCTCAATAATGATGAAATGTGGTAAGGTATGGTTAACCAGTAGGTATAGTGGAAACCTACCTGGAAACTTTGTGTGAAACGAAGCATATGGGATACTTGCCAATTCTTTTCAATTGTTCGTTTTTAGCCTAATGAGATGTCAAGTTTGTTGGTTAGAGCATGAAAAATGGACAAAAAAAAATTATAGCAACCTAACAGTTGGGCCTAATGGCCTTGCACCTGTTTTCTCTTAGTGCCTCCATTTGGATTGGAAGAAATAGAGCTTTGATTGTATTACCTTACCCTGGGTAGGTTTAACCTGTGATGTACGGTTGCCTTACTAATTTGTTCGGGTAGTGTCAATGATTTGTCAACATAGGACATTGATTAAAAAATGTTTCAAATTGTTATAATCTTTGTTTCGCATACTCATTGTTTGGAGACTTGGATCATATTAAATTACAGTAGAACTACATTGACCTGACACACAGTCCTAGACATTGCTTGCATAGATATAGAGTAGCTGCAAGCTAGATGCCCCATAAAAGATATACAGTGCGACAAGATTCTTTTGACATGTGGATGTCATTGAAAAGCTGTGAAACAAGTTTTGTTTTATTAGCCATGTTAAATCCAGTGGCGTGCACAGGACTTTTTTCCGGAAAAGCAATCAGAAGGTCAAGTACGACAATAAAAAAAATATGAAAAAATTTAAATAACACTTTGAAAAAAAAAAGTTTGTATGACGCCAGGGTAGGCACTGCCTACCCTAGAGTGAAAATTTTCATACAAACTTTTTTTTTTCAAAGTGTTATTTAAATTTTTTCATATTTTTTTTATTGTCGTACTTGACCTTCTGATTGCTTTTCCGGAAAAAAGTCCTGTGCACGCCACTGGTTAAATCCAAACGCTAAAGGATAGAGAGAAATAGATGAAAGAGAAAAAAGAATAGATGAACTTCAGAGCTGCCTTTTGGCACTTTTGAAATAAAGGCTTTAATGAAGGCACTTTTGGCGCGTGTATGACATTGACAAGGAGGCACAGCTGTGAAACAAAGGTATTGCTTATTACTATAACAGTGTTAGTTCTGATTTTGCCCATGACCAATCCACGCGCCAAAAAGCCTTGTCAGACTGTACCTCAGTACCTCAAAAATAGTCAACTTCATTCAAGAAAATTTCCCCCATAGCATTTTGGCAAATATGTTGTGTAATTCCTCTTTCTACTCTGAATCCACTCCGTGAACGCCTGAAGTTTTTCCTCTCTCATCTTGTACTGGGCAAGCTTAAGTTTCAGTATTACAATGTCTTAATGTAGTAACAGCTTGACAAATAACTTGCAGCATGTTCTTAATTCGACTTTAACTAGGGTTAAGTCAAAAAATAGAGGGTTAAGTTTAAAAACCTCTCTTGCGTTGCACCAATCAAAATCTCGGGTTAAACTAAGAGAAAGTCATCAGAATTTAACATGACTCTCGCCTCACACTAAACTCGGGTTAGCAAAGTAATGTTACCAGTTTGACTTAAATTGTGTTGTTTCCAATGACATTTGTATCGATTCGGCGCAACACAACTTAACTTATTTGACAGGACTAACCTTATTTTGAGCGTCCTGTCTTTGTCTGTTCGATACAGAAAGAAAAAGATAGAACAGTTAAATTATGTTTAGTCCTGTCAATAAGTTAAAACGTGTTTACCCGAATCGGTGTTATTATATAGATACTATACGAGGGGGCATTTTTAAGTTCGCGGAATCGGGGGTAAGACGTGGAAATAAAAATACAAGTTTATTTTTCCTTTTCAATATATTCACCTGCAACCCTAATACATTTTTCAGATCTTTCAATTAGCTTATGTATACCCTCGAAAAAAAATGTTTTTTCTTTGTCTGAAAAATAAGCTGAAACTGCTTCCTTCACTTCTTCATCGCTTGAGAACTTCTTCCCCCGAAGTTCTTTTTTCATTTTTGGAAAGAGATAATAATCACTGGGAGCCAGGTCAGGACTGTAGGGTGGATGAACCAAAATATCGAAGCCCACCTTATGCAGGGAAGCCAACGCAACACGGCTCTTGTGCACAGGCGCGTTGTCGTGCAGAAGGAGGATACCTTTGGCTAATTTTCCCCTTCTTTTTGCCTTGATTGCTTCCTTTAATCGCTCTAAGATTGAAGCGTAGTATTCTCCGGTTATGGAGACACCTTTATCTTTCCACTTTTTGAATGATTTCCGGAGTGGTCACCTCGATCGACCGTCCTGGCCGAGGATCATCTTCAAGTGAGGCCCTGCCTTTCTTAAAAAGGTTATGCCACTTATAAACCATGGTTTTACCAGGGCAAGACTCCCCGTAAATGGATGACATCTCTTCTAGTATGGTTTGAACGATTTACCTTGCTTGGTAAGGAACTTTATGACAGCGCGGTGCTCGATTTTCTCCATTTTTCAAAATGTTCTTCCCAACTGAGTTGTTTGATCGACGATAATTCAAATAGTAATGGCCCGATTAAAACAAAACATTCTATTTATACTAATAATGAGCTACTTAACCAGTTACGACTAAGGAAAGTACCCTCATTTATTAATTACCTACCCATTCCGCGAATATAAAAATGCACCCTCGTACCTCATTGGTTGCAACTAATTACTTTATGGTAACATTCTAAGGCCCACTTGCAGCATGTTCTTAACTCGACTTTAACTTGGGTTAAGTCAAAAAATAGAGGGTTAAGAAAAAACTCTCTTGCACCAATCAAAATCTAGAGTTAAACTAGGGTTAAACTAAGAGAAAGTCATCAGAATTTAACCCGACTCTCACCTCGAGTTAAACTCGGCTTAGCGAAGTAATGTTACCAGTTTGATTTAAATTGTGTTGTTTCCAATGACATTATATAGATAATAAACCTCATTGGTTGCAACTAATTATTTCATGGTAACATTTCAAATAAATGTCAACCCGCTTCGATATTATCATGGTGCAATAGGACTAATGAAATGTCGGGTTAGTTAACTCTTCCCTTGGGTTAGTTAACCCGAGGGTTAAGGAGGGATAAGGTTAAGGTCAAACAATCGCTTAGTTTGGGATTATGAACCCGCTTCAATATTATCATGGTGCAATAGAACTAATGAAATGTCGGGTTAGTTAACTCTTCCCTTGGGTTAGTTAACCCAAGAACCCAAGGGTTAAGGATGTTTTTCTCGATCATGCTGCAAGTGGGCCTAAGAGTTTTGACGGGTTGACAGATGGAACTAAATGCAGTTGTACAAGTCTGATGGCATGTGGATGATAATGACAGGGACAGGGGCTGTGAAACAAGGAGTATGGTAGCTGCGCTAGTTCCGATTTTAGACACAACCAATCCACATGCCACCATGACATCCTTATAGCAGGTGGCGTGCACAGAACTTTTTGCTGGAAAAGCAAGCAATTGGTCAAAAATAACAATAAAAAAAATATGAAAAAATTTAAATATCAATTTGAAAAAAAAAGTTTGTATAGGAAATTTTCACTCTAGGGTAGACATTGTCTACCCTGGCGTCATACAATTTTTTTTTTTTGAAAGTGGTATTTAAATTTTTTCATATTTTTTTTATTGTTTTTCTTGACCAATTGTTATATAATAGCTATAATAGCTATAATAGCACTGTGTTTTGATCATAGTATGCAGTTTCGGACCAAATATATGATGTGGCCACGTGTGTCATAAAGCACCCTAATTTTTTCCAAATTTCTTTTTTGCCAAGCTGTGTACCATTAATATAACATTTAACCTTTTTTATATTTAAAAATACAAAAAACCATTGACAAAGTGACAGAAAAAAAAAGTACACTGGTCATTTCATTTTCAGTTTAGAACAAAATTTTGTATTGAAACATGTCATTTATATATTTTTGACAAGAGTCAAACTCTTCAAAAGCTAAATAAATACTGACTTTTCTATTACTGTTATTATATGTTTTGCTACTCCAATTTTGTGTTATTAAAATGTTTCTGTAACTACAAAGTAAATTAAAAAATCCAACATGACAAGAAAATTTCAAGTGTGGAACTATTCAGAGCCATATTATCAAATGTACCCAGACACATGGGTATGTAACACCTTGCTATGGATCTATTCAGAATTTTTACTTTATGTAAGAGTAGAGGAAATTCTTTTAGAGCAAACCTTAGCCAAAAGCATGACATACCTACAGATAAAGTGTTTATCTTACCTTGGGTGCAGAATTATTGTACCACAGCTTTAATATTGGGGAATTCCCTGACCATGTATTAAACAACATTTCATGTCAACAAAGCAAATTATTTCCCGTTTATTTTATTACACTGTTAAGATAGAGAATTGTGATTAGTTATGTCGTCGGCACATCACATCGTAGAATTAGGCATATCATATTTCTGTTAAAACTAGGCAAATTTATTGACATGTAAACCTAACAAGCTCCTGCTTGCTCTTGTCGTCGCACTTATTTTTGACTTTGTGATGAAATATTTTCGAATTCATACTTTACAATCTACCCACGACATATATAGGTAGATTGTTTGTAAAGATTTTGTTTAATTTCAGATGACTATGGATGAGAAGTATGTCGAAAGCATATGGAGCTTACTTAAGAATGCTATACAAGAAATCCAAAAAAAGAACAACTCTGGCCTTTCTTTTGAAGAGCTCTACCGCAATGCCTACACCATGGTCCTTCACAAACATGGCGAAAGACTCTACACTGGTCTGAAAGAAGTGGTCACACATCATTTAGAAACAAAGGTATTCTGTTGTCAAATTTTTGTATTTGTTTACCTACTCATCAATAACATCAGATTTTTTATTCATGTTTACAGATCTTTCCATTAATGTAGTTACCCAGTTTGTACACATTAAAGAAATAACTTATCATTAATGCAAAATAAAAGAAAATTTTGGACCTTGAAAGGAAGGTGAAGTCTCACACTTATTTATATTAAGAGTATGGCATACGTAGAATGCATAGTTCATACAAAATTACAAATGAGATACCAAAATCATTCATAATTTACATATATTCTTATGGCAGTTGTATTTATTCCGATTGGATTACAGGATATCTAGGTTCCCAAACATCTAGTTTATAAGAACAATTAATTTAACATAAAATATGCAAAAAAAAAATCTATGGAAATTCAAAATTATTTATATTTGTAGTTGTTTCGGAACCTAGATATTCTGTAATCTAATTTAAATAAATACACGCTACATTAAGAGTATATTTAAATAACGAATGATTTTGATATTTCGGTTGTATGAACATAAGAATGCATCTTAAGAGTGGTTTCACAGCCGGATTGTGAGAAACCTGCCTTTTTTTACATAATACGTAGCGTAGGTAATTAGGTTTTGTTGAATAACTATTGAGTGAATTTTGAATTTAAGAGTTCTGTTTCGATTAATTTAAAAAAGGCGGGTTTTTCACAATCCGGCTGCAAAAGTACTCTTAAAAGAAATACTATGTAAGTGTGAGACTTTAATCCTATCTTATGGTCTAAAATTTATCTTGCATTTGATAAGTTATTTCTTGGAACTCATTCTAATGTAAACTAAAAGGTGAACAGTTATCAGATGTAACCATAATACGTTGGTAAACAAAATCGATCTAAATTGTTATTTCAGGTCCGCGAAGACGTCCTACACTCCTTGCATAATGGATTCCTTCAAACTCTAAACAATGCATGGACGGACCACCAGACCAGCATGGTGATGATCCGCGACATACTTATGTACATGGACAGGGTATATGTACAACAAAACGAAGTGGACAATGTATACAATCTCGGACTTATAATTTTTAGAGATCAGGTTCGTATACACAGTGAATGAATATACACTTTAATGCACAGAAAATCGAAATAAAAACACAGAAATTTCCTCCATTCAACAAATGGTACTAAGAAAATTAAATGTTCTGGGTGGAATATTATCTTCAGTAAATTATACACAAATTCCTGTGCTTGTTAGTCCACAAATATTTATTTTAATTTTACTTTGTTTCGTATGACACATACTCGGGCCAACAAATTATTAATTTTAATAGTAATTTAAAGAAACATCTAATTACTATTAAAATTAATAATTTGCTGGCCTGAGGATGCGTAATACGAAACCAATCGCCTAAAATAAAATAAAAATAAATATTTGTGGATAAAAAGTACAGAAATTTGTGTATAATTTATTGAAAAAAATTGAAATTTTATTATCATATTTATGCAAAGCAAAGACAACTATTTTATAAGCCTATTATTTAAATTGAATAGATAGTACACTACACTCTAATACATACATACATACATACAAATAAACATGGTCAGTCGAGTCATTGCCCTAAATCTCTTATTATCATTTTGGGACGTAAAAATCGCTGGTAAAAAGAGAGTGTAAGAGTGTTGACTAATTGCAGTGCCAGCCCACGCTCGGAAAAGCTATGACAACCTCTTCGTGAATTATGTCGTCACGATATATGGTAACGCTCTAAAGACAGCAATCGACAAACATATCAACTGATGTTCGCATCACTATCAATTAGTATAGGTCTTTACAATGTTGTATTGTTAATGCAACCAGCCCCTCTATTCTTTATCTTTGGTTGTCAACTGGACTGGGTGCCTATCATCAAATACATAGGTAAAAACTGAACTTTCAAAATTGTCTTTAGTGGGTATTGAACTATTTACGAACTGTGTCGTCACTTCAAGTGCGAACATATCCTTAGACAATCGGAATTCGATAGTATATCTATGTTTTTGATGATAAGCACCCAGTCCAGTTGGCAACTAAAGATACATAATAGGCCCGCTGGATTATATTATTAGTCGACTATAAACACGCATCAAATATATATATGTAAAACAGAAATCCTTAGTTTTGTTCCTATGTCCGTCTGTCTATCAAATCCTGCTATAACTTCAGTCAGTAAAGAGTATGTCATATACAATGGTCAAGTTGCTGCAATGGAAATGATCTGTTTGAAAATAAGCTTCATTTGACACCCCATACTAGCCTTTACTCAACTCTGCCACGTTTTGGCTTGGGCGTTATTTAATTAAAACCCCTAATAGCTTATATGTTGACCAGGGTTGCTACGATCATAATAAAGAAAACTTCATCCAAATCCGTACAGTGGTTCCGGATATGTGCACGAACAAACAAACAGACAGACAGAAAAGAATCAAAAAATCGCTGATTTGTGTTCTATTACTCTTCTTTACTAACCCCCTTTCTATTTTTATTACTTTTGTTCAATGTACAGAGACACCGGGTTCTATACTTTTATTATATGTATATATTGATACTAGCTTTTGCCCGCGCCTTCGCCCGCGTACTAAAAAAGTTTCCAGATCCCTCGGCAGCGTTTTTCTGGGGGTAGAAAGTACCTTATGTCCTTCTTCGTACTTTACCTTAGCTCTATGCCAAATTTCAGCGAAATGGACAGTAATTTCATTGTTCTTTAAGATACAAGCGGAAATATAAACATAATTACAGTGAAAAGAAATGCACATTGGTGAGCTTATCTCTAAACAGATAATATCCCTAGCAAACTAACAAATACGTCTTTATTATATTAGTGTAGATGTATGTATACATACCACTGAATGAATTTCATGCTGGGCCCATGCTATCAAAGATAGTGCAGATATTCACTGAATTTCCAAAAACTAGTGCTTTTGAAGCATTACAAAAAATGACGATTCCCCATCCACTGAGCAATACAGCAAGCCTCCGACACCCAATACAAGTGAACAGATTTTATTACCTACTACTACTACATGAGCACACCGGTCTGTCCTCACACTCACACGCAAAGAGTAAAGTTGCTCACACGTTTATGTGTGTACGTGTAATCGTGTATGCAGCAAAGGCAGCCAAGTAGTAGTACCCCAGTCGTACTTCTTGATGAAATTTGCGGGCGTTGTTAATTTTCCGGGGGGATGTTAGTGTCGCTTCTGAACGTACATTTTCTTTGCCTAGGTGGTCCGCTACGGCTGCATACGCGACCATCTACGTCAGACGCTCCTGGAACTGGTTGCGCGGGAGCGCCGCGGTGAGGTGGTCGACCGTCTCGCCATCCGGAACGCCTGTCAAATGCTGATGGTGCTTGGGATCAACTCTAGGGCCGTCTACGAGGAAGACTTTGAGAAGCCCTTCCTGCACCAGTCTGCTGAGTTCTATCAGGTTTGTCTTTTGCATCAGCCGTAGCAGAGTCTTCACAGCGAAAAAGTCGAGCGCTGCATTGACCAAGCCAAATGCACGGAGTGGTGAACAAACCTCCCAGGGATGGGATGTCATCCACACCTTCGCAATAGGACAGCTCTAAAAGAGGACTATGTCCAGCAGATGACAGCATAAGTCTGGTGGTGAGAAGAACTGATTATTGATAAGTAAACACCGAAAAAGATTTTGAAATTTATGTAAAGGTAAGATACCAAGCGAATTTTTATCTTTCTGGAATTTTATGCCGGTCGAAAGTTAACAACCAAAACACGACACAGGCCGCAACTTGCAGCACTTAGAATCCTATAATAATCAGAGACCTTTGAAATTCCTGTCAGTTTGGTATTTCTATATCCTTGATGATTAAATTATCATTTATAAAATGGACTGTATGCTTAGAAGGTGGTTTTGAAGGTAGCCAGCTGTAGGTACACACAGTATCGCCCGGCATCCCGCCCCTTCTTCGTGGACCCTCTGCAACGCTATACCAAGTTTAGCGAGACGATGTAAAGCGGGTCATTTCCCCGACTGACACCTGCCGCCGCATCAAAGGAAATGCCGCCGTCTTGACTCTCGGCACAAAAGAAACCGCCGGCTTCTGACTGCTCGTGATCTGACTCTCGTATTATGATAATCATGTGTAGTTGCATTTTATAACAGGAGTCGTACATGTCGGAAGTATCGTTTTCTAAAATTAAGTATATATATATACAGAGGGAGGAATGGGCCGCTTTGCATCGTCTTGCAGAACACTATTTTTCTTGTAACTTATCTTCACCTGTGAGTATGTCTGGGTCAAATCTTGCAACTCACTTTTAAGCTAGTTCCCCCCAATTGATTGAACTATTTGCAAACACGTTTGATTTTGGCGACTGCACCATTCGCTAAGTGACGTCATACTAAATCTAATATGGCGGACGCGACAAGATGGTGATTTTTTATTTCCATACCTAACCCTTTGCATAGGTATCGAAAACAAGGATTTGATGAGGATAATACGATAAGCGATATAATGACGGGAACTGTACACTTGCCAAGTAAGCTAACATAACTGTTTTTCCTCCAGATGGAATCGCAGAAGTTCCTAGCAGAGAACAGCGCCGCTGTGTACATAGCGCGGGTCGAGGCGCGCATAGCGGAGGAGGCGGAGCGGGCGCGGCACTACCTCGACGAGAGCACTGAGCCGAGAGTCGTGGCCGTGCTCGAGAGAGAACTTATCGGTAACTACTTTGTTAGAACGATGCCAAAATTTTATTTAGTCTTTATTCCCTAACCAGTGGCACAAAATAGATACTACCAGAAGGAACGAAAACAGACGCACACATCCATAGACGTCTACGTATGATGATCTCGGCAGAATTTCGTTTTGGCATTCGACTTACTTCATCCGAGATCGTCGTACGTACGTGTCTATGTGTGCGTGCGCCTGTTTCCGCTAGTTATGCGGAGTAAACCTTCTGTAAGTGGTTATTTTGTGCCAGTGGAGTCTGGTGGCGGAATAAGGTCACTTGTATATAACCTATCCTACCAGAGAATGTTGAACATTTTGAAGTTACCGTGGATATACGTATACCAGTAACCACAGTTAAGTGATGCGTTAACCGATTGGTTGTTCTAGGCCACCGTGACCTATTTTTATTTAACCAATTTCTTTAGACACAATCGAGCCGGAAGTCTATTTTAATTGTAATCGAGAATCAATAATTCTACTGGTTAAAACTGCTTATTTTCATGATTTTGAAACAATTTTTTTTTTTTCAAGCCATGTCTTTTAAACAGTTTTTGTCTTTGTGTGCACTTATGAAATACTCACTTATTGTGTAAAGTCGCCGTCAATAGAAATTGTGGACTATGTAAACAAACCGTTTTCTCAATTTTTCTCAAGGTTCTGTCACGGTGTCTCACTGAACATTATTCCAAATCATGAAGCATCAAGTCTTACCAGTCATTCACTGTATTTCATCATGAAATATTCAATAATCACCAGTTAATTACGGAAAATCATAGAATCAATAGTCAATTCTGTAATGCGTCGAGATTGCTGTCATATTTTTTTCTCATCGAATCTGTATTGTCTTTGAAAATTGGTGATGTACGAATCTATTTGAATATAAACCTATTTTATTCGTGATGTTATTTTATTCCGTCATTTTTTTTTAACAGCGTTGCTTCATAATCTTTGACATAAACGTGTGTGTGATTCTATCGAGAGCTGTGTGATCCTCCAGCGTTGACATAAAATGTGTAGCTCATGTCCTAAAAGTAGAAGAAAAAATGAAAGAACTGGATGGGATAATAGATACGGCCAACGACGCTGTGACGGAACCATTTGTAATTAACGTGGGCGATTTGACTAGCGATTAATCAGAATATTTTAGCGATGAATCAAATAAAGAAAACTAATTAAGCACCTAACATATTTTAATCACATACTTACCCATCTCTAGATAGTTCACCTATTCATAGACAAAGACAACATGGCGCTTTGTTTACATAGTCCACAATTTCTATTGACGGCTACTATAATCGATTCTAACACCAAGGGTTTGCTGGTAGAAATCTCTTTCAGAGATAAGCTCGCCTTTTGCTTAAACTGTAAAATTACTGATACTTGTAACACGTTTTATTCTTGTGTGCAATAAAAGATTTTGAATTTAATTGAGTTGAAGATAAAAAGTGATTTAAATTTGACTTATTTTCTCAAATTTTAAAATCATTTATTTTGCATGTGTCTTTCGCAAAACGTGAAAACGTAAATCACGCGTCAACGAAACTCCTTCGTATTTTCAAACAGATCACATCTACGTTGAAGGAACCTTGTATCACAAAATAGATACTATCAGAAGGGCGACTCCATACATCCAGCGAAAACATACGCACACTTGCATAGACGCGTACGTATGATGAGCTCGGCAAAATTTCGTATTGGCATTCGACCGAGATCGTCGTACGTACGCGTCTATGTGTGCGTGCGCCTGTTTTCGCTAGTTATACAGAGTGAACCTTCTGTAAGTGGTTATTTTGTGCTTGTATATTGAGTACGACGTACTCGGACTGACCCTATATAGATTTTGAAGGTCGATAGCGTGCTAACAAAAGTCTCGTTTCCAGAGCGGCACATGAAGACGATAGTGGAGATGGAGAACAGCGGCGTGGTGCACATGCTTCTTCACACGCGCACCACGGAACTCGCGTGTGTCTACAAGCTGTTGTCCCGCGTGCCCGACGGTCTGCGCACCGTCGCCGACGCAGTGTCCGCGCACCTGCGCGAGCAGGGCCGAGCGCTCGTCACCGACACCAGCCACAACACCAACGCCATCGCCTTCGTACAGGTTAACTATCACCCATCCCTCAGTCAATTTATGAATGGATCATTTATTTATGTACGGGCGGATCTAGGTGTTGATTTTTTGGGGTAGGGGGGGGGCATTCTGATAAGATTGATCACGAAGTAAAAAAAGTTTTTAAACGCCTTAAGCCTTGAGGCGCTTTTGGCAAACCTGTCAATACCTTATATACCTGTGCTGTGTAAAAGTGCACCCAAATTGAATCGAAAAGTCGAGTAAAATATTTGGAATCATATGCCCTCCCTGTATCCGCC
This sequence comes from Ypsolopha sequella, assembly GCA_934047225.1. Classification (NCBI taxonomy): domain Eukaryota; kingdom Metazoa; phylum Arthropoda; class Insecta; order Lepidoptera; family Ypsolophidae; genus Ypsolopha; species Ypsolopha sequella. The sequence continues at coordinate 15,140,631 of OW203992.1, forward strand.
AATGTATTTATACTATATAGGTACATCATAGTAATTATACACTCACTTATATTTATGCACCTACTACTACCCACGTGACACTAACAATTTCCATTTTGTTCACACGGTTCACGGCAGATGGTTCGTTGTATATGATCAGTAAATAATTCGTTATGATTAGTTTTATGGTTTAGCTACAGGGGCTCTACCGCGTAATTCTCATTTGTATCAACTTCAAGCAAATGCATGCGAAATTCAACGCGTGCAAAAGAGATGGCATGTTAGGCGGGTGTCGTCGCACGCACGTTCAATCTCAAGTTGATGTTGATGAAAATGAGAATTACGCGGTGGACCCGGAGGTCCGAATGACTTCAACGCACACTGGCTCCCGTGAGTCACTTCATCCGGGTATTATTTGAAAATCAGTGCTGCAAAGCTAAATGTTTTGCAGCAATATGCTGAAATCATTTCATTTTCTTGCTACCAAATGGTTTTTATTTTTGTGCATATTTTAGTTTATTCCGGTAATAGTGTAAGGTTTTTATTTTATCGAATTTTTTCATTATAGTTTTTTTTTTAAGTTACCATTCTGTGTTATTATGTATATGGTGGCATGAAATAAATATATTACTAACTTACTTACTTATTGTTATTATACACACACGTAATTTTTTTATAAACAAATTGAATTTAAAACGGAATAATACCGATTAAAAAAAATGGTAAAAAACTCAGTGACCTCCATACTGTTCCCAGAAACCATCTTTGACGTTTCATGCAAAAAGCGTCTTCTAATCCGAGATTCTCGCGCATTTTGATTGACTCCGGAACAGAATGACCTCATCCTATCGACTTGCGCACGAGGCGCACATTGCTAAAATTTTATTGCCATCATAGATAAATAAAGGAAGGATAGATTGCTATCTCCTTGTACTGTTCGCAATACTAAAAAGAACGTTACTTGTCTTGCTGGAAATAAAATTTGTCTGAAATCGACGAAATATAGCATTTTACTGTTCTGGTTCATCATATTTATTTATTTTATGAATAAAAACACAAAATTTTCATAATATCGCATCAGAAAATAGTGAATTCTTAATCAGGTGTTTTTAACATTTTTTTCATTAAACTTTCGATGGTAGGCTGGCAATCTAACTAAGCGTGGAGATGGTTATTCTGGAGTCCGGTAGATGGCGCACAACGATCAATTAAACAAAATATGTGCATTAAAATACGCTTTATTTACCTAACACACACTACTCAATGAGTAGTACTCATACATACCGGTATATAACTTTACTCTTTGACTCAACTGTCATGCACGGTTGAGCGATTTATCCTCAGATTCTAGCACATTTTTGTTTTTGTGGGCGCAGTATAGTTGCTACACACACACACACACATCGAATTTCGTTTCATCAACTGTTCGATAGATGGCACTAGGTATGTCACAATTTATCTAGTATAGTAGCGACATCAAAAATAATAAGTCGAACTACTAGGTACCGGCGAAAATAATAAGTTTTACGCGGGCTTTGTTCTAATGTATGGAGTGAGCAATCTATCCTTCCTTTATTTATCTATGGTTCCATGTAACTTTGTGCTCTAAAATAGCGTAAAACAAATAGGCACAAAAATTCTAACTTTTTTGGATGAATCTCTATATTTATTAGCTCTATGATGTACTAAAAAAATAACGGTTGCTCCACTGGCTATTAGTACTATTATGCCTAAGTATACGACGTGAAAAGGCGTTTTTGAAGAAAAATATTTATAAATGTCGATACTTTATATTTTTGTTGATACACCCTTTCAGCTTGAAGCCCTCGATATAATTGCGCTATAACTAAAAAGAGCTGACCAGTCACCATTTTAGTCTACCTTAGTCTCGTTTTAGTTTGAATAGTTGCTCGCCTACATAAAAATAATTAGTTTACAAGTACATACTAATATTTAATTTAAATTACAATGTAGATGAGCTGACCTTGACGAAGTCACCAATGTCGATGACTGCTCAATCTTAATATCGTTCACAAACAGGACAAAGACTACACTTTTTACGATGACTTGGTAACTTATCACAATTTGTCTGTCACTAAATGAAAAGAGTAGAAACATTGAAACGAGTTAAGTGCGAGTCAGACTCGCGAACCTAGGGTTCCGTAATTCGACAGTTTTGGGAACAGACAATTTAATTTTGTCATTTTGTTTTCGTGAATTTCACAACCGCTATATTTTTCCTCTAATAAAGATTTTCGGTCCACCAGTTTTGGAAATAAAGGGCGGGGGACATACATTCTTTTGTTGGTTTTTCGAGGATTTCTCGAAATAGATGCAAGTAAATATAATCAAACTGTATATTTTACAATCAACTCCTTAATACCTACAATTTGATAGCCATATTGTATTTTAATAAAATATTTATTTTACTTTTTTATATTTTTCATTTGTGTTTTACTTTTTTTTAATCGCTATTGTTTTCCTGTAATTGTTAGTTTAGTTTTGTTTTAGTTGGGTTAGTTATGACCAGGGATAGGATAATCGGATCGATATATACCTAAAGTTGAAAAAACTGAGAAAGCTTGTAGGTGTGGAGTCGGCTTCTTATAATATTATTTTGATAGTAAAAAAACCCGTAATTACGGAATTACTGAAAACGTTACGACAATGTACTACTTAACAGATATGTTACCGGCAATCTATAAAAATAAATAAATGAAATAAAAAAATAGGAAATTTATAAAATGCCAAGCTTATTTAGGCCGAACAGAGCAAAAGGCAAAACAGAAGGCCGATCAAAAATAAAATAAACAAATATTTATCGGCTCGGCATTTTATAAATTTCCTAGGAATTGTATGCAATTTCTAAATAATATAATTTTACGGTAACATCTATTAAGTATTAGTTTGGTCTAGTTACCTATCTCCTTTGTTGGCTATACATTCAAAAAGCCCGAAGTACACCTCCTCATATTCCTATATTTTTGTCTACAGAATCTGCTAGACCTCAAGGACCGCTTCGACCACTTCCTCCACAACTCATTCAACAACGACAAGATCTTCAAGCATATGATAGCCTCCGATTTCGAGTACTTCCTCAACTTGAACAACAAGTCACCGGAGTTCCTCTCACTGTTCATCGACGGGAAACTCAAGAAGGGAGAGAAAGGAGTAAGTTGTTTCTGACAGAAGGATATAAACTACGCATGAAGCAATGATAAGAACTTCAGAATGTGGTATACTCACAGGCCAGGTGTGTGTGTAAATTTAAAGTTCATCAGTTATGAATGCAGTGAAATGCGTTCCTTACGTAGTATGTGTATTTTAACATTGAATGACAGAGTGAAAGATATCGACATATGGGATCGTTGGGGCCTGAAAGAAAATATAGTGGATATATATATATAATTTGTGGATATATTAATAATTTGCAATATTCCGCTAAACACTCTTACCATGCTATTCAAAATGCAGACTCAAGCACCGCCCGCCCTCCCGCATAAAACATGCACAAGCAAAGCAAGCAGTACGAGCACAAAATAAAGCAATCTTAAATAACAAGCAAGAAAACTTATCGACGCGTGTTTCGCCTCTAAACGAGGCATCCTCGGGCGGGACGTGTAGTAGAGGCGAAACACGTGTCTATAAGTTTTCTTCCTTGTTATTTAAGATTGCTTTATTTTGTGCTCGTACTGCTTGCTTTGCTTGTGCATGCTTTATGCGGGAGGGCGGGCGGTGCTTGAGTCTGCATTTTGAGTAGCATGGTAAGAGTGTTTAGCGGAATATTGCAAATTATTAATATATCCACAAATTCATGATGGACTTCCGCAAAGTAACGCCTTTTTCAATAAATTTTAGAAGATGTAGTGACTAGAATAGAAAAAGGAATGCTTCGGTGGTTTGGACATGTAGAGAGGATGAATGAAAGTAGAGTGACGAAAGAAATTTATGGTGCGCAAGTGGAAGGTACAGGCCGCTCTAGAAGTATGCTGACCAAATTGGCGACATACTGTATGTAGTAGGGCAATGTCTAAAGTGCCCGGAATATAAGAGCTTGTATAACTACATTGATGGATGTGGAAGATGCGAAAGAGGTGTGTCTGGATCGTAGCAGATGGAAATCTGTAGTCTCTGCCTACCCCTCTGGGATACAGGCGTGAGTATATGTATGTATCAGTTGTGAAGTGGATTGCGGGTCAAAGGGGCTATGATCTTAATAAAATCGACATTTTGGTAAGATTCAATTATTTTTTTTGTTTATATGCCTAGAAAATTAAAAAGAAATGTGGTAGGTATTTTGGTATCAAAATAAAACCCTTTCTTTGCTCGTGAAGACCGGTTGTTATTATTTTTATGACGTTGTTTGGTCATTTACTTAACTAAAACAGGCACTCAACTTGTCTCTTATTATCTTATCTTTACGATTATTACTGTGACCGTCATGTTTGAACATTCAGTACGCAAAACCTACTAAAAAAAATGAAATTTCTTCACGGTCATATTTGTATACATACTTAAAATTTAAGGATCTTCGTTCTATTTCTTTTCGTTCCTTTCCTTAATTAAGATGTCGCAATTTGTACCAATTTCCTATAATTTGAACACCAACAAGTGTATTGTTTCGGGACAAAATATGGATTAAGGTCACAGACATTGATCTGAATAGATGACGCAAGTGCATCAAACTGTATGAAAACCAAGCGTGTCACATTTTACAATGAAAACTGTTTGTATTTTAGAAGGAATTGTAAGACATAAGAGCGAAAGTTGTAGGAGTCGATATCTGTGAAGGAAGAGCATTGCTCTACCTTTTGGCGCGTTTTTTTGGCACGTTTTTTTGGCACGCGAAGTACAGTACTCCCAAAGTAATAATGCACATACAAATCTATAGCCGAGCAACGGGACGTACCACGTGAGCGTATTGCTTGTATAGAAAGTGTAAGGAAATACGAACTTTGCCGAACAGTGGCGAAGATTTGTATGCGCATTATTACTTTGGGAGCACTGTACATACATTCGCGTCATCTATTTAGATTTATATCTGTGGTCAAGGTAAATAATACTTATACAACAAATAAATAATGTTTTGTAATAAGTAACTTAAGAAGGTTTTATTTGATCTTCATTTTAAACAATAATTAATAGCCGCAATAAAATTAATTAATTTATTTATTCGTCATTTAATGACGAATTATTACGTTTATAATGGAAAACAAATAGCAAATTTCTTGAGGAAATTTACCTCGGTGCCCGTCTAGCGGGCGAAGTGATGGACGTGTGGTGTGGATGTACGCGTAATTCGTTTTTATTGTACATCCCTTTCTAACACGGTTCTTTTTCTCCTCTCGCCCCGCGATAGCTCGAAAACTATTTATTATAACACTATTTAACAAACTACCAAATGATATAAAAAATTAACCAAAACTTTACAACTTATAATAACAAACTAAAAACATATTTAATACAAAAATGTCCCTACACAATTGAGGAATACTTAAATAACTAGAATATTAAGATTTATACATATAAAAGAGAGAAATTGTATTTACCTAGATTTTAAGCACAAATGCATGCCTTGTTTATGATACTTACTTACTTAAATATAAGATGGATATGTTTCTTTATATCCCATAAGTATATGGGTAATTACCTATATAGAATAAGAATAATTGTGATACTAGTTTTAAGTTACTTTGCTGTGCCCGACAGGGTCCATAATTGATACTATACTAAATGTTATTTAAGACCTTTCGAACATTATGGTGCAAATAAATTTGAATTGAATTGAACTCAAATTCCATGTTTTGCACAGCAAAACACAAACCTAAATGATCTTTTTTCTCGTGTCCAGATGAGCGAGCAAGAGATCGAAGCAGTTCTAGACAAGACGATGGTACTGTTCCGTTTCTTACAAGAGAAAGACGTCTTCGAGCGATACTACAAGCAACATCTCGCCAAGCGACTATTGCTGAACAAGTCCGTGTCAGATGACTCTGAGAAGAATATGATCTCTAAACTGAAGGTAACAAGAGCTGTTTTTAATTGATTCCTGTACTGAGGCTGTCGGTATATTTACTTAGAGGTCCCGGCAGTAAATAACACACATCTCTGTCGCACGAAGTACTAACAGTCCGGTGATAGAGACGGCGCTCTACGAAGCCAAAGATAGCCGATGTGCATTATTTACTGCCGGGTACTGTACCCAGATTTCTACTGCTGCCTATAATTTATTAGTGAATGGATCTTGGAACTGTTACAAAAGAGACCTAAACAAGTGGTATTGGCAAGTGGCATTTTATGACACCCGCTCGGGGATTCATGTCTTGACGATATATGTAAACTACAAACTTTAAAATCGTTCGTTCTAAGCTCTTTTATTTGTACATTAACGGAATTAACAGTAAGTAAGTAATTAAATCGTTTATTAGTGAGAATTCGGGTTCACAATGGATGTTATGTTACATATAATTACAGTCCCAACAAATTTAACCATGTCATGGCGTACAAATATTTGGTTGTATATTTAAATCATGCATTAAAAAAAAACTAACTGAGAATAACTATAACTATAAAATATGTATCTCAATTAAATAAAAAAAAAATGACACTATACAGTGTGTCCCTCGTACAGGTGCACATCGGAAAGTGGGTGAAACTAAATCTAAATATATGGACAAAAAAAAAGAAAAAAAAAATTTGTTTTTTTTTTAATCTTGTAAATATACTTCACCTGGGTATCTTTGTGTGGGACGCGAGCGCAGTGCCTTTGGTAAACCGCCGGTAGAAAATATTGTATTTATGATAGAACGTTGTATTTTTTTTTTGTTAGAAAGATAATGGAATAGGCAATGATAAATAGGAATGAATGTACATAAAAGTATAGTAAAATGGGGACATTATTTTGAAAAAACCGACTATTACTGAAAAAAAAGACGGAAAAATTTAAGAAATCATCTTTTAGGATATTATTTTTATGATAATAGTAGTTGATTGATTTGGTATGCAACGTATATTCTTAAGGATTATAACAGTTTTATTTCATTGCATTACTCACGATAGGTCAAAAGTCATGAGATATTTTATACTAGTCTCCATGGTAGGCAAAAAAAAATTTAAAACGTAAATTTGTAAAACAAAGATTTTCTAAAAAAAAAACATAAATCCTAGGTATTCCTTGACCGTGTAAAAACACTTATCTAATAAAAAATCTTTAAGCTTTCTATGGAACAGCTCATTGTTTGCATGTGACAAAATTTGGTCCAAATGCTTGGTCTTTTATCTTGTATGCGAACCCAGAATAGCTCTTTAGCTTATAATATCCAGGGTGTTTCCGATACGATTAGGACCATCAAAAATTAAAAGACATCTGACTTAGCAAGTTTGCAAACCAAATCAAATCATTTATCTTTGGAATGTAGGTACATTACACGTTCAATATAATGTAGAAAAAACAATATAACTAAATAATATACTGGATGTTGAGATGAAGTTGCTAAAGCCGGAAACTGACGATCGTACTCGTCCATACGAACAACTTTGACTACGGAACCAAACCTCGAAACGTGAAAAAAAATCAACTGTTCCATAGAAAAGTTACATAGCTACCCGACCAAAATGTATGAAACAACAGAATTTTTTTTCACGGAAAGACGAGATCTAGTTTTCGACTTCCGCAACTTCATGTTAACATCCTGTACAAGGTGAGATTTATGCAGCCAAATCCATACTGGAGACTTGGAAATTCAGTATCACGGATCGGTAATACTTTTTGATAATTTTGCCAAATAAAATGTTGACCCTCCATAGTAATTGACTCAGGGCTGCGTTTGTAGGAAACACGAAAAATTACTGAATTTCACAAAAATGGCTCTCGAAAATTGATAATTTTGTTGATTCGGTATAACACGACTTAACTTATTTGACAGAACTAACCTTGTTTTAAGCGTCTTGTCTTTGTCTTTTCGATACAGAAAGAAACAGACAAAACGCTTAAATTAAATTTAGTCCTGTCAAATAAGTTAAAACGCTTTACTCCGAATCGACACAACTGAAGAATTACCGAGTCTTCAATATGGATTAGGCTATATAAATTAATGTCACTTTGTATATAAACAAAGAAATAACGGTTGACATAAAGGTCACAGCTTAAGAAATTAAAAAAATTATTTATGCAATATAGGTACTACATTATATTTGGCATCATCAATTTTAATGTATGATAGTATTTTTAGTGCTCGAGCGATCGGTTTTAAAATTTGCATATAGGTAAAAACCGGTTTTTTGAGGATGAATCTCATCCCAAAATCGCTCTGACCCGAAGTTCCCTCCGTTTTGGGACAACATTCAGGGGTAGAGCAAAAAAAAACAGTTAATGTCTTTAAAATGACTGCATTCTTAAATTGAACTATCCAAAAACTAATTGCTTATATAGTATTATCCCTGATAGTGTCAGAAATACTCTGGATATAATGTCTTCTAGATTGCTGTTATATTCCGTTTCCTGGTTCCCCAGAAAGAAGAAATGCTAAAGGATGTGGAACCTCGAGACTTTCACTGTATTATTGGTGACGTCTCGCAGCTAGAACACAATATAAGTACCTAGTGTTCCGTCTTCCGTCCGTCCCAACCTTGTCCGTCCCGTCCGTCCCAACTTTCCTGCAAAATTCTTTACCCAGACATTTCCTTGTAAGTGTCCTATAAATTGTAAATTGTTTGTAGACTTAGAGAAAATCTTTCTTGAAGTCTTGAGATTTTCTTTATTCTTTGCTTTGGTCCCGTTTCTGTAGTTTTGGTTTTTGATAAAAGTAAAGAATTTTGCAGAGAATCTTAAGACTTTGAGCGGGTTTTTAGAGATAGTATAGAGGTACATCATAGTTGTAATTGTTTCTATTAACCCAAAATCTGAATCACATGTTAGTATAATGCAAACGTATTATTAAATTTAAAATGTTTACCATTTGAATTTATTATTGTTGTGACTAGCTATTAGAATAAAAGTATCTTTCCTCTTCAAAATCCTTTTACTGCGGTTCGATTTACTTTCAACCAATGCAATTTCTCCAAACCCATATAATCCCTTATAAATAATATTATTAAAAGTGCAATACAAAGTAAAATTGAATCGGATACAGATTTCAAGTAAAGCCTGACCATGAAAATAAAAAACCTAACCATCTTGCGGAAAACCAATAGAACTAATTTTGCTTTCAATGCGTGGTGATGTTTTTCCGTGCGTGTGCGTGTGTGCTGTCAAAGCGTGGTGTTCTCTTTTTAATATGTGTGTGTAAATATGAGTGCAGTCATGAAAGCAAATGTGGCGCTCCTACAGCAGGTTTTTAATATTCTTGGTCAGGCTTCAAACAAATATTTTTTTAAAAACTGCTCGGTCCAAGATTCGAACGCCGTACCGAATTTTGTAACTACTTGATATATCAGCTAGTAATGCACATACTGAACCCTCACAAGGGCGTTATGTGATTTCACACCTTGTTCTTTACGAACAGATGGTATTTCCAGTTTGTAATGCACTCTTATAACAATTAAAGTATCCACAGCGATGGATTTCGCTACAATAAGAAACATATTATAATCCCATTCTAAAGCTTGAAAAAAATTTAAAGTTAAAGTAATCCTCGGTATATATTGCTGAACCGAAAGTAATACGGTTTCCAACATTTCAGACCGAGTGCGGGTGTCAGTTCACGTCGAAGCTGGAGGGCATGTTCAAGGACATGACAGTCTCCAACACCATCATGGAGGAGTTCAAGGAGCACGTACTGCAGGCTGGGGTGAAGCACCTTTCTTATTTATTTGTCTACGGACGTTTTTGATTTTTTTTTAGCGTTACATTAAAAAGGTAAGGGTACCACAGGCGTATTACTAGAGGCGTATATGCAAGTTGTGCGTCACACGTACTAAACCGCTCTAACCAGCGGCACAAAATAGATACTACCAGAAGGCCGACTCAAAGACGGAGCGAAAACAGACGCACACGAGACGGCATGATCTCGCCAAAATTTCGTATTGGCATTCGACTGACTTCATCCGAGATTGTCGTACGTAGGCGTCTATGTGTGCGTGCGCCTGTTTTCGCTAGTTATGCGGAATAAACCGGCTAAAAAAGGTTGGAGTAAAAGAGGCTATTTTGTGCCAGCGGATTAGGATTAGTGGAGGCGGGCAGTCTACTTTGCCATCTCAGCTAGTCTCTTCTTTTGACGTTGCTGTACCACGTGTATTAGGTAGACATGTAACGGGTACCCGGTTTGGATGCGGTACCCGGCAGATCCGGCACTTTTTCATGGAACCGGCCGGGTAGCGGGTAATAGCGCCGGGTACCCGGCTGTGCCGGATAATGAAACAGTTGAAAAAAACACATAATTTTTTAATTAAATTTTAATATCAGCAAGCAGGTCTTTAGCAATTTCAGCATTTCCTGTAAAATTTCCCATTGATCGCTCGACAAATTATCAAAATTCAGCGTCCCTGATTCCGATAAGTATACAGAGATTACGCGCTTTTGTTCCAGTAAACGTTCTAATAAATAAAACGTCGAATTCCATCTAGTCGAAACCTCTTGATGTAATTTGTTTATAATTCTTCGGGCCGCTAATAAAATTTCGACTATTGAGGGATGTGCTTTGATAGTGTCATCTATTGCCAGCTGAAGAGTATGAATAAAATATCGCACAGATGAACAAAAGAGCGATATGACGTGTTTCGTTGCCGGGTATCCGGCTACCCGGCAGGATCGACCGCCGGGTACCCGGCAAATCCACTACCCGTTACATGTCTAGTATTATGCATAGTTTTATTATAATAAAACAATTCTTCATTGCACTAAAATACTAAAATACTACAATATAAAACTAAAATACTAAAATAAAACACTAAAATACTACGCTCGGGCGCTAACTCACGCCGTGCAATAATGGACTACCTAAATCACGGAATAGCGTCACATTAAAGCCGATTCTGAAGGCTTTAACTTTAGTTTTAGTGCTGTCAAGACTTAAATTTTTCCAAAGTAATTTAGCTTCTGTTCTTCACACTTACGAACTATTTTGCAACGATGAAAATTTAGTTTTGACAGCACTAAAACTAAAGTTAAAGCCTTCAGAATCGGCTACACTGTCCTATAAATTGTTATTCTTCTATATGGTGACACGTGACCAATATACCACTCGGCATGTTTCAGACAAACCTTCACGGTGTGGACTTGTCGGTGCGCGTTTTGACCACTGGGTTCTGGCCAACACAGAGCGCTACACCCAAGTGCAACATACCCACTGCGCCACGCAACGCCTTTGATGTCTTCAGAAGGTAACCAATAGGCTATTTGACAACATTGAAAGTACATTACAAATTGTGGTCATCCTATCAGATAATAGCCTAAAACAGACATATTTCACGTTATTTAAACTAAATTACGCATATTTTTTGCAAATTACGCGAAATAAAATATAATATTTTAAAATATCTTATCTGTGACGGCAATGTGCCGCGAACGCTCTGTGATTGGTGGCAACTCATGGTGACGTCACATGCAAGTAAACATGGATTCCTAGACTGATTGTTGTTTGCATTTTATGTTTTCTGAGTGTTAAATTCGATCTGTGAAGCACTTTTCGGTCAATTTTGGATAAATTTTGTAATGAGAATTCACTTAGGTGCACTGTTTTGTTGAGGTTATGTGAACTTGTTTACTAGCGTGTGACGTCACGCGTATAACGTGACCAGCGCCATTACAGAAACATCGTTTTCGGAGCGGTTTTTAAAACGTAAACTTAAATATTTATTTTATTAATAAAACAGTAAAATTTCTCGGAAATATCAAAGAAGTGTGCTTATTATGTTATAAATAATCATTTAAAATTACGTCCGAAATTAGTCAAATAGCCTATTATACATTCACTACTTATCGTTCATTGAAGTCAAATACCAACTAATGGCAGAGTATAACGGGCCTTGATAGGCTGCATCGCTACGCAAAAATGCGCACACATTGCTTTGTCCTAGAATGCGCCGAGGCAGGGAGTATAATAAACTGTACTTTCGAGATTTATTTGTTTTATTCATTATTTATTGTACAAAATAAAAAGCTGGTCTTTACCTACGAAATTGCCGTTTTCTAAAGAGATTTTGAAGGAAACTGGATTTTCAGTACTAACATTTTTGCATTTTTTTTAGGAATGACAAATCCAAATTATGTAATTTCTGATGTGTATGAATGAGACAAGATTAAGCTAACAGCAATATTAATTTAATTTTTGAAAAATGTCAGCTGTAAAAAATGATTACGAATCTTATCATGGAAATGGATGGCATTTAGGACGAACTGTTTTTGAAGATTTATTTTTTATAATCAAACTGAAAATAAAAACAAAATTTAATACGTAGATGTAAAACCTTGAAATCAACTTTCAAACAAAACACAAATAATTGAGATAGCTATTTAATTACAGGAATTATGAACTCATGAATCTCTAAGAAAATTTCGGCAATTTCATATGTAAAGACCTGTTATTTATTTTGAGTGCAATCATAAATAGTATTTTTTAATACAGTTGCTCAAAAAGTGGCGTATTGCAGGGACGTATAGCGTTCGGGATGTGGGCTATTACATACTCGAGCTTTTTCTTTACCTTTTCCGAACTCGTGCGTTCTCTTTCCCAACTGTCAAAATAATGTCTATTAAAAAGAAGAAAAACAACCACGAAGTTTTTACTAAAAAAAATTCATAGAAGTTTTTATGATTCATGCAAATATTTCTAAAAAGAAGCTACTAATTTGTTTCAATATCAGATTTAATGATTTGATTCGATGAGTTAGGTGAGGTTTCATTTCATTTCATCTCATTAAATTTCATTTTCATTTCATATCAATAAAAAAATTCTACTGAAGACTTGGCTGTATGGGCATAGTTCCCTTTGCCTACCCAGAATAGATGAAGAAAACAAAAAAAAATCTCTGCTTATATTCTTTTACGGTTGGCGCCATTTTCCAAAAATTTTCTTTGCGGGTTTAGTTGTTTGTTGCACAAAATGAGTAATTTCGACGATATTTTATTTGAATTAACACCACCGGAACTCAGTATAATTGCACAAAATGCTTCGGAGAACGTTTTACCGGAAAAGTCAAAAAGTCGCTACATATCTACATACGACGAATTTATTGCGTGGAGTATTAGTTAGTTGAGTTTATTGTGTTTTTATTATTTTATTAAATTGCTTCATTTTTTCGCAACTGTATTAAAAATAGTTGTTCAGTACACGTGCGGAACCGTCATTGCAACTTGTTCCGACTGTCAACCCTCACCTTCGGCTGCGCCTCGGCTCGGGTAGACATTTGTCGGAACTCTTTGCAATGACAGGCTTTCCGCACTCGTAATGAAATATACTTTCCGCACTCGTAATGAAATATACTATTTCATTACGAGTGCGGAAAGCCTGTCATTGCAAAGAGTTCCGACAAATGTCTACCCGAGCCGAGGCGCAGCCGAAGGTGAGGGTTGACAGTCGGAACAAGTTGCAATGACGGTTCCGCACGTGTACTGAACAACTATTTTTAATACAGTTGCGAAAAAATTAAGCAATTTAATAAAATAATAAAAACACAACAAACTCAACTAACTAATACTCCACGCAATAAATTCTTCGTATGTAGATACGAGTATGTAGCGACTTTTTGAATTTTCCGGTAAAATGTTCTCCGAAGCATTTTGTGCAATTATACTGAGTTCCGGTGGTGTTAATTCAAATAATATATCGTCGAAATTTCTCATTTTGTGCAACAAACAACTAAACCCGCAAAGAAAATTTTTGGAAAATGGCGCCAACCGTAAAAGGTTTTTTTTGTTTTCTACACCCATTCTGGGTAGAGGGAACTTTGCCCATACAGCCAAGTCTTCAGTAGAATTTTTTTATTGATATGAAATGAAAATGAAATTTAATGAGATGAAATGAAATGAAACCTAACCTAACTCATTGAATCGTATCATTAAATCTGATATTGAAACAAATTAGTACCTTCTTTTTAGAAATATTTGCATGAATCATAAAAACTTCTATGATTTTTTTTTGTAAAAACTTTGTTGGTTGGCTTGGTTGGTTTTTTCTTTTTAATAGACATTATTTTGACAGTTGGGAAAGAGAACGCACGAGTTCGGAAAAGGTAAAGAAAAAGCTCGAGTATGTAATAGCCTACATCCCGAACGCTATACGTCCCTGCAATACGCCACTTTTTGAGCAACTGTATTAAAAATACATTTGCGTATCTAAACACGTTAGTGACCTATCAATAAATAATCGGCTCTATTGTTTGTCATCGAAAATTTGTGTGGTTCATCTAAAAGCCCCGGAGTGCAATTGTGTAAGAAAATTGTATTCAATTGACTACATAATTGAATAGTTCTATACAACGTGTAACAGAAAAGTGTAACCATATTGAAGAGCTTATTCAGTCAATGGTATAGAACAACTTTTACTATGGAACAAAACCTGTATATCGAAAAAAAAAATTAACTGTTTCATAGAAAAATGCAATGCCGCTCGGCCGAAATGTATGGAAGGGCAGATTTTATTTTTGAGATTTTAGGGTTGGCTCCGTAGTAAAATTTGTTCTATACCATTGACTGAATAAACTCTTCAAATATGGTTACACCTTTCTGTTACGTTGTATAATTAATGTGACGACTTATGATGTCAATTTATTTCAATGATCTTATGGCAATAGCACATTGCCAAAACTAAAGGATTCGGCTCTATTGGCTAGAACGGTGACAGATGCTACAGCAACAAAAGCTAGCCTCTTAACTACCTGATTTATGATGATGACAAAGGTTACTCGGTTGGCTAGTCGCCTGGTCAAATAAAGGAATTTTCAAAAGTGGTCTTTAAATAGAAGTATATCTGTGTAACTAGCACGCCCCAAAGAAACAGCTTATATCTATCCTACTTACGTTCTCACGCATACCACGTTTGTCATTGTGCGAGAGAGCAAGTATGATCGAAAGACACTGTATCTACGGCGCGTGCTAGATCCCCAGAACTTGGTGGTATTTTCTATTTTTAAATCGTATAGATTGGGCGTACAGTCGGTAACCCTTTGTATCGAGTAATGTTACCTATTCTTAGTTGAATAGTTCTATATGATTAATTATAATAGTTGATGCTGATCTCTTGATCTTGAGACTGTGTATACATGTGTACTTTCCACTTGCTGACGGTAAAAGAAAACACTCTGAGCTAAACACGTTTGCCGTGTTATTGTGCCCGAACTAAGGCTCACCTCTCACGTTTGTACGTAAAAGTTGATGTCCACGATACTGATGATGAAAAAATATTTTTCAATGCATGTGCTCGTAAAGGCCCACTTTTTATGCATCAAAACCGAACAGAAAGTCGATTATTTTGCCCTAGGGCTTTAATATATATTTTTTTTTAATTTATTTACAATGGTTGGCTAACCTGCAGCCTTTCCTGTGTACCATAGACGTTATACTTTTTTTACACCGTTTAACGACTATGGATACAGTCCTTTTGAGCCAATTATAATTTAAAGTTCACAAGATTATATTTGTTTTCATTTCCTCACACTATGCATTGAAAAATGTAGTATGACACACGGGCTTAAAAGCAATAAATTACTATTAAAATCTCTTTTTTCATAAACTTATTTACGATATTTTGGGGGCGGTTTAAAACGGCTAGTGAACGTAACACGTGATGAAATTGAGTCAGCACTAGTGGAGCGGCGGCAGGGTGTGGTGGGGCACTCAAGTATGTCGGTACTGGGCACTTCGTGTCGCAGTGACCATTTATCAAGAGAATTTTGGTACAGTGGAGACCACATTGGACTTTGTACCTATCTTATATTCTTCTCTGTAAGGGCTAATGTCGTACTGCAAGTGTATAGCTTGATGTGGTCTCCACTGTAAAAACTAAAAAGGGCATAATATCTTCTTTTTTATGTGGTATTTTTTTTGTATGCTCTTTTTGGGAATATGCATCGTGAATAGAACCTACCCTGTGACGGAAGTTGCTTGCCAAATCAACAACCTGTATATTAACAGCACGCTCTGAAACACTTCTGACACCTCCTTAGGATAAATGTCGTGATGATATGATAATGGAACGAAGTTCCTTATCGCACGTTACTCTCCAGACACTTGGTGAATTAGAGCTAGGCCGAAAAAAGTGTAAGACTTCGGCCGTCAAGACACTTTCGCTTTAGTACGTGTGTTTACAAGCGTATGTCTTTTATATGTATAGACGTGCGGCGTCTGTAGTATAGATGTGCGGCGTGCGCTTCAGTAACTAAAGGAACTTCGTTTCAACCAGTTGTACCACGACACCTCTCGTATTTTTTATGCTTTTTATAAATTATAATTAAGTCTTCATTACATTTGATGATGATGACTCTTTTCCCCAGCTTCTACCTAGCCAAGCACTCGGGTCGCCAGCTATCGCTGCAGCCGCAACTCGGCAACGCGGACCTGAACGCGACGTTCCGCGCGCTGACCCCGGGCTCGGCCTCCCCGCCCCGTTCGCCGCCCGCCACCCCCGCTGCCGCCGCAGCGCCCCGTAGACACATCATACAGGTGTCCACGTTCCAGATGTGTGTGCTACTGCTGTTTAACAAGAGGGAGCGACTCACTTATGAGGTTGGTCGGTGTTATTCGCCTCGACTTGTGATGTCAATTTATTTCAACGACCGCGACCATCTTATGGCAAAAGCACGTTGCCAAAACTAAAGGATTTGGCTCTATTGGCTAGAACGGTGACAGATGCTACAGCAACAAAAGCTAGCCTCTTAAATAACTGATTGATGATGATGACAAACGTTAGTGACAGATGCAACAAAAGCTAGCCTCTTAAATACCTGATTGATGATGATGATGATGATGATGATGATGATGATGATGATGATGATGATGATGATGATGACAAAGGTTAGTGACAGATGCAACAAAAGCTAGCCTCTTAAATACCTGATTAATGATGATGATGACAAAGGTTACTCGGTTGGCTAGTCGCCTGGTCAAATAAAGGAATTTTCAAAAGTGGTCTTTAAATAGAAGTATATCTGTGTAACTAGCACGCCCCAAAGAAACAGCTTATATCTATCCTACTTACGTTCTCACTCATACCACGTTTGTCATTGTGCGAGAGAGCAAGTATGATCGAAAGACACTGTATCTACGGCGCGTGCTAGATCCCCAGAACTTGGTGGTATTTTCTCTTTTTAAATCGTATAGACTGGGCGTACAGTCGGTAACCCTATCTATCGAGTAATGTTACCTATTCTTAGTTGTGTAAAAAAAAACTACATCAAAATAAACAAGGTTGACTAGACGCAACCTGGAGCATTTTGTACAGTCAGCAAAAACATCACAATTTTCTGTTAAAAAAGCCACGTCAAGTAGGGCTCTATTATGTTACTACTTGAACTACTTGTTACTTATTGACGTGATTATTGTGATGTTTTTGCTGACTTTACGAAATGGTCAAGGTTGCGCACAGTCAACCCTGTTTATTTTGATGTAGTTTTTTTTCTACACAACTACGAATTGGTCCTATCTTGTTACTCGATTACCAAATGTACTCCCAAAGTCTAGTAACATGACTAGAATGATACGCTTTTGAGCAAATAAGTTTAGTACTTGTATGGTGTGTTTGCCGTCAGTCTAATTCCAACTGTTTGAGAGAGATTAATTTGGTATTAATGTTAAACATCAGTCGCTCGGTAAAAAGTGCACAACTTAACTTTGTTTTTCTTGTTAAGAAGTTGAAATTTAGGTCGATTCGGCGAAACACAACTATCTTTACGGTACAGAAAGAACACTTAAATTAAGTTTAGTCCTGTCAAATAAGTTAAAACGTGCTACACCGAATTGATATAATTAAAAAAGATATTGGTCTACGGCAATTCGCGCCAATAGTTCAGTATAAGTTAGGTTTTTGAATCAACAGCTTGAAATTTAATGCACAATTAGCCATGATTGTGTCGAAACAAACTTAGAACAACATTTTAAGTTGGTTTTTAGAAGATCTTGACTAATTGTGGATACAATTTCAAACTCTTGCTTTATAAACCTCATTAATACTAAACTATTGGCGTCAAATGGCACAGATCAAAAACCTTTTCAATTTTAAATTTCTAAGCAAGAAAAACAAAGTTAAGTTAAGTTATTCTTATTTGTAATGCACTCTAATAATATTTAAGGTATTCATAGCGATGGATTTCGCAATATAAACATAATCTTAGTTAATGAGAACTGTGAATTTCTTAACTGTCTGAAGCAACAATATTGTAGCGACGACAGCGCCATCTGTTTCTTAAGAACAAGGCGTGAAATCACATAACGCCCTCGTGAGCGTTCTACTTGTGCAGTACAAGCTAGTATATCAGCAGAAGCAAAAAATAACAGTGGACAAGTATGATGGAAGAATTCACTGGTCTGGGTAGGAACCTCGGTGGCGCAATTGGTAGCGCGCTTGTCGATAACAAGAGGTCGCAGGTTCGAATCCTGGCCCGGGGAATTTTTTCAAATTCTTGTCTTTTGGTTTGGTTCTGATTGATCTTTTCTAGTTTGTAATGCACTCTAATAATATTTAGGGTATTCATAGCGATAGATTTCGCAAAATAAACATAATCTTAAGTTATTCACTTTGCGGTAAGCTACTTACCTTAATGACGTCGTATTCGAATCAATCAGTTTTACTATAATGCCAAAACAACAAGACTATAAGTGTTTAAAATATCCTTAACCTTCTGACATGTATAAAATAATGTTCCAGGAAATCCTAAACGAGACGGACGTCCCAGAAAAAGACTTAGTCCGCGCCCTTCAATCTCTAGCGATGGGCAAACCAACACAACGCGTGCTCATCAAACAACCCAAGACTAAGGACATAGAGCCCGCTCACCACTTCTATGTGAACGACGCCTTCACTTCTAAACTGCATAGGTGAGTTCACTTCTAAACTGCACAGTGTATAATCTACAGATTTCTTTCAAGATTTTTACGAAGTTGTTTCCTGTATTCCAAATCCGTACCTTTGCAATCATCCTAGGATTTTCACGTTGATCCCTCTTTTCTAATTATCCTGCGACATCTAGATATTATCGAAAACCTGCTATATAAAAGAATCTGATTTCTCTTATATTTAGGGGAACGCAAGAAAAGGCTCGTTTCAAGTTACTAAGGTTTTTCTTATGGGTGGTTATCGTTTTGTGATTTCCTTTCGAAAAGCAGTCCCTTTGCTATCTTTTAGCAAGATTTGGGTCTAATTAGTGCATCAGGTAAAAAGAAATGCCTGTGAAACACAGGCGCACGAGTGAAAACTTAAGAATATTGTTTACCGATTAAATTTTTTATTGACTGAACTAAAACTCAGGATTAAGGAAGGATGGTCGTCATGACGCGATCAACTCAGCTGTGGGCGTGGCCAAATGTCATGCTGTTTCATTTCGCTTTGAAGTGCACGCTCCATGAAACTTGCGAGGACAATACAATCGTGCCGATTTCGTCGCCGGCGCACTTGTTTCAGGAGAAACCACATTTGGCAAGACTGTGGACGTTTTCAAACATTATTTTTTGTTATATTAATTTAGATAACATTTGCGATGTTTGATACTTATTAACTTTTTGATTTTATCTAAAACACTAAAAGCACATTCGGCTACACTTTTGGTAAAAACTGTAAAATTTACGTATTTTAGGAGTTTGTTGTTAAGATATTACTCAAATTTCACAGTTTCTAGTTTTACTTCAACATAGATCTAGATGATGTTGATGGACTCAGTATAAAATATTATACTAACATTCCATAGACAACCCACAATGTGGTGACAGCGTTTGTATAGAGGCTTGCGCGTAACGCGAGGCGTCGTCGTTACGCGCAAGCCTCTATACAAACGCTGCTAACACATTGTAGGGTGTCAAAAAATTAAAGTGTCAAACATCGAAAATGTTATCTAGATTAATAATAACCAAAAATAATATTTGAAAAGTCTACATTCTTGCCAAGTGGATTCTCCTGAAACAAGTTTTCAATTTTGCGCCGGCAATGAAATCGGAACATTTTATTGTCCTCGCAAGTTTCATGGAGCGTGCACCTTACAGCGAAATGAAACAGCTTGACATTTGGCCACGCCCGCAACTGAGTTGGTCGCGTCATGATGTCCATCCTTAAAACTTTCATAAAGATAGAAAAAATATTACTTTTGGAATGCTTAATGCAAAAAATGTCTACAAAAAAAAAAAGAATCGTGAAAAATTCTAGTAAATTGACCATTTTTGTTCCTCTAAATTTGTCCCTGTGTATAATTTTGAAATGCTCAGCCCGCCGTGTGAAAGAGTGGAGAGTGAAAGTGCTGCCATAAAAAAAAAACATTACTACTTGCTACAATAATTATTGAAAATCTGTTCAACTAAATGTCAGAAACAACGTCTTTTTATAGCCAATTTTATGCCAAAAGCTGCTGTATTTAGCAAAAGTTAAAAATTTAACTCATCGAAGATGCTGTCTATGAAAACTATGCTATGTAAAAATAGTTAATCTTTCGCATGCTATAAGTAGTTTAAAGTTTGTTGACTCAATGTCTCTTCCAGAGTAAAGATCCAGACAGTAGCGGCGAAGGGTGAGTCCGAGCCGGAACGTCGCGAGACACGCAACAAGGTGGACGAAGACCGCAAGCACGAGATCGAGGCTGCCATAGTACGCATCATGAAGGCTAGGAAGAAGATGCCTGTGAGTATCGCCTTTTTTTTTAATACGGAACAAATTTAGCAGTTTGAATAGTGGTCTTATAAGTAAATACCGACTTCAATATGGGGCTCATTCAGTTTGTGAAAAATCCTTTCTCTTGCAACTGTAAAGTCTATATCTATAAAAACTATTTAATTTGGGAAAAGACTTTCTATTTTTTTTATTTGACAACTTTTGGCTACATACCCAGCTCATTAGTCCACTAGTTTGCTGCAGACGGACGAAAATCATATATATATTTTATTATAACTGTTTTGTTGCAGCACACGTTGCTGGTCGCGGAAGTGACCGAACAACTGCGTGCGCGCTTCCTGCCCTCACCCGTCGTTATCAAGAAGCGCATCGAGGGACTCATAGAGCGAGAGTACCTCGCGCGCACCCCTGACGACCGCAAGGTCTACACATACGTCGCATAGGTATGTCCACTGGCAACAAGGTCTAAATATAGATACCTCGTATAGGTACGTCCACTAGCAACAAGGTCTTCGCATATAATGTGAACTGACAGCATCAAGGTTTACACATAAATAGATGAACCACTGTCCACTCTGCCGGAACACGAATCGCTTCGCGGCCATAGTGACAAGCCACGGCCGAAGCGTTCCAGTAGTTGGACTGAAGGGATTCGTTGGACGGGTCTTGGCGTAACTGTCCAGGGTGCGCTAGGCGATTTTTAGGTAATCAGTGAATGTATCTCCATTTAAGCCACTCGGGAAGGCTCTTTGCATGCACCCCAAAATCCACCAATGAGCTCGTCTCCTACATGAAGATTTTTATGAAAATCAATTTCCATTGCTTAATTTCAAAAACTTTTTTTTTTTCGGAGAAATTACGCAAATTTAGGACATAGTTTTCATTATTTTGGTATATTATGTATAAATTACCCATGATTTTTTTTAAAGAATTGTCGATTATGACGTCATTTTTTTTTTTTTTTTTTTAATTTTAGACATACTGATTGTAATGTGTGATTGCTTATAAAAAAGTGGTCTGTCTCTGGCTGTCTCAAACCAGTCGGCAGCAAATTTTTATAAATTTATTTCGATAGCAAAGGACACATTTCTAAACAGCCATTTCTCAAGTGACGTCACAAGAAGGCAAATGGAAGTTGCAGCTTTTTCGTAAAAATATTCATCATCCTGAGGTTTTTTAGACCAAAAGTTCGAAAATACGGCTTATTAAATCTAAATTTCGAAATAAGACACCTTAACATAATTTAATCTAAGCGAATTGCGTTTGAAAAGCACAGTAAAATTAGTTATTGGTATATCAAAGTGTGCTTAACGGCATGTATCGTGACGCCATCCGAAACGATTTCATACTAAAAGTGATAAATATCGCTAACTTCGGTAATGACAGGAATTTTTCAAAAAGTTTTGTTCTTTGCAATAACTAATTGATCAGTTACCATGAAAATATATTGACATTTCACTACAAGAGACGAGCTCATTAACCAACGACATATAGCCTATAACTTAACTTATTTGACAGGGCTAGCCTTATTTTAAGCGTCCTGTCTTTTTCTTTCTTTATCGAAAATACAAGGACAGAACGCTTAAATTAAGTTTAGTCCTGTCAAATAAGTTAAGATGTGCTACACCGAATCGGTACCACTGTGTACCATGATTAGGCTTTGAATGTTTTTTCTGTTACAACTTTTGGTCCAAAAAATTATTAAAAATGAAATTGTTTACCGACTGACCCCCCACCCGGACTTTGAACGTTACATTTGGATGTTTTTGAATGCTTTTCTGTTCTAAATTTTGGTCGAAAATTTTTATTAAGAATCAATGTTGTTTACAGGCCC
This sequence comes from Ypsolopha sequella, assembly GCA_934047225.1. NCBI lineage: Eukaryota > Metazoa > Arthropoda > Insecta > Lepidoptera > Ypsolophidae > Ypsolopha > Ypsolopha sequella. The sequence continues at coordinate 15,163,188 of OW203992.1, forward strand.
CCACACAGACTTTGAATGTTACATTTGAATGATTTTCTGTTCCAAATTTTTGGTCAAGAAATATTATTAAGAATCAAATTGTTGTCTACAAACCCCGAGACAGACTTTGAATGTGACATCTGAATGTTTTTCTGTTCCAAATTTTTGGTCAAGAAATATTATTAAGAATCAAATTGTTGTCTACAAACCCCGAGACAGACTTTGAATGTGACATCTGAATGTTTTTCTGTTCCAAATTTTTGGTCAAGAAATATTATTAAGAATCAAATTGTTGTCTACAAACCCCGAGACAGACTTTGAATGTGACATCTGAATGTTTTTCTGTTCCAAATTTTTGGTCAAGAAATATTATTAAGAATCAAATTGTTGTCTACAAACCCCGAGACAGACTTTGAATGTGACATCTGAATGTTTTTCTGTTCCAAATTTTTGGTCAAGAAATATTATTAAGAATCAAATTGTTGTCTACAAACTAGAGATGAAACGGATAGTGATTTGGCCGGATACCGGATACCGGATATCCGGCGAGGCACTAGGCCGGATAGCCGGATATCCGGCGGCCGGATATCCGGCTCAAGATATGCGTTTCGCACTAATTGAGCAAGTCTCAATATTACGCACCAAGGTGCGTGCGGGTGCAAGTGGGCGAGTTTATTCGTGCATTTTTTAAATGAAGACCATTTCTAAATGATCGCATCACAATCATACAAATGCTGGTTTGCAAACGCGAAACAACTTCCAATCCTAACGAAATTTGTAAATATGTATCTTTTGTCTCCTTGAAGTGGTATATACTGTATATAAATGGATAGGTATCTTTAAATGAAACCGCGTAATATACTGTTCATACTGAACAAATTTTCCAAAGTAACATATTGAAAAAACAAAATTGAACCTGCCCGCCCAGTGCCCTTTCAAAATTTAAAGTAGGTTTTCAAAATGAGTATGGAAACATGAAAATATTTTTTCATTTCCACAAGTATGTTTCTTTGGAAAAGTTGTTTAGTATGATTTCAGTATGACCATGTGTTTTTATTAAAAGATACATGTTGAGTTACATTCGGTATATTGTGAGAGCAAAAGAAGCTGGTGTAATGTATGAAGAAAAGCATCAACGTTTATTCCCAACAATTGATGTAAAGCTTGTCTTTATCTACCATAGCTCAATTCTTATTCACTTTATGTATTAGAATTTAGATTATTCAATCATTGATACAACTATTTTGTGATTTAAACGACTTTTTGTATGTTGAGTTAAGTATCCGGTATCCGGCCGGATACTGACTGCTATCCGGCCGGATACCGGATACCAAAAATATGGCCGGATAGGCCGGATACCGGATAGTAACCGGATATCCGTTTCATCTCTACTACAAACCCCGAGACAGACTTTGAATGTTACATCTGAATGTTTTTCTGTTCCAAATTTTTGGTCAAGAAATATTATTAAGAATCAAATTGTTGTCTACAAACCCCGAGACAGACTTTGAATGTGACATCTGAATGTTTTTCTGTTCCAAATTTTTGGTCAAGAAATATTATTAAGAATCAAATTGTTGTCTACAAACCCCGAGACAGACTTTGAATGTGACATCTGAATGTTTTTCTGTTCCAAATTTTTGGTCAAGAAATATTATTAAGAATCAAATTGTTGTCTACAAACCCCGAGACAGACTTTGAATGTTACATCTGAATGTTTTTCTGTTCCAAATTTTTGGTCAAGAAATATTATTAAGAATCAAATTGTTGTCTACAAACCCCGAGACAGACTTTGAATGTGACATCTGAATGTTTTTCTGTTCCAAATTTTTGGTCAAGAAATATTATTAAGAATCAAATTGTTGTCTACAGACCCCGAGACAGACTTTGAATGTGACATCTGAATGTTTTTCTGTTCCAAATTTTTGGTCAAGAAATATTATTAAGAATCAAATTGTTGTCTACAGACCCCGAGACAGACTTTGAATGTGACATCTGAATGTTTTTCTGTTCCAAATTTTTGGTCAAGAAATATTATTAAGAATCAAATTGTTGTCTACAAACCCCGAGACAGACTTTGAATGTGACATCTGAATGTTTTTCTGTTCCAAATTTTTGGTCAAGAAATATTATTAAGAATCAAATTGTTGTCTACAAACCCCGAGACAGACTTTGAATGTGACATCTGAATGTTTTTCTGTTCCAAATTTTTGGTCAAGAAATATTATTAAGAATCAAATTGTTGTCTACAAACCCCGAGACAGACTTTGAATGTGACATCTGAATGTTTTACTGTTCCAAATTTTTGGTCAAGAAATATTATTAAGAATCAAATTGTTGTCTACAAACCCCGAGACAGACTTTGAATGTGACATCTGAATGTTTTTCTGTTCCAAATTTTTGGTCAAGAAATATTATTAAGAATCAAATTGTTGTCTACAGACCCCGAGACAGACTTTGAATGTGACATCTGAATGTTTTTCTGTTCCAAATTTTTGGTCAAGAAATATTATTAAGAATCAAATTGTTGTCTACAGACCCCGAGACAGACTTTGAATGTTACATCTGAATGTTTTTCTGTTCCAAATTTTTGGTCAAGAAATATTATTAAGAATCAAATTGTTGTTTACAGGCCCTCATACAGACTCAAGAACCGCGGGTGAATGCCAAGTTAGAAGTGATAGAAATATCAGAAGTATTTAAATTATTTCAAAATAAAAATTATTAGTTATTACCAATGAAAGCTTTTTTATTTTGAAATAAATGTAATTAAGATACAGATTAGAAGCATCAATACATTACAATAATTGTTTCTGTAAACATTGTTGGATGGAAAAGGGAAGAAGAAATCTTTAGGTAAATGTATGTTTAATTGAGGACTGCCAGCGTACTCGAACGTAGGTGGCTTAGTGACGTCAACAAAACTCGTTTCAACTGATATTAAAACAGATATCCTTTCATCAGTAAATGTCAAGTTTTGTGGGGTCACGACAGTTTTAGCGTCCAAGATTTTTATCTTCCCTTTGTCGGCAATATCGCTTACATCAGCGTATCCAAACACTAACGAAAGTTTACTTATGATATTGTAACAAACAAGTGTATCTCCTTTAATTTCACTATAGGTCTGCAACTGTGTCATAATGTCCTGTTGTAAATCGATCCAATCTTCATCTTTCAACTCTCGGGGGTTACCCAGAGGAGCAATAACTATCTTTCTATTGATACCAAGAACCTCTATCAAATTATCTTGAATTATTTTACAGGAATTTGATCCTACTGACAGTTTTTGCGCGTGTATATAGCGACATTTACTTCTCTTATTCGTTCCAAAAGTAACGGTATTCTTTGCAATGTTAGACAAGGTGCATATGCCATTCTTGTGAACTGGATAGGTTAGAAAGCTTTGTACCTTAGATTCGTTGCTGAAAAAGTTGGTTGTATAATTACCAGTCTCGTATGAAGCTATTACAGGAAGACCAATTAAGTAACCAGGATTGCCACTTAGTTTTACTATTCCTATAGAATTATTTCTTGTTAGATAAAACTTGACGCTGATAACTTGCTTCAAGAATGGCACTTTAAGCGATACATTTTGAATGTGGAGATACAATGTCGCATTTGTGATCTTGGAATCATGATAATAGAAGACATATTCAATGTTAGGTGCTAGATTTGTGCACACAAAATCCGTACAAGCAGGTTCGTGCTGGTTCTTGTTGTATTTCGTGCATGTTGCGTCATCGCAAACTATTATGGTCCAATTTGTGCAGTGTACACTTGTACAATTCTGAAATTTAATTTTACCTATTGATTTAACTCATTAACATGAGGAATAACTTAGCTTGTGAAAAAGTAGTTTACCAAAGCAGAACTATTAACGGGCATTTCAGAAACACTGATGACGCTACTTTCATCAACATTTCTGAGGATACGAAACATTTCTAAATCTCGTATTACAACATTACATTGTACTGTTTGGTCTTTCAAAAAGTAAACTGGCGTCGTTTCGTCGCAGTAGTTGTTAATTTTGGAAGTTGGCAGGTCTGTAACAATTTTATCGTTAAGTATATGTAGTTTCCTGTTTTTGATATGATTGTTTGTTTTAATTTTGATTTTACCAACCTATGAATGATATCGATCCATTCGTCATTACCCATATTGGATCTCCAATAGAATAGATTTTTTTAGAAAAAACCAGTGGCTTTTTTACCCTCCATTTATCATGCCATTTTAAAGTCCGCTCAGTTATTTCATTTATTTCATGTGTATTATACTGTAAAGAAAAATAATATTATGTAGGTTAGTTTGGTATTGTCCTCATCATTTTATGGAAATACAAATAGATATTAAATTAAGAAATACCTTTCCTTCTTTGTAGTTGGTATTCCTCTTCTCTGGTAGGTTAGTTTTAGCAACACAGAATAAACTTTCAATACCATTGAGTATTGGTCTGTACTTGGCATCAACTGAACAAAATATGTTATCATTGAGTAGATTAATTTTCGTTCCCTTTTCCGTGCAATTAAACATTTTCCACTCTTTATCTGAACAGTCTCCATCACAGCAACAATTAATGTCACATACTTGGTACTGTAACATAAAATATATTTCACAATAAAAAAATTAAATCTAACTTTGCATTTCATATTTCTTCCTTATTCTCTCTTATTCATTGACAAGTTTCGTTCATTTGATACCACTTACCAGCAAATTGCAGTAACAATCGTCCTGATTAATTTTCTTTTTTGCTGCAGTAGGTGGTTTAATGGTTGTAATATTTTTCTTACTGAAAATTGTCAACTCTGTCACATTTTCCATCTCTGTGGTTGTGTCAGGTACCTCCGAGGTGAAACTAGTTTCGGTTATAGTTGTGTTTTCCTCATAAAGCAAAACATCATAGACTGTAGTAGTTAGAGAATTTTCAGAACCAAAAGCTGGTTCAGGAGTTGTCTGATTAGAGAAAACTGGTGTGGATGAATTAGATGATTTAATTTGTATTTTATTTTGTCCTAACTTTGTATCTTTAGTTTGGTAATAAAGAGCATGAGGTTTTTGACTAAAATCACGCAGTATATCGCTAAATCTTTTCTTCGGACTAGTAATGTTGAGATCCTTTATTTTGTTGTCAACTTGGAGATTCGCCTGAATATAATCCATTAGGCCAAACTGTATCAAAACCGATAGCAGAGTGAAGGCAAAATATGTCATTATCTTCATCATCTTTACTTATATTCTACACCAAATTGACTAAAATTTCTTAATACTATATCTATGTTCAGCTTTATGCTCCCTTTAGTCTCTGTTTTTAATTTAAACCTGAAAATAGGCAATTAAAATGATAAATTAAGTAGTGGGACTTCAAATCAAGTCACAAAACTGGGTATTAGGTACCTGTCCAGTCCAAGATTAACAATATCAGTTTGTAAAAGTTGATGTGAGCCTCCAAGAAAGTATTGCCTTATTTTATCAGTCAAGGACACTGCAGTGGGAGCCCAGCATGACAACTCTATCTCATGATAACCTGGGACAGCAGGCAAACTACAGCAAGTATACCCAACTATCCAGGACCTGCCGATTGAATCAAGGCAGCTAACTTGTGCCAATAATTTAGGCCAACCTAAAAAAATCACAAGCTCCTTTAAAAAGACCAGAATTAATATGAATATTTATTCTTTATAATTGTAAAGAGTACGGAATTCATAGCTTTACTTTTTAATCCCCAAATATTTCCCAATCATCCCATGACAATGGCAGATGGAACTTTGCTCAAAAATTCATGAAAATATAAAAAGTAAACATGGTGAGTCCCACATATCTGTGGTGAGTGAGCCCCATACTCCTAAACAGTGGCGGATCCAAGGGGGCTGGGGAGCTGAAGACCCCCTCCCCCAAATATACATTATAGGACTCACACATTTCTTTTATACTACTATATTATGATGTTTTCCTACTTTTGTTACTAACGGTCTTAGATATTTATTTAGATATCTTAGATATTTCTCTTTTAAATGATCCTTCACCAAATATTGTCTATGAAAACTGATTCATTATCACAAAATGTCATAATAAGGGAATACAAATTTTACATAAAATATTTGACAGCAAATTTAAAAACAAAACATTGATCAAAACAAGTGATGAGTAATATCAGCCTTAAATCTAACATCATATTTCCTTGCAATGGATAAATCGCCCAGTAGGTAATAAAAATACAGAAATTTATTTTTATTGTAGTGTCTTAAATTTACTTACCTACACGTATTTATACATGTAGTACAGAATATGGTATATAATATGATTTCCTGAAAAAGCTTTATGAAACCTACCCTCAGTTTCCCCAAAATAGATGTTTCTGGATCTACCACTGATGTTTACTTATTATAGTTACATGTGTATCAATCTTGTAGGTACTCTTTATGATTAATTAATAACTAAAATGATAGGTAAACCTTGCAAGCCTTTAGTAATGTAATGTATATCAAAAGGATGAGTCCAGAAAACAGTGCCGTCGTGGGTAGTCTGTCCAGAAACAGTCTGACCTTCTGGGAAACCAGATGCGATGGTCCAGTTGGGACCTAAAACACAAACAACCTATAGAGCACCTGCTTAAGCATAATTCTGCAAGTACTAAGAAGCAATTTGGTCAGTGTCGATAAGGGGGCACAATATCAGGCGGCGGCGCCCAACTGAAAATTTTCTATTTTTAATCTTTTTGCCCATAGTGCCCCCTTATCTACACCCCAAAATTCTAGAGAACTCTACTCTAACTCTTTGCTGTTTGCGAGTCCCAGTCCCAAATCAATCTGGGTATGATCGATTTTTTTTCCATAAGGGAAAATTATAAAATGTAAACTTGCAATGCACAAACATCACTGAATACAAAAACAGTGAAAAGAAAACATGAGGTAAATTAAGGGTAAATTGCAATGCAATACACAAACCTGATTGAAAGGAATATCTGCAAAACAAAGATTTCTCACGAAATTTGCTTGCACCGTAAATATGTCCGAGTATATGTAATTCTGCCATCAGAAATCGATTTTAAGATAATGCATTCCCACCTATTTGTATACACGGGGTGGCAAGAAAAGAAATAACAAAGTTGGTTATAACTTGATTGCGACTCAATTTGTTTGTTTTTTGTTTCCATGGTAACTAACTATGAAATCTATGAATATGATTCAGCCAGCTGCATGCAGCTGCTGATGCCATAGAGTATATTGATCACAAATTATAGAGATTGATGCAGCCAGCCATCACATCAGTCAGTGGCAGCCAGCCAGCCAGCCCCTCGGACCCCCGTTCTTTCGTCAGGTTCCAACACTAACAGCAAGATAGCGTATACAATTATCAACGCGTGCGATAGAGATACCAATAGAACCCGTGTCGCGACCCCTAGTTTATGAACGCTCCCCATAGTATAACCATAGACATAGGATACTTTTTTTTTTCCTTAACTAGACTGCTAAAGGGCTTTTTGGCGTATGGAAATTCTAAACGTCAAATGTTGTAAAGTTTGGTTCAGAGTAAAAAGCGGCAATATAATTTTTTTACAAAATATTGAAATTAAATAGTTAAAAACAGCAAATTCTAGCGTTCATCGAAATGATGTGTTGTTCTGTACCGAAATGTCCGAACAATCAGCTAAAAAATGATGGAAAACATCCATTTCAAGATAAATACGGATATGTTAACCAAAGTTTTAGGCATCTAAAACTGCAAAAAATTGCATAAATAGAGTATTTACTCGTAGTTGAAAATTATGATGTTTCTGTTAGTGAAGTGCAATTTTTTTGAAAAACATTGCATTTTAAATATTCTCTTAAGTACTTACGTCAAGATTTGTTGGGTTTATACTGAGGGCGTACCCTTACTTCATAATTCTATCGACAACAACCTACCGAAATATGAGTGGTATAATAATATATATTCCAAAAAACGTGTTCTGTTCGAGCCTTCCACCAAAAGAACAAAATTTGCAATTTGACACATCAGTGGTTACGATGTTAAGTCCGGTTTGTTTGATTTGGTGAACGTGTTGGTTTATCGATAGTTTGATTTTAACATAGTTAAGGATTCAGCACGATACAGTCAATCTGGCTATCTATGGCCCACTTTTCGTGAAAAATATAAAGCAAATCAAATGTCAATGTCAAATGTCAAAGAATACAAAAATGAACAAAAAGTTCGACCGTTTTTTTTTTCATTTGTTTTAGAAATGGAGTAAGTAAATGATACAAAAAAAAAAATGAAAACAAAAAAAATTAAAATCTTTGTTGTCGTGTAGTATCCCTCTATAATTTGTGTTGTCGTGATTTTAGACATGCAACATAAGATTTTGCAATTATTTGAGAGATTTTTAGCATTAAGGAGATCGACCAATCATTAAGCTATCAGTTCACGCCAAATTTCAGGCCAAAAAACAACAAGTTTTTTTTTTTGGCGTTTTTTATTTGCCAAATATCGCAATTTTATGAATAAAACAAAGAATGTCGATTTTCTCGAAAATGGCGGATTTGCGGCTCCCAAGTCATGGGGGTCAAATCACTCAAGATTAACCATAGTTCCTTCCCCCGAGAGGAATAAGAGCAATTTCCAGTCAGCCTGTAGATAGAGCCAAACAGAAGATCTTCTAAAAATCTCCGAATAGATTTTAATTACGTATGACACATACACACACTCACACTCACCCCTACACACCCTTACACTACATACCCTTACTCATGTTTATTTTTATTTTATAAATTGTAAATACGCTTTAATAAACTGCATGCTTTCCTCTTTTTCGGCTACCTACCTGTACCTGTATTAGAGCATTTCTCATTTTTTTTCGTAACTTGATTTTTTTGCTGTCCCACAAAGTTATTTATCATTATTGTGTATAAAATGGTCTAACAGTATTTAACTGTAGACGGTGTGGTTTTCTTTATTTATTTTTGAATACGAAAAAAAATACTGAATGTCTAAAATAATTATATATTAATTAAAATTGAGTAAATAAAAAACACTCCCAAATTTTAATGTATGAAAAGTCACGTGTCCCATACGACTTACTGATACTTTGATCGCTAATATTTCGGAAAGTTCAAAAGCATCCTACGTATTTTTTGATTTTAATTACTTAATCATTATGTCGGGGTTCATTTCATATTATCTTTGAGAAGAGACTAGTGCATTATTTTTTCAAAAAACACATTTTAATCTTGTCCCAGAAAAGTTTCAAAAAGTGACATCCTCTTTTGTTACCAATTTTATCATATTACTTTTGTGAAATATAACAATAAGTTGATATTTTTAGTTTTTGGCAACACTCTACGTGACATTTCAGTACGCCATTTTGTTGAGCAATCTCTCTCTGCTGGATGGCGTCTTAGAGTGTACACGTACCTACTATTGCTCAATTTCTGTTCAGTTTTTGTTACCGGATTTTACAGGTAAATTGTTAATATCTCATAAAACCATTGTTGGTTTTTGAAAGTGAATATTCTAAGTTACATTCGAGTTGAATTTAAATAAAACAGTTATTGTTTTTACTGTGATGAATAAATTTTAAAACATAAATTATTCTCGTTTCGTTACTTCTTCTTTTGTTACTTTGGCATAGTAATGTATAAGAGGAAAGTTAGGTAACAAAAAAGAAATTCAAACAAAAGTAACAAAAAAGGTAACAAAAAAGGAATTTTGTTACTCTTATTTTGTTACTGTCCCAAAATTAATCAACATTAATTTTGAATTTTCCTGGGTTTTAATTGACTTAAAACACCTAAAAATGATCGTTAATAATGAAAAATAGAAACATGTCGGGATAAATAATATTATCTTTCTATAATTAATCTTGGTTTTCATAAAATAAAAACTTTTGCCATTATATTTGTACCAATGGTAACAAAAAATAATTATTGCAGAGTTTTCTTAAATATGTTTTTATTTAAAGGGATATTTTTGCTGAAATTATTAAAAGTATTATCATGAATTTAAAGAAACAATGTTTCCTACTGGTATATCTACAATAACTTATCCAATTTTCACCAAATAAGTAGTAACAAAATAGGACGCTTTTCTTCACCCCCTAATTGGATTTTCACAATGTTATCACTGAAACGGTGAAATCACATACGTGCTATACCAATATTATCAATCTAAACATAATAAATTATCAGATTTTTATGTTATATACATATATTTACGATATTTTCATTTTGGACAAGTTTTTGAATTAGTAGCAAATTTTTTGAGAAATGCTCATTAACTAAACTGTGTCCCTACGAGCAGAAGCAACTGAATCTAATTGATATTTTTAGGTTAAGATTTTTGATCCAATAAATATTTTTTGTAGGTAGGTATTTGTTTGTATTTTGTAGAACTGAAACAACGACAAAAAATGTTACTTTTTCGAGGTTTTTCATATGTATACGTATATTGCCTCTGGCGGAGGCTTAGTAAAAGAGCCCCGTTTGGCGTTTGGCACCCTTCGAGTACAAAACCCTAAAAAGCAGCGGTTTGTGTCAGAGATACAACCATAAATTATTTAAGTCAATACTTCTTATGCCACCTCTTTGCGCAATCACAGAGAAAGGTATCAATGGCGGCCATAAGTTAAATAAAATGTAGATGTTATTTAAATATTATATCTAGACAAGGGTTATCAGGGTTATACAAACTTCAGAGTGACACATTGGTATTGCCAAATCATAGAACACATTGCCAAATGGGCATAGATAGTAGGTATGATATTATACTTAAAAAAAAATATTTATAGTTCCTATCAAATAAGCATTAACTTAATATGAATACCTAACTAATGATTAAAAGAGACAATCACTTTGTGTTCGGTCCGGGTGGCTGATTGCATGATGGTACTTAAAAATTGTCTTAGATCTTCGTTTCATATAAACAGCGCGTCTAAAAGACCAACCCATATTTTCACTATAGCTCCACGCCGCAGTAACCGTTATGCACCTAAATCCATCGAAATCTAAATCAGTTTATCAAGATAATTTTAGGACATATAAAAAAGAGCATAACCCCTTCTTTAAGAGATTAGATAAGATCTCTTTAAGATACATTCTTTTTATTCTGTTTTTAAATTTTTTGGAATAAGCATCATGTATACCTTAGAGCAGAGTTTCTCATACTTATAGCAACACGTACCCCTATTAAATTTCCAAGTCCAAGTAAACCCTAACCGGGGGTCCAGCCATTGAAGGATTTTTATTTAAGGGGCTATTTCGCTAAAATCCGCACTTTTTGAAGATAAGTTACCTGCTTATTAGAACAACCTACTAATTTGATAAATTAGTATATACATTTTTAAACCTTTTTCTAAGTCTTTGCTAGTTAAGGAAACGCGTTTGCTGAAATTTCACTCGGTAGAAGTAATTATTGAAATTAGGTCATCATCGACACTTTCTCATAGTTTTGTCATAGGTATAGGAATGACATACACACCTCAATTATACTTTATTAATTTATTGATCTTGAAATTATCTAAATAATGCTAGCTTGAAATTTTGATAGCTATTTTTGTTAAACCGACATTTTGCTATTTTTTTCGGAATCCGTCCCTCTCGCACTGTGCTGTTTTCCGCATGGAGTGACGGTGACTTTTGCAAGCGTGACATATGCTCTTAAATGTAATAGTGGCAATTCGGTGGAACACGATTTAACTTATTTGACATTAAACTTAATTTAAGCGATCTGTCTTTTCCTTTTTGTGTCAAAAAATAAACTTTTAACAAAACAATTGTAACCGACTTCAAATGTAACAGCAGTCATTCGCTAAAAAAGTTAAATATAATTGTATAATGACCAATGGTATCCTTTTGCCGAATTATTTTTTCGTGAAACACTAGTATGTTCTCTAGAAGTTGGCACACTCATGTTTATGTTGCTATAACGTAGGGAATGCGCCGACTTCTAGACAACATAATGTTTCAGGAAGAAATAAGTCGGCAAAAGTGTTGTTTCGGTACAATTTGTTGTTTCGCTGCATGATTATTAGTATTACGCGTCCAAGAAAAGAGCACAATGAGCCAACATATTATAATCGCCTCTATCAAAAGTAAATATAGTTTTTGCCATTGGACTTATTGTGCTGGACAGGCAATAAAAAAGTTGCTAGGGTAGACAATACTCTAAATTCGTGTTGCTCGCGCAAGCTACGGTCAGCCACCATAACGTAAATCTTGTCACGAACCTCCTACGATCAGCTGGCGAACCCCTGGGTGTTTGCGTACGCCACTTTGAGAAACCCTTTTTAGAGCATCCAAACTAATATTCATGTCACCAAAGAATATATTATTATTCTTCATGTGACGCAAGGTATAATTTAAAAACATGCACATGACACATGACTGTTATAATTAGCAAACATTTTGTAAAAATGGGTCCTAAACCACATAAGACAAGAGATATCGAAAATTTATGGCGAACTACCATCGAGAATGCAGAAATAAATGATAAATACTATAAAGTAAAAATTGTTATGATCGATGCCGCAGGAAGCGACCCGGACCGCATTTATCTCGATAAGTTTGAAAACATCGCAGAAGCGGGTAATAGATTCGTTATCAAGAATATTTCAAAGTCAGAAACCATGTTCATGATAAACCAACTTGGAAGGAGCGGAACGTTGACCAACTTAAAAACTAACGAAAACCTAAAAGTTTTTGAAAAAGCCCAAAATTACATCACAGAAAAGAAAGAAATCCCATCAGAAAATATAGCACTCATCATTAAACACCTAATTTTACAACTGAAAGATGAGGCCTTATTAATTAAACGTCGTAAAATGGAAGTTAAAGAAGGTATGAGTCGAGAGTCCAAAGTAATGATGAACAAATTAGAAGTTATAGAATCTGAGCGTAAAAAAAATCAAGAAGTAGTCAATACACTAAAAAGTAAAGGCAAAGGCAAAAATGATCCAGATGAATCTCAATATGAAGTGAAAGGTAAAAAGTACAACACTCTGCTGAGGACAAGAGGCGAAGAATGGAGAGACATGATCTATGTGGAAGATTACCCTATCGATGGACCGAATCTGTATATTGCAGTTACCAATTTTTGCGACCCTCATCTTGCTCATTGTCTAGTAAAAATAAAAGTACCGGTAACAGCGGTCGTTCAAATTAAAATAACCGTGCCCTTGTCACAAATACCTCCAGACTTATCGAAAGTAGTTACAAAAAGAGTACACAGCCAGTCGGAAATGCTCACACTGAAGTATGTCAATTACTGGAAAGATTTGGAACAGTCTCGCACTGCTAAAGATACAGCAGATGATCTTCGAAATACAGCTTTCATCGTCTTTTCCCCGCCATACAAGAATAACGAACACTTATCAGCAGACCCCGACAAAATTTACGATGAATTGAGTTACCTTTTGTACGACATTCAAGATTTGACTAGACAACACCTTCACTATCTAGACAATATTTCCATTCATGCCATTACGTCAAATACATTTGAGAAACGATTATTTGCATATTATAAAAATATAATTAAAGAAATACCTCTTGAATGTGTGACAATTTACTCGGTTTTGGAAAGTATTCTTCAAACTGTTAGTGAAAGTGATAAAATACTAAGTAACCCCGCGCCATCGACTTCAACACCAAAGTCCGAGATAAATAAAACGACAAAAGGATTGACTGGTAGCAAATCTGAAAAGGCTCAAAATCTCATAACCGAAGTTTTTAACACGCTATGCAAAAATGAGAAAAACAGAATGTCCTATCGTCTAACATATGGGAATGAATTTGAAAATCAAAAAGATCCTATTGTCATAGATTACGGAAACATTGCCAAATATTCTACATTTCATTTAGAGAACTTAGATTTAAAAAATATTATTAAATCCACCTTGAGTGGATTACCCATACATAAGCTTTGGCTCAATCAGGATCGACCGGAAGGTGAACTTGAAGCAAAGATTAATTACCACGTCAACGTTTTGCTTTCATGCTTCGAAAGGAAAGATGTAGAAACTTCTGAGCTCACCAGGCTCATCCATATCCTAATTTGTAGGAAACTCTACAACAATAGAAGTTCGCTTTTCAAGCCATCCCAGCTTGAAAAACAGATGACAATTACTGAAATAAAAAATTCCTACTTTAGGCGAAGCGTATTGACAGAATCGTTTGCAAAATGTTCATCTCTGGCAATTAACATGAACACTTTCTCACCTAAACGTAACCCTCTCTTACATAAAAAGCCAGAAATTGAAAAAAAAACAGAACCATATATTCCTATTGAAGGTCACCAACTTCAACGGATTACATTTCTTTTTGATTGTCCCGATATTAGCGAATTAGTTTCTACCGCCGAAATAGCTGCTGAAAACCCAATGAACCACATTATCGATGATTTCGAATATTTTGAAGATTTTGAAGATACTAATGCTTTGCAGATACTGCATGAATCCTTTAACAAATATAATTGTCTGGATTACAAATACTGCAAAGTAACAGACTGCATTATTATAATGTTCTTCAACAGTCATGACAAGCATGGCATTGCACGCGAAGATTGGCGATCTCACATCGCAACTGCGGTATGTCTGCAAGATTTTTTCGACTATATTTTAGAAGATGAATACGAATGGATTTATGAAGAAGAAGAAAAATATTATGACGTCCAAAACAAGTCAATTCATTCACATTCGTTGGTACATCAGTTACCATCAAAGTCTTGCATAGAAAATTGTAATTTAGAGACGGAAATGCTCCTAGAAGGGTCTTTGAAATACCAACAACTGGTTCAAGCAGAACAAGTTAGTGAAACCGTAAAAGAAAGTGTTAGCGTTACTGCTTCAAAAAATACACCACACTCTGAAAGAACTAGTTTTAAGGAAAAACACTCGCCGAAAAACACACGTCATAGAATAATGGAGTCAGACTCGTCATTAGCCTCCATTAAGATGGAAAATAAATTATTTTCTGCATACGACTTAGGAGACAGAAGGGTCGAGGTGTTTGGGAAAGAAACTGCCTATTATTCCAAAGATGGTACAAAAGTTAAAAGCCGTTATTATGGCATGATTCCAATGCAGTATGAATTGATAATACTGAATGTTGTACCAGGTGACACGGCTAACGATATTTGGATACACAAAGAACTAGGTGCTTCAATTCAAACTGATCCTAAAGCTGAGGAATCTTTTCGTATTACCACTAAAGATCAAGTAATTATTAATATCAAGAAAAAACATCATCAGATTCCATCAGCGTTGTCCATGGATAAAGGATCACCGGATATAATGCCGAATAATAACAAAACTGAATCATATCACTCGCTCTATGTAACATGGGCAAACGGATTAGTGGTGGAGTCTGTACATGAAGAGAATTCAACGAAAATATCTCATATAAAGCAAACATATCTTACACCTGTGTCGCATTTGAATGAAGAAACTCGTTGCATAAGTACTAATGGTGAAGTTATAGCCTTCAAATGCACAGGGGACATTGAAATTTTTCAAGCAGATGGAACATACATTAAAATTACAAAATATGGTAAAAAAAAAATTTATCCTGAAAAGTTATCACGAAGTTCTTCCGCTTCATCGAAAATAAAGAAAGGAAACTTGAACGACACAAACTCAATAAGATCTATTTCCAAGTCTTCAATGAATTCTGCTGTTTATTATAAAGATATATTACCACCGGAATACAAGCTTCATATAGACGAGTACGAGGTGATCACTACCAATGGCCTAAAACAGAAGTGCATCGATAATCAATTTATTGATGTTGAGAAACTTCTGATTAGAACTGCTACAGATTTTTACTTAGGTGAAGTATTTACGAGAAGATTAGATGGAACATGTATTCTTGTAAACAACGATAGCACTAAAATTGTCACATTTCCCGATGGCACAAAAATTATAACTCAAATTCTTATCGACGATGAAGAACTTTACCCAGAATGGACAGAAGATGAAATTGCCCGTTTTGAAATTGTTGATACTAAAAATTTTGGTGATACCGCTACTCTTAAATCAAATCCAATATCATTAAAAAGTTATGGCGAGAATAGCCAGTACAGTGCAAGTATGCTCAGTCAATCTGAAATTGATGAAGGGGAATGTAGAACTGATGGGTATATTTCAGTAAACATTATATACATCACAGAGCATGCCAATTTTGCAACAGTTACTATGGACAAGTCCAATGATGAGATAACCGTCGACTCTCCGAATGACACGAGCGTTACTGTTGGTCACAATAATCACTTTAAAATTAAACTTGACAAAGCTACAAAATCCACATTTAATGGAAAAATGTTACATATAGAATACGAAGCCTGTGCAAAATGTCGATCCTATACAACTTGCGATATACGAATTTGTGCCAACGAAGAATCCAGTATAAACGAATTTCAAACTGAATGGCTAAAGTTAAAAGATTCTTTTTGTAAGAAAATACATGTAGACGAAGAGGGTGTTATAACCTTTTCGCATGAACCTTGTTCTGTTACAGGTTTGCATGATGAAGAATCAATACATGAGGAAGAAGAAAATAAACGAACAGATTTAAAGACTGATGTGTCTTTTCATGGTAAGTGCAGAGAAATGCATTTGTCTAATGCTATGAAATTCTTTATTTTGCGAAGAGATATGAGTTGTTCTGAATTAATTCACAAAACGAACGTGGATGATTACAAGCACATTTGTCGCTGGAAGCCCTGGTGCAGCATCAACTCCTACAATTCTTTCGGAGACCACCGCAGGCTCGTCTCGATTTTATCCCCAGTTCAATTAAATGAAACTGAGAAATGGCTAATGAACTCTAAAATGGGCTGGAAACCGAAAAAATTGAAGTACAAAGATCTAAAAGTCGATAAAGGAAAGGGTTTCTACCATTGGATGAGGCCATATGAATTCCAAAAACGGTCGAAAATACCTGTGGGTGTCTTTCAACCACGACAACCGAGGGCATTCATTCTCAGAACTCTAGAAAAACAATGGTCGGATAAACAGCGGCACCTTACCGGCGCAAAGGAATTAATATCTGCTGTCCTGAAATATCGAGTAGTCATTAACTCTGATTGCTCCACCTTGCTTCGTGACCCTATCCAGGACCCTAGACCAGAAAAAGAAAAGCGTATTTATAGGAGTGTGCAAGCTATAGGCAAAAAGATATACCAAGGTTTACAACAACGCCTTGCAGATGATATCCGGTCAGAGATGAAGCCTTCGATAACAACTAGGCCTCCGATGAGCTCAGAACAATTGGCACGAATAAAAAAACAAGAAGAACGTCAACATATGAGTTTTCTTCAGAAGCTAGGATCGGTAGTGGAGACGAATCCCAATGTACACCGATACTGGAATCGCAGGATTGAGGAACAGAAAGAAGAAGAATTTTACAAATATCTTCTTCGACTACCTGATATTCCACCTCCCTACTTCCGTAATATCATCGGAGGGGATATTTGGTCGACGATCAACAGTTTGGCTGGAGATGCTGTAGATAAGGCCGAAAGGAAAAAATCTGGATGTTTCTGTGATGAAGAGACTGATGACAAATAGGAATTTTACATGTATCAATTTAATATTCATTTGCAATTTTGTTTATGTTTCATTCTTAAGGGTCGTTTCTTCGGATTTGTAACAAAATATTAAGAAATAATTATAACGGCCAAAATACCACTTTTCACAATAGTTTGCTACATGCATAAACATATTTTTAATGATTTATGACAGCTTCAAAATAATTGAATTTACGGCTGGTATCACAACTATGGAAAAGCCAATTGCTTTATAGTTATTGTAATATCATTAAAAATATGTTTATGCATATAGCAAACTATTGTTAAAAGTTGTCTTAGCTAAAGGTTGTATTTTGGCCGTTATAATTATTTCTTAATATTTTGTTACAAATCCGGAGAAACAACCCTTAAACTCGAATGTGGTATTACGTTAATTATGTTAAGTTTGTTTGCACAAAGGATTTTAATTCAAAATGTTATTTTACTGAACTATGTTTTCACAAATAAAGTATATTTTTAACTTTTTTTCTAATTTCCGTTACGTTATTGATCCGTGATATTGATCAGTTACCAAGCCTCCAGTATGAATTTGGCTGCATAAATAAATGTTACCTCAGACTGGGTGTAATTTGATAGCCTTTTTTCTTCAAACAGGTTGCTAGGTATTTAAGGTATTTAGGTATTTAGGTATTTAACTTCATCGACCCGTTTCACTTCTTGCTCACATAGACGGGGGTATGGCGGATGGTATATTGAATGAGTGAAATACCAGGTATACAGATTTTGTGGCGTTATATTCCATATTGTGTTTGACACCGTATCTCTCACAAATCCGAAGCAGTTCCCGCATAGCAGCCACGGACAGAGCGAGGAAGCACATGTCGTCCTCGTAGCTCACGTTGTTCACGCACGTACCGTTCATGAAGCAGCCGATGCCGGAGCGGGCGAGCTCCCGGCTCAGCTCATCCATGTAAACATTGAAGAGTACAGGCGAAGTGGATCCGCCCTGCCTGACGCTGCAGTGTAGTCGAGCCCTCTCTGAATACGTTCCGTTCCATCGCACTATGTTACTCTGTTATCTATGCCAGGTATCCAGTAGTCCGACAATAGGTTCGGGAACTCCACGCCGTCGAAGCTTCTCCCACAGTAGTTCATGAGACGCGATCGAAAGCCTTACTCAGATCGAGAAAGCAGGCGTAGGTAGATGTTTTTCCGCTTTTATAATCGTTAGCTACCTGTTTGACTACATAGATGGCTGTGGCAGTCGGAGAGCTTTTCTTAAAACCCATTTGATAGTCGCAGCTTCCGAGCAGTGGTTCGGTTAGGGCGTAAAGTGTCCTCTCCAGTAGTCGCGCGAAAATGCCCGCCAGTGCAATACGCCTGTAGTTGCCTGAGTTTAAAACATCTTTTTGCCTACTCTTGCATATCGGAATTATCACAGTTTTTGTCATGCTGCTGAGTAGATGTCCGGGCAGCCAGCTACCGCCGCCGTCCCTGGCTCCGCCCCCCCCCCCTCCCGTGCCGCCGCCGCCGCCGCCTCCATCTTCTAGCTACGATGACGCATCACCTCACTTGATCTCCGTGACGTCATCGATGCTGCATAAAATTATACGAAACACAGCACGCGGCAAATCACCCGGCTATGATGGAGTATAATACGCAGGTGAGCGGATGTGTGCTTCACTTACAGTTTAGTGTATAAGGTAGAAACACTTTAGTACACCATAGCCCACCCATTATTAACAATTTTTGCTAATCGCTGTTAAGACCCCGCGGTTCAAGCGCGGCTTAGTTTGGGGTCTGTAACTAAACTTCTTAAATAATTTAATAACGCTCAAATGTATACAAGCACCATTTTACTATACTGTCCGAATACTGTACTATTGATTACACCAATGTTGCGCGTAAGAAATGTTTGCTGCCTACCTACTTTTTGTTTTGTTGTGTTTACTTGATTATATTTGGGTTTTTTTTTGGAATTTCGTTTATTGTATTTGCATGTACTTTTGAGAAAATAAATATTTTTTGTATTTATTTTTTTTGTATTTTAGCCAAAACTTGCCAATAATGTCATCTTTGAGATAGCGCGCTATGCCATCCATCTTTAATTATTGCTCCAGTCTTGGTTGACACGATTTCAGCTTACGTTTGAATTGTCTTCTCGCCTGTTTTTGCTACATGGCTATATCGCCGTCGCGGGGGCGTCCATTTTCATGCCATAATGGCCATAGGAGCAACGCAGTCCGGAAGGCAGCACAAGGTTCGGAAATATGTTCATTCCAGCCAGGTATGGTGTTATAATTATTAGGTTTGTTTTTCTTTCCGAATGCTTTTCTTGCTGATTTCTGCATGATTGAAACAAGAAGGTCATAGGTATCATCTATACTTTGAGGGTTCAGGATGTATCTACGTCGCTGTTTTGTAATGCGGCTACTTTATTTTAGCCGCATTAAAATCCGGCCGAAATAAAACGCCGCATTGTATGAGCACTTCGCGTTCGTCAAAGCGGCTTAGTAACGTGGCACCCACATACAAACGGGCGCAAATGTTTTGTAAAACAGCGTCAAATTGGATTGTAAATTTTGTTAAAAACTAGGGACGTCGCCTCGCTCCACTCCGCTTCGCTCGGCTCCTTATTTGATCCTACATGTAAATCGAACTCGCTCCTCCTCGCTTTGCTCGTCGTCGCACCTATTTTTGACTTTTGGTTGAAAGACTTTTTACATTACGTTTAAACGTGGGTAGCCGGGTTGTCCAACGTAACGCAATGACAATCCGGCTGAACGTGGGGTAGCTGCATTACAAAACAGCGACGTTTTTCAATCCGGCACGCCTACTTGTAATACGGCGTGTTATACGATATGGTTGGCTATTATACGATACATATGCTACAGGTAAAACCCGTTTTCAGTAGTAAAAACTAGTTCTAACTGAAAACCTTTGTTACAACTAGTTTTGACTAGTTAAAACTGGAATTTACTTATAGTCACTTTGATTCAAGTTAAAACTAGTTTTAACTAGGAAAATCTAGTGAGTATTCCACCAAAAAGTGAAAAATAGGTGCGACGACGAACGGAGCGAGGAGCGCGTTAGGTTTACATGTAAATACATATTGGGAGCCGAGCGAAGCGGAACTGAGCGAAGTGGAACGAAGCTATTTCTAACAGAATTACTATGTTTTAACCGAAATAACTGTTAAAACTAGTTTTACTTCGAATCAAACCTTCTCTATGAATAAATTCTAGTTTTAACTAGTCAAAACTAGTTGTAAAAAAGGCTTTCAGTTAGAACTAGTTTTTACTAGTTAAAACGGGTTTTAATTGTAACATAATGTTATTATTAAAACAATATAATAATACATACTTGCATGAGTAAATAAAGATAAATTAATATCCTTTGTAGTCTATAAATTTATTTTAAATGATTCTGCAAACACAAAGCAATAACAATTTTAAAAACAATGAAATAAATAAATTTCTATGTTTGAACACTTGGCAAGGAGATAAAATTTAATTCCGGTTCAGAGCTCCTCACATCCAGATTTACTTTTCTTTCTGCGTTTATATACTGCAATGATATAATGTTAATTTAATAAATAATTTCTTTGGAAGCTTGCTACGATTGTATCAAATGTATACAAACAAAGATTTCATTAAAAAAACTTTATTCATCAATGCCTTATATGTTATTTTATTATATATGACGCTTACAAGGAATTTAATTATGTATTAAGTTTAAAAAATGCTTTCACCAAGGCACTGTTCACTTATTTGTACGGCATTCCCTTTAACAATACAAAAGTAAATCAACGATAAAAAAAATCACTTGGTCAAATTTCATCACAGTTTCAAAGGTACGGTTGCCAACCCGGGTAGAGTCTGCTTAAGTTGGTGGGATTGGTTGCGGAGTGAAGTAGTCTGGCCACTTGGCCCGGGACCGCCACGCCCCCCGCCGCCCCGCCCTCAGTACCGCTCAGCTTGCTGCTGACAGCTAGTAACGCTCGCTCAGCTAAACCCCCGCCGCCTGCTGGGGCGCCTGTTACTGTAACAACCAGGCTTCTTGTGATATTGGTATTAATTATTTGGTAAACACGTGACCAGAGGAGTATCTTAAATAAGGCGCAGCTAAGGTGGGCAAAAATAAAAGTTAAAGTAATAGAAAAACTGTAGGAAAATTTGAAGTTGAAATTTTTACGATCGATGATTTTTTCAACAAATATTTTAATAAATTTTCATCGACTTACATACACCCTCAGCTCAGACCCCCGCACTCAATACAAGCAGGCAGAATTACTTACCGATTACTACTACTAAACAAAGGCACCCCTGTCCACACACGTTTGTGTGTGTGCGTATATTATTCTAGGGCTATCACTCAGAGCAAATGGGCTATCATATAGTAACTACAAACGTGCGAGCACAGCCGATTAAGAGGGACATCAGCAACCAAGTGCTTCTCTCGTTCTCGCGCATTAACTCTTGTAACGGCGACGAAACGCGAGCAATTTTATTCTGACGCGACCGATCGATGCGGCGAACGGGCAACACTTAAATACTGACAGCTCCCGAATATGCTTCCGATTTGCGGACATCTCTAAACTGGCAGGAAGAGGTGAGCATTGCTTCTTATTTTGTAGTCTTTTCTCTTACAGTAGAGTGTATTATTACTAGAGTGATATCTATAGGGATGAGCGTCACAGAGCAACATCTAGTGTAACACTTATTACTGAATGTCACATCCGAGGACGCGATGTCCTGTTTCCACTTGGCCTCCGCCGGCGTCACGGTCCAGGAGTACAGCGGGTCACAGAGCAATACCTAGTGTAACACGTACTATTGAATGTCACATCCAAGGACATGATGTCCTGTTTCCGCGTGGCTTTCGCTGCGCTGGCGTCACGGTCCAGGAGTACAGCGGGTCACAGAGAAATACCTAGTGTAACACTTACTATTGAATGTCACATCCAAGGACATAATGTCCTGTTTCCGCTTGGCCTCTGCCGCGCCAACGTCACGGTTCAGGAGTACAGCGGGTCACAGAGCAATACCTAGTGTAACACTTACTATTGAATGTCACATCCAAGGACATGATGTCCTGTTTCCGCTTGGCCTCCGCCGCGTCAGCGTCACGGTCCAGGAGTACAGCAGGTCACAGAGCAATACCTAGTGTAACACTTACTATTGAATGTCACATCCAAGGACACGATGTCCTGTTTCCGCTTGGCCTCCGCCGGCGTCACGGTCCAGGAGTACAGCGGGTCACAGAGCAATACCTAGTGTAACACTTACTTTTGAATGTCACATCCAAGGACATGATGTCCTGTTTCCGCTTGGCCTCCGCCGCGCCGGCGTCACGATCCAGGAGTATAGCGGGTCACAAAGCAATACCTAGTGTAACACTTACTATTGAATGTCACATCCGAGGACACGATGTCCTGCTTCCGCTTGGCCTCCGCCGGCGTCACGGTCCAGGAGTACAGTGGGTCACAGAGCAATACCTCCAGGATCGTCAGTAAAGCCTCGTGGTTGTCACGGAGCAGTTGCATGGTTTTCTCACAGCATCTGGAAGATAAAATCGTGTGTGATAAATGTGATAATTTACATAACTTAATTCCCATAGCTTAATTTTTAAAACTTTTTTTTTTTAATATGTACGTTATTTTGGGACATGGTTTTCATTATTTTGTTATATAAATAAACCATTATTTTCTTATAATTCTTTAAAGAATTGTCCGATATGATGTCATTGGAGAATTTTAGACATTATACTGATTGTGATGTGTGATTGCTTATAAAAAAAATGGTTTGCCTCTGTCTGTCTACTCATCTGTCATCCAGCTGTCAAATCAGTCGGAAGCAAATTA
Organism: Ypsolopha sequella; assembly: GCA_934047225.1. NCBI lineage: Eukaryota > Metazoa > Arthropoda > Insecta > Lepidoptera > Ypsolophidae > Ypsolopha > Ypsolopha sequella. Next base: position 15,186,520 of record OW203992.1, read on the forward strand.
TTATAAATTTATCTTGATAGCAAAGGACACATTTCTAAACAGCCATTTCTCAAGTGACGTCACACGAAGGCAAATGGAAGTTGCAGTTTTTTCGTAAAAATATTCATCATCATGAGGTTTTTTGGACCACAAGTTCTAAAATACGCTTTATTAAACCTAAATCTCGAAATGGTTTTCGAATTAACACACGTTAACATAATTTAATCTAAGCGAATTCCCGCATCACCATTCTACCACAAGAACAGTCGACGCGCAGCAAAGTTTCATACACATGTTGTTAGTATGGGAAAGAAAACCAAAAGCTTTTACGGTAGAGGGCGCTGAGTGTTTGTGTCTTATCACGCTCCTGTAAAAGACGCTGATAGATGTTATTTTTGCATTCCACGTTTCTAAAGACTTTTGTGCCTTTTTTCGTTGGTGTATTCGTCATGTATTCTACCTGGGGCGTATCGCTCAGTTGAAGGAGGAGCTAAAGAAGAGTTTTTTCGCTGCGAGGAAAGAAACGAGACCTTCTCGTTGAAGTTCCCTTTCCTTTACATCCAAAAGCCACACAAACACCAATTGCTTTAACTTTTCAATGAAAATAAGAAACTATTCAATTATTTGTATGTGAACTGACAAGTTAACAGACACAAACACACAGTGCCCTCTATGCGGAACTAATTTGACAGTAAGCATCCCCATTCCGACAACTCTAATGCAACGTTTCAAATCTTCGTTCATCAACCGTACAGCGAGATGTGGAACTCCCTGCCAGCGTCCGTATTTCGGATAGGTATATACCCAGATTCCTTTAAAAGAAGAGTTAACAAGTACTTCTGGACGGACGCCCTTCATCCTAGCTCTCATTCACTCTTAAGAGGCCGGCGGAGCAGTCGTAGTTCATACAAACAAAATACCAAAACCATTCTGTAAGTCATAGATATTCTTAAGGTATTTATTCCGATTGCATTACAGAATATCTAGGTTCCCAAATATAATATTAAGGGTCGGTGTTCCGAGATTCGGGGTTCGGGGTTATGGCTTTTTAAGACGGTAAAAATTCAAATTTCTGAACAAAATAAATACCACTTGTTACCTTACAAGATGAAGTGCAGGTTCTTTAAAAAAAATCACGGCAATAATGTATAGTAACTTCAGAAAAAAAACAGGAATTTCAAGAAAATCTCTTGAATAGCATTGCAGCGCTACGGGTGTAACCTGAACTCGAAAATCCTGTTTTTTTTTCTGAAGTTACTATACATTAGTGCCAAGATTTTTTTTAATGAACCTGTACTTCATCTTGTAAGGTAACAAGTGGTATTTATTTTGTTCAGAAATTAATATTTTACTATCTTAAAAAGCCATAACCCCGAACCCTGTGTTGCCCAATCTCGGAACTCCGACTCTTAAATAAAAACGCTGATTTACTTAAACATGAAATATGAGAAAAATAAGTTTTATATGGAAATTTTAAATTGCTTATTACGTAGGGCGGCTGACATGTAATCTCCTTTGTCAGAAATTATTACAAAAATAATGCTGGCTGGTATGAATTTATATTCGTTTGTTATTCTATTTTCAAAATGTATTACATTCATTTGTTTATTGCATCACGTTTATTTGTCTCCTACAATTGTTTCGAACATGTCGGTAGAAAAAGTGAAAATGGATAAAATTGAGCCGCGTGCGGTGATTAAGTTTTTGACTAAAGAAGGGAATACGCCTTCGGAGATCAGACAGCGTATGTTACGTGTGTTTGGCAGTTCGTGTTCTTCCGAATTTGTTATAAAGTTTTGGTCAAGGCAGTTTAAATTAGGTCGTGAGAGCCTCGAAGTTGATCCTCGTAGCGGAAGACCAGTTTCAGCCGTCACTGATGAAAATGTAGCCAGGGTGAAAAAAATTATATTAGAGGACCGACGAGTGAAGCAGTGGGAGATAGCTAGAGATGTGGGCGTTAGTAAAGAGCGAGTCAATGAACTAATTCATGAGCATTTGAACATGTCCAAGGTTAGTGCACGTTGGGTCCCTAGAATGTTGACTGCATTTGACATGGAGAGGCGTGTCAAATGTTGCGAAGAGTTTTTGGACATGAGTCGAGCGAAAGAGGAAGAAATAATTTCTAGAATTGTAACATGTGATGAGACTTGGATTCGACAATGGGACCCGGAAAGTAAGCAAGAGTCGTTACAGTGGAAATTTAAGGATGAGAAGCCGCCTCGGAAATTCAAGGTCTGTCCATCGGCCGGTAAACTTATGGCTACAATCGTTTGGGACACAGAAGGGATTTTGCTCATAGATTATTTACCGAAGAAAACTACAATGAATGCTGATTATTACTCAAACTTATTATATCAACTAAGATAGGCAATAAAAGAAAAACGGCGAGGTAAACTAAGCAAAGGAATTCTGATTTTGCACGATAACGCACCAGTACATACCGCACGCACAACAAAGCTAGCAATTAAAGACAGTGGCTTCGAAACCATTGACCACCCCCCTTATAGTCCAGATCTAGCCCCCTGTGACTATTTTCTGTTTAGACTTCTCAAGAAAGACCTCAGGGGACGAAGGTTTATGACCGATGACGAAATGAAGGCAGCGGTTTCTGACTATTTTGACGACAAACCGAAAAATATTTTTTTTAATGGCTTAAATTCAATATTTGAAAAATGTAATAAGTGCATTTTATTAGCAGGGGACTATATAGAAAAATAAAAATAAACTATCCAGTTACGTCTTTTCTTTCATAGTTAGGTAGATTACTTTTCAGCCTCCCCTCGTATGTCGTCTTTAAATCAGTGTCCTTTCAAAATATATATTTGGGAACCTAGATATGAATGAGAATTTCTATGATTTACAAATGGTTTTGGTATTTCGTTTGTATGAACTAGGATTGCTCCGCAGGCCTCTTAACATCAGGCGCGCTGGTGGCCAATAGAAAACTATAATAAAAAATAAAATTCGTTGAGTTCCGAGTTCCTGACACATCAGCATCTGAGGATAAAATGCGTAAATCAATTGACTGGAGTGCATATGTACTCGTATCTTACCTCCTAAATATTCCTTCAACTCCGCTGCATCCAAACCCAGCGATCATATCTTGTGTAAGACGGAATGGTACCGTCTCTGGAGTCGGCAGAGCTTTGCCTTGGTCAAACGCGATACCTGAAAAAAAAAAAACAAGGCTCTGGACTCTTTTTTTTTGTTAAAAAGTATTTTTGTATGTGTTTATAGTACTAAAATAAATGATTCGAGTTTTATTGCTGTTTTCATTATTAAGGAGGTCCTTGATAATTTTGCTTGATTTCTTAGGGGTCCGTAGCTGTAAAAGGTTAAGAAACGCTGATCTAGAAATACAAGATCTCTGTTCCAGTTGCTTTCGAACGCCGTTTTTTTATTTTAAATAATAGGTACTTATTATGATATCTCCCAGCAAACACGTTCTGTTTGACAACTCACTTGTATTTAAGTTAAATTACTAAATTATTTCCTTATAATTTTTGGAATCTCTGTTACTGATATTTTGGACCTACCTTGAACCTAAACTGTCAGTATATTACATCATCATCATCATTGGTCCATTCAGATGTCACACCGCAGACAAACGAACGCAAAGACGGAACCCTCACACAGTGCTGCTATATAAAAACAGGCCTGAAACAGCACGCCGCGTAGGCAACAACGCCGGTCTCGCACGCTTAACGCAGCGGCCGGCTTTAGAGTTATGGCTGCGAAGGAAAATAAGTAGTAAAAAAGTGACATACCGAAGTCGATATGTATAACTTCAGCCGTCCTCTTGTCCACTAGAATGTTCTGCACGTGTCTATCTCCCAGTCCCATGATGTAGCCCACCATCGACGACGTCGCCACGCTGAAATTATTCTTTCGTTACAAAATCTGCATAATAGGTCAAAAACATTTGACCTCGCCATAGACACTCTAAACTGGAGGACTGCATGAAGGACTAAAAATATATTGTCGATCGGAAACGTGCCTCGCCTGCAACCACTCGCTATGTTTTAACAGTTAGGGTTAGAGATTGCGATCTACTGTCTAATGTTGTAACCGTTCACTTTGCTACTGTTACGTTGTTGGTGTAAAAAGTCAAAGTAATGGCTCGGAATGTTAGTCGAAATAAAATGGTGAACACATAGAGTTGTTTTATTTATGGGCGTAGTCTATATAATAAAGTAAAATTCCATTTGGAACTTTACGTTAGGCAACTTTACATTTTGAGTTGTGTTCTAATAAAACACATAAGACTATCACCCCCGACCCTAATATAATAAAAAAATGTAATGCCTACAATGTTCTGCACCATCTAAATGTTCATACCAAATTTGCGGGTAGTCAATACATTGTACAATCTGTAACTCTATATAAGGTCTTTCAATTTAAATGGAAAGTAATTTAGGAGGTGATTCAGTATCGTTAATACATCACATTCCACTGCAAAGTACTTTTTTTTGCGCGAACTTTTTCTTCACTTGTCCATACAAACTGAGTCAGCTGATCGGACCACTTTGTACTGAGAAGTGAAAAAAAAGTTCGCGCAAAATAAAATGCTTTGCAGTGGAATGTGATGTATTAACGATACTGAATCACCTCCTAAATTACTTTCCATTTAAAGTGAAAGACCTTATATAACTGAATAAACAGAATTCTTAAAATTTATACAATGTCATTTAAAGAGTGTAAAAAACTCCTTGGTTGAAACTACTCGATTACGGCAAAACTGAGAACATACTAAAATCTTTTACTTAAACTTATGAAACTTAATATAATATAATTAAACTATATAATAAACTAAATGTAACTTAGTGCTAAGTTTATTGTAATTATTACATAATTAAATTCTAATTAAGAATCCCCTGTTATTACTATAGAAGTTATATTGTTAAAATTTTAGAAAGAACGGTCACATCCTAATACAGGTTTGTATAAACTTAACATGATGAGGCCAACATATGTACTATATAAGTATAAGTCTTGTGTTTATGAATAAATATTTTTGTATTTTGTATTTGTATTAAAACCTCGCCGAAGAGACAAGAAAACAATCCAGTCAGAAACGCGGTCCGGGCTTTCGGTCTGCCGAAAACTATCTAAATCAAGAGATTATGTTAGAGACATGAAAAAAATAATCATCAGATTCTTTGATCTCAAAGAAAACACACTAATGGTCAAATACATATAAAATTATTGGGCGTAAAGAATATTAACAGAATCGATGGGACTGCACAAAAACGAGTTTAAAATAATATAACCTTTTCACTTCTCATGCTCGTAAAGTTCTTGTTTATGCTTGCTATAAGCAGACCAAAACTACGTTTTATGCTCTAGTGCATAAAAGTGTTTACTTCTTCTAAGAACGTACATACAGCCAGTACAACATCATAGACAAACTTTTTAAAATTCAATAATGGTGGAAGAAATAAAATAAAAATACTTTGGCCGGAAAGAGCTGTTGTTTTTCCTCAATAGGTACATATATTAAGTTGTTTATTTAAATTTGCATTCAATATTACCTACTGAATGTTAAATATGTCATTTGCTAGCAATATCACTCTTTTATTTCCTCGCAATCGAAGTGAAAAGCAGAGTGTATAACTCTGGAACAAAACCCATTTTATGCCCTTGTTGTACAATCTACTATTTCGTATAAGCCAGACTCCTTGTACACCATGTGGCAGAATCCAAGTAAACTTCAGCAAATAAGCACAAGATTTTTTTTTCAATAACTTGACTTATGTTCTTCATTTTTCATCGAAATCTAAAGACCTCTCCATACAGAAAACGTTTGTGTGTGGCGTCTCTCATACACTTCCAGTGTAATTAACCCGCCAACACCACACTATCATCTCGCTCCTAAAACGCCACGCTTTCTATCTGGCGAGACCTTAAATTTACTTCTAACCTTTTAGTGTATGCGAGTCTTCTCTCGTACCATGTGACAGGGTCCAAATAGTGTTCAAAGAAGAAGAAATGGAACACTGGTTTGAACTCTTTCAATATTTTCAAGAAGGCAGACAGTTTATCTGCGTTGGACTTGCCGCGATTGTGGCACTCTGTTAGTTTGGCGCGAGCCGCGTTGCAAGATATGTCCTGAGAGAAAAAAATATAGTAAGCAAAATTATGCAAAAGTATTTTTTCAAGTTATTTTAATTCGGCGACTGTAGTAACGAGGAAGTAGTGTCATAGGAAAATTCAACTTGTTCACAGCCTGTTTAGGTGTCCAGTTTATACCTAGAAAATATTGTTTCCTAGGAATCTTTGTGTTTATAGATTTGAGTAATTTGAGAAATTGGTCGGGGAAACATTGTAATATTTTTCAATGCAAGTGCTCGTAAAGGCCCACTTTTATGATACACGGGCGTAAGAGTAATAAATTACTCGGTTACGTTTAAATTATTCCTTTTCGCCCTTGTAATTACAACCAGCGGGCGTAGCGTAGTGTTTAATCACGAGCGACGCCACTAGTTGAATCACAAGTGCGAGGAGCGTGACGTACGGTTTAATCGCAAAAACATCGTGTCGCGCTCCTCGCACCTGTGATTCAACTATGTGGCATCGCGCGCGATTAAACACTGTGCTACGAGTGCAGGAGCGAACGGAGGCCTAGGCATCGCCGTCGCATCCACATTAATTTCTTCGTTTTCGTTTGACACAACTTCACAGTATAAAAGGTGTAGAACCCGAAAAAGTTCAACAAGTTCTTGCGCGATGCCTGATGAGGGGTAAACAACGGCTACCATGGCGTATCGTGCAAAGGTCTAAAAGGCGTTGTAAAGGTCTAAGAGGAATAGTTACCCTCGGTCGGTACCGGCGGTGTGCGCCGGGAACAGAGCCAACATCCGCCAGGTATGCACCGAGAGGCACCGTGCCCTCGCACCACTCCAGCACCCCCGACCGACGCGACAAAGGGACCACCTGGTAACAACACAAATAGTCTTATCATAGCCCATTTGTAGGGTGCAGGGGAATTTTTCTCCAGGTAAGAACTTCGATGGTGCAGCCAGTAGTGGGCTTGCACTGTAAGCAAGAGGTCGCAGGTTCGAATCCTGACCCGAGCAATTTTGGCAAAATATACTCTCCTCACTCCCAACGCTCTTCTGGGCGCCAATTCGGACTGATTTGTTTGCTGATGAACGGCAGAAAATATTGTCCGAGTTATTAAAATATTGTTTTTGTAAGAGGCACTGTTTGTGATTTTTCAATGCATGTGCTCGTAAAGGCCCACTTTTTATGCATCAAAACCGAACAGAAAGTCGATTATTTTGCCCTAGGGCTTTATTATTATTTTTTTTTAATTTGTTTGCAATGGTTGGCTAACCTGCAGCCTTTCCTGTGTACCATAGATGTTATACTTTTTTTCCACTGTTTAACGGCTCTGGATACAATCTTTTGAGCCAATCATAATTTAAAGTTCACAAGATTATATTTGTTTTCATTTCCTCACACTATGCATTGAAAAACGTAGTATGATACACGGGCGTAAAAGCAATAAATTACTCGGTTACGTTTAAAATACTCGCTACGCTCGTTTTTTAAATCGTCCTCGTATTTATTCATTTTCGCCCTTGTAGCATAAACTACTATTATAGGTTATTTTCAATTGTTTTAGATGATTATGCCGCTTTGTGTTATATTATTCATCGTTATTTGGTGTGTCCGTTTTTACTAAAATAAATGAATTTGTCTACTTGATTTGTTTCTGATTGATTTCTTGTTTGTAATGAATTCTAATAATAATTAGTTTACATTTATTTCAAGTTTTGTATGGTGTTATGAATCATAGAGAAATTTTCACTGTATTGTATTATTATAAAATTCAGGTTTATACGATCTTACTTGTACATATCATAAAACAGTATAGATGTATACAAAGTTTCATTGAGATTAAAACTATCAAGAAGTCACAAACACCAAACGCTTTTTCTATGGCAGCTGAGCGGGATGGCCAAACTTAAATATGGATTACTTAAATATGTCTATCAATACAGTAGTCAAACTTTGAATAACATGTGCGATTTTGTACAGATGTTACATCCTACGAAGTCTACTTGGCTATGGTTGTAGTAGTGACGTGTACATATACGCGTGTTTTGTGTGTTTTGCGCGTTTTGTAAGCGCTCCCGAGGTTACGCACACCAGAGAAAGTGCGGGTGCATGCACTACTACAACCATAGGTGATTAAGACATCGGATTTTATGCATTTGCATATTCGCATATGCAAATGGATATAACTCTCTAATTACGGCGTTAATGCATATTTTAGCTTTTTTTCCCAATCGTGCATATTTTGTTTAGTAGCGGGAGGTACGTATAGGGACCTAGGTGACGAAGACGTGTAGGACGCGAGCGCAAACTGACTGACCAGTGCGTACGTTTTGTCCAATGACGTCAGTTTATGTAGAGATGTCGTTTTCGGCGTACAAATTGCTACTGGGTGACAAACATCACAAAACTGCACTCGAAAATTTGGAAAAATACTTAATTGTATATTGTCACAAAAACTATGCATAATTTTAAGCATATCTCGCTGTTTTTGTACCGTCTTTTATTAAACTGTATAAAAATAATAACGGTTTTTTGATTTTGCATTGCGCATATTTTGGGCATATTAACAGTTTTTAGTGCATATTTCGGCCTTTTTTAGTGCATATTTGCATGCACATTTTGGCACTTTTTTAGTGCATATAATCAGATGTCTAGTGATTAGACTTCGTAGAACAAAACATTTGTAATGAAAAATTATGGACCTTGTAAGTTCTGATCAGCAGCTTATTTCTGCTGGTCACGGGGTTGATTCCTAGCAGAGTATTGACGATATTGAACACTTGCTGCATCACCGCGTCTTGACGCAGGTCGTCTTCTCCCTGAAACAAAGCATTTTATTATATTACCCACACGTGGCTCTTTTACTATGATAACAACACCGGTACAACAATAAATTCAAACAACAGAAAATCTAAAACATTACAACTTTTTTGCATCTGTCTGTACCTTTACTAATATGGTTCTTTGTTTTCCGTCTGAACCCTTGCACATCATCTTTTTGGGACAATTGATGCCTCCCACCATTTCGAAAGTATTTCCAAATGATACAATACCTAGAACAAAAGAAAACACGTACAATTTTTCTAATACTTTTACTCAATATTTTGAAATCTTAAGGTTAAACGTTAGTTTATTGAAAAGATAAACGTTAGTCGCTTAGCGCAAAGTTCATAACTTAACTTTGTATTTCTTGTTTAGAAGTTAAAAATTTAAAAACATTTTGGTAAGTGGCAGTTGACGCCAATAGTTCAGTATTAGTTAGGATTATAAAGCATGAGTTTGAAATTTAATGCGCAATTAGTCATGATCTTGTCCAATTCAATTCAAATTCAAATTCAAATAGTTTATTTTGCAAAGCAGGTATAGATATATACACTTTTTACACGTCAAATTTAATCTAATAAAGAAAATATATGTAATAAAATAATAAATGTACATGAACTAAATTAAAGGTTTATTTAATTTATGTAGCAATATATTTACGATTAAAATGATAGGTAAAATATATATTATACAAGGTAAAATCCAATCAGCCGCCCGAACCAATACCGGAGACCCGGCCAGGGACCAGGAACAAGGTTCAATGATCACCAACCGAGCCCCCAGCACGAATCCAGGCGGCCGACCAAATCCCATCCTATATACTACATACTAATAGGTTACATATATAAATACATGCCTACCTCCGCCCATTCGATTAGTCTTGCTAAGAAGAAGGGCAAGAAACTTAGCAAGATCATGTCTTTTTTTTCAACATAAAACTTATACTATACAATATATGACTTATATCTACTTTAACCAAACAAAGTTAAAACAGCATTTTAAGTTGGTTTTGAGATCATGACTAATTGTGTATTAAATTTCAAACTTTTGCTTTATAGACCTCACTAATACTGGCTTATTGGCGTCAAATGCCACAGACCAAAATGCTTTTCAATTTAAAATTTCTAAACAAGAAAAACAAAGTTAAGTTATGCATTTTGCGCTTCGCTACTGACGTTTACTCATAAGATGTAGGGTTTGTCAAGTGAGGGCTTGCAGAGTTAGGGGTTTAGCTCTAGATGAGATCTAATAACGTTTTAACAGTGAAAGCGTTATCAGCTTTTGAGTCTTGGCAGCGTTTCTTACATGAAATGTGTTTGGTGGTATATATGTTACGGGTAAAGCCCGAAGCGCGGTTAAACCTAGGTTTACACGGGTAATGTCATACAAAACTTCGGAGGTCGCCTCGCTCCGCTCCGCTTCGCTCGGCGCCCAATGTATATTAACATGTAAACCTAACCGGCTCCTCCTCGCTTCGTTCGTCGTCGCTACCTTTTTTAGATTTTTTCGGGTTTTACCCTACTTCGGGCTTACCCGTAACATATACATAATTATTTCATAATAAAGGTGGATAACTACAGATATCACAACTTTAGAGTTCGGCAAAAAGTTTGCGACGCTTATAAACAAAGTAAATACGTAATGTAACTTGTACTGTACTCTCTTCTTGCCAAATAAATTCTATTCTATTCTATTCTATTCTATTCTATTCTATTCTATTAACAAAATATCGACTAATCAGTTATAGTGTGTGATGTAGTAGGGAATGGGATGGCAGTGGACACTATACATTTTAAAAGATGAAATATAAATTAAATTAAAACAATTTCATAATTGTCAAAATGAAGGGAATGGGATGGCAGTGGACACTATACATTTTAAAAGATGAAATATAAATTAAACTAAAACAATTTCATAATTGTCAAAATGTACTTACCCGGAAAATTGCTATAGTTACAGTCGTTTCTAATCGTTAAAGTTATAGTAGGTATCGGAATGTCACTGAGTCCACCCAATTTGGAGATAGGCTCCGCCTTCGGAACTGCCTGCCGAGATTCTTTCGATTTCAGTTCGTAGTTTGCAAAACTTATTATAGCTGAAACAAAAACATTGAAACATTAACTAATGAAATAAACCAAATAAATAATACTGCCACAAAAGTTCGGCAATACAAAATACAATAAGGCAATTGCAACATCACATGCAGTTTTATAAGTACCTAGATTGTTTATCAAAAGTTATAATATTACATTATAACACCGTGATTCTGCGCTGCGATTGGCCCAATGTTATGAAATCGCTAGATGGGTCTCTACAACAGAGACGAGAAATAAGTCCCGACCTTATTTCTTAAGCCACGCCCCCTTTATCCTGATTGGCTTTCAAGCCCCATTACCGAGACGATGCTCCCGTGGTTCATAACCGAGTGTTCTTCTTATTTTTCGTGAAATTGTTAGTTGAAAATATTGTAAGAGTGTCCCAGTGTCTCAAATTATGTTACATTTCCAAAAAAATACTATTGTTTTCGAAGAAGGAATCATTAAATAAATGTAAATTAAGTCTCTTTCTTGATCGGCGTTATTTTCTTTAGCAGAGAAGCTTCAAAGTATTATTTGATGGCACTGTAATTATGAGTATTCTAATAAAGTAGCAGAGGGTGGAACTGTAATAAATTTCTCAGCTCATTTATGGACTAAAATTGTTAGCGCTAATATTTTCATCCAATCAGATTAAGTGACCAACATAGCCTGCCGAATCAGTAAGTTGAAGTGGCAGTGGACTGGCCATATTTGTCCCCGACGTGATAACCGTTGGGGCCGTAATGCATTGGAATGGAGACAAAATGGAGCAAAGCGTAGCGTAGGCTGTCCTCGTTCCCGCTGAACTGACGATCTGAAGGACGTTGCGGATGGCAGCTGGATGAGGATAACTGAGGACCGCCAAGAGTGGCGTAACATTGGGGAGGCCTATGTCCAACAGTGGACGAATACGGGCTGATGGATGGATGGATCAGATAATCGTTCATAAACTCACACCAAGTTGGGTGTCCTACCCGGGTCGCAACACTAACCCGTTCAAAAATCAACTCGCGCCTCAACACCGACCGTTCTAAAATGGTCGCTGCACTGGTGTCGACTTTTTCAACATCACCTCTGAGCAGGGTTCGCAAGGTTCGCATAGGCTCCAAACGTCACTTGACATATTACCGTTAAATTTCGTACAGAGGGGGTTCTCTCAACGTTATATTTATACTAAATATAATACAAAAATGACAACTGACGTTTGGAGTGTCGCTACACAGCAAAATTCGTTCAAAACTTCAACGTTACAACCCCAGTGTTCCTGCCCAGCCTAGCTTTCTTTAATGAACGCAGTTCAGGGTTGCCTTTGCTGCGATTTCAGCATGCCTCTTATTTCACATGTAAGTTGGCGTGTTTGTCAACTGGTAGTTTACCTATGTATATAACTATTTCAACCTATTTAATTCTCAACATTTTTACAGTGTACTAATACTACACTTACCATCACACATTAGATCCATCTGCGATATAATACAGGCCAGTTTCTCATCAGCACTGGCTAACTCCTGTATCAATTCTCCCGCGGCGATGACTCTCGGTTCCTCACTCCCCCCCATCCCTCGTGCTTTGCCTATCCCTGCGCTCGCGTTCAATATCACTTTGTCCTTGTCTGAGTTCTTGAGACCGAAGAGAATGGGTAGCGTATGGTGAGGATGATCTTTTGAACATCTTTCTGCAAGGCACCATGTAAAGACCATAACGAGACGGAAACTGTAGTTTTTTGTGTTAACTCAGAAGTGAATAAATACAAAGTTTCGCGTAATTTTAAACGATGATTTATCCATTAATAACTTTAAAAATACAGATCCAAGTAAAATAAGCTTTTTATTAATGGGGGTCCAAAGTGCCAAATTATCGCTGTAGATGGCGCATCGTCGATCCGGCCATGAAAATATGTTATTTCAGTACATTGTTATGTTTTTGTGTAGTTTTTTGTGATTTTAAAGTGTTAAAGTTTTTCCCTCGTAATTATTGTTAATATCTTTCATTATATATATACAGGATGGAAAAAATTTAAGGGCCCTGGAGGGGAACTACCTTAAATCCTTTAATTAGCTCATTTTACTGAAAATTTCAGTAAAATGAGCTAGCGAAAGGATTTAAGGTAGTTCCCTTACAGGTTGGAAAAAATTTAAGGGCCCTGGAGGGGAACTACCTTAAATCCTTTAATTAGCTCATTTTACTGAAAATTTCAGTAAAATGAGCTAGCGAAAGGATTTAAGGTAGTTCCCTTACAGGTTGGAAAAAATTTAAGGGCCCTGGAGGGGAACTACCTTAAATCCTTTAATTAGCTCATTTTACTGAAAATTTCAGTAAAATGAGCTAGCGAAAGGATTTAAGGTAGTTCCCTTACAGGTTGGAAAAAATTTAAGGGCCCTGGAGGGGAACTACCTTAAATCCTTTAATTAGCTCATTTTACTGAAAATTTCAGTAAAATGAGCTAACTAAAGGATTTAAGGTAGTTCCCCTCCAGGGCCCTTGCGTTTTTTCCACCCTGTATACTTTAAGATTTATGAGGCATTTTATTGTTTGTATCAATTTTCAGTGTGTGTTATTAATTACTCGTATGTTGTTGTGTTAATGTGTAGCGTATAATTTGTTTTGTATGTCTTTATATTGTACTATAGGTTTATTCGTGTGTCTTTATGTATATAACTATTTCATTGTATTGTGACTGTTTGATACCTTAATAAATAAAAATAAAATAAAAAATAAATAAAATTTCGGATTGATTTCATGGAATTATGCCTTTATGTGTCGTACCAGGTTGCTCTAATAATGGTGTTAATTTATTCCCGAAAAACCGCACATTAAAAATGAATAACATAATAACAATACCAAATTATTGAAATACAGATGATGGGAAGTAAAAAAAAATGAAATATTGGAGAAAAACAGTAGGAAAATCGGAGCACGCACGACAACAAAGTTTGAGATAGGCGGGCCTTAGTTATTATTGGCCGGACCTATGATAGCGCCATCTGTAATGAGCGTTTTTCTTTGTGTCAAATTTAGTGGTAAAAAAGACTCCTAGATGGCACTGTCGTACTTTAGCAATAGAGTCAAAGACGAAAATTGCACAGATTCAAAACTAAAAAAATTTTGGTTTTGATATTGATTGCTACGAAACATAATATGTCTACAGTGAAATGCACACCGCCATCTAGTGGAATGTTAAGTACTATGAAGAAAAAAACACGAGAAAAACGCTCATTGGCTTTGCCTGTGGATCCCCATTGAACTAAGCACTCTGTACGTAGACTTACTAATAATTTCATTCAAATTGTGACTGAAAGCGTCATCGATGTTACTAAGACGCGGCGCTAGTTGCGGCAGGACGGTCACATACTTCCTCGAAGGTACCGCATTGAGAAGGTTCTCGAAGGTGTCTCCTTCTCCGGGTTCAAACTCGAACTCGGGGTTGTCGAGCCACAGCGAGATGATTCGGAACACTGAGAGATTGTTCTCTTCGTCTTTCTTTAAAGAGAGGAGGTAGTATCTGCGAGAATAAAGGAAACTATTATTAACGAGTCGGCATGATCTATTTTAATCATCAATATAATACATATAATAAAACAGTATTTATATTAAAGACCAAAGAAATTACTGCCTATTTCGCTGAAATTTGGCATAGAGCTAAGGTAAAGTACGAAGAAGGACATAAGGTACTTTTTACCCCGGAAAAATGCTGCCGAGGGATCTGGAAACTTTTGTACTACGCGGGCGAAGGCGCGGGCAATGGCTAGTACCAATACATACATATAATAAAAGTGTAGAACCCGGTGTGTCTGTACATTGAAGAAAAGTAATAAAAATAAAAAGGAGGTGACTAAAGAAAAGTAATCAGCGATTTTTAGAATTCTTTTCTGTTTGTCTTTCTGTTTGTTCGCGCACATGTCCGAAACTACGGCTAAAAGGTATCAAATATAATAATAAATAATATAATATATAAATAAAATAATTATTATAATTATTACACTCAAAAAAGTGTCGACTTACTTCATGGCGAGATCCAAAAACCTTTTCTTTTCGGCGATGGTGCTTTGAATTTCTGCTTCATCCAAATTACTTAGTCTTTGGTTGGTCACCAATGCCTTTTTTTCCTCCCTAGATAAACCTTGTGTGTTTTTGACGGCACTACCAGCGTTTTTCATATTCTCCATTACTTTTACTTTGTTTTCGAATATTGTTGATTTCATGTAAGCCACAACCTGATAATTAAATAGTTCAGTATAGCGGAAAACAGAAAACAAGTGATTACTGGACGATGAAATATATTTTAATAATAAAGAAGTACAAAGCCATGTCTGTAAATTGTAATTTTTGCGAAATTCAATTTTTACCATTTTTGCCTGTCTGTATAGCAGTGGCGTGCATTGAACTTTTTTCCGGAAAAGCAACCAGAAGGTCAAGTTTGACAATTAAAAACATTTAAAAAAAAATCAATAACACTTTGAAAAAAGAAAGTTTGTAATTTGTATGACGCTAGGGTAGGCGGGTAGGCACTGCCTACCCTAGAGTGAACATTTTCGTACAACTTTTTTTTTTCAAAGTATTATTAAATTTTTTTTATTGTCAAACTTGACGTTCTGATTGCTTTTCCGGAAAAAAGTTTAATGCACGCCACTGCTGTACAGACAGGCAAAAATTGGTAAAAATTGAATTTCGCAAAAATTACAATGCTGTACAGTATGCTTCGTTTTAAATCGAGAACCACTCAATAGATTCGGATGCTGTTTTCTATATTATCATCGTAGTGACCAGGGTCAACATATAGGCTATAAGGGGCGTTGATAAAATGACCGCCAAGCCGAAAACGGGGCAAAGATTGGGGAAAAAAAAAAAGCGGGCTGAGCCACGGGCAAAAGGCTAGTACTATATAATATAAAAATGCGAGGAAATTACAACCGAAAGAACCTGACAGTGCAGTAAGAGTTATTTGGAGACTTACCTAAATTACACGAAAAAGGATAAAAATAATAGTTGGATTTTTATACTTTCTAGTTAAAACCGTAAAATACCTGCTTGTATTCGGCGTCGGCAAATTTGGCGAGATCATAGTAAACCTTGAGTCTAATCGCCTCGTTGTCACTACGCCCTAAGACGTGGAGACTGCGGTGCAGGTACTTGTCTATGATATCTCTGGCATTCTCACACTTGGACTCTGCCATCCATGTACCATATTGCCTGGGGATAAGGTCAAAAGTTTTTGAATATCATCTCTCGTAAGGAAGTAGGAGAGAGATGAAGGTAATAAATCTGATTTTTATTTGAAAGTACGTAACTTGAAATACATATCAAAATGTAAAAATAACACAAATACGGCTCCTAACATTACTAGCACCCGTAGCACAGTGTTTAATCGCGGGCGACGCGACGTAATTGAATCGAAAATGCGAGGAGCGTAACACGATGTTTTTGCAATTAAACAGTATGTCACGCTCGTGATTCAATTAAATTGCGTCGCCCGCGATTAAACACTGTGCTACAGGTTATTATGAGTAAATTATGAGTGACTAAAAATTGTTAAGTGTGGACCTGACTCTATAACATGAACAACGTCAGACTTTCAAGGGTTCTTTGGAAGAAATAAGGACTCTCCTTAAATAAAAATATATATATATATATGATCTGTTCATCTTTTATTAAGTCACTATATACTTTGGCCTAAAATACAAAATTATTTTTCCAACCTGCTTTTTATTTTTATTATAAACGTTCCGCTAAAGAACGCGGTTAAGGGATTGACTTGATTTTGTTTTTCATAAAATAGGTAATAGAAATATGAAGTCAATCTACTTTTTTGCCTACAAAATATTTCAGTATTAGCTAAAAACCCTCCAATGTGTTGTTTAGCTGCGTGATTATTAGTATTACCCGTTGAAGACAAATAGGCAAATGAGCCAACATATAATCGCCTCTATCAAAAGCTAAAGCTAAGTCTGCCATTGGACTTTTTGTGCTGGACGCGTAATAAAAATAGTTGCTAGGTTAGGCCATACTCAGCTTATAGTAAAAATCTTTTTCTTTCTTTATTCTTTATTGTACACACATATACAGAAACAGGGATACATTACATTTAAACAATGTGCACATTGGCGTGCTTATCTCTAATAAGAGATTTCTTCCAGCAAAACCAACAGGAAATAACAAACAAAAAAAAAATTTAAACGAGTAATCATACAAGTGCACAAGGAGATTGATGCAAATTAAAAATATAAATATATATAACATAAAAATAGCAATAATATAGTATTCAAATACTTACTATAAATACACACTATAAAATACAAATACAATATATATATATATTTTATTATAGAAAACATAAATATTGATATATATAATATTATATTTACCTATTAAGACAGCGAGAGGTAATGTTCTTTCAGCTTTTTCTTAAAGGAAATTATAGTACGCAAGTCTCGAATGCTATGTGGAAGAGCATTCCACAGTCTGATAGATTCAACATTAAAAGAGTTGCCATAAGCACAAGTATTATGTGCAGGAGTTTTAAGGAGGGAGGAAGTCCCAGAACGCAAGGGTCTATCTCTAGAGATTAAGAACTCAAAACGTTCGCGAAGATAAGGCGGAGAAAGTGGATTCCTAATGATATTAAATAGAAGGGATAAAATATGCACATTACGGCGGTGACGAATAGGTAACCACTTTAATTCCTTACGAAAGTGAGAAACGCGATCAAATTTGCGAAGACCATAGATGAAGCGGATAGCTAAATTCTGAAGACGTTCAAGTTTATTTAATAACACCTCAGTGGCATCGATGAGACAAACATCACCATAATCAATGATGGGAAGAAGAAGGGTCTGGGCAAGTAAGATTTTTGTTTTAAAGGGCAGAAAATTCTGGAGTTGCTTTAGGGAGTGAAATGCGCCATGTACTCTCCTGCTAGTCTCATTAACATGTGGCACCCAAGCCAAATTACTGTCGAGTATTACCCCTAAGTTTTTGGCTTTGTCAGAAAAGGCGATTGGTGACCCGTTAAACATTACTGAAGGAACGTTGCCGAGAATATTCAGCCAATACTTACTGTTTGATATAAACGCTCGTTGCTACCAGAAATTGTAGCATATAAAAAGTAGTAATACTGACTAGTGACGGGCATCGACGTCACTGGTGCGAGGATTCCATAACCACGCTCAGACACCACTAATTGTATGCTAAAGGGCGATACTTGCAGCTGGAGCAGGGGCCCATAGCTGTCCCAGATTTATAGTATACAAGTATCTTATGATCTAATATTTAATATAAAATGTCCTACCAGACAGTTGTATGATGACCTCATCAAGTAGTCCTCGCACGAAGACCCTTCGCTGCGGAGACCAAGGCGTGTCGGTGCCGTGACACGTAGATCACCTTCCACGATGAATCTAAACACAACCCTCCTACCCCGGGATGCATCCGAACCCAGAAATAGTAATTAACAAGTCCACTTGTCGCACACCGCGTGGATATAGGTTATTTCACACACACAGGAAATACACTCAAAAGTGGCCTTCACGCCAAAATATCTTCAGCCCTTGATCGAATACTGTTTCTTACGATGTCCGCACCGATTTCCCTTGGGTTAAGCCCTTAATAACACATATTAAAATCGTCCGCGATCTATACCAAGAAAATTCCACGTCCCTCGTTTTTGACAGCTCCAAGTCCATAGACAAAATATATAGACCATTGATGGATGCGTTCCGAAATATACATTTTATTCTGAACAGTCCCCCGCTCTGGGCTGAGCAATCAGTCCACTAGCTCATACAACCGGGAGACGGGAGAAAGTTGTCATGGCTCGTCACAAAATCGAACCTTCGACCAACACCTCTGCGACGCGTGGAGTTCCGTCTCCGCCAAAACAACTTTAATATACGGCTCCGGCGCCAAAACAAGGATAGCAAGTTCATATCCTTCAAAAGAATTAAATTTCCTTCCCTAGGATGCTCAGTCCTGTCTGACCACAGAGAGGACGAGAGTTGAGGACCGCTTCCACTTAACAATATACAGTGGCAAGCTCCTCAAAAGTTAGGACAGTTTCCCCAATAACGCAGCGGAGGTGGGTCTTCGCCGACTTGACGGCAGCTTAAAAAAATTCCCTCCCCAGTGAGGGCAATTTGGGGGACTGAACCGCCAAGTTACCCCTTTCCGGGCGAAGATTTAACTTAAACTAGCATAGTTATTTACAAAACAAAAAATTATCAATATCTTTTAGATAGTTAGCAGTACCTTTGTAGTTTGTGCCATTGTCGGAGCGAATAAGTGAAGGTAAACCCTTACGCGACACGAAACGATCCAACGCGGCGACGAAGGCCTCCGTAGTCAAAGCTGATACCACTGCCAAGTGAACGGCCTTGGTGGCCAAGCACACAAATACACAAGGTATGCTTTCACAACCCGAGCGTTGCGATTGCTGAAAACCCCCGTGCGCATTACGTATGTGTCAATCCGACACCAACAGATTTACCAAAGGTCCGTCTTGGGTAGAAGCAAAGGATGAAGACTTCCGTATGGCAGGTCAGCTCTCCAAAATCAGCCTCCAAAACGCAGAAGTCCTTCATAATCCGTGAAAGGATTCAAACGAGCAACCGCTCACTTCAGCCTGGCGTGATCCTCGCGCAGAACTCGAAATCTAAACTTGATGAGGTCCGCCTGAAGTACACGTACCGTGTACCAATGCGCTCCAACGCTCCTCCGCACTCACGGCTGGGGACAAAATATATGAATATCATTGACTGGTTGGTATTTCAACATAATACCACCATCATATTGGGATCCTCCAAATCTGCAAACAGTATATGTTCATTTGAAAGCCATTTCCTAAGTTCGAACATAATAATCCAAGTATCGAATCAAATATCGAATATCCAAAATTGTGGATACCTCCACCAATGAAGAAGAACCCAGAGTCTTTTTTAAAAACCAAATAGGATCCATCCTAACAAATCCGCGCCCAGGAAAACATCGACTGGGGCCGGATGACAAAACGTGGGTCTGCCAGATGCAGACCTGACGTGCATGAGATTATGGACGGAGGAAAGTCCAAAGAAGGCTGCCAGCCGACAATATTGTCTATAACCATGGCTGCAGCCGCTGATTCAACTCCAGTCCATCAATACCTAGGAGCGGCACCGACGAAACCTCCAGGTTCAAAACTAATCGGTGCGCCACTTGACTTTCCAAGTCGAGGAGGGCCCTTACCCTAACTCAATCCCCCCTGGGGCCCTAGACGCGAGCCATCGCGGTAGGCAACAGAACCGTCCGCGGTTCCGTACTCATGGCTTGAACAAGCTAGTTACAGGCTACCCCACCTGAGGAGTGCAGGACCAGTCCACTGGCAATAATACGGCTGGCGTGTGCACATCCCAACCATGGGGGGAGCGTAGCCTCCAACTCTCCCTGAGTACGGCGGGTGGTACTCTAACCGCGGGTACTCACGGTACGGCGGTGAGTAACCCCGTGACTCCGTCTTAACACGGTGCTCCATGCCAGCTGGCACCAAAACCGGCGCGGGGAGGGGGGGCCTAGCCCATGCCAAGTCCAATTGGCCCCCGCCCGTAGGGGCCCAATTCACAACATGGCCATATGTGTGATAGCCCGTAGGCAAGCCCCCTACGGGTCCACGCGCAAATACATAACTCACCTCCCGGTGAGGGGGCGCGCCTCGCGCCGCAGTCCTCCGTTCCGACGGAGGGGAGCTCTGCCCGACAGCATGCCTTCCCTGGACCGAGGGGGGAAAAGTTCTCCCTGACGCACCCCCGTTGTCCAAGGGGGGGGGGGGAGTTCTCCCTGAAGCACCCCCGCCCGTAGGGCTCCGTCGCTGCGGGACCGGTGAAGCCGCTTCAGATCTGTTGGCACACAACAATAAATGGTGAGGCCCCTCACAAACACTGCAACGTCGTGGCTCGGGACAATTACGTTCAAAATGATTGCCCAAGCAACCGAAACACAGGCCCTTACGCTTCACTATGCGTCGCCGCTCGGTGACGTGCAGGTTTCGCCACTGCTGACATCTCAGCAGGTCATGCCCCGTATGGCCACACTGATAACAGGTCAATGACCTCTCGATCACGGCGACCCCCGCCAAACGTGTCATATCGCGTCCCCGCGACTGCTGCGGTTGTCTGGGCTCCCCACATTCCGATGAGCCAGCAGACGAAAATGATTGCGCCCCAGATGGCGCCAAGTCCGGTTGTGATGTTTCTGCTACCCTAGCTTCATATTCAATAAACTTAATTAAGTCCGTAAATTTAGGCACAGTGCTGCCATCTTTTTCTGCGGACACCCGCTCAAAACGTGACCTCACGTCATTAGGCAACCTACCTAAAATAATGTGAACGAGTAAAAACGACCACTCGTCCACCGGTAAACCTAATGTTCTAAGGGCATTACACGCCACAGTGACCGGAGTTAGTAATTGCTGCCTCAGCTGTGCCCAGTCGGTTACCCTAGGTAACGTCAACAATTGAGACGCATGCGCATCCGCCAATAAGCGCATGTTCTGATACCTATCATTTAATAAGCCCCACGCTATATCATAATGATCATCCTCTACCCTGAGGTGCTGGATGAGCAACCTTGCTTCGCCCTCCAATGTTGACATCAAATATGCCATCTTTTGCCCCTTTGATAAATCTACCCTAGAATTTATTAATGACGTAAACATATTCCTATATGAAACCCATTCTTCCATTTTCCCATTGAATTTATTTAGTTTTAAATTAGCCAAACTACTAGACACGCCATCTACCGGTTGAGGCGTGACAACTACAGGACCTCCTGAATTTTGCCTCTTTAGATCAGCAACAATATTTGACTTTATAACCAGCATCTTACCAGTGGCGCCATCTGTTGGTCTAGGTGCGCTAACAACCGGGCTGCCCGATTGTCGCTTTTTGATCATGGAGGCCGCCTCAGTTACATCATCATAAATTTCCATTATCTGAGCTAAATCCGTAACATACCTCTTCAAAGGCTCGTCACTTTCCTGCAGTGCTGCCACAGCCGCCTCTGCATCAGCCAGCCGCTGATGCATCCGCTCGGCTCTCTCCAGGATTGCATTGTCGCGATCCGAACGAGAAAGCAATCCCTGGACGGTTGTAAACCAGCGGAGCTCTTTCGCCAACGCAGCCTTGTGAGACTTGGACATCATGCCGCAATGAACCGGGAAATGTATAAATAAAAACTATTTAGCAAACACCCTGACACGGCACAAAATACAGAAGCACTGCTCAATAGGTACCCTACCTATAAATAGAATTTAATTAGCAAAATTAATTCCCAATTACCAATGTATGTACTGTCCGTCAATACTAAACAAACAAATAGGTTCCTACCTAATTCTATATTACCAAATTTAAATTATATTTGGTGTATACAATACACACAAACCCGAATGCACATTCCACTATGCACTTGTATACATGCTTGTAAGTACATAAATTCAAGCCAAGATAACCGTATATTAGCTAACAAGTTGATTTCCAATCTATAATATAAACCGTTATATGATATAATGTTATTGCAATACAAGAACACTTGATATGTACTAAATTAACAATTTATACTGATATTACTGAACCACATCAATGTGGTACCCTCCGGTAATCAATTATCTACTCAAAGCACTAAACAAATCCAATTTGTAATTGCTACATGTACATGTAAATAGCCTAGCTATGTTAACAGTTCAATGACACTGGGGCCGCCCAGTTCCACTGTTTAAATGAATATAATCCAAAGGTGGGCTACAACCACGATCTGGCTACCAAAGCTTGTTTGATATAAACGCTCGTTGCTACCAGAAATTGTAGCATATAAAAAGTAGTAATACTGACTAGTGACGGGCATCGACGTCACTGGTGCGAGGATTCCATAACCACGCTCAGACACCACTAATTGTATGCTAAAGGGCGATACTTGCAGCTGGAGCAGGGGCCCATAGCTGTCCCAGATTTATAGTATACAAGTATCTTATGATCTAATATTTAATATAAAATGTCCTACCAGACAGTTGTATGATGACCTCATCAAGTAGTCCTCGCACGAAGACCCTTCGCTGCGGAGACCAAGGCGTGTCGGTGCCGTGACACGTAGATCACCTTCCACGATGAATCTAAACACAACCCTCCTACCCCGGGATGCATCCGAACCCAGAAATAGTAATTAACAAGTCCACTTGTCGCACACCGCGTGGATATAGGTTATTTCACACACACAGGAAATACACTCAAAAGTGGCCTTCACGCCAAAATATCTTCAGCCCTTGATCGAATACTGTTTCTTACGATGTCCGCACCGATTTCCCTTGGGTTAAGCCCTTAATAACACATATTAAAATCGTCCGCGATCTATACCAAGAAAATTCCACGTCCCTCGTTTTTGACAGCTCCAAGTCCATAGACAAAATATATAGACCATTGATGGATGCGTTCCGAAATATACATTTTATTCTGAACACTTACCTTTTCAACCTTTTCAACTTTTCAACACATTTGCTCAAAAAATGCATTTACAAAGCCTGTATAGATAGATAGATAGATAGATAACTTCTTTATTCCATTTCCACAGCATTACACGACAAAGAAAACAAAAAATACACATTTAGCAATTAAACAATTAAAAAAGAAAAAAAAATAATAACACAACTAAAACTAATAAATAATGTAAGTGCTGTGGTAGTGGAAAAGGTCCTCAACTCAGCATAATGCAGAGGCAAGCCACTGCGCTGATTTTCAGTTGAGGCCCGTTTCCAAAACCGACCTTATGCTATATATACAAAATAGGTGAACAATTGCTAATAGCCGGTGGCAATATTAAAGTTAAAACAAAAACAAAATTTCTACCATACGGAAGGTTATACATTGTTCGAAAGTTAAACATTACGCACCATACAATGGAACGTGCGGTAAAATAGGTACTCTCACCTAAGTACTTATTTTACCGCATCCTCCGTTGTATAGCGCCGTGCGTATCCTTTACGGTTTTTTTTTTAATTTCCATAAAAAATATATAAGAATTCCACCAAGTAGTTTTACATTACGAGAATAAATAAACCGGATGACCGAAACTCCTTGGAAGCGCTTTTGCTTAATACGTCTGTCTCACTTTAATACTAAAGAGAAAATGAAACGAAAGATGTAGTTCTAATTTTCACCACAAGCACGTGGCGCCATTTTAGTTAGCCCATTTTCATATCAGATTAGAAACGTCAAAGATTGTTTGTTGCGACTTTCCAAATAATAATATGAATTCAAGTGACGAATCCGATATTAATATGGAATCTACTCCACCTGATATCAGAAAATGGTCTGTTGCCGCCAAAATCGCGAGAGCGCTATTTAATGACTTACAATAATTTTATATCATGGAAGACTCGAAGAAATACTCAATCATTCTCTGAAAATGTTTTGATGACTTACTTCAATGAATTACTTTCTTTCCAAGAGTATAATTTATTATTATAATTTCTTATTTGCTATTAAAAATAGTTCAATGAAAAAGTTTGTTTCATTACCTATTGTACTGTTTTCTCGCAAATGTGTTGAAAAACGTTGTATATGACACACGTGCGAAAATTGGTTTTTACAAACGAGTAGACGAATGTAAGTCCGAGACGAAGTCGACGTCTACTCGTTTGTAAAAACCAACTTACCGCACTAATATCATAAATAACTATTGTAATATAAAGGGTGTAAACGTACAGTTATATTTAAGTGAAAATACATAATCTACTGTTCACAGTGAACAATTTTCATTTTCATTTCCGCATGTATGTAATTTGTAGAAAGATGTTTCATATAATCAATAGATAATAGATATTTAAAAATACCTGTCCATGTACACCAGATTAGTGTATGAATATAAAATATTCAAATACATACGCATACCTTAAAGCAATAGCAGTTAACTTCATATCTTCAGTTTCATTGTTCATAATATTCCGGAGCAGTGATAGGGCGATATCCTTATGACCTTTAGCCCAAGATATTTGTCCTTCAACTAAAGACACTTCACCTGCAGTTTGGCCTCTTTTAGCCATCGCTAATAGCCGCTGGGACAATTGTATTCTATCATTTGACAATCCCAATTCTGCAAAAATTAATATACAGGTTGCTCTGAAATTCGACATATTCCTTGAAAGGAGTTATACTAGAGATCATTTCCAACAGATTAAGCCCTATCAATTAGGGGTCGAAAATAAATGGTCTCCGAGTTACGAAGATTTTTAAGATATTTTTCAAACTTTCAGACTGGCAACGAAATACAAATTATTCAAAAATAATTATTCCTCTCTCAGCACTTATTTGTTATTTTTCTGATTAATGATAAATGAGTGATCTTTTGTAAAAAATACACATGCCCAGAATTCCTATAATCCCAGAAGTTAAGTGAAAAGAAGACTATTTTTTTAGTAATTTTAGAAATAGCGACGTGTTTTACTTAAAAAAAACACATTTTCAACCCCTAGTTGATAGGCATCATATGTTGGAAATGAATCTACAGTAGGCTCCACTGAGTGATGGCGCCTATGACGTTTAAATCGTAATTATTTATAAGCAAGTGTGAATTAAAAAATGTAATACTTCATTGTTGATAGTGATGTACTACTTGTTTCGGTTATTATTTTAATGTTGCTTTATTGTGCAATAGAATTTGTATAGAAACACAAATATTTTTTTTAAAAGTTTCTCATTTTTTATAGGTCGTGTTTGAGGTCGCCAAGTTACGCAATAATATTTAATTAAAAACAAAACAATGACGAAGTTAAACTAAACGAAAATAAATGATAGTAAAATACTTTTTTCGATTTAGATATTTAAACATCTCTTGGGAGCCCCGGGGCACTACACCGCATAGCCCTCCGATAGCTACGCCACTGGTTTTGGCATATTTTTTTTTTGTATCATTATGTTGAATGTTGAATGACGTGTCTAATGTTGAGTAAACTCACACTTGATTTTTATTTTTAACCGAAATTTGAAATGTACCTCATCACTAAATGCAGCTGTCATAAGTGCCATCACTCAGTGGCCCTACTTTAGTATAACCCCTTATATTCGTTTTGTGATTTAGAAAAACAGAGTTTTATAAGTGAAAGGTTCAGTTATTACCTGCGTAACGCAATTGCAAATTGACAATATCAGTCCGCAGTGTACTGTACAATTTTGTAGCATTATCCAAAATAAGACAACGTTGTGAAACCAACGTTTCAACATGCTTAAAATCCTGAAACGGTGCCAGTTTCTCCACTTGCCACTTGTTCAACAATTCTCTCATTGTCAATTTGTTTGATTTTACAGAGTTGTACTCTTCTATGTCACTGAATACCTGCAGTTGTGAAACGACTGAATAGACACTCTGACAGTTATCCATGTTTAGTTTTTGAGATAGTTTTGAAACGGCTAGTTTCGCTTTGTTCAATGGCACGACGAGTTTTTGCTCATACTCTTGGGTTTCGAGTTGTAAATTGAGGGAGTCTTTTAGACAAGAATAGCGTAACTCTTTCAGGAGAGAGTTCATGTCAGTGTTTGGATTTTTTAGCTTGTTGTCTGTTTCGTTTGTATCCACGAAGACGCTCCAATCACCTGTGCAATGAGTAAAAATAATGTTTCCGAAAAATAATATTATATTAACATATGACATTGGCGTTTTGTATGGAGAGTTTGAAGGAAATTCGATTTTCAGTACTAGCATTTTTGCATTTTTTTTAGGAATAATAATTCCAATTTTTATGATTTCTTTTGTGTATTTTGTAACATTAAGCTAACAAGCAACAGAATAAACACTTTATTATAGTTAATTCCAGATATATTTCGACTTCTTGTCGCCATCAGTGGATTCGAATCTATCGAATATCGAAATAACTTAAGAATAAAAATTATATAATATACTCAAATAGTTAAACGTCATAAAATGGTTGAATGAAGGGGATGATTAACAGAAAAAAATAAAAATCAAGTAGGTAGTTTTGAAAATGAAGTTCTCCTGGTTAGTGTTGTGTGGAGATGTGTAGATAATTATTTGTCTCTGCTTCTTGAAAACCGTAATGGGCATCAAGCGACCAATGCTGTAACCACCTACTTGATTAATTTTTCTTCAAAAAAAAAAATCTCTTGTCTGTCAATCAACCCCTTCATTCTGCCGTTTTATGACGTTTAACTATTTTAGTATATTATTTAATTTTTATTCTTAAGTTCCACTGATGCCGACAGGAAGCTGAAATATTCTGGAATTAACTATAATAAAGTGTTATTTATAGTATGTTATAATATAAAGTCAATAAATATAAATTATATATGATACAATTGATTATATTATAAAAAGTAAAAATTTATACCATCTTAGGATAAACAAATCGCAAAGTTATTTTTATCATAGTTATATGAATGCTCACCTAAGAACGAAAGGCAGTCATACTTGACGTCATCAAGTCGGTCGTTTTCTGGCAACGACTTGATGTACTGTAGCGCGAGGCGATGCATGCCGGACTTGTGAAGAGACCTGACTACGCCATACTCAAGCGTAAAGTCATCCTGCAATCCGTGGAATGTTTTGAATACCTGATTCTATCTTCATCGTTTTTTTTTTTTTATTTCGCTGGTTTGGTTTCGACACTAATTAGTTAAATATGCTAATTCTAAATTAACTGCTCAAGTGAAAAAGGGATAGCAAACATCAGCCTGGTGGCTATCTCTTTTAATCTATAAGGATTCCATACACATCGGGAGGCTATACACAGCTCTGCAGCTAGTCGGATACCATAGACAAGGTAAACTTCTCGTAATTCTGTGTATAGCCTCCCAGCGTGTATGGAATGTTTACTATAGACTATGGACTCCGTATATAAACTAAAGAACTTCTACCGGAAACGGATAAAGTAAAACGCCCGCGTTTTCGATCGGTTTATCAGAGATTTTTTCGATTTTTGACGGCTTTTGGGAATCAAACATTGCCTAAATTTTTTTTCATGTGGAATGTTTTTATATGGTGTCATTTAAAAAAAAAACATTGAATTCTTGTAAGTTCGTTCGAAAATATATAGCTAGTGTCTTTACATCTTGTGTTTTTTCGCTAGTGAGGTGAAAAGTTGTATGTGTCACACGAGAGCAAGTTTATTTTGTTTCTTGTGCCTTTGAATCCCTCACGACGCTCAGGATTCTAACTTAAAATCACTAGCTGCGCTCGTGATTCAATTATAAAATTTTTCGCTTGCTCGGGATTCAAACTTAGCACTCGTAACAAAGAAAACTTTGCTCTCTTGTTGCACAAATAACCATTTCTTTTTTTCATGCAATCGTCGTGCTGGCCAGTGCGATTGTTCTAAAAATGAGGCTAGCGCACTGACTTGAAATAAGTATTACTGCTTTTTCCTCTATGGTATAATGGATTTCAATGGGCTGGCTGACAAACTTTTTTGGATAGAAAGATTCGAATTTTAAAAACCTTTTGCACGCTAGTGGATAAAATGCACTTTTGCACGCATATTAAAAATGATAAATAGTGCCTTTCCGAGCTTGTGAGGTAAAAAGTATTAACCTGTGCATCAGTATCGTGCGAGAGTGCAATGTCATGGAACAGAAGAGCATCGGCGTACTGTCCGGTGTTGATGAGATGTTTACGTTTCTCCTGCTCGCTGGTCAGGTGCCCGCTGCCACACCCCTCGATGGCGTCGAGCTCACCGATCGATATGAAACACTGGAAACGACCGAACGTTACTTATTCTTATTGCTTTATACATAACTACTTATATAGAGTGTAAATAGACTGTAACCTTTAAATAAAACCACATACTCTACTGATCAATTTCAGAATCTTCTGAGAAGATATTCAGCTGTAACTTAGACTTTATCTCGCAGGGGGAATGTCTATTTTAACAGGTTTCACGAACGGCGTCACCTTAAAAAACTCCCGTATCTCGGTACGTTAGGAATCACGCATTTTTGTTTGAAATTTAAATATTTCCCAAACTATTGGTTTGCGTGGGTACATTTCTTAGGAAAAATGGTTCAGTGTGGTCGGTAGAATAAAGGTAGCAGTCTATTTACACCCAGTACATAGGTACTAAATGCCACAGACAATTAACTGGGAGCAGCGAATTCGGTGCACAAAAGAAGTATAACACTGCAATCCGCTTACGCTTGCCAAAAAACGCTTCTCCAGCTTGGTGATTGGGGCAAGCTTTTTCTACACCTCGTGTTTAATGTCGTGGCACATCTCGAGAGGGATTTATCTATTTAATTGTGTGTTGCCATTTTACAGCCGTGAAGTTTTAAAGACTGATATTGACGATTAGTATAAGCAACTACTCAATTTTGTATGAAGAAAGAATGCACCGAATCAAAAATACATAAATGTAATCTTTATTTTGTTTAGTTTATTCAATCTCTGCCCCGTTTTTATCTTGTGCGTTATTTTATTAACACGCCTTATAGCGTATATACAAGGTGACTTTTTGATCATCGTCCAAATTCATACTGGTGACTTGGTAAGTGATCAGTATCATGGATCAATTTTTTTTTTTTGTAAAATTCGTAAAATAAAATTTCGTCTCCCCATAGTGATTCACTCGGAACTGGAAGTGAATTTCTATGGGAAGCCGAAATTTCATTTTACGAATTTCCCAAAAAATTGTATTGATCCAAGATACTGATCACTTATCAAGTCTCCAGTATGAATTTGGACGATGACCAAAAAGTCACCTTGTATACAAGTGACTTTTTGACCATCGTCCAAATTCATACTGGTGGCTTGGTAAGTGATCAGTATCATGCATCAATAACAATTTTATTGAAATTCGTAAAATGAAATTTCGACTTCCCATAGTGATTCACTCGGGACTGGAACTGAATTTATATGGGAAGCCGAAATTTCATTATACGAATTTCACAAATATTGTTACTGATCCAAGATACTGATCACTTATCAAGCCTCCAGTATGAATTTGGACAATGATCAAAAAGTCCCCTTGTATATATAAGCAGGGTCACTACGATGATAATAAAGAAATCTGCATCCAAATCCGTTCGAATAGTTCTCGAGCGAAAACGGGATATACAGACAGAGACAG
This sequence comes from Ypsolopha sequella, assembly GCA_934047225.1. NCBI lineage: Eukaryota > Metazoa > Arthropoda > Insecta > Lepidoptera > Ypsolophidae > Ypsolopha > Ypsolopha sequella. The sequence continues at coordinate 15,216,544 of OW203992.1, forward strand.
ACAGATAAAAATTCAAATTATTTTAGTTTTGGTCTCAGTATAATACCCGTTCCATTAACAGTTTCGCAAAAATATTCAATGTACAGACACGACATTTTTACTACTTTGTTATTAGTATAGATTATTTTAATGCAGTATCGATTTCAATAGAAGCGACTTAAGTAAAGAAACTTGGTACATACTTACTTTTCTCAATATACTCTGCATGGTTTCCCCGCCAACCAAGATGGCTGTTTGTTCCGGCGAGCTCGGGGGGACGCTGTTGTTCCGCGAGGAAGCCCACAGCTCACCATAGAAGATGGCCGCCAGACTGTCGTCGCAAATGGCGGCCGCCCACGAGACCATGTCGTAATCTAGCTTCAGATAGTTATACGTTTCTACTTCCTCTGGTCTGTATAAAAGGAAAATTAATTTAATATTTAGTAAACAAACACAGAAGGTAGACACAAAATGATATTTTTTTAACTGTCTGTTTGTTTTGGAAAATGATCCAGTATGATGAAATTATTAAAGTATTATGGATTCAGTAAATGTGAAAACTCTATTTGCACTCGTTATATAATGAAATGTAACAATAGTAGTTTATGCTACAAGGGCGCCGAGGAATAAATTACGAGGACGATTTAAAACACGAGCGTAGCGAGTGTTTTAAACGTAACCGAGTAATTTATTGCTCTTACGCCCGTGTATCATACTACGTTTTTCAATGCATAGTGTGAGGAAATAAAACAAATATAATTTTGTGAACTTTAAATTGTAATTGGCTCAAAAGGACTGTATCCAGAGCCGTTAAACAGTGGAAAAAAAAGTATGACATTTATGGTACACAGGAAAGGCTGCAGGTTAGCCAACCTTTGTAAATAAATAAAATAATAATAATAATAATAAAGCCCTAGGGCAAAATAATCGACTTTCTGTTCGGTTTTGATGCATAAAAAGTGGGCCTTTACGAGCACATGCATTGAAAAGATATTAAACTACAATTTTATAATAGATCCAGTTATAGTGAGTGTCCTGAATTTCGCCATCCCTTTATCCCACCACTGAAATTTCCTAGTTAAGGAATAGTACATTGTTCACCGAGGGAAGAAGGGGAAGATTACCAACGAGGGTGTAGTTTGAGGCCCGAGGCGAAGCCAAGGGCCTCAATACACACGGGTTGGGAATCGCACTTTCTCCCGAGTGAAACATAGTGCTTTATACTACACCTGCGAGGAAATAGTATAAATTTACTTTTAATCAAGATGCAATAAAAGAAACCGACTGACTCGCGTGCGATTGTCACTTTTTATTTCATTCTTATTTTTTATTATGTACAGGAAAAGCAAGTGGCCAGTATCATTTTTCGAGTTTTATGTACGAGTTCGCAAAATAATACTGGCCACTTGGCCACTTGCTCATTCTTTATGTTATTAAAAAAAAAAACAACACGTTAACAATGGATTTGCATATACTTTTTCTGCCCGCTCAAGCACGCTAACAATGAATTTTCATACACTTTTTCCGCCCGCATATTTGTATGACAGTAATGACGTATTTTCTGCATCGTTTTCAAAAAAGTAAGAAGGTACTTTCCGAGCAGGTGAAGTATAATAGACTTTTTTTACAGTGTTGGGAGTTCCAGACACTTCCTATGTATTATAGAAACTTGTATTTACCGTTTGTTGTAATGATTTCTCTGCAATCTAACAAAGTTGACAACATCGAGGACGTCCTGAATTATTAACTTGTGGTCATGTTCTAATATACTGCTCTTCCTTGTCATGTTATCGCTGTTTTCCGAGCAACTTGCATTGAAAGTATTATCCCAGAAGAAGTTGAAAAACTTGTTGATTTGACCTCCAATAGCTGTTACTTCATTGTCATTCGAAATAGATAACAGCAGGCCGAGCAACGGTGGCAAAACAGTTTTACTAAGGCTTGGCTAAAAAAAAATGAAAAAAATTGCATTCAATCCGTTTACTTCTATTCTCCAATCCTGAAAGCGATTTACTTTTTAATACTAATTTTCTTACTTTAAAGTAAAGATCTTAACAAAGTTTTTTAGTCAAAAAGTAGCTTTTGCCCTCTCCAAGTGAATCCACCACAAATTTTTTCCCCATGCCTTTTCCCTGACTAATATCTGAAATATTAAAGATTTTACTAATTTCCTACCTTAGATTTGCAAACCACTCCCAAGTTCGATAGATAATTATCTTCGGAAGTGATAACGTGCAGAAGCGCACAAGTCATCCTGCATATCCATTTGGAATGATCTTCGGTCTCTTGCGGCAGCCAAAAGTCTAACCGTTTGTATGCTTCAAACTTGGTTTCGTTCACTTGGAACTTCGCTGCGGTGTAGCTGCTTTTTGGCGAGAGGAACTGTTTTAAAATGTGTTGTTGGTCGTATTCAGTCAAATCTGAAAATTAAAAATTTTTTTGCTAATTATTGATATCGATTCGGCATAACACGTCTTAACTTATTTGACAGAACTAACCTTATTTTAAGCGTCCTGTCTTTTTCTTTCTTTATCGAAATGACAAGGACAGAACGCTTAAATTAAGTTTAGTCCTGTCAAATAAGTTAAGATGTGCTTCACCGAATCGGTACCATTGTCATTCCAATTTCATTTTTAGCTTAGGCTCACAAAATATTTGTTTTGTTAAAAGCTGTATTTTCTATCAAGAGCAAAATAGAGTCGCTCATCCAATGCAATAAAAAAAAACGGGATTGTGCGAATTCGACCCACGATTCTCATTTTTCTGTGGAATACTTTTAGAAATAAAACATGGTTTTTGCGAATTACTCATAATTACTCGAAAAATGCGCAACAGTAATTAATTAGTTTTAGTAGTGTGCATTATGCCAGCGGCATGTTGTCGCTTTTCAGTATTTCGGCTTTACAGATAATTAGTACCGGATCTCTGGATCTGGTAAAGGTTAACTGGCAGAGAAAAGTTCGCCTTTGTGCATTGTAAATTATTTTATGCAATAAAGTATTTAAAGTATTGACATGACGTCAAACGCTTTTTTTCAAACGGCTTTTTAAAGATTTTAATCAGTGAAACGGACAAAAAATTAAGGCACCAAAATTCAGAAGAGTTTATTTATCTTACCAAAAGCCAGTTTCCCCTCCCGAAACATTAGCAGCCTCGACAACGTGGCGATTACTTTGCTGACAACCAGGGGGTCTTCATCTGCGAGAAGCTGTGACAGATGTTTCGTCACCACCATAGCGAAGTACTGCGCTGGTTTCAAGTCGGCCACGTTCTTCGAGTCAGCCGGGGCTACCATCACAAGGGTCTTGAGGTCGTATGTGCCCAGCTCGGATAGGCAGTTACAAGCTTCTATTTTTATCTGTAAATAACACTTTCGAAAGTTAAATAATTGTTTAATTGTGATTGTGTAATAATAGTACCTTGTACAACTGTGACATAGTGCTTGTTTACGAAACGAATGAAGTGAATTTGGTAATAGATTTGCACGGGTGTCCCAATGTCTAATTATGTCCAGTTGCATACAATACTTTATTTACAACAATCTAAAACAATTTCAGGAAAAATTAGAAAAAGAACACTCTTTATGATACTGTCGTGATACTCGTCATGTCAGAATTAGTATGTTGATGCGAGAAGAGTAAAGAGGGCGGGGCTTAAGAAAAACGACAGACCGTTATTGGTTTTCTAGCGATGTTATAATAAACTTGTCTTAAAAAACAGCTTTTGATGTTGTAATTACCTTATTGCAGTATGGAATTAGATAAAAAGAGTTTTACAATTAGTAAGCGAAAGTCAAAACATAGGTAGTTCTCGTCCATATCAACAACTTTTTCTATGAGGGCTATGAAAAAACTCCACATTGTCACCTTCCTTAGTGTACTATCCGGCCAATGGAGGTAATTTCAAGTATAAAAAAATTAGCGAATTTGTTCATATAGACAAGTACTACCTATGTGTTTTGAGTTTAGCTTACTTATATTATTTAACCTTATACTGCTCTTATAGCTAGGCGAAGAGAGCCATCAGTGGTGAAATTCCCAACGCAAAATAAAATACAAACAATGGTGACCTTGTCATCTGCGGCGGATGTTAAAATGTTGTTTAAAATGTTGATGATCTTGTGCAGCAAACACATTTTACAGTCTTCAGAAAACCCCTTCAAATTCAACACTCTGAACCAGCTGTTTACTAATCCTCTGTTGGCTTTCAGGAAATGCTTTAAGTTGCTTAGCACCTCGAAGCTGAAATTAAAAATTATAATTTTCATCGCAATATTAAGACATTATTCGACTGATGACGACTCCATAGAAGGAGTCGAAATATATCGTAATTCGCATAGATTAAAATATGTTAAGGTGTGTTAATTCGAAAACCATTTCGAGATTTAGGTTTAATAAGCCGTATTTTAGAACTTTTGTTCTGAAAAACCTTATGATGATGAATATTTTTACGAAAAAGCTTGCAACTTTCATTTGACCTTCGTGTGACGTCACTTGACTGAAGGCTGTATAGAAATGTGTCGCTTGCCATCAAGTTAAAAAATATTACTGTCAGAGTCACAGAACAGAACATGAAGTCCATGTCTGGGTCACAGTATAAATATAATTGAACGCAGTAAGTGTTGCTGTCTTGTTACGAAATCCCAGATTGATCGGTTAATTTTATTTGTTATGAAGTAACGCATTATTAAAATAAATATAATTTTTGATGACAACAATTTCTGTGATGGATTAATATTGACAATCATACATGAGAGATACCAAATATAATTATGTATGTATGTATGTATGTATGTATGTATGTATGTATGTATGAATTGTTGTGTGTTTGTCCGACCATAACTCGAGTATCGTTGATCGGAACGACATGAAATTTGAATTTTTAAGTTCGAGCCAAATCGGTCAAGATCGAATCGCGAGTTCACAGTTCGTGGCGAACGACTAGTTTATTTGCCTTTTAAAATTTAATAACCGAGATGGTAGGGCGTTAAATTTCAGCCAAATATACGTCACGTGATTACTAGGCACCTCTTGTGACTGACAAAGTACAGTTTAGGGTTTTTTTTGCAGGCGTTGGTAACACTCAACATAGTTTCGTTGTTGTTGTTGTTTGATTTTTTATTGCCAGATGTAGCAATATAGTACTCTGTGGATGACAGATTTTTTTTTTACAAGCAAGGCAAAAGTCCGCATTCAGTATCAGGCCTAAAATGAGTCATGTGACGTAACATCCGGAAATTCTTTAAAAAATCATAAATAAATAATGACTAATTTAAATACCATAATATTGAAAACTTTGATCTAAAAGCGCGTAAATTCTCTAAAAAAAAATTTAAAAAAAATACTTTTTTTAATTAAGCTACGCGAATTTTGTTTTTTTTTATGTTGTTGTTTATATTTTAATTTTTATTTTGTTTTTTGATTTCATAAAACTTTGTAGGTTTTTTTTTTTCTTGTAGTTACTTTAATTTAATCTAATATGTGTTTCATCATGTAGTATTACAAGGCTGAGCTGAAAATCGGCAACTGTCTGCATGTGTGTCAGCTAGCTCTATGCCGAACTTAGACCTTTTTGTCTTTTCACTTATGTATCTATTGTATTTTGTATGTTAGCACATTTGTAAGACAAATAAATTATCTTTTATTTATTTATATATTACATAATCCATAACAGCAATTTATTTTATGCGAAGGAGCGCATCGCTATTTTAAAACAATGCACAAGTGTACAATAAAATTAAAATAAACACTTTTTCATACAGAATCAGTTTCTTTGGGGAAAGCCATAGATATCTTATTATATTATTCTAATACATATCAGTGGGATAACCTCTTACACAATTTACTTATTTCACAAGTAAAATATAAGTACAAATCAGGGGTGCAATTGTGTAAGAAAATCGTATTCATTTAACAGCTTAAATTATATAGTTTAAATTATCACTATTCGCAAATTAGCCAGTTTGACAATTAAAATCGTACGTTTTAAGTCGTACGGATTGGGACAAGTCATTTATTTTGGATGTATAAACAAAAGTTAATATATATGCTGTAATTTAACGTACCTCGGACATGATAATCCTGCCATATACGTCTTCAAACTATCTCTGAATTCTGTACCACTAGTACAGCTGGATGTCTTTGGGAAAATCTTGCTATCCACGTGATCACTCAAGACTATGTCTAATAGAGACCGGCAATCTGCCTCAAAACCTTCATCTCTCTTGATCTTCAATTGTGACACTACTAATGGCAACGTTTCACGGAGCAAGTCGCTCTTGTCTGGCAGAAATGTTCTTAGTAGAATTTGTAACGTTTCTAAGAGGAGTTTGGTTTCTTCGGAACTTTTTGCGTTTTTGATGGCATGCAGTAAGCTGTTGCACGCAAAATTGCAGACAAAATGATCTGCGCTGTAGCCTGATTTTAGACTGTCGATAAACGTTATAAATGTATGCAAAGCTTGGGCTTTACTTTCTAGAATGGTGTTCTGTAGAACACTGCCCCAAAGTTTCAGTATTATCTTCGATATTATCATGGGCTGATGCTCGCATAAGAAGTGCATTATGTCATGGTTGGCCATGTCCTAAAATATAAATAAACTTATTAAATATGCACCGAACAATGTAAGATTTTCATCTAAATATCGTACATCTGTTACCATGCAAACCCGATTTTAGAACAAACTAGTTTGGCCTAGACCAAAGTGGTTCTGGGTTGTCATATAATTTATATATATTGTAACCGGCTCTCTTCCACGCTGGAGGATATCCGAAAAACTAGTTTGGCTAGTTTGTCCTAAAACCGGGTTTAACCGTTGACATATCTACATGCATCTTCGTAGATATATGCGCAACAAAACGTGAACCACAACCATTTCATTATTTTTACTTGTTTTTTCGGCTCAATGAGACCAGTAGTTTTCAGATTTTTCTAGACTGATTGATGTTTTCCGTCAATTGACCGAATCTAAAAACTGAAACCGTTTTCAATTACCCGCATAATGCGAAATAAAAACAACAATGGAAGATTATTGTAACATTGGATGAATTCTTCCATTTGTAGGGAAACACGTTAAAAAGTATGCGGTAACTTACGATAAAAATACTCACTCCAAAATATTTCAGTATTGCAACGAAAACCTCCTTAGGATAGAAGAAGCTTTCAGTCGATCGAGGGACATCAAATCCGAAAATGTTCTTTACTTCTTCGTAGTCCACCAAATGGGAAGCCGATAACAACACCAGCTTACCTATTTTATCATTAAAGAGGCTGCTTAATTTACTTCCCAATATTTGATTCGTCGACCGAAACATTTTCTCGGCATTCCTTGCTGACTGGATATAAACTAACTCGTTTTCCGAATGTTCGTACTGAAGATTGTACTTCTGTGTGACGATGTATGGTAGGCACAATATCATTATATTAGAGAAGCAACTCTGAAATAAAGTATGTACATTTAGAACAGACATCAAGACGCGACCAACTCAGTTGTGGTCATGGTCAAATGTTATGCTGTTTCATTTCGCTATAAGGTCCACGCTCCATGAAACTTGTGAGGACAATACAATCGTGCCGATTTCGTAGCGAGCGCAAAATTTAAAACTTGTTTCAGGAGAAACCACATTGTGGCAAGACTGTTGACGTTTTCGAACATTATTAATCTAGATATCATTTTCGATGTTTAACTCGTATTAATTTTTTGATATTATCTAAAACAAGAAAAGGATATTCGGCTAAACTTTAAATTTACGTATTTTAGGGGATTTTTGTTAAGATATTACTCAAATTTCACGATTTTTAGTTCGACTTAAACATAGATCTAGATAATGTTAATGGACACAGCCTAAAATATTATAATAACATTACATAGACACCTCACAATGTGTTCAAAGCGTTTGCATGGAGGTTTGCGTGTAATCACGCCTCTTAATAAGAGTACGGGACTGGACGTGCTTACTTTTTATATTTTCCCGAATTTTCAATAGTTTCATCTGTCATGGTCACGAGATGAAGGACAACACTGAAGAATGACCAAGTCAAAGTTGATGTAAGAGCTTGTATGACTCGATTGCTGCATGTGCAAGAAGCCATTTAGATGTCAGGATCATAACAATTGGAGCTAATAGTTAATCTCTACCTGCCTATTTAGGAAACGTGTTTATGTTTGATTTTCATGTATATTTCCTTACCTCAACAGTATTTTCAACATTTGTACCAAGCCTCTGTAAGATTTCACTTTGTTGAATATTTCCTTCTTTACACCACAGAATCTCGGCTGGGCCAACCCATTTCATACGACTATCTATGAAAGTGCCCAAGTCGTTAAAGCCAAACAGATATATGGGCAAATCCTCTAGCGTATATTTTTCCGAAAACCAAAAATGTAATATTGCCAGAATATTTTGTTTTAAATAAACAGATATTTCTGGCAGAGACATAATAGTCGCGATTTTGTTTAGTACCCTTTTCACCAAATTTTTGTCCAAGGACTTTTCTTTTTGGACTTTCAATATACCTTTTATAATGTTGCTTATTAGTGCACTCTTTGTTTGGGCAAGAGCGAAAAAGCTATGAAGTACTGAAAGCGTCCGATTTGCTAATTCGTCTTTTAGCATTTGTTCGTTTTTGCCGCTTACCTGTAGAGAAACATTGATTTTTATTTCATAAACTATTGATTATGTCATAAATTTAAATACAAAATTATAGCAATATAACATAACATTTAGGACTATAACTCGTAACTTATTGTACATGGCTAATTTTTTTTAAACTAAGTGCCCTTTCAATACTTTTCTATATAAGTACAAACCGAGACGAAAGAAAAAAGTTGCAAAATCTTTTTCGTTTTCTGTGAACATACCATCAACTTAGAGCACTACCGTATCTTTATGAACATCATGAAAGTACTTACATTTATGCTAAATAGTTCAAGTGACCTAGTGATGTGTCTTTGTACGTGGTCAGCATTGTAATCATTTGCAACCATTTTTATTAGATAGCAGCAGTACAGACGAAGCGAATGAATGTCACCGCTAGTGCCTTCTATTAGGGAATCTCTGTATTTACTCCCATGATTCAGCCTTTGGTTTATCTGTTCTATTTTAGCCACACATTCGTATATCAGAGCTGCCACATTGGGTGGGTAGTACAACTGTTTGCATCGCGACAAATACGAGCTGAAGATAACGCCGCAGTTGTGCTTCGTTACATCCGACGGACTTAGCCATATATCCTCTAACATGAGAAGCAGTATATTTAGCAAACTTCCGGTCGCTTTCGAATTCGAAAATAGTTTTTTGCACATAAATGAAATCAGACCGAATACTGATTCTGAAAATGATAAAACACTCAAATTACTCTCAAATAAATAAAGGGAAGACAAATTACAAAGTACCGATATTTGTTGTATTACCTATCGGAGGACTTTCAACAGTCGAATCTATAAGCATTGACATGCATTGAATTGCACATTTGATATCTTCATCGTTACGAAAATTGTACAATTCTTGACTTGAAATCAAATCTACGATTTCGGTCCTATAATCTGTATTAGTTTTACAATACGCCGCGAGTACGTACATGCAGTTTCGCCTCATATCTACTGTGCTTTCATCGAGATCTTCCACTTCCATGTCATCGTCTTCGTGGTTTGGGTTATTGCTGTTTATGACAGAATGGATGCTGATTAACAAGTCTTTGTTCATACAAGCTCGGACTTCACAACTGATTGCTCGATCGCAGTCAGCTGACAAGAGCGATCGTACAACACTCATCAATTCTATATCCTCCGCCCTTTCCTCACAATGCTTCAGAATTTCTGTCAGAGACGCGAATAACAACTTTAGAGATTCTTTAAAGCAATCGTATATTTGAGTTTCTTTTAGTCGATTTAATTCTACTTTTGTAAACTTGAGGACTATGACTAAATAATTTAGAATTATGCTAATAAACTTTGCATAATCAACAAGTTTCAACTCCTTACTCTTCACTTTTTCTGTAAGTTCAGACAATTTCTGTTCTAAACTGTTCCTTACGTGATCTTCAATGGCACTGCTGATTTCAACGTTTTCCGTTTTAACGTTACAAGGTGGTATAGGTTTGCTCCATTCTTGCTCAAATTCACTAAATAATATACATTTTTCCAATGATTTAAATAGTACATCATACAAAGATTGTTTTAGTGTGTTGGCCTTAGGATTTGCTTCCAAATCTATGTTCTCATTTGAAATTAGCCTCAGTAGAAGATCTTGAACTATGCCCATGTCATTGCAACATAAATCGTTTTGTGTGAACCAATTAGAGCATTTAAATTTTTCAGTTGTATTGTTGAATTTGCTGAAAAACGCATGCAATATATAGCACAGTGTTTTCACGCTATGATCTGTAACGGGCATGGCCCTTTCATGGTATAATTTCATCAAAGATTGCACGTTTTGGAAATTTATAATTTCACGACGTAGAAGGCTTTGAAGAATGCTATGCGTTGCTTTGTGAACAGCAGCATCACCAGCAGTGGAGTTCCTGGAAAAGATATTGAAAGATTATATATTGGTAAAGCTAGAAGTGGATCGAAGTATAAGTGGTGGAGCTGATGCATTCGGGGGAGAGTAAAAGGACAGTTTTCAAACAGGCACAACAAGGGCCTATCATGCCTGGGACCAATTGATAGCAATATGTCCATCCCCAATTGGCGGCCTTATCTGGTGTCTGGTAGCAGCATCATTGGTGTGAAGGTTTCGGCACCCCGCTCACCAACCCACCTGCCTAGCGTGTGGGTATGAGTATTTCTTCCAGGAGGACCGGCGAGAGTGAAGAAATATTGAAAAGGCCTAAGTTCAGCAGTGGACGAACCAGGCTGACGGATGGATGGATGGGTCAGAGGCTAATTTTTCAACGGTACGTAACTTTATCTTACCGAACACAAGAGTTCCATAGGGCAAGTAACAAAACAGGGCTTTCGTCATTTCTTGAAGATATCTGAGACAGTTTCTCCAGAACAAGGCATGCAAGTTCCTCGAAGATTGCCCAGTTGAGGCTGTTGTTATTGTTTGCGAGATAACTGTCCAAAATTGGCAAAAGTGACAAACACTCAGCTGCTGATATTTTATCGCCATAATGTTTGACATATACTGTGACGATACCGAGCCTGTAAAAGAATAAAAACCAGTAGGTATTATTAAATTAACCCGTGATATCTGTTTTCTGTTATATTATAACCTTAGAACGGACGAATTTAGATAATAGGTTGTAGGGTAAGGATGGGACATTGCGCTGTTAATAAATAGCTAAGCTGAGCAATGAAGTCGGAAAATGGGCAACCAAAAACAGTTTTTCATTCTGTCTAAGATTTGTTTTGACCAGTGACAATTTTAGTCGGAGAACTATTCAAACAAGGGACTATGTATAGGTACGAGTACGTAGTTGCTGAAGGTCAGATCTATCCATGAGAGGAAACTATAAAAGTAACGAATGCAATTCATAGACGGCACCAACCCGGGTGACAGTAGGATGGATCAACTCGGTCGTGCCAAAAAACTTAACCCTTATAAAGACAACCGTAGTAGATGGACATCCATAGTGTCTGCTTTACCCACCAGTCTGGGAGACAGGCTTGAATGTACCTGTATAGATACATACCTATATATATGTATAATACAGGGTGCACAAGCAAAGCCAAGAATCCTTTAAGGGTATGTTAGTATGACCCAAACAGTGTTTAAAAAAAATGGCGGCATCTTTAATGAATGTACCAGTACCATACAATGGGACGATTTGTTGACCTTAAAATACACAAATCTCGTGGACACCCTTGCTGGTCATTGACCTCTGATAGCGTCAGTAGCACAGAACACAATTATTACTCAATGTGATCGGTCAGGACCGCGCTACTACAGGGTGAATGAACTACGTTGATAACAGTGCGTAGAAAAATAATATAATTTTTGGTAAAAACTTAAGGTATTTTTTTTCATCGTAATGGTATCAGTATCTTGTATACTTTCATAAGGGATTAACTGTAGCCATTTCGTCAATAGTTTTAGTATGAAAATGTAAGTACCATGGCACGTGATTCTGTCGAAGTTCATCAACAAGATCAGAAAATGCTTTTTTCTGGTTGAAAGACAACTTCTGTCTTTTACTAGCATTTCCTGCTTCGTTTTCGGTCATTTGAACTGGTATATTGAAAATCTGAAAAATAAAGACTTTCGTTATTGTCATATAAATATTTACTGATCATACTGAACCACTTTCTCAAATAAACATAACAAAAACGAAAAGCACTAGGAATTCGAAGATTTTTGTTCGGATGCTGGCTTGGTCTTTGATCGGAGGCTGCGCGGTTTGTCTCTTTATAAAGTTTTTCAGTACGCATGATATGATATCAGAAGAGTAAGTATGTGATTCCAGAAAATATTAGCACTTTGATTAACTATCTCGAAAAATACAAATAAATATTTATTATTCCTTTTACGAGTATAATAGCAAACCTACAGTTGAAAGAGACAATAAAAAGCGAAGAAATATCGCCAAGGATTAAGACGCGGTAATACTGGTACCTGATAAAAAACAGAAGCAGCAAGACTGAAGAATTCCGCAGAATCCCTCGCATTATCATCTTTGAATCTAAATTTTGTATCCGAAGACTTCTGCATCACTTTCACCTCAGAACAGATGAGTTCTACAATACTGTTCAAGTGTTTGCGCCAGGTGATCCAGTCGTGAGCCAGACTGCCATCCTCATCCCGGAGTCTACCTTCAGGGTGATGTATCAACACCATTTTGTGCAACAAATTGAAAAGTAATGACTGAAAATAGATAATTTGCAACCATTATCGCATTAATTTGGGTTCAATATTAAGTTTCAGATTAATTTGCTTGCAACTTTGGCATTTCTTTCTAGTTATTGTTGCCAAATGGTGTAGGTGTGTGTACTACTGCATTTTGTCTAAATAACTATTATCAGATTTATTAATTTTTAAAGCTTGTAGGGTGCAACTAAAGAAAATGAATGTAATTTTTGTAATATTTTTAAGGACTTAACACACACGTCCACTGACGACGACGACTCAGAGTTTTTAATTAATTTGTTTGTAATATTTATATTTATATCGTCACGACATGTATCCCCGAGGGGCTGTCAGAGATATTCAGAGCGGGAACTGTGAAATGCAAGTCACAGTCCACACTCGGTATACCCGCGTTTCAACCGATTATTTCGAATCCCACCGCCGTACTTCGGGCACAAATATTCGCTTTTTACGGCATGCAGGTTTCCTTATGATGTTTTCCTTCATTGTTCATTAATACTATGCACATAAATTCCGAAAAATTCATTGTTCCATGCCCGACCGAGGATCGAACCTGGATCTCAAGATTAAGAAGCCAGCGTTCTATCCCTGAGCTAGCGCCGCCGCAATATTTATATTTTATACATATAACATTGTTGTTCTGCTACATTAAGAAACATAATATATTGTAGCCGATTCTGGAGGCTTTAATTTAAGTTTTAGTGCTGTCAAAACTAAAACTTCTTCAAAGTAATTTAGCTTCTGTTCTTAACATTTAAAGACTATTTTGTAATCAAGAAAATTAAGTTTTGACAGCACTAAAACTAATCGGCTTTAATATATGTATAAAAATATTATGAAAATGTTATACAGACATGTAAATAATTATAAGAATAACAATGTATTTGCAATTCTCAGAGTCTACTTGAACAATTCAGCGTTTGTATGTATGTATGTATGTATGTATGTATGTATGTATGTATGTATGTATGTCTGTATGTATGTTTGTCCGACGATAACTCGAGTATCGTTGATCAGAACGTCATCAAATTTGGTAGGTGAGTAAATGAGACAAAAAGAGTTTTAAGTTCGAACATGAGCCAAACAGGTCAAGATCGAATCGCGACTTCACAGCTCGGGGCAACTACTAGTAGTTGAAAGAGTGAGCGAAGCGACGGAAGTTTTCCGAGGCTACTTAAACAATCCGGCGGCGTTTATATATGTATGTTTGTCCGACGATAACTCGAGTATCGTTGATCGGAACGTGATCAAATTTGGTAGGTGAGTAAATGAGACAAAAAGAGTTTTAAGTTCGAACATGAGCCAATCAGGTCAAGATCGAATCGCAACTTCACAGCTCGGGGCAAACTACTAGTAGTTGAAAGAGTGAGCGAAGCGAAGGAAGTTTTCCGAGTCTATGTACTTAAACAATCCGGCGGCGTTTGTATATGTATGTTTGTCCGACGATAACTCGAGTATAGTTGATCGGAACGTTGAAATTTGGTAGACGAGTCAGACAAAAGAAATTTAAATTCGAACATGAGCCAAATCGGTCAAGATCGAATCGCTAGTTCACAGTTCGGGGCGAACTATTATTTAATATATCAATATAAGTACCTATTTAATTGTTAAATTTATGTTTAACGCGATTACTGAAATAAATGTAAATGATATACTTAATAGGCTGCAAGATTGTCCTAATGGCTAATTATGTTCACTTGGACACAATACTTTATCTCCGACCATCTTTTCAACAAATAATAACAATTTCATGAAAACAAATGAGAAAAGAAAAGCGCGGGAATACCTTTATGTTATCCAATTATATAATTAGTGTTTTGTGTATAATTGGGAACTTAGCCATGTCTGCGGTTATAATTATAATATATGTATGTATAATATAAAGTCACGTACCATCTTAAAGTTTATATTTTAATTTTTTTTATCTACTCCCATATGGCATACTGTTATACGGTAATTACAACATAAAAGCGGTTTTATAAGTACCTACATTGTTTGATAGATATTATAATATTACATTATAACACCGCAATTCTGTGCTGTGATTGGCCAAATTTATTATAACACCGCTAGAGAACCAAACACAAGCGATAACGGGTTAATTTAATTTCTTAAGCCACGCCCTCTTACTCTTCTGATTGGTCTCAGGCATCTACATACCTACTAATTCTATCATGCCGAGTGTTCTTTTTCTCATTTACGTGGAATTGTTTTTGGTGGTCGCAGTTAAAGTATTGTGTACAACTTGACATAATTGAATTAATTAGACATTGGGACACTCGTGCAGTGTCTCACATTATGTCACAGTTGCACAAAATACTATTTTTATTTTATCATCATCAAGAACGGACTTGAAAAATATCATGTCGAAGTAAAACATACCTTTTTTTTGTCCATGGTTTGGTCATAGAATTTGAAAATAGTCCCCAGGATGCCTTCTGTGAATTCGCAGATTGCGAGGCGATATTCTGATGAGAGCTGTTAACAATTTTTTTTTTAATTATTGGTTTCCAATTTCATTAAGACGCTATGTAATTTTTATTTTTGTCACTGCCACTCTAAGCGGAAAAACGTGCAGTGCAAGAAGGGCGGATTCAGGACAAAAGAGAAACAAGTAAGTACTATTAATAGTTAGCAAAATTTTAAAATCACACATCTAGATATTGTTAAACTCCATCTTATAAAATATGTTTGAGTTCTGTACTTTCATGATGCGTATTCGTCAAACGAGAAAAATTGTGTTTGTAGACCTCATTTCGATAATTATTATTTCTATTGAGGAAAATTTATCCAAACATGTCTTCCAAAATCAAAACTCTACTAGATTATATAGTCAAAATGCATAAAGTACCTGATATTGTTTGCAATTTTTTTTGTAGTTCATGAAAAGCACAGAAAAAATGAGCCTAATTTAATTTACATGGCGTCTTAATAACAAACCATGCGATCCGATTCATAATTTCATATTAAATGAAACATGATAATTCATGATTTCAACAAAACGACTCATCTCAACACATGTTATGATCAGGATAGCCGACCAGTTTCAGCAGATTCAGACTGCCTTCATCTGGGCGAGTGAAGACGTTTACTCGACGACATTACGCCTCACTGTAGGCAGCAGCCCGCAATGCGCGGGACGACATTGGAGCAGGTGGCTTTATTAATGTAAAGAACTTACTGTTTCCACTAGAAGTAGAGATATTTCAATGAGCACTTCTTGCACTTTCTTATCAGTAGTAGGTGCCATAAACAGTTTTTGCACTCGAGGTAGAGCATCCCTGAGCGGACCGACAAACTGACATGTCCTGCTTCCATTCCGCAATATTATACAAACTAGACGCAGCTTTGTGTAGTTGTCCAGTTTAGAGTGGCTAGAGCCGCAGGTGGCCAAGCATACATCTAGTAATTCTGAAATATGTAATCATATTCATATATTATTTGTATATATCATTTGTAAAAAGCAAGTTCTCTTCGTTGGCTACTATTGTTTTCGATGGATATGAGTCAACGACAACGAAGAGACGTGAACAAAAATAATCTGGTTCAATTATTGTAGTTCAGTTCTGATTGATGCAAAATGGGATGCTCAATCTAACTTTCTTGCACCGGCCACCACCGGACGGACGGACGGCATTGATGGGGCTCGGTTTTGCTCTTTGGGTAAACTGATAAAATGCAGTCGAGGCAAATGGAAAAAGTACCGGTTACGTTATTTAAGGCACAACAGCCGCTAGCTACGTAACTACTTGGTTAAAGTTATAGTGGACCGCCAATACCAACTCCAAGGTTATGAAAGGAGGTCCTCTGTCACTCGAACCCGAACTCAAATAAATCCGAGGCACAGTAGGTCTTCAAGATTTAAGTTTATTTTTCTTTACACTATACAGATATAAACATACATACCATCCCAAGATTGTGGTGATATGAAGCCCACGTAATGCTCAGAAGTAATTATGTATTTATACAATAGATTCAGATAAGCCTCTCCAATGGCTTTGGTCAATCTTTGACTCTTCAATATGAACAAACAAGCACTTATGATTTTATCGCATTTAATGTATGCTTTACCTGTTGGAAAATAAACATATTATAATCATACTTCACTGCAATTAGCAGAAAAATGTAGTTACTAGATCCACTAGTTACGGGGGTCACCAGCTACCCCTAAATACAGCAAATGTTACAACAAAAGATTTCTTTTGGTAGAGTCAGTCCTTAAGGACCGGCTCCGCCAAACATGCTTTAGCGTTTGGACAATTTAGCATATTAAATCAAAATATTTTTAACAAATAAAATTTCTGTAATTTGTTAAAACGTTGAACTACATTATGTATTTTTCAGATTTGACGCATGTATCACAATCATCGACAAAAATATCTGAAATGTCACTAAAGTCACGGAAAACGTCATTTGGCATTGAAACTCAGTCTACTGACCTAAGTACAAAATAAAATATTTTTTGGAGTAGCCTTAACATGTTTATTTTCTTTTCCCTTTTGTTTTTTTTTTAATAAATACTCAAACGTTCAACAATTTTTCAAGTACGGAGAAATCATGCAAAAAAAAATTGAATATTTGTTTAAGTATTTCAGTATTATTTCTATTAATACAACTATAGGAAAAATATATTAAAATATTATATGAATAAGGTGCTTGGATCCATATATGCAAAAAACAAATCTATTTTGATACAAAACAAAAACCTTCTTTTCTTACTGCAACGGCCAATTACGTTTTTGTGATTTTATTGATGTTTCAGATTTTTTTTCTTAATGATTGTGAAATCTAAAAAATTTTTTTGTTTATCTTTTTAATTAAGAACACCAATTTTATTTGTTAAAAATATTCTGATTTAATATGCTAAATTGTCCAAACGTGAGAGTGTATTTGGTGGATCTGCCCCTTTTGACTAAAAGATGGACTTATGAAGGAGGGCCTTAATCAATGCATCTCCAGAATTCCCCCGGGCATGGCACTCAGATGGTTACCCACAAAAACTCACGCCCTTGGGTGTCCTCCCACTTTTCAGGATTTTAGATGGTAATCTCAACCAGTTGGCCAGCCGAGTTTGGGTGATAATAGGGGTGGTCAACTCAACTTTTTTTAAATTAGATCAAGTTGACCACCCCAAAACTTTCTAGCACCTATGGTTGTCTCCAAGTTGTCTCACTCAACACTGCTGACCAACTGGCTTCGGTTACCAGTTGAAATTCTGAAAAAAGGACTAGTGGAGACTCCCCCAATGGGAAACCTGAATTTTTGTGGGTAGTGACCACGTAAACCGCTATGGGTAATAAATCAGGACAGACAGAAACCTGCCAGTTATTTGAGAAATTGTTGACCATCAAAGTGTGGTTGTAAAGGTAAGACTTATTTCTTTGTTTTTGAAATATTGATATCACCAGTCTTTTGGTGGACAAAAACTATTGCAATTCCTGTCCAGTCTCTCCATTAATGGCTTCGTTTACATTTATAAGTAGGTAACAAAACATGCAAAATAAGTTGGTAGTAACTAACATAATTGTATATTTCTCACCCTTTTTTGAGCCAGTTACAACAATGTGGAGTAAACTTGTAGCAAGAGGTTTCGTGGTGCTTTCAAAGGTTTTCGACTTTTCATAATTTTCAGCTTCCTATAATTAAATAAATATGCTACAATAGTAGATCATTATATCAAGCAGAAAGATATTTGCATTTTCAAGAAAATGAGAGGGAAATGGGAATTAACAAATAAATGCATGTGAGAAAGTCAAAGAGTAAGTACCTAAAGGGCTACACTCGTTATATCTTGTCTTACTGCATTTTATTTCTACTTTTTAGCAATTTTGAAAATCTAGGACTTTAGGACTTTGGCTTTAGTGTTTTAAAGGTATCATCATCACCATCAAGCAGCCCACTGTTGGATAACTGGGCTTGTTTGTTACCATGCCATTCTCATCAATAAAATAGGTATATCTATCATTTTGGTGGTTTGGATATGTAGAGGATGAATGTAAGTAGAATGATGAAAGAAATTTTAATGCTGTTTTATCTGAGTTCTGATAAGCTAAATTAGTTTCTAGCAAAAAATGCATATTAAATTGATATATATAAATTTTGTAGAACCTTATCTTCCAGGCGAGTATTTAAAATTAAAAGAAAGGACAGCACAACACTAAAAGTAGTACAGCAAAAAAAATTTAGATATTTAACACATAACAATAATAATAATGATATACCATTCCATATTATAGTTTAATATTATTTACATAATTTGATTATTTGAACTATTTACCAAGGGTCAGCAAAAAGCTGAAGTTGCCTGGGCAAACTTTATACAGAGTGAATAGTAGTTTTCTGCAATCAAAAATCTTATAATCTACTGTAAATACCTTGTCTAAGCCACACTCACATAGGATTTTTGCCAAGAACACAAAATTACAAGAGTGTCCAAGCCAGAGGCTTGTCACTATGTGAAAATCAAATGAAAATGAAAGCCTCCCCAGATATGTCCAGGGGTACCTACCAACCCCACTGAACCATTTACATTCTAATAGCCACAACTGTAGTACTTACCTTCAAAATGTAATCATTGACATGATTGAAAACATTATCCCAAGCATATCCACTCTTTTTTAAAGTATTTTCAGTGAGCATTGAAGGTGCAGAAGTTCCAGAAAGGAAACTTTTCAAACTCTCTGCACATTTCTTCCTTTCCGTTGCTCGGTCAGAGGTAAGACCAGCGCAGTTTTCTCTTATAGAAATTTCTAAAGCCATGTTTGTGTGTTATGTTATGTTATATTTTAAAGTAGGTAATCCAATACCATTTTACGTAGAGAAACATAACTTCCACATATCCCTCTATAATTTGTGCTTCCACAGGTTCCACACAAGTTCCTTCCTTCAACAGTCAAACAAAACAAACTTTGGTTGCGTGCGTTCCTAAACGTCCGGATAAATGTAAGATTTAACTGTCAAAGCACGGGAGCATAAAACTTTTTTTTTGTATTTCACCTGATAGGTCATCATTGGACATTGTTCCTTATTACTGACTGGGTCTCCAGTATGAATTCGGGCAACTGATTAAATTCCACCTTATTCTGGGAGTTGAGATGAAGTAACAGAAACCGGAAAGATTCAGATTCAGATTCTTTATTTGCATATCACAGTATTATTACAGGTGGAAAATAAATATATAAAGTAGAGCCACTGAGTGATGGCACTTATGACCGCTGCATTTAGTGATGAGGTATATTTCAAATTTCGGTTAAAAATAAAAATCAAGTGTGAGTTTACTCAACATTAGACACGTCATTCAACATTCAACATAATGATACAAAAGGAAAATGTGCCAAAACCAGTGGCGTAGCTATCGGAGGGCTATGCGGCGTAGTGCCCCGGGGCCCCCAAGAGATGTTTAAATATCTAAATCGAAAAAAGTATTTTACTATCATTTATTTTCGTTTAGTTTAACTTCGTCATTGTTTTGTTTTTAATTAAATATTATTGCGTAACTTGGCGAACTCAAACACGACCTATAAAACATGAGAAACTTAAAAAAAAAATCTTTGTTTCTATACGAATGAGGGGTTTTCAAAGTCAAATTAAAAAAGAAAAAGTAGTACCGAACGACACAATAGATGGCGCAGCCTGTACTAAAAGTGTCAAAAAAGTCTTCCTGGCAACACTGGATTCTTTTGATTTTGACACTTCTTCTTTGCTTTTTTCTTTTTTATGGTCAATCCATGCCTCAAATGTAGTATTGCTAAGATCCATTGTTCTTTCCGTAATTAGTTAAACTGTGTGTTCCTATATTTTTACAATTAGCTACAACGCATGGGCTGACCATGTTGAAAGTTGAATGAAATACCAAGCTATTAACGTAAGTAATATAGATAGAAAACAACATTGTTGGATTTAACAATTGAATTGACAATTTTTATCTTGCTTCCCACAGATTATAAAATAATCTTTGCTTTTTGACACTTGAAAGCAGGGTAACGCCATCTGTGTTTACTTCTGAAAGCTTGATCAAGTTCAGTCTGGAAAACCGCTCATTCTATTGCACAATAAAGCAACATTCAAATCGAAATAAAATAACCGAAACAAGTAGGACATCACTATCAACAATGAAGTATTACATTTTTTAATTCACACTTGCTATCCTATGTCTATGACACTTGCTTATAAATAATTACGATACTTTGTAGGCATTTAAACGTCATAGGCGCCATCACTCGATGGCTCTACTGTAGTATCATGTGATACCCTGTTAGGGCGTAGCAATATTTTTACAAGTCTAGCAATATATTATTTAAATTATTAGTAACAAAAATAAAAATACATAAAAACTTAAAAAAACTAATATTAGTTACATTAACTATCTATAATTAATAAATGAATCACAGAAAGTATGAGGATAGAGTCACCGACAAAGATTTAACGTACCATCAGATGTTACAGAGTAGTTAAAATGTTCCGTTTTGTAATGTGATTTATGTGTGTAATATAGATTTATCGTTGAAAAATTCTTCTATGTTGTAATAGGTTTTACTTATTAGAAATTCTTTCATCTTTTTGACAAATATGTTAATTTTGTCTATATTTCTGATATAGCCTGGCATGTTATTATATATTTTAATAGCCATTGAATGTGGCCCTGATGATATTATTTTCAGTTTTGTAACTGAGATTTTAATTTTATTTTTGTTTCGATTGTTACGTTTGATACGTGAACTATCTACAGGGGAATAAAGGCTAGGGTGTTCTTTTAACAAATTTGCATGATTCCAATATATATATATACATGTTAGAGTCAATATGGAGTATTTTTTTAAATAAGGCCTACAGGATTCAAAGTTATTTATATGGGCCAGTATCCTTATACACTATTTTTGTAGTATGAATATTTTATTTATGTTACTACAATTTCCCCATAGTGTGATGCCGTAGGAAAGTCTAGAATGGGCATATGCATAATATGCTGATAGGGCTGTTTCAAAGTTACTCACCTTCTTAAGTCGGTAGAAAGCATATATGAACGACGAGAGTTTATTTGTTAGTTTCTGGATATGAGGTTTCCAGTTTGTATCCGTATCGAGGTCTATGCCCAGTAGAGTAACCGATTTTACAAATTCAAGAGTTGAGTTTTTGTATTTGTATTCTATTTGTAATGGCCTTTTCTGGTATGGTTTAAATTGAATTAATTTAGTTTTTTTCAAGTTAAGTAAGAAACTGACAATAGTACATACTCGTCCATGCGAACAACTTTTATTATAGAGCCAACTCTTGAATCGTGAAAAAGAAAACAGTTATTCGACAAAAAAGTTACATAGCCATCCGACTAAAATGTATGAAACAACAGATGCTTTTTTCTCGATTTACCACAAATTTTTTTCACGGAATGTTGTTCGTTTAGACAAATACTATCGCAAGTTTTCGGCTTATTGATTTCTGTATTCGTGTTTTACATGTTTTGATGTTCTATTCTGCTTAAGTCTATCTTGTAAGTTTATAAGTTGTTTTTATTTTATTGTAATGTGTTTGATTTTTGTTAGCCTTTTCAAAGTGTATATTTGTAATACTTGCTTGTAATAAACGTTTTATTATTATTAGAAAGTGAATTTTATTTCTGACAAGGTTTATTGAAATACTTCGAGCTGTTCGTTTTCTCTCGGGTGGTTGTGGAACGGGTGACAGTTAAATTTACCTTTACCCCGGCGTTTAGGAACGCTAACCATGCAAATAAAACCTCAGAATAAGGAATACAAATAGAAGCCTGACTAAAATAAGAACTGGGCATTAGCCATTGTACTCATCTAACGTAAATTACTCCTGTGTGCGAGTGAATGAAACGGCGGACCGCTCTTACTTTATATTTTTTTCTGGTGTGTCACTAGATTGAACCAAACAAATGTCAGATGGATGTAATTTGGATGTATTTTAAAAATTATAATACCATCAAATTAAATATGTCTCATCATTGTATCGTTGTGTTGTAATATCGTACGTTGCGTGCATCACATCTTAATTTGGTGGCATCGAAATGTCTATTGCATTTTGCGAAAGTTTACAGCTTCACAGAGAGAAATTAAATATTTTGGTGCTCTTCCTCTCAAAATTCGTGAAAGTGTGATTTATTATTGTTTGTGTTGATTGTTTTTTTAACATTGTAATAAAATGTCTTGTGCGATTGAAGGCTGTAAATCGCATACAGGAAGAAAAGAAAACAACAATGAAGCAATATCATTTCATCGGTGAGTTTTGATAGTTTTTATGTTAATAAGTTGCAGGATCATACCTAAAACTCAGTAACAATAATAGTAGTTCTTGTAAATCATACTCGTGTTCAATTCTACACCGATATTTGCCTGTTTTATATAGATTTTCTGCCGACTACGAGAGGTTATGTTTTTTCGTATAGTGATGTACTAAAGTCCGTGTGGCCGTGTGGCAAACTATCGAACATTGGTTCCCGCGGCAGCCGTGCATAAAGGATAATAGATTATTGAGAGGTTTTCTTTTTGAGTATTAAAAAAAAAAACATAGTTTCCCAGAACTCTGTAGATGGTGTTGAACTGACTACGTTGCTAGGTGCCAAAGCCAAAACGATTGAAAAAAAAACATTGCGTCACGTCACGTCACGTCACACACGCTCGTTGGTTGATGACATGTGTGCTGAGCATATTATGTGCGAATGCTTTGTTATGGTCCGTCCAGGTTTAAAATGTACCATGGCTTGTACTCATTGCGCTTTACGACTTTCATCTTTAGGAAAAAGATGTACCTATGCCTCCATTTTTATACAAATCCACAAGGCACAGACTTCTCTTCTTTTTCTCTTGGGAGATTTTCTTTCTGGCTTAGAAAACTCATAAAAAGACTGCTAATTATTTTTTTCTTTTTCCTTGTTGTTATTTTTTATTTATTTTCAAAATGTCATTGTGATGTGATGTGACAATGACATTAATTATTTTTTTATATACGTTTCGTTTTACGATCTCAAAATTACATCCAAGTGCAATAATCAAAAAATTATGTGACGTTCCGTTCCTTGCAGTAACTTACCAAGTTCAGCGCCATCTATCCAGCGACTAGGGAAGAGTAAAAAAAAAAAGAAAAGAAAATCCCTCATTGCAGCGCGAGTTAAAAGAAAAATAATGCCGAATAAATATCGCTATATTTTTTTGTTACAGATTTCCAAAAAGGGAAGAATTAAAAAGTGAATGGCTTAGTTAGACGAATAATTTGACCAAATTGGGCAATTAAAAAAGCGGTCATATTTGTTCGAAACACTTTACGTCGGATTCTTTTAGACCAAACGAAAATTTAAAATGGAGACTTTTAAAAGCAGATGCCTTACCAACGTTATATTTACCAGATACAGACACATTGGTAACCTTTAAATAATTATGTATAATTGCATTATCAATCTTGTTTGTAGGTACGTGCTTGTACTATACTATAGTATATTAACTCGATAATTTTTCAATTTTAGGCAACAGAACCAGTACCTATGGATGTCTGTGGTTTAGAAAAGTGCATACTTCTATGTTCGCAAATCGTTCTGAAAGGCCTGTTCGTTCACGTTACTGCCGTGATCGACTTCACGAAGAAATTCCGCAGATCAAGACATTTTCGTACTTAGTGGTTGACAATAAAAGTACTTTGACAGGGTAGTTCTATCGTGAAATGAATTTTGGGAATGCTTATTGACTTGAACTGCGCATAATTTGATTTCTTATTACAGGTTATTAGGTATTTTAATCGTTCATTATTTGTTATTAGTTTTTATTCAAGATAAGTTGATGTTTATTTGATAGAAATAAAAAAAAATGAAATTACCTCTGTAGTAATTGCGCTGTCATCGCTCATCATTGACATAATATTATTATTACGAATACTATAAGTCTATGATTATTATGATTTCTATTGTTGCGATTAATTCCTTCTTCCTTGATTGAACAAAGACGCGACATCAACGAACATCTATTTGATTGAGTGAAGAGGCGACTTAAAAAGTATCCACTTAAATAGTTTACGGTTATATCTCTGATACAAGCTACAGCATTTTTTGTACTAGAAACAAGCACAATTTTGGACTTAACTTATGTACCTACCTGCCTACTATATAGTAATTTGTACTTAATAAAAAATATGCTAAACGAAAGATATCCTTTTATTAATTCCTTATTTACACAATATAACATGTGTCCCACTGGGGTAGACAGAGACCACTTTGCTATTAATTCTCTTCCAAAGCAAGAGGATGTCACCAGAAAGGTCGGTGCCTCCTGCATTCTCTTTTTTTTCACACTTTGATACGATATGATGTGTGGTAAGGAGATTGGTCGCGGTTCATTTCGATTTGGTTTATTTATCGTAGTCAAAAAATCGACATTGTTACATCACTAGCAAAGCAACGAACTAGTGACAACCTACCTAATTAAGAAAAAACTAATACATATCCATCTCTCTCTAACGCACTAAAATGTCGTAAGAAAATCAAGGATAGGTGTCTTTCTCCGCGTATTATTTTAGCCAGGTTTCTATTTGTATTCCTTATTCTGAGAATAAAACGGTCGGTCCAGAGGCGTTTTCTAGCTTCTTGACAAATATTCACGATTTTGACTACGCGACGTCACAAACACGACTACGAACAAAAACAGGTTTCTCTACCTCCAGGTAGGCAGGATGAGTGGGATTGCTTCTCATATCGTTTCTGCCAAATCCAACCTAAAATCCCTTCCCGTCCGTGATTCTATAATCTAGGAAATTTGACAATAGAGTTGCAATGTTCTTATTAGAATGAGACTTGGTCACACTGTGACTGCGGTCTCGAAGACGGCTCTTTGGACCATATATTTTTAATCGTCCCCTTAATGTTAACTATCCTCTTAACTATCCCACTCTTATTGGATATAATGCCTTCCTCCACGTCAATTTGTCATGTTTATTATATTTTACCACTACAAAAAAAAAACTGTATCCTAGCATAATTTATTCTATCAAAGAACATTAAAACATTAATATTATTTCTTAAAATTGTATCGTCCGCAACGTGCGTTATGAACAAACGTACGACGGCGCGGGGCAGCGGCGCAGCGTCTGAATAACTAGGTATGTCAGAATCTGACATAACACTGGCAAAAAGTGGCGCTTAAAATAGCAGCTGTCGCGTCGCATCAGATTATTAATAAATTTGATTATGTAAATAAGCAGAATAAACCAACCACAGTGCTTACCATGATGGTTTAAAGTGGCCTGAAGTTAGCTGCACAATGAAATGTCCCGATAAACACTTGAAAAATGATGGAAAACATTGACTGGTAGGTAAGGAAAACATTGACTTACCTACCCAAATGGACACCGGGTCCGCGCTCAAAAGTGTCCGAACCAAAAGAATGGCAAAACGAAAAAAGCATGGCAATTGCAAGTCAGTCTTCAATTGGACGTAGTTATGCAGAAATGTTCCAGTCCACATCAATCTAGTTTCGAGATAATTGGAGTTTAAGTTCTAGTCTGTATTTAAGGGACTGTATTATTTTGATTTTTATTGGAAGGGTCCCAATATTTTGATAAAAATTATAACCAGATAATAAAGCCAATTCTGAAGGCTTTAATTTTAGTTTTAGTGCTGTCAAAGCTTAAAATTTTCCAAAGAAATTTAGCTCCTAATCCTAACGCTTAAGGACTATTTCGTATCAAAGAAAATTTAGTTTTGACAGCACTAAATCTAAAATTAAAGCCTTCAGAATCGGCTTTAGTGTAGCCGATTGTGAAGGCTTTAACTTTAGTTTAAGTGTTGTCAAAACTAAATATTCATCGTTGCAAAATAGTTCATAAGTGTGAAGAACAGAAGTTAAATTACTTTGGGTAAAATTTAAGTCTTGAGAGCACTAAAACTAAAGTTAAAGCCTTCAGAATCGGCTTTACTGGTGAAGTAAATTTATGGATTTTATAAATAATTGTATTATTTATTTAAGAAAAACAGTAAGTGGATCAATTTTGCAAAACACACTTTTGTATAGCCAAAGCAAATAATCTGTGTAGCAAAAGTGATTCAATTTTTTTTTTGTTTAATCTTGTTTTTGTTAAAAAACGAAATAACTGATGAAATACACTTTTATATTAAAGTAATTAAATGCAAATTTAATATGACAGTATGTATTATTACGTACTTCTTTTGTAACGAAAATAATAACAAAAAAAGTAATTTTTTGGATCACTTTTGCTAAACAGATTATTTGCCTTTTCGATACAAAGTGTGTTTTGCAAAATATTATGTTATTATAAAAAACAGCACGACAAACTCAAAAAACTGATAAACAAAAACAATGATGATATTCAAAAATGTATTGAACATGTCTCAGGTCAAGTAGAAGAAATAAACGGGAAAATAGAAAAAATGGAAGGAGAAAGGAAAGTATTTCAGGAACATGTACAAAAACTGGAAGAAAAAATTAAATACTTGGAGAGAAAATCCCGAAATGGCTGTATTGAAAACTATGAAGTATTATTAATAATGAAGTCATTGATGCATACACGACCGGAAATCGAACCTGGGTCTCAAGGTTGAGAGGCTAGCGTTCTACCGTCTGAGCTACCGCCATTTTTGAAAAACAGTGCTATAAGTATTATAGAAAAACTTGTTAACAAAATATATCATAACAAAAAAAGTCAAATTTGCTTCAGTTTTACTAATTAAATTAAAAAAATGAACTAAGGGTAGCAAATACTAGAAATTTCATAAAAGTTCAAAAATCTCGAAAACCATGCGACATTTGTTAAACCTATGTTGAGTTATTTTGACAGGGCATGGTCTCAGCTATCTATGGTTTTCGTTTGGAGCACTACTTACGGGACACCCTGTATATACAGGGTGGAAAAAATGAAAGGGCCCTGGAGGGGAACTACCTTAAATCCTTTAGTTAGCTCATTTTACTGAAAGGAAACATTCCTTTATTTTTTAAAAGAAACAAAACTGCATTCAAAGATCTTCTAAAATTTGCTTGTCTCACCCGGGAACTGAACCAACTAAAAATTAAAAAAATAAACCCTAGCTATTTTATTATACGAATCGGTAGGATTATTGTTCAGGATAAAAATTTGTCTACTAAACTAAAGTCTTACACTCATCTGTTGTACGAGATACGCATGAAATTGAATATTTATTACAAGTTCTTTATTAACAATACCTAGTACTGTTCACTTGTAAAGTAATAATTACACGCCATTATTACACAATGACAGCACGGAATGAAAGCAAAACAAAACAAAATTTTAATTTCGAACGAAATTTATGGTTCGAACTTCAAATTTGTTGCTCCGCGTTGCAAAAAAAATACATTCCTTTTTTAAACTTTTCGTTAGTACGCCTAGTGCAAGAAGTAATTGTGCTCTGCATACATTTATTATTACCATTTAACGATTTTCTTATTGAAGTCTTCAACAAGGTACTTAAGATAAATAACATTAGCAAGCTTGTACTTCATACGATGTCTTTGGATGTAAGAGAGATAAGAAAATTAGAACGTTGCATTTACTTGTTACAAGTGAACAGTACTATGTAGGTATTGTTAACAAAGAACTTGTAATAAATATTTAATTTCATGAGTATCTCATACAACAGATGAGTGTAAGACCAAATGTTTATTAGACAAATTTTATTCTGAACTATTAACTTTATTCTAATTTTATTATTTAAGATAATAAAAGTATATTAAACGTGGTGTAAGAATTATTTCAATATCTTGATAAATTACGAAGTAATTCAATTCAAAACTGAACAATAAAAAAATACGCGCGGAAGATTCGCGCTGTGACGTCACAATACCCGCCGCCGCGGTTTGGGGCGAGACGGAATGCACTAAAACCACTTATCCCGGCCTATAAAATCGTGTTTGTTGCTCGCAGTATCTCGGACACAGTGTTTGTGTTAAATTCTAAACTTTATGTCTAATATTACAAATTCCTATTTTAATAAATGAAAAGATTTAATTAACATTAGGACGATGGAAAGTGGTTTTGTACGGGGACAATCCGATAACATACCAAAAGTCGACATGGCTATGAATTTGGACTTTTTGACAAACAATCAGTTGTACACAGGTGTTAATCTTTCAACGTAAGTACTAACCTAGGTACACATTTATATACCTTAAGCAATAATAATCTTACGTTATTATGTACCTAACCTCTCCTCAGAGTGCGCTGTTTTTATTTATTTTAGGAGAATCGGCGCAATCAATCTAATATTTCATCCATCATCCATTCATCAGCCTGGGTTCGTCCGCTGCTGGACATAGGCCTTTCTAATATTTTGCCATTCTTGGCAGTCTTTCGTTATCTTCATCCAGCCGCTACCCTAAAAAATTACACTAATACTTACATATTGTTCACAATATCTATGGAACTATGTTTCATAATCATAAATAACCCCTTGCTTCATTAAAATATAAACAAATAACTTAAAACAAAAGTCGGCAAAAAATCTCTACACCTGGTCGCGTCCAACTGTTCATAAATAAGCGTTGACTCGATGACCCATTTTCCTGGTAAATATTGCACAAAAACGAAAAAATACAGTATCTTGACGTCAAATAGGTGGATGCGCAGCCTAAAACCTACTACTTTAGGAGTATGTAGCAGAAGACCCTAGAAACGAGTTTTTACCTTACTAGTAGGTCAGGGGTTAAGTAAACCTCTATAAAATATGTAAAATAATAGGCAGTTCACTATGTCTGAGACAGCTCAAAATGCAAATGGGCGGGAACTCGGGAAATGTCGGCAGCCGGCTACAGGCGCTAAGCTAAGCAGGCGCATCATTCAATAAACGCACCTCCGTTGATATTATTTAGGATCAAGTTTTTGTTTGCGAAAAGGCGCGGCGGAGTTACTATGGTCGAGGCGCCTAGATGGCGCGCGGCAGCAGCACAACACAGGTGACGGCACGGGGCGTCACGACTCCGCGCCCGCGTAATGTAAGCTCAAGCAATTTGACGCTTCGCAAAAGCAGGCCGTTCTTCTTTATCTTTTGGTACTTTGGCAAGTAAACTTATGCGGTACAACGTGTTTTTTTTAGGAACAATCTTTCACCAAAAAAATCGATGTTTCATAAAATTTTCAGTGTCCTTCTCGACTTGACAAAGAAAATGAAAAAAAATAATAATTAAATACAAAATTCTAACCTATGCAAATGAAACATAAAATAAAACTAAGTTCTATTGAAAAAAATGAACAACGTCTACTCAAATCAAACTTGAAAATATAGCATAGCAATTATCGAAGATTAATACTACCGAGAGTATGAATAGTATGGATACTCGTACTATTGCAAGTCATCAATAATATCACTAAATTTATCGACACTATCGATATCTTAATTACTTAAAAGGTCCACTATCGATAGTAACTATTGGCATCGGCAGAAGTAGGCACCTTCATTGGAATAAAAAATATCGATATCATTCTTCTGACATTTTCCCATCTCTAATTAGTTTTCACTTGGTGTAAATATGATTTGTTTGGAGTATTTTCCTTTTCTTTCTGTATCGAAAAGACAACGACAGAACGCTTAAAATAAGTATAGTCATGTCAAATAGTTTTAGGGATTATTAGAGGCCATGGAGTTTGCCGCGCGTTATTTATTTAGTAAACCAGTCCCCAAGTAACATACGGACATAAATACTTACATCAAAATAGTCTTCACAGCAAAACCGTACAGATTTTTTTTTCGTTTCATAATTTGACACCACTTAGCTCTTATTTTTTCTTCCTTGGCACCGTAAAAAAATGTTTATCGGGTGTTGTTACAGTTGTACTTGTACTATAGGCACGACGCAGTATTTATAATTTGCTTAATTATTAGTTTTTACAGCCTCCATTATAATTACGCAACGATGCCAGTCACCATCCTAAGCTCAGTGGTCCTAAGCTAAACTGCTAAACACAGTTAGTTTAGTACTAATTGCCTTAAGCGCAAACAAACGCCGGGGGCCCCCTAGCCGAACGGATATTGTGACGTCAGGCACGGGTGACTGGCCTCGCGCGGAAAAGTTCAAACACGGGCGGGAAAAGTATATTATAAGTTCATAATTTATTAAGTTATTGAAAAAAAACCTTCACTAGGCTTTTATGCAAGCTCATTATGATTATTTAAAAATAAAATTATATAAAATGAAACTTCCTTATTGTTGCGTGCTTAGCGATGTAATCGAAAAATGCATTAGTAATTAACCCCTTATTGCATGGATTTTTTTTTTCAATCGGGAAAAATATATAAGGTGCTGTTCGCTAAATAGATTCCGGAAAAAATAAAACAAAAATTATATAAATGAATATTGTTAAGAAAATTAAGAAAACTTCAACTAGCCATATATGATCATATATGCATTTTAAGCTCAAATAAGAGCACATTCATATATGATCATATATGCATTGACAGAAAAACATGAATAATTATTTATTGTGCGTATTAAACTAGTTTATTTTTTTAGCCCTAAATATTGTAATTAATAGATTTGATTGATGGTTCTTAGTTACTTCACTACTTTCAGGAATACAGATGTCATTTCTGAACTCAGCAAGAGGATCATAGCCCTCATCTTCATCCGACAGCTCATCACAACTTGAATCAGGAACTGCCAAATAAACTTCTTCCATATTAAGATCTAAAATATAAAACAGATTTTTTCTAAAAAAAATATTAATAGTAAAAGGTTCGCCGAAATTTTTCGACAGTGTAAATGATACTGTTGGTGCATACAAAGCCAAATATGACGGATCATCACAATACAACACATTGCATAGATAGCCATATATGCGAAGGCTAATCTACCTATATTGCATGTATGGTCAAATATGATCAACATATTTAAACGATTGAAAATCAATGCTATCGATATTTTCAACAAATAAAAAATATATGGTAGAACGATAAAATATATTTGTATATTAAAATAATACGAATCGATATACTTAAAATTTCCACCACAATTAAATTGATTATGCAGCACGATCGCCCATCTGCTGAAGTCGACCGCCATCACAAATTATAGAGGGATACTACGTATCAGATAGCCCTCTCGCCTGTAGTTAACCTCAGACACGTCTTCTGCCTCCTGATTGGCTGGGGGAAAACGATATATCACTTTTTTTATTATTCACATCTTATTGTGTAGGCCAAGACACCAACTCTGAACAGCCATATTAAAAAAAAAAGCAGGGAGGCAGACCTTTCGGTTTTCATAGGACTAAAATTGCACAAAAGTTGGAAAACCTTACGATTTTTCCTTCTTTTGTGCATTTTAGTCCTTAAATGAAACAAAATTAGATACGAAATAAAACAAATCTATCTATTTTATTACCTTTTGAATTTTTTTATTTTATATTTAAGTAAAGCTTTTGCTTGCATATGCTGCAAGTTTTTGACATTTTCCAAACGAAATACATCTGCGCCTCTTAATATTTTGTTAATGAATGACATTACACCAGCTAAAATTTGCCAGTCTGACTGTTATTTCCAATGATTTTGATGTTGAGGGTTCTGAAAATAATTGAAAATTGTTAATAAATTATAAGTAATTTATTTATTTACACACGCAACAATAATACACAAAAGATAACAAATAAACCACAAGAAATGAAAAAATATTCAAAAAAACAAAAACCTGACGGCATGAAAAATTGTGAACTTAAAATTTTCAAACTTAATAAATGAACTGAAAGGATAGAAACAAGTTAAAATCAAATATTTAATTATAATATTAATCAATAAGTATATCATCAGGGAACAGTGCAAATGGGGAGTTCGGGTGAGTGCTCTTAATTAAGAAACATGCACATGAAAAAACCTACATGATAAATATAATAATGCTATATAATATGGTATAAAGATTTTAAATATAATAAGTCAATTTAACTATACCTGAATATCGATAATCGTGTTGAAAACTTGTAACACCTTTTTGGTTCTTCATAATTGGAGGAGTTTCAATAGAAGTCACACTCGGTTCAAATTGAGCAGGCTCAAGTGTTTATAATGGTGTGTGATCTAAAAATTATAAAAATTCTTAACATCTTCAGTTCAGCCAGCACTATAATATAAACAAGGTGGCTTAGCTCACATAAATTAATGTATATAATAATAATTCATAAGCCGCATAAGTCCGTCTTCACCCATACCATTGCAGAACAGGGAACGGAGGTAAGCTTATTTTGTACAGAGAGTGTAAGAGAGAATGAGAGATACATACTCTCTCAAAAGCCTGCTGCTGCTCCCCATGCAATTCTTTATCCCTATATGTGCATATTCACCAATCGCTGTGATACTTAACACAATTACAATTTCAATACAAAATGCCTGGATTAGTTAATCCACTGTCACTGTATAACAAGATTAGCACCAACAACAATTACTCTGACCAAAATAAATGTAAGTAGGTAGGTAGGTACCTGTTGAAGTTCCCATGGTATGAATAGTTTTTTTTTTTTGTGGAGGTTGTTCAATGTTCATGATTTGACGCGGCATATGAATGTTCATTGTGCCTCTTCCTGGCATAGCTATGATCAGCTGTTGGATAATAATTCTCTGTGGATATATAAAGATAACAATGAATATTAGTGTTAAAATGAGATACCTATTAATACTACACATAATAAGTAGGTAGCAAGTTTATTCTTACTAGTCATTCTTACCAGAATGAACTGGTTGGCTGGTTGATGGACTGGTTATTTCTTTAGCAGTAAATAATGCTGTGTAAGCATCGTCCAAAAGATGTGATTTCCATTTGTCTTTTGAGTCTTCTCTCAGAATTTGGGAATTTATGCAATTTAACGTCCTTTCGTGTATTATTGCATCCCGGCACACAACACTTATCATAACGCATTCCTACAATCACAATGTCACAGAGAAACAGTAAGTATTTAATGTAAATGGCACGAAAAAATATTTTTACGCTAATTTCTCGATATTCTCAACGACAACAAACAAACAAAATGGCGTCTTGATCTAGAGGAGAAGGCCGGGGTAGGAGAGGAGAGGAGGGGGAGAAATGTCATGTATCATTTTCCCAAAAAAAAAAAAAGTCAAAATACGTGTCCGAAATATTTTGTTCCTTGATTAGGGCCCGTGACCGCCATGTTGTCTTTTTTACTTTTTTTCTTTCAAGTATGGCGTCTTAGATGAATGAACTGCGTTCAAATTGACACACAGACTTATTTAGTGTTACCATATATAAATTTCAATTAAAAGTTTTGATGAAGTTCTTTTGAAAACATCAAAAAACTTAACTGCTCATATTTGTACGTGTATGCGATAAGGGGTTAATACGTGTTTGTTGCGCTGCCTCGCCCTCCACCGAAAGTGGAAGACTTTTTTTTTGCATAGAATTTAGTAGGTACTCGTGAGTACTCCGGGAACTAAAAAGGCTGACTTGGGTGAATCATAAAATGATTTGAAAGTAGGATGGAGTCAGTGTTTTTTCACACGTACAAAAGAGACAGCATTAGAACAGAATCATAAAGTGATTCATGCAAAACGGCCTTTGTAGAGGATCCTCTAAAAAGGCCGTTTTGCATGAATCACATTATGATTCTGTTTTAATGCCGTCTTTTTTGCACGCGTGAAAAAACTCTAATTGGTTTTATACTCAAAGCAAGATTCGGTCACGTACTCCAACAAACGTCAAAAATCGTTGGGAAATATTGGCTGTCAAACTTGATTGTGAAGCTGACTTCAGGCAACTACGAACGACCATGATGTTTGGTGTTGGTGGTAGTATTTCGCCATTTGCCAAAAAGCGCGCGAAAAGAGAATAGGCATGAAAATATCGAAGCAGTATGGAACTAGGGGAAGGGTAATTGCTTCAGCTGAGGTCTTTCCGATGTTCTGAAAAACGTGTTCTGTTTGATTCTTCCACCAAAAGAACAAAATTGGGAATTTGACACGTCACTGTTCGGTCACAATGTCAAGTCCGGTTTTTTTGGTTAGCTCACGTAACCAATCTTCCAACGGTAGCTGATTCTGGTGGATGTATTTGTTTACATGACCGCTACCAAAGTCAAGCAAAAATGCTAAAACGGGGAAATTTTCTTGGTCGAAGTTTATTATGTTTGTGTGTATCTGTGTGATGTATTTATTTTCGCAAAGTTGCAACGATAAATATTTGATTTTTCGGTACAATAATCAGTTTTAAATTTAATTACCTAGACATAAAAGATCTGAAAGATTATAAAACAATACTGTATCAGTGGTTAACCTTAACAGATTGTCTAGGTTTTTATTTACAAAGCCGCTTCAAAGTGATCGTGATACTAAGTTGGAGTTCAAGGTTTTTCATTTGGTATGTAGGTATTAAAATGGCATTTAAGTTTTCCCGTCACTGCTGCTTTTACGGTAGATTTAGCTTTATAATTTTACGCTATTGTATGTATGTTTTTATTATTGTTTGCCAGAGGGTAAAATTATAGGGTTAAGTATAGAATTAAAATCATCAAGGTGAAAATTTTAATAAATTTTATTGCTATTGGACCTTTTAGATTAGTGCGGCTGGTAGTGTCGTCTACAAGAAAGGGAGTACAGTACAGTGCAGATATGTTAGACACTTTATCAGAGCGCACACTTTTAGTGTTCAGTACTAAAGGTGAGAAAAAAAAGCATACATATTGACCTGGCAAGGATGTGGTGCAGAATCGCACGCCGACGATGAGGAGGGTCATTATGACCCTATATTTCATTTTCAATTTATACATGTTTGTTTTTTTTGGTGTAGGCAGTTTTATGCTTGAACATTTAATAATATATTATTTTAATGTTTACCATTAAAAAAACACATTTTCTGGTACAAATCTAGTTTTATTTGTTTTACTAAATGACTACAAAATAATCAACTTTGGCAGAACCTAACGTTTTAAACTAAATCGCATATGACATAGGTACCCTGTTCTGCATATAGCTCTTTCCTCAAGCACCTGCCGACTAAAGAATGAGGTGCAGCAGGCAAGGGGAGTCATTAGTAACAGCTATTGAGACGAAAAATAACATACAATCATGTGACCAAAATTGCAAATGTTTGAAAATGTGCAGGGTAATATTGACCCCTCCTCATCCTTGCCGGGTTAATATGGTGTTACACCTGTCCATTGCAGACATTTTTTCCAAGATGGATAAAGCTATCATCTTATTATTATTAGCCGTTTTATCTGGCTTCTTTAAACGTGTCTCCGCACATTAGTTCCGCCAATATCTTGTTTTAAGAACTGAGCAAATAAAACAGTTTTAAGCGAAAAGACTCATAGGAAGCTTACAGTAGATTTTTCATTTTTTTTCCCCCCCCTAAACTTGAATTTTCAAGCGTGAAACTACAAACATAGAATATAGTACACTACTACATTTATGAGTACAACAAAATTAATAAATATTGTTATACTTAGGTAACAGTAATGAATACCAAATATATATATTATGTATATAAAAAAAAATATATATTATATTAAAATTATTAATCTAAGAAGCATATATTAAGTACAATTCTTTTTATAATTTAATATTATTTAATTTGATAAATTTACTCAACGTATAGGCTCGTCTCTTATACGAGTATACATACAAAGGTACCTTCATTTTTTTTTCCAGAATAGCTCTTGTTATTGTTATTAATCTCACGAAATTTCAGTTACCGGAAATCAATAGTTATCTCAAAAAAAATTTTCAACTTTCGTAAAATAACCTCAAAAATTGTCTTAAGGTTCAATTTTAATTGATTTTATGACTTCATTTTTTTTTTTTTTGGTTGTGTTCCGAAACTGCTGTGAGTGACGCATTAAAATTGACGTAATTAAATTTTTTTTTGTTGTATTTCGCTAAAAATTGGCTCAAAGGACTAGTATCCAGGATATAAAAAAAAAACAATGCAGACATTTTGTTTTCTTCGTGATTTGAATCAGAGCACCCGACTCCATGCAAAAAATAGGTTGAATAAGTTCCAAAACCGAATCAGAGCACCCAGACTCTATACAGTCTTGTGGGTACTACCCCTAGAGTGTATATAAAAAGCCGTAGGCGTGGAGGAAGGGCAGCCCTCGCCTGCTGTAACAAAGCATAGGCACCCGTGCGAGCCGTAGCGGCTGAGGCTGGTCGCCGAAGGCGACCAACAAGCCGAAGCTGCGAAGGTGAGCATGGGTGACTGTGCTTTGTTACGCAAGGGCGAAGGGGCTGCACTTTCCGCAACGCCGAAGCAATTGCAGAAGTCATATTGGGTCTTTAAAGTTAGGTTATGTTCAGTTTTTTTTTTTTTTTTTTTTCAAGAAACTAGTTTCATTACACCCTCTCCCCAGTGATCCCCCTCCCACTATACGTATACTTAATATTCAAGTTATTTTATCCTACATAAAACATAAAATAACCTTTTAATTTTGAAAAAAAAATATAAAAAAATAACTATTGATTTCCGGTACCCCCCCCCCTTAGGGGGGGGCTTATACCCCCCTCCCCCCCCCCCATCGCCCCCCATAAACATATACATAGGTACATATACGTATATAAGAGTCCTTCCAACGTATATATAAGAGGACTATTTACAAAAGTCAGTAAAAAGTTGAAGTTTATGGGACGAGGGATTTGTGGAGGGAGTGAGTCGTATAAAGAGTACTGTAATCTTTGACACTCAAAAAAACATATGATCTACAGTACCCTCATATAAACCACATTCACAGAGGGAATGATCCCTCACCCTGATTTTTGCTAGGAAAACCGGAGAACATACATGGCCTAGTCGAAGGCGACAAAGCTATCATCTTGTAATTTGGAATTGTTAGCCCCACATGTGGAATGGTGTACCTATTAGATGCGCGTGTAACGGAGTGTTAACAGAAAATATGATATGCCCAGGCAGATCATGATATGCCCGACTCTATGATGTGATGATGACACAATGAGTTAACATGCCAGATTTTGAAAAACTGCATTTGCAAAAAAATTTGACATTGATGATTTTTAATTAAAATTTTAAAAAGTCATATAACAAGTTACTTTTATGTTTTCAGTATTGAAATAAATTATACATAGAGAAACAAATTAAATTTTATCTTTTTTTTTTTGTATTGAGTTATTTTATTAATTTTGAAGATAAAAAGAAATGGCTTGAGAAATTTAATATAAACTCAAAACTTATAAATCCTAATTATACCAAATTGAGCGCAAATGAGAAATATAAAAGAAGTAAAATAAATAAAAAAAATATTTTACACAAATACAATATGGATATCATATTGTAGGTATTAAAAAGCTAATTATAAAAATATATACTTTTACTGTATTTACTGGCACTGGTTTCGAGAAATCTTTAAAAAACCCCGAAAATATGTATGTTCCCCCCCCCTTATCTCCGAAACCGGTGGACCAAAAAAAAATTAAAAAAATCATGGTAATATGTGTTTACGTAAAGTTTACAGGAAAAATAAAGCAGTTGAGAAATTCAAAAAGAATATTACAAAATTAAATATATCATCCACAATACGGAATCCTAGGTACGCGAGTCTGACTCGCACTTGGCCGGTTTTTGATATGTAATAAAGATAGTTTTTTTTTGATAAGTATCTGCGTATGTTAGTTTCATTTTAATTGGTTTTACAATATGGGAGTTGAATCACTTTTGTCGTGAAATTCATACTTTTTAGGGTTCCGTACCCTAAGGATAACCAAAGAGACCCACCCTATTACTAAGACTCCGTTGTCCGTCTGTCTGTCACCAGGCTGTATCTTATGAACCGTGATAGTTAGACGGTTGAAATTTTCACAGATGATATATTTCTGTTGCCGCTATAACAACAAATACTAAATACAGAAGAGATTTAAGAGGGCTCCCATACAACAGACATGTTTTTTTTGCCATTTTTATAGATAATGGTACGGAACCCTTCGTGCGCGAGTCCGACTAGCACTTGGCCGGTTTTTTTTTTAATTAATGTGGTTGTTAGTCGATTAAATGTATGTATATTTACGAGGTATAATTAATAATGTTCTTGAGTCAAAAAACAACACCATATTTTTTCAAATTTTTACCATCCTCTCTACATATCTAGATGGAACTGAATTCAATGCCAAATTGAAGTTTAGTATTGTGGAGCCCCCAATAATTTCTTACAAATTTTTAAGGGCTTTAGAATACAAAACAGTTAAAACTCGATCTTAAATATAACTTATTGAGACTTATTTAGATAGGGCTTTAACTGTATTGTAGCTATTTAAAAATATTAAAAAATTTGCAAATTAGTTTAAGTAGTTCGCATATTTTAACTACATACATACATTTGCTAGTGGTATAAACTATTTAGTAGTGTTTATTGGAGTTCATTCATGTCAAGAATGACTGTAGCGCTGATGCAGAGCTCGACTGTGGAGGTACCACCATCTTACTTGCAAACCCCCCCAAAGTTATTCGGGGGAGAGTAAGAGGACAGCTCTCAGGCACAACCAGGTGGCCCACTATGCTTGGGACAGATTAAGGCGATATGCGAAAAAAATACGCGTGTTTCTTTTCTGTGTATTTCATGAAATACATGGAAAATTTTAATAAATTCCTGGTATATGTATTTTGAGTATATAATCTAGGGTTTTGAAATTGGAAAACATGTTTGGATAAATTTTCCTCGATAGAAATAATTGTTGAAATGAGGTCTTCAAACACACTTATTCTCCTCGTTTGACGAATAGGAACCATATACAGAACTCAAACATATTTTATTAGGTGTGTTTCAATAATATCTAAAGATATGATATTTGAAATTTTGATAACTATTTTAGTTTTTTTAATAAAAATATAAAACCAACTTTTTTCTTTTTTGCCCTGAATCCGCCCCTCTCGCACTGCGCGATTTTTCGCTTGGAGTGACAGTGACAAAAATAAAATTCACATAGCCTCTTAATGGCAGTATATCCATCCCCAATTGCCGGCCTTTTTACAAAACAGACTGGTGACGGGTAGCAGCGTCACTGATGCGAGGGCCTGCCTAGCGTGTGTGAGTATGGGCATTTCTTCCAGGAGGACCGGCAACAGTGGCGAAATCTTGGAGAGGTCTATGTCCAGCAGTGGACGTAGACAGGCTGATGGATGGACGAATGGATTCATGTTTTTATGAGGAACTCAGGTAGGTACTAGCGATTTAACGACTCGATCTATCAAACCAGTTTAGACCGGGTTGAGCCTCAAACCGACTAAGTCGGTTTGAATCTATGTCAAACTGGCTGCTGATCTCAATAAAAAAAACTGGTCAAGTGCGAGTCAGACTCGCGCACAACGGGTTCCGTACCACCACACAATACGGGTACAGAACCCTAACAACGTGGTAAATAATTCCACTTGCAGTTATGGAGGTACAACTTAACTTGACACTTACGATCTATTAAAGTCTAAAGGGTCTAATTAAGTTGTCATAGTTAACTTCCTAAATAATAATATATTGATTTGTATAAAAATGACTCACCTCAATACGTGTTATGATCGGGAAAGCCGACCAGTTTCAGCAGATTTAGACTGCCTTCATCTGGGCGAGTGAAGGCAGTCTAAATCTGCTGAAACTGGTTGGCTTTCCCGATCATAGCACGTATTGAGGTGAGCCGCTTTTATAATAAATCATGAATTATCCTCAAGTCTCATTTACTTCTATAATAATAAAATATTTGTAATTATCAGATGTTTTCCTATGTTTGTGCTATAAGACCTACACGTCAACGAAGTTCTAAGTTAAGTGGAAGTGCCCTAGAGGTTTTCATGGTGAGCAAATTTGTATCAAATTGATTAAAGTGCAATAGGTACCTTTTTTCGCGTCGAGTTAGAAGCCCAATTTTTTTTACAGCACCATGAGGCCGCTGTGTAGGCGGTATCAGTTTCAACTTATTTTCTCATACGGGGCCCGAGCAAAAGGGTCTTGCGTGACAGACAGACGGACAACAAAGTGATCCTATAAGAGTTCCGTTTATAAATTTTATATTATTTATATTTAAAGTATATTTTTTTATGATGCAGAAGTTAAGGGAGACAAAAAAGAAACGATAAACGTATTTTCATAATCCGGTTTCTACATCATACGATCTTAGTATCATAATCTGTTGCATCCATAGACGAATACAGCATACAGACTCCTCATAACAGGCGACCGATTTCTGTCAACACATCTGACTGAACCAGCAGATACAATTCGCAACTCCAAAATTATATGTTTCGGTAGGCCAAACCAAAATGGCTTCTATATTGACTACGTTAGAGTCTTCTTCTTCGGGAAAGATAACTTTGTGGCGCTATACTTAAATTGGAAGAGGCAATAGGGTTGCAGTATCCTGTTTCGATTGTAAACAGAATTGTTTGTACGCAAGATGTTGAACAATAGACGTCTTTCTGGGCTGTATTGTCTATGGTTGCATCGATTTTGTCAACTTGGTTTTTGAACCGGTTTACATCGAATTTGCCGGTTCGGTTTTCCAAGTCGGTTTGCGCGTATAAGCCGGTTTGAACATTTTCGAGATCGTTACGTCACTAGTAGGTACGTAAACTTTCTCCCTCTACTTATATCTCCAAGCGGCCTTTTTAGAGGACCTGATCCAGGCCGAGCCGCATTTCTGAACGAAACTGTTTCTGGTTCTCTTAATTTGATCTTCTGCTATTTTTGTGCTAAATTGCATGTCTTTATCTTTAATGGTGCTAAAGTTATGAGGCTGTGACATACGGACGGACGGACGGACAACGGAGTCTCACCATAAAGGTTCCTTTTGTACCTTTTAGGTACTACGGAACCCTAAAAATAGCAATTGAAGAACAATGGCTTAAAAGTCAACGAGTTTACTTACGAATTCGTCCAACGCAACAAAAGACTTCTATTCTTTTGAAATATATTTTTTCGTTATAACGTCTTAAATAGTCTTAATGATCATAAAAACATTATCATGGAAAAATTTAATGATTGATCTGTACTGGTTTATATGAAGCATTAGATAAACTCAACATGATTATATCTGTAATTTTCTCGAATTTGGCGATTTTCTAAGGATTGTCGGCGCCCGACGAATTACAAATCCCGGGTGTCGATCAAATCGTGGCTCCTGACATCGGCTAGGCGATAATGTAGGCTACTGTAGTCCGACTTGATAGGCAAGATAGTGGTAAATGCTAAGTATGAGTAGTTATTACATCGAGGGTATACTGCGAGAACCAGCTAAGTGCAATTTTTATAGTTTTGAGTAAATCCATTTTGAATGTTTAAATATTTTGAATTGCTATACGGAATGCAGATAGAGCTGTTTGTTCCAATCAAAATAATAGTAATACAACTAAACAATGGGAAAACTTAATAAAACATACATATTAATTTCAAAATTTAAAGAAAATATAAGTATTAATGATTAAGGTCGTCACTTTAGTCGGTTTTACCTGTAAATGTAAAATATTGATTTTCTCGCACTACGTTTTGATTTATTTGAGTTTAGTTTAAAAAGATTGTAGAATTAATTTATGCAATACTAGTACTCCAACAAAAGTTTCTTTAATCTCGTTAATCCGGTATTTTTAATTAAATAAGTCAAAACTTATATGGTTTTGCTTGAACATCATTTCAAATATTAT
Organism: Ypsolopha sequella; assembly: GCA_934047225.1. Taxonomy (NCBI): domain Eukaryota; kingdom Metazoa; phylum Arthropoda; class Insecta; order Lepidoptera; family Ypsolophidae; genus Ypsolopha; species Ypsolopha sequella. The sequence continues at coordinate 15,258,928 of OW203992.1, forward strand.
AATAAGGCAAATCCAATTAAAACAACACATACATATTATTTCACTTTATTTTAATTTTACATGAATTAAGATTTAAAATTTAAATGTACGCGGTCATTATAAACATTATTGGGAGTACTGGACTCACCGAACTTTAATTCTGCCGAAAATTTGGGAAAATATAAAAACCAAACACGGTGAGTCCCGTACTCCTAACAATGTTTACATAAATTGTCTTGAAATCTCAATATTGAGCACATTTTTGTCTTGTAACAAGGCACATCGAGAAAAGTAAAGGTGAGTTTTTTAGGATCGAAAAAAGAATTTCAGAATGTATTTATTAAAGGACCTTTTGTCACAGAGAATTCAACAATACCATTTGCTGTTATAGATTTCTATTACGTGTATTGCAGCGGTAAGTCTTACTAAATAGATAAAACTTATAAATTAATCTGAAAGATGGGAATCTTCATCTAACCACGCTTCACTTGCAGTTGGTTCAGGTAACCTCTCACGGATCGTTTTATCAGTAACAAGACTATTGATCCAACTGTACAGCGGGAATAATTCCATTCTTGCATAAGTTGACCAGCCCCCCTATTCTGTATCTTAGGTTGCCAACTGGACAGGGTGCCTATCGTCAAAAACATAGATAAAAACTAAACTTTGAAAATGGCTTTTAGTGGGTATTGAACTATTTACGAACTGTGTCGTCACTTCAAGTGCTAACATACCCTTAGACAATCGGAATTCAATAGTATATCTATGTTTTTGATGATAGACACCCAGTCTAGAAGGCAACTAGAGATACATAATAGGCCCGCAGGTCTTTTTTTTTTGGCTCGCTTATTGGCAATTGGTTACTATAGGCTTTTTTCAGAATGTGTTTTCTTATTTGCGCAAGAGCTTCAACACTGGTCTTATTCGCAGGCTCATGATTACCTCTGTGGTCTTCTTCTTCAAATAAACCATACCATGGCATATTAAGTTTGATATGAAAGCTACCATTTTATGAAAAAGGTTAGTTTGGTTGAGTATGATTAAGTTCATGTAGGCACCTTGGGTCTTTGAAGAAGTGCTCGGATTTACATCGCTAAGACTATCATTATGTGGGACGCTTGTATTACTTAATGAGACATTATTTGCTGAAAGTTAAAAAGGTAAAAGTTAAAATAGTCGAGAATTAGAACAGATAGGTACCTTTTTGAAACAAAAAACTATATGAATGCCTCCTAGGTATATTTTTTTATGTTCGTTACGATGCTGTTTTCTGAAAATAAAATAACATTGATATACACATAATTACAATACATAACATTTTTGTACCTATGGTCAAAATAAATCCGAATCATGTCGATTATAACATCAAAATAAAACTATGAATAAACTTACCAATCTGAAGACACTAAACCTATACTCCATGATTATTAAATAGTGTCAAAAACCAGGACAAATCTAGCAAATATTAAATTAGTTATCAATATACGCGCACGTGGCGGCTACCAAAAATCGAATGAGAAAAATATACAAGACAATAAAATACGCTATAGTCGTGTGAAAAGCAGTTATTTTCTTTTAAATTGTTTTGCTAATAGCAAAATACCAGGAGCATTGTCATATTGCGTAACAGGCAAAACCGTATAAAATCATTTAAAGTGAATGTTTTTGGCACATGTAAAATAGATTACTTACATTTATATGGTTTTGTTTTAAAACAATCTGTTATTTTACAGATTTTTGTTCAAAAGAAAACTGTTTAAGAATATTTAAATGCTTTTTACTGTCTTAAATTCTTAATTTCCCATGATTAAGCGCCTTTATATTTTTTTCAATGAACAGTTGCAAGCCTTATTGAGTATTTAGTTGGTATTAACACAAAAAATCTCAGTATCCAAGAATACTAGCATTTAACTGGTTTTACCAGAAGAAAGAGAAAAAAAAAACTGAATATAACTGTATTATCACCTCATTTTCGGCAATTTTGTCACTTAGTCGGTTCTCACAGTATACCCTCGACATTATACCAATATATGCATATAGTAATTTGGCTGTCGTTGGAAAGCTAGAAAGACAAACTACAATAAAAAAGAAAAAAAAATAAAGGTGAAAATTTTGTGGGTAGTTAGTATTCGTTGATCCTAATTTTACGCCTAAACTCAAAACATATGACTTTATGAAACAACTGTTTTTTTTTTTCTTGATTTCTTGTTTTTTTTTACGAAATGTTGTTCTTATGGACGAGTACTATCGCCAGTTTCCGGCTTCCGCAACTTCATCTTAACATTCTGTGTATGTATAGACAAGACATATTTATATATTCAAATATATAACCAAACTCAAACTCAAACGTTTATTGCAAACTAAGTGTACAAAAATAAAAATAAGGATCTTACAACTTAGTTGCCTTTTACTATAAGCATAGTAAAACCAGAACAGTAGTTTAACTCACGCCCCGTACGAGACTTAAATACCTACCATTGCAGGGTTGTCCGTTCTTTTAATTTCGTAGCTAATAAAAAGTCAATACTTAAAATGTTTTGAAGCCGATTATGACAAATGAGCTATCAATGGACGACGTAGTGAAACATCCAAACATACATACCTACTACAAACAAACATACATTCATATCATACATAATAAACATATTATAGACACTATAACTCATAAAGAAATCTTATTTGCTTATCTTAATTATTGTAAGAAAAAACATTGGCTCCTGAACTTTACTTTAAAAACATAGGCATCGTCAAAGGGGGAAGGAGGTAGCTGTCCCCCCTAGAGAATCGAAAAACTTTTGAGATTTTAATAATAAAGTAGTCGGAAAATTCGCGAGAAACCCAAGAAGATTATGTTACAAACTTAAAATTTGTTTTTTTTTTACCTACAATTTATGTGATCTTAAAAATCTTTGTAATCGTTACCTAAATTAATCAGTTAAATTCATTAAAGTACATAATAAAATTTAAGTATCTAATCAAACTTTGGCTCCTAGTCTAAAATTAAAAAATCTTTGCGATTTCAACCATATCAGCTCCACGTTAAAAACACCTTGAATAATTAACAAACATAGCACAGTTATGATCTTAGGTACCTATGTTAAATGTGAACAAAGAAAATACGGTTTACATTTCACATTATTGTTTATACAAGATGGAAAAAATTTAAGGGCCCTGGAGGGGAACTACCTTAAATCCTTTAGTTAGCTCATTTTACTGAAAGGAAACATTCCTTTATAAAAAAAAAAAAAACAAAACTGCATTCAAAGACACTTGGCGATTTATTCCAAGTGTATATAATTTGTAAAAACTGTACTTATTGGAGCCAATACTGGAGGGCAATTTCACGAAAAAGTCATTGACTTTTGGTACAGATCTCGGTACCTAATTATAAATTAATTTGGGTTTCAATAACGATCAAAAAATTATTTTATAGAGTAACATATTTATTTTCCCGCATAAAAGTATGAATTAATTCTAAATTCATTTAGTTTTGTTGTTATGACTGGCACGATGTAGCTAAATCACTCATACGCACATTTTGTTGAGTTTTTAAAGGCAGGAATAATATGCTCCTCGAAATATTACTTTATAAAATTAATTTCAATGTCTTTGGGACTAGTTTTGGGAGATATTTATAGCTTGCAAAAAAGACACAGGTTTCACGTCTTACGAGCGCCAACCCAAGGCGTAGAGTAGACTGACAATAATAACTGCGCGGCTGCATCAGTGAATTTACGTATTTTTGGAAAAAGAGGGTGCTTTTCTTGAAACGAATTACGCGGCATTTAAAATTCGAGTAGATCTCATTCACACTAATTTTGTTTAAAAAAAACAACATAATCGCAAAAGCGATACCTGAGACAAAATCGATAAGAAGTATAAAATAGAGGGTTACAAAAAAAATTATTGACAGTACAAATATGAATCAATTAACGTGATTTGTAAAAATCAAACTCCTTAAAGTTTAACCAAGAACATATATATTTTTTATGGCTATACGTTTCCTAATTATTGCAACAAAATCATCCGAAGTCTGACATTTTATTTCTGTTTGCGTATTAGTTCCCCTTAACTTTTTATTTTTTAATTAGTTAAATATTCATTAATTGAATATGGACATTTTTGTACTAAATATGTTTCAATTATTGTAGCTGGTTAATTTTTTATGTTTTCTGGCAATTTATTGAATATTTATAATATGGACCGCAGTTAAGCATTGTTAATCTTGATTTTGGTAACTATAGTTTATTTTAGTTATGAGTGTTAATGTCTTTTATTTGTAAAAATATTTCACGGTTTGTAAAAACGAACATTCATAATTATGTCGTGAATATATATTGCGGGTAGGGTTAAAAGGTTACATTTTATGAAAAACGGTTTACTGCTGGTTATGTTATTAATGCGTGCAATTATTCTGATACCTACATTTCTTTTGAGTTAAAAATAGATCATTAACATCCACGCTGTTACCTACCCCACAATATAGTACGCGTAGTAAGCTGATAATGCTGTGTTGGTGCTATTATTGATCTCGAATAGGGCGGGTTGTTCCCAAGTTCATCCAAGAATGTCGAAAAAAAGTTCCCAAAGTCATCCACGAATAAAAATATAAAAATGTATTTGTTAAAATTGGTTTCATTTTCATCCAAGAAACTTAGCAAGGTACTGTCGGTGAAAGAAGCTTTAAGTGTCAAGTATTTGATGTTTATTATTGAGTATTTAACTCACATGATCGAGGGGCAGCGGAGGGAACGTTTTTATGGTTCAGTGTAATATTCGTCCTATGGAAATTCGTCCCACAATGTAAGTTCGTTTTAAAAAAATATATTCATTTTCGGTAAAAATTCATCACATTTATTGAAATATATTCGAGGTTTATATGTCCAAGTGTAAAAGATGGATGGATGTGACTAGACTAGATAGATTGATGGATGTGAAAGAAGCGAAAGAGGTGTGTCAGGACCGTGGCAGACGCACTGCTTCCATCGTATTATTAAAATGTATTTCACAATAACCATACACCTTGAATTTAATCACCTGACTGTACTCAGCTACTTTGGATGAGAATGGAACTAAAAAATGATAATAATATTAAAGTAATAAAAACATGGATGATTTTGGGAACTGATGTAGGCAATGTTAATCTTTTCTATAACAAAAGAATGGAGGAACTGTAGGTAAATCTAGATAATTGGGCTTTCGTAAGTTTTATATGGTTTTTCCAATTTAAGCCCGTGTCTATTATAATACCATCTACTTTTTCAATTACTTTGTTTCCAAATTTTAAGTCAATATTATTTGGTTGTGTTTTATAGGGTCTGAACGCGCAAAAATTGGCGAGAAAACAAAATATGCCAGTTATTCCACGGGCGACATAATTTGGCGGAGACTTGCCAACACTGACATTCAGTTTGATCGTCGGTCGAACGACGCCTACCTAAAATGCCATCTCTATTGCACGCGTTGAGTTTGTTTATCCTATCCTGCTGTCACGTATTTTTAAACAAGGTAGCTGTTTTGAAAAAAATGCCCATAATTTATCCTCTGTTTACGTGCTGTCATTAAACGGGCTTCGTTAGATAATCTAATTGAACGTAGCCCTCAACGCTGTCGTATAATGCAACCCGAACGAAACGGAACACGCTTTAACTAATTCGACAGGACTAAAGTTAATTTAAGAGTTCTGTCTTTTTCTTTCTTTATCGAAAAGACAAAGACAGGACGCTTAAAATAAGGTTAGTTCTGTCAATTAAGTTAAATCGTGTTACACCAAATCGACACCATTAAGTTTCACGGGAGCCCAAATAAATTAAAATATAGGTTGGTAGTTAATTGTGTCGATTCAGTGTAACACGTTTTAACTTATTTGACAGGACTAAACTTAATTTATGCCTTCTGTCTTTTTCTTTTTATATCGAAAAGACATAGATAGGAAGCTTAAAATAAGGGTAGTCCTGTGAAATAAGTCGTGTTATACCGAATCTACACAAATAGCTATTCTATACCTTTGGGGAGAATAACGGTCATAAGCATAGGATTCGCTGCGCTTAAAAGACGTCCATAGCGGGTAAAAGAGATGTCCTACCTTTATGAACACCTTGCAAGAGAGAAAGAGATGCACAACAAAGAACAGCTATGTCAATGTTTTTTCGAGTAAGAGGCTATAGCGTTTCGCTTGCTTGGGTATGATTGCGGATTTTATAATAATATTTAAATAATACGTAACTAAATTGATAAATAACGATTGGTTTAGACATGGTTTCTTGTGCAGTGAGTAATTGTGAAGTGACAAGTAGAAATAACCCAAATAATTACACATTTCCCAGGTAAATATGATTTTGTCATTAGAATGTTTTGAACCACATTTTGCCCAATTTCTCGTATTAATCGGCCCAAAAAAAAGTTTTTACAATAACGTATTAATTTTCTTTATTGTATTTAGTAGTTATATGCAGGATTGTCCAAAATGTTAAGTAAAATAGTAAATGTAATAGTAATGTACATTGATTTTTTGGTATAATTTTCTCTACTACATTGTTTATCTTGTAAATTCTAAATCTATTGTGACGGTTGTGTACTTGGGGAGCGTTTCTAAACGCCGCACGGTGGGCTGAAATCGAAATTTAGTGGAATTAGCGATGCATAAAAACCAACTTTACTTTTCAGATTTTTTGTTGATACTACCGTATTCTACTAATTACGTAGATGATTTTTTTCTAATGATTTTTCTTTCTAGTACTTATATTTTCGCCAATAAACGCCTTTGTTTATTTTTTTGTATGGAGAAAAACACATTTGGTGATTTTATTCAAAAGTCTCAAAAAATCTCAACATATGGATTGAGGATTCTAATAGTCTGTATGTTTAGCTTTCACCATACCCAAGGAGTGGCCTCGCAAATCCTCGCAACCGAGCTAAAACGTGACCAACTTAATAGTGTAGTTGTGTCCATACATTTTGTTAAGAATCATAAGTTTGTCGTAGACATTTTTGAAGATTTCTAGAAAATTGACTATGTACTCTATTCCACACCACCTAGGAGGTTGAATACTAGGCGCGTTTTTTTTATAGTGGTATCCCCAGTAGGCCTTATCCACTCAGGTAAGAAGCACAATTATATTCTTACAAATAATTGTTGTTTATTCTTCTTCAGATGATGAGCTATTGAATTCTGTGATAGTGTCGATGTCTAGGAACTCGATATTTTCTTTATCTGGCTGCTCATCTTGACGAAGCAAGCTACGAGCATCACTTGACAAAATCTTGTGACCTCTGTTTAGTTTAGGTCTATATATCGACAAATATGGATCAGATGTCAATAACAAATTATGCAGAATGTCTTCGTTGGTTGCTGTCCTGCAAAATTTTCTTGAGTGATGGAGGCGAAATCTTCTGAAATCTTTATTCCTCGACTCGGAAGCTTCTTCAGATAATTTTCCGATTGCTGTAATTCCAAAGTGTTCAATTATATCACCTCCATGAACCAGAATTTTATGCACGCTTGGTGGCATGAAATACCAAGGATACAAATCTACATATAATCTGCAAGTTTCTTTGGCATACTCTTTGAATTTTTGTATATCAATGAGTTGCCCTGATGATATTGCCTGTAATATCACTGAAAATCTGTGAATAAGACGTTCATCCACTTTTGTAATTGATGCTGTTGTTTTGGGATCAGCAAAAAATCTCCGTGCAGTGTTACCATCATTTGTAGTGCCATGACTTTGTTTCACAACATCAATCAATAATCCTGTTTTACTTCTGAATTTATCTTGAATTTTTGTTTTTCTTTTTTCCATAGTTTGCTTATCATTTCCAGTTGCCGTACGTTTTTTGAATTTTTTCCTATAAGCAATATGTAGAATGCATTCCATGAATCGAATCCATGCATGGAGAGATGAGAGTCCATATTTATAAATGTTCGTGTCACATTGTTTCATCTCAATGATTTCCAACTTGTTCATTTCTGATGGAAGAGCTTTGCATATGTCGCATGTCTGTGTTGAGGTCTCACTTAGTACAGCTGTAATTTTTCCATCTATCATGGTCATCAATAAAGAATGATGAATTTTGTTCCCATCAATTTCGCTTGGTAATAAATTATTAATCTCATATTCCAACTGGGCCATTTCACTTATGATATTAAATTTGGTTTCTTTAATGAATTTAAAGAAAATTGGGCAACAAAAATAGGTAGAGTTGGGTATTTCGTTTTCCCATAAAATATTTTCGCCATGCACTAGTTTAATGGGTACCAAACTGGCCATAAAAATGCTTGAGTCATCTTCATTTTCAGCGAGAACTTGTTTGTAGTTGCTTTGGTTTGATGCCCCATCAAATCCCCATTTGCTTATTAGTTTCAGGTCTCCTATTTTCTCGATATTAATACCCTTCAAAATTCGTTTACTTGTGTGATCTAAGAGAGCCTGTAAATTTATTTGAGCTCCCATCTCAGATATATCTAGAGCTGCTTTTGGTGGGTAGCATTCTTGTTTTGCTTGCTGTATTGAATAATACGAAGGATATAAATTTACACCTTCTTCTATAGCAATTGTCCTCATAGTATTGTACTGCCATTTTGTGAGCTTCAAAGATAGCAAACTACCTAGAGACTTCTCTGGGGACATAATACTACCAGTCGATGTTTGCTTTGTAGCTGTTTTTTGGAAAACGATATTTTTAATTCTTTCAACATCTTGTGGATTAGCTAACAGGTACTCTAAAATTGCCGCAACATCTTTGTTTCCATTAGCTTTTAATCTTAATGAAGTGGCAAATGATAATTCCTGTGAGTTATGATAATCACTGATTTGTTCTACTCGCTTTTTCTTTTGCTTATGCCCAAGATCAGTAAAAGGTTTTCGTGGACTTACATGAATTGTTGAAGTTCCAACTGAAGTCTTAATAGGTGAGTAGGTACTTTCTTTCGATGTGCTTGGAATGGAACTTATTTCTGTAGGTAGAACAGTTTTCACACAATCAGGCCACCTAATCTCCGACTCCAACCACCCACTGTGATGTTTACGAAAATTGGCAAATTTTGAGCCACTGTTGAGCCACCGTCTATGAAGATTAAAACAGTACTTTCTGCAATATGTTTTCAGAACAGACTGATCGTTTTTAGTCAACGTAATCGTTAACGCTGCGCTTATGGCATTGTACAACATATCATGGTTGTTTAAACTACCATTGTTCTTCAGAAGAACAAAAAGGTCTAAATTTGTTGCAAAACGCTCCATTGCAATCAACACCACAAACACGCCACGACAAACGACCTAATTCAAAATGAATAAATAGATCGCACCAATCTCAAAAAATCACTGTCTCTAACCAAGGATGGCGATAGACTAAATTACTAATTTGTGTTGTGCTTAGAACAATTATTGTGTATGTTTATGGTACTCTATATGCTGGGGCATTGTGATTGGTCGGTGGTTGCATTATTTGCTATTCTGCTCTAACATAGCAACCCTTTGAGCCGCAATTCCAGGAATCCCACGCAGCTGCAGTATTCAACCGCCTCGTAATTAGTGTGTGAATAACAAATCAAATTCGTCATCATTGCTTTTCTAATTCTCTGAAGCAAATTATAAGAGTTTTTATATGAAATTCTTCAAAATATTATTAACAAACTTATGATTCTTAACAAAATGTATGGACTCAGCTTCAAAATTAAGTTGGTCAGAAGATTGGCTCGGTTGCGAGCATTTGCGAGGCCACTCCTTGGGTATGGTGAAAGCTAAACATACAGACTATTAGAATCCTCAATCCATATGTTGAGATTTTTTGAGACTTTTGAATAAAATCACCAAATGTGTTTTTCTCCATACAAAAAAATAAACAAAGGCGTTTATTGGCGAAAATATAAGTACTAGAAAGAAAAATCATTAGAAAAAAATCATCTACGTAATTAGTAGAATACGGTAGTATCAACAAAAAATCTGAAAAGTAAAGTTGGTTTTTATGCATCGCTAATTCCACTAAATTTCGATTTCAGCCCACCGTGCGCCGGTAAAGGTAAAAATTAACTGTCACCCGGTCCACAACCACCCAGATGAAAATGAACAGCTCTTAGAGCGGTAAAACGTTCTACGGAACAGCTCGAAGTCTTGTCAGAATATAAATTTCCCTATGTATGACAGTTAAATTTTACATATTCTGCTCGGGCGGGCGTTTAGGAACGCAACCTCGATATCCTTTATTTAACAAATGTTGATTAGTTGTTGGGTACAACATTGAAATGCTGCAAAACATTGTTGGAAATAGATGAATAATGGACTGATTTGTGTTGAGACCAACGAATAGCTTGCCTTGCTTGGCTCGCTGATTGCTTGACTGCGTGTCACGTTTGTTCTCGGGCGGAATATTTAGGACTATGAATTTAATTGTCAAAATAGTGCAGTGTATCCTCTAAACCTACATGAAAGTTTTTTTAAATTTTCACCCTATTTAATAAATTTGCACAGTTAATAATGTTATTTTATCAAATACAAAACATTGTTTTTCGTTTCTGTACTTACTGCGACCGTGAAGGTTGAGAATGTTACGTCATTTTATCTTTACAGTGAGTGATATGGACGAATTAAATTTTTGTTATTGTTCATGAAAGTGTTTCTTTACACATCATTAAATCATTTGGTGTTACTAGTGAACACGAGTGTGAAATGAATTATGAAGACAAACGAGTGTAAATACACCGGCTGTGCCGCCATGTTATGAAGTTTAGCTGTCAATTACCAGCTTTATTTTTCTGAATTTTCGTCCTGAAGGTTAGTAGTAATTCTTTTAAATTCAAACCTAAAAGCTTTATATCCTTTAATGAAATCACATTGTAGAGAATAAAGAAACAGACGCGTGTCTAGTATTCAAAACAAGCATTACATGCTATTGTTTATCATACTGTATTGACTGTCAATGTAATGACGTCACTAGAGAGCTACTTGCTACTGCAATTTTGTATTTAGAAATTGGGAGTGCGGTAGCCTCACTGACATGTATTAGATAGAATAATTAATAATATGAGTATGATATCTATGGGTAGCCACCATGCCAATCTACCCATCATAATATTATGCTGACATAGAAGTTCAATTTGTATAAAAATGTTACCTTGAACTGCAGGCCAGTGTACATAAATTGTACAAGGCACCTATTACAATAACCCAGATAGTGGTTCATAAACTCATCAGGTTGGGTCAAATCAACTCACGTCTAACCACCGACCATTCAAAAATGACAGTTTCGCTACACTTGTGTCGACTTTTTCAACATCAACTCGGAGCTGGGTTCTTATAGGCTGCAAACGTTAGTTGACATTTTTGCATTAAATTTTGTACAGAGGGGAACTTCTCAACGATATATTGTATATATATACTTAATGCAAAAATGACAATAAAACCCCAGTGTTCCTACCAGCGCAGTGTAGGGTTCTTTAATGAACGCACCTCAGTATACCTTCTACCATGATGATGATTGATGATGATTTAGAGGTGGGACGCCTGCTGGGCACAGTCGGATGGTCGGCTCTCCAGTTGGAACTATTCCATCCAATTCCCATTGCTTGGAGCTTTGGTATCCTATTGTCACAGTTGCATTCCCTCCTCAAATCTTCCGCTTCTCTTAATATATTTTAATATGTCTGAGTACCCAAGGCACTTGAGGTCTTCTTCTTTAATGTGATCATTGCCAAATGGTTCCCATCTTAGGCTAGAATATATAAAGCATTCGCCTAAGTAGTGCTTACTTGTTTCCTCCTCGCCGCAGTGCGGGCAAGAGGAGTCCTCCTGTACCTTCATTATTGACAGATGTCTGTTCAGCCTACAGTGGCCAGTTAGAATACCCACCAACGTACCTAGATTGATTCTGCTTAGATTAAGAGTATACCTTACTTTTTTGTAGACGATAGTCGAGAGAAACATTTTCGACTGTCGACAGCCCTCAATGTTCCTCTGTTCATCTGCTGATGCCAGACGGCTTATTACCTTATTAGTGACGTTTGCCGGAATAGGAAGCCTAGGTTCAGGTCCAATGAACCTATCCTCTGCACCTTATCTAGCTAATTCGTCTGCTTTTTCATTACCTTCAACTCCTTGATGTCCTGGGACCCAGCCTACTATTGTTTCAGTTTTTTCACCTAGTTTATTGAGTGTATTTTTACACTGTCTTACTAGAGCCGATTTATTTACTGGATTTTTAAGCGCAAAAAGTGCTGTTTGGCTGTCCGAGTAAATAATGACTGTTTTCTCGTTTATGTCCGACCTCGAGAGTACCATACTGATGCATTCCATGATGGCAAATGTTTCTGCCTGAAATACGGTAGCCAAGGTACCTAGTGAGTAGGATGCGCTTCCTTCTTCTTCATCTTTATCAGGTATAAAGAAACCAGCTCCTTATAGTCCTATACTACCTTTCCTTGAGCCTGTCGGTAACTTCCAGTGTTCTCTGGTTCTTATATGTATGCAATATTTTTTATCGAATAATATTTCTTTCTTTATCAGGTCGTTATTCTATCTGCTATGGAGGCATGCCCTTAATCCATAAAGTTGCCCTTCCACTCTTTGTTTATTTTCATTCTGTACCATTGCTCGGTAGCTCTCTTTTTGACCTCAATGTGCAAGGGATTTAGGCGTATTATCACTTCCAGAGCCCTGGTTGGAGTTGTTCTTAGGGCTCCAGTGACCATGAGGCATGCCAATCTTTGCACCTTGTCTAAATAGCTCTTTTCTTGTGGATTGGATGTCTGTTCTTGGCCTTCTACCATGATTTTATGTCTCGAATCACAATACTCGATAGCAATGTAGAAATGAGCCATCAATTGTTTTTAAAAAGCTAAAAACAGTAGTAAAATTATTCTTTCGATATCTCAAAAAATTACGAAGTTTTTGGTAATCAAAGTGAGCTTAATGACATGATAACACCCTAAAAGTGATAATATAAAAAATATACAAATATTTCACTACAGGAGATGTGTCCATTCTGGTTTCACTTGGGGTTTTGTTTCAGTTTTATATCAACAAATGAAACCATTCTGGTTTCATTTGTTGATATAAAACTGAATTAAATAAGTGAATTAATTCTATAAGGTCTTTCAATTTAAACTGAAAGTAATTTAGAAGGTGATTCAATATCGTTAATACATCACATTTCACTGCAAAGTACTTTTTTTTGTGCGAACTTTTTCTTCACTTGTCCATACAAACTGAGTCAGCTGATCGGACCACTTTGTACTGAAAAGTGAAAAAAAAGTTCACTAAAAAAAAAGTGCTCTGCAGTGGAATGTGATGTATTAACGATACTGAATCACCCCCTAAATTACTTTCAGTTTAAATTGAAAAACCTTATAGAATTAATTCACTTATTTAATTCAGTTTTATATCAACAGCGCGTTTACAAGAAATACCCATTTCACAATTTAACCCTTCAACACTAAAAAATGCGAATTGAAACAAACTTTTTAACAAAAAAAATATCCCCATATAAGTCATATAAAAACTTATATGAGGATACAGACTTCTAGAAAACATGTTTCAGGAAGAAATGCTATTCCAGTACCATCAGTCAGTATATAATTATTTTAAACTTTTTATTGAATGACTGCAGTTACATTTGAAGTCAGTTACTATTTTTTTGTTAAAAGTTTACGGCTATTGTTTAAACAGTTAGCTAATTAAAGAGGTTTTGGTCAGCTCCAAAATGTATTTTGTCAGCAAACAGCAAATTGAGCAGCTTCTAGTAGTCGGTCAGCAAAAATTAACTAAATTGATCAGCAAGTAATGTGATATTGGGCAGTCTTAAATTGCAGCGAATTGTGATTCAGATTTTTCAAATTTTACCGGCTCTCTTTAGAGATAGCTTACAATTTACAAATATTATTTTTATGCTAACCAATTGAATAATCCTGCTGACCAAATAATAACTTTGTGTTTAGGACTATTTTTTTCTGATAATCCTTGATTTAGTAGCTGACCAGGATTGCTGGTGTTTTTTTTTATGGCCGACAAAAACATACTATGCTGTCAAAATAACTTTTTTAGCAGACTTTTCTTGCTGACTGTATATTAAAGTTTATTCTATCTATAGTTAGCAGGCTCATAACTTTTACGTTTTAAAATAAGGTTTGTATGGTGATTGAGCATTATTTTTCAAAATAAACAATATTTTGTATGAGCTTATTTTGTCCATACATTTCATACTAAGTTTTTACTATGAAAAATCGGGTTTATTAAATCGACATACGGGATCGTTGCGGCCTGAAAGAAGAATGAAAGTAGAGTGACGAAATAAATTTATGGTTGAATGGTAAGGTAGAGCTCGACCAGGCCGCCCTAGAATGACGTTATGCTGACCAAATTGGCGAGATATTGAAGAAGGGCAATGTCAAAAGTACCCGGAATAGAAGAGCTTATATGACTAGATTGATGGATGTGGAAGAGGCGAAAGAGGTGTGTCAGGATGTAGTCTCTGCCTACTCCTCTGGAAGACAGGCGTGAGTATATGTATGTATGTGATTGTTTTGAGTCATTGAATTAAAAACTGCTTGGTCTCGTAGATCTTTTTAGCTTACTATTTAAAAAACTATAAGGAAGAAGTATTATTGAAAATAAAGCCGAAAAAGTCCCGCCGGCGCCCTCATATTGGTTATTATGTTGCTGTATCGTAGGGAATGCGTGCACTTCTAGATAACATATTCAGGAAAAGAGGTGGGTAAAAGTGTTGTTTTCTATATGGCGCCCTCATATTGGTTATTATGTTGCTGTATCGTAGGGAATGCGTGCACTTCTAGATAACATATTCAGGAAAAGAGGTGGGTAAAAGTGTTGTTTTCTATATGGCGCCCTCATATTGGTTATTATGTTGCTGTATCGTAGGGAATGCGTGCACTTCTAGATAACATATTCAGGAAAAGAGGTGGGTAAAAGTGTTGTTTTCTATATGGCGCCCTCATATTGGTTATTATGTTGCTGTATCGTAGGGAATGCGTGCACTTCTAGATAACATATTCAGGAAAAGAGGGGGTAAAAGTGTTGTTTCGGTATGGCGCCCTCATATTGGTTATTATGTTGCTATATCGTAGGGAATGCGCGGACTTCTAGATAACATATATATGTTTCAGGAAAAGAGGTGGATAAAAGTGCTGTTTCGGTACCATCGGTCATTATAATTATTTCAAACTTTTTAGTGAATGAATTTTACATTTGAAGTTGGTTACTATTTTTTTTTTGTTAAACGTTCATTTTATTTCACATTTTTTAGTGTTGAGGAGTCAAATTGTGAAATATGGGTAGTTCTTGTAAACGCACTGTTGATATGAAACAAAGTTCAACATTTCAACTAACAACTAAAACATGACAATGTTTTAGGTAGCTTTTCGCTATCAGCACCATAACACAAAGTGCTTGCCGCAATCTCAAATTATGTGCTCTCATCCGTTGAGGAGTTCTATGGTGATGAAGCCAGGATTAAAGCTCGTGGAAGAATCTCGATTTCTAAATAATACCCTGCATTCAGCATCCTAGTATAAAGCGATTGCCTCAACCTCGAGAGATCTGCTGTCATTTTCTGAGGAGTTCCGCTGCCTATCTCTGAAGACCTTGATTAGATCATGACCAATCCCAAAATGGGATCTACCTGGAAGCACACACTCCAAACAAAAAAATATTTTTTCAATTCTGGTCAGAAATTACTGAGTTATGGAGTAACATACCAAAAATAAAAATACAGTTTAATTGATAACCTCCTCCTTTTTTGAAGTCGGTTAAAAATTGAAACTATAACTTAACGTATAATAAATAGTATAACTACTTTGTCATGACCTGCGCAAAATAACGATGTTCCCATACAAACTTTCATCCTTTTTTTTACGCTTTTAGGGGATGATTATCCAAAAACGCCGAGTTATATTTTACTTCTAACCAAAAGACTTCATCGTTTTTTACAACAAAACCGAGGAAATTCCCCTACAAATTAACAATCCCTATTGTACCCCATAAGGGGATGATCTTTCAAAAACGCTGATACACGTCGTTTGTCATTTATTTATTTTGAAAATCGTCAACTCGTCCCAGTGGGATCAAAATTAAAAAATATTGGACTGCATCTTCTGCCCCTGCATTGCATTCAAAGTTTTACAAAATGTATGAAAGAAATTTTTTTTTGTTGTATTTTTTGTCGTTGTAGCCTTTTGTTAGCAGTGCACAAAAAATAAGGTCATAAAATTCTGTTGTGTTCCGAGGTCGTACGACTCGTACGAAAGCAAAATGTCGTAAAAATGGTTCAAATGAGAAATTCTATGAACTTACAGGTTTAATTTAATTTTAGACATGCAAAGTGACGATTTTTTTTAATGATGTACTGACACGCTTAACAAAAATAATACAAAAAATACTAAAAGTAGCGGTAGCTCAGTGGTAGAACGCTGGCCTCTCAATCTTGAGATCCAGGTTCGATCCCCGGTCGGGCATGTGCCAAAGAGTTTTTCGGAATTTATGTGCATAGTATTTCTTCTTACTTCCCACTTGCTGAACGGTGATGGAAAACATCGGAAGGAAACGATGTTTTCTTTGTGTCCGAAGTACGGCGATAGAGCTGACCACCCATCTGACTGACTGTGATTTGCATTTCACACTTCACACTCGGAACACCTCTGACACCCCCTCGGAGTTGCCACCTGTCCCGATTCTGGCGGGATAGTCCCGATTTCGATGGTATTGTCCCGCGTCCCGACAACATACCAATTTTGTCCCGATTTTTGATAATACGCGACTCGTCTCTCTCGTTCGTTCCACGTTTGGAGAAGGCGGTAGGCACGACGGGAGCGTGCTTTATTTTACGTCTCTTTCTCTCACACCGCTTCGTTTTATTTCTACTCTTATCGTCCGCGCAACCCAATATTTATTAATTTTAATTAATTTTAATAAATATTAATTTTAATAAATAATAATTTTAATAAATATTAATTTTAATAAATATAGAAATGACGAGGAATTGTTAAGAAAAATAAATAGATATAAAAAACAGGAAACGTTTTATTTTCTCGGTTTATGGTCCCGAATTTTATTTTCCAAAAGGTGGCAACCTTGCCTCGGGGATTCATGTCGTGACGATATATTTATACTGGTGTTATGGTGAAGTAGCGGTAGCCGGAAACTGGCGATAGTACTCGTCTATACGAACAACTTTTACTACTTTTACTACGGAGACATCCTCGAATCGCGAAAAAAATTAGCTGTCTTTAAGTTACTTGCTACCTGACCAAATGTATGAAACAACTGATTTTTTTCTCGATTTCTTAATTTTTTTTCACGGAAAGTTGTTAGTATGGATGTGTACTACCGCCTACGATCGGACGAGTATTATTCATCTTAACATTCTGTATAATACAAAAAAATTAAATACGTTTTTTTTTAAAATTGATTTTTGGAAAACTTTGGTTAAAATGCGGGGGCAGAAGATGTAGTCTTTTTTGTTTTAATTTATTTAAGGTTTTTTTGTAGATCACTTTAAAGTAATTCCACTATTATTACAATATGAAATTCGAAAAAAGTAGAATTTCGAGGCTCCCTAGCAATCTACCTTGGCCGCCTGAAGTTAGGCTGTCTCTCGCTAAAAACTGTATCTGCGCAGCCATTCGTGACAAATTTTGCCCGGGCAAGTGTATCTTGCGCGATCTGTAGTTTAAGTTACATTAAGAGGCTATGTGAATTTTATTTTTGTCACTGTCACTCCAAGCGAAAAATTGCGCAGTGCGAGAGGGGCGGAATTAGGGCAAAAGGGAAAAAAGTTGGTTTTATATTTTTATTAAAAAAACTAAAATAGCTAGCAAAATTTCAAATATCAAATCTCTAGATATTGTTGAAACACACCTAATAAAATATGTTTGAGTTCTGTATATGGTTCCTATTCGTCAAACGAAGAGAAAAAGTGTGTTTGAAGACCTCATTTCAACAGTCTATCGAGGAAAATTTATCCAAACATGTTTTCCAATTTCAAAACACCAGAATATATAGTCAAAATGCATAATACCAGAAATTTATTAAAATTTTCCGTGTATTTCATGAAATACACAGAAAAGAAACACCCGCATTTTTTTCGCACATCGCCTTAATTAGAATCCCGGGATACATAAGAATTAATCGATTAAGTCAGGTATATATTATGAAAATTCATGTTATTATGCATATTACATCATCATTTACGGCATCTTAACCACAGTGTATGAAGCAGACTTTTTGCCTAAAGAAAGATTTTTATTGTTACAGAATGTTTGCAGTTTTCGCCTGATTAAAAATTGCCACAGAGCGCTTAAGTTGGAGGCTAACTGGCGCTGCCCACATCAATGATCTATTTATGCCAGTTTTGGCTAACGAAGATGCAAGGTATGATTTATTTATTCCATTCAAATAAGACTCGAGACTAAACTTCTATATTCAAAAGACCTGCTATTTGGATGTTTTTGAAAAATCAATTAATTTTTTTATAATCATAAAGTGTGTGCAATAATGACCGAAGTGACCGTTTTTTGTACTAGTCGGAACTGTAATGACGACAATTTGTTTTACTTGATGATAGAAAATATAAAATAATTTCTACTTCAGAACACGTGTAACATCGGGACAACTCTCATGATAGACTTGTTTTCCAATATCTACGACGTAAATAAATACAGGTATCGTTTCATTTCGTTTCTCCTTGTATTCAGCCCGGTTAAACCCTTGTACGTGATTCTGGAGTCGTTCTTCAGATCTTTGTTAATTTATCGATGAATCCTTTTCAACCGATGTTATGGAGTCCAATTATACGAGTCGATCAAGCAGGCTCGGATCTAGGGGGGGGCGAGGAGGGGCACTTGCCCTGGGCGGCAAATACTAGAGGGCGGGCGGTCAGCCGCCCATCAGTCACCACTCAGTACAAGTACAAAAATCTGTGTATGCTCTCCTTTCACACAATGTGCGATAACACCCCCGAGAGAAATTGTATTATGCTAATAATTGTAGTAGTAAGTTATTAATTTGTGAGCAAAAAACGCGCGGCGCGCGAAGTGATTGATTCACTTCAAGTAAACAACGAAAGACGAAGTTTTGCCAACATTATCCAACCAAAAAGCAGCAAATGGACCGTAAAAAAACAGTAGAAAACAGTAGAATGGTAATTGAAAAACATAAAATCTACTGTCTGACATAAAATACATAGAATAAGCAAAAGAATTTAGAAAAAAATATTACTAAATAAAAATACTGTTAAATTCACCGAAAATTTAATGCTACTTGAAGATTTTCGTAAAAAATTTTCGTTTCGTACTACTTTGTAAAAATGTTGGTGTTTTATTTGTTGAATATTTTTGCCTAGAGGGTGGCAAATTCGCACTCTGCCCCCCCCCCCCCCCCCCCTTTTTTTCAAAACGTAGATCCGTGGCTGCGATCAAGCGGTGCGGATTGTAGCTCGATCCCTATACTCTTAGTTCAACGAATTCTGCCTCGAATTACTAATCATGGATTGACGGAAGGATAAACTTGATGTCAAGACAAACTCCTTAACCTAAACTAAATTATTTACATTGAAATCTGAAAAGTTTCAAGTTATTTCTTGTGAAATGAAAAAGCAAGTCGCTGATTCTTGAATGGAGATAAATTCGTGATCGCCAAAAGTTGTTCCGACGAGGTGGATACGCGTCGTATCCGATTAAACTTTCGTTCTTCAACCAGCAACGTGTTACTTCCGAGCCAACTATTACACAACGCCGAACAGATAAGAGAATCTTACCGCGATTCATGAATAAAGTTACGTTTCCATCCGGCTTGTGAGAATCTCTCACTGTTCGTAAGATGCGACAGGTTTAGAGTGCCCGCTTGATGGATTCATTTATCATACTTTCAGGATAGTTTAGATCAGTGGATGAGGTGTAACAATAACCATTGTTACTTCAGTCGTCTCAACTAATACTTTCTACGATACACCAAAAAAAGTTTTAAGGTGGATGCGACGGATCTTGTTCCCAAACACACGACTTTAGATGGTTTTTCTTATTTTTTGAATTAAAAAGCATTAAGTTAATGTGATTTATGGCATTACGCGACAATAGTTTTCTGTCAACTAGGCTTTTCTTGCGAAGTTTTGTTATTTTATGCATTATCTTGCACGACAACTTTAAAGCGTGTTTGTAATTGTTGTACAGGATAATTTACAAATTATTGCATAAAATAACACCGCTAGGCTATACAAGCTTAATTTACATTAAACTATTGTCGCGTTGGCATGCCATAAATCACATTAACTTAAGGCGTATGACCACGCTAAATAAGCAACTCGATGTGTGTCGGTACAAATATCAACGGAAACGACATTGATTCATTTCAGCGTGCCTTGAAAAGTGGCTGTTACGACAACCACTGCGTCTCCGGCTAGCGCAAAAAAGTAGAAAATAATACTTTTCACATGGACGCCATGAACGAAAAAAAAATTTTGATCTTAAATTGTTTAGATCTAAAAATTTCCTATAATTTGGTGAAGTAATGATTAAAATTGCTTTAGGCGTTTGGAAGGAGTAAGAGAATTCTTGTGTTAATCATGTGAAACTTTCGATGACTTTCGATTTTTTTTGTCAAAACTTACAATAGAAAAACAGTTTATGAAACTTAAAATTTATTTTTGACTTTATAATGACACCTATCATATATTTTTATGAAAGTTTTTGGACCACCCGTGTGGGAGGAGTAGGCCTTCAAAGACAGGTCCAAATTGCAGTTGGCGTATCCATTCGCCTTAAGGTTAAACGTCAGTCGCTTAGCGCAAAAGTGCATAACTTAACTTTGTTTTTCTTGTTTAGAAGTTAAAAATTGAAAAACATTTTGGTTTGTGGCAGTTGACGCCACTAGTTCAGTATTAGTGAGGTTTATAAAGCATGAACTAATATAAAAAAATGTAACGTCAACAAATTTCCGTGTTTACGCCAAGTTTCCAAATTGATTTCCCAAATTTCAACTAAATCGGGCGTAGCCTACTTAGAGCCCTGAACAGACGGACCGATAGCATTTTGACGGAACCTTTCAAAACAGTAGATATTTCGAATGTTTTTGGTCTGTAGTAATTGGGAGCGGCATGATGGCGACGCGGCGGCGACGACGGCGGCGGCGGCAGACGGTCTCCATGGAGACATCTCCGCGTGCCTCCGTTTCTACCGAGAGTCCTTACGATCAATCTCGCTGGAGGTCGCTGGCAATGCGCGCGCCAACAGCGCACCAACATCCATGCTGCTAACAAATCTCGATTCCTAGAAAGAAGCTTACTGGAACTTTCAACACTAAGATCTAGGTAGAGATGGGTGGGCCAAAATGTAAAAATAAACTTGTTCTCTGACATAAAAGTTTGCCACGATTATTACGTTATGTAAACTCTATTAATGTAGAATCAATAAAATTATCAAGTCTAAACGTGAATAAATAAACGGGCATAAAGATTGTTAATGGTTTGAAAGGAAGCAAATTACCCGGTACTACTTTAATTATGTTGGTTTTTAAATATCAGAAAGGGGAAATAGGAGTATTATTATTACTTTTAAAACAAAATAAATACCAACAAAAATGCGTTAGGAATTGCTCTAAATAATTGGCCCAAATTATACGAGACTCCCTTTAGCGAATGTTTTACCAGTAATCGTCAAGACTTCCCGAATACTGCTCCCGCTCCCCCATTGTTTTATATACCTTAGTTATTTAACTACCGAACACTCAATGTTCAAATGTTTACCATCATCATCTTTTCTTGTCGGTCGGCTATAATGTTATGTGAATTCATCTCTGACCCATGTTCATTACAGCGGCGACAACTATTCATCTGGTCTTCTTTGGTCTTTCCTTTCCCTCTCTTCTTCCTTCCGCTTAGTAATTGAACATTATTGTTATATGGTCTCCATCTCTTCTCATTATGTGGCCATACCATACCCTTCTATGTAGGATTATCTAATATCCTGTATGTACATTTATCTATGAATATAATTATTAGTGTACAACGGTTGCTTTATCAGTAATATACACAGTGAAGGTTCGGGAAAAACACGACTTGTTTCTAGCAATTATTTTTCCACTCAACGCATTATTTCCAATACTATCCAAGTACTGACAATAAAATTCCGGAACATTCAAAATAAAAAGAAATACATACCTACATCACACAATCGTGCCTATCTCAAAGAGAGGTAGATAAAGTACAAATCTCTATCTGCTACGATTCTTAAACACCTCTTTCGCTTTTTCCACTTTCCACAGTCGTGTCATCAATCGCTACAAGCTGTTTTTTTTTGCCAAATTAATGAATGGTTATGAACGTAAGATGTGTAATGTGTAACGGGCAGACAAACCGGTGGAAGTCTAACCGGAAAGGTTTAGCTTTCTTATTTTTAGTTTGAAATTGCGTTTAGAATTCTATTAAACATCTATCAGATGCGCATACAACAAAATAATGCTAATTCAATTAGACAATTTTCTCTTCACTTGTACAACTGAAGAAGTAAAACTCCGAAACGCAATAAAAGAGAGAATGGTTGTCATGAAACATTAGCATCCCCAGGAAGTAAACCGCGCGGCTGTCTGTAGATTACGATAATATTATTAGGTACTACAATATAACAGGGAAAGCGGCGTGACCTTGACCCCTGTACATAGGCCTAACCTGCCCCAAAAGCGCTCCGTGGAAACTTGCCGGTCGATATCAGAGGATCGCGTTAGCGCAAGCGCCTAGACGCCGCCCGCCCCATCGATCTGCCGCCCGCCCACGTGCCGCAACGCATTTGCGGGGATTCCATGCGAACTCTGCGCTTTGTACTCCTTTACATACAAGCAAAGTTTTCCACAAAGGAGCAAACAGCTTTCAATACCTCACAATAAGCTTACGTTCAATCCCACTGTCACGTGGCGGTTACACGTACCTCTGTTTCACAATACCATCTCCCAGAATTATTGAATCTATTGAAGTCGTACAAGCACATTTATGATTTATATATATTTAATTATATTTTGTTGCTTTTATTCCCAAGTGAAGTAATTTACCACTCACTGACTGACGATTATTTGTTGAAAGAGACATAAATAAGTGGTTATATCTATCAGTATATTATTGAGTTGCGTACAGAACACCGCCCGGTCCCCAACCAATATGTTATGCCATTTATATTCTCATTATTAGTTTCATTTGAGTAGATTACTTATCGTCCCTTGAGGTATCTTCCAATAAAAGGCTTCTGCGAAAAGGCCCGTTAAGGCGCCTCTTTCCAGCGTCATTCGAAAATGACTCTGTTGATTTAAAGTTATTTCTCTTAAACGGTATGTTTAAAAATTGTGAAAAAAATATATGTTGTTACTTGTTAGATAAACTATAAACAACAAATTGATTTAAGGAAATTATTAAATATAATGAAAATTATGTTCAAAGTTTTCAGATTAAAATTTAGTCAAACTGGTTATTTCTTTGAAACCACAAATCGTATTTATATGAATCTTGCACTAAAATACAAGGAAAATATTGCCGAAGGAAAATTTTTCCGTCCATCACGACCATGTGAAAAGTTAATACGTTTTTCTCCTATTTTACACTATCCAGAGACAAATCGACGTCAAAATGGGTTATTTCCAGGACTCCAAAACCCATTATTCTCAAAAAAGTAAAATTTCATACAGAGGTTCCCATGACTCCAAAAATTAATTTGTAGAAAATATTCATTTCTCACCGGCTCCAAAAGCTATCATGGACTGTCACATTGTACATAAATAACAAATTCAAGTAGAAGCATATGCTTCTACTTGAATTTGTTATTATTATATAAATATACCATAGTTCACTACGAAGGGTTTCTTTTCTTGTACTTAATGAAGAAAAACGCAACGAGGGCGCCAATTACGACATAGTTAACTGATGCACCGTCTTAAAATATATAAAAGCGTAGATGGATAAATAATGAAAAAATTAGGTGATTTGATATACTCTATATTAAAATATTTATAAAAGAATCACAGCTAAAACAGTTTTTATTGTTAAAGACATATTTTATCACAGTTAATCAGCCTTAAAATAATAAATTATTACAATTTTAAAAATTAAACGCAGTCCAAAATTTTTAAATAGAACGCTATAAGGGTTTCATTGACATGGGTCTAGCTTTTAGTAAAACTATGTGTTCGTCCTGTTCTGCATATATGAACATTTAATCTTTTGGAGCCGACGAGAATAAAATTATGACAATAATAAATATTAAATTGAATTTTTGGAGCCGCGGGAAGAAATTTTTGGAGCTCTGGGAATAACCCGTCAAAATGCAGTGCGCGCTAATATGTAGTAATATGTCGACACAGGTCGAATCAAGATCGTTGGCGAATACCTGCCCCTTAAATGCTATGTATCATATTAATTAACGTTTTAAATAGTAGTCTCCATGTTCAGTATCTTATCCAATATTGTTAAATGTTTTATTCTAGGGTCGTCTGCGCCCAGATATTCCATTTTGGCACCGCTATAATAATATTTTATAATTAAGTATAATAATTATCATTTTTGACAGTTGACATATTAGTAACCCCTACATACTAGACAGCTTATGCCCGTTTTCACTAACCTTAGGTGACGCCTTAATCGGATGCCCAAATATAAAGAGTTCGTAAGATAATAAACGTCAACGACACACTGACCTAATGAAAAAACAATATACTCGTATATAGGTATATCTAATACTTAATTTTATTATTTGAATTGTTATTTAATTTATTCTTATATAATTGCATGAAGTAACATTAATAAGGTCGGAAAATCGAGGCTATGTTAATGATGAAGATACTCAATACTCAATATTTATTTGCGTTCCACAAAATGTAACTTATAATAATGTATAAAACACATCATAGCCACAATTATGGACCCTGTTGGGCACAGCAAGTTAGGAGAGAGGAAGACATACGTATAATAGATACTATTTCGGCAAAATTTAATTATTATATTTATACAAGTAACCAAATAAAATAACCTAAGATAATATAAGTGAGAGTCGGAATACATTTAATTTACTCCGATGGACAAAATCTTACACGTGGAAAACCGAAGTCAGGCTGTCGCACTAAAGGGTTTTATTTCAGGATACCTAGAAATTTCATCTGGAATTCCCAGGGATCTCATATTGGTCCACTATTGTTTATTTTTTACATAAATGATATTCATAGACATATTAATTATTCTCAGTTTCTATTATTTGCGGATGGCGCTAAATTTTATAGAACTATCTCTTCTGTTGAAGATTGTTCCTTATTGCAGGATGATCTTAATAGCATCTTTAATTATTGCTCTCATAATCAGTTATTTTTAAATCTAGAAAAATGCTATACTATTTTATTTAGTCGCGATTTAATTATAAATTAAACAATCAGCAACTTAACGATCTTGGCATCATCATGGACTCAAAATTATCATTTAGCATTCATATTGATCACATAATTCAAAAAGCCTTTAAGGAATTGGGATTTATCCTTACAACATCTAAGCCTTTTACTAAATTATTCACACTAAAAATACTTTATTTTAGCTATGTTCGGTCACTCCTGGACTTTGATAGTGTAGTTTGGAATTCCTACTATGCGTGTCACGTGGCACGCGTCGAAAGGGTTCAGAAGAAATTTATCAAATCTTTGAACTACAGGAGTGGACACTTTGGCGTGGCTTATAAGGATTCTCTTAATCGTCACCATCTACTATCACTCGCAAGCAGACGCAAGCAGTTTGACTTAGTTTTTCTCTTTAAAATTCTTAATAATTAATTATATTGACTCCCCTTGTTTACTAAATAAAATATCCTTAAGAGTACCTGGTTACAGTTCTCGCAGCAAAAAATATTTTCTATTAAGACATTCTCAGCTAATTATACAAGTAATAACTTTTTCAGGCGAATTGAGGATGTTTATAACAAAGAATTCTTAGAACTTGATTTGTTTAGGCATAGTTAAGATTCATTTAAATACAAGTTAACTCGAGTATTGTCTGACGAATAACTCTTTAAATAAAATGTATTTTCAGTTACCTAGTTAAGATTACATAATTAATATTTTTTCAATGCAAGTGCTCGTAAAGGCCCACTTTTTATGCATCAAAACCGAACAGAAAGTCGATTATTTTGCCCTAGGGCTTTATTATTATTATTTTTTTAATTTATTTGCAATGGTTGGCTAACCTGCAGCCTTTCCTGTGTACCACAGATGTTGTACTTTTTTTCCACTGTTTAACGGCTCTGGATACAATCCTTTGGAGCCAATCATAATTTAAAGTTCACAAGATTATATGTTTTCATTTCCTCACACTATGCATTGAAAAACGTAGTATGATACACGGGCGTAAAAGCAATAATTTTCGCCCTAGTAGCATAAACTACTATTAAATTTCATGTGAAGTGTTGAGTTCTTATTACCTATTTATATAAATAACTGGATCTCCAAGTCCAATAGTAACTAATGTAACTAGATAATATTTGTATAAGACTGTTTGTATCCGAAATAAATAAATAAAATAAAAAACCGGCCAAGTGCGAGTCGGACTCGCGCACGAAGGGTTCCGTACCATTATCTATAAAAACGGCAAAAAACATGTCTGTTGTATGGGAGCCCCCTTAAATGTTTATTTTATTCTGTTTTTTTTTTGTATTTGTTGTAAGAGCGACAACAGAAATAAATCATCTGTGAAAATTTCAACTGTCCAACTATCACGGTTTATTAGATACAGTCTGGTGACAGACGGACAGCTGAGTCTTAGTAATAGGGTCCCGTTGGTTACGCTTTGGGTACGGAACCCTAAAAAGAGTTATTAAATATTTAGTAAAAACGGTCATTCGTCTCCTGACATAAAAAGCACTCGCGTCCCTTTTAATGTGACAATAAAGCCGATTCTGAAGGCTTTAACTTTAGTTTTAGTGCTGTCAATACTTAAATTTTTCCAAAGTAATTTAGCTTCTGTTCTTCACACTTATGAACTATTTTGCAACGATGAAAATTTAGTTTTGACAGTACTAAAACTAAATTTTCTTCATTGCAAAGTAGTCTTCAAGTGTTAGGAAAACAGAAGCTAATTTAGAAAGTTTAAAGTTTTGACATCACTTAAGTCCCAGTATAAAGCTAAACTTCCGTCCTGCACCAACGCTATTGTTTTTGAATTGTCTATCTTTCTCTAATCAACTGCCACGCACGCAAAACTCAGTTATTTTGTATTTGAAGCTACATTACGACTTGACATAAAAAATCCTTTCAGCTGATGTCTTTAATGTAGGTAATGTAAGTACCTAATGTATATAAAAAGTTGTCTTCAAGTGTTAGGAACAGAAGCTAAATTAGAAAGTTAAATGTTTTGACAGCACTTAAGGCCCAGTATAAAGCTAAACTTCCGTCCTTCACCAACGCTTTTGTTTTTGAATTCTCTATCCTGCTCTAATCAACTGCCACGCACGCAAAACTCAGTTATTTTGTATTTGCGGCTACATTACGACTTGAAATAAAAAATCCTTTCAGCTGATGTCTTTAATGTAGGTAATGTAAGTACCTAATGTATATAAAAAGTTCTCGCTAGTTTTGAAATTTAGTATTTTTACGGCTGACTTTACATTTTTTTTCTATCGAGGTAATGAAATCACGTTTTCAGATCTACAAATGTCATAAATATATCTTCTTTTATATTTTTTTTGTATTTCAAATGTAGTATAAAATTGCCAATAGTATATAAATAAATAAATATAATTGGTACGGAGCCTTAAACTAAAATTAAAGCTTTCAGAATCGGCTTTATTAACTACTACTATTATTAAAGTATAAAGACTGGTATTTTGAAAAAATAATTGGATAAAATTTAAAAAATAACTCGCGCACAATCGGTTCCGAACCACCACAAAATACGGTTGGGGAACCCTTATAATATAGATGCCGAAGCAATATTACAATGGTAGCGCCTGGCATTACTATTTGCGGCTCCCGCTGAGTACGGAACCCTTAACCGCTATATTTTTCCCGTAATCTTAACGTAGCCACCATGTTTTTTTTCATGTTTTCGGTCCTCTTGTTTCGGAGATAAAGGGGAGACATGATTTAAAAATCGTCCTATACAAGTAATATTTTGTACGTCAAGGGCGCAGGCGTTATTTTGAATTTAGAGCGAAGCTGCGCTCGGGATTCTGAAGTAGAATCCTGAGCGTAGCAAGGAATTCAATATACGCCGCCAGAGAACAAAATGTCTTGGCCCCCAGTGATACATACTATTTTTCATTACTACCTATGAGTAAAAGAAAAAGCTACGAGTACCTGGTATTTTGTCTCGAGTTTCTTTTTAGTTTCAAATGCACAAACGACCAAGTCTAACTTTTTTTATTTCTTTATCTATATTATTTTTGTCATTTCTCGTTTCTTTCTTCTCAGAATAACTCAAAAGCCCACATACACTTTTGGTACTTTGATGCAATAGTCAAACAAAAACACAACCACTATTTATTTTTATATTTCCGCCTGATTAAAGCAACATTATGTATGATATATATCAGCGTTTCTTAACATTTTTTGTCCACGGACCCCTTAGGAAATCAAGCACAATTTTAAGGAGCCCCTTAATAAAAAAGCAGCAATAAATTTCGGACCATTTATTTCAGTTCTACAAATTACAAAAAATATATACTTTTTCATATAAAATACGTTAATGAGAAGGTTGGTGCTGCTTTTTTGCAACTAAATTAGTGATATTTGGGTTGATATTACTACTGAGTTGTAGTCTCAAATCGGATTCCACTTTCAATCTATTTCTGTATTTGTTTTTAGTATACACAAGGGCAGAGAATGCCTTTTTCACAGAGGTATGTCGTTGAGAAAAGCATTAAATGTTTTATTCCATAGATTAGGCCGCGAACCCCAAAACATATGCTCGGGGACCCCCAGGGGTCCGCGGACCACAGGTTAAGAAACGCTGATATATATAATAAAAATTAATGTTTTGTTCTCTTATTCACCGATCACTTGTAACATTTTATTATGCTTACAAGTTGTTTTATTTTCTCGTAGTCAATGGTAAAAACCAGAGTATAAAATTCTTGAAAAAAAGCAGCAGGTTGTGTCAGAGATACAATCGTTAATCATTTAAGTGGATACTTAAGTCACCTCTTTACTCTGTCAAAGAGAGAGAGGAATTAACACCGGCCATAAATATCTTAAATTGCCTTTTTACTCAATCACAGAGGAAGGAATTAATGAAATTAATTATCACCATCACCACCATCATCGTCAGCAGCGAACTTTAAAAAAAACACTTTTTACACTTTTATGATAATTTTCCTTAGTTATTCGCAAAACAGAGATGCACTCGTAGCATACTGTTTAATCGCGCGCGACGCCACTTAGTTGAATCACAAGTGCGAGGAGCGTGACACGATCTTTTTGCGATTAAACAGTATGTCACGCTCCTCGCACCTGTGATTCAACTAAGCCGCGTCGCGCGCGATTAAACACTATGCTACCGGGCCAGGTCCTCTAAAAAAGCCGCTCTGGATGAATCATATTATTCTAATTCTAAGTTCTAATGCCGTCTCTTTTGCACGCGTGAAAAATCTCTGACTCCATCCTACTTTCAAATCATTTTATGATTCACCCAAGTCGGCCCTTTTAGATCCCCTGCCCTCCTCACAGCGCCTATGTTGGTGAATCCAACATGGAGCGGACATTACACGTCGCAAACTTTTGCATACTCCCAGTTAATCATCTTCTACAAAAATCCTTCGCGTGTGCGTTTAATATTATAGTGGGGTATTGATGCACAGCAACATTCCACTTCCACTTTGCTGAGCATGGAGTTGCAAGCTCTAGGCTCGTCAACTGGGGACAAGCAAGATGCTTTTGCGGCGGCACCGACTCGTAGTTCGTAGGGCACCCGCTGTCCAGGCGAGGCTCCAGTTGCGTCCTTTTCTCAAACATTGGATGATGACATTGACATTAAAAAATTTACTTTTCGATGGCGATGCCTAAATCGAAGTCGTTTCAATTTTTTCATTATTCCGGTCAAATAAGCGTTAATTTATTACTAATAATAAATAATAAACGATTAAAACACGTAATAATGTGTAATAAAAATCAAATAGTCCGTCGTCAAAAAAAAAGTTTATCCGAAATTCTTTTCAAGAAAGAACATTCCTGTCAAAAATGTTGTTCTCAAGTACTAAATACGAAAATGCCTTGATCTGCGAAATTATTTCGTGAAGTCGATCACGGAAATGACGTTAATATTTTTAACAGGTCTCCTATACGAGGCGTGAATATAGAAAGAAAGAAAGAAATTCAATTTATTCATCATACATTAAAAACACAAAAAAAAATACACAAGAAAAAGTAAAACAATAAAATTACAAAAAGGGGCAGACTCAGCTTTTGTTGTGAGCTGCAGAAATACAGCTGCACAAAACGCTGGTTTTCAGCCTGTCCCTGTGCATTGAAAAAACAACAGGATTAACATTTTTTTCTTTACAGGCAGCGCCAAACAAAACTGAATTTAAATTTGTACACGAAAATTAAATTAAAGTATAAACAAAAAACACAATTAAATTAAAATATTATGAGTTAAACAAAAAAAAACAGAAAATAATAATAAGCTTATGAAACTATGGTAAAAGAACAATACTACTAAAGTTTGTAGATAGTGTATCAAATGATAGGATTTCTTAAAGAATGTCCGCGGTTATTTTATTGCTTGTTTTTGAATATTAAAATAAATGTTTCTGACCCATAGAAGTATCCACTTGAAAAAATTCCATCTCGGCTATTGTATCCGTCGCTCCGCTCAGGATTCTAGTCTAGAATCCTTCGCTGCTCTCGGCATCGAACTTTGTGCCTCGAAGAGAATTCTTATTTTTTCACTTGTTGTGTACTAGTATCTACTATTTTATCCTTATTAATCATTTAAAATAAAGAATTTGTCAGTTTTAAATTTGAAGTTTTAAACTATTTTTGTTACGGGGTTTATCTCAAAACTGTTTGGAATATCTGTATGTATAATAAATAATATTATTTATTGTAGTTATACCCTACTAAAACAACAAATACTGAAATTTTATAAAATTATGGGAGTGTGTAATTTAAATTAATTTAATTTAAAGTAAATAACGTGTAATTTAGAGACTTACTTTTTTTTATACGTTTTGTATCAAACAAAACTAGGGTGCGAAAATTGTGTAGTCGAAGACCCTGTTCGTTTAAAAAGCTATGCCAAATGTCATGGCATCATTCAATAAAAATTCGAAGACACAAAATAATTTCCATCAAATATTTGAATTTTTGACACCGGCCCTTGATCTGCGCGCGGCCATTTATTAATCGCAGCAGTGAGATCATATTAATTTCTTTTCTATTTAGAGTTTTTGAAACTTGTCCATGAAGAAAATATACCATGAAAACAAAACCGATTTGCTTTTTTGCAAATTGCTTTATAGGGTTGCGTACTCAAAGGGTGCCAAACGGGACCCTATTACTAAGCCTCCGCTGTCTGTCTGTCCGTCTGTTTGTCACAAAGGTCTACAGCTTCAACCGTAATAGGTATAGATCTAGATAGAATAGTCTATCTATCTATAACTTTAGAGCTACGCTCTTGTTAGACGAGTAACCGCCCTGTTCTTCTGTTTCTTCTGCTAACGATTTGACCTCTTGATTTGACATAACATTAACTTTCTCCTTCAGTTGAGTAAAGTATGCGCCTACGTATTCCTCTTTTCTGTTTGGCCTTTCTTTCTATAGTTTTCAAGAAACTGTGATGTTGAATCAAAGTGTCCTATCATCTTCCTTCTTCAGTTATCAATGGTTTTTAACTCTACAATTCTCTGCACTTCCTCCCATCCTCCTCCAGCAGTATATTTCAAGCGTTTGTAATTGTGTCCTGTTTTCTGCAAAGGCTGCAATGTCATTTGCGAATCTTACAAATTGTATTCTTTCCCCGTTAATTTTGATTCCCCGGTTTCAAAATTTATTGTTTGTTTTAGGGCACATTCTAGAAATTTATTATATATTAATGGTGGAGACTGGAGACTTAGGATATACGTATATCCTAATTCTATGGTGAAATCATTGCTTCCCTTTTTCTTCGCCTACCTCTTTCTTGATCCTTGTAAAGTTCGTATAAATATTATTCTTTTATCTCTGTAATCTAAGCCTATATCTTTTAAAACTTTCATCATCTTAGGGGTAGGTAGCCAATTGAAATTTTCACAATAAGGGTTCCTTATTCGTATTATCCTAGGTTCCGTACCCGTATTTTGTATGACAGACCTAAATGATATGCTTTTTTTTTCTAACGCTTTGCCTGCTACGTATGACACATAATGTTTCTCTATCGCCTCCTGTTCTTTATTGCTACATAGACCTTGGATTCCGCGATCGAATATTTAGTTCTTTAGTTCGCAACATATGTATTGGAAAGTTCAACAAAGAATGATCGATTTGAAAGGGTTCTGCTACAAGCAGAGATCTGTAGCCACAAGTGTAACTGTTTGCATGATTCACACATTGTTTTTCAAGCATTAATGGGTATAGGTTTTTGCGTCTCAAGCTATTTGAATAGTCTTATTTTCGGCATGATAGTGCACATGCACAATATCAAGAGGGCCAGTGAGCGACCTAGGGCTCTGTAGTGTGTCGTCGTGAGTGAGACGCGAAGCGGAATTAGAATGAAGTGCGGGCCGGTCGGCGTGCGGCGCGCGGTGTGCCGCGGCCGTGCCACGTCATTGCCGTGACCTACTGACACAGATCCGCGGGGCCGCCTGCACCGATATCTGCACGCTCCCGCCACCGCCGTCGCCGATACACTCTTCCTCTCGCTTTGCTAACCATTTACTCACTTGCATTTATATTATTTTGTATCATGTTTACTCCATACTTCTCATTGGGCATTATTTCACAGGAAAATTATAAAGTATAATATGTTATAAATATTATTATTTGGGTACGAGTATAAGGCTTTAGATGCCAGTTTATTGCTTAGACTTTATTATTGTGTTATTTTCTTGTAGTAGCCCATAAACTGGGTAGATAAAATATAGTACCAACTTGTACATACTTATGTGCTGTAGAAGTTAAACTTAAAAAAATTTAGTCAACGCAGAAGTTATTTGGGATAATATTTTTGCTGAAATCTATATAAAACAATAAATAAAATGGGAGTACCAATTATGTAAGACATTGACCTTGTTATCTAAATTGTGTACTTGACACAAATGTTTCACTTTCATGTTCATTATATCAGCGCCAGCAGCGTCAGCATTGCAATAACCATGTGAGCAAGTGAGAAATTACTGTGTACACGATCCATTCTGCAGTTCACAGCTATCTATCCAATGGGGCTCGTTTGATAAAGGCCACAAATGAAATATCATGTAGAGATAATAACGATTTTTGTTGAGCATAAAAGAAAATAAAGGGAAATACAAACAACATATTGACATGATCTTGAGTAGGTGTTTGTTGAAGCGTATTATCTTTTTATTATACTCTTATATCTCAACAAGTGGACCTAATGAAGGAGCAAAAACAAATTTTCTACCTGTATCTAGCAAAATGTTTGGTTCGGGCAAGTTCGGCAAGTTTCGGAGACCAGTTTTCTAATAGGTATTCAGAAACGTAGAGCAGGATCGCGCTAGTGTCGCGGTAGCGGCGAGGACACGAGAGCGACCGTGCCAGCGATATGCTCAGCTTCTCCGTCTGCGCCAGTCCGCCGACTTCGGCTCGCGTGTAGATAATTTGTGAAGCGGCGACGGAAAAGGATGTATGTATATGTACGTCTCGTCTTTCAGTTGACTTTCATCGTCGTTTTGCAGTGAACGTTTCGCACGGATATTGATAAAATTCGCAATGTCAAGACGTAGTAAAGTAAATATGTATTTTTCTAATGACATCGGTGAATAAAGTGGAAAATTGGATTGTTTCGTTGGGACCATATCAGAGATATTCAGTGTTTGTTCAGTTATCGGCAAAGCTCAGAGAATAGCGTCGCGACAAGCGTGGCGCAATGCAGTGTGTGTTTATTAGATGCGGCTACTCAGTGTGTCTAAGGTTGATTGGAGGAGACATTGGTCAAGGAATCTGCTGCAGTGAGTGCTGGACGAGCCGCCTGTAGCGATGCTGCCCATGCTGCAGCCCGAGCCCACCCTCAACTGTGGGGGCCAGACTGTCAGCGGACCTTCCACTCCGTCTGCCAGCTTGCCGCCTTCGCTCACGCCTGAATCTGACGCTGACGATATTGTTGTTTCCTTTTTCGATATTGATGTAGCGATTCAAAGGTAATTCTATTTTGAAATCGCTTTAAATATTCTCAAGTCAATTATATTTTTGCCAGACATGTTTTTACACAAAACTGAATTCATTGTTTCTACAAATAAATTGCCTCAGGTGTTTAAATTTATCTTTTGGATCCAAACAGTTTGGTTTGAATTGCTTCGTTCACAATGCTTGCAGTATTCTACATAGGTAAGCAACATTCGGCTCTAGTCTCGTCATGATGTGATGTCATAATAGTACCGGGGCCTTGCAAAAATATATCACTGCGTAAATCTTTTATATGGACTTTAATGGAAAACCCACGGTCAGGCTTCCATATTCATGGTCCCATGTGCGTTTTGGCAATGTTACGTACGTCCGAGTTGGCATTAAATATGCATTGAAACTGTGCGAAAGGCACCGTCGGTCTCACGTAACCGCGTCGTCTACGTTGGATAACTTGTCGAATCGAAAGTTATTCTGTTGGGATCTCGTTCCTCGACTCGGGCCTTGTTAAGTAACAGCTAAATATAGCTCCTTTACCTTAACATTAAAGAGCCGTACAGAGGAAAAGTCCCAAGCAGCATGAATGCACAGGCAGGTCTCTCCGACGGCCTTGACGGAGCAAGCGGTGTTTATTGGTGACTCACTGAAATGGAGCGAGATGAAAGTTGTGATCATCTGTAAAGCATACGTCACGATGAATTCACAACACTGCCCGCTGTAATTAGCTGGTAGATATGCCACTCTGGAATTTTTTAATTACCTGCATAGCTAGCGTTTTTTATTTTTTTAGTAAAGTGAGATGGCTATCTCGAATTAGGTCTAATATATAAATAAATAAAGCTTTATTACTAGCAAAATACATACAGTACAATATACAATTTGGGTGTGGGTTGTCACATGGCACTGAGAACACGTGTGGAATACGGTTTGATAGACCGGATGACTCTAGATGTCGTCGTATGAGTATATTTTTTCAAGAGCCTTCGGTTGCTAATGATCTTGTTTACTTTGACAATTTAGATTTTTTCATGCTCTACCTATAAATGAGATTTGCTTATCTTGAGATTATTTTTTACACGGTTCGTGACAATGATTACCACATTAATAACACATCCTTTGTTGTGACTTTGTACTCGCTAAATGGTACTGCTGGAGAATCATTTTAATAAGCGAATATGTACTGGAAATCGTTAAATTCTCAGGAAATGCGTAGTACGTAGCTAATCAATTTGGAATACCCATTGTTACCATCAAGTATGAAATATGTTTACCTACGTAAGAATAGTGGACGCAAACAAGTGCAGCTCGCAATCATATTACGTTTATAGTATAGTGACTGATATATTTCTTTCTATCCATATTTTACTCTACTTTGTGAAGAATATACATTATTGCGTGCGTGTACTCCGATTAGGTATTATAAACTGTAGTTTCTCATATGTATGCCAAGTGGTCACGTTCTTCTGACGTATGAAATAATGTATTTAGATAACGAATACAAAGTTATTTCGTACTTAAAATACCTTATTATTTTAAAGTACTTAGTTACACCTTATCTTCACGATTTTAGTTTCTTTATTTTTAATTATTATATATTCATGATCCTTAGGGCAGGCAGATTCATCAAATCGGAGACGGGTGAAAATGTGCCGTATCTACTATTTAAAACTTGAACTGTGAGCGTTTGTAACACGTGAAAGTGCTGCCGTGAGTGCTGAACCGAATCGCGTGAAGCTTTTCCTGTCGCTAAATGGAACTATTTTTTCGCAAGTTTTTGACTCAGAAATATCTAAACCGAGTTTTGTATGTTTGTATGTTTAGTTTTGTACGGTTTTGTATTGGTTTGGAACCTGGACATTTTCTTTCCTTACCTTATAAATTGCCAATTAAAAATAATTAGTAAGTATTGTTTATCTGCTCTTTGCACAAGACGTGAAAGGGGTCGCAGCATGCTCTTGGATTCTTTTGCAACGTTTCAAAGGCATTTGATTGTGTTGATCATAAGACTCTGTTACATAAACTACTTGATTATGGAGTCATTAATAGGCCTTTAGATTTATTGAGATTACATCTAAACAGCAAGTCTTAAGCAGTAGCAATAAATGGTTTTAATTCATCTAGCTCGCTTATCAAAATAGGAGTACCTCAGGGTTAAATTTTAGGGCCGTTTTTATTTATGTGTATATACATTACCTGCCTTTCCCAAAAGAAAAAAAATCTGAAAACGTCGCATTCTTACTTCTCAAAAATAAAGTTCATTTCATTTAATTTTACCCTTATTTGTGAAGACTTAGAGCTTATACATAGAATCAACTACCTATACGTAGAATCAGTAAAATTTTGTACAAATATTTGTTATCGTTTATTGAAAAACGTAAGAACTATAACACCTTGCCTGAACCTACGTGTCCAAAAAAGCGTGTAGATATTTATGCCCTCTGTTACATGGTAGTGATAAATTTATCTGTGTGTATCGAAGAGCATTTATTTATTCAACTCGTTGGAACACCTCTGCCCTGATAGTCCGAGAGGTAGCGTTGCAAATGAAAAAGTCATACCTAGTAAGCCGACTGATTTCTATATCGATAATTGATCTAAACCGACCGTCAGTTGCTCAAATAGTAGTGACTTTGGGGTGTGAGAGACTGAGAAAGTGGTAAAAAATAAATTAATAGTACGCCGTATAGTGGTAAAACAATAGTATGCCTGCTGATCATTTTTTTATAAACATTGACATAATAGTGCGTTGAAAAAAATCGTCAGCTGCATCGTGAAGGGGGGATTATGCGTCAGCTGCTTGCACGAACTTGTCAAATTCTCCAACAGTTTTAACTAAAAATCCGCAAAAATTCCTGTTTTTAAACTGCCGTGCTGGATTTTGCCTGAAAACGCCAGCAAACTCTACCATGGAAGTTTTTTAATTACTCAGAGATCGCATTCAAAACTCAGTTGGTAGACTTTGCTTATAATCTTATAATAATAAAATGCTTATAATGCGTACGGGCAGTAAGAGTTGTCATGTAACCACACCGCCACTACACATCTCTAATTTATATGAAACCGCTTCCCTATTCTCTGCTTCGTCTAATATATTCTGTGGCATCGTGGTGACTTTGCCTTGACTGTCCATCAAACTGGAGCGAAGAAAGTTCTTTGGATCTGTAAC
This sequence comes from Ypsolopha sequella, assembly GCA_934047225.1. Classification (NCBI taxonomy): domain Eukaryota; kingdom Metazoa; phylum Arthropoda; class Insecta; order Lepidoptera; family Ypsolophidae; genus Ypsolopha; species Ypsolopha sequella. Next base: position 15,296,359 of record OW203992.1, read on the forward strand.
GAAATCTTAAGAAATGATAATTGTGAATTTATAGCTGAATTAACGACTATGGAATATCTAATTATTTTAAAGCTACTATAATATAATTTAAAAAAATACTGTTCACTAGGTGGGAGCAATTTTTTGGGCGTTTTAGTTAGTTATTTCGTGTGATTTCGTTTCTTCGGATTTTGATAAGTACTTGATTTTTTGTCCAACAAGCGGTGTCCGTGCTGCATAATTCTTTTGGAACTTTTTTATTGCTAGAATATAGACATATGGTCATCATCTGACTGAAATAGGCAGTCATACTTGTACGAAATAGCTGTTTTTTTCCTAATATTCACTGGGTAGAAATGAACCTGCGCAATTAGGTCCATTACAGACTACAGTGCAGATAATCAGATTGTTTGAAAGCTGGGTTTGTATTTATATTCTTTCTACTACGGCAATAAATATAAAATAAATAAATTAACCATTTTCCCGAAAAATGTTTTGGGAAGGAAAAACACCTTTTCACTTTCTTCACAGCGTCGCGTGCTGTTTATTGATCCTGTGTAAATTAAATTTATTAAAACATGTATCAGTAATTCATGTGCATTTTTACAACTTTGACAGTAATTACAATATCTTAAAATACATGAAAATACAAAAAGCACCTCGAAGTGGAGCCGTATTGAAAACTTATTTTAATTTTTCAAATAGAACGGACAATATACGTATTTACCATGCAATATTTTCCATCTTCTTTTATATTATAAAAGATTTATTAAATAGAATAGACAAGAATATTATTTCGTACAAAAATCATAGTAAAAATGATTTATTAAAAATGTAATAGAATATAATTTTATTACGTAAAAAAATCATAATAATAAAGTCATCGTCGCTTTACATTCACATATTATGTACTATTATGTTGATTTCTTGTGATTCGTTGAGCTAAATTTTCTTTCTTTTGAATCCAACTATGTAGCCTGTGCTGTGTAGCTTTCTTTTTGTTTAAAATTTTCTGTAATAATTAACTTTATTCAACCAATCAATGCAAGTTTCTTTTATTAAGGTGATACTGATGATTTATGACGTCATAGTCTGTTTTGGATGCGGGATTTCAATTAAATAATTAGATATTTATCTATTCAATAGAAATCGAATTTGGTAAAGAGTTCTTTTTGCCGATCTAATTTCAATTTCTACGGGATTTCAATACCTAAGTTGGAAAGACAGCCCTAATTATTATTTCCCGAGGCATTGAAGTTCTCTGGAACATACATTTGCGTAAAATTAAAAACCCCGTTTTATTGAAACATGATATCAGTTTACGAATATTGCCCGTGTAAACTCGCACTAAGGGTCAAGTAGTTTGAGTTGATTTAATGAGCGTTTTTCTCGTTGTTCTTTTTTCTTAGTTGTTAGCTTTCCTCTAGATGTCTCTGTCCATGTCACCATAGATAAAAATTTGTTTCGTAGCAATCAATGTCGAAGTGGTTTTTAGTTTGTTTGGAATCGGTGTCAATTTTGTCTTTGATTCTGTTGCTAAAGAATACGACAGTGTTATCTAGGAATCTTATTTAACACTAAATTTGACAAGGAAAAACGCTCATTGATCATTTTATAATGAATCGTCCAATATCGGCCTCTCTGGATCAGGACGACTTGTAGATTCGCAACTAGGTAAATATTATGACTCTGAAAGTATTTGCGCAGGTGATTGCCAGTAGCAAAGTACGCCAGATAGGGTTTAAAATGGATACACTTTTAAATAGTTTCTGTTATGGAAAAAATAACGCAGCTCTAGCTGTTCCTTGGGAATGCCTCTTCTATCAATCAATACGCAGCAACGTCTGCATGTTAAAATTAACTTGAGTGGGAGGGGCATCCAAGCGAATTGGAAATACTTCTTGATGTATTGATATAATGTCATAAAGATGGAGAATATTCAATTTTTCCTTTTCTATTTTTAGGACTAAGTATATTGGAGGCGGATTCCCGAATTCTCTTTCCAGCTTCTTAGAACTTAAGGCGCTACGGAAAAAAAATCGACACTTTTAGAACTTGCATATCTACTTCAACAAATTGTGTATTATTTTGATAAAATAGTATATTATTTTTGGAATCTTTTTCGAGGAATCCACTAAAACAGAAACGCGATTGGAAAAATTCGGCTCGATACAAATATTCATTGAAATTAGGTCTTTCTCGACACCAATTCTCCTGGTTTGACAATTTGGAATGACATATGGACTGCAACTATATTTTATTAGATGGGTTGTAACAGTATCTAGGACCTGGTTAAACGAAATTTTGATAGCAACTTAGTACATTTTATATTAATAAAAAACCGACATTTTGCTACTTTTCCTCGAATCCGTCCCTCTCGCTTTGAGAATTTTTTCGCATATGGAGTAAAAGGGACGCTAAAACTTTTACACATCGCCTTAATTACTTTCTGGTTCAATAATAGCAAGTTGTGTTAGTTATAACAATTTTTACAATCATGGCAACGGTTTACAATATCCTTGCTTCTTATATAAGCTACATATTTCGGTTCGTTGTATAAAGCTACTGTAAAACTTACAAGCAGTCGATCGTGTAAAGCAACACGTTTTTGCGCTCGCGGGAACCTTCCAAATAATACCAAAATGTTCAAGGGCGGTTGCCAGTGTAGCCTTGACCGTACCTAACAGCCAAGCTTCGGTTTCCGGTGCCGGCTTGCCGATAGCGACAATGCGTCATACATCCAGCCGGGCAGCCAGCCGCGCCGCGATCCTTCATAAACAAAGAGCGGCCCTCGCGTGTTCAACTTACTTATATACGAGACCTGCGCACGAGTATCGCTATGTAAAGAAATTAGTTGTTCTTTTTGTGTCAAAACTGTTTAAAAACATGTTTTGGCGAAAATCTGTTAAACTAATTTATAATTAACTACTAAATTTTCTAAATTGGATGTGTTCTTAAATAACCGATATTAAATAAAAAGTATAACCTGGAAGTTGAAACCGTTTTAAAAAAAAAGTTTCAAAGAATTGTTGCGTTACAAGAATAGTTAAATAAATTTTAGAACCAATGTCGGTCTGAATGCAAATTGCGAATACTAAATAGCTACAAAGTCGCGCTCGTCGCGTTGCGGATGTCGGTACTATTGAGTAACCACTGTTAAAGCGAAACCTTCGCTCTCTACCTCGTCAGACCACCGCACAATAGCAACGTACTTTCACCCATTTGGATCGTAACAGCCGCTGATGACGTAGGCTATTTCATAAACGGACTGGTGAATTTATTTATTACGCAATGTGCTAATAAGTGACACTGCTAACCTGAAATTTATACGAAGCGTCGCTCGCTATCGGTATTTTTGCTAGATTCAGAATGTTTAAATCGTATACTGAAAGACAGGAACAGCACATCCTGTCTGTATTTGAAGCTAAATAGAGCCTTCCAAATACCCTCGAAAAGCATTTTTATACTATTTCTGGTCACGCTTATGGCGCGTTGTTGTTATTCCGAACATTATTATTTCAAGGTTGAGCCGTCGCAGTGAGGTTGCGTAGTGGGGCTCCTCGGTAGGCGTCGGCCCACTACCTGTCTCATTCCTCCTCGAGGACTAGACGTAGTGTCAGCCCGCTCTGTGCTTGATGTTTCATACGACTCGCGTCGCTGTTAACAACGACTCCTTGATAGACATGTACTCTATCAGTATATATGTAGGGTACCTGTGTCAACAAAACAAATTGTTCCTCAACCATGTTATCATCATGTGCACACACTTTATGAACTTAAACATACATAATTGTTTAATTGTTTCAATTGAATTGCAATACAAATTGAATTGATTGGCCATAGTTTCACAACTTTTTTTTTAACAAAGATGAAATCACAATGTTTTTGTAATATTTAAAATCGGAATATGCCTTCTCGTGATGCTGATTTAACAGACGGTAGAGTATATCTGATGGCATACTGAGAATGATTACCCGCTTGTTCCATAGAATCGAATCCTGTGACCTCCAACCGGGAGACACATGGAGGGGGATGCAAGGCAAGATGAGCGTGACAGCGCCAGTTAAGAAGATACGAAAAAAGTCTGATCACAAACCTCAATCCCAAATGTACGTATCGTATGGTTCAAGTTGTTCATACATGTACTTACCTAAAAAAATTAATTATCACTAGGTAATTGAGCCATTGAATTAAATTAATGCAATATATGCAGCGTGTGAGCCTAAAATATTAATTTGCAATGTTTATTGCCGACTCTGGCACATATCAAGGCAAGTCTGGTAATAATTAAGTTTGGCAGTAGATCTAGTTGTAGCATGTTTTACGTCAATCACGGATCATTCGACTGAATCGCAACAGAAAAATGCTCTCACAGTGATTAATATTTTGCACTACATGATTTTTGGATACAGATTTAAAACTCGGTTGATTATATTCTAAATGTCTAATAAATTGAACATTCTGATAGCGAATCCCAAAAACAATTGGTTTCTCTTTAAATACAAATAGAAATACATAGTTGATTCGGGCATCAGTCCAAATTATTTGAAACCGTTTCAATTGCAGTACACTTCTTTCTATTGTTATTTGTTCTTGCTTTTCCTATTGGATCAAGAGTATGAGGTGCTGTAATTGGATTAGAAATCACGAGGTAGATGACTAGAGTCATCTGACCCATAAACAAACAGTGGAGCGTTGATTATCCGGCGACGACCGACTATCCGAATATCCGCTATTTTCAGATCTCTAAACCTGAAAAATGCCCGTGACCTGGCGGCATGTAAACGGATAGGGTTACTTGCGTATGGTTTAAAAGATATAAATTAAGTATGTGCGGTGGTTACATACTTTAGGTACAAACTTTTTGATATATCTACCACGTAACTGATGCTTTTATTCCTAAATTATTATTTTGGATTATCGACGCTCTATCTACTGTTTTGTGTTACTTTTTAGTTCTGACTTGAGACCTGAAATACCATTAAAATGGTAAATATGAATTCTTTCGACTATTATGTCTTTTCAGCTCCTCGCAGTTTTGTACCGTTTTCTTGTGTCTGGTCCGGCTCTCCACCTCACATAAATATCCCTTATGGTTCCAGCAATAAGTCTCATAACGAGAAGCGTCGCCGCGACCTCGAGAACGAGGCGATAAACCAGCTAGAGGAGCTCCTGAGCTCGTGTCTCGAGGCGGTCAAGCAGCCGGACAAAAACGGCATCGTCCGTGAGGCCACCAAGCAGATACAGGTACTTAATATATACAAATATGTGGAGCTTCACTGTAATGAAGAGCTCGACCGGGCTTTAGCCCACGCTGTGTATAGGGCATAGGGCCTCTTCTTTGCCACGCCATTCTCTTTGGTCTCTCTCGTCAGCCTCATACATTGCCCTCCAGCAATTCTGACATTATCCTCACGCTATGTGGCATTAGTCTTTGGTGACATACTGAAGAAGAACCAAGAAATAGAAGAGCTTGTATGTGGAAGAAAAGAAAATATGTGTATGTCTTTGCCTGTCTTTAAGCCCAGTTTCCATCGTTGACTAGGAGGTGCTGAACCGACGGCGCGAGTGCCCGCTCGAGTGCCCGACGCGGTCCCCTGGGCTACCGTTGTCGCCGCTGCAAGGAGGCGAGGTCAGCTCCACCCAGCCGCACTCGTCGCTTCACTATTCCGAGCTCACCACGCTCATCGAGGTAAACTGACAGTACTTTTAGGGTGCCATCAAAATTTTCCGACTTTCCGCCGCGTAACTTAGAAACGGTTTGGCACATTGAGCTGAAATTTGTCAAAATTATAAAATATAATCATAAATAATTCACGGTATTGTTTTTTAAATACAGTTTTTGGTTAACTATTGTTGAATAACTATTTTAAGTGACAAAGAAAATTAAAGGAAATTTAAATAATTTTTTGTACAAGTTTGAAAATAGTCATATCATTTTTAAATAATTTTTTTAGGGCTGTTTTGATTTTGAAACATGTTGTCTTTTTTCCAGGCTTTGAAGCACTATACCAGCAGTCTCGGTTTGGTGTTACTCGAAATCAACTGCAAGGGCGAAATTGTATGCGTTACTGAAAATATCAAGGATCTGATCAATCTGGACAGAAACGAGCTATACAAGAAGTCGATATTTTCTCTGTTGCACATCAACGACCATTCGAAAATCAGACCCCTGCTGAGGAGTGTGCAGTCGTTTGGATGGGGCGCTGATAGTGAGGGCTTGCAGGCTGTTCAAGCTAAGCTTCTGCTGAAGACTTCTAATGTCCCTGAGAGTGCTGGGTAAATAGTTTTATTTAACTTGTACATAAATTTCATAACAATTAACCTAAATAACGTAAAAAAACCAGCCGGTTAGACCACCACACATCGCTCATAGATGTGCGACAAATTTGTGCAATATAGTAAATTTATGCAACTTTGCACAATTTCTCGCAACTATGTTGATACATGAAAACTTAAAACTTGTTTTTTTTTATTTATCTTCAAAGTAGTTGACAGAAAATCAGAAAACTTGCTAATTACGAACCTCGCGTGACATGTTTTATTATTATATCGAGCAATATTCCACAAGCAATATTCCACTTTGCGCTGGATATTAAATAATATATTTTATAATTTATATACGATAATCTACCTATTTTTTATTTATCTGTATTTCTATTCGCCAGCCATTATTTTAGGCTACTGTTGGTCGTTGATCTCTTTTGTTTCATTAATAGATGTTAAATCTATAACCGTTATTCAGTTTAAGGGTGACATGACTCAAACAAACAAGGCTTTTATTAAGGGGGGGCTATGCTATATTCACTCCTTCTTACTTGAAAGATCGCTTTGTTTTTCTTCGTTGTAAAAACGACCATAATCTAAAGCCATCTGAAAATATTCATTTAGCATTTCCAGTTTATACTACTTGATTTTATGGTAACTTGTTTACGTTAGAAGCTATACGTCTATGGAATGCCCTTCCTCTCGCAATAAGACAAGCTCCATCCTTACAAGTTTTCAAAACTCTGGTTAAACAACATTATCTTTTACTTTGATCAAATTGTTTCTTTATTATTCTTCTTATTATTTTTATTTCTACCTGTTCCTTTTATATTTACACTGATTTATTTTTGTTTATATATTATTTATGTATAGGTATGTTTAAATATATACATATATGTGTATAATTGTATCTATTTATTCTGTACACCGCCTCTACACATTGTTTTCTTTCTTTTAAGAGTTCCTCCATCCAAAGTTTGTCTGGAAGAGATCGCTTTTTAGTGATAAGACCGCAAATTGGACCCTACTTTTACTTTTTAATTTGTCTATTTACTTTGTTTTTGGTGTGCAATAAAGAATATTGTATTGTATTGTATATTCGCTATGACATTTTCACAGGAAACTGACAGCTGATTAGAACAATATGTAATGTACAAAGCTGCGAATAGTAAACATTGTTGGTTTTTGAACAACCATTGTTTAAAACACTATGACATACAATACAATGTTTATTTTTGTTGTCTGTAATCTGTAATGCTATCGAAACACTTAAAACCTAAATCAATCGAAGAAAGTTAATACTTATAAAATGAAGTTTTACAAAACTGTAGATATTTTCATTATCATTCGATAATATTGGTCCCGATTAGGAATTGAAAAGTTTCTTTAAAACTAATATATACACTAGAGTCATGATAAAAAATGTGTAATTACGTTGTAATATCGTGTGATGCACATGCTTAGTGGTCTTTGATCATTCGTCATGATTAGACGATGTACAGACAGCAAAGGAGAAATGTAACCACGCCCAGCGCAAACACTTTAATCTTAAGACCCACAGAGATAGATGAGATGTGAAATATTTGGTCAATACATACACACATGCACTATTTATTAAGTATTTTTTTTTATCATCAATCACACATATGTGGGTCTTAGGATTAGTGTTTGCGCTGGGCCTGGTAACTTATCTTTTTTGCTGTCTGTACATAAAATGACGTCAAGATAAGCAGTGAAAGTTATCTTCTTGGGCTTGGTCTCTTTTATCAATTTGTTGATTTGTTGATTAATTTACGCGCGATGGAACTTGGGACGGTGACATGAAAGAAGAGTGAATGCGGGAAATAAAGCGAAAAGAGCCCTGCACTCCTTTATGGGGTAGCCAAAGTGTTCAAGAGCATGATTGGCAGTTCATAATGGAGTGGTAGCCACTACACTTACGTATAGTAGTGAATGTTGGGTATGGCAAGATAATCATCGAAATAGAGCGAATGTTGTAGAAATGCGTTCCTTATTGAATGAGAGTGTAAAATACGACATAAGGGATCGTTGCGGCCTGAAAGAAGATGTAGTGACTAGAACAGAAAAAAGATGCTTCGGTGGTTTGGACATGTAGAGAGGATGAATGACGAAATGCATTTATAGTACGCAAGTAGGAGGTAAAGCTTGACGGGCCCCCTAGAAGGATGTGTGTCGACCAAATTGCAAAGTCAGAAGTACCCGGAATAGAAGAGCTTGTAGATAGATATGGACGAAACGAAAGAGGTGTGCACGATCGTAGCAGATGGACATCTGTAGTCTCCGCTTACCCCTCTGGGAAACAAGCGGCGTGGGTATTTGTGTATGTATGATAAATAAAGTATGCGTGCGTACTGCATAGCAACATTAGTGCAATTTAAAACAATATCTTATCTGGCACTGTAAGTGCCATGCAATAAAGCATGCTACCCAATTAAATAATTTCACTATGTTTCATAAGTTTTTCTCATTTATAAATTTCTTTTCGACTGAGTGCTTACACATCAGAAAAATACGAACCACCTGGTATGTTCGAAATGAACGATATTAAATCCTCTTGTTGGGATTGAATCATAGTAATAAGTATTTATTTATTATGGTTGCAGGTACGTGGAAGCATTGATCCACTGTGCACCAGTGCGCGGCTCGGGGACGGAGGCGGGCGGCTCCGTCATGTGCGTCATCCGGCGCTGCGAGGACGCGTCGGCCGCTATCCTGCCCGCCCGGCCCCGCCCGCCCCACGTGCCAGACCACATCACCTTCCGACTGGACACTACCTTCACTATATTGTGTAAGTGTCTAACGCTCTCTGAACGTCCGATGGGCCCGCCCCATGTGCCGGAACCACACCACCTTCTGACTAGACACTACCTTCACTATAGAATGTAAGTCTCTACCGCTCTCTGAACGCCCGGTTCCAACCGCTTCAGGGGCTAGACCACATCACCTTCCGACTGGACACTACCTTCACTATACTATGTAAGCCTCTAAAGCTCTCTGAACGCCCGGTCTCATATGTCCCGTGTGCCCGACCACATCACTTTCCGACTGGACACTACTTTCACTATATTGTGTAAGTCTCTAAAGCTCTCTGAACGCCCGGTCTCACATGCCCCGTGTGCCCGACCACATCACTTTCCGACTGGACACTACTTTCACTATATTGTGTAAGTCTCTAAAGCTCTCTGAACGCCCGGTCTCTCATGCCCCGTGTGCCCGACCACATCACTTTCCGACTGGACACTACCTTCACTATACTATGTAAGTCTCTAAAGCTCTCTGAACGCCCGGTCTCATATGTCCCGTGTGCCCGACCACATCACTTTCCGACTGGACACTACCTTCACTATATTGTGTAAGTCTCTAAAGCTCGCTGAACGCCCGGTCTCACATGCCCCCTGTGCCCGACCACATCACTTTCCGACTGGACACTACTTTCACTATATTGTGTAAGTCTCTAAAGCTCTCTGAACGCCCGGTCTCATATGTCCCATGTGCCCGACCACGTCACTTTCCGACTGGACACTACTTTCACTATATTGTGTAAGTCTCTAAAGCTCTCTGAACGCCCGGTCTCACATGCCCCGTGTGCCCGACCACATCACTTTCCGACTGGACACTACCTTCACTATACTATGTAAGTCTCTAAAGCTCTCTGAACGCCCGGTCTCATATGTCCCGTGTGCCCGACCACATCACTTTCCGACTGGACACTACCTTCACTATATTGTGTAAGTCTCTAAAGCTCGCTGAACGCCCGGTCTCACATGCCCCCTGTGCCCGACCACATCACTTTCCGACTGGACACTACTTTCACTATATTGTGTAAGTCTCTAAAGCTCTCTGAACGCCCGGTCTCACATGCCCCGTGTGCCCGACCACATCACTTTCCGACTGGACACTACCTTCACTATATTGTGTAAGTCTCTAAAGCTATCTGAACGCCCGGTCTCACATGCCCCGTGTGCCAGACCACATCACTTTCCGACTGGACACTACCTTCACTATATTGTGTAAGTCTCTAAAGCTATCTGAACGCCCGGTCTCACATGCCCCGTGTGCCAGACCACATCACTTTCCGACTGGACACTACCTTCACTATATAGTGCAAGTTCTAAAGCTCTCTGAACGCCCGTTCCCACCCGCCCCACGTGCCAGATGACATCACTTTCCGACTGGACACTACCTTCACTATATTGTGCAAGTTTCTAATGCTCTGTGAACGCCCGGTCTCACACGACCCACGTGCCAACCACATCACCTTCCGACTATACACTACCTTCACTATATTGTGTAAGTGTCTACCGCACTCTGAACGCCCGGTCTCGCCTGCTCCAGGTGCCAGACCACATCACCTTCCCAATTGATACCATATTTTTTATAAAATTATAAAAATACCACAACTCTTGGTTAATTAAATGTGAACTAACTTAGAACGCTATTTCGGGCGTGACAAATACGTCGAATATGTATGCTAAATGGTCTGCTATGCCAACGGAAGAGGAGTTGTTGTATAAATGGATCAATGGTGTCAAGACGTCACAAAAGAGGGCGATTGCGTTTGGAGGCATGTGATCTGTGTGCTCTGTGATTTGTGGAACGACGGAGGCAACCTTCCCCCTACCTTTGCCGCCCACCCCGCGCAGTGTCACACAATTTCACCAAGAGAAATGAACTATCGGCAACTCCTCTTCTTAATGAACATGTGAGCACGTGATTATGCGCCCCATCTCTTCCTAAATTGCGACTAACGCATAGGAAAATCCAACGTTGATCAATGACCCAATATCGTTTAACTCATACAAATTCATTGCTTGTGTTGTGTTCTTATTGACTTTCTGATTTTGTTATAATTTTTGTTTCAGCTTGTGATTTAAGTGGCGTGGAACATTGCATAAACAGTAACGCGTTTTTTGTGGGCAAACGTTATTTGGACTTTGTTGAGAGTGCGGACCGGCACATCGCACTATCTCACTTGCGAGAAGTCGCGTGTCACCCCGTGCCGCCAGCGATATCGGAGCCGTTCCGCCTCTGTATAACCGCGGATAAGCCGTGGCTTAGAGTCAGTGCGCGATCAAGACTTTTCACAGCGAAACCGCCAACCGGTGAACCGAACTTTATTATGGCGACTCACAATGTTTTACCCGAGGATGAGTTGATAGAACCCAATACGGTGAATCCGTCAGTCGGCGGGCCGCTGATGACGTCAGTGGCCAACGGGGAACCTTCCGCCGGCGGCGAGCGGTATCGCTCTCCAATAAGCCCTGAGGAATCATTCTCCATGAACGACTTCGACTTGGAGTGGCCGTCGCAGTTCGCGCTGAGCGAGCCGATGTCCGAGGACCCAAGCGATCGAAGGGACAGTACTTCCGAAGGTCCGTTAACGCCTCGGACGCCGCAGACGCCACAGAGCGAGCCACCGCCTCCCCCTCAAGAAGAGCCGAACCGCCTGCGTACGCTACTCAGCAAGAAACCTAGCGGAATCTTGACCGGGTTGCTTCAACAACCGGACGAGGAGGACGCGACCAGTAGTGAGACTTCGGCGCCGCACACTCCTCATACCCCGCACACGCCCGTTGCGGCCATGTCGCCGCTGCACACGCCCCGCGCACCGCTCACCCCCGCGGCCCCCATAGGCCCCGCCCACTCGCAGCATTCAATGCATCAGCCGCATGATAGCAATTCGCAGATGCTGTTGAGGGTGAGTTCAATTATTATTTGAAATTCATCTAATAGTCCCTTTTTTCTACAAACATAGTTGGCATCTTATCATTGAAATTGACGCGACGTGAACCGCTTATTAATATACAACAAAAGCTAATTAAACCTTTACCCAGCAGATATTAAACGAAAAATCCGACGAAGACGGCGACGAAAACAGAAGAAACTCCCAAGACGGTCGGACATCACAGCCGTCCGCGTTGCTCACACAGCTGTTGTCAAGCAACGGTCCGTCGAGCAACGGACGGTCACAAGACGTCAGCGATAGCTATCTCGAGAGACTCGGCGTGAAGCGGAAGTTACCAGAGATTCCCGCCGCGGCAAAGAGAGCGACGCCTGAAACGCAACAGGTCAGGAATTAAGAATTTTAAAACATAAAACATTTCTGTTGCCACAAGCAACAGAAGATTATATTCGATTAGTCTTTGTTTTAAAAAGTACAGGTCTATTTAAAGCCCCGACGATAGTATTGTCTTACTATTATAGATTGGTCTTGCGTTATTTTGTCTCAAATGTTCTAAAACACGGGAAAAAGTGCTGTTCCTTTCAAAAATTTTCAATGCTAAGATTAATTTGTATATTGATGATTAATCTACGCAGTAACTATTCTAAAAAATAAATAGCACCCCATGTGATTTTTCACGTATTAAAATATAGAAATGCCATTTTATGTATTTATTTATTACACTTTTTACATTCACATACATATTTAAAAACAATTTAACATAGAGAACAGACAATTATTGTGCGTTCTGTCTTTTTCTTTCTGTATCGAAAAGACAAAGACAGGACGCTTGAAATAAGGTAAGTCCTGTCAAATAAGTTAAGTCGTATTACACCTAATCGACACCATTGTGTACAAAGGCACTTATTGCTTATAGCAATTTCTCCCTGGCTACCTTTGGATAGAAAAAAAAGATATTAAAAAAACTAAACATAAAGGGGTATTGTAAATGCTAACAAATTATCAGAGGGCTATTTAAACGAAACATACATAATTATTATAGAAGTAATGACTATGTATTACGTATCACAACTATCAATTACATGTGATATTATCAACCCTACATGGGAATCTGTAGACATGAAGTAACAAGTGACTTCTTGAAACAAAAGAACTAGCCTCACACCCACGCTATCTCACGCCAAACAAAACAAGTCTTAGGGTCTACCCACTCTTACCCGTGTACCAACACCGATAATATAATGCTGACTACATCAGATCTTCTATAGAGAACTGAGAAAATACCTGTGGATAAATATAAAGGCACCCCTATACGACATTGATTCAGAAAAACGTAGCAGGAGAAAAGAAGCGATTGCGTGGGCGTTGTTTAGAAAAGCTTTGTGCTACTGTTTGTCGGAACTTGCCGTCATTAATCCTTTATCTTGACTAAAAGTAGTTTAGTGTTACATGGATAACAATGAAAATATCGTCTTACTTGCTTATTGTACTTTTTTCTGATGTTCTTTGTTTCAAGCGAAGCATAATTAAAAGCGATTCCTCTGTCCGCACGCGCTGCTAGTCTACTTGAGTGCATAACAGTAACCTCAATACATTTACATCGGCAGGTGTCATCAAGCGCCGCGCCAGCCGCCTCATCGTCATCAACAACCTCATCAAGTCCCGCGTCGAGTAGCGCCGGCATGAGTCCGCTCTGCCAGAAGAACCAGATCCTAGTCTCTTTACTAGCGCGACAGCAACAGACCCCGCTACCGGTGTCGAACCAGATACAGCGCGCTTTCGGGCCGCGCCCGCGCCCGCACCAACACCTGCCGCTGCAGCACCCGCAGGGTATGATGCAGCACCAGCCGCGGCAGATGCAGAATATGATGCAACACCAGTCAGTATATCCTTAATCCTAGTTTTATTTTGTTATTCGAAAATTGATGTTGCACCAGTAAGTTTGAGAAACTACACTGGTTTCTCTCGGTTTTACAAAACTAGCCCCTATTGAGGACATTTGAAATTCCATTAGATTTAATGGAATATGTACTAAAGACCGAGGTTTTAATGCAAGGTAAAGATTTTTTAACAAAATGCAAAAACATGAATTTTGTAAATTCTCCAGTTTTCCGCCTTGCGTAATACTCGGTTACTAACTTTCATTAGAAGAAGCTATCTCTTAAGGGGCTGCACATTGCTACAATTCAGTCCTGCTCTAACGATTTTTGTTTTGACTCTATCCTGCTCTAATCAGATGCCGCGCAACCAAAACTTGAGTTATTTTGAAATCGCGTCTACATTAGGACATTAACTATAATTTCTTTATGTAATAAAGATGGTTTTTTCTAGTTAGTATCTGTGTGTGTTGGTTTCATTTCAATCGGTTTTGAAATATGGAAATTAAATCGCTTTTTTCGTGAAATTCGTGCTTTTTTGAAAAGTAATATAATTAAAATAAGATTGAAATTTTGTTTATTTATAAAATGTAATTAATACTTTTCTTGAGTCAAAAAACACGCTATATTTTTTTCACATTTTTACCATCCACATTGATGGAATCGAATCCAATACAAAACTGACGTTTAGCATTGTGGAGCTCCTTAATTTATTCGACACAAAGGAAATGAAACATTGCGCCTATACAAGTCACGAGTGAGATCACGTTTTTGATGTAACGAGAATTAGCCTACTTGTGTGATACGAGTACAAGTATCTGGGTCAAGGTCGACGAAACTCGCCGCAGCCGCCATGTCATACAGAATGATTCAAAAGATTCTCCGAATCCGGTTAGTAAGTATGCAATTAAGTCGAGGAAAACCCCGAGTTAGACTGCCCCAAGGCTCACTTGTTGTCTTCCTGTTTGGTAACTTTACGTTTACATTATCCTAATTTAACTGGAATAAACCAGGAAAATCTAAGACACTAATATACCTTATCGGGTCTCCTTTTGTCAAAAATATATAGTATTATGTTTTGATTACGAATAGGAACTTTAGATGAGACAATTTAATAAAATATAAAATAATAAAAATAATTTTAATTTACTTTATTAATTTCAAGAAGTATTGAGCTATTAATAAAAATAAAATAATTACTTCAACTATTCAAGTACACATCATCATCGGGACTTCAGATAGTCGTTCATAAACTCACACCGAGTTGGGTTTCCTACCTGGGTCGCAACACTGACCCGTTCAAAAAGCAACTCGCGTCTCAACACTGACCGTTCAAAAATGATAATGTCGCTATACGGGTGTCGATTTTTTCAACATCAACTCAGAGCAGGGTTCGTATAGTCTCCACGTCAGTTGACATTTTTGCATTCAATTTCGTAAACCTGTCAACCTGTACTAAATTTAATGCAAAAATGACAATAGACGTTCTGAGTTTTGCTACACAACGAAACTCGTTCAAAAACTCTGCGTTATATCCCCAGTGTTCTTACCCAGTCTAGGGTTCTTTAATGAACGCACCTCGGGAGTACAGGCGCGCGCGGCGTTCGTTTGTTCACTAGAATTATATCCGTAATCACAACATTTAAGATGTCAACTCACTCTAATTTTAATGAAAACATATAGTATGTTCGAATATATCGTGTGTATGAAATGATTTGATTTGTTATAATATTCAAATACATATAGGACCTCTCCTTTTGTTCAGAAACAACTCGCTCAGGCTTTGCGAAATACGCAAGTTTAAGGCTCCCCAAACTAAGTGTCTCAGGGTTACGCTTGGATTTGTTTGAGACTGAAAATAGTATTTTATACAGTTGTCACATAAAAAGGGGCAGTTAGGTTTCTTTAAATATTAACATGTGCGCTGAGGTATTTAATAATTTATAAAAGTTTAAAGGATAAAGCACATCATGATGTTATAGCGAAACTGGTTGAGCAGGGTAGATAAGGTATATAAAATTTGTCGCAAAGTTCTTCATAAGTTCTCCCAAGTACCGACAATCACAACAATATACTTGTAATATAACAAACAAAAGTTGCAATAAAAAACTGTTCAGTCATTAATTTCCGCACTACATGCGCCCAAAGTACGGCCTAAAAAGTGGACTTTCAGAAGCTGTTGTCTTTTATTAAAGAGTAATTCAGATAAATATATTACATCCAGTTCCAAGATTACAAAGACGATTTATGATGGAAAAGTAAATTACGAAGCCACGATAAAACCTACAATATTAAACTAAAAGTACAATAAAGCCGATTCTGAAGGCTTTAACTTTAGTTTTAGTGCTGTCAAGACTTAAATTTTTCCAAAGTAATTTAGCTTCTGTTCTTCACACTTATGAACTATTTTGCAACGATGAAAATTTAGTTTTGACAGCAGTGGCGTGCACAGAACTTATTTCCGGAAAAGCAATCAGAAGCTCAAGTACGACAATAAAAAAAATATGAAAAAATTTAAATAACACTTTGAGAAAAAAAAGTTTGTATGAAAATATTCACTCTAGGAAAGGCGGTGCCTACCCTGGCGTCATACAAACTTTTTTTTTCTAAGTGTTATTAAAAAAAAATATTTTTTTTTATTGTCGTACTTGACCTTCTGATTGCTTTTCCGGAAAAAAGTTCTGTGCACGCCACTGTTTGACAGTACTAAAACTAAAATTAAAGCCTTCAGAATCGGCTACATTATTTACTTAATATATCAAGTAACTGAGTCTTCAATAGAAACTTGGTTGATTCAATCAAGTCCCCAGTTTCTTGCTTTGTACGCTATAATAACATGAGTTCCATCCATTATTATATTCCCATTCTGTTCCAGTCCCCGAGCGAGCAATGTGAACGGCGGCCCCGGTCTGCCGGGCGTGTCTCAAGCCAACGTGGAGTGTTCGACGGCCAACACGACCCCGTCGTACCCTTCGCACGCGGCCACGCAGTCGCACCTTCAGATGGTGCTGCAGGGCGGTTCGCGGGCCAGCTACCAGTCGCCCGCGCCGCCCCCGCAACATCACCAGCCCCTGCACTACGCTAACACGCCACCGCATCATATATACAATAACCAGCCACAGTCAGTATCATCTATTACTAAAGATTTGGCTTAAAGTATTAGCCACCCTGCTATGTTTGATATATTATATTAATTGTTAGATTTAGGTAAAATTAAACTGCGCACTTTATGTAAAAAATATAAATATTTAGAAGGGCCATCCTTAGCTTATACAAAGTCCGAGGCCACACCATAACGGTTTTCGCTTTCTGACGGCACTCTATGCCATTTAAATCCATGAATTTTTAATACGACGCGACACCTACAAAAATCTATCGTATATTTTTTCTGGAGCCTACGCAAGGACTTTTTATGTGTCTTTAACACTTTGTTAAAAAGGTTTACAAGTATTAGAGTTTAGCTTTATTAATCAGCTGTATGGTTTTCGAAGATCAATAAAAAATCAACAGAAAATTTAATTTAATTTAAATATTAAATAGTAACGTTTATTAAAACAAAAGATTACAGCATAAGACAAGCAGGCGGAGAATGAGAAGTGGAAATAGAGATTTGGTAGCATTGTCTTGAAATATTTTTGTCATTGTTTTTCAAAGTTGCCAATTATTTTTTACTGTCTCAACACTCAGCTATTCCTCGAAGCGAAAAACAAAAAATAACCATTTTGTGCTACCTTATCTAATGACTGCACATGAACCTCGTTGCGGTATGTGAGTTTGTATGTTTAATTCCTTAACTTGACATAATTTTCAGAAGCGGCAATACGCGACTTCAACAGAGTGGTGGCAGCGAACTCCCAAACGATCAAGTTCTGTCAGATATCCTGGACGAAGTGATAGAAAACATGCCCGACTCGGACCGGTCAGGGTCCGATGTCATGATGATGGGCATGGAGGGGAACAGGCAACTGAGGCCCGATTATAATGCGGTTTGTACTTTTTAGTATTTTCTTGCCTACCTTTCTACATAAAATGCATTCGACAGATAAAAGCCTGTGCGAGTTTTCGTTGAATTTCATTTTGAACATACTATGGATGTAATTAAATGTGGGAGCTCGTCTATTCGAATGCCTGAGTCATTTACAGCCAGCCAAAAACCCATTTGACTGAGATTGACGGAGTTTCACAATTCAGGATCCAGAAAGGATGAACAAGGGTGTAAAACATCACACCTTAAAGACTTGACAGTATTTTGAATTGGTTATTTATTACTCAACATAATGATAATACTACAACTATGACGATAATAAAGAAAACTGCATCCAAATATACAAAGCTATATCGGTATAGCTTAAAAATATTGTAAACCGATATCGTACGA
This sequence comes from Ypsolopha sequella, assembly GCA_934047225.1. Classification (NCBI taxonomy): domain Eukaryota; kingdom Metazoa; phylum Arthropoda; class Insecta; order Lepidoptera; family Ypsolophidae; genus Ypsolopha; species Ypsolopha sequella. The sequence continues at coordinate 15,314,564 of OW203992.1, forward strand.
TCTGTCCGACAATGTCGACAACTCGAGCAACAATTTCCTTTCCTCCCCCCCTCGCCGCGCGGTGTTTTCGGCCAAAATATAATACCAATTTCATTTAAAAATTTGCAAAAATATTTAATGTACAGCAATTTTCTTTCTACTTTATTATTTGATGGCTGTTTTGACGTTTAAATGCCTACCAATCAAGTTTCGTAATTATTTATGTGTAAGTGTCAATAAAACAATGTAAGAATTCATTGTTGATAGTGATGTCTTACTCGTTTCGGTAATTATTTTTCGATTTTCATGTTGCCGTTATTTTGCAATAGAATTGTTATAGATACAAAGACTTTATAGCAAAAGTTTCTAATTTTTTCAAACTCAACAGATCGATAATTTAATGCAATTTAACGGGGAGTGATAGTAGTTGAATCATAATCAATAAATAAAGGGTTCTACTCTTCTTAATCCTACGGCTCTTTCCAAACTATATAATTCTAAACCAGTCCATTTCTAGATTTTATGGCTACTTTGTAAGAAGATTTGCCTTTTGTATAATTATGTCGAATGTTGTATGATGTGTCTAATGTTTACTCAACTCACACTTGATTTTAATTTTCACCCGAATTTTGTAATGTTCTTCATCACTAAACGCAGCTGACATAAGTGCCACCTCTCATTGCCGCTACCGTAGATAAGAAAGTAATATGTATTAGTGAAGGTCAAATCATTGCCGGGGAATATTCAAACAGCTATATTACGTGATAATCTAAAGTGCGGGCGATTTCATACTGACATGTATGTACTCGCCCGCACTCCCGCCATGTCGCGTACTGTAGCGAAGAGTTTCACACATTTTTAGTTTGTAACACCACCCAATATGACAACCCGACACCGTTACGCTTCAGTTTTCTAATCACGATTAGTGTGACCCTGAACTAGTTTCATACTGAATAAACTTTCGTCTATTTAACAGTTCTCGGCCATTGCGACTTTGACCCAATTCTTTTGTTTGAATATAGTTCATTCATTATATCGTATTTCTAGGGCATGAAGGAACAAAATGCGGTGATCAACGCGATCAGACAAAGTCTGATGCAATGTGAGAAGCAGACTAAGAGTCCTGTCTCGTCCAGTCCCGGGCCTGGGCCGCCTCCGGTCTATTCCGTACAAAGTCCGGTAAGATATCACAATACCCGCCAAGTAACTTTGCGGGTGAAAATTCGCTCCTAGAATCTTCTGCTGCGATGTTTTCCAAGAATCGCACGCAAGAGATTTATACATACGAACCGGTTACAGGCCGTGACTTACAGCAGAGTGACGTCGGTCATTATAAAACTTTTACGTTACCGACTTAGTGTGCTCATTTCATACAGTATTTTGTGTAACTGTAACATAATGTGACACATTGGGACACGAGTTCGTTCGTTTCGGAACATACTGTCCCAGTGTTCAGTTGCTTACAATACTTTATCTACGACCATCAAAAATATCGTCTTCGCGTATCACAACTAACAATTTCACGAAGAATGAAAGTCCAAGTGCGTCTGACAGTATTGCTGCTAGGGAGCCAATCAGAAACTAGAACGAGAAAAGAGGCTGGCTTAATTTCTTAAGCCACGCCCTCTTTACTTGTGATGGATTTTTTAGCGGTGTTATAGTAAATTTGGTCAATTAAAGAGCTGAATTGCGGTGTTATAATGTAATATTACAATTTGTAATTATAACATTGTAATTAACTTATGTGAGTAAATAAATATTAATAAACTACGACAGAGAGGAGGTCTCTCAAAGCATTTCGCAAATGTGACCATTATTTTGTCATTCAGGGTCCATGCAACATCGGCGGCAGTTTGTACACATTGGGGAACGCTTCAGTGCAGACGACAGTGGCCGGCGCGGGCGTGGGCGGCGGCACGGCGGGCGCGCGGGGCGAGGTGGACAGCGCACGTGCGCGCGCTCAGGTCGAGCAGCATCGAGCGAGGCTGCTGCAGTTGCAGCGTTCGCAGCAGATGCTCGTCTCACCCGAGGTACGAACTAGTCTTTCAAGTTAGCAGTGTAAGGGTTCTCTGAAACTGAATATACATGCTTGAAAAGTGGTTTCGTTTGACACCTATACACGAAGATTTTCTTTTATTTTTTCGGGCCTCACTGTAGTTTTGTAGTTCAAACAGCAAGTTGCTGCGATCTTGCGTGACCGCGGCGCGGCGGTTACCTAATTTTACAATAAAAGTTTGTTCACTTTCAGACGTTGTCGCGTACACATTTCTATCAGTTTATTATATCAATTATCAGTAAAAAATCATATTATCAATTATTTCATTTATCATATCATATCAAAGTACTGGTACGTCACCGTACAGTGTATTTTTTTTTGTATTGCTAAAGTTCTAGAACTAAAATAAAACAGGCGGTATTATTGTAGCAAATAATCTTACACTCTATAACTATAAGGGTCGTGCCTTTCCATTAAGACTTAAAATCTACTCTATGTTGTTCAGGCGGCTGACACGCCACAATCGGACCTCGGGTCGACGATCAACGCACTGGTGTCGGCGACTCCGCCTAACGTGTCGTTGACACGGACCGACTACCACAACCTGTACCATCCCGGCCCTGCCAGTAAGTATGCAACACTCCATAGGATCCGGTTTCTGTTGACTTTTATAAAAAAAGAGTGCTCAAGCCCCGTTCTTCCTAGAACATAAATTTACCGAAGGCAAAGAGGTAGATTGTAGCAGATGGATATCTCTAATCTCTCCTCAACCAGAGTGCGAGTATTTGTGAATCTACATAAGAATACAGGTTGTTGATTTCGTCACCAACTTCCGTCACAGGGTAGGTTGTGTTCACAACGCTTATTCCAATAAAATTCTCTTGATATTTTATATGGTCACTGCGGCACGAAGTGCTAGTACCGATAGACTTGTGTGCCCCAGCCCACCCTGCCGCCGCTCCGCCAGTGCTTAATCAATAATATTTCATCATGTGTGTCATACAAACATCGTTTAAAACTGCCTCCCAAAATATCGGAAATAAATTTATGAAAAAAAGTTTTTTGTGTATATTTTTCGTCATCAGTATCGTAATCATAACCTACCCTGTGACGGAACTTGCTGTACAAATTAACATTCTGTATATGTAAATGTTACAAACAGAGTAAATCGCCTAATTTTAATAAAATCTATTCATTTGATGTTTTTCATCTTTTCTTTCTAGATATTTAATTATATTTGTTTCTGCGTTTCAGATCAAATTGGTTCGAATTATGGTTCAAATAAAATCACTTCGTCTCAACAAAACCCAATGTTGAGTCGGCAGCTAAGTGTAAGTAAATTTTCATTGTTCATATTTTGTTAACAAAGTCAAAGTCAGTTCAAGTAACTGCTGTCTTTGCCGAATACCTTAGTAGCTTCTACACACCAAAAGTAGACAGACCATTTGTTTTTCTGAACCATCAAAAGACATAGCGTGGATAAATTTCTAGGGATGTTTTATTTCCATTCCAGACGAGTGGCAGCGCTAGTTCAAGTGGGTACGCGCACAGCGGCGCAGGGTCCCCCGCGGCGCTGCACACCCCGATGTCGCATGCCCCGCCCCCTTCGCACCCGCCACACTCGCCCTACCACCGCGCGCCGAGGCCTATGCTCGGTATGTACGCACACACTACATACAATTCCTTGTTGGTCCCGATCCCTTTGAAGTCCTTTTACTATCCACAAAAACAGATTGTCCTGGTTCTTAAACCTGGAATTTTTTTAATAATTTTAGTCAGGAAGTGGATAGCAGTACCCGCAATGTGACTGCAGCAGCCGTAGTTTGATAACGCGCGACTTTCACGCTTTATATCGCGCATATCCGTCAAAATAAGCTACCACCTCAGTCATTTGTCGCGTCAAGCGAGCATGACGAACACATAGATAAGGCGAGATGCGCGCCTTCAATCATGTTGTGATACGATTCTTCATATTTTCTCGAGAGCGCGACTATTATTTCACATATTTTGAGGACAATTGTCATTTTGACAACAAATGTTTTTTAAATAAACTTTATTTCTGATTTTCCTATTTTTGGTAATTAATTTCTCGGAATGTGAAACTAGTGTAGTAGTTCTCCATTTACCGATTCAGATGGAAAATAACACCACAGTGTCGAACAGTAAAGGGATGTGTTCCGTTTTGAGCATCAATTGCGTCAATGCGAGATATAAATTTCCATAAAACAAATTCAAACACCGCGTCAGACTGCACGAATTGCATCTGCTCTTGGGCGCAAGCGACTGATGTGATGCCTAATTCGACAGCTGTCATTCATATCGCAGTGTGTATTGTTGGTAAATATTTTTTCTGAATTAGCAAATTATGTAACGTAAATTACCTACGTTAAGAATGTAACGTTACGTTAAAAATTTAGTCTGCTTTACTGGCCGTAATTGCGGAAGTATTTTTCATAGACTCAGAAACGGAGTCCGACTCTGAATTTGAGGAAGATGATGATAATAATGTGTTCCAAGCTAAGAACCGGAACCCCAACTAAATTCCTATCCTTTTTTTTAAAAGCATTTGAATTTCTAAAGAGACAAAACTTTGGTGGCGTACCGCGTCTAAATTTTTCAATTTGTTTCTATGCATGAAATGCGTCGATGCAGTTAGATAAAACGGCACGATTAAATCGCGTCAACACCTTGATGCATTTGACGCGCAAAACGGAACGCACTCACAGTGTCTCGAGAATCGCGCTGCTTGGTTGCTTACTTGCGATTCAATACAAACATCAAGTCGCGCCTCGACACGTGCTATTCACGCGCGACTGGCTCATGCTACGGCTGCAGGTTTATATTATTCGCGTATTATGTTGCGGATAATTCTTTCCACTTTTGATCCAAAATACCTGATACATTTTTTTTACCAAACTTATTTCCGTAACGCTTTTGCAATGAAATGAATGGCAAAATGACATGACCTCTTCCTATGTATCTAATATGTTATATTCGGCTAAAGCCCCTAGCCATTTTGTATGATAATTACGTTTAGAACCCAGTCTGATCCAATAACTATTGTCTAACTCCTATGATATGCTTATACATATACAATTTTATTGAGGTAGATAGAGATTATAATGTAAGATTTTATTATAAAACGAAGCATGCCCCTTCTATTCTTCAGCATGATCTAGAGTTTATTGATATACGATTTTAGATCAAGTATTTCTTGAACATTTTAGACTTACCGAGAACTAATTGCATGTTTAGATCTAGCTTCGTTATTTAAAAGTATTCGAGTAGATTTTGCAACAAAATAACGTGCGTGGTATTAGTGTCGTCGATACAGCGAAACTAATTTAGCGAAGGAGATTCGGACAACATGGTAGTATGAGGAATCGGCGAAGAGGTTAGGCAGGCGTGAGGCTGGCTATAACGGTGGCTGTGTGTAGTGGGCGGTTACTACGACGAGAGCGGATACTGCGGCGGCGAGTACCGGCGTGCGCCGCCTCCGCACCACCCCGCACACCCCGCCGTGGCGCCGCACACGCCGCACCTAGACGCCCCGCCGCCGCCGCCGCCGTCACAGCTCAACTGTGAGTAAACAGGTGTATCGAACGGACGACGACACAAAATCACACTTCTCATCGGCTATCTTGGCGATTCACCATTGTTTGGTTATCTCTTCGAAAGGCTTTTTCCTGTTATTTATTTTGTTTTGTTTAATACAATGCAATTGCAAGAGTAAGTAATGTTTGGCCGGCCGTTGGTTAATTGCCAATGGCTTACACTTCTCATCAACCTGATAATCGGCGTGTTGTGCTAATATTTTGTCTTGTTAGTGTTGTAAAGGATTTCCCACGGTAATGTTATATGCTAGTTTTTATTTATTATTCGAGAAATAATGGTGCTGGTTCGTTGTAAATATTGTTACAAAATGGTTGCAGAAAATGGCGGACTAAAGAAAGGTTGCGGTAGCTTAGATAATTTGGTTATTGGAATATTTATTCAAAATTTTATTATACAAAGCCACAGTTTTACAATTCATATAGTTCGGCAACGAATATACTTGGGCAGAGCAACGGCGGGAGCCTTGCGGGCCGCGTACTGCGAACTCTTTAGTTTGCAGATCGATAGACACGGGTCGACGCTAGCGTATTATTTAAAGTGCCGTTTAGTGTAAGTTGTATCTTGAAATAATAATGGTGAACACAAAATGTTCTGTCTACGGTTGTAGTTCGACTTCTAAAAATAACAAGGATCTAAATTGGTATAGCCGGATAAGTCGAATGGGCCTACAAATGGCAGCCTTTATCGGAAATCGTCTTGATGTACGAACACAATTTATATGTTTCACCGCCAGACATCGCTTTGACCTTGAGATATGAAAAAAAAATGAGCTCGCGCTTGATTTTTCAAGAAACATTTCTCAAAAACTAACTAAGCTAAACCAACGCTATGTCTCAGTCAGCCAGAGTCATCCCGCGATCATGGCAAATTAAACTCTGCCGAAAATTCGGTAAAATATAAAAACTAAACGGCGAGTCCCGTACTCCTAATAATGTTTAGGCAATGATAGGGCTGGAATATCATTGTGTTTAGGAGTTAAAATCTTATTAGCTAGTTCTCCGGTAACTTATAAAACAAATTATACAAAGTATAATAAGTTAAATTTTTGGATTTAATGGATAAATAATCATATATATATAAAAAATTGTTCTCTGTGACTTACAATTGCTGAAAAAATATATATGATAATCTTTAATGTGCACTAATATTATTCATAAAAATTGCGTTAAAATAAAGACGGTGCAACGCTGCAACACTTGAAAAAAATGCGACACGCACCATATAATTTAAGGGTACAAACTTGACTATACTAGGCACGCGGCAGCGCCAAAGTACACTCCACTTCGCGATATTGCGCTGTTTATTATATCGAACGTTTGACAGCGTAAATAGCTACACGGGCGGTGGCATCGCCCGACATCAAAGACGTTGCCCAACTGTATGGATTGTAAAACTGTGACAAAGCTTTGCATGGTATCCAAACTATAATGCAATTTACAACTGCTCCTAATTTTACGCATTTATGATCACTTTTCATACTGCCTATCTTAGCAAATACCTGCTCATTTATTCTTGAATTTTATTCTGTAGCTGATTTGGATCAGTCTGTTCAAAACTTTTATTGATACTCGAAAATATATGTATTTTTCAGAATATTCACCACGTTAAAATTAATAATCGTACACTGTTTTATGACTTTGTTACTGTTTGATTCATGTAATAAGTATGTGGTTAAAATAATGATTTATTTATTATAATTATTGAAGACATAACAATATAATAAAAAATAATATGTACAACAAATGTTTTTGATGATATATTTCGGCCCTAAAGTAGGCATTAGTTTTATTCATTATTTTGTTATTTTTTATCATATGTATCTCCAAATAATTTAAATATAATAATAGCTTCATTAAGGCGAGTGCATTCCAACGTTTTGGATCATTTAAAGTTAAAATAATACTAGATTATTCTCGAAAGTTTTGATGTGATCGCTGTAGAATTATTGGTTTTCGATAACAATTGATTTATAATAGATTTCTGGCACGATCGTGTCTCCTGCCACTTTACTGGTTAACCATCTTACGGTTAACCAATTTACTGACTATATGGACAAAGAAACTTTGGCGATTCAATTACCTGGCTACAGCTGTAGGAAGGGAAGTCATTCCTGTGATCGGAAAGTACGCTTGGATTGCACATGCTCTTATTTCTGTCGAAACTCGCGGCCCGTTGGGCTCTAAACTGCGAAAATAGGACAGCGCATAAAGCGCATATATATAGGTATATATACTTTGTCTCGCTTTTGCAATTGATTGCGAAAACAGGGAAGCACAACATAAATGTAAAAATGTGGACGAGTAAGTAACGGAACGTCTCTCTTGTAGGCACCGGTAACGGTTCGAGCGGCGGGGGCGGAGCCACATCCGAGTTCGTGCGCAACGAGCTCCGAGCGGTAGTGGGGGCGCGCAGCTCGCGGCCCGACCTGCAGCAGATGCAGCCCGATCTGGACCCGCTGATGCACTTCGACATGACCACTTCTGGTGAGATACTCATTTAGCGCAACTGTCAATGTAACCGTCATAATATTTTAAAGATCTCCAAGTATTTTAAGTGAAATAGTGATTATTAGTGTTAATTTTAAGTCTTAACTAATACATATCTGTTTTGATGTTCTACATGAGTGTCCACACTGTTGATATTGCTGTTGAATGTTGTAACATCTTACTTAATGATAGGAGTTGAACAGAAGTAGGCGCTAGGCGAGCAGTGAGCCTGCATTTCACTGCTTGATGACATGATCTGTGTGGGTAGGTGGCGAGGGGGCGGCGACGCGCGCGCGCACCACCTGGCCGCCCGACCAACACGCGGTAAGCGTCCGACCACACGCGGACACGCCCACCTTTGTGTTACTTAGACAGTCTGTGCGACGCTGTGTGTGTGCAGTCCGACTTTACAGTATTAGACTTTTACTTAGACGCTCATATTTTATTATATGAAGGAGAAATATACCGTTGTTTTTGTGACAATGATAACTCATTAATAAAACGAAAAAAAAAAAGTTACACAGTGGATGATTGCAGTTAATGTCTTGAAATAAATGGTATATTTCTAGAATGTTCAAGCTTTTGTGATGTGTCTGATACTACTATTTTATTATAGCAATGACGTGTATTTCGTATTTAAGTAATATTCATTGCGATCGTTTTTATTGAGGTCTTATAACAGTTACATTTGCTTATAGGGGTAAACAGTGAGAGCTTCTTATTATTTGAATAAGGTGAAATCGCATGTCAAGTACGGTATACAATGGTGAAGGTTAAGCTATTTATCATGTATCATCGATACGAGATTGATTACCGAGTATTGTTTACGCAATAGTGTGCTTATGTTTGCTTTCGGATATTTTCTTGAAGCGTCCAAATTGTTTAGTTTATTGATTTTTGTAGAGTAATTAATAGATAAGTAATAAATTACTTGTGCCCCTGTCTTGCGATGGTACTCGTTTATATTTTTAACATGTCTTCGGTAAAATAGCACCCTGATTTACCTTGGGCCATACCGTAATAAAGTTTACTTATAATAAAAGTTAGAAACAAAGTAATAAATAGCACCCTGATTTACCTTAGCCTATACTCTAGTAAAGTTGATTTATAATAAACGTTAGAAACAAAGTAATAAATCCAAATATAAGCGAGTACTTCCTACTACAACTGGGCAGCATTTAGCGGTTTGCATGGTACTTGAGAAATTTCAGTCAATTTCGATTCTTCTTTAGATTGAGATATTCGCTTCTAGGATTTTCTTTTAACGGCGATTGTTACTATATTTAAGAATGAAGTTTTTTTTTGTGATGATGAAGTGTAATAAGAAAGTAATTTAAACTCCATTTTAAATGGTGATTTTACCTATATGTTTTGCTTTCGTAATCTACTCAATCATTAAACATAAACAGTGAACATGATTACCATCAACCAAATAATGCAAAATATATTTATCCATGTTTTTCGACCAAAGGCACGGTCGCTGAGATAGTATTGATCTCGTTATCGAAAGTCTAATTAATCCATCGATTCTCAGTAGGCCCTCTCTAAAATATTTATGTGAGCAATGGTACAGCACCAGTATTTCTAATACAAAATATTTTACGCAGTCGCTAACGTGTATCGAGTGCAAAACTCATAGTAGGCTTACAGATTTTTCAATCGATAAAGGGATCCATAGTTATCTCGGTGGGCATGAACCTGACAGTGTATGTATGAACATGTGTCGTGTTGGTATACAGAGTACTACGGAGGCGGGCTCGGCGGAGGCGGCGGCGGCGGCGGCGGCGGCGGCGGCGGCGGTGGCGGTGGCGGGCGGTGATGAGACGCAAGCGGCGGCAGGGGCGGGGGCGGGGACCGGCGCGACTGGCTCGGGGACGGCCGCTAAGGCCTCGCTGCTACAGAAGCTGCTGTCCCAGTGACGCCCCGCGCCCACGCCGCCCGCTCTCCCCGCACCACCCGCGCCCTCCTCGCGCTGAACGCATGCATTTATTACATTACTTGGAGCGGACGGTGTAACAGATTCCATCGTAACGGGCGTCTTCAAGTGACGGTCTACGTGGTACCTCTCTGGCTGTAAACTCACCTCGATGAGCATAAAATAGTACATATACCTATGTATTTATAACGACGTCTTAAACGTCACTCGTAGTCTCTAGTGATATTGACGAGTTGTAAAAATCTTTTTATCGTTAGGTAATGTTATATTTTTATCGTTAGTTCCCCAAAAGCCTGATAAAGGTACATTATAAATATTTTTTTAACTTGTGTTTCTTTTACCTTTATTGGTCGAAAATAATACATAATCGATTAGAAATTTAACGAGGATATTGAAATGCAATTTCTTTTGTGGCGTTATGTACAATGTTTCCGACTGTATACCTAGTATACACACAGAATGTACAATAGAAACTACCTATGTGCAATATTGTATAGAAATACATATTTTGGCGTTGTGAACGTTTTGTATTATATATGAAAAGTCATATGTTACCTGTTATGGCAAAGTAATTTGTATTATAGTAGTTAATATTTGCGTGAACCAGTTTCTTTTAGTAAAGAAATTGTTTTTTTCTGTATATATTATGTTGTTAAATTGATACTGTTGCTTTATTGTAAATAAATTTTGTTACATTTCTTTCATTCTGTCATAAATATTTTTGTCCTGTAATATTAAAATCGTTTTACTGATATTGACTAATTAATAAGCTTTTTTATTAGTTTTCAAAAAAATCATTTCTCTAGATATTGATTTCTTAACGGAATGGTCTTTATGCTGTCGGCATTACCGTATGGACGAGGAGCAATTTTATTCATACATCCTCCGGTCGGTCATTACATTACATTACATTATTCCGGTGTACATTGAAACAATACAATTACTTATTCTCTATTATCTAATTGTAATCATTCGCTCTCGCTACTGACAAATATTAAAAGTAATAAAATTTAGATATTAGACCCCGGCCACTAATTGATATATGACTGTAAATTGTTCGTAGCCCCCGAGCTCTGATATGCAAGTGTTGGAATATTTCAGCCTTTCTAAGTACATTTTTACACTATAATAGGCACACCGTACATGCTCTTTATATACTGAAAATGGCGATTGGGGAAAATAAGCCGTAACATTGTTCAATGTATGAATTTCATTAAATAGATGTCTTTAAAATTACCATTTTCATTATCTGAAGTAGCTTAAGGAAATTAGGTTTGCACTTAAATGTGTACTTTTTAATACTTTGACAAGTTTAAAGTTAACTAAAAATAAGAACTGCGAAGAAATGATTATGTGGTGAATGTGAATTAATGTAACGCATATTTCTGTTGGATTTAATCGGTAAATAATAATGTTAAAATAACAATAAAAAAAATTAAAATAATGTCCTAAATGATGCTACTTCCGGGGACCACAAAGGAAATTTCTAGCAAATTGGGAGCACCGACAGAGTCCTCGTTTTATAAAAAGTAAAATAGCCTACGTTAATAAAGTCAAATCCGCGAGACATGAGCCGTGCCCTTGTTTATTACAATATCGCTTGAATACTAATGCTTACATTACGGCAAGTAAGTTCAACATTAGATACATTTTTATCTATTACATTATATGTTCATAAAATTTGGTAAAATGGTTCATGTCCCCTGATCTGACTCAAACCAAATTTTGCACTGGGACTGGTTAAAGTGGCTTTATAAAACAATCTTGGCTCAATCGATATAAACTTAGTGTATTGTACATTCGAGAGGAAAGTTATAACTCAGCAAATATAAGAACTTAGCTGTATGTTCGTATATAAAGTACTTAATAACAGGCATACATTTTTGAGAGTTCGTTCTACGTTTGTCAGAATCTTATTGTAAATGTATCTCCTCAGGACACCGACTTACCTTGTAGTGAGTAGACTACACATAATGAAACTGCCATTGTGATGTGTAAAATGCCTACCTAATATTGAACGTACAAATAACTGATACATATGTAGAGATTATCCATAAAACAAACAAAATAACTAAGCTGTCTAAGGAATATTAAAGTATTTTTATACATAAAGAAATAGTTACGAATTTTAGATTACCGACCAAGTCCCTTCGTCGCGTGGAGAAGTATTCAGTACATTCCTCGCTCGAACACTCGTAGGGATCGCAATCTAACCATTAGCCGAACTAGCGGGGTAACTGTTCATTCCATTTTAGTTTTTGTTTGGAAACAAGTACATACATCTGTGTGAAGAAATTATATAAGTACAAGCGAGGGCCTTTGTTAAGTGACAATGTTGCAACTGATAAATATGGAGTCTATTTAGAAATTGGATTGTATTCGTAGAAAAGTGCCGCCACAAGGTTTCAAAAGGATTCAAGACACAAATTGATCTATTTTTGCTATGTAAATGATATGGGACTTGCGGCGTGTTATAAACGTCCATCGTAATCGAGTTGTTGGGAACTTGTCGAAATAAGTCTAAGGGTGCCTGGTATTTAAATGAAACATATTTTTTCAATACCGCCATGTTGCATAATATTTTTATTACAGATCGTTAGACAATTAAAAGTAAAATATTGAAAATATATTATAATATAAATATATGCGGTTATATATAAATAAGTGACTGGTTCACTTTGAAAATGAATAAATAAGCCACCTACACTAATAAATTTCAGAAATATAAAAATATGGTAAAAATCTATAATGTGTATAAATTCATTATTTTTCAAGGCTATTTGCTAAGAAATAGAGTTTATCTGTCAGTTTTAAATGCTACATCATTAAGGGTCGGCGCTTCAAGGAAACACCTCCTGCTGTAACGCTTTTGTTTTAAACTGTCTATCTCGCTCTAATCAATTGCCGCGCACGGGAAGCCTCAGTTATTTTGACTTATTTTGCAACATTATTACGCAGTGTGGAAAAACTGTAAATGTTATAATGATTCTGAAATATGTTTTGTCATTTTTGTCTCTAATTAAATAACAACAGTAAGAATGCGGCAATCCTATTCGAGAGTTTTTCTCGAAATTCCTGTCTTTTTCTGAAGTCACTATAGAAATTTACAGCATTTGTTTTTAATAATTTTATAGAGCAGCAGGTATTTTTGTTTTTTAAAAACTTTAATATTCACTATCACCTAAAGTGAGAATACTAAACCCTATTTTTGAACGATTTCCGAACTCCGACCCTTAAGAGAAACTTTAATTCACCAACTAATTATTCCTCTAATTACTTTTGGCAGCTATCTTGACCGGCTCAAGTCTTCCATTACGCCTACAAAATAAAGTTTCACATTTAATTCTTAGCAGTCATGAAAATGTCATCGAAAAAAAAAACGATTATAAAAATCATCTAAAGATGATTCCTTTTGTAACAGATAACTATTTTAATACCATAACAAGCGAAAATGGGCTATTCATATTAAAAATATGCTTGAAAGATGTGTCTTGTGAATGAGTAAATGATACCTCAGTATAGTGTTATCAGTGTCCCAAACCGCGACAAATTGTACAAACACCGTAAAGTTAAAACAAGCTGCATTGGAGCAATGCGTAAATAGTACACTGTTTAGATGTATGAACCATGTTGTACGATTTGTGGCGATTAAACTAAAAATTAGCATTGAAATGATTAAAAAAATGACGGTTAAATGAGGAAAATGGTCTATATTTGAATTGTTATTAATGTACCTTTGGAATTTTATGTAAGTATGGGAAATATTTGATTGCTTTTTCTGGATATTAGTAATGTTATTTGTTCATTAATGTAACAACCATCTTTTCCACAGATTATTGTTAGACAAAATATGGTCCAAAGTATCCATCCAAACCCACACCACATGCTATTATGGACGATTTGATTTTAACATTAATTTACTCGTTCTAAGCTGTGGAAAAGATGTAATGAATAGTAGACATGTAAAAATGTTTCACGAAACATGGATGTGTACGGGAATCTTTGTTTCATACGGAAAACATAATTAGTTTTAGAACTTATGCAATTGGAAATAAGATTCTATTCTATGTACTAAATTGTAATTTGAACCTTAGGCTTATTTTTGCACTGTACACCTTTCATATAAGATTTAAACCCGTATATAATATTGCCAAAGGCAAAATAGCTTGTGCAGTGTAAAAATAAAACATTCAATACCTCCTCATTGGAAGAAAATATTAGGTGTGCTAAGTTACAACGAAACTGCGGGTTTACAATAAATATAAATCAAGAAAATCGATGTGTGATATTGATATGGTTAATAACTAGTAGCTAGACGGCAGTCGCTAACACACTGAGATGGCTCCCGTACTACTGATTTTATTTTTTGTATAAAATCGTATCTCTGTCTTGGCCTGTCGTCTATAGTGTACATTTTACAATTTTTAAGTATGCTTTTAGAAATGGGTCAATATTTTTTCATCGTTGTTTTTTTTTTGTAAAAACTAATTGTGTTTTTCTCAAATAATAATTACAAGGTGATTATTGGTTTGGTCAGTCGCAGAGAGGATTTTTGCGAGTACGCTTTATAACGTTACCTAGTAGATGAGTGTTATACATATGTCGCCAGTGATAGTTTAAGATAGATCAGTACGGGTGTTCTCACAATGCAAGTCTCCAGCCTACAGTAGTCACGACCGGATCCATATAACAGTAGTCAGGACCGGATCCATATATTGTTCCCACAATGCAAGCCTCCATACAACAGTAGTCACGACCCGATCCATACAACAGTAGTCACGACCGGGCCCATATGACAGTAGTCAGGACCAGATCCATATATTGTTCCCACAATGCAAGCTTCCATACAACAGTAGTCACGACCGGATCCATATGACAGTAGTCAGGACCAGATCCATATATTGTTCCCACAATGCAAGCTTCCATACAACAGTAGTCACGACCGGATCCATATGACAGTAGTCAGGACCAGATCCATATATTGTTCCCACAATGCAAGCTTCCATACAACAGTAGTCACGACCGGATCCATATGACAGTAGTCAGGACCAGATCCATATATTGTTCCCACAATGCAAGCTTCCATACAACAGTAGTCACGGCCGGATCCATACATACGCGAAATCCACAAACAATTAATAGTACTAGTCTTATTTACTTAGGCAACTATCTTTTTTGCGAATGACCGTTAAGTCTGTGTTATTTTGTTCTATATTCAGATGTTAGAAGTAAGGCCTTTTGTGTTGCTGTGCATTTCTACACGTCGAATGTAGGTATGTTTATATAAATGTAAATAGTTTAATACAGTATATTTTTACGAGTAGGATACACAACCAAAGTTGTTATAAAGTGATGGTTGATTTAAATAATAAATTTAATATAGGTCGTTATGTTTATTTTTAAGAAATGATACAAACTAAATGTACAGTTATATATCGTACATCCAATGTCTTGTCGAAGCCTTTTACACAACCGCCCTGATATTAAAAACGAATTTATTATTTTGGTAAAAAAGACATAATACAAAAAGATGATATAATTAAATATTAACAGATATCTACGGCTTACAATTTATTATGGCTCTTTTGTTCCTAGTAGCTTATTCCGAATCATTTGATGTTTGTCAATTACTGAGATAACAATATTGATGCATTATAATTTTATTGACATCCTGAAATAATTAAAAAATGTTTTAATTCATTGATGAAATCAGACATACTGAGTACATTATTTTAAGTTGTATTTTTTGTACATTCTAGACTCGAAAATACATTAATATCTAAAAAGGAGTGTTTTCTTTATAATTATTAAGTTTTTCCTCATCCTACTAAAAAGAATTTTGAAGGTAAAGTGTAACCACCTAGCATTTCAGTGTGTATTTCACCGAATGATGTTAATTACAATGAGCAGCACCCAGCTCTAGTTGCGGTGCGTGAATCGTTCGTTATTCAAGTGTAGGCCTCGATCGAAGGCAACTGTACTTCAATCAGTGCTTGAACTGTGAACCAAGTCTCCAGTGACTACTGTACGAAGTGACTTGGTAGACGCAATGAATAAATCCAGATATGGTACACACAGATATTTCTTTGTTGTTAGAAAGCTGTGATTGTTACCCATATTTCCTATTGGCTATAGTGATAATAACTGTTGCAAGTTGGTGCAGTATGAATTGGCTCTCTTGTTGGTACCGAAAGTGTAATCAGAAAACACACTTTCAAATTGAACAGGTTAGTGTATCGCCTTTTGTCCAACGATTAAATTTACCAGTGTTCAGCATCCTTTAGATTAGTTTAGATATAGGTAGCGCAACACACCCATACAGTACATTATATGTGTGTAAACACCCTAAAACTATGAATAATAATGCTTTATGAGTTTACCGCCCTAAAATCTTTTTAAATCCTAAGCCTAAACTATGGACACCCCAAGTTAAGAAAGAATGTTAAGTTGAAACTCCCTAGCTAAAGAAAAAAGTAAAAACCGCAATAATGTTGAGACAAAAATCGTAATCACTGCTTCTGTTTGGCTAAATATGCGTGAGCTCGATTTCAGAGAAGAAGCACATAAACTGCATACTATGCATTAAAAAAAAAGAAAACTTTTCGCTCATATTGCGATAGTAGAAAAATATGGGCCAGCCGCCTTTTCTCTTAACCGCTAATTATAGCCGAATTTTTCAAGAAAACTGCTACAAACATCTCCACGGTAAGATCCTATAGCAAAGAAAGAAAAAGATTTTTGGCGTACTACATCTTAAGGTATTATTTGCCCTCAACCACCAGGACACTCTGAATTGATAAGGATCGAATCCAAAAAAAAAAGAAATTGTTCATGTGAATTATTTTCTAGTGTTTAATACTTCATTCTCATCCCCAAAGATATTTACCAAGCATATGTAGGTCGGTCTAGCTAGTGGTTCGAATGTCTCAACCACCAATCGGGAGGTGGCGGGTTCAAATCACGTAGCGGTACATTTGTGTTTGGTCTAGATGCTATCGGTGGGACCATATTTTGTGTCTAAAGTAGGATGATAGATAGGGCTCACCATCCATCACAATGGGACTCTATAGGTGATTGTCGATGGAACTTGCACTTAACACTCCATACCTGGCACCCTTGGACGAACTGTCACCCCTTGGTGATTCATGTTACATGCGATACATCGCGACGTAAGTATTTTTTACCTATTCCCGAGTTCTGAATTAAACAAAGCAAGCAGTATCAAAGAGCTTCAGTCGTTACGCGTAAACCTCCATACAAACGCCGCCGTCAATACACATTGGTTTGGTTTGTGGGGTGTCTGTGGAATGTTATAACATTTTAGGCCGAGTCCATTAACATAATCTACGTAGTAAAAATAGTAACGTAGTAAAAGTACGTATAGTAGAAATACTGTCATAGATTCCGAATTTTGAATGCAGGAAAATTAGAAAAATCAATAAAATGTTTGAATTTTGAATGTTTCACTATTTCATAGGTTTTGGTTTTGTAGACTTCTTTAGTTTTCAACATGGAGTAGATACAAAAAAAAGAGAGTTGTTGTAATTGCGTTGCATCGTTGTGGATACGCTGCAAATGAAGATTTTCTAACTTCTGAAAAATTTGAAAATAACACATAAGTTCGTTTATCGCACTATTAAACGATACGAGGAAGATACAAGAATAGAAAACAGAGAGGAGTGGTCGACCTCGTACGGTTCGCAATTTAGCGGTGATCAAAGCCATCCAGGCGCGAATTCAAAGAAATCCCGTGCGAAAGGAAAAACTTTTTGCTCTTCCGATGGGTTTAAACAGAATCGTAAAAGAACAGCAACAATGCTCGTTTGAAAAAAAATAGACTTCATCGATCACGCATTTTGTTGAGACGGTACGCGGGAAAAAATACCGAGAAAGCAATTTTTTATTAATTTTTTTAGATGAAAAATTTGTTACTGTTGAAGAGAGCTTCAATAAGCAAAATGACAAGGTGTATGCTCACAACAGTGATGAAGCGAGCAGGCGTGTTCCGCGCGTTTAATGTGGTCTTTCATCCCTCATCGGTGATGGTTTGGCTTGAAGTGTCGTATTTGAGATGTTTTTTTTGTGAACCGGTGCTCTAGTGTACCAAAATACGGTTCGGCAATACCTCTTAGAGCCTCTTAAAAGAACAATGTTTGCAAATCGCCACTGGGTATTTAGCAAGATTCTGCACCGGCTCACAAAGCCAAAAGTACGCAAAACTGGTTGAAAATTGATTTCATCAGGCACGAAGATTGGCCGTCCTCCTGTCCGAACCTTAATCCCTTGGATTAAAAATATGGCAGTGTTTAGAGGAAAAAGCCTGCGCAAAACCCCATAGAAATTTGGAGTCGCTGAAGCTATCCCTCATCAAAGCAGTGGCCGAAATTGACCTTAATGTAGTGCATGATTCTATCGATAAATGGCCTCGCAGATTACAGGCTTGTATAGAAAATCAAGGAGGTCATTTAGAATAAACTATTATAGATGTAAAACTGTGTATTTTTACCCATCTTTCCATTCATATTCAAATTCAAATTCAAATAGTTTATTTTGCAAAGTAGGTATATAAAATACACGTTTCACAAGTCAAAATTTAATCTTATAAAAAAAAAAACATATATGTAATAAAATAATAAATATACATGAACTAGATTAAAGGTTTATTTAATTTATGTAGCAATATATATACGTACGATTAAAATTATAGATAAAATATATATTATACAAGGTGAAATCCAATCAACCGCCCGAACCCACACCGGAGACCCGGTCCGGGACCAGGAACAAGGTTCAATGATCACCAACCGAGCCCCCAGCACGAATCTAGGCGTCCGACCAAATCCCATCCTATATACTACATACTAATAAGGTTACATAAATATAAATACATGCCTACCTCCGCCGATTCGATTAGTCTTGCTAAGAAGAACGGGCAAGAAACTTAGCAAGATCATGTCTTTTTTTTCAACATAAAACTTATACTATACAATATATGACATATCTACTTTAACCAAGGGATAAGAAAACACAAGACAGCAGGAATTCAGGTTAATGAAAAAAAGAAAAACATATACAAGGTGACTTTTTGATCATCGTCCAAATTCATACTGGAGGCTTGGTAAGTGATCAGCATCATGAATCGATAATTTTTTTTGGTAAATTCATATATTTCAATTTCGACTTCCCATAGTAATTTACTCCCAGTTCTGAGTGAATCACTATGGGGAGTCGAAATTTCATTTTATGTTTTTTACAAAAATCATAATTATTTCATGATGCTGATCACTTACCAAGGCTTAAGTATGAATTTGGACGATGTTGACAAATTCACCTTGTACATCTTTTAAACTTCTAGCTTTTGCCTGCGGCTTTGCCCACGTTTATTTAGTTTTCGTGTAGTACTTTTTGTAGAACGTATTTACATCTGGTTTGGAGTGTTTTTGGTGCAATTATTTGATATCCAGGTAAAGTCTTTTTGGCGGGGCCTATGACCTATTAAAGTAGTCACAATGTAATAGGTCCGTTTTGACATATGTCATCGCAACGTATCTATGGATGTGAACCATGCAAATCGGTAACTATGTCAACCGATTCTCACGAGAAATCGATTCAAAATATTATGAGTTTGTTATCGTTTGAAATATTTTCAAGTTTATTGGTTATAATAAACATAATTGCCAAAGTCAACGTGAAAGAAAACAGTTCAAAAGTAAAGCCTAAAGTCACAAGAAAAAAACACTAAAAACAAACGGGAGCACGACTTCCAATATGGTGATAGAAAGATATTTTGGGTGCTAAAACCAGCTTTTATTTTTTTTTCTCTACGATAAGAATCTGAAATGGAAATTCTTACGTGCCAGTAATATTTTGTAATGTTGTACTTCACTGACCTCAAATTAGATAGAGGTCTGAGCGTTGATAGATACAAAATACTGGCCAGTAAGAAAAATATGTAGGCTTCAAGATGAAAAAATTGCTCCATGCCTTATAAAAAAAATACTGCCATATTTCTTACCAGCCAATCTGTCTATTGATAGGATGATTTATGGAAAACTGCCTGTAAACCAATTCATTAATAAAAAAAATGGGACTTTAAGCAATAAATGCATGTTTTTTATATACATATTTTTTGTTTTTGTAAATTATAAGTTTAAAAGCTAAGTGGTATGTAACATTATTTAGCACAATTATTATATTATATTTTTCGGTATACGCGACACCGTTACAAATACATGCAAATGTTCAAATCTAAAAAGTTTCATTTGCAAAAAAAAAAGGAAATTTAAACTTGGCTTTTTGTGTACTGGTCTCACAAAAGCTAATTACAGATCATTACAATTATTTTATCAATATTAAAACAAGTTAATTATTTTCACGTGGAATCGAATTGAGTCCGTGAAATTAGGCGATTATCTGGTTACAACACTATTATTAAGAAAAAATTGACTGAGAATGTAACTGTTTTTGAGACATTGTGTAGTAATTCAAAATTGCATTTTATTTTGGAATATGCGTGAAAATAGTACTTAAAATATGTTCCGTGATAATTATAAAACGTTTATTTTTTTTCTTTAAACCCAGTAAGTTAATAATTATTTGTTAACTGTTTCATTTATTACATGTAAAGTTATATTCTATAGTCGCTCTTATCTGTCAAATCGGGCCTCTTATTTTGTGGCAACTGTAGTTTTTTTAAATTCAAACTTAAAGTACCTCTTTATCATACAATAGATAGGAAAGAGACCGAAACAGACAGGCTCCGTCTCCAATTATGGGAAATATGGTGTGGGGCACCATAGCCCCATCTATTTTCAACGTCGTTTTTTATTTCTAACCAATTTTTATGGTTTTTCAACTACAAAACAAACTTATTTTCCGTACAAAATTTCATCCTCTATTTTACCCCCTTAGAGGTGGAATTTCGAAAAATCCTTTCTTATTCCTTGTCTACATTACAAAGGGAAGCTCTTTTCTAGGTCAAAGGGTTTGGCCTGTGCGTTGATGAGTCAGTGAATGAGTGAGTCAGTCAGGACTTCTCTTTTTGTATATATGACTGATTGATAAAATTGAAAATGTGTCATTTATTTCACACTTGAACAGACTTATGACCCTACTATTTACGTAGATCTATGTTTAAGTCGAACTAAAAACCGTGAAATTTGAGTAATATCTTAACAACAAACCTCTAAAACACGTAAATTTAACGGTTTTTTACCAAAAGTGTGGCCGAATGTGCTTTTATTGTTTTAGATAAAATCAAAAAAATGAATACGAGTCGAACATTTAAAATGTTATCTAGATTAATAATAACCAAAAATAATGTTTGAAATCATCCACAGTCTTGTCAAAATGTGGTTTCTCCTTAAACAAGTTTTCAATTTTGCGCCGGTGACGAAATCGGCACGATTGTGTTGTCTTCGCAAGTTTCATGGAGCGTGTACCTTATAGCGAAATGAAACAGTATGACATTTGGCCACGCCCACAACTGAATTGGTCGCATCATGACGACCATCCTTAAACAACAACACAACGGGTTGACGTAAGTGTTATTTCATTAATTTGGGCGATGTTATATAATTAACACTTCCTAATTAATGCTAAGGTAGGTTGCTACTAAATTGGTCGACAAGGTCTCTCCAATAATGAGTACCTACAGTGAAGTGTGTAAGAATTTTGTTTTTTGTGTAATGTACCTAATACTAGGGCTACACCTGCTGCGTTTTATCGTGCTAAAATCTACTATGGAGGCATTTCACAAAATCACAAGAATTTGGAACGTTTATTTTTTATTTCGATCTAATTAAATGAAGTGATTATTAATACTCAATTCGATTAGTTAAAGATCATAGGTTATTCTGACATGAAAATTTGAATGTGATTATGCTTTATTCAATACAAAAAATCGTGGTAAACTGGCGACATTAATCGGGAAAATTTACGGAATTATATTTTTTTTCCACAAATAGTGTTATAAAAAATACATATTCTGGTACATTATGTGTACACAAATTTATATTTCAGATATTTTAACTTTTTTTTTTTGCATATTTTTGGTTTATTTTTTAGGTATTAGGTCCTTTTGACAATGTGATTAATTTTCCGTAAACAAGGTGTGGGAGATT
Organism: Ypsolopha sequella; assembly: GCA_934047225.1. Taxonomy (NCBI): domain Eukaryota; kingdom Metazoa; phylum Arthropoda; class Insecta; order Lepidoptera; family Ypsolophidae; genus Ypsolopha; species Ypsolopha sequella. The sequence continues at coordinate 15,336,698 of OW203992.1, forward strand.
GATCACTATAAAAAATACAAAGTTGTATTTGGAAATGCGGTACATTAACTGTTAATAGGAAAGATTGGTCTATGTTTATCACTTATTCAACAGTATAAAAGTCTTTCTTAAATTTGTAAATCAGGCGCTCGAAATTTTAAATTTCTCGCTAACAGTATGAAAGGGCCCGTAAGAGGTGAAAGTAATCAAATTTTGAATTAAGATGCATTAGATTTAGCTCACTATAACGTAGGTGTAGCCTTAGCATTGCAGGAATCTGTTTCGTAGCTTGCTTTAATTTCATTTCTAAGCGCAGCGTAGCAAGCAAAATACATCAACGCGCGCTCGTAGCAGCGCTACGAAATTAAAATAAGTACTTTTCGCACTTATATATATTGTGTTATATAATACGAGAATACAGTTTTTTTATGCAAGAGAGGCACGATATAATTTTTAGCACCTCTATTTTTGAGGTTTTTGTTTCGCAGCCGGACTGTGAAAAACCCGCCTTTTTCTAATTAATCGAAACAGAACACTTAAATTCAGAATTCACTCAATAGTTATTCAACAAAACCTTATTACCTATGTATTGTGTATGCTGCCATAGCAAAGTTTTCATTAGTTTCTGTAAATTAGAATTTTCAAGTTTTCGATGACAGTTTACACAAAACATAGGTTATAAGGTTTTGTTGAGTAACTATTGAGTAAATTTTGAATATAAGTGTTTTATTTCCATTAATTAGAAAAAGGCGGGTTTTTCACCTTCCGGATGCACACCGACGAACTCTTACGTCCTCTACTCGTTCTCGCGTCTGATTGGTCTCAGGCCTACCTGGGCTTAGGTATCATGAGTCATGACATTATATCATGACGAGTGTTCTCTTTCTCATTTTTCCCGAAATTGTTTTTGATGGTCGTAGATAAAGTATTGTGTGCAAATGAACATAATTAGACATTGTGATACTCGTGCAAAACTTTTACGAAACGAACGAAGTCCCAATGTCTCACATTATGTTACAGTTGCACAAAATACTATTACTAAACTTTAGATTATAGTACTTCTTACCCAGCAAAAAATCGTCAATTTATCTCAACACTTGTAAAAACGTAATCTCTTCCTAAAAGTTTTTGAGTCAAAGTTTCCATCGGCCAAGTTAGATTATATTTTCTTGTTTAGCATTTCAGAACCCCTTAACAGGGATTACCGTCTTGCCAGCAAGCGTGAAAAGTGGCATGCTTTTATCATCAAATGTAATTTTTTCCTGCAAACGTCAGTGTAACGCGGCCACGCTTAAAAGCACGCAGCCGTATTGTGAAAAACCCGCCTATTTCCTATTAATCGAAACAGAACAATTAAATTCAAAATGGGAGGTTGTAAAACATAATTAGTCATATCTTGAAATCTCTTGGATAGATTTTGTTGGGGTTCTGCTTGCTTGAGGATTACATCATGTCCTTTCATTTAAAATATGTCTTGATCTTGGCGGCGCTTATACCGAATTTGCCCACTGTCATTTTCTTTCGTCTTCGACAGTGTTTGTCTTTCATTCATCATCTCTAAATGCCCAAACCTATTGTTGAGAAAGTACATTTTTGGTTCGCGGTACCGTAATAAAAATACTTTATTGCACAAAGAAAAGTTATGTCCGTACAGAGGCGAACTAAATGCTATTTAGCATTTTCTTCCAGTCAACCTGGGGTGCTGTAGAAAATGTAAAGTAGTGCTCAAAAAAAGAAAAGTTATGAATACAATAATAATACATGTCTATACATAGATATATATTACAATAAAAAAGAGAGGGGATACAGTATAAATACATAAAAAAATCTATATAAAGATATAAAAACACATACTATCAGATCATATTAAGTTATACACTTGCAGTACTACATGCCCCTATACTATAGTGAAGAAAATAAGATATAAGTACAGAGTCCAAAATCAAAATCAGTTATTTATAACAACATATTACCTATTTTAAGGCTATTACAGAAATTAATTAATTTAAGCACGATGTACTATTGCAGAAAAATCGTTTAGCTCCGTTGTATCTTTGTACATTCACGACTCTTACCCCCGCTTTAGTAAAATTGCCACCATATGCTCCAGTATTACATAATTGAGGCTGAAAAATAAAACAAAGTCCTATTTAAAGAAATCCTAGTTAAATATACGTGTAGAAATCTGATAGCACAAAACACTCCTTTAATCGGGATAAAAATTACGTTAAAGTCAAACCAAAATTTTATTTTCTTAACTTTATTCGATTCAGTATTGCTGACTTCGCTAACAGATGCCGGCACATTTCAAGTTCACCTCGTATACGATATTAATTTGCCCTTGTTGTAGCCCATTCCTAGGGCCGCCCCACACCCAGCGGGGGGTCGCTGGGCCGCATCTACGGGAATCCTCGGGCCCTTTACAGAGTCTTGCTTGGTTTGGTTCCCTAGTCCTGTGTCGCACGTTTAGCCGTCTGGACGCATGCGTTGCCGGCGGGACCCTGTTGCGTTCCTTTACGCACGTAGCGTTACCTCCAAAAAAGTATTTTACCGTCAAGGTTTGTAGGTGTGACATGAAGTGGTTAGGTCTGTGCGAGGGTCGGGTGTGACATCGGGAGTATGCCCTGGAACTGTCCATGTTCGCGGTACCGGCAGCGGTCTCCAGTGGTCAGCGCGCCTCTACATCTCTTGTTGCAGGTTGGTTTACCAAATTGTTTACATAACTTTTCTCTAGGGCTGCCTTTTCTTTTGAGGTAATCCTATTTTATTTACCTATAGTTATACTTAGTTTAACACTAGATAAAACAACGTTAGATAACTAACTGTTTTAATTATGCTCGTGCTTAAGGATCGATTCTCCGGATTTATAACAAAATATTAAGAAATAATTATAATGGCTATAAGTTAAGAGCAATATGTACCAATAGTTTACTATATGCATAAACGTATTACTAATAATTGAATTTTCCATGAGAGTGAAGTTAGAATTATTTGATTAAATTTTTCTTTTGAAGCTACCATAATGTCATTAAAAATAAATATGTTAATGCCAATGATAAACTATTGGTATACATTTATCTTAACTGAAAGTGGTATATTGGTCGTTAGAATTATCACTTAATACCTATTTTGTTACAAAATTTATATTCACTTTTGAAAAGCTTCACTTGTTTTATGTATATATATTATGTACTTATATAAATAATTCAATAAAATACTTTACATTGCAAAATTAAACCGCTCAAGATATATTTCAAGCCATACCTACCTATTTATGTTATTAGAATTCTTAATATTTTGTTACACATCCGGGAATCAACCCTTAAAGCACGAGCCTATCTAATTCAAACTTTCTGAGCTTTAGCTAGACGGCGAGATGACCACAAGCCCTTGATCCTACTCACACGATACACTTTAGTTTTATGAGTAGATAGAGACAGTGAATGAACCCATTATTATTTTTAATAAGTCTCGGCGGCATGTGAGTCTTCGTCCTTACCAACTTTACCAATTGGAAAGTAGTGTAACGGGAGCATTCTGGGATAGATATGATTCCGAGCTGGTATGTTAATGTAAAATCCATTAAAGAGAAAAAATGTCTTTTATTATTAACTACTATAGTATGTCCTGCCTGACAGACACTAATCTTGCCCGCTATGCGTTTCTATTAAGTGTTTGTATTGTTAAATTCCCATCAAGATTTATTCGGTACCAAATAAGTGTTTCATAAACACACAGACAACAAATCCAAAACCTACTATGCAATCGCTTTGTTAAAAAAATTTAACGTTAATTAAAATATGCATTACATTAATGTAATACATCGGCAATCTTTAGCTTCGTAGAGCGCCGTCTCTGTCACCGGACTGTTAGTGCTTTGTGCGACAGAGATGACGCTGCGATACGATGTGCATTATTTACTGCCGGAAACTGTACATATTTTAGGCCCATTCAACTAATTCGACTTAGAGAATAGACATAGAATAGAAATGAAACCTAAGTATTTATTTGCCACAACATACATAATAATAATAATATGAACAGTAATTACAAAACATTTTAGACAAATAGCTACGACACAAAATGAGACAAACTCAGCATTTTCTCAATTCTGTGATAATTTTAAGTAAACTGAAAACTCAGCGTTTACAACGCTGGTTTTTAGTTTACTTAAAATTATCACAGAATTGAGAGTGTAGTGCTGATCAATAGTAAGCTAACAGAACCCAAACTCTAACAAAATATTTTTTTTATTCTGTAGCTGGCACGAGCGGTACTTAATCCACTAACTAAAAGCATTGGATCTTTCTACCTGCAGTGTCCGTCCCATAGCTCACGTAAACAAAAAGTGGTTTTGTGAAGATCATTTTGTTGGACGGCTTTAGAAAACAACAGTTCTTTGATAGCATGAATGCTACACTACGTAGTCTACGAGTACATTGTTCGGTACGTATTATTCAGCCGTCAAGGTCACTGAATAACGCGGAGCCTGAAGCGAGAGTGAGGTAGAGTGCACGCCGGTGTTGTAGAGTCGGAGTTAGTATCAGCAGCTGCTCTATCCCTCAGTCTGAGCCGGTAGAGACGGGGGAGTAGTCGTAACTGCACGTTCGGTGTACGCCTACCATACAAAAACATTAGTATCCAAAAATTCCATCATGCATTTTACAAACAAATTATTTTTCGATATTTAAATGTTCTTTTTAAAAAAGTAGTGTAATAAAAACAAGATATGCGTAAAAAACAATTGGCGAGTCACCTTATTTATCCAATGTTATCATTATCACCGTAAATAAACAAAATGTTATAATGTAACAAAATGTCCTGGAACTGCTTGTGGGGGTACGAACCGCCGGCAACCTGCAATGTGAGTGGACCTCTTCATTTACTGCTGCAGGTAATTTATACTGTGTACAATAAGTAATAAGTAACAGACAAGTACGAGGTATCATGAAATTTTCAGGAGACATCGATAAATCTCTATACAGTCATGAATGAATAAATTTTTTTTGCTTGCGTCGGGGAAGAAAGTTGAATTAAAAACGATATCTAACCCCGACTAAGAGCTTAAAATTTTGAATTAATTAAGTTAGATATAGTATTTGTTTTCAAAGTACTCATGAAAATTTGTTGTAAATACTTTCATACTCTATGGAAATGGAAAATTAGATAACCAGATAAGTTTTATAGAATTAAATGAGACTTGAGGATAATTCATGATTTATATAAAAACGTATTGAGGTGAGCCGTTTTTATATAAATCAGATAAGTTTTGTAGCGTAAAGTTGTAGTTTATTTATTTATATATAATTCAGCAAAGGAACCAACGAATTGTGATTAATTTTATGCAGTGCGATAGATTGTGACCTTGGATAACACACGGGGTACATTTTTATCTCAGAAAGTTTTTAGCAAAAGTATTATCAGTGTCACAAGTTGTCGATAGTTCTTGAAAATTTCAAAATACCGAACCTTAGAAGGATATTACTTTTATGTGTAGTATCTACATAATAAAAACAGGCTGGAAATTTTAAAACGATTATCACCCTGATAGCTCCTCTTATAACATTTCTTAGATTTTGAAGTTATTTATTTACTTATTCTCGGTTTTTTTTTAAATCCCTAACATTTAAAAATTGTTAAATGTTTTTCAGTAATACATAATTTAGAGCAAATGACAATAAAACATTTTTTAACAAATGCGTGTTGGACTCGCGCACAAATGGTTCCATACCACTACAAAATACGGGTTCGGAACTAGGTATTAAGCCAGGGAATCGTGCCTCAACTAAAATTCAATTTTTCATATAACCCTCCATCACAATTATTCCTTATACACAATTCCCCCATCACTTACACAAACACAACATACAACTACACTCACTCATCCAAAGGCAAAACATATTTAATATTATTTTGATTAACTATTGTTTTTTTTTTTTCTTAATATCTTTAGCTTTATTGTACACACTAGTAAATAATTGTAACTTGGCTGGGTTGAGCCTAGCTCTCACATAACAATGCAAATTATTGTATTAGAACGTAACTTTTGTGAATAATTTTTTTAATTTTTTATCCGTGTCAGGTAAATTTGTGCTACGATTCGCTGGACAAACTCTTCCTACTGTATTTCCAAATTACGTACATAAGCTTGTATCAAGTTACAATTACATTTAGGTAACTCTGTGTATTAATTCAGTATTGGGTTCCCTTGGAATCGCGGTGACCTATTTATGCATTTCGGCACTTGTGTTGCAATGCAGTGCACTGTTTGCCTGACCTACTGAACCAATTTTTAACTTTCTGTTGTTACTTTTGCTTACGTTACGTATACCCACCAAATTGCTATTTTAGCGTTCTGTTAAAAATGTACCGTCTGATGACGAAATAATATTTCCCGACTATTTTTATTACCTTTTTTATTGACGATCTAATTTGGATATGTAGGTATCTCCTACTTATTATTTGCAAAATCATCAAGGTAGGCTAGATAGGATATATAGGACTGTAGGTTTGTCGTTTCATATGGATGGACAACATCAACGATTTCCCACGCAGAATGCGCGACTAATGAGACAATAAAAGATAATTGGTGCATAGAAGCTGAAGCCACCGCCAGAAGGATGACATTTAAGGCCAGTTTTCTTTGAAGATGTCTCTTCTGTTCGGACCGGTTCAAGGATGTTTTTTTCGCGCTTCATTGAAACCAAACATCCCTTGAATAATTGAGAGTGACGTAACGCCTCCTATCGGGAAAAGGTCTAGCTAGTACTGTTGTAGAGAGCTGTGTGTGTCTGGTAAATTATCCACGGCTCTGTAGCGATAGCCGGAAAAATATGATGGATACCTAGACTAGATTGTATGTTAGGTATCTGAATGAGTTTCACTTGCAAAGATCTACGTTTTTATGCCCAAGACATACGAGTTACTATTTGCGAGTACAAAATCTGTGTGCAAAATGGTTACCTATAAGTTTGGTTGAGAAAGCTTTTAGGATATAATGTAAGGGTCTGATAATAAAGGGAACCGAGCAATTATTATTTAAGGGAAACGAGTCGGAAAAAAGGACCAGAGTTTCAGGGTCTATCCTTTTGCGTGGGAAAATGGCTACTTTATGAATATGATTCAAGGGCGTCTTTCTTTACATTTCGTATAACTAGTAGCGATCATAATATTATGGGTAAAGCATATAATTATTTAAAGATTTATACTCATACCACGTTCTGTTTATCCATCATAATAATACAAGCGATCGATTTTGGTCTCTATGCGGGTGCCATTAGAATTAACAATGTCTACGGGTAGCGTAAATAAGAAGGCACCATGTACATTTTTTGCTCAATTAAAAGTGCAGCAAGTAACGATGACATGAACGAGTAGGTAATGTTCCACGCCCGTGGTGGAATGTTTTGTGTTTGTAGAGGCACAATATGAATATATTTTTAGCTAAATCCGCAAGGTACTAGTAATTGTTTCTATCTCAGACCACAACATGAGCGCCAATTATTTAAAATGGCTCTCTAACTAGCATAGTCGTAGCATGGTGCTTCAACATTGTAAGATTTAGAAGTCAACTCCTTTACTAAACGAGATTTTTGTCGCTACTTATTAAATTATTAATGTACTTTATGATCGATACTAATTCATTGTTTAATAGCTGGTACTTGTGACTAAAGATAGGTAGCATAATAGCTGTGATGCCCTTGGCAGGCATTAGAGTTAACGGTAGAATGCTAATGCGACCCGCGAGTTTGTGGTCAACTAACGTCTCGTATGCCGGGCACAAATATGGTACCAAACTAGCAACCAATCTACGCATATGCGGAGTATGCGGTTCAACTAGCGACTTCCCGGTTTGCTTGCGCAAGCGCCGCGCTGGTGAAGCTGCGTCCACCCACGCCCATACACCGCTACCGCTGCGCTGGCGGCGCGGCGCTGCAAACAAACACGATCAAGTTCATTGTCACACAAACACGAGACCAATTTCAATATTTAATTTTTCTAAGCGCCTGCTTTGCTTAGAACCATTTTGTTATGTGTTGGTCTATTAAGAATGTGCATAGCAAATTGAGGTGTGGTTACATAGTTTATCTACATTCATATCGTAAAATTCTAATTATGAACTCAAAAATAGTGCATAATTTTTCTTTTCTTTACAAACTTCTCTTAAAAAAACTTATTTTTCAATGCAAGAGCTCGTAAATACCTATTTTATACGCATCAAAACTGTTCGCAAAATCAATTTTACGTCACTCGTGTCTTATTTTTATTATTTTTTAATTTAAAAAAGATATGAAGAAAATAAGCTGTTGACTTTACATTCAGTTTTTACTTTTAGTATTTCTTGAGAAAAATCCAGGCATAGAGGGGCCTCTTAAACGGAAGAAATTATAGTTTTGATGTATTTACAAACCAGAAAATAATATTTCAGGTCACTTAAAAGTTCGTGTACTCGTAAGCGGCGAAAGTCATTATTATTATCACATTCATTGCTCAGAGGATATAATATAGTAAAGTTCTTTGATTTCACACGAACAAATTTTTGAACGCATCCGCACTATTCCGCACGCATCTAGCGCGAATAACAGTTCTATGACATGTTTTGGAACATAAAGTCGCCGTCAATAGAAATTGTGGACTATGTAAACAAACCGTTTTCTCAATTTTTCTCAAGGTTCTGTCACGGAGTCTCACTAAACATTATTCCAAATCATGAAGCATCGAGTCTTACCAGTCATTCACTGTATTTCATCATGAAATATTCAATAATCACCAGTTAATTACGGAAAATCATAGAATCAATAGTCAATTCTGTACTGCGTCGAGATTGCTGTCATATTTTTTTCTCATCGAATGTGTATTGTCTTTGAAAATTGGTGATGTACGAATCTATTTGAATATAAACCTATTTTATTCGTGATGTTATTTTATTCCGTCATTTTTTTTTAACAGCGTTACTTCATAATCTTTGACATAAACGTGTGTGTGATTCTATCGAGAGCTGTGTGATCTTCCAGAGATGCTCTAAAATGTGTAGCTCATGTCCTAAAAGTAGAAGAAAAAATGAAAGAACTGGATGAGATAATAGATACGGCCAACAACGCTGTGACGGAACCATTTGTAATTAACGTGGGCGATTTGACTAGCGATTCATCAGAATATTTTAGCAATGAATCAAATAAAGAAAACTAATTAAGCACCTAACATATTTTAATCACATACTTACCCATCTCTAAGGTAGGGCCACTGAGTGATGGCACTTATGACAGCTGCATTTAGTGATGAGGTACATTTCAAATTTCGGTTAAAAATAAAAATCAAGTGTGAGTTTACTTAACATTAGACACGTCATTCAACATTCAACATAATGATACAAAAGGAAAATGTGCCAAAACCAGTGGCGTAGCTATCGGAGGGCTATGCGGTGTAGTGCCCCGGGGCCCCCAAGAGATGTTTGAATATCTAAATCGAAAAAAGTATTTTACTATCATTTATTTTCGGTTAGTTTTTAATTAAATATTATTGCGTAACTTGGCGACCTCAAACACGACCTATAAAAAATGAGAAACTTTAAAAAAAAAAATCTTTGTTTCTATACGAATTCTATTGCACAATAAAGCAACATTCAAATCGAAAAATAATAACCGAAACAAGTAGTACATCACTATCAACAATGAAGTATTACATTTTTTTAATCCACGCTTGCTTATAAATAATTACGATACTTTGTAGGCATTTAAACGTCATAGGCGCCATCACTCAGTGGCTCTACTGTAGATAGTTCACCTATTCATAGACAAAGACAACATGGCGCTTTGTTTACATAGTCCACAATTTCTATTGACGGCCACTGTACAGTTTTTCCGTCAAGTCGTCAAAAGTTGTTTCTCAATTTGCGTGCACAGAAAGTAAAAGAAAGCCCGCCTAAAGTTATTGCAGTATCGATGAGTCCTTCCATAATAATGGCATGCAAATTTTTACATTTATGACCAAACCCATGCGCTGTGACTGCACCCTTGTGTCACAAGCGCGGTGAACTGCTGGATAGATTTTGTGCGTTATTTATTGATTTAATATTTATTGCTTTTTTGTTTGTTTAAAGTTTTATTTTGGGCAAAAATGTCTGACATCAACTGAGCAACAAAAATGAAGATCCAGCAAAATCAAGAAAAACTGACGACAATCCACAAGTTTTGATTTTGTATTTGGTAAGATAATAAAAATTCATATGCTTAATACGAAACACGTTTCAATATAATAATATGTAGAATATATTATTATTCATTAGTTATAGAGATATTAAAAAAAATCAAAAATCAATGCAAGAATATGGGCTAAAGAGCTACTAAACCTTTGCCTAGAAATAAATAAAAAAACTAGCTGTCAATGTCAAGTGTCACTGACATTTGATATATCCATAGACTTAGGATATACCTCGGACGAAGCAGTAGCCGTCAATAGAAATTGTGAACTATGTAAACAAAGCGCCATGTTGTCTTTGTCTATGAATAGGTGAACTATCTAGAGATGGGTAAGTATGTGATTAAAATATCTTAGGTGCTTAATTAGTTTTCTTTATTTGATTCATCGCTAAAATATTCTGATGAATCGCTAGTCAAATCGCCCACGTTAATCACAAATGTTTCCGTCACAGCGTTGTTGGCCGTATCTATTATCTCATCCAGTTCTTTCATTTTTTCTTCTACTTTTAGGACATGAGGTACACATTTTAGAGCATCGCTGGAAGATCACACAGCTCTCGATAGAATCACACACACGTTTATGTCAAAGATTATGAAGTAACGCTGTTAAAAAAAAATTACGGAATAAAATAACATCACGAATAATATAGGTGTATATTCAAATAGATTCGTACATCACCAATTTTCAAAGACAATACAGATTCGATGAGAAAAAAATATGACAGCAATCTCGACGCAGTACAGAATTGACTATTGATTCTATGATTTTCCGTAATTAACTGGTGATTATTGAATATTTCATGATGAAATACAGTGAATGACTGGTAAGACTCGATGCTTCATGATTTGGAATAATGTTCAATGAGACTCCGTGACAGAACCTTGAGAAAAATTGAGAAAACGGTTTGTTTACATAGTCCACAATTTCTATTGACGGCGACTTTACGGATATACTCCTTAGTCTATGGATATATCAAGTTATATGGTCACGTCCATGGATGTATAGGTCCATGGTCACGCCATTTTAATTTTTTTTAAACAATCAAAAGTTGTTACTGGCAACGAGAGCCATAATGCCAAAACGCTTTTGTTTAAAAGTCCAAGATAAAAAACATATTTATATGTGTAAAAATCCAAATTTTGGGAAAAAGTAAATTACATGTCTCTTAGCTTTATAGCTACTTGAATTTTAGCTAATAAAATTAGCGGGTTAATAGTTTAAAATCCGTGACTAAAATCTTGTGGATTGTGTACTAAGATATTTTATGGATTGGAAAATAGGTAGATAACCTTTTGCATGAGTGTAGATAAAGTAGTATAATGCGGCTCGTTTTTTAAACTCACACTCCTGTTTTAATAACCTATGTAATGTGCCAGTTTCATAATACTTCTAATTTTAACAGCCTGTGTTTTCTCATGTTTCTTTTAGTGAAAAGTGTCCGTCTGATGATAAATAAGGAAAAATACCCTTTTCTGTCCAACAATCGTGATGAAAAACACAAACACAGATTTCAATGGAGTTTTACTCCAAGGATCCAAGCTCCAGATAAATCTTATAAAAGCAAGGAACAGGTCATTGTTTAGTTATGTATCTCGGTACCATCTCAAGCGCAGTCATTGTGCTCGTCTATCCATTCATGTGTTTATCTCTCTATAAGTTAATTAGGAGCATGTGCGGGGTGTGCGAGTACAATAAGGTCTTTATGTCGCGGCCTCTTTGATTTGTTCCTCCTTACGTAATGAACTCACTTGCCATTAGTCTTCACTATCATTGTTCAGCTTGATTGCTCTGCCTGGGTTATCTACATTAATTCATGGATGTAATGTAGAAAAAACATTAGGTTGATAAGATTAGACTAATGCTAATGTACTGTCATCGCGGGTGAAACCGGAGTTTGGGAGAACCCTTAGGTAGAGGAAATTGAGGGTAGAACAAAAAATAGCCTTTGTTTTGACAGATGCTCGTTTTTCGAATAGTTCACCGAAATAACCGATAATATCCACTTCATTTTATTTGCTAGTAATGTCTGTATTACGAAATGGCTCTATTTAGTTTCGGATTTCAATAAGGCTTTATTACAGCGATTGCCATCGTGTCGCCATTGTGGGAGATCATAGAGCGTCGCGGTTCAGTTGTCGCAATTCGAGTAACTCTATCCACCTCGCTCCATTGGAACTTACTGTACCTTAAATTACTCGTACGTCAAATAAATCAAAAATAAAAAAATTATAAATTACCTTCGTCGTTGTTCTTAACTTACTGGTTTCGTCATTGACATCTTATTCTTGTTACATACAAACAAAGACGCACAAAACATTTTCAAAGTACATAACGTTTTTATCGAACAGATATGAACGTATTTCAGCCAAGGTTCGCAGAAATCTGATATTTATTATAAGTAATTCGATCAAAATGAATGATCAAAATATCGGATATTTGATATAACCAATGCATAGTTATCGGAAATATATCATTATACTAAAAAAGACGCGGATTTGCTTCTTTAAGTGTTTTAAAAGTGTCAAAATTGTAAAATAAATGTTCGAAATTGATTCTATGACGTTTTTTTTTTTCAATAAAAGTATTGCATACTCCTACACTAAATTTCTAGTTTATACGATGAATATCAATTGATATTTATCCACATACATATCAAATTGATAATTATCGTGAAATGGTATATCATGATATATAGGTATATCCGCTGATATATATAATATCAGCGAACCCCTTATTTCAGCTCAATACACCAAGTACATAAGTGTAAGTAAGAAAGATTTCTGTATTTTAATTGACAAAACCCTGAAGTTCAGGGTGTAAATAATAAACATTTGACAATGAATAAGTCAATTGTCGCTTTAATAAATGTTGCTTGAGAATAGTTGAGAACGCATAGTGCGTATGAGTCGTTTAGTGGTATGTCGTGAGAGAGTCGAGGCGGGCGGCTTATTGTTCAGGAAATACTGTCACTCCACTTCCTATAAATCAGAAACACTTGACAACGAATATTGAAGAAGTTTGTTCTTTGTATTTATTCTTTATTTGTGGGCAGTATATCAATTTCGTGGCTGGAGTTTCTTTCAGGCAATGAGCATAAAGTTTTCTGTTTGTATGTTAGAAATTATTAGAAATTTATGTTAAAGGTATACTAGGAACTTTATGCGCATGACGGGTTAAGTAAACTAATATTTTTTCTGTTATTCAGATTTAAAAAAGTTGTTTGATTTTACTATGAGACAGAAAGAAGAAAGAAAGAAAGAAAGAAAATATATTTATTTGTCAATAAACAACCAATTACACTAAAACTTTACATTAAACAAACAAAAAGGACGCAGCTCAGCAAAATGCTGTGAGTGCTTACTTACATCTGCACAGCGCTTATTTTCAGCTGTCCCTGTTCTCACTAAATATTACATGTAGAATGGGTAGATTGATTTTTTAATGAAGCTAAATATTAAAAATGTGATGCATTATAAAAGAAATACTTACAAATAACAAAAAATGTGATAAATCAAATTACAATAAAATATTTAGATAAATGTAAAAACAGTTAAAGGAGGTTACATAAAAAATATAATAAAATTAACACATGAACACATACAGTCAGATTGTATCCATCGTATCTTATCTTTAGTAGAACTAGAACCGTATAACGGGACATTTTGAAAAAAATTGTCTAGTAGATTTTAGTTATGATTCTGCTGAGGTTTGCATGTAAAAATAAATATCTACATTGGTTTTGGTGACGGAACCCTAAACACAAATGTGTAAGTGTGTTACTGTATCCTTTATTCCATGTATAGCGGCCTCGGTCCTCTGGCTGGATAAACGTAATGATTTACGGCACATTCCTGTGGACGAGAGCGGGAACCCTCCATCATGCGTCTGTGCCGACTAGTGCCGACTGCCGACCCGATGGGAATCGGATTATTTCATTTGGTCGATGAAAGACAACGCTCTTTGTCACATCCTTTATGAGCACTCCGCTGCAATCGGGGTACATATGGCGGGGCTCTGTGAGCCACTTGAAGCGGAATTATGATATGCGAATGGTTAGTTCTGCAAATTAAATCCATGCCTGCTTGCAAAGAGCGCAACCGTAATTGGGCCAATCGCTTTCCCCGCGAACGAACCGCATGTGGAAATGTGGATCCTTTCATTTTAAACACCCAATTATAATGATGATCACGTACGGCGGATGTTGCGTAACCGCCGCCAAAAGTGCCAATGGTTGGGCCGGAAGCCGATCCCGCTTGAAGCCCGAACGGTGCGCAGAGCTGCACCATGAGCACCTGCCTTAATGATGCTCTAATGAACAGAGTAGGCGCGCATACACCACCATTGTAACTACAAGTTACGCATTGTGTAATAGGAATCAATTATATTATTGTACTTTTTTAACCAGTAACTTGCTAACATCTCTCTGTTCCTACCCTGCTATAGAAATGTAAATGTTGATTTGTTTGTTAGCTGCAGCCAACGAATCAATATTAAGCTTTTGTAGCGGGATATATTGTAATTGGGGCTAACTCATAATTTTTTTTATTTTGGGAAACCATCCAGGTATCTAAATAAAATTAAAATATTCGTTGGCGAGCTGGGCAAATCACTTTTAATCTGTCGAGTTGTCTCTATCGCTAAAACAATAGAAAGCAGGCAAGACCGAGGTTCGAATCATTATACGGGTTAAGAGGCTATGCGAATTTTATTTTTGTCACTGTCACTCCAAGCGAAAAATCGCGCAGTGCGAGATGGGCGGATTCAGGGTGAAAACGAAAAATGTTAGTTTATAATTTTTGTAAAAAAACTAAAATAGCTAGCAAAATTTCAAATATCAAATCTCTAGATATTGTTGAAACACGCCTAATAAAATATGTTTGAGTTCTGTATATGGTTCGTAGTCGTCAAACGAGGAGAAAAAGTGTGTTTGAAGACCTCATTTCAACAATTATTTCTATCGAGGAAAATCCAAACATGTTTTCCAATTTCAAAACCCTAGATTATATAGTCAAAATGCATATACCAGAAACTGATTATAATTTTCCGTGTATTTTATGAAATACACAGAAAAGAAACACCCGTATTTTTTTCGCATATCGCCTTAATTAGATTGCACCAACTCCGTTTAAAGGTCAACAACTTTTCGGGGGGCCGTCTAATGGATAAAATTTCGTCGCTGAAATTTAAACACTGTGCAAAAACATCTGGCTTCGCAAAAAGTATTCCGCTTCAGATACCGCGTTCAACAGCTGCCAAGCGTGTCTCCAAAAGAATTCAAAATTGCTTTTTTGGTCTCACTCGTTTCTCTAACCATCATGCGGTATATTTATAACATAAACTTTACAATAAAATTTTAATTACTTATTGAACAGTCGGCGGTCATGAATCAACGGTGTATGAATGGAAAAGCTATAAAATAAAAGTCATTGGTACATAAACAGTAGTCTAAAAATACCGGCGACCACCTGGTTCCTTGCTTCGAGTGCAGCGTCAGGGTGAAGGAACATTATTTATGGCACATCAACCACACACAACACAATTGAACAGCTAAAGTAACCCTTTCATTCAGCTTTTTAGAATAGCTACAATTTGGTGTAATAAATTTCAAATAAAAGCTTTATTTTTAAGATTGATTATTAAATTACTTCTTGAAATAAAAGCACTTGTACATGTACACGAGAAAAACTGATAATAAATAAATAGTGAAACGACTGTAAAAGTGCTTTTAATTAAAGAAGTGTTTTAAAGTGCCGATAATCGCAAGTATAAATTTTATTGGATTACTCATATTTTGACATGACCCCTAACCTCTACCCTACTTAATCTTCGAGTACATACTTATAACCATTTATTAAAGCCGATTCTGAAGGCTTTAATTTTAGTTTTAGTACTGTCAAAACAAAATTTTTTCATCGCAAAAATAGTCCTTAAGTTTAAGGAACAGAAGTTAAATTACTTTGGAAAATTTTAAGTTTTGACAGCACTAAAACTAAAATTAAAGCCTGAAAGAATTGGCTTTATTATATTATAAGTAAAATGTGTTCGTTGTTCCCAAATATTTTGCATATTTGATATTTTGCATAGAAATTATAAAATAAAATATAAGTATTATTAGATAATCAACATTCTAGGGTAAGTAGTTAGGTACTCTATCTATCAGGTGCTTTTTGCAACAAAGCGATAAATTCACCCTATCGACGACGACGGCACTAAATTGAGCATTCTTTCTCCTCGACCCGTGAGTCTAATCGAATGGTAACAAATTAACATTGTTATCCGACTAACCTTTCATTCAGGTTTCCTGAATAAAATAATTAGAGTTAGATACCTACTATTGTTGTTACATATAGTACATAGATGGTAAATAAATGGTGAATGTTAAATGTATATATGGTAAAACTAAAGTTTCATGCAACCATTAAAGAGCGTTAAATTTTGTGCGATTAAAATTGTATGAATAACTTTGTCGAAATAATGGATACTGTTGAGGTCAGGATCCGAAGTGGACTGTATTAAAACCCAGTATTCAAACTTCACGTCTTTATTAAGTGAAACGATAGTAGAAGTGAAGTGAACAAGTAAACTGGAGTGAATAAATTTACAAACATAGGGCCTTATATTTATATCGTAAAACCACTCTGTCGTGTAGTGCCCGTAGGTGCGATGTCGACGGAGCGCGGAGAGGTGAGACCAGAGGAAGGACGCCTGAGGTAGGCCAGCCTGGACGCGAGTCAACATTTGCCTT
This sequence comes from Ypsolopha sequella, assembly GCA_934047225.1. Classification (NCBI taxonomy): domain Eukaryota; kingdom Metazoa; phylum Arthropoda; class Insecta; order Lepidoptera; family Ypsolophidae; genus Ypsolopha; species Ypsolopha sequella. The sequence goes on from OW203992.1 coordinate 15,353,622, forward strand.
CTTGCTCTAACTCGTCGCTCCGTCCCTCGGTCCGCTGGCCAGCTTCCTTTCAGGCTTGTTGTCCGCAACATTCTCCCCCCGGCGCAGAGCTAACGCAGCCCTCTCTATCCACTGGGAGGACAGCGAGCCTTGTGGTTGGTCTCCACAGAATGCCTCCTCTCGTCTGGATTTCAGCGCTCCTCACGCCTCCATCTGGTCCGGGCAGGGTACGGCTCACGATCCCTCGTGGCCAGGTGTTTCGTGGTAGTGTGGGGTCGACTACTACCACGAGATCTCCTACTTGAAGGGGCCGCTTTCCATGTGAGGAACTTCCTCGGGGCACGAGAGTAGGCAGATACTCGCGCACCCATCTTGCCCAGAATTGGTCCGCCAGTCCTTGAGCTGCTTTCCAGGTGCGTCGGTCAGCTGGTTGGCATGGGCCCGTCATGGGTAGGCCTGTTGACGTCCCAATCAAAAAATGGTTCGGCGTGATGGCCTCTGGATCGCCTGGGTCCACGGAGACATGCGTGAGGGGTCGTCCGTTGATGGAGTGCTCAGCTTCGGTAAGCAAGGTGGCGAGGACTTCCTCCTTGGGGTGCTGTTCTGTTAGCACCACCCGAAGAGCTGTCTTCACCGATCGCACCAACCGCTCCCAGGCGCCACCTTGGTTTGGGGCTCCAGGGGGAATGAACCTCCAGTCCATCCGGTAGGTGAGGCCGTAGTTCCGCAGTACTGGAGCCCACTCGGTGTAAGCTGCTCGAAGCTCGGCGTCAGCGCCCCTGAAGTTGGTGCCGTTGTCGCTGTACATCAGCTTGGGCCATCCTCGGCGGGCGGCCATACGCCGCAGCGCCATGATGGCCGAGTCGGTCGTCAGGCTGCTCACTAGCTCGAGGTGGACAGCGCGAGTGCTCAGGCAGGTGAAGAGGGCGCCCCACCTCTTCTCGTGACGGCGGCCGATAGTCACTGTCATCGGGCCGAAGTAATCGACGCCGCAGTTAGTGAAGGGGCGGCAGTGGGCGTCGAGGCGGGCCAGTGGATCGCCCGTGACGGGCACTTGCGGCGTGGTTCGCCTCACTCGGCAGAGGGCGCAGGTCTGGGCTGTGGTGCGCACCGTAGGCCGAAGGCGAAGAACCCAGAAGCGCTGTCTTAGGTCGTTCACCACGCGCTCGTTGTTGGCGTGGCCGGCGGCTGCGTGCTCCCTCAGCACGAGGAGCTTCGTGAATGGGTTGCGGCCGTCTATAATGACCGGCCGCTTGGTGCTGGCAGGCACGTTGGCTGCTTCGATGCGCCCTCGCACGCAGAGAAGGCCGTCCTCAATGACCGGATCCAGGTTGTGTAGTCGGCTGGACCGGGAGATGGGCTGGCCTGCGTTCAGGCAGGCGATCTCAGCAGCGAAGTCATCGCGCTGAGCGCGGGCGAGCCATAGGTGCTCAGCCCGCTCAAGGTGCCGTGCCTCCATGTTGCCGGCCTGGCGCCGGCACTTGTCAGCGAATAGGAGGACCGCTGCCGTTGCTCGTATCAGCCGCTCGTAAGAAGAGAAGCGGCTGATGTCCGGAAGAGGTGACCGTGGCTCAAGGCTGGGAGCCACGGTGGTGACCAGGACGTCCTCGCTCTGCTCTGGAAGGCTGTCAGCCGGTACTGCAGGCCATCGGTCTTCTTCTTCTTGAAGGAAAGCAGGCCCCGTGAACCAGCGGTCAGTTGGCTGGCCCGGCGTGTAGACCGGTCTGGTTGCGTCGTCTGCCACGTTCAGCTGAGTTGGGACCCACCGCCATTGTTGGCGGTTGGTCAGCTCGGCGATCTCCCCGAGGCGGTGTGCCACAAAGGGAGAGAAGCGGCGCGCATCATCCTCGATCCAGTGCAGTGCCGTACGGGAGTCTGTCCAGTAGATGGTTTTCTCGGGCACCCATCGGTGCTCTCTGAGGATGAGGTCGGCGAGGCGGGCTCCAATGAGTGCCGCCTGCAACTCGAGACGAGGGATGCTCAGCGCTCGTAGGGGCGCCACCTTAGACTTGGCAGCTGCCAGGGTGACAGCCACAGTCCCGTCTGTGTGCTGGATCCTCCAGTAGGCTGCTGCTGCGAAGGCGTGTCCTGAGGCATCGCAGAACACGTGGAGCTGCCGGCTCCCCTCCTCCAGATCGTAGCACCGGGGAAGGCGCAGCAGGCGGACGTCGGCCAGTCCTTGCAGCCAGCCGGAGAATCGCTCGGCTTCGTCAGGGGGCAGGGTGTCGTCCCACCCAAGCTGCAGGCGCCACAGGTCTTGCAGCAGGATTTTGGCCGCTACCGTGTAGTGGCTTAGAAGCCCCAGCGGGTCATAAATGGACATGACCACGCTTAGGGTTTCTCTTTTGGTGGGGGCGCGTGCTTGCGCCAGGACGTCTGTGGGAACTCGGTTCATGGTGGTACCGAATCCCAGAGTGTCCTCTTCCGCGTTCCAGAGAAGTCCCAGGGTCCTCTGGTCTTCGTGCTTGCCCCCGAGTTCCGTAGGGGCTCGGGCTCGGAGTGTGGCAGGAACATCTGCCAGGGCTCGTTCGGAGTTGGCGTTCCAGCTGCGCAGCTTGAAGCTGGCTTGAGTGTGGACAGCGTTCACCTCGCTGATTGTCTGCCGGGCCTCTTCCTCTGTGAAGAAGCTCTCCACAAGGTCGTCCATGTAGTGGCTCTCGGTGATGGCACGCAACGCGTTAGGGTGCGTGCGTGCGTGCAGCTGTGCGTTGTGGTTTCGCACGCTGTGTGCCAGGAACGGTGAACTGGATGCTCCGAAGATCATCGAAGTCATCACGTACTGGGATGGCGGGTGCGTGCGGTCGGCGCCTCGCCATAGGAACATCTGCGCTGGCTGGTCCTCTTTGCGGATCTTCACCTGGAGGAACATCTCTTGGATGTCGGCGGTGACAGCCACTGGTCTCTCCCGGAATCGAAAGAGGATGCCTGGCAGAGATTTCAGCAGGTCTGGTCCCTCCAGCAGCTGGCTGTTGAGGCTCACCCCTTGGGAGACGGCTGCTGCGTCGAAGACCAGGCGCACTTTGCCGGGTTTGTTTGGATTCCTCACGGCAAAGTGTGGCAGGAACCATTGAAGCGGGCTGTTGCTCTCGCTTCCATCTGCTGGTCGTGCGTAGCCCTTACTGAGCAGGTTGGAGATCTGCTGCGAGTATTCCAAGCTGAAGCTCGGGTCCCGGTCCATCTTCCGCTCGATGCCACGCAGCCGAGTGACGGCGTGGGCGTGGTTGGACGGCAGTACGACGTCATCAGTCTTCCAGGGGAGGCCAACTTCATAGTGGTCGTCGACGTGGCGGACGGTGCGTTGAAAGGTCGCTACCGCCCGTTGGTCCTCTTCTCTGACCTTAATGGCCAGTGAGACACCCAGTGCGTCAACGGAGAAGTGGTGACGCACCAAGTTGTCCAGCCGGTCGTCTGGAGACTGCCCCAGGGTCGTGGGATAGATGACGGGATGCTCGGGCGCAGATATGTGCAGCACCGCTGCGTCGGAGTCCTCCCGAGTCAGAAGGCGTGGCAGGGTCCCGTAGATGACCCAGCCCAGGCAGGTGAGTGAGGCGGCGGGCTCGTGAGTTTGGCCCTGCCGCAGCCGGCGTGACACCATCAGGTGCCAGTTGTCGGCTCCAACCAGGATGCGTGGTGTTGCTGTCGCGTAGCAGGCCCGATGGAGGCCACGCAGGTGTGGGTACTGCGTGACATCTCTGGGCACTGCCTGGCTGCGCAGGTTCATTCTGCCCATGGTGCGTGCGGAGATGGTGTGGACGTCGGCTTCATCTCGCCCTCTGATGCAGAGGCTGATGCGGCGGCTGTCCGGCTGCTTGCAGACAGCGTTGACTCCTCTTATGTTGAGAGGGTCTGCGGGTCCATCGGCGCCGATCTGGCGCGCCAGGTCTTCGTCGACGAGGGTAATGGTAGACCCCTCGTCAAGAATGGCGTGTGTGTTCACGGTCCCGGTGGGTCCAGTGATGGTGACGGGGCACACCTTCAGCAGCACGCTGCGGGCCGTGTTCGGCGCGCAGATGGAGAGCACGGCCTCAGAGCTGGCCGTGGGCGCTGGTGAGGCAGGTGGTGCCGGTTGGAGAGCCGCAGTGGGGGCTCCCCCCGTAGCAGTTGCTGGGTTGGCGGCCGGCACGTCAGAGTGCAGCAGCGTGTTGTGTGGGCGTGTGCAGCCGTTGATGCCGCAGGGTCTCGCCTTGCACCGGTCCCTGCGATGCTTGCTCACCAGACATCGGAAGCAGGTGTTGGACGAGCGTGCCCACTCCCAGCGGGCGTCGACAGTCATACCGCGCAGCTTGCGGCATGACGTGGTTCGGTGCTCAGCGCCACAGCAGAGGCACGGCGGCGTCGCCGTTGTCTCTGTCTCGGCTGCTGTGTAGGCAGCGGACTCCCGCCGTCGCTCAGGTCGGCGTGCCGGTGCTGGTGCGGGCGTCTTCGGTGGGGCCTTTGTTGCGGGTGCGGGCGCTGCCGTAAACATATACTGCAGCGCTCGGTCGGCCTCTCGCATCAGGAAGCGGGACAGCAGCTCAAACTCCGACGCGCTGGGGTCGGCGTGGTCGTGAGCGTAGTCACACCAGCGTGACTTGAGGTGTGGGCTCAGTTTGTCCAGCGTCTCCCGTGCCAGCATTGGGGTGTGGATGTACCCCTTGCGGTCCACATTCTTCAGGATGCACAAGATATTGTACACCCTTACAGCGAACGTGTTGAGCTCCGATGCGGCTGGGCCCGGTCGAGGCAGGCGACGCAGGTCGTCCAAGGCTCGGTCCACGATGACCTCGGTGCGGCCGAAGCATTGCTCCAATGTCCGCATGATGCTCTCGGGGTCGGTGGTTGAGTGGAGCTGGCCGACGACAGCTTCCCGGGCGTCGCCCTTCAGGCAGTTGCGCAGGCGCGCCATGTTCTCAATGGGCGAGAAGTGATACAGCTGCGTCGACTCCCGCATAGCTGCCTTGAATGGCAGCCACTCAGTTGGTGCACCGGTGAATGCTGGTAGATCCGATGACTGGCGCGGGGGTGCTCGGCCACGGGACATTCTCTCCAGTGCCTCCACCAAGCGGTCGATGCCTTGACCGCGCTGGGAAGGCGTCGTGGAGCGGCGTCGTCGCTCCGCCGGTGGTGGCGAAGGTGACTGCCGGCGGCGGTGCTCTGTGGGAGACCGCAGGTGGCGGTCCTCTGCTTGGAGTGGAGCAGCCAGTGGAGCCGGGGGCCGGTGCTCATGATAGAGCGCTGGCGGGCGGCGATTGGCTGTGGCCTCGTCAGTGAGGTGGGGCACGACGGTTGGCGAGGTGTGGTGCCGCCGCTCACCATAGAGCGCTGGTGTGAAGCTGTCGGCCGCGGGGCGTTGCTCAATGGTCGGTGGAGCATGGAGCTGGCGCTCATCGTAGAGCGCTGGCGGGCGGCGATCAGCTGCGGCTTCATCGTCGAACCGTGTGCGGCGGCTAGTCACTGGTAACCGGGGCTGGTGGGGAGTCTCGGTGAAAGCCAGGGTCGTTGGTCTGGCTGTCGATGTGGATGGCAGCGCAAAGTTGAGGTGTGCTGCGTTCTGCACCATCCATCTGTCGACCCGTGCGTCATCGTGCACAGAGTCGGCGTCGTGCATGGATTCCTCGGCTTCGAGCGCCGCGGCGTTGAATGCCAGCGTGCGCTGAATTAGCCTTTGTTGGAGCTGCAGGTCCTGGCGCTGAAGCTCGATAAGCTGAGCCTCCGCCTCGTGCTGCTCCTTCAGGATGCGGGCTCTCGTACTCGCCGTTGTTCGGTGAGAGCGCTCTGAGCGCACAGGTGAGTGCGCGCGTCGGTCGGCAGCGCGGACGTCTCCCCCCGTAGAGATGGCTGGTAGCTGCATCCCGTAGGTGGTCGTCGGGGCTGATGGCGACCGTGGCGGCTCGTGAAAGACCAAGCCACGGTAGGCGGGGTGCACCGGGAGCGCTGCGGTGGCAGCACGCTGTGCGTCCAGGGCTGCGGCGGCGGCAGCGCTTCGAAGCGTCAGGGCAGCATCCAGTACTGGACGTAGCGGGCCGTAGTGCAGCGGCGCTCTGCAGCGCTAAAGCAGCGTCTAGCGCTGCGGAGTGCAGCGGTGATGCAGGATGAAGCGCGGCAGCGTCACGCAGTGATGCAGCGGTCCCCAGCACTGCATGGGACAGCGGTGATGCGGACGGCGGTGCGGCGTGCGGCGAGGCAGCGTGCAGTACTGCGGCGTGTAGCGCTGCGGCGTGCACCGATGCGGCGTGCACCGATGTTGCTGGCTGCGCTGTTGCCTGCTGTGCTGCGGCTTGCTCCGCTGTGGCTTGCTCCTCCGTGGTGCGGTCTCCGCTCTGGGACCGGGTGGTCACCATGGCTGTGCTGGCTGTGCTGGCTGTGCTGGCTGGCGGCTGGCGGCTGGCGGCTGGCGGCTGGCGGCTGGCGGCTGGCGGCTGGCGGCTGGCGGCTGGCGGCTGGCGGCTGGCGGCTGGCGGCTGGCGGCTGGCGGCTGGCGGCTGGCGGCTGGCGGCTGGCGGCTGGCGGCTGGCGGCTGGCGGCTGGCGGCTGGCTCCTGGGTGGTCCGTGGGCAGCAAGGCGTCCTGAAGGTCGATTTTGCTGCGATCCGTCTCGAAGGTCCAAATTGTTGAGGTCAGGATCCGAAGTGGACTGTATTAAAACCCAGTATTCAAACTTCACGTCTTTATTAAGTGAAACGATAGTAGAAGTGAAGTGAACAAGTAAACTGGAGTGAATAAATTTACAAACATAGGGCCTTATATTTATATCGTAAAACCACTCTGTCGTGTAGTGCCCGTAGGTGCGATGTCGACGGAGCGCGGAGAGGTGAGACCAGAGGAAGGACGCCTGAGGTAGGCCAGCCTGGACGCGAGTCAACATTTGCCTTCTTGCTCTAACTCGTCGCTCCGTCCCTCGGTCCGCTGGCCAGCTTCCTTTCAGGCTTGTTGTCCGCAACAGATACCTATGCTGTTTTCTAATAAAATCATAAATATTATATGGATATATTATATATCATAAATGTAATATGTGTATGGAATCTTATAAATAATTAAAAACATCGTTTTTTTTTTTGGATAGAATATTAGAATATAATCTACGTTATATAATCTACGTTGCGTGATTCTTTCGGAATGTCGTGATATGTGATGGAATGAGCTTTGTTTACTACTTAACTCATGTATAAAAACACGGACTATAGCTATTTATACGTATTATACAGTGGCGTATTTACCCTAGGGCCAAAAGGGCCATGGCCCGGAGCGGCAGGCTGCAAGGGGCCGGGGCGCGCGGCGCAAGCTGCACCTCGCGCTCAGCATTGGGTGCCATTCATTATCAAATATTTTAATTTGTATTGCTTTTTGGACTATCTACTGGCATTAAAAAAAATGTTGATCAGAAAATATGTAAATATTGAATAAATGGTGTTTATTTATTTGTAAGGTATGTTTAGTTTTTCATTCATTATCATCACAGCCCACATCAACACGCTGGATTTTATTTTATAATCGAAATATTTTTTCTAGTTAATTTATGGGGCGACAAATCTTACAGGCCCAGGGCGCCTAATATTATAATACGCCACTGGTATTATACTTATATTATTATACTTATACAAAAATGGCGGTATTTGCATATATACATATATTGGGAAGGCATACCCACAGGTAACTACCATGTATATCCTTCTACCGTCTTTATACACATTAGTCAGAGCCTAATTGGTAAACATTTAACTTTCATGGTCGAATGGAGACCAATTATTCCTTGTGGTGGAGGAGTCTAATAGATGCTGATGTAGACCAAAGAGACTGTTCGTGGGTGGCCTTTCTTCTGATAGATATCTAGTAATCGATAACACCGTGTGAATGAGATCGATAATTTGGAAGATGTTTGGGGTCTTATCGTTGTTTTGACTTACTGAATAATGACTTCTTTGTTAGATAGAACGTCTTTTCTGTTTAAAAAAGGGACCCGAAATGGTTGTTGTAATTGATGGCTTCTGTTAACATTCTTTTGGAGTATGAAATATTATATTTGATTCCAACTTTAAACGTTTCTTTTTACAGAACTCAACGATTAACATACCGGTCCCTAATCTCGGTAGCCCCTCTATTTTTTTCGATCCATTCATCCCCAAAATACCTGCGAGAAATTTTTAAATGCGTGCTTTTGCTTCACGTAAAGAGCTTAAAAAGCTTTTGTTAGTAGAAACTTTGTCATTGACCCACTGCAAATCAGCGGACAGCAGTGCTTTATAAAAATCAGGTTTTTAGGTATACCTCTCGTTTATATTTTGGGAAGCCTACTAACTTCAATTAAACAATACTATTTTTTGTTAGCTTGGACTATTTTGTGTTTTGTGCTTAGTACATCTACTCTCTTTGTTTTGCTTAATTTTATCGTTTGTCATTCGAAAACCTGAAGGTTACGTTACGCCTTAAGTCATCGTCATGTCACGTGCCACTACTTTCATCCCTTAAAAATACTTTCCCGCATCCTCCATCACTCCACGTTGACGTGTAGAGCAATTAAGTTGTCGCTGAAGTAATCACGTATAAAGCATCGTTCAACATCATGCTTTTATTTAAAATGAAAGATAGGTAGCGGTAAAACTTTGACTCCTCGGAGCCTAAACAAAGCCTGGATAAAATAAAAAGCCTTTTTTGGAACTACTTAGGTAGGCACTTAAAAAGATTAAAGACACAATTACGTGGACAATAAACTTCGTACAAAAAGGTAGCAGGCCAAATATAATATCGGTCGGTTTCAGACGGCGAGGCCTTGTCTCCTTTGTTCTCTGTTAAGGTTTCTTTAAAGTGTGCATAAATGTTTCGATTTTACGGAAAACAGGATTGTAATACTAGAGCAAAACAATGTAAAATGTAACGTAAATTTGAAGTAGCCTAGGTTACGTAAGGCTTAGTGTACACACGCGGTGCCCACTTGACGTCATCATGGTGTTTCAACAGAGTTTAAACAAAGCCGAGAACCTTACCGAGACGCGTGTGCCCATTTACAAGATCACAAACATAACTATGACTACATTTTGGATCATTTATTTATCACTTATCATCTAAATGTGTTCATGATTGAATTCTATTGTCGAAATAATAGAGATCCTTAACAATGATTTCATCAGCGTCATTCGAATCTTGGTCAACACAGTTTTCTTAACCCGTATAGTCAAGATTTAATTTGATAAAATGCACGCTGTGATAACTAGACATAATGAAGATAAATAGTTGTCTTTATTAAATTTAATACGGAATGTCAATAACGGTAACTTCGTTGAAGAGTTAGTTGTAGCTAGTAGTTACGCTCTTGTGATGGTAATGATAACGATGTTTTATTATGATTCTATTCCTCACTAGAGTTACACAAGTCTTCATTATAACACGAGAAGACATTATCTTTCTTTACACTAAGATTACTCACGTTGTGCAATGTAAACGGTAGAAAAACAGTAGTTTAGAACAAATAGCTAGGTAAAAGAGTAATGTTCTGGAAAGTAAGGCCTCGATGGTTACTGGATTTTGTTAAAGATAGGAAAACCTTTTGTTTGAAAGAATGGCTGGGCTGATTGAAAAGTAAAAATGAAATCGAGGGTGAGGAAAATTTTGTAAACCACATTATTAGAAATATGAGGAACTAATAAAACGTATGGACTGAAAAAATACGGTAAAAATATGTTTATATTACGTTATGACGTCATAGTATCTTAATAAATCTGTTGCTACATTTACAAACCTGGGTGTACCGAAGTTGTTCAAATAAACTGTAATACAAATATATAAATATTTCTCTACCATATGACGTCATACCGTAATATAAATGTAAGTACTAAGTACCGTGTTTTTAGGTATTTTTTAGGTATTTTATTATATTATTTTTATATTATTTATATTAGGTATTTAAATTTTTTATTATTTTTAGGTATTTTTTAGGTATAGGTATTTTTAGGTATTTTAGGTGTTTTTAGGTATTTTTAGGTTTTTAGGTATTTGGTACAAAAGGAACCTTTATGGTGAGACTCTGATGTCCGTCCGTCCGTATGTCACAGCCTCATAACTTTAGCACCGTTAAAGAAGACATGAAATTTGGCACAAAAATAACATTAATTTGCTCACATGTTACGGTGTATAAAAAAATATGAAAATTACAAATTGTTCAAAATATTTCCAAAACAAAAGTGAGAAAAATAAAAAATATTATCCTACAAATATAATATGGGTATCAAATTGTAGATATTAAAAAAGTTGATTGTAAAAATATATACTTTTTCTATATTTACTAGCACTGGTTTCGATAAATCTTTAAAAAACCATAAAAATAAAATATTTATGTGGACCGATAAATCAAAATACAATTGTAGGTATTAAATTGTAATTGTGATTGTAAATTACAATCAGCTTTTTAATACCTACAATTGTATTTTGGTTTATTTTACTTCTTTTTTTATATTTCTCATTTGTGCTCAACTTTTTTTAAAAATTTTTAAAAAAAAATTTTAAGGTTTTCCTGTAATTGGCCAGTTATGACCTGAAATCAAAATTTTTTTCATATTTTTCGGTCCACAAAAATATTTTATTTTTATGGTTTTTTAAAGATTTCTCGAAGCCAGTGCTAGTAAATATAGAAAAAGTAATTGTAAATAATTTTAATAATTTTAAATAATTAAAAAACAATTTTACAATGTAAAAACATATATTTTTTAAACATATATAACATATATAATCCTTGAAAATACATAAAAAAATTAACGTTATCTCCAAAACTGGTGTAATATGTGCTTACGTAAAGATTACAGGAAAAATAAAGCGGTTGAGGAATTCACAAAAAAAATTACAAAATCAAATTTATCATCCACAATACGGAACCCTAGGTACGCGAGTCTGACTCGCACTTGGCCGGTTTTTTTCATTGGTTGTATACCGAAATTTTAAGATTAGTACCGCATACAGTCCCTGATTTCAAGCAGATTTTGTTGCCATTAACGGTTCCCGCACATTGCGTAGAAAGTACAGTGGAGACCACATCCAGCTATACACTCGCAGTACGACATTAGCCCCTACAGAGAAGAATATAAGATAGGTACAAAGTCCAATGTGTCTTACTTGATGCGGTCTCCACTGTACAAACATTTTCAACAACCTTTAGTAAATCTTATTGATCTGTTAAATTAACGACAGCTACCTTCTGTTAGTACAATATTATTCTTGCAATCAATCCAATTATAAATTTGTGTTTTTAATTCAAATTCATTGAATCGTTTGACGGAGGTGTGAGGCGGAAGGCGGACAGGTCACGGGGTCGGGGGTCCACATATTTCACGTGACGTCATCAACCATGCGCGCGCGCAGCGCACTACGATGTCCGTGCGCATTATTCAAAGCAAGCCGTATAACTCGCAACTATACGAAGTTGAGGTGCATGGTGCATGGCATTAACTCGATTAACTACGGTGTATGGGTGGTCTCACAGCAACCACCGGGAAAGCCCTTGCGTGATTCTGATTATTGATTAAGACCACTATACAAAATAATTGTTACTCAATAATTATTAGTAATTGAGAAAGCTCATTCAGTGATAAACAAGACAGTCGTGGCTAAAGATAACCAGACTTATTGACTGGTAATACCTAACACTACTATTCAAGTTAGACCGGAGTATAGAGACCGATACTTTACTGGTGCTGAATATTTATACGTTCATGCGCAGTGTTGCCAACCCCAATCTAGACTAAAACTGCAAACTAGCTTTCAAAAAACTGTAGAAAACTGTAAATTTCTACTTACAGAACGGTAAATCTACAGCTTTTCTTTTTTTGTATTATTTGGTATATAGCAGTAATCAATAAAACAACATAATAAAGTATTAAAATTATACTTTTATTAATAAATCAACTTTAAGTTTACAATTTTTTTTCATGTTCATTCTTGAAATCGTACATATTTTTATTAAATCTCTTTAAATGGTCATTGTTAGCATTGAACTCGAAACAATTTTTAATTTCTGATTTTGTATGTAAAGTGCCTTTTATGGTGGTGGTAGACAGTTTGGTTTTCATAAGATTTATACTTGAAAACAAACGTTCTACCGTTGCTGTACTGTGCGGTAGACACAAAAACTTTTTAGTTAATTTTGATAGCAGGGGAAATCTCTCAGATTTCAAAAAACTGTAGATTTGGAGGTCTGAACTAAAAACTGTGACGATAAGGAAAAAACTGTAAATCTACAGTTAAAACTGTAGAGGTGGCTACACTGTCATGCGTCAACTGGGTACTCTCTCTTGCATGTTATTCCCTATATGGAACTAGCTCTTGACTGACATGACAGTCATTCACGTGTCAACATAATAAAATCACTTTCTTCATCGTCCTAGATCCTGTATTTTAGACCTACCCGCATCGAGCTAGTTTAAGGCGCTACGGAAAAAAATCGACACTTTTAGAACGTGCATATCTATTTCAGTAAATAATGTATTACTTTGATAAAATAGTATATTATTTTTGAATTCTTTTTCTAGGGATGTGTTAGAACAGAAACGCGATTGGAGAAATTCGGCTCGATAGAAATATTTATTGAAATGAGGTCTTTTTCGACACCAATTCTCCTGGTTTGACAATTTGGAATGACATATGGACTGCAATTATGTTTTATTAGATGGATTGTAACAGTATCTAGGACCTTGTCAAACGAAATTTTGATAGCAACTTTAGTTTATTTTTTATTAATAAAAAACGTACTTTTTGCTACTTTTCCTCGAATCCGTCCCTCTCGCACTGAGGATTTTTTCGCATATGGAGTAAAAGGGACGCTAAAACTTTTACATATAGCCTTAAGTTATGTCTACCTCTATCTATTATTTAGGCTACTGTCTCATTACAAGTTTAATGATGCATTAAAACGTTTTTCATGGATAGTATGATGATTATTATTTATAATGAAGATAAATGTTCGAAAGGTAATTCGATAATTTGCGTTTATTTGGTTAACATCGGAGGGGAATGGATCGTGCGTGTGGATTTACCAAGCTGTGTGTACAAGGTGTACCACCCAGCTATAATTATAATGCATCTACCCACATTCAATGATTATGTCATTATTGTAATTTATCCATGCCAATGCCTAGACATGATGCACTTTGAATTTTGATAAGTAGTTCAAAAGTTATCAACGCATCACCTCATACTTAATACTGTAGAAGTTGTTTTTGTTGGAGCAGGATAGGTACTTAGCTATATTTTTTGTTAATCATCATAATATTTTGTTAGTGCTTCACCCCTGTGCCTCGTAGCGAGGGGAGTGAGCACCTCATATGTTACTATAACGAATAAGGGAGTCGTCAGGGAGTGGCCGACCATCATCATCGCTCATGCTGGGGGCAATACGAGGGTATATTAACTTAAAACCGGGGTTTGCATCACAGCCATAAATATTAGAACCGCATTTCCCGATGGTAGTCACGACACGGAACAGTTTGAACAATTTTCATAAATCAAAATAAAAGAAAACTTCGTTAAAAGTTACCTGGAGGAGTTGAGTAACGAAATTGGATTACAAAGCAAAAAGAAAAAGTAAAAATATTGACTAGCAGAGCGTGGTTTCGATCCACGGACCTCTGGGTTATGGGCCCAGCACGCTTCCACTGCGCCACTCTGCTGTAAGTTTCAGTTGCGAAAATATGAATAGCTACCAGCAGGAGCTTTTGTATAAATTTTTTGTTATTATCATTAGTTAATCATTATGCATGTATAGTAATAATAATAGCACTATTACACTCAACCAAGCCCAAAATACTTTTTCGTCACTTAAGACTAAAAATGACAAAAGTACTGCGATTGATTTGTAACTCGGCTTTAGTATTCTGTATCATTTCAATTACCTAAATAAGTAACTACTGGTCTACTCTACATTAATCTGTTTTTTCCTGCCACAATCGTTGGCCATGAAATTATTTCCAATTGCAGTTTAATGAAACTGGCGGGGCTCGGGCACTCGACCATTGCACAACGAACGCTCAAAAAGGGTCCGCCGACTCTAATTGAACCCTGGTAATTAATGTGACTGACCGAATAACGGGCTGCCTATTGTTCCATACCATCAATATAATTTTGAAATCCTCGAGCGGCATAATACAAATTGTCTTCGAAACAAAGTCCTTGTAGTATTGTTATATGTATCTCGGTATATCGTCTTATCGGCATAGCAAAACTAAAGATAAGACGACATGCAAAACAAAATACCACGCAGCTATAAAATTTTGTTTTCAATAGATAACAATCAATGTCCCATAAACCACAAGTTTAAATCATTTTAGCATGCCTCACTGCTATAGCAATATTTTGAACTTAATTTTCCTACCGTATTCAGTTGGCCAGTACATACTTCTACTACAATAAATAAGTTATGCTAATCACGGTCACTGCTTGCATCGAATTTGTAGTCCTTAAGAGGGCGCCGAGCAAAATAATCTTAAACGATAGTCACTGTTAAATTGATGTATTGAATAATATTTCAATGATAAATAAATAAAATATATATTTATTATCACAGAGAATGTATCTACACTTCCGCCGCAGCGAATATTAAAAATTACTTATGGTGTAAGAAACAAATCTATCTAAAGTAGGCCCAAAATCTAAAAAAGATATTGGGGTTTTAGTAATTTCAATAACTTAACTGTCGAATTTTGTCTCAACCACAATTCAAGACAATCACAAATGTTATAAAATACAACTGGGCCGTTTCACATTTTTAAAGTTCTGTCTGGTAAATTAAATATGATTTTTTCTGTTAAATTCAATAAAAACGACCACGATAAAAATCTACCACAAGAGAGCAAGCGAGGTGTCTAATCGTTCTACGCTCGGCGCAGCCTTAAGAGCGGTATCGCAGCCGGCTTGTGAAATACCCACCTTTTTCTAATTAATCGAAACAGAACACTTAAATTCAAAATTCACTCAATAATTATTCAACAAAACCTTGTTACCTATGTATTGTGTACACTGCATTCGCAAAGTTTCCATTGGTTTCTGTAAATTAGAATTTCAAAACATTTTAATTCAACATTTTTGAAATTTTTGTCATTATTATTAGTTAATTTATGCATATAAATAATAGCACTATTACGTCTATTACACTCAACTAAACCCAAAATGGATTTTTCCTACACTAAATTATTGAGTGAATTTTTGATTTAAGTGTTCTGTTTCGATTAATTAGAAAAAGGCGGGTTTTTCACAATTCGGCTGCGAAACCGCTCTTAAGTAGGTGTGATTCTGATGCATCGATATTACTTGTGCAACATAAGTATTTCGTCCGTGAGACTATTCTAGTAACATGTTTATAAAATTTACATAAAATTGTCAACTATACAGACAGTGTGTCCCTCGTACAAGTGCACATCCAAAAGTGGGTGAAAATATATCGCCAAAAACAAAGAAAAATTTTTTTTTTAAATTTTTTTTTAATCTTGGAAAAGTACTCCGCCTGGGTATCTTTGTATGGGACGCGAGCGCACTGCCTTTCGTTAACTCATAGATATTTAACTGCTCGTAGAAAATATTGTATTTATGATAGAACGTTGTATTTTTTTTGTTAGAAAAATAATGGATTAGGCAATGATAAATAGGAATAAAAGTATAGTAAAATGTTGACAATATACTAGACATCCAAACAGACTAGTAACTCCAACTTTAAAGACCGCGTTGGCTCAAAAAAATTGCTTTTCGATGCAAATACAAATATTTAATAAATTACCAGACAAGCTAAAACTTATGCCACACACACTGTTTAAAAAATATTTATTTAATTGGTTAGTAGATAAGTGCTTTTACACTGTAAAAGAATTTATAGAAATAAAATATTGTGACATTGTAATTACTAATAAGAGTTGAAAATTGATTGATTTTGTTTTTAATACTTACATTAACCATAAATATGTTATTGCTAAATTTTTGCATGCCTTAATTGGTTAAATGTGCTGTACATAAATGATTACTTGATTAGTTTTAAGTAATATTGTAATATCGATAAACCACATTAATTGCAAATAAACTATTTCTATTTCTATTTCTATTTCTAATATTTTGAAAAAATTGACTATTACTGAAAAAAAAGACGAATAAATTAAAGAATCTTTAATCTTTTAGGATATTATTTTTATGGTAATGGTAGTAGATTAGGTTTTGTTTTTGATTTGGTATGCAACGTCTATTCTTAAGGATTATAACAGTTTTATTTCATTGCATTACTTGCGATAGATCAAAAGTTATAACATATTTTATACATAGTCTCCATGGTAGGCAAACAAAATTTTAAAACGTAAATTTATAAAACAAAGAGTTTGTAAAAAAAAAACTTTTTTTTTGTCGATAAAATAAGGTCTAGTTTCACCCCTTTTCGGATGTGCACTTGTAAGAGGGACACACTGTATATAGGTATAAAAACAATACAAAATTATATTCCACAGACTGTCAACCTAATAACGGTTCTTCCGCTAACAGTAATACTTTATTAATTAATACCTATATTTAGGATAAGACCTAGAACGGAGAGGTAATTCAATATAGTATTGGACATTCTGACGTTGCACACCAATTCGCACCAAACGTTTTACTACGCCAATGTTCTATCCTAAAGAGATTTGTATCAGACTATCTATATCTATACTAATAATAGAGTACCACTAAAAAGTCGTGCCTGTAATCAATACCATATATTATAGTAAAAAAGTAGAACCCGGTATGTTTGTACATTGAAGAAAGGTAATAAAAATAAAAAGGGGGTGACTAAAAAAGAGTAATAGAACCCATATCAGCGATTTTTAGAATTCTTTTCTGTCTTGTCTGTCTGTTTGTTCACGCACATCTCCGAAACTACTGAACGGATTTTTATGTAGTTTTCATACCTGAATAGAACTTAGTTTTTTTAGAATATAGGCTTTGTTTCATTTAAATCAGGTGTCGAAAAAAAAAGTTATCGAAATTCAAAGATTTTTGGAGTTTACTTTTGTATAGTAAGAAGTTAAAAGTTACATAGCAAATAAAAATTCCTGGCGATCAAGGCCTAATAGATGACACGATCGATCGTATAAAAAAAAACCAAGAAAACTTTGGTTAGAACCTCAGAACATTTAAATGTTCTGTGGTTAGAACTATGTTGCGTGTAAAATTTTAGTACATGAAAAAATCAACAGGTGGCGCTGTTCATTATAAATATATTTTCAATGCAAGTGTTCGTAAAGACCCACTTTTTATGCATCAAAACCGAACAGAAAGTCGATTATTTTGCCCTAGGGCTTCATTATTATTTATTTTTATTTATTTAAGTTTAAGTTGGCTAACCTGCAACCTTTCCTGTGTACCATAAATGTTATACTTCTTTTTCCACTGTTTAACGACTCTGGATACAGTCCTTTTGAGCCAATCATAATTTAAAGTTCACAAGATTGTATTTGTTTTATTTCCTTACACTATGCATTGAAAAACGTAATATGATACACGGCCGTAAGAGCAATAAATTACTCGGTTACGTTTAAAACACTCGCTACGCTCGTGTTTTAATTCGTCCTCGTAATTTATTCCTTTTCGCCCTTGTAGCATAAACTACTATTAATTATTTTGTTTCAATAGAGTCATCTATTTTGATTAATAAAAAGTTTTAATGCGAGATGGTGATACCTTCTTTGATGAAACTGAAACGAAAATTTGTAAAGCTAAGTATATTAAATATTATTAAAATATGTAAAAGAAAAGAGCTGTGTCTGTCTATACATTGATGATATTCCAAAAAAAATAACGGTGTAGAATACTGATTCAAAAGAAAATCGGAATTTTTGTCCTTAATTCATGCAAACTTAAACTACTACTGAATGGGTTTTGATGCGGTTATTACCACTTGTAGCGTTATTTTTAAAAAAAAAAAAAAATTATTTTTTGCCACATACTACGAACGTAATTTCGAATTGAATTTGGACTGCCACCAGGCAAGCCTGGTGACAGCCAAAAAAAGAGGTAAACCTGGATGAATAAACCGTATAATTTTATCTTAAAATACACAAAAACAACAAAACCGAGGTAAGAAAAATATGGTACAAAAGAACAATAATATCAGAAGAGAATCGCTACAAAGGAAATTCTTAGATCAAAAAAATTATTATGCCAAATTCCACTTATTTAAGATTTTAATTTCCTTTAAGCTTGAACGACGCATTTATTCATAAAATAATGGATTTTAAATTTGGTTGTCGACACTAGTTTATAGGATCCTTTAAACTAAGATTTCACGGAAGTTTTGATAACTCTTGATCCGAAAGAAAAACGTAATAATAAGGTGTTACGAGCAATCGTTATCTAGCTTTACACTAAGGAATAAAAATAATCGATGCTGAATATTAAGCTACAGATATTAAAAACCTGGTAAGGGTCTCTTCGTGATTTTGGGAGTTTCCGGTGTTCCCGGGAGCAGTCGATGAAGCTTGGCGATTTCAATTTTTGTATCGGAAGCTTTAGCTCACCAGGGACGTGGTCCTTACATCAGGCCTCATTAGGTACAACCGTACAAGATGGCGGATGGGATAATCAAACTAGGGAGACCCAGAAACCCTTTAAAAAATAATCCCGAAGGGTCGCTGTAAAGAAATAAAACAACGGCGTCAAGACATGCTTATGAAACGAGGGAAAGGAAATTAACGTATTGGAAACGGGACAAAAAGGATTTTCAGAGAACGAAACCAAAATTACACAAAACTTACCGGGAAATGCAGGAAAACTGGCTTAAACAATGCTCATGGCAAATGCGCTCTGTTTCTATATAAGTTATAGATAAGATATAGTTTTAAAATTTGATATTTTAAATTTCTTGTGGCAAATTTCCTTCCTCTGTCACGATCTTCTTTGATATGAGAAAAATAACAAAAAAAATCTGACAAGATCATTCTAACTATTTGAATTCGAAAATTCAGAAAAGCAGCCAACGATAAAGAAAGACTAAAAATATATAAAAAGGTTGAATACTTGTAGCGAATGCTACAATATCCTCAAACGACACAAAAAAATTTAAACTAGCTTAAAGGAAATTAACTTCCAGAAGGATAAACAATCGGATAAACACCTAGACTAATCAAAATGCCTTGAAACAAAAGGGGTCGATTAAATAAAAACAAGATAAGGATGTGATAAGAAAATCCTCGAACGAATAGAACGGTCAATAGGAAACCTACAACTAATATACCCTAACATTAACTTAGACTAACTACTATATGAACCGTCAAAGATAGATATATCAGTTGGGTGATTATAAAATACCAAAAATCAATCTAATATTAATCTAACTACACATATTACAAAACAATCGAATTAATTAATGCTGAATTCCTCGCAACTAAAATAAGAACAACATTACTGTTACACAAGTTTCAAACATAAAACGACATTCATTTAACGAAACAATCGTAAAAACATGGAAATTATTTGAAATTAAATTATCTTGGAATAGACAACCCAAAAAAAAAAAACATCGGGATTAAAATCAATAACCAAACGACGCCTATAAAATATGTAAGACGTCATACGCGAAAATCGCAAAAAAAAGGAACAAAAAAAACTCTTTGGCTGAGTCAATGAAGAATTAAAGAAACGTAACTCAAACAAAAAAAAGAAAAAGTTGAAGCTAGATAGAAAATTGTAGGATCATTTTAAAATATCTTTAATATGATAAATACCAACATGAGCCGAATAAAAATCCTCCAACTCATATACTTGAGGAGAAATTATCCTTCGGACACGTGTCTTAGTGAAGCGAGGAGCCAACTTGTTAGTAAAGTAATCAATACCGGAAGAGCGCGAAAAATTACGTCTCCATACAATGTCTCCTACGTTGAGAGAAACGGAAATCCTATTTTTATTATATAATCTCGAATTGCGGAGAAAAGATAGGGACAAGTTATCGGCGACTTTTGCATAAATATCACCTAAAGATCTTAGATTCGAAGCATGCGAGGCCCGACTCTCTGCTATATCACCGCATCGAGTCTGACTTTGAACATGTGACGTATCGATAATGAGATCTCTCCCGAACATAAGGAAATTCGGCGAAAAAGAAGTCGCGAGATTAATACAAGAGTTTAGATAGAGTTTAACTTTCGGTAACATGCGAGCCCACTGTCGGTGGTTGTCGCCAACTAACATGCTTAAACATGTAACAACGCTCTGATTATATCGTTCGACAGTATTGGCTTGAGGAGAGTAATATGGGGTAAAGAAGGGTTGGCAATTAAATTTAGTCAAAAAATCGTCAAAACAGGAACTTCTGAAAACGGTTGCGTTATCGCACAGAATTGAATGGGGAATTCCGAAATTCAAAAAAATTTGATTCTCCAAAAGGTCGCAAATAGATTTAGCGTCCACCTTTTTTAGGCAAAATAGCCAGACGTATTTGGAAAAAACGTCTACAACAGATAGTATATATTTATATCCGTGATAAGCCATGGGGAGAGGTCCGATAAGATCGATTGACAGCGTTTGAAGAGGAGCCGAAACTAATTTGGGATAGAACATTTGACCACGCGGCTGAGTATTAGAAATCTTAAAGGCTTTACAAACGTCACATTCGTTTAAAATTCGAGTGACGTCGCGATACATATTGGGCCAGTAATATTTTTTTTTTATCTGGAGATACGTTTTCATTACGCCAGGATGTATTTGTGGAAAAACATTGTG
This sequence comes from Ypsolopha sequella, assembly GCA_934047225.1. Taxonomy (NCBI): domain Eukaryota; kingdom Metazoa; phylum Arthropoda; class Insecta; order Lepidoptera; family Ypsolophidae; genus Ypsolopha; species Ypsolopha sequella. Next base: position 15,374,288 of record OW203992.1, read on the forward strand.
TGCTTCCCACACGGCGTCGCGTATTTTTTCGCGAGGTAAAACCACACGCCACGATTCTCTGGTCAAAGGATCTAGAAGCGGGGCATGACGGAGTAAGACCCCTTCACGGATACAATATGCCGGAAACATTTGAGGGTGGTCGCGTGCGCCCATGAACATTTTTTTGAACCAATCATCAGAAGTAGAATCAAGACCACGATCATACGTAATGGGAGCGACGAAAGCTCTCGAGAGGGCATCCGGCACGACATGTTGGACACCTTTTCGGTGAACTATTTCAAAGTTGAATTGAGAGATGATTGTAGACCAACGTGCCAAACGACCTGACGGGTTATCTAACGTCATCAACCACTTAAGAGCGATGTGATCGGTGACGATAGTAAATTGCGTACCATCAAGATAACCGCGAAAGTGTTTGATGGATTCTAGAACAGAAAGTAACTCCCTTTCGGTAGTGCTATAATTTCGTTCGGCTTTGGAAAAGAGTTTGGAAAAATACGCGATAGGGTGCTCCTTGTCATCAGTAACTTGGGAAAGAACAGAACCAAGTCCAACGGATGAAGCATCGCAATGAAGAATAAACGGTTTCGTGAAGTCCGGACAAGCCATAACCGGGGTGTTAATTAGAGCATTCTTTAACTCGTGGAAAGCATGATCGGCTGCTTCGTTCCAATCGATAGAATCTCGTCCCTTTTTTTTACCTAATAAAATAGTTAAAGGAGCGATAATCGAAGAAAAATTATCGACAAATCTCCGATAATAAGAGCAGAGACCAATAAAGCCACGTAGAGCTTTTGCAGTGGTAGGGGTAGGGAATTCTTTAATAGAATCCAACTTAGCGGGATCGGTGTTCAGACCATCCTTATTCAAAACATAACCGAGATATTTAAGTTCGGCTTTACAAAATTCGCACTTTTTGAGGTTAAGGGAAAGTCCGGCTTCCTTAAGGCGGTCCTTAACCTTTTTCAACAGCTGTAAATGACTATCAAAATCACGGGAGACGAGGACCAGATCGTCGACATACCCGAAAATACAATCGTCAGTATCTTTTGTGTACTCATAATTGACAATCATATCTGTTAGGCGTTGCATTTCTGACGCGGCGTTTGTCAAACCAAACGGCATCCTGACAAATTCGAAAAGGCCACGTTGGGGGACTATAAATGCGGTTTTTTCACAGCTTTCTTTATCGGCTAAAGGGATCTGCCAAAAAGCATTACGAAAATCAAGAGAAGTGATGTAGCGAGCACCACGAAGATTATCCAAAATGTCCTGAATACGAGGTAGAGGATAGGAATCTCTAACAGTAACATTGTTGAGCTTGCGACTATCGACACAGAAACGAACAGATCCGTCTTTTTTTGTAACCATAACGACGGGACTCGCCCAAGGCGATCGAGATGGTCGAATAACCCCAGCGTCCAACATTTTGTCTATCTCTTCGTTGAGAATCTTAAGCTTAACCGGAGAGAGGGGATAGTAACGTTGTCGGATAGGTGGACCGACGGTATTTATTTTATGGGATAACCAACTGGTTCTTCCTAAACCTATTTTGTCGGAAGAGATATCTTCGAATTGGTTAATAACTTCTTGTAACCTTACTTCTTGTTCAGAAGAAAGGAAAGAACGCGGTTGGACTTGTCGAACCTCACCGACAAGAACATTCTCCGGATGAGAAACCTTAGACATTAAAAGATTTCCTTTAATATTTTTATTAAAAGCCTGACTAAAAACTACGGTCAGGCCGAACTTGTTCCAAAAATCGATGCCGAGAATAACAGGAGAAACAATACGGTCGGCAACAAGATAATCATGCAAAAAGGAAACTCCGTTAAAAGTGGTTAAAAGAGAAACCGTACCGGAAATAACCATAGGTGATCCATCTGCGGAATAAACAGGGGGAAGAAAACCGGGACTAGCACGAATGCCCAGGCTTTTATCAAGGAACTCGCGGGAAAGGAGCGACAATTGCGCACCAGTGTCAAGAAGCGCCTCGCAAGATTGATTAGACAGGGAAATTTCAACGAAAAGACGGTTATCGGATGAATCTGTCAAACGCACCGGAGAAATTTCAATTTGAGAACTCCTCCGGTGACCAACTAGTTTTTTGGAGTTTGACTGCAAGAAGGACAATCACGGGTCAAAAAGCCTGGCTTCTTACATCTAAAACATATCTTGCCCGGAACGTTAGGGCATAGACGATAGGGATGGCCGTGTCCATCGCACTTAGGACAAACCACAGGGGTTGTTGAAACTGACGCGATACTGGCACGAGGAGCAAACGAAGGATTGTCGCTTGACAGAGCCTTCTGGGCCGAGTGGTCGTAGGTTTCGAAATTAGTCGCGATTTCGACTAAGGTTTTTAAATCCGAAATACGATTCGTTGACAGACACAACGCGTAACGCGGATGTAGATTAAACTTGATGATCGGCAAGAGTGCTCGATCTGAGATCGGGACCGAAAGCTTGGAATTCAGAGCTTTTATTTCAATTATGAATTCGCGAATGGGCTGATTCGCCTTTTGTTTTTTGTTGCGAATCTCACGTTCAGTGGTATCGTCAAAATCGACAGATCCGAAAGTATCAATAAATAGTGATTTAATTTCCGGAAGTGTGAGTTTGTCATTCCTGACGGATCTGTAGAACATTAACGCGTGACCCGTTAAAAGCTCATGGAAGCGACGGACTACGTACTCGTCTTGCACTTCATATGCTGTCATGCACTCTTCTAAGCTGACAAAAAAATCGCGAACACACGAATGACCGTCAAAAGATAAGTTCCATTTCGATAAGGCGGGATTCTTATTGAGACGGCATGCATGAGTAGTGGAAGGCGCGTTGTGTAAAATATGACACGAAACGGATGGCTGTTGGGTGGTGAGTTCCATTTGTGATGGTGGTTGGCTCTGATTGGTGATTACGCTCCGTCTAGGGAGAGGCCTAGGTGTCTCCGTGACGTTCTCTTGTTGGTGGGACGCTCCAGCGTAGAGTACGCGCCGGACTGTAGAACATTGCAGAATGGGTGATGGGTCTTCAGCGGGGTCACCCATCGAAATCAAATCATCGTCGTGAGGATTCATGATTTAACAAAAAGGCAGAATTTATAAAGAATAGTGAAAACCGGAAAACGCAATAATATTTGCAAAATAAGGTTTTGCTATTCAATTGACCTCAATACGGCGAAAATAGTTTGTTAAAAAATGTAAACCAGAAAGTTCAAAATAATAGACAAATATTCAAATGTCGACTTTGACAGTTGACAAGTCTGAAGATGTAAACAAAGATTTCAGCAATTGCAAAACCTTTTCAAGAAAAATTTCAACATTTGTTCTGTAAAAACAAAAAGATTAATTCGAGGATTTGCGACAAAATTTCTTGCAAGGAAGAGACAATCTCAATATTATTGTGAAAATTTTGTAACGAAATGAGATTGCCTATATTGGATTAGGGATCAACAGGAAACGAATAAAGTGACCACCCGGATCTACTGGTATCAACAATTATGCTAGAAACACAATAAATATGTTTAACTAGTAACTACCACATTTATGGATAAATTACAATAAATTTATTTGACTTGAAAACTCAGTGTAATTTATTTACTAGAACAGGTAACAATTATTAATGATAGATATGGAAAGTAATAGGCTACTAAATATTGAAATGCACTTACCTGCAGGTCCTACCTAACTATACATAAGGAAATTAGGTTAGGGATAGGATAATATACACACACAAATAAAACAGGTAATACACAAAAAGTGTGTAAATACTTTATTCCTTTATTAAAATTTGCAAAACATAGATTTCACAAATTAAGGGTACTCATAAAGACAAAAAATATTCTTCGTGGAAAAATTTGGTTCCTTTCGACAGCTTGGTATTGGGGTTCCTTAGAAGAGAAAACGCTGCCTGAAAACAAACAAAATTTAGTAGGTTGGAAAATTAGTCTACGAAAGCGTAGACACCACCGTCGAATTGAGAAAAAAAACGTTAAAGTACAGCAAGTAATATTCAGAAAACCGTACTTACCTTTTGTTCGGGCGCCATGAATGTAGCGTTATTTTAAAAAAAAAAAAAAAATTATTTTTTGCCACATACTACGAACGTAATTTCGAATTGAATTTGGACTGCCACCAGGCAAGCCTGGTGACAGCCAAAAAAAGAGGTAAACCTGGATGAATAAACCGTATAATTTTATCTTAAAATACACAAAAACAACAAAACCGAGGTAAGAAAAATATGGTACAAAAGAACAATAATATCAGAAGAGAATCGCTACAAAGGAAATTCTTAGATCAAAAAAATTATTATGCCAAATTCCACTTATTTAAGATTTTAATTTCCTTTTAGCTTGAACGACGCATTTATTCATAAAATAATGGATTTTAAATTTGGTTGTCGACACTAGTTTATAGGATCCTTTAAACTAAGATTTCACGGAAGTTTTGATAACTCTTGATCCGAAAGAAAAACGTAATAATAAGGTGTTACGAGCAATCGTTATCTAGCTTTACACTAAGGAATAAAAATAATCGATGCTGAATATTAAGCTACAGATATTAAAAACCTGGTAAGGGTCTCTTCGTGATTTTGGGAGTTTCCGGTGTTCCCGGGAGCAGTCGATGAAGCTTGGCGATTTCAATTTTTGTATCGGAAGCTTTAGCTCACCAGGGACGTGGTCCTTACATCAGGCCTCATTAGGTACAACCGTACAAGATGGCGGATGGGATAATCAAACTAGGGAGACCCAGAAACCCTTTAAAAAATAATCCCGAAGGGTCGCTGTAAAGAAATAAAACAACGGCGTCAAGACATGCTTATGAAACGAGGGAAAGGAAATTAACGTATTGGAAACGGGACAAAAAGGATTTTCAGAGAACGAAACCAAAATTACACAAAACTTACCGGGAAATGCAGGAAAACTGGCTTAAACAATGCTCATGGCAAATGCGCTCTGTTTCTATATAAGTTATAGATAAGATATAGTTTTAAAATTTGATATTTTAAATTTCTTGTGGCAAATTTCCTTCCTCTGTCACGATCTTCTTTGATATGAGAAAAATAACAAAAAAAATCTGACAAGATCATTCTAACTATTTGAATTCGAAAATTCAGAAAAGCAGCCAACGATAAAGAAAGACTAAAAATATATAAAAAGGTTGAATACTTGTAGCGAATGCTACACACTGTACGATCCTCAGCAGTGAGACATGGATTACAAAGAAAGAAGGAAGGGAGATAACTGTTCGATAACTTAAAAACTGGGATACTTTTTATTGCGGGATTTGCAAGGGATTACACTGTGCTGTATTATCTTCTTCCACGCAGACTTGTATCCCATCAAACATTATTGCAGGCAAAAGTTGCCAGTCGACTCGAGATATAAAGTACGGGCTACCTACTACTATAATAACCTGTGTTTTAGTAGGATTGACTTTAAGGCCAAATTGTTCACTCCATTCCAATACACGAGCAAGATCAGGATTAGTAGTGGAAACTGCATTTGGTAGTTCGTCAAATTTAGCTTGAGTATAAATTTAGAGATCATCTGCGTAAAGGTGGTAGGAAAAAGATAGCAAAAAGAAGTGAAGTTTATTATAGTTCAACTAATAATATATATATTTTTTATAATTTTCAAAAATAAATATGTCACTAGTCATTTTTAGATTGAAGAGAATGAACAAACGTGGCAGAGATTGAACAAACGTGGATGGAGCCGCGAGCGAAATGCTAGTAGACTACATGACATTGTATGGGGTAGAGGTGACATAAAGGCATTAATCGTGATCATCAGACTCTTACCCTGTTCCAAGGAACCCATGAGCATTAGGAGGAAGTCACGTAGTGAGGCTACTTTGGGTTCCACCGCCACACGCCGAACACTCTACCGAGTACATGTTTTACAATGAATTCGAAAGTTTCTAGCAGTGTTTGCTGAATTTCAATTAGGATGGATTGCGTAAGCTTTCTTTTTATACGATCAGTGTTTTTGTCAAAAGTAGAAAAAGGACAGTTTTAAAGACTTAAGTTTTAGATGTTAAAACTTACACTCGTATTGAATTCCTTATTCTTTATTGTACACAGAAACAAGAACACAAACAGTTACAGTAAAGGGTATGTACACATATGGGTTAGTTTATCTCTAATAAGATATTTCTTACAGCAAACCATTGAGGAAACAATTGAAATTTAAAAAAGAATAATCATACTAATCACACCCGTGCACAAAAATAAATTTTGCCTAAATATAATAAGTAATATAATAATAATTAGGTACTTACTTCTTTTATTACATGCATAAAATAAATAATATATAAAATAAATAAATATATATATGTATACATATATATGACATACTCGTCCATAATGCACATATGCCATCTCTTACAACCTCTCACAAACCCTATCACTCCCTCATCACAAACACACTTACTCTCGCAACTTCTCTTCCTGATATTCTTCCGACTCTTTCACATCCAACAAATACAATATCTTCTAGTTTACTCCTATTTTATAATTAAATAGTTTAGATTTATGTGTCAATGTCAACCTATATGTACATGTCAAATATCTTTTTTATTTACTTATTCGACTGACGACGACGGCCACAAGCTGGCCGAAATATATTTCGAAACCAATAAATACTTTTTCAATGCAAGTGCTCGTAAAGCTCCATTTTTTATGCATCAAAACCGAACAGAAAGCCGATTATTTTGCCCTAGGGCTTTATTATTATTATTTTTTTAATTTATTTACAATGTTTGGCTAACCTGCAGCCTTTCCTGTTTACCATAAACGTTATACTTTTTTTTCCACTGTTTAACGGCTCTGGATAAAGTCCTTTTGAGCCAATTATAATTTAAAGTTCACAAGATTATATTTGTTTTCTTTCCTCACACTATGCATTGAAAAACGTAGTATGATACACGGGCGTTTAAAACTCGTAATTTATCCCTTGTAGCATAAACTACTATTTTATATATATTTTATAATCTACCTAAAACTATACTATATATAATATTTTCTTATTCAGAAAGCGAAAGGTTCTTTCAACTTTTTCTTGAATGAACTGATAGTACGACAGTCACGAATACAATGAGGAAGAGCATTTCAAAGTCTGACTGCTTGGACATTATTACATTATTAAGAATTACCATAAGCACCATATTGTGTACTGGAGTTTTAAAGTGACATGGTTCCAGTACGTAGGGGTCTGTCTGTGATTAAAAATTCAAAACGCTCACGAAGGTAAGCGGTATATTCTTATAGGTAGAACATCGAGAATATAAATAAGTACCGACTTAGTTGTGTAATAACAATATTAATCTCTTATAAACGCCAGTTCTTCCTAAATGCCATCCATTTCCATGATAAGATTCGTAATATAATGCAGCTGTTAGCATAATGTTGTCTTATTCATACACAAAAGAAATTACATAAGTAATTTGGATTTATCATTCGTACAAAAAATGCAAAAATGCAGTACTGAAAATTGAGTTTCCCTCAAATTCTCTATAGAAAACGGAAATTTCGTATGTAAAGACCTAATATTTATAATAAGATATTAAAGCCGATTCTGAAGGCTTTAATTTTAGTTTTAGTGCTGTCAAAACTTAATTTTCTTCGATACAAAATAGTCTTTAAGAGTTAGGATTAGAAGCTAAATTTCTTTGGAAACTTTTAAGCTTTGACAGCACTAAAACTAAAATTAAAGCCTACAGAATTGGCTTTATTATGTATATCAAACAAAGACATTCTACGGTACGGGAGTGACTAAAAATGTTCGTGCCAGCTACAGGACTATACTCCGTAGTACGTACCGGGAGGATTTAAGGAGGTTCAGACTCGCGTCAATACATTGATATCCGGCTTACCTTTCCCTCGGGAATCCCTTTTTTGTGAAGGTAAAAAACTTCTCGGAGGGCCCTTCGGAAGAAATAACTTACATCTTTAACTGTTACGAGATAACACGAAGTTTTTTTAGCTTGGATCGTAACAACAACATTCATCCTTCCTTCCTACAAGTTACAATGTTTTCCTTCGTAAAGGAAGTTATTTGTTATTAAAACAAACGTCATAATTAATGTGACATCACGGCATAACCACCCTCGCCTCTGTTCAGTGTTGCCACCTTGGTTTTTGAAAAAAGAGCAGTTGGACAAGCTAGAAAGGGCTAGATTTAGCAAATTTTGCCATCAAAAGTGCTAAAAATTGTTTATTTGAAATGTAGAAGTAATTTCAGAAAATGCAACAGAGTAATTAAGACTTAGTTATTGAATTTGTTAAAAATCGTACCTGCTAAAGCAGAAAAAGTTGATGGCTGATTGACATCTGCGTTTTTTGCGGATTTGAACGAAAATTTCAAATGAATCATACAGTTTTTTATTATTTCAGTTGACACCTTGTGTGAACAGCAAGACTCTCTCAGTCGTTGTAAACCCCATCGTATGCGTAGTAAGGATATCATTGTTTTTAGCCCCATTTTGTTTCTGGTTTTAGTTTTAATTACGTTCACAGAACTATAAATATACACATAACGAAAAGAGCTAGATTGCTCTTTTCGGGCTAAATCATCAAAAAACGAGTTCAACTACAGTAAAAAGTGCTAGATCTAGCCCGAAAAGGGCTAAGGTGGCAACACTGCCTCTGTTCACCATGGTAAGAAAATGGCTGTTTAAAAGGTTAGGGCACCCGAGCCCCTTCGGCAATTTACCGCAGGGATTTAGCGAATTACTCGACACTGAATGCGTTTCCGAGAATTAGGGTCGACTTATGTTGCACTCACTCTACAGTAGTTCTATTAAAGCCGATTCTGAAGGCTTTAATTTTAGTTTTAGTGCTGTCAAAACTTAAAATTTTCCAAAGTAATTTAGCTTCTAATACCAACACTTAAGGACTTTTTTGCTATAAAGAATATTTATTTTTGACAGCACTAAAACTAAAATTAAAGCCTTCATAATTGGCTTTATTGTGTAGCTGTATTATGATACTGCACCTTTACTGTGGCGCCCTGCCTGTGCAGAGATCCAGGGACCCACTTTATTGAAGTGACGCGGAACAGAGAACCTAATTGATTGCATTGTGCCTACTATCTCTACTCTACTAACCAGCAAGGGAATTTGTTTGCTATGCTATTTAAATGAAGGATAGAATTTCAAATGAAATTTGAACATGTTGGAACAAAATCAAAAGATATCGAGGGTCATAGTTGTCGGATATTGGAAAATAAAATGGTTTCAATAGCGTCTGCTGACTGGACTCCTTACAAACATCTGGCGAACAAACTAGATTTGTTTTGTTGAACTTTTAACAAGTAATATTTAATCAATTGAATACAGTTTGCTATGATAAAGAATAATAATACCACTAAAACAGCTGGTGTATCGGAAGGTAAAATGATTTTATCCATTTTGCTGTATTCTTTGTTGCATGTTGACCCAGATACTTGTAAAGTTGTATAGGTATTTTTTGTAGTTTGGCACGAGCACATGCAAGAACAAGAAACCACTCTGCCATAGATAACCAGGCAGGTGCCTCATTATGTCTTATTTTGGAATAAGTAACGCACCTGGTGCTTGGCAATTTTAGAACACAGATTTCTTTGGCTTTACCTATTAGTTATTGTATCACATTTTCCTGTAAGGTTTTTTGTTAGTTATGTGTTTGTTGGTAATACTTGACTTTTGTTATTAAACTTTTAGAAAATTTTACAAGTCCACTATGAAGTGTCTGCTGGATTAAAATCTCGTACCGGCCCCGATAAAGCTCTTGAATGGAACGAAATGACTTGTGGCTGCACACTGGATGCCTGTGCCATATCTTTGTTTAGTGCAGTCGAGCATTATATAGATAAAACAGACGTGATTTATTTCGGTAGCGAGTATCGATCATGTGGCGCGCAAATGTGGCGCCGGCGCAGCGTCAGTCCTAGGATCGGCGCCGAAGCAGTCCAGGGGCTTCATGACGTCACTGATAGACCGCAAGCACACACAAAGCCTGTATTTGCTTCCTTCTTAACAAATCTTTTAGCCGCTTAGCACTTAAAAGTAATTTGCATCTTGTTCGCGTACAGCAATCTCTGTAATCCCAATACAGTACCGAGTACATAATACGGGCTACTTCCTTTTCTATCCTAACTAGAACTAATCCTAACGAGATCTAATTTGCAGCCGTCAGTTACAATTTGCAAGCGCGTGCAAAATATGTCAGGGCTTAACCAGATAAAGATCATGGCGTACAAAATGGTTTTATTGAATGTAAATGTAAGTACAAATGATCAGTATCGCCGAAGCCTAGCTTGACTGAATAGTCGTATAAGTGTGTAATTATTTACCCAGGCATTGTCCTGTCACCAGGCTGCGGCTGGGCGGTCCGCATCGCTAAATAGAGAAAATGTTTCGGAGACGCTGACGCGGGTCACGATGCCTTCACTCGAGTGTGAGTGTGACCCATTTTGATGAAGACCTGTTGGCCCTTCCTGCGATTGTAAGAACTTCACTCGAAGATCGTCGTTAATCACCAGCATCACGGATAGAGAGAGGCATTGCTGAGATTAGTCAAATGTCAATACAAATTGCCAACATCGAAAATCGATTAGCGATCGGGAAAATCCAATTTATTTTAAATTATTCAAGTAAATCTCTTGTGTGCTTATTTTTTTTTTTAGTACATAATGATTTAGTGACAAGTTGTCGACAACCACTCTTCAGAAGATTTATTATGCATGAGATTTAATCTCAACATTGTTCTGATTTGAATATTTTTAATAAAACTGCTGAAAGCTTACATTGTGAGACTGCGCAGAAAATAAGAGGAGTTTTCAATAATCGTGCATTCGTCGTGCCTGACTTGAATGGTCGCACCTCCCACCGCTCGATTCTCCGGTCCATTGTTAATGCAGGACTACACTACGCTAGTATACCATAGTTATTTGTTCAGTGATCGTGGTTGCTATAAATACCTGAGCCCTACTACGTGGGGCTGCGCTAAGGGCCCACGGGCCTTCTTGGACAATGCCGCCGTCGTTTGACATGCTCACACTAAAACTTTCTAAAGCATCGCGACAGACGCCCGGGGTTATTTGCAGATGTTGACCTCATAGAAAGACGACTTCCAAAATTGTAGAATCTAACGCAGAAACACCGTTTATTCGCTAATGGGAATGTCATGCAGTTTTAGAATGGTTTTGTTGATAGAACCGCATTTTTGAGCCCACGTTTTACTATAGGCTATCGCTGATTAGGTGTGTATTTTTTGTTGCAGAAGGAGGGAGTGGCCCAGGCACACGCGTTCCGCAGCAAGTCGTTCCGGAAATCGCGGCCATGTCACTGGTGCCACCAGCCAGTCGTCAACCAAGGCTCTTGCTGTAGAGGTAATTCCTTCCTTCATCCAAACAACTTACATACCTACATTACTTAAAACTGCTAAGTCCTAATAAGGAAACCGTATTAAAATAGATAATGAAATAGCTACAAGATTAGAATTTAGAAAATGTTTTGTCTTAGAACATGATGTAAGTACGCATTTAATTATGCCGATGATATCACATTAAAAAAAGTTGCTTTATTAGCGTTTTATTACTGAGGAAATTATAGAAAAAAACCCGCTAGAGCAATTAGGCAAGTACGATACAGTACATTTGAGCCTTGAGCGAGCTTCTAAAACGTAGCATTTTCAAATAAGAACAATAGCACAGTAGATAGCTATATACCTCCTTACCCGTGAAGCTGTTAAAATAGATAACCGTGAAAAGAAGCCACCAAGTAATATTCTGTAAATTCTAAGCCATCAAAGCTGACATTCAAAGGTCACTGACTAAAGGACATACCTTGAAGCACAGTGCTATATAAGAAATGATGTTTAATTCAAATGTCACGTCCTAAAATTCAATAGGTTCTAAAGATGTTACTGCTATGTTTTGCTGTAGCATGGAATAACCTGTGAAATTCTCATGGCGACTCTTGGAGCTCGAGCGACGACCTCGCCGCATTCTTGCTTGGCACGGGAATCGAATAGCAAGATATAGAATTACAATTTTGATCAAAAATTTTCACAGAAAGATGTTATTTTCACTCGGTGTGTTTGGCGCTGAAAGTCGAAAAGTTTGCAAAGATGCACAAATTAATTCTAGCCTTTTCATATGTAATTTAAAACTTGGTCAAAAAAAGAAGCGAAATAACGCTTCGACCTCAATTTGCATTTTCTGAACAAAAGGTAGTACGTACCACCTAAACGTTTCACACTTGTTTGACGAGAGATATTTCCTTTGTTTCAGTATGTAAATACGTCTGCCACACCGCATGCGAAAATAAGGTAAGTGCGTATTTCTAGGAACATTTTCAGTATTTTCAGTATAATATTACATTACATTATACTACAAATATAGAAGGTTGTTTACTCCACTGTTAATTAAATACTGGTAATTACTAATACCCGAAAGTGCCATTGACCCATTTTTTGCCCTTATTACAATACCTACTTTTTTTTTCAAGTACGGGCAGATTAATGTTTTGTTCATTGTATATTTTAAAAATATAGGTATGATCATCAAGAGAAAATTAGTTGACGGCTACATTATACCGCAAAAACCATTATAGTAGAAAAAAATGTCGTTGCTGCCAAAAAGCTTATGGTTGGAGCTTTTCCAATATTTCAGCTAATTTGTCCGGTCTAATGCCCCAGGCCAGGGTATTACGTCTATCGATAGTTGCGCCATCTGTACACACTCGGTGTCAACTTGTCTGCGCACACGCATCGTTTAACTGTTTATAACGACATCAGTTAACTACTTGATACGCGTGCCTGTAGATGGCGTTTGTTATCATAATTTTAGAAATAATGTTGCCACCAAAATTACCTAGAAAAGGGAAACATACGATTCAATGCCGAGATGCAGGCGTGCTGTCTTCTATTCTTTTAAAATAATCTTCTGGTAAAGACACGGAAATGGCTGAGTATCGCATAACTAAAACAATGCGCAGTGTTTAGCGCGCATCTCGCACTTGGCCGAGTTTGCTTTCGTACTACGACGTAGCAATTTAAGTCTACGAAGAGGAAAAAGTCCGAATGTTTCTTGCTGCTACTGTAGAACAAGGCGTAGAAGGAACATGTTATATGATTAATTTACATTTCCGTATTTAGAACCGATTATATTGGTGTCGATTCGGCGTAACACGACTTAACTTATTTGACAGGACTATCCTTATTTTAAGCGTCCTGTCTTCTTCTTTCTTTATCGAAAAGACAAGGACAGAACGCTTAAATTAAGTTTAGTCCTGACAAATAGGTTAAGATGTGCTACACCGAATCGACACCATTATTTGGTAATCTCTGGTTTTTATTCACAAAAATAATGACAAAATTATTTACAGTACAGTAATATCTAACACCCATTTCGTCGTAGTAATCGTACGAGTTTCAGCCGCAAAGCTGAGTTCCTGAACGAAGTCATGTAAATCCGCTAAAACCGACGCTGACACGTGTAGCACTCTTATCCCCTTATCTCGTTCGCTGGCTATTCATAAATAATATTATAATAGTTGGGCTTGCTGTTTGTTTAGTTAAGGTGATATATCGTCCGTGCAAAGGTCCCCGTTACTCCAGGCGGAAAAACCCGCAGTGCGAGAGGGATGGAATCGGGGAAAATGGACAAAAAGTTGGTTTTAAATTAATACAAAAGTACCTAACTAAAATAGCTATGAAAATTTTCATAACCAGTAATTTAGGCATTGTTAAAACCTTTGACTAAAGCAAATAGGTATGGTTTAGTCAAAGGTTAAACCCATATAAATAAATATTTTAGTAGTGCTATCCCAATTTGGCAGAATATTAAAAAAACTGTGAATTTAGATCTCATTTCAATAATTATTTCTAACGAGTGAAATTTCTCCAATCGCGTTTCTGATAGTCCAAAATCTAGAAAAAAGTCCCAATACTGTTACACTAATTTATTTAACTTGGGACTTCTTTTGAACAGCAGATAAATAACTTCAAAAAGTGACGATTTTGACAGTATATCCCCTTAAGTTAACAGTTACGTAAGATAAGGATCAGCCACTGTCGGTCGGTCACGCTCAGGTTTCATTGTGAACACAAAACTTGGCATAATTCTTGCTTATAATATATCTTATATTTTGTATAAGATAATATTATAATTTTACGGTGTCTTCGAAAACGCATTTCATATCTGCGTTTGAGAAAACACCGCTCATATAATTAGGATAGAACTTTACGTACAGGTAAGTTCTTTTAATAATTCATTATAATGTACAAAGAACAGACACATGAAAATAGGTAATAATTTTGAGCGAATCATTTGTTGGTTGATATTAATTAAAATATACTTATGCCAAAGGCACAAAAAAAAATCAAAATGCTAATTCACTTAGATTCAATGATGTTAAGGTGTTTTAACATTTATTTTAGAACTTGTGGTCTAAAAACCTCTTGATGATGAATATTTTTACGAAAAAGCTGCTATTTTCATTTGACTTTGTGTGATGTTACTTGAGAAAAGGCTGTTTAGAATTAATGTGTCCTTTGCTATCAAAATAAATCAATCAATATCAATACATACAATAAAAGAGGTGTGGCAGTACATTGAAGAAAAGTAATAAAAGTAGAAAGGGGGTGACTAAAGAAGAGTAATAAAACACAATTCAGCTACTTTTAGAATATTTTATCTGTCTGTCTGTCTGTTTGTTCACGCACATCTCTGAAACTACAGAAAGGATTTGGATGGAGTTTTTTTTATTAGCATCGTAGTGACGCTGTTCAACATACATGCTATAATGGGTGTTAATAAAATAACGCCCAAGCCGAAAACGGGGCAGAGTTGAACAAACGCGGGCAAGGCACATACCTACTATATTACTTTACACACTAACATCTGAATCTATTAGTTCAGTGAGTAATTGTGAGACTTTAGTTTATAAAGTTCTTCGCAACGTCACGTAAGCCGGGAGTATCTAGCGAGGCCGAAAAAACGAAGTTCGCCGTGCTCGCATGCTCGTTTTTCGGCCTCGCTAGCTTTGTTGGGGATATTGTCAGTTGTATATTCAGTTGAGAGGGAGTGAAAAGCTAGCAATTTCGTTTCTGAAAAAAAAAATGTCATTTGTTTCCTATAGGCCACGCGGGCGAAGCCGCGGCCCGAAGCTACTTTATAATAATTAGCTTCCGACTGATTTGACTGATGGATGACAGATAAGAAGATAGATCAATATTTTATAAGCAAGGCAACAAAGGTATAATGCCTAAAATGCCCCAAGTGACGTCATATCTGAAAATTCTTTAAAAGTCATAAAAAAATTATGATCAAATTATATACCATAATAATGAAAACTATGGTCTAAAATGGCGTATATTCTCAGAATAAATGGGAATATTCTCTTGGAATCATATAGCGATAGACATTCAAGGTAATTCATTTTCGTCAAATTAAATTCGATTTAAAATATCTATTGATTAAGATGTTATCTGTGACTGTAAATGATGGTTCTAATATTTTATAAACTTAATTCTAAATTACGATTCTAGATAACAAAAACCAACCGATCTTTACGAGAAATAGTTGAATAGAAAGAAATAGAAATAGAAAAGTATGATTAAAAAAAACACAATAGAGAATTTTGTTTGGCTTGTTCACTTAGCTAACTTTTGGACATGTAGAGAGGATGAATGGAAGTAGAGTTACGAAAGAAATTTATGGTGCGCAAGTGGAAGGTACAGCTCGACCAGGCCGCCCTAGAAGGACGTATGCTGACCAAATTGGCCACATACTGAAGAAGGGCCATGTCAAACAAAAGTACCCGAAATAGAAGAGGTTGTATGACTAGATTGTTGGATGTGGAAGAGGCCAAAGAGGTGTGTCTTTTTGATAGATAGGTAACTAAAAGATATCTGAAAGGTCATTACACGATGGGTCATTATTTGGTACTTGCCCTCTGGTTTTTAGGTAGGACACTGTTGTGTATTTTGGATGTCACACTCACAAAAATAAAGTTGTTAAATATTTATAACATAATAATCTCAAGAGATAATAATCTAAGTGTTGTATATTTATTGGTACAACTCGCTTAATGCAGGGTTTTTTGCGTATTTCAAAGAACATATCAAACAAGAGTCAGGTGTAGAATCTAAAATTCTAAAATAATTAATTATTGTCTTATAAACTACAATGTATGGTTCGTGCATGAGGAATAAACGAGTGATATCTATTGGGCCAGATTTGCATACGACGTACAATATTGGTAGTGACGAGGTCATTTATGCCAGACGATAAAAGATACCTTGTCGAGAGAGATGGGAACGAGGTTAGAAAGATAAAAGCACAATTTCCTCCTGAACTTCAAACAGATTTTATAAAGGAACGCTCCTCTAAGATGCCAATTTCTAAAGAGCTTTCTTGACTTGCTCCTTTATTATCCACGGCGGCCGATTGAAGAACATTTTTCGAGGCGAGAAAATCACACTTTTCTTTGATATCTTTTGTTTCGCGGGATAATGGTAGAGTCTGTAACGGAACGTAAGTAAAAGCAAAAAGGAAACTTGTCGGTATATCTTTATAAAAGATCGTATTTGTAATTTATCCGCTATAATTGTGCCTCAGGCGCTGCCGGATGTCCTCAGATGTATAAAGCTCGCCTGACCTGATGTCGCCTGCGGATTTTGTTAAATATTACCATCTACTTATTTACTATGGGGGATTTATAATTGCTGATGAGATTTCTATTTTGTTTGCCAATATCGTTGATATTATAGTAGATTATTTGTGTATTATCTGAAAGAATTTTTGGGAAGTAAGCGGTTTCAAATAATATGTACTTACATTGTATTACAATGTACATTGTACATTGTAAAAAAAGCTTTTATATGTTTTTAACAGCATCAATAAATATATATTGACCTATCACCTAGCCTAATTGAGATAATCCTTGTTATTCATTGGATTCGAGCCACGATCTTGCCTGCTATCTATTGTGTGACAATTGTTTTAGCTGTAATAAGAACTCAACATATTTATGATACAGATTTAGATAAGCGCCATGCCGCTTAGCTAGGCCATAGAAAAATTATTTATCTATGGCTAGGCTCAATATGGGTGCGCGATTTGGCACAATATTTCAAGGCCCGATGCCGTTTCCTAAATCCGCGTCGAGATTACCGGACAAATTAATTATTCATTAGAACAAATTGTAAACAGTCCCGGTATCGCTGGGAGGCCGTCACGATCACTCACCTGCGATGCTCCGCGTCGATGCCCGGCGGCTGATCACGTCCTTGATTTATCATGCGCTCGCGCAGCGCATCTCGCAACGTTGTCGTTTCGTGAATTTGCATCACTAATGAATGAGCCCGTTAGGTACTGCATGAACTTCATGTTGAAATTACATCCAACGTTTCAATTAAATGCCTTATCTTCAACGAATATCGCTACGTGATTATTGCAAACAATTTTGTGAGAGCTTTGATTTTCAGTTAATAACATTCTGATAATGTAAATGTTACCATAGAAACAATTTTTTTTTAAAGACTAATAAACTAAGTAGCTAGTCAATGATCGCCTTCCGCTATGCCGTAGTATTCCGCTCAATTACCTGTCGAAGATTTGAAACCTTTTGTCCTCTCCCATGATAACAATATTTATTGATCATGGTCTGTTTCTCAATAAAATGTTAAATTTCCCCAGTGTCATAATGACAAAACGCCTTATCGCGTACCTCTGACACGGCTATCAATCAGTCACACACGCGCCCCTCGCCCGCGCCCCGCGCCCTACACTGCGATACCCCGCTCGCGACCGCCGCAACACTTTCATCACAAAAATAATAATAGGGCACGCCTTCGCTTATTCAGTGGCAAAGGTTTTTTAAAATTTTCTTTGACTTTCGTAAGAGTCGTAAATAAATATTGTCAATTAGGTCCTGTCTGCTGTGGCGCTGCATAAAGGCAGACTTTATAGGTGTTTGTGCCACGGTCCATTGGAACCCTCATTCAGTCAAATAAAACCGTTATTCGCTTTTGAAATGTAAATTAAATTGTAAACCGGCACGAAAATTCGATTGCAGCGTGAGAGAGGGTCTGAGATGCGGGACACTTGCGGTCAACATCTTAAAAAGCCCTTTAATTTCAATTGAACCGACGAAGTATCAATACCGTTTACAGTTTGGAATGGGACCAATGGATCAGGGATAACCAAACTAACCAGATGTTAACTTTTTCAACGTATAAAATCATAAAATAACATAAATTGGAAGTCATTGATATGTATAATTATTACAACACGGAAAAATAAATATAGATGCATCGACATTATTCGGATCTCTATCGGACCCAATCAGCAATGTTGTCACTCGTCGTATTTTATTAATCCCACGTGTGAGTCCCCGACCGGAGTGTGGCGACGGCACACACAACACACGCCTTCGCCGACACCGGAACATTGATTCCATGTGCGATACATTTTAATGACATCCAATAAATGATACGGACGATGTTGTAAAAAAACAATTTTAACTTTGAGTCCTCGGGCTGGAAACGAGCAACGTTTACACAACTGGCTTTAGGGCAGTTAAAATAAAAATTCAACGTTTTCCGATTTTTGCATGTCGTGTTTTTTTCTGAACACGTCGCGTGTTTTTGAGATCTTTTTAAAAGTTCATTTAATTGATGTGTTTCTTAATGAAGTTTTTTAAAGAGGCGAGCTTATCGAGCGGTTTCGCTGCGAAGAGGTCCCCCTGATTTATGAGTATCTGATAACGGAGATAAGAGGCTATATATATATTTTCAATGCATACAATGTGCTCGTAAAGGCCCACTTTTTATGCATCAAAACCGAACAGAAAGTCGATTATTTTGCCCTAGGGCTTTATTATTATTATTTTTTTATTTATTTACAATGGTTGGCTAACCTGCAGCCTTTCCTGTGTACCATAAATGTCATAATTTTTTTCCCACTGTTTAACGGCTCTGGATACAGTCCTTTTGAGCCAATTACAATTTAAAGTTCACAAAATTATATTTGTTTTATTTCCTCACACTATGCATTGAAAAACGTAGTATGATACACGGGCATAAGAGCAATAAATTACTTGGTTACGTTTAAAACACTCGCTACGATCGTGTTTTAAATCGTCCTCGTAATTTATTCCTTTACGCCCTCGTAGCATAAACTACTAATATGTTTCAGAATGCGCGTTAACATAACACGCTAGAGGTAATGAGACTGTACTGAACAATGAAAAAACTTACTTGTACTATACTAGTGCACAGTATTTACCTTAGCGGTTTCGTTTAAGAGTATGACATAGCCAAAACAAAAACCAGTTCCGGGCGTGGCTTATTCTATTTTACGATAGCGCGCGGGGGGAAATTCGTCCCGGTCTCTAAGCTCGCGTCACCATAGCAAAAATACGAATAGAGTGGACGAAGCAGGGTCAAAAGTAATACGTATTTTATTTTATCTAATTTATTAGTGCATTTCGATCATCGTCACACGGCATTGATCCTACTTGCTATCACGTCGGGACGTAAATTTATTATGGTCGGCTAAAAGTGGTTTTTTGAGTGTTTGATTTATCAGTTGACCCTCGGAACATTTCAGACACTCCTTTAGAGATACATAATAATATTGTGACGGTTAATTGTCACCATTACCCATTCTTTAAATATTTTTCGCCCGTTGAGCTGGTTTTACACTTGCGGGAAAATAAATTGGACCAAAAATTTCTTTACAATTTTTTTTTACTAAAGTTTTTATTACAACAGAAGGAATGCACCACGTCACTATCTATCTCACTGTAGCCTATATCAATTATGCCTCTCTCATTCAACCACGTTTAACTGCGTTACTATCTCATTCCAACTCATTTTAAATAGCGTCACTATTTATCTCACCCTAACGCGTGTTAAATGGCATTTCAAATATTTTTACTGCCCGCCACTCTTTCATTCTAAATTCTAATTATTTTAAAAAATACGCAGCTCCTTTGGTAGTAAAATAGCAATAACTTTTTTTTCAAAAGTAATACACAGAAATTAACAGATCATTTGAAAAACAATATTTGATGAGCCGTTATTTAAGACAATTTGCAAAACTAACATAGGACATTTTTTTTTCAGGGTGTGGTATCGAACTAACCTAATTACAAAAAATTGCTCATAAATTGGGTTTTTATTTTTCTTCCTGATGTAACAGCATTTCAAGGTTTATTTTTGACTTTATCAATAGCATGACTATTCAGAGTTGCGCAACAAAAATTTTATTCTTAGAATTTAGAACTGGTTAGCTTTGACTCTCAAAAATCTATTCGAATTTATAAAAGTACCATCAACTCGAAGACTATCTACTTTTTGCCGAGGTCATAATTTGATATTCTGGTCAGTCATGAGCTGGCCTACCAGCCTTCCAAGGGAAAGCGTTGACTTTTGGGACACCTGTTTACCCTTGGGATAAATCGCCAAGTGTTTAAAATATAGAAATTTATTTGTATCATAGTTTGAAATGTTCAGGTCCCTTTACGCAAAATGAAAAAACAAAACTCTTTTAGGATTAATTTGTTGTCCCTATGTTTGTCTGTTTGTCCGTTTGTCTAGGCAATTTTTCTGGGTAAAATCAATAAATGCTAATATTTACAGCCCTGTAAAATATACATATTATAACGTTTTTATGGCCTTTTGTTTAACTTTTTCATACAAATTTTCTCCTTATGAAAATATAGAGATCAACATTTCACATAATATTTTGCATTTGAAAGAAAGCACAGAAAGGAAATGTAGAACAAATAATGTAAAAAATATAAAACCATATCTTTCTATTCTAAAGGGATTAATAATTTACTGTTTGTTCAATGTGGCGATAGCTTTGTTTTTTTTTTTTTTTTTTCTTTGTTACAAAGATAACAAATATTTTCATACAATGTTAAGGTAAAGGGCTATTTCTCCGAATTTGTAACAAAATATTAAGAAATAATTATAACGGTAAAGTACAACTTTTAGCCAAGACAATTTATTGTTAAAAGTTTGCTATATGCATAAACATATTTTAATGATATTATGGTATCTTCAAAATAATTGGGTTTTCCATAAGCGTGATATCAGATTATTTAAGAAATTTACGGCTGGTATCACGACGACGGATAAGCCAATTATTTTATTACTATTGTAATATAATTAAAAATATGTTAATGCATACAGCAGACTTTTAACTATAAGTTTTCTTAACTAAAAGTTGTATTTTTACTTATTGAAATTGTATTTCTCATCAAGAAGTGCAAGATGACAAGATATTCAAAATAAGTTCATTGAATTTGTGAAATGGTTTCAGGTCAAAACAGTTTTCCATGAAACGGTAATTGTTTATACTTAGCAAAGTGTGTAAACTTAGTCATCTTAACATGAACGACGCCTGTATTTCTCTCTTTTTTATTTCCAGTATAGATAAAAATATACAAACTTGTTAAACTTTGTGTAAAAACGAGGCAATATTGACGATATCCTGACAGCTATTATGATGGTGTTTTATCAAATTTTGCTTTTTGGGCTGTATAGAGACTTAGTTAGATGTCACTAGAATATACTCATGAAAAAAGATATGAAGAAAATAAGCTGTAGACTGCACATTCGGTTTATACCTATTGTATGAATTTTAAGAAAAATACAGGGGTAAAGGGACCTCTTAAGGAAAACCTTGTATTAAACTATTTGTTATCTTAGTAAAAAATAATTCAAGGAAAAAAATAAACAAAGCTATCGCCACATTGAACAGTAGATAATTAATCCCTTTAGAATAGAACAACATGGTTTTCATATTTTTTACATTATTTGTTCAACAATTCCTTTCTTTGTTGACTTTTAAATGCAAAATATTATCTCAAGTGTTCATCCCTACATTTTCATAGTGAGAAAATTTGTATGAAAAACGTAAAAAAAAACGTAAAAACCTAAAACGAAATATAAATAAAAACGTCAAAAGTATGTTTTTACAGCTCTATAGAGGGCCGTTTATATTGGTATTTATTAATTTTACCCAGAAAAAATTGTCTAGACAAACGGACAGACAGACAAACATAGGGATAACAAATTTATCCTAAAAGAGTTTCATTGTTTTCATTTTGCGTAACAGAACCTGAACATGTACCGACAGGATTATCTACGATCTAATAATTTTGCCATGCACTGTAAATATTTCAAAATAAATTTCTATATTTTAAATGCTTGGCGATTTATCCCAAGTAAGTGTACCTATAATTTGCAAAAAAACTTCACTTATTGGACCTGAAATGGTGAGCCAATACTAGAGGGTAATTTCACGAAAAGGTCATTGACCTTTGTTACAGATCTCAGTAAGTATAAGTTAATTAATTTGGGTTTCAATAACGATCACAAAATTATTCTTTTAGAGTAACATATATTAGTTTCCCGCATAAAAGTATGAATTCATTCCAAATTCATTCGGTTTTGTTGTTATGACTATGGCACGATGTAGCTAAATCACTCATACGCATATTTTGTTGAGTTTTTAAGAGTATGACATAGCCAAAACAAAAACCAGTTCCGGGCGTGGCTTATTCTATTTTACGATAGCGCGCGGGGGGAAATTCGTCCCGGTCTCTAAGCTCGCGTCACCATAGCAAAAATACGAATAGAGTGGACGAGGCAGGGTCAAAAGTAATACGTATTTTATTTTATCTAATTTATTAGTGTATTTCGATCATCGTCACACACTCCTTTAGAGATACATTATAATATTGTGACGGTTAATTGTCACCATTACCCATTCTTTAAATATTTTTCGCCTGTTGAGCTGGTTTTACACTTGCGGGAAAATAAATTGGACCAAAAATTTCTTTACAAAAAATTTTTACAAAAGTTGTTATTACAAAAAGTGGAAACTAACAAATATTCTCAGAAGGAATGCACCACGTCACTATCTATCTCACTGTAGCCTATATCAATTACGCCTCTCTCATTCAACCAAGTTTAACTGCGTTACTATCTCATTCCAACTCATTTTAAATAGCGTCACTATTTATCTCACTCTAACGCGTGTTAAATGGCATTTCTAATGAACGTCAAATATTTTTACTGCCCGCCACTCTTTCATTCTAAATTCTAATTATTTAAAAAAATACGCAGCTCCTTTGGTAGTAAAATAGCAATAACTTTTTTTTCAAAAGTAATACACAGAAATTGCCAGATCATTTGAAAAACAATATTTGATGAGCCGTTATTTAAGATAATTTGCAAAACTAACATAGGACATTTTTTTTCAGGGTGTGGTATCGAACTAACCTAATTACAAAAAATTGCTCATAAATTGGGTTTTTATTTTTCTTCCTGATGTAACAGCATTTCAAGGTTTATTTTTGACTTTATCAATAGCATGACTATTCAGAGTTGCGCAACAAAAATTTTATTCTTAGAATTTAGAACTGGTTAGCTTTGACTCTCAAAAATCTATTCGAATTTATAAAAGTACCATCAACTCGAACACTATCTACTTTTTGCTGAGGTCATAATTTGATATTCTGGTCAGTTATGAGCTGACCTACCAGCCTTCCAAGGGAAAGCGTTGACTTTTGGGACACCTGTTTATCCTTGGGATAAATCGCCAAGTGTTTAAAATATAGAAATTTATTTGTATCATAGTTTGAAATGTTCAGGTCCCTTTACGCAAAATGAAAAAACAAAACTCTTTTAGGATTAATTTGTTGTCCCTATGTTTGTCTGTTTGTCCGTTTGTCTAGGCAATTTTTCTGGGTAAAATCAATAAATGCTAATATTTACAGCCCTGTAAAATATACATATAATAACGTTATTATGGCCTTTTGTTTAACTTTTTCATACAAAT
Source organism: Ypsolopha sequella (assembly GCA_934047225.1). Classification (NCBI taxonomy): domain Eukaryota; kingdom Metazoa; phylum Arthropoda; class Insecta; order Lepidoptera; family Ypsolophidae; genus Ypsolopha; species Ypsolopha sequella. Next base: position 15,398,139 of record OW203992.1, read on the forward strand.
TTTCTCCTTATGAAAATATAGAGATCAACACTTCACATAATATTTTGCATTTGAAAGAAAGCAAAGAAAGGAACTGTAGAACAAATAATGTAAAAAATATAAAACCATATCTTTCTATTCTAAAGGGATTAGAGAGCTTTGTTTATTATTATTTTTTCTTTGTTACAAAGATAACAAATATTTTCATACAAGGTTTTCCTTAAGGGCTATTTCTCCGAATTTGTAACAAAATATAAAGAAATAATTAAAACGGTAAAGTACAACTTTTAGCTAAGACAATTTATTGTTAAAAGTTTGCTATATGCATAAACATATTTTAATGATATTATGGTATCTTCAAAATAATTGGGTTTTCCATAAGCGTGATATCAGATTATTTAAGAAATTTAAGGCTGGTATCACGACGACGGATAAGCCAATTATTTTATTACTATTGTAATATAATTAAAAATATGTTAATGCATACAGCAGACTTTTAACTATAAGTTTTCTTAACTAGAAGTTGTATTTTTACTTATTGAAATTGTATTTCTCATCAAGAAGTGCAAGATGACAAGATATTCAAAATAAGTTAATTGAATTTGTGAAATGGTTTCAGGTCAAAACAGTTTTCCATGAAACGGTAATTGTTTATACTTAGCAAAGTGTGTAAACTTAGTCATCTTAACATGAACGACGCCTGTATTTCTCTCTTTTTTATTTCCAGTATAGATAAAAATATACAAACTTGTTAAACTTTGCGTAAAAACGAGGCAATATTGACGATATCCTGACAGCTATTATGATGGTGTTTTATCAAATTTTGCTTTTTGGACTGTATAGAGACGTAGTTAGATGTCACTAGAATATACCCATGAAAAAAGATATGAAGAAAATAAGCTGTAGACTTCACTTTCGGTTTATACCTATTGTATGAATTTTAAGAAAAATACAGGGGTAAAGGGACCTCTTAAGGAAAACCTTGTATTAAACTATTTGTTATCTTAGTAAAAAATAATTCAAGGAAAACAATAAACAAAGCTGTCGCCACATTGAACAGTAGATAATTAATCCCTTTAGAATAGAACAACATGGTTTTCACATTTTTTACATTATTTGTTCAACAATTCCTTTCTGTGTTGACTTTTAAATGCAAAATATTATCTCAAGTGTTCATCCCTACATTTTCATAGTGAGAAAATTTGTATGAAAAACGTAAAAAAAAAAACTAAAAACCTAAAACGTAATAAAAATAAAAACGTCAAAAGTATGTTTTTACAGCTCTATAGAGGGCCGTTTATATTGGTATTTATTATTTGTCTAGACAAAAGGACAGACAGACAAACATAGGGATAACAAATTAATCCTAAAAGAGTTTCATTGTTTTCATTTTGCGTAACAGAACCTGAACATGTACCGACAGGATTATCTACAATCTAATAATTTTGCCATGCACTGTAAATATTTCAAAATAAATTACTATATTTTAAATGCTTGGCGATTTATCCCAAATAAGTGTACCTATATAATTTGCAAATAACTTCACTTATTGGACCTGAAATGGTGAGCCAATACTAGAGGATAATTTCACGAAAAGGTCATTGACCTTTGTTACAGATCTCAGTAAGTATAAGTAAATTAATTTGGGTTTCAATAACGATCACAAAATTATTCTTTTAGAGTAACATATATTATTTTCCCGCATAAAAGTATGAATTCATTCCAAATTCAATCAGTTTTGTTGTTATGACTATGTCACGATGTAGCTAAATCACTCATACGCATATTTTGTTGAGTTTTTAACGGCAGGAATATGATGCTCCTCGAAATATTACTTTATAAAATTAATTTCAATGTGTTTTGAAGTAGTTTTGGGAGATATTTATAGCTTGCAAAAAAGGGCACAGGTTCCACGTCTTACGGGCGCCAACGCTAGGCGTAGACTGACAATATCTTGCTGCCGCTGACTGCATCAGTGGATTTACGTATTTTTGGAAAAAGGGGGTGCTTTTTTTGACCCGAATAACGTGGTATTTGGAAAATGAATAGATATCATTCACACTAATTTTATTGAATAAAAACCAACAAAATCGCGAAAGCGATACCTGAAACAAAATCGATAAGAAGTGTGCAATAGAGGGTTACAAAAAAATTCATTGACAGTACAAATATGAATCGATTAACGTGGTTTGTGGAAAATGAATACCTTAAAGTTCAACCAAAAACATTTATTTTTTTTATGGCTTTACGTAACCTAATTATTGCAACAAAATCATCCGAAAGCTGACATTTTATTTCTGTTTGTATTTTCGTTCCCCTGCTCCTCGAAATATTACTTTATAAAATTAATTTCAATGTGTTTTGAAGTAGTTTTGGGAGATATTTATAGCTTGCAAAAAAGGGCACGAGTTCCACGTCTTACGGGCGCCAACGCTAGGCGTAGACTGACAATATCTTGCTGCCGCTGACTGCATCAGTGGATTTACGTATTTTTGGAAAAAGGGGGTGCTTTTTTTGACCCGAATAACGTTGTATTTGGAAAATGAATAGATATCATTCACACTAATTTTATTTAAAAAAAACAACAAAATCGCGAAAGCGATACCTGAAACAAAATCGATAAGAAGTGTGCAATAGAGGGTTACAAAAAAATTCACTGACAGTACAAATATGAATCGATTAACGTGGTTTGTGGAAAATGAATACCTTAAAGTTCAACCAAAAACATGTATTTTTTTTATGGCTATACGTAACCTAATTATTGCAACAAAATCATCCGAAAGCTGACATTTTATTTCTGTTTGTATTTTCGTTCCCCTCTTCAGGCACCAGGTCTTAAGGATAAGAATTCCTAGATCTCATCAGGATCTAGTTTTGTTTGGATTAGATGTATTTATTAACGAATAACAAATACAGTTACGTGTCAAAAAACAATTATATACTTAAAGTATAAAATTAGTATAAAAATAACTAAGTATAAAATTATAAAATAAAATATTTTTGGCCAAAAATACAAAATAATTGTAGTATAATTAAGGAATGTCAAAATGATTTTTATGCTATGCATGTACGATTAGATCTGTCCATAAACTCCTTGAGCTTGTAAGGCGCAAAGTCGACTCGGTCTTTCGTGGTGGTGCGTTTACAGTTGCAATTTTTTTTTTATAGTAATAATAACTTTATTTTACTGAGAAAAAGTAATTACAGTACCTATGTTTACAAAATTAAGACTTAAGAAGTGGCTAGCATACAGTTTATTGTGTAGACTCAAGGAATACTTTTTAAAATCCCAAAAGCTGAGCGGCAACTTCGGATCCCTAGCACCCGAGCTAGACCGTGAGCTTAGACTCTTTACTTAATCGAAAATATTTCAGCGTTTATGAATCTGAACACGATATAGCAAAGCAAAATCTTATATAGATAAACAAAGAAGTCTAAAAATAAAAGAATAAGGTTGTCTTTGTGTACAGTTAGTGCCGTTAAACCGAGTCAACGGTCCGATTGTAAATATATGGATGACGTCATTGGGACTGGAGGCTCATTGAAACACTTGTTCAAACAAATTGGTAATGTCTGACGCCTCATATTTTATGCTCAGCACCAGTCGCGGATCCAGAATTCATTTTTGGGGGGGGCTGAGGGTCGGTTTCGTCGAGCTATTTCAGTGTATCAGACTCAGATATAAATAAGAAATAATATAATCTTACCGTTTTAAATTTTGCATGCCTATTTGGGCAAATTGTGCTGAACTATATATAATTTATAACAACTTATGTACCACAATTTATGCAAATAAATATCTTTATCTTTATCTTTATCAGATTCTGTAAAAATACTCTTAATGCTCTAAGGATGAGAAGAAAATTTAGATTAAAATTTATTAAGTTTTCATTATTTTTCAAAAGGCATTGCTAGGTTTGGAGGGGGATTCACCTCCTTAGCCTCCCCCTGTATCCGCTACTGCTCAGCAGTTCTTATGTCTTGTAGGTTTCTGGAACGATACTTCCTGTTGCCAATCATATTTGAAAGAAATCTGGTCAAACTAATTATGTTTTCACATTTACACAATTTATATTAATTAAGGGCAGACCGGATGAGAATCATTATCAAAATATTCATGCAAAACTAGTGGGCTATTTTCATACCATGAAAATGGTTTTCTTTTACAAAATCTTTATAAGTTAAAACATTTCACAACATTTTATAAATTAAGTACTCCCTAAAATTATGTCCCATAAATAATGTCCCAATATATTACCAAAACAAACTACGGGGCCTACATGTAATCCGGACAAAAATTACGATATGTAAGTGTTGCCGTACGTATACGTGAGGCACGTACTGCCAAATATTATGTCCCATAAACAGTGTCCCAATATGTTCCCAAAACAAACTACGTGGCCTACATGTAATCTGAACAAAAATTACGATATGTAAGTGTTGCCGTACGTATACGTGAGGCACGTACTGCCAAATATTGTGTCCCATAAACAGTGCCCCAATATGTCCCCAAAACAAACTACGGGGACTTCATGTAATCTGAACAAAAATTACGATATGTAAGTGTTGCCGTACGTATACGTGAGGCACGTACTGCCAAATATTATGTCCCATAAACAGTGTCCCAATATGTTCCCAAAACAAACTACGGGGCCTACATATAATCTGAACAAAAATTACGATATATGTAAGTATTGCAGTACGTATAGATACGTAAGGCACGTGGCACGTACTCCCAAATATATTGTCCCATAAATAATGTCCCAATATATTCCCAAGACAATCTAAGAGGCCTACTTGTAATCTGAACAAAAATTACGATATATGTAAGTGTTGCAGTACGTTTACGTAAGTCACGTGGCACGTACTTCCAAATATAATGTCCCATAAAAAATGTCCCAATATATTCCCAAGACAAACTACGGGGACTTCATGTAATCTGAACAAAAATTACGACATGTAAGTGTTGCAGTACGTATACGTAAGGCACGTGGCACAGAGCTCCCCTTGGAAATGTTGCACCTGAGGTTATTCTCGTTCTGATATTACAAAATGCAAATACATTCCACCATCCTCTTGCCCCGAGTTTCTCCTCTCGCTCGCCAGCAGCCAGGATGCTGACAATGATTTATTGAGAAAAGTTCTTAGCCTTACCCTAGACCAGACTTTCAAGAAATATGGAGATCCTATCTCGGATAGTTGTGAAATGTAATCACTGTTACACTTTAGAATTGCCTACTAAGTTACTTAGATAGCGTGGTGAATGTTGTACTTAGCTAACTTGCACGTAGGAAGTTCGCGGCTGCAGCGTAGATGACTGTGCCAATTCATGCTTTCAACTGTTTCAACTCTATATACCTACATAATACACAGTGGCGTGCACAGAACTTTTTGCTACAAAAGCACGCAATTGGTCAAAAAGAACAATACCAAAAATATAAAAAAATTTAAATATCACTTTGAAAAAAAAAAGTTTGTATAGGAAATTTTCACTCTAGGGTAGACATTGTCTACCCTGGCGTCATACAAATATTTTTTTTTCAAAGTGATATTTAAATTTTTTCATATTTTTTTTATTGTTGTTCTTGACCAACTGTTTGCTTTTCCAGCAACAAGTTCTGTGCACGCCAATTAAATACAGGTGTTAAGATGAAGTTGCTGAAGCCGAAAACTGGCGATAGTACTAGTCCATACGAATACCTCTCCGTGAAAAAAAAACGAGAAATCGAGAAAAAAAACAGTTGTCTCATACATTTTGGTCAGGTAGGTATGTAACTTTTCTATGGAACAGCTGATTTTTTTTTCGCGATTCGTGGGTCGGCTTCATAATAAAATATGGACGAGTACTATCACCAGTTTCCGGCTTTCGCAAATTCATCTTAACACCCAGTATACAAAAAAATACAAAAATAAATATATCCAAGTGTGAACTGTGAAATGCAAGTCACAGTCCACACTCGGTGCAGACGCATTTCACCGACGATTATTACGTACGTCCCAATGATGGGTGGATATTACTGGATATATATACAGGGTGTAACAATGATGTTGCGGAAGCCGGAAACTGGCTATAGCGCTCAACCATACGAACTACTTCTCGTAAAAATAAAATTGAGAAATCGTGAAAAAAAGTAATATTTCACATAAAGTAATATATAAAAGTTTCATTGTAAAAGCATAGATAAATATTTATTTATCTATGGTAAAAGTTGTTCGTATGGACGAGTACTATCGCCAGTTTCCGGGTTCCGCAACATTATATTAACCCCCAGTATAATATACAGGTAGATATTAGATTATTTTAGATATTAGAATTCTGATATTTACGAGGAACTTTCGTTCACCGCGATGAACCAACGAAACATTCTGAATGAGTTTCAGTTTTCATAACGGCCTATGTGGTCTAGCGGCTAAAAACCAGGCCAAAAAAGGGCCAAAAACCATATATGCTAACTGTCGGATTATAAATAAATAATTATACATCTATAGTATAATAGTAATATAATAAAGCTGATTCTGAAGGTTTTAATTTTAGTTTTAGTGCTGTCAAAACCTAAATTTTTCAAAAGGAATTTAGCTTCTGTTCCTAGCATTTAAGAACTATTTTACAATGAAGAAAATTTAGCTTTGACAGCACTAAAACTAAATTTAAAGCCTTAAGAATCGGCTATAATATAACTGTAATGGTAGGGAAGGCCGTGCCTTTAGGATGTGGATATGATAGTAGAGAGTACCGGAAATGCGTCCTAGAGTACGCCTTGGATTTGTGGAGAGACGAGTAATATTCATCTATGGGTGGGTATCTTTTTGAAGACGTCGAATCAGCGAGCTTCGATCACTTTCGTATAGCAAGGCCGCAGGCCGAGCTCTTATGACGACGTATGAGGCCATGGATGGATGGTGAGATTGGGTATGTGGTGGACTCAGTGTAGTTATTCAAGAACTCTTCGATAAGAAAGGCTTAACTTTCATTATAGGAGTTGGGGTTCCGCCAAAAGAAGGGCGATTAGTTAGGGTTCCATAGCCCAAACAAATTGGGAACCGCTGGTCTAGCCAACATAAGTAGTGGTCTACAGTTGGAGAAGTAATGCGTGAAGGGATGCATGGTGGCACGCGCTTCCAGGATTGTCGCGCTACCTGGAAGCGGAGGCTGCGAGGAGCGCCCCGCGCGGCAGGTGCAGTGCAACGCTCGAGACTTCGCGCAAATCGCGCACTGCACGACCAGCCAGTGACACCGCGCGCCTCGACAGGCCCACGCGCGCGAACACGCCGCTTTCGCGATAAACATTCGCCAAAATTCACCGCCAATCTAAGCACTAGCCCTTTTATAGTGGTCGTCGGGAGCCGTTCTATAAATAAGTCGAATATCTTCGCCGTGGGTTGAGCTTTAGGCAATCTCGTCTAATCTGTGCGAATATCCTCATATTTGGTATGCAAAGTCCCAAGATATGCGACTACTAAGAACTTTGAATTGAATAAGTTGGGCATGTGGCTGTATCGGGTGTGTTTTCAGCGGCGTCTGCGTAAACTTATGAATTTTTCAACGGGAGCTCAGTTTGTTTATTTTACAGAAAGCCGTTGCGCTTGAGAAATAATTAAAACATTTGTTTCTTTGGATAACTTCAAAAGTTGTTTTCGATTTTAATCTGGCCATGTGCGTAAGTTAACACCATTTAAGATTTTAGCTGTTGATATCAAGCATGTAGATATAGATGCTATCTCTTTTCCCTCACAAAGTTCTTGTTGTAGGAATTTTGTTATATTTTCGCTTGTTGATCGTAAGGTAATGTAGAGTACAAGGTGACAAAGTATATTTTTAAAATGGTTTCCTGAGATTAGTTCCAATGACGATTGTGAGCGATACGATAACACTGTTTTCAACACTTTATCGATAAACAGCTCCTTGAGTCACGTAAGCCATACTCAATACACACAGGTGTTTCTGTCGGTAATACTTTAATCTAAATTATTTTAAATTAAATTTTATAAATTGTACTTACATTGTACAGTCTACAAGAAGTCATATAAGGATAATAGACCGAAATACAAGAACATCTGAGTTAAAACTTCTCTGTTTAAGTGAAACTGGTACATTACAAGACAATACGCAATAGCTAAGACTATTATAATGAGTGCTAAGTGAAGAAAGCTGGACTTGCGCATGGACAAAGCGACCATTGCGAACAGTGATGTGTGGTGTAGTAGGCAAATCTCTGAGAGAACACGATCGGTAACTTTTAACTAGGTACATACAGGTCCTGACAGTTTTCTTATTGATAATGTATCGAAACGGACGCCTCGGCAGCAGCACTAGCAGCGGCTCTACATCATCAGGACGGTCTGATCTGCAGGTAACATTTGTATTCAACACATACATTACATAGTGGATAATTACATAATGAAAATGTATATATTTAATCCACTCCACTATGTATCTTTGTTATAATTTCAAAGTTTTTAAAAAAAATATAAATATACTGATAAATAAGATAAACAAATACAAGGAAATCCTAAGATATATTTCGGGTCCGACCTGGACCCGGCATTAGTTGAGTATCTTCTATCTTCTTATATATATATATATATATATACTATCTTCTATATACTCAACTGATGCCGGGTCCAGGTCGGACCCGAAATATATCTTGAGATTTCCTTGTATTTGTTTATCTTATTTATCAGTACATTTATATATTTTTAAAAAACTTTAAAAACTGTTTAAAAAAAATTTATAATTTCAAGTATATGATATACAATATGTCCAATGAATGAAAGTAGAGTGACGAAAGAAATTTATGGTGCGCAAGTGGAAGGTACAGCTCGACCAGGCCACCCTAGAAGGACGTATGCTGACATACTGAAGAAGGGTCATATCAAAAGTACCCGGAATAGAAGAGCTTGTATGACTAGATTGATGGATGTGGAAGAGGCGAAAGAGGTGTGTCTGGATCGTAGCAGATGGAAACCTGTAGTCTCTGCCTACCCCTCTGGGAGACGGACGTGAGTATATGTATCTATGTATATGATATATTTAGTCCACTATGTATCTTTTTTATAATTTCAAGTATGTATGTAATCCATTCTGTATTTTGTTATAGAAAAACGGCTTTCCTGAATTAGAAGATAGTCGTACCCTAATGAACCCTAATGTTGTTCTCAATTTTTTTCCTGGTTTCATTGCAGTCCCACGCGACTTCCTTGTAAACGGTTCCGCTACAAACGAGTTTGTCTTTTCTTTTTTGCATAAATCTTCAATGTAACATACTTGTTTTTTTTATTCAGTTTATAATAATATTATATATTTATATAAAAACACTTATTAAAATAATAATTTCCAGATATATTTCGACATACAGTCGGCTTCAGTGGAATTTGATACAATTTATATATTATTTTAAAATGTCATAAAATGAAGTCATTTATGACATAAAAATGTCATAAAATGAAGTCATTTATGACATAAAAATGTCATAAAATGAAGTCATTTATGACATTTTAAAATAATATATAAATTGTATCAAATTCCACTGAAGCCGACTGTATGTCGAAATATATCTGGAAATTATTATTTTAATAAGTGTTTTTATATAAATATATAATATAAACTCAATGTAACATACAATTTTCATAAAAATTCGTACTCGATTGGTAAAAAGAAAGTATAACGTACTCGTATGCAATGTATTGGTATACTACCTATACACATGACTGCTCTAAAATGAGTGGAATGGTAACGAAACAATGTCAGCTTTGATTGTGTGTGCCCTTACGCCGCGGGTCAAAGATTTCTAGACAATGATAGGCTGAGTCTTGTACGTTACCGGCGCGGCGCTTGGGCATTTGTCTGCATCGGCATTTACTTAGTGAGCAAAACAAAACAACAAACAAAACGACCGTCGACTCAGCCCGACCGACTGAATACTTGGGGTCAGATGACACTGGTGTAACGTGTACTTATACGAGAAGTACTCGCAGACAAAGCTCTTTCTTCCCAGAATCGTGACGATGCTGATTGTGATCAAACTCCACTCGTCAATACTACTGAAGTTTAGGCAGTTGATCGACACGATTTGCGCAAAAAATTTGTTGACATTTGTCAGTGGAACTCACCAACTGGTCCTAGTTACGTTGCGGTGTTAAGAGGCTATGCGAATTTTATTTTTGTCACTGTCACTCCAAGCGAAAAATCGCGCAGTGCGAGAGGGGCGGAGTCAGGGCGAAAGCGAAAAAAGTTGGTTTTATATTTTTATTAAAAAAACTAAAATAGCTGGCAAAATTTCAAATATCAAATGTCTAGATATTATTGAAACACACCTAATAAAATATGTTTGAGTTCTGTATATGGTTCTTATTCGTCAAACGAGGAGAAAAAGTGTGTTTGAAGACCTCATTTCAACAATTATTTCTATCGAGGAAAATTTATCCAAACATGTTTTCCAATTTCAAAACCCTAGATTATATAGTCAAAATGCATATATCAGAAATTAATTAAAATTTTCCGTGTATTTCATGAAATACACAGAAAAGAAACACCCGTATTTTTTTCGCATATCGCCTTAATTACGAGGGTGAATCCAAAAGTTCTAAGCCCGACCTACAAAGAGGTATCAAATCTTTGTAAATCTACCGTCATTTGTTAGAATGTTTTTTCGTGATTGATTGTGTGAAGTTGAAGTTCGATACTGCAAGCTATTATTTTTTTGTGATATTTTGTTTAACGCAGTCTGACGGGATTTTTCACAATGGAGAAAATTGAACACCGTGCTGTGATTAAGTACCTCAATAAAAAAGGTCTTTCACCTAAAGAGATTCATGAAGATATGGAAACAACATTAGGGGAATCTGCTCCATCGTATTCCACTGTAAAAAAGTGGGTATCTGAATTTAAACGCGGTCGGGAGACCATTGAAGATGATCCAAGGAGCGGAAGGCCTTCAACGTCTACCACTAAAGAAAACACTGACAAAATTTGTGATCTCATTCTAGGAGACCGACGATTGACCATTAGTAGGATAGCTGAGATCACAGGCATCAGTTATGGCCGAGTGCAAAACATTATAATTGTAGAATTGGGGTTCCGTAAGGTTTCTGCTCGCTGGGTCCCAAGGTTGCTTTCAGCTGACCAAAAACGAGTTCGATTCACAATTTCGCGTGACTGTTTGGAACTTTTTGAGGCAGATGCTGAGGATTTTATGTCTCGTTTTGTTACCATAGATAAAAGCTGGGTTCATCACCATACTCCTGAAACAAAACAGCAATCCAAACAGTGGAAAAGATCTGGCTCACCCACGCTGAAGAAGGCCAAGTGCGTTTTGTCAGCCAACAAAGTCATGGCATCTGTTTTTTGGGATTCGAAGGGAGTTATTTTATTGGATTATTTACCTAAAGGTGAAACTATAAATTCACGCTATTATTGTAACCTATTACGAAAACTTCGCGAAGAAATAAAAGAAAAACGGCCGGGGATGTTGCGTAAGAGAGTTTTGTTTCATCAAGACAATGCACGAGTTCACACTTCGGTTGAAACGATGGCTGTGATCCATGAATGTGGTTACGAGTTGCTGCACCACCCACCTTATTCGCCGGATTTAGCCCCCTCTGACTATCATCTCTTTCCAAATTTAAAAAACACTTGGGGGTATCTAAATATTCGACTAGAGAAGAAGTGATAGTCGCATTTAATGACTATTTTGACGACCTTCCGGAATCATTTTTTTTCGAGGGTATAAATAAGTTGCAGGTCAGGTGGAAGAAGTGTGTTGATCTAGATGGAGACTATGTCGACAAATAAAAATAATTTTGAACCCACTTTTCTTTCATTTTCACGGTCGGGCTTAGAACTTTTGGATTCACCCTCGTAGTTCTTATTTATATAAATATAAGTCCAAATTAATAATTTTAACTATATTATGAATTACTTAAACTCCTTATCTCTTTCGTTTACTCAACAAAAAATATAAACATTAAGAAACAAAGAAATAAGAGGCGGCACTTTGTGCAATAAAGCTCTATATTCACAGTTTGGTGAAGGAACTTTAATAAAGGATGCAGTAATTCGATCGCGCATTCCTCTCCGCTGCAGAGACAGTATCGCTCCAGAAATGGAAACTGATTCAGACGCACAGTATGCGAGACTTTGGTCTGATCTTTGCAGGGTTGCTAGGTCCAACTTTTACAATGTGCAACAGGTGCATGTCTAATAAATTCTAATAATAATCACAAATTGTAAAATGTTTTCTGTTACGAATATGTATTGAAAACGAGACCTGCGGGTCTACCACGTAATTCTGATTTTCATCAACATCAACTTGAGATTGAAATTTGACGTGCGTGCGACGACGCCTGCCTAACATGCCATCTCTTTTGCACGCACGTCAAATTTCAATCTCAAGTTGATGTTGATGAAAATCAGAATTACGCGGTAGACCCGCTGTTGAAATTCAGTCTAATTACGCCGTTATGGAGATAGTTTTTTTCAGTTCAAAACAGTAATCTGTTCAAACTAATAAAGTTAAAATAACTATAATTACTGTTTTAAACATATACCCATTATCTAAAATATGGCAAAGCGTATTTTTCCATTTATACTCGTATTATATTTTGTTAATTAAAAACATCATTATTCAATATCTTCTTGATTCGCCGCAATACTTGGATACGGACTTTTTTAGATATGTTTATTTATATCTTTCGATATAGACCTACTGCGCCAAAGAAAACTACGTATAGATAAAGTCTAACACTCTCTTGTTCATCAAACAGGATATCCTATTTAGTACAATGCACTCTACTCGAATTCTATTTATTGTATGGATGGAAAGTTTAAAATGTAACACCTTGTTATTTCTGTGAGCATTCTGCTAGTTAGTTCAAAAACGTAAGTAATTGAAGTGTATATTTAGAGTAGATTTGGTATAAAAACAAAAGACAAATTCTGCAAAAATAATGGATTTTCCTTGAGAAAACCCTTTTAATTCCGGTAACCCTAGCCGCCATTCGTACCACCCGCCCTGCGTGCCGCTCCTAAGTAATCCCCACTGGAGCCCGAGGCGCTGCAATACCGACGCTAAAACGCATAACATTATGTACAACCAAGCTAATAATCGGTTTAACTAACCATTTGAATAAATAATTATACAGGCTTTCGAAATGGCACAGGATATATCAGCATTAGACAATAACTCAAGCCACAAGTTTATGTTAGAATTGACATTAATGGACTTCAACCTGGCATTGAATTTAAGTTTCTCCGGCAACTCCAAGAAAAAACAACTAAAATTACCGCACATGTAAACTTAAAAATAATGAGACCCCTATCATCATTGGTTTTCTTCTGCCAAACTAGTAATTTATACAATTAAGTTGCAATCAAATTTTACGAAATTGACACTTCCTTCTCGAATAAATATGAGAATTTTCCATTGTTTATTGTTTAATTCTTCCCCCATACAATAAAAATCTTCTCAGCAGCAAGCAGTAATATTCAATTTAGTAAACGCAGACAAGATTTTGCTATACATTTTCTTGTAAAACTACGGAACTAAATCGCGATTGGCAATTTCCGTAGAACACTAAGAAAGTCGTTATTTTAAATGTTATTGACAGATTTATTTGTGCTAGAACCTACCTAGAATATCTATGCGAGCGCCTATGTGGCTGCATTAACATGCAGTCGGCAGTCAGGCGGCTTTCCACCGAGCGAGGAGGCTGGTACCACGATAACTGATAGCATTCTACCAGCAGCAGCCCGTTAAATTGTACTCGGCACGAGGCAAGCCTTCACCTCCGATATAGACACTCGAGCATACGACAATTATCTCGTTAATCAACGACACGTACCTGGCGACAAATTTATATGTCACCAGAGCGGCTGCGGCGGTGGGGTGCAAATTGCATTAGACAGGGTGGAGCAGCATACTCGTACTGCCGGTCGCTGGCTCGGTCGATACGAGGATCTAAACTGTCACCTAGTTCTTCCGGGCGCGCGCGCAGCTTGCCTTCACTACAAAGAAGATTAACTACGATGTTAACCGGTCCAAGCTCCGTGATCTATATCTTTTTTGGGCTCTTGGTCTGTTTTAAAGCTTGTCGCCTGACAGTTTCTATTCTTTCAATTGCAAGTAAGACACGAGTTGGTACTTTACATGCTAGCCTGTGTTCCAAAATCCAAACAAACTATAATGTTAACTTTCACGGAACAACTGGATATTCGAAAATGTATAGCAATAGATAAAATCAACTCAAATGCAAATCTTAATAAATGTAAGTACATAAATTATGGAGGTACGCCAATGTTGTCCTTTGTGTAGCTTAAATATGATGGATTGCTTCTATCTCGTCGACTCGTTTTGTGTTTGTAATAATTGCCGCAGATTTATATGGCTCGTACAGACCACATATTTCAAAGCATATATCAGAGGGAATTCCAGGAAAGTTCTGAAACGTACCGCTTATTTTTTATTACAAAAAGAGCAGAACGAAAGTCGCACGTAACACACAATGCAAGGCCGTTGCCATATTTTTTGCGAGTGCATACATACCGGTCACCGGGAACCGGGTCAACCCTCACAATAAAATATCGTGTCTTTTGGAAACATGTATCTGTTGATACGAGTATACGAGTACTTATATTTCATTTGTAAGCTTCTTTATGCGAAGATAAATGCGAAACGATGTCAGAAACGGCAGATACGAAAATATTTGCGAGATAAGTCTGCGATTGGAACGACAGATGGACATATTTATATCTTTGGTTTTAGATGATTATGTTATTTTATTTGCATACTTACTGCCGCGAGGCTGGCGTGCTTCAATCTCTCATGAATGGAAATTCAATAAATTCAAGTCAGTCATTTCGAATGTCAGAGAGTTGTGTACTCGTATACGTACACATATTTTAGGCTTTATATTGTCTACTGAAAGTATAATAAAATAAAATGTACTGGCTCCATCCATCAGCCTAGTTCATCCACTGCTTGACGGACGACTTTCCAAGATTTCACCACTCTTGGAAAAAATGCTCATGCTCACACACGATGGGCAGGCGGGTTGGTGAGCGCGGTGTCAAAACCCTCGCACCAGTGACGTCGCTGCGCGTCTCTAGTCTGTTTTATATAAGGCCTGGCAATTGGGGATGGATATACCGCTGATGTATATACATGGATATACCGGCTACCTGGTTGTGCCTGTTTGGGGGGTGTATTCTTACTCTTCCCCGAACTTTAGGGGGGTTTGCGAGTATGGTGGTACCTGCACACCACAGTCGAGCCCGGCATCACCTCTGCCAACTCAACTACTGGTTACCCAGAATTAACTTTTCGTTGTAAAGGTTCAAACAAAAAGTTATATTGGTGCGCAAACCTTCATTTTTGAAAATGTTGTATGGGTATAAACTATGTGAGCTTGTAATTTGAGTAACATCCTCATAAGTTAGGACAAATTAGGACAGCAACATTAGTTTACCTTAAACGAGTAAATTTCATATAGCCCTTATGTACTCTTAGTCGTAAAATCGAGGTTATTTATTAATAAATGGGCAAGTGCGAGTCAGACTCGCGCTCTTAAGGTTTCGTATTTGTCAGTTTTTGGGATAGATAGGAAAATTATACTCGTATTAAAAATCTTGTCAATAACTGTTTAGGATGAAAAAAAAAATGTTGGATTGTACTAAATAATTAAAAAAGCTGGGTATACTTTGTGTTTATTGATGATGTTGCGGAAGCTGGAAACTGGTGATAGCACTCGTCTTTACTACAAACAACTTTTACTATTGAAACAATCCGAAAACCGCTAAAAATCTGCTGTTCCATAAAAAAGTTACATACTCCACCAAAATGTATGAAACAATTCTGTTTTATTTTCACTTCTCTATTTTTTTTTTCACGAAAATTATCGTTGTTCGTATCGACGAGTACTATCGCCAGTTTCCGCAATATCATATATCATAAAATACTATTTTACAATAATTTGATATACCCATATTCTATTTTTAGATAATACTTTTTTTTGATATTTCTTATTTTTGAGACATTTTTAATGAAGATTATTTTCATATTTTTCGGTCCACTAGTTTGGGAAATGTAGGGGGAGGACATACAATTTTTCAAGGTTATTCAAAGTAGTCTTGATAAGTAATCTTATGATTATGTATTTAATCTGTACAACTAATCACAATATTGTAAAATATGTACACAATTATATATTTTACAATCTACTTTGTAGTACCTAAAGTATATTTAATACCTACACACATAATATATTTTTAAGAGTTTTTTTTTTCTAATTTTTGAATTACACTTAAAAGAGATTAAATTGTGAAAAATCCCTTCAGCGATAGCTCGGTTAGTGGGAAGCCTGTCCAATCTTGGGGTCGACGATAGAGACTTACCGGTCAAAAATCATGCACTATTATACGCAGCATACGATTGTTTTTCAATAATTACACAAAAAACGGACTACGATGTACAAGTATTTACTACCACGGCGGCGTTGGATGGTACTGGAAATTTGGTCATCGTAGAGTTTTTTTTTAATATAGGATTTTATGAGAGTGACAGAGGAGTAACTATATATTTTGTGACCTTATACAGACCTTATGTATAAGGTGACTTGTTTGTATAGCCAAATTAATACTGTAGGCTCGGTAAGTGGCCAGGACCAAAGTTCAATTATCGTTTTAGCAGAAAATTTACGAGTCAATTAGAGTAAGCCATGCGTAAGCCTAAATTTTATTTCACAAAAGATTTATTGAACCTTGGTCCCCTGACCACTTACCGAGTCTCCAGTATGAATTTGGCTATATAAAAAAGTCACCTTATATTATTGTGTATTGATATTTGTTGTTTTTTTATCATCTGTCTTTGTTGCAGTTTTGAGCAGTTTTGGTTTTTATTTTCCTCGTTTAAAACCTTTTTTGTTTCGGATCTTAATGCTGCGCAAGCTCATGAAAAGCAGTCAAAATTTTATGGTTTCAAAAATGTACAATTATTGTTAGTACCGAATATAAAATAAACATTATTACGGTTGTTACATAAAGAAACTGCGGAAGATAAAGAATCATCGTAACATAACTGACGCCGCCAATTGACCCGGAACTGGCAGTCAAACATACAACTCGCATTTGGCGTTATTGTTTGGGGTTCCACAGGAAAATGGAAACCGAAAACTCTCCAATTAGTCACGTTCCTCTCTCGGCTGAATGTTTCTGAAACCGTCGACCGCAACAGATTTGCGGAAAACGTGACAAAGAAAGAGCATTTGTTATTTTTTCCCGATTCTTATTTCTCGATTTAACTAAGCCAATGTGACAAAAAATACGGAACCCTAACTTTCTGTTCAAATCTGTAGTCATCGCATGTTTTTTACTAAGCTAAACGTACACAAATACGATTAAAAATCAACATCGCGTGCTGATTTTGACTTCGCCCGCTAATCTCCTAATGACAAGCAGATTTTTAGTTTTTTGCTCTCTAATCACGATTCCTACCTAACAGATATGTAGAGGCAGCTGGAATAACCACTATAATCGATTTCTTGTTAACAATTGTTATGATTGACATCTAACAAATTTCAATTCTTGGATTTCGTTGTTAAAGAAAACATTGTTCAAAGACACAGGTTCATTCACTTTATGATTGTCTCAGAAGTAATAATTATTAAACTAATGCTAAAATAATGGTGTAGTTAACATGAACGTAGCCTTATTCTCATGGAAGTTAGTTGTAGTTATTACAGTAATGTTTAGGGCTATTCTCTGAAACCTGCCTTGTTTTAATGGGGTTTATTATATTAAAGCTACGCATCAAAGCATGGAAAATGACTGTGATGATTTATATTTCCCATGGTCAGACGTGACTTTCACATCATTTTGTGCATTTCACAATAAAAAAAGCTATATTCGTTATAACTTTTTGTTGTGTCATGTTGTATTACAGAAATTACAAGTTTATGTTTCCCGGTCCCTTCACGACTTGGCTGTGTGGATGCTTGGTGATTGAGTGAAGGTACCAGTCAGATTCAGGTATATTCTGATTGCACTTTAATTTGCATCGACAGCCGCCGTTTTTCTCGTGATTGAGACGTTGGGGGCCGGTCTTCGTTGCAAGAAACGCCGAAAGCGCACAAGTGTGGACATACCTTATAATTAATCTCATGCATTTTCGTTGAAATTGAGACATAAATAGGTACATACATTTAATATGCCTGAGAGAATGTCTTGAATTCTCGTTGGAAGATTACATTACTAGGGGTCATTTCTTTAATTTGAGGATCGCCTTACTTTTTAGGGTTCCGACAAAAACAGAACACCGAAATGTTTTAGCGATGCGTTGATGTCTATCTAAAATCTTTTAGCAAAGCCTTGATGTCCGTCTGCCGCCAAAAACACGATTGAGCTGAAATATGGTATTTAGTCAAAGTTCAACTACGAGTATCATTCTTGGAAAAATACGGAAAGCTTTTTCTTAGGGGAATTTAAGGGATATTAAAAAAAAAACCGGCCAAGAGCGAGCCGGACTCGCATATTTAGGGTTACTGTAAGAACAGTAAGCAGTCAAAAAAACCAAACTAAATTTATCTTTTATTAAAAATAAATTCATCAAGTATTACACTGTCGGAAAACCCTGTAGTTTTCCGGTAATCTATGACTCAATATCTACTAAGTAAATATTCCTATTGCAATCTAAATGTTAACTACCTAAACTAAGAGATAATTTTCGTTAGATCGTTTATTTTGAGTTAGATCATTGAGACCACTAGACCAAAAACGATAAAAAGTATATTTTTAGAAACATTAGAGGTAGGTAGAGCTCTTTCAAGTGATACCTTACATGATATGTATTTTATTCTTTGGTCTGAATTGACAATTGAAATGTTTTAGTCCAAAATATATTTTTCATTTTTTTACTGGTTGTGTAAAAATATATTTAATATATTATGTGCGCGTCATCAAGACCTAACATTATGCCAAATTTCAAATTCCTATTTTTATATAACCGTTACATAGTTTTCGAGAAAACCGTATGTAACAGCCGTACGGATACTGACGGATCTTATAAGGGTTCCGTTTTTCCTTTTGTGGTACGGAACCTCAAAAACGTGTTAATTATTTTCAAGCAGATCATTGTACTCATATAGGTATATTGTGTACTTGGAGGGACTTCAAAAGTTTAAACTATGAATTTGATTTCAGAAGTTAGAACGGCTGTGTAGAGGTATGTAGTCACTGGAAAACAAAATTACGCAAATGTTAAGCAAAGTTAATGTAGTGTAACGATTTACGACTCTTAAAACAGATTAAGAACTAAAACTTATTATTTTACTTTCCTAACAATACTAAACTCCCGAAGATAAAAGCTCGCCAGGTAATTAAAGTTTGAGATGAGCTTTACGTAATTTCTCTAAGTTTGAGTGGCATCATAATGGATCGCAAACCTTACTTGTTATTTTTATGGGTGAATAAACTTTAGAAGTAAGTTTCTGCGTCTTATTTATTCATGAAATGTGATGTAAGATACAGTCCAAGAGCAGCTTCCTGATTACGTACGTCTCCGCTGCAACAGCGTTCAATATCTCGTCAAGCGCATGGTAAAAGAGGATATGAAAATAAACTTCTCATCGTTGGGCCTCGCGATTTCCTGATCGACCTAATAAAGAGGAGTAAGTGGGGGCCTGCAGTCGATCAGGGCTAATGGGTCGATGGCTGACTCCATAAAGGCTGGGAGTGGTGCTGTAGGAGGTTTATTTTTACTGCATCACCGCGCACGTGCCGTAGACAAGATGTTAGCTATTAAATGCTGGCAGGGAATGTTTTGCTTTAAAATATTTACCAATACCACGTCTTGAAATTTACAATTTACTAGGAACCTTTCAGGAATAATGAAACCTTTGGATAATAGTTAATTAAATGAAACTAGTCAAAGTTGTAAATGTTAAAAACCTATTTGGTATCTATTACATGTTCATTATATAGAATGCGTCGAGCTAACTGCATTTGGGAGTTAGAAACACGATACCTCAACATCTTCCGGGAAGATGTCTCCGTGTTGTTATTCAGAGTACATCAGGTTATATGGAGTGAATCTATATGTTATATAAGGTCTTTCAATTCAAACGGAAAGTTATTTTGGAGGTTATTCAGTATCGTTAATACATCATATTCCACTGCAAAGTAATTTTTTTTGCGCGATCTTTTTCTTCACTTGTCCTTAAAAACTGATTCAGCTGTTCGGACCACTTCGTACTGAGAAGTGAAAAAAAAGTTCGCCCAATAAAAAATGCTTTGCAGTGGAATGTGATGTATTAACGACACTGAATCACCTCCTAAATTACTTTCCATTTAAACTGAAATACCTTATATATGTCGCAGTGAAATGAGGAAATACAAGTTAAAATTTTAGATCTCCAGGATCAGCTTGGTGAAAGTTAAGATAAAATTGTGAATCATTTAGACTAAATACTGACAGAACATAATTTATTTGAAAAAATCATCTTGATTTTCAAGTGCAAAAAATATGTTTTTTCATTGTGCCACTAATTCTGTAGCTGTAATTATGTCCCGTTTTGAGCAAAAATAAAAATTATCACTTTACTTATACATCACTTTTGGAGCTTGAACTGCAGGCTTCTGTACCAACGAGTTTGTCGGAATTTTTGTGTACAGGTGTTTGTTTTGGTGAAGAAAAATTCAGTGAGGTAAATCTCATGCCCTAAAAACGAGTGTGTGTCCGAAGCACGCCGGCGATAAGTCTTATTCACCCCTTATCTGATAAGGCTTATCATGTAAAAATTGTCGGTAAAAAGTTGGTGTACGAGTGCTGTGCTGACTGTTGTTGACTGTCAACAGTCTGCACTCGAAAACACCTCTGATAACTCTTCAGGATATATGTCGTAGGCTCGTAGCGATAGGTTTATTTACTTAACCCGTAAAACCGATATTTACAATAAAACAATAGATCAAACGTATAGCGTAAAAATCGATATCGTTTTTACGGGTCAAAGTAGAATAATGTAGGTAAGGTTGGTCGTTATTCAATATTAGAATTGAACTAGCTGCGGTCGCTTGAACCTGTCTGGAGATCAAGGACTTCAAAGGGATTATAAAAGGAGTTTATTCACTCCTTTGTTAACACCATCGATACCTGTGAAGCTAGACGCGCTCTTGGTTCTCACATATATCTGACGGACAGACAGACGGACACCACAATCCCGACTAATGAATACGGATGCCTGTGTTGTAACAAATCTCATTAGTTGTCTAAGTGAAAAATGCATGTCTATCTGAGACCTCCCGCAATATGTCAGCGGCTGTAATCTCAAATCCACGACTCTGCTTCATAGATTACCCTGTTTTTTTTTAACAAAGCTAATGAAATTCTGTTCAACATTTATCGTTAGGTTTTAATTAATTAACGGCGGCGTAATGAATAGGTACGAGGGGCATGCCAAAAGAAGTTAGATACTCCTTACTCCTTTGATTGACACTGGCAAGTTATACATCATCTTATAGGCTGGTTGTTTGTTGATATATCTGAATATAGAACGCACATCATTTCTTTTTTTTTTATTTGGATGAGCATCATTTTTCCGAGAATCTGGCGGGAATTCGCTTGCAGCAATGGAGCTCAGTCGAAGTGATTGTCGCGCTATGATTTATTATGACTATAAAAAAGTTTTAAGCCTCAAGAATGTTTTGAACTTTTGGCTACTACTTTTGGTGAGTCTGGTTGCTCACGAACAACAGTATTTAATTGGTTTGCTGAATTTAAAAGAAGACGGGGATGTCTCAAAGATGAAGCGAAGACAGGCCGGCTGCCAACCGCGGTCACGGAAGAAAACGTTCGTGCAGTCGAAAAACTTATTCGCGAAAACCAACGAATTATGTATGTAGAGCTGGAGCGAGAACAGGGAATTGGATCAGCAGCAATGCAAACCATAATTCACGACCACCTTTCTCTCCGTAAATGTTGTTTGAGATGGGTATCGCACAAACTTACCGATGAGCACAAAGACCGTCGGTTGGATTGGTGCCTATTCATGATAGATAAATTCGACGGTGGCGAGAAAAAAAATGTGTATGATATACTGACTGGTGATGAAACATGGCTTTATAACTATGATCCCGAAACAAAGTGACATTCGACTGTATGGTGCTTTGAAGATGAGCCAACTCCAACGAAATGTCGCCGTGCACGAAGCACACAGAAACAAATGGTCGCCTCGTTTTTCAGCAAAACGGATCATATTGCTACTGTAGTGCTAGAAAATTAAAGAACGATGAACTCCGAATGGTATGTGACAGTTTGTGCTCCAACAGTAATATCAGCTTGGTGTGACAAGCGACCGAAGTCAGGAATCCGACGCCTTCTCAGGCACCACGACAATGCGGCGTTGCACACGTCTGCCAAAACACTTGACTTTTTCGGCTCAAAAAATGCGTCAACCCTCCCTCACTCACCATATTCCCCTGACCTAGCACCTTGTGATTTTACCTGTTTCCAAAAATCAAAGAAAAAATAGAGGGGAAGAAGTTTGAAAGCAAAGAAGATGCACTGGCTGCCTATATTTTCGAGGTTTCTGAGGTGTCTAAAGAAGAGTGGTCATTGGTATTTTCCAATTAGTTCAGACGTATGAAAAAGTGTATACGTGCTCAGGGTGAATACTTCGAAAAGATCGATACTTGTAATAAAGAATAAATTTTATAATTTTTGAGTATCTAATTTCTTTTGGCATGCCCCTCGTATCTCTCTTCCAAGAAAATATAACGGGTAAATGAAAAAAAAAATAGACTGGCCAATATAAAATTCACAGTTCGTTTAAAAAGTAGCAAGGAAATATGAAAATAGTTTATTCATTTTCGCAGGAATGTTTCTTTGGAAATCTTGTTCAGTATGATCAGTAGATTCTATGGTTTCATTGAAAGAGACTTGTTCACTTATAACGATGATCTCTAGAATAATATTATTATATTAAGTTTTTGTGTATTACTATCTAATTTGTCAATATTTACCCATATTATTACCCTCAATACCCTCATGTACCTCACTCAAAGCACAGATTGTATGACAGGTATCAATGAAAAGCCATTAAAAGCATCGAATAATCTCATGGGAGCTGATTAATGGGGTAGAAAGTAACCCATATGTCCAATTCCAGGTCTAGAACCACATTTGTGCAAAGTTTTATCCCAATCCATGAAGGAGTAACAAACATACATCCATCCATACATCCAAACTTTCGCATTTATAATATTAGTGGGATGGCATGGGATGGGATTAATGGGTTTTTACCTAGTATGTAGAGCGCAGATCCCTGTAGATCCCTTCTAAACACTGGCTAAATCTATGGGTACAAGAAAATATAGGATACAACATAAAAGTTGTAAAAGGTGATCGATCGGACTGATCCAGGCACACCAGAGTGGATGGATTGGATATCGCTCATTCATTTTCGGTCGAGGTGTCTAATTATTACATAGCTGCTTGGCTGAAAAAATAATAATAAAAAAAAATAGCGCGTAAAGCTTGTCTTGATAACAAGAGGTCGCAGGTTCGAATCCTGGCCCGGGGATTTTTTTTAAATTCTCGTCTTTGGGTTTGTTTCTGATTGATCTTTTCTAGTTTGTAATGCACTCTAATAATATTTAGAGTATTTATATTTTATCAAAAACTAAGTAGCAAAACTGCCGGTGTTCCTCGGCAGAACCAGTGTTACACAATAACATACGTTTCTTTTCTACGTTTATTCGCTTAAATCTCTAGCAACATTTTGTTGGGGTTATTTGGGACAGCATATTTGTACTAATTTTCTGATTGTTTTCTGTGTTCAACGAAAATGTTGTGAAAAAAAATTGCGCAGGTTCAAAACCTGGCCCGGGGAATTTTTTCAAATTCTTGTCTTTGGGTTTGTTTCTGATTGATCTTTTCTAGTTTGTAATGCACTCTAATAATATTTAGAGTATTCATAGCGATGGATTTTATATTTTATATTTTATTTATGCAGTATATATATACACATCATATATGCACTTACAATGGGAATCCACAGGCAAAGCTAATTACAGATGGCGCTAGCATAAGTCCGGCCAATAAATACTACGGTCCAGCTATGTCAAACTTGGTTGTTGTGTGTGTTCCGGTTTTCCTAGAGTTTTTCTGCAATATCTCGCATTTTTTTACTTTCTCTTATCACCTGATGTTATATATTTGTTCTTGTTATTATTATGTTATTAATTTTTAATATGGGGTTTCTCGGGAATAAATTAACAACATTATTAAAGCAACCTGGTACGGCACACAAAAGCATGATTTCAAAAAATTTATCGAATATCACAAAAAGCTACGCAAAAACCATAGAGTCTGTCAAGCGAGTTATGGCAACGCACTTTTGGTGGGGAAAAATGAAATCGACAGTATTGCACCACTGAAGTATACTCTGTTAGCCCAAAATTAACAATCTTGATATTTATGTAAGTTGACTTTACCGATATCCAAATTTATACTGGTGGCTTTGTAGAATGTCGGTATAAAGCAAAGAAATCGACTCAATGAGCCTTTCTGTGAAAAATAAAGTATAAAAGTCTAAAGTTAAGTCATAAGTCTCGAATTTGGCTAGATAACGGGTCATTGCTGTTTTAAAAAACAAGAGAAAAAGAAACAACACATATTTTATTTTTTTAAACAAAAAACATGTTTCTTTAAGGTTGATGCGACGGATCACGATGCCAAACGTATTTCGTATTTTTGTGTACGAAGTATGTAGAAAGTACCTGTGTATGAAGATATTTTATGCCTAAATTCAATCATAAGATCTTTTTTAACATTGTTGCTGCCAAGGCAATCTAAAAAAAAAATTAACACCTAGAAAATAATAACCAAATATATATCTATCTAATCTAAATATATAAAAGAAGAACCTGACTGACTGACTGACTGACATATCAACGCACAGCCCAAACCGTTGGGTCTAGAGATTCCAAATTTGGCAAGTAGGTTCCTTTAGAGGTCTAGGGGTGCACTAAGAAAGGATTTTTCAAAATTCACCCCCTAAGAGGGTGAAACGGGGTCCAAAGTTTGTATGGGGAAACAAGAATAGTTAAACTATTTTATTCGAAACTTCACAGCAGTACTCTTATCAATAAATGAGTAAATACGTGTTTCAGGTTTTTTCAAAATTCAACCCCTAAAAGGGGGAAATGGGGTAACAAATTCTGAAAATTAACATGGGTATCGTTTGTATGGTTTATCGGGTCGCTGATCATGAAAACGACTACGATTTTAAAATACAACGTAGTGGACGTGAAATACCATCATCCCCTGTTGGGGTGCGATGGGGTGTAAATGTTGAAATGTGTAAATATCAATATGGGTGTCGTTTCTATGGTTTGTTGGGACGTTTATTATGAAAATGGCATCGATTTTGCAATTTAATATAGTGGACATGAAAATTCTTGAAAGTATGTGTGCCAGAGCAAATCGGCTGTAACCGACGGACAGACAGACAGCCACACAAGTGATCCTATTAGGGTTCCATTTTTTTCCTTTTGAGATATCTATCGATCTATATATCCACAATCTATCTATCTGTCTATCTATCTATCTATCTATATCCAAGCAAAATATCTTTTAAACGGAAGGTAGTGCATCCCTAGGGGTTGGACCACGAGATGCCAAAAAAAGTTTTTTTTTAATGTCAAAACTTTGACGGCCTGTATCGCCCAAACGGCTGGAGTTAGACCCATGTTGATGGGTGTCTAGGAAAAGTTCTCGACGAGATCTGTCTGCCGAAAGCAGTGTCGGATTTCGAGGACTGGAGGCCCTGGGGCAACAAGGGAGTGGAGGCCCCTAATTTTTTTTCAATTAGGTTAAACATTCAATGTTACAATAATTTATTGCGAGATAAATCAAATTAAAAAAATGTTCTTGGATATTTTTCGTTTTGTTTTTTCTTTTTTTCATAATTCTGCATATTCAAGGTGACTTTTTGATCATCGTCCAAATTCATACTGGAGGCTTGATAAGTGATCAGTATCTTGGATCAATAACAATTTTTGTGAAATTTGTAAAATGAAATTTCGGCTTCCCATAGAAATTCACTTCCAGCCCCCCTATTGTGTATCTTTAGTTGCCAACTGCACGAGGTGCCTATCATCAAAAACATAGCTAAAAACTGAAATTTCAAAATTGCCTTTAGTGGGTATTGAACTATTAACAATCTGTGTCGTCACTTCAAGTGCGAAAATATCCTTAGGACATCGGAATTCGATGGTATATCTATGTTTTTGATGATAGACACCCATTCCAGAAGGCAACTAGAGATACACAATAGGCCCGCAGGTCCGAGTGAATCACTATGGGGAGTCGAAATTTAATTTTAAGAATTTTACAAAAAATATTATTGATGAAATTGTATGAATTTGGAAGATGATCAAATAGTCACCTTGTATATATCGGAAAACAAAATACTTAGAAACTATTGTGGGGGCCCCTCTCTTGTGGAGGCCCCGGGGCTGTAGCCCCGGTTGCCCTCCCCTAAATCCGGCCCTGGCCGAAAGTGTCAAAACTTTACAAGCCCATATCTCCCAAACGGCTGATGCTAGACCCATGTTCATGGTTGTCCTTAGAAACTGATTCAGCTGATCGGACCACTTCGTACTGAGAAGTGAAAAAAAAGTTCGCCCAATAAAAAATGCTTTGCAGTGGAATGTGATGTATTAACGACACTGAATCACCTCCTAAATTACTTTCCATTTAAACTGAAATACCTTATATATGTCGCAGTGAAATGAGGAAATACAAGTTAAAATTTTAGATCTCCAGGATCAGCTTGGTGAAAGTTAAGATAAAAACTGACAGAACATAATTTATTTGAAAAAATCATCTTGATTTTCAAGTGCAAAAAATATGTTTTTTCATTGTGCCACTAATTCTGTAGCTGTAATTATGTCCCGTTTTGAGCAAAAATAAAAATTATCACTTTACTTATACATCACTTTTGGAGCTTGAACTGCAGGCTTCTGTACCAACGAGTTTGTCGGAATTTTTGTGTACAGGTGTTTGTTTTGGTGAAGAAAAATTCAGTGAGGTAAATCTCATGCCCTAAAAACGAGTGTGTGCCCGAAGCACGCCGGCGATAAGTCTTATTCACCCCTTATCTGATAAGGCTTATCATGTAAAAATTGTCGGTAAAAAGTTGGTGTACGAGTGCTGTGCTGACTGTTGTTGACTGTCAACAGTCTGCACTCGAAAACACCTCTGATAACTCTTCAGGATATATGTCGTAGGCTCGTAGCGATAGGTTTATTTACTTAACCCGTAAAACCGATATTTACAATAAAAAAATAGATCAAACGTATAGCGTAAAAATCGATATCGTTTTTACGGGTCAAAGTAGAATAATGTAGGTAAGGTTGGTCGTTATTCAATATTAGAATTGAACTAGCTGCAGTCGCTTGAACCTGTCTGGAGATCAAGGACTTCAAAGGGATTATAAAAGGAGTTTATTCACTCCTTTGTTAACACCATCGATACCTGTGAAGCTAGACGCGCTCTTGGTTCTCACATATATCTGACGGACAGACAGACGGACACCACAATCCCGACTAATGAATACGGATGCCTGTGTTGTAACAAATCTCATTAGTTGTCTAAGTGAAAAATGCATGTCTATCTGAGACCTCCCGCAATATGTCAGCGGCTGTAATCTCAAATCCACGACTCTGCTTCATAGATTACCCTGTTTTTTTTTAACAAAGCTAATGAAATTCTGTTCAACATTTATCGTTAGGTTTTAATTAATTAACGGCGGCGTAATGAATAGGTATCTCTCTTCCAAGAAAATATAACGGGTAAATGAAAAAAAAAATAGACTGGCCAATATAAAATTCACAGTTCGTTTAAAAAGTAGCAAGGAAATATGAAAATAGTTTATTCATTTTCGCAGGAATGTTTCTTTGGAAATCTTGTTCAGTATGATCAGTAGATTCTATGGTTTCATTGAAAGAGACTTGTTCACTTATAACGATGATCTCTAGAATAATATTATTATATTAAGTTTTTGTGTATTACTATCTAATTTGTCAATATTTACCCATATTATTACCCTCAATACCCTCATGTACCTCACTCAAAGCACAGATTGTATGACAGGTATCAATGAAAAGCCATTAAAAGCATCGAATAATCTCATGGGAGCTGATTAATGGGGTAGAAAGTAACCCATATGTCCAATTCCAGGTCTAGAACCACATTTGTGCAAAGTTTTATCCCAATCCATGAAGGAGTAACAAACATACATCCATCCATACATCCAAACTTTCGCATTTATAATATTAGTGGGATGGCATGGGATGGGATTAATGGGTTTTTACCTAGTATGTAGAGCGCAGATCCCTGTAGATCCCTTCTAAACACTAGCTAAATCTATGGGTACAAGAAAATATAGGATACAACATAAACGTTGTAAAAGGTGATCGATCAGACTGATCCAGGCACACCAGGGTAGATGGATTGGATATCGCTCATTCATTTTCGGTCGAGGTGTCTAATTATTACTTAGCTGCTTCGCTGAAAAAATAATAATAAAAAAATAGCGCGTAGAGCTTGTCTTGATAACAAGAGGTCGCAGGTTCGAATCCTGGCCCGGGGAATTTTTTTAAATTCTCGTCTTTGGGTTTGTTTCTTATTGATCTTTTCTGGTTTGTAATGCACTCTAATAATATTTAGAGTATTTATCTTTTATCAAAAACTAAGTAGCAAAACTGCCGGTGTTCCTCGGCAGAACCAGTGTTACACAATAATATACGTTTCTTTTCTTCGTTTATTCGCTTAAATCTTTAGCAACATTTTGTTGGGGTTATTTGGGACAGCATATTTGTACTAATTTTCTGATTGTTTTCTGTGTTCAACGAAAATGTTGTGAAAAAAAATAGCGCAGGTTCCAAACCTGGCCCGGGGTATTTTTTCAAATTCTTGTCTTTGGGTTTGTTTCTGATTGATCTTTTCTAGTTTGTAATGCACTCTAATAATATTTAGAGTATTCATAGCGATGGATTTTATATTTTATTTATGCAGTATATATATATACACATCATATAAGCACTTACAATGGGAATCCACAGGCAAAGCTAATTACAGATGGCGCTAGCATAAGTCCGGCCAATAAATACTACGGTCCAGCTATGTCAAACTTGTTTGTTGTGTGTGTTCCGGTTTTCCTAGAGTTTTTCTGCAATATCTCGCATTTTTTTACTTTCTCTTATCACCTGATGTTATATATTTGTTCTTGTTATTATTATGTTATTAATTTTTAATATGGGGTTTCTCGGGAATAAATTAACAACATTATTAAAGCAACCTGGTACGGCACACAAAAGCATGATTTCAAAAAATTTATCGAATATCACAAAAAGCTACGCAAAAACCATAGAGTCTGTCAAGTGAGTTATGGCAACGCACTTTTGGTGGGGAAAAATGAAATCGACAGTATTGCACCACTGAAGTATACTCTGTTAGCCCAAAATTAACAATCTTGATATTTATGTAAGTTGACTTTACCGATATCCAAATTTATACTGGTGGCTTTGTAGAATGTCGGTATAAAGCAAAGAAATCGACTCAATGAGCCTTTCTGTGAAAAATAAAGTATAAAAGTCTAATAACTTTAGTTAAGTCATAAGTCTCGAATTTGGCTAGATAACGGGTCATTGCTGTTTTAAAAAACAAGAGAAAAAGAAACAACACATATTTTATTTTTTTTAAACAAAAAACATGTTTCTTTAAGGTTGATGCGACGGATCACGATGCCAAACGTTTTTCGTATTTTTGTGTACGAAGTATGTAGAAAGTACCTGTGTATGAAGATATTTTATGCCTAAATTCAATCATAAGATCTTTTTTAACATTGTTGCTGCCAAGGCAATCTAAAAAAAAAATTACCACCTAGAAAATAATAACCAAATATATATAGATAATGAAGTATCAAACTTGGTCAAACCTAACTTACCAACTAACACTGACATCTTTTCCAAAGCTTGCATTTTTTCCATTTCATAACGCTGGAACCTTGATTTCTCTTCATCGTACGTACATAACATCTTAAACAACATGCACCTCACATCGCTGAGCACAGTTTTAGGCATGATGGTCAACAAATTCAGTTTATTTCATTAATTTTAATTCGTAAATGAAATCAACAAGAGAGCTAAAGACAAGTTTAATGACAGGTGACATTATTTATTTTTTGTTGCTATATGAATATTTTACCACTAAGTTCTTGACAAGATCGGCTTGACAGACTCTAACAATGTACTAGAATGACAGATTTTCAAGACCGAATCGACGATGCGCCATCTACAGGGTAATTTGGCAGTGTGGATGCCAATTCGCGTCTCAATTTTATTTTTCCATTTTACTAAATTAATATTTTTTTCCTTTTTTTTATTTCTTTATTTTCTGTGTATAGTTCGTAATAGGTTAGTCTGGGGGCTAATAGGTAAGTGTTTTACCGTTGGCTCCTTGATGATTGAAGCAGGAGATGTGTCAATGCTTCGTTATAATTAAAAGTTCTAATGAACAAGATTAATAATGGTGATATTGCTTAAAATTTTTTGATTGTTTGTTATGATGTCATCATATTTTGCATGCTTTTTTAAATATTTTTTTTCTGAAACCTGTCGTGTAAGGTATCAAATGAAAGGGTTTTATGCGCTGATTGTAAAAATGTTCTACATCATTTCATTTCAGCCTCTCATTTTCTAAAAAGCAAAAATACATTTTCAAAACACACCAAGTGTGGGCTCCTCCAAGCAGTAAACGGCTAAAGATTTTTTTGTGAAACAAGTGACAGGGTTTTGTACCACTACATGTTTAACATACTGTATGTAAAATTTAAAAAATATAAATGTCAAAGCCAAAAGTTTTGTGACTCACATTAAATTAGATATTTTTCATCCCAGACTGAATCTAGTAAAATTTATCCCATCAAAAACATAAAATGTACAAAAATGTCGAGTCTCGCAATGCAATCTTTCCACCGTAAAAAGTTGTGAGATCTTATGTAAAGCCAAGTCTGTTATTTTAGTTTGTATGGAAGCACCTTTTCATTTTAGTTAGTATGGGAGCACCTATTGAACAAATGTATCATTAATTGTTTCCTAATTAGTTACCTACCAACATTAAGTGACTGTATTAATATTAGTCATCTTTATTTCTATAATAAAATATAGTGACTTCGCAATCGCACAGCAACATATACAACATATCTACCTAATACCAATTTGTTAGCGATTTGAGAAGATATTTCTACGCATCAGCGCTTTATTTGCGCTCTGCGATTGCCAAGTCACTATATTTTATTAGAGAAATAAAGATGACTAATATTAATACAGTCACTTAATGTTGGTAGGTAACTAATTAGGAAACAATTAATGATACATTTGTTCAATAGGTGCTCCCATACTAACTAAAATGAAAAGGTGCTTCCATACAAACTAAAATAACAGACTTGGCTTTACATAAGATCTCACAACTTTTTACGGTGGAAAGATTGCATTGCGAGACTCGACATTTTTGTACATTTTATGTTTTTGATGGGATCTCATTTCTTTTTGTAGGTAGTCCTCCTTTTTTTCTTCTCGGGTAATATTTCTTGCACGTCAGCTACGGATTTTCTTCAAGCCCACTCCCTTTTACTGATCATTTGAACATACTCCAGAGAAACTGGTATCGGGAAGGAGCACTTCATAATGACCACCTAAGAAGCTACCAGAGAATTGTAAACGTTTCACTGGCGTCCCAGGATCACCACTAAATGATCCTCTCAAACGGTCATTTTTGTAAACCTCGAAAGTAAATGGATACAAAGAAATGGCTCCCATAAGTTCGGATACGGAACCGTAGGTGGTAGTTTTCATCATTGCTGTCGAGTACAGGTCAGCGTTAATGTGTCTCTACGCTCGTCACACGTATAAAGTTGCATTTCATCCCAATGCGCTTCCACATACTCGACTACCGCAAACCTAATGTCATACGACGACTCAATGTTCTCATACATAGAGAATGACAAAGAATGGAACCAACATAAACCATCTCCAGGTATAGGGACAACTAGGTGTGGACAATATTTCAGGCTACATTGCAATATTCATTTTTACGGTAAGTTATTATTATTATTATTATCCACAATTAGATGCAACAGGCAGGTTAATATTTCTTTTGACCATGAAGTGAAAGGCAGGCTTGTCAGTCTAAACCACAGAGTACATTATTATGTCTAAACCTGGTCTTTATTCAATGACTAACGAGTACAAAGACATTTCATTATACCTACATCATAGAGGATGCATGTACAAATAATACAACATTAGCAGCTTTAATTTTCCTGTAAGCTTTACTGGATAAATAACCTTTTACCTTGATTTTTAGGGTTCCGTATCCTAAGATTCCGTGACCCTATTACTAAGCCTCCGCTGTCTATCCATCTATCACAGGGGTCTACAGCTTCAGCCGTTATAGGTGAATATAGCGCGTAAATATTTTCACATAATATATGTTACTTTGTCCTCTATCACGGCAAATAATAATATGAAATGGAAATCCAAGGGGGGTCCAATTATTCGACGGTATTTGTTTCAGCTCTATCTTTATAATACAACAATTTTGGGCAGAAACATGTTAGAGTTCCTTATTCAAAAGGTGCTGATTTGTTTGTCAGGCGCTACCATTTTAGCGTCTATTTTTTGTCACCTTTATGTTGCTATGTCATCTTTATTGTTGGTATTTACCATAATGGTTTGGGGTTTCGTACCCATATTGTGTGATGGTAGTACGGAACCCTTCGTGAGCGAGTCCGACTTGCACTTATCCGGTTTAATAGCGACTTATTTACCAAATGTTGATATTTCTCTTCTTAAATAGACTAAATGTGTTTTAGGGTTCCTTACTCAAAGCACAGATTATTATAACAAAGCCTCTATCGTTAGAACGGTTATACATACAAGTACCTACAAGTTGAAAATTTAGGCAGACTACTTTAAAGTAAAATAACAAATAATAAAAAATGAGGGTTCCTTCCTAAAAAGGTACCGAATTTTCTGTCAGGCGCTACTTATCGCTTTGTTTTTTGTCGCCTTGATGGTGCTATGGCATAGATCTATGTTGTTGCAATTTACTTTTGGGGTTCCTTACCCGTATTGTGTGGGGGTACGGAACCCTTTATGTGCGAGTCGGATTCGCACTTTACCGTTTTCTTAGTGACTTAATTACGAAATGTTGATATTCTCTTCTTAAATTGACTCATTGTGAATGTATCGAACATTATAAACCACCCTTTTTAGGGTTCCTTACCCAAGGAACAGATTATTATAACAAAGGCTCTATCTTTAGAACGGTAATACATACAAGTACAAGTTTTAACTTTGGGCAGTCTGTAGTAAATACTTTAAAGTAAAATAATGAAAATAAGGGTTCCGTACTAAAAAGGTACCGAATTGTTTGTCAGGCGCTACCGTTTTATCGCTTTGTTTTTTGTCGCCTTAATGTTGCTATGGCATCTATATTGTTGTTATTTACTTTTAGGGTTCCGTACCCGTATTGTGTAGGGGTACGGAACCCTTTATGCGCGAGTCCAATTCGCACTTAACCGTTTTTTTTTTTCGCACTTTAACGGTTTTATTTTTTATTTTTACTACTTGCTCTATTTTCGGAAATAAAGGTATACATTTTTTTGCACTTTTTACCATCTAGCGTCACGAGGTAGAATTTTTCGTGTTAGATGTCTTTAATGTAAAGCAGCATACCACCAACGTCATCTAGTGTCATACAAATTTATAGATGCAGCTGGAAACATACATTTTGTATAGACTTTGTATGGAAATATTAAATTACCAACCGCAAATAACATTTTTATATTTTTTTGTTGCAATGTACACTTAACACTAACCGCATGCAAAATTTTAAGTTTGTAGGCCTGCTAGAACACCTTAAGACTTTTGATGATGTGTCAGTCAGTCAGTGACAAAATAAGGGAACTTTGACTTGAGATATTTCGTAATCAAATATAGGTACAAAGTTGTAATTTGGGGTCAGAAGTAGGATCAGTAAGCACTCTTGGTTACTGAAATTTCAGACTTCTAGCTTTACCCACAACGAAGATACAGGGGGGTTGAAAGTGCCGTGAGTTGCTTCGAGAAAAGGATGGTACGGCCGTTCCGCGAGACTCGGCGGGGGCACTGCCGTGCCCCCAGATAAATGGAATTTTTCGGATAGCTTATAGACACTATAAAAATATTGTAGCTGCTTAAAGCAAATTAATATTTTAACAAAACTACCCTTGAAGCAATCCGAAGCAGACATCTTACGTAATTACGACACGTGACATAATTTGGGATTTTGGCCTTATATCTTTTTTAATCTTAACTCTTACAATTTGAATTTGTGTTGAGGTTTAAAGGTCACTACCTATATCGATAATAGATATAAGAAAACAAAAACATGGCCTTGAATATTTTTGGGAGCCTTTTTACAGCACCATCAAACAAATCACGCCCAATGGATGTCTTAAAAGCATTTTTTATAAATAAACTTTAAGATCTATAGCTTACATAAAAAAAAAAACATTTTCTATCTTATCACAAGCATCAAGATCAAGATCATTTTCATCTATATCAATGGAATATCATAAACCCAAAATACATTCTTGCTTTTACAACTAAAACCTGCAACTTTGAGACTCGCTCAAAAGTTCATTTTTTATGATATAAAATAACAATCAATTCTTTATTGTAGTTTGAAACCTACTCTACCCTATGGATATAAGTCGAAGTTCTAGGGTTTCCTTGGAACTTTGCAATTCTCCGAACTTATGGCAGCACTATGTATAGTATAGGTACATGTTACCAGCCAAACCCGATTTTAGGATAAACTAGTTTTATTTATTTATTTCGTGGTAAAACGAACAATCAATAGAATGTATTGCAATTTCTAAGCAAAATTTCATAGCAAAAGTTGTTCAGTTTAATAAATAAATTCCGTTTTCTTAGAATTCTGAAGGCATACCTATAAGAGGTTCGGAAAATCATGAAGTATCCAAATGTTTCAGTGAAAAGCTTTTATTTTGCGGGCATTTGCGTATTACACTGTATAAAATTTACCGCAAATATAAGTTTGTCTCGTAGTAATTCCAAATAGGATTTGGTTTATAACTAAAGTTGTGCCAGCAGACCTCCATTCGTGTCAATTTTTAGATTGTAGGTCACCGGGAAGTAACTAGGTTTTGATGCACAGTCAATAAGTTGGATTTTTTTATGAAAAAACGCTTCGAAGGGCCGTAAATTGCGTTAAACTAACTTGTACGAATTACGTTATTAATAAATCAAAATATTTATTTTGTATGAACAATAGATACAAATTAGAAAAGAAAAAACGGACCAACAAATTCGTTAAATATTTCGGATCGACAAACTTGAGGTCTGACCCGATAAACAGAAAAGTAATAGCTTATAAAAACGAAATTATTTACTATCTATAAAATAATTTTGTATCTGTAATACAGAACTGATGTTAGTATTTTGGGTCATTGAGCAGAAAACCGATTGCGATTCCCACTCGTGTCACCGCGCGCGGACATTCACGAACAGATGACCAGCGCGCTCTCTGATTCACCATTTCACTATTATTAGACGAAAATTCACATCTGATATACTTATTCAGTACTTATTTGGGCGAGCGACCTCCGCTCGGGACAGATGGTAAAACGCCCAAGTAGTGTTGAAAATCTTTTTCCACCAGGCCACCAGCTTTCCCCACTCAGATTCTTTTCTATGCATAACGTAACAGAACTATCAAATCGCGTTAACATATATTATGCATTTGACGCGCAAAACGGAATGCATTCATTCCCGTCGACAAAAAGTTCATTATAAGCTCAGAATAAGTATTCTGAGATTATAAGTTATACACTTCTTGATTGATTGTCTGTGGAAAATGATGCGAAATTTTCAATCATGTACAGTCAAGACCACGTCAACTTATATACTTACATTAGCCTCTATTGTAAAGGATATAAGATAGGTACAAAGTCCAATGTGTATTGCTTGATGTGATCTTGACTGTACGAAGTAAGACAAGATGGGTGATTTAATTGCTCGTGAAAACCCGCAGAAATCAACTTTTCACAGATATGAGATTTTTGCCCCCAAAAACCCATATGCTGTAAATTTTATCGAAATCCTTAGA
The DNA here is from genome assembly GCA_934047225.1 of Ypsolopha sequella. NCBI lineage: Eukaryota > Metazoa > Arthropoda > Insecta > Lepidoptera > Ypsolophidae > Ypsolopha > Ypsolopha sequella. Next base: position 15,434,345 of record OW203992.1, read on the forward strand.
GCCGTTTTCTAGAACCCGATTACGAAAATATATATTATACATATATACAAATAATTCTCGTTTAATAGTATTGGATGGATAATACTCATACTGTAATAGTGCCTATGTTTTGATAATTCTACTATTTGCCGGATTATAGAGCAGTGCCGTAGCTAAGATTCGTTTTCTAGGGGAGATAAAACTTTCAGAAATTATTGTAATTATTATATAACTACATAAAATACGTGTCGAGTCACATCCAATTTTTTATTCTCATTATTTCGGCAGTCTTGCTCATATATGTGCAGGGGTATAAATTACTCATGCGTATCATAATGAGTTGTTAACATGTTTGGAGACTGGCTTTTATAAATGCATGATCGGTTCCTTTGTCATTTAGATTGTGTCGACGCCGCCGATAGCCCTGTAATTTAAAGCATTCGGTGCGTCTTCTCACTCCATAAATTATTATCTGCACACTGTTCCATCCATCATTACATCCTTAACGATGAGAGAGAGTATTTTAAACTTGGATGTAATTCACGGAAAACAATTACAGAATTCTGGTTTATTTTATCTTCGGCTGCCTTAATTTTTTCAAACAGTTTCACAGAAGCCACGACGTAGGTACATTTCTATAGAACCTCCGACGGCAAGCTCGGGCTCCGTTGTTCGTTGATTGGTATCAATTTCCCAAAAGGCTTTACCTGAAATGAAGAGAATTTTGCTCTCATCTTTTGACCTTGACCCAGAATGGAATAAAGGCGGGATTTTATATGTCATCACAGTTAAGGTAGGCTAAATAGGCTGCCTTTGGAGGATTTTTAAACTAATAAAAGCTCTTGATTATTTTGTGGCTTTTAGAAATTCAAAGTAGTTTTTCTAGCGAATGTTGACAGTAACTTTATCCGTGTTAGGTAATATTACTGGTGTCGATTCGGTGTAACACGACTTAACTTATTTGACAGGACTAATCTTATTTAAGCGTCCTGTCTTTCGGTACAGAAAGTAAAAGACAGACCGCTGAAGGCGCTCTTATCCCAAAATCAGTAATTTCGAAGTCAAATAGAACTTTCAAATATCGTCTAAAACTTAAAAAAAAAAAAAAAAACGCAATATAGTTCGAACCTTTATCTAGGTCTTCCACGTATGTGTTACACGATCAGATAAACTTTGCTCGATAGAAATAATTCACGAACACAGCATGTAATAAGACCTTTCAAATCATGCCATTTCCATAATTCCACTCTTTTATTAACGAAACATATCTGGTAATATTGCTCTTTAAATTTTCTAGGTCGACCACGTAAGTGGGTTTTAATAAACATATCCCTTATTTTTAAACAATTTAAAAACTGATAAAAACAACGAGAAAGTACAAAAGTGTGGTTATTTTCTTTACTCCTTACACGTAAAGAAAAAGACAGAGTGTCACTCTTCTGGGATAAGCGCGCCTTAAATTAAGTTTAGTTCTGTCAAACAAGTTAAAACATGCTACACCGAATTGACACAAATGTTAAGATTCGCTACACAAATTCTATATTTGTTTTTCCCTTCTCAATTCTTAATAATGTCTGGTAGTGTCGAGGCTCCCGGCACCAATGTTCACAAACGCGGGTTGATCGCGAACACAATAAAGTGTAAATTGGCCTCTCGGGACTCAAGGCCTGAGGCTGTTCAGGAGAAATGACGCGCATACAATATTGTACGCGAATAGACAAAACCACTTTTACGCCAATTTATGTTAACTACGTATCACTTTCACTTTCGGTTTTCACATCTTTATAAGGGATAAGGGTAGGTGTGAGACCGTGAGAAATATCGACTTGGAAACCTTCTGATATGCTCGCATAGGCATTAATATCGACTTGCAATCCTTCTGATATGCTCGTTTAGACATTAATAATGCTTCAGGGGTAATGCTTTGGCAAGGTTATTCACGAATGAGCAGCACAAAGCTGATAATAAAATTTAAAATTTATGATAGATCGTCTGGTTCAGATATCTACGAGTATAAGTGCCTATTTTTAGTTTCACACTAATGTGTTAATTCTGAAATGTTAAAATATCCTGTATCTCCTATGTTTTCTAGAAAATAAAATTTGAGTGTAAAGATTTCATGTAGGCTAAATCAGAGTTTAATGTTCAGACGTTTCCCGGAGCTATCCGCCATTGTCCTCACGTCTCCCTCGGGAACGATTAACCCAGTTAATGTAAGGTCTGCTTGTTTCAGGTGTCAGAGAACATAGATCTCAGGGATCCCGTCAAAAATGTGCAGACTCTCATCAACACGAAAACTCCTGTAAGTACATTAAATTCTCAAGAGCTTCATTAACGATGAGCTGCATAAATGTTGCTAATAAAATTTTAGCACCTCAATAAAAGGCCGCCACAGGCAGGAATATTTTGAAGATAATAAAGGAAAACGTTCATTTTATTATAAATTAATTTACTGTAATTATTTTCGGAAAGGTGCCTTCAAAGGGTCGCGCCTTGGTCGTTACCGTCCAAATTCGAACGTCAGCGTTGCTCCGCTATATACGGAGGTGCGAGATATGCCTGACATGAAAGCTTGTTTGCAGCTGAAAATTGCCAGTATTATTCCCCATTATGATTATGATTATAGCACATAAACAAGAAAGTGGCCTGATCGGTAGGGTTCAACCGTGGTTCACACTGCTGCAGCTTTCGTCGCCTTATTTTCACACAAGTTGGCGACTTATCGGGTAGAACCCGTTCCTGTTCTGGGCTATTGTTAATATTGTTATGCCTCACTTATGTTCCTCCGATAGGATCCATTGTTTGTGTTAGCCGACGGTTAAATAAATACAACATTTTACCCACCCTCTACAAAATGGTGTTCGAAGGTAAACACTACAGATTATAAGATTTATAGACAAATCCATCGCTTGTTAAACTCTAAATATTGTTAGAGTGCTGAAGATATAGAAAACTGATTTAGAAACAGATTCTCAGAGAGACAAAATAAATCTCAGACGGAATTTAAACCAACGCGAAATACTGCATATCGCGTCTAGAGACTCTTCCGAATTTATATAGTAATGTGAAATGTGCATGCATACTGATATACCAACTAGTAATTTACATGTGAATACTGATGCACAGAAGGTCCTCATGAGCGTTCACAATGTGCGTTGGTGTAAACACTACATTTTTTGAATATAATATAGTCTTGACTTGACCAAAGCTTCTGAGGCTAATCTACTTCAAACAGCTTTCACAAGCAGTACAAGTTTATGATCTCAAATTCCGAGACGAGGAAGTATTGTAACTTGGTAACAGCGACTGATCCTGGGATCGAGAGAGTGCTAACAGCACTTCAAACACGGCTCGAACTGACGGACCGATGCATTCCGAAAACTGTACATTCCGCTTCCTGTTTGACTTCTCTAATGCAAACGGACCAACAGACTGGACTTTGACTTTGTATGATATTTTTCAATGCATGTGCTCGTAAAGGCCCACTTTTTATGCATCAAAACCGAACAGAAAGTCGGCTTTATTATTATAATTTTTTTTTATTTATTTACAATGGTTGGCTAACCTGCAGCCTTTCCTGTGTACCATAGACGTTATACTTTTTCTTCCACTGTTTAACGGCTCTGGATACAGTCCTTTTGAGCCAATTATAATTTAAAGTTCACAACTTATATTTGTTTGCATTTCCTCACACTATGCATTGAAAAATGTAGTATGATACATGGGCGTAAAAGCAATAAATTACTCGGTTACGTTTAAAACACTCGCTACTCTCGTGTTTTAAATCGTCCTCGTAATTTATTCCTTTGCGCCCTTGTAGCATAAACTACTATTATACACTTTTAAATACCTGCATATTTTGATGTAGCTGCAAGAACTGGGAAACATTTCTATTTGTAAAAATATAAATTACTTATAATGGTACTTTTCAGACTAAAATAAAGCGATATGTTAGGCACACGCGTGAGTCTGAGAAACACAAACTGGTGTCATCATTCTCGTATATGGCAATTATTTATGATTTATATCGTACCCTTGGGGCTAAGTGGAACAAATGGCCATTTTGTCCGGTGTCTGTATTGCAATATTGTCCTTACCTACAGCGCACAGCGTAGCAATTTTTATTTCTGGTCAATTGCATACGCCAATTACTTACGACCTCAATCAACTAAGTGTTATTACGATCGCAATCAATTGAATGGGATTTTAATTATATTTTACCTCAGAATGTTTCATTACCCGTTTTAACGTTTTAAACCAGAAAAAACGTCCAAACGAGTGGTATTATAAATTTAACTAGTTCCTTTGTGCTTTATACCGGGATATGTTAGAACTAGGAAAGATACCGGGCAAGACTATAATAATGTATCTGCAATGAAAACCGCAAGCTGCCTGCTGAGTCTGCAGTAGAACGAAGTAGCAATTCACGGAGAGAACCAAGATGCTAAAGTGCGGCCACAAATTGGAAGATCTACAATGAACCTGAATTCTCGACCCCCGTTTTCAGCTTTCGTGAGCTTCGTTCCTGTAGCTTTATATTTTGTTAAGTAGTTTAATTCAACCTTTGCAGCTTTTATCCGCCGAAAGGGATCAGATTGATAGTGAATACGTTTTGTGTCCCGTAACTAAGATAACCGTAACTTTTGTAAAAAATATATTTGCAAAATTACCATCTAAATTATTTTAAATAGTTTTACATGCAAACAATACAGGAAATATTTCATGAATGCCCTTATCTGATTATTTATTTAGATACTTTTCTTATCCCCGTTTATTATTAAATAATGTCGATAATTCAGTTATCTACTCCTACTTACGAGAATCTCCTGTAAACAAACTTTACGGGTAATATATATATATATATATATATACGTTAAATTAATTAAGTAATTTCCAAGTTAACTTTCCGAAAAAATTGAGCGTATCTACATGAACACGTAGTACTAGATATAAAAAGGTTAATTAAAATAAACACAGAAATAAATAAACAGAAGCAAGATATATTTCGATCCCTCGAGGAGTTGGTGTCCGTTGCAACTAAACATGTTTAAACACTGTTGGAAATAGCATATATATTTTTTTATTTATATTTGCGAAACAAACAGTTACACATAGGTACATAAAACATAAAACAAGAAAATTGCATAAACAAACAAAGTTTCCACACATAGACAAACAAATGAAAAATAATCAGTACAGTTTACAAGACACAAAACAGAAAGCAAAAGAAAAAGCTCAAAACGGTTTATGAACGAGCAAACCTTTGTATAAATTACTCGTGGTCGGTTAACTCCTGGTTCAGTACATATCCTTTGATTGGCATCTGTCAAACAGAGACCTAATTCGTCCACCACCAGTTTTAGAACATTGTTTATAGAAAGAGCGGATGCTGTGATTTGTTCTGCTTCTGCAAGCGGACTCTATGCACAATCACACTGCTAGGTTGTTGAGTCGGTAAGGAAATAGCTTAAAATTCCTAAGATTTCACATTTGAGATGCCTGGATGGATATATAACAATACAGTACTGTGATTGGCTGATTCGTCACCTAAGTATTGCTTTATGAGTTTTTCTGAACTTAGAAACTAGCCTTAAGTCAACCTTTAAAATATTTAATTTAGTTTAATTTAAAATTAGTCTTAATTTACGCTTCTGGCCGTCGGCGTTAAAAAGTGCAGTTTCTAGATTGCAATTTCCGCCAATGTTTAAAAAACGTTTAGCGTAGACATTTAGCTCTTGAAGAGTCTTAAGCGATCCTATCGTGCAAGTTACAATGCTAGCTTTCTGTAATGGGTGTTGATGATGATAAATGTGTACAAATATTGGAGGCGGTCGGACTTTACCCGAGACTTGTGTCTGTAGCGTGAAGCGAAGGCGAAGGTGAGACCACAGTACAGTCGAGCGAGCGGGCGCACAGTGCGCTGCGGGCGCGCGGGCCGGCCACACACACCGCATGCATTCTACATGCGCCCTATCATTATAAATGACGCGAAAATGGGCTATCAGTGCGTTAACATGTAAATAGCGTCTCTAAGCTGACTCAACGGATTTCTTTGGTGTGACAAAGAAATATTAGTTGAATGTTTGTGAATGATGACTTTATTTAATTATCACAGTTCACAGCATTGGTTGTACAGTGCATGAAGAATGAGTTTGGTAGTGGTTTAGTGTAAAGGCGGGAAGGGAAGGTTGCGGCGAAGAGCCCGCGGCTCTCTCGAGATGAAGCTGTTCAAGAGGAGGCTCTCCTTCAGCGGAGATAAACAGAAACGGGTTCCGCAAACGAACGATCCCTTTGAGGACGAGGTATCTACTCTACTGCCTACACATAACAATATCTGTGCACCTCTACCAGCAAAGTCACACAAAACGGCTCTATTCACGACTGGAAGGAACATTCTATTAACTCTACTTTTAGACATATTTATGAACGCTGTTCCTTGAAACTTATATAAGTAACCACTGTACTGTAGTGTTACAGTCGCACAGTAGCTATTAAATAATAGGCATTGTTTGCCTGAATTTGATACAACAGTATTTCTTGATACAAGGTCTCAGGAAATGAATTACTATAGCCATTAAATAGCAAACCATTGGCGTTACTTAGATACCGGTTTCAGTCAACAATATATACATATGCGATAAGCCCGATAAGGAAATTTATCGGAGCACTTTTTCTAGGCTAGGACGTTAGAGCGTATTCGCAAAGTAAATTGAAAGGCAAGGTTATCTTATCAGTCGGAGGCCGGCGCGCACGATTGGTTGCCGTTCCGGCTTCTTGATTTACTTATGCCATTTTAGTTTCAATTCTGCAAACAACTCGCCAGCTACCTTTTAGGTCTTCTGACATAATCATGCCTACCACTTAAGTATGCAAATTAATTCATCATTATCACAATAGACGTAGAGCATAAATTCCAACAAAACTAGTGTTTATTGGCTTTGGCTAACGTTGTTCTAGCTCGCCGGACAAGGCATGAGATCAATATCTAATTTTATACCCACTTGAATGAGAAGACATAAAATGTAGTGACGTTGTAATTGTTTTGTATTGTATTAATACTTTTTAAGACACAACACAGCAAATTGTGAAGATGGCAACAAAAATACAGTTCGCGTCACTTCACTTGACCTGAAATCCTTGGCCTTTAATTTATACAAATTATGTATTGTGGTGTGTGCTGGAAATGCTATCAGCAATTATATTTCATGTAGAAGGCACTAAAGGCTATCAACAGCTTGCGTAACATGTAATTTCTGCGATTCGTTCAAGTTAAGAAAAAACATAAAGACAAATTAAAATTACCATTTGAGTTTATCACTGTAAGCTGTTAGATGCCACTACGGCTTCTGGTGGTAGGTTAATCTAGGGCATTCTTTATAAACAATGTTAAATGGCTCTGCTGGGCAGCAGATGTGTCGATGCCGATTCTTTTAATATCTATCTTCGTTCTTTGGTTTATCGGAATGTATTTTGATTGAGTGAGCCCAGTGATTATTTTTATAGCACCGGAAAACGTTGTAGTTCTTATAACTTGTTTTGTTACGAAATGTTTAACAGTTTACTCGCGAAGATGTAAAACTTGTTAGGTAGTTAATATTTCTGTAAAATCACGTATTTCCGTGACTAAATTTACTATGTACTCTCATATTAACAATTACTAAGCATCTTTAAGAATGTCCCATGCATTGCATGAGTAAAGATTTAACAGTGTTAAGGTGTGTCTTGTACTTAAGTACTTAGCATTTTCACTCTCTCAAAGGCTACGATTTCACCGTTAAAGAAAGCAAACTGACGAATAAATAGAAGAAAATATTACCGCTAAATAAAAATGAAACATTTAAACAGTCAATATCTAGCAGAACTTGCTACTCCTATTGCTGCCGTGTTGTCATTGCTATACACTGCGTTACAAATTAATTAACCCGTATCACGTCGACATGGTGCAACCTCTTTACACGGGCATGGATAACCTTATTAGTTCCCCAGGCCGGCTTATCTCTTCAACCTACATGTTGAAAGTTCTACCCAATGTTGAGTGCAGCCCACGCCACTTCGACTGGAGTAGAAATTATCTGTTTCGTAGGTGAATGGTCCAAGGCAGTTTTCATACAAACTTGTGGGAACCAATAACGACGACAAAAGTACTATAATTTTGTTTTGTTACTTTTTTCTATAAGTTCCATTAATTTTACACTCGTTTTTTTACAAACAAAATGTTTGAGAATCTAATTTTGCTATTTAAAGCTTTCGTAATCCAATTTATGAGAAGTTTAAATAGCAAAATTAGATTGTGAAGACATTTTTGTTTCTAAAAAAAAAACTGATTATTCACGAGTTTTAAATTAATTGAATGTGTAGAAAAAAGTAATAGAAAGAAATTACAATACTTCTGTTGTCATTGTTAGTTCCCAAAAATTTGAATGAAATTGGCCTTGGACCATCCATCTTAAGCATTTTATTTATTTTACCAGCTTTATTTACACACCTGAAATTGATGCAGTTTAGGTTTAATACTATTTACTACTTTAGGTCCGAGATCACAAGATTAAAAATTCTTTTAATAAAGTTTATCAAACTGTAGGTTCTAATCGTGCAGTGCATTGCGCCTATGTGGGATGTTATTATCTTATCTCGGCCCAAGTTAATCCACTGTGCTATTTCTCGTTTAGACAAAGTAGAGAAGATTTCGAAATTAACTGTTGAAAGAAGTTTAAACAACTAAACGGTCTTACAAAACGGCAGTTTATTTTGACACGTGCGCAAGCGCATCGCTGACACAATTCTTTTTATTCATTCATATACATTATATGACATATGACACTTTGTGATAATGAATGAGTTCCTTTCACCAAGTTGCTTGTGCTTTTTTCTCTTCAACTTTACGAGTATATATTATATGGCATTTTGATTTTTGCTTTATTAAAACAAATTGTTGGCAATTAGGAGTTTCTGGACAATGTCAATGTAATTCTAATTAGGAATGCAGATGGCCAGACAGGTCAGCTGAGGGTCGAAGTGGTCAGAAACCGAGGTACCAGGTCACTAGGTAGACCTAAGACATGTCTAGTACCTTTTTAGATGTTATAGTATCCTGCCTGTGTGAGCGATGTATGGCAGTGGTCTAGCAACAAAGACGTCCGGAGGAGAAGGGGGTGTCTACGTGAGCCGAATATGAAGACTGAAACGATCGATCTCTCTGCAGCACTGATTGATTGATTCATACTTTAATTCAGTACAATGCCAGAATATACTAGGAATAGACATATCTAACTAAATAAGTGTGGCGAATATTATTCGTTTTTAGGGTTCTGTACCGTAAATGGAAAAATAGAACCCTTTTAAGAGTATGATTTATATAAAAACGGCTCACCTCAATACGTGTTATGATCGCCTCAATACGCCTCGTCGCGTAAACGTCTTCACTCGCCTAGATGAAGGCAGTCTAAATCTGCTGAAACTGGTCGGCTTTCCCGTACGCCTCGTCGCGTAAACGTCTTCACTCGCCCATATGAAGGCAGTCTAAATCTGCTGAAAATGGTCGGCTTTCCCGATCATAACACGTATTGAGGTGAGCCGTTTTTATATAAATCATGAATTATCCTCAAGTCTCATTTAATTCTATAATCCTTTTAAGAGTACTTTTGTGTCCGTCCGTCCGTCCACAGAGGTTTTTCTCGAGAACTATGTAACGTAGGAATTTGAAATTTGGCATAATGTAGGTCTGGAATGGATGATGCGCGCATTTGGTATGTCGACAGTCAAAATAAAACGATTAAAATGAGGGGCAGTTTGTTCCAAAGAAAAAAATAGTTTTAATTACTATATCGTGTGAGGTATATTTTGAAAGAACTACAAATTCTAAAAATATTTTTTTTAGTGTTCGGTCCGGCTGCGTTAATGATATAGCTTAAAATTTGCTAGAAATTACCGTTCCCTGGGGAATCCCCTCTAATCTCCTCATTTACGTGAAGCTAATTTATTTTTATTTTAATAAGGTTGGTATGGACTTATAATCATAAAAGTATTAGCCGGTTTTTTGTTTCGAACGTCAAACATGTTTAATCCTAGAAAAGGAGGTTTTAGCATTTTAAACTCCTAATTAATTACACCAAAAATCAACATGAAAAACTGCCTTCTGGAGGTACCTGAGCCTTAAGCAGTATTCCAAAATTACCAACATGTTTTCTAGTGTGCCAGAAAAAAAGGAAAAACGCGTGCGAGCTCAATAATAGAAAGAATAGTGGTTCATTCCAACCCGGATCTGAAAGCCTTTTGTCAGAACCTTTTTGTTTCACCCAAGTTTTCTAGCCGCTCCCGAGTACAAGATCCGCGTGCTAATACCATATCTAATGCCGATGCCACACTCGTGTTTTTATGCTAATTCAATTTGCAACAGTTACGTTTCGTCAACAGCCTTCTTATGATTATTACCGCACAAGACATGTTAAGAGACTTAGCTACATGAAGTAATCACATGTAAAGTAAGACATGAGGATTAAACTTTGAGACTCTTTGTAATTTTTTTAATTGTACATATTTAAAAACCAGTATATATGTCGTGGCCATGTTGTAAAATTTGTCATATCATGAAGTACCTATGAGATACGAAATTTAAATTACAAGAAAAGTTCAATAATAGATGCGACGACGAGCGAAGCGAGATCTTAAATTCGGGAGCCGAGCGGAGCGGGGGAAGCCAACCTTTTAGTTTTAACAGATTTCATGAAATGGCCAATTCTACGACACGGCCATGACATACATATACATATTGTCATTGTTTGTCAGAAGTGTTTCCAAGTATGAACTGTCCATAGACAACACTCGTTCTCCCTTTTTTCACCGACGACTTTTACGTCCTAACGTGATCTTGTTTATCGCCTTACTTCGGGCACAAATACACGCTTTTCAGAGCATGCAGGTTTAATTTATAGTATTATTGTTCACCGTTCAGCAAGTGCTTATTTTACAAATACTCTGAACATAAATTCCGAAAAACTCATTAGTGCATGCTCAACTGGGTAGGATTAGAACCCGGATCTCAAGAGTCCGGCCGGCCCGGCGTCCGTCCTACCGACTTTATTATAAGAATATGCAAGACTACAAAACAGTCACAGTGTAGGCACAAGAAAACTTCCCCCGCTCTTGCGGTTCGTTGACCACAATAAACTTTATTGTTATCCAGAACAATAGAGTTATAAACTCGGTAAATGCAAGATGAAATAGAAATAATAAAATAGAAACAATAAACGGGAGCAAAGATTTCACTTGGAGTTTGTGTGCAGGATGCGGCGCGATTTTCGGACACCAGCTGGCAGATCCACCGGACGTGGAACAGGGACGGTCCGTTGCCAGTGTCTCCGCCCGGCAGCAGGGCGCCGCCCGCCCAGTCCGTCACTGTGGCGCCCGCCCGAGCCTCGCAAAATGGCATCTATGATACCATCACGGTGAGCAAAAACACGACTACATTGCAATTCCTTATTTAAGGTTCCCACCCAAAAGCGCAAAGGTGACAAAAAAAAACACAAAATAAAAACACATTACGGACGGTCTGTCACATCAATATGTATATCACAGGCTCATAAGTTTTGATCCTTTTGTACATCAAATGTCATTTCATACTATCCTTTCTCTATTTCCTTACTTAGTATTCTTTAGTGGAAAAAATTCTCACTTGTCCGTGGTTGCTAAGATGTCTAATGGGTAAGTGGTCTATGATCTTGTCGCATGTGTGTTGGCTTGTCTATCTTTTTGTCACTGTAGCCACATTTCTTTGAAACATATTGGTATAGCTAATAGCAACTTAGAATAGTCACAAAAGCAACTCGTAGCAGTTCTAGTTCAGGCTTCAAGGTTCCGAAAATGTTTTTTTTTAATTTTGGGGCTTCAAGTGAAAGGTGGATCAAAAAACGTGGTTATTTAAATTTATTGTTGCGGATTCTTTGACCAAATTAAGAGTGGTTTAGCAGCCGGAAAAACCCACCTTTTTCTACTAAATATGATAAAAGAGTTATGCAAATTGGATCGTTATGGAGTGAGGAGTAAATCTTTGGCGTTATTGAAGTCATATCTTAGTGATCGAATTCATCATGTGGAGCATTAGTTGTATCGCGGGGTTCCATATTGGGGACCTTGTTGTTACATAAATTACCTTCCTTATTTCGTTAAAAACTTATCTAAGATAGACGACACGTCGCTTATTTTTAAAGCGAATAGACGTAAAGTGGTAGACTTAGTTCGGCCGCATACGCTGTTAGTATGATGTATATACTGAGATTCGTCAATTTTAGTAACTTTTACAGCATTATGTCATACGACATGCTGTTATGGGGTAGAGCCGCGGATACTGACGCAGTCTTTGTTTTGCAGAAGAGAGCAATTCGAGCTATTTATAATGTGAAGCACCGAAAGAAATTAATATATTAACGGTTCCTTGGGAATTTATTTACCAAGTTCTTAGATGTCCGAAAAAATGTTGAGTCTTTCCCAAGGCTTGGTGAGGAACACTGTAAAGAAATAAGATATAAGCATAAACTGGCTTTTCCAAAAATCAGATTCACCAAGGTGGATTTCGTAGGACATGATATAAGATTTTACAACAAACTTCCAAAAACGGTCCTTACTTTGTCAGAGATTTATAAAATAAATTATTACTTAGACGATAATAAAGCATGGGGTTATGATAGTGATCTTTGTCATAATAGTAATAAGTATAATTTCCTAACTTATGTTCTGATTCCTCTCGAATTAACGTTAATTAGTTACATGAAAAGCAGATGGACTATATGGGACAGGCAGACAAAGGTATTATATATTTTTTGCCTTCATTACAAAACTTTCTCCTGTCTTGTATTTTTTATCTTTTTATCTTTAAAATATAGGCTTACTTTTTACATTTATTTGTTTGTAACTAATATTATGAAAAAAAAACAAGATCTTGCTAAAAAAAATTGCTTGCTTGCTATTTGAATTTGAATTAAGATTTTTGTCCTTCTTCTTAGCAAGACTAACCGAATGGGCGGAGTTAGGCATATATTTATTAATAATTTATACTGTAAGGTGTGATTCCTTGATGGAACTTCATTCTAACACTAATCAAAGTCTTCTTGTACGAGTTCCACTATTTTATTAGGCTTAGGCTAAGACTTAGCTATACTTTTACTGTTAACCTATTCCAATCAGCCCGACGATGTCAAATAGACGAAATTAGTCGCAATAATTAAAGAAATAAAATAGTGGAACTCGTGCAAGAAGACTTTGATTAGTGATATATTTATTAGCATTTTATATATTCATAATATTATTTTTTCCTTATGCTCATATTTTTTATTTTATTCAGGTGTATTTTTTATTAAATTTAAGTAAACGTAACTAACCATTATTATTTCCTTGTGTATTACCCCATATTATTATTTATTATATAAAACTTTTACCTATAGATATAGATTATTTAATTATATTACATTAAAACCGCCCTGTAATAAGTGTATCTGATATACCAACATTACATAAATAAATATATTTAATTTCATATTTCAAAGTAGAACCCGGTGTATCTGTACATTGAAGAAAAGTAATAAAAATAGAAATGGGGTGACTGAAAAAGAGTAATCAAACACAAATCAGCGAGTTCTAGTATTCTTTTCTGTCTGTCTGTTTGTTCGCGCACATCTCCGAATCTACTGAACGAATTTTCATGTAATTTTAACAGATGGACAGAACTAGGTTACAGCTTTGTTTCATTAATGTTTCAGCAATTCGTTTAACAGATGGGGATAGCTTCTGATGAAACGGGCTGGGGCTTTTATATTACCTATAATAACTGAAAACTGTCAAGCTAAGTATATTAAGGCGATATGTAAAAGTTTTAGCGTCCCTGTTACTCCATATGCGAAAAAACCCTAAGTGCGAGAGGGACGGATTCGTGGAAAAGTAACAAAAAGTCGGTTTTTTATTAATATAAAATGTACTAAAAATGCTATCAAAATTTCGTTTAACCAGGTCCTAGATACTGTTAAAACCCATCTAATAAAATATAATTGCAGTCCATATGTCATTCTAAATTGTCAAACCAGGAGAATTGGTGTCGATAAAGACCTCATTTCAATAAATACTTCTATCGAGCCGAAACTCTCCAATCGGGTTTCTGTTTTAACAGATCCCTAGAGAAATATTTCAAAAATAATATACAATTTTATCAAAATTATACATTATATACCGAAGTAGATATAGAAGTTCTAAAAGTGTCAATTTTTTTCCGTAGCGCCTTAAAAACTGTAAAAGAAAAGAGATGTGTGTCTGTACATTGATGATATTCCAAAAAAAAATTGCGGTGTAGGATACTAATACAAAAAAAAAACGTTTTTTTTAAAATTTAAAACTACTGAACGGGTTTTGATGCGGTTACCACTGTACTATCCTTAGCAGTGAGACATGGATTACAAATAAACAGGGAAGGGAGATCACTGTTCGATAACTTATTATCCAGTGGGATTCTTTTTGTTGCGGGATTCCCAAGGGATTACGTGCACTGGCTGCATTATCTTCTTCCACGCGGACGAAGTCGCTAGTGTTGAAGAAACGAGGATAACTACAGCAATATACGATACGTACGGTTATTGTGCATGTGCGGAACCTGAGTCGATCTCGCACTTGATCGGTTTTACTTTTCCAGGCTCAGCTAATATTTGGTAGTAGTTGGCTATAATCTTTAATATATAACATCACTCTTGATGCTACTCGTTTATTAAAAGTACGAAAAAATACGGATGTTTCTTTTCTGTGTATTTCATGAAATACAAGGAAAATTTTAATAAATTCCTGGTATATGCATTTTGACAATATAATTTAGGGTTTTGAAATTGGAAAACATGGTTGGATAATTTTCCTCGATAGAAATAATTGTTGAAATGAGGTCTTCAAACACACTTTTTCTCCTCTTTTGACGAATAGGAACCATATACAGAACTCAAACATATTTTATTAGGTGTGTTTCAACAATATCTAGAGATTTGGTATTTGAAATTTTGCTAGCTATTTTAGTTTTTTTAATAAAAATATAAAACCAACTTTTTTCCCTTTTGCCCTGAATCCGCCCTTCTCGCACTGCGCGATTTTTCGTTTGGAGTGACAGTGGCAGAAATAAAATTCGCATAGCCTCTTAAAAGTGCACGAGTGCTTGCATTGTTGATGCAATAAAGTAGCTGGTACAAGGATCTTATGGCGCGTGTATTGGTTGTGTCCAAAATCGGAACTAACGTCGCTAACATACTCCTTGTTTCACAGTTGCGCCCCCCTTTCGCTGTCATCGACGCGCCATCAGATCCTTGTAGCACTGTAAATGAAGTTGTAAACCAACGGTATATCAATATTGTAAACCGTAAAATAGGTCGACTTTCTGCTTACCGTTTTTGGTATGGACTTTATAGCTAAAGAAAGTAGGTAGGTTTTATTAAAGGAGTAGATAAGGAGGTTCTTAAGCAGTCACAAGATATTTATTCAACAGAAAATAACAGTTATATTTTTTATGACCTACCACATACTTAATCGTATGTAAATAAACTGCAGCTCGTTAGAAATACATTAATACTTTTACCATGTCTAGCAAATTACTTGGCAATACTGAAGTTACATCTTCATTTTACGAGGAAAATCTTGAAAATTCATTACTTGTTGAAGAGCAAATGCTTGTGACGCCGCAACGACAGATGTTTGACCAATTAGAACCTTGTCCTAATAACAGTTTGTTGTAACACTGACAAATGACATTAATTTGCGTAACAACATGTCTCCGACGACCCCCACGACCCAGACTATCAATCAAGTGATAAAATTCATTTCCGTACCCGTACTCATCCCGTCCCGTCAGTCACGACGCTTGTTCCCTCTGTTATCTCCACTGCAATTTGAAAGATTCCAACTTCTCTAGTTTGTCTGTCACTGTGATTAAGATTACAGGTAGATAGATGACGATTAGATTAGGTGCATTAGATCGATATTCAATACTTTTTCAAAATGACGGTTTTTACATCTAACGTGCGTGGCTAACTCGCTGAGGAGCAATCTTCATATTAGTGATTAAGCTATAAAATAACGTCAGAATTGAATTTTCAATTAATATTCATAGCGTTATCGCATCATAAATTTTAATTTATTACTGTTGCAGATACAGGTATAACGATGGAAGTTTTACCGAAGCACGTATACGTTCAGAAATTCATAAATTATAAGTTTTGCGGGCACGGGGTGTTTGTACAGCTTTCGAACTATTAACAAGTCAAGGCGATCGCTTTGATTTATGCGAGAAGATGATTTGAACGCACTTCAGAAAATTGATTCAAATAAGCAGGTGTGTTCTGGATGTGCTATTAGCTCGTCAAGTGCCGCATGCGCTCAGCTATGTGTAAGCTTAGCTCAGCATGGCTCAACTTTCCGACGATAGATTTGCATTAACTGAACATAAATCATGGCCAGGATTTGTGGTAGTGCTCGGCAGTCTAGCGTGCTCCGTGTGAGCTAATGCACTATTGTGGACCTGATCGTAAAACCTGCCAAGGTTACTGCCCGTAGTAAGGTAGGTAATTAAAGTACTTGGTGACAAGTAAAGTATCGATTCTGCGAAAAAAGAATGGCATGTCATGGAAGTAGTAGTGGGTGTTTTGTAAAACAACAGATCGATACTTTCTACCTAAGATGGACCGGATGCGAAGGTGATTTATTCTGGCATACTGCTCCAGGGACCGCATAGTTCGACCGTTTGTTACACAACCTCATATTCTGCGCCTACGCACCCGTTTCTGGTTTTCTACAACAAAACCAATTTTCATTGCTGCTGCGCACCGTACTTACCAGCGTCATGCGTCAATTTTGTAAAGAGAGAATTTAGTACCTCACGGGTAACGAAAGGGAAGTCTTTGTTTTAGCTCAAAGCAAATTTTAATTTTAAATCACATACCAAAAGTTGTTTACACAAACATGGGCGAGGTAGTTAAAGCAGTCAGGAAATCAAATTACCTATATATTATTTGCTACTTTATATTCAAACTAGTTTCGCGTATTAGGTGACGAAGACGTTTGTGTATTTGGTTACATTATTGTGAGCAGAAGGTGCATGATGTCATGAGTTGCCTATCTGTATCTTCTATAATTGTGCATGACAATAATAAAATCCGTGTGCATAGACATCGGTTTATAAAGTAATCAAATAGATAATTCTTCATTTTCTGTCATAAAGTTTGTCATGATCGTGTCTTTAAAACAAGAAACTGATTACTTTTCTTGGCATTTTCTTGAACAGGCCATCAAATATAGAACGAATGCTTTGTGCCGAATGATAAATTGGCTTTAGTAATCGTCCCCCAAGAGTCGTAATGACAATTTCCGGCGGAGGAATGGGTCCAACAAAGACGCGCCACTTCGTCGACCGACACCCCCCGCATCCGCGACACCCCGTGAACTCTCACCACTTTTGGTCGACTCGATCTAATGGCAGCGTGGCGTGACGTAATTGTCCTCAAAGTAATTGATGGCCAATCATCGCCTTCCCCGACCTGCTAACGTTAGAAGTGTCATGTCGAGCCCGAGCTCTCCCCTCTTCACTCTAAACCGCAAAGTTTATGGTAACTGAGGTTAAAACATCTAATTTTAGTTTTGTGTTGAACTTTACACAAAGCCAGTGACATACAAAGAGATAAATGAAATTCCATGGCATAATATAGACGTTTTACTAAATCCCTTGGAATGCGTACAAAACTGTATGTGAGAAAAAGCAAAACCACAAAGACCCTCGAGACACAATCTTAGAATTTAATTGAGAACGAAAACTCAAGACCCATGAATAATTCATGGGTTTCGGCGAAAAGCATGCGTCGAGATAGTATTTTAGCTTCTGGAGTCACGAAACAGTGAATAATTTAGAGACAGAGTTACGACGAAGGTCGAAGAATGTTAGATATTGAGGGTATGATACCCGGGGTCCCTTTTCTGGAGTCCTTTTAGCAAACTTCTCCGGATATATCAGGAACCAATTTGTAAAGTCTGTAAATTAAATTACCCTAAATAAACTTTGCGAGTTTTATTTTTTGGTCAATAAATAAAAGTAGCGGCGTTAGCCTAGGGGTAAAACGCTGGCGTTTCAATCTTGAGATAAAGGTCTCAGTCGGGCATGCACCGATGAGTTTTTCGGAATTTATGTGCATAGTATTTAATACTTACTTACCACTTGCTGAACGGTAAAGAAAAACATCGTGAGGAAACCTGCATGCCGTAAAAAGTGTGTATTTGTGCCCGTAGAACGGCGGTAGGTCTCACCGCCCATCACGTTGGGGCGTAATAGTTGTCGGTGAAACGCGGGTGTACCGAGTATGGACTGTGACTTGCATTTCACAGTCCACACTCGGAACACCTCTGACACCCCTTCAGGGATTCATTTCAAATATATTTACTGGAACTAATAAACCACGGATCACACAGAATAAGAAACGTGATTAGGAAAGTAAAATAAAGCATACAGCGATCAGACAAACCGGATAATTCCCAAGTGACTTACTTTTCACAGTTGTCACTCGAAACACCTCTGACATTCCCTCGGGGATTCATGTCGTCACGATGTATTTTTTATTATTTCTATTTTTAAATGTATGCATGCTATATTTATATAATAATGTTAAATCTTTTTTCCCAATATTCTACCCGCATATGTGCACATTCTGCGAGAACGGGGACAAGCTGAAAATCAGCGCTGTGAAGACCAATTTATTTTTCTATCACAGCATATAGCTGAGCTCGTTCCTTTTTGTCGCATTCTTTTTAAAACAAATTTCTGTGTGATATAATTATGTTTGAAAGACAAATAAATAATTTCAATTTCAATTATATAATTAAGAAGGCTGAAACACAATGGCACTGCCATAAGACCCTGTTGGTGTTAAACTTGCTTTGCCGATTAAACTAAAACAAAGAACAATGTTTAGGCGCTTCGACTGGTTCGTTCGAATGTGTTCTTGCAAATCAATTAAAATCAAAATCAATCTTCTGTTTCTTACAGACTCTGTTGTTGTAAGCACTTAATTAACTTTATTTGTGTTTTATACGTATTTTTGTTCGGATTTAATTGACGTGAAATATGTGCATGTGTGACTACGAGTACCTACATCCTCTGTGAGTACCCTATATCTACCTATATGAATGGTACAATATACCTCTGTATAATTTCAAAATGTCGTTGGTCGTACGTGAATTTGTGAACATCGTCCAAATTCATACTTGAGCCTTGGTAAGTGATCAGCATCGTGAACCAATAACGATTTTTGTAAAATTCATAAAATTAAATTTCGACTCCCCATAGTGATTCACTCAGGACTGGGAGTGAATTACTATGGGAAGTCGAAATTTCATTATACGAATTTCTCAAAAATTGTTATCGATTCATGATGCTGATCACTTACCAAGCCTCCAGTATGAATTTGGACGACGATCAAAATGTCACCTTATAAATCTGCCTTTCCATACATTTCAGCCAAGCGGCATTGCAATTTTCTATGAAAAAGTTGTTTTTTTTTTTTTTTTTTCGAGATACAGGGTTTGTTCCATAGTAAAAGTTGTTCTAACCATTGACTGAATAAGCTCTTCAAATATGGTTACACCTTTCTGTTACACGTTGTATATGTACAAAATGTTGTTGGACGTATGGTCGTAAATACAGTACAAATACTTACTTTATTATAGTTGTATTACTTGTTACTCGTCTATATACGTGATTATAATCACATATAAGTAATTGTAAATGCTATATTTATGTATCTTCTCGTACTTTATTGGTGTGTTAAATAAACGAATACTTAGGTACGAAATGTTTGCTCAAATGATGTCAGAAAATAAATTAGTTACCGGACAAGGATAATGGTTATATGAATGGATTTGTTAACCTAGGTTTACAAGGTCTAGTTGCGTAATCAAAACTATGGACTACAGTTTACATGAAGACCTGATAATAGGCTCAAGGAATTTGTAAGTTGGTAAATAGTACAATGCATACATGTTCTGTTTCGTTCTCAATGCCAATTGAATTTGATAACAGTAAGTTTGTGACATGATGAATAAACACACTTGCACTCGTTTCACAGTTTATTAGCTTATTTAACCGGTTTCAGTTTAACACCATCATCAAGGGTTTAGACTTATTAGACATCTAATCAATAGGGTTGCCTGGAAGATATTGCTATTAGCAATAAGTGCCGCCCTTGTACACCATGTTTAATTGTTTCTTTTGTCTTTTAAGTTATTTGTGTAAATGTGCAAAAAGTGTTATAAATAAAATAAATAAAAAAACAATCTAAATTCCTTCATCAACGACATACTTCACTGTTTACTATAACATTTATTGCTCGGAATAACATCTAATCAGTCTAAATTCGTTAATCAACGAGCTACTTCACTGTTTACTATATCATTTATTGCACGTAATAACATCTAATCAGTTTAAATTCGTTAATCAACGACATACTTCACTGTCTACTATATCATTTATTGCACGGAATAACATCTACTCAGTCTAAACCCTTGATGATGGTGTAAAACCGAAACCGGTCAGGTTCAATAAGCTAATAAATTGTGAAACGAGTGCAAGTGTGTTTATTCATCATGTTGTTATCCAAGTTTCACCAAGTGCCGACAATCGCAAGTTTTAATCAAATAAGTTTGTGTCCAGGTTTTTTGATATTGTTTATTTATTTTTAGGGTTCTGTACCTGAAAAAGAAAACGGGACTCTTATACGTCTGTCCATCTGTTACAAAGGTTTTTTTAGAAAACTATGTAACGTAGGAATTTGAGGTAGAATGTTTGGTTTTCATGACGCACACATCACGTCGCCAGTCTTAGATTAGATTTTTTTATTTTTTTTTAATTATCTGGCCTTTCAGTATGAACCAAAGAAAAAAAAAGGTTCAATTTTTTTCATGTTTCTTGTGATGTTAATTTGAAAGAAGGATCCTTAATTATAATTTTTTTGATTCATTGCTCCAATGATACAGCTCAAAACTTGCTAGAAATGATCGTTCAGATCTCCAGAGGTTTCTAAAGCTAAAATTTACATTTTAACAGGCATATTGAGTGAGTTGCAGAAAAATATTGTTTAAAAATAAAAAAGGGTTTATTAATTTAGTCTATTGACTCCTCATTGTAGTATTGATACAGAACCCTAATTGTGCAAGCCCGACTCACTCTTGGACGGTTTTATATAAACCTTACTTTTATAGATATTTTAGTCGTTAATCATTAATACAAAATGCGTAAACAAAGTGTGGAGTGGTATGATTTGTGAAATTACATGTTTTGAACTTTTTCTATATAAGTACCCATTTATATTGTATAAGAACAATTAACACTTAAAACATTCATGATGACAGAACTCCAAGGTCACAATGTACGTATATGTATACCTATAAGTAGTATTCGTGTAAGAAGACATTACATCATTTGCCTGGAATGCTGTCGCGTTTACCAAAAGACAACATTATTCCACGCATGCAAAGTGAAGACAGATACGAAACTTTATGCTTTTTGAAGTTAAATTACGAGAATTATAATGCGTCTTATTAAAATTAGCTGCAACGTCCAAATCACCTGTCACAGAATTTGTTAACCCAAGTCTAACAGTTTAGCTGGATATCTATCTAGAAAGGTGTCTTCTAGTCTAGATAGCAGATGACAATAAAACAGAAGCAAAGAGTCGAGGTGCATTAGATCCAGCATCCGAGCGCGACCACCCGCCGGCGTCGCCCGCGTGTCGTCCGCTGATAATCATCAGATCGGAACGATGGCATCAGGTGTCGGGCACAGGCCATCGCGCCCATTACCCGTCAGATCGTAAATTAAATTCGACACTTAGACAATAGCCGTAATACCGCGCGCGCCAACAACGCATAGATCGACCGATACTGTCTGTCGTAATCCCCTATCAAAACACTTTGAATATACGAGCTTTCCGAGCTTGGACCTGTCACGTAAACACGGCGCAGTAGGCGCTTATTTCCTGACCTTATCAAACCAAAATCGGACCAATATTTCAATAAAGTTAAATCCCCTGTCGATGTGTAATCGAGCGATAAAGTGTAATTAATATAAATTGCTTTAAGTCCATAACTGGCCATCAAAGAGACCGCTGAACTTCGGGATTAATGTTAGATACTGGTATCTTTGGGCAGCAAGCTCTGTACGAGGCTTTCTCACGATAGGCATTACCGATACCGAACGCTTAGATCCGATCGTAACGTAAAGCTCTTGACCTTCGCAAATAAATGGTCAATGGTTGATATCGCAAGGGATCTCATTATTTCAAGCCTCGGGGCTCTTGTGAAAAATCCCTTTGACTTCAGATATGGTTAAACCATACAACCTCTTTATTTATTACACTCCGAGGGTTGAACCGGGCCAATATCGATAAATCCATATAATCCTCGAGCTCTGTACACATGCATTAGGTATTCAACATTTGGCCGTTTTGTGCTTAGTTCAAACAAAAGTGGGTAAGCTGTTAGTTGAATACTTAATCATTTCTGTTCACGAGTCAATGCTTTTGTAAAGATCTGAGTGCTTACTAAAAGCATTCATTTACTAAAAACTCGTTTAAATTTAAATTTATTTCTAAGATTCTAACTGTTTACATTTACTTAAAGAGTCATGTAAATATTTTAGTTTGAGGGAAATTATTGTAAAATATGAGCTCGTTTCGTAAATTTTTAGATATCTTATTTCTGGATGAACGCTTCCTCATTTTGAATTAACGCCTTCAAAAAGGAAGAGCTAGTAAACATCCATATTTCACGGGTTACAACCATAATAAAATGAGCAATAATGAGGGAAAGTTTGTATGACAAGGATCGTAACAAGTTGATATAAATTTGAAGTGGCGTTTATCTAAGCCGCCGGCGGCCATGATTGTCCGTACGTGATTGGCACGCACGAGTTGGCCCTTAGCTCCGGACTGCAGGTGACAGCTACTCGTGAGAATCTCTTGTGATCGATACTTGCATCATACTCGTATCATGTTGCACCGTTTATCTATGGTATAAATACATCTGTGACTAATTTATTTGGCCCGAGCTTTTTGAATCTCTCTTTTGTTTTATTATTTATTGGGGTTCCGTAGTACCTACAAGGTACAAAGGAACCTTTATGGTGACACTCCGTTGTTCGTCCGTCCGTATGTCACAGCTTCATAACTTTAGCACCGTTAAAGATAAAGACATGAAATTTGGCACAAAACTAGCATTAATTTGCCCTCATATTACGGTGTAAAAAATAAAAATATTATCCTAAAAATATGGGTATCAAATTGTAGATATTAAAAACTTTATTGTAAAAATATATACTTTTAGTACATTAAAATTTACTGGCACTGGTTTCGAGAAATTTTTAAAAAACAACAAAAATATATATAGGGGGGTCCCCTTATCTCCGCAACTGGTAGACCGAAAAATATATAAAAAATCATGGTATATATGTGTTTACGTAAAAATTACATGAAAAATAAAGTGGTTGAGAAATTCATGAAAATCAAATGACAAAATTAAATTTATCATCCACAATACGGAACCCTAGGTACGTGATTCTGACTCGCATTTGACTGGTTTTTTCTATATGGAACCTTTCTCCAAAGCAAATTAGTATAGAAATAAATTAATTCACGGTGCATGCAGCAGTAAAAGTATGTTGTTTACTGGTCGCGTGCGGTGCGCGTCGCGGGCACGTGCGCGTATGTTTACGGAAGTTCCGCTTACGCGCGCCGGTGACCGCCCGCCCGCCCGCCCAACAGTCTCGCGCCCTACGAGATACGGGCTTACGGGACATTGAGTCAAGCAAATATGAAAGATTAATAGCTTTGCTTGTTTTTCCTGTTCTTTGTTTATATGATAAATTGATATTTGTGGGTAAGTATTTTATTTTTTGTTTTGTAGTTGAAAATCGATCGGAGTTTGTAATTAAAATCTTGATTTTTTTACCACAAAAACAGCTTACAACTTCTTAACAATCCGCGAAATTACTTACGTATTCCCAAGATAAGCTTGTTGTCACGTCTTAATGACATGTGTACACAGCATTAAATCAAACGATGGCGATTAGTTTACAGCGTGTAAAAATAAAATTTCCCATAGACGCACGCGAGTATGAGAGAGTGAGCACAACGTCGTTTCAATGTGGCTTTTATGTAGATAGGATAAGGATAGTAATGTGTTTGGAGAGTAGAGATAAGTTGGCGGAAGAGTAGTAGTTGCTAGGCAACGAGGCGTCGCCAGAGGCGTCGGGACGCTGCGGCTGGTGAAATATTCGGTGGTCGCTGAGCCGCCAGTGCGTCGCCCGACGCCACACGCGGCGCCTTCACGCCGCAACGTTCCGTGAAACCGATACTACCGCAGTGCACGCACAAACAAACATCATTGGAACACGCCTTTATGTTCGGTTTAAAGTGATTGAGATCGCCACGAAAATCATGCTGATTGAAAGTTACAGTGAATTCTTTAGTGAGCTTGAAAGTCTTGAAACTGCGTTAAAAGTTTCACGTAATTTTGTGCGTTATTTACCGAAAAATGTTTTCAGTAAATGTTTTCATCGAATACAATAATATACAATAGGAAATCTAACTCTATTTAACTTGTTGCTTGTTGCCTGATTTAAAACTAGGTTCTTTAAAACCAGACAAAATATTATTTTAGTTATTCTATATTTAAAATTTAAAATTAAGAAATGCAGCGGTAACTAGATAAGATAAAACGTTGCGCCAAGATTTTGTTATCATTCATCTTAGCAAATTAACATAACCCTGATAACATTAGGTATATATGCTCTTACGAATGTATGAGTAAACACGTTTTAATACCGTCTAACATATTTATCACAGAGTTTATCAATCTCGTCAACTTTTCTAGATGATTATAATTATGCACTGAATTTATCATCTTAATGACAGTTTTGACAAAGATTGATTCCCCATTAGAACTTACTATCATGGACATACAAAAAAGCCGAAGCATAGCAATGGCAGCGGTTTGTAAGTGTGTGAGTGGCCTTAGTATGGGTCATAGACTTACTATGGTGTAAATGTGTGCGTGCCGGGCTCGTACGTACAAGTAGACTTACTGTGGAATATGGGTGCTTAAATTTTTGTTTAGCGAAACTTAGACCGCCTTTTTTTGCACGTCCATACTTACTATCCGCAATATCTCATCTCATCAGCTTTTTGTTGCCGCTATCTGTGGCGCTGCTATGTAATTTTTCTATACATTTCAATGTAACTGATGCTTTGACAGTTGCAGGGATTACGTATTCTTGTGATTGTGAAGGTGTAATTATGGATGAATGTTTTTTGCAAGCAACCTTTATCCGTGTCAACATAAACAAAAGCAACCCAACATGGATAGTATAATTTATACTTCGATCGCAACTGCACAATACGGCATATTCCTAATTTGAAACCGTTGAAAGGGGCACAAAAACAACTGAATTTGAATAAAAGAAAAGATCATCTTTCGGCAGTGGATCCCCCGCACCCTTTCAGTCGTCTGTCGACGTGCTCTTATTTAGATGAGTCCCACCCCCGAGGTCATTCACCCCGACTCATGGGAGTTTACGAGGAAGGTCAGGGTTATGTTTGAGTACACTGAAACACTTACTATGAGAGTGTGTCCGGTCAACATTGTTGACGTTTTAAAGCTGTTTCTAAAAACGGACCCATTATTTTTAACCCCCGTCGGAGTATTTTTCGTTCATCTGGATATGCTCCATTGACTCCCCCAATATTGTTGTTGAACCAAAACATGCATGAGTCCCAGTGCCGTATTAGTCTATAAACAAATTAAGCAACTGCTTAGGGCATCACGTCTCGGGGGGCACCATAAACAGCAACGAAAATATATTTTCTAGCACATGAAAGGTAATGCTTATTAAATATACGCGTGTAATTAAATTGACTAGAGTAATGAGATGTCGTTACGTTGACCCATGATTTGCAAATCTTCCGAATAGTCAGTCAGAGAGGCTTGACGTTTATCAATATTGTCTATAGAGGCAGGTATGTTAGGAAAATTGATTTTCGATACTATTGTTCGCGAATTGCTGTCCGTAAGAGATTCAATATATAAAAGATTTGCTTTGATTTTTATTACAATAGCTACACCACTTATCACTTTCGTACATATTCTGAGAAAAGTACGTAAAGATCGACCTCTTTGTAATAAAAACATTATTTTTTATAAATACTTAATTCTGGTTTCCTGTTGGATAGGGTGCCCACAGGCGTGGATTGCTTAGGGCATCAAGTAGCCTTAATCCGGCACTGATGAGTCCAGAATAAGTATGTAGAGTAAGTTGCTAATATTTTTTAAATAATCACTTAACTTTATGTAGAAAAGATTTATTTTTTTAATTTATTTTATAAAGAAATTCCCTGGTCCTGAAGTTGAACCTGCGAATTCTTGTTTACAAGGCAAGTGCTCTCCCAACTGAGTTGCCGAGGTTCTCAATTGAATCTTTGATTCTTTCCACCCTATACTTATCTTTTTGTTGGTGGTGGCTAACAATCGCATAATGCACCTACATTGATCGTCGGGTAGACGAACAAAATAGACAAGTATATGGTGGAAAACTCACCATACAGACTTTCATAGTTAGTCCAAAGATGTAGTAGTGGATAACAATTAAGATTCTTATAAACACAATCTGACAATGTGGCTGCCGCAGTGCAGGGGCGCATGCCCTCGGGCGCTGAACATTCTCTCTCTGTACTAGTAACACTGTACAAAGACAGACAGGACTCTACACACGACGACGAGACGTCCTTTCACGTCCGCACCGTGCCGCGCCCGTGCCCACTGACTGCATACTTTAGTCCCATCTAATGACTGGAATGTCTACAAAGGACGGAATGCGCAAACTTTCAGGACTTCCAGCCACTTGTTTTGAACTTCCGAAACTTAAATACAACCTGAGATTTAAACAGTAAAAGTTTCTTAAATATATTACATCATAAATTGCTAAGTTCTCTGTGAAAATGGCTGTTGTTTGAAAATTTTCCGGCTTACATTTGAAGTTATGATACTACGCTTATTCTATTTAAAGCTACGTAAAGCTCGCTACGAAATGTAAATAATAAATGCCGTAAGTTTAGACCCGCTTAAAATATTTATTTGAAACGGAACTATTGGAATAAATTGAAGATGTGACATTGGTGAGGGAGTGCAGTGAGTGAGAGAGGTGTGTGCGATGCGCGCGCAGGTGCAGCGCGCGAACTGTTCCGAGGCCGCACGCGCGTTGCACCGCCTCGCCTTCGCACTGTGGCGCGCCGCGTTCCATCTCCAACGTGGACCCAGGAGAGCTGCTCGATCTAGGAGCGTTGCCGCTCTCGTACCGAAAAGGCGATTCATGGTGTGTTTACGTTACTCTTTTAGGAAGGGAGCGGGTATATTTGACAAGCTTTATGTTTCGCGAGTTTACGAGCGACCATTTCAAATTTAACGACCGTTGCCTTTATAGCTTCCCATCTAAAACTCAAGAGAAATATTTCTCACGGGTGTCGTATAACCAGATGTACGAATATGGTAGCCGCCTCTAAGGTGGCTCTCGGTCCCTAAGCTCCAGCTAGTTTATTGAGCAAAACCGCTTACCCCAACTTGGGGGATAATTGTCTCAATATAAGTTAAGCGGGGGATAGCTGGCTAATGCCGCAGTAATCACTTAAGCCGCACCTACCACCGCCTCTTGGGGCAATCGGCCCTCAGTTTATCAACTTTATTGGACCCGACGTGAAACACGATCGTGATATACTCTTACCGTAATATGCCTCATAATATTACCCTTTTACTTGGGTCATTGTTGGCTAACCTTTGATTTATTATTCGCCTGAAACAAACAATTTTGTTTTAGCTAACGATGCTCGAAAACACAAAGCTGCGTAGTCGTTCAGTCAGCGAATCGTGAGTTTGTTATATTCGCTGACAAAGGTAATAAATTACCTACAATCTACATCGATGAAATCCAATATAAACAAACACTGATTTATTGTACCTACTCAATTTTCTCTGACCTAGAATTTTGTTAAATTATCTCTCGGCAAATCTTATATTTGTCGTCAGCGCTAGTTGTGACATAAAAATTATAAGCGACATTTGAATTACCGCTCCTTACTTATTTCATTTAGGCGATTAGTGTCGCCAAATAAGCAGCTAGATGTTTGTCGGTACGAATACCGATGGAAACGACATTGAAATAACGTTCATATCAGCGCGCAATGCACAGTGGCTGTTACGCTCGCTGCGGCCTTGAGAGGGCGAAATAGGAGAAAATAATACTTTTCACATGGACGTGATTATTCGATTGAATAATCCCATGTTATGTCTACAGCTATCAGGTTTATCAATTACTCAAAGCAAAAATAAGTTAAATCGACCAAGCCTCTTAGGAGTAGTAGGGAATTCAAGCCAAAAACAGCATTTGGTTGAATTTTTTTTTCATATAGGTAGAAGTTTTGGTGGTTTGAAAAAGAAAAATGTTGCATAGTTGTCTTAGAGTTGATAATTCATACACATGTTTTTCATTATTTTTGGTTTGGCCATAACCGAGAAGTAGACTTCAGAAAGTACCCAATTGCGATACTAAGCTCCTTATTGCATGCATGTCAGATGTCAGAATTGACCTTGAACAATGTATTCGTAAATAATAAAGATAAACCAATTTTGTTTCAGCCTCGAGCGGTCAGTGCGCCTGCGACACCGGCGGCTTTTGGGTTCCTGAGAGATCAGGTTTGTTTTCATTTACGAGCTTCATCTATATGATAAGAATAATTCACAATGTGAAATTTTATCGTCGCTTTAAGCGCAGAGCATGCATTCTTTATACTCCTGCTTCTTATCTTAATAATCAAGCTCGATTGGCTGATTACGTATACCTATTAAGTAGTACAGACTAATATATATAATAGTAACAGGTAAATAAGTCAAAGTATCTTTATACTGAGCCTTTGGTGCAGTAAAAGCTATAAGATTACATCTAATAACGACCGCCCAAAGACCAAAATCAAGCTAATTAATTAACCAGAGAAAGGTCTTTCAATTTGCTTGTTTTGTTAACCGCGCTCTAACAGACGGAAAATGGGTTTTTGTTTGCTAAAGGTGGGATTAAATTTAATTGATTTGCATTTATTGCTAAGTAAATGAAACTACTATTTTCTAATTTATCATGCTAACATAGTGAGAGCTGTTATTTTGCAACTGGATCTTACACTCATTTCTGTGGCTTGTCAGTTATCTTCTATTTATTAATTAAACGACGATAATAGGCGCAGTTTAATTGTCGTTATCTTATCGTGTCTATCTTTGCGATAAGTGTGATACTTGCATTCTGGAACACAGTTCGTACGAGTAGGTGGCATACCCTAGCAACATTTTTTATTACCCGTTAGCCACAGTAAGTCCTATGGCAAAGACTTTATTTGCTTTTCATAGAGGCGATTATACTACTCTGTCAAGAAAGTAACGGGAAAAAATCAATAATATACAAAATGTTAGTTATCCATCAAAATTTATTTTATCACCTTCAAAGTATGCTCCTTCGGAAACAATACACTTAAGCCAACGAATAACCCAATCATCAAAACATTTTTTAAACGCTTTTTCCCGAATTAAATTCAGTTCTTGCTGCGAATTCTTCTTTATGTCTTCTACCGAATGAAAACGGGTGCCACGAAGTGGTAATTTGAGTTTAGGAAAAAGAAAGAAGTCGGTTGGAGCCATATCTGGTGAATAAGGTGGTTGCCCGATGGTATTTGTTGAGTTTTTGATCAAAAATTCGTTCACAATGATGGCCTTGTGCGAAGGCGCATTATCGTGGTGCAAAAACCAAGAATTTTCTTTCCACAGATCCGGCCTTTTTCGTCGAATTTGTTCTCTTAAACGCCGCATCACGCTCAAATAATATTCTTTATTTACCGTTTGACCTTCCGGCAAGAATTCCGAGTGCACAACACCGCGATAGTCAAAGAAAACAGTCAACATAACTTTGACTTTTGATCGACTTTGGCGTGGTTTTTTCGGTTTCGGTTCAGTTGGGAGGTGCCACTCCGAAGCTTGTTGACTAGTTTGCATGTCAAACTCGTAAACCCACGTCTCGTCACCAGTAACAATACGTTTCAGGAATGTTGGGTCGGAATTGACTCGTTCTAGCATGTCCTCAGCGACTCTTATGCTATTGAGTTTTTGGAGAAAATTGAGGTCTTTTGGGACTAGCCGAGCGGCAACATGTTTCATACCCAAATGATTATTTAAAATGGTACGGATCGACTCGTGAGACATAGAAAGTTCGGCGGCTATCTCTCTCAAACTTGAATGAGGATTTTCAGTCACTATTTTCTTCACTTTTGCGATATTAACTTCAGTTGCAGACGTTGATGGCCTACCAGAGCGAGGCAAATCTTCTATCACATCTCACCCACTTTTGAACGCTTTGTACCACCCATAAGCACGTGTTTTTGACAAAGTCGATTCACCGTAAGCCTTTTGTAACATTTTCAGTGACTCTGAACACGAAATTCCATTGGCGATACAAAATTTAAGACAATCTCTTTGTTCAATGTTTTTGTCCATTATGAAATTCGCAATACACACAAGATATGATATGACTAAATACAGCACTGTATTTAATCTAAATAACAGATGCAACTCAAACTCCGCGCCAAAATGGAAAACAGTTGTGCCAATCTTACAACAACAAGAATTAACAACATTTGAATTTGGAACCATAGACAAATCAGCCATTCCCGATACTTTCTTGACTGAATGTATGTTGGCTCTTTGGCCTCTGTTTCTTGGACGCGTAATACTAGTGATCACGCAGCGAAACAACAAATTGGTGTGTTTTTAGCTAATACTGAAATATTTTGTAGGGAAAAAATCTTGAATTTAGGTGATATACCTTTATATTTCTTTTACCTATTTTATGAAAAAAAAATCAAGTTGATCTCTTAACCGCGTTCTTCAAGCGAACGTTTGAAAACCAAAGAAAAAGAGGGTGCAAAACATTTTTTTTTGACATTAGTATAAATCTTAGTACATTGTTTATACGTAAGATCCCTAGACAAAAGATTAATAAACCAAATATATTTTTTTCACTACAAGGAGAGTCCGAATTTCTTCAAACGAATCCTAGATAGACTGGAGTTGGTCATGCTCTAGGCTCAGGTACAGGCTTACCACTTTATGACTTACGGTATAATTGCCACTTGTTTTTTTCACGTAGGTATACGTGTAGGAGTAATAACACTATATGTATATGTATAATTTGTAAAAAGCTTTTATGTAGGAAATACGTTAATCGGATTAAACCCATCGGCTCGAGGCGTGGCATTTCGTATGCGCCTACGCACTTTGTGTCACTTTCACAGGGCTAAGCTGCGCCTACGATCGCACTATCCGATATAGAACTGCTTATTTGTCTGATTTGTCACGAGTATTCTGAAGCAAATCGTAGCTTTTCACTCATTAGCGTAATGCTTCGACATTTGTAACCTTTATTGGCGTTTATTTGAAACGCCTTGCATTTGAACTGAAATTTCTTAGCTTTCTTAGCATTGATTAGGTATGTTTATTTTCCGAAATCCATCGCTATGAATACTCTAAATATTATTAGAGTGCATTACAAACTAGAAAGATCAATCAGAAACAAATCCAAAGACAAGAATTTGAAAAAATTCCCCGGGCCAGGATTCGAACCTGCGACCTCTTGTTATCAAGACAAGCGCGCTACCAATTGCGCCATCGAGATTCCTACCCAGAGCGGTGAATTCTTCCATCATACTTGTCCACTGTTATTTTTGCATCTGCTTGATATACTAGCTTGTACTGCACATACAGAACGCTCACGAGGGCGTTATGTGATTTCACGCTTTGTTCTTAAGAAACAGATGGCGCTGACGTCGCTACAATATTCTTGTCTTTGGGTTTGTTTCTGATTGATCTTTTCTAGTTTGTAATGCACTCTAGTAATATTTTTTAGCATTTCTTAGAAACTACATGGTCAGTCCTCATTTAGATTACACTAAATTCCAACTTGTAAATCTAAGTTTGAGCATTCCTCTTATGAACGGTAGGTACTTCTTAATATTGTACATTTCCGTGCAAGCCGCAAACAACCGATTGGTCGAAGTGTTTAGTTCCCTCACGTTTGTATAAAGTCATTTCGGTCCGTTAGTTAGTCAAGCCAGAGCATTAGCTGCATGGTGAGAGAGCCGATAAACTTCCAACGAAATGTCTTTTTTAATGGTATCTTGTCGTCAATGGCAGAAACTACTTGATGGTATTGTGCAACGAGCACGATCGTGGTAAATATTACATTGTATTAAGTATACTAACTTGATTCAAAGTTCTTTGTGAGCGTTTTGACACGCCTTGTTGGTTTTTCTAGCTCTATAATTTAGTTGTACCTAACTACATTTAAATAACCCGTAATTATTAGCCGAGACTAGCTTATGGACGTTACCATTTGTTTTAATTGCTTATTTATTTACCAGTTTTTTTAATGACCAACATCCAATTCTATAGTTAAATAAATCGTTAGTATGTTCTTGTCCGGACCAAGCGAATTATATTACTTGGGAACCCCTTGGTCTTGTAAAAATAATTTAAATATATTAAACATCTGTATGTCGAACCACTGGCCGAATTTAGGTAGAGTTTATGTGTATATTTTTAATGAAACTTAAAATTAAAGTTATAAAAGATCTGCAGAGATAAAGTCGCCGGCAAGAGCTAGTTACCACATAATTTTGTAGTAAAAACAACATAAAACTTGAATATCAATGTAGATGTTCCACCATTTTATGAGGTTTTGATTGTATAAAAGTGTAAATAAACATTAGTACCTCACTTCACCTTAGTCATCGTATAAAAGTGGCAGATTTTCCTGCCGGCAACCATAAAATGCCTAAATACTAAAAAAGATATTTACTTGAATGCAAGTCGGCAGTTCCACAGACCAGCTATATAGTAATTCCAAGGAGTTAAGCTTTTTAGAGCCACTGAATGCCGTACCTTGGCTCCGGGGCCGACCTCCCGCGTGATCCCCACGCTGTCTCGTAAATCTCTGCAACTTCACCGCTCTACGTGCAGGCTAAGACATTTCCTATCATAATTTCTTGGAACAAGAATGAAAATCGCCTGCTAAGGTGAAGGTACAGCGCCCAGGCGGTCCTGTCACCATATTGCATGTTGTCAACTGTAGACGTGGCCCTCACTGACCTCGAATATAAAACAGAACTCCGGTGTCCTTTGACACGGCTTGAATTTGCTCGGCTTGTTTTACTAAATGATTTTCCGTTTCTACTTACGCAAACGTGGTATAAATATCGTGGATAGGGATCTTTTGTCAAGGACACCCACACTCTAAACTCTAGACCAATCAATCATTCAAGATTACACCGGATGCATATTTTCTGACATGTGTTTTCCACAGAATGGCCCGAGATCGGTTAGCTACCCGGGTGAGGGTGCGAGCGGTGGGTCCCGGCTGGACCTGTGCTACGTGGCGGAGCGCATGCTAGCCCTGCACTTCCCTGAAAGGGACTCGCACGCTGAGGCACAGGCGGCTCATATGTTCACTAATAAACATGGGGAGCATTTTATGGTAAGTTGCTTTATTAGTAAATCCTTGAATTATAAGTACAATGATACGTCGATGTGCTAAGATAAAAATATTCAGGTTAACGAAAATGTTGTGAGCAAACCTTGTGCCTTAAATAAAAGCATGAAATGACTATGTAACGACGTTTGGCATTTAGTCAGGTTTAGGTAGCTTGGTGAAATTACCGTTACCGAGCAAATAGAAGCACGAAATTTGGTATGAACGTACCTAAGGGTGTACTGATAAATGTTATCTGGAATTAAATTAAAAAACAAAATCTTTTTTCTTTTTAGGTCTTTTTACTTACTAGTTTTCTTAAAGCTGTAAAGGAAAATTAACAGTTAAAACAGTTAGTACACCCTAATGTACACTAAATTTGTTGCTTCTATCCGTCCGGTAAAGGTAATCTTAAAGTATAGCTATAAGCTACTTGACTAGTTAGGTTTACGTTGAAAAAAAAATCGGCTAAATAGGTGAAAATGTGCTTGTCACTCATAAACATCTTCAGACCTACAGACTAACAACAATCATTGTGTTCTTTGCATATTTATATTTTTATTGACCCAAAATAAAACTTAAATAACATTAAAAATTAGAATAGACCTATAAATACAAATAAAGTATAAAGTAAGCTATATACTTGCATAATTTTAAAATTATTAGAATAAATAAAAAAAGCTGGCCAGATCACCACCGTCGTTCGGTAGTGTACCCAGACTAACTAACTAACAGACAACTAACCTCTTGGGATTCGTGTCACAAGGGGGTGTATCGTCAAAACCGACACTATTTGAAGTTTTTTGTCTGCGGTTCAAAAGATAATCCCAAGTTAAATAAATTAATATAACAGTTTTGGGACATTTTTCTAGATTTTGGACTATCAGAAACGCGATTGGAGGAATTTCACCTGATAGAAATAATCATTGAAATGAAGTCTAAATATGCTTTTTTGATATTCCGATAAATGCAATGGTTTTAACAATATCTAAATTAGTGGTTATAGAAAATTTTAAAGCTAATTTAAAATAAATATTTGTATTTGGCTATTTTAGCTTTTCGTTTAATTTGATACTTTTAAACACAAGTAAAATCATAATTAAGGTATTTTCGATATATGTATATATATTTCGACTGATGCCGGCCCCAAAGTGGGCCGAAATATATATCGAAAATACCTTAATTGTAAAGCTAATTTAGTTACTTTTGTATTAATTTAAAACCGACTTTTTGTCAATTTTCCCCAATTCCGTTCCTCTCGCACTGCGGGCCTTTCCGCCTAGAGCAACGGTGACCTTTGTACGGACGATATATCACCTTAAACATGTAATAATGACAAAGTGTCCGTCTCTTCTTCCAGGTGTTCGAGGTGAGCGGTGAAGGCAGCACCGAGGGCAGTGCGGCTCGCAGCGTGTTCGGTCGAGCGAGGTCGCTGGGCTGGTCGGGAGAACTGGCACCGCCACTAGAGCGGCTGTGTGCGGCCTGCAAGCACATCGAGAGCTGGCTAGCGGCGCATCCTAAGAATGTCGCCGTCTTGTTGGCTTGGTAAGGGTTTTGTGATTAAGGGTGCATATAAGGTCAGATTGAGCACCTCCTTTTGCATCAATCAGAACTGAACCCTATGACGTTTCCTTCTAGTTTAAAATAGTGCAACCAAGAAACACGCGCTCACGAAAAACTGCGTTTTTATTCAAATAAAATGAAATTATTAAAATATTCCAAAATTTTTAGACGGGGTTATTATTTTTAATACACATTTAAAGGCTGTATAATTTAAGGAAGGCCCTTTAACAATGGACAAACATGAAATTTAGAGGTAACTTCGTATATTTTTCTACCGAGCAAACTTAAGTTTTTGCGTTGTTTAGATCAGCACTACAGTCTACTATCTATATTATTTTTATTAAACCGACTGACCCGGTTACACAATGTGAAATGGTCTTTGAAGTTGTGCATTTGACCTTATACGGATCTTTAAGATGCACCAACCGATAAATGTGCTTCACTTACTTAGAACTTTATACCTATTGTACTTATATTATATTCCCAAATCTAAGAAACAAAAACAAAATACCTAAATCAGAAAATGTTAGCTCTTACCAGAGGTCCTATTATGTATCTTTAGTTGCCAACTGGACTGGGTGCCTATCATCAAAAGCTATCGAATTCCGATTGTCTAAGGATATGTTCGCACTTGAAGTGACGACACAGTTCAATACCCACTAAAGGCAATTTTGAAAGTTCAGTTTTTATCTATGTTTTTGATGATAGGCACCCAATCCAGTGGGCAACTAAAGATACATAATACAGGGGCAGGAATGGTCAATGTAGTGTAGGTACTTACATACAACAGATCAAACTTGACTAATAAACAAAATCTGCTGAAGTGATTTTTCGACTTCAACGATATCCAGAAAAATAATACAAAATATCACTCATATTTCTTAACATTTCCATCATGATTCCATTAACATTAATGCTCTCTTCAACCGAAGGTATAAGAAACGATAGCATTATGTTAAAAAAAAATGCTATGTACTACCATAGACGAGTACTACTAATCGAGTACTACTATTCGAATATTATCTTAATTCCCAGGGGCAGCAGAGAACGACTAGGCGTGTTAGTAGCAGCCTACATGCACTACTCCGCAATCTGCGGTGCGCCGGAGCACGCTCTCGACCGGTACGCGATGAGACGGTACCTGGACGACCGCGTGCCGGTCTTCCGTCTACCCTCCAACAAGAGGTACACCATCATATAGACAGAACCAATATAGCCTAGTAGCTGAACATATATGCTTTACGCCACAATCCAGTTGACACAATATTTTTCATTTTTCGTAGCAATAACGCTACGAGAGCGCGCGTTGATGTCTTTTGTTCGTACTACGAGGTTCATGGTGGTCTACTAACTTAATTATATTTATTTCTGTGTTCTTTTTAACTTTTTTTTGCATCGCCTTATTTTTTGGGTTTTTATTAACTAAGCACAAAATTACTTGTCATGTTTGTGCAGTAATACGTATAATTAAACTACGCAGTTTTTCGGAAAAAATATAATTCTTTCATGAATGTTGAAAACATTAGTTGAAAACTAATTTGTTTCCGTTTTTAATAGAAGTTTATGAAACAAGTAAATATCATAACAGTAACTTCCTTATTATAGGAAGTCAGCGCACCACCAGTATGGTTTTAAGCTTCTTACTGGATACGCCATTACTGGATGAAACCTCTACTTTGGACTTATAAAAATATGAATTAGTAAGAAATTACCGTATCAGGGGAGACTGTTGCCTAAAAATATAAAATAATTAAGAAAATAATGAAAAACTATAGAAAAGGCTATCTTGATCTTAGATACCTTTGCCTATCCCAGAATAGGACAATTTATTAAAAACAAAAAGGGGTTGGAAAAAAGGCGCGTAGAGGTGTCGTTTTTTTTTGTTTTATTGATAAAATATTGCATTTTGGGTGTTTTGATCAACAATAGTGATAGAATATTGTGAATTAAAATCGCCGTAACCAGTGTAGTGTGTTGTTCAATGAAACAAAATTGCAGGCCTTTTCATGTGTTTTTTCTACCCCAACATTTTGTTTGTGTAATGGTTCTATCACTTTAGCACGATCTGACCACTACTGACAGGACAGCGATTACGACAGGACAGTTCCTTCAGATGATCCTCAAGAGAGGATATACAAACACAGAGAAGAAAATAAACTAAAATAAGACCAGGCAGTATGGGCTTAAGCCTTTATCCTTTTCCATAAAGGAATGAAAATGACAAAAAAAAGTGTTGGAAAAAGGCGCAAAGGGGTCTGATGCGTGACGTGGTGGCGAAGAGCAAAATATGGCGTCAATTTTGGTTTTATTGAAAAAAATTATACGTTTTGGGTTTTTTGATTAACAATAGTGATTAGTAATAGAATATTTAAAGGAACTAAAGTGCAGGTCGTGCCTTTTTATGTGTTCTTGTAGCCCAATATGTTTCCGCATATATTTCATTTAATTACATTTCATAGCAGAAGAAAACATATTAAAGCTTTATTTTGTAAGAAAATAACTACTTTAATTTAAGTATTTTTCCATTTTAGGGACCTTCTTAAATAAAACATGTCATTTGTGTCGATTCAGTGTAACACGACTTATTCCACAGGACTAAACTTATTCTAAGCGTCCTGTCTTTTCGATACAAAAAGAAAAAGACAAAACGCTTAAATTATGTTTAGTCCTGTCAAATAAGTTAAAACGTGTTACACAGAATCGATACTATTGTGTACTATTTTGAGTTCATAACTAGGATTTTACGATGTGAGTGTGGCTACAAAACTTAAAAAAATATAATTTTGTTATTTTTGTTTTTCTACCAGATACATCGACACATTCGCCGGTCTCCTGGCAGGTCAGATCCGCGTCAACGCAGCGCCTCTTCAACTGACGCACGTGACTGTGGCCGGAGCGTTAGCGTCGCCGACAGCCCCCGCCGTAGCCTTCCTCAAGATCTATGAGAACTTCATCTGTGTTTATACGTCGGGTGAGTTCTTGGATACAAGCAAGTTATTCAGCTTATAAATAAATAAGAATTCAGAAGCAATCGTTACATACTTTATTTTATACAAGGATTAGTTTTTTGCCCCGCGCTGAATCCACGCTCGTCCACGAACATATGAACTTTGTATAAGAAACGAAACGTATCTGCCAATTGGCTGGCCAGAAATATATGGACCTTAGCCTACGAACCAATAACGATAAGCGATATGTTATTGGAAATACTTTTTATGTCCTACAACTTTTACTGGGTATTCTATTCTATTTTCAGAAGTAAGAATATCACGTAAACATTTTACTGACGCCAAAAATTTGCCAAAGTGGAAGTTGTAGAACATCAGAAAATATTTCCAATATGCTTTTCGTTATTTGTCATATAGCCTAAACTGCTCATCCTCTTTTAATTTTTGTAGACTACATAACTTTGGAAATTTCGAGTGGTATTTCACTTTTCTATATAAATGCATATGTAGTAAAAAACTAATTATATGTCTGTATTATTTTTTTTCTCATGTTATTTATTGTAACTTATTGTGTAATTTGTTCTAATTCGTAAATATTAATAATTTATTGCATAAATTTGCACGAATAAAAAATTTCAAATTAGGTCTAATTTAATAAAAATATTGTAGTTAAATTTTAAACCTACCTGCAAGAAATATTTAATGTTTGTGTTATTTGAAAAAAAAATGGGACAAACTGAAAACCTGCGCTAAAAGTTGCTTGCAACTAGCAGCATTTGCTGAGTTGGCCCTTTTTGCCACTTTATTTAATTTAAAATTTATTTTTTCCTCGGCATGTGTTTCTTTTTTGTGGAAAATAAATACTTTTCACTTTCACTAGATTCAAAAATTTAAAAGTTCTATAAAGTGTATGACGTAGACGTGGAAACAAATTGTACTGTTTCTGGAAATAAGTATTTTTTTCTCGATCTGCTTCTTAATTAATCGTCACTGAAACGAGAGTGTACGAGTTATGAATAACCACAGAAATCATTTACTAACGTGAGTGACTGTTCAAGTGACAATCCACAGATTCGTGACGAAATCAATATAACATGAAATTTGGTCTGTAGGCTTCTTCAAGACGTAGACACCTTGAGAAATTCTGACGAGATTGCGAGCGGTATCCACTCAAGTAACGCTGCGGGCAGGGCCGGATTATTAATGGAAATTAAAAGGTTTTAGTGGTATAAGAGGATATATTTGTAAATAAACATTTTCACATGCGTCTGTCACGCACCAAGTTAAGACATCGAGTGACAATACTAATCGTTCGTATATGGAATACAATTATCTCGCATGCGGCCTCTGGCCCATATACCTCCAACAATTATATGAATAAAAGGCAATGTAGGCAACAGTCCATGGGCCCAATTCTGTCTTGGAGCCACGGGACCCATGTCAGTGACAAAAATAATTCATATTAGTTCAATTTGATGCTTTCGTTTTACAAAGATACAAGTATCTTTTTAAAGGATAAACAATTTTTCATGGTACATACAACGTTAGTTAGAAGAGAGGAGAGGGGTTTCGCGTTACTTAGGATCAAATGCCTCTAGACTTTACAAGGCTTAATCCGGCCCTGGCTGCGAGTCCGCTAGTGGCTTATATTTTTTTAAAGATTATATCTTCCTCCAGGTCTGTACATGTTGTCGGGCGGAGGCTGGACAGTGGGAATCGGGCGGCTGGCACTGCGCGGCGACGTGCTCGTGCGCGCGTACCGACGACCTGCGCACGCGCTCGCCAACCAGCGCCATCTTGTGTTCGCCTGTCAGTTCCACACCTGCGCTGTACAGGACCACACGCTCTCCTTCACTAAGCTGCAGCTTGATCATGCCGCGCACGGTAATGCTGAATGAACTCACCTGATATACTTACATGTAACTTTATTAACAGAATATATACGAGGTGACTTAATCAAACCTCGATAATTTTAGAGGTTATTAAAAATGTTAGTAGAACACATTTCAAATGTAAAAACAATTAAAATTTTAAGTAAAAAGAATAATAAAAAACGTAACTTGGAAATACAGTTTATGGTAGTCATTCCCATACAAAACAAGTTCAGAATAGTACAAAATTAATTGAATTTGATTTCTTTGGATTTTACGGATCTTGATGCGGCTTTTACTTTTTCATCAATGAAATTAATTATGGATAGTTAATGAAACGAGTTTTTATTCTTCTACAATCTATCAAATTATCGGGGTCATATTAAAAGTCATCCTCTATAATAAACTTCACTTCACTATTCATTTTACGAATCCATCACTACACGCAGTTTTGCAATCATCCAGCTTTTTGTTCTCTTGACCAATTACGCTTGTCGCATGCAAATGAAACAAACGACGACAATTCCAATTCACAAATTTTCACTTTATCCACAAATTATTATCTAGTAATGAAAGCCATTACAAAAAAACATTTTTTATTTTGATATTTTCTTTAACCAGAAGCGAAATACTTATCAACAATAATCCTTGCTATTGTTATTGTACCCGCATTAAAACATACACTGCAGCCTAAATTTACAAAACTTGCAGAACACATACGTATTCAATAAACACTTTTCTATTGTGCACAACAAAATTATCACCAGCACTGTATCCCCAGATCCCGCATTTCCGAACGACGGCGCCGTGGAGCTAGTGTTCGCGCGGGGCGAGGGGGGTGGAGGTGCCGCCCCCGCACCCACCCCCGCGGCCCCCTTGAGGGCGGCGCCTGATGCCCTGGCGAGGGAAGACTCGTTGGAGCATCTGAGGCCGCTGTCCACTATTACTGATGACGATGCTGGTGAGTACAATAGTCGAGAGACGAGATTAAGATACGATCAAAAATCAAGTAGTTAAGATACCTACTATGGTATCAGGTCTTTCAAGAGTAGAGCGCAGGGTAAAGAGGTAAATAATTATCTCAGTTGTCTAGTGACTAAAAAGTTGTTTGAGAGATAATCAGCCAGTCGCAGAAAGGGTTTTTAAGTTTAATGAACCTTTAAAGTTTATGCCATCCCTTACATTGTTCTTGACAAAGAAAGTGACAGCATTCATTTTAAAGATTCATTAAACTTAAAAACCCTTTCTGCAACTGGCCGAATGTGTAAGAAACAAGAATCATTAAAAAAACAATAGGGGCAAGCAGAGCAAAGTATAAATAACTTTCGGAATCGTTTTGACTTACGACTTTGGTGAAATTATTCAATTATTTCAGTTTATTGCGGGGACTAGGGGATAGTTTATTGTCTGAAAATTACCAAAGCAACCAATTGCAGGTTTTGTTTTTAGATGACGTATGAGGTCCCACGCAATGTTTCTCGGACTGTTAGAATCTAGAAAGACATAAGAATCCTTCATCTAAAATTAAAACCGACTCTTTTGATCAACGACCAAGTTACGAGTATACTGATAATTATTAGATTCATTTGATTAATTATTAGACTCAGATCTTCTATATTCAAATTCAAAAAGATTTTAGGGAATTCCCACTGGATCGGAAGAAACGGGATCCACGCGAGCAAGGCTAAGAGACTTCTGCTAGTTTTCATATTTTTTTAATGCAAGTGCTCGTAAAGACTTATTTTATATGCATCAAAATTTTTCGTAAAATCAATTTTACTGCAGTCGTGTTTTTTAATTTTCTATTTATTTACTGGAAGTTGGCTAACCTGCAACATTTCACTATTGAACGGCTCTGGATAGTATATCCTTTTTTTTTTCTTCAGTAGAAAAATAATAATAAAAGTGCCATATCATATTCGGAAAACTTTCTCTTGACATACTTCACTGAACCGGCAAAGAAATATAAGCCATCTTCAAGGTCATTGTGGTCTATAGGTACATTTAATGTTGAAGAGCACAAAATGATAATATAATATTATAAACATTTTAACTTTAATAATACATTTTTTTCTTTAAATTATGTATCTTTTATTTACTCACACTATGCATTGAAAAACGTAGTATGATACACGTGGGTAAAGGCAATAACTTATTCAAAACGTTAGAAACACTCGCTACGCTCGTGTTTCAAATCGTCCTCGTAAGTTATTGCCTCCTTACCGCACTTGTAGCATAAACTACTATAATATTTCATATTTATTTATTGGCGTAATATACAAATTACTCATATGATGAAAGGTGTATACATTTTAATCTAAGCCCTTAAAGATTCCAAAACTTGAAGCATCAAATCCATTTCAAAAGACAGCAAAATAAAATTTATGAAATGTAAACCTATTTTAAACGTTATACGCAGATTAATTTAAGTTTAACATACTATTATTTATAATATTTGTTATTAGTAATAATAATAAATTAATAAACAGGGTTTGTACTATCAACAGACAAACAATATTATAAGCAAACCACATAATTATCGTGTATCGTTATATTGTAATATTACATTTTAACACCGCGATTCTGCGCTGTGATTGGCCCAATTTTTAACTAATCAGAAGCGACGATGAGAAACAGAGCGTGGCTGAATTCCTACACTCGTGTCCCAATGTCTCTCCTTATCATACTTGCAAAAAATACTATTTGTATTGAGCTAATTCCATTACTTTTTTACCTAATAATAACGTTGAAAGCGCATTCTTTGTTAATGAAACCACTTGTCCGAAAATCATATTATTTATATTCCGAAAATCATATTATTATATAATTATTATATTATTTATAACTAAATCGTAGATTTGTGTGTCATTCTGAGCGGTTCATAATATGACAACGTTTTGCTGAACAAAATCTCACAAAACTATTCTCAGAATAAAAACAATATTCCAGTATGACGTCATTATTATGTCGAAGGAGACTGATAACATCCAACAAATTGTTGTTGAAGAATAATTCTTGGAATATTAAATGAGAGGTTAATATAATACCGCTGATCGAGCCTGATAACTTATGCACCTTCTGATACACGTTTGTAGGAACATAAAATTGCACTCACAAGGAAATATTCTGCTCACGTAGTTGAAACAAGAAACTCAGTTGCGTAGCTCTAAAACGTATTTGTATTCTTTAAGCAATTGAATAAATAATGTTTTTAAGCCTTTTTTGGCCTTTTATTGTCCTTTTATTGTTTTAGATATATTATGATATATAAATAAAAAAGTATTTATTAGTTTCGAAATATATTTCGGCCAACTTGTAGCCGTCGTCAGTCGAATAATTAAATAAACAAAATATCTTGTTTATTTAATTATTCGACTGACGACGGCCACAAGTTGGCCGAAATATATTCCGAAACTAATAAATACTTTTTTATTTATATATTATAATATTCTTTTCAATGCAAGTGCTCGTAAAGGCCCACTTTTTATGCATCAAAACCGAACAGAAACCGTTTATTTTGCCCTAGGGCTTTATTATTTTTTTTTATTTATTTGCGAGAAGTTGGATAACCTGCAACCTTTCCTGTGTACCATAAATGTTATACTTCTTTTTCCACTGTTTAACGGCTCTGGATACAGTCCTTTTGAGCCAATCATTAACTTGCAAAATTGTAACAATGTAACTTTCAACTTTAATAATTAATTTGTTTTCTTTGATTATATTTGTTTTATTTCCTCACATATGCATTGAAAAACGTAGTATGATATCGCTACGCTCGTGTTTTAAATCGTCCTCGTAATTTATTCCTTTTCGCCCTTGTAGCATAAACTTCTATTAAACATACATTGAGATTTCAAGTTAGAGTACCACTAAATTATAAGTACACGTACCCACTACATTTTAGATAAATACTCATGTAAAACTGTGTAAACGTAGTTGAAACAAGAAATTCAGCTGAGTATTGAGCTCTAGAACGTACTTTTATTCTATAAACACACATTGAGATTGTAAGTTAGAACACCACTAAATTATAACATTATAATATAAGTACCCGTAACGACAAAACTTTAGATAAATACTCATGTAAAACTGTGAAAAACATCCAAAGTTCACGTGTATCTATATTTACAATGTCGTCACGCTGAAACTACATACATCCGACTTCTGCGTTTCGTCTTTTATGGGGAGTAATAAATTAAATACAAAATTTCTGTTTACACACCACCATGGGATACTTCGTTAGGTGTTACCACATGTGTTTCTAATACAAAAGACTTTGAGCGGAGCCGCTCGGTCATAAAATGCAACAGTGTAGCCACGAGCTAACATTCGCATGCACTTAAAAATCCTGTAACAAGTAATAGCTTTAAGGAAATATTCCACTGAAAGAGCCTTCTACAGTTTCCTCACAGTAAACTTATGAAAGGATTCAATATGTGAATAAGAGAGCTAGAACCTAGTTTCGCTATAAGCATTGTTGGAGAAACGACTTTATGATGGGAAAGGAAAGAGAAAATTGACATATAACTTATGCATCCTGCATGAAACATATGAGAATTATGGTGTGCAAATTACTGTTAATTTTAAAGGCAAGCTTACTAGTGTAACTCGAATGAAAAGGAACACAACAGTGTAAGAGATGCTGAAAAAAAAATCCATTTGTATGTATAAATAAAATTTAAATATCTGATTGTGATTTCGAATTAAAGGCTATTTCTTAAGCTCATATGGTTATTTGCACGTTACCAAAAGTGTAAAAAGCTTTAAAAAAAATGTCTGATTGTCTGGGCTAATGTTCGAAACGGTTGAAATTATTTTAACGGG
This sequence comes from Ypsolopha sequella, assembly GCA_934047225.1. NCBI lineage: Eukaryota > Metazoa > Arthropoda > Insecta > Lepidoptera > Ypsolophidae > Ypsolopha > Ypsolopha sequella. The sequence continues at coordinate 15,479,185 of OW203992.1, forward strand.
ACTTTCATTCGACTTTTCAGAGAGTAATCTAGGAAACTTTTATCTCGAAATACCTATTTAGATGTCCTCCGAAAAAATATAAATACTGTAGAAATAACGGACAAGGGAAGGGCGGAAAAAAGGATATGAGATCTGGAAAATGTCAAGAAAAGTCACAGGCTTTAAAAGTGACAGAAATCAGAAGTGACAGATGTCAAGAGTGACAGAAGAAATCAGAAGTGACAGATGTCAAGAGTGACAGATGTTAAAAGTGATAGATGTCAAAAGTGGCAGATGTATAAGTGGGACATTTTAAAACTGGTAGATTTGACATCTGTCACTAAAATTGGTAAATTTGCTTTTTCGGCTTCGCAAAAACAAAATCAATGCTGACGAAGCCACGGGCGGCAACTAGTCAAAACAACATGTGTTATATCTAATATATTATTACGTTATATATTTGACAAAATGTTTAATTTGGTATATTGACTGCTCACTGTAGTATTGGTACGGAATACTAATTTTGCGAACCCAACTCATTTCTTATAGACTCTGCATTAATTTTACTAATGTGATTCATATTTACTTTGTAGATTTTTTTTTTACTATAGAAAACGTTTCAAATCAATTTAATTCTTATACACAATAATTTCCCATTCCCATATTTCTAATCTACGAGTACAGTAACGAGCAACCATTTCTAGAGCATCCATAACTTCTCGCGGGTAGTTTATCAGTTGACAAACCGACAGTTATCGGCTAGGTGCTAGCGTTGGTACCTCTACCCCGCAGGTGTGGACCTATTTCTGTACCGACCGGCGGCGGCGGGACGGGACGCCGCCCGCCCCAGTCGCCGCCCGCCCGCCCGCCGACACACGCGGTATCACACCACACGTGCCTAAATTATACTATCACAAGTTTTTAAAAGTATTCTAAAGACTATTTTTGACATTTATTGAATGAATTCTTCAAATGAAGTTGTAAAATAGAGTAGGCGAAATTATCTAAAACCTGGAGTAGGAGTCTGGTGTAAATAAAAATGTTTGACGGGAAATAGAGGAGACAATAATCGTTATCGAGGTGAGTGGGACAATACGAGTTAACAATATAATCATTTGGTTTTAAAGTCTACGCCTACGTGTTATTTAACAAACGTGCGTTCAAAGAAAGTCAATTTGGAATTGGTTTTTGAGTGATAAATTTGGAGTTGTGTATAAACAGAGAATGGCTGAAGTGTGTCGGATTGCATTGTAGTATATTTTTTAAATGAGGTTTGAGTGAGTGTTTGTGTCGCGGCGCCTGCGCTTTCGTTGCACTAATTGAGCGGCGTGGTGAATCGCTGATGTATGTCCACTCGCGCGCCGACGTTGACGAGCGTGCCCTTAGGGCCGGGATCTTTAGATATGCTCCGACTTCATTCGATACGTTAATCTTTTGACACCACGCCGAGACCTGACCGAGGGACGACGACGCCTGAATAGCTGTCTTTCGAAAGTTCAATGAGCTGTTTCGACGAATGTAAAACCATAATAATCCTTGCTTTACGTTTTGTGTATTGTCCACAAATGAGATTAAATGCGGCTTTGGATGTCTAGCACACGATACCTCATAATACCTACCTATATGTAAAATAGCTTAGGTATTCTATAGAGGCTTTTCAATTAGAGCGGGTCATGCTAAACAGGAATACATAAGTATACGTATGTGTGTGTGTGTATGTCACGATAGACGTTTCAACTCTGTGCAAAATAATTAGGTCAGCTCGGTTTTTGCCGACACCAGACATTGATACAACACAGGCATCCGACACAAGTATATCTTCAATGTTATCTTAGTTGCTTTTTAACCTAGACTCGGTTCAAACGATGAAAAACTCATTCGACTTCGCTTTCAATTTCGTCGACCGTTATTTAAACCAAAACCTAAAATGGTTGACAAAATAAATCCGAAGATACAAGTAACAAGCACAGATGACCGTGAAATAATAAATCAGATCAGATCAGACCCGCTCGTGATGTCGGAGTCGGCACACCTCAGTAAGGCGTTACAGGTGCATTACGGGCTGACAGGTCATCATTGTCGTGTGACAATCCGTGACAGTTGGCTTGTGCCACCCAGTCTCACAAAAAAGCCTACAAGACAAGCTACAAATACGCGAATGCTACAAGCTTTAACTGAATGGCCCACGAAGAATACAGACCCAAATCATCTAAAACAGAAATAAAAAACCAATCCTTAAACTCCCAAAATAGTCTGCCGTAAATCCGTCTGGTTTTGTCGAAAAATTTGATAAGAATTATTTCGAGTCGATAGAAGGTAGTGGAATATGATACGAAAGACATCTATATCTATCCTAATAATAAAGTAGTAAAAAAGTCGTGTCTGTAACTAAATTGAATATTTTTGCGAAATTTTAAATTAAATGGGTTATTTTATTAGTGTTGTACAGAGGCCAAAACTATTTTTTTATGCAATTATTGTCTGTCTGTCGGTATGTTTGTTCCGTTTTAACTCGAGAACCACTCAACAGATTTGGGTGTGGTTTTCTTTATTATCATCTTAGTGACCCTGGTCAATATATAGGCTATAAGGGATATCGATAAATAACCGCCAAGCTGAAAACGGGGCAAATATTGAATAAACACGAGCTGAGGCATTAATGAGGTTTCCATTTTACGATACAACTTCAACTAACGACGCATAAATATTCCCATAAGATAGCAGCGCAGGTAGTGCTGAATATCAATATGGAGCTTAGTTTCGTGGAAGTGTGGAACCCAGGACTTGCGCCGATGACATCATGGCCGACCTCGTCACGACGGAGGCTCACCTTCGGACGTTGCCGACGCCATGTGTTGGAGTCTCAACGGATCATGCGTGCTAGGGAAACTGCGGATCAATATCACCTGGGAACATATATAAAAACCCGGCCAAGTGCGAGTCGGACTAGCGCACGGAGGCTTCTGTACAACTACAAAATATGGGTACGGAACTCTAAAAACATTCTGGTAAATAACAACAATATAGATGCCATCGCAACATCACGGCGATAAATACAATGCGCTAAAACGGTAGCGCCTGACAAACAATTTGGAACCCTCTGAGTAGGGAACCCTAACTTTTATTATTTGTTGTTTTACTTTGCATTATGTACAACAATCCTTCTAAATTTAAAACTTGTATGTATTACCGTCTTTGACTAACAAAGATTACTGTCCATAATGAAATGAAAATGAAAATATTTTATTTATGTAACGTTATTACTTTTTCGAAATTTCTTGTATGGGTACCTCCCTTGGGTTTAACCGTAGCATATAAACACGCACTCTGTGAAAATTTTAAACTCGCTACCTATTATAGCTGAAGCTGTAGATCCCTGTGACAGACGGACAGCGGAGGCTTAGTAATAACGGGACCCCGTTTCGCACCTTTCGTGTACAAACGGAACCCTAAAAATACGTAAATCTTGTATTTCCTGACGAAATACGGAACCCTAGAAGCGCGAGTCTGACTCGCACTTGACTAGTTTTTCTTCGTCTATTACTTCTTGCCAAGTTTTTATTCTGAATAATTACTAAATTCATCAATACTTGTGATTTTCGTTTTCGGAACAAAACATTCATTAAGGCGATATGCGAAAAAAAATAATACGGGTGTTTCTTTTCTGTGTATTTCATGAAATACACGGAAAATTATAATCAGTTTCTGGTATATACATTTTAACTATATAATCTAGCGTTTTGAAATTGGAAAACATGTTAGGATAAATTTTCCTCGATAGAAATTGTTGTTGAAATGGTCTTCAAACACACTTTTTCTCCTCGTTTGACGAATAGGAAATATATACAGAACTCAAAAATATTTTATTAGGTGTGTTTCAACAATATTTTCGATATTTGAAATTTTGCTAGCTATTTTAGTTTTTTTATAAAAATTATAAAACTATCGTTTTTCCATTTTGCCCTGAATCCGCCCCTTTCGCACTGCGCGATGTTTCGCTTGGAGTGACAGTGATAAAAATAAAATTCGTATAGCCTCTTAAGCTTGATCAGATCAGTTTCTTGCAACCTGTTTTGCATGCATGCAGATAACCGAACAACACGGATTAACTTGGTTACACGAAAATTCTCAAGTTCCCAAGCCAGCACGAAACGCGCGAGTCGAATTCGTAACGTCACAGCATTGTCACGCTTATCTTCATCAGTTAACGAAGTAATGTTATGCCGATATAAATCAATATAGGCGATGTTCTATTATCTCTACATTGAATCATTGTTATGATTGTTTCGAAAGGTCAAGCTAAACAAATTGATTTCTCGCCGTAGGTTGTTCTTAAAAATTTATAAAAATGTTATACATATTAAAATTTACACGAGCTTTTAAAAGCTCCTGCTATGGATATTCATGAAGCTCATTATAGGTAGTCTTTATTAATCTATGCACAGAGTAAAGTACTAAAAAATCTTATCAGACTGAAAGTTTCAACATACATAACCAGAAAAAGCTCCTGTAACAAAGCTCTCACTGTCCCACACTCGACGTAACTGCGTGTACGGATCACTAGGGCTCGCACAGGGCGCACATCCTGTTCCTGCGCCGGCGCACATTTCGTAACAGTAGCTCGACGGCTACGCGTTATTTTCGTTGACATCACAGAAATAACCGCGTCTTCCTCAACACTGGTCGGCGGTCAGCGGCAGACTCTGACGTTGATATCTTTACGCTAATTGCGTTATTGACATGCTCGGTTTAGTTCGGTTTTGTAATCGACGGACAGCGGCCAGAAAGTAGGAACATACAGCGGAGATGTAATTTTTTGACTTTGAAATACTTATTCATATTAGCTTTAGGGCTTTTCTTTTGCAATAATGAATGACGTAGTACTTAAAATACCTATGCTAATATGCTATCATCAATGGTTGGAAAATGAAAGAGTGTTTATGGAAATAAAAAAGTGTTAGTAACTATTACCTTTGTGAGCGAATAAGCCGCCTCATTATGCTAATGTTGCTCGTACGGCGTCGTCGGAGTCAAATGCCTTATTAGTATGCGGTGTTTACTCGCCTGACAGCTTCAAACACGGCTTATACGACAGTTCCGTCAAAAATTTACCGGTTTAACAGCAATTTTTAAAACTGTTTGATATTTTGTTAATTTATTTTTAATACCAGAAGTGACAAGAAAATCACATAAAATCTCATAGTTATCCAGTTCGTTGCGCACTCCGCCCAAGACTTACAAGTTCATTAATTTAGTATTTCAAAAAGTTCAAAAGTGGCCGAGTACTACATCTGCATCTGGATACCTACAGAGATCTCGTTAAGGCTATTTCCTTGTTTGGCAACACTTCACCTTGAACCGCCAACCTGTACGAATACCTCTTCGGCAACTTTTGAAACTGTTTGACAATATCGAGGCTATCAGCGCTCGCGCCTTGCGTCACGCATCCTATCTCGACTGTTTGCTCCGGACGCAAAGTAGACGCAGCTGCTTCACTTTGTCTCACAAGGTACGTGTTACCTTCAAGTACTCTACATGCCCTACATTTATGTCACAGAAAACATCTATCAGTATTCTGTGACGGAGCCACGCGCTCTACATAATCCGATTTACTCGTATCTAGTATTCTCTGTTTTTGCGCGGAATATCTTTGCATAAGAAAAAGCCTGATTTTCCGGCATTCCGCGAGACAACGGTGTCATCCCGTTGCCGGGGTAACGGGAACAGTGTCTAGTCCTTTTAAGGATGTCGTCTGTCCGCCGTGAGCGCGCTGACCGAGGCTCGTAGCTCATCAGAACCGGCGAGGGCTCCGAGGTCGAGGCCGACTCCCTCCACTTGATAAACATCAGGGAAATAGCCCATTTCATGCTGCGCTTCATCATTCTTACAATACGATAATTATCGCGTTTTATCGACTTGTTATTCACGTTGCATATCTTGCTAATTGACTCTGCTTGCTTGCCTCTACCTTGCGTAATTTTAAAATTCATCAGATATCAGTGATACTATTTGTACAGCTACTTGTATGATATGTCTGTATGTGCATGTAAGTAGGTCTTGAGGCGTGGTTAGTTTATTGGAGCGGGTCGAATCCAATTTAAAAGCTATCTTTAATTAAAGCGTCACTAAACAATTTGCCCCGGGTTGTGTTGCTCAGATGACTACCCTGCTCCCTAGCAGCGAATTACGAGTGGCAATATTAGATTTTGCTTAGATACAGCTACCGTCGTGTAAATTAGAGATCGTATTTTAGACCTGTATCCTCAGAGATACTCTCATGAATGAAACCAGTTCATTAAGAAACTAGATTGAATGTTTCGGTGCAGGTGAGAACGTGGTAAACGGCTCAGGATCGGGGTCCGGCGGGGAGGCGGGCGAGGGAGGGGACGGGGCCCAGCACACGTTCGGTCCTCTCGACGGCTCCATCTACGCGACGGTAGTGCGCGCGCCCGGCGGCGGGCCTTCCTCGCCACTCAGCGCCTCCATGGACTCGGGGATATCATCAGCCGGCCGCCGCGCCGCGCCCTCGCCACCCGACGAGCTCGACGCGCTGCTGGGCGACATGTTGCGCACGGTGAGCGCACTGCCCGACCCACCGGCGCACGACCAGCCGCAGGGACCACAGTCGCGCGCCGCCCGTCAGCCTGACATACCGTACCACGCGCGCGCAGACTCCGCGCCCTTCACTTACGGCGCCCCAGGACTGCGGCCCGGCATGCTGCGCGCGCCCAACCGCCTCGCCAGCCCCGAGCTGGTGCGGCGGGCGCTGGGTTCGGACCGCGGCTACCGGCCTATAGAGGACGACGACGACGAGCGCGTCGCCACCCCTGAGCCACCCTCCCCGCGCACCCCTGTCTCACCTCGCACCCTCAAGAAGTTCACGCATGAGGACGTCACCACTAGGACCTCAACTCCGACCACTTTAAGAAATGGAAGGTCAGTACCCACAATTTTATAATTATTTATTTTTTGCAAATTAATAACAGACCGCCAAGAAATTTGCGTGTAGCTAATTAAAATCTAAGGCGTCAAATATTTTTTATGCATTTGATGCTGTTGCTGCCTTTTTTGTACGAAACCAGTTTAACCAAATTGCAAACTGGAACGGTGTAGTAAAAAAAACAATAAAACTCCAGATATAGGTATAAAATCGAGAAGCTCAAAGAATTATTTTGAAGAGTCAATGCTTTCGACGTAGAGTCAGCAAACCCGTCAGTAGGAGTAATTCCCTTTTCAAATGAAATCTTTACTCGAGGGATTGGTTTACTTGTTTCAAGAGATAAACTTGAGATCATATAAACTGGGGGGATCTGGCGTCTGTACACAAACATGTGTTTCCGCGGGGTGGGCGTGGAGGCCGCTCCGCCAACACCGCTCGCCTTCGACCTGTTTACATTCAACCTTAATATTTACACTATACATATTCACGGCAAAAACTCACTTTTGAAAAGAAACAGTCATTACAGAATATTCACGATTTAGAATACTAATAGGTTTATTTTCACAAGGTCTTGCCTTCAACAAATGGCTCATTTACCCCATTCCAAATGACACAGTATTAGCAAGCATGTTTGCAAAGTACCTACCTTGACAAACAATGACTAGCCTAGACAATCAAACTTAGAAGATAGCATTAAGGCGTTATAATATATATAATCGGGTCTACCGCGATCAAAAAATTGGTATAAATTTATAAAAGGTAAAAATTGATCGCGGTAGACCCGATTATATATATTATAATGTGTACAAAACGCGAGAGTTTAAAGTTATATATAGCATTAAGGCGATATGCGAAAAAAATAGGGGTGTTTCTTTTCTGTGTATTTCATGAAATCACGGAAAATTTTAATAAATTTCTGGTATATGCATTTTGACTATATAATCTAGGGTTTTGAAATTGGAAAACTTGTTTGGATAAATTTTCCTCCATAGAAATAATTGTTGAAATGGGGTCTTCCAACACACTTTTTCTCCTCGATTGACGAATAGGAACCATATACAGAACTCAAACATATTTTATTAGGTGTGTTTTAACAATATCTAGAGATTTTATTTTTGAAATTTTGCTAGCTATTTTGGTTTTTTTAATAAAAATATAAAACCAACTTTTTCCCTTTTGCCCTGAATCCGCCCCACTCACACTGCGAGATTTTTCGCTTGGAGTGACAGTGACAAAAATGAAATTCGCATAGCCTCTTAAACTACGTCTAAAATTATTGACTCGCGTTCCAGTCGACCCACTTCACTTGCAATAATAAGAAGCAGAAGGCAATAAACTATTCTATAAGGCCATAAGTCCATAACCAATCTCGGTGGCACTCCACCCGTTTTATTATCTTTATTGCTTTAATATCCTTTTAAAGGCAATATTCATATTAGACGTTGCCAGCCCCTTTGAACGTAACGACTTCTCCGCTTTGCTTTGAACAATTCGATACACGCCATTTAATTGAGTGAATCGCCTGTTAAAGTTAAATTATCTCACGCCCTTCAAGAAGCTTTATGTCGTTTGAATAGGGAAAGCTATTACAAGGGTCAAGCTGAGATTCAAGTTTTGTGATAAATTGACCAACAGACAAGAGAAACAATATCGTTCAAGCAATAAATCGTTTACAACAATGGACAGGTTTATTGCTAAGACAGGAACCAAGTAGTAGATCACTAAATGATAGATCTGTCCCACGGCAACTGAGCCCGAGGCTGCGTAGGCGCAGCCGATTCCGTGGGTGTTAATTGACCAACTGACAATAACAAAATATAAAACAACACAAAAAAATCCCAATGGAACCGATGTAATCTTATATTTACGGTCATCTGTGATCGCCTGTACGGTAATCTAATTTATGTTTGTATTTTGATCGTTTAATTTTACTTTTTTCTCTTGATAGTATATGTCGCAGTTTGGCTTGTTTGTCTTGACATTTTAATCAGCAGTTGAAAATTTGTGAATTATTTAGCATGCATTAATTTTCTACAATTCAAAAGACAACTAATTTAGCGGTGGCTGGTCTGGTTAGAAGACTGTTTAGAAGGTAGTGCAGATAACTGAGGTCACTAATCGAATGGGCGGAGTTGGGCATATATTTATTACTCGTATATGTATTGCATATATTTAATATATTTATAATATTATTTGTTTCTTATAGATACATTTTTCATTTTATTTAAGTGTATTTTTATTAAATTCAATTAAACCTAACCTTTATTATTTCCTTGTCTGTTTCCTCATATTATTATTTATTATATAAAACTGACCGACATGTCATAAGTGTATCTGATATACATACATTACATTAATAAATATATTTCAATTTCGATTTAGGATCGATTTGACCCAAAATAGGATTATCCAAATTCTAACCGTTTCTGAATTCACGAACTTTTTGTCGGCATTTTGTAAAAAATTTCGTTTTATTAATAATTGCGAAATAAAGTCTTATACAAAATCTACAAAACAATAAGAAAAATATGAAAGTATTGATTATGAATTATTATTTGAAAATATTCAAAATTTGCAATTTTGGGGTCAAATCGATCCTAAATGACCACCTCTATCACCCGTTACAGTTATCTCTTAAACACCATGTATAAATGGCAAATTAAAAATATATACCTATAGAGCTTATTTTAGAGTCTAAAGGGGTAAATCCCAAGCAGCACATAAGCAAAAATTTAAACCATAAACAAGCTGTACTACAGTCAAGAGCTTTTTAACAGCTGTACTAGAGAATATTACGAGTCTTTAAGCTGTTTTAATGCAGATTTCATACACTGTTAAACAGCACAGCTGTTGAACGACATTATAATGGTGAAAATTTCCGCAGAAAGCATTACAGTAGCATTTTAAAAAGCCGCAGTCCAGTCGTTGACTACGTAGAATGCTACAAGCTTTCTTAAAGACCCACAGCTTGTTAACGGCTGGTTAACAGCAAAATTCAACGCTCTTGTAATGCTTAGGGCTGCATTAAAGAATAACATATTGTCATTGGCTTTTATATGGTGTACAAAAATGTTATTGTAATGCTAAATTAATGAGCTTGATAACGGCTGCACAAGAGTCTCACTAGACTTCATGAGCTGCAGTATGGTATAGTCGTACTCTGCTACAATGCCAATGCTTAGAGTGTAGCTAAAAGCCATTGTACAGCCAACAGCATTATTAAAGAGTAAATTTAGATTATTGGTGTTCGTTTAACGTCAATTTAATTTTTTGTGCATAACCTTAGCGATAAAACGCAATAGGTTTTAATATCGATTATGGAGAACATAAAACCATGGAATAAAAGAAAAGGACTGGTGGAGTTAAAAGAAAACTTTCAAAGGAATACGCTAAGAATACGGTCAAGGAAAGATCGGAAAGTAGCGATGTCGTGAATACTCATAATGAAAATTTGCCCCATCCACTTAATGACCAAGTTTCTCTTGCACATAGCAAGAAGGGTTCTATACAAGCAGACTTCGATAAAAGGACGCAAAATATTGATTTTCACAAAGAAAATTTTCTACATCAACCAAGCTGCAGCAAATTATCAGAGTCGTCAGAGCACAACGAGGGTTCCGTACGGTTTATGGATTTAGAAAGCGACCGATTCAGTCATTTAGATCAAACTATGTCTGATAGTGATAGTTTGGGATCATGTAGTACAGATGAAGAAAAAGTAGAAAATACTAATATGAAAAATATTTTATTTCAAGACATAAAAAAAATCTGTTGCTAAAGCGTTGTAGTTAACGCTTCTGAGTACTGTTCTTTCGTCGTCTGGATAATCTGACGTGTCACTATGGTTCAACATCGATTGTAACTCTTCCTCCGCTTTATCGTAGGTCACAATGCATGTACGTTTTACCGTACATGGCATCGTCGTCCAATCTTCAAGGGGCTTGGAATTTTCTTTTTTAACCATCATTTTCCAGCTCACGTTCTTTCCTGGCCATCTTAATATGCTGTCGTTTTCCCAACCACTTGGTATTACAGACAGTTTTCCTAACCCTCTTTCATTAGTTTGAACTATTTTAAACGGCATAGCTATTTCTGAAAATTAAAAAATATATAGCACTAGAAACCTACCCTAAGAAGGCATTTTTAAACAATGAATAATAATAATTTTCAATAACTTTCGGTACCAAGATAAGATATAAAAAAAAACTGCCGAACGTATCGAAACAATGTAAGTGTGCGAACGGAACGCGAGACGCGTGTACAAGGCGAAAGAAGGCGACTGACTGATCAACCAACAAAACAAAAACACTGGTGCCGCGCTGGCCGCCTCTCCCGTCACACCTTCCTCCCCCCGCGACTAAACTAATAGATTTCCAAAACCCACTTGCTTCGACAGGCGCGTTAAGCCGTTGTTTGGTCCGTTTGTGCCCGATGTATGGCGATAGGGCTCACCACCCATCACAGCTGGGGCAGAAAATTATCGGTGAAAAGTGGCTGTCCGAAGTGTGGACTGTGGCTCACTCCGCACAGTTTACACTTCGTACACCTCAGACACCCTCTCGCGAATTCATGTCGTGACGACTTAGGTAAAAAATATACATATAAGATCTTTCAAATTTAAGTGGAAAGTATTTTAGGAGGTGATTCAGTATCGTTAATACATCGCATTGCACTGCATAGCCCTTTTTTTTTGCGCAAACTTTTGTTCCGCTTCTCTGTACAAAGTGGTCCGATCAGCTAACTCAGTTTGTATGGACAAGTGAAGAAAAAGTTCGCGCAAAAAAAGTGGAATGTGATGTATTAACGACACTGAATCACCTCCTAAATTACTTTCCATTTAAATTAAAAGGCCTTATATTATTCGTAATATTATATTATTCGCACAGTGTTACCAAGTTACGAGTATGTTTTATGTACAAACATAATTTTTACTGTTGTTTGTCACTATTGATGGAACTTTATTTCAATATTCATGAAAGTCTCCTTGTACGAGTTCCACTATCATTTTTATTATTTTTTACGACTCGTTTCATCAAAGTGACATCGTCGGGCAATACATCGATGGAGGGGCATTGATCAATTTAACGAAACAAGTCGCAAATTATAATAAAAATCATAGTGGAACTCCTAAAATAAGACTTTAAATGTGTTTTTACTGCGAGGTTTTTTTTTTTCATTTACTTTGGCTTATTTATATAACAACTTTATTTTTATTTGCTTTGATCATTTTGTGCATTTTTGGATCACTATTAATATTTTGATCCCTAAAGAGCTGTTGAATACTCTTGCAATCCGCCATTAGACAGTGATTAGACTAGCTAAGATCCATTGTAAAGCCATCATAATGCAATGGGTTGGTACGTAGACTAAAGGATTGCCATTGTACAGCAAAGAGCATTACAAGAGAGTGATACAAGAGTAAGTGCTGTATAATAAATAGACGCCATTTCACAACAATGAAAATATTTGTTTAAAAAAAAATTACGATATCTTATTTGTTTTCATGAAATTTGATGCCAAATAATGTGATAATATTAATTTCACTTAATTTATTTGACAAAACCATATGCATAAAATACAATAAAATGCGTCACAATCCATAAAATATTCTTACACCGTATATATTTTGAGATTTTTTTTCGGTTTATCGTTATTATTTTGATGGCCCGTGAAATATTTAATACAAACACCTATATACATTCACAGTAAAGTGGAACCCCCAACACAATATATTCACAGAAAGACAAAAAACGTGTTAATTACACTTTACCATAAATTGATATTTACTGACACAGACCTGCAGACCTCTAATAGAGAACAATATACAAGAATTCAGATTAATATGAATGCGACAGCAATATATTAATATTTTTTGGTTATTTCTTTCTTGTAAAATGCTGTTGTCAAGGCCTTAAACAGTCGTGTGCTGCACAAGAGCATTATAAGAGCTGAATCGTAAGCTAGAATCAGACTTGTACAGCTCTTATCATGCTATTAACCAGCTATTGTAATGCTCAGTGCTGTTTAATTTGGGGCCCAATTTAGCATTACAAGGGTTGTGTAGCAGCTTACTCAGCTCTTGTACAGCAACCTAATACAGCCACGAGCATTTAGTGAGTCTATATTCCAGCTGCTATGCAGCTGTCATGTGCCGCTTGGGATGTACAATAGCTCCATTTATGTCCTAAGACAAAGTTTACTGAAAAATGTGAACATCTCCTGTTCCCAGAAATTAACTTTCTAGGTTTCCTCGCTCAGCTCCGCTTCGCTCGGCTACCGAATTTATTATCTATCACAAGCAACCTAACACTAACACTAAACTTGCTTTGCTCGTCGTCGCACCCATTTTTTACTTTTTGTTGCAATGATCCTGAAAAGAGCATACATGCTTGCAAAATTCTTTCCTAGTTTCCAAAATTCCAACTATCCGGACCTTTTCAATCATCCTAGAATTTTCACGTTGATCCTTTTTTTAGGGTTCCGTAGTCAACAACAAGGAACCCTTATAGTTTCGCCATGTCCGTCTATCTGTCTGTCTGTCCGCGGCTTAGCTTAGAGACTATTAGTACTAGAAAGCTGTAATTTGGTATGGGTATGCCAAATATTATCATATTTAATAGCATATATTTATCACGCCAATAAAGTGGTACAGTAAAATTTTGAAAAAGATTTTTTTAGGGTACCTCCCCTACACGTAAAGTGGGGATGATTTTTTTTTCTCATCTATCCCCTAGTGGAAGATGACGTTGGATAGGTAATTTAAAAATATTGGGGGTGTGAGAAGACCATTTTTCGATCCAGGGTTCCGTTTGCGAAATTAAAATTAATTAAATTAAGCTTTAAAGTGTTAATTTTTTGTTAGAGTCAAGTGTTCCCCCTGCCAGCGAAACGGTTGGGTTGTATTTGAAGACGTGAAAAAAATCACGGCGGTAGAATACATAACAAAATTAAAAGAAAAACTGTCACAGCTAAGTAGGCTTTACAAGTTAACGAGAACAGATCGCGCCAAACTTTTAGTCCCCTCAAAAAACGGGGCGATTCGCATCAACAGGAACAAAATGTATGGGCCGTTCTTGGGAAGAGCACTTCCTACCGTACAAGTTTGGTGCGATCTGTATTAGTCGACAAACTTATAAAATGTACTTGGAGAAGAAGTCCGCATACTGTGGAGGGCAACTACGGAACCCCACATTGCGCGTGGCCCTACAACGCACTTGGCCGGTTTTTTTTCTGACTATTTAGCGACACAGTATAAGTAAAAGATTTATTTAGGAGTAGAGATAAGATAAGATAAACTGCTATTAGCTTGTATGATGGATCGATCAGGACTGGGATCTATTGCTTTAGCATTGTTTTAGCGATAATAATTGAATAAAGAGGATTAACTATAATGAAAACTATTCTAACGCTAGATGTCTAGATTTAAATCTCTTTTAACGAAATATTATTTCTTTAAAATTATCTGCGAAATAACATTTTGATTATAATAAACTATATTGCCATTTAGTACCCTTTACGCATATTCACAAATTGTTTAAAGCACTTATTTCCTACGTATATTTCTAAAATAGTAGTTTATGCTACTAGGGCGAAAAGGAATAAATCACGTGGATGATTTAAAACACGAGCGTAGCGAGTGTTTTTAACGTAACCGAGTAATTTGTTGCTCTTACGCCCGTGTATCATACTACGTTTTTCAATGCATAGTGTGAGGAAATAAAACAAATATAATCAAATTTTAAACGTAACCGAGTAATTTGTTGCTCTTACGCCCGTGTATCAGGCTACGTTTTTCAATGCATAGTGTGAGGCAATAAAACAAATATAATCAAAGAAAACAATTTAATTATTTATGACTAGTCCAGAGATATATCAGGGTTATAACAACGCTCTAACTCTAGCTTTAGCTCTTATTTAGATATTGAAGATTTTATTAGCGCTTCAATATCTCTTATATTAGCGGCTAAATGTTTGCTGGATTGACATGACGGATACAACGACGAAAAAACCACGCGTTAGCAATATTAATATAGACTTTGAGCGCCCTACTGTTGGTAACCCTACGTGATCGAGTAACATAAAAATATAAAAGCGATGCCACTCGATAGGTAGATATAATTAGCACTCTGATAAAAAAATTTGGTTGACAGAACTTAGCTTAGAGTTTCACCGAGTTTTATTTTTTTATTATAGCTAACTAGAACTACAGTATCACATTAGTAGATGACGTAAGATTACCAACGCCGCCTTGTCAGCCTACAACAGATTATATTGAACATGGTTTTCAAACAGCTATATTATTCTAGATTATATAATACTAACGAAAAGTTGATTCCATGATCAAGGTCTTCAATAATTTAAGGGGCTATGCGAATTTTATTTTTGTCACTGTCACTCCAAGCGCAAAATCGCGCAGTGCGAGAGGGGCGGATTCAGGGCAAAAGGGAAAAAAGTTGGTTTTATATTTTTATTAAAAAAAACTAAACTAGCTAGCAAAATTTCTAATATCAAATCTCTAGATATTGTTGGAACACACCTAATAAAATATGTTTCAGATCTGTATATGGTTCCTATTCGTCAAATGAGGAGAAAAAGTGTGTTTGAAGACCTCATTTTAACAATTATTTCTATCGAGGAAAATTTATCCAAACATGTTTTCCAATTTCAAAACCCTAGATTATATAGTCAAAATGCATATACCAGAAATTTATTGAATTTTTCCGTGTATTTCATGAAATACACAGAAAAGAAACACCCGTATTTTTTTCGAATATCGCCTTAATTTTAAAATTGAACATGTCCGAAAAAGGGTGGTGGTGGTAATAGATTTTATTTATAAAACTCTGAATCAAATAAGCAACACTATGTACACCTACTTATAGTTATCAGGCCAATACTTACTCTACAATACCTATTCGTATTTCGTATTGTCATCTTATATCGTATTGTGTATATTTGTGTTTGTCATCTTTAATATGTAATAAATAATCTATAGATATATTTACTCTGCTAGCGTTAAACCATACTGAACAACTCATTTAATGTTATATTTCTATTTAATTTAAACCCGGCACATATTACGTATTTTTGTAAAACATTATAATAATGAATTTCGAAGTTTGTGACCAATTATTGAATTCGTCCAATATATTAGAAGATAGGCAGCCCGCTGCAGTTGTGCCATATGTGTGCAATATTATCCAATCGACCGAGTAGCTGGTCTCTACAAGGAGCAAATTACTGTTATTACAAGCAATACATGTGTGTGGCCGTGATCGGTATAGTGCCGTCTCTTTGTCTAGTTATCGAAGAATTGGCGGAGATAACTACTCCATTACATACCTACATACTGGATCGTACGATTCAATTATGCAATTTGCATACTTTACCTTTATCACCATTCTAAAGACGGTAATTTATGTGAAATATAACGATAAGGACACAGAGTAGTCATACAGAAATTATTTGTTACTTGTTTTGAAGACATTAGTATCATTATAACGAAATAACATGCGTTTCTTTGTAACATATTTCAATTGAAATCGACTGCTTGTTACTAACACTGTTGTTTTTTTAACGTATGGGCATGCGTGAGTTGATGGACAGGCAAGCTGATAAAATGTTGTGATAGCTTGATATGAGGTTGTCATTGTCAATCAAAGTGTAACAACGCGATAATCATACCCCTTGTACGTTACACAATGCGTGTGAGTACAATGTATATGTAATGATAATCGATAAGTACTCGGAGTTTGTTGATGTAAGTACAAATTGGACTAATATCGAAACGCAAAACCTCTCCCGAAATGTAATGAGTTCTTTGTAAACAAAATAACAATTAACGGAAGTATCGACATTATTTTAATTGAGTTAGCTAGTAGGCGTGGGTTGAGTGGCGTCGTGTCTGCGAGCCTCAGGTTTGAGACTTGAGCACGCACGGTTCCGCTACATTAACAACCGCAAATACGCCAACCAACTAGGATATACTGCTTATTGCCTATAATTTATGTGCTGGCTGCTCACATTTCTACCTAAAATAGGCATAACAAGAGATAATAAATAGATTCAATTACATTCCTTGGAAAACTCGACGAAATTTACGTGTATTGGGCTGGCTTTGGTTTGATTACGTAAATCTCTACATTACTTAACAAAAGTAGCTCAATATATTCCGCCATACATGTAACAGTTGTCGACAATGTCCACCACACGCCAGTTGAGTTCGCTTCGGAAGGCGATGTCAGTTTGCAATTCAGCAGGAATTGATTTGGAGCGATGGCGTATGATTGCGTTATACCGCGAGTCGCCGCCGCCAAGACGCCGCCGAGACCCAAACAAGTTGCTATTTTGAGATAAACGTAGCCATAAACGGGTGGCTACCAACTCGGCGACACGGGCAGAGTATGGCATCGCCAATACCGATATTACTTTCTAATAAATGCTACTATTCTATTATCCGCCGAAGAGTTCGTTACAAAATTAATTAAACCCTTTATAACCTGCTCTTAAAACAACGCAAATTATTCTTGATTACCTTTTTAATAGCGAAATCTATCAATATTTTCATATTCATATCTTCTGTATAAGTATCCTCCCACAACAAAACTCAACACATACGGACAAAAAATGCGGCTGTAACATAGCTAGCATGGGCGTCGCAACCTTCAATCCTACGCATGATAACACCAACTGAGCAAACGGATGGAACGTGCCCTTATAATAAGCAAAATATTTCTTACCTTATTAGCTAAAGTCGTATTTTGTCAACAGATGGCTGAATGGCGAAACAGAATGGGCCGAGCGACCACCCAGCAGTGCACGGAAAACTCCAGAACCAAATGGCACTTGGAGATCAGCTAGCACGTTGGGATGGCACGAGTCTACCAGGGGTCGAGAACCAAGGCGTTCTGAAAGTAGTAATGAAGGAAGCTCAGGATTAACATGGCTACAAAGACAGCAGCAGAAACTCCGGGAAAAACGGGAGGCTAGAGAAAGGGTCCAAAGGTTACCATTGGAATGGGAAGCACCTTCTAGACATGTGCGCAGATCTGCCAGCCACCGGTAAATATCTTCTCATCAAATATTATTTATTTCTTATTTAGGGGAGCCTTTGTTTTATTTTGCTTTTATTTTTATCCTGTAATAACTCCTAAGCAAATTATTTTTCAATTTGTGTTAAAATATCGATGATATTTGTGTTTAATGCTCGACTGAGGAATTTAATGTCGCTTTATTATCTAGTTGTTAAAATAGTCCTCGTGATCGGCAATTTTGTTTGTGTTTTGTAAAGTTCCATTTTTATGCATATTATTTAAATATGGGTTTTTAAGATTATGGCTGTAAAAGGTCAAAGAAGTTTTGAATTTATCAGGGAACAATTTTTTTTCCGCTTAATGTTCCTATTTACCTTGGTTTATTTCAGAGTGGACGGCTACACGAGTGATACGACAGCATTTGCCGATGATGACGATGACTTCAGTGTCCCTCTTCATGTAAATACTACTCGTACACCACTTCGCACTGACAGCATCAGTCCCCAAGCTCCAGATAGGTATCTACTTCCATTCTTATTCCTCTCCACATATAGTTGTCTTTTGTCTGTTATCATTAGGTCGTCAATATATAAACATGTATTTTTTCAGGACATCATCAAGAAAGTTCATGTACAGCGAACAAAAGATGATGATGCGAGAATGGAGTACTAACAGCACACCGACTGGAACTTCTATCCCTGGTTTACTTTCTCTTGCCGAGCCTCACAACGGAGATAATATTGTAAGCTCCGTCAATCATAACATTCACTTGATAGTATCCTTGTAGCAAATCCAATACAAGATATCTCTGATTTGAAGTGAAGTTTACGTTTATATGTAAATTTTGTTTCCTTGATAACGGCAAACTCAATGAAATATAACCAAGAACCAACAATGTTGTCTTAGCAGGTTTCATAAAAATAACTCGTAAAAACGATTGTTCCAGAGCCAACGAGAACGTTCAGAAAGCTGGTCTCGCGTGGAGTCCCGCGCGGGAACGCCATTGTTCCCGACCCATCCCCGCACCCCTTATCCACCTACCCCGACGCCCTCGCTCAACGCGCGCCCACCGCGTTCGCCGCCAGTAACCAGGTTCGATATTTAAACCTTTTATTTGTTTACCACCAAAATCCAAATACGTTATTGCCTCGAGATACATATTTGGGAATACATTGTGTAGAAATATGTATCAGGTTTCCAAAATAAAAGCTTCTTCTTTAATGTTGGAACCTAACCCATTAAAGCAACCTCCTTTTTTTTATTTTAGATTTCATTTATTCAAATAATTTTATCTGCTCCCATACTGCAATTAGGTACATTTGCAACATCAAAAGCAGTTTTATAAGTACCTACATTGTTTACCGATATTACATTATAACACCGCAATTCCGCGCTGCGATTGGCCCAATTTAACACCGCTAGAGAGCCAATCAACAACAGAGACGAAAATAAGTCCCTATCCTGTTTCATTACCGGGACGACGCACCCGACGTTCATGAACGAGTGTTCTTGTAATTTTTCGTCAAATTGTTAGTTGGAAATATTATAAATAAAGATGATATTATTTTTGATGGTCGTAGATAAAGTATTGATTGCAACTGAACATTGACATTGGAACACTCGTGCAAAACTATTACGAAAAGCACTCGTGTCCCAAAATACTATTATAATACCAATATTTAGGTATTTCAAAAGTATTGCATAATCAAACTGTGTGCTTAGTCGTCGCTTTTCCGACTTATCTATTAAAAGGGATTGGTTCGTTTCCAGGAAAGAGCGCGAAACCAGCCCCGAGTCGGAGTACCGGACATACAACGGCAGTTGCGGGTCACGGCGCTCCAGTTTAGGAGGCAGCTCGGAGCCGCAGCATGTGGCGCCGGACCGAGAGCGGTTCGCGAGAGACACTAGCCACCTGTGGTACAAGCCCAACATCTCCCGGGACGACGGTAAACTATTTTATTTAAACACTAGCATTTGCCCGCGGCTTCGCTCGCGTTGATTAAGTTTTTGTATAGTCGTATCGAATCTGTAAATATTTTGAATGTGCCTTTGGCGGTGTTTGATAACTGATTTCATTCCCTAGTATAGTATGTTTCGCAAGGCTAAAGGCCGAACCGCGTCTCTGAACGACACTATTTCTTGTTCCTATGGGAACTGATTTATGGGATAAAAAGTAGCCTATGTCCTATTCCAGGTCTAGAACTACATTTGTGCAAAATTTCAGCCCAATCGGTTAAGTAGTTACGGCGTGAAGAAGTAACAAACATCCATCCAAACTTTCGCATTTATAATATTAGTGGGATTAGTAGTCGGGTCTACTAAAGATGTATTAGATTATTACAAAGAAATTAGAGACTAAAATAAATTTATTTGCATCGATCTTTACTCCTGTGACTTATTATAGTTTATTATTTCATGATTTAGTTAGTAGTAAATTATAAAATTTAGCATGTTTGTATTTTTTTTAATTAAGTTTTTTTTCTGTTTGTTAACATTGTAACATTATGCGAGGGCTGTGTGCTCCTATAATTTGTATAAGTCTGCAGGACTAATGTATAGTCAATAAGTAGATGTTTGTAATCGGAGTATGCAGATGGAGCTCCTTAATAAATATAGTAGTTTATGCTACAAGGGCGCAAAGGAATAATGTACGAGGACGATTTAAAACACGAGCGTAGCAAGTGTTTTAAACGTAACCGAGTAATTTATTGCTCTTACGCCCGTGTATCATACTACGTTTTTCAATGCATAGTGTGAGGAAATGAAAACAAATATAATCTTGTGAACTTTAAATTATAATTGGCTCAAAAGGACTGTATCCAGAGCCGTTAAACAGTGGAAAAAAAGTATAACATCTATGGTACACAGGAAGGGCTGCAGATTAGCCAACCATTGTAAATAAATTAAAAAAAAAAATAATAAAGCCCTAGGGCAAAATAATCGACTTTCTGTTCGGTTTTGATGCATAAAAAGTGGGCCTTTACGAGCACGTGCATTGAAAAATAAATTATGACTGTCTCCTACAGCGATATCAGCGCTCCAAACACTAGAAGAAGGCTCCTTCATAGTCCGCGACTCCAACTCGTTCCCCGGTGCGTTCGGGCTCGCAGTCCGCGCTTCGGGTGGCGTTCGGCACTTCCTCGTGGAACCTACGGCGAGAGGCGTGCGTTTGCGCGGCTGTCCTGACGAACCAGTGTTCGGCTCGTTGTCCGCGTTGGTCTACCAGCATACGGTCACGCCTCTCGCGTTACCGGTTCCGTTGAGACTGCCAGACAGGTAAGACGATCGGTTCACATTCAAGACCAAGATAAGTTACAAGAACGAATTGGTTCGATCATTCTATTTTTCAACTGCTGAAACCTTGACTCACGAAAGTGCTGCCAATTTAGAAAAAAAAATATATACTTGCTTGAATAATTATTGAAAACCTGCTCAAGTAAATGTCTAGAAATAGCAATGAACTATTTCTACATAGCAAAATTTTCAGAAACAACGTCTTTTTATAGCTAGAATTTTAACTTATGCCTAAGCGGCCGTTTTTAGCAAAAGTTAAAATTTTAGCTCCCCAAAGACGTTGTCTATGATATCTATTCTATGTAAAAATGTTCTTCATTGTTATTTCTAGACATTTACTTGAGCAAATTTTCAATAATTATTGTAGCAGGTAAGAATTTTTTTTTCACACCACCTGCTCGACAATGTCCAATTACATATCATGCAACCTCAACGTAAAGTAACGCATTATATCTCAAGGGATATAAAGTTATATGAAGATCCCTATGGATTAAAGTGATTTAAATTTGGAACGTCAAATTCGTGTGGAAACTCGTGGAAAACAAATGCCCATATGGGATTGTAAAGAGGTTTGTTCGAAAATCGAACTGGCCACCATAAACAGAATTCAACAAAAAGAAAAAAAGCGTTTACAAAGAATGTGAAACAAAAGACGGTGTTTCGTGCTGTGATTGTCAGTGAATTTTATTGAATTATTAATGTTGATAAAAAATGTCGAGCTTTTTATTGTCTCGCAGAAGGTGTGAACAGTAGAGTATGCTCCTCTGGAATAAAGCCTGTCTTTGTCTTGGGCAGCTTGAACCCCTCGCTTTACTCAGGACTCTATATAACTCCCTTGCTACGCTCAGGAGTTAACTCTAGAGTCCCTTGTTACGCTCAGGGTTCAATATGCCGCCCGTGACGTAAGACACTGCTTTATTCCCTTAGTTGTATAATCTACTAAGTATTTTACTAACGTGTCAGCACTTTTGCATGTTGTAACGCCTTAAAGCTGGCACTGAGCCATTACCCTACGTATGTGTATTATTAAGATCTTTCATCTTCTTACCAGGGACCCATGGACGGGAGGCGGTGCGAACGCAGCGGCCCGCGCGTTGTTAGCAACTGGCGCGGCTTGTCATGTCCTGCTTCTTGGTTCTGAGAACACTGAAGCTTTGACCGGGCCGGCTGCCGTCAAGAGAGCAGTCTTCAATGTTCTGCAAAAAAAGGTGACATATTTATTTTGCTGCTGCAGTATTTTCGTACTTAAAAAGTTAGATTCTCAGGTTGTGATTCACACTACACAAAATTTGTGTAGCCCAAGCTAATTAGTAGACAATTCATAGAGGTCCCCAGTCTTTATTACTACCAAAACTTATTACTACCAGCGCCGCTCTCAGCAGTGACAGTCGCTGTGACCGAAAACGGCTGAGAAGAATTGATTGACTACCAACATTATGCCTAACTTCAAAAATGACCTGACTTTTTTTATCGGTTTCGTTGAATATACAATTTACTTCGTCATGACATGAATCTCCGTTGGGGTTTCAGAGGTATTACCGAATATAGACTGTAAAGACTAATCTCATTATTGAGATAAGCACGCCATTGTACATATCATACAAACCATGCATATAATTTATTATAAAAAAACTTTTACTACCTATATAATTTAGAATGAATTTTTCTGTGCGCAATAACAATAAATAAAGTGACACAGTTGCCACTCGTCCACCCAAATTTCACCGACGATCATTACGGCGTGTTGGGTGGTGGTGAGCCCTACCGCTGTACTTCTGTAACTATATAAGATCTTTCAATTTAAATAGAAAGTAATTTAGGAGGTGATTCAGTATCGTTAATATATCACATTCCACTGAAAAGCACTTTTTTTGCGCGAACTTTTTTTTCACTTCTCAGGACAAAGTGGTCCGATCAGCTGACTCGGTTTGCATGGACAAGTGAAGAAAAAGTTCGCGCAAAAAAAAGTACTTTTCAGTGGAATGTGATGTATTAACGATACTGAATCACCTCCTAAATTACTTTCCATTTAAATTGAAAGACCTTATATATTAATATAGCCTGCCTGCTGTAATGAGCGTTTTTCCTTGTGTCAAATTTAGTGTTAAATGAGATTCCTAGATTTAGCAATAGAATCAAAGACAAAATTTGCACAGATTCCAAACAAACCAAAAATCACTTTGACATTGATTGCTACGGAACATATTTTATCTATGGTGACATGGACAGCGACATCTGGCGGAAAGTCAAGAACTAAGAAAAAAAAAAACAACGAGAAAAACCTCGAAAAACGCTCATTAATTAGACACGGCTTGTCTATGGCTTCTTGTTTATGTATTTTGTGATCCTCCAGGCCCCGGCGCACACAGTCCACTTCAAAGTATTCGGCGGCGGCATCACCCTCACCGACTCGGCTCGCAAATTGTTCTTCCGGAGACACTACCCGGCTTCAGGGGTTTCTTACGCGGGCATCGACCCTGACGAGAGGCGGTACCAACATAATGACAATGGAACTGTCAAGGAAAAGTTAGTACCAACTGTATAAAAAGTAGCTTCATGCTACGAACGTGCTATACGGCTACGTATCAAGCTCTACAGTTGCCACAAAATAAGAGGCCCGTTTTGACAGATAAGAACGACCATAGAATATAACTCTACATGTAATAAATGAAACGGTTAACAGATAATTATTAACTTTTTGGGTTTAAAGAAAATAAATAAACGTTATTTAATTATCACGGAACATATTTCGAGTATTATTTTCACGCATATTCCAAAATAAAATGCAATTTTGAATTACTACACAATGTCTCAAAAACAGTTACATTCTCAGTCAATTTTTTCTTAATAATAGTGTTGTAACCAGATAATCGCCTAATTTCACGGACTCAATTCGATTCCACGTGAAAATAATTTACTTGTTTTAATATTGATAAAATAATTGTAATGGTCTGTAATTAGCTTTTGTGAAACCAGTACACAAAAAGCCAAGTTTAAATTTCCTTCTTTTTTGCAAATATGAACTTTTCAGATTTGAACATTTGCATGTATTTGTAACGGTGTCGCGTATACCGAAAAATATAATATAATAATTGTGCTAAATAATGTTACATATCACTTAGCTATTAAACTTATAGTTTACAAAAACAAAAAATATATATATAAAAAATATGCATTTATTGCTTGAAGTCCCATTTTTTTTACTAATGAATTGGTTTACAGGCAGTTTTCCATAAAACATCCTATCAATAGACAGATTGGCTAGTAAGAAATATGGCAGTATTTTTTTTTTATAAGGCAAGGAGCAATTTTTTCATGTTGAAGCCTACATATTTTTCTTACTGGCAAGTATTTTATATCTATCAACCTAATTTGAGGTCAGTGAAGTACAACATTACAAAATATTACTGGCACGTAAGAATTTCCATTTCAGATTCTTTTCGTAGAGAAAAAAAATTAAAAGCTGGTTTTAGCACCCGAAATATCTTTATGTCACCATATTGGAAGTCGTTGTGCTCCCGTTTATTTTTAGTGTTTTTTTCTTGTGACTTTAGGCTTTACTTTTGAACTGTTTATATTTTCTTTCACGTTGACCTTTGCAATTATGTTTATTCTGGAAATTATAACCAATAAACTTTAAAATATTTCAAACGATAACAAACTCATAATATTTTGAATCGATTTCTCGTGAGAATCGGTTGACATAGTTACCGATTTGCGTGGTTCACATCCATAGATACGTTGCGATGACATGTGTCAAAACGGACCTATTACATTGTGACTACTTTAGCTTGCTTTAGTTTTATAAATGAAGATATAATTTGCATAATGTAGCATGGTAATTTTTGTTTTAATAAAACATGAAGTAATTACGAGTATTTTTGAATTTTTCAACCCTCTGAATGGGGGCGTCATCATCACCATCAGATAAATATTTTTTTTTTTAAACCTTATGTATAATCAATATAATTACCCTACCTATTATCATCTTGTATTTTAATTTTAGGTAGCTATAGTAACACTGAGCGTGTATATGTCGTGCGTATGAAATCGAAAATCAAAAGTCAAAAATAGGTGCGACAACGAGCGGAGCGAGTTCAGCGTTTGTTAGGTTTACATGTAAATAAATTTAAAGCGGAGCGGTGCGAGGCGACCCTCCAAGTTTTAACAGAAATATGATCTGCCGGCAGATTATGATATGCCCAATTCTACGATGTGCTGACGACATACATATTACATGCAAAATAAGCCGAAAAAATATAAGTTTTTTTACACTGGCATGTGGTGTGTCAATATTGAGGAGAGCACAAAATGTATTTTTTATTCGTTTTCTCTTTAAAAATAAAGAAATGGGGGAGCCGTCAAAGTTTTGGACCATTTTGTTACGGAGTTTATCTCAAAAACTAAATCAGTTACGAATTTGGAATTTCTGTATTTATGTACTATTTACTATATTAATGCAACAAATACTGAAATTAATTATTCAAGAAGTAATGAACGACCAAATTTTGCAGTATTTATTCATACATTTTGTAGTTAAATGTATAAAACAAAACAGCAAAATTAAGTTTGCAACTTTTGTTAAAAATGTATTCGTTTCCAGACGTGTGTTCGCGTTCGTGGCGCGCGCCAACTCCGGCGCCGACAACCAGTGTCACGTGTTCGCCGAATTAGAGCCGGAGCAACCCGCCACCGCCATCGTCAACTTCGTCAACAAGGTAAAAAAAAAAACTAGTCAAGTGCGAGTCAGATTCGCGTACCTTTGGGAACAGAAAATTTAATTTGGTCATATTGTTTTCGTGAATTTCTCAACCGCTATATTTTTCCTGTAATCTTTACGTAAGAACCATGTTTTTTTTAAATATTTTTGGTCCACCAGTTTTGAGGGGGGACGTCCATTTTTTGTGTTTTTTTGAGGATTTTTCGAAATAGATGCAAGTAAATATAGTCAAGCTATATATTTTTACAACCAACTCTTTAATTCCCACAATTTGATACTGATATTGTATTCCTATAAAAAAAAAAAAAATTTTGAGTATTTATCATTTGTGTTCATTTTTTTCAATCGCTTTAGTTTTTCTATAATTGGTCAGTCATGGCCTATAATCGGAGTTTTTTTTAATATTTTTCGGTCCCCCAGTTTCGGAGATAAGGGGAGACATTCATTTTTTGTGGTTTTTCAAAGATTTCTCGAAATCAGTGCCAGTAAATATAGTTAACGTATATATTTTTACAATCAGCTCTTTAACATCTACAATTTGATTTCCGTATTGTATTTTAAGGAATTTTTTTTGTCTGTCTTTTGTATTGGAAATATTTTGAACAATTTAAAAAAATATATTTTTTTTTACACCTGTGGAATGTGTGGATGCTATTTTGTGCTATATTTCAAGTCTTTATCTGTGCTAAAGTTATGAGGCTGTGAACTCTAGAAAAAAAACCTGAGTGAAAATGTGCCGAAAAACAGAATTATTTAACATTTTGACCCTTGCAGAAAATGCGCATATTCGTTTTGAATATCGTGCACCAGGAAAGGTGCACGTTTTACTTATGCTAACCTTTCTATTAAAAGAAATTTACACCGTAAAATTTTGTTACAAATATAGAAAGAGTTTTTTCTCTCGTGTTTCTCGTTTCTCGTTTAGCAGCAGTTTTGCAGTCCCTAACTTTGGTGTTAGTTTTCTATACAGCCAAGGTATCCGATATTTTTGAGATTTAGTACATTGAGATCAATTTTATTATTGCGAGATAGTATTTTGAGATCTACAGGTTTCATACAGGAAAACAAAAATGCGAGATTTTCTGACTGGGCTATTTGTGTCGATTCGGCGTAACACAACTTATTTGACAGGACTAACCTTATTTTAAGCGTCCTGTCTTTTTATTTCTTTATCGAAAAGACAAGGACAGAACTCATAAATTAAGTTTAGTCCTGTCAAATAAGTTAAGATGTGCTACACCGAATCGATACCACTATCTACTTATCTAACAGAAAACAAGCTGTCAATCCATACATTACTATCAAATTAAATTCACCCAGAAAAATTACTTTATCGATAGTCTTAGAGTGCTTTTTGAATACATATTTTTTCTGCAGGCTCTTCTCGGAAACCAACAGAAACGCGACATCATATGAAGTGTAATCGACGAGCGAGAACAAGAAACATTACTCCTGTTGGATGAATACTCATTGAACAAGCGAAGCGGCACTCGGTGCTGTCAGACACGATACCTAACTGAATTATTACATTCGATTAAATAAAAACATTTTATTGAGAACGATGCATGCTTGTCCCCAATAGCGGACTGAAAAGTGTTAATATTCTATGTATTTAATCTAATCTTCATGAATTGTATCTATAATTTTATTACAATGGAGCTTGGTAAATTATAATCACTCTAATGAATTTTAGTTTATTGTGTAAATTTATTATTTTACAAAGATTTTCTTTCCATTACGCTTCGTTTTCACCAAGTACAATTAACCAGGTAGATAAATAAATTGTCTACGATGATAAAATATATTATATTAATACTTTAGCATAGGAAAAGAACTAACTAGTCTCATGATTAATTTAATATAGTTAGTTAGTAGTGATATCATGCGTGCCTATAATATATTAATAAGCTTCATTCGGTCATAGAGCATTAGTAAAGTTTATATTTCTAATTAAGTTTAAATGTTATCATTTCAGTTCTAATAATCACGAAAATACAACAAGCAAAATATAAGTACAAGTTCTATAAATGCTAAGCTATAAGAATATATTCTAGCGCTATTCAGTTCAGTACAACGAAACGTCTTATGTTTAGTATATATACCTACATAAAGGTGATTTTAAACACAGCAGTTTAAGAAATACACACTCAATAAAAGTACAATTTTGCGAAACATTATGGGTATATTTTATTATTCAACTTTTGATACCTATTCTATTGTTACTTTTGGTGCTCATTACTACAAACCTTGCGGGTTTCTGATCTGGTCTAAAAATAGTAAAAGTAAGCTTAGATACATACAACAAATTAAAATGTACTTTAATCACGGCTTAAAAGCTAAAGGACATGAGGACCTCGTGATAATGCCTTACTTAAATAAAAGGAACCAGTGATTTCCAGTTCAAGCAATGTAACAAAAATTACTGTAACAAATAATTATTGTTATAAAATGTATTTATTTGGTTAATATTACATTAATTAGAAATATTATAAATTCTGTGTTTAATTTTACATAACCTGCTTGATTAGGGGCTATAATAAAAATATATTGATGTCATTTCAGACAATATTTCGATATGAACCCAAACTTCAGTTAGTTTATGGGCATTAGAGGTACATATTGAGAAGATAAATAAGATAAATTTCTGTAAATAAATAAATAAGTTGAATCCGAAATATTGAACCAGCCACCAATATTTCATTTTCAATGCCTTATATCTTACAGTAAACATTTTTACTATAAACAACCATTCAAAAATAATATCCAATCATGAAAACACTCAGCATCGGGTGTAGTAGGAAGGATCTTTCAATGCAAGCGTGTCGAAATGCGTTGTGTTCTCGAAGCATGATGGCGTCAGTCATCGCCCCTGGACCGACCGAACCTGAGATGACCGTAGTCGTCGAAAGCGTCATCGTCCCGCAAAACCCGGTTCCGAATCAGGCCGTAGTCTCGGTAGTGGCGGGAATGTGGTGCAAGCCGCAGCTCCTCCTCATCGTCTTGGGTCTGCAGCGATAAGCCACGAAGGCCACCACCTTCACAGCTCCGCAGGATCAGCACCAACGTAACAGTTAGCGACAACGCCACTAGACTTAATACACGCATCTTGGCAGTAAAGCCGAAGATCCTTTGCCTTGAAAAAATATAATTAGGTCTTTAGCAATGCCCGGCCATAAACAAAAATAATAATAATTGAAAGTCTAGATTATTCTGAGGTCTAGATACACTCACCGCAACTCTTCTATCCCCTCAAACAACTTTCACAACAATGAAATTGTAAAATTCTTGCCGCCTTTTTATAGTAAACTGAAGCGATGGTAAAAACAAGCAACCCCCTCTTTAATATTCCCCTTGCGAACTCCTGTCGAAGAGGCGCTATAAAATATAATTGACACATTTCAATTATTCGCAAAGGCTAATTTAATCTTGTTATCGGCTCAGCATGGAAAAAATATTATTTTAAAAGAGCCCGTTGGTGTAACAAAAGCAATTACTGGCCAAAAAGAAAATTGCGAAAAAAAAAAAAGCCTTATACTGTTTAAAGAAAAAAAAAAACCCGCCAATTTTCATTAATAAATAAAATAAGATATCTTCCTGCTTCTTTGTTGTTTATTTGCATACCTAAATAAATTGAAAATGGGTGTTAGTAGCCCAGAATTTGAATCAATTGAACAACAATTCCTGGAACTCATTGGAGAAGTTCACTCGTTGAGTGTAAGTAACCACGATTAAGTATTTTTTGGGAAGTACCTATGTAAATTTTATTAAAAGCTGTTGGTTTAACTTTATTTAAATAAAACAGTTAAAAACGAAATATACTTGAAAAATCTCTAATTAAAGATAACTCATAAAAAACGGTCAAGTGTGAGTAGGTCGCGCATGTTTCTGTGGCATTCTATTAATTGATTTTATTAGTAATGATAAAATGAGTTTTTAACAACAGTTACAAAATTAATTATGCAGTTATGTTTAATTGCTAAATTAAGTTGGTCCTTACTTATTGAATAAATAAATTTCAGTAAAATTCTACATTATTTGTTTAAATACAGTATAAGTTTACCTACGTAATAAACAGAAATTCCCAATTTCTAACTGTTTAGTTTTTGCAATAAATGTGGTACGGAACTCTTTGTGCGCGAGTCCGACTCACACTTGGCCAAATTATTCATGTATGGGAAAATAATTTAATTGAATTTCTTATTAAATATTCAGTTTAGGATCAACATTCTACACAAAATATCTAAATTTTAGGTCTTTAACTCATTCCATTTACGAGCTAGAGACCCGTGACAAACGGATGGACGCAACAGACAGCAGATGGACGGGCACCTTTGTGTTTATTTTTCTTTGGGTACGAAACCTTAAGAACACTAGCTTAGTCGGTGGGACGCCGGACTCTCAATCTTCAGATCCAGGTTCTAATCCTGCTGTTCATGGACTAATTTCGGAATTTATGTGTATACTTACAATTATCACTTGCTGACAGTGAAGGAAAACACGATGACGTAATCGTAACCTACATGCTTAAAAATTGTATTTGTGCCCAAAGATCAAGTTGGACCGTTAAAACCGTCGTGAAGAGGGGAGACACCTTTGATACCCACTGATCTTCGGCAGGCACACAGGGGAGGGATATGGGTGCGTGTCCTATTCCCACTTGGACGATGTTCAAAATCACCTTGTATATGTCGCAGTCATCTGGTTGAATCTGCTATTTGATTGAATGACTAGCTTGTTCATTGAATTACGGTATTCAATTGAATGACTAAAGGACAAATCGTCAAGTTGTTGAATGTAACGTTCAACGTCTTGACTGAACGTCATTTAGCGAAGTCGTTGAATGGGATATAGCTGACTTTGTAATGTTTGGTTAGGGTGACCATGAGTTCGCAACTTAAAAGTTAACCTTACTTTAAATAAAAATAAATGAATTTTAAAATGTCTCGTTAAATAGGATCTGTACGACTTTGTAATATTTTATTAGGTTGACCATAAGTTCGCAAATTAAAAAGGTAACTTAACTTTAGATAACAAAAATGAGGACATGACATGACACACCTTATTATGATTTTATAATCCAAAGCTTTGCTTAATCTTATATTTTTGCTTAGTATAAATAAAGTAAAAAACATAGAAAAATAGATCATATTATTTCAAAAGTAATTAATTAAAATATGCGAGTTTCTGGGACCCCAAAAAGTTGTTTACTTTAGTCTTTGTCACCTAGTGAAATGAGGGTTTAGATAAAAAAAAATACTAAATATTTAAAATCACAGGATCTATACTGCCTATACTAGGATTTATATTTAAACTAGTCCAGTTCGAATAGGAGCCAATTTTTTTCAAAAGTAGTTTGTCCTAAAATCGGGTTTTGTCGGTATCATAATTGTTTAAGAGGCTATGCGAATTTTATTTTTGTCACTGTCACTCCAAGCGAAAAATCGCGCAGTACGAGAGGGGCGGATTCAGGGCAAAAGGGAAAAAAGTTGTTTTTATATTTATATTAAAAAAACCAAAATAGCTAGCAAAATTTCAAATACCAAATCTCTAGATATTGTTAAAACACGCCTAATAAAATATGTTTGAGTTCTGTATATGGTTCCTATTCGTCAAATGAGAAAAAGTGTGTTTGAAGACCTCATTTCAACAATTATTTCTATCGAGGAAAATTTATCCGAACATGTTTTCCAATTTCAAAACCTTAGATTATATAGTCAAAATGCATATACCAGAAACTGATTATAATTTTTCGTGTAGTTCATGAAATACACAGAAAAGAAACAGCCGTATTTTTTTTGCATATCGCCACCTCACCTGCAGACATCTGAGACTCGTTTACGCGAAGTTCTCCGCACGGAGTCGAATCGTGCCGAGTCAGCGGAAGCGGCAAAGTCGGCAGCCGAGAGAGCCGCCGTCGAAGCAAGAGCGGGTGCTGCTGCCGCCACCATGGCCGCCACAAAGGCCACGGCAGCGCTGGCGAAGGCGCACGATGAACTTACTGCTGTCAAAATGCAAATGGAACTATCTGTAAAAATTTAAACTAACTTCGTAGCAATGTACTCGTAGATTGGGCTACGAGGCCTACGAGGTACGAGGTTAAGAATCAATATCGTCTATATAACATTTTTTCGGTTTCTAATTTCTAATGCACCTAGTTTTAAAATTGAAATTGTCCAAATTGTCAATGACAGAATTTCGTTGATATATGTTTAATATACGAACTTAGAAAAAGTGTTTTTTAAATCCTAATTGGAGGCTTTGGTCACGATGTGATCATGTCACCCTAATTGTACAAATTACTACATTCAGCCATTTCTTATTTCACTACAAATATTTGGTAATTTCAGCAGTATCTTATCTTCTTCTGAATTTGGAGCAGCCAAGGCGCTGTTACAACAACCAAATTCAAAAATAGAATTACAAAATATTTTTCAATGCAAGTGCTCGTAAAGGCCCACTTTTTATGCATCAAAACCGAACAGAAAGTCGATTATTTTGCCCTAGGGCTTTATTATTATTATTTTTTAAATTTATTTACGAGAAGTTGGCGAAATTGCAACCTTTCCTGTGTACCATAAATGTTATACTTTTTTTTTCCACTGTTTAACGGCTCTGGATACCGTCCTTTTGAGCCAATCATAATTTTATAGTTCACAAGATTATATTTGTTTTATTTCCTCACACTATGCATTGAAAAACGTAGTATGATACACAGGTGTAAGAGCAATAAATTACTCGCTTACGTTTAAAACACTCGCTACGCTCGTATTTATCGTCCTCGTAATTTATTCCTTTTCGCCCTTATAGCATAAACTACTATATCTTCTTTGGACCTCATTTCGTACGTATTCCATTAAAATATTATAGACGTCTCCGATTACCCCGCACTCACAGCTGTTTGGTGTGTCTGGAAAAAAATTATTTAGTGGGATGTGTCCAGACCGTAGCCTAAGGGTAAGGACGATATTTTATTATTATCGAACCAGGGGAAGCGAAGTGGTTTGTATTGGATTATCTTTTACCAAATTCCCTTCTCTAAGGATCGCTGATCAAAGTACTCGGCTGGTACAAGCATCGGTCTTTCAAAGTTTGGTAACATGTCTGAAAGGAGTGGAGTGCATATCACAGCAAAACCTTCAATAGTAGCAAGTTTTGCTAAGTTATCCACCTCTTCGTTTCCCCGTTTCCAAAAAGATATCGCTTCAAATTTTTTTCAATGCATGTGCTCGTAAAGGCCCACTTTGTATGCATCAAAACCGAACAGAAAGTCGATTATTTTGCCCTAGGGCTTTATTATTATTATTTTTTAATTTATTTACAATGGTTGGCTAACCTGCAGCCTTTCCTGTGTACCATAAATGTCATACTTTTTTTCCACGGTTTAGCGGCTCTGGATACCTAGTCCTTTTGAGCCAATTACAAATTAAAGTTCACAAAATTATATTTCTTTTATTTCCTCACACTATGCATTGAAAAACGTAGTATGATAAACGGGCGTAAGAGCAATAAATTACTTAGTTACGTTTAAAACACTCGCTACGCTCGTGTTTTAAATCGTCCTCGTAATTTATTCCTTTGCGCCCTTGTAGCATAAACTACTATTTTAAAGCTTTTTTCGCCTCCTCTAAAATTTCAGTTTTGTTTGTTAAACGTTATTGATTCTTAACCGTCGAAATGGCGAACACAGCTTCTGATTTTCGTTGGGGTCATGAGTCATGAGTTTTAGAACCTGTCAAATAGGTTAAAATGTGTTACATGGTGTCGATTCTTTGTAACACATCTTAACTTATTTGACAGGACTTTTCGATAAAGAAAGAAAAAGACAGGACGGTAGTCATTTCAAATAAGTCTAGTTGTGTTACGACGAATCGATACACTAATCGACACAAATGTATAGCTAATTTATTATTTTTATTGTTTTAGAAATTATAAATAGCGTCACATTTCTCATTGCTTTAATGTTCTACGAGTATTAGGGAAATTCATTCATCCATCCATCAGCCTAGTTGCATGACAGATGAGTAGACAGACCACTTTTTTATAAGGAATCACACATCACAATCAGTATAATGTCAAAAATTCTCAAGTGACGTCATATCGGACAATTCTTTAAACAAAATCATTTAAAAAATATATATATACATATACCAAAATAATGAAAACCATATTATAAAATGACGTATATTCTCTGAAAAAAAAAACTTTTAAAAATTAAGCTACATGAAGAAACCGAGTCGTTTTCACGGCATAGGCTAGGAAAAAATGTCACTACCCGTCCAACACAATAAGGTTAATGGAAAAGACTTTATCAGCTTTTGATAGAGGAGATGATTGGTTGGCTCATTGGTATTAGCATGCAGCGAAACAGAAGATTGGAGGGTTTTTAACTTATACTGAAATATTTTATATGGGATTATATTTATAAATGGGAGTGGAGTAGATTTACTTCATATATGTATTACTTATTTAATTTAAAAAAATCAAGTCAATTCCGTAATCGCGTAACCGTAAGAAAAATTTTAAAACAAAAAAAAACCGGCCAAGTGCGTGTCGGGCCACGCGCAGTATAGGGTTCCGTAGTTGCCCTGCACAATATGCGGACTTCTTCTCCAAGTACATTTTATAAGATTGCCGACTAATACAGATCGCGCCAAACTTGCGCTCGGATGTTGCTCTTCCCAAGAACGGCCCATACATGTTGTTCCTGCTGATGCGAATCGCCCCGTGTTTAGAGGGTACTAAAAGCTTGGCGCGATCTGTACTCGTTAACTTGTAAAGCTTACTTAGCTGTAATAGTTTTCCTTCTAATTTCGTTATGTATACTACTGCCGTGATTTTTTTCATGTCTCCAAATACAACCGTTTCGCTGGCAGGGGGGGACGACACTTGACTCTAACAAAAATTAACAATTTTAAGCTTAATATTTCGCAAACGGAACCCTGGATCGAAAAATGGTCTTCTCACACCCACAATATTTTTAAATTACCTATCCAACGACACCCCACACTAGGGGATAGACGAGAAAAAAAATCATCCCCACTTTACGTGTAGGGGAGGTACACTAAAAAATCTTTTTCAAAATTTTACTGTACCACTTTATCAGCGTGATAAATATACGTATACCCATGCCAAATTACTACTTTCTAGTACTAATAGTCTCTAAGCTAAGCCGCGGACAGACAGATAGACAGACAGACAGACAGACGGACATGGCGAAACTATAAGGGTTCCTTGTTGTTTACTACGGAACCCTAAAAAGGGTTGAAGTATGTTTTACATATTTTTTTTATTAGGTAGTACGTTCCTTGGTATCCTTGAAGAAGGCAATGTCAAAAGTACCCGGAATAGAAGAGCTTGTATGACTAGATTGATGGATGTGGCAGAGGCGAAAGAGGTGTGTCAGGGTTGTAGCAGATATAAATCTGTACTCTGCCTACCTCTGTGAGAAACAGCCGTGAGTATATGTATGTATGTATCTACTATGTATTACATTCCCTTAATAAAATATCAACAAATCATTCTTTTTTTCAATATGTATGTCCGAATTTCTACAAACAAATCCTCAAAAGTCTGGCGTTCATGTTCTAGGCTCAGTTCCAGCCTTAAGATTTTCCATTTTCAAATTTTTCTTGTGAAGGATCGTCAACGTGGTCTCCTAGAAGAGCGCTGCTCTGAGCTATCCATGCAACATGAAGCCTCCGAGAGGGAGTTACAGCAACTTCGACCACTGCAGTCGTCCTACACCACCTTACAACGACAATACAACGAGTTGCAAGAACGTATACGATCCGCTACAGACGCTGCCCGGACGTGAGTTTAGACATGATAACTTTTTATTTTACTTATAGGTCAGATTCTCAGCTGATGCCGGGCCCAGTGGGGCCCGAAATATATCTTGAGTAAAATTCTCATTTTTACTTTTTTATTATTAACTTTTAATAAACTAAAACTACATTAAAAAACTCATAAAAAAGAGACATATATATTTATCAAAAAGTTTACTTTACTTCAAAATTAGAAACGATCAAAATCGAGGCACGAACTCTGAGTTCTAGTCCGCGCCTGGAGCATGTAGAATGGACTCAGTTATATCATTATTTACAGTTATATTCACCAAGTTGCAAACCAAATAAGGAAATTTGCGAACATTATCTTATCACGCAAGTAAATAAATCGGAAACCCTAATATGAACACGTCTCTGTGTGTCCATTGGGCATTAATTTTGTAGGTAACACATTAATTTGTATTAGCACTTTGGTGACAAAATATATGCACGACCGTTAATTTTTAGAGGCTTCTATTTGTAGTTCTATTGTTTGTTAAGAAAAAAAAAGGGTTTAAAAATAAAGCACTCCAGCTACATAATAAACGAATATAGAAATGTAGTAAACCTAAAAATATTAATTGAACAGCGAGGCATCTCGGCTAGAGGCGGAACTCCATAGAGTGGAGAGATGCGCAGGCGGCGGCGCGGAAGTGCGTGAGCGAGCCCGATTGGCTGCGGCTGCGCACGCCAGGGAACGACGACTAGCCGCCGCTGAACTGCAGCACACGTCACGGGAATTATCTGCTGCCAACGGTAAGGGAATACTTTCTATCGAAGTATTTGAAGAATAGAAAATCTGTCAGTTTATCTCGATAAACTCTTAAAAAATATTATATTAACAACTTGTAAATATGGGCGCTTAAT
Source organism: Ypsolopha sequella (assembly GCA_934047225.1). Taxonomy (NCBI): domain Eukaryota; kingdom Metazoa; phylum Arthropoda; class Insecta; order Lepidoptera; family Ypsolophidae; genus Ypsolopha; species Ypsolopha sequella. The sequence continues at coordinate 15,515,842 of OW203992.1, forward strand.
CTTTTTTTTAGATATTAGGAAAATAGACGAGTTCTAACTGACCTAACTTTCATCTATGATGAATCACCATTAGAAGACACTCTCAGAGATCCAAGGCCAAACATTACGCCTCTATACAACCTGTTATCCCAAATCGGCTGTGGTTCTTTAAATGTCGTGACATTGATAAATTGTATTACATCTGTAGTTTGTCGCCTTCGACTTGGACACGCTTGTACCCCTGTGTCCTTGGCAAAAATCAGGTTAAGGGATCATTCCTGTGTGTGGCTTAGACGAGGGTACGGTTGACCACATATTTTTCGATTGCCAAAAACTTCGTTTTTCTCTGTATGATGTTCTCCCTTCTGAAATCCCCCGCCCCGTCAACTTCAGCTTTTTATTGTCCTTTGTTTATAGTCCATTTGTATATTTATTATGTAGATTTATTAAATTAAATAATATTAAATTATAATAGGGATAGTCCTATTTAATTAGCAATATTTACTGTAGGTACCTAATTCTAGTTCTTTCCTGTTTTTTTTTTTTTTTCTATTTGCCTTTTCATTTTATTTATTTTTTATCGTTATTTTATTGTATTTAGATTGTAATTATAATATTATTATAATTACAATCTAAATACAATAAAATAACGTATTGAGATTATAATTTTCGTTTAGTTGTAGGTACCTAATTATTATTTAATCACTGTGCGTCTTTTTACTTAAAAAAAAAAATAACTTGACATTGGCGGAACTAATGTGCGGAGTCCACATTATCGGAAGCCAGATAAAATGGCATTGAATTGAATTGACTAAAAAAAAAACATTACCAAAACAAACACAAAACCCTGTCCTTTCATCGCAAACTCCGTGTACTTATTTCAAAACGTCTCTCTTTACAGCTGAAATCGCGAGACTCAATGTTATTATCAATATGCAGAGTCGTGGATCCGAACATGATGATTTTTCATCAGGTAGAAAAACTATAACTGGAGCTGAAACAGAAGCGTTAGCGGAAGCTCGAGCCGCTTTGGAAGCTGAAAGAGCTGGGGCTTTAAGACTTGAGAGAGCTTTGGCTGCAGCGGTGAAGGATAATGCAACGCTTGCAGCAAAAATACATGCTGAAGATGCTGCTTTTGTATCAGCTCTGCCTGCTTCACCCAAGGAAGTCGTCTCCAGTACTAATGCACTCGATTCTTTTTTAGCCGACTAAAATTGTTCTCTTTAATATTTAATTTAAATTGAAATTCCTAGATTTATCTTTCGTTCATAATAAAAACTTCAATACATAATGCACTTTGTCCTTACATAATTCGTAAATAGCTCGAAGCATCCATTACATTAACGGGTTACATATATGTAAGTACATGTATGTTTTTGTTGCCAATACTTAGGTCCAGTTCATGACTATTACGCAATAAGCTAAGCTAATAAAAAAAACTATTATGACACACAAAGCATCACTTAATGATATGTGGGTGTCAGAGAGTAATATTATATGTAATATTACTTATAGATAGTCTGAGGTCATCTTACCCAGATGTGACTTAACTTTTTATATTCTAAACAGGTTCTACAATCTCGGCGCAGTAATTTTATGAGGACGCAGCGGTCAAACCACTTTGAAACTCCCAAAACTGGAAAATGCAGGAATATATTTAGAAACCAGGGGCCCCTAACGATCAGACTAAGGTCTAGATACCGATGTGGTTAAGAATTTACAAAGGCGTCGCCATCGGCGAGCATTGTGCTAAAAACACGTTCCTAGGAATGCAGCAATGCAATGTGCTAGTCTGGCTGCATCATCGCGATTGTATCTGATCTGACCGTTGCGTTGCGATACAGACACACTTCTTACAATATTTATTAGATACTACAATATATTATGAAGCAATTTTTTCATATTTTTTATATCTTATTTGAAATGTGAATTTTCACGCCATAGATTTTTATAAAGCCGTGAAACCATCGATTCGGTTTGCGTAACAGTAGTTTCCAAATAATAGGCTGTGGTACTTTATGGGAAGCGGAGTGGGTGCAGTTGAGCACGGTCAGTGGCGGCGGATTTTCGCAAGGCTTCGCCCCACCTGCGAGCTGCGTAGGCGCAGAGTAGCCGTAGAGCCTTCCACCACTCAGTTGCATTCTACCTTGCGCGGATCCCGCGCGCCGCGCTGTCATTACCAACTATGTGCACCCAATAGAACCGACCTGTGATATAGTGTTAAGTTTCTTGTAATTAAGATTTTAAGTGAACGTGTTATCTGATAGGTAAGGCCTCAAGTGATGCTATGTAATCGGAAATTGAAAAACTCGAGGCGCAATATGCTTCAGATTTATTTATAGTGTTTAGTTGTTGTTATGCTTGATGTTGACGATACACATAGCATAATACACTATAAAAATCATTCAAATAATAAATTTTCTCATGTTTGTTTTTTACTTACATTAAATACATTTAAACCAGTAAAGTAAAGGTAAACACTCCAAGGCAGTACAGGGACTGTTTTGTTGTCTAGATAAACGCTCAACTTCAAGAGAAAGTTCTCCACAAGCTTAACCACAACAATAAATTCATTATAGAGAGCATGTTGAACTTTCCAAGACTTTATAGAGTAGGTGCGTCTTTGGGAGTTTGTTCCAAGTTTGTTGGTTATTACAGGATACCATTGATAACAAGCTTAAACATGCTATGTCTAAAGGTAGTTTATTTAAGTGCCATAAATGGTTTTTACCGAAGAATCGTTTATATTTTCAAATCGGTCCAAAAGGCTGGCTGGTCCGCCAACGCGCACTGTTGATACTGTGAGTCAGACAGCCTGTGTCACAAGGACAGTGAGCTCAATGCTGGAAATGTGTGAATTCAATACCTACATACTAATGACAAATAATACACCCACACGACATCGTCATGAGTGTACTGTCGAAGGGAAGATTACATCCTCGTTTATGGAAGTTTCTTTAAGAAATTTGCAACGACAATGCATGTAGGTTTTCGAACGCCGCGCCGGTAGAAATATCGTAAGAATTTCTAAATACCAATCTTTTGTTTGCGTCGAAGTGTCTTAGCAACGTAAACCTACATCCGAATACAATATGTAGATATGTGCAAATTAATTGATGGCCATCTAGAGCTCACGACAAGTAGAAGGTTGTTAAGCTTCCTTTTATGGATAAAGGAAAACAGATGTCTTGTGTAATAATTTCACGAGAATAAAACTACAGTGTACGGAACCTACTCTAAAGTGGGTTAATCGTAGTCTTTAGAATCTTCAGTAGAATTCCATTAATCTTTTCTTTCAGCAATGGCGCGCACAATAATTGGGTACTGCTGTTTCATAGCCGTAGTTGCTCCTGTTGTTGTACAATGGTGAGTTTCTAAAAAAAACTGGTCATGAATCTGTTCAAACAAATTAATTAAAAATTAATAAACCTTCCCCACTCTAAAGAATATAGCTGGTGTAAATGGACAGCTATCTTTAAATTAAACCATATAATCTAAACTTTCCCAAAGAAACATACCTGCGGAAATGTAAGAAAAATATTTTCACCGTTCTTTACTAATTTTGAAAATATACCTACTGTGAAATTTATATGGGCCGGTTGAATTTTTCTTTCTTTTGCTTCTTGGGGAAAGTTGTTCATTATGATCAGTAGATTATGTGGTTTTAATTTAAGCTATCAATCGATTTATACCCGGTATAACTCAAAACTAATATTGTGAAAACTAATATCCGTTCGTACAAACAATCTTGTACCTATAATGTGTATATTATAAATCGTCACAGAAGTTTTAAGTCTAAAATTTACACGCTCTATTTACGCTTCCCTTTTTGTTACGAACTGAGCTACCTTGTTACTGACATCACACAACCTTTATTGCGAAACAGACCACACTAATGCTCACAATATTTACACATAAAACCTCTTTTATTTTGTAGCATTTCGGTAGTAGGTCCAAAAGTACTGCGGCCATACAGTCCGTATCGGGTGACAGTATCGGGAGGTTCCAAGGGTCAGAGCCTTTATGTGGCAGTGGAAGGACGACGAGCAAATGGGGAGCAGTTCCAGCAAGGAAGAGAGGTGCAAGTGCAGCCTGCAGCCTCTAGACTCTTCGATCTTGATGTAAGGACCGCTCCCTTAATCTAAATCTAATACTTCCGAAAATATATTCAACAAAAAAAAAACTCTGATCAAAGGTTGGGGATCCAGGTCCTGGGCGCTATGAGCTAGTAGCGCGATCCACTTCAGGCCCACAGTTTTCTTCTTCCGCACCGCTGGTCTACCAGCCCCGCAGCTTCTGTGTATTCATCCAGACTGACAAACGCGTATACCAGCCCGGTGATATCATCAACTTTAGGGTCATCGCCTTAGACAAGTACGTTTATCTTGAATTTAAGTTTCGTAAGTCAATATTGAATTTCTAGTATGCAACGCGCCGTGTCGATTCGTGTAAAAAACAGGGCGTATTAATATGGAACTTTCGTTTTCGATACCCGTACCGGTACAAAGAGAGTGCGCGTGAGATTACGTCCGATTACGGCATTGTAAACGATGGGTCGTTAACCTTCAATGTGCCCGCGCAGGTACTTGCTGCCATTAGCTGGTGGCGTGGACTTGAGTGTCTTGGACGCCGGTGGCTCTGCTGTGAGACAATGGGCCTCAGTACCCTTGGACCGGGGAATCATAACTGCAGAATTGCCATTAGCCGACGAACCTGCTCTGGGAGAATGGACCGTACAGGTGAGTCGAATTCTGTTTGAGGAAGTAAACATAGCCTCGAGATTGTATCAAAGTTAGTGTTTTATTGTAATGACCTTACGCGTTTGTGATAAAACTTTAAAAATTAACCTATCCTGGGTTTGCGAGCTACAATAAATGGCCACAAGTAACGACGTAACAAGCGACTCCCACTGTCAGTGTACATTCGGTACAAGTACGGAATACTGAGGAACTAGTAATCGCCAGACTAACACACTGATCTCGATAGGGAACCAAACCTGCTTAGCAAGTCTGTAAATAAGTAAACACAAGTGCATGGCGGGCTATTACGAATTACCAATTCATGAAGTTCTACTTGAACTTTCTTGCAGCGACCATAAAGTTTTGTGTGAAAACAGGTGGAGGTGCGTGGACAGACTTACTCCAGACGGGTCTTAGTGGCAGACTATGTGATGCCCCGATTCCAAATGGACATTGAGATGCCGAAGGAGATCCTCTTCAAAGATGGCCGTTTTGTCGTGAATATTACTGCTAAGTGAGACTTTTCTGTCCATACTAAAATATCCAATTTTGGTTTTACAAAATAAATAAACACATTATTAACCTGTTCCCTTATCAATTTTTGGTAACATTTAAAGAAAAATAACATGTCGGACCAATTGGTCTGTCTGCAAGGGAGCAGGTTCATCATACATTATTTTTATATCATAACGAATCTTACCGAGTGTTGAATAGTCAACATTCGTTTACCTACGTTTCACCGACGATTTTGTAGATATACTCACGCTTGTCTCCCAGAGGAGTTTCTACAGATTTCCATCTGCTACAATCCTAGCACACCTCTTTTTCCACTTCCACGTCGATCAATATAGACAAGCTCTTCTTTTTTTCCTTTTTTTAGATATTTTTAGGTCATAACATAACATAACAGTCATAAACTCATAACATAAGATATCCAGGATTCATTACAGTGAATTTTTATTTCAACGTTAAACGGTAGGTATGTATGGAAATACTACGCACATAAATTCCGAAAAACTAAATCTAAACCATATCTAAGACAGAGTTCATAAATAACGAGTAGAGTATGTAAAATACAAATAATCGAAATACCTACTTAAAATGAAACACTAACTAAGCATCTCCAGTTAATAAACAACTGATGAACAAGAATAACATCACTATGTATTTTTCTCAGCTTTTTCCCTTTGAAAGAATCGAGCAATTATTTTCCCACAATGAAACTGTCAGAACTTATTATTTTGTTCACCACAATGAAGGAAAGCTTATTATATTTGTTTGAATTGGATTTAATTTTCCAAACGTCGATCATTCAATGATAAACAATTGTTTCAACTTTTAAAATAACTTTTTGTATTGTAGAGATTCGCTCTCGTTTCTTTTTACCCTGCCACTTAGCATTTCTTTGCGAAAACATGGAAAAACAACAATTACATTTCCATTGTCATTGACAATTTCTTGACAAAGACGACAAAATGTACACCATTTAACTTGTGAAACCGAAATGGATATGAATATTAATGGTTTGATTATGCGTAAAATGCATGAGACGTGGTCGTGCGGAAAAACATTAAGCTCAGATCAAGTTTGTTGCAAATCGCGTGAATTATCAAATCCATTGTTTTGCAATTTAGGTTTTCCCACGTTCCCTATTCAATTAAACCTTTCTTTGCCTCCACAGGCATTTCAACGGCCTACCAGTGCGTGGTGAATTAACACTGTCAGCCTATGCCGTATTCTTTTCTGGTGTCCTACAACCGATATTTTCTTCACCGTCTCGTAAAGTCGTTGAATTCAACGGACAAACCGAAGTGACGTACGATCTTAAAACGGATCTAGATCTAGCAGAAGATGCAGCTAGACCTCTGGTCATAGAAGCTGTTTTGGAAGAAAGGGATACGCTTATTAAACAGAATGTATCAGCAAGGATTCTTCTACTACGAACACCGTATAGATTGAAAGTTACAGCACCAGAACATTTCAAACCTTTATTGCCTTATAATGTACAGGTAAGAAGTACCTACATTAGCACAAGTAAATATGAATTTAGTTTAAACCAAAGTGACTCGACATATTCCTTTACAGATAGAATTAGTTGATTCATCAGGAAAGGTCATGGAGGCCGACGGAGAAGTTTCAGTAGAAAGACTGTGGGACGATGGAGCTCCAGTCAACGTTACCGCCATTCCTTTGAAGAAAGGCCACGCCACTTACACTACTACTCCAGACAAAGCACATGCAAGTTCTAGGCTCAATTTAGTGGTAAGACTTCCCTAAGTACCATGTATTCCATTGTTACGAATATTATTCTTAGAAAGTATATTTAATTGTGCTTTCCAGCATGACTTTCTTGGAAAGTCATTGTGTTAGCATTATGATTTAAACGCAAATGAGGAGACGACATTTTCTTCCAGGTGAAATACAAAGAAGTATCCGAACGAGTGATTAACGTCCAGGAAAGTGCCCCTTCTGGTGGTCAATTTTTAACCATCGAGTTGTTGAATGGTGGGGTGGTCGGAGGAGAAATGAGGGCACGAATATCTGCTACGGAACCAATGGATCTCCTGAACTATGCCGTTGTTTGTAGAGGAGACATCACATATGCCAAAACACTCGAGGTGAGCATTTCATGATCGATATAGCTATATGTAAAAATAGTAGATATAGCCAAATGTTTTTGCAATTAAACGCCATTCTTTTCAACCCAGTCATACAATACTCGTTATTTTACACCTACAGATACAAAATCCGAGTTTAACGTGCGTGACTCACACTGTAAATAACCTATTCTTTGATATGTATTGTTATGAGATTTTACCGTGATATGAGATATATTATTTATTATATATCTACGTATTGCGATACATGACAGATCTAAATACGACCTCGAATAGTTTGTGAAGGTATATCCCAACATTTCATAACAATTTCAGCTAAATCCAGCTCGTCGCAGCGTAGATGTGACAGTGCCAGTGATCCCAGCCATGGCTCCTGGTGCCATCTGGCTGGCTTGGTACCCGAGATTGGACCCTATTGTTAACACCGTAGTAGCGTCAGCGTTGTACACACCGCAACAACAAAAACTGCTGCAATATGATGTAACTAGAATCATTTTAAATAAGTACACTACATATCTTTGACTGTTTATTTTTCTTCTTGCAATATTGTACTGGGGTAAAGCCTAATAGAAAATTTGTTGGGCCGTTCAAGTATTACGTAAGCACCAAGGGGGGGTGGGGGGGTCTCTGTTTTGCTTATTTTGGATGACATGGGGGGTGGGGGGGTCTAGATGATGATTACGTCATCGTTAGTTATTTAAGTTTTTTCGGGGATTCCCGCAAATAATACATATGCGTAGGCACTCGCTTTGAGAACTGATTAGGGGAATTACCGCGCATTAGGGAAATTATAGGTCGCGTATTGTAAATGTGTGTGTGTATCAGTTAAACCTAATATTTTCATGAATTTTCCTATTTTAAAAATAACAATATAAAAAAACATTTATTACTAAAAATGTTTACGTAAGCATAGGGGGAGGGGGTAAGTGCTTTGCTTACTTTTGATGACAAGGGGGGCGGGGGGGTAAAAAATGGTAAGAAATCTGCTCACGTAATACTTGAACGAACCCATAGCCCTTTCCTCATCATAAGTATGTAATGTACTTTTAAAAATTTCCCGACTTTATTTTCCCGGACCCATAACCTGTTGGGTAAAGGCAAGAAAACCCATTTTTTCACTAATCATCCCTATGGTCTTAGGATTTGTGGCAGTCTCCAGCCGTTCGATTGCAACAATTTTAAAATCAAGCAGTGCTTGACATGGTAGTCCTGTGATGGGTAACCGTTTCGTGGCATTTGGATATCTCACCGTATGTCAGAAATCACATTAAAGCTTTGGTCCCTGCTGCTATTGCAAGAAGATATTCATGAGGCCTATATGTGACGACTAACTATAGGTTTTCCATTTTTCTAGGTATCGGTGAGCGTATCAGGCGGTGGCTCTAGACCGGGGGGTGCCGTGGAGTTGCGAGTGGCAGGCGCGGAGTCAGGGGCTCATGTAGCTTTGTTGGCTGAAGATACCAACGCTATTACTGCTGGCTTGGCAGGGAATGATGGACTTGGCAGCGGACTAGATTTGCACACGGTATTATATTGTTTTTAGACTTCCATCAAATAACGATAGCTGTAAGCGACGACGACGACTCGTGTTTGTTCGTCTGTCGTCGGAATTTAGATTCAGAATTTCACTTGGAACGTTTTGAACTTACTAATTATACTTAGATTACATCTAATGGTAAACTATTTATTTCTTGGGTTTTTACTTATTGTGTCACTACATCGTAAACTCGACGGACTAATTTTATTTCTAAAGATCGAACGAGAAGTGGAAAGCTTCAGCGGCCTGAAACACTCGTTCTTTAAAAACGAAGATCATCAACCGATGCAAGGCCTTGACCTCGGCGGCAACACCACGGCTGAAGTCTTCAGGAACGCTGGCTTGGTGATCCTGACCGATAGTATTGTTATCCAGGGTAATAAACGAGGTAAGTACATCCTATTCCAGTTGTCTCAAAGTGACGCTTCCAAAACATTTTGTAACCTATTTACCAAACGATCCAATAAATAATAAGGTACATTACTTGTATTTCAGAGGAGGCCCACATAGAAACGGGTACAAGACCTCCATCGGCAGGTCCATATGCTTTCAGTCGCCTGCCGCCGCCATCGTCTCCAAGATTCTATCTCACTGTAGCCCCACAGGCTACCTGGATGTTGGCCAACTTTTCACTTGGGTAACAAAAATATTATTTATTTTTAAAGTTGAACATAATAGAGGCAATCTTTTAAAAACTGGCCAAGTTTACCAAATGGTTTTCTCGTGGTCAACTTAAACTCTTTATCGAAACAGAAGTACGACACCACTTTTCCACATTTGCAGGAAAGATGGCAAAGGAGCAGTGAACCGACGCACACCAATCACTTCTGGTGAATATACCGTCGGTGCATTCGCTGTTCATCCAACACTAGGCCTCGGCCTAGCCTCACCTGAAACTTTTACAACTGGAACCCCACTAGCTATATCTGCTGAACTACCCGCCACGTTGCAGAAAGGGGAGACATTAGCCGCTGTGATCACATTAACCAGTACTTTGACGGTAGCAACATCGGTGGAGGTGACCTTTCATAATTCGGAACAGTATTTCGAGTTTGAGCCTTTGGAGAATAATGTGGAAGCTGCCAAAAGTAAGTCTCTCTTGTTTGGTGAAAATCAAATTCATTATATTCCAAACGTTAAAATAGCTGACGCCAATGTCTTATGTCATTCTCTTCACACCGCATTGAAAGAGTATGCACGCCTCTCCCCGAGTTACAATATTAAAAGCCTAGTTCCATAGAGAAACCTTACTAAAAAGTCATTTTGTTATCAAATATTTGTCTTTTCCAGAGATCGAACTATTCCGTCGTCTACGCGTAACGGTTCCAGCCAAAGGTTCCATCGGTACAGCATTCTTAGTGACGGTGGTCAGAAGTGGCGAGGCACCAGTCATTGCCGAGGCCAGCGGGAATGGCGTTTCGGCATCTCTCTTCAGGACTATTGATGTTAAGGTGAACTAAGCACCTGTTATACAAACATAGCCTTAACAGCATCTCTACTTCCGTGTTTCAGAATTATTTTTGAACTTTGACAGTGACTTTCGCAACTAGATTGAACTTCTTTCCACGAGTTACTTTTTGATAAGTTTCCCTTATTTTGTAGGTAGAAATGTCTGAGGGTGCATAGAGGGTGAAATCTGATCTGTTATTTCAAACGATTACCAATGAGTTTTCTTATAATAGGACGGCTACGAAGAAGAACTTTGGTCCTGGGTCCTGCTGGACGGACGACGCGGCGTCGCTCGCGGGAACGTCTCTTTGAACGTTCAAGCCGGCACTCGGCTCGGAGCGGCGTCACTGCGGGCTGCTGGGGACATCCTAGCTCCGGCCCTGCACGCCTCAAGGGCAGCCCCCGAGCCTGCCGCCGACCCTGCGTATGCGCTGAGACCGCTCGCTGTGGCTACTGTTTTGTTGGATTATCTACAGGTAAATAACATCCGGCTAGACAGGAAGACGGCCGGTGGACTAGGGAAGTAAGTGGCAGCCGAGGCCAGGAAAGCGTTCAGTGGGTAGGCCGATGGTGGGCAATGGATGACGCTGGCGAGAGACCGACGAAAATGGCGTGGAGAAGAAGGGCCTATGCCCAACAGTGGGTGGATGTGGGCTGAACAATGATGACGATGAAATAACTTTTATTTATATTTATATACAAGGTGTAACAGAAAGGTGTAACCATATTTGAAGAGCTTATTCAGTCAATGGTATGGAACAACTTTTACTATGAAGCCAAACCTGAAATCTTAAAAAAAAAATCTGCCCTTCCATACATTTCAGCCGAGCGGCATTGCATTTTTCCATGAAAAAGTTTTTTTTTTTTTTTCGAGATACAGGGTTTGTTCCATATTAAAAGTTGTTCTATACCATAGACTGAATAAGCTCTTCAAATATGGTTACACCTTTCTGTTACACGTTGTATACTTTTGTTACTTCCTAACACAATTGCGCTGAAAAATAACAATAGAAAGTGTTATTTTTGTTACTTTGGGAAATTGTGATCGGAATGGTTAGTGAACATATGGGGTAAAATGCTATTTCAGTCGCTTTGGATTCAGTACATCCTTAAGGACCGGTTCCGCCAAACATGCTTTCGCGTTTGGACAATTTACAATTTAGCATATTAAATCAAAAATTTAAAATCAAAATATTTTCAAGTTGAACTATGTATATTATGTATTTTTCAGATTTGATACAAGTATCACAATCATCGAGAAAAAAAATCGGAAAGATCACTAAAATCACGGAAAACATCATTTGGCGTTGGAACTAGTATCATCATACTGATCTAACTAAAAAATAAAATATTTTTGTATACTTAGTGTAAAGAAATGAAAGTAGCCTTTCCAGATTTTTGTTATTTTTTATGTCCTTTCGTTACTTTAATAGAAACATTCATCATTTTTCCGGGACAGAAAAATTACGCAAATTCTTTTCTTGTTTGTTAATTTCTTTTAAAATAACGAAAGGAAAAAAATATTAAAATATTATATGAATAAGGTACTTTCAACTCTTGAGGCAAAAAAAAATCAATTTGGAAAAAAAATATTTTTTCTGGTGTATCGCCAAATTGCGTTTTTAATTGTGATACGTGCGTCAAATCTGAAAAATACACAATGTAATTTAATTTCTTAACTAATTAAACACATTTTATTTGTTAAGAATATTCTGATATAATAAGCTAAATTGTCCAAACGCAAAAGCATGTGTGGTGGAGCCGACCCATGAGCCGATACCAAAAAAAATCATTTTTTTTCGAATCCATTTACCTACTCCACTATAACGTCATCTACGTATTTCATTGTTTGGGTAATAGTACATTACATCTGAGACCAGTAATTAAAGATATCCTGGACGAGTAAGTTAAAATGCCGAGCCCGTAGGGCGAGGACTTTTATATACGAGTCCAGGATAGCTAATTAAGGTCGAGGAATGTATAGTGCTTTTCTCAAAAATAAAACGAGATATTTTCAAATTATATAAGTTTTTTTATTACGTTAACAAACTCATCTTGAATAACAAACAATCGATCGAGTTTGTTTTATGCGTCACGCAATTTTACTAAAATAATGCTATCGCGGTGTTTGACGTCTTTTGTACTTAGATTCCCAAGCTCCAGACTTCTACATACACCGTTTTTACTCCCATGATAAGAACAACCTACAACAAAAAACTCAATTTTAATAATGAATTAAAGGCCTATTTATAACTTTAGAGCCATAAAATAATATTACATCATTTATTTACCTTTATAGCTAGATATTTATCATCTATATGTTGGCTTGAAATATTTTAGACTTCTTGCTTATATAGCCATCTGATTGCCTTTTTAGCCATGCCGTCAAATTGTTATCATTTTTCAAGTTTATTTTATTCTTATTGAGCACAACACATCGGAGCATGGAATACATCGCCCATAAAGTGGAAGGCTGCTTTGTTTGGCTAAGGTGACTGAAATAAGCCAAAATAGTATATTTCATTACGAGTGTGGAAAGCCTGTCATTGCAAAGAGTTCCGACAAATGTCTACCCGAGCCGAGGCGCAGCCGAAGGTGAGGGTTGACAGTCGGAACAAGTTGCAATGACGGTTCCGCACGTGTACTGAACAACTATTTTTAATACAGTTGCAAAAAAATGAAGCAATTTAATAAAATAATAAAAACACAATTAACTCAACTAACTAATACTCCACGCAATAAATTCGTCGTATGTAGATATGTAGCGACTTTTTGACTTTTCCGGTAAAATGTTCTCCGAAGCATTTGGTGCAATTATACTGAGTTCCGGTGGTGTTAATTCAAATAAAATATCGTCGAAATTACTCATTTTGTGCAACAAACAACTAAACCCGCAAAGAAAATTTTTGGAAAATGGCGCCAAATATAAGCAGAGATTTTTTTTTGTTTTCTTCACCCATTCTAGGTAGGCAAAGGGAACTATGCCCATACAGCCAAGTCTTCAGTAGAATTTTTTTATTGATATGAAATGAAAATGAAATTTAATGAAATGAAACCTAACCTGACTCATTGAATCAAATCATTAAATCTGATATTGAAACAAAATAGTAGCTTCTTTTTAGAAATATTTGCATGAATCATGAAAACTTCTTTGATTTTTTTTAGTAAAAACTTCGTGGTTGGTTTTTTCTTTTTAATAGACAATATTTTGACAGTTGGGAAAGAGAACGCACGAGTTCGGAAAAGGTAAAGAAAAAGCTCGAGTATGTAATAGCCCACATCCCGAACGCTATACGTCCCTGCAATACGCCGCTTTTTGAGCAACTGTATTAAAAACACATTTTCCGACCAACTGTTCGTGTGTTTATCTGCTTTCCACTTGATGAACTTTTCATAATTTGTTTAAATGTCTTTCCTTAGATTTTGGCGGAAGCAAGTTGTTTTTTGCTAATTCCGCTTCCGCTTTTAGATCTGGAGGAGTACACTCTATATCAGAGCCTTCTTCTGAACTCATTTTGTAATTTATTTACACAAAAAACTTTAAATGAAAATATTATGCAACAACATAATTTCCCGCTTTTAATTTTTTTTTTTTTTCGTTGGGCAAATGTATACGGCCAGCCCTCTTCATAAAATTGAGGTTAAATTTTAAGTGTTCAATGGTTTTAAATATAACTATAAAATCAATAAAAATAATATATTTTCAATTATAAAATATAGCAAACGTTTTCTGAACACGAAATTGTAATGTTTTTTCTTTTTATACTGGCCGCTAAAAACCGTATCGCCAAACTCTTTAGTCATTTAAAACATAGACACGGATAGTTTAAAAAAAAAAACATGGTATGTAATGGATTTTCATACGAATTTCCTGGACAGTTATTCAGATTTCCTGGAGACTTGAAATAGCTCAACAGGATGAAGTACTTTCTGGCATGTCTATGCAATATGTAATTAAAGCATTACAACATATTTTTGAGAAAATGTTTATTGAGTATTTGATTAAGATTCTCACTGAAGGAAAACGCGATTAGATGAAATTTTCTCGATAGAATTTAATTCCGAAAATACCTCTAAATTATTTTATTTCTTCCTGTAATTCTGAAATCCTTATGTGGATATTATGTATTTGTAAAGTCTCCTTGAAAAACTTTTTGACAAAATAGCTTAGTACATTTTATATTAATAAAAAACCGACTTTTTGCTACTTTTCCACGAATCCGTCCCACTCGCACTGAGGGTTTTTTCGCATATGGATTAAAAGGAACGCTAAAACTTGTACATATCGCCTTAAACCAACTTGCTAATGAATGTCATTTTCTGGTCATTCATCATTCAGCAACTTTATTACGTCGGTAGTTATTCAGCTAGATGCAGCGTGATAGATAGGAACTTCTTCATAAAATAATTTTTATATTCGTACAGACTCGTACAGACAGTGAAAGGGACTTGCGTAATTTTGTACTCTACAATACTAAAAAACTACAACGGTGTACCGTGCCGCGCATTTTACTATTATACAAGGTGACTTTTTAATCATTGCATCGTACAAATTCATACCGAAGGCTTGTTAATTGATCAGTATCATTGATCAATATTTTTTTGTGAAATTAGTAAAATTAAAGTTCGACTTCATTGTGAGTGAATAACTATCGAAATTTAATTTTACGTTTTCACAAAGTGTTATTGATCCATGATACCGATCACTTACCAAGCCTCCGGTATGAATTCGGGCGATGATCAAAAAGTCACCTTGTATGTAAAGAAAAAAGGAAACATAATAAATCATATTTGCCCCTAAGTCAGTAAGATAAGATAAGATAAGATAAATTAAGATAAGATAAATTTATTGATCTTCAGTAAGAGTTATTCATATAATGGTACATTGCAGTAAGTAGGTAAAAACCTATATTAAATACAATACTATAATATGAACCACTCTATTTGTCTAGGCTACAGAGCGGGACGAAGTGGCTATCACAGGAGAGGCGCGCGCGCAGGCGGCGAGCGGGTACCAGAGACTGATGGCCTACAGGAAGAGCGATGGATCATTTGCGGCTGAAATTGATGACGAAGCACAGGGCGATGTCTGGTAATCCTTTTGACCTACTCATTTGTTTGATTATGGTATCGATTCGGTGTAACACGATTTAACTTATTTGACAGGACTTAATTTAAGCGTTCTGTCTTTATCTTTCTAAATCGAAAAGACAAAGACAATACGCTTAAAATAAGTCTAGTCCTTTCAAATAAGTCGTGTTACACCGAATCGAAGTAAATATCTATTATTGGTAAAATTCTGCATCTAGACGACATCGACCATTTTGCATATCCATGACTTAGTCATTATTTCAAAAAATATAAATTCTATACTTAAACATTAACTAAATGCCTTTATTTTTTTAACTGTTTACTTTTCTGTGGTAGAGAGCATCATTACGACATCATTCCATATCACGTTTCAAAATTTTCATCCATTTTTAACATTCAGGATGACAGCAATAGCGACCCGCTGGCTGTCCCGGTCAGCTCGCTACGTGGAAGTATCCCCCGGCAGCGCTGTAGCGGCTGCGAGGTGGCTGGTTGACACGCAGGAGTTCGATGGAAGCTGGACGCCCCCGCACTTCTCAATGACACATGATCCACGAGCACAACGACCGCTGCCTTTAACTGCGCATGCGTTGTTAGCGCTGCTATCTGTACAGGTAAATATAAAACTGCTGCACTAACTAATTGTATGAGCAGATCCCCATTATTTTGCTGCTCATGCGACATTTGGAACATCTGCTCGATTTCCTTCGTTTTCCTTTGTTTTAATAAGATATATGGTGCAGCTTTGTTGGTCAACAGTCAGGGGGCTTTGAGGTTGACTCCGATGATTCTATCAAAGTTCGGAGTGACATCTTCATCTGCCATACTTTCTACTGATATGATTCCGGCGCAGTTGATCAAAACGTCAATCCTTTCAAAACGTTGGACAGTTTTCGGAACGATGGCGAGAAGCTCTTCTTGCTTGCTCAGATCGGCGACGATGGTCAGGTGCTCTGTGGTACTGTGTTTTTGCCGAAGCGTCAGTATTTCTTTCAAGTTTTCTTAGTTTTTGCCCACTAATGCCAGTTGGGCGGATAGCTCAGCAAACTGGAGAGCGGTGGCGGTGCCGATACCTGGTACGGCATCGGTTAGTAAAATTACTTTTCCTTCAAACGCCATTCAATAGATATTGGAAGAGAAAAAATTATCTGGAGTTATACAACGTGTAACAGAAAGGTGTAGCCATATTTGAAAAGCTTATTCAGTATTGAACAACTTTTACTAAGGAACAAAACCTGTATCTCGAAAAATTTTTTTTACTGTTTCATAGAAAAATGCAATGCTGCTCGGCCGAAATGTATGGAAGGGCAGATTTTTTTTTTTTGAGATTTCAGAGTTGGCTCCATAGTAAATGTTGTTCTATACCATTGACTGAATAAGCTCTTCAAATATTGTTACACCTTTATATTACACGTTGTATATACCAGTAAGCAACAAGTGGCGTTAAATAACCTTGCACAAAATTTTAAATATACTTTAAATAATGAACTCTAAACGATTGACACTAAGAGTCTAGACTGAAAATGCTTTAAAGTAGATGTTTTAATTAGTACGTACACTACGTTACGGTACATACCAAGAATACAATTATAAGACGTCTTATTAATTCAAAACAGTCGCCCATATATAAAGTTTCTAGATCGCTCTACAATACCTCTACTTGAAATTTTGTTTTGTTTGGTTTTTTTTCATAATTATAATTTCAATAAAATATTCGTGGTTTTCTATTTTCCTAATTCTACAAATATTAATTTAATGTTACTTTTAAGAATTAATTTTGTATGCCTCCTGGACACTCTGAGTGCAACATAGTTTGAACCTAATAGTTGTGGTATACGAATAACAAACCGCAAATTACAGACTGTAAAAGGAAATAGACTATATGAGACAGGTAGACAAAGATATATATGTTTTTCTTTTTTTCATTAACCTGAATTCCTGCTGTCTTGTATTTTCTTATCCCTTAGTTAAAGTAAAGTTTTATGTAAAAAAAAGACATTATCTTGCCAAGTTTCTTGCCCTTCTTCTTAGCAAGACTAATCGAATGGGCGGAGGTAGGCATTTATTTATATATGTAACCTATTAGTATGTAGTATATAGGATGGGATTTGGTCGGCCGTCTGGAGTTGGTGATCATTGAACCTTGTCCCTGGTCCCTGGCCGGGTCTCCGGTATGGGTTCGGGCGGTTGATTGGATTTCACCTTGTATAATATAATATTTTACCTATCATTTTAATCGTATATATATATTGCTACATAAATGAAATAAACCTTTATTTAGTTCATGTACATTTACTATTTTATTACATATATTTTTACTAGATTAAATTTGACGTGTAAAAAGTGTATTATAAATATATCTACTTTGCAAAATAAACTATTTGAATTTGAATTGGTCCTAACAATAATTTTGGCACGTAGTCCTTTAAAAATCCCTTTATCGGGGGTACCCGGTATGACCCCCTTTAACCTTTTGCATGGAAGTTTTTTTTTTTCTGATACCTGTCGTGTGGAGTGTCGAATGAAAGGGCTTCATGAGCTGATTCTAAAAATATACAACACTTTGCTATTTCAGCCACTTGTATTCTAAAAAACAAAAAACATCTTCAAAACACACCAAGTTTGGGCTCCTAACATGTAGGAAACGGCTGAAGAAATATTCGTAAAACGTACGTCAAATTCCTCTCAATATCCTCATATCTAACGTCATTAAAGCAAAAAATATATACGAGTAATATTGAAATTTTAAAAATTCCCTTTTGAACTTTTGTTCAAAGAACTGTACTGGATTATGTATGTAAAACGACGTGCAAGGAAATGATTTTGAAATTTTAATGTTATATTTATGAAATTTCCATGTTAAATTTATGAAATTTTAATGTTATAATTATAAAATTTTATTATAAAAGGGCACCGTGCGGTATCGGGTCCATACAATAATGTCGTTGATATTGCTGCAGCATTAGTGCCACAACGGAATAAAATTTTATTTTTTTCCGTGGTCGCAGATTCAGCGATAGTAAAGAAAAAGCAAACGGCGGGAAAAAAAATTATAAACTGATTTTTTTTAAGCAATGCCATTGCTTTTATATGACATTCGTTTAATCTTGGAATTCCAAGTCGAATGCAAAAAAAACAAACTTGCCATAGAAGGATTTTTATTTAAATTTATAAAAGATAATACAGTCACAAAGTAATGTTGTTAATTAGTTAATGTGACAGGTGGGCTTGTTTCTTGTCGCAAATTGAGTCGATTTTTGGAGCAATTTTGCTAAATTTTCGTGTTGCCCGCGCGAGCTAGCCAGTCAGCCGCCGTAACGTAAATCTTGTCATGAACCCCCTACGATCAGCTGACGAACCCCTGGGAGTTCGCGTACCCCACTCTGAGAAACCCTGCTATAAGCAAATTAAGCAATTGCTTAGGGCATCACGTCTCGGGGGGTACCATAAACAGCACCGAAAAAATATTTTTTAATACAGTTGCTCAAAAAGTGGCGTATTGCAGGGACATATAGCGTTCGGGATGTGGGCTATTACATACTCGAGCTTTTTCTTTACCTTTTCCGAACTCGTGCGTTCTCTTTCCCAACTGTCAAAATAATGTCTATTAAAAAGTAAAAACCAACCACGAAGTTTTTACTAAAAAAAATCATAGAAGTTTTTATGAAGTTTTTTATGCAAATATTTCTAAAAAGAAGCTACTAATTTGTTTCAATATCAGATTTAAAGATTTGATTCAATGAGTTAGGTTAGTTTTCATTTCATTTCATCTCATTAAATTTCATTTTAAAAAAATTCTACTGAAGACTTGGCTGTATGGGCATAGTTCCCTTTGCCTACCCAGAATGGGCGAAGAAAACAAAAAAAATCTCTGCTGCTTATATTCTTTTACGGTTGGCGCCATTTTCCAAAAATTTTCTTTGCGAGTTTAGTTGTTTGTTGCACAAAATGAGTAATTTCGACGATATTTCATTTGAATTAACACCACCGGAACTCAGTATAATTGCACAAAATGCTTCGGAGAATATTTTATCGGAAAAGTCAAAAAGTCGCTACATATCTACATACGACGAATTTATTGCGTGGAGAGAAGAGAAAAAAGCAAATAGTTAAAGAAACAATTGATTAGTTAGTTGAGTTTATTGTGTTTTTATTATTTTATTAAATTGCTTCATTTTTTCGCAACTGTATTAAAAATAGTTGTTCAGTACACGTGCGGAACCGTCATTGCAACTTGTTCCGACTGTCAACCCTCACCTTCGGCTGCGCCTCGGCTCGGGTAGACATTTGTCGGAACTCTTTGCAATGACAGGCTTTCCGCACTCGTAATGAAATATACTATTATACTACACCTGCTCGGAAAGTACCTTCTTACTTTTTTGAAAACGATGCAGAAAATACGTCATTACTGTCATGTAAATATGCGGGCGGAAAGAGTGTATGAAAATTTATTGTTAACGTGCTTGAGCGGGCAGAAAAAGTATATGCAAATCCATTGTTAACGTGCTGTTTTTTTTTTAAATAACATAAAGAATGAGCAAGTGGCCAAATGGCCAGATTATTTTGCGAACTCGTACATAAAACTCGAAAATTGATACTGGCCACTTGCTTTTTCTGTACATAATAAAAAATAAGAAGGAAATCTTATTTTGATAATCGTATCTTGATTAAAAGTAAAATTATACTATTTCCTCGCAGGTGTGGTATAAAGCACTATGTATCACTCGGGAGAAAGTGCGATTCCCAACTCGTGTGTATTGAGGCCCGAGGGTAAAGCATATTAAAAATCCACGCGTAATTAAATTAACTTGAGTAATGAGATGTCGTCGCGTTGATCCATGACCCCACGTCCATGACGTGAGTTTGTAAATCTTCCGAATAGTCAGGCATTAAAAACGATCGAAAATAGTACAAGAGGCTTGAGGCTTTATCAATATTGAATATAGAGGCAGATGTGCATATAGAAATTTGACACATAATTCGTGACTTTGCTGTCCGTAAAAGTCGCCAGTCGCATCTCAATAAATAATGAGAAAATGGTATGCTTTGGTTTTTATTATAAATCCACATATCTCTTCCGTACCTACATATTCTAAAAAAGTATAAAAGTATTATGTTCCTTGTTCGTAATGATCGATCTCTTTGTAATAAATACGTAAATTTTTAGAAAGACCAATACTGGTTTACTGGTGGAGAGGGGGCCCATAGGCGTAGATTGCTCAGGCCCTTAGGGCATCAAGTAGTCTTAATCCGGCACTGGACTTAACCTAATACTTTCTTAAACTCACACATTCGCGTAATTAACCTCGGTTAAATTAAATATTTATCTGAGTAATCAACACAAAACTTTCCTCCCATTTTTTATATTTTCATACAAGTGGTACAAGTCTTGTTTATATTTTCATACAAGTGATACAAGCCTTGTTTATAATTTCATACAAGTGATACGAGCCTTGTTTATATAAACAAAATACACACATACTCATACACCACTCAACTACGTATTTAGATATCCTCAGCACACACAATATTTATATGCATATCTATACTTATATATTATTGTATGTCCTGCCTTATTAATAAATTATTATTTAAAAACTTATTTATCACATATTTATTAGGAATATTTATTTACTTAAAAATGCTCTGAACACTACATGCAAACCAATTGAAGGTTGAAAATGATCGTCAAACAGTTTTTACTAGCACAGTGTGGAGTTTTCGACCCTTGCTACCCGTTAATAATTATGTGCAGTAATGTCTAATAAATGTAAGTATATTATCTAGGTTAGCAAATTAAATGTATATACACATAAGTTAAGATAGCTCTAAGTAATATAATAATGTAACGTGCAAAAATACTTCATTATGTACTTTTCCGAAATAAATTCATTCATTCAATTCATTCATTCATTTATTTATATTTTTTTCAGTCCCCTGAAACGCTCCACAAGAATGCGATCAACAAAGCCGTGGACGTGTTAGCCCGCGAGTTGTCAGAAGATCTGGACTCGTACACTTTAGCGATGATAGCGAGTGCCCTCGCTGCCACCAGACATCCTTCAGCTCGTCGAGCGTTGCAGATGTTGGAGCCGCATATTAGTGAGACAGGTAATACTCGCAATTTAAAGAATAATAATGATGATGATGATATATGTATATAAAAATATAATATAGCCACGACCTGGACTCGTCCAAGACCATGTATGATCTATTGTTTTAGCGATTATGAACAAGGGCGGATCCAGGATTTGATTTTGTCGTGGGCTATTCTGACAAGGTATATCACAAAATAAAAAATGTGGGACATTTTTAGGCGCCTCAAGCCTTAAGATCGGTTTCGCAGCCGGATTGTGAAAAACCCGCTTCGAAACAGAACGCTTAAATTCAAAATTCACTCAATAGTTATTCAACAAAACCTTATTACCTATGTATTGCGTATGCTGGCATCGCAAAGTTTCCATTGGTGTCTGTAAATAAGACATTCAAAACTTTTTGAATTTTGAAAATGTTGAAATTCTTATTTACTGAAACCAAAGAAAAATGTGTGATAGCAGCATACAGAATACATAGGTAATAAGGTGTTTATAAATAAATATTGAGAGAATTTTGAATTTAAGTGTTCTGTTTCGGTTGATTAGAAAAAGGCGGGTTTTTCACAATCCGGCTGCTAACCCCCTCTTAAGGTGCTTTTGGTAAACCTATCTATACCTTATATACCTATACTGTGTAAAAATGAACCCAAATCGAATCAAAAAGTCGAGTAAAATAGTCAAATGAATTCCTGGGCGCCCCTTGTATCCGCCAATGATTATGAGAATTCAGAGGGTTAAATTGTACAGAACTGAACGGAACTAATAACTGAACAATTTACAGAAATTATATTAAAATGATAATAATACAAAGACATACCACAACAATGAAAATTATACGTACATATATAAAAAACATTTATACATAATGTTGATTTAAGGACAAGTAACGTCTTTGATACGTCGGCGTCGTCGCACTCACAGTACCTAATATTTGATCAATCGTTATCCAAAGCTACTTCTGCATCAAAAGTCTGGTGTTAAGAACCCGGTGCAGGACGACGCCAACTCCGATGCAAAGCGAGACGTATGGCGACAATAAAGCGCATATTTGGCTAGCTGATCTAAACAAGCGCCTCACACTTTGCCCCACGCAGTTCGAACTGTGCTGAGCGAGTCTCGCCCTTTGTGTTAGAAATAATAATTATTTCCGAATACCTTAATTGTGCCTCGATTACTTGTTATTTTTTATTCTGTTTTAATTAATTAGAATATTGATGATACTTCCAAGTGGTGTATGTACTTACTTTGCTTGTTAAATGTTTTGTTAAAAGTACTCGTTTTTAGGGCGAAAACCCAATATTTTAAATATTTTTCTGGTCTTCAACGAGATATTTGTGAAAAAATCAGGGACATACACCACTTCATATAGACCGTCTAAATGAAAGCCTAAAATTTATTTGATTGAGTTGTTCCACTTTCGCGAGTTATTATGGTTTTTAGATATGTATGAAGTACGATTCGGAGCGGGTTCTTAAGTAGCATGCCTGATTCGTTTTTTCCAACAATGAATATGAGTAAATGTTTATTCAACAGCATTCCGTTTGTATGTAGGTTCAATGAAATGGTGGGGCCGCAAGCTCTCCGGCTCGGAGCACCGCAACCCCTGGCTCAGTGCCAACAGTGCTGAAGCTTCCACCGCCGCGTGGGGCCTGAGGGCGATGTTGGCGGCCAATCTCATTGACGAAGCTATTCCCGTGGCACGCTATTTGCTGGCGGCTTACAAGCCTTATGATTTGGACCCTGATGTGGTAAACTATAAACCAATACTCAGAGATTTTAATGCATTTCCACCTTTAAAACATATCACTAAAATAGCGAAATATATGTTTTTACCTCCTTAACATTCATTAATGGGTTCAGTTAGAACTTATCAACACCTTTTACTCCATTAACATTTTTTTTAAACAGTAGTCTAAGCATGAAAACATCTCCGAATAGTTGCGTTTGAAACTAAACTTAGGTTGCCATACGTAGCTGTTAGTTCCGCTACTGTCCGCTTGGAGCGGTTTCCCAGATTCCATACGATTTTGATGTCGTTTGATGGTGTTCTGTTGTAATTACCCTACTAGTATCACACAATAGAAGCCGTCCCATTCATTGCTGCAAATTATATTTCTTGAACTATATTAAAAATATTCAATTCCTGAATATGCTCAAAACTTTTTACAAAGCACCCGATGCGAAACAGTCATATCGAAGTCACATTCCTATTTATAACACCAAAAGCACCGGTCTTAAAGCTTTAATGAAGTAATTAACTTTATTTTCAGAAGTAATAATACCACGTAAAAATTTTCCTGACGTCAAGAAATTTATATTAAAAAATATAATTATATTTTTGAAATAATTGGTTTGATCTCAATTACGGTTTATATCCGCAGCTGGAGTCCCTATCGGAGCTGGCTCAGTTGATAAAGTCAGGAACAAAATTGCGAGTGTTAGTCAACGTGACCGGATCGGAGGAGCCGAGGCAGTTCAACATTGATGACGACAACGCACTCATCATACAAACCCAACTGGTAGGTGCATGGCATATTAACTACTCGTCGCGTGTCCATTTATGTTTGAGGGCTTATCCATCCATCAGCCTAGTTCGTCCACTGCTGGACATAAGCCTTTCCAGGACTTTGCCACTCCCGGCGGTCATCCTGGAAGAATTGCCCATACTCACACACGCTGGGCAGGCTGGTTAGTGAACGCGGTGCCGGAACCCTCGCACCATGACGCTGCTGCCCGTCACCAGTCTATTACATATAAGGCCCGGCTATTAGGGATGGATATACTGCCATCCATCGGTCCCAGGCATGGTGGGCCTCCTGGTTTTTTGCCTGTGAGCTGTCCACTTAATCTCCCCTGATTTACTTCGAAGGGGTCTCCAAGTAACTAGTATAATATGAAAAAAAAAGTATTTCAATATTAACCTTTTTTTGGTATTAAAAGGAACCGCCGACGGAACTATGATTTACGTTGTCATTGTTCAAGGTATTTTTATCTACTCCCAGACTGCAATATGGTAATACTTTTTATATCCAATAAATAATTTTGTATTTGTATAATTACAACATCAAAATCGGTTTTATAAGTACCCACATTGTTTGACCTA
This sequence comes from Ypsolopha sequella, assembly GCA_934047225.1. Classification (NCBI taxonomy): domain Eukaryota; kingdom Metazoa; phylum Arthropoda; class Insecta; order Lepidoptera; family Ypsolophidae; genus Ypsolopha; species Ypsolopha sequella. Next base: position 15,540,453 of record OW203992.1, read on the forward strand.
TGTTGTAATATTACATTATAACACCGAAATTTGCACTGTTATTGGCCAAATTTATTATAACACCGCTAGAGAAGCAATCACAAGCAATAACGGTCTGTGTTAATTTAACGCCCTGTCTACTCTTCTCGCTTCTGATTGGTCTCAGGCATCTTCATATTAATTCCATCATGACGAGTATCACGAGTTTTCCTTCTCATTTTTCTTGAAATTGTTTTTGATGGTCGTAGATAAAGTATTGTGTGCAACTGAACATAATTAGACATTGGGACACTCTTTATTTCACTATTCTTTGTTTAGTAAACAAGCACTCGTGTCCTAATGTACCTTGTGTTACATTTGCACAAAATACTGTTATGATATAGTTATTTCTTAGCTCTAAAATGCTAGAACATGCTTTTCTTCGTGCAAATATTCACTCCTTCACTAATATTTTTCCTATGGGAATGTATGAGTCTGGTGTTTGTAATATAGAAACGAAATATCCAGTTCGAAGCAATGGATTTCAATTGTAAACAAACAAATGTAATGACAAATGTAAACAAATAGACGAAATACATTTTCGCCTAATACAATAGCCTGAAGATGTTAGTATAACGAAACCGGTCGCTAGTGTAATTTAAATATAAAGTGGAGCAGTTACCAAGTAATGTGTTTTATTGACAAGATGTTTCAAATGTTCCATCAAGAACCAACAACGACAAGTATCAATTTCGATTTCAAATTTTAAGCTACTCTTTTGTACGAATCAGGTCCGTAACGTGCGTACAGCGAGCGCCCGCACCGAAGGCCGAGGCCTGGCCGTGCTCGGTCTCTCGGCCGAAGGCGGCACCAACGTGACGGCGGCCTGGCCACGCTACACACTCGACCCGCGAGTCGACGCGGTCTCGACTAAGGATAGGCTGCAGCTGTCTATCTGTGTTGGGTAAGAATTTCAGCATTGTCGTATCTTCTGCTGGGTGATTCGGGGGCGATTCAGAAGCGCTCACGGTTCGGTAAGCGTACAGACATCGGCACGCTTTTTGAGGTACGAGCAAAAGTAGTGGGGTATAGTTGCGCATACGTACACTCGCGCACGTAATTGCTTAGCCGGATTTTATGAATAAATATACCTACATTACCTACTGATGTTTTATTGTGTAAATGGGCTTGGTAAGTTGTTTGTGTGTAGTTAAGACAATCTTGATGGATAATGAATATATAAAATATGAGATAGATTATTAATATGAGTAAAAGGTACACAAATGAGAAAGGGCTGCAGTTTAACTGCTTACCAAATGGTATACTATAACTTTACCTATATAAGGTGACTATTTACGCAGCCATATTCATATTGTAAGGGGTCAGGATTAAGGTTCAATGACATTTCAGGTTTGAATCAATATATAAATATTACTTTGTTTTGTTCTGTTCTGTTTTGAGTAAGGTTCAATCCTATAATAGCGCGATACAAGTTTTTTCGCAATTCACCGGTAGCTTCTTTTTTATTTTTTATAACCTCTTTTAAACGTTCAACTATTTCCACAGTCTCCATTTTCATGAAACAGTGCACGTCGTATACCATTTTCCTTGCCTGTCTAATGAAAAAGTTTCTTTTAGGAATCTTGGTAACTAAATTGAAGGTCACAAAACGCTTTACTAAAAATATTTGTGTGCGCGATTGTACCCGAGGGCCTGGAGACTTTCGGTAACAGCACGGGAAACAAGTGTGCGACTAACAAACCAATCACAACCAATCGCGCCCCACTTCTGTCCTCCAAACGTCCCAATAAATGACTTCTGCGCATACCCCCAATACCTTTGCCCGTACTTCAAAAACCGTGCCGATGCCTGTATCGTGGTTGTCCACAATGTCCACTACCAATGCGATGTGCAAACAAGACAAGTTCCTAAAGACAATCGGTAACTTTCTTAACGACTGCGCCCGACCCGAATCACCATGCTAGGCAGACGGGGAGACAGATAATAGACTGGGGCAGTAATTGTAACCGAGTGGCGACCTACCCAACTAGCGTTGCCATCCATCCGGATAAAGCCGCACAGTGTTAGGCTTTTTGACCTCTTGCCCGGCCAAATTTGATGGCATCCGCCCCATTCGGCTTTCGTTAGCCTGTGGGTCTACCGCGTAATTCTCATTTTCATCAACATCAACTTGAGATTGAAATTTGACGTGCGTGCGACGACGCCCGCCTAACATGCCATCTCTTTTGCACGCGTTGAATTTCGCATGCATTGGCTTGAAGTTGATATAAATGAGAATTACGCGGTAGAGCCCCTGTTTATATCTATCGTTCAGTCACTTCTATTAGAAACAAGCGAGCGAGACCAGACTCGCTGACTCGCCAAGACACGCAAGTTCATATACTACCTACATTATTCTGTATTACCCGAGAAAATTGTCAGGGAAATTGATCTCCTTAAACAGGTTTCTTCCAAAGAAAAATATTTAAATGATGATAATTACTAATTAAAGTTTTATTCGAAATTTTTATCAAGAATCCCTTTTCATAGCGTCCGGCATTAGGATTCAAAAGTTCGGCTTTTAAATATGTGTTTTATTCGATATTTTTGTCAAAAATCCTTTCTTTTTCTTAGCGTCCGGCCTCGGGAACCAAAAGTCCGGCTTTTTAATGAGTAATTCGGGCTTGTTGATTTTTAGAGATGGCAACGCTATACCTAACAACGGTGATATTCGCTCAGACTAATGTCCCAGTGGATGATGCGACGATATCGTCAGGGAAATGGATGAGGCTTGCTAGAGCCGAGTGTATATTATATGTCCCTCAACGCTCTTCTAAACGCCAATCAGGACTGTGATCTGTTTGCTGATGGATGGCAGAAAATATTGTCAGAGTGTTTGTGTTTTTGTGAGAAGGCCTGTTTCTGATTTTATGTGTTATTCTTATTTATTTTAGTTGATTGTACCATTTTGTGTTTGTGTTACTATCTTTAATTATTGTAATTGGTTTGTCCGTTTTAATTAAAGTAAATAAATAAATAATAATAAATAATAATGTATTAAAGAGGAAAGTGCGACGAAATTTTGAATTTCTTATACACTCGTCCGAAATATTTTTTTGTTTGAGATTTCAGGGTTGATTCCATAGTAAAATTTGTTCTATACCATTGACATGATAAGCTCTTTAAATATGACTACACCTTTCTGTTACACGTTGAAGATTTTTTAAATAAATTATTTAATTATTTATTTTCAGAAATACGGGTATGTTGATCGATAAGTATTATGCGCGAAAGGACTTCTTCTGTATACAAATATTAGTTGATTGTAACATTATGTTATGACGTATGAAGACTGAGTTAAGCAAAGTTTATTCATTTCAGTATTGTCTAAGAACCATAAAAATGGATTTAATTTTGAATGCATTCGCAAAGCTTTAATTCGAATATTGATTGCTTTAATTTTGATGTAATTTATACGAGTAACATTTGTTTTAAAGCTAAATCTCCAATCTACAGACTTGTACTCAGTTTCACGGAGATCGTTTCGAGACGTCACAATTCTTTCTAAACTAAATCCTTTAAATTAATTATTTTTCCGTCGTCTCAAAACTAATTAGGTATACTTAATTACTTACATACATATATTATTGATCGTCATTCAATCCACAAGAGATCCTACAATCCCTAAATATTTCCAAGGTTTTAAGCAACTCGAGGACTTTCGTATAGAAGTTTCGAGTTCACGAAAGTTATGATAAAACTTATCTCGAAAATTTCCTGTCCGCAGATTTGTGCCGCAGGGTAATGAAACTGTCAGTGGATTCACACTGCTCACAGTTCAACTACCCTCCGGTTATGTCGCAGACATCAATACACTAACCGAATTAAAGGTAAGCTCATTACAGTAATTGATTTGAAGTTACTTTTAACCGTTGTTTATTTGTTAATAGTAATAAAGCTGAAAACAGAGCCCGTGCAATTTTCCTCATTTATACATTTACAATGCACACATTTTAGAGGTCTGGAGTGATATGTATTCATGTCATTGATCTATGTATATTGTATATGGTTTATGATTTCTCTCGATAGATAGCACAATGACTACAAATGGTAGTATTATAAATAAAACCAACCAGTCTTGAACATATTTTCTATGGCTTCAAAAACGACTCTCATTTAATATGATTGTTGTTTTCTGATTTTATTCTCGAATATAGAATTCTATTTTTTTTTCTTTTTTCTCGCATGATCGGCGTGGGCTTACGATATCATCAACCTAGCTTTTCCGGGAGCTAGATTAATAAGATCTCTTAAGAGGCTATGCGAATTTTATTTTTGTCACTGTCACTCCAAGCGAAAAATCGCGCAGTGCGAGAGGGGCGGATTCAGGGCAAAAGGGAAAAAGGTTGGTTTTATATTTTTATCAAAAAAACTAAAATAGCTAGCAAAATTTCAAATATCAAATCTCTAGATATTGTTGAAACACACCTAATAAAATATGTTTGAGTTCTGTATATGGTTACTATTCGTCAAACGAGGAGAAAAAGTGTGTTTCAAGACCTCATTTAAACAATTATTTCTATCGAGGAACATTTATCCAAACATGTTTTCCAATTTCAAAACCCTAGATTATATAGTCAAAATGCATATACCAGAAATTTATTAAAATTTTCCGTGTATTTCATGAAATACACAGAAAAGAAACACCAGTATTTTTTTCGCATATCGCCTTAACTGTAGAACTTGATTACAACATAAGATATAATGTCCAGGCGGCAAGTCACGTGGCCTCAGCTCGTCTAGAAGAGTCCGGGACGCGTGTGTTGGCGTGGCTGCGAGCCCTGGAGCCGCGGGAGCGTTGCGCCACGCTCGCCGCGCCGCGAGCCATGCCCGTCGCCAGGCAGAGGCCGGGGCACGCTACGCTTAGAGATCTTTATGATTCCAGTGAGTATCGCTACGTGTACTACTAGCTTCGCTCGCTCGCGTGAAATTGTCTTTAAAGTAGGGCCAAATTTTCAAATTTCAGTTAAAAATAAAAATCAAGTGTGAGTTTACTCAACATCAGACACGTCATTCAACATTCAACATAATGATACAAAATGAAAATGGTGGCGTAGCTATCGGAGGGCTATGCGGTGTAGTGCCCTGGGGCCCCCAAGAGATGTTTAAATATCTAAATCGAAAAAAGTATTTTACTATCATTTATTTTCGTTTAGTTTAACTTCGTCATTGTTTTGTTTTTAATTAAATATTATTGCGTAACTTGGCAACCTCAAACACGACCTATAAAAAATGAGAAACTTAAAAAAAAATATTATTTGTTTCTATACGAATTCTATTGCATAATAAAGCAACATTCAAGTCGAAAAATAATAACGGAAACAAGTAGAACATCACTATCACAATGAAGTATTAAATTTTTTAAGTTACACTTGTTTATAAATAATTACTTTGTAGGCATTTAAACGTCATAGGCGCCATCACTCAGTGGCTCTACTGTAGTAGGTCATCGACAGTTTTCGGCTTGACGGTTATTTTATCAACACCCCTTATACCAGTTGACTTGGGTCACTACGATGATAATAAAGAAAACCGCACACAAAACCGTTGAGTAATTCTCGAGTTAAAACGGAGTAGATAGACAAAAATTCTAAAAAACGCAATGTTTAATAAGCTGCCAAAACAATAAAAGAATGAAAATCTTTGCCCAAATTTAAAAAACTATTGAAAAATTACGTCACTACCAATATTAAAACAATTATTAAATAGAATATTAACAATTATCTAAACCTTAGTGACTAAGTAGAACATTAATTATGCTTAATAGATATTCGTTATAAAATTGATGGGCCAAGTAGGATTGTTAGCTTGTAACTATTTACTTGTCTTAATAGTTTTAGACTTTAGAATACATACGAGGGTGAATCCAAAGGTTCTAAGCCCGACCTACAAAGAGGTATCAAATCTTTGTAAATCTACCGTCATTTGTTAGTATGTTTTTTCGTGATTGATTGTGTGAAGTTGAAGTTCGATACTGCAAGCTATTATTTTTTTGTGATATTTTGTTTAACGCAGTCTGACGGGATTTTTCACAATGGAGAAAATTTAACACCGTGCTGTGATTAAGTACCTCAATAAAAAAGGTCTTTCACCTAAAGAGATTCATGAAGATATGGAAACAACATAAGGGGAATCTGCTCCATCGTATTCCACTGTCAAAAAGTGGGTAGCTGAATTTAAAGCGGTCGGGAGACCATTGAAGATGACCCAAGGAGCGGAAGGCCTTCAACGTCTACCACTAAAGAAAACACTGACAAAATTTGTGATCTCATCCTAGGACACCGACGATTGACCATTAGTAGGATACCTGAGATCACAGGCATCAGTTATGGCCGAGTGCAAAACATTATAACTGTATAATTGGGGTTCCGTAAGGTTTCTGCTCGCTGGGTCCCAAGATTGCTTTCAGCTGACCAAAAACGAGTTCGATTCACAATTTCGCGTGACTGTTTGGAACTTTTTGAGGCAGATGCTGAGGATTTTATGTCTCGTTTTGTTACCATGGATGAAAGCTGGGTTCATCACCATACTCCTGAAACAAAACAGCAATCCAAACGGAAAAGATCTGGCTCACCCACGCCGAAAAAGGCCAAGTGCGTTTTGTCAGCCAACAAAGTCATGGCATCTGTTTTTTGGGATTCGAAGGGAGTTATTTTATTGGATTATTTACCTAAAGGTGAAACTATAAATTCACGCTATTATTGTAACCTATTACGAAAACTTCGCGAAGAAATAAAAGAAAACGGTCGGGGATTTTGCGTAAGAGAGTTTTGTTTCTTCAAGAAAATGCACGAGTTCACACTTCGGTTGAAACGATGGCTGTGATCCATGAATGTGGTTACGAGTTGCTGCCTCACCCACCTTATTGGCCGGATTTAGCCCCCTCTGACTATCATCTCTTTCCAAATTTAAAAAAACACTTGGTGGGATCAAAATATTCGACTAGAGAAGAAGTGATAGTCGCAGTTAATGACTATTTTGACGACCTTCCGGAATATTTTTTTTCGAGGGTATAAACTGGTTGCAGGTCAGGTGGAAGAAGTGTGTTGATCTAGATGGAGACTATGTCGAAAAATAAAAATAATTTTGAACCCACTTTTCTTTCATTTTCACGGTCGGGCTTAGAACTTTTGGATTCACCCTCGTATCTAATGTAATAATTGTTGTGTTTGAGCACTAAAATATATCAGCTTGCACTGGACCCACTGGTCGTGTAATATATTTAACTTTAGTTAGATATTATTAAGTTCTCATTTCAAGTGAATATGTAAATGTTCTTATGAGAAATAAAGAATCTTGAACCTAAACCTAAAAACTTAATAAAACTGTACCATTTCATTTAAAATTTTGCAAAAATATTCAATATGCAGACACGACTCTTTTACTACCTTATTATTAGTATAGATGTACAAGTCACGTGATATCAACAAGAATGGTCTGTGTGTGTACCGTGGGCGTGGAAGCTTGTTTCGAAACAAAAACTTCAAACTCAAACACTCAAGTACTTGAAAAGCAAACCGTGCTCATCAGAAACCTAATGTTTTTTTGACAGGTCACCGAGCCCGGGTATTTTTCCAACCAATCACAGCGCACGCGTGTGACGTTTGTCGCGCGTGGGACTCGTGCTCCCGCGTATGCGGCTCTATCGCCGAGCAACGCGCTTCCGACGAGGCGAGAACGAGCCAACCTGACAACGCTACAGCGAACCTAGCTTCGCCATTACTAGCTCTAGCCTTCGCCATACTTCTCACGCTACGATAGTACGAGTAGAGAAGAATTGTTGCCGTTACTAACTTATTAAAACTAGGGTAAAAGTTAGCCTCAGTGAGGTCGATATTAAAACGAATGGATTGCGTTCGCGTGCTGTCTGTATTAAATGTATATAAACCGTAATTTTAAGTTACATTGTAAGTTCATAACAAATAAAAAGATACTACCATAAATAAAATGTGTTTTAAACTAACCCAAAGAAAAAGGGCGACATTATATTTCCATTTTCCCCATTATCCATTGAAAGAGGCCGAGGATGGAGAAGGACATCGTTAGCGGCACCGCTGAAGCTTTGATCCACGCCCACAGGCTGAAAAAAAAAATAAACGTTGAAGGTCATATACATAAACTAAATACTCGAAATTAGTTTTGAAAATCGAACTTTCCGGGCCCGGGTGCGGAATGACTATCAGCGGGTCTACCGCGTAATTCTCATTTTCATCAACATCAACTTGAGATTGAAATTTGACGTGCGTGCGACGACGCCCGCCTAACATGCCATCTCTTTTGCACACGTTGAATTTTGCATGCATTTGCTTAAAGTTGATACAAATGAGAATTACGCGGTAGAGCCCCTGGTCAGTTTGAAATATTGTATTGAAATTTCATTTATTGCAAAATTAGGTTCTTTTCGACGTCCTTAGTTCGTCTTTACAATCGAAATTTCCTGCGTTCCGATTCACGACATAATCGATTATATCGCGTCTGACACTCTTTTTTCGCAAAATGATACTGGCCACAAATATAACACGCCGGCCGAACCCTAAAAAAAAAAAGGTAAAAACCGCGCCGCGCTTTGCAAAGTCATAAAATACATTAAATTTTAAAGAAAAAATTAAATATTTAAATATCATAAATCAGGTAGTAGAAAAAGTATCTTTCACAACGAGTAAAAAAGACAGACAGACTGCGGCCTCAGTAAAATACTAATAACCCATTTCCTTTCAAATCTCGTAAAAAATATTCAATCTACAGACAGACACGACTACTTTGTTATATTAGTACAGATATTTTCAAGTAAAACACATCGACGGAGCCTGCAAATAGTATTAACTATGTCTACGAATATTCATAATTCCTGTAATTCAATAGCTATTTCCATTATTTATTTTTGTTTGAAAGTTTATTTCAAGGTTTTACAACTACCTACGTATTAAATGTTGTTTTTATTTTCAATTTGATAACTAAAATTATTTCTTTTATTTATTTATTAATATTAATAACTAAAATTAAATCTTCAAAAACAGTTCGTCCTAAATGCCATCCATTTCCATGATAAGATTCGTACACATTTTTTACAGCTGACACTTTTCAAAAATTAAATTAATGTTACTGTTAGCTTCATGTTATCTCAAAAATATAAAATTTGGATTTGGCATTCCTAAAAAAAAATGCAAAAATGTTAGTAAATACAAAACGCCAATTTCATACGTAAGGACCTAATAATAAAAATGCTACTAACTCGTAAGGATCGTCAGAGACGTAGTAAGGCGCCGTGGGCACCAGTCCGCAGTCAGCGATGAAGACGTCGATCAAGGGTCGATCGTCGACGTCCGTCGGGGTGTGCTCCAACATGTGCACGTACTTCTGACCTTCCACCACCTGCACAACGTTACATACTGTTAGGTAGGTCATAGTGCTTGCAATCCACGATGACTAATCTGCTCTGTAGTGTGAAGCTGTGAAGTATCTGTACACATGCAAATGTGTGTGTACGACACGCTCCGGCAGGCACGCACACTAGCGCAATGTGTATATTTTATGTCGTGGTTAATGGTAACATGACAAAAGTAATCATAACCTGTCATCATTATCGGATCTCAAGTTTTAAAAAAATTGTCGCGATGATTTCTGCAACTGTGGCAAAGAGTTTTTGTTTGTTTTTGGCTTCCGGTCCTCTAAAAAGGCCGCTTTGGATGAATCATAATGTGATTCACGCAAAACGGCCTTTTTAGAGGACCAGGGGGATCTAAAAAGGCCGACTTGGGTGAATTATAAAATGATTTGAAAGTAGGATAGAGTCAGAGTTTTTTCACGCGTGCAAAAGAGACGGCATTAGAACAGAATCATAACATGATTCATCCAAAGCGGCCTTTTTAGAGGACCTGTGGGTCTACCGCGTAATTCTCATTTTCATCAACATCAACTTGAGATTGAAATTTGACGTGCGTGCAACGACGCCCGCCTAACATACCATCTCTTTTGCACGCGTTGAATTACGCATGCATTTGCTTGAAGTTGATACAAATGAGAATTACGCGGTAGAGCCCCTGATAATATGTGTGACTAACACATTTAATTCCGCTAATGGCACGTCATAAACTAAAGCATTATAAGCGACCATTTCGCATGACTTTGACAGGGTAATTGAGCATCGCAAATAATTTCCGATGCTCTCTGCAACGTATTCGTATACAAGCCACAAACTTATCTATACCAGTGGCGAAGACTGTCACAAAGTGAATATAGAAGCCATTTTAGTTTGGCCAACGGTAACAGATAAGTTTGTAGCTCTGTATGTTATCTGTCATTTTGACAGAGGTAAAAAATGGTCTTTTATCTATCAAACATCCATCGCTGCAACCCGTTGCACAGCTGCAGTTGCACTGTGTGTTAAACGCCACAATTGTTTGAACAAGTAAGTGCCTTGCCGGGTTGTGAAAAACCAGCCTTTTTCTAATTAATCGAAACAGAACACTTATATTCAAAATTTATTCAATAGTTATTTCAAAATGTATTCAATAGTTATTCAACAAAACCTTTCATAGGTTTCCGTAAATTTGAATTTTAAAGTTTAAAATTTTTCACAATCCGGCTGCTAAACGGGTCTTATTTCTGGAAATTCCCACGGGATATAGATATATATATGTTGTCGGCACATCATAGAATTGGGCATATCATGATCTGCCTGGGCGATATGATATATATTTTTGTTAAAACTAGGGGAGTTTCCGTTTCACTTCGCTCGTCTCCCCAAATTTACATGTAAACCTAACACGCTCTCCGCTCGTTGTCGCACCTATTTTTGACTTTTGGTGAAAGATTTTCGACTTCATACTTTACGTTCTGCCCATTTCTACGATCTGCCTACGACATATACTGGGTGTTAAGATGGAGTTCCGGTAGCCCGAAACTGGCGATAGTACACGTCCATACGAACAACGTTTACTATGAAGCCAACCCACAAATAGCGAAAAAAAAATCAGCTGTTCCATAGAAAAGTTACATTGATATCCGACCAAAATGTATGAGACAACTATTTCTTTTTCTCGATTTCTTGATTTTTTTTTTTCACGAAATTTTGTTCGTATTTGTGAGTGCAATCGCCAGTTTCCGGCTTCCGCAACTTCATCTTAACACTCTGTATATAAAAAAGCGAAATATCACTCATCATATCACGAAGCTATCAGGGGCTAGAAATTGAAATTTGGTTGGTAAGTTAAGTAAAGGTACCCGCTAAGAAAGGACTTTCTGATACAGGTTGTTCAAGTTTGTTACTCCTTCAGCGCGGGCGAAGCCGAGAGCATTAGACTAGTAATGAAATAATGTGGCAACTTACTAATTAGATATAGACAATGGTACCGATTCGGTGAAGCACATCTTAATTTATTTGACAGGACTAAACTTAATTTAAGTGTTCTGTCCTTGTATTTTCGATAAAGAAAGAAAAAGACAGGACACTTAAAATAAGGTTAGTCTTGTCAAATAAGTTAAGTTGAATTGATACAAATGTATGGGATACTTCAACTACTTATATAGGTATTTAAAAACAAAATGTCAGCTCAAACGACTCTGTTGTGGTTTGACGCAAAATTCAAAAATGTTAGTTTGTGATTATATGTGCTAAAGTCGGATAGACCAACATATCTTCCGTTTTTTTATAGATGTAATTAATTACCCTTCCAATAACAGTATGAAGTCCATCAAGCCAGGGGGTGGGTATGACAGTTATCACAAATTGGCATCCATTGGTGTCTTTTCCTGTAAAAAAACACATGTACATTATAAAATTTCATATCATAAATATATAATAATTTACAATTTATACAATAAAATTACTTTACAGGATTTGCATATTAAGAAGAAATAAGGAGAAAATATCAGTGCACAATATTCACGATTACCGAGAATCAGTGCAGGACTCATCGCCCCCGCTACGAATTTAGAATCAGTCGGAGAATGCTTGTTATTCTATAGCTTTCACACATTTGGTCTAAAAGGGGGTGAAACGAGATCAAAATATATTGACAAAAACAATTTTTTTTTTATTTCTTAAAAAAATGTTCCACCTGCCCGAGTGTCTTTGTATAGGATGTGAGCGCAGTGCCTTTTGTTAACGGCTTGTAGAAATGATCATACTTATGAAGAATATTGCAATTATTTTTATTGGAAATTGCAAATATTTTTGTTAGATGACATTATTTTGAAAAAAATTACTACCTATTACTAAAAAAAAAATATTTTTTTTAGGGTATTAGTTTTATAGTAATGCTAGTTAATTATGGTTTGTTCTTGATTTGATATGCAACATCTTCTTAAGGATCATAATAGATTTTATGTCATTGCATTACTTGCGGTTTCAAAAGTCATGAGTCATGCATGACATATTTTATACATAGAGTAGGTAGGCAACTATTTTTTGTCGATAAAATAGGGTCTAGTTCCACCCCCTCTCAGATGTGCACTCTTACGAGGGGCACACTGTATAAATCAGAATTATGTACCTTTATTAGCCATTGAGACAAAACCAGCTAAAGTGTGCTGAGTGTCCAAGTTCTCATCTTCAAATGTCTGACCATAAATACTGATTGATCCTAAACCATCATCAGACACCACGTCACCACCTGAAAACACAAAATATACAACTTTATAAGTAGGCAGAAAAGCTTACATGATGATTCATGTATGATTTAAAGTCATATACAAGGTGACTTTTTGATCATCGTCCAAATTCATACTGGAGGCTTGATAAGTGATCAGTATCTTGGATCAATAACAATTTTTGTGAAATTCGTAAAATGAAATTTCGGCTTCCCATAGAAATTCATTTCCAGTCCCGAGTGAATCACTATGGTGAGTCGAAATTTCATTTTACGAATTTCACAGAATTTGTTATTGATCCATGATACTGACCACTTACCAAGCTACCAGTATGAATTTGGACGATGATCAAAAAGTCACCTTGTATATATAATATAGTTAAGTACCTTGAACCATAAATCTCTTGATTATACGATTGAAATGAGTTCCCTTGTAAGATTTTCCTTTTATCCCTTTGGTCGCAAGAACTTTGAAATTTTTAACAGCCTTTGGTGCCAGATCTCCAAACAAACCAATGACTACCCGGCCCAACAATTTATCTTCACTTTGGATATCAAAATACACTTGATCAGTGACACGAAACTGCCTTGCCTATAACAAAATATTGCATCATGAATAAAATTGTTGCATTAAATAGCCACATTTTTTCTGAAAACTTACATCAGCAACAAACAGATAACAGTTTGTGATAAAGACAATTATAAATGGTTTCACAAAATGCATTTTTAATACTGTTTTAATATTATTTTATTCTAAAAGAGCAGAGGACATGACTGCTTATATGGCAGACAGGTTATTGATTTCTGAATTAGAAAGGAAGTACTGTAGGTGGGAATTGCATGTCATAAGCAGAAGCCCTACAAGTACAACCGTCGGTTCAGTTCATGGCCAAACTCACTCACAATAAAATAATGAAATAGAACGTAGACAGCCCATGTCTACGTTTTAGAGTAGTCTATTAGACATGAACATTACATATACCTTATTCCTTATTCTTCAATACTGTTTACATCATCACATAGTGGGATTATTAATATTTCCATAGTAGAAGCTGCAGGTTTCTTTCGAGATTTCTCCTTCTTGCGCCCAGTTAATTGTTTTGTGTGATGTTTGATGTGCAACTTAAGTTTATCATTTCTAGTAAACTCCCTTTTGCACCCCATTGCATCTTTGAAAGGACATTTTAGTTTTTTACTATTTAAATGCAATTTCATGTGTCTTTGGAGCAAGTCTTTTCTCCTAAACTTATTATGGCAAACTACACATGTGTATTGTTTGTCTCCATGTTTCAGCGTGTGGGCTGCTAAGTATTTCTTCAAATGAAAACTTTGACCACAAACTATACATTGAAATGGTTTGACTTTCTGATGTATCTGCAAGTGGAGACGAAGTCTCTTGTCGCTGGCAAATGTTTTGTTGCAATGAATGCAGATTTTATTGTGGCTCTCTTGGGACAAGTGAAGAACCAGTTTGTCTTTCCTTTTAAAACTAGCATCACACTGGGAACATTTATAGAGATCTTCATTTTGAGCATCTTTTGTGACTTTGTCATGATTCTGATGGTGAGACGCTATGTCATCTAAAGTAGAAAATTTTTTGCTACAAATATGGCATGTGTACGTTGGTTGCTTATGCTCTGCTGATACGTGATGTATAACTTGTTCTACATTTTCAAACAGGCTCACACAGTTTCCTTGAATGCATTTAAATCTTTTCAAAACCGCATGATTCTTTAAATGGACCCTGAACAGATTGTAATTTGAAAATACCTTGTCACAGTAAGTACAGGAATAGCTCAATGTATCCACATTCGCAGTTTTGGCAGTAGTTTGAGAGACACCTTCTGGCCACACTTTATGGGATAACTCATGTCTTGGCAAATGAGAGTTTTGATTAAAACAACGGCCACAGATTGAACATTGATATGGTTTTCCGCTGTGGGTTTTTAAATGTACTAATAAACTTTTCACTTTTTCGAAATGTTTTTTACATATATTGCAGTATAGATCACTACTACTTGATGCAATGGGCTCGGCATTGTTAAGGATCGTCTGAGCTTGAGTATTCGATGGTCCACGGTGTTTACCCACAATGTTTATTACATTTTCTTCTACATGTTTCGTAGAGTCCTCTGGTTTTTTACATTTATTTGTACAGTTCTTTTTATGTTCCAGAAATAATGGTAAATATGAAAAAACTAGCTTACAATGGCCGCAAACAAAAAGGTCATTTGTAGAATCTAATAACATTAACTGAGCCATTGATAATAATCAGATCAAGGTTTTGTTTGAATAGGTATTTAATGAAATACTTTTGGTAGCCTAGAGAGTAGATAGCGTTCCTAAAAAAGCCTTGTTTTGTTGGTCTTGAATTCTTGATCTGAGCAAAAAATAAATGGCCACTTTTTTTTTTTTTTTTTTCTTAAATAGTGTCGCCCTCACATTTTTTCCCGACATTGTAGGGAATAAATTAAGTCATTGCTTGTAACATTGACAGCAAATGTAAAATTATGCAAACGTATCTTAAAAGATTGACGAACTATTTATTTTATTTTTTTATTTAGAAACAAACAGTCATACATGAAACTTAAATAACACGAAGTTTTGTTTACTAAAAGACCTATAGTTTCCCTAAATTATCTACTTATCTATGTACAATATCATCACTTCAACAACTTAAAATAACTAAACTTTAACTTTAAATGTGTTTTCCTACATATTTTTAACAAAATTTAAACTGTTACAAAACAAATCTATTTCAGCTCACCATCGTTGTAAGTCTTACAACTTCGTCAAATAAAACTGTTAGAGACAAACTACTTTTACTCACTGCAATTATTAAAAAAATATGTTTATTACGACAGCTGCGTTCGCGCCTACGAGGTACAGTGGAGACCACATCAAGCTATACACGTGCAGTACGACATTAGCCCCTACAGAGAACAATATAAGATAGGTACAAAGTCCAATGTGTCTTATGATGGTCTTACTTGATGCGGTCTCCATGTACATACCCGAATGAGAATCTGTCGTAGTAATTCCGGAGCATCGATAGAGTTATTAAGAAGGTTAAGTATATAAAAATGTTATAACTAAATATTTACGTCGGTCGCACAATTTCATTATTTTATGACGCTGTTAATGTATTTGCACTATTCCATTAGATTTCATGTTCGTAAATATATGTTTTTATATTTTTCACGTTTTTTATAGGTAAGAACAAAAATTCAGTAGAATTTTCGACGAAAATACTACAATAGAGTTTGCATAGTTTGTTTGGTCAACGGTTTCAATGCAATCTATTGGTTTATTTTGAAACTTTGCTTTAGGAATATTATGACTATAGTTTGCTTAACGTTGGATGAATATTGGTTTAGGTAGATTAGGGTACATAGCAATAACAAACGCTCCAGCTGTTTTTGCCATGAAGTGGGCGGTCCGCCATTTTGAAAAAAAATGTTGTGTTTAGCAGTGCTGCCAGATCAGCGCATTTCGCGCCAGATCTAGCGCTTTTTATGACCACTTAGCGCTCAAAATTCATTTTTAGCGCCTAGCGGAAAATCTAGCGCTATTTCGAAATGAGCTTTGTTTCATTATTTTTGGCGCTTTTTCGAAATAATTTTGGAAAATCTAGCGCTTTTTTGGAATGAATTTTGTTTCAGTGATGATAACTCTACTTGCTTGATTTAATTTGGTATGAAATTTCATTATCTTCTTTTAATTACGGTTCTATAAATGACGTATTTTTCTGAAAAGCCAATCAAATGCAACAAGCTAATCAATAAGGCCACCAATATACTACATATAAATAGCGCTTCTTCTGGCGCTTTTTATAAAAAATCATGTATAGCGGAATCTAGCGCTTTTTTACATTGGAGTTAGCGCGCAACACTCGATTGGAGGTGGCAGCCTTGGTGTTTAGCCAGACGCCAGCATAGATAGGACGCCAGTGAACTTCTACCGCAGGGTTTATGTGTTCTATGATAAAACCATCCATACCCATACCATTCAACTTGAGAAGTTTTCAAGTAGGTAGGTCCAAGTTTCTCCATATACTGTCCGGCAAAAGCAAAAGTACCTACCAGCTACAGCTAGATACACTAAAAAAATATCCTAAAAAGATGACAGTAAACAATACAATAGCAAATCAAAGGCTGATACTTAGCGGGGACCGTGAAAGGTATGTTTAAGTTCAATACCAACTTGGTTATTAATTTCCACCCAAAGGTTGTCTGGAAGAAATCGCTATAAGTGATAAGGCCGCCAATTGTTACCTTCTTTCATAAGTTTTTTTCTTTTATCTTGTTTATTTATTTTGGTGTACAATAAAGAGTATTTGTCTTGTCTTATTACAAGCTTTATGAATTATGATCAAAAATCTCCAACAAAGTGGTAAGAGTGGCTCTCCCCATCTCTTGTTATCACTGCTTAGTGAACTTTTAACTTGTTGGTTCAGTTTTCTTATACCTAGTGATGGTCAGAGTCAAAAAGTGGGCTGAAAAAAGATTAACAGTCACATAAACTATTTCAGTCACCTGCCTATTTTTTCCCAGTGACCCCTTTTTAAACCCTAACCCTAGTGATTGCTTAAGGATTGATTCTCCATATTTGTTTTTAACAATTAAGAAATAATTATAAAAGCCAAAATACAACTTTTAGATAAGAGCAATATATAACAATAGTTTACTATATGAATCAGCTGTGTACTGTCCACCATCAAAACGAAAACGGAAATAAGTCGAATGGGCAGATCTAGCTGAGGCTGGTGTTTTGATTAGGTTGCTTTCCACAAAGAGTGTTCACCTTTTTCATGTGGGGAAAGTAACACCAGTCTTTGTTGTAGTCATTGCCCTTTTCATCTAAACTTTTCTTCAGTTCTCTGCCTCTGATTGTGACAAGATGAGATCCCCAAACCGTGTGTTTAGCATTCCAACCACCTGCCATAAATCTTGTTTAGCATTCCAATCACCTGCCATAAACCTTGTTTCAAAGAAACTCATGAAATGCTCTGAAGTGAAGATGTTTTCCGTTTTCGTTTTGATGGTGGACAGTACACAGCTGATTCATATAGTAAACTATTGTTATATATTGCTCTTATCTAAAAGTTGTATTTTGGCCGTTATAAATAATTTCTTAATATTTTGTAACAAATACAGATAATCAACCCTTACAGTTTATTATTATTTTCTTTTCTTTTGTATCTTTCATAATTGTGTGTAGTAATACAGCCTGTTTTTTAATTGCTATTATGTAAGTTTAAATCTGGCTGGAATAAAGACATTTTATTTTATTATTATTTATTAACTCATATAAGAACCTAATATGAATTAATTTCTCCAGATTCAAAGAGCTTTTGCGCAGACGCTTAATAGAATGTGGTTGGAGGGACCAATTGAGGATGCTGTGCCGAGAAGCAGTTAAAGAAAATGATGGAAACAATGTAACTTTGGACATGTTGGTGACCCGTGTCACTCCTCGAGCCAGAGCCTTAGTCCCTGACACAGTGAAGAAAGAACTATTGCAAAAGATAAAAACACATCTCTTAACACAAAAAGATCAGTAGGAATTTTCATTACTATATACAAGGTGACTTTTTGATCATCGTCCAAATTCATACTGGAGGCTTGGTAAGTGATCAGCATCATAAATCGATAACAATTTTTGTGAAATTCGTATAATGAAATTTCGACTTCCCATAGTAATTCAGTCCCAGTCCTAACTGAGACTATGAAGAGTCGAAATTTAGTTTTATAAATTTTACAAAAATCGTTATTGGTTCATGATGCTGATGAGTTACCAAGGCTCAAGTATGAATTTGGACGATGTTCACAAATTCACCTTGTATATAAACAGATTGTTACCTTTAAATGAAACTTCATATTCTACCGATTTTACTGAACCAATTTTCCCAAGAAACATACACATGCAAACCATTACTTTAGGAAATATTTGAGTTTCAAACAAAAATGCGTGAACCATAACGCAAGGAGATACGGGCGTTTTTTTAAGTCAGCGTCATCCGTAAATAGCTGTTTACGCACAGCGTTCTAAAAAAATAGACCTTCCACCTGCTAGTTGAAGTCTTTAAGTTACAGTTGAATAATCTTCTCTGATGTTTTGCGTGTTTGTCTCTGATTTTTTTATTCAGAGAGTTGTTCTGTTTGATCATTAGATTATGTGGTTTTATTTTAAGGTCTTTTTACACCCTGTCTGTATGTATATTTTATGGGCTAAATCTGATTATGCCATAAAGATTTTTTGGAAATCCTTCAGTGCAGAAGAGAGGTTAGATTCACAGACATAATATTTCTGTGATTAGGTATAGTAAGTCGCGCCACAATCGTGCAACCACCATACATGACCTTTGTGGTAATTTTTTTATGACAACCCAGAACCACTTTGGCCTAGACTACACTAGTTTGTCCTAAAATCGGGTTTGGCCGGGAACATATGCAACTATAATTAACATGTTCAGTTAACTATTTTCAGTAACTTGGTCTCCAGTAGATAAGAAGCATGATCGCTCCTTGGGACATTAGACAGGTATTTAGGTATGTTCATATAATTTCATACATCATTAGGTATGTTTATATAATCAGGTATGTATTCAGAGCTCCAGATTTACTTTTCTTTATAGTTCAGGAAATATAATTTGCACCTATTCGCCTTAGAAGTCACAAGGTAAATCAGGTCAAATTATATTTCCTTCCCTTTCTATTTCTGCAATTTACACTTACAAGGAATTGACATTGCCTTTGTCACCATTGCTGTCCCTCGGGTTTGGCCGATGACAAAAATATTAATATTTCCTGCCAAAAAGTAATTTTTGGTACAGAAGTAATATTCACAGGGTATGTGTAGGTACCCTAGATAAAAGCAAAGTCTGCCATCGGCCAAATTTTGTTGGGCGGGTAGCACCTACCTACTGCATTTAAGTTTAAAATAAATTCTTAGCTATGTAAAAGTATTAATAAAACACTATGTTACAACCAACAGTATATTTTATTTATAAACATTTACACATTCAAGTTAAACAAAAATAGATATTGCTTATACATAATACTGCCATTAGATCCCATTTTTCAGAATGTCATGTTAGGTAAAAGATAAGCTCCTTGTAAAATGCTGTCATGGGTTTACTTCGAGAGTTTTCATAAAAAAAAAGCTATAGTGATGAACTTACACTGAGAAATATAGCGAATGAGAGCAATTAAAATAACATTGCTGTGTTCAAATATATAGGTACACTTTCTGTGTAAAACCAATAATGCAATTAAAACTACACTTGAGCAAATAGTGTGTATGATGCATGGGAAAAGTTTTAAATAAAGGTAATGTCGGAACATAAATAGATATGTACCTAATTAAATGCAAACATAATAAGGGCGGTCATTTTAAGAGTACGTACAATTTTAAAGGTTGCCAGCTAAGTTCACCTAACGTTGCGTAAGTGAATATCATAGGGCACATGTTTTATACCCGCAAAGTGCTGGCGGGATAGAAAATTAGCTACCTACAAGGTATATCTACCTAAAATTCCACTAATATTCAACCCTGTGTTTACGATGGAACAATTAATGGCTGCTTATATTCTCATAATTTTAAACATGAGTGGATTATTTATTTATGATGAGCAAGACTTGTTATAATTCTATGTATCTTACATCTTTATAATATTTCACAATCATTTTGTATATTGAGCACAAGATTTTGAAATCATGAACCAATTTACAATAATTTAGGTACATACTGTAATTTTTATGGCAGTATTTTTTACGTTTCAGGTGAATAAAAGCTTTATCTTAAGAGCCCGGCGGCGGATGCATAGTTCATACAAATGGAATACCAATACTATTTGTAAATTATACATATTCTTAAGGCGGTGTGTATTTAATACTTGCGATTGTCGCCTCTTGGTGAAACATTTACAATTTTAAATTGTGAAACAGTACAAGTGTTTGTTTTCATCCATGGTGTGTATTTATTCCGATTGAATTACGTAATATTTAGGTTCACAAATATATATTTTATATGAACACTGATTTAAAGACGAAATATAAAGAAAATATTCTAATTTCCATAGAAAACTCTTTTTTCTCATATTTCATTAAATCAGTGTTCTCATAAAATACACATTTAGGAACATAGATATTCTGTAATCAAATCGGAATAAATACATACTACCTTAAGAATGTGTATAATTTACAAATGATTTTGGTATTCCGTGTATATGAACTATGCATCCTCCGCCAGCCTCCTAACGCAATTTATCTGAGAAGAAAGCGAATTCAAACAAACATGGTGGACATTCGCTCACTCTGCCTCTGAATATAAAACCAAGTAATTAGTAACAATTTTCAAATATAACAATAACTCTGATGTAGCTTATACATAAAACTCTTTTATTTAAATAGATACTATAAATAAATGCGATAAATTGGATATCATGACCATTAAAAATGATGTAATGAGCAACATTTTTCCTAATTAAATAATCTTAAAGCTCTTTACGATCCGATCTAATTTTAATACATTGTTTTATTTAATATGTACAAT
This sequence comes from Ypsolopha sequella, assembly GCA_934047225.1. Classification (NCBI taxonomy): domain Eukaryota; kingdom Metazoa; phylum Arthropoda; class Insecta; order Lepidoptera; family Ypsolophidae; genus Ypsolopha; species Ypsolopha sequella. Next base: position 15,561,617 of record OW203992.1, read on the forward strand.
CATATACAAATGGAATGTAATTTGGACTGGTTTACCCTTAATCAGGTAAGAATTTATTATAGCTTTATCAATATCAGTACTCACTTAGTAAATAATTAATAGTAACTAGTATTGAACTTAAATATTTAAATTCTCAATACTAGGTACATATTTTACATAAGGTAATTGATCAATCAATTTCCATAAATACTGCTGTTACTAACTGCTGAGCAAATTCAGGAGATTCTTTAATATAAACACCCAAAACCCCCATTTCTTTAAAAATATAATCTTCAATTTAGAAAAAATAAATTAAAATTTACTAATTTTCATGTCACCAAGAGAAGCAATATATGAAATTTCACGTAGATACGTCACTTGGCGTCACTTAAAACGTCATCTTGCTTTCTCACAAAATGCAGTTTTGCTAATAAATATCGCCAAAACCCATATCTATAGCTACCTTGTAAATGGAAAACAACTAAATGTTTCTCAGTAAAACGTCACTCTTTTAGTAAATAATCGTGTAAAAGAGAATCTTATAAATAAAAATAAAAAACAAATCCAAAAAATATAAATTAAAAGCAGTGTTTCCTTGCATTTACTGTACGTACCAAATACCTAGATAGAGTGTTCGGGCCAATACTTGTCACCAAACACCATCCATTGACGTCACAGCGGCGTGTGCCGTGTCGCTGTCGATCAGTGTGCATTCGGACAGCAGTCGAGTACATTCGTATCATTAAATTAGTGAACACATCACATAAACATTTTATCATTTACTCTTTCTGCCCAATAACTCCAGCTATCACCAGACATCCGGCTCGACTGGTGATAGCTGGAGTTATTGGGCAGAAAGAGTAAATGATAAAATGTTTATGTTTTGTGTTCACTAATTTAATGATACGAATGTACTCGACTGCTGTCCGAATGCACACTGATCGACAGCGACACGGCACACGCCGTTGTGACGTCAATGGATGGTGTTTGGTGACAAGTATTGGCCCGAACATAGAGTATATGGTTCTAAGTGTGCTGCGATTTTTATAATGAAAATAAAGCTATATGGCAGCTGCCCCTAAAAAATAATATGGACTTTTTTTACTATTTACTTACTATTCAAAAATATACAAGAACTTGTTTGTTATGGACACTAATTATAAGGTAGAATATTTTTTAAAATTAACATTCATTCGAAATTCATATCACAACCATCGCACACATGTGCTATATTTTATTCCTTTGGCCATTTACTGATATATATTGAAAAAAACATATTTCTCATAAACTAAATAGTAGGTAGGTATTTTTATATTAATCAAATCAGATCCATTTCAAGAGATATGGTACAGTTAAAAACCAATTGACTTTTACTTATAAAAACAATATATACATAATTATGTAACAATAACACGTTTCAACAAAATGGACAGAAGATTACATCTAATTCATTCATGAAAGTGCTCAAGCAAAGAAGATTCACACGAAAACATTCTTCACAATACTCCCTTTTTATAACAAAGCGTTAAAAATGTATCTTTTTAACGTCATCTCGTCACAGTCCAATTAAGATTCATATCCATTACACTGGCTCATCTTACCTAAGTCCATTCAAGTAGAATTGCGCCTTTGATCACGATTAACCATAGATAAATAAAGGAAGGATAGATTGCTCACTCCATACATTAGAACAAAGCCCGCGTAAAACTTATTATTTTCGCCGGTACCTAGTAGTTCGACTTATTATTTTTGATGTCGCTACTATACTAGATAAATTGTGACATACCTAGTGCCATCTATCGAACAGTTGATGAAACGAAATTCGATGTGTGTAGCGACTATACTGCGCCCACAAAAACAAAAATTTGCTAGAATACGACAATACGCGACACATGGCATACGATAAATCTGAGGATAAATCGCTCAACCGTGCATGACAGTTGAGTCAAAGAGTAAAGTTATATACCGGTATGTATGAGTAGTGTGTGTTAGGTAAATAAAGCGTATTTTAATGAACATATTTTGTTTTTTAATTGATCGTTGTGCGCCATCTACCGGAATCCAGAATAACCATCTGCACGCTTAGTTAGATTGCCAGCTTACCACCGAAAGTTTAATGAAAAAAATGTTAAAAACACCTGATTAAGAATTCACTATTTTCTGATGCGATGTTATGAAAATTTTGTGTTTTTATTCATAAAATAAATAAATATGATGAACCAGAAAAGTAAAATGCTATATTTCGTCGATTTCAGACAAATTTCATTTCCAGCGAGACAAGTAACGCCATCTAGCAACGTTTTTTTTTAGTATTGCGAACAGTACAAGGAGATAGCAATCTATCCTTCCTTTATTTATCTATGCGATTAACGAATAAAATTAATTAAAAAGGTTGTGCATTTATAAACACTAAGCACTCATATTTTAGGTACAAATTATTATGGCCAACGTCTGTAACTCGCGAAACTGAATTACAGCATAATGAAAGTAAGTATTTTTTGGCGGTAAGGTCGAAGTCTACCTAAATAAGATTTATCAGAAAATATCCTATTGCTATTTATTTATATTTGGCTACATCCTGTGATGTTTTAGCAGGAAATTCGACTGTTACAATTCATTGCTCAACGAGCCACAAAGTTTTGCTTACTCACAAAAGCTGGTGTATTTCTCATTTCATTTACTAACCAAGTATTCAAAATTCAGAAGCTGCTATCGTTTCTGAATAATGAAAGTGTTTTTTCAAACTTGTCACAGGTCACTGATCTCAGTTGCTAAGTGGCAACTTGGACGAGCCTAACTATCGATGAAATATACGCTCTTTCTATCTTAATGATTACTACATTGATATTCGATACGTTTCCCTTTACAAAAACCTAGTATGCGGCAGGCAACAGCGACAAAGAAGGTGAATTTTGAGAAAGTGCGAAACGGACGACTCTATGAGGTTGTCACATACTCTCGGTCTACTGCACTAGACAGTCCGGCTATAGTAGACGATAAGCTGGCACTAGGTGGCGTGGTCTTGGGACGGCGCGGGTGGAGGGGCGCGGCGAGCTCGTGCCCGGGAGTGCGGCGCGCGCGCAACTAGCACGAGAGATGACGCTAGCGCCATTCGGACCGGAGCGCGGGACCCGCCGGGTAATCTGGAACAAACGGGGAAACTAAAACATTAATTTTTTTATAGTAGTTACCGTTTTTAAGAGGACTCCCCTACAGTTTCACCACGGTTTTCGTCGTTTGTCATTCATTACCAAGTAACCCTCAATGTTTTAACGAATGTAGGACTCACTGCTCAATAATAGCGGGATCAATAACTATAGGAATACAACTTAACTGAGAGCCAGGACGAAGACGGTTTGCGGGAGGAGGAGGTACAGATGAGTACGAAAAGTGTTGTTTGTTGCAATTAATTGATAAGGTTAAGTACATTATTACTGGCTAGAGAAATGCTAATTGACCTCTTTTTCAACTTTGACAACTGATTTTGAAAATCAATAATTGATATCAATAATCTGTCATAAATTGTTAATCGTTTTTCTGGCTTGAATCTGAATCTAATCAGATTGTACAGAGTGCAAGTGACATATTTTTGTTTAGTGTTCTGAACCAAAGACAATATAACCACTTCGTTTTAAGACGCGGCACTTCTATACAAAACGTCGATTGGAGTTTTTACTTTTTAATTGTAAACCAGGAGAGTTTAACTACCAACCTGAGAATCAAAATTACATTTGGCGGGCAGGTTTGCCAATATGATAAAATATGTAGTGAGGTAATTAGTGGTTGCTTATCGATATCGATAGATAGATTTTATCGATGTCGATAGATTTTTGGCTATCGATATTTTCAAATCCACTGGTCCTGGCATTTAAATTTTTGAATTAGTGTCTATTCTCAGTTTCTGTTAGAAAATATTAAGAAATAATTATAACGTCAAAAATACAAATTTTAACTAAAAATTGTTTACTATATGTATAAACATATGTTTAATGATATTATGGTAGCTTTAAAACAATTAGATTTTCCATAAACGTGGTAGCCGATTATTTTAAGAATTCACGGCTGTTACCACGACTATGGAAAAGCCAATTGTTTTATAGCTATTGAAATATCATTAAAAATATGTTTATGCATATAGCAAAATTTTAACGAGGTTTTTCTTGCCAAAAGTTGTATTTTGGCCGTTACAATTATTTCTTCATATTTTGTTACAAATCCGGAGAAACGAACCCTAAAACCAATAAGAACCAAATGAGTAAGTATGACAATAATTATTGGTAATAATTAGCAAAATAAATTAAGAAAATGAACACATAATTTTATTATTTTTCCTCACAACTATTTTATTATCACAAGCATAACCTAAATATTCAATTACTTATGTTAATTTTCATTTTAAGGATTCCGTAGTACCTAAAAGGTACAAAAGGAACCTTTATGGTGAGACTCCGTTGCCCGTCCGTCCGTATGTACAGCTTCATACCGTTAGCACCATACGCACCATTAACGCATTACCATGCCAATGGTATATTCTTTTGACTTAGAAGACAAGTTTTTAGAAGAATGTCTCCATTTTCGTGCTCACTGCAATATAAAAAAAACTGGTCAAGTGCGAGTTAGTCTTGCATACCTAGGGTTCCGTAATACGAGTTTTGGGAAAAGAAAATTTTATTAAATTTAATTAAATTTCTCAAGCGCTATATTTTTCCTGTAATCTTTACTGACTTATATTCTGTTCACGCACGACATAAACATAACTAAACTGAATCTATAAAAGTTGACAAGAAAGTAAATTCATATGTAGTACAGTACCTAAATGATGGGAGCTAATAAAGGGGCGGCTTGTACTACATGGCCTAGGGCGACCAAGAAAGCAAATCCACCACCGTGTATGAATCTTGAGAAAAATCCAGGTGTAATGGGGCCTCTTAAGGTCAACATGGCTCCCCTTCGTAAAATAGTCTGAGGGTTCAGAGGATTCACTCTGCCAAAGGAAATATTTTTATCATCAAATGCCGTATCATTGCATTTTTATGTTGTGAGCACCAGCAACTAGGATGCTAATTTCTTCTTGCTAAGAAACTCAGTACCTACATGGTAACCAAGTTGTTTTTTTAGATGGATTTCGCAACCGAAATTTGCCCAAGGTAAAAAAGTACCTAGCCCCATTTTCCTAACTTGAACCAAACTCTGGGAAAGTTTTAAATTAGTAGGCGATATGTCCCTCCCCTTCGAAGTATTTCAAACAAACAATTTTTCATATCTGCGAAGATACGAAAGTATTTGTAGAGGTTTGTTTGCTTACCGTTCCAGGTGAAGAGAGAATCTGAAGAATATTTTGTCGCTAGTTCCTTTCTTTGTGCCACAGACTTCACATGTTTTATATCTACTTTAACTCATTTTAACAATAAATTCAATTTGTACATAAAAATTATTGCAGAAGAATTCAAATTTTTCCACCATTGACAATTTTATTTTAATTGCTGCCACCATGGCAACCAAATACAGAGTAATAAAAAACCTCAATCACGATATGATCACAGAACACATTACATAAATCTGTTATGTTGGTAGCAAGTTTTCCTCTCGTCCATACAAAATGAAGATTTATTAGGAGTGTCGAGGGCCTGTTCTGAACAATTCTCGAAGTCGTTCTTAAACCTTGTCTATTCTGAGCCTTGAAATGTAAAATTCACTTTTGACGGTAAAATTTTACACCTCGTAAATTTAGGGGTTCCATTTCCACTTTGATATTTGTCATCACATTACGCGCCATTTTTTGATTTCTGGGTTTGTTGAGGAACTATTAGTAAATTTTGATTTTTGATTCTGTTTCAATTTTTAGTTTAAAATTTTATAATTCATCTACAAAAACCAATGGAAACTTTGCTATGACAACATAGACAATACATAGGTAATAAGGTTTTGTTGAGGAACTATAGTAAATCTTTAACATAAGTATTGTGTTTCGATTTTTAGTTAAAAATGTTAAAATTCTAATTTACAGAAACTAATAGAAACTTTGCTATGGCAGCATACACAATACATAGGTAATAAGGTTTTGTTGAGGAACTATTTAGTGAATTTTGAATTATAAGTGTTCTGATTCGATTAATTAGAAAAAGAATCTTTCACAATCAGGCTGCTAAATTCCTGTATCATCTAGACTCCATGACAACTGGTCAATAGGCTCATTACGTCATGCTACAAGCACAAAATAGATACTACCAGAGGGCCGACTCGAACTGTATAGTTCTGTGCGACTCGACGACGGAGCGAAAACACACGCACAAATGCATAGAAGCGTACGTGTGATGATCTCGGCAGAATTTCGTATTGGCATTCGACCGACTTCATCCGAGATCGTCGTACGTACGTGTCTATGTGTGCGTGCGCCTGTTTTCGCTAGTTATGCGGAGTAAACCTCTTTAAGTGGTTATTTTGTGCTACAAAACTCACCTGACAAGTACAGAAGTGACTGCCGCTAGTCCATCTCCTGTGGGCTCGATGGCTACAGGTCTAACGTCAGGCGCGCGACGCCGACGTCCGGTTAGTGACGTGATGGTACCGTTGAGGACGACGGTCACTGCCGCGAATGGACGCTTCGCCATGTGGAGCATCTGACACAAAATACAATGTTTTGAGTATTATTTCTATTTTAGACATCATATCCGTTTTTACAAACTTTAGGGGATGTCTCCAAAAATACGTTTCACCAACTCATAGATCATGCTTGATTCATGACATGACTAACGGAACTTTTTGCTAAGCAAAACTAGGTGTTACCACAGTATAAGGAAGGAGACAGTAGTTTAACTGGGCGGTGTCCCTTGACATCAATACCTACGGCCGCTCGGTGCCTAAACACGCGCTAGGGCTACCAACTGACTGTTTACGTATTTGATAATGCTATATTAAATTTTCGCATTACTTAATTTAAACAGCCATACAATGCACAACATATTCGATAATTTCGTGCCATAATTTACGAAAAGGCGCGGGAGCGGCTTACAGTGTCAACGCGGCAACGTGCGTACGTAACTGCGGTGCGACCGCGACTGTCGTAAACTGAGTTGAACCGAGTTTTGGGAGGGGTTCATTTCGGCCCGTTTGTATGAAGATAGAATACTGTCTACTTCCTTATACTGTGGTGTTACTTAAGTAGACGTCGCCTTGGTTGCGTAGTGAAATCGGGTAACCGACAAATTGTATCAATAAATACAAGTATGACTGCAAAATCGTGAGAGCGACCTCTAGCTTGGGGGAAATATTAAGACATTTTAAGTAGTTTCTACGAGTGGTACAGATGGTAACAGAATAACAGCATCGTCTTTGCATCTTGGCTTTGGGGACCAAAGCTGAGTCACTGATCCTTTCAACAAAACCATCCTTAAGTATTCATTGATATCTGTTAAGTTACTTGTATGTATATAATGTGTGTTCTGTTGAAAAGAAATCTTTTTATTTTATAAATTTTGTGTGTGTAACTCACTTCAACCACATGCCGTCTTCTAGCACGCCGGACGTCCGCCGCTTGCTTCGCCTTCCAAGCGACCACGCAGGCCGCCAGAAATAAAAAGAAACACGAGAAGAACACGGAGAAGAACACAAACAAATCAATATGCAGCTGGTCTTGACGGAAGAAAACTAAACCGAAGCTGGCTGCTCCCTCATCCGCGTGCAAAGATCTAATAATTATGTAGAATTTCGTATGTGTGAGATCGTGGACGTTTTGCGGCAAGGTCAGGACTAGGCGGTTGCGGAGATTCCTCACTCTCAGCAATATATTCCTTCGATCCACCGTCACGTAAGTCGCTAGGTCTTTCGCCTTGTAATCAGCCAAAGTGTACTCAGTTTTGTCGTAGTACCACGACATTTCTGGTTTCTCGTGGAAGTGATCGTCGAATGACGGCATTTTCCTGAACGGCTCGTGCTTGTAATAGGAGGGATCTAGTTCGACCGTGTGCGCTCCGTTTGTAGAGTTAACAGACACGACGAAAGAGCTGTCGTTTGGACTGAGGTATAGGTCAACTGCTCCTTGCGTGATATCCACTATGACTCGAATGTCAACGTTCATGTATCTTGGATTTACAGCGACGAATACCGTCTGTCCGGGGTATAAAGGGCGGGGTTTGATCTTGCATTCATCTGGAAAGAAATGTATCATTTTAGAACAAGGTACAATTATAGCCTTTTCGTCATCGTCATGCCGTGACCATTTCAGTTGTGGGCGTGGCCGAATGTCATACTGTTTCATTTCGCTATAAGGTGTACGCTCCATGAAACTTGCGAGTACAATACAATCGTGCCGTATTCGTCACCGGCGCATAATTGAAAACTTGTTTCAGAAGAAACCACTTTTGGCAAGGTTGTGCAAGTTTTCAAACATTATTTTTGGTTTTTACTAGTCTAGATAACATTTTCGATGTTTGACCCGTATTGATTTTTTGGTTTTATCCGAAACAATAAAAGCACATTCGGCTACACGTAAAAAACCGTTAAATTTAAGTATTTTAGAGGCTTGTTGTTAAGATATTACTCAAATTTCACGGTTTTTAGTTCAACATCTAGATAATGTTAATGGACTCAGCCTAAAATATTATAATAACATTCCATAGACACCTCACAATGTGTTCAAAGCGTTTGTAAAGAGGTTTGCGCGTATCGACGCCTTTTAAGAGTTCCTTCATCCACAGGTCCGGAAGATATCGCTTTTTTAGTGAAAAGGCCGCCAGTTTTCCCGTTTTTAGGGTTGCGTAGTCAACAACAAGGAACCCTTATAGTTTCGCCATGTCCGTCTGTCTGTATGTCCGCGGCTTAGCTTAGAGACTATTAGTACTAGAAAGCTGTAATTTGACATGGGTATACATATTTATCACGCCGATAAAGTGGTACAGTAAAATTTTGAAAGATTTTTTTTAGGGAACCTCCCTTACACGTAAATTGGGGATGATTTTTTTTCTCGTCTATCCCCTAATGTGGGGTGTCGTTGGATAGGTAATTAAAAAAATATTGGGGGTGTGAGAAGACCATTTTTCGATCCAGAGTTCCGTTTGGGAAATATTAAGCTTAAAAGTGTTAATTTTTGTTAGAGTTAAGTGTTCCCCCCCTGCCAGCGAAACGGTTGTATTTGGAGACGTGAAAAAAATCACGGCAGTAGTATACTTAACGAAATTAAAAGGAAAACTATCACAGCTAAGTAGGCTTTACAAGTTAACGAGTACAGATCGCGCCAAACTTTTAGTCCCCTCTAAACACGGGGCGATTCGCATCAGCAGGAACAAAATGAGTTGGAAGAGCAACTACTGAGCGTACTAGAAGTTTGGTGCGATCTGTATTATTATAGATAATGGTACGGAACCTTCGTGCGCGAATCCGACTCGAACTTGGCCGGTTTTTATTACTTTTTTAGATTGTCGCTTTATTTTGTTTTTTGGTGCGCAATAATCAATATTGTATTGTATAGCTGTGGTGAGATTAGTGTGCCTTAAATTTTCTAGACCAGAGGTATGTCATTAAGTTGACCACACCGACGGTTGTATAATAACAAAACCTTTACGGATCGCACGCTGTCACAGCACATGTCTATCGTGTGCTGTGTTACACCACCGTATGAAACAAATGTAAGCGAGGATGTGAGATGGACAGTGACTGCCGTACGCGTAGCATCAAAAACTAAATCAATATACTAATATGTAAAAAAGATGTAGTAACTAAAATAGAAAAAGGAATGCTTCAGTGGTTTGAAAATGTAGAGAGTATGAATGAAAGTAGAGTGGCGAAAGAAATTTATTTAAGGTACAGCTCGACCAGGCCGCCCTAGAAGGACGTACGCTGACCAAATTGACGACATACTGAAGAAGAAATGTTAAAAGTACCCGGAATAGAAGAGCTTGTATGACTAGATTTATGGATGTGGAAGAGGCGAAGGTGGTGTGTCTGGATCGTAGCAGATAGTCTCTGCCTACCCCTCTGGGAGACAGGCGTGAGTATGTATGTACGTAATATACTAATATTAGAAAGTGCATATTCTACAGTAAAATATTGAAATTTTCACGGCATGATTGATTTATGTAATGGCAAAACTGACTCACCGATAGACTTCCCATCGAAGCACAGTTTATTCTCAATATTGATGGTTTTATAGCATTGATGTCCGTTCCTCGGGTCGCCCATGTAGAGGTCTCGGCACTTGACGCACTGGTAGCGCCAACACTCCTGCGCAGAGTTCTTGCTGGAGCTGGACGTTTGGCACGAGATGTCGCTCTCGGTATTGTTGCCGCAGTTGCATTTCTCGCCGGTAACCGGGTCGCACGTGTCGCCGTGACCGTGGCATTCGCACCTAAGGATGTACATGTACAAACATATTTAGTGTGATGTAAACAACGGCTCACCTCAATAAATACTATAGTCGGGATAGCCGACCAGTTTCAGCGCCAAAAGGGAGAGCAATGCTCTTCCTTCACAGATTGACTCCTACAACTTTGACAATTAAGTCTTAAGTCTTACAATGTTGCTAATTCTGATGGTTTTAATTTTAGTTTTAGTGCTGTCAAATCTTGAAATTTTCCAAAGTAATTTAGCTTCTTTTCCCAACACTTAAGAACTATTTTGTTATGAAGAAAATTTAGTTTTGACAGCACTAAAATTAAAATTAAATCCTTCAGAATCGGCTTTAGTACCTTCTAAAATTCAAATCGCTGTCAACAGTTTTCATTGTAAAATGTGACCAAAGACATATACAGAGAACTAGACTGTGGACTATCCAATGTTTGTTCAACTAAATTAGATTTTAATATCTGACAAATAAAGTTATGTTATGTTATGATAGCATATTCAAGCGAAAAACGACCCGAGCGAGGAGAAGCACTAGCCACTCATGCGTCTTTGTTGAGTAAGTTGCCAGTATATATATATATACATTAAATATATAACCAAGTGTCAAACGTGTGGTCATATTAGTAAAAAAACCGGCCAAGTGCGTGTCGGGCCACGCGCAGTGAAGGGTTCTGTAGTTGCCCTACACAATATGCGGACTTCTTCTCCAAGTACATTTTATAAGTTTTTCGACTAATACAGATCGCGCCAAATTTCTAGTACACTCGGAAGTTGCTCTTCCCAAGAACGGCCCATACATTTTGTTCCTGCTAATGCGAATCGCACCGTGTTTAGAGGGGACTAAAAGTTTGGCGCGATCTGTACTCGTCGACTTGTAAAGCCTACTTAGATGTGATAGTTTTCCTTTTAATTTCGTTATGTACACTACTGCCGTGATTTTTTTCACGTCTCCAAATGCAACCGTTTCGCTGGCAGGGGGAGGGGACACACTTGACTCTAACAAAAATTAACACTTAAGCTTAATATTTCGCAAACGGAACCCTGGATCGTAAAATGGTCTTCTCACACCCCCAATATTTTTAAATTACCTATCCAACGACACCCCACACTAGGAGACAGACGAGAAAAAAAAATCATCCCCACTTTACGTACCCTAAAAAAAATCTTATTAAAAATTTTACTGTACCACATTATCGGAGTGATAAATATGTATACCCATGCCAAATTACAGCTTTCTAGTACTAATAGCCTCTAAGCTAAGCCGCGGACAGAAAGACAGACGGACATGGCGAAACTATAAGGGTTCCTTGTTGTTGACTACAGAACCCTAAAAAGGGACAAACGAGTGCTTGCGCCCTTCTTGCTCCGCTAGTTTTATCGTGTCGTAGTCTAGTTTTCTGTATAATGTCTTTGAAAGTGACACGCTTGGTTTACATAGTTTACTATGACAGAAATAAATTTCTATGTTTGAACACTTGGCGATTTATCCATCGCAAGGAGATATAAATTAACATTATATCATTGCAGTATAGAAACGCAGAAATAAAAAGAGCTCCTCACATCCAGATTTACTTTTATTTCTGCGTTTCTATACTGCAATGATATAATGTTAATTTACATAGTTTAATTCAGTTGCGTCATCCATTTAGATCAATGTCTGTGTACCTGCCTGTGCTGTCTAATTTTCTTTCATGTCTTTATAATCATTTAGAAAAAGTCCAGCATTGTTGGAAAGGTCATATGAGTCATAATCAAAACATGAAAGCGGCTACTTACGGCCGACAAGGGTCCTTCAAATCCTCCGATCCTCTGAAATATCCTTCAATACACCTCTCGCACTTAGGCCCGTCCGTGTAGTTGGCACACCTCACGCATCTCGCTTTAGTCGACGGCGCGGTCTCTCTATAGAAGTCGTCCCTCTCCGAGGTGCTGACGTCACGCGAGGTGGGCGTGATGTCGAGCGTGTCGCTCGTGCAGACGCTCGTGTGACCGTGGCAGTACACGGAGCAAGGAGTGCATTGTCCGTTATCTGTCGGGTCGCCCACGTACATTGGCTTGCATTTCTCGCATTGGTTGCCCTGGAAATTATGTGAGGATTCGTGAGAAAAGAAGTTTAACTTTTCATAAAGGTCTGGCGAAAAATAAAGTCTCATGTATATAAATTGAACTTTTCAGCTTAGGTATATACGAGTACGTAGGTTCTTGTGAGATTTTTCTTTCGAAAGAAATATGGATGTATTTATTTTCATCTTGTATGGGCATCATTAATTGGTTTGTATCATACACATTTGTAGAATTTTGTGTCATAGAAATCAGAATATTAACGTTGTCTCGATGTTACTATTAACAGACACTTTTCATATAGGCGCTGATTTACTTTGATACATGGACATCAGATATTGCAACCATGACAGAAATAAATTTCTATGTTTGAACACTTGGCGATTTATCCATCGCAAGGAGATATAAATTAACATTATATAATTTCAGTATAGAAACGCAGAAAGAAAAGTAAATCTGGATGTGAGGAGCTCAGATCCCGGTTCACAGCTCCTCACATCTAGATTTACTTTTCTTTCTGCGTTTCTATACTGCAATGATATAATATTATGTTAATTAGATATTGCCACCACTAGGCAATGATAAGTTTTATTTATTTAATTAATTTAGATTCCTTCAGAAGAAGGTATTCTGAAAATTGCTCACCATAGTGTTATTATGGCACTCGATACATTTGTCCAGTTTATCCGGTCCCTCGCAGTTGGAATGGCCATTACACTGACACTGTATACTACAGTTGGCGCCCACGTAGCCGAAGTCGCAATGGCACACGTCTGGTAGCAGACACGCGCCACGCACGCAGCCTTGCGAGCATACGGCCACGCACACGGCGTCTACGCGCTTGTAGCCCGCGCCGCAAGCGCAGTCGTAGCCGGACGGTAGGTCGCGGCATACCTGTCGGACAAGATATTATTAGCCATTGTATCGACGCTTGTAGCGTCCCACACCAAGGACCGTCCATTTTTCCAAAGGAATGAGCGTAATTCTGTCGGGCCGCTTGCCATCGTCATGTGATAAGTTCAAAGTAAAACATATTTTATTGTTTTTAAACAATGTTAGCTTTTTATTAGGCGACTTATTGTATTTAGTGAGCGTACAATCGGTAGATCCTATAATTTACGGGGCATCATAGTTAGCGTGTTTAATCACAAATACTTAACTTGGAGGTAGCTGAAAACCAGCGCCAACCTAAGCATGTTTCGGATGGCACATAGCTGAGCTCCATCCTTTTGTCGTGTTGTTATTTTTATGTATAGATTACTTCCTACTTAAGTAAACCTTTTCTACTGTGTTAGCTTTAGTATATTTTTTTGTAAACGCGCCACTAAATTTATTTTCTTTCTTCTTTTTTTAACTTTTAAATAATTTTGCTTCAATAAATAATAATAATAATAATAATCTTTATTCAAAACGTACATCAAGCTTTACAAAAATACATAATTAGTTTCTATCTTAAGGTAAATATAAGTATTCACAGTGGCGTGCACAGAACTTTTTGCTGGAAAAGCAAACAATTGGTCAAGAACAACAATAAAAAAAATATAAAAAATTTAAAAATCACTTTGAAAAAAAAAAGTTTGTGTAGGAAATTTTCACTCTAGGGTAGACATTGTCTACCCTGGCGTCATACAAATTTTTTTTTTTCAAAGTGATATTTAAATTTTTCATATTTTTTTTATTGTTGTTCTTGACCAATTGTTTGCTTTTCCAGCAAAAAGTTCTGTGCACGCCACTTGGTCAACGTTAGAAACCAAGCTAAGCTAATCGAGGATTAGCTTGTGGTTTGGCTTCCAGCGCCTTCCATCGGACTAAATGCTATTTAGGTATGGGCAATTCGACAAAAAACAGACTAATAATTTTTATGGCTATTTAACAATTTAAGAAAGTCAAACCTAATCTATGTAGCATGCAAAAAATTATGATCCTATCAATAAAAATATTACTGTTAAACTATTTGTTAAGAAAACAAATTACAAATACACAGCGAAAAACATAAATTAATATCAGAGAAAAGAACTTATTTTAGTAGTTATACAAGGATAAAATACATAGGTTGAACTTATCATGGAGAGTGTATTTGGAGTGATGTGTGGAGAAGTATATATTAATATCTATGTTTATGTATCTAATATGTAAAGGTAATATAACAAATGAAAAACAAAAAAATAAATAAATATTGTATGAAGATGAGCGCTGAAAACGGTAATACCTATCATTTATCAATTGATAAAAGATTTTCGGTCATTTCATAGTCATGCTCCAAGAGAAAACTACGCACTGCCGTTTTAAAACTACGCATTATCATTATCTTCAATAACCAAGTCACTCATAGCATTTACACTAACTACACAATGAGTTGGATTTCGAGCCGATATTATTTGAGGCTGTATGAGTTCTATTTTTGTCACTGTCACTTCAAGCGACAAAACGCGCAGTTTGAGAGGGGCAGGAAAAAAGTATATAATTTTGCTAGCAGTCCATCCATCCATCCATCAGCCTAGTTCGTCCACTGCTGGACAAAAGCCTTTCCAGGACTTTGCCACTCCCGGCGGTCATCCTGGAAGAATTGCCCATATTCACACACGCTGGGCAGGCGGGTTGGTGAGCGCGGTACCGGAACCCTCGCACCAGTGACGCCGCTGCCCGTCACCAGTCTGTTCAATATAAGGCCCGGCTATTAGGGATGGATACCGCCATCCATCGGTCCCAGGCATGGTGGGCCTCTTGGTTTTTTGCCTTTGAGCTGTCCTCTTACTCTCCGCCGAATTACTTCGAGGCGGTCTCCAAGTAAGATGGTGGTACCTCCACAGTCGAGCCCGGCATCAGCTCTACCACCTGATAGCAGTGTTTTTTTTGCATTTTATAATGTATGTTTCCTATAAAAAAAAACTAAAATAGCAAGCAAAATTTCCAAAATCGTAAATCTAGACATTGTTACAACACATCTAATAGTATATTTTTGAGTTTCCCATTCGACAAACGAGGAGAAAGTATGTTTGAAGACCTTATTCTAATAATTATCTAACATGTTTTCCAAAAACAAAACCCTAGGTTATGATTATGCAAATGTCAAAATGCGTATGCCAGATTTTTTATCTTATTTTTATGTATTATTTTTTTCTTACTTTATTTAAGACTAGCGTCTGCCCGCGGCTTCGCCCGCGTGGCCTACAGGAAACTAATGACTTATTTTTTTTTCAGAAACAAACATTATAAGCGCTCTCACTCCCTCTCAATTAAATATACAAATTGACAATATACCAAACAAAGCTAGATACTCCCGGCTTCCGCGGCGCTGCGAAGAACTTTATAAACTAAGTCGCACAATTACTCTCTGAACGAATAGATTCAGATGTTAGTATGTATGTGCCTCGCCCGCGACCCCACCCGCGTTTCTTCAACTCTGCCGTGTTTTCGGCTTGGGCGTTATCTTATTAACACCTCTTATAGCCTATATGTTGAACAGGGTCACTACGATGGTAATAAAAAAAACTGGATCCAAACCTGTTCAGTGGTTTCGGAGATGTGCGTAAACAAACAGACAGACAGACAGAAAAGAATTCTAAAAATAACTGATTTGTGTTTTATTACTACTATTTTTATTACTTTTCTTCAATGTATTGATAGTAAACTCACCTCGGACTCCGCTTTACACTGATGGTGTCCATTCTCGCACTCGTTCTCCGGTGGGCAGCGAGTGTAATGCCACGAGAACGTATCATTAGTGACGTCATCCGGCTCCTGCTGGTGCACGGACGAGTACACCGCTGCACAACTGGTTTTCGTCGAGTAGTCGAGGGGGGATTCTATGGAGCCCTCCGTGCAGACCCCTTCGCCGTTCGCGCCTTCCAAAGCGCACCAGCCACAGTGCGAGTGATGTAGACAGTCGTAACATTGGTCGAAGGTCCCACACGGTGCTGGGCATTTGTTTTTGTCAGCTTTGGTAAGGACTAGTCCGCAGACGCCTCCAGCGCAGTAAACTGGTTGGTATGCTGGCGATATGCACTTGCCCAGGTATGTAGCCCAGTGGCATTCGGAAAAGCCCCCTTCTGCTCCGTCAGACGTCAAGCAAGATTGGCAATCGTCGTATAAGTGGCATTTGTTCGGGCATTCTTCTTTGGTTTTTGGGCGCAATGCGGTCCGGCCGGGCTCTTCGATAAGAGCGCACGTCCAATTGTAGATCTCTACCGGCTCCTCTGATATTCTTGTTATTTGACCTGTTGGAAAGTAGATCGATTGGTATTTATAGCTCCTGAATCTAAAAAAAAATTGCTAGATATCAATACCTTCTTTATAAGCATGTCTCGTCCAAGTACACTGATTTGAGACACATTTCTCACAATCCGAAGCTACACATTTCAGTTCTGGACATTGATCTACGTCGCTGATGTAACTGGTCCCCGCATTGCATTTGATACTAGTGCAAGACTCGTCAGTCGGTACACATTCACCTGAAATTATTAAAGGAAATTATACCACTTAAAGATTTAATTAAATTATAACACAATAATATATACGAGTATACTAACCAACAGCAGCAGCGCATGATTCGCACCAACGGCAGGTAGGTTTTTCTTCAGGGTACAAAGGCCAAGCAGCTAGACATGAAGCGCAGGTTGTAAAGTTTTCACAAGACCGTCTCGAAACCAGTTCAGCATCGCAAGCCGTTCCTGAATTCGTCGACACTCTATCGCTTCCTTCGCAACCGGGTTTCTCCACCGAATAGCATTTAGTGAAGTTGCCTCCACTGCAGAAGCTACAACCCATATGACTTCGACATCCCAATTTACTAGAGCTCCATAAAGAGCATAGGTCTTCGGGAAGAGATATTCTAGTGACTTGGCAGTGAGCGCTCCCAGTCCAGCCTCCAATAATGTAGATGTTTCCGTCGTTTTCTGACTCCCAGTCGATAGCCATAGCATGAGCTATCGTAGGCTGCGGCGGATGCCCCACAATGCTCACTCCTTTTGAG
The DNA here is from genome assembly GCA_934047225.1 of Ypsolopha sequella. NCBI lineage: Eukaryota > Metazoa > Arthropoda > Insecta > Lepidoptera > Ypsolophidae > Ypsolopha > Ypsolopha sequella. The sequence continues at coordinate 15,578,967 of OW203992.1, forward strand.
AGTTTGATCCATTGATTGCAGCTGTATACATAAGCTAGTAGAGAATCAGATCTGTAGTTGCTCGGGTCAGTTCTGCCACCAAAGACGATCATGTAATCATTAGTTGTGACTGCAGAGTGTAGATATGTTGGTTGTGGTAAACCATCGAACGCATGGTTGAGATTTGGGAATGTTGGCAGTTCACTCCACGTTTTCGTTGGGTAATGGAACGAAAACAATTTGTTCGAGAGCAGGGTGCCGTTATAAGCGTACAATATTCCTCCGTAAACGTATAGGCTCTGTGATGAAGCATGGTAGACGCTGCTATGTCCAATAATTCCTATCGGTTTTGGACCCTTGGTATCCAATTTAACCCATTTGTCGTTCTCCAAGTCGAACTCCCAGGTATCACTCATGAAACCATGTTTTAGAGAAAACCCTCCGATTAGAACTAAGCTCTCATACTCCTGGTATTTCTGTAACGTCAAAGTGTGACCAGCTAATGGTGGAGGTCTTTCATCCTTGGTACCGATGATCCCCCATCTCTGGTCCTTCAAGCTAAATTGCCAGAAATCCCCAAGGGTTTTGTTGTTCCCATTCTTCTCTTGTAAACTGAGGCCTCCATAGATATAAATGTTCTGCTTAGCATGGTAAATTTCAGAGGCATGGAAGTACCTCCCCTCTGGCATTTTTGCGTCAGGCGTCGCCTCGACTGTCACTTGCATCCACGTGTTATTCTTTGTATCAAAAAATCTGATATCATTCAAGGGACCATGCGATAACGAGTAGCCACCAAACATCCAAAGACCTCTTCTATCTGCAACTAGACTATGCCCGAATCGTGGTAGTGTTTTCCGCAAATGATCAAGGCCATCAGATAGAAACTCTGAATTGAATAGCTCGGTAAAGACGAGTTGGGATTTATCAAGTCTGATGGAACAGTCATCGCCCCCAAAGCCTTCATTGCACAGACATCTTCCATAGCTTGTATCACACACTCCAGCGTTTATGGCGATGCTGCAGTTGTTTCGACATATCTCTATTTCACAGAAGGAGCCACTAAACCCGTCCTTGCAGACACAATATCCCTTGTTGCATACTCTCGGATGGGCGCAGTAATCTTCGCACGCCAGGACTGTGTAGATTCCTTCAAACCCCTGCTCCGGTTGGCCTTGCTTATAGTGAACAGTCAAGTTCCCGCTGCGCGCCTCAACCAACCCTGATGAAGCTCCACTACAGAACACGCCCAGAAGCTGACTCTGTTGATTGTTACTGAGATCCGGCACTCCGCCGAGACCGTCATATACATAGACAGCATTCTCATCGCATGGGACGTTCAATGTCGAAGAATTTATCGTGAACTGGATAACGGCGTTTTTGATGTCCTCCGCGGATATGATCCACAGGCATTCCTTGTTAGGTCCGATGGATTTGAGGTCAGGATCGGTCTTGTAAGATCCGATGCCTTCTGACTGTGTAGCATTGAGCATCCCTCTTGGTTCACATTGATAGTAACATCGTCCTCCGTGTCGCGGGTCGCCGTAAAACTTTGGTTTGCATCGCTCGCAGTTCTGTCCTTCTGTGTTATCTTTGCAGATGCAGTCGCCGGTGGTGACGTCACAGACTCCGCGCGATTTGTCACCGTGCTCGTTACAGTCGCAGCGCCGACATCCTTGCCCCGCTGTTGCGTTGCCATGACTACCAGGCTTACAGGATTCGCAGAATTCCCCCTCGGTCCAATCCTGGCACTCGTCGCAGCGACCAACGCCGGTCCTACACGTCGAGTGATTATGACACCCGCAATTGATCGAACAATCCGCACCGGTCCAACCCAAATCACATTGACATTTGTACTGAGGGGCCCCTAAACAGTAACCGTGAATGCAGTTGTTGTAGCATGTTCTCACGCAGTTCTTTTTGCCGTCACCATTATACCCTTGTTTACATTTACAAGTGTATGATCCGTGCGTGTTATTGCAGACAGCGTTTTCGTGGCAATCGTGCAAACCTAGCCCACATTCGTCGACGTCGGGACATTGTGCGTACGCCCAGCCGGCGTCCGTCGACGTCACGTTGAGCAATGACGAACAATCCGATTGAGCCCTCGTAAAATCGCCTTCAGTGCACATTCCGTTTATTGGGTTTTCATGGGAGTAGCACCAACCGCATCCCATGTTTCGTAAACACGTGGAGCATTGCGTTTGACCTTGACACGACTTGCATTGCCCAGATTTCCGCGAGTTATCGTCAGTCGGCGTCGATGCTCGATCGAGCCACTCCCTACACAAACCGAACTGGTACTCGCTAGTGTACACACTGAAACTGAAGCACTGTCTTGTGGCTTCACACCAGACACATCGTCCCTTTTCGTCGAGGCAATGTTCGCAGCTGAGGCGCATTCTGCAAGGGGCGGGGCACTCCGCCACATCAACGATGGCGCCACTAGCGCGCCCGCGACGCGAACATCTGGCTTCATCCGCCCACCATTCACAAAAGTTCCCCGAAACGCATCTCTCACAGCTTATATAATTTGAACAGTTCGGACAGGCTGCTGGCTGCAAGGTCAGGTATCTCCATTCTCCATCATTAGAACAAACAGTTTTTTCGTCGGTAGTCCTCAATTCGCAGCGATTAGTCAACTCACACCAGCCGCAGGCGGCGTCGGAGAGGCAAAGTAAGCAGTTATCGTAGTTCACACATTGACCGTCTGAGTATGGCTCAAGAAATTCGAACGTGAACACCTGCAAATGATAAGGTTCCTTTAATTCTGGCAAGTAAAAGGGCCTCCAAAAAGGAAAATATATTTTACAAACGTTTAGGTCAAGGGGACAATAGTACGGTCAACAAAATATTAACCAGGTCCAGCGCAAACACTTTGATCATAAGAACCACTGACGTGGCGAGTGATTGATGAGACAAACAATACTTAACCAATAGTGCATGTGTGTATGTACTGACCAAGTATTCTTCATCTCATATATTTCTTACTTGTGGGCCTTAGCTGGGCCTGGTTACTCATCTCTTGTTGACTATAATTTTGGTGCGTGTAGAGAAACGGTATTTAAATCTATATAATTATATAAATAATTCCAATTCCATAGATCAGTCGGTCAGTTGGGGTCTTTAGACCCCAACTGACCGACTGATCTATGGAATTGGAATTATCTGTATTGCTACATTTTTAATGTAAACAAATAAATAAATCACACCCAGACCAAATGGGTGGACCTAGGAATATGAAATTTGGACTGTATGTTCCTTGTATGACGAAGACATCCACTAAGAAGGGATTTTAGGAAACTCCCACGGGATCGGGAGAAACGAGATCCACGCGAGCAACACCGTTTGGTCTAGGCGTTGATAGATCAGTCAGAGTATTCTTTTATATACCGGGTATATATACCTTTAAATGAAACTACATATTCTACTGATTATACTGAATCACTTTTCCCAAGAAGCATACCCACGCAAATCATTAGTATAGGAACTATTTGAGTTTCAAACAAAAATGCGCGAACTCTAACGCAACGAGGCGTACGGGCGTTTTTTGACGCAGCGTCGTCCGTGAAACAGCTGTTCACGCGCAGCGTTCTAAAATAGACCTTTCTCCTGCGAGTTAAAGTCTTTAAGTTACAGTTGAATATCTTCTTCTCTAATATGTTGTTCAGTATGATCTTTAGATTATTTGGTTTTATTTAAAGGTCGCAGTCTTTTTACATCTGTATATCAAGTGACTTCTATTTATACAGCCAAATTCATGATGGCGACTAAGTAAGTGGTCAGGACCAAGGCTCAATGACCCTTTTTGTTAAAAACGCAAAATAAAATTTGTGCCCCTATACTAATTTGAGAACAACTCAAGAGTCAATTAATATAGCAAGCCTAAATTTAATTTTGCGTTTTTCACAAAAAGTGTCATTGAAACCCGGTGCTGACCACTTACCGAGTCTCCAGTATGAATTTGGTTTTATAAATAAAAGTCACCTTATATAGATAGATAGAACATAGATTTACCTTGGCACTCTCCTGTGATTTATTATGAAGCAGTTCCATTTTAGCGTGATGATGAGAGGGATATAGTCCAGTATGTAACGAGTCATTGGCGTGCATATCCACCGGCAGCCGGCCGGGCATCAATGCCGGCCAATCAACCGGATTACACGCCGACGGCTGAGCGGTCACATTAGCCACTGACTCCGTTTGGCTTCCTAAAGTTAGCGAGATGTTGGCGTATCCGGCGCAAATATGTAGCGTTTCTCCTGTCCCATTCCAATATTGAGGTATTCTTAGCCATCCACGCAACCTGGCTTCACTAGGGCCGGAAAATATGTGATTGCTGCCCCCGCCGGTTCCCCAATCCACTGTTGTTGCGTTAACGACTGAGACGCCATCTGGATGGTTCCAGTCGGCCGGTTGTTGGTATCTGAGGAACATGAGGCCAGGTCGTTTGTCTAGAAGCTTGCATTCCTGGGGACTCGTGACTTCGGTGCCGGACGTGCCCCACCAGCCTGGGTTTTGGGATGGCGTGTCTTCGCCGCATACGCCGTAGGTATCTAAAATAAAAAATATATAAATTGGAATCTAATTTGTAAAGGTCAAGAGGCGTCATCAGACCTAAATCTGCATACAAACGCTGTCACAACATTGTGGGGTGTCTATGGAATGTTGTTATAATATTTTAGGTTAAGTCCATTAACATTATCCAGATCTATGTTTAAGTCGAACTAAAAATCGTGAAATTTGAGTAATATTTTTACAATAAACTTCTAAAGTACGCAAATTTAACGGTTTTTTACCAAAAGTGTAGCCGAATGTGCTTTTATTGTTTTAGATAAAATCCAAAAAATTAATAACGATTCAAAAATAGAAAATGTTATCTAGATTGATAATAACTAAAAATAATGTTTGAAAACGTTCACAGTCTTGCCAAAATCTGGTTTCTCCTGAAACAAGTTTACAATTTTGAGCCCGCGACGAAATCGTCACTATTGTATTGTCCTCGCAAGTTTCATGGAGCGTGCACCTTATAGCGAAATGAAACAGCATGACATTTGACCACGCCCACAACTGAGTTGGTCGCGTCATGATGTTTGTTCTAATAGGGTCGAGGCAGCGAACGAAATTTTCGTTCACTGGGTTGAATCATAAAAACTTATAGGTATTATTTGTCGATCAAAACAATGATTTCGAGAGACACACCAAATGCAATACACAGAAACATGCCAATTAAAATTTCAAGTTATGTCAATTAAAAAAAAGGCCCACTTTACCTTTGAAAAGAAGCGTAAAATTATGGGTTACAGCGTTTTAATAAAAAGGTTTAGTCATATTACACATATTATAATTAAATTAAATTAAATAAATTATATGCTACATGTAAGACCACCTTTATCCATACTCATTACCTGTTTTATCATCACACGATGAGACACGCACACACACACACACACACACCCTAATCACCCGACACTCAACAAACTCATAATGGCAACAAACCTTTGTATTATAAATTCGTCTTCTTTGCGAATAATTTATTAATTTAACCATATTATAATTGTTATGTTCCAATTTTTTATTAGTATGTTTAGTTTAGCATAGTGAAATCCGTTATTGGCACAATAAGATGAATATCATGTTCAAGTAATCTGAATGTACTTGCTGTGGATTTTTGTTTATGAATAAAATAAAATAAAATAAAATAAAATATCTGATCTAACGCAGTTATTATTATTTAAGTCATACATAATAAATAAGTACAGGTGAGTCAACAATAGTTGAGGCGAACAACACACGCATAGGCTTGCATGTGTTGGTGAGCTGAGGAACGCTCTCTGCCTTGCTGCGAAAACATGACGGCATGTGTTTGCGTTAATTAAACTAGATTTTAGACAGCGTGTTTTAAATTTGTTGTACCCGTTGTAGAAAATATAACATAATATTCCTAAAATACCTCCTACAAAAAAAAAACAAATTTATTTATTTGCCAAATAACTCCAATTAGAAAAACGAGCCGCTATTAAGGTCTATGTCCAACAGTGGACGACCAAAGGCTTATGGGTATGAGTTTATTAGTTAATGTAAATTTTGAAAACTTCTAACACAGAAGTCAGAAACTTTAAAGTTCGTTAATGAAAACATTTATCATCCTATATTCTAGAAATGTTTCTGTGTGAGTACTGTGTTTGCCTCAACTCTCGATGAGCTACCTGTACCCAGATAAAAAATAAAAAACCGTCAGTACTTTCTTGGTCATTGAAGGTTTTTCCACGTTTCACCAGGGCAATCATGCAAATTTCAACTCGAATTTTTTCAATGGTTTCCAACACAAATGTCTAAAAGAAAATGACACTCACCATCCTTATGATGACACCTGGCATTCTGCACGCACCAGCTGCACAGTTGCAAGCCCAGCCGCGTGCTGACCGAGGGTAGAGGGGACCTAGAGGTGTTCCGGCCCTCGTTGGGGGGTCCATGGATGAGGCAGGAGTGGCAGTCACCGAGCGCGGGGCAGATCCCGCCGCAACGGATCGATTGTAAGTTGGTGGTGCAGTTTGAACTGATTGTCCGACCGTAGCAGATCTGGAGGTAAAGGATTAATAAAGAGCTTCTTGGGCAAAAGAAATGTTTTCAAGTTTGTAATAAATTTTCAAAGCCTTGGTCTTTGGATTGATTAATATAGCTATAGGCGCTATGAAAATCAAACTGCACATGGTAATGATAACAAGGCGCTTTGCACAATTATTTTAGGGACCACAATAAGCTGTAAAAAAATTAAATGTGTGCAGCTAAAATTAGGATGCAAAGTCATACAAAAGTGACTATGGTACCGATTCGGTGAAGCACATCTTAACTTATTTGACAGGACTAAACTTAATTTAAGCGTTCTGTCCTTATCTTTTCGATAAAGAAAGAAAAAGACAGGACGCTTAAAATAAGGTTAGTCCTGTCAAATAAGTTAAGACGTGTTATGCCGAATCGATACCATTGTCAACCTTTGCGACAAATATTTCTGAAAGCTCAATCCGATGCAGTATTCATTTTTGGATTTAAAATGTAATGTAATTTAATATTAAATTAAAATTATTATCAATACAAAAAGATAAATTTTTAGATACATTTCACACATTTTTAATGTCAATTCATGAAATAAGACATTTTGTGTTTTGTTTTTTCTAAATTAGTATCTTATTAGGGCTCCAGTTTTTTAATTTTATTTCCTAGGGCTATGCCACGCTGCAGGCAGCGCGCGTCAGCGGCGTGCTAAATAGAGAAACGTATTTTCGGTCACCGCTCGCCACCCATAATGGCGTTCTAGAACACTCTGGTACGTTTGTTTTAGACCGTTCGCCGCTGCTGCAGGCTGTCCGCAGATGGCACCATCTCTATTCTTAAATAACGAAACTGTTGATGCTTCGGGTGAATTCGCTTATTTTGGTCCCAACTATCACTGTGCAAAGCACCTTGCTTCTATAACAAAGTGCAGTTTTGCTATTAAATGTCGCCTTAGTCTGCGCTCTAATTACCGCATTATATTGCAGCGCGTTGCATGCTGCTAAACGTCAAACATGTAATTTTCGTAGGCGAAACTTGGTATACACATATATATTTTTTCAATGCAAGTGCTCGTAAATGCCCACTTTTTATGCATCAAAACCGAACAAAAAGTCGATTATTTTGCCCTAGGGCTTTATTATTATTATTTTTTTTAATTTGTTTACAATGGTTGGCTAACCTGCAGCCTTTCCTGTGTACCATAGACGTTATACTTTTTTTTCCACTGTTTAACGGCTCTGGATACAGTCCTTTTGAGCCAATTATAATTTAAAGTTCACAAGATTATATTTGTTTTCATTTCCTCACACTATGCATTGAAAAATGTAGTATGATACAAGGGCGTAAGAGCAATAAATTACTCGGTTACGTTTAAAACACTTGCTACGCTCGTGTTTTAAATCGTTCTAGTAATTTATTCCTTTTCGCCCTTGTAGCATAAACTACTATTTTGTTACTTGCCGTATGAAGCACTCCCTACGTGCTAAAATGTCAAAAAATTAAGGAAACTCTATTTGTTTTAGCACTATGAAATTGCGCACGCAGGGAGTGCGTTATATGGTTATTGTTATTAATAAATAAATAAAAAATATTTTACAAGTTTCGCTCCGAAAATGCCACGTTTGATGTTCAGCAGCACTGCATACGCGCTGCAATAGAATACGGTAATTGGGCCGCTGATCGCGGATCATATGAAATTAGAAACGTCGACTTTTTGAACAACCATAACAAAATAAAATAAAATAAAAAGACATTTATTTAACACACCATTATGGACAAAGTAGTACAATGTTCTTAAACTAAAGTTGTATGGCACTGTTAAAAAGGAGGGTGACTCAGCATATGTTTCTATACCAAAGGCATAGGAACGCTGTTATTCTGCCACCACCATATTATTATTATATTATATATATACACCAGGCATATCATATAGGTAAGCTAGACAAGGCATAGCTTTTATATGTATAGTTGTTGGACTATTTCACATAAACGCATTGAATATCAAAGGTATTTCAATTTAGTAGAGTAGCACTACCGATAAAGTCGATAGAAACTACGTGTCTATTGGCGTGTTTCATGACAGAAAATTGCACTTTTAATTCGGATACCAACGGAAGTAAATGTCGGTTGGGATGAAATCTGGTCTGTTTTATAGACCCAAAAATATCAATAGACAAATATGTGTTACTTTTTTTACTATAACCGCTCCCAGACCACAACATCAGCAAACACTCACATCATCAGCAGAACACCAGCCACACTCTGGGTCAGCGAGACACTCTGGCTGCGAGCGATGTCGCGGACACACAGACTCGGGGTCGCTTATCGTGATGCCGGCTTGCCAACTAGGCACTACAAACGCGAGGACATCTCCTGTAAAGAAAATATGTAATTTGGCAACTGTTTAGTAGAGGTGCATTAGGGGTGGATTAACTATGGTGCCTTCCTACTAGGGGAACAAGGTAGAATTGAGCTACTTAGGAGGAGGGGGTTCCCCAGTCCATGCTACGCAGTTTCACTAATATTTTATTTTTATTATTATTACAAAATTATATTTAAAGTATGTACTTTGATAAACGTTCTTCTTTGTCACGAGGACAGGAAATCATACGGGCGCGTGGGCCGAGTTGACGACATAGCGTCGGAGTATATCCACAGTAGCTCAGTTCGGCAATACTGTTTCAATCATAGGTGGAGTAGAATTAGAGCAGCTCTAACCCCATTACTGCATTACTGTGTAGAAAACGGACTTCCAAATACTCTGATACTCCCAAATACTAATATAGTGTTAATACTCTGACATAATTTTGGACATGTCGCTGTGCACACCGATGCTACCCCACCTTGTATTATGAAACGTATCAGTTTGTGTAGACGCAAACATGATGCTTTGTGGTATTGACTGTTTTTCCACCTGCCCCAGAAACATGATTACTGGAAGAAGCGGCGATAGCGCAGGGGCAGAACGCTGGCCTCTCAATCTTAAGATTCAGGTTCGATCCTGGTCGGGTATGCACTAATGAGTTTTTCGAAATTTATGTGCATAGTATTTGTTCTTTTTTACTTACCACTGGCTGAACGGTGAAGGAAAACTGCATATCCTAAAAAGCGTGTATTTGTGCCCGAGGTACGGCGATAGGGCTCATCACCCATCACGTTGGGACGTAATAATCGTCGGTGAAACGCGGGTGTATCGAGTATTGAATGTGACTTGCATTTCACAATTCACACCCGGAACACCTATGTCACCCCCTCGGGGATTCATTTCAAATATATTTACTGGAACTAATAAACTACAGATCACATAGAACACAGCATACAAACACATTGACAAATAAATTATTTATGAATTATGAAAGTAAAATAAAGCATACAGCGATCAGACAAACCGGATAATTAGATCACAGCACAATACACACGATTTTCATACACGCACAATACATACCCGGCCAAAATGTATGAGAAAACCGTTTTTTTCTCGATTTCTCAATATTCTTTTTACGAAAAGTAATTTGTATGGTCAAGTACTACCGCCAGTTTCCGGCTTCCGCAACTTCATCTAACACCCTGTGTAAGGTGACTTTTCATACTGTAGACTTGATAAGTGGTCAGGACCAAGGCTCAATGACCGTTTCCCAACTCCGTGTCAATTAGTAAAGGAAGCCTAAATTTTATTTTAAGTTTTTCACAAAAAGTGTCAGCGAACTTTGGTCCTGACCATTTACCGAATCTACAATATGAATTTGGCTAGGTAAATAAAAGTCACCTTATATTTGTGTCCGAAGTACATTATCACCACTCTCTAGGACGTCAAGACGACGACGATGAGCGGTTCAACATTTTTCAAAGCTTGACTTTTAAACTATTTATACAAACAATCATCATGCTTAGTATTTTTTCCGCGAATGTACAGATGCGCGAATCGCCCCGCCATTTTCACCCGAGCGGCCATGACTCGTGGCGCTACCTGTACGAGTGTATATCTTGTACATAATTACCGTTGACATTTCCGTGGTATCCCCCAACGATCAGCAAGGTGGACGGTGGCTTCAAGGCAGCCGCATGCGCGAACACTCCCTGCCGCTTCGGGTAGAACTTCCTCGTCTTGCCGAGCACGTCGAGAGGGATCCACGAGTGACATCCCAGGTGGTAAATGTACATCTGTGCGTCGTAGCAGATCTCTTCCCTGTTGTGGCGATGGGAGTAGCCGCCGAAGACCACAAGGTAGTTTCCTGAAAAATATATTATTTTACTTTTCTGCTTACCATAGTTTGTATTGTTATTTAAATAAGTGAGAGGTCATCAATGGTTACTTTATTATTCATACCCGGCAACTTGTTATCCCAAATCACTATTAGAAAAAGAAATTGGAAAAAAAGAAAGAAAGACTGTTAGAATCAAAATTTTAAGATTGCTTGTGTTTGTGATTAAAATACACTTGTACTTGTCCACTTTATATTATTATTACTTTTAACCTGACCGGTTTCGCTGTACAGTGCGCGCCAATATTTTAGTCGCCTCTGAAGATAGCCGCACGAGGCGACGCAATAGCCGTTTTACGGTGTCAGGGGGGCGTTACAGGAGCGAGAGCGCGGAGCACACCCGCCTGCATGCCGCACCAAACCCCCCGCTCGCCATTTAGCAGGTGTCAACACTATGCGTTAGTGTTAGTGCTACGTCCGTACACTACACACGCGCGCGTTCCATGAAAAGTACATTCGAGGAAAAAATTCCATGACTCGTTAAGTTTATCGTTGAATCTGTTTGTTATTGTTTTTGTTGCCTTTATTTGTTGTTTTGGTGATTTAGTTTGTTAAAGTTTATAGTTGTTGTTATGCCTCGCGGACGTTATAGCGTTTTAAGGTGACAATGTAGGAAAATGGTGTTTATATTAATGCGTTTTATTTATATAGTTAAGATCGCACTAAAATAATAAATAAATAATGAAATAGGTAGGTACAACAAGTACACCTTCCCACTTATAGTAAAGATTTAATAATCAACCGTTGATATTATTGCTTCCTTGACTGTACCTGCGCAAGCTTGCACTCGTAACTCACTCAGAGGCGACTAAAAGATTGGCGCGCACTATATAAGCATTTTCAAAGGTTTTATAGATATTAAAATTAAATAAGATGTTATTGTTGTTGTTCCCGTACAATTTATTTTAAATAACAACAATAACATCTTATTTAATTTTAATATCTATAAAACCTTTGAAAATGCTTATACAGCGAAACCGGTCAGGTTAAAAGTAATAATAATTAAAAGAACAAGTGTATTTTAATCACAATGTGTCATAAGTTCTACCAAGTGCCGACAATCACGACCATCAACTTCATTGCTTGTGTTGTTTATAATATATGTTTAATTTTATATATATTTTTTTCTTTTATCTTAACTTTCTTGTCTTGGAAACTGTACTACCCTAACTGACTGACTGATCTATCAACGCCCAGACCAAACGGCTGGACCTAGAAACATGAAATTTGGACTGTAGATTGTTTGTATGACGTAGACATCCGCTAAGAAAAGATTTTAGGAAATTCCCACAGGATCAGGATTAACGGGATTCACGCGAGCAACGCCGCGGAGCGTCCGCTAGTCAATTATAATAGTAGTTTATGCTACAAGGGCGCAAAGGAATAAATTACGAGGACGATTTAAAACACGAGCGTAGCGAGTGTTTTAAACCTAACCAAGTAATTTATTGCTCTTACGCCCGTGTATCATACTACGTTTTTCAATGCATAGTGTGAGGAAATAAAACAAATATAATTTTGTGAACTTTAAATTGTACTTGGCTCAAAAGGACTGTATCCAGAGCCGTTAAACAGTGGAAAAAAAAGTATGACATTTATGGTACACAGGAAAGGCTGCAGGTTAGCCAACCATTGTAAATAAATTAAAAATAATAATAATAATAATAAAGCCCTAGGGCAAAATAATCGACTTTCTGTTCGGTTTTGATGCATAAAAAGTGGGCCTTTACGAGCACATGCATTGAAAAATTATTAATGACCTCTACTTACCTACACTATAAGAAAAATTACGTGTTTACGATTATTTGCGAGTCATAGCGTCGAATCATGAGTTACGTGATGAAAATTACCTATGACGGTGGCCGTGTGGAACGCTCTTTCTCTGGGTACGTATGTGTCTCGTAAATGTGCTCGGGGGTAGTGAATTTCGCTCCAATGTCTGTTCTCTATATCGAATGCGAACATCCTGTCCGATAGCTTTGAAAATCTGAAAAAAATATCCATACATTCTATTAACAATAGGTAATACATCATCACAACAAAATTTTGTGTTCGTGGACAGAGCTACCACTGCTGTTATAATATATATTAATATATATTACACATGTATACAATACAAGTATATTTATGTTAATCTTTCCTAATATTGTATTATACCTAGGATGTAATTTTAATGTATCAAAATCTTGTTTCTTATTGTTTTCACATTGTATAATGCGCAATAAAACTCAGTCAAGCAATTGATATTTGTCGACGTCTATTTTTATTAGTTAACAAGTGTGCACACTAATAAAGGTCCTCACGAATCAAGCTCGTCTTAGTTTGAGGACCGCCAGATAATCTTTTGAATTAAATAAGTTTTCAGTGTACCCACATACATGTACAAATTATTTTTGTGATTTATTTAATGTATGTTTCATTCTGAATAAAGTTATTTTTATCTCTTTTTATCTCTTATCTCTCTCACTGCATTTAAGACATTAAAAGAGAAATAGAAGTTACAGTATAATCTCATTTAATCGTTTATTATGTAAATAAATATGATATATTGACTTTATTGTCTTTCAATATAATTAAAAAAACACATTAAATTAAATATATCTCGCAAATGTTTATAATGAGCCTGTCTCCTATATGAAGATTATTATAAAATCAATTGCGTTTAAAAAGCTAAAAACAGTAGCAACATTTCATTTTCGATTTAAAAAAAATACGAAGAATCAAAGTGAGCTTAATGGCATGTCTCGTGACATTATCTGAGACGATTTCATACTAAAAAGTGCTAAAAATGATAAATATCGCTATCGCTGACTTCGGTTATAACAGGAATTTTTCAAAAATTCAAAAAGCGGCTTTGGCTCAGTGGTGGAATGCTGGCCTCTCAATCTTGATATTCAGGTTCGATCCCCGGTCGGGCATGCACCAATGAGTTTTTAGGAATTTACGTGCATAGTATTTGTTCTTACTTACCACTTGCTGAATGGTGAAGGAAAACATCGTAAGGAAACCTGCATGCCCTAAAAAGTGTGTATTTGTGCCTGAATTTGGCGATAGAGCTCACCATTCATCACGTTAGTACGTAATAATCGTCAGCGAAACGCGGGTGTACCGAGTCGAGTGACTTGCATTTCACAGTTCACACTCTGAATACCTCTGGCAACCCCCTCGGGGATTCATGTTGTGTGTGACGATATATTTTTGCTTTGCTATAACTAATTAATCAGTTACTATAAAAAATATACTAATATTTCACTACAGGAAACTTGTCCATTATATTTATTTAAAACTATATTTAATCGCTTAAGGTGGATGGTCCAAGGCAATCTTCATACAAACTTGTGGGAACCAATAACGACAACAAAATTATTATGATTTTATTATGTTACCTTTTCCCACACGTTCCATCAACTTTATAGAATAGAATAGAATAGAATAGAATCAGCTTTATTTTATATAATTCAAGTTACAATTATTTGGCCCGCCAAGTTCGAGCAGTGTTATTTACATATGTGTCTTAATGTAAGATCTGATGCAAAGTATATAGGGCTCAGTTCATACATGAACTGGCTAACGCTTACGCTATACATTTTATTATTATAATATAGGGATACGAGGAGGGACCGTTCGCTTGGAGAGCGGTTTACTTCTTTCTTTTTTGCATACATAATCTATTTTGCCAGTACGCAGGCCAGGCAACATAGGATTATGATGGTTCAACTTATCATACTTATCGCCAGGGAGTGTAAGTCCAGGAATTTGCTGGTCTGTTAACTTGCGGAGCATGTCTTCATGAAGGTCCCTAGCACGTATATACCATGGATCCTCATCAAGCATATCCCAAATTGTATTTGAATTTGTATTGCGAGGAAAGTTACCTGCTGTCTTCAATGCCATTCGATATTGCCTCTCTAATTCGGTTAGTTTGGACTTACAAACCCTAGGGTATAGTTGTACAATACCATAGTCAATAATCGGTAACAGAGTTGCTTTAATCACTTTGATTTTCGTTTCTAGCGACACTTTGCTATACCAACCTATGATGGGGGATAGCATACCACGCACTTGTTTCACTTTTTTTACTGTGTTTTTAACGTGTTCCTTCATCACTAGTCTTTGGTCGAAGTACACCCCGAGATACTTAATATTTGTCTTTATTGGCAATACCTCTCTTCGAAGTTGGATAGTGCGATCGTATTTGCGTTTGTTCGTAAACATCATGCACTCCGTCTTGGCAACATTGCACTGCAGGCCCCATTCCTTGTAGTACTCTATGATCGTGTCAGCAGCCCATGCTGCCCGTCGCGATGCCGTATCTGGTTTATTAGCCTCGTTTAGAATGCATAGGTCGTCAGCGTATTGTGAGAGTGTGATGCCTGCGATGTTGTCCCTGGGTATATCGCTAACATATAAATTGAAGATGATCGGTCCCAGAATAGAGCCCTGTGGGACCCCGTGTGGAACCGGCTGACTTCTTCCGTACATGGTACGGTATTTACCGCGAACCTCCCGTCCCGCAAGGTAATTTTCTATGAGCTTTATCACGTTGTTCGGCATTCCAGCATCGAATAGTTTCCTGCTCAACCCTGCGTGATTAATGGAATCGAATGCCTTGCTCAGGTCGGTGGAGATCATTGCCACGCTGTTTCCTTTAGCCAAAGCATCAGTGATAACCTTGCCCGTCCTTAAGATTTGTGTGCCTGTTCCTCTGTTTTTTGTGAAGCCGTGTTGATACTCCGGGATGAGTTTTAGATGATTAACCTCCGAGAGTACTCGACTGAGCATAATTCGTTCACATAGCTTCCCCATGATGTTGAGTAGCGTAATTGGTCGATACGAGGCAGCCTCAGTATGTGGTTTGCCTGGTTTATGTAAGAATATACAGTCCCCTAACTTCCATCTCTTTGGATAGTAGCCCGTTCGTAGAGTGTAGTTAATAATTTTGACAAGCGCATTGTAGTATGCTGGACCAGCAAGTTTAATTACATCAGCCTTCAGTTGATCGGGCCCTGGAGCTTTCTTATTCTTAAAGTGGCGAAGAGCTTGCAGTACCTCCTTCACGTCAGTCATCGGAAGTGGTTGGTATGGCGTGAAGACCTCACAGTTCTTGTGATTGTCATCCACATTTGCTTCCTTCACTATGGCCGTGTCAACCAAAGTGTTGATTGTATCTTCTTCAGTTACAACTCCATGCAAGTCAGGTAAGCGCTGAGGCTTGGCCTTTAATGAGCGTTGAATTTTCCACATTTTTGCATAGTTATTCTCGGGGCTCTCGATGACGATGTTCCATTGTGCCTCTCGATATTTTTGCAGCGCTTGCTTCAAAATGTTTTTAGCAGTGTTGTATATCTTTCGTAAGATATGTCCTGTCGGTGTATTCTTCGCTTTCAGTTTGCTTCGGTTGCGGTGAAGTATCATGTACTGGATGTTTAACGGCAGTTCCTCTCGTCGTTTCGACTCTCGCAGTGGTGCCATCTCGTCCAATGCCTTGGTTAATATATTTTCCATTTGCTTGACATAAGCGTCTGCCTCGGCATCAGTAGTTGGCTCCGCGAGTGGTAGGTCTGCTTCGATTAGCTCTTGAAATTCTATGCGAGACTCCTTGGATTCAGTTATGTTTCTCATCGTTCGCCTGAGTTGTACATGCTCATTTATCTCTATGTCGACTTCCAATTGCCACGGAACATGATCTGACGAGATAGAGTCGAGTTGCTTAGTTCGATAATTATACTCCATTGCTTCTTGGGTTACCAGTGCGACATCAAGTATTCCGTTTCCTTGATAGCATGGTCGAGAAGGCAGGCCAGTGTGTACTAACTTAGCTTCTCGATTTCTGATGGCCCTATTTACTAACGCGCCTGCTCCTTGTGTTTGAGAGTGTCCTAGTTCTTGCATTCTTAAATTTAAGTCCCCGACATTGATTGAAGTGGTGTTATCTTCTAGTAATGCTTCCCAATCTGCTCGAATTTGATTTAATCGAAGATGTGGGTTGTATAGGCCGCGTATAACTATACCACCGTCGATTGTTTCCAACCTGATGGCAACTCCTTCGATGCGCCGATCTGCCTCATCAACGCCTGGGATCACTGTAGCTAGATTCCAGCGGAGATTTTGTTTTATGTACATTGCCGTGACAAGATGGGTTGCCCTGGTGTCATAAATTTTGTTGAAGCCCGGTATGTTATACTTGCTCTTAGTGAAGTCTACCTTGCACTCGTTCACGATTATAATATCCGGCCTATGTTTGACCGCAAGCTGCTTGAGTTCCACATGTTTTTTTTGAATACTTTGGATATTACAGTGCACAATTCTCACGCACTGTTTCCTTCTTCTGAGCGTGTTTGGCAACTTACCCATGGATGAGTTCCATTAAGAAGTCAAGAATCGTTTCTGCGGGATATCCCTTTGCTTGCAGGCTTTTCATAAGCTCCTTAGCCTTGCTGAGTAGGTTGGGTGACGCCTTCGCTTTGAATTCCTTTGTGGCAGACTCACGTTTGGTTTCTGAGCTGTTCGATCCGCTCACTGCTGCAGCAAAACTAACTTTTTCAGTCCGTATTGTGCTGACAGGTTTTGGATCAAATTCAGAACTGGTCACTGCTAGTATTGTCTGTTTTGGTGGTTGCGATTGTGCACGTTCATTATTTCTGGCGAAAGCTTGTCGCCTGTCTTTTTGTTTTTTGATTTCCAGCTGAAACAGCGGACACTTCGCTTGTCTTGCTGTGTGCCCGATTTCATGACAATTGTAACACACATGCCACACTTCTTTTTCATCTTGTTGCTGGACAGAATCTGGTTGTTCTGGCCTGTAGCAGTGAGATTGTACATGCCCAAATTGCCAGCACCGCTTGCACTGTGTTACTGCAGTATCTCGTACTTTATATTTCTCAACCGTAGCACGTTGGCTTAAGATAAACTTGATATCTTTGGCTACTCGCATATCGGTTTCGCCTGGGAAAATAAGAATCAAGGCTGAATTTTTCATGATGATCACTCGTTCCATTTTAATTCCATATCTCGCAAGAATATCTGCCTTGATTTCATCCTCAGTGTACCCTTCGGCGCGAATGCCTTTGGCTATAAGTTTTTTTGCCGGGCGGCGATCGTCTTTGCAGCCATGTGTGTAGTAGTTATATTTGTCATGGTCGTTATTTAGCTGCTTTTGTATGGCTTCGTATGCTTCCTTGCTTTTCGGAATTAATGTAATTTTCTTACTCTTCGGATTCGCCCGTATTTCACAGTTGGTCACACGAGCCATTTCGTTCACAGATTTCCATTCGTTTTTATCCGAGATCCATGCATCGTACTCGCATATGAAAGGAGGATATCGCTTTGTACGTACCTCGCTTGCTGTTTTCTTATCTGTTCCCGTGCTATCAATAGTTGGTTGCGCTGGTTCAGAACTGATGAATGGTGTACGTGGTTTTCGAATACGGCGTCGTTTGGTCGCCCCAGTCTCACTCGAGACTGAGACGGTATCGTCTGATTCACTTTCCCGCTCTTCCTCGGTAGGAGCGAGTAGTGAAAAAGCGTTACTAGTAACTATACCTGTCACCTTCGCTCTTGTTGTTATTCGATCGTTTACGACTTGTTTTCCGATGCTTTGAGAACCCTGACTGGGCGTTGGCTTGTCATGTGATGCTTTCTCTGGATCTTTTGACGCCATTTTGTTCATGCCTCTTGATTCATTATATTTATTTTGATTCTCTTGAGCGAGTTGTTTTTTCATATGACTTACTCTTGCAGTCGGAGTCCATGGTCCTTCGACTTTTTTCTTTGCCATGGGTTTTATGTTGTCGCATCTGAATTCTACGCGGCTTGTCTTTTTACAATATGTACATATCATTCTCTCGCGAATGATGAATTCATTTTGCGCTATTACCTGGACAAACAGTGGTCCTGAGCATTCACACAGTGGGCCCTTTCCTTGTTTGAGTTTGTTCGCACTTGCGAGGTAATGCACATATTTCGTGCTAAGCTTTACAGTGCCACCCGTGATTTTCTCCATTTCACTATGAATAAATATCTTCACAGCACTCACTTGCCCACACGCACACTTGTGGTTCTTGGACATGGATTGATCGCCGATCCAGTCATAAAAGTTTTCTACATCCGAAAAGATTTCACAGTAAAAACATTTCACTAAGTCTAGTCCGTTATTGAGATTTATTGGGGCCGTGTCAAACACGATCCTCTTATACGGCGATTTATCGTCCGCTTTGATATTATTGTCCACATCCATACCAACTACCATCGTAGGTATATTTTTCAATCTATTCAATCACTGTCTCACACGAATTCACAATAATACGCGGCGCTTGCGATTACCGTCAAACTGATGCTACGTCACGCAGCCCCGCCCGCGGGGCGGGGCGTCAATAGAGTAGCGCGTAGCTTGCACGCACGCACGCGTCCGTTCGCCGTGAAAGCCGAAGCGGGACTCAACTTTATACCCGTGAATTATCAGTTTTTTTTAAATAAACTGTTTTATAATCTAATTTTGCTATTTAATACTTTTGTAATCCAATGTATGTAAGTTTAAAATTGCAAAATTAGACTGTTAAAACATTTTGTTTTAAAATAAAACTGATTATTTGCAAGTGTAAAATTATTTGAACGTATAGAAAAAAGTGGCAGGACGAAACTATACTACTTTTGTCGTCGTTATTGGTTCCCGCAAGTTTATATAAAAATTGCCTTAGACGATCCACCTTAAATATATTATCTAATATTTTTTTTATTTTTTTATAAAGCACTGGTCAACGTCTGCGAAATAGTAAAAAATTAATACAGGCTCTAAATAGACTGCGACCTTAAAATAAAACCACATACTCTACTGATCATACTGAACACCTCTCTAAAGAAAAATATCCACGCAAGCCTTCAGAGAGGTAGATATTCAACTGTAACTTGAAGATTTTATCTCGCAGGAGGAAGGTCTGTTTTAGAACCCTGCGCGTGAACAGCTGTTTTGCTGACGATGCTGCCTAAAAAAACGCTCGTATCTCGGTGCGTTAGGGTTCACGCATTTTTGTTTGAAACTCAAATAATTCCCAAGCTAATGATATGTTTATGCGCGGGTATGTTTCTTGGGAAAAGTGGTTCAGTATGATCAGTAGAATATGTAGTTTCATTTAAAGGTCTATTTACACCCGGGAGATATTTGACAGTACTTTACAATAAGGTGCTAAAATTAGAATATACTAAGTCATTTACTATGAAATTGCCGTTTTCTATGGAGAATTTAAAGAACACTCGAAAGTTTTTGCATTTTTTTTAGGAATGACAAATCCAAATTTTGTTTAAAAAATTGTGTACCTATGTATGAGACAACATTAAGGTAACAGTGACTTTAATTGAAATTATTAAAAGAGTCAGCTGTAAAAAAATATTACGAATCTTATCATGGGAATGGATGACATATAGGACGAACTGTCTTTGAAGATTTAATTTTTGTAATCAAACTGAAAACAAAAACAAAATTTAATATGTAGATATAAAACCTGGAAAGCAACTTTTAAACAAAAAACAAATAATGAAAATAGATATTGAATTCGTGTAAATTACGGACTCATGAATCTGTAAGAAAATTTCGGCAATTTCATAGTAAATCTTACCGGCCGAATCCGATTTTAGGACAAACTAGTTTGGCTTAGGGCAAAGTGGTTCTGTATTGTTATAATAATAAACACGAGCCACGCGACTCGCCATACCTAACCTACCAGCTCTCTTGCGCTGAAGGATTTCCTGAAAACTAGTTCATCCTATTACGTTACATAATTTTGTTATCAGATATTTACTTGCCTTGCAACACTCGCCACAACTCCTCCATAGACTAAAATAGAATTCGAGTATGTATGGTAGACTGCACTATGCGCCACAACTCTTACATCCAGTTCTTTACCACCTCTTACTTGTACTCTTTCCCAGGTTTCTGTTGTTACATCACCCAATGTTATTTTGTACATACTGTAACGAGAAAAAATATTGTGAATTTCGTTGCACAAAGCAAAATGACCTTAGTATAATTATATTCATTCATTAAATGCAGATTTTATGCGGAAAACAAACAGAGGTCGTAATGTGAATTAGCTATTGCAAACAATGTCGTCACCTAGAGGAAAACTCTCCATCGATAGTGCTTCCACCAAACAGGTAAAGGTCACCTCCAACCGCTGTCAATGTGTGCCTTGTGAGTCCAGGTGGGGTGAAGCTGGAGTTCACCGCCCTCTGCATCCATCGGTTGTTTAGAACCTCATACATCCACAGCTCCGAAGACAAGCTTCCATCAGACAGTTTCCCGCCATATATAACGAAACCCGCGCCTAACGCGCAAGCCGAGTGCCCATACCTAGGCTCCGGTTTTGTACTATTCGAGTTCATGACTGAACTGACAAACTCGGGAGGTTCAGTGAAATGAAGGTAGCTTTCAGAATAGGGAGTCGGAGATCGGGAGTACATGAGGGGTATGGGGGTTTTTTCGTGAGATATTGATGACAATAACAGGTTGAACAGTGAAGATCTGTTTCCAATTAAACTGCCATCGCTATTACCCTGTAAAAAAAAGAAAAATGTATTTCAGAAATATAGTTCATACTTCAATACAGAGAGCAATTAATATTTTGTCATAATCGACCTCCACTACAGGTAGATACATAAATGTCACAACCAGGCTAACCAGGATTTTGGTCAAGGTAGGGCAGAGCAGGTATTTTAAAGTTGATATAATATGTATGTCGAAGTTTTGTATTGGTATATTTGGTGGCTAAAAATAAATTTTATACTTCAAGTTGAACATTGTAGGCTATATTATGCCTTTTCTCCAGGGTCAAGTCACAGCAGAATAAAGTTCATTTACATATCCATTTTAAGAACATTCATTTCTTTTGTCTGACCTTGCTCAAAGTCATTTTATAATACAAGTTTGTATTTTTAGGGTTCCGTACCTCAAAATGAAAAGGCGGAACCCTTATAGGATCACTTTGTTGTCTGTCTGTCAAGAAGTTGAAACTCATACCTCCTACAGAAGTCTACGGCCCTATGGTGCTGTAAAAAATCAGGCTTCTAATTTGATGCGAGGAAAGTTATTGCATTTTACATAATCAGTTTCATACAAATTTTTGACACTCGTAAGGGAATCAAAACCTGTAGGTCACTTTCAGTCTATTTAGGAATTTGAAATTTCGTTTACAGGAAGGTCTTAAAGCACACACATGATACTAAAAATTACAAATATTTGATTATTTAGGAAGTTATCTAGGCCAACTTAATTATTTTCAAGTTAAGTTGGTCCTACATAACTGCAAGTTGAATTATCTACAATAATGTTTTAAGGATTTCGTACCCATATGAAACCCTAGTGCACGAGTCCGACTCGCACTTGGCCGGTATACTAACTTTATACTAACCTGTGTAAAAAGCTTGAGTAGTGATTGATCAATTTCTTCATTAGTAGGATATCTGCGCAATATTTTTCCATTTTCATCATACCATTGACTAGTGGAAAATCTGTAGAGATGTGTTAAACAAAGTCATCAGTCGCATTAATCTCTGACATACTTCCAATTAGAAAAACAAAGTGATAGCAATCAGTCAATTAAAAATGGATTTATTTCCTCTGATAAGCTTTATAGAATATGCTTACATTGACCTCATACTTCTCATCTTATAAATATAATAGGCCCATAAATGAGACAACAACACATAAAAACTATAAGAAATATATAATTACTTACTTGTATACTTCTAGTAAACCTAGTACTTTATTCAGATCATATCCTCCAAAAACATATAGAGAGTCTGTTTGGTTGACATAAACGGCTGAGTGAGCAGCTCGAGCCGTCATGCCACTTTCTGTTCGGGACAGCCAGTGCCAGCTGTTGCCCTCTTTGTCATTTCTCTTCAAGGAACAGGATTCGCCAGAATATCTGGAAGAAATACTATAGTTGTAATTAACCACTATTGTGTCCTAACTATTATCGTAATTAAAGGTTTAACTTTAAATTGATAAATGGAAAAGGACATTGGCTGTGACTTAACCCTTACAGGACTAGAAAAAACACAACAAAAGTAAAACGATAGAGGATGGGACTTATATCGGAACCGTCCTGTATGAATTAAATATCAAATTATTTACTAATCCGAGATTTGAAATGTAGAAAATATGTAATTGTAGTAGCAATATGTATGTTTCATCCATAAAAGACAAAAGAATGTTTGCATTGCATGTAATAAAGAATAATACATCATGCTTCTGAATTGTGTTTTCATTTTAACAGATGTTTTTTTTTTATTATGGCAGGTTTGAAATTCAATACAAAAATAAATATAAATACCCTGGCTTGCACAAGCATCTGTCTCCTTTACAATGTCCATTGCCTGAGCATGAATTGGGGCAAAGTTCAACACTGCAGGCGGGGCCACCCCATTTGCCTCCACAGAAGCATTTGTTGGACAAACACAGGCCTCGGCCAGTGCAGTTATTAGGGCAGTTGTGGATGGCATAAGTGGCTCGGAAACCATCCAACACATAATTTGTATCACTATAAAGCAATATTAGCATCTGAAATGTAAAATTAAATATATAGTTGTGACTTTACAATCGCCAAATTATTTTTTTAAGGACACAGGAGTTTTCACAACCACTTTATGTTTTATTTTTCTTATCTGCTAATGTTTTATTTTAAATAGAATAGTAAAGCTCAATTGTTTACATCTCTACTACAGATTTCTAGATACCATAGTAGGTATAATAAGTACTTACATAACCACTTGAAGCTGTAACATTCTGGGGCTCAGTTTTGCCACTAAAACTTCCCAACAAAGGATCATTGAAGGAATCTCCATCATACACAAACACATAGTCATAGGAACATTCCGTGCCCATACGAATGAAGCTCAGAGTGATGTACTGACTCTTATTAGCAGCTTGGATGAGCCATTCACAATGAGAGTCCTAGAAAGATAAAGTCTACTTAGAATCTGCAGGTCTTGTGCATAGGTTTTTGTCTAGTAGGTTGAGACTGACTTGAGTGTAGTTAGAGTTAGTGGGTCCATCTGTGATGATGCCGCTGGGCTCTGTGAAGACCCTGCGCGTTTTGTCGCAAGGCGCCGTGGACGCCGCGCAAAGAACGACCAGGCACCAGCAGCTGAGGACCACTAGACCAGCTCCCTTCTCCCGAATACGTGGGTAAAACATGCCTCCTCGATATTGAAACGGAACATAAGTCATATATCCAAGCCATATAATCGTAAATTGCGACAAATAATACTAAACGTAAAATAAACAACACTCATTTGCAGTAATAGATGACATCTACTTCAAGGCTAACCACTTTATACGAATAAACCACGGTGACATGGAAAACTATTTTACATCTATTGAACTGTTATTGCTTCTGTAAGATATTAGTTTAAAATTCTTCGGGTTTTATGGCTTGTTATTACTTTCTAACGAGTTTTTTTTCTAACAAATAAACATTTCGCACTCTACATCCATCACAGTATTTTGACATTTAATATTTTTTCCGTCAGTCAAACAGGATTTTAGGCCAGGACTTTGGTCTATTCAGCCAATAGTCGTTCCGTTTTGGTGGCATCAATGATGCATTTACGCCGTGAAAAAGATTTCATACATACATACACACATATACTCACGCCTGTGTCCCGGAAGTGTAGGCAGAGGCTACAGATTTCAATCTGCTACGATCCTGACACACCTCTTTCGCCTCTTCCACATCCATCAATCTAGTCATACAAGCTCCTCTGTTCCGAGTACTTTTGACTTTGCCCTTCTTCAATATCTCGCCAATTTGTTCAGGTTTCATCTTACTCATCAACAGCAGCAACGGTAATTTTAGTATTTTTAAATATATATGTCGGCACTTGGTGAAACTTGGAAAACAACATGATGAGTAAAAACTCTTGCACTCGTTTCATAGTATATTAGCTTATTTAACCTAACCGGTTTTGGTTTTAAATGTATGTACCATAGATCTAAAAAGATAAGGCTGTGCGTCTTTATTCACTCTGCGTGGCCTAATAATCGAATCTGTTTGGTTCTGGCTTCGGCTATAGCTTAACCGTAACCGCTGTGCTCCACCTTAGGCACCGCGCGGCAAGGTGGGGTTAGGAAAGAACATTGAGTTCACATGAGATCGATATTGTTTAAAATTTTTTATTTGATGATTGTGATTCTGATTTAAATTAAAATTTAAATATAACGCTTAAAGCTGGGCACAGCGGTAACGGTCAAGCGGCACCTACGAAAATGACATGTTTGATGTTAAGTAGCACTGCATACACGCTGCAATAGAATACGGTAATTGGGCTGCAGAAAAGGGCATTCTGAATCTGGTTTTACGCATCTTTAGAGAAGAAAATAAATAGAAGAAGATTAAAAACTGTAATTTTAAGATTTAATTTCGCAGGAGGAATATTTCAGAACGCTGTGCGTGAACAGCTGTTTCACGGACGACGCTGCTTCAAAAAACGTTAAGGTTCACGCATTTTTGATTAAAACTTATATATTTTCCAAACTAATGGTTTTTTGCGGGTATGTTTCGCGGGAAAAGTCGTACAGTATGAACAGTAGAATATGTGGTTTCATTTATAGGTAGCAGTTTATTTACACCCGGTGCATAAGTATATAAATTTACTCATAATATTGTTTGAAAAAGGTTATTATCAATTGACCGGCGATATTTTTTCATGTTTACGTGATTTACTGCGAAGCGTAGAGCGAGTATTGCTGTTGAAATTTTGTTTCAAATCTTAACTTTAAAAAACATAGGCAGTCATGGGGACTGCCAACAGAAATGAAAATTTACTGTCAAGTTTCATGTCATACTCATAGATATAGAGAAACTACCCAAAAAGAAGTGCAAAGTCACTTGGTTGGCATGTCAGTGATGCAAACCCAAAAGATTTTCCCCTAACAAACGTGCCTAAATAAGTTATCACCTCAGAAAAATATGGATACCCCTGACGTAGTTTTGAACCCAGAAAGCTGGTTCTCAAAACTTAGTCCTCTACCACTAAACCAAAGATTCGATATCTAAAGTGAAGAATCACACGAACATAAAAACTTAATAACGTGAACTTCAGGAGCTGTCTCAAATGCCGGCTCGGGCATCCATCCCAGGTGCTGGATCCGGCAATTGAGGCAGTTTCAAAATAATTTGCTTGAACTGCATGTGAATGTATGCTTCGTACAGCGATGCACTGCGGTTGACAGTTGATGCGCGAACGAAATATTTTTAAAGTTACAAGTTACGTTACGACCAAAATGGAACGAGCCCTACTCAGGGCTTAGTTCAGAACTACACATGAATGCATCCTCTGTCACACCCGGTGAAAATTGTATACGCTATCCTACTGTCAATGTTTGAATCTGACGAAAATTTCAATTTATGAACGCCTAGCAGGAGTCGAGTTTGACAGCAGGACAGCATAAAGAATTTAACGCGTGCAAAAGAGAAGCTTGTTCGGCCAGCGTCCAAACAAACATTAAACTTAAGACGTTATGCAAAGAACTAGACTATGTTTGTTCTACTAAATTAGATTGTATCCTCTTACAAATAAGGTTGTTATTGTTATGATAGCACATTCAAGAGAAAAACGAGCCGAGCGATATAAGCACTCGCCACTCGTGTGTCCTTGTTTAGCAAGTTGCCAGTATATATAAATATATAAATTAAATGTCAAACGTGTGGTCATATTAGTAAAAAAGAGACAAACGAGTGCTTGCGCCTTTCTTCCTCGGTTCGTTTTTCGTGTCGTAGTGTACAGTCTAGTTCTCTGTGTAATGTATTTGGTACAGTGCTATAAGAATCTTTTGGAACGTGGATGACAGTGACAGGGAGGTGTTCCGTGAATGTGTTCTATGGTTCCGTAGGCGCAGCTGTGAAACAAGGGATAGGATAGCAGCGTTACATAGTTCCTTTTTTGACAACGACCAATCCACGAGCTAAAAGAGCCTTGTCGCACTATATTGTACTATTCCTGACCATAGACTTGTATACCTTAAGTCTATGGCCCTGACATTCCCCATTTCTCCATGGAATTTTAGTTTTTTGGGTTCCATACCTCAAAATGAAAAAACGGAACCCTTATAGATCACTTTGTTTTCCGTTTGTCTGTCTGTCAAGACCTTTATGCTCGGGCCCCGTATGTGATATCAAGTTGAAACTGATACCTCCTACAGAAGTCGTCGGCTTCATGATGCTGTAAAAAATTTTGTTTACTTTGTATGACATAACTTATGATTATGATTATTAAACATCCCCGGGGAAAGAAGAAATCCCCGTGGGCCACCCATAAAATAGTAGTTTTTTGTGATCTGATGACCGCACTCATTGTAAGCCCATTCGACTGCAATAGCGCGTTTGACAATCAAAAGCATACTAGTACCATTATTTTAGGCTGTTAAATGAATATATACGATTTCAGAACCATTCGCTTATTTGCCGAGTGATTGATCTATCAATAATTCCCATATCTTAATTTCTAAAAGATTTTTTTAACATATTTTTTTCAGAGAATATACGCCATTTTAGGACAAAGCTTTCATTATTTTTGGTATATAAATAAACCATTATTTTTTCATGATTTTTTAAGGAATTGTCCCATATGACGTCACTTGAGAATTTTACACATTATACTGATTGTGATGTGTGATTACTTATAAAAAAGTGGTCTGTCTCTATCTGTCTACTCATTTGTCATCCATCTGTCAAATCAGTCGGAAGCAAATTACTCCATTTGCCTTCGTGTGACGTCACTTGAGAAAAGGCTGTTTAGAAATGTGTCCTTTGCTATCAACATAAATTCATAACAATTTTCTTCCGACTGATTTTACAGATGGATGATAGATGAGAAGATAGACAGAGACAGACCACTTTTTATAAGCAAGGAAAAGGTCCACATTTCCCAGTGAAGTCATATCTGAAAATTCTTTAAAAAATCATAAACAATAATGATCAAAGTATCTACCATAATAATGAAAACTGTGATCTAAAATGGCGTATATTTTCAGAAAAAAAATTTATAAAAATATCGTTTACGAATTAGCTATGGGAATTAGGGTTTGTAGAGTTCAGCCTCGTAGAGGTTTAGTAGCTTGGCTCTACATGAATAATTCTGATAACTTTTTAACATTGAAAGCGTTATGAGCTTGTGAATCTTAGTAGCGTAATTTACATGAAATGTTTTTGGTGGGATTTCATTTCTTTTTGTAAAGAAAATTTTATATACAGACCTGCGCTCCCCTTGGAGGGTGAAAGTAACAGTTTATTTTTTATTTTTTCGTTTTTGTTTGTAAATTCTAGGACTTCAGTACCCTAGAGGTTTTGATAATAATGAGTGAATGAGTCAGTGAGGGACAAAATGAACGTATTTTAACTATACATATTTTAAGCAAATAAAAATAAAAAAGAAATTTTGCATGTTTCATTAGTTTGCTAACTACATCTTACCCTGAGCATTTTGGGCTCTCTAGTTCGACTATCTAGACCGAAGCTATGAGAGTTCGATAATACAACTAAAAGGTACTTGTGCTCTCTACCTTTGCCTCGTCTTGGCAAAATGGGTTGATTTTTTTTAATTTTTCCTCAAAAAACTGGTGCAGTCCTTTTATTCGCTTTTTGAATGTAAACAAAAAGCTGCCGTGCCTACACCGGCCGGGCGCGAGATGGTATCGATCTGGCACATTGCTGACTTGGCACTCTCGCACTCCAGCGCTGTATAGAGGTACCTAAGTGGGCTGCGTATATAGAAAAACCTACAAGTAGGCTGTACTCATAAAATGGTCCAATTAGCTAGGTTTTTAGGCTTTTATAAATATCTGTAGTCTCTGCCTACCCCTATAGGAGACAAGCGTGAGTATATGTAAGGTTTATGTCACTCGGGTTGTTATGGAACGGTTAACAGTTAAATTTTACATTTACCCGGACGTTTAGGAACGCAACGTTAAGTGTAAAAAAACCGGCCAAGTTCGAGTCAGACTCGCGTACCTAGGGTTCCGTATTGTGGATGATAAATTTAATTTGTCATTATTTTTCGTGAATTTCTCAACCGCTTTATTTCTCCTGTAATCTTAACGTAAACACATATTACCATGATTTTTTTCATATTTTTTGGTCCACCAGTTTTGGAGATAAGGGGGGGGGACACACATATTTTTAGGGTTTTTTAAAGATTTCTCGAAACCAGTGCCAGTAAATATAATAAAAGTATATATTTTTACAATCAGCTTTTTAATATCTACAATTTGATACCCATATTGTATTTTTATAAAATATCTTTTTTATTTATTTTACTTCTTTTTTTATATTTCTCATTTGTGCTCAATTTTTTAAAATTGCTATAGGGCTCCTGTAATTGGCCAGTCATGATATATAATTGACATTTTTTTCATGTTTTTAGGTCTACCAGTTTAGGAGAAACCAGTGCCAGTTAATACAGTAAAAGTATATACTTTTAAAATCTACTTTTTAATATCTACGATTTGATACCCATATTGTGTTTTTAGGAAAATACTTTTTATTTTACTCACTTTTGTTTTGAAAATATTTTGAACAATTTAAAATTTTTCATATTTTTTTTACACCGTGATATGTAGGCAAATTATTGCTATTTTGTGCCAAATTTCATGTCTTTACCTTTAGCGGTGCTAAAGTTATGAGTCTGTGACATACAGACGGACAGACGGACAACGGAGTCTCACCATAAGGTTCCTTTTGTACCTTTTAGGTACTACGGAACCCTAAAAACGAACCTATATTGTGAGTTGAGACTTCGTGGCGCGCCCGTAGTATAAGCCTCATAACCACGGATTTAGCTCATAACTTTTGATTTGAAGATTTTAAATTAGGATATAAATAAATGAACTTTAATGATAATGGTACCCGCTACAAAAAATGAGCCAAATCGGTCAAGATCGCATCGCGAGTTTACAGTTCGGGACGAACTTATGTAGTTTTGATACTTTCAGCTTTAAAATTTCTCTTGTTAGTAATAGCAAAGAGAATTTCGCCTATACACATACAGCCTATTCTGAGGTTTTTAATATCCGTATAAAGCATAGCATTTTATCCCATAGGCTTAGGATATACCTCAGAATAATACAGTATATCTTAAGTCTATCAGTCTATGCTTTATCCTCAATTATCGAGGATGATCTGATGGGTGTGTCCCAAGAAGCTTTAAGTTATTATGACCTTCTTGGTCTATCCTGTCTTTGTCGCTGTCCTGGAGTGTATACAAAAAGCCAGAGGCGCGGAGGGAAGGGAATTTGTTAGTTGATTTACAGTGCAAAATATTAAATTTGTTGTAGAGAGCATTAATTTTGATGCGTTTCAAATATTTTGTAGTTGTTAACATTACTTCGTAGGGCAAACCTTGCGGATCTCATATCTGCTTATCTAGACAAGGGCCTGAAATGCATTGGCGTTTTTTTGGACCTGGCCAAGGCCTTTGATACGGTCTCAACTTCGATCCTCCTAAGAAAACTTGAATGTCTGGGCGTTAGAGGAACTGCACTATCCTGGTTCCGCAGCTATTTATCCGATAGAAAACAGCTAGTAAAGGTTGGATGTCACAGAAGCAACATGGAGACGGTTAACTACGGTGTACCACAAGGCAGTATCCTGGGACCTACTTTGTTCATAATCTACATGAACGACTTACATGATCTTGAGATGAGTGGGGCGGAGACCATCTGCTACGCTGATGATACGGTGGTGCTATTCCACGGTAACACATGGGAAAACGCTTTTCGGGCTACTGAAGAAGGGATGTTTATGGTTTCTAACTGGCTTCAAAGCAATCTACTCACACTTAACTATAAAAAAACGAAATACGAGTGTTTCCATAAAACTGCCGCTTCTAAACCCCCGTCACAAAACAGCATAAAAATACATTCTTGTAATAATCATAACTACCAAATACTCTGTGACTGTGAAGTTATCGAGCGGGTCACAAGTCTTAAATATCTCGGGGTCATAGTCGATGAAAAACTCGGTTTCAAGGAACATATCCTGCTGTTGTCGAAGCGTGTTCGAAAAATCATTGGCATAATGAAAAAGCTCCGACATATAGCTAGCACCAAAATCCTCAAAATGGTCTATATTACCCTCTGCCAATCACTCATCCTATACTGTATTCCGGTATGGGGCAGTGCCCCTAAAAACTCCATGATTGTTGCAGAAAGGGCCCAACGCTCAGTTCTAAAGGTGATGTTAAAGAAACCCTTCAGATACCCCACGGAGCTCCTGTATAAAGAAGCTCTGGTACTTACTGTTCGCCAACTTTTCATACAGAAAATTGCCACTATTTCTCACAGGGCTATGATTTGTTCAGCTGAATATAATAACTACTTGGGGAAGCGAGTTTTTAGAATGCCACAAACTCCTGTTAGGACTGTGATCGCGAGTAGATTCGGTAAATTTTTGAGGTCTGTCATATATAATAACATACTCAAGTACCTTGATATAAAAACATGTTCTGTCGTACAAGTGAATGTCAAGTTGGTCAACTGGCTAAAAACTTTAAATTATGATGACACTGAAACCTTATTGTTAGTTGTAGTATAAATCTGTACATATTTTTGTTTAACTTAATGTAATATATGTGTTCCATTTTTGTCATTTTTCATTTATTTTTTTCTATTTTTAGTAACTGTCTATGTGGGTATTTGCACAATAAAATTGTAATTGTAAATTAGTATTTTTTTTTTCTTAGAAAGAATGAAAGTATGAGTGGATGAATGAATGAATGAATGAATGAATGTATTACTTGCATGCATGTACTTGAATTTCAAATTTTACTGTAAGCAATGTATAATTTTGTGTATTAATAACAATTATCTGGTACCCCGCATTGCTGGCTTAGCCGAGTTTGGGGACCCCTGGTAAATTAGTTAATTTGTTTCTCAGCATGTACACGTCTCTAGTAATAAGTATAGTTGAATAACAATTTTTGTAAAAACTCATGCAATAAAATCATTTTGTCTTTTTTTTTTTTGTCTTTGTCAACCTGTTTTAAGGTTTTATAAAATGCAATATCAATATCAATGTCAATATCTTTTTTATTGTTATTTCTATTAATTTTAAAGTACCTAAGTTTAAATGTGTCCCTTTTAAATTTCGCAAAAAAGGATATTCTTGGAAAAAGATAAAATTATATTTTGTAAAAAAATCCAAATGTCCCAAAATTGGGTACGTATCCCTATAAAGACCCTTTTACACTCGAAAAACATGAAATTTAGAGGTAACTTCGAAATTTTTTCTATCGAACGAACTCGTTAAAGCTGTTGCGTTTGAATAGATCAGCCCTATAGTCTATATCTATATTTTTATTAAACCGATTGACCAAGTTACACAATATAAAATGGTCATTTGCAGTTGTCTATCTGACCTTATACGAACCCTTAAAGTATATTGATCGAGTGGAGCTCGATCGCCCTAATTACATGTAACATTAAAAAAAACTGTGTATCCTGTAATAGAAAGTGTCCCTCATCGCTATCGACTCTCGATCCTCAACTTAATCCCCCCGCTTGCCGACTATGGATATTAATTTATGAAAATGACGGCGCTACTTATGTTCCGAACTGAAGATATCCGCCCAACATATTTATCAGGTAAAAATTAATAAATCATTAGAGAGCACGTGACGGAGGTGCGGAGGGCTGTTCAAGTTTTTTCAGCCGGAATGAAGTGATAACCGCAAAACGCTAATGACGTCCTTACCCACCATGACCCATTAGAAATATTGATAGACTCTAAATAGCCAACACTAGAGGTGATTATTCATAAGCTGAGTTGGTTTCTATTTTGGTCGGATATTACCTACTCGACAACCCAGCGAAATTAAATTGTACGAGGTTTATCACTTCACTCCATAATAAAGTTCTGGTATCTGTGGGACACAGGCAGGCAGCGACAAGGTTATGCTCGTCAAATTAAAGTTTTCTTTGAAAATAAGAAGCCACTGGTGCGTTGGTTTGAGCTGACTGTATAATCGGATGTTTAGAAGTTGCTTTTTGAAGTTAAATACATAATAAAACTTAGATATAAAATATATATATTAAAATGCGTGCTAAGTGCAATTATTGTTTACTTAGTAGTAATAGACGTTTTTAGTAGTAATAGACGTTTATTTCCATACGAAAATATTTAGCACATACAAATATTTCTGCCAAACTGTAATGCAGTTTGTAGGCGGAAAAAACTCTCTGTTTAAATAAAAATAAACAATGAAAAAATTAAATTAAACAGTTTCAATTTAACCTAAAAAGCTTACTTAAAAAGAAAAGATAATCGTTTTATCTATACTTAGATATCATATGTCTGCAATATTAATGATTTGAACTTATTTTTGAATATGTTATATGTTCTTATAGGAGCCCCAAATTAGGTCGGTCAACTGGACTAACAACCGAACTACTTCTACTAGGACCACACTACGACGATGTAAGCATTATTAATTTTTGCGTTTCAATTTGTTCTTTATGAATTTGGGTACTATATACACGATAATCGAACCTGACTTATGTATTTCGCATGTATGAATTTACATTATACAAGGTGACTTTTTGATCATCTTCCAAATTCATACTGGAGGCTTGATAAGTTATCAGTATCTTGGATCAGTAACAATTTTTGTGAATTTCGTTTATTGAAATTTCGGCTTCCCATATAAATTCAGTTCCAGTCCCGAGTGAATCACTATGGGGAGTCGAAATTTAATTTTACGAATTTCAACAAAATTGTTATTGATGCATGATACTGATCACTTACCAAGCCACCAGTATGAATTTGGACGATGGTCAAAAAGTCACCTTGTATACGTAAGTATACTTGCTAAATGGTGATAGAAAACGTCGTAAAGAAACATGCACGCCTTATAAAGCGTGTATTTGTGCCCAAAGAACGGTGATAGGGTTCACCCACCCATCACGTTGGCACGTAATAGCCGTCTGTGAAACGCGGGTGTACCGAGTGTGGACTGCGACTTGCATTTCACAATTCACACTCGGAACACCTCTAATACCGCCTCGGGGATTCATGTCGTAACGATATGTTTTGTTCGTTTATGTAGATTTACATGTTTCTTTTATTCTGAGTTGTTTTCCTTTTTCACTTTTATCTGACAGGGATACCTCTCAAACTATACGTATTAGTGGTTGTTTAGTTAAGTTTTAGTGGGTGTACGCGAGCGGACTCTTTTGTTTAGTTTATAATTTCACTAGCTGTTACCCGCGACTTCGTCCGCGTGCAAGAAGATAATGCGGCCACAGTGTAATTCCTTGAAAATCCCGCAGTAAAAAGGTATCCCAGTTTGAAAGTTGGATAACAAGTTATAGAACAGTGATCTTCCTTCCTTCTTTATTTGTAACCCATTTTCACTGCTGAGGTAGGTACGTTCAGTGATAACCGCATCAAAACCCGTTCAGTAGTTCTTGCGTGATGCATGAAATACAGACAAACATTCCGTTTGTTTTCGTATCAGTATCCGCTACATCGCTATTTTTTGGAATATCATCAATGTACAGACAGACACAGCTCTTTTCTTTAACAGTTTTTAATAGTATTAAATATACTTAAGATTTACAATTTTCAGTTATTATACTACCTAGCCCTTTTTATCAAAGAAGCAGCTGTTATACAATTGCTGCAACTAATTTCTCATTAAAAATTTTTATTTACTAAAATAGATGACGTTATTTAAACAAAATAATTGAATATTTATTTATGCGCATTCCAATAATGAACCGCGCCACCTGTTTATTTTTCTATGTACTAAAAGTTCATTACTTTTCTTCAATGTAGAGACACATCGGGTAATACTCTTTTATTATGTATTGATTGATTGATAATATGATATTATTGCTTACATAACTGTAAAAAATGTTATCACTTTGCATTTGCAGCGGCAGACTTTGCTTGTAGTAGGTCATTTGCGTGCTACAGCGTAGCATTTACGTAGACTCAGAGTTTAGTCGTATATGAACGAGTGTTGTGAAACTTATTGAAATGGTTTATTGATTAGTTACATTGTAATAGCACATAATATTATATTATGTGACTAGCTTTTGCCCGCGGCTTCGCCCGCGCAGTTGCATTTTCCCGGGATTAAAAGTAGCATGTGTCACTCTCCGGCCCATAAACTGTCTCTGTGCAAAAAATCACGTCAATCCGTTGCTCCGCTGCTGCGTGAAAGAAGGACAAAACAACAAACCAACACACTTTCGCGTTTATAATTAAAATAGGGAGGTATATAACTAAGAAAGGTTCCGAATCAGAACTCTCCAAAAATAACGAAACTTTGTGTATGCTTAGGGTAATATTGTTTGTACCATAGTACGAAAAATCATATAAGAACAAATCTGTCTTGATGATTTGTATTCAAGGTTAATATACAAGGTGACTTTTTGATCATCGTCCAAATTCATACTGGTGGCTTGGTAAGTGATCAGTGTCATGGATCAATAACAATTTTAGTGAAATTCGCGAAATGAAATTTCGACTCCCCATAGTGATTCACTCGGGACTGGAACTGAATTTCTATGGGAAGCCGAAATTTCATTTTACGAATTTCACAAAAATTGTTGCTGATCCAAGATACTGATCACTTACCAAGCCTCCAGTATGAATTTGGACGATGATCAAAAAGTCACCTTGTATATT
This sequence comes from Ypsolopha sequella, assembly GCA_934047225.1. Classification (NCBI taxonomy): domain Eukaryota; kingdom Metazoa; phylum Arthropoda; class Insecta; order Lepidoptera; family Ypsolophidae; genus Ypsolopha; species Ypsolopha sequella. The sequence continues at coordinate 15,614,443 of OW203992.1, forward strand.
TTTTAATTAATACAATGTTAAAATCACCACCACTTTTGGCCCTAGGTAGTTAGAAATGGCTCGAAAAAAATGTATAAGATTGTGTTCAGAATAGTCAAATTTTCAATTATTTCAGAACCTTCACTTGTAAGTTAAGTTTACATTATACCCCATTCTAATCAATTTAATTCAACTTATACCCACGTACATTCAGTATGCTACGTTAAAATTAAATTCCCGCCGGTCTTTGCAGAGGACGTTTAATCCGGTGATAATAGCCGTTGACCGTGGTAAATCTCTGGTAATCCGGTGAACAGAACAAATATAGTTCGTACGCGATAAGGTGCGTCCGAACCTGAGCGGGCCGGCCGGAGCAGTGTTGCAAACTTCGAGACGAAACTACTTTTCAGTTTTTTTTTTTGGAAAGCTGGCATGGTTTTTGCTATTATTTATGTGTCGTTTAATAAAGATACGTAAGGCTTTTACCCAGAAATGGATACCGTAGTGCGCTATACGAAAGTGTAGAGTTGATTTATAAGAAGAATTCCTCAGATAATTCCCCAAGAAAAAACACTTATGAATGTTACTGTACTTACTATAATTTTACTTACTTACTATAATTGTGTATGTATTTCTGTGTTTTAAAGATATTAGATCAATCATATATATATATATATATATATATATATATATATATATATTTATTTATATATAAACAACACATGATCTTATTAGTCCAATAACGTTTCATTTTACCACGACATTTGGGTCATGCATGACTTGGAAGAAATCGCTCTAAGCGATAAGACCGCCTATTGTTGCCTATATTTTTGTTTTTTTCAAACTTTGTATTGTCCTTTTTGTTGTTTTCTTTTGGTGCACAATAAAGCGTATTTATGTTATGTTATGTGTTCTATCAAAATATTCTTTATCGCTTGTCTGTAAAATTCAGGGCAATATCATCCAAATTCTGGTAACATTTCATGGGTCATCAAAATTTGCCCTTTTTTAGAGTTACCCAGTGAAACGTCACGGAACTGATAAGATCCCAGGCCGAGTATAGCGATAAGACATTTTCCAAAGCAAGCAATGTTAAGCAAAGAGATTGCGAGATTTTGAAAAAACAACTAGCAACACTGTCGTTTAGCGGTGAGGGTGCTAAATGTCCCATTTATATGATGATGGTGGCCGCTGGCGAGCCTCTGCTCCCCTGGGCACGTTTGTAAATGACCCCTGGAAGTAACGGTGCCAGGAGCCGGTCGTTGACACTGATGGTTTAGTTAGATTGCGAAGAGTTTATCTGATAGTAAGTCTTATATAGATGGTGAAAGATTTTGTATGAACATGTTAAAATACTATGTTATTCTTGGTTGTTCTATTATCTGTGTCTTTATGAATAAACTCAATTTAAGCAAAGTGAAGCTTGCACAATGGCGAATATAATATACTTTGTATGTGTCTTGGCTGACATCTTAGCGAGATAGACACTCTTCCATAGTTATTCTGTGGATTTGTAAGTTAACAAGCTGATGTTTTTGAACATGATTTGCCATTTCAGAAGTAACTAATGACTTGCTAAACATATACAAACAGCGACCAAAATATTTGTTGTTCCAGTTTTTTTTCAGGCGAGCGATGGTCAACAAATTTACATGGTAAACGGTCGCTTAGAATGTGTCGTCACGCGCGGTCAAGCTCGCGTTATCAAGGACACGTTTGTTCACACCTCGTTGTGCCGGTCCCAGGGGACAGGCGTCGCCAATTCCGGAGAGATTTAGTTTAACGTGTTATTGTAAGTTTGGTTTTTGTACAAAAGTATACAGGTGCACTTTGAGCTAAAATGTTAACTTTATGATACATTTACTAAATAGTTTACGAGGCTTCGCTATAATATTCTTCGTACTTATACGAATCCCTAAAATACTGTTGCAACTTTCTTCGTAATGTCACAGATAGCCCTGTAGCGCGTAGCACTTCTACATATAGGTACAAACAAAAGCATACTCCCAGAGGGCCTATTATGTATCTTTAGTTGCCATTTAAACTGGGTGCCTATCATCAAAAACATAGATATACTATCGAATTCCGATTGTCTAAGGATATGTTCGCACTTGAAGTGACGACACAGTTCGTAAATAGTTCAATACCGACTAAGTAATAGCAATTTTGAAAGTTCCATTTTTAGCTATGTTTTTTAGCCCCCCTATTCTGTATCTAAGGTTGCCAACTGGACAGGGTGCCTATCGTCAAAAACATATATATAACTGAACTTTCAAAATTGCCTTTAGATGATATTGAACTATTTACGAACTGTGACGTCATTTCAAATGCGAACATATCCTTAGACAATCGAAATTCGATAGTATATTTATGTTTTTGGTGATAGGCACCTAGCCCACTTGGCAACCAGAGATACATAATAGGCCCGCAGGTCTCGTAATTCTACGTGCGTGTGGATTACAAAGTTACTAAATTCATTGTCGTATGTTGCGCTACCGAATAACAAATGCCTCGATCGAACAAATGATTCCATTGCATCGCTATAAAGGCGAGCAAAACAAACGTCCTGCGATCTATCGGGCCGCTATAAATCAGAAGGCTGTCGATGGGGCCGCGTGCGTCCTCCCACTGCGACGCGCGGGTTGATTTGTCGCGTCCACTGACGTAGAGTTGCACTGGTTTGTAGTGATGTCTTAGACCTACAACTATTTATGTAGATAGTTAAATCAGAAGGCTTTCTATAAGTCTCGTGGGGATGCGTTGAGCAGAGCTGTCATATGGATTAAAAAAGGCCGAAGATGAGCTATTTAAATAACACTCGGACTAGGTCCGACGGACTTTAAAGGCGAATGCTAAACTCAAGCGGACTCAGCGGACTAAGCCGATCTCGGTAAAAAGCCGGTTTGATCCGAGTTTGTCCGAAAATGTCCATTGAATTACTTCAAGAGAGTTATGCAGTAAATACAGACATTACTACAATTTGATATTTCGACTCCTTCAATAGAGTCGTCATCACATGCGTCGAATAACATTGTATAATTTAACGCAATGTGACTCATTTACTCTCTTTTTAATATCTTGTAAATAGGTTAAATGTAAATTGTTTTTTTTTTTTACCTATCTGTTATATTTTTCTTTATACTTCATTGTGATTGTGACTGATGCACGAATGGCCCGAAATATATCTCAATTAAATTTTATTAAAATGTGTTTTATCTAGGTTTAATCGTTAAAAAGACAAAAAGTCAATATTTAATAATTATTTTTTCATATTATACTTTCATTAAACCATGCATAATAATCATTTCGTTAAACACAACGGACAAGACGGACTGCACGGACTAAGCCGGAATCCGAAAATCCGTGCTTACGGCTGAATAAGTCCTATTTTTATAAATTTTCGGTTTTATTTCAGACTTATTTGGTTCATTTCATGAGACAGCTCTAATGTTGAGTCACAATGGTTTATCGTAGTGATATCTAAAAAATATAATGAATATGGCTTCGTATATCCTGCGAGTCTGCGACGCGCGGTTTGTTCTGTCGAGTCCACTGATGTACAGTTGCACAGGTCTGTCAGAACTTCTGCTGCTGTCGTTGAGAGTGGGGCTACGTTTGAACTTTTGTAGTGATATCTTAGCTAAAAAAAAAAACAGATTTCTTGTTTTATTTGCTTTAGTAATAAATAAATATTTCATACACCACCACCAGAGAATGAAAAATAACCTTAAATATGAAAAATAATATAATGACTTTGTTATGTTATACCTAAATATCGAATGAAATACCGGTAAGTAATTAAATGTTAGTGAATCTAAACATGTATCGCCCTACATTTAAATCGATATACACATCTTCAGCACATCCCTCGAACATTCTGCGAATAAAGCCCTCAGTCTCGTTCCCCTGCGGTCAAGAATATCTTAACTATTTATTGAGCTTGGTTCGACTCCTGCATAATCACTCGCCGTTTGTAACATAAACACAAGTTGCCCAATTGATCCCGGCTTGTCTTTCTTATTGCTTCCCTTATCGTAATTATTGGCGTTTGGTAAAGGGAGGACACAAGAGAAAAATACAACAGTTTTTAGGGTTCCTTATTATTAAGCCTCCGCTGCCTGTGCGTCTGTCGGTCCGTCTGTCACAGGGGTCTACAGCTTCAGCTGTTATGGATAGTCAGTTCAAATTTACACAGAATACGTGTTACTAGTTACTATGGGCTCTACCAAGGCAAATAAGATAACCGGCCATGTGCGAGTCGGACTCTCGTAGAAAGGGTTCCGTACCACCACACAATACAGGTACGGAACCCTAAAAACATGGTAAATAATTCCAACTGCAGTTATTCATACCAACTTAACTTGACACATACGATCTATTAACTCTAACTTATCTAAAGGGTCTAATTAGGTTGGTCGTTTATAACTTCCTAAAAAATTTAATATTTGTAATTTCTAGATTTTTTCTATGTGTGTGCTATAAGACTTACCTGTAAACGAAATTTCAAATTTCTAAGTCAACTAGAAGTGCCCTATAGGTTTTGATTCTCTTGCGAGTGTCAAAAATTTGTATGAAACTGATTATGTAAAATGCAATAACTTTTTTCGCATCGAGTTAGAAGCCTGATTTTTTACTGCCGTAGAAGGTATCAGTTTCAACTTGATATAAATAGGATGAAAAAAAATTAAACCCGATACAAAGAACCTCGAATAAGTAGCATTTTGTTGACTCTATTTTGTTTCATCTTAAAAACGGTAATACATCAATGACATTCTATAAGGTCCTACAATAATAAGTGAAAATAATTGTTGGGTAGATTATGTATCGTTGACTGAGCTTTGTTTAAATTTATTTTTCAGTTTTCAGTACAAAGTGGTTCAGTCAATTGAGCTGACTTATATAGAAAGGTGAAAAAAAAGTCCGCGAAAATAAAATAAGTTTCTTGGGTATGTGACCCATAACCATAATGAATACTGAATCACACCCTGATTTTTTTTTTCACTTTGATTTGTAGGACCTTATATACCAAAATGTCATTGTAATACATACAAGTTTCTTTGGTCAGGTTGTTGGGAGATCACATCAAGCTATACATTTGCAGTACTACATTAGCCCCTATATCGAAGGATATCAGATGGTATAAAGTCCAGTGTGCATAACTTAATGGGATTTCCACATACTCTAACAAATAATGTACAAAGTTAGGGTTCCATATAGTCACCTTGTTTTTTGTCGCCTAGATTTTGTTGCTATGGCATCTACCATAATGTTTTAGGGTTCCGTACCCGTATTGTGTGGTGGTACGGAACCCTTTGTGCGCGCGTCCGCCTCGCACTTGTCCAAATTATTAATACAAGAGAATAGTTTTAGTTTTGTGTCTAGAATGAGCGGAACACGTTAACTACTCGTTATACATGGTTAGGCCATATCATAGACAATACTGTCTATGGGCCGTATCAAGGGCATTGCGCAGCATGGAACAGTCACAGACCAATTACTCATTAGACATCTTATCAACCACGGACAAGTGAGAACTTTTCCCGCCACTGCACGCCGCTGTGTTGCGGGGTAATGCGGGGAGGGTGCTAAGTAAGGAAATAGAGATGGAATAGTATGGAATGTCATTTGTATAGTAGTGAAATTGCACTGATGTGTTGGCGAATGCAGTGAATGCAGTAATCTTGTTTTAAATCTTATTCATACATAACTCATTTCACATCAGCGTATTTTTCATCAAGCAAAGCGCTTTAATCTTTTCTCAATTTTGGTAAATAATGAAAAGGAAATTTATTTCGAACTCTTGAATGTGGTTTGCTTATATTTATAATTAATAACAGTAAAAAAAGATAATCATAAACTTAATTCATCTCATTATTATTTATTTGTCTTATTTACATATTTAATTTAACCATATTTTTATGCAAATAAACTACTGTACTTTTACAAAAAGTTAAAAGGTATAACCCTGACATGCTATTATCCAAATTAGTTATCCACAAATAAACAGTGAACGTAACAAATGGAGCAGTGGAACAGTGACCTGTACGTAACAGGGCGGTGTTAAGTGTAACCTAATTTCTGATTAATACGCTTAAGCGGAAACCTCACTAAGCAGGTTCAAATGGCACGCGGAAGGGACACCTTAGTGGGAGGACCGTTAGTCAGGATATCATAAACATTCTAATTTATTTTATTTTGATTATTTTATATTTTAATTTATTTTATTTTGGAGCGAATTGGTCAGTCACCTGGGTTGCCGGAAGTTGCACAAAAGTAATGTGTGGAAAGAAGGGAAGATCTTTGCCCAAGTGAGGGTGTAAAAGATAACTATATATGTTTATCTCTCACAAAATATATAAATAATTTACTGTCGTACTTTTCTTGATCGTTCGCACATATAATGTTTATCTGGAATAATATCATAATGGACAAGACTGTTAACGAAACGGCGCCTTAACAGACAAGTAAAGACTTCGACAAACGAGCTAATAGCTCACAATATTTACTTACTTTCCTCACTATTAGGCAAGTTTCGCGACTGAGTAGATTTATAGTTTCCGCCTCCTTCATTATCTGTATTGAACGAGCGTCCGAAAGCGCGGCATATAAATCTAAATGAAGACGCCGATGGCCAACCCCCCGCTGACAACAAACTTAGTCCGACTCTGAGTTTCGAAGTTACTTTTCTGCTACTTTTGTAGGATCCACTAAAATATGGTGTCACATATTTACTTAATAAAATACAACGTAGTCTAGTTGGGATAATCGATTTGAGGGGTCCAAATTAAGACCATAATATAAATATATAGGATGCAATAGTGCAGAACAAAAATGACTATTAATTTTTATTCTGATCTGAAGGTTTTTATGAAATGTATTAGTGGAAAAGTGCATAAGATAAATCAAGATTATTGATCTAATTCAATTTATTCAATGCCTTAACATTACATTAGGCAACATAATTTTATTCGGCCACAGTCCATAAGCACGGGCCATTCCATGCAGAAGAAATATCGGGCGGAAGTCATAATATAACCCGTTGTATAAGCAATACCATCCGCAGTCTTCCCCAAATATTCAGTTTTCCTCTTTGTTGGCATTTTTTGTGTAGTTAAGAAAAAACAACAGGCCCATAACTCTTATGCCGGTTGATCAGATAGATCGTAATGGGTGTAATGGATCCGCTGGTCAGCCGCCCGCATGCAAATAAATCTGCGACCCGATGCAATGATGTGTGGAAAATGGCGCTCACCCCTTCCTCAAGCCGGTCCTGCCCCAGTGGCCCGAAGCCTGCCCTTTGCCTCGCCACTGCAATAAAAAAATCTGGAAGGCCATTTTATAAAATTGATATTACATTTAGTAGCCCTAAAGTTATGTTCTGGGATACCATTACACACAAAAGGGGTGAGGTGGAAATACTATTTTAGGGTTTAAAGCAGTGTTTTATTTAAATTGTATTTGAAACTATTACTTATAGAAAGAATTGAATTTCATTAAAAATATAAATTTATTAGGTAATTTATTGAACAAACAACTGTTGCTTACTCATAATTTGTGTTTATAGAAGGCAACAACTTTTTGGATTTGAAAGTCACATGAAATAACTTGTAAAGCTTGGTAAACTTATAAATTTCGAGAGACGATAGAAAAATCAACACAGCCGAACAACGTTGCGTCACTGGACAATCTTTACCTGCGTTGTTTTATCCCGGAAAGCGAGCGGTGATAAAAGTCAGAGCAAATGGCAGTCAATAAAATAAATAGCAATGGCTTCTGTAAATAAGTCGGTGCCCGGGGCGACGATCGTCTTTTTTATTGGCGCCTCGATTGCTCTAGAAACAAGGAGTGTTGGAGTGCGAAGCGGCGGGTGGCGGGAGCGCGGGCTGGCGGCGGCCGGCGGCCCCGCACTCTGACGTTGCAGATTACATTCACAGATTAGAAATGAGATCTCACCGACATGCTGCGACATTGTCTGCCACGAGACACTTCAAAACGATTGTATTTGCTAACATCTTCGAGAACACTTCAACATGTCTGCGCTCTTTTTTGCCAGAAAATATTATTCGTTAGCACAAAGAAAAAAACTTTGGCATCTTTTTCGATTCTCTTCAAAGCCACTCAATGTCAATATTACTTCTTTACAAATTGAGTAAGGATAGCGTAATGTATTCCGGACGTATAGCGTGTCGGGGCACGGTTTCTATACAGGGCCGGGTTCAGATAAGATGTATTAATTTGTAAGAATTTGTCGCCGGACCCTCGCGCCGCCCTATCCCCGTGGCTTGCATTCCAATCACGCGTTACACGACCCCTAATTGCACCTAATAATTTCTTTAAATAGCCCTGTGGTATTGTAGTGTGTGTTCTTAAAGACGGATCTATTAGGGACTTTTATTCATGGCTGATGTTTTTACAGTTTATGAAGTTTTGGTGAAGCCTTTGTGTCTGTTTGCCTATATTTCCTTCCGCAGCATAACTGACAAACCGCTCAGTCAACTGCACTGAAATTTTGCAAATAACTAGGCATGTTTAAGTCATCTACTAGATATCACATATTATTGAGACTTGATGAAACGTATTTTCATACGCGTATTAATTCTATTTGTACGCAATTAACTTAAAATAGAGTTCATAAGCTCTTAAGTAGGATTACCTAGCTGCTATACAATCAGAAAATTAAGAGTGTGTTTTCTGAAATCGAAAGAGACAATCGTCGATTCCAATTTTATATCCTCTTCAAGAAAGACCTGATGCTATTTATTCTTTCCAGGGATGTATTAGTGTCGTCGTGTGAAGTGTCGCCGCGGGCCCAGGGCCCCGGGGGGCTCGTCAATGCTAGCTGGACCTCATCCAATCACTGGTCACCTCCCCCTCTCCCTGCCCTACGTACCGAGGACAAGGGTTTACGACCTAATCACACGTAACTACAGGGACAGCACACTGATGGGTTCGCAGGTGTATACCTTTTTTATTTTACCCAGGTGTAAAAAGCTAATATAAAGCTAATTTATAAGACAGCATACCTATAATAGTAGTTTATGCTACAAGGGCGCAAAGGAATAAATTACGAGGACGATTTAAAACACGAGCGCAGCGACTACTACGTCTTTCAATGCATAGTGTGAGGAAATGAAAACAAATATAATCTTGTGAACTTTAAATTATGATTGGCTCAAAAGGATTGTATCCAGAGCCGTTAAACAGTGGAAAAAAAAGTATAACATCTATGGTACACAGGAAAGGCTGCAGGTTAGCCAACCATTGCAAACAAATTAAAAAAATAATAATAATAATAAAGCCCTAGGGCAAAATAATCGACTTTCTGTGCGGTTTTGATGCATAAAAAGTGGGCCTTTACGAGCACATGCATTGAAAATACATTTTACACGAGTAAGCACTAGTACATTTGTAAAAGAATACAAATACTTCAATATGTAAACTTAAATCAATTTCATATTTTATATTTCATTTTATTATGGACATATACACGTATCTACTCATAATAATTATTGCATCTTCAACAATTTTAGGCTTTATATAATTAAACATACAGCCAGTTGCAGAAAGGGTTTTTAAGTTAAATGAACCTTTAAAGTTAATGCCATCCTTTACATTGTTCTTGACAAAGAAAGTGACAGCATTCATTTTAAAGTTTCATTAAACTTAAAAACCCTTTCTGTAACTGGCCGATAAACAAGCCGAAAATATATCTTAATTATTTAAAATTTCAATACACATGATTTATTTTATATCAATTTAATCATAGTAGTAAAAAATTCACATTGTAATATCTAGGTAACTACATTATAATCGAAGAAGACGAAATACCGATGCTACGGCGTAGCACTCTCGTAGCGCCTCCACCGCGCCTACCGCTTAGTTAATTTTGGTAAGCACCTTACCGCTATCGCCGCCCCCTTGTAGCGTCTTCAGCTTATGCTAATGAAGTATTGTAACGCTCTTATCACGCTTTGTCTACCTTCAGCTGCAATTGAGCGGTCTTTAATCATCACGGACGGTTGAAATTTTGAATTAATAACTATGAAATTTAGCCGCGGGTAATTGCCTTTGTTGCTTGAACATGAAAACTTTAAAGTCTCTTTCTAACTTTCAATATTGGTAAAGTTGTGACTGTAACTGTAAAATTACAATTAGTGTATTTGTATAATATACAAGTTGTCAAGTAGATTTATATTTACACTGTATAGATTTTTGACCTTATTTACTTACTATAAACTTATTTTTTATTATTATTTAACTTATTTTTGTATCATCGTTTCCTGTCCCCCATTTCTCGTATTATAATAATTTCTTCACCACCCAAAGGTTGGCTGGAAGAAATCGCTTCAAGTGTTAAGAACGCCTCCGCACAAAATTATTAAAAATGAAAAAACCGGCCAAGTGCGAGTCGGACTCGTGCACGAAGGGTTCCGTACCATTATCTATAAAAACGGCAAAATAAACATGTCTGTTGTATGGGAGCCCCATTCTTTTTTTTTTATAGTATTTGTTGTTATAGCGGCAACAGAAATACATCATCTGTGAAAATTTCACACAGACTTTCTGACAAAATTTCTGACAGACGGACAGCGGAGTCTTAGTAATAGGGTCCCGTTGGTTACCCTTTGGGTACGGAACCCTAAAAATTTATTTTTATTTTTGGTGTCTTTTTCTGTACAGTAAAGTGTCGATTCATTAAAACACCTTCCTCAAAGATATCATAATAATATAATTTTAAGGTCAGTGACCTACGTACTACGCCCAATTGTACACCGAACCTTCCCACAAAAAGGTAAAACCGAATCGAGGTAACCGTGAAGGTCTAATGGACCCAGCGCAGTGGGTTCACCAGACCCCCAGCGATAAGTCAAGACTGATATCACTGAATCAATGACCACCCTAACATGATGCATTGGACAACCACCGTTTATAGTTTCTGGCCGGACCGACGAATTAATACCGCGGAAATAACTCGTATAAATTTTTATAGCCATGTGATAAGTTAATAGCTTGATGTTATTTTTGGTGCAGATCGTGATTGATGCAAAAGTAATTAATTAAGGTAGTTTATAGCTTTACAAAATAAGGAGGAAATTTACAAGTTCTCTTATATACATATTTTAATAAATATATAATATGCCTCTATTAGTTTTTTATTTGCAATTACACATGTAATATAACTTTAAATATAATTAATAAATAAAAGAAAATTGTGAAATTTCTATTCAAAATTTTCTTTTATTTAATAATTATATTTAAAGTAATTCGATTCCCGGGTGAGACAAGCGAATTTTAGAAGATCTTTGAATGCAGTTTTGTTTCTTTTAAAAATAAAGGAATGTTTCCTTTCAGTAAAATAAGCTAACTAAAGGATTTAAGCTAGCTCCCCTCCAGGGCCCTTGAATTTTTTCCAGCCTATATAATTCTATACGATATTTTATAATGATTATATGTTTTTATTGCGAAATACATCGCTTTGAATACTCTAATTATTATTAGAGCTAGAAATATTTGTACTTTTAAATTTGTTTCTGATTGATTTCTAGTCGGTAATGCACTCTAATAATAATTACAATATTATTCTATTATTATTCTATGTTATATTATATTGTTCTATGCATTATTTTAAAGTAAAATGGTTGTTTAGAAGTAGAACATATGAAAAAATCACTCATAAATTTTCCGTGGGCATTCCACTATTTTCGCTTGCTTACTAACCAAAAATTTTATAGTTATAGTCATTCAACATATAACTGATGACGGCCCCACTGAGGGGTCGAAATATAGCGACTAAAACCATTTAAGTGTTTGTATTTATGTAGAGTAAAACATATACATAAAAAATAAAAAAAGGCCCTTGAACGGTGTTTTATAAAGATATTTTATTAACATAATTATCAAAATATAATTGCAATATAGGTGTGGCGACGAGCAAAGTAAGGAAGAGCCTGTGTTAGGTTTACATGTAAATACATTTTTGGGAGCCGAGCAAAGCAGAGCGAAGCGAGGTGACCCACCTAGTCTTATCAGAAATATCTATAACTTGAAAATTATAAATCTGAGAGAGAAAAATATTCATTCTAAACATTAGATAAAAAAATTATTGTATTTTGAAAAATGTTCTGCACTCTGACCAAAAGAACAATATAAGTTTATTGATATGTTACTTACGTTGGACTAATTCGTGTTTGTAAGTAGGTAATACAAACTTTGCAAAAGGCCTAAATATTTTTGCTTTGTACCTAGTTCCCCCACGCAAGAAATAAACATTGAATATTGCTTAAAAAAACACTTGTACTTATCCACATATACAGTAAACTTTATTATGCCCGACCGGTTTCGCTGTAAAGCATTTTCTAGGGCCTTTTACAAATCCTAACTAACAAAGAAAATTATTTTATACTACAACCATGTCTAAAAATGTTTTTTTTTTTTCATTTATTGCACGTCATTTTTAGACATGGTTGTAGTATAAAATTATTTTCTTTGTTAGTTAGGATTTGTTAAAGCCCTAGAAAATGCTTTACAGCGAAACTGGTCGGGCATAATAAAGTTTACTGTATATGTGGATAAGTACAAATGTTTTTTCAAGCAATGTTTTATAAATTCCACCAAGTGCCAACAATCACTAGCATCTACTAAATATTGAATAGTTCTCTAAGTCAAGCTGCAAACAGTAAAAACTGTTTTCTTTTATTGACTGAACCTTAAAACCATGACTTGACCGAGACAGCAAGACGGTAAAAAACGCTTTTACAAAAAATACATTTCACCAACAGTTTTTCTCATTGACAGAGATAACACAAAGGTAGTTTTTAGTGAGACAGGGACAGGTGTCAGCAGCATAAGGTATGATCTTCAAATTGGCAGTCGATGAGGAATACGGGTCACAAACAGTGCGTGCTCATGTACTGAAGGAACCCGGTGGAGTCTGCTTGTTAACTCTGATACACTAGACTGAGGGTACAGTTAGTAAACTTCATTCATCGTATTCTGGCGAATAAAAAAAAAACACTTCAAAATCCGTACAGCAAAAATACTCCAAGGTTCTTGAGCTAAAATTTTAAACGAACATCTACATGACGCAATTGAAGTGTATTTGACCGCAGCACAAATACCAAAGAATTTGTCAGTACTGTTGTGTAGGACCTGAGCACGTGGAGATTTTCTGATAAAATTGTAAAAAAAAAGGTTCCAAATCATTTGAAATCGGCAGCCTCTGGGGCTGATGGTCAAAGTCATCCTGGAAACGATTAAAACCAAGAAGCAATCATCCAGGCCGCTGCGTTGTGAGGCGACGTAGTTGTAAAATGTAAAAAAAGCTCCACTGAATCATTATGCTCATGGTTTTGGTTGCTTCCATTTGATACATTATCACTCCCTGAATACGAAGAAAATTTGGCAGTTATGTATATACCTATATATTGGCAAATATACAAGGTGAATTTGTGAACATCGTCAAAATTCATACTTGAGCCTTGGTAAGTGGTCAGCATCATGAACCAATAACGGTTTTTGTAAAATTCATAAAATTAAATTTCGACTCCCCATAGGACTGAGAATGAATTACTATGGGAACTCGAAATTTCACAAAAATTGTTACCGATTCATGATGCTGATCACTTACCAAGCCTCCAGTATGAATTTGGACGATGATCAAAAAGGCAGCTTGGATATCAATTTTTTTTATCAATTTTATTTTTAAAGACAAGTAACAAACTCTTTTTAAAATTTACCGACACTCGTTTGTAAGTTTTATTACTCGAGTTACCTATAAACAAAATTTTTTTTACCTTTGTTGATACTGTTAATTGTTAGCACTCGGTGGAACTTGAAAATACATAATGAACAAAAGAGTGTACAAGTGATTTTCTATTAATTATTTGTTTACATTTGGTCAAGTGCATTGTGTTGACGGCATGGGTGACCAGAGATAATCAAGTAGAATATTAAACTCTATGATACGTTTCATTAATAATGAAATAATGAACTTTATTTTCAGAAGTAAGAATACCACGTAAAGATTTTCTGACGTCAATATAGGTAAATTAAACAACTATTTTAGTCCAAAAAGGATCCGCCCACGCACAACAACAACCAGACACCCTTACCGTCTCATTTCCACCAAAACGTACTTATATTTTGAGAGAGGGGGACGCCATGAAAATTGGTCGATCACCAGAAACACGCAAAACAGAAACGTTCATTATATATACCGGAATTGAAATTACTCCTCTCAGACAAATCTTCAGCAGATGCAACAAGGGTCAATGATCGTTTTTTTCGAAATCATAAAAATATTTTTTTGTTCTCATAAGAACTGGACTAGTTCAAATTCAATTCCTATTGCTCCTAAGGGAGCAAAAACGTTTTTTTTTTTATTTCACCTGAAGGGTCATTAAACATTGTTCTCCATAAAATGATCACTAGCCCAGTCTCCAGTATGGATTCGGGAGGTTGATTAAATTTCACCTTACGTCATCTTCTCCATATTTTCTGCCGCAGGGTGTAATAATATATTTCGTGACGAGTATAAAATGGCGGATTTTCTTACCCGAGGAATGAAGCTAGTTTCGACGTGAGCGTTTTCCTTTCAAATTTAATGTATTTTATGACTTTGCAAACCACGGCGTGGTTTTTATCTTTTTTTTTTCAGGCTTCGGTCGGCCGCTTTTATTTGTGGCCAGTACCATTTTGCGAAAAAGAGTGTCAGACGCTATATAACTGATTATACCGTGAATCGGAACGCAGGGAATTTCGATTGTAAAGACAAACTAAGGACGTCAAAAATAACCTACTTTAACATGAAATGAAGACAAACGTCATAAAGAACCTAATTTTGCAATAAATGAAATTTCAATACGATATTTCAAACTGACCTGATAATCATTCCGCAACGGGGCCCAGAAAGTTCGATTTTCAGAACTAATTTCGAGTATTAAATTGAACTTTTTCATAAAGGTAGTAGAAAAAATTATTTAGTTTACCTGTTATCAGTTTTCTAGCTATCGACAGGTAATGAAATGAGGCAGGTAGCCAACTCCGCTCTTCAACTCGAAGATATCCAGCTCCTTTATCAATGTACTTGGCTCTACGTTTTCTGGGTTGAGCTACTGAACCTTCCAGCCACCCTGCACGAACGTGCCGCGGCGTCGCCGGTAAACACGTGGGTAGATAACGATCTATTTGGATTGCCTCTATATTTCATTTTTCCCGCGCTAACTAGACGGAGAGGCTAGACCTCGAGCCGTGGCAGTTGCCTCGCGGTTCAAGGTATTTCTATGTCTATTACAATGGTATTAGAGGTTTGAACAGGGATGTTTGCTACGACGCCATCTTCAGAAAGAATACGGGCCCAACCCCGCATGTGTCAATCCAGATATTTGTTTTTCTGTTAAAATCCGAGGTGATTGAGAGAAAAGAAATGTGTTCTCGTGTAAAACAAGGTACTTTATTTTGTGCCACATTATAAAATATGATACTGCTTCTGTACGGTTTTTTGGTGGCAACATGAAAAATGTTTTTCGATATCGTGGAGCGTCTGAAAACAACGCAATAAAACCCTATATCATTATCACGAAATGCAATCCCCAATACATCATTCCGTGGATATCGGTGTCAATGTAATTAGTTGAATAATCCGAGCTCGCCTAGTTAATCCATTTAACTGTTAAATAAGATTTAACCGTGACTGTGATTCAATAACGAGGTGACACTTTTGTAACACTATGGTTAGTTAAGTTTTATTTGTGGAGGGGCTTTCAGTGGTCAGCTGATGACTTGGACAAATACACTTGTCGGACCAATTTATTATACACCTTCTTACAATGTTATAGAAGATATTATCTACTGGCTAGTGTAGGGAATTTTATATGGACCTCCTCCCGTAATGCAATCACTGTCGTCACAGAGCCCGCTACGTACGCAATACGCATCTTGCATGGATAAGCTATTGCATTCAAGATTGGGACCTGTTTTTTTTTTTCAAGTAGAAATTCGATTTAACGAACATCTCTGAACTATCCCTTCAGACGCACTGACATACGTATTTCAGGGAGTGTAGCACGCACTGGCGATACAATGTCTTTCCATCGTACTTGCTCTCTCGGGTATTGACAAATACGGTTCCATGAGACATAGTAAGTAGCATAGATAGACGCTGTATCTCTAGCGCGTGCTAGCTACACAGGACAGACAGCGAGGCACCAAGTTTTATTACCCGCGCATCTCCATCATATGTATAGGTACTTATAGAGACAGTCTTGCGCAATCCCGAGGTTTTCAATCCTGCAATCAAGCAAAAAAACGATAATATGTACAGTTCAGAAGCCGAAAACATTACCTTTTAAGAACCATCAAACTTTTGCCTAGAGCACGTCACGGCTCCGCCCACGACCGCTCACTCCGCTCGGCTCCTCTTCGCTCGGCTCGACACAGATAGGGATTGAAGGGGTTTTATTATTTTTAAAGTGCGCTCGTTTGCACGCGAATGGCCCACTTAGCCGCTGAAACAAGTGACTTCCGACTTGACGCGCTTATATTATTCCTGCACTAAATTGTGGCTATTCAAGAACCCTTGAAACTTGCACCCTTTCGATGTTGCAGCGAGAGATACGGCTTCAACCGAATTTTACATCCTTTTTTTTACTTCCCTAGAGACTAAGCGACAAGTCACGAATAAAAATCACAATAAAGCAATAATTGCATTTCACACAATAGCCGTATTTTACGAGTGCGATTGATACTCCGGTCACCAATAAGGTTGGACCATGGAGGCTGGCAGGCACATTATCGTATACATAATACATATACAGGAGTTACAGTAACATGTATACAGGATGTATCAACCAGTAGATCGACGTGACGTCCACGTGACCGGGGTGATGATTGACCCCGCGGGTTGGGTCTGTTTCCAATGGCTCCAGCTTTTTTTCGTGTGTGAAACTTTATTTTATGATTTGTTTGGAATAGCGTATATATTATTATTATTTTATTATAATGACATGGCTATGAAAGTATGATAAAAATAATATGCTAGATATGACGTTACTTTATCTTTAGAACTTCCTTATCGACTAGAACAGTTGCATAAAACATACATTTGTCGTAGATAAATCGTAGAACTGGGCAGATGGTAAAGTATGAAATCGAAAATCTTTCACTAAAAGTCAAAAATAGGTGCGACGACGAGCGGAGCGAAGAGGAGCGTGTTAGGGAGCTGAGCGGGGTGACCGACCCCCTAAGTTTTTACAGAATTATATGTCTGGGCAGATCATGATATGCCCAATTCTACGATCTGCCGACACCAGATTGATTAAACGACAGATACCTTAATGTACTAAATAATTGTTGGATGAACCTACTTTCTCCGTATCTATTATTTTGCAATGGGAATGCGGAAATGTAGCGAAGAACGCGGGGAAAATGCTCTTTGAATATATCGAAGCTTGTCAAATTTAGGGCACCCTCAATCTTGATCCGTGTGTGTTCCATATCAATGGGTTGAGGCGATGTCGAGCCCCTGTCGAAGTTATTATATTCTATTATTTTTATTGCTGTTACAGGCTGCACTGTTCTGTAATGTATAACAAAATAACTTAGGATCTAAAAAAAAACTTGAAGAAAAAGAGATGCCTCAATTGCCAAATTCAAATTATACTTATTTCACTCCCCGCACCTAACTGAATAACTGGCACTCGCAAAAAATTATATTTCCCACTGTCCCCCAATATTTTAAATTGCGTGAAATTAAATTTAGAATACACTTTTTAACCCTGACAAATAGGCGGGAGTCGGCGAGCTTTAGTTACGCTGTAATTGGTTTTTTAATGCGGTACTCGCGAAGTACCACCTTCCGCTTTATCAAGTGAATATATTATCAAATCGTTAGGCCGCGGTCGCTCTGGCTCCCCTAACCGACCGGCAATGAATAAGAATCAAATGCGTTGAGTCGCTCCCGCACCGCAAAGCGACTAAATTTTGAAGGGGCGGCAAATTAGTGACAAGCGCGACTTGACTCCTCATTTTAACGGCAATAAATACAAATTAAAGCATTAAGGGGATTGTTTTAACAGTGAATGAACAGTGATCTATTTTAAAATTTAGTTAACATATTTACGGGATAGCAGGAAATTTTTTGTTTGGGTGTTACCGTTTTGTGATTTCCTTTCAAAAAGTAGTCCCTTTGCTATCGAAGCAAGATTTTAAAAAGAAATGCTTGTGAAACACAGACGCACGTGTGAAAACATGATTTTAAAATTGCATCAGAATTACTTCTAGATAGGACAGACCAAGTTAGTTTTTGGTGAAAAGTTTAGACGAGAATTTTTGTTCACACGTGTTTTTCTTTTTCATAAGGTTAAAAAATAGGGTCTCCACAATGCTAAATATCAGTTTTGCATTGGACTCAGTTCCGTCAATGTAGATTTTGTACATTGAAAAAAATATTGTGTGTTTTTTGACTCAGGACAATTATCATTTACACTTTTAAAATAAACATACTTTCAATCTTCTATAATTATTTTACTTTTAAAAAGCATGAATTTCACGAAAAAAGCAATTCAGTTTCCATATTTCAAAACCCATTGAAACGAAACCAACACACGCAGATATACTTTACTAGAAAAAAAACATCTTTATTACGTAAAGAAATTAAAGTTAATGTCCTAATGTAGCCGCGATTTCAAAATAACTGATTAGAGCAGGATAGTAGTTAAAACACAAAAGCGTAAGAGCAGGATTGAATTTTAGCATAAAGGAACCATGAAAAATTCTAGAAAGATCACCATTATTTTTTTTTGCGTTCCTCTAATTTTGTCCATGGGTTTAATTGAAGAAATGGTTAAGATCTAAATACATCTTATATTCAATACACGTATCATAATGGTATAAGGTTCATAATGGTTACTCATATTTATGACTTATAAGTTAATTATTATTGCTGGCAGTTCTTTGTAGTTTAAAACTCGTGTAATGTGTAATAAAAAGACAATAAATGGGTAATAAACAAGTAGTTACTCGTACATTTACTAAATGAAAAGCAAGCAATTGGTCAAGAACAATAAAAAAAAATATGAAAAATTTAAAATATCAATTTCAAAAAAAGAAATTTGTATGACGCCAGGGTAGACAATGTCTACCCTAGAGTGAAAATTTCCTATACAATTTTTTTTTTTCAAAGAGATATTTAAATTTTTTCATATTTTTTTTATTGTTATTCTTGACCAATTGCTTGCTTTTCCAGCAAAAAGTTCTGTGCACGCCACTTTAGAAAATTAAAATTAATCAATCTCTTATAGAAAAAACCCATAATCACATACACATTAACGTACAAAATATTCGTCTTCGATCTTTTATATGGCAGGCGAACAGGATACGCTGCATGAGGTTTCTGTTCTTTGATGGAACCGAAAGATTTGTCTAATACTTTATCATATTTTCCGTCCATCCGCTAACGGCCAGGGTCATCTCAAGTCAATGTGTCTTTGTAACGTCTTCCACGTAACAAACTACCCCTAATACAATAACGTCCCGGACAAACTGGGCTATAAAATATCAGCAGTGAATAAATCAGTTTTGCAGCCCCAGGCGACCCCTCTGCCTTGTCACTATCTAACTACAGACGATTTATGCTCATAGAAAATTATGTTACAGATAAAATATTAATTGACTACCTATTTGATTTGTGGACAATGGTCATTTCGGCAAGCATTTGTGTGTCTGCGAAAAAATGTTTCTTCTCCTCAAGGTCAAGGCAAGTAAATGGTCAAGATAATTCTTAATATAGAAGAAACGGGTTCCGTCATGTTAAGTGTAATGTGCTTCCTCGGACACATCGCGTAAATTTTCAAAATCTCTTCAAAATATGACGTCATCAAATAAATTCCGTACATTCCCGGGATATTCTTTAAATACCTACTCGAACTTACATGGCAAACAATTGGTGAACCAGTTTTTAAGGCGCTACGAAAAAAAATCGACACTTTAAGAACTTGCATAATATTATCTGCTTCAGTAAATAATGTATTATTTTGATAAAATAGTACATTATTTTTGGATTATTTTTCTAGGGACCTGTTAAAACAGAAACGCAATTGGAGAAATTCGGCTCGATAGAAATATTTATTGAAATGAGGTCCTTTTCGAGACCAATTCTCCTGGTCTGACAATTTAGAATGACATATGGACTGCAATTATATTTTATTAGATGGGTTTTAACGGTATCTAGGACCTGGTTAAACGAAATTTTGATGGCATCTTTAGTACATTTTATATTAATAAAAAACCGACTTTTTGCTATTTTTCCACGAATCCGTCCCACTCGCACTGAGGGTTTTTGCGCATATGGAGTAACAGGGACGCTAAAACTTTTACATATCACCTTAAGGTGATTACCCACGCCAACGGCCTTGAGCAATCGGCCTCACCTCCGGGGAGTTACAGGCGCTGCCCCCCGCATGCCTCTGCGCAGACGCCCCGCGCCCCTCTACAAAGATCGCTAGCGTCGAAATGATTCACACCTCATAGCGAGGTAGAAATAAATTTATGTATAGTGCGCGCCAATCTTTTAGTCGCCTCTGATTGAGTTACGAGTGCAAGCTTGCGCAGGTACAGTCAAGGAAACAATAATATCAACGGTTGACTATTAAATGTTTACTATAAGTGGGAAGGTGTACTTGTTGTACCTACCTATTTAATATATATTGGTATTTTAGTGCAATCTTAACTGTTTAATTAAAACAAATTAATATAAACACCATTTTCCTACATTGTCGCCTTAAAACGCTATAACGACCGCGAGGCATAACAACAACAATAAACTTTAACAAACTAAATCAACAAAACAACAAATAAAGGCAACACAAACAGATTCAACCATTAACTTAACGAATCATAGAATTTTTTCCACGAACGTACTTTTCATGCAACGCGCGCATGTGTAGTGTACGGACGTAGCACTAACACTAACGCATAGTGTTGACACCTGCCGAACGGCGAGCGGGGGGTGTGGTGCGGCACGCAGGCGGGTGTGCTCCGCGCCCTCGCTCCTGTAACGTCCCCCTGACACCGTAAAACGGCTAATGCGTCGATTCTTGGGGCTAGCTTCAGACTCTTCAGAGGCGACTAAAAGATTGGCGCGCACCGTAGCATTGTTTTATGCGTAAACCTATAACTATAACTTTTCAAGCTCAATAGGCTGTGGTGCTGTAACAGAAAGATGTGACCATTCTGTATCTATTACTACACGGTGATATTTTGCTAGTTTTGAAAACAAACTAGTGGTTATAGTAATTGCGAACTAGTGGTGATAGTACTGAAATCGCGAAAATATATAAAACATACTCGTATACAACAGTTATAATATATAATACAGTAAAGCCGATTCTAAAGGCTTTAACTTTAGTTTTAGTGCTGTCAAGACCTAAATTTTTCCAAAGTAATTTAGCTTCTGTACTTCACACTTATGAACTATTTTGCAATGATGAAAATTTAGTTTTGACAGCAGTATAACTAAAGTTAAAGCCTTCGAAATCGGCTACAATACCTGATCTAATGTAACATGTCATCAAAATCGGCTATGTGAGAATACCCGAAAGTGACCAAGTTGTTTTTGGGGTCAGACCTTTATAAATCTTGGGCTTGAGCGGTAACAGACGAGCGTCACTTTGCAGTTGGTAACCGTCAACAGTAGACCCACCATGAGTTTGGCACTCGATATACGTTAGCGACTGCGTAAAATATAATGTATTGGAAATTCTGGTTCCTCTCGTATACCGCTAGAACCGCTAAACTCATACAAATGTTTTACGCTGTCGCTAACGTGTATCGAGTGCCAAACTCATGGTAAGCCAGAGGCTTGAGGTAACTTTAGACGTCGAACCTTGTCGGCGGTAACCGTCTAATGATGGTAGCGTCAGCCGTCGTCGGTTGCAGTCAAACAATTTTTCATAAAAAGTTTCTGTTTTTATATTTGAATGATTTTTGAACGATAATGACGAAACAAAAAAAAATAATGATAAAATATTATTTTGTTACAATTTTTGTTGATTTCGGTGCTTTTAGAGACTTGAGTGGTATGTATCGGTTATTTGCGGGTCTCATAATGAAACCGATAGTATTTACTATATTTGGGTACTCAGAAACGGTTTCAATGATGTTGATGCAACTTATAGATTTTATTTTTATGAAGATTGTATTCGCACGTAAAATAAACAAAACATATATTTTTTTAATCTGTAAATTTTAATTATGTTACGTAATCTGTACCACAGTTTCACCTCGCTAACACTTGTAAGCTCTGATCTGCAGGTAAATCCTCAATTTGGTAAATATATGTATATATTTTCTTGATCATGAGTCTTCTACTTTTTATTTTGTTCTTCACTTGAGATAAGTTTAATTTTTTGTTGTGGTGTTTGTTCTTCATTTTCTTGTTCTGTACTTTGTTTATTTCATTGTTCCGTACTGCGGTCTTCATTTTCTTGTTCTATATATTGTTATACATTTTCTGTGTGTTTTCGTTTTTGTAATTTCCGTGTTTCCTTTTGTTCCTTTTTTTGTTGTGCACTTTGTTTTTCATTTTCTTGTTCTGTACTGTGGTTTTCATTTTCTTGTTTTATATTCTGTAATACATTTGCTGTAAATCAAAATGAATCTACCAGAATCGAGTCTTCAATCGTGTTTTGTTCAGAGGCTGTCGGATCATTGTCTTTGCCGTTCATTTCTAATGCAATGAATGAGCCTGGAGATAGTGGTGGTCCAAACGATATTTTTCTCTGAAAAACATAATAAATAAGTTTGAATTTACCTAAGTACATAGTATAATTTTTAACCTACTATAAATTATGAAATAATGCAAACCAATTAAAGAAAAATACTCAAGTTTCACAAACAAATATTAAAATATAATAATTATTCCTAAATATTTACCTAATTTCAAGGATATTACCACGTTATAAAAAAAGATTCGTAAATTCTCAAACCTACCGGAATCGACTCTTCGATAGTCTTTTGTGCAGACATTGTTGGATCATTGTCTTTGCCTTCCATTTCTGAAGCAATGAATGAGCTTAGAGATTGTGGTGATCCAGACGATGCTTTTCTCTGAGAAACATAACAAATAACGCTGAATATGGTTTAATACGTAATATAATTTTTAGCGTACTAGGCTGTCGGGTGACAGTTGGTAACCCTATGCCATCAGTAACAAGATGTGATCAATTCGTAGTGGTGTAGAAAAAAAAATACATCAAAATAAACAGGGTTGGCTTGACGCAACCTGGAAAATTTTGTGGAGTCAGCAAAAGCAGCACAGTTTTATTGATTAAAAAATCACATGATCAAGTATATATCATCGACAGAGCGTATAAAAGGTGCTAAAGAAAGCTTTTTTTTCATATAAAAAGATATTCGATAAAATCAGGCTGATATAAGTACCAACATAGGACATGCAAACCTTATTTTTAAGCACCTTGTGATACGCTTTATCGAACATAGTACTTGCTTTTTATTGACGTGATTTTTTTATCAGAAAATTTGCGTTGTTTTTGCTGACTGTATAAAACGCTCTAGGTTTATTTTGATGTAGTTTTTTTTCTACATCACTACGAGTTGGTCACATCTTGTTACTCAATGAGATAGTGTTCCCGACTGTATTCTGACAGTCTACTATTCTATACCATAAATTGCCACCGAATGACGTTAGCGTCAGCCGTCGGTTGCAGTCGACCATACAACGCTGACAATACCATCAATCAAGTGCAGTCGGCGCTGTTTGGCAGCGTCAGCGCGTCGAATGCAACCAATAGCTGACGCTCACTACCATTGTTCGATGGTAGTCGATGGCTATCGCCAACATGGTTCGACATATGCAGTTACCTACCGTTGTCTACGGCTACCGTTTTGAAAGTGATGTTCGTTTGTTGGCACCCTAAATATTTACTAAATTTCAATGACATTACATAATTTCAATGACAATGATATTTGATAGGTGGTAGAGCTGATGCCGGGTTTGACTGTGGAGGTACCACCATCTTACTTGGAGACCCCCTCGAAGTAATTCAGGGGAGAGTAAGAGGACAGCTCACAGGCAAAAAACCAGGAGGCCCACCATACCTGGAACCGATGGATGGCGGTATATCCATCCCTTATAGCCGGGCCTTATATGGAACAGACTGGTAAGGGGCAGCGGCGTCACTGGTGCGAGGGTTCCGGCACCGCGCTCACCAACCCGCCTGCCCAGCGTGTGTGAGTATGGGCAATTCTTCCAGGATGACCACCGGGAATGACAAAGTCCTGGAAAGGCTTATGTCCAGCAGTGGACGAACGAGGCTGATGGATGGATGGAATGACATTACAGGTTACATGCACAGATTATTTTGAATTAATATATTGCCAGGTCTACCCGAATGAACTTTTCAGTACTTAGTCTTTTTTGCAGATTTTGTCGGATTGTTTTCTTTGCCTTCTGTTTCTGGTGGTCTCTTTTTAAAAAAAGACCTTCTCTTTTTCCCCTGAAATAATATATCAATGATATGTATTATACCTACAATTCTAGTTATTCAACTATTTCTACATAATATTACAGGTATAAATACCACGGCTTTGATATGCCTGCCTGGGACATATTTTTCTGAAATGAACTAAAACAAGTATTTCAAATAGTGCTCCAGTCCAAAACAAAAACAGGTCGGAAGCGGAGCTAAACCATATACTTAGTCCGAGCCTTGATACTTGGGTAGTTTATTTAGCTGGATAGAAGTAAAAACAAAATTTTGAGCAACGTTTTTTGCGTGAATTGTTGCTTATAGTTTATAATAATAATTATATATCGTCACGATAGGAATACCCGAGGGGGTTTTGGAGGTGTTCCGAGTGTGTCCGCACTCGGTACACCCGCGTTTCACCGACGATAAGTGTGTCCCAACGTGGTTGGTGGTGACTTCGGGGACAAAACATTCAACAAGTAGTAAGTATTAGTAAATACTATGCACAAAAATTCCGAAAAACTCCTTGGTGCATGCCCAACCGGGGCTTGAACGTGGATCTCAAAATTGAGAGGCCTGCGTTCTACCCATGAGCTACTATAATTGTTACCAGTAATTATTCATATCTACTCTACTATTGGATAATGATTGTGTAGGTAGATTATGTTATGCTAGGTACCTACTTACTTTACTGCATGTACTCGTATTTTCAAAGCTTTTGTAGCCGCTTCTTTCTTGGTTTAGGTCTTTGTGGCATTTTTCTCAATCACATTATATGTATAATTATAATTTTTCTAAAAAAATTTCTTTGCTAACTCGTCAAACTTCTAGTTTATTATAGCGTCCACGCGCGAACTTCACAGCACAATTTATCCTCTAAATAACTAAGTCCATTGCCAAATAAAAATCCTTATAAATATTTTCGCAAACATGTCATCAGACGCCAGGGTGTGGTACGTGGCAACAAGTGACACAGCCTCCCCGTCTGAACGCCACTGCATGACTGATGCCTTCGCCCGCGCAGAGCACCTCTTAGCCTTTGACCTTGAAATCTTACATATTTTGATATTTTTAATGGAAAAAGTTACTGGATTTACTTGAAATATGTTGTATTTAAAGTTCAACAAATTCTTAATTTTTTGGCGTGTAAATATTTCCAAACGTCATAGCAGATTAGGAGGAGTAGGGAATTCAAGCCAAAAAAACATCATACAGTTTTTTTTTTTTTAATATAGAAGTTTTGATCGTACGGAACCAAAATTTGTTGCAAATATTTTTAAAGAGTTATTGGTTCGTATATATTTTTTTCAAGCCAATTGGTCTAGCCGTAAACAAGAAGTAGGCTTTAGAAAGTACCATCTGGCAGTATTTGAAAGGATCAAGCGCCTTAAGTAACAGTGCGGTCACTGAGACTTAGCAAATAGGCACTGAGTTTCATTGTAGCACACCAGAGACATAGGTATACTACAGTACGATGTAACACACCAGAGACATAGGTATACTACAGTACGATGTAACACACCAGAGACATAGGTATACTACAGTACGATGTAACACACCAGAGACATAGGTATACTACAGTACGATGTAACACACCAGAGACATATGTATACTACAGTACGATGTAACACACCAGAGACATAGGTATACTACAGTACGATGTAACACACCAGAGACATAGGTATACTACAGTACGATGTAACACACCAGAGACATAGGTATACTACAGTACGATGTAACACACCAGAGACATAGGTATACTACAGTACGATGTAACACACCAGAGACATAGGTATACTACAGTACGATGTAACACACCAGAGACATAGGTATACTACAGTACGATGTAACACACCAGAGACATAGGTATACTACAGTACGATGTAACACACCAGAGACATAGGTATACTACAGTACGATGTAACACACCTAAAAACATATCCTCCTTTGAATCAAGGCCACTTACATGCTCTATGTAAATATATATAGTTAGATATAAATATACAAGGTGAATTTGTGAACATCGTCCAAATTCATACTTGAGCCTTGGTAAGTGTTCAGCATCATTAACCAATAACGATTTTTGTAAAATGAAATTTCGACTCCCCATAGTGGTTCATTCAGGAGTGGGAGTGAATTACTATGGGAAGTCGAAATATCATTATACAAATTTCACAAAAATTGTTATCGATTCATGATGCTGATCACTTACCAAGCCTCCAGCATGAATTTGGACGATGATCAAAAAGTCACCTTGTATATAGGAAGATATAGTTTTTAATAATAACAAACACACACACTCATAATTACAACCACATTCAAAACTAAACTTATATATTACTTATATACCCAACACGTACACCTTCAACACTCAACACCAACTCACACTCTTACAATCATAACTAAGTTTAAAACTATTTATTAAGTTTTCTTTTGTAAAACCATAACCATACTTTATGAAGGAGCGGGGCATCCTGGCACAGGTATTTTTAATACTTAAAAGGATGTCCCAACACCTAATGTATTATGATAAGTCTTTTTGCAAATATTTCTATGTAAAGGAAAGGAAAATTGTAATCTTTGATGGTTTTATATTGAAGCCAGATAGTGTAAGATTGTGAAAAGACCCTTTCTTCCAAACCGCTCAACAAACGCCACCCTACACGCGCCTACAAGCGTGCATAGCGTGTGATTTTGAATAACTTCTTACCACAGAACATTTAAATCAAATAGAAAGGCTAAGTGGGCGTGTCACGCGCGCCACAACTACTGTTGAACATCAATACTTAGACCGAAACACGCGATCGCTGCCCATAGTCGCACGCGAACCGTGACTCTGTGAACCTCTGCCTAATCTAAAGAGAAATGCCGTATTGTGCAATAATTACTTGCAGAATCACGAATAAGAAAGCAAACCGGAAAAATTGAGATATTTCCTTTCACCTGTAATTATAAAAACTTTGTATAATATGAGAATTTTAGATAAATAACTAATTTACTCATGGTGACAACAAAAATATACATTACCGGCAATGTACGCTCACAATTTTGGCTAAGATGTAGTAAACAAGTAATGTATGCTCTTCCTACTTGTCAAACTTGCTCGCTAGTGTTGTGCCGTATCGTGGTGTCACACAATCGATAGACGTTTTTTATTCCTTGAGCGATATTCTTAAATTAAGTTTTAAGATAAAACTTTTATAACATTCGAGAAACCGTTGTCAGTTACCCCAAAATCGACCGAATAACTGTACAAGCAAGGAGAACTTGGACCGCTTGGACCAGCAATCTTCAGTCTGGCGATTCATCCGGTAATAACAGCTCTAAATTCTAAATTCAATATTTGGTATTTAGATGACGGCACTATAGGAGGCGATGCTATTTCAGTTCTTAACGACCTAAAATATATAACAGAACAATTTAAACAACTGGGCCTTCAGCTCAATTTCTCAAAATGTGAACTGTTTCTATCCGATTCTATACCTACGGTAGAAAAAGAAGACATGATTTTAAAATTTAATAATCTGGCTCCCGACATTAAAATCCTCGATAAGCAGTCGCTTCGCCTTCTTGGTGCCCCCATACACGAAGACTCAATCCCTGCCTATGTAAACGAGCAAATATCTAAATTCCTCGCATCCTCCGAACGACTATCAAAAATTAACCCCCACATGGCTCTGTTTATCATCCGTTTCTGCTTGTTTGTCCCAAACTTAACTTATGTTATCCGCTGCTCAGTTATGTGGAAATTCAACACCCTCCTTAAACTATTAGATAATACAATTGCAGAAACTCTTGGTTCCATATTAAATTGCTCGTTTACAGAACGGAGTTGGGATCAAGCCACGCTCCCCGTCCGCTTCGGTGGCCTGGGAATCAGAAAAATCTCAAGTGTAGCGCTCCCTGCCTTCCTGTCCTCCGTCAATGGTACCAATGCTCTCTTCGGTAATATAATTAGCCCGTCACTCGGTGACGTTGAGGCATTGGACCTGACGGAGGCCAGAAATGCATGGACACTAGCTTGTCCAGGCGAACCCCTGCCCATTGTCTTGCACTCCCAAAAACAATGGGACGAGCCACTCTGCAGGAAAGTCCAACAAAATCTTCTAGAAACTGCCGAGAGCCCTGTGGAGCAAGCTCGTCTCCTTGCTGTCAAGGAACACGAGGCTGGGTACTGGCTGCAAGCAATGCCTTCAGCAGCAATCGGGACACTTCTCGATAAGACTGCTTTTACAATGGCTGTCTGTCTGCGACTCGGGGTTAAGATAAACGAACCACATCGCTGCCAATGTGGAGCAAGCGTTGACCTACTAGGCCACCACGGCCTTTCATGTCGTCGAAGCGCCGGCCGCCTATCCCGCCATGCAAATCTTAACGATGTCATCCGAAGGGCGCTTGTCACCGTTAACGTGCCGGCAATATTAGAGCCCCAAGGTCTCTCACGTGACGATGGCAAGAGGCCCGACGGCATGACACTCGTTTCGTGGAGAAACGGGCGGTCGTTGGTGTGGGACGCTACGTGCGTAGATACGCTTGCTCCGTCCCACCTTCCGGCGACCGCAAAAAAGGCGGGTGCGGCGGCAGCAACGGCTGAATTAGCTAAGCGGCGCAACTATGCAGCCCTGGGAGCGGGTTACATATTTGCGCCGTTTGCCGTCGAAACACTGGGGCCGTGGGGGCCAGAGGCGCGTCGACTGTTCCACGAAATATCGTCGCGCCTGGTCGATGCCTCGGGTGACCCGAGGGCTGGCGCGTACCTCGGACAACGGATAAGCTTAGCCATCCAACGAGGTAACGCTGCCAGTGTCTTGGGTGCCCTCCCATCTGGCAGCGATTTGGAAAAAGTTTTTTATTTAATTTAATTTGTTTTAGGTAATTTATTTATTTTTACTTAGTTTAGATCTAAATTATTTTTTCTTAAAAGTTTGTAAGAAATAATTGTAAAATTAAGAAGCAGTTAAAATATAACATTCCTATACATTGTTTCGCACAACAAGGACGTCACAGCAAGGAGAAAAGTTTTTATATAAAATGTATGAGAAAATATTTAAAAGTGAATAAGTGTGCGTTTATTTCCTCTACGGTGTAATTGTTGGCTATGCATAAATACATAGTTTTCAAAATACATGAGATATTTGTACAGTCGAACAAAAGTATTCGTGTGAAATGTATGAAAAAAAATGAAAAGTGTTAAAGCGTGTTTTAATTACTCTACAATGTAATTCTAAGCTACGTATATGTATGTCTGAAAATATTTATCAAAATATATAGGGTAAAATGTACAGTCGAGGTCAAAAGCTTTGGGATAAAATATTTCAAAATGTATGAGTGTGTCATTATTTAATCTATAGGGTAATTCTAAGCTATGCACATGTCCAATTGATTATTTATCAAGATATAGGGAATCTGTATAGTCGAGGAAAAAAGTTTTTGCTAAAATATTTAAAAGTATATAAACGTGTGTTTAATTATCCAACAGGGTAATTCTAAGCTATGCATGCATATCTTGAATATATATTTACGGTAGTTACAGTATGAGAGTTGGTATAACATACTAAAGGTTTTTACAAAATATATAGAAAAAAAGAGCTTGGAATTACACTGAAGAGTAAATAAACACACACTTCCTTGATTGTGCAGATGCCCCTTATATGTTGATAAATAAGTATTTAATCATATGCATAGCTTAGAATTACGTTGTAGAGTAAATAAAATACACTTTTACACTTTCAAATGTTTTTTCATACATTTCACCCGAAAACTTTTGTTCTCGACTGTATAAATATATCATAGATATTGAAAAATAAGTATTTATACTTACGCATAGCTTAGAATTACACCGTAGAGTAAATAAACACACATTTGTACGGTTTTAAATATTTTCTCGTACATTTTATATGAACACTTTTCTCCTTGATTGTACAGTTACTCGGTCGATTTTGGAGTAACTGTTAACGGTTTATCGAATGTTATTATAACACCAGGTGTTATAATAACATTCGAGAAACCGTTAACAGTTAAAATAGGTCCTATTTTATGTCACCTAACACAAGTGTATTGGTGGTATGGACCAAAACGCCCATTCTCCTTTGAAATGGGATTTTTCATAAGAGTGTTTATGAAAAATCCAATTATTTTGAAGCTACCATAATATAATTTAAAATATGTTAAATCTTAATATATTCGTCGGTGAAACGCGGGTGTACCGAGTGTGGACTGTAACTTGCATTTCACAGTTCACACTCGGAATACCTCTGATACCCCCTCGGGGATTCATGTCGTGACCATATATTATCATTATTACTGATCACTTACAAAGTTTTAAGTATGAATTTGGCTATATCAATGAAATCACCTTATACACCTAATACACGTTAAAACAATTTTACTAAAATATGTAAAACAAGATAATAAAAATAACACACAAATTGTCTCAGAGCAAATTGGTTTCTCGATTGATTATAAAAAAAGTTAGTCGAAGTTACATCTGTTCCCATCCCTAGCAATAAATCATCACGTCATATAATCAGACTGTGTTTAATATTAAGTTCGCAATACCGCTCCGGTCAAATTATCAACCACCTAAAGCCGGTAGGTTTATAATGGTTACATGGTATTAAAACTAAAACGTCGTAAATGAAATCGTTTGTTTGAAAAATACACCGTTTTACACAGAGATACGGTAGTTTTTTCATTTGATAAGTTTTCGATATAAGTCATTTGTTTTGCGTAGAAAGAACAACCATTGGTATTAAAGTTTTGATAGTATGACAAGGTGTGTGCCTGTGGGTGTGAGGCGACAAAGGTTCTGGTACGCATACAGCTCCAAGGCCTTTCTAACTATTTAAATGTTCTGAGCTTCTTACTAACCCTGCGGTCCGTAATAGAATTACAATAGATCATAAGCCATTCACTTCATACTTTCGTAATCGATTTTAGCGATATAATTCTATTTCGGAACGCAGGGTAAATGTTTTGCTAGCAGGAGACTTTACTTATCCTTTTGTTGCCAGCTGCATGGCCCGAAATAACTTTATGTATTTATTTATTTCATGGAAAAGACACAGAAGTAAATTACACATAGACACATATTAAAGTATAAGTTAAATGTTAATTAAATTTACTTCCTCTACGCTTTCCTCAAATATATTGTCTCTGTAGAAATTAATTGGTGACATTTCTGAATATTTAAAATAAAATAATGAGGTAAAGTTTACACAGCAATTTATAATCGGTAAGGTTGGATCCAAGATTTGATTTTGGTGGGGCCATTCTGACAAAGTTTATCACAAAGTAAAAAAAGCAAGTTTTGAGACACCTTAAACCTTGAAGTGCTTTTGGCAAAAATATCCATTACCATATAAACCCATGCTGTGTAAAAGTGCATCCGTATCGAAAAGAAAAATCGAGTCAAATGTATGGAATTCCTGGTTGTTTAGGAAGGGCTATGGCCCCCATGCCCCTTGTGTCCGCCAATGCAATATAAACTTGTTATAAAAAAGGTACACTGTACCGGGTATTTTAATCAAAATAAATAAACAATGCCATTCGCTAGCAAATAAGCGGTCCTATTATGTAATAACATGGAAATTACGAATAAGGTGCTCATTGTTTTGCAATCGTCGAACAAAAAAGAAAACAAGTAGACCATTTCTCTGCATTGCTCTACTTGTTTTCTTCATATTTGAACTTTTGTTGTCTTCTAGGGACAAACCGGCTCGTGCACGTACTGTCTCTCTTCTCAAAACTCCTGTGCACAAATCGTGTGCATTCGGCCAGTCCTTCACCGTCGTGGCCATAAGATTATGGAATTCGCTTCCCCATAACATCAGAGACTGTCCTACACTCGGTATTTTTAAAAACAGAGTGAAACTTTCAACTCCATGAGTATCTGTAGATAGCACAATATTTATTTTAACTATTGTTATGTATTTTTATCTTATTTATTGTAAGTATTATGTATATAAATAAATATGTTTATTGTTTAAGTCAGGGGTCGGCAACCTTATGACATAGGAGGGCCACAAACGTTACCAGAGGATCAGCGAGGGCCGCATATAATAAATAACGCATTAGTCAATTTCGTATCATATTTATTGTAGTTTAAAACACAATTTATTATTAAAATCTAATGCGATTTTTGCGGCTACATTTGACTTGCATTTTAGACGTGGAAAGCTGCGCCGATCGTAGAGCGATTAGACACCTCGCTTGTTCTCTCGTTTTAGTTTTTTTATCGTGGTCGTATTTATTGAATTTTACAGAAAAAATCATATTTAATATACCAGACAAAATTTTAAAAATGTGAAACGGCCCAATTGTATTTTATAACGTTTGTGATTGTCTTGAATTGTGGTTGAGACAAAATTCGACAGTTAAGTTATTGAAATGAGTAAAACCCTAATACCATTTTTAGATTTTGGACCTACTTTAGATAGATTTGTTTCTTACACCATAAGTTATTTTTAATACTCGCTGCGGCGGAAGTGTAGATACATTATCTGTGATAATAAATATATATTTTATTTATTTATCATTGAAATATTATTTAATAAATCAATTTAACAGAGACTGTCGTTTTAGATTATTTTGCTCGGCGCCCTCTTATGCTTGCTTTTTCGTTAGTTCAGAATAGAAAATGTCTGCTCACGCAAATATGTACAACCAAACACAATTATCATGCAGCGATTGGGAACCTTGAGGGCCGTACCGAAGTGGGTCACGGGCCGCATGCGGCCCGCGGGCCGCCGGTTGCCGACCCCTGGTTTAAGTAGTTATTTCATTATTATTTATGTAGGCATATTGTAGTTATTTATAATCATAGGGTGTAAGTATATTAACATATTTTAGTATACACGTATGTATGTCTACTTTTTATTATGACTTCTCTTTATCAATCCGGGTTTGCTGGAAGAAATCTCTTTTTAGAGATAAGCTCGCCTATGTACATGATATATCTAAGAACTTTGTAAAAATAATATGTTTCTTTTGTGTACAATAAAGGATATGAATATGAATACCATTGCTTGCTTGCTAAAAACTAGGCTAAAAACGTTTTTCTTAAATTAAGGTTGATGTCGTTAAGCCCATTCTTACCCTGTGCCCTTCTATTGTTTGTATAATAGGTACCTAACACTAACAAATAATAATCAAGTCTTCAGTTTATTGTCTCAGTGTATTGGTTAGAACTCTTTTCCCCGTGATCACATTGACTAACCATTTTCACCCACCAATGGGATCACGGGTTTTATTTCAGGAAGCCCCCTGATTGAACGAACGCGACAAGTTAAACGATTTGAAACAATTTAATAGAGATCAAAAATTCGTTCCCCGCGAGGCGCCCGCACTAACTTTTGAAGTTTTTTCCCTTCGCTTTACAGGATTATCGGTAAACGGAGGCTTAGGGTGGGATATTTTATGGCTCTTATAGATATTTTTCTATTTTTCCCAATTTAGCTTATGTTTTAGTTGCAGTTTGGAACTTTTTCAATTTTATTTGTGAAGTTTGTTTTTATCTTGTTTGATAGAACTGAGTTGTGGTATTTTAGGTCTTTTAATTTAACTTTATACGGGTTAACGACTTTAATGCAAGAATAATGAATGAATGAATTGACACTTTATTGTACACAAAAGACATATAAAAGAAAAACAGAGTATTGAAAACATAATTTTGTACAAAGGCGGACTTATCACTTAAAGCGATTTCTTGCACCCAACCTTTGTTTGGAGAAGAAATTGTCACTAGAAAAGTAAAAAAGGGGAGATAGACGTAATAGATAGAGTAAATTAAATGAAAATCAATAAAGTGTAAATACAAATAACCTACCAAATTAAACTTAATTTTAATAGATACTAGACTTACATAAACAAATATACAAGAATATATTAATAAATATATATACATCTATTATACATATATAAATAATATATATATATTAATATAATACATTTAAATATC
This sequence comes from Ypsolopha sequella, assembly GCA_934047225.1. Classification (NCBI taxonomy): domain Eukaryota; kingdom Metazoa; phylum Arthropoda; class Insecta; order Lepidoptera; family Ypsolophidae; genus Ypsolopha; species Ypsolopha sequella. The sequence goes on from OW203992.1 coordinate 15,648,865, forward strand.
AATAGAATAAGAGTAAATAAGTTAATTTACAAAATTATAATATACCCAACTCAATGATATTATATAGAACGAAAAGATACACCTCATTAGGTTACAGATACAACTAACTGAATATGTATATTTAGATGATTCATAAAAACCGGTCAAGTGCGAATAGGACTCTTGCTCTGGGGGTTCCTTACCATTCTAATAAGTTAATAGTTAACTTGAATAATTTGAACACAAATGCAAATCTTTTCTTTACCTACAAAATGAAATAAAAACTGCAAAATTAAGTTGGTCAAGTATTCCGGTATGGAACCCTACAGTTACATTATGAATCGGCGTTTTCAGTATTTGTTTTCCAACTACAGTATAAATAATATACAGAAATTTCAAATCCGAATTAGTTTTTGAGATAGACAACCCGTAACAAAAGTTGTTTAAAAGTGACAACTTTGACGGCCCGACATTTATTTATTTTAGAAGATTAAAAAGAGTAAGAAATATATTTGTACTCTACTCAATGAGTTGCAGACAAAAATATTTTTTACAACCCTGAAAAATAATTTAATAGAATATCTAATTCGGACATACATACAGACGGACGGACAGCAGAATGACAAATAGGCTCCATTTTACTTTACGGAACCAATAAAAATAGCAACTTGTAATAGTGAGAGCCTAGATAAGTATTGATTTCGTTTTTAAATAAATTTCCTACAACTTCAGAATGTAAGTATATATATAATAGGTCTTTACATATGAAATTGCCGAAATTTTCTTACAGATTCATGAGTTCATAGTTCCTGTAGCTATTTATAATAGCTATTTCCATTATTTGATTTTTGTTTTACATCTACGCATTAATTTTTTTTTATTTACAGTTCGATTATAAAAATTAAATCTTCATAAACAGTTCGTCTTAAATGCCATCCATTTATTTCCATGATAAGATTCGTAATATTGTTTTACACCTGACACTTTTCAAAAATTAAATTAATGTTATTGTTAGCTTAATGTTGTCTCATTCTAGAAAAAATAAATTACATAATTTGGATTTGTCATTCCTAAAAAAAATGCAAAAATGTTTGTACTGAAAATAAAGTTTCCTTCAAATTTTGTATAAAAAACGGCAACTTCATATGTAAAGAACTATTATATATATATATATAGAACTATTATATATATATATATATACTTATATTCTGAAGTTATTCTGAAGAAGAAATCAATACTTATCTAGGCTCTTACTATTACAGGTTGCTATTTTTATTGGTTTTATACATATATACCTCTATATATATGTATATATCTTGTTCAATTCGAGAGCACTGCACATATCATCGGAATAACATGAGCTTTACATTATTACACTCTCTGATCGAGCTCACGTATACTCCACTTCTTTCAAAGGCTATCAGCGTAAATATCTGCAGATTTTCCATTCTTCCCTACGACAAAGTTCCAACATCCCAGCTTTGTCTTTACGGCGGTTGCGTAAGGTTGGTATTACAGAGTGCAGTGGCGGTTGGAACCTTGTCGCAGTGATGGGGCTGGTGGGTATGCTATTGCATTATGATAGGATCAGGATTCGTCGGAGCGTGCACCTTGCAGAGCTCCTAGTCACTTGGAGCACAACTCTATGACGCTAATGCCATTCTAAACGCGGCATTTTTGATTCATGCGGCATAAAAAAGTTGCTGCTGCTTGTGCCAAGTAATGATGAATGAAGTAATTTTAATATTTTGGAAATAAACGTACTTACAAAAGATTTTTGGTTGGAGTTAAAAACGTCAAAAACCGGTGTTCCACCTAATGCTCTGAAATTCGACCTATTCCTTGAAAGGAGATCATTTCCAACAGATTAAGCCCTATCAACTAGGGGTCGAAAATAAATGGTCTCCGAGTTACGAAGGTTTTTAAAATATTTTTCAAACTTTTAGACTGGTAACGAAAAACAAATTATTCAAAAATAATGATTCCTCTCTCGGCACTTATTTGTTATTTTTCTGATTATAAATGAATGGTAATTTATAAAATATAAATATGCTCAGAAGTCTTAAGGCCCCAGACTCTCTTTGCAACATTTCGCTTTCATCTTACCTGAGGCTTTAGAAGTGGCGCTCCCCCCGCTGCATTAAGATGTTAGAGACCGCACCTGAATGTTGCTCTACTTCGTTAAATGAGTGTACGATTACTTAAAATTTGACATGTGAAGATTTTTAATTATTCAAGTAACGGTAATTTACAAAGTTTGGTTTGTTTATCGGAACAAACAAAATGAATTTGCAAAAGCAAAATAAACAAAATTTTATCTACCTGGAATAGATGGCTTATTGGTAGCAGTAAGAGTGATTAGTATTTAGACACAATACATTTTATAGGTCATGCAATTATTTGCAGATTTTTACCGAAGGGGTGTCAAGAGGTGTTCCGAGTGTGAACTGTGAGATGCAAGTCATAAGTTCACCCATACGTGTACCTATAAGTACACCCGCGTTTCTCTGACGATTATTACGTCTCAACGTTATGAGCCCTATCGCTCTAAGGAAACCTGCATGCCCTAAAAAGCGTGTAATTGTGCCCGAAAATTTCTTTATTCATCAAGATTTTCATTTAACTAATGCCTGACATAAAAAATACCTTTATAAAATTTGTAAATGTAGAAAATTAATAATCAAATCGTAACAATGAAAACATTTAAAATTATGAATTCCTAATACTCACACACATATTACAATCAGTTCTTTAAGTAAAATAATATCAAAAATAGAAACTCTTACGGTAATTAAGTGTCTGTTAGTTTGTGTGTCCATGACTAAGGTGCAATAAAAAAGGTAAAAAATTTAGTTTTAGAAATGTGATGTTTTAATGATAAGAACCGCAGCTGCGTACGTTCTTTTGTTTTGATGCATTATTGTCTAGCACGTTGTTATCTCGACTGTCGGTTTTAGTGACTTTGATAGCTTTTTAAGATATTTTAAATAAAAGTAAGTAAAGTAATAAAAAGGATGTAGCTTCGGCTTTAGTTATTTCAAAAAGTGGCGACAGCGGTCCTGGTATAAAATTTGTGTCACGCCATCCCCGTGGGTTTTTTAGACCACATCTTCTAAAATACGGCTTTACGGGTTTTCGAATTAACACACATTAACATAACTTAATCTAAGCGAATTAGGGCATGCAATTATTCGCAGATTTTTACTATCCGGATAACGGATAATGTATTACTATTAATATTATTACTATTACTCTATTAATATTAAGGCTAAATTAAAAAAACTATTTCTTGATTCAAATAATTCATCATAACTATCTATTCTACGTTTTTTATTTTTTTATTTTTTCGCTTACCTAGCTCCAGTAAAAGATAACAAATTACTATTTATACATTTATAATTTTAGCTGTTTATTGTAAGCAAAGTGCCAAATTATTATTTTGCTCTCGTAGCTAAGTGTAACGTGACTCACGATAGCACAAGTTTAAACCTTTGTGGTTTTTAGCTGCTATTATTATTTTCTGTTATAATTTTGTATAAATGGTAAATAAATAAAAAAAAAAAACTTATGGTAAAAATTAAGGGTAGTAATAAAAGCTCCGAAAACTAAATTAAAACCGCCCAAAAAAACGGCCTACCGCAAACATCTTGAAAAAAAAACCGGCCAAGTGCGAGTCAGACTCTAGGGTTCCGTATTGTGGATGATAAATTTAGTTTTATTATTTTTTTTCGTGAATTTCTCAACCGCTTTATTTTTTCTGTAATTCTTACGTAAACGCATATTACCATGATTTTTTTCATATTTTTCGGTCCACCAGTTTTGGAGATAAGAGGGGGTAAGAGATAAGACATACATTTTTTATAGATTTTCAAGGATTTCTTAAAGTAGATGTAATTAAATATAGCCAAACTATATATTATTACAATAATATTTTTATAAATACTTTTTTTTATTTATTTTACTTTTTTTTATATTTTTAAATCACCATAGTTTTCCCAGCTATTGGTCAGTTATGATCTATAATGGAAATTTTTTTCATATTTTTCGGTCTACCAGTTTCGGACATACACATTATTGTAGTTTTTTTTAAAGATTTCACAAAACCAGTGCCAGTAAATATAGTAAAAGTATATATTTTTACAATCACCTTTTTAGTGTCTACAGTTTGATACCCATATTGTATTTTTAGGATATTTTTTATTTTTCTCACTTTTGTTTTGAAAATATTTTAAACAATTTAAAATTTTTCATATATTTTTTACAATGTAATATGTAGGCAAATTAATGCTATTTTTGTGCCAAATTTCATGTCTTTATCTTTACGGTGCTAAAGTTATGATGCTGTGAAATACGGACAGACGTAGATTAGACTTTATTTTATTCAAAAAATATTTTATCCATAGTTGTTTACTTATTAAATGATAAGTGAAATATTCAAGTAGAGCAACTTTCATGATACAGTTCGCCTCTCCATAAGAATCTACGCGAGGGAAAGCGAGCAACCGTGCGAGCGGGAGGTAAAATGATGTCGAGCTACACAACACACGTCTGAACGCTGCGATGTCCCAGCGAAACTGAGGGAAATATCGACGCGTTTTGTGTTTTAAACTCTCGATAAGTTTCGATTTGATAAATGTTCTTAAAATATTTTTTTAAATACCGTTTTTTGTTATTTCACTTATTAATAGTTCTTTTCTACGTGTTTTAAATTTGACTACGCTAAACGATAGTTTTCTAGTAGAAAAAAAATATTTTATCAGTGGTTGAATTCATGAAATCACAACTACTTAAAGCACTCGAAATAAGAAAACTAAAGTATTATCCAAAAAAGTAACCAGGTAAGATTATTGTTGAAGATATGGGAATAAATGTTACCTGAATAAATTTCTTGTTTTTGTCATAATTTTTACGTGACGTGTGCATGAATGAGACCCTCAACGCGTAGAACGTAAATCAAGGTATGTTTAAAGCCTAAAAAACCTATTAAAGGTAGCACTAAAGTAAATGAAAAAATTAGTTTTGAAATCTTCAAATTCCACACTATAAATTAACGTAAAATGTATTTTATTTATTGCTTTCTCAATGACTAAAATAAAATCTTTCTTTTCTGATAATTCTGCAAGAATACTGATTTCTAGGGGACTGGAGCCTTAAGTGGAAAGAAGAAAGAAAAGCATTTTTATTTTGCAATTTTTGAAATACCGACGTGTTTTACTTGAAAAATTCGACCCCTAGTTGATAGGCATTAATTGTTGGAAATGATCTCTAGTATACAGGGTGGAAAAAATTTAAGGGCCCTGGAGGGGAACTACCTTAAATCCTTTAATTAGCTCATTTTACTGAAAGGAAACATTTCTTTATTTTTTAAAAGAAACAAAACTGCATTCAAAGATCTTCAAAAATTCGCTTGTCTCACCCGGGAATCAAACCAACCAAAAATTTAAAAAATAAACCCTCACTATTTTATTATACGAATCGGTAGGATAATTGTTCAGGATAAAATTTGTCTAATAAACATTTGGTCTTACACTCATCTGTTGTACGATATACCCATGAAATTGAATATTTATTACAAGTTCTTTATTAACAACATCTAGTATTGTTCACTTGTATCAAGTAATAGACACGTTGTAATTTTCTTAGCTCTCTAATATCCAAAGACATCGTATGAAGTACAAGCTTGCTAATGTTACACCTTGTTGAAGACTTTGATAAGAAAATCGTTACTGGGCGTACTGACGAAATCATTAAAAAAGGAACTTTTTTTTTGCAACGCGGAGCTATAAATTTGAAGTTCGAAAGATAACTTTCAAAATTTTTAAAATCGATAAAAGTATTCGTTCGAATTTCAAATTATGTTTTGTTTTGCTTTCAATCCGTGCTGTCATTGTGTAATAAAGGCGTATCATTATTACATTACTGGTGACCAGTACTAGGTATTGTTAATAAAGACCTTGTAATAAATATTCAATTTATATTCAATAATCCTACCGATTCGTATAATAAAATAGTGAGGGTTTCATTTTTTTATTTTTAGTTGGTTCGATTCCCGGGTGAGACAAGCGAATTTTAGAAGATCTTTGAATGCAGTTTTGTTTCTTTTAAAAAATAAAGGAATGTTTCCTTTCAGTAAAATGAGCTAACTAAAGGATTTAAGGTAGTTCCCCTCCAGGGCCCTTAAATTTTTTCCATCCTGTATATAACCCCTTTTCAAGGAATAGGTCGAATTTCAGAGCACTCTGTATAGCCACGATATGTAAGGGCGTGTTAGATTTATTTCCGACGGTTAATTTAAACTAAAATTGTCAACATTCGTACACCCTTGGCTTAGTGCTAATTTTCACGTTCAAATGTGATAGGAGTACCTAACATAGATAATTCTAACTCAAAAATTATAGGTGCAAAATAAGGTAATGATTTTTTTAGTTACCTTCAATAATTATTGAATAAGAGCTGCTTCACCCGCGTGGATAATTGGATTTTGACTTTTTATTTCGAAAGTGTCAAATGTGTCTAGAACGACAAATGTCAAAATTGACAGATATCAAATGCAACAGATGTCAAAAGCGACAGATATCAAAAGTTTTCAGATCCCTGGGGACCTAAATGTTGCTCCTAGCTAAGTTTAATATACTTGGGAAAACCCCATGAAAATCCGTTCAGTAGTTTCTAAAATTAACATGTCCAAACAGGCAGACAGACAGACAAAAACTTTTAAATGGTATATTTGTTACTCTTCCTATATCGTTTCAAATATTTTTTTTGTAAACATGTTTCATGAATCCTCTCGGGGGTGTCAGAGGTGTTCTCAAGTGTAAACTGTGAAATGCAAGTCACACTCTGTACACCCGCTTTTCACTCACAATTATTACGTCAGAAACGTGATGCCTGGTGAGCCCTATCGCTGTACTTCGGGCACAAAATGGAACTTCCGAAGCACGCAGACCGAACACAAATTAATATGCACCGCGGGGATCGAACCCATGTGGAAATAGTTGAACATTTAAAAGAGGTAATAAAAAAGGAAGCTACCAGTGAATTGCAAAAAAGCTTGAATCGCGCTAATATAGATATTAACGAGTCCACAGTATGAATTTAGCGATATAAATAAAAGTCACCTTCACTCGTGTACCTTCTACACATATTAATTAATTGAGTCATATTTCATATTTTACATATCAGGATTATGACTTAATTATATACAGACAACTTACCAAGTCCATTTACACAATAAAATATCTGTAGGTAATGTAGGTACGTTTATTCATAAAATTAGGCTAAGCAATTACGTGCGCGAGTGTACCAATGGTCGTAATGTACTTTTTTCGTACATCAAAAACCGTACCGATGCCTGTACCACTCGGCCTCAGAGGCGGTCATTGTATTTATTTCATGTCAATATCGTCTTATTGTATAACGTAGAAATTAGGTTTCTTAAACTTTACGGAGCATATTTTCGATTCTTCTGCTGTATGGTGTTGTTCTTAGATCGAAAAAGTGTCCAAGTCTACAGGTTAACACATTTTGTAAAAGAAATTTATATTTTTTAAGGTTATCAGGTTAACAGCTATTTTGATGACAGATGCTAAAATTAACCTACTCCTTGTAGCCAACTTTAACCCTTTAACTTAGATAGTTTTATTTTAGATGTAGAAACATGCCACTCCAAGTTTTTCCATCTGCATTGAAGATTATTGCACGGAACATAATGGAGCAAATCGGCCTCGTATCTTTCCCCGATCGACTCATCCGATAAGCACAACCGACCGGAACGACATCCCCCACACACATCAATCGCACTATCGATCCGTCTCTAAAGTTATGGTATCGTTTAGAATGTAAAAAAATATATATCGCCGCGATATGAATCCCCGAGCAAAGGTGTCTCGCAGTTTGGACTGTGAAATGCAATGCAAGTCACAGCAGTCCACACATATAAACCACGATTCACCGACGATTATTAAGGCTCTTCCCTGCGTCACCCGAAAATTATTTCTCTTAAGGGGCAGGTAGTCGCCAACGACCTTGAGTCGACTTGTCTCGACAGAAACTATATTGAAATAACTTCATTTTCGTCTAACAACAGCTTGACTTTGAACAATATTTTCATGCTAAAATAATTTCCTTTAATAAAATTGTTTTTTAAAGTTTATCTGTCAATATATATTTTTTTCATAATTTTTAAACTTACCGTTTATGAGAAAATCTTTATCTATAGAGTAATTTTCGGATGACGTTGGGAAGAGGCGCCTTAAGTCCAGCGTTATGTGTGTGGCCATTATCGCCGTACTTTGGACACAAATATGGACCCACTGCTTAACGTGCCTTTCGAAGCATGCAGACCAATTACAAATGTGCCTCTACGGGATTTGAACACGCGACCCTCGAATAAGAGGTCAAGACGTTTGAACTTTTTATTTTCATTTATTTATATAGTATATTGTACTGAATAAAAACGAGCTTTTCTGCCATCTTACCAAATATATACCTTCTGATTAAAATGTGTTGTTATTTTCATTCACAGAACAATAAATTGTTTTGAGTTTTCATTAATAGGTATTCAGTATTCGGCCGAATACCGTCTACTATTCGGCAGAATACCGAATATTAAACAAATAGCCGAATAGGCCGAATACTGAATAGTCGCCGAATATTCGTTGCATCTCTAGTTAAACCACAAGACCACAGAGGTGGCTTATCAAAAACTAAAATACATTACAATACAGTTTAGTCTAAATAGGTCTTTAGCATTCCCGAGAAAAACATAGGTAGTTTAGATTCTATGATAGAAATAAGTGTCTATGTTTGAGTTCTTGGTGATTTATCCATCACAAGGAGATATATAGGTAAATACATTATATCGTTGCAGTATAGAACCTCAGAACAAAAAGTAAATCCCGGTTCAGAGCTCCTCACATCCAGATTTACTTTTCTTTCTGCGTTTTGATTAATTTTGAAATTCGAATGGTTTTGCCCTACGCTGTGTTTATATCTACATGATTTTCCAGGATAATTGTTAATGTTAAACTTGAATGTAACGGTTTTCATAATTAACGGAATAGCATACATCTAATCAAGGAAAGCAGTAGAAGTCATAACAAAATATTTTATGGTAGGTATACATTCACAATGATCTACACCACGCTTTATTAGTATGTTTATGTGATCATTTCTTCGAAAGACATTCAAAGTGGGTGGACATACGGCGCTGTTGCATATATTGTATTGTGAATGGTATTGTTAACTGTATCGTCTTACATTTCACTGTGTCAGCAAGATTGAAGTTTCCTGTGACCCAAGTGCAGTAGGTATTTGTTGCGATATACCTGCATTCTTTATATGAATATGTACTTAACTACCTTACTTACCTACCTGCCTGCCAAAGTGCATTAATCTATTTAGTTTTCATTTAAAAATACCATATAAGTACTTTAGGTAGTTCTGCGTGCATCAAACGATTTTGAAATGAATACCGTATCAACGGTCAGCGAAGCAAAATAATACCATCAAGTCGATTTTCAATAACTTCCTCCACGTTAAATGGAATTTCAAGATCCCCACAAAGTCCAACTGAGACTACCATCGTAATGACCGCTTTTGAAGACGTAATCCTTTCTATAAGACGCCAAGGAAAGGAACGTATCAATTTCTGCTGCAGTCGATTAAAATCAGTGCGGAGTTTAGGTTTATATTTTTATAGAAAAGCACAAACACAATCAGGACTAATCGCATCTGGCGAATGGGCGGTCATTTAGCGGAACGATCGCTCTGAGAGAATGTCCCGGCGGCTATCTAAAGTATTAAGATAATAGGTGACCACCGAGGGGTGCACAGGGCCGAACTGGGAGGGGGCATCTTCGAATAATGTAAGAGTGCGGGGCGACATTTGCACCGAACTGCCGGCGACCTCCGCTCTTACTTATGCGGTTTTTAATATTTTTATTGTAATGGCTTCGGTCACTACAAATGTCTTTGGAATAGGAAAGGCGTGGAGCTTTTATAGCCTTGTAAAAATATTTAGGGAGTATGAAAGATAATCTGCGAGAGATGAAATGTATATTTACTTTATTATAAATGTAGGTACATCATGTACTGTACTACTGTACTGTAGTCACGATAAGATTGTCAACATACGAAAATTGCAATAATCCTAGGAAAATTGTGAACAAGCAAGAGGTTTTTGTTAGGTATTTTATAAAGTTTTTGTAAGTATTTGGTAAGTTAGGTCCCTATTTGTAAGTAGTAGAGATCTCATCACTCTCATCAGTTTTATATTTATGTGCAGCTTTTTAAAAAAATAACCTACTTACAAGTGGCTGTTTTCTAAACTTTGGGCATTATTTAAGTTTGGGCACTTTTGACACACGACCCTGATCCACCCCATTAATAGTTAATATTCCTTGTTATTCATGTAAGTATTATTTTTTCTAAATTTTCGCACCATAGAAATTTTAAATAAGTCTCTACAGTTTTCGTGGCAAGTTTTCCCAAAACGTGTAAAAAACAGCTGTGCCGTGTCCCCCCAGCGGCACCCCGTCAGAGTGACCATTATTGTTGGCGCGATGGTCGGTGCCGCCATAAACCGCGCCATAAACCATCCGCCATCCGCCATCGCGATACATATCTCCGCAGTTATTGAAACTTTAAGCCGAAAACAAAGAATTTAGATCGAGAAGACTTACGTTAGATTATTATTGTTATTATTATTATTATGTAGGTACATTTTTCAGTCACGAGCTCGTAGTGACTCGGTCATTTGAAAAACATTCATGGAGCCGAAGCCAACACTGAAGAGGCCTTTGGAACCATTTAATCTTAAAGGTGAGATGGCCGCATCTATGGAGGTCTGCATTTTTGTAGAAGCTGACGACGCTAATGCTCTATAAAATCACAGTAAATTGCTTCTAAAACATTGCATATTTCAATGAGTACGTAGTAAGCATAAATTAAGTCCGGAAGACCATACCTTAAGCATCCCCTTTTTATGATGGAAATAACAGAGAAACTTTACGTTGGTGAATTACAAACTACTGAGTAATATTTAATAAAAAGTCTACGTGCATGACTGGACATAATATATGACCTGAAATAAAATCTGTCGGTGCCCATTTATAGGTCGGGAGCCTGTTATTAAAATGTAGCTCGGACGTCGGGCGTCAGGTTGGTGGCTACAAGGAAGGAGGATCTATGTAGACTGTGTTGCCAGCGCTACGATTTTGCCGGTAAATTTGAGTCATATCAATGAAATTACAGTAAGTTGTCTTCATAAATGTTAAATAAACGGATAAACTTGACCTATAGCTTAAAAACAAAAACACAGATTATCTATTTTTATAGATACTTGTCTGAATAATCCATTATAAAATGTATCTAGTTTAAAGAGATAAACATATAACTATGAAAATGTGTGTGTCCAAGTAGTCAAGAATTAATGTAGTATTGCTGTTTTTAATTAATAAAATTTTAATAGGAACGGGCATTTTTGATAATAGACGCAATGCTATGTTTTAGATTATGGGTTTTTCCTTTATTAGTTTGAACGGACTTCTGTTTTAAACTGAAATAACAGCCTTCACTTTGCATTTTTTTTTCGATGCAGCGAATTTTTTTCTATCTCGTTTTGGGCTGTGCTATCGTCTTGGAAAGATCTTCATTATAACGTGTATTTTTTTCAGAACCCTATATATTGTAGTTTGGGAGTACTACTGTTTCAAAACTTAATTTTTTGCTACCTACGTCGCGTCGTCTTACACTGAGAAAATATTCTGGTTCCGTTAACCTGAATATAGTTCATTTAACTAGAAAACACTGTACTATATGTGACGTCTTTATTTATTGTTCAGTTTACATTTACATGAACAATGTTCAGTTTACTTGAACAATCTAATGTATACAACAATTCAAGTTAACATAACATAATTCTGTTTTTGTTAAGCAGGTATTTTTTACAAAACTACCTGGTAGTATTGCAAAAATATTTTTTCTCCGTGTAATACGTAGTCTTTTACATCTCTTTTCATTTCAAGCAACAATTTTTAAGAGGAAGCAAGCAAGTGTTCTCGTAAATACAAATACTTAGATAGGGTCGAGAAGAAGAAAAGAAAAAGCTAATACAAATACAATCTAATGATATTTTTACGGTTAGACCCTTACAGTAGTCAGTTGCTCTCCTCCACGTTTCTATATATTTAGATTTGATCTCAAAAACCAAAACTATGGGTATACGAAATTAAATCTGCAAATATTTTTTTATTGGCCTCATATTTCGGCAGATTTTTAGCAGCCCTTGCCACAGTATAGTTTAAGTGTAGCGATACAAGGATCAGAACCAGCCGTCCTGATATAGCCGAGAAAATAATACTGTGTATTTTAAGTCTATTTATCCCTATTTATCTAAAATGATTGTATAAAATAACACAAAATCGTGTCTACTTCCAGACTCGACAAAGCAAATTACAAAAACCAGACTGGCAACCCCGACGCCGGCTGCCACCGCGACGTCACTGATTTATGTCCAAACCAGCAGTATTTCGTCCTCGTATTTTATTCTTCGGGCGCCTCAAAAAAACTATAAGTTTCCGCTGGGGAGTAGCCCGCTAAATATTGTCTCTGCCCTATCGATGCATACCTACAAACGCTATCGATATTTATTACACTGCTCTGATAGATAATTTAGTAATGGATGTTATTTTCTGCCCGAACTTATTTGTTCTTTTTCCTTGTACATTTTTTCCAAGCCCATACATCTCTAAGATTTATCCTTTGGCTACCTGCATACCTCTAATATACGTGTCCACATATCAAAAGAACTATCGGTAGCAAACTAAGGCAATTTGAGCGTCAAGAGAAAGGTTGAACCCCATATCATGTACCCTTTTCTTAAAAGGTTTTCTACTTATATTGCTCATAGGGCAAGCAGAATTGACTGCCTGCATTTGCTACGACGTGATGGGGCGTAGTAAGCGCTACGACGTAGCAGCGTAACAAGCGCTACGATTCAGCTCAGCGTAGCAACCCATGTGTGCGTCAAGGGCAGTGACTGTATTTATTATGGTATTAAACTCACGTAACTTAATATTATACTAACGAGTAATTATGTATTTAAATATGTTTCCAATGCAAGTGCTCGTAAAGGCCCACTTTTTATGCATCAAAACCGAACAGAAAGTCGATTATTTTGCCCTAGGGTTTTAATATTATTATTATTTTTAATTTAGTTACAAAGGTTGGCTAACCTGCAACCTTTTCTGTGTACCATAAATTTTATACTTTTTTTCCACTGTTTAAAGGCTCTGGATACAGTCCTTTTGAGCCAATCATAATTTAAAGTTCACAAGATTATATTTGTTTTATTTCCTCACACTATGCATTGAGAAACGTAGTATGATACACGGGCGTAAGAGCAATAAATTACTCGGTTACGTTTAAAACACTCGCTACGCTCGTGTTTTAAATTGTCCTCGTAATTTATTCCTTTTCGCCCTTGTAGCATAAACTTCTATTTTCAGAAATTTCTTTCTCAAAACTCTGTTAAATTCCTCTCTGTAAAATATTGCTTGAGCCCTGTGACAGCTGTCAGCGCTATGCATGTTTGAGCATGAGAAAGAGAGTTAGAAATACAAATTGTATAGCACTGTCCTGCTGTCACAAGGCTCAAGCTATATTTTATAGACTATAGTTGCTTTTACGCCTGCGTATATTTTTGTATACTTCGTAATTTACACAGTAGTTATTCATTCCAAAAAATATTTCATTATTATGAAAATAGTTTAAGTAGTAACAGAAACCTCCTACACACTTACATCATTAAAAGATCTGTCTACAATAGAGCAGCGTTTAACACCCCTTGTTAACGAGACTCGTCACTGTCGGATCCGACAGTCGGACGCACCCGCCCGCCTGAAGCACTAATGATGACCCGGCACCGAACTCGGGACTCCGCCCTCGTGGGACGAGCACTGATTGACGTAACAGCTTTTATTTCAGTAATTTGTCTAATTCTGTGACGGTGTCATCAGTTTTTTATTCTAACCATAACTAATGATAATTATGAGCTTCTTTGTATAACTAGAATAACTAGAATTTAACTTTGAATAACTAGAGCTTCCTAACTACAGTCTAGTTACTGGACAGACCAGGAAAGATATCTTGTATGTGAATAAACCACAGTCTCTCGCAGCCTTAAAATAAAATATTTATCGAGAAATAAGGAACATATCACCGGAAGTGTTGCGACAAGTTACGGAAAATGTAATAAATAGGGCTCAAATGTGCACCAACTCCAGAGGTTACCATTTAAAAGACATCATCTTTAAATCTTGATGGGACGAAATTTGATAGCCAAATTTATAGTATTGAAAAAACTTATTACAGTTTTTTAATGTAGAAAAGTAGTTGTAGCTAAACGAAATAGGGTCATTACTTTTGCGCCAGCCAGTACAAGGTGACTTTTTAATCATCGTCCAAATTCATACTGGAGGCTTGGTAAGTGATCAGCATCATGGATCAATAAAAATTTTGGTGAAATGCGTAAAATGAAATTTCGACTCCCCATAGTGATTCACTCGGGACTGGAACTGAATTTCTATGGGAAGCCGAAATTTCATTTTACGAATTTTACAAAAAATGTATACAAGGTGACTTTTTGATCATCGTCCAAATTCATACTGGAGGCTTGATAAGTGATCAGTATCTTGGATCAGTAACAATTTTTGTGAAATTCGTATAATTAAATTTCGGCTTCCCATATAAATTCAGTTCCAGTCCCGAGTGAATCACTATGGGGAGTCGAAATTTTATTTTACGAATTTCACCAAAATTGTTACTGATGCATGATACTGATCACTTACCAAGCTACCAGTATGAATTTGGACGATGATCAAAAAGTCAGCTTGTATAATATTAAAAGTGAAAATCAGTAAATAAGTCGAAACCTGTTGGGAAACTAGGTTTAAGATGAACCAATAAATTAGCCGAGTGAAGCTGAGTGGGGCTGATTTTATTAGGGAATTCCCATAGCTAAATTTCTAAAAGATTGTTTTCAAATTTTTTTCAGATAATATACGTCATTTTAGGACATAGTGATCATTATTTTGGTATATAAATTAACCATTATTTATTTATGATTTTTAAAATAATTGTCCGATATGACGTCACTTGAGAATTTTTGACATCATACTGATTGTGATGTGTGATTGCTTATAAAAAAGTGTTCTGTCTCTGTCTGTCTATTCATCTGTCATCGAGCTGTCAATCAGTCGGAAGCAAATTTTCATAAATTTATCTTGATAGCAAAGGACACATTTCTAAACAGTAATTTCTCAAGTGACGTCACACGAAGACAAATGGAAGTTGCAGCTTTTTCGTAAAAGTATTCATCATCATGAGGTTTTTTAGACCATAAGTTCGAAAATACAGCTTATTAAACCTAAATCTCGAAATGGTTTTCGAATTAACACACCTTAACATAATTTAATCTAAGCGAATAAGCAGAATTATCTAGTTACAGATATTATCTCACGAATTTGTCTCAGCTGTGGTTGTAGTAGTGTGGTAGTACACGCACTTTTTTCTAGTGTAAAACACAAATATAAAGACACAAAAAAAGTTTTTTTTGTCTTTTTTCATTAAGTTTAAAATAAAACTCTTCGAATGGTTCGATTCGAGTAATAAACAAGGAATTGCAGAAGCCGTCGGCCAGCGCTTAGCTTAAACTCATTAACCGGTCAATGAAGTACGGCAAGTCCAATTGGATTAGCCACCATGTTGGTTCAACGCCTGCGTATTACTACTACGTATCCTGAACTATAATGAGATATGAGAGTAATGGTCCATAGAAAATTAGGTGAGCAAAATGTTTCGGTTTCCATTGGATAAGCCAACGTGTGCTGCTTTAGTAATATTAGTAGCGTAACGTGTGCATATGACGTCATAACTACGGTTCAGGTTGTAAATGGAGCCTCTAAAATTTTGCATAACAAAAGCATATTGATATAATAATTGTATTTACTATTAGCTATTGTCCGCGGCTTCACTCGGGTGGAAGAACCTTTCAACTATCAAAATTTTTCGGCTTGGCGGTTATTTTATCAACATTACCTATATACCATCTATATACCTGTATAATATTTTTATCTCACCTTAAAAATATTGAAAAGTGTCGACGTGTCCTTTTTGTATTTACTGATGTTCACAAGGGGCACTAGGTGATAATAAAGAAAACCGCATCCAAACCTGTTAAGTAGTTCTCGAGTTAAAACGGAACATACAGACAGACAGACAGATTGTAGTTTTGGCCTCAAAATTTCGCAATAATAAGTACGATGTACAGGCACGACTTTATTAGTTACTATACATATAGATGGATAAAAATTTGTGTATCTGAGAAAAAATACCTAAGCTGAGGTGCGATTGTGTAAGGAAATAGTCATGAAATCGTCTATCGCTATTGCTTTAAAGGTAACGTGATTGGCTAGAAATGACGTGACTCATAACTTCTAGCCAATCACGCGTACTTTTGAAAGCAATAGCGATTGATGTTGAAGTTAGACAATAAGGCATCAGATTTGACTTAACGGTTGCCATATAGTCAACAACAATCACACGTGAGTGTTCAAGCCGTTGTAACAATAATTTAGTATGTCAGCTCACGCGAGTTTTAAAAATATTTTACGCTGATTTATTCTGCAGTTTATTGTTTGCAAATTATTGCTTTATTTTGTACATTAATATAATACGTAAATAATACGGTCATATTATTATTGCAGAAGTAAAGTCACTGACCGTTCAGACACATTTACCTCAATAAAAGCAATCGTTTTGCAATCATGACGAAATTATTGCGAATTTATCATAACATTTTTACTGACTTTGCTGTGTTTTTAAACAAACGGCTCAATTAGGTATAAGCAAATAAATACTTATGATGAAATTGAAAAAATTAAGGTGTTAAGATGAAGTTGCGAAATGAAAAAAAATTGAGATATCGAGAAAAAAAATCTGTTGTTTTCCCTACATTTTGGTCGGCTATGTAACTTAGAACTATAGAACGACCAATAAATTTTTTTTTTAATTTATATAATAAATATAAATATAAATACAAATATAAATATTTTGAAATTCTAATTTACAGAAACCAATGGAAACTTTACGATGGCAGCATACACAATACATAGTATTAATGTTTTGTTGAATAGGTATTGAGTGAATTTTTAATTTAAGTGTTGTTTCGATTAATAAGAAAAAGGCAGGTTTTCCACAATCTGGCTGCGAAACCGCAAAAAACTTACGGTCTAAACGGTTCTATTAGGTTCAGTTCAGTCCAAAGACTCCTGGTCCAGCCATTTGGTCTATTGGGCGTTGATAGTCAGTCAGGGTATTTTTTTAGGGTTCGTCGACAGACAGACAGCAGAGTGACATTAATATGGCTCCGTTTTAGGCAAAACGGAGCCATATTAATGTCACTCTGCTGTCTGTCTGTCCGTTCGTCCGTATATCCTAGTTCGTAGACGGAATGACTTACAGATTTGAAATTTGGATATTTTGTGTAGTTTGTTGACCCAAAACCGAATATTGAATTTAAAATTAAATTCAATTATTTTTCACAAATAACGAAATCGGGGGGCTGTCAAAGTTGTCAGTTTTTGTTGCGGGTTTTATTTATTTAAAAAATTAAACTAGTTAAGATTTTGTAATTTCTGTGTATGCCATGTATTTATTGTATTTAAAAAACAAACACTGAAAACACCGATTTATAATGTGGTTTCAGGGTTACGTACCCGAATACTCGACCAACTTAATTTTGCTGTTTTTTTTCAGACAAGTTCGTAGGTAACTAGTAACAGACAAGGTCAGTTTGTAGGTAATGAAAGTTTGTAATTTTTGTTCACATTATTTAATTTATTTAACTTATTTGAATGGTACGGGACCCTCAAAGCGCGAGTTTTTCTCGCACTTGATCGGTTTTTTATATACAGAGATAATGAAAATGCTTAAGGCGAGGTCCTACCCTGATTAGCCTAAAACTAGATGACGTCAAGTGTGAGTTTTCAGAACAAACCCAAAGCCTCAAAAAATATGCTATGCATTGCTAAGAACACTAATTAAATGACTATTCGAACAGGAATAGTCAAAGCATTTTAGTATCAGTGAAAATTAGATTATATGTTATCGCTGAGAATGCTCAGTAAAAATTAGACACGAACTACTCCCTCAAAATAAGCTTTCGCCGCTGAGACAGTTTATTTTTCACATACTATTGTATAAAATGCAAAATCTAACACTTTTTTATGTTTATTATACTTAAAAGTTTTCCATAAAAGTACGAATAACCTGCAAAATATTCGTAATATTCTGGAAGAAATCTCTTTTCAGAGATAAGCTCGTCTCTGTACATGTATTTTATTGTAAATATTTCTATGTTATGTATCTGTGTACGTACAATAAAGAATATTCGTTTAAGTTATTCTATATATGTAACTTTTATGGGTTTTTCGTCACAAGCGCCCTAGCTTGCACCACGTGAAATTTGTCTCTAAATTTATGTATACCACTTTTTGTATAATGTACAAGGGCGGCACTTATTGCTAATAGCAATACCTTCCAGGCAACCTTTGAAAGCAAACAGATAGTTTATATGCAATAACTTAGGGAAGGTGTAAATGCTAATAAGAATTTTCATTTTTATAGGTGGTTGCACCTCGTCTTAATTGGAAGATGTGCGCTTCTGATATTAATATTATACATAGCTGAATAAGACATTTTGACTGTTCACTTATACGCACAGTGTTTCAACTAATTGTTATTTTGATTGCGTGGTTCATTAGTAGTAAATTGTTTCGCACGGGGTTCAGTATTTAGCGTTTAAACACAACCCTACTATTATCGGGTCTGCTGTAGAGTGTAGGTGTCCCACACGCTGATTGAACATTTGTTTCAGTAATTATCGAAGGGTTGAACCATTTCACTCGCGTTTAACCTTTCTAACCTTTGTTCAATGTACAGCTAGCATATCGGCTGCTTAAAATCAATAAAAGCGTGTCTAATCAGACAATGTGGACTTAGATCAAGAGGCTGATACCAACTTAAAAGTAAATTTTCCTCCATAAATTGCTCCAATGAAGTTTCGAGTACCTATGTACTTGTAATTAGTATTACAGATTTGACGAATTTCAAATTTTCCCGAGCGAATTTAGTTTAAATAGTGAAATTAGGTAGTTCAATATATATTTTTTTGGAGGTTAAGATATTTGATCATTTGTAAACATACAATACGAATGATATGATTAATTACATAATATTTCTTCCAAAGTTTTCTGGTGGCAAAATTAGGCTAAAAATACGAAATCCACGACTGTTCCACCCTTAAGGCGGGGTTCACCCAATTTGTCTCTTTTAAAACCATTTCAAATTGTGAAATTGTGATAAAAAATTTTGAAAAAAATATGTCATATAAAAATATGTCTCTTTGATATTTATATTTAGGCCGTTCGATATGCGATTACTTGCATTTCCCTACATCCAATAAAATCGCAAAGATAGGTCTAAACTATGAGGTGAATGTAATTTTATTTAAGTTATTTTACGTTTTAGACAATAGAACTTATACCAAAATAAACGTGGTACAAAATGAGATATAAAACGGCTGTTATGTTAAAAACCCATCCTTCTCATTCCAAAATAAATAATAAATAAAACATTTGGAAATCGCGAGATTTCTGAGCGGCCCGCTTCCACAGCAAGATAAGCGTAGGAGCACGACCGATTTCTCCGGATCCGGTCTTTCGTTTCTTCCTACTAGTTATATTTCTCCTCGGCCGCCTTCAATGTGTCACCAATTTGGAATTAGATCTTTTTGTCGACATAAGTTATTCCAGGGCGGCCAGTTGTACCTTCCACTGCAGCGTCACATAGTACTTCGTCACTCTTCTTAATTCATGCTGTAGTGTAAAACACCCTTTATATTCAAATCAATCTTTATTATTTTCGGGTAGGTACATAACATAATCCAATTATGTTTTAAGATCAGTACTAATACATCTGTAGACTTGAAAACATCAAGACTTGCTTCACCTATCCTTACAATGCATCGGTTGTAAAAGTAGTAAGTAATTTGCTGAAATATGCATGAAAAAATGCTACCGTCGTATATTCAAATCAATATTTATTATTTTCGAGTACATAACATAATCCAATTATATTTTAAGATCAGTAGTAATACATCTGTAGACTTGAAAACATCAAGACTTGCTTCACCTATCCTTACAATGCATCGGTTGTAAAAGTAGTAAGTAATTTGCTGAAAACTGCATGAAAAGATGCTACCGTCGTAGTAGAGGTATATTGTCTGATCGGTCACCTATCCGACCTGATCTTAACCTTGAACAAGATAACTAATAAGTAGAACACGTTATTCAATCTTATTTACAAGTTGTGTCCAATAAAAGGAGTCCTCGTTGTTATGAAACCATCACCTTGAGCATGTGATACCGGACCCGGCCGACATTGTTGTGTTATTAGTTATTAGTCGAATGTCACCCGACTCCGAACTTCTGTTCACTTGCCGTGCCGAGTGACGGATGATGCATTACAACGTGATTATTACACCTACTATCATACAATGTAACCTGCAGGGATTAATCGGGGACATTTAGTACTTTTGTGTTGTCAAGTCGTTATGTGTATATTGTCCGATTCGCATGGGTTAATTTCTAAAAGGTTTTATTTTTCCTGTTTTCTTTTAGAGAATTTACGTCATTTTAGGACATGGTTTTCATTATTTTGGTATATAAATTAACCATTATTTTTTAATGATATTTTAAAGAATTGTGCGATATGACGTTTCTGTCTGTCTACTCATCTGTCATCCAGCTGTCAAATTAGTCGGAAGCAAATTATTATAAATTTATCTTGATAGCAAAGGACACATTGCTAAACATCCATTTCTCAAGTGACGTCACACGAAGGCAAGTGGAAGCTGCAGCTTTTTCCTTAAAATATCCATCATCATGAGGTTTTTTAGACCACAAGTTCTAAAATACAGCTTATTAAACCTAAATCTCGAAATGGTTTTCCAATTAACACACCTTAACATAATTTAATCTAAGCGAATTGTCATTATGCCTCTCAGCAAGCAGTTAATCGATTTTGATTAGGTTTTTTTAACTTCGAAAATGATACAAAATTATAAGATTATATCTTTTTATTGCGAAATCTATCGTTTAAATACTCTAATTATTATTTGAGTGCATTATAAACTTGAAATCAATCAGAAACTAATTTTAAAGCACAAATATTTTGGAAAAATTCCTCGGGCCAGGATTGGTGAAAAAATTCGTCGTTCCAGATATGAACCTCGGTGGAGCAGTCGGTAGCGCGCTTGTCATGTAAGCAGGAGGTCGCAGGTTCAAATCCTGGCTCGAGGAATGTTTTCAAAATATTTGTGTTTTTAATATTGCTTCTGATTGATTTCAAATTGGTAATGCACTCTAATAAAAAATAGATAAAATTTCATCGAAATCCATGTTAATTAGTCTATTCCGCAAAATTTATACAGTAGTTGGTACTTGGTAACGGACGAGCGATAGATACCGACATTATGTGGCAGGCAATTACTGCAATTCTGCTGTTTACAAACGGCGTCGCCAGTTTCTGCCTGCCACATAGGTATACCTATATAATAAAGGATGAAGAACTAGTTTAGTGAAATATGTTGGAGCAATAAGGGCATTTTTTGGCGCCGAGAAATTATTCCTCCATCTAGTTTGATACGATACACCAATTTGTTTAGTGGTTAGTATCTATTAACATTATATCATTGCAGTATAGAAACGCAGAAAGAAAAGTAAATCTTAACGTGAGGAGCTCTGAACCGGGATTCTACTAAATAGTTGGTACAATATTTAAGTATTTATTTATAAAGAAGGTAACAAGGTGTCCGATCGGACTTGCACTGTAGAGTCAGTCATTTCCACTCGGAAGAGCTCTTAATATCCCCATATGATTATGGTCAATACATTACATATTATTTTTCTTAAGGACGAAATACCTAATACCCAACAAAGCACGCGCGTGCTCATAATCGGTGATCTAATTTTAGTGACATCAAAACAATCACGTTACTTGATGTGTCTCTCTGACATGGACAATACGTACGTACTATCAGGGAAAGTTGGCTGATCCACAGTGGCGTGCATAGAACTTTTTCTGGAAAAGCAATCAGAAGGTCTAGCTTGAAAATAAAAAAATATGAAAAAATTTAAATAACACTTTGAAAAAGAAAGTTTATATGACGCCAGGGTAGGCACTGTCAACCCTAGAGTGAACATTTTCATACCAACTTTTTTTTCAAATTGTTATTTAATTTTTTTCATATTTTTTTTATTGTCAAACTTGACCTTCTGTTTGCTTTTCCGGAAAAAAGTCATTTTTTGTAAGTAGCAGAGTCCGTCGATAAGATCAGGATGCCGAGGTCTTGCGAATCCCGACCTTCAAGCATATTCACCAATGTGTTTTTAGGGTTCAGTACGTAAAGGGCAAAGCGGAGCCCTATTAATGTCACTCTGAAAAACTCATTGGTGCATGCCCGACCGGGGTTCGAACGTGGATCTCAAAATTGAGAGACCAGCGTTCTCTACGCTTGAGCTATAGTGCGCGCCAATCTTTTAGTCGCCTCTGATTGAGTTACGAGTGCAAGCTTGCGCAGGTACAGTCATGGAAACAATAATATCAACGGTTGATTATTAAATGTTTACTATAAGTGGGAAGGTGTATTTGTTGTACCTACCTATTTGATATATATTTATTATTTTAGTGCAATCTTAACTGTTTAAATAAAACAAATTAATATAAACACAATTTTCCTACATTGTCGCCTTAAAACGCTTTAACGACCGCGTGGCATAACAACAACAATAAACTTTAACAAAGGAAATCAACAAAACAACAAATAAAGGCGACACAAGCAGATTCAACGATTAACTTAACGAATCATAGAATTTTTTCCTCGTAGGTACTTTTCATGCAACGCGCGCGTGTGTAGTGTACGGACGTAGCACTAACACTAAAGGCCGGTACACACCGGATGCGTGTGCGTGGCGTGTGCAGCACGTATGCGTGGCAGCACCAGTTGTATTGTATGAGACTATATGGAAGACGTCAGACTGAATGCGTTGCGTGCACAATGCGTGGCAGGAGCCGCACGCGTCACGCAACGCACACGCCACGCATCGCTCTGAACACAAACCGACTGCGTGCACGCGTGACGCGGAGCGGCAATGTGCTGCACGTCTCTACGGCGTGTGTACACGCAAGCAATTTTGTATTTTTTTACAAAATTTACCGCGGTTTAGCATGAGTGTCGCTTTGAAGGAAAGGTAATAGAAATTGTGAGGAACCATTGTTGCTTATTTGACCAGAGTAACAAAGATTATAAAAATATGCATTACAAGATATTGTTATGGGAAAGGATTAAAGGGCATTACTGGATATAGAAGGTAAAAAAAATATTTACGATTTTTAATATGTTGGATAATTTAATATTTTAAGCATTTAAATACGTAACAAACTTTTTTCGGATACTGCCAAAACAGTAAGTACGCATCAGGCTGATGCGTTGCGTAGCTACGCAATCACCCTGCGTGGCGTGCGCAGCTCCGTGTGACAGTACTAACACGCCGTAGCTACGCAGACGTGCTGCACACGCCACGCACACGTCACGCACACGCATCTGGTCTGTATCGGCCTTAACGCATAGTGTTGACACCTGCTGAATGGCGAGCGGGGGGTGTGGTGCGGCACGCAGGCGGGTGTGCTCCGCGTCCTCGCTCCTGTAACGTCCCCCTGACACCGTAAAACGGCTATTGCGTCGCTTCTTGCGTCTATCTTCAGAGGCGACTAAAAGATTGGCGCGCACTGTACCGCTGCAACTGCATATTGGCATATGATCGCATAATTTAGTTTTAAAGTTCCGTACCTGAATACCTAACAACTTAATTTTACAGTTTTGTTTCATGAATTTTGTAGGTAATGATAAATTTGTAATTTCTGTTCAAATTATTTTAGTGCAGGGATTTCGTCCGCTAACGACAGACCCTCGCTCACTTGACAACTTGAATTCGGAACATATCGCGTGTCGCGAAATAAATTCATGTAAGTCGATCCGTCTTTATACTTAATTATGAATTCAACTTATAATAGTAACAAATCTAAAATTATTTAAGTAACTTATTTGTATTGAATGGAATGAAATCTTCAAGGCACGAGTCCTAATTGCATTTCACTGACCAGTTTTATTTTATTGGCATTTATGTGCATAACATTATACTTTCCACTTGCTAAACTTACAATCAATTCTTTTTTAAAGCTAAACAATGTAAAAATGAAAATTCGGTTATTAAAAATAAAAACCGCTATTTGTGTTTGCGGGCCTTCCCCCGATAGTACTTGAACTCATTTAGGTAACTTTGACGGCAGCGGCGGAAGAACAGGCGCTCTTTTGTCACGTAAGCTAATGTCCTCAGTCGCATTGTAAATGATTCTTTTTTGTTTATCTTTGGTAAATGGCTCCAATTGTAATTCGTAAATCATTACGAGATTTAGGTTTAATAAGCCATATTTTAGAAGTTTTGGTCTAAAAAACCTCATGGTGATAATTATTTTTACGAAAAGGCTGCAACTTCCATTTGCCCTCTTGTGACGTAACTTGAGTATTGGCTGTTTAGAAATGTATCCTTTGCTATCAAGATAAATTTATAATAATTTGCTAGATGACAGATGACTAGAGAGACAGAAACAGACCACTTTTTTTATAAGCAATCCATGGACCTATAAGCAATCACACATCACAATCAGTATAAAGCCTAGTTTACCCCCTCTTAAGAGGGTATGTTAATTTTATTTTGTCACCCCTCTCGCACTCTAAGCGAAACAACGTGCAGTGCGAGAAGAATGGACTCAAGGCGAAAGAGAAAAAAGTATGTGAAAACTGAAAATAGCTGGCATAATTTCCAAAATTAAAAATCTAGATATTGTTATAATCCGTCTAATAAAATGGGTTTGAAATCTATATATTATTCCTGTTCATCAAACGAGTAGAAAAGGTTATAGCATAGTATATAATTTCGATGTGTAATTATTCTATCTAGGAAAATTTATCCAAACATGTTCTCCAAAATCAAAACTAAATTGTGTAGTCAAAATGCATATACTAGAAGTTAATAAAATAATCGTGTATTCATGAAATACTCATAAAAAATTTAGCCCTATTTTATAACATTTTACAAAATTATTTTATTTTACAAAAATACAAAAACATTTATTTCTCAAAAATACAATCGAAGAGTACAATGAAGGTAGCTACAAAAATATTCACACTACAAACACGATTTATTGTACAGTACTATGACATTCTGGTAGAAACGATCTTTAAAATATTTACAATTTTGAGCATTTGGTAACAACAAGACTACCCACTAACTCAGACTTGTTCCGCGCGATATACAATGTGTAACAGAAAGGTGTAAGATATGTTTGAAGAGCTTATTCAGTCAATGGTATAGAACAACTTTTACTATGGAGCCAACCCTGAAATCACAAAAAAAAATCTGCCCATCCATACATTTTGGCCGAGCGGCATTGCATTTTTCTATGAAACAGTTATTTTTTTTTTTTTTTTCGAGATACAGGGTTTGTTCCATAGTAAGAGTTGTTCTATACCATTGACTGAATAAGCTCTTCAAATATGGTTACACCTTTCTGTTACACGTAAGAATAATAAAATTATATTCTCTGAAATACAACAACAGAAAACTCTCTAAGTATTATTTACTTGCTCAGCGAAGCCAAATCTCGAAATGGTGTTCGAATTTTAGCTCAATATATTTTTGAAAGCTTTCCACAAAAAAAAAATAGATGTGACAAAAGTGAAGACATAATTATGTATAATATATTCATATTCAACACACATTTCGGTATTAGTATCAATGGAACAATTTTGATCTACTGATGAATCGAAAGATAATTTCATGCATTTGCTATTATTTAAGTTCTCCTTCAACATCATCATCATCATAACAAGGACCTTGTTTCTCTTAATTTTGAAATATTTGATAATCAAATTATGAAAGTAAACAGGATCATGACATGTCTTCAAAACTGCTGATTTGTGTTTAGTTTTGGGCTCAGTAGTTTGTGTCAGGTTGCATAATGACAGACTGATACACCAGACCTAGGGTTTCTGTTTCTTGAAAACAACATTATCAGTTCTAGGAAATCTATCCAGGCTAAGCAATGGGACCCTTATCGCTGCTACAATGTAGTTCTAAGCAGTTTGGACTGTCGTTAGTAATTCGATAGTGCCATTCTAAACCTTTGAGAATTGATAACAATAAAATGATTGCAACAATGATGCACTTACGAGTTATTGAAGACAAGCATAACAAAAAACTGCATCGTGAAAATAGAATTCAAAGCTTCGGGTTTTATCTGTCGCAGGTAAATTGTCAGAGCTGTGAAAATATAATTTAACGGTAGGTTTTTGTTAGGTTTTCTATAATCTAATCTAACCTAGTGAAATTATAATTTCACGGCTTTGACAATTTACCTGTGACAAATTTATTAATTCGTCAAAATATATTTATTATATTATGTATTATTACGTATATTATTCAATATTCTCTATGCGACTGACGACGACCACTGAAATATATATCAAAAAAATTAATACTTTTCACAATATCCATTAACCAAAATTTATCGTAAGTGAGTTGTGCTATGAGAACTCCGAAGAAAAGTATTAATAAGCCAGGTTTTATGTGTTTTCTCACCATTCGTCCTCCAGAAATGTGCAGGGAAGGGAGGGACTAAATGAAAAATGACCTGCGGACGTACCAGTTAGGAACCGGCCTTACTTGATTTCTGCGGCACGCGGTTCGGACAATACTTAAGGTGGCTCCGTCGGAATAATTAGCAACTCGATTCATCGTGGTTGAAATTTCGAACAAAACCATATTAAAATAAAGTCCTTAGCAGCTCGCACTGCAACATGGCTGTTGCGTCATTCGCTGCGGCTGACAAGTGCGAAAATAGTATGTTTTTAATCTATTTGATCTAAAATAAAGTTAATTTCCAAGAACTGAGAAAACCAAATCATTTTATATTATTTTGTCTAGAAGTTTATAAATTTTTATACCGTTTCGATAAAAACTGCGGCAGTTCTGTTGTTACAAGTGAATAAAAAATCGAGAAATAAGGGTAAACTTAGAAGTTTCTTGATTCACTTCAGTATAATAAAATGAAATTCAGGAAAAACCACATCACTATTGGTATCATGCAGATTACTATGTATTTTTCTTCTGTTGAAAAATGTATAGTTACCGTATAAAATTATTAATACGTATGCTTAAGAGGCCGGCGGAGCAACCCTAGTTCATACAAACGA
Source organism: Ypsolopha sequella (assembly GCA_934047225.1). Lineage (NCBI taxonomy): Eukaryota > Metazoa > Arthropoda > Insecta > Lepidoptera > Ypsolophidae > Ypsolopha > Ypsolopha sequella. The sequence continues at coordinate 15,676,280 of OW203992.1, forward strand.
CATACCAAAACCATTTGTAAATCATAGATATTCTTAGGATTGTGTGTGTTTATTCCGATTGGATTACAGAATATCTAGGTTCCCAAATATATATTTTCAAAGGACACTGATTTACAGACGAAATACAAGCAATTTGAAATTTCCATAGAATGCTTATTTTTCTCATATTTCCTGTTTAAATCAGTGTTCTTATATAATATACAATGTGTAACAGAAAGGTGTAACCGTATTTGAAGAGGTTATTCAGTCAATGGTTTAGAACAACTTTTACTATGGAACAAATACTGTATATTGAAAAAAAAAATACTCGCTTCTTAGGGAAATGCAATGCCGCTCGGCCGAAATGTATGGAAGGGCAGATTTTTTCTTTAATATTGGTAAATGTAAAAGTTGTTCTATTCCATTGACTGAATAAGCTCTTCAAATATGGTTACACCTTTCTGTTACACCTTGTATAATTGGAAACCTAGATATTGTGTAATGCAATCGGAATACACACTACCTTAAGAATTTCTATGGTTTACAAATGGTTTTGGCATTTCGTTTGTATGAACTAGGATTGCTCGCCGGCCTCTTAAAGGTGGATGCGACGGAATGCGTTACCAAACGCAAAACTTATGATTGCTTTTCTTATTTTTGAATAAAAAGTATTAAATGAATGTGATTTATCACATTACGCGACAATTAGGCTTTTCATTAGGCTGTTAATTAGGCTTTTCTAGCAAAGTTATGTTATTTTATGCATAACGTTTCAAATTATCCTGCATTACAACTAGTTTAACTTTACAGTTGCTAGAAAATAACTCTGCTAGAAAAGAATGAATGAATGAATGAATAAACACTTTATTGCGCACAAATAAGAAGACAAGATACACACAAAGAACAGATATAAGGCAAGGGCGGACTTATTCCTATAAGAAATTTCTTCCAGTCAACCTTGGGAAAACATGAAAACATTTTTATCTTGGTAATTTAACTAAATCAGTGCATAACATTATTTAAAAGTTATTTTAAAACCTATTACCTAAACATAAAAATATACTACATACAAATACTTACATAAATACACAGATACATATATACAGACAAACAGTAGCTTAGTCAGTAAGTCATTACTGAGAGAGGAGAGGTACATTTTTTTCAAACTGTAGTTAAAAGAGGATACAGAAGGAAGATCTTTGAAAAGCTTAATTAACATTAAACTACGATCGCTTAATGCCATAAATCTCATTTATTTAATACTTTTAATTCAAAATAAGAAAAAAAAAATCGTTTGGGAACGCGGTCCGTCACATCTAACTTAAGCCACACCTACATTCTGGTATTGTACACTTGATATAACAACGATATTTATTATAATAGTTCCTTTTCTACAGAAATCAAATCGTTTGAGATCCCGATACACAAATCTGTTTAGTGCCACACCATCATGCCTAGTCCCAGTTGCACAGGTGGTGGTGTAACGCGATGCAATGGTTCATTTAACAACAATCGCGTCGGAACCCCGCGGCGCGATGCGGTTTCACGCCGTTCACTCCATCCCTGAATACTTCTGAAGGATGTGCCAGTATGGCATCCCTCTCTCGTCTTAAAAAGACCTTTAATTTAAACAAAGCTAATACAGTATCTTATCCTTTTTATACCTACTGTAAAATTCGCATCAACTATACTTCATTCCAGATAAGATTAGAAAGATTTCGGTTTTTAAAAGGTAATATAATTTAATAAACTTTATATAAAACAATATAAGAAGGCTGCTTTTCTTTGTAATAAGCAGACAACGGAGTAGAGCCTTTTTATTTTGGTTTATACACGGTTTATTAGATTATATTACCTTTTGAAAACCAAAAACTTTCTAATCTTATGTGGAATAAAATATGGTCTTTCTGTGATAATGATAATGATTTCAATGATAATTTTAGTTAAGAAATCATGTAGACATCGTCTTTCATACTTCACTCTCACAGAACTTCAAACAAATTAAAAAAAAAAATAACGTGTAGGTTCACCATTAAAAATAAACCCTAATAATTTGAAGCTTTAAAGAATTATCATATTTAAAAAAAAAAACTTTATGCAGCCCGATTTTCATCTACTAGCAATTCACAACACTATCTGGGTTTTAGTCGATACCTCTTCTCCAAGAAAAGCATTCTCCACAGCTGCAAGCATTTCCACCGAAAGACGTCCTTTGATGCGGCTCCCGCGACGCGTTAAGCGACGCTCGAGGAGGCAGGCAGGGCTTCGCTGAGGGCCCGTAATTCACTTAAATCACACGTTCCGACCGAACGCGGGTACAACGTGCCTTCACTGCTTTACCGAGAGTGGGCAAACTGGTGTGTGGAAGAAACTTGAGGAAAACGAGGACGCATGATTGGTTGACCTGATTTTAATTACGTGGTCAACTTTTAACGATCAAGTAGTGAGTTTTAATATTATATGTATAAGGTTGACAGTTTTAGTAAAAAGGTAAGTAGGTAATAGGTATATGTTACAGGCAATGCATATAATTCAGACATTTTATAGAATGCTCCGTGATTCTATACAATACGGGGTTGCTTTAGGCAATGTATACACTTACTTATCTTTCTTCAGATATACATTGTCCAGACAAAAATAATCAAATCAGTCACTTATTCAACATTTTATCAATTTTAAAACAATTTAAGAGTTTAATTTATATAATGATTTATTGAAGATTTATAGATACATTCCCCAGGATAAGGGGACACAACTGAAGGATTTCTGGGTGGTCATAAAATAAATAACCACTACATTCCGCGACTCCCCATACCTAACCTTCGAACCTAACCTACCGGCTCTCTTCTGCAATTAATTTATGGGTTTTATTTTAAACATTAGTACGCTTGTGATTATATACAATATCTATAGACCAAGTAAGAAAGAAAACGGAATTTATTGTCAAACCAAACACAAAACTACAGCAAAAAGAAACCTATTCAAACTTACATTAATAAAAGTTAGAACTTACAGATTAAGTTTAAACTTCAGTCGCTCAGCGCAAAGTGCATAACTTAACTTTGTATTTCTTGTTTAGAATTTAAAAATCTAAAAACATTTTGGTATATGCCATTTTACGTCAATAGTTCAGTATTAGTGAGGTTTATAAAGCATGAGTTTGAAATATAATGCACATATAGGCATGATCTTGTCCAAACAAAGTTATAACAGGATTTCAAGTTGGTTTTGAGAAGATCATGACTAATTGTGTAAACAATTTCAAACTCTGGCTTTATAAACCTCACTAATACTAAACTATTGGCGTCAAATTCCACAGACCAAAATGCTTTTTAATTTTAAATTTCTAAACAAGAAAAACAAAGTTAAGTTATGCACTTTGTGCTAAGCTACTGACGTGACGTTAACCTTAACATCACATTCGTTTGACAAAAGGTGACACGCTCAGTATTTGCCGTCGGAGTTTTCATAAAAAAAACCGTGTAGTGCTATTTTTCAGAAGTATATAAGTTTATACAGTTTATTTCAGTACAATATACAGTTTAATACAGTTTCAATATACAGTTTATTTCATACATTATCTGAAGATTTTAGCTATTGTATAAAATACTGAGGTGTTGTATAGAACACCTTAAATGCATTACCTGTGACATATACATACGATTTTCCAGAAAAACACCATGATACAATTTTAAAACATTAAGTCTGTGAAGTTACGCTTTTAGACAATTCACCGTATTTTCAAAATTATTTTATAAATGTTCCCCTTTCTATAAGTATTTACTTACAATCTAGATTTTATTTTCCTAGACTAATTTATAACTATTAAATGTAATCACATAAGATCACGCATAACAATCCTACTGTTATAGAAAAAAGTTCAATCAAACTTCGAACCACAATAACAGAAATCAGGTAAACGGAGAGCGCGCACCTAATCCAAAAATCCTACCAATAAAATTCCTATTACAATCGGAAAAATGACATATTCGGTTTGCTCAAATCCTTAAAACGTCATCCAGATATCCATTACATGTCTATTAAATCTTACGACATATATTTGTTAGGGCCTCGTCAGCGGAATAGGGCTCCCCTCGCAAACAGCGGCGCCGATTACGCGCCCGGCCGACCGGAGTAAACGAATATAAAATACATGCGGAAAGACGAATGCAAAATGTTCTCGTCGAAGTTTTGCATACGCAAACTGACTACCCCTTTCGGGAATCACATCAAAATACCCCCGGAATCCCCTGCGATTCGAACTAAAACAAATGAACACCGCCGCGTTCGAACTATCGTTTTGCATATTCCATTTTCGAAATTAATGCTGACTGAGTTTAAACTTGAAATACTTCTTTATTTTAAACTAACACAAAGACACTCGTAAGGATATTTCGATGTAAACAGCAGTGCTGCTACCGCCCGGGGCGAAGCCACCCGGCGGCTACGACTGGCTACGAGTGCTACACGCCCGCTACGAGATTCTCGTAGCGACAAGTATTTGCCAAGAACAATTACCACTTGACAATATTGGAACGTGGAGCTGAATTTTAATCAGAGAATGAGACTTTTGTCAATTTGTTTTTGGACATTTTATCGGTTCTATCAAATATTATATTCCGATACCTACCTACTCGCACTGTATAAATAATCTGTCCGTGAAGGTACGTACACTTGTACTTGTATATATTATATAGCCTTGTGTATAGTTTTTTTGTTTAACCCTGTTTGAGAATAGAATATATTAAAGTAGTTCCTAAAAAACTGGTTCCTAAATTCATCTCCACAGCATGATGCGCTTTATTAGCCTTTATTACAATAAAACCAAGATACTTCTATTGTTTTTCTGTCATCCCTAGGGATTGCTCCATTTTCCAGGATAGAAAACAGCTTATTATGTTGACTTAGGTGTATGATTCAGCCCACTGCGAAAGTATTATCGCAATCCATTTGTTAATTATCCGGAGTTATATACGATAGCAAACAAAAAATATAATTTTCGAATTTAAACTATATATACATTACACATAGAATAAAATAAAGTAATAAGTAAAATAATTATCAATCAACAAATAATTATTCTAATTTTTTCATAATTATTGATATGAAAAGGCTAAATGATTATTTATTAGATACCAAACATAACAAAATGTTAAATCGCATCAAATTTAAATCATTTTCGGAAATTGAGGTCCATCCACAATTCTTGAAAATTTTGTGAATCGATAGAAATAAATATAGGCTATTATTCCTATATGCAAGGATGAAATCCTCTTCTAAATCTGGCGACAGAAGTATGTTCCAACTATGAGTAGGTATTTTTCATAAACGCTACCCTACTTTCTGTTTACAATATATCATAAAGTGCGAAAAAAATTTGCTACGGCAGATTTCGGGGGATTTTACAAGTGAATTTCTACGGAAATGATTGTTTTTTCTGCTTTCGCAACGGACGCGTGTTCTATAGTGAAATATCAGTATATTTTTTATAATAACTGATTAATTAGTTATAGCAAAGCACAAATATAGCTGCATATAATAGCATATAATGCAATAAAGCATATAGCTGAGTCTATTTCCATTTTCGGGTAATTGTTTTAAAAATAATATAGTTGTAGCACACCCCACCGCGGGTTTACTTGTATTGTATAATTTGTAAATTGTAAGTAAGTTCGACCGATTGATTATCCGAAATAAATATTTTTTCTTTCTTTCTTTCTTTCAAAACTTTTAAAATTTTTGAAAAATTTCAATTTTTATCGAAGTTAGAGCTTATTATTATATTTATCACTTTTAGTTAGAAATGGTGTCAGATAACTTCGGTAATAATAAAAATCTTTCAAAAATTCAAAAAGTTTTGTGCTTTGCTATAAAACACAAAAAAACTACACTGATATTTTACTACAGGACACACGCCCATTTTCATCAATAATTTAGGAAATGTCACTGACAAAAAGGTATTTTTGGCGCTGTATTTAGTTATTTTGTCATTTGTGTGTTATGTATCTATAACATTTTCGGGAGGAGGGGGGGCTGGACCTCTGGACCTCCGAGTACGTCCTTGATCCCCACGGTACACATTTATTTTTGCTCGTTCTTCGAAAGGCACAGTTTACTTCGACGCAGGCACAGCGGCTTTGCTATTATAACACGGAGAATGACTTTAATAAAGCGAAATGATTCATAATTAGTCTAATTTTAAGGTGAAAATTTATTAAAATTACAATATTGTATTAAAGTATTTTTTGCTTTTTATAGGTAGAAAGAAGCGACGGTAAAAAAATGTTCGTATTGATTGTAAGAATAAGAATAGTTTATTTAACCAAAGATATACAAAAGAGATAACAAAAACTTCGAAATAACAATATTCTAATTATCGCTTATTTACAAAATATCTATTGGTCCCCAAACTAGATTAGGTCTGTACCGCGGGAACCTAGGAAGTACGAAAGTAACAATTTAGCGTCGATTATTTGAACATAACTAACTGTCGTCGTGGTTAGCATTACATAAAACAAAAAGAAACAAACAACAACTTTACAACATGAGAAATAACTAAAAAAAAAATGGCAAAATGAAATAAATGATAGATATTTAAATATATAAATACATAAATATAAATAAATTTATAACATATATAACATTAATTCAAGTATTACCATTAATAAGACATAATAAGACATTACACATGAAGACCGAGTGAATTAAAACCAATATAACACCCAAAAACAGACTAATTTCAAAAATAAAATCTATCGAGGGAAAGTTATCCAATAAGGTAACGCTATTTACAGTCGAAATATGTGAAGAAACATACATAAAAGTTTCACATTAATTGGGTATGTAGTAGACTCATTACGATCATTCAAAAACTCTTAGAAGAGGAAGGCCTGTTGGTCCATTTGCGCCTGAAAGACGGATACGGGCTCACCACCAGCCATGCTGCCAGGCCATGCAGGGGCCCTGGGGCACACTGAGTTTGATGAAAACATCAGTGTGGTGTGTTTTTGTTGGTTATGTTTGATGAAAATGTAAGCTATGTGTAAATTTAAAATATTGATGGAACTGAAAATAATATGAGCTTAAATTGTGCAAAGACAAATTGTTGCAAAACCGTCGGAACGAAAGCGTAAAATAGATGTGGCTATTTTATTTCTTTGTATTTGTGCATTTATCTGCCTTATTTGGTGTAAAGATAGGGAAATTATCATTTAAAAATGTTGGCACTCTGAAGTCCCGTGAAACCGGGGGCCCTGGGCTAGTGCCCTTATGGAAAAGATGGAACTGCTCACCACCCATCACCGTTGGGACGTTAACGTAATAATCGTCTGAAAAGCAGGTGTACCAAGTATGGACTGTAACTTGCATTACATCAGTTCACACTCGGGAACACTTCTGATATCCCTTCGGGGATTCATGTTGTGACGATATTAGGTTATTGTTTTAGCGATAATGAGAATTAAGAGGGTTAAGTGTAGTTGTATCCATTATTAGACAAACTAGGTCGTTTATCCTTTCAATACTGCATACATGGTTATTTAATAACGTATTTGTATTTGTATTTATTTATATGTTTATTTATTTTTATTTAACGTCGTTGTAAAAATTACCTATTTCCGCGGAATTCCCAGAGTACGCCGCAAAGACATATTTTAAATGAAAGGACATAATGTAGTCCCCAAGCAAGCAGAACTCTATAAAAATCTTTCCGAGAGATTTCGAGATATGACAAATTACGTTCTACAACTTACTTCAACGTACTTGTAACACGGGCCCCGACAAAAGTTTTAGCAATGTAAAAATCTTAACGAATACATTTTATTTCACTTTAATTTTTTCATTTTGAAAGGGTTCTGCTTGCTTGAGGACAAAATCATGACCTTTTATTTTACCTACATCTTAATCTTGGCAGCGCTTAGACCAACTCCCATTAAAGTTTGCCCACTGTCATTTAAATAAGCCAAACTTATTTTTTTTATTGTATTTCCCCTTGTTATATTTAGTTAAAATAGTTTTTTTTTTTAACTATTTTGCAAGAAACCTGACAAGTAATAAGTGTATATAATTTATAAATGATAATATATCCATATTACATAAATAAATATATTTCATTTCATTTCATTTATACAATCTTTTTTTTAATTTTCTTTAATTTTTTGAAATATATTTTCAGCACTTAAAACTAGTAAAATTTGTCTGGCTAAAAATAAATACAAAACGAAAGTGAGCTATCCATTACTACGCCATGTCTTTCCATGAACTGTTTGATAAGATAACGTTGTGATGTCATGTTTTGCGCGTGCACAGATTTCGATACAAATTGCAACTTTGTTCTTATGAGCGTGAGACAATTATCATAGTAGTCTTATTTATAAACTATATTATTTGCAGTACCTAATTGCAGTTATAATTTTGCCACGATGCTACAATATTGTATTTAAAATTTTGCTTTGTGCGATAGTCGTACCCTACTTAATAGAAAACAAAAATACTAAATAATTTTAATGAATTGCACATTGCAAGCATTTTCCAAACCCAAACTCTGATGAATCAAATATAATTCCTAGTACTTCATATTATTAAATTACATACAAATTGAGTAGGTACCAGTTTTATTAATAGCAAAGTGCCTTTTGTTGGAGAACTTTAGAACTCATAAACATACTTAGTTTAGCAATGGTATAATAACTCTGCATTGGAATTAATTACGTATACTTATAATATACACAATTATATATATTTAGTAATAGTATTAACGTAACTGCTTCTCAGTGGCGTGCATAGAACTTTTTGCTGGAAAGGCAATGAGAAGGTCAAGTTTGACAATAATAAATATGAAAAAATTTAAATATCACTTTGAATAGTAATTATTTGTATGACGCCAAGGTCACTATGAGTCTTATATTTATATTTATTCTTAATGCACACAGAAGACTTAATTCTAAATTATTTCAATAATGAGATTTCTTCCTTTTAATGAGTTTTTTTTTCAAAGTCGTATTTAATTTTTTTTTTATTGTCATACTTGAACTTCTTGTTGCTTTTCAAGCAAAAAAGTTCTATGCACGCCACTTCTGCCTCTGTGGTCTAGTGGTTCGGGTGCTCGACTACTAATCCGGAGGTCGCGGGTTCAAATGCATTTAAAACACATTTGTGTTCGGTCTGCGTTATGGTCTGCTTCGCTGTGGGTCCAATTTGTGCCCTAAGTACGGCGATAGGGCTCACCACCCATTATGCTGTGACGTAATAATCGTCAATGAAACGTGGGTGTCAGAGTGCGGGCTCTGACTTGCATTTTACAGTTCACACAAGGAAACTGGGATTCATGTCGTGACGATACAAAATGCACAACTTAAGATTGATTTTTTTCTTATTCATGAATTAAAGATAATAAATAATAGTGTTTATGCTACAAAAACGTAACCGAGTAATTTATTGCTCTTACGCCCGTGTATCATACTACGTTTTTCAATGCATAGTGTGAGGACATAAAACAAATATAATATTGTGAACTTTAAATTATGATTGACTCAAAAGGACTGTATCCAGAGCCTTTAAACAGTGGAAAAAAAGTATAACACTTATGGTACACACGAAAGGTTGCAGGTTAGCCAACTTCTCGTAAATATATTAAAAAATATATACCTATAATATATACCTAGGGCAAAATAATCGACTTTCTGTTCGGTTTTGATGCATAAAAAGTGGGCCTTTACGAGCACTTGCATTGAAATAGTAGTTTATGCTAAAAGGGCGAAAAGGAATAAATTACAAGGACGATTTAAAACACGAGCGTAGCGAGTGCTTAAACGTAACTGAGTAATTTATTGCTCCTACGCCCGTGTATCATACTACGTTTTTCAATGCACAGTGTGAGGAAATAAAACAAATGTAATCTTGTGAACTTTAAATTATGATTGGCTCAAAAGGACTGTATCCAGAGCCGTTAAACAGTGAAAAAAAAGTATAACATTTATGGTACACAAGAAAGCCTGCAGGTTAGCCAACCATTGTAAATAATAAAGCCCTAGGGCAAAATAATCGACTTTTTGTTTGGTTTTGATGCATAAAAAGTGGGCCTTTACGAGCACTTGCATTGAAAATGTCATTTATGACATTTTGCGAACATAGTTTAAGGCTCAATTCTTATTCTGCGGTTTAAAGCGATATTTAAAAAATATGGGTGCTTCTTTTCCGTGTATTTCATGAAGTACACGGAAAATTGTGATAAATTTCTGGTATATGCATTTATATAATCTAGGATTTTGTTTTTGGAAAACATGTTTGGATAAATTATCTTCGATAGAAATAATTGTTGAGATCTTCAAACACACTTTTTCTCTTCGTTTGACGAATAGGAACCATGTACAGAACTGAAACTTATTTTGCTAATGGCTACAATCGTTTTCATGTTTTATCTTTGAAATCTTGTGTTTTTAAGGTTCCGTACATCACCATGAAAATGCGAAAACCCGATAGTATCACTTTATGGTCGGTCTGTCTGTCTGTACGTGTGTACAGGCCCTTTTTCTGAGGAACGGCTCGATGTATCGAGTTGGAATCTCATCTCATCTCACTATCTCATCTCATTAATATTATAAATGCGAAAGTTTGGATGGATGTATGGATGGATGTTTGTTACTCCTTCGCGCCGTATCTACTAAAACGATTGGGCTGAAACTTTGCACAAATGTAGTTCTAAACCTGGAATAGGACATAGGCTACTTTTTATCCCATAAATCAGTTCCCATAGGAACAAGAAATATTGTCGTTCAGAGACGCTACTCGGCCTTCAGCCTCACCAAACATAGGGGATTAAATCAGTTATCATAGACCGCCAAAGAGACATTAGCAGAGGATTAATTCAGAGAACAAAAAATTGTGTCGATCAGAGAAGCGGCCCGGCCTTCGGCCTCGCCAAAGACACTTTACATGGGGATCAAATTAGAGATGAAGAGAATCCAAAACACTCCATATCTCCAAACCAGAGTCAGGTCAACTACGTACTAAAAAATTAATGAGCTGAAAAATATTTACAGATTCGATACGACTATACAAAACCTTAATCAATGCGGGCAAAAGCTAGTAAGTATACAATACTTCTGAGCCTAGTTGAACGCAAGAAAATGATAGGGCCTTTCAAATCGTATTTTCATACTAAAAGTCCCACTAACTGACTGGTCAATCTGATCATCAATCTGATCATTAATCCCGATAACCTACCTACAATCTTGAAATTTGGAATGAAGAGAGATCTTTTGGCGCAAGTGTAGGTAAAGCCGAAAATTATAAATTTTCAAGTAAAGACTATGGCAACACCTTTGACACCCCTTCGAGGATATATGTATATCGTTGCGCTATGATTTTTCTTTTTATTAGATTTTTTGTTAATTAACAAATTAAAATTATTTTCCAATAAGAAAGTGGAATATAATAATTTTCCCTTAGCTAATATTTCTGTATATTACCCAGTTACTCAATAATTTTAAGGTGGATGATAAGGAGATAACTTTTTTCTAAGACTGTGTTCTAAAACAGTTTAGTTATTATGCTCCCTCGTCAAACCGTGCAGACGGTTACTAATTTTAATAATAAATAAAACATGAATAAAATTGTTTCTCTATTGTTATAATAACTCATTGGATGGACAGTAAATAATAGGAACGATTTCATGAAACCCGTTTTTAAAGTGAAACAATCCTCCTTCCGAACAGAACAGAGGCTTCAGATGTGAGCGGGGCGGGGAGAGAGGACGGGGCGGGGCACTGAATCGCTACTGCTAACTAGGCACTATTGCCAATCGATAGGTCGTTACCAACCAGCCAGCGCCCCTATACCGGGCATAACTCTAAGAATCTTAGAATAAGGCTGATTTTTGGTTGGTAGGATGGTCAACGTATGTTGGTGGTAGTAACTTGAGCAGATCTGCTGAAAGTCGTCTCTGGCCACCACGCGCGACTCATCACTTTGGATGCTGCTACGTCAGGTCACTCTCCTTTTCTCGATGTCCTTCAAATTAGCTTTGTAGGTCAGGTTTTGCTAGAATAGACACCACGTGGCTTTGTTTACTTGTGTTTGTCAAAAAGTTTGGATCTAGGGTCTCTTATCGCGCCGACCTTCGAAGGTTAAGATGAGCATATATCTTATTTATAGGGAAAACTGACGGTGAAATGGTTGACTGTAAAAGGTTGTAAATTTCAAGTCATCTCTCAGGTTTAAACATTACACTCTTTATACAACTTATCAAAGGGTTTCAGTACATTGTTGCAGAATGTTTTCTTAGTTAAAATCTGCTCTGTATCCTCCATGCAACCTTATTTTCTTAGAAGCCTATGACCCGATCCCGGTATCGACCGCGCTGAATGCTGAGCCAGCAATATCCAGTCCGCCTCACGTAAGCAACCATCCCGTTTCTGATACATTTCCAAGCAAAATATTGCAGATTAATTCATAAAATTCCTTCCAATTGATACTCAAACAATATATTAAATGATATAAATTCTATATTATATATAATTCAAATTTTCGAACTTTTCCCTTTTTTCCAAAATCACAATGAACGGCTACGGTTTAACTGCTAACCAAATGGAGTCAAAAGTTACATCCAAGAAAATACATTTTCAGCGCAAAATGGGTAAATGATCACCAAAATTTTATACTAAAAAAAACGTTACCTGCAGATTTAAGATTACGTTAGTCAAATAAAGTACCTGACACCAAAAATAATATCGTTTCCTCACAAAAGTAAATTTTTATGAATATTTGAACCCCAATTAATTCGGAAATGTTATCTAAATATGAGCCTTTTGTTAAACCTAAATTCCGATTTTAGAACAATTTTTTTTGTGGTTTTATTTGTCGCTTTAAGGGTGAAATGGTTAGGGAGTCAAAACTTATTTCGGTAAACAATATATTTGTTGCCAATGATAACTGCTTGTAAGTCTGCTCAGTCAGTTGATAAGTTTTCGAGTTTTAATAAGAGACGGACAAAGAAACGAAACGTTTTCTGCTTTCTGAAGAATCGTTTAAATCGAGAGGTCAAGGAAGATTTCAGGTGTATCATTCGGTAGAAGCCTATGACCCAGTAGCGGTATCGACCGCGTCAAGTGCTGAGACAGCAGAACGCGCGCGCCGCGCCGTCACGTCAGCGCCCGCCGCGCTCAGTCACAACTCCGCCACTTCAGTATAAAAGTAGCACATTTAATGTACGTCGTAAACTGTACCGGTTCTGTTAACATTGATTTTTGAAATAACGTTTAAAAATATGCGTTATTTCATTACATTAGATAATCCATACGAATTTTTAGAGTATTTTTGAATGTGACGTCATTAAAGATTTATCGAATTTTTCCTCTAGTCACACGTATTCCCCACCCAAATGCTCAGCTCAGTGAGTCCAGCCGTTCTTGAATTAGACCGTGGATCATAGAGGAAAACAATCTCCTCTATGCCGTGGATAGACAAATAGAAAGGTAGACACAGAAACTATATAAGAGTCTCGGTTTTTTGACGAAACCTTTAGGCCGATATAAAACTATAATTTTTCTTTTTCGTTTTAAATTTGATGTCAACGGTGTTACTACAAAACGGTGTTTATTTTTAGACAGTGTTTAAATCTGTTGTTGTCGCCATTTCTTTCATATTGTAAAAGAGTGACAGCAACAAATTTAAACACTATCTAAAGTTAAACACCGTTTAAACACAGTTTTGTAGTAACACCGTTTTATGAAGGTTTTATGTTTTGTATGAAAGTTGGATCGTTTTTATATAGACAATGATGATGGATCCTTTAGAAATCATAATGTGATATCTGCCTTAAGGTTAAACGTCCGTCACTTAGCGCAAAGTGCATAACCTAACTTTGTTTAAAATTTAAAAGCAATTTGGTCGGTGGCAATTGACGCCAATAGTTCAGTATTAGTGAGGTTTATAAAAATTGATATCTTGTATATTAATATAAACAAGAGTTTGAAATTGTATACACGACTACTCATGATCTTTTCAAAACCAACTTAAAATGCTGTTTTAACTTTGCTTGGACAAGATCATGACTAATTTTGCATTAAATTTCAAACTCATGCTTTATAAACCTCACTAAAATTGGCGTCAGTTGCCACATACCAAAAGGTTTTTCAATTTTTAACTTCTAAACAAGAAAAACAATGTTTAGTTACGTTACGCACTTTACGCTACGCGACCGACGTTTAACCTTATTAAGTATACGTTCTCTGCTCATTTAAAAATTGTCTCTTTTAAGCCCAGGATGTGAGTTGTATGTACTGATGATAAGTAACAAAATTTTTTGATTGACTGTAAATGTTCGCCTTTGTGCCCCTACCAAGTTCTATATAAGTTTCCTATACCAAAATAATTATAAAAATGTAGGAAAACAACATTTTCATTGATGAAACTGTGAAGGATTAATTGCAAAAACAGCACAACCATAATGTTGTTTCCCATCAAAAAGCGTGGGAAGTGAAACTCAAAGTAATGGGATACATGTTGATAAATGCATACTCAAGCAGGCGCCATACTGAATACAACGTCACATAATGCAAGCTGTCAAAATTACCTCTATATACCGGGTATCAATGGACAGGTGTCTTTAAATGAAAACAGATGATCTACTGGTCATACTGAACAACTTTCCCAATGAAACATAACCTCTTAAGGCGATACGTAAAAGTTTTAGCGTCCCTGTTACTCCATATGCGAAAAAAGTCTCAGTGCGAGTGGGACGGATTCGTGGAAAAGTAGGAAAAGTAGGCGGTTTTTTATTAATATAAAATGTACCAAGCTATTTTTTCAAAAAGATTTTCAAGGAGACTTTACAAATAAGTAATATCCACATTTTGTATGCAATTTCACAATGGAACAATTTAGAGGTCTTTTCAGAATTAAATTCTATCGAGAAAATTTCATTTAATCGCGTTTTCCTTCCTCAATAAACATTTACCCAAAAATAAAATACGTAGATGACGTTATAGTGGAGTAAATGGATTCGAAAAAACCCCGTTTTTTTTTGGTATCGCCTTAAGAAACTCTTTTATGCCTGGATTTTTCTTAAGATTCATCCAAGAGGTAAAAACTGATTGTGAAGTCAATAGCTTATTTTCTTCATATTTTTTTCATAACATGTAACTACGTCTGGCACGTCTCTATACAGCCCAAAAAGCAAAATTTGATGAAACGCCATCATAGTGGCTGTCAGGGTGAATATTGCCCCGTTTTTGCGCAAAGCTTAGCAAGTTGTATAATCTTGATCTCTAGACTCGAAACGAAAAAAGAGATAAATACAGACGTCGTTCATGTAAAAAAGACTAAATTTATACACTTTTCTATAAATAAACAGTAACCGGTTCATGGAAAACAGTTTTTACCTGAAACCATTTAACAAATTCGGCACTTTTTGAATATCTCGCAATCTTGCACCTCTTCATTAGAGATGGGTCGGAGTGCGGTGTGGGGTTAAGGGAAAGATATATAAATACATATGTGTGCAAAGTTTCATTGAGATCAAAGCGTCACAAATAATTTGTGATGTAATTTCTAGCCAATCATGAACTTTTAAAAGCGATATAGCGCTAAATATTGAAGTTAGTCAAGTGCACTGCGTTTTAGCGATAATAATAACCTAGAGGGCTAATTTTTAAAATCTTAAAGCGACTAGCACTCTGAAAATGGCGTGAAAATAGTAAAATACACTAAAATCCGTGCTTTTTTTGCAAATATTTTGTTTCTAGTACTTTCCGTTATCGTGCTTCGTTACACGCAAAGCTCCTAAGTAGTGCCAATATTCCAAATATTTGGAAATTGATGTTCAAATAATTTTCAAGATGCCAAGTCAATAAATAAATAGCAATAAAATAGCAAATTATATAAAAAATAAAAAACATAATTTAAATAAATAAACAAGTTTAAGAAAAAGTATTTCGATGGCACTCTTTATTTTTATAAACCACTTATGTAAAGTTCTGCATTTTATCCCGTATATGACGAAAAAGGGTGGAAAAAAATGTTTATTCTTATTTTTGTAGTTAGGCGTAAAGCGTACAATGGCTATAAAATGATAAAAACTTATGTAAAATTGCTGCAGATGGTACCTTAGATTAAAGATCAAGGTATGTATGCAGAGTTTCAAATCCGAAATCGACAGGGTGCGAAGTAATCGACATTCCAAAATGCCGAATTTGCACATTTTCACAAGGATAGTCCCCCTAATTTTAAATGGGCAGGAGGACCAATTTATAAAATTAATTTATTCCTAATTGTTTCATTACTAAGTAGATAATAAAGCCGATTCTGAAGGCTTTAATTTTAGTTTAAGTGCTGTCACAACTAAATTTTGTTTATTGCAAAATGGTCCTTAAATGCTGAGAACAGAAGCTAAATTACTTTGGGATAATTTTAGTTTTGACAGGACTAAAACTAAAATTAAAGCCTTCAGAATCAGCTACTTTATGATGGTTTCACTTATACCTGTACTTGCCCATTTACACCCGGTAATACCGGTACGGCCGGTAGGTACCACCTATAGCTAGTGGTGGCCCTACGGGTATCGATTGGCAGGAGTGCTGTCGGGGCGGTCTTAGCAGCGTCCACTCAGCTCTTTGTCACGTCAGCTAGCCGCCGGACGTTCACTCTGGTCATGATAAAATACTTAGCAGCGTCCACTCAGCTCTTTGTCACGTCAGCTAGCCGCCGGACGTTCACTCTGGTCATGATAAAATACTTAGCAGCGTCCACTCAGCTCTTTGTCACGTCAGCTAGCCGCCGGACGTTCACTCTGGTCATGATAAAATACTTAGCAGCGTCCACTCAGCTCTTTGTCACGTCAGCTAGCCGCCGGACGTTCACTCTGGTCATGATAAAAATCAGCGATCACTCTGGGCCTTGTCCGTGATCAGACAGTTTTAATTATAATCGAAACAAATACACAAACACATTGTACTCGTATTGTATACAGGGATGAAGTTGCGAAAACCGAAAACTGGCGATAGAACTTGTCCAAGAAAACTAAGCAATTTTCGTAAAAAAAAAAATGAGAAATCGAGAAAATAAAACAGTTGTCTCATACATTTTGGTCGAGTAGCTCACTATAAGTATGTAACTTTTCTATGGAACAGCTGATTTCCTTTTTTCGCGATTCGAGGGTAAGCTCGTTAGTCAAAGTTGTTTGTATGGACGAGTACTATCAACAGTTTTCGGCTTCCGCAACTGCATAATATCTTAACACCCATTATATTCGTTTTCGTATATTTCCCTTTATATAAACTTTTCTCAAAATAAAATTACCAATAAATAATTTAACAAAAAAAATAGTAGCCGACTTCAAATGAAACAGCAAACATTTACTAAAAAGTTCAAAATAATTTATGTAGTGACCATAGTAACGAAATAACAATTTCGCCGACTTCTGTCTTTCAGAAACATACGTATCAATATATATTTTTAATTTTTATTTTATTTTATTATTATGTATTTGTGTTCAAGAAGTGGGCAAAAGCGTTATTTTGGTTTCATCGGTCACTATTATAATAATCATAACTTTTTAGTGAATGTTTGCTGTTTCATTTGAAGTCGGCTATAAACATTTAGTACTATTTTTTTTTATTTATAGGATAGATTTGAATAGGAAACTACAAATACATACATATATATATTTATTACTAATTTTAATTAGTAAATTTTGTAAATATGTATACAAATGGATCTTTGCTATAAGTTAAAAACGTTTAGAAGGCCTTTGCCAAAGAGCACACAGACAGCAGTAATAAAACAAAAACATGGCCTCCTAAACGTTTTTGACATAGAGCAAAGATCCATTTTGTACACAAAATATGTTAAAATTTACTTATCAAAATTCGTTTTGATTTTTATTTTCTTTTAAATACATATTTGAAGTATCCAATTATAATCTATCATTTATTAAAAAAAAATAGTAGATACTAAATGTTTATAACTGAATTCAAATGAAACAGCAAACATTCACTAAAAAGTTATAATTATTATAATAGTGACCGATGAAACCAAAATAACTCTTTTCCCACTTCGCGCCCTGTTGGTTCCGTACCATTTTTGTAATGGTACTAAACAGCGATAATTGACAGCGGGTCTACCGCGTACAGTGCGCGCCAATCTTTTAGTCGCCTGTGAAGATAGCCTCAAGAGGCGACGCAATAGCCGTTTTACGGTGTCAGGAGGACGTTACAGGAGCGAGGGCGCGGAGCACACCCGCCTGCGTGCTGCACCACACCCCCCGCTCGCCATTTAGCAGGTGTCAACACTATGCGTTAGTGTTAGTGCTACGTCTGTATACTACACAAGCGCGCGTTGCATGAAAAGTACCTTCGAGGAAAAAATTCTATGATTTGTTAAGTTTATCGTTGAATCTGTTTGTTATAGTTTATTGTTTTAATTGCCTTTACTGGTTGTTTTAGTTTGTTAAAGTTTTGTTTATTTAGTTTGTTAAAGTTTATTGTTGTTGTCATGCCTCGCGGACGTTATAGCGTTTTAAGGTGACAATGTAGGAAAATGGTGTTTATATTAATGCGTTTTATTTATATACAAAAATAATAAGTAAATAATTAAATAGGTAGGTACAACAAGTAGACCTTCCCACTTATAGTAAACATTTAATAATCAACCCTTGATATTATTGTTTCCTTGACTGTACCTGCGCAAAGTGCGCAAGCTTGCACTCGTAACTCATTCAGAGGCGATTAAAAGATTGGCGCGCACGTAATTGTGATTTTCATCAACATCAACTTGAGATTGAAATTTGACGTGCGTGCAAAAGAGATGGCATGTTAGGCGGGCGTCGTCGCACGCACGTCAAATATCAATCTCAATCTCAAGTTGATGTTGATGAAAATCAGAATTACGCGGTAGACCCGCTGAACTTGCTGAATGGCGAAGGAAAACATTTGTGATATAATCTCGCATGCCCTAAAATATGGGTAATGTAGAGTGTGTATCTGCCCACTGAAGTATATCTTGTGACGATTCTATGTAGAAACAATTTCTATATTATTGATATATAGCTAAATTCAGACTAGAGGAGAAATTATGGTAATTAACTAATGAGAAGCAAAATTGCAATATGTATTTGACTCCCTAAAATTATTGATTCAAGGTTGGGTTTGAAAAAGTATGGAAGCACACAAAACAAGACCTTTATTCTGATCACATACCAAGTCTCCAGTAAAAATGAAGTCGTCACCTTTCGTTTCATTTTAGAAATGTCATTAATCGGATTCCCCAGTAGGGCTAGTAATAGTAGTAATAGTGACCTTGGAAGTGAAGGAATGTGCCACGTCGCATCAACTCAGCTGCTGTATCATCACAACGACTCTCCTTCAGTGAGATGATATAGAAAAGGGGAGGTCGTAGATTTTACAGATCTTTGTGTATCGATTCTATCACGTTTTTATAGCGAAACCTTGTTGCTTGGGTGTCGCTGTCCATCCGTCTGTCTGCGACATAACGAATGGTAGATAGGTGTAAGTAAAACATTGAATATTGGAACCTCTGAAAAAATATAGAAAATCTAAAAAAACGTCTTGTCACGCATTCTCATTGCGAATTAAGACAACCTGGAGTTACTTCTAACCACAGAATAAAGAACTTCTGACACACTAAAGCCGATTCTGAAGGCTTTAATTTTAGTTTTATTACTGTCAAAAATAAAATTTTTCCAAAGTAATTAAGCTTCTATTCGTAACAATTATGAACTGTTTTGCAATGAAGAAAATTTAGTTTTGATAGCACTAAAACTAAAATTAAAGCCTTCAGAATCGGCTTTTTTATACGTAAGTATTATTTACATCATTGACTAAACTGGTAATTTACACTTTATACATGAAATCTCCATAAATTCACGGCTTCATGGTCTCCATCCAACCCTGCCTCAATTGAAAATGATCATGAACAAAAATATGGGTTTTCAATGTAATTTACTATTTAGAAAAGTTCGTCGTGTAACGTCACAAAGTTGGCTGACCTTGCCTCAGTAATGTGCCGCGTGGCGAGGACTCAGCGCTGCATCATCAGAACGTAGCACTTCAGTGGGCCGACGGAGATCGTATGCGAAGATAGGTGGCTCACGTTTAGTAACACCTACATTGATATAAAATTGTTCTGAGAACACCTAGTCTTATTTATCGATTTTTGATAAAGAACAGTAAAAATGGAGTGAGATCGCGCTTTCTGAAATTAGACGGGTTAAATTGCAAAATCAAACATACCCACATATTTAAAAAGTAGGCAATTCAAGAAAACTGACAACCAAATAGAAAAGAATTTGGTATTTTTTTTAAATCTGTAAGTATTATAACGCATTTTCTACGGCACGGCAGCTAGCAGCAAGTGCTATTCTTTGGACTTTACTTTTGTATATATTTATAACAAAATGAAAATTTGCGTTTAAGAAATAGCAGCAAATAGTTTAAGGACGGTCCCACCAAATCTAAAAAAAATTACGTTCAAATAATTTTAAGTAGAAAACTGACCAAACTAAGAGTTGAAATAGGGGCTCGTTCCTCAATAAAGAATAGTGGCGTAACAGCAAACCAGCACATCGAAAGCCGACCTTGCCACAGTAAAAATGTGCCGATTCACCCCCGTCCGTCCTGCCGCATCATCAGAACGCCGCTCAGCCAGCGGGGCCGTCGCCCTGAGTGCGGAGTGTACTCTTCTACCCACCTAGCATACGTGCTTCTTGTCTAGACAGTTTATGTTTTCTTCCATTGCTAGTTTTTGGTAGAACGGTAGGAGTTGCAATTGCAATCTATCAAAGTGGTCTAGATAAAGTCATTTTGGGACTAATCCTTGTATGACTCGATTGATGTGAGCGAAAGAGGTGTTTCAGGATCGTAGCCATTGGAAATGTAGTTTCTCTTTAAAAGACCGGTGTGAGCATAAAAATATATAATGTTTCTTTTCTTTCAAAAATTCAAAATATCAATAAAATCAAACTGTTATTCTAAGACTAACTAATTTATTAAAATGACAAAGATTTAGATTTTCCGAAATAAAAACGCAGCATATTTAAAAATCCTCTTGGCTGATGAGTTGAAATTTGACATTTACATACAATTAGGTGCAACCAGGGACTAGCGGATTTTTCTCGTTCAACTAAATGCAACTAAGTGGACTCCTGGAGGTTTTATGATATTGGTTTGTGTGTTTATGAGTAAAACAATTAAATGCTACCATAGCTTTCTTTTACCTTCTTAGACTTATGAGTATGTGCCTGTTATGTAGGTACTATTAAAGTTTAAAGACGTCAATGATCTACTGAAATTTTCGAAAAATCATATTTAAAGAAATACTTCAGCTTAAAATAATAATTTTACTAATTTGTTATTCACATTAAAATTTAGTACAACAGTCATTTTATAATATAAAATATTAATTGAAGCAATCATTTTACTCGTATTTCTGACAAAAACATTCAGTAATAATCTAAATCACATGAACGAGAATAAAATTCTGAAAAATCGAGTCGTAATTCACACTAGCGGCCATTCGACCATACATTATCATGATAAATGACCACAAAATGGGTCATTACGAAGCCGGCTTTGCAGTAACAATAGCCATAATTCTCCTCCATTTCATTAACAGGCCTCCATTTGCATGACAGCCTGAATCTATGTACAAGCATCATATAAGTACCTACTTTTGACTAGGATACGAAGGGAACTGCTTATGGCTATGCTTTTCAGCGCTGAAATCAGCTTTTTGTAAAGCGCTTCATAATTTCAATGAATCTTAGCATTTTGAACCCGTTTTTGTTAAAAGATTTTTATCGTTATCATCACAGAAAATCTTTCTTTTGTAAATGTTGTATACCATCGTCCAAAAGAAAAAAAAATCGGCTATTTATTTAGAACAAATTTTGTATATGTATTCTGCAAGTCTATCCTATTTATAGCCTAATTTTCACTCTTCTTAAAGGGTATTTTTTATTAAAATTAATAACTTTTAAAAAACGAATCTCATCAAAGTGACTTTGCTGTAGCAACGATATGAAAATTAATCTGTTTTTAAACTTTTATTTCGCTTTTACATAAATATACATGTTTTTATTTTTCGTTGTAAAGCTGCAACGATAAAGCGGCTTTTTTAGCTATAGATCCTAAAAGCTTTGCCTGAAAAGGCGTAGAGCTTCGGTCTCTGTCGCGCGGGGCGTGGCGTTCCGCGGCACGCCCCCCTGCAGCTTCGGCCCCCGCAGCCCGCCCGCTCCCCTCACCCGCTACTCTCAAAAGCTCTTCGTGTAGGAACGGAACAATCAACATCATACAATTTCGTGAAGTTACTCGGTCGTTATGTGCAAGACTTTGGAAAGTGTACTCTTTCTAACATTTAATTTGACCCTGTACATGGCATAAAAGTAAAGTTCTAGTCTGTCAGCAAATACAATGAAAAATAAACTGTACGGACAACCCAGAGAACTGTAGCACTCGATATGCTAAATAACAAGCACCAGTCACGCTATTCCCCGGTTGTTCTATAATCTTCGCGTAAAGATTAGATTTAAACAAAAAAAATATGTTGTCCGATCATACTTAAATAATTAAAAAGGAAAAAATTGGTTTGACTACATCTGATTTTTTCTGTAATTTAATTAGGACAATTGAACTTTCATGTCTTTTTTGTATGGCTTTTCTTATTAAGTGTTCTCATAACATGGTAAGATTAATATCTCTAGAATACTTAGTCTATTGTGAAGAAAAAATATTTATCTTTTCTTTGTATAGTTGCTCCGAAAATTTTGATCGTAGTAAAAACCAAAAAGGCCCGATATATTTAAAATTCACTCCTTAAAAACTTAAAATCAATACTTTGAGTATATTTAAAATCTAAAAATCTTGAATAATCATACACTGTATTGTACAGTCAATCTAAAATACTTATACAAGGTGACTTTTTGATGATCGTCCAAATTCATACTGAAGGCTTGATAAGTGATCAGTATCTTTGATCAGTAACAATTTTTGTGAAATTCATGTAATGAAATTTCAGCTTCCCATATAAATTCAGTTCCAGTCCCGAGTGAATCACTATGAGGAGTCGAAATTTCATTTTACAAATTTCACCAAAATCGTTACTGATGCATGATACTGATCACTTACCAAGCCACCAGTATGAATTTGGACGATGATCAAAAAGTCACCTTGTATATGTAGGTATGTTTGTAAATTCTTTATTGCACAAAAATATACAATGCACAAAGACGAACTTAATGCTAATGCATTCTCTACCAGCTAACTTTTGGTGATGTGGAGATTACAAGGGTAGTTAATTAATTAAGTAAATTTATTTATTTATTTATAAATATCAACTTTTTATAATATCTACATAAATTTAAGTAGCTATATATACATATCTACATAAATGATCATCTGTCGATGCTTAATAATAATTTTAATAATAATAATAATGACTTTTAAGAGCTTAAACTTTAAATTAAACTTAATATACCTACTCAATTTGAACCAGTTTTGAGTCTGGCGAAATTCCTAGTAGGTATGAATATGCAAAAGCTTTCCTTTGAAATGCCGGATAAGAACCTAGCTAATTCCATAAAAAGACAAACTCAGTTGCTACCATTTATTTATTTATTAAAATAGATTGGCTTATATTGATGATACGCTATTACAATTTTAAACAACTAGCCTTTCGCACGCAGCTCCACCCGCGTTTATTCAATCTTTGCCCCGTTTTATAGCCTAGGTATATGACTAGAGTCACTACCGTTGAGTGGTTCTCGAGTTAAAACAGAACATACTCGTACATACATAGAGACAGACAAAAATTCTAAAAATTATAGTTTTTGCCTCAGCACAATTAGGGTGTGTGAACCATTAGGGTGTGTCGAAATTCCACTTTTTACCGACTTCAAAAAAAGAGCGGATTCTCAAATCGAGGTGTCTTTTTTTGGCGTTTTTACTCCATAACTATATATTAGCGCCATCTAGTTTTTCTAAGCAAAGCTATTACAGCCACATGTTTACTTGTTAACCATGAGAGTTTACTTTCAACAAATTAAACAAATTATGCTTATTTGCAACACTTGGCGACACCTAATGTTGTGAGGGCGCGTTAAAAAATTTGCTACGCCTTGATGTATGGGAGTTGTCGGTCTATACGTAGTAATACTTAGTCTGTGGTAGAAATCAGCGTATTCCCTACGATATAACAAGAGAACAAACCAATATGGGAGCGCCGACTTATAGAGAACATAGGTATGTTTCTGGAAGAAAGAACTCGGAAAAAGTGTTGTTTCGGTACCATCGGTCATTATACTTATAATTATTTTTAACTTTTTAGTGAATTTACTGCTGTTACATTTGAAGTCGGCCAAAACAAAGATAACCTACGCATGTTCTACCCCTCATTTGATTCAAAGTCTTACAAAATGTACGGAAGAAAAAGAAATCCCGTCTGTAATATTTCTTGTAAGTACATATTTTTTTGGTATATCTTTGTACTTATAAAGCACAAAAAAATTATATAAATATTCGTCACTTAAATTGTCTCAGACTAAATAAAAACCACGTACATTCACAGAATTTCCCATTTGACGCATTCATACCAGTTTTTTTTCCGTTCGACCTCAAAAACAAAAGAATTTTCATGACCTATTCCAACAAAATATTACGGACAAAAAAAAACAATTTTTTCTTCCATACATTTGAAAAACTTGAAAATCTTTAAAGTGGGCAGAAATTCTTCTGCCCACTAATATTTTTAGTCTAATATTATAACTATTTATAATAGTCTAATATTTTTCGAAATATTTATAGGTCCACTATTACATTATGAAATTTGAAAAAAGGTGGAATTTCGACACACACTAATTACAGACACGACATTTTTACTACTTTATTATTAGTATAGATAGATATAGATATTCATATAGTATACCTATTATCTTTGCTAGTAGTGACCATCACATTCGATTAGTGGTGGTGACTCGTTTACAACAAAGTATTGAATTACGATACCTACGTACCAGGCGTATGATGCAACAATGTAAGTTTCCTGTTTATTTTGATGCACCCAACTAAAGCCAGGGACATGTGGTTTATTATAAAAATATACACGTAGACTTAAATAAGGTCTTAGCCTTGTCAAAAACTGGCCAAGTGCTAGTCGGACTCGCGCACGAAGGGTTCCGTACCATTATGTATAAAAACGGCAAAAAAATCACGTTTGTTGTATGGAAGTCCCCTTAAATATTCATTTTATTTTGTTTTTTAGTATTTGTTGTTATAGCGGCAACAGAAATACATCATGTATTCTAAATTTCTAATAAGTTAGTCTTAGAATTATTCTAAGAAGTTATTAGACTTGAATAGAATTTTAACAAAAACCAAACTTGATTTTAATCACTAAATCTTGAGTGTCAATGCCGAAATTGTACACATTACTAAATGTCTTAAAATACACCATCATTGCGTTATGCAGAAAAACCTGAAGGGTTTCTTTGTAAAGTTTTGCCGAAAAACAAATAATATAAATTTTATGATTTTCTCAATGATTTCGTTATTTACGTATAATCTTACTTTTTCACCCGTTAATTTTCATTTACTAGAAAAATAATACGAGGCTTCTATTATATTGAAAACCGTCAATTCATCAACTGTATATTTTTGTCAGATCCTGGCCCTGAAAGTTATCAAAATATTCTGATTCCCCAACAGTCCCTATACTTGGCCAGACATAAAAGAGAATCTGACAGTATTTCAAATCGGTAAATTAAAAAATATATACCTATATCTACAAGTGAGAAACAAGGAACCCGTTGTGCCTTCAAGCATTTTCTTTTAGAGACCACACATGGTTTGAAGGCACCTATGAAACAGTTTTTTTCTTCTGCAGATAGTGGTAACTGTTTTCTTCATGATAGAGCTGACGTGTCTAACTTACTTGAACATACTCGTAAAACAGGTTACCGATGTGTTATTTCACACTTTCCAGTCATGATTAAAATTTACTTTTATTTAACTAAACTGAAACCAATACAAACTTTGACTTTTTTTAAGCAAAAGTTGACCTTTTTTAACGCATTTACCTACTCAGTGTTTTGTAACAGTTACCTAGATATTAAAGCGGATTCTGAAGGCTTTAATTTTAGTTTTAATGCTGTCTGCTTCAATGTAAAGATAGGCATTAGAAATTACGTGGTCATATCTTACATCATTCAAGTAGCTACTTATTTTGTTTGGAAACAATATCGTGGTTAATATTATAACTTTAGAACCGCTTATTTTTATTAAATTAAAATGAATTAGGAAATATGAATAACAATAGGTACCTACTGAATAACACACGACCTCAATATGTGGAAGTGTTGTGCAACAGCGATGGCGACGTTATTCTTTCTGCAAATGTTGCGAAACCAGTTCACTGGGAAAGTCATTGGATCCAATTATTGTTAGATTAGGTATTGAATTATAATTTACTTTAAAATTAGCTTCATTAACCATTTGAGTATTTACTTTAAAATCAGGAAGCTCCTTGAGGTATTGTGTAACATATATGGATTCAAAGACAACAATATTATGCTGCTTTTATCAGTGAGACTGAATATCCGAAATTTCTATCGAGCTTTATTCATTTCCAATCGAATGATCACTAAATATATAATAATTGTTATTTTGATTAATAATTTACTGGGAACTTTCTATAATAACATAAATACTCATTAGTTATAGAAGTGACCACTTCGTCACGTAACATATTAAATTTTGTATTCCTCTCTCCTAGTTTCAAATACTACCCACAACACACATTAACACGTTCTGACACTTACTCAGATACCTACACTGTTATCTAATACTTATACCTTTGAAAACGGTTTCAAATCTTGTAACCAGAAATTAAGCCAAGTGGAAAATCCTACTGAGATAGGTACGTGGATTTTCATCAGATCCTAATTTTTTTCTACCAATTGCGAATTTTTTTGACTTCTGTAACACTATTACGAGAGAAATTGAATAACAGCATCATTGACGTAACAGATAAAATAAATAAATAAAAAAGATGGTAACCGATTTCAAATGTAACAGCAGTCATTCACTAAATATACTGTATCCGCCTATCTCTCAGAAAGGTAGGCAGAGACTACGGATTTCCATCTGCTACGATCCTGCCACACCTCTTTTGCCTCTTCCACATCTATCAATCTAGTCATACAGGCTCTTGCATTCTGGGAACTTTTGACATGGCCCTTCTTCAGTAGGTATGTCGCCAATTTGGTCAGCATGCATCCTTATAGGGCGGCATGGTCGAGTTGTACCTTCCACTTGTGCACCATAAATTTATTTCGTCACTCTACTTTCATTCATCATTTACTAAAAGGTTAAAAATAATTATATAATGACCGATGGTAACGAAACAACACTTTTGTCGACTTCTTTCTTCCTTGAACATATGTACGTAATCTAGAAGTCAGCGCTCTCGTATTAGTGTTTATGTTGCCTTATCGTAGGGAATACGCCGACTTCTAGATGACATAATGCTTTAGGAAGAAAGTAGTCGGCAAAAGTGTTGTTTCGGTACCATGTCATTATACAATTATTTTTAACCTTTTAATGAATGAGTGCTGTTACATTTGAAGTCGGTTACTATTTTTTTGTTCAAAGTTTATTTTATTTTACATTCTTTAGTGTTGACGGGTTATATTGTGAAATATATGGAGTTCTTGCAAACGCTCTGTTGATATAAAACAAAGTTCAAGTGAGTATAATGACTAAGTTTAAGTAGCTTCCTGCTATCAGCCCCCTAACACAAAGTGATTGCCGCAATCTCGATATGTGCTGTCATCCATTTAAGAGTTATATGGTGATGAAGCCAGGATCGAAGGTCAGGTGGGTACACTGGCAATTTATAAGCAACGCCCTGCAGTCAGCACCCTAACACATCTGATTGCCGCATTCTAAAGTTATGTGTTCTTATCCGTTGAGGAGTTCTATGGCAATGAGGTCAGGATCAAAAGTCAGATGAAAGAATGTCGACTTTCACTTCTTTCATCCCTAGAATCAACAACCTTATAAAAAGCGATTACCTCAATTTCGGTATGCTGTCATTTTCTGAGGAGATCTACTGCCTGTCTCTGAAGACTTTCATCAGTCATAAAAAAATACAAAATAGGACCTATCTGGAAGCACATTCTTCCAAATAAAAAAAAATCATTCAAATTGGTTCAAAAATGACGGAGGTACGGAGTAACAATGCGGAAAAGAAAAATACAGTTGAATTGAGAACCCCGTCCATTTTTGAAGTCGGTTAAAAAGGCGGACAAAGTCGTAGCTAAACAACTACTGAAGCATAGCAATGGCGGTGGTTTGTAAGTGTGTGAAATTGTGAATGGACTTACAATGGAAATTGGCATACTATGATGTGAATGTATGCGTGACGGGCTCGTGCGTACAAGCGAATCGGCATACTATAGGTGCTTCAATTGTTGGTTAGCGAAACTCAGTCAACAGCATTTTGTTATTCCTTTTATTTACTCTGGAAACCGGTTATAGATGAGGACGCGGTTGTAAGGTGTACGTTATTTTTCTAATGAATATCTGAATCTGTCGCATTTCAGGGCCAGAATGTCAGAAAATAAAATAACGATTTTTTATCAGTTATTGTCACAAACCTAAAATTGTTACTCCTCCTATAACACGGGAAAACAAAACGTAACTCAGGCCAATAAGAATAAATAAATTTTAAATATTGGGACTTCGTCTAAACTTAATTACGTAATGGGTGATTGAAAATTGGTTTTGGTTTGTACATGGATTATTTATTTAACTATACAAAGTACCTACTTCTAATGCTTATTTTATAAACTGTTCCGTTATACCATCTGTTTGCTGAAGGTAATTTCAGGAACAAGAGAGTGGATGATAACAATCTGTCACTGTAGTAACATAATCCAAAATATCCAAATCCAAAAAACGGCTCCAATAGCGTTCATTGTGTCTTTGAGTCGGCCAAAAGTAGATTTTTTTTTAAATTGGTTATGGGATACATGAACCTTCCCCGTAAACTGAAATACAACCACTGATTACTCCAAATAGGAGTAGGAGACAGTTAAGGGCGGTTTCGCAGCCGGATTGTGAAAAACCCACCTTTTTCTAATTAATCGAAACAGAACACTTAAATTCAAAATTCACTCAATAGTTATTCAACAAAACCATATTATTTATGTATTGTGCATGTTGCCATCGCAAGGTTTCCATTGATTTCTTTAAGTTAGAATTCCCATAGCTTAATTTGTACAAGATAATTAAAAAAAAATCACAGATACGCCATTTCAGGACATAGTTTTCATTATTTTGGTATTTAAATTAACCATTATTTTTTAAAGATTTTTTTTTAATTGTCCGATATGACGTCACTTGAGAAATTTAGATATTATACTGATTGTGATGTGTGATTGCTTATAAAAAAGTGGCCTGTCTCCTTCGATCATACATATTGTATATTATGTATGATCGAAGCCTGTCTCTGTCAGTCTACTCATCTACCATCCCTCTGTCAAGTCAATCGGAAGCAAATTATTGTAAATTTATCTTGATAGCAAAGGAGATATTTCTAAACAGCCATTTCTCAAGTGACGTCACACGAACGCAAATGGAAGTTGCAGCTTTTTCGTAAAAGTATTCATCATCATGAGGTTTTATAGATCACAAGTACTAAAATACGGCATCTTAAACCTCAATCTCGAAATGGTTTTCGAATTAACACACCTTAACATAATTTAATGTAAGCGAATTACAAAAATTTTGAAATTCTAATTTACAGAAACCAATGGAAACTTTGCGAATGCACTATACACAACACATAGGTTTCGTTGAATAACTATTGAGTGAATTTTGAATTTCAGTGTTCTGTTTCGATTAATTAGAAAAAGGCGGGCTTTTCACAATCCGTCTGCGAAACCGCTTTTAATTATTAGGTAATTTATTCTAATCGTTTAAACCTTAAAACACTTTTTCTTATCCTATCTAGGCACTCATATCCAGGGTTTTCTAGAAAAACAAGACTTTTCACCTATCTTTCGTTATTCAATAGCTATCTATCCATCATCCATCAGCGTGGTTCGTCTACTGCTGGACATAGTCCTTACCAAGATTTCACCACTCTTGGCGGTCCTTCTGGAAGAAATTCACACACGCTACTCAAATATCAGAAGATTAGCAATAAGGCTAATAAAACTGTAATTGTTCAGATGTTGCCACGTTTCATCCCACTTATTTCACCGAGATAAACACAAAAACTATAAGAACGGCCCACGTACTCAATATTTGTCGCGTACACTAATCATAGAATTCATGCAAAAAGAGGACGGCCCACATCTCTATTGACATTTGGTCTCGTATGAGGCCTATTTTTTGCCACATGCGTTCGCAAGCGCCACGCCCCTTTATCAAATCTCCTGATATCTATTCTATAGCTACATACTTACTAATTTTCATTTGGTTCTTATTTCAACTTCTCCGTTCAAAAATGATTGAAGTATCCTAGAATTAGTTAGGTACTAAAGCCGATTCTGAAGGCTTTAATTTTAGTTTTAGAGCTGTCAAACCTGAAAATTTTACAAACTAATTTAGCTTCTGTTTTTAACACTTACAAACTATTTTGCAATGAAGAAAATTTAGTTTTGACAGCACTTAAACTAAAATTAAAGCCTTCAGAATGGGCTTTAATATGTTAAGTTAATTTTGTAATTGTGTTCTGTATCATAAGTTTTCTTTACAACGCTAAACTCACCGAGAAACAGTTCCTCTAGGGCTAAACTTATGACAAAACCAGTTTCAGTTACACGACGCGACGTGACGCTCTTATGTTTGCTTGGAAATAAACAAAATGTTTGATTGTTTTAGAAAAGATAGCGCCATATAGGGTCAGCAAAGATGTACAAATGAAAGGATATTTTTTACGAATATTTTATT
Source organism: Ypsolopha sequella (assembly GCA_934047225.1). Taxonomy (NCBI): domain Eukaryota; kingdom Metazoa; phylum Arthropoda; class Insecta; order Lepidoptera; family Ypsolophidae; genus Ypsolopha; species Ypsolopha sequella. The sequence continues at coordinate 15,707,224 of OW203992.1, forward strand.
AGGAAAACACAAAACCTACATTCATATTCGTAGTTTTTGTAGATATCTATTTACATTAATTTGAATTATCAGTAGGGACTCTTCGTAACTTATCAATAGTTAAATTTTAAGGATTAACGAAGCAATGCATATCTTACGACACAACCATACATTTATTTAACACGGTGTTCGAATAGCCGATTCGTCCATGAGTCGCGGCTTGATTGTTCCACCATAATAACAAAAACTATTTTAGAAAACTGGAACTGATGATATTAAACTTCAAACTTAACAAGGGCCAGCCTGCGGTGTCAGTCCGGCGACGTCGGTGCTGGGGAGCTCAGTAACGCTGCCACGTACAGGCAGAGGAGGTAGCACCGGAAGCGGCGTGACGCGACGCCGCACCCTGCCGTCACAGCTCCGAGAAGAACTCTGGCGAGGAGTGCGGCGTAGGCGGCGCGTGCTGCGGCAGCGGGTGGTCGCGGCCCCCCAGTGAAAGCCGCTGCTTCAGTACGTCTCGCTCGTGCGTCAAGCGTGCCACCTGCAGCTGCAGCATGTGCAGCTCATCCTGCAGTGAGCGGTTCGTCAGCTCCAGCTCCTGGCGCTGCTGCAGCCGCTTGCTGCGGCAGTTCTGTGCGTAGCCACGATTTTTTAGCGTGCGTCGCTTCTGCTTTAACCTCGTCACGTCCTCGCGCGGGTATCCATGCAGTCGCTTGTTGAGCTCGCGCACGCTCAGCGTCATGAGCAGGTCGTCGCTGATAAGATCGTCACCGCATGACGAGGGCTCGTAACTGTGGAGGCCCGGCCCGCGCGGGGACATGGCCGAGCAGGAGCTGGCGGGGCGCAGCGCCACCTGGTGCTGCATGTGATGGTCCTCGCGCCACTCGCGCCGGTCCCACTCATCGAACGTGCCGCAGGGTACGGTGCGCATGTCAAGCGGCTCCCTCATGTGCGGCAGCCACATCACGTCGTCGACGAGGGCGGCGCGGCACGGTGAGCGGCTGACGGCGGTCGGGGGTGTCTCGGGTGGGGTGCTCGGGTCGACGGCGATGGCGACGTGCGGCTGTGGATAGGGCCCCGCGTCGGGCCAAGGACGACAGGCGCGGGCGCATGCCGGCAGCGTCTCGATCATCTCGTGCCAGCCGGTGCGCAGAGGCTCACGCTTGACGAGATTGTGATCCTCGAGGTGGTCTAGCTCGAAGTTCTGCACATACTCGTCGGCGAGCTGGTCCTCCTCAGCTTCACGCGGCTGCGTCTGGGGGGGGGGCTGCAGCTGCATGCCGCTCGGCTGGGAGCAGTCTACGAGCGCGTGTTCTACCATGAGGCCGTGCGAGGCGCACGCCGGCCGGGAGCGGACTACCGCTGCTGAGGGCGGCGCGAGACTCCGCCCTCCGGCCCAATGACGCCGTCGCACACCCGCGCACACTCACTTCAGCCTTTATTTTCAGGAACATAAGTACGTGAACGCTTCGGTGGCTTGTAAGTGAAGAAGTAATATAAACACTACACAAACACGCATGTAGATGCTTATCGCGAATAGTAGCAACTACATACACAATGCATAATGAATTTACAGCAAATGAGTATATAGCAACATGTATTATGTAAATGTACCTACTCGCATTTACGAAGTTCTTCTTACGTTTAACTAAATCTGTCTGTCAATATCACGTAAAGCTTATACAGAAACGTAACAAGGTTTTAAAATAAAAATCTTTTGCCCGGATTCATGACATGTTTTACATGGTGCCCAGTATGCTAGCGACATTCCCACGCTGGATCGCTAAACTAGTTATAGTCAGTAGAATTATATTTTATACACACGGTATTTATCACGCGATAAACAAAGTTGTATAAAAATAGAGCTTGCACGGAGAAAAAACATTTTTACAATAATACTACCAGATCGTTTTGTAAAGAAAACCTGGTTAGCAAAAACAGAATTAAGTATGTTATGTTTACTTGAATTATTGTATACATGAGATTGTTCAAGTAAACTGAACAATAAATAAGTAAACTCAACAATAAATATAGACGTCACATATAGCACAATGTTTTCTGTATAAATGAACTATATTCAGGTTAACGGAACCAGAATTTTTTCTCAGCGTGTCAAAAATTTTGTCAAAATAGCCGCCTGGAACCAATTTAACTTTTTTACTAGATTTGTTCCGTATAGTCAATCCCACATTTTACGGGGTGGAAAGTTAACGGGGCACTAAGGGCAGCTACCAGATACGTTATACCTACTTTAAATGAAAAAAAAATACTTAGTAACCGACTTCAAATAGAACTACAGTCATTCACTAAATAGTTCAAAATAATTATATACCGACCGATGGTACCGAAATAACACTTTTACCAACTTTTTTCTGAAACATAATGTTCTCTATAGAAGTATTGTTATATCGTAGGAAATACGGCAATTTTCTCATTTTTTTTCAATTTAGGTCAGTATATAAGAACTCCTAGAAATCGCAAAATTAAATTTGAATGAATTCAATGACATTTGATGAACTAGTCATCCTATTCGATTCTCTTTCTGATAATTAAGGAACATAAAATGGGATTATTTTTAGGGTCAATTGAAGTCAAGATATTATTAGAACTCCCAGAAAACGCTAAATAAAATTCGAAATTTACTTCATACTAAATGTATGGGTATCTTATTTTGCGTTTTATTGGAGTTCTAATACCTTGACTTGAGTTGATTCCATAGAGACTTATGTTCCTTTTGAGTAAGAATATCGAATAGGACGACTTTTTATTTTTATTTCGGTAGCAAATTTATAGGAATCTTAATTATTATGCGTTTTCTGGGAGTTCTTATATCCTGACCTCGGTTGACCCCATATAAACTAATGTACCTTATCAATAAAAAAAAAGAATATGATGAAAAAACCGGGCAAGTGCGAGTCAGACTCGCGTACCTTGGGTTCCATATCGTGGATGATGAATTTAATTTTGCTATTATTTTTTTTCGTGAATTTCTCAACCGCTATATTTTTCTTGTAATTTTTACGTAAACAGATATTACCATGATTTTTTTCATATTCCTCGATATTGTATTTGTATAAAATATTTGTTTTATTTATTTTACTTTTTTTATACCTATATTTCTCATTTGTAGTCAACTTTTTTTCAATCGCTATAGTTTTGCTGTAATTGGCCAGTTATGATCTACAATCGTCATTTTTTAAATATTTTTCGGTCCACCAGTTTCGGAGATAAGGGGGGCATACATATTATAGTCTTTTTTTAGATTTCTCGAAACCAGTGCCAGTAAATATAGTAAAATTATATATTTTTACAATCAGCTTTTTATTATCTACAATTTGATACCCATATTGCATTTTTTGGATAATATTTTTTATTTTTCTCACTTTTGTTTTGGAAATACTTTGACAATTTCAAATTTTTCATGTTTTTTTACACCGTGATATGTGGATCAATTATTGCTATTTTTATGCCAAACTTCAAGTCTTTATCTTTAACGGTGCTAAAGTTATGAGGCTGTGACATACGGACGGACGATTGGACGGACGGACGGACAACGGAAGCCTGAAAATATGTGAAAATTGCCCTTTTTCTCGATGACTGTACTGTACATTTTTTTCCAAAGTCTGTGAATACATTAAATAAAAGCTCGAAAAGTTAGGGCTATAGTCTCCCAAAGCCGTTTTGTTGTAGCTATAACGTTTCTGGTTGCTGGCCTAGTACCCCATCTTAACTTTCCATCCTGTATAGCAGTGGCTTGCATAGTACTTTTTTCCGGAAAAGCAATCAGAAGGTCAAGTTTGACAATGAAAAAAATATAAAAAAATTAAAATAACCTGGCGTCATACAAACTTTTTCAAAATGTTATTTAAATTTTTTCATATTTTTTTATTGTCAAACTTGACCTTCTGATTGCTTTTCCAGAAAAAAGTTCTATGCACGCCACTGCTGTATAGTATAGGCAGAGAATATAAAGTATTAGTATAGGTACCGTGTGGATCTTGGACCAGATATGGGTACACGGTTCATAATAAAACCAATTTGAGGTGGCCGATGTTTGTTTTTGAATAAATATCGTCAACATACCTATTCCATGAAAAAAAAAAATGATTCCGCAATATTTAACAAAGTGCTGCTGACCATACATTTCATCATGCTTCAGGATTTGAACAACTTTATGAGAAATTAACCTTTTATGTGCCTACATATATAATTATTAATTCACCAGAGCTACTTCAATCATATTTTTTAATTAAATTTATTTAGGTAGATATTTATTGAGAAGAATCATGCCCCTTTTGTCAAAGAAATAAACTAACTACACATATTTGTAACAGTTGTAACAATACAACAAATTTATAATAACAGATGCAAAAAGCGCAGATAATATATTTTTTTGACACAAGAGCTACAAGTACCTATTCAATAGCAACTCAACAATACTTTTAAGGCGTTTTACTAAAATATACATATAGGTACAGTGTGTCAATCGTACAAGTGCACATCCGAAAAAGGGTGAAACTAGACCTTATTTTATCGACAAAAAATGGTTTTTTTTTTTTAGAAAATATTAGTTTTCTAAATTTACGTTTCAAATTTTTTTTTGCCTACCATGGAGACTATGTATAAAATATGTCATAACTTTTGATCTATCGCGAGTAATGCAATGAAATTAAACTGTTATAATTTCTTAAGAATAGACGTTGCATACCAAATCAAAAACAAAACATAATCAACTACCATTACCATAAAAATAATATCCTAAAAGATTATTTCTTCAATTTTTCCGTCTTTTTTTTCAGTAATAGTCAATTTTTTCAAAATAATGTCCCCGTTTTACTATACTTTTATTCCTATTTATCATTGCCTATTCTATTATCTTTCTAACAAAAAAAAAAATACTACGTTCTATCATAAATACAATATTTTCTACGAGCGGTTAACCAAAGGCACTGCGCTCGCGTTCCATACAAAGATACCCAGGTGGAGTATTTTTTCAAGATTAAAAAAAAATTCAATAACATTTTTTTTCTTTGTTTTTGTCGATATATTTAGATCTAGTTTCTTCCACTTCCGGATGTGCACTTGTACGAGGGACACGCTGTATATGTTGCTTGCTACGAAACTGTTTCGTGTGCGCTAGTTGTCTACTAGTGCTACGCCGTGGAAGGACATTGTTGAATACACTGGTGCGAGGATTACGTGTTCGTGTGTGCTATTGAGCATATGAAGGGGGTAATTAATATATAATAAGCTGAAATGTACATACTTTTCAACTACCCGTATTTAAAAGAAAATCTAAAGGTTACAACAAAAACCCCGCGTTATAATCCGTCGAAGCGAATTTACATTCAGACTAAAATGGTGACTGCTCGGCTCAACGTGAAACATAGTTTTTCATTTGTATAACCACGATTTTCTACACAAGCGAAATTTATAAATAGGTATAATAAAAACGAAGGCTAATATAGAGCGTCAGTAAAACAATATTTATTATCTGATTTCTCTTACTCTCCCTCGTTCTTATAATAACAATAAATCAAAGCTAAGAGGGAGCTATAATTTACAAATAATTTAAAATGGCAGCGAGACTAGTGGTAGGTATGGAACAAGGCGATTTCACGCATCGCTGGCTGCGGAGGGGTTAACAATGCTGCTTGATCCGCCCGAATTACTTGCGTTTAATCAGCGCCGACCTCTACCGCTGCCCTACCAGTCTGGACTGAAAAGTTACAGCTTAACCCTCTCAACTCTCATTATGGGTAAAACAATAGATCTAAATCCAGATCCATTTTACAAATTAAACAAAGGAAGAAAAAGAAATTTTCGATTCATCCTGGGTCGTGAGTTCGCGCCAAACTTCTAATCAACTCTGAACACGAAGCACTTCGCATTGACAGGAACAAAATGAATGGAACGTAGATGGAGCATCTGTCTACGGAATGGAACGTTCTTCGGGATGCAACTTCAGAGTGGACTCGGAATGTTCTGACAGTCATGCACACGGAACACTTTTACCAGGAGAAGAATGAAAACTCAGTAGAAAAAAAAAGCGACAATATTTCTTTACTGCTAGTGCCATCTATGGAATGCCCATTATAAACTTTCATAGTTATCCATATATATATATATATAGGTATACATATACATGTATTTATGAGCGGAATTCAAATATTGCTTGTTTGAACAGGGATCATTACTTTATCTATTATATTTTATGATCGTTGGGAACTTTTACTAAAGGTACAATTTCATATCTTTAACAAAATATAATAAACCGAGTTTCTTAGAAACTTACATTGAAAAGCTTTAATTTACACTCCATGTTTATTATTAAGATAAAATTTTACAGTTTTTAAAAATTACACTTTTCAAATTGTGTGAAGACAGGTTATTCTGACAAATATCGTGGTAAACTGGAGACATTAATCATGGATTTAACAAATTTTTGGTGTAGCACCCTTAAGCCAACGCAGGCTGATACAATTTTAAATAGAATCACATCAAACATATTATTTAGAGTGCATTACAAGCTAGTGAAGCCAGCAAGATCAATTTGAACCAAATTCCAAGGAAGAAAAGTATTTTCCAACAATGTCTGCAACCGTATTCGTATTCTTTGTACCTGGACAAGGAAATCAGTACAATTTCAAGCCGGGATCGGTGTCCAGTGTACGCCCGTACTTTGAACACTTTCTTTTTCCTCCTTCATCTTGATTATTTCTTGTGAAAACAATAAAGAACTCAATTTCAAAATAAAAAGCTGTTTGTAAAAAATGTCGTCTTTTCTGCGTATGACATTTCTTTTTTTTTTTTTTGTTTTTAACAGCGCTGGAAACCACTCCTTCTGAGCCAAAAGACACAAAAATAGTTCACATAATATGTTATAATATTATATAGTATATTTTAATTGACATAAAATACTATTCTTAAAATGACTTTATTAAATAAAAATAATCTAAACTAAAATATTTTTATCAGGTTAGTTGAGTGTTACCATAAAATTGTGAAATGTACAAAAGTGGGAACATTCTGGCCTGCCCTCGCCACCTGATTGGTTAATAGCTCTGTCGCCGCTAGTTCTAGGACAGTTGACCAGGACTGGTCATGCATGACATGAATCATCATGAGCTAAGAAATTTCAGAAGAGGTTAGGTTATGTATGCGGCAAGTATTATTAATACTAATGTAATGTAATGTAATGTAATGACATCTTTTATGCAAATATCGATTTTACTTTTAGCTAACTGTAAGCCCTAACTCCACGTACCCTGTTTATGTCTGTAAAACATTAAAAAATTTGACTAATGAATGACCCATGCAGTAAGTTAGTAAAAATAAATTATCATTAAGTTTTAAAGTGTGATGGAAGAATATAGAAATCATCGAATTAATATTATTTCATAGGAGAAAAATTTTTGAAAGCGAAAAACACTATTATTTTTCTATCATTTGTTATAAAAGATTTTTAATCATAAAATAAAATCTGTTTTGCAGTAGTTACTACTATGTTAATATTAACGAAAAATTACGGATCTCGATTGGAAGCCGCCACCCGCAATCCTGAACATTTAACCCTTCATTGTTATCCCGAAGTAATTAAATCGATGCGCTTGTTATATCTTGTTAAACAAGAACAATAACAAACAATGTATAGTTAATTTGCATAGGTAAGTCTAAATTATGGATCTGGCCATAGATATTCGAACCAAGGATCTGGCGTTTGGCAGCCACTTGGCTTAGAGATTTAAGGGGATCCTTGTCTTAGAATATATTTTGACAAAAACTATCATATTTGGATCTCTTGCACAATACATATCCATGTATTGTGTATCCATGTATCCACCCGAATAGGGCGGGTCGTTTTAAAAAGTATTTTTTGCAGGATTTCTTCCATAACAATTTTTCCTGTTTGTTTTTTCGATATGCTACTAGCATAATTATTTTTAATGTATTTTTAAATCACAAAGTCAAGAAATAAAAGGGGGAACGAAACTTTTCAAAACTTTGAAATTCGAATGATTTTATTGTTTCCAAACGGTGTTTAAAATTTAAAAATGTTATATGAAATACCTATGTGCTTTTAAAATCCCTTTCTAGGAGGTTTTCAAAAATGTAAAGCCAAGAATTTAAATTTTAATGAAAAGTAAAGAATTTTTTGTACGAGCCTTTACTCAATAACCAACGTGCAACAAAAAAGTTAATTTTAAAAACCTACTATTGTTCCGAGAATACCATAGGAAATCTTATTGCATTTTTCCCATCACTATAAATATTATATTTTTAGTTACCTATGCCTGAGAAAAATTTCAACTCTGTAGGTCAATTAGATTAAGATAAACTGTGACAGACAGACATGACGAAATGATAAGGGTCATGCTTTAGCTAAGAAATCCTAAATATATGCCGTGATAAATAACCATTTTTTCAACCGCAATGAGCGTTTTTCCTTGTGTCAAATTTAGTGTACAATAAGATTCCTAGATGGCACTGTCATATTCTTTAGCAACAGAATCAAAGACAAAATCATAGACTAAAATATGTTAAGGTGTGTTAATTCGAAAACCATTTCGAGATTTAGGTTTAATAAGCCGTATTTTAGAACTTTTGTTCTGAAAAACCTTATGATGATGAATATTTTTACGAAAAAGCTTGCAACTTTCATTTGACCTTCGTGTGACGTCACTTGACTGAAGGCTGTATAGAAATGTGTCGCTTGCCATCAAGTTAAAAAATATTACTGTCAGAGTCACAGAACAGAACATGAAGTCCATGTCTGGGTCACAGTATAAATCAGTATAAATATAATTGAACGCAGTAAGTGTTGCTGTCTTGTTACGAAATCCCAGATTGATCGGTTAATTTTATTTGTTATGAAGTAACGCATTATTAAAATAAATATAATTTTTGATGACAACAATTTCTGTGATGGATTAATATTGACAATCATACATGAGAGATACCAAATATAATTATGTATGTATGTATGTATGTATGTATGTATGTATGTATGTATGTATGTATGAATTGTTGTGTGTTTGTCCGACCATAACTCGAGTATCGTTGATCGGAACGACATGAAATTTGAATTTTTAAGTTCGAGCCAAATCGGTCAAGATCGAATCGCGAGTTCACAGTTCGTGGCGAACGACTAGTTTATTTGCCTTTTAAAATTTAATAACCGAGATGGTAGGGCGTTAAATTTCAGCCAAATATACGTCACGTGATTAATAGGCACCTCTTGTGACTGACAAAGTACAGTTTAGGGTTTTTTTTGCAGGCGTTGGTAACACTCAACATAGTTTCGTTGTTGTTGTTGTTTGATTTTTTATTGCCAGATGTAGCAATATAGTACTCTGTGGATGACAGATTTTTTTTTTACAAGCAAGGCAAAAGTCCGCATTCAGTATCAGGCCTAAAATGAGTCATGTGACGTAACATCCGGAAATTCTTTAAAAAATCATAAATAAATAATGACTAATTTAAATACCATAATATTGAAAACTTTGATCTAAAAGCGCGTAAATTCTCTAAAAAAAAATTAAATAAAAATACTTTTTTTAATTAAGCTACGCGAATTCCAAACAAACTAAAAACCACTTTGACATTGATTGCTACGAAACCTCATACGAAACCTCGGAATAAGGAATACAAATAGAAACCTGGCTAAAATAATACGCGGAGAAAGACACCTATCCTTGATTTTCTTACGACATTTTAGTGCGTTAGAGAGAGATGGATATGTATTAGTTTTTTCTTAATTAGGTAGGTTGTCACTAAATCGTTGCTTTGCTAGTGATGTAACAATGTCGATTTTTGAATACGATAAATAAACCAAATCGAAATGAACCGCGACCAATCTCCTTACCACACATCATATCGTATCAAAGTGTGAAAAAAAAGAGAATGCAGGAGGCACCGACCTTTCTGGTGACATCCTCTTGCTTTGGAAGGAGGCCAAGAGAATTAATAGCAAAGTGGTCTCTGTCTAACCCAGTGGGACACATGTTATATTGTGTAAATAAGGAATTAATAAAAGGATATCTTTCGTTTAGCATAATATTTTTTATTAAGTACAAATTAATCGTAGGCAGGTAGGTACATAAGTTAAGTCCAAAATTGTGCTTGTTTCTAGTACAAAAAATGCTGTAGCTTGTATCAGAGATACAACCGTAAACTATTTAAGTGAATGTATTACTACAGAGGTAATTTCATTTTTTTTTTATTTCTATCAAATAAACATCAACTTATCTTGAATAAAAACTAATAACAAATAATGAACGATTAAAATACCTAATAACCTGTAATAAGAAATCAAATTATGCGCAGTTCAAGTCAATAAGCATTCCCAAAATTCATTTCACGATAGAACTACCCTGTCAAAGTACTTTTATTGTCAACCACTAAGTACGAAAATGTCTTGATCTGCGGAATTTCTTCGTGAAGTCGATCACGGCAGTAACGTGAACGAACAGGCCTTTCAGAACGATTTGTGAACATAGAAGTATGCACTTTTCTAAACCACAGACATCCATAGGTACTGGTTCTGTTGCCTAAAATTGAAAAATTATCGAGTTAATATACTATAGTATAGTACAAGCACGTACCTACAAACAAGATTGATAATGCAATTATACATAATTATTTAAAGGTTACCAATGTGTCTGTATCTGGTAAATATAACGTTGGTAAGGCATCTGCTTTTAAAAGTCTCCATTTTAAATTTTCGTTTGGTCCAAAAGAATCCGACGTAAAGTGTTTCGAACAAATATGACCACTTTTTTTAATTGCCCAATTTGGTCAAATTATTCGTCTAAGCCATTCACTTTTTGATTCTTCCCTTTTTGGAAATCTGTAACAAAAAAATATAGCGATATTTATTCGGCATTATTTTTCTTTTAACTCGCGCTGCAATGAGGGATTTTCTTTTCTTTTTTTTTTACTCTTCCCTAGTCGCTGGATAGATGGCGCTGAACTTGGTAATTTACTGCAAGGAACGGAACGTCACATAATTTTTTGATTATTGCACTTGAATGTAATTTTGAGATCGTAAAACGAAACGTACATAAAAAAGTAATTAATGTCATTGTCACATCACATCACAATGACATTTTGAAAATAAATAAATAATAACAACAAGGAAAAAGAAAAAAATAATTAGCAGTCTTTTTATGAGTTTTCTAAGCCAGAAAGAAAATGTCCCAAGAGAAAAAGAAGAGAAGTCTGTGCCTTGTGGATTTGTATAAAAATGGAGGCATACATCTTTTTCCTAAAGATGAAAGTCGTAAAGCGCAATGAGTACAAGCCATGGTACATTTTAAACCTGGACGGACCATAACAAAGCATTTGCTCATAGCATAATATGCTCAGCACACATGTCATCAACCAACGAGCGTATGTGACGTGACGTGACGTGACGCAATGTTTTTTTTTTCAATCGTTTTGGCTTTGGCACCTAGCAACGTAGTCAGTTCAACACCATCTACAGAGTTCTGGGAAACTATGTTTTTTTTTTAATACTCAAAAAGAAAACCTCTCATTAATCTATTATCCTTTATGCACGGCTGCCGCGGGAACCAATGTTCGATAGTTTGCCACACGGACTTTAGTACATCACTATACGAAAAAACATAACCTCTCATAGTCGGCAGAAAATCTATATAAAACAGGCAAATATCGGTGTAGAATTGAACACGAGTATGATTTACAAGAACTACTATTATTGTTACTGAGTTTTAGGTATGATCCTGCAACTTATTAACATAAAAACTATCAGAACTCACCGATGAAATGATATTGCTTCATTGTTGTTTTCTTTTCTTCCTGTATGCGATTTACAGCCTTCAATCGCACAAGACATTTTATTACAATGTTAAAAAAACAATCAACACAAACAATAATAAATCACACTTTCACGAATTTTGAGAGGAAGAGCACCAAAATATTTAATTTCTCTCGGTGAAGCTGTAAACTTTCGCAAAATGCAATAGACATTTCGATGCCACCAAATTAAGATGTGATGCACGCAACGAACGATATTACAACACAACGATACAATGATGAGACATATTTAATTTGATGGTATTATAATATTTAAAATACATCCAAATTACATCCATCTGACATTTGTTTGGTTCAATCTAGTGACACACCAGGAAAAAATATAAAGTAAGTGCGGTCCGTCGTTTCATTCACTCGTACACAGGAGTAATTTACGTTAGATGAGTACAATGGCTAATGCCCAGTTCCTATTTTAGTCAGGCTTCTATTTGTATTCCTTATTCTGAGTACGAAACACATTTTATCTATGGTGACATGGACAGCGCCATCTGGAGGAAAGCAAAGAACTAAGAAAAAAAAACAACGAGAAAAACGCTCATTATCTCTAAACACCTAGTCATAGACAAACATTTTTCATTGCAACTATTTGCAACATATAGGTCGATGGTGCAGATGGTGCAACTAGAGAATATTTTCTTTGATGCGACCGTGTACCCTTTAAGTTTGTCGAACATCTATGGAACGTTAACAGTAAAACTTAATTGCCTTCGTTGTTTTTACAGGATTAAAATGAAAAAAACCGGTCAAGTGTGAGTAGCACTCGGGCCCTGAAGGTTCCGTGCACATATCGTTTAAAAGACAATCTTATTCCACTGCATTTATGAGCGACCAACTAACTACACTTACGATCTATTCAACTAAATAACTTCTTAAATAATTAAAAATAGGTAATTTTAAATGTTTTCCTATACGTGTGGTATAACTCCTACCTGTGAACGAAATTTCAAGTTTCTATGTCAACTGGATTTTCATGGTGAGCAAATTTGTATGAAATTGATTGCGTAAGAGGCAATAACTTTTTTTTGCGTTGAGTTAGAATCCTGATTTTTTACACTACTATAGGGCCGTAAACTTCTGTAGGAGGTATCAGTTTCAGTTTGATATCCCACACGGGGCCCGAGCAAAAGGGTGTTGCTGATAGACGGACAAACAGACAGGCAGACTACAAAGTGCATATAAGAGTTCCGCAATTTTGACGTACGGTAACCCTAGAAAAGGCGCTACGCCATTACAAGACTGGCTGCGAATGACGGACGAAAGGACGAAACCAGACGAAACTTTATAGGTAACATGAAATGGTACTTCATACCGCGTTATTAATTATCTACTGTGGCTAAAGTAACAAGAGATAGGGTTGCGGCATTGCGGGTCAGGATCGGGGGCTGACGCAGCGCCGCTGTTTGAACACCGCGGTCAACATTGTTAGCGTTGCCGAAGTACCGACCCCTGGTAAAGACAACTACCTACTGTTGATGGCTGCACCCTCACTGAAATGTGATTTTGACTCATAGTTCAGTTACTGAAAGATTTGAGGTTGCATTAAAGATACATTAATATAATGGTTTGGAATTAATAGTATCGTCATATTATAATACGACCCCCCCGCCGGAAGTGCGATTTTTTTTATAAACCACCTGATTTTAAAATTCTTGATGATTAAAAAGCTACCAGATATAAGTATTATTTTGATAGATTCAACTGATTGGCGCTAAAATTGACAAGTTCCTGCCTTGTTTGATGACGGCCAAGTTGTCTATCTATCCTTACACAATTGTTGGCATATTTGTAGGTATGTTTTGATTAAGGCAGGGAGAAATACTGGACACCGCTTGTCCCGGCGAAAAATTTCAATTGTTGGCAAAAATACGGGACGTCCCGGGGAATACAGGAGGATCAAGCCATACCCTACCGCCAACACGTATTCGACTTCTATTTAACTTTGCTTGTTAATTGCCCACTTCGTAAACCATCTATTTAATTTGTGTAGTTACCTATGGGTACTTAGTGTGTATACAACTATACATACAGTATAAGTAGTTGTGTACTCAAGTAATTAGCCCATTGTTGCCCCTATAATTGAACAAATTATTATGTTGGTTTTGGATTAGCTCCTCAGTAAATACAATCCAGTTTCGTGTTTTAAAACCGCTACTTTTTTCAGTGACCATTTGTGACAATTTTTATATATGTCTATACGAGTATTATCTTTGTCAATTCGTTTTTTTTTTAATCTATGTCAAGGGGTTGATATGAAAATAATGATTAGCTATCTTAGGACGTCCGCTATATTGGACTTAGAATTATATCACTTAGCTCATCGTATTAATTCTCTCGTCAAATTCTTTTTTTATACCCATGTCAAGGGGGTTGGTGTGGAAATAATAATTCGCCATCTTGAGGCGTCCACCATATTGGATTTAGAATGACGTCGCTTAAATTATCATAGGTACACTGTCAACAAAACCAAACTTGTGTGCAAAATTTTAGATCAATTGGTTAGGGGAACTGGTTTAAAATTCTGTTGCAAGATTTAACTCGGATATACTAACCAGGGGAACTTAAAGGGGTTATTAAAAAAGCTTGTGTATGGACAAGTTTATTAGCTTCATACAAAAAAAAACCTTAAAACCATTGTTTAAATCTGTAAACATGACGAATACACTCGGCGGTCATATAAAACGCGGTTTCCCACAGGTCGTCACGTCTCGCGTCCTATCGGATGCTCTTCATCAATTGATCCGGCGCTCTTGTCCGAGCGACGATCCGCTCTGCCTCCAACCCTAATGTAGTGGATGAAACGGATTTACAACATACTTCGTGCTGCCAGACTATGCATAGGGAAAAACCGAAAGTAATAATGGGAAAAGTTGCACTAACTTTGTCGTACAAACAATTTAAGGCGATATATAAAAGTTTTAGCGTCCCTGTTACTCCATATGCGAAAAAACCTATCTAATAAAATATAATTGCAGTCCATATGTCATTCTAAATTGTCAAACCAGGAGAATTGGTGCCGAAAAAGACCTCACTTCAATAAATATTTCTATCGAGCCGAATTTCTCTAATCGCGTTTCTGTTTTAACAGATCCTTAGAAAAAGAATCCAAAAATTAAATATTTTTTTTTCAAAATAATACATTATTTAGTGAAGTAGATATGCACGTTCTTAAAGTGTCGATTTTTTTTTCGTAGCGCCACTAAAAAAGCCGTGTCTGTACATCAAAACTTTAAATAAAAAAAACTACTTGCTATTTTTAGATTTTTTTCTGTCTTTCTGTTTCGTTTTATCTCGAGAGCTATTCAACGGACTTGGATGCGGTTTTCTTGATTATCATCATAGTGACCCTGCACTCGCGCGCGACACAACTTAGTTGAATCACAAGTGCGCGAAGCATGACACGATGTTTTTGACGTCACGCTCCTTGAACTTTATTAAATTATGCTAGTAAAGTAGGTTTTTACAAACTACTTACATTGTGCTGATTTTCGGACTCTAATTCAAATTCAAATAATTTATTTTGTAAAGTATTTACGTAGTAAAGTAATTATAAGTAGTAAAGTAATTACACTTTTTACAAGTCAAATTTAATCTAATAAAAATATATTTAATGAAATAATAAACGCACATTGAACTAAATTAGCATAGATTAAATTATGTTAAGGTGTGTTAATTCCAAAACCATTTTGAGATTTAGGTTTAATAAGCCGTATTTTCGAAGTTTTGGTCTAAAAAACCTCATGATGATGAATATTTTTACGAAAAGGCTGCAACTTCCATTTGCCCTCGTGTGACGTCACTTGAGTAATGGCTGTTTAGAAATGTGTCCTTTGCTATCAAGATAAATTTATAATAATTTGCTTAAGACTAATTTTACCATGGACCTATACATCCATGAATTTTACAGCTAGATGACAGATGAGTAGACAGACAGAGACAAACCACTTTTTTTATAAGCATTCACACATCACAATCAGTATAATGTCTAAAATTGTTAAGTGACAAAATCATAAAAAAATAATGATTAATTTATATACCAAAAAAATTAAAACTATATCCTAAAATGGCGTATATTCCCTGAAAAAAAAACTTTTAAAAATTAATCTATGAGAATTAAAGGTTGATTTGGGTCGCTTACAATACAGGGTGTTAAGATGAAGTTGCGGAAGCCAGAAACTGGCGTTAGTACTCGTATATACGAACAACATTTCTTGAAAACAAAAGAGAAATCGAGAAAAATAGTTGTTTCATACATTTTGGTCGGGTTGCTATGTAACTTTTCTATGGAACAGCAGATTCTTTTTCACGATTCGAAGGTTGGTCCCATCGTAAAAGTTGTTCGTATGGACGAGTACTATTGCCAGTTTCCGGCTTCCGCAACTTCATCTTAACTCCCTGCATAAATAATAAAGGGGCCAGACAAGTTTGGCACACCTTGCAGAAACTCATGAGTAGATCCCTTGTAAGTAGGTCATTATACTATTTATTTCAAGTCTGAGCTTCTGTTTACAAATATGGATAACGAAGAGAATCTATCTCTTGACCTTCACATATAGGAAGATCAGATAAAGGGTCGACGCCCCCACACATGCCGAGTCAGAGGTTGCACGCTCTGCGTTTATTGAATACTTATCCGAGATAGGTATGTAGGTGTATGTAACAGATTTGTGATCGGTAAATAAATTTATATATATTTACGAGTATATAGGTACATGCTTATACATGTATGTATGTATGTATGTATTTTACTGGCCAAACCCGATTTTAGGACAAACTAGTTTGGAATAGTTTTTCGGAAGTCCTGCAGCGTAGAAGAGACCCAAGAAGGTTATATATAGGTATAGATAACCTTCGTGGTAATTTTTTAATGAGAACCCGAAACTACTTTACAGTGTATCCCTCGTACAAGTGCACATCCGAAAGTGGGTGAAACTAGATCTAAATATATCGACAAAAACAAAGAAAAATATTTTTTTCAATTTTTTTTTAATCTTGAAAAAGTACTCCACCTGGGTATCTTTCTATGGGACGCGAGCGCAGTGCCTTTGGTTAACCGCTCGTAGAAAATATTGTATATATAATAGAACGTTGTATTTTTTTTTTTTTTTGTTAGAAAGATAATGGAATAGGCAATGATAAATAGGAATAAAAGTATAGTAAAACGGGGACATTATTTTGAAAAAATTGACAAATACTGAAAAAAAAGACGGAAAAATTAAAGAAATAATCTTTTAGGATATAATTTTTATGGTAATGGTAGTTGATTATGTTTTGTTTTTGATTTGGTATGCAACGTCTATTCTTAAGGATTATAACAGTTTTATTTCATTGCATTACTCGCGATAGATCAAAAGTTATGACATATTTTATACATAGTCTCCATGAAGGCAAAAAAATTTTTAAAACGTAAGTTTATAAAACAAAGATTTACTAAAAAAAAAAACATTGTTTGTCGATAAAATATATACAGTGTGTCCCTCGTACAAGTGCACATCCGAAAAGGGGTGAAACTAGACCTTATTTTATCGAGAAAAAATTTTTTTTTTTTTTAGAAAATATTTGTTTTATAAATTTACGTTTCATTTTTTTTTGCCTACCATGGAGACTATGTATAAAATATGTCATAACTTTTGATCTATCGCGAGTAATGCAATGAAATAAAACTGTTATAATCCTTAAGAATAAACTTTGCATACCAAACCAAAAACAAAACATAATCAACTACCATTACTATAAAAATAATATCCTCAAAGATTATTTCTTTAATTTTTCCGTCTTTTTTTTCAGTAATAGTCAATTTATTCAAAATAATGTCCCCGTTTCACTATACTTTTATTCCTATTTATCATTGCCTATTCCATTATCTTTCTAACAAAAAAAAATACAACGTTCTATCATAAATACAATATTTTCTACGAGCGGTTAACCAAAGGCACTGCGCTCGCGTCCCATACAAAGATACCCAGGTGGAGTACTTTTTCAAGATTAAAAAAAAATTTAAAAAAATATTTTTCTTTGTTTTTGTCGATATATTTAGATCTAGTTTCACCCACTTTCGGATGTGCACTTGTACGAGGGACACACTGTATACTCGGCCGGGCACGAATCGAATTCAGGTCTCAAAATTAAGAGTTTTACCCACTGAGCTTATAAGTCTTAGTCAGTCTTACCGATGCTATAAATTCGAATCAGCTCAATTCTCATAGTTTAATTTCAAAAATATATGTTTTAATTTTTTTTCAAAGGTTCTTCGCCATTTTAGGACAGTTTTCATTATTTTGGTAAATAAATTAACCATTATTTTTTATGATTTTTAAAGAATTGTCAGTTATGACGTCACTTGAGAATTTTGGACATTATACTGATTGTGATGTGTGATTGCTTATAAGAAAGTGGTATGTCTCTTCTACTCATCTGTCAAACCAGTCTGCAGTAAATTTTCATAAATTTATCTTGATAGCAAAAGACACATTTCTAAACAGCCATTTCTAAAGTGACGTCACACAAAGGCAAATAGAAGTTGCAGCTTTTTCGTAAAAATATTTACCATCATGAGGTTTTTTAGACCACAAGTTCGAAAATACACCTTATTAAACCTAAATATCGAAATGGTTTTTGAATTAATACACCTTATAATAATTTTATCTAAGCGTATTCAGATAAAAACTGAAAACGCATAGATGTTTACATATTTAAAAAAAAAACTCGTTTTTAGGGTTTAGAGTTCCATACACTCCAAGGGTACCGAACGAAATCCCTCTATTAGTCAAATCAAGAACTTTTTATGAAACGTCAAAAACGACTTTTTGTATGAAAATACTTAGAAGTGACGTCATCAGTGGCGGCTGGTGTGTCAGAGAACCGGTGGTGCACTGCATGGGTTTAGTAAATATTTTCAAATAATTTTAATTAATATTCACTATTATACTAACAAAAACTAACAAATAATTAATCACGCACAAATTAATCAAAATAACACCGCAAGCGCGCGTGAAAAGTAACAATGACAAGTGCGTAGGTCAAACAAAAGGTCATGCATCCGAGAGCCAAACGTCGCACAGTATACGATTTGACCAATCTAGAGAGACAAAATTATATGTCGCACTTAAAGGATCTGAAATTACCTAAACTCGGAATTAGCACTTGAATTCACATTATGTAATTATGTGGCAGCAAATAATACAATTTTTATAATACCAAAAAATTTATTCTGATTTCAACAAAAAAGTTATATCAATTTTATGTTTTAAAAGGCTTTTTCGTGGCAGTTTTGTCAAAAGTGATATAAAGGGATCGGATGATACTAACAAATACTTAATTAAATCGAAATTTGTGCGGATTCGAGAAGTTTTCAAGGTGTGGCCCAGTCTTGCCTTGCGGATTTCTTTGTTTTTGGCCTCTGAAGCCTCTTCGGACATTTGTCCTATTGGAATTACACAATGTCTCATTATCTCTGCTCCGTGAACAAGTATCTTATGTACCGTAGTTGGCATATTGTACCATGGGTATAAGGTGAGATATAAGTTTCGGGTTTCAGAGCAGTAGCGTTTAAATTTGTATGGGTCAATTTCATAGCCAGACGCTATGGCTGCAAGAACCGTACTGAAACGGTATAGTAGATTTTCATTGATACGGGTGATACGAGAAGTTTCTTGGTAGTTGTGAAAAAACCTTCTTGCCGTATTCCCATCGTTGCTCGTTCCAAATCCCGGTTTCACTTTATTTATAATCAGACCAATCTCTTTGAACTTCTTCGTGATATTATTCTTCCTCGTCTTAAAATCTTTTTTATTTTTCTCTCCCTTAACTTGCCACTCACGTATTTTGATTCGGTAAGCGATATTTAATAGGCACTCCATTGTGCGGATGTAAGCATGAAGGCTAGATATCCCAAACCGGTACATATTTTCATCAGGCTCTCTCACAGTTACTGTGGAATTCATCTCCTTGGATGTAGTTTTGCAGATAAAACATGTCTGAGTGGACTTATTTTCGGAAAGCACGTTGCATACTTTACCGTCTATCATCGAGAGAATCAATTGGTGTTTTATAGAGATATTAACTTCTTCTATATGAACAATAGTAGGCACTAACTCCCGAATTTGTTTCTCGATATCTTCACATTCTTGTTTTATTAATGTATCTGTTTCTTTTTTGTATAAAAACTTTATAGTTCTGCAGAACCTTGGTGAAGATGGGCGTGGATTTTCCCATATGGTCTTATTGTCATCTCTGACAAGTCTTAATGGCACCATCGAAACTACAAACATATATTCATCAGTATCGTTTGAATTTTCAAATGGCTGCTTGTAAATGCTGTGGCCTGAGGAGCCGTCACATCCCCACTTGTAAATTAGTCTGTAGTTTAAGCCATTTACGTCAGGCCTCAAAACATTTCCGAGAATGTTTTCACATATTCTTTTTGCGGTATGGTTCAAAAGAGCTTGCAGCTCAATCTTGGCATACGTATCTGTTAGAGTAAATTTATCCACAGGAGGGTAGCACTGTTCTTTCACTTTTGCAACTAGATCATAGCATGGGTAAAGACGAAATCCTCTTTCTTTTGACTCATGTTGTATATTCTTATATGTCTGCACAGTAAAATCGTTAGAAATAAACAAAGCCAAAGCTTCTTCCGGGGTATAAGGCCGTTGTTCATTTTTTTCAGTTATTCTTCTACGAGCTTTTTTATACCCAGTAGCTCGTCTTGGTGAAGCTGAAGAAACTTCCTGCATCAACCTAGCAGCATCACGTTTTCCAGTTGCTCGTACACTCAATTGTGCTGCAAAAGATAGCTGTGCATCGTCATAATCTTCCAACAAATGTTGAATTTTCCGCTTTTTGGTTTTCTTCGAACCGTGTTCAAAAGTCTTTTTTGGTCTGCCAACACTGGAACTCGGGTTTGGGGACTGCTCTCGGAACATAGTAAAAACTAATTCTTCATTCAGCCATTCTTCGTTAGCCTTCAAAAATAAGTCTAAACGTCTCTGTTTACGAAGCCATTTCAGACGAATCTTCTCGCATTCCTTTTTTAGAAACGCCTTCAAGGGCTTTTCCTGGTCTTGTAGGAGAATCAAATTAACAAATATTGACTTCACAAACATCATTACTTGGTCTAATCTGCCTTTGGGCGGGGTTGAACGCCAAAAGTCAAATAACGACTTTCGCCGAATTCGGGCACCTATAAAGAAATAAATAAGAAATTATTAGAATCGCAATAATTCGCAAAAAAATAATATATTTTTTATGAACTTTAACAATATGAGAATACGATAAGAGCTAATTCATGACGTGACTCATCTTGACTACGTACTTTAAGACTATGTAAACTTTCTTTTTAAGATTTTTTTGTAGATTTATAGAAGGTGTTTTTATGACAGTACTACTAAGTCTTCATAAACATATTAGTGGATATAAATGAAATGACATATAAATAATTACCTCTTCTTGAGGAATCCATCACCAAAAAGTACTTAAATTCACACAAAACTGAGAAACACATGCACAACACCGACGTTCAGATTGGCACTGACCGAGGGGACGGCTACCTGGATCCGAAACGCTAACTTCGCCCCATTGTTTTAGAGGGGACCGCGCTTCAAAAACTGGTTTTAAATACGTTATCAGTTGTAGGGTCCGTTCAAGGTTAAATTGATATTTAAAAAAACTCTGTTTTAACATTTTGATTTTAAGACTTTTGTCTCTCTAGATTAGTCAAATCGTATATTGTGCGTCGCCCAAGCGAGAGTCTTTCGTATTCTCTCGGCAATTTCCGGCTCCGTGCGGCGCACGAATCTATCCTAAAAACGCCATACAATTTGTACTAAGCATCTTCGGTGTCACGCGCCGGGCGGTTTACATCGTCTTTCATAGAAGTTGTTAGAGATCTCTGCGTGCGCTTTACCGAGCGCACGGGGTCGTTTTTGTTCAAGCAAAAATAAGATCTAATTCTTTTGCAGTAGAAAGCAAAACAGGTCAGCTTAATTTTATTTAACTCGAATATCAAAACCTTGTAATCAGATATGTAATTTCTGTGTACAATGTATGGATTGTTATAGGTATAGGTCATTGTTTTGAAAGTTTATATTTTTTACATAGGTGTATGCAATGATATTCCAGCCCATCATTGGGTGTATGGTATAGGCAGAAGGTTGGTTCAATTTATAAGTAAGATTTAAAATGGTAGTGCGGCGCACGAGCGCACTTAAGGTGCAGCCGCCACTGGACGTCATAACTTAATATTTTGGCAGAAGGCAAATATTCATTCTTTAATCGTCTTCTACATTCTAAATTGTTTCATTCTATTGAAATTTTTAAATTTAACTTAATGCAAAATGATGAAATAATTAGGCATTTTTTTTAATACCAATTTTACGCATGGATTTTTTTAACAGCCCAACATTGGCCCAGCATTATTGTAAAAATATTATAAAGAAAACAATATACCAATTAAATGATATTTAATCATATTCAATTCATTTGTAACAAAATTATAAAAAGTTTATAAAATTAACTTAAATAACAAATATTGTGACTTATAAATGGAATTTTTAAAACGACTTATTATATAAAAATGTTGCGATTTATATATACGTAACAAAATTATTTAAATTGTACAAATATGATTTTCATTTGTTTTTTGTTAACCAAAATAAATTTCAAATAGTAAAACATATTTTAAATGCATAAAAATATGTAAATCGTTTGATTTCAATTAAAACGGTGATTAATACATTTATAAATGCTATTATTTATTACTTATTGTCTCCATCACAATTATATACATACATATTTCTTTACATCATTAACATTTTATAATTTAGGGCACTTGACACTTCGAGACTACCCTAAAAATATTATTTATTCATTTTATTATGTAAAGGAGTTTAACCTACAATAATCGAGTAAAATAATGACATAAATACTCATGGCATGGCAAGGTTGGGGCACTAATAGGGTGTCTTCAAAATCCGCTTTGTTCAAAATATATAGTTTAGTAGTGGAAATACTTAGATGCGATCTATAAAATGATCTAATAAAAATAAAACCAAAAATATTGGACTACATCTTCTGCCCCGCAATTGACTCGATCAAAGGATTAAAAGTTTATGGAATAAAAAAAACTTTTTTTTATGCTGCCATAAAGATATTTGTCACTTAATTTGTCTAAATTTAATTAAAAACCGCGTAAATTCACATAATTAATCATTTTAGGCAAGTTTTACTAGATTTTTTTTCGTAAAGCCTCGGGGCACAGCAGTTTTCATGACCTATTTTCGGCTAAATAAAATAAAAAAATAACAGGAGGGCCGTCAAAAGTGGCGAAATCTATGTTCTATGTCCAGTAGTGGACGAACTAGGCTGTGGATGAATGGAAAAAATTCGTTTCTTTATAGTCCAATATATTGTTTTTTTTTTTATTTGAGCTTTCTATAGAGTTTCCACTATTACGATATGAAATTTGAATAGTAGTGGACTCTCGAGACACCCTAATGGGCACACTATTTGTTTCACTAGGCTGCTCCTATGTATACTAATGCTACATGGTATATATTATGTATATCATATTTTTCGCATCGTGAACAGTCTTTCATTAACACGTTTCTCCTAATTAACAGTCTGATTAATCTTTGTTGATAAAATAATTTAAATGCCTTATTTAATTTAAAAAAAAACTGACAATATATTGGTATAAAATTTTGGTATAAAAGAGAAAAACGACATCAAAATCTTACAATATTTTTTTTATAAAATAAAGAAAGATTTGATTGTATCAAATTATATAACTCTTAAAATGAAGTAAAAAATTATAACATGATTCACAAAAGTAAAAAAAATCTTACAACTACTTATCTATTTATTGCTAGTTCAAATTGCACCAACAATAAAACTATTTGGTCAGGACGCAGCATGTCTTCTAAACACCCTCTGATAGACTAACAAACGAATAATAATTTTGACTAAACATTGAGCAACTAGTTAGTAATAAGGACATAAAAATTAAACATGCACTGTGAAAAGTTAAACACAAAAATTATTTACTACGCGTTTTTATAACATGAGACCTGGCGAGCGAGAGGTAAATATCTTGTAGTAAGTTTTTGAAATTTTGCAAGGGGTCCGTGACTAGTTGACTACTAAAAGTTTAAGAACCCCAGGTTTAATCGCGCGCAACGCCACTAGTTGAACCACATATGCAAGGAGCCTGACGTACTGTTTAATCGCAAAACATCGTGTCACGCTCCTCGCACTTGTGATTCAAGTAAGTCGCATCGCACGCGATTAAACACTATGCTACGGGCCCTGGTGTAGTGTGAGCAAGCAGGACAATGGGTCTCTCATGTTATTGTGCACGCGCAGTAGACAGGTTTTTCTTGAGCACATCATACACAATGCAGAGTATTGTAGAAGTTCCGTGAATTCAAAATATCCATTTATTTACATTCCATAAACCAATCGTGCGCACAGACAGACAAAACATCTGAACTTATTTAAATCATTGCCTTTTACAACGCAACAGGAACTTTTTTGTTGTCGATTTCAAATCTTTGTGATAATTTACAGTAAAGGGCCTTTTTACGGATTACGCACAATATATAAGCATGCCACGGTTTCGATTCAGTACTAGAGTCCTAAGGTTATCTTCCGACGTATTCATAGAAAGCACAGTCGCGAGCTTTTAGAGAAAATAAAAACAAAAATATTTATAGAACCAAAATAACGTCAAATAAAAGTGAGATATATTAATTTAACAGTGCAATTATGTTGTCAGTTTTAAATAAAAATGTATAGCGAAATAGGTTTTTTTTCTAGACTGTAGTTTCCTACACATAATGTACCTACTCGTACTTACCTCATTAGGTTGAATAATTATGCAATATCACCCGTCAGCTTGTAGTGACCGCAAGCACTTTTATGCGCGACTGTATGTATACATGCGTAAACTCATCCCCGGCTAGCTTCAGACGTATTTTTTTTACAATACGCGAGCTATACCTAAAAGGTATTGCGACTGTTGCCGCACCCAGGATAGGGTCCGGAATATATCTCACTTCCTATTTAACATTATTTTAATAACTATTTCTGTACTGACCGCCCGCATAATTAAAAGTTTGTATAATCAAGAACCTCATGCTTGTATATTCTGCACATGTTTGAGAGCGTAGTCATGGTAGTACATCATGATGGCTAACGGCTGTCCCAGGATGAGGGAGCTCCACACGATGAGGTTGCCCCAGCGAGGGCCCAGCTTCACTTCCGCCAGGCGAGAGATTATCGAGAGCGGCAATTGCGCCATCATGCCGAGGAAAGCCCAGATGCGGAACATTTGTAATGGGACGCTCACCTGAACAAACGGTTGTGTGTCAAAAGTCTGCGATGTTGCACCCTGAGCTGCGTTCCGAAATGTTTAATATCGGTTATTAGACATTACTAAATTAGTCCTCATCATCGCTTAGGCCTTGGTTTCTTTTAAATGCTAGACGTTTTGTTTACCAGCCGCCAGGAGCTTACAGTGGCCGGCGCGGCCTTGGTTCAGTCTTGCGTCAACATTTGACATAAATATTGAATATACGGAGTATATTGTTGCTCTAAAGGAGGATCTTATCTAGCAAATGCAACTAGCGACATTTTTAAAATCAGAGAGAAAGGAGGTTGCTACAACGTTACAATTAACCATTTTACTAGCATTATGTCTTTTTCCTCATGCAATTTCTTAATTTTCGACAATTTATACAGTCGCGCGTCGGCGCAGAGCTCAAAATCGACTGTGGCGTCAGACGCGGAGGCTGGAAGCAACAGCCGCGTTCATCACGTCGTCGCCGCTGGCGTCCAGAAGAGACCACACCAGTACAATCTCATACAATATGCACTATTACGGCGTGTCGCGTTCGGCAGCTAGCGATCGTGTACGATGTTTTGAAGAAACCAAGGATCTATGTATTATGGTATATATATATATATACCAAGGTATTATGATTTCTGGCCAGGAGTACGTGTCAAACTCATATTTAAATACTTTATTTTGTAAAATGGGTACATATATTACAAAATTAATTATTGCGTTACATTAGCTTATTATATTAAACATTTCGGAACGTAAGGATAATCTGCTTCAAAATACGCTATATTGTTTTTTTTGTTCACCGATATACGATGTATTAATTTGTGAAAACGTGGCATAGTTTGTAACAGCTTTCCCGGAATTACAGTTTAAATTTGTTCTTACATGCCAAAATTCATAATGATCGACCCAGTACTTTTGGTACGAGTATGTTTCCATATCCACAGACGAACGAAGAAAAGATAATAATCATGATATTTGTGACTAAACTTCATGTTTCCTAAAACGTGCCTTGCAATGCCATCTGTTGTATCAGATAGTTACTAATAAAAATGTTTACTTCGGTCAACTTGGTACTCCAAATTCCCAAGTACCGCCCGCGCGACCCCCTAGCTATTTGAGAACCTATTGCGCTATCTAGCGATAACCTATTGAACTTGGGCGTCGTTGAAGCTAACGACATCTATTGCCACTCTGGCAGTAACCCAGTACACAAAATTTCCGAGAGATGGCGGTGATTTTTATTTGTTTGTCATACGACTCACACGTACGTACGGTATTGAAAGGACTGAAAGTTTTATTTTTTTGTGACTTCACCGTATCCAATTAATTATCCTTATTAAGCCAGCGCTGCTGGCCATTATCAAGGCAAGTGTCGTTCTTAGGACGACTACGTGGCGTTCACCAGCGTTATCAAACGGGCACTGGCAACTCGCCGATCGAATAACTTAGGGAATTGCTTACCAAGTACTCATGGAACAGCGCCGATATAATGAACACGCAGAGACTCGCGTGTGTCTTGCTGTAGCCCATTTCAATGACCGGCGAATAGACGTGCCGGACCGCCCATCTGTGGACGGGCATGTTCCAATTCCGCCAGAATTCCGCGATGTTGTTCGCGTTCCACCAATCATTGTAGAAGTTGCGGTCTGAGAAATGTAGCAACTCTCCCATCAGGTTTAGGAATGAGTGGAACGCGAGGTAGAAGAAGCACAGCCATATCAAGTGGTTCGGTACCTGGAAACAAAACACATAGTATTCTAAGAACAAAGTTCAACAAGAACATTAACATAATGACGCGCGCGACCAACTTAGTTGTGGGCGTGGCGAAATGTCATGCTGTTTCATTTCGCTATAAGGTGCACGCTCCATGAAACTTGCGAGGACAATACAATCGTGCCTATTTCGTCGCGGACGCAAAATTGAAAACTTGTTCCAGGAGAAACCAGATTTTGGCAAGACTGTGGACTTTTTCAAACATTATTTTTGGTTATTATTAATCTAGATAACATTTTTACATTCGGCTACACTTTTGGTAAAAAAAAAACATTAAATTAACGTAATTTAGGGGTTTGTTGTTAAGGCGTTATATGCTGCAGAAGTGCTGCCACTTTAGAAAAAAAAAACATTATTTACTTACTAGAATAACTATTGAAAAAGTAATTTCGTAGGTATAGCAATGAACTATTTTTAAATACCATGGTTTTCATAGACAACGTCTTTGATGAGCTAAAATTTTTAGCAAAAGTTAAAATTTTAGCTCATCAAAGACATTGTCTATAAAAACCATGCTATTTAAAAATAGCTAATTGCTATATCTACGCATTTACTTCAGCAGATTTCCAATAATTATTCTAATAAGTTAAAAGTGTTTTTTTTCTAAAGTGGCAGCACTTTCGCAGCATAAAGCGCCTTAAGATATTACTAAAATTTCACGATTTTTAGTTCGACTTAAACATAGATCTAGATAACATTCCATAGACACGCCACAATGTGGTGACAGCGTTTGTATGGAGGTTTGGGTGTGATGATGACGCCTCTTAAACACCTATAGTACCTGACTGACATTGAGCACGCCATTTTGCATCAAGTAGAACTCGGAAAAGCGCGCGTTTCACTCAAAAAACACTTTTTGCGGTGAAAATAATGGTTATTTTTTTATGTAAAACATTCTGGGCATGCTTTATATTGAGATCAGTTATCATGCAAAGTTTCATGTTCCAATTTAAAGTATTAATTGAATAATACCTGTTTATTGTACGGTTTGGAGAGAAAATTTTATAAAATTAGGTTTTCGAACTACTCTGGCCGTAGCATTAGTCATCAACTGTACCATATATGTACCAAGAATCTCTTTAGGGGTATAAAAGTACATATACAAGATACTGATACAATTTTGATGAAAAAAATACACCTTGAATTTTTACCAAAGTTTATTCTATTTTTCTAAGCTATGCTTACCAACGCAGCTCATTCACCCCGTAGCGGGCTGTGCTATTGACGCTATCAGAATTCAACGACCAGCAAGGGTGTCCACGAGATTAGTGTATTTTAAGTTCAACAAATCGTGATATTGTGAGGTACCACTGGTACATTATTTAAAATTGCCGCTATTTTATTTAACACTAATAGTCATACTAATATACCCTTAAATGGATTCTTGCCTTTGCTTTTATACCCTGTATTTATTTCAGAGTGATTATGGTAAGTGATAGCGATATTTATATTGTTGATAAATAGAGGATCATGCGAAGCAATATGAGGTATTATATATTCTTAATAGATGATTCTTATTTCGTAAAATAAAAATTGTTTTTATTATAACTGTTCACGACAGAGCGTAACACCCAGGACACCGACAGCAGATACCGCTTTTAAGACTCTTAAGACGTGTATATATGTGAAATATTTAGGCCTAAATCTATTACATAAGTCGGTCTATCAGTTCCCTGTAAATAGGTAGACTAAAAGTCCGGAAAATAAACGATTCTGCCTTATCTCTTCCTTTATTCAGATGGCGATTAGACAGGAATAAAGATAGATAGATTACTAGCTCACAACACAGCCATCTGACGATAAGGAGTAGATATTTGAGTAGATACAGGTATCTATATATAGATATAGTATCTTGTAAACAGCAGTCTTGTTTTTAACTGACTTCAAAAAAGGAGGACGTTCTCAATTCGACTGTATTTTTTTTTGCCGTTGTTACTCCATAACTCCGTCATTTCTGAACCGATTTGAATCATTCTTTTTTTTGTTTGGAAGAGTGTACTTCCAGGTAGGTCTCATTTTGGGTTTGGTCATGATCTGATGAAGGTCTTCAGAGATAGGCAGTGGAACTTCTCAGAAAATGACAGCATACCTCTCAAAATTAAGGTAATCGCTTTGTACCTGGGTGCTGATTACAAGGTATTACTTGAAAATCGACATTCATCCACCTGACCTTCGATCCTCTGGCTTCATCACCATATTCACCATAGAACTTCTCAACGGATCAGAGCACATAACTCGAGATTGCAGCAATCACTGCGTTAGGGTGCTGATTCAAGGGTATTACTTGGAGATTATCAGAATACTCACCTGACTTTCGATCCTGGCTTCATCACCATAGAACTCCTCAACGGATGACAGCACATAACTTTGGATTGCGGCAACCAGTTTGTGTTTGGCTTCATCACCGTAGAACTCTTCAACGGATGACAGCACATAACTCGAGATTGCGGTAATCATGTTGTGTTAGGTTGCTGATAGCAGGAAGCTACTCAAACATAGCTACTTATACTCACTTGAACTTCGTTTCATATTAACACCACGGTTGCAAGAACTAACCATACCTCACAATTTAACCCAGCAACACTAAAAAATGTGAAATAAAATAAACTTTCAACAAAAAAATAGTAACCGACTTCAATAGTAACAGCAGTCATTCACAAAAAAGTTAATAATAATTCTATAAAGACCGATGGTACCGAAGCAACACTTTTGCCGACTTCTTTCTTCCTGAAACGTTATGTTATCTAGAAGTCGGCGTATTTCTTACGATATAGCAACATACAAACCAATATAAGAACGCCGACTTCTAGATTACATAACGTTTCAGGAAGAAAGAAGTCGGCAAAAGTGTTGCTTCGGTACCATCGGTCTTTATAGAATTATTATTAACTTTTTAGTGAATGACTGCTGTTACTATTGAAGTCGGTTACTATTTTTTTGTTAAAAGTTTATATAGTTCCTTTTAATAAGATAAGTCAGGATAACTATAAGCATGTATGTATAGTTAGTATCGTTTAGAATACTCTAGTCGCAGCCGGTAGGCAACAATCCAGTAGGAAAGTCTGGGTAGTTATTCCGCGACCCTTTTCGTCTTTATCTTTCTCATTATGGTAGAGTAGGGCACTAGTTTTCTAGAAAGATCAGTGGACCGACCGTTACATCTGGCGCCAAAAATATAACAGTCTAGGAAGAGTATCAAGCGATAAGGATAAAATATGTGATTAAGACGTATAGCTGCATCCCACCGCCACACATACGGGAATTACAAGATCGAGTGGAAACTCTGCTGGGAAAATTATAATAAAGGCGCAATCATAACGGAGTGCTCTCGAAAAGCTCTATTTCATTTCCTGCATTCCCTTCTTAGATGAATCCTTATCATAAGGAATAGTCGCTGCGAGAAGAGATCTGGAACTAGCGCAAATTTCTTAATGTGAACGGCGCTCTGTGCTGTACAATAACTAGCATTTTACCCATTTACATTTTTTCCTCTGACTTAACTGAATTTATGACTTCCCTTAGGCACAGAGAAAAGACAAACAAAAAGAAAGCTCTTTATGTGAAATGAAATGAAATGATATATATTTATTTATGTAAATTAAAATTCAAATTCAAATGGTTTATTTTGCAAAGTAGGTATATAAAATACACGTTTCACAAGTCAAAATTTAATCTTATAAAAAAATATATGTAATAAAATAATAAATGTACATGAACTAGATTAAAGGTTTATTTAATTTATGTAGCAATATATATACGCTTAAAATTATAGGTAAAATATATATTATACAAGGTGAAATCCAGTGAAATCCAAACCAGGAACAAGGTTCAATGATCACCAACCGAGCCCCCAGCACGAATCCAGGCGGCCGACCAAATCCCATCCTATATACTACATACTAATAAGGTTACATATATAAATACATGCCTACCTCCGCCCATTCGATTAGTCTTGCCATAGACTAATTAGTCTATGGTCTTGCTAAGAAGAACGGGCAAGAAACTTAGCAAGATCATGTCTTTTTTTTTAACATAAAACTTATACTTAACAACAAATGACTTATATCTACTTTAACCAAGGGATAAGAAAATACAAGACAGCAGGAATTCAGGTTAATGAAAAAAAAGAAAAACATATATATCTTTGCCTACCTGTCTCATATAGTCTATTTCCTTTTACAGTCTGTAATTAATTAATGTTAACTCTTAGAGGAATCACAAGTTAGGTAATTATACTAATTAATTAATAACTAGCATTTTACCCAATTACATTTTTTCCTCTGACTTAACTGAATTTATGACTTCCCTTAGGCACAGAAAAAAGACAAACAAAAAGAAAGCTCTTTATGTGAAATGAAATATATATATTTATGTAATGTAGGTTTATCAGATACACTTATTACAGGTCGGTTTTAATGTAATATAATTAAATAATCTATGTCTACAGGTAATAGTTTCATGTAATAAATAATAATATAAAATAAAGAAATACACAGGGAAATAAGGTTGGGTTAACTTAAATTTAATAAAAAAAATACTTAAATAAAATTTAAAATAAGGAATAAATAATATTATAAATATATGTAATACATATAATAAATATATGCCTTACTCCGCCCATTCGATTAGTCTTGCTAAGAAGGAGGGCAAGAAACTTAGCAAGTACATGTCTTTTTTTTTCATAATATTAGTTACAACATTTAACACCCATTATGTAACATAACAACCAAAACCGCATGAAAATTTGTTTAGTGGTTCTCTTGTTATACAGACAGGACGGACGTAACATTGCATATGCATAGAACAATTGGTCACACAGGGATCAGTCATCAACAGAGATAAGCGGTTAGTAAATTGATTACACTTAAGCACTGACGTAAATGGCTCCGATTACTATCGTTACATAACATAACGGGGTTAAATGATAAATTAATGCGGCCACTTAAAATACATTGACTGCATAATCCACTTCTAGATTAGGCGACAACACGTCATACAAAATTAAAAATGGAGAATCGGGAGTGTTTGACTACATTGGTAGTCTAAATACCTATAGTGCCCTAGTACATCTTCAATGCTTATATTTGTTAGGATATGGGTATTCCAGTAAAATGCAGAGTTTAACGATCCAAATAATATTCTATTTATTCATCGTTATTTTATCAGGAGAGGTGGTTCACGTATACGCGCTGAAGACGCAGTAGTAACCAAACTATCCAAGAATAATTAGCAACTCGATTCGTGGTGGTTGAAATTTCGAACAAAACCATATTAAAATAAAGTCCATAACAGCTCGCACTGCAACATGGCTGTTACGTCAGTCGCTGCGGCTGACAAGTGCGAAAATAGTGTTTTTAATTTATTTTATCCAAAAAAAAAAATATTTCTAAGAACTGAGAAAACTAAATCATTGTATATTATTTTGTCTAGAAGTTTATAAATTTTCATACTGTTTCGATAAAAACTGCAGCAGTTATGTTGTTACAAGTGAACAAACAATCGAGAAATAAGGGTAAACTTTGAATTTTTTTGCTTCACTTCTGTATGTTATAATTAAATTCAGGAAAAACCACATCACTATTTGTATCATGCAGATTACTATGTATTTTTCTTCTGTTGAAAAATGCTATAGTAACCGTATAAAATGGTTACAAAGTTACTTAGTTCAAGGTCGTTGGCGTTGGTAGAAACCTTAAGTGGTTGAAGAGAGCTCGTCCATAAAAACAAATATTAACAAGTAAGAAAGAGAGAATATTGTGTTGAAATGATATTGATTTGTTTTTGTATATTCTAACAATATTAGACTGAGACCGCCTCTGTGGCCGTGTGGTACAGTGGTACTGCTAAGCTGCTAACCCAGAGGTCTTGGATTCAATCCCCGCGTTGCACTATAGGTAATTTTTATTCGGTCTGCGTGCTTCGGAAGGCACGTTAAGGGGGTATATCGTCGAAATGGACACATTTTTGAAGTTACTTATCTGCTGTTCAAAAGAAGTCCCAAGTTGAATAAATTAGTATAACAATTTTGGGACCTTTTTCTAGATTTTGGGCTATCAGAAACGCGATTGGAGGAATTTCACTCGATAGAAATAATTATAGAAATGAGGTGTAAATTTACACTTTTTTTGATGATCTGACAAATTTGGAGCGCATACAGACTTTAAAAATATTTATTTAGATGGGTTTTAACAATACCTAAATTACTGGTTATGTAAATTTTCATAGCTATTTTAGTTAATTTTGTATTAATTTAAAACCGACTTTTTGTCAATTTTCCCGGATTCCGTCCCTCTCGCACGGCGGGTCAATCCACCTGGAGTAACGGGGACCTTTGTACGGACGACATATCACTTTAAGAGGCCTGCGGAGCAATCCTAGTTCATACAAACGAAATACCAAAACCATTTGTAGATATCCCTAAGGTAGTGTGTTTTTATTCCGATTGCAATAGAGAATTTATCTAGGTTCTCAAACAAATATGTATTAAATAAGAACACTGATTTAAAGACGACATAATAAGCAATTTAAAATTTCCATACAAAGCTTATTTTTCTCATATTTAATATTTAAATCAGTGTTTGGGAACCTAGATAGTGTGTAATGCAATCGGAATAAATACACATTACCTTGGGAATATCTACAAATGGTCTTGGTATTTCGTTTGTATGGACTAGGATTGCTCCGCCGGCCTCTTAAGCTGTTGGTCCATTTGTGCATGAAATACCAATATACCAATCAATTAATCAATTTATTTATTGCATTAAATTACATGTCGGCCTTAGATGTTGTATATTAGGGTTCAATGTAATTTTACCCATAGGGTGTAATAAATATAATAAATGTAATAAAATAAGTAATAATTACGGCAATAGGCCTCGTCACCCATACCGTTTGGGACGTAATAATCGTCGGTAAAAAGCGGGTGTACCAAGTGTGGACTGTGACTTGCATTTCACAGTTACAACACGATTAATTTGTTCGAGTGGAAGGACTATTTTTTAAAGCCATATTTTCTTGAAAGTTTTAATTGTTCATGGTGTTTTAGGGTGTTCAAGTTATGTCAGTATCTGTAGTTTTGACAGCTCATGCCACAGCAAGAGATTTTAATAGCAGCGCTGAAAGCAGCGGAGTATTGAGCGCAAGCAGTAAACTCACCGATAACTTGAGCATTCTCTCCAGTATCCTGACATAGTCCATCTCAGAGAAGGGCGTCACGGAGTTCTGTACCGAGGGGATCATCCATTGTTGGAACAGAGCCATGACTAGGTTCACTCCGAATATCACTTCTAGCAGCCTCTTTATTAGGAACACTTTTCGGATGCTGAAAATTTAATAATAATACTGCGCTGAGAAAATAGAAGTTTCATAATTCAGTGATGATTTCTGTTAAGTATTCCTGTCATGATTCTTGAGCACAAGGCCTGACACGGTGACACCCCACCGCCCCTTCTCCGCCAACAAATTTAAAAATCGACTTATGTGCTGAAACGGTCCTGCTAAAAATCCATGACAGTTGTGTCGATTCGGCTAACTTATTTGACAGAACTTAACTTAATTTGAGCCTTATGTCTTGTTCTTTCCATATCGAAAAGACAAAGACAGGACGCTTAAAATAAGGTTAGTCCTGTCAAATTAGTTAAATTGTGTTTAGCCGAATTTACACCATTATACGTTGGAAATCGAAGCTAATTTATATTTTGTGAATGTATTTTTTGAAATTCCGTCAAAAGAAGGACCTCTTTATTAAGATAGTTTGGTGTTTATCTGTCTTTCCTTTCTGTATGAAAGATGTAAATTTTGAAAATATTTTGTGTGTGAAAAATAAAGTTTATTTTTTGCAGATTACATCCACAATAACGGAACTCGTCTGTGTAAAGCGTTGGGTCCGTTTGACAGATTTTCTTTGGTGAATACATCAAATGATTGGCTTAGACGAAGAATGCTGGATTCGCAAAATGACTAACGGCAAAAATAGGTCCAGTTCATAAAATACCCAAATCTGAAAATATCTAATTCTAGAAATTACTAATTCTACAAAAGGCCTATTCTTTACATGACAGATTTGAAAATAACAAATTCTCAAAATAACTAACTTTTCTCAGCGTAATACCGTAGCTTTTATGAAATAAAAAAACATGGTGATGGTGATTACATAAATATTACAGTAAAAGTATAGCAGTTAAGATATTATTAGGGTTCGTACTCAGAGGTTGCCGAATTGTTTGCTAGGCGCTACCATTTTAGCGGCTTGTTTTTGTCGCCTTAATGTTGTTATGGCAATAGGGCACACTCGATCACGTTGGCACGGAATAAATCGTCGGTGAAAAGTGGGCGTACGTTGGTTGGCTTACAGTACCCCTGTCAAGTGTCAAGCGTGTCTTGTTGTACTGAGAAAAGTTAGTCAATTTGTGAAAAATCGTTTTTAGAACAGGTAATTTAAACACATAGCCTTTTATAGATTTAGTCATTTCACGAATGAGACATTTATCTCATTGGTTATTTTGCGAATTGCGCATTTTTCGCCTAAGCCAAGATATTATCTAAAGAAAAAAGCAGGTTTGCATGCAACAAGCAGGATCTAGCAAACTAACCGTGTCGTTCGGGGGAAATTCAACTCATAGCACAGGGTCGGGGCAAGTAGGAAATAAAACAAGTCTTTGAGGTTCAGGTTCTCTGGGTACTTGACACTGGTAGAGACGGGCCCGCCGTTCCTATCCTCGTCGATCGATTCTGTCAGAAATATGCGGAAATAAAAACAAACTATTATGAGGAAACGGATAAGTTACAGGTTAAGCTTCTACTGAAATCGTTTAATACTGCAACACAACACATACAGGCGATTGAGTGCAAAACTATCATCATCCATTTAAAACTGTCCCTACCTTATCCTTGCAGTGGACGAAGTAAACAGAAGTGTTAACAAGGCACATCCAGGGCCGGATTAAGCCACGTAGAGGACCCTAGGAAATGCAAGTCCTGGCCCGCGCGGGACATTTCTCCCTTTTTGATTCCGTATCCGAAGGGTGCCAAACAGGACCCTATTACTAAGCCTCCGCTGTCTGTCTGTCTGTCTGTCCGTCTGTCAAAGGGGTCTACAGCTTCAGCCGTTATAGGTAGCCAGTTGAAATTTTCACAGAATGTCCCTATCACGGCAATAAATAAATAAAATAAAAAAAGAAATGAAAAGTAAAATTTTCAACGTCATATGTCGCGCCCCACTATCTCCGAAACAAGAAAGAGAGAAAAATATTTAAAAATAAACATGATAATAGGTAATTACCTAAAGATTACAGGAAAAATACAGCAGTTTCGTTATTAGGGTTCCGTGCTCAGCGAGAGCCACGAATTGTTTGCCAGGTACTACCATTTTAACGGCTTGATTTTGTCGCATTAACGTTACTATGGTATCTATATTGTTGCTTTTTACCATAATATTTTTAGGATTCCGTACCCGTATTGTATGATGGTATGGAACCCTTTGTGCGCGAGTCCGACTCGCACTTGTCTGTGTCTGTCAATGTCACGGAGTTTTATTTTAGAGAAATAGGAATTTACTCTTACTTCACTTATAAGCTATAACAACTACTTAATTGTAAAATTATTTTTGGAGTGTAGATAAGGAGGCACTATGGGAAAAAACACTTACAAAACAAGTCCTGGATTGCGCCCCATTATCGATATCGTGGGCAGAGCGTAGAATTGGGCAGATCGTAAAGTATGACCGAAAGTCAAAAAATAGGTGCGACGACGAGCGAAGCGAGGACGAGCGTGTTAGGTTTACATTTGGGGAGCCAAGCGAAGCGGAGCGGAGCGAGACGACTTTCCTAATTTTTACAGAAATATGATATTCCAAGGCAGATCATGATATGCCCAATTCTATGATGTGCCGACGACATCGACACTATAAGAAAAGTTGTTTATCCTTTAAAAAAAATACCTAACTTATTTACTTACTTTAACTCATTTTTCTCACGGGCCACGGGGCCTAATGCAGCTGGGCCTATATTGTCCGCCTATTGGAAAATCCGGCCCTGGATATAATTACATTTTAGAAGTTTTGGATAAAGTCAGTTTCGCATTTGATAGCAACATTTCCATCAAGTGGAACAGAATACCTCAAGCCAAAGAGTAAGTAATACAACATCAAGCTTTCGTGCCTAGAATAACTGTAAAGTAGTTAAAAGCTGTGCTACTGTACGAGTCTATTCTAATAACATAAAAAAAAACATAAACCAAGCGGAACACAGCTTCAACAAAATCGGAAAATGAAAACACACACTCAAACCGAGCAAAGGAAGATAAAAGATAGAGCACACGCATTTATATTGAAACTTACGTTGATTCGCGGCATTGATAAGTTCATCTGCAAATTAAACATGATAACTTTGATGAGTTGTGATTATGAATACAACAGTTGCTCTCTTTGACAACGATAACCTCATATTATGTTTATTTTTTGGAACCAGACATATGGTATCTGGAGCAGTTATCAAGAGGTGAGTGTTATGCTGCCGTCATAACAAAATATTTACATATGAAATTGTCCAAATTTTCTTACAGATTCATGAGTTCATAATTACTGTAATTCAATAGCTATTTCCATTATTTGTTTTTTCGTTTGAAAGTTGATTTTAACATCTACGTATTAAACTCTGTTTTTATTGTGAATTTGATAACCAAAATTAAATTTTCAAAAACAGTTCGTCCTATATGCCATCCATTTCCATGATAAGATTCGTAATCATTTTATACAGTTGACACTTCTCAAAAATTAAATGTATGTTGCTGTTAGCTTAATGCTTTATGTAAATCGTAAAATGCGATATATACCCTTTTATTGTAAAATTTATTTATTATATTTATTAATAACAATTTATTGTAAATGCAAATGCCCCATTTGTGTCTCAAATAGGGAAAATTAACCCATCAGTACAATTTAGTATTTTTAATTTCAATATCTAAATGATATCGTAATCATAATCGTAATATTCTAATTCAAGATTTTTGAAATTCTAATTACAGACACCAATGGAACTTTGCGATGGCAGCATACACAATACATAGGTAATAAGGTTTTGTTGAATAACTATTGAGTGAATATTGAATTTAAGTGTCCTGTTTCGATTAATTCGAAAAAGACGAGTTTTTCACAATCCGGCTGCGAAACCGCTCTTAAATCTTAGCAATTTTTTATATATCTCTGATAATATTTATGATTCGCCATTTACTACTGAATCGAACTGTATTATCAGCTCGATTTCAGAAAAAAGGTTGGATACCTCTTTTTATCTTATCACGGCAGTATGTTTCGAACTATGTCTGAAGCTATAGGTCTTATAAGGTCTCTACATATCGTATAAATGTCTTTTTCCTCCATAATTAGATTAACTGGAAATACCTGGACAGCCCCCTACCTGACGATACGTTTAATGTATTTTTAGACTTCCGTACCTCGTCATGGAAAAACGAAACCCTTATAGGATCACGTTCTTGTCCGACTGCCTGTTGGTATGTCCATTTGTCCATGTGTCAAGGATCTTTTTCTCAGGTACGGCTTGAGGTATCAAGTTAAAATTAATATCGACCAGTAAGGTCTATCTATATCCTCAATCTCTAACTGTTCTAAGAAATTCAAGTTGCCAGTTTTAGGACGCTATTACAAAGTGACGAAATCATTGCGATAAGTGGATACTATCGTAGGTTGACAACTTATGTGAGAAAAATAATAAGTAAACTAAACCTTATTCCATACAAGAGAAGACTCTCGTGGTACAGCTTCCTTTATTTTTTTCCGACGTTTGTTTAAACAATTTGAATTTTCTTTCAAGCTTTCAAGCTGCACATAAAGTTTGGTATTATTTCCAACACAAAGTATTTTTGTTTTTTATCAAAGTAATTGAGATATTGGTTCCGATACTCACTCTGTTTTTGCTGTTTTTACGGGAGGTGGGTACGAAAATTTAATTTTACTCTAAAAACCAGTGTTTTTTGAAAAAAAAAACGCTAGCCTTTGAAGGTTTAAGGTATCTGCAGACACAAAAAAAACATTTAGGTAACAAAATGATATGTATTTATCGGAAATGGTACCGAAAACGTGCCGAAAATTTCAACATTTTGTAATATCGTCTTGAACGCAATAAAAAGGTTATTATATAGGTTACTTTTGGTGACGTACAACATTGAAAGAGGTGATTTGGCACGAGTGAATAAATATATCCGAAAATCATTAGTTACCAACTCGAAGAGGAAAAAAAAAAATATTTATCACTTTCTTTCACACATTTTGTACGTATTGATAACTTGTACTTTTGTTAACTAAGTTATTGGTATAACGTAACGGAACCATCAGGGCATAAGACAGTCTTACTCGTATATGACCGTTTTTTAGGGTAACCAACGGGACCCTATTACTAAGACTCCGCTGTCCGTCTGTCTGTCTGTCACCAGGCTGTATCTCATGAACCGTGATAGACACTTGAAATTTTCACAGATGATATATTTCTGTTGCCGCTATAACATGTCATTGCATTGGGTGCAGTTGTCAATCCTACCCAATGCGAAATAAATTAAAATTTGTAAATATAATAGTTACTAACAATAGCAATTAAGTAAAACTGTTACTAACAATATGGATACAATATCCGAAATAAACGTTATTGTTATATTATAACAACAAATACTAATAAACAGAATAAAAATAATATTTAAGTGGGCTCCCAAACAACAGACATGTTTTTTTGACGTTTTTATAGATAACTGTACGGAACCCACCGTGCGCGAGTCCCACTCGCACTTAACCGGTTTTTTTTTATTATTATATTTTGCTTCTCCCACAAAGCACCTATGAAAGACAAGCTTCAGACATAGTTTGCTTTTAATAAAATCTCACGACTTGTCTTCAACCTTGCGATAGTAAGACACTAGTTTGGCATGTAGGTTCCGAAACTAACCTTCAAAAAGACATGTTGGCTGAACGAAGCTATAATAATGACACGTTTTTTTTTATAATACTTATATGTTTATAAAATAAATAGTAGTAAATGTAGAAGACTCACTCCAGCTGGGTGCCGAAAGACTTTGTCGCCTCAGCTTGCTGTTGGTGAATTTGCCCTTGATGCCATGTCTGCACCAGTGGTTGGTCTGCACGTAGCTCCAGAGCTTTAGGAACACTATCAGGTAGATTGTGCAAACTGTTGATGTGCCAACTGGAACGATAGACGTGACCTCAGAAACAGTATTTTTCCACGGACATAATTCATTATTTGGTAAGGACTATTGGTATAAACGTTGTTATTTGCTACCTAATCTAGGTAAAACCTAACTTTGCTCAGCAAAGAGTTCTGCTAGTAACCTAAAGGTAAGTAAAATGTGTTCCTGCTCTATGGAGCTTTTAAATATTACGGTATTTGTTTTAGGCAATATTAAGTAGTGAAAACGGACACTATTGAAGCAGATTCTGAAGGCTATTTATAGTCATAGTTTTAAATCTAAGTGTTCATTGCAAATTGATCTTTAGGGTGGTCGTCATGACGCGACAAACTCAGTTGTAGGCGTGGCCAAATGTCATGCTGTTTCATTTCGCTATAAGGTGCAGGCTCAATAAAACTTGCGAGGATAATAAAATCGTGCCGATTTCATCGCCGGTGCAAAATTGAAAGGAGAAAACACATCTTGGCAAAAGTGTGGACGTTATAATTAATCTAGATAACATTTTAGATTTTTAACCCGTATTATATTTGTGATTATATCTAAAACAATATAAGCACATCCGAAAAACCGTAAAATTTATGTATTTGAGGGGTTAGTTGTTAAGTTGCTCAAATTTCACGGTTTTTAGTTAGACTTAAACATAGATCTAGATAATGTTAATGGATTCCGCTTAAAATATTATAATAACATTCCATAGACACCCCACAATGTGGTGACAGCGTTTGTATGGAGGTTTGCGCGTCACGACGCCCCTTAAATGAATGTACTAAAATGTAAATTACCCGGCTAATATTTAAGTTTTGGCTGCACTAAAATTAAATTTAAGCCTTTAAAATCACCCTTACTCGCTTGTGTTATTTGTTTAGTCATTCGTTCGGTACAAAGTACACAACATAACTTTTTACCTCACAAGCTCGGAAAGCTCTATTTATCATTCGAAAGCTGCGTGCAAAAATGCATTTTATTCGCTAGCGTGGAAAAAGTTTTTTCAATGCATGTGCTCGTAAAGGCCCACTTTTTATGCATCAAAACCGAACAGAAAGTCGATTATTTTGCCCTAGGGCTTTAAAATTTTTTATTTTTTATTTATTTACAATGGTTGGCTAACCTGCAGCCTTTCCTGTGTACCATAGACGTTATACTTTTTTTACACCGTTTAACGGCTATGGATACAGTCCTTTTGAGCCAATTATAATTTAAAGTTCACAAGATTATATTTGTTTTCATTTCC
This sequence comes from Ypsolopha sequella, assembly GCA_934047225.1. Taxonomy (NCBI): domain Eukaryota; kingdom Metazoa; phylum Arthropoda; class Insecta; order Lepidoptera; family Ypsolophidae; genus Ypsolopha; species Ypsolopha sequella. The sequence continues at coordinate 15,748,596 of OW203992.1, forward strand.
TCACACTATGCATTGAAAAATGTAGTATGATACACGGGCGTAAAAGCAATAAATTACTCGGTTACGTTTAAAACACTCGCTACGCTCGTGTTTTAAATCGTCCTCGTATTTTATTCCTTTGCGCCCTTGTAGCATAAACTACTATTAAAATTCGAACCATTCTATTCAAAAAAGGTTTGCCAGCCAACCCAAGAGGAAAAAAACAATAATACTCATTTCAAGTCAGTGCACTGCGTCAGTCTCATTTTTAGAACAATCGCACTGGCCAGCACAACGATCGCACGAAAAAAGAAAAAGATTTGTTCGTTTTTCTTTTGTTTTTTTCACCACTGACCTCTAATAATACACACGAGTACACTTATTGACGACCTGATAATTTTGGCGCTGATCGCTGCAGTGAGTGACGTGAGTCTACTCGGAACTAATGATAAATATGAGACAATGACGTTATCTATTATAACAAGTGTCAATTTTAGTTCCCGATACGCTTTGTGGGCGCACTTTGAATCGGCACAAAAAAGACTCAAAATGGCGCAGCAAAGTTATTTTCCGTCTCGTATCTTTGAAATCTTCGCTAAGTTCAGGATTCTATTTTGAAACACTCGCTTCGCTTCGCGGTCTCAGGTTTCAATATAAGTACCTACTCGCGCCAAATAACAACTTTGCAGGCATGCAAAACGAATAAATATTGTTTTTCTTGTTAAGAAATTAAATGGGAAATAGATAATGGTCTGTGATGGCAATTCACGCCAATAAGTCAGTATAAGTTAGATTTATAAATCAACAGTAAATAAAATGCACAATTAGTTTTGTCCAATGAGCTTAAAATTCTGTTTTACAAAACTGTGAAAAACTCATAAAATTCCAGTTTTTAGAAAGTTTAAACAGTCAATCTCGAAAAAGAAAATTTATTCACTGTATTATCCGCGAAGGTGCACAACAATATATATTCCTTCCTTAAAATTGAATGATATGACTATATATTTGTTTAGGTATATTATATACTATACTGCAACTTTATTCAGCAATTGTAAGACTTTGAACATCATTCATTAAATCATAAAATTTTGTTTAACTTTGATATTGTTTTAGTATATCAATGATTTAGTTAAAAACATGTATACAAGATGAGTCAATAGCTAGTTATTGTAATTATAATGGAAAGAGCAACAAAGTCAGGCGCGGTCACAGCCTACGGTTTTGAGGGGGTCATCTTGGCTCAAGTACAGTACTACGCACATTTTTATTATTTTAAATAAATCTTTGAAAAGTTTTCTACTTTTTGACTACTTTTTGTTTCATTGTTTAGACTTTAGCAGTTAATAATCTATTCAAAATATATTCCTAAACCATCAAGTTTTAGGAGATTTTGAAATCCGCGTGGATAATTTCAGGAGGGGGGTTGTCATGACCCGGGTGACCCCCTTCAGACCGCCACTGGCAACAGTCCGTGTTAACGTTACTCACCAAAACTGAAATCCTGTCCTCTATAATGTATAACAGCAACAGGCAAAGCAACTACGAAGAGGATGTTCGTCACTTGCAATAATACGCCAATTTTTTCGGAAAGCACCACCTGAAATAAACAAAGAATTATCCTGGATTCAGCTTTTAATTATTATGTATATTGTGGAACAAATGAATACTTACAACAGCAATTCCTTTTTCTATGAGAAGACTGATGACTAAAGGCACCACACAAACTGTAAAATAGAATACCCTTATTTATCTGTCACAAGGTGGTCACGAGCCACGATAACTGAACACTGAGGTGAGACCTATTTTTCACCGACGATCATTACGTCACAAGATAGTTGATGGGCCTAATAATATGCTTTGAAATAAATTACATGCTTTTGAATGCTTACAGATTCACCAAAAGTCCTTTACGATTCAGCAACAGCAAGCATAAACAAACAAATATGTATGTTATATAAATAAACTTATTTTTGCGGCAGGGAATGAAATGAAATGGCTCTCTTATTGGGAGCCTATTATAGCCGATTCTGAAGGTAAAGTAAATTATATTCCGTTTCTAAAGAGGGGCCATCACGCGCAAACCAAACGTGTTTATGGTAGGTTATTATAATATTTTAAACTGAGTCCATTGACATTATCTAGATCTATGTTTAAGTGGAACTAAAATCATGAAATTTGAGTAATATCTTAACAACAAATCCCTAAAATACGTAAATTTAACGGTTTTTTACTAAAACTGTAGCCGAATGTGCTTTTATTGTTTAAGTTGAAATAAAAAAATTAATACGAATTAAACAACGAAAATGTTATCTAGATTGATAAATAACTAAATACTATGTTTGAAAACGTCCAAATCTTGCCAAAATCTTGTTCCTTCTGAAAGAAGTTTTCAATTTTGCGCCCGTGACGAAATCGGCACGATTGTATTGTCCTCGCAAGTTTAATGGAGCGTGTATCTTATAGCGAAATGAAAAAGCATAACATTTGGCCACACCCACAACTGAGTTGGTCGCGTCATGATGTATGTTCTTAAGGACTGTTTTGGAATGAAGAAAATTTTGTTTTGACAGCACTAACTAAAATCAAAGCCTTCAGAATCAGCTTTAAGGCGATTACCGTCGCCAAATTAGCAGCTCGATGTTTGTCTGTATGAATATCGACGGAAACGACATTGAAATAGCGTTCAAATCAGTGGACAATGCGTGGTGGCTGTTACGACGCTCGCTGCGTCCTTGAAAGGGCAAAATTGGAGAAAATAATACTTTTCACATGGGCGTCATTGTTCGATTGAATAATTCTATGTTATATTTATAGCTATCAAGTTTATCTATTTATCAAAGCATAAATGAATTAAATCACCTAAGCCGCTTAGGAGCAGTAGGAAATTCAAGCCAAAAAACACCATTCAGTTGAAACAATTTTTCATATAGAAGTTTTGGTGGTACGAAAAAGAAGAATGTTGCATATGTTGTCCTAGAGTTGATAATCCGTAATACATTTTTTCAATATTTTTGGTTTGGCCATAAAAGAGGAGTAGGCTTTAGAAAGTACCCATTTGGCGGTATTAAGGGCCTTAAGTGTGTGCTACTAATTAACACCCTCAGCGCCATGTGTATAATTTATGGTACACACTGTCAAAATACTTATGTATCATTTTGGATATACAGCCCACGTTCAGTATTAGCTTTGTGTATCGCTTATGCACACGTTTTCTTTATATTTTGTAGGGCAAAAAACAGCCCTGGCCTAGGCGGTTTTCCTGGTGGTTTTGGGGTTGGGATTGGAAAAATAGTTTTTGAGTAATTGAAAAATTTATTTGAAGATTAATTTCAAGAAACGAAGCGACAGTGTCCGAAGTCTTGGCGCTGAGGGTGTTAAACCACTACCTACATAAATGGAAAAATTATAATGAAATTAGAATCGTCCAAAGAGTTCCCTTTGGAGGAAGAATTAATCTTGATCAGCTGTAGCAGAATTTGGAAAGAAGAGTAAATTATAAGAATAATCTTATCACTTACATATTAGAAGTATAATAGATGGATATTGATGGCGATTGCCTTCACTGTAGCCGGTCAGTACAATGAGCCACTCGATAGGGTTAACACGGAATCCATATCTGTAAGATAAAAAAAATGTAGCAATTTTACTATATCCTCTGTCTGGGGTATGATGATAATCAGCGCTGCTCGATTTCTATGAGATCGGCAGCTTTGCTGAGCTTGCTACCATTTGCCAGAAATGTTTAAAACTTTTTTTTTCTTCTATTTTAACCTGTGTATAATTTTAATGTGTTTAGTTTTAAGTATTTTTTGGCAATTAACTTTTTTTATAGACGTCAATAATAATAAAGACAACAAATCAAAATTATCAAAAAGATACAATATGGTACTCGTATAATGTATTCATATTTTACGTAATTTTTTTCTAATTAAATTCAAGAACAGGTTTAACAAAGACGAACAGAGACGATGTACCTACAAGTTGTACAGTCGCCTGCAGTTCAACCTACCTAAATTTAAACTGGTATTATAACGATTACCTCCTGACAGCGTAATGAGAAATGCTATCTGCTTCGTAGGCATAAAAAGAAATTGAAACATACACGTATTTTTCCTGAGGGCTAGTGTAATTTATGCACACACAAATGTCATGTACAATTTTCCGCCAAATCAGCCCATACATTTGTGAGTTATGCTGCAGACAGACAAAAAGAAAATTTGTTTTATGTATGTGTATGTGGGAAATTCTTCCTTTTGTATGACCATAAATTTGTTCTCAACCTGTGTAAAATATGATTTAAAAATATATTTCAATTTTCAAAAATATATTTTTATTTTTACATTATGAAAAGTTACAACATTCGCGAAATTTAACATATTTTTTTTATACCGTAAAGTTTTTGTTCCTGATATATTTTATAATTTCTATTTATACTTTGCAAAAGTTGTGACGCAGAAGCACTTAATTTAATATTGTTCTTAGTTTATGCAATTAAATCAAAGTAATTAACAGTGTTTTTTAAATGTTCTTTTTCCTAGCTTAAATGACACTAACTAAGTAATATCCGATGTTGCACGAATGTACACCATGTACCATGTACACCATAAAGAATCGTGACAAAGGGACAACGCTTTTCCGATTAAGAGGCCTCGTACTACTTCGTTTCGCGCCCATACAAATGCTCGCCGAATCAAGCTCATTACTCGCGCGTTTTGTGTTTTTAAGTGTTTAGATTTTATGTTTTTGAATCTTTGACATGTCTATTTATTATATTTTTTTTATAGGAGAATAGTGCTGGAACTCCAGTTTATTATAATATTTTTATTTTAACAAAATATTGCTCTGAGTAGCCAAAAACAACGACTACTTTTGCGTTATTATCCGAAAATTTTGGTATTTGTTATTTTTTCTTATAAGTACAATTTGTAAAAACTGTTTCACTTATTCCATAGAAAACTTTGTTACCAATAGACTTTATTTTGCCATCCGATTTAAACTATGATATCTACTGAAAACAGCTTAATATCCGAGCCCCTTTCAGCGAAATTTGGCAAAACGTCTTTCAAATGAAGGTAGATTGTACTGAAATAAATAAAGATATAGAAAACGTGGTCCATTTATTCGATTTGATTTGTAACAGTTTTTTATAATATGCATATAAATTATATTAAAATCTTTTCATTTCTTTAAAAACACCGCAAAAGGTTGAGAGATACTTTAAAAATTTCATAACAGGCCTCTTAAACAGATTAAACAGGGAACAGAAATTAACACTTATTTTAATTCCGATTGTTGCAGATTATTTCATGTAACTCTACCATTATCTATCTATCATTTAAGCCAAGCTTATGATATATATTATAAATAAAGGCACATCAAAACCTTTTTTAAAGTTCAAAACTCAATACTTATTTCAAATTGGTCATTAAAAAAAGAACTACCCATGTATACACTTAGAACGTCTACTAATAGAAATATCATACTTCAAGAAGTTTTCAAGGCACAGGCGGAGTCCACCAATAGTAAGCATGAGGAAGCCCCAGTTGACCAGCCCTGTGAAGTTGGTGAACTCGGAGCTCCACGAGAACAAGGAGTCTCGGGGTGTGTGGCATCTGGGGAAGAGAGATAAATAAAATGGATGTGGGTTTATCCATTTATGGTAAAACCATTTGTATTACCACTGTAACATTAAAGAGTATTAACCATTATAACTCGACCCATATAAAGAGGGGAGAGGGGCTTTTTTTGAAAATCTGGTCTAAGCCATAACTTCAGTTATGTGTACATATTCTGATAATATAAAGCCAAGTTTTTCCTGGGACACTTAATTATACAATGGGGAAAATCCCATCCAAATCAGTTCTTTTTTTGTTAATCGGAAGCTTAGAGACACACACAAAAATCTCTTTTTTTGTGGTGTCGTCAGTTCATTCCATGTAATAGATATATCTCTAAAATTTAATCATAGTTACTAATTAATTTAAGGTTAAATCACATTAGTTCGCGAAACTCAAAACAGTAGCTAGCACTCGTCTATATGAACAACTTTTGCTATTTAATGTGGGTTAAGGTTAAACGTCAGTAACTTAGTGCAAAGTGCATAACTTAAGGCGATATGCGAAAAAAATACGGGTGTTTCTTTTCTGTGTATTTCATGAAATACACGGAAAATTATAATCAGTTTCTGGTATATGCATCTTGACTATATAATCTAGGGATTTGAAATTGGAAAACATGTTTGGATAAATTTTCCTCGATAGAAATAATTGTTGAAATGAGGTCTTCAACGTTGACGTTTAACCTTGAGTAAAATTTTATACTTTTTTAACATCCTCTCATTCACATTAAGACCGATTCGGCGCAACACAACTTGACTTAATTGACAGGACTAAACTTGACTTAAGTGTTCTGTCCTTTTCTTTCTGTATCGAAAAGACAAAGACGGGACGCTCAAAATAAGGTTAGTCTTTTCAGTTGTGTTGCGCCGAATCGGTACCATTGTCAATCAAGAGACTGGGGAACTACGAGAAGGTGAAAAAAGTCGGAATTTTTGCATAGTCCCCATAGAATTGTTCATTATACTCGTATGAACATTATAGAGGAGTTAAAACTATGTTTTGAATTTCGCCAACCATTATAATTTCACCAAAAATCATTGAATTTAACCTTGAATCCTGTCAAACAACTGAACTTAACCTGGTTTTTGAAGGTTTTTGTAGAATTACCAGGAGATAAAGGTATAATTTATGTGTATATACGAGTATTTAGCCCATTTGAACAGTCTTATCAATACTTTAACATCTTTCATATCAATCAATATCAATGAAAATAGAGATAAAGAGGCAAAGTTTAGGAAACTGGACTTTGTCTGGCAATTTGATAGAAAGAAAGAAGAAAGAAAATTTTGTTTATTTGCCACAAAACTAAATGCTTACAATAAGTTATGAAAATAATTATTAAAGTACCGTATATGTTGGCAAAATGGAGAAATCTCAGCATTTGCTGGAAGTTGAAGTCAACGTTTCAGCGCTGGTTTTCAAACAGTTTTAGTAAAGAGCTTGTTACAAAACGCAGTGTTAGACAGTAAGCTTGCCGACAACAGGCAGTTGGTGCGAAAGTAGCCTCAAAGACGAAGTACAATTCAATGTGTTTTTATAGTCAAAAAACCAATGATTTTAGAAGAAAGTGTAGATAGGTTATAGGCGAACAGCAAGTGGCACGTTAAAACTTGGCTAATTTGCCAACCTGTACCCAGTATCGCGTCGGCGTCATCGCACGACAGACGTGGCACGGGGCATTCTAATATAATTTACCTTTTTTAAATTAATTAATTAATTTAAAAAAAACACGAGTGGGGTAAATTTGATTTTACGAACAGTTTTGAGCATATAAAAGAAGTCAATACGACCTAAGAGTGCAAATGTATGCGATGGTGTGCACCCCATAGCGGCAAAAGGACACCCCACCCTTACAAATACGCATCATTTATGCATTTTCATTAACCTGTGCAATTTTCTGCTAAAATAACATGATGATGATGATGATGAGGTGGGACGCCTGCTGGGCTCAGGCGGATGGTCGGCTCTCTATTTGGAGCTATCCATCCAATTCCCATTGCTAGAGCTTTGGTATCCTAATGTCACAGGGGCGTTCCCTCCTCAAATCTTCCGCTTCTTTTCCGCTAAAATAACATAGGATGAATAAATTTTCACCGTAGAAGAAAAATTAAACCGCCAAAATCACAGGGTCAAACAGCTCTCAAGAAGCTTCTGAAAAGGTTGATAAGGTAGAAAGAGGCCATCACCCGGCCTCAGTCATGGTTTGGTGAGGCGTGTCATACGAGGGGGTCACTAAACTTTATTTTCCATCAAGCAAAAGGAGCAGACTACCGGACTGATATTTTGGAGCCCTTTGTCAAGCATAAGCATGGGATATTTCAACAGGACTCAGCACCTACACACAAAGCGCGAACTACGCAACGGTAACGTTGCGTTGGTTAAAGGACAATTTAATGTACAAATAAAGACATTTAAATTTGAATTGCGACAATGAATCTATGAATAACTACTTTAAAAAACAAAAGTCATTATATTGAAAGAGAGATACGCAAAAATAATTTGATAATTCACGGCTTAGAAGATTCGGAGAAAAACCACTCCGAACTTCTAGACCTAGTGCTAGACACATTCAACACAATCTGTAATAAAAGCCAACAAGAAAACTGGGATAAATGGGAGATCAACAACATCCGAAGACTCGGAAAAAAGAACCCAAATAAAAATAGACCAGTCCTAGTAACGGTCGCACTATTATGGAGAAAATACGAGCTAGTGAAAAATAAAAAGCTGCTTCCAGAAAATATTAACATAGCAGAAGACTTCACCAAGGAAGTCATGAACAAAAGAAAATAATTAAAAATACAACAGCAAGAAGAAATCAGTAAAGGCAAGCAAGCATAATACGTTATGACAAGCTGATAGTAAAAGAGAATTCGTCTACCACTTTGAAAAGTCAGGCAGCATAAAGAAGGCACTAAAAGAAACAACCACCTGGATATCCAAAATGAAAAACAAATCAAATAGAATAGAAATAATAAAAGCCGCTACACAGTTTATAAACAATTATATGAAGATAAAGACAGGATAATAAAACCAAACATGAGTACTAAAGTAAATGTCCCCTCAATCTTAAAAAGTGAAGTCCTGAAAGCAGTAAATACCCAAAAGAACTTCAAGTCACCAGGGGATGATGGCATAACTAACGAAATCTTCAAAGGGACATTAGAGATAACATTAGACCACCTCACAAAACTGTTCAACGACATCCTAAACACAGAAGAGATTCCAGAACAGTGGTAAAAAAGTACAATAATCCTGATTCATAAAAAGGGTGATAAGGACCAAATAAATAATTACAGGCCGATCAGTAGAATACCAAACCTTTATAAAGTCTTTGCAAAACAGGCTGGGTTCAGAACAAAATTCTCTACAATAGATCATATTTAAGTACTAAGACAAGTCATCGAAAAATATAACGAATTCGGCTGCAAGTACTACATCGCATTTGTAGATTTACAATAAAGCATTTGATTCATTAAAACATACAATAATATGGGAAACACTGGAAAATCAAGGAATAGACACAAAATACATACAAATACTTAGAAAAATATACAACCACTGCAAAAATTCAACTTGAAAGGAAGGGAAAGGAGAGGAGTTTGAATTACAAAAAGGCATACGCCAAGGAGACCCACTCTCCCCCAAGCTGTTCTCTGCTGTATTAGAACAAGTCTTCTGCAACCTACAATGGGACAATTACAGTATAAGCATCAACGGCACAAGACTACATCACTTTAGATTTGCAGATGACGGAAATACAGATTATGGTCCAGAGTCTAGCAGAACAGAATGAAAAAGTAGGTCTAACAATGAATGAATCCAAAACTAAAGTAATGACAAATGGATACAAAACCAACATTACCGTAAATGGCAAAACCATGGAATATGTAGAAGAATATGAATACCTTGGCCAGACCATAGCACCAGTTAATTTCATAGATAAATAAATTTCAAAACTAATCACCAACTCATGGAAGTGCTTTCGGTCCCTGAAGGAAGTCATGAAGAGCAAAGACATCCCTAGCATAGCAAAGACTAAGGTATTCAACTCGTGCATACTACCATGCATGTCCGACGGTTGCCAAACATGGGCACTAATGAAAAACAACATCAAGAAACTCGAAGTATGCCAACACAAGATGGAGGGAAGTATGCTGCACCTAAAACTTAAAGACAGAGTAAAACTAACAAAAATTAGAAAAAGAACTAAAGTAGAAGGGATTACTCGCACAATAAGAAAAATGAAATGGAAATGGACAGGACATATAATCAGAGAAGGCAAGGATAAATGGACACAAAGAATAACACCATGGTACCCGAGAGAAGGAAAAAGAAAAAGAGGGAGACAAATAAGGAGATGGGAAGACGAGATAATAGAAGTAGCAGGAAAGATGTGGACTAGAGAGGCAAACGATAGAGAAAGATGGAGGTTCCTGGAAGAGGCTTATGTCAAGGACAATCTAGGAGAAGAAAACTAGTAAAAGCAAACAATATTATTGTTAAAATCTTTTAACCTGATGATTTTGTATTTGATTTTGTACTTAAGTTGTAGCTAATTTCAAGAAGTTTCATGAGGTAAGTCGAAGTTTTTCGTAAAAATACTATTGCAAACTAATAATCTTTTAATCAAATCAATCACTTTGCAAAATTATCTTTTCTTTAAACAGAGTTCTTTAATTTTGAAGTTCCCAAACTTCGTCTGTCTATAGAGCTATCACCAAATTATCTTCAATAAATTAAATTTTTGTATGAAAATTACAATAATACTTATTATTTGTTTATTAAGTGATAGGAAGTATGAGTTATTATTATATTTTTGTTTGTTTAAGTGATTAACTATTCTAATATTATTTATAAAGAGTAAAAATTTGTTTGTTTGTATGCATGTAGTATTGTAGTAAGTATGTAGTTGTAGGGTAATCTCTTGAAATACTGAACATTAAAAAGAACTTTGAATTTAGTATTGATTAGACTTTTCGTTTGGTCATAGGCTATAGTATTTTCCTGGAGACATAGTAGTTATAATATTTAAGTGGGTAATCTTTAGAAAATCGGAACCGATTTTGAATTTTTTTATTATTACATAAAACAAGTTCAACTTCTCATAAAATTCACACGTAACACTTTTTATTGTTTTGCCAACCCTGACGGAAAATGAAGTAGTGTATGGGAACAACTTAATTTTGGTTCCCTACTTCGTCTATCAAAAATATTTTGTTAAGTCATCTTTGTAGTGATTATGGTCATTTTACTCAATCATGCCTATATGTACCTATCTTTTTCAATATACAAAGGCTGATAGATGAAGTTTGGAACAAAACCCTATCTTCGCCTAGCAACTTTAGGTTTTTTTTTCTCTGCATATGGGTTCAAAGTCCTTATGTCTATGATCTTGATTTGAAGCCAAAGATTAATTGTATCGGTTTAAAATTTTTAATCAGTAGATTTCTGTTGCATTTAGATACAATATCGGAAAAACTATCAAAATCCAGACGAAGTTAGGGGTCTTAACTGTCAATCCAATGGGCCTAAATGTCCGTTCCCCCTTTCGCTTTCCTCTCTGCTACCATGTATCACAATATCACAAGAATCACAACACAACTTGTATGAAGGCAATCTCTGTACTTCAATGTGTTAAAATGGTTAGTATTTACTTTGAAAGTTGTAGCAGCAAAGAATGCGTAGGTACAAAACTTGAGAAATTGTGCATTTTCGAAACAATTTTTTTATGGTATGAATAGTTAAAGCGAAATTTGGGTTTTTTTTATTTTTATACCACCCTGTCTACAAACTCTGTGCACGCCACTGTGTTGTGTACGAGCGAAACATATTATCACAGTGTACTTACGGCTTATCAAACTGTAGTTTTCGAGCCTTCTTTTCCTTTTCGGTAATTTCTTCAGCAGAGGTAACACTCTGGGCTCTTCTGTATCTCAAAGCCTTTTCTTCAGCTTCGGTAGACATTGGAACTCTTTCCAAACCCACCGTCGAAAATAATTACCTAGATCTTTCTCAGTCCTGTCCTTTCACTGTTTTCACAGTATAATTACAAGCGCTATATTTAATCTGAAATTTGGTATCTCTCTAATCACAAAAATGTCATATGTCAAAAAAAGCAGTTTTTTTTTTCCGGCTCTGGATTCGAGTCCTTTTGCCGAAAAAAAAGCAGTCAGTCTGATAGTCATAGTGTTCTTCTCAACATTATAGTTGATATATTTACGTTAAATTTCGGGGGTCTTCTTAACGTTATTTTCAAATACTCAGCGTTACAACCCCGTGTTCCTACCCAACCCAGGGTTATTTAATGAACGCACTTCTGTCTGTCATCAGTCAGAGGATATGGTTATCAAAATAAACAGTTCGATCAAGCTCAGCTATCGTTGGCAAATCGGTTACGTAAACAAACCGATACACCCATACGGACTTCATGACCGACCATTGATTGAAGTGTCAAACCACCACCAACCAACTACCCTCAGAATAATTATTCTCAGCAAACTCTATGCCCAAAGACAATGCCCAAAGACATGATACAGAGCATAGAGTATATTGAATACAGGTGTTACCAGTAACATCCTGCAACGCTGTTATTCTGCTAGGGCTTGCAGTTGATACGCAACAGAAACACTGCGCGGCATCCTTCGATCAACATACATTACATATATACATACATTTCGGCCGAGCGGCATTGCATTTTTCTATGAAATTGTTAATTTTTTTTTTCGAGATACAGGGTTTGTTCCATAGTAAAAGTTGTTCTATACCATTGACTGAATAAGCTCTTCAAATATGGTTACACCTTTCTGCTACATGTTGTATTATATATGTGTATGTATATTGTATTGTATAATATATATATACTGGGTGTTAAGATGAAATTGCGGAAACCGGAAACTGAAAATTAGATAGGTGTGCTAAGAGAGCATCAAGACTTAAGTCGCCTCAAAGCATTATTTCGATGCCTCAAAGTAATTTCTTTTTACTTTGTGTTAAACCTTGTCAGAATTTCCACTTTTTTATCGGTGTTTGTATGCATAAATCATATTATTAGTTACATAATATATTAGATACTTCATTAAAATGGCTTTGTTTCGTGTGTGTTGTGTCACTTAAATAAACGATTCTTTATTATCTTGATTTTTTTGTTGGGTATAAAACTACCGATATTTGTGGGCAACTCAGGGGCGCGTTCATAAACTAGGAGTCGCGACACGAGTTCTATTGCCATCTCTATCGCACGCGTTGAAAATTGTATACGTTATCCTGCTGTCAGTGTTGGAACCTGACGAAAGTGTTAATTAATGAACGGGGGTCTGCCGATTTCGCATTTTGACGGTCGAGACCACAGCGCTGCGTTCATAAACTAGGGGTCGCGACACGGGTTCTAACGCAATCTCTGTCGCACGCGTTGAAAATTGTATACGCTATCCTGCTATCAGTGTTGGAACCTGACGAAATTTTCAATTTATGAACGGATATCTGCCTGCCTGCCTGTGCCTGCCCGTTCTTTTTCTTTTCTTTCTTTCCCCTTTGCTTGCCTGTCAGTCATGTAGACATGCGCAAAACAGTTCACTTAAAAGAAAGGAATGATACGTGTATTTTCTAATCCGGAACTATTCCACTCCTCTAGTCCACTCACTCACTTAGTTCCGGCGTTTCTTCAGAACTGTCGTCGTTCAGAATGAGTGTAACCTCGGGCGGGACTACTACAAAGACTACGAACAAAATAATCTCTGAATGCATGATGTCAAGGTCTATTTTTGTAGTACACATTTCCCACTGGAATGTTACATTTGCCTCGTATCTTTTTTTGGTCATTTGACACTTTCCAGATGTGGCGATTTGAATTTGAGTAGAAAATAATTGTGTTTTTGTTCTGTTTATAACTACGGGTTGCACCTTAGTTCTTTTGTTAGTTTCTTAGTTTCAAGAAAGGAGGATTAGTTTCACGTTTTGTGCCATTTTTGTATTTATTTATTACTTTTGCAAAGGACTATAACGGCAATGATGCCAGCTGTTAGTTAGAAAGGAAAGGAGGCTTGCAGTATTTATGAAGGGAAATAGCTTTTATTGTGAAGTAGTAAAATCTACGTCTATTATATGGGAAGGAACTGGGTGATAAAATAAAGTTAAGCTTTGTTGTGGTAATAAATTTTGGCCCGACGACGATGCGTACAAAACCTGAATGTTGATCGAGGCTAGGGTTAATGTAGATTCAAATAGATTTAACAAAAGTAAAAGTAAATAATGTGTATAACTGACATTTTTTGAAATTTCTAAATCCACTTGAGAGGTTATCTTTCTTTGAATGGTATTGTATTCTATTCACTCTAAGCACTAAATATCAGCGCTATATAAAACCAAATAAATAATAAAAATACCATTTAAATGATTATGCACATTCGAGATAATTTATTTCTTATAAATTATTACTTAACATAAAACAAATGTACCGTATACCGTAGAAGAGGCAGCAAAGGTCAAACTACCACTACCAAACACCCTAACAACAAAAACTCCTAAAATATATTTTTTGCTGTTATTAGGATTTCCCCTAAGCTTGTATCGCATTTACCATACATCATACCTTTAGGGTTCCGTCGAGGTTACTAAAGCTTCTAAAATATTTAAAGTAATAAATCTAATCCTTTGAAGTAATGAAGTAGCATCCTAATATCTAACTTATTTATCCGGGGAATAAATCTTCTAGTAAATTCCTTTATTTTATTTTATTCCATACGTTTTGCATCAAGTTTTGATCTACTGAACTCTCATCATAATTATGTTGATATTGACGCGAAGAAAGCTGTGACTTAGCATAGGCTCATTAGGCTCATAACAATTCGTAACATAAACAATATTTGGTGAGATTTATGACTGCACTTGAATTAAGAGTACTTAAGAGCTTATATCACGCAAAAATAACAATTTTTTATTGTAGTTTTCTGAAGAAGTTATAAAAACCATCCTTTTATGATATTGAGTGAACTTTTGTGAAGTAAAGTTACGAAATTATAATGATATTAATCAAATAATTAATCCAGAAAAAAATATATAGACATCAGTTTTCATGATGTAGCATGTTTAAAAAATTCATTTCTCCAGGGTTATTTACCAGATTCGCTTGGTTTTTACATAGTAAAATAGGTGTTATTGATATTACCAATTCGCACTTATGAAAAATTGCAGTTCTTACAGCAAACATAGATTAAATATCCCAATAACATATTTATTTCATAATAAGGCATTTCTGTCGTCGCAACTGCCAGGACGAAGAGCGCGCGATTTAAGACTTAAAAAATGCAACGTTGTAAACATTGTTTTCCCCCGATGCAAAATTGCAAAATAAGGTGCTCAATCTTGCCTATGCCATGTCTTTAAGAGCCCGGTCCGTAAAGACGACAAACTTTGATGCAAATCATTATATTAAATATTTTTCTGGCCTTTATCGCGATGTTTTAAATAAAACCAGAAACAAACACCAATTCATATTGGCCGTCTAAATAAATGTCTAAAATTTATTTTGTTGAATTGATTCTCTTTTAAGAGTTATTTTGGTGCTTACGAGCCCGCTCCGAACTGTTCTTCATAATATCTTAGTACCAAAATATTTCGCAAAGGAGAAATAATATAATCAAATATATGTTAGGCCCTCATTTAGATGGCCAGTATGAACTATTGTATATCCCTGATTTTAACAAAACCATCGCAGTAAAGACGAGAAAAATATTTAAAACAATTCTCCGCATAAAACGTATGAAAAAAACGGAGCGAATTCTTAACCCTCAGTTTATCCGTGAGACTCCCTTTCAAACAATGCCTATTTTTTATAAATAAAATTAAAAAATAAATATGTGGTCTATCCTTTTTATAATTTATGTAGGTCTCTAAATACTCTTTTCATCAATAAAATTAAGTACCTATACCAAAACTATGAAAAACACAAATAAAAAAATGTACTAATCTTGACACTACAACTGAGAATCAAAATAAAAAATAATCACGCATTTTCTTGCACATCTTAGTTTCTTTTGTAATCAAGAATAAGAAAAACAAAAAAAAAGTGTGGTAAAAATGAGCGGAAAAGGCCACCTTAAGAGTTAAAACTTTGAACATAGAAAACGGCGGTGTATTTATAAGCAAAAATTTATTTTAGATGTTTTATTTCATGTAAGTATACACTCATAGCGACAAAAGTAGTTTCATTGATCGAAAATTATCCAAATATCAAAATGTGATACTTGATACAAATCCAAAACTTTGTTCAAACAGAACTGTTACTTCAAATTCAAATTCAAATTCAAATAGTTTATTTTGCAAAGCAGGTATAGATATATACACTTTTTACACGTCAAATTTAATCTAATAAAGAAAATATATGTAATAGAATAATAAATGTACATGAACTAAATTAAAGGTTTATTTAATTTATGTAGCAATATATTTACGATTAAAATGATAGGTAAAATATATATTATACAAGGTAAAATCCAATCAGCCGCCCGAACCCATACCGGAGACCCGGCCAGGGACCAGGAACAAGGTTCAGTGATCACCAACCGAGCCCCCAGCACGAATCCAGGCGGCCGACCAAATCCCATCCTATATACTACATACTAATAGGTTACATATATAAATACATGCCTACCTCCGCCCATTCGATTAGTCTTGCTAAGAAGAAGGGCAAGAAACTTAGCAAGATCATGTCTTTTTTTCAATATAAAACTTATACTATACAATATATGACTTATATCTACTTTAACCAAGGGATAAGAAAATACAAGACAGTAGGAATTCAGGTTAATGAAAAAAAGAAAAACATATATATCTTTGTCTACCTGTCTCATATAGTCCTTTTCCTTTTACAGTCTATAATCAATTAATGTTTACACCTTAGAGGAATCATAAGTTAAGAAATTATACTATTTAATTAAATTATAACTTACTACGAGTATCATTATCACTGTAACACCATGCTTCACCATCATCCAAATATTCATTTATTTTATAATATGCCTTTTTCAATAGGCCCTGCTTAATATACAGTTTAAACTTATTCTCTGACAAAGTAAGGACCTCCTTTGGAAGTTTATTGTAAAATCTTATACCATGTCCTACAAAAGAGGTACTCACCTTAGCGAGTCTGATTTTTGGAAAAGCCAGTTTATGCTTATTTCTGGTCTCCTTACAATGTTGCTTACCAAGCCTTGGGAAAGACTCAACATTTTTTCTGACATATCTAAGGACTTGGTAAATATATTCACAAGGAACCGTTAATATATTAATTTCTTTGAACTTTTTAGAGATAACTCAGTTCAGTTCATAAAAAGTGCATACTTGAATCAATTTATCTCACTTCAAGTAAGATAAATTGATTTTTATGTAAAAAGCTTTAAATATTCTTAAAATAATAATGCTTAATTTGAAATTTGATTACATAAAACTTGGCAACAATCAAAAAGATAAATTAAACTTACTTATTTTCCACCCCATAAAAGTACCTACAATTTGCTTAACTGTCTCTGTCTAAATTCTGTCTGTTCAAACAATACGTAGGTATGGGAGAACATCCGAGTATTTATTACCACGTTTGGTTAATAAATTACCACAAGAAATAAGGTCCAGTCTTAATCCTAAAACTATTAAAAGTACGCTAAAAAGTCACTTTATACCTTTAACTAGAAAATGAAATTGGAACATTCCGTATAAGTCATTCCTTTGCTACCTGCGCCGCGATAAGAGCATCTTTTCATTTGTATACCATTGTCCGATCGACTGCTCATTTACTTCACAATTTTATACCTGCTAATTCTGTATTGTAATTTAATTCCTATTTACATGAAGTCAAGATCGTCTAAATTCATTTATTTGCCTTTACTTATTTTTGTAACAACTACGTAACATTGCAGTAGCAGCCGTTCGACAAACAATTTCTCTCGTCATCCATTGTATAATTATAATAAGTATGTATGCAGGATTGCAGGTAGCTATCAGTATCAGTATTTATTTGTTTCTACTTTTGTGGGCATAACCTCATGCACGAATATGAGTATTATTCACAAATTGTAGTATCAGGACAAACTCATGTGAGTTTATTGATACTATTCACCATGTAATAAAATAATGTAAAATTATGAATAGATAAATAAATATAATAAAAAAGCATGTTACCAGACATACAAAAAACTCCAAACAAAAGCAATATTTATATTACAAAAAATAACTCCCAACGCAATAATTGCAGGATAAAGCGGCGAATAGAAAGAAACAACAATAATCTTAAAGTGCACGAAGCGAGCTCTATTGTCTAAAAAACATTTCCCGTTGGTACTCAATGTGTTGGTAATATCCCTTCATGTGCTAGTGTGTGTGTACTAGGATTCACTCATATTTCCTATATAAACGAAAGTAGTCCTTAAATATCGGACGTAAGATCTATTTGTATGAAATATTTCTCATTGGAGTTGTAGCTCTGTGTCCAAGAAACCAACTACAAACAATAGTAGTCTTTAAATATTTGACGTAAGATCTATTTTGTATAAAATATTTCCCATTGGAGTTGGAGTGAGTTGTTCGCTCTGTGTTCAAGAAACCAACTACAAACAAAAGTAGTCTTTAAATATTAGACGTAAGATCTATTTTGTATAAAATTATTCCCATCGGAGTTGGAGTGAGCGGAGTCCGTCTGCAAGAAACAAACTACAAACAAAAGTAGTCTTTAAATATCGGACGTAAACTCTTTTTTGTATAAATTATTTTCCATTGGGACTAAGGAACTACGGAGTTGCTGGATAGAGGTGTGAACGAGTGAGTGGTATAGTCCCGGGAGTGGAAGCATCTCATTTTCATCATTCACTCCGGAACTACCCATGTCTACAGTCATGCATGTGTCACGGATGGAGACCATGAAATCAGTCTGTACTTCTCTGCAATAACACGAACATTTGTTGGATTCGTAATGCGAAGAAAGATAAGAATAAATGAGATAAACTAAATACTTTATCTCAAGCCTATATTCAGATAAATTTAAAACGCAAATATGAAAATTTGGACATCAGAACATACCTTCAAGTAAGTTTTTAATATGACGCAATCCATATAGATTTGATTTCTTTTCTTGATTACCTTGTAGGTAATTGTGTTTTTTGTGTTACAGTCACCCTTGGGAAACAGTTGCTCAAGCAGCATGGAGGAAGTATCCTAATCCGATGAACCCTGCAGTTATAGGGACCGATGTCGTGGAGAGAGGAGTTGTTAATGGTGTTTTGGTTACCCACAGACTAGTCAGCTCCAAATGGTTTTTCCCGAAATGGGCTCAAGCGGTACGTACAGAACCCTATAAACTATTATACATTATTACTTGTCCTACACCTTCAATATTCTCATACATAATCTTTTGTTTGAAATTTTCATTTCCTGTGCATGCACACAAAACATGATGCACCCTATTTTAGTAACATCACTTGTGTCTTGTGATTGGCTACAAATTGTATATAACAGATAGGTATGCTTTTGTTCAGTCCAGTCTTTTAAACATGTCTAATAGTTATGCCAATTATTTAATGATACCAATCATCAATTTATCTTTTGCTTTATCTAAATGACCTTCGGTCGACTTGACATTTAAAGCATTATTATTTCTTGTTTTTGGCTTCTGAAACATTTAAAGTATATTTTGCTTTGTACTGTTTTTTTTATTACTCTATGAATACTTGTTTTTCATACTCTCCTTTTTAAACTGACTTCAAAACAGGAAGAGTTTCTCGATTCAAATGTATTTTTTTTAATTTAATGTACACTATTTTAATTTATTTTAATCACTGAAATACAATGACTATTCTTGTATTTGTATTTATATAGTATTTGTCTCAGTAATTGTTATTCATTAATTTATATTTTTTTTATTAAAGATTATTGGATCTGCAAAGATTTGCTATGCAACTGAGAAATCAGAGGTAAACCCACAGCAACGGCAAATGACACTACAGACAAGAAACTTGACATTCTGTCGCTACATTGCTGTGGATGAGACTGTGAGATATACTCCAGATCCAAAAGATCCTTCGAAAACACTGCTGATTCAAGAAGCAATTGTTACTGTACAAGTAAGTTTCCAAACTCTAATAAAAATATAAAAAATATAAAATTTACCTCGTATATGGCAGAGTCACCAAGAGATTTTGGTTGCAATAAGGACTTGCAGGGCAAACTTTTATTATATGATTTAAAACTGTAATATGAGTTATTAAAATAACATGATACAATAATTTTTTATGAAAAAGGACTTATTATACTGCTAGTTAAATTGTGATTGTAACCTGGGTAAAATCCTGCCATGCAGTGTACCAAGAGTACCATACCCTTATCAGCTCTTTGATGTGTTGACTATATTCAGTTGCAAATTAAGCATTATTAATGCAGAAAAACTTTTAATCATAAGATTTAAAAAAAATCTATTTACAAGTAGTTCTCAGTGCCAATCTTTTAGTTGCCTCTGATTGTTGTTTTGTTGATTTAGTTTGTAAAAGTTTTTTTGATTTAGTTTGTTAAAGTTTATTGTTGTTGTTATGCCTCGCGGACGTTATAGCATTTTAAGGCTACAATGTAGGAAAATAGTGTTTATATTAATGCGTTTTATTTATATAGTTAAGATTGCACTAAAATAATAAATAAATATCTTGTCAATAAAACACATTCTTGGTAACTGTTCCACTTTATATCTATATTCGTTATAACAAAACCGGTCGCTAGTGTAATATAGATATAAAGTGGAACAGTTACCAAGAATGTGTTTTATTGACAAGATGTTTCAAATGTTCCATCAAGAACCAACAACGACAAGTATCAATTTCAATAAATAAATAATTAAATAGGTAGGTACAACAAGTACACCTTTCCACTTATAGTAAACATTAATAATCAACCGTTGATATTATTGTTTCCTTGACTGTACCTGTGCAAGCTTGCAGTCGTAACTCGTTCAGAGGTGACTAAAAGATTGGCTGTATACAGAGCCCGGGGAAAAAGTTGGATATAACTAGTTTGTTTTTGTTCACAGGGAGTACCCCTCAGCAGTTACATGGAAGATTTATTAGCAAATAAAATATCTCTGAATGCTGGAAAAGGAAGGCAAGCTATTGAATGGGTGATTGGAAAGTTTGACAGTGAAATCAAGGAGTTTGCCACCTCAGCTTGCAAAAGCACTGATGAGCTTCTAACACAGACCAAGAAGTCTCTGGACGATATAACCTCCACAGCTAGACGATCAATGGATGATATATCTTCAAAAGCAAAACAATCTCTTGATGATATAGAAAAATTCGCAAAAGCTAATGCCAATCAGCGAAGCTGAAAGGAGGATTGATGAAGTGAACTATTTAGTACAATTGAATGTGCTACAATAGCACCAGTCTAGCTATTTGATTGCTTTTTTCGTTTTGTTAAAGCTCATTTAGTTTATTTTTGTTTAGCATTCTCCATTGATTGCACAGTTTAGAAAAAGAATCTGGCTAGATGGGTTTAGTGGCGGATCCACAATTTATTTTTGGGTGGAGCAGATTGTTGGTTTTGTCAAGCTATTTCAGTAATTCTGACTAAATAATATTTATTGCGTTAAGGATGAGCAGAAAATTCAGATAAAAAGCCATGTTTATTTTTCAAGCCCCTTAGTTCTCCCGTCTTTCTGCCACTGGATGGGTTGACAGCTGGCAAAACTGTGTAATTAGTGGATGGCTTGGCTTTATTGGTATAAGATAACCATAGCTTGGACAAATCATCGCAAAACAATTCCAAAACAGAAATAGGACAAGTATTGCAGCTATGTTACTTATGCAGAGAGAATATTATCAGAATTTTCTTCTGACATTGTAAAACTATTCACATCATTGCTGTGGATGAACAACATGCAGCTGTTTTGAGGCAACAAAGTTTGCTTAGCATTTTTGAATCATGCCGAAATTGGAAACTAAATAAATGGATCAAGAATTATTCGGAGCTGTCTTACAATAAAGATACATGTGAAACATTTCATTCAATTGGTGGTATTTGCAACAGGCGTTTTAAAAAAATTGTGTAGACAAACATGTTACCTCTAAAAGGCACAAAAAAGGCAGTAGGTACCATCAAAACATCCAACAATGATTTTTGCTTACATTTTTATTTTCTGCCAATATTCCATGACATCATTTCATGGTAACTTGTGTTGTATAAATTAATATAATTTTTAATAACACATTCGTACCTAAAATGAATATGTAAACTACTCCATTATTTCTTGGTTTTGCAATGACCTGTCCGAGCTAAGACGATAACAAATTCTAGACTAACTTTATTATTGTATTTTGTCAATAAAATTGTTAGTTTTATGTAAACAAACGAAAAGATAATCTAGATTAGATAATGCTAGCCATCCATTCGTTAAAATGATCATCAATTTATTGTTATGAAATCATCATTAGTAATATAGTATTTTGTATAATTGGCATATTACTGCACATAACTTTGTCAAACTCAACAAAAATATCTAATGACCTTTCTGACAATTGGACATACATACAATGCCCCTAAAGTTTAACAAATGTACTGTGTAAATGATGAACAGCATTTTAAATGTATTTACTCACAAGTACCTTCTTATTGTGATATCATAATTTATGGCTTGATGTCTAAGAGCAACACAGGGATATGGTTGAGTATCACAAGATCATATTATTTATTTTGTATGTATAATAAATAATGTATTGGTGGTGTAATAAATATGCATAATCCTATAAATATTATATTATAATATAATAAAATGTGAATGAGAACATAAGTCTTTATTTTTATTGTTACAAACAATTATGATGTTGTAACTATTGGTAGACTACTAAGCGATCATTTTAGTAGACTAAAAATATCATGTACTTCCTCCTGACGAGCCCAAATTGCCGTTGGGTACATTAGCAGAACTCCTATTGGCGGCAGCCAGGTGCGATGCCTTTAGGCGGTCAAGTTCATTTACCCATGATCTAACATGTTCCAACCGATGCCATGCCATTTGAAGCACTTTCTGAGAAGCATATCCAGATCCTTCATGTGGCTGTCCAGTAGAAACTTGGGTGAGATAGTTAATTTGATCACTAAGCTTAGTTTCCACTTGGCTAAGAGTTCTTAGAAACTGGGATGTGTTTGTTTCTGCTTGTTTTTGACTTGACTTTTCTTTGCTTAACTCTTGAAGCGCGCTCGCTGAAATAGGTTAATGTCAATAAATATTTAAGATTCTTGGTAAAGATGTATAATTAATTTAATGTAATTTTATAACCGAAACAAAATAAATACCTACCAGCACACTGGAGGCAAGTCAGAATGTCTTTTTCAATATCGTCTAAAACTTGTATTCTTTCCATCGGACCCCCCATCGTAAGCAATACAGATCAGGCTAGCTAAAAACTCCGTTAATGTTTTACTCGGCCATGAGTTAAATTATATAAACTTATCAAGACGCAAGAAAAACCTATTTGGATTTTGGGTTGCGTGCGTGGGTGCGTTCCTAAACGCCGGGTAAATGTAAACCAAAGAGTATAGTAAGTGTCCTATACAGGAAAAGAGAGCCATCTCGCGTGAGAAAATGGGAACATAATGATCAGTGGCGCCATCAGGATGTGGTCTGGTCGAACTAAATCTGCTATACATACCTATATAATACGCTACATATAGGTATACTGGGTGTTGACGTGCTCAGAAAATTAAACCACATGTTCTTCTGATTATACTGAACTACTTCCCTACAAAAACTTACAAAAACGAAAAAAAAAAAAACACTTCCCCATAGAAAATACGTATTATTAATTTATTTAGGGAACTGAATTATTTTTTCGCATTATGTTAAGTTTTTCTGTGAGAGTAGTAGTTCAGTATACTCAGTAGAACATGTGGTTTAATTTTCTGAGCATGTCATTTAAACACCAAATGTCACTTTAGGGGCGTACTACAGAAGAGATCACATCATGCTATGCACATTGAACATTGTACCATTTTATATGCTTCACTATATGTATATGGGCTAATGTAGTACTGCAAGTGTAGCTTGACGTGATCTCCACTGTAACGGAAATATTTCCAATGTTGAAATACTTAGCTCAAGCGTTATTTTAATAAGTCAATGTTGGAAACATTTTGTTTTTCCTAGGCAATTTAGTAAAACATGAATAATTTAGTTAGATATTTTATTTATCGTTACCTTTTACAACACGAAAATTTAATCATGATTAAAATAATCAATAAGAATTTACATACATATATTCACACCTGTCTCCCAGAGAGGTAGGCAGAGACTACATATTTCTATCTGATACGATCCTGACACACCTCTTTCGTCTCTTTCACATCCATTAATCTAGTCATACAAGCACTTTTATTCCGGGTACTTTTGACATTGCCCTTCTTCAAAGTGTCACCAATATGGTCAGCATACGATCTTCTAGGGTGACCTCGTAAGAATTTATGAGTACATTTTAACATAAAATTGTGACCGCCTATTTATTTATCTTTTAAAAAGAAAAAATTCAACAGTTATAAGAACATATTCCAAGACAATAATTTAAATTTTTTACACCACCTCTATATACTTTTCCATTAACTATATTGAAATTACCTGCGTTTAAACTATCAAACAGCTTATCTAACAAAAGCAGATGAGTTGACCGCATTCTTCTGGCAATTTTTTTCTAGCAGTTAGATGTTCAGTCGCAACGCCCACGCTATGGCTGAAAACTTGGGATGCCATCTTTACCCGCATTTTCTTTATCTTCTCCGGGTTAACATGCTCTTCTATCAGTTTATGATACCTGAAAAGGATAAATTTACTATTACTGTTTATATTGATGGACTTAGGCCTTTACAACACAAAAGTGCATAAATTATAAGTCTGGCAAGCTTAGGTCGAACGCCACTCTTAGCGGTCCTAAGTCATCCTCATCCAGCCGCTACTTGCAACATCCTTTAGTTTAGATCGTCGGTCCAGCGGGCATTAGGTTGGTCTACTCTACGCTTTGCTGTACTTATTTGTTATTATTTTTATTTAGATATCAACCTTTTTGCATTACACTTGTTATTTACACCCACATTTTTTTTTTCTAAAATCAGTATTACTCTTTCAGATGTAAACCGTACTTCTGTAATTTATATTGTTACAAAATATGGACCTACCACTCAAATGAAGAGATGGAACAGCACAATTCGATAACCGGTGGCTAGTAACTTTGTGTTCAGGCTTGAAGTGGTAGTCACAGATAAACTTATTTTTGTATATTTTCAAGGAATCAAGGAATTTTTCAAAGCCAAGCCTTGAATGACTCATTCCGTCTCCCGGGGTGAGGGAATCGATGCATGTAAGCTCCTGCAAACATAATACATTTTAAAGTTTATAATTAATTGGGCAAAATTTTATCTGGTAAATTATTATGTAGCACCGAGACCCAACCACCGATTATAAATTGGGACCCAAAACAACGTTATATAGTCCATTGATTCTTATGACTTACCTAATTCACTGCATCCAAAAATACAGCAGACTTTTCTCTTCATTTTTACTCACAAACTTGCACAATAATTTCGGAAAATCTTGTTTCAAAATTCAACAACCGTAAATGAAAAAAGACGTTCCTTTCAACGCACGTTTTTAAATCAAATAAGATTATATTATGCCTACAAATTATATACGAAATTAAAAACGACACAAAACATACCAAAAGTTAGTTAATTAAATGTAAATTAAATTTTACATACATATTTCGGAAATAATTTGTACATTTATTTAAAAAGTCATGTACAATTGATAAATGCAATTATGCGTAGAATGAACTTTTATTCCTCAATGTAGCCATTCTATGTTGCCATCTATTGCAGCTTTTGTGAACTTTTATTTCACTAATTAGTTGCACCAGATAGAGACCAGAGTTCGCTACATTCTATGCAATAGACGGCTTGTTTTAAGTTTCAGGCCCCTGATGTAAACTAAACTGTAAAGTGTCATGCATGTCATGTCAGTCAGTGACAGTGAATTTTACATTTCTCACAAGGTTTATTATGGTATGGTTTATTTAGGTAAATAAACGTTATTAATTGACTAGTTTGTCTTTACATGTAGTTAATATATATATATATATATATATATACACACTTAATAAAATAAAATTGAAGTTATTGTGAGATATATTTCGGGCCCTATCCTGGATCCGGCAACAGTCACAATCACAAAGTTTATTTAGGTAGCGTTCCAAAACCAAACTCCTATCACCGAGGTTTTTGTTATGCCGGCGCCAGACATGTGTCCACTTATTTGCACACTCGAGTGGACACACTGTGTGGCACGAGACTTTGTCTATGTGTTCCAAAGTTTGTACACAGATTTGCACTTTGCCGAGCGGTATCGGTTTTTTAGCGCACATCAAAGGAATGTGTTCAAATAAGTGCGTAGGCTGCCACACTATTTGCCCTATTTGCAAAGAAAGTTGCGCGAGCGCTGTTGTACGGAACGGTTGTGTGAGACACTACGTGCTTGATCGTTCAAAATGGATTTGAGTAAAGAATGCGTCCTAGAATTTATATTTCTATATATTTTGTTGCACATCTAAAAAATTATTACATGCACATAAATAATATAAGCACACTGAGTCCACGAAATCGTCGTCCATCTCCTTTGTTGTCTACCAGCATACTGTGGAAAAAAGAGTTTGCGAAGCATGTGTGGCAGGTGCGCCAAATGTGTGTACATACAAAGTCGTCGAAGAAGTGTGCAAATAAGTGGACACATGTCTGGCGCCGGTATTAAAATAGGTTTTGGAACCGGTCTTGAAGGAAAAATCTTCGGACTAACTTTGGTGAGATTCGGAACGGACATATAGTAATATGTCAAAAGAAAAGGTTGGCGGGAAGACGAAAATGTTTAAATTATGGATGAGTTTTTGTCTACAGGTTTTATAATTATAGAGAAATATTACCGATAATCAAATTCCAGACTCGTAGGAAATAACAAAAAACAAATAAAAATATCGTTCTCGGCGAGAAATAGGCATTGTTCTCATCTGTGGGTTGAGATGTGTTCAAACGTTTAACACTCTTCAGTTCATGTTTTGTAATTTTTGATATCCATGTAAACGTATAAAAATTATATCACGTCAAGAATCATACTTCGACATGAGCAACATATTCCCGCCCGAAGATTTTCACAAAGCAAAATATTGGTTGTGTCAGTAGAAAAAGTTGCTCTGATTTGATCGTTCCAAAATTATCTTCTAAAGTAGGATTTTTAATTCGAGAGACTCGTTTGACAACTCGAAAAGCAAAATGTTGCCACTTTTCAGCCAGTGCTGCTCTTATCGATATCATAAAATTGACGGCATTTCTTATACTCGAAAACTCATACGGTCAAGTGACGCAAAATTTAACAAAAATATAACTTTACACTTTTACACAAAGTTTTCGAAAAAAAATTCACATGGTCTTTTTAAGTTTGCTACACAGTTATTATTGAAAATAAAAACTTGCAATTTCATAATAATCGATAACGAATCTTTTAAAACCGTAACGAAATCTCAGTATTTGTCAACATAAAATACTGGTTTTGTCAGGTTTGTTAAAAAATATATTAATATATAAGTATTTATTAAATATTTATATATTTATTTATTAAAAAATATATGGGTATTTTATTTTGATCCATACTTTTCATGATACGAATATTCAGAGAACTAAAAAAACAGAAGGTGCTACAAGCGATAGTTACAGCAAATTTGATGACTTTAGCCCAGCAAATAAATGGTTTATCGTTGTTATTTTGGTCAGCTCCCTCGATTTAAATCGATTACCATTTACATATCGTGCATTGCATTGTAAATGAAATGAAAAACTCGTGTCGTGTAAGTATCTACTATCAACCGTAGAGTGCGGTTCAGAAAATAGGTAACACGTCAATATATTGGTTGCATTTATATCATCCAATCTAAAGACATGAAATTATATTTTATCCAATCATGTCGTAAAGACGTCGCTAATGCCAATATAATGGCGTATTACCTATTTTCTGAACCGCACTCTAGAATAGTTATTCTCGATGGCTCATTATTTGAATCGATTATAATAAAAACTCACTATTCAAAATGTATTAATAACGGATAAAACTGCATACTTATATAACTAAATTACTAACGGAGCATATCTCGTATCTTGGAACAATCGAAAAATGTCTCGATCATTCAACCGATCAACAAGATGGACGTTTATCTCGATTGTAAATTTGATTGTGATTATCTCGATTGTTGAAATACCATACGTCATGCTGCAGTAAATATCGATATCGACATATCGACGTATATCTTTCCCTATTTTTATTTTTCGAATAATGGCAACATTCTATCTGTCAATGGAGTGTCTCGAATTAAAAACCTTACTTTACTTCATCGGACAACCTAAGGTGTTTCGGAACGCTACCTGAAAGACTTCAGTGTGCTGTTTGATCAAATCCTCCATTCGGCGCTAACAATGCTCAAAAGATCGCTAGATTCTATGAAATTCAGAGATCAAAAAAGCGCTAGATTCAGCTGCAATATGCATAGATTAAATTATCATAAGGTGTGTTGATGAGCGTTTTTCCTTATGTCAAATTTAGTGTTAAATAAGATTCCTAGATGGCACTGTCGTATTCTTTAGCAACAGAATCAATGACAACATTTTCACAGATTCCAAACAAACTAAAAACCACTTTGACATTGATTGCCACGAACCTCAGAATAAGGAATACAAATAGAAACCTGGCTAAAATAATACGCGGAGAAAGACACCTATCCTTGATTTTCTTACGACATTTTAGTGCGTTAGAAAGAGGTGGATATGTATTAGTTTTTTCTTAATTAGGTAGGTTGTCACTAGTTCGTTGCTTTGCTAGTGATGTAACAATGTCGATTTTTGACTACAATAAATAAACCAAATCGAAATGAACCGCGACCAATCTCCTTACCACACATCATATCGTATCAAAGTGTGAAAAAAAAGAGAATGCAGGAGGCACCGACCTTTCTGGTGACATCCTCTTGCTTTGGAAGGAGGCCAAGAGAATTAATAGCCAAGTGGTCTCTGTCTACCCCAGTGGGACACATGTTATATTGTGTAAATAAGGAATTAATAAAAGGATATCTTTCGTTTAGCATATTTTTTATTAAGTACAAATTACTATATAGTAGGCAGGTAGGTACATAAGTTAAGTCCAAAATTGTGCTTGTTTCTAGTACAAAAAATGCTGTAGCTTGTATCAGAGATATAACCGTAAACTATTTAAGTGGATACTTTTTAAGTCGCCTCTTAACTCAATCAAATAGATGTTCGTTGATGTCGCGTCTTTGTTCAATCAAGGAAGAAGGAATTAATCGCAACAATAGAAATCATAATAATCATAGACTTATAGGATTCGTAATAATAATATTATGTCAATGATGAGCGATGACAGCGCAATTACTACAGAGGTAATTTCATTTTTTTTTATTTCTATGAAATAAACATCAACTTATCTTGAATAAAAACTAATAACAAATAATGAACGATTAAAATACCTAATAACCTGTAATAAGAAATCAAATTATGCGCAGTTCAAGTCAATAAGCATTCCCAAAATTCATTTCACGATAGAACTACCCTGTCAAAGTACTTTTATTGTCAACCACTAAGTACGAAAATGTCTTGATCTGCGGAATTTCTTCGTGAAGTCGATCACGGCAGTAACGTGAACGAACAGGCCTTTCAGAACGATTTGCGAACATAGAAGTATGCACTTTTCTAAACCACAGACATCCATAGGTACTGGTTCTGTTGCCTAAAATTGAAAAATTATCGAGTTAATATACTATAGTATAGTACAAGCACGTACCTACAAACAAGATTGATAATGCAATTATACATAATTATTTAAAGGTTACCAATGTGTTTGTATCTGGTAAATATAACGTTGGTAAGGCATCTGCTTTTAAAAGTCTCCATTTTAAATTTTCGTTTGGTCTAAAAGAATCCGACGTAAAGTGTTTCGAACAAATATGACCGCTTTTTTAATTGCCCAATTTGGTCAAATTATTCGTCTAAGCCATTCACTTTTTAATTCTTCCCTTTTTGGAAATCTGTAACAAAAAAATATAGCGATATTTATTCGGCATTATTTTTCTTTTAACTCGCGCTGCAATGAGGGATTTTCTTTTCTTTTTTTTTTACTCTTCCCTAGTCGCTGGATAGATGGCGCTGAACTTGGTAAGTTACTGCAAGGAACGGAACGTCACATAATTTTTTGATTATTGCACTTGGATGTAATTTTGAGATCGTAAAACGAAACGTATATAAAAAAGTAATTAATGTCATTGTCACATCACATCACAATTACATTTTGAAAATAAATAAATAATAACAACAAGGAAAAAGAAAAAAATAATTAGCAGTCTTTTTATGAGTTTTCTAAGCCAGAAAGAAAATCTCCCAAGAAAAAAAGAAAAGAAGTCTGTGCCTTGTGGATTTGTATAAAAATGGAGGCATACATCTTTTTCCTAAAGATGAAAGTCGTAAAGCGCAATGAGTACAAGCCATGGTACATTTTAAACCTGGACGGACCATAACAAAGCATTCGCACATAATATGCTCAGCACACATGTCATCAACCAACGAGCGTATGTGACGTGACGTGACGTGACGTGACGCAATGTTTTTTTTTCAATCGTTTTGGCTTTGGCACCTAGCAACGTAGTCAGTTCAACACCATCTACAGAGTTCTGGGAAACTATGTTTTTTTTAATACTCAAAAAGAAAACCTCTCATTAATCTATTATCCTTTATGCACGGCTGCCGCGGGAACCAATGTTCGATAGTTTGCCACACGGCCACACGGACTTTAGTACATCACTATACGAAAAAACATAACCTCTCGTAGTCGGCAGAAAATCTATATAAAACAGGCAAATATCGGTGTAGAATTGAACACGAGTATGATTTACAAGAACTACTATTATTGTTACTGAGTTTTAGGTATGATCCTGCAACTTATTAACATAAAAACTATCAAAACTCACCGATGAAATGATATTGCTTCATTGTTGTTTTCTTTTCTTCCTGTATGCGATTTACAGCCTTCAATCGCACAAGACATTTTATTACAATGTTAAAAAAACAATCAACACAAACAATAATAAATCACACTTTCACGAATTTTGAGAGGAAGAGCACCAAAATATTTAATTTCTCTCGGTGAAGCTGTAAACTTTCGCAAAATGCAATAGACATTTCGATGCCACCAAATTAAGATGTGATGCACGCAACGAACGATATTACAACACAACGATACAATGATGAGACATATTTAATTTGATGGTATTATAATTTTTAAAATACATCCAAATTACATCCATCTGACATTTGTTTGGTTCAATCTAGTGACACACCTGGAAAAAATATAAAGTAAGTGTGGTCCGTCGTTTCATTCACTCGCACACAGGAGTAATTTACGTTAGATGAGTACAATGGCTAATGCCCAGTTCTTATTTTAGTCAGGCTTCTATTTGTATTCCTTATTCTGAGCCACGAACTATATTTTATCTATGGTGACTCGGTGACATGGACAGCGCCATCTGGAGGAAAACTAAGAACTAAGAAAAAAAAACAACGAGAAAATCGCTCATTCAAAAATTATTTCGAGATAGGTTTAATAAGCCGTATTTTCGAAGTTTTGGTCTAAAAAACCTCATGATGATAAATATTTTTACGAAATAGCTGTAACTTCCATTTGCCTTCGTGTGACGATGTATATACCATGGTGTTTTATAGCGGCCTGAAGTTAGCTGCACAATCACGTTTAACAGCCAACTTTTCCCCTCGATTTTTGACGTTTGTTCAGGATCACGACCGAATCGTTGGTGTTTAAAGTGGAAAATAGTAGTTTATTGAGATCTGATGTCTGATGACCTTACCCTGTGTCAGTTATTGTCCGTGTGTCAGGGCCGCGTTCATAAATTAAGGGTCATGACATGGGTTCTATTGCCATCTCCGTCGCACGTATCCAAAATTGTACACACTATCCTGCTGTCGGTGTTGGAACCTGACGAAAGTGTTAATCAATGAACGGGGGTCTAAAATATAAATTGCTTAGTACAATTTTTTACTATTCTTTAAAAGTACACTGACCAGACCACCAACACTAGGATTTCGATCGGTCTGTCTGTGGCAGTCAGTTTCCATCCATACGTATAAAATACTAAATATACTAAATATACTTTTAACGCGCCTCTGAAGGCAATAAATACATTTATGCTGTATTTTATTATTCCAAGAAACGTATTTTTGTACATAGTCGTGCTTGTGACGTCACGTAGTGAAACAAATTATCAAAATCGTGAACATTGTTTTGGAGCAAAAAAACGCCTACCATTTGTTGAAGTTTTGGGTTGAAAACTTGAAACTCGGCCATTTTTGTCGCGACTGCCTTCAAGCATGGTTAGTTCATACGAATTTAATCAAAGTTTTTCTACTTCATCTTTAAATTTATTGAATAGTTTTTTCGTTAAGTGGTTTTTCCTGCAATGTTTTTTTGTATTTCCGTGTTTATTTCATGTTCGTTTTTCAAAATAACATATTGATCTAGCAAATGATGATACAAAAACTCACGCTAAAATACGGTTAGAACCTGAATCTTTCGTGAAGATTTATCTAGGGCGGACTGATGCTGTTTCTGTAGTCCTGAATAAATCTTCTTGTGTCAACACGCTGTTCATCACGATTTCTTTTTCAGTCGCATAGGAAATTCTCAGCACCCCGTCATGGGTCTATGGGATTCTACCCCAAGAAGAGGTCCCGCCGTCATCGTGGTAAGGTTAAGGCCTTTCCCAGGGATGACGCTAGCAAGCCTGTCCACCTCACCGCTTTCATCGGCTACAAGGCCGGCATGAGCCACGTGGTCCGTGAACCTGACCGTCCCGGATCAAGTAAGTCTCACTTTCTTAACCTCTAATATTTTCATAGATATAACTATTTTTGTGTTCTAAACTTTGAAATACATAATTTGGTCTCTACAAATTGTGTGGAACCAAATTATATCTCTATGTATCTAATCTTTGTAACCCAAGTTGAATGCCTTAAGCCCATGCCCTAATGTGGTAAGCTGGTTAGCAAAGCTGATATGTAAACTTTTCTGTAAGACCACCTATTTTGTCACGGATCAAATCTGTCAGTTTTTCCGTGTGGAAGGTACCTACCCCAATAAATTTGCTCTTATACCATATTGACATGATCCAACTTTGATGAGCCAACTTCTTTGTACCTTTATGAGTATAGCATAGTCCTGCACCTAGTAGATTTAATACAAAAAATATATTAACAAAGTACGTTCCTGCATTTAATCCACCCTTTTCCCATTTCAAGAGGTGAACAAGAAGGAGATAGTGGAGGCAGTGACCATCATCGAGACCCCACCAATGGTGGCTGTTGGTGTTGTTGGTTACATTGAAACCCCACATGGTCTCCGTGCTCTTCTCACTGTTTGGGCCGAGCACATGTCTGAAGACTGCCGTCGTAGATTCTACAAGAACTGGTAAGTACTTATAGCTTACTTAAGTACTTACATTTGCAATTTATGCTCCCTATTTGTAAACTATTACAATTGCTCTTATGCTGCAATAAGTACTGCCGACGACTGTTGACTGTCCATACATTGAAATAAAATCATTTCTAGAGTTCTTGGCACTTGGTTTGGCAGTATAAAATAATAAATTCCTAAATACCTACAGTTTCCAATTCTATTTTGCTTTGAACCAGAGTAACTTTGTTAGTATCAATTTTGAATAAGTAGAGTATTATGATTACTAATCTCTGTAAAATCAGCTCTCCTCTCACAAGAAGAGAGTCAAAACCAAATATGCCTTCGAGCATATTTCTGCCATGTGGTCTCCGCTCAACGATGAGGCTGCATGGCTTTTTTTACAGCTGCTGTACTGTGTGATTGAAATAGGTACAAGAGCAAGAAGAAGGCTTTCACCAAGGCCAGCAAGAAATGGCAAGATGAGCTTGGACGCAAATCTATTGAGAAAGACTTCAAGAAGATGATTCGCTATTGCAGCGTTGTCCGTGTCATTGCCCACACTCAGATGAAATTGTTAAAGCAACGCTCTAAGAAAGCTCACATTATGGAGATCCAACTTAATGGAGGTACCATTGAAGACAAAGTTAAGTGGGCCAGGGAACACTTAGAAAAGCCCATCCCCATCGACTCTGTTTTTGCTCAGGATGAGATGATTGACTGCATTGGTGTCACCAAGGGTAAAGGATACAAAGGTAATAGAATATTTTTGTTTTATTGTTTTTGCCTGTTTTTAGCCTACTCATGGTTCAATGATAATGTCATTGCTATATATCATGGTACTCTTTCTTTGATTTGTGATTTTACTTTTATAAGGCGTCATTAATTTTTACAGCCAAATTCACCCTGCTAATTAAACAAAATAAATTGTTGATCTTCTGCAGTATTATTGGATATAATATAATTATAACTGGATTTTCACTAAAAAGCAGGGTTTGAAAGTAAAGTATTAAGATATCAATATGATCATTAGTAGATAGATTAGACCCGATAATTATCAAACAGATATAAGCCTAGCAATCCTTTTAACTGGTATCACATATCAACATTTCAATTAGAAGCAAGTAGTTTAGTAAATAAATTATAAATTTTTTGTTCATTTCAGGTGTGACATCCCGTTGGCACACAAAGAAGCTGCCTAGAAAGACACACAAGGGTCTTCGTAAGGTCGCCTGTATTGGGGCATGGCATCCTTCAAGAGTGTCCTTCACCGTCGCTCGTGCCGGTCAGAAGGGCTACCACCACCGTACTGAGATGAACAAGAAGATCTACCGTCTTGGACAAGGTACAGTCTTATCCTACAATATGATGTTCATATAAACATATCGTCGCGACATGAATCCCCTAGAGGAGGTGTTCTGAGTGTGAACTGTGAAATGAAGATCACAGTCCACACTCGGTACACCCGCTTTCCACCGACGATTATTACTCCCAACGTGAAGTGGTGAGCCCTGTCTATGATGTTCAATTTAAGGATTTCTCAAGTGCTCTGAAATTCATAAATTGATAGTAAATAAATTAGTTGCGATTTCACAAGTTATATCGGGCTTCATTAGCCATTGTTCCTCAAACTGAATGGGGTAACTTATCTTGATTTCCAACTGTATCTTTCCTAGGTATCCATACCAAGGATGGCAAGGTGATCAAGAACAACGCCTCCACTGAGTATGACCTCTCTGAGAAGTCAATCACACCAATGGGAGGTTTCCCTCACTATGGTGAGGTCAACAATGACTTCGTCATGATCAAGGGATGCTGTATGGGACCCAAAAAGCGCGTCATCACTTTAAGGAAGGTGAGATAACATTTTTCTACTTGTGGTAGATCTTGGTTATTGTTGTAAATAAGTAAAATTGATTTGTTCATTTTCTATTATGGAGTTTTATATTAAAGAAATCGTCATTGCCTCAGAGTAATACTTTTTTTTCAGGCATCAATATTGGAGATTGTTTTCAGTATCATTATTTATTTGTCTTTTCAGTCCCTGCGAGTGCACACCAAGAGAGCAGCCCTCGAAAAGATCAACCTGAAGTTCATCGACACGGCATCCAAGTTCGGTCACGGTCGCTTCCAGACGCCGGCAGACAAGGCCGCCTTCATGGGTACGCTCAAGAAGGATCGCATTCGCGAAGAGGCCGCCGCCACCGCCGCACCTGCAGCGCCCGCGCAATCTTAGGAATTTGCCACGTAGCAGAAATAAACTGTAAAATACATGCTAGTCTTTTTATTCACGAAAAGGAAACCCAATTTTTTAACGCCTGGGTAAAATGTAAAATTTAAATTGTTTAAGTGAATTTTATATTTCTGTCAAGGTATGTGTACTGTACGTTTTCACTCTGGTTGGTTGTTGTGGAACGGTGGACAGTTAAATTTTACATTTACCCAGGTGTTTATAAACGCAGCTTAAGTGACCGTTCATTCTGACGTCAGGATGGCTGGTCAGTTTGAGCATGTACCTAGCAGGGCCTGTAGCACGGTGTTAAATCGCGTGCGACGCACAGAAGTGATGAATGAAAACCAAGTTGAGACTTATGAATAAACTGACCAAATGTGTTTTTCTCCATACAAAAAATAAACAGGCGTTATTGAAAGTATACGTAGGTACCTATTACGAAGAAAAATCACGCTGGTAACAACAAAACGTCTGAAAAGAAAGTTTGTTTTCATTCATCACTAATTCCACGAAAATTCGATTTCAGCCCACTGTGCGACGCCCGCCACTAGTGCAAGGAGCGTGACGTACTGTCATAGTGAAACCCAAAGAGTATAGTAAGTGTCCTATACAGAAAAGTAGTTAATCTTAAAAAAAAAGAGTACATGTCGTGGCTAATATGTGTGCGTGCTAGTCGCACGAACAATATCTTAGCGTGCAAGACTGCAAGGTAGGCGCTAGTCGGGGTCGCGCTCACTCAGTCAAGACGCCGTGCAAGTGGTTATATTGTCTTTGACGCCGTGGTGCGGCACTGACCTCTTCAAATATGTCGACAGCTCGAAATCGAACATTATTGTACTTCGGAAATTTGTTAGTAGTCCAACCCAATGACTTTGTCATTAATATTGAGAGGATGGAGCAGGTATTTCACAATGCGTTTGATAGAAACCACTAAAATTGTAAGATTGGAATGTTGATTTATGAACAACTAAATGATATAGAATTCTCACCGCCCTGCTCGTGCTTATATATCTATATTTAAATATTGATTCTTTATAAGCTACAAAACTAAAAGAAGGGACAACAGGTAACACAAGGACAGTAGGTATTTAAGTCTCGCACGGGGCGAGAGTTAACCTACTGTTTTGGTTTTACTACGGTGCTGTTCTCGCATCGTGCGCGATTAAACACTGCTACGGCTGCAGCACTCGTAGCATAGTGTTTAATCGTGCGCGACGCCACTTAGTTGAATCACAAGTGCGAGGAGCGTGACACGATGTTTTTGCGATTAAACTCCTTGCACCTGTGATTCAACTAAGCCGCGTCCTACCTACCGGGCCGGTCACATGTCCATAAAATATGTGCTGTATGCCCTGCGGTCCGAAATAGAATTACAATGGATCAGAAGCCATTCACTTCACTTTCCATGGTATGTACAGTGGAGACCGCATCAAGTAAGACACATTGGACTTTGTACCTATCTTATATTCTTCTCTGTAGGGGCTAATGTCGTACTGCAAGTGTATAGCTTGATGTGGTCTCCACTGTACCTATATACTTTCGTAATCGATTTTATTCTATTTCGGACCGCAGCGACTTATTTGACAGGACTAAACTTAATTTGAGCGTTCTGTCTTTTTCTTTCTGTATCGAAAAGACAAAGACAGAACACTCAAAATAAGAGTCCCGTCAAATTAGTTGTGTTGCGCCGAATCGACACCATTAGTGGTTCCGCGAACAGTGTTGCCGTTTTGGCCACTTTGTGGCTAGATCTAGCAGATTTTCAACAGTTTTAGCCAAAAAATAATCTATTTTAGCCACCAAAACAAATCTAGCTACTTCTAGCCATTTCTGGTATTGTTATTACTGTATTGTCTCTTCCCCACTCTAATGCGGAAGTAGAAAGGCTATTTAGCGTCATGAACACAGTGAATAATAAATTAAGAAACAGATTATGTGCATTAACACTTAATTCTATAATAATGATTAGAAACCGACTAAAGATATTAAAAAAAGATTGCCGCAACTACGTTTTACCACCTCAAGTGTTAACCAAAATCACAAAAACTGTCAAAACAGTAAAAGAAATCGAAGTACAATCTACATCATCATCCATTCACGAAGACATTTCAGAATTATCAGATGACATTGTAGACCTTTAAATCGACTTTTAATTTTTTGCTAAAAATTTAATCCAGCTACAAGTTGTAGCCTACAACCATTATTATAACCACTTTTTAATAAATTTATGACCTTAATTAGGTACTGTTTTAATTAAACCTACTTATCTAAATTCCTATATAATAATACCTAATATGATATTATCAGTAATATCAGGGTATTAAAGTAGGTCAAAAATTTAGCCACTTCTAGCCACTTTTCGAAAGATATTTTTCTTACAAAACTAGCCACTTTTTCAATTTAAGCATCCACAAACTAGACTGTCGTAACGGCAACACTGTCCGCAAAAGATAGCGGTATAAGCACGCGCGCTCTTCGGTCCATGGTCCCGCTCAACGCAAGTCTCTATCTCTATTCAAAATTATCGAGTCGTATTACATGCGCACGGCTTGCACAAAAGCGACATCGGCTATCGTGGAAATTCGAACGAAATAAAAAATTTCATAGTCTTTTTATTTTCTTTTTTTACATTACTAGAGTACAATTAAAACGAAAGAATATACGGCCAGCATTGACGCTTCAGAGTTCTGTCTTGTGAGCTTCTAATGAGGAGCAGGTAGCAACTGGATCTCAATGGTGGCAATAACTAGGAGCATCGAGTTTTGACTCGTATGTTTAGTCTCAAGGTGCCAGTTTCAGAGGGTCTTTTGAGGGTCTCATAAGGAGCAGGATCATCAACTGGATTCCAGTGATGGCAATAGCTAGAAACATCAACATTTGGACTCGTATGTTAGGTTGGTCTCAGGGTGCCGGTTTCAGGTCTGATCTCTCGAGGGTTTGATGAGGAGCAGGATCATAGCAACTGGATCCTAGTGATGGCAACAACTAGGAACATCGAGTTTCGACTCGTATGTTTAGTCTCAGGGTGCCAGTTTCAAAGTGTCAGTAGTTCAACGGTCGAACTACTCAGTTTAACTAGCAGGAATAAGTTGCAATTGTTACGGTGGGTGGTCGCTCTTCTACTAACCATAGAAGGCGCTTTATCCCCATGGAGCAATTATTCCATGCTTATCCCACTACTTTTCATAGAAATTATTATTTTTCCATGAAGTAGTTATTTTTTGCTATATGCCTAATACATTGCAGAACTATATTTCGCTCTCGCCGCATTTCTCTAAACAGCAATTTCTGTAATAGTGTTGATTGAGGTTTGGGTTTAAATCTGTTGTTTTGCATCCATTTGTTCTGTCTTTGAGGTCTCTTGACTTGTTTTATACTTTCTTTTTTGGTTATGGAATTATTTGATTGGTCATAACTTGGTGGTTCAACTTTGGTATTTGTAATCTTCACTTCATCTATGGAATTATTTGATTGGTCATAACTTGATTCAACTTTAGCATTTGTAGTCTTCACTTCATCTGGTCCACTATCGTCATCACTTTGTGCACATTTATTAGCTTCATCAACTGGAGGTTTAGGGATACTAATAAGAGGAAGGGGCTCATTTTTCTTGCTCAATCTTGGTACTTCAGCATCATCTTCTTCATCAGATGTACCATAATTACAAATAAGATTACTTAATGCACCACAAACAGCAGGTTGCTCATACATGGCCCCAGGTAAGGTTTTGATAATTTCACTATTAATACCATCCTCATCGTCATCTATCTGAAAATCATTTGATATTTTGCCTACCTCTTCTTCTGATTCACTGTTTTCAAGCAGATGCTGGATTCCAGCAAAAGGTTTTAGTTTGTGTCTTTCTTCTGGCTCTGTGATTAATTTGGGAATTTTTGAAGGTCGAGCTTTTTTTGGTTGAAAATTTTTGTTTCGATCATTTGAAGATTTGTTCCTTTGATTTTTGTTGTTACTTTTCTGTTTAAAGTCTGAAACAAAAAGCAATGTTTGGAAATAGTAAGCATAAAATTGACAGACCTACATCTTACTTCTATGCCATATTAACTAAATATTTTACCTTGTCTTGAATTGTTTTGAAAGTTTCTCTCTCTTTTGAGGCACATTTTTTCACCTCTGTTAATTTTTGCTTGGATTATAGCAGCATTTTTCTCTATATTAGATTTCGTGGGATATTTCAATTTCCTTTCTTCCCTCCATTTCTTTATTTCTTCAGGGTTATTTAGTTTTGCGATCTTTTTATATAAACCAGAAGAATGCTGCATTTGGATGTGCAGTGTGACTATTTTTGGATGTGCAACAAACTGACACCCATCTATGTTACATTTCTGTAAAATATAAACAGTTTCATTAGTCAATATTGTTATTGGTTCATTCCAACATCCTTGGGCAGGGTGGTTAAGGATTCAAAACTATCTCTTGTAACAGCTGGTATAGAGGCTGGAAATAATTCTTACCTGATGTTCTTGCTTATGATTTTCAAGCTGTTGTGAAGAATGAAAATCTCTGTCACATGTTTCACACCAGTACTCTTTGGTTGTATGGCCGTAACCATTTGTTGAGTTGTGAGCAGGTGGAGGTCCATGAAATCCACCCCGAAATCGTGGGGCGCCACGATATCCATTCTGTAAAGATCTTTGAAGGCCTAAATGTGCTCTTGGCTGGCGATTATTAAAACCTGGATAATCCCTCTGTGGTGGAGGATATGGTCTGTACATGATATGTTAATTATTTAGCAATAACAATTATCACTTTTAATGTAACAAAACAATGTGAAATTATTTTGTTTAGCAACTAAACTTGAACTCTTTTAGGTTAGGATATTTTTTTTTCCCCACTAATTGGAAAGGCAAAGGGATCTTAGCCCAT
Organism: Ypsolopha sequella; assembly: GCA_934047225.1. Lineage (NCBI taxonomy): Eukaryota > Metazoa > Arthropoda > Insecta > Lepidoptera > Ypsolophidae > Ypsolopha > Ypsolopha sequella. Next base: position 15,788,887 of record OW203992.1, read on the forward strand.
ACAGCCATGTCTGACGTTATAGTTATTATCTGTTTTTATGCACTATCCTCTTCTGTTGAGGATCATCTGAAAGGTCTGTCCTGTCTAAGTCACCGTCCTGTCATTTCCGCTATAATGATAGCCTTATAACGCAAATACAACAGGGTTAGAAAAAACACACGAAAAGGCACAGCCTCAGAATAAGGAATACAAATAGAAGCCTGGCTAAAATAATACGCGGAGAAAGATACCTATCCTTGATTTTCTTACGATATTATAGTGCGTTAGAGAGAGATGGATATGTATTAGTTTTTTCTTAATTAGGTAGGTTGTCACTAGTTCGTTGTTTTGCTAGTGATGTAACAATGTCGATTTTTGACTACGATAAATAAACCAAATCGGAACTACGACCGATCTGCTTACCACACATTATATCGTATCAAAGTGTGGAAAAAAAGAGAATGCAGGAGGCACCGACCTTTCTGGTGACATCCTCTTGCGTTGGAAGGAGGCCAAGAGAATTAATAGCAAAGTGGTCTCTGTCTACCCCAGTGGGACACATGTTATATTGTGTAAATAAGGAATTAATAAAAGGATATCTTTCGTTTGGCATAATATTTTTTATTAAGTACAAATTACTATATCGTAGGCAGGTAGGTACATAAGTTAAGTCCAAAATTGTGCTTGTTTCTAGTACAAAAAATGCTGTAGCTTGTATCAGAGATACAACCGTAAACTATTTAAGTGGATACTTTTTAAGTCGCCTCTTAACTCAATCAAATAGATGTTCGTTGATGTCGCGTCTTTGTTTAATCAAGGAGGAAGAAATTAATCGCAACAATAGAAATCATACAAATCATAGACTTATAGGTTTCGTAATAATAATATTATGTCAATGATGAGCGATGACAGCGCAATAACTACAGAGGTAATTTCAATTTTTTCATTATTTCTATCAAATAAACATCAACCTATCTTGAATAATAACAAATAATGAACGATTAAAATACCTAATAACCTGTAATAAGAAATCAAATTATGCGCAGTTGAAGTCAATAAGCATTCCCAAAATTCATTTCACGATAGAACTACCCTGTCAAAGTACTTTTATTGTCAACCACTAAGTACGAAAATGCCTAGATCTGCGGAATTTTTTCGTGAAGTCGATCACGGAAGTAACGTACAAGTTCTGAACAGGCCTTTCAGAACGATTTGCGAACATAGAAGTATGCACTTTTCTACACCACAGACATCCATAGGTACTGGTTCTCTTGCCTAAAATTGAAAAATTATCGAGTTTGATAATGCAATTATACATGATTATTTAAAGGTTACCAATGTGTCTGTATCTGGTAAATATAACGTCGGTAAAGTATCTGCTTTTAACCGTCTCCATTTTAAATTTTCGTTTGGTCCAAAAGAATCCGGCGTAAAGTGTTTCGAACAAATATGACTGCTGTTTTTAATTGCCCAGTTTGGTCTAATTATTCGTCTAAGCCATTCTCTTTTTAATTCTTCCCTTTTTGGAAATCTGTAACAAAAAAATATAGCGATATTTATTCGGCATTATTTTTCTTTTAACTCGCGCTGCAATTTATCTGCGGTATTATCCTTTATGCATGGCTGCGCCGCGGGAACCAATGTTCGATAGTTGGCCACACGGACTTTAGTACATCACTATGCAAAAAAACATAACCTCTAATAGTCGGCAGAAAATCTATATAAAACAGGCAAATATCGGTGTAGAATTGAACACGAGTATGATTTACAAGAACTACTATTATTGTTACTGAGTTTTAGGTATGATCCTGCAACTTATTAACATAAAAACTATCAGAACTCACCGATGAAATGATATTGCTTCATTGTTGTTTTCTTTTCTTCCTGTATGCGATTTACAGCCTTCAATCGCACAAGACATTTTATTACAATGTTAAAAAAACAATCAACACAAACAATAATAAATAACACTTTCACAAATTTTGAGAGGAAGAGCACAAAAATATTTAATTTCTCTCGGTGAAGCTGTAAACTTTTGCAAAATGCATTAGACATTTCGATGCCACCAAATTAAGATTACGCAACGCAACGAACGATATTACAACACAACGATACAATGATGAGACATATTTAATTTGATGGTATTATAATATTTAAAATACATCCATCTGACATTTGTTTGGTTCAATCTAGTGACACACCTGGAAAAAATATAAAGTAAGTGCGGTCCGGTGTTTCATTCACTCGTACACAGGAGTAATTTACGTTAGATGAGTAAGATGAGTACAATGGCTAATGCCCAGTTCTTATTTTAGCCAGGCTTCTATTTGTATTCCTTATTCTGAGGCTCAGAATAAGGAATACAAATAGAAGCCTGACTAAAATAAGAACTGGGCATTAGCCATTGTACTCATCTAACGTAAATTACTCCTGTGTGCGAGTGAATGAAACGACGGACCGCACTTACTTTATATTTTTTCCTGGTGTGTCACTAGATTGAACCAAACAAATGTCAGATGGATGTAATTTGGATGTATTTTAAAAATTATAATACCATCAAATTAACCCTTAATAAGGCAAAGGGATATTATTTCCCACCAAGTACCATTTTAAACAAAATTTTTGTTTACGTGATAGATAGCCCATAGATTGAACGCAACTATACAGTGCAGTTCTTTAGTAGTTTTTTTTTTTTTAGCTGGCAACACTTTTAGTAATATGGCGGCAACTTGAATTGAAATATCAATAGCAAAGTTCAGTCGTGTGATTTCATTGACAAAAAGTGATTCTTTTTCGGTAAATTCTGTGAAAAATAAAAATTTTGTTCTACGAATAATCCCGTAAGTAGATTGTGGTTACTATTTCATGTAATATCTATATTCAAGCGGTACTGTATACTATTTTTATGTCTCTGTAAGTGATAAAACCCTAAGAATGTTCGAATTTCAAAGTGGGAAATTATATCCCTTTGCCCGATAGCGACTTGTAATTTCTTTCAAATTACATATATAAAAAAGTATCGTGACTGCGTGTGGGTGATTTGCAACGTACAACCAAAAATACTGGGGATAGAAAGCTGATATTCGGGAAATAGATTTTTATAAGGTGTTTTGCAAAATTCATATAGGTATAGCAAAATATCACAAATTCTTTTTGAGACCAAATTTTCCTCTTTGTCTGTGACACTAATTACAGATTTTCATTTATTTCTAGGCTAAATAGAACATGAACAAGCGTAAACGGCAAATAAAAGGGCAGCAGGAGTTGTTGATATGTTTTTTTATTTCGTAATAACGCGATAATTGCTTAGTTTTGTTTTTAATTTGCTAATTTAGTAATGAAATACATAGAACATAATGATACATCGAAAATAAAGCTTGGTTTTTGTAATAAAAACAATATAGAAAATATAATTCATAAAAAACATATATCAAAGAATCAAAATCCAGGGGCGAGTACTAGTATCTCAAAAACAACAAAAGTATGCTAAAAGTACGTCACATAAACGGGCAAAGGGAATTATTTTCCCACCGTTTGGGACAAATCACAGACCTAATCGGGCAAAGGGAAATAATTTCCCACCGAAAAAATGGGGGGAAAACCACGTATCCCCCCTCTCAAAAAATTATTTTTGGAATCTACGATGTCTATTTACCCTATATCCACGATCAATTTTAAGCTAGCTTTCACACAGGCTCGCTTTGGATGTATTTTAAAAATTATAATACCATCAAATTAAATATGTCTCATCATTGTATCGTTGTGTTGTAATATCGTTCGTTGCGTGCATCACATCTTAATTTGGTGGCATCGAAATGTCTATTGCATTTTGCGAAAGTTTACAGCTTCACCGAGAGAAATTAAATATTTTGGTGCTCTTCCTCTCAAAATTCGTGAAAGTGTGATTTATTATTGTTTGTGTTGATTGTTTTTTTAACATTGTAATAAAATGTCTTGTGCGATTGAAGGCTGTAAATCGCATACAGGAAGAAAAGAAAACAACAATGAAGCAATATCATTTCATCGGTGAGTTTTGATAGTTTTTATGTTAATAAGTTGCAGGATCATACCTAAAACTCAGTAACAATAATAGTAGTTCTTGTAAATCAAACTCGTGTTCAATTCTACAGCGATATTTGCCTGTTTTATATAGATTTTCTGCCGACTACGAGAGGTTATGTTTTTTCGTATAGTGATGTACTAAAGTCCGTGTGGCCGTGTGGCAAGCTATCGAACATTGGTTCCCGCGGCAGCCGTGCATAAAGGATAATAGATTAATGAGAGGTTTTCTTTTTGAGTATAAAAAAAAAACATAGTTTCCCAGAACTCTGTAGATGGTGTTGAACTGACTACGTTGCTAGGTGCCAAAGCCAAAACGATTGAAAAAAAAACATTGCGTCACGTCACGTCACGTCACATACGCTCGTTGGTTGATGACATGTGTGCTGAGCATATTATGTGCGAATGCTTTGTTATGGTCCGTCCAGGTTTAAAATGTACCATGGCTTGTACTCATTGCGCTTTACGACTTTCATCTTTAGGAAAAAGATGTATGCCTCCATTTTTATACAAATCCACAAGGCACAGACTTCTCTTCTTTTTCTCTTGGGAGATTTTCTTTCTGGCTTAGAAAACTCATAAAAAGACTGCTAATTATTTTTTTCTTTTTCCTTGTTGTTATTATTTATTTATTTTCAAAATGTCATTGTGATGTGATGTGATAATGACATTAATTACTTTTTTATGTACGTTTCGTTTTACGATCTCAAAATTACATCCAAGTGCAATAATCAAAAAATTATGTGACGTTCCGTTCCTTGCAGTAACTTACCAAGTTCAGCGCCATCTATCTAGCGACTAGGGAAGAGTAAAAAAAAACAGAAAAGAAAATCCCTCATTGCAGCGCGAGTTAAAAGAAAAATAATGCCGAATAAATATCGCTATATTTTTTTGTTACAGATTTCCAAAAAGGGAAGAATTAAAAAGTGAATGGCTTAGACGAATAATTTGACCAAATTGGGCAATTAAAAAAAGCAGTCATATTTGTTCGAAACACTTTACGTCGGATTCTTTTAGACCAAACGAAAATTTAAAATGGAGACTTTTAAAAGCAGATGTATTACCAACGTTATATTTACCAGATACAGACACATTGGTAACCTTTAAATAATTATGTATAATTGCATTATCAATCTTGTTTGTAGGTACGTGCTTGTACTATACTATAGTATATTAACTCGATAATTTTTCAATTTTAGGCAACAGAACCAGTACCTATGGATGTCTGTGGTTTAGAAAAGTGCATACTTCTATGTTCGCAAATCGTTCTGAAAGGCCTGTTCGTTCACGTTACTGCCGTGATCGACTTCACGAAGAAATTCCGCAGATCAAGACATTTTCGTACTTAGTGGTTGACAATAAAAGTACTTTGACAGGGTAGTTCTATCGTGAAATGAATTTTGGGAATGCTTATTGACTTGAACTGCGCATAATTTGATTTCTTATTACAGGTTATTAGGTATTTTAATCGTTCATTATTTGTTATTAGTTTTTATTCAAGATAAGTTGATGTTTGTTTCATAGAAATAAAAAAAATGAAATTACCTCTGTAGTAATTGCGCTGTCATCGCTCATCATTGACATAATATTATTATTACGAATCCTATAAGTCTATGATTATTATGATTTCTATTGTTGCGATTAATTCCTTCTTCCTTGATTGAACAAAGACGCGACATCAACGAACATCTATTTGATTGAGTTAAGAGGCGACTTAAAAAGTATCCACTTAAATAGTTTACGGTTATATCTCTGATACAAGCTACAGCATTTTTTGTACTAGAAACAAGCACAATTTTGGACTTAACTTATGTACCTACCTGCCTACTATATAGTAATTTGTACTTAAAAAAAAATGTGCTAAACGAAAGATATCCTTTTATTAATTCCTTATTTACACAATATAACATGTGTCCCACTGGGGTAGACAGAGACCACTTTGCTATTAATTCTCTTGGCCTCCTTCCAAAGCAAGAGGATGTCACCAGAAAGGTCGGTGCCTCCTGCATTCTCTTTTTTTTCACACTTTGATACGATATGATGTGTGATAAGGAGATTGGTCGCGGTTCATTTCGATTTGGTTTATTTATCGTAGTCAAAAATCGACATTGTTACATCACTAGCAAAGCAACGAACTAGTGACAACCTACCTAATTAAGAAAAAACTAATACATATCCATCTCTCTCTAACGCACTAAAATGTCGTAAGAAAATCAAGGATAGGTGTCTTTCTCCGCGTATTATTTTAGCCAGGTTTCTATTTGTATTCCTTATTCTGAGTTCTGAGGGCACAGCCAATAATTTTTTTTTAATTCTTTTTCCCACAAAGTGGGAAGGCAAAGGGAACTTAGCCCATACAGCCAATTTCGAGGTTCTATTATCTGTTTATAGTCACTGTTTCACAAAATAGATACTAGATTGTCAAGAAAGTCGTGAAATAAATAGGGGCGCTACTTTCTTTGCCAAAACAGTTTTAATATGGCAACACCTGGGATCTTTTGTATGGGGAAATCAGGTGTTACCAGTAAAAATAATTTTAGTTCCATTTCATGACTTTTTAGACAAGTTTGTACCAGAATGCCGACTCGACGACGGAGCGAAAACAGACTCACACAAGCGTAGACGTGTACGTATGATGATCTCGGCAGAATTTCGTATTGGCATTTACCCGCGTATCTTCGAGATCGTTCGTACGTACGCGTCTGTGTGCGTGCGCCTGTTTTCGCTAGTTATGCGGAATAAACATTCTGTAAGTGGTTATTTTGTGACTGTATGTTAAACAGTTATTAGGTGGTAGAGCTGATGCTGGGCTCGACTGCGAAGGTACCACCATCTTACTTGGAGACCCCCTCGAAGTAATTCGGGGGAGATAAAGAGGACAGCTCACAGGCAAAAAACCAGGAGGCCTACAATGCCTGGAACCGATGGATGGCGGTATATCCATCCCTAATAGCCGGGCCTTAAATGGAACAGACTGGTGACGGGCAGTGGCGTCACTGGTGAGAGGGTTCCAGCACCGCGCTCACCAACCCACCTGCCCAGCGTGTGTGAGTATGGGCAATTTAGTCCTGGAAAGGCTTACATATGTTCAGCAGTGGACGAACTAGGCTGATGGATGAATGGATGGATGTTTTATCCTCTCTTGAGGATCATCTCAAGGGGCTGTCCTGTCATGTCATTCAGTTCGTGCTAAAGTGATAGACCCGTACCACAAACACAATGTAGGGTTAGAAAAAACACACGAAAAGACACAGGCCATTGTTCCATCGAAAAACACACTATTTCTTGACTTATCTCAATACAATAGACTCCTGAATTGCAATAACCGTACTCTAGACCTTGTGCTATGCAACACACCATGTAGCGTGTTATTATCTGACTCACCTCTCCTGCCCCCTGATCGCCATCATCCTCCTTGCTGCATCGATACTTCTATACAAGTACCATCTAGCGAAACACTATCCAGCTCAACATTACCAAAGTACAATTATTATAAAGCTAATTACTCAAACATAAATAAAAAAATATCCTCATTTGATTGGATGGCTGAGCTACATGGTTTGCCAATTGAAGAGGCAGTCGTTCGTTTCTATAATGTCATCTACGATATAATAAAAGACGAGGTACCCTTAGTGAAAATCAAATCTGCTCGCTATCCCGTATGGTTCTCCCACAAATTAATAAAAGAATTGCGTCGTAAAGAAAAGGCTTGGCTCAGATGGAAAAAATATGCTGGACATGCAGATTATCAACGCTATTCATCCATTCGTTCACAAGTTAAAGTACTTCTCAGCGACTGCTGGAGCTCGTATATTAGAAATGTTGAGGACTCCACCAAAAATAACATAAAACACTTTTGGAAATATACTTCTTCCTTAAAAAAGACCAACACTGGCTATCCTTCCAAAATGAAGTACCGGGGTAACGTTTCTGAGAACCCCTCAGACGTATGCCAATTTTTCTCTCAATACTTCTCTTCGGTCTATGAGCCATGTAGTCCAGACTCCTATGATTTAGATTTTTCTGACTTTCCTGAGAACCCAGCTTCAACTAATTCAATCTGTGATCTTTATTTCTCTGAATTCGAAGTAGAGAAAGCCTTACTGCAATTAATATGTGATAAGGGCGCGGGTCCTGACAAAATAAGTCCTATCTTCCTCATGTACACGGCCTCTACCATACGAATACCTCTTACTATTCTTTTTAATAGAAGCTTCAAAGATGGTATAATTCCAGCTAGTTGGAAAGAGGCATTTGTGACACCTATACACAAGTCTGGTGCCAAAGATGACGTAGAACATTACCGCGCAATTTGTCTTCTCTCCATCATACCCAAAGTTTTCGAAAGGTTGGTGCACGATAAAATTTACCCATTTATTGAGCTCATACTAGACACTAGGCAACATGGTTTTGTTAAGGCAAAATCCACGGCAACTAATCTTTTAGTTTACAGTAATTTTCTTTTTCAATCCATGGATAAAAGTGTACCCGTTGATTCTGTCTACACAGATTTTCGTAAGGCATTTGATAAAGTAGATCATAAATTACTACTTCAAAAGCTCTACTACAATGGCATTAAGGGTAACCTATTAAGGTGGTTTTCCTCTTACTTGCGCTCAAGAAACCAGGCGGTAATTTTGAACGGACACATTTCATCCTATTTGCGTGTTAGTTCAGGTGTACCTCAAGGCTCTATTTTGGGACCCTTACTGTTTGTCATCTTTATAAACGATATAGGGGCCTGTTTCCGTAACACCGACATACTTTTGTACGCTGATGACCTCAAAATCTACAAGCAAATAAGATCTATCGAAGACTGCTTCAAAATCCAGGAAGACCTTGATCGGCTAGCCATATACTGTGACAGTAACAAAATTCATTTAGCTGAAAACAAATGTAAGGTGATAACGTTTACGAAAAATATTAATGTACACGCATTTGACTACAGAATTGGTAATGCCCAATTGGAACATGTCAAAGTAATTAAAGATCTTGGAGTGATATTTGATTCCAAGTTGACCTTTGACGTGCATGTTGAATCAATTGTCAACAAGGCATATCGTATGTTGGGATTCATACTTAGATCTTCTAAAAATTTCAAACAGTCTTCTACTTATATAACCTTATATCAAACCCTCGTACGTTCCCACTTAGAGTACACATCAGTCGTATGGAGCCCGTTGTACAATACTTATACTACTAAGATTGAACAGATACAAAAACGCTTTCTTAGAGCTCTGAACGGCCGTATGTTTCAGCCGAAAATATCGTACGAGAAACTCTTAAAAAAGTATAACTTTCTGTCACTCTCTGATCGTCGTGTGTATGTTGATGCTATCTTCCTACGTAACATCTGCACGGGTTCCCTGATGTGCCCTACACTTTTACATCAGATAAATTTTAGAGTTCCTAAGTTGCTCACTCGTAGTACCATACCTAAAGTTGTCTTTGTTCTAAAGTCTGTAAAAAAAGAAACAGGTAAAAGAGATCCACTATACCGAATGTGTAAGAGTCATAATGAAAATTTCTTGAATATCGACTTCAATAATTGTTCATATATGTGTTATAAAAGACAAGTGAAGAAAGCGCTTTCTGACAATTAATTAATCTTAATAATTTTCTGTGTGCATGTTAGTTTTAAGATTGGTTGTGGGTTTTAGCTTTGTAGTGTAATTCTTTAAACAAAAATATAATATTACTTTTATCTTTATCTCCTGTCTGCGTCACTTCAAACATTTATATTATCTGTGAGTATGCTAAGGATAGTGGTACAATGAAAAAATACCTATAACTTTACTGTAAGATATTATGTGCCTCTCTCTGTTTGTACTCCTTGTTTGTAAATAAATAAATAAATATACTCGTTACTAGCCGCGCTCGGTGGTACATATCTTTGAAGATAGCCTCTACCATTCTGTTTTTACTAGGGTAAAACGGTGGGTCTGTTGTTATCAATGAGCCGTATTCCAAGCTAGCTTCCATAAAAATATCATAGATAGCGCTGTCTAATACCTCACTTCGCTTCGCATGATCCAGCTTTATACCAACAAACACTGTAACAATCACTTTGAAATAAATATATGGTAAAGTTGAGGACTAATGCTATGTCAACACTATGGTGAAAACTTGATTTCATTAAATTTTCTTGATAGAAAAAAATTACAAAGTTACCTCCAAACCGTAAAATAAACGGCTAGCATTCAATGAATATTTAAAATTAGATCTGAAACTTTGCATAATATAACGGATGTTAGTATAAAACAGCTGAAGACCATAAAATAAAAATGAATAAACCAATAATTGAATAAAATAAAATCACCGTAAAAAGAAAATAACTAAATGATCGCGCGCTGTAGTCAGCCTAACCTGGACCGCTCTGCCACCCGACCCCGCTTCGGCTTTCGTACGGGATGGCTGCGTCGCTTGCGCTCACGATTTTATGCAACAAACGGCAGCTTTTTACATCTGATTATTTCCTAGTAGGTTTTTTGTGACTAAACGCAATTTTGGGAAATTCACGTAACAAGAAAATGAAGAGTTTGTGTGTCTTAAATTGGCGGGCAAACTGATTAAAAAACCGGCCAAGTGCTAGTCAGACTCGCGTACCTAGGGTTCCGTATTGTGGATGATAAAGATTTTGTAATTTTTTGTCGTGAATTTCTCAACCACTTTATTTTTCTTGTTATTTGTACGTAAACAAATATAACCATGATTTTTTTCATATTTTTTGTTCCACCAGTTTTGGAGATAAGGGAGGGACATACATTTTTTTAAGGTTTTTCAAGGATTTCTCGAAATAAATGCAATTAAATATAGCAAAACTATATATTTTTACAATCAACTTTTTAATACCTATAATTTGATACCCATATTGTATTTTTATAAAATATTTTTTTAATTTTTTTAATTTTAAGTTTTTCATTTGTGCTCAACTTTTTTTTTTCCTGTAATTGGCCAGCTATGGTCTATAATCGACATTTTTTCATATTTTTCGGTTTACCAGCTTCGATGATAAGGGGGGACACATACATATTTTTGAGGTTTTAAAAAATTTCTCGAAACCACTGCCAGTAAATATAGTAAAAGTATATATTTTTAAAATCAACTTTTTGTATCTACAATTGGATACCCATATTCTATTTTTAGGATAATATTTTTTATTTTTCTCACTTTTGTTTTAGAAATATTTAGAACAATTTCAAATTTTTCATATTTTTTTTTACACCGTGATGACCCGATATGGGCAAATTTACGCTATTTTTGTGCCAAATAAATTACAAATTCCATAAAGGGAAAAAGGCGCAAAAATATAAACTTACCAAAATAAACAGGTACATTTCTTTTGCTAAGATTAAACGTGACATTTACAACAAACATCAAAGTTAAAAGGGCATAATTGTATAATACATCCATAAAATGCTTAGAAACAAAGACGCTTCAATTGAAATACTAAAGTAAAAGGACCTATTCGGTAAATACGTTCGTATTTGTTTATATTTTAAAACTATTTGCTAGGAAAAAAGACGCATCCCTGCAGTGGCGGCTTTGGCCCTCAAAACTGACTGAGGCGCCAAAAGGAAAAAAAGGCCAAGTGCGAGTCGGACTCGCGGTCTTATGGTCCCGTACTTTGGAAATTTATATATATTCAAGTACCTACTTTTTTTGTTCTTTTCTTGTCTACTTGCAAGTTACTTGAAAATAAACTTGGTAATTTAGTATAGACTATGAACTTAACTAATGTATACAACGTGTAACAGAAAGGTGTAACCATATTTGAAGATAGTAGATGCTAGTGATTGTTGGCACTTGGTGGAGTTTATAAAACATTGTTTTAAAAATCATTTTTAGACATGACTGTAGTGTATATTATTTATTTGTTAGTTAGGATGTGTAAAAAGCCCTAGAAAATGCTTTACAGCGAAACCGGTCGGGCATAATAAAGTTGTACGTAATATGTGGATAAGTACAAGTGTTTTTTTAAAACAACATATTTGAAGAGCTTATTCAGTTAATGGTATAGAACAACTTTTACTATGGAACAAACCCCGCATGTCGAAAAAAATTTTTTTTTCAATGGAAAATGCAATGCCGCTTGGCTGAAATGTATGGAAGGGCAGATTTTTTTTTGAGATTTCAGGATTGGCTTAATAGTAAAAGTTGTTCTATACCATTGACTGAATAAGCTCTTCAAATATGGTTACACCTTTCTGTTAAACCTTGTATAATAGATAAAAATCTCTCAGACTTTTTGTTTTCATCATTCATATCACATTATAATATGATAAATTATATGATGGAACCAACAAAACAAATGTGTCATTAATTGAATAGTCATCATCGAGCCCGCGATATATTTTTCAAATCCGAATAGCCATTAAATGAAAAAGTGGATTTATTACGGCTCAAAAGAACGCAAGTTTTTGCAAGTACAAATTTCCGCACAGCCATTAGTAGCGATCGTACCACGAGCTTTGAAATGAGCGGACAAACGTTTTTCTACCATTTTGCTTTTTTTTCATTTTTATATAAATCATTTAACTCAGGACAAGGACGAAAACACGTTTTAATTATATCGGATTTTTCAGCTTCATTACGCAATACAAAAGGAGTTATTAGTAACAAAGCCACAATATCAAATTTTGGATACATAACGCAAGATCTGCCGCGAGCGAGACTGACTGACCTAAGAACGCTAACGCGTCAAGTGTAAGTGTAACCCGTCCCGTGTCGTGTCACAGAGACTCGACTGATTTGTTTGATCGATCGACCGACCGACTGTTTGATATGATTGAAATTGAAGCCAGCCGCTCCGCGCAGAGGCAAGCGTTGGCAGCGCTTCGTTGCCATTCGGTCGGATCGAGTCGTTGCTCCGGTAACGCATGTTGTCTCACTCTACCCAATGCAACAAATATCTTCTTCGCTTTCGAAGCTCCGAAATAAAAAGCCTCTCGTACAAAGACAATTTTCAACGGACTTCTCAAGAAGATTCTCGTAATTCGTCTCGTTAACTTTGTAAAACCTTTCGTTACTTATTGTTTCCAAGGCGCAGGTATGCATAGTAAGTAGTCGGGTTTTATTTAGGTGAGGCACTGCCTATATTGCCTCCCCTGGAAAACCACCACTGCATCCCTGTGATAACTCAAAAAGAGCATTTTACGCCTTTATTCCTTAGAGTCAAATCTATCTTTTATTCTGGTACTAAGCAAAAAAGACGCGGGTGATGCCAGCGTGTTATTTGTGCCTTTCTTACTTTCTTTTTTTCCTAGTAAATAGTTTTAAAATATAAACAACTACGGACGTGTTTGCCAAATAGATACTTTTACTTTAGTATTTCATTTGAAGCGTCTTTATTTCTAAGCATTTTAAGGATGTATTATACAATTATGCCCTTTTTACCTTGATGATTGTTGCAAATGTGACTTTGTATCTAAACAAAAGGAAATTTGCCTTTTTATTTTAGTATTTTTGCATTTTTTGTGCAATTGCGCTTTTTTCCTTAGTATATCTCTGTTATGTGACATTCTAGCAAAATATGAATTAGTTCAGTAGATGCGCCTTCTATTTCTCATTCCAACGGTATATAACTCATTAAAAAATGCAGTTACGCCCTTTTTCCTTAGGACGGCAGAATAAAAGTCACCTTATATGTACATTCACATTTTATAATTAAATTTTTTTTTTTTTTAGTCATCTCATCATAAACAGAATGCCTACCATTTTTCTGACTATCCCAAATTTGATGAAATACGGAGCCTGACTCGCACTTGACCGTTTTTTAATATACATATATAACATGCATGATTCATAATATGCACACAAGCCGAAAATTAAAGATGGTAAAATAAAATACTTACTAACCAATGAAAATAAATTAAATTTACGGTATATTTTATTTTATAATCACTTAGGCACAGTATAATTTATACTGTGACTTAGGCCTACCTATGAAATAAAAGAAAGCTTTTCAATCAATATTTTTATTACTTAGAATAGATGTCCGAAAATAGTTGTAGTTATCCTAACGAAATAGCGTGACGTCACGCACTGCACAGGTGTTAGGTGTACCACTGCGAGCTCCGGCCGGCTGCGAGCGATCATGAAGTGAGGCGCGGAGAAGTGGAGGTGAAACTTGGATTTGAGCTGGGGTATTATACACTCTTAAAAGTTACGGGTTTTTTCCTTTCTGCTTCTCTAATTCTGTTTAAAGTGCTGCTAGGGACCAAGAGCCGTAGAAGCTATTTGCTCATAATGATACTTGCTTTGAGCAGATCAGTTCAAAAATCACTTTTGCCGAAGGTATCCAAGTCCAAAATCGTCGTCATTATCAGTGTCCAAACTGATGCTAAAATCTAGAATTTAATCTAGCTAGAATAATATTCGATACTTGATAGTATTAAAGTTATTCAAGCAAAAATTACAACAAAACAAACACACTGAAGGTGTAGAATGTCATAACTGACAGCCAGAGATCAATCAAAATTGACTTTAATTTGTTTTTAATCTTTTGGAAAGGCCCATTTCGCCAAGACATTATATAATTTATCAAGTCCTTAGACAGTTTCATCTAAGAAAATGTAATTGAAGCTAGCCTGAAACGGCTCATTGAGTTTATGAGGCTAGCGACATCTAGGTTAGCACTCACGAACTATAACGTTTTACAATGGTCTGTTAACCAAACCAGCCAATAGTTGGAGCCACCTCCATTTTAATTTTCGGCTACCTAGTATCAAAACTATCAAACTGCCTCTCCTCTGCTGGATCAAATTGAAATCAAATCAAAGTCAAACAAATAAATAAAATACCTAAATACCTACATAGGCTACATACTGAATAAACAAATAAATTTATAAATTCAAATATAAAGGCACTGTGCGTCTTTTTAACTATAACTAGAAATTGGCGAAACTAATCTGCGTTTAATCGTCCGGGCGGAGTCACATTATCGGAAGCCAGATAAAATGGAAATGAATTGAAATTCAAAATAAAGATAATAACGTGAAATAAAAGTTAAACGAAATTGAAGGAAAATGAACAATTCAGCAGCAAAAGTATGATCTGCTAAACGTGTTCCGTCTCATGATCTGTCTCATGCGGTGCGTTATCAAGAAAGCCTAGTTAATCACAAAAAAATATTATTTTAGGTTGGAGAGATATTTACTGAGGCTGGTGCTGCTTTCAATAAACTGGCTGAAATGACCATGATGCTACATCCGATGGCAGAGTCCTCTACTGGGTAATTATATCCTAAAACCATTCAGTGGTATTTTGTTCAATATTCTTGACTACCATTTTTGTCATAACTTCTGGCGAGCAGGAATCAGGTTTTTTATTGTAATCAGGTAATATTAGCTACATGCGTAACGATCTGCGAACATCAGCACCCAGCTGGACATAATAACTGTGGCCTAGCGTAAGTCCAACAAACCACTGCTGGTGTGGCACCAACATCAACTTGGACACCACAGCCTATCTTGCCAACAAACTACTAGAGCTTGTCGTGGCATGCTGGCATAATTATGTCTTCCGGAGGGCCTTTGTAACCGTTGGTGTGCCGGCTATCTTAGAGCCGAAAGGTATTGCATTCAGCAATGGTTAGAGGCCCAACAGTATGACATTCATCCCCAAGAATTATGTCAAATGTAGCGTTCAGTTCTAAGTAAGTACATGTTTGTATCTATCTAGCCTTTGGACCCTCAGCAATGGTGCCAGCCTTGGGATCCTGCTACTTATGAAACTAATCTAAAATTATTATATTAACAAATATTTGTTTCTGATTGATCTTTTCTAATTTGTAATGCACTCTAATAATATTTAGAGAGTATCCTAAGTGATGAAATTCGCTATAAAAATAAAAAATATTAGTTTAATATTATATTTATGTTAACTTTATTTATAGGATAGTAACTTTTATGTTTTGTAGTTTTTTGTGTAAGTATAGAAAAAAATGCAACAATTTGAGGGCTTGAAGTTTTGGCCTAGCTCAGCCACTGACTGACATGACATGTAAAAGCAGATCAGTACCAAGGATTGAGCATACTTATGAAGGTAAATGTAATACCAGCACCCATAGTAAGTATAATGTTTAATGCGTGCGCCGCAACTTAGTTCAATCACAAGTGTGGGGAGTGTAACATGATGTTTTATGCGTGCTATGGACCAAGGAGCTGAAAAATTCATAGAAAACCCTAACCAGCTTTTTGGGTAGTACCAGTCTGTCTGACCACTCTTTTAAAAATTTAAGAAACAGAGTTTATTTATTGATTTTAGAAAAATATAATTTGCTACAAATTAGGCATGCAATGATGGTATGTTTTTAAAGTTCGATCACTTAAAATTTCGAGTCAATAGTCTTGAAAAACAATACTTCAGAGTAGGTAGTTTTAATTTATAGTTTGGTTTTTTGTTTTTTTTGAAAACATTGTTGTATCAATGTTTTTATGAGCGATTTTTGCATCCCTAATACTGAATAAATTTTACCAAAGTAACCAGTTTAAAAAAAAATTGAACCTGCCTGCCCAGTGCCCATTTAAAATTCACAGTAGGTTTTCAAAATGAGCAAGAAACATGAAAATATTTTTTCATATCCACAAGTAGGTATGTTTCTTTGGAAAAGTTGTTTAGTATCATTCTTAGACTATGTGTTTTTATTAAAAAATACCTGTTAAGTTACATCCGGTATATTGTGAGAGACGTTTCTCTGAAGCTGGTGTAATGTATGAAGAAAAGCACAAACGTTTATTCCCAACAATTGCTGTAAAGCTTGTCTGTATCTACCATAGCTTAACTTTTATTCACTTTATGTATTAGAATTTAGATTATTCAATAATTTGATACAATCAATTTATTTTTTGATTTAAACGACTTTTTGTATACTGAGTTATGTATCCGGTATCCGGCCAGATACTGGCTATTATCCGGCCGGATACTGGATACCAAAAATATGGCCGGATACCGGATATCCGTTACATCTCTACTTTTTTTTTTGTTAATTTTAGTACTGGAGTGAAGACACCATTAAAGAGAAAAGTGGAAGAGAGGTCAGCACCAATTCATAGTAATGTAACACAAGTGCAGGCAATTCACACAACACCAATATCACAACAGGTATGTTTTCGAACTAAGTTTCAATATTATTTACACTAATATAATAAAGAGGAAACATTTGTTTCGATTTGGTGTAGCACGACTTAACTTATTTGACAGGACTAAACTTAATTCAAGCATTCTGTCTTTTTCTTTCTGTATGGAAAAGACAAAGATAGGACACTCAATTTAAGGTAAGTCCTGTCAAATAAGTTAAGTTGTGTTGCGCCGAATCAACACCATTGTTTGTTTGTTTGCTAGGGCTTATCTTTGAAAGTACTGAACCAGATGTGACAAAAAACAAGGTGCTAAACTAAAATGT
The DNA here is from genome assembly GCA_934047225.1 of Ypsolopha sequella. Lineage (NCBI taxonomy): Eukaryota > Metazoa > Arthropoda > Insecta > Lepidoptera > Ypsolophidae > Ypsolopha > Ypsolopha sequella. The sequence continues at coordinate 15,806,330 of OW203992.1, forward strand.
TAACAATTTGGGGCCCTCTCGAATCCTAATTTTTATTTCACATTAGAATATGTAGAGTATGTACAACAATCTGACCAATTATAAACATGTATGTCTATGATAGGGCTGAAAGGAACAATGCAAATAAACTCTGGATTAATTTTGTTTCAATTGTTATTGCATACATGCAGCGGAGGCTTAGTAATAGGGTTGCGTTTGGTACTCTTTTGGTACATTATGAAATCCTAAATAAAAACAGATTTACTGAATGCTCTAAGTAGTTGCATAACATGAAACACAGGAAAAAAAATAAAATTTTGGGATGAAATGTATTATGAGAGAACAGCATTTGAACATTTTTTTGAAGGAATTTTGGTGTCTATGGAAATATTTTTATCTTATTTTCAGGTCACTTTAAATATGTTAAATGCACCTGAAGCAGAGATGGATGTGGAAGCCATAAGAAATGATGTCAAGTTGGAATTTGAAACAAGTAATGAAGAAGTCACAACATAAAAGAAAAATTACCATTTATTTAAGAAAAATTAATTACTTAAATAGCATAAGATTGTAAAATAAATTGAAGTAGGTAAGTACTTATTTGATTTGATATTATAGACCATTGCACAAGTCATGATGGTATTTTATGAAAACTTTGAATCTTTCGATGCCAGGATGAATTTTGTGATTCATGTACTTTTCTGTGTGTTGAACCTGTCATTTGCTGTTCTATAACCAAATTAACATCACTTCTTATTTTTAAAGTGTGATAGTGTAGGAAATCATTTCCTTGTTTTTTGACCCTTCTTTGAGCATTTCTGTAGCAGTTCCATGGTTGTGTTTCCATTACAATTGCTATCGATATTTTTTTGATAAATGTAAGAAACTGAAGCAAGCCTTCATCTCCATTATTCAGGTGAATCCACATAGTAACAGAAAAGCAGAATATGATGTCAAAGTTTTCTCTCCCTTGAGAATTCAAATACTGTTTTATAAGGTCTTGACCATTCTGGGTCATAATGTCTAAAGCTACAAAGGATATATTTTCATTGCCACCTTCTTTAGCTCGTTCTATTAAATTGGAATCGATGTCGACAGCTAGAATTTTAATATTTTTCTGAGGATATTTCTCATTCAAGTATTGACGAAATTCATTCGTGAGTTCGCCAGAGTTGCATCCAATATCTAAACAAATAATTGCATCATTTGGTGTGTCAGGAAACATCTTTGCATCAAGGTTTTGTACTCTTTCCTTGGCACTGTGAAATGTATAGTAGTTTAGAAAATTTCCAAACTTGACTGCACCAGGATCGTCTCCCAAATATTTTAACTCTTCTGTTTTCATTTTCTGATGGATTGGTTAGTTGAGTTGAAGAACTTTGTGCTAATGCTCCTTTACTTGTTTTACCATAAGATAGGTATCACTTTCGGACAGAAATTTAAATAAATTTACACATTCAACATAAACAAATGAACTCGCTCTACATATGTAATATATCTACATATCTATACACAGCCGTCCTAAATAAAGACGGCTGTGATGTGATCTCAGGGTTGCCAGACACCGATGGCTTCTCCTCGTACAGACAGGGCCGAAAATCTCGTACTTTGGCAACACAACCTCGTACACACCTTTTACTACCATACTTTTAACTGTAAATCAAGTTTATTTAAAACAAGCCATATGATAGACAATATTTTATGCAGTTTTAGCATTTTGCTAATAGTAATAAGTTTTATAATTTTAGGTTTTCTTTAATTTGTTTCTATTTTATTTTCCTTTGAGTTGCAATTTATGAATCAGGAGTCTGAAATAAATATTACAATTACGGTTACGAACATAATCAAACAAAATTTAATATGAAACTTTAATACTTTAATGTATCTTAGGTAATTAAAAATAAATGCACCTAAACTATAATAAAACTAATAGCACAGAAATACTACGGCTGAAGAACGGAGTTATCAAAATAATATCCTCTATAGCATCATTATCTGTTTCATCTTCCTGTGTGCCTTTCTTCCTGTGTGAAACTGCGTGTGTACCAATAATTCAAAAGATTTCTAACTATACCCATTGCTACAAACATAAAAAATTTAAATTTTCGAAGTTTAATATCGGGGGAATTCCCTAGCGGTATCGAATGATTGACGGAAAACGATGTACAATGCTGCTTATAACTTACACTCTCAGTGATAGCAGCAGTGTATCTCGTTCCCGATTAAGGTGCGTTCCGAAATATAATTTGTATCCACGAATTAAAATTAAAATTTGTATTCATGAATCTCGTACAATTTCGTACGAGGATGGATGTGAGCTCGTACCTCGTACCGAGACCTCTAAATCTCGTACTTGTACGAGAAACCTCGTACGGATGGCAACCCTGTGTGATCTATAGCATATTATTTATTGAATGTTTTTTTTTGTATTTTTATGGCCTGGTTGCAAAGACCTTTAAGCCATATATTGAATGTCTCCAGGGGCGCGTTCATAAACTAGGTTTCGCGACACGGGTTCTATTGCCTGTCGCACGTGTTGAAAATTGTATATGCTATCCTGCTGTCAGTGTTGGAACCTGACGAAAGTGTTAATTAAAGAACGGGGGTCTGTGTGCAGTGTTGTCATTGTAAAATTGTAAAATTTCGAGTTGGCGTATCTAAAGTTTTCTACGCTCATTGCCGTATTTATGGAAAAAACACAAAACTGCCGTATTATTATATTAATTTAAGAATTGTTTATATAAATTAAAATGCCGTATTTTATAATACGGTAAGTAAGTGAAAAGCCTGCCGTATAATCCGAAAAAAAGTCATGGAATGTCGTATGAATAACAACTGTGTGTGTGAGTAAAATTGACATAAAAAAAAAAGGTACCGTGCGTGATGATGAAACAAACAAACGGTGTCTGAAAGTCTGAATCACTAATTATTGGTCTGAATCATATTTATTAGTCTGAATCTTAGAGCATGTACCAAGTCTGAATCATAGATATATATCTTAGGTCTGAAAATCTAACTTGACTGACAATAGTGTCGATTCGGCGCAACACAACTTATTTGACAGGACTAACCTTATTTTGAGCGTTCTGTCTTTGTCTTTTCGATACAGAAAGAAAAAGACAGAACGCTCAAATTAAGTTTAGTCGTGTTGCGCCGAATCGACACAACTGGCAAAAAGAAAGTAGCGCATAAAATAGCACCACAGAGTACATTATTTTAAACAGAAAATAGCACTAATGGCAGCTGTCGCGTCGCAATAACAAAAGAAAAGGCAGTGCGTTCCGCATGGCGCTAATAATCTAAGGTTTTCGGGCTCACAGTGTCTTGGAATGACGACAGACGCGGTATAATCGATTATATCGTGACTCGGAACGCAGCATCTTTTGGCGGCGCACACTGAGATGAAATTGGACTTAGTGTTGCATAAAAAACAACTTTACTTTTCAGATTGTTTTTTTGATACAAACGTATTCTACTAATTACTACGATGATTTATTTCTAATGAATTTTCTTTCTAATATGAATTTTCTTAGGGTTTCATATCTTAGCCAAGTACCTACTACTTTGTTTTTTTTTGTATGGAGGAAAAAACTTTTGGTTAGTTTCTTAAAAATAACTCAAATATCCTTAACATATGGATTAGGGATTCTAATAGTCTGTATATTTAGCTATCTTTTACCATACGGAAGGATTGGCCTCGGAAATCCTCGGAACCGTGTCCTGTCGTTTATTGGATAACACTGGTAAACAGTAGTTTTGTTTTATGAAGTTTCATACTTGATTTTGTATGATTCTGCCTCGCTGATCCCAAATCTGTTGTCAGATTTTCTCTAGCAGCTCTAGTTTTTGAAATATTAACATATTACATTTTTAGCGAAAAATACTCGAATTATAAAATGAAAAAAATTGTTTCTCTAACCTAACATGAAAAAAACTTTCTTTTGTAAGATTTTCTCGCATGAATCGAAACTTCAGCCTTGTTTTGAATGCTCCAGCAGTAATCAGCCATCATATTTGCATTCCAACGACCCTGGTATCGCTTTTCCATCGTGCGAATGTCCTGATGAAAGCGTTCTGCTTGTTCTTCGCTTAAAACGCCTAAATTTTCTGGGAAGCGGTCTAAATGGCTGAAGAAGAAGTGCATCTTGATGCTCATGTTACATCCTAGTCTTTCAAAGTGCAACATGAGCTGCTCAATGTGTTGAATGTAGTCTGGAGACTTTTTATTTCCTAAGAAATTTTGCACAACCCAAACAAATTCAATCCATGTAGATTTCTCTTTATCTGTCATACAGTCAGAAAATTTTTGATCCTTTATTAGTTCCCTGATTTGAGGACCGTCAAAAATACCAGCTTTTATTTTTTCTGTGCTCAATTTCAGGAATATTTTACTGATATATTTAAAACATTCCCCATCCTTGTTGAGAGCTTTTACAAATTGTTTTATCAGACCTAATTTTTATATGGAGAGGGGGTAATATAATGCGGTACCTGGCTACTATAGGTACATTTATCACATTCATACTACCCGGCACTAAATCCACTCTCAAAGGCCAAACTTTTTTAGTCCAGTGTTCTGTTTTAGGTCGGCTACCCCACAAGCACATAAAACAGCGGTATTTGGTATATCCTCCTTGCTGACCCAACAGAAAATTGACCATTTTAATATCAAAGCATATCAGCCAGTTATGTTCTATGTATTTTATTTCCTCCATAACCAAGGGGATATTCCTCTTGAACTTTTGTTGAAATTTGGAATCCATGGCTTACTAAACACTTGTAATGGCGTCCCAAAGAAGTCCAATTAGGCCTTTTTTATAAAGTCAGACGCACTTAAACGACATTCTCAAAACATATATTCACCACAAACAGCACAAAAACTATTTGGGTCGTTTAAGCAAGTTCTTCTTAATCTAGACATATCGATTTATTTATGAAATTTAAAAATTTTTTGCACTAAAAAAAAATATTAGTAAGTCGCGTAACGAAATTTTAAGAAGTATCTGTATCACAAAAACTAGAGCTGCTAGAAAAAAACTGAGGGTAGATACGAAATCAGCAAACCCAAATTAGTAAGAAACAGTTTAGAAACTTCATAAAACAAAAAAAAAGTTGAATTTTGTTTACCAGTGTAATATATAAAGTATTAGAAAGAAAATTCGTTAGAAATAAACCATCATAGTAGTTAGTAGAATACTTACATTAAAATTTATATCATAAAACAATCTGAAAAGTAAAGTTGTTTTATTAAAACGTATACGTTTTATACGCAAGAAAGGGACAACATTTGAAGATGCCTCTCGCTTACGCATATGTGATTTTAAATGACTGCATCTCTTTCTCTTTTTTTATTATAATTACAATGACACATCCATTCTATCCTCCATCTACAGCTACAGCGCTACAAACTTATCTGAACCGGTGGCGAAAACAGTAACTAAAGTCGCCATCTTGAATATGTCACTCTGTGAATGTTGCCGACCACAATATTGGAAAAAGCGATTCAGAAATGCCGCAATTAATCTCAAATGGATTTAATGCAATATCGGTAGAAGAATGGCAAAAGTATTGTGGACATGTGAAAAAAATTGAAAACGAATATATAGATAAAGATGGTTATTTAGATGAACCGTTCATCATTACTTTGAACAATGACAGTGAAAGTGAAAGTAGCGATTCTGAGGATGATGAAACAGGTGATTCGGGTTCGGGAATATCTGGAATTAAACCATTAAATTGTTTACTTGATCACAATTATAATATTAAAATATAATTGGTAATTTTTTTGTGTTAATTTTTTTATTCATGCTTATAAACTTCAAACTTCCTATAAAGATTTCCTTAAAACACTTCCTTTTAAGATTTCCTTACAGGTGGTTTATTTAATATGTATTTACATTTTTTTTTTGAAAAGTCTCCACTACATAATATTTTTATCAACGTTAATCTAGTTTTTTAAGGAACCGAACCGGACCGAACTAATTGTACCCTAAAAATCGCCAACTTTCGATTGACGGCAACACTGGGTTCGACTCTAGCGACGCCGTCACCGGGTCAGATAACTTTGTGGGCCTATACAAGGTCTGATGGCGCGTGGATGACGGTGACAGGAGCAGTAGCCCTGTAAAGCACTGTAAAAGCTTCTACTACCTACTTAGCGTTCGTTATCGTTATCTTTCGTTAGATTATTAGAGGGGGATAGTTTCATAATGGCCGAAAATTAAAAACAAGGTAGCTCTAACTATTGACTGGCCCGGTCAACGGGTCAACAGACCATTGTAACGTCGTGTCCGTTATAGTCCGTGAGTGGTAACTTAGATGTCGCTAGCCTCCTAAACCCTCAACTGATAGCTAGATGGCAGCACTCGTATTCTTCATCGCGGTATTGTTTACCTCCACGCTACCTTCATCTATATCTGTCGCAGGTAAATACCAGAATATACTATGAACAGTGTTGTCAGTTTCTGAGCATTTCTCAAAAAATTTGCTACTAATTCAAAAACTTGTCCAAAATGAAAATATCGTAAATATATGTATATAACATAAAAATCTGATAATTTATTATGTTTAGATTGATAATATTGGTATAGCACGTATGTGATTTCACCGTTTCAGTGATAAAATTGTGAAAATCCAATTAGGGGGTGAAAAAAAGCGTCCTATTTTGTTACTACTTATTTGGTGAAAATTGGATAAGTTATTGTAGATATACCAGTAGGAAACATTGTTTCTTTAAGTTCATGATTATACTTTTAATAATTTCAGCAAAAATATCCTTTTAAATAAAAACATATTTAAGAAAACTCTGCAATAATAATTTTTTGTTACCATTGGTACAAACATAAAGGCAAAAGTTTTTATTTTATGAAAACCAAAATTAATTATAGAAAGATAATAATATTTATCCCGACATGTTTCTATTTTTCATTATTAACGATCATTTTTAGGTGTTTTAAGTCAATTAAAACCCAGGAAAATTCAAAATTAATGTTGATTAATATTGGGACAGTAACAAAATAAGAGTAACAAAATTCCTTTTTTGTTACCTTTTTGGTTACTTTTGTTTGAATTCCTTTTTTGCTACCTAACTTTCCTCTTATACATTACTATGCCAAAGTAACAAAAGAAGAAGTAACGAAACGAGAATAATTTATGTTTTGAAATTTATTCATCACAGTAAAAACAATAAATGTTTTATTTAAATTCAACTCGAATGTAACATACAATATTCACTTTCAAAAACCAACAATGGTTTTATGAGATATTAACAACTTACCTGTAAAATCCGGTAACAAAAACTGAACAGAAATTGAGCAATAGTAGTCAAGTGTACACTCTAAGACGCCATCCAGCAGAGAGAGATTGCTTAGCAAAATGGCGTACTGAAATGTCACGTAGAGTGTTGCCAAAAACTAAAAATATCAACTTATTGGTATATTTCACAAAAGTAATATGCTAAAATTGGTAACAAAAGAGGATGTCACTTTTTGAAACTTTTCTGGGACAAGATTAAAATGTGTTTTTTGAAAAAATAATGCACTAGTCTCTTCTCAAAGATAATATGAAATGAACCCCGACATAATGATTAAGCAATTAAAATCAAAAAATACGTAGGATGCTTTTGAACTTTCCGAAATATTAGCGATCAAAGTATCAGTAAGTCGTATGGGACACGTGACTTTTCATACATTAAAATTTGGGAGTGTTTTTTATTTACTCAATTTTAATTAATATATAATTATTTTAGACATTCAGTATTTTTTTTCGTATTCAAAAATAAATAAAGAAAACCACACCGTCTACAGTTAAATACTGTTAGACCATTTTATACACAATAATGATAAATAACTTTGTGGGACAGCAAAAAAATCAAGTTACGAAAAAAAATGAGAAATGCTCTTCTACACGCTCGCTATTTTGCAATTTGACGAATCATTGTCATATAATAGAATTCTGCATTTTATAACTTGCCTGGGCATAATTCTGTTAGAAATATTTAGGGTCGCCCCGCTACACTTCGCTTCGCTTAGCTCCCAATATGTATTTACATGTAAACCTAACAAGCTCCTCCTCGCTCCGCTCGTCGTCGCACCTAATTTTAACTTTTTGGTGTAAGACTTTCGATATTAGCTTTTTATAAAATAATGAAGTAATATTACAATTTGCCGAACGTTACAAACAGTGTCGTCAGTTTCTACACGCTCGCTATTTTGCAATTTGACGAATCTTCGTCATATAATAGAATTCTGCATTTTATAATTGGCCTTGGCGTATAATAATTCTGTTAGAAATATTGAGAGTCGCCCCGCTACACTCCGCTTCGCTTAGCTCCCAATATGTATTTACATGTAAACCTAACAAGCTCCTCCTCGCTCCGCTCGTCGTCGCACTTATTTTTAACTTTTTGGTGAAAGACTTTCGATATCAGCTTTTTTGAAAATTATGAAGTAATTTTATAATTTGCCGAAGGTTAGAAACGGTGCTGTCAGTTTTTACACGCTCGCTATTTTGCAATTTGATGAATCTTCGTCATACAATAGAATTCAGCGTTTTATAATTTGCCTTGGCATATAATAGTTCTCTTAGAAATATTGAGAGTCGCCCCGATACACTCCGCTTCGCTTAGCTCCCAATATGTATTTACATGTAAACCTAACAAGCTCCGCTCGTCGTCGCACCTATTTTTAACTTTTTGGTGAAAGACTCGATTTCAGCTTTTTAGAACATTATAAAGTAATTTTACAATCTGCCGAAAGTTAGAAACGGTGTCGTCAGTTGTTACATGCTCGCTATTTTGCAGTTTGACGAATCTTCGTCATACAGTAAAATTCAGCGTTTTATAATTTGCCGTGCCATATAGTAATTCTGTTAGAAATATTGAGGGTCTTCAGCAAATCACAAAACAGCGGGCATTTTACAATTTGCCATTGCAAAACAGCGAGCGTTTAGAAACTGAAGATGCCGTTTGTACAACGCCGAGTTTTACTATTTGCCTGCCACATGGGTCGATTTTATTTTTTTGTACCTCGCCTTTTTGCTGTCTCTTCGCTACTTTGATGTCTTTGATATAAGTGGTGATCATTTTGACTGAGATCATGCAAGGGCATATCAGAGACTACAAATGAATGCTGTCCGCAATGTCTACCGCGTAATTCTCATTTACATCAACATCAACTTGAGATTGAAATTTGACGTGCGTGTGACGACGCCCGCCTAACATGCCATCTCTTTTGCACGCGTTGAATTTCGCATGCATTTGCTTGAAGTTGATACAAATGAGAATTACGCGGTAGAGCCCCTGAACATGATGGCAAAAGGTACCATATGGCAAGGTAACATATCACTTAAATAATATACCGGCACAACCTGCAGTTAAACTGTTTATACAGTTTTGCAGGGCATTGTTTTAATGTGTAAAATATAAGATTTGTTTTCTGTTTAATAATTTAAATAAATAAGACTAAGGGGTCATCTCGGCCCCATAAAACTCGGACGCGTGTCCGAGTTGACACCTTTCGATTAAATCAATTTTACTGGGGGTCAACTCGGCCCCACATACAAAGTACAGTCAATTTAAGAAAGGATTGGATCCAAATACCTGCTATAAAACTTCGAATAAAACGATTAAAAAAATATTAAAAGCAATCTCGTTACCAGAAAAGAACATGCTTTGTTGAAATCATGATAAGACTTACCTGTCTCTTCCTTTCCATATAGTTTTTGTTTTTATATAACGTGTTTTCTTTAAATATATTCAAATAATATTCTATATCTTTATAATAATATATTTAAATATTGATATTTTGTTTTATTTTGAAGCCATGTCGTTATTTGTCTTAAGAATTGAAATCATATTACATTTTCTAAGGACTTCTTGTGTTGACTGTACAAAACTACCTCAAATTTTCACTGTTAGCCGAGTTGACCCCCAATAAAATTGATTTAATCGAAAGGTGTCAACTCGGACACGCGTGCGAGTTTTATGTGGCCGAGATGACTCCTTAGTCATAAATAAATAAATAACCTGCTGCTTTTTTTCGATGTGATACGATGTGATCACAGTAACAAGTAATCTATAAAAAATAAATAACTGGCTACCTATTATGACGAAGCTGTAGACTCCTGTGATAGACGGACAGACGGACGGGCAGAGAAGGCTTAGTAATAGAGTCCCGTTGGGCACCCTTCGGGAACAGACCCTAAAAATAGATCATGAATTATAATTTTTCGTATACCTATTTCTTATAATAAATACTTGTTAAAATGTCACTTTTATTATTCACGAAATTACCTGCATAATATCACGAAAATTGGATGCCTTGTCACGAAATTACATTCCTGCAATATATACTATTGGTTCTGCTATGGAATAAGCCGTTATCCAGGCTAGCTTCCATAAAGATGACATAGGTGGCGCTATCTAAAGACTTAAATATAGTGCTACCAAAAGTGCTAAAAGGATTTTATGGCGCGTGGATTGGTTGTGTCCAAAATCGGAACTAACGCCGCTACTATACTCCTTGCTCCACTACGTTCCGCGACTCGCCATACCTAACCTACCGGCTTTTTTCTGCGCTGAAGGATTTCCAGAAAACTACAAAAACAAATACAACTAGTTTGGCCTAGGCCGAGCCGAGCGATAATAGTAAATAGCGAGTAAAAAAAAATATTGGGTTAAAAATTGTATTTCGGTAGGACATGTTTAGTCGCTAGTCAGTATTTCTGTCTTCAAGTATATCAGGCGAAAGTTCAGTTTATAATTTTTGATCAAGTTCTTGTTTGTTAGTTAAATATGATTATTTCTTTCGGTATATTTTGTATTTATTTTCAGTAACTTATTATAACGCAGGTTGTTTAATTTTCTAATATTCGATATTTTCCTAATTATAAAACAAAAACACGTTGGGCCACGTACTCTTAATAATGAGGGTTATGATCTTTTTAAGAAAAGATATATATACAAGGTGACTTTTCCATCATCGTCCAAATTCATACTGGAGGTTTGGTAAGTGATCAGCATCATGAATGGATAACAATTTTTGTGAAATTCGTTTAATGAAATTTCGACTTCCCATAGTAATTCACTCCCAGTCCTGAGTGGATCACTATGGGGAGTCGAAATTTCATTTTATGAATTTTACAAAAATCGTTATTAGTTCATGATACTGATCACTTACCAAGGCTCAAGTATGAATTTGGACGATGTTCACAAATTCTCCTTGTATATCGACACGACATGAATCCCCGAGGGGGTGTTAGAGGTATACTGAGTGCGAACTGTGAAATGCAAGTCACAGTCCACACTTGGTACAGCGTTTCCCCGACGATTATTACGTCCCTACGTGATGAGTGGTGAGCCCTACCACCGTACTTCAGGCACAAATACACGTTTTTTAGGACATGCAAGTTTCATTACGATGTTGCAAGTGGTTAGTTAGAACAAATACTATGCACTTAAATTCTGAAAAACTCATTGTTGCATGCCCGACCGGGGATCGAACCTGGATTTCAAGATTGAAAGGCCAGCGTTCTACCCCTGAGTTACCGTTGCTATTTGAACGAGCGAGCGAAGTTCTCCAAGTCTACTTGAGCAATTCGGCGTTTGTATGTGTGTATGAATGTTTGTCCGGCGATAACTCAAGTATCATTGATCGGAACGTCATGAAATTTGGTAGGCGAGTCAATAAGACAAAAAGAATTTTTAAGTTCGAACATGAGCCAAATCGGTCAAGATCGAATGGCGAGTTTACAGTTCAGGGTGAACTACTAGTTAAGAAAAGAGATCATAAAAAATTTATGAAGTTGATAAAATGCTCATATGAGGCGCATTACTTATTATATGTATCTTATACAGGTTTTAAGCCGAAAACTGGCGATAGTACTCGTCCGTACGAACAACTTCTAGCTTCACAAAAAAAATCTGCTGTTCCATAGAAAAGTTACATAGCCATCCGAATAAAATGTATAAAAGAACTGTTTTTTTTTTCTTGACACAAAAAACAAGGGTAATATATGTATCTAATGTACCATATATAATACATAAATAAACATATTTCTACTGAATTTACTATAGAATATTGACTACTGAAAGTTGTGTTTCTACCGCCCGGCTCGCCGAGGACATTTTGCTGCTACATCTCACCAGTTTGCTATTGTGATCACGACATCGACAGTCTACAGAGGCCAGAGGCGTGGAAACATCAGCACATATCTTTATACAGTCTTTAAATTTCAAGCGATTAAGACTGAGTTTAAAGTTTACTAAAAGTAAACATGTATATGTTATCGGTGTAAATGTATAAAAGATCCGGAAAAAAATCAACGATATGGAGATCTTTATATATAGGTACAACAAGTACATATACTATCCATACATTCAAACTTAGGTGCTCGTTGAAAACGAATCCTCCCATTATATTAGTCGCAGTATATTTTGCGTCTTACACACCCATCAATAACTCACGTACTTATATCATCATATACAACGTGTAACAGAAAGGTGTAACCATATTTGAAGAGCTTATTTAGTCAATGGTATAGAACAACTTTTACTATGGAGACAAACCTGAAATCTCAAAAAAAAATCTGCCCTTCCATACATTTCGGCCGAGCGGCATTGCATTTTTCTATGAAACAGTAAATTTTTTTTTTCGAGATACAGGTTTTGTTCCATAGTAAAAGTTGTTCTATACCATTGACTGAATAAGCTCTTCAAATATGGTTACACCTTTCTGTTATACGTTGTATATAAAAAGAGAAGTCCTGACTGACTCACTCACTCATTCACTGACTCATCAACGTACAGCTCAAACCCTTGGATCTAGAAAGCTGAAAATTTGCACACGGCTTTCCTTTGTAATGTAGACAAGGAATAAGAAAGGATTTTTCGAAATTCTACCTCTAAGGGGGTGAAACGGGGGTCCAAAGTTTGTATGGGGAAACAAGATTAGTTCACTTCACGATTAGAGACTTCACGGGGGTACTCCTATCCATAAATGAGTAAACATGTGTTTCAGGTTTTTTCAGAATGCAACCCCTAAAAGGGGAAAATGGGGTGACAAAGTCTGAAAATCAACATGGGTATCGTTTGTATGGTTTATCGGGTCGCTGATTACGAAAACAACAACTATTTTAAAATCCAACGTGGTGGACGTGAAAAAGGCTTTTCCACAATTCAACCCCTAAAAGGGAGAAATGGGGTGACAAAGTCTGAAAACCAACATGGGTATCGTTTGTATGGTTTATCGGGTCGCTGATTACGAAAACAACAACGATTTCTAAATCTAACTTAGTGGACGTGAACAGACTAACTACTATCATCCCCTGTTGGGGTGCGATGGGGTTGAAATGTGTAAATATCAATATGAGTTTCGGTTTTATTGTTTTCTGGGACGTTAATATATAAAAATAAAAGTCCTGACTGACTCACTCACTCATTCACTGACTCATCAACGCACAGCCCTAACTCTAGGACTTAGAAAGCTGAAATTTTACACAGAGCTTCCCTTTGTAAGGTAGACAAGGTATGGTTTTTTGGGACGTTAATTACGAAAATGGCATCGATTTTGAAATTTAATATAGTGGATATGAAAATTCTTGAAAGTATGTGTACCAGAGCAAATCGGCTGTAATAGACGGAGAGACAGACAGCCACACAAGTGATCCTATTAGGGTTCCATTTTTTCCTTTTGAGGTATCTTTCTATCTGTATATCCACAATCTATCTATCTGTCTATCTATCTATCTATAACCCAGCAAAATATATTTGGAACGGAAGGTAGTACGTCCCTAGGGTTGGACCAAGGGGTGCCAAAAAAAAGTTTTTCTTTTAATGTCAAAGCTTTGACGGCCTGTATCTCCCAAACGGCTATGTTGATGGGTGTCTAAGAAAAGGTGTTGACGAGATCTACCTGCCGAAAGTGTCAAAACTTTACAGGCCCGTATCTCCCAAACGGCTGATGCTAGACCCATGTTCATGGTACTCTAAGAAAAGGGCTCGGCGAGATCTACCCTGCGGTCCGAAATAGAATTACAATGGATCATAAGCCATTCACTTCATACTTTCGTAATCGATTTTAGCGATATAATTCTATTTCGGAACGCAGGGCTAAACGACGGTAAAAAAAAAACAAAAAAATTGCCAAAACTTTGATTGGCCCATGGATGTATAGGTCCATGGATTGGCCATATCACCAGGGAGTTCGGGTTTCAACTATAGGTAGTAATCGGTCAAGCCGAGGCCATATGACCGAAAAAAAAAATGGATTTGACAGGTTTTGACAGGTCCAAAAAAGTATTCCGATTTGCTTGAAACTCGGTATCAAGGCAAGGGGCATTCGGGGTCACCGATTACGCTGCCGTACTTTGACATTTTTTGACAACTGATAGGGATTTTGACACTTTTTCGGAAAAAATTTGAGCGGTGAGTCCCTGTGTTTGGTACTCTGGTGAGGCCGAAGGCCGAGCCAAGTTCCACGAGGCCGAAAAACGAGCATGCGAGTTTTTCGGACGAGCACTACACCTTGACTCCCAGAGGGAGTGAGAGCACTTATAATGTTTGTTTCTGAAAAAAATGTAATTTGTTTCCTGTAGGCCACGCGGGCGAAACCGCGGGCAGAAGCTAGTATTTAATAAAGATCAAAACTAATCTATTAATTGTCCATTATCTCTTTCGTACGTAGATTCATTTTTGCTACGGCGTAGCAGATCTAGAAAACTCTCAAGCTATAGCGTAATATATTCTAGTAAACTAGAAAATTATAGTACTTAACATAGTAGAAAATTTGGATTTTTTTAATGAAAAATTAAGTATCGAAATTTATAACGATTACTCGCGGAAAAGTCATCGTAACAAATAAAGGAAATGAACGATTATTAATAAAACTACCAGTAGCTAGAAAAATACTATACGTAGCGTGATAAATGCTATTTCCGAGCCGATTCATGCGAGTTATGCACTTTACGTATATTTGCGGGTATTCCGACGACGTCGTCCGCGACTCGTATCGCTTTTACTTTCCTAAGCTGCACATACCTATCAATCTCAGCGACGTTCGTTCAATTCAACGTTCATGTCGGCAGCCATGCGCATGCGACCGAGGCAATGCGCCGGCTCGGTCCGACCTTGCACCCTGCGCCTGCACGTCATAGAGACTGAAATATTAATGAACGCTCGAGCCCAACAACCACTAATAAGCTGAAACCAGCCAGCCGTAAGTGAAATGTAGGCTGGGTAGTGGTTGCATAGCACGCAAAGTCGCTTGTAATTACTATTTTTCTCACACATGTAAACCGAAACATTGTACATCGTCACACACGTCTTACTTTTTGTCGTGCATTTTATCGGAGAAATTCACTTGGAAAATGGTTCTCGATCGTTTTCAAGTTCAGTTACATAAGTGCGCGTGCAGGAGAATTAGTGCAGAATGGCGGATGTTCGGCGATGCTCGGCTTGGGCACCGACGATGTAGCGCGCGGTTATAAACTCGCACCCGCTCCATCGACCGTCAGTTGCCGCTAGACCACCCTCCTATCAAACGATATTTAGTTTTTTTTAGTGCAGTGAGTGATTATAAATAAAAATAAAAATGTGCACCGCCTTCCGGATAGCTGTTGCGTCAGCGATATGTGTGGTAATCGCGTCCGGCCACGTTCACGGGCCCCGGAGATCCCGCAGAATGGATGTCGAGGATTATGCACAGAACGAAATCGACAGTGGCCGAGCTGACGAGAGCTGGTGGCCCTCCGCGGAGTTCGCCGTCTTACAAAAAGTGTACGATGACTGCAGTGCACACAAGCACATGACCGCGTGTCTGAAAGGGAAGGCTCTAGTGGCGCTCACAAGAGCCGTGGAGCAGGTGATGTGTGCGTTGTGATGTGTCCAGTTTTCAAGTTTGAACAGTGACAGCAATTAAATATTTTGTAACATGTTGTGTACAGGAGTCCGTGCAGCTCGCCGACGGGCTGACGCTGGTGAAGCAGGCTGACGCGCCGGCCGCTGTCTCGGAGCCTCGCTTCTTCTCCGGCATGACTACTGAGGAGAAGCTCGACACTGCACTTCGCGCTAAATTCGAGCAGTTGATGAACACTCACACCGTCTCGATGGATCTCGCTTCTGAAGGCAGAGGCAGAGGTTGGTCCTCTTATCTTTGAAGTTCTTACTTTTGTTTAAGTTCATATTTGAATGAATAATTGTTTTTTTTTTTCGTTTAGGTAAGAAGGTGATGCCTTACCTGATGATGGGTATGTTCATGATGGTCAGCGTGGTAGGAGGCATGGCCCTGAAGACCCTAGCCGCGATCGCTGGCAAGGCCCTTATCGCTTCCAAGGTGGCGCTCACGATCGCCGGTATCATCGCCCTGAAGAAACTGTTCAGCCACGATGGTAATCACGGTGAAACCACCTTCCAGGTCCATGCGGACGGACACCACAGGTGAAAATCTCACTAATCCCATATTATTTCTAAAATAAGACTTTAATTGTAGCTTAATAAAGTGACGTTTTCATACTCTATATTTAGAGTAATAATTGTTATAGTAAGTAGATGGAAGAATAAAGTACTTAAAAACAACTTTATTATTTAAACATAAACATAAACTATTAAGCATCTCATGTACCTTCTTTCCATAATAAGAAGACATGCAAAAGTTAACACAAAATATTTCAATTCTAGTCTTTAATTCGAAGGCGAAATCTGTACGTGGTGAGGCCAGCAAAAGCGGGTGCCTTGGATCCGTACAGATATTATGCGGAGCAGACGACCGCCAGCGACCCTGGTGCTAGCGCTAGCGCCACCGCCTAAGACTTACTGCCACGCCACGCCACGCCATCGCTGCTCCACGCTGAGCCACGCCACGCCACAGTCTTCACATCGACATCAGCCGAGGCTCGGCTCCCTACAGCCATCAATGGCGCGCCGAAGCCAACACAAATACAACCTCAAACCAAAGTACCGTCCGCCCTGTGGACAAATCATTTTGTAACGACTTATCACTGAATGTCGTTTTGAAGTCTATGTCAGTAAATTATTTAATGTAATTTATTTATTTATGACTACCGTTTCATGTATAATGTAAAATAATAAAGTGATGATGGAAGGAATAAAATATGTGACACAGAGTTTGGTTTCATTTCCCTAAAAACCCAAACATTTTCAGAATTAGGGTATGACACTAAAATTAATTAATGAAAAGTTCAAATAAAAGAGAGTTTGATGCGATTAATAAATACAGAGGAAGTCACAAGTAGTAATTAATAATTCATTAATGATCAATTAGCGATCTAGGGATTTAAAAAAACAAAAAACGTCAATAAATAAATACTTTCCTCTGTTATTAGCGCTCATCATAGCATATTAAAATGCAATTGAAATTAATAAAGATGATCTGTTATATGCGTTGCCATGCATGTTTAAATATATTTTACGAGTACGGAGTCAATAAAAAACTAATAGACCGTTTATTTAGTTTTTTTAGACACTTTGAAGTTTTGACTAGAAACCGTTAATCCCGGATATGATTATGTTCCAGGTCATGAAACAGCGCACAAATGACGAATAACCAGTGATTTATTATTAAACGGACGTTTATATGTTTCAATTAATTGCATTAACCCGCTTTCTTTCTTCGCTCTAGTGGAGAAGAGTCCGAGGAACGAGAGATTTTCCGTTAATGTGAGTGCAGTTACGTTCGTAGAAAGTAGAAAGTTGTAATCGAATCACTGCACATGCACGCACATGCACTTCGTGTCCAGAGCTATAATTGTTGCATATCGGCGGAGAGCAGATAATGAAAATTATTGCTTTACTGATCCATAATACGCCACGATGCCACGATTAGTCACGATGCCATTTCAAAGCCAGTGGCAAAGGGCCGATAATTTTGTTTAGATATTTTTGTCTGAAACTCTACAAAGGCACATCCTCGTTAGTTCCGTAGTAAAGAGCAAATTTGTCTGAAAGCAGGTATTTTGCAGTGACATGAGCATGGTTGGGAGCGAAGTCGTTGGCTTGTGAAAGGTTAGCTGCGTTGATTAGCCAGCCAGCTCGGTAGAGCCGCACCGCAACGCGCGTTTGACCGCCCGCCCAGACTCTGTTTATAATGCAGATATGTGTTTGCCCAATCGCCGTACGCTACGTTGGCTATATGGCATCACTAATGCGGATGGCTTCTCTTTGCATAGGTAAATATAGGGCCAGAGCTGTTCGTTCCTGATTAAGCGGTGGCGGAGGCAAAACATTTCGATTCGAATTCTAGTGATTTCGCTGCACTTTTAGTTTGAAAATCGGTAAACAGCGTGCATATAGCGTGTGCTATATTCACAAGAGAGGTGACGGGTCACCGGTGGGGCCCCCGAGGCCGGATATCCTTTGCTGTCAGCTAATATTATCTGATGGTCGCAACTCGTCATCAATACTTAATATCCGTCTACATCTCGAATGAGGCGGGCCTCGACAGTGATCTCACTAGATTACTGATTTGCAGTCCATTATGGAACTATTCCTAGATGCATTGAGAGAACTTGGTATTCAGTTACGGAGTTTAGGTTTGAAGCTTTAGGTTCGAGCTTTTGTTCGCACTGTTTGTAGTTGCTAGTGAAATGGTGTGTTTTAGAGTTTGTTATTGTCCCTGTAGTGTTCCCGTAGATAATGAAGTGACAACACAAAGCTGCTGTTCATTAAGACGCTCGGGGACTACAATGGATGTTGTTATGCAATCTTCTCTTTGATACAAATGCAATCAAATGATGGGCGGGCGAAGAGCAGGGCGGGCGGAAATGAAAATGAGTTTCACACTAGCGGGAGTCTAGTTAAACAAGTTTAGTTTAGAAATATTGTAAATTGCTCCACAGACTCCACACACGCTTTGTTTAATTGCATTGATTCTTTTGCTGCGTCAGTACATTGGAAATATTTTGCCAGGAAAAGTAAAGCTTTTTCGTCAAAATATTCACCATCATAAGGTTTTTTAGATCACAAGTTCTAAAATAAGGCTTATTAAATATACCTCTCGAAATGCATGGTTTTCGAATTAACACACCTTAACATAATTTCATAGACAATACAGCCCAGAAAGACGTCTATTGTTCAATATCTTGCGTACAAAAAATTCTGTCAACAAGCCGAGGCATGAAGAACGGGATACTGCACTCCTATTGGCTTTTCCAAGGTCATTCTATCTTACGTATAGCGCCACAAACTTATCTTTCCCGAAGACGAAGACTCTCACGTAATGAACATAGAACCCATTTTGGTTTGGCCTACCGAAACAGATAATTTTTGAGTGGTGAATTATATCTGCTCGTTCAGTCAGATGTGTTGACAGAAATCGGTCGCCTGTTATGAGGAGTTTATGTGGGCTGTATTCGTCTATGCATAATTTAATATTTAAGCGAATTATTCTTGACCGTTGGTTTATAAAGGACCATGAGTAATATTGGATCAATTACTCAACAGTGATAAATCCTATGCCATAATGAAAGCTTTTAGGGTATTATTAATTTCTTATTATGGCAGCTACATAGAATTAATAGACCGAGAAAGCATCAAAATCATAGTATCAAAACATCAAAACTGTAAACAAAATATTTTTTCCTGACATTTTGACATTTTGTTGGCGCTCGATTTTGACTTGGCTCCCATAGTAACAATTAAATAATACCCCAAAATCTTTCATTTGGAATAGGTTCCATCAATGCTGAGGATTTGGTCCAATCTCCATACAAATTTGCCCATGGCCCTTTATTGTGCAAGTGTTGGGTTGCATTCATCATTAAAAAAAAAACATTGGTTTTACGCTTGGCCACTTCCGCACCTGATGAAAAGTGTCAATGAGTACATACTAGGATGAAGAGCACTTGCCTAGAAATTGGGAGAGTTAAATCAGGCGAGGCGTTTGGCCTTTTCGAATGTCATTTTGCTGTAAAAATGACTAACTTTACAATAATTGTAAGATTGGTGCGACGGATTTCGTTCCAAAACGCATAACTTATGATTGTTTTTCTTATCCTTGAATAAAAAGTATTAAATTATTGTGATGTATGGCATTACGCGAGAATAGTTTAATGTCAATTAGGCTAGGGAATCTCAATCTAAACACTCCATTTTTCACGCAAACTCACACATCCACCCTCTACACATGGACACTCACATTCACTTTAATTTTCAAGTGCATAATTCTGTATATTGTGGTTTATATTTACTGTTTTTTCTTTTTTTTTTACCGAGGTGATTAGGGAGACCTGGAATACAGATCTTTTGGTTTAGCTCAGGTGCCAAAGAATTATTTTTGTATAGTTTTTCTTTTAAAAATAAAAAATTGTACTTATGATTTATGTATAGCTATAAGTTTTTCCTTTTGCAAATAAACAATTTTATTATTATTATTATTATTAATTAGGCTTTTATAGCCTAGTGGTGTTATTTTGTGGAATAATTTGTAAATGATCGTGCACAACAACTCTAAACACCTTTTAAAGTTTTACTATTGTAATGAGTAGGTAGTTATTGTTCGTTCTGGATCAACGAAATTAGCAGCTCACGGCTCGCGCCGTTCGCTCGACGCTAATTTCGACGATCCAGCACGATCAATAACTGAATCGATTAAACAAAAACAAAGTACTGTTCAACGGACCCGGGTTGGTGAACGCGATGCCAAACCCTCGCACCAGTATGCAAATTTTGAGGTAACAACACCCTCAGTTACGGGTTATATTGGTATGAACAGAACGTACCGTTCAACTGACCCGGGATCGTGAACGCGATGCCAAACCCTCGCGCCGTTCGCTCGACGCTAATTTCGACGATCCAACACGATCAATAACTAAATCGATTTTTAAAAACAAAGTACTGTTCAACGGACCCGGGATCGTGAACGCGATGCCAAACCCTCGCACCAGTATGCAAATTTTGAGGTAACAACACCCTCAGTTACTGGTTCGATTGGTATGAACAGAACGTACCGTTCAACGGACCCGGGATCGTGAACGCGGTGCCAAACCCTCGCACCAGTGACGCCGCTGCCCGTCACCAGTGTGTTTAGTTTAAGGCCTCTAAATTCAGGATGAATTAGTGCATTTTTACAAAATTGCAAGGTTCATTATCCCGCTGGTTCAAGCTAGTTCAATCGGACCTACTAAGGCGCGATCGTGGCAATTGCTAAGTATGAGTAGTTTTCATATTATATATCATAGTACAAGAAAACAAGCTACAATAATAATTCATTTTAATTCAAGAGAGATCTGGAGGTTTGCGAGTTGACACGTGTGACCTACTATTATAAATTGTTATTTATATTATTTTTTAGAACTGCAGATTTTCGCAATCGGCTAGTTGGTAATTAAAGTGAATCATTTGCATTTTCACAAAAAATTGAAAACTGTAGTCAGTACAATTACTTGAATATACAGGTTGTTTTTTTTTTCTTTGTTTTAACTTGTATTATTATTATATGTTATTTTTGTACCACGATCGTGCATAAAACTGAAACTAACGTTGAGCAGCGGATTACCACGATCTTGACTAAACCATAAATAGGAACAGAGTCGCTAAATAACTCCGTGTAGCAACGTTGTTCGTGACTTTGCGATTTAGTCACGATCGTGGCAATCCGTTACTTAACAGTAGTTTTAATTTTAGGCACGATCGTCGTACAAAAACAAATTTATATACATACTAGCTGTTGCACGCGACTCCGTCGTGGGTTTGTGTAGTTGTGATAATTAGCCTAAGTCCATCCTTCAAAAGTACCCTATGTCAGTCCCTAGTAATAGCCAAACAGCGTTACTTTCGCAATTATATATTAGTGTGATGTGATATACAGGATAAGTAATATAAATTTTAGCTATGGAAGCCATACCATTTTATGATCTACCTGTAGATACTGACCTAGATAGCATTTCGTAACTTCATAGAGACATTTTGCTAAATCAATAATATTAGCATTTTGTAAATTTGCGAATTCAGCCGCATTATTTCAGGTGCAGAGGTTGTCAACTATTATGTTTTGAATGAATTATGAAAAGAAGCTAAAGCCGCTGCTTCGCCGCAGAGAAAATTAATTAATTTGGTAGGTATTTATCTTGCGTATCTGCATTTTAGTATGTGCTTAACACATTGTCCTAGGACAGCGATAAACATACAATTTTTAATCGGACACTCGGTAAGTGGTCAGTAGGGTTCTTTGACCCTTTTTGTGAAGTTAGTATATATTTTTTTCCCTGCAACTGCAAGCCCAGCCCGGTCAATTTCTATGGGAAGTAAACATTTTATTTTGCTATATTACCAAAACGTATTATCGATCTGTGTCACTTACCCACTCTCCAGTATGAATTTGACTATATCAATAAAAGTCACCTTACTATCATCAACTACAGCAGAATTAACAAAACAGAGGTGTTCCAAAATAATAATAAATGATAAGAGATATCATTAAACGTTTACGATCCCGACACACCTCTTTCACTTCTTCCGTATTCATCAATCGAGGCTTTTACCCAACGAAAAGTTTATTATTTATGTATAGTTATAAAGTGTATTTATTTATATATAGAGAAACCTACCTACATATTCAGCAAAAATTAAACTGGAGCATAAAAAAATTGTTAACAACACCTGACATGCGTCGTTAATTTTTCCTTTATAAACTACTAAAATTTGACGAATAATTATCAGTTCTCTACGCTCTACCTACAAATCAGTTAGTACTCGTACTCGGCAAAGTCATCGCTCGGTTCCGCTGCTGCCTGCTGCTGGTGCTCCGATTGCTACATTCTGTTGCTGTTGCTGTCAAACTGCGAATCCACTGTCTTCAGATAATGTTAGTAAGTTTGATTCATGTTTTTATTTCTTTATTCCATGTATTTTTTTAAATGACTGATGTCGACCCTTCTTTCATATAAAAGTATAAAAAGTATTATTTACGTTTAATCACTTATGAATATCATCATCCAAGTCAGCCCCTAACAGCTCTCATAATTTAATTACTTTTACCTATTACCTAGGTAATGTTTAAGATTGTATTCAGTAATCAATTAACATTGTAGGCATGTTTTTGTGGAATGTAACAACTTATTGAGTTTGTGTAATTTTCAGGTCGGACTCTGATTACTACAACAGGAAGTCGGTGGGAAGGGAGAAGAGCCATTTCGAGACGGACGACGAGGTAGCTTTTGCGAGGTATGTATTTTCCCCATAATATTTTCTTCGAGTGTTTTCTGTCTTCTCCTATGGGTTTCCAAGGTTTAAAAGATTCAACCATACTACATCCCGATCGATTGTTAGGGGGGGCGATCTTTGAGCTTGTAGGCCTGTCTGTCTACTTTTCAACTGTAACTTACTGTTAAACTAAGTATCTGTACACATAAATAAAGTTAAAGTATCTGTCTGTCTGTCTGAAATGGAAAACTCAAAAACTACTGATCGGATTGCCGTAAAATTTTTGTATATGATGGATAATAATGTTGATTAACATTTAGGCTACTTTTTTATGATATCTTGATAAGTTTGTAATTCATACAAATTATATTTTGATTAATTGTGCATTTAATGCTAAGATACCGTCTGAAATTAATTAACACTACATTTTATATCCCTCGAGATCGGGAAAATCGGGATCCACGCGGGCAACGTCGCGGAGCGTGCGCTAGTAAACGATACGTATGAGCATGTACTTGCATTGCTTATATTTTTTATTCTATTTTTCAGGAAAAAAAATCCCGAGCCTAAAAGTACTAAAAAGCAGATCGTCGAATCAGACACCGAGTCGACATCTGTTCAGAGGTAAATATCGACTTTTATTTATTGTAGAACGCTCAGTTAATATATTTGTTTATTTTTTCTTCTCTCCCCTTCATAAACCAAGCAAATGCTTACCTTCAATAACTTGTTTTTTCAGGAAGAAAAAGATTTCGTGCCGCAAACCACCAGCTGCAAAACGCGTCGTCGAGACGGACAGCGAGTCAGTTAAGAGGTAAATATCGACTTTTTATTTGTACTAGTAGAAAGCTCTCTATATATAATTATATGTATTGGTATAATTTGTTTTCTGTGTTCTCCATAAATAAAGCAAATGCTAACTTTCTTTTTTAACGTTATTTATATTTTTGTTTATTTAGGAACAAGCCAAAGCCGAGACCATCCAAGCGAGTTCACGACTCGGACGACGAAACGGAGTCTAGGTAAATATATACATTTATCTGGGTTACATGTTACTCTCCACCATCACATTTTGTTTTATTATTATTTTTCTGCTAGTAAAAACCTCCCCTATCTTAAACCAGGCTTTTAATTCATTTTATGTTATTAATTATAACCTTATTTACAGACGCAAACAGGCTAAGGAGTCAAAGACTCCAGCGAAACCGAAGCAGCCGCAGAACAAGAAGTCCGACTCGTGGCGGTTGTTGGACTCCGAGAGCGAGGACGAAGCGGTGACAAAAGTAGTGCCGCTGAAGTCGTCGTATACCAAGCGGGTTGCTGACGGCGTCGTACGCCGCACCGCGGACCTAGAGGGGAATCTATTTTTGGACCTCAAATTATATCAGGTGGATGATATAAAAAAAATCCACCCCCTCAAACGGCACGAAAAGGCGGTGCTGGGTTTGCGCTTCCAGGCGGACCACGACTCGCCGGAGTTGGCTTTGTTGCAGCAGTTATTGAAGCGCTGCAAGGGAAGCTTCATCGACGAGGGCTATTTCTTTGCCGATAAAGTAGCTTAAGTTTAGTTAATGTATTTATTGTTTCTAATTAATGATATATTTTAAATAAAAAGTAAGTCTTAGGGTATATATATTTTTGTTTTTAGACTCCCGACGAAAGAGTACTTATTTCCATAATTTATTTTCACTTGAATAACAAACTATAATGAGTCTAACCATCAATAAATAACAATAATAATTTATTATAGTTGTAATAAAATAAAAATTCTAATAAATTAATTCAAATAAAATTTGATTCAAATCAAAATTAATAAGACCTTATTAAATCAGTTTCAGTATTTCCATCAATATTTTTAAATTACTATAAATATGTCAAATAATAAATCGATATACTGTTCAGTGTGTGATGTGTCTGTTAAAAGTAAATCTTTTTCTTCTCACTTGCGAAGTACAGTGCACAAAAATAACAATTCTGCTAAGGAATGCGAAGGTATTCAAAAAGTATCTGGAGCATTTCGTAACCGCATAGCATCATACAGAGTGAGTGGATTATTGAATAGCGATGGCGCGGCCAACGCGTGCCCCCCCGCAACGTTTCTACGTTCGCTTCGCAGGCGTGTTCGCCAGCTGATAGATGCGCGACTTGACTCGTTTATCAGCTTGAAGGTCAATTTTGAGTTATTTGCAGAGTTTTCATTACCAAAAAATGATAACTGCGAAGTTAAATCATTTGCAACCGGGAATATCATAATTAATAAAAATTACGATTTTAATGAAATTTATAACAATGTTGTTGACCAAATTGTCGCTAGAGTTGATGAATTTCAAGAAAGGGACAGTGGCTGGAGCTTTATTGCAAACTCGTATCTTGAGGTAAATGTTAATAAATATAATCCTCTACGGGCTTCTGGATTCATTGAACTGCCTAGAGCTAGTTGTTTTAAATAGTTTCATGTTACTAAAATAAACATGTAATTTTCTAATAATGTATAAGTAATTTTAGGAAATAAAAATTAAATAAAATGTTTAATACCTATATTTTTTGATTTCTTTCAATTTATTTTTACTAAAATAGATTTGCTCAATAATATAATGTAAGCATAATACAAACATTTAAAGATAGCATGTCAGCATTTTCATGTCTAAACAAGTTACAGTGCTGTAGCTCAAAGTGCATGGTTGCAATAAATGCTAGTAAAATAACATGGACGTTGCACGCGTCGGGGTTATTGAACTTAACTCCAAAGTAGGTCTTAAAGTTTAACAAACCTTTACAAACATTTGATTTCACAATTACACGACTCATGCCTAACTAGTTTTATCGTCACTTTAAAGCAAGAAGCCGGGCGCAGAGGACTTGGACCACTCACTCCAGCAAGTAACATCATCAACATATTGTAAGTATTCATATCAATGACTGATTAAAAGCTATCACTTTTTAGGTTTGGCAATACTAAATTTTTATTTGTTTCAGAAAATGGATCCTTCGGACTTATGGTTCCCCCATGCTCAACCATTGGAAGATTACGACAACTTGGGGGAAGATTTTACTCCCACACAAAACAGCAATGAAAAAAAGAAAATAAAGAAAAGCAAATTAGAAGTTCTAAAGAAGCAAAAACCAAAAGTGCCATCGTCATATGTAATATCAAAACCGTCAAAAAGGCCTCTTCGAATGGTTAAGATTGAAATATACGACCTCAGTGAAGCGCATACTTCAACGAACTCAGAAGATAGTGTTGTTAGTGCGCAATATCTAGCCACGGAAGTGGTAGATGAGATTATGGATATGTCTGACAATCTGGTTAATAAAATTTGTAAGAATTTGTGTAATGATGTTATTTAATCAACTTTTTTTTAATATGGAACTTGACAAATAAACGTTTTAACGTTAATGTATTTGTTTGTTTAAAATTTTTACTTGGTAACAATAGATTAAATGAAAGAAAGTAATATTATGGATATAAGATTTATTTCAAAATTATATTCGTAAACTTAAAACAAAATAATCTTAACTACTAAAAGATACATTAATATAACTTTATTGTGTTATCTATATACCATTTTTTTATAACTAAAACGTGTCTTAATGCACAGTGTATTTTATGGCTTAAACAACTAAAACTAGTAGTATCATCAAAATTATAATTTTTATGGAGGTCTACCAATTTAGGACAACCTATTTCTTCCACGTTTATAACGGTACAGCTGTCACATAACTCTTTAACCCATTTAGTTTTTTCAAAACCCTTAACCAGAACATGTTTATTTTCTAGATATTGTTTGATGATCTTTTTGAAATGAATATAATCTATGTGTCCTTCTGACCATCGGTATCCCAAATTACTTTCGATCCAGTTTACATGTTTTTTTTCAGAACTTGTTAAATTTTTATAAGCGTACGGAGGTTTTATGAGAAATACTTGTGTATATTGAGCAGTAGCTATTGCAAGTTCTTTGATGATAAAGTTATTTTTATAATTTTTAAATCCTTGCACATCGGCAACTAAGGTTTTTGCATTCATGATATTTTTCTTACAACATTACTTAACGGTTTATATTCGATTAAACACTCGTTTAGGATAAGACAATACGCAGAAGTTTGATCAGGTATTTCTATTTCACTTTCGAGTTCTAGCCGCACATTAACCACTGGTCCAGATTTGAGGTTATCGCTTTGTCTTGAACAGTCAATAACAAATAGAGGTGCTAAATCTTTAAACTCCTTGGCACTTAACAAGGGTTCGGCTCTTCGACCGTAATAAGACTGTTGAAATCTTACGTATTGCTCATATAATATAGCTATCGTATTGTTAGAAAAACTCGCATTCATATTATCGTATGGAAAGTAGGTTGAATTTAGGTACACTTTAACATCACTTATATTACAATGATCAAATTGCGACATGTCTTTAGATGAATTATTCTTTCTATTGGTCTGTAAACCCATAATGACATACCTAGGTTTTTCAATCTGTGATGATGTTTTAATTGACCATGTATGCTTTGTAGTTTTAGGCAATAGAGGGTATTCATATAAATCCCAATTTCTAAAAGCTACTTGTATTGGTCTATCTTTTTCTAACAATCGAAGTAGATTGATTCTTTCCACGTCAGCAACTTTTATATGTGGAACACGCCATACAATTTTTTGAATTACGACATCATCTACGACTTCTCCAGTATTTAATTTTAAAGCATTAAGGTTAGTGTTGCTGCGCAGCAAAACAAGCTCATGTTTACAGTTAATTATAACTTTCTTGTAATCTTCTGCAAATCCTAAAATATTACTGAGAGGTATAGATGCTGAAAATTTCCCTGATTGCACATTTTTAGTACCATTGATATCCCAGCCCCAAACCTTAGACATCTTGGACTCGCTCTCGTTCATAGATAACAATGATTTTATAGTAGTGGTTATACCTGCGTTTCTAATTTTGTCTATCTCAACTCCATTTAACTCATATCGTATATCTTGAAAAAAGAACAGCAATGGATTGTTTGTAAAATGAATACTAGCAGCTTTCTCCTTTGCTTCTCTCTTAGACACATTGACAACACCTTCCAGATATAATGAGCTAGCTGATGGAAGTATGTATAAATCCTGCTGGTTAATCGGTATACGAATTTCATCGTTTGTGTTGAAACTAGTCACGTAAGGTTTATACGAATGAATCTCAATTCCATCAATGCTGTTGTCGTAAACAGGTGAACTCAAAATATCTAATATACTCATTTTAACAATCCAATAAATTTAAGGAATTTTCTATTTTCTGGTGATATTTGTTTCTTCTTGTGAGTACTTGCCTTGTGAATGCTAGAAATGTGACTAATGTTTTTATGTTGTGGTGGAGACTTTTTATTAAAGTCAATCATTTTTTCTTTAAATGTAAATACAATTGTACTTCTTCACCGCGTAAGTTTAGCAAATTATTGTTTATATCCAGTATTTTTATATTTATGCTACTAATATTTGTCTGATTAACAGGAAAATATATAACGTTTTTCGGTATTTCTATTATTCTATAACCCGGTGGAACATTAGGAGCAAACTCATGAATAATGTGACTGGATATGCCGTTTATATATGATCCGCTAACTATATCACATTCTATCCTCACCACAGTTGTTGATAGAATGTTGACTGAATGCTGTGACTCATGTAATTTATTTGCTTCAAGAATCTGTTCACCGAAACCTAATAAGTTTCCGAAACTGTTCTCTTTCTCAAAATGTATATCTTTAGAACTAAACAAATAAGTTTTTAAAGTATTGTTGTTGCAGAATAGATTAAAAGTGATATCTTTATTTTTTTCTTTTAGGTAATCTTTTATGTCTTCCAATTCATATGCTCCTTCAGGTATTTCAAAAATATCTTCATCTCCATAGTAAAATTTATTATTCTTATGGTCAATGTTTGGAATTGAATTAAAAGTGGACAAGTATAGTAGAGCGCATTCATATTCACCGTCTAGTTGCAGTGGTGGGGAATAGTTTGTTGTCAAAAGTGACTCATTCCCAGTTATTGATAGTGTGAAAGACATAATGATAATGATCAAATAAAAGGGCAGCAATATTAATTTATATATTTATTCCAAAAATCTTGTAGGTATTCCAGACACAAATGACCACAGTTTACAGTATTAAACGACTGATATTTAGTATAATTGTAAAACAGTTCAGGATTATTAAGATATTTCAAAACTTCAGTTGGTGGTTTCAAGTTTCCGAAACTGTCAAAATATTCACAGTATTCCATCAGTTTTAAATAGGCTACCCAATGAGTTCCTTCGTTAATGGAATCATCTAAATTTACTATACCACATTCTATACTCCTAGGTTTGCTCGGTAGAGTATCTTTCATATAAACTCCTCGGAAATATGGTATTTCTGTTGCGTATTTTAGTATATCCAGATTTGTTAGAGCACGCTTAGGTAGCCTTCTGACTAGTTTTTTGAAGAATTTATAAATAAGCCACTTCCTTTTTTGTAAGGCTTAATGTATAGACCTTTGCCCAAAGCAACTGATTCCATTTTATTATTATGACGTTTAGATTCTTGTAAATTCTGTTGTGCTATTTTATATTCATTTAAAGTTTTAGCTATTCCTGCTGCACCTCCAGCTAAACTTCCTAAAGCTGATAGTCCTGCGAAAATTGGTAGTAGAGGTAGAATCCCTCCAATTTTAGGAAGGGGAATGATTCGTGGTATCGTTATGTTTTTATTATTAACTAGTAGTTTCTTGGCAGCTAAGTAAGCAGATTTGATGGCACTCTTCTTGTTAACGAGATTTTGCTTCTTCAGATGACTTTTTATTTTTGATACTACTGAATTGAAATTTTTAATCCCGGCACCGGATTTCAATTTAGAATTCATAACTTTACTGACTAGCCATGATGCAAGTTTTTCTCCTCTTCGTGCATCTTTCGCTTGAAGTCTTCTTTTCGCCATTTTTAATAATTGGCAATCAGCTTTATGTCTATTTTCTAAATCGTTAAATTTTGTATAGGCAATATCGTGATGCATACAGGCGTTGTCTAATTGGTTCACACCCTTATCTCCTCTAGATAATCTTTTTTCTAGCTTTGTTCCAGGCCCACAATAATTGTAGCCTGGAAGATGTAACTCAAACGGCAAGTTGTTTATCACACTATTAAGTAGTCCTCCACCTTTCATAACTAGTATTAAACTAAGAACATATTTTAGACTATATCCTTTTTATTGATCCAACTATTTTCGTTCTTGTCCAGGCCTAACCATTTAACAAATAACTTGTTTCCTTTTTTCTTAATGATTTTTTCTATTAGGTACACATTATGATATTTGGTTTTTTGAAGTTCTTGATCGTAAAAACTACCTAAAATTGGTTGGTGACGAAGATCTTCGATGATATATGTTACAGGAATAGTATTATTTACCTTTTTGATAGTAAATATTTCTGTTGACCAGTTGGGAGTGTAACCTTTTTGAAAACAATTTTTATACTTGCTTATTCGAACGTAATCGCCAATACTTAATTTAGATTTCTTAATGACTTTATTTTTTTTTTGAAATTTAAGAATATTTATCATCACTTTATTCTCATTAAATGTATTTACGTTTGCAGGGTTTTGTTGCGTTACACGATGTTTAGTATTATTGTAACAGTTAACAACATTCTCCAATTGCTTTCCAACCCACTTGTAACTACCTTGAAGACTAAAAGACTTAAACAAATGAGTTTTTAATGTTCTGATTAATCTCTCAACTATAGAAGCTTTTTTAACAGTATATGTGGAATAGTGGTTGATTTTATAAGATTTCATCAGTTTTTTGAAAATATTGTTATAGAATTCAGTGCCCATATCTGTTTGTAAATTATTAGGTTGTCTCAGACTTTGCTTCAAAATATTTTCAAATGCCAGGGATACTTCTTGTTTTGTTTTAGTTTTCAGAGGTACAGCCCATGCATACTTTGAGAAACAATCGATTACAACTAGAATATACTTAAAACCTTGATTATGCACTTGCAAAGAGATAAAATCAATTAAATCTGCTTGCCACAAATCATCAATACCCTTGAGGATAACAGAACGACGTAAAAAATTTTTCCTTGCATTTTTATGAAGTTCGTGTACCACTTGTTGCTTCATGTTTAGTCAACGATTTTATGATCATGTCTACCTCAAGCTTTGTGTAAACATCTTTTATAAAGAGATCCATCACCCTTTGTACCTCTTTCATAACTTCGCCTAGCATGATTTTAGCTTTATCTTCTGTGCATAATTTTTTTACCATCCCATCGATGTACTCCTTGTTAACAGCGTCATTGGATTCTATGGGGGCTTGTAAACCTATTAACCTCGACGACTGAAGATCAAAATGTCCGTTTTCTTTTTTAATCAAAGCATTTTCAGTAAAATCAAACAAATCTGACAAACGTAAGCGTTTGTGAACATGGTGACCAAATTTGTCAATATTCATAGTAGATAGAATAATATACAAGTTATAAGGACAAAGGATGAATAAGAAATACACAAAAAAAAATATATATAGTGGTTATATATATTCTAATTAAGTAAACCGCTCTCCTTTAATTCTTCTATGATGGATACAATTTCATTGTCAAGTCCTGTGTTACCAGCATCTCGAGATGCAATGAGTAACTTTAATCTCTCCACTAACTCGTTTGGATCGTCCCAATAGACATAGTCAACATCATTTTTCCATTTTTTCATTATTGATAATCCTGCGCCTTGAACTCGGTTGACTGGACTGATACAGTTATTAAAAAGAGGTTTAATAACTTGTATGTATTTTTTTCCTTTGTTACTCTTTATAGGTTTATTTGGATCATAATCTCTTCTATGCACGTTTGTATCCAACAGCATCAATTTATAGTTTTTGGTGTCCTCCTCAGTTACATTTGATAAGTTAGGTGATCGCTTGGTTAATAATTCTATTAAACCATAAGTATTGTTGTATTTATGGCCTCCTACTGAAATTTGTTTATCGGTGATAGTAACTGGAGCCGACCCCATCATAAGCTTGCCTTGAACAGATCTGACTACAAAAGGAATGTCTTTCAAGCATTCTGATGATAATGTCCATGTAGAACAATTGGGGTTGCTAACAGACAAATCAATTGACTTATCAGATACATCACTTGTATCTTCGTCTTCACTTTCTTTTTCAGAAACTTCATCTTCTGTGTCCATAGAATAAGTAGGAGTCATAAATTTATCTGACTTTCTCTTTTTTATAACAGTGTCATTTGATGCACTCCAATTTAGAGGTTCTTCGTCTTCACTACCATGTTTTATTTCTATAGAATCGTTGTTTTTAGTACAAAGCTTATTTTTATTTGTGTTTGTGTGCTTTATAGCATCAGTTATTTGACTGAGAGGACGAACAACTGGTTTAAAAACATTTTCTAGAGACTTTTCATATTCAGAATCAACGCTACGCATTTTTTTTAATTTTTTCTTCACAGCTTCTGCAGCACCTACGATTTGTTTTAAATTATCCATTTTTCTAATCAATGTGCTCGTATGCTCCTGCTTTTACTAACATAAATTGTAGTATTGCAAAAAGTAGTTTAAGTCACATCTTATATAGGGATAATTCATTCATGACGTAAAGATTACGAAGGTGTCGAACTGCTTGCGATAACAACCTTTATTTTTTTCACAATCTCTATTTATGACCAAGTAGCTGTAAGGATCAATCCATATTTTTGAGCACATTTCTCGAAATTCACACCATGTCATATCTGTATTTACATGTTCGTCATAAACATGGCGCAGATTTATATCATCTTGTTTAAATAGCACAATTAAGTTTGCATTATCTCTAACAAGCTGTTTGGGTATTTTACTGTAAGTCTGATTCAAATAAAAACTATCAATATTCTTGTGTCTGCCCATTGCAAAGTAATCACGCATATTACTTTGATTTTCACATGCAACGTCATCAAATATTATAACAGAATTGGACTTGGCTTCTTCGGTGCTAAGTACTTCCTGGTTTGCATGAAATTTGAAGAACGAAGCGTTAGGCACTAAACTTAAAACATTTTCGAGAAAAACATACTTCGGTTGATGTAAAGTTTTCGAAAAAACGTAAACATTTTCAAAGTGTAGTCCATTTTCATGCAATAGTAGACCAATCATCAGATTAGTTTTACCACAATTTGATGGTCCGCAAATAATACATCTTATTGAATTTGGTAAAAGTTTTCCATGACGAAATGTTTTATTCGTGCTGTCCAAAGTGCTCAAGTTATCAAAGTGTAGAGAACTTTTCTGTTTTAAAAATTTCATTTTGTTTTGGGTATGGACCACTTGAAAATCGGTGTCAGACTAAATATTATCTTGAAGCTTGCAATATATATAAATACATAGTTCATAGGAGCTATCGATAAAGTATATTGAGAAGTACTTTGTTTTTGACTAATCGACTCAGTTATTGATCGTGCTGGATCGTCGAAATTAGCGTCGAGCGAACGGCGCGAGCCGTGAGCTGCTAATTTCGTTGATCCAGAACGAACAATAACTACCTACTGTAATGCATAAAATAACAAAACTTTGCTAGAAAGAAACATTAATTTAATACTTTTTGTTAAAAAATAAGATTAACTATCATAAGTTGTGGTTTTGGAACGAGATCCCTTTTTCACGTGGTCAAATCAGTTTGACAAAATAGTTTGACTACGTGGAGGCAGCGACTTGGCTTAGGACCGAAGCCCTACAGTTTAAGTCAACGCGATAGTGCAGTCACCAGTCGGAATACTTAATTGATTTATCCCTATATAATCTAAAAACTAATGTTCTTATTAAACAAAAAGAGACAGCTGTGAATAAAAAAACATATACAAAGATACGATGGATACGTTCTGACCGTATGTGTTGATTTTAATAATATTACTTTTGTAACCTCCTGAAACTGTTTTTGCATTTATCTTAATATTTTTATTGTAATTTGTTTTGTCACATTTTTTGTTATTTGAATTTCTTTAATAATGCACGTTCATTAAATTTTTAATATTTTGTTTTCATTTTAAAGAACCATTGTAGCTACCTGCTCTACATGTAATATTTAGTGAGAACAGGGACAGCTGAAAATCAGCGCTGTGCAGATGTCCGCACTCGCAGCATTTTGCTCAGCTGCGTCCTTTTTTTATATCTTATTTGCCTTTGATTTCATTAAAATGTGTCAGTAGTTGAGTAAAAAATATCCGTTATTCATCAACGCATATGTAAAGCTTGCTTCTTTTACTAAAACTGTCGGAACGAATCGGTATCACGGAGCTCCTTTAAAAAGCTTCTCTATGTGACCTGAATAAAAAATAACATCCTCTCAGAATAAAATGATGAAAATATAGGATGCTTCGGGCGGCTCGGCGTCAGTATAGCGAAGTTACTTTACGGGCGAATGGTCAAAGTATCCGACATAAACCTATTTTGTTCTCTTCTTATATTGGATGTGCGTCCCCATCTTCGCCCACCGCCGCCCGCTGCCCTTCGTAGTAGGGCTGCCTCTTGCATTCTGGAACAAAGAATTTGAAATTAATTCGTTAATTATTTATTCTACAATGTCTTGAATTTTTCTCCGTCACTAACACAAATATGAGTGAGAGAAAATTAAATTTGTCAGTAAAAAAATAACGTGTTAATGCGTGTAGAAGATATACCGAAATAAAGACAAAACCATAGTCTATGAAAAAAAGTTCATCTGTCAAAAATCTATGGAAAAAGAATCACATGTCAATTTTGACATCTGTCAAAAATCTGCTGTTATGCAAAAATTTTACACCAATAATAAGCTACAAAATGTGCAGGAACGTATGTGTCATTTCACGTATATGACATTTCAAGTATGTGTCATTTCGCGTATGTGTCATTTCACGTATGTGTCATTTCGCGTATGTGTCATTTCGCGGATGTGTCATTTTGCGTTACAAAAATGTGTCATTATGCGTGGAATCCATAAAAAAGCTATTGTAACACAATTTTGTTATGCTATGTAGTGGAACTGAAATTAAATTTCACACGATACCTACCTTACTCGACCTGCCCCCAACTTTGGGAGAAAAAATCAAATGAAAGTTGAAATTATATTCTATAATAAAAACATCACTGGGAAAAAATAACAAAAAAATATCTGACGCAGTAAATGTTCTCAGCATTTCCTCCCTTTGTTGGTAAAGCTATGAAGGCTACATGGCAAACGACATAAAATTCTTTTAAAAACCGGCCAAGTGCGAGTCGGACACGCGCACGAAGAGTTCCGTACCATTATCTATAAAAACGGCAAAAAAAAACATGTCTGTTGTATGGCAGTCCCCCTAAATATTTATTTTATTCTGTTTTTTAGTATTTGTTGTTTTAGCGGAAACAGAAATACATCATCTGTGAAAATTTCAACTGTCCTAACTATCACGGTTCATGAGATACAGCATGGTGACAGACGGACAGACGGACAGACAGACCGACAGATAGATGGACAGACAGACGGACAGCGGAGTCTTAGTAATAGGGTCCCGTTGGTTACCCTTTGGGTACGGAACCCTAAAAAGGCACGTCATGCCTAATCAACTTTTATGTGAATTTGATTTGAAATAAAAAAAACTTAGTAAATTTTCTGTCTTGTCGTATTTTTCCAAGCTTTTTAGGGTTCCGTAGTACCTAAAAGGTACAAAAGGAACCTTACGGTGAGACTCCGTTGTCCGCCCGTCCCTCCGTATGTCACAGCCTCATAACTTTAGCACCGCTAAAGATAAATACATGGAATTTGGCACAAAAATAGCATTAATTTGCCCACATATAACGGTGTAAAAAAAAATAAAAATTTTAAATTGTTCAAAATATTTCCAAAACAAAAGTGAGATAAATAAAAAAATATCAAATTGTAGGTATTAAAAATCTGATTGTGAAAATACTTACATTCACTATATTTACTGGCAGTGGTTCTGAGAAGTCTTTAAAAAAACCCAAAAATATGTATGTCCCCCACCCTTATCTCCGAAACTGGTAAGCCAAAAAATATGAAAAAAAGGGAATCATAGATCATAACTGGCCAATTACAGGAAAACTAAGCGATTAAAAAAAAATTGTGCTCATAAATGAGAAATATAAAAAAAGAAGTAAAATAAATAAAAAAAATACGTTATAAAAATTTAATATGGCTATAAAATTTTAGGTATTAAAAAGCTGATTGTAAAAATATATACTTTTTTATATTTACTGGCACTGGTTTCGAGAAATCTTAAAAAAACCCAAAAATATGTATATCCCGAATGTATATCTGTGAATTTCTTAACTGTCTGAAGCAATAATATTGTAGCGACGACAGCGCCATCTGTTTCTTAAGAACAAGGCGTGAAATCACATAACGCCCTCGTGAGCGTTCTATATGTGCAGTACAGGCTAGTATATCAGGCGGAAACAAAAATAACAGTGGACAAGTATGATGGAAGAATTCACCGGTCTGGGTAGGAACCTCGGTGGCGCAATTGGTAGCGCGCTTGTCTTGGTAACAAGAGGTCGCAGGTACGAATCCTGGCCCGGGAAATTTTTTCAAATTCTTGTCCTTGGGTTTGTTTTTGATTGATCTTTTCTAGTTTGTAATACACTCTAATAATAATTAGAGTATTCATAGCGATGGATTTCGCAAAAATAAACATAATCTTAGTTAATGAGAACTGTGAATTTCTTAACTGTCTGAAGCTACAATATTGTAGCGACGACAGCGCCATCTGTTTCTTAAGAACAAGGCGTGAAATCACATAAGGCCCTCGTGAGCGGTCTATATGTGCAGTACAGGCTAGTATATCAGGCAGAAGCAAAAATAACAGTGGACAAGTATGATGGAAGAATTCACCGGGCTGGGTAGGAACCTCGGTGGCGCAATTGGTAGCGCCCTTGTCTTGATAACAAGAGGTCGCAGGTTCGAATACTGGTCCGGGGAATTTTTTCAAATTCTTGTCTTTGGGTTTGTTTCTGATTGATCTTTTCTTGTTTGTAATGCACTCTAATTAAAATTAGGCTTTATGAGCTTTTGAGTTGCTCATTGACCTATTGTCTTCGATGATAGTAGAATTGCATTTTCAGAGGCACAGATGAACCGAAAGGAGCATATGGCACAATGTACAGTATATTGTACGATCACAGTGTAAAAATCACATTTTAACTGTGGTTGTGCCATGCTCCTTTCCTAATAGTAATATTTATAGACAAATGAAGAGTAAATATTCACTACGAAGGATGATGCAACTAACTGGCACATTAAAGTTAAAGAATATTAAAGTTTTCAACACGCTTAAAAATATCACTATCTAAAACCAAGCAGTACCAGGCAGAAAATAATGCACATCGGCTATCTTCGGTTTTGTAGTGCGTCTCTATCACTGTTAGTGCTTCGTGCGACAGAGATGACACTACGATACGATGTGCATTATTTACTGCCGCGACCTGTAAACGGTATTTTATGAATATGATGAATAAAATAAAATATGCAGTTGGCAGCCCTATCGAGTGGCGAGTTTCGTACGGAAGTTTTGCCGGGAATTATGTTGGTACGTGCTAAAGCCATTATTGCTGCGAGAAAAGTTCATCAATTTCATTTCTACACTCACACACGTCCTTTCTCAGCCTCGTCTACCCTCCCGCCTCACCCCCATCTCGGGTCATATTACTTCAAGGTATGCTGTATTGTATATTCATTGATTTTTAGCGTTCCGTCCCTAAAAGGTAAAAATTTATCCAATGATGCGCTTCTGTCCATGTATATGTCGCCATATGATGGCATAAACTACTTTTCATGAAAAATCGAATTAGGACGCATTACGCGATTAAACGAAATTATTTCGCTTTTACGCGAAAAAGCAGATATTTCACGACAAAACAATTTCGAAACGTAGTCTTTCAACAAAAAGTCAAAAATAGGTGCGACGACGAGCGAAGTAAAGCGGAGCGAGGAGGAGGGTGTAGGTTTACATGTAAATAAATTTGGCTAGCCGAGCGAAGGGGAGCGGTGCGATGCGATCTCCCTAGTTTTAACAAAAAATAATTTCGTAAATATCGCGTAATGGGATTGTGTTTGACAGTTTACGTTATATATCGGTTTTTACAAAAAAAGCGCGCTTTTTCGCGCAAAATCAGTTTTCGCGATCTTACGACGACATATTATAATGACAATGTTTTTCTTTTGGTGCACAATAAAGCGTATTTATGTTATGTTATGTTATGTTATAATCATATTGTATTGTTAGAAAAAATAAACGGTCGATGATGGTACCAAAATGTAATTTTATACCTTTATACTATATACGTTGATATTTTATTATGTCGTGTAGAATTTTATTTAATATATTTTATATATTAAAACGTATGTATTATATACGTTGTACCTATCGTCATAGCCTGATATTTGGGAAAAAAGAAGACTTTTGGTACGAACATGGGCTTAAATAAAATAAATTTTGTAACTTGAAATATATTTCGGCCCTTAGTGGGCCGTCATCAGATGACGGCTTACTAAGGGCCGAAATATGTATAATGTATAATTGCAAATAAAAAGTTAATAGAGGCAATATTATATATTTACTAAAGCCGATTCTAAAACTTTAGTTTTAGTGCTATCAAGACTTAAATTTTTCCATAGTAATTTAGCTTCTGTTCTTCACACTTATGAAGTATTTTGCAGCGATGAAAATTTAGTTTTGACAGCACTAAAACTAAAATTAAAGCCTTCAGAATCGGCTACATTATAATATTAAAATTAGTATAAATAAGAAGTAAGATTTGCTTTCTTAAAAGTTCGAGAAATGGTCGGAAAACTGCAAAAAAGTATGTCTTTTCTGTTATCTTGGAAACTGAGACCTTTATTAATAACGCTAGCTATAAAATGGGATCCAAATATAATTGTTGAACGCACCATAAAAAGAGTTTTTTGAAACTACAAGCGTTAGGGTCGTAGAAGAAAACAGAAGACAAAATTTTACTAGGTACTAACAATAAAACATAGTGCTTTGAAAATTTTAAAACAGCTCTTATATCGTTTGCCATAAGATTCATATTTCATATCACCTTCGTGGTAGTGATTTGAACCTGTAAACCATAGGACGTCGGGAGTTGAAATCTGTAGGTGTTCCTTGTACGTGCATCTAGGACGAATCCAAGATTTGATTTTGGGGGGGCATTCTGAGATGGTTCATCGAAAGTGAAACAAAAGTTTTTGAGGCACTTTTCAAACATCTACACCATGAATTATATGCTGTGTAAAAGTTCACCCGAATCGAATCGAAAAGTCAATTCAAATATATGGAATTCCTGGTTGTTTTGAGGGGGCCATGGCCCCCATGCCCCCATTTCGTGCATCGGAAGGCACTTTAAAGCACTTTTCTTTTTTATCTTCAAAAATAAAGAAATGGGGAGCCATCAAAGTTGTCAGTTTTTGACCATTTTTGTTAAGTAACTAAACTACTTAGAAATTTGGAATTTTCGTATATTATGCCATATACTGTATTTAAACAAAAAATACTAAAAACGCCGATTTATAAATGTAGTTTTAGTTACGTTAAGTACCCAAATACTCGGCTAACTTAATTTTGTAGTTTTGTTTCATAACATTTTTTAGATAATGTTAAGTTTGTAATTTTCTGTTTAAGTTATTTAAATCTATTAACTTATTAGAATAGTTTAAGGTGGGTCCACTTGAGTCATCCCACTCAACTGCCATATCAATGTTTTAGGTGTTTGTGACGTTCTGACGGCTTTGATTTCGATGAATCTTTGCACGCATCTTTACATGTTTCCCTTCCCCCCACACCGCACTCCGACCCACCGCCGAATTTATGGAATGGTTTCAGGTAAAAACCATGAAACGGTAACTGTTTATTTATAGAAAAGTGTATAAACTTAATCTTCTTTACATGAACGACGTATGTATTTCTCTCTTTTTTATTTACTGAATTAATAATCTTTTTAAGCCTTTTTGGGCTTATATTATTTTAAATAGATTATAATCTAATTTAAATAAAAAAGTATTAATTAGGTTCGTGATATAATTCGACCAACTTGTGGTCGTCGTCAGGCAACGATAAACAATAAGATAAAACAGGCGTCTCTTATGAAAAACCCAGGGGTAAAGGGGCCTCTCAAGGGCGCGAGTCCTTCTCGCACTTGACCGGTTTTGGATTTTGTTTTTAATTTATTTTTAGCAGGTTTTTGGTAATTGTTTTGCTTCTAATGAGAAATCAAGTATTTATTATAACATTTTCTTAAAAGACACGAATTCAGCTATATAATTGTAAAAAGTGCGAGTTATTACCGGCACACGATTTTCAGTTAATTGTTAGATTGTGTTACACCGAAAGTAAGACCACTTATAATTTCAATTGGAAAAATGTATCAAGTGAAAGCATGCAAGGCGCTCACGCATCACTTAGTAGTAACAGAATAGTTTCAACAAATCTTGCATTTGAATATATTGTTCTTTACATTTTCTTACTTTCACTTTGTAAAATGTTAGTGGGTGCGACTGAATTCTTTGGGTTACATATAATAGGTCTTTACATATGAAATTGCCGTTTTCTAAAGAGAATTTGAAGGAAACTCAATTTTCAGTACTAACATTTTTTCATTTTTAAGGTTCCGTAGTACCTAAAAGTTACAAAAGGTACCTTTATGGTGAGACTCCGTTGTCCGTCCGTTCGTCCGTATGTTACAGCCTCATAACCTTAGCAGCGTTAAAGCTAAAAACATAAAATTTGGCACAAAAATAGCATTCATTTGCCCACATATCACGAAGTAAAAAAATATGAAAAATTTGAAATTGTTCAAAATTTTTCCAAAACAACAGTGAGAAAAAAATACATTATCCTAAAAATACAAAATGGATATCAAATTGTAGATATTTAAAAGATATTTAAGATATTTAAAACCACAAAAATATGTATGTCCCCCCTCTTTTCTCCGAAACTGGTTGACCGAAAATTATGACAAAAATGACGATTACAGATCATTACAGGAAAACTATAGTGATTTAAAAAAGTTGAGCACAAAAGAGAAATATAAAAAAAAGTAAAATAAATAAAAACATATTTTTATAAAAATTTAGTATGGGTATGGGTATACAATGGGGCAGGTGGTAGAGCTGATGCCGGGCCCGACTGTGGAGGTACCACCATCTTACTTGGAGACACCCTCGAAGTAATTCGGGGGAGAGTAAGAGGACAGCTCACAGGCAAAAAACCAGGAGGCCCACCATGCCTGGGACCGATGGATGTTGGTATATCCATCCCTAATAGCCGGGCCTTATATGGAACAGACTGGTGACGGGCAGCGGCGTATCTGGTGCGAGGGTTCCGGCACCGCACCCAACAACCCGCCTGCCCAGCGTGTGTGAGTATGGGCAATTCTTCCAGGATGACCGCCAGGAGTGGCAAAATCCTGGAAAGGTTTATGTCCAGCAGTGGACGAACTAGGCTGATGGATGGATGGTTGGATGGACAATATGGGTATCAAATTGTAGGTATTAAAAAGTTGATCGTAAAAACATATAGTTTGGCTATATTTAATTGCATCTGTTTCGAGAAATCCTTGAAAAACCATAAAAAAATGTATGTCCCTTGTCCCTTGTCTTTATCTCCAAAACCGGTGGACGAAAAATATGAAAAAAAAATCATGGTAATATGTGTTAACGTAAAGATTACAGGAAAAATAAAGCGGTTGAGAAATTCATGAAAATAATCACAAAATTAAATTTATCATCCACAATAGGGTTCCAGGTACGCGAATCTGACTCGCACTTGGCCGGTTTTTTTTACACATCACAATCAGTATAATATAATGTCTTAAATTCTCAAGTGACGTCATATCCAACAATTCTTGTTTTCAACAGAAACATTAATTTAATTTTTGAAAAGTGTCAGCTATAAAAAATTATTACGAATCTTATCATGAAAATGGATGACATTTAGGATGGACTGTTTTTGAAAATTGAATTTTGGTTATCAAACTGACAATAAAAACAAAATTTAATACGTAGATGAAAAACCTTCAAATCAATATTCAAAAAAAAAAACAAATAATGGAAATAGCTATTGAATTACAGGAATGAACTCATGAATCTGTAAGCAAATTTCGACAATTTCATAGTTAACACGAGGAATATGATTAATTTACATCCACAACTACACACGTAAAATGATGGACATTTAACTGAACTTTAAAAGCTAAAATAACCGAATTATTGTTGTGAAATATAACTTTTTTTACACATACACACACATACCCTCTCACACTTACAAATTCAGCCTAAGTGTGTATATACTAAACTTTTATTTTCTTTTTTATATTTTTAATAATTTGTTAGTCACCTCTGTAAATAATAGTTTATCGTTTAATTTTGTATTTTTAGTTATAGGAGAGCGTGGACTCCTGTTACAGGTATTTTCATACCCAATAGGAGAACTCAAACTCACGTGTATTTAATGAAGTAAGCTTAAGAAATATATATATTTTTTTCATTTAAATTTGCGACATTCTTGTATTAAAATGT
This sequence comes from Ypsolopha sequella, assembly GCA_934047225.1. Classification (NCBI taxonomy): domain Eukaryota; kingdom Metazoa; phylum Arthropoda; class Insecta; order Lepidoptera; family Ypsolophidae; genus Ypsolopha; species Ypsolopha sequella. Next base: position 15,849,005 of record OW203992.1, read on the forward strand.
AATAAAATACAGTGATTAATACAAGCTAAAATTTGTACTTCAGCTGATCTTGGTTAATTAATTTTGTATGGAAATTGGCACTATCGTTTAATCTTAAGCTAATAACGTTCTCTATTGGTATATACATTAATAATTATTACAAATTAATAGCATGTCTGTCTGCACTTAAAATTAAACGAACGGTTCATAAAATAAGTCTCACTTATTGATAGTACGGTCGAACGCACGTTAAATAACACAATGGCAGTAAATTTCCTTATACGCTTATATTAGATATATAATAATAGGTCTTTACATATGAAATTGCCAAAATTTTCTAACAGATATATATATATGAGTTCATAATTTAATAGCTATTTCAATTATTTGCTTTTGTTTGAAATTGATTTCATAGTCTAAAATCTGCGTATTAAATTTTGTTTTTACTGTCAGTTTCATAACCAAAATTAAATCTTCAAAAACGGTTCGTCCAAATGCCATCCATTCCCATGATAAGATTTGTAATATTTTTTTACAGCTGAAACTTATCAAAAATTAAATTAATGTTGCTGTTAGCTTAATGTTGTCACAATCCTAAAAAAAAACAAAAATGCTAGTACTGAAAATTGAGTTTCCTTCAAATTTTCTATAGAAAACGGCAATTTCATATGTAAAGACCTAATATAAGTATGTACGGTCATCAAAAGAGAAAAGTAACTAGGTCCAGCATAAACACTTTTATACTAAGAGTCACAGACAAGTGACAGATACTTGATCAATTGTGCGTGTATTTATCTCCATCAGCCCGTATTCGTCCACTGCTGGACATAGGCCTCCCCAATATTACGCCACTCTTGGCGGTCCTCAGTGATCCTCATCCAGCCGCCACCACCCTGGACTGGCCATATTTGTCGCCGACGTGATAACCGTTGGGGCCGTAAGGCATTGGAATGGAGACCACGTACAGCAAAGCGTAGCGTAGGCCGCCCTCGCGCCCGCTGGACTGACGATCTGATCCTCTAAAAAGGCCGCTTTGGATGAATCATGTTATGATTCTGTTCTAATGCCGTCTCTTTTGCATGCGTGAAAAATCTCTGACTCCATCGTACTTTCAAATCATTTTATGATTCACCCAAGTCGGCCTTTTTAGATCCCCTGAAGGGCGGTGCGGGTGGCGGCTGGATGTATATATATTGACCGAATATTCCTTACCTCGTTGATCATTCTTCTGTGGGTTGCAGGATGAAAGTATCTGGGCTTGGGCCTGCGGTTATACCGCTTAATTCTGATTTTCATCAACATCAACTTGAGATTGAAATTTGACGCGCGTGCAAAAGAGATGCCATGTTAGGCGGGCGTCGTCGCACGCACGTCAAATTTCAATCTCAAGTTGATGTTGATGAAAATCAGAATTACGTGGTAGACCCGCTGGTCACTTATCTCTTTTGCTTACTGTACCAAGGAATTTATGACTGTAATTTCTTAGAAATGCATTTTTTCCCAGGCGTTTTAATGTTTTATGAGTAAGAAAAATGTAAACATGGCCAATAAAATTATGAAACGATATGTATTCGTAAATCTTTTATTCTAGCCATTACCAGTTACCAGAAAAATACATCTAATTTCAAAAAGGTAAATAAAATATCCACGTTTGACCAAGTAAAATTTGAAATGGGTTGTGTACCAAACACGAAGGTTTAAATTTTAAAATACGTATTATATTATACAATATCCAGTTTTATTTCGGATTTTACAAGATCACGAAGTTATCGTTTATTTCATTATTTACATAATATAGAAATATATATATATATATATTTTTTTGCATAATTCATTCACCTAGTTCCTTGAAAGTGGTTGTTAAGGCGTATGACCACGCTAAATAAGCAACTCGATGTGTGTCGGTACAAATATCAACGGAAACGACATTGAAATAATGTACATTTCAGCGTGCCTTGAAAAGTGGCTGTTAAGACAACCACTGCGTATCCTGCTAGCGCAAAATAGGAGAAAATAATACTTTTCACATGGACGCCATGAACGGAAAAAAAATTTTGAACTTGAATTTTTTAGATCTAAAAATTTCCTATAATTTGATGAAATAATAATTAAAATCGCTTTAGGCGTTTGGAAGGAGTAAGAGAATTCTTGTGTTAATCATGTGAAACTTTCGATGACTTTCGATTTTTTTTGTCAAAACTTACAATAGAAATACAGTTTATGAAACTTAAAATTTATTTTTGACTCCTTAATGCCATATAATTTTATGAAAGTTTTTGGACCACCCGTGTGGGAGGAGTAGGCCTTCAAAGACAGGTCCAAATTGCAGTTGGCGTATCCATTCGCCTTAAACTCATAACATCGATAGCGCATCTTTCCGATGGGCGCAGTCCGGAACACAACCGTTATGCGCAATTTTCCGTGCGCTCGCGCACGTCAATATCTAGATCACTGGAGCAGGGCTGACTTGATACCTCAGCTGATCATTTGTCTAGTAAATATTAAGATAATAAATTCACACTTTTTACTAATCTATTTTATTTACTATGCCCAGCTGAATAAAAAGTATTATTATTAAAAGCTGTCACTTTATTGACTCGTAGTCATCTAGTCATGACATAGGTATACGTTAAGGTAGAAATAAAAATATAAAATACGAGTACGTAATAGTAACTTAAGGGTGTTGGTCACCCGAGATTGAGTACCTTATTTTGCATCAAGTAGAATTGAACTCTATGACGTTTCTTTATTGTTTAAAATAGCGCGCTCCGAGCCGTGGTTGTTACGATTACGACAACCGACATATCACGCACACACGAAAAACTGTGATGTTAAGAAATAGTTAAACAAAAATACGATTTGTTCTAACTAGCTAGATATCATTAAATTAATTTTATAAAGAATAGTGAAATCCGTTATTGTCACTATTAGCTGATGTAATATTTAGTTAATGTTTACTGTATTTGCTGTGGATTTTTGTTCATAAATAAAATAAAGTAACAACCAACTAAATCCTGAAACCGATACTCGAGAGAAATATCGAAAGTCAGTAAAATAGAGGTTTACAAACGATTTTATTTACAGTAAATAAATACGTACGTAAACAAATTGACGTGGTTTGCTTAAACTTACTTATATTGTTTAAGGCAATACCAAAAAAAAATGTTTTTTTTTTCGAATCCATTTACTCCACTATAACGTCATCTACGTATTTCATTTTTGGGTAAATGTTTATTGAGTATTTGATTAAGATTCTCACTGAAGGAAAACGCGATTGGATCAAATTTTCTCGATAGAATTTAATTCCGGAAAGACCTCTAAATTTTTTCGTGTAATTCTGAAATCCTAACTATATAATTTCATTGTGAAATTGCATTCAAAATGTGGATATTATGTATTTGTAAAGTGTCCTTGAAAATCTTTTTGACAAAATAGCTTAGTATATTTTATATTAATAAAAAACCGACTTTTTCTTCTTTTCCACGAATCCGTCCCACTCGCACTGAGGGTTTTTTACATATGGAGTAACACTTTTACGTATCACCTTAATCTTTCTTACAACTGCATTGATTGTATAGAAAGTGTAAGGAAATACGAGTCGAACAGTAGCGAAGATTTGTATGCGCATTATTACTTTGGGACTACTGTACAGTAGGTATACGTATATGAGAACGCTGATTGAGATGAAGAGTCAAGATTGATCATACACAATAATATTATGGAACCAATAGTTTCCTAGTAAGATACCAAATAATCCTTATCCTGGCGTCACTAAGGACGTGATTCCAGGGACACATTAAGAAGGCTAATTAGCCACATCCAGCCCTGGTCAGCGTCATTATGTGTTATTAGTTTTGCGACAGTGACCAAAGACTGATATCGAATGACTCGTTCAGACCGTGATTAGATCACAGCGCTCCCTCGGCGTCGGGTAATGTAACTCGAGATTACAGTTCTTCACGACGATTATGTCGTTTAGAGACATCTACTGATTAATTATACTTACTGCTAGTTAAACACTGTTGTTGTTGTTTATCCCAGATATATCTCTTTAAGAATAGAAAAATGGAAGAACTCTGCAATTACCAATTATATAATGATGAGTTGAAGATCGTGCTTAGAAACGTTAGGTTGAGTTTCATTTTTATTTCACTTCGCATAAATAATTATGGCCTTTTATATTTTTCTTTATTCATGTATCCTTAACTTTCCGAAACATTAATCGTAAAAGGACATTAGAATTTAAGGTGGATATCGTTAAATGAACAATTTGGTGATATCGAGGGGTCACGCAAGGGTCAGTCTTTCGACCCCGCGAGTGTACACTCGTCCTAATTATACCATAAATTTCAGTTAGCAAGATCAATGAGATGTTATTGTAGACTTGCCATTAGACATATATTTAGATGCTTACTTATCTACGTACGTTTTTATATGTTGATATATAGATTTTATTAAAAAGCTACCTATTGGCTATTTAAACACGTGTGATTTTTTGTGGTTTACATTATTTGCGTAATAAATACTCTGAAAGAATTCACAAAAAAAAATTTTTTTTGCCTTTTGGTAAGTAAGGTCTGCAAAAGTCTGGATACAATTAAGTGAAGCCTCCAAGCGAGCCAATAAAGGGTATTTGAAGGAAAACGTTTCATTCCCTCCGGAATATAATCGTCAGGTCGTAATTTATATTGTCTGTTGCAGAGGCGAGTCCCAGTGCACATTCATTTATTTTATGTGCCATTTACAATTGTCGGCCGATGGTCAAGGGGGACCCTCGCCGGATGGCGGGGTGTTGTGGGGGCAGAAAGCCGGACGACGACGTTGTAGTGTTCCCGAAAATGAAAAGTAAATTTTGGGAAACGTGATGCGAGCAAAATGAGGCCTAGCAAAAGCGGTGTCTGTCTGTCCGTTTATACATTTTTCTGTCCGTTCATACGTCTTTCTGTCCGTTTATACGTCTGTATGTGCGTTTAAACATCACTCCGTCCGTTTAAATGACTGTTTGTCCGCTTACGCGATTATCCGCAGTATAACTAAAATTTGGCTGAGCCTATTGAGATAAAATTTGGCATGTAATGAAAATGTATTATTATTATTTGAAAAAACCTCCAAAAACGGTCGATTTCTTGGCGTTGTTTGAAACGTTTTATTTGAACATACATCTATCAATCTGGTTCGTCCATTACTGGATAGGCCTTTCCAAGATTTGGCACTCTTGGCGGTCCTCGTGGAAGAAATGCCTATACTCACACTTGCTGGAAAGATTCATTTATACGTTTTTTGAGATATGAAGCTTCAAAAACGCCCTGTCGCGCCTAGCGCTTCGCGTGGATTGGCGATTACTCAAAACTTTAAATAAATACCAGGCGCGCAGAGAAACACAGAGATACCTTCTTAGCGTCAAGCTCTGCTTTCTCTTTCCATCCATCAGCTCGTATTCGTCCACTGCTGGACATAGGCCTCCCCAATATTACGCCACTCTTGGCAGTCCTCAGTCATCCTCATCCGGCCACTACCCGCAACGTCCTTCAGATCGTCAGTCCAGCGGGCACGAGGGCGGCCTAAGCTGCGCTTTGCTGTACGTGGTCTTCATTCCAATGCCTTACGGCCCCAACGGTTATCACGTCGTCGACAAATATGGGCATGTCAGATAGCACGACCGGCGGGTACCCGGTCTTTCCACCAGTCGTGCAACTGGACAAGATAAAACTAAACAGTGACCTAATTGTAACCTAATAGTTGTTAAAAGGTTCTGAAGAAAACTTCGAGGTACTATACAATTAAGTTTATTTAATTTTATCAAAACTAAAATCTAACATTCACAAGTTAAGGAAAGGTGTTAACGGAAAAATTTCTCTTAGTTACAAGTGTTTAGCCAAGACCTTCATTTGGCAAGTTCCTGCCAAGACATTACTAAGACCTTAAGTACCTTAATATAGTTGTGTTAGGTACCGCCTTAACATCTGGTAGTAATATTACATTGGAATTAGTATTGCCAAGACATAAATGAACATTTAAGTGATAACTAGGTGGAATTGTTACCGCCTTATCCACAGGTAACTAGATTACATGGAATCTTGTGAAAATTACATTAAATAAAAAAACTTTAAAAGTAACAAAACTTGTAAACAAACAAGGGAAATAATTTTCTAAATAAAATCTAGCTCAGGGGAGCCGTAGATCCTACAAACAATAATTTTTGTCGAACATACTCTTAAACCAAATCGTCTGGTACACCAATCAGTTCTACCAGGAAAGAAAAATATTACAGAACATTAAATTTTACAGTTTGGGTTATTCGGTGAAACAGGAAGAAGAATTTAACCTTGAATACTAATAGGACACATAACTAAGTGTCCAGAAAACAATACCGTCCTAGGTATCTCCATTGTGTGTGGATAAAAGTAAAAATTCCAACACCTACTTGTATTATTCCATTAAACTCCACGGAAATGACACGCCGTCCGCTGCCCCCTTCAAGGTCAACGATCCACGTCCACGCAGACAAAAAGAACTGCTTACTGCGTACACCACGCGGCGGTCATTACTCTGCCAGCTGGTAAATCACGAAACTGGTAAACTCGGAACAAGAAGATCTTGTAAACACGAAGATCTTGAAAACAAAACACCCATGATCTGACGAATATTCAGAACTCCCACCAACCCGACGAAAAAATTCCTTTTTCTAAAATGTCCGAAAATAATCTTCCTAATATATCAAAAACACTACTCCTGTTGGCACCTCCGCCATTTTCATTCGCCGTTGAACACCATCAAATAAAGAAACAACCAACACGAGTATACTGGTCACTCTCCGTCCGACAAATGAACGAGAAACTCTCGGCATCGCGGCAGTCGCGCGATTATCTTCAAGTCTATAAAAAAGAGTAAAACGCAATTTACCATCAAGCCAAACTTCGCCGCGTAACTTTTTGTGATAAACAACCCTACAAAATTTGCAATGCTACAATACCCCCTCCCGAAGCATAAGAGGTGCGCCTAGAGCACCGATCGCTGCCCTCAGCGTAAATAACACAACCAAACTAACAAAATTTTTTAAAACCCAAAAGAAAAAACAACAAATTAACCCCCCCCCCTGATGATTTTATAAAAAAAACCAACACAAAACAAAAACCTAATAACTAAAGTAGGTGCCTGAAAATAGCACACCTACAAACAAAACCAAATAAAAACCAAAGACAAACATAAAACAAAAGAAACAAACATCCGTCAAAACCCAAAACAAAGTCGAACCCACGACAATAAAAACAAAAACCAAACAAAAGTAACCCTTCCTGCAGGAACAACAAAAGTAGTGCGCTAGTATTCGTAATGACGAAATGCTACCCCCCAACTATAAAAAATAAAACAAATGAAATCATTCAAGAGTTCCGCCTCGGCCCCTCACCATCCAGTGAGAGGAAAAAAAACACCAGGAGACTCAAACGAGTAACTCCCAGCCGTCCAGGGATTATCGCCCTCTTCAAAAAAAAAACCACGGCTAACCTAAACCACCAAACGGCAGCGGACAAAAGTGTGTAATGGCCCACACCAAAAAAAAAACCGAGACCTCTTTGAGCTGGAGTAGGTCACTGTCGAAATTTAATTTCTAACAAAACCGGCCCAGTGTATCCTAGCATACATCACCAACCTTACTTCCATACCTCTCTGCATTCTATCCATTTAAACATAACATCCAAACTTCTTAACGAGCCAGACTATGCTGTCCGTCAGTAACCTTTCAAACAAAATTAGGTATCCCCCCAAATATATTGTTGGGACACTAAAACACTGGCCATGAAATCAAACTCAACTCCCACCCGGGCTCGCGAATGAAACAAAAGTGGAAAAACGGGATCATTACGAATAAAAGTCGCGTCACTAACAAATCCAGCAGGGGGAATAAATTTTAAACAAAACACGAATCTCACTAACACGTGAGACCGTGAAACTAACCAAACCCCTGACAAAAACGTCATAAAATAAAAACTGTTACTCAATTTTAATTGAAGAAAATCCCCCAAAACAAACAAAAAAACAAAAATTTGAGTAACTAAAAAAACATTACTAAAAAAGAAAAAAAAATACCCCCATGTTTATTATATGACGGTTAAAAAAAAACAAAACAAACAAATAAACCTGCCCGATACCTCGGCTCTTGCCTAAAAGCAAGTAAAACAAAACCCGGAACAACTCGAGCAGCGAGCTGAACCACGAACTAATCCCAATAAAATAAATTAAAAAACATAACCCCAAAACTCGAGAATTGTAAAAATTACAACCTCATGCACGAAGCTCAATCCAAAGATTAGTGTAAAATAAACCACAATCACTGTTTTGAGGCTCCATACATCCACAAAAAAACAAAACTCCAATTAAACCACAATAAAATTAAAACAAAATAAAATGCCGAGGTATCACAACCAAAACACACGAAAAAATGGTTTCCTTAACAGCGTCCAAAGACCTAAAATCGTGGATGATGGCGTGTCGGCGCGAATAGTCACCTCATAAATCAATTCATCCTTTAAGAGGGCGTGAAACAATACTTCTTTAGTATACATTTTTAAAAAAAAAATCTGCTTCCTGTTTCTTACAAGTGTTTTTTACAAATTAATTTGGTACCAAATTCACTGAGTGCAAAAAAGAATTCATACAACCACAAACACAACTCAGTGTAAACTAAAAAAAATTAAAAACCATTTAAAAAAAATTTTTGTTACCAAAAAAAAAAAAACAGTGTAAATACACCTTAAGTTGTTACTCACAAAAAAAAATTAGCACTTAAGCTTCCTTATATGTGCTAAAGCACACACTAAACCAAAATACACAGTACACAAAAAAAAATTATGTTACACATGCCAAAAAAAACCGAGTAACAACAAAAAAAAAAAAAAAAAATCCCTGTTTCACCAAATAACCCTTCGACAAATATTATTATTTAAAAAAAACGTAAGGGCGCCATTGTCAGATAGCACGACCGGCGGGTACCCGGTCTTTCCACCAGTCGTACCACTGAACAAAATAAAACTAAACAGTGACCTAATTGTAACCTAATAGTTGTTAAAAGGTTCTGAAGAAAACTTCGAGGTACTATACAATTAAGTTTATTTAATTTTATCAAAACTAAAATCTAACATTCACAAGTTAAGGAAAGGTGTTAACGGAAAAATTTATCTTAGTTACAAGTGTTTAGCCAAGACCTTCATTTGGCAAGTTCCTGCCAAGACATTACTAAGACCTTAAGTACCTTAATATAGTTGTGTTAGGTACCGCCTTAACATCTGGTAGTAATATTACATTGGAATTAGTATTGCCAAGACATAAATGAACATTTAAGTGATAACTAGGTGGAATTGTTACCGCCTTATCCACAGGTAACTAGATTACATGGAATCTTGTGAAAATTACATTAAATAAAAAAACTTTAAAAGTAACAAAACTTGTAAACAAACAAGGGAAATAATTTTCTAAATAAAATCTAGCTCAGGGGAGCCGTAGATCCTACAAACAATAATTTTTGTCGAACATACTCTTAAACCAAATCGTCTGGTACACCAATCAGTTCTACCAGGAAAGAAAAATATTACAGAACATTAAATTTTACAGTTTGGGTTATTCGGTGAAACAGGAAGAAGAATTTAACCTTGAATACTAATAGGACACATAACTAAGTGTCCAGAAAACAATACCGTCCTAGGTATCTCCATTGTGTGTGGATAAAAGTAAAAATTCCAACACCTACTTGTATTATTCCATTAAACTCCACGGAAATGACACGCCTTCCGCTGCCCCCTTCAAGGTCAACGATCCACGTCCACGCAGACAAAAAGAACTGCTTACTGCGTACACCACGCGGCGGTCATTACTCTGCCAGCTGGTAAATCACGAAACTGGTAAACTCGGAACAAGAAGATCTTGAAAACAAAACACCCATGATCTGACGAATATTCAGAACTCCCACCAACCCGACGAAAAAATTCCTTTTTCTAAAATGTCCGAAAATAATCTTCCTAATATATCAAAAACACTACTCCTGTTGGCACCTCCGCCATTTTCATTCGCCGTTGAACACCATCAAATAAAGAAACAACCAACACGAGTATACTGGTCACTCTCCGTCCGACAAATGAACGAGAAACTCTCGGCATCGCGGCAGTCGCGCGATTATCTTCAAGTCTATAAAAGAGGGTAAAACGCAATTTACCATCAAGCCAAACTTCGCCGCGTAACTTTTTGTGATAAACAACCCTACAAAATTTGCAATGCTACAACTGCCACTTCAACTTACTGATTTGGCAGGCTATGTCGGTCACCTTCGATCTTTGACAGATATCTTCGTTTCGGATTTTATCCATCAGAGATATCCCAAGCATAGCCCGCTCCATAGCTCTTTGAACGACCTTAAATCGGCGGATCAAACCTTTGGTCAGAGACCACGTCTCAGTGCCGTACGTCATCACTGGAAGGACGCACTGGTTTTTAAACTTAAATATGTGACGGAACTTTCCGAATGCTGCCCACGCCAAGCATATTCTTCTGTCAGCCTCGAAGTCGAAGTTGTTTTTATACAGCTGGATAGCTTGACTCAGGTCAACATATTTTTGAACAACTTCGATGCTGACATTGTTGACGGTTACTGGCCTTTGGATGACATGACATGACACATTTATGCCTCGACCATGCCAGTCCAGTGTTTTAAAGACGTCCTCCAGCGCGGCGGTAAACAGTTTTGGGGAAATAGCATCCCCCTTAATCACGCCGTGCTCAAGGCGTATCGGTCTTGTTTGTATACCCTGTACTTGGACGGACATGGAAGCGGAGTCATACAGACATTTCAGCATCTCTACGTAACGCCAGTCAACGCCAGTCACTGCAAGGACTGTAGAACAGACCAAGTTTCAATGGAGTCGAAGGCTTTCATGTAGTCCACAAACGCTAGATATAAAGGCTGATTATATACTCTCGTGTTTTCTGTATGATCTGCCTTAGCGTGTGGATGTAGTCCACGGTGCTGTAGCCTTTTCGAAACCCAGCCTGCTCTGGAGGTTGGAAGTCGTCGAATCGTTGAGCGAGACGATTTGTGATAACTCTTGAGAAAAGCTTGAGGTGTGGCTCAAGAGCGCGATTGACCTATAGTTCTTCAGTACCATTTTGTCCCCTTTCTTGAAGAACAAAATTACCAGGCTCCTGTTCCACTACTTTGGCGTAGTTTCGGTGCAAATGACGGCATTAAAGAGGACCTGTAGCTGTTTGAGTATAGGGTAACCTCCAGCTTTCAGGAGCTCGGTTGTGATGCCATCTTCGCCCGGCGCCTTTTTGTTTTTTAGCTGCTCAAGAGCTATCCTAATAATAGCTGCCCAAGAGCTTTCTCTTTCTTGAGGGATATTTGTACACCAGGTCAAAATGGCAATGATAGATGATAGATGATAGATCAAAATGATAGATGTCAAAAGTGAGATGTCAAAACTGACAGATGCCAAACGTGGCATATATCTGAAGTAACAGTGTAAAATGTGACACAAGTGGCAGCTGTCAAAACATTTATTATAACAGTGGTATATATATGTTAAAATTACATATATGTTAAATGTTACATATGTCAAAAGTATCAGATCTCAAAAGAAAGAGGTGTCAAAAGAGACAGATTTCAAATGCGAGATATTTCAAAATTAACAGACCACAAAAACTTCCAGATCTCTCGGAAACTATGCATTATTTCGGGATAAAAAGCATCCTATCTTTTCGCGTTGTTTCAAATATTTTTCTATGGAAGTGGTTCAGTATAATCAGTAGAGCATGTGGTTTAATTTTCTAAGCACGTCATTATTACACCCAGTATGTAATTTTCCGCACTTTACTTTAACTCTTTACTACATTTCTGTGTTTTGTATGTATGAAAGTCCCACGTACATTTTCAACGCCCTTTAATGTCTGAACCAGCGTAGAGTGCAAGAGCTGTGAATTTTTATTGTAGTTAAAAGAAAACCAGATTACTACCATTGTGTGATTTCTTATTTAACGCTCGGGTATCTATTATTAAAAATCTGAACACGTCATCCTCCTAAAATTTTAGATTTATTCCTTTCTCTATTTAGCGTGGAGATTGGCGAGTTCTGTAAATGTAAAGCTTTTGAAAGATCACAAAAATTCGCAAGACTTTAAGAAAAGAGTTTGCTGTGGCAACACCGACGTCGCCTTCGTATTATAAACCATGCGGTCATCTGCGAGCCCTGTAATGGTATTTGTAATGGGAGTACGGACCCACACATGGGTCTGATGATTTATTTATAAGATTTATTCAAATCGGACCGGATCTGCTGGACCGGAACTTTTGCTTTCCGGAACGTTAATAAATATATCAATCTGGCTAATGTACTTCCGGTTTATAACCTGATAAGTTTATAATGTGACGTAAAAATATGCGATCCAAGCTGTACTACGGCGTAGCACAAGAGATTTATCACTCTCTACGCCGCGCATAGCATAGGGTGGCAGCAGCATAGAGAAACAAAGACGGCTTTTGTTCAAATTCTGTTAACTAGCCAAGGTATAAGGAAGCTGGGTACTGCAATCCTATTGGCCCTACCAAGGTCATTCCGTCATAAGTAGCAATACTTTGTAGGATTAGGGATTGGACAAGTTTATTTAAGGCGATTACCGTCGCCAAATTAGCAGCTCGATGTTTGTCTGTATGAATATCGACGGAAACGACATTGAAATAACGTTCAAATCAGTGCACAATGCGTGGTGGCTGTTACGACGCTCGCTGCGTCCTTGAAAGGGCAAAATAGGAGAAAATAATACTTTTCACATGGGCGTCATTGTTAGATTGAATAATTCTATGTTATATTTATAGCTATCAAGTTTATCTATTTATCAAAGCATAAATGAATTAAATCACCTAAGCTGCTTAGGAGCAGTAGGCAATTCAAGCCAAAAAAACACCATTCAGTTGAAACAATTTTTCATATAGAAGTTTTGGTGGTACGAAAAAGAAAAATGTTGCATATGTTGCATATCCTAGAGTTGATAATCCATAATACATTTTTTCAATACTTTTGGTTTGGCTATAAAAGAGGAGTAGGCTTTAGAAAGTACCCATTTGGCGATATTAAGGGCATTAAACACGATATATTTTATCGATATTATTTTTATGTATGAATTATTTTAACTTTATGGACTTTTACCTTTTAGTTTCTTAATATTATTGTATCACAATAGTGGCAATAATGCTTTATTAGGTATAGATAGTTAATTACAGATTCAAAATGCCAACTCCAAAGTGTGAGGTTGATCCTGAGAATATGTATTATTATATTTTATACATGATAGGTTTCTCATAAGATTCTAATAAAATGCAAAAAATAAATAAAGGAGTTCATACATTTTTTATTGACACAGTTTGTGAAATGACGGCAAAAAACGTTTAAATAACAATACTTAAATCTATAATTTTATGTTAAACTTGCTTACTTTTAATAATCTACATGTATCAATAAGTATCGATTAATGAGTGCTCTATAAATTCACACCTCTATCATTTCACGACTGAATAAATAAAATTACACAAAAATACCACAGTACACAAGAGAGTACGAGACAGATTGAAAGACATCAACGGTGTGCGTAAGCTTCGATTTAACGATAGACCTGTTTAATTTGAACCATGGGGATTTTGTAAAAATCTTTGTATACAATATTTACGTAATTTTCTATTTTAAAATTGTTTTTGTTATTGATTTTTCCACACCATTTAACTGCACATGTAGGTATTTTAATCTACTTATTACATTTTTTACGATTTTTATTCATAGAAGCTGGTCGCAACTGTCACTGCTTTTGATTTGAATCAGTGGCCTTTATATCGGCTCGATTAGTCAGATGTGTTGACAGTGATGGTCGCATGTTATGAGTGTGGCAGGCAGTGACTAATGTCGACATAAAATACCTATGTGTACAAATAGGGACCAGAACAATACAATGAAACCTAAACGTATAAATCCTACGATTCTTTTAATTCACGGCCCGATTGTCAGTTAGCTCGTTGCATTTTGGATGAAAGTCACTTGAACGAAATAGCAGCAGCGGCCAAGAGGCTGAGTGGCTGTATTCTTTTGTTTTTTAATTATAACAGCGGCAGTGGCAGCTGGGGTGGCACCCCCCTCTTGCCAAGTTCTGGTGGAGGTGCTTTCTTGTTAAGCGCGACTCGCCGCCTACGTGCCTCGGCCATTCATTTCGTAGAAACTTATAACATGACCCGCGTACTTATGAGCGTCGCCAATAAATATAGGAATGACCGGAGGCGAGTGCGGCGATCCTTGTCGAGGGCCAGGGCGGGCGGGTAGGGAGAGCGGGATGGAAAGCCATTGTTAGCTAAATATCTAGGTGGTCAGTTGGCCGGGAGGGGGGACGTGGGGGCAAGATGGGGGGGCGGACGTGCTCGGCTCGGTCCGTGTATTGAGCGCGTACTGCAGACGCGGTCACGCGCTGCAATATTGCGTTCGCTCTCCGATATTGCCCCTCCAGCCAACGCTGTGCGGAGCTCAATTTAATAAATTGTGTAAAATTCAATCACTCTCCAATGCTCAGGGAAGATCGATCTCTTGAGACTTTGTTGCAAAGTCAATAAACACGCAAACTTGTCCTCTATCTGTTACAGCGTTCCTGAAAGTATCAGAAAATGTATTTATTAGCTTAACGCTGGGTTGTCTGACTTAAAGGAAAATAGTTTTTAGATTTCCATCAAAAATTTGTTTTATTTTCTTTTCCCGGCCTACCAATTCCCGTCGCAACAAAAAGTAAAAGCGGAACTACACGCGCCTCGTATGCCAGCATGCATATTGCATCCCGCAAAAGTCTGTTTTTCACCTGCCCGCGGTATTGCGGGCTTTTCCATGCACTTCCATTTACTTTTTCATCGTCAACATGCAGCTTCTGTAGATATCCAGACCTTGTGTTAGTTTGTGACTAATAGGAGGCTAAACTCGTCGACTATTTCTAAATTAACAAAAAGGTTTTTATTGTATCTCAGTTTGATTTTCTTTTAGATCTGAAAACATAATTAGAAATCTTTCATGACCATTTTATGGCATTGTATCCAGACCGCTGTTAACGGTTCAGTGAGTTCTTTTTCAATCATGTTACCCTCATACTTCAGGAGGTGGGCTGCGTGTGGTCACAACGGGAAAATGATTTATTGTTTGTGTAGCGAGGACGCCGGTGGAGGCAGCGTCCAGTGGAGCCCAAGGGGGTGCGCAGAGGGCAGGGGAGTGCCGCTTTCTCAAGCAGATCCAGTCCACTGCAGATATGGGCGAGTATTATTATTGATCCGGCTCGGGCGGCGGTCGGCATTTCCTACCGCTCATACACGGGCGGGCGCGGGGAGACCACCGACATATTTATTGAGGCGTGCGGGGGGGAGATGCTGGAACACACGCCCGACATAAAACTGTATTATAAGGACTCCGCATAGACAACCTCGTAGATGCAGCGGGGGGTGGGGGAAGCGAGACAGGCACCTTCAGCCCTCGCCCAATCCCGGCTCGTTATGATATTATATCAACTCATATCGGCCAATAGCGAAACGTTATGATATTGTAGGCGGGCGGCGCCGTCGGCAGTTTTTCCTCGTTGGGCGGGCGGATTATTATATTTCGTTATGATTATGATGAGGGGCGCTACCTTGGAGCTTTAATCCAATCGTGAGCTGCCCATGTGAAAATTTTCATGAATATGATTTATGGTTTGGAAATATGCCAGTTGTTATGATTATGAATACATCGCTTACGTGTTGGATACAAGCCAGGAGTTATGGATTTGATTTGTGTTTTAGATTTAAGCCATTTATTAACTCTCTAGATGATTATATTTTTTATGATTGGTGTGTTGGCTACTCATGTATGTACCAATGAATCAAAATTTAAGAATAAGATTAAAAGTGGTTTCGCAGCTGGATCGTGATAAATCCACCTGTTTCTAATTAAGCGAAACAGTACACTTACATTCAAAATTCACTCAATAATTATTCAACAAAATATGTATTGTATATATGTTGCCATCGCAAAGTTTCCATTGGTTTCTTTAATTAGAACTAAACAAAAATATATTATTTTTAAATTTCTACTTTACAGTAAACAATTTTGAATTTAAAAAATTTGAAATTCTAATTTCAGTAACCAATGGAAACTTTGCGATGGCAGCATAATATAGGTAATAAGGTTTTGTTGAATAACTAGCGAGTGAATTTTGAATTTAAGTGTTCTGTTTCGATTAATTAGAAAAAGGCGGGTTATTCACAATCCGACGGCGAAGCTGCTCTTAAGGGTGATATACAGATATCCACTTACCTTTTTCCAATACTACTCATTTCAGTTGGATTGAATACGTTTTGTTTTACGTCAGCAGAGCGAGGGTAGCATTATGATGACATTTCAGCGTATTTGTCGCATTCAGCCACAACCTTCCCTTCCACTGAGCGAACTTTTGATTTCATTTTATTTTCGTCAATTTTGCAGAATCGTGATCTGAAACAGAAAGCATTGTTACTCAACTTTAATTTTCAGCCTTAGCTGATTTAGATTTTCAGAATAAATTTGAATGTGTGATTTAATTGGTCTTTTGTCCTTAATGTCGACTAAGAGGCGTAACACTCTTCTAAGTCGATACGTTAACGACAAAAGCAGTTTTTGTTTTGAATTAGCCCGTAAAACGTCGTTCGGTAAATGAGTTGATAATAAAAGGTTAATAAACAAGCGCCTTTGTAACAAACTATAACAGATCTGTAATTGCTTCCACGATACCTTCCGACGTTATTACGGCGTTTACGAGGCCGTATGGGGTGAATAAAACATTTTTACGACCGGCCATGGATGCTATTATGTATCAACGAACTTATCCACCTATACATGCCTATATGAACGTGTGTGTAGGTATGAGAAGGGGATACCAAGTTTAGATATTGTTTAATGGAGGCCTCTTTGATGGAAAGTGAATATTAAATAGCTGAAAGTTTAACCCATGTAAAATGGTTTTAATCTTTGATATATATATATATTTTTAAAATACGTTTAAGCACGAACAATGTAGGAAAATTATGGCAAAATATGTTTCTCTCTTCATATTATTATTATATTAGAAATCAGAAAGTTGATTTGTAGAGTAACTCTATAATTGATCAATTAACAAATCACAATAAAACTTTTGCATCAGAATTGTTTATGATTTGGGAAATAAAGCTTGGTTGGGTTAGTAAACGCCTATGTGGTGTGTGAGCTTATGAAAATATGCAGTTATTTTTAGTAACGTGACGTGTGGTTAAGTTCATAGAAAATAAAACACTTGGTCCTCTAAATGTAGGCGTCCCAGCATACGTGATATTTCAACTAACACCATCTAACGTCAGTTTTGTTCCAAATTACGTTAGCGAAGTTTAGTCTGAGAACGTGGAGGCACCCGGACACATTCTCGGAACGGTCTCTTATCACAAGTTCGATAATTCAATATGTCTCGAGTCGCATCGCGGAGCGCCTCGCGCGCGGCTGGGTAAGAGCAACACATGGCTGGGATCACTCAAATAGATTGCAGCATATAATGTCTCCCAGGACGCCAAACAATTATACCGATACTCTGAATAAAATATCAAGAGTTCCGACTGACCGATCGTTACATTAAAGGTGATTTCTTCTTTGTCATCCGCCGAACATGTAACATTTGGCGAACGAAGTTACAATATATTTATTTTTTATTTTTCACTCTGGGGACACTTTTTCCGACGAGGGTCCGAGCGGCCTCTTTGAGAAGTGGACATCGGAACGCGAGGGAAAGCGCCCCCGAGGACGGACAGAGAATGCGTTGTAAACATTGCGAGTACATTCAATTTCCCGTCATTTCTCAAACTGATAAATAATTCTGTCATCGAACACTCGGACAGGGGTCGCTATGAAGTGATTGTCCACGGAACGGAGGCCAGTAAAAAATACCGTCTCAGCCTTTAGCGCGTATACGTGTGCGATAAATTCCTTTTTTATTATCTGATATCGAGGGACGCCGGAATCGAATAAAGCGCTCATATTTAATTCATAAGATACTAGCCATATCGAAGTACGCTGGACTATTTTATTTAAGATTGTGAAATTGGAACGTATTCAATTTTTGGCTAGCACGCTGTATTTTGTTTCGATAGAGTCGAGTATAAAAATATCGTAAAGCGGGCTTTATGTTACTTTAGACCCAGACCGGGGCTAATAAAATTATTATATCGGTTGCACACTATTAAAGCGGGTTTTTTGGCATGTAAAGTTAATTAAAGGAAATATTAAAGGATCCTCCTTAGAGTGAAAGCATTATGTATAAGTATGTAGGAGATGGGTCGGGGTCACCTGACCTGTGCTGGTATCAAATGTCTTTTCGTCATCTGAAATACGTAAAAACATTCAATGAATGTTTTTGCACTTTTCCTTCATCTCTACACAAGGTTCGGCTCTACTAAGGGCTCCGCTCTACACAGCTAGGGCTCTGCTCTGCTCGGGGCTCGGCTCTACACGGGGTTCGGCTCTACACAGGGCTCGGCTCTACTCAGCCCTCGGCTCTACACGGGGCTCGGCTCTACACAGGGCTCGGCTTTACACAGGGCTTGGCGCTACTCGGGGCTCGGCTCTACACAGGGCTCAGCTCTACTCGGGGCTCGGCACCACACGGTGCTCGGCTCTAAACAGGGCTTGGTTCTACACGGAGCTCTGCTCTACGCAGGACTCGGCTCTGCTTTACTCAGGTTTTTCCCTAAATAGAGCTCAGCTATATACAGAGCTCAGCTCTACTCGAGGCTCGGCTCTGCTCAGGGCTCGGCCCTAAACAAGGCTCGGCTCTACTTAGGGCTTTGTTCTACTCAAGTCTCGCCTCTACTCAGGGCTCGGCTCTACTCAGGGCTCGGCTCTACTCAGGGCTCGGATCTACTCAGGTCTGAATTGAGCTCGGCTCTACACGGGACTCGGCTCTACATAGGACTCGGTTCTACTCAGAGCTCGCTCTATGCAGGCCTCAGCTTCCACCCTCAGTTTACTTGGTACTTTGTATGGCCAATATAAAAATATACATCTACGCATTGAGATTTGTGGGATTAACACGCACAATAAATTACCCAATAGCGCCAATATGCACTCTCACTTACTTTGGCTCTGCTCCTTTTTGTGCCACTACTGTTAATTGTATCAAAATATGACTCTTGTAAATATTGCAGGAAATATACGTAGAGGCTAAGAAAATTTTAAAGTAAAATGTTCAATATAAGGTGAAATTACAAAAACGAAACACGCGCTGAGATCGACTTGCACTTGACCGGTTTTATTTTAACTATAAAGTGAAATCAACCCGGAAATAGACACCTATCATTTAGTAAACCAACAAAAATAATAAAATAAAATCAAAAGCTAAGTTTTCGATTACTAAATCCCAATTTTCAATTGTAAGATTTGCTACTGTTTACAAAGTAAGCAAAGATTTTCCAAAACCTGTGTGTCGATGATTGAGATACGTGTAGCATGTCTAGCAGGAACTAAGTTTATATTTTATTCATACATTGTATTGTTAGAATATCAATTGCCTCACGCCGCCGCCGCCGGCGTCGCCGCGCCGGTAGCTACGGGTAAAGGGTACGCTTCCAATCCGCACGGGATTCACTTAGATTTGAAGGAAAATAGATTTCGATTTCCAAAGCTGCGACAAAGCAATCCGATATATTTTTCAGACAGATATTGCTAGCGATTTCTTTTGAGCTTTGAAATATAAGGGTGGAGATTTAAAAAGATTTCTTCTATTTTCTTTCTCGTATTATTTTGTATCAGCTTTTTGTATCAATATTGTACCTATGTTACGTTTATAGAAAACCGACTTTGTAACAAGAGTTCCGTTTTTCATTTGGAAATAGAACCCTTTAAAAATAAACGAATAAAAAATACGAACGGTAGAATCGTGAAGTTATTTGAAGACTAACTAATACAGGAGGTCGTTGCCTCTTCAATACGGTTTGCTTCCTCTTTTTTAATTTTCTGGCAGACAATGCATTAAAGGAAAATACTTCGGGGAGATTTCCAACCCTTTTTCTGACTGAATGATTAATTACTCTTTGTTTGTATTTTTAGCTTACTGTTTATTGTTATAATAAAAAAAATAAGATTAATGGTCAAACGTTTGGAAGCTTTTGAATTTTAAGTACTTCATTGTGTTTTTATACTATAAATAAATAAGATATAGGTAGGTTTGATACCTCCTCTTACATAGCATGACTTGTAAGAGAGCACACATGCAAGATCGGTATCTCCAAAGCCCCGAAATAAGTTATGTAGAAGCCCCGTAAAAGTATCACTCGTGCAATATAAAAGTTAACGACACAAGAAAACGCGTTTTCCACAACATTAAAGATAACAACAATACGGGGGCGAGAGTGTATGCCTCCCGCGGGGTGGCGGGGTAGGGGCCGAGAAAAATTCAATATTAATATGAAGGAGGTGCGAGCGAGAGGTCGTGGCCTCTCCCTCCCACGGCCAATGGCGAGCGCCGCTGCCGCTACGATATGATGAATTTATGGATGTAATAAAACCGAGGTGCGCGATTGGAGGAGAGAGGTTACTGTAAGATTATTTTCTTTATTTTCATATTTGGAACGTCTTTGTTCTTTGAGATAGGATTCGAATATTTTGATTTGTTTGCGATTGTAAAATTAATTTCTTATTTTACGACAGTATGATGATTCATTTAATAAATTTAGATAAAATTTTAATACATTTTTTCAGATAAAATCTGAAGTTTTAGTAAGTCCATGAAAGTTGCTTAGTAAGTATCTAAATAATACCATTAGTAATACCTTATTATTTTTTCAATGCATGTGCTCGTAAAGGCCCACTTTTTATGCATCAAAACCGAACAGAAAGTCGATTATTTTGCCCTAGGGCTTTATTATTATTATTTTTTTTAATTTGTTTGCAATGGTTGGCTAACCTGCAGCCTTTCCTGTGTACCATAGATGTTATACTTTTTTTCCACTGTTTAACGGCTCTGGATACAATCCTTTTGAGCCAATCATAATTTAAAGTTCACAAGATTATATTTGTTTTCATTTCCTCACACTATGCATTGAAAAACGTAGTATGATACACGGGCGTAAGAGCAATAAATTACTCGGTTACGTTTAAAACACTCGCTACGCTCGTGTTTTAAATCGTCCTCGTAATTTATTCCTTTGCGTCCTTGTAGCATAAACTACTATTAGCATTTGTAACATTCTATATTAAATTTTTAACTACTTAGAGTGACGATTTACGAGTACATTATATTTTCCAAGCACATGCAAGTAAATCCCCATCAATTAGAAAACCTAGTCCTGGGTATCTTCACAAAGTTGCAGTCCTGCAGTCCACAAAGACAAGTCTGCGTTGATTGGACCGTGAACTACGCCGGACCGAGGCTCCGGGGCTTCTTTCTTGATTTGCCGTTCGAGTGCCGGAAAACCGCCTCGATCCGGCTCTTGTTTACTGGTACATGACGAGAATCTGAGACCACTTCGCATTTTGAATACATTAAGTGGAGTAGAAGACGGCTGTGGAGGAATTACTTGGAGGAGAAATTCCTATTTTTTGTTAGTCGATAGAGCAAGTTAAAACTTCGTTCTGAAATGGAAGCTCAAAGTTCTTGTTACTCAATAAAAATATCAGGCCGTAATAAATTTGATTAAGATATTATATATATCTTGTCAGATATATCTCTGATTGACCTAAGGGATGCATTCGTCTTGAATAGTCTTGATGATATAAAAAACTGAAGTCCCTAGAGCATAACCTGATTGACCTACTTTTAGATGCGAAGTGAAAAAAATATTCTGTTTTTTTTGTCAATGGAAGTGGAAGCGCGTACATGGAAGCGCCCTAAAAGTGGCGCAAGTGAAAGGTAGAGCTTGACCAGGCCGCCCTCGAAGGACGTATGTTGGGAATGCAATCCTGTAATAAAATTTAAATCCCGGTATTTGCGGGACTGATGATTCTTAGTTACGCGGGATCCTGGTATTTGCGGGATCTCGCAAAACGTAGGTAGTTTGTAGGGAGCTTTTGCAAAAAGATCCCGCATATCCGGTGAAGTACAGATAACACCGAATGGTAGGCCATCCTTTGACACCATGCCTGATACCCTCTTTTCTACACTATTTTCTTTATGAAAGTGATCAGTAATTTTGATTTTCTTTGACAAAGTTGAAGGAGGATGTTAGTGGAGAGAAGGTACCGAAGAATTAGACGACGATGGAGTTGGTGGTGCAAAAAGCTGCTGACATTTGCTAATTCAATTTGGTTTAAATCTTATGTTTGGATTAAATTTACACGCAAGCCCTTAGTAGAACGCTCTGTCGTTTTAATTATTGACCTAGACAACTTGAATTTTTCTGTATGTGAATTTTCCGCCATCAAAAAATGCTTCCACGTAATAACAGGACATTTTTGTTTGAGCACCCAAACAAAAATCAGTGAAATCCACGAAATATCATAGAAAACTGTTTCTCCTGGGCAGCCGCTCAATAAAAAGACTCGACCTACATTTTTTAAAAATAATTATTTTGAATAGTAGATATTGTACTGTTTCTTTAATAGCTTGGGATTCTAAGAAATTATAACAAAAAATAATGCACATCATGTCGATCAAATCTTTTGTAATAGTTCTTATTGAATGAAAAATACTTTTTATAGTGACTGCCCAGGAGAAACAGTTTTCCATAATATTTCATGGATTTCACAAATTTTTGTTTGAACACCCTTAAAGTCTAATAAAAGTAAATGTACACATTGTTCGACATAATTGAACACTGAACAAATATATTTAATTTAAAAATAGTAAAATAATTCCGTTTAAATAAAACAAACAAATTTGAGCGCGTAATTAGGTTACTCAACGGTGACAAATTGTAACTGACAAAAAATTGTTCGGTGTGCTACTGCCACCCCCACCCACCCCACCCCGTTCCCGTGCGTTTAGCAGTCGATTCATTACAAGTGAATCAGTTTGCGCGGCGAATAACACATGGAATTTATTGATGCGCGTCCCGCTAATCCCGCGGGGTCCCGCATGATTTTACGTGCGGGACTAACCCAGCAAAATACGTGCGGGATCCCGGTATATCGGGATTGCATTCCCTAGACGTATGCTGACCAAATTGGCGACTTACTGAAGAAGGGCAATGTCAAAAGTACCCGGAATGGATGCATGAGTTTGCAAGAGTAGATTAATGGATGTAGAAGAGGCTTGTCAGGATCGTAGCAGATAGAAATCTGTAGTCTCTGCCTACCCCTCTGGGAGACAGGCGTGAATTTGCATTCACGTATCTTGTTGACGCGTTGTAAAAAATTATACACAGTTTATACGCAACACTGACTTGGATTTTTTTCTAAAAAGCTTTCGGTCCATGTGCAATCAATTCCAAACCAAACACGAACCACTCAATTGCTCCCCAGAACCGAAAGGTAAATCTCTAGCAAAGTTGTGTGATCGACGCTGGCAGTACCCTCAGGCTACACCTGCGATATAATTGAACTTCAAAACTGCTCACTCGCTGATCCCCAATACTTCCAGCTCGACGCACACGCCGCGCTTCTATCTTGTGTACGAGTATGCTCTCTTTTATTTTGTCTATGTTGTCTTTAGCTGTCAAAGACGTGGTGGAGCTTGACGGGTAAAGACCGGAAAAGATCGCCATATTGCGTGGCTTTAAGTTTGTCCTTTAGTGGGAAAGATTTGTAAAGATTTTGTACAATTCAGTTCAAATTGTTTGCAAATGTGGATACGATTTCTCAACACCAAAGTGCAGATAACTAAAGTCAATTTAGAGTTATCTTATTTTTGGAGATGGTCACTGAAAATAAAAGCAGTTTCAAGAGTGTCTTTCCCTACTGGCAAAAATACTCTTATAAACGTTTTAAGATAATTATTTTTCGTCTTATAAAGGTTTTATTAACGTCTTAAGGGTGCCACAATTGGTTAGCCTTTATGTTCTATTAATATTCTTTTTGTTAAGACATATAATGCTTTTCAGCCTTTTTGTTATTGAAATGCATCAAAGCAAGTCGTCTTATAGTATCTTATAATGCAGCTACTTAAAGTAAAATATATTATTAAGTGTTTTACGTAACATCATTTTATTTAATTTTAAACAATTAATTAACAATCATTTTAAAATGACTAGACAGTAATTAAAAATTTGGAGTCTTACTGTGCGAGAACCACTTACAACCTATTTAGTCTCGGTACAGAGTAAGCCAATACCATATTAAGTACGTGGTTCCTTTATGTACAGGTTATCGATATGATCCACAACTTGCGTCACATGAATATTAGTTTACATGATGTTTTTTAAAAATATACACTATAACAGCTTTTAAAGGTTTTTTTAAAAAAATATTTTTTAAAGAACATTACCTTTTTAGACGTTGATGTAAATATTGATAGTCAAAACCAAATTCATACATCTGTCCATTTCAAAGAAACTAATAAACTACAGTACCTTGACTTTTACAGCCGCCATCCACCACACATTAAAAAATCATTACCGTATTCGCTATCACTTCGTGGCCGTCGGATTTGTAGCATCGAAACCGCGCTAACCAAGTATCATAGCAAAATTCACAGTGGACTCCTTAAGAGAAATTATCCAGAGAAATTTTTACAAAAACACTTATACAAAAGACCACGAAATTCTAATAATAATCACAATCCCAATCATTCATCCCAAGAAACTCGCCTCATCACCACCTATTTTCATGGAAGTAATAAATTAAAATCACTTATCAACGATCATCTACCAATACTCCGCCAAAATGATGAAACGAAAAATCTCTTACCAACCAATCCGATGATATGTTACCGCCAGAATCCAAATCTCAAATCAGTTCTAATCAAAACAAAACCGAAAGTCAGAATTACAACCGTCAACACATCTCCTGGAACTTTCCCTTGCCAACGGCCACGCTGCAAAACCTGCTCCCTCATAAACACTAACATTCATATCAACACACATCATACATCAGACACATACACAGCACAACCAAACACCAACTGCAAAACAAAAAACTGTATATACATCCTGGAATGTCAGCACTGTCTGGCATTCTACATCGGAGAAACTAAGAATGCACTACACAAACGAATTAACCAGCACAGACACACCTCCAAAATTACAAATAACATTTTACCAATTCCCACTCACACACGCCTACACACCCTGACCTTCGATCAATGTTTCATCGTAAATATCATTAAATCATTTCATCCACCACTCACGGACATACAGCTAAGGACATGGGAATCCTCCTTCATATGGGCACTTGGTGCACATTATGGCGAAGGCCTAAACAAACAACATTAAAATCATCATAATCGTCATCATCATCATCATCATCATCATCATCATCATCATCATCATCGTTATCATCATAATCGTCATCCTCCTCCTCCTGCTCATCATTATCATAATAATCATCATCATCATCATCGTCATAATCATCATCATCATCATCATCATCATCATCATTATTATTAATGACAATTTATAATAAGTTAATATTAAGATAGGTTATAAATAGGTAGTCTAGGTCATAACCTGTCATGTCATGTACTTTTATTATATATATGTCAATGTCTATTTATTTTAATTAAGATACTCAACTGATGCCGGGTCCAGGTCGGACCCGAAATATATCTTGAGATTTCCTTGTATTTGTTTATCTTATTTATCAGTTTACATGAAGATTATTCTAAAAAACAGAATAAAAAATCAATTCCATTTGAAGATGGAATTAGGCCCTTTTTTATGTGTCTTAAAATTATCTTGATAAACGGTATAAATATGAGTATGATCCGTATACAAAAAAGAAAAGCTATTTTGTATATGCAGTTAAAAATTCAATTGATTACGAGTAATTGTAAAATAATTTGTTTATAAAGCTTTCTGTCTGATCATGATTTATAAACGTCATATTAATTTGTCTTTTATACATTACAAGACTACTGACAAGAATCAAATTTTTTGTAAACAAAACAGGCTTATAAGATGCTCTTATAAGCTGCTTAACTACAACATCTATAAGACACTAGGTGTTATAATTTGCTTATTATAAGAGTCCTTTGCTAGTTGGATTGTACTCTCTTGTTTCGGGTTTTCTTGGTAATATGCCGTAGAGGAAAGTAATTTAATTTAACTACCTCAACCTGACCATTTATTATCAAGCTTTGTTATTTTAAAGCTCGAGTACGTAATATGGCCATTGAATTCTGTTTTTGGGAATTCCAACCACTATAATAAGATATAATTTAAAAAAAACACCTAAAATCGGTGGTATCTGAAAAGATCAAACAAGTCTCGAAAACGATTTGAGAAAAATAAATTATGCAATAAAATATTTTTTTATAAATTAGTTTGACGAAAATGCTTTTGTTATTGTTAAATGCATATCCCATAATGCCTTATTTCACGCGCCATCTCCTATAACACAATCATAAACATATTTTTCATATGGAAAACAAAGAGAAGAATAACCCCAGGCATGTATGTAACATCGATACGTATACAATACTCATACCGAGCACTTCACCGGAGCGGTGTACTGAAGTACAAAAGTCGAAGTTTCCCCGCAACGAGATTCCTTTTTCTTTGTTTGGTGTATTTATTGTAAATCTACTCATACCACCCCCTTCCCCCCGTTAAAAGTATTTCAACATAACTTTTGGCTCGGAGTTAGAACTCACTGTTGGCAACATATATGAACGGAATTTATTTTGGTATTCGCTTTTTGAGACGAATAATGCCTCTTCATTGGCTGTGAAATGTTCCGTGTTTAGGAAAAACACCGCGTGGAAAAGTTAATGAATTTGTTGTAAAGTTGGTTACAAAGTAAATGGGTAAGTGTTCGTGGCAATAAACGATGCTTTTGACGTTGAATTTATGTAATAGAAAGTTAATAAAAGTAATGATTACTCAAATAATTTCCATGTTTATAATTCAAAAATACTAAAGTAATAAATATTATCGTTATAAATTACTGTTTAGCAAGTTATAATAAAAGTAGTAACATTTATTTATGGAGTATTAACAAATTAAGGAAACCTTTAACACCACCTGGAAAGTAAAACTCTAGCAACCTTCTTACATTTCCATTATAATAACATTGTTTCCTCACAAAATAATATAAAGGCCCATTACAGCTCGCTGCGGCCACGGGAAGTGCTACAGAAGACGTGTGGAGGTTGGAGGGGGTGGAGGGAAGGTCCAGTCTTGGAGATACTTAAAGGGGGGCCACCCCCGACCCCTACGGCGCCGGACGACTTGCTTATTCTATCAAGCGGCCGTACACACACGCTTATTCGATCCACGTGTGGATGCAACACACACATACATGAGGCATTATACCGCCGGCCACCACTTCGCTGTGTCAATACAATACGCTCTCTTCAGCTGGACTTAGATTATTTAGAAAGCACTTGTAATGCTCATATAAGAAACGTCTCCGAAGACGCCACAATGGCCTGAACGTGTCGACCGGGGCTAAGCCGGGATACACTGAAAGAGAGATTACGGTCCTAAAAAAACAGCGTCCACCCGCGGATATAATATTCTTTCAACAATTGGCTTGGCTTTCGTGAAAGGGTTCTACTTAGTTTTTCTTATTATTCTTGGCATCGAGTTTCATGAGCTATTCAAGTGGGTATAAAATGACAAAGCAGCTTAGTCAGATATTGAATATGCATGCGAGGACATTGCATTAAACATGACAAGGAAAGAGCATCAGGGTCTAGGCGTCATATTGGACAGAGCGTGAGACATCGCCAATGGATGCGGATTATGTAGCGCTACGAATGTGCTACAAAGTGCTACGACGTAGTAGTGTAGCCGCTTGCTACTGTGCTACGCGTAGACAACGTAGCGAAATAAATAAATTGTTATCAAGTTTTCTAAATGGCTTAAATTAAAGTTTTAAAATACAAGTACTTTACAGGATGTAAACTTCAAGATGAATCTTTAGTAAATATCGTCACGACATTTGTACATCCTGTAGGGGTTTCAGAGGTGTTAAGGTGTGTGGAATGTTACTAGAATAGTCAAAACTTCTGCACACGCACATTTCAACGACAATTTTTACGTCCCAACGTGATGGGTGGTGAGCCCTGTCGCCGTACTTTGGGCACAAATACACACTCGTTAGGACACAGGTTTACCTCTAAGTGTTTTCCATCACAGTGTTTACCCCACAGTGTGTTTTCTTCACTACTTAGAATGTGTTAAATATACAGATATTATGCACATACGTTCAGAAGAATTGATTGGTATTACAGGATTTGAACTATGGTCTCAAGATTGAGAAACCAGCATCCTACTGTCTGAGCAATTAGTAGGAGTTTAAAGTAAATGGATGAAGAAATTTCATTAAGGATATTTTAGAATTAGAGCAACTTGAGCAAAATCAATTGATACAGGATTGAGGTATATGTTTTTTAATGCGCTTTTTTTGCAGTGACAACCAATTCAAAAATGAAATGTTTCGGAATGATTCTTTGGACCAAAGCTACAGAAGTAAGGGATGCTACCGCAGTATAAAATAAATACCAAACTCTCTTGAAATGTTTACTGTGTATAGTTATGTATGATCCATTAGGTATCAGATACTCAAAAAAAGTTTTCTGTTGAATTACCTATATATTATAAATAACGGTTAAGTTTAAATCCCAAAAGACAATGAATGGATCCAAAACTTAATTGATAAGTGTCAAAGTCTCCGCGGTTCTGTCGCGTGACGCTTGGACGGTCTCGTTCGCGTGTGTGCGTGTCGCGCCGTGTTCACACGAGCCGTGTATGTCGGTGTGAGTGCAGGAGACATCGGCCCATGTGTGGGGTACTTTCATAAATCTGTTCGGAGATATATGAGAGCGCAATTTCCGGTATCCGGCCATTAGCGCCGAGCTTTTATAAGCTTAAAGCTTAGGTTAAAGATTTTCTGGGTAGTTTAGTGCGAATCTTGTAATAGGTACGATAAATTTTGTATAAAGTATGTGATTGCATATTAGCCGTCGATTCGGGAACTTTTAATGTGTGTAACTTGTCGTAATGGCTTATTGTCTTACTTCCTAGACGGTAGTTCGTAGATGTCAATTAAATAAATTACATGTACGGTGCAGGTACCAGGAAGGGATTTGCTATCGTCAATTGCAAATCATTTTATACTCCTCAAGTACTTTTACTAACTATTCGATCCTGTCCTACAACCAGTTGATCTAATATGATAAAAACAGTTTTCAATGCAAGTGCTGGTAAAGGCCCACTTTTTATGCGTCAAAACCGAACAGAAAGTCGATTATTTTGCCCTAGGGCTTTATTATAATTTTTTTAAATCTATTTACGAGAAGTTGGCTAACCTGCAACCTTTCCTGTATACCATAAATGTTATACCTTTTTTTCCACTGTTTAACGGCTCTGGATACAGTCTTTTTGAGCCAATCATTAACTTGCAAAATTGTAACAATGTAACTTTCAACTTTAATAATTAAATTGTTTTCTTTGATTATATTTGTTTTATTTCCTCACACTATGCATTGGAAAACGTAGTATGATACACGGGCTTAAGAGCAATACATTACTCGGTTACGTTTAAAACACTCGC
This sequence comes from Ypsolopha sequella, assembly GCA_934047225.1. Taxonomy (NCBI): domain Eukaryota; kingdom Metazoa; phylum Arthropoda; class Insecta; order Lepidoptera; family Ypsolophidae; genus Ypsolopha; species Ypsolopha sequella. The sequence goes on from OW203992.1 coordinate 15,878,665, forward strand.
TACGCTCGTGTTTTAAATCGTCCTCGTAATTTATTCTTTTTCGCCCTTGTAGCATAAACTACTATTATATCTTCTTAAGATGGGAGAATCTCAAAGTCTCAAAATACTTACTATACCTAACAATAAAATAAAATAAAACGTATCTCAAGGACACCGAAGAAAAAGATTTTGAATAAAACATAAATACAACCTTAAAGTACATAAACCAGTAAAATGACCGGTGGATGGGAGTGGGGGGAGGGCTTAGCGGAAAGGGGGCGAGGAGGAGCGGAGGGAGAATCGACTTATTATTTTTATCGACCGTAAAAAGGTGCCGGACCTCGCGTGGACCCTTCGAGAACGCCCTTTCTCCAGTGTTTTCAATTATTTACGGATATTTTATCCCGAATCCCGAAAAATACTGCCAAGTAAAAGGGTACGGTGCTTAGATCATGCTTGATTAGCAACTTGAGCCTATACAACTTATCGCAGATAATTCAAGATAAGTTTGTTTTGGTTAGCGCTGCAGGAATATAAGCCTGATTAAAAGATTGTTATATGTTTGAATTGTTTTTTGAATCTCTATACGATTGGAAATCATAATAGCGGTGTAGAAACGTGTAGAACAGTAAATCCGGATTCGAACCCGGGACCGCTTTATTGCTTTAAAGACTGATATACATATATCCAGGTCTCAACTCAACTCGTCGCTTCAGTGCTTGAATGGCCAACGGACCAATTTTGTTTTTTTTTGTATCTAAATATGATTATTTTCATAAAAACATTAACATTTTTTTTCGCCAAGAATGTGCGATTGGCCATTCAGCGGGGCGATGAACTCGCAAATTTAACTATAAATGCGCAATCAGGTACTGAGTTGTGAGCCACTTGACGCCTAAAGGACTCAGTGTATTCAAAGCTGATCAAAGACTTATGCCCTACTGTAACCTGCTAAAGCATTTAGTATAGTAAAGAATACATACAACATATACGAATGAATTTGAGTACTACTATGTACATTAATTGACCGAAATGAACGAAATAGAAAATAGAAATATAGCTATGTGTCAAAATTTATATTTTTACTATACCTATATATCACTGTTTAGAAAAATTTAATTTTGTTTTTTCGTTTCCATTTTATTTGCAGTACCAGCATATTGATTGATCAATAATGAATAAAAAATGGCAACATTTGTTCCGCTTGTCGTTGTTTAGATTCACGGCATTGCAGCTGCAGTGAGGGTGACGCTCGGTTGCGCTTGCACATGACAGCCACGTAAAGTCCCTCTAATTAGGGCATTTTCGTCCGTGTTATAATGCAATATGAATCCTCGTTCACTGCATAGCTCGAGGCGACGCCGGTGCAGGGCTCGCAAGAGTGACTGACATGACACCGACCCTTTCAATAATGCAGCCCTGTACGCTTATTGTTCACCTAAATGCAGAACATTAGACGTCAACATCAAAATAAATACGTAACGCATATCAATCAACATGTCAATCATATGAAAGTAGAACCAGTTGAATGAAAAATTTTTTGCTAAGCTAGTTAGAAAAATTGTAAAATTCGCGATCGAAAAATCCTGCCAATTAAGGCGACAATCTTCATAAATCAATTTCCCCTCGAATTGAATGTCAATAAGTAGGGAAGGCTGTTAAACGACGCTCCGTAAAATAAAACTTTTCCGGAGGGCGGGAAGTTCCGAGCAGAAAGAATATTTACATTAATTCTCTTTCATTATGTTTTGAAGAATAATCATGGGCGCCATTCCTCATTCCACTCTCTCAATTGAGTTTTTATTTGAATATTTTTTCTCGCTGTTCGGGACGTTCCGGGAGCTACAAAAGGAAGTTTTTATTAGCATCTTAATGATTTTACGGCGAGTCCCCGGTTACAACGGCCTTTATGTCGTCAGATTTTCTTAAGTATTTTTTGTCGAGTTTTTTGCATCTTACATTATTAAAGTTTTCATTCCGTCGCTTAATGAAGCTCATTTCTTCTGTTCGCCGAGGCTTGATTGCTTTTGTTTTGCATAAATGCAAGATTGCTATAGGTTTCTTTCTAGCAAATTGAGTAAGTTCGAAAAGAGTTTTTGTTGAAAGGACAATTAATTGCTTTTTTATGCACATAATAAAGACGTAGTGCAAAGAGACTTTTAGGTGTGGGTACATTTACATCTTTAACTATCTAATTTTCTTTATTATTAATATTTTGGTCAGATATTTATTACATTTACTATTTTTATTATATTTACTCCCGCGTTAAAGTGCATATACGAAAGGTGTTGAAACTAGATCCAAATATATCGACAAAAACAAAGAAAAAAAAATTTCTGCTTTTTTTTTAATTTCTTGAAAATATGCTCCACCTTGTCTTTGCTTCATGTATGCGTCTTTGTATGCGACGCGAGCGCAGTGCCTTTTGTTAACCGGTCGTATAAATGATTTTAGAAAGTATATGGAATAATCAATTATAAATGAGAATAAAAATATGGTGTATTGGGGACATTACAAAAAAAAACTTTTACTGAAAAAAAAAGTTTTTTTATTTTTTTTTTATGGTAGTTGATTATGGTTTGTTTTTAATTTGTTATGAGATATCTATATAAAGGGATCGTAACAGATTTTATTTCATTGAATTATTCGCGGTAGATAAAACATTATGACATTTTTATAAATAAAGTCCTGTAGGCAACAAAATTTTTAAAAAGTCAATTAATGTAACAATGATTATTCTTTCTAATTATTTTTTAAAATATTTGTCGGTCTATTTTGGTCTAGTTTCACCCCTTTTCGTCTGTTATTTATCGCGGGACACACAGTATATTTAAGGCAAGATATGCCAGCGACTGTATCAACTGTAAGTGTCCAAAACAAAACGCCACATCTAACAAGCCAAAAAAATCGGATGACCTCAATAAAACCAAACAATAGAAAATCTCATGTCGCAGCGACTACGTGGCCAACGAATCACACCCGGTGGGGCCCGATTTGTCTCGTCCGCCCCGTAATTACATTCATCTCTGCTCCAGACTGATTTACTGTCCTTCGTTCTTCCCCTTAAATACTTTTCCTTCTTACGCGCCACAAAATAATAATTGTCCGGAAAATCGAGCGGCTGTATGTAATGTTATGAGAGGAAGGCCGCTCGTTTTGTTCCGACCGCAATCGAGTCCGAGATCTTGCTTTCTTTTTAATTTCCCTGCGGGCTTCTAATGAGGTCCCCCGACTGAGGCTCTCGCCGTTATCTATGATATTCTTGAGGTTGATGCTTATTGTGCGTGTCACTGATGGGTTCCCTTTTTATTATCCTCTCGAACACAATTCAGTGGCCAAACAAATGAGTTCTTCTCATTTGCTTTGCTCTCTTTATTTCTCCAGGCGGCAGTTTTTTTCGTGTCGCTGCTTAAGTTCGGTCGTTATTGTGGAAAAAATATTCTTCCTTAAAACCCGGCCTCGGAACTTTGTTCTTTTAAACAGAAAGAGTATCGATCGCTTAAATAAACCCTGTCATTGTTACAGATGTAATCATTGCTTAAAACACACAATAGGCAGCCGGCAAACGCTAACAAATCGCGCGACTCCGCCTCCACTTATCTATTAAAATGAGAGATTATTGTCGGCGTCGTTATAACACCAATAGTCCGGTGTTATTTTCAGTACATTGTCCAATATTGTCACAATCCCTATGGAAGGGCAATTAGAGATGTGTCGCACGTGTCGGGCGCGTGTCGTAGATCCTGTGTTGTGGCAGGGCTCGCCGGCGCACGCGACGCAAAGCTGACGATTTTAGACCCCCCTCACTGTGAGGTTTTATGTTTATACTTCGTGGATATGATGCGACACGTAAAATGATGCTGGCTGGATGCATTTGAATATTAAAATACATAAGTGCTCGAGCATAGATTATTCCCATCAAAAGTATTCCTGTAAAAATTATGCCACGTTTCGTAACACTTTGGCCTTAAAAAGTTTTGAGATCCCAAGAAGAGCCAAGTCAGCCATACTAAGGTAATAGCTATTTGGTTATAACGGAAGTTAAAAAATTACTTTATAGTTATCATAAAACTACACAGGTAAAATAAAGAGTAATTTCTAAATATTTTTTTATGTCTGTTAACGACCCAATTAAATTAAATTTAAAACGTGTACCGTTTCAGGTAGCACTGCGATGGTAACATTATTTTATTAAAATAATATATAGCTTATTTATCTGCTCCACGGCTAATAATACCAGAAGATGTAATGTCAGAAGTGACAGATCTATAAAAGTGACAAGTGTAAACGTGATGGATGTTCAAAATTTAAGATTTTCAAAGATTTTCAAATAAGTTTATGAAAAGTTTTCTACTTACCCGTGAAAGTCCCGTCGAAATCGGTTTAGCCGTTTCAGAGATTAGCCCGGACAAACAAACAGACCGATAGACAACAGTAATAGAAAGTTTTGTTATGGATTTATTTAACTAAAGCGCCTTAATAAAGGAATTTATATTTCTTGCTTGCAAAATGAGTTTCTTTAGAGTTTTGTATGGATACTTAGCTTACCAACGACAAATAAATAATTTTGTTAAAATTTCACAACCAAGCAGCGGTGGATCCAGAAACACATTTTGGCTGAGAGTAGGTGTAAATATTAAAATACGCGCAGACAAAAATAAATAAATTTAAGACTGTAGTATTAATAAAAATAGGAAATTGTCATGATACATAGTCAGAAATATGTGATTCCTAGCTATAACGTAAATTTGTGGGGGGAGGCGGATTCAGCTCCGTAGCGGATCCACTACAGCAACCAAGAAAAAAGTTCACGATTTTAGAGATTTTTCTTTTATATTATACACAAAATTCTTATAATTTTATTCCACGAATATTTATTTTAATTTTTTAACGGGCTTCGTGTGACACATCCTCGGGCCAACGAATTATAAACTTTTTTCTTTTACTTTCTGAATACTAACTACCTAGTTACTTACCAAATTTCAAGATTTGGGTCTGCCAGAAGTACCTTAGAATTTTGATGACCGGTTAGTGAGTGTTTGACAAAATAGCGAAACTTTGATGGCGGATATTTTTCATAAACTACATAAATTTATATAAAATTTAGAAACCAGTAATTTTCAGGCTTTTGCTTCCATTTAGAAAGAATTATAGAAAGTCTAAAAACGTCTTGACTTGCTTTTAGAAAAGAGTTCCCGGTGGCAGCCGTTTGCTCGACTTGGCAGGGCCACTGCCGTGAACCTTGAAACGTGTACTTAGGTAAATAAAAATTCGTCGTCATGACATGAATCGCTCGGAAATGTTTCCGAGTATGACTGTAAATTGCAAGTCACATTAACACTCGTATACCCACGTTTCAATCATAATTATTACGTTCCAGCTAGTAGTCGGGTACTACAACTACCAGACCAGAGGCGGTATATTTATAAAATACTAGCTGACCCCGCGAACTTCGTTCCGCCTAACAATCTAATAATATCGTGTTAACTTTAGTTAAACTTAATTTAGGATATCATTAAGGTAATAATATTAATACACCTTTTTTGCAAATACAGAAATGTTTTATTGCTTGTCATTGCGAAAGAAGAATGGCAGGGACCCATGTAGCAGTTTCAGTACCGTTGTTAGGCTTAGCGTAGGGTATTGAATATATGCAGAAATAATAGTTCTTGGAATAACAAAGCGATTTTTAAAATTTGGGGTTCAGATGTTATTTAATGATATCAGAACGCTAGATAAATAGGCTTCTTTTATATGCGTAGTTTTGTCAACAGATGGCAGCACATGCTGTTTGCATTCGTAAAATTAATTAATTAATTTATTGTTATTCGATAACTTATCCGATATTTTATTACTTATTCTGCTATTCGGAGCGGATAAGAATACACCAAAAAAGAAATAACTAACATCTATCCAGCCGATCTTGAGTTATAAGTGGTGTAACTAACACGACTTTGTTTTATATATTTAGATATATATTTATATTATATATATATATATACAGGGTGGAAAAAATGAAAGGGCCCTGGAGGGGAACTACCTTAAATCCTTTAGTTAGCTCATTTTACTGAAAGGAAACATTCCTTTATTTTTTAAAAGAAACAAAACTGCATTCAAAGATCTTCTAAAATTTGCTTGTCTCACCCGGGAACTGAACCAACTAAAAATTTAAAAAATAAACCCTCGCTATTTTATTATACGAATCGGTAGGATTATTGTTCAGGATAAAATTTGTCTATTAAACTAAAGTCTTACACTCATCTGTTGTACGAGATACCCATGAAATTGAATATTTATTACAAGTTCTTTATTAACATTTCCTAGTACTGTTCACTTGTAAAGTAATAATTATACGCCATTATTACACAATGACAGCACGGAATGAAAGCAAAACAAAACAAAATTTTAATTTCGAACGAATTTTATGGTTCGAACTTCAAATTTGTTTTTCCGCGTTGCAAAAAAATACGTTCCTTTCTTAAACTTTTCGTCAGTACGCCTAGTGCAAGAAGTAATTGTGCTCTGCATACATTTATTTTTACCATTTAACGATTTTCTTATTAAAGTCTTCAACAAGGTACTTCAGATAAATAACATTAGCAAGCTTGTACTTCATACGATGTCTTTGGATGTAAGAGAGATAAGAAAATTAGAACGTTTCATTTACTTGTTACAAGTGAACAGTACTAGGTATTGTTAACAAAGAACTTGTAATAAATATTAAATTTCATGAGTATCTCGTATAACAGATGAGTGTAAGACCAAATGTTTATTAGACAAATTTTATTCTGAACAATAATCCTACCGATTTGTATGATAAAATAGCGAGGGTTTATTTTTTTAATTTTTAGTTGGTTCGATTCCCGGGTGAGACAAGCGAATTTCAGAATATCTTTGAATGCAGTTTTGTTTCTTTTAAAAAATAAAGGAATGTTTCCTTTCAGTAAAATGAGCTAACTAAACGATTTAAGGTAGCTCCCCTCCAGGGCCCTTAAATTTTTTCCACCCTGTATATAAAAAGTGGAACAGGTACCAAGAATTTGTTATATTTACAATATGTTACAAATGTTCCATCAAGAACCAACAACGACAAGTATCAAATGTTGGAACGATATTCCGCCACCCCTTCGTAACCTTACAAAAAAACATTGCTTTAAAGCGAAGTATCGGTTGCATTTGCTGGCCATGCAAAGAAAAACTGTAGCAAAGTCCTATTAAGGCAAGCAGTGGTGCATTATCATATTATTTTAGTACAATTTTTTTATTTTTCAATCTATTATTATTTTCATTTCATATTACATTAATTTGTTTTTATATCATATTACATAAATATATTAAATATAATATTCTCTCATATGTATTACACTCACATAAATAACACAAAATTAAAAGTTCAGCACGTCGCTCTTCTACGGTTCTGGCAGAATGATCAGTGCTGCATTGTGAATCTTTGCAGCAAATACTGAGTCGGAGCCCTTTTACTATTGTAATATGTCCATAATTATGTATCTGTCTCATTTTTATTATTGTTAAAACTTGTTCCGTGTCTTTTATTGTTAATGTAAATATTTAATTGTGTTAAATGTGAATTGTGTACGTATTGTAATAGTGAATAAATGTTTTATCTATCTATCTATCTATCAAATACTTAAAGAGTTCGTGTTTTCAACCTAAAAACTACAACAAAAGTTTGTTGGGAGGTTTGTCCTAATCCAAATAAAATTCTTACGCCCCCTTGCAGCTTGTTCTAAACTTGACTTTGACTCGGGTTAAGTTAAAAAACCGGCCAAGGGCGAGTCAGACTCGCGTACCTAGGGTTCCGTATTGTAGATGATAAATTAAATTTTGACATTTTTTTCGTGAATTTCTCAACCGCTTTATTTTTCCTGTAGTAAAATGTAAACACATTTACCATGATTTTTTTCATATTTTTCGGTCCACCAGTTTTGGAGATAAGGGGTCCTCCCATACATAACATACATTTTTATGGTTTTTCAAGGATTTTTTGAAATAGATAAAATAACCAAACTATTTATATTTTTACAATCAACTTTTTTATTTTTTTTACTTTTTTTTATATTTCTCATTTGTACTCAACTTTTTTTGAATTGTTATAGTTTTCCTGTGAGTGGCTAGTTATATGGTCTATAATCGACATTTTTATATATTTTTCGGTCAACTAGTTTCGGAGATAAGGGAGGGGGGGGGGCATAAATATTTTTGTGTTTTTTTTAAGATTTCTCAAAACTAATGCCAGTAAATATAGTAAAAGTAAAAGTATTTTTCAATCACCTTTTTATTATCTACAAGTTGATACCCATATTGTATTTTTAGGATAATATTTTTTATTTTTCTCACTTTTGTTTTGGAAATATTTTGATCAATTTCAAATTTTTCACTTTTTTTTACACCTATTTTTGTGCCAAATTTCACTTCTTTATCTTTAACAGTAATAAAGTTATGAGGCTGTGACATACGGACGAACGGACGGACAACGGAGTCTCACCATAAACGTTCCTTTTGTACATTTTAGGTACGACGGAACCCTGAACACAGAGACTCTTTAAAAATGCGTTATAGTCACACATACATTATTTTTGTTAGGTTGCACGCTTGTCTCTAAGCTAAGGTTGGGTTGTTTGTGGGCCTTATTTTATAAACTTGTGTATGACATAAATAAAACTTTACAATGAAAGAAAAAAAATCTTCACAGATGCTTTTAGGTTAACTAACATCTCTTAATAAAGGTAGCGACCACAAAACATATAAGGTAACGATCCTAGTCATAATAGTGGGTTATACTCATAATCCAGCTATAACCCCAGGTTATCACCCGTTTTGACCGACCAAAAATTGGCTATAGCCGGATGGCACCAGGGTTTAAGCCCGGTTTATAACCCGCAGTGGGTTTATACACCAGCGGGCCTATTATGTATCTCTAGTTGCCTTCTGGACTAGGTGTCTATCATCAAAAACATAGATATACTATCGAATTCCGATTGTCTAAGGGTGTGTTAGCACTTGAAGTGACGACACAGTTCGTAAATAGTTCAATACCCACTAAAAGCAATTTTGAAAGTTTAGTTTTTATCTATGTTTTTGACGATAGGCACCCTGTCCAGTTGGCAACCTAAGATACAGAATAGGGGGGCTGGTCGTTATCCATCTCGGCCTCTTAGTTCTAAAACCTTTTTTTGGCCTAGGTTTTTATAAGATCACAAATCATCACATCATATGTTTTTTTTATCCGTTTCGGGTATGCTCGAAACATATCTCATATACAGGGTGGAAAAAATTTAAGGGCCCTGGAGGGGAGCTACCTTAAATCGTTTAGTTAGCTCATTTTACTGAAAGGAAACATTCCTTTATTTTTTAAAAGAAACAAAACTGCATTCAAAGATATTCTGAAATTCGCTTGTCTCACCCGGGAATCGAACCAACTAAAAATTAAAAAAATAAACCCTCGCTATTTTATCATACGAATCGGTAGGATTATTGTTCAGAATAAAATTTGTCTAATAAACATTTGGTCTTACACTCATCTGTAGTACGAGATACTCATGAAATTAAATATTTATTACAAGTTCTTTGTTAACAATACCTAGTACTGTTCACTTGTAATAAGTAAATGAAACGTTCTAATTTTCTTATCTCTCTTACATCCAAAGACATCGTATGAAGTACAAGCTTGCTAATGTTATTTATCTTAAGTACCTTGTTGCAGACTTCAATAAGAAAATCGTTAAATGGTAATAATAAATGTATGCAGAGCACAATTACTTCTTGCACTAGGCGTACTGACGAAAAGTTTAAAAAAGGAACGTATTTTTTTTGCAACGCATTTTTTGCAAATAAACAAATTTGAAGTTCGAAACATAAATTTCGTTCGAAATTAAAATTTTGTTTTGTTTTGCTTTCATTCTGTGATGTCATTGTGTAATAATGGCGTATAATTATTACTTTACAAGTGAACAGTACTAGGTATTGTTAATAAAGAACTTGTAATAAATATTCAATTTCATTGGTATCTCGTACAACAGATGAGTGTAAGACTTTAGTTTAGTAGACAAATTTTATCCTGAACAATAATCCTACCGATTCGTATAATAAAATAGCGAGGGTTTATTTTTTAAATTTTTAGTTGGTTCAGTTCCCGGGTGAGACAAGCAAATTTTAGAATATCTTTGAATGCAGTTTTGTTTCTTTTAAAAAATAAAGGAATGTTTCCTTTCAGTAAAATGAGCTAACTAAAGGATTTAAGGTAGTTCCCCTCCAGGGCCCTTTAATTTTTTCCACCCTGTATATTAGGGTGGTCCAAATTTTTTTTTTATTTTGCTTTCTCCACAAGCTTCTTTCTATTCAATTTGACGTTAAACCCCCCTCTGCAAAATTTGAGCGAAATCTAACAATATTTAGGGGTAGCTATGATTTGACGATTTTTTGGGTCTAAAGAAAAATCAGGCATTTTTGTAGGAAGTAAGTATTAATACAATATTAAAAATTAAAGTATCCATGTAAGTAAAATTAAGATGAAATGACATGAAAATATTTATGGCTAATCACTGTCCTTCCCTTCCTTATCACCCGAATTCATTTTCAGGATATTTGATTTTGAGGCTACTGGATATTTTTTCTGTGAAGATCGACGACGCGGAGAAGATATTGTTTTTGTTCTTCGCTTTTTGTGATGCTGGAATTACATTTTTGAATTAAAGCAATACCTTGCTCTACGCAGTCATTAACAACTTTCATTTGGCGGGCTGCTTTCTGCATTTCAGCATAAATTTCATCAGTATGCCATTGTAAAGGATCTTTTACTAAAAATGCTTCCGATTTTTCTTGACCACCACTGATAAGCAAGTCAAAAAGCGCTTTGGTTCGTTGCGTGAAAAACATATGTAACGGAAACGGGTCTTGTAATTGAAAGATTTTGCCCTCTGGTCTTTTCAGAGCCTTTTTTGTTGGCGGTTTCTAAAGGTTTTGAACCATTATTCTTTTGCTGTCGGAAGTGATTCTCGGATCGAATAAAGAAAGACCAATCAAATGCTCGGAGAAGTACCAAAGATGGTGGTGAAATGCTTTCAGGGCGTTGGTGCTGATCGTCTGATTTGGATAGTTTATGATCTGTGTCAGGAAGTTAGCATCGTTCAAAGGGGCTTTTTCAGCCAGCGGGGCTTCATTCCAATATCGTCCTTAAATAAGACTAACAAACAGTGATAATTCTGTAACAGATCGCTTTTCTGCTGCAGTTAGGTTAAATTGGTCTTGAAACAAATACATTTTCAAGCAGTAAATAGCCTTGGCCATCCAACGAGCTTGATGTAAGGCCCCGGGCACACGAAACTTGGCTTCAGCCATTGCTTTGGAACTTCCAAGGAAGATGCGACACAAATGCAGCAATTCGAGGTAATCATCTCTGGGCTGTTGATTTTTTATTGCTTCCTTGTAATAATTTGTCATTTCTTGACGGAGTGAAATAAGTTTCGTAGTTTTATACAAATTGTCACTACCAACTGTAATTTTCTGTTGATCTATTTCTGACCATTTCTTTTGGAAGCGTTTGAACAGACTGATATCCGGTCCACTGCTTGATCCGAACAACGCTTTGAAGACATCGGTCAGAATAACTTCGAAAACATGGTGTCGGCAAGCAATCCAAACCAGTTCCTTATCTAGAGCTTTTTCAATCAGAGAACAAGCCCCTAAATTAATACCAGGGTTAGAAGAGGTCGTGTCAAAGCAGAGGCCACGCACCTGATCTCTTAGCTGCCACTCATCAACGATTTTTAAGCACGCGGTAGCTTGTTCCTCTCCTGTGCCTTTTTTGATTTCTGGAACTGCCAAGAGTTTTTCTACTCCACTTCCACTTACAATAACAGCTACACGATCTACTTTTTCTACGCCACCGACAATATCGGGAAGCAATTTACCATCCCAGTGTAAAATAAGAGGATTTGATGGAGAAAATGACGCCTTGTCGGATTCCGCTACAAACTCACGAGTTTCGTTTCTTTTGCGACGGATTGTGCTTCTTGATAAAGAAATGTTTTCCACCGATGCCGATGCCACCCGCACACCGCATCTTGCTATATACACAGTAACAGGATAGACAGCGCGCGTGAGTATTAAAAAATTGGAGCCTTTTACTTGGCTTCTTGTAAAATAATATTTTACTTGCAAATCATAGCGACCTCTAAACGTGGCCATAGAAGGTTCAATTTTGGTATATAACATTTTGTTGATAACCGAACGAGAAAAGACTTGTGGAGCAAGTATAAAATAGAAATATTTTTTTTCATACTAACTTGGACCACCCTAATATATATATATATAGGACTTTACCTATGAAATCGCTAAAACTTTCTTACAGATTCATGAGTTCATAGTTCCTGTAATTCAATAGCTATTTCCGTTATTTGTTTTTTGTTTGAAAGTTGATTTTAAAGTTTCACATCTACGTATTAAATTTTGTTTTTATTATCAGTTTGATAACCAAAACTAAAATTTCAAAAACAGTTCGTCCTAAATAAAATCCATTTCCATGATTCGTAATCATTTTTTACAGCTGACACTTTTCAAAAATTAAATTATTGTTTCTGTTAGCTTAATGTTGTCTCATTAATACACAAAAGAAATAAAATAATTTGGATTTGTCATTCCTAAAAAAATGCAAAAAATTTTAGTACTGAAAATTGAGTTTTGTTCAAATTCTCTATAGAAAACTGCAATTTCATATGTAAAGACCTAATATACATAGTCATTTCTAATAAAAATGAGAATCCAGAACATGATGCTTCAATTCCTCTTTAAATGAAATTACTTCTGAGAAATTTTGGTATCAGATAAACCCTCTTGAGGGGATTCACTTCATTTAAATATCGCATATTTCTTGACGATACTGGCGACACCCATAAAAGAAAACAGGAAAGCCACCCTACAAGACTAGTGTAAGGGACGAAATAGATATCTGTGCGAGAGGGTTGGTACAAAATTTTGTAAAAAAATGGTACATAGGCAAGTTTAATGAAAAAAAAAACATGATAAATATTCATATGGAACGGATACCAGACTATACTATATTTAATAAATTCTGTAGGGTCACAATTTTCCACTGGCTCAGCAATGTCAACATGGTTGAATAGACCGAGGCTATTCATATTTTGTTTTTCAGATAACATCGTTCACAATCATCGGATAAATATTTATAATATTGCATTTTACAAAAAATCATTTGAAAGTGTTATTTCCAATACATTTTCAAGACAAAATAAATTTTCACGACATGAATCCCCAAGGTGGTGTCAGAGGTATGAAGTGCAAGTCACAGCCCGTACTTGTACTCTCACATTTCACCGACATTATTTACGTTCCAATGTTTCAGTGAGCCCTATCGCCGTGCGTAAGTAGTACACAAATATGATTTGACGTCGTAACTAACGTGCCTTCCAAAACATGCAGACGAACACAAATATGTGTCTACGGTATTTGAACCCACGACCTCTGAATACTAATCCGCTCGAACCATAGAGGCGTTAAATACTATTCCGAGTCAACTTGAGCAATCCGGAGTTTGTATGTATGTATGTATGTATGTATGTATGTATGTATGTATGTATGTATGTATGTATGTATGTATGTTTGTGCGACGATAACTCGAGTATCGTTGATCGGAACGTCATGAAATTTGGTAGGCGAGTAAATGAGACAAAAATATTTTTTAAGTTCGAACATGAGCAAAATCTGTCTAGATCGAATCGCGAGTTCACAAGTAATTTAAACAGTTCATTTTAAGCCACCGTTAACTCATAAAACTGTCGGTACCTACAGTGTACCACGTATTAAATTAATGGTACACACTCGTAATTATCCATCCCTATCCGAAGGTATTTTTATTCAGCTCAAATCTCTCCTGACATATATTTTTGCGAGATCTTCGGGAGATTTTAAGAGTCGATTTTATTTAAATTCGTTTAGGAGGTGCGGGCGGCTGCACCCTCGTCGTTTATCGCAGGGGCGTGATCGTATTTATAAGTAGAAAAAATTTAACAGGAAAAGGAAATTATAATATTTGGACCTCTAGGAAATTTCGCCTATTTAAGGCCCTCGGATAAAAAGATGTCCATTTGTCTTTTTGCAGAATAACTCCGAGTCAACTGTGAGTACCTACAATTTTCAATATAATATAATATAAATATAACTACAATTTTGGTAGATCTTCGCTCATGTACCTATTTCTTACTCTTAGAAATATTAATGATACACCACACCGCGCCACAGCTTAGACGGTTTAGTTTAATATATTTTTCAATTTATTTTTTGGCTTGTTTGAAAGAAAGAAAGAAAGAAAGAAAGAAAATAAATTTATTGTCGCGTTTACAAAAAAGAAACTTATAGCTTACACAGTAGAAAAAGATTTACTTAAGTAAAGCGGAGTAATCTATAGATAAAAATAACAACACGACAAAAGGATGTAGCTCAGCTATGTGCCATCCAAAACATGCTTTCATTGGCGCTGGTTTGTTTGACTAAAAAACCATTCTGTCTTTAGTCTAAAGCCTTATATACAAACTGCTGAACTAAACAAAAAAGAAAGAAAAAATTTCACACAATATAATAAAAAAGCCAAGAGCTCACAGCTCATATTTAGTGAGCACTTTTTTGCGCGATCCGTCTTGCTAAAAGTGACGTGAGATAATCTGGTGTCCAAATTCCGGACAGATAGGACGCCTCCTGCTTGCTGAGTGTTTAGGAGGGTTTTTCTCAGGAGAGAAACATCTTTGAAATAAGACGTAGTACTTACTGTCATGGAAAATGCCTTTTATCCACTTTTAAATTTTATGTAAAAACTTAAAGCTGAACTATCTTTATGTACATAAATATTAACTTTTTGTCTTTTTAAACGATTAAAACTAGATAAAACACATTTAAATAAAATTTTTGTGTGATATATTTCGGGCCAGTTGGCCATTGTGACTGATGCCGGGCCAAAAATTGCCCGAATGGCCCAAAATATAATTCACTAAAATTTCATTTAAATGTTATGGATTTCGATGTATGAAAAATTTGGCAAAATGTTAACAGCTTTGAAACTAGGATGATAATAATATGATACCTTGTCATGGTGACATTCAGATGCATGAGCCTCCACGAGCTGAATCACTCCTCCCTCCCCTAAAATGTGTGCCCAGTTAAGGTTTTATGCATTTTCCAGAAAAAAAGTATTTGCTACGAGAAAATAGTGAAAGACGGAGGAATAGCCTCAAAAAAATTTCTATAATTATGTTGTTATATTTATTTTGATAGGAATTGTAGTTTCCGAATAACAATAATGTAATAAAATCTCAAACACAAGGATAACATTTTTATATAATAGGTATTTTATACATTTTAATTATAACACATTGCTGAATTTGTATATCATGTGTTTTTTGTAAGCCTAAAAACTTTTTTTAGTTGCCTGGAAACTTCATCAGCTTTCTGTTAACGCTGCTCGTAAACTACGCCTTAAAAATGTAGTAATTTGTGATTTGTGGCGAATTTTTTAAAGAATTTTTTTAATTCGGCCTTCAACTATTTTCTCGAAACCTTAATTGGGTACACCTTTTAGGGGCGGAGGGGTGATTCACCTTGTGGAGGGGGAGGGACGATCATGCAACTGAATGTCACCGTGTCAAGGCTGTTAACATTTTGCTGCGACAAAATTCTAAATGAACAACAATTGTGACGATTCGGTGTAACGCATTAGACAGGATGAATAAAATAAGGTTGGTCCTGTCAAATAAGCTAAGTCGTGTTACGCCGAATCGACACCATTATTATGCTAAGACCAACTCCTGGCACACAAATTAAAATTCATCCAAGAAATTGATAGCGTATTATCGTGTAGGGTTTTATTTGATAATAGTGTCTGCTGTGCTGATTCGGTGTAACACGATTTAACTTATTTGACAGGAATTTAGTGCTTTAGTTTAGTAGACTTAAAATCTAATATTAAGTTTACTTAATTTAAGCGTTCTGTCTTTTTCTTTTTGTATGGAAAATACAAAGTCAGGCAGGACGCTTAAAATAAGATTAGTCCTGTCAAATAAATAAAGTCATGTAATACCGAATCGACACCAATGTTCTTGGGTGCAAACCCAATTATATGTATATATATTTCTGTAATTTAATAGCTATTTTCATTATTCCTTATTATTCCTCTCTCTGTATATTTTGGCCGCTACCGTGGTATAGTGGTTTGAATGTCTCGACCACTAACCCGGAGGTCGCGGGTTCGAGTTACGTAGAGGCACAATGTAATCGTTCTGTGAGCTGCGGAAGGCACGCTGTAAGCTGTAGGTCCATATTTGTGCCCGAAGTGGTGAGCCACCCTTCATGGGACATAATAATATCGGTGAAATGTGGGTGTACGAATGTTAATTGTTTCAGTGACAGTCCACGCTCGGAATATCCTCTGACACTCCCTCGGGGATATATTATGTAATATATTATGTAGTATGTTAACCACCCATATTTTGTAATACTATACCTACTAGGCACAGTTAGTAGTCATAGTAGTAGTCATTTTATTCAAATAAAAAGATTTTTCAACTTATCATTATGTATTAAGCAAAACCTAATTTTAATACAAATTTGTAAAATAAGATCCATAGAAAGAGTGGGTCTCCCTTAAAACAAGTTGTAAAACTTAAAAGGGGAGTCCCACCCCCTCAAAACCTACATTTTGTAATGTAAATAAAGAATTTTTGATTTTTTTTGTTTTTTTTTTGAATTTGAATATAAATAATGCACACACGAATCTTCGCCTCTTTTCAGCAAAGATCGTATTTCCTAACGCTTTCTCTACAATCCATGAATTAATCATAATTATATGATGCATCCAATAGTGCACGTCCACTCAGCTAGACATTTCTATGCGCATTTATTTATTTATTTGAAAAAGGTACACCAACAGCACAAGTACTGTTACACTTAAAAAGAGCTTACATTTTTATTATAAATATTCTGATACATGCGCCACTTATTATATTAACATTATATCTATGATAGATCTGTACAGAACTTAGTACAAATGAATCAAAAAGTCAAAATTGCTTCGTAAAAAACGTATAAAACAGCACAGGAGGCCATCATTCACTTAGCAGGACGCATCATACAGCGCGGTACTGCAGTGGGCCGCCCGATGCACCCGGGTGATCATTCTTCATTTGTCGTCCCCTCCCCTCGGTCCCCCCTCGTTCCATCATTGGAGTGACCGCGAAGATGGCCCGTCTTACATTTTGTACAATATTTATACGTGTGTTGCGAGGATAATCGAGAATTCTTCCTTTCTTGCCCTCTCCCTGTTGTTCGGGGGTTGTGGATTGACCGTAAAGATGTGGCCATCTTAGATTTTATATTGATTGCATTTTGCAAGGTATATAGATAAAAGTTGTAGTTTCTTTCTTCTACTTCAATTTTTACACTACTTCAAGGGCTCTGTTGGTCATACTAAAAACATGGTAAAGGAACTTACATATGCGAATGAAATACCTTTTCAGTTCTCCTTATTTATTGTAAATACCGAATATAAGTAAAACTTATATTATTAGGGTTTACTTTATATTACTTTATATACCTTATTTTACATGTACACCGCCTCTTCAGCAATCTTAATGTATTTTTCCACCTAAAGGTTGTCTGGAAGAGATCGCTTTGAGCGATAAGACCGCCTATTTGTACTCACCCTTTGTACTCGTATTTTTAAGTTCAATTAATTGTATTCTTTTTCTTTTGTGGTGTGACAATAAAGCTATATTGTATTGTATTGTATTGTAGGGTTTCTTATCTCACCATCGAAAAACGGAACCCTAATTGGAACACATTGTTTTTTGTCTGTCTGTGTGTCTATCCGTGTGTCTAAAGGCTCTTTTTCTCAGAAACGGCTTCAGGTATCAAGTCGAAGTAAAGAACAGATATCAAGACGCGACCAAATCTGTTATGGGCGTGGCCAAATGTCATGCTGTTTCATTTCACTATAAGGTGCACGCTCCATGAAACTTGCGAGGACAATACAATCGTGCCGATTTCGTCGCGGGTGCAAAATTGAAAACTTGTAGGAGAAACATTATTTTGGCAAGATTGTGTCCGTTTTCAAACATAATTTTTGGTTATTATTAATCTAGATAACATTTTTGATGCTTGACTCGTATTGTTTTTTTGACTTTATGTAAAACAATAAAAGCACATTAGGTTACAGTTTTGGTAAAAAAACCGTTAAATTTACGTATTTTAGGGGTTTGCTGTTGAGATATCACTCAAATTTCACGATTTTTTTACTATAATATTTCACTATAAACATTATTCGGAGTGTTTACTTTGTATATTTTGCCGAATTTTCGGACAAGACGGCGATTTATTATTTCTATACCAACACCCTCAACATAAGTCTAAAAAAATAAATATTTGACTAGGAGAATATGATACGCTAAGTGACGTTATTCTAAATCCAATGTGGTGGTCGCCCCAAGATGGCAATTTTTTATTTCCATACAATCAGCCTTGACATGGTTACCAAATAAAATACGTACGTAATAGAAAAAAAAAATTTTTAAAAGCAAGCTATGTCATGGTCATGGACTTAAGGCGATATGCGAAAATGCAGAAAGTTTTAATAAATTTCTGGTATATGCATTTTGACTATATAATCTAGGGTTTTGAAATTGGAACACATGTTTTTAACAATATCTAGAGACTTAATATTTGAAATTTTGCTAGCTATTTTAGTTTTTTAACAAAAATATAAAACCAACTATTTTCCCTTCTGCCCTGAATCCGCCCCTTCCGCACTGCGCGATTTTTCGCTTGGAGTGACAGTGACAAAAATAAAATTCGCATAGCCTCTTAAGTCATATAATTAAGTTATGGACTAAAACGAATAAAATAAGTTTATATCGCTGAAACTTATTATTTTATGTTGAATTATTTGTTTTAAAAATGCTTGTCACGTTAATAAAAGCGTGTTTTTATGGAATTTTATTTATTATTTTTTGATACTCTGGGAAGTTGTATCTTTAGTACCGTTAACCACTACAATATCTTTAAAAATAAATCGATGCAGGAGATAAAAAATAAAATAAATAAATAAAATAAAAAGATTTTTATTCAACAGAACACAACACAAAAGACATAATACTTAAAGACTATTTAGGATTAGTAAAGTAACCTTCTGTGCACGTTATTCAGGTTTTTTATAAATATGGGTAGATTGGGTAGGTGAAAGAATAATATGTTTAAATATTTCCGAGTTTACTAAGTAGTGTATGAATGGGGAAATCATGCGACAACTGGGCTTTTGTTAAATTATCTGACAAATTCCCTTCCAAAGATTTGTTTCTTGTTGAGGCGTAGTTGGGTTCTTGTCTTTAAGGGGGAACGAGTCGTATCCGCTACGAAACGCACAACTTAAGATGGTTCTTCTTATTTTTGAATTACAGTTATTAAATAAATGTGATTTTTGGCATTTCGCGAACATAACTTAGTGTCAGTTGGGATTTTCCGGAAAAATTCCGTTATTTTATGCATTATGTTGTAAGTGTATGGGCAGACATACTTAAAAGCGTGATTTAGGTTTGTGTGCCCATACATTTACAACGTAATGCATAAAATAATAACATTTTGCCAGAATACCCTAACTGACATTAAACTATGTTCGCGAAATGCCATAAATCACATTTCTTTAATATCTGTAATTCAAAAATAAGAAGAACCATCTTAAGATGTGCGTTTCGTAGAGGATACGACTCGTTCCCCCTTAACGAACGTTTTTCTGATTGCTACAAAAAAAAACTCTGAATGTCTACGTATCACAATTTCGTGGAATTAGACCTTAGCTTTCAAGAAAATTTTCTCATACAATAGCCAAACCGTGTAGAAAAATTACCGTCATTATTCTCAACGTTTTTGCGTCACCCATTCCATCTCAGTGAATTTAACCGCCAAAATTTTCCTTGCCATTTGTTTCCATCGTGCAAGATCTTTCCGTATTTCGCTTTTAATATATGTGCCCGGAATACCGAGGCCATATATTACAGCAACCTCCGGCAGACCGGACATAACAGTCCTCGATTTGCTATAATATCAGTCGTGCGTCCCTGTCAGGGCGGGCGGCGGTCAGTGAGCGGGAGCGAGCGGGCGGCTTCAGGAGGGGGAGGCGGCGGGCGGCGGGGAGTACGTGCCGCGTATAATAAGCATTTCATGCAAGGGGTGCGGGCGCGGGGTCCGGAGGCTACGTAGGTACCTATTTTCCGTAAGTCGTGTACCTAACCGGACCGTACATTATGAGCTGAGGGTCAGCGCGTCTCGTACGCCATCTCTGTCACGCTCGCTGCGACCTCGCAACTCTGGTATAATTTCGTGTGATATATCGAACGTCGGGGTCGCCTCTGACGGACCTCTATGAAAATCGTATTATGTCGGAGCACTTTGCATGCGGGGGTGGCATTTAGACGGAAAATTATAGCGTCCGTCCGCTCGCCTCATCGTCGTCGGCACTCCCCGGAATAAATATTAAGCTCCTAGTCGTGTAGTCGTTTCATTTATGTATGTAAAAGAGGTACTTCTGACATAGAATAAAAGGATATATTATTCTCGTAGTGGTCGCTATAGCGCAGAATTCATCTTCTATCTGTACGATTTATACACGAGGAGGCCGTAAAACGAACAATAAAAACCCAAAACAGCAATAAATTTAGAGCAATAGACGCAAAGGTTCGAGCGCGTCTTATCAATTCCCTCCACGCGAGGGTTCGATTCGCACAATAAACTTATGACGTAAGTTTCCTTCCGTATTTTCAGCCCTAGAAGCCTAGCTCCCTTTACTAAGACCTAAACATACTGTCAAGAAAGTTTGTCTCGTTGAAGCTTTGAATTATTTAGACAGTAGTAAATTTAGTTACATGTAAACATCTAAAGAGGAAATTTTGTTTACAAGCAATCAACACTTAGAGGACAATTTGAGTGAGGGTCAGTTTGGGAGACAGGTAGAGCAAATAGTGGACAAGTCCTCAGCAAGAAGGGTCATCTTAAGAAGGGACTGCGGCCGGAGTGCACGCCACAAGGTGTTCTTTATGAATTAACAATGTCCCTAAAAGTAACACAGCTTTAGTGGACACTAAGCGCATCAACATTAATAATACAATTTCAAAGTGTAGCAAAGCATCTTTATTGATCTGGAATCGCATGCATACTTAACTAATCTGGGCTCTGTACAAATCGATTGTTGCATAAAAGAAACAGCGACTTGACTCTTACTAATTGATAGAAAAGTCCCTGCGTACCTACACCTATAGTGGTCTTAATAATTCCGTAGCCGGTGGAGGGCAGGCGGTGCGGGCGGCGGAGCGTCGGGCGCACTTACAGCCACGATTCATTACCGCACCGTCTGCCTCGACGGAGATCTACGATATAGCTCCCTGATTGACCCCGCATTAAAAATTACATACAAACACAGGAAACAGAGGCTAATAACGCTTTGTTTTCTTTGTTTCGCTTGCACTCGAACCGATTAGAGCTAACTCATTCCATCGATCGTGGTCGGCATCCATTCATAACGTAATCGCTTCGGCCTCAGGCAGACCTATTTAATGTCTCTTTTGATTCGTTAGGTTAATTCTGGAGGGTTCTTGCCGCAGCGGTCGGCGAGGATCGTATAAATATGTCTCAAAGAGTTAAGTGGGGAAGGCCGGGTCCAACGTTTGCTCTTCCACTCGTGTTGTTGCACCACTTATTACACACAAAGTTCCGTTAAAGTTTTCTCGGCTCTCGAGCGCTAGTTTAATTTACTCAATAGTGTAAATAAACCGGACGGACTGAGAAGTTTTGCGGTGTGGGCGTCGTCGCGCGGCCGGAGCGGCCTCGGGTGTGGTTGCGCGATAATAACGTGCCACCACTCCCGACTTCCTTATTAATCGAGAACGACAAATTTTAACGACAAGAATTAATGAATCTCGTTACACGGGTTAATCCCCCGGTCGTAAAGTGTTCGGAGGCTGCTGAGGAGCGCGGGGGAGCGACCACACACCTTCGCAACACTACCTCTTTGTGGATCAGAGAAAGATATTAGGTACTAGACCTAAATAGTCTATATCAAACGGGTTATTTGTTTCGATATACCTACCTATTAATAACAACTACAAAAAAACTCTATGGATTTAAATAAGTTCTTTCTTTGCAATATAAGTGTTGAAATAACATTACCTACTCAAATAAGTATAATTTGATGAAGTAAATAAATAACTAGATGAAATTTAAAATCTTTGAGACGTAAAATAACCGACAATGGACGTCTGTATGAGATGCATCTTGAAGCGATTTTACGAGCGAATAGAATGTTGTTGGTTAAGAAAGTCTGTTCACTGTAACATTTGGAATATCTCTGACCAAATCCATGACGATAAATGCAGTAACTTCGGTCCTGAACCCATTTAAAAGCGGTCGGCTGCGTACGTATAAGTATTTGAAGGTTAAAACATATTAACATTTTACCTTTGAACGTTAATAATGAAGATTGCTTCAGTGTGGAGCCGTATAGAGATGTAAAGCATTAGGCGCTAAGCGCAGCCTCAAAGCCAGTATAAGACTGATTATGTCGATCCGCAATTCCTCCCCACGATAGGGGGCGCCAGCGAAAACTAGCGAGTTTTCCACCGCGCTATTACGCGGTCGCTTTTACATTTGTCCTTATAATGGAAAATGTGCTACTAATTAATTTAAAGCGAAACTCATTTATGTTGAAATGCGTGTCTATTAAGCGATGATGGGTTCAGCGTTTCTTGGGTTTACTCTTACAAACGTTTAATTGTTTGTAGATAACTGGATTAAACCGGTTACGCTTTTCGCCTTCTGTTTTCGATTCGCTGTGATGAGAAGACGTATGTGGAAGAAATTATAGGTGGTCCGCTTACAAGCCATCACCCCATTAAGAGAGCGACCTCGTTCTGAGTAAGACTAATCAAATAACAGGCCCCCTGCTGGGTGGCCCCCTCGGCCCCTTCGGCTCCCTGCGGCCCGTGGCCAGCGGTCATCTCTCTTATCGATTGTGGTGGAATTCGTGCAGCGACGCGATGCTTCCGGACAATGTTTCATGTCTGATGCTATCTGAGGTACAAAGGAACAATAACAATTCTGGCTTCCACCTTAATTGATTTGAGAGGATATTTTTATTGCAAGTTAGAAGTTACTTGCTTTAAAGTAAAAAATAATGTTAATGTTTACTTGGCGCCTTCTATTGAATTTATACTGGCGCATTTGCAGATTTGCGCTCTGAATGCATCGTTGCTCCAGGCGTTGCAGACTTGCAGTTACACTTGTTAGGTAATATTTTAACCACAGAAATATGCGATTTGAACCTTATTGCGATATATTTAGCACTAGCGACCCACCCCGGCTTCGCACGGGTGCAATGCTGATACTAAATATACTACAGTATTTAAGGTACTTAATTGGATAAGAATTAATGCTATATTGCTTAAAATCGCTTCGTAAATAAGCCATTATTTCTCGTAAAAAGTAAAGGACAAAAAATGGTTATTGTGGGTTATCCCTAAGCTAAGAGATTCATAATATACTTTTTTGTAGAACTTTTAAGGTGTACCTACTGTAGTACATTGTTTTAATCTATCTCGTAGGGTTCAGTTAGCGATTGCAATGTAAGTGCAAAAAAAAAGCGTTTATTTACGACATCACATTAGACACCTCTAAATTTATCAAGTCTTTCTCTATTGTATGTATTATACATATTAATCTTTTTCTTGAATCACTCTATCTATTAAAAAAAACCGCATGAAAATCCGTTGCGTAGTTTTAAAGATCTACGCATACACAAGGACAGACAGACAGCGGGAACTTTGTTACTTTGTTTTATACTATGTAGTGATTACAGTGATAGTGATAGTGATAGTGGAGAAAAATGTTAAGTATAACAAAGTAAGGTAACAGTGATAGTAAAAATTCGACCAAAAAGATTAATGTGAAAAATCGATCAAGTTTTCTTTCTTTATCATTTAATTTCTAGGTATGCTTTGCGAATTTCAAAACTAAAAATGTCGTTAATGAAAGTATGGCTCCCTATCCGTCTTCGTCGGAATTTTCATATTCCTTTTCTTCTTTACTCTGTTTTATTCAACCCTTTCACTCATTCTTACTTGAAAAATCGCTTTGTTTTTCTTCGTTGTAAAAACGATTATAATCTAAGGTCATCTAAAAATCTTCATTTAGCATTTCCAGTTCATACTACTTATTTTTATGGTAACTCGTTTACTGTAGAAGCTATACGTCTATGAAATGCCCTTCCTCTCGCAATAAGACAAGCTCCATCCTTACAAGTTTTTAAAACTCTGGTTAAACAACATTATCTTTTATTTTGATCAAATTGTTTCTTTATTATTCTTCTTTATATTATTTTTATTTCTATCTGATGCTTTTATATTTACACTGATTTATTTTTGTTTAAATATTATCTTTGTATAGGTATGTTAAAATATATACATATATGTGTATAATTGTGTCTATTTATTCTGTACACCACCTCTACGCATTTTTTTCTTTCTTTTAAGAGTTCCTCCATCCAAAGGTTGTCTGGAAGAGATCGCTTTTTAGTGATAAGGCCACCAATTTTACCCTACTTTTACTTTTAAAATTGTCTATTTACTTTGTTTTTGGTGTGCAATAAAGAATATTGTATTGTATAGTATTGTATTGTAGGTATGTTGGTAGTACCATAGACTAAGTAGTGATACTTAGTCTATGGTAGCATGGATTACAAAATGATCTTCCCATCCCATCCCACTAATCCCATCCCACGAATATTATAAATTCGAAAGTAAGGATGGATGTATGGATATACGGATGTATGTTTGTTACTTCTTCACGCCGTAACTACAGAACCGATTGGGCTGAAACTTTGCTCAAATGTAGTTCTAGACCTGGAATCGGATATAGGTTACTTTTTAGCCCATGGGATGGCAATAGGATATCAAGTTTCTATATAAAAGTGATGTGTTACTCCTACACACCATACCTAATGAACCAATTAGGTTGAAATTTTGCACAAGTGCAGTTCTAGATCTGAAATAGGAGATCAGCTTATTTTTGTTCCATAAGTCAGTTCTAATCGGCTGTCAAATTTGTTTAAAGACAAAAGTTTTGTTTTACTCTTTCACGCAGGACCTGCTAAACTGATTGGGATATCTCTGACACCCCCTCAGGGATTCATGTAAATAGTTTAAGAATGCTAAGATAATTTGAATAAAAATAATAATAATAATAATAAATTATCTATTTTGCGTTTTATGGGAGTTGTTATATCTGTACGACCACGAGCGGAGCGCCGAGAAGCGTTTTAGATTTACATGTAAAAAAATTTGAGGAGCCGAGCGGAGCGAGGCAATTCCTCTAGTTTTGACAGGAATATGATATGCCAAAGCAAATCTGATATGCCCAATTCTACGATGTGCTGACTACATATCTATGACATATACAGGGTGGAAAAAATGAATGGGCCCTGGAGGAGAACTACCTTAAATCCTTTAGTTAGCTCATTTTACTGAAAGGAAACATTCCTTTATTTTTTAAAAGAAACAAAACTGCATTCAAAGATCTTCTAAAATTCGCTTGTCTCAACCGGGAATCGAACCAACTAAAAATGAAAAAAATTAAACCCTCGCTATTTTATTATACGAATCGGTAGGATTATTGTTCAGGATAAAATGTGTCTAATAAACATTTGGTCTTACACTCATCTGTTGTACGAGATACCCACGAAATTGAATATTTATTACAAGTTTTTTGTTAACAATACCTAATAAAATACTGTTCACTTGTAACAAGTAAATGACACGTTTTAATTTTCTTATCTCTCTAACATCCAAAGACATCGTATGAAGTACAAGCTTGCAAATGTTATTTACCTTAAGTACCTTGTTGAAGACTTCGATAAGAAAATCGTTATAAATCTATGCACAGCACAATTCCTTCTTGTACTAGGCGTACTGACGAAAAGTTTAAAAAGGGAAACAATTTTTTTTTTGAAACGCGGTGCAACAAATTTAAAATTCGAATGATAACTTGCAACATTTTTAAAATCGATAAAACTATTCGTTCGAATTTCAAATTTAGTTTTGTTTTGCTTTCATTCCGTGCTGTCATTGTGTAATAATGGCGTATCAAGAACAATTGTATTTATTAGAAGCTTGTTTTCACTTTTTTTTATTTCAAAGACCAAATATTTACTAGACAAATTTTATCCTGAACGATATTCCTACCAATTCGTATAATAAAATAGCGAGGGTATATTTTTTAGTTTTTAGTTGGTTCGATTCCCGGGTGAGACAAGCGAATTTTAGAAGATCTTTGAATGCAGTTTTGTTTCTTTTAAAAAATAAAGGAATGTTTCTTTTCAGCAAAATGAGCTAACTAAAGGATTTAAGGTAGTTCCCCTCCAGGGCCCATAAATTTTTTCCACCCTGTATATAACGAAACTATGACAGAAATAAATTTCTATGTTTGAACACTTGGCAATTTATCCATCGCAAGGAGATATAAATTATTAACATTATATACATTAACATTATATAACATTATATACAATTATTAACATTTTTTTTAATCATAATAAGTCTCCTTCTTATTATAAGAGCCTATATTTTCGGCGGCTATAAAATAGACTAGCTCTTGGTTTCAACCAGACATCCAAAAAGACGACACTTAAGCAAGTTTCACCTTTGATTTAACTTAACTACGTTAGAAATATATTTCTGTATTTTTTTAATACTTTGCAATTTATCCATCACTAACATTATGTCACTGCGGTATAAAAACATAGAAAGATAGTAAATCTGGATGTGAGGAGCTCTAAACCGGGATTTGAACCCGGGACCTCTCGCTTACCGGGCGATTGCTCTAACCAATGAGCTATCCAGGTCTCAACACAACTCGTGAATTTACCGATGTGCTTTCCCATACTGCAATGATATTTATAGATACCCACTTTACAGTGAGCCACTTGGCGCCTAGAGGACGCTAGTGTATTCAAAGCTAGTCAAAGACCATTATGCCCTACCGTCACCTGTTACAGCATCGGGTAGTGAAGAATACACATTACTCTTATCGATATCGGTTCGAATCCCGGTTCAGAGCTCCTCACAACCAGATTTACTTTTCTTTCTGCGTTTCTATACTGCAATGATATAATGTTAATTTATATCTATAACGTATCTGGTAGCTGTCCTAACTGTCACATTTTATCTTTCCTTTCTGTATAGTTCTGACTTAAATAAAGATAACTGACAGAGTACAATAGACAACGTATATTGCTACGGGGTGGTTGCGTGGAGGGTAACGTAGTTAGAACAGTTCTGCAGGATGCCTCACCCGATTCCTCATGAATATTGATGTGCCGCTGCAATGCGTGCAAGATATCTATACCTCTGTATAACCTCATAGTTACAGAGGCCAATTGATTAGGCTATCTGTCTAAAACAAATAAATCCCATAATGAAGAATTGATACTGAATAATTTCTTTAAGAATTTGCTCGTTTTTTAAACTTCAATGTGCTATTTTGTCTGCTTTTTGAATAAATAGATCAATTTGGGTATGTAATTCCAATAAAAGTCTTTTTCGTGGTTTTAAACCGAATTCATAGGTTTTAATGTTTACAGGAAGTGACGTCATCACATTAGATTGAATGGTCGGATCCTTATCAGACTTTAGAATGCATTAAAAAAAAAGTTTCTGGAAATGTCTGATGATGACGTCACTGAAGGTCAAATGAAAGACTTAGCTTTTTTATTTAACATAAAGGTATTCACGAGTACTCGAAACCGTTTCCGAATCGGACTTTTTAAATTGTTTAATGTCAATAAAAAATTGCTCAATGTATGGGTATTATAAAATTTTAAAACTGTGGTCGCTACCCGTAAATGAAAAAAAAACTTTATTCTTTTTTAGCCACAAAGAACACACTGAGGGGGTGGCACGTGGTAAAACAGAAAAAACTTAAAATATCAACCACCCTAATTTTATAAGCTTGGACTTTTGATAAAATATTACCGATTATAAGTATCTATATCTATCTACATGTGTATATATTCTATCTCCAGATAGGAGCATTTGATATCGTATAATATCCATCGTAGTCTATTATGTATCTTTGGTTGCCAACTGGACTGTGTGCCTATCACCAAAAACATAGATAAAAACTGACCTTTCAAAATTGCCTTTAGTGGTTATTGAACTATTTACGATCTGAGTCGTCACTTCAAGTGCGAACATATCCTTAGACAATCGGAATTTCATAGTATATATCACCCAGTCTAGTTGGCAACTAAATATATATAATAGGCCCGCAGTTTTGACTGCACCTATTATTGCTACGAACTCGCCAGTCAAATTGAAGAGAAAATTCAGCAAATCTATATCCGTCGTATATGTGCCGTGCGGGCAGACTCCGTCACGGACATGTAATTCTAATGAGTATTAGTGTCCTCTATCTCGTCCACTCTGCGGCGATTAGCTCGGCGTGCCGTCGGGTGTACGCTGCATGTCCACTCTGCACTGTTATTTCAGCAGCGAATTTAGATTTTGTGTACTGATTGCCATTTTCTGTGATGTTTAGCTCAAACAGATGACTGTGTTGGTTGTGATTCCTATTGCATTGGTTGAAGATGGACTCAAAAGTTAATCTGAAGTGAATCATAATAATAGCCTTTATTAAACAGATTAATAAATACATTTTAAATGCAATTGACTATAAAATTAATTTAATTTCTAACATGCAAAACGAAATTCGAATTGGATTATTGTGACATGTCATTAGATAAGTTTTTTTTTACATTAAATTGATATGCAAATGGTAAATAAATTTCTCATCTGCTTAAGTCTGAAACAAGTTGTATCGTTCTAAGAATTCATTGTTTTATAAGACTTCATGAATATGAATACAAAAAGGATGTAAAAGCAATGTTCAAGCAACAATAAATAAAAATGCAAAAGTGTGGGATAATGATTATAATATAATATAATTTTTAACCGGCTTCAAAAAAGGAGGAGATCCTCAGTTCAACTGTATTCAAATATATATTTTTTTCTAGCCAAAGATGCTCAGTAAACTGAAATAAATAATTTATCAGAACCTGCTTAAACACGACAATACTTTATTTGCATTAAGACCTACCTTTTAAAAAGAAAACAAGAAATCAATATCAAATACTATTACAACACTTACAATAAATCAATATACTCATTCAAATTACGTTGTTTCGTAATTAGTGGACAAAGTGCTACGGCGTAGTCCGTAGTCGGCACGGCGTAGATCGTAGCGGCTATGTTCATCTGCCCGCCTACGCCGCTTCACTGGACTGTGAAAATGATTTTGATTTGACCCTTTGAAGGGTGTCTCCACCGCAAAATTACATTCCCATCTGTGAATTTGCTCTTCTGTGTACCTGACACTCTATTATATGGACAATAATGTAGGGAATGTACACCCATCTGTACAAATATCTCGTACATTTGTGAAGGTACTTTTAGTTAATTTGTGAATATTTTTATGGGATTTTATTGCAGAAACAGATACACTCTCGAAATTGAATATAATAGGCTAAATGTAATATGCATTGAGAATTTGGCAGAAACGCCATTTCCTATAATAAGGGTGATAAAAGCGAGCCAGAGTTTTATCAGAAAATGCGGCGGAGAAGACGATAATTTTATTCTGAGAGTATCTCTCTTACTGCTGATATATTCAACGGAATATTCCCATATGTGCGTAATTCTGCGGAATGGAAAAAAAGGTCGGCTTGAGGGGTGAAATATGTAAATTTATTGTCTTGGGCGACTCTGAACCCAAGCCCCGTCATACTCCAACACGTTGGATAAAGGAAATGTTAATGTTCCTCAATTTATGTGCGTTTCTATGATTTCGCTGAATCGAGTCTGCCATTTTCCCCTTTATGGCTGAGCCGAGAGCCTTTCGATTTCGATCTGAAGTGTTTTTAAAAGGTAACTTTTATATGGGATCGCTTACCTGTGAGATATTTGGAGGGTACAATTTGTTAATACAGCGCTATTGAATCTGGAAAAAGAGTTATTCGAAGTAGGTCGTAAACATGTTTGTTGTACGGTTAAGTTTCAAGATACTTGAAATCTGTACGTAAATCATAATCATAATCATTTATTTCGTAATATTCATTACATGTCACTTTATAAATACTTAAATCTAAATTAAAATAATAATACAATGCATAATTGTACAAAACACATAACAATAAATACTTTTTTAAACAAAGCGTAAGTACTTAAAGAAGATTACATGGCGTGCTCATCTTTCAAATATGTTTATAACCTCGACCAAATTTTAGTGCCTTCAAAATTCTAAGCAGTTACGTATTTTTTGTGACTCTTCTTCTTTTATAGAATAAAATTGTCATAAAAAGTATAAACTCGCAGTAATTCATCATGACAAAATCACCAACAATCGTCGACGAACCCTTCGTCATATCTCTATGACCGCGTCGACTAATTCACAAAGGCCAAATGTGACATAATACCAGCATAATTCAATGTTTTGCTCACCATATTGTATTTTATTTATAAGTTATGCTCTGTTGGGTGCTCGGCCTCCCTCTTTGCTCCTCACGCAGAGGGTAACACCCTGATTCAGTGACCTTCGATTTAAAAAACAACGAGTTTTTAATACAAACATTTTTTTGTAGTGAACTTAACGTTTACCTTAAAAATATGGTACCGAGTATTTGTCGTATACAAAATCCCGTATATTACGACAATAAAACCAATTCTGAAGGCTTTAATTTTGGTTTTAGTGCTGTTTAAACTAAACTTTGTTCAGTGCAAAATAATCTTTTAATGTTACGAACAGAAACTAAAATTACTTTGGAATAAATTTAGTTTTGACAGCACTAAAACTAAAGCCTTTAGAATCGGCTACAATGTAGATCTAATGGCCTTGAAAAGCGGTTCGTTCACACCCCTCATGTATTTTTGATATACATATTTTAAAAATGTGACATTCTTGATGAAATCTGCACCTAAAACCATGGAGAATTTTACCCGCTTGATTCGGACAGAGGGAACGATGCACATTTTTTGATGTTTCACTTTTAGATTAATTTTTTGGCTAAAGCTTTGCACTCCGTTTGTGCCATAGAAAATGTTAGAATCAGGGTTACCTCCCTGTCAATGAGGGAGTTAGGGCGCTGCTGTCTCATCGTTGTAGCATGAACGGATGGTTAAATACTACCAGTTAACTTCAACCACCACCTATCATTTTTAGGGGTCCCTGTATTATTGTTTTATTGGTGTGCTTTGTCATTTTTAATTTTTTAAAAAGGTTTTTGTTACACATAAATATTTTACTGTTGATTGTTGGCACTTGGTGGAACTTGCAATACATAATGAACGGAAAATCACTTGTACTATCCCACAAACTTGTGGGATAGTACAAGTGATTTTCTGTTCATTAAATATAAATGAGCAAAATAAAATTTTCAACAATATTATTTGGAATATTCAAAAATTTAGGTTGTTCTACCAATTCCTATTATCTTCCAGATTGATCTAAAAAGGAATTTTGTTCCCAATTTTATTATTTCATAAGTTTTTAAAACAGTTTATTTTTTATTCTAGGAATTGTACGAAACAAAGTTATGTTTTATGCTACGCACAGTTGATTTATACAGATGTTCTCCCGTTTAATTAAGGAGGGTCGCACTGTCGATATTTAAACTTTTAAACGCTGGCGAGACAGAGGGTCCTTTCGTTGCAATACCAATTTGTTTGTTCGAATTTGTCAAACTTAACTGTAACTAGAATTGATGATGTTTACATGATTATGCATATCTTGTTGAGATTATGATTTGCTGATATTGACTAGAATAATAGTTGTCAAAAAAGGTTAAGGTTCTAAATTATCAAGATGTACCCATGTGCTGTTATTTTGTTCACATGAAACAGAAAAACATAAATTTACTCGCAAAATATATATAATTTTTGGGTGAGTAACTGAATATGTGTCTTAAGGATCGATTCTCCGCATTTGTTACAAAATTTAAGAAATTATTATAACGGCCAGCGGTGTAACAATAGTTTTCTATATGATTAAACGTATTTTAAATTATATTGTGGTAGCTTAAAAATAATTGGATTTTCCATAAGAGTGAAAACAATTTTTTTAATTTTAATTATTCATAAAGTAAACTATTATTATATATTGTAAAGTTGTATTTTTGTCGTTATAATTATTTCTTAACCAGTTTATGCCCGCGGGTCCACGAGAATAGTGTTTTGTTTTTCGGGATAAAATGTAGCCTATGTGTTAAATCAGGGTATAAACTATCGCCACTCTAAATTTCATCCAAATCTGTATAGTTGTTTCAGCGTGAAGAAGTAACAAACATACTCACACACACACACCCTCACACCCTCTCTCACACACACCCTCACAACAAACTTTCACATTTATTTAGTGAGATATCTTGTAACAAATACGGAGATTTGATCCTTAAATTCGCTTAGATTAAATTATGTTAAAGTGTTTTAATTCAAAAACCATTTCGAGATTTTGGTTTAATTAGCCGTATTTTAGAACTTGTGGTCTAAAACACGATGACGACGAATGATGACGAATATTTTTATGAAAAAGCTGCAACTTCATTTGCCTTCGTGTGACGTCACTTGAGAAAAGGCTGTTTAGAAATGTGTCCTTTGCTATCAAGATAATTTTTTTTTTTTTCTTAAATAGTATTTATTTTTATTCAAAACACAAAAACTTATATAACATAATAACAACTTAAAACTATCCTATAAATAAAATAAACCTATTACAAATAAAAAACTGGATCCAGATCGCTGTCCCTTGGTAAGGTGCCCAGAATGCTGGCTACATTACCTCTCTGGATGGCCAGACTTATTCTCTGGCCGAGATAAGCACCAGCCCTCTGGTCACCCGAGACGTTGACCAGGCGCGATGACAGTTCCTTAAATAATTTTCTTGCCTCTGGACCCCACGGGCCCAAAGTCTCGACGCCAAACGGCATAAACATGTAGCATCTATCTAAGCTGACATATATGCGCCGTTTGTTGCTTTCGGCCGAATCCGCCGCCGCACTAGCAGCTTTACAGGTTTGTCTAACATGGGAGGCCGCCAGTGTGTCGACGCATGTAGCGTCCCACACTAGCGGACGCCCATGTTTCCAAGGAATTAATGACATACCATCAGGCCTCTTGCCATCGTCTCGTACAATCCCCTTTGGCTCAAGAGTGCACGGTGTATTGACGGTGACAAGGGCCCTCCGGATGATGTCATTTAGGCTGGCATGGCGGGAGAGACGGCCAGCGCTGCGTCGACACGAGAGCCCGTGGTGGCCGTATTGGTCAACGTCGGATCCACAGGGGCAGCGATGTGGATGTGCTAAGATCGTGCCTAGCCGCAGGCCGATGGCGGTGCCAAAAGAAATGTCATCCATAAGCGTGCCTATGTTAGGCGAAGGGAGAGCCCGTAACCAGTATCCCGACTCACGTTCTGAGACGGCAAGGAGACGTGCCCGCTCTGTGTCGCTGATGCAGGTTTCTAATAGTTGTTTTTGTTTAATTTTGCAGAGCGGCTCGTCCCATTGCCGTTGAACTGTTAAATTTTGAGGTGGATCTTCACCCGGACAAGCTTGCGACCATGCCTCCCTGGCTTCCCCACAGCACGAGACCTCAATATCACCCAAGGATGGATGAATCATTTTTTTATACAAGGTCTCCGTGCTGTGGACAGAAGACAAAAAGGCAGGAAGCGCAACGCTCTTTGTTGATCTGATGCCCAGTCCTCCAAATCGAATCGGTAAGGAAGCCTGGAGCCAGGACCTGTCTGTGATGTGGCAATTTAGAATTTTGGTTAATGCCAATTGAATCATATTGTCGACTTCTGTGAGAAGTGATTCACATTTAAATATTGGTGAACATCTTATAACATATGTGAATTTAGGGACGAATAGACAAAACCGGATAATTTGATATGCTATATGGGAGGAAATTCTTTCAAGATGCGGAAATTTGCTTCCAACTGATTTGACAGATGGATGACGGATAAGTAGACAGACAGAGACAGACCACTTTTTTATAAGCAATCACACATCACAATCAGTATAATCAGTCTAAAATTCTCAAGTGAAATCATCATGGTCATCGGAAAATTCTTTAAAAAATCATAAAAAATCATGGTTAATTTATATACTAAAATAATGAAAACTATGTCCAAAAATCAGCGATCTACAATATAGATCACCGCCACAAATAGAGTATATTCTCTGAAAAAAAAAAGAAATCTTTTAGAAAATAAACTATGGGAATT
Source organism: Ypsolopha sequella (assembly GCA_934047225.1). NCBI lineage: Eukaryota > Metazoa > Arthropoda > Insecta > Lepidoptera > Ypsolophidae > Ypsolopha > Ypsolopha sequella. The sequence goes on from OW203992.1 coordinate 15,913,036, forward strand.
ACAAATCAAAAAATTGTCCTCCCTCCTGTGTCGCGTCCACTATTGATGTCTTCCAAATAAAGCTACTTATTAGTGGTAACAAACCCGCCAGATGACAGTAACATGTGAAATATCTGCCAGCACACCACACAGCTTAATAAAAATCCTAAACACCATACCCGGTATAATAAAATTAATAAATGTGACAAAATGGCGTGTTGAGATGATGCGCTCGCGCCGCGGGTGGCCACCGCATGCAGAGATTGTTTTAGGGGCCCACGGTGAATGATCGATGCATAAAACATAAACTTCTTTGATCTAACCAAATATTGTATGTATTATAAAAAGTAAAAAAAAAGCAAAAGACTTAAAAAGACACTGACGATAATGTGGATTTAATGATTTAAAAAAAACATTGGTTGAAATCAAATATCTAATAGCAAGTAAAAAAAATGCCCGCATACTAAGTAATTCCAAACTATGATAATAAAATACGTTGGATACACTCCAATACTCAAACCAAAGCTCAGGGTTTTTAGAATAAAATATGTCTAAATTATAATATTAGCAGATATGCGCCGTTTCACAGCGGGGGTGGTGGCAATGCAAATTGCGGCATTAACTTTATTGCGGCATTATCTTCCATCACGTCCTATCTACCCTGGCGACCACGTGGCGGGGATGTCGCAATGATATTTTTACATAGATTTTGGGATAATTTTCGTTTTAAACAAGATTTTTAAACCGATAAGCTTCTTTAGGGGAGTCTGAGATGAAAAAGTTACTGACTGAAAAAGGTTCATGTTTTCATTTTGTTTGAGGAAAATTAGTAGAAAAAAGTCCGAAACTCAATTTACCTATGTAACAAAATATAAACAATGTTTCCGCATAAATAAATAATTAAGGAAGTTGGTAAATAAGCATGGCTGCCTCATTTATTATTCTTTATAAGGAAACAATGGCGAGGGTTAGTCGTAATAAGGCTCCGCCACCTCGCCAGCTTATCTTTATTGCCTCCAACCCACGTAGAATAATAAATCGTTTTCATCAAAAACAAATACTCGACAGTTTTTGCCGGAGCTGAGCGAACGGGCGGGAGGGTGGCAATTTTCCACCCCCATAATACAATATTTTCCGACATTTTCCACGGGAATACAGTTCTGAATCGCTCGCTCGCACCGGCAGGTTCCTTTAATGTGTATTTTTCGTCCAATCAGAGAGCGGCGAGAGTCTCGATATTACCTCAACTGTCACACATAAAGTGGAAAATATGGTCGGCGGTATCGGCGGGGGGGTTGTTCGTGGGGGCTTGTGTGAGGGGGTACGGGGGGCTGCTTGCTAGTCGGCTCGCGAACAGACGCTCCGCAGAACGCCGCGAGCGGGTTTATGGCTTTTCTTTCAGGTCGCAGGTACGGCCGTATCATAACAGGGAATAGAGGCGCGTGATGTGAACCCACGATAAAATAAACGTCGAGATAGGCTTATGTATTGTACTGTTTATCTTAATAATGGCCATTGGGAGAAAACTTTCGATTAAACTCTAGGTTTTTATATGGGTGCATTTTCTTTGCTCTTTTTCTTTCATTGCTTTGTATCGAGATTTATCGATTTGTATCTGTTGAGTGTTACCGTTAAAGGTGGTAAAAACAGTATTAAATTTACTAACCTCTTTCATTACTTTAACCATTTGACTCCACTAAGGACTTACAGGATTTGTAAACATTTAAGAGTAGTAGATACCAAATTTTTAATCAGACTAGTTGCTTTTCTATTTTCCAACAGTTATTATACCTGATTTTTTTTGTCTTAATATCAAATGCAAAGTACTTAATCTAAAACATCTATCTTCTCAGTGCAAAATAAACAATTTTACCATAGTAAATATCTCGATTGTACTCACAACAGCTTATTAAAGCAACGTGATTTATATTCGTCGTCTGAAGCGGCTGAAAGGAAATTTCATAAAGAGCTCCGCCTTCGCACTCTGTGGCGGCGCAGTGTTGCCAACTACTTGTCAAAATACCACAAAGTTTAAAAAAGGTTACAAAATGTTGTTTAGGTAGGTACAACTACTTGGATAATATTGTTTGTTCCGGTAACGTTAATTTGATTTGCCTTTTTTACTCATCATATGAATTTTCAATTAACTTAATTTCAAAATGTGACACAATTACTTGTGAAACAGAATATACAAGAACATTAAAACAACTTAATGTGACGTCATCGAAGATTTTGCTTTTCCAAAGTATTTTTTTTTAATGATAATAAGTCTCCTTCTTATTATAAGAGCCTATATTTTTGGCGGCTATAAAATAGACTAGCTCTTGGTTTCAACCAGACATCCAAAAAGACGACACTTAAGCAAATTTCACCTTTGATTTAACTTAACTACATTAGAAATAAATTTCTGTATTTTTTTAATACTTTGCAATTTATCCATCACTAACATTATGTCACTGCGGTATAAAAACACACAAAGAAAGTAAATTTGGATGTGAGGAATTCTGAAGTGGGATTCGAACCCATCTCTCGCTTACCTGGCTATTGCTCTACCAAATCTTTACCTTTGATATAGCAAATCTTTGGGAAACTTCGTAACGCTGGCAACACCCGAGCAGCGGCAGCGGTGAGACGCGGGAATTGCCGCCGTTCGCGTTCCTCGGATATAAATCGCGATTCATTTCTCATCGTAACTTTTTGTCGGTTCTTATCTGTTAGACTTCACTTTTCATCATCCGAGGGGATTTATGTAATGCCTAGTCATTTCTCGGCGTCGGAGCCAGGCTTATCGGGACACGGAGCGCCCTTGATTGATGAGAGCGCAAAAATAAATGTTCAGTTAAATTATTCGATAAGTTGGAAACGAAAGTTAAACTGGAATTATCTGTTTCCCCTGAAGATTTTATGGTTGTAAGTTGATGTCGGAAGTGATGGATGGATGCTCAGTCGACGCCTACTGTTGGAGCAGCGGGATGATCATATTGATCATCGTAGATTGTGGGGAGGTATAGCGGTGCATAGGCGTTACTTTATCAATCTAGGCAAACTTTATGTGAAAAATTGTTATTGGCATTCCCGATTCCTCGAACTCTGCCCGTCGATTATTTTTTTCCCTCGTCGTTATACCACAAAATAACCACTTACAGAAGGTTTACTCCGCATAACTAGCAAAAACAGGCGCACGCACACAAAGACGCGTACGTACGGCGATCTCGGATGATGTCGGTCGAATGCCAATACGAAATTCTGCCGAGATCGTCATACGTACGCGTATATGCATGTGTGCGTCTGTTTTCGCTCCGTCGCGTCGTCGAGTCGGCCTTCTGGTAGTATCTATTTTGTGGTTATACTGCTAGTTTTAATACACTTTTTTTATCACAACATTAGTGCTGTGCTCGTAATATATACCTACCTATTTATTTGCATTGTTTATAATATGTTTTATAAAAGGTTTGAATACGCACAACTTTCACAAATATCAAATCTGATTTTTATTCCATAAAAAATTTGTAATATTTTTCTGAAAGTTATTTGTGTCGATTCGGTGTAACACGTTTTAACCTATTTGACAAGATTAAACTCAATTTAAGGGTTCTGTCTTTTTCTATATATATCGAAAAGACAAAGACAGGACGTTTAAAATAAGGTTAGTCCTGTCAAATAAGTTAAGTCGTGTCACGCCGAATGTCTTTTAAATGACGGGTTAGTAACCTCCTGTTACTGATTTGTACTACCCATAGATTTAATATCACATCTATGGTACTACCACAGACAATATAATTTTACACTACAATTTTACTTAGGCTGGTACATAGTCCTATATATTCTAAACACAATCCGTTTGTGACAATTATCAGTAAATAGTAATATCACATATAATTCAAATAAATAAAGCACAGAAACACGAGTAATTTATTTTCCACTGAACAAAACAAAGACGAGGGTGGAGAAAGTTGCGATATAAAATTAGGCAAACTTAATACCATAATTGTAGGCAATCAACGGACCCTCCAGATGATAAATGTGACGTCACTCACCGCCACCACCGTACATTTACATCTTTTGAACATTTGCTGCGATTGCCTCGTGTAGTATTCGTGAAGTCAAATAAGATCATTATTCATTCATGTCACACTTGTAATGTTAGGGCAAATGCGAAAGCTGTTTCCGAAAAATAATGACTCAAGTGCCCAGTTTATCTAATTCGTAGTTTAAACTAACTAGTTTCGCCGTCTTACAGCAACTGTGGAGCACTAAAGGTTAAGTTAGGTAACAGCGCTACCTGTAAACGAGATTCTTAAATTGCATGCAACCTGCAGCGGTCCACTTAAAAAGAGCACTGCGGCCGGTCTCCAGCGACACATGTACAAACAAAGTTTAATTGTGAACCGCGACCGTAGCCCCGGGGCCCCGTGCGACAACCGGGGCCCTAGCAAAACCGATTACAGTCTTAAAGCTCACCTTCGATTCTTGCGGCCCCCACCACCCCCCCATATTCAATTCCAATCAATTCGACCGCACATATTTATACATAGACGGCGACTACCTTGTTTTTATTGCGAGTTGCATCGAGTGACAGCCGCAAACATAGCACGCCCACCCTCGCTTCGGTCGGATAACGTTTTTCTTTTTTTGAATTTCGATTTTGATTTTTTCCGAGTGCTCTGTGCAGCTCTAGCTTTATTTCGTTTAATTTCATAGCGCAGGGTGGTCGCGCGACGGATCGGAATTCGAGATATGTACAATTTAAAATCGTGTAAGTACGGTCAACGTGTGGCGGGTGAGGCGGCGGCGGGCGGAGCGGGCGGCGGCAGCGGGCTCACGCTAGACTGACGCCTGTCGACTTGTTTTCTTTGCTTTTTACAAATTCTATTTTCATTTGATTGCATTTGAATTTGCGCCGCCAATATCCGCTAACTAAACACGATTAATGCGGGGAAGATGGACAGACAGGAGGCGGCGCAGCGGGACCGTAATGTTTTGTCGTTTTATATTAGATACTGGCTAATTTATTGCAAACTGCGCTACGGGACTTCTCCCACTCCACCGGAGGAAAAATCGAACCTTATTTTATTTACAGAGTTCAATTACACGAATAATGTGGATTACACCGGGATTTAGAAATTCACCTTTTTAGTTTATTATCCTTTTTGTCTAATTATTCAGAGTTATAGACGTTTTTTCGGTTGTTTATACATACCACAACGCTTTTGATTTTGAATAAAAAATAAACGATCGTTTTATTATTTAATTATTCAAATACAAAGTTTAAAGCAATCGCGGACTTCGTAACATAGTTGAAGTCTACGCGGTTACGCACGCGTAGCAATCAGCTTACGTGCTACGATTGTAGCGGTTTCGTAAGTTTTCATAGTACCTCTCTCTTTTTTCTGTTCTTTTTCTTTCTTTCTGTAGATAAATAATTCTAACATTGAATATATACATATCTCAACTGATGCCGGGCCCAATAGGCAGTGACAGAATAACAGCGTCCCTTTGCTTCTGGCTTAAGGGACAAAAGCTGAGTCACCGACCTTTTCAACAGAACCTGTCTAATCCTAAATAGTCTTTAAGTATTATGTGTTTTGTGTTGTGTTCTGTTGAATAAAAATCTTTTTATTTTTTTATTTATTTATTTTAAATATATCTTAAGTTTTATTTTATTTTTGTTTTATATAATACAAAATAAATTGTATTATTGTAGATGTTTTTGTTTACAATTATCATTGATTCCAGAGTTTCTTCATTGTCAGCATTTTAATTTTTGTCTTTTCGTCTTCGGAATAAGGTAAAAAACGGCTTGTTAGATGTCAAAGGTTGCGCAAGATTATGATCTTATCTGCAACCACGTAACCAGTACGTACATTGGTCTGACCTTTTAAATAAATAGATATGTTTAAATACACAAAAATCAACAAATTCCTTAGTGTGTTTGCCAAATAAATTAGGTAACTGTTATACAGCAAACAGCATTATAATGCGCAGATAAGTCGAGGGTATCAGATCGATCACAGAATCCCGTTATTGGCAAACTTCTCCACGACACGGCCCTTGATTAAAAGTATGCAAATTTTATTACGTCCTGCGGGGGGGGGGGAAGGTATGAGGAGGGGGGAGGCCCTCCATACTCGCTATTCCAATGTTTATTACATACTGCAACAGTCGCTGGTGAACCATCGATTGCACTTGCAATTTAATCGTTCAATGATCGGTGAATAAAGCAATTTATTTATGCATCAAGGAATGTACTCGATAAATCGAAAGTACCCGTCTTTTGTTGCAGATACAGTGAAGCTACAAGTTTAATTATAGTAGATAATAATTTATATAAATAGTTTACTCAAGACGAGTTTTATTTTTTATTTGTAACAATAGGTAGATATCGAGCTGTTAGCAATAAATAATTCGAAGCTACGTGTAGCAGAGTGGGGTTTTGTTTATGTCAAATTGTAATTTATTGGTTGCTCGGCTCGACTTGGATATTACGACGGGGCCCCGCCCCCCTCCCTTCGCCCCCTCCTAACGGGCAGAGTTCGATGAAAATTTTATATCGCCGTGTCGACGTTGCGTCATCCTGCTTTTTTCTTGTCCAGCTAAAGCGATCTTTTGATTAAATTAAGGGGATGAACAGGGTATTTTTATACTGATTGATAGCTTGACACAGCGTTTTAAAGAACACTGCCGGAATTTATATTAGCTATAAGTGATTGAGCGTGAGTTTGGTTTATGTTTAATTTATGAAGTAATGAAGTGAAGATTGGCTAATATTGGTTAGTTTATTGGCACGCTTTAAAAACCTCTTTTTTCGATTTATTGTAAGAAATTAAAGAGAATGTAAAAAATACACACACTGAACACTGCGTAATTTTTTTATAGTTGCCAAGATTAATCCATATAACATCTGCAATGAAAAACAAGTAATTTAAGACGATCGTAAAGGTAAAGCTGGGAATTACGGAGATGCTTGTGGCACGTAGAAAATGTGCCTTTTACGACCCAGGTATAAAGATAGGACAGAGCCGATAGCCAGAGCACACCACTATTGCTTACTGTTGCCAAGGCCCTGTAGTATAATGTTTGATCGCGCGCAACGCAACTTAGTTGTATCATAAGTGCGAGGAGCGTGATACGATGTTTTTGCGATTAAACAGTATGCCACACTCCTCACACCTGTGATTTAACTACACTGAAAAATATATGGCTAATCAAGTTATAAATCATGCTTGATTGAACAAAAGATGACTAAATCGTTTAAGAAAATATCAGAAATAATTAACGATAGTTTATTGGCACAATAGAGTTAAAATTATTGCACTTTTAACAAGTCGACAATGTTCAATTTTATTAATTTACTTAATAAAATAGGAACATAGTGATCTATCAAGTTGCTTTATCAATGTTTATTGATATAATAAAGTTACTTATTAATTAACATTATTTGATGATCAAATAATTATAAAAATATCAACATCTTATTTAATTTGATAGATAGATAATAGTTCTGAACATACGAGAACATAGATCTTGTCAAGTAGTTTGAGAGCTCTTAATACTTTTATGTAACATTCTAATAAGTTCAACAATATTGAAAAAAACGCAAATGATAGGAAATCAATGTTTTTCTGCTTGGTTAGTATAAGTATCAGTTGGATGCATGCGAGAGTATAAGGACTTAAAACATAACATCAGTTCTCGTTTAGACTCACGTTCACTTTAGTACTACTTCCTGCCACATCACGTCGTGTCACAAGTAAGAGTGTAAATGCAATCAGGCTAAATAAATAAATGATAGGTATAACAAAAAAGGCCAATCAGTATACGTCACGTTTAATTCTAGTTACAAATTTAATAATAAAAAATCAAATCAAAATCATTGTTTTATCTACCAGAAATGGAATAGCTTAACCTAAAATTTTTAATAAAAAAAAGACAGTTTAAAAATATTATATAATAATATCTATCAAGTAACTTGTTTAAAAGCTTCATTTTATTTATACAATTATGTAAGTGACAATTATACAATCACGAAAGCAATTGATTAAAATTATCAATCTTTTAGTAATATGTACAAAGCTGAGGTTATCACGATAACAATCAGACTTGATTAAGTTGATAATTACTTATTTAAATCTAATAAGACTGCTTGGTACACTTCTTAATCAAGATCACTTTATTGCTGGGATCATAAAACTTTATGTGCTCGTATGTAAGTAACTTGATAGTCATCAACATTTTTATAATAAATGTTAACAAGGTTTTTTTCAGTGTAAGTCACATCGCGCGCGATTAAACATTATCCTACGGGGCTTGGAATTATATGTAGGTTAAAATATATAAAAAAGCATCAATTTCTCTGATTACTATAAGCAATTAAATCTACAAAAAAACCGAGTTTACGTGTTGACCAACAATTGCGTAATCTGTATTCAAATGAGTCAAATTGTTCGAGTCGATTTTATTGCCACAAGGGCATTTGACTTATTCCTTTTTGGATCTGTCTTCTGGGTAAAAGAATAGTTACCTGCAAAGATAACCTTGGAATAAATAAAAATGTAAAGTGACGAATTAGCCCAAAATGGGGCCCCATTATTACGTTAACTGCCAAAAATTTTGATTAAGATCTATACGGCCTTACATGAAACATTGTTTAAACACTCGTGCTGCATGTATGTACTGTACTAACTATTCATACGAGTACAAAATGCCAATGATCAGACATGTCCAGTTTTAGTTCTGAATATGATCTTTGTAGGGTTCTGTAACCAAAGGGTGCCAAACGGGACCATATTATTTAGCCTCTGCTGTATGTCCGTCTATCACAAGACCTTACAGCTTCAGCCCCGGCTTCAGCCATGATAGATAGCAAGTTGAAATTTTCCCAGAATTAAATAAAAATTAACCCAAGGGCGGTTCTTATACAAAAACCTAAAAAAATGCATTTTTTAACGTAATTTGTAAAAATAAATAAATGGAGAATTTATTTTTATTTATTATTATATAATTTTAAAAAGAATAATTCGTCCTTTAATTATTTTCTCGTATCTTATTTCGTTTTCCTGAAAATAGCATAAAACCACACACATTGGGCACACATTTTAGGGGGTAGGAGTGATACACCTTTTAGAGGTCATGCGTCATGCATCTGAATGTCATCGTGTCAAGGTATCTTATCATACTAGTGTCAAAGCTGTTAAACTTTTGCCGCGAAAAAATTTAGAATGAACACATTAAAAACGCCCGACAGCTGCGCGGGGCAATTTGACTAGGTGACGTTCAATCCTGGATTTCTCGAATATTTCTTAGAGAACCTATAAAAAACTATATATTTTATAAATTTGCATTAAATTACCGTTATTATCAGTGGAAGGGATATTGGATATTGGATAAGTTGATATTGCTTAGAGATCCATGTTTGGTTCTTATGACGTCATAATACCTCGTGTGCTATATCAAATGAAAAGCCTTTATAAGCTAATTGTAAAAAATTTACAATATCAATAGCTGTTAAAATTTCCATACATTGAAATTCAGAATAATATCAGTAATATCAGTGAAACAGTACAAGTGTTCTAAGAGCGGTATAAAATTTTGAATTTAAAATATTTTGAAATTCTAATTTATAGAAACCAATGGAAACTTTGCGATGGCAACATACACAATACATAGGTAATAAGGTTATGTTTCGATTAATTAGAAAAGGCTAGGTTTTTCACAATCCAGCTGCGATACCACTTTTAATGATGATGTCTTACCAAGTGCCAACAATTGCAATTATTGATACATACATATACTCACGCCTGTCTCCCCAGGCTTGACCTTGACTTTGGCGTTATAAAACTTATAACTATTCCATACTAAATTGTCAGGATATCGAAAAAAAAAAAATATTTTTTTCCGATTATTTTGAAAAATATTTACTTGTTTTTTTATATGATTCTATCATATTTTTTCAGATTTTATATTCACTCCATCTAGACAAAGAGAGCGGACCTTATTAAAAAAAAATTGAAATTTAATTTGTATCATTTTGAAATTCTCTTTTTGTAAAACTGTTTTATGACCGCATTGAAAACAAAAAAAGTTAGACCTAAATTTATATTTGAAGTGGACAAATATTTTAAAATAAATTTTATCATATTTATTTTCTTTGTTGATACCTTAAATACCTTGTATATGATACCTTAAATTTTTCAATTTAAATCGCAACATTTATAACGTTGAACAATTCTCCTTATTGACGTAAAATTGGAAAATATTTTAAGAAACTGAGGAGATTTTCAAGGACCTTTCAAACGAGTCTTAATACTGAATAAGCTGCAAAACAAAACATATTTGTTTGACCTACATTTTTTCTCAACCATATTAGTCTTTTTAGTGTCAGAAGTTTTTAGTCTGAGTAAAATTTGATTCTAAGATTTTAAAAGTGTGACATTTTGCCTTGGCGAAATGATAAGGGTTTCTTATCTTGGCTACGTAACCCTAAAAAGTAGTCCAAGTGCATGAACAAAAGGAATATTATCAACTATAAAGTGCACAATGCCATCTGTTTACACATGTCAGGTCAACAATAAGGTCATTCCTACTTGATCCATCTTACTGTCACACATATTGAATGCCTATTTTATATTTTAAGGACACCGTATTCGCCAGAACTACTAATAAGCGATCTTCGATGATAATATCCTTGTTTAATAATATTTTTCCAAATTTTGCATTTTGTAATTAATCTCGTACGTACAATGACTTGAACCTAAAATATTTACTAAATTCAAAAACACACAAAAGTTACACGCGTTTAAAAGTCCTGGAAGGCGCAAGCGCAAAACAAATTGCTACGGCAGATTTCGGGTGATTTTACAAGGGATTTTCTACCGAAATGCAATATATTTTTCTGCTTTCACAATTTTTGCGCACGTACCAGTATCCGTGCTCTGGAGTGTATATTTCATTATTTACTTTTAAAACGCTTGTAAATTTTGTGTTAATTTGATTTCGGTTAATGTTTTAGATTCAGTCATGGATAATATATTATTTATAATTAATACTTTTAATGCACTCTAAAAATATTTAGAGTTCGCAAAGCGATTTATTTCTAAAATGTTATGTTCTTTTTCTGATTTGATTTTGAGCATATTTGATAAAACAAAATAGATTAAAAAAATCCCAATTGTAGGTTCAACAAGAAACGCCCACATAAGAGAGGGAAGCGCGGGCGCAGGGTGCATTCACACAGTGGTGTCAATAGACCGGCCGCGTTGATACCCAAAATATTTGCAGGGGTCGCGTCCCCGGGCCAAACACCCCTATCTATGCGTCCGGGTGTCAAAATGCATTTACCCGTCAATAATCGCTGCAAATCTCTTACATACTTTTTTGGTTTAATATTGTACTGAAATGCATAAAATAAAATATGTGTGGTTAAATGCGTAGTACTTGAACTTGAATTACTTTTAAGAAATATGACTTTTTATGGCACCTCTACGTGGTTCACCTTAAAGGGTAGCTTTTTTGTCCGGCTGTTTGTCTATCCATGAGTCAATACCCTTTTTCTCAGACACGGCTTGAGGTATCAAGTTGCTATTAAGTGGCCCCTTCCTGCTCAGCTACCATATAAATGCTTTAGGTGTTTGTGACGTCTTGATGACTTTGATCTCAATGAAACTTTGCACACATCTTTAGATATGTTTCCCATTCCCCCCCCACATCGCACTCCAACCCATCTCCCATCATTCTAACGACGCCGAATTTGTGAAATGGTTTCAGGTAAAAACTGTTTTCCATGAAACGCTAACTATTTATTTATAGAAAAGTGTATAAACTTATTCATCTTTACACGAATGACGTCTCTCTTTATTTATTTCCAGTATATAAAAAAATTATACCACTTCGTAAACTTTGTTTAAAAATGAGGTAATACTCATAACATCCTGATGCAGCCAATATGATGGTGTTTCGTAAAATTTTGCTATTTGGGGTGTAAAGATAGATGTCGCTAGATAATACTAATGAAAAAAAAAAAGAAAATAAGCTGTTGACTTCACAATCAGTTTTAAACTTTTGTATGAATCTTAAGAAAAATCCAGATGTGAAAGGGCCTCTTAATATCGAATACCAAGCCTCATACTGCTGTTTATATGACATACTGCTGTATGCTGTAAAATAACAAGTTTCCAGTTTAATGCAATAAAAAGATACGGCCTTTCAAATCGTTCCGAAAATTCCACTTACGATCATCAGAACCTATAGAATACATGCCGATGACCTGCAATTTTCAACTTTGGCAGCAAGCAAGGTCTCTGGCACAAGTGAAGGAATAATCCAAAAATCAAAATTTCCAATTCTATGTGGAGTAATTGATCAACTTAATTTTGCAGCTTTTTTCACACATTTTTTAGGAAATTAACTTTTCACACAACACTTGTATTGATACTTACTTTAAAAATAATATTAGTTTTTATTACAGAGTTTCCGACAGGTAACTAGTTTTGTGCCATGAAAATTGTTTCTGCGTTAGACGAGCTTGATGTCGGCGAACTATGGCGGGAATTTGTGGACTTAAACTAATTTCAGTCGAACTCGACTAACAAACAACTTATAATAGATTAACTTTTTGTAATCTATTCTTCTCCGTAGAACACCTTCGAAGGCTTGATATCAAAATAAATTGCCTTTAAAATGTTGTTCCAAAACTTCCAAAGTTTGCAATTAACATACCGAAAGCTTTGTAAACAAAAAACGGTGACATGTTGACGCCTTGTCTATTCTCAACAGTAACCGTCCAACTGATAAGCAGTAAATTGCTTTTATTTTTATTTCTTAAATAACGTCGCCCCCCCCGCAACCCCGTCACCGGACAGCTCACCTTTCATTCTCCCCTCGGAGAAGCGATCACAACTCGCAATATTCTTTTACAACTCGAAAGAAAAGTTTAATTACGGCTCTTCTTAAAAAGAGCGAAGTCGCGTAATGTTCTAATTATTGTACCGACAATAAAAATACGCAAACGAGTGTATTATACAATTAGACACTTCTCCTTGAGGCACTAAAAGGGAAATTTAAATGGAATTTTTATGTCCAGCAATTAAGGATAACGTCGGCGTACTAGACATTTTTGTAATTACAAAAATAGGAATCTTGAAATGTAGCGTGAAAAAGAATTAGGGCGAAGTCAACGGGAAATTCCTAAGACGCTGTCCGCTGATGGATGGGATGAATAAAAAATAAACGCAAAATTTTTGATTTCTTTCGTGAATCGAGGAACAGCCCGCTCATCGGGCAACGAGTGATGTAAAGCAAATCTCGGGCTAGGAGAGGGTTGAATATTGCATGCGATACGGGGCGGTTCTACTCACACGTGTTGGCTCGAGCCTTCAGGTGAGAGCGGACAGATGGTGTGTGCATGAAGATGGAGAACGGTTAAGAAGCCCGAGGGAGTCGCGGATTTATCGCCGCCGCGGCGCTCGGCCTGACGCGCCGCCCGCCGCGCCGCCACCGCCGCCGACGCCCGCGCTGATTTATACAGCGCAATCTTGCAAAACTTACTTCACATTTAAATTTCCTAACTGTCTAAGCCACGCTTAACGCCGACCATATTATCTCATTCGATCGCCTATAAATTTTATGAGCTGACTTGCCTTTGTCGCATCTTAGCCTTGACTTGAATTAATAGTCCAAGGGGATCGTACACATGCTTGTTTCGTTTTTATGGGTCTTTTTGCCTGAACGCTTTAAAATATTATTGTAGAGCTGAAGATACGTGATTAATTTGTGTAAAGACATGAAAAAAAATTATGCAGCTGCGACATAGTGAGAGACAGAGTTCGTAATAGACTGCGCGAGTGTCTCAATGTCTAATTATGTCCAGTTGGACACAATGCTTTATTTACGACAACCATAAACATCGTCTTTAATTATAATATTTTCAACTAACAATTTGCCGGGTTCTTGGGAATTTTGGAAATTGGGAAATTTGTCTCTTTTCAAACTCATTTTAAACCATGAAATTATAATAAAAAAAAAGAAAAAATTATTTCACTAGTTGGTCTAAATATTTTGTCGACTCGATACGCGATTACTTGCATTTCCCTGCATCCAATAAAATCGGAAAAATAGACCTACTAGGTTGCAAAAATCATTTTATTTGAGTTATATTAGGTTTTAGACAATAAAACTTATACCAAAATAAACGTGGTAAAAAATGTAATATCAAACGGCCGTCATATTAAGAACACATCCTTCTCATTCCAAAATAATAAATAAAAACATTTTGAAACCACGAGATTTATGAGCGGCCCGCTTCCATTGAGAAGGACAGTCAAGTGTAAAATGAAAACGTTGAAGCAGGACCAATTTCTCCGGATGCTCTCACCTTAAGCTTGCAGATTTGAACCGTTTTTAATTATCAACAGAAATGATTAAACAAAATCTAATAAGATCCATAAGATGACCTCAGCGGAAATCTTGTAAGAAATCCGTACCAAATGGATCACAACATACTTATCTGCACAACCGTTACCTATCTGCATCAGTAACGGAAAGTCTGACTATATACGATTACGGTTCACGAATCGAGCATCCTCGGCGCCTGTTATGAATATGTAATCTAAATTTGGAATTCCCAGAGTGTGAGCCACTGTTTGTTGCCGCAACTGTCGCTAACAAACACATGCTTCCCTACTACGAGACTTCGCTCTCCCCAGCTTCCGCAATCTCTGTCGCTCAACCAGTACACGTCCCCGACACCACACTCGATGTTACCTCCTCGAAAGTTATCTTGGTACGGAGTCCATCGGCACAACCCCTCTCATAATTTAGTTTGAAACTTTTTAATTAGCTTTATATTTGTGTTTGCAGATTGAGCTTTTCCCTTTCCGTTTATCATTCGGGCGGCTGCGGCTCAGAAGTTGTATTATTAATAATGCTGTTGAAGGACTTGCTGAAGGGTATGAGAAGGTAAACTTTTCGCGGGATTAATTTGCGAGTTCTAATGGAATTCTTAATAGCGTATGATACTTTTTGGCACGTCATATAGATGGAACGTTTTGTTGTATTCTAAAGTGGACATTTTTAGTTCTGCAAGTCATGTGAACTCATGGTAGACTTGGGGGACTGTTGTCGTCTGGGACATGACTTGAATTAAATCAAGTCAAACTACATTTTATCAAGTTGCTTGTTTGTACATCTAGTTATGGCTCGCTTGTTACGGGAAAGGTAAGCCAATGTGATTTGAGGAGCCTAACACAAATATCAGAATCCGTCTCGAGTCTAGTTGGAATATCTAATTAGATAGGCCTTCCTTTGTGCTCAATCAAACTGAATAATAATCAGGATCACAAGTTGAAGACACATAGACTGTGATTGACATAAACAATCTTGAAGGTCAAATAAACAAGTGTTCTGGATGTTACTCGTACCTTAACCCTTAGCAAATGACTGTAACTGTTCAACTGAAGCGGCGGTATCTCAGGTGTATAGCAAGCTGGCGTCTCAATCTTGAGATCCAGGATCGATCCCCGGTCGGGCATGAACTAATGAATTATTTGGAATTTACTTGCATAGTATTGGTAGTACCTAATACTTACCACTTACTGAACGGTGAAGGAAAACACCGTGAGGAAACCTACATACCCTAAAAAGCGTGTATTTGTGCCCGAAGTACGGCGATAAGGCTCACCATTTATCACATCGTTGGGACGTAATTATCGTCGGTGAAACGCGAATGTACCGAGTGTGGACTGTGACTTCCATTCCCAGTTCACACTCGAAGCACCTCTGGCACTCTCGGGGACTTATGTCGTAACGATATATGAACAAACTGTCTCCATATGGTAGAGTCTGCGTCTTAGTGTCACTGGCCACGGTGCTCACGAACCGGTTGTTTATCTGGTGTAAATTAATTGTTTACTTTTAACTCTTTTAAGGTGACTCTTACACTGGTAACCGAGAAAGCCACAATTAAGGTCGGGTTTTAATCAGATGTTAATTTAGTTAAAAATGCATATTTAGTATTTACTACAAAAGATGTAGAACGATGTGCATTGATTAGACTTTAAATTTTTTAACTATAATTTTACAAAATAAATATCAAAACAGAGTCCAATTTAAAACTAAGGTCCGATTTAATTACTTTATTAAGTACGTAAAGAAACAAATTGAAACTTAATCAAATTGACGATATTATAACCAAAAATGTGTTCCATTGATTATTTTTGAAGGATTTTATATTTGATACTTTTTTCTTTTGTGATATTACATTATTTTTCTTGGATGCTCTATTGGCCCAGGCCGGGCAGACACGACGAATATAAATAGATAAAGAGAGTTTATATAAAATAATGCGATAGCCTGCTTTTTTGAAGCACACTCGTATACTTAGATAAATATGTCTATATAAAGTAAGTAACTATTTATATAAAACAGTTCCATGACCATGACTGACAAACGACACACAGCCAAACCACTGTAGATAGAAACATGAAATGACAGTGGGCAAATTCGGTATAAGCAACGCCAAGATCAAGACATATTTTAAATGAAAGGACATGATGTAATCCACAAGCAAGTAGAACCCCATCAAAATCAGTCTTAGAGATTTCGAGATAAGACTAATTATGTTTTACAACTGCCCGTACTTCTATTCAGTTCAACAAAGTTTTTGCAAATGTATAAATCGTAACGAATACATTTTACTTTATTTTAATTATTTCATTTTGATGGGGTTCTGCTTGCTCGAGAACTATGTTATGTCCTTTTATTTAACATACATCATAATCTTGGTGGCACTTGGACCAACTCATTCGTCAAAGACCAGCTCCCATACAACTTTGCCTACTGTCATTTGGAACTTAAATTGTATAAGGAAGAAAGGATTTTTCGAAATTCGCCCTATAAGGGTATGAAACTGGATGTCAACTTTTATGTCGAATTTATTTAAATAATAAATCCCGGGTAAATCTTACTGTTTACATTTCAAATCTACGCGAATGAAGTCACGGGCGTCATCTAGTAAAACATAAAGAGACAAACGAAAGGGGTGGATTGTGAGGCTTATTTTCTTTGTTTTGACTACCCACCCAAGAGCGGGATGCGTTTCGGTTACAAATATCATATCAATGAAAACACAGGTCGCGTGTCCGTAAAGCTAGAGTAGTAAGACCTTCTAAGTACTGCTAACATTATATACATATACGTATATATTTTTTAAATTCAAAATATAATATTTTTTCTAGAATAAAGAAATCAAAGTAGCTTGTCCATATTTTATATTATATACCTTTTTCTTTTGTTATTTTAAGAACAGACATCATGACGCGACCAACTCAGTTGTGAGCGTAGCCAAAAGTCATGCTGTTTCATTTCGCTATAAGGTGCCAGCCCCATGAAATTTGCGAGGACAATACAATCGTGCCGATTTCGTCGCGAGCAAAAAAACAAAAATATGTTATAGGAGTAACCACCTTTTGGCAAGACTGGTGGACGTTTTCAAACATAATTTTTGGTTATGGGCAGTATTTAAACGAGCGAATAAAAATTCAAATCTAAAGTGTCAAAAATACTGAATATAGCGTACTAAAATACTAAGTGGGACTGGGCGAATAAAAATATTGTAAACGGCGACTTGAAAATACAAATTTGAGTTGAATTGAGTAATTTTCAGGCAAAAAATTTTCTATTTTTATTTTATTTAACACAATAAAAGCACATTCGGCTACACTTTTGGTAAAAAACCGTTAAATTTACGTATTTTAGAGGTTTCTTGTTAAATATTACTCAAATTTCAAAAATTTTATATCGTATTAAACGTACACCTAGAAAATATTAATGGACTCAGCCTAAAATATTATAATAACATTCCATAGACACCCCACAATGTGTTGACAGCGTTTGGCGGTTTGAGCGTAACGACGCCTCTTAAGGGTCGGTATAATGCCAGATGCACAATTTCAAATGAGCATAAAACATTGTGTAACTTGGTCAATCGGTTTAATAAAAATAATATAGATAATAGACTATAGGGCTGATATTCGGGCAGAAGCAAAAACGCAAAAGCTTTAAGTTCGCTCGATAGAAAAAAATTACGAAGTTACCTCTATATTTCATGTTTTTCGAGTGTTAAAGGACCTTTCTTAAAACAGTTTGCCTTGAAATTTGTATTAAAAATAAGAAAACAAATGACCCCGTATAATTGCACGGGGATTTTGAATAATTCTGTTTCGTTTTCATTTAATTTAACATCTAAGAATTGGCGCTTACGTCGATTTATTCTGAGACAAGGCGGCGACAAGATATCTCGGTCGCACGCGCTTTTTGTTCCATGCTTTGTTTCGTCACTCACCCGTCGGTCAGTTGTGATGGCTCCGTTGAGACGGGAGGGCTACGTTTTTGCGCTCTCGACGTCCCGGTTTCGTAATTTAAATAAATCTCGTAATTTGAAACATGGGAAATAAATGCAACCAATGTAAAAAATGTTTTACGAGTGAAAATAAAGCAGTGGATGAAAGTAATGCAAAGGTACGCCATTACTTAACAAAATAAGTAGATAGGTCATGTTTTATTAACGATGTTGAACTAAAGGTTGTCTCAATGGACTAATGAATATCGCTATGTTTTTCGTCTGAGGTATTTTTTTTAGCTTACAATTTAATATCACAATAAATATGGTTGATGGATGTGGAAGAGGCGAAAGAGTTGTGTCTGGATCGTAGCAGATGGAAATCTGTAGTCTCTGCCTACCCCTCTGGGAGACTAACAAAACTTTATCTCACCATCAGCATCGCGATCACGATCGCGATCGTGATCGTGGTCGTGATCGTGATCGTGGTCGTATCGTCGTATCGACGTATCGTCGTATCGACTTATCGTCGTATCGACGTATCGTCGTATCGACGTATTGCCGTATAGTCGTATCGACTTATCGTCGTATCGACGTATCTTCGTATCGTCGTATCGACGTATCGACGTATCGTCGTATCGACGTATCGTCGTATCGACGTATCGTCGTATCCTCGTATCGACGTATCGTCGTATCCTCGTATCGATGTATCGTCGTATCGACGTATTGCCGTATCGTCGTATCGACGTATCGACGTATCGTCGTATCGACGTATCGTCGTATCGACGTATCGTCGTATCGACGTATCGTCGTATCCTCGTTTCTACGTATCGACGTATCGTCGTATCCTCGTATCGACGTATGGTCGTTTCCTCGTATCGACGTATCCTCGTATCGACGTTTCGTCGTATCGACGTATTGCCGTATCGTCGTATCCTCGTATCGACGTATCGTCGTATCGACGTATCGGCGTATCGACGTATCGTTGTATCGACATATCAACGTATCAACGTATCGACGTATCGGCGTATCGACGTATTGTCGTATCGACATATCGACATATCGACGTATCAACGTATCGACGTATAGTCGTATCCTCGTATCGACGTATCGTCGTATCCTCGTATCGATGTATCGTCGTATCGTCGTATCGACGTATCGTCGTATCCTCGTTTCTACGTATCGACGTATCGTCGTATCCTCGTATCGACGTATCGTCGTATGGTCGTTTCCTCGTATCGACGTATCCTCGTATCGACGTTTCGTCGTATCAACGTATTTCCGTATCGTCGTATCCTCGTATCAACGTATCGTCGTATCGACGTATCGGCGTATCGACGTATCGTCGTATCGACATATCGACGTATCAACGTATTGACGTATCAGCGTATCGACGTATTGTCGTATCGACATATCGACGTATCAACGTATCGACGTATCGACGTATCGTCGTAACGTCGTATCGTCGTTTCCTTGTATCGACGTATCGTCGTATCGACGTTTCGGCGTATTGAGGTATCCTCGTATCGACGTATCGTCGTATCGACGTATCGTCGTATCCTCATATCGTCGTATCCTCGTATCGACGTATCGTCGTATCGACGTATCATCGTTTCCTCGTATCGACGTATCGTCGTATCGACGTATCGACGTATCGACGTATCCTCGTATCGACGTATCGTCGTATCGACGTATTGCCGTATCGTCGTATCGTCGTATCCCCGTATCGACGTATCATCGTATCGACGTATCGGCGTATCGACGTATCGGCGTATCGACGTATCGTTGTATCAACGTATCGTCGTATCGACGTATTGACGTATCGTTGTATCATCATTGTCATCATTATCTTTGCAAGTATGACTATCGAAAAATAAAATTTTGAAATATAAAAATTAGATGCAAACACAATTACGCAAAAAAATGCGAACAAACCGTTTTGTCAACTGGGTTGAATTTTATACATCGTAGATGCATTATACTTATTATTGAAAACTAGCACGTGGACGGGTTAATGACCGCGGATCCACACCGCTCGTGGGAGCTAAGAAATAGCGCTCGCGGCCGGTGACGGCCGGTCGCGCAAACAGTTGAGGTGCGGGGATGCGGGGGCAAAATCTCTAATTTGTCCAGGTTTATACGCAGCCTTAAAAGAAATACTCAAATATGTTTTCTTTTCTCTATACACGCGAAAGATGTTAAATATTCAAGTAGTTCTTTTAATATCACAATACGGCTACGGAACCCTAAAAATATTATGCTAAATAGCAACTACAGACAACAAGCCGCTAATAGTGCCTGGGAAACAATACGCGGCTCCCGCTGAGTACGGAACTCTAGATATCTTAAACGCTATATTCTTTCTTTAAATTTTACATACCTATTACCATGGTTTGTTTCACATTTTTCGGTCGTCTTGTTTCGAAAAAAGGGGGGGGACATGATAACGTGAAAAATCGCTACTTTTTCGAGGTTTTTTGTATGAGGACTCCAATTATGTTATATATTTTTAAAATTTTATTTTTTTCATCAATCGTTTATTTAACACATAGTAATTTCACTTATTCCAGGTACATATATTTCGCAAAACTTTTCAGTTTGTCTGCAATTTACAATTTGCTTTGGTAGGTGTTATAATAAAACGTATATTGTGAAAATTTCAACTGGCTACGTATAGCGGCTGAAGCTGTAGACCCATGTGACAGACAAATAGACGGACAGACAGTGGAGGCTTAGTTATAGGGTCCCGTTTGGCACCCTTCAGGTACGGAATCCAAAAAATTTACAAGCTAGTTGAATTTCCTTACTCTAGAAAAAAACATTATACTTTGAAGTCAGATCAGATCATATTGTTCCAACGACAAATGATGTTTTCCGTGATTTTAGTGGTCTTTCAGATTTTTTTTCTTATTTATAAATAATGTCATATTTCTCATTTGGTGCCGGGCCAGTAGGTCAGTAAGTTGTTTTATTCTATTGCACATTTAATCAAAACGGTGGAAAATACGGTCAAAAACAGTTTTTGTTATGTATCTGGAACAAATATATTTGTCTAATTTGAGAGAAGTTACTAAAGCCGATTCTGAAGGCTTTCATTTTAGATTAAGTGCTGTCAAAACAAAATTTTTTTCATTGCAAAATAATCTTTATATGTGAGGAACTTTGGAAAAATTCAAGTTTTGACAGCACTAAAACTAAAATAAAAGCCCTTACAATCGGCTTTAATATGTTCTAAAACCAGTATTTTCTAAATTTGACGTTCTGTTTGTTTTCTGACTTCAGAATCAATTTTATAACCAAAAACATCATTTTTATCTCTGCGTAAATTAACAGGTGTAATCAATAATCTCATCAGACTGTTGACGTAACATGTTGTCAAGTAGATAGTAAATTTGAAACGACATGATTTATAATCAGTAAAAAAAAATTTCTTTTAAATATCACTATAATAACTCGCTTGAAATGAAATGAAATGAAATGAAATATATTTATTTATGTAATGTAGGTATAACATACACTTATTACAGGGCGGTTTTAATTTAATATAAGTAATTAAATAATCTATGTGTATAGGTAATATAAAAACTAGTTAGATCTCATACTGGATACTTGAGAAGTGACAAGTTGCCTTCGTGAGCCAGCACATCGGAGGTAATAGTTTTTATATGTAGTTATTAATTTTAATCTAATGAGGAAATTTTGTTTATTCCATAATGATTTTATATTTTCTGAGTTTTTGATATCAGAAACACAACGGCATAAATATTTAAAGTATAATTTTTTCAAGATATATTTTTTTTCTTCACAGAACAAAACCTATTCTGTCATTTAGCTCTTTCAGAGTAAAAAAAAAAAGTGCTATTAGAATGTTCTTATTTAATCATTTCGCCTGCAGGTTTCTGCTCTCCAGCGGTTCACAACAAAACCTTGCACGGTCTCCACATATCTCCAACACGAGTATTGCAGGATGAAATTAATCGAAGTTGGGATTACAACGCGGGCTGTTATCTGGAGTTATCTGCTTAATGTCTGGTGAACAACAGGATCAAGGGATAAGACCTCCGTACTTCGGCCCTCGGGTGCTGGATTACTGCGGACACATTCAGGAAGATTGCTGCAGGACAACGTGCCCAGGCGTGGTGATGGGGCTTCATTGATTATTCTCTTTATAAGACAAATACTATTACAGAAGGTAAACTATAAAAAGGGAATATCAGGAAATTTTAAATACGTATGAATACAACTGGTCTGCGGAATTATCACCGATGGTATAGTTTAGTGCGTTTGTGCACTTACTCGCATTCGTTGCGAACGGATCCGAAATTCATGTAGGAAAGAAACACAAAAAAACCACGAATACAAATCGAACACAAGGGAGTGCACAATGCTCTTATAGGAAATAATTAATCAAACAATCGCAAATGTACAGAAATAGTCAATGTAGAAAAAATCTGCTTTAAAAGCAGCTTAATTTGAAAACAATAATTATATTTCCAAAATGTGTCGTTATACGAGTAGAATATAATAAAATATTTCGTTTATTTTTTGGCAATGTAAATTCTGCTATGCTGTGTACATATACATACATATACTCACGCTTGTCTCCCAGGGGGGTAGATATAGGCTACAGATTTTCATCTGCTGCGATCTTGACAAACCTCTTTCGCTTCTTCCACATCCATCAATCTAGTCATACAAGCTCTTTAATTTCGGGTGCTTTTGACTTTAGCATGTCACTAATTTGGTCAGCACAGCCGACCTATACCTTCCATTTGCGTACCACTCTATTTTGATTCATATTCTCTATATGCCCAAAATGCAAAATAGGTTGTTAGTTATCGTGAGAACAGAATCCCAATAGTATTTTGTGCAACTGTGATGAACGAACGAAGTGAGTTTCGTAATAGATTTGCACGAGTGTCCCAATGTCTAATCATGTCCAGTTGCACACAATACTTTATCTACGACCATCAAAAACAATTCCTCGAAAAAAGAGAAAAAGAACACTCGTCATGATACTGTCGTGATACTCGTCATCATGGAATAGGTATGTTGATCCTTGAGACCAATCAGAAGCGAGACTAGTAAAGGGGTGTGACTTAAGAAATTAAGACAGACCGTTATTGCTCGTGATTGGTTCTCTAGCGGTGCTATAATTAATTAGAATAAACACAGCGCAGAATTGCGGTGTTATAATTTGACATTATAACACCGGTCAAACAATGTAGGTACTTATACAATCACCTTTGATGTTCTAATTACCTTATTGCAGTTTGGGAGTAGATAAAAACGTTTTTAACGCGTTTTTAATAGTCCCTCACGTATATGTTATATAAGGCGACTACGGTCCTCAAAATGCCAAAATGTATTTTTAATTCAGTTAAGGCGGAGTGGTATGTATAAATGAATAGAGTATAATTTCTTCGCTTGTGAGATAATTTCAAAACAGTTACAATCACAATCACCTTATATAACTCGCACTTGTGGGTTTTTTCCTTTTGAAAATACTTTTCATTTGGTATATAATAAGTTTTTTTTAAATGCCCATCTTCGTTGAGGTTTCCGTATTTTTCCCGGGGTTCTAGTGTAATTTTAAACCTACATGCTACATTTCAGCTAAATCGGCCGAGGCGTTAACGGACAGATATTGTGGCTTCGCTAAAGAGCATCCGTTTTTTCACATGTACAATGCTAAAATTCAGTCCTGTTCTTACGCTCTTGTTTTTTATCTGTCTATCCTGCTCTAGTCAGATGCCGCGCACGCAAAACTTCGGTTTTTTAAAATCGCGGCACATTAGGACATTAACTATAATTTATGTAAAAAGATGGTTTCTAGTAAGTATCTGTGTGTGTTTGTTTGAATCGGTTTTGCAATATGGAAACTGAATCGCTTTTTTGCTGAAATTCATAGTTTTTTAAAAGTATTTTAATTAAAAGAAGATTGAAAGTATGTTTATTTATAGAGTGTAATTAATAATTTTCTTGACTCAAAAAACACGCCAATATCTTTTCAAATTTTTTGCATCTTCATTGACGGAACTGAACCCAATGCAAAACTGATGTTTAGCATTGTGGAGCCCCTTAAAACGTCAATTTAATTTAAAACCAACAATAAATTGAAAAATCTTAAAGCGTTCGAAGAACTATAGTGGAATTGAACTAGAATCCAGTTCCATACATCTTAGTACGTGTACTTATAGTAATTAAGACACATGGCTTCTGAAACACTAATTGTCGACGGCTTAGCATTAGAATTGGTCGCCACAAGTTTCCACACAAAGATGGCCTCAATAGGCTTAACCGCTGGAGTGCTCCAGTAATTGTCCAAGATCCGACCAGGGCCTCCAATCGGCACCGACTTAAGACTCCATGCAAATTCAATTTGGTGCCCGAACCGGAGTTGCCATGTTGTGGGAGACGAAACGTACATAGTTCCGTAAAAGCAGCGATAAGCTGTACATAACTGCCATAAGATACTGGGGAAATCTAATAAATATCTATTTACATTGGTTTCTAAATTATACAATGCTATCCTTGACGACATAAAACGCGCGAAAAGTGAATCTACCGACATCACTAAACTAAAAGAATTGTTGGTCGGTATGGCATGTTAGACTACCGCAGAGATTTTTGGCTATATTTTTGGCTTACATTATAAATAACAAATTTATTTTATTATAATACTTTTTTGACATTCCATAAATATACTATTTTTGTTAACACTGTATAAATTTGTAATTTTCCTAGCGTGTATTAAAATGTTACCAACGTATTAAAAATTCAAACAATTTATTTTATCAATAGATATAACTGTTTTTGTCGTTTTTAATTTGACGTGTAAAATGTATTTACTAATAAATGGGTATTCTAATCTACAAGATGTGTCCAAAATTAATCAGGAATATCCAAAGGAAGAAGTTGCAACTTACGTTTTTTAAGTTAGTAAAGTTTTGCAAAGATATAAGTGCTCATGGATTACTCATCTTATTGTGTGTATGATTAAGTTGTGAATAATTTATATTGCATCAAGTAGGTATATATATACTTTTGGAACGAAGTTCTTATTCCTTATGTTATCGCACGGTACACTCCAGGCACTTGGCAAATGAGACCTACACAAGGCTTCGATCTTCACGACACTTTTGCTATATATAGTATGTGTGTTTACAAGCGTATGCCTATATTACTGACGTGGTAAAGACGTGCGGCGTGCGCATCAGTAGCGAAAAGAACTTTTCAACCGGGTGTCCCACTGCACCTTTCGTAATTTTTCATGGTTTTGTCATTAACAGAATCCTAGAACTTCAATGACAGAAGTTTACACATACCCGTCTTCATATCCTTAGTCTACTCGTAGCTCAACAAATACTGGTCCTTATATCTTTGATGTATAAGCGGAGAAATATATACTAGTTTTACATACATATATATTTAATCCCACTAATACTATAAATCTGAAAGTTTGTGTGTGTGTGTGTGAGAGTTATGTCTACGCCATAGCTCAAAAATTGTATAATCACCTTCCAAACGAAATGAGAAAGCTTAATCTAACACAATTCCAAAACAAATTGTACAACATCTTGGTCAGTAAGTGCTATTATAAGGTTGATGAATATTTAAATGATAGTGACATTCATACAATTAATTCGTAGATAATTAATTTAACTACTTTTTTAACCATCCTTAATTTTAATTTAATGTAATAAATATAATAAATACTGTTAATATGTTGCACTTCTCATGTAATATTATAGATCATGTAATAGTTGTAGTTAGAAATTAAAAATTTTGCATACCAGTAATGGTAAAATGTGATTGGACCTAAATTTACTAACAACTTTTATACTTACACACATTTTATAGCAAATAAACGTTTTGTATTGTATTGTATTATTAGTATGTTTGCTTCTTCTTCACGCTGAAACAGCTAGACAGATTTAAATGAGACTTGGAGTATATACCCTGAGATGGCTTATACCCTGAATTAACACATTGGGTACAAGTTTTCCCGAAAAATAAAACACTGTTCCCTTGTTTTAGGAGGTTGCTTTTGTACCCTTCGAGTATATTATGACAAAATCAACATTGGCTGTCAAAAAATCCTTTAGTCTGGCAACATCACGCAGAAACAATCGTACACATGAGGCCAACCGAACATATTATTGCAGGATTTATCTTTATTGCATCCTGGAGCATCCGAACTTAGCTCCAGTGTCAAAGTTGCTCCATTAGCAGGGACACAGAGACACCGGATTGTTTTGCTAGAGTAGTTCTAAGTCTTATTGCTTTGGGGTACGTAGGGATTGTTTAATCTATTGTCATTACTCTGTATAGTTTTGGATGACTCTATCGGAGTAATGATTCTAGTAGTTTTTCTTTAACTATTCGTATAAGTTTTACAGTAAATGGAATGTAATCTTATTTTTCACCTTCGTCCTCCTAGAAAAGGAACATGGGGTATATAATATTTTTAGCTCTGAGCCAGCAAATAATCAGTTTTCACTTTGACTGATTTTTCAAAGCAAACTTTAAAACGTTTGACTTGTTTTTGGTGTTTCGGCAGAGTATATATATTTATCCCATCAAAAACATAAAATGTACAAAAATGTCAAGTCTCGCAATGCAATCTTTCCACCGTAAAAAGTTGTGAGATCTTATGTAAAGCCAAGTCTGTTATTTTAGTTTGTATGGAAGCACCTTTTCATTTTAGTTAGTATGGGAGCACCTATTTAACAAATTTATCATTAATTGTTTCCTAATTAGTTACCTACCAACATTAAGTGACTGTATTAATATTCTGAAATTTCAGACTTTTAGCTGTACCCACAACGAAGATACAGGGGGGTTGAAAGTGCCGTGAGTTGCTTCGAGGAAAGGATGGTACGGCCGTTCCGCGTTTTTTTTTGTGAGACTCGGCGGGGGCACTGCCGTGCCCCCAGATACATTAGGGAATCGTAGGAAAACGCTCTGATTCAAACTCACGCACCCAGATGCATGCTCTATACGCTGTCTAAGCGAAGTTTGGGGGAGTCTCCTAACAAATCTAGGCGCGGCGGCGGCGGCGGCGGCGGCGGCGTGTAGAGCACGCGTCCGAATGTGTGAGTTCGGATCCGAGCGTTTCTACTAAGGTTCACTACTCTATAAATATATTTACTCTGAACATTATTAGGAGTACGGGACACACTGTGTTTGGTTTTTATATTTTCCCGAATTTTCGGCAAAGTTCCGATGGAGCACATGGAAGTAATAGCCATGAGCTCAGCAACACAACTAATAAGAACTTGGTTACGATACGTAGATGATATTTTCGGTATACAAGAGGGCAACACTTCGGAAGTTGAATAATATCTCAAGCAATTGAACTCTGTGCACCGAAAATTGAAGTTTACTTAAGAGATGGAGGCAGGCAGGAGCGTTTCTTTCCTGGATGTAAAGGTCAGAATTTGAACTATTGGTACTCTGGGCCACACAGTGCACAGAAAACCGACTCACACATATAGGTATCATCCCACCATCATACAACGCATCTTCACTATGTGACAACCTCATTGTCTAGAAGAGCTTACGATCTATGCGATGCTGAACAGCTTGAGACGGAACTGGAGCATGTGAAGACTGTGCTACGTCGAAATGGATATGATGGTCATGTGAAGAAACCACAACCACCCAAACTGAAGAAAGCATTGACAGCAGAGAGACAACCAGCTTACCTTTTGTTAAGGGAGTAACTGACAAAATAGGTAGACTTTTAGAAAAAAATTCCATTAAGGCCATGTTTACTCTCAACGTAAAAGTATCAGGTTACATGAAGACTCCCAAGAATGTTTTCCCAGTAGTTAAACCAGGTGTCTATTAAATTGACTGAAGCTACGGAAGTTCGTACATTGGTCAGACAAAAAGTACCATGTCCCAACGTACCAAGGAGCATATCAAAGGAGTCAAGAATAGTGAAATCAACAAATAAGCCATAGCAGAACATCTACTTGGAACAGGTACCAACCACTGGATTGAGCTGCATAAACCAAGTATTCTGTCAAGGAACGTCATTATATTCCAAGATTAGTGAGGGAAGCAGTTGAAATCAAGAAACATATAACTTTCAACCGAGAAGATGGCTTCAAACTGTCGAGTACCTGGAATCCAGTGATTAAGTTGTGCAAGAGCAAGGCTCTAAACATCGTCTGATTTTTGAAGGGACACCGTCAGTGTAGTGTGTAGGTCGGTTTATGAAGAAAATCCAGTCGTCGCTGCATGTAACAATAAACGACAGAGACGGAGGGTAGATCGCTACGCTTCCTAGCCTGTCGCCATCGCTGCACCAACCAGTCATCTCGCGACCATGGCTGATGTAACTCTGCCGAAAATTCGGGAAAATATAAAAACCAAACACGGCGACGCGAGTCCCCTACTCCTAATAATGTCTATAATGATTGTGTAAATTTAAAATCTCATATTTACTCTGGTTACGGTGATGATGATGATCGGCTCCGACCGTTTTCGGTCATGGCGACCGCTTCGACTCCTAGTTAGTACGGCGCTGCCAGTACGCTCGATTTATGTTGCCGATCTTCCTAGTAAACCTCCGTTCGCACTAAGCGCATGTTAGTATACCGCCTATGCAGCCTACATATATTAAACTAAATGACCGCAGGTTGTCCCTGAGTTTTGTCATATGTGGAAGCCAAATAATCTCAACCAATGCAATGTCTAATTATCTCTGTACCGCACAAACGAAACGATTAGGAAATATTAAATTTACGTAAATGTACTCCAATATTATGTATATTGGATTATGTAGGTTGGCAAAATGAGGTATCAGAAATTTCTCGGATGTGGTATATTCTGTGTTAATGCGTTCAGAATGATCTCCTAAACATAAAAATATACGAGATGACCAGCGAATAGACTGTGGGAGGTACTCTGACGAAACGAGAAAAAAAATGTTTTTGCTTATCAAGTGGGGTACCAAATAAAAAGGCTTTTTGAGTAGATTAAAAATACATATAACAGACTTTAACGTTTCTACTACTTGGACAAACAAATTATGCAGACTGAAAACGACTAAATAGATTTTTTATCCCGCGGCTGCGATCCCTTCTTCTTTCAATTATTGACACTTTTCAGCTTGGCGGTTATTCTATCAGAAATAAATATGGTACGTTATGTAGTATTTAACTGTTGAGCGTAAGTAAACGGTAGACATGTAAAGCTTTTTAATGCTAAAAAAATACTTATTTAAATGCTGAAATAAAGTTTTTTTTTTTCACTTTTGAACATTCATAATACAATTTATTACAATCTATGAGTTTGAACATGTTCATTTCACGACACTTGTTAATGTTAAGTATATATATTTTTAGGTATCTCTAGGTACCTGCTGGTATTATAGAGGCAATCGTACAAGGGTTACGGATTGAAAATCCATAATCATAGCAATAAGCAAAGTAGTGTACCAAAAGACAGGATGTTTACAACGATGACATTGTCAAGCAGGAATTCAATTTATGTTGAATAGCGACAGCACGACAAAACCCTCACGACTCAGTGCACCGAACGGGCGTACAACGCTTCGAGTGCCTGTTATGACATAATGCGCGCAATACCATACCATAATACCATACTCACAACAAAAAGGCGTCCCCGTCGGCCTTTTAAAGGAAACGTCAGATATTAATCCACGCGTAAAATGTCCCAAATCGTCACAAAAAGTAGCCGACAAAAGTGTTGTTGTATAAACTTAAAATGAAATTTAATAAACATAGTATAATGGGGCGGATTGCAGATATTCTTGCGGGGATCCTGATAGTGAATGAGAGATAAGCTGGCAAAAGGTTTCGAGCAACGCGTATGTTTG
Source organism: Ypsolopha sequella (assembly GCA_934047225.1). Taxonomy (NCBI): domain Eukaryota; kingdom Metazoa; phylum Arthropoda; class Insecta; order Lepidoptera; family Ypsolophidae; genus Ypsolopha; species Ypsolopha sequella. The sequence continues at coordinate 15,943,200 of OW203992.1, forward strand.
ATGTTGGCACTCGTCACTCGAGCGTGAAAAGTTCGAGAGCAAAATTGCATGTTTCATACTGTACTCTGATGTCCCAGCGAAAATATGGCATCTGTCGACTGTGCGCTCGTCAAATGGATTCCTTTAATTTCGTAGATGGGATCTCATTGAGCAATGATTTTTCAATGATCATACATTTACACTAAAGAGCAATTTTCTATTGTCTACGGTTACAATAAAATACTTGTAGTTAAAACGAAATTATTAATTCCTCTATAATCGCGCAATCATCCCAAAACTGAATTAAGAGATAAGCATTAAACGGTTCTATTTAACTTTGCTGCGAAGCGGAAACTCCAGCGCCATATTGAAATGTTTATAATTAAATTACATAAAGACGAACAAAATTAATTTCACACTGGCAAGTGCTGAACGCCAGTGGAACCTTCACAAAAGCGGAAGCGACTCAAAAGAGGCTGCGACGCTCGCTCCGCGAATTTAATTTTCTAAATGTTTTTGGAAATTACTGCCGAGGAGTTGAATAATCACGTTATAACTTAACGGTATTAAATTTTATACGTTTAAGTGTAATATTTCATTTTCAAGTTTAATTAATTCGCCTTCCATTGGAACAAAAGTGATTAAGTTTCGGAAAGTAAGTCTTGTAATTTCGTTATGTCTTCAGCTTGGATATTAAACTCATTTCCTGTCTTTTATATAACTTATTTAAGGTCTATTAATGAACAAAACTTAACTCGACTTAAACTTACTAATTTCTCAAGTTGATTACAGCGAGAAATATAGTGAACCCCTCTATTAAAACAGTGTAAAAAGCCCTGGATTATCTCACGATATATCCCTCTTCAAGAGCACACTCCTAAAGCTCGCGACGAAACAAATTGATGTACCCAAATAATTATTAATGCTTCACGAAATTTAATTGGAAAAGTTGAATTTGTATCTGGCTCGGAGTGGCGCGGCGGCGTAGGTGAGCGATTCCGTAGCTACGAGTAGAAGCGGGTACAGTCGAATCATTAAGACACTTGCCAAAGACAATTTCTGGATGTATTTTTAGTTGTTCTATCTGGGAGGTCACTTAATATAATAAAGTTTTAGTAGAACGTTATAAAGCTTGACCAACTCTGTGGTCTAGTGCTTCGAATACTCTACTACTAATCCAGTGGGTCTACCGCGTAATTCTCATTTTCATCAACATCAACTTGAGATTGAAATTAGACGTGCGTGCGACGACGCCCGCTTAACATGCCATCTCTTTTGCACGCGTTGAATTTCGCATGCATTTGCTTGAAGTTGATACAAATGAGAATTACGCGGTAGAGCCCCAGGTCACCGGTTCGAATTCTGTAGCGGCACATTGTGTCTGGTCTGCGTGCTTCAGAAAGCACTTTAAGTTGTGGGTCCAAAAAATTTTTGGTTTCTTTATCGTGCATGGGGGCTGCCCTGAAAAATTATTTATTTATAACACTTTTTGCACATTTACACAAATAACTTAAAGACAACAAAAAAAACAATTAATCATGGTGTACAAGGGCGGCACTTATTGCTAATAGCAATATCTTTCAGGCAGCTCGTGGTAGCTAACAGAAAGATGAACAAAATAACATGTGGAGGTGTAAATACTAATCAGAAAATAATAGGGAGATCAAGAATAAAATACCTATATAAACGTAAATATCTAAGACATAAACTTACATATAAAAATACATGAACATGCTGAAATAAATGAATACATACCTATAAAATATACACATACATATAATAAATAAACATACAAAATTATAATAATATTGGATATTTGAGTTCTAAGATGGGTAATCTGTTGAGAAAAATTGTTTCACTTTTATTTTAAAGTGATCTGTAATTTTCAATGCCTGAATTGACACTGGTAAGCGTGATAATTTATTGTTTTGGGTCAACATTCTACACGACATATCAAAATTTTGGGTCTCTATCTCATTCCGTCTTAAACCTAGAGACCCGTACCATAAGGACGAACAGATAGACAGAGTGACATTAAAGGGCTCCGTTTTGCCCTTTAGGTACGGAAACCTAAAAAGACCTTGATATCTGAATAATATAAGATATTTAATATCACCGTGTATTATTTTTAAAGTTTTAAAATACCTAAACAAGAAAAGGACATAATATAGTAAAATATTTTTTTCACGATCATTATTTATATAGTCTTTAGAATGAATACGGCTCGAACAGATAAACATTTTTGTCCGTGTTTTCGAATACTCAGCGTGAAATGCGCTTTGTATTTCTGAGCTGAGTGTACATGGGAGGTGACTACGAGTGTTTACGGGATAATTAATCTCCAAGTATTTACGGCTTTAATCGAGACTCTCGATGGAGAGAGATAGAGAGAGGGAATAATTCTCGTGTATGCAATAACGGTGGCGCGTCGATACATCTCGCCTTAATTATTATTTATCTGAGTACCATCTCAAGATACATAGGTACTTAGGTGTTTATTTATTTATAGTATAGCTATTTTTATTGTGCGGTGAGGGTACTATGAAAAGACATATACATCAAGTCATAGGTCTGTGCTTTTAAACACCGCACATAAAATTATTTTACGTAGGTAATCTAACAAAAACTGTCACCTCTATTTTTAACTCAAAGGCAAACCAGACCAGAAATAGTACAATTTAAACCTGCAACCTCTAAATAAGTAAGAAAATTTCGAAAAAAAAATTTTCCTTAAATTAATGAAAGGGTACAAGGCTTGAACGATGAATGTCCAAAAAAAATCATAATTTTATTGTTGTCTTTGGTAATATTTTTTATTAGGTATCATATAGTGTAACGCTGTCAGTCAAGAGATATGTCAAAAAGAAATATTCCTATCCCATACAACTCCTATGACTCAATCATCTCGAAATGTTAAAAATGTAACATTCACGTTTTCATACAACTTTTCTACAACAACCAAGAATGCAAAGAAGGAAGCACTAAAAAGAAAAAAGGTAAATTCCTAAATCCTTACAGCTTAAACAATTTAGAGAAGCCATATTATAAAAGATATTTAATATTGAATTAGAAGGGTCAAAAATATCGGTCCCAAATTTAAAGAGTTTTAAAAAGCGTTACGGTATTAGTTCGCCTATTCGACACTAGATGGCACCACGGGTCTGTAACTGAGCTAATAACGCTGATAATAGTTCCACTCTCTGCCGCAGTAAACCAGCGCCATATTTTCCTCGGTAGTTGGTGCCAGAGATCGTGTTAAGAAAAGTAGGTAAAGCTTATCATTAAAGCAGTGAAAATAAAAAAAATATGGTGCTGTTATGTTGTTATCAATCACCCAAAATCAACAAGTTTTTAGTAAAACTTGATTATAAAATATTAACTTAGTTTGGACAACCTCCTAAAGTTCTGTTAAAAATGCAAAGCCTCTATCTATCCGATCGTGACATAACTTGCGACTATATATATAATATCTTAGTAAAAAAACAATGAAAAAAAACTTACAAATGTACAAAATGAGGCGCATTTTATTTTAAAGCATCTTGTAAGGGTAGGGACTAATATCGGAATAGCTCTCCCTTACAGAAGGTACTCGTGATCCGAACGCGACGACCGACCGATACCACGAGTCCGGTGTGCCTTGGCAGGATAATAGTGGAAATGAATTGTTAATTGTTATGTTAATAATGTTTAATTAATTAAATATAAATGTTACACTGTTATTGCAAGAGAAAAAGGAATATAAAATGTTATGTTATAAGGAATGTTAATGTTGATGAGAGGCACTAAACCAACTGACGTTTATACAATTCTTTAGGCTTAACAATGTGTCGCTCGCAGTCATATCGTCATCCGGAAGTCACTAACTTATCCTCAATACTTGCGGGCGCTGTGTTAGCAACCTTGACTTAAGTAAACTATGTCAATAGGAAATAATTATTACGAAATGTTAATAAATAATAGATAATCTAAATGTGTGGACAAAGTCCGTACACATCTACAATCTAGGATGCTTGTAATGGAGGTTTGTAGTTTATTAATATTATTACGGAGTGACTAATAGACCCTGAGCAGTGAACTTTTTAGTCCGTATAGCATATCGTCACGACATCAATCCCCGAGGGGGCGTCAGAAGTGTGAACTGTGAAATGCAAGTCACAGTCCACACCTGGTTCAACCACTTTTCACCGACGATTTTTACGTCCCAAAGGACTATCGCCGTACTTCGAGCACAAATGGACCAGCTTAACGTGCTTTCCGAACCTCGCAGACCGAACATCGAATGTGCACCTTGGGGATTGATCCCACGACCTCTGGGTTAGCAAGCGAGCGCTCTACCACTCGGCCACAGAGGCGGTTTAGTGTATAATTTATGATATTTTAATATGTTTTTTTAGAACCTATTAATGGAATTATGTAAGGTATATTGAAAGTTTCTGGAGAAAGCTATCACAGTAACAATTCTAGTGAAACAAATCGCAGAAACAAGGCTTGCGGCAAAGGTTCTAATCAGTTCGACCGGAGCCGCGGGAAAAAGGCTAGTAAATGTCAAAAGCTGCACAGCGACTACATGTTTAGTTCAAACAGTAGCGAATAGCGCGGCGCACGCGCAGTTTAAGCTAATTAACAATAGATCGAGTCGGTACTGAACTAGCTGGACCCATCGTACTGGGACACTTCATTTATTTTATTATTCTGCAATAAATCGTCGTTCCGACAATTTAGATAGAAGATATATTTAGATTAATGGGGATCCACACTGCCAAATTATCCCTGTAGATGGCGCCATGAAAATCTATCATTTCAGTACATTGTTATGGTTTTTGCGTAGCTTTTTGTGAATTTTGATTAATAATGCCTTCGTGTACCGTACCAAATTGCTTTAATAACGGTGTTAATTTATTCCCGAAAAACTCCATATTAAAAATGAATAATACAATAACAATAACAAATATACAACATTTTGAAATACAGGTGATAAGAGGAAGCAAAAAAAAATGCAGAAAAAGCAGTGGGAAAACCGGAACACACACACAACAACAAAGTTTAACAAAGCCAGACCGTTGTATTTATTGGCTGGACCTATGTTAGCGCCATCTGTATTAAGCGTTAATGGATCCCCATTGAAATGCGCTTTTTTACCCCCCAGGGACTTTTCTATGGGTTTGTTAGGTCCTCAAAATGTTGCCATATTTTAACCCAAAGTATATTTCCTTCCACAAAGGAGGAAACTGACAGTTCGTGATTGTGGGAAATCGCTTTTAAGTCCTATGGTGCATGAGCCATTTCACATTGTCGTGAAGTTTCGAATGTTCCAATGTGAAATGCCTCAAGCGCATTTCCCACTATCACGAACGACATTCCTCCCTCGTGCAATAATTTTTGAACAGGTTATTATTATTTTGAGTTATTAGGTTATTGCCGTTTTCTATAGATTATTTAAAGGAAACTGAATTTTCAGTACTAATATTTTTGCATTTTTTTTAGGAAATCCAAATTATGTAATTTCTTAGTGTATGAATGAGATAACATCAACATTAATATAAGTTTTGAAAGTGTCAGCTGTAAATTTACTTTTTATGATCAAACTGAGAATAAAAACAAAATTGAATACGAAGATGTAAAACCTTGAAATCAACTTTCAAACAAAAAACGAATAATTGAAATAGCTATTTAATTACAGGAATTATGAACTCATGAATCTGTAAGAAAATTTCGGCAATTTCATATGTAAAGACCGTGTATGGTACGTTTCAAATACCAAGGCCCCATTGCACTTTAGACGATCATTAGACGTTAACAATAGGATTAGTGATAACAAAAGATAAAGTACGTTTCAAATACCAAGGCCCTATTGCACTAGAAACTTAACAATGGGGCTCATAATGTTTGCCTTTTGTTATTTAATTTGGAGCACTTCAAATTGGCACGCGTATCTGGCCAGGTATCTTTTGTTATCACTAATCCTATTGTTAACGCCTAATGACCGTCTAAAGTGCAATGGGGCCTTGGTATTTGAAACATACTATATCACTTAAGGTGATATTTCATCCGGAAAGACCTGCCGTGCGAGAGGGACGGAATCCGGGAAAATTTACAAAAAGACGGTTTAAGTTAATACAAAATTAACTAAAATAGCTATGAAAATTTTCATAACCAGTAATTTAGGTATTGTTAAAACCAATCTAAAAAAAAGTGTAAATTTAGACCTCATTTCAATAATTATTTCTATCGAGGGAAATTCCCCAACCGCGTTTTTGATAGCCCAAAGTCTAGAAAAAGTTCCCAAAATTGTTATACTAATTTATTGAACTTGGGACTTCTTTTAAACAGCAGATAAATAACTTCAAAATGTGTGCAGGACTAAGGTGCAGGACGACGCCAACTCCTATGCGAAGCGAGACGTATCGCGACAATAAAGCGCATATTTGGCTGGCTAACCTAAACTGTGCTGAGCGAGTCTCGCCCTTTGCGAGGTATTTGGAAATAATTATTATTTCCAATAATAATTATTTCCAAATACCTTAAAATTTGCCTCGATTACTTGTTATTTTTTATTCTGTTTTAATTAATTAGAATATTGATGATATTTCCAAGTGTTGTATGTGCTTACTTTGCTTGTTAAAGTCAAAGTCACTTAACGAAGCCTTGTAAATGTACTCAATTTTAGGGTGAAAATCCATTATTTTAAATATATTTCTTGTCTTTAACGCGATGTTAAATGAAAGCCTAAAATTTATTTGATTGAGTTGTTCCACTTTCGCGAGTTATTATGGTTTTTAGATATGTATGAAGTACGATTCGGGAAGGTGGTCAATGTTGGTACCGAACGGGTCTGTTCCACTCTAGCTGACTACTGCGACAATGAAAAACAAGAATAAATGTCAATTTCACAAACGACGAGGAGGGATCCACTTCAAATCGAATTCCATTTAATAATAGTACAGCCGAGTTGAATACACTCTTGATAGTGCCATAGTTTATTGTGGGCATTGTAATGTGGGCAGGTACCAAGACCGCTGACAAATACTAAAGCAACATTCTTAACTGATCATACTGGACAATTTCCCTCACGCAACATAACCGCAAATTTAAAAAAAACCTTCTTAAATTAAATATGACATGAAATGAAATATATTTATTTATGTAATGTAGGTATATCAGATACACTTATTACAGTTCGGTTTTAATGTAATATAATTAAATAATCTAAGTCTATAGGTAATAGTTTTATGTAATAAATAATAATATGGAGGACTACACAGGGAAATAATAAAGGTTGGGTTTACTTAAATTTGAAAAAAAAAAATACACTTGAATAAAATAAAAAATATAGGAATAAGGAATAAATAATATTGTAAATAAATGCAATACGTATAATACATATATGCCTAGCTCCACCATTCGATTAATATTGCTAAGAAGAAGGGCAAACGACTTAGCAAGATTTTTTTTCATAATATTAGTTACAACCACAAAATGTAAAAAGTAAGCCTATACTTTAATTGAATAAAAAGATAAAAATACAAGACAGGAGAAAATTATGTCATGAAGGAAAAAAAAATATAATACCTTAGTCTACCTGTCCCATATAGTCCACTTGCTTTTACAGTCATTTCATCCATTAACTAATTAACCTTAATTCAAGAGGAATCATAACATAAGATAGGAAATTATACTAACTACTACTATGACAAAGATCACTATCATAACCCCATGTTTTAGTATCGTCTTAGTGATCATTTATTTTATAATATGCTTTCTTCAATAACTATTAAAAAAGATAATTGTCGTGAAAGCAAGAGGTCACAGGTTCGAAATTTTCAACATATAGAAACTTTTCAAAATATTTGCCTCACTTTATATTTGTTTCTAATTGATATTTTCTGGTTTCAAATGCACTCTAGTAATATTTAGAGTAGTCACAGCGATGGATTTGCTATAAACATATAATCTTAGATATTTCTATCAAAGTTTTGATCTCAATGTATATTATTTACTTATAATAATAACAAATAAAATAATAAAATTAAAACTAAATAATATTTTAAATTAAGGCCCTTAATACCGCCAAATGGGTACTTTCTAAAGCTTACTCCTCTTTTATGGCCAAACCAAAAATATTGAAAAAAATGTATTATGGATTATAACTCCAGGACAACATATGCAACATTTTTCTTTTTCGTACCACCAAAACTTCGATATGAAAAATTGTTTCAACGGAATGGTGTTTTTTGGCTTGAATTTCCTACGGCTCCTAAGCGGCTTAGGTGATTTAATACATTTATGCTTTGATAAATAGACAAACTTGATAGCTATAAATATAACATAGAATTATTCAATTGAACAATGACGCCCATGTGAAAAGTATTATTTTCTCCTATTTTGCCCTGTCAAGGACGCAGCGAGTGTCGTAACAGCCACCACGCATTGTGCACTGATTTGAACATTATTTCAATGTCGTTTCCGTCGATATTAATTTAATACAGACAAACATCGAGCTGCTAATTTGGCGACGGTAATCACCTTAAACTAAATAAAAAATTCTATCAAGGTCGCTGCCGTCGTGCGGGAGAGTACCTAGCAGGCTGGCAGCGTTACCTCGTTGTATGGCCAGACTGATTCTCTGGCCGAGGTAATTTCCAGCCCGGGGATCCCCGGAGGCATCGACCAGGCGTTTTGATAGATCTTTGTATCTATTGTGGAACATAAAAACAAAAACGGTTGTAAGCTTGCTTGGAGGAGGTTTGAGAAGAATTGAAAGCAGTGGTATGCCAGTTGGTAAACACGCTTTAAAGTTGATTAATGTATTGCAATAAAAATTGTATGCATAAGAGGCATATATTTCTTGTAAAAATTAGTAAGCAATTTGCGCAAATTGCTATAAAACGCATTTTTTGAATACTTTTTATTAAAAATTAAAGAAAACAATATTATGAAGTGCATTCTTCTTCTTCTTCTTCTTGGTGGGCTCGGTTTCCGCACCTAGTCTCTTTTTTTGGACCTTTGTGCGTGGAAAAGTGTGGGGCCGTCTATTCTAGCCAGCCCAGCTCACGCCAAAATCCCAAGAGGCGACCTAGGTCGCCACAGGACTGGCGGAGCGTCCTCGGTTCACCGAGGATCTTAGCCCGTTGTGTGCTGACTCCTACGCAATCTACTGTCACGTGGGTCGGCGTTTCTTCGACCTCCATACAAGCTCTGCATAGAGGGCTGTCCGTTAGACCTATAATATAGAAGTGTCTGTTAAGGTTACTGTGTCCTGTGATTAGCCCTACCATCATGCGAAGGTTGGATCTATTAAGACGTAGTAGTTTCTTTGTCAGACGACGGTCCACGGTAGGGAAAACCGCTTTCGTCTGTCTGCAGGCTGTCATGCTTGCCCATTGCTCAGCATGTTGAGAGCTGGTTCTTTCACGCAGCCATGTTCGTATCTGGTTAAAGGGCAAGGGAACCAGGGGTTCAGCACCTACTGGTTTTAACCTTGCGCCTTTTTTCGCCAGTTCATCTGCTGCGTCGTTGCCCAGCGATCCACTGTGTCCTTTTATCCACTGGAGGGTTACATTATTATGACGACTTACCTCTTCCAGTTGATTAAGACATTGTAGTATTAGCCCAGAGTTTACCGTGGTCTTGCTAAGGGCTCGTAGTACCGCCATGCTGTCAGAAAGTATCCTAATATTGAGGCCTCTAGCTTCCCTTCTGAGTACCACGCTTGTCGCCAGGATAATTCCGATGCATTCCGCTTGGAAAATCGTATTGTGCTTACCCAAGGCTGTTGATTTGTAAATGTTAAGTTCGGCTGAGTACGCTCCGGCCCCAGTACCCTCCTCTGTTTTGGAGCCATCTGTATATATCCTTACCTCGTGGATATTAGAGTGGTCTGCTGGTTCCTCAAATAATTGAACGTTGTAATGTCTATTAAATACATGTTTTCTAGGGATTCTGTCACACGGCGCGTCCATTAGTGGTTGGTGGGACAAGGCCAGCCCAAGAATGCGCGTGTGTGGTGCCCTGTCGTCGCTTTTCCACTGTCCGGCTGCCCTGAGTCTGAACGTAGCAGCCGCCGCCTCCTGTTGTATAAACAGATGTAGCGGCGGGATGTCCAGAATTATCTCGAGGGCCGCGGATGCAGTGGTTCGCATGCAACTTGTGGTTAGCATACAGGCAAGCCTTTGGAACTTTAATAGTTCTTTCTGTACGTAGCCGGCGTCCATCCTGGGCCACCAGACAACGGCACCGTACGAGACCATTGGTCTTATCACTGCTTTGTAAAGCCAAAGCATTATGTTTGGGCGTAGTCCCCATTTCTTACCCAAAAGGCGTTTGCACTGCCATAATGCTATGGTTCCCTTTTTCAGTTTGATGTTCATATGTTTTGTCCAATTCAACTTACTGTCAAGTGTCATACCCAGGTATTTGACTTCAGTTGATAGGGTTAAAGCAGTGCCGAAGAGTTTCGGTAGTCCCATGTTCGCCAATTTTCTCTTGTTGGTGAACAGGACTAGTTCCGTTTTTTTTGGGGTCACTGTTAATTGGTACTCCTCGCACCATTTTTCAACGACTTTGAATGCACCCTGCATCAGTTCACAGAGTGTGCCTTCGAATTTTCCATTAATAAGAATCGCAAGGTCGTCGGCATAGCCTATTGTGTGAAAGCACCTATCGTTGAGACGTCGGATTAGATCGTCTGCCACGATATTCCAGAGCAGCGGTGATAGGACGCCTCCCTGTGGGCAGCCCTTGGCAACCACAGCTCTGGTAGTGCCATTCACACTTAGTTGCACCGCTCTCAACTTAAGCATGTTGTCTATCCACTCGCGTAGTGTTGGTTCGACGTCATATTTAATGAGAGCCTGGCTGATGTTTGTAAATTTAGTTTTGTCAAAGGCGCCCTTGATGAAGTGCATTTTGCACCAAGATAAAATGTTACCATCTTAAGGTTATTTAGAGATGACAATGTGATTAGATTTGATAGTCTGTCTCTCCCGAGTTATATACGAGTAGATCAACAGAGTGAGAGAGAGTACTATATCACACGCTATCGAGCTCAATATGCATATCATGGTTTGCTATGCCAGACTAGTTGGAGATTTGCCTTGTTCGTGTTCAGATGTCTCCAAGTTTCCAATCACTTATTTCACCGACATTAACACTAAAACTTCAAGTCGAATAGAATAGAATAGAATATAATATAATAGAATATAATAGAAAATCGTTTATTTACTGTCAGAATCACATACAATACAGAAAAAGAAGACATAAATTAACAGTACATGAAAAAAATTTCAATCAAAAATTAAAACAAGATAATTTAACACGAAATAACACTTATCATTATCATACATTAAACAGAAAAAAACCGGTACATGTACTTAATCTACTTTGCACGCGAGTGGCGTGAGATTGTGACGGCAAAAAGATTCTGACTCAGCATAGTTTAGAAGACGGATCTGAAACACTGGTTATTCTGACAGAACCAAGTACGGTACACATACTCATATTTCTCTTGCTCAATAATAGTACATATGCAAAAAGAGGGCAGCACATCAACCTGTAGCCACGAACAACACACGTATCACATCTCTATTGACACTGACATTGGTTCTCGCATATCAAGCCTATTTTAGGCCAGATGCGTTTGCAAGTGCCACGCCCCTTCACTATATCTCCTGATACAATATGACTTGAAACATACACCGCAAACAGTCTGTTGGACCATCGATACTTTTCTGTAACGGTATCATCTGTTTTTGACGAAACCCTAATTACTAAATTTTTCAAAACACAATTCATTCATAAACCTGGCACCTATAAAATAAAATGGTTTTCCAGTTTTTCTGTAAAAGTCCCGACCACAGAGTACTTAAACCTTGGCTTTTTAACTCCGCAATAGAATCGGATGAAACCCCTTGCCCGGAGCCGATTAAGATCTGTTCAGTGAATCCGTTCATTTAAAAGCATATAAAATGAGGTGGAATCGAAAAATCGGTAGAGAAAGGGTTGGATATCTGCAGCAACTAGCCTCGTTTTACTATACTTGTTTTAGTTAGACCATGCATGTACTTGTTATTCAGCTTCACTGAATAAGAGACCATTTTTAGGGTTCCGTACCCAAAGGGTAACCAACGAGACCCTATTACTAAGACTCCGCTGTCCATCTGTCTGTCTGACTGTCTGTCTGTCTGTCCGTCTGTCCGTCTTTCACTAGGCTGTATCTCACGAACCGTGATAGTAACACAATTGAAATTTTCATAGATGATGTATTTCTGTTGCCGCTATAACAACAAATACTAAAAAACAGAATAAAATAAATATTTAAAGGGGCTCCCATACAACAGACATGCTTTTTTTGCCGTTTTTATAGATAATGGTACGGAACCCTTCGTGCGCGAGTCCGACTCGCACTTGGCCGTTTTTTTTTAAACCATGTATGTCTTATACCAGAGTCCGATGAATAGATATTTACAGATCTTTATCAATAAACCTTGCTGGGTTTGTCTTGCCTTTTTTCGCGGAGCTCCAGAAAAACTAATCAGTTGAATTCCATGATGATGTCCGGAATGGATTAAATTATGTCGTAGTTTAAGGCCCTTAATATCGCCAAATGGGTACTTTCTAAAGCCTACTCCTCTTTTATGGCCAAAACAAAAATATTGAAAAAATGTATTATGGATTATCAACTCTAGGACAACATATGCAACATTTTTCTTTATCGTACCACCAAAACTTCTATATGAAAATTGTTTCAACTGAATGGTGTTTTTTTGGCTTGAATTTCCTACTGCTCCTAAGCAGCTTAGGTGATTTAATTAATTTATGCTTTGATAAATAGATAAACTTGATAGCTATAAATATAACATAGAATTATTCAATGGAACAATGACGCCCATGTGAAAAGTATTATTTTCTCCTATTTTGCCCTTTCAAGGACGCAGCGAGCGTCGTAACAGCCACCATGCATTGTGCACTGATTTGAACGTTATTTCAATGTCGTTTCCGTCGATATTCATACAGACAAACATCGAGCTGCTAATTTGGCGACGGTAATCGCCTTAAAGTTGTTTTGAATAAACATTTTTAGGGTTCCGTACTCGAAAATGAAAAACGGAGCCCTTATAGGATCACTTTGTTTTCCGTTTGTCTGTCTGTCCGTCTGTCAAGATCCTTCTGCTTTTGCTCGACTGATACCTCCTAGATCCCATGGTGCTGTAAAAATATCAAACTTCTAACTCCACTTGAAAAAAAGTTTTTGCCTTTGAAACTTGAAATTTCGTTCATAAGTAGGTTTGTAGGTAATCAGAAAATTACCTATATTTAATTATATAACAAGATTAATAAGTAATTAATGATCATTTAATTAGACCTTTTAGATACATAGAGTTAAATAGATTGTATAAGTATCAAGTTATACACAAAAAAATTACACTTTTGGAGTTTGCATATCTACTTAGGTAAAGAAGGTATTATTTTTATAAAATAGCATATAATTTTTTGATTTTTTTTCTAGGGATCTATTAAACAGAAACGTGGTTGGAGAAATTAGGCTCGATAAAAATATTTATTAAAATGAGTTTTTTTTTCGATACCATTTCTCCTGGTTTGACAATTTGGAATGATATATGGACTACGATTATATTTTATTAGATGGGTTTTAACCATAGATTTAGTATAGTTTTAACAGAATCTTGGATCTGGTTAAACAACATTTATACAGCAACTTGAGAACATTTTATATTAATATAATACCGACTTTTTGCTATTTTTCCTCAAATATGTCCCTCTTGCATTGAGGGTTTCTTCGCGTATGAAGTAACAGGGACGCTAAGACATTTATATATCGCCTTAAGTTGGTCTCGTATAACTACAAGTGGAATAAGTTTGCATTGTAACGGTATATACGGAACCCCCAGGGCCCGAGTCTTACTCGCACTTGATTTTATAACAAATATCTTTGACATCAATGGAAATAATTGACCATAAATAAATATTTCAATTTTTTTATTATTTTGGGAGTTATAAAAATCTATTACTATAAATATTTTCACATATATTATTTTTCTTGAAGCTATTATGTGTAACTCATGGAAAACGGAAAGGTGAACCCTTAATCTGTATGACGGATCCAGCCACGATCTGGACTGCGATTTGTTGAATTTAGCGACAATCTTCTTATCTTAGTTTTAAATGATGTAAAACCTCTATCTATTTAAACTTGCATCGTTTTATCAATTTAATCAATGGCATATTTTCTTTATATGAATATCTAAAGTTACCCATTTTGATACATATATTTTAACAAATAAGAAAATAATCATTTAATGGACTGGTTGCGCTGATTATCACATTTAAATCTGCCGCCATTGACAAAACACATTCATTTAGTGTATTTATTTATTTTGGTAAGGATAATTGGTTGATTGACATATCCGGTCTTTTTTGTACCCATCTCCATCCTGCACATACCTTACTAGCATGCAAGAGCGAGACAGAGTCTGCTTTTCTCCGACGCCGGGCCGCGACACCTCGCGGTGAAAAATGGTAGTTTTCGGGTCGCAATTTAAATCATCAAGCAAGCTACTTGGGTGGTTAAAAATATTATTATAAATCGAAGAAAAGACAGAAATTGTGCGTAGCCTCTCTTCAGAACGCTTGTGCCCAGTGTAATTTTTGGTGGATTCCATGGTTCAGTGGAAGACCACGACAAGCTGACTTGCCGGCCGGCATCCATCCACGTGCACGCTCCATCAATAGCTCCAGGAATAAGGTATTGTGTATTCCTTTCTTTACCGAACGATTTGCTCTTGTTCCATTTATCAAAATCGTTCAATTAGTCCTTCCCTCTGTGTCAGGATCGTGTCAATTAATCATACAGTCCATTTCACCCGTCCACCATAGTTAGCCCGCGTCACCATAGACTTTTATTCCTTAGAAGATTTCATCTGTCAAAAGTGGATGTAAATAATTGGCTAAGAAGTTGTTGCAGGATTAATACTGATTAAAAACAGCTGAGCTACGAAGTTAAGAATTCCTAGAAAGTCTTTTCCATTAATATTTTTCTCGTAATTCTCATTTTCTATTTTCTACACCTCAAGCAGAACCATAACGCAGACAAACAGACACAACGGGGCTTCGTATTTTGACAGAACCCAAAAAAATCAAAATCCTAGCAAATAATACTCAGAAAACTGAACAAAATAACCCAGATATTCGCATCAACTCTACAACTAAAGACTACGATAACATAATCATTAACAAAGTTAAACGGGCGACTCTATTTTAATACTTGGCGAACAGTCGTTCCTGGGCAGAACGTATAAAGTGACGGTAATGTAACAGGGTCCACGACAATGAGAATCATTACCAGGGTCGGCCAGTTTCTACGCCACTCTGTGTCCGTACGAGCGACACGTGTACGAAATCGTACGAATCTGAATTAAATAATCTATGCTTAAAATAAAATCGTAAGTGAAGTTTTGTTTTTTTTTTACAGATAAATTTGATGGATCCCGCCCATACGCAAACTAATACATTAATCCCGGTTCAGAGCTCCTCACATCCAGATTGACTTTTCTTTCTGCGTTTCTATACTGCAATGATATAATGTTAATGTTAATTAATAAATTAATAGTAATCAAAAGTTTTATTCTGTTGCATGCAAACAGAATAAAACTTTCACGGTTCATGTAAAACTATAGATTACTGAACGATTTGAATAGAGTTTTCGTTGTTGTTTAGCTTTAAAAGCAAGAATAACTAACCACAGTAATCACGACACGGTATCAAGAACCCGAGTAAATTTTTAAGAAACCCTTTCTAGATAGTGTTCAAGCTATGATGGTTTATACAGTGTGTCCCTTCTAAGAGTGCACATTCGAAAGGGAGTGGAACTAGACCACATTGAATCGACGGAACAAAGAAAAAAAAATCTTTCTTACATAAATTGACGTTTTAAAAATTTTGTTCTCTAACAAGGACACTAATAAAATACGTCGTAAAACTTTTTATCTACCGCGAATAATGCAATGAAATAAAATCGGTTATAAGAAAAGACGTTGCATATTAAATTAAAAACAAACCATAGTCAACTACCATTATCATGAAAATAATATCCTAAAAGATTACTTTTTTTCTGTCTTTTTTCTCAGTAGTAACTAGTAAAATTTTTCAAAATCATGTCCCATTTCACCGTATTTTTATACCTATTTATCATTTCCTATTCCATTACCTTTCTAACAAATTGCAACGTTCTATCATAAATACAATAATTTCTACGAGCGGTTAACATAAGGCACTGGTGCTTGCCTCCTTAGTATTTGAGTAAAATAATATATTTAAATCGTACCCTATACTATTTTAACATCATGGCACTACCCTCAGCAACTTGATCATTACCAAAGGTTAGCTGGTAGAGAATACTAAATAGTATAAAGCTCGCCTATGTACGAAATTTTCATCTTGTCCAATAAAGAATATTATTATTAATTAAAGACGGTTAGGTGGAAATTTTTGCCAATTTCATAGGTAAGCAGCCAATATTATAATATAAGATATCTATAAGATATTTATGCATATATGTAGGTGTAAATCGGTGTAATCTACTTTAAACTATATTCCCAGATTTAGTTCATCTCTATTATACATACGGATACCAGGTCTATCCTAAGCTTTGCTATAAAGGTTTTCGTAATTTGACGGAGCCCAAATTATCGATTGCTTTCAAAAATAACAGAAAGGATTTTAAGCCTATTATAGGCCTGAAAGGAGTCTAACTTATTAAATAAAGGTACTCATAAATTTATTTTAGACAGGAAACTTTTGCTTCCAAAATAATCACCAAAATCCGATTTTACATCCCAACACTAGCACGTTGGTGGACACAGGAATGTCCGAGTATGAGGAACGAGCGTCCCACCCCGCACCCTGCTGACCGCTACCCCCTGTTGCCTGGCAACCGCCCGCCACCTTATCATCATAACCAGACACACCGCCATCTTTGATAAGACATCCGCATCGCATGTGTGTTTGTTATTAGACTCCGGATTTCGGTCAGGGTAGGGTTTCTTTGATTATTATGAGGAAGCTTTTAAACGCCTGATATAATGGGTACAATTCAATGAAAGCTAAGAAAGAGCTTTTAGAATAAGAAAAAACTGTTTATTTGTCTTAAACACACATAAAAATTACAAGACAACAAAATAAAACACAAAAAACAAATTATTCAAAAATACAGCTCAGCTTATACTGTTAGCACCTGAGCATGTCCAAACTGCGCAGCGCTGATTTTCAGGTATCAACTATAGAATAACACATGCGAGTAAAGGTGCCATTTAGAAGAAGGGATGCCATCAAACAAAATCAATAGAAAACAAATCAGAATCTTACTTACCCCATCTAAAAGTAGGCCGAGGGAGTAAGTTATTGATCTAAAATGCATAGACATCTGAATCTAAATGCAGAGTCGGATATAAATAGCAAGGATACATTTAACGATATTTGGGAAAATACCGGGTAATCCTTTCGCTTGAGCGTTTAACCCTCCATTTGAAGTTTAAGCCGGTTGAATTTTTAATAAATTTCAAAGAGATGTCAATTGAGTGTTTTATTTTGCATAGGGCTTAGCGCGAAGGGGTGCGCGAGTACGTTTCGATGTACGTCATTTGTTTGTCTCGCGACTCCCCCCCCCCGACCCCTAGCCCCACTCCGTCACGGCTGCCAACGTTATTGCAGTCACATGAAGGAATATTAAACCTATTACAAATTATGCTGTGGACCGATACAACACGCAAATAAAATGTTGAAGTCATTTTTCAAAAGCCACCCCCAAGAAAAAGGGAGACTTCCGTTTAGGAGTCGGTTTGGTGTGAGTTTAGTTGTTTTACTAATTGCTCTTTGATCTGTTAAGGCTGCATATAAAGTTAGATTGAGAATTTCATTTTGCATCAATCAGTACTGAAACGTTTCCTTTCAGTTTAAAATAACGCGCCCTCAGCCGAGCATTAAGAAACACGCGCTCACGAAAAATTACATTTTATTGAATAACTCGGCTTCTAAATAAAATTATTAAAATGTTCTACAATGTTTAGATGGGATTGTTGTTCACTTATTTTTAATAAATTATTTCAAGGCTTTATAATTTAAGGAAAGCCCTTTAAGACTCGAAAAACATTAAATTTAGAGGTAACTACGTAATTTTTTTTTTGTCAAACAAACTTAGAGCTCTAGTGTTTTTTCCAAAGTGTTTAGATTAAACTTATATTCTACTATTTATATTATTTTTATTAAACTGAGTGACCAAGTTACACAATGTGAAATAGTTATTTAAAGTTGCGCATCTGACCATATAAGGACCTTTAAGGCTGTGTTCTAAGAAAATCGGCTTTTTGGTCAAATTCAATATATTTTAAAGTTTATATGCGCCTATAAAATTAATAGAAATTTTGGTATCAAAAGAGAGGGTTGCTTATGAAGAACGGTTGTTGTTATTTTTACGACTTAGCTTGGTAATTACTTAACTAAAAGAGACACCAAACATGTCTCTGTTTTTGATTATTACGATGACTGTCTTCTGTGAACATTCAGTATGCAAAACATATAAAAAGATCTGAAATTTCTTCACGGTCATAATTGTCTACATACTTTAAATTCAACGATGTTTCCCTATTTATTGCTATTCATTTGACCACAAACCAAACGTATTGTTTTGGGAGAAAATATGGATCGAGGTAAATAATACTTATACTACAAAGAAAAAGGGTTTGCTATAATTTGACTAAAGGAGGCTTTATTTTAAACAATAATTAAAAGCCTCAATCAATTATGAATTATTATGTCTATGATGGAAATACATTGTCATTTTCCTCAGGGCCTGTCAATCAGCCGAAGTGATTGGATGTGTGGCTGTGGATGTAGTTCACTTTTAATGTAACCTCCCTTTCTAACAAGTTTCCTGTTTCTCCTGATAGCTCAAAAATTTAAACTCTATGTTTTGCACAGCAAGACGCAAGCCTTAAGTCCTTTAAAAACAGGTCAGTAAAATTTTTCGCAGTAAATTAACCATGTCAAACTCTTGTGAAAAAGTATTCGCATTTTAGATTATAAAATCTTCAACAAAGTTTCACTAAAAATGTTCTACTTCTTATTCTTAAATCGTAAAGAAAAGATGATTTGGATAATAATACTATTTTAACTAAATATTATATGAGAAAAGTGTGAATGTCACTAGAGCTAAGAAACGAGAGATCAAAAAGTTAAACTGAAAAAGCATATAGGTGTGTATCGCGTATGGACTAATGCACAGGGACAGGGAGGAATAAAGAAGTCAACAGGGACCGGGGTGCACGACCGACGCCGATCAATCAATACACTCTATGAGCTGATACTCCGATACTCGTATGTATGGCATTTGCGATACAAAAACAGTGCGGGGGCTTAGGTTGGCTGGGTTGGAAATCAAAACGATTGAAAGGAAAATAATCAAACAAGATTTAACACAGAAACTATGTAGGAACATTTCTGGAAACCATACTTGGTTATTATGACTATCTATAACTATGTAGGAACATTTCTGGAAACCATACTTGATGATCACTATTTTTAACTTAAGAGCTACGTTCTTGTTTGTGGAGTAACTGCTATTCCTCTTGGTGATAAATTCTCACGTGGTGATAAATTAACAATAAAGAACTCTAAAAAAAACAAGGTACAAATTAAAATAATTTAGCTAAGTGCAAGCCGACTCGCGCACAAAGGGTTCCGTAAAACCGCACAATACGGGTGCAAAACTCTAAAAACATGGTAATTTACAACAACATAAATGTCAAACACAAACAAATCGCGGTTCCCGTTGAGTAGTTCTTTTTTTTCGTCTGCTGTGGTACAAGCCATAGTAAGACGTAATGTGTGAAAATTTCAACTGACTACCTACATATAACAGCTGAAGCTGTAGACACTTGTGACAGACGGACAGACAAACGGAAAGACAGATGGACATACAGACAAACGGCGGAGGCTTACTAGTTAGAGTCCCATTTGGCACCATTCGGGGACGGAACCCTAAAAAAAGCAGTCGTTATTTAAATTAACGTATTTACTCGTAGGAATAATTTATTTTCTCTTGAAAATTTGGTGAGTAAATACTCAAAAATAAATTATATCAGATAATTTTTAGCGGTTTTTAAAATGGGCCCGTCTCCTATATGAAGATTTTTATGCATATCACTTGCGTTTAAAAAGCTAAAAACGGTAGTAAAATTATTTTTTTGTTATATTATCCAAAAATTACGAAGTTATTGGCAAACAAAGTGAGATTAACGACATGTCTCATGACGTCATCTGACACGATTTCATATTAAAAGTGATAAATATCGCGATATCGCTAACTTCGGTAAAAATAGGAATTTTTTAAAAATTCAAAAAGTTTTGTACTTAGCTGTATCTATCTAATTAATTACTATAAAAATATACTGATATTTCACTACAAGAGACGTGCCCATTATCGTCTAGCAGCGGTTGGTCAGTCAGTAGAACGGCGGTCTCTAAATCTTGAGAGCGGGTTATAATCCTACCGGTCGAATGAACCAATGAGTTTTACGAAATTTATGTATATACATACCTACTACCTTTAGTATATTTACCATTTGCTAAACGGTAAAGGAAAAATTGTGAGCAATACCTGCACGCCCTAAAAAGTGACAAGGCACGTAAAAACCGTCGGTGAAAAGAGTGTGTACGAGTGTTGTCTGTTCTAGTGACAGTCCACATTTGGAAACACCCTCAACAATTTATGTCATGACGATACAAAATAATGTTACTTACATGCACTACGAGTAACTTAGATAACAGCAAAGAAAAGCTCGCATAAATAAAGCTTAAACTTGATCTGGCTCGAAGCATAGCAGCTTACAAGCATCGAGTCATTATCGAGCGATTTAAAGGGCATCAGTCAGTTACGAGTGCAAGCTTAAAAAGGGTAATAGATGCACGTCCTGTCTTCTATTGTCTTAAAGGTAATCGCTTCCGTGAGAGTGTCGGGCTATCGACTCATCTGAGTGGTACGATTTGTATGCCAACCACTGCCCCCCCACCCTCACTGCGGCCCACCTTGCTGGTTCCCACAAATGACACCTTAATCAATGTCCCAATAATTCTAAAGCAAAAATTGAATATTTATATCCTTGTCGGTTTTAAGGAGCCGTGTTTACAGAATACGGAATTTTGTCTCATACCATTTATTACGCTTCGTGACTCCTCGAGCGCATACCTGACACTTTTATTTCCCTTTACCTGAAAATTAGATTCACTTAAGCAGCAATTTAGTCATATAAGGCAAAATGGCCATTGTGACAAATCATTATAGGCCATTACCATCGATCGGCAAGAAGTTTTCACATGGCACTGTGTCAACGAACAGAGGCTCGGGCTGCGTCAGACAAGTGCGGCTGCGCCGTTTGAGACGTTGCGCTTAAAAAAGATCCCGCATATCAGTTCTGGGTATGAATGAACAAAAATCGTCGATGCAAACTGACGCCTGACACGCAGCGCGTGCGCGACTCACCACCTATTCAGGATGTGTCGATTATGGTATGGCTCTAATGATTGCATCCTCATTTGGAAGCACTTTGAAGTACGACTTTTTACAATTTTTCTTGTGCCCGCGCCGTCCACGGCCGCGAACGGTACGCGACATAACGGCGAATACTTACAGGTAATTGAATGTTTCTTATCATATTTTCTATATTGGATGGATATGGCACTAATAAAGCGGATAAGCAAGAAACAGGAAGTTTATTACTTTACCTTAAACGGACTATCTAGTTGGGCAACTATATACAAGTATTTAATTTTAATTAAAATTAGGAATTGGATTATTGGCTTAATTTAAAATAATATTTTCCAAAATTTTACAAAATTTTACAGCTGAATAATTTTTTTATGTGAATGATTGAAATGTTTTGAAACCAAGTACTATGCAAAACAGCAACTCTATTTTAATCTATCATTCGCATTAAGGTAATTTTATGAGCATGTCCGTTACGAACATGTAATTAAATATTCCAATTGCCTATGCAAGGAATAATATATGTGCGCCCATACTTATGTATTGCGAGAATCACATTAGTGCCATTAAAATCCTCCTCGCATTCGTTAACAGCCACTCTGTATGGCAAAATATGCGCCCCGGCTCGATCAGGCTTCGCGCTCCGTATGATTTTCAGAACTGGATATGGCTTATAGGCCGTAAGGATACAATATTTTTATGCAGTAGGTTTTTCCTCAGTATGTTTTTACTGGCATTACCTTGTCTAAAGTAGGAAAATCGCCCGAGACGCTACATTCTAATGATGGCGCGTGCGCTGCTACTCGCTCCGCTGCCGAGGGTTGCCACAGGTCGCACGCTTACCATTCATTAACTTTGACTATTTCTGTTGGTTCATTAACGGAGATTGGACCCGATTTTAAAACTATTTTCTCTCTTAACTAGGTTTTGCAAATGGGTAAAGATAATAGGGCTGCCGAGAAGCCAATAATATGGAATAAAGCTTTTACTGTAACGAGAACTTGAACAACTTTTACTTTGGAACCAATATCGAAATCGCAAAAACTTGATCTGACTGATTGACTGAATGACCTTTTTTGTTACAGCTTGTAAATGCTTAAAACAGCATTAAAAAGATAGAGAACAAAGGAACAATAACACATTTATAGCAATATCTTGTCGATTCGTCCATCTAACAAGCTATAGATTTCCAAAAAAGTTCATTTAAGGCGTTCTTATCCCAAAAACAGTAATTTCAAAGTCAAATAGAACTTTCAAATATCGTCTAAAACTTCCAACAAAAAAAAATTTAAAACCTTTATCTAGGTCTTCCACGCATGTGTTACACGAGCAGATAAACTTTGCTCGATAGAAATAATTCACGAACACAGCATGTAATAAGACCTTTCAAATCATGCCATTTGCATAATTCCACTCTTTTATTAACGAAACATATCTGGTAACATTGCTCTTTAAATTTTCTAGGTCGACCACGTAAGTGGGTTTTAATAAACATATCCCTTATTTTTAAACAATTTAAAAACCGATAAAAACAACGAAAAAGTACAAAAGTGTGGTTATTTTCTATACTCCTTACACGTAAAGAAAAAGACAAAGAGTCACTCTTCTGGGATAAGAGCGCCTTAATAGCTACAGCATATCCCTAAACATCGCCGGAAAAGAATCTTCCTCAGAAGTATACTTACTAACTTAGTTAACTTAGTTAGTTAGTTACTAACTTAGTTGCAGTGGACCGAGTGGGTGTGGGCAGCGATTAAGGTACAAATTATGGTATCAGCCTACACTAGTTCCCGCACTTATATAGCAAGCATCAATCAATATTAATGCGACGTGGCGTGGAAAATTTGCGCCTTCGATTTATCACCCATTCTGCATAATGTCCTCTGTAAATGTTCAAACTAGTCGTAGCTCCCTACCGTGTTATGTTATGACATAGCCTTAAAACAACAAATACCTAGACTAGTTATTACCAATAACAGATATAAACGCCTTTCGTGATATGTCGCTATGATAAAGTTTTATGTTTATAACATGTTTTACGTAAAGCAGAAAAATAATATAGTAAATCGAAACTTTTCTCAGGTGAGAACTTGTAGCAATCCAGAACTAATGTTGTGCAAAAAGGCTCTACATTACAATTCTCAGAAAAGAAATAAGAGAAACATAAAATAAAACAGCAGAAGAGCGTTTAGTGTGCTAATTTGAAGGAGTCGGTGCTGAGCTGCAGCGAGATGGCATCTTCACGGCTTACAATAGTGAACAAATGTGTCGCTGAGGCGCAATTACACCGGGCGGTGGAGTGAGCACTGAGCGAGCAACAGCGGCGGAGCGGCATGCGCAGGCGCAGCGGCCGTCACGCCGAGCCGTGCGAATCGCGCGCACATCACGCCCGCTCCGGACTTATGCTAATGGCCACTGAACCGCGTAAATTGAAGTTAGTCCAGCACAAAACAAAATGCGTCCGCCCCTTTATCTTATTACTTCAGTTCTCTCTAAGGCTAGCACTTGTGGGAAAAAATGTTCTAAATAGCCTAGCACAGAGCACATTATCTAACGCTAAGGGGCTAAGAGTCCTGTCGTCGCCATTTAACCACAGATTGGCGAAGTGAGTGAAATTCTAATAGAAAAAGAAAACACTGCAACGAACGTGAAACCGATTAAAAGGCCTCATCACGATTTTGTATGCACTTTGCACGTCCCGATCTGGATACCCAGAAGAATGAGCAGGATAGTAGGTTCTCTTGTTTCACTTGAACTTCGACTTCCTGTGTTTAGAGCTTCAGGACTGGTCACTGGTTCTATTTAATTAGATTGTAATTATAATGCTTTAAAACGTTTTTTTACCACAGGTGTCATATGTAGACATAAAATAGGCATACAGGGTGGAAAAAATTTAAGGGCCCTGGAGGGGAACTACCTTAAATCCTTTAGTTAGCTCATTTTACTGAAACAAAACATTCCTTTATTTTTTAAAAGAAACAAAACTGCATTCAAAGATCTTCTACAATTTGCTTGTCTCACCCGGGAATCGAACCAACTAAAAATTAAAAAAACAAACCCTCGCTATTTTACTAAACGAATCGGTAGGATTATTGTCCAGGATAAAATTTGTCTAACAAACATTTAGTCTTACACTCATATGTTGTACGAGATACCCATGAAATTGAATATATATTACAGTTATTTATTAACAATACCGAGTACTGTTCACTTGTGAAGTAATAATGATACGCCATTATTGCACAATGACAGCACGGAATGAAAGCAAAACAAAACAAAATTTGAAATTCGAACGAATACTTTTATCGATTTTAAAAATGTTGAAAGTTATCGTTCGAACTTCAAATTTGTTGCTCCGCGTTGCAAAAAAAAATACGTTCCCTTTTTTAACTTTTCATCAGTACACCTAATGCAAGAAGGAATTGTGCTGTGCATAGATTTATTATTACCACTTTACGATTTTCTTATCGAAGTCTTCAACAAGGTACATAAGATAAATAATATTAGTAAGCTTGTACTTCATACCATGTCTTTGGATGTTAGAGAGATAAGAAAATTATAACGTGTCATTTACTTGTTACAAGTGAACAGTACTAGGCTAGGTATTGTTAATAAAGACCTTGTAGTAAATATTCAATTTCATGGGTATCTCGTACAACAGATAAGTGTAATAAGACCAAATGTTTTTTTAGACAAATTTTATCCTGAACAATAGTCCTACCGATTCGTGTAGTAAAATATCGAGGGTTTATTTTTTTAAAGTTTCAATTGATTCGATTTCCGGGCGAGGCAAGCGAATTTAAGTATATCTTTGAATGCAATTTTTTTTATTTAAAAAAGTAAAGGAATGTTTCCTTTCAGTAATATGAGCTAACTAAAGGATTTAAGGTAGTTCCCCTCCAGGGCCCTTAAATTTTTTCCACCCTGTATATTTATTACATGTATTGCATAAATTTATAATATTATTTATTGTTTCTATATTTTTATTTTATTCAAGTGTATTTTTTTAATTAAATTAAAGTAAACCCAACTGTAGTGTACTGGACATAAATGGTAGTTTATACATGTCAGTGCATAATGTGGAGGTAGATGAAAATCACCAGTCTGGCTTGTGTCAAAGACCTAACGTGTGCTACTCATCAAGACTGAGACTATATTTGTGAGTATATAATAGTGGCGACGAGAAAAAACGTGGAAAAAGTGCATAAAAACATTTACATAGTGTGTACATAAAAATAGTGTTGCAAAAAATTCAAAATGAGTGCTATAAAGTTTGGTGAGTTTGATGTGGCACATGGTGACTGGCAAAATTACTGTGAAAGGTTTTGTTTTGCTCTGGAAGCTAGTGGAGTTAAGGATGATGCAATAAAAAAGGCAAATTTACTGGCGGTTTGTGGATCTATGCTATATGATTTGATAAAAACATTAATTGCTCCGGGAAAAATTAGTGAGGTTACTTTTTCCACTATCAAGGTGAAATTGGACAAACATTTCCATCGGACACCTAATGAGATTGTGGAATCATACAAATTTCATACTAGTAATCAAGAGAAAGGAGAAATGATGAAAGATTATATAGCAAGACTACGGAAATTGTGTATAAACTGTAACTTTGCCGATTTGGAGCGTACACTAAGAGATCGACTGGTGTGTGGCATTTTAAATAAAGAAGTTCAAAGGGAATTATTACAAAAAACTTCATTAACACTTGATGAAGCTTGTGAAATTGCATTATCACATGAAACAGCGGTGGTAGATTCTAATATTATCATAACACCGGGCCCAAGTAGAGCGAGCGAACAAAAGATAGATTTTGAAGAACCTATGGAAGTGAACAAAATCACAGGTAAAATAGACAGTAAGAGGACAGAAAAATATTGCTTTCGCTGTGGTAGAAAACATTTTGGGAACTGTAAGTTTCGTTGGAGTAAATGTAATTTTTGTGGGAAAGTCGGCCATATAGAGTCAGTCTGTATGAACAAATCACAACAATATAAAAAGATTTCCAATTGTAATGGTTTTTATGAAGAGAATATTCATAATATAAGCCAAGATAGAGTGGCAGCATTTCTTGTCAAGATTATGTTGAACAACATTTGGATGGAAATGGAGATTGACTCAGGTTGCGCTTTTACCCTAATGAGTGAATACACAGCTAGACTCATATGTAAAGGGAAACTACCAAAACTTGAAAAGGTAGATATTTCATTAAAAACGTGGACCGAGAATAAGCTGAATTTATTAGGCAAAGCTATGATTGATGTGCGGTACAAAGATATCAATAAAAACCTGATGGTATATATTGCTAAGGGAAATGGGCCAAGTTTAATTGGACGTAATTGGTTTGCGGAATTAAATATTCAGCTACATGGAGTATATAGCTGTAGAGTTGTATTGAGTACTGTTACCAATTTACTGCAGAAATATAAAGATGTGTTCCAAGAAGGCTTAGGAAAATATACAGGACCGGTAGTAAGCATGGTGCCAAGAGAAGGTGCAACACCGAAATTTTTGAAAAGTAGACCTATACCATTTGCTTTAAAAGAACGAGTATATAAGGAGATAGAGAGATTGGTGGCTGAGGATGTTCTAGAAGCAATACCACATTCGGACTGGGCAACACCAATTGTGCCTGTGCTAAAACAAAATGGTGGCATAAGACTGTGTGGAGATTATAGATCTACTGTAAATTTGGCTATTGATACAGACACTTACCCCTTACCGACACTGAATGAAGGAAAATAGAGTTGAGGCAGAAGTTTTATATCGGAAGAATTGAGAAGATACTTAGCGTTAAATGGAATAAAACAAGTACTGGTTGCACCATACCACCCTGCATCTAATGGACAAGCAGAACGGACAGTTCAAACAATAAAAAATAAATTAAAAAAACTATCATCAGAACCATGGAATGTACGACTACCTATGATATTATATGGCCTCCGTACGACTCCTAATACGGCTACAGGAGTTACACCAGCTGAGCTGCTAAACAATAGACATTTTAGAACAAAACTTGATGATTTAAATCCCTTATCACATAAAAACAATGAGAAGTTGGAAACAATTGAAAGCAATGAGAGAACCAATGTAAGATCCTTTGATGTTGGACAAAATGTTTACGTCAGAAATTATTGTGGAAATCCTCGTTGGCTGAAAGGTGTTGTTGAAAAGAGAGTAGGAGTTTGTAGATACCAAGTAAGATGGAACGGCAAGTTATTAACAAGACACATTAATCAGATGCTAACTTCGAGTGGTGGGGAGGAAAAGGAAAATAGAGTTGAGGCAGAAGGAATAGAAACGAGAAGTGTAGATAGTGAAGATGAAGAACAAAATATTATCATTATACCACCGCAACAACAATGGGCAGATATAGTGGGAGTATCGGGGCCAGAAGAAGTAGTTATTCATCAGAGTCCTGATGAATCGCAAAGATTGAATAAAAGACCACGATCACTATCACCACCGACATCTCCACAACACACAAAACGAATTGCCATTGAATCAAATGAGGACAGTGAAAGTGATAATATGGAACCTCTAGACTTAGAGGTAGATACTGATATTAGAGCATGAACAATAATAAAAAATGCATGTTAGTTAAGGACCTTATCAAAAGTGTAATATTATAAGTTATAGTGAATAAGTGTAGTGAAGTAAAACATGATGAACAATCTTATGTGTATGGACTATCTCGAAGGGAAGGCATGTAGTGTACTGGACATAAATGGTAGTTTATACATGTCAGTGCATAATGTGGAGGTAGATGAAAATCACCAGTCTGGCTTGTGTCAAAGACCTAACGTGTGCTACTCATCAAGACTGAGACTATATTTGTGAGTATATAATACCAACCATAAAACATGCACATAGGTTATTTAATTACTTATATGACATAAAAACTGACCTGTAATAAGTGTATCTGTTATACCTAAATTACATAAATAAATATATTTAATTTAATTTTTCATATTTCATTTCATTTCATAGAGTACTTACGTACAATCAGTTTATGAGATGACAGCTCTGCTGCTGCTGAGTGCAACAAAAAAGTTGTTTTAAAAAAAAAATATTCGGCATCACGATTGAATATAGTGGTACATCCGAGGATAAACAATACAACATAGTATCAGTAGCCGGTTTGTGGCATCACATTTCATAACAACATGAGATCGAAATTGATCGAAACGACAAACCGTGAAATGTATCGGTAAAAAAACCAAGTACAATAACAGCTAACATGTGAATCGTATTAAAAAGCTGTTTAGTCATTCGACTTCATAAATAGGTGGCATTCGATTGGTTGTGATTAAATTTCGTCCATTTATAATAGTGGTTCTCAAATAGTAGGCAGATTTTTGTGGAGAGTATCCCTGCTTTACCGATTCGGGCTGTGAAATAAAACTTATGCAATTAGTTAAGGCGTTACAACAAGCGTAAGAGTGCCATTTTAGAAAAAAAAAATTTTTTACTTGCTAGAATAACTATTGAAAATCTGCTCAAGTAAATGTCTAAAAATAGCAATGAACTACATATATTCTAAAAAGTAAAAATGTTTTTTTTTTTCTAAAGTGACAGCACTTTCGCATGTTGTAACGCCTTAACGATTTTTTTTATTTCTTATTCTATGTACAATCTGAGAAAGTTTTGCTGATCCATAATATTACATCGTTAGTGGGAGCTAAAGCTGGTACTTTAAAGGGAAATTTTTAAATTAGCTTAAGACGAAGTGGGTAGTGGAAAATCAAACTTTTATTTTGTTTTTCTAAAAACTTGGTGTAGGTATCTAAGTACAGAACTACTTGTAAGAAATTGAATTAATTTAAAACTAGTAAGGGAAAACGCATAGTTTATCCCAACAAGTCCGACACCTTGAGATTGATGATGATAGCCAAATGAATACTGCATCACTAATACAAGTAGCATCATAAATAGGCATGAGATTTTGTGGTAAACTTTAGCATTACATTCAGTTGATTTTGTTTATTTTTGATAATATAATTTAATGTTCGACAGATGTTCAACGGCAGAAGAAAGCTAAAATCAAAGAAAAAAAATTCTAGCTGTCCAAAATATCTTGTCACAATAGATAAATTCTAGACCATAACGAAATACTATAACGAAAAATGGTAATTATATTTATGCTACGTATTGTTAATTGATAGGATGGTTTGTTTTCGCTTTAGGTACAGATGTTAAATTATACGAAGTCTACTTGGCTATGGTTGTAGTAGTGACGTGTAAAGATACGCGTGTTTTGTGTGTGTTGCGCGTTTTGTAAGCGCTCCCGATTACGCACACCAGAGTAAGTGCTCGTGCATGCACTACTACAACCATAGGTAAGTAGACTTCGTATGAAAAAACATCTGTATATGAACAAAAATATGGTTGTCGAATTTCGTTTAGATACTATAAACGATAGTTTTGAAGTTAACAGAGAATTATTATGTTTTAGGACAACGATATTCTTAAATTAAATAAATAAATAAAAAGATTTTTATTCAACAGAACACAACACAAAACACATAATACTTAAAGACTATTTAGGATTAGACAGGTTCTGTTGAAAAGGTCGGTGACTCAGCTTTTGTCCCTTAAGTCAGAAGCAAAGGGACGCTGTTATTCTGTCACTGCCTGTTCATCCATAAGGATACTTAAAACAATAAACAAAAATGAACACAACTATGATTAAAACACATAAAAAACAATAGCCATTTTTAGGAACTTGGAACTTCTATTGTTTTGCAGCTAAATTAACGTACGATTTAATAATATTAAGAGTATTATATGTATAATTACCTGTATACTTCTATATGTATATTGTATAAACTTAAATGTATTATTAATCGATTTAAAATATATATTATTATATTTTGTTATTTACAATGTACACACTGACACCATTTTCCTTATCTTTTTATTTGCAATTTAATTTGTAAGTTTATACCACTCTTTACAATGTTTTTTTAATGGAGGAATAGATATATTAGCTTTCATGTAAACATACCAGATAGTACATACAATGTATTTTCTGTAAAGCACTTATATTTTCCTTTTTACTTCATTGTAACTGATTCCAGGCCCGAATGGCCCGAAATATATCTCACTATAATTTTATTTAACTGTGTTTTATCTAATTCGAATCATTTAAAAAGACAAAAAAGTCAATATTTAATGTTTATTTATAATTTTCTGTCAACACTAAGGAACAAAAAGTTTGAGAAGCACTGCATTAAAACACAGTTAGACGTATCCGTAAATGTAAATGGATAATACGACTAATAATCCGGCAAATAGAGTTTCGGTAGCGATATCACCGGCTATCAGATAATAAATGATGTTACAATATTAGATATGCTTAAGGCCTGTCTTTAAGGGGAATCACATTTATGCTTTATTACTTAAATATTATTTGAATGTTTGTTGTTTTAAATTCGAAAGTTTCATCAAATAAGATAAGATTTTAAATTTAATACACTGTTATTATAAACATTATTAGGAGTACGGGACTCACCGTGTTTGGTTTTTATATTTTCCCGAATTTCGGCAGAGTTTCATCTGCCATGGTCGCGGGATGAAACTCGACTATGGCAGATGAAACTCTGCCGAAAATTCGGGAAAATATAAAAACCAAACATGGTGAGTCCCGTACTCTTAATAATGTTTCATCAAATAGTTTATTTGGTTTATTTATTAGTAAAAAAACAATAAAATCATATTTTATCTCGATATATTTCGGCCCACGGTATGGGGCCGTCATCAGTCGAGTCAGTAGTTTCGTGATATAACATTTTGCTTTTTAAACCTTGGTATCTTTAGTAGATAATTGATTCTGTTAAAATATAAACAGATATGTATATAAGCTGATAAAGTACATCTTATTAAAGTCGAACATATTTCGGCCCTTAAAATGAAGTTACATCACTTTATTCCCAATAAATGAAATAATTTTGGTACATGTTTTGATTGAAGCTTCGCTTTGTGTGCCAAGACATTGCGAAACTACTAGTGCTCTTGAATAACCAATGAGAAACAGTACTTACTACGGTTAAACAAATGGCCAAATGACTGTAGAACCGTTAAACTAAGTAATTTTCCTCAATTGTCTTACAAAAGCGAAGTCTGCCAATAAACAATCGGTCATATTGAATGAACGGAAATGTCCGAAGGGAAATTAGTCTGCTCGGAACAAGAAAACCACTTTAGACGTACCCGGTTTATTATATTAAAACGTTTTGAATGTAAAACGTGCGCAAGTAGTCATTAACAGCAGAATATGTTCCCTTTGTTAATGTTCCATTATTTCACTTTGTTTCTCGGAAATAACTTTCTTTTGTCCAACGTTGTGTTGTGACCACATTGCTTAGTAAAAATCAGTCTTTGAAACGACCGTAATGACTCTATCTGTACATTAATCAACGGCAAAAACATCGATTCCAAATCGAACGCTAAAATATTTCCCGGGAACGTTCCCCCACAATGAATGAATAATGAAACGAATTTTGTCGACTCTCGCGGAATCTTCGCAGACAAGAAATAAAAGTCGACAGCGACCTCTATTTCAAAACGCATTTCACATACAAATACCTAATTTCGAAGTAAAGTACGAACATTATACAGGCGGGTTCGCATTTAAATTATTCCAGCGGATCGTTTATTGCCTATAACCGAATTTGGGAATTAGCTATAAAACAACATTTGATGCGGGCGGGCGCGGGCGGTTGGCAATTTGAATGTTTGTAACGTTTCGATGCTCATTGGATTGCGCGGCGCGTGCGGTGCTTTATCCCCATCCATCCATGTTGCTGCCACCACTCAGCTTCCACGACATCCACTACAGGACCACTCCGTTACATCAACTGTACTGAAAACCTGCTAAACGGTTTCAAACTTTATTACTCGTGTATGTATGATGTACAGTGGAGACCGCATCAACTAAGACACATTGGACTTTGTACCTATCTTATATTCTTCTCTGTAGAGGCTAATGTCGTACTGCAAGTGTATAGCTTGATGTGGTCTCCACTGTACGAGTAGTACCAAGTATGTTCTTAGTACCAACTTTCATGTCATGGAGAACGATCAAGTGTAAATGCACGGTTTCATAACCGCACATTGTTTTGCTTGCGTTGCAGCCTACTTTATTTACTTAGCCATAATAATTAATTTTATATTTTACCGTTTTTAAAGCAGTACGAAACTAACTGTCGATACCGACACACATAGAGGAAGAGACGCTTAACTGAACTCTGTTTACTGTCATATCAATACAGTACCTTAACTGAGGTTTCTAAGTTCCTTTTCTCTTCGTGCTCCACAACTATACAACTTCTTTCAAATGTACGGTGCCTAAACTACGGGCTCCTACAGTAAAATAGTACTAGTATGTGATAAATATAATCAGTGTCATAATCAATGCATCGATATAACTTATAGATAACTTATATACAACAGTTACGAAACATATTGTTTCAAGTTTGCTATATGCAATTACAACTAGCCAGCTATCAGAGTTTTATCTTAATGAGTGAAGATTGAAAACCGAAACTTAGAATGTTTTAGGTATTCAATACGAGGCTCGCTTTCGAATCACAGATTCCTAAATAGACGAACTTTCAGGCCAACTCCCGTGACACTCTCAATTTATCTATTTTTTACGCAAGTTTTAGAGAATCCTGCTCAAGACGAAATTTGGAACCCTTAGTACTTAAATGTTTTTAACTGTGCAGCACAATAATTTCAAGTGGTAGAGTCGTGACAAGAGAAGAGGTACCTAACAGTAACGATTCTTGTGTAAAGGAAGCTATCATTCGCAGCAATTTAAATTCCATTACAATGAATATAAAAAGCCAATTTGAATGCTATATCCTTCGTGCCGCCTGCGCTCTGTGCCGATAATTCCTTTGAAACTGTTGAACCGAGTTATAGACCTTACTTTTATGATGCACTGCGGGCTTTCTCATTTCGATTTTGTTCATTCGTAAAAATACTGCGAATTATTTCGAAAAATGTGATTCAAACGTCATAGAAACGGCAACACAAAAAATTCTTCGAAGTTATACAAAATTGACAACTTGAAGATAATCTGCTAAAAGAGAGCTAGTTTTTCTTTGGGATTTTGTAGTTTTTTCTTTGTCTATGGTATAAATAAGCGACATTTTGAACTCTTTGTTCATAACTCAGAACCCAAAACAGAACTAACATAATTTGTTAAGCAGAAGTACATTATCCTTTTAATTTTTAGTTACATAAATATATCCAAATAAATAATTAGCACCATCTGTAGAGAAACCTATTTATTTAGAAAAAAGTTCACTTTCACTTTTTTATCTTATATGTTTAACTTATTTGTCAAAATTTTGTTCCATTCGACTGATGACAGCCCCATACCGTGGGCCGAAATATATTAAGTAAAAACATATTTTTATTGTTTTAATATTAATAATTAAACCAAAGAAATAAAGATATTTTATAATTCTTGGGTTAGCCTGAACTTTTACTTACAAAAATGTCTTATCGACAGGGCTGCCACCTTTCAAAAAGGGTAGGCCCGGAGATTTTAGGCGAGTCACTATTTTTGTTAAATAATATGTTTTCTTTTAAATATAATTTTTGCGATACGGTATAAATTTAGCAGCGATAGTCGGAGTTTTTAGCAATTTCCAATTTTTCCTTACTCTGGTTTTTGAAGAACTTTAAAAATTCTTGGTAACTAGTCATATTATAATTAATCTTTACAATTAACTCCAACTTCACTATGTCGACGAATACTAACGTGACGGACTGTTAGTGACGGCGCGGCAGCTTTAACGCTCATCTCACCACCCGGTTTGACAAGGAGATATACGGTGTTAAGAAGATGGCATACCCTAGCAACTTTTTTTATTACCCGTCCAGCACAATAAGTCTAATGGCAAAGACTTTAGCTGCTTTTCATAGAGGCGATTATGTGTTGGCTCTTTGGCCTCTTTTTCTTAGACGCGTAATACTAGTGATCACGCAGCGAAACAACAAATTGGTGTGTTTTTAGCTAATACTGAAATATTTTGTAGGGAAACAAATATTGAATTTAGGTGATATACCTTCATATTTCTATTACCTATTTTATGAAAAAAAAAATCTAGTTGATCTCTTAACCGCGTTCTTCAAGCGAACGTTTGAAAACCAAAAAATAAGAGGGTGCAAAACATTTTTTTTTGACAAAAGTATAAATCTTAGTACATTGTTTATACGTAAGATCCCTAGAGAAAAGATTAATAAACCAAATATATTTTTTTCAATACAAGGAGGGTCCGAATTTCTTAAAACGAATCCTAGATAGACTGGAGTTGGTCATGCTCTAGGCTCAGGTACAGGCTTAAGGCAAAATGTAAAAGTTTTAGCGTCCCTGTTACTCCATATGCGAAGAAACCCTCAGTGCGAGAGGGACGGATTCATGGAAAAGTAGCAAAAAGTTGTTTTTTTATTAATATAAAATGTACTAAAGTTCCTACTAAAATTTCGTTTAACCAGGTCCTAGATACCGTTAAAACCCATTTAATAAAAAATTATTGCAGTCCATATGTCACTCTGAATTGTCAAAACAGGAGAATTGGTTTCGAAAAAGAACTCATTTCAATAAATATTTGTATCGAGCCGAATTTCTCCAATCGCGTTTCTGTTTTAACAGAACCCTAGAAAAAGAATCCAAAAATAATATGCTATTTTATCAAAATAATACATTTAATACATTTATTTTTTTTCCGTAGCGCCCGGACATGCACCACTCAAACCCGGAGCACAAACATTTTGTGCTCCGGGTTTCCTGGCCTTAGAACATTCACAAAACTTAGAACCAAATATAATAATTCTTTACTGTTCTCGCAAGTAACATTCTCTCTCTAACCTTTAATTCTCGCAAAACAGTACGATAATATCGCCCTCACGACCGTTCTCGACTGGATGGATGAAATTAGTGGAATAGTGAACAGGGTATAAGAGAACTATCATTATAGTTTTATTTACGAAATCGCTCGTTTCAGATAATGCTTGGTTAAACTATTCACACGACTTGAGATTTTGCGAGAGGGGGTAATGGTTATCTTTAGATGGCAAGTCTTTTACCGGAGGTTGATTTAAACGCCTATGTAGACTTTTTATCTTGTAATTGGTACTTATTCATAGATGTGAAAAATCAATGCTAAACTTCGAAAATTATCCATAGGTATATTGTAAAAGAAAGAAGTGAATTATATATTAACAAGGCGAACTTTAATCAACCGCCCAAATTTATACTGGAGACTCGGTTAGTGATCAGGTACAATGTTTAAAGACCCTTAAGGTAAAATAAAAAAAAAATTGTATTCCAGTTGGTATGAGATATAGATATTTTTTTATGATTTCGAAAAAAAGGATAATTGTTCCTGATCATTAACCGAGACTCCAGTATGAATTCGGGCGGTTGATTAAATTTCACATTATATACGCAATGCGTTAAATAAGGTGTCACGATTTTTTTTTTCTCTACAAGTGCAAGCCAAGCCCCGCGTTAATACTATGGGAGGTCAACATTTCATTTTGCGAAATTAGCAAAAAGTGTTATCGATCCGTGACACTGACCACTTACCAAGCGTCCAGTATGAATTTGTCCGTATAGATTAATGTCACAAAATAGTATAATTATAGTACATGTAGTTAGAATTTAGATTTACGCAAAAATCTTGCTTCGGTTTCGTCCTAGTACCTAGGTCATGGGTGAATTCTGATGAATGCTGAGGAAGCACTTAAGTTTATTATATGTATTGATATTGATCGATTCTTCGTAATTTTTAAATCTAAGAAGAAGAAAATATATTTTTATAACGTAACTTCGATAATTTAATTACAATGGCACATCACTGTTAGAGTATTTTTTTCATTAGAAACCAAGTCTCGTTACATAAATAAAATGCAAAAAATCACACAATTTATCGAAAGGGCAATTGATTGATGCGGGAAATTATCCCTACTTTACAGATATCCCTCCTGGCAGTACAATTCAGATCAGGACAAGATGTCCAGATTGTCCATGGGCTGGATATCTGTCAGTCTGCCAGCTCTAGTCATTACATCTTTAAACTTAATGCAATTTATTGTTACAATTTGCGCTAACTCGAGAAGAAAAGCTTGTCAAGTGGAATGAGAAGCTTATATAGTAAAAGCGTTCTTCATATTAAAACACCCGGTCAAGTGCGAGTAGGACACGCGGCCTGAGAATTCCCTAGCATTCAAATAAGTTAATAGACCTACAAAATGTATGAAACAAAACTGTGAAATTATGTTGGTCGAGTACACGGGGACATAACCCTAAAACTGCATTATAAATTTGCGATGCAGTATTTGTTGTTTAAATACATTATATGCTACAGCAGAATTTCCAAATTTCTGACTACTTTGGTCTTTGATATCTTGTAATAAAAATGGTCTTTGACGGTCCCTCGTCATTTTAATTTTGAAGATGAAAGAAAAAAAATGTGCTCTGCTGGGTCAACATTTGACACAATGTATCAAAATTTCAGGTCTCTATCTCATTCCGTCTAGAGCTTGACATACGTGACGTACGGACGGACAGACAGCAGAGTAACATTAATAAGAGCTCCGTTTTACGCTTTGGGTACGGAACTCTAAAAAACCAAAAGTCCTTTTAATTTTTGATTTTCCTTTAGAATCAGACTTTTGGAACATAAGACAAAAACTCACGGACTTTATTATTATTTCTTTAATTATTTTTCTATGAATGTGCCTCCTCAAATAGCAGAAGCGACCTTGCTTATTGTAGTGTCTTCAGAGTACGATGTTTTCTACTCATAATTATTACAGCATTATTTATAAAATTATTATTGTTACCATTTTCCTCCTGGCAGTGAGTTTTGATTTTACGTGTACAAACGATGGATAGGTGCCTGCTGTCCTTTCTAGTTATTACATATTGCCTTAAATATTGTTCCTTTGTCAGCCGGTAGATGTGCGATTATAATATTATTTTTGGGTAACCTAATGAAAATAATCTGTTTTTTTTTTCAATTTCGCCATTGATTTGTTTTCTGCACATATCTGCCTCCATTTTCTGCCAACGTAGACAGCAAATTAATATAATCGGTTTAAAAAATTATAATAATAACTTATCTGAAAGAGTGGCAAACTTGAACATTCTGTATCACACCTTTATCATATGACTTTAGAAAATCGTTTCATAAAATGTTTACTTCCTAAAGATTCTGCTATTGTGGCGTGTTACGTAAGTGTCAAATGGAGAAGCTGGGGGTCAAACTTAAATACGTGTCACGTTATAAAGGATAGACAAATAAGGCTTAATCTGTAAGATAGATCCTACGCACAATCTGGACTGCTTGTTTTAGCGATTAAGACAATTAAGATGGCTAAGCACCTTCAAATTGGAGAACCAGATAGACGTTATGACAGTGAAGGTGCATCAGGCAAGCAGCTGACGCCCCGTAGCTCCGAGGCATGGCGCCCGCCGTGCTGTTTCATTCAAATTATACTAATTTTACCTTCATTTTATACGTAGGTTTTACAATCAAACCATTTTTTATATTTATTATTTGAAGAATAATATTGTTATTATATTATTAAAGACTAATTACTATCTTTTTAAAGACCGCCTCTGTGGTTTAGTGATTCGAGCGCCTCGACCACTTATCTGAAGGTTGTAGGTTCAAATTGATTATTGTGTTCGGTCTGCATACTTTGGATGGCACGTTAAGAGGATAGGTCACGGTTGCATCAATCACTGTTACTCCATGCGGAAAGACCCGCAGTGTGAGAGGGACGGATTCTGGAAAAAAGTCAAAATGAGGACTTTTTTCACTAATATTATTATAAAAAAACTGAAGGTTATATGAAATATCTGTTCTTTTCAGAGTTTAATAAAATTTATCCATATTTTAATATATAAATGATATATGATAAAAATAAATGATATGTACAGGATTTTGCTCAAATAATCTAAAACCTCGACATAAAAAACTTGTTTTAGAGCCATGTTTGTTTTTTAGGGTTCCGTACCCAAAGGATAACTAACGGGACCCTATTACTAAGACTCCGCTATCCGTCTGTCCTTCTGTCTGTCCGTCTGTCATCAGGCTGTATCTCATGAACCGTGATAGTTAATCAGTTGAAATTTTCACAGATGATGTATTTCTGTTGACGCTATAACAACAAATACTAAACAACAGAATAAAATAAATATTTAAGGGGGTTCCCATACAACCAACATGATTTTTTTGCCGTTTTTGTAGATAATGATACGGAACCCTTCGTACGCGAGTCCGACTCGCACTTAGCCGGTTTCTTTTATTTCTCATTATTGGAATGACTTCTGAAGATTCTGTTTCGATAAGAGTGTGCATTATATTCTTGGCAGAAGTACAAATTTTTCTTTTATATGTAGTATTGCTAGATTCTTCAAACAAGAAGAAGAAATTGTGATTTTGCGGGGACTATCCTCTTAAGCTGTTGGTCCATATTTTTTATCTACTGATCATTCATTGATCTATCCTTAACTTTTATGTAACCTGTCTATTTAAAGACTCAGTAAAGCCGATTCTGAAGGCTTTAATTTTAGTTTTAGTGCTGTCAAAACTTGAATTTTTCCAAAGTAATTTAGCTTCTGTTCTTAACACTTATGAACTATTTGCAATGATAAAATTTAGTTTTGACAACACTAAAATTAAAGCCTTCAGAATCGGCTTCAATATACCTTTGTTCTTAGTTATCGATCTAACGATAGCACCGAAAAGCAATTACGATAACAAAATAGCAATAGTTACATGAAATGGAAATTTATTACCTATTTATTAGAAATACGACGGCTTATCATATAAGTTATCGCTGAAAGATTTTTTCAAAACACATTTATGTTTCTCTAAACGTTTTT
The DNA here is from genome assembly GCA_934047225.1 of Ypsolopha sequella. NCBI lineage: Eukaryota > Metazoa > Arthropoda > Insecta > Lepidoptera > Ypsolophidae > Ypsolopha > Ypsolopha sequella. The sequence goes on from OW203992.1 coordinate 15,982,646, forward strand.
CGATTTAAAGGAATAAGATATCTTAATGTTTCAAGAAAATATAATAGTTTCCTCCCACTGAAACAGAAATAAACCTTAGGGGTATATAACTTAAGAGTATGACATAGCCAAAACAAAAACCAGTTCCGGGCGTGGCTTATTCTATTTTACGATAGCGCGCGGGGGGAAATTCGTCCCGGTCTCTAAGCTCGCGTCACCATAGCAAAAATACGAATAGAGTGGACGAGGCAGGGTCAAAAGTAATACGTATTTTATTTTATATAATTTATTAGTGTATTTCGATCATCGTGACACAGCATTGATCCTACTTGCTATCACGTCGGGACGTAAATTTATTATGGTCGGCTAAAAGTGGTTTTTTGAGTGTTTGATTTATCAATTGACCCTCGGAACATTTCAGACACTCCTTTAGAGATACATAATAATATCGTGACGGTTAATTGTCACCATTACCCATTCTTTAAATATTTTTTGCCCGTTGAGCTGGTTTTACACTTGCGGGAAAATAAATTGGACCAAAAATTTCTTTACAAAAATTTTTTACTAAAGTTGTTATTACAAAAAGTGGAAACTAACAAATATTCTCAGAAGGAATGCACCACGTCACTATCTATCTCACTGTAGCCTATATCAATTATGCCTCTCTCATTCAACCACGTTTAACTGCGTTACTATCTCATTCCAACTCATTTTAAATAGCGTCACTATTTATCTCACTCTAACGCGTGTTAAATGGCATTTCTAATGAACGTCAAATATTTTTACTGCCCGCCACTCTTTCATTCTAAATTCTAATTATTTTAAAAAATACGCAGCTCCTTTGGTAGTAAAATAGCAATAACTTTTTTTTCAAAAGTAATACACAGAAATTGCCAGATCATTTGAAAAACAATATTTGATGAGCCGTTATTTAAGACAATTTGCAAAACTAACATAGGACATTTTTTTTCAAGGTGTGGTATCGAACTAACCTAATTACAAAAAATTGCTCATAAATTGGGTTTTTATTTTCTTCCTGATGTAACAGCATTTCAAGGTTTATTTTTGATTTTATCAATAGCATGACTATTCAGAGTTGCGCAACAAAAATTTTATTCTTAGAATTTAGAACTGGTTAGCTTTGACTCTCAAATATCTATTCGAATTTATAAAAGTACCATCAACTCGAAGACTATCTACTTTTTGCTGAGGTCATAATTTGATATTCTGGTCAGTCATGAGCTGGCCTACCAGCCTTCCAAGGGAAAGCGTTGACTTTTGGGACACCTGTTTACCCTTGGGATAAATCGCCAGGTGTTTAAAATATAGAAATTTATTTGTATCATAGTTTGAAATCTTCAGGTCCCTTTACGCAAAATGAAAAAACAAAACTCTTTTAGGATTAATTTGTTGTCCCTATGTTTGTCTGTTTGTCCGTTTGACTAGGCAATTTTCTGGGTAAAATCAATAAATGCTAATGTTTACAGCCCTGTAAAATATACATATTATAACGTTTTTATGGCCTTTTGTTTAACTTTTTCATACAAATTTTCTCCTTATGAAAATATAGAGATCAACACTTGACATAATATTTTGCATTTGAAAGAAAGCACAGAAAGGAACTGTAGAACAAATAATGTAAAAAATATAAAACCATGTCTTTCTATTCTAAATGGATTAATAATTTACTGTTTGTTCAATGTGGCGATAGCTTTGTTTATTTTTTTTTTCTTTGTTACAAAGATAACAAATATTTTCATACAAGGTTTTCCTTAAGGGCTATTTCTCCGAATTTGTAATAAAATATTAAGAAATAATTATAACGGTAACGTACAACTTTTAGCTAAGACAATTTATTGTTAAAAGTTTGCTATATGCATAAACATATTTTAATGATATTATGATATATATATATGATAGTATGATATTTATAAAAATAAACAAATCTATCGCCACATTGAACAGTAGATAATTAATCCCTTTAGAATAGAACAACATGGTTTTCATATTTTTTAAATTATTTGTTCAACAATTCCTTTCTGTGTTGACTTTTAAATGCAAAATATTATCTCAAGTGTTCATCCCTACATTTTCATAGTGAGAAAATTTGTATGAAAAACGTAAAAAAAAAAACGTAAAAACCTAAAACGTAATATAAATAAAAACGTCAAAAGTATGTTTTTACAGCTCTATAGAGGGCCGTTAATATTGGTATTTATTAATTTTATCCAGAAAAAATTGTCTAGACAAACGGACAGACAGACAAACATAGGGATAACAAATTAATCCTAAAAGAGTTTCATTGTTTTCATTTTGCGTAACAGAACCTGAACATGTACCGACAGGATTATCTACGATCTAATAATTTTGCCATGTACTGTAAATATTTCAAAATAAATTTTTATATTTTAAATGCTTGGCGATTTATCCCAAGTAAGTGTACCTATATAATTTGCAAAAAACTTCACTTATTGGACCTGAAATGGTGAGCCAATGTCATTGGTCATTGACCTTTGTTACAGATCTCAGTAAGTATAAGTAAATTAATTTGGGTTTCAATAACGATCACAAAATTATTCTTTTAGAGTAACATATATTATTTTCCCGCATAAAAGTATGAATTCAATCCAAATTCATTCAGTTTTGTTGTTATGACTATGGCACGATGTAGCTAAATCACTCATACGCTTATTTTGTTGAGTTTTTAACGGCAGGAATATGATGCTCCTCGAAATATGACTTTATAAAATTAATTTCAATGTGTTTTGAAGTAGTTTTGGGAGATATTTATAGCTTGCAAAAAAGGGCACAGGTTCCACGTCTTACGGGCGCCAACGCTAGGTGTAGACTGACAATATCTTGCTGCCGCTGACTGCATCAGTGGATTTACGTATTTTTGGAAAAAGGGGGTGCTTTTTTTGACCCGAATAACGTGGTATTTGGAAAATGAATACATATCATTCACACTAATTTTATTAAAAAAAAACCAACAAAATCGCGAAAGCGATACCTGAAACAAAATCGATAAGAAGTGTGCAATAGAGGGTTACAAAAAAATTCATTGACAGTACAAATATGAATCGATTAACGTGGTTTGTGGAAAATGAATACCTTAAAGTTCAACCAAAAACATGTATTTTTTTTATGGCTATACGTTACCTAATTATTGCAACAAAATCATCCGAAAGCTGACATTTTATTTCTGTTTGTATTTTCGTTCCCCTTAACTAAAAATCTGCCAACCAAAATTTATTTATTCGGAAAACTTACAACACAAGAAATAGTATATAAACTTATTACAAGTTTCCACTTATAGTTATAGATTAAGTGTTTATACATAGTACGAGATATTCTACCTCATATTATTAATATTCTTAAAAATTTTGTTATTAGTTTAGTAGTTAGTTATTATATTACACTTTTAAATATTTTTGTGTATTAACAAAATAAAACACCGGTATTCTGAACACAAACGTTGTTATGAAAGTAAAAGTACAAGCTAGTAAAAATAAAAAATTAAACGTAAAATAAAACTATGGTAAACTAAGTAATTTAATAATTAAACCAAACAAATTTGCGCTTTTCGATCTAATCCCTGCTACAGATAGATGGAACAAATCGAGATCAAGTTCCTGAGATTTTGTATTAAATTTGTTACACGCTCACGACAAATACGCATTTTGCCTGTAGTTTGAAGATATATTTGTTGAAAAAAATACAGGGTAACTGCGTCGCGATCTATTTGGGACATAAAATGATAAAACTTTAATCTGGGACATCAAATTTTAATTTGGGACATAAAATAGTTTATTATTTTTTTGGAAATTTTTAACTTATTTTCTAAAATTTACTAGGACTTTTTCTCAAATATTTTATTATTTTTAACAGCATGTAGTTTCGCAGTAAAAAGGAATACTTAGAGTAAATAAACTTGGCCAATTAAATATTTGCAAAGATCATCCTTGCTCCACCCTAGCTGCTTGTAACCTTCTCACTTAAACCGATAGGTCTCTGTAAAATTGCTGATGCTTTCACACTTTCATCACCAAACTTTCGTGAGGATTACTTAATGTTAGAACCAGAAAAAATTTAAAGACTTCGTGGAGCTAGTGAACAAATATATGCTTTTGTCACAGCAACCATGCAACATATCAATGATCGTAAGGTTCAAAATGTTGTGAACTTATTTTGTACTTCATGTTATTTGTTTGGGAGTTTAATCATATTGAATAATTAAATATAGTTGCACGTATAAACGTAATAGAAAAACGAAAAGAAAAATTAAAGAACGTAAGTATGCCGCAAATTATCAAGCTTCATGCTTTTAAGAGCAACTTAACTTATAATCACCAATAGCCAAAATGTGTTACAGCGATAACTTTGATATATTTTCAAACATAAAAATATTATTATTGTGGAGTAAATAAAATGGAAAAAATGGAAATGCTAGATGGAAAAACAAAAGAATTTTCTGCTTACGCAAACAAACGATTACTAAAATAAGAAAACGGTTTTAACAACGGAAAAAGCTGCCATCTCTCGTTGAAGCGATAATATCTAACGCAAAACTATAAAACAATTTCATCAACAACAAAATTACTAAAATTGTTCGGAACCGTTTCCTCAGTTTTGTTGATGTTATCTTTGAGAGAACTACTTTTTAAATTGGTTATGTCGCTACCAGTTAGTGGAACCGCAGCAGGAACAGAGCCAGCTTGCTCACTTGATACAATGCTGGGATTAATATTGCATTACTTCAAGATCACATCCATAAGTTTAGTTTACCAGACTCAGCTATTATTTCTTAGCGAAAACGGATATTTTCATACACACATAAATACTATAAAGAAGTCAGAAAGAAAAAAGAAAAAAACAAAGGAAAACTATTTTTAACCCTGGCCAGCGAAGAATAACGTGAGCTGGCGAGGGAAAGACTTGCACAAGACTCATTGTAGGTATTCTAACATTATTTTGCGGCTTAAGGCGATATGTAAAAGTTTTAGAGTCCCTGTTACTCCATATGCGAAAAAGCCCTCAGTGCGAGAGGGACGGATTCGTGGAAAAATAGCAAAAAGTCGGTTTTTTATTAATATAAAATGTACTAAAGATGCTATCAAAATTTCGTTCAACCAGGTCCTAGAAACCGTTAAAACCCATCTAATAAAATATAATTACAGTCCATATGTCATTCTAAATTGTCAGACCAGGAGAATTGGTGTCGGAAAGGACCTCATTTCAATAAATATTCCAATCGAGCCGAATTTCTCCAATTGCGTTTCTGTTTTAACAGGTCCCTAGAAAAAGAATCCAAAAATAATGTACTATTTTATCAAAATAATACATTATTTACTGAAGTAGATTATTTACTGAAGTTCTTAAAGTGTCGATTTTTTTTCGTAGCGCCTTAAATATCAGTCATACGACTTTAATTTACCGCGTGGTAAAAATACTCGTACCATGCGCGATGTCAATTCGAATGACAAAAGCTACGATCAAATCATACCGATGGGCTAATACTGTCAAATTAAGAATATGAAATGTAAGGATTGTAAGGTACATATGCTTATACCTATAGAAAAACCATACATTCATGTTTAAAAGTATATCAAAAATAACTCAAAATATGCATTTGGAGGTTTTTTGCGTTTGCGAAATTCGTCGATCAAGACGTTTAACTACCAGAAATACAATCTATTAATTTATGGTATTAATTACCCTGGAGAATGGACGGATAAGGCGCTACGGAAAAAAATCGACACTTTTAGAACTTGCATATCTATTTCAGTAAATAATGTATTATTTTGATAAAATATTAAATTATTTTTGGAATCTTTTTCTGGGGATCTGTTAAACAGAAAAGCGATTGGAGAAATTCGGCTCGATAGAAATATTTATTGAAATGAGGTCTTTTTCGACACCAATTCTCCTGGTTTGACAATTTCGAATGACATATTTATGGACTGCAATTATATTTTATTGGATGGGTTTTAACAGTATCTAGAACCTGTTTAAACGAAATTTTGATAGCAACTTTAGTACATTTTATATTAATAAAAACCGACTTTTTGCGACTTTTCCACGAATCCGTCCCTCTCGCACTGAGAGTTTTTTCGCATATGGAGTAATAGGGATGCTAAAACTTTTACATATCACCTTAACCCTTTTTAGCCACGGATTTTCATAGAATGCGTCTTGTACGGAGTGAACAAACTGTCATAAAACAACAAAAGAACTCATTACAGAAAGTCGTTTTATAAAACACAGGTTGGCACTCGGCAGGCTCGCCGGAGGAGCTGTTTGCTTACTTACTTACTTACGCGAAGCAGAAAAAAATAATTAATTTTCTAAACACGCGATGAAGGCTTCAATAAGTTTAAATGACTTCCTTGATAACAAAAATAAGGGTCGAGGGTAAGGTTTGTGGTTTTCTTCTTTTAAGAATTTTTATTATGTATAAATTGTAGTCTGTATTGTTTGTTTGTTTTTATTTCAAACTTTTGTGAAAATTATTAACACATAATGAAAATATGGAGCCGCTCGCAACCTTACAATTTCACAAAGAAGTAGTAAATATCTGAGTTAACACGGAAAAACACTGAACAGCTCTTCGTGAAACTTTGAATTCCCATAGCTTAATTTCTAAAAGACAATTTTTTTTTTGAAAGTTTACGTCATTTTAGGACAGTTATTTTGTTGTATAAACCATTACCTTTTATTACCTTTTTACCATTACCATTATCTTTTTATGATTTTTTAAATAATTGTCCGATATGACGTCACTTGAGAATTTTAGACATTATACTTATTGTGATGTGTGATTGCTTATAAAAAGTTGTCGGTCTCTGTCTACTCATCTGTCATCCAGCTATGAAATCAGGCGGAAGGAAATTATTATAAATTTATCTTGATACATTTCTAAATAGCCATTTCTCAAGTGACGTCACACGAAGGCAAATGAATGTTGCAGCTTTTTCGTAAAGATATTCATCATCATGAGGTTTTTTAGACCACAAGTTCAAAATATGGCTTATTAAACCTAAATCTCGAAATGGTTTTCGAATCAACACACCTTAACATAATTTAATCTAAGCGAATTATAAGAAATCCTTACTTTTATTTTGATCCCCTTGTTAATATTATTGGCTCATTGGCAGCTTGTTTTCGTCTAATACTGGACAGATAATATGCAAAACATTAACTGTGTTACTACGAAACGGTATTTTATGAGTACCTATTAGACATTGTATAAATCTGTTACTGTCACTCTTTTACAATATGAAACGAAAGGCGACAACAACAGATTTAAAACATAATAATTTTTACTGAACACTATCATCCGTAAATATTTATCCATTTGTGCCCTATCCATCGGAAACTTCTGAAGGAAATATGACAGTATCAAGGATAATTTCTCGCGCCCCGCTGGGATAACTGAAAGCAGCGCACGCGCAGGAAGTGGGCACTTCCGGGCGTTTCCGGTGTCCTCGCATCCGGTTCCGGGCGATCGTTTCTACTTGATTGAACTGCCCGTACTTATTGACATGATATTCTAAAAGTTCTGCTGAATTACTGCAACAATTTCTTGATTTTTATGCCATTGAAATTAGGGCTATTTCGGCTTAAGGCTGTTTGGGGTAAGTTTGGTGTACTGAGCATTGATCTCACAATTTATTGACTTGTCAAATTCAGAAAAAGGCCACGCGACTCCTATGGCAGTGCGTTGGGATCGATCTAATAAATCAAGCGTTAGTGTCAAGTTAGCAAATGTTTTTTGGGATTAATCCAAGTTTAATACTGCAGAACTTGATGTCATATGCTATGTAACAGAAAGGTGTAACCATATTTGAAGAGCTTATTCAGTCAATGGTATAGAACAACTTTTACTATGGAGCCAACCCTGAAATCCTGTATCTCAAAAAAAAATTTAACTGTTTCATAGAAAAATGATATGCCGCTCGGCCGAAATGTATGGAAAAGCAGATTTTTTTTTGAGATTTCAGGGTTGGCTCCATAGTAAAAGTTGTTCTGTACCATTGACCGAATAAGCTTTTCAAATATGGTTACACCTTTCTGTTACACGTTGTATATTGTGTGGAAAGTTGCAAGAGACTTTCATCATTTCCTTAACCTTCAAGCGGGTGCGCGGTCGTTTGTAACGGCAGAAGTCGCGCGTAGTCGTTTCGACCTACTTAATTTTCAAGCAATATTTAAAACAAATTAAGGAATCAATAATTAATTTTTATATTATTTCTTCCTAGGCCGTATATATAAATTTTAGAACTAACCTTCTTCTTCATCGTCATTTTCATCGACATTGTAACATTCACTGCAAAGACATGCAGTATGGTCCCGCGCATCTGAAACAAAAGCCGTCTGTGCGGCTTGGGGCATGCGGGGAATGGAATAAACAGTTTATTGTGTGCGTGATGACCATATCACAAGCTAAGATTATGTTTATTTTGCGAAATCCATCGCTATGAATACTCTAAATATTATTAGAGTGCAATACAAACTAGAAAATATCAATCAGAAACAAACCCAAAGACAAGAATATGAAAAAATTCCCCGGGCCAGGATTCGAACCTGCGACCTCTTGTTACCAAGACAAGCGCGCTACCAATTGCGCCACCGAGGTTCCTATCCGGGCCGGTGAATTCTTCCATCATACTTGTCCACTGTTATTTTTGCTTCTGCCTGATATACTAGCTTGTACAACACATATAGAACGCTCACGAGGGCGTTATGTGATTTCACGCCTTGTTCTTAGAAACAGATGGCGCTGTCGTCGCTACAATATTGTTGCTTCAGACAGTTAAGAAATTCACATAACGCCTTCGTGAGCGTTCTATATGTGTTGTACAAGCTAGTATATCAGGCAGAAGCAAAAATAACAGTGGACAAGTATGATGGAAGAATTCACCGGCCCGGGTAGGAACCTCGGTGGCGCAATTGGTAGCGCGCTTGCCTTGATAACAAGAGGTCGCAGGTTCGAATCCTGGCCCGGGGAATTTTTTCATATTCTTGTCTTTGGGTTTGTTTCTGACTGATATTTTCTAGTTTGTATTGCACTCTAATAATATTTAGAATATCTCAAGCTACTAAAACTGATAAGCACGACGAGTAGCAAAGTACGATCTTATGGAGGAGTATTTGTTCATGGCGGTCGATTCGACGCCGCGCGACCGCTTGAAGGTTAAAAACGAATATGTAAAACGATACAATCAGCAGAAGAAAATGAGCAGGAGAGCAGTGACGCATTAGTACGGTCAGCAGCAATGACAGGCGTGAAGCTTATTTGATGCATGTATCTGATAAGCAGATCAGTGGTGCGTCAGACGAATCCGGCCCGGAGCGACGGACCTCGGAAACAACGAACATGTGGACAATCTTTCACGCTCATGTGTGAACTCACCCTTTTATTGGCAGAGGGTTCGAGCGTTTGAATTGTATGGACAAGTCATGATAAGCCTTTTTGATAATATTATTGAAAGCTGAAACCCATGATGCCGATTAGACCATTTTTAATATCTTTCAGGATATTAACTTGAGCAAATTAATTAAACCCTTTAGATACAAAGAGTTTAATTGATAAATAAATGTCAAGTTAAGTTGATCCTTAATACATAACTGCGAGTGAAATTATTTACCATGTTTTTAGGGTTCCGTACCCGTATTGTCTCATCACACGGGACCCTTTGTGCGCGAGTCCGACTTGCACTTGGCCGTTTTTTTTTTCATTTGCGCGGTTTAGTTTCTTTTGGAAATTTATTCAGATACTTGTCCTCTTACACCCGTAACGTTTTAGTATGTTACCAAGACTAATAATATAAGACTCTTTGGAAATTATGTTCAGCATGATCACTAGAAAATAATGGTTTTTAACAATTTATAGCCAGGATAATACCTTACATGTTTTTACCTATGAAATTGCCGAAATTTTCTTACAGATTCATGAGTTCATAGTTCCTGTAATTCAATAGCTGTTTCCATTATTTGTTTTTTGTTTATAAATTGATTTCAAGGTTTTACATATACCTACGTATTAAATTTTGTTTTTATTGTCAGTTTGATAATCAAAATTAAAATTTCAAATACAGTTCGTCCTAAATGCCATCCATTTCCATGATAAGAATCGTAATAATTTTTTACAGCTGACAGTTTTCAAAAATTTAATTAATGTTGCTGTTAGCTTAGTGTTGTCTCCTACACAAAGGAAACTACATAATTTAGATTTGTCATTCCTAAAAAAAAATCAAAAATGTTAGTACTGAAAATTTAGTTTCCTCCAAATTGTCTATATAAAACGGCAATTTCTAATGTAAAAACCTAATATATCCATGCATTTATTAAGAACTTGTAATTTTTTTTACATAAAATATCGTACAGTTGGCAGTCTTTTACTGTTGAGTGTCATTTTTATTTGTTTATTAATGCTGATGTATTTTTGTTGTATGGCACCAATAAAGCTTTTTTCTATTCTAGTCTATTCTATTTTAAAAATAAATATAAGGAAGCATATTAAAAAGTACCATGAGTCAGCAATGACTAACTAAATACAGGCTGCCAATTAACCCCTTAGCTATATCAGAGAAAACTATCCTATGTTCAAAATAAAAAATATCTGTTTTGTTACTTTCGTTTTCTTTTATAGTAAAAAATAAAGATATCGACCATCAAAGTCGATCGCGGACTGAGGGTGGATTGCGGGGGCGGGTGCCAAGGGCGTCGGGAATGTTTTTCATTGATGGCTGGCGGTCAGAGGCTCGTTGCAGGGAAGGCCCTAAGGTCTATTGTCAGTCGTGTAAGTTGGCCATTTATTCGGAACTTGGAAAATATTCCCAATAAAAAACAGGAGAAAAAAAAAAGTTTTTTTCTTGCGATTATTTGTTCTTTTATTGATTCTGATTCATATATTTCAATATAGCGAGGAGGTTTAGTTTCAACCTGTATATTACTTCAAAATCAGTACAGCCGTATCCACAGTAAGCGCACCCCTAGCTGATTAGAGTCCAGGGCCGGCTCGGGGGAACTCAGGGAAGAGAGCGTGAAATTGTCTGCTCACTTCTGTAAATATAATTTGGGCGACAAAAGGACATAAATGATATACCGGGGTCGCCAGTGCAAGTGTGCACAACTTCTTGTTACACGCATTTTAAAAATGTCTACCCCTCGGTGGCATCTGGGGAAATGTTTAATTTTAATGTTGATTTGGTTTGATGAACTTTTGTAATTTTGGGAGATGTTACGGGGATGTTTCGTTTGTTGTGTGTAGATTTCAAGGGTTTAAAGATAGACTAAAGTGCTGCTTTTAAAGTACTGAACTAGTCATCAAGTACTACCCACATGTGCTCCAAAAGATCGATTTAAAAGAAAATGCTCCAAAAACATTCATCCTATCAGATATTTGTACATTAATTACTTTATGTGTCTTTAAATAATAGTATTTTGTGCAACTGTAACATAATTTGATACATTGGGACACGAGTGCTTGTTGACGAAACGAACGAAGTGAGATTAGTAATAATGTAATACTTTCTCTACGACCATCAAAATATCGTCTATATTTATAATATTTTCAACTAACAATTTCACGAAAAATGAGAAGAAGAACATTCGTTTATGAACCTCGGGTTCGTCGTCTCGGTAATGCGGCTTAAAGGCCAATCAGGATAAAGGGGGCGTGGCTAAAGAAATAAGGTTGGGACTTATTTTTCGTCTCTGTTGTTGATTGGGCCTCTAGCGGTTTTATAATAAATTGGGCAAATCGCAGCGCAGAATTGCAGTACTATAATGTAATAATATAACATCGGATAAATAATCTAGGTACTTATAATACCGCTTTTCATGTTGCAATTGCCTTATTGCAGTATGGGAGTGGATAAAATGCTTTAAAGAACCACTTTATGGATTTACTTTAATTGAATCAATGCATTAGTCTGTGACTAATGGAATAACAGAACAAATAAAATTAAAATGTAAACAGTGGAACGGCGAAATGCTAATAATAAATTTCTCCATTTTAATAACTGTAACTGTAAGGGGAACTTCTGGCCTGTTAAGTCAATATAACACTTCCATTACTCCAAATTAAATTCCTCGGGGAGAGAGATGAAGTTTTTATTCTACAGACAAAAGACTGAAAAGAACTGCCCAAGAATAAAGGTTATTCACTATTTTCTTTTGAAACTGCTGTTCTCTTTTTTACAAGAAGCTTTTTGGAATATCTACAAACCCACTCTTTATCGAGAGCAATTTATTTACTTAAATAGAGACTTATTAAAATATAATATTAATTTATAATTCCTAACGGTTTTATAAAAATGTCAATCAATTCGATGACAAGACAAAACATCAACAAAATAACACCCGGTTAAAAAGGCACACTTGCAGGCGTTAAATTGCAATAAGCTTTAAAATCGGCAAGTGTGCAGCGCGGGTTTGACGTGTATTAATATTTTACAGAATTAATCATTATAATCCGTTCGGCAAACAACTCGCCCTTGGAGGGATGAACAATATAATGAAGTTGTCATTTTTTAGAGGCAAAGGGAGGCTGGAGGAAATCCAAATTGAATCATGCGGCGAGGGAATTGTGCTATTATGTTATTAAACAGAGAAGGGCGCGACCCTGCACGAGTTTTTTGTCGCGAGGGTAGTGGGAGGCAGTTAACAGTTTTCACAATAGAATTATGATATAATTTGACGCAACAATGCTGTAGACGCCGGGGAGTCTTATGGACACAAATCTGATTATTGTCTGTGCGATGAAGTGCGATGCACCTGCTACTTCCATTATCTAAAGACATTCTATTGGTCCCAAAATCGTATTACTTGTTTTACATAACATTTTTTATGATAATACATATTTATATTTTATGACCAATAACACATATTTATATTTTATATAAATGATAAGAAAATAAGATATATTTTGGGCCCCATTGGGCCCGACATCAGTTTAAATAATTATTATAATAATTATTATAAATAGTCATTATTATTTCAACTGATGCTGAAATATATCTTGTTTTCTTATATATATGGTGTCTTATTTGTGTATATTTATAATTTTAAATAAATATATATTTTGTGCTATAACAAACTTTTCATTCAATCAAATAAAATAAAAACAATAAAATAGATATTTCGGCCCACTTTGGGGCTGGTATGCCGGCCCCAAACTGGGCCGAAATATTATATTTATAATAATATTATATAATTACATCGCTAAAGGGCCAGTAAATACAGTCTCGAATGTGTTGAAAATTAATCGAATTCTAATCAAGTTCTAGAAGAAACGATCTGACAGTAAACCTAATGATAGATAAATCCATAATAAATAAGTTAAGTGTGTTAAATTAACCAATCATATTAAAAAACATTATTTTAAATTTGTATCTAGATACTTATTTACAATTTTACAGGCAACATTGTATCTAAAGCAATGTATTCTTGTATGTATATTCATAGTAGTACTTATAGCACACTCAAAAGAGCTGCTCGTGAAATGAAAGCTTTTATCCATATGTCAGGGAGAGTACTTACAGCGGCTTATTGTCGCCCCCGCCGGAGAATTTGATAAAGCGAGTGCGAATATTAACAAAAGGAATATCTTGTTAAATTGATACAGCCACCCCTTTCACTACAAATACAAACCTTATCGCACCAGCCCCCCACGTGGAGATAGAAGGAACAAGGAACATGCTAATACGGTCGAAGTTCGATTGCAAAGTGCGGCGGATATGCAACGTTTTAGTTGAACTGGGCGTGAAATTGTCTCCGTAGGAAAATGGTATATTTCAAAGGGGAAGATTAAAATATTATCCATGTTAAGTAAATATTCAAATGAATATTTGCCGTGTTAGACAACAATGGGCGCTCACAAAGGGGAAGGTGCCGTAATTTGATAGATACCTATCTACAAAACTGTCTCTTCGTTAGGGACCTCCCTGTTATTATAAATTATGAGCGCGATTTGGGAATTAAACGGTTCTTGGGAAAATGGCGCTGGATAATTGCCATTTCTTTATTTTGTAAAAATCTGAGAATTAATTTGTTTTTTTTTTAATATGAAATGGTTGGAGAGGGATGGACTCGATGATTATCGTACTAGGTAGCGTGTTTTAAAACTCGTGTTTTCAGTCAAATATACCGAATAAGCATATTGAAGTAAATTTATTTAACTGTCTGTAGATACTTGGTCTCACTCTGTCCTGTAATTAGGTAACTTTTTAATTTAATAATTTTCATTTCTTTATTGCTTTTAAACCACCCAACTACTGTTATGATTATCAAAAAAAAAGTTCAATACTTTCAAAAATACACCACGTCCAAGTATGAAAAGATAGAAGCTAAAATTAATTTATCTTTTTTATCCATTTCGTTTTTGACATATTTATTAAGTCAGAGAGCTTTGATATAATTAATTGAGACTCGCAAGTGGGTGAGAGGTTTGCGACAATGTGTCAAGCGAGATGCGAGTTAGTTGCAGCCATAGGACTATAACACGCGCGGGCCTTCGCGCCGGCCGAGCCGCCCTCTCGGGTGCACAAAGAGCTTTTGTTATAATAAAATACCATCTCGGAGCGACTCAGTACAGAGGGTACAAACGGAGGTCAATTTGGCTCTAGCAATACATATTTTAATAGAAGATAAACTGGAAAATTTAAAGCAAAGGAAACCAGTAGTGATGGAGGTAATCTGAATGTCAAATTCTAGGCAGCGACAAATATTTTTAGTCTAAAATTAATTTATCGCAATTACATTCAATAGAAATGTGCCCTTTTGTTCCCCGGTCATACAACAATTCAGGGTACTAATTTTAAAATGATAAAAACTTTAATAAATTGTGGATTGTAGCAATAAAAACATCCTTTTTACAAAAAAATATTTTGTAGTACTGCTAGAGAAAATCGATGTACCTATGTCTTGTTTGCTGGTATTTTTTGAAAGATATAAGATATAAGATAAGATATAAGATATTTATTCACCATATAACAAAGTCCGTTATAAAAGGTTTTTCAGTTATTATTAATATAAATATCACATTAAATGCAAAATATGTACAATTGTACATACACAATCGGTACACATATGAAATCCATTATTAAAAATGTGTGGCTAACATTAAAATAAAAAATAAATTAAAAATGTCAAACTTAATTAAAAATAAATTTAAATGTCTAATTAGGAAATGAACATGGCTTTATGTTTAAATTCATGAATTCATTAATAGAGTAGAATGGATTATTCTGCAAGAAAAGTTTTATCTTGGTTTTAAATTCCAAGAGCGGTAACTTTGATACAGCTGTCGGTATTTTGTTAAACATTACTAATTTAATATATTTCCCTTGTTTTTGCGTCTTTTTTAGTCTGATTTTTGGTGTTATTAATTTCTCTTTATTTCTTGTATTATATTTGTGAATGTCCATTCTCTTGGGTAAATTGTCTTTTTGTAAATAAATTTCGATCAAAGATTTGTAAATAAATAATGAAATTACGGTCATAGTTTTGTCCTTCTTAAAATAACTTCGTACAGACGTCCGTTTATGTAGCCCGTTTATAATTCTTATTGCCCTTTTTTGAGAAATTAGGACTCGTTTTATATCAACTCCGTTTCCCCATACTGTGATAGCGTAACTTATGATAGATTGTATGTAGGCATAATATACAGTAATGAGGGTTTTTCTGTCAACAAGAGACTTTAATTTTAGTAAAGCGTAGTTTGCTCTTGCTAGTTTTTTGCAGACTTTATTAATATTATAAGCTTAACACGAAAGGACTTACATTTACATTACATACAGGCTTGGATGACCTGATTTTATATTAGCAAAAATTTTCAATTTGCAAATCTTTTCTGCAATTTTTTTTTTTGTAGTAGCTAAATACCTTGTCTATAAGTTTAAGCCTTTTATCAACGAGAATCTCTGAAATTCATTCAAACAAAATATTTAAATTCCAAGGTTGCATTCATTATAGAAAACCTCCAACAGACTAATGGAATATTTGTATATGTATGTGTTTGTTGTTTTCTTCTTTTTTGTGTGAATTTATTTTATTATTTATTCTTTATTGTACACATAAATGTCAGTACAATTGCACTTGGAAATTACATGTTCATAACATACTATTAAATAAAATAAAATAAAAATATCCAAGTATACTTTTAAACATACACAGCATAACTACATATTAAGAAAACTGGGGCAATGATTTGAAATTGTTAGATAATATTATACCCCTGTTTGAGGTTTTAATGTGGATATCTGTTATTGGCTTTATGTATTCTTAGCTTTTGCCCGCAGCTTCACTCGCGCTGATTTCGTTTGTATTTTCCCGAGCTGAAAAGTAGCCTATGTCACTCTTCAATCTATAAACTATCTCTATGCAAAAAATCACGTCGATCCGTTGCTCCGTTGCTGCGTGAAAGAAAAACAAACCAACAAACACACTTCCGCATTTATAATAGGGGTACGGATATTAAATAAGTGATATATTTTTTCTTTTGCTGTAAGCTTTCTTGAAAAATAAACAAATTAATTGGAAATTAAACAGGTACACATATCAGGTTATTTTTATCATTATTTTCAATGCAAGTGCTCGTAAAGGCCCACTTTTAATGCATCAAAACCGAACAAAAAGTCGATTATTTTGCCCTAGGGCTTTAATATTATTGTTTTTAAAATTTATTTACAATGGTTGGCTAACCTGCAACGTTTCCTGTGTACCATAAATGTAATACTTTTTTTTCCATTGCTTAACGGCTCTGGATACAGTCCTTTTGAGCCAATCTTAATTTAAAGTTCACAAGATTATATTTGTTTTGTTTCCTCACACTATGAATTGAAAAACGTAGTATGATACACGGGCGTAAGAGCAATAAATTACTCGGTTACGTTTTCCTCGTCATTTATTCCTTTTCGCCCTTGTAGCATAAAATACTATTACACACACATCTAAAGAGCCATCCTTTGGTAAGGTCGCACATAAATGCATTTTTCAAGTAATTTTAGGCATCATGAAATTTACAACAGGTTTATATCCTTCTGAATACATACGAATACATACGAATACATATAAAATAAATAAATGATTGAAAATCTTTTATTTCGGATAACTCAAAATCCATATCATATTAGTAAGACGTAATAGCTAGTAACACGAAAAAAAATAGAAAACACAAAACCCTAACTATAATAAAATAACTATACAAATACACTATATATAACTATTGCCCTGTACCATAGACTAAATATTACTACTTAGTCTATGCCTGTACCAAGAGCGATCAAGGATTTGAGGTTTCCCTGATCAATCTCCGCAAATGTGTCGTTACCATTCCACATCATAATATCAATATCATCAGAAGTTGATATGTACATATAACAAAGTACCCATACCAGCTGTAGGGTGTACGCAGCGAGGGTGTTTATATGTTTATTTTAATACGCGTGTCGCGCGAATAATACGGAATTTATTACGGCCCTGCCTTCCAGGGCCGGATTAATGCGATACGGAAGATTTGAATTCAGAGCATTAACTTGGATTGGTACATTCTGGAGAATGAAGGGGCTTATGGTGTATGAATATGGATGGTATGCGAGTTGAGATACTGATTCATAATTAACAATATTGGGCAGTGTAAGCCATTTTGGGGTTGATTTGTCTAAAAGAAATATACATATTACTAAACACTAACAGTGTGACAGTCTGTGACTTGAATATAGTGTTTTTAAATTAATAATAATATGAATACTTTGCTTCAAAGCAAATTGAATTCTTCAAAACACGAAAAGAAAATCTAATATGTACATCTGTACACTTACCTCAGATCTTATTTTCAGAATAGTCCGTTACAGATGCACAATGATTTATAGCTTGTAATAACGGGAAAAACTGGCTATAATCTATTTCAAATTGTATACAGATCGGTCGAACAGAAAACCATAAAACACCCAACACAAAGAATCTTTAAGTAAACATAACAGACCTAAATAACGTTAAATCTGTTGTTGTAAGTCATTTCGAAAGTCATTTGTTTGAAGGAAGCACTGTTTTGGTTTCTCAAAAAACAAAGGTACAGTACCAGAGTAGACTGTATACAAGGTGAAATTTATTTATACAGGATGCTTGGAAATTGAACCTATTCCTTGAAAGGAGCTATACTAGAGATCATTTCCAACAAATAATGCCTATCAACTAGGGGTCGAAAACGATAAATTTTTTTCAAGTAAAACACGTCGATATTGCGAAAATTACAAAGTAAACAAGGTCTTCTTTCCACTTAAAGCCTTTTATATCTGATATTATGGGAATTCAGGGCACGTATTTTTTTTTAATAAATTATCACTCATTTATCATTAATCAGAAAAATAATAAATAAGTGTCGAGAGAGGCATTTTTGAGTTATTTTTAAATTTTTTGTTTTTGGTTACCAGTCTGAAAGTTTGAAAAATATCTTAAAAACCTCCGTAACTCGGAGACCATTCATTTTTGACCCCTAGTTGATAGGGCTCAATTTGTTGGAAATGATCTCTCGTATAACTCCTTTCAAGGAATAGGTTGAATTTCCAAGCACTCTGTACAGCCAAACTCATACTGAAGACTCAACAAGTACTCAGTATCAAGGTTCGATGACCCTTTTTGTGAAATTCATAAATTATACTTTTCGTATTCCCTTCAAACGCAAGCCGGGCTGGGATGGTATGGGAGGTCAACATTTTATTTTGCGAAACTATCAAAAAGTGTTATTGATCCGCGAGAGCTGCCTTATAATTATAATATTAATGTGTTAAAGTTAAACGTCAGTCGCTTAGCACAAAGTGCATAACACCCTTTGTATTTCTTGTTAAGAAGTTAAAATGAAAAACATTTTGGTATGTGGCAGTTAACACTAGTAATTCAGTAGTAGTGAGGTTTATAAAGCATGAGTTTGAAATTTAATACACAATTAGTCATGATCTGGTCCGAACAAAGTTAAAACAGCATTTTAAGTTGGTTTTGAGAAGATCATGACTAATTGTGTACACAATTTCAAACTCTTGCTTTATAAACCTCACTAATACTGAACGATTGGCGTCAAATGGCACAGATCAAAATGCTTCTCAATTTTAAATTTCTAAACAAGGATAACAAAGTTTTTCAAAACAAAAAAAAAAACAAAAAAACAAACACGAGTGTCTTAACGATGTGCAGTTTCATACACTACTTTGTCTAAACCTAATTTTCTAATCCATAAAATCTCGGTAACATAATTTGTCGTAGGCTTTTATGGATTTTATGGATTGCTGGTAAGAAATTGTTCATCATTTTCATTGCTGTTTCCAAAATGTCAGGTGGAGTCAAATTCTCCTCAGTGAAGACCAATTTTCCAATTCTCCAACAAAAATACAGTAAATTATGATGCTAAAATCCAGCAGTCCACCGTGCATATGAGAGAAAAAGGGTTCAGTCACAAGTTCGACTATTTTTCAAATCATTCCCTATTTTGGACCAAGCGCGTATCGCCATATACAAAGTAGGGCCGTGTTCACGCCACCAGCGTGACGTTCGCGCATGCGCATGACTAATTTCGCGGCGCAGCGCTGGCGCCACCTCGCACGCCAGTGACCCCTTCTCTTCCGTGCTGGACATCGTCCGAACAACACGTGTGCACACACTCGCGCCGCCAACACGCCGAAATCTCGCGTATCCTGTGTTCCTACCAGTGTTGTGTTCATACCAGTGCTGTGTTTATTACTCCACGAACCAAGACATTCTGCACATCCCTGCCCAAGGCGCCAGCTCCATCAGCCCGACAAGGAGTACACTACGCTGCACATTGTCGGCCCATCCACACTCATCATCAAAAAACAGGTCAGTGCACCCACAATTCTCCAGTGTCAATCCTCAAATCCCATCAGCTCTGCATTCCTGTAACCTCGCGGTTACATATTTGATCCTTCGAGACCGTTTACGAAAAATTTTGGTCCGTCGAGCGGAAAATTTTTGGTTTATACCACCCCCCGCCTCCCCCCCGCCGGCCCGTAACTTTGTTTGAACCAGCCCCCGTCGATTTACTACAGTCCATTTTCACCCGGTTACATATTTTGGCCCCTTCCCGGCCCCTTTTCCGGCAAAAAACATTTTGTGATCTCGAGAATACCTATTTCGGGTAGGTAATTACTGCGTCCGCGCCGCCTAGAACATTCCATTTATCTGTATAGAACCGGCCCCCCCCCGCCCCCGGCACAGAATAAACTCACTTTCATCCCGTTTGTTATTATTATTCAGCTCAGATAATATAATTATATCCATTCAGCCCAATTGTTTGTTACAGTCCACTATATTTCTTTGTTAAACCCCCCTCCGTCACTCCCAGGGATTAATTATCAGCCCTTATAAAACCCATACGTAAAATTAATTAAACTCATAGTCATACGTATTACGTTATTATTGCGTTATTACGTCACGTATTACCAAAGCTTGATTTGCATCATTGGATTGTCCACTCATTTAGATCCGATTTCGGCTAGGTAAATACATTCTTTGTTTGTTTACGCACTCAAAGAAGTAGGTAGGTATTTTATTCTATAAATAGAATTTTCGACGACTGATGTTTTTGTTGTAAATATACTATCGTGTAGGCAAGAACTAACGTGTATTGTCGGCACATGATTTCAAGGCAAATAACATAAAAGTAAACAAGTTCATCAGCCCTTTTCGATATTTTGTGTTGCGGTAATCTCGTGTCGCAGTAATAGTTTGCCGGACAGTTTTTTCGTGTTATTGCCTGTTTTTTAACCGGGTACATATAGCACAAATATAGTAAACAATTTTTTTTTTTTTTTTCTTCTCATCTCTGCTCTTATTGTTTATGGTACACATATAGGGTGTTCCACGTTGGTTTATCAGCTCATATACAGGTTGTTTAAAAAAAAAAAATTTTTTTTTTCTCTGACGTGTTTCTTTAAGTGTTCCGTGTTCCGTTTGAACATAGTCATTGTTACTTCATCCGCGCAAGTATCTCGGCTCTATTCATATATCTCATCAATTATTTTAGTTGTACGTCCGCTCTTATAGTTCAGCTCAAACTCGTTGCGTATTTTATCTTAGTAAACAACCACCTACTTTAACAAGATTAAGATGCCTTCGAAATCACAAGCCGCGATGTTTCGTGAGGCCGTAAAGGCGATAGTTCTGTTAAAGGAGATTGGTGCGGCGGTCGAGGCAGGCGACAGAAAAACATATTCTGTGGCGGACTTCACCGCTCGTTACGCAAACATACAAAACGTTAAAACTAAGTTAGAGGACGTATATTATGAGATCCTTGACGATGAGGATTTGTCCGACGAAACTGAGGCAACCTACACAAAAAATTTTCAGTCGGCACTTAGCAACTATGATGCTATCCTAGTGGCATTCGAAAAACTGAAAGAAAAATCAGCTCTTCCGGACAAAACGCAACCCCTCAGCTCAGGTACACCCGTTGGTGTTCTACCAAAAATACCCATACCGGAGTTTAACTCGAACGTTGAAGAATGGCCCTCATTTATTGCCGTTTTTAGGAGCCTCATCAGTGAGATGGCTACAGTTTCGGATGCTGTCAAGCTGCATTATTTGTTAGGTGCCCTAAAGGGTGAGGCACATGAAATGGTGAAACACCTCTACCCTACCAACGAGAATTATCCCATAGCCATGGAAATTCTCACCAAGCGTTACGACAATCGTCGCGTACTCATTGACCGATTTGTGGACATTATCATGAACCTTCCGCACATCCACATGCGCTCGGATATCCGCACATCGTTTTTAATTCCGCTTATCTCAGCGCAAAGCGCTCTCCGCAACCTCGATCTGCCCATGAAGGATTCTGACTATGTTTTCGTGTCCATGGTGGTGCGAAAACTACAAGGCGAGCTCCGCACTCTTTTCGAGCGGAAGTACGGATCTCGCGCAACTCTGCCCACGCTCAAGAACCTCATTGAGTTTTTGGAAGAGCACGCACGCTGCAAGGAGAATGAGTCATCGTCCCTTGCGTCACAGGATGCTCCTTCTTCAGCACGGCTCGGCCCGTCAGAAAGGCTCGCTCAGCTCAATCAGCTGGTTCAGCCCACTCGAGGTACTCCACGTCAGCCCTATCAGGCTCATCAAGAGTTCCGCCCCATAGCTCCTCGGCAGGACAATCGCTCCCCCCGTCCTATTCGTCAACCATTTTTGGCATTTGCGACAGCGCCAGTTTACTCGGCCCAACCATCCCCATCACCCACTCGCCAACAGAATTATTCGGCTCAACCTTCTTCCCCTACTGGTGGTATGCCATGCCCATACTGCAGGAATAGGGGACATAAGCTCATCGCCTGCCCACAATTTAATAACCAACCGGTTCAAGGTCGGTGGGATTTTGTGAACTCACGCAACCGGTGCCGACGCTGTTTGGGTCCTCATTATGAGAACGAGTGCAGGTCTACACGGGCATGCAAGGAGTGTGGGCGGACTGACCACCACACTTCATTGCATCGCCATGGGGCCATGTCTCCGACACGCTCATCTGCTCATTTGCTGCCTCCGTCTCTGCGTGAGCAGCCCAGACAGCGCTCAGCACATGAGCCTCAATACAATTCGGCACATGCTACACAGGCATACACGTCCCATCCCAACTCGCCCACTCAATCGCGATCACCAAGTAGGTCTCGGGTAGGTAGGCAACAGTGACTACCTACAATAACAGAGCACTATGAAGGCGAGGACGACCAGCACTCAGCACACTCATCACACACACACTCATCGCATACACACTCAGCTCATTTTCATTCCATGACTTCAACTCCAACAGAGAATTCCTGTAACTCCGCACAACGTGTAGTGAACGTCACTAACACACCAATTTTGTTGCCAACCGTCTCACTTAAAATAGCAGACGTACATGGTCAATTTCACTCAGCACGAGCCCTGTTAGACTGTGGAAGTATGCTGACTCTTTGTTCTCAGCGCATGGCCAGAATTTTAAATTTACCATTAAAACATACATCTCTAAAAATCGCAGGAGTTGGAAATCAGCACACACAAAACTCAAAGGCGTCAATCACAATTGTATGCCGACCTACACACCGTGACACACCTACGATCACGGCCACAGCTCATATATTGAAGAACGTAACTGGGTACCTACCGTTAGAAAAGGTTCCAGATCTCGCTCAGTTAACAGGTCACCCACCGATTCCTCTTGCTGATCGAGAATATCACACACCAGCTCCGGTTGATCTAATACTAGGATCTGACGTTCTTGGTCAAGTGTTAGACGGAACCAAGGTTTCGCTCGGCCCTGGCAAGCCCATAGCCTTCGGCACGATGTTCGATTTTACATTGATAGGACCTTTCGAAAGTTTACATACCTCACCCACGAATCAGGTCAATTCAGTTCACATTGTCGGCTCTCACACGGACTCAGAGCATTCCACTCATGACATTCACAAAAGTCTTGAGAGGTTTTGGGAATCCGAGGAACCCCAAACCTACAAGCATACCAGCCCATTAGAGGAAGAGTGTGAGGACATTTTCCGCACCACAACTACTCGTGAACCATCAGGTCAATATATGGTTACACTGCCCTTTCTGCACAACGCGCCGACATTAGGTTCCACTCATGCTATTGCGCTACGCAGGTTTCTCAATTTAGAAAAGAAGCTGCTAGCGAACCCGCCCTTCCGCTCGAAATACGTAGAGTTCATGTCAGATTACATAAAATTGGGACATATGTCGCCGTGTCACCCCAATACCTTTGCTCATAAATCCCATTTCTATATCCCACATCATGGCATATTCAAGCCAGGATCAGAAAAAATACGCTGCGTCTTTGACGGAAGTTGTAAGAGCTCAAACGGCGTCAATCTAAATGATTGTCTTCATACAGGTCCAGCTCTTCAACAAGATATTGTTGACATTATCATGTCCTTCAGGATCCACTCACAAGTTTTCAACACTGACATCCGAATGATGTTCAGAAATATCCTCATTCACCCAGAGCAAAGACCTTTTCAACTCATTCTCTGGCGGTCTTCACCCGACCAGCCCCTGCTCACGTATGCCCTTAATACCGTCACATATGGATTAAGGTCCAGCCCATACCATGCCATCCGCACTTTACTCCAATTGGCTGATGACGAAGGTCATCGCTACCCCCACGCTGCTCAGATCCTCCGCAAATCAATATTTGTGGACGACATTCTCTCAGGTGCAGATTCTGTAGAATCTGCTCAGTCGCTCCAAAACGATCTGATCGAGTTACTCGCCCTAGGTGGCTTCCAGCTCAGTAAATGGACCTCCAACTCGCCTCAGCTCCTTGAACGGTTCCCAGATGACCAGTGCGACATGCCCAAGGACTTTGACTTCAGTCCCGACTCTAATTCCATTAAGGTTCTGGGAATACAGTGGATTCCTCAAACTGATGAGTTCACTTATCGCATTTCTCTGCCCACTCATGCTCAAGTCACAAAGCGCTCCATTCTCAGTACAGTAGCGTCTCTCTATGACCCCAATGGCTGGGTTACTCCAGTCATCTTCCGCGCAAAGATTCTTCTGCAGAAGCTTTGGCTTCTGAAAATAGGATGGGATGAGCCTATCTCTGAAGAAGTCCACACAGAGTGGCAACACATTTCAGAGGATCTTCCTCAGCTCTCAAACCTCCGTTTACCTCGGCACATTTGTAAGTATAAGCCCACGTCTACTTACTCACTTCACGGGTTTGCGGACGCATCAGAGGCTGGCTTTGGTGCCGTTATCTATCTTCATGAGCGCAATACCACTGGACATGTCAATGTACACCTAATCATTGGCAAGTCCAAGGTCGCACCCATTAAGACTCGCCTCTCAATCCCGAAATTGGAGTTGTCAGCCGCGACTCTTTTATCTCAGCTCATGACTCGAGTGTCAGCCCAACTTTCAGCTCATATACCCATTCAAACACACACATGCTGGTCAGATAGCACAATAGTTTTGGCATGGCTCAATACCCCACCTCACCGATTACAGACTTTCGAGGCCAATCGAGTGGCTAAGATCACAGCTACTTCAACTAGCAATACGTGGAGGCATGTGCCCACAAACCTCAACCCTGCTGACTGTGCAAGCAGAGGTATGTCTGCCCAGTCTCTCTCACTTCATGACCTTTGGTGGTCACCCAGTTGGCTCAAAGAACCTACCTGCACTTGGCCCAAGATGCCACCCGCTCTAGGCCATCATGCTCTCCCAGGCCTTAAGCCCAAAAAAGTACCAGCACACATAGCAGTCCCAGATATCGATCTGGACTTGCTCACTCGCTACAGCTCACTTGACAAGCTCGTCGGAGTGACGGCTTGTATTAAAAGGTTCATATTCAATTGTCGGCACAGCCCAGATGCACGGCGCTCTGGTCCGTTGACAGCTAATGAACGCAGAGACGCTCTGTTGCACTGGGTCCGCTCTGTTCAGCACAATGAGTTTGCTGAAGACATTAATCGTATCCAGACTGATAAAGTTTGTCCCGTTCGGCTCCAGCGCCTCTCGCCCTTCATAAAGGACGGCCTTTTGAGAGTCGGTGGTCGTCTTTCTCACGCGTCAATTAGTTATGACGCTCAACACCCACTCATTCTACCCAGCTCAAGTCCGCTCGTAGATCTCATTATAGACCACTATCACAAAATACACTGCCACCCTGGAGCTGACACATTACACGCCATATTACGCCAGCAGTACTGGATTCTGTCCGCTCGTCGTATTATTAGACACCGCGTGTTTAAATGTATTAGATGTTTCCGGTGCCGCGCTCAGCCTAAGGCTCCGCTCATGGCTGATCTCCCAGTAGACAGAGTTACTCCTCAGCCAGTTTTTAGTCACGTCACGACGGACTTTGCTGGCCACTTCTTCGTTAAATCCAGCACGTTGCGGAACGCGAAACTCATAAAGGCGTATTTTTGTATTTTCGTTTGCCTCGCAACAAAGGCGGTTCATTTGGAACCAGTCTCTGCACTCTCAACGGAAGCGTTCTTTGCGGCATTGCAACGTTTTATCTCACGTCGCGGTACTCCAGTTCTCATTCGCTCAGACTGCTGCACAAACTATGTAGGTGCTAGAAATCAGCTCATTGAAGTTCAGAACTTCCTCAGGTCAAACAATGATGCAATCACTCACAAGCTCGCGAATCAGCACATAACTTGGTTACTGAACCCGCCTAAAGGGCCTTGGTTCGGCGCTCTGCACGAAATAAACGTAAAATCCACCAAGCAACTACTTTATCGCGTGATAGGTGAACAGCACCTCACTTTTGAGGAATTCTCTACCCTTTTGGCTCGAATTGAGGCTGTACTCAACTCAAGACCCCTCTGCCCAATTTCATCCGACCCTACGGACTTTGAACCTCTCACGGCCGGACATTTCATTATTGGTCGTCCGCTCACCGCTCTACCTGAGCAGTCTTTTGACGACAGACCCATATCTGCTCTTAAACGCTTTCAGCTCATTCAAGCGCTCTCTCAGCGCTTTTGGACTCTCTGGTCCAGATCCTACCTCCATACCCTGCAAACCCGCTCCAAATAGCTCTCCCCTTCTTCCCCTCCTCAAGTGGGTGAACTGGTCCTCATCAAAGAGGATGACCTGCCTCCGCTCCAATGGAAGTTGGGGAGAATTCTCCGCACGATACCTGGCAAGGATGGAGTGATCCGAGTTGTGGATCTGGACACAGCTCATGGAAATCTGCGACGACCTGTGTTCAAGATAGCCAGGCTGCCGTTGGATTCAGCTCAAGAGGAGTCGCAGCCCCGGCCCCCCCAGGATGTTCACGCCACCAGCGTGACGTTCGCGCATGCGCATGACTAATTTCGCGGCGCAGCGCTGGCGCCACCTCGCACGCCAGTGACCCCTTCTCTTCCGCGCTGGACATCGTCCGAACAACACGTGTGCACACACTCGCGCCGCCAACACGCCGAAATCTCGCGTATCCTGTGTTCCTACCAGTGTTGTGTTCATACCAGTGCTGTGTTTATTACTCCACGAACCAAGACATTCTGCACATCCCTGCCCAAGGCGCCAGCTCCATCAGCCCGACAAGGAGTACACTACGCGGCACATTGTCGGCCCATCCACACTCATCATCAAAAAACAGGTCAGTGCACCCACAATTCTCCAGTGTCAATCCTCAAATCCCATCAGCTCTGCATTCCTGTAACCTCGCGGTTACAGGCCGCAAAAAAAAATATTGTAGGCGCCTTGGGCGTGCAGCGTGCCACAGTGCATTTTTTTTCATATTAGAAAACGGAAATCTATTTTCTATTTTTAAATTCATAACTAGGATTTTACGACATGTGTTGTTTATTTATATATAAAAATAATTAACAACCTTGAAAAAAACCTAATATTATGTACTACTTAAACAAGAAATATTTAATGATTTATATCAATTTGTTAATGACTATTTTTCTTTAATGACGCTCCGCGGACCTCACCAAACACGATGCTTGGCTTCGGTATTAAAATAAAATTCAACAAATTCAACAAATGTGTTATTTTAATTATTTTGTGCTGCAATAAACTTTTGAATTATCTTTAATAAAACACTTTTTCAACACACTCGCTCTTATTGCACCAATTTTAGGACCATAAAGCTGCTTATTAAACACATTTTCTTTTACTATGCATCACCGCACTAGTGCCTTTTACTTTAAACTTTCTTTTAATCTCAGTAAAGAGATTTTATGTCTAAGAAATATGACTGTGAATAAATAAACTATTTTAATTAAATATGATATATAAACGTTCCATTTAATTTAATTATTTATATTTGTTAACCAAATAACAATGAATCAATGAATCTATTATAATCTAATAAATAAATATTCAGTTTACTACATTTTTAACAATAAGGATGTTTGATAGTTATTGTGTCTTCTCTTCTAACGGCATGGCAGGCAATACGCACGCACGGCGCGCGGCGGTGCGCGGAAAAAGAAAAGTTCGCCCGCCATTTTCCACAAATATTTGCCTAAATATAGCTGTGCTTTGTGATTCTTTACAAAAATGTCAACTTGAAGTTATCTCAAACAGCATTTTTGCAGTGCATCAGCGACGTTTGCGCTCGCTGAAATTAATAGCTTCAGTGCAGTTTTGCGTACAAAAGCCGCCTCCCTGCTACGTAGGCTGAAGTTGAGTGACAACAGCGTCCTAGAAGAAGTGGCCACCAGCGAGAGTTGTTCGCTGGTCGCCCACCGAAATAATATTTGTTTGTCACTTGTGGAATCTAAGTACTAACCTTAAGATGTCACTAACAAATTGATCATGGTATTCGAAAATAAATAAATAATTATTATTATATTCGACGCCGCCGGAAATATTCACTGAGTCACAAAATTAAAGTGATAGCCTGTTGCTATCAAAATCAAAGGAAAATACAAGCTAGCTTTCGAAAGCACGGTTAGGATCAAAAATAGTATTGACATCAAAACTTATTCCAACCTAACTGCGTTTCTAAAGAAACGGTCAGAGTGTAATATATTAGTCGAAATCTAAGGTATTGTCACCAAAAGACGTTGAAAAGTTTTTGAAAGAAGCTCCGGATAGCCAGTAACTGGCAACAAAGGTCAGTTTAACTACGTCTCTATACTATATTTTTATGATATTTTACTTTTTTTTTCTCGCAAGTGTGTTGACAAACGTCGTATCAAACGCGTGAGCATTGGTCATTCCACACGCAGCTCCGTTACGCCCTCGCCCTTCAGGCTCAAGCTGTAATCGAGCCTTGTGTGTAAGGACCACCTTAGCTCACTTGTATCATAATGTTCTATTACTTATCCACATACACTTATACGAGTTATGCCCAACTTGTTTCGATGTTCAGCATTATCAAGAGCTTTTAATTTATTACAATTTATGTTGTGTTGTTTCATGTTATGTTATTTATGCATAATGTGTAGTAAATTCCACAATCACAAGCATCGTTTTTAAAGTTTTTATTAAAGGTTTATGGGAATAAACGTTCTCTAGTTAGATACTCGTAGGTACAAAAAACATCAATTAAAATTATCAGTTCAAGATAAAATAAATAAAAAGGAGGACAATTAAAACCCAGAGTTTAATTTTGTACAACAGGTTTAATTACCGATGGGTATTGTCCGCCTGATCCGGGTAGGGAGACAAATAGGCTAAGTAAAATTTATGTATCGGAATCAAATTCGATTTCGTCTTTGCATTTTTTACACGGTTTTTCTTGGGGCTGGCTAAGGTTTGCGAAAGAGAAGGATGGATATACCGAAATTGATAATTAATTTTATTTCGTAACCTACTTTTTTAGTTTTAGTCATCTACTTAAGATAATTTAGATAGGATAAGATAAGATAATTTTATTGATAGATAAGATAATTTAATCTACTTAAAGATAATTGGCCAAATCAGTTGTGGGCGTGGCCAAATGTCATGTTGTTTCATTTCGCTATTCATTTCGCTACAATGTGCACGCTCCATGAAACTCGCGAGAACAATACAATCATACCGATTTCGTCGATGACGTAAAATTTAAAATTTGTTTCAGGAGAAACCATATTTTGGCAAGACTGTGGACGTTTTCAATTTTTTTTTTGATTATTATTAATCTAGATAACATTTTCGATGTTTAATTCGTATTATTTTTTTTATTTTATCATAAAAATGTAAGCAAATTCGGCTACACTTTTGGTAAAAAACCGTTAAATTTACGTATTTTAGGGGTTTGTTTTTAAGATATTACTCAAATTTCACGGTTTTTAGTTCTACGTCAACATAGATCTAGATAATCTAGATAATAGAATAATAGACTCAGTCTAAAATATTATAATAACATTTCATAGACACACCACAATATGTGGACAGCGTTTGTATGGTGGTTTGCGCATAACCACGCCTCTAAAATAAGACAATTAAGGTTAATCAATTCGATATTTTAGCTAAAGATACGACGAACAAAAGTTTATTTAATAAAATAGAGATAAGCCCGATTTACTCATACTGCCTTTTCATTAAGAAACGTCATTTGTCTGCCTTCATGACTAAGAGGATACTGTCACCAGTTGGGAATATCAAAAGTACCTGGAATAGAGGAGCTTGTATGACTAGAATGATGGATGACAAAGAGGCGAAAGAGGTGTCATAATGGTAGTAAATGGAAGTCTGTAGTCTTTGCCTACCCCTCTGGGAGACAGGCGTGAGTATATGTATGTATATTATTATTCTGGTCAAAATTAAATGTATTTTTTATTAATAATATTTTTGAAACCTTATTGAAATCAAAGCCAACATTACTGTAAACACTTCCTCAAAAGCCTACCTTCAATCTTCTGAAATTTGTTTTCTTATCGGATTTTTCTAATCTTCTTTCCATCGTTTATATTGATTATAGCGCTCCTCTCGCCTAATTTATATTCTGCTAGTGTTTTTTCATCACACCCTGTGTTCAATATCGCAATTTGTACCGTAGTTAGAGCAATCCAAAGGACTATCGCCTTTGTGTACTGTCTCATTTGTTTTATACTGATGTCGTATTAAATAAAATGTTAATAAACGGGCGGGAACATTTTTAGGGTTGCATAGTACCTAAAAGGTACAAAAGGAACCTTTATGGTGAGACTCCGTTGTCCGTCCGTCCGTCCGTATGTCACAGCCTCATAACTTTGGCACCGTTAAAGATAAAGACATGAAATTTGGCACAAAAATAGAATGCTATTTTTTCCTACATATCAGGGTGTAAAAAAAGTATGAAAAATTTGAAATTGTTCGAAATATTTCCAATAGAAATGTGAAAAAAATAAAAAAAATGATCCTGAAAATACAATATGGGTATCAAATTGTAGATATTAAAAAGCTGATTGTAAAAATATATATTTTTACTTTTTACTGGCAATGGTTTCGAGAAATCTTTAAAAAACTCTGAAACTGGTAAACCGAAAAATATGAAAAAAAAAATTGATTATAGATTATAACTGGCCCATTACATTAAAAGTATAGCGGTCCAAAAAAAGGTGAGCACAAATGAGAAATTAAAAAAAATAAGTAAAATATATGAAAAATATATTTTATAAAAATACAACATGGGTAAGTACCAAATTGTAGGTATAAAAAGTTAATTGTAAAAATAAATAGTTTGGCTATATTTAATTGCATCTATTTCGAGAAATCCTCGAAAAACCATAAAAAATCTATGTCCCCTTATCTCCAAAACTGGCGAACTGAAAAACATGAAAAAAATCATGGTAACATGTGTTCACGTAAAGATTACAGAAAAAAAAAGTGGTTGAGAAATTCACGAAAAAAATACAAAATTAAATTTATCATCTACAATACGGATTCCTAGGCATGTGAGTCTGACTCACACTTGGCCGTTTTTTATTTTGTTTATTTATTGAATCATTCACTACCCCGGGCCACAAAATAACCACTTATGCCCGGGCAGACTTCAACTAGTTTGACTAAAATGGTCTCTGCTCAGCTACTTCTCATCATGGCGCAACGAATTTCTCAAAAAATCTCCTAGCTAGCAATAAAAATTGTATTAGAATATGTTAAGTAGCTCTCAAGTTGAAGTGGTTCGTTACGGTCTTGGTGCAAAATGCACAACCTATGATTGCTTTTCTTATCTTGAATAAAAACTATAAATTATAGTTTGATAACAATAAATTTAACAACATCTTAGCAGAGTTGCGTCATTGTATGGATTATTATTAGAGTGCGTTACAAACTAGAAATCAATCAGAAACAAATTTAAAACACAACATTTTTGAATAAAAAAGCCTCGGTCCGGTTGTTACCTCCTTTTTTTTTTTCTGATATATTTCTAATTTGTAATGCATTCTAATAATAATTAGGAGTATTAAAAAACATATATTATAATCTATTGTATGGATAATTTATAGTTACGTGAATTTCCAATGTCCGTACCAAATTTAAAGCGTATTAAGGGTCGGTTTCGCCAAACATGCTCTCGCGTTTGGACAATTTAGCATATTAAATCAAAATATTTTAAACAAATAAAATTCTTGTATTTAGTTAAGAAGTCCAACTACATTATTTATATTTTAGATTTGAAATAAGTATCATAACCTTCGAGAAAAAAAAACGGAAACATCACTAAAATCACGCCTTTGGCGCTTGGACAATTATGATATATCTACGAATGAAACAAAAAAATAAAATTATATTTTCTAGAGTTAAGAAGTCAAACTAGCTTATTAAAACCTATTTCTTTTCGTTATTTTATAAAAAATATGCAAACACTCAACATTTTCCCGCATGATTTCTCTATACATTTTCTCTATACGTATATTTCATATTCACGAAATGAAGAAAAAAAATCTACCCAGCCAAAATCTAATGAAACAAAACAGAGTTTAGATCACAAACAGACAAACTTTAACGATAATGAACATAAAGATAATAAAACAGATGAAAAACAGAAAGATATTATTTATATATTAAGTACTAACAGGAGTAACAATATTCTAAAGATGGCACAAAACACGTTCTCGGAAAACTATGATGTCTGCCATTTTCTTTCACCGAATGCTGGAATAAAAGAACTCTTCGAAGGCCTGTAACATAAACTAAAAAACTTCACATTCAACGATTATTGCATAGTTATGATTCTTGATTCTTGTATACTAGTCAGAGGTGGCCTTCAGTTTAAGCCACTAAAATAAATAGAAAAAATCTCAATAAGAGATGTTATAGAATGTTGTGCTATCGAACTTATAACCCACCAAACTATTGTTATTTGTGTATATAGGGTTCCAAAGAAAGAAAAAGTAAAAACATATCTAGCTTTATTTTATGAAAGATTGGAAGAAATAATTAAATATGTGAGCACGCGATATGACGGCAGTGCTTTGTATCACCATAGGTTTTAAAAAATAGCGGGAAGTGAAGAGAAATAAATTACGAAGATGAAAGATCTGACCTTGGGAAGGAGCTGCATGCACCACAAACCACGCTTCGCCTGAGCCACCAAGTCTCTGGTGTTCTCCAAGATGGTTTTCTTCTTCCTCTTCGTGCCTGGTTGCGCTCTTCTCGGCTAGTCTTCTTCGTAATAGTAATAGATGAAAATGAGGCGCACAGCGGGTGCGATCTCAAAATGGCGGGCGGTAGGGTCGAGGTAGGACCTAGTCGAATGACAATCAGCGTATACCTCCGGCGTGAAAGGCTTCTGATTGACGACTGCTTGATTTGCGTCCAAAACTAAGCGGGTGGAGATGCAGCGAAAATGACAGTTGAAAATATTAATTCACAACTACCCCGCAGTATGAGAGCCACAAGAAGTGGCGCGAACATTTGCCCCCGGCGTTAAAACCATTGGTTTTAAAATAAGAATAGAAAAGTAAAAATAAGACAGAGAATAACGAAATTTTGAAGCGGGGGCAAAGAAAGGAGTTATTGAGATGGGAGAGGGCAAAGACGCACGACAGGTCGTTTGTAAACACCTGTCGTCGTTTTGACAGAAGCTACCCTAATGACATTATCTTTGCCAGGGTATACAGCTACAATAACACCGAGCGGCCATTGAAGCGGTGGAGTGTTATCAGTAACTACAACGACAACAGATCCAATTTTGATTGGGTTGGAAGGTGTATTCCATTTTCCTCTAGACTGGAGAAGATGGAGATAATCATTCTTCCATCGCCTTGCGAACGATTCTACCATTTGATCAAGCAACGCGTAGCGACGTAATAAATTAACTGGCTCATCAGCCACCTTACAAGCGGGTAATTCTTTTAAAGGAGTTGACATCAGAAAATGTGCAGGAGTTAACGCGCTAAGTTCAGATGGATCTTCACTCAGCAGCGTAAGCGGACGAGAATTTATGACACATTCTATTTGCGTAACTACAGTTAATAATTCTTCGTAGGTCAACAGTTGAGTACCTACTACTCTATGCAAATGCGTCTTAAATCCTTTGACATATATCTCATAATGTCCCCCAAAATGTGGGCTACGTGGAATATTAAATTTCCATTGTATTCTATGATCGGCAAGTTCATTCGCGAAAGACGTTTTAAATTCTTCGGAGTTTGTCAAATTGTAAATTTCTGAGAGGGCATTTCTAGCGCCTACAAAGTTCGTAGCATTATCTGAATATACGAAAGACACTGCTCCACGTCTAGATAAAAAACGTTTGAACGCGGAAAGAAAAGTGTTCGTGCTAAGATCAGTTGCCAATTCAACGTGAACTGCACGAGTCACCAGGCATACAAATATGCAGAGGTAACATTTGACGGGACGGACTCCACGTTTTCGATACGGAGTGATACTGATAGGACCACAATAATCCACAGCGCAGTGGACAAAAGCTTTAGCCTCATTAACGCGGCATGATGGTAAATCTGCCATGAAAGGGAAGGTTTGTCTCGGCTTCGCCTTAAAACAATAATTGCAGCTATGTATTACGCGACGAACAATATTTCGACAGGAAAGTATCCAAAATTTTTGGCGGATTATTGACATTAAAGCCACTGGTCCAGTGTGACAATTTTTGCGATGATAATGAATGATAATCAATTCGACAATATGATTTTTACGAGGTAACAACACAGGGTGTTGTTGATCGAACGTCATGTCTGTGTTGCGAAGTCGACCACCAACGCGTAACAATCCATTTTTATCTAAAAATGGCGATAGTCGATTTAAAGCGGGAGAACAAAGTTTATTTGACTTTAATCTTTTTATTTCATCAAGAAAATAAAATGCTTGAAGAGCTTTAATCAATGCAACTTCAGCGAAATCCATATCGGTAGCGGTAAAAATATTAGAGCGCGGTAAAATACGTAAAAATCGGTATATGTAAATGATTGTGTGTAAAAGCACAAGCCATGACGAAATTCTTTCCGAAAGAGAAAGAAGAGGATGCGGTTCTTCATTACTAAAAGCGGGAAGAGAAATTGTTTTTGATTCCGGCAAGTTTTCTTCAATAGAAGCTGATTCTATTGTTTTGATTGGCCACTCTTTAGCGTCCAGATAAAGCCAAGCAGGTCCAGTGAACCAGAGCGGGTGACTCATCAACTGCGTGGGAGTGAGACCACGGGAAAGACAGTCGCTCGGGTTTTGAGAACCAGCTGTATGGTAAAAACATTCAGCGGGAATAGCGGATATTATTTTTGTTATACGCGTCGCGACAAAGGTTTTAAACCTGTGCGGTGAGGAATGTATCCAGTGTAAAGTTACCATAGAATCGGTAAAACAGTAAATACGTTCAATATTGTGACGTATTTTATAAGCGTCAACTACACGACGAGTTAATTTCGACATGAGTAACGAGGCACAAAGCTCAAGGCGGGCGACACTGACGGTCTTGAGCGGACAGACTTTTGACTTTGCGCATACCAGCCGAATGCTAGTGCAAGTGTCTGAGTCATCTTGTACTCTAATATATACGACACATCCGTATCCACGTTCACTTGCGTCTGCAAATGATATTATCGAAATTTTCGAATTTTGGAACACGTCTAAGTGGCGTTTAATACGTAAATCCCGCAAAACAGGTAGCTCCTTCAAATAGTTTTGCCAAATCTGCGCAATATCAGAGGGTAGTGTTTCATCCCAGTCTAATTTTAAAATACAGATTTTCTGCAAGAGTAATTTTGCGTACAAGATCACAGGAGCGGTAAAGCCGAGGACGTCGTACTGACGTGCTATCA
Source organism: Ypsolopha sequella (assembly GCA_934047225.1). NCBI lineage: Eukaryota > Metazoa > Arthropoda > Insecta > Lepidoptera > Ypsolophidae > Ypsolopha > Ypsolopha sequella. The sequence continues at coordinate 16,018,282 of OW203992.1, forward strand.
CGGACAAAACATTGCGTTTAGTACATGGGCGACTATCTAGCGATACAGTAAAAGAGAACTCGTCAGAATCAGGCGACCACTGTAAGCCAAGAACTTTAAGAGTTTGAGTTTGTTCTTCAAAATTCTTACTAGAATTTAAGCGGTGAGTATCAGGCAGTGTATCAAGTAACTGTTGACAGTTACTAGACCACTTGACGAGCTCAAAGCCACCGGCCTTAAGCAATCCTACCAGCTCATCTCTGAGCTGTAAGGAGCCCTGCACGGTGGGCGTGCTATAGCAGATGTCGTCCATGTAACAGTTTCGTGCGGCTACAGTAGCGGCGAGCGGGTACGCTGAACTCCCATCCTCACAGAGTTTCCTGACTACTCTCATCGCAAGGAAAGGGCTACTACGTAGTCCAAAGCAGACGCGATTGAACTGATAAGCGATAAGCGGTGAACACGTGTCAAAGCGGTATAAAAACTTTTGAAATTTGCGATCATCGGCGTTAACCAAAACTTGTAAGAACATTTGTTTGATATCCGAGGTAAAAGCGATTTCATACAAGCGGAAGTCAAGTAAAATTAAAAACAAATCGTTTTGCAAATTAGCACCTGTGTGCAGCGTGTCATTTAATGAGACACGAGTACCATCAGCGGAGTCAGTCTTAGTACTGGCATTCATACAAATACGCACCTTTGTCGTTGATTTATCAACACGCACTACGGGATGATGCGGAATATAATAACCAAGAGATAATTGGTCATCATTATGAAGCGGGGATATGTAACCTTTAGTTAGGTATTCATTTATTATATTGTTATACTCGGAACGTAAATCTGCGTTAGAAACAAACCTACGCTCAAGAGACATAAAACACTTTTTTGCGTGATGGTACGAGTTTCCTAGTATGTTAGGATTCCGTGCGAACGGTAAAGAAACCGAATAGCGACCAGCGGGGTCACGTGACACATTGTTAATAAATAATTTTTCACATTCATCATTTGCGGGACTAGAAGCAGGTTCACAATGCACCTCTTCTAATTGCCAAAATTTTTGTAAAATAAAATCTATTGGCGGTTCAATCTCCATATAAGAGCATAACGAAATTGAACATGCGGTATTTTGGTAAACAGGCGTATTACCAATTAGCGTAAAACCGAAGATGGTCTGAAATCCCGTCGGCGTACCCGGGGGACCAGAGACGCGGCCTGATAACAAGATATCCGCGAATAAAGATGCACCGATAAGAATATCAATCTCACCCGGTAAGTAAAATGTTTCATCAGCAAGTGTGATATCTTTTAAATACGAAAGCGTAGACAAATCCACCTGCACCGATGGTAAGTTGTCGGTAATACGGTCGATTACATAAGTGTCAAGCGAAATTGAAACCGAATCATCAAATCGTGAAAACAATTTAAGGTTTGTCGCACCCTTAATTGGGTTTGATGAAGAGCCGATGCCCTTAACAAAAGCGCGGGGAATTTTCTCATATTTTAAGTTAAGCTTCTCACAACAGGAAACCGTCGAAAAACTGGATTGTGACGCAGGGTCGCAGAGCGCACGTAGACGGACAGACATACCGTTAGAATCTTTCACGATCACTTGAATTGTACCTAAAAGGCATGTTTCATTACGCTGCGAGTTAGGCTGTAAGTTACATAAAGAAATATTATTACTCGCAGTTGGTACGGATTGAGAATCATTAGTCATATGTTCTGTGTTAGTCGCCGATACGGCAGGATCCACCAACCTCGAAGATTGCGTATGTGTGCGTGGAGACACGGTAATATTTTGACCAAGCGCGGTGTGAGTATTCATCACATTTTGTTTGCGGCACAACATCGAATGGTGTTTACAATTACAATGGCGGCAATTATAAGACGATTTACAAGCGGAATTGTTATGCGTAATACTTAAACAATTGGTGCAACCGTTATTAGATTTGATGAACTGAAATCTTTTCTCGATATCTAGTTTCACAAATTCGGGACACTTATATAAATTATAGTGTTTTAATTGTTTACATAGCGGACAACAATTATTATTGGTCGAAGCGGAGACAAAAGCATGGGTTGACTTGGTACTGTACCCGGTTTTGTTGTTATTATTATTAACGGAGCGGTTCGGAGCGGGAGCGGTAATTGCGGGTGCAGTGCGGTTCAGTATCTTAGTTTGTTCCCGTAAAAATGATATTAATTCATCATAATGGGGTAAATCGGAACCACGTTTAAACATTTCAAATGAACGAGCGGTTTCAACATCAAGTTTTTTAAGGGCCAAATACATAAGGATAAAATCCGAAAGATCTTTAATATTCAGCGATTTTAAACACGAAACAGCGGAACAGAACTTGTCTAAAAACAAGTCCAAGTTTTTTGAACTAGCGGTAGTTAAAGGGCGAAATTCAAACATTTGATCCAAATAAGTAGTGGCTAAACTACGCGAGTCTTGAAAAGTAGAAACGAGTGTTTTCCAGATTATGTCGTAGTTAGTTGCGTTCGGTGTGATTCCAGAACAAATCGAAAGTGCCCGGCCAGAAAGTTTACCCATCAGGTATTGTACTCGTTCGTTGTCGGTCAAGTCCGGATTATCGTGAATCGTGGTTTTAAATGTTTCATAGAATGTTGGCCACATAGTAGCTTCACCAGAAAAACCAACGAGTTCCAGTTTTGGAAGCTTGATAGTAGGTTTTTTGGGACATTCCATGTCACGTGGAGCTTTAACTTTAGAGTCAGCCGATTTCGAAGAATGTGATAACTTCCGGTTGATGTATTTGCAATGGGAGTAAAGATCCTCAAAAGCTGACCAACTTTGATAATTTGGTTCAAAATTAGGATTTATCAATACCTCTGTGTCATTAATTTCATCTATGATTACATGAATTTCTGAGCGTACAGTATCCAAAGTTTCGACATTGGCCATAAACAATTCTGCCGAAGAAACATCCTCTAAAGCGGTTTTAGAAAAGTCATAAACTCTCTGAAGGCGATTAAACAATTCTTGCCTTTTATTTTTAAGCTTCTTTAAACTATACGACATCTTTAATTTTGCAGCTTCTGCGGAATTTGGCATGTTATATAGTACAAAGTTAGGCAAGTACCAGAACTATTGAAAGTTTTATACTGACTACAACATAGAATAATGCTAATGAGTTAGAGATAACACGGGCGGCGGACGAACCTGTGTACGAGTACCTCTCGATAATATTAAGAATTAGCAGGTAGGCAGATAATATTTTCAGTGAAATGATCAAATGGTATAATCGCAGCGGATAAATTAACAGAATGGCGTATTTCACTGTAGATAATTTATAATTTCCAGTATATAGGAAATGGAATCACTAATATTTTGACGAATGCGGGGTTTTAATGCATAGATAATGCAAATAAGAGCGGGAATGCGGGGTAATACTGCGGGCAGAGTGAAAATTAGAGCGGAATTCACGTGTTCTTTAGACAAAGAACATGAAGATAGCGGTTGGAAATACCAAAAAATGGTTATAGATCGCAGATCAAAGGGCCTAAAATGGATCTAGATCCGGCTCGAATGGCCAAAAAAATGAGCACGCGATATGACGGCAGTGCTTTGTATCACCATAGGTTTTAAAAAATAGCGGGAAGTGAAGAGAAATAAATTACGAAGATGAAAGATCTGACCTTGGGAAGGAGCTGCATGCACCACAAACCACGCTTCGCCTGAGCCACCAAGTCTCTGGTGTTCTCCAAGATGGTTTTCTTCTTCCTCTTCGTGCCTGGTTGCGCTCTTCTCGGCTAGTCTTCTTCGTAATAGTAATAGATGAAAATGAGGCGCACAGCGGGTGCGATCTCAAAATGGCGGGCGGTAGGGTCGAGGTAGGACCTAGTCGAATGACAATCAGCGTATACCTCCGGCGTGAAAGGCTTCTGATTGACGACTGCTTGATTTGCGTCCAAAACTAAGCGGGTGGAGATGCAGCGAAAATGACAGTTGAAAATATTAATTCACAACTACCCCGCAGTATGAGAGCCACAAGAAGTGGCGCGAACAATATGTTTATCTCAAATTCAAAACCCACAAAATTGTAATAGCAGGTGACTTCAATATTGACATGCTCAAAAGAAACAGTTTGTCTTTAGATTTCCAACACTTTCTCTATAGCTATAATCTAAAATTGGAAATCAGAGAAATCACTAGGCCCGTTAGCGGAACGTGTCTTGACAATCTTGCTCATAATATATCGAGAGGTTGCAAAGGTACAGTTTTTCACTTGGGTCTTTCAGACCACTCTGCGCAAGTCTTGAAGATTCCGGTGAAAAAGACCTGTAAATTTAACTTATGGCGAAGACACATCCGTGTATAGGTTGGAATATTTACTGAAATTTAAATCACATCTTCAAAATTTGTCATTTTCTGAACTTTATTCAACAAATGCGGCCTACGACAACTTTTTTGACATTTTTAAATTATTGTATGATCTATGTTTTCCAACAATATTTGTAAACATGACAATTACAAAAAAATCCAAATGGATTACGTCTGGAATAAAAAAGTGTAGTCAGAGACAACGTACACTTCTCTGGATATACAGATCTAATCAAAATAAATTCAATAAAATAAAATTATGTACATATACAGAACGCTTACGAAAAATAATTAAACTGACACAAAAGGCCCAAAACAATTATTTCATTAATACATCAGACAACAAGTCTAAAGCAACATGGCAGGTCATAAATAGTTCAAAAAACTAATTTCCAGAGTAACCAATTACAAAACTTAAAAAAGGTGATTCTTTTATAACAAACCCACAGGAAATCGCCAATGAATTCAATGACTTTTTCATTGATGAAATTATAAAACTTACACCTGCAATGAAATCTTCTCATAAAAGGGTAGAAAATATACAAAAATCTATTTTTCTGTTTCTGTTCCTAATGATATCGTCAAAATTATAAGTTCATTAAAAATACAAGAACGGTTGGCTACGATGGAATAGCTACAAATGTACTGAAATTCATAGCACAAGAAATAGCACCACATCTGAGTCACATAATAAATCTCTGCCTTAGTGAGGGAATATTCCCAGAAAAACTAAAAACTAATATCATTGCTTCTCTTTTTAAACACACTGATAAAGAGGATATGAAGTTTTATAGGCCAATCGTTAAGACACCAGTAATTTCAAAAATATTTGAAAAAGTTATTTCTCACGCACTTTACTCCTACTTGCAAAAAAATAGCATCCTGGTTAAGGAACAAAAAGGATTTAGAAAAAGCCATTCTATCAACATGGCCATTTTTGATCTTCTCCGGTCTATACTACCTAATGTTGACAAAAGAAATCCCTTTTGTACTTTGTTTATGGACCTTACAAAGGCATTCGACCTCTTACTAGATAAACTATCTGCCTATGGAATCAGAGGAAATGCTCTTATATTAATGCAATCTTATTTAGGACATAGAAAACAATTCACCGAAGTTACTAAGATCGATACTATCTCAAAAACAGAAATAACTTATAAATCTAATGAGAGATCTGTAGTAAGCGGTGTTCCACAAGGAAGCGTACTTGGACCCTTGTTGTTCTTAATATATATCAATGACATGCCTAGTAGTATATGCCAGCCTATGGTCTTATTTGCGGACGACAGCACAGCAATAATAAAATGTGATAATATTAACAATTACGAATATGATATTAATAATACATTGAATAATATAAATAATTGGCTAGATAGTAACAATTTGATTGTTAACGTAAGCAAGACAAAAGTTATGAAATTTTATCAGAGAACTTATAGAATTGATAATTTGAATGTAAATTATAATGGACAAGCAGTGGACGAAGTACAAAATACAAAATTTTTAGGTTTGAACATAGATAATAAGTTTACTTGGACACAGCATGCTGATGACTTATCTAACAAACTGAACAGATTTGCTTATGCCCTATTTAAATTGTCAAAAATAGTTGAACGAAAGGCCGTATTAGCCGCCTATCATGGGTATGTTGCCTCACTTTTGCGTTTTGTTATCATCTTCTGGGGCGACTGTACTGAAAAAGAAACCCTATTTAAAGCACAAAAAAGGTGCATTAGAGCTATCTGTGGTATGAAAACACACGAGACCTGTGTACCTAGCTTTAAATCACTAAAGATTTTAACACTGCTTTGCCTTTTTATATTTGATACGTGTATCTTTGTAAGAAATAATGTTGACCTATTCACTAAGGTATCTCAAAGAACAGATAGAAACCTGAGAAACAAGGACAGGTTACGGTATGATAAGCGTAACACACAACTCTTCCACAAAAGCATATTTGTTATGGGTCCTAAACTATATAATAAAATACCTAATAGTTGGAAAGAATTAAGTATGAATGCATTTAAAAATAAACTGTTCAATTTCCTAATTCACAAATGTTATTACAAAATAAACAACTTTATAAACGAAAATTCAATTTAATTAAATGCATCCAAATTTATGTGTAGAACAAAATGACTGAATATTGTATAATACTGTATAATAATAATTTAAGCTAAAGCATGGTATTTCTAGTTTCTAGTTTTGTAGCATTTTAACAACTTGAAATTATTGTAAATATTCATATGCTTTCTGGCAGACTGTAGCGTACCTAAAATTATTTCTAAGACCTATTGTATCACCTACTTTCATGAATAAACAAATTCTTATATTATCTTATACAAATTAGTATGGCATTCGAGACCGCTCAACTGGCGAAATATAATAGCAAGCGCATCTCTTGTGGCCTCAGTACCACAGAGTACATTATTAGTACAGCCGCAAGTTTCAGAGTGGGAGCATGTCGCTCGTTGCTACGGAAATCGTACGCGTAATTTCGTGTAAAGACTCAAAAAATCCTGCACAGTGAGACGGAAAAGCCACCACGGAATGTTTTTACGTAGGTAGTAAGTTTGTATCGATATGAACTTTTCCTTTTGGTTGTAGGTGCTGCTTCTATTCTATATTAGTGTTTTTATGTTTTTTTCTAACTAGATTTTTTTTTCTCGGCAATAACATATACATACATACGTAACCTAATATACAAATTGACATTTTTCAGAACGAGCACGCGAGCGTGAAGTTCGTAGTGATGTACTTGGACACTAGGGACGGGAAAAAGTTCCTCGGAATGTACTTTGAAATTTTTTGACTTTGACACTAGGGATGGGAAAAATTTTCATTTTTCGGAACGAGCACGCAAGCGCGAATTTTGTAGTGATGTACTTGGACACTAGGGATGGGAAAAAGTTCCTAGGGATGTACTTTGACATTTTATTGACTTTGACACTAGGGATGGGAAAAATTGTCATTTTTCAGAACGAGCACGCGAGCGCGAAGTTCGTTGTGATGTACTTGGACACTAGGGATGGGAAAAATTTGTACAATTGTAACTGTCAGTTTGTCTCCATGCCCCTCGGAAGAGGACTGGGAGTTTGCAGAGTCCGTAGTTACGGAGGAACGAATTAAATGGGCGGTAAGCACATTTCTCCCATACAAATCACCAGGAGGAGACGGCATATTTCCGGCTCTACTGCAATGGTCTTTGGAGCACATCATAAAGCACCTTGTGGTAATCTTCAGGAGCTGCCTGGCCTGGAAATATGTCCCCACCGCCTGGAGGGAGGTTAGAGTTGTCTTTCTTCCGAAACCCGGTAAGGACGACTACACACAACCTAAAGCGTACAGACCAACCAGTCTCTCACCGTTTTTACTTAAAACTCTTGAAAGACTCTGTGACAGATACGTTAGAGAAGGGCCAATGAAGGAGCAGCCACCTCATCAGAACCAACATGCCTATCTTCCAGGCAAGTCCACAGAAACTGCATTGCATCAGGTAGTACACAAAGCGGAAACTGCTATAGAAGCAAAGCAGTCCTGCCTCGCCACATTCATCGACATCGAGGGTGCTTTTGACAAAACCACGTTTCCTAGCATAGTGTACGGGCTTGAAGAGCACGGTGTACATGAGTTAGTCATTAAATGGGTCACCAACATGCTGAGCAAACGCGCCGCATACATAGAAACATCAGAGCGAACACGTTGCCAGGTAACAAGGGGCTGTCCTCAAGGAGGAGTGTTGTCGCCGTTGCTCTGGGTGGCGGTCATCAATGACCTCCTAATAGAGCTAAACAAGGATGGTTTTTGCACGGTAGGCTATGCAGATGACATAGTCATTATGATATCGGGTCTCTTCGAAGGAACGCTGTGCAGTAAGATGCAAGGGGCGCTGCGGAAAGTCGAGACCTGGTGTGGTAAGCACAAGCTAACCGTAAATCCACAGAAAACTGAGCTCATCTTATTCACCAAAAAGAAAAAGTTAAGTCAACTGAAACTTCCTACATTGTTTGGAACCCCTTAGCAAGGAGGTAAAATACCTTGGTATCTGGCTGGATGACAAATTACTGTGGGCAAAGCAGGTTGAACACATAATAAAGAAGGCTACGAACACACTATGGCAGTGCAGAAGAGCTGTGGGCAGGGACTGGGGACTTACGCCCAAACTCTGTAAATGGCTGTACACAGTAGTAGAAAGACCGGTACTAACTTATGGAGCCCTGGTGTGGTGGCCAAGAACGGAGTTAGTTACAACTGAGAACAAATTACAGCAACTCCAAAGGCTAGCATGTACACTAATAACCGGATGTATGAGATCAACACCCTCCGCAGCACTAAACATCCTACTAGGGCTAACACCGCCATACCTGCACGTACAGCAGGAGGCGATGATTCAGCCCTCCGGGTGAAGTCCACAGGGCAATGGAAAGGTAACAACTTAAAAACCAATCACTGTCGAATCCTGGAACGAGCATTGGAGATCGTGCCAGAGGCAGCCACTGGGACTGACAGGACACCAAAATCCTACATAATGGACAGGAAATATGAGATAGACTTTCAAGGAGAGCCACGCTCCAATCAAAAGGTACTAACTTTCTACACTGATGGGTCCAAAAGGAGGGATGGCAGCGCTGGATGCAGCTATGTGTCCCCCGAACTAGGGCTCAGTAAAGCAGTTCCACTCAACACCACAACAACGGTATTCCAAACAGAGCTGGCAGGTATACTCCTAGCGGCCAGGGCAGCGACCGCGATTTGCACTAGCAGGCCCTGCGACATACAGGAGGTCACAATAATTACAGACAGTGCGGCCATACTATTAGCGCTCAGCAAACCTGTAAGTAGATCTAAAATCATTGCAGACTGTCATATGGAACTGCAAAACCTGTCGACCATGTGCAAAGTCAAACTATACTGGACTAGAGCGCACAACGGAATTGAAGGTAACGAACAAGCAGATTCTCTGGCTAAACTAGCATCCCATATGGGAATAACGACACAGGGTACTAATCTGTGTCGACCATCGGCAGAAGCAATCAGGGGTGAACTGCGAAAATACACTCTGAGTGTACACAACAAAACATGGACAGAACAAAACGACTGCCGGCGGTCAAAACTAATGATACCGCAGTCGAATGGTAAGGTAACAAGATACTTATTAAAACTAAAACGGGCCGACCTACGCGACATGGTAGGTATCATAACTGGACACTGCAACCTAAACAAGCACCTTTTCACCACAGGTGGCACCGATAGCCCTCTATGCAGAGGGTGCCTTCTAGAGGACGAGTCAGTGGAACATGTGCTACTCCACTGCTCCGCAACCGAAGACATAAGACGAAAAGCAGGGATTGCGACGAGCTCCAACTTCCCGTCACTGGACCAGTTTATGTGTCAAAATGCTGAAGCTGTTCGGCTCTACTTTAAGGAGCTGTCCTGGCTGGGCTGACTGACCGGGGGGAAGTGCACAATATTCACGATTACCGAGAATCAGTGCAGGACTCATCGCCCCCGCTACGAATTTAGAATTTAGAATTTAGAGCTGTTACCGCTGTGTGCAAGCGTCGATAAATATAAATTCGACGGCGGCCGGCTCGCCGCGGCGGCGAAACCGAGCCTTAAGGCGATATGTAAAAGTTTTAGCGTCCTTGTTACTCCATATGCGAAAAAACCCTCAGTGCGAGAGGGACGGATTCGTGAAAAAATAGCAAAAAGTCGGTTTTTTATTAATATAAAATGTACTAAAGATACTATCAAAATTTCGTTTAACCAGGTCCTAGAAACCGTTCAAACCCATCTAATAAAATATAATTGCAGTCCATATGTCATTATTGACAGACCAATTGTCAGACCAGGAGAATTGGTGTCGAAAAGGACCTCATTTCAATAAATATTTCTATCGAGCCGAATTTCTCCAATTGCGTTTCTGTTTGAATAGGTCCCTAGAAAAAGAATCCAAAAATAATGTACTATATATTTTATCAAAATAATACATTATTTACTTAATATCTACATATGCAAGTTCTTAAAGTGTCGATTTTTTTTCGTAGCGCCTTAAAGCGGTAGACAAATTATAACGTAATGCATATTATGCTATCATCACAATTAGGCCAATGACAACTCTGTTACCTTTTGATAGAGGCGATTATTATAATTACTATTTTACTATTTCAGTGAAACTAGTCAGGCGAAATCTGCCTAACATATCGTGAGTAGCATTTTATAGTAATTATTTATCTAAGTCACGAATATTTAAGTAATAAAAAACCGGTCAAGTGCAAGTAGGACTCGCGCCCTGAGGGTTCTGTGCCATTTAAATAGGTTAATAAACTTAAATAATTTAAAAAGATATTACATACTAATCACAAATTGTTTAATTAAGCAAAACTGCAAAATCAAGTTGGTTAAGTATTCGGGGACGCAACCCTAAAACTACAATATAAATCGGCATTTGCAGTATTTGTTGTTGAAATACAACATATGGTACATAATATACAGAAATCACAAATTCCTAACTACTCTGGTCTTTGAGATAGTTCCCGTAAAAAAATTGTCTAAAAATTACAATTTTGATAGCCTCCCATTTCTTTATTTTCGAAGATTAAAAAATATAAAAAATACATTTCTAGACAATGACACCCGAAATTTTGGGGTAAGAAAAAGATTTTTTTTGTTACTAGTTTTTTGCCCGTGGTTTCCCCTGCGCATGTATTTAATGACGACGTCCCTAGGAAACATCACATCCCCCGGGAACAAACTGTAGCCTATATTGAAGCATTGAAAGAATTTTTATAATCGTTTAGGTATAGCTTGACCGTAACCGCTGTGCTTCGCCTTAGGCGCCGCGCGGCTAGGCGGGGGGAGGAAAGGAATGAGTAGCATGGATTTTATTAGAACTTTTGTCTAAAAAACCTCATGATGATGAATATTTTTACAAAAAAGCTGTAACTCCATTTGCCTTCGTGTGACGTCACTTGAGAAATGGCCGTTTAGAAATGTGTCCTTTGCTATCAAGATAATTTTATAATAATTTGCTTCCGACTGATTTGACAGATGAGTAGATAGACAGAGACAGACCACTTTTTTATAAGCAATCACACATCACAATCAGTATAATGTCTAAAATTCTCAAGTGACGTCATATCCTACAATTCTTTAAAAAAGCATAAGAAAATAATGGTTAAACCAAAATAATGAAAATTATGTCCTAAAATTATATTCTCTGAAAAAAAAGTAATTTAAAAATTAAGCTATGGGACTTCGACTGTATATATTAGTATACAAGGTGACTTTTTGATCATCGTCCAAATTCATACTGGTGGCTTGGTAAGTGATCAGTATCATGCATCAATAAAAATTTTGGTGAAATTCGTAAAATGAAATTTCGACTCCCCATAGTGATTCACTCGGGACTGGAACTGAATTTATATCGGAAGCCGAAATTTCATAATACGAATTTCACAAAAATTGTTACTGATCCAAGATACTGATCACTTATCAAGCCTCCAGTATGAATTTGGACGATGATCAAAAAGTCACTTGTATAATAGGTCTTCACATACGAAATTGCCGAAATAGTCTTACAGATTCATGAGTTCATAATTCCTGTAATTCAATAGCTACCTATTTCAATTATTTGTTTTTTGTTTGAAAGTTGATTTCAAGGTTTTACATCTACGTATTAAATTTTATTTTTATTTTCAGTTTGATTTCAAAAATGAAATCTTCAAAAACAGTTCGTCCTATATGCCATCCATTTTTTCAATGATAAGATTCGTAATAATTTTTACAGCTGACACTTTTCAAAAATTAAATTAATGTTGCTGTTAGCTTAATGTTGTCTGATTCATACACATAAGAAATAACATAATTTGGATTCGTCATTCCTAAAAAAAATGTAAATATGTCGATACTAAAAATTGAGTTTCCTTCAAATTCTCTATAGAAAACGGCAATTTCATATGTAAAGACCTAATATATAAGTAAGTATATTTATACATATATATATATATATATATATATTTATATATTTCTTACCCAAACTCTTTACTTCTACCTAAACCTTGCTCAACTCAGCTCACGCAAGGCGACTATTATAAAACGTTTTGGCAACGATTATTATTTATAGCTTTTTAGCGAATTTGAAAAAAATATTTAAAATTGAATTTTTCGTGCTTTTATGTATACTATAATAATTATGTACGAGTACATATTTAAAATGTTATAAGCCTTTCTCGATGTAAAATCCGTTACACAAAACCCCATATAAAATTTAAATCATTTACGAATTCTCTTTGATGTCAATCTTCGAAAACAGTGGCGCCGAAGATCAATTAGTTCTTAGTAATAAACTAAGGGGATATGCCGGCTATGTCAGGAATTTGCTACTGGTAAATTTCTTTTGCTACATCAATCAAAATCATACTGATAATGAAATCATCATTTGGGTGGGCATAGAGAGCCGACTTCTGAGAATTCTGTCTCGAAGCTGCGCGCGCGCCGTCGTCGTCGTCGCATCGGTCTCAGTCAGCCTCTTGTGTGTGAGCATCGTTACCACATTCCTGATTTATTAATTAGGCATTAAATAAGGTTAAATAATATTAGTTGGCGATACTCAAAACATAGGTAGTGCTAGTCTATATGAACAACTGTTTGTATGGGAGCTAAGCGAAATTCATAACTTTTTTTCACTTGCTCCCATACAAATCGCCCCGATCAGCTGACTGGTTCAGTATGGAAAGGTGAAAACAAATTTTAAGAATTTGGCACAATCCTAATAGCAAAAGTTGTTCATATGGACATGTTCTACATATATTTCAAATTTCGTCAACTAATTTAATTTAACCTTATATAGGTATTTATTTATTTATTTATTTGATAGGAGAAAAACAGAAATAGATATATGGTTAATATTGCTGTGGTGAATAAAATAGTTTAGGTATATCTATTCCCTTACTATTCTCACAGATCACATAATAGTAGTTTATGCTGCTGGGGCGAAAAGGAATAAATTACGAGGACGATTTAAAACACGAGCGTAGCGAGTGTTTTAAACGTAACCGAGTAATTTATTGCTTTTACGCCCGTGTATCATACTACGTTTTTCAATGCATAGTGTAAGGAAATGAAAACAAATATAATCTTGTGAACTTTCAATTATGATTGGCTCAAAACGATTGTATCCAGAGCCGTTAAACAGTGGAAAAAAAAGTATTTCATCTATGGTACACAGGAAAGGCTGCAGGTTAGCCAACCATTGCAAACAAATAAAAAAAAATAATAATAATAAAGCCCTAGGGCAAAATAATCGACTTTCTGTTCGGTTTTGATGCATAAAAAGTGGGCCTTTACGAGCACATGCATTGAAAAAATTATTATGATATAAAAATTAAGCGGATGAAGAAAGAAATGGATAAATGTTTGATGACAATATTTAATACAAATCTATTACAACCTAAGCTAAACCTACGGCATGCACATACGAATATAAAATTTAAAAATTACAAACTTTAAATTAAGAGACAACAAATAATATAACAAGACCACTTTTTTTTTCATAAACGCTTTCTTTTCTTTTTTTTTTATGGACATCAAAAGAGCAGTTAAAGAAATCTATATGTAAAATATTATCATTATAATAATTGCACATGCGATATACCGGAGCTCTTTTTCCATTCTGAGTTCTAGTTCTTCTAAGATAAAAGAGGAATTTGAGGAAGAGAGAGCGCAACCGCAGCATGGCATACTGATCCGGTGCTGCCGGCGCACAGCTCGCGAGCGTAGCGAGGTCGTCCACTCGATTGTGTAATAGCAGATAGTAGTGCACTAGTATCGCCATTTTACGTCTCATTACGTGTCATTATGATACGTCTCCTCATTCTTGATGAGTAAACGGACCTAGGACCAAAGGGCTTTGACTCGTTTAAGGTTGAGATGACTTGTGTACTCCGTGGCCTGAGGATCATTGTGATACGTCTCCTCATTCTTGATGAGTAAACGGACCTAGGACCAAAGGACTTTGACTCGTTTAAGGTTGAGATGACTTGTGTACTCCCTGGCCTGAGGATCATCGTGATACGTCTCCTCATTCTTGATGGGTAAACGGACCTAGGACCAAAGGACGTTGACTCGTGTAAGGTTGAGATGACCTGTTGGATAAAGCATTTTCTACGCTTTGATTAATATCATGATGACCGATAGTGCTAGCGGTACATCCCGAAATTCAGTAAAAAGATGCAAATGGTTTTAAAAGCATGAAAATCGGAACGATTGATCTTTAGGCCATACGAATCAATTTGACACATAGCACGAAAAAAAATCATAAGTTCTTTATTTTGATTCTCTTGATGATAGTGGGGCTTCCAAAGACGAATAACACAATATAGTAATTTTTTATTTGATTGACCCACTCATCATGTTGGGACGTAATAATGATGGAGTCGAGCGTGGTCTGTAACTTGTATTTCATAGTTTACACTTGGAAAACCTCTGACACCCACTCGGGGATTCATGTTGTAACACTGTATATTGTTATTTTTATTTATTTATTTATTTGATTGTTTAAATAAAATATGTTTTATTTTGTTTATATTTAAATAGAGAAAATATACCCTGAGAACCATATAATCGTTTTATTTACTTTTTTTATTAACTCATTTCCTGTTATTCAATTAAAAGGGAAAGATTGTGTTACTACAAGCAGTAGAATCATCCCCATCCGCAGTCCTAGTAATGTATTTACGTACGTTAATATGGCACTGATTCCTTGGAAATGCCGGTATTCGTAGTCATATCCACTTTTAAGAGTAATCGCATCCGTGATTCCGGTGCATCGTTTAAATATAAATTACTAAATGTTTTCTAACAGCTCTATCTAGTATGACAGTAGGACGTAGGCTCTAGCAGACACCATACAAAAAGTTCATGGGGTAGCCCGTAATCACATTTTATAAAACAAATAAATTCGATTTTGAGACACGTTTCACTCAAATTAGGTAGTTGTAAATTCGTT
Source organism: Ypsolopha sequella (assembly GCA_934047225.1). NCBI lineage: Eukaryota > Metazoa > Arthropoda > Insecta > Lepidoptera > Ypsolophidae > Ypsolopha > Ypsolopha sequella. The sequence goes on from OW203992.1 coordinate 16,033,617, forward strand.
GACTTCCCAAAATCCCGGGATTTTTAAGTCGAGTAAGAAATTTCTCGGAATCCCAGGTTTTTTCTTTTTTGTGTAGATAACGCCTTAAATTGCACCCAGATTCCGATCACTGAGTCACTGATGTCACACGACTTGTCCCAAGCTTGTGCCTGTGTTTGTACACAGGCAAACTACTACAGCACCCGGAATGAGCAGTCCGTAAAGACGTTTCTATCTAAGCAGCAATCTTATAAATATTGCGTTGTTCCAAAATGTCAATCAACAACAATATTTACACCTAAAAAAATATTTAAAATGGTCGTCTTCAGGTGTTAATTTTGTCAATCACTTTTTTAATGTCTTTTCTTGACATTAAAAGTTGGGTCATGAAGAGTCAGGTCAAAAAGCCCAACAGTCTTAAAGAAGTCAGTTATTTAAGTATCTCAACATTAAATTTAAATATTGTTTTTAGGGTTTCGTACCTAAAAGGTACAAAAGGAACCTTTATGGTGAGACTCCGTTGTCCATCCGTCCGTATGTCACGGCCTCAAAACTTTAGCACCGTTAAAGATAAATACATGAAATTTTATCAAAAAAATAGCATTAATTTTCCCACATACCACGGTGTAAAAGAAATATGAAAAATTTTAAATTGTTCAAAATATTTCCAAAACAAAAGTAGGAAAAATAAAAAATATTATCCTAAAAATACAATATGGGTATCAAATTGTAGATATTAAAAAGCTGATTGTAAAAGTATACACTTTTACTATATCTACTGGCACAGGTTTCGAGAAATCTTTAAAAACCACAAAAATATGTATGTCCCTCCCCCCTTATCTCCAAAACTGGTGGACCAAAAAATAAGAAAAAAATCATGGTAATATGTGTTTACGTAAATATTACAGAACAAATAAAGCGGTTGAGAAATTCACGAAAAAAATTACAAAATTAATTTTATCATCCACAATACGGAAAACTAGGTACGGGAGTCTGAATCGCACTTGACTGGTTTTTTAAATGTTTACGCATGTAATTATTGTCAAATTATTAATTGACTTTCTCAAAAAGTACTCTTTGTAAACCCTTTGATTTAAACTCCTAAAAACGAGGAACAAAGCGTAAAATCTGTAGATCGTCCGCACACGGTAGAGTCGTGTGATGTCAAATCGGTCAAGTGACCAACGCGCTCATTTCGGCGGGCGTTTAGCAGTACATTAATTTTACTTCAATCTTTACTTTGATTGTTAGTATCTCTGTAAGTACTTGGTATTTTTTGGTGATTTAAAAACTTTTATCCATGTAAAAATACTACTAACGCTATCTGCTTACCCATAAACAAAAATAAGTTAGAATGGATAAGTCATAAGTCTATTTGAGTGATCAAAGGCTGGACCTGAGCGGCGCGCGCCATTATGTTTTGCAATTTTGTGCTAAAATGATTAAATCACGGATTACTTTTATTCTGTGTCTTTTGACCAAAGACCTTTACAAAGACCGCCGCCTGCCGCCTGAAGTTATCACTTATTAATAATCGTCGGTGAAACGCGAGTGTAACGAGTGTGGACTGTGATTTTCACTTCACAGTTCACACTTGGAACACCTCTGACACCTCCTCGGGAATTCTCAAGTAATAACTTTCTATGAGAGTCAAACCGCGGGCAGAAGCTAGTAATTAACATAATATATGGTACCAGGTAGTACTAACAACGATAATTATTTAATTAAAAATTCAATAAATGAATTTTTAATACCCTTAGGGTGGTACCCGAATGCAATCAATCTATATAAGGGCGGTCGCACACGTCCGTTTTCCTGACTGGGTTTCCTGATGAAGAATTCATATTCGGGCACCCGAATGCATATCTTCTATACGAAAATGTATTGACTGCCGCACACGTCCGTTTTTTTCCATCCGGTTAAATTCCTGACAGCCGTTTCGGAAAGCAGCCAGTGCGTCCGGCATGCCGGCTTGGAAAAAAACCAATGACGTCATTCCGAATGCCTATACATTTTCATTGTGCCGGAAATTTCACACGGACGGAAATTTCCGTTCAGAACCGCAGTAAGCTCCGTGCCTACAGGACGTCTATTAAAATAGGTGAGTCAGAAAATTTTATAATTGCCGCAGAAAAATAACCGTGCCTGTGGGATATTTATGATAAATATTGCCACAAAAGAGACTTATAGGACTTTCTTTAAAAGAGAAACCTCTTATTCTTCTCCGTTAATGACAGCAAAAATGCAATTATTCGTTATCCATCTTGACGAGTGGTGTTCACGATGCTGTTTCTGTACGTACTGGCAGTTTAAAAACCGAATTGAAAACAAAACGGACGTCTGCGCTAGGCTCACGGAATTCCTGATCAGGAAACCCGTGGGTCTACCGCGTAATTCTCATTTTCATCAACATCAACTTGAGATTGAAATTTGACGTGCGTGCGACGACGCCCGCCTAACATGCCATCTCTTTTGCACGCGTTGAATTTCGCATGCATTTGCTTGAAGTTGATACAAATGAGAATTACGCGGTAGAGCCCCCGGTCAGGAAATCGGACGTGTGCGGCCGCCCTTAATAGAACATAAATATGTCATTAGTAATTGTATTGATAGAGATTGTAATGAATCATTATAATCTCTATCAACACAATTTTTAATTGTTATACGAATAGGCAGAGGATCCATACCACGAAAATTCATAAAACAAAATGATATTTTTAATATTTATGTTCATTTATACGACCGTAAGTTGTTCACCTGTTGATCATAAAGGTATGTATAATGTTTTAAAATTTCAGAATTCGTGTTCTTATGTATGTACATACAATACAATATAGCTTTGTTGTCACACCACAAAAGAGAAGGAAAACAATAACATTCAATTTAAAAAAATGTTCAGGGTAGTATGCAAGATAGTAATAAAGTTATATAAATAAAAATACATAATATGCATATGTATATATATATATATATATATATATATATACCTACCTACATACACACAAATAATAAGTTCATATACTCATACATAAAATATAATACATAAAATTTTAAGCATATTAATGCAATAAATATATAAACCAACAATAAAATATACTAAAAAGCTCTAACTGCAGAAGGGAACTATTTTTTTTTTAACTGTTATTTAAACATTCGAGAGGTTATTATGATCAGTTGAAAAAAATAATGGGCAGTTTTTTTTTATATGCGGTTGCGAAATTTGTGCGACAGTAAAACATAGACAGTAATAAAAAAACAATGCCCGGTTATTTCGTCTATAATGTCAGTGTTAAAAATATGTAAGCAGACTAATAAATAAATGGCCAGTAAAAATGATGGAACGGGCAGTTAGATAACGGTAATAAAGTGCAGACAACCGTGCGAGCAGTAGCGGCTGAGGCTGGTCGCCGTGGGTGACCAGCAAGTTGAAGCAGAAGTGAATTTGTGTCATTTAAGGAACATTTACTTATTTATGTAAATATTCGGAGATATGCGCTCTTGAGGGCATAAACGTGTGGTCCCCCTCTCTATGGGGGATAAAAAAATTATAGAAGTTCTTATATTAAGATTTCTTACCGACTAATTCCGATTTGTCAACTGCCCACTCGTTACTGCCCATTTAGTTATTTTACTGTTCAGTATTTATTGAATGATCCATTTTATTATTTTTTACGAATCATTTTTGTTTACTTTACTGCTAAGTTTTAACTGCCGAACTTGTTAATATTTATGCATTTTGTAATTTTTAACTTACCAAAACTACTATAATATAGTTATAGTTATATACTATAATTAAAGCGGCAGTTGTATATTATAGTTAAGCCCATTAAGGGCCTTACTATTGCCAAATGGGTACTTTCTAAAGCCTACTCCTCGTTTATGGCCAAACCAAAAATAATGAAAAAATGTATTATGAATAATCAACTCTTAGACAACATATGCAACATTTTTCTTTTTCATACCACCAAAACTTCTACATGATTTTTTTTTAACTGAATGGTGTTTTTTGGCTTAAATTTCCTACTGCTCCTAAGTAGCGTGGCCGTTTGAATTCATTTATGCTTTGATAAATAGATAAACTTGATAGCTATAAACATAACATATGATTATTCAATTGAACAATCACGTCCATGTGAAAAGTATAATTTTCTCCTATTTCGCCCTATCAAGGACGCAGCGAGCGTCGTAACAGCCACTATGCATTGCGCGCTGATATGAACGTTATTTCAATGTCGTTTCCGTTGATATTCGTAGTGAAAAATATCGAGCTGCTAATTTGGCGAAGGTAATCGCCTTAAGCCAGAAACGAAATTGAGAAACGTGATCGTACTTGCGGAGACCAAAAATAAATTATACAAAAATTTTGAAGACGTTCGAGTTTGTCGAATAGCGCTTCAGTGAGATCCAAATAACTGACTTCAGCATAATCAATAATGGGTAAAAAGAGAGATTGTGCGAGTGCAATTTTAGTGGCAGTGGGTAGAAAATTCCGGAGCCCTCTCATAGCCCCCGCAGCTGCAAATATTTTCCTACTTACGTTGTTACTTCGTTACCCACGATAGGCAACTATCAAAAAGGAGTCCTAGGACTCTTATCAAAAATAACCACCTATAAATTAATCTTATTGATAATTTTACTTGCCCGGTGGAATGCCGAATCCATCTGCACTGTAATTAGAGCTTCTGCAATTTTTTAGCTCATTTTAGTTTCATTGAATGAGAGCAATTGTAAAATTTTGGCATTTTGCATACACCTTACACATCACATTCACAGGTCAGCCGCTTAAGAAATCCAATGCTGAACTATTGGCGTCAATTCCCATTGCTTAATTTCAAAAAGATATTTTTTAATTATTTTTCAGAGAATATAAATACGCCATTTTAAAATAAGGTTTTCATTATTTTAGTATAAAAATGTATAATTATTTTTTATTTATTTATTTACTTTAATTTAAACGGACAAACCAATCACAATAATTAAAGATAGTAACACAAACACAAAACGGTACAATCAACTAAAATAAATAAGAATAACACATAAAGTCATGATATTTTAAAGAATTGTCGGTTATGACGTCACTAGAGAATTTTAAACATTATACTGATTGTGATGTGTGATTGCTTATAAAAAAAAGTGTTCTGTGTCTGTCTGTCCACACATCTGTCATCCATCTGTCAAATCAGTCGGCAGCAAAATTTTATGAATTTATTTATCAAAATTTATTTAGCAAAGGACACACTTCTAAACAGCCATTTCTCAAGTGACGTCACAAGAAAGCAAATGAAGGTTGGACCTTTTTAGGAAAAATATTCATCATCAAGACGTTTTTAGACCACAAGTTCTAAAATACGGCTTATTAAACATAAATCTCGAAATGGTTTTCGAATTAACACGCCTTAACATAATTTAATCTAAGCGAATTGCCACATACCAAAAGGTTTTTCAATTTTTAACTTCTAAACCAGAAAAACAAAGTTAAATTATGCACTTTGCGCTAAGCGACTGACGTTTAACCATAATACAGGGAGGAGGTCTACTGAGGTCTACTCTGACATCAAGTCTATGCGAAAACACAGATATGTTGCGGAATCATACTGACCAGCATTACGCATCTTTTGGTTACTTTATCTACGTTTTTATAACAACCCAAAACCACCTTGACCTAAGCCAAATTTGTAACATGCATATTACCATTAAACATGTTCTATGTTGTACCTATATATTATATTATGTTCCTAAAATCGGGTTTGGCCGGTAACATATGAGGTGAATTTTAATCAACCGCCTGAATTTATACTGGTGACTTGGTTAGTGATCAGGAACAATGTTTAATGATCCAACAGGTGAATTTGGATTTTTCTTTCCGCCCGTACTTCCTAGTTCTTAAGGGAACAGATTTTTTTTTTATTTCGAGAAAGTGGGTCATTGGTTCCTAATCATTCACCACCGAGTCTCGCGTATGAATTCGGGCGGTTGATTAAATTTCACCTTGTCTGTATCGTCACGACGTGAATCCCCGAGGGGGTGTCAGAGGTGATCCTGTGTGTGAACTGTGAAATGTAAGTCACAGTACACGCTCGTTACACCCGCGATTCACCGACGATTATTAAATCCCAGCTTCATTTACTTATTTAGTATAGTTATTAATATTAAAACAGTACAAAATATATTTGTACTATATATATTTCGGCGCAGAGTAGGGGCCTTCATCAATCAAACTTTATTTTGTAAAAAATAATATATTTTACATGGATACTTTTTCTTTGCTTTTGCAGAAAATTATGAGACGACCATGAGTAAGTAATACCTCTTAATTAAAAGTAGACTTGAATGCTAAATTACTTTAATCAGCAAATAACTATACTAGACTATACGCCTGGGAACGACAATTTTTTTTTATGTTCATATTTTGACGGCTCGGTGTTCATCTGGTCCGAAGAAAACTAGCCCAAAAAGGCGAGTCTTCACGTTTCGATTTAATTTATTTTTTTTGGTGGTCAACTCATCCACACATACGAAGTACAGTCAGTCAAAGAAACTATTGAATCCAAATACTATAATCGTTCGAATAAAACTGTAAAATAAAGCCAACACAATCTGCCCCCCTATTCTGTATCTTTAGTTGCCAACTAAACAAGGTGCCTATCATCAAAAACATAGATAAAAACTGAAATTTCAAAATTGCCTTTAGTGGGTATTGAACTGTTAACAATCTGTGTCGTCACTTCAAGTGCGAAAATATCCTTAGGACATCGGAATTCTATAGTATATCTATGTTTTTGATGATAGACACCCAGTCCAGAAGGCAACTAGAGATACATAATAGGCCCGCTGGTTACCTGAAACGAACATTCAATGTTGAAAAAATTATGAGTTCTCACAAGACTGGTTTATTCTACCTGTCTCTCCTTTTCTATAAAGCACTTTCTCTTTCTTTTTTCTAACTTGTTTTTGTTTAAATATATTCAAGTTTATGAAGTCTCTTAAAAACAAGTAGTGGTGGCAATTTTTACGTTTAAATGCTGGGATACTTTTTGTTGCGGGTTCCCAAGGGATTACACTGTGGAGTGTGGCCGCATTTTCCTTCTCGCGGACGAAGTCGCGGCTAACAGCTAGTAATAAAATAATAATAAAGGAAGTACGAGTAACATACGAGTACATGAACTGATGCAACTGATGCCGACCTCAAGAGGGCACAAAATAAATCTTGCTTCTATTTTTATTTATGTGTTGTTGTTAAGTTAAACTATCACATTGCAATATAGGTTGTTGATTTGGTTAACTTCCTTTTTACTTTGCTTGGTCCTTGTAACAATGTTAATACACACAATGCTGATGCAAAAAAAAGGAAAAAAAGTTTGGTTAAATTATGGCTGAGAAAATAAATCGCAGTCCAGCCCCCCTATTCTGTATCTTAAGTTGCCAACTGCACAGGGTGCCTATCGTCAAAAACATAGATAAAAACTAAACTTTCAAAATTGCTTTTAGTGGGTATTGAACTATTTACGAACTGTGTCGTCACTTCAAGTGCTAACATACCCTTAGACAATCGAGATTCGATAATATATCTATGTTTTTGAGGATAGACACCCAGTCCAGAAGGCAACTAGAGATACATAATAGGCCCGCAGTTGTGGAATTGTGTAAGAAACTGGCTAATTTGTTTGACAGTTTGACAATTGAAAGCATACGTTCAAATGAATACGATTTTCTTATACAATTGCACTCCTCATCGTGACTCGGATCTACCTTAAGTTTTTTTTTTAGACAATGAATGTCACCTGATGCCGGGTCCAGATCGGACTCGAAATATATCTTGAAATTACTTTATATTTGTATTATCGTATCTATCAGTATATTTATATGTAATAAAAAAACATTAAAACTCTTTTTTTAGACAACTAATACTAGGCATATTCCCATCCCCAATTATCATTTGTTTTAGTTTTTAGTATGGTTTTTTGTAATAAGCATTGGGCATTCCTAGAGCCCGAACCGTCAGCTGACGTGTTCTTTGATTCTAGAGGTCAATTACCTATAGTTTGTAAGTTAATTAGTTGTTGTATGGCTAAAAGTAAAGAGCAACTTTTTTATAATAAGTCCAATGGCAAATACCTTATTTGTTTTTGATAGAGGCTATTTTATGTTGGCTCATTGGCCTCTGGGACGCGTAATACTAATGATCACGCAGCGAAACAACAAATTGGTGTGTTTTTAGCTAATAAATACCGAAATTTTTTTTGTAGGGAAAAAATATTGGATTTAAGTAGAATCCTTTCATATTTTTCTATTACCTATTTTGTAAAAAAAAAATATGTTGATCTCTAAACCGCGTTTATGAAACAAACGTTTGAAAACCAAAAAAGGGAGGGTTGAAAACATTTTTTTTGACTAAAGTATAAATCTCAATTCATTGTTTATAAATAGAATAATAGAATCCCTAGATAAAAGATCAATATCAAATATATGTTTTTCAATACAAGGAGAGTGCAAATTTCTTTAAATGAATCCTCGAAAGTCTGGCGTTGTTCATGCTCTAGGCTCATGTACAGTCTTAAGTCAGATATGTTAATTAAACTACTAAATCTAATAATTATTGTAATTGGGTTCTCCCGTTATAATTGTATATTTTTAATAATTGTTAATTTTATTCCAGTGATAATCCTTCCTGAAATGTTGAAAGCTGGACAAAATGGTAAGGTCATTTTCATCTACGAAAACAACATTGAAATAACGTTCATATCATCAAAATATTGAAAACATTATTTTGTGTAATAAATATTTTAGTAAAAAAATATATTAGTGTACTGCTCGAAAATAAATAACGTCAATTTGAGTTGTAGATGCATGAAATCAGTAATTTTTCTATTACTTTTAGCAGAACTTTAGTCATTCTTTTGAGAACAAATATCTTACGGTATTTATAAGGTGAAAAAAAAAAAGTAAAGTGCGAGTTGAACTCGCGCCCTGAGGGTTTCGTACCATTTATATAATAAGCTAATATACTTTAGTAATTTCAACAGAAATTACAAACTTATACAAAATATATATAACAAAACTGCAAAATTAAGTTGGTTGAGTATTTGGGGACGTTACCCTAAAACTATATTATAAATCGGCGTTTTAGTATTTGTTGTTTAAATACAGCATATGGTATACAATATACAGAAATATGAAGTACCGTATCGGTATTTTCAGTATTGGTTTTTTAATAACAGCATTATTTCATAATATACAGAAATTACAAATTCCTAACTAATTTGGTCTACCCCGTAACAAAAATGATCAAAAAATGACAACTTTGATAGCCCTCCATTTATTTATTTTTGAAGATAAAAAAAATAAAATACATTTATAATCTACTTAATAAACTCTAGCTAGACAATAACACCCCACATGCTAGGGTATAAAAATATTTTTCTGCCCCGTTTTCATTTATGAGGTCCTCCTGAAAAATAATATAATTATTTTTAATCCATGATACAGTTTTGGGCCAATGTTTTACACCACATATCAAAATCTCAGGTTTCTTTCTCATTTTACAGTGTAAAAGCACTCATCTACTAACCAATTAAATAAATATTTTTTAAACAATGTGAGTGGCATAAAATTTAACTTCTGGTAATATATTAAATATTTGTATTTGCATCGAAAAGTAATTTTTTTGAGCCAACGCGGTCTTTAAAGTTGGAGTTACTAGTCTGTTTGGATGTCTAGTATTGAATGAGCGGAATTATTGATAAGCGCTGTATTTTTATTTTTGTTTATTTCTTACCATTAGCGAGTTAGAAGAATGTAAGAAACGGCATTTTGTTGGAAGTATCTTATTATCATTTTGGTGGAAGTACAATTATCAGATTTTCAATAGTTCGTAATTTGCACCGAAAGCAACTTTGTCTTGGCCCCGAACAAAGCTAAATGAACATTTAATTTAATTCATGTAGTCCCTAAAATTGTTTACCATCTTAGATGATTCCTTAAATTACTATTAAAATCAATAATTTGTTGGCCCGAGGATGTGTCATACGAAGCCGGTCGTCTAAAGAAAAATAAAAATAAATATTTGTGGAAAAGTACAGGAATATGTGTATAATTTATAAAAAATATATACTCTTATATTATATACATAATAGAGGACATACTTAAGGATCGATTCTCCGTATTTATTACAAAATACAAAATACAAAGAAACAATTATAACGACCAAAATACAACTTTTAGATAAGAGCAATTTACAACAATAGTTTATTATATGATTTAACGGATTTTGTATGATATTTTAGTTGCTTCAATATAATTTGATTTTCTTTAAGATTGATTATTATTATTAGTACAATTAAATAAAAAAAACTGATTTCACTCTTATGGAAAATCCAATTATTTTGAAGCTACCATGTTTTTTTTTTTATCTAAAAGTTGTATTTTGGCCGTTATAATTATTTCTTAATATTTTGTAACAAACACGGAGAATCGACCCTTAAGACATTAACAAATCTGAAAATCGCTTCGCTCGATATAAAACAATCGCAAAGTCAGCTGTAAAAAAACTTAAATTACGTTTATGACATCATCATGCTACATTGCTTTAGAACTAAAACTTAAATAAAATGAAAATATTTTTGTTATTTCACAATTCAACTCGGTAACACCAAAATATGTGAGATAAAATAAACCTTTAACAAAAAAAGTACTAACCGACTTCAAAAGTAACAGCAATCATTCACTAAAAAGTTAATAATAAATCTATAAAGACCGATAGTACCGAAACAACACTTTTGCCGACTTCTTTCTTCCTGAAACGTTATGTTATCTAGAAGTCGGCGTTCTTATATTGGTTTTTATGTTGCAATATCGTAGGAAATACGCCGACTTCTAGATAACGTAATGTTTCAGGAAGAAAGAAGTCGGCAAAAGTGTTGGTTCGGTACCATCGGTCTTTATAGAATTATTATTAACTTTTTAGTGAATGACTGCTGTTACTATTTAAGTCGCTTACTATTTTTTTATTAAAAGTTTATTTTATTTCACATTTTTTAGTGTTGCTGGGTTAAATTGTGAGGTATGGGTAGTTCTTGCAAACGTGGTGTTAATATGAAATGAAGTTCAAGTGAGTATAAGTAGCTATGTTTGAGTAGCTTCCTGCTATCAGCACCCTAACACAACATGATTACCGTAATATCGAGTTATGTGCTGTCATCCGTTGAAGAGTTCCACGGTGATGAAGCCAAGTTCGAAGGTCAGGTGGGTACACTGGCAATTTTCAAGCAATGCCCTGCAATGAGCACCCTCACACAAACTGTTTGCCGCAATCCAAAGTTATGTGCTGTCATCCGTTGAGGAGTTCTATGGTGATGAAGCCAGGATCGAAGGTCAGGCGGGTATTCTGATAATCTCCAAGTAATACCCTTGAATCAGCACCCTAACGCAGTGATTGCCGCGATCTCGTGTTATGTGCTCTGATCCGTTGAGGAGTTCTATGGTGAATATGGTGATGAAGCCAGGATCGAAGGTCAGGTGGAAGAATGTAGATTTTCAAGTAATACTTTGTAATCAGCACCCACGTACCTTCCGGAACGAGTGGGGCTGGACATATACTTCCAAATGTGATTTTGGATTGAAAGAGCAAACCATGGGCCACATAGTGTTATCATATCATGTTGTTCAAATCCCTTGGGCTTCCTACCAAAACGTAACCAATTATTTATATTGTGACGTAACGTAAAATTTATACCGTATTATTTGAGAAGTTTAATTCCACCAAAAACATTTCGTGTAGTTCGTAATACTTTCATTGTTAAAAAGTTATCAGATCTTTTGTAAAGCCAAGGCCTAACTCTACAAGTTCTAACTCTAAAAACCCTTATTGGTCAAAAAGTATGGCTTTGGCCGTTTCGTGGTCTTTGCACAGACTCTATCATGGACTAAGAAATTAAGTCACTGGTCTTTAATATTGTGTCATGCAATAGTTCCATGACACGGCCAAAGCATACTTTTTGATCAAGATGTAAGGTTTTTAAGGTTAGGGCTTGTAGAATGAGGCCTTGCAGAGTAGGCACTTGGCTCTACATGAGAATTGATAACTTTTTAACAGTGAAAGCGTTATGAGCTTATGAGTTTTGGCAACTTACTTTATATGACATGTTTTTGATAAGATTTCATTTCTTTATACACCACTTTTTGGGGGATTGGAGGGTGAAAGTTACAGATTCTTAATTTTTTCGTTGTTTGTGTGCAAATCATAGCCTGCATACCAAATTTCAGCTTTCTTGGACTTTTGAAAGTTTGGAATAAAAATTGTTACAAAATACAGGACCAAACCATCTCCCATCAGGGGTGGGAGGATGAAATTTAAAGATTTCCTAATTTTTTTATTTGTCCTAGGCTGCATACCAAATTTTAGCTTTCTGGGACTTTTGGAAGTTTGGAATTGAAATTGTTATATAATACAGAACCAAACCCCCTTTTATGAGGGGTTAGAGGGTGAAGGTTACAAATATCTTAATTTTTTTGTTGTTTTTGTGCTAATCCTAGCCTGCGTACCAAATTTCAGCTTTCTAGTACTTTAGGTTTACGATATACACTAAGTTTCATTTGTCTAGCTTTTGTACTTTGGATTTTATTATTACCTGAAATACGTCGATTTTGTCACTGACTGACTCACTCATGATCATCAAAATTTCTAGACCTGTAGTCCTAGAAAGCTAAAATTTGGCTTGAATTTGTTTTTGGAAAGATCTTTAGCCTTGTAGAGACAGAGGGGCTTGGGTCTACATGAAATTTGATAACTTCTTAACAGTGAAAGTTTTGTGAGTAATAATTTTATGAGTCTTGGCAACCCACTTTACATAAAATGTGTTTGATGAGATTTCATTAGTCCGCTAACTGCATCTTACCCTGATAATTAGGGCTCACTACTATTAAGGCCGAAGCTATAAGGGTTCGAAAATACGACAAAACGCTTCGAGAAAAATTAAAAAGTTAAGTTAAAGAGTTAAGAAATGCACCTATATGGTTCAAGATTTCTTTAATATATAGAAGAAATTCAATTATTTTGTTCAAAAACATAGATATGCTTAGTTTGAAAAAGAGTATTTGCTACATAAACCATTATTAGCATGTAAGAGAATTAACAGGTGGTAGAGCTGATGCCGGACTCGACTGTGGAGGTACAACCATCTTACTTGGAGACCCCCTCGAAGTAATTCGGGGGAGAGTAAGAGGATAGCTCATAGGCCTAAAACTAGGAGACCCACCATGCCTGGGACCGATGGATGGCGGTATATCCATCCCTAATAGCCGGGCCTTACATGGAACAGACTGGTGACGGGCAGCGGCGTCACTGGTGCGAGGGTTCCGGCAACGCGCTTACCAACCCGCCTGCCAAGCGTGTGTGAGTTTGGGCAATTCTTCCAGGATGACCGCCAGGAGTGGCAAAGTCCTGGAAAGGCTTATGCTCAGCAGTGGACGAACTAAGCTGATGGATGGATGGATGGATGGATGGATGGATGGATGGATGGATGGATGGATGGATGGATGGATGGATGGATGGAAGAGAATTCCTGTTACTAAATTTGTTTAGTCACAATAAGACAAAACCAAATCGAATTGTGTTAGGTAAGAGTTTTCCTTGGCAAAAACCTGATTTTGTAGCCCCAACACAAATATCATCAAGTTTTAAGGCGATTAGTCTCGCCAAATTAGCAGCTCGATTTTTGACAGTACGAATATCGACGGAAGCGACATTGAGATAACGTTCATATCAGCGCGCAATGCATAGTGGCTATTATGACGCTCGCTGCGTTCTTGATAGGGTGAAATAAGAGAAAATAATACTTTTCACATAGACGTGATTGTTCGACTGAATAATTCTATGTTATATTTATAGCTATCTAATATATATATTACTCAAAGCATAAATAAATGAAATCGACCAAGCCGCTTAGGAAAAGTAGGGAATTCAAGCCAAAAAACACTTTTTCATATAGAGGTTTTGGTGGTATGAAAAAGAAAAATGTTGCATAATATGTTGTCTTTGAGTTGATAATTTATACACATTTTTTTAATATTTTTGGTTTGGCCATAAACGAGGAGTAGGCTTTAGATACCCATTTGGTGATACTAAACCCCTTAATGAACTCGATTGCTTTAAAATATAAACTTCTTTAAAAAAATGTACAAAATCGCAAGTGTTAAGATCGCTATAACCAGAACTCATTACTCGAAGTTCATTCTTGTTATAATCTTGAGCAAGTTAACGGTGATAACCCCTGCTGATTTCACTCGGTAGTATTGAAAATTCTGGTTGGTTTTTCGTAGCGAGAGTTTTGAGGAAGGCGAAAATATACCTGAAACTCACTCATCAATAGCTAGTCAAATTTCACAATACTATATGCGTTTATATCAGATAGTTCATTTCAAGTTACAAAGGTAGATTTTAAATGAAATATATATAAATATATATATATGGTATATATATATATCTTTTTGTGTTTTTTCAGGTTTGACCACAAAACAAGCATTGCGATATGGTTTCCAGCAAATGCACGATTGTGAAAACTTCGAGATTACTTTTCTTTGCGTCCGAAAATGCTTAGACTTGGGGTATGACGTAGCCAAAGCCGATAAAAAATGCGCTTGTACCTGTTATAAACGAAGCGATAAGGCAAAAGCTACAGAAGGGTTCAAGAAAACTACGGGTACAGGTTGGATGTCTGGAGCACCTACAACGAAGCTTCCTTACTGGGCGCAACCAAAATCTCAGGTACCTGAAGGGACAAGTGAAGATGAAGAACGGAGTAGCTCTGAAACTGATGCGAATGGAAAAGAAAAACTAACACCCCTAAAGGATTTAAGCTCAAAAGAAACCTTTATTGCAGATGTAACTAATTCAACCACTTCTAATTCGAAAAATGAGTCTGAAAATGACGCAGAAAATAATACAAAACCTCTTGACACCAACGCGACAACTTCTCAAGATGGCCTGGTTTCAAGTGATGCAAATCCTCTTGACACCAACGCGACAGATCTTCAAGATCGCCTGGTTTCAAATGATACAAAACCTCTTGACACCAACGAGACAGCTCCTCAAGATGGCCTGGTTTCAAATGATACAAAATCAAATGATTCTCTTGCAGACACTCCAAATGCAACCGACACATCAAATTCTAGTGATACGGAAATTAAACAATAGGGGGCGACGTAGGTATTCAATAAATTGCCTCTTTCGATGGCTAAAATCGAGTTTATAATTACATTATGTGTTTGTTTTATATATTTTTTTATCACGATATAAATCCCCGAGGGGGTGTCAGAGGTGTTACAAGTATGAACTGTGAAATGTGAGTCACAGTCCATACTCGGTACACCCGCGTTCGCCGACGATTATTACGTCCCAACATGATGGGTGGTAAGCCCTATCGCCGTACTTCGGGCACAAATACACGCTTTTTAAGGCATGCAGGTTTCCTTACGATGTTTTCCTTCACCGTTCAGCTAGTGGTAAGTAAGAACAAAAAATATGCACATAAATTCCGAAAAACTCATTGCTGCATGCCCGAAAGGTGATCAAACCTGGATCTCAAGATTGAGACGCCAGCGTTCTAACCCTGAGCTACCTCTGCTTATTTTCGAATATTTAATCTCCTACCAAAAAGAGATAAGCGTTATACTGTTTAAAAACTTTGATCGTTTGACTTATTTTTCAAGCATGTTTAGTTGCATGGGTTTTCAAATAGGTAAGGTCCAGTCAGTCTCTTTATTGGCGCGAGCGAGGGCCATATTGACCAGCTGGCATCGTTACATTTACAAAGCAAAATAAATGAAATAATTTGGCCAACTGCGGGTCGGACTCGCGCGCAAGAGGTTCCGTACCACTATACGCACGGGCCCGTATTGGCCCGGAACCCTAAAAACATTATAGTAAATAACAACAATTTATACGCCATAGCAACATTAAGGCGACAAAAAACAAGCCGCTAAATTGGTAGCGCCTGACAAATATTTCGGCACTCTCTGAGTACTGAAACCTAATTTTTATTATTTGTTATTTTACTTTAGAGTATGCACTACAATCGAAGCAAATTAGATACTTGTATGTAGTACCTAAAGCATTGTAAGCTGTAAACAAGCTGTATTTAAGTTAGTTTTTATACTAGAAGCTGTATACAGAATGGTCCAAAAGGTGACGTGAAAAAAATTTTTTAGATTCCTCATGGCTTGGTGTATCCGAAAATAACCCATGTATTTTAGGCGATTTTTAGCAGTTTAGAAGTTATGATTTTTGAAATGTGTATTTGCGAGTTTTCTACCGGAGTAACTTACAAAAATTATAACTTGTTTAATAGTAAGATTGTATGTTTTTTTTTTTTCTTTAACGTAGTCATCTTGAATTATTCTTTGATACGTTATAATCAACTACACGAGATTCTTCATTTCAAGTTACCGAAGAAAGGGTCGAAAGTGAAAGTTTTAGGTTTGAGTTTAAAATTCTCTTAACAATACAAAATGGATGTATCATAGGTTTAAACAACTTTTAAAAACTGGAACAATTTATTAGCTTACCAAATAATAATAAAAAAATGGTTCTTAATAGGCAATTTTTCGATGAAATCGTTCAATTTAAGATAATTTGAATGCTTTTGATGATGAAAAAATTTATGAAAAAGCTAAAACAACTTTTCCGGATAAAAATTTTTCTTAGCTCATTTTGACTTAAATAAGTTTGGAAGCCGATTTCATCGAAAAATTGCCTATTAAGAACCATTTTTTTATTATTATTTGGTAAGCTAATAAATTGTTCCAGTTTTTAAAAGTTGTTTAAACCTATGATACATCAATTTTGTATTGTTAAGAGAATTTTGAAAACTTAACTCCGACCAACTCAAACCTAAAACTTTCACTTTTGACCCTTTTTTCGGTAACTTGAAATGAAGAATCTCGTGTAGTTGATTATAACGTATCAAAGAATAATTCAAGATGACTACGTTAAAGAAAAAAAAAAATACATACAATCTTACTATTAAACAAGTTATAATTTTTGTTAGTTGCTCCGGTAGAAAACTCGCAAATACACATTTCAAAAATCATAACTTCTAAACTGCTAAAAATCGCGGAACATACATGGGGTATTTTCGGATTGGCTAACAGGGCAACGGCAATCTCTCTTCTTAATGGAACGGAATCATGGAACGCGTATAGGGCCGCTACCTGGGGGTGATTGCCAGGGCGCGTCTGGAGCTGGCGCTGGACGTGGGAGCATACGAGCCGCCAGCACAACTCGCAGACTGGTCCAACCACCTGACCAGTCCGCCAATCCACCATCACCACCAGTCGGCTTGGTGTCGGCAGGGTCTTCACAGGCCCAGCATTCGGCACTTGCCGCTGGTGAGAGAATACGGCGCATGAGATGGTCTAGCGAAGGGAGCTAGCAACAGGGAGCAATACCGGTCCAACGGGATATCGAGCAGTAATGTTCCGCGAATTTCTGTTGCTGGAGCCCTCGATAACTGTCACGGAACAAAACCTAGCGGACAGAGTTCGGTATATACAGCGCTCTAACATATTTAGCGCTGCCGAATTTGAACAACAGAGACGCGAGACTGTTCCTGTAATGGATAATACACCACATGTGGAAGATGTCTCTACCCAACTAAATGGCAATGAAGAGACAGAACTTAATCCATAAAATGTCGCAGAAGAAAACATTGCAGAAACGGTCTCCCAGGATTTAGAGTAAATGAAGAGCATATTAGAAGAGACGATTGTAGAGTATCGCCAAGTGCCTCTGGAACTGAGGCCTCGGCTTCCCCGAGTGCCTCTAAGCATCAAGGTTCGGGACGTCGTTGGTGCCATTAATCAGGTGCTCCCTCCATTCCTGGAAAGCAGCATCGATCTCTGGGATACGGATACGGTTCTATTCAGCGCCGCTATGGCAGTTTGCCGGATAGTTGGCGTTCGTATGCCAGGTACTGGATCAATCACTCCCAGAAGTGGTCAGATACCAGCCTGGCAACGCAGAATTAACCACCGTATCGCCAGAGCAGGGATCCTTATCGGCAAACTGACCAGCTTCAGGTCAGGCAACACGAGGCCTAGAGTGATGCGCTTTGTTGCGGAGGCTTTTGCTGGGCAAGATATTGATATATCGCACCCAGACTTTAACCAAAACCTAACAGAACGCATCGCCTAAGTGAAGCAGAAGATTGCAGCGTGGGGTAAGGGATTAAGGCGATACTCCGAAACGGTAGAGGCACCAACATAATCGTCTCTTCGAGAGTTACCAAAAGAAGTTTTACAGAACTATGGAGCATCCGGAAATGAGATCGATAAGCGTTCGACCGGAGCAGGCTGATGTAGTCGGCTTCTGGCGAAGCCTATGGTCACAGCCTGTCACTCATCAGGAGGCCCCGTGGTTCGAAGGAGGATGTAACTGCTGCAGTCCGTAAAGCCCCGAACTGGAAACGTTCAGGACCAGACGGACTGCAGCATTACTGGCTGAAAGGATTATGGCGTTCCCATGCTACCCTCGCAAGGCAATTCCAACAGGCCCTTGACGATGGTACGCTCCCGAACTTCTTAACTACCGGAGTCACTCACTTAGCTCAAAAAGCGAAGATACCGCGGATCCATCGAAATACCACGCCATCACGTGTCTTTGTACTCTATACAAAACGCTTAATTCCGTTCTGAGCTCCAAGATTTCTCAACACATTGTTGAAAATCATATCATCTCGGACGCTCAGAACAGATATAGGGGTGGTAGCCGCGGTAGCAAGGAACTACTCCTCATTGACGCGGTCACTGGCAAACTGGTTAGACGCAACCGTCGGAATTTCTCCGCTGCCTGGATAGACTACAAAAAGGCTTTCGACTCGGTCCCCCACTCATGGCTCCTAAGGGTCCTTGAGCTGTACAAAGTCGACAATACAGTTCGACACTTCCTTGAAGCATGTATGGGGCAAAGGACAAGACAAGACAAGACAAATACTCTTTATTGTACACCAAAGTTAATAAAATAAGGTAAAAGAACAAACTTATGAGAGAAGGTAACAAATGGCGGCCTTATCACTTATAGCGATTTCTTCCAGACAACCTTTGGGTGGAAATTAATCGTTGGAAAAAATAACGCGAAGGTGGTGCACAAAATAAATAAAAATAATCAAATGGATAGCAAAATACCTAAAATAAATACACAAGTATAACATTGTACATACAAATACATATAATACGATAAATATATACTAATATATAACAAAAATAAATACTATAATACGTAAACCAAAAGTAAATAAATATTCGTGGCAGAAGTAGGGATTTAACTAACATTTACAAAGAAAGAAAATGATTTTTAAGTAATCTTTTGAAAACAGGCAACGAGGGAGCACGTTTAATAGCGATAGGCAAGTTATTCCACAATGTGACAGCTTTAACAGCAAAAGAATTTCCATAAAAAGTTGTAGTGTGAGATGGAATTGCCAAACGCAAATTTTCGGAGGACCGTAGAGTACGGTCATGGGTAGAGTGCAGGAATTTAAAGCAATCTTTAAGATATGATGGAGTTGAAGGATTGAACAGTACAGAATAAAGAAGAGAGAGAATGTGGGCGTCACGCCGAAGGCGAATTGGGAGCCACTGAAGTTGTAACCTAAAATCAGAAATGTGGTCAAACTTACGAAGACCGAAAATGAACCTTATGGCGAAGTTTTGGAGGCGTTCAAGCTTATTCAGCTGTTCCGAAGTTAAATCTAGATAACAAACGTCTGCATAATCAAGGATGGGCAAAAGAAGGGATGTAGCAAGCGCAATTTTGGTAGCTGTCGGGAGGAGATTTCTGAGTCTTCTCAAGGATCCTGCAGAGGCAAACATCTTCCGGCTAACTTGTTCCATTTGAGATTCCCAAGATAAGCAACTATCGATGAAGATACCTAGATTCTTCACCGTACTGCTGAAAGGAACTTGTATGCCATCAAACATTATTGGAGGCAAAAGTTGCCAGTCGACTCGAGATATAAAGTACGGGCTACCTACTATTATAACCTGTGTTTTGGTAGGATTGAGTTTAAGTCCAAATTGTTCACTCCATTCCAATACACGAGCAAGATCTGAATTAGTAGTGGAAACTGCATTTGGTAGTTCATCAAATTTAGCTTGAGTATAAATTTGGAGATCATCTGCATAAAGGTGGTAGGAAGAAGAAATAAGATCAGAGATATTGTTAATAAAAATAGCAAAAAGAAGTGGAGACAAGACGCCACCCTGCGGAACCCCGGCAGTAGTATTGCACCATTCGGACAGTGAATCATCAATACGAATGCGCTGCCGGCGTCCATGTAAGTAACTACGAAACCATTCAATTACCGTTGGAGATATGTTAAGAGAACGTAATATCCCCAGAAGAATGTCGAAGTCAACAGTGTTAAATGCATTGCTAAAATCTAACAATGTTAGGACGGTAAGTTTACCTGTGTCCATGCCCAACCTAATATCATCGGTAATCTTTATCAGTGCTGTTGTGGTACTGTGACCAGGACGGAAACCAGATTGGAGAGGACTTAGGAGCTTGTTTTTGGATAGGTATATACTCAGCTGATGATGAACAACACGTTCCAGGACCTTAGATAGGAATGGGAGTATGGATATGGGGCGATATTCAGAAAAAGAGGTTGGGTTGGCTTTTTTCGGCAAGGGAGTGATCTGTGCATCTTTCCAAATAGTTGGAAAGACACTGGACGAAACGGATTTGTTAAGGATATTGGTGATTGTGGGAATAAGGATGTCAAGGATGGGAATAATCATGTTACGACTGATACAATCACTTCCCACTGCATTCGACGTTATTGATAAAATTTGTTTCTTAACATCACAATCGGTAAATTGACTAAAATTAAATGGAGGATGGTCGGGTGTTGCAATAGAAGAAAGATAATTCAATGTATTACTTTTCGTTCCAACATCAAAGATGGACGAAGAAGAAAAATGTTGGTTAAGGGAGTTCAAGTTTAAGTCTTGTGGAATTATATTTTGACGTGATTTTCCAACACCCAAAGACCTTAAAAATTTCCAAACCTTGGCTGGGTCACCATTGTCAATAGATTCATGGATGTGGCGTCGTTGTGCATCCCTACACACCTTGTTGCAGAGATTCCGAAGATGATGATACTTTTCTTTGTTTCTATCGGTTGGACGAATTTTAAATTTTGTCTTGGCAAGGGCCTTCTTTTGCATAATTTCCTTAATTTCGTCAGTCAGCCAGGGTGCAGGAAGATGTTTTATTTTAATTGCCCTAACTGGAGCGTGGGTATCATAGAGCTGTGTAAGGAAAGAGTTAAACAGAAATATTTGTTTATCTACGGTATCTGCGTTTTGAACCGCTGACCAGTCCATACCACGAGCATCTTTTTTGAGCTCATCCAACTTCATTCCACTAAAGTTACGCTGCATAAGTATACGAGCCTTAGGCTTTGGGGGACGGATTTTGTATGAAAGGAATATAAGATCATGATAGGAAAAAGCATCAGCCGTGCATTGACCGTGCTTGACGACATGTGCTAATGATGAGACCATAATAAGGTCGAGAAGAGAGGGTCGACAATTGGGAAAATGGTGCGTAGAGTTTGAAGGGAGAATGTGTAAATTGTTGGAATTAATAATGGATTTTAAAGAAGAAGAACGAGAATCATTTTTAAGAAGACAGGTGTTGAAATCACCCATAATTATGGTATGATTATAGGATGGGACAAAAGTTTGAAGAAGGTTATCAAAAGAGGAAAAGTAGTTTATGGTCAACGAGGGAGGATAATACACCCCTAGAAGAATCTTTGTGTGGGAAAGAATCACTTCAATAAAGAGATGCTCACCAGCATCTACAGGTGGGGGCTGAGCGGACATACTAACAATAGAAAATGGAATGTGGGAGCGTAGATATATTGCTACTCCACCACACCTGAGACCAATACGGTCATTACGAATGAGGTGAAAACCTGGAAGAGAGTAGGAGGTAGATGGCAAACAAGGCTTAAAAAATGATTCAGATATAAAAATAGCGTGAATATTTTGAGCATCAAATGTTGCTAGCATGTCGGGGAAATGATTTGGGACACTTTGAGCATTGATATGAACAAAATTAAAGTTAGTTTGACAATCGGAGAAGTGAGAAAATAATGTATCATGAAGAGAACCTGTAGGCAGACTATGAAAACTGCAATCACTGACACTGTCCAATCCTTCATCAGAAGAAGAACAAGAAACGAAATCATCGCCACTCTGACTACTATTGATAAAAAGGTTACGAAGCATAATATAATTTAGTACCTAAATAATAAATAAACCGAAATATAACAAACTTAATATATAAAATAAATATATATATATATATATATGTTTAACTGGTAAAATGTGATATTCCACCCGCCAGCTTAGTGTTATAATATAAAATATTAGAAACATTGTACACTTGTCCAGGCAATACAATAACATTATGCAATACCTAAATAAAAATAACAACAAATATCTTAAGTGAACGCAACCGTATAAAAAAATAAAAAGTTGTGTCATTAATTTTTTAGACTTGACTGTTTGGGCTAAGTTCCCTTTGCCTTTCCACTTAGTAGAAGGAATAGAACAAAAAAAAAAAGAACTGTCATTCAATTCAGTCAGCTGCCAAAATAAAGTGGGTAAATGGAAATTAATTATTGCCATGGACAAACAAAACAAGAAAACTATTACCTACATGGACAACAACCAACTACTCCTTAGAGCCAGTAGCTGCCTTCCTATTCCTGGTGACTTTCTTCACTTGAACTGGTGGCTCTTGCGGCTTCTTTGCACGTTTCACGAGCTCATCGGCTGCCGGGATCCTGTTCAACTCCGAGAGAGACAATACTCGATGCCTGGTTCCGTCCTCTCCCAGCACGAACACACATCCCTCCCTTGTCCAGCATCTTGATACGCCGTACCGCTGCCGAGCTGCCATGAAAGCGTCGTGCCGACGTTTTGTAAGGAACTCGGACAATGTGACACCAGTACCCCTCAGGCTGGTTTTATTAAACCAGGCTTTGTCACGAACGGTGCCCTCTGCAAATTTGACTAATATCGGCCGTGGCCTGGTTGAATCCGGAGAAAGGGGTCCCATCCGATGACATCGCCGGACTCCACTCGCACTGAAGGAGGTCAACTGAAGCCGCTCAGCAACAACTTGAACAACTGCTGCCACTGTGTCCTCTTCCTTCTTCTCTGCTACACCATGGATTAGCAGAATTTTTCGCCGGCCTCTCATGTCAAGCTGATCCAATTCCTGCACCAACAACTCCAATTGCAGTTGAAGATTTTTGACAGATTCGGACACAAATGCCTGGAATGCTGCAAAGTCAGCAGCGAGGACTGATGGGATAGGAGACTGAGGCGAAGCCTGTGTAATTTCCTGCCGGAAGCCAGCCATCTGTTTGTCGAAGTGCTCCTTCAAGTCAACCATGGATTTTTGTAGTGCATCCATTGTGTGGGTAGAGTGCAGAGATAGCAATATGGTTTTCTGTTAAAAATGTAGTGTTTTCCTGTCTAAATGCCTGGATAACACTCGCTGGCAGGTATGTAGTGTCACAGATCACAAACAAACATAAATATGTGAGAAATACTATTTGTTTTAATTTTAAAAGTTATTTATAAAAATGAGCTAAATTTTTGCTTGTGGACACTTCTGTGCCTACCTCCAAAAAAAAAAAAAAAGAAAAAAAAAAAAAAAAAAAAAAAAAAAACAAAAAAAAAAAAACAAAAAAAAAAAAAGGAGTACTATCCTTAGTCTCGCAGGCGAGAAAATGACGGATGCCGATGACCAAATACGGATAAAAAGGGGTATTTGCCAGGGTGATTGTCTGAGCCCGCTTTGGTTTTGCTTGTCACTGAACCCTTTGAGTCAACTTTTAGAGAAATCAGCGGCGGGCTTTCAGTTTCAGAGGGGAGGAATGCGGATATCGCACCTTCTCTACATGGATGACTTGAAGCTTTTTGGCCCCACAGCTCAGAAACTGGAGGAGTTGTTGAAGATCACTGATGGCTTCAGCAACTCTATCAGAATGGAGCTAGGGGTTGACAAGCGTGCGGTCTTGCATGTGGAGGGGGGGCATGTTGTTCACTCCGATGGAGTTGATGTCGGCTCCAATCGATTGAAATCCCTTTCCGAGACTGAAACATACCGGTATCTGGGCTTGTCCCAAACAATCGGTATGAATGAAGCAGACATGAAACAAGTGGGGTATTTTATAATCACCTGACAAAAGTGCTTGAGAGATTTTTGTCGGGCGGAAATAAGGTACGAGCTTATAATGCTTGGGTCATGCCTGTTCTCAGGTACACATTCGGAGTGCTCAGATGGACTCAGACCGAACTAGATGCTCTGGACAGAAAAGTTCGCATAACCCTGACCATTCATAAGATGCATCATCCGAGATCATGACTGTATCTCCTGCGGAAGTGTGGTGGTCGAGGCCTTTTAAACGCCAAGGCTATGCAAAACCGTGATATATGCAGTATCAGGGATTATTTACTGTCGAAAAAGGATGATGCAATCCATAAACAAGTCGTGGCATGTGATAAAGAACTCACTTCTTTGTCCTTAGCCAGCGAGGAATGGCGCGACCCGGTTTTACTTAGCACCGCTGAACAAGAGTCTACTAGGCAAGGAAATGAATTGCACGAGAGGTTTCACAAGGCCCTTCACGAGCCTCATGTTGACAAAAAACCTCCCTGCATTGGCTGCGCTTCGATGAATTCTTCGGAGAAATCAAGGGTTTTGTCTGTGCAATACAAGATCCGGTGATCAAGACGCGTAACTACCGGAAATACATTATCAAGGATGGGACCCAGGACATCTACCGGGCATGTGCCCATCCTTGAGAATCTCTTCGACATGTTATTTCCGGTTGTCCCGCTCTTGCCAACACTGAGTATCTGCACAGACACAACCAAGGGGCCAAAATCCTTCATCAAGAACTCCCACAAGTACGGCCTCGTAAATCAGAAGGTGCCATATTACAAGTACTCACCAGCGCCAGTACTAGAAAACAACCGCGCCAAGCTCTACTGAGATCGGTCTATTATCACGGATAGGACTATTCTCACGAATAAACCTGACATCGTGCTGATGGACCGGGTGCAGTCTCGGGTGTTTTTAGTGGATATCACAATCCCACACAATGAGAACCTCGTGAAAGCCGAAACCGAGAAAAGGAGGAAGTATCTCGACCTAGCTCTCGAGGTTACCGACATGTAGGGCGTGGCATCCACCGAAATAATCCCAGTTGTTTTATCCGCGAACGGGTTCAATACCAACCAGCCTCGAAACCAACCTGAGACGGTTGGGATTCCGCAGCAGTTCGCTTCCAACGTGGATGCAGAAGGCGGTTCTGCTCGATACTGCTCGCATCGTTCGCCGGTTTCTTTCCCTGGGGCTCTGAACCTCGGTAGACTGTGCTTCTGCCGAGGGATTTACCGTCTCTCTCTTTAAATTCTTTTGGCCAAAAGAGAGAGACGAGATCAAAAATTCTCGAAATAATAATAATATCAATTTATTTCAGGCATCTAGGGCACCTACTTTACTTTACCTTAGTACTAAAATATATATTATTACACATAATAGTGTAAGTAACAGAGACTAATACTATGTTAGTGTTACTTCACTTGTGCACTATGCTCTCCTGTGGCACTTGTCCGCGGAAGCGATGGAACACCACGCCCTGCGGCCAAAAGTCTACTTCCATGACGACGTGCAGAAAACAGTCCGGCACTCGCACCACGAACGCTTTAAAATTGACTTTGCGGCGTGACTCCAGCAACTGCACCCTCGGCGGGTACCCCAGCTTTTGGCGCACGTACTCCGCGATGTCCTCCATCTTAGTGGTGTAGTGTAGGCGGCGTGTTCAGGTTCGCGGCACGCAAATTCAATTTGGGCTTCTTAGGAGCTATGCCCCAGCGGTTCTTGTTTGTTTGTAGCTGGCGCTTCCTCCTCTGCACCGTCACGAAATAAAGATTTTATACAGTTTGAGTTCATAAATCACTCTTATAAGGATACAAACATTTTCTGACACTTTTGTAGGTCTCTAAAAAAACTCCAAGTTCTAAATGGGATGGTATATTACTGTTAAAAACGTTTGCATCTGGGTATGACGTCTTGTATGTAGTACCAAGAGAGCTGAAACAAATAACGTCATAAAATGCTACTTTTTCGAGGCTTTTTGTGTGGGGGTCCCACTCAAGTTTTATTTTTCATATTTTCATTTTTTGCGGTGATAGAAGCCATAGTTACACGCTCACGTATTCTGTGAAAATTTCAAATCGTCACCTATTTAGAGATTAAACGAACTTACCTGTTAGTGAAGTTCTATCCTAATTATACGAGGGCTTCGTCCTCCGAGATTAGCATAATACACATGTAGTAACGCATAGCGTTCACCATTCCACACTTTTTTGAGAAACCATTTTTTTTTTTTTTTTTTTTTTTTTTTTTTGTCTATGTCTGACCTGCGTCGGCCATCTTTATCATTTATTTTAGAGTATAGCCTTCTATCCACCTCATATTTTATGAGTGATGGGACAAGAGAGCACACGAATGGGTGGGAGGGTGCTAATCTCTTCGGACGAAGCCCTCGTATAATTAGGATAGAACTTCACTAACAGGTAAGTTCGTTTAATCTCTAATTATACTTCGTGCTTCGTCCTCCGAGATTAGCATAATACACATGTAGACTTTTAGAGACAATACTCGTAAAATATGAGTATTTAATTGAATAATATACAGAAGAGACAACTTTTAAATGTTTAAATTGTCCTTTATTGTTTTAAAGAAAACAACAACAGTACATAATTATTAAGATAATCATAGTTATAATCAACAAGATTTACTTTGTAACCAAATTATTTATAATAGTTTAACCAAAACAATCATTAGACACCTTATTTATAGATTTCTTATAAAATTTTGCGAATATCTGGGAGCCTGATTATAATCAACAAGATTTACTTTTTAACCGAATCATTCATAATAGCTTTACCAAAACAATCATTTGACGTCCTAGTAATAGGTTTGTTATAAAATTTTGCAAATGTCTGGGAGCCCGAGCTCCAACCCGCAGTATTCAAAATTTGATCAATGTTTACGCCTAACCTATGCGCAGCAGACGTGGCCGCATGGCGGGTACTATGCGCAGTGAACGATGAAGTATCAATTCCGCTTAAACTTAAGGTATGTTTTATCCATCTAGATAAAGTTTGTGGACCCACCGGTTTGTGAGGTCTTCTGAAACTTAAAAATAGAGCGTCCCCAATACGAATGGGTTCTGTCATCTCAAGATAAGTAAGCATAGCTTTTCCAGGGCAAATCTCTGGCTTTTCATTAAAAAACGGAAGAACTAACAAGGGTTGAGTTACTCCCACTCTAGATGTTTTTATTAGATCAGGAATTTTTATCTTTATTTCTGTTGTAGACCTCTCAATGTTACAAACTTTTATTTTTGATAATGTTTGTACCCTCTGAGCAGTAACAAGTGCCAAAAGTGTTACCAATTTTTTAGACATTTTCTCAAGGTCAAGAGTTTCATTAGGGTACAATTTTTCAAGATAATTTAACACCCGAGATGTATCCCACGTATCATTATACTTAGGTCGTGGGGGTCTGGAACGATAGACTCCTTTGAAAAATCTCTTAATATCTTCATTCATCGAAAATTTTTCTTTAGTTATTAAAGCCAGAGCCGACCGGTACGAATTTAACGTCCCATATTGAGCACCCTTACTGAATTCAATAGTTAAAAAATTCATAATATCAGGAACTGATACTTCATAAATGTTCAATTTATTCTCCTTACAATAAATGAACCACTTTTTATAGCACCCTTCATATTGTTTATAAGAGTTTTCCGAGAGAGAGTCAAATAGTATTTCCATAGATGGTAGTGGAATATTTCTTCTTAGCATCGCCTCCCGGATAAGACCCCTGCCACCAGGGTAATCGTGTTGCGCATCTGACGGCGACTGCAATCCGATGATAATATTAAATTTTCATTAGCCTTGAATATTAACATCTCAGATACTAAAAGACTTTTAAATAGTGGGATCCAAGGCTGAGTAGGCCAGTATGGAACAACCACTATACCCTTGGCGTTGTCACAAATAATTTTTTGCAATGCTTTCAGTATTACAGTAAATGGAGGGAACGCGTAAAAATAATATTTAGCCCATGAAACCGTGAAGGCGTTTACAGCATACGCACCCGGATCTCTATGCCAAGAGACGTATCTTTTACATTTATTATTTGTCCGACTAGCAAATAAGTCTATATCCGGAGAACCAAAATTACTAGTTATTTTTGCAAAAGCATAGTCAGCAAGTTGCCACTCAATATCTGGGTGCGTACGTCTTGACTCTCGATCGGCATCACAGTTTTCCGAAGAACTAATGTATGAAGCGAAAACATACAAATTTCTTTGTTCGCACCATTGCCAGAGTTGCTTTGTAACATCTGTCAAATGTGGGAACTGAACACCTCCCATACGGTTCACGTAGGAAATAGCAGTGGTATTGTCAATGCGGAGGAGGACCTGAGAGTTATACAATTCTTTTGCAAATATTTTTAAGCCAAAAAATGCAGCCAATATTTCTAAATAGTTAATATGCTGGCTTCGTTCGTTCTTACTCCACAAGCCACTGGCTCTCTGATCTCCACATGCTATCCCCCACCCCCCCGTTGTTGAGGCGTCAGAGAAAATTTCCAGGTCATAAGAATCGTTTTTTATTTTTCTAATTGGACAGTCAATTGCATGACTCCACCATTCAAAATCTGACTTTAAAGAACTTGGTATGTTCATGAAATTTTCATAATTATTTGTCATTTTTAAACTAAGATATTTGCACCTCTCAAATAACTTAGTATATAGCCAACCATACTCAACAGCCGGGCAAGCAGATACCAAGAGGCCAACAAAACTAGCAAAATCTCTTATTTTACATCTTTTTAATGTTGAATATTTTTCAATTTCTTGTTTAATTTTATTAATTTTCTCTATTGGTAATGTGACCTGGAATTTTTTTTTTTTTTTTTTTTTTTTTTTTTGTATTTAGCACGAATCCTAAAAACTTACAAGTCTGAGAAGGAATAAAATTACTTTTTTCATTATTTATTATAAAGCCTAAACTTGTAAGTAGCTTTTTCGTGTCTTGTAAGTTTTTAAGACAAGATTGATAGTCATGACCAATAAGGCATATGTCATCAATAAATATTGTTGATAAGAAACCGCATGATCTAAGCAATTTTACAACTGGTTTCATCACTTTTGTGAACACAAAAGGAGCAGTATTCAAGCCGAAAGGTAAGACATTAAATTCATAGATAGATTTCTCAAATTGGAACCTAAGAAATTTTTTATCACCCTCATCTATTTTAATTAAAAAATAAGCATCTTTAAGGTCTAAAGTACACAAGTAATAATTCCTTGATATCAGTTTCAATACAGTTCTAAGGTCTTCCAATTTGAAGTGGTTTGTATTGATAGATTTATTTAAAGATTTTAGGTTTAATATAAGTCGCATCTTTCCGTTCGGCTTAGGTAATAAAAATATATTTGACAAATATTGGTCAGGCCGAGCTTGACATTTTGAAATAGCTCCTATAGATAACAATTTATCAATAGCATCAATAAAGTGAGCCCTTTCTGTGTCGGAAGCTTTCCGAATGCTAGGAGGTACAGCTTGAACTGGTGTCCTTGAAAAAGGAATTTTATAACCCTGTATGTATGAAAGGATAGTTGAATCATTAACCATTGTTCATAGAATAAGGATAGTCGACCTGCAGTATTTACCATGTTTAGCGACGATTGTGGCTCGTTCGTGGCCTCTGCTGCTGTTGATGATGAAACTGCATCGAGGAGCTGTTTGGACGATTGTGCGTGTAAATCATCGGAGGGCCCTTCATCCTCGGAGGGGCCGTTGGCCTGTGATTCGGACCCGGATTTTTCCAGTTTAAATTCCTGGGAAAGTTAGCTGCATTTTGTGCCGGCTTCTTATTTGTAGGTTTTGGAATATGCGGTTTTAGATCTGTCACAGATTTATTAATAACTTTTGCAGACTTCAAAGCTTCTGCCAAGTTCTCACTGAAAAGAAACTTATCAATTTTTGTACCTTGTAGCTGCTCCTTAATATCCTTTTTTACAGCGTTTAGCAGGAAGTTCCTCCTCGTCATAGTATTAGCATGCTGACAACTGCAGATGATCCGAGCAGCATCCATAAGAAGTTTGAGCAGTGCAGTGTCTTTCTCTTTTTTAGACAATACATCCGTGATGGCCTCACCTAAGCATGTGATAGCTAAGGCCAAATGCCATTGTTTATTTTCCATAGTTTTATCGCGTTTAGCGATAATCTCTGAAACGGCTGCTTTGATCTCCGCGTTCAATTCTGGTGGATCAATCAGTTTTGAATTTTCAGGAGTTAAGTATTTTTCTTTTAACTCTTTACGTAGCTCTTTCGTGATCCCCATAGTAGTCCAATGTTGAAATCTGGTCGCCAAGTCTTTATGTATATTTTTCCCATATGTCTTCTCTGTAGAGGGATCCGATCCCAATATATCTAACAGTTCACTATCCAGTTCCAAGTCTTCTATTACAGGATTTGCTACTGGTTCTGCTAAATGAACCGTCTCCAAAACTGTAGGCTCCGAAGGGTCTACAAGTTTTGATGCAACTACTACAGAAGAGGGAATATGCGATGGACCAGGGATTGGATCTGGTTCTAGCCCAAAGTCCAGCTGCGCTAAGTCTCCATCTGCTTGCTGGCCTGCACCTGGTAGGTTTGCATCAACAACCTCTTCGTTTTCATTCCAGTTCCCATGACCCATGTGTTCATTATCTGGAAAACAGATACAACATTCCTTGTAACCCAGTTAAATAGAACTGAAATATGTTGTAAGAAACAGTCCCAAGTTATAAAAACAAGTACTGTTTGCAAACTACAGTCACCCTAATATGAACATATTACTGCAGAGTGAAAATATAAACTACAATAAGAAACAGTCCCAATGTCAAGCAAGTACTGTTTGCAAACTATATATTCCTGTAAAATTATGTATATTAGGTATGTATATTGTAGAAAAGCTGAGTCATGAAAATTAGTAGTAAGAAACAGTCTCAATGCCAAGCAAGTACTGTTTTCAAACTATACATTCTTGTATAAATTAAGTAAGAGACAGTCCCAATGCAAAGCAAGTACTGTCTGCAAACTGTGTAATATTGTTAGAATAGGCAGGTGGCTAGTAAGAGATAGTCCCAATGCAAAGCAAGTACTATCTGCAAACTTATTGTGAAAAATATTGAATTTTACTGTAGGAGACAGTCGCAATGCAAACAAGTTCTGTCCGCAAACTATTCTTATAGATTTTTTATTTACTTTTCCCATGATTAAGTCATTGAGACCTTCACCTGAACCAAAATGTTAGGTATTCACTTATTTTCAAATAAATATGCTTTAATCTTGCATAAGTAGGTCACGGCCATTAAATAACAAGATACCTAGTTAGTAAAACTGTAAATACCTTGATCATCAGGTGTTGAAATACGACGTGAACGTAAAGTCGACGGTGGTGACTCAGAATCGTCCGAGTCACAGTTTTGATGGCGTTTGCGTCGTAATTTCCTTTCCAGTCTTCTAATTTTTCGTTGAATACGATCACAATCATCTGCCTTACGTTTAGGCATTTGCACAAATCACTATAAGCACTTGTAAATAACTTTTTTCTTTATTAGTAGCGAGCGCGTGGTGGAATAGCGGAGCACTAAAAAGCGAATGATAAAGATGGCCGACGCAGGTCAGACATAGACAAAAAAAAAAAAAAAAAAAAAAAAAAAAATGGTTTCTCAAAAAAGTGTGGAATGGTGAACGCTATGCGTTACTACATGTGTATTATGCTAATCTCGGAGGACGAAGCACGAAGTATAATACCGCTGAAGTTGTAGACCCCTGTGACAGACGGACGGACAGCGGAGGCTTAGTAATAAGTTTGGCACCCTTCGGGTACGGAAAACTAAAAATGAATTTAAGGTTGATACGACGGATCGCGTTCCCAAGCGCAAAACTCATAATTGGTTTTCTTATTTTTGAACAAAAAGTTTTAAATAAATGTTATTTATGGCATTTGGCGACCTAAGTTTAATATTAATAGGCTTTTCGAGCAAATCAGAGTTATTTTCTGCTTAACGTTATAAATGATCCTGCACAACAACTACCTATAAACACGGTTTAAAATTTTTGTGCAGGATCATTTACAAAGTGATGCATAAAATAACACAACTTTACTAGAAAAGCCATTTAATACTTAAAAAAAAGGAAAAACGCAACGCAATCCGTCGCATCAACATTAAAAAGAACCATCTTTAGTGACACACTAAAAGACATTCCGTTTCGTCGAGGGAGGTCTATTGGTGTACGTCATCTTCTAACTGGGCCACTTTTCAGCCTTTCGGGCGAAGTCACTTTTTGGGGACGTCATGCACGGTTCGGCGGTTGAAAAAAAAATGTTTACATAATGTGGCGAGCATAGAAAGGTTTCCCAGATGATTTTGCTTTGTAATTTTTTCGATTTTTATATAATTCCGTATGGAAATGAAAGGGGACGCGCTTTTAAAACAAAGTTTAAAAAGGATACACTGGTTTCACAGGTCTTCTTCTTCTTGCAGTGCTTCTCCAATCACTGGAGGTTGGTAGTCAGCTTTGCAAAATTTTCTGAACTGATTTATGAGGTAAAAAGTAGCCTGTGTCCTATTTCAGGTTTAGAACTACCTTTGTGCAAAGTTTCAGCCCAAGCGGTTCAGTAGTTACGCCGTGAAGGAGTCTATCCATCTATCCATCTATCCGTCCATACATCCATCCAAACTTTCACATTTATAATATTAGTAGTGGGAGTGGGATAGTGGGATGCACTGAAAAAGTTCTGCTGCACTCACGCAAAACTCGTCCATTCTCGGATTATTTAGAAGTTCTGCTGCACTCGCGCGATATCCGTCCATTCTCGGATGTTTAGAAGTTCTGCTGGACTCGCGTGATACCCGTCCCTTCTCGGATGTTTAGAAGTTCTGCTGCACTCGCGCGATATCCGTCCATTCTCGGGTGTTTAGAAGTTCTGCTGCATTCGCACGATTCCCGTCCATTCTCAGATGTTCAGAAGCTCTGTTGCACTCGCGCGATACCCGTCCATTCTCGGATGTTTAGAAGTTTTGCTGCACTCGCACGATACCCATTTATTCTCGGATGTTTCGAAGTTCTGCTGCACTCACGTGATACCCGTCCATTCTCGGATGTTGAAACCAAGCCTTTTTTCTTTAACTAATACTTCTTATAGCATTTGGTTCCATAGGTACCCGAAAAAACATCTTACCTTGGCCATAGTAAAGATATATCACTACAGTTCCTTGGCTATGCTATGGCAACGAAGCTGTCCCTGCCCTGTTGCTGTCCGAACTAAAGCTCTCACCACAAAAAAGTCAAAATACTTATCATAAAGGAAATGTGGAAAACGCTCTAGCATGGTACGTACGATTAAGTGGGTATATCATTCTCGACACGGGTCCGATCCTCGTGGACCCCAGGGATTAACTGTCGGTATTCATATTCGGTGTGACGTCACTTGATCGAACACTCAAATGCGGTTTGCGTACACACTACGTTATATTTTAAAACGATGAAAAATAAAAAAATAAATTAAATATTGTGTTTATCATCGTTCCAGATGAGTATTCTTACGGATGGAATGTTTTTAATCGGGAAGGTGTTTTAAATTCACTGTCAATTTTTTTAAATTTGACAAGAATACCTATTCAAAAGTCGTTATTGTGTCCGTCCCTCCGTCTATCACAACAAGGTTCTTATCTTATCTTCATAGAAAGCTTACATTTCGTATACTAACTGAATTTCATCTAATAAAACATATGGAAATCCAATGTAGTTTTAGGGGATTTAAATTGGCAGATAAATGAAGGTATAAATAAGAATGCAAAAATTTGGAGCTGTTACTTTAAAGTTATAATTATTATAATTTAATGAAGGTGTAAAATCTACTAAAATTAAACTAGGTTACCAAATCAAAATATATTAAAAATTAATTAATTTAATTAATATTTAAGATATGTTCTGAGCACATTTTAATAAAAGTTTTATTATGTTTGGTTATATAACAAAACCGTCAATCATACTTTATACACGAACTTGGTTTTCTATTATTAAAATCCTGCTTTACTCTCTGAAGTAGCAGTGTAAATGTGGACACAAAAGTTTTTTATGAAATATCGGAGTGGCTATAAGTGGGTTTGACATCTATGACGTATCACCACCGTTTTTTACCAATACACTATGAACATATTTTTGCTTTTATGTCAATATGTCAATTTCCTATCCCAGAAAACTTTTACAACACGTCTATCAATTTCGCAAAAATCTGAAGACGACAAATGGTATATTTCGTGACGAGTATAAAATGGCAGATTTTCTTACCCAAGGAATGAAGCGCACAAAGCACGAAGCCTCAACATCGCTAAGTGATGGGCGTATTAGGGTACCATAGAGATCATTCGTACTGTGAACGGAGGACAGGAAGGCAGGGAGCGCTACACTAGAAATTTTGCGGATCCCCAGGCCACCATGTTGAACTGGAAAGGTGGCTTGGCTCCAGCAACGGTCTGTGAGTGAGCGGATTAATATTGTCTCTTATGTAGGATATTGTCAAAAATAATAAGGAGCGTTTCATGTTTCCAGACAGGGCAGCACCGGATGACATATGTTAATTTAGGTACAAAAAGACAGAAACGAATTATAAACACCGCAATATGCGGATTGATTTTGGTCAGACGGTCGGAAATTCCATTAAATTTAGCTATCTGCTCACTCACATAGCCAGGGATCGAATCACTTAGGACCGGAGCTCCAAGGAGGCGCAGCAAATCGTTGTCTAATTTTTTTATATTAGGCGCTATACTGTTAAATTTCTTAATAATTTCATCTTTTTTTAATGACGTTACAGAATTTGAAATAAACAGTTCACATTTAGGAAAATTTATTTCTAGACCAATATCTTTAAACATGTCAATTAGGTAATCCAGGTCATTAAAAACAGATGTAGCGTCGCCTCCAATAGTTACGTCATCTAAGTACCAAACGTTGAATTTTGAATTTAGTGATGTTATGATCGGATTAATAGCTAAACTGAAGATTGCGGGTTCTAGAGGGTCGCCTTGCTGACAACCAACTGCGAATTGAAGTATTTATTTTATTATATAGAAGTATTTATATAGGTATTTATTTATTTGATGGGAGAAAAACAGAAATAGATATATGGTTCATATTACTATGACGAATAAAATAGTTTAGGTATATCTATTCCCTTACTATTCTCACAGATTACATAAAGAGATAAAAATTAAGCAGATGAAGAAAGTAATGGAAAAATGTATGGTGACAATATTGAATATAAATCTATTACAACCTAAGCTAAACCTACGGCATGCACATGCGAATATACAATTTAAAAATTACAAACTTTAAATTAAGAGACAACAAATAATATAACAAGACCACTATTTTTTTTCCATAAACGCTTTCTTTACTTTATTTTTATAGATATTACGAGAGCAGTTAAAGAAATCTATATGTAAATATTATCAATATAATAATTGCACATGCGATATACCGGAGCTCTTTTTCCATTCTGAGTTCTAGTTCTTCTAAGATAAAAGAGGAGTTTGGGTCTATCACTACGATAACGAAGACTGGGGAGTTGGAAATCAATTTGACATACGAGTTCTGGGCATTTATATTCTCCAACACAGACGTTTCGAAGAATAACTGAGTCAGTCATATGTCTTCGATCTGCAAGAGACATCATAAACCGATTAACGGGGCTTATGTAACCCGAGAAATTCCCCTGCCAGTGAGAGTAGGAGTAAGGTAGTACAGATTACAGATGTCAAATAAGCCAAAACATTTTGATAAGAGAAGTTAGGTATTTTTACCTAAACATGAAAATCGCTTATAACTCTCTGTGAAAAATATCTCAGACTGAAATACTTTCTGTGTACGTACGTATGTATTAGTAAGAATAGGTAAGTATAAGAATCCAATATTTTTTTGATTTGAAGGATACTCCAAATTTAACTTTTAATATTTTGTGTTATAACTTCTACTGAAAAATTGGTCTGGTAATTTTCATTTTTCAATATGATTTTATTTCCTTAAATAAATAGATTTGTTACATTATCCAAAAAAAAATCCTTAAGAATATATATTTTTTCATTTCTACGTAATTACGTCATGTGAATAATTGCTCAGCTTAATTCAATACGTTTATTAGTAATGCATCGCTGTATTTTAATAGATTTTCTAGTAAGCCAATGGAAATTCTGCCTAATACCAAAGTTTTTACAATCTTAATAATTGCTAAGTACAAGCAATTAACAACGACCGATTGCGAGTGTGAAGAGGGGTGCGGGGCGCTCGCTCAGCGGCGGCGGCGGCGGCGGAGGCACGCTGGCACGGGCGGCGGCACATTTTCTTCGTGTACGGAGCAGTTTTACTTGTGCAAGGAACATTTCTGTTTAAAAATGACGGAGGAAGGCGACGCGACGGCAAGTTGTGTGTACTATGTAACACAAATATGCGCTCTAATTAATTAATTATTACATAAGTATATAAATGTATACATACACATAAATGTACTAATGTAAAAAGTACTTAATTAGAGTGCAATTCAAAACCGTACACGCATGGAAAGAGGGAGCGTAACGAGCGTGCTGTGTGCGCCGTTGCAAACCACACCCGTTAGTCTAGAGGCTATAGAGAAGGTGACTGTTGCATGAAGATGTGTACAGCAAATTTTTTTACAGGATGATTCCCTGACATAAATGGATCATTTTTAGCTTGGGTACGCACTCCTGACATGGGGAGATTTTTTTCAAGATGGCGGCCAAGCTATTTTTTGCAAACACCAGAACAACCTCAAGAAAAATTGATATATCTCAAAAACCATTCATTATAATAAAAAATGTAAAAGGACAAAAAGTCCTTAAAACACATTTCTCCATTAGAATAACGTTTTTTTTTCTTCCCGCATCGTATATTTAACCAAAAAAGTGTGCTTATATCCTGAATAAACTTGTTTTTTTTTGTTGCTATTTCCCTCCAAATTTGAAAATATATTTCTAGGAATGGGTTCTTTCCATACGGCAAAAATTGTTATCAACTACTTGGGGCAGTATCTCAAGGATAGTGGTATTACTGAAGCTCTGGTAGAAACAGAGATATTTGGACCAAAAGTTGTTGAAAGTGTTTTGCAAGGGAAAGACTACTAATGCAAAGAAGACTATTAATAACATAGTCAGTCTCCAGCAGGAATTTCATGCCGACTTTGCTGAGTTCACTAAGGCAGGGGAAGAAAAATCAAAGATGTTCTTATACTGGAACACCTTTCTTTAAGTACTGTACCCCATACTGCGGGACATGCTAAGAGGTGACCGAGAAGGAAACTGGGATCTGCACATGTCTGCATTTAAAAGAGCATTGCCCTTATTTTTTCTTGCAATAGAATCAATTATGCAAGATGGGGATCAGTGTATTATGAAGACTGTTTTAAACCAAAAGAGAAACATCCTAGCCTATATGCCGAATTTGTGAAAGGTGAATTCGTGCTTCAACATGGAGGCAAGAAATTTAGTAGTGTAGCTATGGATCAAGGATTGGAGATGTGCTACATTAAACCAACAAAAGGACAGAGTAGTATAATTGGTATGACCAGAAGAAAAGAAGCTGTAGCATTGCAGGACATAATAAATCCCAAAACATATTCTATGAATATGCTTCACAGAAGAATGTGTGGATTAACTGAAAATGTAAAGTATGTTACACCACAAGTTTTCAGAGTCAATAACAAAAAAAGACAACCAACTGATTATTAAAATCATGGATTTCATCAATAAAAGACATAACATATTTTCTCTGCAAAATGAGGATCAAGTACTAAACTTTGCAACTGGCAAACACATGACAAAAGAAGAACAACTGTTTAAGGAAACGTGTTTTATGGACGGACAACAAAAAAATAAAACTTTTCGCCAAGAAGTGTTTATTCAAAAATCAAGTAAACTATTTGACCCGTTGAGCAGAATGTCAAGAAAACAGAGAAAGGTGGTACAAAAATCTGATTCTTTGTGCATCTCAACAAATCTCCAAATTCCTTCAATCGCTTCATGCTTAATATTTGATTTCATGCAACATGCTCGATAATTGTACGCTGCTGCTGGAAATTCCATGAGAACGTTTGGTAATTTTGCCAATATTATTTTAAGCAGACTTTTTTCACTCGCCAGAAATGCTACTAGGGTGGATATAGTTTTTGACTCGTATGTGGGCAACAGTATCAAAGCAGGTGAAAGAATAAGACGCACAAAAAAAGATCCTATCAATATGACAATCTCATCTAATTTGATACAATTGATTACGGATATGGAAGCATTTTGGGCATCAAACCACAACATAACAGAACTACGAAAATTTCTCCAAACATTATTTTCTTGATCATAAGGACAGATTTTCTAGAGCAACCATGTACTTAAGTGGCGTTATTGGTGAAGAGTCACTTAAGGTACTAGGGAACGAGGTAACAGAAGAACTTGCATTAAAATCGTCCCTTAAAGAAGCTGATGAACGAATATTTCTGCTCGTCAATCATGCCATCAAAACTACAGGCGCAGAAAATGTCCTAATAGCATAATCTGTAACAGACGTTTTTGTATGCGCAGTGTACTACTTCCACACAGTGTTCCACTCTAATGGATTGAAACAATTATGGATTATTTTTGGGACTGGGCAAACCTTACGGTATGTTGCACTTCATGAACTATCGGAAGCTTTGGACAAACGGGTAATTGAGATTTTGCCTGCCATAAATTCACTGTCTGGCTGTGACACAACGAGTAAATTTGGAACAAAGCACTCTGCTCTTACACAAGCTAAACACTGTGCATATATGAAACAAGAATTTGGAAAAAAAGAATTAACAAATGATATGATTTGACAAGCTGAAGAATACTTGACAAGAGTACTAAGCAAAGGCTTTAAGGACATGGATGATCTTCGTACATCTAAGTACCATCAAATGAAAAAGCTAGACTTCACCAAGCTCCCTCCTGCATCTTCAAGCGTATCTCTCCATGTTAAAAGAGCATATTTACAAGTTGCTCGATGGTACAACCTGTTAGAAGAACAAAGTTCACTACATCTAGACCCTTCTTTTTATGGATTTGAAGAATGTGAATCAGGGTGGCTGCCAAAGATTATTGAACACAGTCTACCAGATGATTTTCCACACCCATGCACATGCAAGACTTGCGGATTTGTAAAGAAGTGTGCATGTAGATTAAACTGTATCTCTTGTTCTAAATTTTGTTAATGTGGTGCATCAGACAAATGTAAAAATAATGTATAGTGCCTGAAATACATCTGTTCAATGTAAAAAATTGTGCTGGGTATTTTTTTTCCTATGGAATTGTTTGCTAGAACGGGTAGTTTAAGATATAAATGCATTTTTCTGAAAAAATCTGGGCCGAAAATGGCGGCCATTTAAAAAAAAATCTCCCCATAGAAGAAACGCGTACCCTTGAAAAAAGTGATCTATATGTGTTAGGGAAACACCCAAAACAAAAATTGGCTGTACACATCTCCGTGCAACAGTCACCTTCTGTATAGCCCCTCGACTACGTTGCGAAGAGAGAGCGCAACCGCAGCATGGCGTACCGATCCGGTGCTGCCAGCGCACAGCTCGCGAGCGTAGCGAGGTCGTCCACTCGATTGTGTAATAGCAGATAGTGCACTAGTAGCGCCATTTTACATCTTATTACGTGTCATTATGATACGTCTCCTCATTCTTGATGAGTAAATGGACCTAGGACCAAAGGACTTTGACTCGTTTAAGGTTGAGATGACTTGTGTACTCCCTGGCCTGAGGATCATTGTGATATGTCTCCTCATTCTTGATGGGTAAATGGACCTAGGACCAAAGGACTTTGACTCGTTTAAGGTTGAGATGACTTGTGTACTCCCTGGCCTGAGGATCATTGTGATACGTCTCCTCATTCTTGATGGGTAAATGGACCTAGGACCAAAGGACTTTGACTCGTTTAAGGTTGAGATGACTTGTGTACTCCCTGGCCTGAGGATCATTGTGATACGTCTCCTCATTCTTGATGGGTAAATGGACCTAGGACCAAAGGACTTTGACTCGTTTAAGGTTGAGATGACTTGGTTACGCCCTGGCCTGAGGATCATCGTGATACGTCTCCTCATTCTTGAGGGGTAAACGGACCTAGGACCAAAGGACTTTGACTCGTTTAAGGTTGAGATGACTTGTGTACTCCCTGGCCTGAGGATCATTGTGATACGTCTCCTCATTCTTGATGGGTAAATGGACCTAGGACCAAATGACTTTGACTCGTTTAAGGTTGAGATGACTTGGTTACGCCCTGGCCTGAGGATCATCGTGATACGTCTCCTCATTCTTGAGGGGTAAACGGACCTAGGACCAAAGGACGTTGCCTCGTTTAAGGTTGAGATGACCTGTTGGATAAAGCATTTTCTACGCTTTGATTAATATCATGATGACCGATAGTGCTAGCGGTACATCCCGAAATTTAGTAAAAAGCTGCAAATGGTTTTGAAAGCATGAAAATCGGTATGATTGATCTTTAGGCCATACGAATCAATTTGACACGTAGCACGAAAAAAAAAGGAGAGGAGTTATGACGTCAATTTTTTATTGTATTGGAATAAAAAAAAAGTTCTGTAACGTATCGTGTGTGGGTATTTAATGAAAGGGCTTATGATACGGTTGAATCATTATTTGTAAAAAAAAACTAAAATTATATGTAATAGCCTCATATCTAACCACAAGAAAGCAATTTTGAAAATATTTACATCTAGTATTTTTTTATTATTTTTTAATATTACAAAATGTGATAAAATCACAATTAGTTGAAACATGTATGAAAAGTTAAATTTTAGACACTGAGGATGATAAATACGTAATGCGAAAGGTGTTTTCAATCATATTTATATTAATTATTAATATTAACATATTTATTTTAAATTGTATTAGAATTGGCTTAGTAAGCCCTTTTATTAAATACCACACACGATAGCTTTCAGAACAAAATTTTTTTTTCCTATACAGAAAGAAGATGACGTCATAACTCCTCTCCTTTTTTGTAAAGGAGAATAAACATGACTGTTATTAACCTATTGTTTTTTTTCTGTTTATAAAATAACGTGTTTCACTGGAATCAACTGCTTTTTAGGCGTGACGTGACATGCCTGGGGCAAGCACGATGCCGTATGGCCGTGTTAGCATCACAAGATGACAGAGCGCCCTTACCGGACGAGCATGGCCACAATACACTATTCTACACTATTAAAAAAAAAAATACTTGAATGAGCTTTTCATAACTTAAACTTTGGCATTAGTTACATTGTTATACGATAATAATTGACGAAGTTAGAGACGTTTAAAGTTCATATCTTTAATGCGCGGGAAAAAACGATAGCTGCCAGGAGTCGCCCTGAGAGTGATGTCACATGACTTGTCCCAAGCTTGTGCCTGCGTTTGTACACAGGAAAACTACTACAGCACCCGGAATGAGCAGTCCGTAAAAACGTTTCTATCTAAGCAGCAATTTTATGAATATTGCGTTGTTCCAAAATGTCAATCAACAACGATATTTACACCTAAAAAAATATTTAAAAAGGGCGTCGTCAGGTGTTAATTTTGTCAATCACTTTTTTAATGTCTTTTCTTGACATTAAAAGTTGGGTCATCAAGAGTCAGGTCAAAAAGCCCAACAGTTTCAAAGAAGTCAGTTATTTAAGTATCTCAACATTAAATCTAAAATATTGTTTTAAGGGTTCCGTACTTAAAAGGTACAAAAGGAACCTTTATGGTGAGACTCCGTTGTTAATCCGTCCGTATATCACAGCCTCATAACTTTAGCACCGTTGAAGATAAATACATACATTTTATCAAAAAAATAGCATAGTGTACTGCTCGAAAATAAATAACGTCAATTTGAGTTGTAGATGCATGAAATCAGTATTTTTCTATTACTTTTAGTAGAACTTTAGTCATTTACAATTTAAAATATAAAAATAAATTAAAAACCTATAACTAAGTATAATTATAGTATCATAATGTGTGTCGCCATAATCTATAATAATATCATATTTTAGACTTAGGTTTGCACACCCTTAGATGCCTAACGCAATAGTAAATGGTATAACAAAAAAGTTGTCACAAAAAGGACAATATTCGGGAAATTCACGTTAAAAAATATACGGCCAGAATAAGCAAAGTGAGTCTAACTTAAATCTTACGAAATTTATGATTTTTACAAGGTTACAGGTTAATAGCGAATTTTTACAAAATGTATAATCTAATAATGATATCATAACATAACCATAAATTTGCGTATTATTATTAGACCGTTCCATTTACTCCCCCAACTACCCTATTGTAACGTCAGTGCGGACGGACAAATTGCGGACGCTAGTTATGATAGACAATCGAATATACATTCTATTAGATGCTTTATAGGCATTTTTTGATGTAGATGTGCTGGTTGGGTATTATTCTCGTTCCGATTTCTTTGTGAATCAGGGGTGGTGAAATAAATATTCGATGACTCCTGCTCATGCAAGGCAACAAAATTTAAGCAACAACTAGTGGGTCTGTAGTAGGGACCAAAGA
This sequence comes from Ypsolopha sequella, assembly GCA_934047225.1. Taxonomy (NCBI): domain Eukaryota; kingdom Metazoa; phylum Arthropoda; class Insecta; order Lepidoptera; family Ypsolophidae; genus Ypsolopha; species Ypsolopha sequella. Next base: position 16,076,398 of record OW203992.1, read on the forward strand.
CAAATTACTTGTTTTATAGCGGAAAACCTTAATAGTAGTTTATGCTACAAGGGCGAAAAGGAATAAACTACGCGAAGCGAGTGTTTTAAACGTAACCGAGTAATTTATTGCTCTTACGCCCGTGAGGAAATAAAACAAATATAATCTTGTGAACTTTAAAGTATGATTGGCTCAAAAGGACTGTATCCAGAGCAGTTAAACAGTGGAAAAAAAATATAAAATTTATGGTACTCAGGAAAGGTTAGGTTCGCCAACTACTGTAAATAAATTAAAATAATAATAATAATAATAAAGCCCTAGGGTAAAATAATCGACTTTCTGTTCGGTTTTGATGCATAAAAAGTGGGCTTTTACGAGCACTTGCATTGAAAAATATGTAGGTAACAAGTGTTTAAGAATAACCAAGAGTGACAAATTATTACCTGCAAAATTTTAAAATGGTTAGGCATAGTCATAACACTCATAACATGGTTGTCTTAAATACTTTGAATCTACGTTAGTTTGTTTTTTATCAGAATATGAATATATTTAAACTGATATAGCTTAGGGGATCTAAAAAGGCCGACTTGGGTGATTCATAAAATGATTTGAAAGTAGGATGGAGTCAGAGTTTTTTCACGCGTGCAAAAGAGACGGCATTAGAACAGAATCATAATATGATTCATCCAAAGCGGCCTTTTTAGAGGACTAGGTCCCAGTAAGGTGCCAGTAAATAACTTCTGAACCGTTTCCTTCTATTGGATTGAAAAACAAACAAAATACAGCATCATATAGATAGATAATCCGAAAATCACCTTGATCAAAGACCAATTTATTTATAATAAAACTATTCTGGACTCTCTTTTATCTATCTAAACACATACCGATCCAAAACAAGAAAAGGAAAGCGAACAATAAAACGGGCAACAGAAAAATTGCAACAACTTTGTTCATAATGCCGGTGGAGGCATCATCAAAAGTAGAGATGTCATTGATATTCGGTTAATATCTGTTATCTGTAGCCGGATACAGGATAGTACATAATTATTATAGTATTACAAAAAAGTGGCAAGCATTTATTAGTGATATTATCAGAATGATACCCGTAAAAAAAAATTAAGCCAATAAATAAAAATTAACTAGTGGCATCGGACGAATAAATGCGTCGCTTCTGTAATTTTCGGTTTAGATAAAAACTAGAGTTTAACCGTCACTCATTCATACATACATACAAGTAGGTAAAGGTATTCTATTTCAGAAGTTACCGGGAACATATGCCAGGTGTACCTGCACAGGTGTTTTTAAATTATACCACATAATCTACTGCTCATATTGAACAACTTCCCTAAAGATACACCACCGCTCAAATGAAGAAAAAGGGGCCTGCCCAATCCATCCATACAAAACTGAGGCGCCCAGTAGACGAGTGACCTAACCCACACAAATTCACAAACCGAGATTTCTATGCTTAAGGTGATATACCGTGCTAGCAAAGGTCCCCGTTACTCCAGGCAGAAAGACCCGCAGTGCGAAAGGGACGAAATCGGGGAAAATTGACAAAAAGTCGGTTTTAAATTAATGCAAAATTAACTAAAATAGCTACTAAAAATTCCATAACCAGTTATTTAGGTATAGTTAAAACCCATCTAAATAAATATTTTTGAAGTGTGTATGCTATCCTAATTTGTCAGAATATCAAAAAAAGTGTAAATTTAGACCTGATTTCAATAATTATTTCTATCGAATGAAATTTCTCCTATTGCGTTTCTGATAGACCAAAATCTAGTAAAAGGTCCCAAAATTGTTATACTAATTTATTTTACTTGGAACTTCATTAAAAGAGCAGATAAATAACTTCAAAAAGTGTCAATTTCCACGGTATAGCCCCTTAAGAGTATTGCTGCCCTAGCTTTTTTTAGCTGGCCGAGCAATAAGTCAAAGCTATATATGGCAAAGGCTCTATTTGCTTTTGTTAGGCGATTATACTGTTAGATCATTGGCTTCTGTTTCTTAGACGCGTAATACTAATATAATAATCATGCAACGAAACAACAAATTGGAGTTTTAGGTAATACTGAAATATTTTGTAGGCAAAAAATATTGAATTTAAGTAGATTCTCTTTGTATTTCTATTGTCTTATTTATGAAAAAAAAATCAAGTCGATCCCTTAACCGCGTTTGTCTGCGAAATGTTCAAGATCCAAAAAAAAAATGGGTTGGACATATATATGTTTTTAGACAAAAGTATATATTTTAATACCTTGCTTATAAGCACGTTTTTGTAATAAAAGACCAACAAAACAAAATGTATTTTTAATATAAGGGGAGACCTAATTTTTTCCAAAGAACCCTCGAAGGTCTGGCGTTGTTGATGTTCTAAGCTCAGGTTTTTATGGAATTGAGCACATAAATCTCGGTTTGGCCACTCTTCCGCTGGGCGCCTCAATTCACAGTAGGTTTTTAAATTAGTAAATAAATGGGAAAATATATAATATTAATATTTTTGCGCGGATATGTTTCTTTAGGAAAGCAGTAGATTATATGGTTTCATTTAAAGATACTGCCCATTTACACGCGGTATACATTCTACATTTTGGATAGGAGGTTTTTGGTTTATTAACATGTGTGTATGTTTATATGTTTATTTCGCAAGATTGCTGAATGACCATATCCAGTCAATTCCCTATCCGTTGCATCTCTAGTCAAAAGTTAGTTCGCACCCTCGCGCCTATTCGTGCACAGATTACCAATAAATCCAATACGGGATAATTGGTCGGCTTAATTCTGTGCTATCTTCTACTTAGTTCAGTCGTCAGAATGTGCCAGCTCAGGTCCCTTGGGGAGTCCATTCTGGAGTGCAAATACTAGCGCAGCCACTCGATTATGATTCCTTCGGCCTGATGGTAAAGACGGTTTTCTTATAATAACCCATAGACAAAGGAGCAGCTATCTAAATAAAGAAAGTCGTATGGATAATAACGAACTTATTATACCAAATTCTAAGTAGATTTTTGGGATACTGTCTTATAATATAACAGAAATATTTTAAGCGAGGTTATTCGTTTAAATAGAAATGCTCAGATAGAGCAGGCGTTAAGGTGAGGCATCGAGTTTTCAACGGGAATGTTACTCCAAGCGGAAAAACGCGCAGTGTGAGAGGGACCGATTCAGGGAAAAAGACAAAACAATTGCTTTTTTATTTATATAAAAAAAAATGTCTAGAATAAATTCCAATCACCAAAATGTAGATATTGTTAAAACCCATGTAGTTAAATATGTTTGGGGTCTGTTTTTATTAAACTATGAGAAAGTGTGTGTTTGAAGACGTCATTTTAATAATTATTTCTATCAAGTGTAAGATCACGTTTCTGTATTACAGAAATCTAGAAAAAGGTTTCCGAAAATGTTATACAAATTTATCAAACTAGTAGCTTCTTACTGAACGTAGTAAAACGACTCCAAAAAGTGCCAATTCTTCGTGGCGTCGCCTTAAGATTTTCAGTGAAGAGTAAGATTTCGTTTTCGAGATTTTGGAGATCGAATATTGTAGAAATTATTGTAGAAAGCTGGTCGTATTTAAACTCTGCTTATACTAGAACAGATAGTATCTCCTCTACTAGAGGTAAAGTCCATTGCAATACATATTGCTCATACAATAGCAGTACAAGGAATATTTAATGTTTGCGTTATTTGTAAAAAATGGGACAAACTGAAAACTAGCGCTGTCAGTTGCTTGCAACGAGCAGCAGCATTTGCTGAGTTTGGCCCTTTTTGCCACTTTATTGATTTTTTTTCCTGTGCATGTGTGTTTCTTTTTTGTGGAAAATAAATACTTTTCACTTCACTTCACTTCATACATATGAGTGATACGTGACGGACGCGTCGTCGTTTTGTCACTTCGTATAATGGAAGAGCATTATGGAGTCAAGGGGTGGCAGTGATTTGATATTCGCATCAGTGTCAACCCTAGGGACTTCGGGACGTGATTCAATAGCCCAGCCCTGCGATCAGAGGTTTTATAAGCTTCAAGATATGGAAAATGCACTCAGATAAATCGTTTATGAGTGTTTTTAATTTCCATGGTACAACAAATAAATGAACGTTTATGGTAAGAAGAAGCATTCATGTGAAACTTTTTGAATATTTGTAAAGAAAGTTCAGTTTCTTATATAAAAGTATGAAGTATAAAAGGGCTAATTAAATTAATGGTATTAATTCAACCAACGTTTTCGCAAACTCATCTCGTTTTTATTTTGTTCAAAAAGTTCGCCCCAACATTGAGTTGGAATTAAAACGTCAGGCAAAGCGGAAAAATCTCGTTCCAAAAAATTAGCCAATGAAATTCCAACAAATAATTAATCTGGAATAATCATACGAAACGAGGAGCAGGCCCTGCCAAGGCATTATTACCATTCATTTCAAATCAGCCGTGCAGAGGGGGCGCGGGTTCGAGGGGTGAAGGGGGGACGGCCCGACCTGAATAAGCATACATTTTCCAATCAGGGCACGTATCATTTAACTTGCTATTAAATTCGACTTCTTCCCTCTGAATTATTATCATGTCAGATTTTGATGGCTCCCCACTCTCTCTACCTCGCTTTAGTTTCCAAAGATTAAAAATAATACACACTTTTATTATGTTGCAAGGGGAAAATCGTAAAAGGTTTTTAAATTTGGAGTTCATTGTGCGGTGAGTATTCAGACACTAAGAGGAAAGGAGGATGTTTTTGAGTCGAATACTTTTCATAAACACCGTCATAACATTCATGCTGGAGACCTTTCAGGGTAATTACTGGCGGTTCCAATGCAACGCCCGCCGCCGGGTGAATTAGAAAATTAAATTTTTATAAAAGAAGTCTTCGTTGCTTCTTATTTCTCATTCATATATGATTTACACGAAAAGAACCAGCCTTTGATTAACGTAAAAGTAAAAAGAGATTTCTGTAGAATAATACGTACAGATATGACTACGTTTTTTTTTTATCATAAGGTAAGCGTCGATGACCTAGAATGAAGTGCGCTTGCCCAGAAATTACCCAACGTCATGTTGGAATGACGTCAATGACGTCATGCTAGAACATGACGAGTCGCTTGGCGGCATGGTTCCGTTATTATAAGGAAGGTGACAAGTCACGGCCAAAGCCTACTACGTTGAGCCAGTCTTCCAAACCGGTTTATCTACGGCCGAGCCACGCGCTATTGGTATGAAAAAGTCGACATAGACATAGCATATACTGTACATATTATATACACCTATTTTTGACTTTTGGTGAAATAATATACACGAAAAAAACAGGGCTAAAAGTTGGCCACCGTTTTGGTGAACGTATCATTTCGAAATTTTGGCTTTAGCGTCATCAGCCGCATTACATTACAGCGACCTTTTTCAATCCGCACGCCTACTTGTAATACGGCGTGTTATACAATCCGTCTTCCACACATATACAACATAGACATACATTGATAACAATATGGTATGACGAGAGAATTTTTCAAACTAATAGCACGTGGCTCGGCCGTAGATAAACCGGTTCGGATGACTGGCCGGCCGCCTCTGAGGCGGCCTTATAACTCTGGAATCCTTGAAGGACTATTTTTGATATTCGTCATGGTGACTATTTCATGACAATTTTTTGGAATTGAAACCAAGTCGGTACTTTGCGCCGTATGTGGTGAGCATTACATTTGGCAATTGGTAGCGCGCTTGTCTTGATAATAGTTGATAACAAGAGGTCGCATGTTCGAATCCTGGCCAGGGGAATTTTTTCAAATTCTTGTCTTTGGTTTTGTTTCTGATTGATCTTTTCTAGTTTGTAATGCACTCTAATAATATTAAGAGTATTCATAGCGATGGATTTCGCAAAATAAACATAAACTTTGTTTATATGAAGTTGCGGAAGCCGGCAACGGGCAATAGTAATGGTACATACGAAAAACATTTTGTTAAAAAAAAAAGGGAAATCGAGAAAATAAAACAGTAGTTTAATACATTATGGTCGGGTAACTATGTCACTTTTAAGTTATTCGTATGGACGAGCATCATCGCCAGTTTCCGGCTTCCGCAACATCATATTAACACCAAGTATATTTTAATATACGTACAACTGAAGAGGCCCACCTTTCAGCGTTACCTAAAAATATTTCACGGTGTTAAACAGGCGATTAGCGAGCGTGAAGTTGTGACGTCACAAAGCTGATGTCCTGACGAAACTTACAATGGCACACGTCGTCACATTCTTTTTCGTCATTGCAAAACCAGCCTTATCCCTTACAAACAGGAGCTAAGAGTCAAATGAAAAGCTGGGCGAGTGCGAATTCGATTCGCACACTGAGGGTTCAGTACATAAATCGTGTTTCGTTAAATTGCATGTTGGGTACCTATATCTCTACAGTTTTTCTGTATTATTCTATATTTTCTCAAATAATAAAAGAAATACGCATGTTTAAACAAATTGTTTTTTTATTTCCTAGGCGACGTCCTTTCAAATGGGTAAAGAATAACAAAATGTTTTTGCTCTGTACTTTGGCTTCTCTTAAACAGTTTTTTTATTATTATGTCAATACCCCTATACAACGTGTAACTGAAAGCTGTAACCATATTCGAAGAGCTTATTCAGTCAGTGGTATAGAACAACTTTTACTATGGAACAAAACCTGTATCTCGAAAATAAAAAACAATTGTTTCATGGAAAAATGCAATGCCGCTCGGCCAAAATGTATGAAAGGGCAGATTTATTTTTTTGAGATTTCAGTGTTGTCTCCATAGTAAAAGTTGTTGTATACCATTGACTGAATAAGTTCTTCAAATATGGTTACACCTTTCTGTTACACGTTGCATAATATATGTAACTTAATATTTACAAGTATTTTAAATTTGTACTAAATAGTTTTATCCGCCTTTGAGAAAAGTAGTTGTGGCTACTTGTGACAGACAGACATACAGGTGGATAATCAGACACACGTGTCCAATATAATACAATATTCTTCGTTGTACACAAAAAAAATAGAAATGAAGAAACATTTTTACTGTAGGAAGCTGGGTATACAATTGGAGGTCTTATCACTAAAAAGCGTTCTCTTCTAGACAACCTTTGGATGGAAGAACTCTTTGTAAAAAATGTGTCGTAATAAAGTTTATTATACAAAGTTTTATTATTATTTTCTTTTTTTGTTAGTCATTGTGTGTTGTCATATGGCCTGTTTTTATTGCTGCTAAGTCTAAATGTGGCTGGAATAATAGTTGTTTCTGAAACTGCCTCATAAAGAGGTTATTAAAACACTTTTTTAAAAGTAAACACGAGTGTTTTAATACCTAATTATGTGAGTTTCATACACTAATTTGTCTTAGGTTTTTACGTACCTGTTTCCAGTCCCAAAATTATTGATAACATCAAAGCCTATATAGATAACATTTTTATTTTCTGATAAATATGGTTCGTCGTTTTCGTCGCTGTTTCCAGAATGTCAGGTGTAGTCAAATTATCATCCTTATTATCACTCACTGCTGTCAGCCAGTTTAGACCAAAATTTAACTTTTGACCCACAAAAACAAAAGTAAAATTTCTCCGTAAACCATGGCGCCAACATGCTCTAAGGCTCAGACCAATCTAAGCAAATCTAAGGCATAGAACATCATATAACATCTAAGGTAACCAAAATGCGATAGACATGCGATAGACCACCCGCCTCGCCATAGACAATAAATGGCCGAAAATAAATTGAAATGTAACCTCCTTACAACCTAACCTCCTAAACTCGTCCTACCTTCTTACCTCCTTAGTCGGGTGTATATTGTTTTGTAAGTGTAGGCCTCAGAATAAGGAATACAATAGAAACCTGGCTAAAATAATACGCGGAGAAAGACACCTATCCTTGATTTTCTTACGACATTCTAGTGCGTTAGAGAGAGATGGATATGTATTAGTTTTTTCTTAATTAGGTAGGTTGTCACTAGTTCGTTGCTTTGCTAGTGATGTAACAATTTCGATTTTTGACTACGATAAATAAACCAAATCGAAATGAACCGCGACCAATCTGCTTACCACACATTATATCGTATCAAAGTGTGAAAAAAAAGAGAATGCAGGAGGCACCGACCTTTCTGGTGACATCCTCTTGCTTTGGAAGGAGGCCAAGAGAATTAATAGCAAAGTGGTCTCTGTCTACCCCAGTGGGACACATGTTATATTGTGTAAATAAGGAATTAATAAAAGGATATCTTTCGTTTAGCATAATATTTTTTATTAAGTACAAATTACTATATCGTAGGCAGGTAGGTACATAAGTTAAGTCCAAAATTGTGCTTGTTTCTAGTACAAAAAATGCTGTAGCTTGTATCAGAGATACAACCGTAAACTATTTAAGTGGATACTTTTTAAGTCGCCTCTTAACTCAATCAAATAGATGTTCGTTGATGTCGCGTCTTTGTTCAATCAAGGAGGAAGGAATTAATCGCAACAATAGAAATCATAATCATCATAGACTTATAGGATTCGTAATAATAATATTATGTCAATGATGAGCGATGACAGCGCAATTACTACAGAGGTAATTTCAATTTTTTTTTTATTTCTATCCAATAAACATCAACTTATCTTGAATAATAACTAATAACAAATAATGAACGATTAAAATACCTAATAACCTGTAATAAGAAATCAAATTATGCGCAGTTCAAGTCAATAAGCATTCCCAAAATTCATTTCACGATAGAACTACCCTGTCAAAGTACTTTTATTGTCAACCACTAAGTACGAAAATGTCTTGATCTGCGGAATTTCTTCGTGAAGTCGATCACGGCAGTAACGTGAACGAACAAGCCTTTCAGAACGATTTGCGAACATAGAAGTATGCACTTTTCTACACCACAGACATCCATAGGTACTGGTTCTGTTGCCTAAAATTGAAAAATTATTGAGTTAATATACTATAGTATAGTACAAGCACGTACCTACAAACAAGATTGATAATGCAATTATACATAATTATTTAAAGGTTACCAATGTGTCTGTATCTGGTAAATATAACGTCGGTAAGGCATCTGCTTTTAAACGTCTCCATTTTAAATTTTCGTTTGGTCCAAAAGAATCCGACGTAAAGTGTTTCGAACAAATATGACTGCTATTTTTAATTGCCCAATTTGGTCAAATTATTCGTCTAAGCCATTCACTTTTTAATTCTTCCCTTTTTGGAAATCTGTAACAAAAAAATATAGTGATATTTATTCGGCATTATTTTTCTTTTAACTTGAATCTTTATGCACGGCTGCAGCGGGAACCAATGTTCGATAGTTTGCCACACGGACTTTAGTACATCACTATGCGAAAAAACATAACCTCTCATAGTCGGCAGAAAATCTATATAAAACAGGCAAATATCGGTGTAGAATTGAACACGAGTATGATTTACAAGAACTACTATTATTGTTACTGAGTTTTAGGTATGATCCTGCAACTTATTAACATAAAAACTATCAGAACTCACCGATGAAATGATATTGCTTCATTGTTGTTTTCTTTTCTTCCTGTATGCGATTTACAGCCTTCAATCGCACAAGACATGTTATTACAATGTTAAAAAAACAATCAACACAAACAATAATAAATCACACTTTCACGAATTTTGAGAGGAAGAGCACCAAAATATTTAATTTCTCTCGGTGAAGCTGTAAACTTTCGCAAAATGCAATAGACATTTCGATGCCACCAAATTAAGATGTGATGCACGCAACGAACGATATTACAACACAACGATACAATGATGAGACATATTTAATTTGATGGTATTATAATATTTAAAATACATCCAAATTACATCCATCTGACATTTGTTTGGTTCAATCTAGTGACACACCAGGAAAAAATATAAAGTAAGTGCGGTCCGCTGTTTCATTCACTCGTACACAGGAGTAATTTACGTTAGATGAGTACAATGGCTAATGCCCAGTTCTTATTTTAGTCAGGCTTCTATTTGTATTCCTTATTCTGAGGTGTAGGCAATTTCATATAAAACCTCTTTGGTGTCAGATATAAAAACTCAGTTCTGACGGTATGGAATAAGTTCTTTTGCTTTCTAACTTAGTATAACTGTACTTTTATTGCAGAAAAAGTTATTTAAGAGGCTATGCGAATTTTATTTTTGTCACTGTCACTCCAAGCGAAAACACGCTCAGTGCGAGAGGGGCGGATTCAGGGCGAAAGCGAAAAATGTTAGTTTTATAATTTTTATAAAAAAACTAAAATAACTAGGAAAATTGCTAAAATGAAGTCTCTAGATGTTGTTGAAACACACCTAATAAAATATGTTTGAGTTCTGTATATGGTTCCGATTCGTCAAACGAGGAGAAAAAGTGTGTTTGAAGACCTCATTTCAACAATTATTTCTATCGAGGAAAATTTATCCAAACATGTTTTCCAATTACAAAAAATATATAGTCAAAATGCATATACCAGATATTTATTAAAATTTTCCGTGTATTTATGAAATACACAAAAATGAAGCACCACTATTTTTTTACATATCGCCTTAATAGCATGATTTTGTTAAGAAAACTTAGCTTTTATTTAATTTTCTTTCTTTATAAGAGAAGTTCGTAAAAAGAAATGCCATTATTCAATATTTTTGAGTTCATAATCAGGATTTTACGATATGAATGTAGTTAAATTAATTAATTTAATTAAATTTATTTGTTCTACCATAACAGTGCCTTTTTTTCTCATTTTTGAGTACGATACCCTAAAAAAGTAACAATTAGTGGAAGTCACCTGACACCGGCTTCCCTTGTGCTTATTAAATTAATAACTCCGACACACTTTCATTATCCAACTCATTGAAGGGGTGATGACGTTTTAACGCATTAGCTCAACGCTTCACTAGGGTTATGGACTTGACGAATATTTTTCGGATATGAAATTTCACGCAAGTTTGAGTCTCGTGAAGGGTTAATCAAAGGGTTGTTTATTGAAAATAAGAAATGGTTTTTGAAATACGAATATATAATATTTAATGCACTAGTATGTATTTAATTCCCGTAGATTAATTTGAAAAAAATTTTTTTTTTCATTTTTTTCAGAGAATATACGCCTTTTTGAGACATGGTTTTCATTATTTTCTATGATATATCAATAGTTTCTATGATTTTTAGAGAATTGTCGGTTATGACGTCACTTGAGAATTTTAGATATTATACTGATTGTGATGTGTGATTGCTTATAAAAAAGTGGTCTGTCTCTGTCTGTCTACTCATCTGTCATCCATCTGTCAGATCAGTCGGCAGCAAATTTTATAAATTTATCTTAATAGCAAAGGACACATTTCTAAACAGTCATTTCTCAAGTGACGTCACTAGATGGCAAATGGAAATTGCAGCTTTTTGCCATTTTATTTACTTTATCTATACTCATATAAAATCCTCATTATGAATTTAAAAATAATGCGTACTAATAGTCATTTCTTTTAACGAACGTAACTTAGAGCATGTACTAAGTCTCTAAAACAGAAAAAAAATTAAATAAAAGTAGTTTTCTTAGCAAACTAATGCTTTTAAATAACTTTTTCTGTTATAAAAGTACAATTACACGAAGTAGGAAGGCAAAGGGAACTTATCCCATACAGCCATGCCTAAGGTTTTAATAGGGAATGGTTCGAATGATGGTCATACTTGTGACCAAACCCATTTGCGGTGGGCTGCGATTGATTTTGATGATGATAGAACCTGTGACTGGACCTTTGTCTCACATGCGCGGTAAACTGCTGGATTTTGTGGGTTAATTGTTAATTTAATATTTACTGCTTTTTTGTTTGTTAAAAGTTTTATTCTGGGCAAAAATGTGTGACAGCAGTAATACTGATCAACAAAAATGACGAACAATCAAAACGAACTAGCAAAATCAAAAAAAACTTACGACAAAAATTAATGTCTTTTGGATTAAAAAATAGGTAGGTAAATATAACTTATAACTATTCAGCGAGGCAATGCTGCCAGCCTTCTGGGTACACTACCGAACGACCGACGGTGGTGATCTGGCCAGCATTTTTTATTTATTTTAATTATTTTAAAATTATGCATGTATATATAGCTTACTTTATACTTTATTTGTATTTATAGGTATAGTTTAATTTTTAATGTTATTTAAGTTTTATTTTGGGTCACTATTACCACAGACCACTAAACAATTTGACGGCATAAGGAGGGGAAACCTTTTTCTTCAACACATAAGTGCAATGAGCGTTTTTCCTTGTGACAAAATTTGCACAGATTCCAAAAAAACTAAAAACCACTTTGACATTAATTGCTACGAAAAATATTTTATCTATGGTGACATGGACAGCGACATCTAGAGGAAAGCTAAGAACTAAAAAAAAAAAACAACGAGAAAAACGCTCATTGCACAACTATACAAATGTAATTCCATACTATCCCATCCCTATTTCCTTACTCAGTATACCCTCCTCGCATTACCCCGCAATACGATGTCTAAGTGGTCTGTGACTATTAGATACCTTCGAAGCGTCAGGTCGTCTCGCTGTTTGGATGTTTTGTTTTGCAATTAAAAAGAAATTGGTGAATATTTTAGGGTTCCGTTGTAACGGTAAAGCGTTGTTTACAAACATATTATTTTGCTGTTCAGCCGGCGCTTGAGGCTAAATTTTACTTAGAAATTCAAGATATATAATTAAGAATTTCGCAGAGCGCAATAATTTAGGGCTTTCTTAATGAATGATATCAAGTTCCAAGTAATTAAGGCCCCGCGGGGGATAAATTGTTATTTTTGTTATCATAAACAAAAATTAAAAATAAGTATTTGCTAAATAATGTTTAAAGTTTCATTTGTCTGCGTCCCTAATCTTCCACTTTTTAGAGTTAGATGAAAGAAGACAGGCATGAGTAGTATGTATGTATGTGTGTATGAACTAGTAAATGTACTGCAAATACGTAAATCGATTTAAAAAGACCGAAGTTAAGTCTTGATATCTTCTTTATACGTAAGAAAATTTACAGTTTTACCATATAAAAAATGCGCGTAAGAATCTTCTCCACTCTTCGGCAAAGGTCAGATTTCCGAACGCGTCAATTCTATACCATCCATGACATATAGTGCACGTCCGGTCGGCTATAGATAAACAAAACGACACCCTTAATTGCGGCAGTTCTGAATATTACATTATAACACCGCAACTGTGAGTGCTTCGCCAAATTTATTATAACACCGCTAGAGAACCAATCACAAGCGATACCGTCTGTCGTAATTTCTTAAGTGGATGGCATACCCTAGCAACTTTTTTTATTACCCTTCCAGCACAATAAGTCTAATAGCAAAGACTTTATTTGCTTTCCATAGAGGCGATTATATGTTGGCTCTTTGGCCTCTTTTTCTTGGACGCGTAATACTAGTGACCACGGAGCGAACCAACAAATTGGTGTATTTTTAGCTAATACTGAAATATTTTGTAGGGAATAAAATATTGAATTTAGGTGATATACCTTCATATTTCTATTTCCTATTTTATGAAAGAAAAATAAAGTTGATCTTTTAACCGCGTTCTTGAAGCGAACGTTTGAAAACCAAAAAAATAGAGGGTGCAAAACATTTTTTTTGACAAAAGTATAAATCTTAGTACATTGTTTATACGTAAGATCCCTAGAGAAAAGATTAATAAATCAAATACATTTTTTTCAATACAAGGAGAGTCCGAATTTCTTCAAACGAATCTTAGATAGCCTGGGGTTGGTCATGCTCTAGGCTCAGGTACAGTCTTAAGCCACGCCCTTTTTACTCATCCTCGCTACTGATTTCTCAGGTAGCAACACCTATAGATATCATGATAAACGAGTGTTCTTTTTCTCATTTTTCATGAAATTCTTAGTCGAAAATGTTTTAAATAATGTAACGCGAAGACGATATTTTTAATGGCCAGTTGCAGAAAGGGTTTTTAAGTTTAATGAAACTTTAAAGTTGATGCCATCCCTTACATTGTTCTTGACAAAGAAGGTGACAGCATTAATTTTAAAGTTTCATTAAACTTAAAAACCCTTTGTGCAACTGGCCGAAAGACAAAGTATGTTGTGCAACCGGATATAATTAGACAATGGGACACTCGTCAATTGTCTCACATTATGTCTCAGTTGCACAAAAGTAGTTTATGCTACAAGGGCGAAAAGGAATAAACCACGAGGACGATTTAAAACACGAGCGTAGCGAGTGTTTTAAACTTAACCGAGTAATTTATTGCTCTTACGCCCGTATCATACTACGTTATTCAATGCATAGTGTGAGGAAATAAAACAAATATAATCTTGTGAACTTTAAATTATGATTGGCTCAAAAGAACTGTATCCAGAGTCGTTAAACAGTGGAAAAAAAAGTACGACATTTATGGTACACAGGAAAGCTTGCAGGTTAGCCAACTAAACGGCTAACCTTCAGGTCAGGTAAATAAATTAAATATATATATATATATATATATATAATAAAGCCCTAGGGCAAAATAATCGACTTTTTGTTCGATTTTGATGCATAAAAAGTGGGCCTTTACGAGCACTTGCATTGAAAAATACTATTGTGACATCGAGGCGTGGATATTACAATCCATGTGACGGAAGTTGCTGACCAAATCCTGTAATTTGTAATAATTTTTGTTTTCGAGTGAAATCAGAAGAATCTTTTAAAGTTGCCGCTCCATTTGCACCCGCTATAATAAGCCATTGGTCATTAGCTATTGGAGAAGGCCCGTTAGGTGTATGTTTCCCTGTCAGCCATGTCGAGGCCCTACAACAACCTGTGATACAAATATACACATATAATTTTAATGCGGGGTGAAGCATTAAAAGTCAGGGATCAAATGCCTCTAATACATTTGTTTAGGGAAAGCTATGGAGTAGACTCTTATATTTCAAATTACGCCATTTTTGCTATCAGCTCCGTATTATGTGCTTAAAAGTTTTAACACCGCACTGTATATATCTATATATATATATAATATATAGTGTAAAAATCATTTCCAATGAAAAATAATGACCTCAATAAAGTAAAAATAGGAAATAAATGTGTCATTTTATTACTATTGCAATATGTTTTACATTTCCAGTTTCAGTGAAATTTTGTATAACACGCAGTTTCAACCCTTTGTTCCTTTGTCCATCTACACTACAATATACCGAACTATGTCACATTGTGAAAACGTGTTCAGTTATAAAACGACGCGTTTTACAAGAACATTATATGTATATATCTATTTTCATGAGATTCTATATTAGGTATGTAACGTAAAAGTTAATGGTAGGTACATATTTCCATTAAACAAAAGTCATTATAATATGAGAAAAGAAAACAACAAAATATTCGGAGTGATCGAACATATAACTTAAATTTATTTATTTTAGCCAAACCAAGAACAACTTAAAACTAGGTATAAAATAATACTTTGAACTAATATTTAGGCTATTAATGATTCGGTACAGAGAAGTTCCAAGAATAGATTTAACAGTTTAACAGGGGGCTTATTACAATTTTGTCTCTTTTAATTGTGATATTTTATGTCTAAAAAATATATATTTCTTATTAGGTACATTCTTTCTGAGAATTTCTTTGTGTTTCAAATCTCGATACGTAATACGAGTACTTTGCTCGATCGAAAAAAAAAAAAAGAAATTTGGCCGATTTTTCACGTTTTTTTCGTTTTATATAAAATTAACATTACCAAATCGTGGGAAAATTACAGAAAATTAAGGAAAATGTAATTAGTAAGTACTTTTGTGGATAGTTTCCTGAAAACTTTACCGTAAAAACGATTATTGAGCGAAAAACGTGTTTTTTAAGAGCGCGTGATGTTTCGGTTGTAACAGCCACGGCTCAAAGCGCGCTATTTTTAACTATAATAAAAGATCATAGAAATGAGTTCTACTTGATGCAAAATGAGGTGCACAATGTCAGAAATAACGGGCCCTTAAGCGAGGATCAAAAAAATTTCGAGACTGTACGGTTTTCCGTGTGCTGATTGTAGTAGCGGGGCGCACGCGACGTTGGAACGGATTATTGTTACCATATAGCCGGGTTGTTTAATCTCTACTCATATTCATTAATCACCTTTGTTGCCGTACAATTTTCATCACGCATCGTAGATTATATTGATGTTTGATAGTACCTGCCTGCCGTGTTCACAACTTCAGAAGGAGCTATTATGTTTTTACGTGTTAAACTTAAATTGCGCCCAATAATAATGATATATTATAAATAAATATAAATGAAATAAATTTCAAAATATAAAATCAATTAGGCAAATATTCTCTAAAAAAAAATAATCAGTGAGTTATCAACTTTGTTTCGTATAATTAATAAAATTAAAAACTTGTTAAATACAAACACTATTAAAGTTTAGAATACCTATTTACATTCATCCTTCCATCGGCCAAGTTCGTCCACTGCTGGACATAAGCCTTTCTAGGACTTTGCCACTGCCGGCGGTCATCCTGGATGATTATCATTGTTTACGTTGCTCAGAGCTAGTGCCTGGAGTCAGTGAAATATTTTAATTAACATCTTCCCTTGAAAATGGAGTAAAATCCGAAACCGGTTGGGAGTTAATAATTCAGTAAATAATAAATAAAATAAAATAAAATAAAAAGACATTTATTTAACATATTTTGATAAAATAGTACATTATTTTTGGATTCTTTTTCTAGGGACCTGATAAAACAGAAACGCAATTGGAGAAATTCGGCTCGATAGAAATATTTATTGAAATGAGGTCCTTTTCGACATCAATTCTCCTGGTCTGACAATTAAGAATTACATATGGACTGCAATTATATTTTATTAGATGGGTTTTAACGGTTTCTAGGACCTGGTTACACGAAATTTTGATAGCATCTTTAGTACATTTTATATTAATAAAAAACCGACTTTTTGCTATTTCTCCACGAATCCGTCCCTTTCGCACTGAGGGTTTTTTCGCATATGGAGTAACAGGGACGCTAAAACTTTTACATATCGCCTTAAAAGTGAAAATATAAGTACAAGGGTAATTCAAGATGTATTTCAAGTTTCACCAAGTGCCGACAATCGCAAGTATACATTTTGTTACATATTTACATATTCCGAGGCAATAGTTTTAGCAGTAAATGTAGCATATAATTTTAGTAGAATTATTTAAGTACGAAATATGCACATAGGTAATTAAGGCGCCACGGAAAAAAAATCGACACTTTTAGAACTTGCAGTAAATAATGTATTATTTTGATAAAATAGTATATTATTTTTGGAATCTTTTTCTAGGGATATATTTTAAAACAGAAACGCGATTGGAGAAATTCGGCTCGATACAAATATTCATTGAAATTAGGTCTTTCTCGACACAAATTCTCCTGGTTTGACAATTTGGAATGACATATGGACTGCAATTATATTTTATTAGATGGGTTGCAACAGTATCTAGGACCTGGTAAAACAAAATGTTGATAGCAACTTTAGTACATTTTATATTAATAAAAAACCGACTTTTTGCTATTTCTCCACGAATCCGTCCCTTTCGCACTGAGAGTTTTTTCGCATATGGAGTAACAGGGACGCTAATACTTTTACATATCGCCTTAAAAGTGAAAATATAAGTACAAGGGTAATTCAAGATGTGTTTCAAGTTTCACCAAGTGCCGACAATCGCAAGTATACATTTTGTTACATATTTACATATTCCGAGGCAATAGTTTTAGCAGTAAATGTAGCATATAATTTTGAAAGAATTATTTAAGTACGAAATATGAACATAGGTAATTAAGGCGATACGGAAAAAAAATCGACACTTTTAGAACTTGCAGTAAATAATGTATTATTTTGATTCAATAGTATATTATTTTTGGAATCTTTTTCTAGGGATCCATTTTAAAACAGAAACGCGATTGGAGAAATTCGGCTCGATACAAATATTCATTGAAAAACCGACTTTTTGCTACATTTCCTCGAATCTGTCCCTCTCGCACTGAGAGTTTTGTCGCATATGGAGTAAATGGGACGCTAAAACTTTTACATATCGCCTTAAAGTAATGGATCGTCCATAAATATACAATTCATATATCAGAATACTTTGAAATTAAAGGTAGTCCTTAATTATCTCGATAAAATAAAACAAAACTAGTTGTTAGAATAACTATGTATGTATAGCCAAGAAAGGGTTAGAAAATTACCGAGCTGAGTGGCCTCCATCGAGGCTTTATCCTATACCTCTGAACTAAACGAGTCCGCTATTATCTTCCATCAAATATTCAGTCTAAATCCGTTCACATATTACGCATTCGTCAATAGGGTCTGGTCCGTCACCCTTTTAATTTACAGATCGACGAGGGGTCATTAAACAATAAAGTGTTGATTAAAAGGCCCCCATGAGTCGGCGTGGCGAATAACTGCGCTTCCTGCATTGGAGCTATTATTTTATCACCGATGATTGGCACGGGCCGGTTCGGTGCATTCCAAGGTTGGCATCAGTTTATCTGCAGCTTGCTCTACTTTGTTAACAGAGTTTCAACAAGGACCTTGGTTTAAGGCGATATGTAAAAGTTTTAGCGTCCCTGTTACTCCATATGCGAAAAAACCCTCAGTGCGAGAGGGACGGATTCGTGGAAAAGCAGCAAAAAATCGGTTTTTTATTAATATAAAATGTACTAAAAATGCTATCAAAATTTCGTTTAACCAGGTCCTAGATACTGTTAAAACCCATCTAATAAAATATAATTGCAGTCCATATGTCATTCTAAATTGTCAAACTAGGAGAATTGGTGTCGATAAAGACCTCATTTCAATAAATATTTCTATCGAGCCGAAATTCTCCAATCGCGTTTCTGTTTTAACAGATCCCTAGAGAAAGATTCCAAAAATAATATACCATTTTATAAAAATTATACATTATTTACCGAAGTAGATACAGAAGTTCTATAAGTGTCGATTTTTTTCCGTAGCGCCTTAAAGGTGGTTGTTGCGGAAAGACAGGACGGTGGTGATGAGATCACTGCATTGTTTTTTGTTTCACAATCGTCTACAAATTATATAGATGCTACTGAAAAAATACAACGTAAAAACAGAAATAGATTGTTATAATAAATAGTGTATATCGACTAGGGTTGCCAGATTTTTTTTTATCTTGTCTGTAAGGGACAAATGCTGAATTTGGCAAAAAAACAGGTTTAAATTTTTCCCCGGGACAAATGAAAAACATGTATTTTACGTCCTTATTTTATGTGCTTTTATTGCTAGTTATATTTTAAAGAAGATCGTGTAAGTTTTAACATACCTTTGTGTAATTTCTCGTATTTGTAAAATTCAATGCATTTATAATCATAGTTGAAAACGATCATTATTTCATTCTTTATCAAATCCGGGGTTTAAATACGGGACAGAGTCTATCCCGGCGGGACGTTTAAAATTATGCTTGAAATAAGGGACATTCCGGGAAATACGGGATGTCTGGCAACCCTTATATCAATGTACAAAAATGTCCGATTGCAAAATAATAAAATGAGGTTAATAAGATAAAGATGGTCGAAAAGGACAGCACCGAACATCGCCAGTGGTGCCGTATAACTACACAATAACATCGCTTGTCTTGATTTGTGCGAAGGTCATGTCGGTTCTGTCGTGTCGTTTGTTTCTCCAGCATAAGCTCGTAAATAGGTATGATTGAAAGTAAGAGGTTTTATTGCCAATAAAAATAAATAGCTGTGAAAGAATGTCGTGTTGTAAAAATTCATAATACTGTGAATGTGACGAATATCGACATTTGCAGTATCATGAACTTTTGGCAACATTTTTCTACCTGTTGCTCCTATGAAAACAGAGATTTTCTATACTTGCTAAAAGTGGGCATCTATGTGATTGAGGTCGAAGCAATAACTCAGCTTCATGATGATTGGTCACCTACATATTAAATCATTCGTAATCAGGAGTTCGTAATATATAGTCGCGAAAATTGATTTCTGATAAATATCAGATCCTTGTCACAGTGTGAAAAATAAAATCAATGTGTATAATTAGAGTGCATTACAAATTAGAAAAAAATTACCGAATTTATCTTTCTCTTTTGAAATAATTATGTACTACAACAATAAGGAATTCCTTGCGATTTTATTCAAAAGAATGTTAACAGAGGAAAACATTCTTTGGCAACACAAAACAGTAGAAGCAGGGTGTATGTAGAATTGTATTAAACATTGTTCGATATCTTGATGAACTAGGAGCCCGAGACTAGCGTACGACGGAGATAATTACTGGAGATACAGAGATATGGGGTGCAATGAACCGAGACCTCGTTACGGCGGGGATTTCAGTTTCTTCATTACTATTATCCCTCATTCCATCATTGTTCGCGACCCGGCATTGTGTATCCTGAACTGTCTCCCCCCAGACACGGACCTTCACTGGCAGGTACTCAACAAAAACACTTCCATCTAGTTAAAGAGCACGTTAATACGCGGAATGTGCCCCGAATACCTACGCAAATAATCTGGTGTGCCATTTATGGAAATTGTATACCAATCGTTAAAAAGAGAAGCGTCCTGTTAACAGATTTTAAATCATTGCCGTCACGAGTCGCCATTGTAACGTCAGGTTAGTTCAAAAGCGGTCGTTCCAGTCGAACAAAATGATCTTCGTCCGATCGGATCGCGGTTTCCACACCTCGCGGATCAATAGATCTCATTCAAATAATAATAAGGAGTTATAGATCAGCGCGGCGAGCTGTCGACGCCTGCGCTTGACGCGAAGCGCTGACGCAGCCTCGCTTTGTGTCGAGCGGCTGCTGACTCCACATTTGAGTATGGAAATGGATAAGTATTTATTTCAGTAGCGGACGGCCGCTATACCCGTCCGCGGTGATCGCCGAAGATGATAACACGTTCGATTTATACATTTCACTGGATGATCGGTAGCTGCTACTTTGTTCGCCATACAACTGCCAGGGCTGAATGCCTGTCTATACAGGATGCTAATGAATGATGAATGCTTGAAGTGAAAACAACAAAAACCATAGCTGTCAACCTTAAAAAAACAAAAAGGCACGGCTTTTAATAACATTTGATTTTTTTTTTTTTTTTTTTAGTTTATATTTATTGTACAAATGATATAAATTACATTTCCAACAAAACAGAACTATTTGACGTAAACCACGAAGGTTTATCTGCAGATAGTGAATGTAACTTTAAATAAGTTACATTAGCTGACTATTTATTTTACAGAATGTAGCTGAAGTCACTACATTATGAAAAGTACTTTTTAAGTTTTATCATATTTTAATTAAAATACCATTTTTGCAACTATCTTAGAAGGCTATTTATGATTTTTCGTAGGATAAATTCCCAATGCCTTGTGCCGAACACGTATTATAAATATATATATTTAGGTAAATTAAAGGTTTTGGTATTAAACATAACATTGTCTAGCATGGTCTTTACGATTGCCTATGATACTCAAACTAGGCAAGCCTGAAACGCAAGGCCCTGGTGAGTATGGTATGGACGTATTAACAGAACATACGTTATTTTTATCAGTTCTTAGCAGTAAAAGTAGTAAAATATTTACCTACTTGGTGTGCATAGTAATATGATAAATGTTAATAAATGGTACATGATAAGGGCCATAAAATTAATAAAATCAAATACTAAATAAATAGAAAGAATATTAGTAACTTTATTTGTTTAATGTAATTTTAAGTACATACATCATTTTGGTGCATTAATAGCATCTGAATGTTCCTAGCTCATGTTTATATATAAGTTGCCGAAATGCCACTAGATGGCGCTGTATGTATTCTACCTCACGGTATAGAAATTTACATCAAGAATTGTGACTATGCCGTCGTAATATTTTGATTGTAGCAGATAGTACTACGACACTAGAGTATTTCGTTTCATTTCAACGTGATTTCAACCATACTGACTGGGGTCAAGCGTACGGACGGAAATTTACATTATTAATATTATTTTTCTAATGTAGCTCTTGATTATCCTCTGGACTCCCAGTTTTCAATATAAGGCAATTTTGTTGTTGTTGGACTTAGCCCTACAAAAATAAATAATAATTTGTTTGTAGTTCCCAATATCGCATCAACCTGTAGGTATCAACTTTGATACTGGATGCAAAATCAGGCGTTCGCCATAAAACTTAGACTGGCTGATGCCTCGCTTATGGCAGAGATCGGCACCACTCGCAGAGGAAAGCTGATTTTGCATTTCATTTCAGACTACCGACCTATCATTTATTTCTGAACAGCAGTCCGCAGTGCCAAGAGTCTTTATAAGGTTCGAACGCAAATTGTTAGAGATGTAAATCCTCTCAAATTCCTGACCTTACTTAAGTCAGGTAGCATATTTAAGGGTGCATATATGTATAAAGACAGATCTGACGTTTTATTTTGGTTTATAATAGCGCGCTCTGAACCGTGGCTGTTGCGACCACCAAAAACGGAGTTTTTATTTAATAACTCTGCTTCTAGATGAAGTTATTAAGATATTCTTATTCTAAGACTTACCCACGAGTTCATTTGTTTACTTATTTTTAATACAAATTTCAAGGTTGTATGATTTGAGGAAGGCCCTTTAAAACATGAAAAACATAAAATTTAGGGCTAACTTGAAGAAATTGTGCATTTGTCGTTATACGGACCCTTAAATTTATATGAAGGTTTTTAAGTACCATCATGGATACTCTACATAAATTGATTCTGAATCAATAATAACAGTCTAAGATAAAATATATCCAGGAGCTTACCGGTGCGAGCGGGCGACTGCTCGATTTATTTATCTGTTTTGTTTCTACTTCTCCCACAGACCTTTTATTTTACTTTTTAAACCTTGGTCGTGGTAAGAGATTTAAAATTTATAACGCGGCTATGTCACGTCCCCGCTTAATTAGGTGTGGCGCGGCCGTGGAGCGAGGCATGGGTGCAGACGGAACCCGGACCATTATTTACAGGTATTGCATTCAGAATAACTATGGAACCCTTCGCCCTCGAAACATACATTTCACATACTTAACTCCGAGATAATAGGTCTTTACATATGAAATTGCTGAAATTTACTTACAGATTTATGAGTTCATAATTCCTGTAATTCAGAAGCTTTGTTTTTTTTTTGAAAGTTGATTTCAAGGTTTTACATCTACGTATTAAATTTTGTTTTTACTTCCGGTTTGATTATAAAAATGTAATCTTCAAAAACAGTTCGTCCTAAATGCCATCCATTTCCATGATAAGATTCGTCATAATTTTTTATAGCGGATACTTTTCAAAAATTAAACTAATGTTGCTGTTAGCATAATGTTGTTTCATTCATACACATAAGAAATTACATACTTTGGATTTGTCATCACTAAAAAAAAAACAAAAATGTTAGTACTGAAAATTGAGTTTTTTCCAAATTCTCTTTAGAAAACGGCAAATTCATATGTAGAGACCTAATATAATAATATTTAACTTAACCATTCGCCAGATTCCTTAAGTGTTGAATACGAGCTAGGGTTTAAATTACAGAAACAATTGATACGAGGCGATCTTAATAAAACTTTAAGTGATGCATTTTATTTCGAGAGTAATCGTATAATAGTAGCTTATGCTACAAGGGCGAAAAGGAATAAATTACGAGGACGAGAAATTACGAGGAGCGTAGCGAGTGTTTTAAACGTAACCGAGTAATTTATTGCTCTTACGCCCGTGTATCATACTACGTTTTTCAATGCGTAGTGTGAGGAAATAAAACAAATATAATCTTGTGAACTTTAAATTATGATTGGCTCAAAAGGACTGTATCCAGAGCCGTTAAACAGTGAAAAAAAAAAAATATGGTACACAGGAAAGGTTGCAGGTTAGCCAACTTCGCGTAAATAAATAAAAAAAAAATAATAAAGTCCTAGGGCAAAATAATCGACTTTCTGTTCGGTTTTGATGCATAAAAAGTGGGCCTTTACGAGCACTTGCATTGAAAAGGTTATTTAAATTATCTTTTCATAGCAATATATTTCTCAGATTACCTGAAGGTAATAAATATCGCCTAATAACTGATACACATTACAGCTGATTTAATACCTGAGATAAAGGATGCACATTATGAAAGGTTAATAAAACACCGCGGCGGCGCGGGCGCATATTTCCAGCATTAATTGGAATATGGTGATAACTCGTGAGCAGGCGGTTCCTCATCATTAAGATAATATGCAAATATTTAAAGGAAAAGCAGCAATAAATCCAGAAAGTAAGGCTGTCTCGGATAGAACTGGTTGAAGGATACGCTGATGATAAACTTACTAAAACTAATGCTTATTATCGCGTCTTCGTTTGTGACTTGAATAACAGATAACTGTGAGACAAATCCTATTACACTTAACCAAATATGGCTAAATAGATATAAATAAATAAGTTTACAGTACTTTATGTCGTCGTATTATGGCGAAACCATTTTCTAATCAGAAATTATTTTCTGTTAAAACTAGGGGGGTCACCGCGCTCCGGTCCGCTTCGCTCGGCTCCCCAGGTTTATTTATATCTAAACCTAACACGCTCCTCCTCGCTCTGCTTTGCTACGCTTGTCGTCGGACCTGTGTTTGACATTTTGTTGAAAGACTTTCGTAATTGTTTTAATTGTGTAAGATCTGCTTTTTCGAGAAATTGCGTACAACACCTACACAATAAAATAACAACCTGCTCTATCCAGATGCCGCGCACGCATAACTTCAGTTATTTTGAAATCACGGCTACATTAGGGCGTTAACTAAAAATTTTTTACGTAATAAAGATGTTTTTTTCTAGTTAGTATCTGCTTGTGTTGGTGTCGTCTTAATTGGTTTTGAAATACGGAAACTGAATCGCTTTTTTCATGAAACTCATGCTTTTTTAAATATAATATAATCAATAGAAGATTGAAAGTAATAATTGTCTTGAGTCAAAAAACACGCATTATTTTTTTCAAAATTTTACCATCTACATTGACGGAATTGATTCCAATACAAAACTGATGTTTAGCATTGTGGAACCCCTTAAGCCACAATTTGGTTTTTCACGAAAAGTTACTTTACGTTACATACGGCGATATGATATACATAATGTAGGTATGTATATTCTGACATTACAGGTGCGAAGGTTCCGGCACCGCGCTCACCAACCCGCCTGCCCAGCGTGTGTGAGTATGGGCAATTCTTCCAGGATGACCGCCGGGAATGGCAAAGTCCTGGAAAGGCTTATGTCCAGCAGTGGACGAACTAGGCTGATGGATGGATGGATGGTATATTCTGAAAATCGGTCATGTATTTCAATTACACTGATTAATATTACCGATATTTAGTCGCTGAAAAACAAACGCTAAAGATAGTCGTTTATCCAACGATAATATCGTTGCGTGTATCGAATAACTTTGACCATGGAGCCAAACCTAAAATATTGAAATAAAATGATATATTGCGAGTCAGACTGGCGCACCTAGGATTCCGTATTTCGTAAGTTTCGGGGAAAGTAAGGAATATGCTTGTTGGAACTCATTTGTGTTATTTATTATTTATGACTCATTGACAAGTTTTTGCTTTTTTTCCAAAGACAGATGACAAGAATATAATTTGCTAAAAGTCCACAATTTTGAGTATTTTATTTTTATCAGATTTCTTTTAGCAGTATACATCCATTTTCAACAACTGGCGACCGTGAACCTGCAAAGAAATATGGATGAATTACAAAAACTTAAAAGAGATAGAGCAACCTGGAGAAGCTCATTTACGAGGCTTGTGAACAAGATTAACTTAGCCCTCAAGAACACTGAAACCGAAGAAATCGGAACAAGTATAAAAATCCTCAGAGATAAGTATGAAAAAATAGAAACAATGGATAATACGATAATCCAAATGATGTTTGACCTAGATCTTCCCCAAGACCAACAAAACACGGAATTAGACGAACAAGATGAATACAAACATAAGTTTCTGAATGTCACAGAAAAAGTAAATAGAATAACACAAAATATCGATGGTGACAGCTCCGCTGGAGGAACTATAATGTCAAATGAATGTCAGAGAAGTCTAGAATCTTTAAAATTATCGAAACGACAATTTAAGCTCCCAAACGTCGATCTTGTAAAGTTTTCAGGAAATGTTATGTCTTGGATACCCTTTTGGGGCCAATTTAAACGCATACACAATGACGACAAACTGGACAACCACGATAAGTTTCAGTACCTACTCACAGCAATACCTGAAGGCTCCAAGGCTCGAGAGCTTATAGATAGTTTCCCACCATCAGCCGAGAATTACGAAACGGCTGTAAAACACCTACAAGAACGATTCGGACGTGAAGACCTTTTAATAGAGGTCTATGTTAGAGAACTGCTGAATTTAGTTCTATCACAGGTAAAAAACGAATATAAACTGCCAGTGTCTTCACTCTACGACAAACTGAATACACAACTTCGTGCTCTGGAAACAATGGGACTTACCAGCGATAAATATGCAGCAATACTGAGTCCTCTCGTTCAATCTGCACTACCTACAGAAATATTGAAGGCATGGGAACGCACCCGGCAAGGTACCATTAACGATGCCCAAGGTAAGATACTTGATAATCTTTTACAATTCCTCAAACATGAAGTAGAAAGCTGTCAAAGGATTTCTCTTGCTAGAGAGGGATTTGCCTCGAAAACAATTAATTACGATGAGGAAAACAATACCTCCGTACCAACTGCGTCCTGCTTGTACTCTGGAAATTCCAGTAACAATAGAAATAAGTGCATATTCTGTGAAAAGGACAACCACACTAGTATCCAGTGCAATAAAGCAGCGAATCTTAGTATAGAAGAGCGTAAGAAACATATAATTAAAGTTAGGGCTTGCATCAGATGTCTCCGACTAGGCCATAATTCATTCAAATGTCGCACCTTTGTCAGGTGCCTAGCTTGCTCAAAACAACACAATATACTTATGTGTCCAGAGATTGCCAAATCTGCTGTAAACGCATCAGAAAGCAAACAAAGCGAAATAATAGAGAAATCAAGTAATGAAAACAATGACACACAACTATCACTTTCAAATAAATTCAAACCAATGGTAACTTATCTACAGACATTACTTGTAAAAGTCTGCTATTTAGATAAAGAGATCACAGTTAGAGCTTTAATTGACAATGGAGCTCAAAGGTCATATATTAAACAAGAATTAGCTCAAAAACTTGATCTCCCAATTGTCAAGGAAGAGATGATGGGCCATTTTGTTTTCGGTGGAGTAAACACAAAACCTGAAATACACCAATTATATAATGTAATGTTGAAAAGTATGGACAGTTCTTTTATCTTCTCAGTACATGTTTTAAATGAGAACAAAATATGCGGCGATCTTCCTAGAGTTTATGAAGCAGAACTTCTAGAAGAATTATGGAAACATAATGTAACACTCCACGATGTAGGAAAGGAGATCCCCGAAATCAGTATATTAATTGGAGCAGACTACTGTGGGAGACTCTTAACTAACAAGATACTCCAACTCAAAAATGGCATGACAGCCGTAAATACTAAACTGGGCTGGACTATACAAGGTGTGAAAGTAGAAAATTACAAATCCTATCCATCAACAACCTTAACTACTACCTTACACATTTCACAGTTGTGGGATTTAGAAACCCTAGGAATAAAAGATCCAACTGAAGTAAAGAGTGAGATGCAAACAGAGAAGGAAATAATGAAGAAGTTTTCTGATACAATTTCTATCAATGAAGAGGGTAGATACGAAGTTGAATTACCATGGAAAGAGGGTCATAAAGAGCTCAACAACAATAAAGAACTGGCAAAGGCAAGATTAAAATCAACAACTAAACGTTTATTACAAACAAAAAATTTAGAAGCCTATGATCAAGTCTTTCAAGACTGGTTAGTAAAGGGAATAATTGAAGAAGTAAAAGAAGATGACGAAAGTGGGCATTATCTTGCTCATCACGCTGTCATAAAAAATACAAGTACAACTACACGTGTACGACCTGTGTTTGATGCGTCGGCCAATGATAAAAACGGCAACTCTTTGAACAAATGCCTAGAAAAGGGCACAAACCTTTTGGAACTTATACCAAAACTATTAATCCAGTTTCGGCTGAGAACTATAGGTATTTCAGCAGATATTGAAAAGGCATTTCTACAAATATCGTTAAACTCAAGTGACAGAAACTATCTAAAATTTTTATGGTGGAAAGATGGAGAAGTTATTACTCTAAGACATCGCCGTGTAGTCTTCGGCCTTTCGTCAAGTCCGTTTCTTCTTGCTGCGACGATAATCTACCACTTGTCGAATTGTCCTATAACAGTACAAAAAACGGCCAAACACCTTATGAAGTCATATTATGTAGATAATTGTGTAACAAGTCTCGAGAAGGACGAAGTTATAAATTTTGTCGAAGAGCCAAAACATTTGATGTCTGAAGGAAAATTCAACCTCAGAGAATGGAATATTTCACCAATGACAGGTTACACACCAGAAGAGGAAATCGTTTCGGTTCTTGGTATAATATGGAACACAAAGGAAGACAAGATTTATATCAATGTACCCGATAATACGAAGGAGAAACTAACAAAAAGGACATTATTGTCAATTGCCCAAAAGATATTTGATCCTATAGGATTCACATGCCCCACTACGCTTATACCCAAACTGTTGCTACAACGAGCGTGGTCCAATGGTGGAGGATGGGACACAGAGCTAGCAGAAGATATCAAGGATGATTTGAACCAGTGGCTCAAAAACATACATTTGCTGAACCTTTGCCATTTACCAAGGAGACTTACAAGAGAGACAGTAGAGAAATGTGAAAGGAGTATTCATGTCTTCAGTGACGCAAGTCAGAAATCATATGGTGTGTGCATATTTCTACGAACTGAGTATCAAGGTTCAATCATCGTACAGTTAATTTTAGCTAAAGCTGGAGTTGCCAAACCAAATGTAACAATACCTCGATCTGAATTAATAGCTGGACTAATAGCAACCAGGCTTGGTCAACAAGCAATTGAAGCTCTCGACATTAAATGTCCAATTTATTACTGGACCGACTCAACGGTGCTATTAACTTGGATAAAAAAGGAAGCTTTATGGGCGGTTTTTGTTCAAAACAGAGTAGAAGAGATCAAAGCTAACTCAAATCCTGATGACTGGTATCATGTTCCTGGTACACTCAACCCAGCTGATCTGCCATCTAGAGGGTGCGATGCCAAAACTTTGGTTGAATCGACCTGGTGGAAAGGACCCGATTGGCTAAAAGATGATAAGACACACTGGCCGTCATCAAAAATTGAAGCTTTTGATGTTAACGCTGAAAAGGAATTGAGAAAAAAAACAAACACCGTTTGTTTAAATGCTGTCCAAAATAATACAATAAAGAATAATTGTGAAAAATTGTTCACGGAAGAGAATTTCACACATTTTTCAAAATATTCAAAAACTCTCAGAACTCTTGCATACATTTTGAGATTCAAGAGACATAATCATGGAAATATAGACACAAATAGAAAGCTGGTTGGAGACAAAGAACTCAACTGTTCTGAACTAGAAGAAGCTGAAATAAGACTATTCAAGATAATACAAAGTGAATTTAAATATTACATTAAAAATAGAAAACTTGCATATTTTGAAGATGAAAATGGTTTATTGAGAGTACATACTAAACTTTTGAATAGTGAAGAAGAAGATAACTTTAAACAACCTATTATTCTGCCAGATAAAAGTACAATAATATATAGATTGGTGAGAGATACACATGAAATAAATAATCATGCTGGGGTATCAACCTTGGTAGCGATCTTAAGAGAAAGATACTGGATTATCAAAGTTCGGCGTCTAACTAAAAGTATCGTTTCTCATTGCACCAAATGTAAAAGACACAACGCAAGACCCTGCATGGTACCATTTGCCCCATTACCACTGAATAGATTAAATATGTACGCAGCACCCTTTGAAACGTGTGGCATAGATTACGCAGGACCACTTCACCTACGGTCAGGATAAAAATGTTATATAGCACTATATACTTGTGCTATTTATAGAGCAATACATTTAGAACTGGTACAATCTTTATCAACACAATCCTTTCTCATGTCACTAAGACGATTCATAGCTCGCAGAGGCCGACCAAATACGATTTATTCAGATAATGGTACATGTTTCACTGGAGCCAATAATTTATTGGAAAATATAGACTGGAATGAAATTCAAGGCTATTCAACAATTCACCGAATTAATTGGATATTTAACCCCCCGACAGCTGCTTGGTGGGGAGGATGGTGGGAAAGAATGGTCCGCACTGTAAAAGAAATGTTAAGAAGAATATTAGGCAGATCCATTGTAAATAGTATAGATATGGAGACTATTCTGTGTGATTGTGAAGCAATAATAAATGCTAGACCACTAACATATGTCACAGAAGATACATTAAGGCCTATTACTCCAAATTATTTCCTGCAGGGAATACCTAGGAACGACGTCCCAGATTTAGATGTTCTTGACAGAAAGAACTTGAATGAAAGAGTAAAATATGTACAGAAGCTACGTGAGGATTTAAGACAAAGATTTAGAACAGAATATCTGGCGCTTCTTGTCCATCAGGGAAAACAAAGCAAAACCAACTTATGTGTTGGAGATGTTGTTCTCTTAGAATGCGATAAAAAACGAGTCAACTGGCCGCTTGGCTTGATATTAGAACTGTATCCAGGTACAGATAAGCACACACGAGTGGCAAAAATTAAGACTGCAAACGGTGAGAGGATTCGTCCCCTACAAAGACTTTACCCGTTAGAGATCACGCATCCTTACATAGAAGTTCTTGAAGTAGATACAGACATAGAAAGACCAATCGATGAAAAAGCGCATGTTGAAACTGAGAGACGTACCCGATGTGGACGTGTTGTAAAAGTTCCACGAAGACTTGACTTATAAATATAATAATGAAATTAAAGTGAAGTGACAAGTAGCCAGGGGTCCTAAAACTTTGTATTTATTTTGGATGAATTTCCAGGGGTACTAAACATTTCTTTTTGTTATTGTTCTGAACTTAAAGTGAATTGAATTACTTAATTAGTGACTGTGTTTTTTAGGGAGTGGTAATTTTTTTTTGTTTTCTTTTGTTGTGGAGCGTGTTGGAACTCATTTGTGTTATTTATTATTTATGACTCATTGACAAGTTTTTGCTTTTTTTCCAAAGACAGATGACAAGAATATAATTTGCTAAAAGTCCACAATTTTGAGTATTTTATTTTTATCAGATTTCTTTTAGTAGTATACATCCATTTTCAACAATGCTATTAAAAATCTTGCTTAAAACAGTTTATGATGACTACTGTCATCTTTTATGTAATATTAAATATACCATTTATGCCTTTGAAATGATACCACTTTCGTTGCTGTAGCACTACCCAAGTAGCACGCAAGCTCTATAACTAGCCGTACAGAAGCTGGTGAGGCGTAATATATTTACGGCATAGGTTTCATATATAAGCTCTACAGACGTTCTTCCAGCAGCGATAGCGCTGCTTTATCCATAAAAGAGGCCCCTCAGCTATTTACTACATAGCTGTAAAATTCTCAATTGCACAGGTTTTTACGCTACTATGGAGTTATATTACTATACTGTATATATAGATAGCGCTACAAGGCTCTAATTAACTCTATTTGAGAACTGAAGGCTTCAAAATAATACTCCATACCTTAAAGCGTTTTAAATGAAGCTTATAACTCCATTCAAACACTTTTACCTAAAAAATATCTCTAGTAGACCACACAGTGTTATGAAAGGTATTTTAACCTCTGCTTTACTTCGCATGCCCGATAATACTATAATTCGCTTGGGAATGATAGTTACCGTTTTACGGCTACTGTACCACCTGCTTGTTAAATAACTTTTATATACGCTGCTGTACAGCTTAAGGATAACAGCAAAACGCTTGAACAGCCATTATATAGAATTCAAGCTGGACAAAGCCTATTTAAGCAGCTTGTGTGCTAGTTGGGATTAGACGCAAATTTTTTAACCAACTGGTGGACAATTTGTGAAGAAAAAATAGCAGTTACGATTAGTCACCACCACTGATAACGTCATCACACGACATGTATATTTTTTATTGTTGTCGTGATTGCGCAAGCTTCTTGTCACGATATACACCTATACACATGTGGCTTCGCGCTCCGCCAAATGACGACTGAATACGAAGCTCGTACGTGGATGGCGTTTTTTGGTCGCCCAAACCATCATAGCACCCCCCCATACCTAAGTGGAAAGACAGAGTCCCTGTCATTTATTCATCAACCAAACAAAATAATTACAAAATGTTGGTGTATATATATCGCACCTACATTTTGTAAGGAAATATTTAACTTTGTTGCAGAAATTACGTTTGTTTTCGCGAATTTCTTAACCACTTTATTTTTTTTTTGTTATCTTTACGCCATAATTTTATATATTATTGTCTGTACGTAATAAATGACCTATTACAGAAGTTCTATCTCACGAAGTCAGTTTGGCTCTGGTTGTAGTAGTGACGTGTACATATAAACGGGTTTTTTTCTATGTTGCGCGTTTGGAAAACGCAAAAAGATCCAGAAATCCAACAATTTTATATATTTTTTTTTTTATTATTGTTTTATAATTATAAATTGAATTTATACTTAAGATTCGAATAGATAACTATATAATTGGACCGTCCCTCAAGACGCAGACAATTTACTGTCTCAATGCATTATATACGGCACTATTATGCCATAATGCTTTATATTAATAAGCAAATGACCAACATATTCAGTTTGTGGCAAACAATGGCAATCATTCTTTCATTCCTTATGCAGTGCTCTGTCACAAGCCAGTTGCCATATTCTTGAGTTGATAAGTCAGACATGCTAGCGGTCTAACATTTGGTTAGAGGACCACTATCCACAATACGTACATATAGTGATAGACTACGGGCGTACCGTAGGTAACCCTATGTATCAAGTAACAAGATGTGATCATTTCTGAGATGTGTATCAAAAAAAACTAAGTCAAAATAAATATGGTTGGCTGGGCACAACCTGAAGCATTTTGTATAGTCAGCAAAAACACAATGCTGCAGGTTGCGCTCAGCCAATCTTATTTATTTTGATGTATTTTTTTTTCTGGACACGATATGCACAAGATAGACGAGCATGGAAAAATATGGAGGAGGCCTATACCCAATTATGGGTGCCCAAATAATGCTGTTTGTAGATTACACGTATGTATGATTACTGATTTTAATAAAATTTCCCTTTCCCGCTTAGGTTTGTTGGAAGAAATCTCTTTTTAGAGATAAGCTCGCCTGTGTACATATCTTTTAATGTATTATATGTCTTAACTGCTTTTCTGTGTACATTAAAGAATAAAGAATTAAATTACAATTCATACAAATTCAAAACATTATTAACATAAATTTTTTTTTGACATGGTATTATTATTGAGTTTAATTTTGCGATGCATGATTTCTATGATTTTATGACATGATTATGACATGACAAGATTTATGATTTTATGACATTTATTGAAATGATTATTTGTTTATAAGTTTATGTTTAATTGAATACTATATAATTTTATATTCAGTGTTAATTTTAATCATGATTATTTTGATATTTTGCAGTAGCATAATGTAATGAATTTGTCCATTTATAATTAATTTGGCAATAAAGGCTTTTTTTTTCTACACAATTTCAAACTGGTCCCGTCTTGTTACTGGATACTGGGGTTACCGACTGTACGCTCCTGTGCCCGTAGCATAGTGTTTAATCGCGTTCGATGCGGCTGAGTTGAATCACAAGTGTAAGGAGCATGACACGATGTTTGTGCGATTAAACAGTACGTCATGCTCGTTGCACTTGTGTTTCAACTAGTGGCGTCGTGCGCGATTAAATACTATGTTACGGGCACAGGAGCGTACAGTCGGTAATCCTAGTATCCAGTAAAAAGACGGGACTAATTTGAAATTGTGTAGAAAAAAAATACATCAAAATAAATAAGATTGGCTGAGCGTAACCTGCAGCATTTTGTTTTTGCTAATTACACCTTATGCTACCTACTTGTTATATGGAAGAGCGGGGTATCCTGGCACAGGTATCTTGTAGGTACTTAAAAGGATGCCCCATCAACGGATGTAATTAGTATGTAAGTTTTTGCGCAGTAAAGAAATTTATTATTTACTATTATTATACTACAGGATTATACCTTATACTATGGGTGCAGGACGCAGGTCTATTAGCCTAGCTTTTGCCCGCGGATCGTCTGCGAAGACCATGAGCGTGCCTCATAAGGTAGGGCTACAGTTTTTATCATGTCAAGTTCATATCTTGAAAAAGCTCTTCATTATTGCTAAACATTGGACATCCTAAGCTTTCAAAACTTGAATAGAGAAATGAAAAATACACTGATATTCGAGTGACCACTTGACCAGATTTTTTGTCAAGGTTATGTATAGGTTACCTAAGGAACCTTAAGGACATATCTATTTTACAATGTCTTCAAGATACTATATTCTAAAAAAAAATAAGCCGAATTCAAGAAGTAGAGCAGAATGTAGAGAATTTTGAAAGCGCTGATGAATGTGCCTGCTCTTTAAGCAGTTTGAAATATTTGGGGAGCGAGTTAAATCCTGACAATGTGATCAAACCAGCTGTACTCCACAGGTGTTTGTTTTTTAATAGCAATTGTACGATAGCACCTAGTTGGCCAATGCGGCTGTGCACGCGGCGACCGCACTGACCTCTGCCTCGCATATTTACATCTCACTCGAGTCTAACGAACACAAACTATTGTACGGAAATGCGCCCGCGCACGAAACTATCCACCGTGCGACTCAAACATCTGCATACAAATGTTCGAAAAGAGAATGTTTTCAATTGTACGATTAAACTGTTCTTATTTGGTTCGATATCCTATGCAAGTCATTTCTCTCATAGTGCTGCTAGGTCGCTGTGAAAGGCTGTGGGTTTTCCATAATCGCAAATTTCAAACAATCCACGTCCTAAAAACGTGATTAATGCGACATACCCGCTGCAAACAGAACCAGGAACGGCGTGTGTGCAAATTATTACTCGTTTAAGGCGAGGGTATCCGGAGAAATCGGTCCTGTTCCAACGCTTTCATTTTACACATGACTATCCTGCTCAGTAGGAGCGGCGGGCCACTCAGAAATCTTGCGATTTCAAAGAGATTTTATTTACTGTACGAGTGAGCGAAGCGCGCGAAGTTCCTCGAGTCTACTTGAACAAATTTTTTTCCGACGATAACTCGAGTATCGTTAATCGGAACGTTATGAAATTTGGTAGACGAGTAAATGCAACAAAATTAATTTTTAAGTTCGAACATGAGCCAATTCGGTCAAGATCGAATCGCGAGTTCACAGTTCGGGGTGAACGACTATTTATAGATACGATAGAATGATATTTACATCATAGTTTAGGCCTATATTTGCGATTTTATTGGATGCAGGGAAATGCAAGTAATCGCATATCGATTGGCCGAAATATTAAGATCAAAGAATGAAATATAATATATAATTTTTTCAAAGTTTTACTACCACAATTCCATGGTTTAAAATGAATTTGAAAAGAGACAAATTAGGAGACACCGCCTTAAGACGCCATCGGTCTCCTGACAAAAGCAGTCGGAAAAATTTGTCATTGGAAAGCACGTGATGTAAATTCTATTATTACGGCCTTTTATTTTTCAATTACCCGCCCCCGACGTTCAGGCGCCTCGGGGCTGCTGTTGGGGACACAGATATTTTTTTTTTCTTCTTCCCGTTATGTATTTTGTCGGTGTAATGTGTTTTACTGACTTGGAATAATAATGGGAAGGGAAATGTCTCGTGGGAGGAATTATGTATCTAATTCGGCGATTAAGCGTGACGTCGTGTTGTTTTGAGAGTCTTTATTTTGTCGGGGTGATGGGAAATCATGATTGGGTATTGATTTACTTTTTGCGATGAAAACTATACAATAAAGTTGGGCTCTACCTTGGGTCTACAGCTTTACAATTCGTAGTTCTAATTACGTTGGCGTAGCACATAACGCGTGCTACGCCGTGGCAATGGTGATAATAAAGCCGATTCTGAAGGCTTTAATTTTAGTTTTAGAGCTGTCAAAACTAAAATTTCTTCGATACAAAATAGTCCTTAAGAGTTAGAATTAGAAGCTAAATGTCTTTGCAAAATTTTAAGCTTTGGTAGCACTAAAACGAAAATTAAAGCTTTCAGATTTGGCTTTAATATGGTGATATATGCCAAGTAAATTTGATCTTTTCGTATATATTTGGTAATAACTCTTGGTATCAAAACACATGTTGCCTTCAATAGAAGCATTAACTTGTTCAAATTATAAATGCCTCGTATAGTTGAGGAGCTCTCCATTATATCGACACTCGGCGGCACGCGATGCCACCCTGCCTATGACAAATCGGTAGCCGGTTTGTTCCTATCCACTGCAAGGTTCATATTTACAGATTCATATTTGCTTTGGTATTGTAAGTTGTAACGAACTATGCCATATCATTGGTTGCAATATGAGTAGGTGACTGCAGCATTCCTTTAAAAAATACAATTCAAAAGTTTTACAAAATGTACACGAATATATATTTTTCTCATACAATTGTTATTACAAGGGAAAAAAGTGGTACTTTGTCGCTAGGATGGGTTTCATCAATGTAATTTCGTTAAGTTTGCTTGCAAATTTATACGTTTTAATTGACCAGGTATAAATTTTCAACATGTGATTTCACCGGAGATTTTTTTGTACACTGTTTTTATTGTATCATTTTATTTCTTCATAATGTAGGTACATCCGTTTTAATCGACTCTGAAAGAGGAACTAACGGATCAAACTTATTTTGTGTGTAGCCATTGTATTTCTAAAAACATCATGAAAGTTTTAGGTTTTACGATGTAATCTGAAACTTTGTTACTTTATGACCAAAAATAATGAAACGATCACAATTAAACTTTATATGCGGGTAAATTGTGACGCGGCCCAACACATATTTTTGTACTTTGTGAACTACACACAAAAAATGTTTTCAACAGAAATCACCATCTATTTATTTGCCCTTAAAACTTTCCGTAGTAACAAAATAATAAAGAAAGTACATATTATGCTTTAAGAGTCAAAATCTTTTTTTGATGAAATTCAATTGTAAGTTACAAAATGGGCTGTAAATTTAATCACACAGGAGTAACCTTTAACCGTGGTTCTCAAGTCATATTTGCGGTTAACTACAACTCCCTTGAAACCACTCAGCGATGAAATTAAATCATATCTCTAGTGCGATTGTAACACGCGATGGTAACATCCCTACCCAATTATGCACATTATTTGTGTTATTTGTTTTTACAAGTAGCTCGCTAGGGGTTGATTTATCACCTTTTTGTTGAACACATACTTTGTAGTGATACTCGTGAAATAGGAGAATCAAAACACATACCTATTATACGAGTACATTTGAAGAATATACACAGGCTAAAAAAGTGTAGCATACCTTTGTTTAAACAGGTAGAGTTTTAATCCTAGGAAACATTTCTTTCATTTCATGTTTTATATAAATGTATATTAAATTGAAAATTTTGCTCGTATTACATTCATTTCTGGGTAAGTTTTTAATATTAATATGGATAAGTGTTTCGCGGTTACGTGTCTATGGCAAGGTTATTCAGATATTCAATTACTTAGTGGAGGGAAATATGTGTAAACTCTTGGAGCAAAAGCTGTGCTGTCTCAAAAGAACTGAAAGCATTTTAATAAATAAATAAAATAAAAATACATTTATTTAACACACCATTATGGACAAAGTAGTACAATGTTCTTAAACGTAAAGTTGTATGGCACTGTTAAAAAGGACGGTGACTCAGCATATGTTCCTATACCAAAGGCATTAGGAACGCTGTTATTCTGCCACCACCATTTAAAGAAAAAAAACATACTTAATTAACTTACTATTTACTTTAACCTAAGCATATTCAATAAAATCAGCGTATAGTTAAAATATTAAAACAGAAAAATAATAAAACATTATTGTAATAGAATAAAATATTAATGTTGGATATAAAATTTGGATGTATATGTATATATTTTTACCAATATATAAACTTATATTACATAATAAATATTAACATTACAGTTATATATACGTACATACTTTATCGTAAGTCGGTATTATTTTATTTTTGCCTTGAAAGTCTTTTTGTTTTTGCATTTTGCAAAAGTCTTTTTGTACAGTTGAGTGGTACAAAATTACATTGGTATACGCAAATTATAGGGGGTTTCAAATTTTGCAATACTCCTAGGTGTGTTTACCAACTTCATAGTGCCAATCTATAGCGTGTTATAATGAATAACAAGTAACACGAAATTCCGACATGATATTCAAACTATTCGGAGCCATCAAGTTGTCGTGCTAGACTGTAATAAAATTGATATTTCAGTTTTCATTTCACCCTCCGTGTGAAGTTGATTTGTATCTAGTTTGTGATTTATGGTGTTTAGGACTGTTTGTAAAGCTTTAAATACTATGAGTTTTCTACAGTTGTTTTTAATAATTATTAGATTAAATCCGCACCCCACATTATAAATGCGAAAGTGTGTTTGTTGGTTGTTGGTTTGTCCTTCTTTCACGCAGTAACGGAGCAACGGATCGACGTGATTTTTGCATAGAGATAGTTTATGGGCCGGAGAGTGACATAGGCTACTTTTTATCTCGAAAAAATGCAAACGACATCAGCGCGAGCAAAGTTGCGGGTAAAAGCTAGTATAGAATACATAGGTATATGTGTTCTGAAATTTATTTCCAGAATAAATTTTCACACTTAATGCTTGCATTCGTGCCAAATTATATTTGTTTTCTGTAAAATATTTAGCTAATAAAAATCAAGAAACGAAACTTTGCAAATAATAAATCCTGCATACGAATAGAAAAGGTGTTTTCAGAAAAGATACAAAGAAAATACAATTTACACATCGAAAAAGAAAAAGAGAACGCCGAAGTGACCGAAATCATCATATATTCATGCAAACAAGCACTTGTTATTGTATGTTATGCATGTGTTCAAGTTTCACAACTGAACCTCGCTGGATCACGTACGTACCATCGAAGAAATTGCCGCAGACTCACTTTTAGCTCTTATGACAATTGCAATACGGGCGAAAAGTGGTTTTTCCTCGATAGTACAATGAAATCCACGTTGAAAACATAAACTATTTACCAACTATTCAATATTCAATACGAGATTGCAAAATACGCCAAATTATTGCATTAGCAGCCAACAGGGATTCCCGATATTGCGGTTCAGCGATCGACAGAGCATGTGATATGTGCCATAAATAATTTAATAATTCGCAATACGGAATTTACCATACGAACTGTTGTCGTACCGTTTGTCTGATTTGTATTCAATATGAGTATACGATTCTCATACTCCTGTCGCATTGGGCAACATTCAAACACGGCAATTTCGACTGTAAACAAAGAATCTTACGCCAAAGACGTAAGGTTTGTTTTTAGTCTGGGAGCAAGGCTTCTGTCGGATCTTTTCAAATTGTATGAGACGATATGTAGGTGAATAAAGCACGTCTGTACATTTCAATATCGGGAACATCCGTGTTATACGCGTGACCTTGCAAATCACAGCCTGCTTTCCAAACGACTTCAC
This sequence comes from Ypsolopha sequella, assembly GCA_934047225.1. Lineage (NCBI taxonomy): Eukaryota > Metazoa > Arthropoda > Insecta > Lepidoptera > Ypsolophidae > Ypsolopha > Ypsolopha sequella. Next base: position 16,116,053 of record OW203992.1, read on the forward strand.
AGAATCGCCAACGAGCTTCTGTATTGCGCGAGCGCAACAAACTTAGAATATGTTATTTGCTAGTTACGATCTACAAGATTTATTTACATTAGACAATGAATTATCGTCGAGATTTGAGACCCGTCCAAGTTAGTATTTGGCGCTGAAGTTCGAAGTAATCACTGTGTGCCTGAACTTTACTAGTTAAGTTAGAAGCTTTATAATTTGCATATTTAGTAAATTAATTAAAACTTTATACGAAGCGTTGTAATATATAGGCTACCTACTTAATTCCAAATGGTATTTTATAGGAGTTACTTCAGCATAAAATGTAGTCAATTTATGGTTTTTACGAGTATGCTTTGTTTTAGAGTTTTTATTGTTTGTGGGAAATCTTTTATGCAAATTGTGTTATTGAGTCCAAAACCTAACCACGGACATTTTAGAAGCCATTTGAAAGAAAATTAATGTCACTTGTGCGAATGTTCGCCGAGTATGTCGTTACGTGAAATAAATGTAAACAGTTGACCAACTCTCATTGCTATTCAGAAATCATTGGACATTTGGACATGGTTTGGACTTAGGTCAATGAGATAACTTCTATTGTCGAGGCAGTCCGCAATTAGCCGTTCTCAGGGACATAAAACAAATAGTAATTATGTGGTGATTGTGTTCGTTTTGGACGAACGACTTAAACCAAAACGTAGAAAATGCAAATTAGAGCTCGATGTCAAGTTGCATCATTTAAAAAGTTTAAATTATGTGCGTGGTTCACTTAACAGTTCCTTTTTATATTTTTTATATGTAGTTGTAAAATAGGTCTGACATTTACTGCAACCACATATATTAATTTACTATTTTTTAAATAAATAAAATGAAGATTGCCTTACCAGGGGAGTTTCATGGTAAGTATTGAAAAAAAATATAATAACTACATTTTTGAAGAGAAGAGCGACTTGTGGTAGAGGATAATCTATGGGTTTGCATTACCTACACGCCTGCCCCTCTACATTTTGTATTATGTATCTTTGGTTGCCGACTGGACTGTGTGCCTATCATCAAAAACTTAGATAAAAACTGAACTTTCAAAATTGCCTTTAGTGGGTATTGAACTATTTACGAACTGTGTCTTCACTTCAGCTGCGAACATAGCATTAGACAATCAGAATTCGATAGTATATCTATGTTTTATTGATAAGCACCCAGTCCAGTTGGCAACTAAAGATACATAATAGGCCCTCTGGCCAGAAGTGAAAAGTTTTCTCTTCTGTCGGCAGTCCCCATCACTACCTATGTCTTTTTTTAATTGTTAGATGAGCACCCTTCAACTAGGTAAGCTTTATGACCATTACGAATTCAATTTAACAGCTTTATCCGATTCAGAGAAAGATAGGCGTTGATAGACAGCCGTATGGATAGACGGGTCAAACTATTAGACATTCGTTTCATCTTTTATTATGAGGCCCTAAAATGTTGTCATTATAAGTGTCACGGCAAACATGTCCAGACTAAACAATTGCACCAGTTTTGTAATGCCACTGCCGATAATTTCGTCCTTTGCATCATAATTTGATGGACATATTGGCGGACCGACGTTATACACTTTTGGAAACGAAAACTGGTGATAGTACTCGTCCATACGAACAATTTTTACTATGGAAATAAACCTCAAATCGCGAAAAAAAAAATCAACTCTTCCGTAGAGAAGTTACATAGCTACCCGACCAAAATGTATGAAACAGCAAAATTTTTTTCCGCGATTTCGGGTTTAGCTCCACAGTAAAAGTTGTTCGTATCGACAAGTACTTCTAGGTATTATTACTTTATTTGAGTGACGTTATTTTTGTGTTCTCAATGCTTTTTTGTTGATGCAGACTATGCAATATGTTCCTACATTCCTGAAATCAATTTGGGGAAACAAAAAGGTTTGGGTTAAACGATAAAATAATCTCAGCATACTTAGAAATTGAAATATTTTTAAGAGCAGCATCGTCGACGTTAAAAGCTCGAATATGACTCCATATCTTAATTACTGCAATAAAAGTTTATTCTAAGAAACTAAGCTTTCCCACTGAGAAATAGGTGGATGGAAAAAATATTGATAAAGGACTATGAGAGTGGGACGTGGAACAAATTGACCAAATACACGGGTTGATAGTGTCTCTACCGTCAAAACAAGCGACCACAAAGACGACATCTTTGATAGGTATAATATATTATGGCTATCAAATATGTCGATAATATTGAGTGCTTAGCTATGAATTTACCGAAATTTTCTTACAGATTCATGAGTTCATAATTCCTGTACTTCAATAGCTATTTCCATTTTTTGTTGTAAAGTTGATTTCGAGGTTTTATATCTACGTATTAAATTTCGTTTTTTTTGTCAGTTTGATAAGTAAAATTAAATCATCGAAAACAGTTCGCCTTAAATGCCATTAATTTTTATGATAAGATTCGTAATATTTTTTTAACTGACACTTTTTACAGATTTAATGAATTCACATACAAAAAATAATATAATAAATATAATAATAATAAAAATAATGGATTTACCATTCCTAAAAAAAAAATGCTTTAATTTTAGTACTGAAAATTGAGTTCTCTATACAAAACGGACATTTCATTGGTGGCACCTAATAGTACATTATTACTGAGAGCAGAAAGTGATAATTTGCTGAAAATGTATATGTATAAGTACCTACTATGAGTATATTTTCAATAATCCATCTACGACTGCTACTATTATTTTTATTATTTATTTACTTATGGCTTTCTACTTTATTTTTGTATTTATAATATTTCTATAAATATTTATATGTATATGTGTATGCCTATATACAGGCTGTTAGGATGTTAACCTTTTTCCTTAAAATGGGGTATTCTACCCATGAATATGATTAAATTTACTACGGAACCAACCTAGAAATTGCAAAAAATGAAGCAGCTTTTTCATACATATTGCTCGAGTGGGTATTTTAACATTTCTCGTCAACATTTGGACGGAAGTAGACTTTCCAAGTACAGATTTTGATATTTGGCGGAAATTTGTATGAAATTGATTATATAAAGTGCAATAACTTTTTTCTCGTCGAGTTAGAAGCCTGATTTTTTTACAGCACCATGGGCACTTAGTCTTCTGTAAGAGGTATCAATTTCAATTTGATATCTTATACGGGATCCGAGCAAAAGGGTCGTGATAGACAGACAGACAGACAGACAGACAGACAGACGGACAACAAAGTGATCCTATAAGGTTTCCGTTTTTTCATTTTGAGGTACGGAACCCTAATAAAAACACCTTGAAAGTCCTAGCTTTAAGATCGACCCGCTTCCACTGAGCGGGATAGAAAAGTGTAAAATCAAAGCGTTGGAGCAGGACCGATTTCTCCGAATACCCTCTTTGAATAAAAGTTCGTGGTTGGCCTTTTTACCCCAAAAAAAAGGAATAAAATCAGAAGGCTGCAGGAGGCAGTAGCAATTACACGGAAGTTTCCTGATAAACACACTTCATTGGTGAGGTGTGCGACCGACGACTACAACTTGCGACTGAGTCGCGCGACACGGGAGTCCCCGACGCCTCAGTCTCTGCTCACCTAATGAGACCACTTGCTTCTTTTATTTATGTGACAAAATGTAAATTGTTGGATCGCCTTTCAAGTGAATCTTTCACGAATATTTAGTACAGACTGTTCTCAGGATACGCCGTGTGAATTTCCAATTATATGCTCTTTTCTAGACGCAACTATGTCGTGAATATCCAATAAAGATGTCATAGATAGAACGAGTAGACCCCAACAGAATATTGAAACTGATCCGTTGTCTCACGCTTGAAAACCAGGAGTAAGTCTTGTTTTTTATCTTAAAATAATAGGTACTCTAATCAAAACGCAATAAGATTTAAAATCAGAACCATAATTGGTCCATAATTGAATTGGATCGGTATAGAGACGAGCTCTGCAGTCTGTGGTAAGAATATGTAAAGAGGGCTATCAGATCTCTCAAACCAATTCTAGATAATGGTACGACAAGTTTCACTTAGACCTCGAGTATGTAGTATATCAAGATCCCGATTCTCCCGGAAAATGCACTAGTAATAGTTATAGTCGGGAATCATTTATCGTATAAGGGCCGGTACACACGTGCGCTGTTCGCAAGTTTAGATCGTGTAAAGTGAAATTTATGCTTCAAAGATTTGTTCCCCACAAATAACGTTGTCAGCTGGCTCTTATCTTGGCCATCGTTAATTAATTAGAGAAATTGACCGTCCGCTTCAGAGCTCAGGGACCAATAACTCGCAGGCCGCCTCGTATCATAGCTTCGGTCACTTTTATTTATTTTTACAGCTCACGTAAGCAAAATTGAATATAAATAGGTAGCGGATGGGTGTATGCAATGGTGGACAGTATATCTGCTCATCGGTTGAGTATTTTATTTATTTTTGGATGAAAATATGAAGATCTGATATCAAAAATATACATACGATAAAATTGTGACCGATTCACAACAAAAATTTAATTGGTACTCGAAGCTTTGATAACAAAGTTTTGCAGATAACTATCTTACTCAATAAACAATCACGGCATAAATTAGAACTGTGGGTATACTGGGTATCCATATTAAAACTTTACAAAATTCTCATAAAATGTGTAATTATAATGTGGTTGCTTATTGTCCAACGCTTTCCATATTCCCGAGGCAAGCAGTGATGGCTGACAACGTGTTAATTCTCTCTTATCAGTTTAATCGACGGCTATGATAATGGTAATAGCGTAGTTTTTATTTTTTTACCTCCAACAAACATCGTGTCATCACTTAGTTCAGCGTTGATATGTGGTCCCCAAGACAGTAGTTAATAAGTAAGGGTACCATTGTTTATTGAAGAAAAGTAAGTACCTTTATCAAGTCTTCACTCTTCACATAACACAGCGCAGTATGGTTTAGATTAAGATTTTTTCATCGGTAATGATATAGTTGCAAGTCAATTTCACAATACACAAGTCAATGCATTCCAATATAGTTACATGTTTATAACCAGTGTAGAGTAGAAAATATTAAAAAGTGGTAATTCATCTATTATATCGGTAGTTAATACGAAGGCGCAGTATGATATAGGAACTGAAAAAATATTGATTATAGCTATAGGAGAATTTAGAGGAAAAAAACTTCTTAAACTTATTATATCTTGATTCTAAAATGTTAATGAGTTGATAATGGTTTGCATACTCTTGAAAAAAAAACTTCATAAACTTATTTAGTTTTGGTCGGAGCATTGCTTCATGGGTCGGAGCATCACTTCATTTACGAACTGCATCAGAGTACACCAGGCCCATATAAATAGAACACATCTAAACTAACGAGGAAAAATGTTACAAGACAGATCTATAGGTAGTAGATGACAAGAACAGAACGCCAAGGAATATATTTTTGATGATAAAATTTTTGATTTCTGTAACAGTGTACAAAGTTTCAAAATTCTGCAGATAAGAGAGTTACTCAACGTCCATACTTACAGTCGTTTATCCTCACATTCGTCCATCAACAATGACAAAGAAGACTCCATGCATAACAGAGACAACAAAACGCGCCAATAAAATAGGAGAGCATAGACAAAACGGCACAATCACACACAACGGAACGAATCTCAATTTACGACACGACGCGAACTATAGCCGACTGCTCTACAAATGTATAAGCCATCTGCTTTAATGGCAACAATTAAACATGGTACCAGAATCGCGCAATGCTCTTTTGTTCAATATTTTTAGCATCAGGTATTTGATTAAGAAAGTCACCCGGCATTTTGATTAAAGGCTTTCATTGAGTATGATGGTTCATTGTTTTCTGTATTCGGGCTCGTTACTACGAATCGATTAAAATCATTGCAACGTCCCAGTTGTCAAGCAAGTAGGCTTTAAGCTAAGATAAGATACAAAATCTCAAATAAGCAGACATTTATCAAGAAAGTTATAGGCAAGAAATATGCTCAGTTTTTACTTTGTCCCAATAGGGTACCTCTTACTGGATGCGGCATGTTTTTTCCGTGTCTTCCTTCAGTATGCGCTTGCGCCGGCATCATCAAGTAACCCATTCGTATAAGGAAAACTGTCATAATTAAAGATAATAATGAGTATGAGGTTGTATCGGTACCGAGAATCGTCATAACTTAATGTCAAATTGACGTAAGCTTGACGGCAGGAATTATTGCTGAGCCTTTATAAAAAGTATCGAGCCCATGGACAGAAGACGTTGGAATGGGTTTGTGCCACTTGATGCTTCGACTCTTTTATATTTGTTCAAATAATGGTTAACTTGATTTTCTATACGCAAAAGTGAGTTGCGGAGAACCAATCTATACTGAAAGACCTTGGAATTTTATCAACAGCTGAAAATATCGTGGTAATATCTAGGGGTGTGGTATCTCACTGTCACCCCTATACTACAGGAGCCGGCAAAGACAACTGATCTCTATCTGTATACGATTCTCACAATCTTCTATCACATACAACTTACAAGTTCTCTTGTTCTGGGTGCTTTTGACATATATTATAATTCTGTGAAAAAATTACATTTGACATAGCAATGTTCAGTAGATATGTCGCCAAATAGATTAGCCAGATCAAGCTCTGCTATAGACCTATTAGTAATTTATCACCTCCACATATATAAGTGCAACGCTATTGCGTGCGAAAGTGGCATTACAGAAGCTGCACCGATAAACTCCTTATCGTCTTAATTTCTCAATAACTTTTGAATAAGAGGGTATCAATTTGGACTCCAAAGAAAGAGGACTTGCCAAGATTGCTTGACCCGTAATTGCGAAGTATTTTATTGCACTATCTCGAAGTTTTATGTCATTCAATCTGCGACTCTTAATTGAATAAGCCGCATGTTATTTACAACCTTCATACATTCATCTCGGTCTAGTAAAACATTACGTGATGTCTTAAACATAAGCTATTTGCAGTGTAGGAATCAACCCAATTAGTCTCTAAGTTTTGTTTTATGAAATTTATTAATAAATTATTAAAAATTAAACTCTGCATAACTTATTCTCTAATAAACTTTTCAGACTAGTCTGTCAAAAGACTGTAATCGGGTTCTATTAATGCATTTTCATATAAGCTGCTATATGTAAGTCTCATGTGCTATACAAAAGAATTTCCAAAATATTTTTATAAAGTGAAGATTGTATTTGTTTTTTTGCGCTTCTCTATCTACATATTTCAAGACTACGCTTAAGGCGCTACGGAAAAAATATTGACACTTTAAGAACTTGCATATCTACTTCAGTAAATAATGTATTATTTTGATAAAATGGTATATTATTTTTGGAATCTTTTTCTAAGGATTTGTTAAAACAGAAACGCGATTGGAGAAATTCGGCTCGATAGAAATTTATTGAAATGAGGTCTTTTTCAACACCAATTCTTCTGGTTTGACAATTTAGAACAACATATGGGCTGCAATTATATTTTATTATATGTGTTTTAACGGTATCTAGGACCTGAAAAACCGACTTTTTGCTACTTTTCCACGAATCCGTCCCTCTCGCACTGAGGATTTTTTCGCATATGGAGTAACAAGGACGCTAAAACTTTTACATATCACCTTAAAAGGTTTCCATATTTTGACGGAATCCTAAAACCATCTAAACTCATTTAAAAGTATCGTTGACACTGCATAAACTCCTCAACAATTTATATCTTTTATAGTAACGCGGCTTTCTAATATGGAATAACATGATGCACATTTATGTAATTAGCAAAAACGTCGTTGGAATCACTACCATCTTCGATCATATCAATACTACTCCGCTGGTCGACACCACCCTGTTTGGTACCAATTAATTTTTCACGGAAATTTTTCCTTCTAATGGCGTATACGGGTTCCTGCATTCGCATCGCTTATAGATAGCTGTCAAGTTCTTTGAAATACTCGTAGATGATGATCGTATATATTACACAGCTTTTGCCCACGACTTCACCCGCGCTGATTTGGTTCGCATTTTTTCGGGATAAAAGTAACCTGTCACTCTCCGGCCCATAAACTATCTCTATGCAAAAAATCACGTCATCGCCGTCGGTCCGTTGCTCCGTGAAAGAAGGACAAACCAACAAACACACTTTCGCATTTACGTACGTATAATAGGGGTACGGATAGCATAAAGTTCATATACCGTATGCCGCTGTGGTTTATAATTATAGTTATTTTCTTAGTACGTCAAATAATTTACGAAAGTGCCGAGACATATATACTGTTTCGAAAATTTTGCACTGGAGCATTTAACCTTTAAATTGCCACTGTTCACTCCTGTACATGGTTTTACTTAATGTGTATTATGATTAATTAAACAATTCTATTAATTAATTGTCGATCTGTCAAAATTTATCATAAAATTAGGTTAGTGATAATACTGATAATGCACTGCCAAATTTCGATGACTGCCAACCAAAAAACAAAAACCGACAATAAAATTTGATAAACTCTTTGTTTTAAGAGTTTATAACACCTCAATTCGAATTCAAGTTTCGCCCCCACTTCTCCGCACCTCAGCGGGGCTGAATCGGGAGTCGGGCGGCAGGGCGCTCCAGGTTAGGCTGCGATCATTTAGGTATTATCTTTTTCACCGTGAAAATAATGGTTTTTTCATTTTTATTTTAAAGCCTGCAGTTGCTTTATACTAATATCAGTTTTATTATGCAAATTTTCAGTTCTAATTTCAAGTATTCATTGAATGCTATCGGTTTATTGTACGGTTTGGAGGTAACTTTTAATTTTTTCCATCGAGAAAACTTTATGAAATCAAGTTTTCACCATAGCGTTGACATAGCATAAGTCCTCAACTTTACTATATATTTATTTCGGACTGATTTTTGTAGTATTTGTTGGTATAAAGCAGGATACGAAGCGAAGTGAGGTAATATAGGCCCTTAATCTGCGATGCTAAGTTTCATAGATATAGGTATTATAGAGGTATTAAAAGAATCACTGCTTTATTGTGACATGGTCATGGTCAGGTGCGACAGTGAAAAAGTAGTAAAGCTTGTCAACGGGAAATATGTGTCTAAGGCTTTTTATTTATGTGTGGTAATAGGGCTATAAATATTGATTTTAATTACGCGTCGCAAGACGTTCGTAACTGCTCGGATGACATCGCGACGTGACAGTGTGTGTGATGCGTAGACGCCGGTCATTCTTCTCGTGCTTCCATCACGACACCACAAGGTTGCCAATGATTGAGATCTCGGGGAATACCAGTTATGGGGAAGTGTTTACAAAGCATTTGAACTTGCAAGGTTTTGTAAATACCCTTATATCTATAAGTTGGGGAAGCCGGAAACTGGCGATAGTACTCGTCCATACGAACAAGTTTTACTATGGAGCCAACCCTCGAAGCGCGAAAAAAATCTGCTGTTCTATAGAAAAGTTACATAGCTACCCGACCAAAATAAATGAAAAATAAGTTTTTTTTTTTCTTGATTTCTCGACTTTTTTCACGGAAAAATAATTAAAAGTTCGTGTAAAAAATTATTTAAAAAAAAGTATGAATGAGTATTATTTTGGCAAATTCAACTGTTTAGATAAATAATCAAGTCAAAATTTCATTTTTAAATTATAAAACATTGTTAATCCGTAAACCAAGCCTTCAGTATGAATTTGGCTGCATAAAATAATTTAATTTTGTATGCCATCCCGAATGATATTGTTTATTATGTATCGTGTATTATTACTTTTACAAAATCAAAACAGAAAACTTAGCGAACCCAGAAGCATCTCCAAGTAATTGCAAAACCATATTTCTAATCTCCCAGTACTAATCAAGGTCAGGAATGACAGGCAGACAGGCAGCAGCTCGGCGACTCCAGCGCATCCACTCGCCCAATTAAAGATGAATCTCTGTGGGATCATGTGACAACAAGCCCGATGATATACCGACCTTCTTTACGGGAGCCAATCAGTTTTGGTACTTCAGTTAGAATTTTCGTTTTAGAATACTGGAAATATTTTATCCAGAAAATCATATTTTTGTTACATGTAACAAGTATAATATTATTTCCAAAACAAAGTAAAATTGAAACACTTACACGACGGACGATCGAAGCTGATCTAGAGTCAAGCTATATAAGAAGTGTTAAAATGGTAGAAAGTGAAGGAAGTAGTAAGTTTGATAGCTATTGGTATCGATTCGATTCGGCATAACACGTCTTAACTTATTTGGCAGGACTAACCTTATTTTAAGCGTCCTGTCTTTTTCTTTCTTTATCGAAAAGACAAGGACAGAACGCTTAAATTAAGTTTAGTCATGTCAAATAAGTTAAGATGTGCTTCACCGAATCGGTACCGATGTCTAAGAATTTTCACCAGAAAACATGGTTCAAGAATAAAAATGTTTTACGATTTATTATTTATTTGTAAAAATCTAGTATTAATACCTACCCGGATATCTTGTGTAAAGTAAGATAATGGAGAATGGTGTCGATTCGGTGTAATACGATTTAACTTATTTAATACGCATAAACTTAATTTAAGCATTCTGTCTTTTTTTTCTGTATGGAAAAGACAAAGATAGGACGATAAAAATAAGGTTAGTCCTGTCAAATAAGTTAAACCGTGTTACACCGAATCGACACTATAATCACGAAAAGTGATTATTTACGTTAATTAAGTATTGGATTGTATTGGATTATTCAAGTCTTCGTCAGGCTAATTATTTTTTGGCAAATTCAACTGTTTAGATAAATAATAAAAATTGTAAGCTAAAGCTTGGTCACGTGAAGACCAAATTCTGTTAACTAATGTAGCCTTAATCTTAAAAACACGTTCATCATAATCTTATGCGCTCTACCACAAGCAGTTGTTTATTAAACTTACCAAGACGTGGGAAAAATTTCGAGTCATAAAAGATGTTTGACCCTAGCCCTGCTGAAAGCTCACAAACCATAAGATTATGCCAAAGACAGAATAATTTTGATGAGAAATGCAAGTCAGCCTTTGGCCTGGCTATAATACTCTAGACCACAAGATTAGATGAACATAACATATTGTCACTCAGAAATGTGAATATTAGGTCAAACATATATGACCTAAATCTTATCTGAAACGGAGAATTAGATCAAGAACTTGACCAGGAGATTATCAGACACCAAGAAAATGATTTCAATCTGAAACATTGACCTTCTATGGGATCCCTAGTCCCTGTTTCGGCCAGCCAAAATCTAGATTAAAAAATATAGGTCAAAGACATTATTAACATTATTATTTTGTACTTTTGTATCATACAGATTAATATAAAAGTACAAAATAATATGTTGTCCTAAATACAAAGCGATGGTTTTCGCTTCAATCAAAATGGTCAAAAAAAATTATTATTATAATTTTATTGTGTTTCGAACAATTCAATTTAGACTATTTATAAGTATTTAGGATTTCGCAAAAGATCAATTGCGAAATCCTTAATATTTTTAGAGAACATTACAATAACAATTATTTTTCTCAAAGAATTTGTATCCAATTGATAGTTTTCTATCTTGTAATGCCATTGACAAATGCACTGAGAAAAACTTATTGAGGAAAAAATTAAATTAAAAAAATATTTTATTTCAATGGTTGCCAGCTCAACATAGGATCAAGACTGCTAAATCATACTAACCAAATCGCTATGTTCCGAAATCTGGCATAACAGTCGTACGTTATTTTTCGAGGGCAGTATGAACTATCGTATTTTTATTATAATGAGCACTAAGAGTTTCGCCGGAGTTCCAAAATGGACTGAATATTTGATGGGCAGGCTCATATTTTACTCTCTTGGGCAGCAGACAAATAAATCAAAGATATCTCGAGAAACGCTACTGTCTTTTCGTTCGTCTCTTGTAATTGCCGCAAAAACACGGCCTGTGTGACTTTCGAAGACATTGGCAAATTTGAAATGCCTGAATCCCTAAGACCCAACTTGATGATTAAGTGCTTTGCAGTTCGTTGGTACTTTGTAAATACATGTACAAACTTGAATCATAGCCCACACACGTAACTATACAAAAGTTTTATGGATATCTTATCTTAAATTAACACGTTTACTTTTCTATTAGGATTTTAACCAATATAAATTTTAAAACTGATGGCTCGATCAGATAAGTTATTGATTTTCAAAAACAATTGAAAAACAATACACATTTAGATCCCTAAGAATGTTTTAGTTTGCTAAATAAGAATAGTTTTACTTAGCTAAATCATTTAAATTATGATGACACCGAACTTTTACCAAAATGAAATGTTCTTGCCTACAAAAGTATCTCTTTTTAGTATAAAAAATTATACAATTATATTATAATAAACTACGAGGTAATTATTGGACTCGTCTAAAACTCTTGTCATATCTATAGTTACTATAGGATCCAGGGCTCATACTTTTTTGTTACACAGTTAATTTTGGTTATTCATATATTGTTTGTTCATTTTGTGTATGTTGTAAGTCATCAATTTGTATATTTTTTTTAATATAGGCTTAGATTCTTCTTCAATAAATTTGATTTGATCACGTCTACTAAGACGGGTTAAAGTTTAGTAACCTGTAATATTGAGTTGAATAGACAAAAAAACGTACAATGTTGGGCTGCTGCCGGCAGCTGATTAGCGAAAACGTCTCAGAGATCTCAATGCGCGGGCGCAGCACCGCGGTCGCTTCGCGGGTGCGTCATAAATTTCCATTGATTGGATTAATCTGATTTGGATGTCAATTTTGCAAGCAAAGTAAAGGCTCTTTATAAGAGAATACAATCTTGTTTCCTTTGAGATTTTTTTATGTATCGTGTTCTCGACGCACAATAACGAATATATTGTAACATTCAACGTCTGCCTCACTGTGCCATGCGAAATCTAAATATTTCTTTTTCCTGCTTGAGACAATCGTTAACGAAACAGAGAAGATTTATTTATTCATCATTTTGTCTTATTAAAATGATGTATTTTCTTTTAAATACAGAGGTGAACGGTGATATAATTCTGAAACAAACCTTCTCCTTTAGTTAGTTATAGCTCAGCCCCCCTATTCTGTATCTAAAGTTGCCAACTGCACAGGGTGCCTATCGTCAAAAACATAGATAAAAACTAAACTTTCAAAATTGCTTTTAGTGGGTATTGAACTATTTACGAACTGTGTCGTCACTTCAAGTGCTAACATGCCCTTAGACAATCGGAATTCGATAGTATATCTATGTGTTTGATGATAGACACCCAGTCCAGAAGGCAACTAGAGATACATAATAGGCCCGCAGGACGTGATTCGGCGGCAGGCCAAGCATGATATTCTGAAAACGGAAGGAAGGCTTGAGCTGTTAGAACAACAAATTTCAAATCCTAGTCAATAGAATATTGTTTTTGTAAACTGAAATAACGTATAGCTGGAAGGTCTTCAGAACTTGTGCATTCGATTCGTTTTCGGACTGCACAAGTATGACCACGTCTCGGAGTTTCGATGCAGGCTTAAGTGGCTTCCTATTCGTCTTCACAGGAACGTACACATTCTTTCCCTTTTATATAATGTTCTCCATAATTCTGTTTACCCTAATTATTTAAAAAAAGATTTTTCCTACGCACTGATCGCAGCAACAGAGAGCTTCGGTTTTGTCATCATATCGATCTGGCGATGCCTGCGCACACCACTGATCGTTTTTCTAAATCATTTACGGTCAATGCAGTTCGGCTTTGGAATGAACTTCCGCAAACCCTCAGAAATCTTCCTTCTGTGTCCTCTTTTAGATTTAACCTGAAAAATTATTACCTTTCATCTCTCTGACTAGACTGACTATGCTACTTTATTTGTATGTGTGTATTTATGTGTTTGTGTATGTATTAGTATGTAGTGTATTATATTAAAATATTAGGCTTGAAGAAGATTAATTTTCTTTTTGCACAAATATGATACTTGTAATTTTTTTTTTCTTTCTCCACACCATCGGTTGACTGGAAGAAATTTCTTTAAGGAATAAGTCCGCCCTTGCCTTTTATTATTCTGTATTCTGTGTTTTATTTTAATTTTTCTGTGCAATAAAGTGTTTATTCATTCATTCATTACGGCATACAAGGTTATTAATTTTATTTAAAATTTATAAAATAATGGGCAATTTTATTACTAAATCGAGAGCAAGAACGTGATGCGTGGTCCCAGTAAGAGCAGTCAGAGACTAAAGAGGCTACATGAAAAAAAGTAGTTTAGTTGACTTTTGATCAGCAAGATAGCAAGATCAAAAAATTTACATCTACGGTTTTTCTTTTAGTTTATATACCAGGTTTCCCTAAAAAGCGGTATCAATGTTCCTATATACGTAATAACATTTGCTGGCGCACCTGAAAGAGATGCCACTTTGTCTCAGTTTCATCGCTGTAATAAGGTCGAATAAAAAAGTGATATTTTTCACCTTGTGGCTGTTCAAGGCCCTCTAGAACGATACCTTACCATAAAGCGAAGTTTCGATATTTCTTAAAACCGCAGAAACCCTGTAATTTGTCTTGCTGTGAAAACTCCGAAATACTCACTAAAAGGGTTTTACTGAATGCCTTTGATAATAAAATGTAATGCAACTGTTGCATGCAATGTTTGCAAGTTTTTGGATTTGCACTCTATAATTTATTTTATGTTTGGATGTTTTTTTGTGTACTATTTGTTAGTAAATCTAATAAATAAATATGTGTAAATAAAACAACAGGCGCAATGCATTGGTCCATCGACGTGAAGATTTGATTAATAAGCACCAACTAGAGGTAGAATAGTACGTGTTTGCTTCAGTAATCAATTTTCTTTAAAGAATAAATATATAATCAAGTTTTAATTTACGGAAAGAAAAAAAAAAACGGGTTTAGCTTTGAAAATTACATTTTAAGAAATGGATGGTTAAAATTTCCAAGCGCAAAGAAAAATAGCACTTTTTATTCGGTTTTACGTTCTAGCACCTAGAAGAACAAAAGTCTTAAAACAATATTTAAGCTCGCCTTTGTACAATATTTGTATTTTTGTTCAATAAATATTAATTATATTTAAAATATGTGGTTTTTTTGTACTCTGGTGGTATAGGTGTGATTTTAGCATTGTACTTTATTTTTGTAATGTATTTTTGCATTGTATTTTAAATACCGTCTAAGATCGTCCCCTGACCTAAATTAGCAGCTCGATGTGTGTCAGTACAAATATCGACGAAAATAACATTGAAATAACGTTCATATCAGCGCGCATTGCAAAGTGGCTGTTACGATGATTGATGCGTCTCCGGATACCCTTCTATAGTAGAAAATAATACTTTTTACATGGACTCGATAGATGTTTGAAACCGTTCTTTTGTATATATTTTTTTTAATTTCTAGCCATTAGTGTACTGATCGAAAATAAATGACGTAAATTTGAGGTTAAGATGCATGAAATCCGTAATTATTAGTAGCTTTTTATTGAGGACAGATATCTTAAGGTATTTGTAAGGTAAAAAAAATAATCGATTTGTGTAACTTAATGGTGATATATTAGAGATAAGCGTTGTATTTTTTATTTATTTTAATTTCTGTCCACTATAGCGACTTAAAAGAATGTAATAAACGGCTTCGCACGGCACTTGCAAAAATGAAGTTAAATCGACATGTACCATATTTTAGACTGTTTGCATAAACTTTACTATTACTAAATATTGTTTTATTCATCCTGTTATTCTAGTGTTGTATAATGAGAACACGATTATTTTGACTTTTAATGAACATTCTAAAATGTCAACTCAAATAACTCCACAAAGGTGCGTTTAAAATTACCCAGACAGACATTGAAGCGTGATTAGCGTGAGAATTTGCTTGACCAAATAACTTGATGTTTATGTAAGTATATACGTACATTTTGCTTATCTTGAAAGTTGTTAGAAAGCAGTAGCACGTAACAATACTTTGTGAATTATCAGTTTCTCATGGTGCTCAAACTTAATAAAAAAAAGCTGAAGAAAGAGAATATCTTTAAAAAAACAAGAGGTGTCTTGGGACACCCGGTTGGATCGAAATTCTAACGTACTATAGTAAAAGTGTCGTGACGGTCGAAGTCTTACATTTTTTCCGGCCTAGCTCTCATTCGTTGCGTGTCTGGAATGTAACATGCGATAAGGAACACCGAGACACAATCTTTCCTGCTATCTATTGTTTTAGCTATGATGAAAACTCGACAAATAACAGTTTTTATGACGGTTTATTAGATTTTTCACACAGTTGATAAAATCACAAAAAATCACATTCATAATTTGGATTTGTTGTGTACCCTTGAAGCTGACGACGAGGCGGACTTTCCAAACGATATCTTGACATTTCGTGACAAGACAAAAACCAACAGAAACCTATGAATCTCATTGGTTATTTATTATAACAACTCTCTATGACCGTTGCAGCTGATCGAAGGGCCACAGTTACGAATAATATGATCGAATTATGCAACCTAGAGACCAGTCCTATAATTCATTACAAGATTTATAGTAACATAGTGAGGTCGGGTACCCTCGCAAACAAGCATATTTCCCACGTCAATTTTGATTGCAATATTTGCAATATCATAGTGAGCGATGACATTTGAGGTCCCTGCTTTGGTTACAACCGATCTCGGCTAGATTACTGTTTTATGTGTAAATATATTCGAAGAAATACATAGCTATTTTGTGTATAAAAATTAATTTATTATTTCCATCGATTAATTGGATCCAAATCTGCAAAAAAACATCTTTAATATTCTAAATATATGTATGTACTAGTATATATGTATATCTGCAAAGACCACAATGAGTGCAATGTAGATAAAACATGTATTTCACAAAATCAATCGGTTTAAAAAAGAGACCATCATCCGGCTGTAATCACGCGCAGTCTTTCCACGCGTAAACAAATCTTCGACATTGTATCAGCACCAACACGGCCCGCTTTAACACTATTTATTCAAAGGAACATTGTCGAGCGAAACGTACGATTATTGTACTGTTTTCTTATGGACTGTGTTACGAAAATATATAACTCTCGCCCGCGTTAAGGGTCCGTATAAGGTCAGATGCACAACTTCAAATGACCATTTCATATTATGTAACTTGGTCAATGGGTTTAATAAAAATAGTATAGATAGCATACTGTAGGGCTGATCTAAACAATTTAGACAAAATGCAAAAAGCTTTAAGTTTGCTCGAAAAAAAAAATTACGAAGCTACCTCTAATTTTCATGTTTTTCGAGTGTTAAAGGCGCTTTCTTTAATTATACAGTTTTAAAATTTGTAATAAAAATAAGTGACTGATAATTCTGTCTAACCAATTTAGAACATTTTAATAATTTCATCTAGAAGCCGAGTTATTAAATAAAAACGCAGTTTTTCGTGAGCGCTTGTTCCTCGGTGTTCGTAACAGTGACACAACTAAGAGCGCGGTATTTTAAACTAAAAAGTAACGTCATAGAGTACAGTCCTGACTGATGCAAAATGAGGTGCTCAATCTGACTTTATATGCAGCCTTAAGGAGAGTTTACTATCAGCGGTTACACACGCGCGTTTTATCAATTTGAACAGCCCATAGGCAGATCAGTTCTTTAGTTATTGTACGAGAACGTAGGGCGAGAACTCATTTATATGGATATTTATATAATAGAATTTGTTTTATAAAATATATAATAAAAGTGGTTCCATAAAACGAAATCGGCGTATTCCGCGTACTGAGTCACAAAACATGAAGGAAGGAAGGAATAGGAACAAATGAAGGAAGTTATTATTAGTCCTTACAGTGTACATATTATATCATGTTTCGGTTTCACCTTTGAATAAAATTTTAGTCCATTATCGATAAATTTTCTTTGTTATCATATTATTGGACGACATTCATTAGTCACAATTATGCAAAAAGCAGGACATCGGTTGTCGGCGGCCGTCCTTTGACGAACGTTCATTATAAATATTTCATACCTAAGTCAATATTAATGTGACTGATTTATGATACACTTTGCTTTACTGACTGACGAGGTTTTTATTCAAAAGCAGATGATTACCTATCTGTCCGATGTTGGTACTGAATTCCAATATGTTTTAAAGTATTAGTTTTTGTGTATGAATATACTAAAAACCGCATTAAGGGCCATTTCACACTTTTAGAGAGAAATCTAAAATTTCAAGCGCCTAATATACCCGTTTAAAAAAGACTTTTATGCTGTTGAATACATTTAACACGACATCTTTCCTATTGACAGTTAATGTACCACATTTCCAAATACTACTTTGTATTTTTTGCAGTGATCAGCCCACACCTTGTTTACGGAAAACTAATCACATTGTCAATTTTAAGGACTCAATACCTAAACAAGAATTCAAATAATTTGCAAAAAAATATTGCCAAAGGATCTCATATATTTTGTTGACACGTAAGGTATATATTTTTTTTATAACACTATTTGTGGGAAAAAAAACATAAATTTTCCCGATTAATGTCGTCAGTTTACCATGGTTTTTGTATTGAATAACGCATAATTACATTCAAAGTTTTATGTCAGAATAACCTAATAACCTATCTTTAACTAATCGAATTCAGTAAATTTATTGATAAAATCATTTAAATAGACCGAAATAAAAAAATTGCGATCCAGAAGGGCAAGCTATACAAAAAGCGTGATTTTGTGAAATACGTCTTACCTTTCTACTCATTTCCACTACAACAAGGCTTATTCAGCATACCTTGATCACCCAATCTGAAAAGAAATAACATTTGATTCAGTTATTGGCACTTCTATAGAAAGCATTTCCGTTCGGTAAACGAGACCAAATGAATGCGTCATTCGTTTGAACAGTGGTTGAATTAGGCGACGATGCGGGCGTCTTTACACTCTCAAATTGGCAAAAAACCGAGACAAGCTTCCACTGACACCCATCCAGGAGGCATCGCCGAAACAGGTGTTATCATAAACATACATTTTGCGATAAAAACAAAATTATTTTCATGAGTGGCCTGTGGCAGTAGGCGCGAACTGGCCTTCCCGCCGACACAATGGCAATTTCATAGTTTTTTTGGTACGTTGTCGGCGTAAAGGCTGAGGATATTAAATTTAGTAAGCGGAGAGGTGTCTGAAATCTCACGAGGACGTGCGATCCGCCACACATATTTCCATCCGCACAAAAAGCGGAACTATAGCCATAAATATGTCCAAATAAACGTTAGCTGCCGGCGAGATTGAATAAAGGATCCGTAGAGTTTTGTCTGTCGAATAGCGGTTTATTAATTGTGTAGAAATCGATACTAATGCATTATAATTCAATCTCTAAACGTATTATTGATACTTTGATATTCATCCAATAGTGATTCTTGGTCCGCATCCAGATTATGGTATCTGTTTTAAGGAACAGACTAATAAAATTATGTTGAGATCTAAAATGATTCTTTGTTCGAACGAAATGGCCTTTGCCTAGCCTATATGTAAGTTTTCTAACTGGTTTTACTAACCATATATTTTCCAAGCACCTATTCCATCAATTGTTTTCAGTTTTTATTGCAACATTTTGAAGTCAACTAGGGTACATTGTATGCACTAACAATCGGCGGCGAGCCCGGCCGGCGAGGCGTCGCGATGACAGTCGCAGCCGCGGGCGATAATATGTGTACATATGTAAGATTAACTCGCAAAAATAAACGACCAGTTCACACTACATGGATTCAAGAACAAGTTTTTCCATAACACAAAAGACGACACTGAATAGTTATAGCTGCTTCGCGGCCTCGCAGCATAATCCAATAAAACAATTCACGGAATGTACCGACAGAAGAGCCTTCTGTTCTGCTTGTTACTATCCTCAGATTTCCGTAAGAAGCTACCCATAACCATTTGGGAAATTACGAGAAAACTGAATAAGTCTAACTTAGACTATGTTTATTTTGCGAAATCCATCACTATGAATACTCTAAATATTATTTAGAGTGCATTACAAACTTAAGTACGTGAAATCACATAATGCCCTCGTGAGCGTTCTGTATGTGCAGTAGCTGGTATATCAAGCAGATGCAAAAATAACAGTGGACAAGTATGATGGAAGAACGCCGGTCTAGGTAGGAACCTCGGTGGCGCAATTGGTAGCGCGCTTGTCTTGATAACAAGAGGTCGCAGGTTCGAATCCTGGCCCGGGGAATTTTTTAAAATTCTTGTCTTTGGATTTGTTTCTGATTGATATTTTCTAGTTTGTAATGCACTCTAAATAATATTTATTAGGTACATCTTTTAATTTGAAACAAAATATATTTATTGAATAATGAAAATTAAGGTTGTTGTGATTTAAAATATCAGAATTGAGATAGATTGGAAAAGGAAAAGTTACTGTTATATTCTTAAACCAGTTGAAAATAAAATATATCTTCACGAAATGAGGGTGTGTCAAATTTGTTTCTGAGTAGAACTTTTAAGTTCAAGTAAATCTGTTGAAAAATAGGCAAAAGTTAAAGTTGCACAGTTTTACAGGCAAGATATATTAAAACTATACTAAAACTGTTTTATTATTTTGCTATCTCTACGTTTGAAATTGGCGACTGAATCTCAAAATATATGAATTTGATTCAATGGAAAGGGCAAGCGGCTTCTCTTTCTGTTATTTCAAAGGGCTGCCACCAGGGCATTCGTGGCTACATTTTTTATTTATTTTTAATATTATGGCGTGCTTATGCGCGGCGAGACGAAATATTCCCTCATATTTTGTTACAAAAGTTTATGCTTGATAAATATTAATAAGGTAACATGAGCAAACTTGAAGCACAGTTATATCAACGTTTTTTACACTCATATCACGTGTATGTTACGGTTAAAAAGTATAAACTATTTTCGTGAAAGGCGCGGAAATTCGTGAGAAGTGAATGCATAACCCTGAATGATCCATTATGCAAGTGGTCGACAACACGTGTACTCGCTGCAGGCTACCTGCGCAGACGCAACTCCTGCGACACCTTCCACTATAATTGTCACAATATTCAACCATGTATTATGGTATTACGCTTCTCAGCACATCGCAGGGACTGTGATAGCGCGAGAAATCCTGTGAATAATAAATATGTTTTCTTTTCACAGATAGAATGTAACCCGAGAAGATTTTAAAGTTTGACTTTAGCTTTATATTCGTAGATACGCTCCACCTTGTTAAAATTTGAAGTTCGCTTTCGACAGCTCGTCTTGATTTATTTTCACACTTCTGTTTTATTTTCATTCACACGGCTCAGGGATTTCTACGTTTTCCTTTTGTCAAACATAGGTTTCTATTGTACGATCTGTCATTGTTATGCCACCACCTCGATGCGATACCGAATATTTCTGAAAAAGCACCTCTTATTGGCGGCGTTCGGAAAAAGCCTTCAAGAAAGAGGGCATAATACATATTTTTATGTAGACCACGTTCTCCGTTGAATGAAATACATTTGCTACTACACGCATACGTAATTAATACTTGAAATAACCATTTCGATTTTACTTGACAGTGATGAGTCTTACAACTTTGTGAATTTCAAGTGAAATGAAGGAGCTAAAGAAATGGACAATTAGCGAGTACAAATTAACGCTTACATGCGTTAAGGTATTTTCACGGTTGTTCCTTGAATAAAGACGAGTTTCCATGAAAGTGTCGTAGCCAAGTGGAGATTCCGTAGAGTGGCGGTGCTCGATGTTGCGGGGCTGGTTAATTGCACGTACGCAGCGCACGTACCGACGCTGACATGTCACAAGACGGCTGCCACCGGCAGCGGCGATCCCTCAACGAATTCCGATCGGGAAGAGCGAAAAAGACACGAGCCGAGCATGCGTGGACAAAAACAATATGTGGCCAGAGCAGCGCCGCGGGAGGTGGTCGGAGTCGACTCCTTGCCGCGTCCGGGCTAATGTGCGCCCAGCTGAATCACTTGATTAAAACGTCCATACCGGCTACGCAACGCATACTAGTTCCACTTGTCTGCTGCCTCTAGGACTCATTCATCAACGGGAAAATTACCAATTATCGCTTTTTCTATAGAAACTCGTGTGGTAATTGCAGATAATTTAGAAAGTTATCACAGTTATAGTATAGTAAAGCCTTTTCAGATGGTTGTACAAAAGTATTCGCAGAAATCTAGTTCTCAGTATCAAACCAATAAGTTTGAGGAACAGGAGCGGAGTCGGTCTGCGCGCGCGCCGCGACACACAAAAACAAAGCTGTCTGGTGGCTGCGGCTGCTCCCGCACAGCCGCCCCCGACGCGCCTCGTTCAGCTCAGGAATCGAACCTCAGACCCTCGCCGTGCCAACATATCTTCAAACTCGCCCAACTTACAAAAAAAAGCTCTTAAAATGCTTATTACATTAAAATGTAATGTAATGAATGATGAAGGCTTTTTTGTATAATTTGCACTCTAAGCGACGACGTGGACGACGCACGCGCACGCACATGCGCACACCTCTCTGGAATACAAATATAAAGAACTGTTGACATTACCATAGTGATTGTTGCTTGTACTAATATGATTAAGGAATAGTCAGTTTCGCCTAATGAATTAAACAAATTAGAGGCGTAAAAGAGGTTTGTACAGTAAGATGAAGGAATCCGATAGTCTTGTGCTGGTACAGTATGGAGAGAGCAGTATGAGGAGGCACGGTGCGGGCGCAGTCTGCGCAGACATGCACGTCATACCAATGCCGCGATATAACGGATCGACCCGATTATTCTTGTCCATTTCATGACTGTTTAATAGCAATGTTAAACTCAGCAAAAGCAAACACACTCGCCCTGTTTATCGAATATTTTACGATCTTCGTCGGATTCATTTTAAAATGTTACGCTTTGTGGCTGAAAGATTGTTTGAACCGCCCGTGTTGTTATTACTAACTCAACTATTTCAGTTTATCATTCTGATTTACTTGCAAACCTTCGTTTTCTTGCCAGCGTTAATAGATGGATAATATTTGCCGTGGAAGCATCTGGGTGAACTATTCCAGTCAGTATATTTATTTTCCTCAGGTAAGGTTGTGAAATAACTCAACATGTCTCAATGTTTCTCGATCGTTGAGTGAATAGGAATGGATATTATATTATCATTTTTACTGTCATCGGTTTTAAATGACAAGCTTCAATCAGCTACTCGTTTGATGCGACTAGAGGTTTTGTCGGAATAATTTGTATAAATTAGAAACTGACTGTCGGTCAACTAATGCGCTTTTTGTGTTAATACGATGGCCGAAGTCGCCGCTTCCGTTCAGGTGACAACAGGTAGTTTTCGTTGTTCGAACTTTTAACGGGTGACCTCAGTTTAAAATTTTAGTTAGAGTCAAGTATAATAACAAGTATATACATATCCGTTGATATGTATTCTCCAACCCTGTTGTTGATATGAATTGAATATTTCTACAAATTTACCATTATATTAATATTGTATTTTATTTTATTTTACATTTTTAAAAAGACTATCAACTTATAAAAAAACTTAACTTAATGAATTTGAGATAGGTAATACAAAGTATTATAAGTCTCCACAAGTAGTAACAACTTGATTAATTGTGTTTACCTGCTTAAAATGAGAAATAAAAGTACATACAAAAATACAAAAATTGGTTCCATTTGAAGTAAATTTAAGGAAATAATTACTTGACACATTAAAAATGTTGATTAAAAAATTTCGAACAAAGACGTCTTTTCACCCCTTTTGTTGACAAAGTAAACAAATCAATATCTATATCGCGTGCTACTCGTTGAACTTATTGCAAACTCGCCACAAATATGAATTTTATATAATAATTAGTATGTACTAATTATGTATGTACTAATTATGTTTAATGTGATTTAACGGGTTCTTACAACAGTTTTATTTACTCAAGTAACAGTCAATTACACAGTCTACCCGCGTCTTCATAGCAAATGAAATTTCGCCAAAATGTTTATTTATTTATATATGTATATTCATGGAAAAATGACAGCCAGAGTAACTAAAATATTAACAGAAAAAACTGTTTTACAAGTTTTCTTTGGTAGTAACACAAAAGTACACTTAAGCAAAATAATTATAATAAATTACTAACGCTATGGAATTTAGATACGCACATAATAAATATTCAAACGTGTTATTTTTTAACAAAGAAAAAAAACCTCAAACACACTACAAAAAAAAGGAAAGATAGGACATCCATATGTAGAGTCGAGACCGCATCAAGTAAGACACATTGGACTTTGTACCTATCTTATATTCTTCTCTATAGGGGCTAATTTCGAACTGCAAGTGTATAGCTTGATGTGGTCTCCACTGTACAATAGTACATGTAAGTAATCGCGATCGTAATAATAATGTAAATATCGCAAACTCATAATATATAACGTGATAGTACATTATACTTATAACTATTATATGAAGCTATTCAAAAATAATACAAGCAAAGTTGACATGATTTCCATGCTCACTCGTGATTAGGCTATTATCAAGCACTTAATTCTGTGAGTAAAATATACATACAATTAACGAATTTTTTCATCGCTCATGTCTACTCTACCGTTAACTATTTATTATACTACCAGCACTACCTAGCCAGATATTATCAACAAGCTAATCGCCCCTCCGACACAGTTTGTCACTCAAAAGTAATTTAAATACAACGCATATCGATACTTTGTTGTAGTGTCATGCTCCTATACCCTCAAAATTAATAGTCAGACAGATATGAATACACATTTGTATTCTACCCTCATATGTTTATGTTTGTTATGTAATAATTCGTTGGGAAAGAGATTTTATTGCCTCCAATGTCCTTTGGACGAATTATAATGAATTGTTTATTACTGAATACTGATAGTCACAGGATGTAACGGCTATGAATTTTGTCAAAATATAGTTTGTACCATCATAGTATGGTACCATCGACGATTAGCACTTTTATAGCAACAATAAAAACATAATAAAAATTGTTTATTTAGTAAAATAAAAACAAGAGTATTGCACAAGGTGCACAGTAATTATTTTTCAATGCGAGTGCTCGTAAAGGCCCACTTTTTATGCATCAAAACCGAACAGAAAGTCGATTATTTTGCCCTAGGGCTTTATAATAATTATTTTTTAAATTTATTTACGAGAAGTTGGCTAACCTGCAACCTTCCCTGTGTACCATAAATGTTATACTTTTTATCCACTGTTTAACGGCTCTGGATACAGTCCTTTTGAGCCAATCATTAACTTGCAAAATTGTAACAATGTAACTTTCAAATTTAATAATTAAAATGTTTTCTTTGATTATATTTGTTTTATTTCCTCACACTATGCATTGAAAAACGTAGTATGATACACGGGCGTAAGAGCAATAAATTACTCGGTTACGTTTAAACGTGATTTGTTCCTTTTCGCCCTTGTAGCATAAACTACTATTAGATTCACCTGATCATACTGAACAAGTATTGTTCTTTGAAGTTACTGACTGAAAACTAAAATAGAAATAGATATACTTACCTATGTAGGTACGTTGTATAAAATTATTACAAGTCAGTTTTAATGGAAAATAAGAAACAACTGGACTAAAATATAATATAATACGGGAACCAGTAGATTCAAAAAATTCCTATAAGATGTACCTAGTCAAGTAGATTTTTTTTGGTATATCCGTTGTCCACTACGATTTGTTTTGAATTGTTTTTTTGCGATACACTCAAAAGTCACTTTGAATAATAATTTATGTGTAGGTACTTACAAAAAATATCCACAATCCACTGTCAAAACTTGTAAGAATATTTATGGGTTACGGACAGGTATATCAGGAGATATGGTAAAAGGCGTGGTACATGCGAACGCATGAGGCCAAAAATAGGCCTCATGCAATACCTTATATCAATAGAGATGTGATGTGTTGTGTTTTCCGTGGTTGATACGCGGCCCTCTTTTTGCATGTGTACTATCAGTGTGGGTGAGAAAATGAGGACGTGTGCCGTATTTATAGTTTTTGTTTTATGTCGGCAAAATACGTGGGTGGAAATTTGGAGACATCTGATATGTTGTTACAGCATACACCAATTTTGTTCTTACTTACCACTTCCTAAAAAGCGTGTATTTGTGCCCGAAGTACGGCGATAGGGCTCACCACCCATCATCTTCATTGAAACGTAGGTGTACCGCGTTTGGAATGTGACTTGCATTTCACAGTTCATTCATCTCTGACACCCCCTCGGGGATTCATGTCGTGACGATATATTATATAAAAAATATATAAACGAGTAATATGAGTCACATTTAAATTAAGTGTTATTTAGCAACATATAAATTGGTATTCAGTTTCGATTGTAATGCAAATTATAACAACGAAAACATTATCAACATCAGTCTTTTGTTGTGCAATTTGAACAATAATAAAATCATCATCTCATGAAAAATGTATAATTTTATATTGCACCTATTGTCCTAAAGCTATAATTGTCATCACGCATAGATTAGGGCTACGTTGATTAAAACTCTTATATGAATTATTTACAAATGTGTTCCGGAAACCAGAACAAATGACGCCTGCGCATGTTTATAACACAGCTTTTGTTATTTTGTGGAAAATTATAAAAAAATATGCAAATCAATCGCACGACACAGGATGTGCCCTTTATATTTATTTTTTGTAATCTATTGTCGATGTATTTGCATGTGAATAATTCTGTATCCGCGAACATAAAATAATGTGCATCGTATTGTCATAAATTGACCCAATAAAATTATACAGATTTTGTGATAGAGCTTCCGCTTTGAGTTAATTTCATAATTTGCATCAAATTAACCAGTTGTATAGATGTTACATTCGAATTGAAATTTTCCACTTCCGTAAAAAGTATAAATGCACCGGTTTTAGTATTCAGTTCTGCTACCAGACGACAGATGGCGCTACCTTTCTCTCACTACTGAGCTTTCTGGATTCGGATAACAAAATCCAAGCAAAATAAAAATAAGTATCTCCATAATTATTTTGAAACTCAAATCAGTTTGTAATCTTCTTATTTGATACCTACAAATTTATAAGTCAATACAAAATGAAAAACTATCTAGCCGGAAACAGTCCATTTTAGGAGGAAATGCAAAAATAAGTTTTCCAAATTGAAAACTCAATTATCTCCAGCTCCAGCAAAAGTGAATTAGAAGCAGCTTCCACCGGCCGACGGGCGGTGCAGCGGCGGCGGCGGCGGCGGCGGGCGGCAGTAGCATCGCGTAGTGCAAGAAAAGGCGCGAGGTCACGTGCGTCGTGCGAGGCGGCAGTGCAAGCTGCAAGGCTGCAACTGCACGCCCCTTGCCCGCCCACCGCCCACTCCCCGCCTCACCTCCCCGCTGGCGCCCTTGCCTGCCATCGACCTCACTTCACTTGTTTTGATGTAACTTGATGTAAGGCATCCGCGCTGCTATGCAAAATTCATGTGTGGATGTGAACTGTTTTGAGTTCGGATTAAGTAGCAGGTTTTGTTTCAGATTGGCAAGTTGTGTTCTCAGAAATATTATTACCTGTTGGATAAATGTCTCATTTTCTTAACAGTAAATACAAAATATCATACGTTATAAATACTCAATAGCGTTGAGGAACCTGGTGGCTACATTCAATAGCTGAAAAGTATCTTCAATTTTAAATAAACCTTTTAATAAGGTACCTATAAATTTCAAATCAATATTTACATACTAAACAGCTTCTCAAAAACACGGCCATAATTATGCAATATTTCTTACTAGCACACTTCTCTGGAATTTTCGAAGAATTTCATCTAAATCATGAAATAATGGCGACTGAAATAGGTCATGGCCACGTAGCGAGAAAAACTGCGTCCAAGTTTCATACGTAGTGCGTATAGATGGCGCCACGAGAGCTTTAACAAGTTACTTTATCGCAACGATCTCTATAAATACAAAAGACTGCTTGTTTATTAATTTGTAGAGACATAAAAATCAGTCCAGTTTAATGGCACACCAAGTTTTCATCAGGTATTTTTTTATCGCCGTGTCGTTTTAAAAGACGTTGACTCTATGCTAGCTATAAAAACTGTTTTACAGTTTTGGGTTTTGGAAATAAGAAGATTTGTGGAAACTCTCACGTAGGTTGAATATTTAAGTTTATCTAATTTTTTGAGGGATTTGAAGCATGCAATTGTGTTCGTGATGTTTGGTTAAAGCACGAGTCGACCCGGCACGCTTTCTGTTTGTTTTTATCGCTATTTCTAGACGAAATTCATCTGAAATTCGGTTAAACGTGATCTGAAGAGAAATTTCGTACGGTTTTAAAAATGTTAAGGGTCGGCTCCGCCAAACATGCTCTCGTGTTTGGACAATTTAGCATACTTATTAAATCAGAATATTTTTTACAAAAGAAATTTGTGTAATTAGTTAAGAAGTTAAATTACAATTTGTACTTTTCAGATTTGATACAAGTATCATAATTATCAAGAAAAAAATTCTGAAACATCATTAAAATCACAAAAAAGTAATTTGGCGTTGCAAATAGAAAAAAAAAAATTTTTTTTTTTAATTAAAATTATTAAGTATTTTTAGCGTAAAGAGAAAATGAAAATGAAAATATTTATTGATACCATCAATATGAACACAACATTAAGCTATATGACATACACAATACAAAAAACTTTACAAAAGAAAACTTTGATACTTTTCGATGACGTTGTTACTTATCACTAATGAGATGGCTACTGTTGCCTAATATAGTAAAAACCGTAATATAGGCATCAGTGCTTCTCCCATTGTTCAGAATAAAAATAGTATAAATAATATTCGGTAGCGTAGCGAATATAATATTTCTTTATTTTTTTCCTGCCGTTATTTTAAAAAATTTCTGTACAGGATAGATTTTGAATATTTGAGTATTTCTTTTAAAATAACAAAAAGAAATAAAAGATAATAAAAATTGGGAAAGGTTACTTTCATTTCTTTTTTTTTTTTTTTCTAATAAAAAATAAAGATCAGACTGTGGATTAGTGGTACCAGTTCCAACGCCAAATTACGTTTTCCGTGATTTTAGTGATCTAAAATCTAAAAAAATCTAAAAATTCTCAACTTCTTAACTAGTTAATTACACAAATTTTATTTGTTAAAAAGGATTTGATAAAATATGCTATTATTGTCCAAACGCGAAAGCATGTTTGGCGGACCCGGTCTTTAACAAGCGTTGTGTTTTAAAATTAGAACAAATATCAAATATCTACTAGGATAGAAATCCTTTTTACGATTCAACGACCTAAAATTGAAAAAGAAAAGTACCTAAATAAACATATTTTGCTCGGAGAATTTTGCGTCTACAAACAACTATTAAACTCTAACCGTGTTACTACAAAACGGTGTTTAACTTTAGACAGTGTTTCAATCTGGTGTTGTCAGGTGTTTTCTTTCATATTGTAAAAGAGTGACAGCAACAGATTTAAACACTGTCTAAAGTTAAACACCGTTTTGTAGTTACACCGTAATATTTTTCACTAGCCACGTTTAATTAAGTTACCTACATAAATAAACCATCATGTACTTAATTAATTAATTTGTTCAATGGCTACACACATAAGACTGTGCACACATAAGCCTGCACATACATATGTAAAGAAACAATGTAGTATGCCACACATGCATTGGGGCCGGGATACTGTTACTCCATGTCATGAAGAATGCATTGGCTTGCTTCATTAATTAATAGTTTGCCATTCATTCAACTGCGCCATATAAATACACTGTAAACTTTAAACAGGCCATGCATTCATAGTTTTAGAATATTTTTCGTAGCCCAAGAAACAACATTTTGAAATTCTAATTTACAGAAACCAATGGAAACTTTACGGTAGCAGCATACACAATACATAAGTATACGTAATAAGGCAACTATTGAATAAATTTTGAATTTAAGTATTCTATTTCGATTAATTACAAAAAGGCGGGTTTTTCACAATCCCGCTGTGAAACCGCTTTTAAGGTGACTTTGATGATACGTGCAGTAGAATAATACTGTAATCGACCCTAGCTAACGTAATATATTATAGTAGAAGAATGTATTTTTGAGAAAATATATTGTAATGATATCATTTCATAACGTAAAGATAAGCCAGTAAGTACTTCATCCGGGAGAGCTATTTCAAGTCTCCAGTAATATCTAGTAAATTCGTATAAAAAACCATTACATACCATATGTTTATTTTTTAAAACTATCCCTTTCTATGTTTTTAGGATACTAAGGAGTTCTGATCATAAGATCAGATAAATAAAAATAAAATGAAAATAATTTGCGATTTCGTATTCAGAATGTAAAGATGTTAGCTTTATTTTGTAATTGCAATAATATTAACGAAATTAGATAAATTTTGTGTTGATTGTATATATTTAAAACCATTGATCACTTAAGGCGATTACCATCGCCAAATTAGCAGCTCGATATTTGTCACTACAAATATCAACGGAAACGATATTGAAATAATGTTCATATCAGCGCGCAATGCATAGTGGCTGTTACGACGCTCACTGCGTCCTTGATAGGGCGAAATAGGAGAAAATTATACTTTTCACTTGGACGTGATTACTCGATTGAATAATCTTATGTTATGTTTATAGCTATAAAGTTTATCTATTTATCAAAGCATAGATGAATTCAATCGGCCAAGCCACTCAAGAGCAGTAGGGAATTTGTGGTCAAAAAACACCATTCAGTAAAAAAAAAAATTCATGTAGAAGTTTTGGTGGTATGAAAAAGAAAAATGTTGCATATGTTGTCTAAGATTTGATTATTCATAAAACATTTTTTCATTATTTTTGGTTGGGCCATAAACGAGGAGTAGGCTTTAGAAAGTACCCATTTGGCAATAGTAAGGCCCTTAAATTTAATTATACGCTACCAGAGAATATAAAGTATTACTACGTACGCTACCCTGCTGTTAGTGTAGGGTAGGCATCGTCCGACGATCAAACTGAATGCACAAAATTGACAGTTACCGGTTGTAAATAACACTTGAACACTAACGCCAAGTTTTAGACAAAAAAACATGGCGCTTATCCACTATGTAGAAGACTAACTTTTACTGTATTTTAGTGTCCCATTTACATATTTAAAAAAATACACATTGATAGAGAAAATGGCAATAATCAAAAAGAGAAAAAAATACTTTTTCTTTTCGTTTGAGAAACTAAAATTTTACAAAAAATTTAAATTTTAGTAATTCCCATAGCTGAATTTTTAAAAGTTTTTTTTTTTTTTAGGACGTAGTTTTCATTATTTTGGTATAGTATAGATTAACCATTACTTTTTATTATTTTTGAAAGAATTGTCCGATGACCTTGTCACTTGAGAATTCTAGACATTAGACTGATTGTGATGTGTGATTGCTTATAAAAAAGTGGTCCGTCTCTGTCTGTCCACTCATCTGTCATCTAGCGGTCAAATTAGTCTGAAGCAAATTATTATTAATTTATCTTGATAGCAAAACACATTTCTAAACAGCCATTACTCAAGTGACGTCACACGAGGGCAAATGTTGCAGCCTTTTCGTAAAAATATTCATCATCATGAGGTTTTTTAGACCAAAACTTCGAAAATACGGCTTATTAAAGCTAAATCTGGAAATAGTTTTCGAATTAACAAACCTTAACATATTTTAATCTATGCCAATCGTCACGTTTCTTAAAGTGGCCAATGGTACCCTTTTTATCGTAAGAATTAAGGAAGGAACAATTAAGGAACAACCGTAACCCTTTCAAACGCATTTTTAACAAGACATGTATGTACTCATATGTATGTATTTCTTACATGTCCTTGCTTTAAAACAATAGATAAAAATTCACATAAATTATATGCAGACGTTTACGAAGAACCTTCACACAAATAGATACTTATTTTTCGACGGAATAACCAATTTGATAAAACTAAATATTTATTAGTATCAATAGAAAATATCTAGACACAAACATGTGACTTTAATATGAAAACTAATAATACCTGTATTATTAACATTGTTGCTAAAAAATCTCTGGCAAAAACATTAGATTGATCAATCCACTCTAACTTAAAATGGGAAGATTATAATGTCTAATTATACAACGTGTAACAGAAAGGTGTAACCATATTTGAAGAGCTTGTTCAGTCAATGATATAGAACAACTTTTACTATTGAACAAACCGTGTATCTCGAAAAAAAAATTTACTGTTTCATAGAAAAATGCAATGCCGCTCGGTCGAAATGTATGGAAGGGTAGATTTTTTTTCGAGATTTCAGGGTTGTCCCCACAGTAAAAGTTGTTTTATATCATTGACTAAATAAGCTCTTCAAACATGGTTACATCTTTCTGTTACACGTTGTATATACATACATACAGGTGTTTTTTTATAGAATCATACAAATTTATTCACCAGATTTGCTACTCCAAAGCTGTAATTTGTGTTTCAGTTTTCAAAAGAAAAGTTATCAGTTCGTCTTCAGGTAATATTGTCTCATTTTCATAAAATATAGGTGCAGTCTCTTGGTCTAAACAAGAATTAAAAAAATATATAAAAAAACAGTCCTACGTATGTCTTTATACTTACCTATACATTTGTCCTGGGGAATATTTCAGAAACCACTTAGCCGATTTCAATTGAACTCCTTGCGTTTGATTATAATAAAGCATTATCAAAGCACCAATTTCTAGACTTTTAAGGTATCATTTGTAGCCAACCAGTATTTGCCAACCAGTAAATGACAAACGCCAGACTTTCGAGGATTCATTTGAAGAAATTCGGACACTCCCTGGTATTGAAAAAAAAATATTTGATTTATTGATCTTTTATCTAGGGTTTCTACTTATAAACAATGTATAAAAATTTATACTCAGCCAAAAAATAAGTTTTTCACCCTCTGTTTTTTGGTTTTCAAACCTTTGCGGTTAAGAAATCAACTTGATTTTTTTTTTCATAAATTAGGTAATAGAAATATAAAGGGATTCTACTTAAATTCAAAACTTTTTTTGTTTCACTGCGTGATCATTAGTATTACGCGTCCAAGAACAAGAGGCCAATGAGCCAACATATAATCGTTTTTATCAAAAGAAAATAAGGTCTTTGCCATTGCACTTACTGTGCTGGACGGGTAATAAAAAAAGTTGCTAGGGTAGGCCATCCTCTTAATCATTAAACTTGGTTAGTAATCATAGAATAAACCGTTTTTATGTTTTTTACGTCAAAAAACGTCCTTTACGGTCAATGCTATTCGGCTCTGGAATGATCTTCCGCAAACCCTCAGAAATTCTTCTGCTGTATCCTCTTTTAAAAATAACTTGAAATATTATTACCTCTCCCCTCTTGAAAATGCTACTTGTTTATAACAAGTGGAATAACTCCACCGTTGCCTTCTGTCTTTCTTTTTTGTGTTTTATTAATATTCATTAATTATTTTATACTTAACTAATTTTGATTAATTTTTTAAACTTTTTTATTTTAATGGCACGAATAAATAAAAAATATGCCTAATTGATATTGCTTTATATTTTCTCTCGAATAGTTAATTCAATGGGTCACTTTTACTCACATAGTTCTCTGTATCCTAAATATACAAAGTGACTTTTTGATCATCGTCCAAATTCATACTGGTGGCTTGGTAAGTGATCAGTATCATGCATCAATAACAATTTTGGTGAGATTCCTAAAATGAAATTTCGACTCCCCATAGTGATTCACTCGGGACTGGAACTGAATTTATATGGGAAGCCGAAATTTCATTATACGAATTTCACAAAAATTGTTACTGATCCAAGATACTGATCACTTATCAAGCCTCCAGTATGAATTTGGACGATGATCAAAAAGTCACCTTGTATAGGTATATACCTAAAAATATGCTCTTCAAAATAAAACTATGTTAATATACCTAATTCTTATTTTTATACCTTGTTACAAAGAACATTTATCAATAAGGTGCACATACACATTAATTCGCTTCCTTTTAAAGTTTATTACAGTCTTCATCAGACAATAAAGGCTTTGTAAATGGCAGACCTCAAACTCCTTGAAATATTTTAGAAACCTGTCTGAACAAAAAGTTCGTTAATTAAATTAGTAATACTAATTTATCGATAATTATGTATTAAAAACGAGAGCTACTTACATTTGTGATACGATTATACTGTGCAGGTCCACATTGTTAAATTGCAGATGCAAAATGAAATTATAACTTGTGAACGTGGCCAACATTTGAATAAAAAAATAGAAACCTTCTAAATATATAAAGATCAGCTTAGCCAAGAAAAAAAGCTCTGTCCTCAAAAGTATAAAACTTATAATGTTCCATACAAAACGTTCTAACAATTCCATTGCGGATGCAATGATGGAATTGAACGATTGCTTATTGCTGGACAGTGTATTGCCATATCTGCAACCTTACAATCATGGGAAAATGACCGATCTTACGACGATCATAGCCGAGGCGCACCGAGGAGCCCCGTATCAAGCCCCCAAGCCCATTGTCCGAGACCGAGATATTCGCAATATGCCATGCCATTCAACTAAATACTCCTAAGATTATAGACCTACGATTACAGCGGTACAGAACCGCCGACGACCGACGTCGCGTCGGATGCAATCGACATATATTGCATAAAATTATGAACCACCGTCATCGTATTTCCACTAAACGCGGCTATAAATACTTTTTTGAGAAGCCAATTCGGGAATTATTGCCAATTCTCAAAACTTGCCGACGTCTCAAAGCAAAAATGACGAGATGACGGACCATTCCTCATCGCGAGGAATTATGAGGCAAAAAATAAAGAATATGAATTATGTTCCAGACATTCCTCTGAGACTGGCGACTATGGGGTATGCTATAAAAACCCGCCCTGTTATAATTGGCGAAAGTAATTAAGTAATAAAGTTAGGCGGGCTCTGCGATAAAAAAAAAACTAGATAGCTCTCGTCATTATCATCATTAACAAATTATTTTAATATTGTTACAATTAAATCACGAGTGGGATAGTAATAATACGCATCAGATTTTATTACAGCTTTGCAACATCGGCATTTCAATTTTAAATGAAGTGGAAATTAGTCAAACATGATGTTAAAAAATTTGTAAGCTGGTGGTCCAATAAACTCGTTAAAACTTACAGTTTTGTTTTAAAAGTTATCGAGCAAAACAGCGGGACATTATTAAAATGTCTCAGGGAAGCGCGCATACGCATGTTTTAATACTTATAATGTTTGATTAACGAACATGACATGTCTTCAGCTAATTAATGTAAGCGCTGCGCAAGAGTTAATTGATCCCCGGCAACCGGCGCTGGCGCAGCGAATGAAACATTTATAGAATTCATAACAGGACTAATTATTATGAAATTTTACTCGTACTGCAAACAGGGTGGCCCTTATTCTCAGGAAATATGGAGGTAGAAAAATAATGTTTAATTAATAAAAATTGTCTTTTCGTAATAAACGAGTATAAATCTTAAGTTATCTTGTATTTTGATAAGCGAACGTTTGCCAACGTTCATTTGAGGCGGGCTCCACAATAGTATCGATTCGCCATAACACGACTTAACTTATTTGACAGGACTAACCTTATTTTAAGCGTCCTGTCTTTTTCTTTCTTTATCGAAAAGACAAGGACAGAACGCTTAAGCCTGTACCTGAGCCTAGAGCATGACCAACTTCCGTCTATCTAGGATTCGTTTGAAGAAATTCGGACTCTCCTTGTATTGAAAAAAATATATTTGGTTAATTAATCTTTTCTCTAGGGATCTTACGTATAAACAATGTACTGAGATTTATACTTTTGTCAAAAAAAAATGTTTTGCACCCTCTTTTTTTTTGGTTTTCAAACGTTCGCTTGAAGAACGCGGTTAAGAGATCAACTTGATTTTTTTTTCATAAAATAGGTAATAGAAATATAAAGGTATATCACCTAAATTCAATATTTTTTTCCCTACAAAATATTTCAGTATTAGCTAAAAACACACCAATTTGTTGTTTCGCTGCGTGATTACTAGTATTACGCGTCTAAGAAAAAGAGGCCAAAGAGCCACCATATAATCGCCTCTATGAAAAGCAAATAAAGTCTTTGCCATTAGACTTATTGTGCTGGACGGGTAATAAAAAAAGTTGCTAGGGTATGCCATCTTCTTAAATTAAGTTTAGTCCTGTCAAATAAGTTAAGATGTGCTATACCGAATCGGTGCCATTATTGAACTTCAGTTTTCCATTAGATCTAGTTCTGTCTATTTGAAAAAATGTGGTGTATTTCTTTGACTCAAGATCATTATTAATTATGTACACTTTATGTATATTCATGCATTTAATCTTCTAAGAATTAAATTACTTTTAATATAATCGACTTATAAAATCGATTTAGCTTCTATATTTAGAAGCTCCTTTATTACCAAAAAAAAAATGTATTACATCGAAAAATCGTAGCCGCTATTTCAAAATAACTAAAGTTTTTCGTGCGCGGCAGCTGATTAGAGCAGGATAGACAGATAAAAAACAAAAGAGTTAGAGCAGGACTCCAGTTTAGAATTAAGGAGCCCCTTAAATGTGATATTTGGGTGAAATCTCCTTCGAGCGAATAAGCACCCTTAGCTGCGCCCGCGCCACCCGCGGGGTTGAGGTTTAGCGGGGGGTGACCATACGTGGCGTCCATCACTACGTGATGACAATTAATTTGCAATTAATTTATCGATTTCATTCATTTTAAACCTACATTAGTACTTAGATATTTTTTGTAGTCTATAAAAAAAGAAAATTAGTATCTACCTAAATACCATCAGCGAAGAACAAGGGAATTGCAACTGAAAGAAATGAGAATAAAAATTCAGTCGACCGGTAAAGTTGGCCTTCTGCTAAGCAATTAAAAAGTTGATAAAACCTAATTACTCTATTCCAAACTAAATCTTATTCAAATGCAATAGCGTTTTAAATTCTCTACTCCGTTCACAGCCTTGAGGAAGATAAGCGTTCTGAAGCTAAGAAAGCCTTGCACCTATTCATTGAAAATAAAATAAATAAAACAATCGGATGTTTTCAAGAAAATTAAAAACAAGGAAGTTTTGGCGATGGCTACTGAACCCTCCGTGTAAAAGAGGAATAAAAACAACTTTCCCGTATATTTATTACGCTACTTTTATTAGCTCTTATTTAACTTTGCAGTGGAATTAAAATAAAAGAAAGGATTGCAGGTAAACGATTCCTTACGATTATATTGTATCGGGTTTGGATTTTTCACCAAATACATACGTATAAGGTGAAATTTATTCAACCGCCTGAATTTCTATGGGAGGTTATGTAGGTGATAAAGATAACATATCTGAAGTTTAAGGTGGACAGACAAGGCAATTGCAGGTCACGTGACATCGAGAATCGTATGAAGGGGGTATATCGTGAAAATTTACACTTTTCGAAGTTATTTATCTGCTGTTTTAAAGAAGTTCCAAGTAAAATAAATTAGTATAACAATTTTGAGACCTTTCGCTAGATTTTGGGCTATCAAAAACGCGGTTGGAGGAATTTCACTCGATAGAAATAATTATTGAATAGAACTCTGTTTTTTTTGATATTCTGACTAATTGGGATACCATACAGACTTTAAAAATATTTATTTAGATGAGTTTTAACTATACCTAAATTACTGGTTATGGAAATTTTCATAGCTTTTTTTTTTTTTTTTATTTATTCATTCATAATTTTACACTATTTTATTACATGGTGAATAGTATCAATAAACTCACATGAGTTTGTCCTGATACTACAATTCGTGAATACAACTCATATTCGTGCATGGGATATTCCCACAAAAGTAGAAACAAATAAATACTGATACTGATAGCTACCTGCATACATATTATAATTTTACAATAGATGACGAGAGAAATTGTTTGTCGAACGGCTGCTACTGCAATGTTACAATAGTTGTTACAAAAATAAGTAAAGGCAAATTAATTAATTTAGTCGATCTTGTAGCTATTTTAGTTAATTTTGTATTAATTTAAAACCGACTTTTTGACAATTTTCCCCGATTCCGTCCCTATCGCACTGCGGTTTTTTCCCCCTGGAGTAACGGGGACCTTTGCATGGACGATATATCACCTTAATATGACATGTGTCACCCAACAACTGAATCGAAATTTTACTCACACATTAATACGATTCGCGATGTTACGTGACACCTACTGAATCTCCCATAGAAATTTGGATGGTTGAATAAATTTCACCTTATATAAGTGACATTAATCTATGCATCCAATTTCATATTGGAGGCTTGGTAAGTCATTTGTATCACGGATTATAACACTTTCTGCAAATTTCTCAAAACACCTGACCCCCTATAGTTATTGGTTCGAAGCTGGGCTTGCGTTTGTATAGGAAAGGAAACCCGAGAAAAATAATTTGCAAATTTCACAAAAAACTAGGGTTATCGAACCTTTATACTGAGCACTTACCGAGTCTTCAGTTTGAATTTGGCTTTATTAATGAATGTCAACTTGTTTACTCACGCCTGTCTTCCAGAGGAATAAGCAGAGACTACAGATATCCATTTGCTACGATCCTGGCACACCTCTTTCGCTTATTTTACATCGATCAATCTAGTCATACAAGCTCTTCTATTCCGGGTTATAATTTTGACTCTGCCCTTCTTCAGTATGTCGCCAATTTGATCGGCATACTCTCAATTTCAATTTAATGTTTTTATTTTATTTTGTGGTGTGACAATAAAACTATATTGTATTGTGTGTCAAGATCGTGGCAGGTGAAAATCTGTGGTCTCTGTATGCTACTCTGGGACTCCCAGACTGGGAGGTCAGGCGTGAGATCTGTGTCTAGTGTTTAGCACTGTCTGTTCACATTGTTTGTTTGTTTTAATATTCAAAAACCGGCCAAGTGCGAGTCAAACTCGCGTACCTAGGGTTCCGTAATTAGA
This sequence comes from Ypsolopha sequella, assembly GCA_934047225.1. Classification (NCBI taxonomy): domain Eukaryota; kingdom Metazoa; phylum Arthropoda; class Insecta; order Lepidoptera; family Ypsolophidae; genus Ypsolopha; species Ypsolopha sequella. The sequence goes on from OW203992.1 coordinate 16,154,906, forward strand.
CTGTTTTTGGGAACAGAAAATTAAATGTTGTTATTTTGTTTTCGTGAATTTCCCAACCGCTACATTTTTCTTGTAATTTTTACGTAAGCACATTACTATAATTTTTTTCATGTTTTTCCGTCCAACAGTTTTGTAGATAAGGGGGGATATACATTTTTTGTCGTTTTTCGAGGATTTCTCGAAATAGATGCAAGTAAATATAGCCAGACTATATATTTTTTTTATAATTAGCTCTTTAGTACCTAGAATTGGAAATGAAAATCATATTGCATTTTTATAAAATATTTTTATTTATTTTATATTTTTTTATATTTCTCATTTGAGTTCAACTTTTTTAAATGACCATAGTTTTATTGGCTAGGCTATTATCGTCATTTTTTCCATATTTTTCGGCCTACCAGTTTCAAAGATTAGGGACATACATTTTTTGTAATTTTTCAAAGATTTCTCGAAATCAGTGCCAGTAAATATATTTAAAGTATATATTTTTACAATCAGTTCCTTAAAGGTCGATTCTCCGGATTTATAACAAAATATTAAGAAAATAATCATACAACTTTGAGACTTATTGTTAAAAGTTTGCTTAATGCATAAACATATCTTTAAAATAATTTGATTTTCCATAAGTTGTATTTTAGCGGTTATAATTTTTCTTAATATTTTGTTACAAATCCAGATAGACAACTCTTAATATCTACAATTTGATACTCATATTATATTTTTAGGATATTTTTTTCCCTATTTAGCATCGGAATTTTAGAAATCTTTAAAGGTGCTAAAGTTTTGAGGCTGTGACATCGAATGGACGGACGGACAACGGAGTTTCACCCAAAGATTCTTTTTGTACCTTTTAGGTACTACGGAACCCTAAAAATACAAATTAATTTTGCTTTCCAAACAAAGCCTTATTTTCATTTTGTTGCCACCATGTTTATAATAATAATTTGACGTGTGAATGAATTCAGTTTTTGTAAAACAAACCTCCGATCTGATCGAGAAGTGAACACAACATGTGATAGTAATCTTACGATCAACATAAATGTTTATAAATTCGTCACCGTATATTTTGGGCAATAAAATAGCAGTTTTGGACCACCCACGTAATCGTCAATGGCAAACCAGGCCCTTCTCTAGACTATCAACTCTTGTAATGCTAAATGATCGCAGCATCGACTTTTATACTCTTTATAGCACCTACAAAATTACAAAATCCTAGGTTGTTGCAATACTGCGCAAACATTTTAACAATTTGATGTCTATTAGGCTAAACGAATAATTTGCGTACCTAAATTAACATTATATCATTGCAGTATAGAAACGCAGAAAGAAAAGTAAATGTCAACCAAGATTCGAATCCGGGAATTTCTATACTGCAATGATATAATGTTAATTTATATCTCCTTGCGATGGATTAATCGCCAAGTGTTCAAACATAGAAATTTATTACTGTCAAAGTTTGCGTATCTAAGTTTAAATATATAATAAGGGCAGATTGCGATTTAATTTTTTTACCTACACAACATAAGTTCAACATAAAACAAAGGTCAAATGTAAATAACTAAAATAATTCTGAAACGTATGGATGCTTTTCACCTTTAAAACAGTTTAATTTGTTGTAAACGTTTCGTTTCACGATGAAAAATATATCAACTGAAAGGATTTTGTGCCATCTAGTTTTCTGTGGAAAAAATATTTGTAAAATTGTTTGAATAAACATTTAAAACTAATAAATTCGCCTCAAAATCTCGAGTTTTCTGAGCGGCCCGCTCCTACCGAGCAGAATAGAAAAGTGTAAAATGAAAGCGATAGAGCAGGACAGATTCTCCGAATAACATCGCCTTAGGCCATGAGTCCATAGGTCCATATTACACTGAGACGTAAAATTCGTCGCTGAAACTTGCACTTCACAGCTCACACTCTACAACGCCTCTTGAACTTCATGACGTGACTTTTTTTATGTATTTATAAATAAGGTTTTATAACAAATTATCCATCATTAGCTAAAAAGAAATAATTACTGTCTGGTACGTTCGCACGCAACATGCATGTAAAACCAACTATGTCTCACTCTGTCCACTACATCAGTCCTGCAAGAGGTGGTGGTAGAACCGTAGAACATGCGATGTGATAATAAGATCTCGCGACTTCGACACTGTAATCAGCTTCTTGATTATTCATAACATTTGATTTTTTATTGATATTGATTTATCTTGATTCGTATTTTTGCTTTCGTTTTGTATAATATACAAGTTATGGATAATTTAATTACAAAAATATTATAAAAAATGTTGTGCACAATTTTATTGCATTTACATGGGCTACGTGAGATATTTGATGATTTTTTTTAGGGTTCCGTAGTACCTATAGACATACAGACGTACGGACGTACGGACGGACGAACAACGGAGTCTCATCATAAAGGAAATTCATTACTTTAGCAGCGTTAAAGATAAAGGCTTGAAATTTGGCACAAAAATAGCATTAATTTGTCAACATAATAAAGAAAAAAAATTCAAAACTTTAAATTGTTCAAACTATTTCCAAAACAAAAGAGAGAAAAAAAAATGTATCCTAAAAACATAATATGGGTATCAAATTGTAGATACAAAAGAGCCAATTCCAAAAAATATATATTTTTACTATATTTACGGGCACTGATTTCAAGAAATATTTGAAAAACCACAGAAAACTGTATGTCCCCCATCTCCGATACTGATAGATCAAAAATCTCGAAAAATTTCAATTATAGGTCATAACTGGCCAATTACAGGAAAACTGTAGCAATTGAAAAGAATTAATACAAATGAGTAATACAAACAAGAAGTAAAATAAATTAAAAAAAATATTGTATAAAACTACAATATGGGTATCAAATTGTAGGTTGATTGTAAAAATATACAATTTGGCTATATTTACTTGCATCTATTTCGAGAAATCCTCGAAAAACCACAAAAAATCTATGTCCCTCCCTTATCCAAAAAACTGGTGAAGCGAAAAACATGAAAAAAAAATAGTAAATGTGGTTACGTAAAGATTACAGGAAAAATATAGTGGTTGAGAAATTCACGAAAACAAAATGACAAAATTTAGTTTTCTGTTCCCAAAAACTGTCGAATTAAGGAACCCAAGGTACGCGAGTCTGACTCGCACTTGAACGCTTTACAACTGCCATAAGTCAATGTGACTCGAAATCAATAATGACATAGTATAAAGGGATAATGCACATTTTAAGACTATTATCGTGCTAAAGGATTAATACTTTTTCGTTACATCATGATCATGATATTTCAGTCAGCTAATAAGGAACTAGTAATCATTACCTTAATTTAAGGCGATATGCGAAAAAAATAAGGGTATTTCTTTTCTGTGTATTTCATGAAATACACGGAAAACTATAATCAGTTTCTGGTATATGCATCTTGACTATATAATCTAGGGATTTGAAATTGGAAAACATGTTTGGATAAATTTTCAAATGTTTGAAATAATTGTTGAAATGAGGTCTTCAAACACACTTTTTCTCCTCGTTTGACGAATAGGAACCATGTACAGAACTCAAACATATTTTATTAGGTGTGTTTCAACAATATCTAAAGATATGATATTTGAATTTTTGCTAGCTACTTTAGTTTTTTATAAAAATTATAAAACTTGAATTTTTCGCTTTCGCCCTGAATCCGCCCCTCTCGCACTGCGCGATTTTTCGCTTGGAGTGACAGTGACAAAAATAAAATTCGCATAGCCCCTTAACTCGTCCTTCCCGATATACCTATTCAAAAAGGCACGACATTCTTAAAAAAGAACTTGCGTCGAAAGAGCGCTCATTAATAAAAACTTGTAACTCTTGAACTAAACTTAAAAATGTCATCTTTCTCATTAAAACCTTTTATAAAATATAAAGCATGTTTTTATTGTGGCACGGTGTCAACATTTTTCATTGTTTATCAAGAGCAGAAAGTCATAAACATAAAATGCCTTTAATATCAGATCCATAAAACAAGTTCTTTGTTCCTATATTAAAATTCGTGATGACGGGCCTTTGAAGTGCTATAATGAGTATTGATTTAAATAACTCGGATTAAAAATCCGGGAAAAATTATAACGAGAAGACAGCCCGTCCTGGGAACTTTCCGCTTGGATAGAGTGGATAAGGCAGTTGTGTGTTTATGTTTATTTCTTTTTATTATTCTACATTTGATATTTTAATCCTATAAATGCCATTGTAAACATTTTATAAATAAAATGATTTACTTTTAAATAAAAATCTTGATAAGTCCAATCCAACTCGATAAGTAACTGTTTCGCTAATAATTCTTCATTTGTCCAACCGGTTTGCGCAATAATAAAGTCAAGGTATTATCTAAACATATAAATTTATTGTTATTGCTTACTTCAAAGATAGATAGTAATAAATGTTATTATCCATCCATCAGCCTAGTTCGTCCACTGCTGGACATAAGCCTTTCCAGGACTTTGCCACTCCCGGCGATCATGCTGGAAGAATTGCCCATACTCACACACGCTGGGCAGGCGGGTCGGTGAGTTCGGTACCGGAACCCTCGCACCATTGACGCCGCTGCCTGTCACCAGTCTGTTCCACATAAGGCCCGGCTATAAGGTATGGATATACCGCCATCCATCGATCCCAGGCATGGTGGGCCTCCTGGTTTCTAGCCTGTAAGCTGTCCTCTTACTCTCCCCGAATTACTTCGAGGGGGTCTCCAAGTAAGATGGTGGTATCTCAACAGTCGAGCCCGGCATCAGCTCTTCCACCTGATAAATAAATGTTAATAAATATATTCTATTGAGCTTTTTTAAGCTTTATTTATTTTACCTAACTCTCAAGAAATAAGTAGGTATATAAATATTTATATTTTAATGTTAAATATAAATGACGTTCTGACAGAGACTATCCATACTATTCCAACATTTTTTTAAAGAATAATGAAGCAGATTTTTTAACAAAGGTCCTTGGCCGTGCATCTTGATCTTAATGTTATCTCTAATAGGTCAATAAATAAGCGACAACGTGCGACCTTCCAACATATGAGTACCTATAGACCCAAAGGGTCCATACAATAAAAAAATAAAAACGAAGGTGGTTGCGTCGAGGGTTTTGTTTTTATTCATAATTCCTATTTTTATTCATTATACATCCGCTCCCTATATCAATAAAAATTCAGCTTGTAATGATTATACTGGATGGATCTTTAGTCTCTGGAAAGTCAAAAATAATGATAGTACTCGTATATACGATGAAATTTAATTAACCGCCTAAATTTATGCTGAAGACTCGGTTAGTGATCATGAACAAGGTTTAAAAAAGTTAAATTCGAAAAAAAAAGTATGCACCTGTACTGCCTGGACTAGTTCAAGTACAATTCCTAGAACAGGAAACAAGGGCGCAAAAAAAATATTTTTTGGTTTTCACCTGAGGGGTCATTAAACCTTGTTCCTAATCACTAACCGAGTCTCCAGTATGAATTTAAGCGGTTGATTAAATGTCAAGTTGATAAAACTTTTTGCCTAGTTTACAAGGGTAAGTAGAGTAGAATCGATAACCAGTTACTCTACTTCTAAGTATCTAAAATGTAAACCCTGCTTTACTATGAAGCCAAAGCTGATGCTGAAGTTGGGAAAAAAAAATTGTTAGATGTACGACAATATATCCAGCCCGTATCAGTTATACATATATATCCAGCCCGTATTAGTTATAATATGCAACTAGTCTTTACCCGCGGCTACACCCGCGCCGAATTAGTTTGCATTTTTTCGGGATAAAAAGTAACTTATGTCACTCTCCGGCCCATAAACCATCTCTATGCAAAAAATCACGCTGATGCGTTGCTTCGTTGCTACGTGAAAGAAGGACAAACCAACAAACATACTTTCGTATTTTCGCATATACAATGTCAAAAGTAACCGGAATAGAGGAGCTTGTATGATTAGATTGGAAGAAGCGACAGAGGTGTGTCAGGATCGTTGCAGATGTAAATCTGTAGTATCTACCTACCTCTCTGTATGTATGTATATTATCTGATATATTATTTAGAGAGTAAAATAAAATATGATTATTGCAAAACGTCTCACCTCAATCAGTATTTTTGATCGGGATAGCCGACCAGTTTCAGCAGATTCGGACTGCCTTCCTCTGGGCATAAAATAAAATATTTCATTCATTAATAAAACCCATCAAACGTAAAGTAAACGAAACGAACTTGTTTCCAAAGTCTATAATAATTATGGCTCTAGATTTACAAGTGCAGCGTCCAAATGAAAGTCGGAAAGCCATAAGGTGGATGGTCCAAGGTAGTTTTTATAAAAAACTTGTCAGAACCAATAACAACGACAGATGTGTTATTATTTAATTCTGTTACCTTTTTCCACACGTTCCATCAACTTAACACTCGCGAATATTCAGTGTTTCTTAAAAACAAAATGTTTTAACAGTCTAATTTTGCAATTTAAAACTTTCATACATTGGATAACAAAAGTTTTAAATAACAAAATTAGATTCTAAAAAAATTTTGTTTGTAAAAAAACTAAAACTGATTATTCGCGGGTGTAAAGTTGATGGAACGTGTGGAAAAAGGTAACAGAATTAAATAATAATACTTCTGTCGTCGTTATTGGTTTCCACAAGTTTGTATGAAGATTGCCTTGGACCATCCACCATTTGAACCGAAACAGCCTACGAGTTTATGACGGGGTAATCGGACTTATGAATGAAATGTAAACAGCGGCAATGAAATTATATAAATGATGGCGGTGGCTGAGCGGGACCGACCAACCGGCTGCTTGCCCCGGACATTATCTAATCGTCGCATCTCCCAAACTTACCCACTTTATGATCTCACACTCTTTTATTTAGATATTTTACAGATAGATCCTTTCATTTTAATTCTCTACAAACACATTAATATGCGTAAATAAGTACTTTTATAATCATTCCCATCGTTATTTTAATACCACCTGAGCCTCAAAGTTGACTTTGTCACCTCTAACCAGCCTACATTTTGCCCGGGATGCGTTGACAACATTCAAAAGATATAGAGATAAGTATCTCTCAAAAGTGCTCTGAGGTAACTCGATGCCTTCGCTGAGATATTTTATGACTCCGTGTTTTTAATTGAAAGGCTATAAATCCTGTTATTTCATATCTATGAGAACGTTTTTATTTATTGAATAAAATGTTATGGCTTGTTCGTTTTGTCTTTTTAAGTGTGCGTGGTCGTTAAAATTTATCATATGTTTTAGGCTTTGTTGAAGTGTCGGTCTGTCCGTCTTTTTGGTATAATATTATACCATAATAATGATCAGGTGTAACTGTATCCGTTTAGTAAATGTTAAATAGGGAAACACCTGTATTAAATAAAACATTAGTGAAACAGCGGTCCCTTAAAAGGTATATTTGTTTATTGAAACGGAATGCGGTATGACTGTACAATTCTAATTATTAGACATATAATTATAAATATTAACCGTAACGCATTCTTTATAGTGTATAAGGTGTCGGATACACTGGCGGGGGTCCAGGCGTAGCAATTAGTTTAGAATATGGATGCCAAGTTCGCTCTGCGCCTAGTCCAAACTAAAACCGACCTTTCTATCCAGTCATAAGGGTGGTTGATGAGTGAAGTATGGTTTGCATGCTAGTGGCTCAGTAGCTGCGGGCTCCCCGCTGCGCCCCCCGTTGCGACACGCGCTGGGCCCCTCTCCATCCAAAACCCGGACAGAAGGCAAATCCAACGTGTAATATTTAATATCTTAATAACCGTTTAGGGCGTGTTTAGCCTCCACTTTCAATAATTATCTCATTGATGTTTAACAAAGTGTACACAAATGGCCTTTAATCTCGGATAAATGCAAATTAGATTAAACTGACAATATCAACGGCAGATGAAATTTAATAAATTTAATGGTCTATCTGTTCACTTCTTTTATGTTCCTTTTTCCTATTAAGATGGATTTGCTGTAAGAAATCACTTTTCAGAGATAAGCTCAACATCAATGTTAATCTCAATATATATATAATAGGTCTTTACTTTACATATGAAATTGCCGAAATTTTCTTACAGATTAACGAGTTCATAATTCCTGTTATTCAATAGCTATTTCAATTTGTTGTTTTTTGTTTGAAAGTTGATTTCAAGGTTTTTGAGATAGACCCCGTAACAAAAATGGAATAAAAGTGACAAGTTTGACGGCCCCCCCACTTTATAATTTTTTAAGACAAAAAATTACAAAATAATCTTATATTTGTACTCTACTTAATACAAGATGACACCCTATAGTATAGATATGCAAGGGAAGGGTAAGAGAAAACATTTTTCGTCAGTTTTTCCATGTATAAGACCCGTGCTGAAAGATAATTCGCTTGTCAATATTCGGTTTCGGTTAACATTCTACACAAAATATCCAAATTTCAGGTCTGTAACTCATTCCGTCTACGAGCTAGAGACCCGTGACATGCAGACAGATGGACAGCGGAGTAAAGGCTCGTCAGTTTTGCCCAATGGCAATCCCTAAAAACATTAGGGCGTTGACCATAGACCATCTTGACGTCAAATCAAGTGTATTTTCAAGAATTACATAATTAATGCCTTGTTGGAACCTACATTTTGTATTGGACATACCTTTACAATCTGTTTTCTAAGCTTTCCTTCTTTTCCTCCACACTTTCAACCTTTATACCTATTTTAAACAATTACAACAAGTAGTTCGCCCCGAACTGTGAACCCGCGGACCCCCACTTTCAACCCCTCATCTCGGCGACCCCTTGACCGATTTGGCTCATTTTCGAACTTGAAAATTAAGTTTGTCTCATTTACTCGCCTACTAAATATCCTGACGTTCCGATCAACGTTCTCGAGTTATTGTCGGACAAACATACATACATACATACAAACGCCGGATTGATCCACTAGACACGGAGAACTTCGTTCGCTTCGCTCACTCGTTCAATAAATTCTCTTCCTATAGCATAAGCTAAGGATCTCTATGAGCCCCCATCTACATTTGCGTCCGTTCCGAAACTGAATACGAATCATAAAATTAATACAATAGTAAACTCAAGATTTCACTTTAGAGCAGTGACGTGACCCAACTAATGACAAATGTTTCAAGTCAGGGGTCGGTAATGGGTGGAAAGTTCCGAATCGACGCGTACTCTGTTCTCTACGACCGACCTATGGAGATATTGTGGTGTTGCTCTATCTAAATTTTAATTTAGCAGAGTTCCGCATATCTTCGGTGTCTCTATATGTATATCCTTAGAACAACTTTCTACTAGACTTAGTTCCGGATTAATTGACATTGACAGCACACATACTTAGCGCAGATCCCTATACTATACACTTTTGAGTTATTCTGAGGACGGATAATATACTGATAGAAATTAACTGATAGAAATTTAAAATAACATTAATATGATAGGGTTTCAGTTTATAGCAAAATCCTAAAAATCAAAACATGCATTTTTTATGTTATTGTTGTAACGAGGCACCTCAAACACAAAATTCATTAATATTATTAGAGTTTCCAAAGCGATGTTTTTCGCTATTCAAAATCAAAAAATATTTTGCGGTTGGCAGCACTAGATCCATGTGTAATATTGTGTTGTGTAGTATGCTTAGAGCCGCATTCATAGTGGTTATTGAGAGTGCGATTTGGGCAAGAGCCGTCTCAATACATGCGCTTGATTTACGGGACTAACGTGTGCCCTTTGTGCCCGTCTGACTAATGGGCAGCCATGGACATTTATGTAGATTGATTGTATAAATTTTATACACAATGTTACAGTGCGTTCCAAATACAAAGATGGTTGCTGTCATGGAAAAGATAGGGTAAGAGCGAGAGAGAAGATTGAATAAAAATCTGAAATTTTATTATTTCATAAAAGTAATTCTTACCAAAATACGATTAAATAAAATGTCATAAAATTATTTTTATTTATTACTGTCAATAATAAATGAAAACGCTCAAACATAGAGCATGTCCGACTTCATATTCGACCACAGTTTTAGTTTCCACTGAAAATCTTTCATATTCAGGATTTTCTCAGCTGGATTTGAAAGGGCGCAGTCAGTATCTTAGAAAATAAATACAAAATCAGTATTTATTTATTATACTTAAGTTAAGATTAATACACAAATAAATACAGTAAAAAATAAATTGCCATAATGCCGATTAAAAAATTCAGCTTTAAGAAGCTTTACTTGCATTTTGGAACGCACCCTTTCATACACTAACAGATTTAGATGTCATTTAGAAATGGCGCTCTAAACTTGTGCAATTTAGTCCGTAGATAATGGATGACGAATGGCCAGATTGTATGGCGGCTCGTGCGAGGTGGGGCATCAATGGTGAGCGCTCAAAGGCGTATGTATTGACGCAATGCGCAATGTTACCATTGTGCTGTTTATTACGTTATAAATTATCAAATGTATCTACAATATTCCTACTAACAACTAAGTGTTACTAAATCAGTGGCGTGCACAGAATTTTTCCTGGAAAAGCAAACAATTGGTCAAGAACAACAATAAAAAAAATATAAAAAAATTTAAATATCACTTTGAAAAAAAAAAGTTTGTATAGGAAATTTTCACTCTAGGGTAGACATTGTCTACATGGCGTCATACAATTTTTTTTTTTAAAGTGGTATTAAAATTTTTTCATATTTTTTTTATTGTTGTTCTTGACCAATTGTTTGCTTTTCCAGCAAAAAGTTCTGTGCACGCCACTGTACTAAATAGTTTTTGGTTCTGTCCAGAAATGAAAATTTCAAAGATTTGTAACTGTGGCAATATGTCTGTCACTGTGAAGCATACATAAACGAATGATTCACGTACAAACCATGGTTTCTGACATATCTAACATAAATTTAGGAGACAATTTTTTTTTAAATATATAAGAATAATAAATATATCGAGGTGCACATATGTCACCAGACGTCCTTGCTATTAAGATTTTATTATATGATTTTACATCAATGAGGATTAGAATACGGCAAGATTTAAAATAATAGTAGTTTATGCTACTAGGGCGAAAAGGAATAAATTACGAGGACGATTTAAAACACGAGCATAGCGAGTGTTTTAAACGTAACCGAGTAATTCATTGCTCTTACGCCCGTGTATCATACTACGTTTTTCAATGCATAGTGTGAGGAAATAAAACAAGTATAATCTTGTGAACTTTAAATTATGATTGGCTCAAAAGGACTGTAACGAGAGCCATTAAACAGTGGAAAAAAAGTATTACATTTATGGTACACAGGAAAGGTTAGCCAACCATTGTGAATAAATAAAAAAAAAATAAAGCCCTAGGGCAAAATAATCAACTTTCTGTTCAGTTTTGATGCACAAAAAGTGGGCCTTTACGAGCACTTGCATTGAAAAAATAAAAACAGGTATGTCGACCTTGACAAAAAAGAGTATTTTCAAGCACAAATAATAAAATACGAGGAAAGGTACTAAAGAATGTAAGGACGAAAGGGGTGCTGACATATTCTTACCCCCGTTACCAATGACCTAGAGTGGCGAAACGAATACCGCTTCTGTCACAGAAATGTCTTGAAAAATTCTTATTACACGCATTCCAGAATATTCTAATATTAGTACGCAAAAGCAAAAAAATATTATAGGATATATTAGTTACGGTAACAATGAAGGATAGCCAGGAATTGCCGCGTCATCACTACGGGACGGGTCTAAACGTTGTTAATCAACAATTTTAATGACCATACTTCAGATATAATAACTTCTCTTCAACTCCGTAATTTATAGTAGGCAACGAACAATCTTGGTCATTTAAAGTCGTTTGAAATATTATCTCTTTGAGTCTTTGACTAACATCCGTGGGAACTGCGTGGGTGTAATGTCGAGCCAATAATCATGAATTTGGTTTGTAGCTTTAAACTTTACGTATCGACTTCCCCTGCTAAGACGAACTTTGATAATGTGGCAAAAAAACTCAAACCTTGTTTGGGGAACTACACACAGTGACAATACAAAGTCGGATTTTTAATCAGCTGGAGTAAACTGACATTTAGTGACAGAGGAAATACTTTTTTAACTCCTATTGTACATGAGCTTGGACGAATAAACCAGTAACCAGCCCTATTTAAAATAACCTATTATTTGCAACCCAGATAGCAGACGCAAAATATAAAAATCATGGAACTACAGTAAACTCGCTTTTAAGAGCACCATAAGAAACGTAAACCTTAGCAGCGAAGGATAGACACAAAATTTGATGGGCATCCAAGTTCTTGATCAAAATTGAGATCATTAGTTTGATAATAAATTTTTTACAAATTACAGTTTAATAATTGACGGATTTCATACACTTCCTGTATGACCTACACAACTATTTTTTTCAAAATAAGAAGGAAAGTATCAAAACCATTCTTGTGTATCTAAGCAGTCACGGTAGCTGGGCAAGAGAGACAGTTCGGCATTTCATCTCATTGTGGCCCAGTTATCGGTTCCTTTCCACCCGTCCATCAGCATCTTCGATACTGGCTTTTGTACGTGACGTTGACGCTGTTTTGTCTGCACCAACTGCAGGTACCATGGCGGACACCGTTTATCCACTTTTTATGTGGCTATAACCATGGTCTGCTCTAGATCTCGAGATGCTACAGAGCTATCGAATAGTCGAATCTTATGCAAATAAAGAACAATATCTACATAACATGTGTACATAAATAACGTGTGGTACGATCGTGGATTCCTCAAGTCAACTGGTTAAGGTAAGATATATTTGTTAATATGTCGTCGGCACATCGTAGATTTGAGCACATCATTATCTGCCCAGGCATAACATATTTCTGTAAAAGTTAGGAGGGTCTCCTCATAAATGTATTTACATGTAAAACTAACACACTACAAGTATCCGGTGGGAGATTTTAACTGTTACTAATTAAATAGAAACTAATAATCAAAAGCAAATACATGTTTATCATGATTTTGAAGAGCATGGTTGCGAGTTTAATTTTTTCAAAGTTACGCCATTCAAATGTTGCCTCTGAAGTTGAAGACACTGTTGAAATGGTCCGTGGTTTTCGTGTATCTTCAATAACGATGGCTGGATAGCATTCACTTCATCGGTTATGTTTGGTTTTTACTGTTTGATAATCGTCGAATTTAAAAATCCACTAGTGTTAAACTATAGGATGTCTCCGTTTTGGCTCATCAACTAACTGGTAAAAAAACCTCGCAATAGACTTAAAGTGGTTTTGCGGTGTGTGGATGTTGCTGTAGCCGTGGTTAAAATAATCGGTCATCATACTCTGATATTTGCAAACCTTGAATTTTCAAAACAAAAAAGGCCAATAATTGTCACTTTTGGACTGTGTAGTAGCTTCTGATTATTTTGTTGAGGATTACAACGTTTTTGAGAAGAATATCGGCAATTTTATTAGTACCGACAAGCATCAACAAGTTACGGCAAAAGCTGGTTTACTTAATAAAATCTTTAAGGATTTCAATGGAATGAAAACTTAAGACGTAAGTTCTTTCAGAATTGATGACCCAAGTATTCCTTAAGATTAATCATTAATCATTATAGGAACAAAGAATATAATAATTCAGATTCATGAATAAGATTTTTCATTAGTGCCTGTCGGAATGTAATTTTATCTGCTATCCTGCTCATAAAACTTTGTATAAATTGATTGCATATTGAACGTTATAATTAAAATTTTACGTGGCGATAATCAGAGAAAATTGCCGCGTCATTACGGAGCTTTTTATGGTAAAACTTTTGTGCTGGCTTTGTAAACCTTTGGGCATTTGCTTTAAAGATTATTTTTCTCTGAAGAGAATGCAGAAATATTTTAGGTTGGTAATAAAGTTAATGCCCAGTAGCCTGAAGTAATCGATTGGTCACACACGGAGCCTCCAGCCTCCAAAACATTTTTACATATTTAAAGGATATGTAGAGGATTGATAGAGTAAGTTGATGATTGTATTAATTTTAGGGTACATCGAAAAAATAAAACCAGATACTTTTTTAAACTTTATTTTTGTGGCTTATTGAAATTGTATGAACAACAATCTTATTGTTCTTTTGTTCGTACATTTACAGCAGTTTAGTGCACAAAGTGCTCACTGCTCGTAAGTTTAGTCACACCCATTTACTCAATTATTTGCAATTCTTGCTGCCAATAACAAGAATATTATCTGATTATATGAAAACTGCGATAATGTTTATTTCCCTTATATTTAGTTTTGTAACCCTCCTGTATTGACATTAGGTCCGATAGATCCAGTGAGATATCTTGTCTCATACTTTTCTTTTTTTTCTAGGTAGGTTACCCGACAAAAGTTTATAAAGATATACAACTCCTTGGAAAAGTAAGTATTTAAATTTGGCTATATAGTCAATCACCAACATTTGTGGTCTATAATATAGAATATTATCACGAACTCTTGTTCAAGAGCCAACACTGCACGTCCTTCCCGTTTACAATAGACACGTTCGCCACGGATTACACGGACGAGCCAATCTACCCGCTGGAAATTTGTAAAAACTCGGCCATACCGGACGAGACCGAGCCTTGATAAATTAGGACTATTAGGGTTCCGTCGGCGCAGCCATAATCTACCTAAAAATAGTAAACAATAAAAAATATATAACGTTGCCCATGATTTTCCAATTTTTGCGGGTATATGATGCAATTTTTAATAAAGAAAATTACCAAAGTTGGCTACACTTACCCCATGCAACTTCCCATATGTCATTCATAACCATTAAGAAGATAACCTGCCCTAGCAAATTTTTTTATTACCCGTCCAGCACAATAAGTCCAATGGCAAAGATCTTACTTGCTTCTGATAAAGGCGATTATATGTTGGCTCATTGGGCTCTTTTTCTTGGACGCGTAATACTAATGATCACGCAGCGAAACAACAAATTGTTGGGTTTTTACCTAGTACTGAAATATTTTGTAGGTAAAAAAAATTGAATTTGAGTAAAATTCCTTTATATTATTATAACCTATTTTATGAAAAAAAAAAACAAGTTGATGTCTTAGCCGCGTTCTTGAAACGAACGTTTGAAAACAAAAAAAAAGAGGGTGGAAAACATTTTTTTTTGAAAAAAGTATAATCTTCATATATTGTTTATACATAAAATCCCTAAATAAAAAATCTATAAACCAAGTATATTTTTTTCAATACAAGGAGAGATCGAATTTATTCAAACGAATCCTGGAAATTCTGGCTTTGTTCATGCTCTAGGCTCATGTACAGTCTTAAAGGTAATGCTATAAGGAAAATTGTGTATGTAAATTAGTTATAGATATATAGGTAGTTATTAGCAAAAAATGTGTTGTTTCATTTAAAGGCGATATGCGAAAAAAATACGGGTGTTTATTTTCTGTGTATTTAAAATTCTATGTATGTAAAATTATAATCAGTTCTGATATATGCATTTTGACTATATAATCTAGGGTTTTGAAATTGGAAAACATGTTTGGATAAATTTTCCTCGATAGAAATAATTGTTGAAATGAGGTCTTCAAACACACTTTTTCTCCTCGTTTGACTAATAGGAACCATATACAGAACTCAAACATATTGTATTAGGTGTGTTTTAACAATATCTAGAGATTTGATATTTGAAATTTTGCTAGCTATTTTAGTTTTTTTATAAAAATTATAAAACTAACATTTTTCGCTTTTGCCCTGAATCCGCCACTCTCGCACTGCGCGATTTTTCGCTTGGAGTGACAGTGACAAAAATAAAATTCGCATAGCCTCTTAACTAAACATCTTACAACCTATGTTAGTCCACAACAATGGACTTGATCAAAAAACATGATGTGGGTTTTCACATTTTAGCCGAGAAAGATAATGGACAGACAACGAGGCTTTGCTATATGGCGTCCATTTTTACGGGATCCTAAAAGTAAAATTAGTTTTATTTTACTAAACTTCTTGTTCAATATCTGAATACCAGAATTAAGCACGCTCCGCGGTAGTTAGTATTTGGATCGAATGATGTGGCAATATTTTATGGATGGAAACATTTTTATCGGATTGTTAAGAGTATATTTATAGAGAGAAACTATGATAATACTGTGGTGCAAAAGAAATAAGCAATATGTTAAAAACAAAAAGCTAAATTAGAACCAGGCTGGCTACGTTGGTAGTATGAACCCGAATTGCAACCCCACATGAGGATGGATCAAAATGACCAAAAAAAGTGTTCCCAGGAAGGGAGGCAAAAAAAATTGTTACTTTTCCTTCTTTACTTAAAAATATATAAAATACCGATATCAAAAAGACGCCAGGTCCGACCTTAACCAGAACCGACGCATATACAGAATGAATCAAACGAATGGTCCCTGGAAGGAAGTACCCTAAATATTTAAGACAGCAAATTTTTCTTAAAGGAACCTTTATTTTATTTTTAAAGATAAGCAAAACAGATTTAAGGAATTTTGAAAAATTACCTGCATGAAACGGGAATCGTACCGGACCATCAAAATAGATTTTTTTATATCAATGACATAGAAAGGGTCAATCGTAAGAATCAAATACTTCGAGGTAACATAGTTTCTTAAATTAAAGGAAGACCATGAAATTGAACAATAACTTACAAATTCAATAGGACAAAGCGAAGTACTTTTTCCTAAAGGAATTTAGGATTCGAAGATTTAGGTTCTTATGATTTCTTAACTTGCTGTCTTCAATATAAATTAGGATACTTTCCCTCCTAATCCTTGATCGAATTAGAGAGCAAATCAAGAGGTATACGTCCAATAGTGGACAGCAATATGCTGAAAAAAAGAAAGAAGACTTTGGAAGACATTTCTTTTGGTACCGCCATCGGCCTGTGGCTAGGCACGATCTTAGCACATCCACATCGCTGCCCCTGTGGAACCGACGCTGACCAATACGGCCACCACGGGCTCTCGTGTCGACGCAGCGCTGGCCGTCTCTCCCGCCATGCCAGCCTAAATGACATCATCCGCAGGGCCCTTGTCACCGTCAATACATCGTGCACTCTTGAACCAAAGGGGATTGTACGAGACGATGGCAAGAGGCCTGATGGTATGTGATTAATTCCTTGGAAACATGGGCGTCCGCTAGTGTGGGACGCTACATGAGTCGACACACTGGCGGCCTCCCATGTTAGACAAACTTGTAAAGCTGCTGGTGCGGCGGCGGATTCGGCCGAAAGCAACAAGCGGCGCATGTATGTCAGCTTAGATAGCTGCTACATGTTTATGCCGTTTGGCGTCGAGACTTTGGGCCCGTGGGGTCCAGAGGACCAGAGGCAAGAAAATTATTTAAGGAACTTTCATCGCGCCTGGTCAACGTCTCGGGTGACCAGAGGGCTGGCGCTTACCTCGGCCAGAGAATAAGTCTGGCCATCCAGAGGGGTAATGTAGCCAGCATTCTAGGCACCCTACCGAGGGACAGCGATCTGGATCCAGTTTTTTATTTATAGTTTTTCTTTTAAAATTGTAGGTATAAAAAATTTGGACTTAATTTATTTATTTCTAATTTACAATTTTTACTATTTTAGGTCATCATTAGGTTTTGAATTTTATTTAAGTTTTAGTTAAGTTTCTTGTTTCCAGTTAATTAAAGTTTAGATTTTAGTATTTTTTAATTTCAATTTTAAGTATTGTATCTGTTATTTAAGTTTATGGTATTTAAGACTTTCTAACCAAAAAAAAAAAAAGAAAAAAGAAGACTTAAGAATAACGTTTATTTAACTTAAATATATATAGACGGCTGCAGTCAAATAAAACAACTTTTATCTACATTCGCCAGATATGATGACAGAATATTTGATTAACAATCACCTTGTTCTATCAAATATCGAATTTCCCAATCAGAATGACATCGATGTTTATCATAAGTACACGATTAATGTCCATTCAACAGTTTCCACGGATCTGCAAATAATAACGCCGAACTGGGCTTGTCCGCTTCGCTCCACTGGCGACAGCCATTGTGATCTCTATAATAAATGGCAACAACAGGTGAATAACTAATTTCACTCATAAATAGCCAGCGATGGGTGCAGTCTCATATTTATTTGTCGCAACATCCGTCTATTTATATCGATCGGGTACCTATAATATTGTTCAATATGATAAAAGAATATCAAAATCGAATATAGCCGCAATCCGAGTATGCAGGATGGTGGCGGGCTCAGATTATAACAATACAATATAATTTCCATGAAATGTTAGCAATTGAAATGGTAATTTAAAATGCATGAGTATCAATCCGAAAATGAATGCAAGCGTGGAGTAATTCGCGGACATTGTTTTTGTCACTATTAAATATTCAATACGCAGAATGACATATTTGATGTGGTCGTCGCCATTATGGAATAATTCATGCAGTCAGATGACGGAAAAAGCCAACGAAATTCAAGCTTTCATTTGTTTGCTACTGTTGCGGCTTATTGTCGTTTAGTTCTAATAATATTATAGGTATTTATTTAGTATAATAATAATACTAAGTATAATATCTAATAATTTTTAGTATGATTATATGTTGTTATAGCTACATTCAACGCTTAGGATACTCTAAATATTATAAGAGTGTATTACAAATTAGAAATTGGTTTGCTTGAAATTTGTTTTCAGTTGATCTTTTATAGTTTGTAATGCACTCTATTATAATATTTAATGTTTAGTATGTTACTACACTTAATTACAATTAACCTTATCACTTCTACATAGTATACTAACAATATTTTAGTGTCGGGTTACTGGAAAGTTACAGGACTATTTACAACACTTTTAAGTATATATCCACCAATTTATCTGTGAAATGGCAAAAAGTGGAATAGTATGCTAATTCCAGCTTAGTCATTAGCTAAATCTGACTGCATTAATGATTTTATCCAATAAGAGAAGCTCTTATATGATTTAACTACGCATTTGATCCACAAGAAATAGTTACATGCACCAAATAACATTGAGATTTACGATTTCTTCACCACACTCGATGCAAACTAAAAATACTTTATGAAATTAATACTCCTACAAAACCCTGTAGGTTAATAACTTTATTAATTCAGCCAAACGCTTCCTGCAGTAGATAGGTAAATAGGTAGACAACTGCCCTGCCTCGCTCCCCCACTGTTCAAAGCTAGCAGGCGACTAGTCAACCCTTTGCCACGCACTCGCTCGTGAAATCACTCAAATACTGAATATTTTAATCTGTTCAGATAACGAGCTCCCAATTCTATTAGATGCAGCATACGGTTACATAGCTGTGAGGTGAACATACCAGCCCTTTGCTGATTAGTTCCGTAATAGAACGCCCTCCTTAACTATATTTTAATATTTGATTTGTATCATGCATCGCCATTTTGAAACTTGGTAAATATTTGCACATCAAAGGGTAACTTAATTCAACGGATGGGAGGGTTTCTACAAATATAATATTACTTAAGCAAATAATAATGTCTCCGAAACACTCCTCTACCTTAACATTAATGTAGGATTTAACTTAAACCGAAACCGCAATTCAAACATCACAAAGTCATTCTAACAACTTCCAAGTTGGGGTTCCGGGGAGCAACACGACACCTCCACAATAAATAAATCTCTCCAAGTTCTCTTCATTTTAGGCATGTATAAATATATCGCGTCGAGCAATAAAGCTATCAAATATTTACTAATCTGGCGCGGGAACCCTTCTGTGCCGGAGTCATAAAATAAATTGAAATAGTCGCGCCGCCCCCCAAATTAAAATATTCAAATGGGACGCACGCGCAAGAAAATTGAAAATTGTCGTCTATCGCCCGCAAATGAAACCTATAACTCCTTGCGTATACTGCAGTGCAGGCTTACTTGCCACTGTTAAATAGCTAAGATAATTAAAAACGACACACCAACCGTATAACGGATTCATATATGCATAAAGAAAGCATGATTTTTGTCTCAAATTGTATAAATTTATTAGTTCCTTTATTGCTTTGACATTCATTAGAGGATTTAGACAAAAAAGTTAGTCTCCAATATAAGTAGGTAACTCAAGAAAGCGCCAAGTCACGTTTGGAAAATGATAAGAAAATTCATTAGTTGTTAAGCAGCCAGATTGTGAAAAACCCGCTTTTTGCTAATTAATCGAAACAGAACTCTTATTATGATTACAACTCTTATATTCAAAATTTACCCAATAGTTCCTCAACAAAACCTTATTATCTATGTATTGTGTATGCTGCTATAGCAAAGTTTCCATACATAAACTAATGGAAACTTTGCGAAGACAGTTCACCAAAAAACATAGGTAATAAGTGGATACCGGATTATATACATTTGCATGTTGCATATGTATTTGCATATTTAGCCCCTTTTCACCGGTTTGCATTTTTTAACTAAAAAACTATTGATGATGCATATTTTCGCGCTATTTTATTATATTTTGCCAAAAACAACCTCAGTGGAGGTAGAAAGGTTTTTTTCGATTAGAATGATCGAACATAATCTTACCACCAAACATTTGGAACAGTACCTTATCGTTTCTGTTTACAATAGCAGCAAAATGTAAAATAATTTGTAAACAATACTTTTGTCCGATAACATTATTCAAAATTAAATGAAATAACTAAAAATGTTGCATATTTTGACACTTATTTTCATGCATACTTTAAGCATTTTTCATGCATATTTCGAGTTTTTTATGTTGCATTTAATCCGTTGTCTAGTAAAGTAGTCTAGTAGGTTTTGTTGAGGCACTATTAAGTAAATTTTGAATATAATTGTTCTGTTTTGATTAATAAGAAAAAGGCGGGTTTCTCACAATCCGGCTGCTAAACCCCTCAGATCACATCTACATTGATAGGAATCATACATTGTACAGGCGCTTATAGTTCAAGCTACTTATTTTTAAACGATTTTTACCCATAATAAAAACCACCATCAGATGATGTGTGGTCCATCGTACTTATATAAGGTTAAATAATACAATCATAATAAATAATCGTTGGTAAAACGTGGGTGTACGCGTGTGTACTGTGACTTGCATTCTACTCGGAAACAAATCTGACATCCCGCGAAGATTCATATCGTGACGATGTATTTAAATAACATTAGTTGATGAACAACTTCCGCTATAAATTCGCTACTTTTTTTACTATATCACACAAATCAGCCGACTGGTCGAAAAAAAATTGCTAATTTTGCATAGCCCTCATAGATTATTTTTTTTCATAGGAACAAATTTTATCTATGTATTTAGTCGCGCCAAAAATGTATTAACGTAGGTTTGCAAGACCTTTTTAAATCGAAACTTAACGTAATGCAATGCAAGTGGTGTTACTTTACCACACCCGGCAGTGTAACGTGGTAAAGATAGAGCGACGATTTCGATATGCCTCTGAATAACACCGTAAAGTTCTACACTTTTATTGTTGCAATTTGGCAAGGATCCATTATAATTTGTGTTTGTTTTATGCACGACTCGTTTTAATAGACTAGTAGGGAAATTGAAATATCAATGATATTTATACACATAAATTAAGTTAGCCCACTTATTGTTTTTGCTATTTACTTCTTATGTAGGTCTTAATTTGATAGTGGGCTTTGTGTACATTCTGAATTTTCCTAAAGAAACTATCTAACAAATAAAGTGAGACCTATCAAGCTTAAATAGCAAAATACATTAAAGAAATGAGAACTGCATGATCGTCATATGATATTTTAAACAAGCTGATTTAATTCGAAACTGTTATATGGATCGTTATATTTAAATATAATCGTATTCTTTATGGAATCTTGTGTTAGTTTAGAAGACAGATATAGGTCTGTGGTTTAGAATTTATCATAGAACTACGTCTTTATATGACAAGAAATATCATAACGCTGACGCGCGCGTTTACCATTCTCAATTCTATCGCGGAACGCATAGACCTTTTTAATTGTGCTCTAAGTGAATTCACTAAAATAGCGTTATTTACACTGTGTTATAAACATAAGTAGAGGTTAAGATAAGTAGGTTTAGTAAGTTTGATGGAATATGTAGTTAATAGTTTTATTTTGTAGATTTGTAAGATAAAATAAGTCAAACACATCCTATCGCATTAGGTTGCATTCCTGTAATGGTAGGTGTAAGTTGGGAAATAAATAAATAAATAAAATAAAATTATTCGTTTTCCACAACATATGCACTGTAAGTTTAGACCTTAGTTTTCTATATTAATTTCAACTTGATACCTCAAGCCGATAGTACGAAAAAGGGCCTTCATACACGAAAAGACAGACAGCGAAATAACAAAGTGACCTATATACATGAATAACATTTTTCTATGATGAAGTGCGAAACCCTAAAAACATCAGGTTTATATAGCTGCATAATATTATATAGGCGAGTACTATCACTAGTTTTGGTTTCCAAAATTACTTACTTTTCTCATATACCGGGTGTTATATATGTTATATGTTAAAGATAAAGTTGCGGAAGCCGGAAACTGGCGATAGTACTCGTCCATATGAACAGCTTTTACTATTATGGAACCAACCCCCGAAACGTAAAAAAAATCATGAAACAACTGATTTCTTTTCTCGATTTCTCAAATTTTTGCACGAAATGTTGTTCGTATGGACGAATAGTAAAGCCAGTTTCCGGCTTCCGGAACTTTGTCTATGGTACGATAAAAGTGGAAAATAGAACAGCTGTGTCAAGGATCAGAGCATGTAGTCCCTGCTTACGCTCTGGCAGAGAGGCGTGATTATGTTTTTTGTAAATGTGATACGTGTACTAGGCTGACATAAACGTGAGAGTGATGGACCCCTCGACAGTAGAACTTCCGTTGTACTGCGGCCGCCGCGCCGCTGCGCTGATTTTGTGGTTTCATTTCGCGTAACCCGATCGACTTGGTCCGAGAAGTAGCAATGCACATCCTTGTATTTATCGTTCGGTAGCTTAGTGACGGACAAACATAAATCGATATCTTGTTTTTACTAAACATAAAAATTAATAACTATGTGATGATTGGAGAAAATGTAAGGAAAATTTAAAGAAAATGTATATGGTTGGAGATAAGTTTGCTAAAGAATAATTTAGAAAGAATAATAAAGATTATGCGGTAAGGTAATATAATTACATTTCTGTCAGGCACTGTTGGGCGTAATCAATTCTACTTTTTGTAATCTGATTATAGATAGCGATTAATGTAACCTAACTATATGTAACCTTACTACTTGCTACCTAACTACATGTAACCTGATTACTTTTAGTAACTGTTAATCAGATTACATCTATTGGTCTTTCCTTGACTAAATCAAATAGAAAGACGGTCAAGTACGAGTAGGACCCGTGCTCTGAGGGTTCCGTGTATACCGTTCAAAACACTATTTTTTTCCTCTAAATTTATTCCTATAAATGAAAAACTTAACTTGATTTATGTATCTAAAGGATCTAATTAAGGCGATACCAAAAAAAAGATGTGTTTTTTCGAATCCATTTACTCCACTATGTCGTCATCTACGTTTTTCATTTTTGGGTAAATGTTTATTGAGTATTTGATTAAGATTCTCACTGAAGAAAAACGCGATTGGATGAAATTTTCTCGATAGAATTTAATTCCGGAAAGACTTCTAAATTGTTTTACTTTTTCCTGTAATTCTGAAATCCTAAGTAATTTCATTGTGAAATTGCATTCAAAATGTGGATACAAAGTATTTGTAAAGTTTCCTTGAAAATCTTTTTAACAAAATAGCTTAGTAGATTTTATATTAACAAAAATTCGACATTTTGCTACTTTTCCACGAATCCGTACCACTCGCACTGAGGGTTTTTTCGCATATGGAGCAACAGGGAGGCTAAAACTTTTACGTATAGCCTTAAGTTGGTTTGTTGACTACAAAATGTAACCGTAGCGTAGTTATCAATCAAGTTTAAAACTATCTAAATCGAGTTGCCACTAAGATTAATAAATCTGTAGTCAGTTTTAACAAATTCCTGTTCTTCTATAAGTTTAAATAGTATAAATAGTAATAATATGGTATTGCATATTATATAATATATTTAATCATAAAAGATTTAAATATCCTTATTTTTGTCTTCGTTAAATGTTAATCACGGGTACCAAAAACTAGATTTCATTGGAGAATGCTAGTTATCACTAATAAAAAAAAATACCTGTAAAACGTTTCAATTTTTCTCTTAAAGTTAGACAAAAAGCACAGATTCTTTAAATTCTCTTGCATATTTCAAGATAGATAAGTACTTATTTACTAAATTAATAATAAAACGCAATGCATTGCATCTTAGAAGCACAAGCACCAGAGCGTGAAAATTAACTTAAACTTCATTCGCATAGGCATTACTCGTAAATGAAAAGTCGATACCACTATCGACTAGTGATACAATATCGATAGTTTTACGAGTAAAGATCGACGTCCGGCGTCGACGCTATCGATACCCTGGGAACCTTGGTTCTTCCGCTGTGATTTACGCAATACTCACCCTATTACATTTGTAGCGAAATGATACATACAAAATATAGTCGATCTATTGTTTTAATGTATCTCACCCCTTTTCCTGTGTAGGTATGGGTGATATTGCTATTGAAGGGAGAATTAGAAGCGCAATTTGGTATTTATATGTATTGTAGATGTGAATATTTTGATTATTTCTATGATTATTGCAAAAACATAGCGAACCATATATTTAAGATTATTTGAATGCTATTTAAAATAGATACCAATGAAAAAGCACATGTTCTGTATTTGTTTTATAACTAAGTATATGATCTATTAAAAAACACAAAATAAAGTTTTTATGAAATATTTATTTGTCTAATACCTGTTTAACTCATGTATCATTACGTATTTGTTACTGAATTATCTAATAAATAGATGCAGTGTACGAGTACATTGCACTTATGATAATAATAAAAACAACAATATGCAATTATTTATGCATTCTACCGTATACTTAAATTATACCTTTCAACCAACAAATATTTACTAACTGAGAATAAAAATGGGTATGAATAATTTATTTATGCACTATCATATAAACTTATTAACAAGGCGATAACAGATGGACGCGTCTCACGACGGAGTGGACCCCTAGAGACGGTTGGCGAAGAGTCGGGAGGCCACGGATGCGATGGACTGATGAGCTGAAGAAACTAGACTCATTATGGTGGAGACATGCCCCTGACAGAGCCTTGTGGAACAGGATGTCGAAAGACTTCATTGCTCAGTATAGAGCTATACCAAAGAATCAAAATATTCAGTAGTTTCGGAGATGTGCGCGAACAAACAAACTGACGAAAAGAATTCTGAAAATTGCTGATTTGTTTACTCTTCTTTAGTCACCCCCTTTCTATTTTGATTACTTTTCTTCAATATAAGAAGAAACACACCAGGTTCTACTCTTTTATTATATGTCTTATTGATATACTATATCTGCCCCTTCACTTCGTCCATAGATCCACCAGCCTAGTTCGTCCACTGCTAGTCAAAAACCTTTCAAGAACTTTTCCACTCTTGGCGGTCCTCCTAGAAGAAATACCCTTACTCACACACGCTGGGCAAGCGGGTTGGTGAGCGCGGTGCCGAAACCTTCGCCCTAGTGACGCCGCTACCTTCGCCCTAGTGACGCCGCTACCCGTCACCAGTCTGTTTTATATTAAGGCCGGCAATTGGGGCAATTGAATATACCACCATCCATCGGTCCCAGGCATGGTGGGCCACCTGGTTTTGTGCCTGTTTGAGTGCTGTCCTGTTACTTTCCTCCGAATAACATCAGGGGGGTTTGCGAGTATGATGTGTTACCTCCACAGTCGAGCCCGGCATCAGATCTACCACCACCCTTCGATTAGTCTTGCTAAAAAGAAGGACAAGAAACTTGGTAAGATCAGCCCTGTATCAGATCAGATTCTGTATCTTAAGTTGCCAACTGGACAGGGACATTTGCCTATCGTCAAAAACATAGATAAAAACTGAACTTTCAAAATTGCCTTTAGACGATAATGAACTATTTACGAACTGTGACGTCACTTCAAATGCGAACATATCCTTAGACAATTGAAATTCGATACCTAGTGTATCTATGTTTTTGATGATACTCACCCAGTCGTTGGCAACTAAAAATATATAATAGGCCCGCAGGTCTGTTTTATTTTTCTTTCATATTTTTTTACGACGTATTGAATTGATTACAGATTAATGAAGAGATACAGAAGAGAAATAATAATTGAAGAATAACTAAAAAAGAACTTATTATTGAATGTCTTTGTAAAACCTAAACTTTCGTATCGGAATTAATTTTTAAAAAGTATTATGAAAAAACATAGAGCTTTATTCCAAACCATCTTTGGCCTGTTCTGACATATGGAGTGCAGGTAACATATTGAATGAAGTTTAAGATACGTGCAAGGCTTTTACGTGGTTTTATGATTTATATTATCACTCCATCTCATCACGTTGAACCCGTTTAACTGTTTCAATTTGATCCTTTCTAACTTCAGTCACCCTTCCGAACACAATTTTTAGGGTTCCAACAAAACAAGGAAACCCGAAAAGGTGAAACACCGTGATTTGTTAGTCCGTCTCAATCTCAGAGAAATAACGTAGCATAAAGTCCTTACTAATATTGCAGAGAAATACATTTGTTTGTCCTAGTTTTACTTATCGCCTTCTACGACGCGTTAGAAGGAGATGCATCTCTGTCATTGATCGCACTGGCTGATGTAAACTATTTATTGTGTAATTAAGGTCTTATATTAATTCCTTTGATAATGCCATAAAGGTGAAACCGGTCAGGAAGTACTAAATAAATTTGTGGGACAGTACAAGTGATTTTCTGGTCATTACATTAGATGATATTTCTTTGATAAATGTTCATAAAGGTTTTCAAACGAGCTATCTACAGTCGATGGAGATGCGATAAAATTGATGCTGAATTCATCGCGCTTCTTGTACAATAATTAGCGAACGACGTATTTGGCACGGCCGCGGCCGAGGGTCAAACCACTACTGACTATCACATGATTTATCGAAACCTGTTTCCGTAAACCTCGAAATTTAGTATATCACCTAACATCTTATTACGTCTGTTTTGGTAAGAAATTAAATTAGATTCCATGTCAAAAAATGTGGTTTTGTATCAAATGAAAAGTGTTTACAGAAGATTAAATCTAAAATGTATCTCACAGACGGACCCCGTTACTTAATTTGCACAACGACTTTTTTTCATTTCTACGCATTTTAAGATTTAAAACGTTGCTTCCATTCATAAAAATATTAATGTGATCGTAAAATTGGGCAAATTTTATTGTCTCGAAAGTATAATGGGAAGCTAATGTACCGTGTTATTATTCAGATCGACTGTAGCAGTAAAATACAATCATTCGATTCTGAGATCCACCGCGACGCACAGTGTATGAAAATGTTAGCCATAAATTAAATTACATATTAAAAGAGGCAAATTTAACAAATCTAAGAAATGAATTAAATGAAAGCCAGTCGCTCTATTTCATACAAAAGACACATTCATTGGTACAATAGAAAAGTTATTATCATCAATATTATAAGCAGAACTTTAGCTTTATAAGTGAACAATGTGATTTAATAATGTTATTAAACGCCCTCGTTATAAATAGACTGAACAAAAGTTGATGTGCATATAAAAAAAAAACAATGCATTTGAAAGACAGCGCAGATAGAGATGTCTTTTGTGACGAAAAATAATAATAGAAACCAAAAGAATCAAAAGTATGAAGACCCTCGTATATCATGTCATCAGCTCATCGTAGAATTAGCCATATCATGATCTGACTGGGCATATCATATTTCTGATAGAACTAGAGGGGGTCACCTCGCTCCGCTCCGCTTCATTCCCCTCCCTAAATTTATTTACATGTAAACCCAACACGCTCGTCCTCGCACCTATTTTTGGCTTTTGGTGAAAGATTTTCGATGTCATACTTTACGATCTACCCACAACACATGCAATAAATAATATTAATAGTAGTTTATGCTACAAGGGCGAAAAGGAATAAATTACGAGGACGATTTAAAACACGAGCATAGCGAGTGTTTTAAACGTAATCAAGTAATTTATTGCTCTTACGCCCGTGTATCATACTACGTTTTTCAATGCATAGTGTGAGGAAATAAAACAAATATAATCTTGTGAACTTTAAATTATGTTGGCTCAAAAGGACTGTATCCAGAGCCGTTCAACAGTGGATAAAAAAATTATCTTTATGGTACACAGGAAAGTCAGGAAAGGTTGCAGGTTAGCCAACTTCTGGTATATAAATTTAAAAAATATATGTTAAAGCCCAAGGGCAAAATAATCGACTTTCTATTCGGTTTTGATGCATAAAAAGTGGGCCTTTACGCGCACTTGCATTGAAAAATATTAAATTCATCCGTTACCAACCACTGTATTTTTGCGGAAGTCCCTGAAAGTCTGTCCCTCTCCTAGCTTCCGGGCTAGAGCGCTTCAACCCAGCCAGCACAAACCTTCTGAGTAAGTTTTTTATAATAGCAGTCACAGAAACGAATAGCTGAATAAGACTACCGTAATTAGCTGATTTGGCGCTTACTCAGACGTTACTCAAGCAATTTGGGCACAAAATTATACCGCTAATAGCTGAGTAATAGCAATATAACACATGAATAAGTTTTGAATAACTGTACGACAAGCTGAGCATCTTCTGCATAAAAGCATTTTGTTCTTTTATGCAAGTATTACAGCTCTGTTATCCAGAAGATGAATGAATGATGAATGAACTATATGCTTAGTCCTTCAAAGCTCAGATATTCAGATGATACACAGCTTTAAGCTTATTTCAGAACATTTATCAAGAATTTATTCAAATTAAATTTGAAGTTGACATAATCGAACACAAAAATAAATTAAAAGTGCACGCGTTGCGTTTGGTGAGCAGAAAAAAAAATGGCCAAATTGTGTCTTAAATAGCGGTAAGTAAATAATTTTATACGCTTATTTGTGCTTGAAATAATAAATTGTAGGTGCGCATGCAACTTTACCGTGTATTCATATATACATTTCGTGCAAAATTTTTACGCGCTACCTGATAAGCCAGGTTTTTGAGAAATAAACAACATTTCGTCGTTGGTTTGTTTTTACGAGTGAAATATTTTTTATGTTCTTATACCATTTGAGGGTTCAAAAGTAACCTTGTAATACTTTTTACAAGAATATTATACCGATTTCGTTATCATAATTGAGTTTTCGAGTATAAAATTTCTCATCATTTAATAGGTTATGTTATTCATTATGGCGACGCTCATTCTGAATAAAGTCTGCTTGCACAGCGGCTCCTCGTCTAATGTCTGCATAATAGACCTTATGTGTCCACTTATTCAGATGTTCTCTGGTTAAAACTGGTCTGCCCACAACATATTTTCGATAACTGTTCTATAATCATGCACACTCGTAATATAAATCAAACAATTAGGATTCAGTCATAAAATAAATGAAAACCCACAGTATAGACCTATTTGTTATTTGTTTTTTTTAGCTCTAATCATATTCAGATTTATTATTAGTTAATACTTATTCAATATAAAAAAGTGTTACGACACTAAAAATTACAATTAACGTAATAATTAATGTAGTACAGAATAAATAAGTAAGTATAGTAGGTTTAACTACTTACTACACCTCTGTAGTGTTTAGGTACTCTCCTCGGTTCGGTCGGTGCGGGCGCGCGGCATCTGTATTAACCCCCCCGCCTCCCCACTCGCTCCGCCGTAAAACATAGTATAGTCAGTCAGTCTGCCATCAGAGTGCATGCGTACGGCCGTTTGTGGAGTATAGCAGATAGTTGTCGCATTAATAAGTCAGAAAGAAGAGACATCGGGTTAAAAATTTGATAAGTGGCAGACATAGGATAGGTAGTTTGAGCCGCTGCGCTACTAATGTAGATAGATGTAAGTTGTGCCTTGCAAAAAACATTTAGGTTATTTCAAGTGGCCCGATGTGCCTACTTAAGGTAAGTACGTACTAATTAAGTTATTGATATTTTTCAGGGAACATGCCGTTTAAAATTGTGTCGACTCGTCGAAAAGGCAAGGTAGAACTATGTACTGTGCCCGAAACATGGGAAGTCAAAGGAATATTGCGTTGGCCTAAGATGTACGGTGATATACTCGCAAAAAATGATAGTACCCAGCCCCAGACAGATTGGTTGACCTATAATTGTGTAGTGAAAAGAAGAAACTATAGTACATACGAAGAAGCAGAGGATGAATTAGCAAAAATGTTAGACAAAACAGACACGGACGATACCGATGACGGTGAACGATCCTACAAACGTACTACTCCTCCTCAAAAAGTTCTAAATTTGAATGCTGCAGCTCAACGAATAATGGTAAATTAATACCTACCTACCTATTTATTTAAATCTCTATGTCCATATCCATTGTCGTTTTGTGCATCATTTTGGTAGTTCAAGTAAAAATATGAACGACAAACTAAGAAAATTGAGGTTGTAACTGGTTATAAGCAATTATCTGAATTATTTGTTTTTAAATAATTAAATGCTCGCCACACACGGGCAGTTTTAACTGATCAGTCTTCTGATGTCCTTCCAAATGGATGACGACAGAGCGATTTCCCCACACAGTGACTTTCTCTTCATTTCTCGATCGATGCGACACGCGACCACAAAATAAAGAAGTTACAGAATGTCCGCTCCTGCAATTCTTGAAAATACATACCTATACTTGCTGACTCACTAGGGTGCTTGCTTCCGTATTAATTTTGAATTTTGAAAAGGAGATAGGTAGTATTAGTTTACAAACATACATACATGTCGTGCGTCTAGATAAAAAAATTACCAGCGTAATACATAAATAGAATAGGTTGGTAGGTAGGTACGCATACCCGCGTGGCGCGCGGCGGCGGCGCGGGCGGCGAGCGCCAACAAAGAATATGCCTACCTAAACCTAACCCGTAGTACCTAAATACTGGCGTTTTATCAGCGAACGATAAGTTGAATAGGTATGTAATATGTATGTAATAATTTTGTTGTATTTAAACAACCAAATACATTGTAACTGTAATAATATATCTTATTCTTTTTGCTAAAAGGTAGGTAATTATGTGCCGCGTGAATGTCGTGATGAACACACGAGCACTTGCGATGCTCGCGACCTAGCTCTGTCCGAGACTGTCCCAGATTGCCTGTAAATGTAGCGTCTATGTGTGCGTGCCAAAAATGGCGCTTTGTTCTAAGCGGCCTCTGCTAGTGCGCGCCGTGCCGCTACGTACTTTTAAAAATAAATTATAATGTAATGTTTATTTTTATAATATTTAGTGTTAATTAGCCTCAAACATTCGCATTCGCGATATTTTTCTAGAAATTCTATTGTATTTGCACATGCAGACGCCATCGCTGCAACTCTGCAACTGCCGAACTGAGGCAAACGGAAAGAAAGAAAGAAAAATCCGTGGCTCGCTTCAGTTCCGTAAAATTCCCCAAACACTGTCATTTTTGGAAGGACGACACTGCGTTTGATCAGTTTGATACTATCGTGTGTTTACAGCTTTACAGTTGATTTTTCTAGAATAATTCGAAAAGGTTTTTATGCATTGTTGCAGATTAAGTCTGGGAACCCAAAGAAAAGAATGAAACAACCAACTTCAACCATTCACGCGAGTCAAATCATTCAAGAAAGTCTAACCACACAAGCAGGTCCAACCATACCAACAAGTCAAGCTATACAAGCAGGTCCAATCACACAAGCAGGTCCAACCATACCAGCAAGTCAAACCATACAAGCAGGTCCAATCACACAAGCAGGTCCAACCATACCAACAAGTCAAGCTATACAAGCAGGTCCAATCACACAAGCAGGTCCAACCATACCAGCAAGTCAAACCATACAAGCAGGTCCAATCACACAAGCAGGTCCAACCATACCAGCAAGTCAAACCATACAAGCAGGTCCATTCACACAAGCAGGTCCTATCACACAAGCAGGTCCAACCATACAAGCAAGTCCATTCACACAAGCAGATCCAACCATACAAATATTTCCAGAAACGTCAATTCTAACCAACCAGCAGCCCTCCTATATTATCGATGAAACAGTTTATACAGTATCCACCGGAGAGCAAGAAAATACACCTCAAGAAGTACATTATTATACAAATGATCAAAATATGACAACCCAAATTAATAATTTATACGAGATACAAACTGCAATCTTGGACAACCAAAATAAAATAATGAAAAAGCTTGGGGAAATGTCGGTTCAGTTACAAGAAATACAAGAACAAAGCACAGAAAATATTACAGTAACAACTTTAGCACAAGCCAAAGGAGCAGAAACTAAAAGGATGTGTATGGAAGTTGTCGATAACATCGAAAGCTTGGAGAAACTCGACAAAGAACTATCATGCCCTAAAATACTTAAAACATACTTAGAAAAGTATGCAATATTATGTTCTGTGGCACCAGGATCAGGCTCTAACTGTGCTTATAGACTTTTAGATTCAATTTTTACCAAAGAATTCCTTTGCCAGTGTTCCTGGACTGGAGGAAGTCGTGGAGATGATCTTAAAATAGGCTTCAAAAAATATAAAAACGTATTAAAATTCTTTTTCCAAATGGTCTATTATTGGGACAACACGTACACAGTGCAAGATAATGAAGAGTTTTTCAAAAACATATTGCGAAATGCTTTGAAAAGGAAAACATCCAAGAACATTCGTCAGTCCAGCAAGAAAAGAAGGAAATTCGACAAAAGAGTCCAACGTAAGCCTCAGAATCAAAGAAGTGCAGCTAATAATCATGACGACGAAGATGTTATGAATAATGATGGTGAAGGAAATATACAAAATGATGGTGAAGGAAATATACAAAATGATGGTGAAGTTAATATAAATGATAATGACGGTAACGATAATCCCAACGACGAAAAGACTAATAATAATGGCATTAATAATAAAAACGATGATGAAGAAAATAATCCAAGTAATGAAAACGAAGCTATAATTGAAGAGAATGAATAGAGGTCTTGTTATTTTTATAATTTTTATTACTTTTTAGTATTTATAAGGAAAGAAGATGTTTCCATATGAAAGTATTTCGTTCCTAATGCGTAACGCTATACGTTGAATTATATTTTGTTGATTTTTTTATGGCGATGTAACGCTATACGTTTAATTCTATTTTGTTGATTTCTTTATAACAATTTAGATTTTTATAACTAGAATTTTATTAAGTGTTCTTTCAAACAGAATCCTGAGTAAAACACTTGCGTTTACTCAATAATCAGATTTATAACTTGCTTTTTTTTTCGTACTTTGTTAAGTGTAATCGTTTAATAGGTAGTGATGTATCGGACAATTAAGTATTTTCAAGTGATTTTTGTACTGAAAATAAAAGGAAGACTGATTGACTTAAATCATTGTTTTATTACAATTCACATTAATATTACACATTTAGTCAAATATTTTTTATAAATAGCATGAGATCAAGATAAGTATTCCTTCCTTGGTTTTCATTCCTTTCCTTCCTTCCTACTGTTCTTAGTTACTAAACAGCAGCGTGCCCAAGTACCTCGTAAATACATAGCAATTAGAATACGGTCTATACAGTTTAAATTGTTAATGTATGTAATAGAGGAATGAAATAAAGCTCATTTTTGTTTGTAGTTACTACAAACTTATAGCTAATGTTATTGAAACTTATGATTTCTGTTGTACGGTTTCCATTTTGTACACCTGTTTTAAACATATTAAGATATGAAGACTTAATAGGTAATTCGAAGATGTCAGATACATTTTCAATTCTGTACCCTTTGATATGTTCATCGGTTATTTCTGCCACTTCTATAATTTCTTCTTCTGTAGTCATAAAATACTTATCCTGTCTTTTGTTAGAAATTACGAACTTACCAAAATCTATTATTTTTCTATTTTTACTATTTGTTTTTATGACAGGATATTGGTTAGTTTCATTTTTCGCTTTACTTAATTTAGATTGAACATTCCAATCACTCTCTGTAAGCCTTTTAGCTATTTGTGATAATGGCTTGTTGCCAGCTCTAAGCATTTTTTTAATGCAGTACAGTTTGTTCTCAAAAGGGTAAGAATTAAAGGTGTTAAGTGGGCCGAATTTACGAACTTCATCAGTAATATGTACCAGATTATGAATGTTGCTAGTAATGTAGTTACCATAATATGTTTTAAAGTTTTCTACAAAATATAATAATAATTCATGAGAAAGGTCCAATATTGAGCTGTACTGTAGGCTAGAGCAAATTGTTACCCCACAGAAAAGAGTCAAAAAATGTTCATAGGGTCCTATCGACATAAAGTCAGGCAGAATAACAATACTCAAATAATAGAAAAATGACCGGAATTCAGATGCTTTCCAATGATGAAGCTCATCTAGACCTCGCATGGATCTATGAATTTCGGAGGGTAGTTTACAGGTGAGTAAAAACTGTGTTACTTTCAGCGTATCGTCAGCTCGCCATTTTGTAGTAAGATTCTTAAAATTTCCATCACGCCATCCCACGAGTAATCGTTTCATGACTCCTAAGTCAATCAGATGTAATGAATCGGAAATAGGAAAATCTTCGATCATATCTATGGGTAATTTTAAAAGGGGTGTATCAGATTTTAGATGATCTCTATATTTCTTATTTCTGAATTCTTCGTTTGTTCTTTTAGGACATCTTGAGTTTGGAAAAACGACAGTATGATACTGATGCGAGTATTCTCCTACAGTCGTACATTTTAAACATCCATGCCTAGAGTTGAAGTTGCAAACACCTGAAAATGTAAAATATTTTCAATAAAGGATTGTAGTTTATTGTAGTAAGGATCTGCAAGACCTCTTTTATATATTAATTAACTAGCTGACCCGGCGAACTTCGTACCCCCAGTCAATGAATGTCGTGTAACCTACCCTACCCCTATCCTAATCCCTAACCCACCCCTACCCTACCCCTACCCTACCGCTACCAAAACCCTAAAAAGTTTTTGCATGACATCTGTAATAACAAGTTTAGTCATCATTTACCTTTTATAAATGCTCTAGCCGGAGAGTCACAGATGAAGCACCTTATTCTTACATTGACTATAATATTTTCTTTGCCTTCTCTAACTATAGAAATTCCATTTTCAAGAAGACTTTGAGTTTCTGCGACAAAATCTTCTAAATACTGACTAAGGTTCTTTGGTTTTCCTGATCCATAATAAATTCCAACTACAAGAGGCTCTATTTCTGGTTTTTCGCAGATATTGCAAAGAATTGGCCAAAATTCTTTTTTCGAACTGTTGAAAATAGGTAAGCCATCAAAATTCAAATTTAATTGTATAGATTCAGGGATTTCCAGCCATACAAAATTTATTATATCTTTTAAAGGTTCAATAAGTCCTTTGTGCCAGTATTCTCCACCTTCAATTTTTTTTATTACGACATTTCTCTTAGTCTGTAATAATGTTCTCGGGTCTACTGGCAAAACTCCTGGCAATCTCTGATTGACGACAGCTAATAATTCCCTTAAGGCTTCTAGAGAAATGTTTTTATTTATGGCCCATTTTTTTAAGTTATTACGAAATATTAAATTTTTTTCATATTCCGTTTCACTTTTTTCAAAATTATTGGAACTCGCATCACTATCTTCAGACCTCTGAATTGATTCATAATCTTCACACAATGTAGATTCATAATTATTTATTACGGAACCCGTTTCTATGGATTGTGGTCGCACTTGATTTGTACTTGGATCAGATGAACTGGAAGAACTTCCTTCAGTCGTTTGTGGATTAGCACAAATAGATTTTTTTATGTTTTCATACTCGCGCAAGCACTTTCTTCGTATGCCTCCTGTTATTTTTCTATTTTTCCATGAATTGGAGATGATTTTAGCATTTTTTTTTATAGGCGGCATTTACACAACACACTTTAATATTAAGTATTAAGCGCGCACACGAAATCGAAATGTCAAACTACTAGCCGCATAAATGCTGACAAATATTGCAAAATAGTTCTGCTAGCTTAAAAAATGTCTACTTTTCGTGAATACGCAGCCAACTTCTGCATAAGAATCTGTTACTTTTGCTTTTACCCCAGTTAGCTGCACATGACAGTAATTTCGTACTTAAAGCGCCATAAAGTAGTTATAACAGCTACCTTAAATTCTGTTAACTAACTATATGCTTCATAAAAGGAACCACACCCTACTTTATACAGCAGCTGTGTAACTGTCAAGATGTGGTGTGTAATACAGCTAAAAGAGAACAGAACCTCAATTATTCAGTACTCTGCTGGATAATAAAATCTTATACCAATGTTATACAAAAGGTTACACAAACTCTTGAGTAACAGGTCTATTTATGATGACTATTCAGCTTTAAGAAATAAAATCGGCAAATTACAGAACTAACTCAGCTAATAGCATTATCATAACAAAAAACAACTTTAATACAGAACTTGGCAATACACACAGCTTCTATACATATATAATAAAGCTTAACCCTGCATAAGGTTAAATTGTTGGCCAGTTATATGACTTGTGTGCTGCCTGGGAACCAGGGTTTTATTGACGCTTTCTATTCGGCGCGGTAATGGCCCACGTATATAAGGTTAAATAATATTAGTTGGCGAAACTCAAAACATAGATAGTACTAGTCTATATGAACAACTGTTTGTATGGAAGCTAAGCGAAATTCGCAACTTTTTTTCATTTCCTCCCATACAAATTGCCCCGATCAGCTGACTGGTCCAGTATGGAAAGGTAAAAATAAATTTGAAGAATTTTGCACAATCTTAGTACAAAAAGTTGTGCATATTCATCATGTTCTATATGTTTCAAATTTCGCCAACTAATTTAATTTAACCTTGTTTAATGCACTAGAATTCCCATAGCTTAGTTTGAAAAGATTTCTTTTATATATATTTTTTTTTTCAGAGAATGTATGCCATTTTAGGACATGGTTTTTATTATTTTGGTACATAAATTAACCATTATTTTTTATGATTTTTTTTAAGAATTGTCGGCTATGACGTCACTTGAGAATTTTAGACACTCCTGACTGTGATGTGTAATGGTTTATAAGAAAAGTGGTCTGTCTCTGTCTATCTACTCCTCTGTCATCCATGTGTCAAATCAATAGGCAGCAAATTTTTATCAATTTATCTTGATGGCAACGGACACATTTCTAAACAGCTATTTCTCAGGTGACGTCACACGAAAGCAAATGGAAGTTGCAGTATTTTCGTAAAATTATTCATCATCATGAGGTTTTTTAGACCACAAGTTCTAAAATACGGTTTATTAAACCTAAATCTCGGAATGGTTTTCAAATTAACACATCTTAACATAATTTAATCTGTGCGAATTAGGGTGAGTATATCATGCATTATATAAAATTAAATAATACTTACTTAATATTACGAGAAATAATCAACATTCTTGAAAATTGTGTTCTATTTTCAAACTTATCCTCTATTCAAAGCGCTTATCCATGGTTGGTTAAACCAGTCCTTCAGTTTAATGCAATGCAACATTAAAGTAAATATAGTTACCATTATATCTATCTGAACAACTTTGCTATGGGATCCATACAAAATTTGATATTTATGTCACAAATTCTAATAAAAATCGCTCCAATTAGGATCCAAATTTTGCATTTTTTAATACTATAACATTATAATTATTTATGCCTCTTCATGCCCGCATACATTAAATCCAAAATTTATTTAAAAAGTAAAGCAAAAACTACTATCTTTGAATATTATGGAATTTCAGTTTTACACCTTGTAATTATTTCGATAGCTCAAGCTAGTCCAAAAGACATATCCACCATTATAATAAACATTATGATCGGTTTTTGTCTCATTCGAATGGTTACTCTGTGCACGGATGTGTAGCTTGAGCCAGAGCCAGGTTCCCAACGGAAGACCCTTTTGATACCATCTGAATGTCTAATGCATTACAGTCATATTTCAATTCAAACAGTTATGACATTTTTCCTCTATTTTTATGCTGCCTGCATTCAAAACTACCAAATGTATGCTAATTCATGAGGTCAAAGTTCTACAATATTGGGCCACAACGCACAGTGTTTAGCATTAGAATAAACGTTGGAAATTTGAATTTATACACGATGATCAACTTTTTATACGCTTCAGAATTGAAAAATATACAAATAAGTTTAAAAGACAGGATTATATCATAAATCTAAATATTTGTACTATACGTAAAACTATTGTATGTAAATATCTGAACTTCAAATTACTGTAGTAATTCGTGTAAAATGGAATAATTTTACCGCTCTGGGAGCTAATAAAATGTGTTTGTGGGTAGTTGTGATGTTAATCGAAGGTTCATAGAATCGCGCAAAGAGCCATTTGTCTTGCGTCTTTCATGCGCAAACGCATCACTGATATGAAATTATTATCTGAAACAGATGCTCGCGTGAATCTTTCAAGGAATCTTACGCTCGAATCTCATGTACAGTGGAGATCACATCAAGTTATACACTTGTGGTACACAACACATTAGCCCCTATAGTGAAGGATATAAGATAGGTACAAAGTCCAATGTGTATAACTTGATGTGTACCTACTAAACTGCAGCGTTCATATATAAGGTCTTTCAATTTAAATGGAAAGTAATTTAGGAAGTGATTCAGTATCGTTAATACATCACATTCCACTGCAAAGTACTTTTTTTTGCGCGAACTTTTTCTTCACTTGTCCATACAAACTGAGTCAGCTGATCGAACCATTTTGTACTGAGAAGTGAAAAAAAAAAACCCGCAAAAAAAAGTGCTTTGCAGTGGAATGTGGTGTATTAACGATACTGAATCACCTCCTAAATTACTTTCCATTTAAATTGAAAGACCTTATATATTTGTTGCAATCTGTAAAGAAATTATGTCAAATATAAATACTTTTGGAAACAATAGATACCTAATTGGTGAATCTGTAAAAACTGTAAACAATTTTGGGGTAATAAATATAATAAAACGGCAACGATTACTTTTTTTCTGAATCTTTTCTTGAGAAAACAAGCTCAGGATGACCGGACAATATGCCTTGGTTTCTCTTTATTGTTATTAAGTACAATAAAACATTTAGCGGCGGCAGCGGCTGCATGTAGCGATAAAACACGTTATTTTGTGTGACAAAACGTCCGATTTCATGAGAAAATATTGACCCGCAGATAGCGGAATAAGCGAATTATTGGTATGTGTTCATTCGAAACGGAACCAGCCTCATATTTGTTATTAATTATTAGGCATTTAACTAGTCTACATTATCTAGATAGAGATAGAGAGATGAAAAATTTAATTTACTCAAAAAACGAAACATACATCACGAAAAAAATTACATGATTTATAGCAAAATTCATAGCTCTATCATACATATAGAAAAACAAGAGAAAAAATATCAATTAGAGTATGTCTAATGAAACACGGGTATGGAAATGATGATGAAAAAATATTTTTTCATACCCGTGTCAGGTAAAGTTACTCTCAGCTTTTATTAGACTCGGGCAAGCCGCACCCTCTTGCTTACAATTCAAGTGTAAGTGATCTTTTCGATATCGTGTTTCACTCTAATAATACAGAAAACTAGTTATAAATACGTGGGTACATTGAAAACTTATTTGATCTATACGATTATCTGTGGTCCTAAGACCACATGTGCTAACGCGAGCTTGATTCGTGACTTTCGTAGATTTTCTACAGGGATCGTCGTACATTCGAAAGACCATAAGACTTTTTTTGATTTTATTGCACTTGGATAAAGCCAAAACACTTTTTTAAATAAAATCTATTCCAAAACTGAAACAATTGCACATTAATCTCCATATTTTCCCGATAAACGAGTACAAAACAAACGTAAACACACTCATACAGTTACATTAATCGGGCAATTTGGAATAGTTCCTTCCAACAGTGGGCCATCCATATGATAATGTGACGAACGATAAATTGCCCACTAATAAGATAATTGGCCGAGCTCTATACGCACGTAAATCAACATCTTAACAGCTGGGTATGATGCTGCACAAAAGTGCTTTACTAGTTTTAATTTCCAAGATGCAGAAGTCACTTATTTCAAGGAAGCTATTGTTTACTACAGCAGTGTTTGGTTGGTAAAAATTAGAAATCGCTAACATTGCCCAATATTTATATGTTAATAAATGTACTAAATTTTGCTTTTATAAGCTTTTTTTTTGTTTATTTGTTAGTATTAAAAGAATAAACAAATTATTATTCGATATATTTCGACTGATGACGGCCCCATACCGAGGGTCGAAATATATCGAGTAATATTTTTTTATTGTTTTAATACAAATAAATAAGCAAAAGAAATGTATATACATTTATAAATAATATATATATTACGACGCTAGCAATTACTATTTCCGTCGGGGATTATTGTTTTTCTTAAATATAGCGACAACATAGTGAAAATTGTTCAAAATATACTAAAACAATGTATTTAATTAAATCTATGTCACGCACGAACCAGGTTCGTGATTTATGATTTGAACAACAACACTGATTGATCAGTGTTAATTTTAGTATCGCACAGATTGATAAGAATCATATTTTATTTATATATTTGTAGTAAAATATCACGAACCACCGTTGAAGCCCAAAATAGCCTTACAGCATAGAGCCAAATTGATTTTCTGGTGTGGTGAACGCTAAGTTTCCCTTGTTTTAATTTGAAACGTAGGTTCAAAGATTGATTCAAAGATATAAAAAATATAGTAACCGGAATGTTTTCGTTTGCATTTGGACTAGTCTCGCAATGTCCTCCTCCCTAAACACCTCAAATACTTTGCGTGTTCCTTTTTTGCAAATAGCACTTTCATTTCCAAGAGACTTTGAGCCATCTGGTTTTATTAAAAAAAAAATACAAGTGATATGCAGATAAATTTCAAAAAAATATGATCAAATTTGTGTTGATTTTGATAGAGCTTTCGCAATCCGAAGCTGTGAAATCAGATGCGACCTCATCATCTCTACTAGCGACTTCGTTATGTTTTACTCGCATAAGTCAATAAACCTTAAACCTTTTCTTTATATCTGTACAACGTGCCATGATTCACTTTATTGTTGAAGTTTTGGGGCAACTCAAAGAAAACAATCAATTGAGTTTAAATTAAAACAACCTATAATAGTCGATATTTATTGGCATTTAGGGTTTTTATAACTATCCACTTATTTAATCGGTTACGATAAGAATCATCAAACGGGCGAATTCATTGTTCTGTTTCAATAAATATTACATTTCTCACATATATTATGTAAGTTGTATGTATGTCTGTCCACAATAAGTTTTACTTAAAATTAAATTTTATTCTTGCTGGATGAAAGAGTATGTTTTATATGAATCAGAAACACCATTTGAAATGACAAACAACCTTTTTAAA
Organism: Ypsolopha sequella; assembly: GCA_934047225.1. NCBI lineage: Eukaryota > Metazoa > Arthropoda > Insecta > Lepidoptera > Ypsolophidae > Ypsolopha > Ypsolopha sequella. The sequence continues at coordinate 16,196,301 of OW203992.1, forward strand.
CTAGTGATGAGTAATAGTGATTCAATTTTCTAAATAGTGACACTTTGTAATTTGCAGGTATGAGCACTTATTTTACCTACTCACAAAGATTGCGGTCACAAAATTAGTTTGTTACTGCCCAAAATCGGTGTCTTTGAACATGCAAAATATACATCTAGGGCCATAAATCATTGAGTATTTTATTTGTTTATTACCCAAAAAGATCTAATTACTGAACCTAAATTCGAAAGCTTTATTTTATATTCAGTGCTGGGAAAACTTAAAGTACTTAATTGCAAAATAGTACATAAATGGATGTAATAAAAGTTCAATTACCTTACATAAAATTTAACTTTTAACAGCACTAAAACTAAAGTCTTCAAAGTCGACTATTATATTTCAGTAGAAAGTGGGCCATAATGTGTTAAATATTCCTATAAAATATACAACTATTGTTCATGTAGAATAATACAAATACCTTATTATTATACCTTTATAATTTGTCAACCGTTACTCAACCGTTACACAAAATGTTTTTAGGTCAAAACTCTATTGGGAAACTATCTGTCCATGTGGTAAAAATATAAATAATTTGTTCGAGCCGAAATGAGGGCCATTTACAAACATGAGGGTGATAAAACTAGTGCGTGCTGTAGAGCCAAACATGGTTGTTATTCTAGGTGAAGCCTTATATTACCACTCTATGTAGAGACCTCAATTTCATACATCTTTTCCTTTACGAGTATTTTAACAAGCCTTCCAGGGCAGACCTAGTTATATTGGTTATATTTAAGGATGGTGTTTCAATATTTGTGGACGTAATTCAATGATGATACACAATGTATTTCTGATCAGCGGATTTCTGATGAAGGTTTCCTATGCAACAGCAATACATGAAGCTGTTGTAGCAATAATGACTAAGGCCTTAAGGTTGGAAGTCCATTGGAGGAGTACGATATATTTAAGGGTTTAACTTGTGGACAACAGTACCAGAATTAGCATTCTCATAGCAGATGGACGCGACGTGAGCTGCGGGCATGTCTGCCAGTCATATTTGTTTGCATCACATGCTGTCATTTGCCTCTATGACACATAAATATTAAATATTCCAGGAAATTTCTGGAAATAAGTAGCTACGTTTCTGATTCTAAAATATTCATAACGGAATGATCAAGATTTTACTAGTTGAGGAGCATATCTATTTTGATATCACACCTCGTTTTTCATTTTTGGCATCGCGTTTGATTTTATCAGTCTAGAATATCGCACATTATAATGAGTGGATGCTATCTTAATTGCTATCACTCTCTACGTATCCGGTATAAATCTGGTAGCAGATTTGAGTTATCTTAGATCACATACACGTATATTAATGTGCTATTAAGCATGTAAAGTTGATAATCGACAGTGTCAGCCTTTTTTGCGTGTCGTTGTGTATAGATATTTTGAAAACGAACTAATAAATCTCCTAAGGTTAAACGTGAGTCGCTTAGCGCAAAGTGCATAACTTAACTTTGTTTTTCTTGTTCTGTTCTGTTCTGGTGACTCATCCAGCCAGCAGTTCTGCTGCAAGGGTGCGAAGACCCGAGACACCGGTGAGCAACGTAGTATACAGGAGGGGACTGTCGAATGGCAGCTGCATGATGAGGAGTGAAGAGAGATTGGAGGCCCACCCGAATTCAGGCATCGTAAAGTGAGCATTTAAGGATTAAATATATAAGATAGTTTGTGTGTTATAAATATGGGTGTACTGGAAGCTGCGCTTTAAAGTGTGGATCTGTTTTGTCATTCGGGTTCCGCTTCTGTATCTGTTGTGGGTAAATTGTAGATTTCTTCTGCTGTCTTCTTTACGAGGAGCCTGTCTCCAGAAATATTTTTCCAAAAACCTCTTTCGTGAACATTTTTACATCTTGGAACATAGAATTAAGCTAGGTGTATGTATATTGGTCGTCCAGCTTTCCTTCTTGATTCTGCATACATAGTTGTAGGCTGTGTGGAGTGTCAGAAGTACACGTCATGATTTGTATCAGAGGGCTTTCATATCAGGCTGCAGCTGCTGTCTTTGGGGTCGGCTCCGGTGCTCACGTGATAGTGTAATTTCCGATTCGGAGTCTTTGGTAGTAGTAGTTTGACTTTAAGCGTGTAGTGTTCAATTGGCCAAGGCTATACTTTTGTTTTTGTTTTCTTATTAATGTTTTCGTGGAGTTACTGTTGATTGAGACGCTGTCGTAGTGATTTCTGTCGTAAAAATGTGAATGTTTCCGGAAACTGGATCACCCGTTGATTTGTAAACAATAGGTATAGAATAACACAAATTTGCTAGAAAAGCCTAACTGATATCAAATAATGATCGCCTAATGCCATACATGAATCATGAGAAAAACAATCATAAGTTTGCATCAACCTTAACTCTTTTTGCATTTTTTTTTTTTAGCCAAAAACGAAATATATCATGGGAAACTGAACAAAATATAAGCAAAAAAATATTTTTTTATCTGGAAATATAATGGTGTACAATATTAAAATGAATATGATCAAGTTTTTTTTACAATATTGCACTTTTCAAACACATCTATAAAGTACAAGTAAAAGGGAGTCAAGCTACTGGCTAAATGCCATCCCATCTTCCAACATCGGTACGCTGTTAGATAGGTCAACTTTTACTTTAGGTGGGCCTACGGCTTAGGGCAAAAATAAATGAACCATGCCACATGCATTGGTGTTGCTCCAGCGCTGGGCGGCGGTCGACGACGCGACGTTCTCCGTCACGCCGCCCTTGCCCTTGCCAGCGCCAGCGTTCCCGCAGTTTTATGGCCGCAGTGGAGTCGCACGCAACGATGGCAAGAGGTCCGACATAACTGCAGCATGACGCTCGTTTCGTGGCGGAACGGTCGGTGGTTGGTATAGGATACGACCTGCGTCGATACATTGGCCTCATGATGATGATGTCCCCATGGCGCTGACGGCAGCAGTTAACAAGCGGCTAAAATATGAAAACCTCGGGAAAAGATGCATGTTTATGCCGTTTGGTGTCAAAACCTTCGGGTCGTGTGGACCCGACGCGCGACATCTCTTCAAAGAGATAGCATCGCTCGCACCTGGTCAATGCCTCGGGTGACAATCAAGCTGGGGCCAAGAAGCTTTGGTTATAAACTTCTTGACTGGGGCACACCTTGGCCAAAGACTTAGCCTTACTACCTAACGAGGTAATGCCGCCAGCCTTCATGGCACTCTATGCACGGCGGCATCGACTTGGGCAATTTTTTTTACCTTATTTAGAGTAGTGTACTTTTAGATTAAATAGTTTTCATTTAGGTAGGTTTTTCTATTACTATACCTACTAGCATACTAGGTATAACACTTCAAACTCTTTTAAAAATATATACTGGCCTTTTTTTTGTTATGTCATTATTTTACAAACAGCACAATAAAAAATACCTTTTTTCAAAGGCCCAAATTTCTACAATTAAAATTTTTCGTAATTTTAAGAAATAATATCCCCCTACTGCTTTAAAATAAACTAGTGAAATAAAAATAAACACTACATAATTTATTTTTTATTTTTTGTAGATTTTTACAACACCAAGGTTTAAAATCTCATAACCGGCTAATGGAAGTGAAATAAGCTCAACATGAATTTCTTATCAGTTCCCAACTCCACGTTGCTCGCCACGTGAACATTTGGAAACAATATCATGCATCATTTTACAAATGTATGGAATTATGAATCTGTAACTGGACCAATAATAGAAAAACATCCTGACAATGAACTGATTTTGAAATCGCTTTAAGACAGATTATTTTATCTTGTTCACTGAATATCAACTTACGAATGCATGAAAGAAGTCACTTTACTTTTCTGTTACTCAATAAGTAGTAGACTTTATTTAAAAATAAATAAACATTATATTATAAACATTAATATTGGTAAATAAACTAAATAAACTTTAAGTATGGTATGTAAGTCCGAAAAAAAACTAATTGTAATAACGTATGAATTGTAATTGGTATAATGTAAAATAAATGTCAAATTACCCCAAAATATTATACATATAAGCGTTTCTAATAACTTTTTGATTTAACCTCGTAGCTAAGTTCACAACTCCATAAAAAAAATCTGTTGACATATATTTTGATATAAGACAACTATAGCGAAAATTGCATTTAATATAATTGGATATGGGAACTCTATGCCAAGGCATGCTGATTGATTGAAATACTGTTTCGAGATAATACATTGATTGACCAAGTTTAATTGGTTCTGTAGCAAATTAAAATAAAGATATCTTAAGGGTTAAACTTATAACCTTCATTTGACCCCATGCTATGGCTGAAGAGAGAATTTGTCACATCTGTAATGTAACTGTCTCTTTCTTCTCTTTGACACATAGATTAGACGCATTACCTCTATGCTTTGACATAGACATGCACATCAATGTCAAATGTATTATTTTCTGTACCAATGCAAAGAATATCTTGGTGTATGCATAAGGAAAGCAAATAACGTCACAAGCAAAGAAAATATTAAAAATTATTGACTATATAAAACTTCAATTGGTTAAAGTTAAGATCACTAAAAGAAGTAGATATTACAGCTAAGACACACTTTGATTTATGCGAGATAGTGATATAATCACTAAATTGACAATATTATACGAAAAAAAACAAAGCAAATTTAACTTTCCTGGTCAATTGAGTGAAGGAATTGAGTGAAATACTTAATTATGTACCACTTCTTTGGCAGAGTCGTCCAGGCTACCATACAGGCCTATGACATGGCTATACGACCATTGTACTTCGAGTAAAACTGGAACAAATAGCTTTACGTAATTCGCGAGGGACGGAGGGACCAAATCTAAAGCCAGGTTTACATTAAGGCTATTTAGTAGTAGAGTAACTTGCGTAACTATTTATTTAACAAGTCTTCTTTTATCGCTTTCTACTTTTAACCATCAACAAACCAAGCTACAATTTTTAGTACCATCTTCCAATTATTTACATTTGGCTAGTAATGCTATTTTACTTTTTAACCCTCGAACTAGACTTCCTACCCTACCTATGTAAACTAAGCACAGTAACACTAATAGTCACCCATTCTACTCAGAACCCACACTGCACAGAACCACAGCATAGTGACTTCATTCTCTCTTTCTTATTCATAAATCGTAATGTAGAGATGGTATTAATTCAATTCAGAAGCTACATGCTTAGTTAAACTTTTGCTTATTAGAACTGACTACACGGCCGCACACTGCTACAGTACCATAGCATAGTATCTTCATTCTCTCCTACTTATTTATAATGTAGGGATGGTAATAATTCAATTCAGGAGTTTCGTACTTTATAAAATCCCGAGTTAGCTCTAAACCATTCCAGTTGCATTCTAGGTCTAATTAATTTAACGCTTTCTTTTTTATAGTGAGGGGGAGCAGATGAAATTCCAAAAAGCGTAATGAAGGTATACTTGGTTATAAGTTACTGCGAAGCTCATTACACAAATTCTTGCGCGAGCGCATCATAAGCGCCGTCGTGCATATACAGGACGCTCCAAGTTTTTTTCCTTCTAGCTTCCATTAATAATTCATCTATGACAACTGTTCGACTGGTTTTGTTGTAGGAAAAAGTTTGATTGGATAATGCAGAGCATTTGTAATGAATTGTATTACATCAGCTTACACATTTTAATTACTTCATTTATAAAGAAAATACACAGCAAATTCAGATTCATGAAGAATCTAGTTACAGTTGATGCTGTAAGGTAGTCTTACTTTTGTTTTAGCTCCTTTTGTTGATGGCATTTAAAAATCGGTTACATAACGTATTGTTCCCGTAACCGTAGGTGTGGTCAAAATGTGACTTCACAGTATTTTCGCGAAGCCAGCTGTTCTTAAACTCTGGTTATGCCGCGGACAGACAGACACCGAAACTTCCCTTTACTGAATTCCGTATTTGACGAAACAAACAACAATATGAATAGATTTAATGATAAATACTACCCTAAAAGCTTTTAAGATGCATATTCTTAAACGAAATAATAAATCGTAAGCAACACATCCTGTGTGTATGACGTATAAAATAACTTTGGTATGACGAGTGGCCGTCGCTTGGTTGGTGGCTCCTGTGCGGCGGCATAGCACATCTCTTATAACTAGACTGTCAGTGACAACCTTATTATTTGACAAATAGAGTTCAAAATTCATTGGTCAATATGTTAATTTCCCGTGGTCAGCCCACACGTCATCTCATGATATACCCGACACATTGTGTGGTAATGCCAGGCCCATTTAATTGCCATTTCAGAATGTTCTGACAGTCACCAGATTAATTTATAGAACCACCTTGAATGGGTACGTTTTTAAAGAACAATTTATCATCATTAGAGACGTGCAAGTTATTTATTGGGCATTTTGTCCTGTCTGTGTTCCAGATCTGAAAACATGCGTGTAGTTTATAATAGTGGGTGGATTTGGATGGTTACAATAGAGGATAGTGAGTAACGGATCGGTAACTAGAAACTGTGACATCTTCTGCGGTAAGATCATTTATAAAACAAAAACCAAATTTTCCCAACTTAAGAGGGGTTTCGCAGCAGCCAAAACAGAACACTTAAATTCAAAATTCACTCAATAGTTATTCAACAAAACGTTATCACCTATGTATTGTGTATGTTGGCATCGCAAAGTTTCTATTGGTTTCTGTAAACTGGCATATTAAAAATTTTGAACTGAATAAATTATGATATTGTTAAAACCCATAATAAAATATGTTTGAGTTCTGTACATGATTCTTATTCGTCAAACGAAGAGAAAAAGTGTTTTTGAAGACCTCATTTCAATAATTATTTCTATCGAGGAAAATTTATCTAAACATATTTTCCGAAACCAAAACCCCTAGATTATATTAGTATAGTCAAAATGAATATACTAGAAATTGATTATAATAGTACTCCTCTTTTATTCGAATAGCCACTTACATAAGTATACGATTATTTTAGTTTGTTTATTTAAAGGTTCAGAAATAGTAATTTGTTATTCAAGGCTGCGAAGTTGTTATTTGGCGCGAGTACTTGTATTGAATCCCGAGCGTAACGAAGGTTTCAAAGGTATGAGACGCAAAATAAATTTGCTGTCGAGAGTAACACACAATTTTTCACCTCACTACAGCGAGGAAAATGCTAGGTGCAAGACACTGACTTATATTTACAGAAAGATTCGTATTTTCGGAGGAAGAGTTTCAGCCCCTCTAGCCCCCCTGGCTACGTGCCCCCTTACTGACATGTACACAAGTACTTGTAAGTACTACAAGTAATACAAGTACGCTGAAAATTTAGTGCCATACAAAATGACAGTTATTTTTTGTGCCAAACGTACCGGGAACCAAAATTGACACTTGTTATTACAGATAACGTCATTGTCTCATCTTTATCATTAGTTCCGAGTACGTTTAACTGAAGTGAGCGATCAGCGCCAAAATGGCGAGAATCAAATTGCTTCATTATCAGGTCGTCAATAGCCAGTCCAGTGTATTTGATTTATTAGAGGTCAGTAGTGCAAGAAAAAACAAAAGAAAACCAAACCTTTTTCTTTTTTCGCGCAATCGTCGTGCTGGCCAGTGCGATTGTTCTAAAAATGAGGCTAGCGCACTGACAGGAAATAAGTATTAATGCATTTCAGTTGGCTTGTGGTGTAGAAACCTTTGAAAATACGTTTTATAAGAGGCCATCCATATATTAAGTCAATTGAAATTAGGGGGCATTATCATGAGTATACAGAGTGCTTGGTAATTCGACCTATTCCTTTAAAGGGGTTATACTAGCAATCATTTCTAACAAATAATGCCTATCAACTAGGGGTCACAAATGATAATTTTTTTTTCAAGTAAAACACCTTGATATTTCAAAAAATACAAAATAAAAAAGGTTTTCTTTCCACTTAAGACCTTTTAATTCTGAGATTATGGGAATTCAGGGCACGTTTTTTTTTATTAATGATCACTCATCTATCATTAATCAGAAATATAATAAATAAGTGCTGAGAGAGGAATAGTTATTTTTAAATTATTTATATTTGGTTATTAGTCTGAAAGTTTGAAAAGTAATAAAAAAACCTTCGTAACTCGGAGACCATTCATTTTCGACACCTAGTTGATAGGACTTAATTCGTTGGAAATGATCTCTACTATAACCTCTTTCAAGGAATAGGTCGAATTACCAAGCAACCTGTATGGTAATATAATGGACCGAAAGAAAACTCTGTTGTTTATATAACAATATTTGATTTTGTAATACAGATAACGAAACTGCTTGGACGAATAAACCAGCGAAACTGACATCAGTTTTGTGAGAGGGTGGGAATGACGATAATGATCATACAACAATGATGATTGCAGGTTAAGAAGGGGGTCAAAAATTAGCAAAAATCGATGACATAATATATGCACGGCCCCAAGGTAACCTCAGGTGGCAATAATTGCTATTTTGTATCAAAAAACAATTGGAGTTAGTTCCCCTTTAAATATTAAAGCAGGTCGCTTACCTATACATTTTTAATGCGAGCATTCGTGAGATTGTTCATTCAAATTGTTAAACATCGTGAAATCAGTGAAATTTGTTTCAGTCTATTGATAAATCATTCTCCTGCAGCTACCCTGTTTTTAAACTTAGCCACAGATATCGTAACCTCGTACAGAGGACAGTAGCTTCAGTTGTCAATAAAAAATAATCAAAAGATCATAAACAAACTCGGTTTCTTTTCAATCTTGAGTTTTTATTTTATTGGATGTTACAGGATATCTAATATTTTGAGAATAAGTAAAAGTAAATGTTAAGAATTCTTTCAGAACTATATGTTGGCCTTATTCTAAGGTAGATAATATCCGTAAGTTTGACAGTTAATTTTCATATATAGTAATCAAGTCGAACAAAATATGCTTAAAATCATTGAATGAAAAATTGTTATTACACTTCTCATTTTTGATGTAGAGCAGTTTATTGCTAAACCACTATTGCCCAAAAGTGCAGCGATAAATCATGTGATAAAATTAAGTGGCGTCGGACAACAAAAGTCGTCTCAAATATGAAATGAGTTAAATCGCAGTTAACAATATAACGCGTGCTTTTAAACTTTTTGTGCTTTTTGTCGACACGAGGACGCTGAGGCATTTCCTGCTACCGTTCATCATGAAACCACCGCAATTTCACAAACTCAACTTTATATTTATAGACAAAAGGTTTCAATTCGATTGTCCTTCCAAGATGTGTTTTTTCAGCTTCAGTAAAATGGTGATTAATTGTGATATAAAGACTTTTATATTTCTGTTCTGTTCGATGTAGAGCCATTTGTAAAAGTAGACATAATAAAATCTATCCATGAGGTTGACATAAAACATATTTTAGTTTCCTTCTATACATTCCAAGACATGGATAAGCTTTTGAGTCTCATGAAAATTCTTTAAGACGCCGTTGTTCTAACAATGTATGTTGAGAAAATTCAGAGAGTCAATAAAACAGGGTTGTGTCCAATTAGCCAGCGCTTTAACGCGATAATTCCGCGGCCCAATTGATTTCACGTCCTCAGATAAAGCCTCTATCTTGTCTATTGGCGGCAGTATCAGATCTGCGTGGCCCTGTCACCAGTCCGCGAGCCCACACATGGGAACTTCTGAACGTTCAAAGATTATAATTTGTTTACAAAACAAAGAAACCAATTTTTACGTTCGCTTCACATGTGTTCAACAAAGGGTCAATTATGCTAATTCAGATGGCCTCTTATGGAGAACTAAGTTACGGCGTAGCGGTCTAGCTTCATATTTTACAATAATAAAAAACGTATATGGAGCAATATGTGCATAAATGTCGATATTTATTCGGCACGGAGCGCCGTATTCAATTTATAAACGACATTTAAGTCCTAAGCAGCGACGGCGTCCGGCGCGGCACAGCGGTATACCCCGCGTTATTACGCTCAGCATCGTAATTGTCGATTAATTATCTCGATTTCAATAAAACATACGGCATATACACATGAAATTGTATAATTTTAGGCAATAAACCAGTACTAATAAGGTATAAGCACCGCTACGAGCGTCTTCTACGGTGAGCCCATAAAAATGTAACTGGTAAACGAATTATGCTCTCGAAATATTTTCCATTTAGAGATTGCGCGCGCGATCATTTTCTATCGCACCGGGACCATGTTTCATGTTTATACACACAACTTGGTTGTCTTGTAGAAATGTGATAGAGTGTAGTGGTATGTATTTATGTGTTCATTAATGCGCACGATTGTTAATAACGAAGCATCACGTCCTTGGTTCACAGGCCACCAGTACCAGGCCATGCATTAATATTCTGTCAGCTATTTGGTAGCGTTTAGATTTGGATTATATTTGGTAATTGTGATTCAAGCAACGATCGTTTTCGTTGTATTATTTGGGAAATAATTGCTTTAATTTATTGATATGAGAATCGAGTCCATCGTCGGCTATCAATTATGCCGTGGACAAACAAAAATAAACGGTGTAATTAATTTACTGTCGATGTTACAGTATTGTGCATCGATATATTATTCAAGGCGCGTCCGTTTGTCACATTATGTCTGTAATGCCAAATCCAGCCGCCATTGATTGGGTTTGGTAAAATTAGTATCAAGATATCGACGACACGAGATATATTTAAGGGTCGGTTGCGCCAAACATGCTCTCTTGTTTGGACAATTTAGCATATTAAAACAAAATATTTTTAACAAATAAAATGTGTGTGAGTAGTTAAGAAGTTGAACTACATTTTAATTTTTCAGATTTGACACAAGTATCACAACCATCGAGAAAAAAATCGGAAAGATAATTTAACGAGCAACGAACGAACGAAAACGTAATTTAACGTTGCAAACAGAAAAAAATATTTTTATTTTTGTTCCAAAATGAAATATTTTTTTTTTTCGTGAAGAAATCAAAGTACCATATTCATATAATATTTTAATATTTTTTTTCCTTTCGTTATTTAAAAAGAAATACACAAACATTCAAATTCTTTTTGCGTAATTTTTCTGCACAGGAAAAATGTAGAATGTTTGAATATTTATTTTAAAATAACTAAAGGAAATACAATTCATATACTTTACTTTTATAATACTTTCATTTCTTTACCCTATAAAATATTTTATATTGTAGTTAGATCAGTAGATTGATCATAATAGTTCCAAAGCCAAATTACGTTTTCCGTGATTTACTGATCTTTCCGATTTTTTTTCTCGATGGTTGTGATACTTGTGTCAAATCTGAAAAATTATAATTAGTTCTACTTCTTAACTACTTACACAAATTGTATTCGTCAAAAATATTTTGTTTTAATAAGCTAAATTGTCCAAACGCGAGAGCATGTTTGGCGCAACCGACCCTTAATACTTGCAGCTAATAAAAAAAGTCGAATAAAATGTTATTACAGGACTTTCCTGTATAGGCTTGATACACTTTAAACTCATTATCACAAACAATAACAATTTGCTATTCATATTCACATTTAAATTGGCCATCAAACGTACAAATGAGCACCATTCTCATATTAATAAGCAAACAGAGATGGACAAAAAGACATTAAAGCGGCATCAGAACAAATGACAAATTATTATAATAGAGCACACCTGCTATTCTTTTGATCAGACATTTCTCTCATTTATGATGTTAATCGAGCGAATAGTAACATGTTAACATATTTCGTTCAGACAAAGAGATACTCTCAGACAATGCTCCAGTACTTTATTGATATTTTTTGTATCAGAAATTCCCTTTCATCTGCTGGTTTAAGTTTAGATCAAACTATAGTTCTTACATTTGGATCATGTCATTATTGTCTGTGCCTTTTGAAACAATCTTATTAATAACAGGGCTTGCTGGAGAAAACTGATGGCTAAAGTCGTGATCTAAGGGTTCCATTTTGCTTGAAAGTGTATCTAGGCTTAGAAACTCAATTGATATTGTGGTAGACAGATAATAATAAGCGTTAATACTCACAACTTGTTGTAAGATTTTGGTAAATGTCATTTTATCGGCTTATAAATCCTATTGGAATTTATAGGGTTCTTTATATTTCACGCTAAGTCCCTAACAAAATAATCTGTTTGGTACCAGTGTTACACGAAATAATCTGCACTGCAAGTGTTTTTATCTCGGATTGTAGTCAGCGATTTGCATTTCGTTGATAAGACTCTTGTGAAATAGAGTCCCTTGGCAAAACGGACTCTTAGCAACAGTTATATCGCTTTGACATGACTGGTAATTACAAATAGCCTATTAAATCAAATCAGATACTAACAAAAATTATACATTACATGACATTTGTCATTTGCTGCCCAGTGGTTGGGCGGACTACACATCCCGAGGATGCCTCGTTTAGAGGCGAAACACGTGTCGATAAGTTTTGTTATTTAAGATTGCTTTATTTTGTGCTCGTACTGCTTGCTTTGCTTGTGCATATTTTATGCGGGAGGGCGGGCGGTGCTTGAGTCCGCATTTTGAATAGCATGGTAAGAGTGTTTAGCGGAATATTTCAAATTATTTACTTACTAGATATAACAAATTCATGATGGACTTCCGCAAAGTAACGCCTTTTACAATAAATTTTAAAAATTATACAGGCTGTTTTTTGGTAAAGTGCTAATGAATTTATAATTAGGTATAACTTAGAGTAAATATTGTTTGCATTAAAGTACATGTCCAATTTAAAGTAATTCAAACATCGAATCCAAAAATAATTATTTCGGCTTATAGTGTCAGGTGTCAGTCTGAAATACGTATGATTATAACAATGTTTATTTTTCCGGCTATTTTTATTCAATGTTTATTTATGATTATTTTAGTGACTACATGTACACTATACTCATAATGTCATAATCACTTCGTACGCTTCAAGTCGCGGGTCATATTAGTGAATTGTAAAGCAATGCGCACGCGGCTGTTTTGTTTAGCTCCAGCGCGAGCGCGCATTAATCTCTGTTCTCTGCGCAACAGTCTATGAGATGAAGCGATACGCATTTGTCATCGTGTCCGCGATTACAAGGAGAAACTCTTTCTATTATATTGTATCAATTGAATTATTATTTAAATACATATGTGTGTAAGGCGTGTAATTCTTGTCGGTTATAAATGATGGTCGTATCAAACTGTCGCCAAGAGTATAGTACATGTGATCAGTGCTGCCAAATCAGCGCATTTCGCGCCACTTGTAGCTCTTTTTTGACCACTTAGCGCTCAAAATTCGTTTTTAGCGCCTAGCGAAAAATCTAGCGATATTTCGAAATGAGTTTTGTTTCTTAGCGCTTTTTCGGAAAAATTTTGGGAAATCTAGCGCTATTTTGGAATGAATTTTGTTTCAATGATGATTACTTGCTTGATTTAATTTGGTATAAAATTTCATTATCTTCTTTTTAAAATTCTTTACAGCTCTATAAATGACGTATTTTTCTGAAAAAGCCAATCAATCGCAATCAGCTTATCAATAAAGTCACCACACATAAATAGCGCTTCTTCAAGCGCTTTTTATAAAAATTTATGTTTAGCGGAATGTAGCGCTTTTTTACATCGGAGTTAGCGCAGAACACTCGATTGGACCTGGCACTGGCTGCCCTGCTTGTGATACTTTAGTCTTGACACTAACATCTATAGTTATGTAAATGTCTATTTATGACGCAGTGTAACCTTACTTTAAAACTGAAAACGTTTATGTTTTTTACTAAATATTCACTTAATTTGGATTAAAGGACTCGTTTGTAGTAATGCAAATTCAGTGCCATTGCGATGTAAATTAAGTTGCAATGCCCAGAAATGACAAGATAAGTACGATAGCATGTACTATAGCGAGGTAATTTCAACTTTTTATTGGTATTTATTGTATAAATTAGCGGTAATAGTCGGCAAATTTCTCAAAGATATCACATACATGAATGGCGGGCTGTATGACGGACAGTATAAAGGCTGGGCCCTTAGAGTTACCTTGTATTATTTTGTCATTATTAAATTCCCCTGTCACAGCGTGTTCTCATTTCTCCACAGGAAAATATTGTATGCAAAATTATTGTTTGACATTTGAATGAGCATAAAAAGATCGCCATAGGTTTGATTGTAGCATTGTTGTTTAAAAGAGGGCCAACATTTCTGGAATGGTCACATATATGTCATGCCTAGATATACAAGGTGACTTTTTGATCATCGTCCAAATTCATACTGGAGGCTTGATAAGTGATCAGTATATTAGATCAGGAACAATTTTTGTGAAATTCGTAAAATGAAATTTCGGCTTCCCATATAAATTCAGTTCCAGTCCCGAGTGAATCACTATGGGGAGTCAAAATTTCATTCTACGAATTTCACCAAAATTTTTATTGATGCATGATACTAATCACTTACCAAGCCACCAGTATGAATTTAGACGATGATCAAAAAGTCACCTTGTATATAAGACATACCTATAATATTATCGGACATATACAGAGTGCTAAGATGACGTTACGGAAGCCGGAAACCGGCGATAGTATCCATCCATACGAACAAATGTTCGTGAAAAAAAATGGAGAAGTTGAGAAAAAAAGCAATTACTGATTTGATACATTTTGGTCGGGTAGTATGTAACTTTTCTATCGAACAACAGATTTTTTTTCGCGATTCGTGGGTTGGCTCCATAATAAAAGTTGTTCGTATTGACGAGTACTATCGCCAGTGTCCGGCTTCCGCAATTTCATCTTAACACCCTGTATATACGACATGTGTGTGCATACCAGTAGTATAATTATTATTGATTTTTTGGTGATTGGATTTGATAAAAAATCTATTTCTTCATATATAGGATGCAGGTATCTTTTAATAACACCACATACTCTACGGATCATCCATCCATCCATCAGCCCGTATTCGTCCACTGCTGGACATAGGCCTCCACAATATTACGCCACTCTTGGCGGTCCTCAGTCATCCTCATCCAGCCGCCACCCGCAACCCCCGTAGATCGTCAGTCCAGCGGGCACGAGGGCGGCCTACGCTACGCTTTGCTGTACGTGGTCTCCATTCTACGTGCTCTACGGATCATACTTAACATATTTGCCGCTATGCCGCACTCATCTGTTTTCCTTGATTAAGCCAGGATGGTTCTCCAGGAAGTTTTTGACTATATCAGCGTGGTAGATAAAAATAAAGAAAATGAAATTATGCTTAGCAAATTTTTGCTATTAGGATCGCTAAAACATAAAACCAGGCTGAAATAAAAAATCACCATGTTTAGAAGAAAGCTCTGAAAGCTTTTAAGTCAAAACGTAGTTTAAAAACAAAGTGTTTTGTAACAAAACTTGACCGTGGTCTAAAAAGTGCGTAAACAAGCGTCTAACGGCAAAAGATAAGGTTTTTCTAAAACGATATAGGTCAATAATTTTGAAATGTTCTAAATGCTATCATTATAAAGGTATATCTTTTATTCTATGAAAATACACCCCTGATATTTTCAAATATTGAATGTGGCTAAGTTTCCAGAAACATTTTTATTAAACCAATAATCGAGTTGATTATTTTCAAAAAATAAAAAGGTTGACATTTGTTCTATAGTACAATACTCTAAGTACGAAATGTAATAGAGGAAATTATGATTCTTCCAAGACTATTCAAATTCAAATACGTCCACATTTTTGCTATGAAATACACTTCAAAATATTCCGTTTCAATTCAGAAGCCGGTATGTCCGCATAGACGTACAATATCACAATCCCATATGTCCAAACTAGCCAATCAGCATCAAGAATTCTGACATTATGACGGCCGCTTCTGTTTTGAAATCATTTAAATTAGTTTAAAATGCTCAAAATGGGCTCAAATGTGAAAAATGGTGAGCCTGATAAAGCAACGAAAAGAAGCAATATAAACACATCGCAAGAAAGCCGAGAAAAAGAAGAAACTGTAAGTGAACTACTTTGCTACTATTATTGTTGTTTTAGAGTCAAGCCGCTTGGTCAGGGCCGAACTTTATGTTGGGTGATTCCTATAGGGGCCTGATTTTGTTTGCAATTTTATCTATTACTAGCCCGTCGAGCGCTTTTGGGAAAGTTTTTATAAAAATTTGCTTTCTCGCAATGCTTGATGATTCAGAAGGTGCAATAGATCCCGGAGACAGAAAACCAAGAAATTACTGACTTAGTGTAATATAATTCGTTTACTCTTATTGTTTAGAGTGCACTGTTATTGCAAATTTGTAAAAAAAAATCACTAAATAAAATTTCTCAAAATAAATATTTGTCTTTATTTGCTATTTATTAATTATTTGTGAAACCTTATTATAAACCGGCTCAGCAAAACAAAACAAAACAGCGATTTTAATAGATGTTTTTTTTTCCTGCGTACGATCCCCAGCGTCAATCAAGAACAGTTCTGATTTTCATCAATCAAGTAAGTCCAGCAAATATTTTTTCAAAATCCTGTGAGTCCATTGGTTTAGTTCAAAACCTAGTATTTCCACATTAGTTTTATCGATTTCAACGGTTTTGCTAGGAAAACGTTTTACTGAAATGTTGCCAGGGGTAAAATATCACAAAATAAGGTCAAATCATCTCAAAGATGAGGTGAAAAGATATATCATGCACCAAAATGAAAATACTTCATTATCTCTTTTTCACTTATCAAGGACATAATACCGGCGTTTGAAATTTATCAACTCAATTAATTTTCTTTTGTTTTCTCTACGTTCCTGGTATAGTCAAAACCTGAATATGATGTTATAATTTACAAGTGGTTTATTATTTTGTATTATAAATACAAATACAATGTATAATTTATTACAATGCTGTTATTTTAGCGAAAGACTACTTACATCGGTGTTGCAGATCGGTAGAAAAATAAAACAATAACTATAGAGCCCCCCCTGAACGTGCGTGTTTATGTTGGGCCGAGTCACATAGATAAAGCTACTGAAATAGGGCAACTTGGATGCAATCTAATCTAAGTCCAATTACAATCTTCAGAAATAGATCCTTCTTTATTTATTTACTAACGGACGCTCCGCAGCGTTGCTAGCGTGGATGTCCTTTCTTCCGATCCCGTGGGAATTTCCTAAAATCCCTTCTTAGCGGATGTCAACTCCATACAAGAAATCTACAGTCCAAATTTCATGTTCCTAGGTCCAGCCATTTGGTCTGAGCGTAGATAGATCAGTAAGTCAGTTAGGGCAGGGTTTCCCAAATTATGGGTTGCGAGCGAATATTGAGTGGGCCCTGCCTGTAGAACGATACACCAACCGACCGAACTAACGAAGACAAGTTGATGTCAAAACTGTTATGGCGAAACACAGGAAACAATTTCATCCTTCCCATTGAAATAACTTTTTTGATGTAGTTATTTATTTAATTAAGTAATAAAAAATTGTTTTAAAACTTTGTTTGTTATTTGAAAAGTCCTTTATTCATATTGGTAACGGTTAATTTTCCTAGAGGTGGGTCCCGAGTTTGTAAACTTGTATCAGATAACCACTGAGTTAGGGTATTCTTTTACATATATTTGTCGTACGATTATATTTAGCGTGCTATCAGAACCCCGAAAAGACAAGTACAGCAAGCTCAATGGCGTAGCCAGTGTTTTGTTATGCCCCCATAGGGGGCCTAGTAAGGGCTTAACACAAAATTGTACTTTTTTTTATTATCTCTTATTAAAATGTTTTTTATTTTTCATAGAAGTAGAAAAAAAGCATACATTTCGAAAATATCTTTTGATATGCTTTTTTTCTATTTCTATGTTATGTAGCAATATATGTATATATTTATTTCAGGTTTATAAGAATAATCTATTTAGTGACATCTAACTACATTTCCAAATATATGCCCAAAAAGCAAAATTTTATGAAACCCTATCATCATAACTGTCAAGATATCGTGAATATTGCCTCCTTTTTACGCAAACTTTAGCAAGTTGTATGATTTTCATCCACACTGAAAATGAAAAAGAGATAAATACAGACGTCGGTTATTTAAAGAAGACGAAGTTTATACAATTTTCTATAAATAAACAGTTACCGTTTCATGGAAAACAGTTTTGACCAGAAACCATTTCACCAATTCGGCGCTTTTTGAATATCTCGCCACCTAAAATATTATTATAATAACATTCCATAGACACCCTACAATTTGGTAACAGCATTTTTATGGAGGTTTGCGCGTGACGCAATGTTCATTTATTTTAGCCTGAGGCTTTCAATATAGGTTAGCACTCACTCTGGTCATAAACTTCTAGATGAATTTTATTTTTATTTAACAAATTTTATTCAAACCGACACATCCCTATATTCCGTATATCTCCAAACCTACCTAACAATAATCACGAATTATAGTTCAGATGAAATGAGTTGGAAGCTATTGACGCCGACATGAATGGAGCCCGTCAACTCGAGGAGGCAATCAGCTGCGTTATGGAAGCGTTGTCCAAGTGGCTTCAACAAGCCGCAAAATGAAATCTCTTCAGGACGTCAATCATTTTCCCCTCCGTGGCCGCGACCCTACAACTGCGTAAAGGTGGTAAAGAAACTCGATCGTCTACAATATTCTGCGGTTCTGAGAATTTTCAGTGTTATTTGTATAAGCTTAAAAAGTAGAAATATATTAAAAAAATATACCGCCTAAATTAACTGAAACTACATACTTGTCTTGAGAAATTAGGAAAAATAAATTTGATTGAGTAGAAAACACATTTGAGTTTCTTTTGAAAGTAATAGAAAATCTATAAATTCTAATTAGGCAATTAAAAAAAACTACTTACACAGGAATAAAAAAGAAATAAACAAACAATCTTATAAAAATGTGTCAATCTTTACATTAAAAATTAATTTGTATTTTTTCGAGATCTCTTAAATCAACACACATATCCCTTATATGCTCAGTTTTAGATATCTATGCGTAATTGTACCTCTACAACGTAAAGATTAGTCCCTGTATTGTATACAACATACAAACACGTCGGATTAAGAGTCAATTCTCTGGATTTGTAACAAAATTTTAAGAAATAATTATAACGGGCAAAATATGTACATCGAGGAATTTCTATTTTATTTCGGTTTTATGCATTATAGCACTTAAATGAACGACAAATCTTTTTGTATGGCATCAAAATTTGACCACCTGTAGTCTCTATGATTAAAAAGATTTTGTTTGACTTCAACTTGCTTTACCTTCTTTTCATAGTCCATGTCGATTACAGACAACACTTCGATTTTATTCTCTATCACTCTCAGTTTTCAGCTGAAAGAACAAGACAGCAACAGACTCCATAAAAATACGATTTTACAGCGGACAAAGATCACGTACATCCCATACAAGGTGAAATAGTGGAGTAATCGGGACATTATTCCAGCGAGTTAGCTCCATCCAAGCAACTATGTCGGGAAAAACTTGCCATATAATGCGCTTTTCATTATGCTGCCATTTTATAGTCTGCTAACTTGAGACTTCTATTTTATGAACATGAAGCTGCATCACAAATTTCCTTATGTGGGAGTATTAACATCATCATTCAAAGGCACTTGTTTCCAGGCTACCGAGCTAGAGAAGGAGGGAAACTAAGCACTCTCAACAATAATTCGACAAAATGATGTGAGTTCTCAAGTAAGCCAGCTGAGAGACGCGTTCGTGTCAATCGCCACACTCTTGTAAATAGCGCACTAAAATAAGATTTTATCATTCGGCCCCAGGTGGATAACTCAGGCATTACTGCTGTCTCGATGAGATCTTCAACAAGGTAACAACAATTTCACACCCAAGTTATTATCACGACTCGTAATGATTTTCACCCGTTCCCAAATTAACGCGCGTTTCGGATAAAATATGCGGTGCGTGAGTAACTCCTTGCGCTGCGCAAGAGTGCAAAGCGAGGCGTAAACGAAGAATACCCGCCAGACGTGCGCGAGCGCACCCCACGTATGCAGACAAGAAAATATTTCAGAATTGAGATTGATGTCGTACGCATGTGCAAATAGCCGCTCTGTATGCAAAATATTGTCTATATTTAGACCGAATAAGCAGCACTTAGGGATGACACGGCCAAAAGCTTGCCATAAAGTAAAGTTGTCTAGTTGTTTATAAATAAATATAAAATATAAATATATCATCAGATCATGAACCCCCGAGGGGGAATCAGAGGTGTCCCGAGTGTGAATTGTGAAATGCAAGTCCACACTCGGTACACCCGCGTTTCACCCTACGGTTATCACGTCCCAACGTGATGAGTGGTGAGCTCCAACGCCGTACTTCAGGCACAAATTAATACACACTTTTTTAGGTTTCCTTACAATGTTTTCCTTTAACATTCAGCAAGTGGTAAGTGTAAGAACAAACACTACGAACATAAATTTCGAAAAATTTATTGGTGCATGCCCGACCGGGGATCGAACCTGGATCTCAAAATCGAGAGGCCAGCGTTCTACTATTGAGCTACCGCCGTTTTTTCTCTGTCGTTAATACACTGTGATAAAATAGAGTATATATACTAAGATCATATGTTTTGTAGCGACATCTATAGCTTTGGATACTCTCTCTAGTTGTTTCTGATTATAATATCGAATATCAATGAGATAATCTGGCGAGAATTGTAATAAATAATATCCAGAAAAGTATGTTAATAATTAAAATAAATCCCATATAAGGGTAGGCTCCCACGAGATAAGAGGTGTTATTTATACACCCTCATCCCACAAAGGAACCGCTGCCGAATATCACCCATAAATATTGGCCTGAGGTGTAATTTTTCACATACCAAGTCGGCTCGACGCGTCGCACCTTGAAAATAAATGCAAACAAAATTTAATAGGGAGAGATGCACAGGATTGCTCGCTTTGGTTAAAAATAAAAGACGTATGTAGTGGACCGATCATTCGGAGATATTTCGTTCAAAAATGCCCGTGATGAATACCACTATTTCAACAAAGATACAATAACAGGTAAGTTAATCGCATTTGATTTGATACTCTATTCAATGTGTAACGTATGTTATGCATGACATAAGCAAGCATCAAAAGCTACTGTAGTTACTGAAATGTATTGTTTCCATTATTAAATTCGTATTTAAACCATCACTCGAAAATGTATATAAATATATCGTTGCGACAATGATCCCCGAGGGGGGTCAGAATTATTCTGAGTGTCTTTTAAATGTCTAAACACGATGTTAAACAAATGTCTACTGTACACACGTTTCACAGAAGATTATTACAACATTCCGATCTAAGGTGATAGAGGTTGAACCTTGAACATTTGTTCAACTTGTAACAAAAAGTGTGGTCATATATTTTGAAGAACCCATTCAGTTAATGGATAGAACATATTTTTCAATAGCAATGAGACCTGAGATGGCAAAAAAAATATTCTTCTATACATTTTGGCCGAATTAGTAATGCACTTGTCAATGAAACAGCTGATTTCAATTTCGTGATTTTAAGAGCAGTTTCGCAGTCAGATTGTGAAAAACCCGCCTTATTCTAATTATTCTAAACAGAACACTTATAAATTCAAAATTGACTTGCTAATTTTGCGATGGCAGCATACACAATACGTAGGTAATAAGGTTTTGTTGAATAACTATTGAGTGTATTTTGAATTTAAGTGTTCTGTTTCGATTAATTAGAAAAAGGCGGGTTTTTTACAATCTGGCTGCTAACCCACTTTTAACTTTAACTTCATAGTAAAATATATATTTTTACCATTGCCTTGAATGAGCTCTTCAAATATCACCAACACTCCATTATGTTACACGTGATATACGAGTCTAACCATGACGAAACGAAACGCGTAAGAATCTGAAATCAAAACACATGTCCAAGAAGGAAGTGATAAAACTATGAATCCCGTGAGATGAGATGAGAAGACAAGGGCTTTCTTGAATAAAAGTTTATGCGCAGCGGGCTGCCCTCGTTTATAATTTCGCTGACGGAGAGGTCAGGTCAAAGGTGGAGAAGAGACGGGTTATCCAATTTCAAAACTTAGTAAATACATAGCGAAAAAATGCTACTTGTTTCTAAAGTGAACATGATCAAACGTTGTAACATAGTGATAAATGAAAAGTATGTGATTCCTTGAACCTAAAGACATGGTAAGATTATTCTCGTTACATATTCATGTTATTCTATATCTATGTATGTACGTGTCATAGAAATATTTTCACATACACATACTTTTTGTCATATCACTTTGCACTCATCGAGATCAGGTAACTGATTTAGAAATTTTACGATTTTTAATACCAGTTCACGAGATGAGTTCATTCATTTAGAAAAAATCGGTCAAGTGCAAATAGGACCCGCACCCTGAGGGTACAACCATTAACAAAATTACAAACTCTTTGTGAAAATTTACGAAAAAAAAAACTGCAAAATTAAGCTGGTCAAGTATTCGGGTACGGAAACCTAAAACTACATTATTTATCTGCGTTTTTAGTATTTGTTATTTAAATATTTCAATATGAAAAATAATAATCAAATTTACATTTGCATTCGACATTCGGTTTTAGGTCTTTTTTTTACCTTGGCCTTTAATATATTTTTATTAATCTTTATCTTGAAAAATAAAGAAATGGGAGGCTTGAGAGCCTTGCAAGTTTTAGACCATTTTTATTATGGCGTCTATTTCAAAAAAGAAAATAGTTAATAATTTGGAATGTCTGTATATCATGAACATATATTTAAGCAAGAAATAATAAAATTTAGTGAAATTAAATTATGGAAGGATTTCTTACAGCTTTTATTATGGAAGGAGACGTACTCGCACTTGACCGGTTTATTAGTTTAACTTCTATGAGCCAATATTTCCTGTTTTTTGTACCGATTATTGACTGTGTCTTGAACTTGAAGAGTAGCATCGGCGTGCATTTATTTACGATTATTGGTTATGGGCAGAGTTTGAGCGTTGGCGATGGCGGACTGGTGGCGGGGCGGAGGCCTAGCGAGTCCCGCGTGGCTCGTAACATCTCGGACTTCGGCTGCGGACGTCAAGGGTGGGACTTGACGGATATATCCGTCCCAAGAGAATACGTGGCCGTTCGCAAAATTATGAATTTCAAACGACTATTGTCTTTCACAAAGAATTAAAAGAGTTTGTTTGGGGATTCTTTTACATTTTAAATCATGATTCATTGCAGGACATAGTTAACTCCCAAGATGGGAAGGTTTGCTCTAATCACTGCATAGCTTGGCTGGCGGGATTGTGATCACGTTGCAATAATTTTGATACCAGTATAAGTGCAAGGTGCACTACGAGCAGGTGGGGTGAAATTTGAGGATGTTACGCGGTTTCGCAGCCGGATTGTGAAAAACCCGCCTTTTTCTAAATAATCGATACAGAACACTTAAATTCAAAATTTACTCAATAGCTATTCAACAAAACCTTACTATCTACGTGTGTTGCCATCGCCAAGTTTTCATTGGTTTCTGTAAATTAGAATTAGATTTTTTTTTAAATATCTAGTTTGCAGAAACCAATGGAAACTTTGCGATGGCAGCACACACAATACATAGGTAATTAGGTTTTCTTGAATAACTATTGAGTGAATTTCGTGTCCTGTTTCGATTAATTAGAAAAAGGCGGGTTTTTCACAATCCGGCTGCGAAACCGCTCTTAAACGCCCCCTGAACCTACACTTCATTTTGGAAAAATAGCTTATAACTAAATTAACCAATAACAACAACTCTAACATTCATAACACAAATCCTGCACAAAAGAATATTGTGTCATCGAAAACCAATTTTATTGAAATAACCAATAAATATGTGTGTTTGTGTTTGCGACAAATAACCAGAGATCCATCAAAGACTAGGGGCGCAATAAAAAGAGAATAGAGACATCGCACGCATTTGTAATAAAAGTCTCGCCATAAATAACGATCATGAAATATAATACACCTGAAATCTTCGGAAAATGGGAAAATCATTTTCCGAGGGCGCGGCGCGGGTCCGGCGGAATATTGTTATAAATGTAGTTTCTCGAGGGCATAAATAATAATGCTGGCCTCGCGGCCCTCGCTGGACATAAACGCTCGGGGTGGAAACTGCACGGGCATTTCGCATCACAACATAACTTCGAATAATTTATTTTTATTTTTTATTTTATGAAACATAAACGGTCACAGGACAATTACATATAAAGATTAACACAAATAGACCTACAAGTTCCAATTAATACAAAAAAACACAAAACATTTCACGAGCGAGTTCACAAGATAAAATCGAAAACTAACTTACACACAAACAATATCTTTTTGATCTTATTTTTAAATAAGCAATCTTGTAGCCGCTAAGAGAGTCAAATTTAGTAGGTACTAATTGTTGAATATAAATAAACCATAAACTCAATCAATAAAATCAATTAACAAATTAATCTATCTATCTAATTTTAATCTTCTAATCTAACATTTTTTTTCTTCATCCATCCATCCATCAGCCTAGTTCGTCCACTGCTGGACATAAGCCTTTCCAGGACTTTGCCACTTCCGGGGGTCATCTTGGAAGAATTGCCCATACTCACACACGCTGGGCAGGCGGGTTGGTGAGCGCGGTGCCGGAACCTTCGCACCAGTGACGTCGCTGCCCGTCACCAGTCTGTTCCATATAAGGCCCGGCTATTACGGATGGATATACCGCCATCCATTGGTCCCAGGCATGGTGAGCCTCCTAGTTTTTTGACTGTGAGCTGTCCTCTTACTCTCCCCCGAATTACTTCGAGTGGATTTCCAAGTAACCTCCACAAGTGACCTCCACAGTCGAGCCCGGCATATATATTTTTATATGCCGGCCCGGATATTTTTTTTTCTTATCGTTTGTTATTTTGTTTTAAATTAATCATGTTATTTAAGTTATTATTAGTAATAAAATTTAAATATTTTTATCTTGGTTTTGAAATATAATTTCCATAAAAAATCTTATCCGCGTTAAAAAGTGTTTTGTTTATAACAATAGGCCATGAAATCAGTTTTCAGTTTCCCATGCCGCGATGCGCGTGTTACGTGAGTGAAGTTACGTAGTTATCCACGTAGCCCGCATCCGGCGCGGCTCGGAAGCCGCAGGGAGTCATTCCGCACTGACACCGTGTAAATTCTCTATTACCGCCGATATGAAATATGCTCACTCCATTTACGATCGACATTCGTAACTATTCGATTTTACCACAAAATCATATCGTTCGTCGCGGAAAAACCCATTGTTATTTTCATCAAATGATTGCGAAAACCACTCGATATTAAAGTCTCATAAACATTTAGAACACGAACCGAGGATATTGAGGTAAGAGGGCTTTGTTTAAAAAGTGAAAAGTATTGTTTTTCACGAAAGTTTAAAGCGTCAATAAAGTGAAGAGTCGCATGATAATTTTGTGGCTTCAACACGAATTTGGCTTTTGTTCTCGAGCTGATATAAAGTGTTTATGAGACCGGCAAAGCGATATTACTTCAATTAACAGGTTGATTTAGCGTCACTGGAAAACTCAAAACAATGAGTGTGTCAACATTTGTGCAGAAAATAATGCGCAATGAAATGTCGGATTTGCACACTTCTCACGTGGCGCATCATCGCATGCCAAGAATTAAAGAAATAAATGTATTTCCATTAAGCCGCACATAAACAACTTTTATACTCGTTTTGTTCTCAGAAACCACGAAATAATAATTAGATACACGTGTTGATCTAACCTCCGGCGATAATAAATGTCAGAAGATGACTATTTTGACTGAGATCATCTCGAGGATTAACAGACAGTCAACAATCACACACGTCGTCGCTTGCCTTGTAGGACATCAAAATAAGATCACTACTATTTATGCATCTGAGAGCGTATTAACGGCGCACACGGCACTCTTATAATGCCATAAATCGTCTGGAAAATATAACCATCAGCGCTCTGTCATACGCGTCGGAGTGGGTCGGATGTTCCGCTCCGTGCGACGCATCGCCCTTCGCTTGCGACGGCGCATCGCTTGCGCCCGCGCAGCGCATCCATACGCCATAAATTGTAAGAATGTAAATAAAATGTGGCGTTCCATATTTTAAAACTTTATTTTAATAGCCCACTATTCAACGAGAAATTAAGACGTGTTTATTAGCTGCACGCTCGTAATACACACAAGTTGTTCCCTCGCAAGTTAGTCTACCTCTTAACCCTTAAACGCACAACGTATCAAAAATTATATTGTATATTCATATTTATTATACTTTAACTTAAAAATTATAATTACTTGATTATAATCTGTAAGATCTGCGACAGCAGCATCACATGAATTTTCTGTATTTTTTTTTCTTTGTTCGTATTTCGGCTTTAAACAGAGTATGTGACAAAATCCCAATAAATTATTGCATATTTCTTTATAGTTTTTTTACATTGAATTCCAAATTAATTAAGCTTTACATAAAACAAAAAATATATAAAATATGCAATTCTTCTTTCATAAGTTTTTTGGTTTTTATTAATAAAAGCCATAATTAAATTAAAAAAATATGCTTTCTATTATTATTACCATATTGAATATGTATTTTTCTGTCATTCAGTTTAAAACAAAAATCAAGTATTGTGCGTTTAAGGGTTAACGTCATAAATCTGTACTCAAGCTAAGTCATAACAAAGACTTGTATGTCACTAGTAGTCCTTATTGTCCTTGAAATATAAAGAATGCTTTTAGATAATTAAGTAAGTTATACAAAAATCTCTACAAAACAAATCCCCCAATGATTCCCATCACTAGTTCCCGATTAGTGTAGATAAAAAGTAAATGCGTTATTTCAGCTATGTGTTGTTATGTAACAATAGTTAAGCTGCCATAAAAAGCTTGTAAGTTTATTAATCGTGAATATATCAATTTGCCTTTCGAATTTATGTTTTGGAAGAAGTGTATAGGAAAAGTTTTCACAATGACTCTCAGAAGACACATGCCTTGTTATTTTCTTTTGTTGCTGAAAAAATACGCTTTCCCCTTCTAATAGCGCACAATTGATGCGAAAAGCTTAAGATTCAAAATGCTAATGACAATAAAGTGTTGTTGAAAGTGTTAAATTAGAAACGTGTCTTCTAATTAATTTTACTCATTGTTGAATGTTCACAATTACGAAAATAGCCGAGCCGTGTCTGACTGTGGTATGAAACTATGTGGAAACCGAGTGTCATAAAAATCTTAATATCACATTAACATTTTTGTAACAATCGCTCTGGTATATGGCTGAGGCCGCAGCTGTCCTTATAATCAATTATACGAATGTGACATTTAGAAAATTGCCTTGCATTAAATTTTTTCCTGTGCCAAATATCAAAATGAAGTCGACACCTCTCCCGGAATGCTAACAACACAATATTTTTCAACGTATTCTAAATCTCAATACTTAACACTGCGCGTACAAGACAACTAATGTAACACAACGAAGAAGAAATTCACATTGGCACATAATTTATCTTGACAATATTCTCAAACAATAGATTTTTTACATAGGTATGTATAATTTAATGGATATAGCGTTGATTCTCTGCCAAAATTACTAATTTCAGTTCAACGTATTGCCATTTTTTTCCTTAATTATTTAACAACATACTATTCATTGTTTGGGCTCATTCTAAACAACCCATTTTGATGATAAATTAAAAGAAGGACAACATCGATGACTGGAAAAGTCATCAATTTAACTCAAAGAGCTGTTGCTTAAGGGGTTCCATTATGCTAAACATCAGTTTTGCTGTGGATTCAGTTCCGTCAATGTAGACTCAAGATAAATAAACATACTTTCAATCTTCTTTTAATTATGTTATAATACTTTTAAAAAGCACGAATTTCACGAAAAAAGCGATTCAGTTTCCGTATTTCATACCTGATTGAAACGAAACCAACACACGCAGATACTTCCTAGAAAAACAATCTTTATTACATAAAGAAATTATAGTTAATGTCCTAATGTGGCCGCGATTTCAAAATAACTGAAGTTTTGCGTGCGCGGCATTTGATTAGAGCAGGACAGACAGTTTATTTATTTATTTATTACTTATTTTGGAAAACTAGCGACTATTTTAATAACAATAGTAAAAAACTTAAACAGCTAGTCATTTAAAGTAAAGCGTTAGAGTAGGACTGAATTTTAGCATTGTGCAGCCCCTTAAACAATTATTTTCTACGCGTTTTATAACAAATCTGTCCTAGTTTGCGATTTGTTACAATCTACTTGCCCAGTTGCTGCATATTTATATTTAAACATGTGGGGAGAGTATGAAGCACCCTTAATTCTAAAAACCTAATAAAACGAATCTAGTGGAAGATTCAAAAGAGCGATAGCATATCTATATCACTAAACTGATCTTGGGACATACAGATAGATATCTCTAGTGGAATATAATGAAAATACTTTGATATACATACGAGATCTTCCGAGGTGAAGTTTTATTAATGTTTGGATTATTTCTACGTTACTACATCGTAGACACAATTTCATGCTGTCAGTCAGTCTAGGATCACGAAGTCGAGGTTTTGTTAAGGGCCAGTCGAATCCAATCATAAAGTAAAGTTTAATAAAACTGGAGTCGTGGTGGCCACGACGAGGTCGACCGTCGTTACGCCGTCATCGAATCGGCGTTATATCGTCGTTGTATCTGCGTTATATCGTAAAGAGAACAAATAACATTGTTTACGGGCCATTCGTCGCGGTTTCCATTTGCATGATATGGTATCTAGGCGCCTTTGCTCGCAAAAATTGAATATGCTCTGCTCCTAGTAGGTAGGTATGTGTTTTACTGAAGAAATGGCTGTAGAATTTATATTGAATCTTCTAAGGATAGCAAATTACAAAAATTGGTGCGTGCTTGAGCTATGTAGCAGACTAAAAGATGTGGGATATGTTCACAACCCAATTTACATTGTAGTTTATTTATTTAGATATGCGAGTTTAACACAACAAATGCACCAAAAATGCTACTCAAATCCTTTGATACATATAAAAAGGTATATAAGATAAATAAATGATTCATCTAATCATATGGAGGATGTATAGAGACAGGTGTCTTTAAATGAGACCACGTAAGCTACTGATCATACTGAACAACATTCCCTAATAAACATACCCGCGGAAATGAAAAACATTTTCACATTTCCTATTTATTTTTAAAAAGCTACTGTGAATTTTGTAGACCCATTTTTTTTAGCTCCTATGTTATGTTTCTTTTGGAAAGTTGTAGACTTAGACCAGTAGACTATGTGAAATATACCTGTCCATTTATATTTATACACTCTGTATAAGTCTAAAAAGCAAACCTATTTTCGATATTTCCAAAAGCCATATTAGTGCACTATTTGAAGTTAATAAAATTAAAAAGGATGATGAAGATTAAGGGCATATTAGTACATTCTAAAGCCTTCTCTTCGTTTATGGCCAAACCAAATACATTGAGTAAAATGTATATGAATTATCAACTCTAAGCCAACATATGCAACGTTTTTCTTTTTCATGCCACTAAAACGTCTATCCATCCATCCATCAGCCTAGTTTGTCCACTGCTGGACATATGACTCCTGGCTTTCCAGGACTTTGCCACTCCCGGTGGTCATCCTGGAAGAATTGCCCATACTCACACATGCAGGGCAGGCGGGTTGGTGAGCGCGGTGCCGGAACCCTCGCACCAGTGACGCCGCTGCCCGTCACCAGTCTGTTCCATGTAAGGCCCGGCTATTAGGGATGGATATACCACCATCCATCGGTCCCAGGCATGGTGGGGCCTTGTTTTTTTGCCTGTGAGCTGTCCTCTTACTCTCCCTCGAATTACTTCGAGGGAGTCTCCAAGTAAGATGGTGGTACCTCCACAGTCGAGCCCGGCATCAGCTCTACCACCTGTAGGAAACTTCTATAAACTTCTATATGAAGAAAAAATTTCAACTAATTGTTGTTTTTTGACTTGAATTCTCTACTGCTCCTAAGCAGTTTGGTCGATTTAATTCATTTATTCTATTAAAAAACCCACCGAACCTTATTAACTACACAATGTATCAAACGAAAAACGTAATGAATAAAAATGATGGGGTGGTATTTTATGTCAAAAATGGAATAAAGTTTACGGTGGAAGAACAAGTAATATCGGACGCCTCTTGTCTTAAACTGCAAATTTCAAATGAAGTTATCTTAGGCATCTACCGTTCTCCTTCTAACAAAAACGCTAGCAACTTCATAGAGTCTTTAGACAAACTTTTAATGTCACTGAGTTCTACCTCAAATACTATAATTACAGGTGACATAAATATAGATATAACAAATACTAATACGGATAATAACAGTTCCAAATATCTGAACATGCTAGCAAGTCATGGAATCCTTCCAGGCCACATCTATCCTACCCATAACAAAACCTGTTTAGACCATATTATGTTGAAATCTTCAGCTAATGCATTTGTTACAGTACTTGAAACTACTATAACAGATCATTTTACTGTTATTTTGAGCTTAGACAAAAACTTGTCTAAAAATAAAATGACTTCGTATCGACCTAAATTGAATTATGAGAAAGCTGAGGCTGCACTCTTGGAATCTAATCTTAATAACATTACGTCTCTAACAGATCCTAATGAAGCAGCTGATTTACTCATTAACACCATCCACCAAGTAATTCAAGAGAATACTGTTATGGTTAAAGTACCTAGTAGAAAGCGCATTATTCAACCGTGGATAACAAGTGGAATCCTGCGCTGTATACAAAATAGAGATCGTATGCAACACAAATTAAAAAAAAACCCTACTGATACTATTTTAATGATAACGTACAGACGATACAGAAACTTCTGCAATAATTTGCTAAAAAGATTTAAATTAAACCATGAACGTAATGAATTAACACAGTCTACTAAAAACCCTAAGGCATTATGGAAATGTATTAAAAATATCGCCAATATTCAAAGCACTAAGAATACCAACCCTGAACTTTTAAATATCAAATCATCCCCAGAAGAATCTCTGCAATTCGTTAACAATTATTTTGCTAATATAGGTAAGAACCTTGCCGATACTATTTTAAAAACACCTACTCAGGAAAACCCAAATCATAACTTACCTAAAATCCCCCCTGCCAAAGATTCTTTTGTTTTACTAGACACAGACCCTCAGGAAGTACAAACTCTGTTAATGAGCCTAAACAACGACAGTTCAGCTGGGTGGGATAATATTCCCACCAAATTTGTTAAACAAAATAAACACTTAATCATCCCAATTTTTAGTTATGTATGTAATCTATGTTTTGCTAAAGGAGTATTCCCTAGGGCGTTTAAGCGATCTATTATTCATCCTATCTATAAACAAGGGAATAGAGATGACGTTGGCAATTATAGGCCTATATCAGTGCTCCCTATACTGGCGAAAATCTTAGAAAAATTACTTAATAATAGACTTAAAAAATTTTTTACTGACAAAAATCTTCTCTCCAAAAACCAATTTGGATTCAGAAATGGAATATCTACGGAAGATGCTGTCTTAACTCTATCTGATACTATTGTAAAACACCTTGACAGTAGACAAAAATGCCTAGGGGTATTCCTAGATCTCAAAAAGGCCTTTGATACCGTATCCATTCCTATCCTATTGAGTAAACTCGAAGGATTTGGCATCAGAGGCTTGCCGTACAGAATTATTGAAGATTTTTTGAAAGACCGTGTACAATGTGTCAAAGTTAGTCCCTATTACAGTTCAGATACTCCAATAAACTACGGAGTACCGCAAGGCAGTGTTCTCGGACCTACACTATTTCTTGTTTATATTAACGACTTATGTCAGCAAACTCTGTCGAATTGTAGTATTTTTTCCTATGCTGATGATACCGCATTGATTTTTCATGGCAGGATTGGCAACAGGTATATATGCATGCTGAGAACGGTCTTCGTATTGTTAATTCCTGGCTAAAGCACAATTTACTTTCACTAAATGTTTCAAAAACGAAATACTTAGCCTTTTCTATCTTGAAACAATTCAAACCTCCAAATTCCTTCTCATTAAAACTGCATTCCTGTTCCAACTCCAATGGTTGTGCGTGCCCTCATATTGAGAGAGTAAATACCATTAAATACTTAGGCATTATTTTTGACGATCAAATAAACTGGTATTCGCATATTAATTATCTCACTCTAAGAATACGAAAATTAATTTTTATCTTCAAAAAGCTAAGACGTGTCGCTCGTCCTACATTGTTAACATCCATTTATTTTTCCTTAGCTAGATCTGTACTTACATACTGTATCCCTGCGTGGGGAGGTTCATGTAAAACCAAACTCATTGAATTAGAAAGGGCACAGAGATCATTGCTAAAGGTTATGCTCTTTAAGCCATTTAGGTTCCCGACTCATACACTTTACTCCACTTATGAATTGTTAACCGTTCGGCAATTGTACATACAAAGATCAGTTCTAATACGACATCGTAACTTACCTTATGATCCCCTGGTTATGAATCGGAGAAGACAGGATCGTGTTATCCACCACACAAACTGTAAGACAGCATTCGCAGGCAGGCAATTTCAAATATTATCATCTCATTTGTACAAAAAGATAAATAAAATAATGAATGTTTATCCTCTTACACTTCAAGAGTGCAAAACTAAAGTTAATTCATGGTTAAAAACCTTAGATTATGAAGCGACTGAATCGCTTTTACTTACTCAATCTTGAGTTTTTTGTGGCAATGAAATTAACCAATCCTAATAAAATATTCACAATTACACGCCCTCCCTTCTTAGTATGTAATACACATTGATCCCAAGACCCTTGTCGTAGGGCTAAGGAGGCTGGCGCACTTCATAATTACCTGTATTCATAAGAAAAACTTACCCCCTTCTCCTACACTCACACATACACAAATACACCCTCTCACACAGACTCACACCCACATACTCACATTCTCACATATTTCTCTCACACATCTACACAAACAGACTCTCACATCACCTCACATACTCTGGAATTGTAATAGTTTGGTTCTGTATTAGTTTCTACACATTTAATTGTAGCTAAGTTATATTAAGTTGTATTAATTTAAGTTGTAATAATATTACATAAATATAGGTATTCTTGTTTATTTAAGTAAGTTAAGTTAGAGAAAGAGCGGGGTTCCTGTACTTCAGTTCCTGTAACTACCACGGGGCCCTGACGTTAATACTTTTAATGTTAAAAATTTGTGATGAATAAACGTATTTTTATTTTTTTTTATTTTTTTTTATTTATGTTTTGAGTATTACGTAGAAAAACTTGATATCTATAAACATAACATAGTATTATTCAATCGAACAATCACGTCCATATGAAAAGTATTATTTTCTCCTATTTCGCCCTATCAAGGACGCAGCGAGCGTCGTAACAGCTAATGCTTTGGGCGCTGCTATGAACGTTATTTCAATGTCGTTTCCGTAGACATTCGTACCGACAAACAACGAGCAGCTAATTTGGCGACAATAATCGCCTCTTTACAAAATCATGCAGCTACTTGCAGTACGACATAAGGCGCTACGGAAAAAAAATCGACACTTTAAGGACTTGCATATCTACTTCAGTAAATAATGTATTATTTTGATAAAATAGTATATTATTTTTGGATTCTTTTTCTAGGGATCTGTTAAAACAGAAACGCGATTGGAGAAATTCGGCTCGATAGAAATATTTATTGATATGAGGTCCTTTTCGACACCAATTCTCCTGGTTTGACAATTTAGAATGTCCTATAGACTGCAACTATATTTTATAAGATGGGTTTTAACGGTATCTAGGACCTGGTTAAACGAAGTTTTGATAGCACCTTTTAGTACATTAAGTACATTTTATATTAATAAAAAACCGACATTTTGCTACTTTTCCACGAATCCGTCCCTCTCGCACTGAGGATTTTTTCGCATATGGAGTAACAGGGACGCTAAAACTTTTACATATCGCCTTAAAAACTCTGTTTCTAAATAAGACCTTTTAGCGCATCTTTGTAATAAAAAGTCACTAAAACAAAGAGGCATTAAAAACTGAAGTCATAACAGGAAACACGATCCGGTGCGCCGTACTCTTAAGGATTACCTCCTCCATAAAACGGCGGTGAGAGGCAGCTGGCCACACTTTTGTGTGGTTTTCACCGCCTCTTTAATAATCCTGTTTATTCTCTTTAAGTGGAACACCCATAATATGGACACGGGATCTGTCACTGCCTGAAATATCCATTACATTGTTTTCTTTTATCTCGAAATTTCATAGCTACCGAGTTGAGCTTTGAAGTTTAGTTTTAATAATTAAATAGCAATGAAATCTAAAAGCGCATCAGAGCGTAAATCTGACACGCTCGCTCGAGTCTCATCAACGTGAACATTAAAGGGGTACACAATGTGAAGACATAGAGGGTTGCAATAAGCGTCTTCGTCAACTAATAACAACAGGAGCAATCCAGCGATATCTCAATATCGTAGGTGCGATGCGAGTTAATTAAGGCGTGACGCTTGTCATGGAAATAGAATTCCTGTAAACTGTGAGTGGGGCTGCGCACGCGCGCCTCGGGCTACACCCGCCGCACCGCCGCCGCTGTTTGTTTACAAGCACAGAGACTTCATTACGCCGCTGGCTAATGTATTCAGCTTCAGCCTCCACGTTAACAGCGACACTTCTCGGAATCAATACGCTCCTTGTATGTTTTGATTGGCTGCCGTTTGACAAAGCAACCGAAACACGCTTCCAATCCTCTCGA
This sequence comes from Ypsolopha sequella, assembly GCA_934047225.1. Lineage (NCBI taxonomy): Eukaryota > Metazoa > Arthropoda > Insecta > Lepidoptera > Ypsolophidae > Ypsolopha > Ypsolopha sequella. Next base: position 16,230,979 of record OW203992.1, read on the forward strand.
CATAAGACCCAATTTACGAGGGTACCAAAATTTAATGACAAGGAATACGACGAAGAAATTTCAGTTTTATACCCGCTAGGAATAAATTTCCTATCACGTTAACGGCCTATGCATTGAACTTGTCCAATTTTAGGGTTAACGCACATTAATTAGCTTTATGAACAACGTTTATTGTTTGCCGTTTCCGGTGCTGGCCAGTGTCTATCGGAATGTTTTGTTTTCAATAGATTTGATGACGATTCATTGACGTCTGTTTGTCATATAAAACATATACAGCCTAATAATATAGAGCAGCGTTTCTTAACCTGTGGTCCGCGGACCAATGGGGGTCCCCGACCATATGTATGGGGGTCCACAGCCTAATCTATAGACCATTTAACAATAATAAATAAATGCCACCAAAAGTCTCGTAAATGCTACTGCTTACTGCTTTTCTTAACGAGATACCTCTGTGAAAAGGCATTCTCTGCTCTTGTGTATACAAAAACAAATACATAAATAGATTAAAAGTGGAATCCGATTTGAGACTACAACTCAGTAGTAATATAAACCAAAATATCACTAATTTAGTTGCAAAAAAGCAGCACCGACCTTCTCATTAACGTATTTTATATGGAAAAGTATATATTTTTTGTGATTTATAAAACTAAAATAAATGGTCCGAAATTTATAGCTGCTTTTTTATTAAGGGGGTCCTTAAAATTGTGCTTGATTTCCTAAGGGGTCCGTGGAGAAAAAAGGTTCAGAAACGGTGATATAGAGAGCTCTCTATAATATATACCACAAGTCGTGTAATCTTACACTTAATTAATCTTAATAATACATCATACCTACTTCACCACATTCCCGCAAAAATGAAAAAATAATTTGTTATTTAGACGCACGTACGTGCAATTATTAAAACGAAATAAAACCTTATTTTTATTTAATACCTTTGGTAAAGTTTTGCCTTTACATCAGCTGAGTAGTTGGTTTAGTCAATATCATCAGTTATTTTATTAACAAACAAAATTTAACAATTTGTACAGACATCGTTCAGGAAAAGAATAAGATAACTTTACAACATTAACTAAGGACATAACCACAAAAGAAACCCTTTTTCTGTATCGCAAGCAAAACTCGACTTCTCTATATCCGCTGATCCCTTCTCCCTTAGAAATAATAATGTTTCATCTTATAAAAATATTTTCCCAACGACTGTCGGTCTGTATATCACGGTATTTGTCACAGAGGATCACCCTTTATGTTCCTTTACAGTCAAACCCCTTAGATAAGCGCGCCTTTTATATGCGCCAAATATAATATATTATGGTTTTCAATTTTGGCGAAAGGAACTTAAAGATATACCTACGTGTCCATATCTTGCATTATTTGTTACTTTGTTGCATTATTTTATTTATCGAAATTTATAAACAATACAGTATATTCTGTTATAAAATATCCCATCATTTTACTATTTCAATAAACAAGTAACACATAGTGTTTGAGGACTCATACAATCATACATACAATACATATATAGATTTAAATATACTCCCACCTGTATCTCCATCTGCTACGATCCTGACACACCTCTTTCGCTTCTTCCACATGCATCAATCTAGCCATACAAGCTCTTCAATTCCGGGTACTTTTGACTTTTTCCGTCTTGGCATACATTGTTTTTTGGGCGTATCCGTTGCGCTTTACCCTCCACTTAATTTCTTTCGTCACTCTACTTTCATTCATCATCTCTCTATATGGCTAATCCACTGAAGAATTCCTTTTCCTATTCTTATAAATATGTATTTTAAAAATTGTTTTAAAAACTGGCTTCTACAATGACTCATTTACTGTTCATGCCGCAAGAGTTTGGAATCGCTTACATTTATTAATCCAAAAGTTAAAAAATACTGACTCATTTAAGATCAAGGTGAAGCACTTTTTCCAGATTTCCATAGCCCTTAAAAATAAAATCTTATTTAAATATCCAATATAGTACATTTATTTGGTACGTGTATTTAATTATGTATGTTTGTAGTATTTATTTTCATTTATGTTTATTTTACTAAGTATGTCTATGGTAAAACAATTTGGTATATTTATTGTAATTTAATGCATTAAAAAGTAGCATTTTGTATTCTATCATTATTATTACCACTTACACTACTCTCGCATAATTTCATATATCGTTACTACATAAAACTTTCTTTCACCCTAAGGTTGTCTGGAAATTATTCCTATTAGCAATAAGTGCCGCCTTGCCCACACAGTTTCTAAGTATACATTTATTCTTTCTTAGTTTAATCATGTAAATGTGCAAAAATGTAATAAATAAAATAACTACAATTAGAGAGAGCGGAATTAGAATTATCATCAAAGCAAATATCTATTCTAGAAAAAAAAAATGCTATGTCTTATCCACACCATCGCAAAGCATACACGAGCCATTACTTCCAACATATGAGAGACGCAAAAATATCGGAGCATTATGGGTTATCAGCCGAAGTCGTCTCGGCGACAGCATTCATGTCGCTCCACATTTAATGGATTACTCGCTTTAATATTCCCAAATGTACACAATGTTTGTGCTCCTATGATCACGGGTAGTGATTTACCGCTTTGTAGTTCCGGCTCGGTACTACATATTCATAGTTCGCGTCTGCTAGCGCTACAAGTTTGATGAAATGTTTGCTTCACTGGATTTCAAATTTAATTCGAAAATGAGATCTGAGTGTCTCGTATAGTCCACTCAAAATGTATAAATGCCTAGACTAAACGCCTTGCCTGTTGTCTTCTCAGAATGTAATGTAACCCGTGCTGTATTCAAAAATAAGTTAAAATCATTAATATTGCAGAAATATGATATCTAAGTGTAGATAAAACGATTATCTTTTCTTTTTAAGTAAGCTTTTTAGGTTAAATTGAAACTGTTAAATTGAATTTTTTTCATTGTTTATGTTTATTTAAACAGAGAGTTTTTTCCGCCTACAAACTGCATTACAGTTTGGCAGAAATATTTGTATGTGCTAAATATTTTCGTATGGAAATAAACGTCTATTACTATACAAGGTGACTTTTTGATCATCGTCCAAATTCATACTGGTGGCTTGATAAGTGATCAGTATTTTGGATCAATAAAAATTTTTGTAAAATTCGTAAAATGAAATTTAGGCTTCCCATAGAAATTCACTTCCAGCCCCGAGTGAATCACTATGGGGAGTCGAAATTTCATTTTACGAATTTCACAAAAATTGGTATTGATCCAAAATACTGATCACTTATCAAGCCACCAGTATGAATTTGGACGATGATCAAAAAGTCACCTTGTATAAAAAAAAAAGTGTTCATCGTAAGTAGATCAATTTACACATTCTTCCGTCAATTTATATTATTATTATTTAATATGGATGAAAACAAACACTTGTACTGTTTCACAATTTAATTTACAGCAAAATTAACCACAACTAGTTTCGCCTTATCAGCATTCTCAAGGGAATAACATAATAATTTATAATTAGCCTTGTCTAAGAATGACAACAAAAAGTTTTTGACAATGCTTATTATAAATCATTATGTTATTCCCTTGAGAATGCCGATAAGGTGAAACTAGTTGGGGTTAATTTTGCTGTAAATTAAATTATGAAACAGTACAAGTGTTTGTTTTCATCTATGATGATGTTTCACCAAGAGCCGACAATCGCAAGTATTAATATTATTTAATACGCTCAAAATACGTTTTAATTGCATCCCTTATGATTATGAAACATCAAAATATTGACATAATTTTTTTACAGAGGACCGAGTATATTTACTCCACCTATATGGGAAGTTTGAGCTCAACCAGCCCAGCCATTTGCTATTTATTTCGCAAATTTTATTTCGGACGGGTGTTTATTTAACATAGAGAAAATTAATATTATACTGAGTGTTAAGATGAAGCTAAGCCGGAAACTGGTGATAGTACTCGTCTATACAAACAACTTTTACTATGAAGCCAAACCCCGAATCACGAAAAAAAAATCAGCTGTTCCAGAGAAAAGTTACATAGCTGCCCAACCAAAATGTATGAAATAACTGTTTCTTTTTCTCCATTTTTCAATATTTTTTTCACGAAAAGTAGTTCGTATGGACGAGTTCTATTGCCAGTGACCGGCTTCCGCAACTTCATCAAACACCCTGTATAGTTTCCAAAACCATTTTCACTTAAGAAATCCTAATGATTTTTCATCCGCCCACTTTATCCCGCCAGAGAAATATTTAAACTACCCTAAAATAAAATTTACATTTGATAGCTTTCGGGACCAAAGAAGAGTGAGAGAAGGCTCACACCACATCTGTTTGCTCGTCTATGCTCCCCTTTCATATAAAAGACGAGAACAAACACGGAATGTGCCAAATAGCAAACAATATTATACGGAATGCACAATAATATCAGTTCCGGGTGTGGAGCGCTCGGTGTTTGCGTTCGCGAATAAATATGAAATTCGAGGAGTCGCCCGACTGGGTTGCCATATGTATGGTGAATGATTTTGATTTTTTAAATACTTTATTCGTTTAGAAACGAACTTTCTTATTTCCTATGCATAATATAGGTATATGCAAATCTGACTAAACCTGTGGAGGTAACGGCAAATATTGATTTTGCTCAGGTCAGAAAAAACACTTCTACCTGTTCAAATCAAAATCAAATTATTTATTATGTAATATATAATAAGAACTGGGATATACAATAAAAAAAGTAAAACTTAATAAAATCGCAGAAATAAAAATATAGGAATAAATAATATCATATCGGATGTTTATCTATGAAATTGGCGAAATTTTCTTACAGATTCATGAGTTCATAATTTCTGTAATTCAATAGCTATTTCCATTATTTGTTTTTTGTTTGAAAGTTGATTTCAAGGTTTTTATTTTCAGTTTGATAACTAGTATTAAATCTCAAAAACGGTTTTAAATGCCATCCATTTTCATGATAAGATTCGTAATAATCTTTTACAGCTGACACTTTAAAAAAATTAAATTAATGTTGCTCTTAGCTTAATGTTGTCTCATTTATACACAAAAGAAATTATAAAATTTAATAATACAACAAATTTGTTAGCTAAATAAGCTACCTATGAATAAATATATGCCTAACTCCACCCATTCGATTAGTCTTGCTAAAAAAACTTAGCAAGATCATGTCTTATTTTTATTTACATTTTTTTTCCAAATTCGTTCAGAAAGCAATAACTCAGAAAGTCAGATTACTTTTTTGTCTAAAGAATTAAACGCAAGCAACCCTAAAACTCTATGCCAGTAAAAATTCACACTACTTAGTACAAAACACGCAAGGGCTGCCAACACCAGAAAGCTAGTCCCGTCTTCGGTTCTCCGAGCAAATATTATGGAAGGTTTGCTTTGGTAAAATGATAACCGACGAGATTGAAAGTTTAGATTCTACCCGCAACAGGAATCCGAATGGCGGCTTTATTCAATAGCCAGATAAACATTTTCATATTTAGAGAGGCACTGTCAACGTCGAATAGAAATGAAATATCTGTCCTGATTCAATATTCTCTGGGTATGATAAAATAACTTATCTCGTATTAATTCGGAAATGCTGACGTTATTTGCAAAAATAGTAACCCACGAAATACTTTCCCAAAGCGGATTTCGGAAGGGCACAATAAAGTAGATTCTGAAGGCCTTAATTTTAGTTTAAGTGATGTCAAAATTAAATTGTCTTCATTGCAAAATAAGTGTTAGGAACAGACTCTAAAATAACTTGAACTTGTCCTGCATTTGCTCACTTCCTGCTATATCAGTAATAATGTACAACCTAAAGATACAGTCATCAGTGGATATTTTACTAGCCGATATTTGCAAATTCAATACCGCGGTTGTACGATCGTTGGTGTTCCAAAAGTCAAAAGTATAACTACGAAACTTCATAACATACAATCGCAATTTTTTTAAAACACCTACTTTTTTCCATATTACTACAGGAGTTTTACTGTTGATATGTCATTTTCATATTATCTTCATGTAAAAGACGAAGAATCTCGGATATACGATCCCTCCAATATTCGCGGGCAGACAGAATGAATCCCACCTTATCATCCCGCGAGAATAACTTTTGGATTTATGTTAGACGTAAAACTTTATGTCACCCTTTGTTTCTCTTCACAACTTGTAAAATTCGAGAATTTCCAACGAGGAATCTTGTCATATTTTCTTCTTATGTGTAACATAGTTCTACCTTCGCGTAAGACTGGATTTTTCTTTGTCCATGGTTTATGATCTTAACCGAACGTTAATGAAGTGACGCAGTTTTTTCTATGTAGTTTGATGTTTGATTATTTTAATATTACTATTATTTTTAAATCTTCGATGTCTGATATATACATGATATATATTATCTTTTAGAATCTATAGACGATATCTCTTTCTGAAAATAGTTCGGAAATAGATGTGGAGCGTAGAGTAGCTTGAAAAAATACATCTACGACGCCGGAACATTTTGTTCGCATCGTACACTTAACAAAATTTGTAGATTATGTTATGACGTTGATATTTTATGCTAAAGGAATCTAAAACATAATTTTGTTTGGATAATTAGTACCTAGTAATAGATAATTTCATGTTAATATACAGTCTTCTAATTCCCAGGCATATTATACTGAATGTGCGATGTTTTATCTGTAATCCTGTTCTCATAGAGAGCTGTTGTTGATCCACTCCAACCGTTTTCGGTCTTGGCGACCACTTCGACTATTATTTGATAAGGCGCTGGTGCGCCCGAAGATCAGACCATCTTATCTTCATTATGCTACGAAGGCATTTAAGCTGTCCAGCGGTCCAGCGTGCGTATGTGGTGGCGGTAAACACACCATGTTTCAGAAGAATAAAGAAGGTTTGGTAGCGCAATCGCCATTGCTGGCCGGTCTCAAGTCATGTGAGCAGAAGACCTGGGGACCAGCTTCTCGAACCCTGCTGGTAATCTCGGCATCAAGCTCACACTTGGATGATAGTGCTCTTCAGATAGCGGAACTTATCAACCAACTTCAGTACATCCTCATTAAGTGTGATCGGCAGCGTCTCATGACCATGAATATCAAGGACACCACTTTCGTCTTTAAAATCCATGTTTAAGCTGAACTTACACAAAGCTTGGTGGAAGTACGATATCAGTTGCTGAAGTACATCCGTGGATTCTGCTAAAAAGCACATACGTCATCGGCATACATAATAATATATTATGCATTAGCATACATGTTGGAGTAGAATGATAAGCAAATAAAACCTAAAAACTGTATTCACCCTTCTCTACGGGTATTATCATAACATAAGTATACATACTCTTCTGCTATTTTGTGTAGGTACAATCTGGTTACTTTTTCTTTCTAGCTTCGTACTTTTCTTCATATTTTACCCAGACCTTATATAAGTAACTAGTCGTATTACTTTACATATATTTTTTTGATTGCCTAAAATTGATGTTGAGCAATGATTTTTGGTTTTACAAGGATTCATTTGACCTAACCTTTTTCAACACACAATACTATTTAAGTATTTACGTCTGATTTTAATTATCTTGTTTTTCGAACTGAAATAATGAACTTTGAATATATTTATTTTTGATTGTTTATAATGTGAATTGTAATGACTATAACGAAGGTTATTGTTGAATTCAAATGTATTTTAACTTGCTATTGTTTTGTGACCCTAATGAATACATAGAATATTTTCATTGTTTGGGTAACGGAATATTTTATATTAAATTTCGATTTAAATATCGTCATGGATATACAAAAACGAACAGTTTTGTAGAGTCATTTCTAAGAATATTTGGTTCAGGTTTCCTAAATGGTAGAGTCAAGTTTACTGCAAACTGCTATCGATAACTATAGAGGTTAGATAGTGATGCGCCACAACAATCGAAGGTAACGATGCCATTTCTCGACAATACAGCGTGAACTGTCGTAAACTCCGAGTCCATCAAGGTAAGATCTTGGATATGCGATTTTGGGCCATTCTCAGCGACCCCAAAGGAAAAAGGCGGGAAAGTTTAGGTCGTACATGTAACGTGGGTTCCTTCAATGGGTTTGTTATTACTATTATTGCTTGCTTAGTCACATTATTTCAAGCATTGTGTTCTTAGCTAGAAAATCGGCAAAAGCTTTTATGAGTAGCAATGATAACTATTTTCCAATGTGACAAAAAAGTCTGTATGCGCGGGTTCCGTCACAGAAGATGTGTTTAAAAATACGAAGCGTATTTCGACAATAAAAAATTTCATTTGTAATTGTAATAACATCGATTATTTCTCTAAATTACCTTTCAAGACGGTATGAAGCTACGGCCGTACCATGGTTTTGTTTCTCAATAGTGCCCTAAAACTGTTCGATAATCGAAGAGCGTCCTTACGGGTTGACACATCAATGTAGAGCTGTGTAGAGTGTGTCAGTAATGGTGTTGCTGTGACAAAAATCTTTAAATAACAACCGCAGCTGAAAACAATAAGTTTGACAATAATTTTCAATAATCTCTTTAATGATTACGGTTTGTTGACCTAGGTAATTCATTCCACAAAATTAATTATATACAGAACGGAACCATTGCGTCATTCGCATTTGTATTCACTTTGCCACGATAAGTAAGATGAGTGCAGTATCGGATGCATCACGATATTATGTGCAACAGTCTCAACCTTTTGATGTCACGATACATACAGAGTAATATTTTTTTTATTTCAGCTCAACGAGGTGGCAGCCACAGCTATACGGCAACGCGAAACACGAGCCACATTTCGCCACGTCACCTCTGCATATAAAAAGTTATGACCGCCGGCAATATTTCCGAGAGACAGCCATACTCTAGATGGACGAAGCGAAACGATATGCAGTAAACGGTCGGGCGTCCTCCCCAGGGAACCCTAGCTGACCCGCCCGATTTCATGCGAATTTTCATAAAAATAAATCTGACTCTTGTTGATTGAACCAGTCGCCACCCCGCACCCGATTTCGCTTTTCTATTTTATTGTTATTAGCTACCAGTCGCGCAAGGGTGAAAATTATCGTTTTGCCATTTGCCCCGCAGAAAACTATAGAACCATCTGCAATTTCACAGATAGAATCGGTAGGTTTGGAAAGCGGATTGTTTTTATTTTGCCAACGTTTATTATAAACTTTTCCGCATTGTTACAACAACAATGAAAGTCAACAGTTATCGATACAAAAAATAATGATGGATTCAATCAAGAAGGCAGGGATCGACCGTTACCGTCGGCAAAAACTCCAAGCCTGCAAAGTTATTTAACAAAAACAATTCTGTGTGATAAAAACGGTCGTTGTGACGGCAATGGATTCGTCCGGTTAATACTCGTCCCGCCAAAGCGTGAAGCGATCGCCACGGGCTGTTTAGAGTCGCAGTATCGCGGATAAAATCAGTTGGAACAAGTGTTGTAGCATCGCCGGCTGCCATATACGAATGAAGTGCATTCTCAGAGCGATACAGCGATGCTATCTGGCGGCCACACACGGCAGATCGACACGACCACTCACACAATGTCACCTAGTTCACGTCCAATCTGCAACACTTTTAAGTATTTTTTTCGTTACTGTCATGGCATTTACTCCTAAATTGCCATGAGTTGTGACACAATCCAATACTGTTGTATCCAAGCGATTATGTTTTTTCCATGGAGGTTATTTTCTTAAACAAACAATGATAACATCACACTTCGTCACGACATATATTCCTGAGAGGTTGTCAGATGTGTTACCGAGTGTGGAATATCACTATAAAAAGTCAACACCGTAACACCTTCTTTTCACCGACAATTTAAACCTCCCAATGTGAGGGGGGATGAGGCTTATCAGCGTTCTGCAGGCACAAATACACGATTTTTAGGGTGTGCAAGTATCTTTACAGTGTTTCCCTGTGAGCAAGTGCTAAGTATAAAAATACTATGCACGCAAATTCTGAAAACTCATTGTTGCCAGTTTGACCTGCAGGTTTCGATCCCGGGTCTTAAGATTAGAATCCGGCATCCTACCAACTGAGCTATTTTTTACAAAATTAAATACATCTAGAATATGATAGAATAGGAATTTATTATTTTTCAAAATAAATAATACATATAATATTTAAATAAATTAAAATAAATCTAGATCGAAAACAAAATGGTCAAATACTCGGTATGTAGCTATTAAGCATGCAAATTAAGTATTTGAGTAATATATATGTTTATATCGGTACCCTATAATATTTTGACATTATGGCACTACCCTCAACAACTTCCCTATTAATAAAGGTTAGCAGGTAGATAATACTAAATAGTATTAAGCTCGCCTATGTACGAAATTTTTATCTTGTGCAATAATTTTTTTTATTATTAATATTAATAGCAGCCGATTTTCAGTCTAAGCCAAACATCGGTATAAAATAAATTAGAACACAGTTAAAAATTAACACAGTTAAAAATTTAATCACAAAACGTTAAAATCGTTATATAGTCACATGTTAGATACTATCACAATAAGATAATTAAAAAAAAAAAAACGAAAAATACAGAATTAGGAAGGGATCCCAAGAGCCAAGGATTGCTTTGAGAGCAGCCATCTTTTACATTGCATCTCAATGTACTCCCTTTTTCTGAGCAAAAATAGTACAAAATACATATATATTTACATAAACCGGCTAATATAGAAAGATCCATTATGATAATGATAAAACATCAAAATATAACATTAATGAAGAGTGACGTGATCAAAGATAAGTTAAAACAAAGTTCAGAGATTCATGAAATGATAATACAATGAAAGGAAGTTTCACACATAATTTAGAGCTAAAGCGCTAACCTTTGTCTGACAATTAGACCATTTCAAAAAGCGTCAGTGACAACGTACAGTAGTGACGTAGAAACATAGTCTGAACTCAGAACAAAAGTGTAAAGTGTGGTCGGCCGGTCTGTCCGGTCGTGATTTATCGCAGCCCGCTTTTGAATATTAAATAATCGGTAATGGGAGCGCATGATCGCCCCATTAGCGGAGGACGGTCCTTTCACATTTAATAAAGAGTCATTTATAAGGCGGTAAAGCTTTTCCCTTATCTGGAGGTATGTCGCGCAGAGAGGTGCCGCTCTATCGGCTTATTCATATTATGTAGTGTTTCTTTATGGCTATCATCTTTAATATATGTAGGGAATAACTCATGGCGCTGTGTTTACACTTATTGGATATCTTTATCGTTGTGGTTTTGTGTTTACTATACGCTAACATTACATTCAGCTCGATATTAGCATGGATATTCTTTCATAGTCCATATGAACTATTTTGAAAAATATTCCGTCAAGAAATGGTTATTTGTGTAGTAAGAGAGCAAAGTTTCTCTTTTTACGAGTGCTTAGTTTGAATCCCGAGTAAGCGACATATTCTGATTCTAAGTTAAAATCCTGAGCGTGGTGAGTGATTTAAAGGCACAAGAAACAAAATAAATTTGCTCTCGTGTGATATATGAAATTTTTCACCTCACTAGCGAGAAAACATGAGATGTAAAGACACTATATTTTCTCTAAATATTACACCATATACAATAGTGCACATGAAAAAAAAAGGATGGAATGTTAATTGAATCCAAAAAGCCGTCAGAAATCGGAAAATCTCTGATAAACCGATCGAAAACGCAAATCAATACAATCATCACGCGGGCGTTGTACTCTATCCGTTTCCGGTAGAAGTTCATTAGTTTATGCCGTTTATACATAGTCTATGGTACAGATTCCATACACGCTGGGAGGCTATACTATTTTAAGTCTAAGGGCTATACACAAAAATACGAGAAGTTTACCTCGTCTATGGTATCCGACATGACAAGCTGCAGGGCTGTGTATAGCCTCCCAATGTGTATGGAATCCTTATAGAGTGAAAGAGATAGCGACCATGCTGATGTTTGCTATCCCTTTTTCCCTTGTGCAGTTAATTTAGAGTTGCTGAACGTTTCGCGAGCCAATGAAATACCAAATGTCAATTCACAAGTGTTTAATTCAAAACACTTTTCTTCAATAAGTGAGCAAAATTGACTTTTGATCACTGATTGTAAGCAACAAAATATGTGCTTTTCGAGCTAGCGAGGTGAAAACAAAATAATAGATACATGTGTTTTAGTTTTGTTAACCTGTAAGAAGACAAACGCTAAGTTGATGCTAATACACTTTTTGCAACGTGTCCGGTTTTAGCAACGTGTAATTCAAGGATGATAATTATAATTACTCGTATTTATCATTCTCAAAATAAACATTAGATACAAGTACATACATATGAGAATAATTTCACTCTTTAATTATACTTGTTTCCAAGATTTCTCTTCGCACGTTCTGATTCTAGCCGATGCTACCTCTATCCTTAAAACCTTGTTGAATAAAGATCAGTTTCGTAAGCATTTAAGAACAAGTGAATTCGCAAAAGCTCAGAGATCTAAGTGTAGCACGTCGGTTCCCACGGTAAGTAACTGTCACCTCATCGGATCGGCCCATTAGGAAAATGCCCGGTTTCCTCGAGCGATCGCTCCTGATCGCCTGTAATCGCCGCTGGACTCTAGATCTCCTGAATTGTTTAGCTATCGATTACGTACCATGAGAATCATACGTGTGATAACGTGAGAGTTTACGACCGAGTCGAGCAGCTGGTATGCAACCTTTTTATTCTAGAGCTGTCTACGCGCGCGATTTTTATGTGCGTTCCTTTCTCTAGTTATTTTTCAATATAATTTCATATACTAGCACTGGAAACACTTATGATACTCGTTATATTTAATGATAGGTTATATTCTATACAATTAATTTGATACTTCTAAACACAAGAAAAAATACAATTATGGTATTTTCGATATAATATATTTCGGCCCACTTTGGAACCGGCATCAGTGGAAGGCTGAAATTTATATCGAAAATACCGTAATTGTATTTTTTCTTGTGTTTAGAAGTATCAAATTAAATGAAAAGCTATAATAGCAAAATAAAATTATTTATTTCAAATTCTATACAATTAAAATTTAGTATTATACACAATCACATTACAACTGTTGAATCGAAGTAGCCCGCTAAAATATAACTTTTTCCATCTTAATACCCGCACCAGATCGCACAAGGTACAAAATAAGACGAGTGCTTTATCGGCTATCAAGGTATATCAAGAAAATCTCGTCAGCATCATTTGCTACAATAATATTCAGTAATTATGAGCGCTAATCGGTCGCAATCGAAGCTTTGCTTGCGATTACGACTTCCTAATGACGGACAGCGGCAGTCGATCGCCGTGGTCCGAACGCAGCACCGCCGCCCGCGCCGCCCGCCGCTCGTTAACACGTAACATTCGATATGTTCCAGTTATTTCTCTTAATATACTGGGGCAGTTTATTCTTATCCGATACAAGATATCAAAATACGCTCGGTTTTAATGTTGTTTTGTAGCGGTAGCTCAGGGGTAGAACGATGGCCTCTCAATCTTGAGATGCAGGTTCGATCCCCGGTTGGGCATGCATGAATTTATATGCATAGTATTTGTTCTTACTTATATTACCGCTTGATAAACGATGAAGGAAAATATCGTAACGAAACCTGCATGCCTAAAAAGCGTGTATTTGTGCCCTAAGTACGGCGATAGGGCTCACCACCCTCCACTTTGGAACGTAATAATAGTCGGTGAAAAACGGATGCACCAAGTGTGACTGTGACTTGCGTTTTCACAGTTCACACTTGGAAAAACTCTGGCACCCCCTCGGGGATTCATGTCGTGTCGATATATTTACATATTATATATTTTGTGTAGATAATCTCGAAGAATGTTCTTTAACAAAGAAGAGTTTAAAGAAATTTTTTTGCAACGGTAATTAGAGTGAAAAGAAGGCTAGCAGCAATTTTTTCGATGGTTCGACGTCAGGCATAGGACATTAGAACACAACTGTGATCCTGTAAGGCTTTACGACCTATGATGTAACCCGCAAAACAAAGTAATAAGGATTAAGCCCTCTAGCCTCCCTCTTCCTTTTAGTCAAAAACACTCAGAACATAAGATCAAATTTATCATTAAAAAACGGGAGATAATTTCAGGCAAACTGTTCACTTAGGAAGCGCACAATTAGCTGCTATTTACGCAGACGTACACTCCTTCATTTCTGATGAACAAAACAATACATATTACTTTCAACCCATTCATACATCACTGATACCTAAAACCTTACACACGAGCACATTTCTATTCATCCCTGTCAACCGTCTTATTAACTTTTTGTTTCGACAGAACCCATACATTGTTGGAGCAAACGGGAACAATCAATCAGATGAAAAATACACATTGGTCCTTTGAACTCATGGGAATCATCCTGTCGATGGTACGTCGAGTTAATGCGGGATATCGTCACGTACTCGCGACCACCGACCGTAATTATATCGACGCAATTAACAACCTACTAATATATTATAATCGCTTGGTCAGCAATAGCAGTTTTTGTCAAAGCTGCGCCGCCGCAACGCGCTACATCACTACTCTCGCAATTTTAAACCAGTGATTGAGAGCTTCCGAAGAAAAACTTATCAATCACCAAGAAATCTAATCGATTTATAATTGGTTAAACGCTTCGAACGGTATGAAAACGTAGTTTGCGTTGAAGAAAATTGGTTGGTAAGTAGTCATAACTACTTGCATTGGCAATGTTTTTCTATGTTTATGGCAAGAAATGTCACTATCTGAAGCTAATTATCTTCAGGTTTATTACGTCAAACATTTCTAAAACATCCTCATTTTTTTTTCAAATTCATTATTATAGTACCTCTAAAACTTGCTCAAATGTATCCCTATTCCTAAGATACACACAAACATGTACCTGTCAGTTAGCTGCCTAATGAACGGGCAGAAGATCGATTTCCCGCGAATCATGAGAAAATAATGCTCTTCTACACGTCAGAGCCGGACAGAGAAACGTTCGCTCTTTGAAGCCGTCCAGCCGACGGATAAGAATAATTACTTTGATTGAACCCTTATAATCCGAGTTTATTTAATAGTCCACAGATGTTAATCGGCCGATGTCTATAATTACGCGTCGAGAACTGTCGAGAAAAACGCGAGTATCTCGTAGCATGTTGGCTGGTCGAAGCTGCGATTTGCTGGGTTTGAACAATATTTATCTGCGAGGTTTTTGTCTTAAATGTTTAAAGACATCCTCTTTTAAAGGCTGTTTATTGAAACAAAGAATTAAATCTACGCAGAGTAAGAAAATACCGTTTAGCGAATACATTGTTATTGCTACGAGCATATCGTAGCAAGTGCTACGAGATTTCTTTACTTTTTAAAACCAGCGCCACAAACTGCTAAGTCAGATTTGGTTTTACAACTCATACCTCTTAGCAAACAGTTACTAATTAACGCCAACATATTTACGACTCCCATCCTCTCTTTACGCGATATTTTGTTAAGTAGAACGTTTCAAAAGCACATAAACGGTAACATTTAATTAGCGTTCATAGGAACGTGTATGGTACTTTTTGTGTTTTCCCATTGTATGCAAAGTAGCAGTTGAGTTCATCCATCACGTCATATTTGCGGCTCAGTCGGCACCTGAGCCGCCCTCTGCCGCCGTATTTACGAACCGCTAATTGGGATAAAACGGGGGAAAAATGTTGAATTACCATTACAAAAAATACAATGGATATCGTAACACTTCGAGGCGTGAAACTATTTTAATAGCTAGAGTAATTTAATTACCAGTTGGATATGTTTATGTATAGTTTATAATTATAAAATTTAAACGTCAAAAAGCGCTGCCAAAAGTTTTCGTCTTCGCAGCGAAGTCGACTAATCCTTTGCTGTGACTGAGAGAAACAATCGTTTTCGATAGAGCGTGCGAGCCGCGCCAAAGAAAGCTGGGAAATTCTAGTTGTTCCTGCCTTTACTGCGTGAATATAAAAGTCATAAATGCCATACGCGTTCCTTGTTAATGCGCATATGTAAATTCTAATCCTTGTTGCATTTAGAACGGGGCCTAGTAATTATGTGCTTTCATTTGTCGTTTCTCGGAACAAATGAGCTCGCAGCGGGCGCGCCCGTGTAGCCCGCTCCATGTAAAGCAGTTAGCACTGCTCTAATCTCACTGTGCCATTAATTTAAAGAATACGTCTTCGTAACCGACTTAACCAACCTCGTCGAAACAATTCCACTTCACATTTTCTTATTTGCATATTAAAATAATTTCGAATAAGCGCAATACGTAAAGTCGCCTTCCACACGCTCTGACACATACACAAGACGTCTAAACTTCCGTAGCTCTATTGTTCTAAACCAAACGTTATTTTTGTCGTAAAAGGGTTGATATTTGTTACGGAAATTTGGATGCTTTTTGACGTTTCTGTTTCGTAAATGGAGAAACGATGACAGATAAAGGCGGGCTGTAAGCCCAAATAGATAAACTAGTGTGGAAATTAATGTCTACATTTACTGGTGCATGAAGTTTGTACTTAATTATAGGTTTATAGCTATTCACTTTTTAGTGAGAACCACAATGACTAAGCATTATCATTTTAAATGGAAACAGAAAATTAATTATTTAGATAATTCAGTGTTTACCTCGAGTTTTTGTTAGTAACGAAAAATATGCGTAAATGTGGAATTAACATACCAATTGACTATTTTATTAGGTTATCTAAACTTACGTCTGACTCAAATTAGTACTTGGCTTACTGCACTTTACTCGTAATTGGGTTATTTTTTAGCTAACAATTGTATTTTTTCTTACTTGAACATTTATAACAAACGTGGTAGGGTATTTATATATCAGCGTAAAGAGTATTTGATTTTGTAATTATAGCATTATAAGTCTAAAAATGTTATAAATTTCACATTTGATGATTATGATCTATGTACAGATATCCATAGATAAATTTGCACAGATATAAAAGGATACAAGGATACGCATAAAATTTTGTCGACTGAAGGTTAACACCAAGTGCGCACAAAAACAATTACGAAACATTTAATTGTTGTACATACTAATGGGGTAAAAGACTTTTGAATATGGCTTGCTAACCTATTCATTATCACAAAAAATACAAGCAGAAATGATATGGTACTTTCATTGTCAGCGCGAACTTTTGTTTTCTTTCAGAACTGTAAAATTTTACACAGTTATTATTTTAATTGACCGTTTAGTTAACGTGGCGCTGAAACGTGGCGCTGGAACGTGGCGCTGGAACGTGGCGCTGGTTGCCGACATAACGCATTTTAAGAAGCCTGTTTACGCCTGGATTTTTCTTAAAATTCACACAAGAGATAAAAACTGATTGTGAAGTCAACTGCTTATTTTCTTCATATTTGTTTTGATAAGTATTATCTAGCGACATTTAAATTCGTCTCTATACAGCCCAAAAAGCAAAATTTTATGAAACACCACCATAATAGCAGCCAGGATATATTATCTATACTGAAAAAAGAGAGAGAGAAATACAGACGTCGTTCATGTAAAGAAGACTAAGTTTATACACTTTTCTCTAAACAAACAGTTACAGTTTCATGAAAAACAGTTTTTACCTGAAACCATTTCACAAATTCGGCTCTTTTTGAATATCTCGCCATCTTGCACCTCTTGATGAGAGATGGTTCGGAGTGCGGTGTGAGGGGGAAGGGAAACATACTATATAAAGGTGTGTGCAAAGTTTTATTGAGATCAAATCAGCTGAGTGGTATGGCCCACCTTAAGGATTGATTGTTCGGATTTGTAAAAAAATATTAAGAACTAATTAAAACGACCAAAATACAACGTTTAGCTAAGACAACTTCAACAAAAGTTTGCTATATGCATATATTTCCAAAATTCACAACTTATGGTTGTTTTTCTTACTTTTGAGTAAAAAGTACAAAAATAAATGTGATTTATGGCATTTCCCGACCATAGTTTAATGTCAGTTGTGATTTTCTAGCAAAGTTGTGTTATTTTGTGCATTAAATGAATCTGCACAACTACAATTTAAGCTTTAAAGTTGTTGTGTACTTACAAATAATTCATAAAATAACACAACTTTGCTAGAAAAGCATAAACGACATTAAACTATAGTCGGTAAATACCATAAATCACATTTATTTTATATACCTTTAACTCAAAACTTAGAATAACAAATAAACGTTGTGCATTTGGGAACGCAACCGCGATGAAACTGCTTAAGAGGCTATGCAAATTTTATGTCACTCCAAGCGAAAAATCGCGCAGTGCGAGAGGGGCGGATTCAGAGCGAAAGCAAAAAAATGTTAGTTTTATAATTTTTATAAAAAAACTAAAATAGCTAGCAAAATTTCAAATATCAAATCTCTAGATATTGTTGAAACACACCTAATAAAATATGTTTGATTTCTGTATATGGTTCCTATTCGTCAAACGAGAAAAAGTGTGTTTCAAGACCTCATTTCTACAATTATTTCATCGAGGAAAATTTATCCAAACATGTTTTCCGATTTCAAATCCCTAGATTATATAGTCAAGATGCATATACCAGAAACTGATTATAATTTTCCGTGTATTTCATGAAATAGCAAATGTATTTCACAGAAAAAAGCAACCGTATTTTTTTCGCATATCGCCTTAACGCCAATTTTTATTCCATATACAAGATATCTATAACTTTTTGTTTACTAAATCAATCTCCATCAATACAACACGTGTCACGCCTTGATGAAAGTTTTGACACTTGATCACGCTTATAACAAAATCCCCCACATTTAAATATGTTATGTTTTTATTTTAATAATCGTTTAGGGGTGTGGATGAAACATGGCGTGTGCAGCCACCGTGGTGTAAGTTTACTTTATGAACAAATTATAATTAACACCGCACTCATTACTGATACACCATCTAAAAACAACACTATTATGAATTACTAATTTTACGACCTCACTTTAACGGATAATTATGCGTTATAATTTTATGTTACGTTAATTTTACAACTTAACGCTTGGGCTGAATGAATTCACGGATAAAATGGCTTAATTAGTTATTACATGATTTTCAATGATATTTATTTACTTCGTATACCAAACCTACGTTATTGAAAATTTAATTTAAAAAAGGGGAATATTCCCTTGAAACTGTATACTTACAACATCTAATGGAGTAGCGTGTTTTACACTTGACCAACTTTTAACATTTAGTAGTATCAATTTAATAAAAATTCACCTTGAAGGGGGAGGCCATAAAACAGGTGCACAAATGAATAGGCTATTGGAGCGGGGCTTGATAAAACCGTGAAAGTTAGTTTGTAGTTGAATTATATTCCATTATTATCTATCGTGGCGGATACAAATTTTTTCACACAATCCTGGAAGGCGAAGCGGTGTAGCCAGGACGAGGGGGGCAGGGTACCGGCGCGAAGCACTCGGGCGTGAAATTATTATCATATAATACCCAGGCTTTGAGCAAGCGCGATTATTCAAATGCCCCTGCGCCGAGCTTACAGTCAGCAATGTGCGGAGACATTCCTGAATACCTTACACCATCTAGGATTTGTCAAATATATTCAAGCATAATTCGCGGACGCTGTCATGTGAGCGATAAGCAAATGACATAAAATGTTATGTTAATTCAAAACGCCTATAATCCCAAGCAAACAACGTTTTTAAAGGGGGAAAAAGGACTTGACAGCTTCGCGCAAAAGGATTTTCTGTTATAACGACAAAAAGGCAGAGTAAAATAATGTTTATTGAATACGAGATAGGCATGAGTATGGTTTCTGTAAACTACGCGGTTCAGTGAAAAAGCTACTCAGAAATCAGTGAAATCCGAGAGTTCCCGCGGGAGTTTAGTGGAAATGTTGTGTCCCCAAAAAAGGAAGGGTGACTTCTACGGAAAAATTCTGCTTTTTTATTCCACCACGATAATTTCAATTCCATGCAAAAAGTAAGTCAAAAAAGCATTGGATATTCTTCCTGTTTAACTGGCTGATAATATAATTAGACGTATTTTACTTTTACGGCACAATTAAAAGTTCAAAACGGAATCTGATAAAAGTATTTTATAGGTGTTTGTTCTACATCTACGTGAGTATAGCAATGCCATCAAACCGTCTTAAATCTGAAGTACGCAGATGTTTTCCATTGTAGCCGACATGTGAAAGTTTCTGAACAAAACTGTGAATAAAGATATGGTCAATAATCCGTAGAACTCTCTTCTTTCAAACGGAAATATATTTATTTACTAAGATCCGGTCTCAAGTTTACTATTGGAAACATAATGCCTAACTCCCCCAAGTTTTCGTTAATTTGTGGATAGAGAAGTACTTATATGAAAATATTCGTGCAAAACGATACTCTTTCGACGTTACTAAATGGAACTATGTATAGTAAGTATAATAAAATAAATAAAATAGCTTTATTGTTTAAAAACAGAGCATTCACACAAGTTACTGGGTATCCCGCTCTACCACCAAGACAATTAATATTTTGAACTTAAATAAAAGTGTGTATAGCTTTGTTACTAATAATAATGGATTAATCTTACTCTAAAAATACTATAATATTAGGTTTACCTACATATTATATGTGTGTGTTTGTGTGGAGGGTGTGTTTGTGAGAGGGTGTAAAAGGGTGAGAGGGTGTAAAAGGGTGAGAAGGTGTGTGTGAGGATGTGTTTGTTTTAATTACTTTTCGAAGATCTCCATTTGAATACACAAGGAACACCCGAGGACTTTTTCCAACCGAGGACTTTTTTATGGATTCTCAGGTAGATTTGACTATAGCACCCGTATTCACTCTTTATGAGTATATAGTTACAGCTCGCAAGTGTCTTGGACTTAGCTGAAATTTAAAGCAGAAACACCATTATAAACAATAAGAAAGTTAAATAAACTCCCAACTTGACCCTCTTGGGCGGGTCGGTTTAAACTTAGGTAAGTGGGAAAGGACCCGACGTAAAGTAAGCGTTATCTATTTGCTTTTGGACTCTTTATGAGTTCCAAACGAGATTCGTCACGCGACGTTAATTCCAAATAGAAGTGATAAAGTGCCCGCTAATCTGTCCTATTCGGGTCACACTTAGTACACTTTATTAATCACAAAGCTTACAAATTACACTATACTTCCTGGCCCGTGACAATGAGCTTTGCCGTATGGTAATTTTATTGTTGTCTCTATTCGGCTATTTTGGTCAGAGACAGTTTTTATGGGGGTTGATTGTGCCTCAAATGATATCTGTCTTTCATTGTACAATTTCATGGGCTTTTATTTCTAAATTTGTAAAAAACTATCAAGATTGACCTAGTTATTCAGTAGAAACGGTTCGTTATTTATACCCAAGATAAGACGCTCTTGTAACGTAGTGTTGTGAAATACATGCCAAATTATAATGCTAATGAAGGAGCCTAAACTAAGCTATAAAATCCCTAAGTATCGTCAATTACCGGTAAAGGTCAACATGTCACTCAAGACACCTTCAAATGACATTCGCTACTGACGAATACCCAAAAATGTAACATCGACTCATGGCTACTTATCATAATGTCCTTTGTTTTGTATTATGGCGCACTTTGATACTTTTAATCACAAATTCTACACTTTGAAAGTGGGGTTCCCGACATGACGCCTTATGCTAAGCAGGTGCTACCTGATACGTGAGTCTAAACTTAACCACAAAACAAGCTAAACGGTAGCGGAATTGCCAAGCGAAAATATATCAAGCTAGCTTAAATATTAGAGCGATAACGCTAGATTTATATCTCGGAATTACACTTACCTATTGCCGTGCTAGTAAGGTAATGTGGGGGTTAAACAACGCGGTATTGTCACGGTAGTTCTAGTATTTTGCTCCAGTCATAAGTCACATATTTGAAGGTTCTGTTTATAGTTCGGTGTTATCAGGTGGCGATCTCGTAACGCCGTCATAAAACAGTCATATCGGGGTGAGAATTTTAGTGAACCTGTAATAATAAAATCAGAATAACGACAAGGTTAAACGTGTTCGTAGGCAGTGCGAGTACTTTTTAGTATTTGGAGATAAAATGAAGTTGCCCCGCTTTGGGCAATTTATTGGTGTAAGTTATGGCCCGCGCCGGCTGGTGGGGCTAATTTATTCGCCGTGCACATAAATTACTTGATTATGAATTCGAGTTAGCTTCACTGAATTGTTTGTCTGTTGTTATACTAAGCCTTTTGTTTGGGAAGTATATTTTATGAAACTCCGCCTTCTATTTTCAGATGTATTCTGTTGTAACAAGTAAGGAAGCAAAAACTTTTTGGAGCAAAGATTTTAGTTGGGCCCATCATTAGTGCCACTTTTGGGAGCAAGTATTTTAGATGGGCCCATCATTACTGTCACTTTTGGGAGCAAGGATTTTAGATGGGCCCATCATTACTGCCAATTGATCATGAGTAATATTTCATTTCATTTCCCTGTATTATATTGTATTGAGTTAATTTTTCGTGTAGAGTTATTAATTACCTATATTGCAAATAAATCTATTTAATTTCAACGAATTCTAAAATTCAAAGACCGTTTCAAGCTAAACCCATGTTAGGCCATATTGTGCTATGTTTTTGGTAAATTTATTAAAGATCATTTTATTTTTCCTAATATTTTCTATACATTTTCCTTCTCAACTCATGCTGGGCCCAGTAGAGCCCGAAATACATGTTGAGCTTTTTTTCCTTTGTTATTATATTATATAGGTATATTCATAAATGAAAAAAACAATGAGCTTTTATATTTCTTAAATATTAGATTCAACGGTTTCTCTATCGGTCGGTAAGAAGGTAAGAAGTAATAACTTTGCGTCAAAGATGGCTGGTATGGTTTGCGTTTGCCAATAATTTGTATAATAACACAACAAACAATTTTTTCAGCTAGAAAAAAAATCTACATTCACAAATGAAATGATAGACCAAAATAAATGAAAGACTAAGTATAAACTGCGTAAAATTAAAAGTTAATGAAAAATTAAACAATATATATAATCATGTATGTAGAGGCACAGGTCGGATAAGCAAAAGTAAACTTTTAAAAAGAAAGAAAACTTTTTTAAAAGCAACTAATGGGTGTCAAGATCGTCTAGTGAGGAGTGAAGGTAGAAGCAATCTCATAAAAAGAAATAGTGGGAATTATGTAGAACAGGCGTCGGTAATACCGAGTTGTTTCCGAGCCGTAACGCGCCGCAACCCGCTGCAACGCGGAATAATCGCGGATACCCATAAAAGATGTAATTTCAGATAAGCTGAAACAGACGAGCGCCGCCCCCTGCCACCCGCCCTCACCTCCCTTCCTCCATTCCCTCCACCCCAGCTACCTACTTTCTAATGACTAATTATTATGCTGTGCGTTGCGAACTTAAACGTCAGGAAGACCGACTTATGCCTATAGACTACGGGCGTACCGTGGGTAACCCTATGTGCAGAGTAACAAGACATGACCAATTCGGACATGTGTAGAAAAAAAACTACATCAAAATAAACAGGGTTGGCTGGGCGTATCTTGGAGCATTTTGTCGGCAAAAAAAAACGTTTTTTCTGGTAAAAAAATCACGTCTATAAGTAACAAGTAGGGCCCTACTATGTTGGATAGAGCATATCAAAAGGTGCTTAAAAAGATAAGGTTTGCGCGTCCTATATTGGGGTACCTACCAAAGTGAGTCTGATTTTATAGAAGATCGATTTATATGAAAAAAATCATTCAGCATCGTTTTTAGCAAGATGTGACCAATTCGTAGTTGTGTAGAAAAAAACTACCTGCATCAAAATAAACAGGGTTGCCAAGCTGGAGCACAGCAAAAATAAAATGCTCCTTATTTATTTTGATGTAGTTTTTTTTTCTACACAACTACAAAATTGATTCCATCTTGTTACTCGATACATAGGGCTACCTACTGTACGCTCCTAGTCTACTATCTATGGGTAGATAGGTATGTGTGCGTGCACAGTGAACTTTATGGCAGGTTATCTATATTTCTTTGCTATTTTTATGGGGACTAGGACGACAAGGGCCTAATTTAGTTAAGCCCCGGGTAATAAATAAAGATGGTTTCAAAATTCGGGTTTTCATCATAGTATTATGTATGTATGCGTCATTATTTATATTCAAATCAATGATTAAAGATCTGAAATTTGTTTCACGTATGTATCTGTTTTTAAAAATAACAGTCTTAGACAAGACAAGACAAATATACACCAAAATAAATAAAATAGGTAAAAGAAGTAAATAATTAGCGGCCTTATCACTGATAGCGATTTCTTCCAGACAACCTCTTAACGGAACCCTTAGCCAAAACAAAACATTATATCAGTTTACAAGAGAAAAGCTATACTTAATAAACTTGACGATGATCCAAAATATCTGATATTTTAGGACGCTAGGAGCATTACCCTGGACAATTAAAAAGTGGTCGACTTAAGAACCAGGACTGGCGCCTCGGCTGCCGATGAGCAGATACCAGCGTGGTTGGCGGCGGCGGCGTAGCGATGTGTGATACCATGCATTACCATACCACGCCGCTCCTGGCCGCCCTATCGATGCAGCCTGGGTCCTGGTAAACGGTTTGTTTACAATTGTACATCGGCTACTTCAGATTGAACAAGTGAATTTACATCTTAAGGTCTTGGGAATTGAACAGAGAAGACAATTAGAATTAGAACACTGCCTATACAACATTTTACGTCTTGTGGTAATTAATGGGAGAAAAGTACAGAAGATATCTTGATACAATTTTACTAATAAAAATTGAATATACGTAAACTTTTTCTGTAGCAATCGTACAAACAAAATAGTCCTGCCTATTTCCGCTTTGAAATGTTCCTGTTACGATGAAACCCGGTGGTTTGGTTCGATTTACAAATGAGAGAAGATTCCTTATCATAGTCCCATAAACACTGATTCTAGAGCAAGCGACACAAGCAGAATCACATGTAAATGCACAGGCATATCTGCACATGCACAGGCATATATCGGCATATGCTCGTGACTAGTTTACGAGTGCTACGACATTGCATATTAATTGCTGTCGCTATCGAGCTGCGCATCGGTTGTGACCTAGCTTATGTACAGCCTGAAGTTGCCATCGCAACTGATATTTCCGGAAAATACCATTGTAGATAGATAACTTCTTTATTTCATTTCCACAGCATTACACACAACAAAAAATAACACATTTTACAATATAAAAAAGAAAATAACATAATGTAAGTTATAAAAATAATGTGAGTATTATGGTAGTGAAAAGGGTTCTCAACTCAGCATAATACAGAGGCAAGCCACTGCGCTAATTTTCAATTGAGGCCAACTTCCAAAACCGATTCTTAGCTGACTCTATGCGATGTCTTCAATCTGTGCGGGGAAATACTAATCAAAGTTAATGAGTTTTAGTTTTTTAATTTTGTGGAGATCTGTCGCAAAATCCTAATTCTCAGATAATACTATATCCCCAGCAAGTCCTACAGAACCTTTACAAATGGCAACCCCTATGCTATAGTGCGGGTTACTTCCTACTGCCTGACTTGACCATGCCTCCCTGTGGGATTCCAACCTTCTGTGATGATTTATTCTGAACTACGGAACGCTATATTCGTTTCACTATACTCAAAATTTACAAAAATATTAAAGTGAAAAAAATTCTTAATGTCTTGTAGATATATAAATGAAATTTTTCTAGTTATACCTGTACAATGTTTTCTAATAAAGAAAAGTTAAGACTTACCAAATAAACACAAGACGTGCAAGATCTGAAACAGAAGAAACATATACCGTATAATATTCAACAAAGAAACTGATCTCACAATTTAAGTGAACTCGCCAGTGTAACATTTCTATCGCCTGCACTCCTCATCAAGCCACGACCATTGCCCGCTCTACTACAGCATTCTATACGTAATATGCAAATGTATTTAAATGCTGAGCCCTCTTCATTACGCTGGTATCGATCTTAGATTTACAATTTGTAACTCGATAGGTGCGCTTAACGAATTATTTTGCCGAGTGTTTACATTTCCATCAGACTTTCAGTTGAGAGTCTTATCGATGCTGTTCAGGCAGTTTTGGAATCGTCTGCAAGTTCTTAGAGTACTGTACTTACCTAAGATTTAAAAAAAACCTTTATGGTATGGCACGTCTGTATCTGTCTGTCTGTCACAGGTCCTTTCCCCAAGAACGATAAAGCTATTAATCAACCTGAAATTTGGAATAATATAAAAATACATTTAAACACCTACTTAGTTAAGAGGTTATAATATCACTTTTATTTTTTATCCATTTAAGGGGGCCCAATGTGTATGGATGCAAAAGGCTATTCAAAAAGCGGATTAAAAGTGCCAGTTTTTAGCTTTAGTTCTGAAAGGTAATTTGAAATTCAAACCAATTTTTTAACAATTCTCATCTATCTTTGTGGCTACAAATTCGTAGCAATGAAAAAAATGTATCGTGACGTCATCGTACTATTTCATACGAAAAGTGATAAATATCGCTATCGCCAACTTTAGTTAATGGGAGCTTTTTAAAATTCAAAAAGTGTTCTGCTTTGCGTTAACTAATTAATCAGCATGAAAATATACTGATATCTCAATACAGGAGACGAGCCCATTGCCATGGTATTAAAAAAAATGAATATACATACAATACATATTTCATATATATACATATTACATATTTCACGACAAACGTAACTTTGGAGATAAAAACAGAAATGTGAGGCAAATCCCCATTTTCACATATAGAATTTCAAGTAAAACGCTTAACTTTAAAACGCAGAGCTGATTCGTTGCCTGAGTATCGTTAAATGATAATTTAGAAATTGCTCCAACGTAAAATATAATAAAAAAAAATTACCCAAATACTAAACTAGGCTTTCAGAGACTGTCACCTTATAAAGTCGTGTCGTACACCAACATAACCGTTAAACTCTCATAGTCGGTAAATGTTATGCTTCAATTAAATGCCATCTAGGTTTCAGAGTCACGATTCATAATCCCATCGACTCAATAAAACAAACACGTGAGCCTTTCTCAGCGAATGCGTCGTTAGCATTCTAACGAAAGGTAGTCGCCAATCTGATTACCCTTAAATATTAATTGCGCAGCGCCCATTGGTAGCTGAGAACGTGTTGCCATAAGGTAAAAAGTACGTTAATTACCATTTTTACCGGAAATATGATTTTGTTTGTGCTTGTGAAACATGGCTGAACTTTTTGTGTCCATGTAAATAAAATAAACAAAAGGAATTCTCTTACAGTTTCTCGGGTTTTAGGCCCTTCTGCACAAAACGGTTAAACGGATCCTCTGTATTTGTCCCTCTGTCTGTTAAGAGTTCCAAAATAACTACTTAGTATTAATCATTGATGTAATTTCTACGTCAATGTAAGGTATCATCAGAATATAACTTAAAGTAACCTCCAAACTGAAATTCCTGGGTTTCATTAATCCTCTTAGAGGCTGGCAACTTTGCCCTAGGCTCTCGATAGAGCAGGCCATACAGTAAATTAGTATGACGATGGCTGCGCTGATGGCGGGGAAAATGGACTGGTATTAGCATCGGCGACGTATGTGGGTGGGCTGGCTCGATTAAGACGTGATAGATTCGGTGGCTGGCTCTAAGGTGCAACCAGCTTGGAGTGTTTTATGTGGGCTTGGAGTAGTATCCGAGTGCTGGGACCGGTTGCTGGAACTAGATGATGGGAACTTTAAGCTTTAGATGTAGAGATAATCGTTTGTGGACTCTCCTTGTCCAGTTAGTAGAAATATAGAGTCAGGCACTAGAATATCACGCGAAAAAAAATTCAGATTTAAGGCGCCACGAAAAAAAATCGACACTTTAAGAACGTGCATATTTACTTCAGTAAATAATGTATTATTTTGAAAAAAATATATTATTTTTGGATTCATTTTCTAGGGATTTGTTAAAACAAAAACGCGATTGGAGAAATTCGGCTCAATAGAAATATTTATTGAAGTGAGGTCTTTTTCGGCACCAATTCTCCTGGTTTTACAATTTAGAGTGACATATGGACTGCAATTATATTTTATTAGATGGGTTTTAACAATATCTAGGACCTGGTTAAACGAAATTTTGATAGCAACTTTAGTACATTTTATATCAATAAAAAACCGACTTTTTGCTACTTTTCCACGAATCCGTCCCTCTCGCACTAAGGGTTTTTTCGCATATGGAGTAACAGGGACGCTAAAACTTTTACATATCGCCTTAATTGCTTTTCCATCGGGATGTTACGAACCCAGTATCTCAGTATCTGCACCGGAGCGGTACTGGAATTGAGTTTTTAGTAAACAAAGACAAATAGCAATAAACATCAGTTCTTCCCCTTCCGTAGAGGAATCGATTAGTTACCAGCTAATCCGTAACCTACAGCGAAGTTAAAAAAGTTAACAAAAAAACTTTCCACCTGTCGAATCTGATATTTTCTTTTTATTTAAATTTAGTTAGCTGCCGAGTCAAAAAGGAACAGAAAGCTGCATTTGTGTCTTATTAAAATAAATTTATAGTTTGAATATTGTGACCTCGGAGGACAAGCTTTAACAAGATCCTTAATACGACCCTTGATGCAAATTTTTAATGAGTTCCACGATGATCTACACTCGGTGATAAGAGCTATCATTGTTGAATTTTTATTTTTACGGCTTCTAAATGTTCCAACGTGTCAATAACACCAGAGATCGTCTGATAAGAACCCGTTTAACTACCGCTAGTCAAATTATGTGAACTTGTTGCTTCAGTCGTAAAATTAAAAAGAAATAACATTACAAATACAATGCAATCTGTTTAAATAATTTCTCTTAAATTTTGATACAAAACCGAACAGTGCAAGGTGCATACACGCACGTGCCCATCGCCTACGGCACTCCAACATCTATTCCGAATTCGAAAAACATGTCATACATCTTTACGCTCGAGTATGTATGGAAGAATGTAAACTGGACTCTATAGTTAACGCTTAAAGGTGATTTGAATAACAATGATAAAGGAAATGGATATTATTTAAAATAATATCACCTCGGGGTTAACGATTACCGGTCGGCGCGCGCATGCGCCACAGATGGTCGGATAAACCGACGTTTGTTTCCGCAGTGATATCTGAATTAATGGCGATACGAAAGGTGCTCATTATCATGATTTATGCAAGATATACTTCTTTAGTCCCTATTGTTCTGATTAACGTTTCGTCATTAACTAAGCCTAAATACTTTCATGAATAATTTAGTAAACAATTTTGTGTGGATGGTGGTTTGTATAGCTGTTTGCTGCGGAAGTTGTAGTCGGTTCGCTAAGACTGGCTAGCATTTCATATTTAATTTATAACAATACTTAAGTATATTCTTAAAATTGGGTACGATAGTTGCTATACTATAATTTAAAAAATAATTCGAGTTTTTATTGTTGATGTATTTCTTGTAGGAACTTGCGCAAGTCTTGAAAGCCAACAGTCTTGAAATCAATCTATTTCAATAGCTATCTTTTTCTTAGGTCCTGCCAATAGTAACTGGAGGCTGAAATAAGGCTGATAAATGAACAAAAAAAATTAAAACTTGTACAGGCGGGCAAAATCGTACTTAGCAAGCAAACATTCAACGAAAGAAAACACACACTCGATACTGGCTTATAAACTGAATATGTCTTCAACCATCTCGAGCGGTAAAACTAGCCAAGTAACCACAGAGCAGAAGAACACAGAACCAACTCTTGCTCACTGAATACTCCACTAAAGCACCAAGTTACCAAGAACGAAGACCGCCGTCCATCTCGCGAGCCCGCTTCCCGAGAGTACATTCCCATGTTAGTTTTTACACCTATTATGTTATGTGTCGGCGGGTAAAGTTCGGTACGTGAGTTATAAACGCGCCCGCGCCACTCTCGCCCCTACTTTATAGGTATTAACGACTTGTCTTAGAGTTTTCTTATAAATAAATTTGAAGGGATACAAGGCGAGCCTGTCGGATTAGTAAAGGATCTTGTTTCAGTTTGCTCTATCTTTTGTTTTGTGAGGATATGCGCTTTTGTGTGTGGCGATAAAATTCTCTTCAAATGATCGAAAGAATTAAATTCAAGACACTATTATAAATTTATAAGCATATTGATAGATAGTATTTTATTTTATGCAACTTGAAATTCGCTAGTATAATTAGTGGCTACATATAAGTTGCTGAAATATTTTTTCTATATACGTTCATGAAAATGGTATAACTTAAACTCCAAAATACGACCCGCAACGAA
Source organism: Ypsolopha sequella (assembly GCA_934047225.1). NCBI lineage: Eukaryota > Metazoa > Arthropoda > Insecta > Lepidoptera > Ypsolophidae > Ypsolopha > Ypsolopha sequella. The sequence continues at coordinate 16,261,177 of OW203992.1, forward strand.
AGCTAAAAATTATGATAAGTACAATGAAATATTTTTTGCTTACTTTTTGTTACCAAACTGACTAAGCTAAGGACATAAGTTCAAACATTAAGTAATAAAAATAAATAAATCTAGACAATCCACCCTACAACGGAAGCCTCGGGTCACGTGACAGCTCGCCATAATGCGTAGAAGAGCTATAAAAGCAGCACATATGGAAGCAAAGAGCACTAGCTGTAAAGTAGTAAAATATCAGAGCAGTAAAGTAAATGCAGCCGTACTAGCGGGAACGTGATCGCGGATATACGTACTTGTCAACCGACTTCATTTTCCGTTGTGAATCTAGTACAAAAAACAGAAGTATTCACTAGACATTCGTATTTTATTTACAAGTTTTTAAGTACTTAAGGAAATTTACTACGTAAGCCACTGTTGGGTATAGGCTTAGAGCATGTACCAAGGTAAAGGCATCTTCGTTGTCATTGGTCAGCCTCATTAATTGCCCTTTAGCAAGCCTGACGTAATAGAATCCCTCGAAATACTATAATGTTGAAAATCTATAGGAAGTTATGGAATCAGTACATTAGTACCTATACGAATATAGCGTTCTAAAGATATTGCTGTGTGTTGAGTGTGTGTGTCTATTTCGTTATACTCGTACTTAGAGATCCTCGAAAACTACACTATTGTAGAATAAATACAAGCTCGCTTTAGTTGTCCTGCAAAAAGAATAACGTCAATGTATCGGGAAACTTTGTAAACTTTCGACTTGAACACGGCATACAAGACCGGCAGGTACTCAGTTTATCAAACGGCACGTGTACTTCGATATTTTCTCGAGAGATAGGGGAGAATAGGGCACGCAAGTGTTTTCTAGGTATGGGAAACAACATTGAATGTCGAATGTACTCCATCATATATTTTGGAATAATATTATCAGATAAATTTTCTATACATATTTTGTTGTAGGATTAATATCGAAACAAAGAATGCAACACGTAAAGTTTAAAATATTTATGGGGTTCATTGCCTAAAAGAAAACGGGCCATATTCATAAACAATCGACATTCTAAGCCTGCGTATTATTACAGTAGTCAATTTATAGCTGCACTCACAAGGTTTCAAATATCCCTAATGGAACAAAAGTGAGCCGTTTTACGTCTTCCCCCACAAACTGCGTTATAATGTCTCCGCCGAAAATAACCGCACATAAATATAAAACAATGTGAAACCACTTAAAGCGAATAAAATACATCTCTGCTTCAACTCAGTAAAATGAATTTATTAATAACTGAGACAATGAACGTCTGAAACAAACGTTACATTTTTTTTGTATTTTTAATTGTCCTCCGGTCGACAGGGAAGACGCATTAGAAGAACGAAAATAAACTCTGGATCATATTCGATACACACCACCACGAGAATGCGGACTCTACTTATTCACCAAGACGCTACATCTTCGCAAAAGCGAATAATGCCTAAACACGACCACGTTATCGTATTCAATTTCCAACCATTATTTTCTTGATCGCACGCAATAAAACTGTCACTTAATTATTTTTGGATCCTTTTTTCCTACCCCACATAATGGGCACTTTTATTGAAATGTAATTTCTCGATGTGTGGTGTATAGGACGCAATTCTTAGATGATATCTTCGGCGTAATTAAAAATCTTGTCGTGACATTCAGAGGACCTCGTCCCGCTCCCGCCTCCGCAAACTCCTTTCAATATTATTGGCGATTCGATCGCTACAAATGCATCGATTAAAATTACGCTTTATTCAGAAGGGGAAATAGCTCAAAGTAGAGCAAAACCACAGTTTTGTATCGAACGTGCTCCGTCGAAATGCCAACCATTTTATTAATTCACGTTAATTATGTATCTTGTCTTAATTTACGATTGAATCAAACGATAACCTGACATAAAATGTATTATACCTTTTCCTGGTATTTCCATGTCGAGATTTATGATTACATGGCATGATGTCGCTCTCGGACCGTGCTGAATGTGATTAAATATTATCTACATTTATTCGCATTCTGCAATTAAGTGCGCCCGCGCAGGGTCTTGGTCTCGGTTGATCCCGGTGAGTGGTCGAGCGATGCGCGCAGCTCGATAGCGTCATCGCGTTTAATTTCGTTATGTGTCGACGGCGCGGCATGATGGCCGTCGTCTCGATACGACCACTGTCCGCAGATAGCCTTTAATGAAACTAATGGAGGTTTATTAACGATAAATCGACAGCTCCACTTGCAAATATTTAATAGCATCGCGACGACACGAAGGAGAAAGAACAAAGAGATTCGCATTTGCTAATTGCGGTTCTGCTTGTGTCGTGCGCAGGGGAGGCGGTTCGTGGTCTCGAGATATGAGGATAACACATTCATAAATAATTAGAGCGAAATTTTCTTGTTTGTAAGACGGCAGTCATGATATTTGTCCCCCGTTCTCGGAACACGCAGATCTAGATAAGTCGTGTACGACACGCTTGCAACTCAACCCGGTCAAATGCGAGACGTATTAACACGTTTACCTCGCATGTAACTCACCAGAATACATCCCTATTATTTTGATGAGTATTCGATTACAGAGCTTCAAAAGTTTAACTAATAAAAATAAAGGAGTTTGGAACTAAAATCAGACGAACTAAAATGAAGGTGTAACGATGCCTGTAAAGCATTTGTGGGTACAGTCACGCTCGAGCGTCTATAGCGCGGGTTCAAATTTCTACTTCCGCCCGTTCTACGAACAATCGATATTGTTATCGCAGTCTCTACATTATAAAATAAACAAAAATAAATTAGGAATTAACTCGAAACATCGGTAGAAAAAGTCAAATTACGGATCAGTCGACTTTTTTAATAAAGCAACACGACCGTTTAAAATTTAAAGCATTCATTCGTTACAACCGGTAGAGCATTCGGATGATATCGAAAATGTCATGAAATAAATGAAATGTCGGAAGATAGATGGTTTTAATTGAAAAAAATCTGCGTCCAACTGCCGCATAGTTCTTGCTGAATCACTCTTGACAAATTAGATGTTTTGATTATCGAACATCATGATATGAGTATCGGGTTTTTATGCCCACATTAACGAATTAAAGTGTTGATACAAAACACACACGACATATATCCCCGAGGGAGTGCCAGAGGTGTTTCAAGAGTGAACTATCTCTAGAAAAGTCAGCACTCGTAACACCTTCTTTTAACCAACGGTTTTTACATCCCAAGGTGATTGGGATAAGCTTCGCCGTACTTGGGACACAAATACACGCTTTTTAGGGTATGCAAGTTTACCTTAAGTGGTTTCCTTCACCTTTCAGCAAGTAGACCTGCTGAAAGGTGAAGGAAACCACTTAAGGAAGTTCTTTGGAAGAAATTAGGTCTCTCCTTATATTGAAAAAAATATATTTGTTTTGTTGGTATTTTATTAAATCCACGTACTTACAAGCAATGTCTTAAGATGATATGTTTAGCTTATATACTTTTGCCTAAAGCAATATATTTCTAACCTATTTAATTTTTTTCTTTTAAACGTTTCGCAGAAGAACGTTAAGGGAACGATTGATTTTAGGTAATAGAAATATGATGTCAATTTAATTAAAATCAATATTTTTTTGCCTACAAAATATTTCAGTATTAGCTAAAAACACTACAATTTGTTGTTTCACTGCGTGATTATTAGTATTAGGCGTCCAAGAAAAAGAGGCCAATAAGCCAACATATAATCGCCTCTATCAAAAACAAATAACGTCTTTGCCATTAGACTGATTGTGCTGGACAAATAAAAATTTGCTAAGCTAGGCCATACTCTTAATGGTGCAAGCTCGACCGGCAAGACCACAGAACTCATTAGAAACTATTCGAATCCGGGTCTCAAGATTGAGAGACCAGTGTCCTTCCGACTGATAATATTATTTCATGTAGATCAGAACTAACCATTATCATAATCAAAACACATCAAATTCTAAAATAACATTCTTTATTCTTTCATAACATCGTATTATGCCTTGGTTGTTATTTGTATGTTTCAAAATCATGTTTCTTATTGTATAATGCGCAAAATACGTCAAATGATAAAATTTGCCGACGTAACTCTTTATAATAGTTAACAAATGTGCACACTAATACAAGTCCTCACGAATCAAGCTCGTCTTAGTTTCATTTGTATGTATAAGTATTTTCATATCGGTGTACTCACCTACATGATTTTTTTGATTATAATAGGTACACCGCCTACGCCTTCACGTACTTCCAAAATATTTTCCACCCAAAGGTTGTCTGGAAGAAATCGCTCTAAACGATAAGACCGCCCATTGTTGCCTATATTTTTTTTTCCAACTTTGTATTATCCTTTTTGTTGTTTTTCTTTTGGTGCCCTATAAAGCGTATCTATGTTATGGTATGTTGTTATGTTATATCTGTAACAATTTTGTTTTTTTCTGATTTATTGAATGTTTGTTGTCCTTTGAATAAAGTTATTTTATCTCTCTCTTATCTATTTACAAGTATTTACAAGACGATAAGATTGTTTGTTTTGTGAAAATTCCTTCGCTTTAATTCTCTGAAAATATTTAATACAGAAAATCAATCAATAAATAAATTTTCCCGAAATTTTTGTAGATATAGATTCAGATTTTATTTATTGTCAATAAATATTTTAGGTGTTACAAAAAATATTGATCGGTCAAATTCAACTTTAAAAAAATCGGCTTGTAAATACTTAACAAGAGTACTTAAGACGAAATAAAATAATACATAGTAATTTAATTTATGTCAGACTGTAATTTATTTGATAATAAAATAAGCGCACATGTGATACCCAAAAAACGTCGATTCTAAAAATGATTTTATAAATTGCCCAATTTTTTTAACTATGAAGTGAGTTTGCTTTGGAATAGAGGCAGATATTATTGAATATGTATATATTTTTAGAGAAATACCTTCATACTTACTTCAATAACAGTAGTTACATTCTTACTTTCCCAAAATAAGACCTACGAAAGCAATAATCTAACCACAAAATTAATAATAAATGATGCAAATAAAAACCTCAGGCAAACAAAAAACAATACGGCAATGACTTCTGATTTCCAATCTTTTTCTCAGTTTCCTCGATTCCGAGCGATATTTCTTTGCAACAAAAAACTTCGTGTAATAAAAACAAATAATAATCCGACGACGCATAAATTAAAATTTCCGCCTGACGTTGGCTGAGGCTGATCAAGCGTGAATATGACGAGGGGACTGGGAAACACCCGGAAGATCAGTGCTGGCATAGCACAGCTAGCGCTAGCCGTGTTTTGTATAGCCACGTTTTTGCTTCTGTGCGTACGGATCAATTTGACGAACGAATGACTGAGTAATGTTGCACAAAAACAAGATATTTACAAAATACAAAAAGAGACAGAAGGCAAGGGCGGACTTATTCCAAAAAGAGACTTCTTCCAGACAACCGTTAGGAAAATATAAATTAATTTTTATTAACAGATTTCGTTCCTAATATTTTTTTTTATGTGGAGTTTTTTGATTTGCTGTCATTTAAAAAGTGATATTTCTTAATTTAGACCAAAAATTACCTAGACTTTTTAATAAAATCAAAATCTGGTTCATATTTATACATACAGGTGTCGCTGTTCTAGCAGCACAAGGATAAAACAAAATAGCAATATTGTCAACTGACGTCCAAATAGCCCTTGCTAGATCGCTAGATGTGTTCCGAATAAAACAGCCAATAACTAATATTACTTACGATAACTTTACTGCTTATTTGCATTCTGTGTCATATAAATATTATATTCTTGGCTGCTTTTTATGATATTAACATTCCTTCTGGGTCGTCTGAAGAGATTGGCTTGGAAAATAAAGATAAATGGGAGACAGACAATAACCCATTTTGTTATTATTATTGTCGATTTTGATCAATTCTATATTTTGTAATACAAAAACAGTGAAATAAATGTTTCTTACTATAATTTCTTTAATAAAATCATCATTCATATCAAAAAGTATAAATTACCTCACATAATATTCATTTGTAAGAGCACTCGGTTTATTAGAGGAATGCTTTTTAACACGTTGGGCGACATAAAAATAAATAAAACAACTATCTCGAACGATTTGAAGTGTTAAGTGACTGGTGGCTATCAAAAATTACTAGATAAAGGGAACAATGCCCGCATGGTGACTTATGAAGAGATTTAAAAGAAAGTGTAGTACAGACAGCAGAAAACCTCTTTTTTTTTTCTTTACATTTCAGGGTTTTAAATAAATAATAATCTTGCAGGGAAATCTTTTCACATAAAAATTGTTACAGAAAAATAGTTTTAAATTAATTGTGAAAATAAAGCAATAAATATTTTAATTTATTTAAGCGGTAAAACAAACACTAGAGAAAGTAAAATAAAAATGACGATTATTTTTATATTTAATCATGAAGAAAATATCTCCAACTACCCTTATACGTAATAGATAAACCTTTGTTTTATAACTTTTGCAAATACAGGAAATTAAAAAAAAAGAAAATAAATCTGAGCATGTCATTACATACAGCCGGTATAAGAATTCAGAATATAATAATATTAATAAATATATTCCAATGTTGTTTTAAAACAAGGGTACTAAAGTGGCATCAGAAATATATTGAAAATCAATTGTTATAGAAAATCATTAATTCTACAGCTTACGGAATACATATTTTCAAACTTTCGGAAACGAAAGGCATAATCAATATCAACACTTATTAAACAAGGTTAAGTTGATTTAAAATCAATAAAAAATGTATGCTCGAGCTAAAATTTTAAAATTTAATACTTTTTGATAGTCAAATAAAAGGACTTGAAACGCTAAACCGGTGCGTGTATGTATAATAAATAGATAAATTTTATTATTTAGATCACAGTTCATAAAATACAAAAGACTAGCTTTGACTTTCAACTAATGCTTTGAAAATATAATGATTTAATTCACCCAAAAAGGTTACCGAAACCAAATTATTTGAGAAAAATATTCAAAATCACAAAGGCACCGCAAACTTTGCCGCAGGGAACAAACAAAAATACTGATTCGACTGACGTCGCGACGCTTATTATAAAATTTTATTCAAATATTTTTATTCAAAATAATAAAATAAAAAGCTGCAACATAAAAAATAAATATCAGCTTATGCTTACCCGAGCTAACTTTACTTGCGCCCTATTACCCTTTTGCGATAAGCACAATCTGGTAATAGCTCAGTTGACATCTTTATGATGTCTCAAAAACCATTACTAACGACACCTTTTTAGTTACCTGATAGTCCCGCCGCTACGTGAGGAACAAAACGAGGCTTTGGCACCTGTACTCATAAGCTATGTGTCTGATAAGAATTGTCATTGTTGAGAAGGTGCATCACGGAGATTCTAAATGTATTCGTAAATGTTGTTTAGTTGAGACCTTCAAAGGGCAAATAATCTTTACATATGAAATTGCCGAAATTTTCTTACAGATTCATGAGTTCATCGTTCTTCTAATTTGATAGTTATTTCCATTATTTGTTTTTGTTTGAAAGTTGATTTCATCTACGTATTAAATGTTGTTTTTATTGTCAGTTTGATAACCAAAATTAAAATTTCAAAAACAGTTCGTCCTAAATGCGGATGGCATCCATGATAAGATTGGGAATATTTTTTTACAGCTGACACTTTTCAAAAATTAAATTAATGTTTCCTAAAAAAAATGCAAAAATGTTACTGAAAATTGAGTTTCCTTCAAATTGTCTATAGAAAACGGCAATTTCATATGTAAAGACCTAATAAAAAACCAAAAATATGAAATTTCTAGACTTTCCATGCTTCATTCAAGCAAGTTTGCAACCATCAGTGTTTTAACTTGAAACGAGTTTAAAAAGTTTTCTTCAGAAAAGCCAGACGGACCAACAGGTCCGTAACTAAAAGCAAACAGAAAGCCAATCGGAGAAATATTTAAAAATGAATGGCAGAAATGAAATCAATACATCTGAACGGTTCGCGGGCGAGGAACTCGCGCGTTATGAGAATATAAATCTCCCAACCTCCCCGCCTCCCACTTACACCCCCCTAACCCCTGATAGTGCAACACATCTGATAGCAGAAGATACGACGTACATGGAGCTGGACTTATTCATTACTCGACATAGTGCTGTGGATGGGAATCGATGAAACTGCAAGTTGAGTTCTGATCCTGAATTCCTGAGATTGCAAGGTTTTTAATAATGCGAAGAGTTAAAAAGAAGAGTTTGTAAAGTAAAATAAAAAACAAAGCTAGAATCTTTATAAGTACTACACAAGTACATTTCTACCTAACCCTAAATTAGGTAAACACCAGTCCTGTAAGAAAAATCATACTCGTAGATATCATAGATAATTTATTGACAAATAGACAAAACGATCAGTATATCAAACGACGTGATCGGTAAACGAAAACGTATGAGAGCCCAAACTAAACTCTTTATCCACCACCGGTACAACACCAGTACCCTTTACGACTCTCTTTTCCATCCTTATCGAAGAACCTTGGAAAAAAAGAGAAAGGTTCCTCAAAGTGGAGTAACTAGGTCGAATTGAATCAGGAAGTTGAAATGGCTCGTCCGACAGATATGAGTCTTCGAGTCGGTCATATTTTATCGAAAGTAACGGCTTCTAACGTACGGCCAATTTCATAATGCTCCGCCCGTCTTCCTTCGAAAGCACGCCACTTATCAATTTGATATCGCGATGGATAAAAATAATGTGCCTTTGGTGGACGATAGCCATGAGGTGAATCGAATAGTTTTGGTACTGACTGTCACAATTTAGGTTATTTGGTATTTTTTTATAAGTTACGATAAAGTTGAATGCGTTCTGTTTTGAAGATGTTAGGTTTACTTATTAACATAATTCTGTAAATATTTGATGTTATTCAGAACATTATGTGGTCAGATTCTATTATTTTTGAATGTATAATTTGTCAATTATTTAATTTTTAATGTATACGAGTAGCCGATTGACAGCTGATAATTTAAAAGGGTAAGCATATTAGAACATGATTAACCGACTAATGGCAAAGTAAAAGCATAATAAACGTCGTAAAGGAACAAGACATAAATAAGGTGATCCCTCATAGAAATCACAACAGAGTACAAAACGGACGACTCACTCTGCTGTCAAATAAGTCATCAGAATGTCAGTTAACTCAATTACTCCGAGATCAACACAGGGCTTCTGTGCATGATAAACTAATCCCCTTTACAACGAAAAATATCCTCTAAAGTTAAAGAAATATGCTTTTAAATTGCATGAGAGGTAAAGGCTACAGTAATCCTCCTCCATAAATCATTTAATAACACAAATGTACCGCCACACACTGAGCCGTTCCTTCCGTTGTTCAAGTTATGATATGCGTATACAAAAGATTTGAAACCTTCTTGCTCTAAGATGAGAGTCTTTTGTTGTTTGCAAGTAGAAAAATCATATGCTTTTAAAATTTTGACTTGAAAACTACTTCTTGATAGAGAAGCTACATATATTCTACTGTATATACAAGACTATTTGAACCATATTGACGGGATAATAGACTTCGTTTTCAAACGGCTAATTTTGGTATTGTGTTTAGACTGCCGTATCCAGATTTCGACGCGGATGATATGAACCGCTGTCAACCCTTGACATGTCGGATAAGTGGGTCAGATCGAGCTGTAAAATGATTAATGACACGTGTTTATTGCCAGATTTGTCAATCGTGACTGGTCCTTTCTAACTGCAACATATTTATTTATAGATAAGTAAGAATGATACATGCGGAAAGTTTAATTTCAGCTGTTTGTAATATGTAAAAACATAAATAAATATATAAATACATCGTCAAGACATTAATCCCCAAAGGTGTCAGAAGTGTTTCAGAGTATGAACTGTAAAATTCAAGTCCACACCACACTCGTTTCACCTTTGACATTTAGTCAAAGCGTTTCACCGACGATTATTTGGTCCCACCCAGCGTGATGTATTGTGGGCCATCGCCGTACTTCGGCACACAAATATGGACTGCGTCTTCCGTAACATGCAGAGCAGCGATTACAAATGTGCCCCTACAGGATTTGAACCTGTGACAATCAGATTCGTGCTTGAGACCTTTGAACCATTAGACCACAGATACGGTCTTTTATTTATTACGTAATAACAATTAAAATAATTAATGTATTTCTAGGCGTAAGAAATAATCAAAGGTGTTTTTGCGACACAATAAGATTTCCGGTCGAAGCCAGATGTTTTTTTAATAATCTAGAACTTTGATCAGACATTTTGTCGTTTTAAAATAAAGAAAAACTAAAACGTTTGTGTGGGTGTCCTTATCAGCACTCCCATCTAAATCTTTAACCATAAAAATATTTGCGCATATAAATTCTGCTTTACACAACATGGCAAATCATAAGTTATAAAAATATCAAGTAAACCTGATGATAATTTAAATAATCGCCATATCACATTAATACGTAGTGATTTGGTAATATAATATTCGTTTCTAATAGGTGCTATTACGGTTATAGCGGTGACCTTTCAATCAACGTTGAGCAAATATTAACATGTAAAATATGTACGACCGGAAAGCGGTCGTGGAGACCGCGTCGTTAATAAAAATAAAATATTAATAAATGAGCAGCGAGAGGTTAACAGTTAGCAGTCCATTAGTGATGATGATCGTGGTGGTGACGTCACAACCCGGTCCGCCTCGCTGAGTTAATCGCCTCTCCGCTTCAAATCAAGTAATCATAACATTTAGACATAATTTTATCGTATTTTAAAGTGTTGATGGGTTCATCTTTTTATTGCTATCAATGGTACTGAAATTAGAGGTGATGCAGAGGTGTTGTTATTAAATCAAGAGTATAGCCATTCATTTTAAACACAAAAAAATACATAATTAAAAGCTATATTTCGACCACTTCAGTGGTGTGATGTCATCAAAACAAAATAAAGTTAGACATTTTCACTACGCTTTTCCTTAAACTACGTTAATGTTGTGATTCTGGCAAATTCACTGAAGCAAAATTTGCAATTGTCGAATAACATTTTCATACCGGATAAATAACTAACGCTTGACTGAAGATCAACTAAAAACTATAACAAAAACGTCTTCAACAGTGAATTACTTCCCGATCTCGATATTTTTATAAAAAAATCTAGGTAGGTAGTAATTAAAACAAGCGTTAGACTACGACGATGTAAATTATGTTGTACGGCATTAATAGACTTCAGACTCTATGATCAAAGTGTCAAAGTATAAATTCGATAATCATCTAAAAAACGAAGATAGTCAAAGCACAATTAAAATCGAAAGAACTTTCGTTTCTGTGACAGCTGTATGCGCCCAGACAAACAGAATCACAAAACGCTGCTCATCACCAATAGAAAAAAGGTTACCAGCACGTCCTATAGAAAAACAAATTATTATAGAAGTAAAGACTGATCTAGGAAGCGTCACAGTTGGCTGTACAAATTATCCATAGCTCTATAAGTTCTTATTAAAATCTGAAATCGTCGGAATGACGGAAACGAGCGAGTCCTTGGATGTTTGATCAGTTTTCCTAATAATTATTCCATACAAAAACACCGGAAATGGGACGGTTTAATCGATTTTGTACCGCGCCTCGTTGTGACGTGGCGTGTGATTAGGGTAGCCAACTAACCAGATGAAAATTTTAAAAGTGCGTCGAAATTTTGTTTAGGAAAGAGATTACATAATATATAATAAATAGAGACTTTCTTCTACTCTCGTCCGGTAAAATTAACTTATCACAGAACCGCAACCAGTGTGGTAATAAGTATTAACATCTACGTTGCATTCGAGGGTGTTGTGTTGTTTATTACCGCACGAGTGCGGATTGTTTAAAATTTTTAGTTCCCAGTTTGTTTATGGAGTTAATAATTTATTTCTTTATACATATTTCATTCAGTATAATATACGTTTAGTATAAGGCCTTTCGCCTGCGGTTTCACCCGTGCGAATGTAAATAATGGCTATGTCCCTAGAAAACTGCCTTTCCCCAAGGAACAAACTATAGCCTATGTTCAAATGAAGAGTCCCAAAGATTACCCCTTATTATTATAAACAAACATGCAAATTTTAATTTTACCTCTTTACAATATTAGTAGATTGTACTCGACTGTACCATTAATTATATGACAGTTTTACTAAAAGCTACATCTGATAGTATACTTATTATATTAATGTAGTTTTAGTTTATTAAAAGTTAATAATATAAATGTAAAAATGAAAATTTTACTCAATTGAGTAAAATTTTCATTTTAACCTTTATATTATTAACTTTTAATAAACTAAAACTACATTAAAAATCTTATAAAAAAGAGACAAATATATATTTATCAAAAAACTTATTATTTTAGCTATAATTCACAATTTACACAATGGTACCGATTCGGTGAAGCACATCTTAACTCATTTGACAGGACTAAACTTAATTTAAGCGTTCTGTCCTTGTCTTTTAGATAAAGAAAGAAGAAGACAGGACGCTTAAAATAAGGTTAGTTCTGTCAAATAAGTTAAAACGTGTTATGCCGAATCGATACCAATATATCAAGAATAAATTTCCCTGTTCTGCATCTGTTACTAATGAAAGCGAAAAGAGTGTCAGTGCAACTTTTTAGATGTTACACACTTACATATTCATCGAATTAATAACACGTCTCGTAATGAATAATAATATATATGTATAATAATATACATAGTATTAAAATAATATTGGTGACCCTACGTTTAATCAACTGATATTGATATATTCCGAGACGAATCTAGTCAACTGTATTTGGGTATTGTTTATTTGTCGCCTCGGCCTTCGATGAAAAATAAAAACTAATAGGTACTGGTACAGCTATTGTTTTAGTCTTGTCTTTATTGATGGTCTAATGAGAATGTTTATTCACGATTTCAAGGTGAACAATAAGTATTCTGAACAATGGCTTTGACTACAAGAACTATATATCTAGGGAGTTATTGTTTTACGTACATTTGAAGGAAAATCCGCAAGCCTAATTTTCGTTATTCGGTATTGAAGGATATATGTAAGTAGCTCAACAGCAATTTCTTTGATGATACAAACGTCTGGAAATTAACCTATCCACGGGCAGTTCTTATATAGCTGTCTTATTAGAGTTAAAGTTGTATAAAAAAGATAAATAGCTGGAACTGCAGGTGACTGTTATCACAAGTATTGTTATCTATCACAAGTTATCACAATTTTTTATTTTCGCTTTATTTTTGATTGGGAATTAGTTCTTTATAATCAGAAGTGTACATATATGGTTTAGTTGAATGTTACATGACTACATGTATACAGCAGAAGTTTTGAAAAAGTGTCAACTCTCCTTGATTCTGAGCACTTACCAAGCCTCCATTATGAATTTGGCTGCATTAATTAAAGTCACCCACCATACGAAACGTAAATTGATACTGGCAGTCAAGAACATCCAGATCGTGAATCTTAATTTTACATCAAAATATGAGAATGTCATATTATACATAATATTGTATTAATATTTATTAATAGTTTGAAATCATATCGGATTTCATCCAAAATAATGTTTATTTCATATGATTTTATAATTTTGTGTCCATAATGGTGACCCAGAAACAACAAATCCAATACGCATCTAATAAAGAATTATTATCCATATGAGATCCAATGTGTGAGGGTTCCGTACGTATCCTAAAATGAAAATCTGGAACCCTTAATAGGACCACTTCGTTGTCCGTCTGTCTTTCAGTCGGAACAGAGTAACAGAGTTCATATCTCTCATTAATTTGAAAATAGTACCAAATACTAAGTTCGGGCCTACCTTATTAAAAGAAAAAACTGGTTAAGTGCGAGGGCCAACCTAGGCTAGGCCATATTCGTAAGTTTTGTAAGCATATATACAAGATGTTAAGATGATGTTGCGGAAGCCGGAAACTGACGATAGAACCCGTCCATATCAACTACGTTTCGGAATAAAAACGAGAAATGGTGAAGTAAAAATCAGTTGTTTCATACATTTTGGTGGAGTATGTAGGTATAGATAAAGTTGCGGAAGCATACAAACAACTTTTTGTAAAAAAAAATGAGAAATCGAGAAAAAAATATCTGTTGTTTCATACATTTTGGTCAGGTAGCCTATGTAACTTTTCTATGACAGATGATATTTTTTTCACGTTTCGGTGGTTGGCACCATAGTAAAATTTTGTTACTTTATATTCTCTGGTATGGACGAGTACTATTGCCAGTTTACAGCTTCCGCAACTTAATCTTAACACCTTGTGTAACTTTGCTATGAAATAGCTGATTTTTTTTCTTGATTCGATTCGAGTGTTGGTTTCATAGTAAAAGTTGTTGGTATGGATAAGTACTGTAGCCAGTTTTAGGTATAACAAAAAAAACATTTCTAAATCTATGTCGAATTCTTTAATATTAATAAATAGATTCTTTTTGATAAGTTTTTATTTTAGTAACATATAAATATAGACAATAACTCAAAATATGTATAGATGAAATAAAATGAGAAATTCGAAATATATTTCGGCCCTTACCTCAGTGGGTCGTCGTCAGTCGAGAAATTTTCGTAATTTTTATATGTATATTTCGATTTTATCATATTATTTTAAAGCCATTTTTTTTTGCTTTTCATTATTTTAAACAGATTATAAATATAAATTAAAAAGTATTAATCATTTTCGAGATATATTCCGACCAACTAGTGGTCGTCGTCAGTCGAATCAGAAAAAAAATATGTCAATATCTATCTGCATATTATTTTATTTATACATATTTAAAGTTAAATTAAACTTGACAAAAATTTTTGTAAGTCTACTTAACTGTCCATCTTTTTTCGACCCAGAAAAGTCTTAATACTTTGCCCGGCTCACATTAGACACACCAATATGAAGTATACCCGGTGTTTCTATTAAAGATTAATGGACGAACGAAAAGATGGGGCCACTCTGCAAAATGTATGCCCATCTCCACCAATGACAAGAAAACTGTTACGGTTTGCGAAGGCCTGAGTGTAGCATTAAAAATTCAGACCGTCTTACCCACTTGTGTGAGGGATTGCTGAATATTCGCCTGTGGACAGCATTTATATTTCCTTTGGTTTGAACGATATACTCACTTCGAATCAAAGGGAATATTTATGACTGATATTTTTCTTTTCGCCCGCAATTTGTATCACTTACTTGGGTTCTTTTGGGCTACAATTGGATGAAAAGATCTCAATATATATCTGCATTTACGTATTCTTTTTTTTTTATATATAATTTTTGGAAGTGTTGCTTACAAATCAGGAAATCCCTGGGGTTAATTTAACCGTTTAATTGAGCATATTGAATTGAAGTAGTAAATTGGATTTTTTCGGAAAAAAGTTATGGGTATGTTAAAGATCACTTTTTTTTCCTTCTGTCTGTCTATGCATCGATATTTTTTAAAGGAAATAATTTGTGGTATCAAGTTGAAACTAACATTACAGATCCAGTTTTCTAAAAATTCAAAAAAGTTGCATCGTTTCAGATTACGTGTTTCATACAAAAACACTAATATTTCTAGATCAATGATTTCGATGTGTGAAATAATTAACAAAAAACGTAATTTTGCAGTTTTTAGGTTTTAAGATGCATCGGTGCCACCGATTCGGTGGATATCCTCTTCGGCGGCTGAACAGATTGAGCTGAAATTCGGCATGGTTGAATCTTACTGGGTAGGAAAGATAAGAAAATATTCAATGACTTCACGCGTAAAACATATTTCAATGAAAGCGTATGTTAACAGCCAAACCCGATTTTAGGACAAACTAGTTTGGCTTAAAGTAAAGTAGTTTTGGGTTGTCATGAAAAAATAACCACGAAGGTTTTGTATATCGGTCGCGCCTTCTAACCTAACCGGCTAACCTACCGGCTCTCTTCTGCACTGCAGTACTTCCGAAGGTTGGCCTAGGCCAAACTTGTTTGTCCTAAAATCGGGTTAGGTCAGCATATATACGTCGACGAAACTTGCAAATTGTGTACGACGTATTTTCGTATTTTTCAAGTCTACCTACGTCACCAACTCTGTGATATAACTGTACGGAACCCTCAAAACTGTTGTCCTACTCGCACTTGGCCAGTTTTTTTGTATTATTTGTCATCTCGGTAAACGATTATTGACCTTTTTACAAACACAATGACGATACGCTGAACCTGATATTTCCTTTTGATACTGTCCGCTTATTCAAGTACAGATGGTTACAAAAGCTACAAAGTGGTCACTTTGATAGTTTCAACAAAATGGCTAGGCTGGATAAAATAATTTACTTGAGATTTTATGATCAGATTGTTAAGTGTTTAACCTTATTATGGAAGTGGAAAACATCGTTCACGCGGAAACATTAAATTATGACCGTTGTATTAAATAAATTATAAGACCTAAATACCTGTACTAATAATTATCTTGTTACCATCTAATTCAGTACCTACTCCCGTCGATTAGTTTAATGCGGCTATTGAAATCTATTTATTATATATAAATACCACTCATCACCCACTCATAACGAACTATTGGAGCTAAAAAGCCGAAAGACCTGAAATTTGGCAGCCATTTTTGAACCTATTCCATATCCAACGCGGCGAGTTATCGAAATTCAAATATTATAAAAGCTTGAATTTTTTACATGCCCTGTCCATTCGAGTTTGTTAACCGTTTAGCGCAAATTTAAGTTTATTTTATAAAGGTAAGTCTTATAGAAGCTTTTATCTAAACAACCGTCACGAAAATTATTCTCAAAAAATCGGTTAAGTGCGAGTCGGACTCGCGTACCTAGGGTTCCGTATCGTGGATAAAAATTTTAATATTTCGCTTTTGTTTTTGTGAATTTCTCAACCGCTATATGTCTTGTAATTTTTACGTAAGCACATATTACCATGATTTTCTTCTTATTTTTCGGTCCACCAGTTTTGGTGACAACTACCACTTCGAAATCAGCGCCAATAAATATATTTCTACAATCAGCTCTAAAATATCTATATGTTCAGGGGTATTTAATTTTTTTGCTCTCTTTCTTATTGGAAATATTTTGAACAATTCTAAAATTTTAAAATTGTTTTTGCACTTTGTTATGTGGGCAAATTAATGCTATTTTAGTGCCAAATTTCAAGTTTTTGTCTTTAACGATGCCAAACTTAGTACTAAGGAACCCTAAAAATGTAAAGTTCTTGCAGATTTTCCTTACTTTTATGGAGGTCATTTTAATTTTTCCGTTCTTACAAACTATTTATAAGCTCAGTGGTATTAGTCGTTTTCGACTTACAGTAGATATATACAAAAGGGCATACATCTCTGTATAATATATCTCCATATATATATATATATATACATCGAGGGTTTGCTGTAATGATTACCATTTTTGAAGAAAACCTTGGAACCCAAACTAATAATTTGACAGTATTACGTCATAATTCTTCATCTCGTTGCTATTTTCTAGGAGTTCAATCTACATAAAGCGAGGTTTACAAGTACTAGAGTAAGTTGCGTAAGATTTATTCAACTAGTCTTCTTTTATCGCTTTTGATTTTTAACCATCTACATACCCAGGCACAATTTTTAGTACCAATTGCAATGTTTGAAAAGAAAACTTCTTTGGGAAAGTCTTATGGGTTCGCGTCACCGATATTCAATGACGTAATGCGCTTGGCCAGCAGTGAAAAGTTTCCACTTCTATCAGAAATCCCTATGACTGCCCATGTTTTTTTTATTTGTCTAGAAACGTAGATTGTGAATAACCTGCCTTTTTATAATTAATCGAAATAGAACACTTGGATTCAAAATACAATCAACAAATTATTGTATGTTGCTTTCGCAAAACTTCTATTGGTTTCTGTAAATTAGAATTTAAAAATTCTGAATTTAAAAAGTTTTAAAATTCTGTTTTACTGAAACCAATGTAAACTTTGCGATGGCAGCATATACAATACATACGTAATAAGATTTTGTTGAGTAACTACTGAGTGAATTTTGAATTTAAGTGTTTTGTTTCGATTAATTAGAAAAAGGTGGGAATTTCACAATCCGGCTGCGATACCGCGCAAGAAAGAAATAGTCTTCTCGACAGTACTGTACAGTACAAGTGACAGGACATCCCCTCACCCCCCGCGGTCCCGCACCGCAGTATCCGCCCGCGGTCGCCATGCTCGCCTGCGCTTGAGTGGGCACCTCAAACAATATCATAACTGAATATGAACCCTGTCGAAATAAATGAACCGTGAATATTTTATACCAAATACCGTCTAAAAGAAAACGAAGCAAGCACGGTCCTGTGGCCGAATAGATAGTAATAAATTTCAGTAATTCCTTATTATCAATGAATCAATCAATATATTTATTGCATTAAATTACATGTCGGTTTTAGATGTTATAGGTATATACATAATTATGGCTCAATGTAATTTTACCCATTGGGTGTAACAATATTCTTAATTTTAGTATTAGAATATAACTTTAAGTATAATTATTATTAAATAAGGTATATACAAATAATCATATCTTTGCTATTTCCATGCATAAAACTTATTCTAATAGGTATATCGTACATTTTAATTTATATAGTTAATTAAATTTATTTATTCATGCAGTGGTTAACAATTTTACTTAACTTTTTTTTTAACAATTTTATCTTTTTATACATTTTTATGGTGTAGTTTCAAGAAATTCTTTGAAACTGTATGGGCAAACCGTGATCAAGTACTCTTTCCCGGTAAGGACTTAATTTCGTCAGGCAAATGATTGTAAGCCTTAATGGCAGCCAGTTTTCTAGTACGAGTATAAGTAACAGTTCTACTAGGAGGCACATTTAAGTAATATTTGAAGCGTTCGTTGAGCCGGTCACTAAAACCTGGAGTTCTCAGTGGGAATTTTTCTGGGTAGCGCCTTACAGAGCTCAATAATGTATAAAACGGTGATGGTGTGTATTCCGAGTTCAACAAAAGATGTTCGGCAAGTTTCCCTGCTCCATTTATGTCCGTCCAAAATGCGTATACATCTCTTTTGAAGAACAAAGATTTTTTGAATATCTACACTACCACCCCATTCAGCTATTCCATACAAAACTCTCGAATGAAAGAAGGCAAAATATGACTGAAGTGCTGTTTTTTTTGTAGCTAACTTCGACAAACCTCTTAGAGCGTAGCAAAAACTGCTTAGTTTATTTACTAATACGTCTATGTGCTTTTTCCATTTCATAATAATCAACACGAGTAATTAAATAACAAGGAGTGGAGATCTCTCTGGGAGACAGAGGTCATATATATTTGTGTAAAAATATCAAATTGGTTTAATGTACCTGTATATGATGGTATTTATATTTCAAAAATGCTATGCTTTACGACTGTGCGAAACCAGTTCAAGAGTGGTGAAACCAAAATAGTAGAGCAACTGCCATATGAAACTCTATACCTACCTAGTTCTCTACGAAATCAATGTCATAAAGTCATAACCTTCGCTATGCTTTATCGAAGCGACCCCATTGCCATAATTAACCTTTACCTCGTCACCCCCAATTTACCTTGACAACGACCGATTCAGTTCTAACCCATTGGTTTTAAGGTTGGAAATCGAGTGATAACTGAAAGAACAATAAACGCGTCGGCAGATCGTAAGTAACATCCACACTAAAATAATATTAAAACTGCAATGGATTTGTGTCCATGAATATTACTAATTTGATGTGATGACATAGTATTTAAAAACCATAATAATAAGAGAGATAGACAAAAGACGTCTCCTGAAAATTTTACAGTTTCAGAATACATAGAATGTTATTATTTAACTCCGCAAAACTTGAAAAGTATCCGCATTATACTATAATTACTAAACAATAAATAATAACTTTATTAATAAAAAAAATACTAAAATTTAAGTCACAAGTTTTGACATCATAATCCCCTCCAACAAGTTAAGCAAGCAGAAATGAACAGTTTCATCTTCTTTTAAAATATAATTATATAATGTTAATTTATAATTATATTTGACAAAACTACGCAAAGAAAGTCACAGGCAAAAAATAGTTAAAATTTAAAAATGAGTTGCGGTGATCATAAGGGTTAGATTTATAATGGTGGTCGATGTGCTCGCGCACGCGTCCCACTGACAGATCGAAGAGCGGCTGCGCGTACACATGTCGGCTGACAGCTTCCGTTTCATAAACTTTAATGGCGTGGTTGACCCAGCTTTGTTTGCTTTAGACGTGTTCACAACTGCACCATTCATGGCTCTTCTGGTAAACTATTAATTGCTTCGGGTAAGCTACCCCCTGACACGTCTAAACATAATTTCGTACAAGAAATTATGCAGGGCGCAAACGAGTTCTGGGAGAATATTTTTACTCTAAATCATAAGATATCACCATCTAAAATGAGCGCGCTTTAAAAGATAAAATTTCATGTTTTAAAATATACAATCATACAGGTAATGGAGGCGAGTATCACTGTTTCCCTTAATTAACAGAAAATCCTCACTCCCCAAATTATCAGGGCGACTTAATCAGAGGATCACATCTTAATGTGTACATTGCCGAGTGAGATCTGACGTAGAATTCCCTAAAAATAATATTTAAAATGGTAACGGGCCCCCGGGTTCATAAATTGCCGCGCCATATGTCTCCATGTTGCACCTTTCTACTGTGTACATAAATATGTCAAGTATTGAGACGACTGTCGCTATACTATAGCAGGAACAACACTACTTGATCCTTGGCATCACAGATCATGTACAGATATCTTATAAGGAATCTTAATTACTTGTACTGCATAGCGTGCCAGTTGATAACAATAAAACAGCAGACCTGACCGTCTCACGATTTAAATATCTTTCAAACGTACCCATTTGTAATACAATGTTTATGAGTAAGTGGATGTTTTAGCAATAAATAATTTATTTCTCGTATATGTTGATGGACGCCATATTTCTATCACATTCTAATATGTTTCTTAGCAGATTAAATGACTAGTTGCTTATATTTCCTGTCTACGGGTTTAATAGCAACAACTTACCTTGTATGTACCTAATACATATTATCTTCAATTGACATGTGCCCTTCAACACTTTTACTTGTAATAGATTTATCGTATGAATGACTGATTAGCGTAACTATAAACAGAAGTGAGAATCCGCATAGGGAAATATCAATGACGAGAAAACATCAAGTATTTAATTTTATCGTATCAGGTTGAAAAGCAGATATAAGTGCACAGGTTTAACGAGTGGTTCAAAAAGATTGTTTTTTTTTTTTTTAGTTGATAACGATAAAAGTTTTTCTGATACAAATATTCACCCCAAAGCCGTTAAATACAGTTCAGGCAAAATCGGACTTGAAATAAGTCATACGTATTGTGTATCTCAACTGCGCTTTCTCGGAGGTTCGACGAGAAAGGGGGTACCGCACAGATATTATACAGAGTAAGTAAGTAGTATTATATTATCTGTAGCACAGGTAAGTTATCTTCACGTGCGCCCTAGGCAGGCGGCTAGCTATTCTCGCAACATTTTTCACATGCTTTTTTTTCATACGACTTTGTTAATTGCGTGATAACTGTTTACGAAGTAAAAGATGTCCATTCATAAATTTTAGGTCGCAAATCAGCGAGATATTTCGACTGGATTTTAGGTATGGAGATCTTCATACAGATATTTATCTCTATGGTCGTGATATTTGGCTCAAGCCCGGAATTGAGGCCTTGGCCGGAATTGTACGTCACAGAACTTAAGTATTATGATAAATTTCTAAAGTATTAAGATCATTTAATCGCCCGCGTCGACCCAATGGTCGCGAAGTCAGTAAACTATAGGAGTCAAATAGGATTTTTGACACCTACAATTTTGCGTTTCCGGAGACTTGTTTGTGGAGAGAGAGACAAAAATAGAACCTTTCTCAACAATCATAGTGTCCCTCGGGGTTACCGGAATTTACAGTTATTACTTTTCGTTGCATTAGAGTTTACTTTATTTGGTACACCCTACTTAAGTGTATGGCTGACTCGAGATTGAGAAACCCATTTTGCATCAAGCAGAACTGAAATCTATGATGTTTCATTATTGTTTAAAACAGCGCTCTGAGCCGAGGCTATTACGACCCTATCACGCGCTTTCTAAAAACTGAGTTTTTACTTAATAAAAAACTCGGCGTCTGGTTGAAATAAAAAACTACCTAGATATCGTCCAAACAAATTGTATAAAGAAACAACAAACTAAATCCTGAAATCGATACTCGAAAGCAAACCAATATAAGGTCCAAAAACAGCAAAATAGAGGTTTACAAAAAAAATTATTTACAGTAAATATATGAATGAATTGACGTGGTTTGTTCAAACTTGCTTCATAAACGTTAGAAGAACATAGGTGTATTTTTGATGATTAGATTTCCTAATTATTGCAACAAAATCACCCACATTCTGTCATTTCATTTCTATTTGCCTCATCTTTCCCCTTAACGTAAATTAAATCATTTCAAAACTCTGTAAAATATGGCATTTTGGTAAGAAGAGCCAAAGACAATAAAAAATTAAATCTCTTCACTAACTAACCATTGTTATCTTCGACTTACAAAACCTATTTGTTTGTAAATTAGAGAAAGACTCAAAGAAAAAACATAAAAAAAATAATGATGCCGGTTAGGATATTCACTTTTTTTTCCTCTAAATTTTTTTTTATTTTTATATAATATATGTATAAACTACAAATAAAAAATAAATCCAAATGAAAAAAATCTGCACGTTTCAGCACAAAAGTTCATTGACCTAAAGGTCGTCTGAGCATTTTGGAAGCGCAAGCGCGCCTTGCAGATGTTGCGGAGGGCTGACTTATGGCACCAAGTGATTAAGGTAATGAAATATTATTTGATGCCACCCTCTAAGTATCTATTATGAATGGTTGCAGTATTATTTTCACGTGTGCAAACGTGTGTTTTTAACTTTAATAAAAAGATGAAAGTATTAATACAAGAATATGGTTCAGCTTTTTGTGTTAACCACCCACCCCAGGGAAGAATTTAAATACGTATATACATGTTATTGGTAAAAATCACGTCGACGTAGATTTCTTGGCGATTAAAACGACGGACGATGGAGGAAGCTGAAAGCCTGATGAGTTCGTGAAACTATTGTGAAAATAAACTATTGTGATATTTACTACATTTGCTAGATATATCATTACTACAAAAAGTATCAACTTATAACTAATACCATTTTATTAGTGATGAAAAGTAATAGTACATTACGATACGAGAGCGATGAAACGTTTTCTGACGAGTGTGAGTTTGCGGCACGAGCCGAAGGCGAGTGCTGCAATCACACGAGTCGAGAAAAAGTTTCTCGCACGAGTTTCGTATAATTATTTATAGCACAAGTGCGGAAAATGCCGACTTTACGCACGCGCAGCGTATAAAATAATAAAATATATTTTGACCATTTGACCTGGGGCTCTACCGCGTAATTCTCATTTGTATCAACTTCAAGCAAATGCATGCGAAATTCAACGCGTGCAAAAGAGATGGCATGTTAGGCGGGCGTCGTCGCACGCACGTCAAATTTCAATCTCAAGTTGATGCTGATGAAAATGAGAATTACGCGGTAGACCCGCTGTTTAGGCCGTGTATAGTGTGTACAAAACGACCAGATGTACGATGCCTCCCGTGAACTTAGTTGAATGTCAGTCAGGTGGAAGTAAGAATGATTTTATCATACGTTCGGTGTACTATCGAGGAAACATCTGCAGACCCACTTTTCGTCCGTATTGCAATAGTGATAAGAGCGAAAAGTGGCTCTGCGGCAATATCTTTGATGGTATATATTACATATAATACATATTTTTAATGAAAGTTTGTAAGCGACTTGAACATAGACATACTGTTAAATAAGAACCAAATTATAAATAATTGCATTTGATAACAACCACGACAGTGGCAGTTCCAAAAATCAAATAAAATAGTTCCCGAATTTTCTCAAAATGGATCAAACCCAATTAATTGAAATCAATAAAATAGTGTAGATCTAGAGGCACGGGAGTGCCCCCGCCAATTCTCGTACAATATTTACTTGCAACAGCACCTGTCAACTAACAGCTTAGCTATAAATATACTTCCACGACACAATGTTAGAGTTTACAGATAATATCTAGTCCATGAAAGTAATATAAAGAAATAGCACGTATAATTCAAAAGCCACATAAAGTAATATTTATGATTATTATCCAGTCCATTTCCGTAATTCTTTAAATCCAGCTAAGGACCATTGAAGGATCTCCGAGCCCACACTTCGGCCAAAGAAAACAATAAATTGTAATGACGGTTGGCCCCCTGGGCACCCTCGGAAGCTCGCCGTTTTCGACTATAAATAAATGTGTAGATGGATTGATAAATATAAATATTAGGGGCGAAACGAAGAAAAACAATGTTTATGAAACTGGTGTCGCTCGCTTCATAACAGTGAGTTACAACTTCCGATGCATCCCTAGACATATGGACCATACGCGATATTTTTTTCTTAAATATATTTTGAGATAACACAATGAGTTTTCTGTACAGTACGTTTTACGATTCTACGAAAAATTGGACCCCTAAGTAAGCTCTAAAGAAAGCGCAATTTATCTGCTGTTTGGAAAAGATTTTATGTACAAGGAGGTCTAAAATATGATAAAATTGATTTAAATATAAATGGCTCACCTCAATATTCACTATGATCGGGATAGCCAACCGGCAGTCTGAATCTGCTGAAACTGGTCGGCTATCCCGATCGTAAGTTGATTAAATCATGATTTTTTTAACTCTTCATAATTATAATAAACTGTTTTTTTACAAAAATATATTTATTTTTCAGACACATGGGTTAACACATAACTTAAATTTTATTGGGTCCGAGACTAGACGATGAGTAGTTGTTTCGTGTTTCTCAAGTTTCATTTAGTTCTATAATTTGATAAAATTATCTGTCATATAACAGGCTTTATTTTATTTATCTGTCTACCCCGCTCAAATCCATCACTACGTAAGTACTGTCTAATCGAGTCTCATTGGCATTGTGAGATTGTCAAACTGGTAGATAAAAACTACAATTATTTTCCACTTTGCAACTTAAGGTTTACAAAAATATTGACAGAAGTCACAGACATTGTACACCGTTTTGTTTTTATTGACTGCCTATCGATCCAGATGCATCAGTCAAAGACATTGCATCACGAATAAATATCCCGCCATAATAAGATCAAAACGGTATGGCATTCGCAAGGCAGAACGCCTTGGGTGCGACGTTCGACAGGGCGTTAGTCACGACGATCTAAACATAGCTGATGCATTGTCTTCTGAAATATCTATTAACGATTATTGACAAGGCATAGGCACGCGATTTCTCCCTGCGAAAGGTGCGATGAACTGCTATAAATATATTTTATGTGCGGGCCGCGCGAATAATAGTGCAGGTATGTGGCAAGACATAGTCGCTCGACGCAATTCGCATCGCGACAGACGCGCGTGGCGATGCAAATCGCGCGGGTGATACCGCAAATTATAGCTACATATAGACAAGACCATAAAAACTTTTTGAAGACTGCAAAGTTTCTAGTTTTAAATAAAACATGACATTAAAATAACTAGTCTAGGCATAATTATCCAATTTCCATTGAACAGGCTTTGTGTGCGTGTCAATCCGGCGCTCCATATACATTAATGAATTATCTACCGTCAAAATTGCAAATTGCAAGTTCAAATTGATACAATTCGAGAATTGATTACAATATGCACACAAAGCGGTACCGGGTTGACAAACAGACGAGCAGTCCGACAGCCGACATCGATTCATATCGAACGAGGGCCGCTTTTCATTTTGAATGTTAAATTAAATTTCCATGAAACAAGATTGAATTTTTGCAATCAACTCAGCGCAGCGTGTGGATACCGGGACAGCGTAGAGCTACGAATACATAGAGATGTCTCACGTCATTTTATGTCTCATTTAATGGAAGATTTTAATCCGAAGTTTCGATAGAGATAAAACCTATTTTACGGCGCAAAGATATTGCCAAATTAGTGTGTGTATGCAGCGTATCACAGTGGAGCGACCGCTCTGCTAGCCACCGGCGCAGCTAGATAACAGTGGCTTAGCTAATTTACAATTTAATTATCAGCCGGGGATGATGCATCGTTAGTGCGCCAAACCGAGTTTATGCGACTAATCAATTGTTTGACGCGGCAGTCGCAATCACGCGCCGCCCGCCCTTACTCGGGCCACCTGCCCGCCACCACCCGCCCTACGCAGGCTTTATCGTAAACTAACGTTTGCAATTTAACGGACAATATGTAAATACCTTGCATTCGAAATGTTATGCTTTTTCATTGTTACGTTTAATATTTAACTAAATATTTGTTAAGGAGTTTATGCGAGTGAGTGCTATTGGTTAGTAGAGTTTAGAATGTGTTATCACTTGTCTGTTATTCGCGACGTTTCCCATCCCCAAGAAGAAAAATCTCTACCTCCTTACCCGTCACTTTATGTCCGGCTTGTTTTATTGTAATTGACACTTCAAATTTTCAGTCGGAAGGTAACGTTAAAAAGCGTAAAACCTTCCTGAAAAAAAGGCGACAGTAAGATCCGTATCAAAATCCGTTCAACGATCCTCAAAATCTTTACCCCTATCCCTACTGATATCGTATATCCGAAAGTTGCTTTGTTCGTAAGCTCTGCAACTGTAACAAATAAACAAATCCCGCTGAAACATCTGCAACACATATTGAGATCTGCGCCAGCTTAAAATTTTGCATATTCTGGCAGTGACAAAAAAAAAACAAATACCACAGGCGAATCAGCAGCAATAAAGCTCTGTTCAGATAGACCTACGGTAGGCTACTGATACCTAAGTATACAAATATATAAACTTAACTTGTTCAGTTTTTTAGACATAAATTAAATAATTTTTAGTAGAGATGCGGCGAATACAAGTTTTACCGAATAACCGAGTAGGTACCGAGTACAAATTGCTCGGTTTTATTTTTACCGAACCGAGTGAGAACTCGGTTCAGTTTTACGCAGGTATTATCGGGCGCATGATCACGATGAACTGCAGCCAAATCCAAAGAGTTGTTCTCGAGTTAAAACAGAACATACAGAGGGATAGACAAAATTGTAAAAGATATAGTGTTTTGGCCATATAAATAAGTAAAGACATTATTGGTTTTTTTTCCGATTGACACGGCGAAAACACGAAAATTTGTTGATTTTTAAATTTAAAACAAATTAGCTCAAAACTTCAAATTGCCGTGACGCGACAGCTCAGTACAATAGTAATAATTATAACTAATTTCTATTAAAATTTCGTAAAAATATCACGACCTTTTTACTAATTATTTTAATTTATTATTATTCATTTAAAGATTATTTTATGATTTTTACAGTCCATTTTTTTACCGAATACCTCGTCACTTAACCAGAGTTATTCGGCCGAATAAGAGTACTAAAAATATTGCCGAGTATGCCGAGTACCGAGTATAAAATAAGCACTCGGCGCATCACTAATTTTTAGCCGTATCTTTAAAAAAACAATTGCAACGCAACGATGGCGGTTTGTTGCGCCCGCGTCGTCGATTAAATATAGCTCAGAATTCATCAAGCAAGCCGGCTTGATCGACCGTTGCTATGGATTTATGCGCGAAATATTCGACAGGTGCCAAGTGTGTCGATAGCCGCCCGATCGATGACTAACGATGCCCCAAATTTCATTTCAAATGTCAAATATTTAGGCATCAGCCCTGCGCAAAGACACAACAATAACCTCAGCTTTATGAAGCAACTATTGATACAAATAATATATTTGTTTCATCTCTCTACTATACGTTGAGTGGTTGATAAGGTAACTCAAGAGTAAACAAAAATTCAAAATTCAAAATTCAAAAAGTTTATTTTGCAAAGTAGGTATATATAATACACGTTTCACAAGTCAAATTTTAATCTTATAAAAATATATGTAATAAAATAATAAATGTACATGAACTACTTAGATTAAATGTTTATTTAATTTATGTAGCAATATATATACGATTAAAATTATAGGTAAAATATTATTATACAAGGTGAAATCCAATCAACCGCCCGAACCCATACCGGAGACCCGGCCAGGGACAAGGAACAAGGTTCAATGATCACCAACCGAGCCCCCAGCACGAATCCAGGCGGCCGACCAAATCCCATTCTATATACTACATAGTACTACATAGTTACATATATAAATACATGCCTACCTCCGCCCATTCGATAAGTCTTGCTTAACCAAGGGATAAGAAAATACAGACTTTCATGGAAAATCACTAAACTCTTGAATTTCCCATTTGTAACTCCGACATTACGTCCGTACGTAATGTAAAAGAACCCTTTGCTGTTTCTTGAGCATAAATCCGCTAACTAGGAAACGAACCCAGAACCTCATGGTTAGAACGTCAGAACTAGAGACGCGGTCGTACACAACTATGTTATACAATTTATGCAACGCAAACTATAGAACAGAACATAATTAAAGCGCTGTAATTAATTGCTAAAGCTCTTGTCGCGTTGCGCTAATAATTAACAACGCGGAATATAATATTTTCCTCTAATGAACCGTTTGTCGACACGACCCCATCATTCTCAACTACAACATAATTAATCATATCATGATCGACCCAATTTCGTATCATTACAACTCCTGATAGCTTTCTACTAAATTATAGTTCAAAATAAACCGTTGAGAAGTCTTACGACACATTTACGAGTACAATGTAAAACGTTCACAATTCGCTAATCCTGGCCGCTACCGTTATATAAGACGACTGAGTTGAATATAAATGTGAAACACGATAAATTTCATGCCCCGTAGGAAATGAATATTCATCACTAAATCGCCATGCATGTTCTCTTTTGCTACAGAAATTCGAGACTTGTGACAACAACTCAAAGTTGGACTCAAATCCGACCTTACTTTGTAGGATATTTGAGTAGAATTCGTCTAACAGGTGTTCTAACATTAAAGTTGTATTCACTGGTGAGGCGGGCCAGCACTTGTAATTTTCAACATATAGTAAAGTGATTTACGAATAATTGTTGTTCTGGCGTATAACTAGAGAAATCTTTCCGCTGTTTGCAGGCGGGTAATTTATATATGAGGCTTAGGTAATTCGCGGGCCTCGAGTAATTGCTATACAGAACAATAGCTTTTGTCATACCCTTATCTTGTAGCCACGTTTGTCTCTCTTATAGCTCTATCGGAGTACAAAACATTATGTGCATAAGATTATAATAATGGCTTACTAATTTTGGAGTTTTGCTGAGATATCTTTAATATTCCAATATGTTTAAATTTTAGACTGCATGTCAAATTGTCAATGTTGGTACCAAATCGGATTGACAAAAAATAAACAGTTTGAATAAAGCTAATGGTTATATTACATAGAAAAAAAAAATGTGTCCTTAAGTTATAAATTCAATTTACAGTAGTTACAAATCCTCGATATTTTTTTAATTAAAAAGCACATGTTTTTTATAAATAAAGTAGTGACTATGAGTATATAACATTCAAGAAAGCCTACTATAACATTAAGGTCATACAATTTCCATGCCACCATGATATCGTTAAGTAGATAAGAGCATCTTAATGTCAACCAATTTGTTCCCCAAATTGCAGCAATAGTGTGAGGTGAGGGGCCTAGCTCGACTCGAACACCAAGGTCTACATTAGCGAAACTCTTTATCGAAACATGTGTTTATCGCAACATGCGAATCGGCCTAAGGCGAATTAGCTCGCGCACAATGCAATTTGAATGCACATTACACAACGGACGGGTGCCTTGCTTTTTATTGCGGCATCGTGAGATTTTATCTGGAAACTGCCACTTCCAACAGGCAAATTTCAGGACCTCTCCCCGAAACCCTTCAACATACAACCCTGCGGCTATAGAAATAAAGTGGCAAATAAATTGGCAGAACCTAGATGAAATTTGTGTGAGTATCATCGCATACGAGGTACACACGCGCACTCTAACGTACCTGTTAAAAGAATTTAACATAAAATCAGCAATAAAATTGAAAACATTTTGTTAACTTTTAAATAAGTTTCGTCCTGTCGACCGCCGCCGTTATTCAACTTGAGTCTTTATTCTCGGTTCGTATGCTTCATTTTGGAGTGTGTATTTTTGTTGGAGATTATTTCTTGGTCGATAAGAAGCGTTAATTTTACGATCCAGTGATAATTTGCTAACTTCCGACAGAACAGAGCGCCCTAGTTGAATCGTTCCGTATACTTGACGCATTAAATTACTCGTAAAGGAGTATCAAATTAATTCACATGTCTTAAAACGTTACATAAGTACATAGGCGTAATTAGTGTTACAGCCTATTAAAAATACAAGTGTGTAATAAAACAGTTCTGTTAATGTAACAATATAATTTAAGTTAAAAAGGAAATTGGTTTGAATTTTAAACACCTACTTACGGGTCCATCAATGTTAAATGATAAAGGAGCTACTTATGTTAGGGAACTACTTATGTACGAGTTAAAGAATTTCAGTTGAAATCTGACTGACAGACAATGCAAGTTTTAAGAGCGCACCGAGCTTTTTGCACACACAAACACGTTTTTATAACCCTTGTTTGAAGTAGTAAACAATTAAATCAAGGAAAATATATTGGTATTATTGGGGATATATACTAGATAGTATACACGATGGAAACACGATTTGATAAAGTTGGCTCGATAGAATAAATTCATGGAAAAATTGCAACAGTTTGGTTATTTTCTTTACTCTTTACACATAAAAAAAAAGATAAAGACAAAGACTTGACAAAGCCACAAACGCTCGGTGCGCCGTTAACTACTGAAGATAGAAACATGAAATATAAAATATAAAATATGGGTGAAGAGGTGCACAAGAACGGATGTTATATCCCCCTCCATAAAAAGGTGAAACGGGGTGTAAAATATCATATCGAAAATGCATTCACAACGGATACAACTGGCTACTCGTGTCCACGCTGACGAAGTCGCGGGCATAATCTAGTTTCATTACATTAAGTCTTTACATATGAAATTGCCGTTTTTATAGAGAATTTGAAGGAAACTCAATTTTCGGTACTAACATTTTTGCATTTTTTTAGAAATGACATATCCAAATTATGTAATTTATTTTGTGTGTGAATAAGACAACATTATGCTAACAGCAACATTAATTTAATTTTTGAAAAGTGACAATTGTAAAAAATTATTACGTCTCTTATCATGGAGATGGATGGCATTTAGGACTAACTGTTTCTGAATATTTAAAGTTTGTTATCAAACTGACAATAAAAACAAAATTTAATACATAGATGTAAAACCTTGAAATCAACTTTCAAACAAAAAACAAATAATGGAAATAGCTATTGAATTACAGGAGTTATGAAGAAAATTTCAGGGATTTCATAAGTAAAGACCTAATATATATGATTGTGTTGTGACCCATTATATTATTTTACAATATTCATTATATGATAATAAATATAACGGTAGCTCAAGGGTAAAACGCTGGCCTCTCAATTTTGAGATCCAGGTTCGATCCCCGGTCGGGCATGCACCAATAAGTGTTTCGGAATTTGTGTGCATAGTATTTGTTCTTACTTACCACTTGCTGAACACCTGCATGCCATAAAAAGCTTGTATTTGTGCCCGAAGTACGGCGATAGACTAGCCACCCATCACGTTGGGACGTAATAATCATCGTTGAAACGCGGGTGTACCGAGTATGGACTGTGACTTGCATTTCACAGCTCATACTCGGAACACCTCTGACACCCCCTTGGGGATTCTGATATTATATGTAATTATAGTTCATAAATTAAATTCTATTTTGAACTTTGTATAGTATTATATTGTATCTTATTGTTAAATATAAATCAATTTCGATTATACAATTTTGCATGTCTTTATTACTACCTATTTTTCCTTTTTCTGTAGCTTTATAATCGATTAAAAATTAATATAATAATTTTAAATCGCTTATTATTACAGTCATAAATGAATGTAATAAATCTTAACATTGGGCTTTATCACTCAAATACTTAAATGTTCAAATCAAATACTTAAATTTTAACATAACCCCTTTTTAGCAATTCGGAGTTAACCCCTTTTTCCGCTATCCAGATCGTGGCTTCGATCCATCTACAAATTAATAGTCATACCCATGTTCTTTGCCTCTCCATTTATTCTATAGCAAGCCATGCAACAGGTCGATTAGTGTTTCAGTGCCGACCGGCGCGAGCGCAGCAATAAGTTACGAGAAACATCGCGGCGAGCGCGGCCGCACGACAGATTTGCGACTTGCGCAGCCGCACCCCGGAGCAAGGCCGGCTACGTTGAGGCTTACATGACGCGAGATGCATGACTTATGGTCGAAATCACTATTTAATATTTATTTAGTACATAATCGTATGGATAGAAATAGTATAGAGCAAGGTTCGTGCTTCGGTTTTGTTTTATCTTCCGTAGAAACATATTGGACACGTCTATTAACACTGATTAATTAAATTTCAAGTGGAAAAAACCCTACAATAGTGTTACAAGCACGAGTTCAAAAAAATATATTAAAATATGCTTCGTTTCTAAGTTCTACGTGAAATAAAATATACCCGCGGGCTACGAAGTCTACGATGCTACGTAATTATTAATTTGCTACGAGCAAAACTCATCCTAAGCACTTGAAAATTAAAAAAGCTGTATGTAGTAATTCATAAATACTATTCTCATTTGAGTATTACTAAAATTATTACCTGGTTTTGCGCAATTGATTACATGAACTGATGATGGAATCAAGACACCGAAACTGTACTGGAACTTTTTGACTAGAAACAGTAAGAAAGTCGCGTGAAGAACTGGTGATGAGAGACACGGACATGTCGGACATAGTAGCTCTTTAACTAGGAATGAAAAGGTCCAGTCCACACCTATAATTGCTTACAATACATTAATAAACCTAGGTAAGCGAGTGCTCCTTGAGGACGGGGAATATTTTCTCAAGGTTTTTGACTTAGTTAATTTTTTCTCGCCTAGTAGGTAGGTTTTTGACTTTGTCATTGTCTCAGTTGTTATAAAGATGCAGGTGGTGTCTTTCATATTTTTTTTATTATTAGTCTTGTCTTGGTACAAGTGTAACAATTAAATTGTTGCAATTAATGAAATACAAATTCCTTTACAAAAAAAAACGGTCAAGTGCGAGTCAGACTCGCGTACCGAGGGTTCCGTATCGTGGATGAAAAATTTAATTTTATCATTTGTTTTCGTTAATTTCTCAATCGCTTTATTTTTCTTGTAATCTGTACGTACCGTGATATTTTTTATATTTTTCGGTCAACCAGTTTTGGATATAAAGAATGAACATAATTTTTTTTGGTGGTTTTTCGAGATTCTCTCGAAATATACGCAAGTAAATATAGCCAAACTATATATTTTTACAATCAACTTTTTAATACCTTCAATTTGATACCCATATTTCATTTTTATAAAATATATTTCTTTATTTTATATTTCTCATTTGTATTCAATTTTTTTTTTAGATTACTAAAGTTTTTACTGTAATTGGCCAGTTATGACCTACAATCGAAATATTTTTCATATTTTTCGGTCTACCATTATCGGAATAAGGGGGGGGGGGGTGGGCATACATTTTTTTGTGGTTTTTCAAAGATTTCTCGAAATCAGTGCCAGTAAATATAGTTAAAGTATATATTTTTACAATCAACTCTTTAATATTTACAATTTGATATCCATATTGTAGTTTTAGGTTTTTTTTTTTCTATCTTTTGTATTGGAACTATTTTGAACAATTTGCAATTATTTTTTTTTTACGTCGTATTATGTGGCAGAATAATTTTTGTGCCAAATTTTAAGTCTTAACGGTGCTAAATTTACTTTAATTTACGAGGCTGTGACATCCGGGCGGACACGGAGTCTCACCATAAAGGTTCCTTTTGTACCTCTTAAATATTACGGAATCCTAAAAAGGTGTGTAATTAAAAAATGTGTCGTGGTTATCTACAAGCTAATAGTTAAATATTTAAAAAAGTTTATAAATATTTACGATATTACTTTCCTTTTTCTATGGTTAGAATGATAAACTATTCTATCTCCCTCTACCCTATGAATATATGGTTATTTGTAATCGTATATCCACAAGAATTTGCAAACACACTGCTTGCGTAGTCGTACATACAAATATTACCAACAAAGAGATACCAACAATTCTTCTGTAGGTGAAATATTTCAGTGTGTGATAATGATAGATTACCTTTGTTGATTAATTTCTAAAATCTATAGAAATAAACCTGTATGATTCACTTTATTATACTGCAAGATTTTATTGACAGTCTTTTTCCTTGGACTATGTGCACTATTCAATAACAGTCTTCTCCTATAAGTTTTGCTTTCAAATGGTGCATATTAAAGAGTATTTGTCTTGTCTTGTCTTGTCTAAGTACTCGTTGATTTCTAATAAGATCCTAAAGTTTAAAATATTTTTTCCTCAACGATTTTCTTCCTTATTCAAATTCAAATTCAAATTCAAATAGTTTATTTTGCAAAGCAGGTATAGATATATACACTTTTTACACGTCAAATTTAATCTAATAAAGAAAATATATGTAATAGAATAATAAATGTACATGAACTAAATTAAAGGTTTATTTAATTTATGTAGCAATATATTTACGATTAAAATGATAGGTAAAATATATATTATACAAGGTAAAATCCAATCAGCCGCCCGAACCCATACCGGAGACCCGGCCAGGGACCAGGAACAAGGTTCAGTGATCACCAACCGAGCCCCCAGCACGAATCCAGGCGGCCGACCAAATCCCATCCTATATACTACATACTAATAGGTTACATATATAAATACATGCCTACCTCCGCCCATTCGATTAGTCTTGCTAAGAAGAAGGGCAAGAAACTTAGCAAGATCATGTCTTTTTTTCAACATAAAACTTATACTATACAATATATGACTTATATCTACTTTAACCAAGGGATAAGAAAATACAAGACAGTAGGAATTCAGGTTAATGAAAAAAAGAAAAACATATATATCTTTGTCTACCTGTCTCATATAGTTCTTTTCCTTTTACAGTCTATAATCAATTAATGTTTACACCTTAGAGGAATCATAAGTTAAGAAATTATACTATTTAATTAAATTATAACTTACTACGAGTATCATTATCACTGTAACACCATGCTTCACCATCATCCAAATATTCATTTATTTTATAATATGCCTTTTTCAATAGGCCCTGCTTAATATACAGTTTAAACTTATTCTCTGACAAAGTAAGGACCTCCTTTGGAAGTTTATTGTAAAATCTTATACCATGTCCTACAAAAGAGGTACTCACCTTAGCGAGTCTGATTTTTGGAAAAGCCAGTTTATACCCACTTACCCACGTACTTACCCACTCAGTCACCGCGTGGTATTCTCCTAACAATGGGTAGTTATACTGCGATACTTTTTTATTAATTAAATGTATTTAAACTCAAGAGGTCTCTTTGTATTTTAATTTTGACAAATTCACAGCTTTCCCAGAATAAGGCGGAGGCCTCTCAAGCATGTGGCTGCTAACAAGAAAATTGCTTTATTATGGTTACTCCTCTCACTGTACTTTTTAGTGCGAAATAACTTAAGCGAAAAATGTTGATATTATGTTGCAAATAAGTTAATTCGTATGCAAGACAACGTGTGTAGCTTTCGAACTGCAAACGCTACTCGTCAAAAGATGGCGCTGTACAAAATAGAAGTATTTCATAAAATCGATACGATAAAATACTGATTAAAACTTCTGAAACGTTTAGCAGGCATTAATTTAATTATCATATTATCATTCGTACTTACAACTAGCTGTTGCCCGCGACTTCTTCCGCGTGTAAGAAGATAATGCGGCCACACTGTAATCCCTTGGGAATCCCGCAATAAAAGGTAACCAAGTTTTGGATAATAAGTTAGCGAACAGTGATCTCCCTTCCTTCTTTCTTTGTAACCCAGCCTCATTGCCGAAGATCAAACCGAGGAACAACCGTGGTAACCTGGTAACCGCATCAAATCCCGTTCAGTAGTTTTTGCATGATGCATGAAATACCGACAAAATTCCGTTTTTTTTTTTGTATCAGTATACTACACCGCTTTTTTTTGGAATATCATTAATGTACAGACAGATACAGCACTTTTAGAGATTTTTTAATAATATGTAATAAAATAAGTTTAACGATTTTCAGTTATTATATATATAGTACCTAGCCTGTTTCATCAAAGAAGGTATTACCATTTCTTACACAATTGCTGGAACTGATTTCGCATTAAAAAAAAAATATATTTATCTTGAAATAATTAAATATTTATTTATGGGCGTTTTGATAATGAACAGCGACACCATTGATTTTTTTATGTACCAAAATTTTGTACGCTTCATAATTCTAACCAAAGTTTTCTTGTTTTTTTTTTAACAATCGGTCTTGACGTTTATATGCTTTTATCGCCAGGAATTATAATTTCCTATTAACATTTAACTTCTAACAGTAGAAAAGTAATTCCTAAAAATATTTAAATGACCGTAACTCTTTTTTGACACCCGGTTTTAATGAAATAACGTCTATATTCTAATCCAAATTAAGCTCTATCCACCTATGAAAATTACATGAAAATTCGTTCAATAGTTTTGGAGATATGTGCGAACAAACAGACAGACAGACAGAAAACAATTCAAAAAAATCTCTGATTTGTGTTCTATTCCTTTTTTTAGTCACCCCGTTCTATTTTTATTACTTTGCTTCAAAGTACAGACACACCGGGTTCTACTCTTTTATTATACTTATATGTATTGATTCTTGATGATGATGATGATGATGATGATGATGATGATGATGATGATGATGATGATGATGATAATGACGATGATAATGATGATGGTGATGATAATGAAGAAGATGATGATGAGTTATAAGTTACATTACTCATCTCTCATATCTTATAACTCATGGCATCCTGACAGGTACCTCAAATGCTTATTTTACAGTGAGTAAACAAAATGTTAACTAGTTCATGAGATGTACAACTAAATGGCGCTGTAGTGAGTCACCAAATAGGTCAACGTTGATGAAGTTGAGGACGAAACCTAGTTATATACTTATCTATATAAATATCAATAAACTGACCTATATAACACACAATTTGTACTTACTTTATATATTTCCTTTATGCTTAATAATAAATTTGTCAAAACTTAACTAATTGCGCGCCGGACAAATTAGATAGAGCAATTAGAACCGCAGTTGTACCCTGTGCATTGGATAAATCACCTACCGTACCTATCGACATTTACTGCGTTGAGCCTGGCCAACTGGGTTTTCTAGCCCAAGTTCAGTGTGTATGTAAAACAATAGGAAATCATTATTAGCAGTAGGCTTGCATATTAGAAACTTGTTTGATTGATAATTTGAAGGTCAGATATATAACCCTGGCTCTACTCATCAAATTCAGAGAGCGTACAACCAGCCGAAAACATCATCTTATACCGGGAGCTGATCTAAATCCAGTCATCAAGCGTGGTGACAAATGCACTAGTTGTCGAGCATAGGCAGGCCACGATAAAGTATAGAAAGTTGTAAAGCGGACGCGGCAACGACTGAGGAGAGGAGTGTTGGCTCCGCGCCAACAAGGTGAATGCCACGCACTGGACCAAGGCACATGCTGTCTTTACCCCAAAAACACAAATACTGGGACCGATACTAGTCTAAAGCAGTTTAAAGATGCCAAAAAGTGAGATTTCCTCGTTAAAAATAGCAGCAGATATCCGTATCATTCCTAAAACACGATGCCCTTATAAATCTTCAGTATAGCCGACCGAATGTACCCATTAATTAATCTAATAAGAATTTATCGTAATGGACTCGTATGGGATTCTATCTTTGTCTACATTACGCCGTAATGAAACATTAAATATTCTTCGTGAATAAGCGATTTTTCTTAGTTTCAGTAACATATTTACCCAGTAGCCAGTCGGCAGACTATTTTGGTAACGATTTCGCTAAGTTTAGCATGAACACGTTTCGTGTTTATGCGTTACGTTAACAGCTGTTTCTTTTGCGCCATTCTAGTTATTGCATGGTCTATATTACACTGGGTTGTGTGCGCAAAATTCGTCCCCTGCTGAAATGCAAATTGATATAATGCAGGAAACGTCTGAGTGGGTCTCATAGCAGGCGTCTATACCGCATGGGTAGCGTAAGTTCGTTTACATACGACGGTCTGTCGTATTTGCATCCCAAATGTTCAGCGCGGCCGCTCGGGTGCCCGACTTATCTGTGTTCCAGGCAAAATATTACAGTTTGTGCATTGCCATTCGCAATGTGCATAACTGAATGTCAATAAAGGAGTAAAAAAAGGCCACCGGAGGCGTTCCCGCACAGTCGAGGCGGATGTGCTTTCAGCCAATAGGCGGGCGAAGCTCAGCATATTCATAACGATATTACCGTCGACGGAGCCCGGCGTCATCATAATTCATACATAATAACCCTTCCGACGACGGCGCGGCGCGGCGCGACGCCCTACATCTCGCTCTCTCACGTGTCTTCTTATCGCAGGAAACCGAGACGGAGAAAACGGCCCGAAATATCATAATTCATAATTTTACATTATGATTTGAGCCAACCGCATACCTTTACGTTTATACGAGATGATATTCCGTTTCTTTCTCACTCGCTTACCTGAAAAGAGAAACAGTTCTACAGGGAGTATTCTTTCAAAGAATAATACAATATTAAAGACGATTAATTGATGGTTGTATAATAGAGAGAATAGTTTTATTCGTATTTTTATGAGGAACAATGACAGCTATTTGTAATTAGAATATGACGAGTCGAATGCGCGTGCGCTCCGAACGTCTCATTCGTCAGCTTATAAATAGAGACTCTCGCGTCTGCGTCGTGACGACTCACGCCATTAATTTATATGAAATAACTGTCGACAGACGGAAAAATAGTTTTGGTCCGATCGAAAGCGTTCTATAATAATATTTATGTTTTACGAAGTGATAGAACGAGTCAGATTCATCTACTTGACTAAGTGGGTAGAGATGGTTCTGTTTTTACAAACCAGACATTTTGTTTGAACTTTGTTCGACTACCATAAGTCCATACATGTAAATAAGACGTGAAGAAAATAAATAGATCTAAATCGTACAAGATTATAATTATTGTACATTGTTTAATAATTGTAAGTAGAATGAGCATCAAAATAAATTTTCCTCAATATGTTATGAACTTTAAGGGAGCTTTTCAACGGAGCTTTTTATTTTTATATCCGAATCAAAACTTTTCACAAGTCTTTTTAATTCCAATAAAGATCCGTAAATACAGATTCAAGACATTATAATCCAAGCGAAGCACTTGATCGAAAGACAACCGCGACATAAATTCGTTTGCGCTCGAGTAATCGTCGCGAATATTCAAGAAAGCGTAAATTTAAAAGTTGACATCTCAAAGAAATTCTTAGGTAGGTTTACGGTCATAAATTTAACCGATTTTAATGACTACAGTCAAAGAACATATTCCTTTTATACTAAATACAAACACAAATCTGAAGATATGGAGACGACGACAGCTGAAAAACATTCGTATATCATCCGCCGCAAATACATACTTGTATTCCTTGCAAGTAAGAAAAGCTTTAAGGCTTTAATTAATATGGATAGACAGTAAATAATCTAAATAGGTCTCACATCTTTTTGCAATGAAATTACAATTCATTTTTCCATTCACACAATGTTTGTTGGGTATTTATTTAGCATTATTTTTTAAGAAATAATAGATTGATTTCATTTTCCTTCTTACAAAAACCGAAAGTTGTTCGTTCCCATCCCAGACCTCGAGAAGGCGATACAAATAATTCAAAACAAATTCTGCAAAACAAAGTATATGCTAAGCGGGTCCATACCTTTTAAGGCGTTATATGCTGCAAAAGTGCTACGACTTTGGAAAAAAAAATTCGTACTTACTAAAATAATTACTGAAAATCTGCTCAATTAAATGCCTAGAAATAGATTAACTATTTTTATATAGCAAAGTTTTCAGAAACAACTTAGCTAGAATTTTAACCTAATACCAAAAGAGACCGTTTTTAGCAAATGTTATAATGTTAGCTCATCGAAGACGTTGTCTACGAAAACTAGGTATGTCATAAATGGCTTAACTGTTATTTCTTGACAATTAATTGAGCACTTAATAATTTTACTCAATAATTATTCTTGTAGGTAATGATTTTTTTCTAAAGTCACTTTTCACTTTCACTTAGCGCTTTAAAGAATTTCAAAAGTCAATTTCATTTCATACAAGAATCAACTCCTTTTTGGGATTATTATATTAATTGTAAAAATAAAGTATTTATTTACCTAAAAGATATTGACACAAACAAAACTCAATTTATTGCGTCGAGATAAACAATATGAACACACTGCACACCATAGATTCCTGAGTTACTGGAGTTACTTATTTAAATCCAGACATATTTAAACACGAGAAGCAGCTCTCGCCATAAATAAAACAAATAGAAATATTCTCACGTAAACTAGTAACTCAGATCCGTTCATTACGAACCCAACTAAGAATGTAATAAATGGGGCATCCACTTCTAAATACAAAATTAATGTAAACTAACGAAAATAATCTACTTTTGAAATAGTACAAATGAAAACTAGCGTGAAACGATATGCCGTGTGCTTTGCAGTGAATACTGCGGTGCAGTACTTGCTGTATGTTTTATAAAACTAAATCAGTATGAGTAGATATGGGAATTATTTGATAAACAAATTTATTGATTAAAAAAACAAAATATAGAAAATATATCAAAGTTATTACATAGAAGGAAGGGTTGGCACACCTGCGCCTATTCATCCTCAAACTCCTTTACAGATTTACGACTGTGTTTTGAACCAACAAATAAGATCTTCCAAAAAATTCCTCCAAAAAATATAATAAGAGCTCATTCAAAAAAAGCTCAGCAAGACATGTCAACGTCGTCGCCCGACCTCCATTGGCTGCTGGAACAAAGAATTATTACCGCACTTTTGTTTGTTTTCTTTCATACTATATTTTATAGTATTC
The DNA here is from genome assembly GCA_934047225.1 of Ypsolopha sequella. Lineage (NCBI taxonomy): Eukaryota > Metazoa > Arthropoda > Insecta > Lepidoptera > Ypsolophidae > Ypsolopha > Ypsolopha sequella. The sequence continues at coordinate 16,302,351 of OW203992.1, forward strand.
TTTGTGAGGTTGGTATAAGTGTTTGGTGTTTTCAGTAAGGTAATTCGCAAAGTAAGAAGTATTTTAGATACACATTTTTGTACTTATCAATAACCAGATGATAGCATAAGTTATACTTGCAAATTGTTTGCACTTGGTGAAACTAGGAAAGCATCTTGAAGAAAACACTCTTGTACGCAGTTTCACTATTAATTTTTATTTCCCCACACTACACCTAACCGGTTCCGAATACCAATTCATTTTTACGCGCTTTTTGAGTCTTAAAAACGCAAACTACGTCAGATAGATAACAGTATTTTGTGCAACTGTGACATAATAAGAGACATTGGTGAGTTTCGTAATAGGCTGCACGAGTATCCGAATGACTAATCTAGACACGCCGCAGCGTGTGCAGGGCCGAGTTCACAAAAGAAAAGGCCTGCCACAAGAGCCATTTGTTATATTACACAAAGCATTTCGAGCAACTTTCGACCGCCCATAACTTATTTCCTATAAGACCTACGAAGTTTCAATTCTGCGAGCATGTTAAGGTCACGTAAAAATTACCTAAAATCTTAAATTTCATAAATGAAACTTTAACAGTGCTTAAGATATTCACGTCCGAAAATCACTATTTTTATCACTAACTGACAGATCCACTCACTCACTCATATAAAACCTAAACCACTTCCATGTGACTTAGAAATTTAAAATTTGGCATAAAGATAAGAACGTATACTAAAGAAAAATTCAGAGGTTAAATTTATTTGTTTGTATATAGGGGTTAATTTCTGGAACTACTAAACCGATTTTGATAATTATTTCACTGTTGTAATGGCTAGACTCTTCACTTGGACAAAGGCTATGAGTATACACCTAGTTTGTTCTCTAAGAACGTGTAGTTCCCTAGAGACAGTCATTAATTACATTTGCGCAACTTCACAAAAATAAATGATATCCCACCAAAAACATAAATGTGAAAAAGGGGCCGAGTTTAGTACAAAGGCAGTGCAGGATTGTCGGCTTCACCGAAAAAGGAATTTAGATCAAATTGGGTGCTGTGGTTTATGGAGGAAGGATCTTCTAGTCATAACTGCAAAATGTACAACGTTCTTCACTTGTTTTAAAAAAGTTTGTTACTGTCCTTCTACTGAAGTACTTGGCAAGTTTTCATGGTCAATTATTTGCATTATTGATGTAACCGTTTAAACTTTAGCTATGAAAACTTGCCAAGTTCTAAATATTCAGTAGCAAGGACCCTAACCAACTTTCTCTTAAAACAAATGAAGAACGTTGTATATTTTTGCAGTTATGACTGAAGGATCCTACATTTATTTGGGTTACCTCGGCACTCAAATTGATATCATTCATTTTTCGGCAAAGCTGACAATCCTGGACTGTCTTTGTACTAAACTCGGCCCCTCTTTCACATTTATGTTTTTGGTGGGATTGTGTGTAGTTAAACACAATACTTTAACTAACATCAAGAATATCGTCTACGCGTGATTTTATTTATAATATTTTCAACTATTTCACGAAAAATTTAAAAAAAAGCACGGTTTTCTTTTTGTGCTTATAAGCTTATAGGCAAGGGGCTGTTGAACCTAATTATCGGATGTTCTGTGGGAGCATTTGAGGCTGCATAGCAAAGAGACCTTTGCCTAGCCCAAAGCAAAAGAAGAAATATTAGTCGCTTATTGGTTATCTGAGAGGTGTTAAAATAAATTGGCCTAATCACAGCGCAGAATCGCGGTGTTATATTAAGTATTATAGGTATAACTTCGGTTTTTAACATCGGGCACACAATGTAGGTACAAAGTCATAAAACCGTTTTTGATGTTGTAATTACCTTATGTATGTATATTGGAGTAGATAATGTGAAATTGTTTAATCTGAAACTAATTATTTGATAGTTTATTTAGTTTATACTTATCTAGTTTATAACATATTTTAGTGCCCCATAAACAAACATAGCAAGAGTTTACAGCTCCCGACGTCCTGACGCACATTGGGGCCATTGTGTGTCTTATAATTTTTATTAGGGGCAATCCATCCGCCTTGATTTACTCCTTCCCGAACTGACGGATCTTTCATTTAATTTACGGTCTTACCCTCCTATTCGAAATGTAATAAAATGTTACAAAAACAAGCAAAAATGACAAGCCTTATTCTATGAGTCGTTAATGATGTTTTGATATCGCTACGCTATCCCTTAAATTAAACAACCCATCTTATCTTTTTACATTCGTTATCTTCAAAAATACTTTATGATTTAACGTCAAAAACAAACGTAACTAAAATTTATTGTTTAAATTTTTGACAGAGATATTCCAAAGAACATCGTTGTAGGTGGTTCGGAGCTGTGAGAGACGAGCATTTGGCACTACACTGGATCGTTATCATCATAATGATGCCCCAACTCATAACAATATTGCCTTGGCAATGTCTTCATATCCTCAATAACCGATAAATCATGAGAAAATAAATGTCAGAAAAGAATATATACTTTGCTTTACTGATTCAGAAATAGACATCCAAGTGCGCTATCTGTCTCTATACCTACTATAAGCATGTGATGCTGCAAAGATAAGCGCCCAAGAATTTCAATTCTTCTCTACATTAAAGGTTAAAATAAAACGTTTTTTAATTATTTCTCGCGACATCACGAGTGACTACCACACGTTCCCGGTGTCTCATTTGCAAGTAGCAGGACGTGTATTATAGGCCCACGAAGCCAGTGAGATAAAAAAGGGTCCTCTATAAGGCGCGGTCAGAGGCAAAAATGAAATAAATTGCTTTCTGAATGAGAGTGTTGTGCAATTGAGGCGAACATGCCTGCTCATTAGACGGTGCGACGAGAGGCGCTACCGACGAGCGAGGACCTTCCCACCACATACGTTACGACCGCACATGGCCGAGCATGCTGGAACGAATTTTTAGCTAGCTGACCGGTGGTGGTTAGCAAGTTCGTAATGTACAAAATGTTAATGTTTAGATACAAATCCGTACCAGAAAGATTTCATATCAAATACACACACACACACACACACACCCTCACACATAATAATTGAAGTTTTGTTGTGCACTATTGTGCACAGTCAGTCCCCTAGCCAACTGGTTAATTCGGAGTCCTAATACATATTTATATGTATATAATTTTTCTGTCAAAACAATCAATAGATAAACGGAAAAAGTGGAAAAGATTTTTTGAAGAGAAATAAGCGTAGAGTGCACCCTTAATAGATCTTTTGTATCTGGTTACTCAAAATACCGTCTTAATGAAAATTCTGTGACCATAAGGTATGGAATCCTAGATATAATGAATATATTAACATTTTGGAACGCATACAAAAGAAATTTATTCGGTATATTAAAATTACCGCACATACTCAAAAACCAAAAATTATTTAGAGACATGCCAAAAACATAATATCCTGCCCCTTACTATAAGACGTGATATAGCGGACTTGGATTCAAGAATCGCAACAGGCTGCATTGATTGTCCTTCTCTTTTAGAAAAATTAAAGTTTTATGTCCAAAATAGATTGCGACGCAGTTACCCTGTATTTTCTTTAACAACTGTATCTTCAAACTATAGGCAAAATGCGTATTTGTGGCGAGCGTGTAACAATTTTAATGCAAAATCTCAGGAACTTGATCTCGATTTGTTCCATCTATCTGTAGCAGGGATAAGATCAAAAATAAGTGCAAATTTCTTTAAAAATTAAATTTTGTTTGGTTTAATTATTAAATTAGTCTTTAATTAACATTGGTTTTTTTATTCATGTTTGTCTATTTTTTATTTATATTTTTCTTTTTACTAGCTTTTACTTTTACTTTCATAATAACGTTTGTGTCCGGAATACCGGTTTTTTTATTTTATTTTGTTAATTTAATATACAAAAATATTTAAAAGTGTAATATAGTAACTACGTAATAACTAAATTTTTAAGAATATTCATAATACAAGGCAGAAAATCTCGTACTATGTATAAAGACTTAATCTATAACTATAAGTGGAAACTTGTAATTGGCCTTCTGTAATATTACTTTTAAGTTTATATGCTATTTCTTGTGCTGTAAGTTTTCCGAATAAATAAATAAATAAATAACGAATATAAACACAAAGTATTCGCTAGCATGTTCGATCGCCTCAACGCTTTTCTTTGCACTGAGCATCTAGCATTTCTAGCAGCGACACTATATATTCAAATGACTTGAAACTTTGTTTATTTTACGAATTACTCCAAAAAAATTCATCTGCATATTTCTGAGAAATCTTCATGTGTTGTGCAGCCGCTCTGTGCCTTAAACAGACTACAAAGATTTCACTTGTAGCCTTTTTTGACAAAAAGATCTTAAATCACCGACATTAGCATGACAAAAGCCACAGATTTGGAGTGACAAAGCAACCGTATCGTACAAATACACGATGGTCACTTTCACTTATCGCAAGTTTTGGTTTACTAACAAAAAAAACATCAAGTTGTTCGCCAAATGCAAATTATGGGTTCACTGGCTGGTAACAATCAATAATGTGGCTTTACTCAGCAGCAAATATTACAGTGTTGATGGATTTTCCTAAATGTAATTATCCGATTTTACTCGATCATCCACGGTTCAACTTTACAATTTCGCTTTTAGTTTTAAGATTAATATCTTATTTTCGAATAGAAAATTCATAATGTTCGACGGAACCCTAAACCTTTGGATATTATATTGTATTTAGTTTGATGTGTAAATGGTACAAAACCGCAGCGAAACCTTGCTGCAACATGGATCAAAAAATCTCTCATTTTAGTCCTTATAGCGCTGTAGTAAACATGAAAGTCGCTTGATATTTGGGATAATTTTCTCATAATGTTCGGCTGCTGCAGAAGCCACCGAGCCATGTCGTGACGAGACAAAAACTTATTTCTTAAGGAAATGAAACTGACAAACTGAGAATAATGGGGAACAAGACGCGGTTCGCATATTGCGGCAAATTAAAAGAAATTTTCGACTCTACAGTCGAAGCACAGAAATTACTGGTGGAGCGGCGATATTTTACATATATGAGCGTTACCTAAAAAATTATTTCACATGCTTTTAGTTATTTCCTAAATAATCATCCCTTTAAAAAAACTGAACTGTCTACTTGGGCTTGTGGGGCCAACCTTTAATTATTTAACTCTTTTTAAGTAAATTTTACATGTTGACATGTCCAAATCAAAGAAGTTTTTGCTTCTTTACAAAATATAAAATAGAAGTTACGACAAAATTTCAAGAAATGCGTCTAGCGGCTAAGTATTTTTAAATGGTATCCAAGAACCTTATATTATAAGAAATAGTCGACTCTACAATTCTAGAACAGCAACAAACAAGGGTGAAGTGAAGACGCTGCATGCACACATGTCCATGCACCATTTGCAATCATCCGAGCGCATCCACGCTTCTCTCGCTCCTAGCTCACTCCTCTCCGACAACAGAAATAGTATAATGTCATATCAAATGTCTCGACGCGTGCCGTGCCGTGCCCTCTCACGTCTTCCATGCAATACGAAACCCACAAACAACACGCCAACTGAAATATCACTTTAAAACCATAAGTGCAACCAAGACAATATTGCGCAAAACCAATCCGCCCGCCATCGCCAGGTAGATCCTGTCAAATGAAAACGTCGATAAGAATGGGTTCATTTTACTCAGAAAAGCAAAGTGTTAAATTTTTATTAACGTTAGACAATAGCATAAAATACCCAAACCGATGGGGAGAGTCGTAAATTTTGGACTTCTAAACTTGTCAATTTTTTGTTCAGGAATTTCCATAAAATTCATTTTTTCGGAACTTGACTAATTGGCGTTCGGATAGGACAAAACGACGGGGTGCAGTTTGGTGGTGTTTTGTTAGTTATTGCAAATATAATAATAAAACTTTATTACCCCGTCTGTTCAAAGGGTTTGGCTAAGGAACTTGTGAACGCTCTGAAAGGGTAGTTGTAGGAGCTCAGCCATAAGTCAAAATGTTCAAATTGTTCGGTTGCATGTCGCCATAAATCAGCTTTTGACAAATATGCCTTGAATGGATAGAAACTCGTTACTCAATACAAGATCATTACACAAATATAGATTTTTGGCATTTGTGCACGTTCACATTGTGGGTGGTTTTGAAAGATTCTTTGCAAAAATTGCAACTGACAAAAATATTCTTGGAAAAGAAAGCTTAGAGAACTGTTATTGCTGTGACAGCTGCTTGTTGTTTGACACCTGTTTTTGATATATGGTTCCATAATTATCTTGATCTACACTAAAGGACTGGAAAATGTAAAGCATATACAATTATAATAATCTACATATATTTTCTCAATGTTGATGTAAGAATGATGAGTTAGGTCAGCCGCGAGGTCAGCGGCGTCATACGTCATAGCTAACGACGACAAATGATGTGACGTATCCACGACAGTGACACGTTGTATGTCGAAGAACGTTGTGATGACGAGGGTGGATGATTTGAGTAAAAGGTCTTCCATAATGTAGGCACACGTTAAATAAATATGAGTATGTATGTAGGTATGCCATAGTTACATTCATCAATAGAGTCAAACAACATTTCAACGAATAATAGGCTAAGTCACAATGACAACTACCCCTTAATTTTCATAGGGAAGCGTTTTTTGTGCAGTTTATTACAAAATCAGTTTAATATAAATGTAGTACAACATAGATATCTGTGGCTACGAGATTCCCACAGAGATTTACCCGCTACACCGCGCCGGCTGCACGCGACTAAACAAAAATAGCACGCATTTGTCGAAAAATAAAATTTCCCCAAATAGACGGAAATATACAAAAATGTGAGGCAAAGAGCGAGGGGCGAACGTGATGGCGTGCCGTAATGCTCGCCCCTAATTAAAATGTTAAAAACCGACCGCTTCTGAAAAACGTCAATTTTGAAGAGAAATGTGCCGTCCAAAGGATCCTCTTTCATACCTTTTTATTTATCTTTCGCTCAGTTTACGGTAACAAATGACAAACAGAAATTATTGCTTTGTGCATCTCCCATTCTTCTCGTATGGGTCCAGTTAGATCTCGATTACAGCGGGAGCTTAATGGAGAAACGACGATTGGGAATTTAACGGAATCTGATGAAAGTCTAATTACTAAATTAACAGTTGACATCAATCAAGGACTACAAGGCGCTTTCTTCGATTATATCTTAGTCAACCGCGCAGTTATATGGCAACTCGTGCACATTATCAGCGGATTATTTAGCAGCGTTTGAAACCCAGACAGTGAGCAAGTGGATAAATCTAGTCGGTTAACCGATATGCAGATCTGCATCGACGTTCATTACCTAATTAAAATCGTGAGCCCCACCCGCTCGCTACATTTCTCCAATGCGCTGCCAATAAATTTCATCCACCGCCAGTCGGTCCATAATGATAACCAGTTCCTCGGGAACTATCGTTCAATCTGCCGTCGATGCCTTATGTTGATTCGGTCGTGTACCCGCCGCTCTATGCAGACGGCGATGTCGATATGTATTATTTAGTACGAGTACTAGAAAGCGAGTGCCACGCACACATTTGCAGCCCCCTCTATCTGTACATCGATAAACACCAGCACCAGCGCGAATGTCTCGAGCCACGTCAGCCCGAAGATAACGAGCTCACATATTCATAAAGAATTATCCAACAACCTCTCTGCACCCTCCCCCACCCCCACAACCAGAGATGCTCTCATTCACACTCTCCCGTCGATCTCGATCTACCCGTTCCCCTCTAAGCTCTCAATAAGAACAGCTGTTACTGCAAACCCACCGGAATTGGATTATCGACTTTAATTTATTCCGGAGAAGAAATATTTCCTTTTCACTCTCGCTTAGCTCATGAAACCCTTTCGTTCCTCGCGAGTCGCACTCGAACCGCTTCAAAACAATCATTTGAGTCTGAACTGAAACGACCGGTTTTAATTCTTACATCCATGATATGAGGGATCATTTTTTGGTCGTATTCACGAAGGACAAAAGTTTGTTATCGAATTAAAGATGCCGCAGTCCAACCCTCGAGGCAGCATCTTTATGGGCGACATATTTGATTCGAAAACTTGTTATGCTTCGGCCTAAATAAATTATAACGAGAAATTGTAATCATTAAATGGATATATTTAATGTGTGTAGATGTCTGGGCAGTGAGATGGCGGCGGCAGGCTGCGCGAGCGCATATTATCTGCCTACACGAATGCCTGCGTCTCCCAGAGATACTGAGGGTCCTTCGCGACCTTTGTTTGTGCTTCTTTTTGTTCAACAAACTTGCTTTGTCAACTTGATGCGTGTTTTACAATTTATAGCCATCACTGCGTTAGTTATCTTTACACTGCATTGTGACAGAAAACTGTAAGGATTTCTCGGTTGTAACTGTAGGAAAAAATTTAATTTAATTCAGGAAAAAGAAAGATTTTTCAGTGCTTACTGTCCGACCGACATGTATAGAACGTAACATAACAAGCGCAGAAAAAACATCATTCCCATCAAAACATCATCGCTGTTAAAACAAAACAAGTCGTGACATAATTATGATTACAACCACTATTAGGTTTGTCCAAGAGTAGTATTAATATTGAAAATGATACAAACAGAAACAACATACTCGTACAACTTCATATAAAAACACTATAAACCATGCAACATGCAACAAAAAGAACTGCCAACTCCAATAAAAATCTGATGGAACAATAAGATTACTGTCTGAAAACTGCCATAAAGCTATAAACTGATGATGACAGAGCTGGGAAGAAAAAACAGAAAAACTAACGACCAGAATAAATATTTACTTATAAAAAAATGTGGAGTTGCGTTGAAAATAAAATTTTATTAAGTGGTCGTTAACACGGTCCTGAGTTCGATATTAAATGGACAACACTTGAAGGAGTAAAAATTAAAGACAAACATAAATATAAACGAAAAAACTCTTGGAACCAAAAACTTTCGGGAAGACAACGTAAGGCAGGTTACGATATTGATGATTGGATTGAAATCCGATATTTTTTCTGTGATCTTTTGTGTTCTCATTGACAATTTTAGTGTAAGATCGCCTACACGTATTCGTTTAATAGCTCTACGTTATGAGAGAAACGTAAATCGTCGTGAAAGCTCAATGACGATTCACCCTTCACGTTCCGTTAGAATTAATCCAAATCTTATTCAAGTGCAGGTAGATAGTTAATAAGAATAAGGTATGGAAAGATACTCGTACATCAACCTATTGAGCTTTCCTGAACTTTGCAAAAGCATGATTTAGAGATCCCTTTCCTAAAAAATTAAAATCAAAACCTAACGCAAGATGGAGATGGAGAGTAATCCCTAACCATTCAGCTTCGGAGGTCAGGAAAACCCGTTCCTGGCGTGGCGGCATCCCATATGATGACGAAGATCTCAGCTCGTGATAGAGAATAAAACTGGAATGGAGTGGAAACGAATAAATTAGATGTTAAGTTATGAGCCGGCCGATCTAACAACATGAATGAAACTGTTGCCCCCGCACCCTTGCCCGCCCCTCGGCTCTCGACGTACCGCGTGTGGCCTTTCCGAGGTCTTCACAGGGTCGGACTCTGAACCCTGCCTGAAAATAGGTACCGTACAAAATCACTGCGAAAATATAAACTTCATGATATTGAATATTTACAGAAACTGATGAATATTCGAGCTTTTTATTGTGAATGTAGAATAGGATGCGAAGCAATAATGCCCATTTATGCGCCATTCATTAATAAAAATAATGGGCTAGTGGGATGCCATAGTTCAGAAATAAAAGCTAGGTATATAAAAATAAATACGTAGACAGGTGCGTCGTCGTCCGTCCCTGGACGAAGGTGCGATGACGCGCTATCGTCGCTGGTAATCTGAGCCCAAAATATTACGATTCAGAACTTGGTCAACTCTCCGAACACCTTCAAATATCATCCCGAATAAAGTAACAGTGGGTACCATAAAAAGGGAAAAGCGCTCATTTATAACACGGCCGCAGTATATTTTATTTGTTTAGTCATAATAAAACGATGTCAATTAAGCGGCGTTGAAAATTAATGTGCGGTCGGTTTTTGTATAGTAAAAACTCTTAACTTCGTTTTTGTTTTTTCTTTGATGGCGCCTATAAACAATAAAAGCAGCTATATACGGGCAGATATGAATAATGGCAGTAAAATCATAAAATTTTAAAGGATTCAAGGGTCTATTTGGGAACGTTGGTGGACATGCAACCGCGACAAACGAGTTCCGAGATCCGTCATCAGATTACGAGAGAATATTGTCTTATTCTGCGTCAGGGTGCTGCAAAAATTCCGCTCTTCGTTATGTGTCGCATTTAATTGAGATCTTATATTAATTAGGGGTCGATGTGAGGCTTCGAGGCGAATGTGCCCGCCGCACGCAGAGACGACACGCAACTTTGCCTTTACCATCACTTCTTCTTGCAGGAAAAGCCTGATACGACGAACCACTTCACATTGTCTGTAAGTCTTTCTCTCTTGCTCAGCTTAATTAGAACTACTAACTAAGAGGCCGTGGTGCCCCAATAGCTTCGCCTCCTCACAGCAGCTTCTGCCTGTTATTGGGCTTGCTTTGTGACAACGCGTGACACCCGAAGGTGCGAATGCTAAATTGCCATTTGCAAGCAATATATAATGTGGAACATGTAACAAGATTCAATCAAGATCGCTCAAGCACGAGACATTGGATATTTTGGTGAATCGATATTTGAAACGTCCAAAAACTTTGAGTAAATTGCTAATGCTTTGGGACTTGTGATTAACATAGAAAATCAACCTCATACAAACAAAACTATGAATATAACCTAAACAAATGTATATTTTTTATGCATTTAACAGCCGATATACCGATAAGTACCAATGCTACAAATTAAAAACTAGGTTCAAAAATTTTTCTTTCTTTACTCGTTTGGTGGGCCTTGTGCTTTGCTTCAATTTTCAATAGTTTTTCTTCAGTTTCGCAGATAAAATTTTAGGATTCACGTAAAATTATTTCTTTTTTTCAAAGGCATTAAATTTTGCACGCTACATAAATAACAAATGTCTCGCCTATGATGCAATATGTATGCAAATAGTATACGTTCAGCTGCAAGTCAGCTCGCGTGCTGATGACGTCGATATCTGGTCTCGTCACGCGTGTTTACACGAGCGCTATAACAACTTGTAAGCACCTTAACAAGCTTCTATACAACTCTATTGTGTTGTAAACGGAATCTATGCCTATTTTAAAGGATAATACGATTAAAACGTAAAGGTGAGCCAAATTAGAACGACAGATAATGTTTGTATATGTACATACATGCCTACATATACAGTTTTGTCTTGTCGCAGCTGACTTTATTTTTATTTCATCAATTTTAAAAAGGTCCGCTGCCAAACTGCCGTGCGAAACCGTTTCTTACATTTATTTAAATCGCTAGTGGATAGAAATAAAAATAAATAAAGCTACCGCGCTTATCTCCAATATCTCGCCATGAAGTTACACAAATTGATTATTTTTTTACCCTACAATAACCTTAAGATATCTATCCATTCTCAAAAGAATGACGAAGCTAGAAATAATTGCTGATTTCATGCATCTTCACCTCAAATTTACGTTATTTATTTTCGAGCACTTCCTTATGGTTAGATAATTTTTAAGAGCGGTATCGCAGCCGGATTGTGAAAAACCCGCCTCAGAACATTGAAATTCAAAATTCACTCAATAGTTATTCGACAAAACCTTATTGCTTATGTATTGTGTATATATGTTGCCATCTCAAGTTTCCATTGGTATCTGTAAAACCAAGTTTCTTTTTGAAATTCTGAAATTTTGAAATTCCAGCTTACAGAAACCACTGGAAACTTTGCGATACACATACATACACATACACAATACATAGGTAAAGTAATAAGTTTTTGTTGAGTAACTATTGACTGAATTTTGAATTTAAGTGTTCTGTTTCTAATACGAGTAATTAGAAAAAGGCGGGTTTTTCACAATCCGGCTGTAAAACCGCTCTTACATAAAATATAACACAAAATGAAGTTTTCAAAAAACTGTCGAGTCCATGTAAAAAGTATTATTTTCTCCTAGTTTAAGGCTTGAATAAGCGTGGATTTGGTAAAATTGCGTATATATAGCTCGATTTGTAGGCCAAACTGGCTACTAGAAAATTCTGGGAAATATATATGTACTTAATCATGTTTTTCTGACGAATTAAGCCTTTATAGATTATCGAAGTTTTATATCTTTACTCAAATAAATATATATCTGTAGATACCTAATTTCATTCTGTACATTCAATTCGCTCGGACACGGAATATGCGTTTGAAATGAATCTTTCACACAATAAAAGATCTCATTATTATCTACAAAAAAGCCTTACTACTTTATTTCTGTATGTCCTAATGGAGCCACGATTTCAAAATAACTGAAGTTTTGCGTGCGCGGCATCTGATTAGATCAGGATAGAGAGTTAACAAACGCGTTAGAGCGGGACCGAATTTTAGCATCGGAGATGCAGCGATCATCGTAACAGCCACTTTAGAATGCGCGCTGATATGAACGTTATTTCAATGTTGTTTTCATCGATATTTGTACTGACACACATCGAGCTGCTGATTTAGGTCTTCTAAATGACCTGCCTGTGAATGCCAAGAAACATCTACCTATTGAAAATCTCGAAAAATGATAATCTATCCGCGGTAGCAGAAGATTTTACTACACAAGTTTATCTGTCTTGATAAGCAGAGCACATATTATAATCGCCATTGTATTAGCTCATTTATTGAAATTGACTTTTTTCCTGCTATAATTATCTTTGTTATGCTCATATATGCCTGCTGTGGGATAAAAACTTTTCTTAATAAGCCCTTTACGTTAAGAACTTGTTTATGTTAATACAACTGTCACACTTGTAGCAGTTAAACGCTGAATATCACATACTTTCAAGTAATTAAATAATATTAAATTTAACGACAGAAACAAGAATGTACTTTAAAACCTCAAGAGGTTTTGTTTGAGAGCCTTGCGCATGAAATGTTCACAAAAAACATGTCACCATTGTGAAGCAAACTAATGCTTTTTAATTGTCGTGTTATTTCCTTTCAATTGAAATCAAGGCCCTTTTCTCTAATAATTTCTCTTGTCATAAACCCTGTGTAATTTTCGTACACACAACTCGTTTTTAAGACGTCCCATTATGTGAGCTTATAGCAACAAAAACGTAATAATCATGTGTCTTGAAAGACCATCCTCAGAAAATTGCTAATATGAAATGATAAACCTTTTTCTTCGAAGTTTTTATTAGGTTTATTAAAAAAATCGGTAAGCAATAAAAATTCCCCCAGTGTGTACAAACGACGATAAGCGGTGACTAACAAAAGGCAAGCATAATGTCCCATAATGTCCCTTAAATATAATATTATATGTCACGAAACTCAAGCTTTATGAAACCGGATATTTTTGTCATATCTTGTTTTACCGAGTTTCAATAGAACATTACGAGAGAACGATTATGGTCGAGCTATTGTTAGGGTTGAGAAACGATTCGAATAGTTTTTAATTGATTTTTATTGAATACGTCCTTCTACATAAACCAGGCGTATACAAATTTATTTGTTTTAAACATATGAAATAAAATTGATCAAAGATTTCACACAATGTGTTTTGTAATTTTAATACGTTTGTAATCTTTCTTGCTTGATATGCTTGTTAGGATTTATTTGTGTAAAACAATGCCATAATTTAAAAGTAAAGCGTATACGCCGATTCTAGTTGTGATTACAATGTCAATTTTACTCGTTACGTTAAATAAATCTGGAATTCAATATAAATTATCTAAAAAAATACATCCACCCGTTATAGACACATATTTATTAATCCAATAGCCGCATACAAACTCACTGCGCGTAACAATTTCAAATTTTGCACAAATCCAGCCGTATTTAAAGTATTGTGTTACTTCATGTATTAAATAGCCGCTTGACAATGTCGTGCGGATATTAACTGACAAAAAAACTGTCCTCGAAATATCCCTAGGATTTTCCGCATCACGCTACGATGCACTCCTCGCAAGCGGGTTGTCGGCAGTTGACAAAATATTACATTGTTCCTATTATGTCTGCTGTATTTATTTAAAACGTTATTTAAATGGATGATTTTGAGCCCATTCCGCTGATACCGCTTTTGTCCTCGATTAATACTGTTTCGGATGCGACTACAGCGTGCCTTTTGAATCAAAATTTTGAAGAATTATTTGGTATTGGAAACTATTAATGCAATTATTCCAAGCTTAGTCTTGGTATGGAGCGTGGAGTTCAAACTCCTTATTTGTAAACGATTTTAACGGCTATGACATCGCAATAAAAGCTGCCAGTAGCTCGTACAATACAAGAGGTAGATAGAGTAAGCTTTTCTTCTATGGAGGTTCTTTTATGAAGGTACACTCACGTGGCGTGAACAGATATGAGAAAAACGAGAGAAACTTTAATTCTATTAGTATACCTCAAGACTCATGACGCCTCAAAAAATTAAGTCTTATATTTTACCTCATTGCGGTTACGGAGTACCTATCAGTTGTATACGGAGGTATAGTTCAAGAAATATAACTTGTAACTTAGTAAGGTAGTAAATCAGTGCAAATTATATTCCTGAACTATACTTGTTTTCAATCCATCATGTTATAAACCGAAACAAGCGAAGTCATGGTGATTTGTGCTATCGCTATTGATGGCACCCATCGCGAATGTCCATAGCGCTATCGCGGCCCATAAGTTTAAATTACTCTGTGTCGTTCAATAAAGGTAATGAACGCAATCATCGGTGACCCAGACTTAATAAAATAATAGAAATGAATTTGATACCGCATCGACATATGGCGGCTTTAACGACGGAACCATGTTATTGCTGTCAAACATGCGACACATCTAACTCGGGCTCAATTTATCCGACCGTTGATTACACATTATTGGTCCGTTGGACGACAATGAAAACAGTCTAATTTCAACCAATATGTTCACACCCTTTTTATGTTTTTGATTCACTGTGATGACCTAAAAGTAAATTCCAGTTTATTATTATTCCATTATCCGTCGCCCCATTTTAAAAAATATGTCATTCGATGATGGCTGGGGGAGCAGTAAGGATGAGCGGAATCGGAGGGAAGGTCTCGACCTCGGATAAATTCAATGTGTTTATATAAAATAATTTTCATGTTCGACAAGTCGTTACACAATGGAATATTTTTTTGCTTTGGCGATAAATTGGCAGGATTATCATTTAATGGAGGGCTCATGTTTGTTGGGCTAGCCCCGATTCCTGATGATTGGCGTGATTTTATTAAACACCATACCGAACCGTCGATGCGGCCTGAATAATTTTGTTGCTCTGAAAACAAAGTTTATGAATTATTTATGAACTTTTATTCGGGTTGGTCAATGTACAGACAGCAAAGGAAATAAGTAACCAGGCCTAGCGTAAACACTTTGATCCCAAGACCCATTGGTGATTGGTGAAGGTGATTGATTGATGATATAAAAAATACTTAATAAATAGTTTTAGTTTATTAAAAGTTAATAATAAAAAGGTAAAAATGAGAATTTTACTCAAGATTATCTTTCGGGCCCCACTGGGCATCAGTTAATTGATTCATAGATTCTCATTATATCTTGAGTAAAATTCTCATTTTTACCTTTTTATTATTAAATTTTAATAAACTAAAACTACATTAAAAATCTTATTAAAAAGAGACAAATATATATTTATCAAAAAACTTAATAAATAGCGCATGTGTGTACGTATTGACCAAGTACCTCACATCTCATTTATCGCTCACCTGTGGGTCTTGGGATCAAAGTGTTTGCTCTGAGCCTGGTTACCTTCCTGGTTATCTCTTTTGCTATCTGTACCAGTTTAGCTTTAGGATAGTTTAGTTATTAGATAGCAGCGAGGCGTATAGGCAGACATTTTATTAAATATTCAAGGCATCGCACGTTCCTTCCTACTCGGATGACACATGGGTAAAATTTAGTCCACATATTAAATATTCATATCGAATCCTTTCGTTCTCTGATATAACGAAACACAATTTTCCCTTTGAAATTTCTACAGTGATATACATTAGAAGTTGTAACTAATGTCTATTTTTTATTTGTAATAAAAAATGTGTATATGTAACTGCAGATTTTAATCTGGGCACTTTCACATAAGTTATAGGGTAGAAGCTATTCTAAAAAAACTGGCACCATCATTTGTTCGCACACATTATGACGTGTCCGACTTTTATGTATTTTTTGTGCTAGCGCCTAATCTGCTTCCAGCACCCGCAAAATAACGGCAATATATCTCTTATTAGCGTCGAATTTTGATATTTTTTGCATGAAAGATATAAAAATACACTTTTATTAGTCTATGCGGAG
The DNA here is from genome assembly GCA_934047225.1 of Ypsolopha sequella. Lineage (NCBI taxonomy): Eukaryota > Metazoa > Arthropoda > Insecta > Lepidoptera > Ypsolophidae > Ypsolopha > Ypsolopha sequella. The sequence continues at coordinate 16,318,755 of OW203992.1, forward strand.
TCTTATCTCATCGCATCTCCCCTGTTTACACTAAACATTGGGCGACACAATGAAATTACATGACATCTGTAGGACAAATAACGGAGATATCTTTATTCATACCGCGACGAGCAAACACGGTCCCCAGTCCCCTCGCGAGACGCTTGCTTTGTCACCAAACGGAACGTCTGCTCACTGTCACTCACACTATATTCCACTGGATTCCATGCAAAATATTTGCTACGTTCAAAAATAGCTTAGCCAAAGCAGTGATTTCATTTAAACGCTGATGCAACACGTCGTTGTTCGAAATTTATTAGTCGCGTTTTGGAAACTGTCTAAACCGTACTTAATTAGATCTAAAAATGGCTGTGTAAAGTCTGATATGAAGTCTGATAATAACACAGAAGTAAAAATAGCAAAGACAAGGGCAACTTCGCCAAAAGCAGTGATTCAATTTAGCCGCCACATCCTCAGTAATAAAACATACGTCTGGGACGATAGTATCTCAAGTTTGAGGGTAGAACAATAAATAACTCCAATATGAGCGGAATAGCCCGATATTGATATCGATAGTGGGACCCCCATGCGCCCTCGGCTGTTTACAGACGTTGCAAACATTTTTATAAATCGGAGGATCAGGTATTTTATCTGTAAGTTTTTTTTTTAAGATAAAATGCGACATTGGTTTAATCATTAGATAAGCTGTCTTATTATCCTTTCAAGACTTCATAAAAATTGTTCCATTTTTAAACTTGGCCATTGTGTAGATACGAGTAATAAGAACGCTTTACGAGGCGGGTAAACCAGACCAAATTGCAGTGTAGGAGAAATACTTTAAATAAAGACTACAACAAACAAAAAATAAATAAATGAATGTAAATATTTACTAGGTTATTTACACTTATATTATAAAGAGGGAAAATATGTTTGTTTTTTTGTATGTAAGGGGTTACCTCTGGAACTACTGAAACGATTTTGAAAATTGCGGTTCACTGTAATGTTGTTCACTTTACGGCGGAACATAGCGCAATATTATTATGTATTTCCATCTGTATTTACCTCTAATGTACAAATAAATGCTTTGATTTGATTTGTAATAGTCTGTTCGCTGGGGACGGGACGGTCCCTAGGGATATATTCATTAATTACATATACTTGAGTGAAATCGCGGGAAAGAGGCTAGTAATTAAATTAAATTAGAAGATCACTTGTAATTTTTAAATTGTTCCGTCTATAAAAGATTTCAGTTATATTTTTTTATGTTAAAATGCGCATAGATAATCTTGGTGAAAGTAGTATCGTCATATAATGTAAATATCTACTAGATATTCATTTATAATATCCACCTAAATCATTATCTGTATCATTTTTAACAAAAGTTATCAACCCCTGCACTCGCGAATAAGTTGAAGACTGGCCCGCTATTAGTTTTCTTAAAGCCCAGATATTGACAATCGTCCTCTCGTCTGTCATTCAACAGTGCCCGAACCGAAGCCGGAGGCGTTTACTTTGTCATACAAATTGTTTATTCTAAGATATCTGATAGACAAAATAAGTGCTTTCATTGCATGCATCTGGTACTGTGGAGACATTTGAGGAAGTGACGGTTGAGAGACGATTTCCAAAATTTGTATGACATGTTAAATGTTAGTACGGTGGTGACCACTATTTTACAACGCATTTGTTTTACCAATTTGAAGGAAAAAAAAAACGACTTAATTAAAACTTATTCGACTTTGAAATCATTTTGGATTAACTGGGCTTTACTCAAGTCCATACTTTACCTAAAGTGAACTTGTAGATTTTTTAATATAAATCCCCTCATGAATCCCCAAAGGGAATGAGATGAAATACAAGTCACAGTCTACACTCGGTACACCCATGTTTCACCGACGATTATAATGTCCCACGGGATAGATGGTGAGCCCTATCGCCGTTCTTCGGGCCCAAATACACGCTTTTAGGACATGCAGGTTTCCTCACGATGTTTTCTTTCACCGTTCAGCAAGTGGTAAGTATTAGACATAGAGGAGATAGAGTTAATACAAATACAAATGCATGCACATAAATTCCGAAAAACTCATTGGTGCGTGCTCGACCGGAGATTGAACCTGGGTCGCAAGATTGAGAGGCCAGTGTTGTACCGCCTGAGCTACCGCCACTTGTGGGATAATAAACGTGATTTTCTGCTCATTTTGTATTTTTTTTTATTAAATGTAAGTTGTATTTGTAATAATTTGTATGCAGATTATATGTTTTTATTACGAACTCCATCGCTTGGGATAATCTAATTATTATTGGAGTGCATTACCAACTAGGAATCAATCAGAAACAAATTCAAAAGCAAAAATATTTCTGAAAAAATTCCTCGGGCAGGATTTGAACCTACGACCTCCTGCTTACGTGACAGGCGTGCTACCGACTGCGCTGCCAAGGTTCGTACACCATATCTATACACCGAATTTTTGTAACTACTTGATATACCAGCTTGTAATGCACATACTGAACGCTCACGAGGGCGTTATGTGATTTTACGCCTTGCTCATTTGCAGGTTCAAATCCTGGCCCGAATATAATAATAATTTATATGTAGTTTATATGTTTCAAGTAATTTCTTCTTTGATTTGTTTTACTTCTCAAACGAATCCTTTACAAATAAAAGTAAAATTCAGTTAAGGACGTTAACTCCTACGTCATACATTTTTATGCAAGTGTTTTTTGAGAATCAAAATTACGACATGAGATTTTTTATGGAAAAAAAATTTACACTTTTAGAGCTTGCATACCTACTTCAGTAAAGAAGTTATTATTTTGATAAAATGGTGTATTATTTTTTTAATCTTTTTCTAACGATTTGTTAAACGCGATTGGAGAAATTTGTCTAGACAAAAATATTTATTGAAATGAGGCCTTTTTCTACATCTTTTCTCGTAGTTTGACAATTTGGAATTACATATGGACTTCGATCATATTTTATTAGATGGGTTATATAACAGTATCTAGGACCTGTTTAAATTTTGAAAGCAACTTGAGTACATTTTATATGAATAAAAAATCGACTTTTTGCCGTTTTTTAACCAAATCTGTCCCTCTTGCACTGAAGGTTTTATTGCATATGGAGTAACAGGAACTCTAAAACATTTACATATCGCCTTAAGAACCCCAAACGAAATTACTATAGAACAGTTGCTCTGCAATACATCATAATGCCATTATATGTGATAATGCTATAACATTTCCAAGCATTTACCACCTACTACTCCTATAAATATATTTCCGCTTTCAAAACCTCTCCAGGTGACAACACAATTGATCTATATAGATCCCTGACGCGTGCACAAAATTACAAAGAAAAAATAATAGAATTATGAGATGACAGTAATAAAACCGCCTTCAACGGAATGCAGGTTTCCGCACAATAAGGTATAAATCATCGAAAGAACATTTCCATTGTGCATCGAGTACGTTATGACGGCTTGGGTTCGATTCCCGGCAGCACCCTTTGCCCCATTGACCATTAGGAACGGTCACCAATTTATCATTAAGGCAATTTTTGCAATTATTGTTTGGTCCTGCGTAGTATTGTTGACGAGAAGTTTGCTCTACTTAACAAATATGTTGTTAATCTACGTTTTTCATCGTACTCTACAAAAGTAAACTTTTTGAAGTTTCCTAACAAGAATGAGGAAATAACTGCAAACAGAACGATGGATGACGGATAAATCCTTTATCAAACCTATTAAAATCAACGTAAAATGTGCGGGTACGCGTTGACACTTGACAACCAAAATTAGCTTTAGGCCGGTTCCCTTTACAGGCAGCAAAAAATATGAAATAGATGAAACTATTTGAAAGTGTATCTGAAGATTGAAAAACTCGAAATATATAAGTGTCGATTATGACAAGATACACTGTAGTAGAGAACGTTTCAGCGCAGACGAGCAGCGGTCATCCGACCACCGCCCACGCACAAAGGCCGCGTGGGTGTAAAGATTATTCCCATTCAATTGAGCCGCATTGTGCGCAAGCGCAGCCATCGCCACTTCGAGCCACCTCTTAATTACCCCGCAGCTGCTGACCCCGGTCCATCTGGATCATATGATCTACACCTACACTGGAAGATTATAGGATGATTTTTAATTGGAGCACTTATCACTTGTTGCCTGAGGACCTTTTTTAGGACAGTATTTGAAATTTTTTATCAAAGAACGGCCATGATTACAATGCCTATCAATCAATTTGGAGTAATAAAAACATGTACAATTACAGAAACAAAAACATCGAAAATATTAAGAAGATATTATTCAAAATCAATAGGTTAATTAAACACATAAATATTTGTTCCTGTAAACGTCAAACGGTCAGATATCAAAGCACACAAAAGTATCCATCCTATAGCTTCACAAATGACCAATCTATACTCAATATATCAGCGTAATTTAAGGTGATAGTGTCCAGTGACAATGGTACATTTCGGTTTTGAGTGGCCAGACGTCCAGCAAATCTCATTTGTGGATTTATCATTAACCCCCTTTCATACACCCTCTCACATAGAGCCTATTACTACGTATAAAATTTATTTCCGTCATCCTTTGTCAAATGGCTTGCGGATGTTTGCTTTTCATAAATAAAAACAACCCTTGCACGTAGAGACAAATAGGATTTACAACACATGGTCATATAACGTGATGAACACTAAAATAAACTTGACCATAATCTAAATGGCAGGTCAGTGCAAACCAATCGCAAAATCAAGTCGTAAAAAATACTGACCATAGATATTGCACTCATCGGAAAGAGGAGTGCCCTAATCGCGCACCTTATCGACTCTAGCTTTTGTCTTAATTTGATAGCGAGTTATTTATTAGCGTATGGACCCGTAAACTTTGCAGGTTTAGTGCGAACGCGACCCACCTGACGCAAATCCTCTGTCAAAATTGATAAATCGCAGAAGAGATATCTTACCGCCAACTGTGCCAAAGAAATGGCATGCGTCAATCAATAGAAACATTGTGAAGGTATTCTGATGTGGTATTTATGTATGTATTCGCTACACTGGACGCACACATGTGTAAGTTTCCTACACTGAGTTCTGTGAGAGCTTTCCCATCCCGCGGCTCCCTCGCCAACGCATCGCAATAGCTGATTTATCAATACTTGAAACGCATACTTAATACGTTTCCAGAATAACGTATTTATTTTCAGTTTATTTTCCCGAATCGTTACATATGACGCAGCTTTTATTTTTATTTTCAGTGGAACAAGACTGGACACTCCTTTGTTTTGTCAATTTGAAATATCGATCCGTTAAGCTTCACAATAGGTGCCCTGAAGTACTGCAGACAATACCATAAAAGTGTAGATATCGTATTGCAATTAAAACTATCGAACGATGCTCGTTAAGGGAGACGGTGTGGGAGGACAAAAGTAGCAGATGTGCGCGACCCTTCCCAACTTACCCCACAGATACCTACCTACCTACATACACGACTTGATACAGTGTCCAATATCTATAAATCCACTGGCCATCCGTCAAATTTAAGGGTCGGTATAATGTCAAATGCACAATTTCAAATGAGCATAAAACATTGTGTAACTTGGTCAATCGGTTTAATAAAAATAATATAGATAATAGACTATAGGGCTGATATTCGTGCAGAAGCAAAAACGCAAAAGCTTTAAGTTCGCTCGATAGAAAAAAATTACGAAGTAACCTCTATATTTCATGTTTTTCGAGTGTTAAAGGACCTTTCTTAAAACAGTTTGCCTTGAAATTTGTATTAAAAATAAGAAAACAAATGACCCCGTATAATTGCACGGGGATTTTGAATAATTCTGTTTCGTTTTCATTTAATTTAACATCTAAGAATTGGCGCTTACGTCGATTTATTCTGAGACAAGGCGGCGACAAGATATCTCGGTCGCACGCGCTTTTTGTTCCATGCTTTGTTTCGTCACTCACCCGTCGGTCAGTTGTGATCGCTCCGTTGAGACGGGAGGGCTACGTTTTTGCGCTCTCGACGTCCCGGTTTCGTAATTTAAATAAATCTCGTAATTTGAAACATGGGAAATAAATGCAACCAATGTAAAAAATGTTTTACGAGTGAAAATAAAGCAGTGGATGAAAGTAATGCAAAGGTACGCCATTACTTAACAAAATAAGTAGATAGGTCATGTTTTATTAAAGATGTTGAACTAAAGGTTGTCTCAATGGACTAATGAATATCGCTATGTTTTTCGTCTGAGGTATTTTTTTTAGCTTACAATTTAATATCACAATAAATATGGTTGATGAATGTGGAAGAGGCGAAAGAGTTGTGTCTGGATCGTAGCAGATGGAAATCTGTAGTCTCTGCCTAGCTGGCTACCCCTCTGAGACCTTATCTCACCATCACCATCGGCGTATCGACGTATTCTCGTATCGGCGTATCGACGTATCGTTGCATCGACGTATCCCCGTATCGACGTATCGTCGTATCGACGTATCGTTGTATCGACGTATCCCCGTATCGACATATCGACGTATCGACGTATCGGCGTATCGACGTATCCCCGTATCGACGTATCGACGTATCAACGTATCGGCGTATTGACGTATCGTTGTATCGACGTATCCCCGTATCGACGTATCGACGTATCAACGTATCGGCGTATTGACGTATCGTCGTATCGACGTATCGGCGTATCGACGTATCCCCGTATCGACGTATCGTCGTATCGACGTATCGGCGTATCGACGTATCGGCGTATCGACGTATCGACGTATCGTTGTATCGACGTATCCCCGTATCGACGTATCGTCGTATCGACGTATTCTCGTATCGGCGTATCGACGTATCAACGTATCGGCGTATTGACGTATCGTTGTATCGACGTATCCCCGTATCGACGTATCGACGTATCGGCGTATCGACGTATCCCCGTATCGACGTATCGTCGTATCGACGTATCGGCGTATCGACGTATCGGCGTATCGACGTATCGACGTATCGTTGTATCGACGTATCCCCGTATCGACGTATCGACGTATCGGCGTATTGACGTAACGTTGTATCGACGTATCCCCGTATCGACGTATCGTCGTATCGACGTATCGGCGTATCGACGTATCGGCGTATCGACGTATTATCGACGTATCGTTGTATCGACGTATCGTCGTATCGACGTATCGGCGTATCGACGTATCGTTGTATCGTTGTATCGACGTATCCCCGTATCGACGTATTGACGTATCGACGTATCGGCGTATCGACGTATCGTCGTATCGACGTATCGGCGTATCGACGTATCGTTGTATCGACGTATCCCCGTATCGACGTATCGACGTATCGGCGTATTGACGTAACGTTGTATCGACGTATTCTCGTATCGGCGTATCGACGTATCAACGTATCGGCGTATTGACGTATCGTTGTATCGACGTATCCCCGTATCGACGTATCGACGTATCGGCGTATCGACGTATCCCCGTATCGACGTATCGTCGTATCGACGTATCGGCGTATCGACGTATCGGCGTATCGACGTATCGACGTATCGTTGTATCGACGTATCCCCGTATCGACGTATCGACGTATCGGCGTATTGACGTAACGTTGTATCGACGTATCCCCGTATCGACGTATCGTCGTATCGACGTATCGGCGTATCGACGTATCGGCGTATCGACGTATTATCGACGTATCGTTGTATCGACGTATCGTCGTATCGACGTATCGGCGTATCGACGTATCGTTGTATCGTTGTATCGACGTATCCCCGTATCGACGTATTGACGTATCGACGTATCGGCGTATCGACGTATCGTCGTATCGACGTATCGGCGTATCGACGTATCGTTGTATCGACGTATCCCCGTATCGACGTATCGACGTATCGGCGTATTGACGTAACGTTGTATCGACGTATCCCCGTATCGACGTATCGTCGTATCGACGTATCGGCGTATCGACGTATCGGCGTATCGACGTATCGTTGTATCGACGTATCGTTGTATCGACGTATCGTCGTATCGACGTATCGGCGTATCGACGTATCGTTGTATCGTTGTATCGACGTATCCCCGTATCGACGTATTGACGTATCGACGTATCGGCGTCTCGACGTATCGACGTATCGGCGTATCGACGTATCGTTGTATCGACGTATCCCCGTATCGTCGTATCGACGTATTCTCGTATCAGCGTATCGACGTATCGTCGTATCGACGTATCGACGTATTCTCGTATCGGCGTATCGGCGTATCAACGTATCGACGTATTCTCGTATTGGCGTATCGACGTATCGACGTATCGTTGTATCGACGTATCCCCGTATCGACGTATCGACGTATTAACGTATCGGCGTATTGACGTATCGTTGTATCGACGTATCCCCGTATCGACGTATCGTCGTATCGACGTATCGGCGTATCGACGTATCCCCGTATCGACGTATCGTCGTATCGACGTATCGTCGTATCGACGTATCGGCGTATCGACGTATCGGCGTATCGTTGTATCGACGTATCCCCGTATCGACGTATCGTCGTATCGACGTATCGTTGTATCGACGTATCCCCGTATCCCCGTATCGACGTATTGACGTATCGACGTATCGGCGTATCGACGTATCGTTGTATCGACGTATCCCCGTATCGACGTATCGACGTATCCCCGTATCGACGTATCGACGTATCGGCGTATTGACGTATCGTTGTATCGACGTATCGTCGTATCGACGTATCGGCGTATCGACGTATCGGCGTATCTACGTATCGTTGTATCGACGTATCGTTGTATCCTCGTATCCTCGTATCGACGTATCGTCGTATCGACGTATCGGCGTATCGACGTATCCTCGTATCGACGTATCGTCGTATCGACGTATTGCCGTATCGTCGTATCGTCGTATCCCCGTATCGACGTATCGTCGTATCGACGTATCGACGTATCGGTGTATCGACGTATCGTTGTATCGACGTATCGTTGTATCGACGTATCGGCGTATCGACGTATCGTTGTATCGACGTATCGTTGTATCGACGTATCGTCGTATGGACGTATCGGCGTATCGACGTATCGGCGTATCGACGTATCCCCGTATCGACGTATCCCCGTATCGACGTATCGTTGTATCGACGTATCCCCGTATCGACGTATCGACGTATCGGCGTATCGACGTATCGTTGTATCGACGTATCCCCGTATCGACGTATCGACGTATCGGTGTATTGACGTATCGTTGTATCGACGTATCCCCGTATCGACGTATCGTCGTATCGACGTATCGGCGTATCGACGTATCGTTGTATCGACGTATCGTTGTATCGACGTATCGACGTATCGTTGTATCATCATCGTTATCATTATCTTTGCAAGTATGACTTTCGAAAAATAAAATTTTGAAATATAAAAATTAGATGCAAACACAATTACGCAAAAAAATGCCTTGCGAACAAACCGTTTTGTCAACTGGGTTGAATTTTATACATTGCAGATGCATTATACTTATTATTGAAAACTAGCACGTGCACGGGTTAATGACCGCGGATCCACACCGCTCGTGGGAGCTAAGAAATAGCGCTCGCGGCCGGTGACGGCCGGTCGCGCAAACAGTTGAGGTGCGGGGATGCGGGGGCAAAATCACTAATTTGTCCAGGTTTATACGCAGCCTTAAGCCTAAATCGAAGCTACAAATCAAGGACGTCTAAGAAGTAACCATTATGGGGGGTCTATTCGAGAGACAAATCCCGGATGACGCAAGCTCGATAACGATTCTATATTTATTGTCACCCGACGTCCGTCATTAAGATAGGGTCAAAACTTACTGCAGCCGTCACTTACCGTCCCAAAGCACTCATAATTATTACTACTAATGCCTTAAATATGTCAAAACAGGAATCCAGGTAAAAAGGCGTAATTTACGCGCGTCCGATAGAGTTTTGGCAGTTGGCGCCGAGCGGCCGCTCTGGCTGGCTTCGCGTCGCAGGCGCCGTGTTTTTGTCAACCATTGTCTTTGATATAAATTTTAAATAGGAAATGTCCCTTTTTATGGAGATCTAGTTTACGGCGCTGACAATGAGGACATAAATCTAACGACTTTGTGACTATTCCATCTCGATGATCGATCGATAAAGATTAATTTATATACTTCCGCTGCGTTACGTGTCGGTCCTTCGTTATGTTTTGAATTGAAATAGATATGTTACAAAGTTTTTGTTTAAATCTTTGCAGTTTTTTTATTTAGCTAAACTTGCAATGGTATCTAGATCAATGAAATGAAAACGTGACAAGTAAGAAACGGATATAGAATGTGAGTTGAATAGATAAAATTGTGTTTATAAAAATCGTTAAATAATAATGATACCCTTAGCTATTAAGTTCGTTAACTTTAAATGAAAATTCAGATAGGTATGTAATAGAAGTTATAATTAAGCTAAATGTTAATAAGCACAAAGAATCAAAGATGCCCTCGCCCATACGAGGCTGGCAATTCCAATCAAAATGCCTTGGAGGAAGCCTTATTAACCACAATAACTCAGAGACAACACCAACTTCACCACATTTGTTTTTATTTTAGTCCCTTTCCAGTCGATCTCTAATGAATACGGTTTATCTTTCAAGTTTATATAAAAAATAAATCGCTTTTAACTGAAGAATCACGCCTTAAAAAAGAAACGCTTATTAAAATTTATTTCTTTCTCTCCTCGCGATGCTGTCGTGTACTCGGGCTCGAATAAAATTAAAAAAGTCAACAATTCTTATTTATTTTAATACAATAAACCGCAATCGTTGAATAAAGATAAATAAAAAGCAATAAAAAATAAAATCGCATTAGCAATAAACAAAATACTTCAGCGGATGTGGGCTGAGCGAAGAGCAAGCACGAAGAAATCTCTGGAGTGTCGTACTGGGTTAAAAATTGGAAATTCAACGAAAAAGTTAACTGTTATCATTTGAAACTATTTATAAGGTAAGAAAAAGAAAGAAAAGTAGTTTATTTTAAGATACCACCGACACGAGAAAAAAAAAATACACACAAAATCACAAATAACATTTAAAAAGTAGTAACGATAAATAGCTCAGGTCAAAAAAAATTATATGTACCGCGACCGCGAGTACCCGCGGTTAGAGTACCACCCGCCGTACTCAGGGAGAGTTGGAGGCTACGCTCCCCCCAGGGTGGGGATGTGCACGCGCCAGCCGTATTATTACCAGTGGACTGGTCCTGCGCTCCTCAGGTGGGGTAGCCTGTAACTAGCTTGTTCAAGCCATGAGTACGGAACCGCGGACGGTTCTGTTGCCTACCGCGATGGCTCGCGTCTAGGGCCCCAGGGGGGATTGAGTTAGGGTAAGGGCCCTCCTCGACTTGGAAACGAACAATAACTTCAATACATAATCGTGAATGAAAGAAAATTCGCACAATATAATTTACTTATGGCGAATGGATACGCCAACTGCAATTTTAACCTGTCTTTGAAGGCCTATTCCTCGCACACGGGTGGTCCAAAAAATTTCATAAAAATATATGATAGGCATTATAAAGTCAAAAATAAATTTTAAAGTTTCATAAACTATTTCTATTGTAAGTTTCGACAAAAAAAATCGAAAGTCATCAAAAATTTCACATGATTAACACAAGAACTCTCTTACTCCTTCCAAACGGCAAAAGCGATATTAATTATTATTTCACCAAATCATAGGAAATTTTTAGATCTAAAAAATTTAAGATCAAATTTTTTTTCCGTTAATGGTGTCCGTGTGAAAAGTATTATTTTCTCCTATTTTGCGTTAGCCGGAGATGCAGTGGTTGTCGTAACAGCCACTTTTCAAGGCACGCTGAAATGAACATTATTTCAATGTCGTTTCCGTTAATATTTGTACCGACACACATCGAGTTTCTTATTTAGCGTGGTCATACGCCTTATGTAATGAAAAACGGCCACGTCTAGAAATAGACTCGGCTCAAAATAAGAGCCAGTAAAATGAACACATTTAAACAAATATACATAGACTACATAAAAAAATGCAAAGTTTGATTTATGCGAGTAATGTGTAAAGGTTAGACTTTGACTTTATACCGCTGGTGTAATCGGGATAGTTTACAGTGCACCACAATAGTTCATTCTTGATAGTACGCTACCCTTCCCTGGAGGTTGATGATTTTAAAATGTTCAAGAAGTCTCTACTGCCTCCGAAGCCAAAGCGTCACGAGTGCAACCCTCGGCTGTTTCTTAATTGTGCCGAAATATTTATTTGATTGCGAACTTTGTAGCCGAGCCATGCCACCGAAATGGTCATCGGCATCCATGGCCAGCCGCCACAATGGTCTCCGCCGACGACGCCCGCCACCACCGGCGAAAATTATCCTATAAACTCTATCCTTATCCTTACTTATAAACGTTTTGTTCCGTGGAACAATGATAAAATCTCGGCGAGCACTTTTTATGGCAATGATAGTCGGGGACAAATGTTGAGTGTCTCAAAAGATTTAAATTAAGTTTATTTGTTTTTAAGAAACACAAAAATTGTAGGTACGGATGGAGTCTTTATGTCTTTCTTATCTATTGCTCTAGTTTATAATGATAATATTTTAACAAAAATTACATTAATACCTATCTCAAAACAGGTATCCAACCGGTTAAGTCAAGGTGAACAAAATGTCAAAATTTACAAAATGATATATTCTGATCGTAAATATCAAAATATATTGGTAAAGTATCAAGATAGAATATCATCGAAGCCATTACGCACATTATGCATGCATTAGAACAGAAAATCAGGATAATACAACTGAATGAGCACGTAGACAAGACATTCCTTAAATCAAATGCGTGCAAAGACAAGTCTCTGTCAATTGACTGCCGTATCTACGATCTAAGTAGGCCAGTGAATCGAGAAATCGTAGGAGCAAAGCAAGCTCTAAGCAGAAATCAAAGGAAGTATGAAAAGATTGGCAAATTCACTGAGTTCTAGCTGTAGACAATATAATCGTACAGTAGGCCTACCATGAGTTTGGCACTAGGTACTCAATTACTCGTTAGCTACTGCTTAAAATATGTTGTATTAAAAATTCTGGTTCCTCTCGTAAACCGCTAGGGGCGCTGCACAATTTTTCATATTTTACGCAGTCGCTACGAGGTCGCTACCGAGTATCGAGTGCCAAACTCATAGTAGGCCTACAGCAGTTGCAAATGCTCTAAAGTAGTATACTTCAAGAGAATACCCATTTATGTTTGTTGGGGTCTATTGTAAAATTGCTGTAAACAAGCCTGTATTCACTGACAGTAGAATTAGGCCGTCAATATGTTTAGCTACAATACTTATTTATACTAGTTTATATTATACAATACGAAGCAGTATTTTTTTTGTGTTTGGTAATTTCAGAGAAAATCTTTGCACATTGATGATTCTGCACTACATAATAAACCAAAACAAACTTCAGCCTAATGTGTATCAAAAGCAAACATCTTTTGAAACTCAAAGCACGACGTGTACTAATTCAGTTCAGGGCATACTTCTCTGAGCCTAGCTCGTACTGCAACAATTGCGATGAGAACCTCTGATAACAACGTCCACCATCGCAGCCTGTCCGCGCCGTTCCCATGATTTGCGATGCCATTCTAATCGTTATAATTACAGCCTATCCATCAAACGAGACATATGATAAACATACCCGAGGATCCACCAAGAAATAGCTGATATCAATCTTCGAGCGAGATCTGTACAGTTTGAGATATAGCAGAGATCATCTTTTGCGCGGACGTATTTATGAATTTAGCTCTGATCTCTTTGATGTGAGCTAAATGTCGTGTTGGATAGAATCTCTATAATTATTATTTTTATAGAGCCAAAACTTTAGTAAATCAATGGCCCTAACAAAGCTAACTAATTATGGCAGGGCATCGTAAAACAGTGCATATTGACGGAATATAGAGGCCGGCACAGTGCTTAATGACATTAATCACATTGATTTATTGTGGTTCCGAGTTATTACAGGCCGGGGCACGTGTGTGTGAGTGTGTGCGGACTGGGAGGCAGTAACAGAGCGCGTGTGTGTGCATGTGTGGATGTTACACGCGAATATATAGGGTGGTCGCTCACCTGTAATTATGTTGCGATAGAAACTTCTAATAGACTATATGGAATCATAAAATAGCTTGGCATTGTGTTAAAATCAAAAATGTCCATCTCTTCGTTACCTATATAATACTGAATTAACATAATACACATCAAAATGTTTTTGCATATAATGTAAAGCGAATTTATTATAGTATATTCGTACAACTTCGTAAAAAATCTCTCACTATCACACCATCATTTTACTAAAACCCTCCCTGAAATAACACAGTGGTAAAGTTTTATTCGCTTGAAAAGGGCATGAAGTCGCCAAAACAATATAAAATAGACAAAAATATCAAATTTGAGAATCACAAAATTATTTTATCTTATCTCTAGTACTTTCCAACTGATATTTCAGATTTTTTAGAAATACATCTCAAAACCACTTAAATATACTCTTAAAATTAGATAATGATTCATCTAACTAATTAAGTCGTCATTAAACAAAGGCGTTATGCAAATTCCTTCAGTTATCAAAGTGGAGCACCCTATCTTCAGCTATATAACGCACACAGATGCACCTGGCTGATATGAATGTGTGAGTTCGGCATTAGGCAACAATTTACGCTGTTTGCGGCGTGTTAATATTGATTGGCTCGCTTTATTCGCGCGGATCTATCCACGAAACTAGAGTGGCCGTCATACGTATGTACCACAAAAATGTTTGTAAATCACCCATGTTTAATAAATAGAAATGAAATATTTTTAAAAGAAACGAATTTATTTTTTACACGTTCTTCAGTCTGTAAATTCAGGAAACAAAAATTATTTGTTTAAATTGTAAGAAACACTTATAAAATTTAAAAATATGACCTCATTTTTAAAACTAGTTAAACCTACATAAAATATGCGGGTAATGGCGCCAACCGTTTTCCTAGTACCGAAATTATCAAAATGACAGTCACAAACGTGTCCGTCACGATGGACACGTCCAGACGGAACCCTCAATGGAATATAAATCACGACATTAAAATTTCATAATGTGCGCCCGTCAACATAAATAATACGCAAAATTTATGTTACGCGTTCTCACCGAACGGACAAACAATGAATACCTAATAGCTGATCATTAGTATACTTAGTACTCTAGTATAGTATCATATTATTTGTGGTATAGTAGCCAACGCTACTAACATTCATTTACAGAGCTGCCTATAAATTCAATTAAGCCGTTTTAATATCAAAGTTATGAACTCAAATGCAAATTCGAGAGCGTATTTTGCATAAATGAATGGAACTTGTTTCAGAGCCGCCTTGAATATTATTTTATTTATGGACTCAATGGTTTTGCATTAGCGCCTGCTAAGATTAAAGTGTTTACTTAAAACGATATTTACGATAGAATAGAGCCTTTATTCGCAAAATTTTGTAAACAAAAGTAATAAAAGTCACAAATATGAATGCCAATTATTCAAACAAACATCACTAATAAGGGTGGATGTACAGTGCGCGCACACGTCGACGATTAGGGTTCCGTCCATCACCATTAGTGATATATCGCGGCTACAATTAGCCTCCTTCGAGGCGATAATAAATGATATTGGGCTGTTGGTGATCTGACAAATGGGCAAATATGAGTGACTCCAGAGCCTGGAAATTGATTAAAGAGTTAAAAAAATGTGAAAAAATATTAATTAGTTGAGTAATGTAGAAAACCTTTATGTCGTGGTACTGGAATAAAAAGACGATTAAATAATAACTAGGGACATATTAACTAGACTTGAAAATTTTAAGCATCCACATTTTACTGTATTTGGAATTTTAGTACTGAATCGTTGTTTTTGTAACAAAATCGCAAAATATACTCTCAGTATAAAACAATATAAATATATGCATCAACCGTTTTTTATAATATTATAAAGCAGCTTCAAAAATTTTATTGTCCATAGGAAGTCACTTTAACAATATAACTGAATTTAAAATTTAATCTTAGATCCTTAATCATGACTACCGAAAATCTACAATAGTAGATAAAAAATCTGTTTTTCATATAGTACATAATGTGTGAACATTTTTTTTATTTTTGTTAGTAACAATATTTTTAATGTTATATCTAGTTATTACTTGTGATTTAGTTCTTAATCTGAACAATCAATCTTTTACCAACAAATTTATTAAAAATAAAACAAATTTCATTAAGAATATACTTACCTATTTATCAAGATTAGCAACAACCCAAACCAAAATTAAATACATTAGTATCGCCTGAAAAGATAGTACAAACCTGTCTTGAAATGTAGCACATTGAAATGAATGTTGATAAATATACAGTCTGAGGAGCGGAAGTGCGGAAGTCGCGGGCGGAAGTGGAGTCATCCATCATCCGCCCACCCCGGAGTAAAAACGCTCGTTAGTGTACGCCGGCCCTAACGTTACCTTGCTCTCTATTAATGTTCCACTCAAGTACCGCTATTACTGCTGTCATTTATTATATTCATTTTAGCAAATTGGCTAATCCCGCGCTCTCTGTAATTAACTGAGTTATTCACTCTTCGAGATGCCTCTATTCATCTTGTTATAACTCAAAAAGAAACGGAAGCCATGTATGTAACAAAACAAACCTACCTGAAATCCTTTGGGCCTTTTCAGCAAGGCATAAAGTGTTGCTGAGATTGAAGACTTGCACGCGAGGGTGACAACTAGCGGCAAATCCTTTGGGGCGACGCGAAAACCGCTTATAAAAGTATGCGATGGAAATGTGGCGCCCGCCCCGCGCCTCCTTCCCGCTCCTCGCGACCCTCCCGCGCGTATGAAAATTTTTATGAAACCGCCGACGCCGCGCCGCCCGCGCGCGATAAGGCGGATAATACCGACTTAACGCCACGCCACCCGCCTTCGCTATCTGCACGACAACAAAATGCCTTTTCAGCTTTTCGTATAGCACTAAATATGCATTCTAGCTGTGGATTATATAAATTAAAAGTACAAATACTTTAACAAGGAGATAACATTTAATTATGAGGGTAATCGAAATGACAACTACAATTTTGGCTTTCGCAATGTCAAGATTTTTCAGGTGCAGGAAATGCAAATAAAGCAAAATATGTCCACCGAGCGGAAGAGAGACGGTAGAGTGGAATTTCGTACACGAGACAAAGATAAGCTTAACCAGCACGGAATTATGAGCGTTTAACTGTTTCTAGCTGTAGAATCTGGCACGGGCGCTTCGCCGGCTCGCCAGCACGCGTTATTTACGAGGGGGTGGCATTGCGCTGCCGCCGCCCGCTGCACCCGAGATAGTGCCTCCCCCGGAAGAGCGACGCCGCCGCCACTGTCTAGCGCTGAAAAAGATCTTCAGCGCTGCTATACAACGGACCAACGCACACCTTCCAACCTCTACAGAAGGTCCGGTCTCCTCTAGCACTGCAACACCGCTACAAACTCTACTTTACTTGCAGACCACCGCCACGTAGTTCGCACTCTACACAGATTTGAACCATATCACAATACAATAAAACACAATCCTGCCACGTTTTCTGTTGACGCGGATGTTACGTTGTAGTGAAGATGTCTGCATTTCTAGTTTATGATGGCATAAAGCTATGGTAGCGAATATATGGTGTTATATTAATGTAGCCATGCCGACTGTATACTTACATATATACCCTATGCCGCGTTTATTTGTACTTGGTTGTTTTCTACACTGAAAATGGCAAAATTATTCAACATTTCCCAAAGAAAACATTATAACGTTTTTAGTAACAAAAGCTAACAATGATGAGAAGGGTCACGAGCTTTTGTCATTTAAGTGAAAATATACGACGTAGAGGAGAAAGAAAAATGCGAAAAAAGTGTCTCGCGCGTTATGTCGCGCGGCACACCATTACTTTTAATATAAATAAAATAACAAAATATGAGAGTCCGACGGGTAAGTGCCCCCACACCCTTTTATATTTCAGGACCGTAGCGACCGCTCGGCCACTAGCCAAGATTTATTTTTTAAGTTCGCATTCTCCTACAAAGCCTTTTGTTTGTATACTTAACAGCTTTAGTACAAATGAATGAAATACTATGTCGTTTTGGCTTACAGTCGCATATTTTATGAGGGAGCTCAACTTTCTTACTGAATCAAATTAGGAAAATGTTTTGGTCTTTTTAGATAAAGTATGTATACTATGTATAGGCCTGATGCCTTATTGTCTAACTTCAACGTCTATCGCTATTGCTTTCAAAAGTACGCGTGATTGGCTAGAAGTGATGAGTCACGTCATTTCTAGCCAATCACGTTCTCTTTAGAGCAATAGCGATGGACGATTTCATGACTATTTTCTTACACAATCGCACCTGTTTGTAAGTATATTATTACTTATGCTTACAGGTATATCTTTAAAAAATAATTTCCGTCACGACATGAATCCCTGAGAAGGTGTCAGAGGTGTTCCGAGGGTGAACTGTGAAATGCAAGTCACATTACACATTCAGCACACCCGCATTTCACCGACGACGTTCCAACGTGATGGGTGATCCGCATCCCTTCCCTCTCTATCCCCATTCTTCGGGCACAAATACACGTTTTTTAGGGCATGCAGGTTTCCTCACGATGGTTTCCTTCACCGTTCAGCAAGTGGCTGGTACGTAAGTACTATTGTACTACGAATATTTGCACAAAATGCTGTCTTGTATTTTAGATAATATATAAGTACTTTGTGAAGTATGAGCCTTTGTAATAGAAATTATAAAAAATTAAAAGGCCAAATGCTAAAAAAGGCATGATATTGCTAAGTTTCTTGCCCTTCTTCCTAGCAAGACTAATTTAATGGGTGGAGTTAGGCATGTATTTATATATGTAACCTATTAGTATGTACTATATAATTATAGATTATATGTACCTACTTTACAAAATGACCCATAAAATATAAATACCCATAAATGATGTACACGATGGTCATGTCGAAACGAAATATTTCTCCGTATAATATTTTACCGAAAATAAATAAATAATGTAAAAATAAACGATCAAGTGCGAATCAAACTCATGTTCCATGCGTTTTTTGATAAAAACATTAATCGATCTATTTTATAGCCAGAGCCATTTAGTTTTGACAGCTTACTAATTTTTATAGGTTAGTTTGTTTTATACCTCGGAATTATTAATATTCGTGTAAACTTTACTATACACAGACAATTTGCGTTTTGTTTTTAGTTTTTCGAGAATTCTCAGAGTTTATACAATTCAACATTCGATAAGAGGCACGGTAGGTGTGTACTTTAACATTTGCATAAATAAGTTAATAACGGCGCTCTACAAAAGATATCTTAACCTGTCATCGTAGTTGACGAGAAAAGTGGATATTGTAAAATCGCAGCGCCTGCGCAAGTTTTTATAAATTTTTTCTGCATTATTAACATGTCCTCTCAGCGCAGACTAACTGGATATAATAAACACTTGACACGCATGTTGGTGCACTCGTTAGAGATCCGTAGGTGAAAGAACCTTGGGAATAAATATCATGCTAGCGGATGAGCTTTATACGAATTTACAATGAAAATAATCAACTATGTGCGTCAAAAAGAATCCATTTTGAAGAATATACGGGTTTGGTTAGTCATCCATTTTGTCGGGTTCCTTTAACATGTTAGGGTTAGTTGATTGAGATGCAAAAGAAAGAACAATATGGAATCACGTCTACACGTATAAAAACGTTTTTTTTTATTATAATAATATTATGTAAATATTATAAGGCTATATGTAAACAGTAATATGTACATGGTAAAACGTGGTCTCTTACCGACTTGATCCGCCGATTTAAGGTCGCTCAACGATGTATGGAGCAGGCTATGCTTATACGAACACAGGCTGATGGATGTAATACTATATCGCATATATTATATTGCAGTGCCCATCCGGAATATCATGACAGACCCTAAATTTAAGACTGAAATGTACTTTATAATTGCAATGAAATGTATCTCTAAAGTTTTTAAGGAACTCGGTGTGGGAGTGATCATAAACAAAGCTTAATGAAACTTTTTGCGAAATTTGTGATACAAAATTCTCGTACTAGGTAACCAAGCACCGTGACTGGACAGTACGAAAGTTTGCGAGGGTGAGTATCAGTATAAATTGGCCTGTACAAATCAAAGGCACCAGAGTTTCAGTCTCAGTACAAATTTCCCTGCACAAATCGAAGGCACCAGAGTTTCAGTATCAGTTTAAATTTCCCTGCACAAATCAAAGGCACCTGAGTTTTAGTCTCAGTATAAATTTGCCTGTACAAATCAAAATCACCTGAAATATTATTTACCCGCACCTTTTTTTACAACGTTTTTTATGGGATACGGAACCTTTTTTATGTAGCCCGATTTTTGACACATAAAAATTATTTTTATGTCAGGTAACTCGTAAATTAGACCCATTATGATAATACCGTTATTAAAATTGTTAATACCTTCTTTGCAGATAGCCCGATTTTTTAACTAAAGAATGAATTATTTTATGTTATGGTAACTTGTAAATTACACCTTTTATGTTAATACCGTAATTTAAATTGTTATATGCATGTAACCTTCTGCACAACAATGTTGCTAGTCTTCAAGAATAGAAGGTACTTATATATATTGTACGAATCTTCATGTCTTTTTAGGGTTCCGTACCCAAGGGGTCACTCCGCTGTCCCTCTGTCTGTCTGTCCGTCTGTCACGGGTCTCTAGCTCTTAGACGGAATGAGATAGAAACCTGAAATTTTTATATGTTGTGTAAAATGTTAACCCAAACAGAATTTTGAATTTAAAATGTAATTAAATTATTTTTCATTCATGAAAGTAGAGCCGAAAAAAAAATTTTTTTTTCTTGCCCTAGCATGTGGGGTGTCATTGTCTAGAGCTTATTAAGTAGAGTATAAATATATGTTTGTATTATTTTATCTTGAAAAATAAAGAAAGGGGCGCTATCAAATTTGCCATTTTTAGACCATTTTTGTTACGGGGTCGATCTCAAAGGCCAAAGCAGTTAGGAATTTGAAATTTATGTATTTTATGTACCATATGCTGTATTTAAAGAAAAAATACTAAAAACTCCAATTTATAACGTAGTTTTAGGGTTACGTGCCCGAATACTCAACCAACCTTATTTTGCAGTTTTTATGTCTGACAGAATTAGAGCATTACCTAAAATTAAATAAATATCTAGTTTGGAGTAATTGGTCATATGTACGGAACCCTAAAAGAGCGAGACCCGACTCGCACTTGGCTGGTTTTTTTGTTTTTGAAGTCCCATACGATATTGAGTAATTATCACTCTAAAATACTATGTAGCTACTTATACTATTTAATCCAACAAACTATTTTTTAATTCTCGTTACCTGTAAAAAAAATGGCGTTACATTTTTTTGTAATATATGACTGATATGTAGTATATAATAATACTAGTATGATATATATGTACAATATAAATCTATCTTTATATATAAAAGAATACCCTGACTGACTGATCTATGAACGCCCAGACCAAACGGTTGGACGTAGGAACATATAGGTATGTTTATATTTAATTTATAATTTCTTCTTCAAAACTTAATTTATATTGACAGTGTCCAACAAGTCACGACATACCATGAAAGTTCTTATTACGCCAGCGTAAAGATGATTATCATACAAAATCTACAGTCGATCTAAAGTACAGGAGACAGCTACGCAAAAGAAATCTGCAAAACTGGACATTTGAGTCCCGAACGCAAACCGAGACGCGGAACGGCGAGTGTATTCAGTGTATAACGTGGATCAGTGAACGGTCCAAGCTTCGAGCGAGGCTTCGTGCGAAACTGCGTGCGCTTCCGCGATGCGTGCTTTGGACAACTCCAATCACTCAGTGTCAATTTTTAATGACTTAATTTTAAAACAACATCAACAGCTTCGCGTGTTCTCGAGTGCGGGTACTTAGGCTTGCTTGAGGACCGAGGTGCGAATTATAATAATGAACAGTGTCAAATATAATCTTTGGGGATATTTTAAAAACATATAATTGCCATATTTGTTCAAAGGTGAGGAAATTTACAGCTGCACATAATAATTAGGACAGGTTAAAAATTTACTTCAATATGTAAAAGATTTCTTTCATACAAAGAAAGAAATTGCGGTCAAACTGAATACAATTTATACACCCTTCGATTGAGCACAAGCGTTCATCGTCCAATATCAGGCTAAAACATAAACCCGCCCCAACAAAACACAAACATAAACGGAACCTACAGAGTAGCAATAAAACCGCGTGAAAATGGCAATAGCATTTCAGAGGGAGATATTAAAATGCATGGAAATAAATTCGGAGTCGCATTCAGCCGTGCCCGGCTCTGGGGGTGCAGTAAAAATAAACAGCGAGACCATTAGAACTCACTTCCATATTCAAATTTATAAATGTGTCAACCGTCCGTACCGTCCGTGCGTCCGCTTCGCAAATCCGCATCCGCAACCCACACAGACGTTTTCGGGAACGATTTATAGGAGCGCCATAATTTTGATGTCCCATTTAAAATTTCACCCCCGGCCTGTCACCTTTAGAAGCAATCTCCGCTGGCGGTGAAGGGGTTAAATTAAAGTCGGTCATGATTCTTTGTGGCTGTTTTAAGCGGATGAATTTATTAATCAGTATTCTGTGGATATTAAAGTAACGCATTTATCTTTCTAATAAATAATATATCTAGATATCTGAACCAAGGAGATATGGTAAGGGGGCGTGGTGCTTGCGAACACTTCAGGCGAAAATCTGGCCCCATGCTAAACCCAAATGTTAATATCAATAGAGATGTGATGCTATGTGTTGTCCGTAGCTACAGGCTGACACGCCGCCCTCTTTGTGCGTGTGTACTATTTTAGTACGCGTGAGAAATATGAGTACTGTATGCCATACTTATAGTTTTTGTGTCTATGTCGGTGAAACGAGTGGAAGGAAACGTGGAGACATCTGATCACGAACAATAAGATTAATAAACAAGGCAAATCTCGTCTGATCTGAACAAGTAATAAACCACTTCTACTTACCAAACCAGAGAGTATTTTGATTATCCCCAGTTCACAAGTTAACTCGTCGCAATAGTAAATTTCTAGTAGAAATTAAAATAAACATGGACGTCGTTACGTTACCCAGACGAGCACCCCTGACGTGTGCTTTAGCTTAAACAAACAGTCCTTTTCAAAAATTTGTATATTTAAATCTAATGCTTCAGCTATTTTGGAATAACTGCCTCACATTATGGATAAGGTGTCATCGTAAACAGGAATTATTTAGTCGGCTGAGGTTAAAAACAACAACATTTCGACGGCTGTTTCGACTAATTAATATAGATCGATGTATAAATAGAACAAATGTAGAGCTGAATTTGGTTATAATCATTGTTACATACGAAAGTTTCATTTCGAACAATCTGAATCTCCTTTATGATATGAGCATTAGATAACAATAAAAAAATGAACTTTATATTTTAGATATATTTCAACCTCATCAATGAGGCCGTCATCAGTCGAGTGATTGACAGGTAAAATAGTAGTTTATGCTACTAGGGCGAAAAGGAATAAATTACGAGGACGATTTAAAACACGAGCGTAGCGAGTGTTTTAAACGTAACCGAGTAATTTATTGCTTTTACGCCCGTGTATCATACTACGTTTTTCAATGCATAGTGTGAGGAAATGAAAACAAACATAATCTTGTGAACTTTAAATTATGATTGGCTCAAAAGGATTGTATCCAGAGCCGTTAAACAGTGGAAAAAAAGTACAACATCTATGGTACAAAGGAAAGGCTGCAGGTTAGCCAACCATTGCAAATAAATTTAAAAAAATAATAATAATAAAGCCCTAGGGCAAAATAATCGACTTTCTGTTCGGTTTTGATGCATAAAAAGTGGGCTTTTACGAGCACATGCATTGAAAAATATATTATTTTTACCAACAGCAACAAATTAGTAATAGCTGCTCCTAGCTTATAACTTGTGTTTTTGGAAAGATAAAACCACAGAACTATTAATAAGGAATAGAAATGCCATGAAAGCCGTAACTGCAACGCACCGATTTGATCAATACGTCAAGACATAACCCGCGAGCCTCTCATTTCTCAACCGAACGCGTTAGAACAAACATATTGTAAAAACCGGCCAAGTGTGAGTCGGACTCGAGCACGAAGGGTTCCGTACCATTATCTATAATAATACAGATCGTGCCTAACTTCTAGTCCGTTCGGAAGTAGCTCTTCCCAAGAACGGCCCATAACATTTTGTTCCTGATGATCCGAATCGCCCCGTGTTTAGAGGGGACTAAAAGTTTGGCGCGATCTGTACTCGTTAATTTGTAAAGCCTACTTAGCTGTGATAGTTTTCCTTTTAATTTCGTTATGTATACTACGTAGGGCGGCTGACATGTAATCTCCTTGGTCAGAAATATATACAAAAATAATGCTGGCTGATATGGATTTATATTCGTTTGTTATTCTATTTTCAAAATGTATTACATTCATTTGTTTATTGCATCACGTTTATTTGTCTCCTACAATTGTTTCGAACATGTCGGTAGAGAAAGTGAAAATGGATAAAATCGAGCAGCGTGCGGTGATTAAGTTTTTGACTAAAGAAGGGAATACGCCTTCGGAGATCAGACAGCGTATGTTACGTGTGTTTGGCAGTTCATGTTCTTCCGAATTTGTTATAAAGTTTTGGTCAAGGCAGTTTAAATTAGGTCGTGAGAGCCTCGAAGATGATCCTCGTAGCGGAAGACCAGTTTCGGCCGTCACCGATGAAAATGTAGCCAGGGTGAAAAAAATTATATTAGAGGACCGACGAGTGAAGCAGTGGGAGACAGCTAGAGATGTGGGCGTCAGTAAAGAGCGAGTCAATGAAATAATTCATGAGCATTTGAACATGTCCAAGGTTAGTGCACGTTGGGTCCCTAGAATGTTGACTGCATTTGACATGGAGAGGCGTGTCAAATGTTGCGAAGAGTTTTTGGACATGAGTCGAGGGAAAGAGGAAGAAATAATTTCTAGAATTGTAACATGTGATGAGACTTGGATTCGACAATGGGACCCGGAAAGTAAGCAAGAGTCGTTACAGTGGAAATTTAAGGATGAGAAGCCGCCTCGGAAATTCAAGGTCTGCCCATCGGCCGGTAAACTTATGGCTACAATCTTTTGGGACACAGAAGGGATTTTGCTCATAGATTATTTACCGAAGAAAACTACAATGAATGCTGATTATTACTCAAACTTATTATATCAACTAAGAGAGACAATAAAAGAAAAACGGCGAGGTAAACTAAGCAAAGGAATTCTGATTTTGCACGATAACGCACCAGTGCATACCGCACGCACAACAAAGCTAGCAATTAAAGACAATGGCTTCGAAACCATTGACCACCCCCCTTATAGTCCAGATCTAGCCCCCTGTGACTATTTTCTGTTTAGACTTCTCAAGAAAGACCTCAGGGGACGAAGGTTTATGACCGATGACGAAATGAAGGCAGCGGTTTCTGACTATTTTGACGACAAACCGAAAATATATTTTTTTAATGGCTTAAATTCAATATTTGAAAAATGTAATAAGTGCATTTTATTAGCAGGGGACTATATAGAAAAATAAAAATAAACTATCCAGTTACGTCTTTTCTTTCATAGTTAGGTAGATTACTTTTCAGCCTCCCTCGTACTGTCGTGATTTTTTTCACGTCTCCAAATACAACCGTTTCACCCGCAGGAGGGGAGGACACTTGACTCTAACAAAAATTAATAATTTTAAGTTTAATATTTCGCAAACGGAACCCTGGATCGAAAAACGGTCTTCTTACACCCCCAATATTTTTAGATTACTTATCCAACGACACCCCAAATTAGGGCATAGACGAGAAAAACAAAATCATACCCACTTTACACGTAGGGGAGGTACCCTAAAAAAATATATTTTTTTAATTTTACTGTACCACTTTATCGGCGTGATAAATATGTATACCCATGCCAAATAACAGCTTTCTAGTACTAATAGTCTCTAAGCTAAGCCGCGGACAGACAGACAGACGGACATGGCGAAACTATAAGGGTTCCTTGTTGTTGACTACGGAACCCTAAAACTGGTGTATTGCAGCGTGGCAAATTGTTCTAACTCTTCAAATAACGCAAATAAGACATCTAAAGGAATTTCATTTCATTCGTAAATTTAAACATGATATTTACAGAAAATCTTGCGATAAATAAAATTTCAACCTTACCATGAAATATTTAGCTTTGTAGCGAGTAGCGTTGAAATTAGACAATATTTTATCCATTGCAGGTTATAAAGAGTGTCACACATTGAGTTAGAATATTAACGCCACAATGTATATTTTTTCGAACATTATCAACACGGACCTAACTGTCATAGTACGGCCGCTAGTCATGGCTTTTTACACATATGTTTATACACAGTGCCATGATGTGTTTGGTATTTTACATCTAAGCTTCATAGAAATACGGTGTTATTTTGGCTGTATGAAGACGGGTGAATCTATGTGTGCGCCGCGTATGTTTACTAACTAGGTAATACTACGTTATTCCAAAAAGTGGCGGCATCGGTGCTCGTATAAAATTTGTGTCACGCCATCTCCGTGGATAAAACAATTGTAAAAATCGAGTTAGTACTAATAAGGTACAATACTCTGCAACACTCAATACAAAAAAAGTAAAAATATACTCCCGTATTGAAAATAGTAGGACTTGTGTACTAATAGGGAAAATTGCGATTGTATAAGAGCTAAAACCCATGCAGAACATCTCGATAGTACGGAAGTTAACATCACTGGCTCGGTTGTGCAATTACAAAACCTAGCAAGGGTTTTGGAATAAAACTTACAGGAAACAGTAAAAAGACTTTGACACTTGACACGTTGTATATTTACTATGGGTTCTTTCTTTTATTTTAGTGTTTGGCCGCGGCAATGTAGAACCGCAAGTCTAGCAAGTACAAAAATGCAAATAAAAAAGTTTTTTTTACGAAAAATTACCCTTGCTAGGTTTTGAAAATGCACCGCTGGGCTACTTACCGCAGTTCTTATTGCGAGATCATCCGTCAAAATTGTTTACAAATATAGGGATAATGAACTGAGACATCTGTACCTACATTCTTCTTGCTCCAAACCAAGCTGTTAATTAGTAAAAGCATTGACTAATAAACGCTATAATTTTGACGAAAGCCTATTATGTAACTTAATTTGTAGGTAACAATTAAAAGACCGGTAATAAGCATAACAATTCAGCGAGACGTGTTTTTGGCACAATTTTCTTTTAATTCTTATTGCCTAGTATACTTATGTCAGAAGCACAGAGTGGTCAGAAGTATGTTGTTTCGCCCTATTCGGTCGAAAGACGAAATATATTGATCAACAGAGCGCTCGTTAAAGAGCTGGCAACATTTACTTTTCCGTTGGTTTAGGGAATCTTCGACATGTCCAGAGTAAGATCAAGACCAGCGTTTATCTACAAATTATAATTATAAATAAAATAGTATTAATAACCTTCGAGATATATTGCGACCAAGAATTAATACTTTATTTATATCTATCTACAAAGAAAATTCATGGAAATCCAAAGGTATGGTGTATACGTGCTTTGAAAATTCACGGTTGAAATGATTTACATGCAATAACAGTCAATGTTCCATAACCAACTAAATTGTATACAAGGTGAAATTTAATCAACCGCCTGATTTCGTACTGGAGACTTGGTTAGTTATCAGGAACAAGGTTCAATTTCTTTTGTTCCCCTTAGTAGGGGTTATAGTTCAAATAAAATTCCTAGTAAGTAGGCAGAACAAGAAAATTTTTTTTTTCGAATTTCACCTTCAGTGTTATTAAACATTGTTCCTGATTACTAACCGAGTCTCCAGTATGAATTTGGGCAATTGATTAAACTTCACCTTATATTTTTCATGGCAACACCGCGGCCTCAACTACATTTTTCGAGTCCAGTGGAACCGGTGTCGACACATGAATATTCAAAAGCATACCCAGGGGATCTAAAAAGGCCGACTTGGGTGAATCATAAAATGATTTGAAAGTAGGATGGAGTCAGAGTTTTTTCATGCGTGCAAAAGAGACGGCATTAGAACGGAATCATAATATGATTCATCCAAAGCGGCCTTTTTAGAGGACCTGTACGACTTACAAACTACAATATAGGCGTGCAATTAATAAATATCATTTATTTTAAAGCCTCATTAAAATGTATGGGAATGTAATTAAATTGGTGACGTTATTGTCTAGCCACAAATGAGGACTGATATTTTGTCAAACGATACCATGTATAGTAGAATAAATTACTGTAAACAGGTCGCTTTTTTAAATCTGTTGCAGTTAAAATTTATTAGTACATAATATAGGATCTGGAGGAAACTGTGTACCTACCTAACCTAGATCCACATAGATTGATTAAGGTGATTCTTGCAGCTGGTGACCGAGAAAGTCACAATTTTTTTTTATTATTTATTTATTTACCAAACTTATACTATCATTACAGGACAGGTCCCAATGCAACAGTACAGTTAAACAATAATCTTCTAATTAAGGTCGGGATTTACTCTGATGTAAATTTAGTAAAAATTTTAAAAAAGATATATAATACATATAATATATATAATAATAATACATATAGATTATACAACAGAATATGTGAAATGATTTGCTTTGATTAGAATATTAAATTTGTATTTATAATTTAACAAAATAAATACCAAAACAGGGTCCAATTTAATTCTAAGGTCCGTTTTGATTTATTAAGTATGCAAAGAAACAAATTGAAACTTTGTCAAATTGACAATATTATAACAACAAATGAGTTCCTTTGATTATTTTTTTATGAATTTTAACTTTTTTTATTATTATTATTATTAGAGTGCATAACAAACTAGAAATCTACCAGAAACAAATTTAAAAGTACAAATATTTTGAAAAAATCTGTCGGTCCAGGATTTGAACCTGCGACCTCCTGCTTACATGACAGACGCGCTACCGACTGCACTACCGATTTTTTTTTTCTATTATTTTTAAGCGCCTATTTTGCGCTATCCGTAGAATATCTGTAATGCGCGCAGATATGAACGTTATTTCAATATAGTTTCTGTCGAAATTTGTACCGACACAGGTTGACTCAAGGACGCTGGCGGCTACAGCACCCTTAAAATAGCTCGAAATGAGTATATTCTTTAACCTGCTTAGTTTTCATTATCGCAGTCCAGATGTGGCAAAGATACATCATACAGATTAATATTTTAAAAACAAAAAAAACCCAACAACATCTAGAAGCCCTGTATAAAAATAACAAACAATACATTTTTTTTTTTGGTACAGTATTTTTTTGCCTCTTTTCCAAATCGAATTGAAATTAACTTACGCGTTTACCATAATCAAGGTTCAGTTGTATCAAGTTGAAACTTGAAACTTTTTCGAGGAATTCAGGGCTTTAATTTTTTTTTGTGGTACCTCTACTACTAAGTAGAACCACTAGTTTTGAAGACTATACTAATTATTTACAAAAAACTATAATAAAAATAATTCGATCAAAATAATTTAAAATAGTTACTTCTTATGATAACAATACACAAAAGCTTCATTACAATCTAAACGAGAAACCATTTTTCAAATTACCAAGCTGCCACTGCGCTTCACGATGACAAGCAAATTTAATCCAATGGAACCTCAAAAAAAAACCTTTATCAATACTAATAATACTCTACCGAACCCTAGAACCTCCTGCAGTCACATTAAAATATTTAATTTAAAGCACACAATACGATTGACATGCCTACTACTGTTAGTGATTTGGGTTCCTCAGTCCTCCAACAAACCACGAGGCTTAAAAATGCATAGGTACACTAAAGTTCCGGCAACTAAACAATATACCTATATACTAGGGGATCTAAAAAGGCCGACTTGGGTGAATCAGAAAATTCTTTGAAAGTAGGATGGAGTCAGATTTTTTTCACGCGTGCAAAAGAGACGGCATTAGAACGGAATTATAATATGATTCATCCAAAGCGGCCATTTTAGAGGACCAGGGGCTCTATTCAATATACAAATATACAAATATAATAATATACAAATTTCAATCTCAAGTTGATGTTGATGAAAATGAGAATTACGCGGTAGACCCACAGTTCATACATACCACTTATCATGTATGAATCAATACTTACTAATAAATTAACGTCAATTATTTTTATATAGAGCTCTATATTTTTTATCTTCTACCTATTTTGTAGCTTAATAATATTTATTGTCTGAAATGTCCACTTAAAAATTACAACTGACTGCAACAATGCACAGAGATCATTATTCCCTAATTCAAGATCATAGTAAGAAACTTACTATTATTCCAATATTATGTTATTAATTTATTTTATTAATGTATTCCAGTGTACTATGTTATTAATGTATTCCAACATTTTAAAAAAAACTCTAATCGACAGAACTCTACATTTTCGATTACGTTACGGACGTGACTAATTTTTCATAACAAGTTCGTGTGTGATTCGTAAAGTTGTTTCAAAAATTAAAATTGGTTTGATCGGATCTAGTTACCGCGTCAGATCGGTGTTTCGTCACACTTCGCCTTAAATAGAGGATGATTTGCGAAAACTCTATTGGGATTTATACTTCAGAGATTACAATATACTGATTTTTTACATTCTTTTTTATGTTGTATGATTATTGGTGTTATAGAAATCTTATTCATTAGAATTTATAAATTAATTTATTATATATTTAAATACGTAAATTATTACGTATAAAAAATTACTTTTTTATATTTGTAATATTTTTTATTAATTTATAACCCAAGCCCAAGATGGTTCGAAATATATCTTGCTCTAATCTATTTATCTGTAATAAAAACTGCTATATATATCAGTGGCGTGCACAGAACTTTTTGCTGGAAAAGCAAACAATTGGTCAAGAACAACAATAAAAAAAATATAAAAAAATTTAAATATCACTTTGAAAAAAAAATTGTCTACCCTGGCGTCATAATTTTTTTTTTTTCAAAGTGATGTTTAAATTTTAAAATTTTTTATTTTTATTTTATTTTTATTTATTTATTTACTTTAATTAAAACGGACAAACCAAACCATTCATATTTTTTTTATTGTTGTTCTTGACCAATTGTTTGCTTTTCCAGCAAAAAGTTCTGTGCACGCCACTGATATATATATAAATACCTATTTATAAAGAAAAGCCGAATGGTAGATAACATATATATTTTATTAGAGTTATAATTTTTTTTTAGTAACAAACGATATCTATAAATAAATTTAGGTATTCATCTCGTTTCGGTACCCACATGACATTTATTATAGAATGTACTTTTTTTTTTGTTAATCGGTACCTAATTATTTAGGGTTCCGTATCGAAAGGGCAAAATGAAGGACTATTAGGTAATGTCACTTAGATACTGTCTATCCGGCCGTCTTAGACGGAATGAGAGACAGACAGTAACCTGTGGTAATTTTATGTAGAAAGTTGACCTAAAACCGAATAAAAAATTGTATTCCGTTATATTTCAGGGGATGTATGAAAAAGTAACACAATTTTTTTTTCTTACCCTAGCATGGGGGTGTCTAATCAAGAACTCATTGAGTGGAGTAAAAATGTAGATATATTTTATCATCAAAAATAAAGAAATGGGGTGCCATGAAAGTTGTCAGTTTTAGACAATGTTTTTTACAGGGTCTGTCTCAAACGCTTGAGTTAGGAATTTGGAATTGCTGTATAGTATGTGCCATATACTTTATTTAAACAACAAATACTGAATACACCGATTTATAATGTATACCTACCTAGTTTTAGAGATACGTACCCTAACACTCGACCAATTAAATTTGCAATTTTATCTTGTTTGGGGGCGCGAGTCCTACTCGCACTTGACCGGTTTTTACTTTGACCTTGACCTTTTAACCTAGTTAATAAATAACAAACACTCCCTTCAAATTTCCTTATTTAATTAAATTTGGTTAACTTACAGAAAAGTAGATTAAATTATGTTATGTCCAAGTTTAAGGGTCCAAGTTTATACCCTAATATAACGTAATTTTATGCAAAACACTATAATGTAGTACATATATATGTAGTAGATATTTTGTATTTTATACAAAACACTATAATGTAGAAAATCTATTAAATGTTCAAGAAGGTTAATGAGATCTATAAAATCTTCATTCTTTAGCTAGCAGTCAAAAGCTCATGCATTGGAAAGCTTTTTTATGGGAGAATTTTGTGATTCGGCAGCATCAATTTTATAAATCTATTCACTAATAACAGATATTACACATGCGTAAATAAATAATTTAGGCAGAGCCCACTACCTGAAATCAAGGAACTAAAATAATGGAAAGAAAGGAAAGGAAAGGCTCATGCAATAAAAAGCTTTCGGCGAGTCAAGTGCAGCCTTGTTACAAGTTAGATGTTATGAACACTTGCCTGTATTAATTGTGCATGTGGGAGGCTTCTCCTCGCGTGCCGCCATCTAGCGGGCGACACCGCCCCCCGCCGCCGCCCGGCGCCCACCGGCGACCGACCGCATGCCGCTTATGAATATGAGGCGTTATGATTATGAAAATATGCCCCGCCCCGAATATGGAATATGGAGGAGGGGGTTCGAGCGGCGAGTGCGAATGGGCGAAGTTTGATTTATGAGGCGAGCGCGGCCCCGCCCCCCTGTCATAACCGGGTACCTGGTGCGCGCGCGCGCTCGCCGCCGCCCGCCGCCGCCGCCTCGCCTCGCGCTC
This sequence comes from Ypsolopha sequella, assembly GCA_934047225.1. Taxonomy (NCBI): domain Eukaryota; kingdom Metazoa; phylum Arthropoda; class Insecta; order Lepidoptera; family Ypsolophidae; genus Ypsolopha; species Ypsolopha sequella. The sequence goes on from OW203992.1 coordinate 16,351,567, forward strand.
AGTCGCGCATCTGATGGCGAGTCGTGCGCTCGTCTGTCGTCCTGTTATCGTCCCTAGTGAAGCCGAGCGTCCGAGCGCTACCGGCGCGCGCGAGTGAACCCCGTGCACCCCTCACAGGCAGTGCCATGCGCCGGCACTGAACCAGCTGCACTCACCATGCCCCGAGTCAAACCCGCCTGCGTCCGTCGCGTCTCCATCGGTACTTTACTCTTCACCTCATCCATCCATCACAGCACACACCCACAAAACCCGAAGGGACAGTGATAAGGCGAAACATTACCGTGGAACCGTTCGTTCAAAAGCTCCCCTGGTAGAGTTCTGTACGATGATTCAATTTGCGACGATAAAATTCGGCATCCATCAGAAAGTGAGCACTAAATTCCGTTCCCGACGTGGTGAGTAAACAGTGCAGTGCATTTCTACACAAACAATAACAGTTGTTTCTGGAACACCAAACATAGGTGACGGTAGGTGTAAATATAGCGCTACGATTCACAAAATATATGAACTTATTCAGCTTTAAAACTAGATAAATGTGACACAATGCAGAAACTTTGAATATTTCTGGATAGACGTTACCACGATAAAGCCTTCATATCAGTTTTTACAAAAACATTTAAAAGTGTAACGCCTTATTGGTTAAAAGTGGCTAAATAATTATTTTAAATAAGTTAAAGACAACTTTGAAAAATTATAAGTATTCAATTGTTTTTTTTTTTTACTTATAATATATCTTGAAAATTTAATAATAACTCCGCTTTCAGGTTCAGTAGGTAATTCATTACATTTTTTTCCAAAATTATAAAAGCTTTTGTAAATCTATAGCCAGGAGCTTTTTACAGCTATTTTCATTATTTATCAGAAAAGGTAATGTAGATCACTGAAAAATTTAAATAGCCAATGAAAACAGTGTTGTTTTTGTGTTTTAAAATTGCTGATAAAAAAGAACGTTAAGTACCTATACTCGTATTTTACTTTGTTGCCGCTAAATTGGATTTTGTCATACGATAAAGTTAGAGCTAAACAAAAATCTATTTTGGAAGTATGAAAATACTTAGTTAATTTATGGTCACGCGTTGATGTCTTCTGTACCTGATATTCTTAAGTTTGAGCTTTATAACAAAACCAGAAAGTTCAAAATCATTGTTTACATCTTTAATGGCCGGCACCTAAAATCTTAATACGCACATTTATTCCGTAATATCTAAAATTCCTTGAAAATTTTGTAATTTACAAAACAGTTTGGGGAAAAAAAGTGGAAATAAATAGTGAGATGCGGATAAAAATTATAGTAAATAAGTAGGTACGTACAAACAATATTTTTTTTCTTTCAATCCCACTCAAACGTTACCTGGAAAATATTTTATTAAACGCAGAGTAGTTGTGTTGTAAATATCGTATATGTAAACGAGTAACGTTTTATTAGTAGCCTGTATAAATTTATAGATAAAAATATATAGTTATAAATAAGTTTATAGATAAAAATAAAATTGTTTTAAAAACCTTAGAACTGGTAGGCAAGAACTTTGTTTAAGTGAAGGATTAATAACTTGATACCCTTTTTAATTTACATAAATCAGTCAGGTACCTATAGGTTATTTAAAGCCTCTTTTGGCTTTGTTGTTCACAAACAAAAGAAATCTAAGGAAATATTTCTGCTCCTCAAAATAACTATCATGCATGGGCATTACATAACCCGCAGTTAATGTAAACATTTTTATTTTTTATTTCACTATTATTTAAAAGGCTATTACTTTGTTATTGTACGAGTACACAGTCATTATCTTGAACTGCTTCTGTTTTACAATATATGACAGATACCTATTTACATTTTTATATATTATATAAATTATTATATTATGTTAATGTTAATTTGTACATTTTCAATTGTAGAATTGTATTGTATATTGATGTGAACAAACAGCTCAATTCAATAAATACCTACTGGCCGACCAGTTTTAGCAGCTTCAGACTGCCTTCTTCTGGGCGAAATAACTCTTACCTACGCGACGACGTTGTGTCTCACACTGTTCCATTAATTTTAAATTTTTAATAAAATATTTATTAGTGTTTTTTTATTATCATTCTTTTATATTCTATTGCTTTTACTTCAACAGCTTGTGTTTTTTTTTTACTATCGTGGATGCACTCTGATTGCAAAAATAATATCTTGAGATCTTTTTTGCTTAGTATTTTACTCTTAACAAATATCCTATCTGGAGCTCTTTTAAATGTTGTTTATCTAAATATTTAGTTTACTTACATAAATGGCTCCTAAAATCTAACTCTACAAGTGTCCAAAAAAAGTCTGCTATAATTTTAATATTTTGTTTCTTAATTTAAACTCAGACCACGTAACAAAAGGAACTATAAAAGAATTTGACAGGCTGTCAAATTTTATTACACTGACCGCTAGAATAACGAGCAGCCTTATCTAAGTGCGACTTTTTACGGCTGCTCTACAAAAATATTAATTTTAATATTTTGTTACTTAATTTAAAGTTAGACCACGTAACAAGACGCTCTATAAAAGAATTTGACAGGCTGTCAAATTTTATTACACTGGCCGCTAGAATAACGAGCAGCCTTATCTAAGTGCGACTTTTTACGGCTGCTCTATAAAAAGATTAAAGAGACACTTTATCTACTAACGATTGAAACAACCAATTCATATTCTTATGAAATATATTAGCCTATGTTTGCTCTTGTAATAAATTCAGAAACCTCCATAATGGACCGGTTCGTTAATGAAAGATGGATATGCTTATTGCTTCTTTCTTGGACTATGAATAATGGGTGTTTGGAAGTAATACAAGCAACTTGTTTTGAATTTGCTCTGGCTGAATGTAGAGCTGTGAATGCCTGCCTATTTAAATAAGTCTAACAGAATATCGAAGTGAAAAGCTCTATAAATTGGATGCTATTTTTTTTCACTATTAAAAATGTTTCAAATTTTTGTAAGTAATATAAAACTGTTAACATAATAATCACAGGTATGTGAAAAAAATTGTAAATATTAAGAAAAAGCTACAGGCAAACAGAAAGATTACAATTTAAATAAAACTGAATAGGTAATATACATCATCGAAAATAAATAGTTCAATAACTCTGTAAGATTACCTATAAAATATACCTCCATTAAGCAAGTTCATTATGCAAGTACATATTTTAAATATGGCAAAAATCTCACAAAACCCAAAGCAAGTTTTTGACACAAATATATTTATGGATGTTTTGGGTTAAGTATTGTATTTGAAAGTTGCCGGCACGATTGTTAGGACTATAACACTTTAGAAGTTTTTTTTTTAATTCCGAGTAAAGGCAAACAGTTGCGTGCGGCGGCGGCTGGTTACCGCAATGATATTTTCATCTTTCGCTTCGCCCGCAAGCCGGGAGCTCTACTGTCGAGCAGCGATACAAACAAACAGATACACTAATCCTTCCTCTTAACAAACACAAGTATTAAACGTACCGGCCATTTGGTGGAAATGAGATATTTAATCCCTCGCTGCAACATTAGCACGGATTATACTTGCATTGTGTCGGTCGCGAGCTTTTGCAAAAACTTCTCAAAACATCATAACCGATATTTTACCACTACATCTTTGGTTAGGATATATTTATGTGGAGATACGAATATTTAAATTTTCCTAAACTTTTGGGGGCACATCTATAAAAAAGAAATAAAACCATAGCCATAACTTTAAAAAGTATTTTAGTGAAAGCCAGTTATTTATTCATAATTGATAAAAACCATTTATGTGAATGTGCCAATCCGTTACATTACAATAATACGTTATTTTATATGCGCTCATTTTTTATCAGAATATGAAAAGAGTATAAAATTTGAATAATGCTTTAGAAACGTGAGAACACCTGGGAAACATTTTCTGTTTATGATTTCATATTATATCAGCTTATTTCGGCAAGAAATCTTAGAGAAATCCATAGTGTTTGCAACATGTTTAGTTTATAGTTGTTTTTTTTTACGGCTGAATCTATTTTTACGATGGTTATATGAACTGCATAATTTGTAACGGAAAATACGAGCAGCTTTATTTCGATTCAGTATTCAGTATTCGGTGTTTATTGCCGTAGATACCAGTACATAATATCTCAAAGATCCTACATACAAAATTCTTTAATTTTCTCTGGTCCACCAAGTTGTATAACTAATATAGAGCTTAAGGCGATATGCAAAAAAAATACGGGTGTTTCTTTTCTGTGTATTTCATGAAATACACGGAAAATTATAATCAGTTTCTGGTATATGAATTTTGACTATAAAATCTAGGGTTTTGAAATTGGAAAACATGTTTGGATAAATTTTCCTCCCTAGAAATAATTGTCGAAATGAGGTCTTCAAACACACTTTTTCTCCTCGTTTGACGAATAGGAACCATATACAGAACTCAAACATATTTTATTAGGTGTGTTTTAACAATATCTAGATATTTCATATTTGAAATTTTGCTAGCTATTTTAGTTTTTTGAATAAAAAAATAAAACCAACTTTTTTCCCTTTTGCCCTGAATCCGCCCCTCTCGCACTGCACGATTTTTCGCTTGGAGTGACAGTGACAAAAATAAAATTCGCATAGCCTCTTAACTGGGTATACGGAACCTTAAAATTCTTTTCAATGCATGTGCTCGTAAAGGCCCACTTTTTATGCATCAAAACCGAACAAAAAGGCGATTATTTTGCCCCTAGGGCTTTTTTTTTTATTTATTTTTTATTTATTTACAATTGTTGGCTAACCTGAAGACTTTCCTGTGTACCATAGATGTTATACTTTTTTTCCACTGTTTAACGGCTCTGAATACAGTCCTTTTGAGCCAATTATAATTTAAAGTTCACAAGATTATATTTGTTTTCATTTCCTCACACTATGCATTGAAAAACGTAGTATGATACACGGGCGTAAAAGCAATAAAGCAAAAGCTGCCAATTTTTTTTTTCTAAATGATTTGGTGCTTATTGCGTATTTGGCATTATATATATTTTATTTATTGATTATAAATAATAAAAATGTTACACTAATAACGCCTGTAGAACACGTGAAAATAGTTTATAAGTCTCTTGGAGGTTCTTCTTACTCCCCTGGCTGGCAAATCACTAAAATTTTAGGTGTAACCTGAGTCGAAAGACTAGAATTCAAAATGTCTGCCCGCTTTGGGTGTACTATCAGCTTAGACCAAACATACACCTGACATATTTACAGTATGGGATTTGAGCAATCTACAATATACACATTGCATGTGTGAATATACCTAGATAGACGGAGATAGTGTGAAAGTGAGAGGTGGATAGAACGGTCGCCATTTCTATTCCCAAGGTCTTCTGAATTGATTTAGGTATTCAGAAGCTGAGTTAGTCACTAAACCATTTTTAGGTATTTTTCCTCAATTTAAAATACATGCAATTTCATATAGCCACATCACAGCCAGGTCACAATCACAATAGGCCTAATGTAAAAGTATCATCGCGATTCGTTGATTGATTGCAGGGTAATAAGGTTACAAATAAAATGACTTTAAAATGTATTAACGAACAAACAATTAGTTTTATATTAATATATTTTTTATATATATCCTGTCCTGTCATAAATTAAAAGAAATGCGCAAAATAACGACACATGAGCGGGGAGGCCTCTTTTAACTTGTATCTATAAATAAATTTTAATATGTATAAATAATAGACAGGTATTTTTTACAGACAGACAATGCTATGCAAAGGCAAACTACATAATATATACATACGAGTACATACACTAAAGCCTGTCTCCCAGAAGAGAAAGTAAACCATAGATCTCTATGTATGTAATCATGTTTTTTTTTATTATTTAATTTATTTTTATTATAATTCTGTTTTTAGTGTTGTTTTTGTTGAATATCCCTTTTTTCTATTAATTTTGAACTAAAAATGCAAATTGGATAGTAAAATTTATATATATTTTTTTACAATGTGTCATAAAAATGATTGTGGCATGTATATTACCACTGCCTTATAAAGGCATAATCTCTTTTCAATTATATTCAAACACAACTAATGTCATAATGTGTTTATTTACCTGAGGTGGATGAAACTTAAGACAATTTTGTCGTAGATAGCGAATACAGTCATATAAAAAAAAGACAAGAACTCTTTAAAAGGGATAAAAATCTGCTAATAAAACGAAATAGATTTTGATAAAATACTTATACAGATTTTGGAAATAAAAAAAAATTGGGAAATTAGAATAACACAAGTAACATTTTATTCTTATTCTACACCAGGATACCTACCAATTCCAGAGAATTTATTCTGCTTGTGGACAGACAGACATAACCTAAGCCCACAGTTTTTACGGTTTCTGCCAATGTTAATAAATTTAAGATCTAATAACAACAATCGTTGTTTTAGCCGACACTTTATGTACTCGTTTGTAAAAAAAGTTGCGCGCTTATTTGTGCCAAATTCCTTGTAAATAAAGTAAAGATCTAGAGAATTGTTATATAAAAAATTCTAAAACAGCTATTCTTTTTTCAGTTTTATGTCTGTTTATGTAGTAATTATATTTTTTTACTTTTGAACGACGACTGTATAAATAAAGGAAGTAAAACAACAGCAAAAAAAAAAAAAGATTTTGATGAAATTTACTTTCTACTTGTCTGAAAGAGAAAAAAAGTAAAGAAACTGTGTGCCCAGCTCTTTATCCAAAAGCAGTAGACTGATACAATTACATTTTGTATTTCATTTTTTATATGCTGCACTTTACATAAATATAATTACTTAATTAAACAGTTTTAATCGCTATATTTCGACCACTCAGTGGGGTCGCTATTAGGCGAATAGAAAAATATTATATGATATATATAGATATTTGAAGTTAGTTGGAAGACCGCTGACATATATTGATATAAAAATATAAAAAGTACATTTGAAATCATGAACCAGACTTTTTTAAGCGAGAATTTAGTCAGCCTATTTGCGCTATTTTGTATTTCAGAGTTAATTTTAAATACCTCGCGTCGTTTTTAAGGTTCCGTACACGAAAAGTGCCGTCTGTCTGTCCGTCCGTCCGTCCGTCTATCACAGGGATCTACAACTTCAGCTGTAATAGGTAGTTAGTTAAAATTTTCACCGAATAATGTGTTGCTATGGCCTCTACCACTGAAAAAAAAAAAAAATTGAAACCCAAGGAAACCCAAACCCGAGCAAAAAGCCTCGAAAAAATAGCATTTTTTTAACGTTATTTGTTTCAACTCTTTCTTAAAGTTGAAACAAGTTTACACATACTTATAAGAAGTTTCAAATTTGGTCTGATTGTAATACATAGTCTAAAGTAAAAGAACAAATATTGAAAAATTGGGTTCCTTACTCAGAGGGTACCGAATTGATTGTCAGGCGATGCCATTTTACCGCCTTGTTTTTCGTCGCCTTGATGTTTCTTTGACATCTACATTGTTGTTATTTACCATGTTTTTAGGGTTCTGTACCCGTATTGTGTGATGACACAGAACCCTATGTGCGCGAGTCCGACTCGCACTTGGCCAAATTATTTTATTGCCTCTAGACAAAGGGAGGCAGCCAATTAAAAAAAAAATGTCGAATTGCCTCGGCTATGATATAATTGAAGCAGTTTGGTTCTCCGGAAAGAGGGTCAGATTTTGATGCCGTACAAAAAGATTTGTTGCCATTATTAAAAAACATAGATAAGTAATCAAAAATCTTGTCTTTTACGCTCCAAAACGTCGCATTTTAACATAGATTTTACTTAAAGAACAACTTTTTTTTCTTGATATTTAAAAAACCATGCTGTTTAAACTGTTCATAAATATTTGAAAAATGCAGTAGTCTGTAAGATATATAATAAACTATATAGGATAGCAATAAAATGTTAATTCTAGCATTAAAGTGGTCATTTTTCAAGATATTGTTCTAATGTAAAAGGATGTTACTCATAGTCATATCATATTCATATTCTTTATCGTATAAACAAAAAACATACGGTATTACTACAAAACGGTGTTTAACTTTAGACAGTATAGCCGATTCTGAAGGCTTTAATTTTAGTTTTAGTACTGTCAAAACTAAATTTTCTTCATTGCAAAATAGTCCTTAAATGTTAGGGTTAGAAGTTAAATTACTTTGGAAAATTTTAAGTTTTGACAGCACTAAAACTAAAATTAAAGCCTTCAGAATCGGCTTTAGTGTTTAAATATTTTGTTGTCCCCTTTTCTTTCATATTGTAAAAAAGTGACAGCAACAGATTTAAACACTGTCTAATGTTAAACATCATTTAAACACCCTTTTGCATTAACACAGATAATATTTACACATTGTACTTAGAGATGTCAGTACATAGGCGAGCTGATCTCATTAAAATAAGATTTTATCCAGCAAACCCGGATTGATATATGGAAGTCATAATTAAAAATTTTATATGCATACGTGTACAATAAAATATATTACTAGCTCAATAATCCCTCGAGTGCTACTTTAGGAATTTGCAAACACGCTTGGGCATATTTCCATCGCAAAAACGCTTACTTCATATCAAATTTTCTCAGGAAAAACATTTTACCGTAAGCAAAAATTAAGCGTAAATCGACCCCACCTTATAATTTTCTCTTTGGATATAACCTTTACAGGGAATAATATGAACTGCCATATCATAACCATTTATACCGTTATGGTATTGAAAAAATGGTTCCGGGTAGCCAGTACAGTTTATTTTTCTATCTCGTTTAAATTTGGGCTAAAAATCTTTATAAATTAAGGGCAGTACTATTTTGAAATGTCACACAAGAACCTGTAAGAGACGGACACTCCTGTTAAATTGGATATTATTTTTATATATTCCTAAATAAGGTAATTACAACATAAAAAACGGTTTTATAAGTACCTAAGTTTTTTATCCAATGTTAAAAACCGATGTTGTAATGTATATTAAATAATCGAGATTCTGCGCTGTGATTGGCCCAATTTATTATAACACCGACTGGTAAGATAACCAATCAGCGACTAATATTCCTTTTTTGCTTTGGGCTAGGGCAAAAGTATCTCCGTGCAGCCTCAAGTCCCACAGAACACCTTTAATAAGGGGAACAGCTAAGACCCTTGCCTAAACTTACAGGACCAAAAAAATGAAAGTCCCGCGCGATTTTTCGTGAAATTGTTATTAAAAAATATATTAATAATGTTACGTAAATACTATTTTTTGATGGTCCTAGATGTAGTTTTGTGTCTAACTGGACATAATTCGCCATTGGGACACTCAAGTCTCAATGGCTCTCAATACGTCATAGTCGCACAAAATGCTATTGTTAAAATTTCTTGCCTATTCATGCCTTAAATCTTATTTATTTTTTATTTATAACACTTTTTGCACATTTACACAAATAACTTAAAAGACAAAAGAAACAATTAAATATGGTGTACAAGGGCGGCACTTATTAATATAATAGCAATATCTTCCAGGCAACCCTTGGTAGCTAACAGAAAGATGAACAAAATAACATGTGGATGTGTAAATACTAATCAGAAAATAATAGGGAGATCAAGATTAATCTTAGTTAGTTAAAGATCTCTTACTTTTATTATTTCAAAAAATGCGCTTGGGAAACCGAAAAGCCTTACCGCAGCTGTTTTGGCAGTTCCTTTAGTCGCGACATAACAATGGCAGGACCGATTGAGCTGGAATTTTACATAAAGATTACATGTACATAGAGATAAGGGTTGCCATAATATTCTAACCAGGACAGCCAACAATTTTTTACTTTTATTTACGCCCACTTAAACAAAAATTAAAAGAGGGTAGCAATCGAATAGTTATTACTAGTGTTTCTTAATGTATTTTCGTCACTAAGTTTTAGGACGAATAGCAACCCTAATGAAACACGTAGATGGAAAGTTAATCATCAAAAAAATTAAAAAAATCTTCAAAAATATCAGATTTTGTTTGGGACATTCATGTGCGTATGAGCATGTTTTAACAAAATTACAGTTTTGATGACAGAACCCGTTCAATGTGTAGTTTTTAACCAACAGTATTTTATCTGTTTAATGAAATTTTGCAATATTTATTGTAATTTTATAATATTTTACAATATTACAATTTTATATTTATTTATACATTTAATATTAGTAGCGTCCATTACAGATTAAAAGAACTTAGGAACAAATTTTCTGAAATAATAAATCTCGAACGAGGCTCGAACACCATTGGCGGCGAAAATTATGTACTAAAGAGGTCTTAAGGGACAGGTAGTCGCCAACGATCTTGAGTCGACCTCTGTATGGGTACAAATATCGCCAGAAACTATATTTAAATTAGTTCATGTCAGCGCGCGCTGCATTACGACTTCGCTGCTGGGTCTTCGGATAACGCAAAATAGGAGAAAACAATACTTTTCACATGGACGCGATGGACGGAATAAAAATTCCATAAATGATTTTTAGTACAAGAACCGTACATATACCATAAGTAGTTTCAAAGAAATAACCAATTTTACTTCATTTTAGTGTAAAAACAGCTTTAAACAGTATTTTCATGCTGTTTCTTATACACGAGAATAAATTATTATAATATTGTTTATTATGGTTTAACTAACAATATATAATATTTGTATTAGAAAGAATTCCGTTTAAGAGAAATAAGTTAATCAATACAGTCAGTTTCGGATGACGCTGGAAGACCCGCCTTAAGCCCCCAGTCATAGATTGTTTTTATGTTATCTGTTATTTTTTTTATTTTCGGGGTGGGCTTTTTACCTTGAAGTCAAGTTAAGGGGGACTTAAGTCCCAAAGCGCCCCCCCTCCCCTTCTTCCGGCCAATGTCGAACACGGATCTTTGTCTATCGCGGGACAGCGATTTATCCAGTTTGTCTTCATCGACTCTTTCAAATTTTGTAACTGCTTACTTGATACATCCACAATCATAGAACGCTTACGAGGGCTATTAAAATATGTCAGTTTCCCAATCGATATTTATATGTAAATACATACATTATTAATTTATTACTGATTATTTACATGCATTTTATATAACAATAATTTGATTATTTTACTTATTGTCTTTTCATTAGTTGGCTGTAATTTTTTTTTCCAAATAATTTGTTTTTCTGCTGTTTTGGGGTTTTTAGTTTACATTATTTATTTATCGGCTTGCAAGACTAAAATAATTTCAAAATAGTCAAGTTTAAAAACTCAAAGGCAAAATCCCCAAAACCATGAATAACTTTCATTATGAAAGAAATGTCTTTTGCCTTCTTCCAGAGGCTATTCCTACTTTGTTAATTGGTTGATACTGTTGGAATGCATAACAGAATGGAAGTATAAATTTGAAATCTCAGAGAAAAATAATTTTAGACTGGATTCCAAGACGTACCTCTTCTACCTATCGCGGGCCAGTGAACATCTACTTTGATTAATAGTGTTTAATTCACTGTATGCATGCAATTTCTCATCCATCCATCCATCAGCCTAGTTCGTCCACTGCTGTACATAAGCCTTTCCAGGACTTCGCCACTCCCGGCGGTCAACCTGGAAGAATTGTCCATACTCACACACGCTGGGCAGGCGGGTTGGTGAGCGCGGTGCCGGAACCATCGCATTAGTGACGCCGCTGCCCGTCACCAGTCTGTTCCATATAAGGCCCGGCTATTAGAGATGGATATACTGCCATCCATCGGTCCCAGGCATGGTGGGCCTCCTGGTTTTTTGCCTGTGAGCTGTCCTCTTACTCTCCCCCGAATTACTTCGAGGGGGTCTCCAAGTAAGATGGTGGTACCTCCACAGTCGAGCCCGGCATCAGCTCTACCACCTTGTAAATTTCATCCTTTCAATTTCTCATATGAATAAATTTGTTTAATATTTTGTAGCCAAATCGATACAGACAGACTTGCAAAATGAAGTTATACTTGCCTGTGAGGTGAAACGCACAGGAATGCCATACATTTGACTATTTGACTCGACTTTTCGATTCGATTTGGGTGATTTTTTACACAGCATAGGTATATAAGTTTGCATCTTTTTGAATCTTCCCTTTTTTTCTTTGTGATAAACCATGTCCGAATCGTCATCATCATTGGGTGTCATCTTCAAAATGAAGCTTGGAGGTCAGTAAGCTAAATTGCTTGCGATCCATTGCTGTATCCTTCAAGTCTCTAAAGCTTTTAGTCCAGTCCACTCTTTGCTGTCATCTATCCATTTGTAACGTTGACGTCCTGGTGCTCTTTTTCCGGGAATCGTGCCCTTGAGGATTAACCTTGAAAATTTGTAGAGGGAACCTCTTTGCAAATGCCCGAAAAAGGCTGGCTTCGTTTTCATGATAATTGACATCAGCTCCCGTTTGCGATTGGCCATTTTATGGACTTTGACATTTGTCAGAATGGTCCCCCCCCCTAAAATTAAATCCTGGATCCGCCCCTAAACACTTACGCTCAGCGCCAGTTTTGTCCAGTTCATCTAACTTCATCGCAGCGACGTCCTAATGATATCCTACAAGCTTGTGAAATACAGCTAACATTGAAAAGTGGATCAAAATCCGTTAAAATTCTCAAGTTTTATAAGATTTACAAACGATTAATAACTTAATATTAACCCCCAATTTCACGTTTGAGAATATTAAGTTGAGCGTTGCTTGGGTATGAAACGCCGCGAGATACGAGTATTACTTAGCGAGATTTTTAAATTTAGAAACAGGTATTTAACTAAGTATTGGGTACTTACCTATGAAATTGCCGATATGTTCTTACAGATTCATGAGTTCATAATTCCTGTAATTCAATAGCTATTACCATTATTTCTTTTTGTTTGAAAGTTGACTTCAAGATTTTACATCTACGTATTAAATTTTGTTTTATTTAAATTTTAGTTAAATTATTATCCATTTCCATGATAAGATCCGTAATGTTTTTTTACAGATGACACTTTTCAAAAATGAAATTAATGTTGCTGTTGGCTTAAGAGGCCATGGAAATTTTATTTTTGTCACTGTCACTCCAAGCCAAAACACGCTCAGTGCGATAGGGGCGGATTCAGGGCGAAAGCAAAAAATGTTAGTTTTATAATTTTTATAAAAAAACTAAAATAGTTAGCGAAATTTCAAATATCAAATACCTAGATATTGTTGAAACACACCTAATAAAATATGTTTGAGTTCTGTATATGGTTCCTATTCGTCAAACGAGGAGAAAAAGTGTGTTTGAAGACCTCATTTCAACAATTATTTCTATCGAGGAAAATTTATCTAAACATGTTTTCCAATTTCAAAACCTAGATCATATAGTCAAAATGCATATACCAGAAACTGATTATAATTTTCCGTGTATTTCATGAAATGCACAGAAAAGAAACACCCGTATTTTTTTCGCATATCGCCTTAATGTTTTCTCATTCATACACAGAAAAAAAAGGAAAAATCTGGATTCGTCATCCCCAAAAAAAAATTCAAAAATTTTAATAACTGAAAATTGAGGTTTCTTAAAATACAAAACGGACATTTCATAGGTTTGCACATAATATTTTATAAGTACCTACACAATTAAAATATTGAAGCTGAAGATCAAAAATGTACTTAAAATCTAACACTAACAGTAAATCTTTAGATCTCGAATTCAAAGAGCTACTACAATGAAGCTTTTACAAAATACTCGTAGCGACATCTGTTGCCGAGTAGCTAAAAACTCTCATAGGCACCGAGTTTACCTACAAACTTTATACAAAGTTCGCGCTTACTTATTTCGTATGTCTTGGTTTTTAGGGTTCTGTTAAGATATCTGTAGTAATAGTATATACTTATATGTACCTACAAACTAAATCTTTACGATGTAATATATCATACTTTGAATTTTTACCAAAGTTATTTTGAAAAGTACAGCGACAGCGAAACCATTTTTTGAAATGATAACTTCTTCAGGCGTGTTGAGCGATTTTTGGTGGGGAAAAGTTCGCGTCACCGTCACCTATGCTATTTAGACACTAACGTTTCCACTTCTGTCGGCAGTACCCATGACTGCTTATGTTTTTCATGTAACAGAAACAAACTAACTATGCACCTTTAACTAAAGCCGGTTCCTGATACTAGATATAGATTTATTATTTACCTAGGTATACGTGTGTGCGTAAAGTGATTGCATCATAGGTCCCAGCCACGTTCTGCAGGGCTATTCCGGAGAAACAGTCGAAGCGAGATTTCTAAAACTAGAGCTATGTTTTTTATTATCGAGAAGGCTAATTCGACAGACTGAGAATTACCCTTCTGGACTGCGATATATTGTTATAGCGACAATGATGAAAGCGATGAAGTAAGGAACCATTGCCGCGGGTAGAATTCGTACTTTAACAGCTTTTTTAATGTTTTGAAATATGATATGTTAATTATATTTGACAAAAACTGGACATGGATTAATCATTTCTTGTATGTAAGCATAATCAGAAGAAATTATTGTATGAATAAACTAACCCGTTTAGTTTTTTTTTTAATAAAATTAAGTCATCATCATACGGCATAGCACATAACATTTTTTTAAGTTTTTCTATCTTAACTAAGATGATTAACGAGGATGTGTATTTTTTCAATATTCCACATTTGTCTATTAAATTACATAATCGCGTGTTTTGCTAGGTTTTCCTTATAAGATACTCGTAACTTAATCAAACATAAAAAAACACATAGGTAGATAGGTAGTTATTCACAATTGATTGTTCTGAAAAGTCCTGATTATTTCATTAATATGAATCGATTGGAAGAAGCAAATATCAGGTCGTCGTAGTCAAAAAGATTAAGAAATAATTTGACTCAAGATAGTTTCTTTTTGTAAAGGCCTGGCGTAAAGCTTTTTATAGATTCTTATAAATGTCCAGTTATAATTTATCGAAACTATTTAAATATCTATTTACACTCGTATATAAAAATAAAAATCAAAGAGGTTGCCACGTCGTTAGGGCCAAGGTTAGGGAAAAATCAATAAAGGGCGAGCTCAACGTCCCTTTTTTACACAACTATTCAGATTACGGGTTAAAAAAGAGTAGGAGAAAGTGCTTTTTTAGAATCTAAATAAACGGTTTTATTCGTAAACCGATTTACTGTATTTGTTACATTTGTGAGTCCTAAGTGGTATGTAAAAATACAAACGAACTAAAAATAGATTCAAAGGGATGTTCTGTTCCTTGGTTTGTTTCAGAGAACTTTGTCTCAATAAATAACAATATTAGTAGGTACCTAAACAAACGGGCCGTCAACTGTTGATTATATGAGAAAGTTATCTTTATTTTGACAAGGTCAAGATTCACTTTCCGCGTCTTCAATTAACGATGCTATTTAGGCCTATGAATTGATTTCTTAATTAATACCTTTTCATAATGTTTCCTCTGCTTGTTCTGATTATATTTTATAAAAAACATTTTCATCTTTTTAAATATGTAGAAAAAGCAAAGATTTATAGTTTACATGCAACATAGCCAAAAAAATATTCCTACGTCCGACTTTTCCGAGTTATAATAATTTTATGAAAATGGAGTTGCATTGTGTTATAATTTATTATAACTAAATCATGTCACTTCGGGTTTACATGTATCACGTATTGAATGAGCAATTAGTAAATTACGTGTTTTATACCACTCGTAAAGAAACATAATTTCCTACATTTTTTTCCATGCATACATATGCATATGCATACACACATACATACTACAAATAATTACTGTAAACAATTAACCTATATTTTCTTTGTCGTAGGTGAAAGTTCGGGGTCGTGTTCGGAAGAAGATATCAGCAATGCCATATCAGAAGATACCAGACACCGCGCCGAGGCGCACATGTGTCCTCGATGCCAGGAGCAGTTCGAGAACATTCACGAATTTATTCACCACAAACGAATATGTGATGAGAAAGCCCTCCAAATGGGAGAGGAGAGAATGCACTCCGATCCGGAAGAGATGGTCGTCTCAGGAGACGAGGAGATGGATGAACCTAACAAAAGATTAGAGCAAGTTCGAAGGCATCGACAAGATGCTGAAAATAACAATAGTCTCGAAGATGGCGAGGCAGAAGTGCCTGAAGCCGATGTGCCACCGGTCGGGCTTCCTTTCCCCGTCGCGAGCCATGTGACCCTGGAAGCTCTACAAAATACCAAAGTAGCCGTAGCTCAATTTGCCGCAACTGCAATGGCTAACAACGCAGACAACGAAGCAGCTTTACATGAACTTGCCGTACTACAAAGTACATTATTTACGCTGCAGCACCAACAAGTATTCCAATTGCAACTGATAAGACAGTTACAAAATCAGTTATCACTAACAAGAAGAAAAGATGACGAAGAAAGCCCTCCGCCAAGCGAACAGGAGATAAGCATGCCAGGGCCACCCGCTCGCTCGCCGTCACCGCCTCGCCCGCCACGGGAGCCAACTCCTGCCGCTCCTACTCCCCCCGCTAGCCAAAACTTGCCTTCGAGCCATGGGCATCACGCTCATAAAACGGAACCGCTTTCCGTCCCCAAAATTCCTACTTCAACGCCACCTAGTATGTCCCATCCACCTTACAGTTCCATATCGTCATCGTTAGCATCAACGATCATCACGAATAATGATCCACCGCCGTCCCTTAATGCACCAAATACTCTAGAAATGCTCCAAAAACGGGCCCAGGAAGTACTCGACAACGCATCGCAAGGCCTGCTAGCAAATAATCTCGCTGATGAACTAGCGTTTAGAAAATCTGGAAAAGTATCACCTTACGATGGAAAGAGTGGAGGACGCAATGAGCCATTTTTCAAACACCGTTGCAGATACTGCGGAAAAGTTTTCGGAAGCGACTCAGCTCTACAAATCCACATTCGTTCGCACACAGGTGAACGACCTTTTAAATGTAATGTTTGTGGGTCCCGGTTTACAACCAAAGGAAACCTTAAAGTACACTTCCAAAGACATACTGCAAAGTTCCCGCATGTAAAGATGAATCCTAATCCCATACCAGAACATTTGGATAAATATCATCCTCCGCTACTGGCACAACTGTCTCCGGGACCAATCCCCGGCATGCCACCTCATCCACTACAGTTTAATTCTGGTGGACCTTCGCCATTTCCACCTGGTTTGCCGCTGTACAGGCCGCCACACCATGACTTATTGCCACCACGTCCACTTGGTGATAAACCCTTACCACCGCATCCGCTCTTCGCAATGAGAGAAGAACAAGATGCCCCAGCCGATCTCAGCAAACCATCTGCCCCAAGTCCTTTACGACCAGCGCCGGATATGTTTAAATCTGAACCGCATGACGAAGAAAGCCACCGAGATTCTAGTTTCGAAGAAACAGACAGAGTTTCACCAAAACGCGAACCTGAAGAAAATGACGCTCCACACGATACTGAACAAGAACGATATCCATCGACGTCACCGTACGATGACTGCAGCATGGACTCGAAGTACAGCAACGAAGACCAAATTGGCAGGGAAAGCCCTCACGTGAAGCCTGATCCAGACCAACCGGAGAACCTTTCAAGTAAGAACTCATCGATATCTGGATCAATCCCAATAGCAACGGGGCTTCGTACTTATCCTTCATATCCTTTGTTTCGTCATTCTCCACCTAGTAGTATATCCTCCGGTAGTTTAACGCCTTTCCAAAATATTTCTTATGGCGGCGTCGTAGACGCGGAATTAACTCGAGACCCTTTGTTTTATAATGCACTTTTGCCACGTCCGGGTAGCAATGACAATTCCTGGGAAAGTCTAATAGAAATAAATAGAACATCTGAAACATCAAAATTACAACAGTTAGTAGACAATATCGATAACAAAGTAAGCGATCCAAACGAATGCATAGTGTGTCACCGAGTTCTTTCTTGCAAAAGTGCTTTACAGATGCACTATCGAACGCATACTGGTGAAAGGCCCTTTCGATGTAAACTATGCGGCCGATCCTTTACCACTAAAGGAAACTTAAAGACACATATGGGCGTTCATAGGATAAAACCACCCTCTTTAATGTTACATCAATGTCCAGTATGCCATAAAAAGTTTTCTGATCCCTCTATTCTACATCAACATATACGCCTACACACCGGTGAAGGTGTCAATATTCCCTTCAATCAAGCACACGGTCCGAACGTCATCGGTTTCCCGACCCCCAACAACGAGCCCCAATCTGACGTCATCGACTTCAACATTCCCTTCCATCCTTTCCGCCCTCCATCCATTCCCGGCGACCGACGGGCGGACTCCCGCGTGACTGACGACGAGAGCGGCCGGGACGACCGCGAGCCCGCTGACCGGGAGTTCGACGACGAATCAGATCCGAAGGATCGTCGAACTTCGCCGCTCTCCGTCTCCGCCTCGGCGTCAGAGTGCGAAGTTAAAATCTTCACCACAACGGCTTCCCTCCCATCGGCGACAGGTTCGGAGAGCGGGCGGAGCGCGCGAGGCACGCCGCCATCCCCAGCGCTGTCGACGCCGCCGCCGCGGCTGCCACACCACTCGCCGCTGCCATCGCCACCCACGCCGCTGGCAGCGCTCGGAGCTCTCGGCGGATCGCCGTTCAGCCCGCTAGGACTAGCTTTCCCTCCCGCAGGTATGCGATAGCGGGATTATTATGCTTTGGTCCGCCCCGGTCGCCTAAACTTCCATTTCCTTACTAATCCTCTCTTGGCAGAGTTATAACGACCGAGCGCTAGAATACACAATGCAATAAAATGTGGTTTAAACCGAAGAAGACATTAATCAAATGTGTAATCATGCGTTCCGTCTACTGCTTTTTCTAATGAGCAAGTGAGAAGTCGTGCATAATAATAGTAACGATGTGTCGTTTGTTTGTGCAGTGCGCGGTAACACGACGTGCAACATCTGCTATAAAACGTTTGCGTGCAACTCTGCACTCGAGATCCACTACCGAAGTCACACGAAGGAACGTCCCTTCAAATGTACCGTCTGCGAGAGAGGCTTTTCCACAAAGGTTAGTTACCTTCTCATCACTTTATATTGAACTAGCTTTTAGACATTTTCCCCTGAATAACTTTGAATACCCCTCCCTCTAATAATGTGACAAAACTTGATTTTTATCTACCCATTGTCTACAGATACGTAGTCTACTTACACTTGTTTTTATAGAGGATGTCGAGAAACTTTTATCGTCATTATTCCGTTGGCAGATTCGAATAATCATCAAACCCATTATCAAATTCCAAATATATTTGTTAAGCTCAGGTATTAAAAAACCAATGTTCGTCTCTTGAAATTACGGCGATACATAAATTGAACAATGAGTCAAGTTGGCTTATCCGATTGAGCGGAATTGGCTTGTAGCCAGTTCATATCTTATTGTTACACACAAATAACTACGTTTACGATATTCGTGTTAATCCTTTCCTCGACCGAGACCCGATTTTTTAAATAGACGGTGTCATGTAGGTCTAGGAGACGTATTATGAAAAAACTTTTAAATCCTGCAACTTTTTCCAAAACATTATACTAACGTAGCTGTATGTAGGTACCTATTGTACATAAAATAGGGGTACTTTCATGAAATACACTGAAAATTACAATTAATTTCTTGTATATTTATAATCTAACTGCGCGTTTTTCACTTGTGACAGTGATAAAACAAGTTTTCCCAAAAGAACGTTTATATTTACCCAAAAAAGGTGATACAGCCAAACAACGGTTTTTTTTTTGCAGTCATCGTGGTTTGCAGAACAGTGTTCTCCTCATTCGAAAACAGATTAAAAAAACAAATGTGGTCTTTTTAAACTTCTTCTGCTATATTCCCTGATTAACATTTGCTGTAAGCAATGAAATGGAAAAAAAAGAAATAGGTACAAAATAAAACAAGCGGATGTCTTTCAGCGCGTAAAAATATTTTTATGTTTTATAAAACTGGGGATGTTTGTACATGAGAAATATTGATGTAGAATTTAACGCAGCCATTTTGATTTATTTACTCGTTCACTTGCTAGAAAAATAACTCTTCTTTTAATAAACCTTTAATTCGTGTACAAAATCGCCAGATAAATCAAAATGTTTTTGAACACAGATAAAGTAGCAATATTACGAATAGTTTGAGATATCAAGTATACGCGACTGGTGTAGGGTAGCAAGTTTACACGAATAGTGCAGGGTAGCAAGACTTGCAGTTTAAGTTTACCCTGTAGCAGACAGCGCAACTTTGTCTCAAGATGCACAACTTCATGCGCCGATTTCATTTCATCCAAGTTTCAGTGCATTAATTTTGCAGGCAGTAATTAGAAGTTGCGACTCGACGCCTCTAGTTCACATTAATTTTAGCAGTTGTTCCTCTAGTGCAGTGGTTCTAAACTTAGGGTAGTTTAGATGGGATAGGGAGTGAAATGATTAATGACCCTATCCAATTGACGATTCTGCGGAAGTTTAATTTATTGGATTGCGAGACATCAATTTTATTAAATCATTACAAAATTTACTCGTATCCTCCTAAATTTAAAAATATTTTAATCAATGTTATATGTAATTTAACATTTTAGATAAGCATAATAAATTTAAAATGTATTAAGTAAACAACTCGTAAACCAACGTCGTAAACAATGAACTGGTTCTGTCAATATTTAGATGTAACCTTGTTAAAAATATTAGCTTTTGACCACGTGAATTATCTAAATATTTTCATAGTGAATCACCACCGAAGATTTTTGAATGAGCGAACGAAGTTCTCAAAGTCTACTTGAAAAATCCAGCATTTGCATGTGTTGTATATGAATGTTTGTCCGACGATAACTTGAGTATCGTTGATCGGAACGTCATGAAATTTGGTAGGCAAGTAAATAAGACAAAAATAATTTTTAAGATCGAAGATGAGCCAGATCGGTCAAAGGGTTGCTGACATATGGGATTGTAAGAGGGGGTCGCAAATTCACAGTTTTGGATGCACTACTAGTTTACGTAATACCACGAACAGTGGATTGACGGTCACGATTTTCCAAAGCAAACTAAACTAGAAGCTGTTTTTTTTTTTTTGTAACTAGTGAAGTTTTGGAGCAAACGAAATGGTTGGCGACCACTGCTCAAGCGCATCCAACAAGCTGCCAAGTACTGCCAACTTGAGAGGAGTAATTGGACGTACCAACTTAGCAAAGTTGTAGGCTCGTTTGTCCTGATTAAATCAAAACTGTGGGAATGCTTGTCGCGCTTGCAATAAGAACTAACGATCCCTTGTATCGTACACGGCCATATTTAATGACATTTGGTTATACGAGAACTGGTATATGATTGTCGTTAAGTTGAGGAGTCAGGTAATTCTCGCAGAAAATTCTCGGGCAAGAAAAATGGATTGAAGTTGGAAATTGCATAGCCGCCGCATTCGATTAATTTCTTTAGTTATTTTTACACTTTCACGAGTATGTGTACGAGTAATTTTAGTTTTAGTCGTAGCTTTAAAATGCGACTTCTAGGTATTTTTTATATATTTTTAATATTTTTCAATTTTGGATTTGTTTACTTACCTATGTGACGAAAATAAACCGACCCGTCGTGTCTACAGTTAGTTTAGTATTTTTTTAACTTACTTCTTTCTGCCATAGTATCGCAAAGAAACGCGTTCTAGTAGCACCCAATGAGAAGAATGCTCTGAAGGTTGCCCTTACTAGATTCAATTTGAAAAGGTAAGTCTTTCAAATTGAATCTCAGATATAATTCTAAAATAATCATGCATTTTGAAATGATGAAGACTCATTCATAAAATAATATTAAAAGTATCCCATAAATAACAAATCTACCCATAAGAAATGGACACATCAAAATTTTTTAAATTTAATGCTGCTAAATACAGTCGCCCATAGTTCATGATACCCATTTTATTATTATTTTATTAGTTTATTCTGTTTATTGGACATCTAATAAAACATGAATATAATAAAATTAAAAAAGTAATTTAAATTTAAAACTAAATAATCCTATGAAATATGAAAAACTTGAACAAACTAAACTGCTAAAAATAAATATATTACAAACTAAACTAAATAAAAATATATTTATACTGAATAAAAGACTTTGTTCAAGTCATCGCTATCATTTTATTCATATTATGATTTCAACCCTTATGATGACGTAATCAATAAATAAATTCAAGACTAAATGGAAAATAAGCATTCTGTTTTATCAGACCTTGCATTAAAATTTAGTAGATTACGAAACTACATTTCTACATTGAAAAACATATATAAGGTGGATTCCTGCCACAATCTGCAGCCCAGTTACCATGTTTCTATAACACGAACGCGAGGCGTAAAATACAGTCACCGTGCAGGCGAAACTTGGCATATTTTTATTTTTATTCAATACCATATCACGCACTCTACGTGCCAAATTACATAGAATAAGCAGAGAAACTGCCTAATTTTTTTGAAAATTAGGCACGCGGGTAGTGTTCTACAGTAACTAAACCAAAAAAATTTAAAATGATATAATATATGATATAATATAATATAACTATGAAATTGCCGAAATTTTCTAACAGATTCATGAATTCATAATTCCTGTAATTCAATATCTATTTCCATTATTAGTTTTTTGTTTGAAAGTTGATTTCATCTACGCATTAAATTTTGTTTTTATTGTCAGTATGATAACTAAAATTAAATCTTCAAAAACAGTTCGTCCTAAATGCCATCCATTTCCATGATAAGATTCCAAATATTGTTGCACAGCTGACATTTACAAAAAAAAAATGTTGCTGTTAGCCTAATGTTGTCTCATTCGTACACATTATTTTTATAAAAAAACATTATAAAATTTGGATTTGTCATTCCTAAAAAAATGCAAAAATGAACGTGCTGAAAATTGAATTTCCTTTAAATTCTCCATACAAAACGTCAATTTCATAGTTAATGACCTAATACTAATACCAAGTTTCGCCTGCCCGGTGACTATCAGCACCTTAACGCATTTCAGTCTCGCGTTCTCGTCATAGAAATACTGTAATTGGGCTTCTGAACTGCGATCTATTGCAATTAATAATAATAGGCATTTATTTCCGGCAAGTAACAAAATAGTATTTTGTGCAACTATGAAATAATGAGGGCCATTGGGAAACGAATGCTTGTTTACGAAACGAAGCGAAGCTGAGTCACAGTTGAACACAATACTTTATCTA
Source organism: Ypsolopha sequella (assembly GCA_934047225.1). Lineage (NCBI taxonomy): Eukaryota > Metazoa > Arthropoda > Insecta > Lepidoptera > Ypsolophidae > Ypsolopha > Ypsolopha sequella. The sequence goes on from OW203992.1 coordinate 16,374,671, forward strand.
CGACCATCTTTTCAAATAACAAAATCTTAAAAAGTAAGAAAAAGAAAGCGCGGGCTTATTTTTTTTTTGTCAGCTTATTCAAGGAGTAATTTACGGACTAACCCCTATTGAAGGTGTCTATGGAAGCATTCGAGGCTGCATAGCACAGATACTCATTGCCTAACCTAAAGCAAAATAATAAAATATTGGTCTCTAAGCGGCAAGGGTCTTTTGGTGCGTGGATTGATCTTGGTCAAATTCGGAATCACGGCTGCTATCATATCCCTTGTTTCTCAGCTGCGCCCCCCTGTCATTGTCATCCAAAAGATCCTTGTAGCACTGTAAATCTAATAAATTGGACCAAACACTGCCTTAAAAAAATACAATATATTGTTTTTATATAAAATAATTGCAAATGCCAAATGCCTAATAAACTTTAACATAGCACGTGGCGACAACCAAACAATTTATAATGCAAATGTTTCCACAATATCCATATAAATATAGGTTCACTGAATTACGTAAATTCAATAGAACACCTTTCAACTTTAATGACGTTATCATAACATTAGCAAGGTCGTTATTCCTATATTATAATAGCACACGTGCATAGCTTAGAATTTTATTAAACATATGATCGAATCAAAATATTTTCTTCGCCAATCGGTTGGCTGCAAGAGGACGGCCGAAGATCTAGTGTTGTTGACTTGTAGTTCGCTGAGAGAGAACTTTGACAAAGGTGACTTTAATTTATTAAGCCAAATTCATACTGAAGACTCGGTAAGCGCTCAGTATTAAGGTTCGATAACACTTTTTGTGAAATTCGTATACATTCAATTTTTTTCGTGTACGTTACAAACGCAAGCCCCGCCCCGTGTCTATTACTAAGGGAGACATAGTATCTTACTTTCCGAAATTGGCAAAGTGTTAGTGGTCCGTGACACGGATCACTTATGAAGCCTCCAGTATGAATTTGGCTCTACCTATATAAATTAATGTCACCTTATATAACTAGCAGTTGACTTCATAGTCTTCATACTTTCAACTTATGGATATATTATTAATAAGTTGATGATGGACTTGCGCTAAATAACGCCTATGTAAATAAATTATATCAAAGTGGAAACCCTGATAGTAAAGCTTTGATGTCTATCCGCAACATAACTGAAAAACAGCTACAAGAATGGGCTGATTTTTGATGACTGAATTTAGCACGAAAGCAACCTTGTCAAGAGAAAAAGACGAATAAAATATTTTGGAAATTCGTGTGGTGTTTCTATGACTGTTTCATATAAACTACTTACATCAAAATTAAGGGCTAAGTAAATTTTATTTTTATCACTGTCACTCAAGCGAAAAAACGCGCAGTGCGAGAGGGGCAGATTCAGGGGAAAAGAGAAAAACATATTTATATTTATTTAAAAAACTAAAATATCTGGCAAAATTTCCAAAATCGAAAATATAGTTAGTTATTGACAAAATCCGTCTAAAAAAATATGTTAATATGTTTGAGTTCTGTATAAGATACCTAATCGTCAAACGAGGAGAAAAGGTCTGTTTGAAGACCTCATTTCAGTAGTTATTTCTATCGAGGAAAATTTATCCAAACATGTTTTCCAAAATCAAAACTCTATATAAATTAATAGAGTCAAAATTCATAAACCAGAAATTGATTACAGTTATTCGTGTATTTCACAAAATACTTTTCAATTACTTCGATAGCTATTAAAGATATTTTTAATAAATCTGGTTGCTGGTTAAACAAAAAACAATAGAATGTAAATTCAAAAAAGTCAGGTCGTATCCAAAATACATAGATAATATAAAAATATAATAAAGTAGTAAAAAGAATGTGGCTTCAACCACAATATTTACACGGAAAAAATGTAGCCCCATTGTATTAACATAGCGCCTTAATGAAACCTGTTCATTGTGTACGACTTTACAAACTTTTTAGTAACTAATTTAGATTATTCAGGGAAAGGGTGACTATGATTTATGATAAATTGCAAACATCAATGTAGATGGCAAAAATGTGAAAAAAATATAGCGAGTTTTTTGACTCAAGACAATCATTAATTACACTTTAAAGATAAACATACTTCCAATCTTCTTTCAATTATAAGACTTCTAAAAAAGCATGAATTTCACGAAAAAAGTGATTCAGTTTCCATATTTCAAAACCGATTAAAACGAAACCAACACATTCAGATACTAACTAGATAAAACCATCGTTATTACATAAAGAAATTATAGTTAATGTCCTAATAAAGCCGTGATTTCAAAATTACTGAAGTTTTGCGTGCGCGGCATCTAATTAGAGCAGGATAGACAGTTAAAAAACAAAAGCGTTAGAGCAAGACTGAATTTTAGCATAGTGCAGCCCTTTAACCTCGTATCTATACAATCCAGCTCCACATTTACGCGTAATTGATATAATTTAATTTTTTTTCGATCAATATAGTCAACCGTTTTGTGTGCATTAAGCAATGGCCATTGACCACATACCATAAACAGTGTCGCGCAGTGCATTAAGTCGCGACACAAAAATGATAACTCATAAAAATAACGTCACGGAAAACGATCGGAATATTAATTCGTGTCGTAAAATATTTATTACTTATAAATCCTTGAGACTTACCTACGCTCGGCGTCATAAAAAAATTATTTATGTTCGACAATGTAACATTTTTCGTATTTCTCCAAAAGCGGGCTTGATTTTTATTATTATAAAATATATTTATGACGACGCTCTTTTATTCCGGCCTACATACCTTTTAATGTAGTATCATTATCTTTTAAAGTAATTAACTTGTTTCTATACCTACCTGCTTACTTGTGGGTAGATACAAGTTTATATGATTAATGTTCTTTGTGACCCAAAAATCCCAAATGACTACCGACAAACAGAAATAATCACGACGCGACGCTATAAACTCTCTGTTCTCGGTTGTAATTTTAGTACTCGAGAGCATGAATTGTCCGAGTGAAAGCTTTGAATTATATACAAGGTGACACTAATTTATGCAGCCAAATTCATACTAGAAATGTGGTGTGTGATCAGTATCACGGATCGATTTTTATGCTAATTTAGCAAAATCAAATGTTGACCTCCCATATAGTCCGAATAGACTCGGGGCTTGGTTTGCGTTTGTAAGGAACATGAAAAAAATAATTTACGAATTTCACAAAAAGGATCATTAAACCTTACGAGTCTTCAGTATGAATTTGGCTGTATAAATTAATGTCACCTTTTATATGTCGCAGGTTAATTGTCAGAGCCGTGCTTACGGTGGATTTCTGTCACTGGCGATATTTACAGTACTCCTTTTTTCTGTATAATCATTAAAACTGTATGTGCTGTTGAAGTCCCAAAAAAAAAATATATATATATAAATATATATATAATTTATAATATATAATTTAATATACAACGTATGTACTCGTATTTAACGTAGATATATAGGTTAGGAGATTTTTAGTTACGTATCTACCTGTATTGAGAATAATTTAATAATTTACAAGAAATAGACGGTGGTGATACAGTGATAAGAAAAGAATTGGCTCACCGACAATCCGTATGAATTTTACTTTACACTACTTATTATGAAGAAACAAAATTACGAGTATTTCAAAAATACGATAAAACAATCTCTCGTTGAAACAATGCATAAAAGTTTTTTTATGCACAGACTTCAGTAAAAACATAAGAAAATTGATCACTCTTATGATTTTACAACATTTTATAGCGTTCGTTTTATTTTTTTATTTACTTCCGTTCGCACAAATCATAACAATGAAATATAAACTTCATATGCGGACATCGTGGACGGAGCTACCTGCAAAAATATGAAAAAAAAAAACATAGTGAATCAAGATTAATTTATTTGATCATAATTACTCGACTAACGACGACCAATTTGGTGCTGAAATATATTTCGAGTTCACCGTATTTGTGTGACGAAAAGCAAAAGTTTTATCCTATCCTTTAAATGCAATTTAAAACTAAAAATCTGAATCAGTTTTCATTCAAGTTGTACGAGATGAAAAAGGAATGATAAATTAATTATATTGCCTGCTTTAATTAGTTTATGTACGTTGAAATTACAAACATTGAAGAAAACTTGTAGAGAAACGCCGGTTTCCAAACGACATGCTAAACATACATAAATAATAACCAGTAATTTGATCTAACAACTTCGCGGTAGAGCTTTTAAATAATTTTGGTAGCTACTACTTCCATTAATAGAAGTTGATATCAATTATGGGTAATTAAAATATAAATTACTAGATCTCAGACCACTTATCTATACCGTTAATGGCGATCGATGTTCAGATATGCTCAACATATTACGCAATGTTCGCATAATCAATATTAAAACCATTTATTTATTCATAAAAAAATACCACAATGATATTCTGCAATGTAACCCTCGCTATAACAGGACAGGTAGCGCCATCTAACGAAATATGATTAAATTATACTCCGTCGCTACTTGCCATGAGATGGCAGCACAATCATAAAAGCTCTGATTCGATATTCTCTTCCTCTAAGGGCGATATTACACCATCAGTTTTCTTAATCAATGTTTTGTTTTTAAATTGAACGTCAAATATTTTATGTCAATTTTGTATGAAAAGGGATCCCTTATTGATCTAGATCCATAGATCATTTGGGAATGATCCTTTAAAAGTGATAGTGTAATATCGGCCTAATGTTGAGCTTTTTAGCACAGAGCTATTTTGTAGTTTTAAGGACGCTCTGTTACAAAGTGACGAAATAAGGACGATAAGTGGTCGACTATCATAGAAAACCAAATCTGACTAAAATTACCAAGTTCACTAAACTTTATTCCATCGTGATACAGCAAACTTAACAGTTTCTTTTTTTTCGACGTTTGTTTAAACAATTAAAATTTGATATTTTTTCCTATACGGAGTATTTTTGTTTTTGATCAACGTCCTCCCGCTGAGTTAGTTGTACCGATACTCACTACTTTGACTGTTTGTTAGGGAGGAGGGTAGTTTGATTTTACTTTTTAATAAACAGTGTTAATCGAAAAATGGAAATTCTAACCCTCAAATTGAACGTACACAAACCATTTGACAAAATTTGATGTATTTATCTGGAAATGTATCGAAAATGTGCCGAGAAACAGCGGAAAATTCAACATTGTGTAAGGGTTTCAATCACGTCGTTTTTCTCTCCATACGTGTGCTAGCTATTACGAATCGAGAGACTGTTGGAACTGTGAAATGTGGGTAAAAATCATTAAATGTGGGTGAAAATCATCAAATGTGGGTATAAAATCATTAAATCACAAAGGGATACAAAAAAAAAATTCGGCCAATAGTCACTGAGCATATAGAGACAGCTGAGACAGCCCTTTCATCAATAAAAACTGGTAAAATTATACCTTAGCTTAGCTGCTAAGTTCTCGACATACCTACTACATTCTTTAAGTCACTTTTCCCCTTTGCAGTCGAGGAATTTTTATCTGCTTTCCCCAATCCTTTCTTGTACATTAGTGTGCATGCGAGGGGTGTGCTTGCGTGTTCTAGTGTGTAACGTGTGTATGTGTTTGTGGTTGCAGAGCAGTGGCGGCGGTTGCCGGTGCGGCAAGCGTCCGCGCATACCTCGCCCCCCGCACGCCACTGCTTTAGACCTGTGGAACGCCTTCGTCTACCCGGTATGAATGAGAGACTGACTGAGTGCTCTATCCCTTTTTATTGCTTCTATACAGAGTGTCTGGCAAAAGTCGTTAAAATATTTTGACATAGTCCTGAAAGTTTTTACCTGACACCTTGTATAATCGCCCAACCAATAGCTTATTTATGACTAACCAAAGAATTGGCAGCGATTTGAAATTTGAAGTTAAAATTTAAAATTTGGCACAGTAAGTGAATAATTTACAAATGTTGAAAGCCAAACCGAAAATGTAAGATTCAAATCGAGTCCCAATCTGCAAAAACAAAATTAGCAACGATCTTACCGCTTTTTTATATATTTAACCGCAACAAAGAAACTAACAGAGCCCCTCTCACCAGGGCAACATGAAGCAACACATGCTGACTCACAAGATCCGTGACATGCCACCTACTTTTGACAAGAGCAACGGGCCCCCTAGCGAGGAAAGTACCAGGGACGCAAGCCCTGACAGGAGGTCATCCCCGGATAAAATGGACTTGAAGAGATCGCCACCGATACATCCACCGCCGTCCATCTCGCATCCCTCGCCTATTGATATGCCACCACTCCCAAAACGACCTAGTGGTAAGTTTGATAAAATTTTCTTCTGTAAAAATTAATCACTCGTTTATGGGAAACGGGAAATCGGTAGCAGGACCCTTTACTGGTTAACAATTACCAAGAAATATTCTAGATAAACATAAATAACATATTTACTTAGGTATTTTTCTGGCAAAGCTGCTTCCCTGTTTTGTTTAAGTACTTATTTTAAAGGAATGTTTTTTATCTAATTTACATTTTACATAGTATGAACTGTAACAATTATAAATTATACTATAAATACAATACTTATAATTTATAAATATTTACGAAGTCCACGTGTACCTGCAACTTTCTAAGAAGTCAAGGACCCTTATCATACATATTCCAATAGATATTATTTAAAGAATTCACTTCAAAGATATTCATGTTTTAATGTTTATATTTTGATGCAAAATGTGTTTAACAATTTAGCTGTAGAATCAAAGCTACGTGTAAAGATAAAATTATAAAATATTATAATTTTATATTTGCCAATTTTTTTTCGAATCTAACCCATGTGAAGTTGGCATGGGGTAATAGAATATTAAAAAACTGATTTCCATTAAATTGTACTAGGTTTGTACCGGGTCGGATATTTGAATTGTTCGTAACTGAAAAAAATATATGTATCTACTATAAGGTTGCGTTCCTAAACGCCCGAGTAAATGTAAAATTTAACTGTCAACCGTTCCACAACCACAACCACCCGAGTTAAAACCTCAGAACAATGTTCTGAGGTGAAAACGTACAGTACATAAACCTTGTCAGAAATGTAAAGTTCACTTCGACAGTTTAAATTTTACAGGCGTTTAGGAACGTTACCTAATAAGATTTTTCTTTGTTTTACATACGTTTTAAAAGTCGGGTACAAACATCTAATAGCAGCCATAATTATTCGTTATCATTTATCCAGTTGCCAACTTGACATAGGTTCGAATCTATGAGAATTTATCTAGAAACTATCGGCACTTCGAATTTGAAATTACCCAGAGCCTTCAGCCTACTCATAAATTCAAGATAACTTACAAATTATGATTTATTTTTATAGTGCCGAGCGGTCCTACCCACCCACCACCGCCACAATCTTCAAAGCATCTTTGTGGAGTATGTCGGAAGAATTTCTCCTCATCATCAGCTCTTCAGATCCACATGAGGACTCATACTGGGGACAAGCCCTTCCGATGTGCTGTGTGCCAGAAAGCCTTTACCACTAAAGGGAATCTCAAGGTAGCTATTGTTTATACAGATTTTTACAAAGACACGATCTTAGTACTAAGGTGTGACCACGTCAATATTGTTTCACAGGACACATCTCATAATAATTATTCTCAATTTAAGAATTACAGTATTAATTTTATATAACGCTTATATGAAGTCAACATTACGTTACCCCGTCACACTTAATAGCTTGGATTTTTTACAATATACCCACACCTGTCTTCTAAAGAAAATCAGATCGTAATACACCTCTTTCGCTTCTTTCACATTCACTAATCACACAAGATGTGTGCTTTTCCGAAGAAATTCAGTATTACTGTATGTCACTAATTTGGCTAGCATACGCCATCTATAGTGACTTTGGTCGAGCTCCACCTTCAACTTGCGATCCATATATACGCATTTCAGTCAGAAATTACTCCTTCCTATAACGAGAATGTTTTCATTGACCAGGTGCACATGGGAACGCATATGTGGTCCGGCGGAGCGTCGCGTCGCGGGCGCCGGATGTCGCTGGAGCTCCCCCCAAGACCGCTTCACGAACCCCACGACCTGTTGCGACGACCCGACCTCTTCTACCCGTACCTACCCGCGCCATTCCTCAACGGCATGCAGCAGAAGGTAACCTTTAAACCCAATTGACAAGTTTTGTTCAGCTCGCATTTTTACATAACTCACTTTAAAACGGGCTGTTGCGATTTTTTGTTTTGGCTAACAAACGTTTCCGTCTAAAAACCTTCCTTGACCACTTTAAGATATCGCAAAGTCTAAATAATTTTCTTTTATCAACAGCTGAACGAGATATCAGTGATACAGCAAAGCGCGGGTCAAAACGGCGTCGCTGGAAAGTTTCCTGGACTCCTAGGCTTCGGGGCCTTCGCAGGTGGCCGGCCTGGAGCAGCCTCCCCTCTGGAGAGGCCACCTTCCATCGAGGCCAACGATGAAAGACAAGCAGCGATGAGGGAGCTAGCCGAACGCGGTCGGGAACTAGCCGAGCGAAGCCGACAGATGCGAGAGGAGGGGGAACAGTACCGGTCACCGGTGCACGGCGGCCTGCCCCCGCCGCCCGCGCAGCCCTCGTCCCCCGCACCGCATCACCCGCATCCGCTAGCGTCCCTACCTCCCCCCGCGAGGACTGAAGGCCTGACGGTCTAGAATATGTACACAACATGGCGGAACTATCGAATGTACATTCCAAAATAATCCCCCGATTTGAATCTGAGGGGATGAAAAAAATCGAATTCTCCGCCTCCAACAGAGATTGGATCAGTCGGATCGATGATTGATTCTCGATCTCGACACCTTGTACAAAGAAATTACGAACAATATTATATTGCGAAGTAAACGTTGCAATGTGCATCTGTAATATAGTGTAGTGCTATGTAACAAGTTGTTATTCCGAGTCGTATATGCCTAGTATTATTGTAAGTTACACGCGCGAGCACGGGCCTGGGGCAATCGGGACCTCCATGGAGACCCACTATAATGTCATTACTCTGTGATACCGCACATCTCGAGGCTGTTACTGGGACATCTTTACACATTGGACATCATGTCGAACGGAAAATGGCGGCAATTTTGTCGGTACACTCGGATGTGCATGACATCAAAATATTAAAAATAAATTATCCCAAAAATTAATTAAATTCTTATGCTATACCTATCTAATGTAAATAAAATGTATGATAGTATTTTAATGAACGAATAGTTATTATGTTCAAATATATAAAAATCTAATTATAATTTTATTGTATACTTATACAATAACTGGAGTGCAATATGCATGATTTTGACACCACATTCCAACGATGTATTTCAAACACCAATAATCTAACCACGGAACCCAACATTATAGGTATCACAATGTAACTTGTCTATTGTCACTCTAGTGTTTCAATATATTTAACTGTAACAGAGGTTACTAGCATATTCATATCATGTAAATTAAATATATTTGCATTTGAGGTCTACATAGTTATAAGTATTAAGAGTCATAGCTATTATATTGCTTTAGAATACTTCGACATATCTTGTAAAATTTGAGCGACTGTGTAATGTAACGAGACTACGACAGATGAGTAATTTAAATGTTTATAGATTGAGGAGTGATTAGACTTTGTTCGATAATCTATACATAAAACATAGACTGACCCACAACAGATTCTATTCCAGTATCCAAATATTGTTGTGAACGTATTTATTTCCAAATGTGCATTTTTTTTACTTTCTATCAAAATGTCAGTTTAACTACGACTAAGTTTGTCATATTTCAACGATACCAAAATGGGAAATATGTCTGATTTATGTTAAAATAGACGTTGCTTGCCATAAACTGATTTCACTGCCAGTGTATGGTTTGGTTTAAGTTCCTAACGAAATATGGCAACACTTTGTGAAAATTATCAATAAAAACATGTAAATTTTCTATTCTTGACACCCTAGATATTTCTGTATAAACGTCCTATTAAATTATTTATAAACTATAAATCATGCATGCACTCTTAGTATTAAATGAAACGCTTGCGAAGTTATAGACTTCGCACTTCAGTTTAGTTGTCTTAGAGTAAATTTTCATAGCACCTACAAGTTATTTTCAAGTTGCAAATAGATCTTAGAGTAGAGGTAATCACGAATATGATGTCATGTCATGTCAGTATAAATCATTGTAAATTATTAAATGTTTATGTAAATGTCCAAAAAGTATTCAAATTATTTAAAAAACAATTATATTAATGATTCTTTTTTTTTGTCCTTTTACCCTTTCCTTCACTTTTGTTTTCTGACTTTTACACACGAAATATATGCAGCAATCTGACTTACAAATTAACTTAGCCCATTTCTTACACACACACTCACATACTAATAAAATTATTCCCAATTCTTCAGTATTAGGCACGCTATCATTGGTTTATTGCGAAATGGCAAAGATAATCGTCAAAAACGCAATCAATTTTTAAATACATTTAATAAAAAATATCGTAAAGATTGCAGTACACTCAATTTCAAATGGGCTTATACGAGCAAAGTCATCAAGCCAATAACTGAACTATACATTAATAAAGTCGCCACACTTGGCACTTTTACACAAGAACAGGGCGACGAATTTACAGACTGAGCTACACTACCAAATAATCGATGATAATATCTAAAAGTTAATGACGCTGGCGAGTTTCTTGACTCGGTTGAGGAGCAAGTCCCCCTCGCGGATGGTAGCCTGGTAGAGCTGGGAGCGATCAGCATCGGCACCGCGCCCCGCACCGGTCACTACGCAGCCGGCGACGGCATCGATGCGGCATTGTAGGCGACCGGCCGCCGTGAAGCTACATGGAGTGGGAAAATGTTTATCAGTCATGTTATAATAGGTGGAATGAAAAGGTTTTGAAAAAAAGGGGGTCAGTGAAAAACCGTTTGACTGGATATTCGTTTTGTTTTGGCGGTCGTCTTAATAGTTGAATAGTTAGCTTATAATCACGGTACATAATTTGCAGTAAGAATATGAGCTTGGTTGCACGAAACCGAATAACAAACCAATAAAGATCTAATAATAAGTAAAGTATATTTATCTCGGTTTACGTAGATTTGAAATATATAGTCTAACCTATAAAGTTGACGTAGCAATCTCTTCCACAAACTCACGCGTAACTCCGAACGCGTCCGCAATGTTGTCCAAACTAACAGTTACATCTACGCCTTAAGCGCCCGGCGCACGTAAAGTTGGTAGCGCGGCCGGAATACTGGGTGGGAGATTTAAATCCTACAGTCTAAGCTATAAGGTTGACTTACGTAGCAATCTCCTCCTCCACAAACTCGCGCGTAACTCCGAACGTATCCGCAATGTTGTCCAAACTGAGCGAGCGGTATGCGCGTAAGAGTTGCACGTACGCCTTGATACGCGCCTCGCGCACGTAATGTTGGTAGTGCGGCCTGAATACCGGGTCCACGCAGATTTGAGTCTCAACCTGAAATTAGGATTTGAAAATATTTGGAAATGTGTGGACATTAGTCAGCAAAGCGTAGCGTAGGCCAACCTCGTGCCTGCTGGACCAACGACCTGAAGGATATTGCGGGTAGCGGCTGGGTGAGGACAACGGAGGACCGCCAAGATTGGCGAAATATTGGAGTAGCGTATATCTGGCTGTGGACGAACACAGGCTGATGTTTGGATAAATGGATTGTCAGAAATCTCTGTTTAGAGATAAGCTCGCCAATGTGCATCTTTTTACTGTAATTTTGTTTATGTGTATAATTCCATGTGTGTACAATAAAGAATAAAGAATAAAGAATAAAGAATGGTGTCAGCGACAAGAGCATTGATTGTGATTGTGAAAAATATAAAATGGAAGCCACTACTGACACTACTTCCTGCATAAATTTTATCAACACCAGAGAAGGTTGAAATACTTATATACTTACATACTTATATATTTTGTCCATGACTATTGTCTCAAGGACAGAATTTTAAATACAGAGCAGATTTGAAAATAAAAATAATAGTCAATCTGAATTCCTATTGTTCTAAGATCAACAAAACAAAAAAATTGGAATTATAATATCAATTTCTCAAAATGAATTGGACGCTTAGAGGATTGATAGTAGCAGTTATTGCTTTAGATTTTAGACTGCTGCACTGTGAACGAATGGATATCATTTGTGTGGTCTCTGTGCTCGATGACCCCCCGCGCAGATAAAGCAGCAGGAAATTTGAGGTGAAGATTTTGAATAAATTTCATACCAGATTATTCTTAATTCTGTCTTACATAGTTTCATTAGCTCAGTTCAATGCTGTCGTAATCGGCTACTTTCTAGACACAAATATTACACATACCCAAGCAAGACTCTTCATGAAGTCAGCGTAACGGCATTCGTGAAGGGACTCGACAAGCTCCCTTAGCTCAGGGAAACGTGATCGAAGAGCCTGCACCGCCGCTCCCTGGCGCCGAAGGGCTGACTGCAAGGCGTGACGCTCGAGTGCAAGGGCGCAAGCCAACACGCAGTATTGGATGATTGTACCTGCAAAGTTATGTTTTAAATAAATTTAATAGGTCTTTAGAAATTAAGTTTCCGTTTTGTAGTCTGGCTGTTTTCATCACAATCAATTTTAAATAGTTTCCGTCAGCCTGGGCATTTTAAAAAGAGAAATATTTTTTAGGGTTACGTAGCTAAAGGATGAGACCGCATTGTTTGTCAGGAAAACTACCGCGATTAGAAATTAAAATAAGAAAACAATTTGTTCAGCAATCATTCTAAACAGTTTCATCCACCCAAAGGTTGTCTGGAAGAGATCGCTTTAAGCGATAAGGCCGCCTGTTTGTGCTACATAATAAGTTAGTTAAAAATTAAGTTTTTATATTTCTGTTCCTTTTTATATGGTGTACAAATAAAGTTGTATTGTATTGTATTGTATTGTATTGTTCAAACGTTTTACAAATCGCCAATTTCTAAGCTGAAAGAAACTTAATATACTCAGGGTACTATATTTTCTGTCATTAAGAACAGACATCATTACGCGCCCAACTCAATTATGGGCGTGGCCAAATGTCATGCTGTTTTATTTCACTATAACGTGTGCGCTCCATGAAACTTGCGAGGACCACACAATCGTGCCGATTTCGAGCGGGCGCAAAATTGAAAACTTGTTTCAGGAGAAACCTGATTTTGGCAAGACTGTGGACGTTTTCAAACATTTTTGGTTATTATTAATCTAGATAACATTTTCGATGTTTGACTCATATTAATTGTTTAATTTTATTTAAAACAATAAAAGCACATTCAGCAACACTTTTGGTAAAAAACCGTTGAATTTACGTATTTTGGAGGTTTGTTAAATAACAAAACATTGCTATGATAGAAATAATTTTCTATGTTTGATACTTGGACGATTTATCCATCGCAAGGAGATATAAATTAATATTATAGGATTGCAATGTTGAAACGCACAAAGAACAGTATTATCCCGGTTCAGAGCTCCTCACATCCAGATTTACTTTTTTTCTGCGTTCCTATACTGCAATGATGTAATGTTAACAAAACATTGACTTGAATAGGGAAAAACTTCATTTGTATCTTACCAAAATCAACCAACTCATAAGACTCGAACGTTGAAACACAGTCTATAAAGAGTTCAGCAGCACGGTTGTAATCTCTGACCGCTAAGCAGTAGATAGCTTCATATGCCTTAAGTTTGTTCCTGGAGCGCCAGTCTCCACCTTTGTCAACTAATTCATGAGCCTGAAATTAAAAAATTGCTGACCTGTACATTCTAATAAAAATTCACGTGTACTTGTCCACTGTTTAAATACTTTTATTCACCTAACAGGTTTTGCTAGGATAGCATTTTCAAGGGTTTTATAATCATTATATTTAAATAATTATTTGTGTTATAAGTTCCAACAAGTGCCGACAATCACAACTAACCACAAGCATCAACTATGCTGATTAGTAATAAAATTTTGTAAAAAGAAAGTTGAATATTTACATATTATCATTCAAAAAATAAAAAACCGGTCGAGTGCTACTCGCACTCGAGTTGAGGGTTCCATACTATTTAAATAAGTTAATATACTTAAATCATTTAAACAGAATTACATACATTATTCATATTAGATATATAATTACATATTACACATATAATTGTATATTAATACAAACTTATCATTACCTACAACATTTATGAAACAAAACTGCAAAATTAAGTAGGTATGTTGAGTATTTGGGGACATAACCCTAAAACTATTACTATAAATCGGTGATTTCAGTGTTTATTTTTCAAATATAGCATATGGTACATAAAACAGAGTACAAGTACAAACTGCTTTGGTCTATGAGATAGACCCTATAACAAAAAATGGTCTAAAAATGCCAACTTTGATAGCTCCCATTTCTTTGTTTTTGAAGATAAAAAGAAATAAATTTCTACTCTACTTAATAAGCTCTAGACAATGACACCCTACATGCTCGGGGAAAAAAATTTTGTTACAGGTCCACTTTCATTAATGAGGCCCCTCCTAAAAATAAAATTAAATTACATTTTTAATTTAATACTCGCTTTTAGGTCACCATTTTACACAACATATTAAAATTTCGGTTCTCGACCTCATTCTGTCTAAGAGCTAGATACCCGTGACATACAGACGGAAAGATAGACAGACAGACAGAGGGACATCGGAGTGATATTAATAAGGCCGCGTTTTTCCCTTTGGGTGCAGAATCCTACAAAACTAGAAATTCTTAGATCAATCTTCTTAGCTCTGTTGATAATTATTTAAAGCTACCTTGGTAATGGCTTTTCCCATTTCTTTTACATTACAGCCATGGAAATAGGCAATTCTAAACAGTGCAAATATAGCATCAAGCCTTCTGTTGGTGGTCAGAGTAGTGTCTTCATATTTTGAGGTAGCTAGAACAGTCGCCCCCTCTTTATCTCCTATTGAACATAGGTAGTCCAGTCTGAAAGAAAAAATAGTATACTGTGTACATTTGAATACTAATCTTCCCACATGCATGAGGCTGAAACTAAGCGGTCTGAGATATAAAGTACAATTTGCAAGTATGGCTTACAACAGAGAAGTGAAGACTAACCAGCACAATCAATGTGAAAATGACTGGTACATGTAGAATACACCAGGGCCCCAGCATAGTGTATATCTTACTAAAGTAAGAAAAAAATACTACTTGTCACATTTAACAGACAAGTATAGCTGCAGCGATGAATTGTGCAATGGGTTGCAAAGAGTTGTAAACAACCATTTCGCATAAACAATAATTTCCGATGCTCTCTGCAATGTATAATTTACCTGCCATTTTGAAAGGTAAAAAAATGGTTGTTTAACACACATCCATCGCACCCATTGCAAAGTTCATAGCTGCAGTGATGTGTGCCTGTTAAGCGTGACAATTATTTCACAAGAGCCAATTTAACAAATGTCAATCATGGGAATAGACTCTTGTGTTTTAAGATTCTGGCCATCACGAATTATCCAAATTGTCATAATTTCAAAGAATATCCCACAACACTCTGGGCCGCATTCATAAATTAGGGGACATGACAAGGGTCCTAATGGGAAAACTGTATATGCTATCCTGCTGTCAGTGTTGCAAGCTGACGAAAGTGTAAACACGTTGTGGGACAGTACTGCCCACAGACGTCACTGCAAATTCCAGAATGAGACAGTACATGTTATGTTATGACAGTATGCCTATAGGCAATGTACTAAAAATTAATTGTGTCATTTTCCAAACGATCTATCGTAATGTCTAACACCAAAATCACACGTGATGCCGAGCCGATTTGAGCCAAAAGCAAACTAATGCAAAACAAAGCAATAGCGTAGGCGCTGACCGAGCGCTCCGAGAGTGAGAGAGATGTAGTATACGAGCCAGTGAAACAAATAACCACTTGAAACATAACGTAGTATTTTACAAATCTCAACCATATCGTATTCTGTTAACTCTTTAACGTACTAGTGCGAAAACGAGCGAAACGTTAAAAGTGGCTTTTAGCAAGAAATAACCGCTTTTCGCCGCGTCATGCGTTTTAGTCTATTTTTCGCGAATTTTGTATGAAAACCCCATTAAAAATATATATCACTTAAAAATCGTAAAAGTTTCCAATGCTCAGATAAAATTTTTATTTTTTTTAAGAAACATGAAGGATTTAATAGACTTCTACTTACGTTTAGCTGTTTTGGTCCATGATTATCACACAAAATAAATATTTATGAACAATACTGCACTGCACTTCACCGTGGCGAAAACAAGACTGGAAGGTCAACTCAGTGGCTCGAAAACTGATTTATCATTTACGTAATCAAATAGAACTGTGCGGTTATATAGTCGGCCTATTCCCATCATGTCAATGTAAGTTTAAAAGAGAATGCTTCGGAATGTGTCATTTGACCACTTTAAAACCGCAAGTCGATATACTGTGTCATCGACGGGACCCGTCCACTAGCGCTTGTAGCACTATTAGTCAGAGACGGGACCCGTCTACTAGCATGTGAAGGGTTAAGTTGCGCATTCGTTTGAACTTATGTACATCTGAACTCTGATATGACCTTTTTTTCAACTGACACAAGTAGTTCCAGTTCGCTTAATAAGAAAACTTATGAACTTTGACAAGATTTGGTAAATATTTGAACATAAATGTGAATAATGTAGATATCAGATAAAATGAAATTTTAAGTAGGTATGCCTGTATATAATACTTCATTTTAAAAGATCGTATATTACCTAGATATCAACACAACTTAATTATACACTTATACAGTCAGTCCTAAGCCTGGAAAAGTACGAAGGAAAGTTCATTTTAACCAACTAACAAATGAGTACTTTAAAAATATATGGTTATACACTAGTTTATAGTCAAGCTACATTTCGCTAAATTACTTAAAAACGTTCCTATTCATTTGTAAAATAGATTGTTATGAAAATAGACATCTATGATAACATTGTTCATTGCCTCTATTCGTTTCGTTATTTGAAAATGACATAAAGACACATCTTTAGTTAATATAATACTGCCCATCAATGTGTTAATTTAGGAACGAGCTACCAGAAATGTTGGGTCTCTATTGAACCAGGATGTAAAGCTTAAACATGATAGACATACCTGTCTTGCCACACAGGTGTTTCAGAGTCATCCTCTTGAAACTTCGATAACCTGTCTTGGTTTTCTTTTGACATTTCATCAAACAATTTCTGGTCCATTGTCCATCCAAGATCATTGCAAACTTCTTTATAATAAGGAGCCATATTTCCTGCCTTAATCCCTTTGAATAACTCCTCTTTTAATGAAGAATCATCCTTTAAATGTGGCAAAGTCAATTTGAACTTGATTCCTGCTAGAGCCATAAATTCAGGAGTCTTACCCTCGGCCGAAAGTTCCATGTTGTATCAGGTTGTTTATTTACTGCGAATTCTACAAGTTTTATAGAAATAACAATGAATTTCAACTTTTATTCCAAACGAAAATGCTCAGCAGTAGATACAGTACAGCAAGCAAAGCAAGTCATCAACAAAACGTCAAATCTAGCTAGATATTTTATAGCGACCAATCTTAAGCATTAATTTTAACTATATGATTATGAACTTCAACGCATGCACACATCAATTAATAACAGATATAAGTCTATTCTTAATTTGCATTACCTACTTATTTTGTTCAAAAACTCAAAAATTCCGAAAAATCTATAGTTTCTCTATTTTTAAACTATGCCAAAAATATGATTTTTAACAATGGTGTTAAAAAGTATCTAAATAGTTGTCAGTCATTGACTGTGTTGCCAGAGAAAAATATTCGTATTATTTACCATCAATTTCTTGGTCTGAGCTACATTAAAAAAAATGGCTCTTGGCTACTACGCAGCGGAATATGCAGCCCCAGGCCCAGTTTAGAGAAACTCTGCCCATTCCAGAGGGGTGGATGTGCCGCTACATAAAACTTGCCATCTAATAACGGCCTACCTCAAGCCTACTCCAACGGATATGTTGCACCGCTTGGCACTTGGCAGGCATTCATTAAGTAAATGGGGGGGAGGGGCTTAGTGAGGAGCCTGCGCAGGCTCCGAAGGCTTTTTCCTTGGAAAAAATGAAATTTAATTATCTTTGGAATGGGAGGAGATCTAACGATGATTTTCGGGGTCTTATGGGATCTAACGATTTGCCATCGAACCAAAAAGATTTGGTGACCAAAATCAAAAGTAACAAAAAGTGTGAAGTTGTAGCCCCCATTATAAATCGATTTTTTCAGGAAGTAGAAAAGATCTAACGTTCATATTCTGGATCTACGAGTAGTAATCTAGATCTAACAATTTTTTCTACAATAAAAAAAATCAAAACTTCGATGATGATGGGGTAAAAAGTGTGAAGTTGTAGCCCCCATTTTTTTAAACTTGAATATCTTCAAAACTAAATAGATCTAATGTTTTATCTACAACTTCACAGAAATACTGCATGTTCCTGACGACAAAGTTGCGATGAGAGCAACTTTAGGCCACGTCGGCCACTATGAACGAACGACAAACTATGGTGGTAAGTGGTGGTTTTTCGTCATCTATAAATTGTGCGAAAAGAAAAAAGGAATGAAAATATCGAAGCAATATGGAAATAGGGGAACGGCAGCTTATATCAATTCCTTCAGCTGAGCTCATTTACTTTCCGATGTTCTGAAAAACGTGTTATGTTCGAGTCTTCCACCACAACACATCAGTTGTCGGTCACGATGTTAAGTCCGGTTAGTTTACGTATCCGACCATACTATAGCTGAGCGTGCTGACCTTGTTGGTTTACATGACCGCCCCCATAATCGATTATGTTGTAACTCGGAACACACGCACTGAAAGGCGAGGGTACTTTCTTTTGTTGATTTTCTATTATCGGAGTTAGGATATTAAAATTTAGTACCTAGTTTTTATTCTACGGGACACTTAAACAAAATTTCAAGCAAAAGTAAAAAATAGATGCGATGATGGGCGCAGCGAGGAGGAGCGTGTTAGTTAGATTTACTTCTAAATGAATCAATGCAGCTGAGCGCGGCGAGCTCCGTAGCATTTATAGAATTCCCATAGCTTCATTTCGAAAAGTTTTTTTTATTATTTTTTCATAGAATATACGCCATTTCAGGGCAAAGTTTTCATTAATTTGGTATATAAATAAACCATTTTTTTTTTGTAATGAACTGTCCAATATGACGTCACTTGAGAATTTTAGACATTATTGGTACTGATTGTGAAGTGTGATTGCTAATAAAGAAAGTGATTGCTGGTCTGTGTCTGTCTGCTCATCTGTCATCCATCTGTCAAATCAGTCGGAAGCTCTTTCTCAAGTGACGTCACACGAAAGCAAATGGAAGTTGCAGCTATTTCGTAAAAATATTCATCATCGTGAGGTTTTTTTAGACCACAAGTTCTAAAATACGGCTAAATTTATATCTTAAAAATGGTTTTCGAATTAACACACCTTATCATAATTTAATCTATGTGAATTAGTACCTACGCAAAATACTTCTTGTTCTTCATTTCCTGTCCCATAAACTCTTGATTACCAGCTCCTCTTTCATTTTCATTTTCCATTTCCACGGCCTCTCCAGTATTACCAACTAGTGCTAAATTGGTAATTAAATAAAATACGAGTATTCTCTCAAATAAAAATATTTGTATATATGCTTCATAGCGAAATCTGTCGCTTTTGATACTCTAAACATTATTAAGAGTGCAATAAAGCCGATTCTGAAGACATTAAAGCCTTCAGAATCGGCTATATTACAACATCAATTGGAAAAAAATTTCAAGTAAGGCAAATATTTTGATGTAAATTACATATTTTGTTTTCCTATTCCAGTTTTGCAAACCGGATTGTGAAAAACCTGCCCTTTTTGTAATTGATCAAAACAGAACACTTAAATTCAAAATTCTCAATAGTTATTCAACAAAACCTTATTACCTATATTTTATTGTGTATGTTGCTATCGCAGTTTCCATTCGTTTTTGTAAATAAAAATTCAAATTATTTTGAATAAAATAATATCTTTTTCCTGATCCATGGTCTCAGAATAAGGAATTCCTTATTCTGAGTCCATGGTGGTTTATAGTGGCCTGAAGTTAGCTGCACAATAAGTTTGATAGCCAATTTTTGGCCCCCACGATTATTGACGTTTGTTGAGGGTCGTGACCGAATCGTTGGTGTTTATACTGGTAAATAGTAGTTTATTGCGATACGATGACCGCACTCTATGGCTATGTTCATCAGATTAATCAAAATAAACACACTTAGCTATCGTCGTGGGTAAGTTGGTTATGTAAATAAGCAGAATAAACCAAATAAACCAACCACCATAGACCATAATATGCACCATGGTGGTTTATAGGGGCCTGAAGTTAGCTGTACAATAACGTTTGACAGCAAATTTTTCCCCACGATTTTTGACGTTTATTAAGGGTTATGACTGATGTCATGACCTAATCGTTGATGTTTGTAGTGGGAAATAGTAGTTTATTGTTTTCTGATGACCGTACCCGTACCCTATAACGGATTGTTGACGATACTTTTTTTTATTTATTGTTGGTAGCACTGGGTTCATGTGTTGTGATGTTATCAGTTATGTTATTATATCGATAATCATATCGATATTATTATCGGAGTTTTGTGAATATTGATTATCGATAATAACCTTCTCGTGCACCGATGTTATTAATATTTTTATTGTTATTTATTTAATCGTTAAAAAGGTAATAATTGAATCACTAATTACTAAAAGGGCACATGTCCACGAAGGCAAATTGTTCAGGGGAGACAAAAAACCATTTTCTGATTTTAATAATTAAATTAAACATATATTTCTTCTTTATGCACTTTTATATTGATAATAGAAATATAATTATGTCAATAAATTTATTAAAATAAATACGCTTTTCTTGTAAATGTGAAAACAAAATCATGGACATGTACCCTTTTTGATGTAAAGAGAGGACATAAGACCTTCTTGCAGTGAATAGTACATTTCTATGAAAAGTTTTTTGAAAATAAAACTAGATATATTGAGTACTTTTAATGTATTTATTATTATTATAACTTTAAAACATTTTAAAACTTTAAAATTATTAATTACCAACCCTACCATCTCTTTCGCGAGTACTCTCTTGCCCACCCAGTTGACATGACTTTCACTAGAAACTTTCGTCTTTCTGATAATATTCCGTTTGTACGTTTTATCGTGTTTAATCCCTTTTTTCCTTTTAGGCCTATTATTGTCCATTATTAAGGTTTTAAAATTTTCAATTAAAAAAACTGTCTGAGAAAATACGTTACGTGTTTGACTGGTAAGCGAAAATCATACAGCCAGTTGCAGAAAGGGTTTTTAAGTTTAATGAACCTTTAAAGTTGATGCTATCCCTTACATTATTCTTGACAAAGAAAGTAACAGCATTCATTTTAAAGTTTCATTTAACTTAAAAACCCTTTCTGCAACTGGCCGATAGACAAGTAAAGCGAGGTGTGTGTGGCCATTTCAATAATTTTTCTGCAGAAACGGCACATGTCCGCAACTATGGGCCCTTTTTGCGGCAAACTACTCAAACTGCGTATCAATATCTCCAAACCGGTAAGGTGCACAAGTGTCCTTTTTGCTGAAATTATGGATCGTATAGAGATACGTTCAAAAACCAAATAAAACGATTTTGTAAAATTGTGTACCAAGTGCCCTTTTTGCATTTAGTGATTCAATTATTACAAATAATTTTCCATAGAACTCAATGAATGGAATTTACATCATATAAAACATGTACATACCACTGACTCATTAACACATCAACGTCGTGACCAAACGGCTAGACCTAGGAAAATTAAACTTGGACTGTAGATTTCTTTTATGACATCAACTAATAAAGGGTTTTAAGAACGGGAAAATGAGGATTCAGGCGGGTAAAGCCGTCCACTAGTTTATTATAAAAGGTCAAATTTAAGAGAAATAGACAACACGTTCGTGTAAAATAATTTGCTTTGTTGCATAAGTTGCGTTGTTTAAATAAAACAGTATCAAATCAATAAGAAACCTTTTTAAATCTGTATACAACATGACAGTGGTGCATGGTTGATATATAATTTTAAAATGGAGTTTTGTCAATTTCGATACATTTTTTCTTAAATTGATACATCGTTCGTATTTCTAGATTCAGATATCGATATTAAGGTGTCCTTAATGTCGACAATATTGGATTTTCGATATATCGTTTCATCCATCCTTCTTCCCTGGCTGGTCCCTAGTTGAGTGGTGATATACTCTATGGTTGAGTGTGCGGTGTGTGCGTGCCGTGCCGTGCACTGTTGTTGACGTACTAAAATTTTTCTTTTCGTTTATTTTAGTTTTGCGGCTGATTAATGTAATTTAAATATGAATCATATAAAAAATAAATATATCCGAAGTAGTTAAACCATAAATAATCATCGATGATTGCCTAGCCAAAGACAAATTACTCATAAGGTACTTAATCTCTACCTTCATTTTATTTGTTGTAGCGGCAGAAAATTACCATGGATTTACATAAACTCGTCGATGAAAATCAGTCCATCAAGATAGTTCCATCAATCGAAGAATCTCTTCGCTCTACGGGCTTAAATGTTGACTTAGACGAAGCTGTAGAAGTTTGGTTCTGCCACCTAAAGAAAACATGGAAAACGTGGAAAAAGAGTGCGCCTGTCGAACACAACATGGAAACTTTCTTCCAGTCTGTACCTGACCCCCACAGAGTAGCGCTAGCCCTGGTTATTAAATGTGAAGACTTCAAAGATTGTAAACCAAAAACATTGCCTTTTTGCATCATAGAGATACTCCAAAAGTGGTCCCATAAAACCTCTGTTTCACCAGAAGAATCTCTTAAACTACCAGCGTTTAGAATAGCTACAAAGCAAAGGAATCAATCTTTCTTCAGTCTCATTGTTGAAACATATCAACTTTCTACAATAAAACATGTTATACTGCCAATAGTTAAAGAAATGATTGCAGAAGGAAGCCATAAGCAAGCGTCGCAGATAATCATAGCTATGAAATTGTTCAGTGATATCCCAGTTGAAGATTTACTGTTTCCCCTTATTCTTCAGGATAAGCATAACACTATTGATGACTATTTGTCGGAGTGTCCAAGTCAAGTGAACCCATTTTTATTATTTCTAGATAACCTCCTAGACAAACGCTTCAGTATTCGTGAATATGTACAAGAATACATTGAAACTCGTAAAGTATCTGATATTAAATATGAAAAATTACATTACAAACCACTTGGTAAGCTTGTTGGTAGACTGTGCAATAAATTTAAAATTCCCATTGAATCCTGTAAGAATTTAAGCAAGAATCGTACAACTGGAGGTTTGAGATATCTTATCCATCAGAAGTATCAAGAACACAATGTCAGTTCTTCAGTTTGGGAGGATCTGGTCAAAGATTCATTAAAACAGAATGCTGGTTCTGCTTTAGAATTCATTGATATGCTATCTGAATATGATAAGAAGGAAGCTTTGAGATGGGCTGAATACTTGAACATGCCTCAGAGTGAATATCCACCAGGGTTGAGGGAAGTACCAGTAGAGTGCAGCCCTGAAGAGGAGAGTTGGGATAATGACACCAATGTTACACAAGAATTTCACAAGTCATCTTTAGCTCCTGAGCAAATTGTCCTGGTCGATACAACAGAGAAGTTCTACGACATGATGAACTCAGACTTGTTAAAATCAAAGGTTGTGAGTATTGATTGTGAATGGAAGCCTTCATTTGGTGCAACACAATCCCAAGTTGCACTCATTCAAATTGCAACATATGACAAAGTATACCTGATTGATACATTGCTACTAAATAAGAAAGAATATGGCAGTTTCTGGTATACATTCAATAAATCCCTGCTGGACAATGCTGAGATAATCAAACTTGGTTTTGGTTTAGAACAAGATTTGAGAGAGATGAAGGTTTCTGTAGTTGGTTTGAGTAACATAAAATTAAAAGGTGAGGGTATGTTAGACCTGTCTTTACTGTGGAAAAGTCTATTGAACAGTGGACTTGTATTATCTGGAAATGGTGATGTTGCTGGCAACAGTCTTAGCACTCTTGTTCAGTCGTGCTTTGGCTTTCCATTGGCAAAATCAGAACAATGTTCTAATTGGGAACTACGACCCTTGAGAAGCACACAAATTGAATATGCAGCTCTTGATGCCTATGTTTTACTAGAAATTTATTATTTCCTTCAGAAGGTGTGCCTTGAACAAGGTATAAAGTTTGAAGAAATTGGAAATGATATCATGCTGGAAGGAAAACAGAAAAGTTCGAAAAAGTCCAAAGTAGCTGACAGAATTCAAGCTTCAGTTTTAGATGGTGTTAAATTGAGGGATGTTAATACAACCAAGTTTCTAGTGGACCCTAAGCTATCAAATTTAATGTCATATTTACGATACTGTGGAATGGATACAGTATCAAACCCATGTTCTATGTTGTGGCATGATGTTGTGAATTTAGCTATTTCAGAAGATAGACTCATCTTAATACCAAAAATTAAATATTCACCAACAACTAACTTTCCTCAATCCTCAATATTAGAAGTAGGAGTTAGTTCAACAAATGAACAAGTGCAGAAAATAATATCTAACTTCAAAATTGACATAAAGGCGAGTAATTTTCTTACCCGTTGCATATATTGTAATGAAACACATTTGACTAAACTTTCATTCCCTGATCTGCACAATATCTTCAGTGAATATAATAAATGCAATGTTCAGTTGAGTAAAGTTACTCATTATGAGAATGGAAATCCAAATTATGATAATTTCCTAAGTGATTCTGACTGTGATGATGAAGATTTGTATCAACCTGTACCAAATAATCATGTTAAAACTAATGTGACTACCAGTAAAGGAGTGCAAATCCAATGTGATCAAATTGATAAAATTATAAATCTTGGAAAATCTGGCATCCTTTGTGAATCTTGTGGAAGATTGTTTTGGGAAGAAGAAAATTTATTAAAATCCGTTAGTGACCTTGTACATAGTGTCACAAAATTGTCTATGAGATAGATCGAGAGTAAATTATTTAGTACAAAGCTACTTCAGTTGAAAGCAATAAAAATCAGTGATTAGTTCATCTATAATTGATGTATTTTTATAAGAATTATACTCTAAAATATATACATAATAAAGCCAATTCTGAAGGCTTTAATTGTAGTTTTAGTAAGCTTAAAATTTTCCAAAGAAATTTAGCTTCTAATCCTAACTCTTAAGGACTATTTTTTATGGAAGAAAATTTAGTTTTGACAGCACTAAAACTAAAATTAAAGCCTTCAGAATCGGCTTTACTAACTGGAACAATAGTTACATCCGAAATTAAGTTTTAAATACTAATTACTATTAAAAGCTTATCTGTATCCTGTACCATATTATTGTTACCTATTTTAAAACATAGGTAATTTACCAATTATGTGTGCATACCAGGCAAAATATACTTGCATTGTGAATGAAGGACAGTCTTTGACTAGATAACATCATGCAGGCGTGTCTGCAGAAAACATGATTTCCAATAGTAACACCTTAACATTAATGCATACATTTGTACAAAATTACAACAATGGCTGGTGTATGTATGTATAGGTACACTAGTTTACTCTTGTTGTTATTAATTTTTAGGAGTAAGGTCCACTTATGTTATTTCTTAGATATAATATATGTTACATACTTTTACTGACCAGCTGTGTTTCATTTGTATTTGTATTTGTATATTGCACAAAAAATACGTTTAAAAAGTAGTAGCTCCAACTGTTAATCTTACTCTAGCTAGTTTTCATATTTTCAGTGTCTTATCTTCTATCTGTACAGCATAAAATTGTCAAAAAGCTAAAATAATAAAATATTTCATGAATTCCATTATTGCGTTTTCTTTCAAGGCACAGGTTAAACAAACATGAACTTGTTGAAAATTATCCTATAGTCACATAAATAATAATAGGTAGGTTTGCTCTGGGCTGTGCATTATCAATTATTCATTAAATATAAAAATCACAAAAACATAAATATTTCGTCTAGCTAACTTTGTTCATTGTTCTTTCTTACTTTAATTCAATAGATTATGTTATACATAACTTTTTTCTTAAATAGCTCAATTTCATCACAGTGCAAATCTTCATTGCCTTTTAAATTCAGCTCTTCCAAGTCTATGCAAGGAAATCCTCTCAAAGTGGTCAGGTTATTGTTACCCAAGCTCAATTTCTGAAAAATAAAGAAATACGTAACAATTATTTCTGTAAATAAAAATTAGAGCGGTACTAGATAGGTTAAAATTACTAGTTAAGTATTAATAATCTTTGAAAGAGAGACACTACATAGATCAAGGATGGAGATTGCTTCACTGACGAGAAGTTGTTGACTCATCCAGGCATTCTTTAATTACACATAATAAAGCCGATTCTGAAGGTTTTGGTAATAATAATAATATAATTTTATTTCAGACCAGTTTAGTGTTGTCAAAACTTAAAATTTTCCAAAGTAATTTAGCTTCTTTTCCTAACACTTCAGGACTATTTTGCTATGAAAAAAAAAATAGTTTTGGCAGCACTAAGCCTATAATTAACTTCAGAATCGGCTTTATAAATTTCAAGGAATATTTCTGTAAAACTATAAAACCTTACATCTGTCTATAACATGTATTTTTATTATGTTTATGTATGTTTTAAGTTAAGGCTTTGTGACAATAATTCTATTTTGTATTTATAAAATACTCAGAGGGATTTATGTGGTTTTCGCAGTTACATTGAAGGTTAAAAGGAATCTTCTATTATACATGCAGATGCAGGTTGTTGATTTTGTCAGCAACTTTCATCACAGGGTAGTTAAGATATACACAATGCTTGCTTATTTTAACAATAACCTAAATATTTTAAAAAATTACTGGAGATAGATGTATGCCTTCTTTCATTTGATATAAAAGTTGCGCGAAACATATGTGACAGCGCTACATCCTTTCACTCTCACTGCGACTCCGCGCCCCCACCGTGAGACTAATGATAATGTGATATAAAATAAAAAAATCGTAGGTACAATTTATTTAATACATTTAGTGGTCCTCTTCGAAGTGATGCCCATACTCACACACGCTGGGCAGGTGGGTATTGAGCGCTGTGCCGAACCGAAACCCTCGCACCAGTGACGCCGCTGCCAGTCACTAGTCTGTTTTGTTTAAGGCCCGCAAATTGGGGATGGATATATCTCCATCAATCGGTCCCAGGCATGGTGGACCACCTGGTTGTGCCATTTTAAGAGCTGACCTCTCACTCTCCCCCGAATAACTATTATTAATAAATTATTAAGGTTGCGTTCCTAAACGCCCGGGTAAATGTAAAATTTTACTGTCAACCATTCCACAACCACCCGAGTCAAAACGAAGAGCTCCGAACAATTCTCAAAGTCGTTTGTCAGAAATGTAAAATTCACTTTTGACAGTTAAATTTAACACGCCGTAAATTCAGGGGTAAATTTTCACATTGACATTTGTCGTAACATTACACGCCAATTTTTGGTTTCTGGGTTATAGAATTCTCCGGAATGACTTCTAAAGCCATTTTATTTCGGTAATAATGATACATATACAAAAAAATATCCTTTGCCACGTAAATAAACTGCCTTTACAAAGTGGCCGTTCCAAAACGATTAGTGAATAGATTCCGTCTCAGTCTTATCTCATTTACTTTTACGAAGTAAACTTTACACTTACCCCAGCGTTTAGGAACGCAGCCTAAGTATACTTACTTTGCAATGCTGAAGCACGATCAAAGATGGTAGCACCCGAGATGTCAAGTTCTGATTACTTAAATCGACAGTCTCACAGAAACTGTAGTACTGTAGATTCGGCAAGCTAGAAATCTTCTCGCTGAAAGTTATCTTGAAACGAAGATCGTTTCTCTCATAATCAGCAGTCAGCTGGTCTTCTAAGCTCCATTTTGTAATCAGATCATCGTAGTAGCCCGCTCTGAGTTTGTCTATTTCTTTTAAGGTGTGTAATTTGGTGATGGTTTCTTTGTGATATTGTTTGGGATCAATGCAGTGAAGAAATACTGTCGTTGTCAAGAGAGTCCCTGTAACAAGAAAAATACTCTTTCGGTCGGGAAAAATGGGAAATAAGCAATATTATTTAAATTTCATGAATAGCCAATAATAAAGCCGATTCTGAAGGCTTTAATTTTAGTTTTAGTGCTTTCAAAACTTGAATTTTTCCAAAGCAATTTAGCTTCTATTCAGAAAACGAAGACTATTTTGCAATGAAGAAAATTTAATTTTGACAGCACTGAAACTAAAAATAAACCTTTTAGAATCGGCTATATTGTCACTGCTCATAATTGATTGAAACAGGCGTTACTTTGCGGAAGTCCATAATCAAATCAGGAATATAGCATAAGGTGACATTAATTTATGCAGCCAAATACATATTGGAGGCTTGGTAAGTGATAAGTATCACGAAACGTTGGTTAAAAATGACTCCTAGAAGGATATTGAACAGTGATCGGATAATCGGGCGCCTCTATACCTAAAATTCACATTGTTTCGACAAAAAAATATTATGAACAAGTCTTTCTGAACTAAGTTTAATAAAAAAAATCCATAACATTGAAAATTTTTGCAGAATCGTTTTTTTTTCTTTAAATAAACCAGTAAGACATGTACATTTTCATATGAATTTTTTGGCGGTAAAAAATGAAGTTTAGGTATACTGGGTGTTAATTTAATAGCCTTTTTCCTTCAAACAGGTTGTTTTACCCACGAATATGCCAACCATGAAATCGCGAAAAAAACAGCTGTTTCATAGAATAGTTAAGAATAAACTATTTAATTTATTAGTTGTGACTGATGCCGGGCCCGAATGGCCCGATATTATATCTCACAAAAAAATTTCATTTAACTGTTTTTCTATGTAATTATAATCATTTAAAAGACAAAAAGTCAATTTTCAATACTTATTTAGTTAAGAAATGTTATTAAAAGGCAAAAGACTTCCTGAATGATGATATAATCTAATTTATTAATTTCAATTTTAAGTTTATTATTAGATTTTGTGACAATTTCTGTTTAATTTAATCTTATATTTAATTAGATAATTCTAACACTAACACTTGTACATATTTTAAATGAATTATCTTTTTTTTTATGTGTACATATTCATACGCTTTTGGGCAGACTGTAGCGAACTAAAAATAATTTGTAACACCAATGTATATACCTACTTTCATGAATACCTACTCGACCAATAGTATGAAACAGCTGATTTATTTTTTACGATTTTAGGGTCGGCCCCATAGTAAAAGTTGTTCATATTAATGGCCAGAACACCTAACACCTTGTATAAGCGCCCGAATATTCGATCAGTGGTTATGAATGTTTCAGAATATCCTTACACTTGCTATCAGGTTCGTAGTCCAGAAGTTGGCGACACGCGTCTAGCTGTTTCTTTAACTCTTCAATGACAGGCTTCGAATATTGGTTCTGGAAACTTATCTTTGACTTGCCGATGTATATGTCTGAACTTTGTTTCAGACAAGGAATCGTTTGAATCTCGCCATCGTCTCTTTCAAACTCTAGCTGTAAAAGAAAAAATATTACCTTTATTTTTTTTCAATTCGGTAGCACAAGTCGGCAGTCGTGAAAGCTCGTCATAAGAAATATTCATTTTAATATATTTATTTTTATACAACGTGTAAAAGAAAGGTGTAACCATATTTGAAGAGCTTATTCGGTCAATGGTATAGAACAACTTTTACTATGGAGCCAAAACTGAAATCTAAAAAAATAAATCTGCCCTTCCATACATTTCATTTTCTTTGAAACAGTTATTTTTTTTTTCGAGATACAGGGTTTGTTACATAGTAAAAGTTGTTCTATACCATTGACTCAATAAGCTTTTAAAATATGGTTACACCTTTCTGTTACACGCTGTATATTATATTTATTCAATCCCATTTTGATAAAATTATCGCGTTGCATAACTTAATTCTCTTAATTATTATTATCGTGAAAAGGTGAAACAATAGTTTCACGCATTCCAGATCATGGCTCAGTACCAACCATTTTATTTAAAACTAGTGAACACCCCGCAGCATTGCTCGCGTAGCTCTCTTTTAATACATTTCCTAATTCATTAATTCCCTAAAATCCCTTCTTAGCGGATATCTACGCCATATAAGAAAGCTTAACAGGCCTCTACACAAACGCTATCACCACATTGTGGGGTGTCTATGGAATGTTATTAAAATATTGTAGGCTGAGTCCATTAACATTATCTAGATCTATGTTTAAGTTGAACTAAAAACTGTGAAATTTGAGTAATACCTTAACAACGAACCCCTAAAATACGTAGATTTAACGGTTTTTTACCAAAAGTGTAGCCGAATGTGCTTTTATTGTTTTAGACAAAATCTACAATTATAATACGGATCAAACATCGAAAATAATATCTAGATTAAAAATAAAAAATAAAAAAGTTTAAAAACGTCCACAGTCTTGCCAATAGTGGAATCTCCTGAAACAAGTTTTAAATTTTGCGCCGGCGACGAAATCGGCACGATTGTATTGCCCTCGCAAGTTTCATGGAGCGTGCACATTATAGCGAAATGAAACAGCATGACATTTGGCCACGCCCACAACTGAGTTGGTCGTGGCATGATGACCATCCTTAAGTTCAAATTTTCTGTTCCTAGGTCCAGCCGTTTTATCTAGGCGTTAATAGATCAGTTAATCAGTCAGGGTATTCGTTAAAGATTAATTGTCTTCTCCCAATCAGAAGTGGATCTGTGTACGAGAGGAGAGTGCGATCGCCTGCCCCATGCTATCTTGAAAAAATATATATTGAGGACAAAGGCAGACTCTTGAAGTCTTTTATAAAATCTTTGAACACAGTTGTACTTATTTAAGTATCACCTGCAGTCGTACTCTTAGCACGGAAATGCGGCTTGAGTTGACCTAATTGCGCAATACCTGATTTAATACTGCTCGTACGGAATGTACCGACGAAGAATTAATCTGTTATACCACAAAGGGTTCTAAATTGACGCTTTGCGGCCTCCGAGCGCTACACTAGCCATCCAAAGAGTCGATGTGTCATCAAAAACTATCGGCAACCGCCGCTGTCTGCTCACGTACTGCGCCCGCAGCCGCTGAATACAATTGCTGATAGTGATGACTCAATTCTTGAAGACAAGAAGCGTCGTCGCTGTCACAACCGCAACAAGCACGGCACCACCCCTACAGCTTTATGCAACCCGGAGGCCTAACATGGTCGGCTTTGAACACTTTTTATAAAACCTTTCGACACAACAAAACACCAAATCCATGTGTTTAATGTCAAATTGGGCTGTCAAAAGGTGTTTGGAGGGTGTTAAAGGCCGGCCATCTTAGGCTAGCTGAAGGCTGTAGAGCCCATTACACAAATCTAGAGTGCGCAAATGTGTGAAGTTAGAAGATCTGATGCGATCAAGAAAATGTGTGCAGGTGGTAAATTCGTGTGTTGAGATAAAACCACTCAAGTCCAAAGACAAAAGGTTATTTTGATTTTCAAGCTCCATGCTCAAGTTTTCCTCAACGCCAACTTCTGGTCTGGCCAGAAAGGATCGTTTAGTTAGACGATTCAGGAAATCGATTTGGAAAAATGTGTCAGTGTCAGTTTTAAGGATCTATAGTAATATATTATAAAATGCCTTAGTAGAGGCCCTTAGTGGCGCGAAATAAAGAATTATTATTAAAATTAAGAATGTTTCCTTTGAATAAAATCTGCTTAAAAATACTTTCCCTGCGCCGACCGCGTTTTTTTAGACTGTATAATCCAGAGCCATATAGACTCTATACGAATAAATGCTAACTATAATTAGCAAAAAAATTATGATTAATTTTTACGATTTTGGTAATTACCTATAGGTAGTCTGAATTAATTTAGCGTTTGATAACAATAAAATAGAGACTGTCAGCACCTTTAGCCTATTAGGAATCAATCTTGATATCCACTTGAAATTTAAGAGTCATATTGAGAAAATTAAATCAAAACTATCGAAGTTTACTTTTGCACTCAGTGAAAAAGAACACAGTATAAATACGGAAACTGCACTATCAGCTTACTACGCTAACGCCTATTGATGGCTCCGTTATGGTGTAATGCTGTGGGGTAATAGTGTGGGTGCGCAGGAATTATTTATAAAACATACAATTTTTAAAAAAAATCAAATTGTTGACCTTACCGAGTATACAGGTGACTTTTTGATCATCGTCCATATTCATACTGGTGGCTTGGTAAGTGATCAGTATCATTGATCAATAACAATTTTTGTAAAATTCGTAAAATGAAATTTCGACTTCCCATAGTGATTTACTCAGAACTGGAAGTGAATTTCTATGGGAAGCCGAAATTTCATTTTACAAATGTCACAAAAATTGTTATTGATCCAAGATACTGATCACTTATCAAACCTCCAGTATGAATTTGGACGATGCTCAAAAAGTCACATTGTATATATTTTTGACATTAGTATATTTGTTTTTAAAAATAAAAACTTATTTCTACAAATCAAAGATACCCATCCAATTAATACCCGACACAAAGATAATTTATATTTATTTACCCCAATCAAGAATAAAAATGCTAAATTGTAGCCCTTATTAAATAAAATATTTAATAAATTATGAGCTAATATAAAGACTGCACAAAAAGGATCCGTATTTATGAAAACATTAAAACAATATTTAGTAGAAAAGTGCTTCTACACAGTGGACAGCTTTCTGTCCGATGAAAATAGTTGCAATAAATATTTTGAATTTGAATTTGAATCAACCTATCACCAAAGGTTTAAATATTTTTTTAAAGAAAAATATTGATACCGCTAGCCGTAATCCGCTTGCTCCTCACTAAAATCAAGACCTAGATCAGCCTTTGATCCCAAGAATATTTTAAAGCTCTCTTAATATAAATATTATTAGAGTGCATTACAAACTAGAAAAGATCAATCAGAAACAAACCCAAAGACAAGAACAAGGCGTGAAATCACATAACGCCCTCGTGAGCGTTCTATATGTGCAGTACAAGCTAGTATATCAGGCAGAAGCAAAAATAACCGTGGACATGTATAATGGAAGAATTCAGCGGTCTGGGTAGGAACCTCGGTGGCGCAATTGGTAGCGCGCTTGTCTTGATAACAAGAGGTCGCAGGTTCGAATGGGCCCGGGGAATTTTTTCATATTCTTGTCTTTGGGTTTGTTTCTGATTGATCTTTTCTAGTTTGTAATGCACTCTAATAATATTTAGAGTATTCATAGCGATGGATTTCGCAAAATAAACATAATCTCTCTTAATATGTTCTTACATATAAAAAAGTAAATAAATATTATATAAAGTAAATATTTACCTTTACGTCCAGAATGTGCGTAATTTCTTTCGTTATTTCATAAATCCATAGACAGTCATACAAACTGCATGTACACGACTTCCATGCTCCATCTACATATTCATTATTGATAAGAATTTTAACCTTTGATTTAACTAATAATTCAGGAACAACTTTGTTGAATGCTATCGTTGTCTTGGATGGAGTGACAGTACAGACCACAACTTGTGTTTCTACTTTCACAGCACCTGTAATTTTAAATGGAAATTGTCATGTAACTGCGAATAGAGACCTATTTAAACCCTGGTGCCAATCAGGCTATTTATAGAAAATAACTATTCCAATCGTTACGAATTTTTATTTTAACGCAACTGCTATCAAACTCCCCACATCAAAATCTTCAAAATTGCAGCAGCGCTACTGACATCAACACATATAATAAAATAGTAGAACCCGGTGTGTCTGTACATTAAAGAAAAGTAATAAAAATAGAAAGGGGATGACTAAAAAAGAGTAATAGAACACAAATCAGCGATTTTTAGAATTCTTTTCTGTCTGTCTGTCTGTTTGTTTGTTCGCGCACACCTCCGAAACTACTGAAACGGATTTATATGTAGTTTTCACAGGTGAATAGAGCTTAATTTGGATCAGAATATAGGCTTTGTTTCGTTAAAATTGGGTGTCAGAAAAAAAGATTTACTTTTTTACTGTTAGAAGTTATATAGCAAATAATTATTCCTAGCGATGAAGGCCTACAGACGTCACGAACGATTGTTTTAAAGAAAAAAACAAGAAAACTTTAGTTAGAACTATGTAGCGTATACAATTTTAGTACATAAATAAATCAACAGGTGGCGCTGTTCATTATTAGAACGCGCATAAATAAATATTTAATTATTTTGTTTAAATAGTATAGCACATTTTGATAAATAAAGTTTCAATGTGAAATTAGTTGCAGCAATTTTGTATAACAGATGATAATACCTTCTTTGATGAAACAGGCTAGGTACCATAATAAATAAATGAAAATTGTAAAGTTAAGTATATTAAAAACTGTAAAAGAAAAGAGCTGTGTCTGTCTGTACATTATTGATATTCCAAAAAAAAAAAATCGCGGTGCAGTACACCAATACAAAAAGAAAAAAAATCGGATTTTTGACAGTATTTCATGCATCACGCAAAAACTACTGAACGGGTACGATCCTCAGGAGTGAGACATGGATGACAAAGAAAAAAGGAAGGGAGATCACTGTTCGATAACTTATTATCCAACTTAAAAACTGGGATACTTTTATTACGGGATTCCCAAGGGATTGCACTGTGGCCGCATTATCTTATTCCACGAGAACGAAGTCGCGGGCAACAGCTTGTAAATGTAAATATATATGTAAATGCATCTGTTCAACACGGAACTTTATTGTAACCCTGTATTTCTGCGCGGCTATAGAATACAGAGACAAATTATTGTGCGACACAGGTAGAAAGAACAAAAAACTGTGTTTGAACCATAGACGAATAAATATTCGTCTATGGTTTGAACAGTTATATCTGTATTTTAATACCAAAGAGAATATTTTAATATGAAAGAATGTGAACACAACAGAAACTATCTCCGGCCCAAAGCTTGTAAAAAAATACAACTTGCGTGCTAACTTGAAATATTCACGCTTGTAACTGTAATTAAATTAAATCCTTAGGAACAAACATCCTACGTCCCTTATGAATGGGGAGGTGTATTTAATAATAAATATAAGTCCCAGATTTATCATATTATGATTATGTTGTAATGCTATCTCTTTTGCACGCATGAAGAAACTCTGACTCTATCCTACTTTCAAATCATTTCATGATTCACCCAAGTTGGCCTTTTTAGATCCCCAGATTGTTTTAAGATTGTTCGAATGAAATACTGTATTAGATCAACAGAATTTTTGATTGCTAATATGCAGGTTGAAGATTGCTCACCTAATAACCACCTCTGGTAGAACCAAGCACTGGTGTCATCGGGATCTGTGAAGGCCGCACTCTGTACCATCTCTAGTTCATGCTTGTGATGGCTATCTTCTATAGGCCTTCCAGCTGTAAATTATAAACATAAATTATTATTTTTATTTAAAAATTTGCTAGCCACTTCTATAAGTCTCTTTTAGACGTAGCTGATTAAGCATTTTTTTTTTCAAATAGTTTATTCAAATAAATAGTACAGTATAAACTTAATCACTATACCGCCAAACTGCCTAACTTAACTGCCGATTGCCGGGCCCGGTGGGGCCCGAAATATATCTTGAGTAAGATTCTCATTTTTACCTTTTTATTATTTGCTTTTAATAAACTAAAACTACATTAAAAAGGGACAAATAAAAACAATGTTGCAAATAATGATTCTGTTTTTACCTAATGACTGTGGTTCTTTCATTGTAATTTTCTATTCCATTACAAATAAAAGTAAATACATAACTTTATAGTATTCTTATCTTTATAAGTAGATATATTTAGGTATCGTATGTATCATATGTAATTATTTTTATGTAAAATGTCGGTATATTTGTTGTTTAACTAAAAGCTGGCCATAGGCCGTAGGGTCGTAGGGTTTAATGTATTTAATTTTATGTTATTTATTTATTTTTATTTATTTATTTACAGCTTACAGCTACCATAACAGGATAACCTAATGCGATAGAATGCGATCTTTCAACATAAACTTATTCCTAAATTATACATTTATACACTCTTATAATTATAACACACAATGTACATTGCTGTCTTTGTGAAATCACTCAGAGCACAACAGAAAGGTTCGATCAATTCCGTGATGAGATTGAAAGTGTGAAGCGCGCGCGACAGTGGTGCCTCGGACAGCAGGTTGGTCCGCGAGCGCGGCAACCGCAGCAGCGGCGGTTATAATAGTTATTAAAGCCGATTCTAAAGGCTTTAATTTTAGTTTTAGTGCTGTCAAAACTAAATTTCCTTCATTGCAAAATAGTCCTTAAGAGTTAAGAACAGAATCTAAATTACTTTGGAATAATTTTATGTTTGACAGCACTAAAACTAAAATTAAAGCCTTCAGAATCGGCTACATTAGGTAGTTAAGCCTTCTCTTTTAAATATGATGCTTATTAGCATATGTTCTGATAGTTATTCCGGCTTATTTTGTTTATACGCCAAATTTGATCCATCGATCGGTAGAATGACTGGCTGTCACACGGACAAGGCAACTTAGTTTGGCAGACATATGGGTATGGGTACCCATGGTATGATCCATAAGGGTCCCTACAGCTGGCAGATGATTGCTAACCTAAGTAATTGTTTTTTACTCTTATTTTATGTTTGTTTATCTGTTAAGTGTGTACAAAATAATTTGGTGTGAAATAAATTATGTCTTATACATTAAAAATAATAATTCCGTTATTATTGTAAGTCATAGATTCTGTTGGTAGTAGAGCTGATGCCGGGCTCGACTGTCGAGGTACCGCCATCTTACTCACAACGCCCAACAAAGTTATTAAGGGGAGAGGAAGTGGACAGCTCTCAAACAGGCACAACACTAGGTGGCCCACCATGCCTGAGACTGATTGATGGTGGTATATCCATCCCCAATTGACGGCCCTTATATAAAACAGACTGGTGACGGGCAGCGGCATCACTGTTGCAAAGGTTTCGGCACCACATTCACCAACCCGCCTGCGAAGCATTTGTGAGTATGGGAATTTCTTCCACGAAGACCGCCAAGAGTGGCGAATGGCCTATGTCCAGCAGTGGACCCACTAGGCTGATGGTTGTGGAGGCTAGATCCTCACCTACTTTTCTTTTTGAATTTTGTACTTGGTTCACATTAGATTATGAGAAATTAGTGAATATTCAATACATCCAGTTAACTGTAAACATGGTACAAAATCTGACTAGTTAGTATGTAAGAGCAAGTAACACAGACACACCTGTGGGAATTACTCCAAATACCCAAACTTATTCATTATTACCATAATGGTATCAGTTACCTTCTAAGTCAGGAAATAACTCCACAAGCATTTTACTCCGGTAATGCCAAGCTGAATAGTTGGAAAAGTTTTCATAAAGCTTCTCTGTTGTGAAGTCAAATTCATCTTTCAGGGGTGACTTATATTGAGACACCACAAACCTCCGGTAATCCCACGTATGAACTGAAAATTGAGAAATGTTTTCATGATTGTTGGATCAGGCAGTGGATTTGGATTTGGTATATACTACCATTAATAGATTGGTAATGCATATTATATATACATACACATATTTTAGAGCGAGATAGATAGACTAGACCATTTTCTATACGCTATGGACCTGGATGGACCTACAGTTAATTAGGAACGAAACAAATTCTGCTTATTTTTGCAAAATCTCTGGTTTTAAAGTATAATTTCGTGTTTCTTAGACGTGATTAATTAATTATTTTAAAGTATAATTTCGTGTTTCTTAGACGTGATTAATTAATTATTTTAAAGTACAATTTCATGTTTCTTAGACATGATTAATTAATTATTTTAAAGTATAATTTCGTGTTTCTTAGACGTGATTAATTAATTATTTTAAAGTATTATTTCGTGTTTCTTAGATGTGATTAATTATCATTATGTGTGCAGAGCTTAGAATCTAGGCCTAGATCCAACCAATCCAAGAAAAAAAAACACAGAATTGTAAATTTTAAATGTAGGTACTGCTGAAATATTTTGTAGTCTAAATGCAATGTTTTAGAACTAACACAAAAGTTTTGTATAGAAATAGGTGGGAAAAATTATTGCATTTATTCACATTATTGCAATGCTCTACAGATGTCCACAGAAAAGCGATCTGCCCTTGTCGAGTTTTGATTTTTTTTAAGAATTTACATCACTTGGTGCATTTTAGGCATGATACTGATTGCGATGTGTCTACTCATCTGTCATCCGTCGGTCAAATCAGTCGAATATTTAAATTATAATAAATTTATCTTGATAGCATAGGACATATTTCTAAACAGCCTTTTCTAAAGTGACGTCACATGAAGGCAAATGCAACTTTTTCATGAGGTTTTTTAGACCATAAATTCCAAAATACAGTTTATTAAACCAAATCTTAAAATGGTAAAATAAACACACCTTAGTCTAAGCGAATTGCCCTGTTTTTGCAATATGTCTCTCAGTCAAACGAAAATTTGTAGTCACTTTTATTGCTAGTTATTCCTTTTAAAGTTGTAATTGAATATATTTTTTTTTAATCTGGGCTTATTTTTAAAAGAACTAAATTGTTAAGATTAAAAAAAACTATGTAAAACAGAGAACTTACAGTTCCTCTCATCAAGTTTTAAGTATTTATCACAAAGCATCAGCTCCTTTTTCCAATCTGGATCAGTTCTCGTGGTCAAAACCCATTCCCTATGATGCCAGGCGCAATAAGACTTGGGGTTTATCTTGAGGCAATACTCCGTCAAGGTCAGTTCGCTGTCAAATGCCTTTGCTAGTTCTTCTACGTTTTCTTCTGATTTTCTGAATAGAATAGTAGAATATATTCATTTTTCAGCTTAAAACTTATTGTTAAACAATGAAAACACACAAAAGAAAAAGTAATAATAATAAAATTGTTTATCGACTCATAATGTTTATGATGACTGTGATTTCAATTTCACACTTGGGAACATCTGACACCACCCTGGAGATTCATGTGACAATTGTGTCGATTCAGTGCAACACAACTTAACTTATTTGACTAAACTTAATTTGAGTGTTGTCTTTTTCTTTCCGTATCAAAAAGACAAAGACAGAACGCTCAAAATAAGGTTAGTCCTGTCAAATTTAATAAGTTGTGTTACGCCGAATCGACGCCAATATAGCCGAGGCTTTAATTTTAGTTTTAGTGTTGTCAAAACTAAATTACTCACGAAAATATTAAGTTTTGACAGCACTAAAACTAAAATTAAAGCCTTCAGAATCAGCTTTATTATATATGTTTATCTAAATAAAATGGCTCTTACTTGAAAATAGTTAAAATATCTCTTCTAATATTCCACAATGTATATATATCAGGATTGGCTGTAAGCACCTGTCCAATTATCCCCAATAGTTCTTTGT
Source organism: Ypsolopha sequella (assembly GCA_934047225.1). Lineage (NCBI taxonomy): Eukaryota > Metazoa > Arthropoda > Insecta > Lepidoptera > Ypsolophidae > Ypsolopha > Ypsolopha sequella. The sequence goes on from OW203992.1 coordinate 16,414,093, forward strand.
CCAACTGGCCTTCATTTCGCTGGAAATGTAAAATTTTAGGTTGCAAACAAACATTGCTCAATAATTAATTATTGATTTGGACAGCAATTATTTCATGAATTGATAGACTAAATACTTAAAATTTGAATTTAATGTACAAATTCAAAAGAACAATACAATAATACACGACCATACTAGTGTATCCTAAATATAAAAGTGGTGCGGGACAAACAAATACTGATACCTTAGATTGTATTTGTCTCATTGCATGTTGAAAGGTCTTGAGTTTTTCCTGGCGCTCTTTAGCTTTTCTGACCTTTTCTTCTTCAGTAGTACGAACTTTTACTCTGCCGTGCTGAAATTATATGAATAATATTATTATTGATAATAATTCAAAATCATGTTTTTTTTCTTGTGTGGATATTTGGCAATTGATCAGCAGTGGATAACATAAAGCAAGGACTTATAAATTCTTACAAACCATTTTATTTCAGGAACTAATATGGGTTAGTTATTATAAAAGGCTTCTATCGAAACTATGAACAAATTTTCCTATTTTATTGTTATGTGCTGTGTGATTTTCCCAATGAGTAAAAGAAAAGAAACAAATTTCCAGACAAATTTTTGCGTTAGACGTCATCTGGTTTGGTTATCAGGGTAGCGTTCCAAAACCAAACCAAACCTCTATCACCGAGCATTCTTGTCGGATGAGCTGAGCTGAGCAATACGTTTTGGAACCGGTGATAAAGGAATAGTCTTCGGACCAACTTTTGTGAGATTCGAAACGGACACAGAGTAATATGTCAAAAGAAAGGTTTGGCGGGAAGACGAAAATGTTTAAATGATGGATGAGTTTTTATCTACAGGTTTTATAATTATAGAAAAATTTGACCGATAATCAAATTTCAGACTCGTATAAAATAACAAGAAACAAATTCAAATAAAAATATCGTTCTAGGCGAGAAAATAGGAATAGTTCTCATATATCATCGGGTCTACCGCGATCAATTTTTACCTTTTTTAGGCTTCAAACATCAGTTGACATTTTTGCATAAAATTCTATACAGAGGGAAACCTCTCAACGACATAATTGTACTAAGATGATAAGTCCTGAACGCCGGGGTAAAGGTAAAAATTAACTATCACCCGTTCCAAAACCACCCGAGTGATAAAGAACAGCTCGAAGTCCTTGTAAGAAATGTAAAATTTACTTTGACACTTAAATTTTACCTTTACCCCGAAGTTTGAGATCGCTACCTAAATATAATGCAAAAATAACAATTGACGTTTGGAGTGTCACTCGAAAACGACGAAACTCGTTCAAAAACTCTGCGTTACAACCCCAATAATTGCTACCCAGCCTAGGGTTCTTTAATGATCGCAGCCTCGGGGGAGGCTTATCAGATCACAATAAACCACTATTTTCCACGAAAACACCCACGATTCGGTAATGACCCTTAATAAACGTCAAAAATCATGGGGCAAAATTGGTCAAACGTGATTGTACAGCTAACTTCAGGCCAATACAAACCATGGTACATACCTGTGAACTATAGTGGTTGATGATGGTTTAACACTTCAATGATCGGTCATGAAATTCGTATGGGTTTATTCTGCTTATTCACATAACGGACTTACCAACTGGAGCTGAGCGTGATGAATCTATTAATTCTGATAACCACTGCATGGGTAAATATAAAATTTACTTTGACAGTTAAATATTACATTTACCCTCAGAATAAGGAATACAAATAGAAACCTGGCTAAAATAATACGCGGAGAAAGACACCTATCCTTGATTTTCTTACGACATTTTAGTGCGTTAGAGAGAGATGGATATGTATTAGTTTTTTCTTAATTAGGTAGGTTGTCACTAGTTCGTTGCTTTGCTAGTGATGTAACAATGTCGATTTTTGACTACGATAAATAAACCAAATCGAAATGAACCGCGACCAAATCTCCTTACCACACATCATATCGTATCAAAGTGTGAAAAAAAAGAGAATACAGGAGGCACCGACCTTTCTGGTGACATCCTCTTGCTTTGAAAGGAGGCCAAGAGAATTAATAGCAAAGTGGTCTCTGTCTACCCCAGTGGGACACATGTTATATTGTGTAAATAAGGAATTAATAAAAGGATATCTTTCGTTTAGCATAATATTTTTTATTAAGTACAAATTACTATATCGTAGGCAGGTAGGTACATAAGTTAAGTCTAAAATTGTGTTTGTTTCTAGTACAAAAAATGCTGTAGCTTGTATCAGAGATACAACCGTAAACTATTTAAGTGGATACTTTTTAAGTCGCCTCTTAACTCAATCAAATAGATGTTCGTTGATGTCGCGTCTTTGTTCAATCAAGGAAGAAGGAATTAATCGCAACAATAGAAATCATAATAATCATAGACTTATAGGATTCGTAATAATAATATTATGTCAATGATGAGCGATGAAAGCGCAATTACTACAGAGGTAATTTCATTTTTTTTTATTTCTATTAAATAAACATCAACTTATCTTGAATAAAAACTAATAACAAATAATGAACGATTAAAATACCTAATAACCTGTAATAAGAAATCAAATTATGCGCAGTTCAAGTCAATAAGCATTCCAAAAATTATTTCACGATAGAACTACCCTGTCAAAGTACTTTTATTGTCAACCACTAAGTACGAAAATGTCTTGATCTGCGGAATTTCTTCGTGAAGTCGATCACGGCAGTAACGTGAACGAACAGGCCTTTCAGAACGATTTGCGAACATAGAAGTATGCACTTTTCTAAACCACAGACATCCATAGGTACTGGTTCTGTTGCCTAAAATTGAAAAATTATCGAGTTAATATGCTATAGTATAGTACAAGCACGTACCTACAAACAAGATTGATAATGCAATTATACATAATTATTTAAAGGTTACCAATGTGTCTGTATCTGGTAAATATAACGTTGGTAAGGCATCTGCTTTTAAAAGTCTCCATTTTAAATTTTCGTTTGGTCTAAAAGAATCCGACGTAAAGTGTTTCGAACAAATATGACCGCTTTTTTTAATTGCCCAATTTGGTCAAATTATTCGTCTAAGCCATTCACTTTTTAATTCATCCCTTTTTGGAAATCTGTAACAAAAAATATAGCGATATTTATTTGGCATTATTTTTCTTTTAACTCGCGCTGCAATGAGGGATTTTCTTTTCTTTTTTTTTTTACTCTTCCCTAATCGCTGGATAGATGGCGCTGAACTTGGTAAGTTACTGCAAGGAACGAAACGTCACATAATTTTTTGATTATTGCACTTGGATGTAATTTTGAGATCGTAAAACGAAACGTACATAAAAAAGTAATTAATGTCATTGTCACATCACATCACAATGACATTTTGAAAATAAATAAATAATAACAACAAGGAAAAAGAAAAAAATAATTAGCAGTCTTTTTATGAGTTTTCTAAGCCAGAAAGAAAATGTCCCAAGAGAAAAAGAAGAGAAGTCTGTGCCTTGTGGATTTGTATAAAGATGGAGGCATACATATTTTTCCTAAAGATGAAAGTCGTAAAGCGCAATGAGTACAAGCCATGGTACATTTTAAACCTGGACGGACCATAACAAAGCATTCGCACATAATATGCTCAGCACACATGTCATCAACCAACGAGCGTATGTGACGTGACGTGACGTGACGCAATGTTTTTTTTTCAATCGTTTTGGCTTTGGCACCTAGCAACGTAGTCAGTTCAACACCATCTACAGAGTTCTGGGAAACTATGTTTTTTTTTTAATACTCAAAAAGAAAACCTCTCATTAATCTATTATCCATCTATGCACGGCTGCCGCGGGAACCAATGTTCGATAGTTTGCCACACGGACTTTAGTACATCACTATACGAAAAAACATAACCTCTCGTAGTCGGCAGAAAATCTATATAAAACAGGCAAATATCGGTGTAGAATTGAACACGAGTATGATTTACAAGAACTACTATTATTGTTACTGAGTTTTAGGTATGATCCTGCAACTTATTAACATAAAAACTATCAGAACTCACCGATGAAATGATATTGCTTCATTGTTGTTTTCTTTTCTTCCTGTATGCGATTTACAGCCTTCAATCGCACAAGACATTTTATTACAATGTTAAAAAAACAATCAACACAAACAATAATAAATCAAACTTTCACGAATTTTGAGAGGAAGAGCACCAAAATATTTAATTTCTCTCGGTGAAGCTGTAAACTTTCGCAAAATGCAATAGACATTTCGATGCCACCAAATTAAGATGTGATGCACGCAACGTACGATATTACAACACAACGATACAATGATGAGACATATTTAATTTGATGGTATTATAATTTTTAAAATACATCCAAATTACATCCATCTGACATTTGTTTGGTTCAATCTAGTGACACACCAGGAAAAAATATAAAGTAAGTGCGGTTCGTCGTTTCATTCACTCGTACACAGGAGTAATTTACGTTAGATGAGTACAATGGCTAATGCCCAGTTCTTATTTTAGTCAGGCTTCTATTTGTATTCCTTATTCTGAGCATTTACCCATGCAGTGGTTATCAGAATAAATAGAAGGTTTATAAACGACACCGAGCTGTTCGTTTTTACTCCGTTTGTTGTGGAATGAGTGACAGTCATGAACCTAATACCCTAACAGGACTGAGTACTTGTTTCAAAAACGTGAAGAACGAGAAGTCATACTAGATTATTTCATCTCTGTCCAAGTAGGGTAACCATATTTAAAAATAATTGATTGAGACCACGTGTAGTAAAAACCGTATTCAAAACATTTATTTTATTGGTTTAAAGTCTTCTGCTTTAAAATGGCTTCTGCTGCAGACTACTGGATTTTTGCACTTTACTTCGTTTCCTAAAACTTCTAACCATTTTCTTCGGATATTTTCAGTTTTTGGAAGACTGTAATGTAAAACCCAATATCATGGTTACTCTAGCGGTATCAATGTAAACATGTATCATTTCTCCGAGAAAACGTTGTAATTATGCCTTACCTATGAAACGATATCCCACAATTCCCAAAAATTTGGCTTCTGCAGCCCTTCACGCTGCATGCTTTAACCATTTTTGCAAAAAATTATTAATTTTACAATTTAGTTTTCAAATGTCACGGCCGTGGCGCCATTTTTAGATAAAAGGGTTACCAGTTTGCAAGCATAAGAATAATCCCAACTTTATTATGGAATGATTGATCTTACATTTACGGATAAAACTAAATGTAAAACATAAATAAACCTAACAAAAAAATAGTGACGGACTTCAAATGTAACTGCAGCCATTCGCTAAAAAGCTTAAAATAATTATAAAATGACCGATATACAGTTACTTATATTATGAATATATTTAATAAATATTTTATATATTAATTATTCATCATTATATTTGGGACTCTATGGTATGCCCGTCTTGTGATGTTGCGTTCGTGTGCGGATAAACAAAATGGCATCTATGTTACGCCGTGTATGGAGAAATTAATTATCACAAACGCATGCCAAAAACATTTCATGCTCACCCTACTTAGCATGATGTGAAGTTTCCGAAGTCAAAATATATTATAATGGGTAAAGATCTAAAGTTTTATAAAAGAATTTGATATTCTGCTGATCTTCATTTCTTATGATCAGGTCATGTGCACACAAAAACATTAATCATAAGGTAAAATCAACTTGAAGAACGAGTCTTAAAACAAAACTAAAAATGTATGAATAGTATATATATATTCTGTTTTTGGATAAATGGGTAAAAACTCAGTATTTATAGTAAGTATTTACTCGGATAAATACCATCGCCATTCGCAAGCGATTCAAAACCAGATTTTTCTTTCTCTCTAGTTATGTTCCTTTTTTAAAAACGGGTGAAATTTTGCAAGTCGAACACGTTTCGAAACGAAACCTAGGTATCGAAACTAACACCGATATAAATATGAATGATATATCGATAATAAAGCCGATTCTGAAGGCTTTAATTTTAGCTTTAGTGCTGTCAATAAAATAGTCCTTTAGAGTTAGGATTAGAAGCTAAATTTCTTTGGAAAATTTTAAGCTTTGACAGCACTAAAACTAAAATTAATTGGCTTTAGTATCGTTAAAAATTAAATTACCTACATTGATGAAATGAACTATAAACAAAAAAGTACCTGTACCCTTTTTCACATAAGAGGTCCCGGTTGACATATATAAACAATGTTTTTTCAGTTCCAATCTCGTTTTTTTTTTCTTAGTTCTTAGCATTCCTCCAGATGTCGTGTCCATGTCACCAATTGACCATTGATAAAATATGTTAGGTATGTCAAAGTCAGTGGTTTGTCTGTGCCGTAGAGCGCACTCTAAGGTCTGTGCAATTTTTTCCTTTGATTCTGTTACTAAAGTTCAGGACAGTGCCATCTAGGAATCTAATTTAACACTCAATTTGACACAAAGAGAAACGCTCATTGCAATTAATTAATTGCATTTAATTGGGTTTTCAAGACGTTTCATAGTGAAGAGACAAAGAATCGTTTTATAATCGCAAAACGATCGGTCAGAATTTTGCTAGAAAAGAATATTGGTAGAAAACCTTTTATTTGTCATTCATCTCAGCGTTATTGCCATGCTTTTTAGCTTAACAATACATTTAAGTGGGACCGTCACTATTGCTGACAGAGGAGCGTGGGTGAAAGGAGGGGGTGGAGCTACTCCCTGGTTCCATACCCCTTGTGTAAACCAACCATTCCTTTATTGTATGATTTTAAGAATTTAGTTTCTTGTTCATGGTCTAATTAACTAAGCATATTCTATAAATTAATTTATTTCCGTAAGTTCTGTAAGATTTTAATGCCTCATGAATTTAAATAAAAATGTAAATTCGATTATTTCATGACATGAATCCTCGAGGGGGTTGTCAGAGGTGTTCCCACTCGGTACACTTGCTTATCATCAACGATTATTACGTCTCAGCGTGATGGGTGGTGGTGGTGAGCCCTATCGTAGATCTTCGGGCACAAATACATGCTTTTCAGTGCATGCCCGACCGGGGTTCAAACTTTCGTAAAAAAATTGACAAGCCAGCGTTCTACCGCCTGAGATTTCATCGCGATGGTATATTGTGATACATTTTTGCAGGTAAAAATAAACATATTTTTCAAAAGATCTCAAAATAGACATTTTTGTATGAATCACCGGCTGATGCGTCCCAAATCGGAATAGACCCTTGGTTAACCTTCTACGGTCATACAATTCGAGAAAAAAAAAAACCCTGTCAACTGTCAAGTGTAAATTTGACAGATAAGCAATGGTTGTTGAAATTTCCATTTCTTTTGTGTACAACTTTCTTGTGCTTTTACGTTCTTTTTACTTTTATTTGTATTGCTTTGTGTGTTTATTAAAATAAGACGATGAATAATGCACCACAGTACTCACTCCGTTGGAATAATTACGTTAACCATGTCACGGACGCATTTAACTTGCTACGCCAAGAGAACGATTTGGTCGATGTCACTTTATGTTGTGATGGTGGCAAAATAACAGCGCACAAGATGTTGTTATCAGTGTGCAGCAGCTATTTCAAACAGATATTCAAAGAAAATCCATGCCAACACCCTGTAATCATATTCAAAAACGTTAAGTTCGAGGATCTAAATGCCATTATCAATTTCATGTACCATGGCGAAGTGAACATATTTCAAGAGCAGTTGGAATCTTTTCTTATTACTGCTGAACTATTAGAAGTTAAAGGGTTGACAGACAACAGTGAGGATGAAAGTTCTGCCAACCAGGTTATAGATAATATATCTCTTGACCTAAGTTCAAAGACGAAACCTCTTGAAGAAGCTGTGACTGTACCAACTGATGAGCCAATAAATTTGGCAACACTGCAGACTGTCAGAGATGAATACATTCCACAAACAAGCCAATACAAACCATACCATGAGGAAGAGACTGAATTAATTGTTGAGGAACCGTCAATTGAACCTATTGTTCATCCAGAAGTAGAACCTGAAGTTAATCTGGTTGGAAATTCCAAAGTAAACCTTTCACCACCCACTGAGGACATGCAAGTAGACAATCAGTCAACATCTGCTGAAGATTTGTCTGAGAGAAGTAATTCCAACTCAGGTATAATATATTCAATTAATAATAAAATGAAAATTATTCTATGGCAAAATTTCTAACTTTCAATGCTCCTGTTATCCCCACGGGGCCAATTTGCATGTCACATTATTATTTAACAGCAGATTGTTTTGGGTTTGGAGAGGAAGCCATCACAAAATAGTTCTATGTTTTAATTTTGTTAAACCTCTGGCTAAGTAGTTGAAATGTCTCAACCGCCTAAAAAAAGTGAAAAAAAAATATGAACACTTAAATATCTTACTTATTTGGTGAGCACAAACAGATGGCCTTATCGCTTTAAGCAATCTCTTCCAGAAAACCTTTGGGTGGAAGAAACTGTAGAAAGATTACAGAAATGGCGGTGTACTAATTTTGTGGATAAGAACTATACAAATATGGATATATTGATACTTAGATAGTGGTAATATACTAGTAAATTATAATACATATAAATAAAAAGGTATTAATCAATTACAAAATATATTTCGAAACTAATTAATACTTTTTTAATAATACAAATTTATAATCTATTTAAAAGAATAAAAAGCTCTAGGCTTTAAAATAATATTTATTTGATTATACTAGTAAATAGTATCCTAGCCTAACTTTATGTGATATCAACTGATTACGCCAATGAACATGTTGTATTTGCTCCCAGTACTCAACAGTAAAAACCATTATGTTATGATCACGGATAGGATATTTCAATCGATATATACCTATAGTTGGAAAAACTATGAAATTTTGTTATATTATATTGATAGTAAAAAGCCTGGAGTTACGGAATTGCTTAAAACATTTTGATAATGTAATACTTACTAGATATGTTACTGGAAAAATAAATAAATAAATAAATTCAGGAATTGAATACAAATTTTCTTAGATATGGCTGAAAGAAGGATTAATTTGGCCAAAAGAAAAATTGGCCTTTTCAGTTTACGGCTGAGCTAGTATGACATATAGCAATTATTTTTGGCCTTCTGTTTTGCCTCCGGACTTGCTAGTATGACTTTTCTTCGGCCTTCTGCTCTGTTTGGCCTAAATCAGCTTGTCATTTATAAATTTCCTACAATTCCTGAATATGTAATATACATTTACGGTAATATCTAATAAGTATTAGGTACATCATCGTAACGTTTTAAGCAGTTCTGAAATTTTCGTAATTTTTACTATCAAAATAAATAATATTTTAAGAAGTACTATACACCTATCAACTTTTTCTAGGATTTTTCCAACTTCAGGTATATATCGATGGTAGAATTTTACAAAATGTTTTTATACAATTTTCAGATGCAGATATGGTGCTAAAATTCCGTTGCAATGTCTGTCCTAAAGGCTTTAAACATCCGACTTCACTGACCTTACACAAAGATTCACATGCAGGAAAGACACAATGCCCAGTCTGCCACCGATCATTTTCAAGGTCATATGACATGCGCAGCCACTTGCAGCGGATACATCAAGGGAAGCAACTAACTATAAAAGAGATAAGATACAAGGGCAATAATGATGCGGTTTCCTCGAAACAATTCACACATCATATCTAGCTGTAATTTTAGGTAACTTTAGTTACCTTTTCATAGACAATAGATGTAATCTTGTATTTAGGTTTAAGTTTATTATCCAAAGCACTAAGTGCATAATGCCTATATGAAGTAACATGTGGTAGATATTGTTGATTATAATAAGTATATTGTATGCATAAGAAAGTATATTTTTTATTTACTTTTTAATAAGTCACAAATTAAATTTGCTCAGTGCTGTAGCTTTGGCTATTTTTGTACTAGTCTACATAATATTGTTTGAATATAATTGTTTTTTATAATAAATATATTGTTTCATTTGTGTTATCAAACAATCATTTTTAGTTTGACCGAAACCGCTGTACCGCAGCTTTGGCGCCGCCCGGTGAATGAGTTCACATGAGAGAAAATAAATGAAGAAAATAAGCTGTAGACTTCACACTCAGTTTTTACCTTTTGAACAAATCTTAAGAAAAATCTAGGTGTGAAGGGGCCTCTTAAGAGCTCTGAAAGTAATTCAAATTCAAATTTATTTGCACCATAATGTTTGAAAGGTCTTAAATAACATTTATAGTATCAATTATGGACCCTGTCGGGCACAGCAAAGTAACTTAAAGCTAGTAACATTGGCTTTATTGTGCTTAAAATCGAGGTAAATACAATTTCTTTTATATCTAAAAATATTAATATTCTAGTTATTTAAGTATTCTTCAATTGTGTAGGGACATTTTTGTATTAAATATGTTTTTAGTTTGTTATTATAAGTTGTAAGTTTTGGTTCATTTTTTATATAATTTGGTAGTTTGTTAAATAGTCTTATTGCCATATAATATGGGCTACGGTTAAGCATTTGAATTATATATATATATATATGAATATTGCGGTAAATTTAATCTTTCCTTATGACGTTTATTGATATTATGGGTATCCTTTACTTGGGGAAATATTTGACGATTTTTAAACACAAATAGACAGGTATCGTGTATATATATTGCAGGAAGTGTCATAAGTTTATATTTTATGAAATATGGCTTACAACTTTGTGTATTGTTGATTTGTGCAAGTATTCGGACACATTTTTTCTGGGTAATGAATAGGTATTTATAAAAAAAATCATTACTTACCAACCAGAATAATTATTGAAAGTGTGCTCAAGGAATGAAATGCCTAGAAATAACAATAAACTATTTTCGTATTCAAAGTTTTCATAAACAAAGTCTATTTATAGCTATTAACTTATGCCAAAAGCGTGTGGTTTTAGCAAAAGTTAAAATTTTAGCTCATCGAAATCGTTGTCTACTTATAAAAACTACACTCTTAAAATAGTTCATTAATAAAAAAGTTCATTGCTATTTCTTTTCTACACATTTAATTGAGCAAATTTTCAATCATTATTCTGGTAGGTAAGTAACAATTAAGGTTCCGTAGTACCTAAAAGATACAAAAGGAACCTTTATTGTAAGACTCCATTGTTCGTCCGTCCGTCCGTAAGACACAGCCTCATTACTTTAGCACCGTTAAAGACTTGAAATTTGGCACAAAAATAGCATTAATTTGCCCACATAATAAGGGGTAAAAAATAAAATTGAAAAATTTTAAATTGTTCAAGATATATCCAAAACAAGAGAAAAAAATACCCATCCAAACCAAATATCTAATAATAGATACCCATCTATAATGTAAAAATATACTTTTACTATACATACTGGCACTGGTTTCGAGAAATCTTTGAAAAACTTAGAGTTCTACTCGCACTTGACCGGTTTTTTTAAATGAAAATAACTTCTTTTAGTGCCGTGCAAGAGGCTATACCTATAACTTACTCTAGGCCTTAGAGTCTAGCTAGGGGAAAAAAACTCGAAAATATGAACAGATTTAATGAAATTTTGTTTAAAGCAATATTTTTTAAATATCTGCAAAAGATTTTCTTTCTCCTTTTCACACATTAAAATTTTTGTTATACAAAAATAGAACCGGTCAAGTGTGAGTCAACTCAGTCGCCAAGCGATCCGTAATATAATTTTATATGAACAAGGCGACGTTAATTTATACAGCCAAATTTATACTGAAGAACTAAACAAGGATCGATTACCTATATTTTGAAATTCGTAAAATATTTCTCTCGTGTCCCATAAAAACGCAAGCCCCGAGTCGATTACTATGGGGAGCAAAATCAACAAAACATTATCGATCCGTGATACTGATCACTTACCAAACCTCCAGTTTGAATTTGGCTGCATAAATTAATGTCAGCCTATACAGAATGTTTAGATGTTGTTGCGGAAGCCGGAAACTGGTGATAGTTCTCGACCACATGATCAATTATCGTAAAAAAAAAAAACAGAAATAGTAAAAAGAAACTGTTGTTTCATACATTTTGGTTGCGTAGGTATGTAACTATTCTATGGAAAAGCAGTTTTTTTTCGGTATTTGGGGTTTGGTTCCACTATAAAAGTTTTCGCCAGTTTCCGGCTCTGCAACTTTATCTTAACACCCATTAATATCATGAAAAACCTTGAATATTGCTATTTCTTCGAGGCTTTTGTATGGTACCCCCTTGGGTCAACATTTTTAGATTTTTGTATCATTTGCCGTAGGTAGTAGAAGGCACAGTAACATGTGTTCTGTGAAAATTTCAACTGGCTACCTATTGCAGCTGAAGCTGTAAATCCCTCCCTAGCTGTAACAGACAGACAGCGGAGGTTTAGTAATAGCAGAGAATATAAAGTAAGTAAAGTACGTAAAGAAGCGACACTCACCTCCCCGCGCGAGTTTATCGTCCCCCGCGTTCCCCCGCAAGTTGGTGGCAAATCTGGAGGCAGGCAGAGCTCGAGTACCGCTCGTTCGCTGCGCGCGTTTTTTGTTTTGTTTTATTACGATACTGATTTTTAATCAATATGGTTCGTTATTGTGGTATTTATGGATGCCTATAAAACGGAGCAACCAATAAAGAACGGCCATTTTTCAAATTTCCTTCCTTCCGGTGAACCAAGGCATTTTCTTTTATGTACGTAAAAACACCTCTGACTCCTCTGAAAGGATTTGTCGCGTGAGGTGACGATGTTTAAATTTTACTCATATAAATTCGCGTTATAAATTAAAATTGTCATATAAATTGTGCCAGAATTGTATCGAACGATCGCCGCCGCGCACCGTTGCGGCATCATAAAGGGAAGGCGGGCTGCGGGGCCATTGACCCCTGCGTTTAGACAGACGGACAGATTTCGATTGAAGTATTTGTCTAATTTACTTTTAAAGTTAAGGGGAACGAAAATACAAACAGAAATAAAATGTCAGCTTTCGGATGATTTTGTTGCAATAATTAGGTTACGTATAGCCATAAAAAAAAATACATGTTTTTGGTTGAACTTTAAGGTATTCATTTTCCACAAACCACGTTAATCGATTCCTATTTGTACTGTCAATGAATTTTTTTGTAACCCTCTATTGCACACTTCTTATCGATTTTGTTTCAGGTATCGCTTTCGCGATTTTGTTGGTTTTTTTTTAATAAAATTAGTGTGAATGATATCTATTCATTTTCCAAATACCACGTTATTCGGGTCAAAAAAAGCACCCCCTTTTTCCAAAAATACGTAAATCCACTGATGCAGTCAGCGGCAGCACGATATTGTCAGTCTACGCCTAGCGTTGGCGCCCGTAAGACGTGGAATCTGTGCCCTTTTTTGCAAGCTATAAATATCTCCCAAAACTACTTCAAAACACATTGAAATTAATTTTATAAAATAATATTTCGAGGAGCATCATATTCCTGCCGTTAAAAACTCTACAAAATATGCGTATGAGTGATTTAGCTACATCGTGCCATAGTCATAACAACAAAACTGAATGAATTTGGAATGAATTCATACTTTTATGGGGGAAAATAATATATGTTACTCTAAAAGAATAATTTTGTGATCGTTATTGAAACCCAAATTAATTTACTTATTCTTACTGAGATCTGTAACAAAGGTCAATGACCTTTTCGTGAAATTACCCTCTAGTATTGGCTCACCATTTCAGGTCCAATAAGTGAAGTTTTTTGCAAATTATATAGGTACACTTACATGGGATCAATCGCCAAGTATTTAAAATATAGAAATTTATTTTGAAATATTTACAGTGCATGGCAAAATTATCAGATCGTAGATAATCCTGTCGGTACATGTTCAGGTTCTGTTACGCACAATGAAAACAATGAAACTCTTTTAGGATTAATTTGTTATCCCTATGTTTGTCTGTCTATCCGTTTGTCTAGACAATTTTTTCTGGGTTAAATTAATAAATACCAATATTAACGGCCCTTTATAGAGCTGTAAAAACATACTTTTGACGTTTTTATTTATATTACGTTTTAGGTTTTTACGTTTTTTTTTAAAGTTTTTCATACAAATTTTCTCACTATGAAAATGTAGGGATGAACACTTGAGATAATATTTTGCATTTAAAAGTAAACACAGAAAGGAATTGTTGAACAAATAATGTAAAAAATATGAAAACCATGTTGTTCTATTCTAAAGAGATTAATTATCTACTGTTCATTGTGGCGATAGCTTTGTTTATTTTTTTTTCTTGAATAATTTTTTACTAAGATAACAAATAGTTTAATACAAGGTTTTCCTTAAGAGGTCCCTTTACCCCTGTGTTTTTCTTAAAATTCATACAATAGGTATAAACCGAATGTGAAGTCTACAGCTTATTTTCTTCATATCTTTTTTCATGAGTATATTCTAGTGACATCTAACTACGTCTCTATACAGCCCAAAAAGCAAAATTTGATAAAACACCATCATAATAGCTGTCAGGATATCGTCAATATTGCCTCGTTTTTACACAAAGTTTAACAAGTTTGTATATTTTTATCTATACTGGAAATAAAAAAGAGAGAAATACAGGCGTCGTTCATGTTAAGATGACTAAGTTTACACACTTTGCTAAGTATAAACAGTTACCGTTTCATGGAAAACTGTTTTTACCTGAAACCATTTCACAAATTCAATTAACTTATTTTGAATATCTTGTCATCGTGCACTTATTGATGAGAAATATAATTTCAATAAGTAAAAATACAACTTTTAGTTAAGAAAACTTATAGTTAAAAGTCTGCTGTATGCATAAACATATTTTTAATTATATAACAATAGTAATAAAATAATTGGCTTATCCGTCGTCGTGATACCAGCCGTAAATTCCTTAAATAATCTGATATCACGCTTATGGAAAACCCAATTATTTTGAAGATACCATAATATCATTAAAATATGTTTATGCATATAGCAAACTTTTAACAATAAATTGTCTTTGCTAAAAGTTGTACTTTACCGTTTTAATTATTTCTTAATATTTTGTTACAAATTCGGAGAAATAACCCTTAAGGAAAACCTTGTATGAAAATATTTGTTATCTTAGTTACAAAGAAAAAAATAATAATAAACAAAGCTATCGCCACATTGAACAAGCAATAGATTCCAAGCAATAAATCCCTTTAGAATAGAACGATATGGTTTTTATATTTTTTACATTATTTGTTCTACAGTTCCTTTCTGTGCTTCCTTTCAAATGCAAAATATTATGTCAAGTGTTGATCTCTATATTTTCATAAGGAGAAAATTTGTATGAAAAAGTTAAATAAAAGGACATAAAAACGTTATAATATGTATGTTTTACAGGGCTGTAAATATTGGCATTTATTGATTTTACCCAGAAAAATTGCCTAGACAAACGGACAAACAGACCAACATAGGGACAACAAATTAATCCTAAAAGAGTTTTGTTTTTTCATTTTGCGTAAAGGGACCTGAACATTTCAAACTATGATACAAATAAATTTCTATATTTTAAACACTTGGCGATTTATCCCAAGGGTAAACAGGTGTCCCAAAAGTCAACGCTTTCCCTTGGAAGGCTGGTAGGCCAGCTCATGACTGACCAGAATATCAAATTATGACCTCAGCAAACAGTAGATAGTCTTCGAATTGATGGTACTTTTATAAATTCGAATAGATTTTTGAGAGTCAAAGCTAACCAGTTCTAAATTCTAAGGATAAAATTTTTCTTGCGCAACTCTGAATAGTCCTGCTATTGATAAAGTCAAAAATAAACCTTGAAATGCTGTAACATCAGAAAGAAAAAATAAAAACCCAATGTATGAGCAATTTTTTGTAATTAGGTTAGTTCGACACCACACCCTGAAAAAAAATGTTCTATGTTAGTTTTGCAAATTGTCTTAAATAACGGCTTATCAAATATTGTTTTTCAAATGATCTGGCAATTACTGTGTATTTGAAAAAAAAGTTATTGCTATTTTACTACCAAAAGAGCTGCGTATTTTTTTAAATAATTAAAATTTAGAATGAAAGAGTGGCGGGCAGTAAAACTATTTGACGTGCATTAGAAATGCCATTTAACACGCGTTAGAGTGAGATAAATAGTGACGCTATTTAAAATGAATTGGAATGAGATAGTAACGCAGTTAAACGTAGTTAAATGAGAGAGGCATAATTGAGATAGGCTACAGTGAGATAGATTGTGACGTGGTGCGTTCTTTCTGAGAGTATTTGTTAGTTTTCACTTTTTGTAATAACAACTTTAGTAACAATTTTTTGTAAAGAAATTTTTGGTCCAATTCATTTTCCCGCAAGTGTAAAACCAGCTCAACGGGCGAAAAATATTTAAAGAATGGGTAATGGTGACAATTAACCGTCACGATATTATTATGTATCTCTAAAGGAGTGTCTGAAATGTTCCGAGGGTCAACTGATAAATCAAACACTCAAAAAACCACTTTTAGCCGACCATAATAAATTTACGTCCCGACGTGATAGCAAGTAGGATCAATGCCGTGTGACGATGATCGTAATACACTAATAAATTAGATAAAATAAAATACGTATTACTTTTGACCCTGCCTCGTCCACTCTATTCGTATTTTTGCTATGGTGACGCGAGCTTTGAGACCGGGACGAATTTCCCCCCGCGCGCAAACGTAACATGAATAAGCCACGCCCGGAACTAGTTTTTGTTTTGGCTATGTCATACTCTTAAGAAAAAGCGGCGGTAACTCAGGGGTAGAACGCTGGCCTCTCAATCTTAAGATCCAGGTTCAATCCGCGGTGGATTGCACCAATGAGTTTTTCGGAATTAACATAATGTGCATCGTCTTTGCTTGTAGGTAAGTACTTCCTACTTTCTGAACGGTAAAGGGAAACATCGTGAGGAAACCTATGTCCTAAAAATCGTGTATTTGTGCCCGAAGTACGGCGATAGGGCTCACCTCCCATGACGTTGTGACGTAATATTTGTAGGTGAAACGCGGGTGTACCGAGTGTGGACTGTGATTTGCATTTAAAAGTTCACACTCGGAACACCTCTGACACCCTCTCGGGCATTCAGGTCGTGACGATATATATATTTTTAATACAAATTAACCCATGGGGAACCAGAACTGACCTAGGGATTAACCACGCTAAAATTTAGGAAGAGAATCATATAAGTTGCTGACTATAAATATTGTCCCTCTCGATCGACGACGACGCTCACACGCTTGCTGCCAGCCCTAGACTAGCTCACGCACACACACAAGCATGTGCGGACAAGCCAGTGCGCGCGCGAGAGTGTAGGTAAATAACTTGAGCACTCAGTATGAAGTGTCGGGGGTGTGGTAATAGGGTCCCGCCCGTTTGGCACTCTTTGGGTACGGAACCCCAAAAACAATGCTTTTAGTAACTAAAAATGCTGTTAGTTAAGGGGCTGCACTATGCTAAAATTTAGTCCTGCTGACGCCTGCACGCCATATTTTTTCCAATTTTTTACCATCTACATTGACGGAACTGAATCCAACACAAAACTGATGTTTAGCATATTATTCATTTTAAAATAATACTGTCACTCCGTGTCTTCTCGTGAATATCGTAAAAGGCGACTAAGAAATTATAAAAAGGTATGCCAATAAGCTGTCTCTGAAGCATTGAGGGTAATAGGGTCACAAAATAGAAATAGATACTACCAGTAGGCCGACTCGACGACGGAGCGAAAACAGACGCACACAGGCATAGACGCGTACGCATGATGATCTCGGCAAAATTTCGTATTGGCATTCGACCGACTTCATCCGAGATCGTCGTACGTACGCGTCTATGTGTGCGTGCGCCTGTTTTCGCTAGTTATGCGGAATAAACATTCTGTAAGTGGTTATTTTGTGATAAGGTCGTCTGTAGAGACAAGGTAGTTCTATTTACTGGTGGTAGGTGTCGGCCCTCAAGAAGAAACCATGCCGCAAAGCGACTCGTCGGTCGTGGGGGAGTGATCAGTGATCACATTCATAGGTGTGTTGCTTTCCGGTTCATAGCCGCCATCTTTGAATATCTCACTTCCGGCCCGGATCTCGGATTGATAATGATAGCAGACAGTTTCGGATTCAGCGGGTTTGAGTTAACACCTCTTACCCAAAAAGTAATGCAAAATAGTACATTTTTCCAATTCTAGATCAGTCTAACAGTGAGGTTCTTGCCGTGTCTCTTCTCTTGACAATTCAGAAAAGGCTCGAGAAGGTCTGGCACTTGATAAGACTTGGCATACTAGCTAGAGGTACTAAACAACCTCCCTATGATATTCCTGTTGGTCACTCACACCTACTTGGGTAGCTGACTGGAGTTTTGACGGCTTTGTTTTTTTTTTTTTATAGAAAACTAAAACCCGACACCTGTTTTATTTACTTTATGTTCAGCGTGGACAAAGTCGGGAGCAAAAGCTGTTATATTTTGCTCATTTGTTTTACTAAGGGTTTTAGTTTTCCTGATGAAACCTAACTGAAGAATCTAAAATATCTAAATAGCAAAAAGAAAAAGTATTTTAATCATTTGTTTCAGGTAACTTGAAATTTGATTTTCTCTATACAATATAATTAATTAATAATTTTATTTGTGAATTGCATTATGTTATCAAAACAGACTGCGACATACGTACACAATGGCACCAGACCAGAGTCGGACAGCTAGTTAAGTCAACGTATAGCGCCGCCGAAGTCATAGTGTCCGGTGCCGCATACAAAATCTAGGGGGAAAGAAACTAGTGCAGCTTAGCAGCGAGGGGCTGCTCTGGGCCGAGGGTGGCACCCCGGCTGGAGGGGGTGGTTGCCCGCCGCGCTCGATACGCGCGCGCGCTTCGAAAACGCGACGCAAACGAAAACGAACGAACCAGTCTCATTTCGGCGTCGTTGCGCGCGGTCGTGTATACACTCCATTGATACGCACCTGTCAAACGCTCCGATATAACCGGAAATACTTTACGTTCTACAAAGTACGTATTGTCTCTGAAACCGAGTAAATCTATGTGTATTAGGCACAGTTTTATTCATAATTTGTAAGAATTTTGTGCAGTTTATGTGAAAATACTGAATTTAGGTTCGTTTGTTAATTTGTTTACATCGCCGGATCGTATTTATGTTTATCAGTTGTTATCTCTGAGGAAAACGGTTAATAACTGTAATTGATCTGTCGGTAAGAGCAGTGATTGAAATTATAGAGTGGCTGGTAAAGAAGTGCAGTGAATATTTTGGTGTTAGCCGTTCGGTTTTTCCCCCCGCCCACGCTCGCGGGCTTTCGAGCGGTTGCATTCAAGCTTTTCAGTTCGAAAATGTGTACTATTTCACGATAAAGCATGACCTTTATTCAGTAAAATGAGTGTGTGAATATTTGATGCGAGTGTCGTGAATAGAGACGCGTTAATAAGGTTGAGATTGGCTTGCCGGTCGGCACGCGACGGCGCGACGGGGCTATTGATCGCTCGGGGGCGGCGGCGGCGGCGACTCCACACCAGACGCCGGCGTTCGTCGCTTGCCGCCTAAAATAAAGCTTTTGCATGTGTGCGCCGCCCTACGCCGATCCACGAACGTTGTCGCCGCCTCCCCCGCCCGCCGCAGTTGCATGCCGAGCCATATGATTACTTTATGACATTACACATTTTACCAACTAAGAACTTGCTTGGCCAAAACGGGGAGAAAGGTCGATTATGAAGTCCGCACCTTCAGTTTACGGTTATAAGTTCAACAAAATCTAACTAATAAAATAAACACCTTGAAAATTTGGCAATGCCAAATGAGATCTAGATGGTAGGTAGGTAGGTATTTCTTTTACGTGTGGTCTAGGCCCTATCTATATCTTTAAAGATAAACATTTCTTCACATATCCATGCCTATAGTACTTCTAGGTTAGATGTAGGATAGTGCTAGAAGCTATGCTTCAGAAGTGCACCGCACCTTACTAATAATAAAAACCGGTCAAGTGCGAGTAGATCTCGCGCCCTGAAGGTTCCGTAGCATTCTAATAAGTTAGTAGACCTGAATAAAATTTTAACAAAAGTAACAAACTTAATTTTGTAGTTTTATTTCATACATTTACCGACAAAACGGATGAAACAAAACTGCATAGTTAAGTTGGTTACTAATTCCTCTTTCCACAATAAAATTTCATAAAATTTTACTATTGTTTACATGGAGTATAATACCTAAATACTACATAATATACAGAAATCCCAAATTCCTTACTAGTTTAGTTTTTGAG
Source organism: Ypsolopha sequella (assembly GCA_934047225.1). NCBI lineage: Eukaryota > Metazoa > Arthropoda > Insecta > Lepidoptera > Ypsolophidae > Ypsolopha > Ypsolopha sequella. The sequence goes on from OW203992.1 coordinate 16,434,268, forward strand.
AGACCCCGTAACAAAAATGGTCTAAAACTGACATGACAACTATGATGGCTTATTTCTTTATTTTTAAAGATAAAAATATATTATTTGTACCTTTATACCTACTCAACAATATAATAATCGTTGAATATACAGAAATCCGAAATTCCTAACAAGTTAATTTTTCGAGATAGATCCCGTAACAAAAATGCTACTTGTAAAACGACAATTTGATGGCCCACCATTTCTTTATTTTTGAATATGAAAAAAAAAAAAAAATATATATATATATATATATATTGTAAGCTCTAGCTAGACGATGACACCAAAATGACATTTTTAGGACTCCGTTTTGCCCTTTGGGTACGGAACCCTAAAAATAGCCGTCTTCTAGAGTAATCTAGAGATGTAGTGTCCGTCAGATAAGTGTATGACTGTGTATGTTACGCCCATTGACGTAAAAAAAGGCGGACGGAGTTTCGCTAACCAACAATTGAAGCACCCCTAGTATGCCGATCTGCTTGTACGCACGAGCCCGGCACGCACACATTCTAGTATGCCAATTTCCATAGTAAGTACAATCACACACAAACCGCCGCCATTGCTATGCTTCAGTAGTTTCTTAGCTGCGACTCTCGTTCGCCTTTTTTACGTCAATGGTTACTACTATTCCTATATATGGTGGAAAGCTGAAACCCAGACATCAATACTTTGTTATCCTTTTTCTTCAACATTTATCGAAAACCTTTCTCAAAACCCTGGTACCTACCTAACAGTGAAAATAACATCTACAAACAATATATAATGAGGGGTTTCGAAGTTAAAAAGTACAGACGTACAGACATGGCGTTTATCTTACAACTTATTATTTTAAAACTTTTTTGAGATTCTTATTTTATTATGTAGATACAAAGCCCACAAACCTTTTACCCGCGACTGCACCTCCCAAAGTACCGACGTCAATCGTTTCTCCAATTTAACTAAAATAAAATAATAAATAAAAAACCTTTTAAAAATACTGGTTTTTATATGGACTAAAACTATTAAACTAAACTAAAACAATGGACTAAAACGAAAAAAAAGTCAAGACCGCTGAAACTGATAAAATATTTTATGTTAAATTATTTGTTTTCAAAAAGCTTGTCGCGCGGCAAGTACTTCATACACCAATCAATCACTGTCCAATGGAATTAATTGGTACCTACAGCTACTTTTATGAACAAATCGCGCGACAATTTATCAGTTTCAACGATCTAAACTTATTTTATTTGTTTTAGTCCACGTCTTAAATAAAAGCTTGTTTTTGAATAGGATCTTTATTTATTAATTTTATTTTGTGCTTTTAGTTCATAACGTTAAATTGCTCATCAAAACCTTTCAATTGATAAACGTAACGTTACCCCAGCGGCATGTTTTTTGCCGGTGGTCGTAGCTAGATATAAACTAGCTATACTTAGAATCTAAGTAAGTCTTAGATAGATATCATTAGTGCCTAATTGTGCCTAAAAACAAAATTTTGATCATTTTATCATTTTACATTATATTGTAGCCAAATATTTAATTAAAATGGAATAACTCTTTATGGAGCTTTAATAGACACATTAAATTTCACAAGATGCTTTGAGTTCATAAAAAGTTAAAAACACCATAAAACACAATTATTCGCTTAGATTAAATAATTCGAAAACTATTTCGAGATTTAGGTTTAATTAGCCGTATTTTCGAACTTGTGGTCTAAAAAACCTCATAATGATGAATATTTTTACGAAAAAGCTGCAACTTCCATTTGCCTTCGTGTGACGTCACTTGAGAAATGGATGTTTGAAAATGAAAATGAATATTTCTTTATTTCAAAATTAGTTACATAAATTATAAAAACACTAGTTCTAGTTTTAAACACTAGTTTATAAATGTGTCCTTTGCTATCAAGATAAATTTATAAAAATTAGCTGTCAACTGATTTGACAGATGTATGACAGACAGATGAGTAGACGGACAGAGTCAGACCACTTTTTTTAAAAGCAATGTGACACATCACAATTTAGTATACCTAATATCTAAAATTCTCAAGTGACATCATAACCGACAATAAAATTCTTTTCAATGCAAGTGCTCGTAAAGGCCCACTTTTTATGCATCAAAACCGAACAGAAAGTCGATTAATTTGCCCCAGGGCCTTATTATTATTATTTTTTTTTATTTATTTACAATGATTGGCTAACCTGCAGCTTTTCCTGTGTACCATAAATGTTATACTTTTTTTCCACTGTTTAACGGCTCTGGATACAGTCTGAATACAGTCTGGATAAACTAAGTTTATGCTACAAGGGCGAAAAGGAATAAATTACGAGGACGATTTAAAACACGAGCGCAGCGAGTGTTTTAAACGTAACCGAGTAATTTATTGCTCTTACGCCCGTGTATCATACTACGTTTTTCAATGCATAGTGTGAGGAAATGAAAACAAATATAATCTTGTGAACTTTAAGTTATGATTGGCTCAAAAGGATTGTATCCAGAGCCGTTAAACAGTGGAAAAAAAAGTATAACATCTATGGTACACAGGAAAGGCTGCAGGTTAGCCAACCATTGTAAATAAATTTAAAAAAATAATAATAATTAAGCCCTAGGGCAAAATAATCGACTTTCTGTTCGGTTTTGATGCATAAAAAGTGGGCCTTTACGAGCACATGCATTGAAAAACTATTAAAAAGTCTTAAAAAATAATGGTTAATTTATATATCAAAATAATGAAAACTATGTCCTAAATTGGCGTATATCCTTAGAAAAAAAATTATTAATTAAGCTGTAGGAATTGCTAAGTTTTTCTCATTGAAGCGCAAGGATCGATTTTAAAGTTATTGAAAAAAAATACTAATTTACCAACGGTGTCGATTATACCTATAGACAAAATAAAGTTGCACTAATTTAGAACTAATTAAGGTTCACCTTACTAAAAAAAATCGTAGTTGTATGTCATGCCGTTTAAGAGATACAGCAATTCCCTAAAAACGTTATCCTAGCGGCATCTTGAATAACTCTGAAACCTCAAGAGGTACTAATTTTGTTTTTTGGGCACAATTATGCACTAACTGTATCTATCTAAGTTGCAAGTTTGTATTTAACTATGACCACCGGCAAAAAAGCATGTCGCTGGGGTAATGTTTCCCCAGCGGAATCTGTTTTTCGTGAATATCTTAGGATTGGCTGAAGGCACTTATTCTAAATTTCGGGCACAATTACACGAGATGAGGTACTTTTTATCTGTAAAGCCGAAATCCTGAAAAGCGACATGCCGCTGGCGTAACGCACACCCGTATTGGGTGGTGATCAGCGATTTAAAGTGAATACGGAAGTTTGCGAACCCTTTATGCGCCATTCCAACTCGCACTTGGCCAAATAATTTATCTAGACAATGTTTCTTATATTTTTTTAGGAAACAAAACTAGGAAGCTAGGCAAACATTAAAGCCGATTCTGAAAGCTTTAATTTTATATTTAGTGCTGTCAGAACTAAATTTTAAATCGGCTTTGTTCGCGTTAAAATCTGAAGTTTCGAATTATATGAACATAACATACGAACGATTTTGCAATGAAGAAAATTTAGTTTTCACAGCACTAAAACTAAAATTAAAGCCCTCAGAATCGGCTTTATTCGCGTTAAAACCTGTAGTTTTGAACTACATGAACATGATATCCGTAATATTATGTAACACGCATAGACTTAAGATATACCAGTTTATCGTATTATCACACGTTCAGATAGACTGACTTAGTATAGTGTTATTAGTTACTAGGTATTAGTGTTAGTAAAGAATAATATAAGACTTGCCAGGGATACTAGAAACAAACTCAAAAACTTGTTAACGAAAACACTACAGACTGGTTATGGCAAATATTGATTTCCGTTAAAAAACGGTAACTCTTATTGCGTAGACGAGACTGTCCAACAACTGCAGGATAACTACTTGGCCGATTGAGCTGGAGATTCTTCATAGGTTAATGTTATGTAATGTATGAAGATTCCGGTTAGAGCTTTTTACAGCTTAACATTTTTATAACAACACAACAATACGAATATGCTGAAGAATATTTAAGGATGTCGTAAAAAGATGAAACATCCCGTAATCCATTAGCTACCTACCGCAGTGGGCGGAGCAGAAGTATCGTTAACCTTATTTACATATTATAAGATCCATAAACTTACTGTTGAGAATACTCAAGCATAAGAAGAAATTTTATACTAACCTTGCTTAAACTAAGGTCCGTTTAACGTGATGGGATTGACAGATTGCTCGATTGCTAAATATCGCGCAAAATATCGTTTGGTTGCTAACGAACAATCAAGCAAACCTTAGATTGCAGCACTTACATATTTATGCATATATTTTATATGCGCAAAAACGGTCCAACTTATTTTAAATTATTTTGAATCGCACCAGGTTTATTTTAATAATATATCTTTTCCAGATTGGAAATGTTTGGCTGAGAAGCGAGCTTCAACTACCAATATGGCGCGGGCTAGGCTGGCGAGTAGCGCGCTACTCTGCGCCCTAACCCTGGTGCTGGAGACAAGCGCGCTCACGCTGCTGCCCCATGACGTGCGCCCCGGCCACGCAGTCAGGCACTTCATTGGGAACCACTCCCGATACACACTCCTCGACCCTGAGTTCTCCCCTTACTTCACAATGCTTAATGACGGCCTACTCATGACAACAGCAGATCTAGCACCGCTTCTCGGCCGTCCTCTCAATCTTGCTGTCCTAGAGCAAACACCTTACAGCAGCTCAGCACACACAATCAATCTGCTAGTAGTGGATCGGCGACGCATGCTGCATTTCCCGAGCAATAAAGCCTTGCAAGGAGAAATACCAGAAAATGCACCACCAGGTACCGTTGTCGACCTGCCACCAATTAAGGCGACAGCAATGCTTGACGTTGGACCTATAGCTTACAAGATCATCAAGGGCAATGAAAACTCTTTATTTGCTTTACGGGATAAAGCTAAAGGAGACTTCATCCCGAAAGTCAAATCTGTCGTCACTGATGGGGATGTGGAAATAATCTCGTTACAACCTCTCGATACGGAAGCGAAAAGCTCTTACGAATTGATTATGCAAGCGACTGATATGCATGGTGCAACAAAAGCGAATCTTCAGATCCACGTAGACGTCACGAACGAAAACGACCACGCGCCTGAATTTGAACAGGATGTTTATTTCTTTGCTGTAAATGGAACTCCTGACGAAAATGGACCGAATGGAACGGCTCATTGGCAACGCTTTTCTAATATCGGCAGAGTACAAGCGCATGATGGGGATGGCGATCGTATTTACTATTCGCTGGGCACGCCGAGCAATCTCGCTGTAATTGTTCCGCAAACTGGAGAACTTATCCTTGCTGGGGAGCCCGATGGACACGAAGCTCAGTTACGTGTGCTCGCACACGATACGGGTACTCCTCCACGTAAAAGTCAACCAACACGTGTTATTCTCGAGTTCGTAGTTCGCGATAACAAAGACTTACCAACGCTTCGCCGTGAAAAGCGTCGCGTGACTCGAGCTGTACGTCCTACCAAGCGCATTGAGTTCACAGAGGCCGATGGGGAGTCAGAGGGACGTGCGGTTTTCACCCTCGAAAAAGAAACTGATCGTGAAACTTTCAAAATCAGAGACGATAATCCGTGGGTTTCTGTTGAACCAAGTGGTGTTGTGAAGGTTAAAAAGAAGTGGGACTATGAAGAATTAGGACCTGAGAAAACGATCGACTTCTGGGTGACGATCACCAACGCTGGAAATGGAGGTAAGTCCTTTACTTCCATTCAGCCATAAACATTTTATTTTAAGATCCTTTTATAGGTTATATCATGATGTCTTACTCAAAATGGAACAACATTCCAGGAAAACCATAAATTTATAAAAAAATCTTTGATATAAACTAAAGATTGTATCACGCGTGCGCTACGGCTATAGAAACACAATAAAATAATAACAACAGACGAACACCCGCCACGTAGTGAAACAAATCGTCCCACATCACATTTGTTGCGTTTTTTGTCTCATTCCCGAGGTGTATAGTTTTTATAAAGGTGTATCCAATCCACTCATAATCTCCGACGTCTCTATTAAGGGTGCGTTGGGATAATGACAGGGAGAGAATAGGGAAGCGCGGGAGTGGGCATTGTTTCCCTACATTGTGATGCAGACTTGTTTACATGCCTTGAAAGAGGGTCGTATTGTAACGAAGGTAGCTAACGTAAATCACGCACTAAAAGGTCAGGGTCCTGGCAGAATTCGATATTATCGTTTACAAATCATAAAGACGCTTCCGCTGTGATTACTTTCTATAACACAATGACATTGTTATTGAAAATCAAACAGCACAGGACATGCCTATTTTCTTCCGAAATGCTAAAGGTTTTCATTTTTATAAATATTTTCTTATTGACTACTCTACTGATACCACTGTGTCAACGCAGCGACTTTCGATTGCTTCATCATATCTAAAGTGCCATAGGCCCTCTGCAACCCTTTCTTCCTTCACCCTAGTCTAGTCTCTGCGACTAAGATGATTGCATCCATTCTATTTTGAAGCCTCTATATACAGCGTTCGTAGGGCAATTTATAACCTGTCATAGCACGTGCGTGATAGAAATTGCAAACTCATTGTAGACTCATTGCACTGAGGGTTTTTTCGCATATGGAGTAACAGGGACGCTAAAACTTTTACGTATCGCCTTAAGAGCGGTTTCGCAGCCGGATTGTGAAAAACCCGCCTTTATCTAATTAATCAAAACCGAACACTTAAATTCAAAATATACTTAATAGTTATTCAACAAAACCTTATTGTGTATGTTGCCATCGCAAAGTTTCCATTGGTTTCTGTTAATTGGAATTTCAAAAATTTTTTAATTCAAAATTTCTGATGTTCTAATTTACAAACATACACAATACATACATACGCAAAACATACACAATACATAGGTAATAAGTATTTGTTGAATAACTATTCAGTTCTGTTTCGATTAATTAGAAAAAGGCGGGTTTAATTATTTAAATGATTTTGTACGTAACATGTTGTATTTAGAGAGTCAAAAATGCACCTGCTGGTTTACAAATTGATGATGCACGTCTTAATTACACTGCCCAGCTTAATTTGCATACCCACTTTAGCCCACTTACCTACAATTATAAGAAAGGAAGGCGTGGTCACAGGTGTCTCAACTGGGCATAGAAGAAGGCACCTGCGAGCGAATCGAATGGTGCACTAGACAGTGACATGACATAGTTCTAAAAGGACAGGTATCGCGAGGACCGGTCACGCGGGCATCCCTAGCTGACGACTCCTCACGACGTCTCACGCCCTCTGAAGACGGTCCCATCACGACCGCTAGTAATTGTTACCTACCTAGGTCTGTTGTTGAAATTGGATAACTCTCTTTTTACTGCGCAACCAATTTTGTATGTTTGAGAATAATTTGCTCAATAAGTAAATTCCGTTTTAAGACGCTAGTTAGTAGTAGAGTAAATATTCGTATACTAAACTAGTCTTCTTTTATTGCTTTTGAATTTTTAACCATTTATGATGTAAACAAACGGCTCACCTCAACAAATACTACCTATATGATCGGGATAGCCGACCAGTTTCATAACGAATTATCCTCAAATTTCTTTATATTATTTAACCATTTACATAACCAGCTACAATTTTTAGTACCATCTTGCAATCGTTAACATTTTCTTAGGAAAGTAATTTTACTTTTTAACTCTTGCCGTCGCACTTGATTTAATACTCTCCCCGTGTATACTACTATCTACACGTGTTGTCTACTAGCTTTTGCCCGCGGCTTCGCTCGCGTTTATGAAGTTTTTGTTTAGTCTTATCTAATCTGTCAATATTTACCTATATACATACTCTTAGCACAGATTCTATGATAGGTATCAATGAAAACGCATTAAAAGCATCGAATAATCTTATAGGAGCCAATTCCAGATCTAGAACCATATTTTTATCGTAATTGTGATTTATGTGATAAAAAGTAGCCTATGTGCTATTTCACGTCTAAAACTACATTTGGGCAAAGTTTCAGCCTAATTCTATGGTTATTTCTACAGCGCATTTGATGATTTGACAATGATTTGGTTACCTTTAATTTATATTTTGTACCTAGTACTTATTTACTCGTAAATGCTGTTATAGTCGCGCGTAATGCATCAATCAGTTTTGTCTAACATCTTTAGTTACGTATGATTTCTTATTCAATATAAAAAGTTCTAACTCCTGCAAACAAAATGGCACAGAGTCCATTAGTGGCACGAGTGACGCGTGTGGAATTCCTATTATTACGATGGCGTAGATAGACCATGCTGGATGATTGTCGGCAGCAAGCCACCGTGCAGAATGCGTTGATAATCGGAGACCTGTCGCACGGCCCCGTCCATCTCGAACACGAATCTACGACACCGTGACGATCACATCGGTATCTATTAATAAAGACATTATATTTATGTGGCCACTGGTAATATTTCTTAAACTTCAAATTGTGTGAATGTCAAAAACAAACGTAATTTCAACGTTTATAAAGTCGTTACACAAAAGCATGATTGATTTAATCATTAAATTCGATCAAACTACGAAATAGTTGCTTCAATTGCCGCACGAACTGGCACTATTGTAAACAATCACAAAACACTCCGACGCATCTTTGTAGAGCATCGTGAACTTATATCGTGGTCCAGATGGGTGTTCTGTTATCTTCTGTTATCTAAATAAATCGAGAGCTTCGTTGTTGTTTAATTACAAGAGAGCGGGTTAGACGGCGCGGACGCACGCGGTGGGTGGGCGACCCAAGGCGCGGGCGCCGAACACCGAGCCAGCAACCCTGCGGCCGGACATGTAATCATTATCGTGATTACATGAAGATCGTTCCTTTTAAAAAGATTATCGTGAGTAGACAAGATTTGGACATTAACGATTGGTGCTCTAGACAGTTCATACTCCAAAATTAACTATATTAATTGAAATAACTTATAGTTGCTCATTTTACGATGCAAATTAATGTCATTTCATTACGTTTTATAAAATAAACGGGAGATGTTGACAAGTGCCTTCGTATCTGCGAGACTATAGGATGCTTGTCAAAGCACCTTTGTGCTTGAAAGAGCTCTGTTCAGAGAGTTAATTTGGTATTGTCAGCTAGTACGCTCTGCGCCGTACCTTTGAGCCTTTGAATAGACTGGCTCTAAGTTAAGGGCGATTTCGCAGCCGGATTGTGAAAATCCCGCCTTTTTCTAATTAATCGAAAAAGAACACTTAAGGTGATATACCGTGCTAGCAAAGGTCCCCGTTACTCCAGGCAGAAAGACCCGCAGTGCGAAAGGGATGGAATCGGGGAAAATTGTCAAATAGTCGGTTTTAAATTAATGCAAAATTAACTAAAATAGCTACAAAAAATTCCATAACCAGTAATTTAGGTGTAGTTAAAACCCATCTAAATAAATATTTTTCAAGTCTGTATGCTATCCTAATTTGTCAGAATATCAAAAAAAGTGTAAATTTAGACCTAATTTCAATAATTATTTCTATCGAATGAAATTCCTCCTATCGCGTTTCTGATAGACCAAAATCTAGTAAAAGGTCCCAAAATTGTTATACTAATTTATTTTACTTGGAACTTCATTAAAAGAGCAGATAAATAACTTCAAAAAGTGTCAATTTTCTCGGTATAGCCCCTTAAATTCAAAATTCACTCAATAGTTATTCAACAAAAGCATATTACCTATGTATTGTGTATGGCATCGCAAAGTTTCCATTAGTTTCTGTAAATTAGAATTTCAAAAATTTCGAAATTCTAATTTACACAAAACGTATAAAAAAAAATGTAATTCTAATTTACAGAAACCAATGGAAACTTTGCGATGGCAACATACACAATACATAGGTAATTTATAAGGTTTTATTGAATAACTATTGAGTGAATTTTGAATTTGAGTGTTCTGTTTCGATTAATTAGAACAAGGCGGGTTTTTCACAATCCGGCTGCGAAACCGCTCTTAAAACATTTCCCAAATATTTTTGAACGAAAGTTTATAGGTAGACTGTGGAACTGAAATAAAAAAGTACATTTTTTTTGTTATCGGTAGAATTGGATTAATGTTCTCTCACAGGTATGCGAATTTATTTTATACAAGGTCAAAGGGCAGATTAAAAACGTTCAATTAATCAAACTTGATAGCAAGTTCAATAATGCCTCTAAATACCCGTTACACTTCATTGGTTTGTAAATTATATTTTGTTTTATCCTTTAGACTTTAAAAGAAATAAGATTCTAATTTCTAACTTAGAAGAAACTTAATAAATACGTAATCCATTCTCGTTTATCTTCCTTTGCGGTATATTAAACTATTAGAAGACAACACCAGGTGTGTGTCGCCCGAGAGCCTGACAGAGCTCGTCGTTTTAATACTATCTTGAGCGGCAGTACATTGTAGCCAAGGTAAGTTACAGTCCAATCCCTATCAATTACTGAAGCTAGACGTCTACATAATCCGATCGACACTCAAGACGACTGTTTATGCAATACTATTGGAAGTGCAAAAGAATGTGCTGCATTTGCAGTCGATGAGCAGTTTGTCTAGCATGGTTATGTTGCCTTTAATTGTTCCTTTATTTGAATTTGAAAATCTTTGGGTGGTATAATAATAATAATAAAAATCTTTAATGCACAAAATAAAATTATTGTACAAAGGCGAGCTTAATACTAATTAGTGTTTTCTACCAACTAACCTTTGGCAATGAGGAAATTGTTGAGGGTAGTGCCATACTATTTAAAAGGGATAATATTGAAAATAGTACTTAAATAATAAATAACTAGACTACATCCTAATAAACATTTAAAGCAAAGTTATAGTATATAATAAAATACATAAACTACATAAACAGTTTACACAAATATGTAAATTTATAATGATGAAAATTCATTAATTATTCATAACATATTATATAATACAAGAATCAAAAGAAATCAAGTAATATTCTGCAACTCAAGAAAGTATTGTCTAATTTTGTTCTTGAAGACTGATATTGACGACGCTTCACGGATGTGTAACGGCAAGCTGTTCCATAAGCGCATTGCACTCACAGTGAAAGAATTAGTGTATGCATGTGTTATGCTCAGGAGTGCGAAGAAGCCAGGATTTGCTGGGTCGTTGAAGACGATCGAGGGACAAGATATAAATGGTATAGTGGTATTCCTTTCCCTTTCTTATTTTAATTATTTTTTTTGGAATACTTATGTACGTGTTTAAAACTAAGTTATGCATGACGTTTAATTAAAATGTTATTATAAATGCATTTCCCAGCAGACAGCCAACACATTAGTTTTGCCAAATCAATAACTGAACAGGAAAGCGAACTGGCTAAAGTATCGAATTTGTGTGATATGACGTCCCGTTGGATTGGACTGGCACGTCCGGAGTCCGGGAGAGGCGCGAAGGCGATCGAAACCGGGTTATGAAGTTGTCTACTGCTACTGACAGATTTAATATTGGGAATTTCTGTCTTCTCTTTTCACTGAAACATTTGATGGTAGGAATTGCTGAAAATGTTGTTTTGAAATTCTCTTCGGCGTAGGTATTCCAACTCATCGGATTCCAGTGTAGTTTATAGCTATATGTAAAATTCTGTAAAATAAATTTCCTTTATGTAGTTGTAAACACAAGGAAAATCACAAATGAGTTATTTTGATATATATTTCGGCTCACTTTGGGGCCGGCATCAGTCGAAATTTCAAATCAATGAAAAGCTAAAATAGTCAAATCAAATATTTATTTCAACTTTATAGTTGGAAATTCAGCAAATATTAGACCAGCGATATACCAGCGAAGGATGTTAAGACATCTGATACGACACGACAATTTGATCAAAAACGTCATTGAAGGAAAAGTGGAAGGGAAAAGAAAGAGAGGAAGTCCTAGGAGAACATTCATGGATCAGGTGAAAGAGAAAGTAAATGTCGTGTCGTATCAAGAAGTTAAATTGAAACCAGCGATATATATGTATTCTGATACAATACAAACGAAGGAATCCGTCCAATGACGTATTAATATGTAGACTTCCATTGTTTTATTGTTATCGAGAATATACAGGTTGATTTGTTTGTGTCTAGGGCCAAATTATAAATATACGTATTATGCATGGAATCCATTTTACTGCTATGCAATTTTCTATGGACATACTCGTAATGAGTGGCGACATAGTCGAGCGCTTCGCGTGCCCAGTTATGGTTCGTTTACATCGCACTGTGTTAAATTCATTCAATCAATGGCAATGGGCGCGGGCTTCGCTGGTCGGTCGCACACGCACTACAATCGGCGCAGGCGCACTGGCCAATTCCCCTCATTGTGACCACAATTACTAATGCACACTTCCTATAACAGTACTCACTTGTGTACTCACATCTGCTACATTTTATTTGGATTTTGATTAACTTTAATTAGGATGCATCTTTCTGTCAAGAACATTATCAAGTAATAATTCTACTTACATTGTTGGCGTTTGTAATATTTACAGTTATTTTATGGGACTGTATTCTGCATGCGAAAACGAGGTGGATTAAACAATGTGACCGTTATACTCGTGATGTGTGGTTAGACCAATTATAACTCATCATGTAATTTTTTTGACTGTTAATGGCAATGAATGCACGCTGAGGTCAGACTGTTTCTGCAAAAGCATGGGCTGGTTGGTTTAACCATTAATAAAGTTTGCGCACCCTCTCTCTTCATCTATTCTAATAAAAGTACGTCTCGACTGGATTTTGTGGCTCAGCCTTGATTATTCTGGGGGTTTGCAATTGCCATTGTTGGAAACTGAGTCATTCACTAGAAATTGGGGTTCTGTAAGCACATATGCTTACACACTTGTGTATGTATTGTAATTGGTTTTGGGATTGACCCTTGTTTTTAAGAAAGCTTTATTTTATAAATAAACTTCGTAAGAAAGCAATACTAAGAACGGTTACGTTGCTTCGAAATTCAGTTGATAGCATCTCTGTTGCCATTATGTTGAGTAAGTAAGTAGAGGTGCTTTCGAAAACAAGACGATCGGCAATATATCACGCCTCGTATTTACGTGTTGCCTTCGGGCCTAAGATGTATCTACCGGTTCATATTCACACGTTTCTGTTGGCTCTACATGCGAGGAACTATCATTTTGCTTATTGAGCTAGACACTGATGGCATTAAGGATCGTGTAAGTCGTGTCTAATGCTAATTTTGTAGGACGAAAGTGTTTATCTTTAATATTTTCATCTCGGTTTAATTACCAAAATAATCTTTTTTTGACTTTACGTTTTCGGTGGTCTGCTGAAATAGTCCAATTGTTTGTCAAACTTACTAATTGTGTCAATTGGCTACAAATAGCAATTCGATGATGCCGTGCCACCCACGGTTTTGTCACTATGGTTGCTGAAAATAAACATCACTGCGTGAGAGTGGTAATTTCGTTCTGAAACCTTGACCGCTAAACAAGGTAAAAAAGCACATATTAACACTTTTAACTAGACATAGGAACGGTGTTTTCGGTCGTGAGTCGTGAGTTTCCAGCACTTCTTTCTTTGTAATTAGAGCTAATGCATTGTAAACAGCACACACGGAGTGGAGTGCCCGCGATCTCCGACTGCCCATTTATAAGGCTTTCTCTGTGATTGTGATTTGATTGCGGTCATTTGCTCGAATTGCTCGTCTTCCTAAACGGGGCGCAGCGGTTACACGCTTGCGTCAAGTGATGTGCGATCACGCTTTGTGTGTTGAATAAATAAATTGCCTGGTGCTATTTCATCGTCTGTCTGCTGTTAGTTTTTGATTGATTTACATTCGGTTGTTGATTTAGAGGTGGTCTCTATTCATGGAGTCACTGAATTAATTAACTCTGTCTTGTTATCTATTCACAAGCATACCATCTCCGAAAGTCCAACTTTTCGAGGTATGCGAACCCTGCTTGACGAATCGGGATAGTTTAACGGACCTTTATAAATAGGTGCCGGTTTTCGGGATGTTCTCGAGACGAAACATAGTATCTAATGAATTAATGAAGCAATTTGTTCCCCGTCAATCGACGCGATGTCCGTCCATCAATAGTTGCGTGTCGTGTGAAAGCCATCATCGTCTCGGATCTTTGTAATATGCGGTATGTGTACAACTGAGCTCGGACCTTCTAGATCTTGTTGCCTTCGACATAAAGTCTGGAGTTGAACTGAAGATGTACTTGGTTCAATGGGCCATTACTTACTCGCTGCGTGCGCGACCCTCGACCGCTCACACGACCTGCATCGTGTTCAAATATCTGCGTACTTATACTACCTAGCTAGACAACGGGCTTATTTGCCGTCGTCGTGTATTTATTTTGTTATTGTGATCTTCTGGGTAAACTTCTTTTAAATAAGACAAGTTACTCAACGCTTTTTTAACCGACTTCAAAAAAGGAGGAGGTTCTCAATTCGACTGTATTTTATTTTAATTTTTTTTTTTTGCTTTGTTACTCCATAACTCCGTCATTTCTGAACTGATTTGGATAATTCTTTTTTTGAGAGTGTACTTCCAGGTAGGTCCCATTTTGGGTTTGGTCATGATCTGATGAAGGTCTTCAGAGATAGGCAGCGGAACTCCTCAGAAAATGACAGCATACCTCTCGAAATTTAAGTAATCGCTTTGTACCTGGATGCTGATTACAAGGTATTACTTGAAAATCGACATTCTTCCCCCTGACCTTCGATCCTGGCTTCATCACCATATTCACCATAGAACTCCTGAACGGATCAGAGCACATAATTTAAGATTGCGGCAATCACTGCGTTAGGGTGCTGATTCAAGGGTATTACTTGGAGATTATCAGAATACCCACCTGACCTTCGATCCTGCCTTCATCACCATAGAACTCCTCAACGGATGACAGCACATAACTTTGGATTGCGGCAATCAGTTTGTGTTAGGGTGCTCATTGCAGGGCATTGCTTGAAAATTGCCAGTGTACCCACCTGACCTTCGAACTTGGCTTCATCACCGTGGAACTCTTCAACGGATGACAGCACATAACTCGAGATTGCGGTAATCATGTTGTGTTAGGGTGCTGATAGCAGGAAGCTACTCAAACATAGCTACTTATACTCACTTGAACTTCGTTTCATATTAACACCACGTTTGCAAGAACTACCTCACAATTTAACCCAGCAACACTAATAAATGTGAAATAAAATAAACTTTTATCAAAAAAATAGTAACTTACTTCAATAGTAACAGCAGTCATTCACTAAAAAGTTAATAATAATTCTATAAAGACCGATGGTACCGAAATAACACTTTTGCTGACTTCTTTCTTCCTGAAACATTATGTTATCTAGAAGTCGGCGTATTTCCTACTATATAGCAACATAAAAACCAATATAAGAACGCCGACTTCTAGATAACATAACGTTTCAGGAAGAAAGAAGTCGGCAAAAGTGTTGCTTCGCTACCATCGGTCTTTATAGAATTATTATTAACTTTTTAGTGAATGACTGCTGTTACTATTGTAGTCGGTTACTATTTTTTTGTTAAAAGTTCATTTTAAAATTATAGTTTGTTACCATTAGAGTGTTGAAGCTAAGTTTAGTTTTCTTGGTTTTTAATGGTAAATAAAATTAACGAAAGTGACCAACATGTAGCCCTATCTGTTATAAATAAAGCCCCTTATACTACAAGTCCGATATAGGGCATAATACGTCCCTATACCTACTAAATTCAACATAAAGGATAAGTAGGTGTTCTCCAGATTTTTGGAGTTTAGTTTAAGTTTCTTGTGTATAGGGGTAAACGAAACCAACGAAAGCGCCAACATGTGGTGCTCTCTGTTATGGAGCCCCTTATACTAAAAATCCTAGGGTATAATACGTCCCTTATACCTACTAAATTCTACATAAAGGGTAAGTAGGTGTTCTCCTCGCCCCACGATTCACCGCATGCAAGTATGCAGCACTTCATTCCGCATTGTTCGGTTTCGCAATGGCTGCGGTCGAGAGGCCTCTACAAGTTCTGCAACCATTGAGATTCATAGAATCGCACCCAGTTTAGGTAATGCGATGTTTGCATAAACGCAATAGTATAAGCCTAGCTTCAGAAGTTCCATCACGGAAATACAGAAAACATAATATAATGGGTTTCTTTGAATAGCGCACTACGTGAAACGACGAGTATGCTGCTACGACAGACAGATCTTGTGAAGATAGCGTAGAAAATTCTATGCCGTCTCAAAGAGAATAAATTAGAAAAGCTTTAGGTCATGTAAATAAATACACGCATCATAAAGCGTAATTGTAGATCCGTATCTTCAGAATTGATCGATGCCATTACTAACAACGTCGATGTAACTGAATTCGTTTGTACTCGTAATATCAGTTTTAATACCACACCGCGCGACGTTGCACAACGACTTTCAATATGTACTCAATATTTCAATTCAATAGATTAATAATAGTTTTTGTTTCTTTACTTTTGATTATTTTGTTATTATTCATTAAACTCACTAGACATTAAATTAAAACGCTCAATTATATTAATCTTTTATTCACAGACGTAGAATGATGCCTTTACACACACATTAAAATATTGTGGTATATCAAGTACCTAGAAATACCGTTACCAGCACAAGTGCGGGTCACGGCGCACAAAGGGTTATAAGGTTAGCCGGATAGCTCACATGGAATTATTATATGACTAAAACATAGATATATTCTCTAATTATAGGCAAGCCAGTGTTGGCCATACGTGTCGGTGGGCGAATGCAATATTTTATACACCAAATTATACGGCTATGGACGTATCAGATGTAGTAACTACATGTTTGCTTAACATAAAAAAATACGATTTGGTTAGCCATACTTTATTAGTATTATCTGAAATACGTACACCAGTGTACTCACGGGTGTTGCTAGTGGGGGTGTTTTGGGGGTTCAAACTCGAACCACCTCCGAAAAGTTCAAAATATTACACCTTTTATTCGTCCAAGATTACAACCCTTTCCCTGCTTTGACGTTTTCCGGGTCAAGTACCGCTTTTGCTAGAGAATTTCACACAGAATCTAATCAACCTTCTGGTTTTTTTCACAATGATAAATAATGAATATTTATTTTATTGCATGCACTTTTTTGTCGTTTTATTTTCTTGAAACCCCCGGATATTAAAACCTGGCTACGCCCGTGCCAGTGTATAGTTTTCTTTTTGCCAGGCACATGTTTATATACCTATAGTGAAGGTTTAGTTGTAGTGAGGTGTGTTAATTTATTAGGGCGAGAAGTTAGAATATAGGGGAAACCAACATCGGCATTTATTAAGATTTAGTGTACCTTGGGGCTGAGGCGCAATTATCATCAGAGCTTTCGACCCTGGGGAAATTGTGCACGGCCATAACAGTGTTACGGCCCTTGCAAACACTGCCCTATCAATTTTATATACCTTTGAAATTGAAAACGTTTTCGATGGACTTTTGTTTTATAATGAAAACGAATGGGCAATTGTATGAGTAAAAATGGTCGGTTGTGTTATGTAATTACTTTGAAAGGGTAAAGCGTGAGAAAGGAGCCCTGCAATGTTTGCTAGCAGAACTCCACTCGCATCTTCTGCATAGCTAAGGGAAAAAAAATAATAACCACTGCCCTCCGCTATAATTAAACTCGATGTTTAATTACAATATTTTTTTGCAGTCGCAGCTTTTCATTTTATGAGAAGTCCAAGTCCTTACAAAAGCGTTGGTCGTTTGTTCTAATTGAATAGTTTTTCTTAGGGCCTGGCGTCTAAAATATCTTACATTGTAAGTAAGTATTCACACGTGATTATTATAGTAGTTTATGCTAAAAGGGCGCAAAGGAATAAATTACGAGGACGATAACGTAACCGAGTAATTTATTGCTTTTACGCCCGTGTATCATACTACATTTTTCAATGCATAGTGTGAGGAAATGAAAACAAATATAATCTTGTGAACTTTAAATTATAATTGGCTCAAAAGGACTGTATCCAGAGGCGTTAAACAGTGGAAAAAAAAGTATAACGTCTATGGTACACAGGAAAGGCTGCAGGTTAGCTAACCATTGTTAACAAATTAAAAAAAATAATAATAATAAAGCCCTAGGGCAAAATAATCGACTTTTTGTTCGGTTTTGATGCATGAAAAGTGGGCCTTTACGAGCACATGCATTGAAAAATAATTTATTAACAAAATAGCTAATAGTGGTAAATTAAAGTTCATGGTTGAATTAAATTAAAGGCACTACCTAACTAAACAATAAAATGGCAGTAAATGGAATATTGGTTATGTTTTTTTTTTAGAATGAGTATAGAAGAAAAAGGTTGCGCAAATATATGCAATATTTAGTTTACACGTCCATTAGACGAAAATTGTTTACGCTTTCATCCAATAACAGATTCAGGGAGTGAAATGTAGCTCATCATCAGATTTCTGCTATTTCCGGCCAGTGAATCATAAGTTAATCATTGCCTCTGACCTGACGGTTCATTCATCATCTGAGTTTTATAGAGCGTTTACCTCTAATAGCTCCTATGGCCAAATTTGCCCAACAATTCACATGATTAATCGCGCGGCCAAGATACGTGCGTGCACTATAATTTAGTTATTTTGAAGTTGCGGGTTTTTAATTGGTGCAATCATTCTTACGTTAAGAAAACCGGTGAGGCATTAGGCAGTGATTCGCAGGTGACGTTTAGTTTTTAACGGTTTGCTGATGACCGTCGTGCGTTCGCCATTCGGACTTCTAGATCATTCGTGTTATTTGATTACACGTGCCATTGCCAAAGCAGATGAGATGGGCGGACAGACATTAAACGTCGTCACACCTCATCATCGCAAGAAAGTTTACTAACATTTTGATATGGTTACACACTCAAAGCGTGAATGTATTGACCCGAATGTAAACAGGGAAAATAAAATATTTGATTTACCGCTCTTTTCGCGTTCTTAATGATATAAGTGGATCGTAAGTTCATGCACATCTTCTATCTAAGACAGATATTATAAACGATGTGATGAAGAATATAAACCGACTGCGATACAAATTATCATATGCGGTGATTTGGCCTGCATGGGGTCGACACCCACTGGTACAATTTGATTCTTTAAAGCGCTGTGGGATATTATTTTTGAGTTTATCTTTAATTCGAATTTTATTTTAATGTTATTATTTGTTTGTGCAGCCGGTCTAGTGAACTTTTACGAGCGTTCTTGCATTCTGAGAGGGGAGAAGGCTCACAGAAGTATTTTTCGTTGAATGATGGAATCACGTGCGCGGCTACATTTTAAAAACTGGTGGGCTTATTTTTTGTAGATAATAAGCACGAAGTTATTGCTCCGTGATAATAGGGCACTTTACGTGCAGTGTAGGGGCTTGTGGACTGCTCTACAATTAACTGTGAGAACATATTCGCGGCTAGTAACGTGACGGACAAGTGGACAATGAGTATTGTCATGTCAAATATGTTGTAAGTTCACTACACACACTTGCGTTTGTATTGCATTACGAGCACTAATGTTTATTCAGAGGTAAACGACTGGACAAGTTTGACATGAACGTCTTTGCTGCTTTGCTTACAACACCGGTATTTTGACCTTTTATGCCGGCACGTCCAAGACTCTTCGTGCTGCAAAGGTTTGCATGCTTGTTACATGCTTTTAATGCAAGTTAAACCATGTTTTCCTTTAAGAAAGTAGCTAACAAAGATCTCCCTTCATTGTAAATATCGATAGTTGGCAAGTGTTTCCTAATGAAATGTTAGAGCCAGTTAGCTCGGAGAATGTACATTGTTTAACAGCAAATCCTCGGTGGAAGTATCGAGGTTGAGCCAAGTAACACTGCAGTGGAGTACATACAAGTAGCGTAGCAAACTCCTAATGAAATTACCTGCAGACAATTCGATTCGTGACCCGCGTCTCCCGCTCCCCTCCTACCACCCTCCGGTCCCATTCAGCAGGGTTCCTCCACGACTCCACGACTATCTTCACCGCAATCACAGCCTCTGATGAAATTGCACTTTATTTGCGTGCACGTTGCAGCCTCCTACCAGTATGCAAGTTCTCACGCCTCTACTCGCCTATTACAATACCACCCAATGAAGAGTTGGCCGGCCTCTTCACGAATCGTTCGATCGTTATCTCGTACCTTAATAACCCTTCGACACATCGGTGCATGCATCACGCTGAAGATATCATTTAAAAATCTATTTGCGCCACATTATTACAATTATAATCCGTTGCATTTTCGCCGTGTCATCGCGCTAAGCTCTCACGCGGGAGAGAGCCACTAAGTCCGAGTTGAAATAGAAGTAGATTCATTTTGAGTGTCATGTTTTTTTTTCTGTAGGCCGGGAGCTCGGTCCGGAACGCAAACGGAACGAGGCTGCGCATAGGAACGTGTTTAATCGTCGATGCTGGCGATGCAATGTTGTGGGTTGATCCCATCCTGCGTTTGAAGTGAGATGGGAGATACAAAAAGCTCATCGTAGAAAGGGATGACGACGCAGCTTTTGATATCATAATTAAGCTCCAAACGATACAGCGGCTGAGGGGTGTGAATACAAAATGTTTATCTTATACGTGGTCATAAAGTCATAAATGAAGATGATTCCACACGGTTTGGGTATTAAATCATCAGATGACGGCTTTCCTTTATAAAAAGCTTTTATATTAGAGCCTTTCGAATAATTTTATAGGCTTAGGCTTTTTCATAATAAGGCGGTGCCAAGCAATCATAACCTTGTTTACAATCCATTTCCCTGTGAAGGTAGATGGAATAGAGTGATTTGCTTGCGGTGTGGTGTCCATTGATACTGGGTCGGAATTCGATTCCAAGTGCTGTCAGCGGCTGCGGTAAACCCTTCCGTTGTCAGCACCCGGTTAAACTTTAATTGAACGGAACTGTGATGGTTGACAATAATTAAACTGAATATGCACAAACAATATTTTATGAAGCAACTATACATGCAAAAATAATGCGGATGCATGCTACTTCTGTAATATTTATGGATATAACGAATGGGAATTCCAAAGTAAATAAAACCCAGAAGATGCGCCTTGGGATAAAGTTACCCATGTATCATTTTCTAGTTTTACTCGTACGTGGCAGAGATCTTTGGATAAAGTGGACGTGGTGGCGTGGCATAAAGCTAATAAAAAAATCGGCTAAGTGCGAGTAGGACTCGCGCACAGAGGGTTCCGTACCACCACACAATACGGGTACATAACCCTAAAAATATGATGGTATATTAAAATAACAGCAATATAGATGCCGAAGTAACATCATGGCGACAAAAAACAAGGTGCTAAAATAAAATGGTACTGCCTGATAAACAAGTCGGCATTATCTGAGTACGGAACCTATGTTTTTATTATTTGTTGTTTTAGTATAGAGCATTGAAATATGAATAAATAGGTACGTATAGAGCAGTGACGTGCACAGAACTTTTTGCTGGAAAAGCAAACAATTGGTCAAGAACAACAATAAAAAAAATATGAATAAATTTAAATATCACTTTGAAAAAAAAAAATTTGTATGCCGCCAGGGTAGACAATGTCTACCCTAGAGTGAAAATTTTCTATACAAACTTTTTTTTTTCAAAGTGATATTAAAAAATTTTCATATTTTTTTTATTGTTGTTCTTGACCAATTGTTTGCTTTTCCAGCAAAAAGTTCTGTGCACGCCACTGGTATAGAGTGTATAAGTCAGTGTGATCAAATTTTAATCTTGCATGTATTACGGTTTTTAGCTAAAGCTGGAACGTTAAAAAGTGATATTTTTTGAGGTTTTTGTATCGAAAATATGGGTTTTTGAACTTTTACTACTTGATAATAAAGGCTAAAAACCAAAAAATTAGACTGGCTCCCTATTATGGTCGCCTAGAGTCTAGACTCACTCTAGACCTATGTGAGTGTGACAGACGGACAGCGGAGGTTTAGTATAGGATCCCGTTTGGCGCCTTCTTTGGGTACGGAACTCTAAACACAAACTCATGTTTTCTAATTTTAAACTTTTCCAGTTATGAGAACAAAACTGGAATCAAACATAATGGTTAAGACGATATGTAAAAGTTTTAGCGTCCCTGTTACTCCATATGCTAAAAAACCTTCAGTGCGAGAGGGACGGATTCGTGGAAAATTTGCAAAAAGTCGGTTTATTATTAATATAAAATGTACTAAAGTTGCTATCAAAATTTCGTTTAACCAGGTCCTAGATATTGTTAAAACCCACCTTATTAAATATAATTGCAGTCTATATGTCATTCTGAATTGTCAAACCAGGAGAATTGGTGTCGAAAAAGACTTGATTTCATCATCGAGCCGAATTTCTCCCATCGCGTTTCTGTTTTAACAGATCCCTAGAAAAAGATCCCAAAAATAATATACTATTTTATCAAAATAATACACTATTTACTGAAGTAGATATGCACGTTCTAAAAGTGTCGATTTTTTTTTCTGTAGCGCCTTAAATGATAACATGTATGTATAGCTATGATAACATGACGTATGTATAGCTTAATTATTTTTATTTATTTATTTTATTTATTTATTAGGTTTGCCAACAGATATTACACTATGACATATGTATAAAAATTAGCTTTAACAATTTAAATTAGAGTGCATACCCAATAACAGGCAGACACAACATACTTAGTTAAACAATAATAGTATTTTTGCTACATAAGTGAAACATGTTTCGCAAAACGTAAAACTGTTAAAAACTAATTAAAATTAAGGTTAAAAAAAAACAAAACAATACAATGAGAAAAGAAATAATACTAAAACAAAATCTTAACAAAAAAAGTACAAAATTAAATTATTTCTATCAGAGACAATAGATTCTGTTTGTAAACTCTGAAAGACTGAGAAAAAATATAAATTTGGGCATCATGCAAAGCAAGTGTATTAAAAGAACGACAAATTCTATTAAGAATGCTATAATGGCCAAGATTAGTCCTTGACTTTACCAAGCCAAAAAGACGAAGTTTATTTAATCGACAAGGTACCCTAGGTGTATGTATCTTTATTTTGTCTAATAGTTGTGGACAATCAACGAGCCCTCTTAATATTTTATACAGTAGTAAATTGTCAGCCAACCATCGGCGATCCTTGAGTGAAATCAAATTAAAATATAAGAGCCTGTCGGTATAGGAATGCAATTCCTTTGTTTTTTTTTTGGTGGACACATAAGAAAAATATAAAACGCTTTTGAATGCGTTCAATCCGTTTAATGTGACAGGCGTAGTGAGGGTTCCATACATTAGAGCAGTATTCAAGCAAACTACGGACAAGAGCATTGTAAACAACTATTAAAGCTGCAATATTCTTAAATCCCTTGCAATTGCGCCACAAAAACCCAAGCATCTTATAAGCTTTTTTAATAACTTGATCTAAATGTTGATTAAAATATAGTTTTTTGTCAAGAATTACACCAAGATCTCTGATCATGTCAACTTCTTCGAGGGTATAACCATTAATGTTGTAAGAGGTAGGCAAAATAATTCTTTTCCTTGTAAATTTTATATGCTTACATTTTTGTATATTTAAGGGCAATTTATTTAGAGTAGACCAAAGTGCAATTTGATCTATATCCTTTTGTAAAAGCAAGGCATCAGACAGATTGTCAATTTTTTTATACATTTTAAGATCATCCGCAAAAAAAGAGAATTTTGAGTATAGTATTTCCTCTGCCAAATCATTTATGAAGGCTAAAAATAAAATAGGACCTAAATACGACCCCTGTGGCACTCCTGATGTTGTCAAAAAGGTCTCAGATTCATATCCACAGACAATAACTTTTTGTTTTCTATGAATAAGATATGAAGATAACCAATCAAGTAATTTCCCATGTATTCCAAGACGAGAGAGCTTATTTAACAGGGTAACATGATCCACTCGATCGAAAGCTTTACTGAAATCTGTGTATATTGCATCAACCTGTGCTCCTTCGTCGACAAGAGTTTGCAAATCAGATATATAACTTGTAAGGTTTGTACAAGTAGACATCCCGTTACGAAAGCCATGTTGATTCGGAGTGAGAACTTGTTTGAAATGGGTAGACAGTGCTGGACATATTAAAGATTCGAGTACTTTGCCAGGAATACATAAAAGTGATATTGGTCTATATTCTTCTATATTGTCGATTTTACTGTTTTTAGGAATTGGAATGACGTTAGCCAATTTCCAAGCGGTAGGAAAAGATCCAGTAGCTAGAGATTTATTGAAAATAATCTGAAGAGGATAAGAGAGATTGTGAGCACAGTTCTTAAAAAATATGGCCGGTATATTGTCAGGGCCAGCCCCTAAGTTAGCGTCAAGTTTTCCTAAAGCTGTTTCTATCAGGTATGAACTTGTTGTGAAATTACTAAAAATGTGGTTATTTAAAGTCTCTGGTTGGTCGTTTTTGCTGTCGGTTGAAGAAGTGTTGTCATTATTAACGTAGACAGAAGAAAAGTGTTCAGCGAAGCTATTACATATTTTTGCTGGAGATGTGGCTATTTGGTCTTTGAGGTACATAACATTGGGAATAGTAGAGTTGTTCTTTCTTTTGCTTTTGATAAACGCCCAAAATGCTTTAATGTTATTACAATTAATAGAACTTTCAATTGATGCTAAATATTTGTTGTAACAAACTTTGATCAAATTATGACACCGCGTTCTTGCCTTTATGAAGTCAAGATTATCCAAGGGGTTTTTATATTTCTTGAACTTTTTTCTATATTTCTCTTTTTCTTTTATAACGCGTATAAGATCTGGTGTGTACCAAGAAGGATATTTACCACTTTGAAGTTTAGAAAGAGGAACTGATTTTTTAATTACTGCATTTATTTTGGTATAGAAGAGGTCAACCATATCATTAACATCAGTTAAGGAATCAAAATTCAGGGGCCAATCAATACTTTCTAATTCTCTGTTAACTTCAGCGTAGTTTGCTTTGAAGAAATTATATTTTTCGACACAATTTTTCTCCAGAAAATTAGGTAGTGGGAATTCAAAGGATTTTTATTTATTTATTTATTTATTACACTTATGTACATTTACAGAATACATAAAAACAGGACACTTAAAAACATTTATACTGTACAAAGGCGGCACTTATTGCTAATAGCAATATCTACCAGGCAACCTTTGGGTGAAAGACAAGGTGAGAAAAATAACAAATAGAGATATATGCATTGGAGGATGAAGTTGGTCGATCTTTGATAACGGTTCAGCTATTTGAGTTATTATGTTTGAATTACGTGAGAGGACTAGGTCAAGTATTTTACCCTTGTTGTTACGAATCGCGTTAAATTGGCATAATTCATGTAAGCTTAAGAAGTCTATAAGGGTTTGTTCTAACGCTGAGTTTGAGCAAGAAGGGACTGTGACTGAAGAACAGATTGCTAGGGAATCTTTTAGTGTCCAATTTATACTAGAAAGATTGTAATCTCCGACTATAAGCGTATCAGAATTATCTAATGAAGATAAAGCATGGGAGAGTGAATGCAGATAGTTTTCTAGTGTTTTTATGTCTAATGGTGGAGGAATGTAGACTGCACATATAGTTAAGCACCTGGCAACATTATTATGTCTACTTGTGATAGAAACCCAAAGGTCTTCGTTACTACTTTCAAATTTAAATAATCTAGAAGATGCGAGTTTTTTTGAGACTGCTATTAACACTCCACCACCATCACTTTTATTGCTAGTTAATTCATCACGATCCCGACGATAAATAATGAATTTTTCATTCAGAATTTCAGCGTCAAAAACGCTATTATTTAGCCAGGTCTCAGTTAGTATTATGACATCGTAATCACAATTAAGACTAGACAGATACAATTCTTGTAATTTACCACGAATACTTCTAGTATTTTGATAATAAATTTTCAGACTTAGCTCTTTTAAAACAAGGCAGATTACAAAGGCATGCAAAAAGCAATATTAATTAAAATTAATTAATTAGCTAGGCAGTAGTTTTTTCAACACATCGCTACTAAAAACCCAAATTATTGGGGAGTTGTCTTCTTTTCGTAACAAAATGCGACCGTTACGAATCCACAGATGTTTGTACTGATGCTCTTTTTTGAAGGCTCTAGCTTGAGCATGTAAGGCACGATTTGAAAAAGAAAGATGCTCGCCTATATATATTGCTTGTTTGTCACCTGCTATGCCCAAATGCGACGTGTTCAGCTTATCAGTAAGATTCGATTTGTTGAACTTTAGGCAAGATGAAATCATTGTGTCTCTAAGACGAGGAGAGGAGAGCTTAACTATCACCGATCTGGGCCTGGGTGATTTCGGGTTTTGTTTGGCAACTCTCGAGCAGGATAAGACGTTTGCTTCTTCAAGTGGACAAAAAACAACTTTACTCATCTGCAATACCGTAGCAACCAAGTTCTCTCCAGAGTGCTCGGGAAGACACTGAATTTCAATATTACATTCCCTAGCATGCTGATCAATCTGGTTCATTCTGTATGTGAGATCTTTAATCTCTGACTGCATTAGGACGGTGAGATCACGCAGTTCTTTCGTTTCAGATTTCAGTGCCGTGTTTTCTTTAGAAATTTCTTCATATTTGCTTGAGATGAATTCAAGTGATTTTACCAAATCGGGAATCATTTTTAATTCCGATCGTACGGGTTCCATGGAACTTTCAATATTTTTTTTGATTATGTCTCTTATTAGATTTCCCATTTTGGATAGCAATGTGGTCTCAAACTGCTCGAGGCGGGACTGAAATGAAATGAAAAATTATATATATTTAAGCTTGTAATAAATTATTTTCGCAGTAAGAAAAATCTTACAACAAAAGTGACCATTATGTATTAATTACTTATGAAATTGGCGTTTTGTATGAAGAATTTGAAGGAAACTCAATTTTCAGTAATAACACTTTTGCTTTTTTTTAGGAATGACTAATACAAAATTTTATAATGTCTTTTGTGTATGAATGAGATAACATTAAGCTAACAGTAACATTAATTTAATTTTTGAATAGTATCAGCTGTAAAAAATCATCACGAATCTTATCATGGATATGGGTGGCATTTAGGACGAACTGTTTTTGATGGTTTAATTGTAGTTATCAAACTGAAAATAAAAACAAAATTTTATACGTAGATATAAAACCTTGAAATCAACTTTCAAACAAAAAACAATTAATGTACTGAATTACAGGAATTATGAACTCATGAACCTGAAAGAAAATTTCGCCAATTTCATAGGTATATGTTAAAGAAATCTATTAAAATACGTTAAAGTTATCATACCAGCTCAAATAAGTCACGTTTCTTACCACAATAGAGGTGATAAAAGTAATAATAAAACGGCTTTTCTGTGTTATGATATGAACATATATTCTTTGAGCAATGGTCTTCCATGCCATAACGCTCTCAAGAGAGTATCCAGAAACCGTTGCGTTATCTTTAGAACTGTAATAAAAAGGCCATAATGCAACCATTTGAACTATATTATAGTTTTCTATAAGTGAAACATACACATTTTCTAAATCAAGTAGGTATGTAAACCCAGAATCAAAAATGATAGAACTCGCTTAAGGCGTATGACCACGCTAAATAAGCAACTCGATGTGTGTCGGTACAAATATCAACGGAAACGACATTGAAATAATGTTCATTTTAGCGTGCCTTGAAAAGTGGCTGTTACGACAACCACTGCGTCTCCGGCTAGCGCAAAATAGGAGAAAATAATACTTTTCACATGGACGCCATGAACGGAAAAAAATTTTTGAGTTTAAATTTTTTAGATCTAAAAATTTCCTATAATTTGGTGAAATAATAATTAAAATCGCTTTAGGCGTTTGGAAGGAGTAAGAGAATTATTGTGTTAATCATGTGAAACTTTCGATGACTTTCGATTTTTTTTGTCAAAACTTACAATAGAAAAACAGTTTATGAAACTTAAAATTTATTTTTGACTCTATAATAACACCGATTCGGCGCAACACAACTTGACTTAATTGACAGGACTTAATTTAAGTGTTCTGTCTTTTTCTTTCTGTATCGAAAAGACAAAGACGGGACGCTCAAAATAAGGTTAGTTTTGTTAGTTGTATTGCGCCGAATCGACACCAATGCCTATCATATATTTTTATGAAAGTTTTTGGACCACCCGTGTGGGAGAAGTAGGCCTTCAAAGACAGGTCCAAATTGCATTTGGCGTATCCATTGGCCTTAAATCGAAAGCCATTTCGAGATTTTGGTTTAATAAGCCGTTTTTTAAAACTTGTGGTCAAAAAAACCACATGATGATGTATATTTTTACGAAAAAGCTGCAACTTCCGTTTGCCTTCGTGTGACGTCACTTGAGAAATGGCTGTTTAGAAATGTGTCCTTTGCTATCAAGACAAATTTATGATAATTTGCTTCCGACTGATTTGACAGATGAGTAGACTGACAGAAACATACCACTTTTTTATAAGCAATCACACATCACTATCAGTGTAATGTCTAAAATTTTCAAGTGACGTCATATCCGACAATTCTTTAAAAAATCATTAAAAAATAAAGTTAATTTATATACTAAAATAATGAAAAGTATGCCCTAAAATGGCGTATATCTTCTGAAAAATAAAAAACTTTTAGAAATTAAACTATGGGAATTGTGCGACTCTATAAACTTGTGGGGTAAAAAAGTAATACATCAGATACGGGAAATGATCTGATGTGATGAGTGTCGGTTGCAGATGATGTGCATTAGGTATTGCTACCACTGCAAGTGTGGATTCTGAAAAAAGTCTGGCACTGTATATGTATAATTATTACATCCTAGGAATAGGAGAACATCACCAGCCTGCGATTGCGGTGCCGAGGTGCAAAATGTGGACCACATCATCCGAGAATGCCCAACCCGAAAGTTTAATGGAAATATTTCTGACCTGTTCATCCTTACAGAAGACGCAGCTGAATGGCTAAAGACATCCCCAATAATATTATGAACGACTTGTAAACTTTTATAAGCCATACGATTAAATAAATAAAATCCTAAGAATCATCTGAATGCATTGTTTTACCAAAAACCTATGATACAATTTTCGATCTTCGTTTTCGATTCTTCTGCGCACGAACTCCGTTTATTTCTTCAACTCTTACATACGTTTTTGTTTCAACTTCCTTGACAGGGATGAAGTTACAGAAATGAAAAATTGTGATATACATAGATTCTTGGGCACTGTGGGAATTTGTTATTATACAGACTTTTAATAGGACTAGACTTTTATCCGGATAAAATACATCAATATCAGCAATATTAAGTATCTAAAATTTTAAATGCAATAAGCAGCGGTAATTTTATGTACTTACATCTCAATCGACCAGAAATAACTCCTAAGTTCCAAAGACCCATAAATTCCTTTGTGCCCGTCAATTGCAGCATGATGGATGAACTGTAAGTTCTAAGTATTTGTGATGGGTAAGTAAAAATAACTTCGCACAGTAGCAAGACTCGGAGCGGATGCACGTGTGCGACACTGCCAGCATCACACCACGCTGCAATGATCGTGAATTAGCGCATTATCGTGCTTATTTCAACGTAATAAGATGTTGAGGAGAGGACAAATAAGAAGACGCGATGTCTAAATGCCGCCTTTTTATTGCTCCAAAGCGCATACGCATCTTATAGTGAGCCCGCACAACTTCCCAAGATGTTGATGAACAAAAAATACCGCATGCGTTTTTAAAGACGGGACTTTATCTTCCTGTTTTGATCTAAGATAAATCAGACCATTTCAATTCGCGCAAGCGCATAAAGATTATACAAACTTTACTGAATCATTAAAATCTTTAAAAGTATGAAGGTAATGCATAAAGTGCGCTATCCATAACACGGGACTAAAAACTCTTTAGAACGATCCTCGTTGTTCTTTTATAGACTCTCCCTTTTAGTGCATTGTCGAAATATTTACGCCCTACATTGAACGTGAAATTCCAAACAATGGGAGAGCGGCGCGGCGCAGTAGCATATGCGCGCGCACAACGTGCTCTGCACGTGCGCGTTTACATAGAATAGTGGACTTTAGGGACTAATATCAACAGATTGGTCATTGCATGTGCAAGTATTTGTAAACCAGTAAGAAATTATGCAAAGAAAAATCTTTTTTTTTAAATTTTCCTCGATCGAAATAATTATTGTAGAAATGAGGTCTTCAAACACACTTTTTGTCCTCAAACATATTTTATTAGATGGGTTTCAATAATATCTAGACTTTCGATTTTGGAAATGTTGTAAGCTATTTTAGTTTTTTTTATAAAAATATAAAACTAACTTTTTTCCATTTCGCCCTGAATCCGCCCTTCTCCTACTGCGCGTTTTTTGATTAGAGTGACAATGACAAAAATAAAATTCGCATAGAAAAACTTTATAAATGTATTATTAACGAAATAAAAAAATATTAAGTATAGTAATTCCAGGATTTTTTAATTTGTAGCCATAGAGAGTTTATTTTATGTCCAGTAGTTTAAGATTGATTTTCATTTATTTTAGTTTTGAAAGAAATTAAATAAATATGTAAGTGCGGAACCTGCATAAAATTGTTAAATACGAAAAAAATAGTACTAGGCAAGCTTCGAAATGATTTTATTGTTTGATTTATTGAAGATAATAATTCAGCCGAGAACATCAGCATTACTAGAAATCATAGGCACCACACCAGTGTAATAATTTATAGAACTAAAACCTTTGCTGTGTCCACAGACGATCAATAAGAGTTGTTACTGCTACACGAGAGCGAAGCCAAGCCGTAATGTAATCCCTACGAATCGTTTATCATCTTAGAGTTGCGTTCCTAAACGCCGGGGTGAAAGTAAAAATTAACTGTCACTCGTTCCTCAACCACCCGAGTGAAAACTAAGAGCTCCGAACAGCTCCGAACAATTCTCAAAGTCGTTCCTAATCCTTGTCAGAAATGTAAAATTCACTTCTGACAGTTAAATGTTACAGGCCTTAATTTCAGGGGTAAATTTTCACTTTGACATTACGCGCCAATTTTTGGTTTCTGGGTTATAGAATTCTTCGGAATGACCTGTGTAGAGCCATTTTATTTCGGTAATAATTACACAAATAAAAAAAAATCCCCTGCCACGTAAATATACTAACAAAGTGGCCGTTCCAAAACGATTAGTAAATAGATTTCGTCTCAGTCTTATGTCTTTCACTTTTACGAAGTAACCTTTACATTTACCCCGGCGTTTAGGAACGCAGCCTAAGTTTATCATCCAGATCAGGGGTCGGCAACCGGCGGCCCGCGGGCCACATGCGGCCCGTAGACTATCTCGGTGCGGCCCGCAAGCCTGAGGTCCGTAAGAAAAAAATACCGAAGCAAAAGGCCATATAAATTCACTAGAATTTATACGGCCATGCTGCTGGGCCATGAGAGTATTCTTGAAAGCTCGCTCCCACGCGGGGTGATAAAAATGTACCTCTATTTCATTTCTTAAGAACTGTTTATCAAGACTGTGATGTTATGTATTGTTTCTACCGAAAATAAATATTTGCTGTACTTATTCAATTCTTGGCAATTTCTTTTGCGTTTATCCGCCGCACGTGCTGCGGCGGGCGGCTCCTTTGAGACAATAGGCGGGGCGGCAGTCTTTGATTAGACGCAGGTGTGCGGCGGCGAAAAAATTCAAAGCGACCGGTTTTAGTTAAAATCACAGCCGCGCGAGGCTCTCGCCACATTCGGTTGTGGAAATTCGCCGGAAACTCACGTCTCATCTGGTTGCTAGCTACGCGTTTCGTTTCACCTTTCTTCCCTTCGCTGATAGCTTTTCACGCACGACGTATGAGGTAAGTTGTATGCACTCGCGAGCATTTTGTTTTATTTTATTTACTGCTTGTTAATGTGAACCTTCAGATTGATGGGTAAATGTTATAAGGACGGGGATAGTAGTTACATGACATGAAGTTAGTTACGAGTGTGTCATGTTTTAATTATTATTTGAATGTGGAGTTGAATTTGTAGGTGCTAACTGGAACATATAATTTTACAACGAATTTAATTTTTTTCATTATTGTTACAGAATAATTATATAAACATGGCTTCAAGAAAAAGGAAGATAGAAGAAGAAAAAAGAGTTTTTAACGAATTATGGACAGAATTATACTTTTTTATCGAGTTTAAAGGAAAACCGTTATGCTTGATTTGTCAAAAGAGTATTTCTGTAGTAAAGGAATATAACCTGAAGCGACATTACGACACAGCACAAAGCTAAATTTGACTGTCTTGAAGGAGAAATACGGAAA
Organism: Ypsolopha sequella; assembly: GCA_934047225.1. NCBI lineage: Eukaryota > Metazoa > Arthropoda > Insecta > Lepidoptera > Ypsolophidae > Ypsolopha > Ypsolopha sequella. The sequence continues at coordinate 16,466,545 of OW203992.1, forward strand.
AGGAAAATTTCCACTTTGAAATCGTCATTACAAAATCAACAAAACATATTTAAGGTTGTGGCAGACAACAGCGAATCGAATGTTCGGGCTAGTTACAGGGTAGCAGAGATTCTTGCAAAAAGTGGACGTCCGTTTACCGATAGTGAATTAGTAAAAGAGTGTGTCTTAGCTATCGCAGAAGAACTATGCCCAGAGCAGAAAAAAAATTTTGAAAGTCTTAGTCTCTCTGCAAGAACTTGCACCCGACGTACTGAAGACTTGGGTGCTAATTTGTGTGAACAACTCAGGGATAAGGCGCAGTCTTTCGACTGCTTCTCTTTAGCGATGGATGAAAGTACGGACGTGTCGGATACAGCACAGCTACTCATATTTGTACGCGGCATTGACGAAAACTTTACTGTTTACGAAGAGCTTGTGAAAATTTGCAGTTTGAAAGGTACAACTACGGGAGAAGATTTATTTCACCATGTGGAACAAGCTCTGGATTCATTGCAATTAAGCTGGGAAAAGTTAACAAGTGTCACTACCGATGGAGGCAAGAACATGAGCGGTCAAAACAAAGGTGTTGTTGGGAGAATCATCAGCAAAGTGAAAGATTCTGGATCTACTGTGCCATTGATTTTTCACTGTATTGTCCATCAAGAGGCATTGTGCTCCAAAGTTATATCCTGGAAAGAAATAATGGATACTGTAACATCCACTGTTAATTTTATAAGAAGAAATGGGCTCACACACCGTCAGTTCCAAAAGTTTTTGGAAGATCTGGAAGCTGAACATGGTGACGTGGTTTACTACTGTGAAGTGAGGTGGCTCAGTCGAGGTGCCGTTTTGGAACGGTTTTTTGATTTGAGGAAAGAAATTGGCAACTTCATGGAGATGAAAGGAAAGCCAGTAGAAGAGCTTACTAACAAACAGTGGATTATCGATCTTGGTTTTTTGACTGATTTGACTAAGGAACTGAATCAGCTCAACAAACGCTTGCAGGGAAAAAATAAATTGATTTGCGATATGTATACAGATGTAAAGTCATTTGAAATGAAACTGAAACTGTTTATCAAGCATATTGATGAAAAAAAGCTTGACCATTTTCCTAATTGCAAGAAAGCCGTGGAAGAAGCTGGAGATAATTTTGTGTGGCAAAATATTACAATGAGAAACGTGTTAACACAACTACAAACTGAGTTTGTAAATCGATTCACCGACTTTAAAAAGAGCTCCCTTAACATGGAAATATTCCAAAACCCTTTTGCAATTGATATTAGTGAGGTACCAAGCAATTTGCAAATGAACATAGTAGATTTGCAAAGTAATAGCACACTTAAAACGGCATTTAATGAAAGCACTGACTTGATACAGTTCTACGGAGGTTTGAGTTCTGAAAACTTCAAAGAATTGAAAAAGTTTGCTCAGCAGATAATAACTATGTTTGGTAGTACATATTTGTGTGAGCAGACTTTTTCAATTCTCAACTACCGCAAAAATAAGAATTGTTCGCGGTTAACGGATGAACATTTAGACGCGATACTGCGCGTGTCTACTACTAAAATGAAAGCAGACGTTAAAAAACTTGCAAGTCAAATGCAGCCTCAAAAATCTCACTAGTTCTTACTTTTATGTTAGTATAGTAGTTCAATTAAAAAAGACATAATTGTATGAATATATATGCGTTTTATTTCAAATATTAAAAATACATGCCCGAACATATAAATATAAGTGCGGCCCGCACTGATACTCTGGCAACATATGTGGCCCGGCTATAGCATAAGGTTGCCGACCCCTGATCCAGATAGAAAATTATCACTTCTTACATTCAAATATTGGACCGAACAATGCCGGGCTAGCGTGATGTTATTACTTATTCATAGGCTCGACTTACGAAGTATCTTCTCTTGTTAGTTTTTGACTAGATTCAGTAGTTTCTCAAAGTTCTTGCAATCTGAAATGTAATCTTTCTTTGAGCTCATAATTTCCTCATCTGAAGTGGGGTGAATCAATTTTTCAATACTTTTGCTCGAAAATTGTACTTTCAATGGGGATAAACATGGCTTGAATTTCAATTTCTTAACAGTTTTTTTAAAATTTAATCAAGTATAAATTAAAACTTTACTAGCAAAGAATTTTATATAATGTAATCAACTTTATACGGAGAAAAAATTAATTAATTAAAAAAGTGCTATGATTTACAAAATAAATTTTCCCAATTTGAAGTGTTTTATTTCATGACTAATTCATTTTATTTCGTCAAGAATATCGTAAAGGCTGAACGTTCCAGTATATTGGCCTGATAATTTTGTTAAACTTAAAAGTAATCTCAAACAACTTGAGTCATTCGTCACAATCATCACAAACACGCGCCATTTTTGTTAAATATTTATTGTAATTTTTGTTGGTGTTTGTATACATATGGGTCTTTTTCATGCGTTTTCTCTCAAATGTATGCTTGTTCTAACAAACGTTAACTCGTTCGTTATATTAACCCACTAGCCACCATGATATCACATTCTAATATTTTTTTCAACGCATGTGCTCGTAAAGGCCCACTTCTTATGCATCAAAACCGAACAAAAAGTCGATTATTTTGCCCTAGGGCTTTATTATTATTTATTTTTTTAATTTGATTACAATGGTTGGCTAACCTGCAGCCTTTCCTGTGTACCATAGACGTTATACTTTTTTTTCCACTGTTTAACGGCTCTGGATACAGTCCTTTTGAGCTAATTATAATTTAAAGTTCACAAGATTATATTTGTTTTCATTTCCTCACACTATGCATTGAAAAATGTAGTATGATACACGGGCGTAAGGGAATAAATTACTCGGTTACGGTTAAAACACTCGCTACGCTCGTGTTTTAAATCGTCCTCGTAATTTATTCCTTTGCGCCCTTGTAGCATAAACTACTATTTATACCAGTACCTTAGTAATTTGACGGATTTAGCACTACGATAAGTCTGAGTTATGCAAACGATGGATGGCGGTTTGTTTATAGTAATTCCCATAGCTTATTTTTAAAAGATTTGTTGAAAATTTATTTTTCAGATAATATACGCAATTTTAGGACATATTTTTCAATATTTTGGTATATAATATAAATTAACCATTATTTTATTATGAATTTTTAAAGACTTCCGAGTTGACGTCACTTGAGAATTTTAGACATTATACTGATTGTGATGTGTGATTGCTTATAAAAAAGTGGTCTGTCTATGTCTGTCTACTCATCTGTCATCCATCTGTCAATTCACTCGGCAGCAAATTTTTATAAATTTATTTTGTTAGCAAAGGACACATTTCTAAACAGCGATTTCTCAAGTGACGTCACACGAAGACAAATGGAAGCTTTTTTGTAAAAATATTCATCATCATGAGGGATTCTAGACAAAAAGTTCGAAAATATCAAACCTAAATCTCGAAATGGTTTTCGAATTAATTTAATCTAAGCGAATTGATAGGGCGCGCGGGCGCATGGCGCATCGCACTGTGTTATACCATTATACGTACCGGCCTAACTGAGCCGAAAATTGACAATAAATAAGATTGTTTGCGATTGACTGGATTTCGTGCTATCTACTAATTATTTGATTCGTACATCTAATTGCCTGACGCTTAGCTACTTAACTAATTTACAGACGGTGAATGCGACTAACTTTATTTATTAAGTCAGGTTTATATTAAGGTTAGTTAGTTAGTAGTACTATATTATCTGTGGTAGTAGAGTAACTTGCATAACTATTTATTTCACTAGTTTTCAAATATCGCTTTTAACTTTTAACCAACTACATACCCGCTCAAATTTTTAGTACCATCTTGCAATCGTTAACATTCGGGTAGTATAAATGGTACTTTTTAACCCTGGCACTCGACTTCCTACACTAAACCTGTGTAAACTAGGTAATACAGTGAGAATAGTTTTAAAATCACTCCCAACACAAGGAAAAGGGCGCTGTTACTCCTTACTTACAGGCCTAAAAACCTAGCTAGGAAACAGCAACACCTTTGGTATGGTACCACATTGTTCTAGACTAAGCATAAACATGTACAGTCACAGTCAAAAGTCATAACTGGTCAAAACTACTTTTGACTGCGAGAATGAGTCAGTCAAAATTTTGACTAAGGATAAGGACGTAGTGTTGACTGATATTCGCAGGCAAAATTAGTTTTTCGGATGTCCTGCAGCGCAGAAGAGAGCCGGTAGGCATACCTGACCTTCGTGGTTATTTTTTTATGACAACCCAGAAATACTTTTTAATCAAAATTACTTCCGACCAACTTAGTCAAAACTAGTTTTGACTGATTTTCGCAGTCAAAACTACTCTTGACCGGCTATGAGTTTTGACTGTAACATACATATCCTTTATCTTGTACCACTTATGATAAATAAATAAATCACGGGTGGTGCCTAACCGAAAACTTTGAGAAGCGATATTTGTCCGGTGAGATAGATGGGAGTGTGTAGTGGGCGGTTGCTGGAAACTTGAATAAATTGAATTGTGTGACTATTATTGCCATGCATGATGAGAGCGACCGCGCTATACAATTCTAATACCGCCCCGCGGCTGTATGTTATTCTCTATATTGGTTTTTATAATTGAAATATCTTTATGTTCACATCACAGTGGTTCAATATTAAACCGGTATTGTACCAAAACAATTTGCTCACCAGCAAAATAACCGCTGAATTCGAATACTTTTTGAAATTGAAAAAGTGACCTCTAAACTTTGGTGGTCGCATTGCTTTCTCAAGTTGAAAATTGAATTTCCTGGTGCCGAAACGGGCGAACGGCGTCTTGGACGCCCCGCCAATATTGCACGGTACGTTTGCTGGAAACTCGGAGTGTTTGGGTCCAGTTGGACATCGATCGGGTGAATACTGAAGTCGGCGACGACGACGGCAGTACGACTAGAGGAGGGGAGAGGAATCCCACGCCAGATGTTACTTGTCAAAATGGAATAAGCACCAAAATGCTTCGTCTCAGCACAATATTTCTGGGGGCATTTGTTTTATTTTCTCGTATACGCGTGAGATTTACTTTTTGGAGCGGACTGCGTGAACCCTCTGTCGTAGTTTTGGGGTCGTTTACCTTCGCAAACATAAAATATTCCATTTAATACCTATATTACAAGAAAAAAGTAGATTACTGCCGCGGCCGGCAAGGTAGGCGTTGATACGACGAACGTGATAATGTGGGCCGAGGCGTAGCCGAGGCACACATGAGTGCATCAATGTCCAATTGCCGCCAACGTTTGTATAGTACTTTTCTCAAACAATGCGTGGATATTCAAACAATTAGTGAAATAAATGGCCACAAGACACGACCATAACTATGGACTATTGACACTGACTTAGACGAGAGGGACTTGGACTGGAAAATTAAGGCGTATGACCACGCTAAATAAGCAACTCGATGTGTTTCGGTACAAATATCAACGGAAACGACATTGAAATAATGTTCATTTTAGCGTGCCTTGAAAAGTGACTGTTACGACAACCACTGCGTCTCCGGCTAGCGCAAAATAAGAGAAAATAATACTTTTCACATGGACGCCATGAACGAAAAAAATATTTTGAGTTTAAATTTTTTAGATCTAAAAATTTCCTATAATTTGGTGAAAAAATAATTAAAATCGCTTTAGGCGTTTGAAAGAAGTAAGAGAATTCTTCTGTTAATCATGTGAAACTTTCGATGACTTTCGATTTCTTTTGTCAAAACTTACAATAGAAAAACAGTTTTTGAAACTTAAAATTTATTTTTGACTCTATAATGCCTATCATATATTTTTATGACAGTTTTTGGACCACCCGTGTGGGAGAAGTAGGCCTTCAAAGACAGGTCCAAATTGCATTTGGCGTATCCATTCGCCTTAAGCAAAGCGACAGACTTTTCGTTTTGAATAAATTATCTTTCTTAGTTGATTTGAACTTTCAAAAAAGTATTTATCAATTCAATAACATACCAATAAAATTATCACGTTTCGCTCGAGTTACGAAAACGTAAAGCACCTGCCACCACGGTCACCTTAGTTATAAGTCTATCTATTAAAGTATTAATTAAGATAAGGATTAAGTTTCAAAGATTGTTAATTATAAAATACTTCAGTTTCTGTCAGATCGCCATAGCCTTCACATCTTTTTAAAAGCCCTTCCGTCCAATTCTCAAAGTTAACTGGCGCAGTCAAATTTAAATTGTAATTTCGGAAAATCCTGAATATCGATTTTTCAAGAAAGTTAGTTTGAACTCTTTGTACAAAGAACTATCAAAATTATCACAAGAATACTCTACTGTGACATTTAAATGTTCTGTGACTGTGACAATAGTAGTGGAAAAGGACAGTGCGGAAAAAAGTGCAAAAAATTCAAGCGTCCGACGGACTCTCTTAACATCGGAAAAACAACATATTATGCTTATGGGGTAAGCATTTAACTCTGATTATATGTATGCTTATAATAATTCTATATGATTATAACTATATATATCGACCATTGTGAATGAATGAATGGACACTTTATTGTACACAAAATACATTCAAAAAAACAAAAATCTGAGAACATAATTTTGTACAAAGGCGGGCTTAACACTTGAATCGATTTCTTCCAGCCAACCTTTGGGCGGTGAAAAAATTATTATCACAAGAAAATTAAAAGAGGAATAAATAAAAATTAACATTAACATTATATCATAGATATAAAATATAGAAGAAATAGATAAAATAATGATGTGAAAGTTCAGTAAATTAAGTGAATATCAAATAAGTGTAGATATACCTAAATCTAAAAATTGTTAATATATATTGGTACAAATATACGACCTACCAAATACCATACATTTAAATATTATTAGAGTGCATTACAAACTGGAAAAGATCAATCAGAAACAAATCCAAAGACAAGAATTTGAAAAAATTCCCCGGGCCAGGATTCAAACCTGCGACCTCTTGTTATCAAGACAAGCGCGCTACCAATTGCGTCACCGAGGTTCCTACGCACTACCCAGACCGGTGAATTTTTCCATCATACTTGTCCACTGTTATTTTTGCATCTGCCTGATATACCAGCTTGTACTGCACATAAAGAACGCTCAATACTCTAAATACTTTAATAATATACCTGCTTTTATAATAAGATTAATAAGTGACGAGACCACCAATCTAGAGAATCTTCATAGTGAGATATTAAATATGACATCACTTTCAAATTGTATTTTCGTGAATTCGACATCTGAAATCAGTAAATTACAGAATTATGATTTAACTTCGACACTTGTAACTTATGCAGCTAAATTCATGCTCAAGATTCGGTAAGTGATCAGAACTACGAGTAAGATTCAGTGACTTCTTTCTGTGAAATTAGAATATGTTTTAGTTTTAGGTTTCCTAACCCAAACATCGATGATTCGATGGTACGAATTGTGTGTCGAAAGATATGTCCGTACATAGTGAATTTTGTCTCAAAGAAATCTATAGGTACCTAAAAGAATACCCTGGCTTACCGACTGGCTGACTGAATATCGTTGGACTGATCTATTAACGCCTAGGCCAAACGGCTGGACCTAGGAACGTGAAACTTGGGCTACAGGTTCCTGGTATGACGTGGACATCCGCAATTCCGCAAAGAAGGGATTTTAGGCAATTCTTACGGGATCCAAATAAACGGTATCCGGATCAGGGCTACGGGGCGTTAACTAGTAGGTAGCCTTGATGAGTGAGTCACATTTCTCTTTGACTCGCACTTGGTCAATCTCCCGATTTGTTCAACTCAACCTCTTTTAAATCAATCGGTAAAAGAAGCCAAAATTTTACAATTCCGCGGAAAGGATCATTCATTTATCCTTGTAACTGATTGATCAGTTGAATTCAGTTGATCACTCACCAAATCTCCAGTATCAATTTGGCTCTATCAGTCACCTAATATTTTATAACCAGTTCAGTTTCGGTGACCTCTTGACGTCATACGATTATGTTAACTCACAACAACGTCCAGTAGCAAGTTCCGAAACGAGCACCATGGAGCGTATGTCCGGAAGGAACTTCACGGTTCAATTACCCAGGATACCATCATAAAGTGATGTCAACCTGACTTCTGCTGCCCGGACATAAAGGGGATTTTCGATCACCAGATAAGTCTCCTTTGGCTGACGACCAGTTCGCAGATGCGGTACCGGCCGGCTGGTGCGTGCTACCTAATAAAGCGCGTTCAAACAGAAAGCAATGGAACAGACAGTGCAATGTGAACTCAACGTTTTATCACGTTTTTTGCTGGTTCACCGCAGTTGTTCGATGAAATGAAAACAGATTTTATGCGTTTTTTAAACGTGCATGCACTGATGTTGTTTAGTCCGAACGAATATCTGAAAGTTCTTCTGATAGTTTGTTTATTTGTTTTGATGATCTTGCTTCCATTTTGTTGATTGATTAACGTTTTGCGCAATTTAAAATGCGTGTTATCTTTAAATGTGTTTAAATAGCAAAGTAAAATATGAATGAATATGAATATGTTTATTTATTTCAAAGATAACTTAATCTAAATACATCCCACAAAACCAAGTAGAAATTTGGTTTGTCTGTGGGGAGGGAGTCGCACTTCTTTTTCTATAAATTAGATAGTTATGTACTAAATTATATGTAGTTAGGTACATTAATAGTAAATAATAAAATGCTATTTTAATCTGTCAATGTTTTCATGTTTTGTAAAAGGTAAGTTTTATATAACTTCGCGAATTTATTTTTATTTTGTTCAGATCTTATATGAATAGGCATTTCATTATACAACATTGGAATTTTGCGCTTTAACATTCATAAAAAATAAAAACCATTGCATTTTGAATATAATACTCAAATAAACAACCCTGACTCTGGTTCCAGTTGGAATCGTAATAATATTCCTGACTCGAGCTAGAAAATAAAATGCTACAGGCGCTTTTTCGCATATATATGCAAATTCCTTCATTAGTGATTTACCAATGTCCTACCAGAGTACGTTAACACGAGTTTTCTTGTACGTGTTTCGTGATTTGTCGCTGGAAATAGTGGATATTTGTTTTGGATGTGCACCTGCTTTGTCGCACGACTACCTAGGATTCTTCTATGGAAACGATGCTTTGAGGATTTGTAACAAAATATAACGGCAAAATACAACTTCAGCTAAAAGCAATGTAGTACATATATACTCTAGTTTACTATACCTATATGCATATACGTATTTTTATCGATAATCTGGTATATACAAAATAATTGGATTTTCCATAAGAATGAAGTTAGGATTTTTTAAATGAATTTTTTTGTCTTCACTCTTATGGAAAATCTAATTTTTTTGTCTTCACTCTTATGGAAAATCTAATTTAATTATTTTGAAGCAACCAAAATACCGTTAAATAGTAGATTTCTTGTGCGAGATGGTTGATATTTCAAGTCACGACTGTTTTTTTTTTGCCGAGACGTTGTGTATCTGTCGTGGCCATATCGTAGAATTGACCATTTCATGATCTGGTTGGCCATATCGTATTTCTGTTCCGCTCCGCTCTGCTCCGCTCGGCTCTCCATATGTACTTACATGTAAACCTAACACACTCCTCCTCGCTCCGCTTCGCTTCGCTCGTCGTCGCACCTATTTGTGTATCTGTCGTGGCCATATCGTAGAATTGACCATTTCATGATCTGGTTGGCCATATCGTATTTCTGTTAAAATTGGGAGGGTCGCTTCGCTCCGCTCTGCTCCGCTCGGCTCTCCATATATATTTACATGTAAACCTAACACGCTCCTCCTCGCTCCGTTTCGCTTCGCTCGTCGTCGCACCTATTTTTTACTTTTGGTTAAAGATTTTTGATTTTATACTTTACGATCTGCCCAACCAGATCATGAAATGGTCAATTCTACGATATGGTCACGACTTAAGATGAAGTATTACTTCATCTTAGGTCACGACATATCCAACGACGTTTTGCGCAAAATGACATGAAACAAAAAAAAAATAACAAGTCGACAAAAACATACAAAAGCTTTTTCTGCCAATTCTGAAACTGTTAGATACTCAGAATATCCTTATTCTGAGGTTAGATACTACTCTTATCTATGACTGTCTGTCAGTATGACACTGTTTTACAGTAGTTTTACCTGTAGGCAAGTCTATGGTTGTACCATATTTTTACCCTCATAAAATTTAAATTTTATTGTTCGTGGTTTTACCAATGTTACAAAACAAAACAAACGTCTTCCTTTCTAAAATCTTTTTAATAATATGTTCTAAGATAGATTTAATAGAATATAAATTATGACGTCTAAAATCGTTAAGAAATTGTAAGACATCTTTTACAATTTAGCATATTTAATAATGTAAAATTTTGATTGGGGCTTATAGCAGTTCATATAATGTTACTGCAATGCAATTGGACTGTGGAACTCATTACCGCACAGTATTCGCAACTGTCCTACCATGGGCCTTTTCAAGAAAAAGCTAAAAGAGCGCTACCTCTCGCTGTCATAGTAAACAGGTAAATTTATGTATAGTCTATGTATATCATAGGTAAGTATATAATATGTATATTATAATTATAATTATGTATGTATATAAGGTCTTTCAATTTAAATTGAAAGTAATTTAGGAGGAGATTCAGTATCGTTAATACATCACATTCCGCTGCAAAGCACTTTTTGCGCGAATTTTTTTTCGCTTCTCAGTACAAAGTGGTCCGATCAACAGACTCAGTTTGTATGGACAAGTGAAGAAAAAGTTCGCGCAAAAAAAAGAACTTTGCAGTGGAATGTGATGTATTAACGATACTGAATCACCTCCTAAATTACTTTCAATTTAAATTGGAAGACCTTATATATTTTGTTAAGGTATCATTGTTTTAATAAAATTCCCTTCGCCTAAGATAAGCTCGCCTGTGTTCGTAATAGTTCGTATCTTCTAATTTATTATATGTCTTAATTGTTTTTCTGTGAACATTAAAGAATAAAGAAAATACTTATTCCAAATAATAATAATAATAAACAGTTTTAAGAGCGGTTTCGTAGCCGAATTGTGAAAATCCCTCCTTTTTATAACACGTATTGAGGTGAGCCGTGTTTATATAAATCACAATACATTGATAGTAAAGTTTTGTTGAATAATTATTGAGTGAATTTTGAATTTAAGTGTTCTGTTTCGATAATCCGGCTGCGAAACCGCTCTAACCCCCGGTTTCTGAAAGGCCAATCAATGTTAACAGTAGATTAAAAAATAATTATCTGCGGATTAAGCCAGAAAAAATGGGAATTTTACATTGAAATCAAAAATTAACTAAGTTAATTATTGATTCATCACTATTCAGACTTCATATATGCTTTATTTTCACCGTTATTTGCGGTTAAAGTTTTTTTAATCTACTGTTAACTTTGATTGGCCTTTCAGAAACCGGGGGTAAGCGAGAACTTTTAAACCAGTCCAGACCTTACTAAAATTATGTTAATGCTTTCCCATAGATGGCGTTAGTTGTTGAAAATAAAACACTAGTTTAATTAAAATATGTAATTTTGCGCACGCTATACAGGCACAGAATCTAGCATATTGGGAGCAGGTGTATTAAAAATACGTTTATGCATATAGGTAAATTAAACTATTGGTACACATTCGCTCCTACCTAAATATGAATTTTATTTAATATTTCTTAATATTTTGTACAAATCCGGAGAATCAACCCTTAAGAAAAGACCTTTTCTGTGGGAAGAAACTCTTAGAAGTTCCATAGTTCCATTAGCTTTCATATTTTTTTTACAGAATTCAGGGTGGATACCGAGATTTTTTTTTTCCAAGATCTTATAGGTTTTCACTTCAAAGCCAACTTAAGCTCACTGTAATAGTTTCGCTCTATATTACTTAGGTACGAAAAGTACTCATTACAGAGCAACCCCGCGTGTCAGATGAAAAACGATTCAAGGGCATGGGTGTCCAGAGATTGAGCATCCCATGTTGCATCATGTAGAACTGAACTCTATGACGTTTCATTACTATTTAAAAAAGCGCGGTCCGAATCATGGCTGTTACGACAACCGAAATGAAATGAAATACACTTATTACAGGTAAATTTTAATGTAATATAAGTAATTAAATAATCTGTGTATAGGTAATAGTTTTATGTAATAAATAATGATATAGGGAAATAATAAATGTTGGGTTTACTTAAATTTAATAAAAAAATTACACTTGAATAAAATAAAAATATAGGAATAAGGAATAAATAATTTTATAAATATATGCAATACATATAATAAATATATGCCTAATTCTGCCCATTCGATTAGTCTTGCTAAGAAGAAGGGCAAAAAAGATTTTACTAAACTACTCTGCTTCTTTTTGAAATAAAATCACGTATTTTTCAAAATCGCTGGATATAACTAAAACCAATATAAATACCGTAATTGATACCGAGACTTCGAGAGACAATAAGAAGTCTAAAATATAGACACAAAAGATTTTATTTACAGCCAGTAAATTAATCAATTGGCGCGATTTGCTAAAACTTACTTCATAAATGATAGAAGAACACAAGTATATTTTGTTATAACCATGGATATCCTGATTATTGCAACAAAATCATCCATAGATAGTTTATATTTACGTCAGCTTCTCCCTTAATAGCCTGTTTTATCTTCATAATTATCAGCCTATTACAGTCAGTTCCCTGAGCCCTTCCAAGCCGTCTACAAGACTCTAAATTTGAGCGTCCTATCCAGCCAAAACCCAAGACCTTTTTTGGGTCATCGTCGATCCACCAGTTTAAGCCTTCTTGAACTCCTTTTACCATAATCGTGATAATGTGTTCTATGGTGTGAATAGTCTGTGAAAAACGCATATTTAAATTTTGAACTCGAAATTCAAAAATTTCATCTCGTCTGATTACACGGAATTGCCCGATTCTTTCAATCAAGATATCTCATTTTATCTGTCAAATACCCTAAGATAAAGAAATCTCGTTCCGACTCACCCCTTGAGCGTGTCTCTACCCAAGAATTCGTGTACCCGGATTCCCAAAAAGTTAAATTTATCGTCGTCACAGTTAAGGCGCCGCCGTGCCCGCCGTCAAGTGCAGTAATCGTCACGGTCGTGTTTAATTGTTTAATTCGTGCTAATTGTCCCCGGGCTGGGTCCGGGTGTTGCCCGGGTAAGGCAACTTCGCTGAGCTAACGAACCGTCAGTCACGAGTTTAAGGCTAACACCTAAAGCAGAAATTATAAAAGATTTTCAGTGAAAAATTAAAGGTTTTATGATTGTTCACATTTATTTTGCTGGTACTGCAGAACAGGGTGCTCAATTTGGCGTTAGCGGTCGTCGAAACGAAACTTTAAAAATAGATTGAAAATTTCAGATTACTCTTTTGCGTTGCGTTACTTTAAGAGCTTTTTTTCATTAGCGTAATTCACCGTCCCTTATAGAGCTCTAAAAGACTGCAGTCAGGTAAATAGCGAATATAGTTTACGATCATTTTACGATACGGACGTTGCTCCGTATATTCCTTGCGCCGTAGAGCTTCGCCTTAAATTACAGCATTTTAACTCCGCCGGGAATTTTCGCTGAAAATCTGCTGAGCGCCGTTTCATAACGCTACAATAATTATTTACATACATAATTTAATTCACTTCCACATAAGAAACGAAAACTTTAGACGACCTACCAGAGACGTATTAATAGGTCGATGCGACCTACATTCAAATTTAAATCGTTGCTAGTTCACAGATTGTTCCAATAAGACTAGGATTACATATGGTTCTGTTCCAAAATTCCAATTAATTGGAAATGCTTGTGAATATTCACAAAGTTCTCTTAACCAAGATTAAGTAGCTCTAGAGTTTACTGCATAGGCAATAACCTCATCCGTTTCTGGAATCGAATCTGGGCCAAACGCAGGGATCACGGTTATGACTAGCCACCAAATTAATAGCGTAATCAAACTCTGTTTATTTGTATTCAAATTAGTCTTTATTGCAATCAGCTGTTCATTATAAGTACTGTTGTATTTTATTTTAGTTTTTACTGTTTTTAATCTTTTACGAGGCCTGATACGATTTTGTTTCGCGCCTATACAAATGCTCGCTGAACCGAACTCAGGCTCGCGCGTTTTGTGTTTTTATATTTGATGTTTTTGAATATTTGACATGTCTATTTTGTTTATATTTGAATAGTGATTGAACTCAAGTTTATTAAAGTATTTTTGATTTAAGGTGGGCCATCCCCCTTAGCTGCCATATAAGCGCTTTAGGTGTTTGTGACGTCCTGATGGCTTCGATGTCAATGAAATTTGCATACATCTTTATATGTTTCCCTTCCCTCTCCGACCCACCTCTCATCAAGAATTTCTGAAATGGTTTCAGGTAAAAACCGGTTTCCATGAAACGGTAACTGTTTATTTAAAGAAAGTGTATAAACTTAGTCTTCTTTATAATAAAAACGTCTGTATTTATCTTTTTTTTATTTCCAGTATAGATAAAAATTATACAACTTGTTAAACTTTTCTTAAAAACGAGGCAATATTCACGATACCCTTACAGCTATTATGATGGTCTTTCATCACATTTTGCTTTTTGGGCTGTATAGAGACGTAGTTAGATGTCGCTAGATAAAGAAAATAAGCTTCACATTTAGTTTTTACCTTTTGTATTAATCCTAAGAAAAATCCAGGCGTAAAGAGGCCTCTTAACCTGGCTCTGGATAGCCAAAAACAACGACTACTTTAACGGTATTTTCCGAAAATTTGGCTGTTTTGTATTTTTTTTTCTATAATTTTATATGAAATTAGTAAAAAGTGTTTCTTTTATTCCATAGAAGACTTTGTGACCAATGAACTATATTTTTGTCATCCGATTTAAACTAAGATATTTAGTTTAATTCATATCGACGCCAGTGACAGCGAAATTCGGCAAACCGGCTTTCACATTAAGGTAGATTGTACTGAAATAAACAAAGATATAAAAAAGTGTTTCACTTATTCGATTCGATTTGGAACGGTCTGTTATATCATGTATGTAATTTATATTCAAATCTTTTCATTTCTTTAAAAACACCGCAAAGATTCTAGAGATATTATCAAAATTTCATATGTGGCCTCTTCTTCATTTTACGGCTTCCAGTCCCGGCCTAAATTAGGTAAAATTATTGGTATTGGCTTGCGCTTGTGAATATTGCAAAACATTTGTCACCGGAGCATACTTTAGTATAGATTCTAGTCTTCAAGACGACTGTCCACAACGTCTATGTTTATTTATATTATATAGAGAGGCTCAAAAGATAACAAGCATTTGTTCGTTGCAATCTCCAGCGTACATTTTTAGCACCTACCCGGTCTTTAACCAAGCAACACAAATAAAGCTCTAAGATATTTATTGGAAACCCTTATGTTCGTAGGATGAATATAAACAAACATCACCCAACTGTCGAGGATGGTGATGAGATAATCCAAATTATCATAATAATGGGTTCCGACGAAACAGATACGATTGTCTACGTTTCAAACTACACGTTAAGCCCGGTCAAGGGTTAAGTTAAACACGGTTAAGTATGCGGTTTTGTACAAAAGACACTTTAAGTGCAGGTCGTTTTGGAGTGTCGTGTTTTTGTAGCGGCTTTTCCGAGTTGCGGTTATCTGATGATGATAAACATCTGGTTTAGATTAGGCCTGAATCGCCACTTTTAGTCAAGAGGCCGCGCAAACAGTTGAAAACATCGAAGGAAATACGCTCTCGTGTAGAGATTCACGGAAAAGCAGTTGGTGTGTAGTAAAACGCGTAGGGAAAAAATAGCAATGGGATACATAAACACAGCAGGGAGATTCCGTGTCAACGGCCGCGGCTTTGTTCCCCATCCCGCTCCTCCCCCCTTCAACCCGTCAAGGCTCCTACACGCGCCCTGCCGCGTCGCGAACGGGGAAGCGATTTCAAGGGTGGCTTGCGATTACAATATTTCCCTGAACTGACGATAAGAAATTAAGGTCGCTAAGACACGTCAACGATAATAACATTAATCACGCCTCGCTTTATCAGCGCATTGGTATTCCCCTTAAGAGGCAGGCGAGGTTGCATAGTTCATCAAAACGGAATATCAAAATCATTTGTACATTACATATTGTATACATATTCTTAATGTAGTGTGTTTTATTCCGATTTATTCCGGTAATTAATTCGGATTCGATTACAGAATATCTAGGTTCCCAACTGTCTATTTTATAAGAACACTGATTTAAACATGAAATATGAGAAAAATAAGTTTACTATGGAAATTTTTCAAATTATTTATATTTCGTCTTTAAATCAGTGTTCATAAAAAATATACATTACGGAACCTAAATATTCTGTAATCCAATCGGAATAAACACACATTCCGTTTGTATGAACTATGAATCGGCGCCGGCCTCTTAATGTACTTGATTGTTTTTTTGTTTTTCGAAAGGAGGTGATTTCTATCTAAATTAAGACGAGACCCTACCCTACTGGAATAACGGGCTGATAACGTTTTTTGTGCCCGAATAAAATAAAGTGATCCTGTTTTGTCGCTTGATATCCAGGTCAGGAATCGAAGGAACTATTTCTTCTCGCTAAATAGGAAGTAGGTCTCGAATAAAAATCCGCCCCAAAACTGGAACTATCGATACAAGAAGATTGCTGAACTTATTATGACATCTCGCGCCGAGAAATGTATCTTTGGGGTCGTGACATGAATCAAATAAGACTTTCCGTCGAGGAAAGTCGAGGGCCTATACGTGAGCTTCCTGATATGAAAACACAAGTTTCGATTACCAATTTATACGGTAATGATATTTTAAACGTACGGTTTTATTCGAATACGCGGGAGTATAGGACCCTAGACGAGGAGAAACTCTTTGCAACTTTTCTCAAAGCTTCTGGTGAATTTTGATCAATATTTGTTTTGTGAAAGAAGGTGACAGCCAAATTCACACATAATACATTGGTACGCGATCGAGGGTTATTTATATGATAAAATATAAGATCAAAGTAACAACCCAAGCAGCACATAAGCGAAAATTTAAACCATAAACAAGCTGTACTACAGTCAAGAGCTTTTTAACAGCTGTACTAGAGAATATTACGAGTCTTTAAGCTGTTTTAATGCAGATTTCATACACTGTTAAACAGCACAGCTGTTGAATGACATTATAATGGTGAAATTTTCCGCAGAAAGCATTACAGTAGCATTTTAAAAAGCCGCAGTCCAGTCGTTGACTACGTAGAATGCTACAAGCTTTCTTAAATACCCACAGCTTGTTAACGGCTGGTTAACAGCAAAATTCAACGCTCTTGTAATGCTTAGGGCTGCATTAAAGAATAACATATTGTCATTGGCTTTTATATGGTGTACAAAAATGTTATTGTAATGCTTAATTAATGAGCTTGATAACGGCTGCACAAGAGTCTCAATAGACTTCATGAGCTGCAGTATGGTATAGTCGTACTCTACTACAATGCCAATGCTTAGAGTGTAGCTAAAAGCTATTGTACAGCCAACAGCATTATTAAAGAGTAAATTTAGATTATTGGTGTTCGTTTAACGTCAATTTAATTTTTGTGCATAACCTTAGCGATAAAACGCAATAGGTTTTAATATCGATTATGGAGAACATAAAACCATGGAATAAAAGAAAAAGGACTGGTGGAGTTAAAAGAAAACTTTCAAAGGAATACGCTAAGAATACGGTCAAGGAAAGATCGGAAAGTAGCGATGTCGTGAATACTCATAATGAAAATTTGCCCCATCCACTTAATGACCAAGTTTCTCTTGCACATAGCAAGAAGGGTTCTATACAAGCAGACTTCGATAAAAGGACACAAAATATTGATTTTCACAAAGAAAATTTTCTACATCAACCAAGCTGCAGCAAATTATCAGAGTCGTCAGAGCGCAACGAGGGTTCCGTACGGTTTATGGATTTAGAAAGCGACCGATTCAGTCATTTAGATCAAACTATGTCTGATAGTGATAGTTTGGGATCAAGTAGTACAGATGAAGAAAAAGTAGAAAATACTAATATGAAAAATATTTAATTTCAAGACATAAAAAAAATCTGTTGCTAAAGCGTTGTAGTTAACGCTTCTTCGTCGTCTGGATAATCTAACGTGTCACTATGGTTCAACATCGATTGTAATTCTTCCTCCGCTTTATCGTAGGTCACAATGCATGTACGTTTTACCGTACATGGCATCGTCGTCCAATCTTCAAGGGGCTTGGAATTTTCTTTTTTAACCATCATTTTCCAGCTCACGTTCTTTCCTGGCCATCTTAATATGCTGTCGTTTTCCCAACCACTTGGTATTACAGATAGTTTTTCTAACACTCTTTCATTAGTTTGAACTATTTTAAACGGCATAGCTATTTCTGAAAATTAAAAAATATATAGCACTAGAAACCTACCCTAAGAAGGCCTTTTTAAACAATGAATAATAATAATTTTCAATAACTTTCGGTACCAAGATAAGATACAAAAAAAAACTGCCGAACGTATCGAAACAATGTAAGTGTGCGAACGGAACGCGAGACGCGTGTACAAGGCGAAAGAAGGCGACTGACTGATCAACCAACAAAACAAAAACACTGGTGCCGCGCTGGCCGCCTCTCCCGTCACACCTTCCTCCCCCCGCGACTAAACTAATAGATTTCAAAAACCCGCTTGCTTCGACAGGCACGTTAAGCCGTTGTTTGGTCCGTTTGTGCCCGATGTATGGCGATAGGGCTCACCACCCATCACAGCTGGGGCAGAAAATTATCGGTGAAAAGTGGCTGTCCGAAGTGTGGACTGTGGCTCACTCCGCACAGTTTACACTTCGTACACCTCAGACACCCTCTCGCGAATTCATGTCGTGACGACTTAGGTAAAAAATATACATATAAGGTCTTTCAAAATTAAGTGGAAAGTATTTTAGGAGGTGATTCAGTATCGTTAATACATCGCATTGCACTGCATAGCCCTTTTTTTTTTGCGCAAACTTTTGTTCCACTTCTCTGTACAAAGTGGTCCGATCAGCTAACTCAGTTTGTATGGACAAGTGAAGAAAAAGTTCGCGCAAAAAAAGTGGAATGTGATGTATTAACGACACTGAATCACCTCCTAAATTACTTTCCATTTAAATTAAAAGGCCTTATATTATTCGTAATATTATGTTATTCGCACAGTGTTACCAAGTTACGAGTATGTTTTATGTACAAACATAATTTTTACTGTTGTGTGTCACTATTGATGGAACTTTATTTCAATATTCATGAAAGTCTCCTTGTACGAGTTCCACTATGATTTTTATTATTTTTTACGACTCGTTTCATCAAAGGGACATCGTCGGGCAATACATCGATGGAGGGGCATTGATCAATTTAACGAAACAAGTTGTAAATTATAATAAAATTCATAGTGGAACTCCTAAAATAAGGCTTTCAATGTGTTTTTACTGCGAGGTTTTTTTTTTCATTTACTTTGGCTTATTTATATAACAACTTTATTTTTATTTGCTTTGATAATTTTGCGCATTTTTGGATCACTATTAATATTTTGATCCCTAAAGAGCTGTTGAATACTCTTGCAATACGCCATTAGACAGTGATTAGACTAGCTAAGATCCATTGTAAAGCCATCATAATGCAATGGGCTGGTACGCAGACTAAAGGATTGCCATTGTACAGCAAAGAGCATTACAAGAGAGTGATACAAGAGTAAGTGCTGTATAATAAATAGACGCCATTTCACAACAATGAAAATATTTGTTTAAAAAAATTTACGATATCTTATTTGTTTTCATGAAATTTGATGCCAAATAATGTGATAATATTAATTTCACTTAATTTATTTGACAAAACCATATGTATAAAATACAATAAAATGCGTCACAATCCATAAAATATTCTTACACCGTATATATTTTGAGATTTTTTTTCGGTTTATCGTTGTTATTTTGATGGCCCGTGAAATATTTAATACAAACACCTATATACATTCACAGTAAAGTGGAACCCCCAACACAATATATTCACAGAAAGACAAAAAACGTGTTAATTACACTTTACCATAAATTGATATTTACTGACACAGACCTGCAGACCTCTAATAGAGAACAATATACAAGAATTCAGATTAATATGAATGCGACAGCAATATATTAATATTTTTTGGTTATTTCTTTCTTGTAAAATGCTGTTGTCAAGGCCTTAAACAGTCGTGTGCTGCACAAGAGCATTATAAGAGCTGAATCGTAAGCTAGAATCAGACTTGTACAGCTCTTATCATGCTATTAACCAGCTATTGTAATGCTCAGTGCTGTTTAATTTGGGGCCCAATTCAGCATTACAAGGGCTGTGTAGCAGCTTACTCAGCTCTTGTACAGCAACCTAATACAGCCACGAGCATTTAGTGAGTCTATATTCCAGCTGCTATGCAGCTGTCATGTGCCGCTTGGGAAGGTTAAACGACGCTGAGAACAATAAAGAAATTATTGTTTGATCGTCAGGATTAAAGTCAAAAGTTTAACCTTGGTTAAATCACAGACCGACATTTCAGTATGAATTTGGCTGTATCAAATTACCTTACATTTGAAGCTTTTCAACGATCTCTGTTGCGTGCGACGCAGATTGATCAAGCTTCGAGGTCTATTTTAGGGATGTATTTCTGTTCTAGACCATTCCATTCCACAATAAAGGCCTGAAATTTGTGTTATTAGTGGTAGAAAAGTAGAAGTTCGTAAACGGATTCGTAAGAAAGGGCACGATCGTAATGTAATGAGCTGGGCTGAACCTTCGGCGTGTATTTCAAGCGTGACTTCGAAGTAATGGTGGTAGTTTATTTAGCTTCCATGATTTAGAAAAGCTAGAGCAGGGCTTGTGAACCTTTGCCACATAGAAAACTATTTTGTTTTAAAGAAAAATAAATTAATATTTAAGAGTTTTAAAATTTCTTTATCCTGCTCAGCAAAATATTTTTTGTCCCATAAGGCATTGCCGATGTTTGATGGGACTTGTGACGTTACTTTTCTTTCATTTTCAGTACTTGAGTTTATCCATTATACTGAATTTGTTGCGAAAAGTCTGTCTGTATTCTAAAATCGATAAAACCGTCTGAAAACTTCACGTGTCCACCCGAATACATTATTCTTAGTTCGCGAGTTTGCACGAGCTGTTCCTTGGCCGTGTGTCTGGCATTGTAGATAGACTATTTTATTTCATTTTTATGTATACCTGCTAATTACATGGTTCTGTAACCCAGCACGAACCAGCGCGTTTTACAGCGTGTTCAAGCATACACACTGCTTTTGTCAACGACGCAAAAAATCATTATATATGTTTGATAGCAGTAATGGCTTGTGCTAGAACTACTGGAGAATAAAATAAAAAAGGCATCCCACTCTTGTTTTGAGAAGGTGATATATTATATAGGTATTATTGACATCATCTGTTAACTGCCAACAGAAGCATTTTCCTCGATTAGCTGTGCTGTCACCGTTTTTTTTACTCGTATCATGATTTAAAATTCTCACCATTTCCATAGATTCTTGTAATTTTTCCTTTGTTCTGTCTACAACGGAATCCCTAAAATTAAAGCTGCCTCTCAAAAAGGTACAGATAAAACACCAAAACCTCAAGAAAATACAGAAAATGAAAATTTCCACGCCAAAACCGCTTAGGTTGTATTATATATTCTTTATATACAAATTAGCCATTTACATCTATTGACGACTTGTCTTATTCTTTTTTAGATTTTTTATTGAATCGCATTAGTTCCATACCCCTTTAGCAGAGTATAGTTCGGTTATATGATCGTGGCGAATCAGCAATCCTACTTTACTCCTCTTTCAGTGGGAGGGTGATATATTGGCATCGTTCTCAAGAAAAATTGTCGAACGTACGCTAGGTAAGTAAAGTACCTTGTATACAAAGAAACTTTGGTAAAAAGGGAAGGTGAAGTACTTTATATGCTTGTGAATAGAGCTCATATATGTACTATGTAGTTTCGCTGTCCCGCACAACAGGCGAAGTAAAATGTCTATAAATACTTTTTCAATGCAAGTGCTCGTAAAGGCCCACTTTTTTTGCATTAAAACCGAACAGAAAGTCGATTATTTTGCCCTAGGGCTTTATTATTATTATTTTTTTAAATTTATTTACAATGGTTGGCTAACCTGCAGCCTTTCCTGTGGACCATAAATGTTATACTTTTTTTTTCCACTGTTTAACGGCTCTGGATACAGTCCTTTTGAGCCAATTATAATTTAAAGTTCACAACATTATATTTGTTTTATTTCCTCACACTATGCATTGAAAAACGTAGTATGATACACGGGCGTAAAAGCAATAAATTACTCAGTTACGTCTAAAACACTCGCTACGCTCGTGTTTTAAATCGTCCTCGTGATTTATTCGTTTGCGCCCTTGTAGCATAAACTACTCGTACTATATAATTGAGTGTATATAGATAGACTACATTATATGGATTGTTCAAAGTTAAGTTGTTACGAAATGCTAAGTATGAACCAGAGGCGTTCCCGAGTAAATGTAAATGTACTCCAAACACTGAAAACATTGTACGAATGTCTCATACAACAACGTGGAATGCTCCGTATACTGTTTTCGTTCATATACAACGTGTAACAGAAAGGTGTAACCATATTTGAAGAGCTTACTCAGTCAATGGCATAGAACAACTTTTACTGTGGAACAAACCCTGTATCTCGAAAAAAAATATTTACTGTTCCATAGAAAAATGCAATGCCGCTCGGCCGAAATTAATGGAAAGGCAGATTTTTGTTTGAGATTTCAGGGTTGGCTCCATAGTAAAAGTTGTTCTATACCATTGACTGAATAAGCTCTTCAAATATGGTTACACCTTTCTGTTACACTTTGTATATGTATATACCATTGTAACAAAGAACTTATATTAGGTCTTTACATATGAAATTGCCGTTTTCTATAGAGAATTTCAATGAAACTCAATTTCAGTATTAACATTTTTGCATTTCTTTTAGGACTGACAAATCTAAATTGTGTAGTTTTTTTTGTGTATGAATGAGACAACATTAAGCTAACAGCAACATTAATTTAATTTTACAAATTTAATGTGTCAGCGGTAAAAAACTATCATGGAAATGGATGGCATTTAGGACGAACTGTTTTTGAAGATTTATTTTTCATAATCAAACTGAAAGTAAAAACAAAATTTAATACGTAAATGTAAAATCTTGAAATCGCATTTCAAACAAAATACAATTAATTGAAATAGCTATTGAATTACAGGAATTATGAACTCATGAATCTGTAAGAAAATTTCGGCAATTTCATAGGTAAAGGCCTATCATAAACACCAAAAACGGTACAAAGGCGGATCTAGGAATCCAGGTATGAATAATGGAAGATATAATTTGATAATACAAAACCCACTAACACACTGCCTTGTTTTAATAGGATACGGATCTATTTACCTATTTACCAGTACTTACTTAATCAGCCCGGATAAGCCCAAAGCTGGTATTAAGGCGCCTCTTCCCAGCGTCATCCGAAAAATTACTCTATTGATAAAGTTTCTCTTAAACGGTATGTTTAAAAATTATGAAAAAATATATAT
Source organism: Ypsolopha sequella (assembly GCA_934047225.1). Lineage (NCBI taxonomy): Eukaryota > Metazoa > Arthropoda > Insecta > Lepidoptera > Ypsolophidae > Ypsolopha > Ypsolopha sequella. The sequence goes on from OW203992.1 coordinate 16,490,122, forward strand.
ACAGTGTGTCCCTCGTACAAGTGCACATCCGAAAGTGGGTGAAACTAGATCTAAATATATCGATAAAAACGAAGTAAAAAACATTTTTTGATTTTTTTTTATTCTTGAAAAATACTCCACCTTGGTATCTTCGTATGGGACGCGAGCGCAGTGCCTTTGGTTAACCGCTCGTAGAAAATATTATATTTATGATAGAACGTTGTATTTTTTTTTTGTTAGAAAGATAATGGAATAGGCAATGATAAATAGGAAAAAAATTATAGTCAAACGGGGACATTATTTTGAAAAAAATTACTATTACTGAAAAAAAAAGAAACGAAAAATTAAAGATATAATCTTTTAGGATATTATTTTTATGGTAATGGTAGTTGATTATGTTTTGTTTTTTATTTTGTATACAACGTCTATTCTTAAGGATTATAACAGTTTTATTTCATTGCATTACTCGCGATAGATCAAAAGTTATGACATATTTTATACATAGTCTCCATGGTAGGCAAACAAAATTTTAAAACGTAAATTTATAAAACAAAGATATTCTAAAAAAAAAAAACATTTTTTTGTCGATGAAATGAGGTCTAGTTTTACCCTTTTTCGGATGTGCACTTGTACGAGGGACAAACTGTATTGTTAGTTAAACTATAAAGAACAACTTCGTTATCGGAAATTATTCTCGCATATAAGAAGCAGCATGAAAATATTGTTCAAAGTCAACCTGTTTTTAGACGAAAATTAAGTAATTGGTTATTTCTTTGAAACTACTAATGGTATTTGTATGGTTCCTGAACTAAAATACAAGGAAAATATAGTTTAGAAAAATCATTCACAGATATTTTTTGCCGTCCATCGCGTCTATGTGAAAAGTATTATTTTCTCCTATTTTGCGCTACCTATCCCGAGACACAGCGACGTTGTAATGCAGTGCGCTCTAATGATCGTTATTTCAATATAGTTTCTGTCGATATTTGTACCGACACAGGTCGACTCAAGGTCGTTGGCGACTATCTGCCCCTTAGGCCTCTTCTGCTAGATTCTACAAGACGTCAGATGCAACATTTTCCTTTGCCAATTTGGCCACATTACGTTTCTCCTATATATTATTATGTTTTCGTTTACATTTACTCGTACATAAAAACAAATGCACTGTCCAATGTATTTAGGTAAATCCTATCCTATCCTAATAAATATTTTGTTTGTAAATATTACAAGTGTAGTGCCAAATAAGTAATTTTTTTTTACAAATATTAACTTTTAATAATATAAATATTATTAGAGTGCATTACAAACTAGAAAATATCAATCAGAAACAAATCCAAAGACAAGAATTCCAAAAAATTCCCCGGGCCAGGATTTCGCAAATCTTGAGTATTCATAGCGATGGCTTTCGCAAAATAAACATAATCTTTTAATAATATCTACATATAATCGTAGTTAAGTTTCTAAAAGATTTTATTTATATTATTTTTCTGATACTATACGTTATTTTAGGACATAGTTTTCATTATTTTGGTATATAAATTAACCATTATTTTTTATGATATTTAAAAGAATTGTTCGATATGATGTCACTTGAGAATTTTAGATATTATACTGAATGTGATGTGTGACTGCTTTTAAAAAAAAGTGGTCTGTCTCTGTCTGTCTACTCATCTGCCATCACGCTGTCAAATCAGGCGAAGCAAATTATTATAAATTTATCTAGATAGCAAAGAACACATTTCTAAACAGCCATTTCTCAAGTGAAGTCACACGAAGGAAAATGTAAGTTTTTTCGTAAAAATATTCATCATCATGAGGTATTTTAGACCACAAGTTCTAAAATACGGCTTATTAAACCTAAATCTCGAAATGGTTTTCGAATTAACACACCTTAACATAATTTTATCTACTAAGATAATTAAGTATATATACAAATCTACTCATAAATACAAAAACATACATACATATAATATATATATATAAAGGACTAAAATAAATACATCTAAACTAAACTAAAAATATCCTTAAAAATAGACTAAAACACCTTAAAAAATAAACTATATTATAAATAAAAAACTTCATCCAAATGTATATACATAAATAAATAGGCAACAATATATTGGTAGTTACAAGAAGAATCAATGGTGACTCGGGGACAAAGTGAAAATTGCAGGTGTGGTGACTGATTCTGTAGCTGTAGATAGTGTTGATGGACTCTAGTTTTAAAGGTGGAATGGTGCTGGGAGATTGTCGGATGTCCAGAGGAAGACTGTTCCACAGGCGGATTGCTGACACTGTGAAAGAATTCCAATGACAGTACTACAATAGTGTCGATTCGGCGTAACACGACTTAACTTATTTGATAGGACTAACCTTATTTTAAGCGTCCTATCTTTTTCTTTCTGTGTCGAAAACAGGTTAGTCCTGTCAAATAAGTTGTGTTGCGCCGAATCGACACCAATACTACAATTAGTGAGTTCAGTTAACAAAATTCATAGTTGTTTGTCGAACCTAATAGGATTAAATTTTGATGCAAACACGGCCCCCAGTTCTCACAATGATACGATTTTAAAAGTCCCCGGTGTCAATTGAAAACAAAGGCATTATTCGTATTACCAAAAGATACGACAACATCAGTTCGTTAAGCTCGTCATAGAGAAATATAACCAAACAATAGAAACGTTATAATATAACGACCGTTTCGTGTTCTAAGAATGAAATATGGTTGTGGGTCCGCAATGCAGTGGTTGCATGGGGCGCGGCTCTAGCTATAGTTAATTCGCGGGTACCGCGTTGTTATAGCTGGCCTGCGAATGTTCATACGATAACAGGCGCGCCAATGTGCCACGCTACGCTGGTCTTGCTATAATGGCTCTTTATAAATCGAAGAGCTTTCCTTAAAAATATTGAGAGGTTGCATAATCCAGGGATTTGAAAACAGCTTTAAACAAGGTACCAGGCTTAAACAAATACGAAGTAAATTTCCAACAAAATTAATAACAAATAAGAAATTAATTTTTAGTTGCATGCACCGTGCAAAATATCTTCTCAAAAGAGCATTTCATGCGTGTGTTATAGTTTTTTCAGAAATAATTCATAAGTTGTTATTTTCAGTATAGTTTTGGAAAGCCACAGTAAATAACATGTACCTAGGTGGTATTGCACCCCTAGACTTGCACGACACTTACAATTTGGTATAGGTCATGTCATGTAGTCGTGTTGTAGGGGAACCGGGCAGACCGACCGCCGGATGCCGTTGATTTAGCCGTGACGGCGACATGCTTACAGAAATTGATTGTTCTCGACACTAAAATCAATAATAACGATTCTATTATTGCTTCAACCGACCGACCCCTCTATACCAGTAGTTCTGAAACGCTTTTTTGCGTTCAACTTTTTTTTGGTTACTTTCTTAGTTCATTTTTTTCACTGATTGTACCACAAAACTATTCAAATATTAGATGATTTCAGACAAAGGCAAAGAAAATCCTGGGCTTGAATAATCAACTGACGTTGAAATCAAAGAACGAACTTAACTAAGCAGACGGAATATAAATTATAAAAAAAAAATTAACGGCGGTAGCTCAAGCAGTAGAACGCTGGCCTCCCAATCTAGAGACCCAGGTTCAATCCCCGGTCGGGCATGCACCAATGAGTTTTCCGGAATTTATGTGCATAGTATTTTTGTATTACCTAATACTTAACATTTGCTAAACGGTGAAAGAAACCATCGTGTCGAAAAGCGTGTGTTATGTGGCCGAAGAACGGCGATTGGGCTCACCACCCTTACGCCAGGGCCACAGCTTCAGGCTTCTGGCGGCGCTTCTTGCTGCGCTTCCAGGCGGTTTTTGCGACGGGCTTTGCCCTGCCACGACACCTGTCAGCTCCTTTGACTGCATCGGATGTATTGCGCGCTCGCTCGCTCAAAGCGCTCGACACTAGGTTCGTCCTGTGCGCTCGATCACTGGCGCGGCTCCTCACCTCCCCGCACACCGCCGTCGTGAGAGCACAAGTCACTCGAAGCCGGACAAGACGCGAGAGCGGCGACCCATGGCTGCCTCTATACAACTTTATACATTTGTCCTCTCCGCCCCGGCGCCGCCGTCGCAAGAAGAACCGCTTGCCGCGTCTCTCGAAGCCTGAAGCTGTGGCCGATCGATTACGTTGGGACGTAATAATCGTCGGCAAAACGCGGCAGCACAGTGTGTGTTCTGTGACTTGCATTGGGATGAATAATCTTATTTAATTATTGTAATTGACGTGTCTGCAAATCTATGTTACAGTGGAGATCACATCAACCTATATACAATGGACTTTGTACCTTAAATCATTCACTATAGGGGCTAATTTAGTAAGTGCAAGTGTATAGCTTGATGTGATCTTTACTGTACCACTCTGTCTTAACTATTAGTGTTGTACGCGCACCACAGTTTGAGAAACCGTTGCCCAACAGTATCTTTTTTCAATGGTTACCCAGTAGCTTACAGGTTGGTTTAGTTCTATTAGTAGGGGACACCGGATCGATGTATTGTGTTGTGCTTAATGCTATAAAATATTGCACTCTGTTGGCGAAATAGTATGTTCAATCTATTGATCTTCAACAATCATTGTTGCGGTTTTTGTAACCAGCTAGCGGTTTTGAATCCGGCCGTAAATTTTGGTTTATAGACTTTGGAAACCGGTACTTCTGGCATTATTTTTGCACTAAATATTAACTAGTGCCATTGGATGTAAAATTTAGTTATACCTCTATGAGACGACTATAAAAAATACACAGTACACACAATAGGTTTTTAACCGAAAACATCAATACATTTTTGTATAAAATTACCGTAAATCTTCCTCGATTACATATCATATGCGCCTTAATCGTCATTCCTCCCTCTCCGTTTTTAAACAGTTATATATGCTTATATAGAGTATATATCCTCGAAGGTTGTATGTATATCTTATCTACTAATTACTACTAATTACAACGTCAAAAGCGGTTTTATAAGTACCTACATTATTTGACCGATGTTCATTTATATCTCCTTGCGATGGATAAATCGCCAAGTGTTCAAACACAGAAATTTATTTCTGTCATAGTTTCGATAGGAGTAATGTGTATTCTTCACTACCCGATGCTGTAACGTGACGGTAGGGCATAATGGTCTTTGACTAGCTTTGGATACACTAGCGTCCTCTAGGCGCCAAGTGGCTCACTTTAAAGTGGGTATCTATAAATATCATTGCAGTATGGGAAAGCACATCGGTAAATTCACGAGTTGTGTTGAGACCTGGATAGCTCAGTGGTTACAGCAATCGCTCGGTAAGCAAGAGGTCCCGGATTCGAATCCCGGTTCAGAGCTCCTCACATCTAGATTTACTTTTCTTTCTGCGTTTCTATACTGCAATGATATAATGTAAATTTATAATATTACATTATAACACCGAAATTCTGCGCTGTAATTGGTCATATTTATTGTAACACCGCTAGAGAACCAATCATAAGCGATAACGGTTTGTTTAAATTTCTTTACTCATCTCGCTTCTGATTGGTCTCAGGCATGTATAGGTACGAGTACATACTGATTCCATGTGCTCAGGTATCATGACAAGTGTTATTTTTCTCATTTTTCTTGAAATTGTTTTTGATGGTCGTAGATAGTATTGTGTGCAACTGTACATAATTAGACTTTGGGACACTGGTGCAAAAAACTTTACGAAACGAACGAAGTGAGCACTCGTGTCCCAATGTCTCACATTATATTACAGTTGCACAAAATACAATTTTTAATGCTGTGTTTGCATTGTAATTGTTACCATTCGGAAAACACAGATGCCGTATTAATGAGCTAACTTAGGATTAACAAGGATGCAGCTGCGTATGAAGTTGTGTGGATACTTGTTAAACAAAACAAGCAATCAATTCTGTCCCTGACCTAGGACGAGGCAGATGGTCGGAAGTCTACCCCCGGTCCTAACACTTACCATGATTTCTAGCTCCCTGGGCCTTACGATAAGAGACTCTGTTCCCAGTGATTACGAGTCAGCCAAGACTTAAGTTGGGATGGTTAGGCTGGTAAGTGAATAATCGAAAAGTTCCCCACAGTAAAGTCTAGTTGTGCGATTATTCCTTGATTTGCAATGGATTTGCAAAACTTTATCTCGTTATTTGAAGAACCCGCTCGATAATTATCTTGTCAGTACTTTCATTTAAGACGATATGCAAAAAAAAATACGGGTGTTTCTTTTCTGTGTATTTCATGAAATACACGGAAAATTATAATCAGTTTCTGCTATATGCATTTTGACTATATAATCTAGGGTTTTGAAATTGGAAAACATGTTTGGATAAATTTTCCTCGATGGAAATAATTGCTGAAATGAGGTCTTCAAACACACTTTTTCTCCTCGTTTGACGAATAGGAACCATATACAGAACTCAAACATATTTTATTAGGTGTGTTTCAACAATATCTAGAGATTTGATATTTGAAATTTTGCTAGCTATTTTAGTTTTTTTATAAAATTATAAAACTAAAATTTTTCGCTTTCGCCCTGAATCCCCTCGCGCACTGAGCGTGTTTTCGCTTGGAGTGACAATGACAAAAATAAAATTCGCATAGCCTCTTAAGTCACAATGCCTTTTTAATATCATATTATTTCTAACAGGCCAACATGACCACAGGACACTAACCAAATTGTACAATTTTGACATGAATAAGGGTTCAACTGTGAATATCTAATTTGCGGCTTTGATTGCGCATTGCAGTGTAGGTAATAAAACAATCCGATAGTGTACAGGTAACTAATGTTTTTTTTAAATTTGCTAACTTCAAAGTAATTAAATAAATAACTCGCATCAGCCCAACTTAGTTAAGGGTATGACATAGGCAAGAACATAAACAGTTTAGGGCGTGGAATTGACTACCGCTGCTGGTGTAATAATATCTTGAATTTCGGTTCTAATTAATTATAGAATAATTATTGTATTTTCAAGCTTTCATTCCGAAAGTTGACTGGGTTTATGATTTTATTTTTATTTCCGCGTTCATTTTTTTTTGTTATATCTTGAATGTAGCTAAAAGAACGAGTCCCTATTCACCAAACTACGCAGTCTATTCTAATATCTATCAAGTTTCCGGATCTACTGGCTAGTAGTTCGGAGTTTTGATTGGCTGGCATTGCATTGTCATCACAAGAGGGCCGGCCACAACCCGGACGAAGTTATTTGTTTGATTTGAGTAGTTTGTTTATACGATTCAAATTCCAGGTTCTGTTCCTTGGACACCAGCTGAATTAGGCTTCATCACCTGCTCTATTGCTACTCAAAGAGGAAATATCACTACGGTTTTTAGGAAGGAATCTAATATTATTTAGTTTTTAGCATTTTAAACGGCTTTTAAATGGCAGATTTTGCCAGACTAGTTTCACTGTAATCCTACAGTTTCTTCGGATGGTGACGGACATTTTAAATTCCGTAGTTTTTAGGTTATTGTCAGAAATCCTTATATGAGATAGCAAAATATCTATTGCTGGGTTCTTTTTGCTCTGATTACAATTTTACTTGACGGGGTTTTTAAAAATAAGCGAGCGTCTCTCAGACATCCTCTAAAATTAGCTACACTCTCAAGTCTCAGCCTAGGTTGCAAAGGTCAGACGTAATCGATTTAAAACATAAGTTAGCACTTGGAGGCCCGATCATTGACTTTTGAGGTTGTTACCTAGATCCCAATTCTCGGTTTGTCAAGCAAGACGGCCATCGAAGCGTGAAAATCTGTTTATATATTTTAAACTTCATACTCACCCAGAATAACTCAGCCAGAATTAACCCCTGAGGTAAATTTTCAGTATCACAAAATGGCCGCCGCTGTTTAGACTTTTCTTTTCTGAGCGCTAGATATCAGACGTTTGCTCCTCGATATTTAGGTGTCATTGATACTCATATTCTCTAGAGTTTGTTACCTCTGTGGATGTCTCAATGAGTTTAGTATTATACTGAGAAAAAAAAAACAGCTGTTCCATAGAAAAGTTATATAGCTACTCGACCAAAATGTATGTAAAAACTGTCTTTTTTTTTCTCGATTTCACAATGTTTTTCACGGAATGTTGTTCGTATGGACGATTACTGTTGCCAGTTTTCGGCTTCCGCAACTTCATCTTAACACCTTGTACAGTGGAGACCGCATCAAGTAAGACACATTGGACTTTGTACCTATCTTATATTCTTCTCTTTAGGGGCTAATGTCGTACTGCAAGTGTATAGCTTGATGTGGTCTCACTGTACGATATCAATGGAATGTCCAGTCTGTTGATCGCTTTTAAATTTCGTATTTAGATAAGAATCGAGATTAGAACGGTAGTCTGAGAATTAGTCACTTTAAAACTTTCGTTCTTGTCAGGAGAACTTCTGATTATTATTAAGATGGATACATTAGCTAAACTAAGCAGCCAGCTTTTAGCTGATATTGAGTTGACTTTAGGTACAATAAGGGCATGATAGGTCAAAGGGGTCACGGCAATCGATAATGTCGTAAAAAGCCGGAGCTGCCAAGTGCACGGCTTAAAGCGTACAAAAACTGATTCTCTTGTTCAGGAAGTCTTACGAGAGGATATTAATTGGAAAATGTTATAGAAGGAAAACACTATAATGATAAAACCAAATAAGTAACGTTAAATGATTGTAATTGCGAAATTGAAATAAAATAATTATAATTTGTGCAACAAGAGAGCGAAGTTTCTTTATGTTGCTAGTGCCGAGTTTGAATACTTTGAATCCCAAGCAAGCGAAGGATTCTATAATTGAATTAAGAGCGTATCGAGTGATTCTATGTTAGAATCCTGAGCTTGGTGAGGGATTCAAAGACACAAGAAACAAAATAAATTTGCTCTCGTGTGACACATGCAACTTTTCACCTCACTAGCGAGAAAACACAAGATGTAAAGACACTATATTTTTGAACGAACTTATAAGAATTCAATGTTATTTTTCTTTAAATAATACACAATATAAAAATATTGCACATGAAAAAATGTAAGGAATGTTAATTGAATGTGGAGGCTATACATATACACAGGATTACGAGAAGTTTACCTTGTCTATGGTATGGTGGTGTCTATGGTGGGCTGTGTGTGTGGAATCCTTATAGAGTGAAAGAGATAGCCACCATGCTGATGTTTGCAATCCCTTTTTCCCTCGTTTCGCGAGCCAATGAAATACATACGAAATGTCAATTCACAGGTTCTTAATTCAAAACACTTTACTTCACCGAGTGAGCAAAATTGACTTTTGCTCACTAACTTTAAGCAACAAAGGCGCGCTTTTCTAGCTATTGAGGTGAAAAATTATTTTCTCTAGAATTCCTAGTGAGGTCTACAGACCCCATCCGATAAAAAACGGCATTAAGTTTTTCGGTGAGCATAGATTGTAGTGTAGATAATTATGAAAATTTCAAGATTAATGTAATAAACATGCAAACAATATAACGATCCGGCTGGGGGCATAATTTGGCTTCGTTTTGTAAGTAATAGCTGAAAAATTGCTTGCGCGCTCTGAAAAGGCACGAAAAATCCTTGTAAAAGTTAACTGCGATTGCTCTTTAAAATTCTACACAATAGAGGCGGTATATCTATTTTAAGACACTCCTTGTACCTACACAATATGTGCTAGGGATGTTACTTCGTGCTGTTTATCGATGGACAGGTTCTTATTACAATCTTAGTACAAGTAAATAGCGATTAAAAATACGAGTACTATTGATTTAACAAATAACTTGAATACAGTTTTACTTTAACGAACTTATATTTCATCGATAAAAGTTAATTTATTTTATTTATTATTTGTGCGATGCTCGTACATACATAATTGTAGAAATAGCAAAGAGGGTGTCAGAATAATATGAGTCTCTGCCTGCCCTTACGCGATATTTTTAAAATATTAATTATGCATCGTTTACTCACTCGGTACACCGAGAAAAAAATCTGGTTCCGTTAACCTGAACATAGTTCATTTAAACAGAAAACATTGTACTATATGTGACGTCTATATTTATTGTTCAGTTTACTTGAACAATCTAATGTATACAATAATTCAAGTAAATGTATGTAACTTTTATATGTAACAGCTGATTTTTTTTCACGTTTTGAGAGCTGTTCGTATGGACGAGTACTATCTCCAGTTTCCGGCGTCTGCAACTTCATCTTAACACCCCAGTCAATACAATTGCCACTTGCTCAACGATGAAGGAAAAACATTGTGAGATAAATTTGCATACCTCAAAAGTACGGCGATAAGGCTCACCCGTTGTTGTCAAGATGGGACGTAAAAATTGTTGGTGAAAAGTAAGTGTTAAGAGTGTTGACAGTTCCAGTGACTGTTAACACTCGTAAACACCTCTGAAACCCCCTCGAGGATATATGTATGTCGAGACGATAATTGTTGTTTTTAGTGTTCCGTAACCGAAGGGTGCTAAATGGGACCTTATCACTAAGCGTCCGCTGTCCGTCCGTCTCTCACAGGGTGTACAGTTTCAGCCGTTATAGGTAGCTAGTTGAAATTTTTACAGAATACGTGTTCTAGGCGAATAATAAATATATTAAAAATTAAACCCAAGAGGTCCCCAAACAAAAAAACCTCGAAAAAGTAGATTTTTTCAACGTTAGGTAATTGTTTCAGCTCTATCTTAATGACGGTGAACTAGACAAGTCTCAAATTTGGTCAGATTATTGTACATACTCTAAAGTAAAACAACGAATAATAACAATTAGGGTTTCTTACTCAGAGGGTGCTGAACTGTTTGTCCCGCGTTACCATTTTACCGGCTTGTTTTTTGTCGCCTTGGTGTTGCTATGGCATCTATATCGTTGTTATTTACCATAATGTTAAATAATTATTTTATTACAAGCGGCTTTAACACTCACGTGTGATTGTTGTTGACTTTATGCCGAAATTGTATCGGTGAAATCACAATATGCCAACCGTTTCACCATTATCAAGTTGAGTGTCGTTCTTAGGACGACGACGCGGCGCGGCGTTCACTGTCGTTGTCGTTTCGTGCGTTGAGCGTTGGCTCCGTCGCCGATGGAGGTGGGATGGTGGATGCACTTGTTTCTTTTAATTGTTCCAATTGTTCGTCATTAGGGGTGGTTAGACAACGACGGTGAACAATCACAAGTATACCTTTACTTAAACCACTGTAAAATTATATATGATTAAATAACAGTAAAAAAAAAATTATAATAAAATTGTTATATAATATCTGTTTAGTCAACAACAATCACAAGTGAGTGTTAAAGCTGCATGTGATGTGATAATAATTTTGTATGTCAGCTTACGCGAGCATTAATAATATTATACCATAATATTTTTAGGTTTCCGTACCCGTATTGTGGTACGGAACCCTTTGTGTGCGAGTCCGACTTATACTTAATTTATTTATGCTATATCGATAGAAAAAATAAAGGATCGCTGCAACACCTCTACTACGTCCGTACTCCGTACGTAGTTCACCTACGTGTTCACAACCGTTTGTCCTGATGTACCTAGTCTCGTGCCGGAGCGAATGGCACAGTTGTTTACTGTTTCGTTCCGCTGAAACAGGGTTTATTACCTCCCAGTGTATCCCTAGCCACGGAACCCGTCTCAGGTTCGGGTATTCTTTGCTTCACCTAAATTACTTCACATCATCCGCGTAATGTAGGTGAAAATGTAAATTGATGATCTCAATTTATTTTATGGGGTGCCCGAGTTTTTAGTAGAATTGTCGGTTTGGAGTGCGTTTTGCATGTGATTTGTTGTGCTTGGTGAGGGGTCTGTTTCTTTCGTACAAAGTACTTATATTCGTAAAGATATCTTCAACTTCTGAACGGCAGGATCAAATGCGCATCTGGTACATAATTAATGAAGATTTGCATTTGCTTTTGATGTTTATGAATTTTGCAGCAAAAAACACTTGCTCAGCTTGCAAAATGCGAAAATTGAAAAGCCGAATGTATGCAAAATGGATGCCCTCTATCCTCCTGGATCGCATCATGAAATCAAGCTCCATTCACGAGGGAGGTGCCATTTTTGTTGCACTTTTTAATTTGAATACCCGCTTTGTTTTTATCAAAAATAGATTGAGTATCCAGGTCCATGAATAAATGATGGGCATTAACGAGAGAAGCCATAATTATATTTTTCAACAATTGTGGGCTAAACTTGGAATTTTCTGTTTCATCCTTAGGCAGTGAATGAAAAAAACATATAAGTCTGATTAGAGCTGAAAAATGACCCCACGATAAAGTGTGTTGATCAGTCTTTCAGTTGGCCAATCACGGCTAATCTAGTGTCGCATGACAACAGTACGAACCAATCATGAGCCTTTTGCCCTTTTTCGTCTATGGTGCCATTTTCGAATGACACATTGTTAGAAATGAGCATTCTATGTTTTGAGTGCAGGGACTTCGTCCGCTGACGACAGACCCTCGCTCGCTTGACAACGAATTCGGAAGGAATTCGAAACATGTCGCGTATCGTGAAATAAATTCATGTAAGTCGATCCCTCTTTATACTTAATTATGAATTCAACTTACAATAGTTACAAATCTAAAAATCCCATGTTTTTTTCATTCGCTATGATCATATTCAGGTAATAGATGATTTTTTTTAACTGCATAGAAAAAATAATTTTTGGATTCACGTGATCAAATCTTTTAATTAGGTAGGTATTCTATGATTGTTCAAATTACAATTAAAAATATTTTTGTTTTCCGAGCAGCTATAAAAAGTTCCAATAAAGAAGTCAACTTTTCGTCAAGTCAAATTGTTGCAGTACGGTACGAGGGGTGGCTGAAAAGTAATCTACCTGACTATGAAAGAAAAGACATGGATGGATAATATTTTTTTAATACAGTTGCTCAAAAAGTGGCGTATTGCAGGGACGTATAGCGTTCGGGATGTGGGCTATTACATACTCGAGCTTTTTCTTTACCTTTTCCGAACTCGTGCGTTCTCTTTCCCAACTGTCAAAATAATGTCTATTAAAAAGAAAATAAACAACCACGAAGTTTTTACTAAAAAAAATTCATAGAAGTTTTTATGATTCATGCAAATATTTCTAAAAAGAAGCTACTAATTTGTTTCAATATCAGATTTAATGATTTGATTCAATGCGTTAGGTTAGGTTTCATTTCATTTCATCTCATTAAATTAAATTTTCATTTCATATCAATAAAAAAAAATCTGCTGAAGACTTGGCTGTATGGGCATAGTTCCCTTTGCCTACGCAGAATGGGTGAAGAAAGCGAAAAAAAAACTCTGCTTAGTTTTTTACGTTTGGCGCCATTTTCCAAAAATTTTCTTTGCGGGTTTAGTTGTTTGTTGCACAAAATGAGTAATTTCAACGATATTTTATTTGAATTAACACCACCGGAACTCAGTATAATTGTACATTTTACCGGAAAAGTCAAAAAGTCGCTACATATCTACATACGACGATTTTATTGCGTGGAATATTAGTTAGTTGAGTTTATTGTGTTTTTATTATTTTATTAAATTGCTTCATTTTTTCGCAACTGTATTAAAAATAGTTGTTCAGTACACGTGCGGAACCGTCATTGCAACTTGTTCCGACTGTCAACCCTCACCTTCGGCTGCGCCTCGGCTCGGGTAGACATTTGTCGGAACTCTTTGCAATGACAGGCATTCCGCACTCGTAATGAAATATACTATTTTTATTTTTCAATGTTTCCCTGCAATTGAAATGCACTTATGACATTTGTCAATAAGTTACATCATACCATTAAAGTAATATTTTTTTATTTTGATCGTCATTATAGTCATTCACAGCGTGAATAGGTGAGTCCAAAATTATCATTTTGCATTACGTTCAAAATCATCCAGTATATAAACTGCCACCATCTTATTTGTTGAGTTGAACCAAAAGCAGCCGTATAAATAAATATGTTTTTAATACACCTGCTCAAAATAATTATGCTAGATTCTGTACCTGTATAGCGTGCGCAAAGTTACATGTTTTTCAACAACTAACGCCATCTAGGGGAAATCAAAATCGGATAAACTTAAAACTGTTTATTCTTATTTAGGATAACTATTTTCAAACTTTTATATTATTAAATTAAATATGTTGAATTGTAAAAGATGTCTTATAAATTCATAACGATTTTAGACGTCATAATTTATATTCTATTGAATCTATCTTAGAACTTATTTTTAAAAAGATTTTAGAAAGAAAGATGTTTGCTTTATTTTGTCATATTGGTAAAACAGTGCCATACTGACAGACAGTTTCAGACTTGGCACAAAAAGGTTCCTTGTAAGTTTTTGTCGACTTGCTATTTAGTTTTATCATTTCATGTAATTTTTCGCAGTTGTATTAAAACACATCGTTTGATACACGTGCGAGTGTCGATATTTCTCGTAACGACCGTTTTTTCGTCAAAAAATCAGTCGTGCCTTGAAAATATCAACCATCTCGCACTAGAATTAAAATCTAATATTATCTACGCTAATATCGTAAAATCCTGATTATAAACTCAAAAATTAAACTCGCCCACGGCTCTTTCTTTAAACTGAGACTCGTGTTTATTAACCTCTTTATCTAGCTCTTTATGTACCAGTTTCATAAACTACTATTATTGTGGAGCGGAACCTAGTGATGCTAATTTATACCGAAAGTGTAAAACAATGCCCAAGTTACGTTCATGATGTATTTTATACATTTTAACTTAAATTTTGTCCTGATAAATATCTTACCAAATTGCTACTAGCGATGCCGTCACCTATTATGTATATTTAGTTGCCAACTGAACTGGGTGCCTATCATCAAACACATAGATATACTATTCCGATTGTTTTCGGATATGTTCGCACTTGAAGTGACGGCACAGTTCGTAAATAGTTTAATACCCACTAAAGGCCATTTTGAAAGTTCAGTTTTTATCTATGTTTTTGATGATAGGCACTACGCAACCAAAGATACATAATAGATAGAGGGGCTGAACACATAAGATGGTGGTATTGTAACAATCGTGTTTTCAAAGGAATACTTATTTATATTTAATTTGGAAGTTATAATTACGTTTTAAGAATGTTTTAAGTATGTGTAGAAAAGACGTGCAAATTCCGTAGAATTAAAGGTATTTAAATTTGACATTCGCTCTCTCAACCAGCTTAATCACCTTTGACAAAAGTTTCTTGCAAAAATGTATTAATAAGCTTAATTTGTAGAGTATTTGAAACTTTTGAATCCAAAATATCTTTGTATTATCGCTTTTGAAGATTCACATCCTCCACATATCAGAGACATTCATGTTATAGGGTGCCTATTCTGATTAATAAACTTCGAAAAGGAATAACGCTCCTTGTTCGTTCTATTATTTAATGCATAAATTGTATATTAATAAGTATTGCAGGAATTTTGTTACAATTAACTTTCACATGTTATCAAAGTTTAGTGAAAATACTAAGGTACTCATAAACTACTCATATCCTTTTATTTCTTATAAATTTAACTCCAATATGACTTTTAATGACTCTATTTTATTTGCTATTTTTGTAACAAAAAGTTTGAAGTGAGACTGTCTAGACTAGGCAATATTTAAGGGTATACACTCTCAGTCTAGTGCTGAACTAAAATAACCGGGAAATAAGGCTTTAGCTACGAAACCACGCAGCCCTGCACTTTATTGATTTGTGGGTTACGATTTAAGAGGATTTGGTAGAGCTGGGCTTAAACCGACCGGGTTATACGCTAAGTTCATTGGATTGCTTACGTGATAGCATAAACGTTCAATGACATGGGTGTGTACGACACCTACTACCACTTTTGATATTACTCAGGAGATATTTAAGTACAGAAATATACACGAATATGTAGCCTCTAGCTGCGTTTTTGAGGGCCCGTTTTGAGGGCCCGTTTTGAGGTAAAACGACTGAGTGTGAGTATATCATAGTATGTTAAAATTTGCACTGTCCGAGTTTTTCTTCCCGGGAAATTTTCACTAGATTTGCTGTTAATATGTATATATATACGAGTAACTAACTTTTTGTGAAGATCGCAATGAAATTCTTTGGGTAAGTAAGTAATCAATTTATTTGACGCCACCACACTTATTATAAAACACAAATCTTAACTTAAACAATGACAGGTACATGAAAATAATATAGCTTACGACTATCAATACTAACTTTAAGTTAGTTCTAAAGAAAAAATATAAAATTAAAACTGTATTTTGTAGGCAAGAAAAAGGAAATATTTTTCTCAAGGGTTTTATATTGAAGCACCTCCCCTCGAACCATTGCACAAATTCCCGGAATAAAACATAAAATACCCTTCCGAGTTGTCTAGAAAGGGGTTGCAGGGATACAAATTGTTTGTTAACAATAAATCTGTTAGGGTTCCGTCAAAAGCGGAAATCCTGTACTTTGTCCGTCTGCCTGACACTCCCTTACATAAATCAAAAACTCTGCTGACTTTTGATCAACACACTTCAGTGCTATTGACAAAGCTCTTACTGATCATACTGAATAAGTTTCCCAAATAAATATGAGAGAATATAAAAGTTGTGATTTATAAGGTGACATTATTTATGCAGCCGAATTCATACTGAAGACTCGGTAAATAGTCTGTATCGAGGACCGAGGTTCGATGACCCTTTCTGGGAAATTCGTAAATATTTTTTTTCCTTTTCCCTACAAACGCAAACCCAGCCCCGAGTAGCTGTGGATAGTCAAAACTTTGTTTTTCAAATTTTGCCAAAAGTTTTTTTGTCCGTGATACTGATAATTGACCAAGCCTCCAGTATGAATTAGGCTGTATGAATAAATGTCACCTTGTATACGTACAAAGTACTTGTATATACAAAGAACTTAAAGGTATAAAGCATATAAATATACAATTTATTGCTTATCCAATTTACCTTCAGTAGTTCATATAAACAGCGAAAAAAAAAATTGATATGTTAAAATCATGTTTTCTTCGCTACTTCGAGCAATAAATGTTTTATCTTATTTACAATTTTATTACAAGTATACATACAATTCTCGTTGTGTATTATGTGAGGTGCATATAAGCAGCGGAATCTCCAGTCGAAATACAAGTAGGTACGCAGTGTGAACGCTGCAGATAGCACCCTCGTGTCATTGCACACTCAGTGTAAAACGCCCTTTTGAGACGTCTGACGCCGACGTCTTGCGTCTCGGGTTCTATACAGGTGGATACAAAAGTTGTTAGAAAAGCTTGATAGGACAAACATTATTATAACCCCGAATAAGATTCATTTTCTCTGAGAATTTGATTTCTTATCGTTTTTTCCATCTTGTAATGATTCCTAAAAGTATTTAGATATACAAGGTGACTTTTTGATCATTGTCCAAATTCATACTAGAGGCTTGGTAAGTGATCAGCATCTTGAAACAATAACAATTTTTGTGAAATTCGTATAATAAAATTTCGACTTCCCATAGTAATTCAATCCCAACTCCCAGTCTTGAGTGAACCACTATGGGAGTCGAAATTTCATTTTATAAATTTTACAAAAATCGTTATTGGTTCATGATGCTGATCACGTACCAAGGCTCAAGTAAGAATTTGGACGATGTTTACAAATTCACCTATCTATATTTTATGTTTTGTTTCTGTAATGTAAATTAAAATCCTAACAGTGGCATTGTTTAAAATAAAACCAGGCAAAAGTTAATATTGGTGTTTTTCTCTGCAAGACAATTCAAATATTATACCGTTAAAGTCACCTTGACAGTCACCCGAAAAAAAAAACCGTTCAAGTGTGAGTAGGACTCGCTCCCTAAGGTTTCCCTATCATTCTAATAAGTTAGTACACTTGAATAACGTTGTAATAAAAATACAAACTTACTTGTATAAGGCTTAGTCCGAGCACTATAAGTGTAGACTAAAAACTAAACACCTTACACATATTTACATGCACATTTTTAGTAAAATAGCAAATTCAAATTCAAATAGTTTATTTTGCAAAGTAGGTATATATAATACACTTTTTACAAGTCAAATTTAATCTAAGCATTGCTATTAACACCGATTCGGCGCAACACAACTTGACTTAATTGACAGGACTAAACTTAATTTAAGTATTCTGTCCTTTTCTTTCTGTATCGAAAAGACAAAAACGGCACGCTCAAAATAAGTTTAGTCTTGTCATTTGTGTTAAGCCGAATCGACACCATTGTCTTACTTCTTTATAGTTTAAGCGCGAATAGAAGCATACAAATAAAAAAATATAGAATTTTATCCACGAAATATGGTTTTCCGACCAAGTGTACAGCCGCGCCGCGCGCCGTCAGCTGGAGATAAATGACTGTAGTAAGACACTTCGCTTAGGTACAGAGAGAAAGGTACATGAGAACATTGGCACAGAGTAAATAATAGATACTGGCTTTGTTTTATTGAAAAATACTAAAAATCTACAAGGAAATTTCTTCTTTTTCTCATTCTTGTTTAAATAATTTGTGTCTACCACTTTCGTTTAAACGCGTATACAGGATGTTAATAAACTGCTGATATTAAGAGCGGTTTTGCAGTCGGATTGTGAAAAACCCACCTTTTTCTAATTAATCGATACTGAACACTAACATTTTTGAAATTCTAATTTACAGAAACAAACAAATTTGCGATGGCAGCTTACATACATACATAGGTAATAAGGTTTTGTTAAATAACTTTTGTGTGAATTTTGATTTAAGTGTTCTGTTTCGATTAATTAGAAAAAGGAGGGTTGTTCAAAATCCGGCTGCGAAACTGCTCTTAACATAAACCATAATATTGATAGATGTGGGTTTTCCTAGAGAAACTTTGTTTAGAAGATCTGTACTATAATTAATTATTTAAAAATATAGAATATAAAACACAACGAAACCAAGAGTACCAAGAGTTTTCAGATATTAAAATCTCAGACCACTAAAAGATCCTGGTAGATAAACCAAACAATACTTATAATACTTTATATTCTCTGACTTAGGCATCTAGGTCATCTAAAAGCCTCAGTAGAATTATAGTCCAAGTGCAGGGACTCCATTTCCATTTAAAAGATAAATCTCTTCTTTGGCTAAAACCGTCAGATCAGCATGACATAGCGCTCGCGCAAGTTTTGTAATATGAGAAAGTTTTTCAGCAAGTAAGCTGGCGCGTGCTTGTGACCAGCTGATGACTTTAGAAACTTGATCCTGTGTTATTTATTTATATACGTAGATAATGTACACGAACTTGTTAGATATGAGAAATTTGTTTAAAATGTGTGAAACTTTCCAGCTTTATTAAATGGCATAGGTTTTGTAAATTCTAAATGTGTAACTTTGTAAGTATACAAATTAAAACAAATTTTGGAGTACGCATTTCAAAATTCAATTCTTGTTCTTGTCTTAATATATAATAATGTCTTTATTATATTTTAAGTTTAAACACAGATCAGTAACTGCTTATGGCAAAATCTCTGACAATTCTTTGTTTATTGCGCGTTTCATCGAATAGTTCATCTGCCGTAATGTTGGTAGCAATGTAAACCAGTTAAAATCATCCAATCCATAGACATAAAATTTTGTTGTATCCAATGATCTCGTTTAAACGTCGTTGAAAGACACATTACTTACGACAGACGAACTATTTGATGCAACGCACTCTAGTTCTTAGCTTTTATTTTTATTAATGAATCCATATATTTCTAAAGGGATTCGTTTGACGTTCGCGTAAATATTTCATGACAAAGTCGAAACGAGACAAGTTCAATGCGACTTACGAAGAAATTATTGATTTCCAAGCAGCGAAGGAAGGGGCGAACTTTTGCATTCGCTTCCTTTTGCCAGACAACTCGTTCAACTAAAAGTTATTATAAACTCAAATAGGTATTAAACACTCCATCACGTTTAAATCCAGCTTGAAACCACGTTTTATACCTCGTATCTAAAACTTTCATTATGGTATAAAAGTTTATTTAGGCTACGAAGTATTACTCGGCTATATTTACTTAGGAGGTCTGTACTTAACTTTTATGTAGAGCTTTTAAGTTGTAACGTATATTTTAGCAAAATTAAACGATTAACCTTCACGTAGTTACATTCTTGTCGAATTACGAATTCTCTCGTATCCCTTTGAGCGAATAGCGAAACTGGAAAACTAGTTTAAATTTAAGGCCTTTCCTTTTCAGGGTTCCGTAGTCAGCAAGGAATCCTTATCGTTTCGCCATATCCGTCTGTCTAGTACTAGAAAGCTGTAATTTGGCATGTAATACATATCAATCACGCCGACAACGTGGTAAAACAAAATCCTGAAAAAAAAAATTTTTTTTCTGGTGCGTGGAGGCACGCAAAATGGGGATGATTTTTTTTCTCGTTTATCCCATGGTGTGGGGTGTCTTTGGATAGGTCGTTAAAATGTTGCGGGTGTCTTAACAACATTTTTCAATTCATGGATCCGTTTGCGAAATATTAAGCTTTAAAGTGCAAATTTTTGTTAGAGTCAAGTGTCCCCCCCTGCCGGGTAAACGGTTGTTTTTGGATATGTGAAAAAATTCACGGTAGTAGTATGTATAACGAAGTTAAAAGGAAAACTATCAGAACTAAGTAGGCTTTATAAGTTAACGAGTAAAGATCGCGCCTAACTTTTAGTCCCCTCTAAACACGAGGTGATTCGCATTGGCAGGAACAAAATATGGGCCGTTCTTCGGAAGAGCAACTTCCGAGCGTACTAGAAGTTTGGCGCGATCTGTATTAATCGACAAACTTATAAAAAGTACTTGGAGAAGTATAAGTCCGCATATTGTGTAGGGCAACGGAACCCTACATTGCGCGTGGTCTGACACGCACTTGGCCCGTTTTTAGGGTTCCTTACCCAAAGGGCAAAGCGGAGCCCTATTAATGTCAGTCTGCTGTCCGTCTGTCTGTCTGACCGTATGTCACGGGTCTCGGAATGAGATAGAAACCAGAAATTTTATATGTTGTGTAAAACGTTGACCCAAAACCGAATATTGAATTTAAAATGTAATTAAATTATTTTTCAGGAAAAAGGAGACAACTTTTTTTTTTTCTTACCCTCGCTTGTGGGGTGTTATTTTCTAGAACTCATTAAGTAGTAATTGAATAAATAATGTTTTTAAGCCTTTTTTGGCCTTTTATTGTTTTAGATATATTATAATATATAAATAAAAAGTATTTATTAGTTTCGTAATATATTTCGGCCAACTTGTGGCCGTCGTTAGTCAAATAATTAAATAAACAAGATTAAGTAGAGTATTAAAAACTCATTAAGTAGAGTATAAATATATATATATTTTTTTATCTTAAAAGATAAAGAAATTGGGGGCTATCAAAGTAGCAATTTTTAGACCATTTTTGTTACGGGGTCTCAAATTCAATTCAAATTCAAATTCAATCTCAAAGGCCAAAGCAATAAGAAATTTAAAGTTTCTGTATATTATGTAACATATGCTGTATTTAAACGACAAATACTGTTTTTGTTCAAACAATAAAATTAACTTAAATAACATTAAAATAAAAATAAAAAAGACTAAAATAAATACATCTAAACTAAACTAAAAATTTTACATTAGATAAAAAACGCTAGCCAAATCGTTGCCGTCGCCGAAAAGGGTGCCCGTAAGGCTAGCGGCGTTGGGACGCTGGATGGCCAGGCTTATTCTTTGGCCAAAATAGCCCCCAGCCCTTCGGTCACCCGAAGCGTCGACCGGCCCGAGAGTTCCTACGCCAAATGGCATAAATGTACATATAACTCTCGTCCTCAGCTTTATACTTGCCCTTAGAATAATAAATTATTCTATGTACTTGCCACGCTGAGCATTTCTGCAAAGAAATTAATTTCAACAAAAAATACTAAAATGCCGATTTATAATGTAGTTTTAGGGTTACGTCCCCGAATACTCAACCAACTTAATTTTGCATTTTTTTATGTCTGACAGAATTAAAGCATTACCTAAAATTAAATAAATATCTAGTTTGAAATAATTGGTCATATGTACGGAACCCTAAAGAGCGAGGCCCGACTCGCACTTGGCCAATTTTTTTATAGATTTTAAAGCTTTTAACGTTTTCGACGGACGTGATTGGATTATGCAAGGAAAATACCAACACGGACTGCTAAAGTTTTACGGCTCTAGTTTTATTTACGTGCATTTTTCTTGAGCAGCTTAAATGGGTGGATGGGGGTGGAGGGTGTCAAACCCCCCCTCCTCCCGGTTGGGGTTAAAAACATTTTAGATAATAGACCCCTCACCATTAGTTTTTGTCGTACGTATCGTTTTCACGATTCCCTTATATACTTCTATATTGGTTATATCATACCACTCTGCCTTTCTTGGATATAATTTGTACATGTTACCGGCCAAACTGACTTTAGGACAATCCAGTTGGACAAACTAGTTCATGTTGCCAGATGAGGAAACTGATATTACAGTGTTGCGGGCTCAAAATTACAATGTTTGGGACCAAATTACATTAGAATTCATTCATTTTCATATTTTTCGCAATCTTTAACTAGCTTACGTTACTTTTGGCGTTAGAAAATTACAGTGTCTCCATACGCTGTAATTTCACTAAGTACTACAATGTGTAGTAGATCGTGTTAAGTTACAGTAGATCTACTGTAATTATAGTGTGTCTGGCAACACTTTGTCCTAAAGTCGAGTTTGGCCGGTAACGTTTGTGAGTACATGATTGTGTCCATGAGTTACAAAAAACATCCGGATCCTCCAGGTCATCAAAAAAAAAAGGGTTCGGGTTCGAGTCTTGGCATTGCATTGGGGTATTACCGATGAACTTTTCGTAATGTCGCATTTGCATAATATATTTCATACGTAGGACTTGCGGAGCGGCCTGAAAAACCTTGCAAACCTTCTACTTCTACTTCAGTAAAGAATGTATTATTTTGATAAAATAGTATATTATTTTTGGAGTCTTTTTGCAGGGATCTGCTAAAACAGAAACGTGATTGATGAAATTCGACTCGATACAAATATTTATTGAAATTTTCGACACCAATTCTCCTGGTTTTACAATTTGGAATGACATATGGACTGCAATTATATTTTATTAGATGGGTTTTTACGGTATCCGAGACCAGAGGGCCTATTATGTATCTTTAGTTGCCATTTGAACTGGATGCCTATCACCAAAAACATAGATATACTATCGAGTTCCGGTTGTCTAAGGATTTGTTCGGACTTGAAGTGAGGACACATTTCGTAAATAGTTCAGTACCCACAAATAGCAATTTTAAAAGTTCCATTTTTAGCTATGTTTTTGATGATAGGCATCCAGTTCAAATGGCAACTAAAGATACATAATAGGCCCTCTGGTCTCGGATACCGTAAAAACCCATCTAATAAAATATAATTGCAGTCCATATGTCATTCCAAATTGTAAAACCAGGAGAATTGGTGTCGAAAATTTCAATAAATATTTGTATCGAGTCGAATTTCATCAATCACGTTTCTAACCTAGTCCAGTTGGCAACTAAAGATACAGAATAGAGGGGCTGGTTAAACGAAATTTTGATAGCAACTTTAGTACACTTTATATTAATAAAAATCCGACTTTTTGCTACTTTTCCACGAATCCGATCCTCTCGCACTGAGGATTTTTTCGCATATGGAGTAAGAGGGACGCTAAAACTTTTACATATCGCCTTATTGACCTTGCAGTCCATGGGAGTATCTGTGTGACGGGGCGGCGAAACAAAAGCCATACTTTTTGACCAAGATGTAGTAGGGTTGTTAGAGTTAGGGCATGTAGAATCAGGCCTTGCCTTACGGCTTGGCTCTACATGAGATTTGATAACTTTTTAACAGTGAAAGCATCATGAGCTTGTGAGTCTTGACAACCTACTTTACATACAATATTTTTGGTGGCATTGTAAATTTGTAATATGTCCGAAGTAGATAACTACAAGGAATAGCTTAATTAAAGGGTGAAAAGTGGATATGAGAGTTATACTCTTAATTTGAACACCTTCACGCCCACCAAGGATAATTATCGTGAAGTTATGACAATACGGATGAAAAATGCTACGGTAACATTGAAAGAAGAGTAAATACGAGAAATAAAGTGAACGGAGCCCTGCACTCCTATGGGCAGTTCAAATAGAGTGTTCTTCTACACATATGTATGGTACTGAATGTTGGGATTGTTGGCAAGATTAGCATCGAAGCAGAGTGAATGAAGTGGAATAAAACGGACACAGATAATACAATAGTTACGGAGTACTTGTATTATGTGGTTTGAGGTTGTGGTGTGTTTTGACATTTGATCGTATATGTGGTTTATCATTGAATGATAGATATAGGTATATTATTTCCTTTTTGAAATGTGTGGTGATGACGTCACTGAAGTTCAGATGAAAGACATCCCTTTTTTTTTTGTTTAATAAAGGATATTCTTCGAAACGGTTTTCGAATCGTTAATGGCAAAAAAAGAAGAGGTCAATTGGCGAAATAGTGGAAAAGGGCAAAGTCAGAAGTCTCCGGAATAGAAGAGCTTGTATGACTAGATTGATGAATGTGGAAGAAGCGAAGAGATGTGTCAGGATCATAGCAGATGAAATTCTGTAGTCTCTGCTTACCCTTCTAGGAGACAGGCGTGAGTACATTATGTGTGTGATACAGTCAATACGTTTTCAAACGTACTGTCTGATGCGTGATTTGAAATTCGAATTAGTTTTTTACAGGTCGTGGGCAGATCGTAGAATGCCCAGGCAGATCATGATATGCACAATTCTACGATTTACCGACGACATATACACTGGAAGGGGGCTTTTATAAGAATTCGATATCTTTAAAGTAATCTGTTCCCCTTCTCTGACTTTTCTAATCGATCGGTTTAAGCCTTGTTTTGTTTAACGGACTTAAGAGGCTATGCGAATTTTATTTTTGTCACTGTCACTCCAAGCGGAAAAACGCGCAGTGCGAGAGGGGCGGATTCAGGGCAAAAGGGGAAAAATTTTGGTTTTATATTTTTATTAAAAAACTAAACTTGCTAGCAAAATTTCCAAAATCAAACATATCGATATTGTTGAACAAAGCCTAATAAAATATGTTGAGTTCTCTGTACATGGCTGCTACTCGTTAAATTAGGAGAAAAGGTGTGTTAGAAGACCTCATTTCAACAACTATTTCCATCGAGGAAAGTTTATTCAAACATGTTTTCCAAAAACAAAACCCTAGTCATCAAAACCCTATTAATATGCCTAGTCATAATACTGTTTCCTCACCGAAGCACTACCCTTGACAAGCTCTACATCGCCAAAGGTTAGCTGGAAGAAAATGCTAATTAGCATTAAGCTCGCCTATGTACATGTTTTTATTTGTGCAATAAAGAATTTTTAATAATAATAATAATAATAACCCTAGATTATATAGTCAAAATGCATATACCAGAAACTGATTATAATTTTCCGTGAAATTCATGAAATACACAGAAAAGAAACACCCGTTTTTTTTTACATATCGCCTTTAAAGCGCGAATAAACTAAGTTTTCAAAAATAATTCGTTTCAAAGTTCAAAGGTCATACCAAGCAGACGCATTGTTGGAATCAGAACAACGTGCGTGCAGCGATGACTGAAGTCGAGTGGATAACGATTAAAAATAGAGCACCGGACATTGAACTGTTGGGGCTACGAGCGTTTAGGTAATGGAAGTGTCCCATCTCTTCCATGTTTTCGTTTGAACCAATTTTCTGTCGACATTTCACGTTACTCAAAAAATCGACACTTTTAGAACTTGCATATCTACTTCAGGAAATAATGTATTATTTTGATAAAACAGTATATTATTTTTGGAATCTTTTTCTAGGTATCTGTTAAACAGAAACGCGATTGGAGAAATTCGGCTCGATAGAAATATTTATTGAAATGAGGTCTTTTTCGAAACCAATTATCCTGGTTTGACAATTTAGAATGACATATGGACTGCAGTTATATTTTATTAGATGGGTTTTAACGGTGGGTTTTAACCTGGTTAAACGAAATTTTGATAGCAACTTTATTACATTTTAAATTAATAAAAAACCGCCTTTTTGCTACTTTTCCACGAATCCGTCCCCCTCGCACTGAGGGTTTTTTTGCATATGGAGTAACAGGGACGCTAAAACTTTTACATATCGCCTTAATTTTACGTTCATGATTAAGCACCTGTATTTTTAAGAAATTGATTTTAGTTGTATTATTTTATAGGATTGTTTTTATGTTGTACTTTGAAGAAAGTAATTAAGAACCACTGATCTAGAGGTATACTTATTGACTTAAATAAGTCAATTTGTATACTCATTGACTTCAGTAAGTCAATTTGTGTATTCATTGACTTATAATATACTATACTCGTATTGTAACTTAGCTAGTTTTTGATTGGCATCTAATTTTCCATTTCAGTGACAACCTGCACTGCATTTAAATACAGTTAGACAATGTCGTAGCCTTTGTAAAGTGTAATTATTCACAGGCTGGTTGCAAAGATATGCGTCCAGTAGCTGGCTATTAGCCGCATTTGTCGGATAATAAACGGCCAGTGCTCGGGGCTCGGAGTAGTGCTGCCGGGTCCTATCAGCTTATTGGCGCTAACTCAGCTTCCATTAATACGCTAGATTTGACACTGCCTTTTACAACTCAATAAAAAATACAAGCACGAAAAGATCGGTTTAGAAAGTAACAAGTTTAACGTTTTTGAAGATAAAATTTATTTTTGCAAAAATTAAATTTTTCACATGAAATCCAGTTTTTATGTATTAAAATAAAAAAAGAGATAATATTATGAGGCAATAAATGTCATTTTGAAAAAAAGAGCTACATTTTCCACTATAGATGTCAATAAACATGTATGGAGCTAAGTGGCTAAAAAAGTGCTATATCCAGCGTTGAAAGCACTAAACTTTAGCACTGAATGGGAGTAAGGCGGGAGCACACGTTTCTCTCCTGTATCATTATGCCCCAGCTTGCTCCGTTGTGCCTAGAGTCGGCACGTGCCATTATGACAGGTGTTTCACTATGCTCGTTGCCGCTTGCATAAAGACGCATCGTCCATCGATTCTTTTCACAATTGTTCGTCTCGAACTAATGTGCTCTTTGTTATACCCACACGGTCGACCACTCCTCGAGTAAATAAATACTCGTGTTTCGAACAAAAATCACCTTTGTTCGTGACCATTGTCTGGATTATTATACTTTATGCCCTTTAAATTGATAGCGTGAAATGGAGGCGTACATAAATAAATCGTCTACCAATTTTGTTGAAACACGAATATTAAAACGAATGCTTTTACGTGATGAAATAGTAAAAATATGGTTTTATTTCTGTTAGATTAACCCTTGACAAGGCAGTGGCAACACCATAATTTTTAGGACAATATATTGTAAAAAAAAAAAACAATCAAAAATCATTAGTCGATTTGCAGTTTCAGTTAAAAATTTATAGAAAAAAAGCATAATCAAAAAAAAAAACAGAAAACAAATTTAATATTAACAATAAATAAATAAAAAATATGATTACATACATAAGTTAATTTTCTCTGCCTTATAAAGGGTTAAAAGCGGCGATAGGTATAGGACTGTATATATGAAGGATTCGGGTTCCAATGCCCTAAAAAGCCAGTAGCTGGAGCTGGACCCAAAATGTACCAGAGGCGGACCCAGGATTTGATTTTGGGGGGCCATTTTGACAACGTTTATCACAAAGCAAAATAAACATACCTTATATACCTATGCCATGTAAAAGTTCACCTGAATCGAATTGTAAAGTCTAGTCAAATATATGGGATACCTGGGTGTTATGGCCCCCATAGCCCAATGAACTATATGGCTACACCGCACGGCACTGCATGGCACGTTTGGGACAAAATATTGTAGGTATAACATAGGTGTATAGTACAAGTTGTGATAATCGGTATCACATATACGTGGGATACTCAGCAAATTTTGCGAAAGTAAAAAAAATAAATGATTTGCTGTGTATAGTTTTATTACTAAATCTTTTCAAAGAACTTTCTACCAGCATCTTATATATATCGAGTTTCATGCGTCTAATAAAAAGAAGTCACACGGTGCTAAATCTGGGCTGTAAGGCTGCTGGGCTGGGCTGGGTGACCCAAAAGTTAAACGGGTGTGCTATCCAGGAAGTCCCTCGTTTTGAGCGCTGAGTGCGCTGGTGCGTTGTTATGGTAAAGCAGTAGCCCGCAGAGCCCCGTGTCCGGTCGCTTGTTGCACACATCAGTGAAAACTTCTTGCAAGCATTTCGTAGTGTACCATTCAGCATTAATGCTACCTTGATTTTAAATTGAAAAAAAAACTAGCGATCTACATCTTCCCTGCGTTTCTCGATCGCTTCACTTTGGTAGGCGTTGTTTCGTTTTCAAACAGCCAAACTGTCGATTGAAGCTTCGTATCTGGATCGTATAAATCCAAGATTCGTCATGTGTAATAATGTCATGAGCACACTGTGACGAGCCTGCTTCAAATTTAGCAATTATGTCACTGTACTCGTGTAGAATCTCGTAAATGCTTCCCGATCAAATCTGCAATATGTACTGAATCTCTTCATACGTAATTCGCTTATTCTCTTGAATAAAATTTTTCAGTGCTAGCACGTTTCCTTCTGTAACAGCCGTCAAAGGGCGACCACATCTTTCTTCATTCCTCAAAGTTAGTCGAAGAACTTTTAAGCCTTAGAAGGGCTTATATCCATAAATGCTATTTGAAGTCATTTATACAATTCGCCAGCTTTAGGCGACATTTGAAATCGTAAAAAATCATCGCGTGAAAATGTTCCCGATGCAGATCCATTTTTTAATGACACACGATATTTCAATTAGCTCGTAAAAAATGTGTAGTGAAATTCTGAAGTTGGAACGTTTGTATTTTTACTTTTAAATGATTGTATTTTCAAAATAAATTATAACTAGCCAGTGTCCCATACATAAAAGCTCTTTTTCGCGGAACATATTGCACGGCCTGGTATTCTTATATTCCCAACAGAATGCGAACTTCAACATATATGTGTGAATCCAGAATCAACCCAGTCTCTTTTCGCTATCCTGAGATGACGGTCTATAACACCTCCAAAACCCTCTCGGTGGTGCATGTCGATCCCGTGACAATTGTTTTCGCATTGACTGATATTATGTGGGTATTGTATTCCAATATTAATTAGTGACGTGTTGTATCGTACCTATTTGTCGTAGGGAACAACCAACAACATCATCTATCATCGTTTGTTTCATCAATCATTTAAAATACCTCTGCCGAATATTTTTTCAGTGTCCTCATTTAAGCTTGTTAATCGCTTTTGTGATAAAACTCTTCTTTTAAACGGTGGGTCTAAAAAAGATAACTAATATAAATCGTTTCTTTGATATTTCAGCCTTCATAAAACTCCGCTTAGGGAGAAAAATCTGACACTATTATGTTATGGATTTTCAATTTAAGACGCTCCAGTGCGGCCAAATCGCCTCTATATTTCACAGAGGAAGTCTGAAAAACGTCAATTATGCCGACGAAACTCGAGCAAACGAGATTTCATTGTCCGCTCGCCTCACTCCACTCCAATTCGCCGCGCTTTGCCTAAGGCGCCGACTCCCAGAAAATTAGACGCCACTGAAGACTCGATTTCCTCTATATAACCTCCGAGATTTGCTTTTGGCGAAAAAACCCTTATGAACTCGTTCATGAACGTTACACAAAAACAAAAATACCGTTTATTAGGACCATTGCGAACCTTTTTAAAGCCAGTTGAGTAAAGATAGTGCCGGTAAGTGGCTGTAACCATACTAAATAACAGGATTCGCGCACATAAAAGTTAGGAACGTAGGGCTAAGGGTTTATTGCTTCTGTGTGATATGGAGTATCCCGCTAGAGATTTCACTTTATCCGCTCTCCTTTTTCTGTTTATTTTCGTAATAAGTTCTTTGAAGAGTCTTGTTGAATCGGTAGGCCCTAAAATCATTTTATACTATCACCTGGATTTTCATGTCTTCAACACATTCTTTAATTAATGTTTATGTAAGTTGATCACGTAAATCTTACATTATGTTACTTATGTTATTTTATTTCTTATTATTTGGAAGTATAATTCGCTTAGATTAAATTGAAAACCATTTCGAGATTTAGGTTTAATAAGCCGTATTTTGAACTTATCTAAAAAACCTCATGATGAGGTTTTGTTTTTACTTTATTTTTACGAAAAAGCTGCAACTTCCATTTGCCTTTGCGGACGTCACTTGAGAAATGGTTGCTTAGAAATGTGTCCTTTGCCATATGTTTGCCATCAAGATAAATTCATAAAAATTTGCTGCCGACTGATTTGACGGATGGATGACAGATAAGTAAACAGACAGAGACAGACCACATTTTTTATAAGCAATCACACATCACAATCAGTATATTGTCTAAAGTTCTCAAGTGACGTCGTAACCGACAGTTCTTTAAAAAAACATAATAAATAATGTTTAATTTGTATACCAAAATAATGAATGTCCTAAAATGTACATTTTCTGAAGAAAAAAAAATTAAGAAAGAATTTTTGAAATTAAGCTATGGGAATTGTAACTTGAAAATTCGGTTTAAAAAAGATATGAAAAAATTTGATAAAATGTTATCGAACCGCTAGAGAATTCAGGTAACCTACATAAATATAACCTCCGTGCATCAATTAAGTTTGTTGAGTGACGAAATGTTCATTTTACGATGGACTTGCTCGTATTTCCGTGGAGTAATAACACGGGTTAGAGGTTAATTAGTTAGGTTCGTACGTAACCCCGTATTATGGATTCGGATGAACATTTTACTCTCCTCAGGACGTTCCAATGGGCGAACAAGAATTTGTGGCCTAACTATCGGTTTTTAGTTTTATATGTTTTTGCTTATACAAGATCGTTGTTCTTCATGTTGACAATTGAAAGGGCATGTCAGTTTAGAGGATACTCGTATATCCTCGAACTTAGGAAATAAGTTCTGCAACCCAAAAAGACTTCAAACTAAAAATACCACGTTTAATTAAATACCAAATTACGATTATAGTATATTTCATTACGAGTGCGGAAAGCCTGTCATTGCAAAGAGTTCCGACAAATGTCTACCCGAGCCGAGGCGCAGCCGAAAGTGAGGGTTGACAGTCGGAACAAGTTGCAATGACGGTTCCGCACGTGTACTGAACAACTATTTTTAATACAGTTGCGAAAAAATGAAGCAATTTAATAAAATAACAAAAACACAATAAACTCAACTAACTAATACTCCACGCAATAAATTCGTCGTATGTAGATATGTAGCGACTTTTTGACTTCTCCGAAGCATTTTGTGCAATTATACTGAGTTCCGGTGGTGTCAATTCAAATAAAATATCGTCGAAATTACTCATTTTGTGCAACAAACAACTAAACCCGCAAAGAAAATTTTTGGAAAATGGCGCCAACCGTAAAAGAATATGAGCAGAGATTTTTTTTTTGTTTTCTTCACCCATTCTGGCTAGGCAAAGAGAACTATGCCCATACAGCCAAGTCTTCAGTAGAATTTTTTTATTGATATGAAATGAAAATGAAATTTAATGAGATGAAATGAAATGAAACCTAACCTAACTCATTGAATCAAATCATTAAATCTGATATTGAAACAAAATAGTAGCTTCTTTTTAGAAATATTTGCATGAATCATAAAAACTTCTTAGATTTTTTTTTGTAAAAACTTCGTGGTTGGTTTTTTTCTTTTTAATAGACAATATTTTGACAGTTGGGAAAGAGAATGCACGAGTTCGGAAAAGGTAAAGAAAAAGCTCGAGTATGTAATAGCCCACATCCCGAACGCTATACGTCCCTGCAATACGCCACTTTTTGAGCAACTGTATTAAAAAATCTTTTTCTAGAAGTAGGTAGGTATAAAACACGATAATATAATGATAAGGATTTTTTGCAATGAAGAGCCTCGAATAAGATTTTCTTTACATGACATGACATTGATAAATGCATTTTAAGTAAAATATTTTATACATTTTAAAAGGCACTGTTCTATTTGGTGAGTATTAATGTAGTGTTTTATTCAAGTGTGTTCAGAGTTTCACCTAGCGAGCTGACAATCGTAGGTATGTATTAATAATGAAAACTGTTAATCCATATTTATTATTCTATTTAAAATGACAAATAATCAAAAAGCGCGGTTGTTTTTGGTGCACAAAATGTCCCTGAGTAAAGTACTAATTGGTTACAAGAAGTCAATGGTTATTTTGAAGTTTAAGGGGCTCCAGAATGCTAAACATCAGTTTTGCGTTGGATTCAGTTTCGTCAATGTAGAAATTATGGCATGTTTTTTGACTCAAGACAATTATTAATTACACTTTATAAATACTATATTATAAATACTACACTTTATAATTAATACTTTCAATCTTCTTTTAATTATAATAATTTAAAAAAGCAGGAATTTCACTAAAAAAGCGATTCAGTTTTCATATTTCAAAACCAATTGAAACGAAACCAACACATGCATATACTTACTAGAAAACACTATCTTTATTACATAAATCAATTATAGTTAATGTCCTAAAGTTGTTATAGCGGCAACAGAAATACATCATCTGTGAAAAATTCAGCTGCCTAATTATCACGGTTCATGAGATACAGTCTGGTGACAGACGGACAGCGGAGTCTTAGTAATAGGGTCCCGTTGGTTACCCTTTGGGTCGGAACCCTAAAAAGTGGAGATGGTCAGGACACTGCTCGACGAAACGACGGAGTATGAACGAAGGCCATCACAGAATGGCATCCAAGAGAGGGATGGAGGGGGTCTGTTCGTAGACCACGAGGCAGATGATCGGAAGATATTACCAAAAAATCTGGCAAACAGGGGATGGGATTAGCACAGGACCGTAAAGAATGGCCCTATTCCCAGCAGTGTATACAGAAACGGGCTGTTATAATAATGGTTAATAAAAAAATTACATTCGCGATTTATTTTTATTTGATATCCCCATTTTGTATTTAGAAGTTAATACATATAATAATATCTGCTACATAATGGTCAATCATTTACTACGTTCCTTCTGATGATTTAATGAATCCCGTCTGTAATGTTTTAATTACCCTTATATATAATAGAAGGGCCCGTATTCAACTTTAACGCCATCAGGGCCCTAAACGATCCGACAAATTGACCCTAGCACGCGATGCTCAGTTTTAATAATACCTTTCTTGGTTCTCTGCTAGTAGTTTATTTGTATTTTATGACACTTCGGGTTTGTTAGGTTTGGCGTGAACTTTAAGTCCCCTTCAACTCAATGGTCACCTTGAAAATCACTAGAATATAAATTTTATGGGGTTTTCGAACGATGCCAAACTTGAGTCTACTTACATGGTATCAACTACAATATAGAGGGCAAGTGACTACACAATACACGTACAACTATAAGTACAATACGGTATTGGGATCCTGAGCCACTGCAATGGTAGCCACTGGTTCAAATTGCTTTCGAAACACATTTGAAGGGTAAGCGGGAAGAGGGATCATAGTCAACAGAAGGTAAATTTGAAATAAGTAGAAAAAACTTGCTTAGGTTATTATTTTAGAACTCTACTTAGTGGGCTTATTGTAATCACAGTTAATTATTGTAATAACATTTTTTTTTCTCAAAAGCAAACTTTACTATCAGCCCATAGCCCCCCATATTCACAGTTAAAAGACAATTTTTTTATTTTTTGTACTAGTTATGACCTTTTTTTTAAGTTAGGTTTTTAAGCTTCTTGAGTCCGGTTTATTTTTAAAAGCGATATTCTGCGGACTGTGTTATTTTTTTCATGTTTTTGTTTTCGCTCAATCATTGTTATCGAGACATTTTAGGAGATTTAACTATTTACTCAATTTTGAAAAAAAACTGACAATGATCTTTCTTCCCGCGTACCCTTCATTTGCGTTTTCTTGGGTGTTGAAATGGGAAGGAGCAGACTGTACCAAAAAAGTATATAATCATTTATGGCCTTTTACATTGAATGAAAAAATATTTGTAGTACCGCGATGGTGGATTTTTGCAAACAGAAAAGCGCTATTGTGTGTTCCCAGTATCAGTTATTCTTATCACTTGTGCAACCAGCTAGATTTGTAGGTTAAATATGAATTAACCGGGGCGCGGCGGTATGCGTCCTTAATTTGGACAACGGAATTCTGGTCGGGTATTTCAAATTTTTACATTTTACCCTTAAAAGGCAAGTTTAAATTCGGTTAAACGAGCGAAGATTGTAACGTTTTTGAATTTACTTAAGTTCTAGTTTCAGAGAAACTCTGTATAATTATAGATTTTACCTATCATTTTAATCGTATATACAAAGTGAATTTGTGAACATCGTCCAAATTCATACTTGAGCCTTGGTAATTGTTCAGCATCATTAACCAATAACGATTTTTGTAAAATTCGTAAAATGAAATTTCGAGCTCCCATTGTGATTCATTCAGGACTGGGAGTGAATTACTATGGAAAGGCGAAATTTCATTACACAAATTTCACAAAAATTGTTATCGATTCATGATTCTGATCACTTACAAAGCCTCCAGTATGAATTTGGACGATGATCAAAAAGTCACCTTGTATATTGCCACATTATTTAAATAAACCTTTAATTTAGTTAATGTACATTTATTATTTTTCAATGCATGTGCTCGCAAAGGCCCACTTTTTATGCATCAAAATCGAACAGAAAGTCGATTATTTTGCCCTAGGGCTTTATTATTATTTTTTTTTAATTTGTTTGCAATGGTTGGCTAATCTGCAGCCTTTCCTGTGTACCATAGATGTTATACTTTTTTTTCCACTGTTTAACGGCTCTGGATACAATCCTTTTGAGCCAATCATAATTTAAAGTTCACAAGATAATTTGTTTTCATTTCCTCACACTATGCATTGAAAAACGTAGTATGATACACGGGCGTAAAAGCAATAAATTACTCGGTTACGTTTAAAACACTCGCTACGCTCGTGTTTTAAATCGTCCTCGTAATTTATTCCTTTTCGCCCTTGTAGCATAAACTACTATTATTACATATATTTTTATAACATTAAATTTGACTTGTAAAAACTGTATACCTACCTACTTTACAAAATAAACTATTTGAATTTGACTCTTTCGTAACTTCCAATAACTATAATATGCCATAAACTTAGTAGTTACGTAGCTATTAAATGTGTGGACTAACGAACACATTGTATACATAATAATACATGCCAAATACAGTGGCGATCTGGACTGCGAACTATTGTTTTACTATTGTTTAGCGATAATAATAATTAAGACAATTAAACTGCGGAACCTCGTATGAACCAATTGACACTGTTTTCATCCACTAACTACTACTAAGTAATTTACGAAAGTAAAAGTTTGGTCGTAAATATTTGTAGAGTGGCTGACTAACAGCAGTTTTTAAACCAATCTGTATACTTATAGAACCAGCGGCGGGTCTACCACGTAATTCTGATTTTCATCAACATCAACTTGAGATTGAAATTTGACGTGCGTGCGACGACACCCGCCTAACATGCCATCTCTTTTGCACGCGTTGAATTTCGCATGCATTTGCTTGAAGTTGATACAAATCAAAATTACGCGCTAGGGCCGAGGGTCTACCACGTAATTCTGATTTTCATCAACATGAACTTGAGATTGAAATTTGACGTGCGTGCGACGACGTCCGCCTAAGATGCCATCTCTTTTGCACGCACGTCAAATTTCAATTTCAAGTTGATGTTGATGAAAATCAGAATTACGTGGTAGACCCGCTGCATTGATTTATCTGTCTTGGGACAATTGAAAGTGCGAGTAATTTGTGGTCTATAGTGATATCTTTGAGTAGGTTTTTAATTACACTGTACAGCTTTTAATAATGTTTTCTAATTTCATTTTCAGGTAAGCAAACAGCGACGACGATGAAGCTTGAACTTTGACGCGGGATTGGTAATGTTTTGAATATATAAGAGCTTCAGAGAAACCGCCACTGTGTGTCGCTTAGAATTTTCATAAAGGTATCATAATATATGATAAACATTCCTAAAGTAAGCAAACTTTGTACTTTAATATTTGTGGAAACATCGCGTGCGTATGTTGAATAATTCACCGCAAAGTATCATTATGGTTTGATACGGTCAGAAATCGTATAATATTTATTATTCGTATCATAACCTCCTTCGGTATCGTTTCGTGATTTTAATGGGTTAATGAGAACATTGAAAAAGGGTGGACCGCTTGTGCGATATCGAAATAGTAGTTTATGCTATAAGGGCGAAAAGGAATAAATCACGAGGACGATTTAAAACACGAGCGTAGCGAGTGTTTTAAACGTAACCGAGTAATTTATTGCTCTTACGCCCGTGTATTATACTACGTTTTTCAATGCATAGTGTGAGGAAATAAAACAAATATAATCTTGTGAACTTTAAATTATGTTGGCTCAAAAGGACTGTATCCAGAGCCGTTAAACAGTGGAAAAAAAAAGTATAACATTTATGGTACACAGGAAAGGCTGCAGGCTAGCCAACTATTGTAAATATATAAAAAAAAAATAATAAAGCCCTAGGGCAAAATAATCGACTTTCTGTTCGGTTTTGATGCATAAAAAGTGGGCCTTTACGAGCACTTCTCTTTACGAACACTAAATTATTTTTGTGTGGCTGGAATTGTTCGAATCAGTAATGTAGTATACAAGAAAATATACTACGTACAAGAAAAATTGCCAATGTTCTTTGGGACGACTTTATGACTACGTAGTCTGAGCTATTTAAAAGATAATCCTTATTAATGTCCTTTTAGAAGGACGGTGGAATAAAGGATTCAGCTACCGCAAATTATGTTCGGAACTCTTCAGACGACTCTTCAGACAAGAAGACTTGATTCAAGATTTATGGGCCTCGTAATTGTAGGTTCCGAATGAAATATATATCATGCACCGTCTACTCGCCTCCGCTAGATGGAGTTAGAGCCAAGTCGCCATTATGACTTCCTCAGAACTAACTTATTAAACTTCCAGGGGCTCGTTGTCGAGCGGTGCAGCCTTAAGGGGCTCCAGAATGCTAAACATCAGTTTTGTATTGGATTCAGTTCCGTCAATGTAAATGGTAAAATGTGAAAAAATATGGCGTGTTGTTTGGCTCAATTCAATTATTAATTGCACTTTAATAAACATACTTTCAATCTTCTTTTAAAGATAAATATAAATTACTTTAAAAAGGCATGAATTTCACAAAAAAAGCGATTCAGTTTCCATATTTCAAAACCAACACACGCAGATACCAACTAGAAAAAAATATCTTTATTGCATAAAGAAATTATAATGAATGTCCTAATGTAGCCGTGTATTCAAAATACCTGAAGTTTTGCGTGCGCGGCTAGACTGTTAAAAAACAAAAGCATTAAAGCAGGACTGCATTAAAGCATTGTGCAGCCCCTTAAGGTTGATGTGACGGATCGCGTTCCCAAACGCAAAACTTATGATTGTTTTTGAATAAAAAGTATGAAATAAATATGATTCCTGTCATTAGGCGAGCATAGTTTTATAACAATTAGGTTTTCTAACAATGTTGTGTTATTTTATGCTTTACGTTTTAAATGATCCTGCAAGACAACAATAAAGATGCTTTAAAGTTTTCATGCAGGGTCATCTACAAAGTATTGCATTAAATAACAGAACTTTGATAGTAAAGCCTAAATGTCATTAAAATATGGTCCCATAATACCATAAATCAATGATATTTTAAACTTTTAATTTAAAAATAGGAATTACAATCGTAAGTTTTGCGTTTGGGAACGCGGTCTGTCGCATCCACCTTAAGTTAAATATAAGAGTGTTTTCTAAAGTTAAGACCAGGGTTGGGTTTTTCATTTATGTGATACTTCGTTAAGTATAATAAGTAAGGGTAAGGTAAGGAAAGTAAGGGTTATGTGTTTGAGTATGTGGGACCTTTAGAAATGTCTTGTTGGACTATTGCATTTCAAACCAAAAAAATATCATGTCAGTTTATACTCGTATTTAAAAAAGATATTTCGGCCAACTTGTGGAAAACTTTTATAAGCAAAGTTCATGAGGACAAGACCACAGTAAAACCAGAACAGTAGTTTAACTCACGCCCCGTACGAGACTTAAATACCTACTTTTGCAGGGTTGTCCCTTCTTTTAGTTTCGTATCATTGTTCGTAGCTAATAAAAAATCAATACTTAAAATGTTTTGAAGCCGATTATGACAAATGAGCTATCAATCGACGATGTAGTGAAACATCCAAACAATACCTACTACAAACAAACATACATTCATATCATACATAATAAACATATAGACACTATAACTCATAAAGAAATCTTACTTGCTTATCTTAATTATTGTAAGAAAAAATATTGGCTCCTGAACTTTACTTTAAAAACATGGGCATCGTCAAAGGGAAGGGGAAGGGAGTAGCTGTCCCCCCCTAGAGATTAGAAAAACTTTTGAGATTTTAATAACAAAGTAGTCGAAAAATTCGCGAGGAACACAAGAAGATTATCTTAAAACTTAAAATTAGTTTATTTTAACCTACAATTTATGTCATCTTGCCCCCTCTGGCGATGCCTTTGCTTAAAAATCTTTGTGATTGTTACCTAAATTAATCAGTTAAATTCATTGAAGTACATAATAAAATTTAAGTATCTAATCAAACATTGGCTCCTAGTCTAAAATTAAAAAATCTTTGCGATTTCAACCATATCAGCTCCACGTTTAAAAACACCTTGAATAATTAACAAACATAGCACAGATATATGATCATAGGACCTATGTTAAATGTGAACAAAGAAAATATGGTTTACATTTCACATTATTATTTATATATACCATCAATTCTTATTCACCTTTCTTGTTGAGTAGGTATTGAGAAGAACGATAATTCTGGATTTGAGGAATTATTATTGAGGCATCCGAAGACAGTATATACAATATGTTCGATTGCGTACTGTCGACATACTTGAATTGGTCGGTGACGCGCGATGCGCGGCGTGGCGGCTTGTTTGAGAGACTTGACTGAGCGCGATCGCGGCGTGACCCCGACTAGCACCGGCCTTGCATACCGAGATATTGCTGTTGTGTGCGTACTGTAGTTCGTGCGTACTAGCACGCACACATATTAGCCGCGCGATGTACCTTTGGTTGAAGATAAACTACTGTTCTGGTTTTATTATGACAAGACGGTTTATACGACACAACTACTACTTATTCTTTGTACCTATATTCCAAAAAATTTGCGTTTCTAACTCTGACGTTCGAGATTGTCCATCGCTAAATACATATTTTTTCAATGGAAGTGCTCGTAAAGGCCCACTTTTTATGCATCAAAACCGAACAGAAAGTCCATTATTTTGCCCTAGGGCTAATTTTTTTTAAATTTATTTACGAGGAGTATGGCTAACCAGTAACCTGCAACCTTTCCTGTGTACCATAAATGTTATTCTTTTTTTTTCCACTGTTTAACGGCTCTGGATACAGTCCTTTTGAGCCAATCATAATTTAAAGTTCACAAGATTATATTTGTTTTATTTTCTCACACTACGCATTGAAAAACGTAGTATGATACACGGGCGTAAAAGCAAAAAATTACTCTGTTAAGTTTAAACACTCGTTACTTTCATGCGTATCTTCCATAATTTATTAATTAATTTTATTTCCAGGGTATTTATTTATATAGTCTATTTTATTATATATATATATATATTTCTAATGTATTTATTAGTGTATTATATATATTTTCATGTAGGTATATTATACAGTGGCTTAATTTTAAATGAATAGTACTTTATTATATTTAAATAGATTATTTTTGTTATTTATTCTTTAATCTAAGTACACGTATGGATGTCTACTTTTATACAAAATTATTATATTATCCCCAGAGGTAGACTGGAAGAAATCTCTTAATAGAGTAAATTTTACCTTTGTACATGTTAATCTGTTTATTATTATGTTTGTAAATGTTTATTTTCTGTGTACAATAAAGAATAAGAATAAGACCTGACAATCGTGATCGAGATTTGAGTTGTGTTTGTGGTTAAATTACTCTTTTAAGTTCTAGGTGGAAAATCCTTGGTTACGAAAACCTCTTAAATTTCTCAACTTGTCATATTTAAAGTTAGGTTAGTCGTAGTCGTCCCGAGGCACTAGTTTCATGCACAATAGCCTTCTCTCGCGGTAATACACAATGTACAAAGTTACACTGTGTACCCTTTTATCATTTTGTTCTTGAATGCATTATGGAAATGCACTTTTAATTATGTTTTCAGGGTTTTACATATCTAAAGGGGAAAAAGCAACCATTATAAAGGGAAACTATTGTGTTTTTTTCGTCTGCATGTTAGTCTAACAACAATTATAGGGAGGGACTTCACAAAAATATACACACAACATTGATGAATTTTTCTTTACGATGAACGGCTGGTCGTAGCTGGCTTGTCTCTATTGGAGCCGGACGTGAGAAGTTGTTTGGTCCGGTCCGCATATTCATGGTTGTGTTTTCTTCGTTAGTTTAGTTGCGAGCGATAACTGAAAAATGTAAAAGAAAATATTTATTTATGTAATGTAGGTATATCAGATACAATTATTACAGGTCGGTTTTAATGTAATATAATTAAATAATTTATGTCTAATAGTTTTGTATAATAAATAATAATATGGGGAAATACAGAAGGAAGTAATAAAGGTTAGCGGTTTACTTAAATTCAATAAAAAATATACTTGAATACAATTAAACACACAGGAACAAGGGATAGATAATATTATAAATATAGGCAATACAAATAATAAATATATGCCTAACTCCGCCCATTAGATTAGTCTTGCAAAGAAGAAGGGCAAGAAACTTAGCAAGATCATGTCTTTTTTTCTTCATAATATTACTTACAAATAACTATATGTAAAAAGTAAGTCTATACTCTAATTGAATAAAGAGATAGAAAATACAAGACAGGAAAAAAATATGTCACGAAGACAAAAAGTATAATACCTTAGTCTACCTGTCCAATATAGTCCATCTGCTTTTACAGTAATTTCATCTATTAACTAAATAACTAACTAACGTTAATTTTAGAGGAATCATAACATAAGTTAGGAAATTATACCAACTACTATTATGACAAAGAACACTATCATAGTGGCGTGCACAGAACTTTTTGCTGGAAAAGCAAGCAATTGGTCAAGAATAACAATAAAAAAAACATGAAAAAATTTTAATATCACTTTGAAAAAAAAAAGTTTGTATAGGAAATTTTCACTCTAGGGTAGACATTGTCTACCCTGGCGTCATACAAATTTTTTTTTTCAAAGAGATATTTAAATTTTTTCATATTTTTTTTATTGTTGTTCTTGACCAATTGCTTGCTTTTCCAGCAAAAAGTTCTGTGCACGCCACTTATTATCACCCCATGCTTTATTATCGTCTAAGTAATCATTAATTTCATAATATGCCTTCTTCAATAGGCCCTGCTTAATAAACAGTTTAAACTTATTCTCTGACAAAGTAAGGACCTCCTTTGGAAGTTTATTGGAGAAAGGAGTTCGAGTTTGGAGAAAGGTTCGAAGGTGCTTTAAACAGGTGGGGTGTTTCATATGTAGTAATGCTGACACCTTTTCTTCATCTGTGAAAATGCCTTCCTTGTAGTAAAATGAGATTTCAACTACGATTATGATTGTCTGAAGAGTGACGGAAGCAATATATAATTCGGAAAGTAAAGCTAGTCGGGCCGTCCAATGCTGACCAATTTGGCGACCTTTGGGCCAACTCAAAAGTACCTGGAATAGAAGAGCTTGTATGACTAGATTGATGGATTTGGAAGACGCGAAAGAGGTGTGTCAGGGTCTTAAGCAGATGGAAATCTGTATTATCTGCCTACCCCTCCGGAAGACAGGCGTGAATACATATTTGCATATATAGTATAAGGCTACTTTGATTG
Organism: Ypsolopha sequella; assembly: GCA_934047225.1. Taxonomy (NCBI): domain Eukaryota; kingdom Metazoa; phylum Arthropoda; class Insecta; order Lepidoptera; family Ypsolophidae; genus Ypsolopha; species Ypsolopha sequella. Next base: position 16,532,042 of record OW203992.1, read on the forward strand.
ATGTAGCCAAATTCATAGTGGAGACTTTGTAACTGATCAGTAACTAGGTTCAATGACCTTTTTGTGAAAAACGTAAAATAAAATGTTGGTTTCCTGTACTAATTGACTTGGGTTGATTGACGGGGTTGTTCTTAAACAATTATAGGGGCACAAATAATATTTTTCGTATTTTGAAAAAAGGGTAATTGAATCTTGGTCCTGACCACTTACCAAGTCTTCGGTATGAATTTGGCTGCATCAAAGTCACCTTATATTAATTGTGGTCCGTAGAAAGCCACTTACTTTCATTTTTCGAGAAATTAGGTATGTCAAATGTCACCTTGTAAAATTCTTTTACTTTCATTGAGGGCACTGAAACTTTCTTCAAGTATAATTGTACTTTTACATACTTTTTGATTAACATACGTATGACTTTGATAAAATATTCTGTAATTTGTTTTAATGTCAAAGATTTATATCTTATGAAAATAAAATTTTATTTACGTGTCACGATAAAATCAGATCAATTGAAACATTCGTAACAAATGCACTCTTGACACGGGTATGAAATTCTATACCATTTCAAAGGTAGGTTCTTTCATTCTGTTCGATACATAAATAAACGCAGCTGATCTCTAATCCCCTAACAATAAAGTCCATATTCAGGCCATCGATTAGGCATTACTGGTGAATATCGTTGCTCGTAACAATTAACCTAACATGTAATCTTCTCGTAACATTGTAAAAGTACAGTCAAGGGACGGCGCCAGCTTTATTACTAGACATAAAAGTGCACCAGCAAGTAAATGTTAATTTCTGAGACAGTGTTGAATCGCCTCTATAGAGTCCACGCGGAAAACATGCGGTAGCCAACCACGCATGCGCTACACACTCACACTACCACAAGAAAGAGGATGGGGGACGTGCCAGCCTATCCTGAAATTCCACCTGTTCTAAACCCACCCCCTCTCCCCACACTTCTCGTGCACACGGCGATATTAAAACTAGCCGTATTTTACGGGATCCATCTACCGAACGTCATACGCCTGAATCAGAATTGCGAAATTGGAATTGTGCTGCCGTTTGTACCGGAACTCGAAGGTCCGAATTTAATCCGGCAATGATCAGATTTCCTCTCATGGTTACTTCGTTTCCGTGTAAACCTTGTTACAGGTGTTATCCACTGAACTCGTATATACTGATTCCCGTGTACCAACCATGTTGGAGTATCCATAAACCGCTTGATGTACTTATTTGTAATTTTCCAACAATTTACATATTAGATCTTCTTACAACAAGCTGTTTAAAGATGCAAATGGAAAATTGGTTTAACACAAGTTCTTCTTAGAGGAAGTGGTCTTTACCCCGTCGAAGTTGCATATTATTAATGGGCTTGGCTATCGGCCAAATTCATTGAGTCCGCTGCACCGAGGATCACCACGCCCCATGCTTCAATATGCGGAAATCTTACCAAACTTTCCGATTTTTGCGACTCTCTCCGGGAATGCCGAATTTTCAACAAATGAGTTCAACTTAAGAACTAGTTCTGTCCGTAAATCCTAAGAGTTTTCTTACAAAATGAAAATATTGCAAATAGATTGTTTGCACATTTTTTAGTTTACAGCACAAAATATTTCCTAGGTTTGCGGGGTCTGAGTATATTTACTTTAAAACTTTTAACTAACATAATTCAATAACAATCATGTCCCAATGATAAATGCTGTTTCGATATTTTTCTTTCTGAAGCTTTATCAGCTTATGCACTTCATATGTAAATTATTGCTATGTTATGCCTTTAGCCCGTGGCTCCGCCCGCGTTTATTCAATCTTTGCCCCTTTTGCAGCTTGGTGGTTGTTTTATCAACAGCCTTTATAGCCTATATGTTGACTAGGGTATGATAATAAAGAAAACCACATCCAAATCCGTTGCACTGGTTCTCGAGTTAAAACGGAACAAATATACATACAGACAGTAAAATTTCTAAAAAAAATAGTTTTGCTTCAGTACGATACTCCTCTACAATATTTATAAAATGACCCATTTCATTTGATATTTTGCAAAAATATTTAATGTACAGACAGAAAAGGAGGTAAGTAACCAGACCCAGCGAATACACTTTGATCCCAAGGTGAGCGATAGATGAGTCAATACATATTGGTCAATACATACATACACACATGCACTATATATTAAGTAGGTATATTTTATATCATCATTCACTCACCTGTGGGTCTTAGGATCAAAGTGCTTGCGCTGGGCCTAAGTTACTTATCTCCTATGCTGTCTGTACAGCATTTTTACAACTTTATTAGGTCGTGAGTTCAAATCGCGTAGGGGGCACATTTGTGTTCAATTTGCATGCTTCGGTATATCTATATTTGTGACCAAAGTACGGCGATAGGGCTCACTCATCACGCTTAGACTTAATAATCGTTGGTAAAATGTGAGTGTACGCGTGGTGTGACTTACACTTCATATGCCATCCATCCATCCATCAGCCTAGTTCGTCCACTGCTGGACATAAGCCATTCCAGCACTTTGCCACTCCCGGCGGTCATCCTGGAAGAATTGCCCATACTCACACACGCTGGGCATGCGGGTTGGTGAGCGCGGTGCCGGAACCCTCGCACCAGTGACGCCAATGCCCATCACCAGTCTGTTCCATATAAGGCCCGGCTATTAGGGATGGATAAACCGCCATCCATCGGTCCCAGGCATTGTGGGCCTCCTGGTTTTTTCCTGTGAGCTGTCCTCTTACTCTCCCCCGAATTACTTCGAGGGGGTCTCCAAGTAAGATGGTAGTACCTCCACAGTCGAGTCCGTCATCAGCTCTACCACCTGAAACATATGCCACACTTGGAACTAACTCTTGACATCTCTTGGGAGTTCATGTCATGACGATATAGTCTGTTCAAGTACGATTACATACCTAAAGTTAGGTTTCATGGTCATTTGCCCTATTCCAGTAGGAGGTTAAGGTCGTTCGGTCGTTCGGTACAAAGTGCACAACTTAACTTTGTTTTTCTTGTTAAGAAGTGAAAAGTGAAAAAGATATTGGTCTGTGGCAATTCATGCCAATAATTTACTATTAGGTAGGTTGGCTGGCACATTCCTCGGGCAGCGATTAAGCTTAGCGATCCAGCGCAGCGTGGGAATGTCGCCAGCATACTGGGCACCTTGCCGCAGAGCAGCGATTTGGACTAAGTTTCTTATTTATAATATAGTTTATTTTTTAAGGTGTTTTAGTTTATTTTTAAGGATATTTTTAGTTTAGTTTAGATGTATTTATTTTAGTCCTTTTTATTTTAATTTTAATGTTATTTAAGTTAATTGTTGCAATAAAGATGTTACACCTAATTATTGGTAGTTAGGTTAATAAAACAACAGTTTGAAACAAAATGCACGATTCGTCACGATTTTGTCTAACAAGCATAAAATGCTGTTTTAAGTTTGTTTCGACAAATTCATGGCTAATTGTGCATTAAGTTTCAAGCTGTTGATTCATAAACTTAACTTATTGTGAACTATTGGCGTGAATTGCCACACACCAATTACTTTCTCACTTTTAACTTCTTAACAAGAAAATAAAAGTTAAGTTGTGCACTTTGTATCAAGCGACTGACCTTTAACCTTAAGGTAGATGTAATTATTGGGACTTGTATTAGCTTCGGCAAAAGTGAACCATTATTCAAATAATATGGTTTTAATTTTTTCTGAAAAATATCTAGGTTTGTATGAGGTTTGCATATTTAAAAATAAATGAAAATTTTGTGTACACCTTGCATTTATGTAAAATTTTCTTGTAAAAGAACTTTTCAGTACCTAATTATTAATAATAATAAAGTTTATTTAAATCAAGTATCATATAACAGTGTTTGTTATACATACACGATTACTTAAAAACTAGTTACATTTAACAAGTTGCTAGTAAGTACGTCTGTAATTGTGATAAAGCCCTAAAGTTTTTAAAATAGGCCTCTATTTAAAATAAAAATAATATATTACCTCTGAAGTTTAAAAAAAGAAAAAGTATAGATGTTGTATATATATATTTATACATATTTCTTAAAACGCCCTGTGTATTACGTGGTACTAACCGGATTGAGTGCATAACGAAGTATTTAACTGCGCAAAACATGGTAAAGAAGTGTCGACCGTACTAAGTTCATCTTGCACAAGAGATAAACTCATTTCGTTCGAGGAAATGGAGCCACATTTTTCACTATTGCTGAAAAATTTAAATATCGAAGTTTTTAAAGTCAGTTCGGCGAGAGTTGTTAAAAACATGTTAAAAACAAACAAAATCAGGGTTTCTAAACTCATTAATATTTGAATTTTGAATTTGAATTTGCGGTCGAACGCCACATTCGAAGCGCATAATTCTATCGTCGCACCCGCCCGACTTCGCGCTTGATAACATCTGCGAGCCTCGTACTACAAAACTCTGTGCGTGCGGCAATAAGCGACGCTCGTCACATAGATTGCGATAATTAAACGACAGTTGCTATTGCGAGACGTTTTCATAATATTTATCAACTCTCCCCAAACAGACTTTAAAGCATGCAAAACTTAACGATGTATTCTAAATATGAAAAGCGTTTTATATTCTTGCGAAAGTTTTCCTGGCTTGCTTTTATAGCTATTTCCTCTTGTAACTTGCGGAGGCAAAGTTCACGCAAAACTATAAAGATAGCTGCGTCTGAAAAGGTTATAATAGGGAAACTGTTATCATATAACTTATACGTATGTAGGCACACTTTGTACAAATGTTGGAACATTTTGGCTGGCTTCCAGGTCGGGTATACAAACAAATGCACCCCGTCTCCATACGTTTTCCCGCTGGGTGTCACAGGATCGTGAAGTACGACCACCATATAACTATAATTTATTATGTTCGGCTTTCCATTTAGGGAAAAAATATAGATTTAATATAAAGACTTGTTTTGTGGATATCTTTCTAAAGACGAAAACTCTTATTTGCTAGACTATTGGTCTGCTCGTCCGCCTATCACAAACGTAAATCATGCAAGGTAAAAACCCATTTGATTCAGGGTGTGGTCATCAGATTAAACAAAATAAACATACTCAGCTGTCGTGGGTAAGTCGGTTATGCAAATAAGCAGAATAAACAAAATAAACCAACCACCATAGTACATACCCTGGTGGTTTACAGTTATAGTGACCTGAAGTTAGCTGCACAATCACGTTTGACAGCCAATTTTCCCAACGATTTTTGACTTTTGTTGAGGGTCATGACTGAATCGTGGGTGTTTATAGTGAAAAATGGTGGTTTATTGTAATCTGATGACCGTAACTAATGTTTATTGATGGAGAGAAATAGAAGCTAACTATTAGAGTGGACTTCCGCAAAGTAAACCTCCACCAATAAATTCTTTTGTATGTATGTTTTATAAGAACTTTAAGCGGGGTTTTAAAAGGCTGAATACATTAAGTTAATTAATTTATAAATTCGTTCTTTTGGTAAGTGCTTTTTAGGGGAAAAAATTTCAAAATGTTTCCCATATATTCATTTAATTATTTAATATCCAATGAGAAAAGTCTTATGAAATAAGTTTCGTATTTTCAAAAGAATACCCCTTCTTAACCACTTACCGAAAGAATATTTATAAATGAGAGTCTTGATGTGTAATAAGAGTAATTTTTGCGTTGCCTCATTTGTATTTAGCCAGTGACATTAAAAAACCCTTTTGCACATTGAAATTTCTAGTGAGTAAACGTAACAAAACCTCATTCCATATTCAAGTAACACGACAGTTATGGATTTTTATGGTGAAATTGTCGGCGTGATAACATGACAGATATGGATTTTCATACTAATATTGCTGATGATTTTTATTTCCACACTACCTACTACAAGTTCGATCGTATGACGCTAAAAACGTATATTAATCAGTTGGGGCGCGGGGGTTGAGAGGGAGGCGCAAGGTAAATCCCTTTGGATAAAGTGGGAAACAATAATTAAAGATTTAGTAAGCCCTTGAAAGAGTGGGTAAGCTTTTACCCCTTTGATATTGTTAGGGTTTCGTCATTGGAAAGTGTAATTATTGTGATTAAGTAATTTCCAATGAGTAAGAAAAGTATTGAGACGTCATAATATTATTAAAACTCGCGTGAGCTGACAGACTAAATTATTATTACTAATAAAAAAATGTAAGAACGACACTCGCCTTAATAATGCCGAAATTGTATCGGTGAATCGGTTGGCATGTAGTGGACGAATAAAATTCAACAACAATCACACGTGAGTGTTCAAGCCGTATGTAATAATAATATTGAGACATCCATCTAAATCTAAAGATCGTGGCAAATGCTAAGTATGAGTAGTAATTATATAATATAATATATAATATAGGTGTCGTTGAAAAACTGGAAAGACAAGCTACAATAATAATAAAAAAAAATCATAGTAATAAATAAAAAAGTTGTGGGAAGTATTCCCTGGTCCCGTAGCATAGTGTTTAATGGCGTAGCGACGCCACTAGTTGAATAACAATGTGCAAGGAGCGTGACGTACTGTTTATTCGCAAAATACATCGTGTCACTCGCCTCGCACTTGTGATTCAAGTGAATGGCGTCGCGCGCGATTAAACCCTGTGCTATGAGTGCTGATCATATGTTTATGCATATATAAAAAAATATATATTGTTTTAGTTATATTTTTTATTTTTAATATTATTGTTTATTTATTTTTATAATAATATTGTATTTGTATATATGGTATATTTATATTATATATAGTATATATATATTTCTCTGCGCACTTTAGCCCGTAAATTTAAAAGTAAACTTTTTTGTTTTTTTTTAAACACATGTTATAATAAAGATAATTTAATATTGTTTTAGAGAAAAAAAATGCATTGGATTTTGATAAGTATTTGCAGAGATATAGTGAAAATACTGAAACCGCGTTAAAATTGGCGGGAAAACAAAAAAGCCAATAACGAGGTTGTAAAATTGAACTACTCGTCCGATCCTAGCTAACCTTACAAACAACGTATGTACAAGCTGAAATAGGATTACAGCAAATGGCAGATTTATTCCTTAGCTTTACCAAATCTCGAGGAAAAAGAAGATGTCGCCATGTTTGATAAATGCGCGTAGTTTGTAGTCGGCCCATTGACCGTGCGTGATAGCTGAAAGAGGTCTGGGCATAATTTGTACGACGTGACTACTGCAGAATAGTTTCGTTTTGTTTTTAGGGTTCCGTACCTCAAAATGAAAAAAAATGGAACCCTTATAGGTTCACTTTGTTATCCATCTGTCCGTCTGTCTGTTCATCTGTTTGTCTGTCAAGACGCTTTTGCTCACGCCCCTTGTCCGTGTGGGATATCAAGTTGAAACTGATACTTTCTACTTCTACGGCCCTTTGGTGTTGTAAAAAATAGGCTTCTTACTCAACGCAAAAAAAGTTATTGCCTTTTACATAACCGGTTTCGTACTAATTTGCTCACCATTGAAAACCTATAGGGCAATTCCAGTTGAAACTTGAAATTATTATATTAAAATAATACAAAACTGAGCGAGGCGGAGCGGAGCGATGGTTCTACCTTAGAAATAAGCTTTTGTGACTACTTTAAAAACATTTCGCTCCGCTCTGATTTACTCGGCTCTTTATTGTTTTAGTACGGTTCAACCTAACCTAGCTGTTTGGCTAGTTTTTGTTTGACCTATTTAACGGAATATTTTTTCACGTATAAATTAGGAAAAATAGTTAGGCTAGGCTTAATTTTATCTCGTTTAGGGTAAAGTCTGGACTAAACTAATGTATGATCAATACTTGCGATTGTCGGCATTTGGTGAAACTTGGATAACAACATAATGAATAAACACTTGCACTCGTTTCACAGTTTATAAGCTTATTTAACCCGACCGGTTCCGGTTTATTGACCAGGATGATGGTATAAAACCGAAACCGGTCAGGTTAAATAATCTTATAAACTGTGAAACGAGTGCAAGTGTATTTATTCATCATGTTATTAACTAACGTACATATTATAAAATCTAGTTTAGCGGTTAACATAATATGTATAAACCTTGGACGAATAAAAGATATCTGAAGTAAACATGGTTGAAAACAATACTCTGTTACGCGTGCGTGCTTTGTAGGCTTGCGTATATTTTAGGCAAACATACCAGCGTACATGAATAAAATGCTATTTTAAAATGGACAGCTGAAAAGGGTCTGCCATTCCATTAGAAAGGAATAGACTCATTTATTTCCGATGAAAGGGATGGTATTGTACAAGGCTCTATAGATTTAGCGGCCGTGGTGGTTTCTCTGATGCTTTACTTGATATTTTATTAACATGCTCTGAATTTACTAACTTCCTTATTCCAGAAATAACATTTTCTAACTTTTTCTTTCTTTTCACGCTGCCTTCCAAACAGTGGCATTGAAATGTAAGTATTACTTTTAATTGTTATGTTTGGGTTTTATTTTGTTACTACATATTTTATACATGACTTTGCTCCTTTGTCCATTGTTTATATCGGATATTCGATATAATTTCACTTTTTCATAATGTTCCATGTGTTCTTACGATACATATACTTATATTATATTGTATTTATAACAACATCTATTATCTAAGTTCAATTATAACTTTGTAATAATTAACTAAAAGACTGTTTGTCTCTGAATAAAATAAAATAAAAATAAAAAAACATCTGATACTTAATATCGGGTCGCTTCAATGCATGAAAAATAGTGGATTAAAAATACATAATTAAAAGTATGCTACACTTTGTCTGTAAAGTGTAAAAAATATCATGACCCTAATTTCGAGCCTAATCGTGAATTAAGCGTAATTTGATTTTTAAATGTATATTTAGTTAACTTACTGAATAATTTCGTAGCATTTTCCAGACAGTTAATTTTTTTTCAGATCCTCTAAATGTTACGCCGGAAGTAGCCGTTACGAGATAAGCTGAAAATTCAGTACTGTGTAAACGTCCTTCTGTTTCCGTCGTTAAACAACAAAAGGAAACATTTGCATAGAGACTTTGCGTTTCTGACCTCATTTTAATATTGCTTACAATTACGTCCATTCAAATTAGACACAATAAAAGCTTAGAGGAAACTGTTGGGGATAAATCTAAGGGCGGAATTTGGTCGAATCATCTTGGACAATTTTTACTGAATTTAGGAGATGTTACTCAGTATTCAGAAAGCCGCTTTTATGTTAAATTATGTTTGAGGCATTTGTTACTTTTAAAATTTTTCATGTTAATTCGATATTATTGCTTATCCACGAAAACATCATTATTCTTATAAAATTTGTTGACATGATAAAATACATATAATATGTTCATTCACAGTAAAAATTTGTAAGTTAAGGTTAAACGTCAGTCGCTTAGCAAAAAGTGCAGAACTTAACTTTGTATTTGTTGTTTAAAAGTTAAAAACTGAAAAACATATTGGTATGTGGCAGTTAACACCAATAGTTTAGTATGAGTGAGGTTAACAAAGCATGAGTTTCCAATTAAATGCATAATTAGTCATGATCTGGTCCAAACCAACTTAAAATGCTGTTTTAACTTTGTTTGGACCAGATCATGACTAATTGTGCATTCAATTTCAAACTCATGCTTTTTAAACCTCATTAATACTGAATTACTGGTGTAAACTGCCACATACCAACATTTTTTAAAATTTTACCTTCTAAACAAGAAATACAAAGTTATTTGTGCTAAGCGACTGACGTTTAACCTTAAGGCGATATGCGAAAAAAATACGGGCGTTTCTTTTCTGTGTATTTCATGAAATACAAGGAAAATTATAATCAGTTTCTGGTATATGCATTTTGACTACGGTTTTGAAATTGGAAAACATGTTTGGATAAATTTTCCTCGATAGAAATAATTGTTGAAATAAGGTCTTCAAACACACTTTTTCTCGTCGTTTGACGAATAGGAACCATATACAGAACTCAAATGTATTTTATTAGGTGTGTTTTAACAATATCTAGAGATTTGATATTTGAAATTTTGCTAGCTTTTTTAGTTTTTTTAATAAAAATATAAAACCGCCCCTCTCGCACTGTGCGATTTTTCGCTTGGAGTGACAGTGACAAAAATAAAATTCGCATAGCCTCTTAAGGAGATTGATTTTTCCCAACCCCAAAGTTACTCTGATATAGGTAGAGTAGTTTCCTCTGGCGTGTCTAATGTCCTTTACAACCGGTATTCACTAGTATCGGTATCGAAATGTGAACTGAATGCTTGAATGCCCGGAGCTTATAGATGGGGATGCAAGGGGGTTCACCACAGAACTAGGATTAACTGAGACAATATTTAACTAGTAGAGTATATCTAACCATGTTACAAAATTTTCAAAGGTTTTTTCGACATTTATTGATTTTGAATTTAATATTTCATGATGAAATGTAAAACTAAAATGTCTATTAAAAGCAGCCCTAAGGGGGAGGCGGGGGTCTGAACCGCCTAAAGTACGTCATCTAAAATAATATAACCAAATTTTTTACTACACTAAAGGCTACATATTTTGTCACTAACATTTTTATTCCCAAGCAACTTAGCGTGCGCCTCATAAATGTTAAATAATACAGACGTTATTCAATACCTAGACTCCTTGAGCGATCGTTTTAAATTATCTCCAAGGTATAATGTTCCCTGTAATCCTAGCTCTACTTAATTGGTTTTGAAACTTTAGAGCAGCGGTGTCCAACCTAGCTCGCGGGCGCCTGGTTGCCAGCGCCCTCTAACTTTTTGTTTGAGAAAAAAATACGATTAAACTTCTAGTAGAAAATATCTTTCTTAAACTGTTTATTACAGATTTTAAAGTAAGCGTGCATATTCTTTTTTAAATGAAAAAAGCTACGTCTTTCATTTGACCTTAAGTGACGTCATAATCACACATTTCCTTGGGCATTTTTTTTCATGAACGCTTCCTAAAGTTTGACAAGGATCGGACTATCCAATCTAATGTGATAATGTCGCTTCCTGTTAACACTAAAATCCTTAAATAATAAGTTTTAAAGCACAAATATTTATTTTTGAAATAACATTCTAAATTTATATATTTATTCCAAAAACCAGTCAAAAGTTGAACATAATAAGAAAGTAAAATCCAAGAAAAGTCTAGCTAGATCTATCCTAAACACCCGAGGGGCGTTACAATTATCCCAGTAAAGGAGATCTGATCAATTTCGATAAAAAAATAAAGCTCCAAATTCCGGCACGCTTTGCTTTGCTTGCCCTTAAAGCAAAATCGGTTGGACACCACTGCTTTACAGGCTATCTCGTTTCTAGTAATTACATCTTGTTGACTGGGTTTTACTTGACATTTCAGATACCGACAACCAGAGGGTCATTATCCATGTGAAGGACGTCAATGATGAACCTCCCTACTTCATCAATCGGCCACTTCCCATGCAAACCGTGGTCCAGCTGAACGCCGCACCGAACACCCCGGTCTTCACTCTGCAAGCTAGAGACCCTGATACGGACCACAATATCCACTATTTCATTGTGAGGGACCGGACAGGAGGAAGGTTCGAAGTGGATGAAAGATCAGGGGTGGTCAGGACGAGGGGAACGGACCCGTTCCAATTGGATATGGAGTATGTGTTGTACGTCAAAGCTGAGGATCAGGTGAGATTTTCATCTCAAATAATTTCAACGTTAGCTTTGTACCAGTAAAAGTCCTTGCGTGTGTCGATAAATTAATGTTGCTCAGCTCGGTGAAGGTCACAAGCAGGTCTTCTGAACGTAATGGATATCTTAAAAGTGTTTAGAGTTAATTACTTTTCAGAAACACAATAATGTCGACATAGACGTAGGTAAAACAAGTTCTATGTGTAACGAAGTTCGTAGCTAAAAGCTACGAGATATGTAGCTAGAAGCTACGAGCTTGCTACGAGAGGGAATTTCGGTTGTATGATATTGAATTTAAAAATTTTTTTTGGGACATCCCTTGTGTCAAATAGATCTTGTCAAGCGCTTTTCTTAGAGTAATTGAACATGGGTCTAGCTTCAGCCGTTTGGCAGATACGGGCCGTCAAAGTTTTGACATGGGGAGGGGGTAGATCTCGGCGAGACCTTTTTCTAGACACCCATCAAAATGGGTCTAACTCAAGCCCAGCCGTTTAGGAGATATATATATTATATTTTACACTTACATTTATATTTATATATTTTTTTAAACGCGTTCGTAGTTTTATAGATTTGTTATCTGATAACATTTTTTTTGTCAGTAGGTAGTTTGTAAATGAAATACGTCGTATTTGTTAAGCCAGGCGACAACTTAGTTTTAATTATTAAATTACCTTCTTTATTGTAAAAGGTTTTCTTTGAAACTGATCTTCTTTTTACGGGAGAGAAATGACAATGAACTCAGGTCCGTATTCACTCTGCAATAAAAATAAAATTCAAATTGCGTCTGTCTGGGTCGAATAATGTACCTATTTAATAAACTACCTCTACAACGTAGAAAGAGCTGTTCTACAATTTAAATTAAATATTTAAAAGTTTATTATGCTAACGCTACGGTGCCATTAGCGGCGATTCTTGGAAAAACAAAGCTGCTTAGTGTTTAATATAAAAATGTCGTGCAGTTACTACAAAGTTAATTATTATTTCAGTTAATAGTTATTTAAGATACACGTGCGGAAAGTAAGGTTTTATACGAATAAGTGCCAAATTGAAAACACGAGCGCAGCGAGTGCTTTCATTGGCACGCATTCGGATAAAAACCTTTTACGCTCAAGTATCTTACAACATTTTTCAATGCATTTTGCGAGGAAATACAACAAAAAAATAAGTATAATAAAGAAAGTAATTTTATTTCACCAATTTACAACAAAATGGCGTGCTTTCTTTGCAGAGCGCGCGTTTCATACAGTTTTTTCTTTCTTGTGGCAAAGGTACAGTATACATACAGCCAATAATGTGAAAAATATTTTTGTTTGCGGAAACAAAACACGTATTTTTAAATGAGATAATCAAGAATCTTATATGTTATGGTGTTTATCATCATTCAATTATTGCTAGAGCGCGTATACTTATAAATAATTGTTTTTTTTTGGACAGCAAAACCTCCTTGCATCTTTGTAATTTTTAAAATTTTATGACTTGCACCATGCACCACAGAGTCAAAAACTTAAAAAAATTACTTTATTTCACGCGTGAAATAAAGAATTTCAGTACTGTTTTATTTCACGCGTGAAATAAAGAGTCGGTTTCCGCATAATTTTGTTACACAAAAAAGGAAAACTTTACGAGCAAATGCATTGAAAAATATTCTTATTCTTATTTTAAATACAAACTAGGACAAATCAATTAAAAACAAATTTCAAGTGAGACAGATGTTTTGAAAAATATTACAACTTTTTTTTTATTATAAAATCGTTTATTATTAAAGGAAAAAAAAAAGAAAGTAAATGTGAATATTTTTAAAGTCGCCTTTTTGAGGTTAGATATTATGATGAGTATATTAAAAGACATTTGGCGTATGTTTTACAAACATTTACTAAGCCGTCTCAAGCCCAAACTTGGTATGTTTGGAAAATATTTTTTGGATTTTTAGAAAACAGGTGGCCGAAAGGGAATGGTGTAAATATATTTTAAGAACCGGATCATGAAGCCCTTGAGCCATTTGAGCCAAGAAAATTTTATGTCTTTGTCCAAAAGAAGTCTTCGTAAGTGGAACTTCCCATTCACCAGCTCTCCTGTTTGACCTTTCTCTCTTGTGTTCCAACACTAGTTCTTATTAGGTTTAGTGATTATCCCCATTATAAAAAGTTTTCTGATGGTCAAGAGTTTGATTTCCTGAAATTGAGTGGTTTCATGAGTAAACGGTTCCTATGCTAACTTTCAATACCATTCTTTGAGCTCGCCCTAGATCGATGAGATGGCTTTTGGCTGCTCCTACCCACGATGTTGTGCAGTAATTTAATTGGCTCTAGCACAGGGCAAAGTACAATGTCCTCAATAACTTCGGGCAATAATATACGCTTTTTAAGAGTTTACCTCACAGTGTTTTCCATCACCATTCAGCAAGTTGTAAGTATAGAAATATGCAAATAAATTCCGAAAAACTTATTGGTACAAGACTGCATGCTCAACCGAGCAGAATTCTAACCTAGGTCTCAAGATTGAGAGACTGGGGTCCTACCGATTGAGCTAGCCTTGCGTCTTCTCTGTTTCCACATAACAAGGCGTGAAATAGAACTTCGCCAATTTTAAATGTATTTAACTTGTAGGTATTGTACTTTTTAAAAAGCCAGTATCTAAGAACACTCTCAATCAAGCACCTTCCAAATAATAATAAAAAAAAACTAAATTAAAATCGGTTCATCTGCTTAAGAGCTATGATGCCGCAAGCAGATACATAGAACAGATACACACGTCAAACTTATAACACCCCTCTGTTTGCTTAAAAGGAAGAGTTGCAGCGAGCAAAAAGCCATATCATCACGGAAAATGTTCACTCAGGATCAAATTAAGGAGCCTGCATATGATTGTCAGGGACACACAATAACTTAACACAAATATTTTTACAAAAACACATTTCTCTAATATTTTCAGAGCGGTAGAGTAGACGAGCGCAGATTCCAGTCAACTCCTGAAGAACGGCTGAGCATCGTCGGAGGCAAGCGAGCACCGCAGTTCTATCTACCCAGCTACGAGGCTGAAATTGCTGAAAACCAAAAGAAAGATTCAGAGTGAGTTTGGTACTTATTTATATGAATATAAGGGTAATTTTCAGTGAGATACTGTTGCAGGTTAGATATTCCGATTTCCCATAATGATCAATTCGTCACCTTTTGTTCTCCTAAAGATTGTAAGTCCCAAAACATTGTATGACCGAATATGTTTAAAGTTGGCTCCTCGGTCTTAACCCGTAAAATGGCGGTAAGGAAACTTATTGTAAATTGATTACACCTATCAATAACGGCTGATGATTATAACTCTGAATGGATTTTGGTGCGGTTTTTACTGTTAGAGAATTTTCGAGGAGTTAGAATTTCAGTCTATATTTTTGTGCTTATTATGTACGTGATTCTGAACTAAATATCTCGCGTAATATGGCTCGTTTTATGCACTCGTATAACAATCTACTATATGTAATCCTTAAAGATGGCTCTTTCAAATAATACCTTACACGATTATATTATTTAAAACTTTATATTTGTTTCACTAATCTGATCTATTTTTCGTCTTTATATTTTCATCATAGGTCTTTGGTTTTTAAGAAAAGCCTCTGTGACAGACGCACGGACGGACGGACGTACATGAGAAAGATTTCATAAGAGTTACTTTCGTACCATTTTGTCAAGAACAATTAGAGTTGCGTAACAGAATTTTGTACTTGCCAGAAGGTATTGGTAGTTCTCAATTTAATTATAGATGGCAGTGAAGTAGTTATATTATTTTTGTTTTAATGGTACAAACATGTTTTCACATCATTTTTAAGGTTTAAAAAAATCAATTTAGTGATAATAAAATTTAGAAATGTACAGTTTGTCAATTTTTAAATTTATAATCTATTAATTTATACACGTAGTGCCATCTGTTGACACAAAAAAAATAAAGTATTGTCTAGGCGATGAGACCCTGTGCTAAAACCATCGCAAGAAAGAAAAATTTATTACAATTTTATATTCATATGAATATAAATATTTTAATAAAATTTAAATAGGAGCGGCTTATTAAATACGTAATATGAAAATTTTATATTTATAATTATATTTTTTAATTAATTCTAATAGATTATAAATAAAGAGTGATATTGAAGATATGAAATAAACTTTAAATAATAATTTACTTTCAAAAATAAAAAAAAATATTTTTCAATGAAAATATAATGTTTAAAATAAACTACCTATACAATGTACCTAAGTATATAAACAAGAAATATTAATGGAATTTTAACACTAAAAGTAAAGTTAGAAATTAAAATTCAATTTTATACGATTAGACACCTTGTTTGTTCTCTTGTGGTAGTTTCTTATCGTGGTCGTATTTATTGAATTAACCAGAAAAAATCATATTTAATTTACCAGATAAAATTTTAAAAATGTGTAACGGCCCAATTGTATTTTGTAAAGTTTGTAATTGTCTTGAATTGTGGTTGAGACAAAATTCGACAGTTAAGTTATTGAAATTACTAAAACCCCAATAACTTTTTTATATTTTGGGCCTACTTTAGATAGATTTGTTTCTTACACCATAAGTTATTTTTAATATTCTCTGCGGCGGAAGTGTAGATACATTCTCTGTGATAATAAATAAATATTTTATTTATTTATTATTGAAATATTATTCAATATATCAATTTAACAGTGACTGTTGTTTTAGATTATTTTGCTCGGCGCCCTCTTAACACTGACATACCTCTATTTTGTGTTCAATTAACAATCAAGGTGAATCAACTATGTACCTTTTAAGTAGATATTAAATGCAAAATTACTTCTTACTTTAACATAAATTGAAACGCTGCGGCAGTTGATCAATTTGTATGTTTTTTTTTATTTGCAATAGGCTTACGAATGGCTAAGGATGAAAAGCGCTCGCCTATAAATTGTCGCCCCGGCCGCTCTCTCCAACCGGCTGCCTTAGGCTCGTGCCCCATTTGTGCCTATGGGAGATACGGCCCTGTCTTCCAATACCCAACCTGATTCTAAATGTTTGCTAAAATACGATTAACTTTGATTATCGTTTCAGAAAATAGGATTCACATTATATAACCGATGGTCTGAATTTCAAATTATCGTCGATAATTATGTATAATGCATATTTTACGAACTAAGCTTAGCACTTTTGACCTATATTGCAGCCTTAATTGGAACCGACGCGACGATTCATTATAAATAAATAAATTTGACTTATTAAAACCACTCCACTCTTCAATTCAAGTGACAAATTGAGACAAATAGAGTGCTGAAATATCAGTTGGTTGTTTTGGATTGTTTTGTATGAGTTATAGTGGTGTATGTGTACGACAAGATACGCTGATTAATTTTCTTCGGCAGCGCCGAGTTTGTAGAAGGATCTTTTGATTTGATTCTTAGATGTACGACTGTTTGAACGTATTATTTGATAGTATGATTTTCTTAATCGTCAGTGGTTTATACGACGACAGGGCGCCAGAATCTTAATCAAAGGATCATGGTTTAAACTGTAGAATTATATGATTATCGATAACAATTGATAACAATAGACTTCCGGCACGATCGTGCCTCCTGCCACTTTACTGGTGATTCTTCAGTTTTGTTATGAAAACGCAAGAAAATACGTAAAGAAAACGGTAACGCTCAAAAAGCGACTCAGCTAAAATAACAATTACTCTACGCAAAAACGTTTTTTTGTGATACTATATAAATGATATACATAAATGAACTTTTCGTAGTCGTAAATTGACGTATGGTTTTGTATTTACGGCTAATTCACCACTATGGAGAATTTAATTATTTATTTGTACTAAAATATCTCAACAAATGTTATAAAAACGGTAAATGGGTGGACCTAGCAACAACAAATTTGGACTGTAGTTTTCTTGAATCACGTAGACATCTGCTAAGAAGGGATTTTAGGAAATTTTCACGGGTTGGATAGAAACGGGATCCACAAGACATATTTTAATAATGTAACGGACAAACATATTTAAATATGTTTATATGTAAACAATATAAAATACCCTGTCTAGGTCCTCGCTGTCGTGCGGCAGGGCAGTACCTAAAACGCTGGCTACATATAAAAGCTGTGATAATATCATAACATGATAATATCATTTAAATGGAGGTAGCTGAAATCCAGCGCCTACCAAAGCATATTTTGGATGGCACATAGCTGAGCTACATCCTTTTGTCGTGTTGTTATTTTTATCTATAGATTACTCCCTACTTAAGTAAATCTTTTCTACTGTGTTAGCTATAAGTTCTTTTTTTTTTTTGTAAACGCACCAATAAATTTATTTTCTTTCTTTCTTTTTAAAAAAATTGCGTGTACCTAGGTAAACATCATTTTGTAGCTGGGGGCAATTTTTTTAACGATATAGTTATTTTATTGTATGTAATTTCGTTCCAAATCTGAAGAATTGCATGAAGATGTTTCTACCATTGATTTTATATACATACACACCTACCTGCATAATATTTAATTTTATAATATATATTTATAAATATAGAGCAGTGATTATTTGCTTTCAAGAATATTTGTATTTTAATAAATATTATTTTTATTTTATTTGATTTTTTGCGCAATTAATATGTTAATCACGTTTGTACGCATTAGACACGTGTCTGTAATGTATGTACATGTATATATCTCATGTGTGTGTGTGAAATAAATATCTGACTTTTGACTGTCTAACGCTGAGTTGCACGAAAACGACGCTAATTTTCCGTTAGCTAACTGGGATCTAATCTCAAGATTACATAATCTCGTGATTAAATTTGAAGCTGTTGTTCGAAATGTTTTTACTTTCCTTTAAGTGATAATTAAGTGTTTCCTGATATAAAAATAAAATTAATCTGAACACAGAATAAAAATGTTCAACACTCTTTCAAATCTTTTTATAAACCGCATTATTTGTATTTAGATGTGGCGCCACTGAATGTTAATCATAGTAAAATGACTTTTATGTCATTGAAGTTAGAAGCTAATTTATTAATAGTTCGCAAATTTGTCACCGATATAGAACATACGTGCTCCCTATAACTGACTGTCATGTCAAACAACAAAATTGAAATTGAATAACCTTAGGTTCGCATTTTACTTGTGGTTTAATAAAAGGTTTCCGGGAACCATGGCAAGTCCAAAAAAATACCTTTTGAATTATTGTACAAACAGTTGATTTGTCGGCTTGTATTGTGTCACCCAACAACTGCTGAAAGGTGCCTGTTGCATAGAACCTCCGTAAATAAAAGCTGGGTCTTTGCGTCGATTGATCTTGACCTTTCAGTTGAAGGAGAAAGGTTATGTTCTATCCTCGATAATATATTTTGAGCAGCAGCTTTTGAGAACCTAAACCGTTCCATAAATTCCTGTTCGTACCTAGATAGTCGCCACTTAACTGGAGAGAAGAGTAGAGATTCTGAGAATACTGGTCAAAACCTAGTAAAGCCTTGGTGGGCTCTCCATTTGGAGCCAGAAATAAATAATGGTGCATTCACGATCTTTGAAATTGTTTTTAGTTACACCCAGCGACATTAATCTTACACCAAACTTGAAATACTTTTATGTTCTCACGATTGAATACATCTCCTTCTGCAACCACGTTCTTTCTTTTCTTTTTACGAATTTCTATCTGGTTTACAAGATACAAGCAGTTGCAAGGTAAATTGCTTGCAGCAAAATTGTACAGCAATGCAAAGAGCACGCCACGCCACCTACCGCTATAAATGTTAAACTTTCTTCAAAATCAGCTGTGACATGGTCAGCCATCTTCCCATTTAGCGGGATAAGTACAGGATCGTTGCCACTTAAATTTTAATTTAATCAAGTGTCAATTTGGACGCTAACGGAGGTAAAATTGCGTTCGAACAACATAAAGTCGAAGATAATCATGAGTTTGACAGATTTTTATTTAAATAAATAAAGGTTGCTTAAATATTTATATTGGTGGTTTCGTGCAACAGAAAATCATGATTCTCGTGATTAAATTAGTTTAATCTCTACTTAAATATTAAAATTTGTTTCGAACAACTCGGCATAAATTAGTTTAATCTCTACTTAAATATTAAAATTTGTTTCGAACAACTCGGCATAAATGAGTTGCATCCAAAGTATGGCAATCTTATCAAGCTGGGAAGGAATAATATTAAATAATAGTATTTGACTGTTAAGTTTGCTCTAGGGGCACCTCTATTCGTGTCACTTGTTATGACGGTATATGTATTAACAAATTATATTTTCCCGACTTTCAGCATAATCTCGGTGAAGGCGAAGTCGTTCGCTGACCGCGAAATCCGGTACACCTTAAAGGCGCAAGGCCAGGGTGCTGGCACCTTCAACATCGGCCCCACATCTGGTATTGTTAAGCTGGCTAAAGAGTTGGACTTCGAAGACCTGCGACAACCCCACGTCTACTCGTTGGTCGTCACCGCTACTGAAGACTCTGGTGGCTTTTCCACGTCTGTGGAGGTGAGTTTTCGCATAGTTTCTAACGCAACTTTTTCTATGATTCTCAGTATTAATTGTTTTATCTACTACTACCCTGGTAGAGATGGCAAACGGAGTAGAAAAAGGCAGCAAAAAAATGTAAAGGAGAACTAAAACTGAAGGCAGGTCCTAACTGGAGAGCAGTTGCTCGTGAAAGGAAAGAATGGAAGACGTTAGAGGAGACCTTTGCCAAGAGGCAAAGAGATAATATTCTCTAAGTTCAGGATAAAGAGCTTATTGACTGAATGATTGAATAATTATTTTTATTTTCAACTTGGCCGTGAAGTCGTGGTTGGTTGGTTCTCTGCTTCAAATCCCGGCAATTTGTTTCCGATCTGCGTGCTTCGGAAAGAACCCTGAAACCGTTGGTCTCGGATACTATTGAAATTATCAAACGGACGGTTTATCCTTGTGTCCGCAGCACAAAGAGGTACATGTAAGTCCCTGCAGACGTCCTGATAGTGACAGTAAAAAACAAAGAACCTATACTTTCAAAGTACTTACAAGCACAACACATAAAAATTACCAGAAGGTAAACAACAATAAACACGCGGCCGCAGAAAGTTTGCCGAATGTCTCCAGAAACCACCTTGTGTTCCTACTGTTGCTCAGCCAGGCCTACCGAACGTCAGAATTGCGTTCAATAAACGTAGAACACTAGGCCGTTTTTTTTAACATTAATTTTTTATGTTTTTGGCCTTTTTTGGCCTTTAAAACTCTGCCATGGTAATCCTTGCCTTAAGGTTATAGTTCATTGGTGCTCGTTAGAGCACCGCAGGCGATAGACTCCAGCCTGAGGCGGCTGTGATGAGGTGTGTCACTGAGTCTTGATTGAGTGATGCGCTGGCGTAGAGTTTGTGATGTCATATGGTGGGTGTTAACGGCTTGTGCAGTGTCTGGTGTGGTGAGTCTATATTGCCGTCTTCGCCTACATATGCGTAGGCGGTGTATCCATAATGGAGCGGTGGGAATTGTCGTGTTGGGATTGTCTGGGGGAGAGAATTCCTTTATTTGTGCCACTAGGCGGGGTGTCAGCTACGCCTGATAGCTGTTCGTAAATTAACAATTTCGTCAGGTTCCAACACTGACAGCAGGATGGCGTATACAATTTTCAACGCGTGTGACAGAAATGGCATTAGAACTCGTATCGCGACCCCTAGTTTATGAACGCAGCCTTGGGTGGCAAGTTGTAACGCTGAGCTACACCACAACCATCAATTAGACATATTATATCGATTAAGAATATACTATGTTAAGGGACACGATGCAAATCGGATCATTCTTTCCCCCCACTGACACCTTCCACCAGGTCAAAGGAAATGCCGCCGCCTCGACTCTCGACACAAAAGGAGCCTTCGGCCTCGCGGGCGCGTTCTTCGTCCTCGCATGCCCTTTATTCGGCTTCGCTAGATACTCCCGACCTCCGCGACGCTGCTTTTTATTCAGCTCTGCCCCGTTTTCGGCTTGGGTGTTATTTTATTAACACCCCTATATGTTGAAAAGGGTCACTACCAATGATATTAGAAGAAAGTATAGATAGGTTATAGGCGATCCGCGAGTGGCACGTTTAAACTAGTCTAACCAGCCTAGTCTAGTCTAGCCAACCTGAACTCAGTATCGCGTCGGCGTCAGCCCACGACGGATGTCGCACGGGACGACGCCCAGCAACATATAGGTCTTGTCTCTTTTTCGCTCGCGATAATTATGACTTCCACGTGTCAATGTGATATTGCAATACTACGTAATTGACTGAAGTCATTTATGTTTTGTGCCGTTTTAGAAGTTCGATTTTTATGTAGGTAACCTATCTACACTTTCTTCAAATATCGTTGGTCACTACGATGATAATAAAAAAAAACGCATCCAAATCCGTTTAGTCGTTTCGGTGATGTGCGTGAACAAAAAGACAGACAGATAGAAAGGAATTCGAAAAATCGCTATTTTGTGTTCTGTTCTATTACTCTTCGTTAGTCACCCCCTCTCTATTTTTATTATTTTTCTTCAATGTACTGACACACCGGGTTCTACTCTTTTATTATACTAGATATGCCGCTCTCCTGCGTTGAACGTATAATAATTAGTAATAAACATTAAAAAAAAACGAAACACTTGAATCACAGAGAGGAGATGGTTGTGAATGACGTTGGATGTAGGAGTTAATCTCTGGAATTAATTAATTAATGTAAAATTTATTCTCTGGAAAAATAATTTGATGTTCAATTTGCGTTTAAAGTTGCGTAGCATGATGTTACGTTTTTACAAACCCAAAACAGTATGAACGGCAGTTTGGACATGCCATACAGATCTGACGTTTCTGAAACGCGGAACATTTTGATTTCATAATTTCGTTCTTTAACTATTAAGCCATCACTTATCTAAACTCAGATTGTGTAAGAAGTTACTTTACAGACATTTTATTCTAATCATTTTATATTTCCATTTTCAGTTAACGATTCGAGTCACGGATGTTAACGACAACGCACCGAAGTTCGAACTCCCCGACTATCAAGCACACAACGTCGATGAAGATATTCCACTTGGCACCAGCATCCTCAAGGTCAAGGCCATGGACGCTGACTCTGGGAAGAACGCAGAGATAGAGTATTTAGTCTCAGGTTAGTTTAAGCATGATTTATTTGTAGTATACTCAACTGTCTTCGAGGTAGATAAAGCTATCAATATCTCTGTTGGCAAAGCACTTAATTTGTAAGCAAGAGGTCGCAGGTTCAAATACTGGCCTGAGGAATTTTTTCAACATATTTATAATGCACTCCAAAATATTAAGAGTATAGGTACTCATTACATTACATAGCAAAGAATTGTACGAAGACGATTCACTCTTACTTTTCCTTTACCTTAGACGCTCAAATTCAAGTCTTATGGATGCCGACTGCAGAAATTACGCAAGTGTAATAACTCGTCTAGTCTTAACATGAATTCGTGAACTCGTGGTTGAGGAGAGTGGAAGTCGAGAATTTAGTCTTATGTTTCAATAGTATAACGTAAAAAGTATTACTCGTAATAAGGTCAAAAAACTAATGAAGCCCCATTATCGCACTGGAGGCGTTCTAGGAAGAATTACCATAATTACCACGATTGACAAGTGGTTACTTTGTATATTGCTGGAATTAGATAAGCTGCACTGGAGTTGCTCTGCAGGGTTGTGTCGAATGTAAAAGTCAGTCGTCAAAGTATGTGAGTTTGTTATTTAGAGACCCCGATTCCCCCTTTTATTCTACTGCGGTTATTTCTTGCTTATCAAGATTGTTTATGTGTATTTTCTCCGTATTCCAGACGATCACTTCAGCGTGGACTCCAACGGTATCATCACAAACAACAAGCAACTGGATGCCGACAACAATAATGCTTACTACGAGTTTAGTGTCACCGCGAAGGACAAGGGAGAACCGTCCAAAACCGGCACCGCTACCGTCCGAGTTTACACCAAAAACAAGAACGACGAGGAACCGAAGTTTTCTCAACAGGTGTACACGCCAAATGTAGACGAAAACGCTGGGCCAAATACGCTAGTAACTACTGTCGTGGCATCAGATAAAGACGGTGATAATGTCAGATTTGGTTTTGTTGGTGGCGGTACAAGTTCAGGGCAGTTTGTCATAGAGGAAATAACCGGTGTAATCCGACTACACAATAAAGCTATATCGTTAGACAGAGATAAATATGAATTAAACGTGACTGCGATGGACGATGGTGCTTGCTGCGTCAACGGAGATGCAACTATCCACACATCTACTGCTGTAGTTGTGGTGTTTATTACCGATGTTAACGACAATAAGCCGATATTCAAAGACTGTCCAACGTACTTCCCTAAAGTAGAAGAAGGAGCTCCAAACGGAAGTCCAGTAATAAAAGTTCATGCTACAGACGAAGACAAAGGCGTAAATGGACAAGTGAAATATTCAATAGTTCAGCAACCAAATCAAAAAGGAACGAAATTCACAGTAGACGAAGAAACGGGTGAAGTATCGACGAATAAGGTGTTTGACAGAGAGGGGGATGATGGCAAGTTTGTTTCAGTTACGGTCAAAGCTACTGACCAAGGAGAGCCATCTCTTGAAGGAGTGTGCTCTTTTACTGTAGAAATTACGGATGTTAATGACAACCCACCACTATTTGACCGACAAGTAAGTGCCGCTTCTTTATCTACTCAGCAAAACCAGGAAATATCAAAATAATTTTGACTGGATGTTGACTGTGCTCGCATGATTCACATGTTTGGCTTATTGTAGTGTACATATTTGACTGAATGCTTCAAATGTGGCTCATTGTATTTCAGAAATATGTGGAGAATGTAAAACAAGATGCCAGTATTGGCACGAATATATTGAGAGTATCAGCATCTGATGAGGATGCTGATAATAATGGAGCTATAGTTTACACTCTGAGTGCTCCTTACAATCCTGCAGATATTGAATACTTTGAGATCCAGCCCGAATCTGGCTGGATCGTACTAAAGAAGCCTCTCGACGTAAGTATTATTATAACTACGATAACCACATTCGACTACATCGTGTGAAGTGACAAGTGTGATGTGATGTATGAATGAGATCAACTTTACTAAAGTTTGGTGGATGAGTGCTACCTACAAGCCCTAGGATTCCAATTGGCACTGTTTGAGTTGTTTATGATGTAAATAGTTCTAAATTAACTGCTATTGTACATTGCTGTGACCGCCGCAGCCGTGGCGTGTCAATCCTGGCTGTGAGGAGTAGTTGTCCATTGAACGGTGCTGCGCGGCACTCGGGCGCATTTGGGCGGGCTTGGCGAGGCTCTGCCGGGCTCGGCAAGACTCGGTTAGCCTCGGCTAGTTCCGCCACCGCCGTCGAGGGCTTGTTCTTCTTACAGCACAATTAGTTTCATTTGCCGCCAGTGCCGGCTCCGCACATGATCTAAGTTAACCATATTATTTCCGCAGCACCGATCTTGCATTAACTATTATCTTATCGATAAATACCGACTAGTGTAAAATACTAAATACTGACATAAACTGTTGTAAATAATTCACCGTTGAAACTTATGTTTAGTTCTAAAACATGTACAGTTTACGTACGAGCACTTCTGTACTATATTCCGCACCGACTAGTTTTGGAGTTTATTTTATTCTGAGTAAATGATCGATTATTTGAGAAGCTTACGCTTTTAAATACCTTTCTGTATTATATGTACATGTTTTGTTACTAATCTCTGTTTTTGTTTTGCGGCAAGTTGTCCGCTGTAGGAGGCTGTTCGATCCCGCCTCGTTATGTCACTTTATCTCATTGTGCTAGACGACTACTCATACCGCTCATCATCAACTCATATTTCTATCATGATAATTATTAAATTTTTTACAGGGCGCCAGTATTGTTGATAATATAAATTGTGTATAATATTGTTAGTTAATATGGAAGGTGGTCAGATTGCCCCCAAGGCAGTTTGGCCATCTTAGCTGCCAGTTGTGACATATTCCTTCTGTGAAAGGGGCAACGTTCTCTATCCAAAATTGTACAGTATAAAACCGTAACGTCCATCGTTTGTACTATATTTCATTTCAATGAGTGTCGTTTCGTTGTAGTCGATAGAGGTCACTAGAAACCCTCTGACAACTTGACCTTTCCGCCATGTCTTGTATGCGAAGCTGCATGCACTTGCCTGCTTTTTGTTTAGTTATTTTACTTTCATTTACATAGTTTAGTTATTGTAAAAAGTAATTATAATGTACAGTATGTCTTTTTTTCTTTATGTACAGAAAACTTGTAAGATACCATAATATTGATTTCCAATTTTTTTTCTCGCACAACTTCAATATTGGCTACAATGAAGACTGGAGAATGTCTAGAGGCGAGCACGAAAGGTGCCTCAGGCGATGCAAGGCGACGGCTGAATGGGTGTTATCTTTCAATAAATTTCTCTGCAATGTTCTTCGTTTACTTTTGTTCAGCTTCAAGAATGATCGAGCGACGTCTGTGTGTCTATACTTGTTACAACTTTACAATTATTACATCCCCTATCAGCCAATAGATTAAATGAAAGTGGATGATACTTTGATTTCATTTTTAATTGTTTTGTTTATTAGCGATGAGCATTTATGTGTTGTATATTTGAGTTGTGTTATTATGTTTTTTTTTGGCCCCGCTGACCTCTGACCCGTGTATCTGTAGCGGGACAGGTACCGCCTACGCGTGCGCGCCTCCGACAAAGGCGACCCGCCCTCCTCGGCAGACGTGGACGTTGAGTTAGACGTGGTAGACAGGAACAATAAGCCCCCCATCTGGGACAAGACCACGTATGGCCCCGTTCACATCAAAGAGAATGTCACAGTGGGTACCGTAGTGACCAGTGTGAAAGCAAGGTTGGTATTAGGCGCAGCGGGCCCTCGGGCCTGCCGCTCCTCCACTCCTTAACACTACTAACGACGTGGTTTTGTCTGTTTCCATCGACCTTTTCCCCGCTAGCGAGAGACATACAAGTTGGAGGCTATGGCTCAAGACAAGGGCTTCCCGCCCTTGTCCAGAACCGTGGAGGTCCAGATAGACGTAGTGGATCGCGCGAACAATCCACCCGTGTGGGATCACACCGTGTACGGCCCGATCTACATTCGAGAAAATTTGCCCGTCGGCGCCAAAGTGGTGTCCGTGAAAGCAAGGTGCGTGTGTTACTGTAGCACGGGCGCCGCTCGCCCCGTCTCACTGCACGCCGCGGCGCGGGGTGTCCGAGGGGAGTCTACCGCACCCAGCTCATTCCCCGCGGCGCCCCGCGCTGCACGCCTGATACTCCTTATTATTTGCTATCACCTGGTGATATGGTTTTGTTCGTTATTGTCTATCAACTGCATTGTCACGAAACACGCGGTCTTGTTCTGATCACAGCGTGCGTTTAGATGGGAGCACTGCTTACATGGAACGGGGATCACAAAATTTATTGCGTGTCATGGCCCAAAAATATCCAATCAACAAGTATAAATTTTTAAATAAGTAAATAAAATATATGACTTAAACCTACTAAGGATGTACATAATATAGGTGATGAAAAATTCAACGACATTTTGTTTTGATGGATATATTTGGCCAACATGCAGTTTACAAATGTTGAATCGGTTCCTACGAATCGTCTGTGTTGATGGTTTTTAAATTGTGCATGTAGGCTGAAGCATCAGTGCATTATAATTTGACTCAAAAAGTCAAGGAAGTCGTTATCTGTATCGATTCGCATGTCCTCAAAGTATTTTTTTGACTTTCATTTGTTTTTGTTAGATCGACTAGATTAAATATTTAAAATAGAATATGATAAAAAAGTAATTTGAATAGTTAGTGGTTTCATTTCCTAGAACTTTTTAAAGTTTTAAATTGTATAGAATATATTTGTGCAACAACTTTTTTTTTTATTATATTGTTATCTGTCGTATTACATTACTTTCCTATTACTTTTAAAAGAAGTTAGTGATTTATATGTTGCTATCTTTAGTTAAAAATGTTAGGTATTGATTTTAAAATCTATTGTGCAACTTAAAACCGAGAAGGTGATAAGATTCATATTTTTTTATACCTCATAATTATTTTAATTGGCTTTCTTACTGCTATGTCAAAAATGGTTGAATCACCTACCATTATAAAAAAGGCCGTACACCAGTGAATTCCCCGACATTTTTTCTACTGAATGCTTTTTAGTTCAGGAAAATTATGTCTTGATTTAGGTTGAGTAGATACACATTTGTTACCCGAATAGATTTTTCGGGAACGTTAGCTTTTATTTAAAACTAGATAGATACCAACATTTTCTTGGACTAGAGAGGATTTAAGTAAACTCTGATTTTTCATTCCGTAGAATTATGACAGTTCAAGGAAAGGGATGGAACTGTGCAAGTAAGCGAGATGAACTGTATCGTTTCTCCTTTACTAGCACAGCGACATCCTTTTCCCTGAAATGTCAGAATTCTACGGAATGAAAAATCAGAGTTTATTTTATTATGAGTATCTAATATCTTAGACCTGTAACGTATACATATATTAGAATTATTTGTAGGGTAAAATGCAAGTATAGAGTTATAACGGTCTTGTAAGGCTGGTATTGAGAAAATAGCTATCAACGTGTTATAAACGTTAACGCCCTGTATATGCACACCGATACTGCGAAACGTGAAAATTTAACAAATCGATGACGAATCGCGAAAATGACCAATAGAGCGAGATGCAACATACGCGATATGTTTTCATGCGGGCCTATTATGTATCTCTAGTTGCCAACTTAACTGGGTGCCTATCATCAAAAACATAGATATACTATCGAATTCCGATTGTCTAAGGATATGTTCGCACTTGAAGTGACGACACAGTTCGTAAATAGTTCAATACCCACTAAAGACAATTTTGCAAGTTCAGTTTTTATCTATGTTTTTGATGGTAGCCACATAGTCCAATTGGCAACCAAAGATACAGAATAGGGGGGATGCATTGAACAGAATTTATCGCTGTTTGCCACCGTGTCCGTGTCGGTGTGCAAAGAGCGTAATACTCGTTAACGTTATAAAAAATATTTATTTAAAAATAGTTATTTGTGGAACAGGAGAAAAAAGTTTTTTTGAATCCCGAGTTTTAATCCCGAGCAAGCGAAAGATTCTATAATTAAATCACGAGCGTAGCAAGTGATTCTAAGTTAGAATCCTGAGCGTGGTGAGGGATTCAAAGACATAAGAACCAAAATCAATTTACTCTTGTGTAACACATACACAACTTTTCACCTCACTAGTGAGAAAACACAAGATGTAAAGACACTATATTTTTGAACGATCTTGTAAGAATTCAATGGTTTTTATCTTTAAATAATACACCTTATAAAAATATTGCACATAAAATAAAATGTTAGGATAGGATTTCGAGAAGTTTACCTTGTCTACGGTATCCGACAAGCTGTAGGGCTGTGTAATCTGTGTATAGCCTCCCAATGTGTATGGAATCCATATAGAGTGAAAGAGATAGCCGCCATGCTGATGTTTTCGAGCAGAGGATATGAAGTTTCTGAACGTTTTGTGAGCTAATGAAATACGAAATACCATTTCACAGCGTTCTTAATTAAAACACTTTTCTTCATTGAGTGAGCAAAATTTGGCTACTGATTACAGAGGCGCGCTTTTCGAGCTAGTGAGGTGAAAATATAATTTGCCTCCAGAAAAATCTGTCAACAGGATTTCTTCAGCAATTGGTTTGGATTTATCTCCGGGAACCATAACATATTTAAACTCATACTTAGTATTAAAATTCAGTAAATGCCAGCCTTAGCCTGAGGTACTTAGTATAAAATAAACCGAGGATCAAATGGTCACATAAATGGAGTCTGTTGTACATCATTATTATTCACTAAGGTTGCGTTCCTAAACGCCCGTGTAAATGTAAAAATTAACTGTCAACCGTTGCACAACCGAGTGAGAACGTACAGCTCATTTACCTTGTCAGAAATTTAACATTCACTTTGACAGTTTAAATTTTACATTTACCCAGGCGTTTAGGAACGCTACCTACCTAAGTGTCTCGACTTGCATAGTATAGTTTCTCGCATCGCATCAATATCACTGAATTTGCCTGATTATGGCATATGGCCACATCGGCCATGTCCACTCACCCTGTCTACCTGATCGTCCTAAACCACACAGTCTTTTAATAACCTACACAATGGAACTTTGGTGAAATCGGAACCATTACTAACTCACAATACTAACTCTTTGATTGGTAACTCATTCATTTTCTCAACAGAAACAGAAACTAGATGATTAGTTTGCATGTTTTTAAATTGCACAAAATCTATTAATTTGTTTATAGTTATGAATGAGTTACTGCTGGCTATAAGATTTTATCCTCGGAGTTATAAAAGTACGTACAACGTATTTTGAATAATTCCCACCGTCTCATTTTTCAATAGTTGGACAGCAGTAGCTGAATTTATGTAGATTAAAAAAGCAAGATTGCAAGAATTCCACTTGTATACTTTTAGAGATATTATTCAATATTGCTTGAAAAATGAGATTCGAAATCAGTCTATATTATCCGGGGGCCAAGAATGTATCATCTCCATCTCCAGTGAGTTTTTGACAATTTTAGAGACTAAACAAAAATAATTTAATTAAAAATGGTTTAGTTTCTAATATTCAAATTCATATATAAGGTCTTTCAATTTAAGTGGAAAGTAATTTAGGAGGTGATTCTGTATCGTTAATGATGTATTCCACTGAAATGTACTTTTTTTTGCGCGAACTTTTTCTTCATTTGTCCGTACAAACTGAGTCAGCTGATCGGACCACTTTGTACAGTGCGCGCCTCTTTTAGTCGCCTCTGAAGCTAGCCCCAAGAATCGACGCATTAGCCGTTTTACGGTGTCAGGAGGACGTTACAGGAGCGAGGGCGCGGAGCACACCCGCCTGCATGCCGCACCACACCCTCCGCTCGCCATTCGGCAGGTGTCAACACTATGCGTTAGTGTTAGTGCTACGTCCGTACACTACACACGCGCGCGTTGCATGAAATGTACGTTCGTGGAAAAAATTCTATGATTCGTTAAGTTAATCGTTGAATCTGTTTGTGTTGCCTTTATTTGTTGTTTTGTTGATTTAGTTTGTTAAAGTTTATTGTTGTTGTTATGCCTCGCGGTCGTTATAGCGTTTTGAGGTGACAATGTAGGAAAATGGTGTTTATATTAATTTGTTTTAATTAAACAGTTAAGATTGCACTAAAATAATAAATATATATTAAATAGGTAGGTACAACCAGTACACCTTCCCACTTATAGTAAACATTTAATAATCAACCGTTCATATTATTGTTTCCTTGACTGTACCTGCGCAAGCTTGCACTCGTAACTCAATCAGAGGCGACTAAAAGATTGGCGCGCACTATACCGAGGAGTGAAAAAAAAGTTCGCGCAAAAAAAATGCTTTGCAGTGGAATGTGATTATGTGATGTATTAACGATACTGAATCACCTCCTATAGTATATTTCATTACGAGTGCGGAAAGCCTGTCATTGCAAAGAGTTCCGACAAATGTCTACCCGAGCCGAGGCGCAGCCGAAGGTGAGGGTTGACAGTCGGAACAAGTTGCAATGACGGTTCCGCACGTGTACTGAACAACTATTTTTAATACAGTTGCGAAAAAATGAAGCAATTTAATAAAATAAAACTCAACTTACTAATACTCCACGCAATAAATTCGTCGTATGTAGATATGTAGCGACTTTTTGACTATTCCGGTAAATGTTCTCCGAAGCATTTTGCACGGCATTTTGTGCAATTATATTGAGTTCCGGTGGTGTTAATTCAAATAAAATATCGTTGAAATTACTCATTTTGTGCAACAAACAACTAAACCCGCAAAGAAAATTTTTGGAAAATGGCGCCAACCGTAAAAGAATATAAGCAGAGTTTTTTTTTTGTTTTCTTCACCCATTCAGTTTTTTTGTTTTCTTCACCCACCCAAAGGGAACTATGCCCATACAGCCAAGTCTTCAGCAGAATTTTTTTATGGATATGAAATGAAAATGAAATTTAATGAGATGAAATGAAATGAAACCTAACCTAACTCATTGAATCAAATCATAAAATATGATATTGAAACAAATTAGTAGCTTCTTTTTAGAAATATTTGCATGAATCATAAAAACTTCTATGAATTTTTTTTAGTAAAAACTTCGTGGTTGTTTTTTTCTTTTTAATAGACATTATTTTGACAGTTGGGAAAGAGAACGCACGAGTTCGGAAAAGGTAAAGAAAAAGCTCGAGTATGTAATAGCCCACATCCCGAACGCTATATGTCCCTGCAATGCGCCACTTTTTGAGCAACTGTATTAAAAAATTACTTTCCATTTAAATTGAAAGACCTTATATAAGGTGACATTTATTTTTGTAGCCAAATTCATATTAAAGAATCTGTATCGTGTATAGTGCTCAGTATCGGGGTTCGAAGACCCTCTAGGTGAAATTCGTAAATTATATTTTTTGTGTTCCCTACAAACGCATGCCCAGCAACGAGTCAATTACTATTTATTACTATTTATTAACATTTTATTTACCGAAATTAGCAAAAAGTGTTTTTAATACAGTTGCTCAAAAAGTGGCGCATTGCAGGGACATATAGCGTTCGGGATGTGGGCTATTACATACTCGAGCTTTTTCTTTACCTTTTCCGAACTCGTGCGTTCTCTTTCCCAACTGTCAAAATAATGTCTATTAAAAAGAAAAAAACAACCACGAAGTTTTTACTAAAAAAAATTCATAGAAGTTTTTATGATTCATGCAAATATTTCTAAAAAGAAGCTACTAATTTGTTTCAATATCATATTTTATGATTTGATTCAATGAGTTAGGTTAGGTTTCATTTCATTTCATCTCATTAAATTTCATTTTCATTTCATATCCATAAAAAAATTCTGCTGAAGACTTGGCTGTATGGGCATAGTTCCCTTTGGGTGGGTGAAGAAAACAAAAAAACTGAATGGGTGAAGAAAACAAAAAAAAAACTCTGCTTATATTCTTTTACGGTTGGCGCCATTTTCCAAAAATTTTCTTTGCGGGTTTAGTTGTTTGTTGCACAAAATGAGTAATTTCAACGATATTTTATTTGAATTAACACCACCGGAACTCAATATAATTGCACAAAATGCCGTGCAAAATGCTTCGGAGAACATTTACCGGAATAGTCAAAAAGTCGCTACATATCTACATACGACGAATTTATTGCGTGGAGTATTAGTAAGTTGAGTTTTATTTTATTAAATTGCTTCATTTTTTCGCAACTGTATTAAAAATAGTTGTTCAGTACACGTGCGGAACCGTCATTGCAACTTGTTCCGACTGTCAACCCTCACCTTCGGCTGCGCCTCGGCTCGGGTAGACATTTGTCGGAACTCTTTGCAATGACAGGCTTTCCGCACTCGTAATGAAATATACTATTTTGATCCATGATACTGATCACTTACCAAGCTACCGGTATGAATTTGGCTGCATAAATAAATATCACCTTGTACAAGGTGTAATTTAATCAACCGCCCGAATCCATACTGGAGACTCGATTAGTGATCAGGAACAAATTTCAGTGGTTCTTTTTTTCGAAACCATAAAAAAAGTTCCCTTACGCACTGGACTAGTTCGAATACAATTTCCTAATAGAGACAGCATGGGAGCACAAAAAAATTTGGAGCATACGAGCTTTGGAACCGCTTCACTCACGAACGTTTATTACATGTTCTACAAGACATGGAACCAGAAGACTACAAATTTTTTCTCAGAATGAACCAAGAAGCTTTCGATACTTTATTCGAACTGATTCGACCAAACATCGAAAAAAAAAGACAGATTGTCAATCGCACCACGAGACTTTCAATTGGCTGCGTCATTCGCGATTGACAATGGGCTTCAATTAAAATTTCCATCATTCGCCTTCAATCACGTAGCTGCGATTGATAATTTGGTCCATCAGTGACACAAAAATTGACAATTTTATTGCGAATGACCGTTTGCGGGGCGCTTAATTCATTATATTCACTTCTGGAGGACTCTTCTATTTTCGACATCTATTTTATTACCCTTCGGTTTCGCAGGCGCGTTCTCCGTCCTCGCATGCTCGTTTTTCGGCCTCGCCAGATATTTTTAGAATAGAAGACGCTGTCCTCAAAAGTGGCGGTGGACAAAATCAGACATTCAGGCTTTCGAATACGTTAAGTAGGTATCAAAGTTCATAATGGAAAGCTCCCATAGGGAAATCTTTTGATGAAGGTTGCTTGAAATAAGAAACAAGCCAAGTGTAATTTTATTTAGTTTTTTTCGTTTACGTCTCTGACATTGTGAAAACTCCCTGGATTTATAACCTTCATGCACCCCCCCATCCTACCCATCCGATAGAGATCCTGAAATATTTGAATTTTTAACCAGTGTTAGCAAAATTGCTAGATTAAAACAATTGAATGGTAAAAGTAGAGTCATTTACTACGATACAAAAACATTACATTCATAGCATTTATTAGATGTTGTCACGTGTTACCGATCAGTTGACGAAAGTTAAATAGCACAGAAGGTACTCTTTTGGAAAGCGTTTAATTTTTTTTGTCGTATTTGGTAGTGGTGTCGATTCCAAGGTTTAACTTATTTGACAGGACAAAACTTAATTTAAGCGTTCTGTCTTTTTTTTTCTTTATCGCAAAGACAAAGACAGGACGCTGAAAATAAGGTTAGTCATGTCAAATAAGTTAAGTTGTGTTACACCAAATCGACAGCATTATATTACTTATGTGCAATTTAATTTATCGAAGGCTTTGATGTTTTCCGTATTGTGTTTCCATTCAACATCAAGTGAAGCATATGCAATCCTAATCTTGCCCCGTGTTTTCAGCTCGGGCATTGAAAACAATCCTACCGTGTTCTATCGACTCATGCCCGGATCTACCGCACAGACAAACAAATTCCATACGTTTTACCTTCAACAAAGGACTGATAATGGTTTCACATGGGCTGATATCAAAGTAAACCACCCGTTGGACTATGAGAGCATCAAAGAGTACAATCTAACCATTCGAGTTGAGGTAAGCCGAGTTATCTGTTTGTTTGGAGAACGTGTCCAGGTGATTGGTTTAGACAAATTCACTCTTAACACAAGCAAAAAACATTACATCGAATATTTTCAATTTCAAGCATAGTTAAATAGTAAAATGTAGTTTTTCAATTTCTGTAATTTCTTATCGATATCCACGACAGTAAATTGTAATATACTTAATATTTATACTATGAATAAAGAATTTTTTGCATTTCCTCCTTCCAAGATTTCTATTTTAATAAAGTTGCAGATTGAGACACAAATTAAATACACTATGTTTAAGTATATATTTTTAACAAACCCGTAACAACCAAAATTTTCTTTTCTAATACAATCTTCGTGTGTACAGAACAACGGGGCCCAGCAACTGGCATCAGAAGCGACCGTCTTCATCATGCTGGAAGATGTCAACGATGAGATCCCCCTGTTCACGGAGCGGGAGCAGGAGACTGTGCTGGAAGGAGAACCCATAGGCACCAAGGTCACGCAGGTCAACGCGATAGACAAAGATGGAACGTTCCCGAATAATCAGGTGAGGACTACTGCCCCATTTTCATTTCCGCTAAGCTTAATTAACAACTTTCTTATAGCATCAAATAATTTGGAAACTTATCAAAGAGAAAATAAGAGTCACTTTAGAACATGTGTTGAAAATCGAAACGGAAAACAATTTGGGTGACATTTTGACTATCTATAGGCGACCGAAAGTGAACAATCTGTTATGTATTTTGAAAGTGGAAATACGATTTTGTTGAAGAGAGTGGCGAACATTATTTCGATGGTGGCGAAGATTCTTACGGATTCTTACGCGCATTATTTGAGTGTTACTATTAGTATAACTTAATATAACTAAACCATAAGAACTGACACAGTATTATTCCTTATTTAATTAATTATGTTTGTTAGTTACCATAACCATTTAGTTTTAACAAAAAACGTACTTTATTGTGTCGTGTATCTACGTACGTACTCTCTACTCGTGTATCGTCGTGGGTTGATGATAAATACATACAATAGAATTATAAAAATGTTACCTAGGTAATATAAATAGCGGCACCGTCTGATCAGTACAGCGCCATCTAGTAGAATATCAGTTAGTTTTTTTGTAAGTAGTGTGCTCTACGTTCTTTGTCCTTGAAACAATTTTAATTCTATTTTTTTTACGAGAGATGGCGCTATCTAATTTGATTACCTACCTCCGTTGTACTCGTATGTTTCACTCTAGCTAGCAAAACTTTACCTTTATTACCTTTATTACCTTTTACCTAAGAAACTCAATACTTACTGCAAATAAATATATCTTACTAACTACAACCACATGCTCTCAGAGTTGGCGGTTAGGACAACCAAGACCCGTACTGCACTCTCAAAAAAAAAATAGTAGATTTTGATTTTAGTGCGAGATGGTCGATATTTCAAGTCACAACTTATTTTTTTTGGCGAGACGTAGTCGAGGCAAAAACAGTTGACGAGAAACATTTAATACTTATAAATAAAGGTTTTTAATACATCTGCGAAAAATGACATGAAAATAACAAGTAGACAAAAAACATACAAGAAACCTTACTGTGCCAAGTTTGTCTGAAACTGTCTGTTATGTCAGTA
Source organism: Ypsolopha sequella (assembly GCA_934047225.1). Lineage (NCBI taxonomy): Eukaryota > Metazoa > Arthropoda > Insecta > Lepidoptera > Ypsolophidae > Ypsolopha > Ypsolopha sequella. The sequence goes on from OW203992.1 coordinate 16,568,341, forward strand.
TGACGTATGACAGTTTTACCAATGTTACAAAACAAAACAAAACAAACGTATTCCTTTCTAAAATATTTTTAATAATAAGTTCTAAGATATATTCAATAGAATATAAATTATGACGTCTAAAATCGTTATGAATTAATATGACATGTTTTACAATTTAACATGTTAATAATATAAAAGTTTGAAAATACTTATCCTAATTAAGAGTAAACAATTTTTAGTTTATCCGGTTACTTCCTGGAATACCAACTTAACGACAAGTAAAACCAGTCCACAGACAGCTAGATGACGATAGTTGTTGAAAAAATAAAACACTAGTTTTAAATATATAATTTTGCGCACGCATATGTACAGGCACTGATTGTTGCAAATTTAACTAGGTAAGGTTTTCCGAATTTGTTAGAATAACACACTGACTATCCTGTGTCCTTTGCACACCTTTGCAAGCTTTGTAATTATATTAAAAAAAGTGTAATTGTGCTAGATAATTGTGGGTGGCCACCCCCGCCTTAGATTGGGCGATATTTCGCCGAAAAATGGATTACTGGTGAGCTTCCTTCCAATTACTAAATCCTTATAAGTTTCTGTGTTATTCTGGGGCAAAATCATAAAAATCTGTCATTATACTTGTCTCAATTAGTTTTCAAAACCCAGCGCTTAATCAGGCACAGAATCTAGCATATTTTAAGCAGGTGTATTAAAAACATTTTTTAAATTTAGCTGTTAATTAGGATTTTAAATATCTAGGCATTCATATGGTTCGTCGATTAACATGGAAGAATCACATGGCACCAAGTTGAAAAAAGATAAAATAAAAAAGTATCTTTCCCTAAAGGAAGCTGAAACAGTCAATTTCTTGCTTTGGAAATAATAAAGTCATGGTAGGTATGAAAGGTTGACAACATCTTTTGATGAGTGCTGCCATGCTCAAAGGAAAATAGCCCCAACGCCTCCTTCTTGCTTTGGAAATGATAGTTATGGTATGAAAGGTCGACAACTTCTTGATGACTGCTGCCATGCGCAAAGGAAAATAGCCCCTTCGCCTCCGTAGTATTTTTTCTAAAGTTCTTTTACGAAGAAGTGACGTTACTTCTCATTGAACAATTTCATCTTTATTGAAACTAAACTCTTGAACCTACCTACTTGTCTGCAACCGACTTCCCGAAGGGAGGAAAATAGCGTAAGTTCGGATTTTGTCTATGGTTCGGATGAATTTTCGGCGAGTTAAGATGGTATCACAAATTTATTATTTTCTCAAATCGTATATAAGTAATCTCAACAAAATATATAGTAAACTGATTGTAAAAACCAATAATTTGACTTTGAATTTTGTTGTCTGTCTTTCTACTCCCATTAACTGTTTGAGTTTGACAGTTGTTTAAGGCCTTACCTTTGGTATTTTAAGGGTTTTTGCTATGTTAAACTCACAGACATGTTTTTTCAGACGTTTATCTTTCCGTTGTCCAGACAGTTACCTAATCGGGCACATTTCACTCAATATATTTTATTTTTGAAAATGACGCCCTTTTAAGTTATAATACGTTTTATGTCTAAGCGGCTTGAGTTTTATGTCTGAAATTACTGCAACACGAAAACTTGGTTTATTTTCCGTTGTCAAACAAAAATTTCTTACAGCATGTTTTTTCTTTTTCGGAAAATCCAGAAATACCTCGAGAATTCGATAATGCGCCGGCACGTATTATCGAATTTTCCAGGTATTAGCGCACGAAGCAAGCATTCTAATGTAGACTTTCTGACAATATAATTAAGTTATATTTGCAATGATATGAGAATACAGACAGTTGATATCTAAATATCATTCTTTTATAGTTATGAACTTATGATAAATAAGGATACTTACTTATACGCGTGATTAGTATAATGCGACGTATGAAAATATCAAAGTTTATTACAAAGCCGATTCAGACGGCTTTAATTTTAGTTTTAGTGCTGTCAAAACTTAAATTTTCCAAAGTCATTTAGCTTCTGTTCCTAACCATTAAGGACTACTTTGCAATGAAGAAAATTTACTTTTGACAGTACTAAAACTAAAATTAAGCGATTTTCACTTTTAAGTAGCCCTTTTCCGCTCAGCTGCCATATACATGCTTTAGGTGTTTGTGACGACATGTTAAGAAGACACTTCTTTCTCCCCACACCGAACTCCGACCCATATCCAGAGATGCCATATCTCTCATCAAGAAGTGCGAGATATTCAAACGGCATCGAATTTGTGAAATGGTTTCAGGTAAAACATGTTTTCTATGAAACGGTAACTGTTTATTTATAGAAAAGTGTATAAACTTAGCCTTATTTCCATAAACGACGTCTGTATTTCTCTCCTTTTTATTTCCATTATAGATAAAATTACACAAATTGCTAAATTTTGCGTAAAAACGAGGCAATATTCACAAAATCCTGACAGCTAATATGATGGTGTTTCATCAAGTTTTGGTTTTTGGCCTGTACAGAGACGTAGATAGATGCCGCTAGATAATACTTATAAAAAAAAATTACAAAATTAGTTGTTGACTTCACAATCAGTTTTTAACTTTTGTATGAATGTTATGAAAAATCCAGGGTTGAAGGGGCCTCTTAACAAGGGAGTTTATTAGTAACGGGGGCTATTGGTAAAGGGAGCTAGACACTGGCCATTTTACTAAAACAAGCTAGGGAAAGAAAAGGTCGATAGCTGTTTTATTTTCCAGCCCGTGTAAAAAGATAATCTTGTCTATGAATCGATTGGGGCATCATAATCATAAAGAAAATAAGAGAAGACAAATAAAACTGCCGATATTTTGTTACTTTATCTTTGCTCTTTTGACCTTGACTTCTTTAGTCCTGGACATATTTATTTCGCAGGTCGGCGGCCTGGCCTTGATGACATAAAAGCTTTTTCTTATAGATACATCTGTCTTACCAGCTCTATTATCTAAGAAGTGATACTTTTTGCCTCTGTAAACCTGTGGATTAATATCATCGTACCTTGGGGAGTACTATAAGAGACTATTTAGAAACCAGATCTAAGAAGATAATGATTTGGCTAGTCGCCAACATCTGACTTGGCTTAACGACTATCATCCACGCGGATATTAATTAGGTGCTTACATTCTACTTACTTGATCTTTCTTGTATACTGTAGTTAATTGATCTTATTTTGTTGACATGTGAGGATATGTACAAAATTATTAAATAATTACCAGCTAGTCATAGCTTTGAACTTTATTGCAAAATGCGACGTGAAATTCCCCAAGCCAAGTTTAAATATATATATACGCGTCATACGTCATCGTATTGTAGATCAAAAACAGTAAATATTTAACTTAATCAAAAGTTTTACAGCCGCGGCTGCTCGGTCGGTAGGTCGCTAGATTATGAATACTTAAACCTAGATTCCTATCCTGTCAGTTAACCATGCACCTATGAGTTTTTCGGAACCTATGTGGATAGTAAATATTTTTTCAATGCATGTGCTCGTAAAGGCCCACTTTTTATGCATCAAAACCGAACAAAAAGTCGATTATTTTGCCCTAGGGCTTTATTATTATTTTTAATTTATTTACAATGGTTGGCTAACCTGCAGCCTTTCCTGTGTACCATAGATGTTATACTTTTTTTTCTCCACTGTTTAACGGCTCTGGATACAGTCCTTTTGAGCCAATTTTTTTTTTTTTTAGTTTATTTATTCATAGTTAAATTTATTTACATATTTAAGAGTTTAAAGCCATCCGACTAAAACCACATGACTAAAACCACTAAAAACAAACTAATAACACCACATTATAATTTAAAGTTCACAAGATTATATTTATTTTCATTTCCTCACACTATGCATTGAAAAACGTAGTATGATACACGGGCGTAAAAGCAATAAATTACTCGGTTACGTGTAAAACACTCGCTACGCTCGTGTTTTAAATCGTCCTCGTAATTTATTGCTTTTCGCCCTAGTAGCATAAACTACTATTATCCTTTTGGCTAAGGCTGGTTACACAGCTCTGCGGACGGTCTGTACGGACGGCCCGCACGGAGCTCCGGAGCGGATACAAAAGTGTGGCGCTAGAACATCGTTTCACAGCAACACGGGTACATCCGCGCGGAGCCCGCACAAACCGTAAATATCCACGTTAAACTGAACACTCGTTTCTGTACTATACGCATGCGGATGGTCCGTACGCCGACGATCCGTACGGATCGTACGCAGAGTTTTGAAACCAGCCTAAGGCTGAAGAAAAACACTTAGATTAAAACCTGCCCGCCCTAACAAGCATGTAAGTTTTTTTTGTCCAATGTAAGCATGTATGGACGGTCGCCAGCGCGGGGATAGGCCAGCCCTTATCAACGTAAGTAAAAATCATTGAGGAAATGAGAATATTGAGACAGGTAGACAAAGATATATTTTTCCTCATGATATAAGTTCCTCCTGCCTTGTATTTTTTATCCCTTTACTTAATTTAAAAATAAGTACACACCTTTTAAAGGAAAAATATATTAAAAAAAGGAAAAGACACGATGTTGCTAAATTTCTCGCCCTTCTTCTTATCAAGGCTAATCAGATGGACGGAGTTGGGCATAATATTTATTTATTTGACGTATTCGTATTTTCATTCCTATATTTTTTTATATGTAAATTTATTAAAATTAAGCAAGACAAACTTTTTTTATTGTGTTTCTCCTTATTATATTTAGTGAAATTGTTTCTTTTATTTTATACATACAACTGACTGAAATATTTTCTTTCATTTCGTTTGTTTTTATTTTAAAAAGACAAAAGTAGTCTAGTAGACAAACAAGGCAATATAGAAATCTACCAAACTTGTTAGGTAAAAGTAGTGCCTCTGAATTATTTTATCGACTCTTATATAGACAAAAAGTTTTCATTGCAGGTGCGTAATAAAATAACCAACACTTACTAAGATCGTCTACGATATTACCATTATTCGCACTATAAATGATAATGGAATGGTGTCTAGAAAGATAATGTTTTACTTGCCCTTGCCTTAATAAATTATTTTGGCTAGGGTTGTACATGGAAATGATACGTACTTAAAATCGTGACAATCTAAAACTGCGGAAGGACAGCATTGTTTTTTCTAGAATATATTCTCGAAACATATAAAATGAAATTTCAGTCTCTTTGTATGTTTGTTTGCTTGTTGGAAACTTCCAGGGTATATAATTGCGTTGTGAAAAAAAGGAAGCTGAGCTGTAACTATTTTAGAAAAGCAAGTTTATATGAGATTATAAAGTAACAAACGTGGACATCATTTATGCACATCTTTATAATTTGAATTTTGAAAAACATAATATAAGCGATCGTTAACGCTGCATGGTATAAGAAATATGCCAAATTTTAAGTTTGAAGGCTCTATGGTTCCAGAATGAGTGAGTGATGTAATGATTTTTATTAGTGGGTGAGTGGTATTTCGCTTGAATATATCCCAAAACATCGAGTTTACGATACAATGTAATGTCCAAAGCTTTTCGCAGTTTGAACACTAGATACCTGAACGAAATAGTAATGCGTCATGCGCCAACTTGGCGCATAAGCCGTGACGGGATATAAGATTGTTTTTTTTTTTAATTATACAAGTACTAAAGCGGATGCCCGTATCGCTGTTTGCGTGGATTCTGTTTCCCGCGATCCTATAGGAATTGCGCTAAATCCCTTCCTAGCGGGTGTCTACGTCATACAAGCAACCTACAGTCTAAATTTCATATTTGGTCTAGGCCATTCAGTCAGGGTATTCTTTAATATGTACATTTCAATTTTGGACTTTCGTTTGTGAACAACGTTTTTGTCTGTAAAGATGCTTTTTTGACCCCCCACACGAATTACCAAATATTAAAAATAAGTGAGAATATCCACGGTTTTTTGTAATTGTTCCCGGAGTAACCGTTCATAACTGATGCTATGGACTGACGGACGGACAGACGTCGAAAAGAAAAGGATTTCCTTTTTTTGACGAAATTAAATCCCAGCCTGGCAACCCTGGCTATGTTCTCGTCCTCAAATAATAAAGAGCCCTCCAATTAATTCGGCAAGGTCAAAATTAATTCACTTTATCTCACCGTCTCTCATTTCACGTGTCGTTTTGACGTACTAATAAATTGGATACGTGAAGAAGAAAACCAAATAATAGCCCAAATAGCCGGGATAGGCGAAGATAGGACAAATAAATTGGATAAAATTAGGAGAGGCTCGGCCGTGGCTCTGATACTAATCAGTTTAGTTCAGTTTACCTTAAGTGGCCTTCACCCAATTCTGATGAGCACTAGTAAATTCATCACTTACCTAACGAAATGTAAAAAGCGTCTGTTAAGGCGATATGCGGAAAAAATACGGATGTTTCTTTTCTGTGTATTTCATGAAATACACGGAAAATTAAAATGAGTTTCTGGTATATGCATTTTGACTATATAATCAAGGGTTTTGAAATTGGAAAACATGTTTGGATAAATTTTCCTCGATTGTCAGTTTGGCTTTTTAGCAATGTTGCGTTCATAATGCGTTACGTTGTTAATGATCCAGCACAACAACTATAAACACGCTTTAAAGTTGTTCTGCAGGATCATTAACAAAGTAACGTATAACATAACACAACTATGCTAGAAAAGCTTAACTAACATTACATTATTGTCGCGTAATGCCATAAATCACATTTATTTAATACTTTTTATTCAAAAATCATGAAAACAAGTTGTGCGTTTGGGAACGAAAACTGACGCAACCACCAAAAAAGAACATTGCGCCGTTTTTCCATCACTTCCTGAGCAATCGCCAGAAAATTACTGAGATGAAACGTGGATGTACGATTGAAGACTGTGACTTTGCATTTCACTCCATACACGGAAACTGTCATTCCCTCGGGGATTCATGTCGTGCTGACTACGTCTTCGAACTACACAACGTGTAACAGAAAGGTGTAACCATATTCGAAGAGCTTATTCAGTCAATGGTATAGAACAACTTTTACTATGGTGGCAACCCTGAAATCTCAAAAATAAAATCTACCCTTCCATACATTTCGGCCAAGCGGTATTGCATTTTTCTATGAAACAGCTAATTTTTTTTTCGGGATACTCTGTTCCGTAGTAAAAGTTGTTCTATATCATTGACTGAACAAGCTCTTCAAATATGGTTACACCTTTCTGTTACACGTTGTATATATACACCGTGTAATGATGACCTGTTCAGAAAATGAAACCACGTATAGGGGATGTTATGAGGGTTCTTTGTACTAAATTTCATTTCGACATTCCTATTAATGCATCTACAAATTAATAATTAATTTAGTTTCGCTCACAAGTGCAACGTACTAACCACGTTTTTTTAACAGGCTTAAAAAATGCGATGTTGCCGCTTCGTGCAGGTTACTGACATGTAGTAATACTGGAAGGGAAGGTGCACACTTGGAACACGATTTATTTTGTTCGAGAAAACAAATTTCTGTAAACAGAAATATTTTCTCGAAATTGTTTTTTTTATGGCTTTGTAGAGGTATTCCCTACATGTGGTTTCATTTTCTGAGCAGGTCATCATTACACCCAGTATATATAAACGAATACCCTACCGATTGACTGACTGATCAACGCCCAGACCAAACGGCTGGGTCTAGAAAGATAAAATTTGGTTTGTAGGTTCCTTGTATGAAGTAGACATCCGCTAAGAAGGGATTTTAGGAAATTCCCACGGGATCGGGAGAAACAGGATTCACGCGAGCAACGCTGCGGGGCGTCTGCTAGTCGTTTATAAATCATGATTAATTCGTATAAAATCCACTCATGAACGAATTAAAAGTGCATCATCACGCTTTTCGTGATGTTACTTAACTACGGGTTTAGTCTTCTCTTTTTGTACGCAACCCTAAAAATAGTAGAAATATATTTACGAGCATGTTTCCTTTATAGGTAAAGTTTTGGAGCCATTGGTACCGTTATGGATAAAATAAATGGCACATCAGCAATCATCTTTGAATAGTGCTTGATTTGGAGATTTGTATGATGAAATTGCGTGGTAGGTACGTGTGAGTAAATATATTTATATGTAATTATGTATGTACATATACGTTGCGAATCCGTATCTCAATAATTATAAATGCGAAAGTGTTTATTGATTTGTCCTTCTTTCACGCAGCGATGGAGCAACGGATGGATGTGATTTTTTGAATAGAGATAGTTTATAAGCTGGAAAGTGACATAGGCTACTTTTTATTCCGGGAAAACGCGAACGAAATTAGCGCAGGCAAAGCCGCGGGCAAAAGCTAGTATTTTATAAAACAAAAGTTAACTTGATACATTGTGAAATTTAAGTTGTTTTGAAAACGAAAACTATTGATAGTACTCGTTCATTTCTATGGAACGGCTGAATATAATTTTCACAATTTAAGGTTTTATGGACGAAAAAAATCGTTTTCGTTGTCAAAACCACTTGGATTTCACCGTGTACAATCTCCTACGCCGGAAGCACAACTGCTACGGAATGGCGTAGCTTACGTTGCTACGACCTCAGTTTCTACGCCGAAGCTAAGAGGAGCTAGTACGATTTTACGTAGCAAGCCATGCCACCAGCATAGATAAATAAGGAAGGATAGATTGCTAACTCCTTGTACTGTTCGCAATACTAAAGATAACGTTGCTAGATGGCGTTCCTTGTCTCGCTGGAAATAAAATTTGTCTGAAATCGACGAAATATAGCATTTTACTGTTCTGGTTCATCATATTTATTTATTTTATGAATAAAAACACAAAATTTTCATAACATAGCATCAGAAAATAGTGAATTCTTATTCAGGTGTTTTTAACATTTTTTTAATTAAACTTTCTTTGGTAAGCTGGCAATCTAACTAAGCGTGCAGATGGTTATTCTGGATTCCGGTAGATGGCGCACAACGATCAATTAAACAAAATATGTGCATTAAAATACGCTTTATTTACCTTAACACACACTACTCATACATACCGGTATATAACTTTACTCTTTGACTCAACTGTCATGCACGGTTGAGCGATTTATCCTCAGATTTATCGTATGCCATGTTTCGCGTATTGTCGTATTCTAGCAAATTTTTGTTTTTGTGGGCGCAGTATAGTTGCTACACACACACACACACACACACATCGAATTTCGTTTCAACTGTTCGGTAGATGGCACTAGGTATGTCACAATTTATCTAGTATAGTAGCGACATCAAATGTACCGGCGAAAATAATAAGTTTTACGCGGGTTTTGTTCTAATGTATGGAGTGAGCAATCTATCCTTCCTTTATTTATCTATGCCACCAGCAAGCAACTGCTACGGTAAAGCAAACGTTACTAAGTCATTGTCTGCTACGGCATGGCTAACAAATCATCTGTAGCAAGCGGTTCTAAGTTTTCGGGAAAAAAGTCTGTTTTGAGATGTGCAGGAAGAGGTTTGGCTCAATGGTTGAACTAGTATATTTGTAAAGCAAAATAAGTTGCAAAAAAAAATCGGCCAAGTGCGAGTCGGGCCTCGCTTTTTTTAGGGTTCCGTAAAGTACATATGACCAATTATTTTAAACAAGATATTTATTTAATTTTAGGTAATGCTCTAATTCTGTCAGACATAAAAACTGCAAAATTAAGTTGGTTGAGTATTCGGGGACGTAACCCTAAAACTACATTATAAATAGGCGATTTTAGTATGTGTTGTTTAAATACAGCATATGGTACATAATATACAGAAATTTCAAATTCCTAACTGCTTTGGCCTTTGAGATAGACCTCGTAACAAATATGGTCTAAAAATTGAAACTTTTATAGCCCCCCATTTCTTGATTTTAGAAGATAATAAAAATAAAAAATGTATTTATACTCTATTTAATGAGCTCCAATGACACCCCACATGCTAGGGTAAGAAAAAAAAATTTTTTTTGCTCCATTTGCGTGTATTTAAAAAATAATTTGCTTACATTTTAAATTCAAAATTCGGTTTTGGGTTGACATTTTACACAAAATATAAAAAATTCAGGTTTCTATCTCATTTCGTCTAAGTGCTAGAGACCCGTGACATACGGACAGACAGACAGACGGACAGTGGAGTGACACTAATAGGGCTCAGATTTGCTCTTTGGGTAAGGAACCCTAAAAACGGTTATAAGGTTATTACGTGAATTTTAGAAAACGCATATTTTTTTCTTTTCATGTATACAACTTCGTCCATTTTACATTTCGTTTCGTTTTTTTTTCATCAGGGATCATCAATCTACATACAGAAAGACAGATGTGCTCTTCAAAATGGAATGTCTGAAGGTTTCTCCATTCACGCACTTTGTTTGCGACTTTTCGCCCTGTTTATTTTATTTATTTCTTTTCAAAGACTAAGTAATCCCACGTAAATACGCAGTGACTTTGTAAAATCAGTACAGTACCAGGCCATTTGAAGGTCGCAAAAGAGATACTCGGCTAGCTTCGGTTTTGTAGAGCGTCATCTTTGTCACACGAAACACTAACAGTCCGGTAACTTAAACGACGTTCGACTACGACTGACAAGTCAGCGACTAAACGACCGGGTTGACAAGTGCGACAGAGATGACGCTCGACAAAGCCGAAGGTAGCCGAAGCTAGCCGAGTATCTCTTTTTAAAGCACGATGCGACCTTCAAATGGCCTGGTACTGTACTTTAATGAAATTACTAAATCTGGGATACCACCTATTTCATGAATTATTTAGGACATGAATAAATACAATTAAGTTGCTGAAATTAATCCAGTTTGCGCCCTTTCAATGTTTTAAGATCTGAACATCCCGACTGGGTAATGATCTATTACCTTTCTGTTACACCTTGTATAAATCATTTTAGTCGGACCACTTACAGTCTCTATGAATTTTGTTGTATCAATCTAAGTCACCTTATCTTTATCTTATACTAAGGTCCTTACTTAAGTGGTAACAACTTTTACTATGGAACAAACCCTGTATCTCGAAAAAATAAATTAACTGTTTCATAGAAAAATGCAATACCGCTCGGCTGAAATGTATGGAAGGGCAGATTTAAGGTTTAGTATAAGATAAAGATAAGGTGACTTAGATTGATACAACAAAATTCATAGAGACTGTAAGTGGTCTTACTAAAATGATTTATACAAGGTGTAACAGAAAGGTGTAACCATATTTGAAGAGCTAATTCAGTCAATGGTATAGAACTACTTTTACTATGGAGCCAACCCGGAAATCTCAAAAAAAAAAATCTGCCCTTCCATACATTTCAGCCGAGCGGCATTGCATTTTTCTATAAAACAGTTAATTTTTTTTTTCGAGATACAGGGTTTGTTCCATAGTAAAAGTTTTTCTATACCATTGACTGAATAAGCTGTTCAAATATGGTTACACCTTTCTGTTACACGTTGTATATTGATATTTAGATCTTTATTTTAAAGTCTAGAGTATACATTTTAACGTTTAAGACTTTCTGGACACAGGCTTTTGTTTTTTATTCGAAGCCTTTATAAACCTGAACCTAAAATAATAAGGTACCTAATGCCTGTTTGCACTGACCTTAAATCGTTTGCCTAAATATTTAAGAACTTTTTTTCTTTTATGTAAGATAAAAGAAAAAAGTTCTTAAATATTTAGGTAAACAATTCAGTCTTCGCTTAATAATAATGTATGTATATGTCAATGTACATACGTGGGACACTCAGAAAATATTGCGAAAGTAACAAAAATTGTTCTACGGTTTATAGTTTTTTTTCTAAAATCTTTTCAAAGTACTCTCCACCAGCACCTTTACAAAGTTTCATGCGTCTACACAAATTTTCGAAACAATTTCTCCAGTCCGCCTCAGACACCTCTTCTACGGCCTTATCGAACGCTGTTGGTGCATCTTCCGGCGATGAAAATTGTATCCCTTTAAGTTGATTTGTTCATTTTAGGGAAGAAAAATATGTAAATTAGAGCTGTTAGGAGGGTGACCAAAAAGTTTAACCGGTATGCTGTCCAAGAAGTCCCTTGTTTTGAGTGCTGAGTGCGCTGCAGGCGCGTTTTCATAGTGAAGCAGTAGCCCGCAAAACCCCGTGTTCAGTTGCTTGTTGCTCACAGAGAAGAACACTTCTAGTAAGTATTTGGTAGTATACCTTTGATGCTACTTTGATTTCGTAAAGGAATTGACAACAAATACCCCGTGAAAGTGAAATAACTAGCAATCAAAATCTTCCCTGCGTTTCTCGATCGCTTTACTTTGGTAGGAGTTGATCCGTTTTGAAACAGCCAAGCTATTGACTGGCGCTTCGTTTCTGGACCGTATTGATGAATCCAATATTCATCACTTGTAATAATGTTGTATACACGCCGAGACAACCCTGCTTCAAGTTTAGCAATCATGTCACGGCACCATTCTGCGCGGGCCTGCTTCCGAGCAGCGGTGAGGTAGTGCGCCACCCAGCGTTAAACTATCCTCCTCACGCAAAAGTGCTCGTGTAGAATCTTGTGAACGCTTCTCGATTCAATCTGCAATATGTACTGAATCTCTCCATACGTAATTCGCCTATTATCGTAAATAAAATTTTCAAGTGCTAGTACGTTTCCTTCCGTGACAGTCGTCAAAGGACGACCACTTCTTTCCCGGTTCAGAGCTCCTCACATCCAGATTTACTTTTCTTTCTGCGTTTCTATACTGCAATGATATAATTAATGTTAAGTTAATTTACTTCTTTCTTCATCCCTCAAAGTTAGACGACCGCTCTTAAATTCGTTATACCAGCGGTAAACAGTTGCCTTAGAAAGCTTTTTATCCATAAATGCTATTTGAAGTATATTTTACGATTCTTTCGGTTTTAGGCGACATTTGTAATCGTACAAAATCCTTGCGCGAAAATGTTCTGACGCAGATCCATTTTTCAATGAGACACGATAGTTCAATTTAGCTCGTAAAAAATGTTTAGTGAGATTTTGAAGTTGAAACGTTCGTATTTTTACTTCTAAATAATCATATTTTCAAAATAAATTATAACTGTCCAGTGTCTCATTCTTAAGAACTTTTTTTCGCTGAACATATTGCGTGGCCTGTGGCATAGGTCCCTATAATGTCAACTTCACAACTTCAAATAACCATTTCACGTTGCGCTACTTGGTTAATCGGTTTAATAAAAATAATATGTAGATACTAGACTATTATTAGCTAAAACGCATTACCTTTATTAAGTGCACTCGATAGAATAAATACAAAGTCACTGCTAAATTTAATGTTTTTCAAGTGTTAAGGGGCCTTTCTCAATTCATACAGCCTTGAAATGTGAATTAAAAATAAGTGAACAAATGACCCCGTCGGTGCGTTACAAATACAAAATACAAAAATTATTTATTGAATCAAAAAAACATACAGAAGCACTTATCCAATAAAAACAATAGCATGCAATATGTTTTACAAAAATTTAAAGATGTGCTAATTGTATCCTAAAACAATGTAGACAAAGACAGTCCCTATCACCTAAACTGACCTAAAAGGCCGTCTCGAGAGTGACAGTTACCAAAAGCGGCTCACAGCATTTGGGATACTTTGATATTTTAATAATTTTATCTAGAAGCCGCGTTATTAAATAAAAACTCAGTTTTTCGTAAGCGCGTGTTTCTCGGTGATTGATGCAAAATGAGGTGCTCAATCTGACTTTATATTAAGGTTAGTCAAAACGGGCATTATAGTAAATAGATCAGTAACAAAAATAGAGGCGCTGACATTCAACAGACATCCAATCCAAAACTGAGCAAATTTTCAATTTAAAATGTATTAGTTACGTTGTTTGTTTTTACGCAACTTCTTATTATTAAACAAGCGGTAAGTTATTGGTGTATCCGATAAAAGGTAACTAATTGTCTTTGCTTGTACCTATATAGGTAGTACACATTTATTTTTATCTGTAATATACTGCTTAAATTGTTACATAGCGTTATTATTTATGTTTCGTATTAGTACTAGTGTATTATAATTATTATCTTTCTACTTTATTCTTCTTCTTTTATGATTGTACGAAAGTTTTTAAGTTAAGATAACCAATTATTTTTAATTTTGTATATTTGTATATGCTTTTGATCCGTTTTTTCGGAGTTAAAGCAAGAGAAAAATAAAGTAATTTTGATAACATTGTACGGTAAGATTTTTTTATTTGAATTAGAGCTTTAATGAAAAACATGTTTTAATAACAACTCCTAAACTTTTTATATTTGCTACAATAAACGCCAAAGAAAAATGGAAAAAATATCAACGTTAGATGTTTAAAAATATTTGTACCTACAACCTCAGACATAGACGTTTCAGGTCATTAACTTGGCTGTGGTCTGTTAGAGTTTGAGATTAAGTATCGTTTGCTTTTCTTCAAGATTGTATATATTTTTTATTTAAGATAATATTGCGGTTCAGCACGCATACTAAGACTTTATTTTGAATTGGTCAGCAATATTATTAATACGATTAGATAGCGAAAATTTGGATCACGGTATTTCTTTATATTTCAATAGAAATAAATCAGTTTAGCTTTAATACCAAATCGTTTTCGCACCAATGAGATTTAAGAGATTTATGAGCACTGAATTTTATAGGTATTTACTACTTAGTAGTAATTATATTTTAACATATACAAGGTGAATTTGTGAACATTCGCAATTATTGTTATCGATTTATGATGCTGATCACTTACCAAGCTTCCAGTATGAATTTGGACGATGATCAAAAAGTCATCTTGTATAAATAAAATAAATAAAATGTATTGTAAAAGAAAACACTTACGATATCTGTAAGGTGCGACAAAAACCATGCATTTTATCCCAAAGTCGTCGATTTGATATCGACATGAGTATTTGACTGTTCATTTAACACCTTTGACACCACAGTAAAACATGTCATACTTTTAATTAGTTACTTACATTATTTTACGAAAAAATTGAATCGTTTGATTGATTAATTTATAGATAGTTACGAGTTATAAATACAGTTTTGATAGCTTTCTCTTTGATACAAAATAAATAATTTGGGCAAGTGCAAGTCGGACTCGTGCACTTAGGGTTCCGTAACACCACATAATAAAGGTAAGTAACCCTAAAAACATGGTAAATTACAACATTATGAATGTCTCAGCAACATTAAGGCGACACAAACAAGCCGCTAAAATGATTGGCGGCTACCGCTGAGTATGGAACCCTATATGTCAACCGCTATATCTTTCCTGTAATCTTTACGTAATCACCTATTTTTAGGATTCTGTACCTCAAAAGGGAAAAACGGAACCCTTATAGGATCACTAACAGCGTAGGCTTAGAAATAGCGTTCCATTTGGCACCCTTCGGGTACGGAACCCTAAAAAAGGACTGTTTTTATAATAACGGTTTAAAGATGATATCAATACAAAAGCTATTGAACTCGTTTACGGATGTAGAGATTATTGAATTAAGCTTTTTAGAGTTGAAAGTGAAAATACAGATTCTGTAATTACTTAGCAAAATCCTATTATTTCCGAACGGATGGAGAACTAATAATTTGTACCAGGACGCTTTATGTAACCTGAACTGAATTCACTAGACCGTAATCCACAGCAATAAAGGTTTATATTGATTGTCTTAATGGTATGTATTACTTTGTGTACCAATTACAGTTGGTTTTCCTTTTCGTAAGTTTTAATTAGTTTTGTGTGCTCAAGACCAACGCAACGCAAATTGTGTAGTGTTAAAGGAAATGATCAATAGGTATTTTATTGTTTTACCGGTTACGGCTTTTCTCATTGCCAACGAGCTTGAACTGAGTAACTTTGTAACCATTTTATATGGTAAGTATAGGGTTTTTTAATATAAGAAAAATACATAGTAATCTACATGATACAAATAATGGTTTGGTTTTTCCTGAATTTTATTTTAATTATACCTTAACCCTTAACCCTTACCCTTAACCCTTAACCCTTAACCCTTAACCCTTATTTCTCGATTTTTTATTCACTTGTAGAATAGAATAGAATATAATTTATTTCGCAAGAAGAGAGTACAGTACAAGTTACAAGAATTTATAAGCTTAAAATCTAAGATACACATAAAGTACTAATAACAGATGTACACTGTTATCCTAGAAAGGATTTTACGCCTGTAGTAAGGAATAACAGCCCCGTTTCTTTGGAGGACAGAATGGGGTAAAAAACATAATGTACTTACTTAATCAGCTTAACAACATTAACTAGTTATAGGTAAAAAAGTGAGAAAAAAACTATGTAAAGATAGGTATAATTTAAGATGATAAGTATGGATATATATATACATATATGTGTATGTGTAACAATATAACTGCTGCAGTTTTAATTTTTTTTTCAGTTCTCGGAAGTTCATTTAATTTTACATAAAATTAATTAAAAATACACTATTTTCGCACTTGTCAGCCGCAGCGACTGACGTAACAGCCGTATTGCATTAAAATTTCAACCACCAAGAATCGAGTACCAAATTTTACCGACGGAGTCACCTTCAGACATTCTTGCAGCAATATAATTCAACTTTTATTAATTATTAAGAGTATGACATAGCCAAAACAAAAACCAGTTCCGGGCGTGGCTTATTCTATTTTACGATAGCGCGCGGGGGGAAATTCGTCCCGGTCTCTAAGCTCGCGTCACCATAGCAAAAATACGAATAGAGTGGACGAGGCAGGCTCAAAAGTAATACGTATTTTATTTTATCTAATTTATTAGTGTATTTCGATCATCGTCACACGGCATTGATCCTACTTGCTATCACGTCGGGACGTAAATTTATTATGGTCGGCTAAAAGTGGTTTTTTGAGTGTTTGATTTATCAGTTGACCCTCGGAACATTTCAGACACTCCTTAGAGATACATAATAATATTGTGACGGTTAATTGTCACCATTACCCATTCTTTAAATATTTTTCGCCCGTTGAGCTGGTTTTACACTTGCGGGAAAATAAATTGGACCAAAAATTTCTTTACAAAAAATTTTTACTAAAGTTGTTATTACAAAAAGTGGAAACTAACAAATATTCTCAGAAGGAATGCACCACGTCACTATCTATCTCACTATAACCTATATCAATTATGCCTCTCTCATTCAATCACGTTTAACTGCGTTACTATCTCATTCCAACTCATTTTAAATAGCGTCACTATTTATCTCACTCTAACGCGTGTTAAATGGCATTTCTAATGAACGTCAAATATTTTTACTGCCCGCCACTCTTTCTTTCTAAATTCTAATTATTTTAAAAAATACGCAGCTCCTTTGGTAGTGAAATAGCAATAACTTTTTTTTCAAAAGTAATACACAGAAATTGCCAGATCATTTGAAAAACAATATTTGATGAGCCGTTATTTAAGACAATTTGCAAAACTAACAAAGGACATTTTTTTTCAGGGTGTGGTATCGAACCAACCTAATTACAAAAGATTGCTCATAAATTGGGTTTTTATTTTTCTTCCTGATGTAACAGCATTTCAAGGTTTATTTTTGACTTTATCAATAGCATGACTGTTCAGAGTTGCGCAACAAAAATTTTATTCTTAGAATTTAGAACTGGTTAGCTTTGACTCTCAAAAATCTATTCGAATTTATAAAAGTACCATCAACTCGAAGACTATCTACTTTTTGCTGAGGTCATGATTTGATATTCTGGTCATTAGCTGGCCTACCAGCCTTCCAAGGGAAAGCGTTGACTTTTGGCACACATGTTTACCCTTGGGATAAATCGCCAAGTGTTAAAAATATAGAAATTTATTTGTATCATAGTTTGAAATGTTCAGGTCCCTTTACGCAAAATGAAAAAACAAAACTCTTTTAGGATTAATTTGTTGCCCCTATGTTTGTCTGTTTGTCCGTTTGTCTAGGCAATTTTTCTGGGTAAAATCAATAAATGCTAATATTTACAGCCCTGTAAAATAAACATATTATAACGTTTTTATGGCCTTTTGTTTAACTTTTTCATACAAATTTTCTCCTTATGAAAATATAGAGATCAACACTTCACATAATATTTTGCATTTGAAAGAAAGCACAGACAGGAACTGTAGAACAAATAATGTAAAAAATATAAAACCATATCTTTCTATTCTAAAGGCATTAATAATTTACTGTTTGTTCAATGTGGCGATAGCTTTGTTTATTTTTTTTTTTCTTTGTTTCAAAGATAACAAATATTATCATACAAGGTTTTCTTAAGGGCTATTTCTCCGAATTTGTAACAAAATATTAGGAAATAATTATAACGGTAAAGTACAACTTTTAGCTAAGACAATTTATTGTTAAAAGTTTGCTATATGCATAAACATATTTTAATGATATTATGGTATCTTCAAAATAATTGGGTTTTCCATAAGCGTGATATCAGATTATTTAAGAAATTTACGGCTGGTATCACGACGACGGATAAGCCAATTATTTTATTACTATTGTAATATAATTAAAAATATGTTAATGCATACAGCAGACTTTTAACTATAAGTTTTCTTAACTAAAAGTTGTATTTTTACTTATTGAAATTGTATTTCTCATCAAGAAGTGCAAGATGACAAGATATTCAAAATAAGTTAATTGAATTTGTGAAATGGTTTCAGATCAAAACAGTTTTCCATGAAACGGTAATTGTTTATACTTAGCAAAGTGTGTAAACTTAGTCATCCTAACATGAACGACGCCTGTATTTCTCTCTTTTTTATTTCCAGTATAGATAAAAATATACAAACTTGTTAAACTTTGCGTAAAAACGAGGCAATATTGACGATATCCTGACAGCTATTATGATGGTATTTTATCAAATTTTGCTTTTTGGGCTGTATAGAGACGTAGTTAGATATCACTAGAATATACTCATGAAAAAAGATATGAAGAAAATAAGCTGTAGACTTCACATTCGGTTTATACCTATTGTATGAATTTTAAGAAAAATACAGGGGTAAAGGGACCTCTTAAGGAAAACCTTGTATTAAACTTTTTGTTATCTTAGTAAAAAATAATTCAAGGAAAAAAATAAACAAAGCTATCGCCACATTGAACAGTAGATAATTAATCCCTTTAGAATAGAACAACATAATTTTCATATTTTTTACATTATTTGTTCAACAATTCCTTTCTGTGTTGACTTTTAAATGCAAAATATTATCTCAAGTGTTCATCCCTATATTTTCATAATGAGAAAATTTGTATGAAAAACGTTAAATAAAAGGCCATAAAAACGTCAAAAGTATGTTTTTACAGCTCTATAGAGGGCCGTTTATATTGGTATTTATTAATTTTACCCAGAAAAAATTGTCTAGACAAACGGACAGACAGACAAACATAGGGATAACAAATTAATCCTAAAAGAGTTTCATTGTTTTCATTTTGCGTAACAGAACCTGAACATGTACCGACAGGATTATCTACGATCTAATAATTTTGCCATTCACTGTAAATATTTCAAAATAAATTTCTATATTTTAAATGCTTGGCGATTTATCCCAAGTAAGTGTACCTATATAATTTGCAAAAAACTTCACTTATTGGACTTGAAATGGTGAGCCAATACTAGAGGGTAATTTCACGAAAAAGTCATTGACCTTTGTTACAGATCTCAGTAAGTATAAGTAAATTAATTTGGGTTTCAATAACGATCACAAAATTATTCTTTTAGAGTAACATATATTATTTTCCCGCATAAAAGTATGAATTCATTCCAAATTCATTCAGTTTTGTTGTTATGACTATGGCACGATGTAGCTAAATCACTCATACGCATATTTTGTTGAGTTTTTAACGGCAGGAATATGATGCTCCTCGAAATATTACTTTATAAAATTAATTTCAATGTTTTTTGAAGTAGTTTTGGGAGATATTTATAGCTTGCAAAAAAGGGCACAGGTTCCACGTCTTACGGGCGCCAACGCTAGGCGTAGACTGACAATATCTTGCTGCCGCTGACTGCATCAGTGGATTTACGTATTTTTGGAAAAAGGGGGTGCTTTTTTTGACCCGAATAACGTGGTATTTGGAAAATGAATAGATATCATTCACACTAATTTTATTAAAAAAAAACCAACAAAATCGCGAAAGCGATACCTGAAACAAAATCGATAAGAAGTGTGCAATAGAGGGTTACAAAAAAATTCATTGACAGTACAAATATGAATCGATTAACGTGGTTTGTGGAAAATGAATACCTTAAAGTTCAACCAAAAACATGTATTTTTTTTATGGCTATACGTAACCTAATTATTGCAACAAAGTCATCCGAAAGCTGACATTTTATTTCTGTTTGTATTTTCGTTCCCCTCATTTTAATTTTCATACATTTTACAATACCTGTGCTCGAAAATTACATATACTCCTATCTCCCAGAAGGTTAGGCAGAGACTAACATTCCATCTGCTACGATCATGTCACACCTCTTTCGCCTCTTCCATATCCATCAATCTAGTGATACAAACTCTTCCGTTCAGGGTACTTTTGACATTGCCCTTCTTCAGTATTTCGTCAGCATAGGAGTAAGTCGCCATTGGATATGGTTTTGAAGGCTTATTTCTGTGAATTGAGCACCAAATGTTAGGCATGCTCAATGTAGTCAATACATATTTTATGCTAAAAATTAGAGATGAAACGGATATCCGGTTACTATCCGGTATCCGGCCTATCCGGCCATATTTTTGGTATCCGGTATCCGGCCGGATAGTAGCTAGTATCCAGCCGGATACCGGATACTTAACTCAGCATACAAAAAGTCGTTTAAATCACAAAATAAATTGATTGTATCAATGATTCCATAATCTAAATTCTAATACATAAAGTAAATAAGAGTTGAGCTATGGTAGATAAAGACAAGCTGTACAGCAATTGTTGGGAATTACCGTTTGTGCTTTTTTTCATACATTACGCCAGCTTCTTTTGCTCTCACAATATACCGGATGTAATTCAACAGGTATCTTTTAATAAAAACCCATGGTCTAGGAATCATACTGAACAATTTTTCTAAAGAAACATACTTGTGGAAATGAAAAAATATTTTCATGTTTCCTTACTTATTTTAAGACCTACTGTGAATTTTGAAAGGGCATTGGGTGGGCAGGTTCAATTAATTTTTTCAACATGTTACTTTGGGAAATCTGTTCAGTATGAACAGTAGATTACGCGATTTCATTTAAATATACCTGTCCATTTATGTACAGTATACACCGCTGCAAAGAGACAAAAGATACATATTGACGAATTTTGTTAGGATCGGAAATTGTTTCGCGTTTGCAGACCAGCTTTTGTATGATTGTGATTGTGATTTAGAAAATACACAAATAATCTCGCCCAGTTGCACCCGCACGCACCTTGGTGCGTAATGTTTAGACATGGTTAATTAGTGCGAAACGCATATCTTGAGCCGGATATTCGGCCGCCGGATATCCGGCTATCCGGCCTAGTGCCTTGCCGGATATCCGGTATCCGGTATCCGGCCAAATCACTATCCGTTTCATCTCTACTAAAAATCACTCTGAAGTTCAAGAATGACATTCATATCAAAAATTACTTAAAATTAACTGCTTTTCTTCTACCACTGTTTTCTTTTCATCTCCTTTCTCTCAAATATATTGTAAAACGTTATATGATACCCGTGCGTTATCGTTATAATACAAATTCTTAGCGATACTAAACCCTCGCCGCATGCTTGGGCTACAAACGTCAACGCGTTTGTAATCACCTAACTTTACCACCTTGATAGTTATCGCAATGTAGGTACATTTATCTTTAGAAAACATGGTGACATGTAACTGAAGTAACTAAGCGTAATTTGCATGAAAACCCATAATTTATTGTAGGTAGGTATATATTTTGTGCTGTTTGATCTCATATACGAGCTCAAACCTTAATTTCATAAATACTAAATATGAAATTGCTTAAAAATGTTGCTGAAACGAATAAAAAATGAAATGAAGCACCTCTGTAAATATAAACGAACTAATAAAAATGTACCTAACAAAACTTTTAAATTGCGACAAAACGTAATAACATGTATCTATAAACAAAAGGTAACGAGATTTTGCCACATACAACATTCCTGTAGTGTACACCCATCGTGGCAATTTACAAGCCTATAATTTGGGGAGTGCAACGGGGGAATAAAAATGCAATTTTCAGTTTCACCCGCTGCAATCCCGCTCTGAATTCAAGTGAATAATTAAAAAGATTGTTTTTTCGTTCTCATTGTTGAAACTTAAACCGTGTTTCATAAGATTTCTACTCGTGCCTATAATTGGATCTGGGGATCTAAAAAGGCCGACTTGGGTGAATCATAAAATGATTTGATAGTAAGATAGAGTCAGAGCTTTTTCACGCGTGCAAAAGAGATGGCATTAGAACAGAATCATAACATGATTCATGCAAAACGGCCTTTTAGAGGACCTGTACGCCGCCGATCGAATTGATCTACTTTTTTTACAATACGAATCGAATTGGTATTACGATACCGAACATAAAAAAGAAGAGATAAAAATACCTGCATTATAAAATGCATGAAGCAAATTTTAGCGTATTAATATATTTACATATATTAATATAATTATTAATCTAGACAAGTATATAAAAGCGGAATACCGTACATGATAAAATGCATGTATTTATGAAGCGAATTTCAGCGTACTTTTATATTTACATATTTAATTATTTATCTATATATGTATATAAAAACAGAATACTAGAGGCTCTAAACTTATTTAATTTAGACGAGAGAAATAAAGCATTTTCCTGCTGTATGAGGTATGTAATTAGTAGAATAAGGATGGAGTTTGTGCACACTATTTTACATTAGAACAGGTGGTTGGGATTACAATGTATTTATTTTATAATGAAGCGCCGAGTCGACATTTGTTGCATGAAGTAAGACAGCTTATATTTCAAACCCCAAAGAGAATGTATGCCATTTATTTACCTGGAAAACTTGGAAAGTTCGTAGAACGTTGCGGATAGTTCTTTCAAATTCGAAACCCGACAAATTGCCATTTCATTCTGTCGATACATTGTTGAAGTCTCTTTGCATTATGCATGGACTAGAAAATGTACCTTCAAAATGAGTAAGTTTTTTCAAACCACTTCTTGGCAAAGCATAAATTCTGTTAAAACCACAGGCTCCGCTCCGCTTCGCTCGGCTCCCCAAATTTATTTACATGCAAATCTAACGCGCTTCTCCTCACTTCGCTTCGCTCCGCTCGTCGTCGCACCTATTTTTGACATTTTGTTAAAAGACTTTCGATGTCATACTTCATAATATGCCAAATCTACGACATGCCAACGAAATATATAATGTGCAAGGTACAAGTATACGTTACTTCGTGACACCTTGAATGGGCTTAGATTGGTGAGAAGTCATGAAACATGAACGAGTAAACGCTAGGGGTGTCGAAATTCCACGTTTCTCGGACTTAATTTTGTAATAGTGGAATTATTTTGAAGGCATGTATAAAAGGCTTAAATAAAATAATATATATATTGGACTACATCTTCTACTCGCTCATTTGATTCAAAGTTTTCCAAAATGTATGGAAGAAAAAAAATTGTACGTCTGTAATATTTTTTTTTGTTAGTTCCTTCTAAAAGTATATGAAGAGAAAATTACAAGAATATTCGTCACTTAGCATGTTTCAGATAAAATAAAAACTGTGTAAATTCACAGAATTTTACATTTAAGGCATTTTTACCAGTTCATTTTTTCATGCGACCTCAAAAAACAGCAGAATTTTCATGAACACTTTTTGGTGAATAGCATACATAAAGCTGTAACAAAAAAAAAAATACAAAAAATTTTGAGCGCGCAGAAGATGTGATCGAATATTTTCAACATCTTTTGTTTGAGTTTTTTAATAGGTCCCTTCAAGGTAATTCCACTATTGCAATATGAAATTCGGAAGAAGTAGAAATTCGACATACCGTAGTTAAACATTCTCTTTGAACACAAGCGTAACTCACGTGCAGTGTGTACAATAAAGCTGCAACTATCTGTACTTGTATCTTGGGATTTAGGAGTGATTCTGTTGCTGAGCCCGTCTTTGTGATTAATCGGATATGGTATTGTTGTAACCGGACTCCGCATGTGTTTATTATGTAGCATAGGATGATTCATTATTAATGTGCATGATTATCAAAGTTTTAATTATGTAATTTTTGTTAATCATGAAACTTGAACTCACCTCAAAAAGAGTTTCTGATATTTTATTCAATTAATCAAATGCATTTTATCTTGTTTTTTTTTTGTACATACTTATAGTTAACTTCGCTATTAATTTAAGGTTTATAATTATTTTCAATTTATTTAAGTATGTGTTATCTTCTGTTATTGTTTAAGTTAAGTTTTTAAGTTACCACTTTATGTATTATTGTAATAAGTAATGGTGCTCTGAAATAAAATTATTACTTAAGTACCTACTTAACAACATGATATCTACTTAACGATATGTATCTTGGGATTTAGGAGTGATTCTGTTGCTGAGCCCGTCTTTGTGATTAATCGGATATTGTATTATTGTAACCTGATTCCGCATGTGTTTAGTGTGTAGGATAGGATGATTCATTTATTAATGTGCATGATTATCAAAGTTTTAATTATTTAATTTTTGTTAATCGTGAAACTTAAACTCACCTCAAAAAGAGTTAATGATATTTGAATCAATAAATCAAATACATTCTTGTTTTTTTTTTGTACATACTTATAGTTAACTTCGCTATTAATATAAGGTTTATAATTATTTTTAATTTATTTTAGTATGTATATCTTCTGTTATTGTACAAGTTAAGTTCTTTGTGTAATATTGTAATAAGTATGGTGCCCTGAATTAAAATGATTACTTACTTACTTAACGAAATGGTATCTACTTAACAATATGTTTATTTTTCAAAATCAACTCTAGATTCTTCCCGGTTACTAGGCATCATCAGAATTTACTAGAAAAATAAGGTTTCCGAACGCCTGAAAAATCAAAGCGCTTATAATTCTTAACTTAATTATTTTGTCATAGGTGTACTACTACATCGTGGACTCTCCACGGAACGAGGGCAAGGACTTCTTCGAGATCAGCATGCAGACTGGCGAGATCTTCACCAAGGTGGTCTTCGATCGAGAGAAGCAAGGAGCGTATGCCTTGGAGGTGGAGGCGCGGGATGGCGCACCGTCGGCGCGGCCGAATTCTGACAACCAGCCTAACTCAGGTATGTAAACTATCTAATATATCTGAATCCTACTATTAAAAACGTGAAAATTTGTTGTTGGACCATTGTCTAAAGAAACGTCAGCTTTTGTGTTTCTACAAAGCATTTTTACACCCTTCGGAGCTGAGAAGAAACTTACCGTGATTGTTTAGACCCTGTACACAGGGCTTGAAGTACCGGTATTTTAAGGGAACCAGTATCGCGAAGCTAACGGCAGAACCGGCATTTATTATATACCGGTATTTAGAAGTACCGGTATTCTGAAATATCTGTACTTTTTAATACCGGTATTCCAAAAATATCAATATCAAAAATACCGGTAGTCAGGCCAGTATACCAGTTTTAATACCGGTATTCCAGTACCAAAGTACCGGTAATTTAGGGTGCAAGATACGATCTCTCACGAAATAAAAACAAACACAAAATGGCCGCTTGGTCCGGCAGGCGGCAAGATAAGAATCGACAAGATTGCATCATCTAACTGTTATATAGTTTCCAACGTCGTAGTCGGCTCGTCGCCCGTTCGCTCTGTCTGTAATTTACTAGACGTGGCACCGTCGCATCGCATGGTACCGGTAAGTACCGGTGGCACCGGTAATAAAGTACCTTAATCGAAAATACCGGTATTCTTAATATCGGTTTTCAAGCCCTGCCTGTACACTTTTGTTAACACACATAAACACGTGTTAGCACAGCATATAGATATAGAATTTACATTAACTTGTCAAATTTTAGGACTTTGGAACAATCATTTTCATCTGCAGACTTTGAACACAGTATCTTGGTGACATATTCTTGAATTAGCATTTTGGGTAAATTAGTATTCTGTAAAACAAATATTGATCTAGAATTTCATTTCCTTCGATTTCAATAGCTCAACAGCTCAGTCCAATAATATTGCCTTACCTTTGTGTCTAAACCTATCGATTTGTCTTACGGCTGGAAGCTAAGCAACCTAATCCTAAACTAAGCAAATGTTTGGTTAATAGCTTTATGGTTATTGGCATTCAATTAAATTTGTAGTGAGGTATTCTAACTTCATGCTCTCTGTGTATTTTTACATCATAATATCATTGCAATTAGAAACACATTCCCTACCATGTTTTACATAATTATTCATAAAGCTAAACAAACACCTAGAATACCTAATATATGTCGTTATTTTGATGCTAGTGCGAAAAATTTACGATATTTCAAGTTACTACAAAACAGTCGGGGCGAGAAAGATCCTCATTTACGCACAGTCATGTATCAAACGTCGTTTTTAATACATTTGCAAAAAATTATATGAAACAATAAAACAATATTACAAGTCGACAGAAAACACACAAGAAACCTTTTGTTATAGCAGGCGTGGCAGTCTTTTTGGCGCCAGTCTGACACTGTTACTAACACTGGTTACAAACATATCTGTTTAATTATAAGTTCTAAAATATATTCAATACAATATAAGTTATAACGTCTAAAATGAGATTTATAAAACACCTTTTACAATTTACAATATATTTAATAATATAACAAATTGAAAGTAGTTATCCTAAACAACAAAAACAGTTTTAAAATTTAATCCCGTTACTTCCAGGAATACCAACATACAGATAAGTGAAATCAGTCCACAGAGTACTTTCTAAAACGATGTCAATGCTATCCCCTAGATGGTGCTAGTTGTTGATTAATAAAACACTAGTTTAAAATACATAACTTTTTGTACACTATTCAGGCACAGAATCTAGTATGTTTTAAGGAAATTATTAAAAAATATAATTTAAATCATTAAAATTACCGATCTCGAATTTGTATTTTCTTTAATGCTACCTTATTCCTTAGCTTGACATTTATCGCATGATTAAACGATAAAATTATTTGCAAAAATATAATTAGGGTGCGGGTGAATTGGTACATTTTTATAAACGCATAATAATCATGGAATGAATGCATAAATGACATGGACATCTTGGTTCTATGAAGTTTTACGAACTTTTTTGAAAACATTTGGTTAGCTGTTTGACGATATAAATGACTTTTGAATTACTCAGAGAAGAATCATCCCGACTCTACACATCTCCTCGTAGAAATCTTAAAAAAAAATCTCTTTACAAGGTCAATGCCTCAAGCTCCGGCTGTTTTTGGATTCGAAATTCACAATCGGATTGAGATTGTGAGTACGTATTGAGAGTATTGAGACACAGACTGGTATAAAATAAATTATTTCTGGTCTTCCCTCTTAGACTTTACTGAAATATTTATACGATTTGCCTTGTTGTTCAATATACAATGCTTTTCTTACGAAGTGGCTTTGAGAATAGCAATGCGGTACGGGGGGATTAATAAATAAAAGCACATGGTTCAGAAATAAAAGGAAATTGAACTTGACAAAAACTGAAAGTAACATCTAGACATAGTAAAGTTTATTGATCTCCTTTTATTAGTTTCTCCTAGTTTTTTACTGCAAACAATTTTTCGCTTCTTTGTTTCTGTAACAACTTAGCATTTTCTCTGAACGAACTACATATTTTTTCTGCCAAATGACTTTTCCAAATAAGAAAAAGATATGACCGGTTTTTCGTGGAATTTTCCACACGGCCAACGGAAATGAACTTCAGGTGCCGTAACGTTGTTATTTTCATTATAATACGTTATTAAGAAAAAAGCTGGGTTCAGAAATGTCGTAGAAAAGGTTTTCGCCCACTTGCCCAGATGTGGGGGTAGAGTTTCCGCGACCCGAGTTTTTGCCGGGACCCGGGCTTTGAGCTAATCACTACCGTGACCCGCATTCAAATTACTTTTTTTCTCCCTTGTAAGTATTTGTAACATCCGAAGTTTGAATGCCTTTTCGATTTTCGGCGGAAATTTTGTTCTTGTTAGCTTTACGCGCCCTTCATTTTGATATATGATCGTGAGGCGTTCACGCTCGGCGCTCAATAGATTTTTATCTTTTGTCGCTATAAATCCGATTTCAGTGAGTCGCTGTACAAAGCAAGCAGGCCAGTGAAGCGGACTGCCGTATCGCGTCATCGTAAATCAAGCAGCGACGTAATCAGCCGCCGCCTCCAGCCTTAATCCGTTTAAACTCCCCTCCCTGTATCTGTCTCACGCGTGCAATAGCAAGCTTATAGATGAGCTCAATGTTTACTCCACACCTACAATATACAATTTCATTGATGTACTCGGAATACTGATAGCGCTCACAAGACTCCATAAAACGCGGAACAGTAACTACTTTCCGATCGTAAACTTATACCCCTGTTTACGTGCTGAGAATGCTAGCCACGTCCGCTCCTTACACACTTAGCTCAGGAATGTAATTAAATAGAACACACATGAGCCTCCGTGTGTTTAGAATACTTCAGCGGATGTTTTCAGTGGCGAATGTGAGTAGAAATTTCGCCAATATTAAATTTGCTATATGATTATTGTGGCCACGTAGCAATTTCGGTACTGCAGCTGGCGTGGTTGCGGCTGGCGGAGGGCGGCGTGTGTCGACATCGACTTGTATATGACCGCGTGACTTGCATACTGATCACTGATCACCCATGAGAACCTTCGACGCCCCCCATTCCCCCTCCCCTTTAGACTTGCTCCAATTACTGGCTAGTCCATGTGCAGATGCGATAATGTGGATCTTCCTACTACGTTCTACACGGTCGAAAAGGTCCCGCAACACTCTGATCGGATTTCAAAGTATCTACTTATGTTCCCGCGTCCACCATTTCCTGAATTAAATGGTATCTTTAACTGTTATTGTTCTTTAAACAGAAAATGGCTAGTTTTGTTTAGAAGTTTGGCTCACGTTTACACATTAATGCATGCATGAAATACAGTGAAACCTGGTTAATTGGGATCTCAAGGAAACAAGGATTTTGTGCCATTAAAAGAGGTTTTCATTTATCCAGTTTTCCAATTAGACAGTTTTGAATTATAGTTGTCTCATTTACAGAGGCTCCCGCTTATAGAGGTCGCAATGTACCGTTATTCCAATAATAGAGGTGAAAATGTTATAAGTTAAAACCTGAGATACTACTGACAAACAAAGCACTTGCGAAAGAAATTCAAATGTTTGCAAACAAACGTGTCGAAACCTGTTCCAACCTGATAAAATTTTTCACTTATACAAGAAATTGAGCTACAACGTCCCAATTATAGAGGTAAACATCGAAAAAAATCCAAGAAATCAATTAACCAGGTTCGAAAAGTCCCATTAACAGAGGTAATTCGATGAAAAAGTGCCGGGACCTCTTTGGAATTCTCAATAACAGAGGTTTCTCACTTATCCAGGTCCCACTAAACTAGTTTTCACTGTAATATCTTTAGATACTGTAAGCTTAAGTCTGTTACCCTACGATACACAACTACGTAGGTTAGGAGACAGTGAACTTTCCACTAATTTTATTTTGAACAAATAAAGCTATTTATTATTTTTATTATAAAACTATCAAGGATTGCTAATAAAACTACTCGTGCTACAAGCCAATCAACAAAATCGGCGGAAAATTAATTATCTGTAAAAATAATTGCGTTACTTTTCTGTTTGTTGATTTGCGAAGTTTGGTAATACAATGACTAAATAAACGCATATAAAATGATGAGCTTTCGCCCCCGACTTCATTCAGGTAAAATAATTCTACAAAATTCTGAAAAAAATCCGTTAATTTTAAAAACGCGTTTCTAGTTTTTTCGAAACAACTCGATAATAGTCTTTTGTTATGCATGGCTGCAAAGTTCTTATTTGGCGCGAGTACTTATCTTGAAACCTGAGCAAGCGAAGGTTTCATAGGTACGAGACGCAAAATAACTTTGCTGCCGACCGAAACACATAATTTTTCACCTCACTACAGCGAGGAAAATGCTAAGTGCAAGTCACTGGCATGAGTAATACAAGTATGCTGGACATGTTGAGCCGATTCAAAGCGCGCCTACCAAGCGTACCGGGGACTAAAATTGACACTTTGTTATAATACATAATGTCATTGTCTCATCTTTATCATTAGTTCACGCTTACGTCACTCATTGCCGCGATCAGCGCCAAAATGGCGATAATCAAATTATGTACTTCATTGTCAGGTCGTCAACAGCCAGTCCAGTGTACTCGTATGTATTGTTGGAAGTCAGTGATGCAAGAAAAAATAAAAGAAAAACGAACAAATCTTTTTCTTTTTTCGTGCAATCGTCGTGCTGGCCAGTGCGATTGTTCTAAAAATGAGGCTGGCGCAGTGCACTGTCTTTTCCTCTATGATATTAGTGCGTTTTAGTGAGCTGGCTGGCAAACTTTTTTTGAATAGGAATATTCAAATTTTAAAAACCTTTTCTACGCTAGCAGATAAAATGCACTTTTGCACGCAGATTTCGAATGATAAATAAAGCCTTTCTGAGCTTGTGAGGTGAAAAATATTTTTCTTATTTTTATGAAATTTAAATATGCGAACAAACAAAGTTTATACGACGTAGAAAATTACCAAGTAGTCTGCACAGAAATATCTGAAGTGTTGCTCAGGTTGTATACCTCTATTTCACAAAAACAGCTTTACATTCTCAAAACTAGAGTTTCTAAAAGACTGCAAATGATTCCCCGAACAAAAAATAGATCTTCCACACAAACGCTACGCAAGTTAATGCTAGGTACTGACCACAATTTAGTACTTTCTTCTTGATTACAATTCTTTTTTTTTTGTTTAATCATTGAAGGCTAAATAAAATATGTGCTTTTCAGGATTTTCCAAAATTTTTAAAACTGAAAGTCAGTGTTGGTTTTTCATCAAAAACAAGAAAAACTGTGCTGATATTCTTTAGATAATAGCTATAAAATGGAAGTGTTTGGGCATTTTCAAGTCATCTGCGGACTAATTGAGAATACGCCATATCATTATTTCCGGGTTCTTTATTGGATTATAATAGATATACTTAAATACCTATAATAAACATACATAAATAACACAATATAGTAATTTTATTACATTATGATTAATGTATATTAATTTGTGTTATCTATTATATACTTAAATAACTCCAAATACATTCTTAAATATCTGTATATATAAAATTCATAGTCCTGACTGACTGACTGACTGACTGACTGACTGATATATCAACGCACAGCCTAAACCGCTGGTCCTAGAAACTTGAAATTTTGCATATAGATACCTTATATAGTGTAGACGTCCACTAAGAAAGGATTTTTCAAAATTCACTCCCTAAGAGGGTGAAACGGGGGTCCAAAGTTTGTATGGGGAAACAAGATTAGTTAGACTATTTTATTCGAGACTTCACAGGAGTACTCCTATTTATAAATGAGTATACATGTGTTTCAGGTTTTTTCAGAATTCCACCCCTAAAAGGGGAAATGGGGTGACAAAGTCTGAAAATCAACATGGGTATCGTTTGTATGGTTTATCGGGTCGCTGATTACGAAAACAACAACGATTTTAAAATCCAACGTAGTAGACGTGAAAAAGGCATTTCCAGAATTCAACCCCTAAGAAGGGGAAATGGGGTGACAAAGTCTGAAAACCAACATGGGTATCGTTTGTATGGTTTATCGGGTCGCTGATTACGAAAACAACAACAATTTATAAATCCAACGTAGTGGACGTGAAATACCATCATCCCCTGTTGGGTGCGATGGGGTTGAAATGTTGAAATGTGTAAATTTCAATATGGGTGTCATTTTTATGGGTTTTTGGTACGTTAATTACGAAAATGGCATCGATTTTGAAATTTAATATAGTGGACATGAAAATTCTTGAAAGTATGTGTGCCAGAGCAAATCGGCTGTAACAGACGGACAGACAGACAGCCACAGAAGTGATCCTATTAGTGTTCCATTTTTTTCCTTTTGAGGTATCTATCTATCTATCTATCTATATCTATCAATATCCCAGCAAAATATCTTTGGAATGGAAGGTGGTACATCCCCAGGGGTTGGACCACGGGGTGCCAAAAAAAGTTTTTTTTTTAAATCTCAAAACTTTGTTGGCCTATTTCTCCCAAACGGCTAGAGTTAGACCCATTTTGATGGTACTCTAAGAAAAGGGCTCGTGAAGATCTAGATGACGTTAAAAAAAAGTCGAATGAAAAAAAAATCCAAACATTTGATCGGCCATATCTCCCGAACGGCTAATCGTAAGGAGTTCGAGTTTCAACTATTGTGATCGGTCAAGCTGGGGCTACAAGAGCAAAAAAAAAATTTGACAAATTTTGAAAATTTTTTGACAGCTCCAAAAAAAGTATTCCGATTTGCACGAAACTCAAGGGGCATTCCGGGTCGCCAATTACGTTGCCGTATTCAAATTTGACATTTTTTGACAACTAATAGGGATTTTGACACTCTTTCGGAAAAGAGGACGGAGAACGCACCCGCGAGGCCGAAGGCCGAGCAGGGCGCGTTCGTAGTCTGAGCATGCAAGTTTTTCGGCCGAGCATTACACCTTGACTCCCAGAGGGAGTGAGAGCACTTATAATGTTTGTTTCTGAAAAAAATGTAATTTGTTTCCTGTAGGCCACGCGGGTGAAGCCGCGGGCAGAAGCTCGTTACTCATAAAAAAGAAGGATTTTAATCTACGTT
Organism: Ypsolopha sequella; assembly: GCA_934047225.1. Classification (NCBI taxonomy): domain Eukaryota; kingdom Metazoa; phylum Arthropoda; class Insecta; order Lepidoptera; family Ypsolophidae; genus Ypsolopha; species Ypsolopha sequella. Next base: position 16,601,052 of record OW203992.1, read on the forward strand.
TAAATGAAGGCACTGACGGCGTATCGCACAATTAGCTTAATGAAACCTGATAATACCCTTACTGAGTTCTCTAATGATATAGTGATAGTACATACGCATATCAGCTTAATCATGGGTTATTGTATATTGTCCTGGATCTAACTATAGATACAAATTCTGTGGCTGTACAGTCCGAGGGCTTCGAAGCCCCAGGCTGTACATTAATTAGTGAGCAAATGTAGATTTTGGTCCCCTAAAGCCTTTCTGGTCCTCGTTATTCCAGTTAACGTAAATGTCATTCGTGTTTTGAACAAGATATGAACATTGCTAATTGAAAACCAAATTCTATTTGACTGAAACTTCCAAACTAGATTGAAAGTCAAATACCAATACGTACCTACAAATATACATTAAATACATACATTACAATTAAATTAAATTAAACCGGATAAGTTTATGTTCATTATATTTGTTATCTTATCTATTTTATTCATTGTTTATACACAATATTGTGTTGTGTAAATTAAGGTAGATCATTTATTTAGTTGACAATTATGTTCAAGTTGTACGCTTGCTGCCAACCTCTTTAATTTTAACTTTCACCACAACACTGGTTGGCTGGAAGAAACCTCTTGCAGACGTAAGCTCGCCTTTGTGCATATTATTTTAAATTTTGTAATTTTATTTTATGTTTTTTGAGTGTGTGTACAATAAAGGATATAATACAATTTGTATCAGTAAAGTTTTTGAAAGAATAGACAATCTGAAATCCACTTATCATCTAAAAAAAAAAACATATACGTATACTTCCGCCTGTCTCCCAGAAAAGTAGGCACAGACTACAGACAGAAAAAGTCAGAGACTACCTCTTTCGTTTTATAGTCAATTTTAAAATTGGTAATTAAAGCTTTTCTTTACTGGATTTGAAGATTATTTATAAGTTTGCACTATAAAATTATTTTGATACAGTTTTCTTTCACTGGTTCAACTTGAGCACCTCCTTTTGTATCAATTAAACTAAACTCTATGACTTTCCTTTTAGTTTAAAATAGCGCACTCTTAGCCGTGACTGTTACGACCACCAAGAAACACGCGTTGACGAATAACCGAGATTTTATTTAATAACTCTGCTTTTAGATGAAATTTTAATACATTCTCAGACTCACCCGCGAAATCATTTGTTCACTTATTTTTAACACAAATTTCAAGGTGGTATGATTTAAAGAAGGCTCTTTTTCGGCAACAAATACTTTGACAACCAAAATAAACTTTGATATTCCATAAAAATAATAGTGAACACCAAAATAAATAAATGTATGCCAAATCTAGCCTTGAAGGATATCCGCAAATCGGAAATCCTTCAGCGCAGAAGAAAGCCGGTAGGTTATGTTAAAAGGTTACATAATCTTCGAAGTAATTTTTTTTATGACAACCTAGAATCGATATTTGGGGTTAACATTTTGGTGTACATTTACTAATTTTGGTTGTTCGTTTTGTTTTTGGGGTCCTTTTGCTTTTTCTGGTGGTGATATAAACACAAGCCATTTTGTTCTATCAGGTGAACTTAAGGCTATTGTGTTTTTGCTAAGACTTACCCATCAGAAGTAGTCTACTATCTAAATTATTTTTATTAAACCGATTGACCAAATGATCATTTTTTACGAAATGTGAAATGGTCGTTTGAAGTTGTACATTTGACTTTATACGGACCCTTAAGAGTATATACGAGTGTGTATTCTGAACTGAGAAGTGACGTTTTAAGTTTACCGAGTCACAAAGTGGAAACGTCTTTAAAGTGTACGGAATGTTGTAAACCAAGAAGTTCATAACCTTCTTTGTAAACTTCTTGCTGTTAACCCTATGAAAATGCTCATTTGTCACCGCACACGAATTTTAAATTTTTGACACCATGAAGGTTTTCCAGAGCTTTGTTCAAATTTTAGCTGAGACAGACAGGCACCGATTTATCCGTCTTTTTCACGAAACCCCGAAAATGCGTATAATTTTCCTTAGTTTTTCAATAAGCTGAGTTTCTATTTCTTAAGGGATGACAAGATCTCTCACGAACAGTCATTCAATCTCCCTTTTATCGGGTGGTTTAGTCGAACATTTACTTTCCCATAGAGCCCGAGAAATTGCCGAGCGGAGGAAAAGTATTGTCGACTTTAGCATATTGAATATCATTTTAATATCGATTTACTAGACTTTCGCTTGGAGCGTTGTTGGCCGTAGGAAGCGATGATTGATCGAGAAGAATTTATTATTTTATCTAGCTTTTTATTCAAATAGGATATACTCGTAATATAGATATAACTAATAATAGTACATTGCTGCAGATACTAGTAAGTAAGCTCTCCTGGACGAGTAAGTTAAAAGAGTTTTATATACGAGTCCGGGAAGGCTACTTAATGGTCGAAGTATAAACCTGTTAGTTGCAAAAAAGTGTTAAATTTGAATACGAGACCGTAATTAGCGATCCCAAATGTCTCTTGATACCGTGTTTTATGTGAATCAGAATATTTTTTGTATCTGTCAAAACTGTCAATACCTGTCAAATGTAAATTTTTTTGTTTTGGTCATGTAGCCCCTGTCAAACCATTTGTTAGAGTCTAAGCCCAGAGTCTCGAGCAACAGCCGTTCGGGAGATATAGTTGATAAAAATTTTCCCAAAAATAAAAATGATTTTTGTTTGTCTTTTTTTTTCCATTAGGTAGATCTCGTCGGGCTCTTTTCTTAGTACCATTTTTGAGTCTAGCTTCTACTGTCCTGCGGATTAACGACCCTTAGCTCCTTGATCAGCTGTCGTTGTAATAACAGGGATTCGCTTCTAAATTCGTAGCGGGGGCGATGAGTCCTGCACTGATTCTCAGCAATCGTGAATATTGTGCACTTCCCCCCGGTCAGTCAGCCCAGCCAGGACAGCTCCTTAAAATAGAGCCGAATAGCTTCAGCATTCTGACACGTAAACTGGTCCATTGAAGGGAAGTTGGAGCTCGACGTGATCCCTGCCTTTCGTCTCATGTCGTCGGTTGCAGAGCAGTGGATTAGCACATGTTCCAGTGTCTCTTCCTCTAGAAGGCACCCTCTGCATAGAGGGCTATTGGTGCCACCTGTGGTGGAAAGGCGCTTGTGTAGGTTTCAGTGTCCAGATATCATACCTACCATGTCACGTAGGTCGGACCGTTTTAGTTTTAATAAGTATCTTGTTACCTTACCATTCGATTGCGGTATCATTAGTTTTGACAGCCGGCCGGCAGTCGTTTCGTTCTGCACATGGGTTTCGCTTGTCAAGGTAGATATTAGTAATATAGAAAAAAAAACACGTTGCATCACCCATCAATGAAAAATTGCTTACGACTTTTGTTTGTTTGGATCCTTTGATTCATACCTAACTATCTTAAATTACCTGTTTCCACGTCAGATCGTTAATCTTAGACTCGCACCAGTCTAAGCAGGAGAGTTGCATGGCAACATTTCTTTTTTCGTCTGAATGCTAGTACTTCGAGTTAATAAAATTGAAGGTTGAATAATAATAATCTCTGCAATTTTATCAGCACAGCTTTTGATACGGAGGGGAGAGGGAGGGTCATGAGGTCATGTTTCAAGTAACATGTTTTATTTAATGCTTCTTTTTGCAGCAGCGTAGTAAGGATATGCGACTGTATAGCTTTGCCGCGATTACTTTAATTAGTTAATTATTTTTATGGATTTTGTTCACAGCATATTAATAAAAAAAATGAAGTGAAATCACCGCTCTTTCTCTCTCTCTCATTCAACGATATTTATGCTGTATATATGCTGGCGAATTAGTCATCGAAAATGTCTTTTTGACTGTTACGACTCATTCCCCTGTATAATTATACTATATTAAGCTTTGTTATAATCATAATCAAAATAATTAAACTTAGGGCTTAATAATACATGAACACGTATGTGGTGGCACTGATAACAGGATGTGTTCAGAGTTAATTAGCATACCTGCCGATACATTTCGTGAATACCAGCAATGGTTACGTTGTTGACTAGATATTATAATCAATAAAGGTTATCAAGTATATTACATGGCTTATTTTTATAATTTGTGCACCTAATATCATGTTATTATAAATGTTTAAAAACAAGTAAGTTATATCATCAATTTCAATGCAATAATGTCGATTTTTCACGGAAACAATTTAAGAAAAGGGTTCGGTTTCAATTCCAAAGTGAGACTATTACTCAAAGAAAGTTGTAATCAAATTGGACACTGCTTCTTTTATTTCGTGAATGTTCTCATGAATAATTCACGAAATTATAAAATACAGAAGACGGTGCCTAGCGGAAAACAATGAATCCAATCATAATGAAGGAACAAGCGTTGATATTTTCGATCCCATACAATGTCTACGAAATTCCCCTCTTGTTTTATATTGCGTGAGAATTTTTTCTCCGCGTTTTGTGGTATATTTTCCACGACCCCTCGCTGGCTTCCCTTGGCAGCAGTTATCGTTTATTACGACTATTTTAATTTGACTGCTCCTGAAAGGTATTATTAGATTTTCTTTTTGATTAAATTTCGTTGACAGTGATTGAAACCACCGCAAATTCAAGCGGTTAAGTTTATGACATACTATCCCAGTTTATAACTCTACAAGCATGGTAGAGTTCTTAAGTTTGCACAAAGTGTGTAGTCTGCTTGCAATATTGTCTCAAGATGCCTATTCCAACTGTTCCAATTATTTTGGCTTAGCAAAGCTTCACGAAGTCGCCGGTGACAAAGCAATATTCCGTCGGCGACAGCAGTGGCGGCGGCTACAACTGGAACTTGCCTTGCTGCTGTCCTACATTTAACGTAGTGCCCTCGAGAATTCGTGATGAGCAAGCTCGAGACTGCACTCTTGCTGAGGATTACAGTACGACCTACTAAATATCGCTGTCTTTATAGCAATCCCTTTTAATTTATATTCTATAGCCCCTTTGAACAAGGGTCCGTGTGAGGAGTGATTTAAAATTGCTTACTAAAATTTTTTAAACACTTACAATTGATAGAAATTTTTTAGGTTTGTTTCTTTATTTTTCCTATTTTTTTTTAGATTATTACGCAAGTCTCACAAAGGGGTAAGCAGAGACCATATATGTATAATATAGGCGCCATATGGATTTCTTAGGATTTTTATTGAACATCTAAAATATTAAGTCGAGCATGTTATTTTGCGCACATTAATGCTAGATTTCCCAAGAGTTACTTAGCCTTTTGCAGAGGATGAAATTGTAGTGTTTATCCAATCCAAAATTTAGCTAAACCTATTACAGCCACAAAGGGATTATTATATTTTCTACTGCTAAATTGAATACAGCTCAGTAAGCATGAACGCTTACTTCGAGAACCATTGTTCGATTTGAAAAGAGCCAGTTTGTCAATATTATCTCACTAAGCGAGCGGATTTGTTGTAATATCGTTAAATTGTTTTATTTATCATATTACTAAGGCCAAACAAAATTTTCTTCGTCATTACATAGCCTATTCACGAGACGAATCCTGGTAATTTGAAAGCGGCGCGCTGCTGCTTCGGCGTTGGCCATAATCGCATTTTGCATTTTTCTGTATTTTCTTTTTTTGGAAATGCTATATTCTGCAATGTTTTGATCATACCTACTTTCAATTTGCTTCTGCTTGGGATTATAAATCAGAGATTGAAAGGTTTTTGAAAGTTAGTAAAAAAAAAAACAGTTATTGAAAGGTCATAAATCTGTTATTGAATGGTTTATCGCGAATTAATTGATTGCACAGTTATTTTACTAGCTTTTGATCTAGTTAAAAGTAGCCTATGCCACTCTCCGGCCCATAAACTATTTCTATGCAAAAAATCACGTCGATCCGTTGCTCCGTTACTGCGTGAAAGAAGGACAAACCAACAAACCAACAACCAACAGTCACATTTATAATAGGGGTACGGATAAGGTAACAAATAAGCCAATTTCCGTATTTATAATATCAGAACGGGATGTTTACTCTCAGGTACATATTCATAGTTGAAATGTTTAAAAGTAATGAAATTTTTTCAGTGTTAATATATTTAAAGTAGTGTGCCCCCATTTACTTTTAGTTTTTACTTTGCTTGGCAGAATGTTATGCATAAAAAAGTGCGAATTCGTTCCTCGACGGCTTTTCGCCGTGAAACTGAAATTTCCTTAAATCGTCAACTCCACACCCCGAGCGTTTATGCGCCATAAGCTACATGGAACGCCTTACCCGTCATAAAAAGTCGGCCAGCCTTCGTTTTGCGTCCTCTTTTCGCTTATATGGCTACTAATTCACCAGGCACACACCGTTTTGAATTTGAATTCGGCTCTCATGTGTTTAGAAGGCAGCCTTTTTTCCCTCAACTGCGTGGACAATTTTGTTGCTTTTAGACCATCTCTGATGCTTGTTTCGAAATGAGAGTTCATTAAGAGCGCGCCGAGCTTTTTACACATACAAATGCGGTTTTATAATCCTTGTTTGAAGTAGTAAACAATTAAATTAAAATCTAGGGAAATATATTGGTATTATTAGGGATATATACTAGACTGTATACACGATGGAAACACTATTTGATAACGTTGGCTCGATGGAATAAATTCGAAGAGTTACCTGCTTTCGAGTAATTTTTTGCTCTATTACCCTACTTTTTAGGGTTCCGTACCCAAAACGTAACCAACGGGACCCTATTACTCCGCTGTCCGTCTGTCTGTTAGTCTGTCTGTCCGTCTGTCTGTCTGTGCGTCTGTCACCAGGCTGTATCTCATGAACCGTGATAGTTAGACAGTTAAAATTTTCACAGATGATGTATTTCTGCTGCCGCTATAACAAAAAATACTAAAAAACAGAATAAAATAAATATTTAAGGGGGCTCCCATACAACAAACGTGATTTATGCCGTTTTTATAGGAACCCTTCGTGCGCGAGCCCGACTCGCACTTGGCCGATTTTTTATATAAATAAGTAATTTGATATTATGACTCATTTACCAAAATAAAGTTCATAAATGACTGGAGCGTTTATACACGATAGTTTTTTATTTAAGAACAACATAATGAAAATAACAACGAAAAACATTGAAAAAGTGCAAAAGTTTGGTTATTTTCTTTACTCTTTACACGTAAAGGAAAAGACAAACAAAGGCAAACGCTCGGTGCGCCCTTAAACAAATGTGTAAAACACATCATAAACGATACACGATATTGCGGAAGTGGAAACTTTGAATGATTAAGATTGAAGTAATTTTCAACGCTGTCATATGTGCCACGTAGAGGATTCCTTGTCAGCCATATTTTATACGTAAAAGTCTATAATCGAAGTTCGAACCGTCGTAAAGGAGTAGCTTCTATACTTGCTTTATAAAGTTCGCTTTAAAGCTTCAAGTTTCAAAGATCTCTGTGCGGAAGTTCATCATATTCATTCAAAGAGTCTATTAATCGTGGAAACTTTATGAAATGAATTTGTTAATTATTTCTAACATGACTTTTCTCATTGTAAATTTATTTTGTATATCTTACTAGCTGTTAGCCGCGACTTCGTCCACGTAAAATTTTTACTTCCTAAATTCGTGTTGTAACTTGGACCTATATAGGTATTGAAATGTTAAACAAATGAACTGCAATATCTTAGTTAAGTGGCCCATTTCCGCTCAGCTGGCATATAAATGCTTTAGGTGTTTGGGACGGCCTTAGAATATTATTCTAAGGGGACGGCTTTGATCTCAATGTAACTTTTCACACATCTTAAAATATGTTTCCCTTCCCCCCACACCGATTTCAGACCCGTCTCTCATCAAGAGGTGCGAAATGGCGAGATATTCAAACGGAGCCGAATTTGTGAAATGGTTTCATGTAAAAACCGTTTTTTTTTACATGAAACGGTAACTGATTATTTATAGAAAAGCGTGTAAACTTAGTCTTCTTTACACGAACGACGTCTGTATTTCTCATTTTTTATTTCCGTTATAGTAGATAAAAATTATGAAAATTGCTATACTTTGTGCGAGTGAAGACGCTCACGCGACGACGTTGCGAATAAGAACGCAGTCTGAATCTGTTGAAACTGCGGGCCTATTGTGTATCTCTAGTTGCCTTCTGGACTGGGTGTCTATCATCAAAAACATAGATATACTATCGAATTCCGATGTCCTAAGGATATTTTCGCACTTGAAGTGACGACACAGATTGTTAATAGTTCAATACCCACTAAAGGCAATTTTGAAATTTCAGTTTTTAGCTATGTTTTTGATGATAGGCACCTCGTGCAGTTGGCAACTAAAGATACAGAATAGGGGGGCTGGTCGGCTATCCCGATCAAAAATAGTTAATGAGGTGAGCCGTTTTGCAATAATCATGTTTTATCCTTAAGTTTCATTCATTTCGATAATAGATATAAAATGTCATGCAACAAATAAATTAATTCGTGTATTTTCAATAATATAAGTACACAGTTGAAAATAATTGAAATAGAACAAATTGGTTGTGAAATAAAATAAAGACGGTGCTTTATATGATATTAATTTTAAACAATAGTTATATGTTCTGTGGCCTCAATTAATGACGAATTATTATACCTTTATCACTATTTTCCTCAATACCCTTCAAACGAGCGAAGTGATTTGACGTGTGGATCTAGTTAATTTTATGTTACCTCCCTTTCTAAAACAGTTCTCTTTCTCTTTCTTCTCCCGCCCCACCGATTGGTCAAAAATTCAAACTCTATGTTTTGCACAGCAAGACGCAAGCTAATATATAGGTGAGGAATTGGGTTTTAAACGGTCACTTTCAGTCTAAGCCGAAAAACGCGCAATGAATAGGCCGGAACAGACAAAATAGCTTTTTTATTAGGGTTCCGTAGTCAACAACAAGGAACCCTTATAGTTTCGCCATGTCCGTCTGTCTGTCGGTCTGTCCGCGGCTTAGCTTAGAGGCTATTAGTGCTAGAAAGCTGTAATTTGGCATGGATATACATATTTATCACGCCGTTAAAGTGGTACAGTAAAATTTTGAAAAAGATTTTTTTTTAGGGTACCTCCCCTACATGTAAAGTGGGGATGATTTTTTTTTCTCGTTTATCCCCTTGTGTAGGGTGTCGTTGGATAGGTATTTTAAAAATATTGGGGGTATGAGATGACTATTTTTCGATCCAAGGTTCCGTTTGAGAAATATTAAACTTGAAAGTGTTAATTTTTGTTAGAGTCAAGTGCCCCCCCCTGCTGGCGAAACGGTTGTATTTGAAGATGTGAAAAAAATCACGGCAGTATACATAACGAAATTAAAAGGAAAACTATCACAGCTAAGTAGGCTTTACAAGTTAACGAGTACAGATCGCGCCAAACTTTTAGTCCCCTCTAAACACGGGGCGATTCGCATTAGCAGGAACAAAATGTATGGGCAGAGAAAGCTTGGGAAGAGCAACTTCCGAGCGGATTAGAAGTTTGGCACGATCTGTATTATTATAGATAAACGGAACCCTTCGTGCGCGAGCCCGACTCGCACTTGGCCGGTTTTTTATATATAAAGAAAACTAAAATAGCAAGCAAAATTTCCAAAAAATTAAAGATATTGCTTAAAACTATCTAATAAAATATCGTTGAGGTTTGTATGTCACTCCTATTTGTCACACTTTGAGAAAATGCGTCGATGAAGACTTCATTTTAATTATTATTTCTATCGACTTAAAGTTTTTCAATCGCGTTTCTGTAGACTAAAAATCTAGAAAAAGGTTCCAAAAATGTTTAACTAATTTATCCAACTAGTGTCTTCATATTGAAAGTAGTCAAAACGACTCCAAAAAGTGCCAATATTCCAATTCCTCGCCTTGAAACTTAGCTAGCTTGTCCGGTCTTACCCCTGAACGACCCTCTCAATGTTTCAATAACCATCTCTAATTAAAACACTAATTTTAATTTGCCACCCTTGTGTCAAGTACAACGATAACTTCTTTTTATTGTCGCGATCAAACGTCGACAAATTGAACAAATATTTTCATGTCGTTTAAATGAATGCGCCATTTACTTTCATCAAAAAGGATATAAATGGATCGGGAAGCGCCTCGTTTTATTTATCTAATTGAAATTAATTTTCTCTTAGCCGTTGCTGCTCGTTTTAAAGTGTAAACTTGCGCGCTTGCTTGTGTTGAGAATTACTCGTATAACTAAGTCGTATATGCCTCAGCACTTGCACGGCAAACTTTATATCTGTATTTCGAGTTATTTCCGCATTTTACACATTTACTGCATTTCACTCTAAGTTTCTTGGTCTTTAGTCGGTGGTGTGTGGTGACATGTATTCGTATTCAATGCGGCTATATTTGTTTGAAGTGTGTTGGTGGAATGTTTTCCGTATCGGTTGTCTCGTTACTTGTGTTACACGCAGGTAGTTGTGTGACATATCGCAGCTAAAAGGCTACGACGACGCTCTATAGGTACATACCCGTATATCCTGAAGTCACTGAGACTTATTTACCTTGTTACCGCTACCAGGTAACGGTTCCTACCTTTAATAAATAAAATATAATATATAGGTATTAACTAGATTTTTGCCAATTAAATCTTGTGTTTTCCCTGCGTGAATTAAAATTTTTCATAACCTCTAGGGAACTGGGAACTGGCGTGAGTAACTATTCATTCCGCTGCAAAATTTAAATCGCGACTTGTTGATTGGCTGAAAAGTTACAATATAACGTAAGCAAATAAAACAAACAAACAGATCAACTTTCATTCGGGCCCCCTAAAATAGGGTTAGGAACGCATCATAGAAGGTTTTGAAGTACATACGCACACGCTGTGTTTCTTCATCACTGCCGCATTATTTTGCGCTTAGATGGACTCTTCGTAGCTCTACTAATACGTTGAAACCGTGGTAGGAGTGTCGAACTCACTAACTAAAGGATGGCATATCAGCTCAAGGCGTGGCGCCGTGAGTAATGGAAGTTTCAGCTCGCCCGAGGAGGGTCCACTTATGTCACCCGAAACGGTATGATTGATAGTCTTTCTGCAGTAAAAACACTGCTGTCGTAACCTTACAAGCGGGCGATATATTGTGTATTGTTTCTGTGGAAAAAATCCTCGTATTTCCGTTACGCGTCGCCGACTATCTCTCAGCTATTCAACGTAACAGACAATGATACCGACTCATTACTATCTTCATAACTGTCGGGGAAAGTTATATCTTTTATTACTCTATCTATCTCAAGAAGCTAGTATTAAAGTACAATGCGCACAATACTTTATTTGCGATCAACTCTCTTTGAGTCTTCTTGTAATGATCCAGTTTTAAAATCCACTTCGTATTTCAAACGGTAAGTTCTTTGCGTCGGAAGTTTTATTTGCTCTTGTTCTGAAGATTTAGGGATACTGCTCCAAATTACCGCGCGCTGCACAAGAAAATTCATTGCCTAGTACGTAATTAAAAGAAAATAAGGTTGCGCTGTTGTAGCTAAGTTCCTGTCAGGAAGGTTACAGGAATGAACTCAGCTGTGGCGTTCAGAAGCTGCAAAGAAATTCCTTTTGAATGTTAGCTACGTTTCAATTAAGTAAGCAAGAAAGCCGATCCTGCCGGGGAACTTAGCCAACGTTTATAATCCGAATCTACTAGGGAGTTAAATCTTACCTAGATTTGTAATTAATTCGATTATGAATTCGCATTAAAATATGAAGAGGTCACAATTTTTAACTGACTTCAAAAAAGGAGGAGGTCCTCAATTCGACTGTATTTTTTTGTGGTTGTTACTCCAAAACTCAGTCATTTTTGAACCGATTTGAATGATTATTTTTTGTTTGAAAGTGTGTGCTTCCAGGTAGGTCCCATTTTGGGTTAGTCATGATCTGATGAAGATCTTTAGAGATAGGCAGCAGAACTCCTCAGAAAATGACAGCACACCTTTCGAGATTGAGGCAATCGCTTTGTACTAGGATGTTGATTGCAGGGTTTTACTAAGGAATTGACATTATTCCATCTGACCTTCGATCCTGGCCTCATTACCATGGAACTCCTCAACGGATGAGAGCACATAACTCGAGATTGCGGCAATCAACGTGTTACGCCAGGGCCACAGCTTCAGGCTTCTGGCTACGCTTCTTGCTGCGCTTCCAGGCGGTTTTTGCGACGGGCTTTGCCCTGCCAAGACACCCGTCACCGCTTTCCACCGCATCGGATGTATAGCGCGCTCGCTTGCTCAAAGCGCTCGACACTAGGTTCGTCTTTTGCGCTCGATCAATGTTTCAACCGCCCGCCTCCCTGCACACTGCCGCCGTCCCTAGAGAGCAAGTCACTCGAAGCTGGACAAGACGCTTGAGCGGCGACCCATGGCCGGTTCTATACAACTTCATACATTTGTTCTCTCCGCCGGCGCCGTCGCAAGAAGAACCGCTTGGCGCGCCTTTCGAAGCCTGAAGCTGTGGCCGACCGGTTAGGGTGCTGATTGCAGGAAGCTACTTTAATTGTACTGTCATTATACTCACTTGAATATCGTTTCATATTATCAGCGCGCTCACAAGAACCACCCATATTTTACAATTTAACCCTTCAATACTAAAAATGTTAAATAAAATAAACTTTAACAAAAAAATTGTAACAGACTTCAAATGTAACAGCAGTCATACACTAAAAAGTTTAAAATAGATATATAATGATGACCGATGGTATAGAAACAACAATTTGTGGGCTTCTTTCAGAAATATATGTTATCTAGAAGTCGGCATATTCCCTACGATATAGCTACATTAAAACCAATATGAGGGCGCCAACTTCTCGTTGTTTCGGTACCATCGGTCATTCATTATACATTTATTTTAAACTTTTTAGTGAATGATTGCCGTAACATTTGAAGTCGGTTATTATTATTTGTTAAAAGTTAATTTTTAAATCTTGTAAAATGCTTGTAATAGTGAAATTACGATACAAAGAATGATTGGAACATATCACTCACTCTGATTTTTGTCATAACAATATGTCTTTTTCGTTAAGATGACACTTACCCCAATTTTAGTTAAATGAAGTATGACTCTAAGTCTCCCCTTAATTTTGTTGTTGATGGCGGTGTAACTTCTGTAGTTGCTTGACTTAAGGGCTGCCACTCACGTATTTAAATGACGACAATAATATCTTCGACGGACGCTACTCGAATACTATAGAGATTATCCCAAAACTAAACCAAACCAAATCGACATGTTGTGGATGAAGTCCAAAATATAGTAAACTATATTAAGGTAAGTAGTATGCTAGTAGATATGGATGACATCTAAAATATATGAAGTATTTAAGTGAAAAACAGAAAGATTGGCTGGTTCCTAATAACACTTACGACCAACAGTTTCATTTTCTGAATGCAGCAAACTTTGGAAACGACAGGAAACAGAGGTGTTGCGTTCGGAAGTCGATACTGAAGAATTGTGTACACTGCTCAAATGAAACTGAGGGAAATCGGAAATTATTTCTCAGCAACATTTTTTAAATAGTCATTAGAAAGTGTCGAGCTGTCAAAAATTTAGGTACAATTGCTTAAGCCTTGGCTCTCATTGTACAGGCTAAGTTCACCAAATATCAGTAAAATTTTATGAAGCAGCAGTATGCAGTTGAACATAACTACTACATGTATCCCTGTTACGATTTGTTTATGATTACCAAACGGAAATGCTCTTGGCCTTAAACCGGAATGCATGCAAATATTTGTTGATGAAACAATTTTAGACGCAAGAATTTTTAAATTTGTTTGCGCCTCGGAAATTTTGAAGACAAAGCTTCTTGGATTGAAGATGAAACTGGTGCTATCAATATCATGTCAATCAAAATCGATACATTAATATATAATATGCCTCAATTAGCTTTTTATTTAGAATTACACAATATAACTTTAAATATATACAATAAATAAAAGAAAATTTAAAACTTGAAATATATTTCGGCCCTTAGTGGGCCGTCATCAGTCAAGTATACAAGGGCCGAAATATATTTAAAGTTATAATGTGTAATTCTAAATAAAGAATTGATACATATAATAAAAGAGTACTGTACATTGAATAAAAGTAATAAAAATAGAAAGGGGGTGACTAAAGAATAGTAATAGAACACAAATTAGCGATTTTAAGAATTTCTTTTTTGTCTGTCTGTCCGTTTATGTGTTTGCGCACATCTCCGAAATTACTGAACGGACATAGCTTAATTTGGGGCAGAATATAGTTTTTCTTTCATTTAAATAGGATGTAGAAAAAAAAATGGAATCGTTATTTAAAGATTTGGAATTTATCTTCAACTAAATAGGCGAGAAAAAAAAAACACAAGTTGAATTACTACGATACCTTTACGTATACTACGATAAGAATAAAATATCTGATGATGTGTGAAGGGTACCTCAATATTTTTGTCGTTATTTAATTATAATCTATTTTCGAATCAAGTATTTTTATTATTATGTAGGTACACTTTTCAGTCACGGGCCCATAGGGACCCGGTCATTTGAAAGGCATTCATGGGGCCGAAACCAACATTGAAGAGGCCTTTGGTACCATTTAATCTAGATGTGAGATGGCTGCATCCATGGAGGCCTCTCCCTCAATGTATCATTGTGATACACTGACGGACAGTCCCCCACAGTTGCCAAACTATTGCCAGGAAGGAAGCGACTTGGAGTGGGCTATGAGGATGGGATGCTAAATGGGCCGGATAACAGGGCTATGGAGTGAGATAACGGACATCTGCCTCGAAAATCTCTCACAAATTTAAATATGGCAGATGGTGACTTGCTGCTTAATAACTATCCACCAGGATAGCCGTTGTGGGCCCCCTATCAAGCCACCACGGGGCGGCCAGGGGGCAACACTATGTAAGCAGCTAAGGTTGTCGAGAGGTGAGTCTGCGGGGCGCAAGATCCTTCTAACAGTCAAGTGCCCCCGGCGTTATGACATTTTACACTTCCAACCTGGAGCATAGGTTCCGCTCTTGCATCTCCACTCTGGCCGGCTGGTTAAGGCAAGCGCAGAGGTAGGGGGTGTGTTTCTGTGTGTATGTGTGTGTGTAAGCGCATGTGTGATAGTGTCCCCTGGAGGTAGGGTCCGTGGTGTCGCCACTCACCATCGGCTCGCCACAAGCCACCCTGCGGTGACTGATTGCACTGGACGTACAGGACATACCAGAGGGCGATGGGGTCGTCACATCCCTTTAATTTGCGATATTTCGGTACTAATTTAGGTTTTGGGCAACTTTTATTCGTGAACCTGCCACTGTGCGGCAGATGGCGGGGTTGTTTGTGTTCCAAGCTTTACAATGATGCTAACATTCATCCTGTCCAACATTTCATGCTGTGCGCAGCAAGTCTTTTATTCGCAATGGGTTCCACTAGACTTGTGTGAGGATTGTCTCAATTGAGTTCAGTCGTGTATGCCGTTGTTTTCGAGTAGGTAACCGACAAAGTTTCGCTTGCACTATCCTGAGCGACCGAAGTTCTGAGGAGCGGTTTAACTTGTTTAGAAATTGAATTGGCTTAACATCTTACGCTTGTGTTTGAAATAAATAATATCTTCCACCTCTCTGAAACAATATTAGCTATAAGCACTGGTCTAGCGTCCACTTATATCAGAATCACTGGATTTCAACACGGTTTATCAGTTGAAGGAAGCACCTTAAGGAATATTTTAATGTATTTACGAGTACCATACTATGCGAGATATTAGCTAAACTCATCGAAGCGTTATACGTATGCTATGCTTATAATGCACGGTTTGGAAATGGAATTTCTAATAAGTTTTTTGACGTACACAGTATTTGTTAATTTACTTGATATTGCTTTATCTCACATTCATAAAATAAGCTTGAAAAATAAACAAGAAAACCGTTGGGGGCAAAATCTTTATGTTTGCGCAGTAGCGGAAAAAAGTCAATTCAAATTCGAATTCAAATTCAAATTCAAATAGTTTATTTTGCAAAGCAGGTATAGATATATACACTTTTTACACGTCAAATTTAATCTAATAAAGAAAATATATGTAATAAAATAATAAATGTACATGAACTAAATTAAAGGTTTATTTAATTTATGTAGCAATATATTTACGATTAAAATGATAGGTAAAATATATATTATACAAGGTAAAATCCAATCAGCCGCCCGAACCCATACCGGAGACCCGGCCAGGGACCAGCCCCCCTATTCTGTATCTTTAGTTGCCAACTGCACGAGGTGCCTATCATCAAAAACATAGCTAAAAACTGAAATTTCAAAATTGCCTTTAGTGGGTATTGAACTATTAACAATCTGTGTCGTCACTTCAAGTGTAAAAATATCCTTAGGACATCGGAATTCGATAGTATATCTATGTTTTTGATGATAGACACCCAGTCCAGAAGGCAACTAGAGATACACAATAGGCCCGCAGGAACAAGGTTCAATGATCACCTACAAATGGAGTCTAAATCAAATAATGCTCAATGCAGTCTTCGTAACGGTTAAATACGTGTAATTTTTAAATTTAAACGAGAACTTAGTTCCAGTAAAATATTGAAAGCATTTAGCTTACTGAAACCTCTATTGCTCTATTTGGCACCGCTTACCGGTCATTTACCCGCCAGCGTCTGAAAAGTTCTGCATCATTAAGCTAATTACCTGTTTGCGTTCATGTAGAAGTTCTGTATAAACTTAGATTTTACACAATTTACTTGGAAGTTATTATACACAGCGAGCCCTACTTTTGTCGATGATGTCAAACAAATCTTCAAAATCAAATTTGGACGAATACAGTGTTAAAAACGTGATTATTATCAAGGTTGGTTTCTCTAAAATGTTATTAAGTCGTAAAAACGTCGGTAAGGAATATATATTTATATATTAATATAAATTTAAAATTTTAAAATACGTTTTTTAATATAAGTACTAATCTGTGTCATAAAAAAGTCATAGTAGGTACCTGTTTCACTAAAGAGAGCCTCATCGCATATTCTTTTTACAAATACCTTCGATTTTGATGATATTCACACATTCAAATATATTTTTTTTCAAGTTGTGGTTTTAGGAAAATATGTACTTTACCTTTATGGACTCTACGCAAGGATTATTTAAAAAAATATTCAGGTCATTCCTAACCTTTGAATGGGATAAAGTGTTTTTAAAATATGAGCATATTTGCTATCTCATTGCCAGTTAAAAAAAGTGCATTTATATCTTTTTCAGAAATTCCATTTAAATATTCCATATGCATATATAACGCCATTGTTCGTCTCTGAAGTCGGGGTCCTTTATTTTATTGCACTTGTTGTCTAAATGATGTCACGTGCACTACCCTTTTCATATATTCATGGAAGATTTATACCCTTTCTCCCGTTTTGCGTTGCAGTTTTACCTCTTAGAATATAATTCAATTTAAAATTTCATTCCCAGCTGCAACGTTGAAAATTGCTCTGGTTCTTTTTTGCTGTCAATTAGAAACAATTTTTAACTTTACCTAACGATAATCAATTATTTGTAGCACAGGAACTTAGGACTTTCTAAGAATAGGATATGAACTAAGCTAAAAAGTATTAAGAATTCTTGCGGATGTTTGCCGTATATCCTGCTTGCGAAGCTAATGTACTTAGGTAAAAAATCAACTCAAATATTTTTCATTTAACCATAAGAATACAATTTACAATTCACATTGACACAGTTAGTACATATAAATTGGGCATAATGTAACAAGTTGTAAAAAACGGTCTTTTCAACGGACCCTAAACAAAGCAGAGCTTGAATCGCAGGGCCCAGAATTGTTCATACTTTCATAGGTCTTCAAGCCAATCAACGCCCATTTTGGAACTACCTCAGATACCTCCTCAATAATCCTCGCTGCAATGTGTGATTGTCATGGCTCCATGACTACATGAGGATTATTTTTAAAAAAGTAGAAGCAAAGAAGGTGTTTAAGAGCACCGCATTTTGAATCAATCAGAATTGAACTCATTGAACTCTATTGCGTTCCACTTTTTGTTCCAGATAGCGCGCTCTGTACCGTGGCTGTAACGACAGCTGAGAAACCCGCGATCACGAAAAACGGAGTTTTTATTTAATAACTCTTGAAATATTGTCGTTTCCGAAATCCCGTCAAAGGGCTGTTCTTTATATAAACGTGATATTATTTACCTAATTTTTTGCTTTGTAATATGCGCCATATAATAAGGGACATATAGAAACTCCGTCAAAATTAGAGGTAACTTTTGTTTTTTTTTCTATCGAGGCATTTTTAGCCTTTTAGTTCTGGACGTCAGGGGGCTCTTGTAATTTAATGTACTACCCATAGATATTTTTTTTAACAATTTGGGACTTAATTTAGTTGTCTGAAAAACAAATTTACAATTCTATTGGTAAATTTTAGGTGTACTCTTAAGACAGGCTGAGAAGCACTAAGTAAGCATGTAGTCACTATATTTAGATGCTTTATCTTACGCAAGGTCGGCATTAAAATTATTGTAATAATGATATTAATTGACACAATTTGTTTTGACAAACAGCCTTGTTTAAATCTGAAAAAGCCAAGTGGCGAAAATCGCTAATTAGTGAAGTAAAGCCGCAGACGGAACCGCAGCAGCCACACTAATTAGTAATGAATTACATTCAACTGTCTTATCCGCCGCAATCTGTTCTAAACTCTGATTACACAAAAGCGTGATAGTTCAAAACGTTTGCATTTCAAAGTTGAATGGTTAAGTTTCATGCCTTTACGGAGAAGAAAACATTGTGCTAAGTTAGCGGAATCTTATACCTTGCGTAAAAAGGAAATGCTAAAACTTTCATATTTTTAGTTGGTGGAAGTGATTGTGGACATTGTGGTGCACCTGGAAATGTTTTCGTCAATATTGAGCTTTAAATCATAGGTAAATAATCTCGTTACAGGGTTTCATGGAACTTGGTTATAACAGTAATAATGTTCTGAATAAATATTTAATGAGAAGAGTAATTAATTATTATACATTTTGTAAAGTTGCTTTGTACTCCTTAATTGAACGATAAGTTTCCCTTGACTTTATTTTAAAATTGTATGCATATTCAATTATTTAGTCCTACTTGTTTAATTTTCACACGCAGTTTTACCAGTATTACTTAACTTCATTTATTTAAAAGGCTATTAAGTTTACGCCTCGCACATCAGTTCCGATAATACTAACAATAATAATTCTAATCAAACTCTATAGGTACTCTTAAAACTATCTTCCAAATTTCAGTCCAACGGCCCTGTAGTAGTGACAGAAGGATTGACTGGCAATCACCGGGTCTTCCGTATGATTAAGCGTATCAGTTTTTGATGGAATCTCAAGAGACCCTCGACCCTTTCCTACACCTTCCGTATTGTTTCGTCACAAGATAAAAAGACAAAATTGTGTTTAAAAGCAATTTTCAACGTGAAACGGTTACTTTGCCACTCGTATATTCTAAATCACCATTCGGCTGCCTCTAGAGGCGGGTTAATTCCGTTGAAATTTCATTCGTTTCCCACTTTAGTTGCAGGTGTTAAAATATACTGCACTCCACAACCAACTATCTTGAATGTACACCTTCTCGCAAGAGTTTCAACTCACGTACCTATATGGACGTAAGCAATATAGCGAAATTGTTTTCTGGCATTCCGGGCTTGCATGGGTGACAATTGAAATGTACGACACAAAACATACCCTATTTCAGACGCTGAAAAGTGGTTCCACGTATTTTGATGAGCTTTGCCGACATTCACCTGTTATTGGCAGGGGAATTTGGTATTATTTTCGTAACAGGTGTGGGAATAAATGGCTTCCTTTCGGAACTTGTTTCGGTTCTCGTCGTCGTGCTAACTCTTATTGCCGCTTACATCGTTCACTGGGAACGTACACCCCTTTATGGTTACTTACTGGGGCCATATTTTTGTTATGTGGGAATTTTACTGCTTTCTGTGGCAAATGTGCTTGCCTGAATGGCTTGATTGATTGTGGAAGAAATTCTCATTGTAGCGAAAAAATAAACTTATTTTTAGTGGTCCGTTAAAATACAAAATGATTTTTATCTCATTCAGTGTTTCTTTCGGTCTGTCTGTCTGCATTGTATATGCTACAGTTAAAACCCGTTTCAACTAGTAAAAACTAGTTCTAACTGAAAGCCTACAACTAGTTTTGATTAGTTAAAACTAGAATCAACTTATAGAGTAATAATGATTCAAGTTAAAACTAGTTTTAACTAGGAAAAACGAGTTCTAAAAACACTAAAACTGGTCATCGAGATCACTTTTAGATAAAATTTTGAATATTTATGTATGTCGTGGACAGATCGTTAAATATGAAATCGAATCTTTTACCAAAAGTCGAAAATAGATGAGACGACGAGTAAAGCGAGGAGGAGCGTGTTAGGTTCGCATGTTAATAAATTTGGGGAGCCGAGCGAAGTGGAGCGGAGGAAGGCGACTCTCCTAGTTTTAACAGAAATATGATATGCCCAATTCAACGATGTGCCGACGACATATACAACGTGTAACAGAAAGGTGTAACCATATTTGAAGAGCTTATTCAGTCAATGGTATAGAACAACTTTTACTATGGAACAAAATCCGTATATCGAAAAAAAAAATACTTGCTTCATAGGAAAATGCAATGCCGCTCGGCCAAATATATGGAATGGCAGATTTTTTTTTTGAGATTTCAGGGTTGTATCCATACTAAAAGTTGTTCTATACCATTGACTGAATAAGCTCTTCAAATATGGTTACACCTTTCCGTTACACGTTGTACATAGGGTACAAACTAAGGTTTATTTTCAAGCATATTCGCATTATTAACAAGCCATTATTGTCTCTTTACAATGATGTGTCTCTTTACGCTTTGCAATTCGCGTTGGTAATAGGATCAAAGAAGCATGCGTCTCCGTAACCGTCTAGTTAAGCTAGCTTAGTGACAAATACGCCCGCTGTTCGGTATTCCTCTGAAGAAATGAAATACTCTCTGAATTTTGTTGTAGGTGTCTTCAAAATGCGACTGTTCTAAAATTATTTTCTCTCCACTCTAATTAGCTAACAAGTATCAAGTGATTTATCCATGTAGAAGTTGATTGCAGATCCTACAAGACGAAAAGCACCGAAACATTTCGCTATTAAATATATAACTGTAAGTATAACTGTAAAGCCGCTTAGAATGGCGTGAAAGTATGCCTCGTAACTTGTTTTTGTCTGGGGCATTATGCTTGATCCTCTTTAGCACCCGAAAACATTTTTTATATAAACTTATAGACAGGCTAAATCTAAAATACAGTTTGGTAGGTTAAAAGGAACAGAAAAATATGACAAAAATCCACTTCTTTGTAGGGTTTCACCTAAGGTTTGGCTTCGTATTTACACTTATAGGCCGAAAATTCTAATGTTTACAGTACTCCCAAAGTATTAATGCGCATACAAATCTATAGCCGAGTGACCGGACGTACCAAGTGACCGTAGTGATTGTATAGAAAGTGTAAGGAAATACGAATTTTGCCGAACAGTGGCGAAGATTTGTATGCCCATTATCACTTTGGGAGCACTGTATTATATAGTAATGTCTAATAAATAACTACTAAACGCACTATGCGTTTGAATAATATTCTTCTTCCGTACATTCTTACCGCGAATCAGCGCGAATCTAATAAATTAACAGCCTCTTTTTTGATACATCTTTTTGCCTTCTCAAACAAAAAAAAAGTCTTACCAATATTTTTCCTACATGTCTAATATTTAAAACTAAAACACACTCCGTGATAAGCGGTCAGCATTCAGACCGACAGAAATAAAAGATGTGCATTTTTAAACTGAGCAAGATTCATCACATTTTCGGGTTCTGCTCGGCTGCGACCAAACGCTAAAAGCCGAAGCCTTCGGCCGAAAAATTGACTTTCGATCGGACTCTATCCTATCCATGCCACCATCTTCATTCTAAGGGCGTGCGAGACTAGTGCCACAATAAATAAATAAATTGTATTTATTGTGCTAGTGCTACGGACCAATACAGATAAATAGACAGGCTTACTCTATCACCTTGCTGAGGATATTCTATAATAAACATTTATTTTGTGGCTGATTAGACTTAAAAATAATAGTTTCTATTATAATAATTATGTTAATAAAATATTTTTATAAAACACCGTTCAAGGGCCTTTTTTTATTTATTATAATAGGACAACTTAAATATACACTCACGGACACATAAACTGCATCAAAGTGCTGAATTACCTTCAAACTAAAATTCCATTTGATTGGAGAAGTAAAAAAAAAAAAATCCCGCCTTTCCAAAGCTTTAGTAGGTATAAATTATGTTGTCAATTTAGATTGCGAAACTGTTTCAAACTTATTTATTTGCGCTATTTCGTTACACACATGGTTCCTGAAATTGTCCTGTCAATTGTTCAATGGGAATTGTATGGTTGATCGAAAGGTTCAATATTTTACTCTTTTCGCAAATGTTTCGTTTATGTCCATTAAACGAAAGGGTTGGGAGTTCTATCGATAAAAATTTGCCGTGTGATGATGATCCACTCCGACCGTTTTCGGTTATATGGCGACCACTTCGACTTCTAATCGGTACGCCGCTAGTGCACCCGAAGATGGCTAATTTATCCGATCTTTCTAGTATACTGTCTGTCTACATAATTAACGTGGATGGCTGCGGGAGGTCGGGCTTTTAACGTCGCGTTTGGCGTCGAGGTTAGTTTTGCGCTGCTCCTCAAAATTGCGTACTTGCCTCTGTACAAGCCCATGGCATTCAGTGCGCTTTGCTGCCAATCCTTCCCATTATGAGGGTTGCAATGCTGCGTCACCGTAGACTGCAATGCTGCGTCACCGTAGAGAACAGAGATTTTCGCAGTTACCTGTTGCCGTGTAATAAAGTAAAGTATATGTAAATAGTAGTTATGGATTACAGTAAAAAATACGACCAATCATTGAATTATTTGGGAATTTCAATCTATAAAATTACTTTCACTAATCACACTGAAAATTTTTACCGATTCATATTAATTACTGAAATTCATTGATAGGGATAAAAACAGGTAACTACGTACGATTATTACAATATTTTGTGGTTTACTATTCTGGCTTTTGTTATAAAACGGTTGGCTACCTCTATTAATATCCATTTTAACATCATTTAAGGCGCTCTTATCCTAAAATCAGTAATTTCAAAGTCAAATAGAACTTTCAAATATCGTCTAAATCTTCCAAAAAAAAAATACCTTTGAACCTTGATCTAGGTCTTCCACGCATGTGTAACATGATTAGATAAACTTTGCTCGATAGAAATAATTCACGAACACAGCATGTAATAAGACCTTTGAAATCATGCCATTTCCATAATTCCACTCTTTTATTAACGAAACATATCTGGTAATATTGCTCTTTAAATTTTCTAGGTCGACCACGTAAGTGGGTTTTAATAAACATATCCCTTATTTTTAAACAATTTAAAAACCGATAAAAACAACGAAAAAGTACAAAAGTGTGGTTATTTTCTTTACTCCTTACACGTAAATAAAAAGACAGAGAGTCACTCTTCTGGGATAAGAGCGCCTTAACCTATATGTACAGTCGCCCGCTGGACAAGCTCTCTATTTGTAAACGATTTTAACGGTATGACGCCGCGCCGCCGCGCCGTAAGAACTGTCATCTGGCGTCCGTACATTCAGATTTATCTTTTTTTTATTTGTTCATTCACACGATATACATTACAGACCTAATATGTCCAATGCGTATAACACGGTAAACAGTTACAACAAAAATTATTTTACTAAAAATAATAACAATAAAACCAAATTAAATAATAAAAACAAAATTAATTAAGGGGATATATCGTCAAAATCGACACTTTTTCAAGTTAGTTGAATTTGAATTTGAATTAGTTATCTGCTGTTCAAAAGAAGTCCCAAGTTAATAAATTAGTATTACAATTTTGGGACCTTTTCTAGTTTTTGGACTATCAGAAACGCGATTGGAAGAATTTTACTCGATAGAAACAATAATTGAAATGAGGTCTAAATTTATACTTTTTTTGATATTCTGGCAAATTGGGATAGCATACAGACTTCAAAAATATTTATTTAGATGGGTTTTAACAATACCTATATTACTGGCTATTGACATTTTCATAGCTATTTTAGTTAATTTTGTATTAATTTAAAACCGAATTTTAAATTTAAATTTTAAATATAAACTTTCCACGATTCTGTCCCTCTCGCACTGCGGGTCTTTTCGCCTGAAGTAACGGGGACCTTTGCACGGACGATATATCACCTTAACAGATAATTACTCTTCTAAATAATTCACCACACGTGCCTGGATGTGGACCAGAGATGCAGAGAAAATATCCATCTCAGGTTGATCCCTAGCCTTACCGTTGAAAGAGGAGACTTCAATTATTTATTGTAGTTATGCTCTTGGTGTTGTGCTATAAATCTAAATATTGATCAACTCTTTTAGTATCAAAGTTCAATAGATGTTCGTCAGAAAAAAGCGTTTTCTAGTATAATATAAGATCATTGATTTTCTACCTTTTCAAGAAGTCATAGTAAACTGTAAAATTAAATTTCAATTTCAAGTAAAACGCAAGTTGAAAAACGCTTTGTTTTAAGGCATTTGGTTATGGTTGCCTTTTTTAGGGCCGTACGATTTTACATAAAAAGGATAGCCTTAATTCATTAATTTATCACCAATATAACTGGTTATAAAGTAATTTAATTGCGGCTTTTCTCTATTAAATTTATTTTCCAGCTGCAATCGGAAATTATTGTGCTGCCATTGAAAGCGGAAAATAAAAATAATAAAATAAAGTCGTGCACGTGATCGAAATACAAAGAAATAGTTTGCACTGTGGTCCCTTGTCGTAAAATAGTGTCGACAGGTGGGCTGGGTGTGGTGTGGTGACAATGTGTGAAGTCACATAATAAAACAACGCCAATTGTGTTTCCTTACTGATATTTGTTGTTACGGTTTCGTGAAAAGAGAAACTAAATGCGGAATTTTAGATGCACTGAATGAACAACCGTGATCAACGTCCCTGATGATGGCTTAATTTATGCACAACACGTGTCGATTAGATTTGTAGAATGTTTTTTTTAGATAGCATTTGCATATTCCTAACTCTGTTGCTCGCGACGTCGTCGTCCGGTGGAAGATGATAAGGCGGCCCTTGGGAATCCCGCAATAAAAAATATCTCAGTTTTTATGTTTGATAATAAGTTATCGAACAGTGATCTCCCTGCCTTCTTTCTTTGTAATCCATGTCTCACTGCTGAGGATCGTGCAGTGGTAACCGCATCAAAAACCGTTCAGAAGTTTTTGCTTGATGCATGAAATACCGACAAAAAATCCCATTTTTTTTGCATCAGTATCTTACACCGCTATGTTTTTTCAAATATCATCAATGTACAGACAGACACAGCTCTTTTCTTTTACAGTTTTTAATAGTATTTAATATACTTAGCTTTACAATTTTCAGTTATTATTTTATTCTAATATAATCTAATTTCGCATTAAAACTTTTATTTTACCAAACTAGTTGACGATATTCAAACTAAAGAGTTAAATAATTATTTATGCGCGTTCTAATAAAGAACAGCGCCACCTGTTGATTTTTATATACAAAAATTTTATAAGCTAAATAATTCTAACCAGAGTTTTCTCGTTTTTTTTTTAAGCAATCGTTCGTGATGTCTATAGGCCTTCATCGCCAGGAATTATTATTTGCTATATAACTTCTAACAGTAGAAAAGTAAATTCCAAAAATATTTAAATAACGATAACTTTTTTTCTGACATCCGATTTTAATAAAACACAAAATTAAATTCTGTCCACTTGTGGAAACTACATGAAAACCCATTCAGTAGTTTTGGAGATGTGCGTGAACAAACTGACAGACAGAAAAGAATTCTAAAAATCGCTGATTTGTGTTCTATTACTCTTTTAGTCAACCCTTTGCTATTTTTATTACTTTTCTTCAACGTACAGACACACCGGGTTCTACACTTGTATTATATGTGTTGATTGATTGATGATGTCTGCATTTGCATAAGATCTTTATTCTTCAACTTTTAAAATTACGAGTACGCAAATAACTTATTTGGAACGGGGAAGATTATTTTCAAGCCCCGAAGCAAACAGAGGGTTAGTTATAAGTTTGACTTGTGTATCTATGTATGTGTGTATTTGCCTGTGGCATAGTAGCTCCCAAACGGATGAACTATTTTGATTTAGTTTTTTTGAAAGGTGATTTAATTGAGAGTGTTCTTAGCTACTAGCTATCGCCCGCGGCTTAACCCGCTTTTGTTTAGTTTTTGTGTAGCTCCCAAACAGATGAATCGATTTTGATTTCGTTTTTTTGTTCGATAAGTGACTTGATCGAGAGTGTTCTTAGCTACTAAGTTTTGCCTGCAGCTTCGCCCGTGTTTGTTTAGTTTTTGTGTACATCCCAAATGGATGAACCGTTTTTGATTTTGTTTTTTTTTTTAAAGATGACTTGGTCGAGTTTGTTCTTAGCTGCTAGCTTTTGCCCGCGGCTTGTTCAGTGTTTATTTAGTTTAAGGGAACTGCCCGTCCCCAGGTAACAAACTATTCCCTATAGCACTCAGGGATTATGTAGTTTCCTATTAGTAAAAGAATTTTCAGAATCGGATGTGTAGTTATTAGATTACCTCCGACATGTCACTAGGGAACTATCTTTCTATGTATAGGGTACTGCGCGACTCCATTTTAAATTTTTTAAATTTATACTTGGATCGCTTTATTCTAAAAGTCATACAACAAAAGCTGTTCATTTTGATCACTAGAACATGTAGTTAAAGTATCAAAGCATGTCACAGATAAACCTGGACGGCGATTCTGCCGTGTGCGCAAAAATTGCGAAAGTAGAAAAATCAACCATTTCCGTAAAAAATCCCTGGTAAAATCAATCGAAATCTGCCGTAGCAAGTTTTTTGCACTTGCCAGAATTGTACGGCAATTCTGGCGCGTGCACAAAAATTGCGAAAGCAGAAAAATCACTAATTTCCGCAGAAAATCCTCTGTAAAATCACTCAAAATCAGCCGTTACAAATTTTTCGCACATGCTAGAATCCCCGTCTATTGACTTTTCTATTTTTATCAATTTAGGTGGTAAAACTTTTACTAAATTCACTGCGTATATTTTCCAAACAGAGATGTTATAGTTTTTATGGAATTTCCTGTTGAGTTATTGAGTTATTCAGGCAGGATCTGCTTCCTACTAAATATTCTAATCATCAATATCCTGACGCTCCGCCTGCCTCGTCTTTGACAAGCTTCTTTCCGTCTACTTGAAAGAAAATAAAAATGTGCTTAACTTTTTAATCTGCTATAAAAATTCATAAACCAAGTATATTTATACAAAATTACATAATCTGCCGATTAAAATGAACAGCTTTCCCAAAGAAACAACCGTCGAAGTTAAAAATATTTTCACGTTTCCTTACTAAATTTGAAAATCTACTAAGTCCACATTTTTTTGAAATGCGCTCTTTTGATTTTGGAGTGTTTCAATATGATCCATAAATGCGGCTTTATTGAAAGATTTAAAATATATTATTTTACCACCCCGCACAAACACCATCGAGTAACGTACAAAAGAGAATATTTTGCGGGGGTAAAATAAGCTAAAATGTAGTATATAGGTAAGTAAGCCAGTAAACTAAAATTGTAAAGGTCACTAATTTAATTAGGTACCCTTAGACCCAAATATGTGAAAAAATGTGGGTCTAGCATCGGTTGAGATAATTCACCATCTTCCTGCGCCTTTTTCCATTTACTTGGCGTCGGCTCTCCTGGTCCTTCTTCTCCATTGCGCACGATCTAGTGCTAGTTAGCGTCTAGTTTTTTTTTTCTTTAAGGTCGTCAACCAAGTGGCAGAGGGTCTCCCGGGTCCCCGTTTCCGTTAATAAATCCATGGCATGCTTACTTAATAGTGGTTTTGCAGCCGGATTGTGAAAAACTCGCGTTTTTAGGGTTCCGTAGTCAACAACAAGGCACCCTTATAGTTTCGCCATGTCCGTCTGTCTGTCTATCTGTCCGTGGCTTAGCTTAGAGACTATTAGTACAAGAAAGCTGTAATTTGGCATGGGTGTACATATTTATTACGCCAATTAAGTGGTACAGTAAAATTTTGAAAAAAAGTTTTTTTTAGGCGACCTCCCCTACACGTAAAGTGGGGATGATTTTTTTTTCTCGTCTATACCATGGTGTGGGGTGTTGTTGGATAGGTAATTTAAAAATATTGGGAGTGTAAGAAGACTATTTTTCGACACAAGGTTCCGTTTGCGAAATATTAAACTTAAAAGTGTTAATTTTTGTTAGAGTCAAGTGTCCCCCCGTCAAGTGGATGTGTATAAGACGAGGAGGTTAAATGGGTTCAAACCCTTAGACTGAGGAATTTTTGTAGGAGAGTGAGTAAAGTAAATCATAAAATGAGTATTTTTAAATCTTGAAATGAATGTGTGAAATAAAGTTCTCAAACTTTAAGAGGTTGTCATGACTTCCCCCGAATCCAAGTCCATCTGCTGTCAAATTAAATCCCCCTTTATGAAAACATATATACATATATGGTGTACATATACATACTCACCTTTGGTCTCCAGTATGATTTTGGCTGTATACAGGTGTTATATGATGAAGTTGCGGAAGCCGGAAATAAGTAATTTTCAATGGAATTTGTACGAAACTTTCATATTTTATCTTTATTTTTTTTTGTAATATTTTACACAAGTAACCGTATATATAACAGCTAAACAGTTTACTGGCGATATGCTCTTACAAATTTTGTTTCTTAATTTAACTTTATGGATACTAACTTAAAATTAGTCGACTATTACTCGTTAACATATAAAGCCTACTTAGCTGTGATGGTTTTCCCCTTTAACTACGTTATATATACTACTGCTGTGAATTTTTTCATATATCTAAAAACAACCGTTTAGCTGGCAGGGGGACACAATTGACTCAATCAATCAATCAATCAAATCAATCAAAATTCTTTATTTGTCTAACTTAAAAATTTACTCTAACAAAGATTAGCACTTTAAAGCTTAATATTTAGCAAACGGATCCCTGAATCGAAAAATTGTTTTCACACACCTACAATGTTTTTTAAAAGATCTATCCAACGATACCCCACAACATGGGATAGATGAGAAGAAAAAAATAATCCCACTTTACCCTCATAATTTTTTTTTCATGGTTTTATTTTACCGCTTTGTCGGTGTGATTATTATGTATACCCATGCCAAATTACAGCTTTCTAATACAAAGAGTCTTTGAGCTAAACCGCGGACAGACAGACGGACGGACATGGCAAAACTGTAATGATTTCTTCTGACTACGGAACCCTAAGAATTAGTTGTTTCATAAATTTTGGTCGAGTAGGTAGGTATATAACTTTTCTAGAGAGCAGCTGAATTTTTTTCGTGATTCGAGGGATGGTTCCATGGTAAAAAGTTTGTTCGTATGCACGAGTAATGTCGCCTGTTTCCGGCTTACGCATCATTATCTTAACATCCGGTAAGTATATGAAATTCACCTAGTTTAAAGGTACAAGTACCAGGGATGCATAATTTGAAAAGGTAACGCTGAGCAGGACACATTTAGCATAATAAGGGGTTGGTCAGGAAGAAGGACTAAACGTTTTCCGTGCCTGTCTATCCGACGATGCGGAACGTTCTCGCCCGCAAACACGGTGGATTTATTTCATTTACCCAGCAAACTCATGAAAGGCTTTTAGATTGTTGTTTTCGCCGCCTCGTCGCATTTTTAGTCCAAGCTGATAATTTACTTTAAACGTTCACATCGTTTAAAACTAAAATACGGTAGATAGGTAAACATTCTCCCTCTATAAAAACTTATGTAGACTCACCAATTCGATTAAATTGATTGGTCATATATTAGTTGCTGTAAAAGTATTTTAAATTGAGGGTATTCTGCTTGTATCAAAGCCGTATTTCCTTGGTAAAAGCATTATTCGCGTTATAAAGCATCCGGACCCATATCTACTTGACGAGGATCTGAATTAAATCAGCTTAAACAGTACGTAAACTAAAAAATAAATAAATGACTTTATGATTTGCGTTATTGCCTCAAGCGAGTATATTGTATTTTACTTCTCTACAAAACTTTCGTCAATTTAATAGCTGTTTACATATGACATTGCCGAAATTTTCTTACAGATTCAAGAGTTCATAATTCCTTTAATTCAATAGCTATTTCTATTATTTGTTTTTTGTTTGAAAGTTGATTTCAAGGTTTTACGTCTACGTATTAAATTTTGTTTTTATTGTAAGTTTGATAAATAAAATTTAATGTTCAAAAACAGTTCGTCCTAAATGCAAAAATGTAAATAAGATTCGTAATAACTTTTTACAGCTGACACTTTTCAAACATTAAATTAGTGTTGCTGTTAGCTTAATGTTATCCCATTCATACACAAAAGGAACAATTTTAATATGTCGTGTCTAAAAAAAAAAAATGCAAAAATGTTAGTAATGAAAATTCACGTGAGTGTTCAAGCCGTATGTAATAATAATTTAGTATGTCAGCTCACGCGAGTTTTATAATGAAAATTCCTTGAAATTCTCTATAGAAAACAGCAACTTCATATGTAAAGACCTATTATTATTCTTCATAACTCGTGGTATCAGGTCACTCGAAACGTGATCCGGCAAGACTATAAATTATATCCAGTGGGATTAACCCCGGCATACGTAGCACAGGCTACTCGTCCGTGCCGTGTCCGTGTCGTGTCATTGTTTGGTGACGGTAATTTATTCAGCAAATTCGTCGGCATCACACGCCCAGCCCGCTCAGGTGTTGACGGCATCCGCTATTACACAGAGGATTTAACCGCCAAATAAAAGCACAATTATTTTTGTACTCTAGGTTTTTACTACCTGAATAAGGAGCTAAGGTTTTCTTTGTCGAGTGCACGCGGCCTATCGCACCGCAAAGCTGAGATCCAAAAGATTTAATATTTACCGAACACATCAAAGTTTAACTTCATCCTTTGACAAAAAGCTCTTTTTGCCGATTCGTGAAATCCACCTAAATTCTTAGGTTTATTTTCACGACTGTTTTAGCATAATATCATATTCAGCTTACCTATCAAATTCTTCTTTGTATACAAA
Organism: Ypsolopha sequella; assembly: GCA_934047225.1. NCBI lineage: Eukaryota > Metazoa > Arthropoda > Insecta > Lepidoptera > Ypsolophidae > Ypsolopha > Ypsolopha sequella. The sequence continues at coordinate 16,632,148 of OW203992.1, forward strand.
CTCACGTATTTTGTTCGGAAGGTTTTTTAATTTCTTTTAGTTCTTACAATTGGATTGTAGAACTAATCTAATGAAAATGAAATGGTGAGCGCGGGGTAAACTCAGATTACCTACTTAGGCAGTCTCAAAGACTACTTGGATTTCATTGCGATACAGTAATACCGTACCGCAATAGCTATTTTCTCAAGCCATTTCGATTATCTTAAAGCAGAGAAATCATTATAGTCGCCTATGGAGACCCGGGGGAAGGCTGCGCGGGAAATGGTTCAATCTCTAGATTATGTCTGTGTCATTTGTCTTTTCGCTTTTAGCTCATTGCCTACAATTTTCTTTCAAGTATTTCCATAACAGTTCTTTCTGATATTTTGCCTATATATTTGAGGATTATACTCATCTTCGTCCTCGGGATCAGCATTATAACACTTGTAGTACCGCCTGGTGATCGCCGTTTTACACTATATTGAGATTTTTTTTTTTTTTTTTTTTTTTTTTACTTGCTCATCTATCTGGCAACTCTCAACTCACCTGTCATTCGCGTTCTAGTGCCCGCCGTTTTTCGCAAGTGCTCATCGAATTAAGTGTTTTATTCAAGGGTTTTTCGTCGGTTTTTTCGTAAAAAATGCCTAAAAGGAAACGGGGTGATGATGACTACGATCATATCATTAAGAAATTGAAAAAGCTAGAGCGGAAATTATCTCGCAACAGTAAGAAACGTCGCGGGCATCATCACCGTCACAGGGAAGCCAAAGCCTCATCAAGCCCAACTGGAACACCCAGGAGGTTGTCGGAGACTGAAGGTAAGTTTTTCTACCCTCAGATCCTCGATCAAACGATCAAACATAGTTTTCGATATTACCTATGGTTTTTTTTAGGTTATAATTTTTTGTAGCTTGACTTCGGTTGTTTACAAAGTTACTGTTAATATTTGTTCTAATCATTAAATTTGTGGGTTTGCGTGATTCTCTGTGGGGTTTCACTACCCGAATAAAAACCTACCGATGTCATGATATGATGATATACCTACAACCTATGGTTTTTTCTTTTATCAAGTACCTCAACTTGCGTACTTCTCTTTGGAGTTGTACTGGTTGGACAAGTTTTTGCGAAACAGCTTTTAGGGCTGCTTCTAAACGAAACAGGTACTCAAGGCCATTCCTTTATTATCTTTTTCAGAGCATATATTAAATGCCCCCGAGGAGAGTGTTGTAATGCCGGTGGAAGATATCGAGGAAGTACTTGTCTCAGGCCTCGATGAGGACGCTCCTGTCCAAAACGTAGGGGAGCCAGCCCCAGATTTTTCTGGAATGCAAGCCGCTGAAATTGACAATGATGTTCTCGAGATCTTAGGTGCGGACCCCACCCTAGAAAACACCTATGGCAAAGATATAAATAAAGATGTGGCTGTTCGCCTTGAACATTGCGCCACAACAGGATTGACCAAGGATGCAAGAAAACAGTTGACGGACAGGTACCTTATCCCGGAAAACTGTAAAATGATTAAAGCACCCGCCTTAAATTTGGAAATGAAGGCAGCTATGTCAGAGCTTACTCTGAAAAGAGATAAAGCAATAGAGGCAAAACAAAAACTGCTTTCTTCAGCTATTACCAGCCTAGGTGAAGCAATTACTCTAGTCCTGAATTCCGATGGAAAGAACAATGAATTATTGCGATTACTAATGGACACTGGTCGCATTCTTTGTGACTGCCAGTTTGGTGACTCTTTAACAAGACGGACATTCATTCTATCAGGGTTAAAAAAGGATATGAAGGAGCAGCTACAAAACACAAAGGTTGACGAACTTTTATTTGGACAAAACCTGTCTGAGACACTCAAAGTTGCAAAAACTGTTAGCAAATCTGGTGCAGAACTCAAACCCCAGAACACACCCAGGCCACCTGGAACACGCTGGAACACTGTGACATCAGTATCCAATCCAAAAAACTGGAAGAATCCTGCACCATACCGTCGCCAGCCATACCGTCAGCCGCAGCAGGGACCTCCGCCACGGACCATGAAGCCTGCTGCGATGAGGGGTCGGCCGCTGCCATCATTGAAGCCGTCGTCGCAGAATCAGCGCAATCCACACGGTTACCACCGCTAACTTTGGTAAATTATGCTGGCAATTTAAATTTGTTTTATAACCAATGGCGTAAGATAACTAAGGACTCTGTTATTCTATCTTACATACAGGGCTATAAGATACCATTTGTTCAACAGGTTTTTCAAAATTCTGTCCCAATGAACAATAACTTTTCTACTTTAGAGAGAACGCTGATCGATGAATCCATCTCAGATCTGCTGTCCATAGGTGCTATAACTAGATGTAAACCCTGCACCGGACAATTTTTATCTAGCATATTCCTGGTACCTAAGCCAAATGGTAAAATGCGTTTTATACTAAATTTAAAAAAATTAAACAAGTTTGTTGAATCCTTTCACTTTAAATTAGAAGATTTAAGAACAGCACTAAAACTTATCTCAAAAGACGTCTATTTAGCAAAAATTGACGTGAAGGACGCATATTTTTTCATAAGAATCCATCCAGATTATAGAAAATATCTACGTTTTCAGTGGCAAGATAGCAACTCGGGTTCAGCTTCATTGTATGAGTTTAACGTTTTACCATTTGGTCTTAGTACAGCCCCTTATGTATTCACCAAGGTTATGAAACCAGTTGCCAAGCTTCTGCGTTCTGCTGGGTACCTCTCCACCCTTTACCTAGACGATTGGTTTCTAATAGGAGGATCATATGATCAGTGCCTAGACAATATTGAAAAGACAAAATCGTTACTAACAGCCCTCGGCTTTATTATCAACGATAAAAAAAGTTGTTTGACCCCTAGTAAATCATGTATTTTCCTCGGGTATTGCATTGACTCAGAAAAACTCCAGGTCAGCTTACCTCAGGAAAAAGCCAATCGGTTACTTAAAGAGATAGAAAAGCTTTTTACTTTAAGCCGTTGCAAGATAAGAGAATTTGCTCACTTTATTGGGCTACTTATTTCTGCTTGCCCAGCCATTGAGTATGGCTGGATGTATACCAAATCATTAGAACGGTTAAAATTTCTTAATTTAAGAGGTAACCTTGATTATGATATTTATATGGATATTCCTGACTCTATTAAAGATGATTTACTTTGGTGGAGACGTGCTGTAGGAAAATCTGTTTGTAGGATTAAAGATGATAGGTATTGCTTAGAGATTTTCACAGATGCCTCAACTACGGGGTGGGGCTCAGCGTGTGGGGAGCAGAGGGCATGCGGTCCGTGGTCAGAGCAAGAGCGTTCCCATCATATTAATTACTTGGAGATACTAGCAGCTTTTTTAGGTTTAAAAACATTTGCAAAACACTTGTCAAACTGCCAACTTTTACTAAGGGTTGATAACACTACTGCGGTTTCTTATATCAATCGGATGGGGGGTATACAGTATCCACATCTTACCGAAATCACTAAACAGCTATGGCAATGGTGTGAAGCTAGAAATTTATTTATTTTTGCGTCATACATAGCTTCAAAAGACAACAAAAATGCCGATACAGAGTCTCGAAAAATTCACCCAGATATTGAATGGCAAATATCCGAAACAGGTTTTCAAAAAATAGTTACTAAATTTGGTAACCCTGATATAGATTTATTTGCTAGTAGAATTAATAAGAAATGTAACCGTTACGTCTCCTGGACTCAAGACCCAGACGCCATAGCAGTAAATGCATTTACCATCACATGGCATGATTATTTCTTTTACGCATTCCCCCCTTTTTCTATAATATTAAAATCTTTAAGAAAAATTGTTTCTGACCAAGCCCAGGGTATCATGGTTGTCCCATTGTGGCCGACACAGCCTTGGTTCCCGCTTTTTAAAAGTCTTCTAATTTCAGATTTACTTATTCTCAAACCAGACAGATATAATAGTTACATTATTTCTCCTTCTTCCAGCAATCGTCAAATACATACGAAAATTACCCTGGCAGTCGGGGTCTTGTCCGGGATTCAATGCTAAAGAAAGGTGTTTCTACAAATGTGGTAGATATAATGTTAGAATCACTATCCACTAATTCATACAAACAATATGATGTTTATTTAAAACGTTGGTTTGACTATTGTAAACATGAAAACTTGAATATTTTTGATGCTTTCATCCCAACTATAACAAATTTTTTGGCTAAACTATTTGAGGAGGGGGCTCAGTATGGAACTCTAAATTCCTGTCGGTCGGCGCTATCCCTTATACTAGGAGATCAAATAGGACAAGATGAGAGGATAAAGAGGTTTTTCAAAGGTGTCTTTCGTATGCGGCCTCCTATGCCGAAGTACAACGAAACCTGGGATACTTCACTTGTCCTAAATTATTTATCAAAATTTTATCCCTATGAAAATCTTACATTAGATCATGTATCAAAGAAATTAATTACACTGTTTGCCTTAGTGACAGCTCACAGGGTACAGACAATGTCAAAAATAAATATTGATAACATATCATTTTGCCCCGAAAGAGTCACAATTAAAATAGTTGATTTAATTAAAACTTCTAGGAATGGTATAAATCAACCACTCCTCACTCTTCCTTATTTCCAAGAAAAGCCAGAAATATGTCCAGCTAAATGTCTTCAAGCTTATATTTTTCTGACAAACCCTTTACGTAAAAATGTGAAAAGTCTTTTTATTACTCTAAGAAGTCCTTATAAGGCTGTAACCGCTCAAACGCTGAGTCGGTGGATCAAGGATACGCTGAGGGGCAGCGGGGTAGACGTAAAGCAGTTCGGTGCTCATAGCGCGCGACACGCCGCTACCTCCGCCGCGCGCCGCCATGGCGTCTCTATTGATACTATAAAGAGAACTGCTGGTTGGACTGAAAGCTCAAAAACTTTCTTCAAATTTTATAATAGGCCTCTTTGTGATTATAGAAGCAATGAAGAATTTGCCCAAGCGATAATTAATGCTTGATTAATTATTATAAATTATAATAAATAAGTGCCTTACAAATAGGTTAATTTAAGAATTATTTTTATTATTTTCTCCTCACCTGAATGTGAGTAAGGTTGATTATATCAATATACTCTCTGATATTGATGATGATTAATTCTATCTTTTATTACTATTCCTCTGTAGGTATTCGCACCACCTCAGCCTCAGTATATCAAAATTTCAAAACTTTTTTAACAAACTCTCTAAAAATCTACAAGTGTTATAATGCTGATCCCGAGGACGAAGATGAGTATAATTAGTGATTAAACGAACTTACCTGTACGTGAAGTTCTATCCTAATTATACGAAGTCTTCGTCCGAGGAGATCAGCATCCCTCCCTCCCGTTGCAGTGGTAACATGCCCGAAGTTAAAAAAGTTTTCGAATCTGCAAGAACTCTGAACTAAATGACAGGTGAGTTGAGAGTTGCCAGATAGATGAGCAAGTAAAAAAAAAAAAAAAAAAAAAAAAAATCTCAATATAGTGTAAAACGGCGATCACCAGGCGGTACTACAAGTGTTATAATGCTGATCTCCTCGGACGAAGACTTCGTATAATTAGGATAGAACTTCACGTACAGGTAAGTTCGTTTAATCACTAATTAAAAGACATCAAAGCATTATTGTCAATGCGGTTGGATGGATATACCTTTGAAATTTTAGCAGGTCGATATGTACAATTTACCTGCAGGGTTGGCTTCGATATTATGTTTCTATGAAAGTTAAATTTAAACTTTGATATAAATGTGTTACACTTTATAAATTTATAAAATATTATACATAGCTATAATATTACTAGCCTTTCGCCCGCGCTTATTCAATTTTACCCGTCTTGCCCCGCAACACTCTTTATAGCCTATGTGGTGAACAGGGTCCCTACGATCGTAATAAAGAAAACACATTCAAATCCGTTGAATACAGACAGACAGACAAAAATGATAAAAAAATAGTTTTTACCTCAGTACAATACTAACATCAACAAAAATATTCAATGTACCTATACAGACAAATGTTTTATTACTTTATTATTAGTATAAAAAGATTTGGTTGAGATCTGCATTTTGAAGGAACTCGTTTACAAAATATCCAGCTTTCGAAGTTTCCAGCTATAAATAAGGCGAACTTGCGAGGGACCAACCAGCTTATTGAATAATGAATGAGCTTTATTATAAGAAGCTGAAATACATATATTCTGCTTCTTAACATTTTATTAATAATGTCCTAAGATTTATGTGGCAGTTTTCTTTGATTATTTGTTTTATATACATTTCATTTTATGTGCACGTTAATAATAAAAACAATTTAAGTATAGTTTTTAAAAGGACGAGGGTTCACCTTTTAACTATACATATATACATCACCTCGACATGCTGATTCTCCTAGATAGTGTCAGAGGTGTTTTCAGTTATGGACTGTGAAGTGCAAGTGATAGCCCACACTAGTACACCCACGTTTTGCCAACAAGTATGTTTCCCGTCAGCGTAATGGGTGGTGAGCCCTATCGCTGAACTGCGGGTATAAAATATGCCTAAGCAATCTGACCGAACACAAAATTAAATGTGCCCATGGAATTTGAACCCACGACCCCTCGATCGACCAAACCAAGCCACAAAACCACAGAGGCGGTAAAAAATACAACTATACAGTTTTAAAAAAGACACCTCAGTTGATGTTTACTGATACCAGGTTCTTTGATAGGCTACATGAAAAAAAAAATACGTTCCATGTTTTGAATTGTATTTATTAGCGAAATTTATAGTTGTAATTATTAGTTAACATTATATCATTGCAGTATAGAAACGCAGAAATAAAAGTAAATCTGGATGTGAGGAGCTCTGAACCGGGAATCGAACCCGGGACCTCTCGCTTGCCGGGCGATTGCTCTAACCTCTGAGCTATCCAGGTCTCAACACAACTCGTGAATTTACCAATGTGCTTTCCCATACTGCAATGTTATTTATAGATACCCACTTTATAGTGAGCCACTTGGCGCCTAGAGGACGCTAGTGTATTCAAAGCTAGTCAAAGACCATTATGCCCTACCGTCACCTGTTACAGTATCGGGTAGTGAAGAATACACATTTCTCTTATCGAAACTATGACAGAAATAAATTTCTATGTTTGAACACTTGGCGATTTATCCATCGCAAGGAGATATAAATTAACATTATATCATTGCAGTATAGAAACGCAGAAATAAAAGTAAATCTGGATGTGAGGAGCTCTGAACCGGGAATCGAACCCGGGACCTCTCGCTTGCCGGGCGATTGCTCTAACCTCTGAGCTATCCAGGTCTCAACACAACTCGTGAATTTACCAATGTGCTTTCCCATACTGCAATGTTATTTATAGATACCCACTTTATAGTGAGCCACTTGGCGCCTAGAGGACGCTAGTGTATTCAAAGCTAGTCAAAGACCATTATGCCCTACCGTCACCTGTTACAGTATCGGGTAGTGAAGAATACACATTTCTCTTATCGAAACTATGACAGAAATAAATTTCTATGTTTGAACACTTGGCGATTTATCCATCGCAAGGAGATATAAATTAACATTATATCATTGCAGTATAGAAACGCAGAAATAAAAGTAAATCTGGATGTGAGGAGCTCTGAACCGGGAATCGAACCCGGGACCTCTCGCTTGCCGGGCGATTGCTCTAACCTCTGAGCTATCCAGGTCTCAACACAACTCGTGAATTTACCAATGTGCTTTCCCATACTGCAATGTTATTTATAGATACCCACTTTATAGTGAGCCACTTGGCGCCTTTATTTCTGCGTTTCTATACTGCAATGATATAATGTTAATTTATATCTCCTTGCGATGGATAAATCGCCAAGTGTTCAAACATAGAAATTTATTTCTGTCATAGTTTCGATAAGAGAAATGTGTATTCTTCACTACCCGATACTGTAACAGGTGACGGTAGGGCATAATGGTCTTTGACTAGCTTTGAATACACTAGCGTCCTCTAGGCGCCAAGTGGCTCACTATAAAGTGGGTATCTATAAATAACATTGCAGTATGGGAAAGCACATTGGTAAATTCACGAGTTGTGTTGAGACCTGGATAGCTCAGAGGTTAGAGCAATCGCCCGGCAAGCGAGAGGTCCCGGGTTCGATTCCCGGTTCAGAGCTCCTCACATCCAGATTTACTTTTATTTCTGCGTTTCTATACTGCAATGATATAATGTTAATTTATATCTCCTTGCGATGGATAAATCGCCAAGTGTTCAAACATAGAAATTTATTTCTGTCATAGTAATTATTAGTATTTATTAGTTTTGTTATGACTTTTCTGTTTATTTGTATGTCAATGGCACATCTACCTAGGCATACCATATTTCTGTTAAAACTAGGAGAATTTCCTCGCTCTGCTCCGCTTCGCTCGGCTCCTCAAATATGTAAACCTAACACGCACCTCGTTGCTCTGCTCGTCGTCACACCTATTTTTAACTTTTAGTAAAAAAAAAAACGGTTTCATACTTTACGCTCTGCCCACTGTCTGAAATATGTGGAAAAGTCCTATATTTTTATTTTGTTTCTTGTATCTTCCGACTACGGACGTTGACATGTTCAAAAAGCGATTTGTAACAAAGCGACCGCGCTATCAATCAATATACAGCGAGTCTGGAACGCCCGAGGAGTTGACTGAAGCACCTCTTTAAAAAGGGTTTTCTCACTCAGCGGCTATTTATCAGTGACATTGAGTACGGACCTCTGTATTGTTTTTTATCCCGTGCCTCTGAAGTGGGAGAAATTATCGCTGCAAAAGATAAAACTGCTGCAATGTTCTTTAAGTTCGAAGTTGGTATCTTTTCGTTTAAAACATGACTTTTCTTCTTCCAGGTAAGTCGTTTCCGAGAGCTGAAATCAGTAAGTACTTTAGTAAATAGTTACATAACGTATTTAGATTTATGTAGAACATACTCAACCCAATTAGTCTTTCTGAAACGATTACACTTTTCAAGCACAGTTCATTGCTAATAATAACACAGCAGACCGAAGTACATAACGTGTGAATACGACATTTTGAAATACTAAAATATTACAGTTTGTAACAGTAACAGGTATTCGGATGTTCGTGCAATAGTGAAGATTGAATCTAAAAACGGTTATATTTTTTCTTAAAATGATTATATAAATTCATTGTATTATATACACTATTAACCCTAAATTATACCCTCGGGGAATAAAGGTGAAAATCCATTATTTATTTTTGAAAGTGGCTGTTTCACACATATATGCAAACATGTAGAAAAGACAATAAAAAAAAACACTGGCCGGTCAAAGTTCACGTAACACGACAGTCAAATAATTCAACTTTACACATTACTGCCAATGACACAAGCAACATTATTTAGTGAAAAATCCAGTTTATTGGCGTTGCTTGCATATTGTCCAAACGTGGTCCAAACTAATTAACGAGGAAACATCAAATCCTATTCCGCTCGATTTAGTATCTGTTACAAAATATTAAGAAATAACTATAACGGCCAAAATACAACTTTTAGCTATGACATCCATCCATCCATCCATCAGCCTAGTTCGTCCACTGCTGGACATAAGCCTTTCCAGGAGTTTGCCACTCCCGACGGTCGTCCTGGAAGAATTGCCCATACTCACACACGCTGGGCAGGCGGGTTGGTGAGCGCGGTGTCAGAACCCTCGCACCAGTGACGCCACTGCCCGTCACCAGTCTGTTCCATATAAGGCCCGGCTATTAGGGATGGATATACCGAAATCCATCGGTCCCAGGCATGGTGGGCCTCCTGGTTTATTGCCTGTGAGCTGTCCTCTTACTCTCCCCCGAATTACTTCGAGGGGGTCTCCAAGTAAGATGGTGGTACCTCCACAGTCGAGCCCAGCATCAGCTCTACCACCTATAAAATAAGACAACTTATTGTTAAATGTTTGCTATATTTGCATTACATATTTTTAATGTCATTATGGTTCAAAATAACTTCAAAATAATAGGATTTTCCATAAGCGTTATTTAAGGAGTTTACGGCTGGTATCACGACTATGGAAAAGCCAATTAGTTTATGGCTATTGTAAAATCATTAAAAATATGTTCATGCTTATAGCAATGTATTTTGTATAAATGTATTTTGGCCGTAATAATTATTTCTTAATATTTTGTTAGAAATCCGTAGATATAAAAAAATTGGGTTTTTTCGAATCCATTTACTTCACTATAACGTCATTTACGTTTTTAATTTTTGGGTAAATGTTAACTGAGTATTTGATTAAGATTCTTACTGAAAAAAAACGCGATTGGATGAAATTTTCTCGATAGAATTTAATTCCGAAAATACCTCTAAATTGTTTTATTTTTTTCTGTAATTCTGAAATCCTTACTAATTTCATTGTAAAATTACATTCAAAATGTGGATATTATGTATTTGTAAAGTCTCCTTGAAAATCTTTTGACAATATAGCTTAGTACATTTTATATTAATAAAAAACCGACTTTTTGCTACTTTTCCACGAATCCATCCCACTCGCACTGAGGGTTTTTTCGCATATGGAGTAACAGGGACGCAAAAACTTTTACGTAGGTATCGCCTTAAGACCGGATTACATATAGTTTCACAACAGTACTTTCCCGTTGATGGTGACCCCGGTTGAAAGGTTTGTTTGAATAAAGGCATCTAATAATACTTCAAAAGAAAAACGTTAGGTAAAGGCAAGTTTGTAGGTACATACCTAGCTACATACATGGGTAAATGTTAACGGGTCGATTATGTGAGCCCATTGGCTGCGTACTCGGGAGTGCCTAGGGACCTCTTGGTCCTCAGCCCGTAATGACGGCTCGCGCATTTAAATAGCCTGTTTCCGATAGCCCTCTAGTAACTATTCACGTACATATGAAATTCATTTCCTTCATTTCACTCGGCATATCAATAGGCCCGAAATTTCTATTAAGAAGAGGCAATTTGCCACGTATTGGTAATTTTTTCTTTGTTATGAGCGGAGGTACTTTAAACTATTGGAGATGTTAAGGGTCGATTCCTTAGCTTTGTAAAAAAATCATAAGAAATAATTATAACGCAAAATGAAACTACTCTCAACTAAAAACGGTGCTTAAAAATGTTTATAATGCAGAAACAGTTTTTTTTATCAAAGAATTATGATTTCATATTGGTTTACTAGCTTTTGCCCGCGGCTTCGCCCGCGTTGATTTAGTTTTTGTGTAGTACTTTTTACACAACATATTTTTTGGTGCAATTCTTTGATCTCCAGGTAAAGTCTCTTTGACGGGGCCTATTACCTATTAGTTTTGTTTTTATTCATATTTAAAGTACCTCTTTATATACTACATTAGAAGTTCTGCCCTCAACTGTTAACACGACCAGGCTGCTAGGTGAGCTCACTCTCGAGCAGGCTACGTAAAATTGGCCGTGCGAAAAGCAGTCCCCCCTGAGATCAATTCCTGCTGTTTTCAGTGACTGACCCTGAGACTTATTAATGGTCATTGCGAAACAGACCTTAAGGGGGAACTGCAACCTTTTAAACTCGAATGGGTACTCCGAAGGTATAAGAGGTATCCGCGGTATGTACACAGATTCACCTCGAGCACACCCAGTAAATATAATGGCTTCTACCACATTTTTATGTAAGGCTTTCACACGCAACCTGGTCCCATTGCACAACTTAGGTGGATTGAGATTTCGCAGTAGCATTACTGGATCACCCACTTTTAGGATTAGTGTGTGAGACGGCAAACCAGGTGGATTGAGTGCATTTAGGAACTCCACAGGATAGTGTATAGCAACATCTGTATTCACTACAGTATCTACAGACTTGTATTGGTAATCTGTACCTTCGAACGACTTCAACAAAGTGTCGTTAATGACGGAAGCCTGATCGTTCTTAGGCGTGAGACGTTCGCACAGCCACTCCACGGATTTGCTGTGTAGGTTGTGGACATCTGGATATATTCGGGCTATTAGGTCGTCAACGGTCGACACAACTGTGGCAAGATCTGATGAAATTTTAATCTTCCCCTTAGTTTCCCCATTTCCTATTTTAAGGAGCAGATCGGCGAATTTTCCAGCGCAAATATCGCCTTTCAAGTGCACCCGCATGTTTTTCGCAAGGTGGAGTTTTTTTATTAAGGGCCACAGATTTGACGTCTTTATGCAAGCCTTAACTTCGTCAGCTCGAGTTCCCCTCGGCACTACCGGTAGAGTCTGACGGAAATCTCCAGCTAACAACACGGTGACTCCACCCATCATGTCGTTGTTTTCTCTGATATCTTTTAGAGTTCTGTTTAGTGCTTCAAAACCCCCTTTATGCGCCATTGTGCTCTCATCCCAAACTATAAGTTTACAATCACGCAGCACTTGGGCCGCATTACTCTGCTTTGAAATGTTGCAGAGTGGAGTTTCGACATGAATGAGATTTAGCGGTAGCTTGAAGGCAGCGTGAGCAGTCTTGCCTCCCTTCAACAGTGTTGCTGCGATTCCTGACGATGCGACAGCTATGGCAATGCCACGATTACTCCTTACCTTTGCCAATAGCAAATTGATAAGGAAGGTTTTCCCAGTGCCACCAGGAGCATCCAGGAAAAAGATTTGCCCAATTCGTTCCTCAACACTGCCAAGGATCTGCTGATAAACGTAAAGCTGTTCATCTGTCAGTAACTCCTCATTATATGACACCACCTTTCCTAGGGCGCAGGGGTCAAAATTAGTCTCCCTCAGATATTCTCGATTACCCAATGTTGCTGCAGATCTTTTTGGCTTAGGCAATCCGTATTGTGCTAAGTTTTGTCCTGCTTGAGCTAACACTGCATCCTCGATCAACATCAAACATCTGTTGTACACTTCGTCTATGAGCAGCTGCGCACTATCTTGCAACTCTCTCTCAAGTTGTCGTTTGATGTCATCCGAGAGACTGTCTTTGTGTTTCTCCCAAAGGCTTAAAGGGTCAGAGGTTGACAGAAAACTATCATTATTGTAAATAGCTCTCGTAGCTTTAAGGAAGAATCGCACAATGCAGCTTCCTCCAAAGTTTTGTCCCAATGCTTGTCGTCTTCCCGCAATCCAAGGATCTTGCACACAGACTGAAAAGTTGGATGGAGGAAACCATTCACAGTCTTCAAGTCCTCAAAGGATGTCGGCCCTCTAACCTCATGGAGCAGCAGGCGTAGGTGGTAGCACTCGGTGTTATTTGGATGAATCGTATACACCCTACCCAGAGCATTCTCTTTTTTTACACCTGGCCAGCCCTCTACAACTTTCCCACTTTTTCTCCTAGAAAATTTTTTGTTGTTCCAGACAAAGTAAGAAGGGACTTCAGAGTACAGGAGCGTTTTAGCAAAATTATCCGTTTTGCAGATTTCAAAAAAAGCTAGTAACGTTGTCTGAGGTGGGCTGTTTTGTTATGTTAAATTTTTGTCATGTAGCCCTACCTTGACTGATCACTATAGTTGAAACCAAAACTCCCTACGATTAGCCGTTCGGGAGATATGGCCGATCAAAATTCTGTCAATTTTTCTTCTTTTCGTTTTTTTTTACCGTCGTCTAGATCTCACCGAGCCCTTTTCTTAGAGTACCATGAACATGGGTCTAGCTTCAGCCGTTTGGGAGATAAGGGTCTGTAAAGTTTTGACACTTTCGGCAGTTAGACACCCATCAACATGGGCCTAACTCCAGCCGTTTGGGAGATACAGGCCGTCAAAGTTTTGACACTAAAAAAGAAAAACTTTTTTGGCACACCGTGGTCCAACCCCTAGGGATATACCATCTTCCGTTCCAAAGATATTTTGCTGGAATATAGATAGATATAGACAGATAGATAGATAGATAGATAGACACATAGATATTAGATAGATATATAGATTGACCTCAAAAGGAAAAAATGGAACCCTAATAGGATCACTTGTGTGGCTGTCTGTCTGTCCGTCAACAACAGCCGATTTGCTCTGGCACACATACATTTTCATGTCCACTATATTATATGTCAAAATCGATGCAATTTTCGTAATTAATGTCCAAGAAAACCATAAAAACGACACCCATATTGATATTTACACATTTCAAAATTTCAACCCCATCGCACCCCAACAGGAAATGATGTTATTTCACGTTCACTACGTTGGATTTAGAAATCGTTGTTGTTGTTTTCGTAATCAGCGACGCGATAAACCATACAAACGATACCCATGTTGATTTTCAGACTTTGTCACCCCATTTCCCCCTTTTAGGGGTTGAATTCTGAAAAAACCTGAAACACGTGTTTACTCATTTATGAATAGGAGTACTCCTGTGAAGTCTTGAATAAAATAGTCTAACTAATCTTGTTTCCCCATACAAACTTTGGACCCCCGTTTCACCCCCTTAGGGGTAGAATTTCGAAAAACCCTTTCTTATTCCTTGTTTACATTACAAAGGGAAGCTTTGTGCAAAATTTCAGCTTTCTAGGTCGAAGGGTTTGGGCTGTGCGTTGATGAGTCAGTGAATGAGTCAGTGAATGAATAAGTCAGTCAGGACTTCTCTTTTTATATATATAGATTTCGTCCATGGTTAAACTCACATACAGTGCTACAAGGATCTGATGGCGCGTGGATGACAGTGACAGGGGGGCGCAGGCGATGCCGATGCCGATGTTTGCACAGGGGTGCAAACATCGGCATCGGTTTTATCTGGGAGATCTTTCAAAGACTGTCACAATGTGATGTGACATTATACTTACTCACGTGCGCTCAGTGCGTACAAATATTTACTAGGAAGATCGGCTACATTAGTCGAAGTAGTTGCCATGACCGAAAACTGTTGGAGCTAATCGTCATCATCATCAGTTATTTCATGTGATTCCTCTAAAAAACTGAATAATCGAATCGACGAAGGTAGGCAAAGGAAATACTGTGAGCGTGCAGGATAAACCTATCTAGAGTTAGGCTGGAGTGTGCAAGATAGACATTGTATGTACATATATGAGCCTTATCAAATACAACGTAAGCGATGATATGACAAAAAATGTATAAAAAAAATAACCTATATTGAAGAAATCTTGTAGTCAAAAGATGGATAATTATCCAAAAAGTATTCGTGTCAAGTTGTGTAATGATACAATCTACATTACAGACATAAAACGTGATAAAGATTAGGTTTTTTTTTTCATTATGTGAAAGTTTCAAATTATGTTTTTAAGACAATCAAAAGATTTCTCATATGTTCGAAAACAATATGTTTTTTTCAGTTCTCTAATTACACCTGGTTTTCTGAAAAACTTGTCTAAAGTTGAATTTCCCAACGCCCACTGTGGAATTACTGTCCGTTTGCAACATATCTCAGAAACTGAAGGAAAAAATGCAAATCTTTGATGCCAACTTTGCTCTTCTATTTGTATTTCACGTTTTAGCTATAAGATTTCAGGCTTTGCTCTTTATTTATTCGCAGATTGTTATTTGAAGTCCAGACATACCGAACAAGTCACATGTTTCTGTTTAGTAGTGATGTAGTGCACTTAGAGAAGCATGTTATACTTATCTACCCTTTTTATAGTGTCCGCCATATGAGAAACAATTTGTTAATGCCAAATAGTGAACTATATATTATGTTTACAGAGTTTGTTACATTGCGGGCGGTTTGCCAAATGCTAAGAGTGTGGTGTTTTATTTTTGGTCAACATATTTAAAAAGATTGCAATAAGACATTCTGGCTCGGAGTGCAGCAGTGGTTCTAAATGGCGGTGCTTAACATTATGTAGAATGTTTAATGTTATGTAGAAAAACAGAAAATATTGTCAATAGATGACGGTTGAAATCAAACCCATAATCCGTGGTGGTATTTTAGTCTTCAGCTTCCGTCACAGGCGTGTTATAATTGTAATTACATATATGGTACTGACGCCAAAAATATATTTCCATCCATCACCCTTATTCAACCACTGCTGTGGATATAGGCCTTTTCCAGATTTCGCCACTCTTTGCTGTGCTCCTGGAAGAAATGGCCATATTCACATACGCTGGACAGGTGAGTTGGTGATTTCGGTGTCGGAAACCCTCGTACCAGTGTAAAATATATATACAAAAACATTCAAAAGCAAGTTGAGGGCAGCTACAACTAGCGCTTCACGTCACTGTGCACGATGCAGACATCTCCATCTCCAATTATTATTAGTTATTAGGCTGTTATTTGGACTGAGCATTGTGAATGCCTACTAACAATTCTGTGATGGAAGTTGCGTGGTATACATCCTGTATGTTGTGAGAATGTAGTTGCAAGTAATTAAGATGCAAATATCTAGTATAAATTGCAATGTTATACATAACTAAAATTGTTAGTAACGATGCTGTTTTTTGCAAAGAATTTCTTCACAGTGAAAAATGTTGCTGCCTTATTGCAAAGAATTTTTACAGCGAAAAATATGGAAATATTCCTAAACAAGATTCAGAGCGTGTATAACTTAAAAACTAAAGTTCTCGGAGAAGCGGAGACACTTTTAAATCTTTTGAAGGAGGCGTGAATTAGGGTTAAATGCAAGGACGATACTTTTGACGAATCTGCATATTCAGCAATACTCAGGACTGGGTAAAATATGTAGCGTTACTATGCTGATATTTTTGATAGTATGTAAATCTCTTAAATGAGTTTAAGTCTCGTAAATAGTTAATTTTAGAGCAAATAAAAGAGTGTTAAAAAAAGAAAAGACGTGGGAAAAAAGGATTTCCGTGTGCTCTAAGTGTTCTTTAATACCCATCCATCATGTAGGTACTTTTTGACTACACCTGTATTCCCAGAATATTTATTATAAATATAATCCTGTCATTACAATCCTAAAATCTCCTGTCATTATAATCCTGAAATCTCGGCCTCTTGTTTTTGGACCTCTATTTGCGTCTGTTCCCAGAAAAAAACAATTGTTTGTATAGATATTATCCTGTCATTATACCCCAAAAACCTCCAGTTACTTTGTTCGACCTGTCCTACCCTTTGTGTCTCTGTTACCAGAAAAATATTTCAGTGACGCCTTATTCAAATATTTTACTTTTCAACCTTTCGTACGTACTTAATACTTAGTTGCTGAGTCATCGCGAGATAATGAGTCGACTTAAGCGATTCATTGTCCGTCGGAAATAATTAACTGACTGACTCGACGAAAACAACTAGAACGGTTTTAATTCCCCTACCTACGTACTTACTTCGTTAACTTTTTCGGTATATACACATTAGTTTCAAGGTGTTCGAAAAATATGTTCTATACAGAAGCATCATTTGACAACACTGAAGTCCTTGTGATCAGTTATTTTCCGCGGTTAAGCGATGCTTGGCTTGATCAGTCTTTGAAATGGTGACCATTAGTGGCGTTTACGTCTGGGTCCATCCATACTTCGGAAAGCATGTAAAGCTGTTAAAGTAGGGCCACTGAGTGATCGCACTTATGACAGCTGCATTTAGTGATGAGGTACATTTCAAATTTCGGTTAAAAATAAAAATCAAGTGTGAGTTTACTCAACATTAGACACGTCATTCAACATTCAACATTTATTTATTTATTTACATAATGATACAAAAGGAAAATGTGCCAAAACCAGAGGCGTAGCTATCGGAGGGCTATGCGGTGTAGTGCCCCGGGGCCCCCAAGAGATGTTTAAATATCTAAATCGCAAAAGTATTTTACTATCATTTATTTTCGTTAAGTTTAACTTTGTCATTGTTTTGTTTTTAATTCAATATTATTGCATTACTTGGCGACCTCAAACACGACCTATAAAAAATGCGAAACTTTTAAAAACGAATTCTATTGCACAATAAAGCAACATTCAAATCGAAAAATAATAACCGAAACAAGTAGTACAACACTATCAACAATGAAGTATTACATTTTTTGATTCACACTTGGTTATAAATAATTACGATACTTTGTAGGCATTTAAACGTCATAGGCGCCATCACTCAGTGGCTCTACTGTAGTCCCGGCTGATATCGAAATATAATGACCACTAAGTCATGTCAGAGCAGAGGCCTGAACAACTCTGACAACAGATTGGCCACTAACCACACGACTAGAAAGAATTTGGCTACTCCTTAGCGGGCTTTTATTATTTAGACCTGATTTATCCCTATATGCACATACATGTACTATTCAGGGATCAAGCTTTTTCCACAAATAGTAGTACTTTTTTATAGTTTATCTGATAGTTGATAAACCCTCCTTAAACTCTGTACAAGTAAATACCATTGCCGTTGTTTGTTTCGGCTA
This sequence comes from Ypsolopha sequella, assembly GCA_934047225.1. Taxonomy (NCBI): domain Eukaryota; kingdom Metazoa; phylum Arthropoda; class Insecta; order Lepidoptera; family Ypsolophidae; genus Ypsolopha; species Ypsolopha sequella. Next base: position 16,650,333 of record OW203992.1, read on the forward strand.
AGAATAACGTACGTATACATAGGTCATGGCACGGTTCTAGCAGCAAAGTAATGGAAATCTGCGCATACAATTTTGTATGGACGGGCCCAATAAATTCACTTCTTTAATTCCTCTTATATCTCGGACTTACACCTCTAGTAAATAAAGCTCTGCGCAAGTTAGTGTGCACTTTGTTAAGCACTAAATACACTTAGGTTTTATTTTAATTTTATAAAATAGCTAAGTTCTGAATCGTTCACCTTTAAAAGCTAAGCTTTGCGGTACACAAACAAAGGTAACTAGGATGATTTACGAGTAAGCTTGGAATCCTTTTAACCCATTAACACGCGACTTCATAATTAGGCTGTGCCAGTGCTAGGTCCGCCGAGTCGCCGTGTCATTGTTTAGTGTCGTCCGCAGATAATTTATATAATGCTCGGCGAAATTAGTCTCACCCAAGGTGGTTTGCGACTCCCCAGCATTCAGCCAGGTGTTACTTCGCCCCATTAGGGACACAAATTTGAATATAGAATTCGGCCCAAAACAGACGGCTCGTTTGTTACCCCTTGTTGTTTCTGCAAGTCGGCAAGTTTTCTTCTTGGGATATAAGGGCGGTTTTAGCGTGGATCAGCCAATCGATTAATAGCATAATTAAGTATGTTTTCAAGTCCTTATAATGTTTAATTAGTACGGTCTGTATTGGATACTCATTTAGTGATCAGATCACAAGGCCTAAAAACTGTTTTTGCAAATTTGGCAAACTTAAAATTTTGGCTCTTATCCTAATCTAATACCAAGCGACTTGGAGTTAGGCTTGGATGAAGTAGACAGTTATGGGAGCAAGGATATTTAGAATTTTTCTAATAACCAATTAATTAATGCGAATATATGTCTTGTTATGTCTGGATATGTTACTTCTATCTGCTCGCTGCTAATTTCTTTTGTGGCTCGCTGTAAACGGACGCTTCTGTGGAAATTGTTAGTTTTACCACGAACCTCAGATCTGTGGGACTGAAACCAGCTGACGCGGACAGTTGGGTTACTCACTGATCCTTTTCAAATCGGCCGCTTTTCCCTCTTCAGTGCACTTGACCCTCAGTCCGTGACTCACCCATACTGTACGAAAGGAAAATAGCAGATTTGGGCCCTGGGTATTAAGGCTTTATAGCGCAGCCTCGGTATCGGTCTGTCTGCGACATGTCAAGAATGGGTGCCATGATTTACTGGCCGGACTCTGGGGAAAATATTTAAACATGAAAACATTTTGAAAATGTAAATGAACTTTCTTTTCAAGCACACAACATTGACTAAGACCGCTCATTGTGTAACGGCGCACGCTTAGTAGGCTGTGTAAATAGCAGGTCGCTATTATACTGGGTGTTAAGGTGATGTTGCGGAAGCCGGAAACAGGCGATAGTACTCGTTCATACGAACAACTTTTATTATAGAACCAACCCCCAAATCGTGAAAATAAATCTGCTGGTCCATAGAAAACTTACATGCCTACTCGACCAAAATGTGTATGAAACAACAGTTTTTTTTCACGATTTCTCGACTTCATTGCACGTAAAGTTGTTGATATAGATAAGTACTATCGCTAGTTTTCGGCTTCCGCAACATCATCTTAACATCCTGTATTATCCGTTCAAAATGCTATTACGATGGAATGACACAGTTCGTGATAGTGGGAAAGGAAATGGTCTTTTAACTCCAATGGTTTATAATATAAGCCATTTTACATCGCAACATTGAAAAGTTCACAATAATGCATTTTTTTGAGTTCCGTAGTACCTAAAAGGTACAAAAGGAACCTTTATGGTGAGACTCCGTTGTCCGTCCGTCCGTATGTCACAGCCTCATAACTTTAGCACCGTTAAAGATAAAGACATGAAATTTGGCACAAAAATAGCATTAATTTGCCCACATATCACGGTGTAAAAAAGAATGTTAATTGTTCAAAATATTTCCAAAACAAATTTGAGAAAAATAAAAATATTATCGTGAAAATACAATTTATATATACAATTACAATACAATAATACTCCCCCAGCTTTTCTCCGAAGCTGGTAGACTGAAAAATATGAAAAAATGACAATTATAGATCATAACCGGCGAATTACAAGAAAACTATAGCGATTTAAATAAGTTGAGCAAAAATGAGAAATATAAAAAAGGAGTAAAATAAATAAAAAAATATTTTATAAAAATACAACATGGGTATCAAATTGGAGGTATTAAATAGCTAATTGTTAAAATATATAGTTTGGCTATATTTAATTGCATCTATTTCGAGAAATTCTTGAAATCCCCCCATTACCTGCAAAACTGAAAAATATGAAAAAAATCATGGTATTATGTTTTTACGTCTAGATTACAGGAAAAATAAAGCAGTTGAGAAATGCACGAAAAAAATTGACAAAATTAAATTTATCATCCACAATACGGAACCCTAGGTACGCGAGCCTGACTCGCACTTGGGACGGTTTTTTTAAAATCTGAAACGGCTTTAAAACATTCCCAAAATTCATTTGTCGTTCTCTTTTTCAACTTTAGGAAAAAACCGTTGCGGGGATGCTTTGAGTTTAGAAATGAAAAAAAAAAGTTTACTGTTGTCAAACAGTGAGTGCGGTTGTGTGAACTTCTTATCTTTTCACTATTTGCGTACAAAGTTGTTAAGGCGCTACGGAAAAAAAATCGACACTTTTAGAACTTCTATATCTACTTCGGTAAATAATGTATAATTGTAATGTATATCAATATAATAGTATATTATTTTTGGAATCATTCTCTAGGGATCTGTTAAAACAGAAACGAGAATTTCGGCTCGATAGAAATATTTATTGAAATGAGGTCCTTATCGACACCAATTCTCCTGGTTTGACAATTTAGAATGACATATGGACTGCAATTATATTTTATTAGATGGGTTTTAACAGTATCTAGGACCTGGTTAAACCAAATTTTGATAGCATTTTTAGTACATTTTACATTAATAAAAAACCGACTTTTTGCTACTTTTCCACGAATCCGTCCCTCTCGCACTGAAGGTTTTTTCGCATATGGAATAACAGGGATGCTAAAACTTTTACATATCGCCTTAACCAAGTTCGGTTAACGTTCCGTTGGAATATTCCACACATTTCATGTAATGAATACGAATGAATGACACTTTTTCGTAAATGACACCCTACACGAAAATTAATCACCGTGAGAACAATGGAGGATCGCAAATAAACGGCATGAATTATTTGAAATACCTTTAATCATAATGTGCACTTTAATGTACTCGTATTTTTCTTTTTATCTGTGAATTGTAAATAATTTCACATCAGAGTGTACCGTTTTTGTATCAGCTACATATTTGAATTTAGAATTACACAATATAACTTTAAATATATACAATAAATAAAAGAAAATTTTAAACTTGAAATATATTTCGGCCCTTATTGGGCCGTCATCAGTCAAGTTTATTGTATACAACGTGTAACAGAAAGGTGTAACCATATTTGAAGAGCTTATTCAGTCATTGGTATTGGTATCAGTCATTGGTAACAACTTTTACTAAGGAACAAACCTCGAAAAAAAAAAATAACTTTTTCATAAAAAAATGCAATGCCGCTCGGCTGAAATGTATGGAAGGGCAATTTTTTTTTTCGAGATTCCAGGGTTGGCTCCATAGTAAAAAGTTGTTCTATACTGAATAAGCTCTTCAAATATGGTTACACCTTTCTGTTACACCTTGTATATTTAAAGTTATATTGTGTAATTCTAAATAAAAAGCTAATAGAGGCATATTATATATTTATTAAAAAACTACGTATTTGAACAAACTTTTTTTCTTCTCTCGTATTAGCCGCACGCAACATGTTTTTTTCATAAACTGCCTTATTAAGGTTGCTTTAAAGGTACCCATGGGACGTTCTTATTCCGCAAAATTTCACGTAGCTTATTACCGTTTCCTGGGCCCGTAGCATAGTGTTTAATAGTTATTATAGTGTTTATCGCGTGCGATGCGACTTAGTTGAATCACAAGTGCGAAGAGCGTGACATTATGTTTTTGCGATTAAACAGTACGTCACGCTCCTTGCACTTGAGATTCAACTAGTGGCGTCGCGCGCGATTAAACACTATGCTACGGACCCTGACTATGTGATAATGATGACGATTACTCGCTCTCTGGAGCGGCTATTTGATTCACATAATGATGTGGAATCGCAGCCTATAAACTTGCTACCTATAAATTGCTCGTAAAATTACTGCCATTTTAATTATGGTGAGGGCCGTTTTTTGTGGCTTTTGTCATTATTTGTCAAAAAGGTTGTAAATCCTTGATATTCGGCTGTAAATGATGTATGTTGATTGTTGAACTTCAAATAAAATTTATTAAGTCCTATTTATTGTACAGTAGCATTCAGAATTCGTACTATATTTCTTACAATAAAATGATAAAAACAAACAAACAAAACAAACCTATATAATACAAGAGTAGAACCCGGTGTGTCTGTACATTGAAGAAAAGTAATAAAAATAGACAGGGGGTGACTAAATAAGAGTAATATAACACAAATCAGCGATTTTTAGAATTCTTTTCTGTCTGTCTTTTTTCACGCACATCTCCGAAACCACTAAACGGATTTGGATGTGTTTTTTATATTATCATCGTAGTGACCCTGTTCAAAATATAATCAAGCCGAAAACGGGGCAGAGGTAAAAAAAACGCGGGTGGGGTCTTGGGCAAGGCACATTCTACTATAATACTTTACACACTAACATCTGAATCTGTTCGTTCAGTGAGTAATTGTGCGATATAGTTTATAAAGTTCTTTGCCGTGTGGCGAAAGCCGGGAGTATCTAGCGATAGGCCTCGCATGCTCGTTTTTCGGCCTCGCTAGGTTTGTTTGGGATATTGTCAGTTTGTATATTCAATTGAGAGGGAGTGAGAGCGCTTATAATGTTTGTTCAAAAAAAAATAAAGCGTTTATTTCTCGTAGGCGACACAGGCGAAGCCGCGGGCAGAAGCTAAACATCAATAAATGTCATTAAAATCTATGGAATGCTATGTTTTCTAATGCTGTAAGATTAAAATCTTCAGCTGTTAAAATAAGCGGTACTGCCGTAGGGGTTTCTCCCAAGGACATTTTATAGAAGTTGGGCTAAATTGTCGCCAGAAGACAGGAAATGTACTAAGGATTAATATAAAAATAAAATCGTTTTAAAAACTATTTGTTGGTAAATTTGAAAAAATTTTACACAAATCAATAAACGTTATTTTATTTTTCAACAACCATTGCCATGCAGCGTTAAAATTGAAGGGTTTTATAATTCAGGCAAATATTTTTGTGAGATATACCCTCTAAAATTTAAAATTACACCTCAGTACTACAAGTGAACCATGTTATTACATACAGTACATATCCTTAGGCATTATTCTAATTTTCAAAACATATTGTTTGTACATAGGCATAAGAATATGACTAGTGTATTAGTCGCGTAATGTTATCCTTTTGATGCCAAACAAGCCCGATACATGCTCTGAATTTCAATCTTATTCGGAGAACCTTGCCTATACAATAATATACCTTACAATTTGATAATAAAATAATAGGAGATTATTTGTACCTAGAATTTTGGAGTGATATTCTCTCTACGTTTCAAATTAAAGTGCTTTCAATATAATGGATGTTGCGTCGAATTTTCAGCTCGGTCGTCGAAATGCTCCTCTGTACTGTTGAATTTAAGGGCCCGTATAATGTCAAATGCACAACTTCAAATGACAATTTCACATTGCTGAACTTGGTTAATCAGTTTAATAAAAATAATATAGGTAGTATAAAAACGCAACAGCTTTAAGTTCACTCGATGGAAAAATAAACACAAAGTTTCCTAAAAAATTCATGTTTTAATTTAATTTAATTTAAACAATTTAATTTAATTCTCTTTTACTAACATAATTTTTAAGATAATTGTTACTAACACTTATGGATCATTGATATCGGAAATAAACGGAATATTATTATTATTTTCAAGTGTAAAGGGGCCTTCCTCAAATCATACAACCTAAAAATAAGCGAACAAGTGACTTCGTAGGTGTGTCTTAGAATATTTTAATAATTTCATCTAGAAGCTGACTTATGAAATAATAACTCAGATTTTCGTGAGCGCGTGTCTATTGGTGGTCGTAACAGCCAAAAAATTAATTCTCGTCCCCGTATGCTCGTTTTTTGGCCTCGCTAGATACTCCCGGCTTCCGTGACGCTGCGAAGAACTTTATAAACTAAAGTCGCACAATTACTCACTAAACGAATAAATAGATTTAGATGTTAGCGTGTAAAGTATTATAGTAGGTATGTTCCTTGCCCGCGACCCCACCCGCGTTTTTTCAATTCTGTCTCGTTTTCGGCTTAGGTGTTATTTTATTACAACCCTTATAGCCTATGTTTTGAACAGGGTCACTACGATGGTAATAAAAAAAACCGCATCCAAATCCGTTCAGTGGTTTCGGAGATGTGCATGAACAGACAGATAGACAGAAAGGAATTCTAAAAATCGCTGATTTGTGTTCTATTACTCTTCTTTAGTTACCCCCTTACTATTTTTATGAATTTCCTTCAATGTACAGACACACCGGGTTCTACAGTTTTATTATATGTATTGATGTTTAAAGTTTTCATCCGTAATTTTCGTTCCAAACTGTGGACTTCAAAATTAGAAGGCGAAAGTCCAGTCAAACTGAACAATTTAAGTTATAATAAAAACAAGTTTCAAGTACCTAAAGATTTCACAGGAAGTTTTATAACAATGGATAAATACGCTCCTTGGGCGTCAATATCAGAGAAGAAGCTTCTATGTCAATACGCTCGTTGTGCGTCAATATCAGAGAAGAAACTTCTATTTCAATACGCTCCTTGGGTGTCCATATCAGAGATTAAGCTTCTATATCACTACGCTCCTTGGGCGACAATATCAGAGAAGAAGCTTAAAATTCTATATCAACACGCTCTTTGGACGTCAATATCCGAGAAGAAGCTTCAGTGCCTGTATAGCACAGTGTTTAATACGCGCGACGCGACTTACTTGAATCAAAAGTGTGAGGAGCGTGACCCAAAAACATTGAGTCACTCTCCTCGCACTTGTGATTTAACTAGGGTCCTGTGAACAAACCAAGCAAATGTCATTAATCGAAGTATTATAAATAGCAGACCGACCCAAGAACAAGGCTTTTTCATCAATCAATTTGACTAGCTAAGTCCTGTTTTGTATTTTGAGGTTATTTGCAAAAAAAAACAGTGTTTGGATATTTAGACTCGCGCATGACGTCACGATATGTTTGGTATTCGTGTCGTATTATGTAAATAATCTAAAAATTGTACAGTAGGTAGAACCGTCGTAATTCGACGTTATCGACGTTGTCGGCAACGACCATAATATAAAATCAACCTATGGTGGCGCGTCCTAAAAATATGATTATAAATTATTATAAAAATATGCCATGCAAAAAATTTCATTTCATTGAATTTACATCAATCGTGAATGATTAAATTACAATAATGAAAAAGGCTGTTTTTTACGAGTATTATTTAGATAAGAATAATTTAGAAATAACAAACTACGTAACCGGACCTGTCGTTCTAAATGTTTACTAAAAAATTTATGTTTGGTTTTGATTGGATGTGTTTTAATCTGCACCATCCTTTGCGTAGTATATTTTCTATATTTCTATGAAAATTGAAATTCCTTTTTGTATAAATCCTTTAAAAGTGTTGATCACAAAAATGTTTCTTTCAGTCCCAAAGCCCTTTTTCTTGGTTTCATATTTAGACGATTTTTTAAAGTTATTTAATCGTTTATTGTATGTTGATTTACCTATTATTCATATTTTGTGTATTTATTTTACTACTTTTTCTGTTGTGTATGTTAAAGAATACCGCTGCAAAAGTTTCATCCCAAAATTCGTTTATATAAAATATTTATAAGATGTTGAAACAAGAATAAATGAAAATTACAGAGTTAAAAAAATATTTAGATTTGATGTTGCCTGATGTCTCTTTAAAAATAATTATTTTTGCAAGCTGATAATATTTAAATTGGGAAATGATTGCATTGAGGTTTGTATGAATTGAATTGATTTGAATGTATGCACTCTCTGTTATTGAAAACGGTAAATGTACATAACTGATTGTTTGCTGTACATTGCGTCCATTTCTGAATGATGAAAATATTATTGTAAAACTAAATAACCATTGGTACTGCATTTTTCAAAATCACATACGATACGAGTATTGTTTGACCGTCTAACGTTCACGTAGCAAATCGGGGTAGTGAATCTCTCATTTATAATTCATAATATATCATTGAAATAACATTAATTACAATTATAAAAAATTATAAAATATATCGAAACAATAACTTTAATAACCAAAATTATAAAGCTCATGATTTTAATATAATTATTTATTTACTGTAAATTTATTTTTATTTTAGTATCTGAAATACGGATATCAGTTCTCACTTCTTAAAAGTAACTTAACGTTAAAACTTAAGGTGGATGCTGGCACCTCAGCTAGACGACAAGATCTGCAATATATTACAGGTACCAGTACCCATTCTCCTCTGAAAATGAACAAGGAAGCTAGGAATTTTCAAGTGTTGGTGGTTTAATTTAAACATGTATTATGTACCTCAGAGGTACAAATATAAAGTCATAGGAAAAAATCTTAAAACTAACAGCAAAAACTATGATGGTAATGTTGCGGAAAATTGAGATGTGACTATGTGTATGCGTGTGTGAAAACAAAAAAGGGTGTATTTGAGGTTGTGATTGGTCTTCGGATCGGAGTAAGTTTATTGTACTAGGGAATGTATGGGTGCAGTGTGTTTGTATCTGAGATAATGTGCAGAAGGAGGTGATGCTAGTGTAATTGTTCGAATTACTCAATTAACTGTCAGATTTGTATCCTTCATGTTTATTATTTTAATGATTTCTCAATAATCAAACTTTAATAACACTGCAGAAACAAGTATGTGCCCTATAGCCAGCTGATCGACTTGGTATCGCTCTTGACTCTGACCGTTCAGAACCAGTAAAATTTTACTTTACCACGAAAAAAGAAACTTTTCTTTCACAAACTTTCTCCAAAGTTAGGGTAGAATTACCAGATAGAGTACCTATTAAAACAGCGATAAGTATTAATCGCTAAAAGTCGTTACGGGTGGGCGGGGAGTGCCAACCATCATTAGTGCATTTTATTTCATGGCCTCGAAGATGCTGAAGTTCACTATACGGCCTGGATCTCCTAATGCGTTCACCCATTAGGTAGGTGATACCTATTAGGCACTAACTATTAACTTTTTACCTTTTTTTTCGTTTTATTTCGATGTTCTTGTTGTCTCTTAAGATGTATGAAAATAGGTGGGCTATCTCAAATTAATAATTATGAATTTTGTAAATATTATGCCTCAACCACATCTCCGTGCCTAATTTGAACAATACGGTAATGGTGACTAAAACTCAGTACAATGTAGTATACATTGGGGTGTATGCTTTACTGATAATACTGAACCACTACCATAGAAAAACATTTGAAACAAAGTGAAAAAAAAAAACTTCCATATACAGGCTGTTAAAATAAAGTTGCGGAAGCCGGCAACTGGCGATAGTACTCATCGATACGAACAACTTTTACTATGGAGCCAACCCTCGAACTGCGAAAAGAAAATCAACTGATTTCTTTTTCTCCAAAATTTGTTTGTGTGAACGAGTTCTATCGCGAGTTTTCAGCTACAGCCTGTATAGCGGGAAGTGATTTTTTTTATGCGTTATTTCAATAGTTTTTTTAATGGAATGGATGGTTTAGTACGATCAGTAAAGTACGTATTTTAATTGTCTGAGCACGATTAATACACCGTGTAGAGTTTATCCTATAGTCTGTTGGGGAGGAGTGGTACGTCTGCATTAGACCTCTAGTGCTTTTAGTAGTAACTCTTAGTATATTTAGTTCCGGAACTCGTCTTGAGCCTTGAGCTTTGTACAAACCTAGTGAGCGAACGGCCTTTTCACACTTGTATGACACGACACCGATACCATCGGAATTTATATGGAAAAATGTCGGTCAACGAAGTTCTTCGTACTCGTAAGTACAAATGTCTTGCATACGACATAGCCATGTTTAAAGTTTCGGAAATAATTTCAAAACCGTTTCATATGTCGGCGCCAGCGAGGTATGCTACGCATGCATTTCAGCCTCATGGTGACTGATAACTTGAAGAAGCCGACATCTACATTCCATGCGTGCACTCTTCTTAATGCAATAGTCGCTCATAACCATGAATTAGATATTTTTAATGTAACTCTTTCGGCATTTGTTAATATTTTTAAATTGTTTTTAAAGTTTGTATTTTTTTTTGTTTATTTTCATATTTGTTATTTTTTGTGTATTGTGTCGCTTCACTTATGATATGGTTTTTACTGTATGTAGATGTAGGCTAAAGTTCTGTTGTAAAATAAATAAATAAATAAATCTCACCAATAAAATGTGCTACTTTACGACTTTGGGTTGAAAAATAAAGATTTGTCTCGGTTATTTTACATGAATTGTGGTGTCTTGCGGGCTGCGTACGATGCCGGGTGTCGAACAGAGATGCGTTGGTTGGACTGCTGATCGAGACCATAGACTAATAAATACAAGTCTATGTCGGGACACAGCTCGAACATTGCGGATTCTTTTACCCGATTTGTACTTAGTAGCTATTACGCGATGACTCTAAATTAGGGTTTACAAACATCCTTTAGTTTAAAGTGACCAAAATATTTTTTTGTGGAAATAACCACTAATGGCGTCTAACTATCGCCCATCTGAAAGTCTAGACATTTAAGACCTTTTAGGTAGAACCTAGGTTTCCTACTTAGGCCCCAGTCTTGGCCCCGGCATATTATATGTGATTATTAGTGTGATATTTTCACTCTTTAACCACAACGTTGAACGATGGTATGTGAGATTGCATGTGTGTTATTGTGTGTATAAATGCTAGGCTTAGTTGTAAATCTATACTTACCGTTTATAAATTTCTTTGTAAACTTTACTTCATTATTACATTTTAAATATATTATTTTATTCAGAAATGTCACCAATTAGTTCCTACAAAGATAATGTATTGGAGGAAAGCGTAGAGGAAGTAAATTTAATAAATCTTTAACTTATACTTTAATATGTGTCTAAGTGTAATTTACTTGTGTTTTTTCCATGAAATAAATAAATAAACTTTACGATATGTATGAAAGTATTGTGCATGCATATGCGTGAATAGCATTCCAAAATCGTTCTATGACATTTTGCTCTAGAGATTCGTAATATCGGCAGTGACATCGTGTGAAAACAGCTTAATGAACCTACTCAGCATTAATGTTCACACACGCACGGTTAGGTTTGTCTCAACATCAGGGTGAGAGCACTCATCTACTCACTCAGTTCTCTCTTACTAAATTGCAATTAGACCTAAGTACGAAGGAGTAGTAAATTCTGTGGTCATTTGTTTTTTTATAAATATCTATTTTGATTAAATTTATTATATTGAATTATTAAATATCTTAAGTTTCAAACCTTAAGGTCGTTCATATACTTCTCCCGAATTTAATAATGCCTTGCGTATGCGGGTGTCTTGGGGTGAATGGGGATCCCAACCCTAATATGCTTGGATCTCGTTTTACCCCACGTCGATAGCTGTCGGTTCATCTAATACGGGTCACGTCATCTTCAAGAGCCGACCAGATATCCGGTAGTTTCATATATAAGTGCCTATATTCGTTGCAAAGGGAATTTACTGAAAATTTAGAGACTTACAAATAAAATTCGCCTTTATAAGTATTTAAATGAGGCACAGTATGGACTTATTTCAGTACCTGTCCGCCCATCCGTTCGTCAAATGCTTTTAATCCCCAAAACATTAAATCCAGGAACATTAAAATAAAAACTTAAGCTATCGGCAAAACATACAGTACATTTTTAACATTATTAGAGTGCATTACAAACTAGGAAAGATCAATCGGAAACAAATTTCAGGTAAACAAATGTTTGAAAAAACATTCTGAATAATTGTGTAAATATCGGTGTAGAAACAAACACGCTTGGAGGTGACGCTATAACGGTCGGATACATGTTCATCATAGATCCTTTTCATTATTCAGAGATAGTCCGTCCGTGGTTGGCCCCGTACGAAACAGGGGTCGCCTCTTATTTAGCTCTTGGATAACAATAGCCGAGTGATATGAGGCAGACAAGGTTGATCTACTCTGTTGACTGTAGCCTTGGGGTTGGCAAAACCCTTTATAGGAATTCGTTGAATAAAACTCCTGGAACCGCTATGCTAATCATAATTATTTTTAAGTTCTTTGGTCTTCGTGCGCAGGTGAGGGTTATTTAAAGGCTTAAGGCCTGGAGTGAGTTGGTTGGTAACAAACTTAGAACTTGGAAAGATACCCGGATCCGAGGGTTATAATGCGGATTAATTCGCGGGGTTAATTCGGCTTAAAAAGCCAACAGCAAACAACTACTATATTTTTCCAAAATAAAGTTGTATAGTCAATTGAAACACACAGCAGTTGCTATAGAAAATATTTAGTTGTTATTTTGATACTACTAGTACAAGTACACGGTATAGAATTATACAAACTGATGCAAAAATTGCTTTAACTAGTTCTTTAAAATAAACTCGTAGTTCTCAAGAAAAATAATTTACATATATCACAATAGTAGTTTATGCTACAAGGGCGAAAAAGAATAAATTAGGAGGACGATTTAAAACACGAGCGTAGCGAGTGTTTTAAACGTAACCGAGTAACTTATTGCTTTTACGCCCGTGTATCATACTACGTTTTTCAATGCATAGTGTGAGGAAATAAAACAAATATAATCTTGTGAACTTTAAATTATGATTCACTCAAAAGGACTGTATCCAGAGCCGTCAAACAGTGGAAATTATAACATCTATGGTACACAGGAAAGGCTGCAGGTTAGCCAACCATTGCAAATAAATTAAAAATAATAATAATAATAAAGCCCTAGGGCAAAATAATCGACTTTCTGTTCGGTTTTGGTGCATAAAAAGTGGGCCTTTATGAGCACTTACATTTAAAAAAATAATAAAAACACTTATTTATTAGATTTTATTTATTGATTGTAAACGCACTAGGTTATGTACCTAAACGAGTAATAGTACATTGTTCACCGAGGGAAGAAAGGGGAATCGCACTTTCTCCCGAGTGATACATAGTGCTTTATACTACATCTGCGAGGAAATAGTATCATTTTACTTTTAATCAAGATACGATAAAAGAAACCGACTGACTCGTGTGCGATTGTCACTTTTTATTTCCTTTTTTTTTTTTCATTTTCCCACTAAGTGGAAAGGCAAAGGGATCTTAGCCCATACAGCCATGTTTGACGTTATAGTTTTTATGTTTATATGCACTATCCTCTTCTGTTGAGGATCATCTGAAAGGTCTGTCCTGTCTAAGTCACTGTCCTGTCGTTTCCGCTATAATGATAGCCTTATAACGCAAATACAACAGGGTTAGAAAAAACACACGAAAAGGCACAGCCCGCACTTTTGTTCCATTGAACAACACACTACACAGGTTACGGCGATTTTAATTCACAATATCCTATCACTATTGTTGATCAAAACACCCAAAATGCAATATTTTTTCAATAAAACAAAAAACGACGCCATCACGTCTTCGCGCCTTTTTTCCAACCTTTTATTTCCTTCTTATTTTTTATTATGTGCAGGAAAAGCAAGTGGCCAGTATCATTTTTCGAGTTTTATGTACGAGTTCGCAAAATAATACTGGCCACTTGGCCACTTGCTCATTCTTTAGGTTATTAAAAAAAAAAAAGCACGTTAACAATGGATTTGCATATACTTTTTCTGCCCGCTCAAGCACGTTAACAATGAATTTTCATACACTTTTGCCGCCCGCATATTTGTATGACAGTAATGACGTATTTTCTGCATCGTTTTCAACAAAGAAAGAAGGTACTTTCCGAGCAGGTGTAGTATAAATGTATTTTTTTATGTGACGCGGCTATAAATCACCTGCGATCTTGTAGCATCATATATCTGCATATATTATGTTCAATTTATAAATAATACGAAAAAAAGAAAATGGGTTTTTATTGAATAAGAAATCAAGTGTGACATTAAGTGTGCATCTGGCATGTTCGCCGAGAAGAGGGTCAATGATTTCTTTGCCCTCATGCGTAGATTTAAGACCAAGTTTCATAAACGAATAATGAATTGTAATAGCTTCATTTTTGACAGTTTTTCAATATCCCAAAACTTTTTGATGCAGTAATAATAATGACAATATATGTAAAATGCCAAAGCCAGTCGCTATATTCTTCACTTTCTCGCCGAGAGATATTTAAATAAAAATAGTTAGTTTCATATAATAATTAGTTTTAATGAAATAATTACAATTGTGACATAATTTGTTTAAATTAATATTATAATTTTATTATTTATAGTACAATGTTAAAAAATTTCAAAAGTTTTGTTTTGCAATTTTTTTTAATATTATTAATTAATTATGGGTCCGAATAAGTGCCTGAAATAAATGAATTTTATTTTATTTATTAAGTGTAATAAGACCGCTTCTATTGTGACTGGCCAACTTTCTTCTTATCCGGTGGCTTTGTCTCAAATTGTGGCTGCTTAGAAGTTTTGTCGGATGCTTCTTGTGGACACAAAATATAACGGATTGGCTTTAACTCGTTTATCTTCATTTAGCTACCGTCACGCAAGTTGTGCTTTTAAGCGGGGTTTGTCAAAAGGTGTGATTTTAATCGGATTTACGTAGACGTAATGTGCTATATTGTTTTAGGTATATGTTCTAAATTTCGTATTTTATTCTTAAAAATAAATGGCTTCACAGGCACCAAGTTTTTTTAAATGGGTTTCTTACTTTTTGATAAGGAGGTATTGAAACGTCGCGCTTTGGTGCTCAAGCCGAACTCGCACATTAAACAATCACACATTAACATGACAGAGAATTAATGAAAAAAAAAAAAAAACTAAAACTCGTAGCGGTTGACTTCAGTTCATTGTGCAACAGCCCTAAAACTTTTATTACATATTACGAGCTAAACCGAGAGCTTCTTACATCCGGATTTACATTCCTTCTGCGTTTTTTTACTGCAATTATGTAACTTTGTATCTTTTTATGGGATATAAAAGTCGTAGTGTCCAAATATAGATCTTATTTCTTCACCAAAAATATATTTAAAACTATAAAAATATTTTTTATATTTAAACACAATAATAAATAGAAAAATTATAAATTTTTAAATTAACATTATATCATTGCAGTATAAAAACGCAGAAATAAAAGTAAATCTGGATGTGAGGAGCTCTGAACCGGGAATCGAACCCGGGACCTCTCGCTTGCCGGGCGATTGCTCTAACCTCTGAGCTATCCAGGTCTCAACACAACTCGTGAATTTACCGATGTGCTTTCCCATACTGCAATGTTATTTATAGATACCCACTTTATAGTGAGCCACTTGGCGCGAGGTCCCGGGTTCGATTCCCGGTTCAGAGCTCCTCACATCCAGATTTACTTTTATTTCTGCGTTTTTATACTGCAATGATATAATGTTAATTTATATCTCCTTGCGATGGATAAATCGCCAAGTGTTCAAACATAGAAATTTATTTCTGTCATAGTTTTATAAATTTTTATTTTAATGCAATTAAAACTTAAATAACAAAAGTGTCGATTCGGTGACACAACTTAACGTATTTGACAGGAGCAAGACTAACCTTATTTTAAGGGTACTGTCTTTTCGATACAGAAAAAAAAAGACATATCGCTTAAATTAAGTTTAGTTCTGTCAAATAAGCGAAATCGTGTTACACCGAATAGACACCAATGTATAATTAAAGTAAATTACTTTGTTTATTTGCATAAATATAATTTTAGCTATATTAGCTTTTTATTTGTAGTTTTAAGCAATTATATGATAATAATTAAAAAAATAATAAACTTTATGTTTTTTCGATATATTTCGGCCTCATCAGTGAGGCCGTCATCAGTCGAGTCAAGTTTGTTTATTTGCGGATTACGATGAAACTTTCGCTGTAGGATAGACTATCTCGAGAAATTATTAAGTTCCTCAGGTATAAAGTTAATACTTGCGATTGTCGGCTCTTGGTGAAACATCATCTTATCATCATCTTATGAAACATTTATTAAATTGTGAAACAGTACAAGTGTTTGTTTTCATCCATTCCTCAGGTATACACAAAATTAAAATTCATGCGGGTGAAACCACAAGCAAAAAGCTAGTAAGATGCTTGTATGCAGGCAGGATACGTTCTACAGCCACTATTCATTCACTCAGAGTGTTGTAAATAGATAGTCATATAGGTCAAGAGATATTAGATTCTCTTTGTTCTTAAGGACGAGTAAGTTTTATGGTATTGCCTTTCACATTGTCTTTCGACCGCCTTATACGTTCATTTGGTTCTCATGGAGAGGCGGAGAGGACAGATGGCTTAGAGTAGAGCACAGAACATAAAAAAAAAATTAACGCTTCTTTTTTATACCAGAAATATATGAAAAATATACCGAGATCATAAAATGTTTAGCTACCACTTTTTAAGCTCATGAAATTGCGACGTTATGGGCACATGGTTGGCGATGAAAGTTGGCATGTAGTTAAAAAAACAAATCTGATAGCCTTAAAACTTGGTTTTAAATATCCTTATTATTATAATTTACTGTACACAGAAAAGACCAATAATATACAAGTAAAAGGTGAGCACAGGCGAGCTTATCTATAAAATATATTTCTTCCAGCTAACCTTAGCGGGATAGAGAAAATGTAAAATGTAAAGTAAATGTAATGTAAAATGTATTTGTAAAGTCTCCTTGAAAATCTTTTTGACAAAATAGCTTAGTAAATTTTATATTAATAAAAAACCGACTTTTTGCAACTTTTCCACGAATCCATCTCTCTCGCACTGAGTGTTTTCTCACATATGGAGTAACAGGGACGCTAAAGCTTTTACGTATCGCCTTAACATCTTTCCTTGAAAATGGAGTAAAATCCGAAACCGGTTGGGAGAAAAAAAATATGTATATATTATAGCCGATTCTGAAGGCTTTAATTTTAGTTTTAATGTTGTCAAACATAAAATTATTCCAAAGTAATTTAGATTCTGTTTCTAACCTTCAAGGACTATTTTGCAATGAATGAAATTTAGTTTTGACAGCACCAAAACTAAAATTATAGCCTTTAGAATTGGCTTTATTATGTACATATATTTATGAATAAGTAATTAATTTACCTACTTTAAGAAAGCGAGAGGTTCTTTTAGTTACTGAGATCGTCCGCCAAAAATTTGATCCTTTTTGAACTGGAATGGTGTTGATGATGAATATCGCATTTCAGTGAACATAAGGTGTTAATCTCACTTGAAGGAGAGGAGGCAATGCGATAAAGTACTTAGACCGCTCGAAGTGTGATGAATGAGGCGTTACGGCACGCTCGCTCCTCCGTTCACCCCGGTCGCGTCGCGCGCAACACCCCACTATGATTGATAGTGTGTCAGAACTTGCCTTCAAGACTGTGCACGCTGCGCTCTTAAGCGCCGTTTTGTATTAAATTCACAGTAAATAGAGCAAATCTATATAATAGTTGCACGGCTGAACGATTTAAAATTGCCTGCGATCTACAACTCTGCTCGTTTTTAGATTGCAATTCACAAATCGATAGCGTTAAAAGCGCGATGCCTATAAACCGATTAAAGTTTAGAGTTTAATGCGGGGGTGCACTATCTTTTCAGAGCAATGTCTAATGAAATACCGGCGGTAGAGCGCCCGCGACATTCCCCTTTGGCACGCCTTGCGGATTACAGCTTTGCCGCATGTTTGTTGTTTATACGTGTCGGCTGTCGAGTGTTGTCTACGTCGATACGTCTGATTTGTGGCAAAGGCGATTAGAACTTCGAGCGCGGATTATAGATCTGGTTCGCAAGAGCGACTCTGTTTTAAGCCTTTGGGGTATCGCGAAATCGATAATACTCTAGAGGAGCATGTGGATGCAGAACTATACTCATTTTCATTGAAAAAAAAAACAGTGCTTCTACGAAACTGACAAATTCATACTTGTCACTCATAAACCTCTACTCTATCTAACGAGTATCGGTGTTACTACAAAACGGTGTTTAACTTTAGACAGTGTTTAAATCTGTTGTTGTCACCTTTTCTTTCATATTGTAAAAAAGTGACAGCAACAGATTTAAACACTGTCAAAAGTTAAACATCGCTTAAACACCCTTTTGTAGTAACACAGTTATATGTCTATGTTAACACTTGTCACTTAAGAGCGATATCGCAGCCGGATTGTGAAAAACCCGCCTTTTTATAATCAATCGAAACAGAACACTAAAATTCAAAATTCACTCAATTGTATTGCTTTCTGTAAATTAGAATTTAAAAAATTCTAAATTAATATAATTTTGAAATTCTAGTTTATAGAAACCAAAGGAAACTTTGCAATGGCAGCGTACACAATACTTAGGTAATAAGGTTTTGTTGAATAACTATTGAGTGAATTTTGAAATTAAGTGTTCTGTTTCGATTAATTAGAAAAAGGCGGGTTTTTCACAATCCGGCTGCGATACCGCTCTTAATCAATATAATATTCGAGAAGCAAACTGTACGACTACTCTGTCGGTTTTTTGTGAAGGGAAGGTACGACAATTGTATCGATTCGGCGCAACACGTCTTAGCTTATTTGACAAGACTAAACTTAATTTGAGCGTTCTGTCTTTTTCTTTCTGTATCGTAAAAACAAAGACAGAACGCTCAAAATAAGGTTAGTCTTGTCAAATTAGTTAAGTTGTGTTGCGCCGAATCGACACCATTGTGGAATCTCGTTATTGTAAGCTACATAATAGTGTAGTACCGAGTGTTTACCTTAAAATTGCGCTGATTGGATTATATGACTATCATCTTTTTTTGTATGGACTTTCTAAATATTTTTTCTTAAACCTATCGTCTGGAGAAGGGCTTCATGAGCGGACCGTAAAAATATACCACAACATTATATTTTAGCCACCTATTTTGTAAATAACAAAAAATAATTTTCAGAACACGCCAAGTTTGGGTTACTCCAATTAGGAAACGGCTGAAGGAATATTGTAAAATAAACGCCAAATTACTCCTCATGTCTAATGCACAAAAAAAATCCTTTCATTAACTTATTCATACATATACTTTATTCGTCGTCGCCTGTATTCATGACACATTTAGTTTTTTTTTCTATAATAATCTAACACTACCCCAACGAATAACCGGTCGGCCACAGCTTCCAGGCTTCGAAAGTCGCGCCAAGCGGTTCTTCTTGCGACGGCGCCGGCGGAGAGAACAAATGTATGAATTTGTATAGAGCCGGCCATGGGCCGCCGCTCGCGCGTCTTGTCCAGCTTCAAGTGACTTGCGCTCTCGCAATGGCAGTGTGCGCGGAGGCGGGGAGCCGCGCCAGTGAACGAGCGCACAGGACGAACCTAGTGTCGAGCGCTTTGAGCGAGCGAGCGCGCTATACATCCGATGCGGTCAAAGGCGCCGACGGGTGTCGTGGCAAGGCAAAGACCATCGCAAAAACCGCCTGGAAGCGCAGCAAGAAGCGCCGCCAGAAGCCTGAAGCTGTGGCCCTGGCGTAAGACCGCATTTTCGGGACTGACTGGCTGACTGACTGACTGTCTGTTATTGTAAATCTCGTTATTGTAAGCTACATAATAGTGTAGTACCGAGTGTTTACCTAAAAATTGCGCTGATTCGAATATATGACGTCATCTTTTTTTTGTATGGACTTTCTAAATATATCAGTCAGTCAGTCAGTCTGACTGACCGACCGACCGACCGACCGACCGACTAGAGTATACAATTAGGACCATTACTATGTTCCATAAAAGCAGTGGTGTAGAGGTGCACTAAGAAAGGATTTTTCGAAATTTACCCCAAAAAGTGTTAAAACGGGGTGTAAACTTTTGTATGAAAAAAGCTTGCCCAAAGAGTACAACATCCTGTTTGTATCCCTAATCCACGAGGACGAAATCGCTGGCGTTCTTTGCTTCCAATTTTGTATTAGTATAAATTAAATTAAACGTTTTGATCCAAAAATAACTACTGTGGCTCCAGATCGGCATTCCGATCTTGACCCCAGGAATTTCGGAATTGTTCTCATTCCGGATCTGACAACATCGGGTCGCCCGCCAGAAGACAAATTTAATACAGCTACATACCAAACCTGCGGATCTTACTTACCACCTATATATGAATACTATGTATATATGTATGTATGTATGTAAATTCTTTATTGCACAAAATAAGTATACAATGCACAAAGGCGAACTTAATGCTAATTAGCATTATCTACCAGTTATATGTATATATGTATATTGTATATATGTAGTCAGCACATCGTAGAATTGGGCATAACATGATCTGCCTAGGCATATCATATTTTTGTCAAAACTCACTAATTTGCAATATACCGTTCGTCGCCTGATGTACTATTGCTAGCAACACTAACACAGCTAATTACGAGTTACAACAAAAAATTATACAGGGTGTTAAGATGAAGTTGCGGAAGCCGGAAACTGCTGATAGTACTCGTCCATACGAACAACTTTTAATATAGGGCCAACTCTCGAAACGCGAAAAAAAGTCAGCTGTTCCATAGAAAAGTTACATAGCTTCCCGATCAAAATGTATGACACAACTGTTTTTTTTCTTGATTTCTCGATTTTTTTTCATAAAAAGTATTGAAAGTGTCTAGCCTGCCACCAACGGCCGTTTAGCAAAATAATATATTCTGCCACTAGCGGTAGAATTACAAAAACAATTATTCCACCACAAGTTTATGATTATTGAAATGTACTTCCTAACGTTAACTAGATAAGGTACAATATTCAATACACGTTGGTTGAACGTAGTGAGTATAGCTACTGGTGGCTGAATAGCAGAAACGGCTATCCGTATGGACAGGTGCTATATGTTTGCGCCGTTTGGGGTGGAGACGCTGGGTCCGTGGGGTCTGGAGGCGCGGCGACTGTTTAAAGAACTTTCGTCGCGCCTGGTCGATGTCTCGGGTGACCGGAGGGCTGGCGCTTACCTCGGCCAGAGGATCAGTCTGGCCATCCAAAGAGGGAACGTTGCCAGCATTCTGGGCACCCTACCGGGGGACAGCGACCTGGACCGGGTTTTTTTATCTTTAATTTATTATTAATTTTTTTTGTTAGGCGTTTTATTTATCGTTTAGTTTTTAATATTAGAAAGTCTAGGTTTTTAGTTTAATTTGTCATTTTAGTTAATATTAATTTTATATAAATGTATTAAACAAATAAATAAAATATATAAATAATAAACAAATATAATGAATTTGAGAATCGATGTTCGACTATACAGTTTTGGTTTGTATCTATGTTGTTTGTTATATTTCTAACTGTATAGGTATGGTTTGTTCTGCAAGATAAAAAAAAAGTCTCAGTATTTTACTTTTTTTATTTTAGCCTCCGTAGCTATCTGTCAAGCGGGCAGGAAATACACATACATATAACACGTAATCGATTAGTAATACATGATTTATAAGAACATACATACGTTATGTTCGAAACCTCGAGCTTAGTCAAATGTGGTGGGATAAACCAGGATTATACGCTCGACCCTGTTAGGATTATAACGATTTTAATGATTTATGTGCTTTTAGATTTTCTCAACACATCCGTTCTGTAATGAGAATTTCGTGTCCGTCAGAACGGAAACGGATATCAGACATGTTTTTGTTGGTTATTGTTTTTGTCTCTTTTTCTATTTTATCATAAGCGTAGCGTTCTTGTTACTCTATATGCGAAAAAACCCTCAGTGCGAGAGGGACGGGCTCGAGGGAAAGTAGCAAAATGTCGGTTTTTAATTAATATAAAATGTACTCAAGTTGCTATCAAAATTTCGTTTAACATGCGGGCCTATTATGTATCTCTAGTTGCCTTCTGTACGGGGTGCCTATCATCAAAAACATAGATATACCATCGAATTCAGATTTCCCAAGGATATGTTCGAACTTGAAGTGACGACACAGTTCGTTAATAGTTCAATACCCACTAAAGGCAATTTTGAAATTTCAGTTTTTATCTATGTTTTTGATGATAGGCACCTAGTACAGTTGGCAACTAAAGATACAGAATAGGGAGGCTGGTCCTAGATACTGATAAAACCCATCTTATAAAGTATGATTATAGTCCATATGTCATTCCAAATTGTAAAACCAGGACAAATGGTGTTGAAAAGGACCTCATTTCATTAAATATTTTTATCGAGCCGAATTTCCCCACTCGCGTTTCTTTTTAACAGATCCCTAGAAAAAGGTTCCAAAAATAATATTCTATTTTATCAAAATAGTACCTTCTTTACTGACTTATTCAGTAACTTTAGTGACTGAAGTAGATATGCAAGTTCTAGATGTGTCGATTTATTTTCCGTAGCACCTTACCTAAGTAGATTGAACACTGAGTGGGATATTTATACAATATACAATATATATAAAATATTATTTTAATTCGTCCTTAAATTTTTGTTATGAACCTGACTTTCACTTGCGTCATATCACGTCATTTACTCGTATTTCTTGCATATCACTATAAAATGTTCGACTTATATGTAGAGTTCGCATAAAAAAATTGCTTTGCTTTGATATATGGTTCCCATCTTGAGAAATTGATCACAGAGCGTCCGGATTATCTCTAGAGCCGCCGCTGCGCCAAGCGCCATATACTTCAATAAATCATCACCTCATTGGATGCTCCATAATATCTAACACTTCATCATATCATAATATTTTACCTCGCTGTATACTTCCACCGCAAGGAAATATTTGTTGACAAAATTATTTAAAACTTAGAACGCTTAAACCCCTTTTCACAAACTCTTGGAACCACTTTCAGTTTGAATTTTTAATGAGTTACTCGACTTTGCTTTTAATAAATTTTCATTTTTACAGTGTCACTGCAATCTTTTTCAATTATTCAGTGAACTAAGATTATATTTACTTATTGCTCCCACGTTCCAATTAAATATATTAAAAAAAACCGGCCAAGTTCGAGTTGGACTTGTGCACGAAGGGTTCCGTACCATTATCTTTAAAAACGGCAAAACAAACATGTCTGTTGTATGGGAGTATTTGTTGTTATAGCGGCAACAGAAATACATCATCTGTGAAAATTTCAACTGTCTTACTATCACGGTTCATGAGATACAGCCTGGTGACAGACGGACAGCGGAGTCTTAGTAATAGGGTCTCGTTGGTTACCCTTTGGGTACGGAACCCAAAAAAAACGAGAAGAAAGTACCAATAAAATTCTCGCTCCTTGGCAAATTATCGATGCCTCAGATAGTAGGTGAGAGGCGTTTTGTCAACACTTTTGCTCGCTATCAGTACAGCCGTCAATTTAAATTTAAATTGCATAATTAATCTGTGTCTAACAAATAAAGAGCGGAGAGTTGACGGTCCTCCATTAATTAGCGATAACTCGGCAAGTTTTAGCCTACTTTTACCGAGTTGTAGCGTCCCAGAGGAATACCTTCCAGCCTCCCAGCTCCCACTCCCTGGAGAGTTCGTTTAAAACTTGGCATAACATAGTTAAGAGAATGAATTACGACCGAAAGTACAGCAGGACAATCAAATATTTTGATACTTTTAAAAGGTTGGAGATAAAAGTTTTGAATATTCAAAATATCACATCTGGTAGAGCCAGAGTATTTTTATCCATGTAGGAAACCATTGTGAGGCAAATCCACCCGAAATATAGCATTAAAACTATCCTCAATAATTTTTATTTTATTTTATTTTTTTAAGGAAAACTTACAGCTATAATATATATAAAACATACAAACTTAGTAACAGAAAAGCCAATTACAAGTTTTCACAGATGGGTTCAAATTTGGAAACATAAGGTACAAAAAAAATGAAACAGTTACGAGTACAATACAGATAGTCACAGTTTAGCAGTAATAAAGAGATGAAGAAAGAGTAACGTAAATAACAATGTAAAAATAAAGTAGAAATTTAACCCAAAAACAATGCAGAATATTACAATCTATTTGACAGAGTCACAAAATTTAGTAGTTATTCATTTACAAATACTATTAACACTATTACAAAATAAATCGATGTCACTGTTGTCTGTACATAAGCTATTAAATGATTTAGCAGCTCTTGAAAGAAAGGCATTTTGTACGTAATTACTATAAACGCGAGGTATGTGGAGGGTGGGCTTATGACGAAACCGACGCGAAGGAACTAATAAATTTAAATTAACTAGCAATTCAGGACAGTCAATATAACATTATAATGTTACAACTGATTTTATGTTATATACAGGATGATTGATAATTCGATAATTCCTTGAAATGGAATAGGGATTTTAGACCCCCAGTTCATAGGGTCACATCGTTGCAAATATATGTTAAAAAAATATATTGTTAGTTAAACTTTAAGGAACAACTTTGTTTTAGGAAGTTTTTTTTTAAAGGGTTTGGTCACATAGTGACCATGTCAATTAGGAAGTTATTCTCGCGTTTAAGAAACAGCTTAAAAATATTATTCCAAGTCAAGCTGTTTTTAGACTAAACTTAAGCAAAATTGGTTGTCTTTGAATCCACTTGTGGTATTTGTATGGTTCGTGCACTAGAATACAAGGAAAATATTGCTTAAAAAATTAAATTATGGATTTTTTTTTCCGTCCTTTGCGTCTATGTAAAAAGTATTATTTTCTACTATTTTGCGTTATCTGGAGACCAAGTGACGTAATGCAGCGCGCGCTGATATGGACGTTACTTCAATATAGTTTCTGTTGATATTTGTACTGACACAGGTCGGCTCAAGTTCGTTGGCGACTATCTGCCCCTTGACGACTTTTCATTCAGCGCGGTAGTGTTAAGCGTGAACCCGTAGTTTAAAAATTGGTAAAAATTATGGTTTCATATCCATGTCTATCTTTCAGTATTAATACTCAGTATTTTGTTCTACCAAGAAAACAGTTTCTTTATTTTATTTTACTTATTTTATGAATAAAAGGTTTATCGTATATAAATGCAAATCAGAAAGCGTAAGGGTTACTTGCTTATAATTATTACGGAGACTCCTATCTCAATACACAAATTATTTTTAACTTGTAAAGGGTGACATAATGCCGTCCTGCGAACGTTTGATGAGGGATGTTTCTACTTAAAATTGCTTTCCGTTTCCGTTTTGTGACTGTATGTACCGAAAAGCCAGTTTCCGCATAAACATTATAGGTTTTTTCTTTAAAAGGAACTATTTTCTGATAAAGAATGAGGTACTTAACACTTGGTAAAGCGTCGACGACGTAAATCGCAAAGTGCAATTTCTCCTCAACTTCGCTAATTCCAGAATACTCTTCGAAATTTCAATTTCTCGACTATGAAGTGGGGTACGATACTTTGACATGTTCTCGCGAAAGGCTATATAAAGTGACGGTTCAATGGGCGCGGGGTAATACTATTATATTGCCGATAGTACTTACTGGAAACCTATACTCGGGTCGGGTAAGTTCGGTCGATCCGATACGAAGTTGGCGGCGACTGACGACCACGGCTCGGCCGCTTGGCCTCGGCCTTCCACTCGAGGACAGTTTAAACAAGTCATTGTTCACTCCAAACTACAACTTTGATCGGATTAACGGAATTTATACCGTTTGCTCGTGACCAACTTAACGACTTATCGCGGAAAAATAAAGTCTTTTGGAACATCTTCAAGAAGTATCCTACCTCTGTGTTAATATACTTCAAGTATAGTGTAGGTAATAACAGAAAGGTGTAACCATATTTGAAGAGCTTATTCAGTCTAATCAGTCTATAGAACAACTTTTACTATGGAACAAATCCTGTATATCGAAAAAAAAAATTTACTCGCTTCATAGGAAAATGCAATGCCGCTCGGCCAAAATGTATGGAAGGGCAGATTTTTCTGCACAGTAAAAGTTGTTCTATACCATTGACTGAATAAACTCTTCAAATATGGTTACACCTTTCTGTTACACCTTGTATAAAATAATACCCTGACAAACTGACTGACTGATCTATCAACGCCCAAACCAAACAGCTGGACCTAGGAACATGAAATTTGGACTGTAGGTTGATGTAGTATTATAGAAATAACATGGGATATTCAGAGACGGTTTGAGAGGGTGGAGGGGTACGGGTGGGTGGAGTAGGCCTGGCCGCGTTTGAGCTAACAAATGGTTTGTCCGCGTCACGAAGGTAGCGATACGGCTCATTACATTAGAGTTACTCTCGCCAAATCACACTAAAGCCTATGAATAAACAAGATCTGGGTACCCACTGATCGCCTCATTTGTAAATGTCCCTTCGTAAATAGGTATATATACATATACCTGTGGAAGCCGTCGTCGTGAACAATGCAAACCCTTTCACAATTCAACTTCATATCATAGGCTAGGTAGTGACAGGCGGGCGCAATTTGCGGTTCAGATAAAAATAAACATAAAAGTTTTTGCTTGAATGTGGATGAAATTATTATGCGCTGCACCGCGGAACTTTATATAAAACACGCGATGTCTGCCACCATGCACTCTTTTGTTTTCGAATAATTTAAACTTCTGGGTACCCGCCATTCGAATTGGGGAGAAGCGATGTCGACGAAAGTTGAAATGAAATTGCCAGCATCGCATAATTTATTTTTTAATATCTCTAAGATGAGTCTGGACCGGTGAAAGACGACCGTTGACAGTTGAACCAAAGTAAAAATATGTCGAGTAGTAAATCATAGCACAAGCGCTCAGATTCGAATTGACACATGCAGACGCGTGCTCTACACGCCGACGCCCCTAGATTTGTATGGACTCTCTCCCGAACTTCGCTTAGACTGCGATTTGGACATTCTACGAGTAATGGGTGTAGAGCAGGCATCTGTGTTTGTTTGAGTTTGTTTCAGACCGTTTTTCTAAGATTCACTACTCGATATATTTTCACTCTGGTTAAACCATAGAAATATGTAGACCGAAGAAGAAGGTCTTGCTTACAACAGGGGTGCAATTGTCTAAAAAAATCGTATTAATTTGACATCTTAAAACGTACCGAATCAGCCATTTGACAGTTAAAACGTACGCTTAAACCTGTTAAAATGATTACAATTTCTTACACAAGTCCACAACTGGTCTCTTTCCAGCGAGATAGGATTCGACAATAACGATATAGATCTGACAGTTATGCAATTTCTTGTTTACCCTATGTATTAGACATATGCAGCCATTTAGCATTTGGCCAAATCACAGATTTCAGGAGATTTGCCTCAGTACTCAAATTGTTCGTGTTCAACGTTTCCTCCCACTTATTTCACCGACATAAACACAAAAACTATTAGTACGGCACACGTAATTTCTCGCGCACAGTAATAGTACACATTGGTCCAAAAAGAGGGGGGCGCATGAACCTGTAGTCACTACATATCACATCGCTATTGACATTGGATCTCGCATCAAGCCTATTTTAGGCCAGATGCTTTCACAAGCGCCACGCTCCCTTACCATATCTCCTGTCCTGGTATCCGTGGGCCCAAATGCATATTAGCGGGGCGCAGCGGGGCCGTTAGCGACGCAGATAACATGTACGACTAAAACAATGATTAGTGAAATTAGCGCGTGACGCTGACGAGGGCATAGCTCGTGACGACACTAACACGTATGACAATAATTATGTAAATAGGATATCCCGGTGCTGTGAGCCGCCGCGCCAATGGAATATGGCTTCCATAATGTGCAGATTTAACGAGCCCCACCGCGTTTCGGTGCTGCATTGCGCGGTGCCACTGCTCCATGACACATTTCACCAATTTAGAGTTATTACCTTTGCGCGTGTACAGGAATAACGAATATGTTATCTTAATGGACAAAGTACGCGGATATAAATATTAATATTGTAAGTAGACACGCTAAAGGCACTTTGCGGTATCCTGCATGTGACAACTAATACGTCTGAGAATTAATGGAATTGCACTGAAATTGGAGTGTCACAGCACTGGCTATTACCAATTAACGCTTTGGTAACTAAGCATTAGTTATATCATCATATGATTGTAATTTACATGGACACATAATCCGAATCAGAGTATATTGAATCCTTAAAAAAAAACCTTTTAGCTCGTTGTAAAGGCAAAGGAGGAACAAAAAATATCATCATAAAAAGAATATTCGCGAGATAGCCATTTGAATGAATATCGAGAGAGGGAACCATTTTTCACTACGCTGGTGATAATAATGACGCTATTTATCACAACGGCTCGAAAGGGTAGGTAATTATTAATGTTATATTTTTGGCGGTTTCGTTTGTTTACTTACTCTTTCGCGGTGATATTTTTCGCAGTTAGCGACAGAACAGTAGGTTATTTCGTTCGGCAGCGCGGGGATGGTTCGGAATGATTTATTGTTATGTTGAATATGCATGTCGAGATGAAAAATGACGACAAACGTGCGAGTTTTACGGAACGTGTGTAAGCGAAGAGAGGTTGAGATCGACTCTCACGTCGCGTCGCCACCGCCCCGTCACCAGGCCTTGCAGGCAGAATATGTCACCCGCGGAAGTCGTTAAGAAGATAAATCGTGGACCACATAAAACCCATAATCCTTTTAAAGTGTTTAAGTGAAACCTTTTTCACTACTTTCCTTTCTGGCTGCGTTAAAATTGAACGGCCAGAAAATATAGACGGTACCCATTTCCATTTCGTTAGTTCCGAACATTTACGCAAAGCTTTCGGCGCCGTTTGACGTTGGTTGGGTTCAAGGTTCTGAGGTTGTTTTCCTGAGTTATTTGGCTGCGATTTGGAAATTCGATTTATTTGAAATAACGACATAAAAGGTAATGTATTTAGTTCACCGAATTTCGTTTTTTATTTGACTACGAAATCGTGAGGTATTCTTGAGATTCTTATAATCCATTTTTCGTTGTTCTTTATTCTTTAAGACTTAATTAATCTTTGAGTTGCTTGTTTTGTCAAAGCAGAAACTGAATCATGCATATGCTAATGTTAAATTCGTTTAGAAGCGAAAGTTTTGATGCTAGTCAATCGTATATTGGAGTTGAGACGAGATTCACAGAGTGACTGCTCCAACTATAGGTAGATAGTTCACCGCAACAGTCAGGAACTAAGCCATTCTAAACAACAAATTCGATACTGGTGTTTACAGACGTGGTATTGAGAAATAAACTATAATATATGAAATTATAAATAATTAAAATATTATTTTTATTTATTATTAATATTATTTATTATTATTAATTATTGAATTTATACTGTGATTTTAGGGTTTAAATAAAACGGTCACTATTATAACGAAATAGACATTACGGCTCAGATCCACTTTGATTTAAAAAAAAAAAAAAACAGTTCGTCCTGGCGAGCAGGGTTGGATTCAGACCCTCGGAAAATTATTGTCTATGGGAAATAAAAATATACTACTTGGCTAAAATTATACTACGTTACGTTTTTCGTCGATTCTTGTTTTGAATTTAAATAAAATAGCCTATTTGTTAGGGAAAATTTCAAAAAATGTACTAAAAATATTCATAATTTAATAAAATTAAGGCAACTGGATCTCTATCTCAGCCAATTCGTCGATCGGAACTTCGTCCTTGGCATTAACTCTACGTAACATGTCGTCAGACGGCATAAATTCGATGGAAATTCCCTATATTGTAGGGTAAATATTAAAAAACAAAACGTCTCAACCAATAAAACAAGTCGGTCGGCCTGAAGATGAAATTATGGTATTTTTACGTAGTATAGTTCCATTACGATACTACATACTACATGTCATGAAAATATGGTACAAATAGTATAATTACTCGTATACTACAAAATCCAACCCTGCTGGCGAGGGTGTCGCCGCGACAGGGCACTCCGCGGAACTTGATAATGGTCACTCTTAAGTTGACCGAAACATCTAGTTTTTCTCGTAAAAATCAAAGTAGCTGTAATATCTATTTCGTTCTAATAAAGACTCACCCATAGTGATATAATGGAACTATTATAGCTAAACTTCGGTGTCTTTCTTTCTGTACGTTCGTCTACAACCTATTGACCTATGTTATGTTGCTTTTATGTTGTTATATACATAATTTTGATTTCGGAAAATATTTTATTGTATTTTAAGGCTAAACGTCAGTCGCTTAGCACAAAGTGCATAACTTAACTTTGTATTTATTGTTTAGCAGTTAAAAATTGAAAAACATTTTGGTATGTGGCAGACACCAATAATTCAGTATTAGTGAGGATTATAAAGCATGAGTTTAAAATTTAATGCACAATTAGTCATGATCTGGTATAAACAAAGTTAAAAAAGCATTTTAAGTTGGTTTTGAGAAAATCATGACTAATTGTGTACAATTTCAAACTCTTGCTTTTATAAACCTCACAACGATTGGCGTCAAATGGCACAGATCAAGTAACTTTTTAATTTTAAATTTCCAAACAAGAAAACAAAGTTAATGCATCTGCATTTTGCGCTAAGCTACTGACCTTTAAGGCGCTACGGAAAAGAAATCGACACTTTAAGGACTTCCATATCTACTTCGGTAAATAATGTATTATTTTGATAAAATTGTACATTATTTTTGGATTCTTTTTCTAGGGATATGTTAAAACAGAAACGCGATTCGAGAAATTTGGCTCGATAGAAGTATTTATTGAAATTAGGTTCTTTTCGACACCAATTCTCCTGGTTTGACAATTTAGAATGACATATAGACTGCAACTATATTTTATTAGATGGGTTTTAACGGTATCTAGGACCTGAGGGCCTATTATGTATCTTTAGTTGCCATCTGGACTTGGTGTCTATCATCAAAAACATAGATATACTATCGAATTCTAATTGTCTAAGGATATGTTCGCACTTGAAGCGACGACACAGTTCGTAAATAGTTCAATACCCACTAAAGGCAATTTTGAAAGTTCCGTTTTTAGCTATGTTTTTGATGATAGGCACCTAGTCCAGTTGGCAACTAAAGATACAGAATACAGGGGCTGGTTAAACGAAACGTTGATAGCAACTTTAGTACATTTTTTATTAATATAAAACCGACTTTTTGCTACTTTTCTACGAATCCGTCCCTGTCGCACTGAGAATTTTTTAGCATATGGAGTTAAAGGGACGCTAAAAGTTTTACATATCGCCTTAACCTGAAGATTTGTAGGCTCTACCTACGCAGGTTTTCGGAGATATCAAGATGAGTCAGTAAGTGGTATTTCACTTTATGTGCATAAAGTATATAATTAAATATCATTGTCGTCGGCACATCTTAGAATTGGGCATATCATGAGCTGCGTAGGCATTTCATATTTCTGTTAAGACTTTAGGGATCACCTCGCTCCACTTCGCTTCGCTTGGCTCCCCAAATTTATTTACATTTAAACCTAACAAACTCCTCCTCGTTCCGCTCGTCGACGTATCTATTTTTGACTTCTGGTCAACGATTTTCGATTTCATACTTTACGATAAACCCAATTCTGCCCACGACATCAACATATCCACAATGAGTTCGATATTGATTATTACGACGCAAAACTTGGCTGTTTCCGCGGAACTTGCTGCTTTGTTTGTTTATTTGAGCGTCTCGACTTTATGTATGAATTTACTTACCTATTGTTTCATAACTTTGGATGTGTTTTGTCGTATTTCATCGCAACTGATCGCTGAAATGCCACAATAAAATATCATATATTCATAGCTTACTAGGTTATTTCCATGATATGTAATGAGTATAACGTAAAAACGATCGGCTGCACCAGGGTCTATGAGTGGATTAAGTTAAGTACGTAATTCCATTGGATGGCTGCAAAAGTACATTTAAAAGAAGCCGCAGCATTTCGCTCGATGGGTAAAAGTAACACTGGAAAAAGGCTCTCTACGTGGTCTGTTCCGACTATTTGTTCTACCGTCTAGTTTTGTATTTTAGGTGATCAATCTGTAACAAGAAGATAGTTAAAGCTTTGCAATTAGTAAACCGTCGGCTGGCACTTAATAATGCTCAGTTTCAGCTGTATAACAATTTTTCGACGGAAGCGTACAAGGAATAACGCATTTCTGCAAACGAAGTACGGGTGGAGAGAGGTCAGCTCAGCACCCGCCCGCCCCACGGCTCATCTAATGTTTATCCGATAATATTATCCCGACCGCATCGGTGGGCTATCCAATCCCGGATACGGAAAGATAGGGTTAATTTTAAAATTCGAACTTTCATTTACCGTACGTCATCTATTACTTGTCTATTTACTAGCCTAACCGTTATTGTGAAGCACAAACTGAACGCAGGCAGCACCGATATTAGAGCTGGCAAAGGTAATGTTCAATTGAACAGCCACCAATTCATGGTGAAATGGTTTTGCTGGTTATTGCGATTCCGTTGCAGAGACACGTTCCGAATAAATTAAAGTGCAATTTGGGGCCTTTAATATGGAGTGTTGTTGGCGCTATCGACATACCGTGGACGTAATTCGAGACACGTCGGACGGCGCACAAAGGCGTGCGAATACGGTACTCGTGTACCAAGTGAATGAGCACCGTGTGGTCTTCTTTATGTAAGGTACACTAAATGCTGCAGCATTATTTGTAGCCACATAATTAATTATCTTGATAAGTTGGTAATTATCAGATCTATATTATGGGTTGTGTGTGTATTCAATTAAAGATTATCGATAGAATATTAATACAATACAATATACAAGATTATTTTTTACAAAATAAGTGCGGTTGGCGTTAGAGATTGTTTACCGTTGTATATGGCCGAAAACTGGATTGCGGATTTTTCTTCGATAGCACGTTATTTGTATTGAGAAAAAAGTACCTTTTAGAGTATAAAAGTTTTTTTTGTATATTCTCCATTCACCGTCGTACCAAAAGTAACTTTTCTTTTCTTGCTTCATGGGAAAACAAACAAATAACTAACGCAAAAAGAAAAACCGGGTAATCTGCTTACATAAAAATGCAACTGAAAATCCTTTTGGCTTCTAAATAAATTACAAAATTACAAGAAGTTTTTATTTAATAGCGGTTTCGCAACAGGATTGTGAAAAACCCGCCTTTCTCTAATTAATCGAAACAGAACACTTTAATTCAAAATTCCCTTTAAAAGTTATTCAACAAAACCTTATTACCTATGTATTGTGTATGTCACCATCGGTTTCTGTAAACTTGAATTTAAAAATTTGTGAAATTTAAAAATTTGGAATTAAAATTTACAGAAACCAATGGAAACTTTGCGATGGAGTCACAATACATAGGTTTTGTTGAATAACTACTGAGTGAATTTTGAATTTAAAAAGGTATTTTTCATACAATCCGGCTGCGAAACCGCTCTTAATGTAACTCAGAAATTCTGAGTCAGAATAATAATTGTAATAATATCAACCTATATTACAATTACGAGTACATACATAATACATCGCCACGATGGCCAATATTTCCCAAAATGCAAGTCACAGACCATACTCGTACACCCACGTTTCACCGACGATTACTACGTCCCAGCGTGATGTCCTAGTATAGCAAAAATATAGACACACAGCTTAAGAGGATAGTTTCCGCAAAACCATAAGTTATTCTTCCTGGTTTGAAAAATCTAGCAATAATACTTAGAAAAGAAAAAAAAAACTTCCGGGAATATAAAACACACTTATATTGAAACAGAGTCCTCAGAAACCATTCCAATATTGATAAATAAAATACCAAAGATGGCTCTAAAAAAAGTTATCATGTCGAGGTTTAAGATTATTAGAGCAAAAATCCGTTTTTATAAACTTTATTAAATTTTTAACAGGGCAGATATTTCATAGCACCATTGTTTTTTTTTAAAAAGCAAAATTTGTGAAAAAAGTTGTAATTTTGACTTTTTTCCAGGATCCGTCCGTCTCGCACTGCGGGTCTTTCCGCATAGAGTAACAGGGTAGTATGCAAGCGGAACCTATCCTCCTAACGTGCCTTCCGAAGCACGCAGACACAAAACTTTTATGATTTGAACCCGCGACTTTCGGCTTAGTATTTTAATACTCGAACCACTAGACCAGAGAGGCGGTCAAATACATACATCCGTACCCCTGTTATAAATGCGTAAGTGTGTTTGTTGGTTTGTCCTTTTTTCACGCAACAACGGAGCGACGCATCGACGTGATTTTTTGCATAGAGATAGTTTATAGGCCGAAGAGTGACATAGGTTACTTTTTATCCCGGGAAAATGCAAATGAAATCAGCGCGAGTGAAACCGCGGGCAAAAGCTATAGTACTACACAATTATATAGGTATTTCAAAGTATGTAAATAGCTTTAACAATTTCTGATGTTATGAGTGTACGAGTACTTACATACCTATCTATATACAAGGTGACTTTTTGATCATCGTCCAAATTCATACTGGAGGCTTGATAAGTGATCAGTATCTTGGATCAATAACAATTTTTGTGAAATTCGTAAAGTGAAATTTCGACTCCCCATAGCGATTCACTCGGGACTGAAAGTGAATTTCTATGGGAAGCCGAAATTTCATTTTACGAATTTCACAAAAAATGTTATTGATTCAAGATACTGATCACCTATCAAGCCTCCAGTATGAATTCGGACGATGATCAAAAAGTCACCTTGTATATACAATACACCCTGACTGTCTGACTGATTGATCTATCAACGCCCAGACCAAACAGCTTGGCCTAGGGACATGGAATTTCAACTGTAAGTTCCTTGTATGACGTAGACATCCGCTGAGAAGGGGTTTTAGGAAATTCCCATGGGATTGGGAGAAACGGAATCTACGCGAGCAACGCTGCGGGGCGTCCACTAGTCAATGTATATTTTTTACGATGATATTAGTATTTTTAATTTTTAGGTAGGTATTTAGAAACTACTTATTTATAGGTTTAGGAAAAGAAGGTTTATAGGTATTTGCGTGCCTCCCTCGCTGTTTTGTACACGGATCGAGGCCAAGTTTTGCAGTTTATAACAAAATTTGTATTGAAAGTGCCTTGAAATATATTCGTGCTTTTCAGAATGTTTGATTAAAAGCACGTGAAAGTTTCACTACGCTTATGTAGGTAATATAAATTGAAATTTTAATCAAAAATATTTTTCGCGTTTGTCATGGTTTGGATTCTTTGTATTTTATTCCTGTAATCAGTTGTTGTATTAATTTAAAATCCGTTAATTTACATCGGCGCAAACTAAGCGTGAAAATATAGTTTCAGTGATATAGTTTTACAAATCGAAACAAATAAATTTATTGATAATTAAACGAGAGATTATTGAAATTAGTTTTCATGGCGATTGCATTTATTTATGCTTACTTTATTAAATCCAGTGT
Organism: Ypsolopha sequella; assembly: GCA_934047225.1. Lineage (NCBI taxonomy): Eukaryota > Metazoa > Arthropoda > Insecta > Lepidoptera > Ypsolophidae > Ypsolopha > Ypsolopha sequella. Next base: position 16,685,754 of record OW203992.1, read on the forward strand.
TCAAGAAAATATTGTAAACTATTAATTAGTGATTAGTAATTAAATGGGGGCTGTACGTAAAGAGATTCCGTGATACAAAATTAATTTATCTGTCATTCTTTCATATTGCCTTATTTTTTAATGATACATAAATAAGTTGGATATGACACATTACATCTGAAATTCGCTGTTGTTCTTTTTTAACACAATTTTAAAAAAGAACAACAAGAAATACAGAGATTAGAAAACTCGTTTCAACGGGACTGAAACACACTATTTTAAATGTTTCTTTCCACTGAGAAAGTCGACTCTAGCCACAAATCTAACAACAGACAATTCTCTATAACATTGTCTAGTTAATGATTAAAGGCATAAAATTTCTAAATACATCGATATCATTGAATAGCAACGGAAGTACTAACTTTGGGCATTTACGGCAACAACTACAACTTCTCTCTCGCACTCAGGCACTGTATTTTGTTCTGAGCGAGAGAACTAATTGCCACGCCCCTTCCAGCGCGGAGTTCATCCATCGATTCGTGGGACTATAGTCATCCATCACGGTAAACTCGTATATTTATTTATTTTTATTTAATTTAATCCGCAGCTACCACAGACCATAAAAATAAATGATGATAAAAACAGATCTCATGTAGAGCTTAGCCTAACTCTAAAATTCCTTCATCTTGGTCAAAAAGAATGGCTTGGCCGTTTCACGGCCGTCGCACCGACAGTCCCATGGACTTATGGTAACAAATAAGGTCACTGGTTTTTACCGTTGTGTCATGCAATAGTTCCCCCAGATGAATTGTAAAATTCGCCATGCATTATGTAAAAAATTCTTAACTTTGTTGAAATGTACAATAAATAATAAATTAAAAAAAAGAAATGTATTAATAATAAAATAAAATATAAGAATAAAGTTCTAATTTATAGAAATCAATGGAAACTTTGCGATGGCAACATAAATGTGTGTGTGGAATCCGCACGAGAGCACTTATGTCCTTTTGCTTGAGAAGGTGCAAAAAGCCTTCTTAAGATACCTTTACAAACGTGTTAAAGGATATTATCCTTTCATGTATCCCACGAAATTTTTATTAGGTTGTCTTGGGTATAACTCACTGGAAATCAGACGAGGAAAGCACCAGCTTGCGGTCATGTGTAGAATTCTTCGGGGAGATATTGATGCTCCAGATCTGCATGGTAAGCTGTGTCGATTTTTCACTCCCACTAATTATCTTCGCGGCCGTAAGCACAGGTTTTTCGCTGTGCCGTCGTGTCGCACAAAGGCGCGATCTAACTCACCCATACCGCGTACTCTTCTCTCCCTCAACGCTCTTCTAAACGCCAATCAGGACTGTGATCTGTTTGCTGATGGATGGCAGAAAATATTGTCAGAGTGTTTGTGTTTTTGTGAGAAGGCCTGTTTCTGACTTTACGTGTTACTCTTATTTTATTTTAGTTGATTGTACCATTTTATGTTTGTGTTACTATCTTTAATTATTGTAATTGGTTTGTCCGTTTTAATTAAAGTAAATAAATAAATAAATAAATAAATAAATAAATAAATAAACAATACATAGGTAATAAGGTTTTGTTGAATAACTATTGAGTAAATTTTCAATTTAAATGTTGTGTTTCGATTAATTGGAAAAAGGCTGGTTTTTCACAACCCGGCTGCGATACCCCTCTTAAGTATTAGTCATTAAAAATATTCTTGTCAATGAATTTTATTGATTCGATTCAGACAACGAGAAAAAGTTTCATTCCGAAACTTACAGCAGATGATCAATTCAAGGAACAATAAATAGTTTCGTTTAAACCAGATTTGAAATAAATACGTATTGTAAAATGATGGGTCCGAAAAATATTGACAGTATCCTTCACAAAAACTAAAACAACGCGAGCGAAGCCGCGGGCAAAATGGTATTTAATAAAGTTGTTGCACTGAGAAAACTAGTCATTAGAAAATAAAGTGAATTCAGCAGAAATAATGATGATTTCACGTAAAGTAGGGAGCATACGGATATCACCAAAAAATACGATGTAACTACTATTGCTGCTGCTAACGAAATAATACGATGCACTGTCACTATGGCTTTAGTAGGAAGCAGACAGAATTATGCACTCCGTAACTGTAATATACTATGCTATCCTACCACCGTTAATGTGATATCCTCTTACTTCTTCGTACATTTATCTATGCTTTCCTCATATTTTATATGCTTTCTTGATACTGTTCAAGAACTTTCCTCTTATTTCAGTTGCTTCATATTATTTTGTCCCACTATTTTTCTATCCTTTCATCATATTTTTATGTGCTTTCCTCTCATTTCCTATGATTCTTCCTACTATTAATCTATGATTTCCTCATAGTTTTGTATGCTTTCCTCATACTATTTATGTGCTTTCCTCTTATTTCCTATGATTCATCCTACTATTAATCTATGATTTCCTCATAGTTTTGTATGCTTTACTCATACTATTTATGTGCTATTTATGTGCTTTCCTCATACTATTTATGTGCTTTCCTCTTATATCCTATGATTATTCCTACTATTAATCTATGATTTCCTCATATTTTTGAATGCTTTCCTCATACTATTTATGTGCTTTCCTCTTATATCCTACGTTTCTTCCTACTATTAATCTATGATTTCCTCATATTTTTGTATGCTTTCCTCATACTATTTATGTGCTTTCCTCTTATTTCCTATGATTCATCCTACTATTAATCTATGATTTCCTCATATTTTTGTATAGCACTCTTTATGTGCTCTCCTATTATTTCAGTTAAATTCAATTATTTTTTTCTACCATTTATATTTACTCTTAACTTTAAGGCTTCTATGTGGCTCCTTCAATATTTATTGGCCAATAAACTATTTGTACCAGTAATATAATAACTGTATAGATGGTTTGTTTGTTTGTAAGCAGTTATAGTGCAAAAACAATTTTTCGGTTTAATTATGTTAATATTAAAAATCTGTAATTGTTAATCGTTTATATAAGTGAATTGACCTATCAATGTTTAAGGAACCATAACTTAAAATACGAGAGCATAGATAAATAGTAGAAACAAATAATAGGATTTAACTGAAACAATATGAGAGCACAGAAACAGTATCAGGAAAGCATACAAAACGATGATTAAATCATAGATTCATAGTAGAAGGAATTGTAGGAAATAACTGAAAAAACAGGAACGCACATAAACAATATCAAAAACTGAAAGGAAAGAAACACACAGGAGGCTTAAAAATAAGATTACTGATATATAGAAGAACAAGGAGGCCTATGTCCAACAGTGGACAAATACGGGCTGATGGATGGATGGATGGATGGATGACAAGAAATAACCTGGAATACATAGAGTACTTTACCTAAACCAAGAGCTGATTTGAGGATACAAATTATTACAAAGAAAAGAAAAATATATTATAAACAAAAACATGTATTTATTTTATCTCTAATATATCTCTACACACATTATTATATCTCTATATATATTTAAACATTTATTAAGAGCCGCTTAACAACGAATTGTGAAAAAGCCACCTTTTTCTAATCAAACGAAACAGAACACTTAAATTCAAAATTTGCTCAATATTTCACAATCCGGCTGCTAAACCGCTCTTAAATTACACATTTATTTTATTACACATTTAAAAGTTTTTATTTCAAACATTGTCTTCTAATAATGTAAGTAGTATTTATAAAATACCACAGTAAACGTAAACTTATTATTACTTTATACCATATAACCAGGGATAGCATATTCCGATCGATAAAGTTGGAAAAATATCAGAAAACGCAACTATAAAAATTACGTTTTCTGATATTTCAACTTTAGGCATATATCGATCCGAATATCCTATCCTTACTTATAACACAAAATAGGCATACTCGTTACACTTAAGAGCGATTGAGCAGCCGGATTGTGAAAAACCCACCTTTTTCTAATTAATCGAAACAGAACACTTACATTCAAAATAAACTCAACAGTTATTCAACAAAACCTTAATTATTACCTATGTATTGTGTATGCTGCCATCGCAAAGCTTCCTTTGGTTTCCATAAACTACAATTTCAAAAAAAAATAATATTAAATTTGTTTAAATTCAATTTTACAGAAACCCATGAAAACTTAGTGATGGCATACACAATGCGTGTTTTTCACAAACCGGCTGCTAAATGGCTCTTAAGCGCTCACATTTTAACTTCGAAAAAAAAAACATTTAATACTTAATTAACAGTACAAACTGTCTCAATCAGCTGAATCAACATGTACGTAAGAAGGAGAAAAAAACTCGATCTGATTTTGTTGATGCTGATGACACGGGATAAACGTTTAATAAGGAAAGCATCTAGAAGAAAACTAAATTTGTACAACACGCTGTCAGAAACCACAAATGAAACTCCAGAATCGCGACACCGTATTATAAATGGTTGTAGGGTACAATTCAGTCTTTGCAACTTTTCACGACGCTCCTCAATTGTCACCTGAACATCCGCCTCGGTGTCGATGCTGGTGACAGAACCATCCAAAAACACCGCGCGTGACGCCTGCCACTCCTTCTGTCAATTAATTTGATGTTATTATTAGATTACAATAAAAATGACATCAGTCGATATTTTAGCAAAAGACAAATAAAAAACCTATCGCAAATTAATGTAAACTAATAACCTGATCTCCCCTTAAAATGAATTCGGGTTTAAAAGAAAGACCTAATGTACATTATGTATTGTGTTAGTTTCTAAGGTAGCATCTCTAAACGCCAGGGTAGACGTAAAAACCCGTTCCACAACCACTCGAGTGAAAACAAACAGCTCACTTACTTCACTTACACTTAAATTTTACCGTCACCTAGGCGTTTAGGAACGCTACCTACAATAGATGATAGTTATCTGAATAATGTCAGTGTCAAAAAAATTGCAGAAGGTTCATTTGACACAAAAGCTTGGTAGGGGTGTAGAAAAGAGGGCACTATGGGAAAAAAAAACCGCGCGAAAGCATTCATAGCTACATAAACTTCTGTCTACATATTCAAAATTGCAAGACAAAACAAACAACTTACCGGCGAATGTGTCAATGTAATGCGACAGGTTCCATTTTGTAAGCAGATCGGTAGTTGCTTGATCCATTATTTGTTAGGTATGCACTTTCTGATTTTATTCTATAATTAACCACTTTGAAAATAGCACAGATAGAGCAATAGAAATTATAAAATAGCGACGCGCGTTGGTTGGAGTCGCTCGATGCAAAGAAAGAACGATATTTTTCTGGGTCGGTCAGAAAGACAGACGGACACTCTTTGAGTGTTGCCGCTTAAGAAAAAACGAAAAAACAAAGTTCCCAAACCTTTAATCAAAAGTCGCTAGATTTTAAGAAAAACGAATTGAAAAATCATAAATTTCTTTCGTCACTGGTTGTAACGTGACGCCTTCATAAGTCTGATCTCCACGAAAATTCTTACAATTTTACAATAGTATGACACAGTCAAGATTAGAGTCAGGTATTTTTATTTTCCCCATACTAAATGAAAAACGATTTAAACGAGAATGAAAATCCCCTCTAAATACGTGATAATTTTTCAAGTATATTTACACGTCGTCATAAGAAAATCCAAGTAAAATAATTCTAAAATTAGTTTTCCTTATCCATTCATCCATCAGCCTGTCTTCATCCACTGTTGGACATAGGCCTTTCCAAGATTTCACCACTCATGTTGGTCCTCTCTTGGAAGTAATGCCCATACTCACACACGCTGGGCAGGCGGGTTGGTGAGCGCGGTGCCGAAACCCTCGCACCTGTCTGTTTTATATAAGGCCGCCATCAATCGGTTCCAAGTTTTGTGCCTGAGAGCTGTCCTCTTACTCTGCCCCGAATAATACCTAAACGTAAGCTTATTTTTTTCCTTATACACATTATAAAATAAAGGTTACATAATAATATAACTATCCTCCTAATAAAACTAATATTATAAAATATTAGATAAATTAAAACCTGTCAGTATTTTTCTGGAAAACATGCCTACACGGTCTAAATATTTGTAGGCTTAATAAGGAGTAAAGATCCGACGATTAAAAATTGCATCTGTGAGAGCTAAAAAAACAACTGAAATCGGAGCAAATTGATCCGCATGTAGGTAACACTGGTTAATTGTACGAAATGAATGAATCTGAAAATAAAGTGACAGCATACAAATTTTGGTGCTGTCACACAAAGTATGATAATAGCATCGTATGTCATAGTTCTCACACAAATTTTGGTGCTGTCACACAAAGTGTGATAATAGCATCGTATGTCATAGTTCTCACACAAATTTTGGTGCTGTCACACAAAGTATAATAATAGCATCGTATGTCATAGTTCTCACACAAATTTTGGTGCTGTCACACAAAGTATAATAATAGCATCGTATGTCATAGTTCTCACACAAATTTTGGTGCTGTCACACAAAGTATAATAATAGCATCGTATGTCATAGTTCTCACACAAATTTTGGTGCTGTCACACAAAGTATAATAATAGCATCGTATGTCATAGTTCTCACACAAATTTTGGTGCTGTCACACAAAGTATGATAATAGCATCGTATGTCATAGTTCTCACACAAATTTTGGTGCTGTCACACAAAGTATAATAATAGCATCGTATGTCATAGTTCTCACACAAATTTTGGTGCTGTCACACAAAGTATAATAATAGCATCGTATGTCATAGTTCTCACACAAATTTTAGTGCTGTCACACAAATTATGATAATAGCATCGTATGTCATAGTTCTCACAAAAATTTTGGTGCTGTCACACAAAGTATGATAATAGCATCGTATGTCATAGTTCTCACACAAATTTTGGTGCTGTCACACAAAGTGTGATAATAGCATCGTATGTCATAGTTCTCACACAAATTTTGGTGCCGTCACACAAATTATGATAATAGCATCGTAATTCATAGTTCGTTCACCAAAGTATGATGTCGGCATCCTTATTAATGATTTCGTAATCATAATCGTATTCAACTTATTTTTATCGGGCTTGTTGTGCGCCGTTCCTCTTTTTTCGTGTGTCTGTAATCATATATTATTACGATGTCATAATATTTCAAAATGACTTGTCTTTAAAAAAAATTATGCTTACTACAAAAATAAAGTGACAAGTCCCTCTAATTCAAATTTCTACCATAACGGCGACTTCACCGTATTGATAGTGATAGTTCTTAAATTATACTAAGAAATCCTACATATTTTAGGTGAAAGTGTTCTTGCGTTATAACATTATAATATAATTTCTTATTATCATTCAAATTCATTATCACGTAAAACATTTATTGTGACATAGTATGATTTTATGGGGAAGGCATGATGTAATACCAAAATGATAATCTTATTTTCTGTGACCAATTTTTACGGTGATCAGTCTTCATAATATTGCCTTACTTACCTTAAAAACTCGATTATTTTCTGAAACGTTTTAATGACAGCATAACATTTTCCTATTATCACCTAACTTAAAAACAATTCACCGTATTTTAAACTTACGTAATGCTATTTTATAATGAAGCCAAAAAGACATTTTTCTCAGTGTGTTATCAACTTTTTGGAATAATCTAATGGCGTGTGTACTACGTCTTTATGTTTTATTACAACCCGTTGGTTCTATTTTTACTCATGTCAAAAAAGATGCGAGGTACGATAATGCAGTCACCAGTTTAGTGAAACAGTTCCTAGTCTCTAGACGTCTCCAAGTACTCTCCTCATACATATCTATACTACTCGTCTATACTACTCATATATAGACTAGTCGTCTAGATTTGAACCATCGGTAAGCGTATTCCCGGGGTGATGATTTAAAACGGCGGCAGCTGGTAGTTTCCCCACCCTCCCTGAGGGTTTGTTCTAGGCGAACACTTAGTGTGTATCCATTTGACACTATGTAGATAATATCGTCATACTATTCGGTAGGAATGCTGATTACTGCATTATGCCATCATTTGTGCAAGTTGATATAGTATTAAGTAGTTTAATTTTAATAAACTTGGTGTAAATAGAAACTTTCTACTTTACTGCTCATAGTCAACAAATTTTTCGTGTGATGTAAAAATCCGCTAAAAGGAAAATTCCCACGGGAAACGCTGCGGGATGTCCGCTAGGCGGCTATGAAAAACAAACTCATAGAGAAACCATAAATAAATATCACGTGCGAATTATATTTTCATAATTTTTATTACTTATCTTCATTTAACGTTACATATATTTTAAGAAGAGAATCTTTTCCTATTTAGATATTAAATCATAATTATCTTAGTACTTTTGTTTTTTATATACAACGTGTAACAGAAAGGTGTAACCATATTTAAAGAGCTTATTCATTCAATGGTATAGGACAACGTTTACTATGGAGACAACACCGAAATCTCAAAAAAAAAATCTGCCCTTCCATACATTTCGGCTGAGCGGCATTGCATTTTTCTATGAAACAGTAAAAAAATTTTTTCGAGGTATAGGTTTTGTTCGATAGTTAAAGTTGTTCTGTACCATTGACTGAATAAGCTCTTCAAATATGGTTACACCTTTCTGTTATACGTTGCATAATTATATAGGTAAATACACATAAATGAGACACAATTATTACAAGATAACACAATAGAGTCCAAGATATATTTCGGGCCCCACCGGGCCCAGCATCAGTTGGAGTAATAATCTTTGTACATAATATGACGGAATAAAAATAAGTGTGGAACTATATGGAGAAGAATTACCCAAAGACTCCTTAACTTGGCAGCGAATAAATTATGTGAGTTGATATTTGCCTGTCTCAGAATCCGGGATGAGTTGATTTTGTCCTTAAAATATAATCTAATAAAAACGAAACTTGTTTAGAATAGTTAATTTGGATAAAGTTTTTACACCCAGTAAACTTCTAAATGAGAAAATAAATAATGTTCAATCATTGCGGTATAGAAACGTAGAAAGAAAAGTAAATCTGGAAGAAGAATTCTAGCTCGAATCCCAGTTCAGAGCTCCTCACATCCAGAATTACTATATATATATATATGTAGGTTAGGGCCACTCACTCCCTAGCCGTTTATATTTTCGCTCGCCATTTATATTTTCGTTATAATTTTTACTATTATTGTTAAGTTGGTATTGTCTTTATTTTTAAGAAAGAGAAGGAGGATGAGAGAGAGAGATAGAGAGGGACGCGGACGGATAGGTGATGAGGAGTTTGGTTTTGTCGAATTAAAGAATTAAAATAAAAGTTTAAAGATATACGCGTGTTTCCATAAGAACCCCCTACAATTTGGGGGCTCGTCCGGGATGGAATCAGCATTCTGGATGTGAGTTATTCGGGATGTGCACGCGGAACTAACGAAGGACGACGACGCTGAATGAAAACGAAGCCCTAGACAACGAACTACAGAACACAAATGAAGACGTAAAACGAACGACGAATATTATACGGAAGACGAACGAAGACGTAAAACGAACGACGAATATAAAATTACTAAGAAGAAAAAGAAGACACAATCATACAAGACGACGAACATTGTAGAAGACGTACTTACCTACCTACCTATTGCATTCAAGAACAAAGACGGGAAGACGAAAACTTTGACCAGGACGTGCTATTTTCTAAGACGAAGACGTAAAAACATGACGCTGAAATAGCTGTTTTTCAAGAAAGAAGACCAAGCTCAGTGAGAAAATTATCTTCACATGAAGTAAGCTGAAAAACATCGAAAATAACCTCATCATGGCGGACATTTTCGAATCATCAAGTTGAGAAACCAAGACGACACGATACGAACAAATCCGAGAAGACACGAGCGAACAGGAGCCGGAAACGAAGATTCAAGATTGACAGAACCGGTGTTGCCAGGCTCTTAAGGCCGACGCCACACATACGAAGACGGACAAGACTGCGCTGCCGGATACACGCTTCTGGCATCTGTGACCACTTAGAAGTTGACATAACTAACAGTTAGTTACCACAAATGAGAAGTGAAATCGGAACGCAGCGGTGAATGACATTTTGAAGTGAAGTTGATTGACTTTTGATCTTTTTGGATTTTGTTTTGTTTACGTTTTCTTGCACAGTGAACCGAATTTTATTAAGTAAAGTTACATATTAAAAGTAGAGTAATTGTTGTAAACGATGGCACCCCCGCGGAAAGGTAAACGACAGGACATGGAGGACGATGATGACAGATTATATCGAGATCGACGGGATTACGATCACCGGCCTAGAATATCACTGAGTGATATCGAGAAGACAGCGACTCCTTTCACGGCGGACGATAACTATCCCGTGAAAGCCTGGATTGAAGAATTCGAAGATATAGCTGACACAATGAACCTTACCCAACTGGAGATTTTAATATGTGGACGACGACTTTTACAAGGCACTGCAAGGTTATTTTTGAGATCGCTTGGGTCAACCAAAACGTGGGAAGAGTTAAAGACAAAGCTTTTAGAAGAATTTGGACCAAGATTCAACTCAGCTGAAGTTCATATGAGGCTACAGAGACAAAGACCTAAACCAGGACAAAGTGTACTGCAATATTTTTATGAAATGCGTGAAATAGCGGCACACGGAAAGATAGAAGACGATGCACTCATAGACTATGTCATTCAAGGAATTAAGGGAGATGCTGCGGCAAAGACTGTGTTATATGGAGCAAGAACCTTGAAGGAGTTTCGGGAGAAAATTGATATTTACTTAAAGATTATAGAAAGTGGGGACTACAGAAGACAAGAAAGAATCCGAGAAGGAAGATATGAGGACAAAAGACTCAACGGTCATGACAAGAAACGTGAATATGATCACCAACCGGCTTATAATGGAAGAGGGAAGCCAAGATTTAGCGATCAAGTGAAACCTAAAACTGAAGAAAGACGATCAGTGAGGTGCTATTCATGTGGTGAATTTGGACATGATGCTGGACATTGTAACTACAAGGAGAAGGGAATAAAATGTTTTAGATGTAATAATTTTGGGCACATCTCTACAAGTTGTCCGAACAATGAAGCAAAGAAGGTGTACCAGGTTTATGAGGATAAGGACAATATAACTCTGAAATATGCTGATGAAGAAGTAAAGAAAGTATATCATGTTTATGATGGGAAAGTGGATATGCCATTTAAAATTATAAACATCAATGGCCAAGAAGTAAATAGCATTATCGACACTGGAAGTGAAATAAACATAGCAGCTGAATCACTCCTCAAAGAATTAAATATAAAGAAGCAAGATGAAACAAGAATAATAGAGGGCATAGGACAGTCCAAAATAAAAACAAAGGGGACGTTCACAGCAGAGGTATGCATAGATAACTGCACTTTTGAAACAGAGTTTGTCATAATCGAAGATGGCGCTATTCCAACAAAAATACTCCTGGGAAACAAAATATTATACCATGTAGACCTGAACATTACTGCTGAAGGAGTAATATGCAAAGAAGCGTCTCATTTGGCTTTGTTGGCTAGATCATTAAATAAAGATGAAAATCAGCTGGATATAGGAAGTACAAAATATAAGGACAAGATTATTGAAAGGGTAGAAGAGTATACACCTATACCTAAAAAGGAAAGCAGCGTAGAACTAAAGATTATCTTATCAGATGAAACACCAATATATCAAAATCCTAGACGCTTGTCACCATTTGAGCTTTCAGTGGCAGAAGAACAAATATCCGAGTGGATGAAAGAAGGAGTTATCAAACCTAGCAAATCAGACTTTGCCAGTCCAATAGTTTTGACCAAAAAGAAGAATGGAACTTACCGTCTGTGCATTGACTACCGCAGATTAAATAAAAAGATTATTAAAGAGAGATTTCCACTACCTCTTATTGAAGACCAGTTAGATAAGCTAAGAGATGCAACATATTTTACAACGCTAGACCTGAAGAATGGATTTATGCACGTCAAAGTAAATCCAGAGAGCCAGAAGTACACAGCATTTGTAACGCCAAGAGGACAGTATGAATTTTGCAAAATGCCATTTGGTTTGTCAACAGCACCGTCAGTTTTCCAGCGTTTCATCTGCCATGTGTTTAGAGACCTGATTTTAGATGGAACAGTTATGGCATTTTTAGACGACCTGAATTTACCATCAAAAACAGAAGAAGAAGGAATCTTTAAATTAGAGGTTGTACTGAACAGAGCAGAGGAGTATGGACTGAAGATTAACTGGGATAAATGTCAGTTTTTAAAGACAGAGATAGAGTATTTAGGCTACAAAATCAAAGAAAACACGATTGAACCATCTCCTATGAAAATACAAGCAGTTATGAAATTTAAGATGCCGAAGAATATAAAAGACGTTCAGTCATTCCTTGGATTAACGGGATACTTTAGAAAATTTATTCCACAGTACTCTCTAATTGCAAAACCAATGACGGACCTATTGAAAAAAGAAGCTGAATTTAATTTTGGAAGAAAATGTGAAGAAGCGTTTGAAGAATTAAAAAGAAGATTATGTGATTCACCTGTCTTACAAATATATGATCCTACAGCAGAGACAGAGGTGCACACAGATGCGAGCAAGAACGGATACGGTGCAGTACTCCTGCAAAAGAGCAGAAATGATGGGAAATTTCATCCTGTATACTATATGAGTAAAAAGACGACTGAAACAGAAAAGAAATACCACAGTTACTACTTGGAGATACTGGCGATAGTCGCTGCATTACAAAAATTTAGAGTGTATCTTTTAGGGATCTCTTTTAGAGTGGTGACTGACTGTTCTGCTATTACAAAGACCTTGGATAAGAATGATCTACCACCAAGGGTAGCCAGATGGGCAATACTCCTTCAAGAATTTGACTGCAAGATTGAACACCGTAAAGGCACCTCAATGAGACATGTAGACGCACTGAGTCGCTACCCAATGACATTACTGTTAACAGAGACCAGCATAAGAATAAGGAAAGCTCAAGAAGAAGATGTTAAGCTCAAGTTAATTAAACAAATACTAGAAAAAGAACCTTACGAAGATTTTATACTTCAGAATGGGATTGTTTATAAAGATGGAAAGGAAGGATTGTTATTAGTTGTGCCAAAAAAGATGCAGACTGAAATTATTAAGAAGAATCATGAACGAGGCCACTTTGGAGTGAAGAAGACAATGGGACTACTCAATAGAGAGTATTATATTGAGAATTTGAAGGAAAAAATAAAGTCCATTATTACAAACTGCGTCACCTGCATTTTGGCTATGGCAAAGACTGGGAAGAAGGAGGGATTTTTAAATCCAATAGATAAAGGAGATAAGCCATTGACTACTTACCATATAGATCATGTAGGACCGATGGCTATGACATCAAAGAACTACAAGTACATTTTAACAGTTGTAGATGCATTTACAAAATTTGTATGGATCTACCCCACGAAGACCCTTACAACCAATGAAGTTCTACAGAAGCTCAAGATTCAGCAAGCTGTGTTTGGATCACCTGAACATATAGTTTCAGACCGAGGAACCGCTTTCACCTCACAAGATTTCGAAAACTACTGCAAAGAAGAAAAGATCAATCACCATAAAATAACTACAGGACAGCCGAGAGGAAATGGACAAGCGGAAAGAATGAATAAAATTATTATAGGAGTACTTACCAAACTTTCTATTGATAATCCCAGCCAATGGTACAAGCATGTACCAGCCATTCAGCAACACATCAATTCAACACATCAAAGAAGTACAGGGCGAACCCCACTGGAATTGCTTGTTGGAGTAAAAATGAAATGTAACCAAGATGATAACATTCTCCAGATATTACAGGATGAACTCATATTAGAATTTGAAAGTAAAAGGAACGAAGAAAGACTACAAGCAATGAAAGAAATAGAAAAGATACAGATGGAGAATAGAAGAACTTTTAATAAGAAAAGAAAGGCTACTAGGCCCTATCGTGTTGGAGACATTGTAGCAATACAAAGAACTCAATTTAGCACTCAGAAACTAGATGCAAAGTTCATGGGCCCTTATGAAGTTGTATCTGTAAATGACAATGACAGATATGCAGTGAAAAAGCTAGCTGGAGAAGGCCCTATGAATACCACTACAAGCGTGGATATGATGAAGAGATGGAAAGATGTTGGTTCTGCCGACGACTCGTCCGGGTCGGACGAAGAGCAGGATGGCCGTGTAGGTTAGGGCCACTCACTCCCTAGCCGTTTATATTTTCGCTCGCCATTTATATTTTCGTTATAATTTTTACTATTATTGTTAAGTTGGTATTGTCTTTATTTTTAAGAAAGAGAAGGAGGATGAGAGAGAGAGATAGAGAGGGACGCGGACGGATAGGTGATGAGGAGTTTGGTTTTGTCGAATTAAAGAATTAAAATAAAAGTTTAAAGATATACGCGTGTTTCCATAAGAACCCCCTACATATATATACAAGGTGACTTTTTGATCATCGTCCAAATTCACACTGGAGGCTTGGTGAGTGATCAGCATCATGAATCGATAACAATTTTTGTGAAATTCGTATAATGAAATTTCGACTCCCCATAGTAATTCACTCCCAGTCCTGAGTAAATCACTATGGGGAGTCGAAATTTCATTTTACTAATTTTACAAAAATCGTTATTGATTCATGATGCTGATCACTTACCAAGGCTCAAGTATGAATTTGGACGATGTTAACAAATTCACCTTGTATATATTTATATTGAAAAATTCAGTTTTCGTTGCTAAAAATAATTTAATAAACTTTGTTAAATTAATTTATAAAATATAGCCATTATCTAGTTACAATTTACTCTTAGTTAATTATAATTAAATTAGCAAAACAAATCTTTTTTTACTATTTTCCCTTGCTTTGTTTTGCAACTATGGTGTGTTTTTTATAGCAAGCCATTTAAAAGAGTTTTTTTTAACGGCTTTTACAGAAACAAAATTTTCAGCGCTTATTCACCTTATCATTACGTTTTTTAACCGAGCTTAAATCGAGCCTGATTAAGCGTCCGTCATCTACGGTTATGTTGCTTTTAGTTTTTTTTCTAACAAGCATAGCGTCCAGTAAAGTTAAATCACCGAGGATTATTTTAGATTGATGGTTTAAGGGGCTGCACAATGCTAAAATTTAGTCCTGCTCTTGTTTTTCGCTTTTGTTTTTCAACAGATGCCGCGCACGCATAACTTCAGTTATTTTTAAATTTGAAATTCGAAACATTAAATATAATTTCTTAATATAACAAAGATAGTTTTTTTCTTGTAAGTATCTGCGTGTGTTGGTTTCGTTTCAATCGGTTTTGTAATATGAAAACTGAATCGCTTTTTTCGTGAAATTCATGCTTTTTAAAAGTATTATAATTAAAAGAAGATTGAAAGTATGTTTATTTATAAAGTTTAATTACTAATTGTCTTGAGTCAAAAACACGCCATATTTTTTTCAAATTTTTATGATTGTGGAGCCCCTTAACGCATATTTTGTATGACAAGGTTTTATCTAATATCAAGCAATTTACGGTGGAGCTGCGTACATGTACTCGTATATCTACCATTATTTATTCTTGGTTGCGGATGCGGACTACACAAACACCTAGGCGCTTGGTTCTCACTGTCACTTTAATGAGATTTCATCTTAATTATATCTCACTGTTCCTCGTGAAATTCTCTAGAGAGTTGCACAATCATTCTGCGGGTGAAACATCCTTTTCAACTTCATTATTTCCTTTTTTACAGTGTCCAATATTCATTCCGATTTTCGTCGAGGGACATTAAAATTCATAGCTTGGCTATTATATTCGACAACATCTGGCGCCCCAGGAACGTTATCTTAGCCTCTTAAGAACAGCTTTCATAATTTAATTCTGTTTTATACGACTCTTTGCCACACTCCAAGTACGTAGAATTACGCCGAAATTGAACAGCACACACATCTTAATATAAGCCTCGTACATCTAGAGATCCGGGAGTTTTATTTGCAAACTTTTCATCAACATTATCTTTTGAGTGTCTTTTACGGTTAGATATTATTCAAAATGCGAGATCGTCTTGATATTGTGGTATAAAATATAAAAATTCAAGTAGTAATAAGATGATTTATCCAATAACGGTTTTATAGTTCTATCACTTTGGACTCTATCCGATTAAAAGTGGGAAGTTTACGAGTTCGCACGCTATATCTTTTAGTGGGGTTTGCAGTTCTACCGCCATTGTTTTATGCATTGAAGTGCCGTTTTATTGCTCGGACATTCTCCTGGCGGGGTCTCGCGTCTCAAGTTCGCTTGTACAGGGTGCCCGCGATAAATTCGTGTCGGCAGTTCACGCCCACAGCGTCGCCAACTCGTAAAGCGGTTGACTAGCGACGTTGGTGGCGTTGGCCGGCTGGCAGGGGCAGGCGTCGTAAATACCCGACTCGACCCGACTACACGTATATGATGCACCCGCCCACCACATGTCTCTCAGAATACACGGAGGCTTTACACTTCAAAATGGCGTTCTATAAATATAATCTACCGAAGTACCGCGGTATTATAGACGTGGCGTATAGGCGTAGCCGGAAAAGTTGTGAAAATAAATAATATAAGAGAAAATTGGCTTAAAGATGGCTGTTGTGTCCTAAGTGGTAGGGCGCCGAGCGCGCAGGTGTCGAGGCCGGGAACGCTGGGTGCTACTCTGTTCGAATGCTCGATTCTCTCTCTAAATCTTATTTCAAAAAAGGTGTAGGATCCTCAACTGCATCGCTTTGCTCGACGAGAATTCGCTACTCGACTTACCTGTATTTTTTCATTCTCGTTTCCCCGGAGATCTGCTTAACATTTTTATTTTACTTCTTTCAGTCTAATTTAATATGCGGCCTCGTTGACGAAATTGCGAGAATATATATTTTCACAATTGCAAAGTCTTACCCAAGTAAAGTCTGATTTAGCTCGAAAATATATGTCAAATTATGTCGGTGAACGTTGCTCAAGTTATTTTATCTCACGTGCGCCTACAAACCAGGGGTTGTGTATGGTAATGACGGCTCTGATTTCCGACACGCGCGAAGGTTTTTTAAACAATGTGAATTTACAACCCTCGAATCCCGTGCGTCGCATCTCAGCAGTGTGGAATTAACTCAATTTGGCTGATACTGTACGTCTCTTTCGTACGTACCCAAATGTAAAGATAAATTATATCGATTCGACACTTGAAAAAGAGACGAAAGTATAGTCAGAATTCAGGGAGTTTTCTGTTACGTGATTTTTAATTAAATTGTTCGTCACTGGACTGAAATGTCGTTCTCTGACAAAACGATGAGAGGACCATCCTGTTTCGCTCAAACCGATTAAAGTTAACCCATGAATAAAATGTTAAATTAAATTAAATTAAAGCTAACCCGTGAATAAAATGTTAAATTCAAATAAAGCAACGTTCCGTTTGTCTTTTTGAACTAGCGTCTGTTCTTGAACAACACACACATATATTTACAATTTGCAATTATAACAAAGTCAAAACAAATATTTATTTGTAAAAATAAAACATGAGCACATTTTAATTAAAGCTGATGTCATCATCTACTCAAAGTGTTTCTATAACGTTCCAACTAAACGGGATTTTATTTAAAGGAAAACGTTAATTTTACGTATACTTTAAAGACAACGAAGAAGGATGTCTGGAAGAGATCGCTTTTTTGTAATAAGACCGCCAATTGTTTACTTCTAGTTTTTAAATTGTCTATTTACTTTGTTTTTGGTGTGCAATAAAGAATATTGTATTGTATTGTATTGTATTGTAACGTCATTTTAAATCGCAATGAAATGTAGAGTTTAGGCCTCTGCCAATTATATAGAGAGCCGACCTGTAATAAATAAATATATTTCATTACTAAATATATTTCATTTCATTTCATGTCAGTAAAATTTTGCTATCCTTGTTACTAATTAGGATAAACAATGCTTATTATATTGGAATTGTTACGACAAGTGCGTCTTCGTTAAAGCAATATCAATTAAGGGCATGCTACGTGCCGACGAGAGGCGGAGAGCGCGTGACTGAGCCAAACGCCGAAACTCCCGCCCGCCCGTTCACCGCGCTTTTTAACTTCCGCCCGCCCTAGTGTCCCTAGGGTTGAAATATCCTGATATTTCCCAAATGTTTAAGCAAACATTTAATCATTTTTTTTGTGAAATAAAAGAAAAAGCAAACGTTTTTTCAAGTGTGGACTGTCAATGAAACAATGAACACTCCTCTTTTCACAGACTAGTTTTTTCCAACTTTCCGACGTGTTAGGAGCTGAGCCATATTCAGATTTCAATGGGCTGAGCCTTATCGACGTACTTAGGGCGCAAATACACGCTTTTTAAGGTATGCAGGAATTAAACACAATATGCTCATTAGTCCCGAAAAACTCGTTGGTGCTATTTCGACCAGCAGTATTCGAACCCGGGCCTCAAGATTAGGAGTCCAGCCTCTTACAGACTAAGCTATCCCTGCTTTATGGATATAACCCCAAAAAAGGCGTATTTTTGTACTTTACAAAATTGTAATGATAGTGAAAAGTGGATTTATTGCGATATTACAAATTACAATATTATTAAAACTCGCGTGAGCTGTCATAATAAATTATTATTAAATACCTACGGCTTGAACACTCACGTGTGATTGTTGTTGACTATATGCCAACCGTTTCGGCATCATCAACCCTAGTGCCTGTTTGACATCGACGGTGAACACCGCAACGTCGTCCTAAGAACGACACTCGCCTTTTTTAATGCCGAAATTGTGTCGGTGAAACGGTTGGCATATAGTCAACAATAATCACACGTGATTGTTCAAACCGTATGTAATAATTGTTTATTATAAATTACGGTTAAAATTATCCTTTTATTATGTACTCGTTCTTATTTCCACATATTATAAAAGTCCGGAAAGATAGCTCCCAAAAGGCACGTCCATGGGCCAAGAAAAAAAAAAAAAGAGAAATCCAGTTATTCAACCGAGCACTCACTTTAATTGTTTTCTTTGGTTATTTCAATTACTAAAATAATTTACAATTGTTATTTCAACAACTCCCAGCCCTGCCTGAAACTAAACGGCAAAATATTAAACGTGCTCCTGCGTAAATAGGCACTTATGTACATAGCCTAACCTGTTAGTAGACCTATTGTTTACTTGTATTTTAATTAAAATTACCTCCGCAAATTTCTTACCTGGATCTTTTTAGTGCCTACCATTGAGTCTCTTATTGGAAGCTCGTAGAAAAGCTAACAGCAATTAGGTTGGTATCTGTATAAACAGCATTTTATATCTATTGGTCGATATTTGTAATGTTATATTAATTAAATAATTTAGATTATAGTGATTATTGACTATTACCATCTATTACGTACCGTACATTCCTGTGACAGTAATATTTAAATATACCTAATCAGAAAAAAGGGTATTTTTGATTGTCATAAATATAACGTTGATTTTTTTTAAACATTTTGGATTTTTCGAGTCATACAAATCATGTTACTGAAAGATTAAAAAGCGCTGTGATTGTCATAGTTATAACACATAATTGGTTCAATCAACTGCTTTTTTGTCCACACGTTGTGAGTCTTTAGAACATAATTTATTCACAAAATTTAAAATTAAAATAAAGGAAAATTAATTTAATGCTATGTTATTTAAACAGAGTTGTGTCTGGATCGTAGCAGATGGAAATCTGTAGTCTCTGCCAACTCCTCTGGGAGACAGGCGTGAGTATATGTATGTATGTATTATTTAATAATTCTATTCCTATTACGTCAAACAAAAAAATACTAGTCCGTGATTTGTAAAAATAAACTTTTCTTTCGGACGTCGACTTGATATTACTTCTTCGTATTTTATGAATAAAAGTTTTTCGAGTTTCCCTTCCTCAAAATGTTTTCGTAGAAAAGACATAGAATTACGATGAAAAGCTAAGTTGCTGAGTAACCGTGGCTTAGAATTACTGTCTTATAGATAACAAAAGTTTAAATTAAGTTTCTTTGCTCTATAAATATCGTTCCAAAGGTAGACCTTTCATAAATTCAACCTTTGTACACAAGTAAAGTTTAGTCAGCTTACTTTGTATGTTCTGTTTCATATTTGTTACTAATCTGATGCCTTATTGTCTAACTTCAACATCTAAAGCTATTGCTTTCAAAAGTACGCGTGATTGGCTAGAAGTGATGAGTCACATCATTTCTAGCCAATCACGTTACCTTTAAAACAATAGCGATAGACGATTTCATGACTATTTCCTTACACAATCGCACCTCTGGTTGTTATTATAGTTGTTCGGATTCGTAAGGTAAAATATTGACAGGTCACCAGCCACACAGATCTGTCAATTAAATAATTCTCTCATCGTTACCACGTCCTTGTATTGTAAATTCAAATTATTCAACAAATGCTGACTTAAATGTAGTCGAAACATATCTGGATTTATTTTAATTAAATAACGTGTTTATGTATGACCAATATGCCATATAATATTTTTTCCTATTCGCCTGATGACGGCCCCACTGAGGGGTCGAAATATAGCGACTAAAACCATTTAAGTGTTTGTATTTATGTGGGGTAAAACATATATATAAAAAATAAAAAAGGCCCTTCAACGGTGTTTTATAAAACTATTTTATTAACATAATTATTACAATATGTTTTAAACTACTTTCGTTTTACATGAAGAATTAAAACGAGATACAAACGATAATAAATATCTTAACGTTATTTTATACCTTTTTTTCCCAAATTAAGGCGCTATGGAAATAAAATCGACACTTTAAGGACTTGCATATCTACTTCAGTAAATATTGTATTGTTTTGATAAAATAGTAATTATTTTTGGATTCTTTTTCTAGGGATCTGTTAAAACAGAAACGCGATTGGAGAAATTCGGCTCGATATAAATATTTATTGAAATGAGTGTCTTTTCTACACCAATTCTCCTGGTTTGACAATTTAGAATGACATATAGACTGCAACTATATTTTATTAGATGGGTTTAAACGGTATCTACGACCTGGTTAAACGAAATTTTGATAGCAACTTTAGTACATTTTATATTAATAAAAAACCGACTTTTTGCTACTTTTCCACGAATCCGTCCCACTGGCACAGAGGATTTTTTCCTATATGGAGTAACAGAGACGCCAAAACATTTACACATCGACTTAAGGGGAACGAAAATACAAACAGAAATAAAATGTCAGCTTTCGGAAGATTTTGTTGCAATAATTAGGTTACGTATAGCCATAAAAAAAAATACATGTTTTTGGTTGAACTTTAAGGTATTCATTTTCCACAAACCACGTTAATCGATTCATATTTGTACTGTCAATGAATTTTTTTGTAACCCTCTATTGCACACTTCTTATCGATTTTGTTTCAGGTATCGCTTTCGCGATTTTGTTGGTTTTTTTTTAATAAAATTAGTGTGAATGATATCTATTCATTTTCCAAATACCACGTTATTCGGGTCAAAAAAAGCACCCCCTTTTTCCAAAAATACGTAAATCCACTGATGCAGTCAGCGGCAGCAAGATATTGTCAGTCTACGCCTAGCGTTGGCGCCCGTAAGACGTGGAACCTGTGCCCTTTTTTGCAAGCCATAAATATCTCCCAAAACTACTTCAAAACACATTGAAATTAATTTTATAAAGTAATATTTCGAGGAGCATCATATTCCTGCCGTTAAAAACTCAACAAAATATGCGTATGAGTGATTTAGCTACATCGTGCCATAGTCATAACAACAAAACTGAATGAATTTGGAATGAATTCATACTTTTATGCGGGAAAATAATATATGTTACTCTAAAAGAATAATTTTGTGATCGTTATTGAAACCCAAATTAATTTACTTATACTTACTGAGATCTGTAACAAAGGTCAATGACCTTTTCGTGAAATTACCCTCTAGTATTGGCTCACCATTTCAGGTCCAATAAGTGAAGTTTTTTGCAAATTATATAGGTACACTTACTTGGGATAAATCGCCAAGCATTTAAAATATAGAAATTTATTTTGAAATATTTACAGTGCATGGCAAAATTATTAGATCGTAGATAATCCTGGCGGTACATGTTCAGGTTCTGTTACGCAAAATGAAAACAATGAAACTCTTTTAGGATTAATTTGTTATCCTTATGTTTGTCTGTCTGTCCGTTTGTCTAGACAATTTTTTCTGGGTAAAATTAATAAATACCAATATTAACGGCCCTCTATAGAGCTGTAAAAACATACTTTTGACGTTTTTATTTATATTACGTTTTAGGTTTTTACGTTTTTTTTTACGTTTTTCATAAAAATTTTCTCACTATGAAAATGTAGGGATGAACACTTGAGATAATATTTTGCATTTAAAAGTCAACACAGAAAGGAATTGTTGAACAAATAATGTAAAAAATATGAAAACCATGTTGTTCTATTCTAAAGGGATTAATTATCTACTGTTTAATGTGGCGATAGCTTTGTTTATTTTTTTCCTTGAATAATTTTTTACTAAGGTAACAAATAATTTAATACAAGGTTTTTCTTAAGAGGTCCCTTTACCCCTGTATTTTTATTAAAATTCATACAATAGGTATAAACCGAATGTGAAGTCTACAGCTTATTTTCTTCATATCTTTTTTCATGAGTATATTCTAGTGACATCTAACTACGTCTCTATACAGCCCAAAAAGCAAAATTTGATAAAACACCATCATAATAGCTGTCAGGATATCGTCAATATTGCCTCGTTTTTACACAAAGTTTAACAAGTTTGTATATTTTTATCAATACTGGAAATAAAAAAGAGAGAAATACAGGCGTCGTTCATGTTAAGATGACTAAGTTTACACACTTTGCTAAGTATAAACAATTACCGTTTCATGGAAAACTGTTTTGACCTGAAACCATTTCACAAATTCAATTAACTTATTTTGAATATCTTGTCATCTTGCACTTCTTGATGAGAAATACAATTTCAATAAGTAAAAATACAACTTTTAGTTAAGAAAACTTATAGTTAAAAGTCTGCTGTATGCATTAACATATTTTTAATTATATTACAATAGTAATAAAATAATTGGCTTATCCGTCGTCGTGATACCAGCCGTAAATTTCTAAAATAATCTGATATCACGCTTATGGAAAACCCAATTATTTTGAAGATACCATAATATCATTAAAATATGTTTATGCATTAAGCAAACTTTTAACAATAAATTGTCTTAGCTAAAAGTTGTACTTTACCGTTATAATTATTTCTTAATATTTTGTTACAAATTCGGAGAAATAGCCCTTAAGGAAAACCTTGTATGAAAATATTTGTTATCTTTGTAACAAAGAAAAAAATAATAATACACAAAGCTATCGCCACATTGAACAAACAGTAAATTATTAATCCCTTTAGAATAGAACGATATGGTTTTTATATTTTTTACATTATTTGTTCTACAGTTCCTTTCTGTGCTTTCTTTCAAATGCAAAATATTATGTGAAGTGTTGATCTCTATATTTTCATAAGGAGAAAATTTGTATGAAAAAGTTAAACAAAAGGACATAAAAACGTTATAATATGTATGTTTTACAGGGCTGTTAATATTAGCATTTATTGATTTTACCCAGAAAAATTGCCTAGACAAACGGACAAACAGACAAACATAGGGACAACAAATGAATCCTAAAAGAGTTTTGTTTTTTCATTTTGTGTAAAGGGACCTGAACATTTCAAACTATGATACAAATAAATTTCTATATTTTAAACACTTGGCGATTTATCCCAACGGTAACCAGGTGTCCCAAAAGTCAACGCTTTCCCTTGGAAGGCTGGTAGGCCAGCTCATAACTGACCAGAATATCAAATTATGACCTCAGCAAAAAGTAGATAGTCTTCGAGTTGATGGTACTTTTATAAATTCGAATAGATTTTTGAGAGTCAAAGCTAACCAGTTCTAAATTCTAAGAATAAAATGTTTGTTGCGCAACTCTGAATAGTCATGCTATTGATAAAGTCAAAAATAAACCTTGAAATGCTGTTACATCAGGAAGAAAAATAAAAACCCAATTTATGAGCAATTTTTTGTAATTAGGTTAGTTCGATACCACACCCTGAAAAAAAATGTCCTATGTTAGTTTTGCAAATTGTCTTAAATAACGGCTCATCAAATATTGTTTTTCAAATGATCTGGCAATTTCTGTGTATTACTTTTGAAAAAAAAGTTATTGCTATTTTACTACCAAAGGAGCTGCGTATTTTTTAAAATTAGAATTTAGAATGAAAGAGTGGCGGGCAGTAAAAATATTTGACGTTCATTAGAAATGCCATTTAACACGCGTTAGAGTGAGATAAATAGTGACACTATTTAAAATGAGTTGGAATGAGATAGTAACGCAGTTAAACGTGGTTGAATGAGAGAGGCATAATTGATATAGGCTACAGTGAGATAGATAGTGACGTGGTGCATTCCTTCTGAGAATATTTGTTAGTTTCCACTTTTTGTAATAACAACTTTAGTAAAAATTTTTTGTAAAGAAATTTTTGGTCCAATTTATTTTCCCGCAAGTGTAAAACCAGCTCAACGGGCGAAAAATATTTAAAGAATGGGTAATGGTGACAATTAACCGTCACAATATTATTATGTATCTCTAAAGGAGTGTCTGAAATGTTCCGAGGGTCAACTGATAAATCAAACACTCAAAAAACCACTTTTAGCCGACCATAATAAATTTACGTCCCGACGTGATAGCAAGTAGGATCAATGCCGTGTGACGATGATCGAAATACACTAATAAATTATATAAAATAAAATACGTATTACTTTTGACCCTGCCTCGTCCACTCTATTCGTATTTTTGCTATGGTGACGCGAGCTTAGAGACCGGGACGAATTTCCCCCCGCGCGCTATCGTAAAATAGAATAAGCCACGCCCGGAACTGGTTTTTGTTTTGGCTATGTCATACTCTTAACGTTATTTATATCGGTAGAGGGGAAAAGAGGAAGAGGTAGACCGATGATCAAGTTGAGTGACAATTCTAAGGCAAAGGAAGGAATCACTTTACCAAGAACTAAAGGATTGGGCTCTGGACAGAGAACGATGGCAGATGCTACACCGACCTGTAATTACAAAAATTCAATTCGTGTAATACTTCTCTTCGTAGTTTCTTTTTATCCTGTAAATGCATTAATTATGTTTTAATATGAATTTTATACATACCTATACAAGCAACTTATGCTGTCTAAGTTTTTATCGCTGCTGTCTTAGTAAAAGCGTGACGTCTATTTTACTTTATCAAAACTTTACTTGATACGAAAAAATCAAGTGCACAAACATAGTCTGTTTACTCTGAGACCCCGTTTATTAATTTCAAGATTTTACAACTCCTTCCTGAAAATTTGCGCACATTAATCAAGTTTAAACTGGTCGGGACTAACATACACTGTTATCATTTAAGATTTCGTTACTAACAAGGACATGGCCAGGCTTAATTAACCCCTATTTAATTGCCCTTTAAAGTTGGGTACTTCAAAATGGTTAAATGGGTTGCGGAGATCTTCAGCCGTGATGGTAGTTTTGTTACTCTTGATTATTATTACCTACTGTCGTTTAATAGCAGCTTTAATTATTATGTAGCCCTTTCATACGACCTTCTAGCAATCGTAAACAAGTATTTTACGATTCATTACACTCTCGTATATTCCTTATTGTAAGGAAGAAATTTTAATTACCTTAATCGAAGGGTCGCATTGATACAGATTAATCGGGTTGCCTCTTTGAAGTGGATCCGCCCAAGGGATCCCTAAAAATAAATCTACCATGAACAACGCCTGAAGAAGTAAATTTTAAGTAAACAGTGAATTTACAACAAGTAAATACACACTTAATTTGCGCGCTACACTTCCCCGAGTGGCAGCGTGAATCCCTTAGCGTTTTCTTTAAATATTTATAAGGGCCCTTCGAGGCGAGACGTCCAGTGACTTTTAATACTTAGCAAATATTATAATATCTTGCTTGTACTCTTGTCTCTTAATATAGATAATAATAATTAAAGGGCTTTTTGGGCTGGTTTTGGGAAGACGTTAAATGTAAAATATATCAGGCGGATTTATTAACATTATTATTATTATCTTACTCTTGAGGAAATTTCACAGTGCATGTTTTTGCATCAATAGGCCTTCTAAAAATGGGCTTAAAATCTGAAATACAGGCCTCCTAAAAATAAACAAATATGAAAGAGTGGGCCATATAATTAAATAAATTCAGGCTTGAGTTATATTGATGTAACTTAATTATATCTCACAGTTTCATACTTTGTCGGGGGTTTAATTCCCAAGTTTGGCCTATAAATTTTACGTTACCCTAGATTAATTTATATCTATATCTCAGAACTGAGTGCTTGAATTCCTAAAATTCGTCTCAAATGTTTGTGTAAACAAATAAACGTGTTTAGGTATTTCACACGCGCAAGCCAATAATAGGTCAAGTTGGAAAAGTAATTTTGTGTTATCTAGGGGCACAGTAGTGCCCCGCCAAGTCGAGCAAAAATAAAATATTGACGCGCCAAGTTAAGCTGGCAAGTTGTAAAACGATTCTGCTGAGCAATATATTGTTTCCGAGTCTTCAGTCTAGACTGAAAATTAAACCAAATTTCCGTAGTTGTGTTTATTTTTATCTAAGGTTAAATCTATGCAAATTAAAGGCCTTAAGTACGGTCAGAGAAATTGAGTCGCACGTGACCCACTGCTGAACATGGTTATCTATACTTACATAAAAAAGTCATGCCTGTACATTTAATATTTTTATTATACTAAGGCTAAAACTGCAAATAAAAATGGAATTGTCTATCTGTCTGTCTGTTCCGTTTTAACTTGAGAACCACTCAACGAATGTGAATAGGCTATATTGGTGTTGATAAAATAACCGCCAAGCCTAAAACTTGGCACGCGAGCGAAGCCGCGGGCAAGAGCTGGTGAACTCAAGTAAGTATACTTTTGCGTTTTATCTGTTGAGTACGCATTATCGCCAAAATATTAGATAGCAGGTAAGAATGCATTTATGACGCGACCAACTCGGTTGTGGGCTCGGCCAAATATCATGCTGTTTCATTTCGCTATATTATACACGCTCCGTGAAATTTGCGAAGACAATACAATCGTGCCGATTACGCCGCGGGCGGAAAACTTAAAACTTGTTTCAGGAGAAACATGATTTGGGCAGAGAATATAAAGTATATTTGGGCAATATTGTGGACGTTTTCAAAACATATTTTTGGTTATTATTAATCTAGATAACATTTTCGATGTTAATTAACTCGTATTAATTTTTTGATTTTATCTAAAACAATAAAAGGACATTTGGCTACACTTTTTGTAGAAAAAACCGTTAAATTTACGTATTTTAGGGGTTTGTTGTTAAGATATTACTCAAATTTCACGATTTTTAGTTCCACATAAACATATATGTGGATAATTTCAATCGACTAACTCTTAAATATTATAACAACATTCCATAGACACCTCACAATTTTGTGATAGCGCTTGTACGGGGGTTTACGCGTGGTTGCGCCTCTTAAGTCAATATTCATAATTAAATAATATTAATATTAACTTACACTGTGTCTGTAACCTGCTTTAAAACTTTAAGAATATTTAACTGAACAAATTATATCCTATGACGTTAAAGAAAAGGCAAGAAAAAAAAACAACTTTCCTTAGTCATTACAATTAGTAATTTTTTTATTAGTAGTTAATCCTTCGTCTAAATGTGAAATTTTAAAACAATTGGCGCATTCGTTTGTTATTCACTCCTAATAATTATCTTTCAAAGGGTTTTCGCTTTCAAGGAATCCTAAAAATAAGCAATAAAAAAGATACATTATTCAAGACGGTAAGAAAGAACTACAATACTTCGATATGAGATAAATTCATTTTGAGCCTGATGATTTATCTGCGCGCTGCTGCCCGCGCCGCGCACTCCCCGCGCCGCGCACTCCCCGCGCCGGAGCCCACCCGGCGTCATCGGCGCCGCTTCCTCTTACTGACATATCTCCTTGATAAATTGCAAAGAACCTCCGAAAAAGACGAAATTATATAATAATCTTGTCCTCGACCAAATTGCACAGCTTAAAAGACGCCTCTTTAATAGAAATGTTTGAAGGATGAAGGGAAGGGGAAGGGTATGCTCTAAATTTTAACGGTTCCCTTTTCGAAAGGAGAAAAGGTATTGGGCATATTCATAAATGTTAGTAAGGAAGCCGTCATGTGTTCGACATGAACATTTGTACCGTCGTCACAACCAGTTCAAACAACCAATTTTTATATGCTTTTCTCCGTTACAACACGATCATGTTGAAAATCCCTCAAAATTTGGCTAGGAAGCTAGTGTTAGTTTTTAAAACTTTTTATTTTATGATATTGATTCTGTAGTCTGAGTTAAATAAATTATTATTGTATTATTATAAGAATTGTTATTCGGTAGCTAGACGAGCTGACGACTGTACGTCATGTCTATACGGACCATAGACTTAGGGGGCGTCCATAAATTACGTGACACATATTTGGCTAAGTCTTGACCCCCCCCCCCCTCTAGTAAAATCTTGGTGACATTCTTCTTAACCCGCCCCCCCTCCGTAATGTCCATCCATCCATCAGCCTAGTTCGTCCACTGCTGGACATAAACCTTTCCAGGACTTTGCCACTCCCGGCGGTCATCCTGAAAGAATTGCCCATACTCACACACGTCTCCGTAATGTCACGTGACTTTTTATCATGATGAGTGAAAGGCAAATAAATTTATCAACGAATTATTTATTATACAAATTATATTACAAAGATACTTGTATTTATTAAATCGCAAATTGTCACGTGAGATTTCATCCAACCCCCCTCCCCTTTAGTGACCCAAAGTGACACTGGACAACCACCCCCCACCCCTAATTAGCGTCACGTAATTTATGGACGCGCTCTTAGGATATACCAGTATAATACTGGCCGTCACTAATCATCGCATGACATGTTGCGCTTCACGATGACAGCTGTCGATGATGCGCCTCTATCCTTTTTATTCCAAAACTCCTTTTATTTATGGTTAAGTTAGCGGTTCTTATTACGCACTCTGCGTGACATGTTTCATATGCCAGCCGTGCTTCTGTGTTGAGTTCCTTCTCTATCCTTGACGCTTATCGAGCTATTTGTCTCAAATGACCCATCCAACTTGCTGTCGCGGCCGAGGCAATATATTTGAGTAATAGTAAGCAAAACTTTCCTCGTTCATGGCCTGAAATACTCCACTGTATCGATAAAACTTGTCGTAAAAGTTAGTTTAGCATGTAACGTGAATTTGAGACCACCTGAAAATCTTTGATGCGGCGATAGTCTTTATTGGTATTCATGGCGTATCTTGAAACTGTGCCCGATATGTATCTCACTAAACCCGGGCATATATTTCGGCTTTTTTGTCTGGTAACTTGGCAGCAACTTCTGCAATGTTTTCTCATTCGCTCGCAGTCTTCGCTGAAAGTTAGCTCATTGACGTCGCGGCGGGTGGCCTCGTGAGTTACGCACAGAGCGCCGCCCCACGCGCCGCACCGATCGTCGCGCGCCGATGCGTGTATAATGTCGCGGCGGCGAGCGGCGTAAATTGTGTCGATGTTCCACGCCCGCTCATTGCCCAGTTTGTACCAGATGTGGTGCCTATGTAGTCTATTGGCTCTGTAGAGTTAGTGCCGCAAGAAAGCGCTTTGGCGATTGGTCTGAAATTATACGACGCGACGAAAGCTGAATTATTGTTAATGGAAACGGTATTATTTAAAGTGAAGCGCAGGCGTCAGTTTGTTAGTTCGTGATACAACTCGAAAAACGGCTGGGCTAATGAGCGTCTTTCCTTGTGTCAAATTTAGTGTTATATAAGATTCCTAGATGGCACTGTCGTGTTCTTTAGCAACAGAATCAAAGACAAAATTTGCACCGATTCCAAACAAACGAAAAACCACTTTGACATTGATTGCTACAAACACATTTTATCTATGGTGACATGAACAGCGCCATCTGGAGGAAAGCTAAGAACTAAGAAAAAAAAACAACCAGAAAAACGCTCATTGAATCAAAATAATTTTTGTGTGCAGGCTTCAGGCTTACACCAAGAACCCGAGAAAATAAGGAAAATCTTTCAAGACGTCATAATTTTAAAACAAAAAATCTTTCATTGTAAAGATGATGATTGTAGAGGTAAGAAATGGAAATTCTGCAATTGTGCGGTAATGCTGAAAGCAAAAAAGTGAACATTTGCTGAACAAGTATAAGTAAGAAATCTGAGTTGATGGTGTGAAAGGAAAGGAAAGCAAGCAATGTTCGCGGATGAAACAACTGGGATTATTTCGGTGGATGCCACGCCCCACATGTCGCTAACCTCGTGAGCCAGGTCGAGATACTTCCTCCTCTTCTCGGTTTCGGCTTTGGCTTTTCATCGTGTGGGATGGTGATATCCACCAAAGACACACTAGACTGCGCCCGGTCCATCAACATGTTGTCAGGTTTATTCGTGAAAATAGTCCTATCCGTAATGACAGACCGATCCCAGTAGAGCTTGGCGCGGTCGTTTTATTATTATCATTGTTTTGAGAATTTTTGATCTCGTTTCTCCCTGTTGGCCAAAAGAATTTAAAGAGAGAGAGACGGTACATCCCTCGGCAGAAGCACAGTCGACCGAGGTTCAGAGCCCCAGGGAAAGAAACCGGCGAACGATGCGAGCAGTATCTAGCAGAACAGCCTTCTGCATCCGCGCTGGAAGCGAACGGCCGCGGAATCCCAACAGTCTCAGGTTGGTTTCGAGGCTGGTTGGTATTAACCCGTTCGCAGATAAAACAACTGGGATTATTTAGGTGGATGCCATGCCCCACATGTCGGTAACCTCGTGAGCCAGGTCAAGATACTTCCTCCTCTTCTCGGTTTCGGCTTTCACGAGGTTCTCGTCGTGTGGGATTGTTATATTATTATTATTGTTAGAGCATATATCCAAATACTACGGCTTTGATACACAGAGAATGTGAGACTGTTTTTAAATGTATACTACTTTCATATCGAGTTCGTATTATGTTTTAACATACATCTTCAATATAACAATATCTTTCAGCCCTTTGGATATCACTATTTTGAATATTATTGCTTTATTGATTATACTGATGTACTATTCTAGGTATTCAGCTAAAAAATACATTTTACAACTTTATTAGTTTCTTAATATTTTCAATGTACTTACCCATTTTTTAAGATCATGGTAGGCCTAATTTTTTAAATAACTTTTCCAGATTTTGTACTAACTATACCTTCGTAGCTGTGCCTCTTCCGCTTACATTTTTAATTAACTAATTGCTAATTGAAAAACTTTTCAGCAGTTAAGAGACGAAGTTCTGTCGCCTCAGGTAGAGAAAAACGTGTCGACCTAGTTCTAGGACGAAAACAAATTTCTATTAGTCACACTTTGGAAGTTAAAACGGTTGTTTTACTTGATAATGCCAATATAATGTATATCGAAGCAGAATGGTATATATGTAAAATGGCTTAAAACGTACATATCTACTGCAAACACGCATGTGATATGGGTACATAATAGTACATATTCAATTTCATTTACATTTAACAGTGTATTAAAAACTTGAAATCAATCAGACACAAATTTAAAAACACAAATATTTTGAAAAAATTCCTCGGGCCAGGATTTAAACTGCGACCTCCTGCTTACATGACAGGCGCGCTACCGATTGCGTTCCGAGGTTCGTATCTGGAGCGACGAATTTTTCTATCATACCTGTACACCGAATTATACCAGCTTGTAATGCTCATACTAAATGCTCACGAGGGCGTTATGTAATTTCATGCCCATAATAATTAAGAGTATTAAAATTATATAAATACATTTAATTCATTTACAATAAAAAAAAAATAGGTTTGTTATTATTTAATAAAGCATTGTTTTATTTTAATTTATAAGTACACTAGTGGACGCCCCGCGGCGTTGCTCGCGTGGATTCTGTCCTTTATTATTGGATATCTACGTCGTACAAGTAACCTACAGTCCAAATTTCATGTTTTGCTAAGCCGTTTGGGCTGGGCGTTATTATATCAATATATATATATATATATATATATATATATATATATATATATATATATATATATATATATACATACATACATACATACAGGGTGTAATCGTTAAGTGTAACCAGGCGATTATTCCGTAACTATTACAGATATCAAAAAAATTTAAACTGATATCGAAACTACGTTAAATCAGTAAACTGACATCAATAACTTTTTAAAAGTCAAACGAGAAGTATCCAAAATTTTGGCATTAAACATTCCCATACATTTAGTATGAGATTGGTAAAATATTGGAATATGTTATTTTTCAATAAATAAATGAAACAATCACGATTATTAACAATTGGCGGGAATGACAACCCGCGATAAAGGTTTTGAATTGAGAACGAACACAAAAGAGTATCTTTTTTTTTTGTAGTGTGGTGCTTTTCAGCCAGTTCAAATTAATGCGATATTGAAACAAGGTTTACTACTATATTGAAGTGGTAACATAATTAATCTACTCGTGTATCTACCTGAAAATCATAATTATCATATCATACGTAATCATAAAATGAGATTAAAGTAAAATGAGTACTAGACCACTTAAAATAAAGAAACTAAAACCTTTCTACTAATCTCATACTAAATGTATGGGAATGTTGAATGTCAACATTTTGGATACTTCTCGTTTGATTTTTAAAAAGTTATTGATGTAATTTTACTGATTAGGTAACGTGCTTTCGATATCAGTTTAATTTTTTTTGATATCTTTAATAGTTACGGAATAATCGCCTGGTCACACTTAACGATTACATCCTGTGTATATACTTCTTTACAATATGAAAGAAAAGGCGACAACAACAGGTTTAAACACTGTCTAAAGTTTAACACCATTTTGTAATGACACCGTTAGGGTCCCGTAAAATGTGATCGAATCCCACAACATCTTTCTCTCGATCCTAATTTAGAATGTCTAATAAAACAATAAAATAAAAACAAAGCAATACGAAACGTTTGATTTGGACATACATATGTACTCATATGATTGTCAGACATAAAACGGAACAAAACAAAACATTTATTTGTCTTTATGGTTGTCCTGTTCGATGGACACGGGTGGTAGAACGTTTCAATCTTTTATGCTCCATTACTTGACAAATTACGGATAAAGTTCGTTTTCTATCAGTATCATAATCTTCATACTTTTAAGGCGTATGGCCACGCTAAATAAGCAACTCGATGTGTGTCGGTACAAATATCAACGGAAACGACATTGAAATTATGTTCATTTCAGCGTGCCTTGAATAGTGCTATGTGAATAGGCTAGCGCAAAATAGGAGAAAATAATACTTTACATATGGACGCCATGAACGAAAAAAAATATTTGAACTTGAATTTTTTAGATCTAAAAATTTCCTATAATTTGGTGAAATAATGATTAAAATCGCTTTAGGCGTTTGGAAGGAGTAAGAAAATTCTTGTGTTAATCATGTGAAACTTTCGATGACTTTCGATTTTTTTTGTCAAAACATTTGTAGAAAAACAGTTTATGAAACTTGAAATTTATTTTTGACTCTATAATGCCTATCATATATTTTAATGAAAGTTTTTGGACCACCCGTGTGGGAGGAGTAGGCCTTCAAAGACAGGTCCAAATTGCAGTTGGCGTATCCATTCGCCTTAAGGAGAACATGCGAAATTCTCGAGAGCAAAATCTTTTTTTTTCTCTTGGTATCTTAACCCGTAAAGTGGCGTAGGATAGATCGTGTTCTCTCTGCAGCTTAAGGGAAGAGGATCATATTTTGATGCCGTACAAAAAGAATTGTCGTCTCAGTTGTACGCTAATGCATATAATCGAATAAAATTAAAATAATTTTTATCTATCGCCCAACCTAAACTTCCTATCCGTATTGAAATTTTGGGTAATCAACATGTTTCAAAAATACAACAAAATACTCAGAAATCTTGTATTTTGTGCTCCAAAACGTCTCATTTCCACACAGATTTTTCTCATATAACAAAATTTTTTTAAGAATTTGAATACATATTGACTCCATGGTAGTTCGTAAACATTTGAAAAATTCAGTAGTTTGGTATGTAGGACACGAAATCGCGGTAAAAAGTTACCGTCTAGCCTTAAGGTGTTCGCATTTTTCCATTAAAAATTATGCCTACACAACAAACTAAACTATGATGATCCACGTACCACATTAATGTTATAATTTGCAATTTTGTATGAACGCTCTCACGTTGACCAACCCAAAAGCAGTCCGTATTGCGCTTGTATAAGGGTAAACATCGTTTAAAAACAGGTAGCTTGAACTGCAGGCGACTGTACATAGTTTGATGAAGATGTCGATTAAGGCGGGCACCACCGCACATTTCCTTGCTGTCTTCAGTTGCAAAAGAGCCCTTAATTAGCCTCCGCGATGTTGGCTGAACGGCAGCCTGACGACCGAAGGATGCCTAATATGATTATAGCAGAGCGATTCGATCACATCTATGTAATAACATTATCTCCCAGCTTGGATTGATTACGCATACGGGCCTATGAAACGGGTCACTTGTTCTGCCTTTGTGGCTAAGATGTTTTTGGCGTGAATAATTTCAGTGGAACAAAGGACAACACACAGTATATAAGCAAGGATACATACGTTAAGGCGATATGTAAAAGTTTTAGCGTCCCTGTTACTCCATATGCGAAAAAACCCTCAGTGTGAGAGGGACGGATTCGTGGAAAAGTAGCAAAAAGTCGGTTTTTTATTAATATAAAATGTACTAAAGCTGCTATGAAAATTTCGTTTAACCAGGTTCTAAATACCGTTAAAACATACAGTTTTGTGGTTAAAACCCATCTAATCTAAATATATAAAACAAAGTCGTGTTAGTTACACCACTTATAACACAAGATCGGCTGGATAGATGTTAGTTATCTCTTTTTTGGTGTATTCTTCTCCGCTCCGAATAGCAGAATAAGTAATAAAATATCGGATAAGTTATCGAAAAACAATAAATTAATTAATTAATTTTACGAATGCAAACAGCATGTGGTGCCATCTGTTGAAAAAACTACGCATATAAAAGAAACCTACCACTATACGTATCAATGTACAGTGTTTATTTATCTAGCGTTCTGATATCATTAAATAACATCTAAACCCCAAGTTTTAAAAATATACTGCGATTACCTTTTTTTCTTAGTTATTCCAAGAACTATTATTTCTGCATATATTCAATACCCTACGCTAAGCCTATGAAACTACATGGGTCCCTGCCGTTCTTCTTTCGCAATGGCAAGCAATAAAACATTTCTGTATTTGCAAAAAAAAAGTTGTATTAATGTTATTATCTTAATGAAATCCTAAATTAAGTTTAACTAAAGTTAACACGATATTATTAGACTGTTAGGCGGAACGAAGTTCGCCGGGTCAGCTAGTGAAATATAATTGTCAAACCAGGAGAACTAGTGTCGAAAAAGACCTCATTTCCATAAATATTTCTATCGAGCCGAATTTCTCTAATCGCGTTTCTGTTTTAACAGATCCCTAGAAAAAAAATCCAAAAATAATATACTATTTTATCAAAATAATACATCATTTACTGAAGTAGATATGCACGTTCTTAAACTGTCGTTTTTTTTTCCGTAGCGTCTTAATATACTTGTAAGTGGAATAAGAGAACACTGGCTTGCACTCGCAAGATGAAGGCACTGCTGCTTTTCAGCATGCAACGAAAATCTCAACACGTTTTTTTATCTTTATTTTTATTGAGGGTACACTTAATGTGACCATGACTCCCAACACGTTTCTAAAGAAGTATATTTTATTAGATATTGATCTTACAAAGAATAGGTTATTGCCCTTTGTCCTTTGTTATACAAAACCATTTAGCGGATTTATATTGGTTTTGTTTGAGGAACAACAGGTGTTTTGTTACTTCCAAGTTCACGTATGAGTTAAGGAATAAGCTATTTGCGCATGTCACCTGCCAGTTTCAGCTATACCCATTTTGATTGGACTTGAACAAAAGACTTAAGTTATTTAGTTTAGAACATACCTACAGTTATATATAGGCATAGACTTAGTAATCTGTAGACGGGATATAAAAAGAACATATCATAGTTGAGTTTCTCTCACAAACAAACTAGTTGCTTCATATCCGCTACAAAGAAATCTAGTCCATCTGATCTGCTTTTAAATTCCAGACACGAACTCTATTATTAGCAGATTCATCACGTTGCACACGTGTGAATTGAAACTGGCAGTTGCATGAAACTGAGCCTGATTCCTGCACCCGCCCGCCCTCGCCCTGTCCCGCCCCGGGTATACCCGCGTTTCTTCTGCGCTCGTTAACGAAACAATAAATAATGATTTGGACGTCTCTTCCAATGCAAGCTTTTGTTCCGTCTTCATATTTCCCGTCGTCGTCGGGTCGGGCCCGTTGTTTCCACGCCGGAGTATATCTTCTGGCAATTCGATTTCCGGAGCGAGCTCGTGTCTTCGACCTGCAAATTACGTTGTAAACAGTGCCAAGTAAGATTTTTATTTCGTTGACTTTTTCTATACGGGCAATTGATATTCCTGAATAGTTGAAGTTTTTGATAAATATATATTTGTCTCTTTTTTATAAGATTTTTAATGTAGTTTTAGTTTATTAAAAGTTAATAATATATAGGTAAAAATGAAAATTTTACTCGAGATATATTTCGGTTGAGAATCTATTTGATTCTATTAGATCTATTAGATTCTATTAGATCTATTAGATTATATTAGATCTATTAGATTCTATTAGATGTATTAGATTCTATTAGATCTATTAGATTCTATTAGATCTATTAGATTCTATTAGATCTATTAGATTCTCAACTGATGCCGGGCCTAGTGAGGCTCGAAATATATCTTGAGTAAAATTTCCATTTTTACCTATATATTATTAACTTTGAATAAACTAAAACTACATTGAATAGTTAAAGATGAGTGTTAAAACATATTTAGAAACCTTTGGTTAGACGAAAATTGAGAAACCTTTGAGTCTGTATAAATCATGAGATAAAACTTTCTTAAATAATTAAAAAGGGTTTTAAGGTAAAAGGTAAACGTTGTCTCTTATTACGTTTGAAGTAATAAAGATAAAGTAACCTTCAAATTAAAAACAGCTTACTTGTACTGAATTATAAGTTTTTTTATGGATTCTGCTTTCAAATTCCGTTTGTGTTTTGACCGTTTATAATTTCAATCTTTGTACTAATTAGTTTTTTTCAATTGTTTCAGGTAAGTCAATGTTAATTGATTTGTGGCAGATCTTGAATTAAAATGCGTCTGGGTACATCACAAGAAAACTTTTGCAGGTCAGTGCTTTGTATATGTATAATGGATTTTTTGCAATACTTGTATTCCTGATTACATACATCACACGTCTCCCAGAGGATTCAACAGAGACTACAGATCTTCTGTTACGATCTTGACATACCTCTTTTGATCCCTCCAAATCCACCAATCTAGTCATTAACTAATCAATCGTGTATTTCGCTTAACCCTTTTTTCGTATGTTCCCAATTAGATCGACAAACGTCCTCGTGTATTACCTGAAAAATAACATAAATATAAATTAAGCAAAATAGTAGATTTTGTATACGAGTGCATAAAACGAGGCATATTACCCGAGATATTTAGCTGCTTGAGCCTTGGCGAAGGCAACTATAGTTCAAGGTAATATGGCTCGTTTGTAGCCGAGTTCAACACTCTACTTTTCACTTCGATTGCGAGTAAATGAAACAGTATTATTTGATCATCACTGGATGACATATTTAACTTTCAGTAATACGTAATGCAAATTTATATAATCAAACAACTAAATATGTACTGCTGCTGAATGAGAAAAAACAACAGATCTTTCCCACCACTGTTTTTTTTAAATTATTCTACCATGTGGAAAGGCAAAGACAAAGGCCCCATACAGCCTTGTCCAAATAACTTAAATAAATAATCAGACATGCATGTCTTTTCATTAATTTTATATTATCTCTCTTTAAAGTCACTGTAGGTATATCCCTGAGCATCATCTGAAGCTTCTGTCCTGTCAGTTCGCGCTAATATGATAGAATCTTAGCGCGAACATTATTGAGTTTTAAAAAGTTTGTCTATGAAGTTGTACTGTGTATCTGACTGTATGGTCTATTGCCATAGTCTTAAAAGAAGTAAACACTTTTATGCACTAGAGCACAAAAAGTAGTTTAGTCCGCTTGTAACAAGAATAAACCAGTACTTTTTAGAGCATGAGAAGTGAAAAAAATATTGTTAAATAGATTCGACGTTTATTTCAGTCATGTCCGTGAGCTATAATAATTTACGTTTTAATTGTCTTCTAAATCTTAAAACCACCGGAACTTGGCGAAAACTTTTCAATGGGAAAATACCAGTACGTGCAGAAACTTCGCGAAATAATCTAATAAAGATTTTATTGTTCCGAGAAGCGATAGCTTCCATTTAAAGATTTGTTTGCTTTATTTATTATTTTTGCTTAGAGAATAAAAACATCATCATCATTGGCTTTAAAATTAAAAGTGGTTTATGTATAAAATTTTTGTGAGGATCATATTGAAAATTATTTTTAGTGCCAGTGTTCGTAAAGGCCCACTTTTTATGTATCAAAACCGAACAGAAAGTCAATTATTTTGCCCTAGGCCTTATTTTTTGCAATTTTTTAAAATTTATTTACAATGGTTGCCT
The DNA here is from genome assembly GCA_934047225.1 of Ypsolopha sequella. NCBI lineage: Eukaryota > Metazoa > Arthropoda > Insecta > Lepidoptera > Ypsolophidae > Ypsolopha > Ypsolopha sequella. The sequence continues at coordinate 16,724,481 of OW203992.1, forward strand.
AACCTGCAGTCTTTACTGTATACCATAAGTGTTATACTTTTTTTCCACTGTTTAACGGCTGGTTACAGTCCTTTTGAGCCAATCATAATTTGAAGTTCACAAGATTATATTTGTTTTATTTCCTCACACTATGCATTGAAAAACGTAGTATGATACACGGGCGTAAGAGCAATAAATTACTCGGTTACGTTTAAAATACTCGCTACGCTCGTGTTTTAAATCGTCCTCGTAATTTATTTCTTTTCGCCCTAGTAGCATAAACTACTATTGTACAGATTACCTATAATTTAGATTTATGCATTTAAAATCTCGTGATGTTTTCAACCAAGCGTCTAGATCACCTTCTGGCGATTGCTTATAGAAAGCCAGCCGTCGCGAACTTTTCGAATTCCCGTACTCTATGAATTTGTAATAAATTCGAACAAAATTATCGTATTTAGAGAGTGTACACCTAAAGAATCAGTAGAAACCTTTAGTCTCTGCAATAGACTTTTTAGATTTTGGACAAAAGGTCCAATATCACCGCAGAAAGCGGTCATCCGAACACCAAAGAAACAAAAGCGGCTGAAAATAGTTGCCGCCCAGTTGGAAACAAACACAGTGGAGTTTCAGGGCGCTGCAAGGCACAATCACGTTGGATTCCCATTGCATTGTAACGCCATATCGGCGGCATCGGCCTTTCTGTGCCAAAGAGTGGCGCACTGTCTGATGCTACAAAAAGCGTAAAGCGCATTGTTTTCAGCGCACAGGAAGCGGCCGGTGCTGTCAAGCGATCGTTGGATCTAATGGACTGCTATTTACTTCCACTCGGGCGCGACTTGGGCAGGGCTGGGACACACAGATAAAAATGTAAGGCGTACAGAATTACACAGTATATACCCGTACACGACCCAGACAACGGAATTTTCAAATTTTGGCCTTACTTTATAATCAGCGCTGATATTTTTTTCTATGCTCTGTAATAACACGACGACAGACAGTCGCAAGGGCTTCGCTTTCGCCGATTTTATGTCTTTTTTAAATCGGTTAATGTAATGACTATAGACATATCATAGTGACTTTTTTATGTATGCAGTCGTTTTAAGTTATAAATAGCAGAAACAATTACCCAATAGTTCCCGATAAGTTTTTATATGGAATTTATTAAAAGTAAACTAAATACTGATACTTTTGAAATGCTCTATCTCCCATTTTATTATCATAATATTTACATTCGTTTTTTTCATAAACCATGATTTAAAATAACCTTATTACACAGAATCAAAGAAACATCGAAATACACACATGATTTGTCCGCATCCCAGCTCTAGTTGCGACCCTCTCCGATAAATGAAGCGCTAATTTCGTTTCTACAGATAGAACGTGGGAGTGTTTATTCTTATTGACTACCCACAGCTATTTGCACTAGAGCAGCTTGTTAGTGCTTCGTATAAAGCGCTTTTTTCCCAAAAAATACCGCTTTGTATGAAAACTCCAATTGCTTCTTTGGCCATGTAATATTATAATTAATGAAATAATAATAATATTACTCTTTATTGCACAAAGATACAATTTTTGTACAAAGTTTCAGTTAGTATACCTTGAGCAGAGTGCGTTGTAAAATGGAACAATGCTCTTATGAGAGTGAAGAGAGCCTGTGAATTTTTCTTTAATCTAACGATTGATATAAATAAAGAGGAAGATGTGGTACGTTCTTATATCGTCAACTCGAAAAATGAACCTCCTTTTTGAAGAGATAGAGCGACGAGCTTTGATACTGATAGTAGCGCGAGCGAGATGAAGCGAGTAAATGCAGGTCAATATTTAATTGTATGTCCATGCGCTGGAAGCCGAATCTTCCCTTTTGTTTTGTCTAAGAATCTAATAGTACTTCCGTGAAGAAATTAAAATACGCGTACGTTAATTTTCAAATGTTCAAGAGTGCAGTCTTTTTATAAAATTCTGTATTACGCTACTGTTTTATGAGTGTCCCTCAGTCACGTTGACACGTACCTAAAACTTGTCGGTGGAAAGTACAAGTTTACTTTCGAAACACCTCCAACATTCCCTCGGAGATAGATTAAAGTCGTAAGTACGGTTTTATCTTTTATTAAGATAACTTAATAATGCAAAAAAGCGCTTTCACTAGTTACAGATGTTCTATCTTACGAAGCCCTTTTGGCTGTGGTTGTATTAGTGACTTGTAGAGATAAGCGCGTTTTGTGTGTTGCGCGTTTTTTAACGCTACCGAGGATACGAACTGCTACAACCATAGTGCACACAACACGCACTGCTGCAACCATAGTGCAAACGGCACGCAATGCTACAACCATAGTGCACACGAAACGAACTGCTACAACCATAGTGCACACGGCACGAACTGCTACAACCATAGTGCACACGACACGAACTGCTGGAACCATAGTGCACACGGCACGAACTGCTACAACCACTGCCAAACGGACTTCGTGTGATAGAATATCTGTAACTGATAATTATAACGCTTCTTTACACATAAAATGTATAAAGTCTATATAAATAAACGTCGTTCACAGTGTACGCTTTACGGGTTCTGTCAACCTATCTTCAACCCAACCACCAGCCTATCTTCGTTCACAGTTAGACATATGCCTTTCCAAGATTTCGCCACTCTTGGCGGTCCTCCTAGAAGAAATGCCCATACTCAACACGCTGGGCAGGCGGGCTGGTGAGCGCGGTGTCGAAACCCTCACAACAGTGACACCGCTGCCCGTCACCAGTCTGTTTTATATAAAAGCCGGCAATTGGGGATGGATATTTACTGCCATCAATCGGTCCCAGGCATGGTGGACTACCTGGTTGTGGCTGTTTGAGAACTCTCCTCTTACTCTTCTCCGAATAACTCCGGGGGAGGGTTTGAGAGGGAGATGCTGTACCTCCAAAGTCGAGCTCGGCATTACCTCTACAATCTACCGTCTGAAGACCGTCTGTCAACATAGATGTAATCCATTTGAAAATATGCTTTATCCTACACGAATTTACAAAATTTGACTACAGCGAAGATTTTCTGTTTTGCGCAGGCTTTCAAATAAATTTTCCTTCTATGTATTTACTAAGCTGTCCTTGAGTTACATCGCGGATTGACAGACGGACAGCCAACGAAGCTTTGCTAACGGGGTTTCATTTCTTAAGGGTGCGCCGACCAAAAGAAGCTAAAGCGTCAATCATGGTTAAGTTGAATTAAAGTATAATATTTCAATAATAAATATAAAAATGTATATTTAGTATCACAAAAAATCCATTTGCCTAAGCAAAAATTTATTTATTTATTTATTTGGAAAACTTACAGCACAAGAAATAGCATATAAACTTAAGTAATATTACAGAAGGCCAATTACAAGTTTCCACTTATAGTTATAGATTAAGTCTTTATACATAGTACGAGATTTTCTGCCTTATATTATTAATATTCTTAAAAATGTAGTTATTAATTAGTTACTATATTACACTTTTAAATATTTTTGTATATTAAATTAACAAAATAAAATAAAAAAAAAATGAAAAATGAGTTACAGTTTGTAAAGTGAAACTATCTAAAATCAGTCCAAAATCTAGTAAAGGCGTATTGGCGTGCGTTTAGTCATTTTATTCTCGACCTTAAATCAAAACAATCACAAACGAATTAACAAAAAATCACTTTTTAAAAAATTTGCCTTATACTCAATTTAAGTAAATTGTGTTTTTTTTCGAAACGCACCTCAGATCCGCATAAATGTTATCTATGGCCACGCACATTCAATAAATGCGCGTCCACAAGAGTACAAAGCGAGGTGCCTAATTGTCGTACAGGTCACGGCAGTAAATAATACACATCGTGTCGTAGTGTCCTCTCATTCGCACGAAGCACTAAACAGTCCGGTGATAGAGACGACGCTCTATGAAGCTGAACACAGCCCAAAGTGCATTATTTTCTGTCGGATACTGTACACCTGGCGCAGTCTTAAAGAAACACAAAATAATTTGAGCAAGTGCAATTCAAACTTGCGCACAAAGGGTTCCGTACCACCACACAATACTGGTACGGAACTCTAAAAATGTTATGCTAAATAAGAACAATGTAGATGTCATAATAACATAGTCATGGCGACAAAAACAAGCTGCTAAAATGGTAGCGCCTGGCAAACAATACGGCACCGTCTGAGTCCGGAACGCTTATAATATCTTAACTGATATATTTTTCCTCTTGTTTCGGAAATAAGAGGGGGGGGGGACATAATTACGTTAATCTATCAACTTTGTTGTATTTATTGCATTGTATATTATCTACTTACTTATATAATATTATTTATTCTTATACCTATTTTTATAATTTTATTAAAAATATGTAAGCCTAATTTTAATTGTTTCATAATGTATTTTCCCGTATTAGATTTATTTTTTAACGTATTCTATTGTTATTTTAATATTTAATATGACTTAAGTTAAATATATGGCTACCTGTAACGGCTATAGCTGTAGACCCCTGTGAGAGACAGACAGACAGCGGAGTCTCCGTTTGGTGCCCCCGAGTACGGAATCCTTAAAAACACGGTGATTCCCGTACTTTTAATAGTGTCTTTATGTAACTCCGGGAATGGTAAAGGTCAGGCTGTAGAAGACAAAATAAATACACAGATTACTCGCCATTACGCCAACGGGGCAAACAAACTTTGGGGGCTGGTTCACATATTTTTTGCCGTTAAAGTAAAACATGGTGACAGGGGAAAACACATTTGTGTGGTTGGAGACGACACTTCATTACACACTAATACAAACATAAGCATTTTCTTTACGGTTCTGTCTTTTCGAGTGTGTGCTTGAATATTTCTTTTCTTCGTTTGTGTGGAAAACTTGCTCCTGTATTTTCTCGCTTTTAGATTGTTTGTTTCACTACTTTCAACCAGCGTTAGCTCAGTGGGGTTCACAATCTTGAGACCCAGATTTAAATCCTACCTGTTGAGTATTCAGCAATGAATTTTCGGATTTTATACGTGCATAGTATTGTTAACTTGCCAAAGATCTCAAAAGTAAAGATAAGCCCTTACCGTACTATGACAGCACCAAAATGTTTCCACCTTTAAATGGGTGATGCTCACACGTTTGGAATCAGTGCTCATCTGAACACAGTGATAGTTGAACGCCTTAAGTCCACTTGAAGTTTTGAATTTTTACGACTTTATTAGTCTGATCAGTTTGCTGACCGTAGGTAGACAGATTACGCACTCATATTGCGAGCGCGTCGGCATTATGTTAATGCACACATTCAAAAACAATGCAATAGATTTTAGGTGCCAGGGCTCATCTAAACTTTTGAAATCTTTGTAACTTGCCACTTACTGAGCGTTGAAGGAAAACACTGTGCGGTAAAACGGCACGCCCTAAAAACTACGCTGGGATGTTAAAATCATCGGTGAAAATAGGGTGTTACGATTCTTGAGCGTTTTAGTGAAAATCACCACTCGGGTTCACCTCTGGCAACCACCTTAGGGATATATTTTGTGACGATATGTTATATTTTTAGTTACTTATTTTTATTAATAAAGATAATAATTGCTCCATTTTAGCTTTCTACGTTTTGAACTTGTTAGGAAATAGATATAGAAATATAACGATATATTTCGGCCTATCCAATGAGACCGTCATCAGTCGATTAATGAGATAAGGGTACAATATAAAAATGTATATTAATAAAAAGTAAAGTTATCTACTTTTGGAAACAAATACTTTTCGGCTGAAACATGGCAGAACATTGTTTAAATTCAGTACAAAACTGTTTTTTACAAATACTTTTCAACGTGTTAAAGATATTTTTTTGTTACTGCAAAAATTGTTGACCGAAAATCATGAATCTGCTCCGTTTAATTTTAAGTTTCAGAACATTTTTGTAATTTCCGGAATGTTAAATTACTGCTACTGCTATTCAGTAGTGTTTACTGGATAGCAATAAGCAGTACTTACGTACTTCGAGGCTTCGTCATAAATCTCTCCATTACTTACAGAACCCTGAAATCCATTTAGTTTTGGTCGACAAACGTAGATTACCTACCTTTATGTTCTTAATAAGAAAAATACAAGTAAATAGGTTATGTATAAATATATCCATATACGGCACAATCAAGAGTAGAACCGATATTGACAGAGTAGGAAATATTTTATTGAAGACCCAAGTGTCTATACACGACATATACTCGTATATTTGTATAGATATATAGCCATTCGTGTTGTAATATATCTTATTCTCTTTAACCAACCTCACTTTATAGCTTAAAGGGCTGCACAATGCCAAAATTCAGTCCTGCTCTAACGCGTTTGTTTTTTAACTCTCTATCTTGCTCTCATTAGATACCCCGCATGCAAAACTTCAGTTATTTTGAAATCGTGGCTCCATTAGGACATTAACCATAATTTCTTTATGTAATAAAGATAGTTTTTTCTAGTTAGTATCTGCGTGTGTTTGTTTCGTTTCAATCTGTTTTGAAACATGGAAACTGAATCGCTTTTTTCGTGAAATTCATGCTTTTTTAAAAGTTATTTAATTAATAAAATATTGAAAGTATGTTTATTTATAAAGTGTAATTAATAATTCCCTTGAGTCACAAAACACGACATATTTTTTTTTCAAATTTTTACCATCTGCATTGACGGAACTGAATCCAATACAAAACTGATGTTTAGCATTTTGGAGCCCCTTAAGGCCCTTAATATCGCCAAATGGGTACTTTCTAAAGCCTACTCCTCTTTTATGGCCAAACCAAAAATATTGAAAAAATGTATTATGGATTATCAACTCTAGGAAAACATATGCAACAGTTTTCTTTTTCGTACCACTAAAACTTCTATATGAAAAATTGTTTCAACTGAATGGTGTTTTTTGGCTTGAACTTCCTACTGCTCCTAAGCGGCTTAGGTGATTTAATTCATTTATGCTTTGATAAATAGATAAACTTGATAGCTATAAATATAACATAGAATTATTCAATCGAACAATGACGCCCATGTGAAAAGTATTATTTTCTCCTATTTTGCCCTTTCAAGGACGCAACGAGCGTCGTAACTGCCACCACGCATTGTGCACTGATTTGAACGTTATTTCAATGTCGTTTCCGTCGATATTCAAACAGACAAACATCGAGCTGCTAATTTGGCGATGGTAATCGCCTTAAGTTTGCATTATTGCGCAGCCTGGTTCGTCCACCGCTATATCTAAAATTTCCCCACTCTTTAAGGTCTTAATGGGAAGTGGTGCCCATACTCACACACTCTGATGATGAGCATGGTCGTGAAACCTCGCACCAGTGACGTCAGTACTCGTCATTAGCCTGTTTTAAATAAGGGCCGGCAATTGGGGATGGATATACTGCCATCATTTGCTCGCAGGCATGATGAATGGGCCTGGTTGTGCCTGTTTGATAGCTGTCCTCTTATTCTTCCCCTAAAAGCTTCGGGGAGCTTGATTATTGCCTGTAATTGAAAAAAAAAATCTTTAAAAGATTATACCGAAAAATGATTTTTTTTCGGTTGTGTTAAGAGCACTAAATATATTTTGAAATGATTACTGTTCATCTTTCGTTTTGTTAAATGATCTTAGTGAATTGAATATCGAATACCAGAATATTCGTAAGTTGGTAGGTAACAGAAATAGATGATTTCAATACAATTTGTGGGCTCAAAAGGCTCTAGGAATACAACCCACTCAACAAACATTGTCTATAGGTGCTCAGTAGAAGGGTACGTTTATACAAATAATAGTATATAATGTAACTGTCACATGAAAAGGGTAATTAAGTACAAAAAGTATCAATATATCATACTTGCGAAATTTGTAATATAATCCCCAATTTTTGGGTACGAAATAGTTTTTGGGAAGCTGTGCTGTTATTATTAGCGCCCGTCAGAACGACGTTTTCTTGAATGAATGAATGAATGAATACACATTAACCCTGCGGTCCGAAATAGAATTACAATGGATCAGAAGCCGTTAACTTCATACTATCGTAATCGATTTTAGCGATATAATTCTATTTCGGACCGCAGGGTTTATTGTACACTGTTAAATAAAAAAAATTGAGTACAGAGTTTTGAACACACAATGTTGTACAAGGGCGGACTTATCAATTAAAGCGATTTCTTTGAGCTAACCTTTGGGTGGTGAAGAAAGTATTATTTTACGTAATGTGGAAGTGGATACCAAATTTACAAAATAAATAAATAAAAGAAGAATCAAAACCAATAAAGTGAATAAACATAATGTCAAATATATAATTACTGCTACACAAATAAACTTACACAAAATAAACGTTTTCTTCGTGCATGTTACACATTAGATGACGTCATAGTTACGTCCATTCACAGTCCTCTATGTATCCATTACATATGGAACTGCTTGTACATAAGCGAACCTTAACGTAAGATTACGCCATTAAACTGTTAAACTATGTATTGCTTTTATACTGTGCCCAGTCGAAGTTTTTAACTGTAAATTCACAGTGAGCTGACATATTATTGAAATATTCAAGGAAATTTTCTGCTACTATATACACTCGTTAGCATTTCTGGAATCAAGAAGACAAAGAATTCGTCATGTTTATTTAATCCTGAAAGAATTTTCATATTTATTCAAGGTTATGTTTATTTTGCGAAATCCATCGCTATGAATACTCTAAATATTATTAGAGTGCAATACAAACTAGAAAATAATTTATAATGTAAGGTGTAACTCCTTGATGGAACTTCATTCTAACACTAATCAAAGTCTTCTTGTACGAGTTCCACTATTTTATTTCTTTAATTATTGCGACTAGTTTCGTCTATTTGACATCGTCGGGCTGATTGGAATCTTTCCAAATTTAATTATTGCGACTAGTTTCGTCTATTTGACATCGTCGGGCTGATTGGAATCTTTCCAATCAGCCCGACGATGTCAAATAGATGAAACTAGTCGCAATAATTAAAGAAATAAAATAGTGGAACTCGTTCAAGAAGACTTTGATTAGTGTTCAAACTGGAAAATATCAATCAGAAACAAACCCAAAGACAAGAATATGAAAATATTCCCCGGGCCAGGATTCGAACCTGCGACCTCTTGTTATCACGACAAGCGCGCTACTTGTCTTGATAACAAGAAGTCGCAGGTTCGAATCCTGGCCCGGGGAATTTTTTCATATTCTTGTCTTTGGGTTTGTTTCTGATTGATATTTTCTAGTTTGTATTGCACTCTAATAATATTTATTCAAGGTATTTTCATTTATGTTTCTTAACCTAATCAAGACTCTACACAACGTACATTCTTAATTAATGTACGTTACAATACAAGAGAAGACATTTGGTACTTACCTACCTACTTAGATATACCAAAGTTTAACCACATATTCATTTGTATTATTATATCCTTTATTATTTTTGATATATAATTATAAAATATATATGAATGAGACACAAGTATTATAAGATATCACAATAGAGTCCAAGATATTTCGGGCCCCACTGGGCCCGGCAGCAGTTGGAGTAATTTTTATTAAGATTATTAGGATTATTACTCCAACTGAAATATATCTTGGACTCTATTGTGATATCTTATAATAATTGTGTCTCATTTATATATATTTACCCATATAATTATATATAAAAAATAAAAGAAACAAGCTGATAAAAGCAATATAAATATATTTAATTATATTCTTTATTAATTACTGTAACAGGTTTAACCGTTGTAATTAATTAGTTTAATAAATAAATAAATATATATTCAATGAATAAAGATGAGATAACGCTTGTTAATACATTAAAAATTTGTGAACCACTTGGCTTATTAAATTTTGATTGATGATATCATAGATGATAAATTAACATAAAAAAGAATTGAAACAGCGACAGGGAAAAATCACCCATTTTTATACTCGTATATTTTGTAGATACTTTTGGTAAGGGGAGCTTTTTGTTTTTAGAAGCTTGATCTCAAATCCCGTGAAAGAGCCGTGCAAAATACGAGTATCTGCGTTTTAGTTTCGGTAAGGCGTAAGCAAGCAAGGGTGCGCGCGGCAACCAGGGGTGGAATCGGGCAGTGGAATCCCAGCCCGCGGCGAGTTCACCCGCCCGCCCTAGCGCGTTCTACGCATCTACCGATCTCCCTCTATACTACCCGCGTGTGTTTAAAACTGCACGGCTGTTTTGAACATTGAATATTTTTGACTCAGTGGCATGTGAAAAAATGTGAAAGTAACTAAGTGAATTTTTGAAATAACTGGATCGGTTAGTGCGAAGTTGTAGAGAGTTGTGAAGTATTTCCAAATTGCAGCTTTAATTTTCAGGATTGGAGTTTCAGGAACAAATATAACTTTTTTATTTTTCAAACAATTGCAGTGCATAAAAATGTCCATGAAACCTGCTCTTGTACTATTATTATAATATATATATTTTATTGAGCTTTTTTAAGCTTTATTTATTAATAGTAAAACAAAAAGAAAGTTTTTTTTCGGTATATTTTTATTGTTTTACTATTAATAAATTAAGAAAAGAAATTATTGTAAATATACGTAGAGATAACTTGGAATAACGATAAATTAAACAAACTCGAAGTACATTTCGTGTGTTGTCGTCAGTCGAGTAAAAATAATTATTTATTAATTTTACTCATAAAAAGCTCATAAAACAAATTATATTTTTCTATGTAGATACTACAGGTATTATGAAGAAGCTTATGTCATAAGTAGGTATATCGACCTAACTGAATTATAGGTATAAAATGATAACATTTTTTTAATCATTTGCAAAGGCAATAAAGTAATGATTTAATTTAATTATTATGATCTGCGGCCGTACAAATGCAAGGAATGTTTTTTTAATACCCCATATTCTAGAGATAGAAACACAAATTCTGTAAAGAGTTCATAATATGGTCTGATAGAACCTAAATCGTAGGTATTTTGTAGGAATTTCGCCTGCTGTTGATATTTTGAAACAACTTCATTATATTTTGGATTTTGTGTCTATATTAGATCTGAAAGTACTTAAACCTAGAAAAATTTAAGGAGTAAAGAAGGGCCACGTCAAAAGTACCCTGAATAGAAGAGCTTATATGACTAGATTGATGGATGTGGAAGAGGCGAAAGAGGTGTGTCTGGATCGTAGCAGATGGAAATCTGTAGTCTCTGCCTACCCCTCTGGGAGACAGGCGTGAGTATATGTATGTATCAGAGTAAAGAACATCAGAGTAAAATCGGTTACTATGTGAAAACTTTATTTTAATTAAAAAGACCGTGGTTTCGTCGGGTCCTTTTTATTTGTTCATACAAAACGTAGGTAGTCGTCTATGTTTTAACGGAATAAATATAAGAAAAAAAGTACAAGAAAAAAATGATATTTTAGGCACAAAAATAAACACTGACCGGGGTCAGGTGATTCGTTTGAACCTGTGTCAACGTTATTACTGAAATTGCTGTTTATTTCAATCAGCTTTTAATAAGAAGCCTGTTTCAGTCAGATAAAACTGTTGTAGGGAGAGCTGAGCGGCTTTTGGTAGAAACTTTGACCGCAACATGGAAACTCAATTCTCATTCATATCTGAATATATATTTTGTTATAATGTACATTTATAGACACTGCACTACAAAATATATTATCTTTCTACATTTTATTAAAAGCTGCTATTTATTTTATTATTGAGACGGTTGAAATATCCCATGTCACGCACTGCTGTCTACTGGAATACTGTCCTGCTCCAAATCACATCTTATTTTAACCACTATTGCATTTACAAAAAAAAAAAAAAATACAATATGTAAACCAGTTTTGGCTTATTTTACAGGAAATGTTTACAAAGAAAATAGCTACGATTCTCCGCTACTGTCGCGGTAGCTAGTGCCAAATGATAGAACAATTTTACGAAACAAAAAGTTTTATGGCTACCCATTGCAAATATATTTTTCTAATATGTTAAAGCTAAAAGTTAAACGATAAAAGTTAACGCAATTGGAATGTCTATACTAAGGAAATATTTTCAAAATCATCTTTTAAAAATGAAAACATAGGATCTGTCATTAGCTTTTGTTAAAAACATTTATATAAATTGATTATTACAGTGTAAGTAGTAAGTAGTTATAGTCCGAGATGGGCATAAAATGTATATTTACCTCTAAAAGGAAGTAAATTATATATTAGTGCAGTGAGTGAGACTGCTGCCATTTTCTAGCGAGTATTCTTGCATAACTTTATTATGTAACGTGTTGCAATTTGTTACAAGTTGTGAATAAATTGGTTAAACTTGACTGAGAAATATATCTACATCTGTCCTCTATATTATAACAAATTTGGGGACATTTAATAGGTCTTTACATATGAAATTACCGAAATTTTGTTACAGATTAATGAGTTCATAGTTCTTGTTATTCAATAGCTATTTCCATTTTTTGTTTGAAAGTTGATTTCAAGGTTATTTTCAGTTTGATAACCAAAATTAAAATTTCAGAAACAGATTATACTAAATGCCATCCATTTCCATGATAAGATTCGTAATAATTTGTTACAGTTGACACTTTTAAGAAATTACATTTTTGTTGCTGTTATGTTGCCTCATTCATACACAAAAGAAATAACATAATTTGGATTTGTCATTCCTGAAAAAAAGCAAAAATTTTAGTACTGAAAATTGAGTTTAATTCAAATTCTCTATAAAAAGCGGCAATTTCATATGTAAAGACCTAATATAAACACGCAATCCCACCTTAGCATAAAAAACGCTTCGGGTGCAACGCCGTATCAAAGAAACTAATGTCTAGAAAATGCTTTGATACATACGTACATACTGACGCCGTCTTGCAGAGGGGTAGACAAGCACCACAAATTTCCATAAGCTACAATCCTGACACGCCTCTTTCGCTTTTTCCACATCCAACTATTTAGTCATACAAGTTCTTCTATTCCGGGTGCTTTTGAATTTTCCCTTCTTTATTCACCAATTTTGTCTTTCCACGGCGGCGCGGCTGGGTCGAGCTTTACCTTCCACTTGCACACCATATATTTATTTTCGTCACTCTACTTTTTATTTATCCTCTCTATGTGCCCAAACTATTCTAGTCACTACATTATTTAAATGTCAAACTACATGTAGGAAATGCGTTCCTTACAGAGTATGACCGGACACATTTCCACAGTCAATCGTACCTTTGCAGTAAGGCTGTTCATAAAGGAATGCAGGTCTCTATTCACTTTATTTTCCGTATTCCCTCTTCTTTCAATGCATAGACTACAATTTTAAATGTCACAGCCTCACACTTTTCATCGCAACTAGATAGACAAATTCGTTAACCTTTTCTACTTATTCGTCCCCAATTATAATCTTGCATTCAATCACCACTTCAACCCTCTCTCTGATTTTATCTCTCCTGAAGCTTTGATATTAAATACTACAAATTAGAAAAGATCAATCAGAAACAACTTTCAAGTAATTGCTTACAAATTAAAATTTTAATACTATCCCATGAGAGAATTGAAACTTGAGAATATTGAATAAATGCTGCTCTTTACTCGATTAAGTAATTTATGAGTCCAAAACTCGAACCATGAAAAATTCTAGTAACTTAACAATTTTTTGCGTTCCTCTAATTTTGTCCCTGAGTGTATTTATGTTGTCTTTTAATATTGTAATATTATAGTTACGGTACGAGGCTGTAGTATCTTTTTTATTGAGGGCATTTTTGACCATATCCACGACATAAAAAAGAAAATTAATTTATATAGTCCATTTTTCATATGAGTAACCTTTTAGATTAATCATTATCATAAATCTTCGCTGAACGATCTCTAGGTAACAATTTTACTGTTTTTTGAATGGTATTATTATTGTTTTCTACGAAAAAAATATTTAAACGTTGCGATGTGTGGTTTTCTTTTTTTAACAATTTTTTTTTTACCTTAAATTTCTAAAAGCTCGAAAATGCCCTAAAGTAAAATTTGTTAAAGCGTTATTCGTGAAACAGCAAAACTGTTGGATATAGCTAACATTTACTAAAATTAAATATGCCACTGATCCAACTCGAACTTTTCCATACAAATATATCCGAGTTTAATTAATGTCAGAATACCTACATAACATATTCAACTTTAGTATCGGAACTCCAGAGCGAGGTAGAAATGTTAACTAAAGGTCCAAGACAATTAGACAAATGGGCCAACCAATAATCACCTCTGTCAAAAGGTAATAAAGCCTTCGCCATTTGTCCAATTGTCTTGAACGCGTAGTAGTTTTAGACAGCGCATGAACTGCTGTTCGACTCGTGATGATATCTCAAAACGCTCATATTCAAATGTTAAAAATCTCATATAACCCGCAAACTAAAAGTTTCAATAAGTACGTTTCTCGGGCAAAGCTACACAGAAGGATCGGAAAAAAATCTAAAGTTTCCTGTACGCAGAGTTTTTTCACTCGCATATTTTTATACTAGTCTTTTGACCACGGTTAATTAAACTTTTGCTTTCGCCGCTTTTCCTCTAACAGTTAACCTGTTTCATTAAAACAGTGGTCAGCTTAGTTCTCTTTCGTCACAGCACATATTATAGGTATGTTCGTACATTTACTTCAAAAAGAAACTCTCTATATACCAACGAAAACCGTATTAAAATTCGTCAAATGATTCTCAAATTACAAGTAAAAACACCCTCAGCGTATCATTGTTACTACTCAGCTCCTGTTAGTCACATTGTTATGATAATGTTGCTCAAGAAATAAAAACCCCCTCGGCATCAAAATCCATTCAACGGTTCGTATTTACATTCGGATAGAGATAGTCGTTGCATTGTATAAAAATAGAGAAATTTGCTCAAAAAACACACGTCATCGATTTTGGAGAAAATTTAAACAGAATTCAAAGCCTTAGAAAAAGTTACTTACCCTAGCCGGGAATCGAACCCGGGGCCTTATTGCCTAACTTCAACATCTATTGCTATCGCTTTCAAAAGAAAGCGTGATTGGCTAGAAATGATGTTTCACGTTATTTCTAGAGAATCACGTTAACTTATAAAGCGATAGCGATAAATGTTGAAGTTAGACAATAAGGCCACTGCCCGTTTTTAAAAAAAAAAACAACTATTATTGCATCTTGCAATTTGTTTTTGTGATTTGCACGGTTGCTCGGAAAAGTTGTTGAGTACCATAGAAAATTATTTGAATGTTTACACTGTTGATTGGTGGCAGTTGGTGGAACTTGCAATACACAATAAACAGAAAATCACAGAAAATTAACTCAAAATTGAGCGTCATTGATCGCACTGGCTGATGAAACAATTTATTGTGTAATTAAGATCTTATATTAATTCCTTTGTTAATGCTATAAAGGCGAAACCGGTCAGGAAGTATTAAATAAATTTCTGGGATAGTACAAGTGATTTTCTGTTCATTATGAAAATTATTTGGTTTCCCAGTACATTTACACCAGTACAAAGCTAAAGGAGTGCTCGGTAGCACAGCCGATATGACGCTGAATGTGCCAGCAAGGTTTGATTCCTGCCATCCGGGCATGCACCAATGAACTTCATGGAATTATGTGCTCAGTACACACATTGATTCGCCTGGGCATATATTTAACTTTTCAAACTCAATTTTGTAATGGTCTCACTTACCAAAGTTTCCACCTGCGTAACGTCCAGCGCAGGGTTGTGCTTTCTAATTCGGGTCCGTACAAGTTGGTATTGTTCTTAGCTCGACACAAACTATGCGCGGTCGGGACATGGTGCCATGTAAGAATCAAAACAATTACCGAGTTGTATGAGTGCCAAGACTCAAGCAATTTGCTGTTCTAAAGAGCAGTTTACGAACTAAATCTCGGGAACCAGAAACTTTTTGATGTATATACACCTACTTAATTCTTATTTGTATGTTAAGGAAGCTACATTGTCAATAATATGCAACATTGGCCTGTCTGTCCGTATGTTCGCTTATAACTTAAGAATCACTTAAAAGATTTTACTGCGGTATTCACAGTTACCTATCTATATGGGCTTCTCTAAAAAGGTTTATCATTCATTACTCAGTATAAAAAGAGTGGTTAAACAACAATATTTTGATCAAAACAAGCTATATACGTCTTTTACTTTACTCATTTACTGACTAGGAAAACCCAAAAGAAATGCCAAGAAATGTTAATGCGATAAATATATTTCCTATGCTGGTTTGTTATCATTGTGATACTTGAGAAAGCTCCCTTTTGTTTCCCTTCCAAGAAACTACGCTGGAAACTATAGAATAACAACGCCCGGACCCGATAAAATGAATCAATGGTCATACATAAAAGCCTAGCTTACACTTACATTGTTATATGGGTAATATTTTATTGTACATCAGAAATATTAACTGCACATCAAATGTTGGAAATTCAGATGTCTTCAGTGCAGATGCGAGTCAGTAGGTAGGCTAGTAGGTTAGGTATGAGTCGCGGAACGTAGTTAAGCCCTTTTTAAGATCCCTTTTGTTTCCTTTACAAGAAACGACGCTGAAAACTATTAATAAATTTCACGCGGGCCCGAAAAAATTAATCGATGCCCATACATAAAAACCTAGCTTACATTGTTATATAGATAATATTTTATTGTACATCAGAAATACTAACTGCACATCAAATGTTGGAAATTCAGAAATCTTTTAGTGACGGAGCGAGTCCCATTGACCCATACATAACCTTAGTGTTAATTTTTTATGACAACTTAGAAATCCTGCAAATCGTGCCCCCAAAATAAGCCGAACCTGATGTGAATTTAGTATTTTTGATAGGACACTAATTTTCAAAATTTTCTGGTGTGATGATTGGGTAGTGATCATGTTATTGTCTATGTATCGTCATAATAACATTGTAACGAGGGTATTGTTTTTACAAGGGAAACCATATAGAAGTATGAGTACATTACGTAAGACCCCCTTAGAAGCGTAATAGTAGTTTATGCTACTAGGGCGAAAAGGAACAAATTACGAGGACGATTTTAAACGTAACCGAGTAATTTAATTCTCTTACGCCCGTATATCATACTACGTTTTTCCATGCATAGTGTGAGGAAATAAAACAAATATAATCTTGTGAACTTTAAATTATGATTGGCTCCAAAGGACTGTATCCAGAGCCGTTAAACAGTGGAAAAAAAGAGTATAACATTTATAATACACAGGAAAGGCTGCAGGTTAGCCAACCATTGTAAATAAAAAAAAAACAATAAAGCCCTAGGGCAAAATAATCGACTTTCTGTTCGGTTTTGATGCATAAAAAGTGGGTCTTTACGAGCATTTGCATTGAAAAATAATTAAAACAATCAGAGACAAGCCCGTGGACCTACTTTCGAGATATCTTTGATAAATAATTTATTTGCCGAGTCATATGAAAACTAAAACTAAATTGTATATCTGGGCTTTATCGCATTCGTTTTGGTGACTGCCTGTATATAGGTACTATCTAAACTGACATCGGCGACGAACTAGATTATGTGCTAGATATACTCGAACAATTTAGCAAATATCATGCAAATACGGGACGGAAGGAATAAGGGGTGAACCCGAATATACGAAAGGGATATGGATATAGATTGTTGGTTGCTATTTCGACCGGATTCCTAGAGCTGAATGTATATTTCCAGGGGCGGGCGGGCGTTTCATGTAAAAGATCAGATTCCTAACGTTTGGATTCAAACAAGTTTCAACTATTTTCAGTCTCCGTTTGTGAAGTCGCATCATACGTTCTCAATCGTATACCTAGTTACTTCTAACTTCAATAGAAATGCAATATTATAAATCCAAAAAACTAATTTCTTTGTGTTCCTAATAAATCTGCAAGCAATCAGTGGACTGCAACGCTAGTTTTTACAATAAAATAAATACCGCCGCATATACAAGGTGACTTTTTGATCATCGTCCAAATTCATACTGGTGGCTTGGTAAGTGATCAGTATTATTGATCAATAACAATTTTTGCAAAATTCGTAAAATGAAATTTCGACTTCCCATAGTGATTTACTCGTAACTGGAAGTGAATTTCTATGGGAAGCCGAAATTTCATTTTACAAATATCACAAAAATTGTTATTGATCCAAGATACTGATCACTTATCAAGCCTCCAGTATGAATTTGGACGATGATCAAAAAGTCACCTTGTATAGTTGCCACCGCATTTATGTACATATCTAGAAAATATGATATAAAATATGTTTAGGTATATTAATGCTCCATTTATTTAATAAAGAAGGCAGCATACCGCTAAAGAATTCTTGGTTTTATGCAGCCTGACGTTTATCCGTAACATTAAAGCTGTGGAGCGAAGAAAAAGTGCATTATAGTTTCCTTAAATTTATTTATAGCATTATTTTAGTATATAATATTTACCTACGTGTTAATAGCACGTTAAAAGTAATCGTGGTAAATGTCTTAATGTGTTTTTTTTTTCTTGTTTACTAGAAATATATTTACCGGAATAAATGGCGGCGATTTACCCTCAAAGCTCGGTAGATACCTCAAAGTTTCTAAACTGAAGAGGTTTCCGACCAGCAAGTGCGCGTTCTCTCATGCATACAGGCACTAAACGCTAAAAACTTGAATCGTATGAAACCTCCACGAATAACCGAGTTTTGGCCGTTCTCCGTTCGACTGAAAATCTTATGTAAACGCTATTCAATATTTACACGATTTTTCAATTTCCTGACATAAAGAGTTTATATTCATATAAGCATCGAAAAAATCATGCTATCCTGAGAAAGCATTTTTTTGGGGAAATGTGATAGATTACCCTATTTCTCGACATAAAATGCACTGAACGAATAAACGATTTTAGAATTTCTGAAAATATATTGTACACAAATCTTTAGGTATAGAGCATTTCTTAATAAGTAAATTTTTAGATATGTTAATTTTAGTGAGTTATTAAAATACAAGTTATCATAAAAACAAATTATACATTACTGATAAAAGAAATCGATAAATTAGTAAAGAAATAGAAATTTCTGGGACCTTTTTCTTTTTAGGTTTTCTTGAAAATTTTTATTTTTATTGTCATACGAAGTTAATATTTTTGCGGATGTAGCGAAATTTTGGTGATGTTTAAGAGCATGAAAAAGCACATCGCCATGATATATTGAAATTACCATGTCACGACAGTAATATCGGTTTAGTTAAGAGCTTACTAAAATCAATTTCATATTAATCGTCTTGCCCGATTTGATATCTTAAGTCAACTACTAACAAAGTCCAGATTCAATCAAACTTAAATGCCTACGGAACGGAAATGCTATCAATAGTTTCTAGTCGCTTACGTCTGTTTGAATGTAACACAGATATCTGAACTGAGGAGATATTGGCATAATAGACTTAAGTATACCATAGACGAATTTATTCGTCTATATTCGTCTATGGTATTACTACGTATAGACCGAAAAGTCCCATACATCAAGGCGTAGCAAATTTCTTACGCGCCCTTACAACACTAGGTCTCGTAAAGTGTTGCAAATAAGCATAACTTGTTTAATTGGCTGCAAGTAAACTTATGGTTACCAAGTAAACATGTGGCCGTAATAGCTTTGCTTAGGAAAAGTAGATGGAAATTAACATTATATCATTGCAGTATAGAAACACAGAAAGAAAAGTAAATCTGGATGTGAGGAGATCTGAACCGTGATACGAACCCGGGACCTCTCACTTACCGGGCGATTGCTCTACCAACTGAGCTATCCAGGTCTCAACACAACTCGTGAATTTACCGATGTGCTTTCCCATACTGCAATGATATTTATATAAAAGTAGATGGCGCTAAGTTGGCAACATTAACATATTCAGCCCCATCTATTATTTTTATGTTACGTGACATCGCTGTTTCACTAATCGGTATTTTTAGCATCGTGTTCGTAAGAGGATTTAGCAGTACCATCTAGATTTCGTTAGAATTTTACACCTTTTTTGTGGCTACACACTGATGTATGGGAACTGCTAGTCTATATGTAGTAATACTTAGTCTATGATATCGGTAAGGAGGCGTGGCGCTTGCGAGCGCATTAGACTAAAAATAGTCTTGATGCGAGACCCAATGTGAATAGACATCTGTTGTGTACTTGATGTATTCCGCGGCTACAGGTTGACGACCGCCATCTTTTGTTCTGTTCTATTAGTGTGCGTGATAAATAAGAGTACATGTGCCGTACTTATGATTTTTGTGTTTATGTCGGTAAAATAAGTGAGAGGAAACGTTGACACATCTGAGAACGAACAATTAGAGTAATGTACGGAAAACATTGGAAACCACACGATAGATTTTATTGCGTTATTTTGACCAAAGTTTTAGCATATGCAGGGTTGCCATCTCCAAATTTTGAAAACTTGGATTTCAAGGCGGAAATACCAGGACGTTTTGGTTAAAAAACAGGAAGCAGTATAAAATCAGTACCTAGTTAATAGATTACTATTAATTACGCAACGAAAACTGGATTAATGAAACACAATTATATCAATTAACATTTTTATACATAACTTTCAATTAAATTATACAAGAAATAAACTGTTAGACAATTAAAAACGTTATCTTGTTAGGTAGGATAACTAAGTCCATTTTATAATTTTGCTAATGAAACATAAGGTAAGCGGCCCCCATTTTAAAACATAGCTAACAGAAAAAGTTACTAAGTTAAAAAAAACCCAGGACACTACTTAAAAACTATCCAGGATACCTCAAAAACCAGGACATGTCCTGGGAAAACAGGAAGGCTAGCAACTCTAGGCTATGCAGCATTGACTATGATGACGATGAGGACGACGGTGACGATGATGATGCGATTAAATGGGGATTTATAATGTTATTTATGCTAACAATATTTGGAAAAAAGCACGGAGATAAAGCCTAAAAACAAGGCGTAGCCGCGGCAAAACGGCCAGATTATCCAACCTCGGTTAAGTTGTAAACTGATGTCAAGGCTTTGACAGGTTCCATCCTTCCACTTCTGGGTAATTGACACCGAGAGAACGATAATGGTTGGGTCAGATGCAGGTTCAAAGGGATGCTAAATAGCTTTTGGGGTTTTTATAACAAAATACCTGCTTACCTCATGCAAATAAATACCTCTGTAAAGGTTTTTTTCTTCGATGCCGGTGGCTTTTTAAATTTTAAACTGGGTGGGTAGGGACCAACTTATTATTTTTTTGTAATTAAACTCGAAAATACCATACAAATTAAAGAAAAAAAATATTTAAGTGTTCCATGATTTGTTTGATTGTTAATTAATAATGCTCAACGAAAATAAAATCCTCAATTTACATGAGTAAGTATGAGATATCCACTTGTTCAAAATGTTAAATTTTAACAATACGGATTTAATTTTGGTAAATTGAATAACTGTTGTAACCTAAAACCTGTATTCTTTAATTAAGCCAATGCAAAATTGCAATTAAAGCATCATGACGGTTTGATTGGTGAGTTCATTTTGGCACGTGATTGGATATAAACTTCTGATTGAGTCTTCCGCGTCGTATCCATCATCCTTCTGATTGGCTGTTGGCGGGAACATAAATACCTATTTGTCAACACTCACTGTCAATCGCTGAAACGACATTAATTACTAGGCAAACAACCCGGTCGGATGTAATTTACAGATAACAATGTGGAAACTGGAAGCTAGAAATAATTTTTTGCAAAAACGTCAAACATATACATAATATCCTCAATAGAGAAAATAAAGTAAAATGTAATGATTTTTTCCAATTATGTAATTAATTAAATGTAAGAAGCTAATCAACTTGTAATTATATAAATTCTTTGTGGCATGGTCTAAATCAATCTTTTATTTAACAAAGTACTGGTACACACAAAAACAACATTAGTAGGTTAATTATAAAATTTATAGAAAAGCAATAGTACATTATTGCTGAGACCAAGTAAGTGAGCACTCCCTGGACGTGAAAGTTAAAAGACCGAGGCCGCAGGGCGAGGACTTTTATATACGAGTCCAGGAGGGCTAATTAAGGCGGAAGCAAGTAGGTATAGTGCTTTTCTCAAAAATAAACGACATAATTTATATTACGTATAAGATAAGGAGTTAAATTAAATTAAAGTAATTATATTATAAGTCACGTTGCTCATATTGGGGCAAAATTTCTGAAAGCGGTACGAAAAAGCCGTATTTAAAATTACCTCAAAATTTTTATACAAAAAAAGATTCGTTTCGAGTGAAAAATTTGTTTAATCAACTAATTCCATTCACGATGCAAACTAGATTTTTATTTTTTACACAACCCGCCATGTTTCTTTTTCACAAACTTGAACGTTAGTGTTGTAAAAGCGGTAACTGTCAATAGGCTACGTTCAGTTTACACTTACAGTTTCCGCCTTACACTGACAGCAGGATAGTATATAGTAATTAAATTTTAAGTGTTTAATGATTTTAAATATATAAAATACTACACAAAATTAATCTATTTTCGTTATTATTATAACAATTATAAAATAAATTATATTATTATATAATTAAGATGTTTCTCTACATTCTGAATATGGAATTGCAATTTATTTTATTTTTCTTCTTAAACTGGCCGCTTAAAACCTTACGATCGCCAAACTCCTTTGTCTTCTAAAAATATTGACACGGATAGTTTTAAAAAATAAACTTATTAACTCATAGCCGGTCAAAACTAGTTTTCACTGACGTCCTCAGTCAAAAATAGTTTTGATTGAAAAATATTACTGGGTTATCATAGAAAAAAAAAACACGAATGTTATGTATGGCGGTCGCCTCACCTAACTTACCGGCTCTCTTCTGCGCTGCAGGACATTCAAAAACTAATTTTGTCTGCGAAAATCAGTCAAAACTTGTTTTGACCGGTTATGACTTGTGACTGTGACATATACCTACATACATTTCGATAGTTATACACGCAAATTGATTAATTTCAATTTGGCGTTTGTGTGCGACTTAAACTAATTATATAGGCAATTATTCAAACCCTCTGTATCGGTAGCAAGATGGGAAATTGTCTTTATGGTCTATATCAGGGGTCGGCAACCTTATGCTATAGCCGGGCCACATATGTTGCCAGAGTATCAGTGCGGGCCGCACTTATATTTATATGTTCGGGCATGTATTTTTAATATTTGAAATAAAACGCATATATATTCATACAATTATGTCTTTTTTAATTGAACTACTATACTAACATAAAAGTAAGAACTAGTGAGATTTTTGAGGCTGCATTTGACTTGCAAGTTTTTTAACGTCTGCTTTCATTTTAGTAGTAGACACGCGCAGTATCGCGTCTAAATGTTCATCCGTTAACCGCGAACAATTCTTATTTTTGCGGTAGTTGAGAATTGAAAAAGTCTGCTCACA
The DNA here is from genome assembly GCA_934047225.1 of Ypsolopha sequella. Taxonomy (NCBI): domain Eukaryota; kingdom Metazoa; phylum Arthropoda; class Insecta; order Lepidoptera; family Ypsolophidae; genus Ypsolopha; species Ypsolopha sequella. Next base: position 16,747,806 of record OW203992.1, read on the forward strand.
CAAACATGTACTACCAAACATAGTTATTATCTGCTGAGCAAACTTTTTCAATTCTTTGAAGTTTTCAGAACTCAAACCTCCGTAGAACTGTATCAAGTCAGTGCTTTCCTTAAATGCCGTTTTAAGTGTGCTATTACTTTGCAAATCTACTATGTTCATTTGCAAATTGCTTGGTACCTCACTAATATCAATTGCAAAAGGGTTTTGGAATATTTCCATGTTAAGGGAGCTCTTTTTAAAGTCGGTGAATCGATTTACAAACTCAGTTTGTAGTTGTGTTAACACGTTTCTCATTGTAATATTTTGCCACACAAAATTATCTCCAGCTTCTTCCACGGCTTTCTTGCAATTAGGAAAATGGTCAAGCTTTTTTTCATCAATATGCTTGATAAACAGTTTCAGTTTCATTTCAAATGACTTTACATCTGTATACATATCGCAAATCAATTTATTTTTTCCCTGCAAGCGTTTGTTGAGCTGATTCAGTTCCTTAGTCAAATCAGTCAAAAAACCAAGATCGATAATCCACTGTTTGTTAGTAAGCTCTTCTACTGGCTTTCCTTTCATCTCCATGAAGTTGCCAATTTCTTTCCTCAAATCAAAAAACCGTTCCAAAACGGCACCTCGACTGAGCCACCTCACTTCACAGTAGTACACCACGTCACCATGTTCAGCTTCCAGATCTTCCAAAAACTTTTGGAACTGACGGTGTGTGAGCCCATTTCTTCTTATAAAATTAACAGTGGATGTTACAGTATCCATTATTTCTTTCCAGGATATAACTTTGGAGCACAATGCCTCTTGATGGACAATACAGTGAAAAATCAATGGCACAGTAGATCCAGAATCTTTCACTTTGCTGATGATTCTCCCAACAACACCTTTGTTTTGACCGCTCATGTTCTTGCCTCCATCGGTAGTGACACTTGTTAACTTTTCCCAGCTTAATTGCAATGAATCCAGAGCTTGTTCCACATGGTGAAATAAATCTTCTCCCGTAGTTGTACCTTTCAAACTGCAAAGTTTCACAAGCTCTTCGTAAACAGTAAAGTTTTCGTCAATGCCGCGTACAAATATGAGTAGCTGTGCTGTATCCGACACGTCCGTACTTTCATCCATCGCTAAAGAGAAGCAGTCGAAAGACTGCGCCTTATCCCTGAGTTGTTCACACAAATTAGCACCCAAGTCTTCAGTACGTCGGGTGCAAGTTCTTGCAGAGAGACTAAGACTTTCAAACATTTTTTTCTGCTCTGGGCATATTTCTTCTGCGATAGCTAAGACACACTCCTTTACTAATTCACTATCGGTAAACGGACGTCCACTTTTTGCAAGAATCTCTGCTACCCTGTAACTGGCCCGAACATTCGATTCGCTGTTGTCTGCCACAACCTTAAATATGTTTTGTTGATTTTGTAATGACGATTTCAAAGTGGAAATTTTCCTTTTCCGTATTTCTCCTTCAAGACAGTCAAATTTAGCTTTGTGCTCAGTGTCGTAATGTCGCTTCAGGTTATATTCCTTTACTACAGAAATACTCTTTTGACAAATCAAGCATAACGGTTTTCCTTTAAACTCGATAAAAAAGTATAATTCTGTCCATAATTCGTTAAAAACTCTTTTTTCTTCTTCTATCTTCCTTTTTCTTGAAGCCATATTTATATAATTATTCTGTAACAATAATGAAAAAAATTAAATTCGTTGTAAAATTATATGTTCCAGTTAGCACCTACAAATTCAACTCCACATTCAAATAATAATTAAAACATGACACACTCGTAACTAACTTCATGTCATGTAACTACTATCCCCGTCCTTATAACATTTACCCATCAATCTGAAGGTTCACATTAACAAGCAGTAAATAAAATAAAACAAAATGCTCGCGAGTGCATACAACTTACCTCATACGTCGTGCGTGAGAAGCTATCAGCGAAGGGAAGAAAGGTGAAACGAAACGCGTAGCTAGCAACCAGATGAGACGTGAGTTTCCGGCGAATTTCCACAACCGAATGTGGCGAGAGCCTCGCGCGGCTGTGATTTTAACTAAAACCGGTCGCTTTGAATTTTTTCGCCGCTGCACACCTGCGTCTAATCAAAGACTGCCGCCCCGCCTATTGTCTCAAAGGAGCCGCCCGCCGCAGCACGTGCGGCGGATAAACGCAAAAGAAATTGCCAAGAATTGAATAAGTACAGCAAATATTTATTTTCGGTAGAAACAATACATAACATCACAGTCTTGATAAACAGTTCTTAAGAAATGAAATAGAGGTACATTTTTATCACCCCGCGTGGGAGCGAGCTTTCAAGAATACTCTCATGGCCCAGCAGCATGGCCGTATAAATTCTAGTGAATTTATATGGCCTTTTGCTTCGGTATTTTTTTCTTACGGACCTCAGGCTTGCGGGCCGCACCGAGATAGTCTACGGGCCGCATGCGGCCCGCGGGCCGCCGGTTGCCGACCCCTGGTCTATATTATGGTTTGGATCTAAATGCAAAAAAATATTCGAGCTACAATTTTAACTAAAACAAGTCCGCGGAGCCAATACGAACAAATGGAATTTCCGGACCCTGTTGTTCGAAATAACACAACAATTAATTAAGCCATCACCGCCGTTATTACATTAAGAGTGCTATTTTATACAAGAAATAAAATGAAACATTTTAGGAGTAATTACAATTTTATTGTGTTCCATTAAGCAAAAGCGAAATGAGTTTTTTTTGACAATGCGATTACAGTGTAGCTGGACTTATTTGGGAGTTTTCTTTGTTTTCTTAGCTCTTCCGAACAGATTTGTTTACGCAATGTCCATTCATCGCTGAAACCTCGTCTGTGATATTTCGGCAGACAAAAGGCTACGGAAAATGAAGTGAAATATACTCTCTCTGCATCAGTTATTTTTCCCGACAGAGAAGAGTAGGCGTTTCATTTCGTACTGGTTTTTGTGATGATCCTCAGTGAATAACAAATTAATATGTTGCTTATTGAAAAAACTGGAACATTTATGTTGTTAGTTATTAATTTGACTTGCTTAGCAGTTGTTTAAGCATTATTTGTCTAACTATACGAAAACTATGCCAACTCATTTGGCGTGATATATTACCTCGTACCCGTATTTCTGTACAAATTCGCATCACGCGGTAAAAAAAGGTCTAAATGAACACATATGTTGTTACGGAGACTCCTTATCTTAGTTTCCGACATTTAAATACAGTTCAAATCCCTGCTCACTGGTAGCAGATACCTAACGCAAAAAGAAAATGGAGGGAAAATTCTGCCAAGGCCTTGGTAGAATTTTCCCTCCATTTTCTTTTTGCGTTAGGTATCTGCAAGGGAAAAAACAACACAGCATAAAATTTATCTGCACTACTATCACAGATTATCCTTTACAAGTACACTATCGAATTACAACAACGCGCTTTTTTATATATAAGTATATCGTCACGACATGAATCCCAGAGGGGGTGTCAGACGTGCTCCGAGTGTGAACTGTGGAATGCATGTCACAGTCCATACTCGGTCCACCCGCGTTTCACCGAAGATTATTACGTCCCAACGTGGTGGGTGGTGAGCCCTATCGCCTTACTTCGGGCACAAATACACGCTGTTTAGGGCATGCAGATTTCCTTACGATGTTTTCCTTCACCGTTCAACAAGTGGTAAGTAAGAACAAGTGCTATGCACATAAATTTAGAAAAACTCATTGGTGCGTGTCCAACCGGGGATCGAACCTGGATCTCAAGATTGAGATGTTAGCGTTCTACCCCTGAGCAACCGTCGCCGCTTCTTTTGTAACTAGTTTATATTCTAAAACAGCGTTTCTTAACCTTTTTTGTCCAAGGACCCCTTAGGAAATCAAGCACAATTTGAAAAAACCCCTTAATAAAAAAGCAGCAATAAATTTCGGAACATTTATTTTAGTTCTACAAATTACAAAAAAATATACTTTTTCATATAAAATACGTTAATGAGAAGGTTGGTGCTGCTTTTTTGCAACTAAATTAGTGATATTTGGGTTTATATTACTATTGAGATTATAATCTAGTAATAGCCAAATAAATTACTAAATTAGGCTGCGGACCCCCATACATATGCTCGCGGACCCCAGGGGTCCGCGGACCCCAGGGGTCCGCGGACCACAGGTTAAGAAACACTGACCTAAAAGACTAACAAGATTGCTAAATGCATTTTTTCTAGTTGATAACACTACTCAGGATTTAAAAAAAAAACAATTTTAAAGAAACAGTTTCTTTTATTAAATTTTCAAGTAGGTATTAGGAAATGTTTCTTTTTCCATTTGCATGGTTACAAGTCAGTCACTAAAAAATTTATTCGGTATAATAAACAGTAGAATATATGAAACGGTAAATTTTAGCCACCCACATACACAAACAATGAAGCTCATATAGATAACTCACATAGAAACATGAGGCGGTCAGATAAATTAGACACGGTCCCAGCGATGACCTTTTACTTAATACTGCCAGGAAAAGTTTTCCCGAAGGCGTTTGTTTGTACTAATGTTACACTATCTTGCAATAATATTTTGTGCAACTGTGACATGATTTAAGACATTGGGACATTTGGGATGTAGATAAAGTGCAACAGCCATCTGTAAGTGTATTTGCTAACAAATAGCGAAACACTGAACATAATTTGATGCGGTTTTATTGGTACCTACACGACATTTTGTGGAAGGTTTTAGTGTAACTAATAGAAGCCAAGATATAGTCAAGTATATATTTTAGTATACTTTTATATGCACTGACTACCATTAAATGCCGTTTTTGTGAATACTTAGAAGGTTATCTTTAATAATATTTTAGGATATGTGTTACGCTGAAGAGAGCTGAGAATCGTAACAATTTTAATGAGACATGTCGGAGAAGCGGCTGATTAATTAAATAATTCTTATTCATTGCAGCAGGTAGAGTCGCGGGTAAAGGCAACGTTAAACAATTTTTTTTTCTGAATTGTCCACATAAGCAGGATTTTATCTTTCCTATTTTGTCGCTCAGAGAAGCGCGATAAAATTTTATTCCCGGACTCGCATAAATTGAATTAGTTTCAATCAACTTGTTCAGAGAATTGTAGCCTAACTAAATAATTGTTAAAAATAAGCTTGAGTAAGATTTAAGAAAGAAAAAATATATACATTTTCAATTAGTAGTCTTACTTAGTATTGTAAAAAGTTTTGTAGAAATATATTAAAAGAATTTTTGTCGGTCTTCGAGAACATAAAAAAAGTATTTATTTAAGCCCACTGTAACAAAAGAAAAGCTTACGTAAAAAAAGTTGAAGCTTTTAAGCTAGGGACTAGAATTACATACAATATATTTTAGCGCCAGTCTTGCCTTATAAAACCATAGTTCCCAACTAATGCATAGATTGGAACAAAAGCTGGAAGCCATAATGAATCATATTGTGATTTAATTGTAAACAAGCTTGCCCTTATACAATAACAATTATAATTAAATTTTACTTATAATAAAAACATGCCGTCAACATTTTTTTTTATAGTTATAAACTTAAAAATGCTGAGTTTTTCTTTAAAAGCAAGAAAATGTTTTCTAGGTTAAACTTTGATTTAAAACGTAATTTGCTTATATTTATGCTACTTTAGGACTATGTAACCCGTAGCTAGTACCTGGGTAAAACATGCAATCCACAAAAATTAGAAATCCGACAGATGTTTGACTTTTAGTCTTGGCTTGTTCAGACATCAATAAAAGTTGACGAGAACAAAAATAAAAATTTGATATCAAACCCTTTGCCAAAATATGTTCAGACACTTTCCGAAATACAAAGAGTAAAATTCAACTAAGATCCTCTTGTTCTACAACTCGGATCGATGTGATAGAACACACAAGTTGTGAATTTGTAAGTGGCTAAGTGAACCACGGTCGGATTTTCTGTATACAAAGCTGCTTATCTGTCCGTGGTACCGGGACATAAATTTAAGACGCCCATTTACGCCTGGATTTTTCTTAGGATTCATACAAAAGGTAAAAACTGAATGTGAATTCAACAGCTTATTTTCTTAAATTTTTTTTTCATAAGTATTATCTAGCGACATCTAACTACGTCTCTATACAGCCAAAAAAGCAAAATTTGATAAAACATCGTCATTATAGCTGTCAGGATATAGTGAATATTGCCTCCTTTTTACGCAAAGTTTAACAAGTTGTATTATTTTTATCTATACTGGAAATTAAAAAAATATTGTCACATGTATTTTTTTGCAATCAAGGAAATAAAAAAGAGAGAAATACAGACGTCGTCGTTCATGTAAAGAGGTACTTAGTCATTATTTATTATTTATACACTTTTCTATAAACAAACAGTTACTGTTTTTACCTGAAAACAGTTTTTACCTGAAAGAATTTGGTGCTTTTTGAATATCTCGCCATCTTGCACCTTTTGATGAGGGATGGGTATGAGTGCTGCGTGGGAAGGATGGGAAACATATATAAAGATGTGGGCAATGTTTCATTGAGATCAAAGCTCACAAACACTTAAAGCATTTATATGGCAGTTGGGTGGGATGGCCCATCTTAAGGTATCTCTTTGGAAAACACGATGAGGAAATAAGGCAGATAACAAGGTTTTGTTATTCTTTTGTGAACATTTTGTTTAATAATAAATATCTCTAAAGCTCTACTTGTAGATACAGATATAAAGCTCTATTTTGATTAGTTGTCTGCGTTACTTCCTCTCTGTTTTTATTGGCTTGGTTATTTCAAAATGCCAAGTAATAATATATTCTGTATGCCATTAAAAGTTATTTACTGGTACAATATATATATATATTAACTAGCTTTTGCCCGCGGCTTCGCCTGCTTTCGTTTGCATTTTCCCGAGAGAAAAAGTAGCCTCTCTGGCCCATAAACTATCTCTATGCAAAAAATCACGTCGATCCGTTGCCCCACTGCTGCTGAGAGAAGGAAGGACAAACCAACAAACACTTACTTATACTAACAAGATGAAATTTAAACAACCGCCCGAAGTCATGCTGAAGACTCGGTTAGCGATTAAGAACAAGATTCAATGATCATTTTTTCATAAAAAGCATAAAAAAATTGTTCCCATACGACCTGCCCCTCTATCTGTGTCGTCACTTCAAGTGCGAACATATCCTTAGACAATCGGAATTCGATAGTATATCTATGTTTTTTATGATAGGCACCCAGTTCAAAGAGCAACAAAAGATATATAATAGGCCCTCTGGACTAGTTCAAAAACAATTTCTAGATAAAAGGGAGAAAAAAGATTTTTTTGAATTTCACCTGAACAGTCATTAAACATTGTTCCTGATCACTAACCGAGTATCCGGTATGAATTCGGGTGGTGGATTAATTTTCACCTTATATATGCGTACTACCCGTCAAAAACAAAAAGGCTAATGGTTTTGATAGAGGTGATTATTGGTTGGCTCATCGACCTGATTGTCTTGGACGGGTATTATGTAGATATGCTTGCGTTTTTTCCCCTTTGAGTACGGAAGTCTTAACAAATGTCAGAATTTACTAGAGTAACTAGAGGTTGGCTCTCTTCTCTGTTTTTTCTAAACAAAGATCTTTATTCCCGATTCAAGCGAAATAGATCTACTTTTTATCTTGCACGACTAGGTTCAACGGAGAATAAAAATAAGACAAATAGGGGTTTACGTTTGATCCGTCGCAATTGGAATCGAAAACAAGATATCTAGCTTCTGTAGACCACTTATTTTCTACTAGTCTATTGTTCGGTAGTTTTCTGTTATATTCTCGAGACTTCAAGGAAATAAAAAGCACTTCAAAGAAAAAAAAATCTGCTACGTCATAAACTAAAAACTGAGGGTCGTAAAAAATCTTCATAACAACAAAGCCTGGTTTTTATGTGGCCAATAATAAATTTTCATATTACAACAAAAAAAGCTGTAATGTTCATGCAAATATTTGGTTTCAGTCGTAAATTGGAAGTAAAAATTCAGAGTTGGACGTGCTTTGGACGTAAATGAAGAAGGGTGGCGAACTGTACATAGTCCCGGAACATAATATAAGTTTGCCCGTAAGCTGTAACAGCTGCATGGGAAGTAATGATACCTACTCGAACGGGGCCCGAATGGGAAATTGAATAGGGTCACGGATCTAGTTGGCTGGCCACTGGAAGCGTGAAGCTATGATTTTCAAAACCCCGTAAGTGTGATTTATGCTATCGCATTCACTTGTTTATTGGACTGGAATTGTTTAGTTCAGATTGTACAGCAGCGTAGAACGTGCACTAAAGTGCTACGAACCACCAAGAACGGCTACGAAGGTATGCTGGCCTCTGGAAGTGTGAAGCTATGATTTTCAAAACCCCGTAAGTGTGATTTATGCTATCTCATTCACTTGTTTATTGGACTGAAATTGTTTAGTTCAGATTATACAGCGTATAACGTACACTAGAGTGCTACGAACTACCAAGAACGGCTACGAAGGTCTGCTACGCAGCTACGAATTAATACGTAGCAGGCTTAACGTGTTTTTTATATTTTCTATGTATTTTGGGGCGTTCCAGTTTTATTCTTCGAAATTAAAATATGTCACGCGGTCACGTTCACCCGACACAATCTAGCTGGATCTAAACTAAGCTGATTTATTTTGTATGCAAAACATAACCTTCCTATGAATTTTAAGCTTTGACATGTTTTTAAATTATTTTTTTTTCCTGAGGGAAGTTCCTATTTGCATTTAGACTTGATTTCTTTGAAATTTTAGAGCAGCCACGGCCATATTAAAGAAGAAAAATAGCTCCCACTAGCTCCAATAAATGGCGGACAGTGAGTATTTCCACTCTTGAATGTTACGGTTAAATCTTGAGAAGGGTCAACATAGAGTCGCTGACAAAGCGTGTTCCTGTTAAATGCCCTGGATTCTGTTATCTGGATTAGCCTTTTTTCTAATTGTGTGAATAAAAAGTAACTCATTGTTGGGAACAAAGGGCACGTAAAAATGTAATAAGTAGGCAAAGTTCTTTATGACTGTTTATTTGCATTTCCTATAAAAGAAGAGATAGGGTGGCAGCTGTAATACTTGTTACAAAAACGATGTGGTAAGTTGGGTTTGGGGACCCAATTTACAACGAAATAAAAATATTTTTTCAATGCAAGTGCTCGTAAAGGCCCACTTTTTACTAAGGCTTTATTATTATTATTTATTTTAATTTATTTACAATGGTTGGCTAACCTGCAACCTTTCCTGTGTACCATAAATTTTATACTTTTTTTTCCACTGTTTAGCGGCTCTGGATACAGTTCTTTTGAGCCAATCATAACTTAAAGTTCACAAGATTATATTTGTCTTATTTCCTCACACTATACATTGAAAAACGTAGTATAATACACGGGCGTTAGAGCAATAAATTACTCGGTTACGTTTAAAATACTCGCTACGCTCGTGTTTTAAATCGTCCTCGTAATTTATTCCTTTTCGCCCCAGTAACATAAACTACTAATAAGAACAGTTTTCTTAATAAAATAATGCTTTTAAATAACTTTTTCTACAATAAAACAACAGTCACACAAAGTTGGAAGGCAAAGGAAGTCTGAGGCCATACAGCCATGTTTGAGGTTTTAATAGGGAGTGGTTTGAATTATGTACATACTTATAACCAAACCTTCGCGTTGTGGACTACGATTGATTTTAATGATGGTAGAATTGTGATCGGACAATTGTCTCACACATGCGCGGTGATCCGCTGGATAGATTTTGTGCGTTAAATTATGAATTTACTGCTTTTTTGTTTGTTCAAGATCTAGCCTAGGCAGAGTAGGCAGGAACCCATATGGGTTCCAAACGACTCTAGGAGCTGCATAAGTACTTGACCCTAAACATAACTTCATGAATTTTTATTGGTTTCTCTGTGCTTTCGAACCCTAGTTTCGTAACTGAGTAAATAAAAAATGTTGACGTAGGAAGTAGCTAGAGTCCGTGATGTCATTTGCTCCCAAGCGGTGAAGTGCATGTTTTTGACGCGGAGGTAGCGGATGATGACGCTATCGGCCTCCCGCAGCGCCTGCGGGGACCCCGTGCCGCCGCACCGGTCGCAATTGTGTGACAAATTAAAACAACCTTTTCAACCGTAACCGTTTATGTAATAAACTCTAGTCAACTTTAGCTGCAAATACTAGGCCACTTCTAGTTCCACTAAAATAAAATGTTGAAAAGTCGAGAGTGATTGTAACATTATGTTATTTATTATATTATTTTCCCTCTAAAAACAATAGCCAAAAGGGACTGCTTTTGATTGCAATACGAGACGTCAAAATCATTTCCGTTTCCCGTTGATTAATTCGCTTACCGAAATATTTCAAGGAAAAGGTTTGCTCGAATAAACAAAAGATTGAATCTCGGAGAGGGAAGCAATATTTTCGTTTTTAAATCAAAGAGTGACACTTGGCACTTGGGGACAGGAGGGCTGCGTCCCCGTCACTCGCCGTTCAGCACTCCGCTCGCCGCGCCGCCGCCGCCCGCCACCGCTTCGCACGCTCCACTGTGACACGAATCACTGAACAAATTTGCGAAAACCTCGTTTGAACACGTCATACACTCTTGTATATTTTATCATGAGTTTGCTACCTACCTTTGACGCTGTTCACACGCCATTTTTTAGAGACGAGAATAAAATACATTTTTCAGCACATTTCACCGCGTGTTTTTCACATTTGGTCGGTTCGTAGGAAAGTTTTGCTTGCCAGATGGTAGGTAGAAATGCTAATTGACTAACCCGGACATGGAGAAGACGTTGCCAGTTAATTAGCATAGAATCTTCCCGCCGAGCCTTGCGCAGTTCTCTTTAATGACATTAGGTTCCTTAGCAAACGGAGCCTTACCGTGAAATCCGGCTTTCTCCGGAACCGAGGTTCTTACAATGATATTATACGCCGTTTCTCACTAGATCCTTTTGCTGTGATAGCGTTATTTATTTGAATGCTCAGAATTTCGCATTTTTTACCTCCAATTAGTTTTGTTACGTAGACGAAGTTAGATGGAAATTGTTTTGAAGCGTCAAACGGAACGAGAAAACTATGAAGGTGCACTGAGCAATCCTAGTTCCTAGTTTGCTGGAAATTGTTTGTTGTGTGATACCCGGTCCATGAGACGCTATGACGTCAAACGGTTCGACAGCGCATTGTGTTACAAATACACATTTCTACCTACATTATTTTATCAATTTACTATCAAAGGAGCAATATAATTTTATATGCAATGTCGTTTAAACCAAGATAAACATAGTTGAGTGTGCATTATATTTGTATGTTTGTATTTATTTCTACAATTAATCTCGGTCAGAATAGCCTTTTTTGAGTTTTGCTGCAGATTACCGAGTAGTTTTGTAATCCCAAACCGCCATTCTTTCGATCAACGTCATTAGATACTACGGGTACCAAATGTTCGTAACATAAACGCATTGAAGCTATCTCGAAAGCTCGTTCCTTGTTACGTAATCTAATTAGTTGGCGAATGCGGGGTAACTGCTATGTAAACTTGCAACATATGAAGAAGATGGCCAGCTACTGGCATGGTTTCCAAACTTTATCTGACTGCCGAAGCTGTGTTTGCTCTTTGGAGCTGTGATACCTATCGAGGACTTTTCGAAACCACATTGTAGAGCTTGGCTTGAAAACTGGTAAGTTAATTAATGATATTAGTTTTCAGGAGAATATGAGACTAATAGAAGGTTAAAACAGTTTAACATGCCTTACGGAATTTGAACCAGCCCGGATTGGTGTTCAAGTACTTGATCTGTTAGAACAAAGAGGCGGTAAAGTTTATTTGGAAATTATGATTACATCTGTTTACGAATTTTTTGAAAAACTTTGTGTAGACAGTCCCATACGAGTAGAATAATGTACAAACGAGTTACTCGCTTCGTTTTAATCTCCATGAAAAGAAAATTCATTATGAATCAGCTTTTTAATACCAAAAAAAAACACGACAGAACAATGTTTGTTCAGGGACCTGTTCTCTCCTGAAACGATACCGAAGAACAGCAGCGATAGAATCTTTTTGTTGTTGACACAAAAGATCTTTAGAATTGCTTCGTAATTGTACGTGACCATTTTTTCTAAAAAAAAGCGTACCTACATACCATTCAGCTTGTCAAATATTTTTTGTACCAGAAATCATAAATAGGTTTCACCCACAATGCCTGTTTTTGTGGTTAATTAATTGTGAACATGAACAGATTTGCGGGTCGTATAATCGATTTATGGACGCACGCTAATTTATCGAATGGATTGTTTATTTCTCATAATGGGCACAGCAGATTTTGGCGAATGAGAAGCTACTGCTCTTTACCCTTTCTCTATTGACTCGTAACTCCCTTGATGCGACCCGCTCGGAAGCAAATGGGTTGAATATGGATTTCGTTTGATTTTGTTAGGAAAACAACGTACTGCTAAAGACTGGCGACCACTAAGTGGACATTCACGTCGTGGGGCAAGTTTTTAACATAATTCCGCACCAGGTACGTACGCTAGCATGACAAGCTGCCAATAAGCAGTTTTTATTGCTACATCATAGCCATTAAAATCATTTAAAAAACGGAGCTTGAAATGCAAGTGGCTGTACGTGTACAATAATAATCCAAAAGCAGCTGTAAAATGTACAAAAACACTGTTCCGCACCTGTTATCTCCGCTTTGTTGGACATTAGGGCTAAAACAGTGGTTACACGCAGATATCATAGTATCTCACTTATTCAACGTTTTATTCCGGATACCAGCCAGATTAATAATCGTAACATAAATTAAGGCGTCCACGTCTTCAAAACGGGGCATATTGATGTCTCTTATTTTATATGATATTTTATAGTATTTTATATGTTTATCTCTTATCTTTAAACAGTAGATTGGTTCGGTCGCTTTAAAATAAAATAAAATAAAATTTCAAGTGCATTGTTTCAGAAAACATTACTGGAACATTTTTTTTTATTAAAATCTCTATTTTGAGGCGGGGTGGCGTCGCTTACGATATTTAATTTTAACAGCGATTTCGCAGCCGGATTGTGAAAACCACCTTTTTCTAATTAATCGAAACAGCTATGCGAGCACGTATGCGTCGATTAGATAAATTTGACAGATGGAATCGATAAATTCTTAACGATAACCCTTATTGCTATGAAATAAGAGTTACATTTTTATTTACCGAATCGATGTCGAGTACCAAGCTCACGCTAGTAACACTTTTCAAAATTCACTCAATAGTTATTCAACAAAACCTTATTTATTACCTTTGTATTGTGTATGTTGCCATCGCAAAGTTTCCGTTAATTAAAACTAGAATATCAAAACATTGAATTAAAAAAAAATTCAATTCTAATTTACGGAAACCAATGGAAACTTAGCGTTTAGTAAAAATTGTGAAAAACCCACCTTTTTGTAATTAATCAGAACTGAACACTCAAAGTCAAAGTTTGCTCAATTATTATCCTACAATAACTTAATGCCTTATTATTTGTATTGTTTATTCTGTCATCGCAGAGATTCCGTTGGTTTCTGTAAATTAGATTTTTTAAATTTGCTTTAAGTGTTCAGTTTTGATTAATTACAAAAGGGCGAGTTTGTTACAATCCGCCTGCTAAACGGCTCTTCAGTGTTTCTTGACTGATTTATTCACTTTGTACTTACTAATTTGTGAAACTTGACATATTTCAGTATCGTTGCCAAAGTATTAAAAGATCCATTAAATAAATTTATGTTTAGGGGTGCTCACAAAAAGAAAGCTAACATTTTAAATAGGTTTTGTTGTTACTTTGTTTTTGTATTTTGTTTTACTTTTGGTAAAATAAAACAAAATCTGAGCGTACGGTATTTATTATTTATCTTGTTAAAGCTCAGCTGAGCTGAGACTGAGCCTCATCATGAGACATGAGCGCCAGGAAGATGTTTTTGTTTTTACTTTAATTTAAATTTAAATTACCATTTTCTCTATAAACTCCTTTTTATCCATTTTTACTCCATATTCGAGAAATTGCGTGTAAACAGCATCGTTATCCAAGAACAGCCAATTTTGATTCGCTGCGTACTCAGACACCCTTCCTAAATAAATCTGGTCCAGTAGCACAGTGTTTAATCGCGCGCGACGTGACTTAAACGTGAATCACAAGTGCAAGGAGCGTGGCGTACTATTTAATCGCAAAAAATATCGTGTCACTTTCCCCGCACTAGTGATTCAACTAAGTGGCGTCGCGCGCGATTAAACACTGTGCTACGGGTGCAGGAGATCTAAAAAGGCCGACTTGGGTGAATCAAAAAATTATTTGAAAGTAGGATAGAGTCAGAGCTTTTTCACGCGTACAAGAGAGACGGCATGAAAACAGAATCATAATATGATTCATGCAAAACGGCCTTTTTAGAGGACCAGATCAGTAAAAAAAAATCTAGTGGTGAACTGGGCCTTAATACTTCTTTGCTCAGTCGGAACCGGAGGTCATCAGAAGCCCCGGGCGTTTCCCGAATTTGACAGTGTAGCAGTCATCACAGACGACGTTTCCTTGTTTTTTTTTAAACCTACATAACTTACTTAAGTCGTTCTATAAAGAAATCGTAAGCCAATTCCAAACACGTATTATTTACTTACTGTTAAAGAATAAAATGTAATAAGGCTTTGTCCAGATTATGGAGGAGTCCAAAAATAGATCTTCACAAACTGTCCTTTGTGTCAGACAAGTTTAAGAGGTTTCGTGATAAAACTGGTAAAAATTATGTTATCATAGACATAACTCTGACCAAGATAAATATTTTTTTATCAGGAAGGTAGAGTAAATTTATGTAATCGCAGTATATGGTCATACATAATTTACTTAAACGTAACATTTTTTTTATAAATCTTTTTTGTAAAATTGTATTGTCTTTTTCATTTTTCACCTTCTAAATACAATCTATATTTTTATTGCAATCAAATATAGATGTTACTAAGATAAATAGCCATTTCAAGACAGTAGTGGAGATTTAATCGCATGTGACAATTTTTTAAATGGTATGAGATCCATTTTAACATAAATAATTCGTTGCAAATAAATATTTTCTCTACCTACCCCGATCGCTACAAACAAAATTATGTATTTTAAGGATTCCCTATATTTGCACGTTGCAAGGCATTTCCCGGCGGATGTTTACACAGGCCCTCTTTCGCCGTCTATGGAGCTGCTGTTGACGTGGTCTTAATTTTTTCCTTAAAGCTCTACGGCGTTGAGATGTTTATTACAAAGCTGATATATGAAGATGGATTTAGGCGATAGTGGAACGACTTGTCACAAGGAATATGTACATGTAGATAAGTGTGTATCTACGAGGGGCATTTGGAAAATTCGTAGCCCTACCAGGACAAAAGAGATTTTCAACGTATTCTCCTCCGAGTTTTATGCACTTACTCCAACGGCCTGGCAAGACTTCCATACCAGCTTTGAAAAAAAATCTCATCTAAACCCTCAAAATATGCATCGACAGCGGCTTTGACCTCTGGATTTGTGGAAATTTTTTGACTTCCTAAGTGGATATAGATAAAAGTCTGATGGGGCTAGATCAGGTGAATACGGGGCATAGGATAACAATTAAAAGGCACATCAATGGATTTCTGACATGGTTTCAACTGATGTGTGAACTCGCATTATCCTGATGAATAAAGACTTTTCTTCTCAACATACCAGAACGTTTTTCCTTAATTTCTTCTCCCAAACATTTCAGTAGATTACAATTGTATTGTAATCAATAAAAAAAATGAAATAGAACATAGAAGAGTTTATTATTTCACCTTTTTTTAAGCAGTCTACCATGATTAATTACACCCTTCAAATCCCAAAAAACTGAGGCCATAAAACTTTACCAGCTGATAAAATGGAGATCCTGGTCTTTTCCATTGCTTAGACTGTACTTATGTCTCTAAAGTATAGTAGTTTGCCCAAGTTTCATCCATACTCACAAATCTCTCAATAAATTCCTGAGGGTCAGCTTCAAACAGTGCGTTTCGAAAATCGTCAGTCGAACGCGTTTTTGATCAACTGAAAGCAGCCGAGGCACCCATCGCGCAGACACCTAAAGTAAAGTTCATTGGTAATTATGTGGTGAGTTCGTTCAGTTGAGATGCCGATAGTGTGAGCTATCTCCTTAACAGTCATTCTCCAATCAGATAAAATTAAGTCACATACTTTTTCAATGTTTTTGTCGGAGGTTGACGTCAAAAAACGACCGCTTCGTGGGTTTTCAACACTCTCTCGACCAGGTTTGAACTCCGCCACCCACTTTTTCACAGCAGCATACGAAGGCCCTGATTCACCTAAAGTTGTTAACATGTCTTCATAAATCTCTTTTGCTGTTTGGTTTAAATTTTTATCACAACACGATGTTAAATTTTCTCCATTTTCGAAAATAGTTATACCGTGAGAAATCGAAACAAATGCAAAAAAACAAAAGAAGTTGACAAACTTTATGAATAAAGTGGCCAAGTTTCAAAAAGTTTATATGTCCCTATGTTTGTCGGGCTACGAACTATTCAAATGCCCCCCTGTACGTAACATAAAAGTCAAAAATATTTACGTCGTCTAAATAGACGATATAAATATAAGATGTTCATAATAATTATTAGACAAAGCAGTTACCTATTTAGTATTTGTTTTATTTGTAAAAGATAATAATTTTTTGATACACAAAATTAATTTTTCAGTTTTTTTCATAATGTTTCAGTATGTGGTTGCTGGTATTAATTCTGAATTCCCCGTGCAATTCAGCACTAGTGTGCAGAATATTAGCTGACTATAGTCAGTTTATTTGAGGTATGCTCTTCACGCTAATCATATTTACAGCACGGGCGAGCCTAATGCTTCCGCACACAGTCAAGTGGTATTGAAATAAGCGGTATTGGTAGCCCTGCCGAGATTAATGCCGAATTGTTTATCTTGGAATTGTTTGCGAGGGAAACCTTTTCGCCTAAACTCAGTTCCCGATAATAAACGACTGGGCGAAGTAATCGGCGCAGCACTCGACCGTGCGCCAATGAAATCTTATTTAGGACTCCTTTCGTTTCGTTTTATGGAAGATATTTTACATAACAAAATTGTAACTTTAGATTTCAATTCATAATTTATTATTTAAAAGCGATAGACTTTACTTATAAATATTAACTACGAATAGATTGCACTGTCCAATTTTGAAAAATAAAAAAGGATCAGCAGTTTAAAAGAGCTCATTTTTGCGAACATAACGTTTGACATTAATAAAATCGTTTGTTAGATGTTTTTTTATATACTGTATACTAGCAGATGCCCGGCGGCGTTGCTCGCGTGGATCCCGTTTCTCCCGATCCCGTGGGAATGACCTAAAATCCCTTCTTAGTGGATGTCTTCGTCATATTAGGAACCTATTTACAGTCTAAACTTCATGTCCCTAGGTTTGATCTGGATGTTGTTAGATCAGTCCGTTAGTCAGTCAGACAGGGTATTTGTTTATATTATCTGGCTATAATACTGGTATTCTATGCGTAGGTTCGGTCGGAACTGGAATGTAGCTCTCTTGTATGGAATCCTCTTACACGTTAATGCTTGAGAAGGTACAAATAGCATTTTTAAGGTTTATGTACAAAAAATATTTTGGCTATTATCTGTTTCTCTATCCGTCAAAATTCTTACTCGGCATGTTGGGTATGACCTCTTTGGAATCTAAGCGTAGTAGTTGTGAGTTAATTTTTGCAAAAAAAATTTTAAGAGGAGAACTCGACTGTCCTCAGTTGCTCACTAGGCTGCTTCGGCTGTTTGCACCGGCTAATTACATGCAATGGCGATCGTATCGGGAGCGCAAGTTGTTTGCCGTGCCCACTAGCCGCACGCACGCTCACGCTTAGTTAGCAATGTGTAAAATGACGACAGCTCTCAAATCATTCTTAGAGTCCGAACCGTCTGCTGACGTGTTCTTCGATAATAAAAGCCAATTCGTTTGTAAGTTATTTAGTTATTTTTTGGCTTAAAGTTATTTTAAATATATTATTATAATTGGCTTCACCCGTAATAATTATAATAAATAAATTCATTTTTGTATAGACAGATAGATGCTCTTATGCTTGGCTACTACCGCGCCTGATAGAAAGCATCGATAAAACCTACGAGACCGAGTGCTGACTCTCCTTGTACGGTATCTCATGATGACGTCATGCAGGAACACGACAGGTCGCTTGGCGGTATGGTTTCGTCATGACGATGGTGGCAGGCCACGAAAGTAAAAGAATGATCATAAAACTGGTAAACTTGGTAAAACTGTCCAGGGTTAGCCGCATTCATCTGGAATAATCAGGGTTTTATCTCCATTTACGCAACCAGCGTGGCTCCTTTCAAGCACCCCATAGCCATAAATGTTGAGAAAATTTAATATAATTCTGCAAGTATCACCAATAATCTACTTCAAATCGCGAAAAGTTCGCGTTTCTACGACTTCAAAATATCAAAAAGATAAGCGTCATTTTCCACGTGCTTGAGACATTTCTATATAGGAATTTTAATATCAAGTTGCTTGAAGCATTGAAATCGGTAAAAAACGTTATTTTTAAGCATTGTATCTATCAAACGGTATTTACAATTATTGGAAAAAAGAAACGACATTTTTAAGACATTTAAGCAGCCTTTGATTAATTTATTATGAAATGGGTTTTTTATCCAAATAAAACTACGGAAAAACTAAACGTATTGCCATTTTGAACCTTATTTATTCGTGTAATATATCAGTTTACCACCGCGCCATAACAAAACTCGTTATGTGAAATGTTCATATATGTTGTTGTTATGCATTTTCCTAAGCATAACGACATGCAATTCCAAGTCAGATTTTGTTGAAGAAGTGACGGAAAACGAGAGGGATTGAGAGCTCAGCAAATCCAGACGGAACAATATCCAGCGAGGTTTTGTTCCAGTTCATCCAGGCGCTCACGTAAGCCTACATAAGTTCACTTATGAATGCAGTTCCTTCTTCTAGTCATGCTGAGGAAGATTTGCGATGAATTCATACTTCAGGCGCCGAGTTCAAGTGGCATTAAGCAAAATGGCTTCATGAATATCTCGACGCGCCAACTTTTCACGACGCATGGTATTGACGCTTATGACTTCGATGGAAAAATTGCGTCGAACTGCATACTCTTATGGGGAATTTATACTGTTATCTTCCTCGAATGGTATTGGAGTTTTATTAAATCTGAACCTGCCAACTTTGTTATAGTAATTGGCGCCGCACTGGGCTCGAGGCACCTATTATGGGATTTTCAGTCGTAAATTTAAAATAGTAAAGGTGATGTATTTCTCTCCGAACAACCGATTTTGTGTTGTTTCTGATTTCATTTGTCAGTATGGATAGTTTGGGCAAATCGATTTCGAAATTCACTGTTGAATGTTATGTATTATCCTCAAGTGTGGCCTGGAATCCACGGCTCAGCAGTTCAGCACTCCATGCTCGAGCATCGTTCTCCAGCATATCTTTCGAGTCCACTCTTCGAAATTTTATCCTTTTAGTAGGATGCTGCGAATTTCATTTCGCTCTAGCTTAATGGACACACGCGGGGACTGTATAACATTCGTTATTCTCCAACTTCTTGCTTTGCGTTTCTGTTTCCTTCATTTTGTTATCTGTATTTGCTCCGCGACGACGCAGAAATGTACTCGATGTTTTTAAGCTATCTTGAGATTCTCATTTTGTTTCTTATTATATAAGTTAAAACTTGGGAAATCTCATGTAGCTTAGGTAGTAAAAGTACTTAGTGTGTACTTGCGCATTAGATACATGGAGAATAGTTGGTTAAAGTTAATCCGACAGGCAGCCGCATAACGGCGCGCAACTTTTGAACGGCAGCGACAAGTAGGTACTTGTGCTTTCGACGACGACTTAACATGAGGCACCACTTTGCCCTGCACTACGTCCCACTTTACCCCGTGCGCCCAACTACAGTCTTACACCACTTTTCCAAGCCGCGCAAATTAAATTCCTCACTAACCCTTTACTCTCTTGGGGATTTCGCGTCGAGTCGATTCGATTCCAAATCTATTGCATGTAGCTTTACTTTTTAAATTAGATTTAGGACAGCTGCACACTAGCGCTGACTAAGCTCTATGTGGGGGGGATACCACTCAGGGTAAGAATTAGATTGAACTTTATTGCATTACTTCATGTAGTTGAATAATTGCTATTTGAACCTACCCTTACATCGGAATGCTTAGTTATAAAGTATCGACCTGACATCGTGAGCTGCAAGTCTATTTCCTGAATCAATGCAAGATCCACTTCTCGAGAATTCGAATTTCATAATAATATTAACATCTCTAGAATGACTTGACGTCAAACATTTTCCACGAGTGATTCTCGAATCACTTTAGACTAACTTATTTTATATTGGAGTAGTTTTAAATATTCGAAACTTCGTCTATGGATGTGTCTGTGTTATGTATTGCTATATTATACCAATATAAGGATACTTTTTTGTATACAGCCAAATTCATACTGTAGACTCGGTAAATGGTCAGGACCAAAGTTCAATTACCGTTTTTACAGAATATGAAAAAGAAAATGCCCCTATACTATTTTACAAACAACTCCGATTCAATTAATATGGGAAGCCTAAATTTAATTTTGGGTTTTTCACAAAGAGGGTCACTGGTCATAAACCACTTATCAAGTCTACAGTATGAATTTAGCTATATAAATAAAAGTCACCCTATAATAATCTTTGCAGGACAGCTAAGGCTACAATTTCGTGAATGACAGCAAATAATTTCAAATTAAGGCTTCTGTTTAAATTTGGTACCTATTTAAATTTCATAGCAGCTTTTGTTTGACTTGGTATTAAATACACCTTGTTTTCGACGAGTAACGCGAATTTGCTATACTGCCAAAAACTTTCTTTGATTAAATGTACATTATAACTTTAAATATTTATTTGTCTTGAACCCACCTTTATTCACAGGCAGCTTTTGCTCGTCTCTTTGTTTGCATGGACTTCTGTTTCTTTTCTTTTTTATTGACGGTTGCTCGGTAAAGAAACCCATTTCACTGAATACATATTTAAATTAATAAAACCGGCCAAGTGCGAGTCAGACTCGCGCACAAAGGGTTCCTTCCACACAATTCAGATACGGAACCCTCAAAACATCATGATAAACAACAACATAGCGACACGAAACTCGGCGCAAAAATGGAAGCGCCTGACAAACAAATCGACATCCTCTAATTACGGAACCCTAATTTGTATTGTTTGTTGTTTAAATTTAAAGTATGTACTACAATTTGACCAAATTTGAAACTTTTATATATTATCGTATTTAAGATAAATTTGAAACAAATAATGATGAAAAACCCTCTTGTGTTTATTTTTTTTCATTTGATGTGACAGAGGCCATAATAAACACGTATTCTGTGAAAATTTCAAATGGATACATACATAATAGTACGGCTGAAGCTGTGACAGACGGACAGGCAGCTGAGACTAAGTAATTGGGTCCCGTTTGGTACGGAACCCTAACAAGTGACTTTATGGCTACTCCAGCATAGCTTCGATAAGACTAAAGATATTTTCTGTATCCACGAATAAAGAAAATAGAGTATATTCCAATTTTCATCGAGATATTCTAAATTGCATTAAATTTACCTAAATTAAGTGAAAGGTAAGCTCGACCGGGCCGCCCTTGAAGGCCGACCGACGGCTACTTACGAGTCTTTCAGTTATTTTTTTTACTATTATATTATTTTATAGCCTACTTTTTAGGGTTCCGTAGTCAACAACAAGGAACCCTTATAGTTTTGCCATGTCCGTCTGTCTGTCTGTCCGCCCGCGGCTTAGCTTAGAGACTATTAGTACTAGAAAGCTGTAATTTGGCATGGGTATACATCGTCCAAGGTATACATATTTATCACGCCAATAAAGTGGTACAGTAACATTTTGAAAAATATTTTTTTTTAGGGTACCTCCCCTACACGTAAAAGGGGGATGATTTTTTTTCTCGTCTATCCCCTAGTGTGTGGTGTTGTTAGATAGGTAATTTAAAAATACTGGGGGTGTGAGAAGACCATTTTTCGATCCAGGGTTCCGCTTCCGAAATATTAAGCTTTAAAGTGTTAATTTTTGTTAGAGTTCTGTCAGCGAAACGGATGTATTTGGAGACGTAAAAAAAAATCACGGCAGTAGTATACATATCGAAGTTAAAAGGAAAACTATCACAGCTAAGTAGGCTTTACAAGTTAACGAGTACAGATTGCGCCAATCTTTTAGTCCCCTCTAAACACGGGGCGATTCGCATCAGCAGGAACAAAATGTATGGGCCGTTCTTGGGAAGAGCAACTTCCGAGTGTAGTTTGGCGCGATCTGTATTAGTCGACAAATTTATAAAATGTACTTGGAGAAGAAGTCCGCATATTGTACAGGGCAGCTACGGAACCCTACACTGCGCGTGGCCCGACACGCACTTGGCCGGTTTTTTTCTTTTTTGCCCTGAATCCGTCTGTCCCTCTCAAACTGCGCGTTTTTCCGCTTAACGTGATAGTGACCGTTGAAAAATTCACATATCACTTTAAAATCAGTGCGTGTCATTTGTATAATTTGCTGCCTCCATGATTGGTTTTCTAAGAGTACTGCCAAGTAATTTTGTCGTTCGCATTTAGCTAACAAACCGTATCACGCCCATGGGGATCAGGGACTGGCATTG
Organism: Ypsolopha sequella; assembly: GCA_934047225.1. NCBI lineage: Eukaryota > Metazoa > Arthropoda > Insecta > Lepidoptera > Ypsolophidae > Ypsolopha > Ypsolopha sequella. The sequence goes on from OW203992.1 coordinate 16,770,496, forward strand.
TGAATACAACAAAGACTTGATAAAATCTGTAATGTATACGCAACTAACCATAAAGGAACGTATTTCTTGAAACCTACTGTTTGTTTTGAGAGTGAAATACTAAAATGAATGTAATTTCTATTTGAATATATAGGTATATTGGCTCAGCTAATGGCAATAGTCATAAATTGATGTTGTGTAAACTGGTTACCGTATAAACTAGTTACCGTGTAAACTATCCAATCAGCATGGACTTACCTTATGAGTCATAACATAAGGCAAGTCCGTGCTGATTGGTTAGTTTACACGGTAACCAGTTTACACAACATCAATGGTCTAGTACAGGGTTTCTCAAAGTGGGGTACGCGAACGTCCAGGGGTTCGCCAGTTGATCGTAGGGGGGTTCGTGACAATATTTACGTTATGGGGGGCTGATTGCTAGCTAACAACATGAAAATTGAGCAAAATTCCTACGGAAATCGACTCAATTTGCGACAAGAAACAAGCCCACCTATCACATTAACTAATAAACAACATTAATTTGTGACTGTGTTATCTTTTACATTTAAATTAAAATATTTCTATCGCAAGTTTGTTTTAAAGGTTCGCAGTCGACCGGGAAACTTTATGGGGGTACGTAGGGCTATAAATTTGAGAAACCCTAGTCTAGTAACACGGACTTGGCTTGAGACTTTATATGCAGGTAACTTGATGTAAATCTGCCAACGTTAAATTGAACATAATATATGTCTTAAAGATATTGGCTCAAATTAAGTATTAAGGCCGCGAAGATGGTATTAAGTTTTGTTACCAAATTCTTCCACGTACTTCGTACGTTTTATCCTAAGTACTTAGTTATCTCAATAAATCATCCTAAACGTCGACGCGGGGACGGACCCTTACATTTTGGTTTAAATAAGTATATTTATATTAACTTAATTTTGCCTGCACGACTCGAGTAAAAACTTCAAAGAAAATATTTTTTGAAAGTAAAACAAAGAAGATTTTACCTCCAGAGTCAGTACTGTCACTGGTAAAAAGCTTTCATTGGATGTGTTTACAAAATGGACATTTGATCTGAAAACTCATCCAAGCGGACAGGGACTATCTTAGTTTCAAACCCTTTTGATACAAAAACCAATACAATTTATCAAAAGGCCGAACATGGGGTTTTGGGGCCCTTGAGAACCGAAAGAGATTGCCGACTTTTGTTGTGCGATGTTCTGTGTAGGTACCGAATGAATCAGTCTAAATTTCCTTTCATCTGTAAATAGAGAGGATGATTTTATCAAGTTTTCCCGGCGTAGGAGTTTTTTTGTAAGGAGCTGGACCCTCGGAGGAAGTAGGTTCAATTTTTTTTATCGCCGCATTACAGTAAAGAGAATTCGGCGCCAATCCCATCAACAGTTACTGTGCGAACAGGCAGTCATTCGGAAAATTATGTTAAACTCACTTTACTTTCCTATGGAGATACCTTGCGAGAAGGCAGTTTATTAGGCTCGAATATTCTTTATTGAGCTTCTATTTCTTGAATTCGTTCGGAATCATTGATGCGTTCTTGAATTTGTTTGGTCCTGTTGCTTCTACTGCGATTTTTAGATGGAATTTCTTTTTCCTTTTTTCTTCCTCAATGCCAAGCTCATAATGACAGCTTCACTGATACTACATATTCAGTTTGTATTTAGTGATCATCCTGAAAAACCTTCCTAACTAAATATTTTAGTTTAAACAAATATTCATATATTATTTGTACCTAACGCACCGTCGTCTTAAACGTCGTCGTAAACTCTTAATTGCGTTTAAAAAGCAAAAATCAGACAGAGTTTTAGACCGCAAGCTCTAAAATACACGGCTTATCAAACCAAAATCTCGAAATGGTTTTCGAATTAATTAATTAACTTAATCTAAGCGAAATAAAAAATATATTGATACTTCAATACTGGAGACGTGTCCATTGTATAATAATATATGTATTGTCTTACATGTTGATTCAGTAACATCTGTTAACTCTTTCCCAGCATAAATGTGTCGAAGATGTATTTTTTCTAGTACACCATTTTTTTGTTATGAAATGAAATTTATTGTGTTAAAACATAGGTTTGGGCACATTTAGCGGTTATGTTGCTTAAATCTAGATCTCCATGTTTTACCTTTTTATATGCCTAAAATTATATATGTGTATACAGTATACACATATATAATTTTAGGCATATACAACTAACATGCACTATTAAGACTAGGCGTATAACTATTCTTAAGTTTATATTCACCTTATTAAGGATATTATGCCTTAAAGTCTAAATATTCTTTAATGGAATAGAAACAGTTGTCTACAAGATATTTACATGTATGTTTCTTAAAACTATTGCGTTGTTTTTCTTTAAAACACATTTTTACACTTTTCTGTTACACGTTGTATATATTTATGCACATAATGTAACTATTTTTTGATATATTCTCAACGTCGTAAGAGTTTACGCATAACGTTCTAAACTAGACCTACCTCCGTTTTTTTTTCGTTACTACTACTTACATCAAATAATTACTCAAATTATGTTGACTTTTTATCACCATTCTTAATCTTAGTGTTGCCTCCACGTATGACGAAAATAGTACATTGTTCACCAAGGGAAGAAAGGGGAAGATTACCAACGAGGGTGTAGTTTGAGGCCCGAGGCGAAGCCAAGGGCCTCAATACACACGGGTTGGGAATCGCACTTTCTCCCGAGTGATACATAGTGCTTTATACTACACCTGCGAGGAAATAGTATAATTTTACTTTTAATCAAGATACAATAAAAGAAACCGACTGACTCGCGTGCGATTGTCACTTTTTATTTCCTTCTTATTTTTTATTATGTGCAGGAAAAGCAAGTGGCCAGTATCATTTTTCGAGTTTTATGTACGAGTTCGCAAAATAATACTGGCCACTTGGCCACCTGCTCATTCTTTATGTTATTTAAAAAAAAAAACAGCACGTTAACAATGGATTTGCATATACTTTTTCTGCCCGCTCAAGCACGTTAACAATGAATTTTCATACACTTTTTCCGCCCGCATATTTGTATGACAGTAATGACGTATTTTCTGCATCGTTTTCAACAAAGAAAGAAGGTACTTTCCGAGCAGGTGTAGTATAAAATACTTTACCCTTATCAATCATGGTTTCTTTCTTACATGCCTTTATACTTAATAATAAAGCTTTCTGATTCTGATTCTGATTCTTACGCCTGCGCTACAAAAACCTCAAAATGAAAATAAATCGTTAGCTGAAATATCCATAAAAAAGTTGTTTTTGATTGGGTTCATAATTACTATGTAGAACCATTATAGCGCACTTTGATTACAGTGAGGAGAGGATTTTGTCGATCGCACTATTTGTTTCTGTAGCTCCATACAAACTAAAAGTCGGCTGTCTTGGAAAAGCTAGGCTGAAGGCTGCCAACCTTGTTATTTATCAAAGGGCTAACTAGAGCTAATAAATTACTATTGTCCCAATGTTTACTCGATTACGTTTGCTTACCGATCGATGGAGCGCTCCTAGTCCATCGCTAAATGTACCAATATAGATTTAATAAATTTTGCCCCTAATTTGCATGTTTATGTGGAGCTGTTGAGAGAGTACGCATGACGAGAGTAAGTTTTCTTGATGATGATCACCGTTTGGTGATGAGCTGACAGAGGAATTCAAATGTTGAAAGTCACATCAATAGACGAAGATCAAAGATGTTTTATATTGTAAACATTTTACTTTATATATAATTATAATTTTAAAGGAGCGAATGTCTTGCATTTTTTCGTTTCCACAATATTACATATTGAATTAAAAAAATTAACAAGTAAGAGTTTTCTGCCTACCATGGTTAATAGTAGTTTATGCTACTAGGGCAAAAAGGAATAAATTACGAGGACGATTTAAAACACGAGCGTAGCAAGTGTTTTAAACGTAACCGAGTAATTTATTGCTTTTACGCCCGTGTATCATACTACGTTTTTCAATGCATAGTGTGAGGAAATGAAAACAAATATAATCTTGTGAACTTTCAATTATGATTGGCTCAAAACGATTGTATCCAGAGCCGTTAAACAGTGGAAAAAAAAGTATTTCATCTATGGTACACAGGAAAGGCTGCAGGTTAGCCAACCATTGCAAACAAATAAAAAAAAATAATAATAATAAAGCCCTAGGGCAAAATAATCGACTTTCTGTTCGGTTTTGATGCATAAAAAGTGGGCCTTTACGAGCACATGCATTGAAAAATGTATTAAACATCATCCAGATCGGCAAAAAGCCACACTCGATTATTCTGTGCTGAGGGCGCAATTACGTCGTCACCCCGCTAAACCGGGAAAATAATTGAAAAACCACGTCCTGATGAAAATGCCAGACGGGAAGCAGCTCTTCACGCTCCTTGAGCCGCTGACAGCGACGCCTTCTCTCTAATGTATTTGTTTTTGCCAAAAAAAGCCATTGCCTTAATGAATAAATACTCTCGTATTTATTAGGTGTACTCCCACTTCATTATTTGCCAATTAAACTGGCAGTCTAGACTTGCTGAGTTATAATTGAACCCCGATTTCCATGAACTTGAGGTTGGTATAACATAAAAGCTTTATTCACAAGTAATTATGTGCTGTGAATAAATAAAAGTAGATAAATTATTTTTATTTAGAATAAAGTTACAATAACATTGTTTTAAAGGAAAACAATCACATCAAAAATCAATCCAATGGGGACACGAACCTGCCTTTGAGCAAAGAACAATTCTGTCGGGACTCTTGTCTTTTTTCCAAACCTTTGTCTTTCTAGTTCTTTTGCTAACAAGCGATATGACTTTTAGTCGACAATGTATTTGTCTTTTCTCAAAGATTTGTGCCCCTATTTGCACTCTAATCCCTCATGCTAACAAATCTGACACTTACTATTTCAACTGAAGCATTTTAATACCTAGCTTTTGCGTCTAACTTCCATGGTAACTTTCTAGCCTTTTCCATTGTCACTAATCCGGATATCTAAATTTTGGAATATTATATGCAGAGGTACATACGGCCACACTCTACGAGATACCTTTTTGTATGATTATACATATACGACTAGTAGACACCCCACAGCATTGCTCGCGTGGATCCCGTTTTTCCCGATTCCGTGGGAATTTCCTGAAATCCCTTCTTAGCAGATGTCTTTGTAATACCAAGGCACCTTCAGTTCACATGTTTTGGTCTAGGCGTTGAGTCATTCTGTCAGGGTATTCTTTTTATATACAGGTTGAAAATGAACCCCTTAGCTTTATTGAAATCTATGAATCAAAATTACTAAAAGAACACATAATTATATTAAAAATGGGTTTTCTTTTTCAATATTTTTTATTGGAAATATTTCCCAAATTTCGAATAAATGTCTAACCTACGCGACGCGACATGTGACTGACATAGACCTTAGGGGCTTGCCCGCCGAAGAGCCTCCGAACCCCAGCCATCAATGAAAAACATTCCCGCCCCCCAAAAGACCGTCCCCGCAATCCACCCTTCCACCCGCGATCGACTTTGACGGCCGATGTATTTTTTTAGGGTTCCGTAGTACCTAAAAGGTACAAAAGGAACCTAATGGTGAGACTCCGTTGTCCGCCCGTCCGTCTGTTTGTCACAGCCTCATAACTATAGCACCGTTAAAGATAAAGACATGAAATTTGGCACAAAAATAGCATTTATTTGCCCACATATCAAAATAGAAAAAAAAATTAAAAATCTGAAAATGTTCAGAATATTTCCAAAACAAAAGTGAGAAAAATAAAAAATATTATTTGAAAAATACAATATGGCTATCAAATTATAGATAATAAAAAGTTGTTTGGAAAAATATATACTTTTACTATATTTATTCAAACTGGTTTTGAGAAATCTTTAAAAAACCCCCTTATCTCTGAAACTGGTAAACCAAAAAATATGAAAAAAAATTACAATTATAGATCATAACTGGCCAATTACAGGAAAACTATAGCGATTAAAAGAAAATCGAGCACAAAAGAGAAATATAAAAAAGGAAATTAAATAAATAAAAAATATTGTATAAAAATAAAATATGGGTATCAAATTGTAGATATTAAAAACTGATTATAAAATATATACTTTTATTATATTTACTGGCACTGGTTTCGAGAAATCTTTAAAAAAACCCCAAAAATATGTATGTGTCCCCCCCCCCTTATCTTTTTTCATATTTTTTGTATGAAGAAATCATGGTCATATGTGTTTACGTAAAGATTACAGGAATAATAAAGCGGTTGAGAAATTCACGAAAAAAAATGACAAAATTAAATTTATCATGCACAATACGGAACCCTAGGTACGCGAGTCTGACTCGCACTTGGCTGGTTTTATTTATTATGAAACAAGACAAAAGTAACAAAACATATATTTTGAATAGTTTTTCTTTTAATTTTGAATAGTTGAATAGTTTTCTTTGATATAGGTAGGTAAATGGTTCTTTATCAACCTGTGTAGATTATCACCTTTATGCGGACGCGGACGTTGGTACGAATATATTGTCACGTGTTGGAGAATTTGAATATACGTAAAATATCTGCATGCGAATTAACATTTAGATGTGGTCGTATGTACTAACTTGGCATAATATTTTCCTTTTTGTTGCTGTGGGTCGAACCCTTAGAATATTTACGGCGACAATCAATCTGCCTCCATGGAAGAAGCTGTCAAAACGTAGGCTGAAGTTCACCAACACAAATTTGCATATCCCTATTTGAAATTAAAAGGTATTCACGAGCAAAATGGCGCCGAAGCCACTCCTTACCCAGTTTGCGGTGTTTCTTGGAAGATTTGTGCTAATACCTAAAACGAGATTAGAAATCAAGAACAAGAGGTCATGACATGATACGACGGCGTCGCGGTAAGGCCAGCTACCGAGGATAATGACGGTACCTAAATTTTATCTCGTCTACTTGTCCTCAAACATTTCATGCTCTTTAATTTTTATTGCTTAAGAGCAATTTTATTAATCCTGTGTAGACCGCCATTATTTTCATTTGGATTTTGCGATTTTAATAACCTGGCTCAAACGGCTGTATTTTAGTACTGTTTTGATTTAATGTAACTACCACATTAAATTTTTAGCCTTTATTTACGCTACTAGCTTTTGCCCGCGGCTTCGCCCTTGCTGATTTAGTTTGCATTTTTGCGGGATAAAATGTGGCCTATGTCACTCTCTAAAATGTAGCGGGTGGAACGGCCGGCTCTAAACTATATCTATGTAAAAATCACGTCGATCCGTTTCTTCGTTGCTGCGTGAAAGAAGGACAAACCAACAAACCCACTTTCGCATTTAAAATAGGGGTATAGATGTTAAAAGGGTACAATTTTAAACTGTTTAAATGCCAGATAATTTTTTTACAAAGGAAGTCGTTGCGTTGGTTGACATTATCGGTTTGTAAAAAAACGAGTTTATAGGTTCCGAATATTAATTGTTTCACGATACTCAGGGCTTTTGTCAAGTAAAAGTATTGGTACCAAATTGGAAGCAACGTTTAAGGATTCATACAGAAGGCCTATTTGGAAATAGGGCATTTTAAAGTCTTTTATTTTAAAATTTTATAAAATGCAAAACTAAATGTCAAACTTTAATAAAACTAAGTTTTCCTTTAAAATAAATCAATTTTTTTTTTTAAATTAATTACAAATATATATGGTAGCCACTGGTATCGATTCGGCGCAACATACCTTTACTTATTTGACAGGACTAACTTTATTTTGAGCGTCCTGTCTTTGTTTGTTCGATACAGAAAGAAAAAGACAGAACGTTTAAATTAAGTTAAGTCCTGCCAAATAAGTTAAAACGTGTTTATCCGAATCGGTGTTATTGTCTACCCCGGCGCACGTACGGCAAAATGATCGATTTACGACGACAAAAGTATTAAAACCAAGCTCATTGAAATACACATTTTTCGTATCATCGATGTTCTGAAACCTTTAATAAACAGTAATCAAAAAAATATATTTTATGAGAGAGCGAGATCCATTTGGAAAAACCTCTATTGTTCGACCCACCAGCTTATTGTCGGGCGTGCTGTCAGTATTGTACTAAACTTAGTGTGAATACTTTGTGTCGTGTTGCTGCATCCCTAGGTGTAAACTTTTTTTTTAGTATGGAAGCGTTACCATGTTGTAAGTACTATATTATAAACTTATAAATGACTTATATAAACACTTTTTAGTAAAGAAACATCTAAATGTATCCATAGCGTCAAAATTATCGTGTTTTTGTTTAAAAATATAATTCGTGGAGACATTCAAAAAAAGTTCCAACTAGTACCAATTTAAATTATGCGTTAACCAAAAGGTCTGAATGTTATTTTTACTAGGTAACTGGTTTTATTTGCACATATCTGCACATCTTTGAGTATTTGTTGTTTTTGTTTCAGGCAGTTGAAAACATTTAATGATGACGTTATAAACGTGCTAACGATGCCAACATACTTCGACAGCAATGCTGATAATCAGACTGAGGAAGACGATGACCAAGAAGATGATTTATATATTTTTTTAATATAATATACAAGGTTTTTAATTTATTATACGTTGTTTCATTTGATTTTTTTTCAATTTTTTAAAAGAACAAAATACCTACTTATATGTAAGTACATAAGAATACTGAAACTACTCAATAATAACTAATATAGGTAATAATTATTTGAAAAATGTATAAAAAGCATGATTGTGATAAATTATAATCATTAATATTTTTGTCGTCGTAAATCGATCATTTTGCCGTACGTGCGGCGTCACACAAATAATTACATTTCAAAGTGATATTAAAAAAAATCATATTTTTTTATTGTCTAACATGACCTTCTCATTGGTTTTCCAACAAAAAGTTCTATGCACGCCGACACTGTAATTTGCAATTATCTGCAATTCGACGACTCTTTTCCTCTTGCGACATTTAGCTGGTGCACTCTCTTCCTTTATACGTCCTTAGAATAATAGACTAATTACAAAAAGGAACAGTGCATTTCACCCAAGACTTCCCTCAAAACGACTAAAACTTATGTGCTTATCAAAATGTTAATCGGTACCTCAATTCCTCAAATACCTACTACATGTATGAACCATTAAATCGTTTGATTGACATGTTTTTAGAATGCCGGGCTTATTGGCGGATCGTCCAGGACGCTTTTAATAAAACCGCAACCACGACACCAGTTTGCGTGACCTCTATAGGGATTAATATATAATATTTGGGAATCCTTCTCTATTTCGGTATATTTTTATCCAGCCATATTCATATTGGAGACTCTATAAACAAAGTTGAAGTAAATTTTCATGTCATTTTTATTTTATCTAACCATTTCTGTGTTAAAGTTTACTTAGGAAGGTTTAATTTCTTCATATCTTGATATAATATTAGTAACTTTGAAAAGTAGTTTTATACATACAGGACATGGACAGGAAAAAATAAATAAATTATTTTTTTATCTAACTATGTTTCTGTGTTAAAGTTTACTTAAGAAGGTTTAATTTCTTCATACCTTGATATAATATTAGTAACTTTGAAACGTAGTTTTATACAAACAGGACATGGACAGGAAAAATAAATAAATGAACCGCCGACACACTCTTTGTCGTGTGGTTGGGTAAGGTAAGTTGGGTTAGTACCTGGTGTCAGAGTTGTTCACAATACTTCACATGCTCTGACATCGGTATGGAGGTTATTTAGTAGATCCAACTTTGTTGCTCTCCGGCAGGTTGCGCAGGAGGGTGTAGGATAGGCAGTAGAAACAAACATTATCTTTTAATATCAGCCGAGAGCAACATTTTACGTGCTTTCCGAGGAAAGGAGGGACCCAGATGTAAATTCTACTAATGATCACCCAACCAAAGAACGAAGAAGAAAGATCAAACTGAGCAAGTTTTCCAAAAAAATGTAAATAAAAACAAATTTAACTTACTCTTTTCCCAAGCAACCGCTACCGTACGTTAAGTTCATTGATAGAATACCGTGAAAAATCTCCTGGCATTTTCTTTTCTCGTTCAGCAATTTGATTTCTTATTTTTTTTCTCTTTCAACTCTTTCATTTAGTTTGCATTACTTAATCCTGCTTTTACATAAGACAAATATTCCAAAAATACAGCCTTTAGAGAGATCGTTTCAGTTTTAATAAACGTAAGGCTGCTGGGACGCGTGGGTAAGTCTTTCTATTATCTTTTCGTCAGTCAGAGTAGTGAACGCTGCGTAGTTTCTGAGCATTCCTTTTTTAAAGATTTTGCTTCCCAAAAATACAACATCCACGACGGGTCCCAGTGTTAATTTGCACTTATTTATGAACTTTTAGCTTAATTGGTCTAGTACCGCGGACAGACTGACGAATACCAATCTCCATTCCCATTTTAATGAAACCTTAAACATAGCATTACGTGTATCAACTAAGAAATATCTAACTCCTCTGGTACGAGATAGGTTATCTTGAATTCGACTCATGGATTCGAGTGAATAGAACGTCCGAACAACAATCGAGTGTGATACCTGCGCCAAATCAGTATGCTGTATGCCCTGCTCCACCGATAATTATAGCCGATTGTGCTGGTTCCAGGTCCAAGCGTTATTTAGCCGAGAAGCTTTTTGCTGAGGTCACATATTGTAGCAAATCCGCGTTTTCGAACGATCAGTAATTAAATTAAACATTTTGTTTGGATTGCGAATTAGGACGATAACGCTTTACATTCAGCAATTTCTACAGAGTTAATAACTTTCCGCTTAAATCCACTTCACCTAATGCTATAGACAAGGAATGGAATAAACAGAGAAAGAACTCCGAGCCAAAAGACTTTAGGGCGCCTCTGAAAAGAAAAGTGCTAATTTCGCAAAGCGAATTGCAAAAGGAAATGGATTCGCGGCATATTTTTAGCATCGTTTACACAAGCCTCCAAAACATTAATTTTCTCTTAAGAAAATTGACATCAAAACTCGGTACCGTAAATTATATTCCTGCTAGATTTTATCGCTCTGTTTACGGAAATGATCCTCGTGTTATGATGCGCTTGACATTTCTGGACGATTTAAAAAAAATAATTATGTCTTTGGATTGTTAGAAGATCTCGAAAGAGAGTTTGGATAATTCTGATGTTAGATATGCTTCTTATTTTACGCAGTACTGGGCCCTTGTGCCTAAGCCAACCACGATAAATTATCCATTGTTAGGCTCCGCATTCAACGAAAAGCGGTTTTGTTCAATTCTTCGTCTCCTCGTCAATGGGAAATTTATTACTGCCTCTGTCGAATTCAAATATGGCCGATTATATCTGTGAAGTTAAATGTTCGGCGCGTTGAGGTGAAGATGGTAATTTTCTCGTTTTAATTTAAGCTACGAAAATTAGAGGATTTCTTCACGATTTCGATTCTTCTTTCACTGTATAGAAATCAGAATAGATAGGTCTACTGGCATCTTTAGAATTTATATAAGACTTACGTTTTACATAAACCAAAAAAAAAGTTGAGTTACGACATTAAAATCCTATTATCCCTTTTTTATGCTATGGCGATGAAGTAACATAACAAAAACGGGTAATATACAATACGGGGTATTTGTCAGGTTAAAGTTTCAAAATTTGCGAGCGAGCTCTTTGATAACGGCCAAACAAAGTTATTGGACGTGCTTTCAGAGTGTAGTTAGTGCACTTTGCTACTTCACTCACAGAAATATGATTCTTAAGTTATGTTTTGCTTGTAACGAATAGTTTCAATTCCTGATTCAGATTTATTTCAAGGGAACAAAAAAAATTCAATTGATTCCTTTCCCAGTAGAGGTGCTTTTCGGTGCAACATGACTTAAGATTAGCACATTGATTATTCAAAGTGTAGAAACAATCAAAAACAAGTACAATTTGCGTCAAAATTAAACGTGCCTCTTATGTCTATCTCTCTCTTTCATCTACATATTTCTCTCTATCCGTCTCGCCGGAGCTAAATTCACTCGAACGCATTTATGTTTGACGCGAATAGTTAAGGCGAATAGATACGCCAACTGCAATTTGGGCTTGTCTTTGAAGGCCTACTCCTCCCATACGGGTGGTCCAAAAACTTTCATAAAAATATATGATAAGTATTATGGAGTCAAAAATAAAATGTATGTTTCATAAACTGTTTTTCTATTGTAAGTTTTGACAAAAAAATCGAAAGTCATCGAAAGTTTCACATGATTAACACAAGAATTCTCTTACTCCTTCCAAACGCCTAAAGTGATTTTAATTATCATTTCACCAAATTATAGGAAATTTTTAGATATAAAAAATTCAAGTTCAAAATTTTTTTTCCGTTCATGGCGTCCATGTAAAAAGTATTATTTTCTCCTATTTTTCGCTAGCCGGAGACGCAATGGTTGTCGTAACTTTTCAAGGCACGCTGAAATGAACATTATTTCCGTTGATATTTGTACCGACACACATCGAGTTGCTTATTTAGCGTGGTCATACGCCTTAAAGGCAGTACGGTAGCGCGCATACAGATAGCTGTCACCTGTGCAGTATCATCCCCTTCCTTTGACATTTGTCTTCTGTTCTGATAGAATCATCAGGTTATAGACAAATTAACAGAATTCCAGGAAACATGAAAAAGGATCGCTGTCCCTTAAACTCAAACAAGATTATATTTAAAAGTAAGCGAGTCAACAATCAAACCGAGGTGATCTGACACCACATATGGTACGGACCGTCAGAAGTCCTGCGGTCACCGCCGCCGTCGCGCCGCCCGGCCGGGCCCCGTGCCGTCGCACCATCTATCATTTCTCTTCCGAACCAATGACCTTTAACTCTACACTCATTTTCATATCCCCTTATTATCTATTTTATGGGCAATAAAACAGATTTGTTGCTACAAGTGGCTGTGTTTCACTGCGTTGGGACAAACAATCAAAAGATGTATGTCAAATTAATTGTTTAATGTAGGGAACAGCAACATATATAAACTTCTTTAATTTCAAAGTTCCGACGACGATTTTCCGACAAAAATTTTATTCTAATTGACTAAGGTCTCTTATGTTATGTTCACAATGTATTATCAATCTTTCGAAAATACATTTACACACAATAATAATTGTGTTACGAACAAAATGTGTTATGGAGCCGAATCGACACTGATTGTATCTATAGAAGACAAGAAAATCAGGTTATAGCAGTCGAGAAGCTTTCAGAACTGAAAATTGATGACTTAGGTTTTTAGTCAAACCGGAAATATTATTATTTCGATAAAAAGAACATTTTAAAGTACCTATGTATTATCTAGATAAAATATTTCGAATAAACATCATAAGATTAGACTTTAGAATTTATTGTATAATTAAACAAGTATATACCATTCGGGACGTTGATGTCAGAAACCTTAAACTTGGGAGCAGACAAAGGAAAATATATTTTTAAAGAAAATAAATTAGCCTTACATAAATTGGGTAAATAAATATTTCTTGCATTAACATTTTCTGTATTCTCATACTCGTGTGTATATTTATTAATAAAAAATTTCACCCAGAGCAGCGGTCTGACTAGTGTAAACCGTCCTGTTTGAGTCCTTATGATGATGATGATGATGATGAGTCAAAATCTCATCAAAAGCTAAAAAGAAGTATTTTTCTCATATTTATGGAGTTAATGTCAACTCATTGTAATATTTTCAATTAAAACATCTCACACTGTCAGAAGTTAAAGAGTAATTTGGAAACAGTATAATTAATTTACCTTGATAGGGACTAAATAACTTTGGCATCAATAAATTGAAATTTGTTTAATTGAATTCGCAGATTGTCATCGATTGTAAATTGTAAATTAAGGGCAGTCGTATTTACATAATGGAAGGACTGACCTAAACATTGAATAATAACTTAATAAAGAACACATCAATCTTTCAGAATAATTTAGCTATCACTCTACTCGTATACCGAGTTCTGCAAAAGAAACCAATAAAAAGACCCAGGCAGACTATAAATTAAAAATTCACTGAAATGGAAGTGCTCCCACTTCCTTCGCGTTTCGCATAATTGAATGAATCTCTATGTTGCATAATATGGTTTGGCAGCATGTCTAACATAGTTAAGCACTCGTCATATCCTTTTAACATTGTGTGCCAAGTTGCCAAGTGTGTGTTCGTTGCTTGTCCTTAGGTACGAGTATTTGCTCTTAATATAGAGTCTCCGCTCGTCCGTCGCTTGTGGTCTTGTCGCGTTACGTTACGTCGCGTGTGCTGTCGACCACAGCTCACGCAAAATGGATTAGCCATCTCTACGTAATAACCCCATTGTTATAGCAACACAGGCCTTTATGTTGACACAAAAGAAAATGTAATGTACCGAGAAAGTGATAAAGCGAACTTCAATTAAATTACTTACGGGTCCATTAAGTGTTTATGTACGTAAACAAAGTACATCCGTGGTGAAAAGTTTTCAGTTGGCAACCGCTACTCAGTTTTGCCAAAACTTGGGGGAAATAAACCGCAGTCGCTCTTATTTTGAAGTACTCATTCATTTTACAGAAAAAAACAGGAAGAAGTTTGTGGTTTGATCCTTATCTTCATTAGAACAAGCAAGGGGCTAGAGTTTTAATTTCCAGCGAGCATTTTAGTAGAACGACGCGCGGGAATTTCAAAGCTGTAATTAATCTGGCGCCTCGTTCGCTTGTGTTTTTCTTAGAGGTTAAGAGAAATGAGAGGCCTCGGTGCTGTGATTGGTCTCTTTAATATGCAAAGATGCGTGACAACCACAGCGCAATATCTGAACCGCTATGGGGCGACAAGAGACCTTCTAGCCAGGGCGCCACGCCTCACGTCTTCGCTTGACTGACTGAACTATAAACATAAAGGACACCGCAACTTCCAAAATGTTGAACTACTTTGATAAACCCATGAGCAGAGCTTCGACCTTGTACCTTGTTTACAGCGTATTACGGGTTAGCATAAATTAATAATTAATTGTATGTGAAATGACGCACAAGACATTTGTGTTATCCTAACTATAAATTATAAAGTTAAGCCAACTCTGAAACCACATCTTTTGTAGGATCTACTTCTCTGCAATTATTGTGTCTATGAGTATTTCCTGTAATATGAATTCATGGTACGCATTGTGTTGTAAGTACTTAGATTGTTTGGAAAGCAAATGGAAGAGATTTCATTCTTGTGTTATTTTTATCATTTTTGCTTTTGAGTGCTTTGAGTTTTTTGCAACGCCTCAAGTGTTTCTCTCGATTGAACTCGTAAATAGCGCTTCTGTATAAGAAAAACAATCATTAAAAGTGTTCGACAAAAAATATCAGTTTTTGTAGATCGCCAGAATTTTATAGTGAGTTATAGATTCTAAAACTGTGCCAAAAAGTTTTTAACGATAGCGCTAATAAGTTTTTGCTATCTCAAGATCGTGACAATTTTCTTAGAACACTTCGGCTAGATTTAATAGGCAAAGTGCAGATTTGCGAATAGTAGTTTTTTTTATTACTACAATTTTTTTTACGTAGACGTTGGTATACGTTAGGGTATACATATAAGAGAGAGTAGATGTTTTATCGGTAAAGAAATTGGGGATAATTTGATTCAGTAGCTAAATTTATTTAAGAGTATGACATAGCCAAAACAAAAACCAGTTCCGGGCGTGGCTTATTCTATTTTACGATAGCGCGCGGGGGGAAATTCGTCCCGGTCTCTAAGCTCGCATCACCATAGCAAAAATACGAATAGAGTGGACGAGGCAGGGTCAAAAGTAATACGTATTTTATTTTATCTAATTTATTAGTGTATTTCGATCATCGTCACACGGCATTGATCCTACTTGCTATCACGTCGGGACGTAAATTTATTATGGTCGGCTAAAAGTGGTTTTTTGAGTGTTTGATTTATCAGTTGACCCTCGGAACATTTCAGACACTCCTTTAGAGATACATAATAATATTGTGACAGTTAATTGTCACCATTACCCATTCTTTAAATATTTTTCGCCCGTTGAGCTGGTTTTACACTTGCGGGAAAATAAATTGGACCAAAAATTTCTTTACAAAAAATTTTTACTAAAGTTGTTATTACAAAAAGTGGAAACTAACAAATATTCTCAGAAGGAATGCACCACGTCACTATCTATCTCACTGTAGCCTATATCAATTATGCCTCTCTCATTCAACCACGTTTAACTGCGTTACTATCTCATTCCAACTCATTTTAAATAGCGTCACTATTTATCTCACTCTAACGCGTGTTAAATGGCATTTCTAATGAACGTCAAATATTTTTACTGCCCGCCACTCTTGCATTCTAAATTCTAATTATTTTAAAAAATACGCAGCTCCTTTGGTAGTAAAATAGCAATAACTTTTTTTTCAAAAGTAATACACAGAAATTGCCAGATCATTTGAAAAACAATATTTGATGAGCCGTTATTTAAGACAATTTGCAAAACTAACATAGGACATTTTTTTTCAGGGTGTGGTATCGAACTAACCTAATTACAAAAAATTGCTCATAAATTGGGTTTTTATTTTTCTTCCTGATGTAACAGCATTTCAAGGTTTATTTTTGACTTTATCAATAGCATGACTATTCAGAGTTGCGCAACAAAAATTTTATTCTTAGAATTTAGAACTGGTTAGCTTTGACTCTCAAAAATCTATTCGAATTTATAAAAGTACCATCAACTCGAAGACTATCTACTTTTTGCTGAGGTCATAATTTGATATTCTGGTCAGTCATGAGCTGGCCTACCAGCCTTCCAAGGGAAAGCGTTGACTTTTGGGACACCTGTTTACGCTTGGGATAAATCGCCAAGTGTTTAAAATATAGAAATTTATTTGTATCATAGTTTGAAATGTTCAGGTCCCTTTACGCAAAATGAAAAAACAAAACTCTTTTAGGATTAATTTGTTGTCCCTATGTTTGTCTGTTTGTCCGTTTGTCTAGGCATTTTTTCTGGGTAAAATCAATAAATGCTAATATTTACAGCCCTGTAAAATATACATATTATAACGTTTTTATAGCCTTTTGTTTAACTTT